>CM057462.1:131178733-136178733 GCA_030035585.1 Dugong dugon
AAAACCTACAAAAACAAAAGAAATGAACACAAAATCCACAAACAAAAGTAACTCAGCACAAGAGAGTAAGAAGAACAAAGAAAACTTCAGCACCACAAAAAAAAGCACTACAAAATGACAGCAACAAACTTCCATCTATTAATAATTACACTGAATGTAAATGGACTCAATGCACCCATAAAGAGACGGAGAGTGGCAGAATGGATAAGAAAACAGGATCCATCAATATGCTGTCTACAAGAGACACACCTTAGAAACAAAGATGTGAATTTATTAAAAATCAAAGGTTGGAAAAAAATATATCAAGCTAACAACTACCAAAAAAGAGCAGGAGTGGCAATTCTAATCTCAGATAAAATAGACTTTAAAACAAAATCTACCATAAAAGACAAAGAAGGACACTATATAATGATTAAGGGGACGATCCATCATGAAGACATAACCATAATAAATATCTATGCACCCAATGACAGGGCTCCAAAATACATTAAAAAAAACTCTAACAGCACTGAAAAGAGAAATTGACAGTTCCACAATAATAGTAGGAGACTTCAACACACCACTCTCAGTAAAGGACAGAACAACTAAAAAGAAACTCAGCAAAGATACAGAAGACCTAAAGGACACAATCAGCCAAGTGGACCTCATAGACATATATAGAACAATCCATCCAACCGCTGCAAAGTACACATTCTTTTCCAATGCACATGGAACGTTCTCCAGAATAGACCACATCTTAGGCCACAGAGCAATCCTCAACAAGATCCAAAACGATGAGATAATTCACAGTATCTTCTCTGACCACGATGCCATCAAGGTAAAAATTAACAACAGAAAGAGCAAGGAAAAAAAATCAAACACATGGAAACTGAATAATACTCTGCTTACACATCAATGGGTAATAGAAGAAATCAGAGGTGGAATTAAAAAAATCCTAGAATCAAATGAGAATGAAAACACATCATACCAAAACCTTTGGGACACAGCAAAGGCAGTCCTCAGAGGACAATTTATAGCAATAGATGCACATATCAAAAAAGAAGAAAGGGACAAAATCAAAAGATTAACTACACAACTCAAACAAATAAAAAGAGAACAGCAAAAAAAGCCTACAACCACCGGAAGAAAGGAGATAGTAAAGATCAGAGCAGAAATAAATGAAATAGAGAACGGAAAAACAATAGAAAGTATCAAAAAAACCAAAAGTTAGTTCTTTGAAAGAATGAACAAAATCGACAAACCACTGGCCATACTGACAAAAGAAAAACAGGAGAGGGCACAAATAAACCAAATAGGAAATGAAATGGGGGACATTACAACAGACCCAACCGAAATACAAAGGATTATAACAGAATATTATGAAAAACTATATTCCAACAATTTTGAAAACCTAGAGGAAATGGATAAATTTCTAGAAACACACGGCCTACCAAAACTACAACCAAGTGATATTGAAAATCTGACCAGACCCATAACAGGAGAAGAGATTGAAGAGGTAATAAAAAAACTTCCAACCAAAAAAAGCCCTGGCCCAGATGGCTTCACTGGAGAATTCTACAAAACATTTACACAAGAGCTTGTACCAGTTCTACTCAAGCTATTTCAGAGCATAGAAGAGGAAGCAACACTTCCAAATTCATTCTATGAAGCCAGCACAACGCTGATACCAAAACCAGGCAAAGACATCACAAAAAAAGAAAATTAGAAACCAATATCTCTCATGAATATAGATGCAAAAATTCTGAACAAAATTCTAGCCAATGAAATTCAGTGTCATATCAAAAATAATACACCACAACCAAGTAGGATTCATACCAGGTATGCAAGGATGGTTTAACATTAGAAAATCCATCAACGTAATTCACCACATAAATAAAAGGAAGAAAAAATCACATGATCATCTCAATTGACGCAGAAAAGGCATTTGACAAAGTCCAACACCCATTCCTGATAAAAGCTCTCAATAAAATAGGTATAGAAGGGAAATTTCTCAACATAATAAAGGGCATCTATGCAAAACCAACGGCCAACATCATTCTTAATGGAGATAGGCTGAAAACATTCCCCTTGAAAACAGGAACTAGACAAGGATGCCCTTTATCACCACTCCTATTTAACATTCTGCTGGAAGTTCTAGCTAGAGCAATAAGGCAAGAGAAAGAAATCAAGGGCATCCAAATTGGTAATGAAGAAGTTAAACTCTCCCTGTTTGCAGATGATATGATACTATACATAGAAAACCCTAAAGACTCCACGAGAAATCTACTGGAACTAATAGAAAGATTCAGCAGAGTAGCAGGATACAAGATAAACATTCAAAAATCAGTTGGATTCCTATACACCAGTAAAGAGAACGATGAAAAGGAGATCAGGAAATCAATACCATTTTCATTAGCCCCTAAAAAGATAAAATACTTAGGAATAAATCTGACCAGGAATGTAAAAGACCTATACAAAGAAAACTACAAAACACTGCTGCATGAAACCCAAAGGGATCTACATAAATGGAAAAACATACCATGCTCATGGATAGGCAGACTCAACATTGTGAAAATGGCAATTCTACCGAAAGCAATTTACAAATACAATGCAATCCCGATCCAAATACCAACAACATTCTTCAAAGAGATGGAAAAACTAATTATTAACTTTATATGGAAAGGGAAGAAGCCCTGAATAAGTAAAGCACCACTGAAGAAGAAGGATAAAGTTGGAGGACTCACACTACCTGACTTGAGAACCTACTATACAGCTACAGTAGTCAAAACAGCCTGGTACTGGTACAACAACAGAGACATTGACCAATGGAACAGAATTGAGAACCCAGATATAAATCCATCCACCTACAGTCACCTGATTTTCGACAAGGGCCCAAAGTCCATCAATTGGGGAAAAGACAGTCTTTTTAACAAATGGTGCCGGCAAAACTGGATATCCATTTGCAGAAAAATGAAACAGGACCCATACCTCACACCATATACAAAAACTACTTCAAAATGGATCAAAGACCTGAATATAAAGCCTAAAACTATAAAGTTCATAGAAGAAAAAATAGGACCAACACTTCAGGCCTTAATACATGGTATTAACAGGATACAAACCATGAACATCAACACACAAAACCCAACAGATCAACTAGATACCTGGGATCTTCTAAAAATCAAACACCTATGCTCTTCAAAAGACTTCACCAAAAGAGTCAAAAGAGAATCTACAGACTGGGAAACAATTTTTGGACAGTACAAGTCAGACAAAGGTCTAATCTCCATAATCTACAAGAAAATCCAACACCTCTACAACAAAAAGACAAACAATCCTATCAAAAAATGGGCAAAGGAAATGAACAGACACTTCACCAAAGAAGACATTCAAATGGCCAACAGACACATGAGGAAATGCTCGCGTTCACTAGCCATTAGAGAAATGCAAATTAAAACCACAATGAGATACCATCTCACCCCGGCATTACTGGCACGAATAAAAAATACTGGAAATAACAAATGTTGGAGGGGCTGCGGGGAGATGGGAACTCTTATACACTGCTGGTGGGAATGCAAAATGATACAACCATTTTGGAAAATGATATGGCGTTTCCTCAGAAAGCTAGAAATAGACATACCATTCGATCCAGCAATCCCACTCCTAGGAATATATCCTAGAGAAATAAGAGTCGTCACTCTATGTTCATGGCAGCGTTGTTCACAATAGCAAAACGATGGAAACAACGTAGGTGACCATCAACAGATGAATGGATAAACAAACTATGGTACATACACACAATGGAGTACTGTGCAACGAGAAAGAACAACAATGAATCTGTGAAGCATCTCATAACATGGATGAAACTGGAGGACATTATGCTGAGTGAAATAAGTCAATCACAAAAGGACAAATATTGTATGAGACCTCTATTGTAAAAACCCATGAAAAAATTCACATGCAAAATGTAACAATCCTTGTTGGTTAGCAGGGATGGGAGGGGAGGTGGGGGGGGGAATACTAAATAGGCAATAGATAAGTGGTATCTTGGGTGAGAGGTGAGACAGTACACAGTACAAGGGAAATTAACACAACCTGCACAAGGAAAGGTCATGGAGGCCCCATGGACACATCCAAACTCCCCGAGGGACTGAGCTGTTGGAAGGAGGGCTCTGGGGACCATGATCTCGGGGAACATCTAGCTCAATTGGCATGACACTACTTATAAAGATAATGCTCTACATTCTACCTTGGTGAGTAGTGTCTGGGGTCTTAAAAGCCTGTGAGCAGCCATCTAAGATACTGCACTGGTCTCATCCCTTCGGGAGCAAGGGAGAATGAAGAGAACAGGATACAACGAAAGCGTTAGTCCAAAGGACTAATTGACCACAGCTACCAAGACCTCCACCGGACTGAGTCCAGTACAGCTAGATGGTGCCCGGCTACCACCACTGACTGCTCTGACCAGGATCACAACAGAGGGTTCTGGACGGAGCTGGAGAAGGGTGTAGAGCATAATTCTAACTCCCCCCAAAAAATAAATAAATAAATAAAGACCAGATTTACTGGCTTAAAGGAGACTGAGACTGGAGAAACCTCAAGAGTGTGGCCCCCAGACACCCTTTCAGCTCAGAGGTGAAGTTACCTTCGAGGTTCACTGTTCAGCCTGGGAGTGGACAGCCCAGTAAAAGTAAATGAGACTAATGAGGTACAGGAGTCCAGTGACAAGGGCCAGAAAGCAGAGGGGGAGTAGGAAGCTGATGATAAGGAACACAAGTTGAGTAAGGATACTGTTGATGTGTTGTGAGATTGTTAACCACTGTTATAGGGCAACATTTGTAGTAACCGTTAAATGGGAGGCTATTTTGTCCTGTAAGCCTTCATCCTGGGCGAGAATGGCAGCACAATTGGAAGAGCATAGTCAATGTCACTTAAATGTGTAAGTAAAAAGTTTTGAAATGGTGTTAAAAAAAAAAAAAATTTAACCAAAAATATCCCCCGAAGCCTTCTTTAAACCAAACAGTAGTTTAGCTTAATAAAGAATGTCTGCCTTGAGCCTTGTACTCTTTTAAAGAATTATCTATATGGGATAATTGACAACAGAACTCAAAAGTTTAAATAGGAAGCTGGGAGGGGCAGTGAGTTTATGATAATGAGGAAGGAACAAGTCAGAAAAGGAAGGTGAGAATGGTTGTGCAACTTGAAGAATATAATCAGTGTCACTGAATTGTCCACGTAGAAATTGTTGAATTGGTGTATGTGTGTTTATTTTCAACAACAAAAATAAATAAGTAGAAAGAAAAAAAAAAAAGAGAAGGTCTCACTTTATACAAGCTTTAGACCTCACAAAACCTGAATTCTCCCCCTGGTGTCCATCCATGTTAGCCATTTGTTTCCATGTCTAAATTTCGTTTTAACCAGCTGGTTAAAAAGTCAAAAAAATAAAAAGTTACATTCACATTTTGAGACTTTTCTTTTTCGTTTTATTTCCTAAATCATGGTATTTCAATTCAGGACCTTTTAAGGAAAAATTGATGTCATGACCTCGGAGTGCTTTTGCCATTTTAAAGTAACATTTAATTTGTCCTTTGTTCATTTTCTATATTTTTGGTTGAATTTTTTTATAAATCAGCTGGTCATTTTCTACCTTTTCTGCCACCATCTTATCTCTGTCTGAATTAATATAATAATGAAAATAGATAATATAAGCTTTTAAAAAGTTATTATTTGATAATATTTTCATTTTATTTAACACTGGAAACAAGTTATCCATTTATTCATTCCACAAATATTATGTTACATGCCTATATGCTAGACACTGTGAGTCCCTGGGTATCACAAATGGTTTATGCTTGGCTACTGGCTGAAAGGTTGATGGTTCAAACCCACCCAGCAGCACTTCAGAAGAAAGGTCTGCTTATCTGCTTCTTCAGAGATTACGGCCAACAAAAACCTTTTGGAGCTTCATTCTACTCTGTAACACACGTGGTCACCATGAGTTGGAATTGACTCGATGGCAACGGGTTTTTGGTTTGGTGCTAGATTTTGTGAGTATAAAGATGCCTACAACTTGATTGTCATCCTGAAGGAACCACAGAATAGTGGGTGTTACTGTTGTTGTTAGATATGTACTGTCAACTCCATGCACAACGGGATGGGACCATTGTGATCCATATGGTTTTCATTGACTGCTTTTTCAGAGTTAGATCATCAGGCTTTCTTCCTGTCTGTCTTAGTCTGGAAGCTCTGCTGAAACCCGTTCAACATCATAGCAACATGCAGTCCTCCACTGACAGACAGGCAGTAGCTGAGCATGAGGTGCATTGGCTAGTAATTGAGCCAGGGTCCCCAAATGGAAGGCAAAAATTCTACCGCTGAACCACCAGTGCCCCCTGTCATGGATTGAATTGTGTCCCCCAGAAATATGTGTCAGCTTGGTTAGGCCATGATTCCCAGTATTGTGGTTGTCTTCCATTTTGTGATTGTAATTTTATGTTAAAGAGGATTAGGATGGGATTGTAACGCCCTTACTATGGTCACATCCCTGATCCAGTGTAAAGGGAGTTTCCCTGCAGTGTGGCCTGCCCCACCTTTTATCTTACAAGAGATAAAAGGAAAGGGAAGCAAGCAGAGAGTGGGACCTCATACCACAAAAAAGCAGCACCAGGAGCAGAGCATGTCCTTTGGACCTAAGGTTCCTGTGTTGAGTTGCTCCCAGACCAAGGGAAGACTGATGACAAGGACCTTCCTCCAGAGCCTACAGAGGAAGCCTTCCCCTGGAGCTAATGCCTTGAATTTGGACTTTTGGCCTATTTTACTGTGAAGAAATAAATTTCTCTTTGTTAAAGCCATCTACTTGTGGTATTTCTGTTACAGCAGCACTGGATAACTAAGACACCCTCTTCAACCCCATAGCGGGTGAGACAGTTCTATCAAAGATAATACTTTTTAAAGAAGTAGGTTGTTGGACTAGCTGAGGTATGAACAAACTTCCGTGGGCTCAGAGTAGACAGTGATGAAGTGCCAGATAGAAGAGTTAAATACATTTGGATAACAATGCAGCTTTCTTCCTATGTAATATCTTACTAATTTTTCCTTTTTACAGAGTTGTTTCTTTGTATTTTCTGTTGGAGAATGATTGGTCATATTGTTTATGTAATTCACTGTTGTGCATTGCTGAATATATTCTGCCTTCTACTGGTAAGTGCAGTTTTGCAATAGCCTAACAAGCAGACAAGATTGGGCATAGTGACTTCAGGGGGTACATAAATCTAAACATACATTTCTTAGTTTATAAAGACCAACTCCAAACCCATTCAGGGATCACTTTTGTGATATGTTATCTTGTTTATTAAACAAAATAATAACCTAACATGTGTGTCTGTACTGCTGTGACTGTTTGGATTTATAAATTTTGAGACAGACAAGTGACCCCAATATTTTGAATTTTTACTTAAAACTTTGAGGATTATGTAGATAATAGACATTTGTCTGTCTTTTTAGATGCATTCATGATTTAACCACCAGGGGAAGGTATAGATTCCTGTATAACCAGTTAAATTATTTCTTTTCTGCATGATTACATGTTCATTAGTTAAATAGTTTGCAGCAATGGGGGTGTCTTGCTCAGAGACTTCATCACAATTCCAGGACTGAGCTTAAAGAGGATTCTCGCAGTGACTCTCAGGCAATAAAGCATATTAAATTCTATATCTAAAGTTATTTTTCTACATATACATTTGTAAATTAACAATTTTACATCCCTTGCATGTTTGGTTTCTTGATAATCAATTATTTTTCAACCTAGATATACCACTAAGCTGAAGATATATATTTGGAAGTAATACATATATGTAAACTAGACTTTTATGTAATAGACATGGCATAAAAGTCCATGGTTTAAAACTTAAATGTAATTTCTGGCTTTTGTTTTTCCCTGTTTGGTATTACTAAAATCCTTACATTATTGCATATTTGTGACTATTTGAGGATTTCTAAAAAATTCATACAAATGTGTATTAATACTCTTGTATTTTCCTTTATGTCGACCCCCACAAAGATAGCTTATTGACTAAGAAACCAATTTGGCATTATTTCTGCAAGAATCAGACATATCAAAGCATCTCTCCACATCAGCCATTTGAAGTCACAAGTTTAAATAACGTAAATGTTTTGAAAACTATATGAGTTTTAATGTATAAAATAAGTGCTTCTGTATCCCAAAAGATATCCGTAATCACTTTATTTTTCTGAAGGAATAGGCTATTTGTCCTGGCATTTCCAACTGTTCATTCCGTCATCTTCTTTTTAAAAAATTTTGATAGTAGATAGTTAAAAATATAGCTTCTTAGTTTGAAATTCTAATGATAACAAGAGAAAACATCTTTTCAGGAAACCTAATAAAATATTTTCTGATCCTGTGGCAAGTTCAAGATTTTTACTATTTTCTTAAATGTTGTAACTATTAATATAGTACCAGTTTAAGATGCATCAAAAGACTTCTTCCTTTTACAGGTCTTAGATATTTGGAATATGGGCACTTTGTTTCTTAAGTACTTTTTGTAAAAAAGGATGCACACTGATGAACAAAATACAGGTGAACACTGGAAAGAATGTGTATGAGTACGCGGGTGAGTTCAATGTCATGCTGTAATTTAGAAATATGTTCTGTAAATGTGACTCACACATCATCAATGTGTTATGAAAAGAGTATAAGTTGGTGAAAGGGAACAAATTGCTTACACACATTTTTAAATGTGAATATTATGAATTGCTGTTCTCTGCTGGCCACTTAAATCACAGGCATAGTAAATGTCTAGCTATGCATGGATTGGCAAGTTGAATGTTTAATTATTGGGATAAATACTTTTCTCTTTTGACTTTTACAATGTTTTTTAAACCGATAAAATACATGCTAGATTTTTAAAAAAGAGATTCACTTTTGCCTTGTTAGTAAAAGTGATAAGTAAAGGAAATCAACAGCATTTTTTTTGTTTTAAAGATGGTTGTTGCTTCTTTGATGTCTTCCTGTGTTTTGTTGCTTTAGTATGAAATAAATTTATCTAATTAAAGTGAAGCTATTCACAGGGAACCAAAATAGAAAAAATTAGATGAAATGATGAATGATTCCATGCAAAGAAATTCTGTGTTATATCTATTTTCAGACCCTACGTTTACTGGATTTTTCAGGCAGTGACTCCCTAGGTCCCTTTGTGCATTTTGTTATTCTAAGTAAGCCTAACAAAATAATTCTGCAAACCATGATGAAATCTTTGTCATGTATAGAATGAGAACTGGTATTTGGAAAGCACTTTGACTTGATACTTACTCCAACTATTCTTTAGGCTAGTTGTAGTAACAGCTTTTTTTTTAAAAGAAGATTTTGCAATTGCAACTTAAAAAAAATGTCTAGTGGAGAATAAAAGCAAATTATCTGTACCTTTTATATATATATATATACAAAAATGAATTGTATCTTTATATACCAACAACAAACAGAGAACAAAGGTAAGAAAAAGATACCTTTACAATAGCATCAAAAAACATTAAGTACCTAGGAATAAATTTAACAAAAGATATGCAAGACTTTTACCCTAAAGACCACAAATCATCATTAAGAAAAATTAAAGACTACCTGAACAAAAAAAGATGGAAGGAATACACAGAGTCACTCTACCAAAAAAATTGGTTGATGTTCAACAATTTCAGGAGCATATGATCAGGAACTGATGGTACTGAAGGAAGAAGTCCAAGCTGCACTGAAGGCACTGGCAAAAAAAAAAGGATCCAAGAATTGACAGAACGCCAACTGAGATGTCTCAACAAACAGTTGCAGTGCTGAAAGTGCTCACTCGTCTGTGCCAAGAAATTTGGAAGACAGCTAACTGGCCAACTGACTGGAAGAGTTCCATATTTATGCCTACTCCAAAGAAAGGTGATCCAACTGAATGCGGAAATTATCGCACAGTATCATTAATATCACACGCAAATAACATTTGCTGAAGATCATTCAAAAGCGGCTGCAGCTGTATTCATCAATGGGGATCTGCCAGAAATTCAGGCCAGATTCAGAAGAGGACGTGCAACCAGGGATATCATTGCTGATGTTAGATGGATCCTAGCTGAAAGCAGAGAATACCAGAAAGACGTTTACCTGTGTTTTATTGACTATGCAAAGGCATTGGACTGTGTGGATCATCACAAATTACGGATTAACATTGGGAATAATGGGAATCCCAGAACACTTAATTGTGTTCATGAGGAACCTGTATATAGATCAAGAGGCAGTCGTTCGAACAGAACAAGCATGGTTTAAAGTCAGGAAAGTTGTGTGTCTGGGTGTATACTTTCATCATACTTATTCAACCTGTAGGCTGAGCATAATCTGAGAAGCTGGACTATATGAAGACATCAGGATTGGAGGAAGACTCATTAGCAACCTGTATTATGCAGATGAAATAAACTTGCCTGCTGAAAGTGAAGAGGACTTGAAGCACTTATTGATGAAGATCAAAGACTATAGCCTTCAGTATGGATTACACCTCAAAATAAAGAAAACAAAAATCCTTACAGCTGGACCAATAAGCAACATCATGATAAATGGAAAAAGATTGAAGTTGTCAAGGATTTCGTTTTACTTGGTTTCACAATCAACACCCATGGAAGCAGCAGACAAGAAATCAAACAATGTATTGCATTGGACAAATGTGCTGCAAAAGATCTCTTTAAAGTGTTAAAAAGCAAAGATGCCACTCTAAGGACTAAGGTGCACCTGACCCAAGCCATGGAGTAAAGTCAGTAAAGGGTTTATTTTGATTATATTAAAATAGGTTTCTTTCACAACCAGGATTGCATTTCCTGTCTAATTCCTAGAGTTTCCAATTGCCTTTCATTTTTTCTTGCATTATCTGCCTTTATCACATATTTGAGTTGCTCTGTTTCTCAAGATGGTATCAAAGCTCTGAAATATCTTTTCTCAGATTCCTCCTCCCCAAATTCTTCATCCGCTTGTGCCGGTCTAAACAGGCTGCTCTCTAGGTCTGCTGCCCAATGGTCTGGGGCTTCCTTTCACTACTCTCCTGGGTTGGAGCCTTTGCTTCCTGGTTCCCATGTCTTTAACTTTCTTGGTTTACTCACTCGTTTTTTCTGCAGCCTATCCTCAAATAATTTCCTAAGAAAGGGTGTGAAGACTGTAAACGTTGAGTCATTTTTGCAAGTTCTGCAATTGTTTTTATTCTCACACTATCTGGTTCCATCATTATATCTCTTGGTGGCATATGGAGATGTAATATATTTAGCCAGTTCTCTACTGCTTTGTGTTCGTTTGTTCTAAGTTTCATTGTTATGTATAACTCTGAGTGAACATCCTTAGATCCTCATATTTGTGAACATGAATAATTATTACTAATATTACTAATGGTTATTTGTAGCACTCATTAGTTCAACTTGAGACAACTATCTGCAACCAGTTTGTTTAAGTGAATATAGTGTACAATACGCCATGTTCTAAAAATGCTATAGAATACCAACTGTATTTCTAAATCCTCAAAAAGAATATATAATCTGTTTGGCTGTAGAAGGTAGAAAGCTCCTCAGTTTGTTTTGGTATTAAAAATGTCATTTGATGCTGAGAAGCTATTGAGTGTTTCTTCAATATTTGGAGTTTTGGATAAGAATGTTACTGCTGATGTTTTGTTCTAAGTTTTTTTTTCCAGAAGGAAGCAGTCCTGGCATATGTTAGGAATGTTCATCTGATAAAACAGTTTTCCACCCCATTTATGAATCAGTGGTAGGTTACTGATATCATTAATTAAAGTTGTGCTGTTTATTTTCAGTTTGGGGAAAGATTTTTTTTCCATGATCCTAAAGCTACTATACAAAAAATGAACATACATGATATGAATTATTACCACCATTGTACAAAAGAGGAAGCTGAGGCTTGGAAAGGCTAGAGTAACTTTTTTCAGACTCCCCAGCTAGTAAGTGGTGGTGCTAGCCTTTTAACCCACTGTCTTTGCAGCATGACAATGCTTTATTATTCTTTCTTCCAGGGCATTTGTTATGGATTGCATTGTGTCCTCCCAAAATGTACGCCAGCTTGGCTAAGCCATGATTCCCAGTGTTGTGAAGTTGTTCTCCATTTTGTGATCTGATGTACCTATATTATATATTGTAAATCTTAACTTCTATGATGTTAATGAGACAGGATTACAGGCAGTTATGCTAATGAGACAAGACACAATCTACGGGATTAGGTTATATCTTGAGTCAATCTCTTTTGAGGGATAAAAGAAAATGACGAAGACAGCAGAGGGATCTCATTACCACCAAATAAGAAGCGCCAGGAGCAGAGCATGTCCTCTGGACCTGGGGTCTCTGAGCTGAGAAGCTCCTAGACTGGGGAAGACTGATGACAAGGACCTTCCCTCAGAGCTGACAGAGAGAAAGCCTTCCCCTTCATACTGCATTTGGACTTTTATCCTCCTAAACTGTGAGAGAATAAATTTCTGTTTGTTAAAGCATCCACTTGTGGTATTTCTGTTATAGCAGCACTAGATAACTATGACAGCATTCTTACATCCCTATGATGTATGCTGCAGGATGAACTGTGTTCCCTGAATCTTAGGATTCAGTGGGGTTCTTCATGGAAAAGAACATAATGTACTTTAGTTCATCTTGGGGTCATTCATATTCCTGAATTCAACTTCCTCCTATCCCAAATTCTGTTGTCAACATTCTCTTCATCCCTCACTTTTTAAAAATAAACTTTTTTTTTAGATATACAAAAGAGTTATAAAGTTAGCACAGAGAGTTCCCATATACCCCTCACCTAGTTTCCCCTATTTTTAATGTCTTCCATTGCCACGGTACAGTTGTCAAAACTAAGCAACTATTAAGTAAATTCCAGACTTCACTGGATTGCATCAGTTTTTCCACTAGTGTCCTCTTTCTGTTCCAACATCTAATCCAGGGTGCCTCATTACATTTAGTTGTCATGGCTGCCCCGTCTCTCTGGGCGGTGACATATTCTTACTCTTTCCTTTGCTTTATCAGCGTTAAGGAGTACTGGCCAGGTGTCCTGTAGAATGTTCTCTAATCTGGGTTTTTCTGATTTTTTTTCATGGTTAAACCCATTGCCATCAAGTTGATTCCATCTTATAGCAACCCTATAGGACAGAGTAGAACTGCCCCATAAAGTTTCCAAGGAGCATCTGGTGGATTTGAACTGCCAACCTTTTGGTTAGAAGCCATAGTAGTTAACCACTACACCACCAGGGTTTGCTTTTCATGATTAGATGGAGGTTACTGGTTTTTTGGTAAGAACACCAGAGAGGTGACATACTCTTCTTGTCATATCCCATCAGGGATAACATGACATCACTGGTGATGTTAACCTTTATCACTTGGTTAAGGTAGTGTTTGCCAGGTTTCTCCACTGCAAAGCTTTCCCCTTTCCATACTCTATTTGAAAGCAAGTCATGAAGTCTAGCCTACTGTCAAGGGAGGAAATCAAGCTCTGCCTCCTGGAGGGAGGTAGGTGCTCATTTTGACAATAGATTTATTGTTAACCTTTATTGCCCTGATCTCATAATTTAACAAGGTCTCCTGGTGTTTCTTTTTATTTTTCCTGTGAGATGTTTAACTGTTCCTTTCTCTCCATATCTATTGCCACGGTCCTAGTTTAGGGCCTTCAGAATCTCCATGGTTTGATTACTGCGATATCTTCAACTAACTTCCCTGATTCCAGATTAACTTTATCTAGAATGCTTTCCTCACAGTGCAATCAGAGTAGTATTTCTGATGTTCCACTCTCAATACCTTATTTTTTTTACAAAAAAAAAAAAAAAACCTGCACTCCGTTTAGACTCTTCTCTACGACTTTTGAAGTTCTCTTTAATGTACTCTCATCCTGTGTCTCCAGCTTTATTTACTGCTTGTTACAGTCAAGTTTGTACTCCTACTGTTCCATGCACCTGTGGGTTGTTCTTGCCTTTCTTTCTTTTATTCATAGCCTCCATTTCCCCTCCATCATTGAAAAATTTACTTGCACTTCAACCCTTAGTTTAAAATCCAAAGCCAAGGTGTCTTAGTTTGCTGTGCTGCTATAACAGAAATACCACAGTGGATGGCTTTAAACAACAAATTTATTTTCTCATAGTTCTGGAGGCTAAAAGTCCAAACCAAGGTCTTGACCATGTCAATTCCTTCCTTGTTGGTAGTGCTGGGTGTTCTTTCGTCCTTGGCAGTCCTCACATGGCAGGCATCTCTCTTCCCTAGTACGTGCTGGCTTCTGTGTCTGATCTGCTTTTAACAACTCAGAAGTTATTAGGTTTAGGACACACCCTACCCTGGTATGGCCTCATTAACATAACAAAGAAAACTTTATTCCTAGACAAGATTATATCCACAGATATAGGGGTTAAGATTCCACCACATATTTGGGGAGGGACATGATTCAGTCCATAACAGTGGGGAAGGGTTGATACACGTTGACTTTCAGGATTTAGTACAGAGATAACACAGAGGATTGGGAGTGTCAGTTAGACTCAGGTGAGTAAGAGAGCCTATCCTGTATCAAGATTTACTAATGATTTAAAGGATCCAGGTAACCATGAGGCACGGGGCAAAGCAGGGAGAGGCTCAGGGCCATTAGTATGGCTCCCTAGGTCCTTTTTGCATTGGGCACGTTCTGGAGCACAATTACCTATGTGGTTTCTAAGCAACTGCACACTTCACATCTCTGGCACAAAAGGAGTGCTCTTGGTTATAAAGCATCTCCATTTCATACTCAGATAGTTACACAGCTTAAATCCATACATTCCAGGTTTGTTTAAAGTAGGCAATCCTAGGCTTGGTATATCCCGCTAGCAGCATTCCATGGATGAAGACTCTCCTGCTACAAATACCATTAGTCTATTTATCAGGAGGTCTGTTATTAGTACGCTTACCAGGAGATTAGCCTGAATCACCCATCTTTTTTCTTCCTTAGGGGGTCATCCTTCCACCCCAAATAGGAGAGAATGAATTGCAGATCTGCTGCATAACACTTTCTTTCCCAAGTACTTATATATTGTCTCATGTTGTTTCATATATTGTAATCTTATTTTTTCAAGAAGATAATCAGTTCCTAGGGCTTGAGCCCAGTTTTAAAAACATTTTTAAAATAACTCTTCTACAATCCTCAAAAACTCTGGTAAGGTGACAGCATGAGTATAAAGGGAAAGAGCATCTTCTTTGAAATCTAAAGACTTGGATCAAATTCAAACTCTCCCACTTACCATTGTGTGTGATGGAAGATTGTTTAAACCCCCTGAGTGTCAGTTTCCATATCTTTAAAATGGATAAGATGATACCTACAGGCCTCACAAATTGTTGTGAAGATAAAATGATATTATATATGTAAAGCACCTGGCATAGTGTTTGTCATTCAGTATATATTCAATAAGTGTTAAATATAGCATATGTTCAGTGTGCTAAAACATAGTAAACACTGAAAGTGCATAATTTATATTTACTTTCTCTACTTTATCATATCCTCTTTGCTCATCAACTCACTATAATTAGGCTTCTGCCTCTGCCATTTTGTTGAAACTGTGTTCCTTAAAGGCACCAGCGACTTCCAGTTTCAAAATCAAATGAGCTGTCATTGGTGCCTGTCTTAGGACCTGATGCTGTTGTTCTTCTAATGCTGCACTCCCCTTGCTTTCATGGCATTGCCCTCACCTCATTTTCCTTCCATTTCCCTGACCATCCCCTCTCAGGAGACAGTTTGTTAGATGATTGTACTCCCCAGGGCTGTCTTCTGGGCCGCTGACTTTCTGCTGGGGTGAGCTCTTCCACTCCCAAGGTTTCAAGCTATCACCTATTTGCTGATGTTAGTGTAATGGACTGTGCATGAATTTTGGAATCAGATAAATTCAAGTTAGAATTTAACTTTGCCACTTTCTATGGCCTTGGGCAAATTACTTAACATTCCTGTACCACAGTTGCTTTCTCTCTTAAAAAAAAAAAAGAAGCATATTAATGTTGTTTACCGTCAAGTTGATTCCAACTCATAGTGACCTTATAGGACAGAGTAGAACTGCCCCACAGTTTCCAGCTCTGTAATCGTTACAGAAGCTGACTGCCACAAATTTTTCTCCCCTAGTGGCTGGTGGGTTCGAACCACCTACCTTTGGGTTAGCAGCCAAAGGCTTAACCACTGCGTTACCAGGGCTCCCATATTAATATTACCTGTCTCTTAGTATTATAGTCAAGTGTTTTCTCCTGTCTGGTGGCCCATCAAATTCAACATGTCAAAAATAGAATGTGAAGGAGGACTAGTGGCACACTGGTTAAGTGTTCAGTTGCTAATGCAAAGGTTGGCAGTTTAAACTCGCCAGTCCCTCTTCAAGAGAAAGATGCAGCAGTCTGCTCCTGTAAAGATTACAGCCTTGGAACCCCTATAGGGCCATTCTACTCTGTTCTGTATGCTCTCTATGAGTCAGAACAGACGTGATGGCAACGGGTTTGGTTTTTAGTTTTTAAAATAGAAGGCAACATTCTTCCCTCTCTATCCTCTTCTTGTATTCTCTTGTTCAGTCTGTGGCCCAGTTGTCCACTCAGTTACCCCTGCTGGACACCTGGGAAGCATCTTTGACTGTTTCTGCCTCACCTGTATTTGATCCATCTCAGGCCCTACCATAATTTCTTTGTATAATTCCCATTTCATCGGCAGAATATTAAAAAGATGTGTACTCAAAGGCTATGATTTAATAAAATTAATAATTCTTACTGCTTCACCAAGAACATTCTTAAGTTTTTTTCTTCCGTTTGGTTCTTTTTAACGGCAAGCGTGTGCAGATCAGAGAGTACAATGACTGTTAGTACTGTTCGGTGCCGTTGCCTTGATCTGTATACGACACCAGCAGTCTTATCCACCATTGCTTTTGCACCATCAGTCAAATGTCAACACAATGAAAAAGGCAAATCCCATTTTTGTATCATGAAAATTGTTTTGACCTTGTGGACCTCGCAAAAAGATCTCATGGGTTCATGCACCACAGTTTGTAACCTGCTAGCATAAACTAATTGCTGTGAGCTCTTGGGAAGAGCAGGATTATTATTGATTGATGTTTCTCATGCAAGGCTTCACAGAGAAGTTAGCACATATTCTTAAAATCTTTCAGGACTTTGTAAGAAGTGGATGGGGAGGTGAGGCCTTCTATATAAGGAGAAAAGAATGAATGCAGGTTTTTGAAAAGTGGAATAAACATGCCGTCAGTAGGAAAAAGTGAGTAGCCTTGCAGTATCAAAGAGTATGTCTTAGGGAGAGGGTGGGTAAACACAGAGAACATTAAGTGCCAGGGAGAACTGTTTGAACTTGACCCAGTAGACAGTGAATATATATTACAGTGGGAAAGGCATTCTGAAAATATCATTGAGTAATTCTAATTGTTGGTATACGTAGGATAGATCGTAGTGGAGTAAGAATGAAAGGAAAAGGTTTGGTTAGCAGGTTAGCATCCAGCATGAATGAATGAAAACAAATAAGGGTCTAGATTAGGGCTTGGGAATTGAGAGAAGATGACAGAGTAGACATTTTGAAGGAAGAAAAAGTAAATTGGCAATGGATAAAAAATTAGAGAAAAGGGAAAGGTTGAAGGTAACTTCTACATTGACTCCATAAGGAAGAGCCCATTAAAAGACATGGGGACAGGTCTAATTCAAGAGATAGTGATTTCACTGTCACTGAAGACATTCGAACAGAACCTAGAGGAATAAATGGTGGGGTTGTTGAAAGATTGATTTGAGCATTAGAATATTGGGTAGAAGAGGTGCTGGTTCACAAACCAAATTGCTTATCAAAATCATTTCAAAAATGTAAATATGAGAGTTTGATTCATTAGTCCTGGGGAAAACCAGAGAATTTGTGTTTGGGCTAAGCAACCCCCGGTTATTTTGTTGCAGCCACCTGCCAGTGGAACCAGATGACAAAGTTCTCCTAAAGGCCTCTTTCAGTTTTGTTGTGGTTAGGTGCCATCAAGTTGGTTCCAACTCCTAGTGATCCTATAGTACAGAAGAGGACTGCCCTATGGGGTTTCTAAGGAGCGGCTGGTGGGTTTGAACTGCTGACCCTTTGGTCAGCAGCTGTAGCTCTTACCATTGCACAACCAGGGCTCCTCTTTCAGCTTTAGAACTCTCTAAAATAAGTAACTGACTAAACCAATACATACATACGTACATACATAACTTATATTGAGCACACACACGCAAAGATGTGGGGAATTAGAAAGACAAGAAGAGAAAGTCTTGAGTTTGGTTTGGAGATGTTGGGTATAAGGACAGGGCATCTGAGTAGAAAAAATACTAAGAGCTAGAGAAAGGAATTTTGGAATGATCAGAATAGAGGTGACATTTGAAACCATGAGTAAAGATGG
Source organism: Dugong dugon (assembly GCA_030035585.1). Lineage (NCBI taxonomy): Eukaryota > Metazoa > Chordata > Mammalia > Sirenia > Dugongidae > Dugong > Dugong dugon. Next base: position 131,197,132 of record CM057462.1, read on the forward strand.
TATCTTTGGTGAAGGGTGAGACAGTACACAATACTGAGGAAACCAGCACAACTTCTACAAGGAAAGGTCATGGAAGCTCCACAGACACATCCGAACTCCCTGAGGGACTGAATTGCCAGGTGGAGGGCTGTGGGGACCATGGTCTTGGGGAACATCTAGATCAACTGACATAACACAGTTTATAAAGACAACATTCTACATTCTACCTTGGTGAGAAATGTCTGGGGTCTTAAAAGCCCATGAGCAACAATCTAAGATACTCCACTAGTCTCAACCCTTCAGGAGCAAGGGAGAATGAAGAGGACAGGATACAAGGAAAAGATTAGTCCAAAGGACTAATTGTCCACAGCTACCAAGGCCTCCACCAGACTGAGTCCAGTACAGCTAGATGGTGCCTGGCTACCACCACTGACTGGTCTGACTGGGATCACAACAGAGGGTTCTGGACAGAGCTGGAGAAGGATGTAGAACAAAATTCTAACACACACAAAAAAAGACCAGATTTACTGGCCTGAAAGAAATTGGAGAAACCCCAAGAGTATGGCCCCCAGACACCCTCTTAGCTCTTTGGTGAAGTCACTTCAGAGGTTCACCGTTCAGCCAGGGATTGGACAGCCCCATAAAACAAAATGGGACTAATAAGGCGCAGCAGTCCAGGGACAAGGACTAGAAGGCAGAAGGGGACAGGAAAGCTGATGATAGGGAACCCAAGATTGAGTAAGGACAGTGTTGACATGTAGTGGGGTTGTTAACGATTGTCATAGGGCAACATGTGTGCTGTTTAATGAGAAAGTATTTTGTTCTGTAAACCTTCATCTAAAGTGAGAATGGCAGCCAGCTGGAAGAGCGTAGTCGATGTCACTGAACTGTGCATGAAGAAATTTTTGAAATGGTGTATCTTTGGTTATGTATATTTTCACCAAAAAAAAAGAAAAAAGGTCCAGAAGGGAGATGGTTGACATGTTGTGGGGTTGTTAACCAATGTCATAAAACAATATGTGTACTGACTGTTTAATTAGAAACTATTTGTTCTGTAAACCTTCACCTAAAGTACAATTAAAAAAAAAAAAGATGGTACTTCAAAGATAAAATTGAATGTCTAGAATTGGGAAATAGGAGAAGGAAGAGTAGATACAATGAAGCAGAAGTTTAGAAGTAGGAGGGGAACCAAGATAATGATGGGGTAGAGGGCCACTTTTCTAAAACTAAGGTCCTGAACTTTCCAAGGTTAATATTTGTTAAATAGAAATGTTTACAAGTCTGAAACAATTACGTTTGCAGCCAAGATATAACTAGGGTCAGCTCATGACCCAGTCCCTGTGTTGAGTTGCAGAAACAGTCCAGCATCAAATTCCTCACTGGAGTTTCTTCAGCGATGTCGACAAGGATCCAGTTTGTTATGCAAGCAACGCTTCTTAAAATTCCCTTCATTCCTCTTACTCACAGTATCTCCTGGACTCCACAGCGTCCGCAGACAATCTCAAACTTCTGTCTCTCAACTCCAAACTCCTCAAATTCACCAAACCAGCAACATGCAGGGACTGATTCTTTGCACCTCATTACCTTTTCTTTCTCTACCAACAAGTAGCCACCCCCCCCCACCCAATTTTTCCAAATATGAATCAGATTATATGATTCCTTGTGGTTTTTAAACTATTTTTGGTGCATAACACACTTCTGCACAATTGATTGCCAGAAACTAAAATGAAAAGTTCAATTTCCTTAGAAGGCCAGGGAGAGGAAGGAATGTTAAATAAGCAAGACAGAATTTTCTCTAAGGGCCTGGGGGCAGAATTGCAAACACATATAATTTGCAATCTTTTCTTTTATACCTGTCTTAGTAATAACTATGCCGTGGTTAGTTGCTGTTGAGTCAGTTTCAACTCGTGGCAACCCCGTGTGTGGAGAGTAGAACTGTTCCATAAGGTTTTCAAGGCTGTGTGACCTCTTGGAAACAGATCACCAGGCCTGTCTTTTGAGGTGCTTCTGAGTGTGTTCAAACTGCAAACCTTTTGACTAGCAGTGCAGCAGTTAACCATTTGTACCACCCAGGGACTCTAATAACTATAGATGATAGGTGAAAGGGAGTGTCGTCCTTCTGTCCTTCCTTCCCATATGCATGTCTTCCTCTTCCTTCCCCGCCCTCTTCCGTCTCAGCTTCAATACATCTCTTCACAAACTCTTAGCCTTTATTTGTTGGCATGAAAGAGTGTTTTCATTAAGTAAGGAAAAATGTATTCCAACAAAGTTAGTGGTCTTTCTGACATGGGACAGGATGGTAAAGAGGACAATTATTTAAATATTATTTCAGCTTGAAGTAGTGTAGAGGTTCTTTCCTTTGAAAGAGACTGGCTTACAGACCAGGGCACTGCTCAGATGGAAAAATTGGCAGAAGTTAAACAAGGTGATTACATAGTAAAACCAAAGAACACATCCCTTAAGTCTGGTTTGTAGATAATCAACTTTTCCAGACAACCAAGAATTTGCAAAGTGTGCGAACTAGTTGGAGAACAGGAAATAGTCTGGATTACCTCAAGTGTAGAACTTGTGATATTGAAGAGAAACGGCTAGAAAGGTAGAATCAGGAAGACCAGTTAGGTTATTGTAGTCATCCATGCTGAGGACCAAAAATTATAGTGGCAGCAGTGGGAATGGAATGAGTCAGGGGAGGATTATAAAGAATTTTAGGAGGTAAAAGGGAGAGGTCTTGCTTAAAACTAGGAACTAAAAATAGAATACAGGTAGCAATAGTCTAGGGTGATTAAACTGATGGTGATCTCATTGATAAGGATTGGGAAGATCAGAAGAGAAGCAGTTTTCTACAAAGATAGTAATGGAGCAGAAGAGATTGGATAAGGAGTAGAGTATTGGTTTTAGGCATATTTGAGAAGTTGTGATTTGTCAGGTGAAAATGCCCAGCAAGAAATTAGAAATGTGGAACTACAATTGGAGCTTAAGAGAGGACTTGAAACCAGAGATGGACAGTTTCCTTCCCTAAAATATCCCCTGTGCTTCACCTATTCATTCCTTCTCCCTTCTACTTGAACCCCTGAGAACCACCGATCTGTTTTCTGTCTTTATAGTTTTGTTTGTTTCCAGAATATCATATAAATGGAATCATACAGCAAGTAGCATTTTCAGACTGGCTTCTTGCATCTAACAGTATGCATTTCAGATTCATCCATGTCTTTTCATGGCTTGATAATTCATTTTTATTGCTGAATAATATTCCGTTGTATGGATGTACTACAATTTGTTTATCCATTCACCTATTTAAAGACATGTTGGTTGTCTCTAGTTTTGGGCAATTATAAATTAAGCTTTTATAAACATTTGCAGGAAGGTTTTTAATGTGGATGTGTTTTCAATTTAGTTGGAAAACTAACTAGATGCATGATTGCTGGATTGTATCGTATGAGTATGTTTTTTATAATGGCCAAGCTGCCTTCTAAAATGACTGTACCTTTTTGCATTCCCACCAGCAATGAATGAGCATTCCTGTTGCTCCATGTCCTGGTTAGCAGTTTATGTTGTCAGTTTTTTTGGATTTTAGCCATTCAAATAGATGTGTAGTGGTATGGTATTGTTGTTTTCATTTGCATTTTCTTATAACGATAAATGATGTTGAGCATATTATTAAAAAAAATATTTTATTGTGTTTTCAGTGAAAGTTTACATTGCAAATTAGGTTCCCATCTGACGATTTCTACACAAGTTGTTCAGTGACACTAGTTACATTTTTCACAAGGTGTCAACATTCTCATTAATTGTGTTCTGGTTGTTCTGTTTCCAGTACTCTAGGTTCCCTGCCCCCCTTGCTGTCTCATTTTTGCTTTAGCGTAATTGTTGACCTTTTGGTCAAATACAGATTTTTTTTAACAGAGCCCCATACTCATGGGTAATATCCTTTATTTTGTGTGCCAATCTGTTATTTTGCTAAAAGGTAACCTCAGGATATTTTCAGTTCAAGGTTTACAGAGTATCTCAGGTTGCTAGTCTCAAGGAGTCCTGAGCATCTTTTCATATGCTTATTTTCCACCCATATATCGTCCCTAATAAGGTACTTGTTCAGATCTTTTGCCCATGTTTTAATTGGACTATTTGTGTTCTTCTTTTGAGTTTTAAGAGTTCTTTATATATTTTGAATTCAAGTACTTTATCAGGTGTGTTTTGTTAATATTTTATCCCAATCTGTGATTGTCTTTTCATTCTCTTAACAGTGTCTTTCACAGAGCAAGTTTTAATTTATCAAAATTTTCTTCCATGAGTGTTGATTTTGTGTTGATTCTAAAGTATCATCACCAAACCCAAGATCATGCATATTTTCTCCTATGTTTTCTTCTAGAGGTTTTATAGTTTTGCATTTTACATTTAGGTCTATGATCCATTTTGAGCTAATTTTTTGTGTAAGGTGTGAGCTCACTGCCTTGATTCATTTTTTTTGTTGTTGGTCTCTTTTTTTTTTTTTTTTTTTGCATATGGACATCCAATTTTGATGACACCATTTATTGAAAAGACTATTAGATTGGTCTTTCTCAATTGAATTGCCTTCATGCCTTTGTCAAAACGAGCATATTTGTGTGTCTATTTCTAGACTCTCTGTTCAGTTCCACTGATCTATTTGTCTATTCTTTTTCTAATCCCATGCTGTCTTGATTAAAATAGCTTTATAGTAGGTATTGAAAGTGGGTAGAACTTTGTTCGTTTCCAGTATTGTGTTGGCTATTTTGGTCCTTTCTCTTTCTGTATAAATTTTAGATCAGTTTTTTTTTTTTTTAATGTTAAAAAAAGGAGTCTTGGTGGTGCAGTGGTTAAGAGCTACACCTGTGGACCAGAAGGTTAGCAGTTCAAATCCACCAGCTGCTCCTTGAAAACACTATGGGATAGTTCTACTCTGTCCTATATGGTCGCTATGAGTTGGAATTGACTCGATGGCAACAAATTTGGATTTGATGTTACAAAAAATATTGCTGGGTTTTTGTTTGGGATTGAATTGAATCTATAGATCTAGTTGAGGAGAATTAATATTTTAACAGTATTGACTTTTCCAATCAATGAATACAAGTATCTGTCTATATATTTAGGCTTTCTTTGACTTTTCATCAGTGTTTATTGTTTTCTGCATGTAGATCCTGTACATAATTATTAAATTTATACCTAAGTATTTTATTTTTTGGTGCTATTGTAAACGATACTTTTTAACATTTCATCTTTCAATTGCTCACTGCTTATATATAAGAAAGCAACTGACTTTTCTATATTGACCTTTTATCGTGTGACTTTGCTGTACTTGCTATTAGTTCCAGGATATTATTATTATTATTTTGTAGATTCTTTCTGGTTTTCTACATAGAAACTTATGTCATCTGCAAATATAGATGGTTTTATTTCTTCCCTCTCAATCTGTATACCTTTTATTTCTTTTTCTTGTCTTATTGCACTAGCTAGGACTTCCAGTGCAATACTTAATAGTATTAGTGAGACAGGATATCCTTTCCATGTTTCTGATCATAGGGGGATGTTCACTGAATTTTAAAAACTAAAATTGAAATTGTTAATCCTCAGAGACGCAGCATAAATATGATGTTTCTTTAATTTTTTTCCAGATGTTTCTTTGCAACTCTGAAGTATTCTGAGTCTTCTGAAGTTTACATCATCAATGTAGTACTCATGACAGTGATGTTTTTCCTTGGTCAGATTGCTGTGATACCTGCTTTTTATTACTGCATATATTATGTGTATGGAAATTAAGTCTATATTGGGTTTGAACTGCTAATACAATGGTCCTTGGTCAGTACTCATATTGTTGTAAATGTAATTAATGTCATACAGATGATCGGTATTATAATGGAGTGGGTGCATCTAAATCAATCCTCTCATCAGACGAGAAAGCAACCTGAAGTCCTCCTTATAGTTGAGAATTTGATTAAAAAGTAGGATATTGATAAGCAAACTTTATTACAAAGGCTTCTATATCTGCTGATAGGATGATTTCTTGGCATGTTCTTGTGTTCATTAATTATAAGTGTTAGTCAGGGTTTCAGTGTCATTTTTTTTTAACTTTAGAAAAGAAAAACTAAAATTTGGCATTTAGTCCAAGATTTCTTCTGCATTATAAGGTTTAAATTAAAATTTATAAATACAGTGGTGAATCTTTTCAGAAACCTCTAACCTGCATTGGTATTTTTCTCTGTGAAAAGATGATTATGATAATTCAGTGTACTTGGTTTTATGCCATTAATTTTATTGAAAGAATGGGAACTGCTTTTAAACATATAAATAGCTCTCAACATTTTGTTGTACTGCACTTGTTCATCATCATGACTGTGAATAGCAGTGTAGGGTTTGATTTCTAAATTGTTGAAATGTTATTTTTCTTAGGCTATTAGAAGTTATGTATTTTTCATCTCAGATATGCAATCATTTATTAATGATGACGTATTTGACTCATTTTGGGAACATTTACTTTGCTTATTCATGGAAAACACTTCCTGCATTTTAAGACTTATTTCAGATGTCACTTTCTTATTTCCATTTTTAGCATTTTGTCAAATTATTCCCTTTTTATTTTGTAGTAAGGCTTAAGATAGATCCTATAAATCTCCTTAAGAGGTGAATGACTTCTCAAAATTCATGTTGATATATCACTATTTAGGCTAACAGAAGTGTCATGGATTGAATTGTGTCCCCCAACAATATCTGTTAACTTGGCTGGGTCATGATTCCCAGTATTGTATGACTGTGTACCATTTTGTGATTCAATGTGATTTTCTTATGTGTTGTAAACTCTATCACTATGATGTAATAAGATGGATTAGCAGCAGTTATACTGATGAGGTCTGCAAGATTAGATAGTGTCTTAAGCCAATCTCTTTTGATATATAAAAGAGAGAAGTGAGCAGAGAGATATGGGAACCTCATATCACCAGGAAAGAAGTGCCAGGAGCAGAGCATGTCCTTTGGACCTGAGGTTCCTGGGCAGAGAAGCTCCCAGACCAAGGGAAGACTGATGCATCACAAGGACCTTCCTCCAGAGCTGACAGAGAGAGAAAGCCTTCCACTGGAGCTGATGCCTTGAATTTGGACTTTGTAGCCTACTGGACTGTGAGAGAATAGATGTCTCTTGTTGAAGGCATCCACTTGTGGTATTTCTGTTATAGCAGCACTAGATGATTAAGACAAGGAGGAATCATTAAGAAAAAAGCTTTAACACTGCTATCCCTATCTGTCTCCCTTGCACTTATTCTATGAAGAATACGTTGCAGTCAATCCTCAGTTTTCACAGACTCTATGTTCATGAATTCACCTACTTGCTAAAATTTATTTGTAAGCCCAAAATCAGAGTCCCTGGGTAGTGCAAACAGTTAATGCACTTGGCTGCTAACTGAAAGGTTGGCGGTTCAGGTCCACCCAATGGGGCCTCAGAAGAAAGTCCCGGCTGTCTACTTCCAAAGAATCAGTCATTGCAAACCGTATGGAGCACAGTTATACTCTGACACATCTATGGTTGGTTGCCATCAGATGGAGTTGACTCAACAGCAACACTTTTTTTAGCTCTGCACTTTCATAGTTATTCACAGACTTGCACAGAGGAGCAAAAAATTTGAATTGCCTAACATGCATATTCCCATCTGAGGGCTCTGCATTTTTGTTTCAGCTCTCATACAATAAATAAGTGTCCTTTTTTGCAATCTTTTGCCATATTTTTGCATTTTTGTGTTTTTATCCTGGTGATTTTGCTGTTTAAAATGGCCCCTAAGCATAGAGTTGAAATGCTGTCTAATGTTTCTAAGCTGAAGAAGGCTGTGATGTGCCTTAAGGAGAAAATAATTGTGTTAGATAAGCTTTGTTCAGGCATGAGTTATAGTGCTATTGGCTATAAGTTAAACGCTAATGGATCAACAATAATTTTCACATTTGGTTGGATAACCTTTCTTGGGAATAGGCATAAATATGGATCTCTTCCAGTCAGTTGGCAGGTGGCTGTCTTCCAAATTTCTTGGCATTGACAAGTGAGCACTTCCAGGGCTGCATCCATTTGTTGAAACATCTCAACTGGTATTCCGTGAATTCCTGGGGACTTGTTTTTTACCAATGTCTTCAGTGCAGCTTGGGCTTCTTCCTTCAGTACCCTTGGTTCTTGATCATATGCTACTTCCTGAAATGACTGAACATCGACCAATTCTTTTTTTTATAGTGACTGTGTATTCCTTCAATCTTTTAATGCTTCCTGTGTTGTTTAATTTCTTTCCCATAGAATTAATTAATATTTCAACTTGAGGCTTTAATTTTTTCTTCGGTTCTTTCAGCTTGAGAAATGCTGAGCGTGTTCTTCCCTTTTGGTTTTCTACCTCCAGGTCTTTGCACATGTCATTATAATGCTTTACTTTGTCTTCACGAGCCGCCCTTTGAAATCTTCTATTCAGCTCTTTTACTTCATCATTTCTTCCTTTCACTTTAGCTATTCGATGTTCAAGAGCAAGTCTCAGTGTCTCTTCTGACACCTATTTTGGTCTTTTCTTTCTTTCCTGTCTTTTTAATGATTTCCTGATTTCCTCATGCATGATGGCCTTGATGTCATTCCACAATTTGTCTCGTCTTTCGTCTTTATGTACAACACTTCAAATCTATTCTTGAGATAGTCTCTAAATTCAGGTGGGATATGTTCAAGGTCGTACTTTCACTCTCATGGACTTGTTCTAATTTTCTTCAGTTTCAACTTGGACTTGCATAGGAGTAATAGATGGTCTGTTCCGCAGTCAGCCCCTGGCCTTGTTCTGACTGATGATATTGAGCTTTTCCATCATCTCTTTCCACAGATGTAGTTGATCTAATTCCTGTGTATTCCATCTGGCAAGGTCCACATGTATAGTTGCCGTTTATGCTGGTGAAAAAAGGTGTTTGCAATGAAGAAGTCGTTGGTATTGCAAAATTCTATCATGCGATCTTCAGCACCGTTTCTATCACCAAGGCTATATTTTCCAAATACCTATCAGTCTTCTTTGTCTCCAAATTTCGCATTCCAATCTCCAGTAATTATCTGTGCATCCTGATTGCACGTAATTAATTAATTTATTAATTTCAGACTATAAAAGTTGGTAAAAGTCTTCAGTTTCTTCATCTTTGGCCTTAGTGGTCAGTGCATAAATTATAGTAAAAGTTGTATTAACTGGCCTTCCTTGTAGGCGTATGGATATTATCCTATCACTGACAGCATTGTACTTCAGGATAGATCTTGAAATGTTCTTTTTGACAATGAATGCAATGCCATTCCTTTTCAAGTTGTCATTCCCGGCATAGTAGACCATATGATTGTCCGATTCAAACTGGTCAATACCAGTCCATTTCAGCTCACTAATGCCTAGGATATCAGTGTTTATGCATTCCATTTCATTTTTGATGATTTCCAATTTTCCTAGATTCATATTTCGTACATTCCAGGTTCCAATTATTAATGGATGTTTGCAACTGTTTTTACCCATTTTGAGTCATGCCACATCAGCAAATGAAGGTCCTGAAAGCTTGACTCCATGCACATCATTAAGGTTGATTCTACTTTGAAGAGGCACCTCTTCCCAGGTAGTATTTTGAGTGTCTTTCAACGTGAGAAGTTCATCTTCTGGCACTATATCAGACAATATTCTGCTGCTATTCATAAGGTTTTCACTAGCTAATTCTTTTCAGAAGTAGACCATGGCACCCTTCTACCTAGTCTGTCTTAGTCTGGAAGCTCAGCTGAAACTTGTCTAACATGGGTGACCCTGCTGATATTTGAATACCAGTAGGGTAGCTTTCAGCATCACAGCAACATGCAAGCCCACACAGTGTAACAAACTGACCTGTGGGTAATGAGCTCTGGTGGCGCAGTGGTTAAACACTCGGCAGCTAAGTGAAAGGTCAGCGGTTCGAACCCACCAGATGCTCTGTGGGAGAAAGATGTGCCAGTCTACTTCTGTAAAGATTTACTGCTTTGGAAACCCTATGGGGCAATTCTACGCTGTCCTACAGCATCGCTAAAAGTCAGAATGAACTCGACGGCAATGGGTTTGGTTTTGGGTTATTTACACCTGTAGATATAATCCCATTTGGTATGGCTTTTCTTTCTTAATGAGGCAGTATGAGTGTAGGGTGTGTTTATGTCAATCTCTTTTGAGATATGTCATAGCAACCAACTCCAGGGCAGTGGGTTTGATTTTTGTTTGTTTTTCTTTTGAGATATAGAAGCACAGATTAAATAGGCAAGGAATCGAGCAAGAACGGAGGGGAAGATGCATGCCACATGATTGCCAAGGACCTTCTCCCAGAGCAGACAGAGAGAAAGAGAGCATTCCCCTAGAGCCAGTGCCCTGAATTCGACCTCTTAGCCTCAAAACTGTGAGAAAGTAAATTTCTGTCGTAAAGCCACCTATGTGGTATTTCTCTTACAGCAGCACTAGATAACTCAGACAGAGTGCTGTGGGACTCAGTTCTTAGACCTCTTCTGTTTTCTAGCTACACTTGATCCCTGAGTGACCTCACCCAGTTGCTTGTTTTAAGTGCTGTTGGGTTGCCATGAGTCAGAATTGACTCTACCACAACAGGTTTGGTTTTTGGGTTTTGTTGTCATTGGCTGCCATTGAGTAAGCCCCTGACTCATGGTGATCTCATGTGTTACAGAGTAAAACTACTCCATAGGATTTTCTTGGCTATAATTTTTCAGGAGCATATCACCAGGCCTTTCTCCATGGGACCGCTGCATGGGTTTGAACCAAAAATCTTTAGATTAGCAGCTGATTGCAAACCACTTGTGCCATCCAGTTCCTTGTTTTAAGTACCACCATCTAAACAGAGAGGACTCCAGAATTTATATTCCAGATTACACTTTTATTCTGAACTTCACACTAATAGATTCAACTGAATAACAACATCTTCACTTATCTGTTTACAGACATCTTACACTTAGCCCACCTGCTCCTCTCTATGAGCGTCCCCATCTCAGTAAGTGGAAACTCCAAATTTCCAGTAGCTCAGTGCAAAAAACTGAGCATCATCCTCTACTCCTCTTTTTTCTCTCACACTCCACATCTTGTTTGTCAGCAAGTCCTATTAACTCTACCTTCAAAATATATCCAGAATCCAGCCACTTCCCATCACATCCACTGCTGATATCCTGGTCCAAGCTACACTGATGTCTCAATTGGATTACTGCACTAGCTTCTGAACTATTTTCCCTGCTTCTGCCCTTGCCCCCTTTAGTTTATTCAATAGCCAAAGTTATCCTAATAAAATTCACGTCAGGTTATGTCAATCCTCTACCGAAAACATTCCAATAACTCCATTTTACTCAAGGAGAAAAACCTAAGCCTAAAAATGGACCTCAAGGTCTTAAAAGATCTGAGTTCAAAGATCTGTACGAGAGAAAAAAGAGTAGAGGATGATGCTCAGTTTTTTGTGCTGAGCTGCCTTACCTTTATGACCTTGTATCCTACTTAGCTCTCCCCCCTTACTTTGCTTTGGTCACACTGATTTCCTTGTTATTTCTCAAACATGGGAGGCACAGCCCCAACTCAGGCCCTTCTTTGTAGTTACTACTTCCTCTACCACGAATTCTCTTTCCCCAGATGACTTTATACCTCACTTCCCTCATGTCTTTGTCCAAATGTCACTCTTTCTGGCCACTCTAACTAAAATTACAGTCTCCCTCCTATTTCCAATACTCCCTATTCCCCTTTCTTGATTTATGTCTCTCGTTAGCATCACCACCACCACGTTATACATTTTACTTAATTGTGTGGTTTATTGTCAGTACCCGCCTCCCCTCCGCCACCACTCCGCTCTCATTAGAATGTAAGTGTCATGATGGCAGGGATTTATTTCAGTTTTTTTTTTTTTTTTTTTGGTATGTTTTATCCGCTACTGTATCCCTAGCACACAGTAAGAAACAAATATTTGTTAATATTTGTTGAATGCTACCTTCACAGTTATGAAAGAGAAATATCAACCTGGGATTCTAAATGCAACTGAATACAATCAAAGCAAGGATAAAACCAAAACATATTTTTAGGCAAAGAAACAAAAAGGATGGAAAGAATCACTTACAGGTCCTCCAGGAAAGAATTAATAAAAGACATATTTCTAGAAGGAAGGCACTGAGCCCAAAAGGAAGGAGTAGGACATGAGAAGTAAGGGTAAGCAAAGAAAATGTTACATAAATATAAAAACAACAATAATAATAACTAATTCGAGTGGTATAAAAATAAGTTGGAACCAAAATACTAAATAATAATATGTAGATGGGAGGGAGTTATCACAATTCAAGCATTCTAAATGCCTTCCTTTTTAGAAGGAGGATGGAGATATTAATTCTTTCAAGTCAAGTATGCTTGTTAACAATTTAAAGATAACTTTTAAGAGAATAGTATATATAATTTCCCTTCTAAGAAATGGGGAAAAGGGAGGATAAAAAAGCTCAATCAATCCAAACAGAAGACAGAAGGCGGGGGGAAAAAGCCCTAAAGAAAAATGTTGAACAAACCAAAATAAGATAGCAGAAATAAACCAAATACATTAGTAATCACAATAAATGTAAATGTATCAAACATGCCACTTGGAAGATAACGTTCTCACATCTGAATTTTAAAAGTTCAGCTATATGCCATTTATAAAAGACACATCTAAAACATAAAGACATACAGGTAAAATGAAAATAACCAGACAGAAAAAGATATAGCATGCAAACAGTAACAAAAAGAAAGCTGACATTACTACATTAATATCAGATAAAACAGATTTTAATGAAAAAAGCATTACTAGGGATAAAGTAGGTCACTTAATGATAAAAATAACAATTCACTGTAAAGAATCAAATTTGAACTAAAAATGCAATACTATATACAGAAAACTGACAAACAGAGAAAATGGTAAATTTACAATCAGTATTCTCTCTCACCTCTCAGTAATGAATAGCTCTCACAGTAAAAAAATTAATAAAGGTGTAGAAGACTTGGACAACACAATAAATAATATTAAGAACACAAAAATAACTCTGTACCAAACAATAGGGAGTATTATTTCTTTAGAAGCACACAAAGATTTACCAAAATTGACCACAGATTAGGCCACAAAGCAATTCTCAACAAATACCAAGAACTTCTCTTAAAGAGAACACATTCTAACCCCACACTCTCAGAATGGATTTTTTTTTTTTTAATCCAGCTATATGCTACCTACAGTGATACATCTATAACATAAAAGCACATAAAGGTAGCAAGCATAAGGACAGAAACCTAGGGTAGTCATATTAATATCAGAAAAATACACACTTTAATAAAAAACATTTTTAGGATAAAATAGATCACTAAATTCTGTAATGACAAAAAGTTCAATTGCCTAGTAGAATCTAACAATTTTAAACTTAAATGCATGTAATAAAATAACCTTTAAAATAAACAAAGCAAATATTGATACTACTACAGGATGAAATTAAATCTATCATTACAGAGGAAAATTTCAACATACTTATTTCAGGAGTCAATGAGTCATGCATACAAAAATATTAGCAAAGTTACAGTATATTTGAACAGCACAATTAATAAGGTGGATTTAATGGTCATATTTAATGGACACACTAATGAAAGAATATACATTTTTCTCAAGGACAACAGAAATTTCAACAATTAAAAAAAATTGGGTCTCATAGTGACCAATTTTCTCACTACACTGGAATTAAATAAATAAATAATAAAAAGAAATTTATGTGTGGAAATTTAAAAACACTTTGAAATAATTAGTGGGTCAAATAAGATTTCAAAATAGAAACTTTAAAACACTTAGAAATGAATGAAAATGAAAACATAACCTATCAAAATCTCTGAGATTCATCTAAAGTGTTACCTAAAGAGCAATGTAGAGTCACAAATACTTATATTCAATAATAAAAAAGGTTGAAAATCAATGGCTAAAGGTACAACTTAAGAAATTAGAAAAAGAACAACAGAATAAACATGCAAAAGTAGATTATAAAAATAAAAAGAAATTAAAGCAATAGAAAATAAGACACAAGAAAGAAAAAGAGAAGCTAAACATTAAAAAAGGATATTAAAATCAGCAAATCTCTGGCCTCCAGTAGGCAACGTAATGAATGAAAAAGGGAACAAGCCCCACATACAGCAGAAATTTAAAAAATAATAAGAGAAAAAAATAAAAATATTTATGCCAATGTATTCCCAAACTTAAATAAAATGGACATATTCCTAGAAAAATGTCTTAGCAACACTGACTCAGGAAGAAACAGAAGGCCCAAAGAGTCCTATAACCATAACAAAAAGAGCACAAGAGGCCCAGGTGGTTTTATAAACAAAGTTCTACAAAGTTTGAAGAAAAATTAATTCCATTCTTATATAAATTTCTTCAGAGGATAAAAAGTTAGGAACATTCCACAACTCATCTAATGAGACTAGTGTAACCTTGATACCAAAACCAAACAACAGGATGGCAAAGGAAAAGTACAGGGCAATTTGCTACTGAATGTAAATGGAAAAATCCTAAACAATATGTTTGCAAGCCAAATCCAGCACGGTGTAAGAAATATAATACACTATAAACAAATTGGGTTTATTCCAGGAATACAAGAATAGTTCATACCATGTAGCTGTCCACATCAGCAGACAAAAATAGAAAAACTGTAACATTATCTCAGATGCAGAAAAGATATCTGAAAAAAATCAATAACCATATATCATTTAAAATTCGAAGCATATTTTTAAAATCAGGAAGAATATAAGGATGATACTCATTGCTTTTATTCATTACTGTTCTGGAGGTTCTACGAAGAAAATAAAACAAGAAAAACAAAGGTGTAAGAATTAGAAAGAAAGAATCACAATTGTTACTATTTGCAGATAATATGGTTCTCTTCAAAGATAACACCAAAGAATCTTCAGATTATTAAAAATTATTAAGAGAGCCTCAGGGTCGTTGCTATAAAATCACTCTACAAAAATCAATTGCATTTCTATACATCGCAACACAAGAAATGCCATTAAAAGATACATCATTTACAATAACAATTAAAAGAATGGTGCTTAGAAATAAATACAACAAAAGATGTGCAAGACTTTTGTGAAGAAAATTAGAAAATGTTATTGAAAAGTATTAAAGGAGACCTAAATAATGGAGACAGATTATGTTCCTGGATAGGAAGACATCATCATAAAGATGTAACTTCTCCCCAAACACATGTATAGATTCCATTCAATTCTAATCAAAATAGCAAAAGCGTTCTTTGTGAACTTGTCAAAGCTAATTCTAAAACTTATGTGGAAGAGAAAGAACATTAAGACAGTCCTGAAGAGTGATTACATGATTCTTTTAACAGGTAACTTATGTGGGTTTTTATCTAGTGCAAACTGTATGGTTTTATGAATAAACATGTGTCTCATACACACACACTCACACACAAAAAGAACCATATGCACCTGTTTCAATTTACCTACAAATCTGACTTAAAGGCACACTTAGAAATGGATCTCATTTGTAACCCAGGGATTGTGTGTATGTAAAGAATTCCTGCTATGTGTCCGGCACTGTTTCAAATGTTGAGATTAAAGGACACGTGTCTTGTGAAAATTAAAATACACAAACAACTTCTGACGAATAAGACTAAGGGAGCTTGGCTCAGGGATAGACAAACAGACCAGTTAGCAAAATCAAGAGCTCAGAAATAGACCTAAGCCTATCTAGAAAAATGATATACAGCAGAGGTGGCCACTGCGGATCAGTGGGAAAACGTCGTTTCAATGCATGGTGCTGGGCTGGGACAGCTATTTTTCCATACAGAAACTAGATCCCTTGTAAATATCATACAGAAAAATCAATTACTGGTATATTAAAGACAAATGTGAAAACAAAACATTAAAACTTATAGTAAATAACAGAGGGGTATAACTTTATGACCATGGGGCCCTAAGGGAAAATATGAATTTGGAGGCCAAAAGGAAAATATAAACACAAAAATTTAAAACTTCTGTCCATCATAAAAAGTGAAAGGATAAGTGGGGAGAAAATATATGCAATATACATAATCTGGCAAAAGATTGGTTTACAGAATAAATAAAGATCTCCTACAGATCAATAATAAAAAGACCAATAGAAAAATGGGCAAAGTAAACAACAGGCACGTCAAAGAAAAGACAAGATCCTCAAACTCATTAATAATTAATACCACAGTGAGAGAGCATTTCACACCCATAAGGATTAGAAAAAACATTAAAGAGTAAGGCATTACCAAGTGTTAACAAGGGACTTTTATTCCATGTTATTGGCAGTGTAAATCTGTAGACCACTCTGGGGGGAAAAAAAGGAATTGTCTTGAAAAGTTAAAGATGCACAGGCCCTATAATCCAACTGTTCTACTGCTAGATATAAACCTTGAGACTCTCTTCCACACGTGTAGGACACTCCTACAAGAATGTCCAAAGCAACACTATTTTCACAGCAAAACTCTTGAAATAATTATAAATTGTGGCACGTTCATTTTAAAAAGAAATGAATTAAAGCTAATACATGAATACACATCAATCTCAAAAACAACAATTGAGTAAAAACAGCAACTCACAGAAGAACATCTATGATAAGATTTATTTTAAGTTCAAATGCAAATACTTCTGTTGCTTAAGGATACATTGTACACGCAAGGGGATAAAAAACAAGAGAATTATAAATATGCACTTTAGAAGAATAGTTACACTTGTCCCAGAGGGAAAGGGATATGATTGAGTGAAGCCTACAAAAGGCTTCAAAGGTATTGAAAATTATCTATTTATTAAGCTGAATGGTGGTTTTAAAAGAAAGTACCAATATATTCTTTTGTTTATATGAAATATTTCATAATGGAAACATAAACATGAAAAAAGATGATCTATGGCTTGCCCTCCAATACTAATCCATAACAAAATAATTACACAATGCTTTTGACTCCTTCCAGATTTTACTGAATCGAGAAGAGACTAAAACTTTTTTACATTAGCCTTCGCCTATCTCAAGTATCCTTTCTTTAATGTAATAATCCTCTTGATGATATTATCAATAATTACATAGTCTTAACTTACCACTCCTTCTTGTATACCCTGTCTTCTTTTGATTTATTTCGTCTACTACTTGTCTTAGGTTATCTCCTTGAGTATTTTTTTTAGAAAGGTTACATGGGTAGTATATTTCCAGTCTTTCTATAGTTGACAATATCTTTGTTGTGACATTATACAACCCAACCTATGCAATAGTTTCACTGGGTATACAACTCGAATGCCACAATCTTTTCCCTTCAGAAGTCTGTAAATACTGTTCCATTCTGTTCTAGCAGTTAGAATTCCAGATAAGAAGCCTGATGCAGTTTGATTCTCTTTGCTTAGAATTCTGAAATTTAGCCAGGTCCTGCCTAGATGTTAGTTTTTCAGTAATTTTTCCTGGGACTCAGTGAACTCTTAGAATCTTTCTTCAGTTTAGGATCATTTTCTTCTGTTGTTTCTTTTACATCTACTTCTGTCATTCTTGGCATTTCATGATTTTTTTTTTTTTGCTAGGAATTCTGGGAGAATTACTTTAGCTTGATTTATGACACATTAAAAAGTTCTTCAGTTACATTTAATCTGATCATTACTGACTCAATTTTTTTATTTTGATGTTTACTTTTTTTTAATTCCCAAGAACTTTCTTATTTGAGATTGCTTCTTTTATAAAACATACTATTCCTGTTTCATGGGATATCTCCTTGGATTTCAATGAGATTATGAAATAAAAATAGCTATTTTATGTTTTAACTGTTTTGGTAGGGGCGTTTTTGCTTTGAACCTGTTGAGTCTCTTCATAATGTCTGACCATGTTTCATTTTCAGCTTATAATTATAAATGATAGTCTGATGGAACTTTCTGTAATGATGAAAATGTTCTATTCTGTACCATCCAATATGTTAGCCACTAGCCACATGTGGCTATTAAGCACGTGGAATGTGGCTAGCGCAACTGAGGAACCAAGTTTTTAATTTTATTTAATTGATTTAAATATACTATTTAATGGCTTCATGTGACATGGCTATGGTATTGGATAGTGCAGATCTACATTATTCAGTGTTCTTGGCTGATATGGGCTCTGCCACAAACGTATCAATCACTATTGATTTCTTCAGCAAGATACATACCCTCACATTCCCAGCTGGTGAGCTCCATGGGAGGTACAAAAGATGGTTGAAAGGGGTGGCAGATATAACTGCCCCAAGATGTAATGGAGAAAGAGACCAGTAGGTGGACCTGCCCCTTTAGCAGTGTTTGGCAAGCCGGTCTCTCTTCCCAGTGTGGCAGATAGATAGATAGAAAGGACAACAGGCATGTTAAGCTACCCCCCATTAAGGGTTCACTTCTGCATCTCTGCAGAAACTCTTCCCAGCTTCAGATTCATGAGACGAGACCCTTCAGGACTGGGATAGAGTTTTCTCTCTGACAGTGGTTGCATTGCTCCAGCAGGAAGTAAAATAGAGATTCTTAGTCCTACACTGTGGTGCCACTTTTATACTAAGAAAAAATAATAGCACTTAAAAAAATACGAAATCTTTGACTTTCTTATTAAAGTGAATCAAAACCAAGCTGCTAAGTTCTAAAGTGTCACAATCTACCGTATATAATAATCTTCCAAATAGTTCAATAAACTATGAAATAATTCAGTCGATAAACAAATATGGTGATAGACCCAGAGGGAAATATTCAATATGCATGCCAAATTAAAAACCTGAGCCTCCAAATCGGATGTAGCTTCAGAGAGAAAAAAATAATGTGAATATGAATAATTTGGTAAAAACAAGAACACTTGTTCCTTAGGTTAAAAAACAATAAAAAGTTTATAATTATTTTAACCTTAAAAATATATATACATATATATACATTCTAAGTGCTCTATACCACTGGAAAATTATAATGTTTTTTACATTCTTCTTGTGCGAAAAATCATCAATATTATATCCAAATTCTTCATCAATTATCAAGTACACTCTAAGATAAGAGATTAAATGACATTTTAAGTCTCTGATGCCATGGATAAGAATTCCCAGGGCTTTCTTTTCTGACTGTGTTTTTTTGCATCAGGGGAAAAAAAAATGCAGAAAAGAGGCAGAGAGGCCTGTGTAGGAAGAGCACAGGTTCTGAGTCAGACACTTTTAGGAAGGTTCTGCAACATATTGGCAGGACCTTGGCCAAGTTTTTTCTGTCTCTGAGCTCACAGTCCTCATTTGTAAAATGAAGATACTATTATCTGTCTCACAGTTACTGAAAGGGCCAATTACTGGCACACTGAATGGTCCCTACTATTTTCTCCTTTAACACTTACTAAAAAGTAAAAGTTTGTTTTACTTTATACGTCAAATAGACGTTTTCTGAAATATCTGAGTGTGAATACAGCTTCCTAAAACAGAAATGGAAGCATGTTGGCATGTCATCCAAAAGAAAAAACAAAACAAAACTGTCATATATCCTGCTATGGCTGAATTATAGCAGAGATGTTCATATACTGACCTTGTTTGACATGGATTTTCCAAGTATATATTTTAATAATGTGTTAGTTAGGGATCCTATTTACAAGTGACCAAACCTCAATTGAAGCAAGCTTTAAAAAGGTATGTATGTGGTGGCAGGGAGCGGGGGAGGGAGAGGTGGCGGTTCCTCATTTCCCGAGAAGAGAAGAAACACAAAGCCAGGAACAACACAGATGCACCTGGGACTATGAAACCACTGGAGTCAAGGACTCACCATCCGGTTTCTCATCTGTTTCTTCTTATATATTAACTCCCTTCTTTTCTCTATCTGAAGACAATCTGTATCCACAGAGTGAAAACATGCCAGCAGCTCCCAACTTTTATATTTTACAGAGTTTGCCTCTGAAGAGAGACTGATTCTACTCTCTGGATCCCCGAGTTCAAAAAGCCCAGAGAAAGAATTTGACCAGCCTGAGTTGGGTCAGCTATCCACTCCTGAACTACCAGGAGTCAGGATGTTACTCCACTGCAGCCCTGTGGCAGTTCCCAGAGTTGGGGGGGGGGGGGGGGGGTGGTGAATGGAGACAATTTACACAAGGAACAGCTCTACTTTCCTTCCTTTATAAAAGAGTAGTTCTACTTTTTTTTTAACCCCAAATTCAGACTTAAATGTTAAGATGAAGTGAGCATCTGGCGGTAGAGAAGGAAGTTTAAAGGCAGATATAAACGTGATTTGGACGTAAAAACCAGTCATAGGGAGGCGGAGCCAAGATGGCACATTAGTCAGACGCACCTTGTGTTCTCTTATAGCAAAGACCCGAAAAAATAAGTGAAACAAATGCAGACAATAATCGTAGAACCTTGAACATCAAAAAGGAAGGATAAAGAATTGAATCAAACACTGACTGGTTGAACACAAAAAAACTGAATGAACGTAGGGAGCAAGAAGTATCATGAAAGAGTGGCTCTACCAACCGCCCTGGCTCAACATGGCCATTTTAAGACAAAGTTAGAAATGACCCCAGGAGAGGAACACATGGAGGCAACCCCACACCATTCCCATAAAAGAAGAGAAACTATACAGACATACTCAGAGAGAAACAAGAGCAGGGAGAGAGCCAAGATCCAGAACCAGATACCCACAAGCGGCAGTCCCTAACGTCGGGGGTGAGTGGTGCCCACGAGCAGGTGCAGACATGGAGTGGCAGTGGGAGGTCTCTCACCTAAATGGACTCTGGGTGCCCTACACTCCACATTTGGTCGGTAGCAGGTACCAACTGCTGGCTGCAGAGGACAGAAAGGGCCTGGGTATCACATCCACTAACCAGAGGAGCCCACTCCTGCTACCCCCAGTCTCCTGATTGAAAGCAGCAGGGAACCCCAAAATCAGGACACTCCATTTAACCAGGGACCATAACACGAGCCCCAACCCTGTCCCCCACGCAGTACCGTTTATCACTCTCCCTCTGCACACCTGATGAACAGCAGTAGGCACCCTCCATCAGACCGTCACCTACCACCCCAGCCCGGGTCTCTCGGAGAGGCAGAGACTACACGCACCCGTGCAGGCTCTCACCCTACACCAGCACCTGGCCCGGCCTAGCGACCGGTGGCAGAAACATAACAGCTCAGGGGCCCACCCGCCACTCCCTCCACCCCCACCCCTCTGCCGAGCAAAAGGTGCTGTCGGCTTGGCCCGGCCATGTGCACGCCCACCCACTGCTCCCTTTCCCCTTCCCCAGGCTTGTGAGAGGCACTGGCAGCATGTCCGTGAGCGTACCTCCCGGTACCTACCCCCTGCCCTTCGCAGCACCTCTCGGCCTGGCAAGAGGTGGAGAACCGAGAGCATGCGAGCATCTGCATGCTGCTCCCCCATGCTGCCCCAGATGCTGAAAGGTGCTGGCATCATGGCCAAGCTTGCCTATGCCTGCTGCTCCCTCTTCTTCCACCTAATGGCAAGAAGCTCTGGTGGCATGTCCATGTGCATGCTCCAAAGTCCTGCACCCCTCCCCCCTGCCAGGCAAGCAGTGCAGGTGGTGCAACCCCCACTCGTGCCCAAGAGCTGCTCTCCTCGCCCCCTCCGCCCAACAAAAGAAGTGGGTGTTGAGCCCATGCGTGTGCCTGCCTACCACTCCCCCTCCCTGCCTGGTGAGAGGTGCAAGCCATGCTACTTCACATGTGTCCATCCATTGTTCCCTCCTCCTTCCCCTTGCCTGGTGTGTGGTGCTGGCACTGTGAAAGCAAACACATTCACTCATCATTCCTACCCCTCCCCTCACCTGGCAAGCAGCACTGGTGGCGCTACTTCACACATGATCACCTGCTTCTTCCCCCTGGTGGTAGGTGGAGTCAGCAGGACCATACACACTTGCCCACTCACCACCCAAGGCCCTCACCACCCATTCCTCACCAGGAAAGTGGGTACAACCACGCCCCCACTTGCAAAACACATCTACCACACATGCCACCTCGTCCACTTGGCAATGACCACTCCCCATTCCCACATCACTGGATGGATGACAGATGGTGGCCAATCCCCACCCAGACTTTCCTCAATATCCCAGAAGACCAATGAACAAGAAACCTGTTATCACACATCCAGCCACTGCTACACCCAGCTGGAGACAGGGGGCATGCACTCAGGTGTGGCCAGAGTACCGACCAGAGTATCATGCCAACACCACCTGCCCAGATACAACAAAACAAAACAAAACAAAAAGTCAGCATGCAGCAAACAAATATACAATAAATAAATAAATATAGTAACACTTCAATACCTCTGAGACACTAGACAATATCAAATCACCTAAAGAAGCAGGACAAGATGGCTCCAGAAAATGTCCAAAATAAAGAACCAGAAAATCTCCCTGAGGAAGAAGAAGTAATTGGACTACAGGATAAGGAATTCAAAAGACTTACATATAGAGCTCTCCAAGATCAAGAAAGAGATCAAGGAAAACACACACAAAATCAAGGAACACACAGACGAAACACTAGAAGAATTCAGGAAAACAAAATAAGAACAAAATGGAAAAATAAACAGACGATTACAAACCCTACAGAAACACCAAACAGAAACCCAGAAGTTTAACAATAAAATCTCGGAAATAGACAACTCAATGGAAGGACATAGGAGCAGAATTGAAGAAATGGGAGACAGAATCAACCAATTAGAGGATAAATCCCTTGACATTAACTTGTTTGAGGAACAATCAGAATAAACAGTGAAAATGAAGAAAGCCTAAGAGTTATGTGAGACACTATCAAAAGAAATAACCTGCAAATGATCAGAATCCCAGCACAAGAGGAGATGATAAAAAGCACCTAGAGAACATTTGGAGATTTGCTAGAAGAAAATCTCCCTACTATCATGAGAGATGAGAATATATCCATCCAACAAGCAAAGCGAACCCCATACAAGATAGATTCCAAAAGAAAATCACCAAGATACATTATAATCAAACTGTCCAAAACCAAAGACCAAGAAAAACTCCTGAAAGCAGCTGGAGATAAATGAAAGATCACCTAGAAAGGGGAACCAATAAGAATCAGGTCTGACTTCTCGGCAGAAACCATGTGTGATGGTTAAAGTTGTGTGTCAACTTGTCTAGGCCATGATCCTCACTGGTTAGGGAGTTATGATGTAGTTTGGCAGCTTTTTAGTGGTGTCATTACCTCCATAATGTGATCTGGTGTAATGTGATCACCTCCAGGATGAGATCCACTACGAGCAGCCAATCAGTTGAAAGGGAGTATCCTTGGGAGTGTGGCTTGAATACAATATAGGTGGATTTTCTGACAAGGCTCACTGGCTTTTGCTTGCTCTGGATCCTGCAGCTGGCTCCAGTTCAGATGAACTCTGGTTCTTGGGACCTGAGCTTGTCTGACGTTTCACCTTCCCATCTTGGGATTCTTCAGCCTCCACAGCCTGTGAGCCACAAGACTTCTATCTAACCTTCCCATCTTGGATTTACCAGCACCTGTGGCTATGCGTGTCAGAAGAAGCCACCAACCTGACCAATGAACTGGGCCTTTCCGGCCTCTACAACCACATGAACCATTTCCTTTATATATATCACTCTATATATATTTGGGGGGCCCTGGTGGCACAGTGGTTAAGAGCTCGGTTGCTAACCAAAAGGTCAGCAGTTCAAATCCACCAGTCACTCCTTGGAAACCCTATGGGGAAGTTGTACTTTGTCCTAAAGGGCTGCTATAAGTCAGAATTGACATGACGGCAATGATTTTCTATACATATATTTATACACTGCACTGGTTTTGCTTCTCTAGAGAACCCAGCCAAAGATACCATGTAAGCAAGAAGGCAATGGGATGAAATATATGAAACACCGAAAGAAAAAAAAAATTGCCAACTAAGAATTATATACCCAGCAAAATTGTCTCTCAAATATGATGGTGAAATTAGGATATTTCCAGGTAAACAGAAATTAAGAGAATTTGTAAAACCAGACCAACCTTACAAGAAATACTAAAGGGAGTCCTATGGACAGGGAACCATCAACATAAGACAACAGCCAGAGATTAAGACACATGATGGCATTAGCTAGATACCAACCCAGATAAAGAATCCTCAAAAACAAAACAATGCTAAAAGACTAAAAACAGGGAACCAGACACATCAATCTGTAAACAATGACAACTTCAAAACAAAAAAGGGGGGAATAAATGGTGTAGTTATAGAACTTCCATATGGAGAGGAAGTCAAGGCGATATCAAGAAGTAAAAGACAACTTTAAACTTAGGAAAACAAAGGTGAATCTTAGGGTAAACACAGAGAAAATTAACCAACTTACTCACTAAAATAAATAAGGAAACCATAAAGACTCAGTAAACACTAAATGACAACAATGAAGGAAATGAAAAGAAACAAAAACAAAAACATAAACAAAAAGAACTAGGCACAAAAATTAAACAGAACAAAGAAACTGTCAACACTACAGACATAAAAAAGCATAATAAAATGGCAGCAATGAACTCATACCTATAGATAATCACACTGAATGTAAAAGGATTAAATGCACCAGTAAAGAGACAGACAGTAGCAGAATGGATAAAAAAACATGACCCATCAATATACTGTCTACAAGAAACATATATTAGACACAAAGATATAAATAAACTAAAACACAAAGAATGGAAAAAAAACAATAACCAAAACAGAGCAAGAGTGGTAATATTAATCTCTGACAAAGTAGAATTTAAGGCAAAATCCACCATAAAAGACAAAGAAGAACTTACTATAATGATTAAAGGGCCAATCCACCAAGAAGACATAATCATAATAAATATATAC
This sequence comes from Dugong dugon, assembly GCA_030035585.1. Lineage (NCBI taxonomy): Eukaryota > Metazoa > Chordata > Mammalia > Sirenia > Dugongidae > Dugong > Dugong dugon. Next base: position 131,221,941 of record CM057462.1, read on the forward strand.
ACAGCCAGCGACAAGGCTACAAAACACATAAAACAAACTCTAACAGCACTGAAAAGAGAAACAACAATTCCACAATAATAGTAGGAGATTTCAACAGACCACTTAAGGCGACGGACGGAATTAGAAAGAAACTCAGCAAAGATACAAAGAAAACAAAAAATGAAACCCGTTGCTGTCGAGTCGATTCCAACTCATAGTGACACTATAGGACAGAGTAGAACTGCCCCATAGGGTTTCCAAGGAGCACCTGGGGGATTCAAAGTGCCAACCTTTTGGTCAGTAGCTGCAGCTCTTAACCACTATGTCACCAAGGTTTCCTGACAAAGATACAGGAGATATAAATATAACAATCAACCAACTCAACCTCACAGACATACACAGAACACTCCACCCAACAACAGCACAGTAAACATTCTTTTCCAATGCATGTGGAACATTCCCCAGAACAGACCAAATTTTTGGCCACAATGCAAGCCTCAATAATTTTAAAAACATCAAAATAATACAAAGCATTTTCTCAGACCACAATGCTATAAAAGTAGAAATCAATAACAGGAAGAGCAGGGAAAAATATTAAATACATGGAAACTGAATAACACTTTGCTTATAAATCATGGGGTAATTGAAGAAATACAAGAGGAAATAAAAAAATTCCTAGAATTGAACAAGAATGAAAACGCAACATACCAAAAGCTCCGAGACACAGCAAAAGCAGTACTCAGAGGGCAACTTATAGTTATAAACACACATTTCAAAAGAGAAGAAAGGGCAAAAATCAAGGCATTAACCCTACAACTTGAACAACTAGAAAGAGAGTAGTGAAAGAAGCCCACAGTAACCAGAAGAAAGTAACTAATAAAGATTAGAGCAGAAACGAACGAAACAGAGAACAGAAAAACAATAGAAAGAATCAACAAGACTAGAAGCTGGTTCTCTGAAAGGATCAATAAAATTCTCACTGGACTAACTGACAAAAGAAAAACAGGAAAAGATGCAAACAACCCAAATAAGAAATGAGATGGATGATATTCCAACAGAACCAACTGAAATAAAAGGGATCATAACAGAATATTACGAAAAATTGTACTCCACCAAATTTGAAAACTTAGAGGAAGTGGAAAAATCTCTAGAAACATACTACCTACCTAAAATAACAGAAACTGAAGTAGAAAGTCTGCACAGACCCATAACAAAAGAAGAAATAGATGAAATAATTTTAAAAACTCTCAAATGAAAAAAGGCCTGGCCCAGACAGATTCAATGGAGAATTCTACCAGACATTCAGAGAAGAGCTTGCACTAATGCTACTCAAACTATTTCAGAGCATAGAAAAGGAAGGAATGAATTATCCCTAACGCATTCTGTGAAGACAGCATAACCCTGGTACCAAAGCCAAGCAAAGACACCACCAAAAAAGAAAATTACAGACCAATATCCCTTATGAATATAGACACAAAAGTTCTCAACAAAATTCTAGCCAATAGAATTCAACAACATATCAAAAAAAAAATTCATTATCACCAAATAGGATTCATACCAGTTATGCAAGGATGAGTCAACATTAGAAAATCAATCAATGTAATCAACCACTTAAATAAAAGAACCACAGGATCATCTCAATCAATGCAGAAAAGGCATTTGATAAAGTCCAATACCCATTCCTGATTGAAACTCTCAGTAAAATAGGAATAGAAGGGAAATTCCTCAATATAATAAAGGACATTTACACAAAAGCAACAGCCAACAGTATCCACAATAGACAGCCACTGAAAACATTTCCCTTGATAACAGGAACTAGACAAGAGTGTCCTTTATCACCATTCCTATTCAACATTATACTGGAAGTCCTAGCTAGAGCATTTAGGCAAGAAATGGAAATAAAAGAACTAGATGGTTCCCAGCTATCATCAATGACCACCCCAACAGGGAACACACCAGAGAGTCCCGGATGGAGCAGGAAAAAGGTGGGATGCAGAACTCAAATTCTAGTAAGAAGACAAGACTTAATGGTCTGACTGAGACTGGAGGAACCCCAGAGAGCATGGCCCCTGGATTCTCTATTAGCCCAGAACTAAAACAGTTTCTGAGGCCAACTCTTCAGACAGGAATTGTACTGGGCTGTAGGACATAAAATGATACCTGTGAGGAGTGTGCCTCTTAGCTCAAGTAGATACAAGAGACTAAACGGGCAGCTTCTGTCTGGAGGTGAGATGGGAAGGCAGAGAGGGTTAGGAGTTGGTTGAATGGACATGGGGAATCAGGGGTAGAAAGGAGTATGCAGTCAAAGTATGGGGAGAGCTATTACAGTCACATAATGATATATGTGTAAATTTTTGTATGGGAAAAAAAATAAAACTCATTCAAACTGGCAAGGAAGAAGTAAAACTATCCCTATTCACAGACAATATGATCCCATACATAAAAAATCCCAAAGATGCCACAAGAAAGCTACTGGAACTAATAGAAGGATTCAGCAAAGTAGCAGGCTACAAGATCAACATACAAAAATCATCTGGATTCCTCTATATCAAGAAAGAGAACTTCAAAAAGGAAATCAGGAAAGAAAACAATAGCATTTACAACAGTCCGCCCCCCTTAGGAATAAATCTATCCAGGAAAAGAAACAAAGAAAACTACAAAACACTGCTGCAAGAAACCAAGAGACCTACAGAAATGAAAAACATACCATGCTCATGGATAGGAAGACTTAATATTGAGAAAATGTCAAAATTATCTAAAGCAATCTGTAGATACAATGCAATTCCGATCCAAATTCCAATGGCATTCTTTAATGAGATAGAAAAACTAATCACAAACTTTACATGGAAAGGAAAAAGGCTATGGATAAGTAAAGAATTTTTGAAGAAGAAGAACAATGTAGAAAGCCTCACACTTCCTAATCTCAGAATCTACTACACAGCCATGGTAGTCAAAACAGCCTTGTACTGGTACAACAACAGGCATAATGAGTAATGGAACAGAACTGAGAACACAGAAGTAAATCCATCCACCTATGGTCAGCTGATCTTCAACAAAGGGCCAAAGACCATTAAATGGGAAACAGACAATCTCTTCAACAAATGGCACTGGTAAAACTGGATGTCGATCTGTAAAAAAATGAAACATGACTCATATCTTATACCATACACAAAAACTAACTCCAAATAGACCAAAGACCTAAATATGAAAAGTACAACTATAAAGATCAAAGAAGAAAAAACAGGGGCAACCCTAGGGGCCCTAATACATAGCATAAGTAGTATAGCAACCATAACTAAGAAGGCACAAACAGTAGAAGATAAATTAGATGAATGGGACTTCCTAAAAATTACACACTTATGCTCATCAAAATACTTTTCCAAAAGAGTAAAAAGAGAACCTACAGACTTGGAAAAAATTTTTGGCTACGACATACCCAACAAGGGATTTATGTCTAAAAATAAAACACCTCAACAGCAAAAAGATAAACAATTGAGAAACGAGCACAGGACATGAACACATGCTTCTCTAAAGAAGACATTCAGGCGGCTAACAAACACATGAAGAAATGCTCACGATCATTAGCCATTAGAGAGAGGCAAATGAAAACTACAATAAGATCACCCCAACTTCAATGGCACTGCCTTAGGCTGGATTCTCTAGAGAAGCAAAACCAGTAAAGCATATAAATATATATATGTAGAGAGAGAGAAAGAGAGAGAGATTTATATCAAGGAAATGGCTTAGTGGTTGCAGAGGCTTTACCTTTCCAAACCAATGGGTCAAGAATGAGGCTTCACTGCAGGGGCTAGTGAACCCAAGATCAGCAGGCCAGAGAGCAGGGCTGTTGCTCACAGGATGTGAAGATCAATGAATCCCAATACTGGCAGGCAAGACCGCAGGCAAGCTGCTAGCTCAAGTCCCAAGAACCAGAGGTCAGACGAACAGGAGCCAGCTGCAGGATCCCAAATGAGCAAAAGCCCCCGATCCCTGCCTGAATGTCCACCCACACTCAATGCAGGCCACATACTCAAGGAAACTCCCCTTCAACTGATTGGCTGCTCATAGCAGATCCTATCATGTGGGTGATCATGTATCAAATCTTAACAGGGAAGTGGTCACAACATTATACGACTGCCAAAATACTAAGAACTATGGCCCAGCCAAGTTGACAAACAATCTTAACCCTCACAGGCACTAATCAAAAAAACCCAGAAAACAACAAATGCTGGTGACGTTGTGGGGAGACTGGAACTCTCATACACTGCTGGTGAGAATGTAAAATGGTACAACCACTATGGAAAATAATATGGCACTTCCTTAAAATGCTAGAAATATAAATACCGTAAGATCCATCAATCACACTCCTAGGTATATACCCTAGAGAAAAAAAAGCCATGACGTGAATAGGCATATGCACACCCACGTTCACTGCAACATTATTCGCAATAGCAAAAAGTTGGAAGTAACCTAAGAGCCTACCAACGGATGAATAGGTAAACAAACTGTGGTACATACAATGGAACATTATCTAATGATAAAAAATAATGATAAATCCGTGAAACATCTCAAAACACGGATGAATTTGGAGGACATTATGCTGAGTGAAGTAAGTCAATCACAAAAGGACAAATATTGTACGAGACAACCACTAGAGAAAAACAAGAAAAGTTGGCACACAGAAAAATAATCAGTCAGAGACAAATCAAATTATTGATAAATGCAATACATTGACAATGAACTTTACACTGACAGAATAACTATTGATAAATGCAATACTTTGACAGAGAGCCAGGAAATGTACAAACTGGACACTTTATGTTTGTAACTGTAAATAACAACTTTCATAATTGGAATTAATTAAAAAACGGTTTCCTCTATTTAAAAGAATCAAAGAAAACATAAGCAATTAAGTAACTATCTTTAATTTGAAGATTTAAAAAAAATTTTTTTTTATTGTACTTTAGATGAAGGTTTACAGAACAAATAGTTTCTCATTAAACAGTCAGTAGTATACATATTGTTTTATGACATTGGTTAACAACTCCATGACACGGCAACACTCTCCCTTCTCAACCTTGAGGACCTTTTTTTTTTTTGGTGAAAATATATGTAGCCAAAGTTACACCATTTTGAAAGTTTCTACATATACAATTCAGTGACATCGATTACATTCTTCCAGTTGTGCTGCTATTCTCACTAACCTTCTCCAAATTATTCCATCACTGTTATCTTCAACTCACGGTCCCCTAGGCTTTCCATCAAACCTTTTGAGTTGCTGTTGTCAATTTGATCTAACATAGATAATTCTTTTTTTTTTTTTTTTACCTTAAATGAAGGTTTGCAGAACAAATAGTTTCTCATTAAACAGTTAGTACACATATTGCCTTATGACAATGGTTAACAACCCCATGACATGTCAACACTGTCCCTTCTCAATCTTAGGTTCCCTACCACCAGCTTTCCTGTCCCCTCCTGCCTTCCAGTCCTTGTCCCTGGACTGCTGTGCCTCATTAGTCCTGTTTTGTTTTATGAGGCTGTCGAAACCCTGGCTGAATGGTGAATTTCGGGATGGGCTTCACCGCTGGGCTAAAAGGGTGTCTGGGGGCCATACTCTCAGGGTTTCTCCAGTCTGTCAGGCCAGTAAATCTGGTCTTTTTTTTGTGAGTTAGAATTCTGTTCTACATCCTTTTCCAGCTCTGTCCAGGACCCTCTATTGTGATCCTGGTCAGAGCAGTCAGTGGTGGTAGCCGGGCACCATCTAGCTGTACTGGACTCAGTCTGGTAAGGCCATGGTAGCTGTGGTCCATTAGTCCTTTGGACTAATCTTTTCCTTGTATCTTGTTCTCTTCATTCTCTTTTGCTCCTGAAGGAGTGAAATGAGTGGAGTATCTTAGATGGCTGCTCACAGGCGTTTAAGACCCCAGACACTACTCACCAAGGTAGAATGTAGAACCTGGTCTTTATAAAAAACTGTGTTATGCCAGTTGAACTAGATGTTCCCCAAGGCCATGGTCCCCACAGCCCTCTGCCCAGCAATTCAGTCCTTCATGGAGTTTGGAAGTGTCTATGGAGCTTCCATGACCTTTCCTTGTACAAGTTGTACAGGATTCCCCAGTAATGGGTACTGTCTTACCCTTCACCAAAGTTACCACTTATCTATTTAGTTCCCCCCAACTCCTCCCATCCCTCATAACCAACAAAGATTTTTCTTTTTGTGTGTAAACTTTTACATGAGTTATACAGTAGAGGTCTCATACAATATTTGTCCTTTTGTGATTGACTTATTTCACTCAGCATAATGTCCTCCAGTTTTGTTCCTCTTACTCTCCTGTGCTGAGTTCCTTTCATTTGTGGATTTTGTTTTCATTTCTTTTGTTTTTGTAGGTTTTGTTTTTACTGAGACTTTATGTTTTTCTTCTTTATTTTGATAAGTAGGTTTGTTAACTTCCTTTGTGGTTACCGTGAAATTTACCTTTACCTTCCTAGATTTGAACCAGTCTATTATTACTTGGTATTGCTTGACTTCCTCTCCATTAGAAGGTTCTGTATCTACACCGTTTATTCCCTCTTTCATTGTTCTGTTGTGTTGTCATTTACATATTAACCTCTCTGGTTCCCTTTTATAATTCTTTTGGTTTTGCATAGTCATTAAGAGTTCATTTCCTAGGTTGGTAGCTGGGTAGTACAATCCTGTGTCCTATATTCAACCTGTGGTCTGATAGTGTTTGTTCTCAGATCGAAGGAATTCCTTTAGTAAGACTCCTAAGTTTGTCTTGGGTTTTACATAGTCCCTTAATTTCTGTTTACCTGGAAATGACCTAATTTCACCATCATATTTGTTTTTTTTTTTCTTTTTTTTTTTTATATTTTATTGTACTTCAGGTGAAGGCTTACAGAACAAATAGTTTCTCATGAAACAGTAGTACACATGTTGTTTTATGACATTGGTTAACAACCCCACAACATATTAACCCTCTAAATTCTCAACCTTTTTGTTTTTGTTGTTGGTGAAAATACACATAGCCAAAGATACACCATTTCAAAAATTTCTACATACACAGTTCAGTGACATTGACTACTCTCTTCCAATTGTGCTGTTATTCTCATTTACGATGAAGGCTTACAGAACAAAATAGTTTCTTATTTAACAGTTACTACAAATGTTGCCCTATGACAATGGTTAACAATCTCACAACACATCAACAGTATCCTTACTCAATCTTGTGTTCCCGATCACCAGCTTCCCTGTCCCCTTCCACCTTCTGGCCCTTGTCACTGGACTCCTGTACCTCGTTAGTCTCATTTGGTTTTACTGGGCTGTCCAATCCCAGGCTGAACAGTGAACCTCAGAGGTAACTTCACCACTGAGCTAAAAGGGTGTTTGGGGGCATACTCTCGAGGTTTCTCCAGTCTCCTTTAGGCCAGTAAATCTGGTCTGTTTTTTTTTTGTGAGTTAGAATTATGCTCTACATCCTTCTCCAGCTCTGTCCAGAACCCTCTGTTGTGATCCTGCTCAGAGCAGTCAGTGGTGGTAGCAGGGCACCATCTAGCTGTACTGGACTCAGTCCGGTGGAGGCCTTGGTAGCTGTGGACAATTAGTCCTTTGGACTAATCTTTTCCTTGTATCCTGTTCTCTTCATTCTCCCTTGCTCCCGAAGGGGTGAGACCAGTGGAGTATCTTAGATGGCCGCTCACAGGCTTTTAAGACCCCAGGCACTATTCACCAAGGTAGAATGTAGAGTATTGTCTTTATAAGCTGTGTCATGCCAATTGAGCTAGATGTTCCCCGAGACCATGGTCCCCAGAGCCCTCCGCCTAGCAACTCAGTCCCTCAGGGAGTTTGGATGTGTCTATGGGGCTTCCATGACCTTTCCTTGTACAGGTTGTGCTAGTTTCCCCTGTATTGTGTACTGTCTCACCCTTCACCCAAGATACCACTTATCTATTGCCTATTTAGTATTTCCCTCTCCACCCCTCCCATCCCTGGTAACCAGCAAAGATTGTTACATTTTGCGTGTGAACTTTTTCATGTTTTTTTACAATAGAGGTCTCATACAATATTTGTCCTTTTGTGATTGACTTATTTCACTCAGCATAATGTCCTCCAGTTTCATCCATGTTATGAGATGGTTCACAGATTCATTGTTGTTGTTTCTCGTTGCATAGTACTCCGTTGTGTGTATATACCATAGTTTGTTTATCCATTCATCTGTTGATGGGCACCTACGTTGTTTCCATAGTTTTGCTATTGTGAACAATGCTGCTATGAACATAGGTGTGCATATGTCTATTCGAGTGATGACTTTTAATTCTCTAGGATATATTCCTAGGAGTGGGATTGCTGGATCGAACGATATATCTATTTCTAGCTTTCTGAGGAAGTGCCATAACATTTTCCAAAATGGTTGTATCATTTTGCATTCCCACCAGCAGTGCATAAGAGTTCCAATCTCCCCGCAGCCCCTCCAACATTTGTTATTTCCAGTGTTTTTGATTCGTGCCAGTAATGCCGGGGTGAGATGGTATCTCATTGTGGTTTTAATTTGCATTTCTCTAATGGCTAGTGATCGCGAGCATTTCCTCATTTGTCTGTTGGCCATTTGAATGTCTTCTTTGGTGAAGTGTCTGTTCATATCCTTTGCCCATTTTTTAATAGGATTATTTGTCTTTTTGTTGTAGAGGTGTTGGGTTTTCTTGTAGATTATGGAGATTAGACCTTTGTCTGACTTGTACTGTCCAAAAATTTTTTCCCAGTCTGTAGGTTCTCTTTTGACTCTTTTGGTGAAGTCTTTTGAAGAGCATAGGTGTTTGATTTTTAGAAGATCCCAGTTATCTAGCTGATCTGTTGGGTTTTGTGCATTGATGGTTATGGTTTGTATCCTGTTAATGCCATGTATTAAGGCCTGAAGTGTTGGTCCTATTTTTTCTTCTATGAAATTTATATTTTAGGCTTTATATTCAGGTCTTTGATCCATTTTGAAGTAGTTTTTGTATATGGTGTGAGGTATGGGTCCTGTTTCATTTTTTTGCAAATGGATATCCAGTTTTGCCAGCATCATTTGTTAAGAAGACTGTCTTTTCCCCATTTGATGGACTTTGGGCCCTTGTCGAAGATCAGGTGACCGTAGGTGGATGGATTTACATCTGGGTTCTCAATTCTGTTCCATTGGTCAATGTATCTGTCATTGTACCAGTACCAGGCTGTTTTGACTACTGAAGCTGTATAGTAGGTTCTCAAGTCAGGTAGTGTGACTCCTCCAACTTTATTCTTCTTCTTCAGTAGTGCTTTACTCATTCGGGGCTTCTTCCCTTCCCATATAAAGTTAATGATTAGTTTTTTCATCTCTTTGAAGAATGTTGCTGGTATTTGGATCAGGATTGCATTGTATTTGTAAATTGCTTTCGGTAGAATTTCCATTTTCACAACTTTGAGTCTGCCTGTCCATGAGCATGGTATGTTTTTCCATTTATGTAGATCCCTTTGGGTTTCATGCAGTAGTGTTTTATAGTTTTCTTTGTATAGGTCTTTTACATTCCTGGTCAGATTTGCTCCTAAGTATTTTATCTTCTTAGGGACTATTGAAAATGGTATTGATTTCCTGATCTCCTTTTCATCGTTCTCCTTACAGGTGTATAGGAATCCAACTGATTTTTGAATGTTTATCTTATATCCTGCTACTCTGCTGAATCTTTCTATTAGTTCCAGTAGATTTCTCGTGGAGTCTTTAGGGTTTTCTATGTATAGTATCATATCATCTGCAAACAGGGAGAGTTTAACTTCTTCATTACCAATTTGGTTGCCCTTGATTTCTTTCTCTTGCCTTATTGCTCTAGCTAGAACTTCCAGCAGAATGTTAAATAGGAGTGGTGATAAAGGGCATCCTTGTCTAGTTCCTGTTTTCAAGGGGAATGTTTTCAGCCTCTCTCCATTAAGAATGATGTTGGCCGTTGGTTTTGTACAGATGCCCTTTATTATGTTGAGAAATTTCCCTTCTATACCTATTTTATTGAGAGCTTTTATCAGGAATGGGTGTTGGACTTTGTCAAATGCCTTTTCTGTGCCAATTGAGATGATCTTGTGATTCTTTTCTTTCCTTTTATTTATGTGGTGGATTACGTTGATTGATTTTCTAATGTTGAACCATGCTTGCATACCTGGTATCAATCCTACTTGGTTGTGGTGTATTATTTTTTTGATATGATGCTGAATTCTATTGGCTAGAATTTTGTTCAGAATTTTTGCATCTATGTTCATGAGAGATATTGGTCTGTAATTTTCTTTTTTTTGTAACGTCTTTGCCTGGTTTTTTTAATCAGTGTTATGCTGGCTTCATAGAATGAATTTGGAAGTGTTGCTTCCTCTTCTATGCTCTGAAATAGCTTGAGTAGAACTGGTACAAGCTCTTCTGTAAATGTTTTGTAGAATTTTCCAGTGAAGCCATCTGGGCCAGGGCTTTTTTTGGTTGGGAGTTTTTTTTATTACCTTTTCAATCTCTTCTCTTGTTATGGGTCTGTTCAAATTTTCAACATCACTTTGTTGTAGTTTGGGTAGGTCGTGTGTTTCTAGAAATTTATCCATTTCCTCTAGGTTTTCAAATTTGTTGGAGCATAGTTTTTCATAATATTCTGTTATAATCCTTTTTATTTCAGTGGGGTGTGTTGTAATGTCCCCCATTTCATTTCTTATTTGGGTTATTTGTGTCCTCTCCTGTTTTCCTTTTGTTAGTCTGGCCAGCGGTTTGTCAATTTTGTTGATTCTTTCAAAGAATCAACCTTTGGTTTTGTTGATTCTTTCTATTGTTTTTCTGTTCTCTATTGCATTGATTTCTGCTCTGATCTTTACTATTTCCTTTCTTCCGGTGGTTGTGGGCTTTTTTTGCTGTTCTCTCTCTATTTGTTTGAGTTCTGTGGTTAATGTTTTGATTTTGTTCCTTTCTTCTTTTTTGATATGTGCATCCATTGCTATAAATTGTCCTTTGAGGATTGCCTTTGCTGTGTCCCAAAGGTTTTGGTATGATGTGTTTTCATTCTTATTTGATTCTAGGAATTTGTTGATTGCATCTCTGACTTCTTGGATTACCCAGTGATGTGTAAGCAGGGTATTATTCAGTTTCCATGTAGTTAATTTTTTTTCCTTGCTCTTTCTACTGTTAATTTCTACCTTGATGGCATTGTGGTCAGAGAAGATACTTTGAATTATCTCAACGTTTTGGATCTTGTTGAGGATTGCTCTGTGGCCTAAGATGTGGTCTATTCTGGAGAACATTCCATGTGCATTGGAAAAGAATGTGTACTTTCAGTGGTTGGATGGAGTGTTCTATATATGTCTATGAGGTCAAGCTGGCTGATTGTGCCCTTTAGGTCTTCTGTATCTTTGCTGAGTTTCTTCTCAGTTGTTCTGTCCTTTACTGAGAGTGGTGTCTTGAAGTCTCCTACTATTATTGTGGAACTGTCAATTTCTCTTTTCAGTGTTGTTAGAGTTTGTTTTATGTATTTTGGAGCCCAGTCATTGGGTGCGTAGATGTTTTTTATTGTTATGTCTTCATGATGGATCATCCCCTTAATTATTATATAGTGTCCTTCTCTGTCTTTTGTGGTGGATTTTGTTTTAAAGTCTATTTTATCTGAGATTAGAATTGCCACTCTTGCTCTTTTTTGGTAGTTGTTAGCTTGATATATTTTTTTCCAACCTTTGACTTTTAATAAATTCACATCTTTGTTTCTAAGGTGTGTCTCTTGTAGACAGCGTATTGATGGATCCTGTTTTCTTATCCAGTGTGTCTCTCTCCATCTCTTTATGGGTGCATTGAGGCCATTTACATTCATTGTAATTATTGATAGATGCGAGCTTGTTACTGTCATTTTGTAGTGCTTTTTTTTGTGGTGCTGAAGTTTTCTTTGTTCTTCTTTCTCTCTTGTGCTGAGTTACTTTTGTTTGTGGATTTTTTTTCATTTCTTTTATTTTTGTAGGTTTTGTTTTTGCTGAGACTTTATGTTTTTCATCTTTATTTTTATGAGTTGGTTTGTTAACTTTCTTTGTGGTTACCATGAATTTTACCCTTATCTTTCTAAGTTTGAAGCAGTCTACCCGTACTTAGTATCACCTTGCCTTCCTCTCCATTTGAAGGTTCTATACCTATGCCGTTTATTCCCTCTTTCATTGTTTTGATGTTGTTGTCATCCATCGATTGACTGCTCTGGTTCCCTGTTGTATTTCTTTTGGTTTTGGATAGTCCTCGAGAGTTCATTTCCTAGATTGGTATCTGGCTCATATGATCCTGTGTCCTAGGTCCTGTCTGAGGGTGGAGGCTGTTTGTCCTCAGATCGAAGAACTCCCTTTAATAATTCTTGTAAGTTTGGTTAGACTCTTACATATTCCCTTAGTTTCTGTTTATCTGGAAATGACCTAATTTCACCATGAAATTTGGACGAATGTTTTGCAGGATATATTATTCTTGGCTGAGAATTCTTTTCTTTCAAGATTTTATATATTTCATCCCACTTCCATCTTGCCTGCATGGTTTCTGCAGAATAATCTGAGCTTAGTCTTATTTTTCTCCTCTGTATGTGACTTCTTGTTTTTCATGAGCTGCTCTCAGGATTCTTTTTTTGTCTTTCATTTTGGTGAGTGTGAATATGATATGCTTTGCTGATTTTCTTTTGGGGTCTCTTCTATATGGGGTTCGTTGACCTTCTTGGATGGCCAGCTTTTCATCTTTCCTGATATTGGGGAAGTTTTCTGTCAGCAGTTCTTCAATGATCCTCTCTGTGTTTTCTGTTTTCTCCCCCTGTTCTGGAATGCCAATCACTCCTAAATTTTTGCTTTTAATTGTGTCCGACATAACTCTCAGGGTCTCTTCGTTGTTCTTTGTTCTTTTTTCTGAGTTTTCCTGAAACAGAGTTGTATCCATGTGTTTGTCTTCAGTTCCACTGATCCTGTCTTCCATGGTTTCAAATCTGCTTCTCAGCCCTTCTATGACATCATCTATTTCTGAAATCTTGTTGTTTATCTTTTGGATTTCTAATTGTTGTTTTTGTATAATTTCGAGTTGTGAATTTATTTTGGCATTTTGTTCCTGCATCATCTTCCTGAATTCTTCCAATTTTTTGCCTGTATTTTCCATGAATTTGTCTATTTTTTTCTCATGTTTGTCAGCTTTTTGCCTCAGTTCTTGGAAAATTCCGAGTATTAGAGATTTGAATTCCCTATCAGGCACTTCTAGTGCATTTTCTTCCACAGGAGAGTCATCTGGTGTTTTAATTTGGATGCCTACTGGAACCATCCTGTCCTGTTTTTGTAAATGTTTTGATATTGTTTGCTGTTTTAGGGCATTCTGTAGATATTCCTCTCATTTATTGATTGTAGATTTGTTTGTTTTGTCCCTTTAAAAAAAAATTGAGTATGTCTGAGCAGGCGGACTGCATGCTCTTTGTTGTTTGCTTGTCTGTGTGGTCAATACTTTTCTCCTCCTTCTCCAACTGGCTGGTTCAGTCACTCAGATATGGTATAGCAGGGCAGGTCTATCTGAAGAGGAGCCACTGGGTGGGTTGTTTGTGGCACTCACTACAACCACCAGGGCGGGTCGGTAATCAGTGCTGGGCAGGTTCCAGTAGGCCGTGCTTGCACTGCTTGGAGTTGTGATGTCAAGCACATGGTGCAGGTAGGCAGGATGCAGCGGGGAGATGGATACATGTGGAGCTAAGCTGGATATGGGAAAGAGGAGAGAGGAACCTGAGCCAAAAAACGTACAAACAAAAAAGAATGCTAGGGAAGCTTGCTGTTGGAATGGAGAGATGGGAGACTATGAAATGGAGAAAAACAGAAGGGGGAAGAAGAAGAAAAGAAAAGAATGAGCAAATAAAAATCAGAAAGGTTAAAGAACCACAAAGTTCCCAGGGATCCCACCGATGCAGCTATGATGTCTGGGGAAGTCACTCTCAGGTGTCGCAGCACAGCCTGGCCAGAAGGCGCAGAGGCATACAACACCTGGTATTCTGGGATCAGAAAGAGAAGGAAAATATACCGAGATGAGAGACTGAGCAATGAAGAAAGACAAAAGGGAAGAAGAGGGAAAAGAAAACAAAACAAATAAAAAAAAAAAAAAAAAACCAACAAAAAAAGAAATGTCCTCAGGGATCCCTCTGCACATCTGAGGAAGCCGAAGGGGAGTCTCCCTGGCAAGCAGCTTCGCCTGGTCAGAAAGGGCTCCCAACTCAAGAAAAGGAAAAGAAAACAGACAAACTATTCAAAATGAAGAAAAGCCCCGGGATCCCACCAGTGCGGTCAAATGAAGCTCCGCAGCCCCTCAGGAAAAAGCAAAGATGGCGCACGGAGCCAGGCAATCGAGCAAAAGGAGGGGGAGGCGGCGAGAGGCAAGCAAGAAATCCAAAGAAGCAGAAAAAAAAAAAAAGCAACACCAGCAGCCAACAAATGGCACTCAGAGAGCCAGCCAGTGCGGGCTGGTGTTTCTGGACAAGAGATTGTGTCCGTGGGAAGCAGAAGGGTTCGAGTGTGGGTGAAGAAGGGTAGAGAGTGGGAAAGTGCATATCACAAATTTCCGGTGCTCTGGAGCCCCTCAGGAAGAAGCAAAGATGGAGCACGCAGCCAGGCACTCGAGTGAAAGGAGGGGGAGGTGGTGAGAGGCAAGTGAGAAATCAAAAGAAGCAGAAAAAGAAAAGCAACACCAGCAGCCAACAAATGGCACACAGAGAGCTGCCCGCTTGGGTGTCACCATCATATTTGAACGAGAGTTTTGCAAGACATATTATTCTTGGCTGGCATTTTTTTTCTTTCAAGGTTTTATAGACGTCATCCCATTGCCTTCTTGCCTGCATGGTTTCTGCTGAATAATCTGAGCTTAGTCTTGTTGTTTCTCCTCTGTTGTGACTTTTTGTTTTTCTCAAGCTGCTCTCAGGATTTTTTGTTTGTCTTTGTTTTCAGTGTGATTATGATATGCCTTGGTGATTTTCTTTTGAGGTTTGTCCTCTATTGGGTTCATTGAGCTTCTTGGATGATCAGCTTTTCATCTTTCATGATATTGGGGAAGTTTTCTGCCAGCAATTCTTCAATGATCCTCTCTTTGTCTTCTGTTTTCTTCCCCTGTTCTGGAACTCTAATCACTGACAGATTTTTGCTTTTGATTGTATCCCACATAATTCTCAGGGTCTCTTCATTTTTCTTTGTTCTTTTTTCTGAGTTTTCCTCGAACAGAGTTGTATCCAAGTATTTGTCTTCAATTCCGCTGATCCTGTCTTCCACCATTTCTAATCTGCTCCTCAGCGCTTCTATGATACTGTCTATTTCTGAAATCTTGTTTTTCTTTTGGATTTCTAATTGTTGTTTTTGTATGATTTCTAGTTGTGAATTTAGTTTTGCATTTTGTTCCTGCATAATTTTCCTGAATTCTTACATTTTTCTGTCTGTATTTTCCATGAAATTTTTTGCCTTTTCCATGAATTTGTCTATTTTTTTCTCATTTTTATCTGCTTTTTGCTTCCACTCTTAGATAATTCTGAGTATTAGAGATTTGAATTCCTTGTCAGGTAGTTCTAGTGCCTTTTCTTCCCCTGGAAAGTCATCTGGAGTTTTATTTTGGGCACCTACTGGAACCATCCTGTTCTGTTTTTGTAAATGTTTTGATATTGTCTGCTGTCTTTGGGGCATTTGGTAGTTATTTTTCTTGTTTATTGATTGTAGATTTGTTTATTTCATCCTTTTTTTTTTTTAATTTGGCTATGTCTGAGCAGGCAGGCTGTGTGTTCTTTGTTGTTTGCTCATCTGTGGGCATGAAACTTTTCACCTCCTTCTCCAATTGGCAAGGTCAGTCGCTCAGATATGGTACAGCAGGGCAGGTCTAGCTGAAGAGGAGTTGCTGGGATGGGTTGTTTGTGGCACTTACTACAACCACCAGGGCAGATTGGTAATCTGTGCAGGGCAGATTCCAGCAGGCCGTTCCTGTGCTGCTTGGTGGTGTGATGTTAAGCGCATTGTGCAGGTAAGCAGGATGGGGGGTGGATTTTGATGTGTGGAGCTAAGATGAGTATGGGAGCGCGGAGAGAGGAACAGGGGCCAAAAACATACAAACAAACAAAAAAGAATGCTAGGGGAGCTTGCTGTTGGCATGGAGAGATGAGAGACTATGAAATAGAGAAAAACAAAAAGGGGAAGAAGAATAAAAAGAAAAGAATGAAGAAATAAAAATTAGAAAGAAAAAAGAACAGCAAAGCTCCCAGGGATCCCACTGGTGCAGTACAAGGTCTGGGAAAGTTGTTCCCAGGTGTTGCGGTACAGCCTGGCTAGAATGTGTGGAGGAATTCAGTGCCAGGTATTCAGGGGACAGGAAGAGAAGGAAGGTATAGGGAGACGAGAAACTGAGTAATGAAGAAAGACAAAAAGGGAAAAGAACGCAAAACAAATTAAAAAGAAAAGAACAAGAAAAGCCCCCCAAAAAAACAGAAAAAAAAAAAAAAAAACGACACACACACAAAAAAGAAGTGCTGTCAGGGGTCCCTCTGCAGTCTGCGCAAGCTGATGGGGTAGGTCCCAAGCCTCTTAGCACTGTCTGTCTAGAACGGGCTCCCAACTTGAGAAAAGGAAAAGAAAACAAACAGACAATTCAAAACAAACAAACAAAAGCCCTGGGATCCCACCAGCGTGGCAGCCCAGACCGGGAAGTAGCTCCACACTGGAATGGAGCTCTGTAGCCCCCCAGGAAGAAGAAAAGATGGCGCACGGAGCCAGATATTTGAACAAAAAGAGGGGGAGGTGGTGAGAGGTAAGGAAGAAATCAAAAGAAGTGGTAAAAAGCAACACCAGCAGCCAACAAATGGCACTCATGTAGTCTGTCAGTGCGGGTGGGTGGAATCCAAGCAGCCAGTGCTTCCTGGTGAAGAGACTGTGGCCGCAGGAAGCAGAGGAAGCTGAGTGGGGGTGAAGAAGGGTGGGGGTAGGAAAGCGTATGTCGCCAATTACCAGTTGTTCTGTCTCCTGCTGGAAGCTCCATGAAGCTGCTTCCTCGTACCCCCTATTTGCTGGTCTCTGATAAGAGTCTAAGATGGTGGATCCATTCTGCATTAGCTGATAAGAGACTGCATGAACCTCTCCTTGACTCTCAATTCTCTGTCAGTTTTCTCACTCCATTTGGTGCTCGGGTGAGTTCTTTATCTCTTCATTTGATGTTTTAGGGTTTCAGGATTGCTGTTTTCTCTGTTTGGTTTAGTTTTTTGGACCTTTGCTGAGGAGGGACGGTGTGGCTCTTGTGCCTAGAGCGCCAGGTTGCTGGAAGTCCTTGCAGATTTATTTTTAAGAAATTCATATGTTTTGGTAGTAAAGAAAACATATTTCATCAGCAAAAAACATTTGAACGCCTTGTGTGGGCAGGGCACTTAAGTATACATTATTTTCAGAGGTAATTAAACACAATGCACAAGTTGTGGCTTTCTTACAAATAGAAATGATCACTTGCCATGGTACTGGAGTATCTCTCAGCTTAATCTAGTTCAAGAGCTCTTATTTTATGGGCACTCATTTCATCCGTTTCAGCAAAGATATAATGCTTTGGAGAGTAAGCATTAGACAGGTTCCCAAGCAGTCTCAGGATTTCAGGGGTGTGCACACTTGAATTAAATACTAAAAGTCCTAAGACTAAGAAACCTACAGTGGACATATATATCCATCTGACCATGTCATACAAATGTTATGTTTTCTGGGAAAACATACTCACACATACACACTGAAATTATGTTTCTCAAAAGACAGAGGGAACATTTGGAAACATTAATCTCTATTGTTGTATAAATAGTACTTTTATATAGTGGGTGGAGAAGATAATAAATGTTATAAAAATGAAATGAGCACTAGCCCTAGGTGCTGAGGAAGGTGCCAAGTAGTACCTATCTTAGCTCCAGTTATTAAGTCTGGTGGGGGATGGGATGCACAGACTCACATACAAGTACCCGCTGTGCACACACAAAAAGATGAACAGGGATACAAGATAGCAACAAAAATTAAAATGTGGGGGGCAAGCAAATGGTTATGAAAAACCAATGTCAGAAGAATAGAGGAGAGCCCTGTAAAGGCTGAGGGATAACTTGAGAGATGAAGGTAATGGGCAGTGTCATGGATTGAACTGTGTCCCTGAAAAATGTGTGTCAACTTGGCTAGGCCACGATTCTCAGTATAGTGTGGTTGTCCATCATTTGTAATCTGATGTGATTATCCGAAGTTGTAAATCCTATCCTCTATGATGTTAATGAGGCAGGACAACAGGCAGTTATGTTAATGAGGCAAGACTCAATTTACAGGATTAGGTTGTATCTTGAGTCAATCTCTTTTGAGATATAAAGGAGAGAAGCAAGCAGAGAGACAGGGGGACCTCATTACCACCAAGCAAGAAGAGCCAGGAGCATGCATGTCCTTTGCACCAGAGGTACCTGCACTAGACCAGGGAATGATTAATGACAAGGACCTTCCCTCAGAGCCTAAAGAGAGAGAAAGCCCTCCCCTGAAGCTGACACCCTGAATTCGGACTTCTAGCCTCCTAAACTGTGAGACAATACATTTCTGTTTGTTAAAGCCATCCACTTTTGGTAGTCCTGTTGTAGTAGCACTGGATAACTAAGACAGACCGGCAGGAGTAGGCAGACCATTAGGCATTGGTAGGGAATTTTTTTTTTAGATGAAGGTTTATACAACAAACAGTTTCTCATTCAACAGTTAGTATACATTCTTTTATGAAAATGGTTAACAACCCCACGACAAGTCAACATTATCTTTTCTCAACCTTGGGTTCCTTATTACGAACTTTCTTGTTCCCTCCTGCCTTCTAGTCTTTGTCTCTGCACTTTCTACCCCGTTAGTCTCGTTTTTTTTTTTATGGGGCTGTCTCATCTTTAGCTGAACGGTGAGCCTTGGGAGTGACTTCATTACTGAGCTAGAAGGGTATCTGGGTCCATACTTTCAGGATTTCTCCAGTCTCTGTCAGGCCAGTAAGTCTAGTCTTTAATTGTGAGTTAGAATTTTGTTCTACATTTTTATCCAGCTCTGTCTGGGACCCTCTGTTGTGATCCCGGTCAGAGCAGTCAGTGGTGGTAGCTGGGCACCATCTAGTTGTACTGGACTCAGTCTGGTTGAGGCTGGGGTAGTTGTGGTCCACTAGTCCTTTGGACCAATTTTTTCCTTGTATCCTGTTCTCTTCATTCTCCCTTGCTCCTGAAGGGGTGAGACCAGTGGAGTATCTTAGATGGCTGCTCACAGGCTTTTAAAACCCCAGATGCTACTCACCAAGGTAGAATGTAGAACACTTTCTTTATAAACTGTGTTATGCCAATTGAGCTAGATGTTCCCCGAGACCATGCTCAGGGGTGGGGGAACTTTAGGGGGTGAGATGGGAAGATCTGAAACATTAGTTCAAGGGATGGTGGGAATACTAGAAAGAAGAGTGAAGGTGAAGAAATGTCAGGAAAATAGGAAAGTCAAAACGGGAAGCCAGTCACTGAAGGCTTCTGTGAGAAGAAGTAAGGGAAGGGAGAAATGACCACTGACCAACGGGGCTGTGTCTTCCTAAGGAAGAGTTTTGTTCACCACTACATCCCCAGATCCTAGCAGAGCTTTTGGCACAATGCAGGTCCACAGTAAAGATTTACCAGCTTTGCCAAACAACTCAATGTTTTAGAAATCATACAATCTCCAAATTGTACGTGTGAAAAATGTTGAAATGGCAAATGTTTTGTTACATATATATGTACCACAATTAAAAAACAAACAAACTAAAAGGATAAATTCAAAAATCAGTTGTACTTACGGTTTCCTTCCTGGAAAAAAGCCAAAAAACATCTGCCTATCAGATTAACTGTAAATGTAAGATTAACTTAAGTTCACTTAAATGTAAGCAACACATTCCAAATTCTTATCAACAAACCCTATGATACCACGCCATGTTCAGTTTCATTTCCCAGTCTCTGTGCCTTGGCCAGGTTTAATGTCCTTACCATTCTCTGTATTCATCTTACTTGTTACTTGTTACATGCTCTGGTCATGCTATTCCACTACCTATGAAGCACCCCCACATCTCCCTCATTGCTGTAAACAATAGTTTTCAACAGTGATACAGTGAGCATATAGAAAGACAATCAAACAAATGAAGCAGTATTCAAATTAACATATATTTTTCTTTATAGCAGAAAGGGACAGTGTTCTCTCTAGATTCTAGGAGGAATTAGATACAGAAATTAAAGTGGGATACATTTAGTGTAAGTTTCAGGAATTAGAACAGTACTTAACTTGATGAATTGTTACCTATCTTCTTGCCTAGGGGAAGTAATTTACACATCTGATTTACTCTCACTTTAGTATCTTTAGTTAAGTCCTTGAAAAAGTAGGGTGGTTTGCAAAGTAGGTGCTGTTTTCACAGCTGGAACAATTAAGGATAAAACCTAATACAACATCTTCCACTGCAATTATTGTATTGTAACACTGAGAGGAACACAGGAATAAAGGACAACTATGGTAACTACCGGAGCCTTGGTGGCACAGTGGTTAAGAGCTGAGCTGCAAACCAAAGGGTCAGCAGTTCAAATCCACCAGCTGCTCATTGAAAACCCTGTGGAGCAGTTCTACTCTGTCCTATAAGATGGCTATGAGTCAGAATTGAGTCCATGGCAACGGGTTTGGTTTTAGTTTTTTTTATGGTGACTCTTATAACATAGACAATCCTGCAACAATAGCATTAACAAACAATAATCTACAAATGGATACATAGATAGATAGATATGCCAAGAGGTGAAGGAAGGGGTAAGGGAGCACACCCACCAGTAGATACAGGTTTGGTGCTGGAAATTTCTAAATACATGACTGTAGGTGCTCCTCACATATTAATACAGACAATACAGCACACAAATGGCACAGCTAGGGAAACCTCTCAGACATAACTAAACACCTCACAGGTTGAAGTTCCCAGACTGAAAGGCAAAGGACCACGTACTTGGGGGACATCTACGTCAATTGGCCCAACATAGTTTTTAAAGAGAATGGTCTACATCCTACTTTGGTGAGTAGTGTCTGGGGACTTAAAAGCTTGAAAGCAGCCATCTAAGATACAGCTATCGGACTCTTCTGGTCCAGAGCAAAGGAGAGTGAAAAAAACTAAAGACTCAATGGAGCAATTAGTCCAAAGGACTAATAGACCACATGAAGCACAGCCGACATGAACCCAAGACCAGAAGAAATAGATGATGCCTGGCTACCACTGCTGACTGCTCTGACTAGGATTACAACAGATGATCACAGACAGAACGGGAGAAAAATGTAGAACAAAAGATTGAACTCACAAAAAAGATCAGACTTATTGGTCTGAAATACACTTGAGGAACCCCTGAGTCTATGGCACCTGGACAAACTTCTAACTCAGAACTGAAACCACTCCTGAAGTTCACCTTTCAGCCAAATATTAGGCATGCATATTAAATAAACAATAACACATGTGAGGAACATGCTTCTCAGCTCAATCAAATATACGTGACCAAAGGGCAACACTTGCCCAAAAACAAAGATGCGTATGTGGGAAGGGACACGAAAACTGGACAAATGGAACCAGGGAACCTGGAGTGGAAAGGGAAAGGAGAAGAGTGCTGACACAATGCAGGGATTGCAACCAATGTCACAAAATAATTTGCGTATAAATTTTTGGATGTGAAACTAATTTGCTCTGTAAACTTTCACCTAAAAGCACAATGAAAGAAAAAAATTGCATTGTACGTGCAATTGGTCTCTATTCGTCTGTAGCAATAGAGGAAGGAGAGTCAGCAATAGGAAGAGGAAATAGAATGAGTGGCTAACTGCCTCCGTAAACAACTGCCACTTTGCCATGAGACCAGAAGCTAATGGTGCCTTAATGGTTGAAAGAACAATGACCCCAGTAGTTGTTGCTGCCCTCTTTCCACACCCTAGCTTGCCACAAGCCACAGAAGACCCTGATTACAGTGAAAAAGACCTTTATGTGGCCGATGAGTGGCAGCTCCAGAAAAAGGATAAATGGTTGTGCATAAGGGATGGGAGGCTACTCATTCCACAACGCAGGATTGCTGGTATCCTAAAACATCTACACGAGGCCACCCACTACAGGCGGGAACCTATGTATGATTGGGTGAAGAGACATTTTGTTGGCCAGAATTTGCAGGCTATTATCAGAGATGTTACCAGACAACGTGTCACCTGTCAGAAAAACAACACCAAGACTTTCTTAGCAATGCCAGAGGGGACCCAGTACCAAGGATATGTTCTGGGAGAAGATTGGCAGATAGACTTCACTGAGATGCCCCAGGCCTCAGGTGATTACAGGCATCTGCTAGCGTTTATAGACACCTTTTCCAATCGGGTCGAAGCATTCCCCTGCAGGACTGAAAACGCCAGAGAAGTTGCCAAAAGACTGCTAGAAGACATCATTCCCTGGTTTGGCCTTCCCCAAACCATCACGAGTGACTATGGATCACACTTTACTGCTCAGGTCACACAACGTGTAGCCCAACAGCTGGGGATTAAGTGGCGTCTTCCCAGTGCATGGAGACCCCAATCCCGTGGAAAAGTAGAAAGAATGAACCAGACTATTAAAATCCAACTGGCCAAACTTTGCCAGGGGACCAAATTTACTTGCGTTAAGGCCCTTCCCTTGGCTCTGTTCAGGATTAGAGTTGCACCTTAAACCAAACTTAAGGTAACACCCTTAATTGGGGTCCTACTGCTACTTGGATTCAGGCCTTGTTTGTTTAACTTTTTAGTAAAGTTTGTGTCTTCTAGGCTCCAGAAGTTCCATCTTCAGATAATCTTACAACAGGGATCCATCTCCTTGAACCAGTTACAGCCAGAGCCCAATACTATGCCAGTGACCCTAGCCAGCATGAAGTAGTTATAGAAGAATGACCTCCAGACCATGTCCTGTCTGGCCCAGAATTTGGAGGTTATATGGGATCCAAATCCTGAAAAGAAAAGGCGGGTGTGAGGCCGGTAGCCACTGCATGTCCACAGGGTGGAGAGAAGCGGCCATTTCCCTTCCGACTGTGCCCTAGTGTGACTGGGCTAACCTGATGACCTTTGCATCATTACAGGAGCTGTCCACCAGTCCTGATGGACCACACCCCTGAACACGCCCTGAACATGCCCTGAAGAAGAAACCACTCCTATTCTGTTTCGTCCCCATACATAAACCCCTGTGCCTGGCAATCAGAGAGTCATCTTGGTGACGCAGGTTCCAGTGAGCTGCTTTGCTTGACTAACCAAATAAAGTTTTTCTTCTTTCTGTTTTGCCTGAGTTGTGCCTCAGTGTCGCGGCGGGTGAGAACTGGAGGTTTGGTAACACTATGGAGCAGTTCTACCCTGTCACACATGGGGTCGTCATGAGTGGGAATCAACTTCATAGCACTGGGTTTGGGTTTTTTGGGATCTCAGTACCAAACCACATTTATTAGCTTTTTGCCCAGGCTAGGCTGACTCGGTCCACTAACAAAGAGAAACTACAAATGTCAGCATGCAATGCTCCAAGTGGTGCAAAGCAAGACAAGCCAGCACCGTCGCAATGCACTCTGGGGTTTGTAGTGAGTGATCCAAGCTCAGCTCTCACCGCTTTGATACTTACTGGACCCAGCCACTACCAAGAGACTGAGAGACTCAGGGGTCACAACTTGATGACGAAACACTACCCAAAGCCACAGTGCTGTGAAGATAGCCATAGTTCCTCCTCCCAGCGTTGCTAGAATAAAGGCACCCTCCATGCAAAGAAAAAAAAAAAGGTACATGTGTACTACTTCCTGGAATCAACAGCTGACTTGTAAAGTTCAAACACTAGGGGCGCCAAGGAAGATCAAACCCTTCATGCAGAAACTCTTTGTGGACTCGGTTTGGGTGAAGTGGGTGGGAGGAGTTAAGCGCCAGAGGCACAACCCCCAGCTCCCAGGGATTTTTGGACTGTGTGACTGCTGCGCAAGCAGAAACTGAAATACAGCAAGTTAAGCCAAGGACAAGTTTGATTTCCCACCACGACGAGGTTCAGGTCCCTCGTGCACCCTAAAGGCCCGAAAGTTCCCAAGTGAGGAGGTGTTTCAACTCTAGTAAGAATTCCACCTGAAGCTAATGCCATGCATGGCCTTTTTTTTTAAAAACTTGTCCAGGAGAATGCTTCTGTTACAGACACAAACAGACACACACGTAAACCATACCTGTTACCATCGTGTTAATTCCGACTCAAAGCTATCCTGTAGGATAGAGTAGAACTGCCTCATAGGGTTTTCAAGGAGCGGCTGGTGGATTCCAACTGCCCACCTTTCAGTTAGCAGCTGAGCTCTTAAACGCTGCACCACCAGGGCTCCATTTGAGACCTGTGAAAACTCCTTATTGTTGTTGTTAGGTGCCTTCGAGTCAGTCTCTACTCACAGCGACACTATGCACAACAGACGGAAACACTGTCCAGTCCTGCAGCATCGTCACAATTGTTGCTATGCTTGAGCCTATTGTTGCAGCCACTGTGTCAATCTGTTCTTTGAGGATCTTCCTCTTTGTCGCTGATCCTCTATTTTACCAAGCATGATGTCCTTCTCCAGGGACTGGTCCAGCCTGGTAACATGTCCAAAGTACGTGAGACGAAGTCTCACCATCCTTGCTTCTAAGGAGCATTCTGGCTGTACTTCTTCCAAGACAGATTTGTTCCTTCTTTTGGCAGTCCATGGTGTATATACAATATTCTTCACCAACACAATTCAAGGGCATCAATTCTTCCTTGGTCTTCTTGTTCATTGTCCAGCTTTCGCATGCATATGAGGTGATTGAAAACACCGTGGCTTGGGTCAGGCACACCTTACTCCTCAAAGTGACATCTTTCCTTTTTCAATACTTTAAAGAGTTCTTTTGCAGCCAATTTGCCCAGTGCAATGTGTCTTTTCATTTTTTGACTGCTGCTTCCATGGATGTTGATTGTGGATCCAAGCAAAATGAAATCCTTGACAACCTCAGTCTTTTCTCTGTTTATCATGATGTTGCTTATTGGTCCAGTTGTGAGGATGTTTGTTTTCTTTATGTTGAGGTGTAATCCATACTGAAGGCTGTCGTCTTTGATCTTCATCAGCAAGTGCTTCAAGTCCTCTTCACTTTCAGGAAGGAAGGTTGTGTCAGCTGCATAACGCAGGTTGTTAGTGAGTCTTCCTCCGATTCTGATGCTCTGTTCTTCATATAGTCTAGCTTCTCGGACTATTTGCTCAGCATACAACCCTGACGCACACCTTTCCTGACTTTTAACCATGCAATATTTCCTTGTTCTGTTTCAGCGACTGCATCTTGATCCATGTACAGTTTCCCCATGAGCACAATTAAGTATTCTGGAATTCCCATTCGCCGCAATGTTATCTAAAATTTGTTATGATCCACACAGTCAAATGCCTTAGCATAGTCAATGAAACACAGGTAAACATCTTTCTGGTATTCTCTGCTTTCAGCCAGGATCCATCTGACATTCAAAATGATATCTCTGGTTCCATGTCTTCTTCTGAATCCAGCTTGAATTTCTGGCAGTTCCCTGTTGATATACTGCTGCATCAGCTTTTGAATGATCCTGTGCAAAATTTTGCTTGCATGTGATATTAATGATATTGTTCGATAATTTCTGCATTCAGTTGGATCACCTTTCTTGGGAATAGGCATAAATATGGATCTCTTCCAGTCGGTTGGCCAGGTTGCTGTCTTCCAAATTTCTTAGCATAGACAAGTGAACACTTCCAGAGCTGCACCCAAGGTCCATATATATAGTCGCCTTTTATGTTGGTGAAAAACGGTATTTGCAATGAAGAATTCATTGGCTTGCAAAATTCAATCATGCAATCTCCAGCATCTTTTGTATCACCAAAGCCGTATTTTCCAACTACCAATCCTTCTTCTTTTTTTCCAACTCTTGCATTCCAATCAATAGTAATTATCAGTGCAACCTGATAGCATGTTCAATCAATTTCAGGCTGCAGATGTTGGTACAAATCTTCAATTTCTTCATCTTTGACCTTAGTAGTTGGTGCGTAAATTTGAATAATAGTTGTATTAACTGGTATTCCTTGTAGACATATGGATATTATCCTATTGCTGACAGTGTTGTACTTCAGGCTAGATCTTGAAATGTTTTTTTTGACGATGCATACAATGCCGTTTCTCTTCAAGTTGTCGTTCTTAGCATAGTAGACATGTGAATGTCAGATTCAAAAGGACCGATACCAGTCCATTTCAGCTTACTAATGCCTAGGTGTCATGGATTGAATTATGTCCCCAAAAAATGCATCTATCAGTTTGGCTAGGCCATGATTCCCAGTGTTGTGTGGTTGTCCTCCATTTTGTGATTGTGATTTTATATTAAAGAGGATTAGGGTGGGATTGTAACACCACCCTAACCCAGGTCACATCACTCATCCAATGTAAA
The DNA here is from genome assembly GCA_030035585.1 of Dugong dugon. Taxonomy (NCBI): domain Eukaryota; kingdom Metazoa; phylum Chordata; class Mammalia; order Sirenia; family Dugongidae; genus Dugong; species Dugong dugon. Next base: position 131,248,364 of record CM057462.1, read on the forward strand.
GGGAGTTTCCCTGGGATGTGGCCAGCACCATCTTTTATCTCTTGTAAGAGATAAAAGGAAAGGGAAGCAAGTGGAGAATTGGGGACCTCATACCACCAAGAAAGCAGTGCCAGGAGTACGGCCTGCCCTTTGGACCTAGGGTCCCTGTGCGGAGAAGCTCCTAGTCCAGGGGAACACTGATGAGAAGGCCAACAGAGAGAGAAAGACTTCCCCTGGAGCTGATGTCCTGAATTTGGACTTTCAGCCTACCTTACTGTGAAGAAATAAATTTCTCTTTGTTAAAGCCATCCACTTGTGATATTTCTGTTATAGCAGCACTAGATGACTAAGACACTAGGATATCAATGTTTATGCATTCCATTTCATTTTTTGACGATTTCCAATTTTCCTAGATTCATACTTTATACATTCCAGGTTCTGATTATTAATGGATGTTTGCAGCCGTTTCTTCTCATTTTGAGTCTTGCCACATCAGCAAATGAAGATCCTGAAAGCTTGACTCCACCCGTGTCATTAAGGTCCTCTCTACTTTTAGGAGGCGGCTCTTTCCTAGTCGTCTTTTGAGTGCCTTCCAATCTGAGGGGCTCATCTTCCAGCACCATATCAGACAATGTTCTGCTGCTATTCATAAGGTTTCCACTAGCTAGTTCTTTTCAGAAGTAGACTGCCAGGTCCTTCTTCCTAGTCTGTTTTAGTCTGTAAGCTCAGCTGAAAACTGTCTGCCACAGGTGACCCTGCTGGTATTTGAATACCGGTGGCATAGCTTCCAGCATCAGAGCAACACCCAAGGCCCCACAGTAGGACAAACTGACAGATGTGTAGGGAGTGAAAATGACTGGAAAATTTAAAAGCAAGAGTGTTGGGAAAGAGGTAGTTTGATGGGGAGCCCTAAATTCTATTTTTTGTGCCTGGAATTCTTTTACTGGCAAACACTCTTCTGTATGTCTTTGTCTGTAAAAGTAAAAGATGACTGGGCAGCAAAAAAAAAAAAAAAAAAAAAGAATTTAGGGCCCCCACCCAAACTGCCTCTTTCCCAATACTCATGCTTTTAACTTTTCTAGGAGTTTTCATAGATCTCAAACAGTGTGACTAGAATAGTTGAGGGTTACCACTTCAAGTTATTCCACGTTCCTGAGAGGGATGCAAGTTCAGTAGCTAAGGGTAGCAGGATAGAAAAGGCATAGTCGCTACAAATGATATTCAATTAATTTTACCACAAAGTATTTTCCGATTGTTCCTCATGTCCTCAGTCAAAATGATGATTTGCTAACAGCTCTACAAACCCCATTTTGCTTATTTTTAGTCTCTATATTCAGCTGCATAAAAATGCTGAGATTGGAGAAGCCTCTTCACTCCATATGCAATTTGCCTTCAGTCCCCCAAAGACCTGTGAGGTTAGGAAGGATAGATGTACAGGTGCGTAAGCAGGTCTAGGGAGCCCTGGTGGTGTAGTGGTTAAGAGCTTGGCTGCTAACCAAAAGATCAGCAGTTCAAATCCACAAGCCAGTCTTTGGAAACTCTTTGGGGCATTTCTACTCTATCCTATAGGGTAGCTATGAGTTGGCATCGACTCGACTGCAATGGGTTTGGTTTGGTTTTTGGCTTAAGCAGGCCTAGAAAGGTGAAACAGTTTGTCCAAGTGAAATAATAGCAAATCTAGACTCACAAACCAGGAATCCTGACTCTTACTGCATAGTGGTACTACACTGTATATTCCTTTGCTAAAGTCAGACTTGACTTGTATAGAGTCTAGAGTGTCTGAATAAAAATGCAGACTCCCAGGGTCCACCACTACTGAATCAGAATCTCTAGAGAAAGGGTCTAGGATCAGCATCTGACCAATGTGTCAATTCCTACCAGCAGGTAAGTTTGGAAAATATTTATTTAGGGTCTTGGTGGGTAAGTTGTTTTCTGGATCATGGACTTCATTCTTTCCCATATTCAACTTTCCATCAAATATTCTTTGTGATGGTTAAGATTGTGTATCAAAGTGGCTGGTCCATGATTCTCAGTGTTTTGGCAGTCCTATAATGTTGTGATCAATTCCCTGTTGAGATTGAATATGTGATCCACTCCATGATAGGATCTGTTGTGAGTAGCCAATCAGTTGAAAGGGAGTTTCCTTGGGTATGTGGCCTGCACTGAATATAAGCGGACATTCTGGCAAGGCTTGAGGGCTTTTTGCTCATGCTGGATCCTGCAGCTGGCTCCTGTTTGTCTTACCTCAGGTTCTTGGGACTTGAGCTAGCAGCTTCCCTGCATTTTTGCCTGCCAATCTTAGGATTCATGGATCTTCGCAGCCTGTGAGCAAGAGCCCTGCTCCCTGACCTACCAATCTTGAGTTTGCCAGACCTTGTGGGTATGTGAATCAGAAGAAGCCTCTATCTTGACCCATGGTCTTGGGACATTCCATCCTCTACAACCTCGTGAGCCATTTCCTTGATATAAATCTCTCTCCATACATGTATTTATACACTTCACTGATTTTGTTTCTCCAGAGAACCCAGCCTAAGACATTTGGTACCAAGAGTCTTTCTAGGGAAAGAAAATTGTAAGGATGAGTTTTCCAAATTGGTTCTCAAGTCTGGTTAGTCTTAAAGATGTTGATGACTCTGCTTCCCATAGTAAAAAGGGCGCTGCTAATCCATAGTGTGAGGTGGCAATACAAATACAGAAAATATCACCAACAGCAGATCAAGCATTGGTGAAAGATGAGGCTCTAGGTGATTGCACGTGTGATGCCTTTCTACAATTTTGTCAGAGTGAGAAGTATAAGGAATTTGATTGGTTGGTCCTACTTTCACTAGACAAACTGCTGAAAGAAAGAGATGCACTCAGGGCTTCAGAGTCAAAGCTTAAGTGCCACATAAATGACCTCAAAGTTTCCAGTTGTGCTTTGAAAGTAGTAACAGCTGATGTTGCCGAAACTCATACCTGGAGCTTTACTGTGAGAGTGGCTGAAATACAATGCCAACTCAACTGCCAACCTCAAGAGGTGTCTAAAGTTAAAGTGAGGGTATTGATTGGGAAAAAATGGGATCCAGAAACTTGGGATGGGGACATTTAGGTAGATAATCAGGAAGCTGGATGCACTGAGCCCCTAAATTCCGTTTGTATTACTCCTGCCAACAGAACTAAATCTTTTACTCCCATCTGAAGAGATTACTCCATGTTTGTCTGCTAAACCACCCTGTGCAGTAAAACCATTAGCCCCTCCACTCCCATCTAATGAGATTAGCCCAGCTTCCTCTAAAGAGCCTTGTCTGAGTCATTGCCTGGGCATTGCCTGAGGCAGATGCTCTGTAAGACAATGCTGAATGTTTTCAAAACACTTCCCCACCACCAGTTTTGACTTCTAGACTTAAAACTAGACTTAAGTCCAAGCGAGCCCCAAGAGGTAAAGTACAAAGGGTGACTGAGGAGGAGGTATGCTACACTTCAAAAAAACTGCTTGACTTTTCTAATATGTACAAATAGAAACCTGGGGAATATGTGTAGGAATGGCTACTAAAGGTGTGGGATAATGATGCAAGGAAGATAAAGATGGATCAGTTTGAGTTTATTGGTATGGGTCCACTAAGCACAGATTCTTCATTCAATGTTTCAGCTAGAGAAATTAGGAAAGGATCTAACAGTTTACTTGTTGTTGAAGCATGGATTATGTGGTGGCCTATACTAAATTAAGTTGAAGTACCAGATCTGCCTTTGTATATTGTAGAAGAAGGTATCCAAAGGCTTAGGGAAATTGACATGCTAGAGTGGATTTGTCAGGTTAGACGCACAGATCCACACATGGAATGCCTAGAGGACACACATTTTACCACAACTGTGAAGAACAAATTAGTGAAGGGAACCCCAGCATCCTTGAAGACAGCAGTGATTGGTATTTTATGTAAATCAGATTTAACAGTGGGAACAGCCCTAAATGAATCAAGACACCTAACTATAATCAGGCTGGGACCAAGTGGTGGCACTCAAATGACTAAGACTAGGTGGGCGTGGTTACAGTAATGGACAGCAGAATCAAAGCACTAATCAGAATAGTCTGACTTGTATGGACTTATGGCATTGACTACTTAGTCATGGCGTCCCTAGGAATGAAATAGACAGGACATCTACTAAATACTTACTTGATCTGTACAAACGGATGAATTCTAGGTCAGGTGAATGGCAGTCTAAGTAGAATCACAAGAATAGAGAGTGAAGGTCCCTCAATCTATTCCCAGACTTGAGTGAGTTAAAAGACCCACAACCCCTTGAATGAAGGGGAGGCCGAGTCCCCTTGAGGAAGGACTCCAATACATTGCCAAAAATTTATACTGTTATTCTGTCTCCCAGCCTTCCCCCAAAAGGATCTACAGTCTTTTATGAGAGTGGCTGTTCACTGGGGAAAAGGAAATCATAAGACTTTTCATGGATTACTGGATACTGGCTTTGAATTGCCTAATTCCAGGAGATCCAAAATGTCACTGTGGCCCACCAATCAGAGTGAGGGCATAGGGAGGTCAGGTTATTAATAGAGTCTTGGCTCATGTCTGTCTCACAGCAGGTCCAGTGGATCCAGAACCCACCCTGTAGTGATTTCTCCAGTTCCAGAATGCATAATTGGAAAAGATATACTCAGCAACTGGTAGAACCCCCACACTGAATCCCTGACAAATGGAGAAAGGGCTATTATGGTAGTAAAAGCTAAGTGGAAGCCATTAGAACTGCCCCTACCTAGGAAAATAGTAAACCAAAAGCAATACTGTATTCCTGGATGGATTGCAGAGATTAATGCCACCATCAAGGACTTGAAGGATGCAGGGATAATTACCACCACATCCTCATTCAAACTGCCTATTTTGCCTGTGCAAAAAACAGATGGATCTTGGAGAATGACAGTAGATTATTGAAAACTTAACCATCGTCTGCTGTTCCAGATGTAGATTCATTGCTTGAGCAAATTAATACATCTCCTGGTACCTGGTATGCAGCTGTTGATCTGGCTAATGCTTTTTACTCCGTAACTGTTTTGAAGGACCATCAGAAGCAGTTTGCCATTAGCTGGAAAGGCCAGCAATACACTTTCAGTTGCCTACCTCAGGGCTACATCAACTCTTGAGCCATATGTCATAATTTAGTCCGCAGAGACCTTCATTGCCTTTACTTTCCACAAGACAACACACTCGTCCATTACACTGATGACATTATCCTGATTGGAACTAGTAAGGAAGACGTGTCAATGACTTACTTATTGTTAAAAAATTTGAGAGGCAGGGCCGAGATGGCAGAGTAGTCAGGCGCTTCCATTGGTCCCTCTTACAACAAAGACCCCAAAAAACAAGTGAATCAATTATGTATGACAGTCTAGGAGCCCTGAACATCAAAGACAAAGTTGAGGAATCGAACTGAGTGGCAGAGGGAGGGAGACATTGTTCAGAAGCACAGGGTGAGTTGCCAACCTGACCTGGTGAGAGCCTGAACTCTTCAGGCTGGAGCAGCTTGTGGAGCACGGTGAGGCAGGCAAGCGATTTCCAGATCAGGAGAGACCCAGTGGCAGACAGTCTAATCAGCCATACAGAACCAGTGAGAAGCAGCCCTCGATCAGCAAAAGATAAGCACTTGTGTCTGGCCTTCGGTGTGGATCAAAAACACCCCCCTTTAGGAAAAACCTCTGATCCATTTACCTCTCTGCTCCCTGCTCTGCACTGGATCTGGGAATGGCTTCATCAGTTGTTGAGTTCCCTGGGCATGAAGTAGGACCCGTCACGCATGGAGGCCTTGCAGAGTGAACAAATTAACAAACAGGGAAAAAATAATCTGCTGGCTCCCCTAAGCCAGGAACTCCAGGTAGGCACAGCTCCTTTGCCTAGGCACAGGCATAAGGGATCCATGGACTTTGAGTGTCTTTTCCCCTTCATAGACTAGTGTGGTCCCATTTCAACAGCGTAGGCCTTCGTTACCACAGTACAACAGGGTATATACTGGAAGTCTAACTTCAACTCTTTCAGCTGTGAAGTGGCAGGTTCCTGACTTTTGACACTGCTCCTCCTATTAAGCAGGGTCTTCACCTACCCACATCAAGGGCCTGAGGACTCATGGCTCCACCCATGCCAACTAGGCACCTGTGACAGGGGCCCAAGAATAAGTGGTGCCCCACCCAGTCCTTACAGCTAACAGCATTAGGTGCTCATAGTCTGGCTGCAAAATTCATCCACCTAAGCACCCTAGGAAACACGGACACGCTTTCCTTCTGGACACTCGGGGGCAGCCATTGGGCCCCTGCCTTGCTCAGTGTGTGACCCCCTACTGCAGTTGGATGCCTGTACTGACAGCAATCACCCATGTCTGTCTAGGACTGTAGATGAAAGCCTGCACCACACACTTGGTGGCCGACTACCTGGACACCTGAACTGAATCCATACAGGAGAAGTGGGAAGACTCCTGGGCTCACAAACTTAGTGGCATGTCTGGCCACCTGGGAACAGGATGTTGGAGCTTCAGGGGCACCGGTGATTGGACTAACTCACTCGAGCAGCGTATTTGGGCATGTCAAAACAAAACAAAACAAGAAGCTAGGACACAGTAAGCAAGCATAAAATAAATAAATATAATAACTTATTGATGGCTCGGAGACAACAGTCAATATAAAATCACATAAAGAAGCAGACCATGACGGCTTCAGCAAGCTTGCAAAATAAAAAATCAAGGAATTTTCCAGAGGAAGAGAATTTCTGGGAATTAATGTGGGCAGAATAGAAAAGATTAATACACAAACTCTACAAGAGATCATAAGGAGATCCTGAAACCTGCAGACCTAGCAATAGAGGAACTTAAGAAGATTGGAGAAGAACATAATGACAAATTTAACAGGCTGCAAGAACACATACAGGGACAGCAATCAGAAATCCTGAAGATTAACAATAAAATTTCAGAATTAGAAAACTCAATAGAAAGTCATAGGAGCAGAATTGAGACAGTGGAAGACAGAATTAGTGAGATAGAAGATAAAGCACTTGACAGCAAATTATCTCAGGAAAAAATCAGATAAAAGGATTTTAAAAAATGAAGAAACCCTAAGAATTATGTGGGATTCTATCAAGAGGAATACCTACAAGTGATTGGAGTAACAGAACAAGGATGGATAACAGAAAATACAGAGAGAATTGTTGAAGATCTGTTGACAGAAAACTTCCCTGTTATCATGAAAGATGAGAAGATATCTATCCAAGATGCTCATTGAACCCCACATAAGGTAGATCCCAAAAGAAACTCACCAAGACTTATTATAATCAAACTTACCAAAATCAAACATAAAGAAAGAATTTTAAGAGTGGCTACAGATAAAAGTCATGTACAAAGGAGAGTCAATAAAAATAAGTTTGGACTACCCAGCAGAAACCATGCAGAGAAGAAGGCAATAGGATGACATATTTAAAGTCTTGGAGGAAAAAAATTGCCAGCCAAGAATTATATAACCAGCAAAAGTCTCTCTCAAATATGAGGGTGAAATTAGGGTATTTCCAGATAAACAGAGGTTTAGGGAATTTGCGAAAACCAAAACAAAATTACAAGAAATACTAAAGGGAGTCCTCTGGTCAGAAAATCAATAAAATCAGATATCAACCCAAGACTAGAACAGAGGACAGAGCAACCAGATATCAACCCAGACAGGGAAGTCACAAAAACAAATCAAAGCTACAACACTAAAAATAGGGAAACAGAGATGTCATATGTAAAAGATGACAAAATTAAAACACAAAAGAGGAACAAAAAAATGTAGACATAGATTTTTCTTATGGAGAGGAAATCAAGGTGATATAAAGAAATAAAAGACTGATTTGAACTTAGAAAAATAGGTGTAAATATTAAGGTAACCACAAAGTTAACTAACAATCCTATGCATCAAAATAAAAAACAAGAAAAATATAAAGACTCAGAAAATAGAAAATCAACAACAATGAAAAAGTTGAAAAGAAAATACATAAAGAAAAACTGAGCACAGAAAATTAAATGGAACAACAAAACTGTCAACAACACACAAAAAAAGAGATCAAAATGACAACATTAAACTCATACCTATCAATAATTGTGCTGAATGTAAATGGATTAAATACACCAGTAAAGAGACATAGAATGGCAGAATAGATAAAAAAAACAAAAACATGAACCGTCTATATGCTGCCTACAAAAGACACAACATAGAGTTAAGGACACAAACTAAAACTCAAATGATGGAAAAAAATATATATCAAGCAAATAACACTCAAAAAAGAGCAGAAGTGGCAATATTAAGCTCCAACAAAATATATTTTAAAGTAAAATCCACCACAAAGGATAAGGAAGGACACTATATAATGATTAAAGGGTCAATACACCAGGAGGACATAACTATATTAAATATTTATGCACCCAACAACAGGGCTCCAAAATACATAAAACAAACTCTAACAACATTGAAAAGAGACACAGAGAGCACCACAATAATAGTAGCGGACTTCAACACATCACTTTCAGTGAAGAACAAAACATCCAGAAAGAAGTTCAAAAAGACAGAGAAGATCTAAATGCTACAATCAGCCAACTTGATCTCATGGACATATACAGAACACTCCATCCAACAGCAGCCAAGTATACTTTCTTTTCCAATGCACGTGGAGCATTCTCCAGAATAGACCACATATTAATTAGGTCATAAAGCAAGCTTAACAGAATCCAAAGCGTTCAAATATTACAAAGCATCTTTTCTGACCATAAAGCCATAAAAGTAGAAATCAATAACTGAAAAAGTAAGGGAAATAATAAAACACATGGAACCTGAACAACATCTTGCTCAAAAACTATTGGGTTATAGAATAAGTTAAGGATGGAATAAAGAAATTCACAGAATCTAATGAAAATGAAAACACATACTACCAGAACTTTTGGGACACAGCAAAAGCAGTGCTCAGTGGTCAGTTTAAGCAATAAATGCACACATCCAAAAAGAAGGGCCAAAATCAAAACATTAACCCTACAACTTGAACAAGTTGAAAGAGAACAGCCAAAGAAGCCCTAGGGCATCAGAAGAAAGGAAATAATAAGAATTAGAGCAGAATTAAATGAAATAGAGAATAGAAAAAACAATTGAATTGAAGACCAAAAGCTAGTTCTTTGAAGATCCTATAAATCACTGGTGAACCTGACAAAAGAAAAACAGGAGAGGAAGCATATAACCTGTATAAGAAAAGAGATGGGTGATATCACAACAGACACAACAGAAATTAAAAGAATCGTAACAGGATACTATGAAAAATTGTACTCTAACAAATTTGAAAACCTAGAGGAAATGGACAAATTTCTAGAAACTCCCTACCTACCTAAACCAACACAAACAGAGGTAGAACAAATAAATAAACCTATAACAAAATAAAAGATTGAAAAGGTAATTAAAAAACTCCCAGCAAAAAAAAAGTCCTGGCCCTGATGGTTTCACTGGAGAATTCTACCAAACTTTCAGAAAAGAGTTAACACCGCTACGACTAAAGGTATTTCAGAGCATAGAAAAGGTTGGAATACTTCCAAACTCACTCTATGAAGTCAGCATAAGCCTGATACTAAAACCAGGTAAAAACACCACAAAAAGAAAATTACAGACCGATATCCTGCATGAACTTTGATGCAAAAATCCTCAACAAAATTCTAGCCAATAGAATTCAGCAACATATCAAAAAAAAAAAAATTCACATGATCAAGCAGGATTTATACAAGGTATGCAGGGACAGTTCAACATTAGAAAAACAATCAATGTAATCCATCACATTAGTAAAACAAAAGACAAGAACCACATGATCTTATCAATGGATGCAGAAAAGGCATTTGACAAAGTCCAACATCCATTCATGATAAAAACTCTCAACAAAACAGGAATAGAAGGGAAATTCCTCAGTTTAATTAAGGGCATTTATACAAAGCCAACATCATCCTTAACGGAGAGACTTTGAAAGCATTTCCCTTGAGAACGGGAACCAGACAAGGATAACCTTTATCACCACTCTTATTTAACATTGTGCTAGAGGTCCTAGCCAGAGCAATTAGGCTAGAAAAAGAAATAAAGCGCATCCAAACTGGTAGGGAAGAAGTCAAAGTATCTCTATTTGCCGATGATATGATATTATACACAGAAAACCCCAAAGAGTCCACAAGAAAACTACTGAAACTAATAGAAGATTTCAGAAAAGTTTTAGGACACAAGATAAACATACAAAAATCAGTTGGATTCCTTTATACCAACAAAGAGAACCTCGAAGAGGAAATCACCTAATCAATACCATTTACCATAGCCCCCAAGAAGATAAAATACTTAGGAAGAAATTGAACCAGAGATGTGAAAGACCTATACAATGAAAACTACAAGACACTACTGCAAGTAACCTAAAGGGACCTGCATAAGTGGAAAAACATACCTTGCTCATGAATAGGTAGACTCAACATGGTGAAAATGTCAATTCTACCCAAAGATCTACAGACACAACGGGATCCCAATCCAAACTCAAAAGGCATTTTTTAATGAGATGGAGAAACAAATCAACTTCATATGGAAAGGAAAGAGGCCTCGGGAAAGTAAAGTATTACTGAAGAAGAAGAACAAAGTGGGAGGCGTCACACTACCTATTTTTAGAAACTATTATACCACCACCATAGTCAAAACAGCTTGGTACTTGTATAACAATAGATACATAAACCAATGGAACAGAATTGAGAATCTGGACATAAATTCATCTACCTATGAGCAGCTGATATTTAACAAAGGCCCAAAGTCTGTTAACAGGGGGAAAGACAGTCTCTTTAACAAATGGTGCTGGTATAACTGGATATCCATCTGCAAAAAACTGAAACAAGATCCATACCTCATACCATGCACAAAAACTAACTCAAAATGGATCAAATACCTAAATATAAAATTGAAAACAATAAAGATCATGGAAGAAAAAATAGGGGAAATTTTAGGGGCCCTAATACATGGCATAAACAGAATACAAACCGTAAGTAACAATGCACAAACACCAGAAGAGAAACTAGATAACTGGGAGCTCCTAAAAATCAAACACTTATGCTCATCAAAAGACTTCACCAAAAGAGTCAAAAGACAACCTACAGACTGGGAAACAAATTTAGCTACGACAAATCCGATCAGTGTCTAATCTCTAAAATCTACAAGATACTGCAAAATCTCAACAACAAAAAGACAAATAACCCAATTAAAAAATTTCTGTGGTAGAAGGTGGGAAATAAATCCCATAAAAATTCAGGCACCTTCCACCTCAGTGAAATTTCTAGGGGTCCAGTAGTGTGGAGCATGTCAAGACATTCCTTCTAAAGTGAAGAATAAATTATTGCATTTGGCTCCTCCAACAACTGAAAAGGAGGCACAATGCCTAGTAGGCCCCTTTGGATTTTGGAGGCAACATATTCCTCTTTTTGCTGCGCCACTTCCGCCTATTTATCAAGGGACTTGAAAAGCTGCTAATATTGAGTGGAGCCCGGAACAAGAGAAGGCTTTGCAAAAGGGACAAACTGCTGTGCAAGCCGCTATGCCACTTGGGCTGTATGATCCAGCTGATCCAATGGTGCTTGGAGTGTCAGTGGCAGATAGAGATGCTGTTTGGAGTCTTTGGCAAGCCCTTCTTGGTGAATCACAGGGCAGACCCTTAGGATTTTGGATCAAAGCCCTGCCATCCTCTGCAGATAACTACTCTCCTTTTGAGAAACAGCTTTTGGCTTGTTACTGGGCCTTAGTAGAGACCAAACGCTTAACAACAAGATACCAAGTTACCCTATGGCCTGAGCTGCCCATCATGAACAGGGTATTCTCTGACCCACAGACCCATAAAGTTGGACGTGCACAGCAGCACTCCACCATTAAATGGAAGCGGTATATAGGAGTTCAGGCCCAGCAGGATTTGAAGGCACAAGTAAGTTGCATGAGGAAATGGCCCAAATGCCCATGGTCTCCACTCCTATCACATTACCTTCCATTGCCCAGTCTGCACCTATAGCCTCGTGGGGAGTTCCTTATGATCAGTTGACTAAAAGCATGAAAACTTGTGCCTGGTTTACAGATTATTCTGTGTGACATGCAGGCACCACTTGGAAGTGGATAGCGGCAGCACTACAACTCCTTTCTGGGACCTCCCTGAAGGACGGTTGTGAAGGGAAATCCTCCCAATGGGCAGAACTTCGAGCAGTGCACCTGGTTGCTCACTTTGCTTGGAAGGAGAAATGTCCAGATGTATGATTGTATACTGATTCTTGGGCTGTGGCCAATGGTTTGGCTGGATGATCAGGGACTTGGAAGGAACATGACTGGAATATTGGAGACAAGGTTTTATGGGGAAGAGGTATGCGGATGGACATCTCTGAATGGTCCAAAGAAGTGAAGATATTTGTGTCTCATGTGAATGTTCACCAAAGGGTGACCTCAGAGGAGGATTTTAATAATGAAGTGGACGGGATGATGCATTCTGTGGAAACCAGTCATCCTCTTTCCTCAGCTACTCCTGTCATTACTCAATGGGCTCATAAACAAAGTGGCCATGTTGGCAGACATGGCGGTTATGCATAGGACCAGCAACAGTGAATTCCACTTACCCAGGCCGAATTGGCTACAACCACTGCTGAGTGCCCAATCTGCCAGTAGCAGAGACCAATACTGACTTCCCGATATGGCACCATCCATCAAGGTGATCAGCCAGTAACCTGGTGGAAATTTGATTACATTGGACCACTTCAATCATGGATAGGGCAGTGTTTTGTTCTTACTGGAATAATCACTTACTCTGGATATAGATTTGCCTTCCCTGTACACAGTGCTTCCGCCAAAACTACCATCTGTGGATTTACAGAATGCCTTATCCACCGTCACGGTATCCCACACTGCATTGCCTAGGATCAAGGGACTCACTTCATAGCAATGAAGTGCAGCAGTGGGCCCATGCTTATGGAAGTCACTTGTCTTATCATGTTCCCCATTATTCTGAAGCGGCTGGCTTGATAGAATGATGGAATGGCCTTCTAAAGACACCATTACAGCGCCCGCTAGGTGGCAATATCTTGCAAGGTTGGGGCAATGCTCTCCAGGAGGCTATATATCCTCTAAACCAGTGTCCAATATATGCTGCTGTTTCTCCTATAGCCAGGATACATGGGTCCACAAACCGAGGGGTGGAAATGGGAGTGGCACCATTCATTATTACCCTAGTGACCCACTCACAAGATTTTTGCTTCCTGTCCCTGCAACCTTATGCTTAGCAGGTCTAGAGGTCTTAGTTCCAAAGGGTAGAATGCTCCCACCTGGAGGCAAACCACTGATTCCATTGAACTGGAAGCTAAGAATGCCACCTGGCCACTTTGGGCTCCTTATGCCTCTGGATCAACAGGCAAAGAAGGGAGTTACCGTACTGGCTGGTGTGACTGATCCTGATTACCAGTGGGAAATCAGATTGATATTACATAATGGAGGTAAAGAAGACTATGTCTGGAATACAGGAGATCCTTAGGGCGTCTCTTAGTACTACCATGCCCTGTGATTAAAATCGATGGAAAACCACAACATCCCATTTCCGACATGTCTACTAAAGGCCCAGATCCTTCAGGAATGAAAGTTTGGGTCACCTCATCAGGCAAAGAACCACAACCAGCTGAGTTGCTTGCTCAAGGCTAAGCGAATACAGAATGGGTAGTGGAAAAAGGTAGTTCTAAATACAAGTTATGACCACGTGACCAGCTGCCAAAACGAGGACTGTAATTGTTATGAGTATTTCTCATTTGTATGTGTGTTCACTGTGTCATGTTAGGTGCAAGTATGATTTTATATTTGTCTTTATTCAGAGATTATGTATGGTTTGAGGAGATGCGTAAAGATGCCAGGTTGACAAAGGGTGGACTGTGATGGTTAAGGTTGTGTGTCAATTCAGCTGGGCCATAATTCTCCGTGTTTTCGCAGTCGTATGGTGTTGTGATCACTTTCATGGTTAGATATGATATTGTGTGATCACCTCCACTATGGGATCTGCTGTGACTAACAAGTCAGTAGAAAAGGAGTTTCCTTAGGTCATTCCAGCCTCTACAACCACATGAGCCATTTCCTTGATATAAATCTCTCTATATTTATACATTTATACCCTTTATTGTTTTTTTTTTTCTCTAGAGAACCTAGCCTAAGACAAGTGGATAAAAGGACAATAAAATTAGATAATAATATAGAGGATCCAACATCCTACCAAAAAGAGTTCACAAAGACAGAATAGAAAAAATAGAAGGGAAGAAATTATCAAAGAATTTATTAAAAATTTCCAGATTAAAGAATCCCCTAAGTGACCAACACAGACAGTGAAGACAGGTCTATTCTAAGGTACATCATTGTGAAAGTTCAGACTACTAGGGGACAATGGGAATATATTAGAGAGAAAAACAGGGCAGATGTAGAGGAATGGGAACCAGAAAGGCATTAGACATCCCAAGAGCAACATTGGAAATAAATGACAGTGGAAGAATGTTTTCAAAATGCTGAGCAAAAATGATCTTTGACCTATCTAAATTTTCAATAGGATGAGAATAGACATTTTCAGACATGCCAGTACTCAAAAAAATTTATCTCCTATGCACTTTCTCTGGGTAAACTACTGAAGTCCATGTTTCAGCAAAATAAGAGAGTAAAACTAAAAGTCAATGTGTTTGGGCATTGTAAGATATTATTGATGGACACTTGATAGATTTATGCAAGCATTTGGATAAAATTCAAGTGAGATAAATAAAAAAATAAATGAAAAATCAAGGTGATTAATAACTCCAGGAAAAACAGAAGATTCTTCAAGAAAAGCATATCATGGTACATTACTTGATTTAGCAATGCACTATATTTACACGGACAGGATGATGTTGAAATGGGAAGCTGAAATGGGCAGCTGCTAGACGGTGGCCAGGTAGTCCAGATGGGCAGCTGCTGGACAGCGGCCACATAGGGCTAAGGTAAAACTGCGAGTGTGAAAAATAAGGGGCTTGGGTGAATACTGCACAGAATCAGTCTGAGGTGCTCATGCAGGCGCAGAACAACGCACCTATGTGCAGACAGCCTCAACTTGTCCTCCTTGCTATGTATCACAAAGATGTTGCCAATGGGGGCAGGGGAGGCTGGGAGGAGCTAAGTCACCATTTTCCCTTCTCCAACTATCTTGTGAATCCTGAACCGCAGTTCGACTGCCTCGACCTGATGATGATGACATCGTCATAGAAGTTGTCCATCACCCCTGATGGACCATGTTTCTGAGCCCGCCCTGAAGAAAAGCACCCTGGCTCTATTTTCCTCCCCATAAAAACCCACGTGCCTGTTGATCAGGGAGCCATCTTGGTGTCGTAGGTCCTGGTGTGCTCCTTTGCTTGGCCAACCAAATAAAGTTTTCTTTCACTTTCACCAGACTCCTGTCTCAGTGTCATGCCCAACTACACCTGTAGGACTGGTCACAATGTAAACCCTAATTATTATTTGTGATGTGGCTATGTTGGGAGGAAGGGCGAGCACAAAGTGATACTGGCTGTGTATAAAAGAGAGAAATTCTCAAATACCAAAAGAAGATGTCAATATAAAGTCAAGAAACAATTGGTATACGCATATCATTTAGGACATGAAGAATACCCTGCAGAGTTGAGGGTGGTAAACTGTAGGATCTTTGCTGGAATGTGGGAGAGAAGTGGGTTGGGGAGAAGTGGGGCAGGGAATGGAAGGGCACTCATGAATGTTTATGTCAATTATATATATTACTTTCATTAACTTCTCATAACAATAAATACCAATAAGAATGCAAACAAAAGCAATAGACATGTACTACAAGAAAAAAATTACATAAAATAAACAAAAGGAATACAAAAGACATCCAGAATCTCACCCACTCAGAGATAACTGCTCTTAATATCTTCCCAGAAAAATTCTGAAAAACATGAAATCCTCTTAAATATTCATCAAACCTTACAAAAATTGCTTGTATACTAAAATTCTTCATCTGCAATACAAGAAAAAGTAACTGGTATTATTTACATTTGGGTAAATCAACCTTTCTGATCAATATGTTTATAGCCATTTAGGCTATATCTTCACTAATGGAGTGGAGAATTGACATGGTTTTCCAAAAACACTTTTGCTTCAATTATCTTGTTATTTTAGAAAGAAGCAGCTTTTCAGTCTGTGTTTCCCAAACAATTGGCTGTATTTAGAAGATTAAGGATTTTAGGAAACAGAAATTATAAGAAAAATTTATCTCACTTAAAAGAATTTTTCCATTTTTTCAACTTAAGTGTGGGTAAATAATTTCGTTTTTCTAATATGTTCCTTAAACTGTTTAAATGAACTAAAAACGTAACTGAAACTCAGCCTTGACACTTCTTCACATTTAAAATGCAAGAAATTTCACATAGTAAATACAGGATTTTAAGAGACTGACCTTGGAAAGGGACTATTTGTAAAAGAAGGTTTTGAATGATTAAGGATTTGAAGGTGAAGGATGAAATTAAAATTTTCGAAGAAATTATGTTGCATTAGAAATTTTACAGAAAGTGTACATTTGATACAGATAAGTAGTGAGGTCATAGCGTTTTGACTAATTTAAAAGTTTAAGAGTCTCAAATTCAGCTATACTGAATTCCTTTCATATCTCATTGTCTTAGATGTGTTCACTTACATGCTCTAGTATAATCTCTCAATAATCTTGTGAACTTGATGTTACATTTGTAGAGGCCTAATATGAAGAAGGAAACCTTGGTGGTGTAGTGGTTAAGAGCTATGGCTGCTAACCAAAAGTTTGGCAGTTCAAATCCACCAGGCGCTCCTTGGAAACTATAGTGGCAGTTCTACTCTGTCCTATAGGGTCACCATGAATTGGAATCCACTCAACAGCAACGGGTTTGTTTGTTTGTTTTAATATGAAGAATTGCCCTGGTGGCATAGTGGTTAAGAGTTTGGGTGCTAACGAAAAGGTCAGTAGTTCCAATCTACTAGCCGCTCCTTGAAAACCCTATGGGGCAGATCTACTCTGTCCTATAAGGTTGCTATGAACTGGAATTGACTCAACGACAACGGGTTTGGGTTTTTGGTTTTTAATATGAAGAAAGTGGATTGATAAAGTGGCTGCAACAATGGGCTCAATCATAGCAACGATTGTGAGTATAGTGTAGGACCGGGAAAAGTTTCATTCTGTCATACATAAGGTGGCTATGAGTCAGAGCTGACTTGAAAACAGCTAACAATACCAGTAATATGAAGAAATACAGTGGGACATAGAGTACAGGGGAGTTTTTGTGGGTTTACTTTGCCTTGGCTACTGCTGTGGTTGTTAGAGAACATGTATATCAAAGATAATGGTGTCGCATTTATCAGGAAAGAACAGAGCAATTATCAGCAACCACAGACTTGCAAAGGAGAGCGTCTGGAGGGGATAGTCTTGATATACAGTCTTGAGTTGACATTGTGGAATTTGCACTTGCTGGGCTTAGGCCAGCCTGGCCCCAGTTGTGCACAGGTAGCCATCCTGCCCTCGGAGAGTTATGAAATGGCTATGTGAGTGCATAAGACAGCATGGGGCCAGGCTGGCCTAAGTTTTCAGGGACTATACACATTGTGAAGCAACTATGATGGGACAGGTCGTGGTCAAAGGACACTGGTGCCCTGGTAAGTCCTGAGAGAGTCTTGAGAAGAAAAAGGGAACATGGATTTGGGGTCCAGCAGGATCCTCCTCCCTGCCTGACTGTGGGGCAGGTTTCTATCCCTGTAGAGTGACATAGGTTTTGTCTCTTCTAAGTCAGTCTGAGATCCATTTGCCAAGACTGAGGTCTTCAGAACTAATTACAAATCATTATATTTTACAGACAAAGAAACTGAGCCTCAGTGAGGTTCAGTTAGCTGAAGCCATACAGCTCTAACAGACTTATAGATAGCTTTTCAAATCTTCTGATTTCTATTGCTTTTCTCCCCTGAAAATACGTGAATACAGTGTGTGTCTGTGCATGCGTGCATTTGATCAGATACAGTAGCTCTACTGATAGACATGTCTTACAAATAACTGTCCTATGTTATTAATATTGGTGTTTACAAATTATTTCTACTTATCCTTTTCCAAAAATGATTTGTGGTTGCTTTTGGAAAATTATAACAGTCCCTTCGTTGTTTTGTTTTATTAAAAACAATTCTGTCTGGCTGATCCAGAACACTTGAAGTTTTTTTGAGGCTCTGTAGAACAGGTCAGAAGATCTACTATTAAGCGGCAAACTTTTTCTTACACACTAGACAATATGGGATTTTCAGTCAGCACCAAAAATTCAAATCCTTCTTCCCAACCCCAACAGCCTAGAGGCTCTGGGTATGGTTGGAGTGCTTGCTGGTGCACCCTCTTTAGGGTATTCTTCACAGATTGCGAAGGAAGCTGCTCTGAGTGCCTCTCCCACACACGCCCCCTACCCCGTTTGCAAGGCAACTGCAACCTCAAGCAAGAATAGGGCGGGACTCGACTTTGGCCACGACAGACAAGGCAGGAAAAATCAGCAATCGCCCTTTCATCTCTTTTCTGATGACCAAACCATGCAGTTCATTTACTTAGGATTTGAGCATTTGGGACAGAGTGTAAACTCATACTCCAAAAAGGTTTTTGGTTACGTAGCGATCCCAGGTACTGACCCCTGCGGGGGCTGACTCAGTTCTCTCCAATTGCGAGTTTCGTTACTTGCTTTGCAAACCCCGGCAACCATTCGCTCTGCTCTGGTGAGGTTTGCTGCTCCAGGATCCCATCGCTGCTCACCTCGTGTGTTCGCCTTTTTTTAAGTCTTTTCTGTGACCCAAGTTCCAGCACCTGGAGGTTGTTCCCTCTGCCAACCTCGGGCTCCAGTCCACTTTGGTCAGGGATCCCAGCTGCCGAGAGTCAGCTGATAGGACGGCTATAAAAAGGATGGTTCCCCACCAGTTCTATCCACTTCAGTGCAAAACAAATGATTAAGTATGGAAGGAGCAAACTTGGATTTGAAAACATGTCTTTAGAGCAGTAGATTTTTCTCTGTAGGTTAAATGAGAAGACAAATGGATCTGGAACAAATTAGCTGATGGATTTAGGACATGTCCACTTCCATCAGCTGGATAGGGAATAGAAGGGCTCAGACTGCAGAGTGGGTAGGAGGGAGGCTCACACCTACACTTCCAGTTTTAAGAAGTTCTTGCAGAGAGAGGGGGATGGAATGTGTTATTTTTAAATCCCATTTTCTGATCAAACTCATTTAGAAGTTGGTCGCTTGCCTCATAGAGAATTGGAAATGTATCCTTATTGCATTTTATAAAAGGGTTAGACTATCAAGTCATCTTTAGAAGTCAATTTCAAGATGTACAGTCAAACTTGGGTCATCATTCATAGTCTCTGGGCCAGCCAAAAAAGCTTCCTGGAGAAATAGGTGAAGCCACTGCTAACATCTGTGAGCTAATTCCACTATGTATGCTCTTGAGTAAATCAAGATCAGAGTTTAATCTGCTGGCCTTTGATTTCATTTTCATGACAATTAACATCTGACTCCAGCACCTAACACACCCACCAGTGGGCAAGTAAAAGGATTACTGGAGAAAAAGTACACAGCTATCAGAGTTCACCCCCAGGATGGCATCTGCTGTGAGTAACCAATCAGTTGAAAAGGAGTTTCCTTGGGCATGTGTCCTGCATTGAATATAAGCAGACATTCCGGCAAGGCTTGGGGTGTTTTGCTCTGCTGGATACTGCAGCTGGCTCCTGTTCATCTGACCTCCGATTCTTGGAACGCGAACTAGAAGCTTACCTGTGGTCTTGCCTGCCGATCTTGGGATTTATTGATTTTCACAGCCTATGAGCAAGAGCTGATCTTGGGTTTGCCAGCCCCAGTGGCTACGTGAATCACGAGAAGCCTCTATTCGGACCCACAGGCTTGTGACATTCCAGCTTCTACAACCACGTGAGCCATTTCCTTGGTATAAATCTCTCTGTCTCTGTATATATATTATACATTTTACTGTTTTGCTTCTCTAGAGAACCCAGCCTAAGACACTGTGTTGCTTAGATACTGTGTACTTTAATCATGGATAGTCTGACCCAGTTGGAGCCTCTATTCGACCTATCCCTGCCTCATCTGATCTTACCTTAGCTGATATTTTTCAGTATTTGACTTCAGTTCTCCTTCACCTTCTGGTATCTCTCTGCCTTAAACCCTGGTTTCTCTAATGTTGCCTCTGACCCTCTGACTTATGGTGTCTACCCAACTACTCCTGTGGGCCCAAATTTCGATGCTGGCCTATGCTGTGTTAATGACAACTATATTCTGCCATGGCAAATCCTAGAAATAACCATAGAATTGGTCAAATTATACATTTGTTTTAATTTAATTTTTTAAGTTTTTCATAAATGGAGACATTCTCTTGGTCAACTTAATTTTAAGTAGCCTTCTGCAAATAGGCTTTTTAAAAAATCTTTAAAAAGTACATTGGGAAGGCATGGAAAACTTCTCCCTCTTTTGTATACATTTATTTAGTGGAATGGGAGAAAAGAAGAGTGCTCATCGGAGAACATATTTTGATCAAATTATGAAGCCCCTTTTGCGAAGTGTTATTTTCTAGAGGCATAAGTTCTTAAAACTCATTTTGCTCAATTAACATGCATTGCTCAAATACGTGTAAAAATATTGAGGCAATTATGAATTCAATCAAATTTCCTATAGTTTGTTACATACTATTTTAAGGGCTGATACAGTTAAAGAAGATCAGAGGCCAAGTTGCTAGAAGGGAAGTCCTGGCTGCCTGGGGCACTGCCAGCCTCCTATCTCTGGGCCAAACCCTTAAGACACTCATTGTTGTGAGGATTTGAGAGTGTTTTATAGCCTCTAGTCCCTAAACATTTTCTTTAGTGGTTTGTTTGTTTGTTTTTAATTGCAAAAGTTTATTTATTTATTTTTTTACAAATAACCAATACTAAAGAGAATGAAATGACAGTTCGCCCTTCTCCCTTTCCCCGACTTCCTTATCCCCTAGAAGATACCATAGTTCAGTTTTGGAGGCATAGTCCTACAGACCTTTTCTCTATAAATACCAAAATGTGCCCAGAGTTCTTTATGAAAAATTTATCTGTGGGTGGTGCAAATGGTTTGTGCTTGAGGACAAACCTAAAGGTTAGTGGTTCAAACCCACTGAGCAGCACCTCAGAAGAAAGGCCTAAAGATCTGCTTCTGTAAATATTACAGCCAACAAAACCCTGTCGGACAGTTTTACTCTATAACACATGGGGTATCCATGAGTAGGAATTGATAGCACAGCAATGGATTTGGAAGGCATGGAAAACCTCCCTTCTTTTTAGTGTGTGATGGGCATTTTTCCATATTACCTCATTTTTTTAATTGCCTGTATATCATCTGATAGTACAGCTGTTTCAAAGTATTTAATGATTTTCTTGTCAGTGCACCCTTAAGTTGCTTTCAATAATATATCCTTTCACACTTGTGTGAATTTGTTTTGGGAATAAAAGATCAAATCATTAGTAGACTGCTTATTTTATAATTCAGGTAACATGTTATTGTTGTTAGTTGCCCTTGAGTCGATTCTAACTTGTGGCAACCCCAAGTGTTCAGAGTAGAACTGCTCCATGGGATTTTCAAGGCTGTGACCTTTTGGAAGCATGTCGCCAGGCCTGTCTTCTGAGGCATCTCTGGGTAGGTAACCTGTCATGGATTGAATTATGTCCCCCAAAAACCGTGTGTATCGATTTGGCTGGGCCATGATTCCTGGTATTGTGTGGTTTTCCTATATGTTATAAATCCTGCCTCTGTGATGTTAATGAGGGAGGATGGGCTGCAGTTGTGTTACTAAGGCAGGACTCAGTCTACAAGATTGGATTGTATCCTGAGGCAGTGTCTTGAGATATAAAAGACAGAAGTGAGCAGTGAGACACAGGGACCTCATACCATCAAGAAAGCAGTGCCAGGAGCAGAGCATGTCCTTAGGACTGGGGTCCCTGCGCAGAGAAGCTCCTAGCCCGGGGGAACACCAAAGAGAAGAAGGCTGACAGAGAGAAAAAGCCTTCGCCTGGAGTTGATGCCCTGAATTTGGACTTTTAGCCTACTTTAACTGTGAGGAAATAAATTTCTCTTTGTTAAAGCCATCCACTTGTGGTATTTCTGTTGTAGCAGTACTGGATGACAAAGACATAACCTAACCAAGAAAACAGACCTGTTGCAGTCTGGTTGAGTCTAGTTCATATCAACTTCAGGACAGAGTAGAAGTGCCCCATAGAGTTTCCAAGGCTGTAATCTTTACAGGAGAAGACTGCGACATTTTTCTTCCAAGGAGCAGCTGGTGGACTCGAGCTGCCGCTCTTTCCGTTAATAGCTTAACCACTGTGCCACCAGGGCTCCTTCACTTCTTGTTAGGCATTATAAAAACAAATCCCAAGTAAAGAAAGATGGTAAAACAAAATAAATATTTTTAAATAAGATAAACAAGTTGGCATGAAATAGAATAATTATATTAAATTTCATTTTTTTAAAGTTGAAAGCTAAAACATGGAACAGTTCAAATAAACTCAAACTAGGATAATAAGAATAAAAGTTTTTCAAAATCCCAATTAAAAAATAATCCCTAGTGGGAGGGAGAACTGATCAAGTGTTGTGGGGAGTCTGGAGGAGACACCGTGTTTTGAAAGAGTAGGAAGTCTCAGGGAGGGGTGAAGGAGCTGAGGTAACCCCAGCCCTGCTGTGTCACAATCGCTTGGTAGGGACTTTGTGCAGTTAAAAAAAATATGTATCAAGAAACCTACTTTTCCCCACCAATTATAGAAAGGGAGACTCTGCAAAACCTTTTTGACTGGTAGGAATAAGCAGAAAATATACTGAAGAAGTACTCTGTGTATGTGTGTTGAGATAATAAAATTTGAAAAACAGGATTCTTAGAAGGCATTTAATATAGGGTGTAAGAAGTCAGATAGGGTTATGATAGATAAGCGAAACATGGATTAAAGAAATTTATAGCAGTACGAATTAACTGTCAAAACAATTATCTGGGTTGTGGTAGCAGTTGGGGCCATGGGGCCACCCTACAGCTCTTGAGTGTGGATACTTTTTCACTGAGAGTGGCTGACCTTCACAGAGTCTAGTTTGGGGAACAGGGTTTAAGTGCAATGGTTAAGCGCTTGGCTGCTAACCAAAAGGTTGGTAATTTGAACCCACCCACCAGCTCCACAGGAGAAAGTCCTACTGATCTGCTCCTGTAAAGATTACACTCCAGAAAATCCTCTGGGGCAGTTCTCCTCTGTAACATGGGGTCACTATGAGTTGAAATCGACTTGATGGCACCTAACAACAACAATAACAACGATCTCCTGTGAGTCTAATTATTACATTGCATAGCATAGTATTTGGGGAAAATAAAGGCCAGTTAGAAATGTATGAATATTTTACCATAAGTATTTTCTTCATTGCTATAATAAAACTAAGCAGAAATAAAAACAACAACAACAATGTTTTGGGACTGGGAGGGCTGTCAAACCCAGGGTCTATAGCAGGCAGAACTGAATAGTTTCTCTTTAGCTTGAGTTCTATTCTTTCCTCTTGGAGGAGAAACGAACGGGAGGTAGAGAATCAAAATATGGAGAAAGGATACCTTTATTCAGAGTTTAACATTTTAACTGACAGGGAGGAACCATAGAGAACTCTTTTCTATAGCCATGGGCAATTTCTTGTTCAATCTTAAAGTAGCATCACAGAAAAGGAGTGAAACGTAATCATATTAAAGCAGGGTTCCCTAGCCTTTCCCTGGTTTAGCTTCATTTTCTTTCCATTTGCATCAGTTTGAAAAGCAGGACCACGAATACTGGAGGATTCACAGAGGCTGGGGTGACTGTTTTAAGCAGCTGGCTTCATATAACTTTCACACAAATGCTAATGGCTGTTGAACTTGGTGCTCCGAAAAGAAAAAAAAAAAGGAATGTTTTTGTGCATGAATCTAACTTTTTTTATATAAGTTCTCAATGTAGAATTTCAAAAATCAAAAACTTCCGGCAGTTAGCCAGATGCTTTGCATCTATTAGATGCTTAACAGTTTTTACATGAATGAAAAGTCGTAAGTGGATAGTGTAATCGTCATTTTTTACTAAGGGATTTGAACATTTCTAGGTCAGTTATTGATACTTTATAAGCATTTAGACAGATAACTGCAATATGCCACCCATATGAAAATGCAAACAAAAAGCAGAACGTGTGTGGGGCAGGTATGTCTGTTTATGATGGGGCCCTTTTTGTTTATTTGGCTAGTTGTGTTGATAAATAACTCATTTCTAACAACCATGTGTTCATTTACTAATAACTTAGTTGACAGGTAGAAACTTTTAAATCCTAAAATGACAGGGCTACTGAGGATGGCAGATAAATCAATAATTCCGTACTTCTGGATTTCAGGAGAGTATGAAAATACAGTACAGATTATCATTCTACGTATTCATGAAACCCTTTAACACAGTGTAATAAAACCTTTTTTTTTTTTTTGGAGGAATGGTAAGTATCTTTTTTCTTTTAAATTGTACATTAGATGAAGGTTTACAAAAACAAACTGGCTTCTCATTAAACAGTACATATATCGTTTTATGACATTGGTTAACAACAACCCCAAGACATGTCAGTACTCTCCCTTCTTGAACTTGGGTTCCCTATTACCAGCTTTCCTGTCCCTACTGCCTTCTAGTCCTTGCCCCTGGGCTGGTGTGCCCCTTTAGTCTCATTTTGTCTTATGGGTCTGTCTAATCTTTGGCTAAACGTGAACCTCTGGAGTGAATTCATTACTGCGCTAAAAGTGTGTCCAGGGGCCATACTTTCGGGGTTTCTCCAGTCCCTGTCAGGCCAGTAAGTCTGGTCATTTTTTGAGTTAGAATTTTGTTCTACATTTTTCTCCAGCTCTTTCCGGGACCCTCTATTGTGATCCCTGTCA
The DNA here is from genome assembly GCA_030035585.1 of Dugong dugon. NCBI lineage: Eukaryota > Metazoa > Chordata > Mammalia > Sirenia > Dugongidae > Dugong > Dugong dugon. The sequence continues at coordinate 131,273,343 of CM057462.1, forward strand.
GAGCAGTCAGTGGTGGTAGCCAGGCACCATCTAGTTGTACTGAACTCAGTCTGGTGGAGGCCGTGGTAGTTGTGGTCTGTTAGTCCTTTGGACTAATCTTTCCCTGTGTCTTTAGTTTTCTTCATTCTCCCTTGCTCCTGAAGGGGTGAATCCAGTGGAGTATCTTAGATGGCCACTCACAGGCCTTTAAGACCCCAGATGCTACTCACCAAAGTAGTATGTAGAACATTTTCTTTATAAACTATGTTATGCCAATCGAGCTGGATGTTCCCTGAGACCATGGTCCCCACAGCCCTCAGCCTAGTAATTCGGTCCCTCAGGGAGTTTGGATTTGTCCGGGGACCTTTCATGACCTTATCCTGAACAAGCTGTCCTAGCTTCCCCAATATTGTGTACTGTCTTACCCTTTACCAGAGTTACCACTTATCTATTGTCTATTTAGTGTTTTTCCACCTTCACCCCTCCCCACCCTGTAACTGTCAAATATTGTTTCTTTTTGTGTATAAACTTTTTCATGAGTTTTTAGAGTAGTGGTCTCATACCATATTTGTCCTTTTGTGATTGACTTATTTCACTCAGCATAATGCCCTCCAGATTCATCTATGTTGTGAGATGCTTCGCAGATTCATTGTTCTTTATCGTTGCGTGGTACTCCATTGTGTGTATGTACCAGTTTGTTTATCCATTCATCTGTTGATGGGCATCTAGGTTGTTTCCATCTTTTTGCTATTGTGAACAATGCTGCCATGACCATGTCTATTCGAGTGACAACTCTTATTTCTCTAAGGTATCTTCCTAGGAGTGGGATTGCTGGATCGCATGGTATTTCTATCTCCAGCTTTCTAAGGAAGCACCACATCGTTTTCCAAAATGGTTTTACCATTTTGCACTCCCACCAGCAGTGCATAAGAGTTCCAGTCTCCCCAAAGCCTCCCCAACATTTGTTATTTTCTGTTTTTTTGATTCTTGCCATTAATGCCAGGGTGAGATGGTATCTCATTGTGGTTTTAATTTGCATTTCTCTGATGGGTGGTGATCTCGAGCATTTCTTCATGTGTCTGTCAGCCTCTTGAATGTCTTCGTTGGTGAAGTGTCTGTTCATTTCCTTTGCCCATTTTTTAATTGGATTATTTTAATTTTTGTTGTACAGGTGTTGGAATTTCCTGTAGATTTTAGAGATTAGACCTTTGTTGGATTTGTAATAGGCAAAACTTTCCCAGTCCGTAGGTTCTGTCTTTACTCTTTTGGTGAAGTCTTTTGATAAGCATAAATGTTTAATTTTTAGAAGATCCCAGTTATGTAGCTTATCTTCTGGAGTTTGTATGTTGTTGGTTATGGTTTGTATCCAGTTAATGCTGTGTATTATGGTCTCTAACATTGATCCGATTGTTTCTTCTGTGATCTTTATAGTTTTTGGTTTTATATTTAGGTCTTTGATCCATTTTGAATTAGTTTTTGTGTATGGTGGGAGGTATGGTGTTGTTTCATTTTTATGCAGATGGACATCCAATTTTGTCAGCACCATTTGTGAAAAAGACTGTCTTTTCCCCATTTGAAGGACTCTCTGAATGTATGGTAGAATTCTCCAGTGAGGCCATCTAGGCCAAGGCTTTTTTTGTTGGGAATTTTTTAAATAAATTTTTCAATCTTTTCTCTTGTTATGGGTCTGTTCAGATTTTCAACATCAATTTGTGATCATCTGGGTAGGTAGTGTGTTTCTAGAAATTTGTCCATTCCCTCTAGATTTTCAAATTTGTTGGAGTATAGTTTTTCAAAATACTCTGTTATGATCCTTTTTATTTCATTTTGGGTCCTTTGTAATGTCCCAAATTTCATTTCTTATTTGGGTTATTTGCCTCCTCTCCTGTTTTTCTTTTGTCAGTTTGGCTAGTGGTTTGTCGATTTTGTTCATCCTTTCAAAGAACCAGCTTTTGGTTTCATTGATTCTTTTTTATTGTTTTTCTGTTCAGTATTTCATTTCTTTCTGCTCTGATCTTTATTATTTCCTTTCTTATAGTGGCTGTAGAATTCTTTTGCTGTTCTCTTTCTATTTGTTCACGTTGTGTAGCTAATGTTTTGATTTTGTCCCTTTCTTCTTTTTGATGTGTGTATGTATTGCTATAAATTGACCTCTGAGCACTGCCTTTGCTGTGTCCCAAAGGTCTTGGTGTGATGTGTTTTCATTCTCATTTGATTCTATCAATTTTTTTTATTTCCATCTTTGATTTCTTCTATTACCCCCTGGTTTTTATGCAGAGTGTTACTTAGTTTCCATGTAATTAAATTTTTTTTCATTGCTCTTCCTGTTGTTAATTTCTACTTTGATGGTGTTGTGATCAGAGAACATACTTTGTATTATCGCAGTGTTATGGATTTTGTTGAGGGTTGCTTTTTGACCTAAGATATGGTCTATTCTGGAGAAAGTTCCATGTGCATTGGAAAAGAATGTGTACTTTGCAGCTATTGAGTGTCTATATATGTCTATGAGTTCAAGTTGGCTGCTTGTGGCCTTTAGGTCTTCTGTATCTTTGTTGACTTTCTTTCTAAATGTTCTGTACTTTACCAAGAGGGGTGTGTTGAAGTCTTCTACTATTATAGTGGAACTGTCAATTTCTCTTTTCAGTGACGTTAAAGACTGTTTTATGTAGTTTTTAGCAATGTCATTGGGTGTGTAAATATTTATTATGCTTATATCTTCATAGTGGATCAGCCTTTAATCATAATATAGTGCCCTTCTTTGTCTTTTATGGATTTTGCTTTAAAGTCTATTTTAACTGAGATTAGTATCGCCACTCCTGCTCTTTTTTGGTGACTGTTTGCTTTATGTGTTTTTTACATCATTTGATTTTTAATAAATTTATGTTTTTGTTTCTAAAGTATGTCTCTTGTAGACAGCATATAGATGCATCCTATTTTTTTATCCATTCTGTCACTCTCTGTCTCTTTATGGGCACATTTAAGCCATTTACGTTCAGGGTAATTATTGATAGGTGTGAGTTAATTGTAGTCATTTTGCAGTGCTTTTTTTGTAGTACTCACGTTTTCTCTGTTCCTCTTACTCTCCTGTGCTGGATCCCTTTTGTTTGTGGATTTTTTTTTCATTTCTTTTGCTTTTGTAGATTGTGTTTTTACTGAGACTTTATGTTTTTCTTCTTTATTCTGATGAGTAGGTTTGTTGACTTTCTTTGTGGTTACCTTGAAATTCACCCTTATCTTCCCAGGTTTTAACCAGTCTATTACTACTTGTTATCACCTAGCCTTCCTCTCCATTAGAAAGTTCTATACCTACACCATTTATTCCCTCTTTCATTGTTCTAATGTTGTTCTCATTTGCAGATTAACCTCTCTGGTTTCCTGTTGAAATCTTGTTGGTTTTGAATAGTCCTTTAGAGTTCATTTCCTAGGTTGGTATCTGGCTGGTGCAGTCTTCTATCCTAGTTCAGGCTGTCATCTGATGTTTTTTTTTCTCAAACTGAAGAACTCCCTCTAATAATTCTTTAAAGTTTTGTTTGGTTTTTACAAAGTCCATTAATTTCTGTTTATCTGGACAGGTCCTAATTTCACCATTATATTTGAACAAGATTTTGCAGGGTATATTATTCTTGGTTGGCAATTTTTTTCTTTCAAGGTTTTATGTATGTTATCCCATTGCCTTCTTCCTGCATGGTTTGTGCCGTGTAATCAGAGCTTAGTCTTATTGTTTCCTCTCTGTATGTGACTTTTTGTTTTTCTTGAGCTGCTCTCGGGATTCTTTTTTTGTCCTTGGTTTTAGCAAGTGTGATTATGATATGCCTTGGTGATTTTCTTTTGGGGGTCTATCCTATATGGGGTTTGTTGAGTTTCTTGGATGGTCAGCTTTTCATCTTTCATGATATTAGGGAAGTTTTCTGTCAGAAATTCTTTGGTGATCTTCTCTGTGTTTTCTGTTTTCTACCTCTTTTCTGGAACTCCAATCACTTACAAATTTTTACTTTTGATTGTATCCCACATAGTTCTCAGAGTTTCTTCACTTTTTTTTTTTCTGATATTTGCTCAAAGTTATAGCCAAGTGTTTGTCTTCAGTTTCACTCATCCTGTCTTCCATTGTTTCAAACCTGTTCCTCAGCCCTTCTATGACACTGGAAATTTCTGAAATCTTGTTTTTTATCTTTTGGATTTCTAATTTTTGTTTTGTATGGTTTCTAGTTGTGAATTCATTTTATAATTTTATTCCTGTATTATTTTTCTGAATTCTTCCAGTTTTTTGTCTGTATTTTCCATGGATTTATCTGTTTTTTCTAGAAATTTGTCTATTTTTTCCTCACTTTTGTCTGCTTTTCACTTCAACTCTTGGATAGCTCTGAATATTAAAGACTTGAATTCCCTATTAGGTAGTTCTAGTGCCCTTTCTCCTACTGGAGAATCATCTGGTGTCTTATTTTGGATGCTTAGTGGAACCATCCTGTCCTGGTTTTTTTTTTATATGTTTTGTTATTGTCTTCTGTCTTTGGGACATTCAGTTGTTATTTTCTTTGTTTATTGATTGTGGATATGTTTGTTTATCTTGCTTTTTTGTTTTATTTGTTTATCTCTGATCAGGTGGGCTCTGTGTTCCTTGTTGTTTGCTCATCTGTGAACACAGTATTTTTCACCTACTTGTCCAATGGGCAGGGCCAGTAGTTCAGCTGTGGTGCAGCAGGGCAGGTCCAGCTGAAGGGGAGGGTCAGGGATGGGTTGTCTGTGGTACATACTGGGGCTGATAAGGTGAGCTGGGGTTCAGTGCAGGACAGGTTCTGGTAGGCTGCTCAGAATGCAGTGTTCAGTACATGGTACAGATAGGCAAGAGGGAGGGGGAGGGGGGATTGTGATGTTTGGAACTATGTTTTTTATGGAAAAGAAGAGAGAGGAGAAACAGGGGAAAAAAGTGCTGAGGGACCCTGCTTTTGGTGTGGAGAGATAAGAAACTTAGAAATGAAGAAAAACAAAAAGTAAAAAAATAAATAAAGAAATACAAAGTTTTAAAAAATGCTCTCAAGGATCCCACTGGTGGAGCTGCACAAACTGGGAATGTGGCTCCCAAGCCACTCAGTACACCCTGACTAGAAAAGATGGTGATGATTCACAGCACCAGGTAGCCAAGAGACAGGAAAAGAAGGTAAGTTGAAAGAGATGAGAAACCGAGAAATGCAGAAAAATAAAAAGGAAAAAAGAAAGATAAAACAAACAAAGAAAAAAAAGCTCCCAAGGATCGCACCAGCGTGGCAGCACCAACCAGGGAAGCAGTTCCCCAGCTGAGCAGCACATCACAACTTTTCAGAAGTAGCAAAGATGGCACACATAGTCAAGTGTTCGAGAGAAAGGAGGGGGAGGAGGTGAGAGACAGGGAAGAAACCAGAAGAGTCTCAGAAAAGCAACACCAGCAACAAAGATGTGGCAGTGGAGAAGCCAGCCTGTGTGGGTGGGTCGAATCCATGCGGCACGGGAACCAGTGCCTTGCATGCCATGGTCTCTGCCTACTGGAAAGTGATGGATTGGCTCGCCAGTAAGCAGTTAATCATCCTGCTGAGAAGCTGTGGATTGGCCCACCACAACGCAATGAATTGGCTGGGAAGCTGGGATTGCCCGCTGAGAAGCCTCAGATTCACCAGCCAGGAAGCCTCTGATCAGCCGGCCAGGATGTGGCAAAGGTAGAGCAGGGGGAGGCGGGGTAGGGAGTGGGAAAGTGTGTCTCCCTGCTTACCAGATGCTCTGTCTTCTACCGGGAGCTCTGTGAATCTGCTTTCCCATAATCCCTGTCCACCTATCTCTGACAGGAGTCCAAGATGGTGGACCCATGCTTCATTAGCTGATAGGGGACTGCCTCTTGTAACTCTCCTTGCTCTGTTCTCTGTCAGTTTCTTATTCCATTTGGTGCTTGGTTGAGTTCTTTATCTCTTCATTTGATGCTTAGGGTTCAAGCACTGACGTTTGTCTCTGTTTTACTGAGTTTTCTGGGTCTTTGCTGTGGAGGGATGGCATGGTGCTTCTGTCTATAGTGCCATGTTGGCTCTGCCTCGGAATGAGAAATATCTTAATAGTGAATTGTTTGAGTGCCTTTTACTGGATTAATTAAATTAGTTCATAAAATGGATGTTACATGATACCTATTTATAAATATGTTTTATAGCATACCTTTTAACAAACTTGTATGAAATAAATGTTCATGGTACACATCGGATTTTAGAGAAAATCAATGAGCAGGCTGTGCCCAGCTGAACTCTTGGACCAGCAGGGAGCAGATAAAACCCTTCAGAGCAAACCAGCCCTCCAGTTAAGAATAGACTCTCCACTCTTGTTCTGATAACTGGTTTTATTTTCTTCTTTTATCTGCCCCTCAGCAGATAAATTAAACCCTATTTGCTTTAATCTTAGAAGAATATTTCCCCTTTACACCTCACTTAGTAGATTTTAATGATAATTAATTTATGTACAAAATGTTTATGTATTATTTGGCTAATATTAATATTAGGCTAAAAACCCTCAAATTAAATATTTTAATACCCAATCAACATGGTTGAATTAAAAAAAAGAAAGTAAATGAGCAATATAGTTAATGGAGTCCCAGTGAGAAGAATTGTATATCTATATTCTTAATGAGCACAAAAAATAAAATGAGGAAAGAATTTTTTATAGACACATGAGCTCTGTGGGAAGGTGCCCTGTGGGTGGCTGATTCTTATTATGATATCTTGGTTGGAAAGGAATGAAGTGGGGTTATTGCAGATGCAGTCAATGACTTGGTTTTTCCCTTGTGAATTGGCTGCTGTAGGTGACTTTATTTCTTCACATTAGGCAGCTGGAAATGTGTATTGATTCACTGCCTTTTCATTTGAGGGTCAGCTCCATCCAAGATGGAGCCATAGAAATGCTCTGTTTGCTGGATATGAGCAAATGCATTACTGTCTTTTTTTTGGTCTGAATGTTACTACGGGTTTTAAGAACTAAATAAAAACTATGGAGGATTTTTGGTCCAAGGATACGTGTGAATGCAGAATATTTTTTAAAAGTTAATTTAAGTGGTAACAGTGGTATGGTTCTTTCCTAAGACTGTGTTATTCTTCTTACAATTTTAATGTTTTTCTAAATATTGTTTGCCTACTATACAATTAGTTTTTATTTGGTAATTATTGTTTGTTTTAATTTTACAGGTAATGTTATTTCTCTTATGACTTTTAGATTAATTTTACCTTAGAAATTATCCAACAAGCTCTCTCATTTTATAAATGAGGAAACTGAGGTATAGAGAAATCAGTTGATTTTTCCTAAGTGTAATGAACAGTAGTATTACTAAAAGGATGTTTTCAGTTATAGTACTTCAGATTTCCTCTTGATGTTAAACTTTAAGACTTGGATGATTTTGAATCTTATGTTGTTAAAGTTGTCTTCTAAAATTTACAACATTGAAATCTTTAAGATAATATATTTTCCCCCTTTTATTTTAAGTACAAATATAAGATATATGACAAAAGCTGATAAAGGCGAAGAAACAAACAAGGCTTAGAATTCTTATACTTTCTTTGTATTAAGTAAAACAAAGTACTTAAAAAACTACATACTCTAAAATGTAAGCAATTTTTAATGTAGATTTATCATGAGATAGCAGTTTATAGCTATCATTTCTTTTAACAGATTGAAGAAATATGGATCCAATCACTAAACTAGGCACTACTTTTGCCAGCTTTGTCATCTGTCAGCTTCTTTTCCACTTTGTGAGTTCTTGGTTTTCAGCAAAAGTTTTTCCACGTTTTAATAGTCTCAGCTTGGAAGTGAAGATTGGATGGAACTTAAGGTAAAGCATATAAAAATGTAACTGATTAAAAAAAAATACCTAGCTTTGTTATATAAAGTAGCTCTCTAAAATATCTCAAAAGACTATTTTTCACTGAGGATGTAACAAATTTTAAGGTAACATGCTATTATTTTACCTTAGGAGTAAAAGGAAAGAAGTAGATAGATATCATACAAGACATTTTTTTAAATTCTTATATTGAAAGGTGTTATGACGAACTTATTTAACTTTCTGGGGAAGTATGGGAAGGTTAAAGTTAGACACCAGCTGTCGAAGACTACTGATTTGTCTTCTTTTCTGAAATATTTTAGATAAACACATGTTCTTTGGTAGTAATAAGAAAACATTCCTTGCGTTGTGAGTAGCCTATATATGGTATTAACTGGCTTAGGGCAGTTAGTTAAACACGACACACCAGAGAACACAGAACACAATCAGTGCATCCCTATCTCTCTTTTAATATACTTTTCATTACGGTTCAGAGCCTCCCAGAATGTATTGTTTTGCTGTGTAATTCTAAAGTTAAAAATTCCTTCTTAGATTTTTTAACGGAAAAAAAAATGGAAAAAGAACAAGATATCTAAGGATGTAGAAATCTGCTGGAGTTTTTGATAAATTGGCTGCACATTTTCTTTTTTTCCCTGCACATTTTCTTTTTTTCCCTGCAACTCATTAATCTCTTACAAGGTTTCAAACACAAAATGACTCTGATGACTACTTCACCTCCTTTAAAGCATTTCGTGTGCTGAGACATCCCTGTGCATTTGCAAACCTCAGTGAATGGTAGCAGCTATGGGAATATTGTTTGTTGTTATTTACTTGAAGTAAATGCTAAGTATAAAACAAATTCAGCAAGTCTTTAAAATCGCTATAATTGTTTTTCATTGACTTTTCCTTTTAGAATTAAAGAACTTCTGCCAAATATCTTAAGTTTTTGAGAAAGAGCATATTTCACCTGAGATCCTCTATCTTTGTTTGAGTCAAATTCAATTGTGGGCATCCAAGTTTTTTTTTTTTTTTTTTTAATTTGTGGTAAATGTATAGTTAATGAAGCAGTTGCCTTTTCAGCAGTCTTTGCATGTACAGTTCAGTGACATGAAGTATGTTCCTCATGTTGTTCAACATCACATCATCATCAACCATTCCTGAATTTTTCCTTCATCCTTAAAAGACTCTCAGTGTCTCCTAAACATGGTGTCTTCCTTTCTTGTGCCACCCTGCCCACCTGTGGTAACCACTAAAGAACTCTGATTTCTATATGCTTGCCTATTCTAGACATTTCATATAAGTGAGATCATACAATATTTGTCTTTTCTGTTAGAATTATTTCATTCAGAATAGTGTTTTCCAGGCTCATCCATGTGGTTATAAGCATCAGGACTTCATTTCTATTTATAGCTGAGTGACATTCCATTGGTGTATGTACCACATTTTGTTTATCCATTCGTTGATGAACATTTTGTCTGTTTCCACCTTTCAGGCATCCACTTTTGTAACTCATAATGTGAATAAGACTTTAGTGGTTTTCTTTTGCATCTAATACTGACTTGTCTGGTTCATACATGCTACAGTTCTTCTTGCCCGAAAAAGCAAGAATGATTGCTCCATATATGTTTGAAAAATGAGAGGTATATTTTCTTGTGTTAAGAATAGCACACATTGTATTGTTCAAATGTACCATACTAAAGATACTAACCATTATTTCTTTTAAACTCTCTCTTACATACAAAGGTAGATGGAATGGTGGAAAAGTGAAGGAAGAGTGGGAAGTCAGGGCATGCAGTCTTTGCTACTAATTTAAGCTCTCCATTTCTTTTTCACTGTGGTTAGTGTAGGCTAAAGGGTTTTGAATCTTGTTGTTGTTAGTTGATACTGAGTTGGTTCTGACCCTATGTACAACAGAATGCAACACTGCCTGGTCCTACACCATCCTCACAATTGTTGTTATGCTTAAGCCCATTGTTGCAGCCACGGTGTCAATCCACCTCGTTGAAGGTGCTCTTCTTTTTCACTGGCCCTCTACTTTATCCAGTGTGACGCCCTTCTCCAGGGAGTGGTCCCTTTTGATAACATGTTCCAAGTATGTGAGACAAAGTCTCGCCATCCTCACTTCTAAGGAGCACTCTGGCTGTACTTCTTCCAACACAGATTTGTTCATTCTTTTGACAGTCCAAGGTATATTCAATATTCTTTGCCAGCACCATAATTTAAACGCATCAATTCTTCTTCGGTCTTCCTGATTCAATGCCTAGCTTTCACATGGGTAACTGCAAGTCAAAGAAATAGGGAAGGTATAGAGAAGTAGATGCAAACATGAAAGTGAAACAAAACAATGAAGTTAAAAAATGCTGTACATTATTTAGTCTTATCATTGCCATTCTGCACTGCAGGGAATTACCATTTGGCAAACTGATTTGCCATTTGAAAAAGGAGCCTACGATTATGTAAAATTCATTTAGCTATTCAAATGGTGTGTTCTCTCTGTTTCTGTCTTTCTCATCGTTTAGAGATACTCCTGCTTTCCCCTCCAACTGTGAGTTAGAGAATGCAGAAAGGGAAAAAATTGGCTACTATTTGAATAAAGTACGCATTTGTGTCTTGAAAACTAGTTTCCAGTCTTGAAACAGGCGGATGCATACAACACACATAGTTCTTCCTAGTAATCAGGGAAAAGTCTCTGAACAGTGGGTGGTCTAAGCCATCTAACAGGAAAAAGAGAGGAGGAGAAACCTCACCAGAGAATGTTCACTTGAGGGCTAACAGTTTATTTATAAATGAGAAATTGTTGTGTTTAATTGTTGCTTCTTCTGAAAACTTACATACTTATAGATTATATATGAAAATATAATTTTAAATTTTTAAAATTTTCTTATGTATTTTTATCCAGTTGCTATCACGTAGCTTAGAAAGTTCCATTGTGTTGAAATACTCCTACTTTTAAATCTACTGCTCCAAAATTTAACTCTTCTGTTTATTTGAGCTATATCATTTCTTTTGTTAATACTCAGACTATGACTGAATGTTTAAATCAGTTACTTTAAATAGCTGTTCTAAAAATGGTCACTAATTATTTCCTAGATAACCAGTGTCTTTTTGTAAGCACAAACATTTCTTTTTAATCTTTGAAAAAAAATCAAAATATTTTATGTTGGGCAGCATTTTGCTATTTCTTTTTAGACACTAATGAATTTACATTTTACTTTGTCAGGAATCTAATTTTAAAGACTAAGATAGGAAATTTTTACTAACAGAGAAGTGTCAAAGTATAGACTTTTAATATAGAATAGTATGTAAGCACAAGGTGTCTGCTTCTCCTGTTCCTTATAACGGGAGCTGTTTGGTCCATGTTGCATTTAACTGCCCTAGTGGTGCAGTGGTTAAGAACTTAGCTGCTAACCAAATGGTCGGCAGTTTGAATCCACCAGCCATTTTTCAGAAGCGCTGCGGGGCAGTTCTAGTCTGTCCTACAGGGTCGCTATGAGTTGGAATCGACTCAATGGCAATTGGTTTTTGGTTTTAATGAGATATATGCCATTTCCAGCAGCTGAGGGCTTGTAATCCATCCCATTTACTATATAACTTCTCAACAGAAAAGAGAATTTGAGGCCTGAGTATCAGAAACAGAGAATCCGTCTGAAAGGAAACTTTTGGACTTAAGGTTATTGAACACTAAAACTGGTTAAGACAGGCTATGCTTTTTATTTTTCTCTCTCATAGAAGTTTTGAATAGCAACAGAAAGGTGGCTATAGGATTACTTAGATGGAGTGTTTCATTTAATCATCAAGGAGTTTACATTTTTCTCTTGCTATACCAAATGGAATACAGGTGTGCTTGGCATGAAAATTCCAGACTTGTAAGTCAGATAAATTGGGCTAATTATTTACACGTCAAAATGATCTTTAGTATTACAAAGGATCAGTGCCTTTAAATTAGTGAAATTCTTTGAGACTTGAAAATAGCATTTGATTTAATATGATTACACTTATCTATTTAGGAACATATCATCTAGTAGATCAAATATACTGGTTTTTGTGTTACAATGAGATTTTTTTTTCTAACATCAAGCTTTATTTTGGTTGATATATTTCAGTTATTTTGAAAGATTTGGGGTCATATTGTAGAGAGAGATTTACTGCACATCAGTAATTTACAGAGAGAAAGCTTTGCTGTTCCTTTCAGTTTTTATTCTGATGAAGACAAAAGAAACTTCACTACCTGCAAACTCAATCAACATGTGAGAAATCCTAAACTGTTAGATAAAAATCTTCATGTGTGCATAAATACACAGTAACCTACATATAGATCTTTAAGTGGCACATCATGAGTTTGTGTGTCATCTGAGTCAATAAATTATTAATTAGCAGGATATGTTCGTAGAAACTGATGTTTTTCATTTAATCCTTATCCTGCAATAGAAGAAAACTGGACCTGGATCTTGTGAATATTTTGCTTTCACTTGGGTGTTTCTTTTAAAAATGGATCTCTGTATATGGGCCTCAATTTTTCTTTTATAAGGGCTTTCATAATTCTTTTAAAGAAGAACTAATAGTAGCTGCCCTAACTTTCTCAAGGGTTTGTTACAAAAATCAAGTGAAATAATGCGTGTGGATGTACCTTTAAACTGAAATCTTCCAGGTAACACATCTTCATTTCATGATCCATCTGAATTCTCTTTTGACTATACCAAAACAAAATAAAACAAAACAAACCCATTGCTGTCGAGGAGATTACAACTCATAGCAACCCTATAGGATAGGGTGGAACTGTCCCATAGGGGTCCCAAGGAGCAGCTGGTAGATCTGAACTGCCAAACAGCTGACCTTTCTTTCAGTTAGCAGCTGATCTCTTAACCACTGTGTAACCAGGACTCCGTTTTAAGGATAAGGAGGTGGTTAAGGCCAGTAGATCTGGAAGTATTCCCAACTGATTTCCTAAAGAGCAGGGAACTCAGCCTGCAGTGACCCCGTTGGAGATGAACGTGGGAGCAGGGGGCTGGGTAGTAAGCGTACCAATTGCCATCTGTCTGTACAAAACGCCATCAACCACATCATCACGTGTGCTTCTGCTTTAGAGCTCTTCACCAAGAAGTGATTCCTCGGTTTTCTAGCAGGGGACTACAGTCACAGGCAGTTTTTTTGTCATTAATTCCAAAGTGTAGCCCTTGGGTTTCTAAATGGCAAGTTTGTATTATATACTCTCCGATGTATTGCACTATGATATTCAAATGCTTCTAGATATAACTTCTTAAGAATGCTAAATGTCTTGCCAGAATGAGTTAAAGTTTAGTGCAAGAATCTAAAATCTTTGTATGTATTTTGTTTCATTTCAGGGTGGTATCCACATGCCATTATTTAGTGATTGCAGTCTTTTGCCTATATATTTTATTATCTGATGGAGCTCATATAGCTGATCCACTTGGGTAAGCTGTTTATTTTTAAGATAGTCCCGTTCATTTCTATTTTTATATTAATTATTAATAATGACATTTCTCTTTAAAATATAAAGCAGAGAAATGGTGTACGTTTTACGGAAATGCATGTGTTCAAGATTTATTTCAACAAGGCGCCGTAAAACGGTTTTAGATTTGAATACATACAATGAGGGCCGTTTTGACTTAGTATTGCAATTGTTATCAAAAACAGGGAGTACATGGTGATGATATAAACATTTTAACTGTTAGCGAATAAAACCAGGTTATTGTAAATACTGTTCTGAGTAAAAATGAGTTATTATTGACATAGCTTAGTCAACTTGGGTAACAGCTACTTAAGACTTAGACTTCAAATCCATAAATTTTTAGCCATCAATTGATATCAAAGAGATGAAATTTGAGAATTATTGATGGCTATGTGAGAAGAATTTAGCACCACGTGAGAAAGATTGGAGGCACTAATAATAACTGTGTTCATCAATAATAGGATGATCTGTCAGATGGTTTAAAAAGTTTAAACTCATTTCAATAATAGCAATTTTACACAATGTATTTCCTTGTGCTATATGAAAGTTTTAGTTCAGCTTAGTTTGAGAGATGAGATGTGTTTTGAGAAAGTACTGCAGTGGGATGTGGTAGACATGGGCTCTGGGGACAAGTTGACCAGGCATTTTGACCACAGCTGTTTGCAAAGAAGTTGTGTTTTATTCATCACTATGCAATTGTTCCCACCAGTATTATTCCAGTACCAATGAATTTTAATTGGAAAGCTGTTTTTCAGAGTGTATCAATTTAGTGAATTTAATTCCTTGACCAGGTTTCTATATAGTCTACATAAACAATTTCTAGCTTTTTTTTTTTTCATTTTTATTTTCTTTAGATGATCTTCAGAAGAAGAAATCTTTTGAGATGTAAATTTTACAACAAAGATGACTCATTGATTAATTTTTTTCTTAACAAACTTTTACTTATTTTTTTTTTATATTTTTACATTTTATGCAATAATGTATTCAGTTCAATTTTCATGTGTTGTAGCTTTCAGATCCAAATTTGTAAAGAAGACATGATTTGTGCTAAATGTTCCCATTTCAGGTTTTAGCTGTTGACAGTCTTATTTTGTTATAAATGACACCGACTTTTTTTTTGTCTGCTGAGATTTAAATACTTTACCATTAGTTCACATTATAAGTCAGATAAAGGGCTGATCACTTATGTTTGTTCTTGGAGCAAAGAGCATTAGTAGGGCTAAAGGGCAGGATATTGATATATGTAGAGGTTGAAACAGCTGTCCTACTCTGATTATTTCCTAATCATATGATAATAGGCAAGTCCCTCTAGTCCTCAGTAAAATGATGATGATAATAACATATTGCTTCAAAATCAGAGACTGGATTGGATGATTTCTCAAGACACTTGTGTCTCTGATTCAGAATAAGGAGTCAAAATAATCAGCATCTGCAATTCCATTTGGATCCTTTTGCAAACAAATCATTTGAGAACACATTTATAAAAAGTTATCTTTTGGCTAAATTAGTAAAACTTTTGGCTAATATATATCAGAAATTATGGTTATTTGTGTAGTTAGAAGTATTATCATAGCTAATACAGTATTCTGTGCACTGCGTAGCTTAGAATGGGATCTAGAATCCTATTGAGACATTCCTTAGGTGACTTAATACACTGGAGTATCAACTGTAGTGGGCCCTTAGATATTCGCCAAAGCCCATCATAAATTCCACTGGTGGTGTGGATGATGCCTTCCAAATTCTGGGGGAAAAAGCAAAAAAACAAAAACCCTTGTTTTACCCCCCTGAACTTGAAGATTCTGAGAATAGTTCTTAAAACTTACGTTTAGTACAAAATGTATTGGGTAATTTTAGCTACCCTTAGGAGGTTTGAAGTATTTTAATTTGGGGACCTCATTATGGATTGGCTTTAGGTACTTTAGAGGATTTGAGCCTAGTCTGAACTCCAAGAGTTGATGATTTATTCTCAAGAAAATTTTGGAGACTAGCTTGGGCCTACAGTAAACTTCAGGGAAATTATGGACTACAGAAGATCTCTTGATTAAAATGAGTCATCTTGGACAGAAAGGCTACAAGATTTCCTCAGGGGCTGTGGGTTGAGATTATACTAGGAACAGCATAAGCCTGCTAATACTAATACTACAGGATCTTTTCAGTTCTGCTAAACTGTTATGTGTTTTATGATTTGTATTTGAGTTTTGCAGTATATATTATTCTTGGTTGACAGTTTTTTTCTTTCAAGATTTTATATATGTCATCCCATAGCATTCTTGCCTGTATGGTTTCTGCTGAGTAATCAGAACTTAGTTTTACTGTTTCCCCTTTGTGTGTGACTTTTCGTTTTTCTCGAGCTGTTCTCAGGATTCTTTCTTTGTTTTTTGGTTTTATCGAGTGTGATTAGGATATGTCTTGGTGTTTTTCTTTTGGGGTCTATCCTATATGGGGTTCGTTGAGCTTCTTGAATAGTCAGCCTTTCATCTTTCATGATATTAGGGAAGTTTTATGTCAGCAAATCTTCAATGATCTTTGTTTTCCGTTTTTTCCCCTGTTCTGGAACTCCGATCCCAGACAATTTTTTGCTTTTGATTGTATCCCACATTGTTCTGAGGGTGTCTTCATTTTTCCTCATTCTTTTCTCTGATTTTTCCTCAAAGTGGTATCCAAGGATTTGTCTTCAATTTCTCTGATCCTGTCTTCTTTCCATTGTTCCAAATTTGCTCCTAAAACCTTCCATTTCACTGTCCATTTCTGAAATCTTGTTGTTTATATTTTGGATTTCTAATTGCTGTTATTGTAGGATTTCTAGTTGTTTCTTTATTTTGACATTTCATTCCTGTATTATTTCCTGATTTCTTCCATTGTTTTGTCTGTCTTTTCCATGATTTTGTCTATTTTTTCTTTAACTTTGTCTACATTTTCCTTCATCCGTTCGAGAATCCTGAATATTAGAGTTCTGAATTCCCTATCAGGTATTTCCAGTGCCTTTTCTTCTAGCAGAAGGTCATCTGGTGTTTTATTTTGGTTGCTTTCTGGAGCCATCCTTCCTTGTCTTTTTATATGTTTTGATATTGTTTGCTGTCTCCGGGACATTCAGGAATTATTTCTTCATTTATTGATTGTAGATTTGATCATTTCATCCTGCTTTTTTGTTTTATTTGGTTATGTCTGGGCAGATGGGCTGGGTGTGTTTTGTTGCTTGCCTGCCTGTGAGCATGACACTTTTCACCACCTTCTCCAACTGAGTAGGGCAGGTCACTCACCTATGGTGCAGCAGGGTGGGTCCAGAATGGGTGGAGGGACAGGGATAGGTAGTTTGTGGTATGAACTGGAGGCAACAGGGAAGGGTTGGGGAACAGTGCAGGTTTTGGGGGACCGTGTTGGTACCACTCAGGGGTGTGGCACTTAGTGCAATTGCAGATAGACTGGAGGGAAAGGAGTGGATGTGATGTGCAGAGCTAAGTGGGTGAGTGAGTGACAGAACAGAAAGAAAAGAGAAACAAAGGTAATAAAAAAAGAGTCAAAAAATGAAGTAAAAATTGTAACAAAAAGAAAAAAGGTAAATAAAATGGTGATGCTGTAGGATCTGGCTTGTGGGGGTGGGGGAGACCCAGCAGGGCAGTGTGCTGGTGGCTCTCTAGCCGAGCATGTGGCTCAGCCTGTCAAGAAGCAGTGTGGGTGGCCCACAGTGCTAGGTGAGCAGGAGAAAAGAAAGGAATGAGGGCAGAGAGAGAGAAGAAACAAACAATCAAATAGAAAAATAGCAACAAACAAATATGTTGGTGGGTGCACTGGCCATTGGGGGCAGGGCTGAATTGGGGTGGTGACGAGCTGATGCCTCTCTTGCCAGGTGGCATGGCACAACCATCTGGAAGGGGAAGAGGCAGGGAAGGACCTAGGTGGGAGGGAGAAAGAAAAGGAGAAGGGGAAAGATAATGAAAAATATAAAATATGGCTCTGTGGGTGCTAGCCTGTGGGGACGGTGCAGCTGAGGTGTATAGCACAGCTCACCAGGAAGTTGGAGGTAACACATGGGGCTGGATGGAGGGGAGAGAGGAAAGTAAGGAAGGGAGAGGGAGAGGAGAAACAATACCAACCAAACAAACAAGAAAACACACAAAAAAACAAATAATAAAAATGGCGCTGAGGGAGCTGATCAGTGTCAGTGATGCAGACCTGGGGTGGGGAGTGGGGGCATGTGCAGTGACTCTGCAACTGAGCTGTGCAGCACGACCCCTCCAGAAAGGGTGGGAGTGGTGCACAAGGCTGGGTGGGGGGGAGAAAGGAGAGGAAGTAAAGCAAAGAGACAGAGAAGAAATTGAAAAAAAGAAAAGAAAAAGAATAAAGAAAAAGAAAAAAGGGTAAAGCAAACAAACCAAAATATCATAGCCTGTCAAAAAGGGAAGGGGATGGCACATGGGGCTCGGTGGGTGGGAGAAAGAAAAGGAAGGAAGGAAGAGAGAGAAACACAACAGAAAAAAGCAAAATTTAAAAAAAAAACTCAAAAAACAAATTAAAAAAAAACCCACAGAAAGAAAAACACCCAAAAAATCACAGGCTGTCACAGCTTGGCTGGTAACCAAAAAGTCAGCAATTCCAATCCACCAGCTGCTCCTTGGAAACCCTATGGGGCAGTTCTACTCTCTCCTATAGGGTCACTATGGGTCAGAATTGACTCTAGGCAACGGATTTTGTTTGGTTTTGTAAAGAAGGGGAGGAGATGGCACACTGGGCTAGCTGTAAGGAAGAAAGAGTAAGAAGGAAAGACAAAGAGAAAATTAACAAAAAAATTAAAAAAAACAAATAAATAGAACAAACAATTAAAAAAAAAAAAAAAAGCAAACAAACCAAAACAATCACAGCCTGTCAAGAAGGGGAGGGGATGGCACTTGGGGCTAGAAAAGCAAACCCCCTCCTCAAAAAAATAAACAAAAACACACACACAAAAAAAGCAAAAATTGGGGCTGTAGGCACTGGCCATTGGATTGGGGCAGACGCTGGTGGCAGTGAGCTAATGTCTTTCTGGCCAAGCAACCTTGACTCATTGGCAAGCAGTGAGTGGCAATCAGCTGGGGCCACAGAGAGGGAAGAAGGGTAGGGGGGTGGGAAAGTGTGTATCCCGGGATCCCTAGTTACTGGATGTTCTGTCTCCTTCTGGGAGCTCCATGGAGTTGCCCTTCCAGACTCCCTGTCTGAGTTCTTTTGTGGCTGTAGCCCAAGATGGCAAACCTTTGTGGTAGTGAGCTGGTATCTCCCCAGCTGAGCAACCTTGGCCTGATGGCAATTGGCAGAGGTCTTGTAGAAGGAAGAAGGGTGTAAGGTGGGTAAACATGTATCCCTGATTACCGAGTGCTCTGTCTCCTGTTGGGAGCTCCGTGGAGTTGCCTTCCTGGACTCCCTGTCTGAGTTCTTTGGTGGCTAAAGTCCAAGATGGCAAATCTGGCCATGTTAGCTAGTATGAGACCTCTGCTTCGTAGCTCTCCTCGTTCTCTGTCTCTGTCAGTTTCTTATTCTATTCAGTGCTTGACTGAGTTTTTTATTCCTTCCTCTGGTACTTAGGGTTCTAGGATTGACATTTGTGTCTGTTTTTCTTAGTTTTTTGGGTCTTTGCTGCAGAGGAACGGCATGGTCCTTCTGTCAATAGTCCCATGTTGGCTCCACCTATGATTTATATTTGAAAGTGGGAACTTAACATTTGAGAAACTCCAGAAAGTGTTTTCATTAAATTTAAGTCTCAATAGGAAAAAAAATGTAGACATCATTTATAACCCATGTGCTAAAAAATTTTTTTTTAAAATATTTATAGGTTTGATCCATCACTTGTGAATGTGCATATTGCTATTACTACAGGCTACCTCATTTCTGGTATGTGATATGTAGTTTACTGTTTACTTCTTTTTAAAATATTCATGCATTTATGCAAAGAATACATAGAATATGCTTTTGGTTTATTTATTTGAGGAGGAAGCTTTTAGAATCCATACAGAGAAAAAAGAGTTAGCTTTCTCAACTTTGCCTGATCTCATCCAAAGATCACAGCTGCAGAGTGAAGCCCCAGACAATAGAGGCCCAGATATTTTTTACTAGTGACGGGCCCTTTGTAGGTCCCTGGGAGATGCAAACAGTTTGCTCTTGGCAGCTAACCAAAAGGTTGGCGGTTCAAACCCACACAGTGGTGCCATGGAAGATAGGCCTGCTGATCTGCTTCCATAAAGATTACAGCCAAGAAAACCCTATGGAGCTCAGTTCTAGTCTGTAACACATGGGGTTGCCATGAGTGCGAATCAGTGAATTTGGATTTTGTTTTGTTTTGTTTTGTTTGTCTTTTTGTGTCCTAAGAGTCTCTCAGGTGGAATTAACAGTGAAGCTAAAGAAGTTAGGCTTCAGAGTCCCTCGCTTACAAGGGCCCTTGAATGGTGCGCCTATGCTGATTGTTTCGTTTTGTTAAAATTTGCAAAAGTAAGCAGTTTTAGACACAAAATCCCGACTTTGTCTACTCCACATTCACCTCTCTCATATTTCCCCTCATGTTAGATGGAGTTTGAGTGGCCAAGGGCATTTGTAAAACTAGGTAAAGGGGAAGTTGGGAACATGTCATTTTAACTGCAAAAGACATTGGGACCATCTCAGTAAAACAAGAAAGAAATAACAGATTCCTGATTTGGACGTTTATATAGGAACTATATTTTGTAATTTTCAAAATTATTAAAAAATTGAGAAAAATCAAATAAAAGTAATGGAATATGAAACAAAAATGATAAACAAAATCAATTAACATTTTTCTGCCACTGAGAAGTGAATTGCAATCAAAAGAATTAGATCATACCAAAATGCAGTAATTCATTAAGAGGAAGAGATAAATTTTGAATAGAAATAATTAATAGGTTAGTGGATTATCTAATAATCCACTTAAAAGAAGAGTAAACCATGTGGAGACATTGGAAAAAGTTTTTCTGGTTTGACACAAAATGTTGTCTTTGTCCAGAATAACACAAAATTCATAATACACCACATACACTGGTTAATGAATGGTGTCAATTCCAAAAGTAGTTACTACCCAGGAAATCTTGTGTGAAAGAAACTTGATAAAGGTTTTCTCAAATAAGATAATCCAAAAAATTTACAAACAAGAGCTATGAAGCTGAAAGACACTTTTCTAAAGTATCAGGAATTTTCAAAAGCTGAATGAAAAGTGAATTCTTTTTATTCCTTCTACAGAAAATACTATAAAATCATCATATAAATTGATGACCAAAGAGTTTGCAGGCAAAATCTGTAGGGAAAACGTCCTTGGAGAGGTATATCAGACGGTCAATTAAAAAAAAAAAAAAAAAACCATTGCCGTCGAGTTGAGTCTGACTCATAGTGACCCTGTAGGACAAAGTAGAACTGCCCCATAGGGTTTCCAAGGACTGTCTGGTGGATTTGAACGGCCAATATTTTGGTTAGCAGCTGAGCTCTTAACCACTGTGCCACCAGGGCTGTTCTATTACTTTTCCGGATATTTCACATTTGTTGTATTTATTTTTCTCTTTAACACTTGTAGTTGGATGGTATATTTTCTCTTTCTAAGTATGCATATCTAATTTTTTATTTGAAATTATTATTTTTATAAGAGAAGTTCCCACTTTATATAAGCTTTAGACTGCACAAAACCTGAATCCTCCCCCTGGTGTCCATCCATGTTAGCCATTTGTTTCCCTGTCCAAATTTCATATTAACCAGTTGGTTAAAAAGACAAATAAAAAGTGACATTGACATTTTGAGACTTTTCTGTTTTGTTATATTTCCTAAATCATGATATTTCGATTCAGGAACTTTTAAGGAAAAACCGATGTCATGGCCTCGCGGTGGTGTTGCCATTTTAGATTAACATTTAATTTCTCCTTTGCTTATTTTCTATATTTTTTGTTGAATTTGTTTTATAAATCAGTTGGTCATTTTCCACCTTTTCTGCCACCATCTTATCTCTGTCTGAATTAATATAATAATTAAAATCAATAATATAAGCTTTAAAAAATTCTTATTTGATAATATTTTCATTTTATTTAACACTGGAAACAAGTTATCAATTTATTCATTCAACAAATATTATGTTTAATGCTTATATGCCAGACCCTGTGATTCCCTGGGTATCACAAATGGTTTTCGCTTTGCTACTAGCTGAAAGGTTGAAGGTTCGAACCCACCCAGGGGCACATGGCAAGAAAGCCGTCTTATCTGCTTCTTCAGAGATTACAGCCAAGAAAACCCTTTGGAGCTTGGTTCTACTCTGTAACACACCGCGTCACCATGAGTTGGAATTGACTTGATGGCAACAGGTTTTTGGTTTGGTGCTAGATTCTGCGAGTATAAAATGCCTACAACTTGGCTGTCATCCTGAAGGAACCACAGTATAGTGGTTGTTATTTTTGTTGTTAGATATGTACTGTTAACTCCGTGCACAATGGGATGGGACCATTGTAATCCATAGGGTTTTCATTGGCTGCTTTTTCAGAATTAGATTGCCAGGCCTTTCTTCCTAGTCTGTTTTAGTCTGGAAGCTCTGCTGAAACCCGTTCAGCATCATAGCAACATGCAGTCCTCCACTGACGGACAGGCGGTAGCTGAGCATGAGGTGCATTGGCTAGTAATCAAACCAGGGTCCCCAAATGGAAGGCAAAAATTCTACTGCTGAACCACCAATGCCCCCTGTCATGGATTGAATTGTGGCCCCCCAAAATATGTGTCAACTTGGTGATGCCAAGATTCCCAGTATTTTGTGGTCATCCTCCATATTATGATTGTAATTTTGTGTTAAAGAGGATTAGGGTGGGTTTGTAACACCCTGACTAAGGTCACATCTCTGATCCAATGTAAAGGGAGTTTCCCTGCAGTGTGGCCTGCCCCACTTTTTACCTTATAAGAGATAAAAGGAAAGGGAAGCAAGCAGAGAGTGGTGACCTCATACCACCAAGAATGAAGTTCTGGGAGCAGAGTGCACCCTTTGGAACTGAGGTTCCTGTGCTGAGATGCTCCCAGACCAAGGGAACACTGATGACAAGGACCTTCCTCCAGAGCCTACAGAGGAAGCCTTCCCCTGGAGCTGACACCTTGAATTTGGACTTTTAGCCTACTTTACTGTGAAGAAATAAATTTCTCTTTGTTAAAATCCACTTGTGGTATTTCTGTTATAGCAGCACTAGATAACTAAGACACCCCCCAACTCTGTAGTGGGTGAACGGTTCTATCAAAGCAAATACTCTACCAAAATATGGGGTGTTGGACTAGCTGAGGTATGAACAAACTGCTGTGGGCTCAGAATAGACAGCGATGAAGTGCCAGAGGAAAGAGTTGAATACATTTGGGTAACAATGCAGCTTTCTTCCTATGTAATATCTTACTAATTTTTCCTTCTAACAGATTTGTTGCTTCATATTTTCTGTTGGAGAATGATTGGTGAGATTTTTTATGTAATTTACCGTTGCGCAGTGCTGTATATATTCTGCCTTCTACTGGTGAGTGCCGTTTTGCAATAGCCTAACAAGCAGACAACATTGGGTATAGTGACTTCAGGGGGAACATAAGCCTAAACATACATTTCTTAATTTATAAAGACCAACTCCAAACCCATTCAGGGATCACTTCTGTGATATGTTATCTTGTTTATTAAACAAAATAGTAACGTGTGTCTGTATTGCTAGGACTGTTTGGATTTATAAATTTTTAGAAAGACAAAAGGCCCCAATATTTTGAATTTTTACTTAAAACTTTGAGGATTATGTAGATGATAGACTTTGTCTGTCTTTCTAGATGCATTCATGATTTAGCAGTCAGGGGAAGGTATGGATTCCTGTATAACCAGTTAAATTATTTCTTTTCTGCTTAATTACATGTTCATTAGTTAAGTGGGTTGCAGCAATGGGGGTGTCTTGCTCAGAGACTTCATCAGAATTCCAGGACTGAGCTTAAAGAAGATTCTCGCACTAAATCTCAGGCAGTAAAGCGTATTAAATTTTATATCTAAACTATTTTTCTACATATACGTTTGTAAACTAGCAATTGTATATCCCTTGCATGTTTGTTTGGTTTCTTGATAATCAATTAGTTTTCAACCTATATATACCACCAAGCTGAAAATATATATTGGGAAGTAATACATGTATGTAAATGAGAATTTTATAAATTTTAAGTAATAGACATGACATAAAAGTCTAAGTTTTAAAATTTAAATGTAATTTCTGGCTATTTCTTTTCTTTGTTAGGTATTACTAAAATCCTTGCTTTACTGGATATTTGTGGCTATTTGAGGATTTAAAAAACATTCATAGAAATGTGTATTAATATTTTTCTATTTTTCTTAATGTTGACTCCCACAAAGATAGTGACTCAGAAGCTAACTTGTCATTATTTCTGCAAGAATCAGATATATCAAAGCATCTCCCCACATCAACCCATTTGAAGTCACAAGTTTAAATAACATAAATGTTTTAAAAACTATGTGGGCTTTAATGTATAAAAATAAGTGCTTCTGTATCCCTAAAAAGACATCCATAATTACTTTATTCTTCTGAAGAAATAGGCTATTTTTTGTGGC
Source organism: Dugong dugon (assembly GCA_030035585.1). Classification (NCBI taxonomy): domain Eukaryota; kingdom Metazoa; phylum Chordata; class Mammalia; order Sirenia; family Dugongidae; genus Dugong; species Dugong dugon. The sequence continues at coordinate 131,297,181 of CM057462.1, forward strand.
ATTTCCTACTGTTCATTCCTTCACCTTTTTTTTTTAATTTTAATAGATAGTAGATAGTTAAAAATACAGCTTCTTAGTTTGAAATTCTAATGATGACAATAGGAAATATCCTTTCAGGAAACCTAACAAAATATTTTCTGATCCTGTGGCAAGTTCAAGATTTTTACTGTTTTCTTAAATGTCATAGCCATTAATATGGTACTAGTTTAAGACAAATCAAAAGACTTCTTCCTCGTACAGGTCTTAGATATTTGGTATATGGGCACTTTGTTTCTTAAGTACTCTTTCTAAAAAAGGGTGCAAACTAATTAACAAAATACAGGTGACTCTGGAAAGAATGTGTATGGATAGCCAGGTGAGTTTAATCTCAGACTGTAACTTAGAAACATGTTCTCGGAGCATGAGTCACACAATCAATGTGTTATGAAAAGAGTATAAGCTGGTGAAAGATAACAAATTACCTACACACTTTTTTAAATGTGAATATTATGATTGCTGTTCTCTGTTGGCCGCTGAAATCACAGGCTTAGTAAATGGACTGGCAAGTTGAATGTTTAATTATGTGGGATAAATATTTTCTTTCTCTTTTGATTTTTATACTTTTTAAAAAACCAATAAAATATATGCTGGACTTTTTAAAAAGAAATTAACTGTTGCCTTAGTTAGTAAAATTGATAAGTAAAGGAAATCAACAGCATTTTATTTATTTTTTTTTGTTTAAAGATGGCTGTTGCTTCTTTGGTGCTTTCCTGTGTTTTGTTCTTTTAGCATGAAATAAATTGTTCTAATTAAAGCGAAGCTGCTTGCAGGGAACCAAAATAGAAAAAATTAGATGAAATGATGAATGATTCCATGCAAAGAAATTCTGTGTTGTATCTATTTTCAGACCCTATGTTTACTGGATTTTTCAGGCAGTGACTCCCTAGGTCTCTTTCTGCATTTTGTTATTCTAGGTAAGCCTAACAAAATAATTCTGCAAACCATGATGAAATCCTTGTCACGTATAGAACGAGAACTGGTATTTGGAAAGCACTTTACTTGATATTTCTCCATCTATTCTTTAGGCTGTTTGTAGTAAGCTTTTTTCTTAAAAGAAGATTTTGTAATTGCAACTAAAGAAAAGTCAAGTGAAGAATAAAAGCAAATTATCTGTACCTTTTTTACATATATATATACAAAAATCAATTGTATTTTTATATACCAGCAACAGAGAACAAAGGTAAGAAAAAGGTATCTTTACAATAGCATCAAAAAACATTAAGTACTTAGGAATAAATTTAACAAAAGATGTGCAAGACTTTTACCCTAAACACCACAAATCATTATTAAGAGAAATTAAAGACTACCTAAACAAAAGAAGATGGAAGGAATACAGAGTCACTTTACCAAAAAGAACTGGTCGACGTTCAACCATTTCAGGAGGCAGCATAAGATCAGGAACTGATGGTAGCAGGAAGAAGTCCAAGCTGTACTTAAGGGACTGGCAAATAACAAAGCTCCAGGAATTGACAGAATGCCAATTAACATGCTTCAACAAACGGATGCAGCGCTGGAAGTGCTCACTCATCTATGCCAAGAAATTTGGAAGACAGCTACCCCACCAACTGACTGGCAGAGATCCATACTTATGCTATTCCAAAGAAACGTGAGCCAGTCGAATGCGGAAATTATCGAAAAATATCATTAATATCCCGCAAAAATAAAATTTTGCTGAGGATCACTCAAAAGCCGCTGCAGCTGTATTCATTGGCGGGGAACTGCCGGAAATTCAAGTCGGATTTAGAAGAGGACATGGAACCAGGGATATCATTGCTGATGTCAGATGGATCCTGGCTGAAAGCAGGGAATACCAGAAAGATGTTTACCTGTGTTTTATTGACTATGCAAAGGCATTGGACTGTGTGGATCATAACAAATTATGGATTAACACTGCGAATAGTGGGAATCCCAGAACACTTAATTGTGTTCATGAGGAACCTGTACATAGATCAAAAGGCAGTCGTTTGAACAGAACAAGCATGGTTTAAAGCCAGGAAGTGTGTGGGTCAGGGTTGTATACTTTCATCATACTTATTCAATCTGTATGCTGAGCAAATAATCCAAGAAGTTAGGCTATGTGGAAAAGAACGTGGCATCAGGATTGGAGACTCATTAGCAACCTGTATTATGCAGATGAAACAACCTTGCTTGCTGAAAGTGAAGAGGACTTGAAGCACTTATTGATGAAGATCAAAGATTACAGCCAGCAGTATGGATTACACCTCAACATAAAGAAAACAAAAATCCGTATAACTGGACCAATAAGCAAAATTATGAAAAATGGAGAAAATATTGAAGCTGTCAAGGATTTAGCTTTACTTGGATCCACAATCAACACCCATGGAAGCAGCAGGCAAAAAATCAAACACTGTATTGCATTGGGCAAATGTGCTGCAAAAGATCTCTTTAAAGTGTTAAAAAGCAAAGATGTCACTCTAAGAACGAAGGTGAGCCTGACTGAAGCCATGGTGTAAAGTCAGTAAAAGGTTCATTTTGATTATATTAAAATAGGTTTCTTTCACAACCAGGATTGCATTTCTTATCTAATTCCTAGAGTTTCTAATTGCCTTTCCAATTTCCTTGCATTATCTGCCTTTATCACATATTTGAGTTGCTCCGTTTCTCAAGGATAGTATCAAAGCTCTGAAATATCTTTTCTCAGATTCCTGCTCCCCAAGCTCTCCATCCTCTTGCTCCAGTCTAAACAGGCTGCTGTCCAGGTCTGCTGCCCAAGGGCCTGGGGCTTCCTTTCATTACTCTCCTGGGTTGGAGCCTTTGCTTCCTGGATCCCACGTCTTGAACTTTCTTGGTTTACTCACTCGTTTTTCTGTAGCCTATTCTCAAATAATTTCCTAAGAAAGGGTGTGAAGGCCATAAACTCTGAGCCATTTTTTCAAGTTCTGCAATTGTTTTTATTCTCACACTATCTGATTCCATCATTGTATCTCTTGGTGGCGTATGGAGATGTAAAATATTTAGCCACTTCCCTATTGTTATGTGTTTGTTTGTTCTAAGTTTCATTGTTATGTGTAACTCTGAGTGAACATCCTTAGATCTTCATATTTGTGAACATGAATAATTATTACTAATATTACTAATGGTTATTTGCAGCACTCATTAGTTCAACTTGAGACAACTGTTTGCAACCTGTTTATTTAAGTGAATATTGTGTACAATATGCCATGTTTTAAAAATGCTATATAATACCAACTATATTTCTAAATCCTCAGAAAGGATATATAATCTGTTTGGCTGTAGAAGGTAGAAAGCGCCTCAGTTTGTTTTGATATTAAGAGTGTCAGTTGATGCTGAGAAGCTATTGAGTGTTTCTTCAATATTTGGAGTTTTGGATACGAATGCTCTTGCTGATATTTTGTTCTAAGTTTTTTTTCCAGAATGGAACAATACTGGCATACGTTGGGAATTTTCGTCTGATAACAGAGCTTGACATCCCGTTTTGGAATCAGCGGTAGGTTACTGATATCATTAATTAAAGTTGTGCTATTTATTTTCAGTTCAGAGAAAGATTTTTTTCATGATCCTAAAGCTACTATATAAAAAATGAACATACATGATATGAATTATTACCACCATTGTACAAATGAGGAAGCTGAGGCTTGCAAAGGCTAGAGTAAACTTTTCAGACTCCCTAGCTAGTAAGTGGTGATGCTAGCCTTTTAACCCATCTGTCTTTGCAGTATGATAATGCTTTATTATTCTTTCTTCCAGGGCATTTGTTATGGATTGAATTGTGTCCTCCCAAAATGTAGGGCAGCTTGGCTAAGCCATGATTCCCTGTATTGTGCGGTTGTCCTCCATTTTGGGATTTGATGTAATTGTCATATGTGTTGTAAATCTTAACCTCTATGATTTTAATAAGACAGGATTACAGGCAGGTATACTAATGAGGCAGGCCCAGTCTCCAGGATTAGGTTGTAGCTTGAGTCAGTCTCTTTAGAGGGACAAAAGACAAGCAAGCAGAGAGGAGAGGGACCTCATTATCACCAAACAAGAAGCACCAGGAGTGGAGCATGTCCTTTGGACCTAGTGTCCCTGTGCTGGGAAACTCCTGGACCAGGGGAAGATTGATGACAAGGACCTTCCCTCAGAGCTGACAGAGAAAAAGACTTCCCCTGGAGCTGACACCCTGCATTTGGACTTCTATCCTCCTAAACTGTGAGAGAATCAGTTTCTGGTTTTTTTTTAAAAGCCATCCACTTGGGGTATTTCTGCTATAGAAGCACTAGATAACTAAGACAGCATTCTTATACCCCTATAATATATGCTGCAGGATGAACTATGTTCCCCGAATCTTAGGATTCAGTGGGGTTCTTCATGGAAAAAAACATAATGTACTCTAGTTCATCCTGGGGTCATTCATATTCCTGAATTCAACTTCCTCCTGTCCCAAATTGTGATGTCAACATTCTCTTAGTCCTTCGTTTTTTTTAAAAAAACTTTTTATTTTAGATGGACAAAAAAGTCGTGAAGTTAGCACAGAGAGTTCCCATATACCCCTCACCTAGTTTCCCCTATTTTTGACATCTTACACTGCCATGGTACCGTTGTCAAAACTAAGAAACCAGCAGTGATACATGACTATTAACTAAACTCGAGACTTCACTGGATTGCATCAGTTTTTCCACTAGCATCCTCCTTCTGTTCCAGGATATAATCCAGGGCGCCACATTACATTTAGTTGTCATGTCTGCCCAGTCTCCTCTGGGTTTGTGACATATTCTTACTCTTTCCTTGGCCTTGTCAGCATTAAGGAGTACTAGACAGATGTCCTGTAGAATGTCCCCTAATCTGGGTTTTTCTGACGTTTTACTCATGATTAAACACCTTGCCATCGAGTCGATTCCAACTCATAGCGACTCTATAGGACAGAGTAGAACTGCCCCATAGAGTTTCCAAGGAGCATCTGGTGGATTCGAACTGCCGACTTTTTGGTTAGCAGCCATAGCACTTAATCACCACTCCACCAGGGTTTCCTTTGCATGATTAGTTGGAGGTTATTGGTTTTTTGGAATGAAAACCACACAGGTGAAGTACTCTTCTTGTCATATCCTGTCAGGGATAACATGACATCACTGGTGATATTAACCTTTATCACTTGGTTCAGATAGTGTCTGCCAGGTTTCTCCACTGCAAAGATTTCCCCTTTCCCTACTCCATTTGAAAGCAAGTCATGAAGTCTAGCCTACTGTCAAGGGAGGAAATTAAGCTCCACCTCCTGGAGGGAAGTAGGTGCTCAATTTGACAATGGATTTATCCTTAACCTTTATTGCCCTGATCTTGTCATTTAACAAGGTCAGCTGTATTTTTTTTTTTTTTTTCCTGTGAGATGTTTAACTGTTCCTTTCTCTCCATATCTTCTGACGTGGTCCTAGTTTAGGGCTTTCAGAATCTGCCAGGTTTGATTACCACAATACCTTTAACTAATTTCCCTAGCTCCAGATTAACCTCATCCGGAATGCTTTCCTCAGAGTGCAATCAGAGTAGTATTTCTCATGTTCCACTGTCAGTACCTTATTGTTTTTTACAAAAAAAACCCCTGCATTCTGCTTAGACTCCTCTCTCTGACTTTCCAAGTTCTCTGTGATGTGCTGCTACCATTAGAGTCAGGTTTGTACTCTTTTTGTCCCATGCATCTGTGGGTTGTTCTTGCCTTTCTTCCTTTTATTCACAGCCTCCATTTTCCCTCTATTTTTGAAAAATTTACTTGCCATTCAAGCCTTAGTTCAAAATCCAAAACCAAGGTGTCTTAGTTAGCTATGCTGGTATAACAGAAATACCACAAATGGATAGCTTTAAACAATAGAAATTTATTTTCTCACAGTTCTGTAGGCTAAAAGTCCAAACCAGGGTCTTGACCATGTCAATTCCTTCCTTCTTGTTAGCCATGGGGGTTCTTTGGTTCTTGGCGATCCTTACATGGCATCTCTCTTCCTTAGTATGTGCCTGCTTCTGTGTCTGATCTGCTCTTTTTACAACTCAGAAGTGAGTAGGTTAAGGACCCACTCTACACTTGTCTGGCCTCATTAACATAATAAGGAAAACTCTGTTCCCAAATGGGATTACATCCAGAGGTACAGGGGTTAGGATTCCATCACATATTTGAGGGGCGGCACAATTCCATCCATAACAGTGGGGAAGGGTTGATATTTCATGATTTAGTATAGGGATAACACAGGGGATTGGGAGTGTCAATTAGACTCATATGAGTTATCGAGCCTACCATGTACCAAGCTTTACTAATGATTTAAAGGAGCCAGGTAACCATGAGGGATGGGCAAACTGGGGAGAGGCTCAGGACCATCAGTATGGCTCCCTAGGTCCCTTCTGCATTGAGCACGTTCTGCAGCACGATTACTATGTGGACTCTAAGCGATGTGTGCAGTTCACACCTCTGACACAGGTTATAAAGCTTCTCCATTTCATACTCAGATAGTTACATAGCTTAAATGCATACATTCGGCTTTGTTTAACATAACCAATCCTAGGCTAGGTATATCCTGCTGGAAGCAATCCATGGATGAAGACTCTCCTGCTACAAATATCATTAGTCTCCCAGGAGATCTGTTATTAGTACGCTTACCAGGAGATTAGCCTGAATCACTCCTCTTTTTTCTTGCTTAGGAGGTCATCCTTCCACCCCAAATAGGAGAGAATGGATTGCAGATCTGCTTCATAACACTTTCTTTCCTGGTGCTTCTACACTCACTTGCTTTGCTTGCTGTTGTTTCATATATTGTAATCTTATGTCTTCAAGAAGATAATCAGTTCCTAGGGCTTGAGCCCAGTTTTAGAAACATTTTTAAATAACTCTTCTACAATCCTCAAAAACTCTGGTAATGGGAAAGCATGAGTATAAAGGGAAAGAGCATCTTCTTTGAATTCTGAAGACTTGGATCAAATTCAAACTCTCTTACCACTGTGTGTGATGGAAGATTGTTTAACCTCCCTGAGTGTCAGTTTTCACAGCTATAAAATCGATAAGATGATACTTACAGGTCTCATAGGTTGTTTTGAAGATAAAATGAGATTATATATGTGTATAACGTTTGTCATTCAGTATATATTCAATAAGTGCTAAATCTAACATATATTCAGTACGCTAAAACCTAGTAAACACTGAAAGTGCATAGTTTATATTTGCTTTTCTACTTTACCATATCCTCCTTGCTCGTCAACCCACTGTAATTAGGCTTCTGCCTCTGCCAATCTGTTGAAACTGTGATCACTAAAGGCACCAGTGACTTCCAGTTTCAAAATCCAGTGAGCTGTCGTTGGTGCCTGTCTTAGGACCTGATGCTGTGGGTCACACCCTTCTTCTAATGCTGCACTCCGCTTCCTTTCATGGCATTGCCCTCGTGTCATTCTCCTTCGATTTCCCTGACCGTCCCTTCTTAGGCGACAGTTTGTTAGATGATTATACTCCCCAGGGCTTTCTTCTGGGCCACTTACTCTCGCCTGGGGGGAGTTCTTCCACTCCCAAGGTTTCAAGCTGTCGCCTATTTGCTGATGTTGCTGTAATGGACTGTGCATGAGTTTTGGAATCAGATAGACTTGAGCTAGAATTTAACTTTGCCACTTTCTATGGCCTTGGGCAAGTTACTTAACATTTCTGTACCACAATTTCTTTCTCTCTTAAAAAAAAAAAAAGGAAGCAGCATATTAATGTTGTTTGCCATCAAGTAGATTCTGACTCATAGTGACTCTATAGGACAGAGTAGAACTACCCTAGAGTTTCCAACTCTGTAATATTTATGGAAGCTGACTGCCACATATTTTTTCTCCCAGGTAGCTGGTGGGTTCAAACTTCCTACCTTTTGGTTAGCAGCCAAGGGCTTAACCACTGTGAACCAGGGCTCTCATATTAATATTATCTACCTTTTAGTATTATAGTCAAGTGTTTTCTCCTCTCAGCTGGCACATCAAATTCAACATGTCTAAAATAGAATGTGAAAGAGCCCTGGTGGCACAGTGGTTAAGTTCTTGGCTGCTAATGGAAAGGCTGGCGGTTTGAACCCACTAGCCCTTCTGCGGGAGAAAGATACAGCAGTCTGCTCCAGTAAAGATTACAGCCTTAGAACCCCTGTGTCCTGTACATTCTCTTTGAGTCATAACTGACTTGACGGGAACAGGTTTGGTTTTGAGTTTTTCAAATAGAAGGCAACATGCTTCCCTCTGTATCCTCTTCTTGTATTCTCTTGTTCAGTCTGTGGCCCAGTTGTCCACTCGGTTACCCCTGCTGGACACCTGGGAAGCATCTTTGACTGTTTCTGCCTCACCTATATTTGGCCCATCACTAGGCCCTACCATCATTTCTTTGTGTAATTCTTTTTCGTCAGGAAGAATATTAAAAGATGTGTACTCAAAGGTCATGATTTAATAAAATTAATAATTCTTACTCCTTCACCAAGAACATTCTTAAGTTTTTTCTTTCTTTTGGTTCTTTTAACTGCAAGCCTGGGGAGGTCAGAGAGTACAATGACTGTCAGTACCATTTGGTGCCGTTGCCTTGATTTGTATACGACACCAGCAGTTTTATCCACCATTGCTTTCAGCGCAAATGTCAGTACAATGAAAAAGGCAAAACCCATTTTTGTATCAGGAAAATTGTTTTGACCTTGTGGACCTCGTGAAAAGATCTTATGGGTCCATGAGCCACAGTTTGAAACCTGCTGGCATAAACTAATTGCTGTGAGCTCTTGGGAAGAGGAGAGATTATTATTGATTGATGTTTCTCATGCAAGGCTTCACAGAGAAGGTAGGACATATTCTTAAAATCTTTCAGGACTTTTTAAGAAGTGGAGGGGAAAGGAGGCCTTATATATAAGGAGAAAATAATGAACACAGGTTTTTGAAAAGTGGAGTAAACTTGCTGTCAGTAAGAAAAAGTGAGTAGCCTTGCAGTATCAAAGAGTATGTCTTAGGGAGAGGAAGGATAACCATAGAGAATGTTAAGTGCCAGGAAGAACTATTTGAACTTGATCCAGTAGATAGTGAATATATATTACAGTGGGAAAGACATTCTGAAAATAGCACTGAGTAATTCTAATTTCTGGTATGTGTAGGATAGATCGTAGTGGGGTAAGAATGAAAGGAAAAGCTTGGGTTAGCAGGTTAGCATCCAGCATGAATGAATGAAAACAAATAAGTGTCCAGATTAGGCTTTGGGAATTGAGAGAAGATGACAGAGTAGACATTTTGAAGGAAGAAAAAGTAAATTGGCAATGGATAAAAAAAATTGAGATAGAGAAAAGGGAAAGGTTGAAGGTAACTTCTACATTGAATCCATAAGGATAAGCCCATTAAAAGACATGGGGACAGGTCTACTTCAAGAGATAGTGATTTCACTGTCACTGAAGACATCTGAACAGAATGGGGTTGTTGAAAGATGGATTTGAGCATTAGAATATTGGGTGGAAGAGGTGCTATTTCACAAAACAAACTGCTTATAAAAATCTTTTGGAAAGGTTTTTAAAAATGTAAATATGAGAGTTGATTCATTAGTAATGGGGAAAACCAAAGAATTTATGTTTGGGCCAAGCAACCCCGGTTATTTTGTTGCAGCTACCTGCCAGTGGAACCAGATGACTCAGTTCTCCTAAAGACCTCTTTCAGCTTTGCTGTTATTGTTAGGTGTCATCGGGTTGGTTCCAACTCATAGCAATTCTATAGGACAGAGGAGGACTGCCCCATGGGGTTTCCAAGGAGCCGCTGGTGGATTTGAAACGCTGACCCTTTGGTCAGCAGCAGTAGCTCTTAACCACTGTAACACCAAGGCTCCTCTTTCAGCTTTAGAACTCTCTAAAATGAGTAACTAATTAAACCAATACATACATACATACATGCATACGTTATATTGAGCATGCACGCGCGCACACACACACACACACACACACACACACACACACACACACACACCCAAAGATGTAGGGAATTAGGAAGACTAGAAGAGAAAGTCTTGAGTTTGGTTTGGAGATGCTGGGTAAAAGGACAGAGCACCTGAGTAGAAATAATACTAAGAGCTAGAGAGAGGAATTTTGGGATAATTAGAATAGAGGAGCTATTTGAAACCATGAGTAAAGATGGTATTTAAGAGATAAAATTGAGCGTCTAGAATTGGGAAATAGGAGAAGGAAGAGTAGATACAATGAAAAAGTAGTTTAGAAGTAGGAGGGGAACCAAGACAATGACGGGGTGGAGGGCCACTTTTCTAAAACTAAGGTCCTGAACTTTCCAAGGTTAATATTTATTAAATAGAAATGTTTACAAGTCTGAAACAATTACATTTGCAACCAAGATATAACTAGGGTCAACTCATGACCCAGTCCCTGTGTTGAGTTGCAGAAACAGTCCAGCATCAAATTCCTCACTGGAGTTTCTCCAAGGATGTCAACAAGGATCCAGTTTGTTATGCACAGCAACACTTCTTAAACTTCCCTTCATTCCTCTTGCTCACAATATCTCCTGGATCCCACTGCTTCCCTAGACTCTCTCAAACTTCTGTCTGTCAACTCCAAACTCCTCAAACTCATGAAACCCGCACCATGCAGGGATTGATTCTTTGTGCCTCGTCCCCTTTTCTCACTTTTTCTTTCTCTACCAACAAGCTGCCCCTCCCCCCGTCTTTTCCAAATGTGAATCAGACCAAATGATTCCTTGTAGTTTTTTAACTATTTTAGTGGCTACCACACTTTTGCACAATTAACTCCCAGAATCTAAGATGAAAAGTTCCATTTCCTTAGAAGACCAGGGAGAGGAAGGAATGTTAAATAAGCAAGACAGAATTTTCTCTAGGGGCCTGAGGGGAGGATTGCAAACACATATAATTTGCAGTCTTTTCTTTTATACCTATCTTATTAATAACTACGTTGTTGTTATTTGCTGTCAAGTCAATTCTGACTCATGGCGACTCCATGTGTGCAGAGTAGGACTGTTCCATAGCATTTTCAAGGCTGTGACCTTTTGGAAGCAGATCACTAGGCATGTCTTTTGAGGCACTTCTGGGTGGGTTCAAACTGGAAACCTTTTGACTAATAGTTGAGCAGGTAACCATTTGCATCACCCAGGGACTCAGTAAAAACTATAGCTGATAGGTAAAAGGGAGTGCGGTCCCTGTGTCCTTCCTTCCCCTATGCATGTCTTCCTGTTCCTTCACTGCCCCCTTCCCTCTCAGCTTCAATACATATCTTCACAAACTCTTAGCCTTTGTTTGCATGAAAGAGTGTTTTCATTAAGTAAGGAAAGATGGATTCCAACTAAGTCAGTGGTCCTTCTGACATGGGACAGGAGGGTAAGGAGGACAATTATTTAAATATTTCACCTTGAAGTAATGTAGAGGTTCTTACCTTTGAAAGAGACTGGCTTACAGACCAGGCACTGCTCAGGTGGAAAAATTGGCAGAAGTAGAACAAACTGATTACATAGTAAAACCAAAGGACAAGTCCTTTAAGTCTGGTTTTGTAGATAATCATCTTTCCAGACAATCAAGAATTTGGAAAGTGTGTGAACTAGTTGGAGAACAGGGAGTAGTCTAGATTAAGTAAAGTGTAGAACTTGTGATATTGAAGAGAAAAGGCAATAAAGGTAGAGTCAGGAAGACCAGTTAGATCATTGTAGTCATCCATGTAAGAGATGCTGAGAACCAAAAATTTTAGTGGCAGCAGTTGGAATGGAATGAATCAGGGGAGGATTAGAAAGAATTTTAGGAGGTAAAATGGAGAGGTCTTGGTTAAAACTAGAAACTAAAAATAGAATACAGGTAGCAATAGTGTGGGGTGAGTATATTGATGGTGATCTCATTGATAAGGATTGGGAAGATCAGAAGAGAAACAGTTTTCTACCAAGATGGTAATGGAGTAGAAGAGATTGGTTAAGGAGTAGAGTATTGGTTTTAGGCATATTTGAGAAGTTGTGATTTGTCAGGTGAAAACGACCAGCAAGAAATTAGCAATATGGAACTACAATTGGAACATAAGAGAGGACTTGAAACCAGAGATGGACAGTTTCCTCCCCTAAAATATCCCCTGTGCTTCACCTAGCCATTCCTTCTCCCTTCCACTTGAACCCCTGGGAACCACTGATCTGTTTTCTGTCTTTATAGTTTTGTTTGTTTCCAGAATGTCATATAAATGGAATCATACAGTAGGTAGCATTTTCAGACTGGCTTCTTGCATTTAACAGTATGCATTTCAGATTCATCCATGTCTTTTCATGGCTTGATAATTCATTTCTTTTTATTGCTGGATAATATTCCGTGGTATGGATGTACTACAATTTGTTTATCCATTCACCTATTGAAAGACATGTTGGCGGCTTCCAGTTTTTTGCAATTATAAATTAAGCTTTTATAAACTTTTGTATGAACGTTATTAATGTGAAAGTGTTTTCAATTTAGTTGGAAAAATAACTAGAAGCATGATTTCTGGATTGTATCATATGAATATGTTTAACTTTATAATGGCCAAACTGTCTTCTAAAGTGACTGTACCATTTTGCGTTCCCACCATCAATGAATGGTCCATGTCCTGGTTAGCAGTTGATATTGTCAGTTTTTTGGATTTTAGCCATTCAAATAGGTGTGTAGTTGTATCTCATTGTTTTCATTTGCATTTTCTTATACCATAAATGATGTTGAGCATATTTTTAAAAAAATATATTTTATTGTGTTTTCAGTGAAAGTTTACATTGCAAATTAGGTTACTATCTGACAATTTCTACACAAGTTGTTCAGTGGCATTAGTTACATTTTTCACAATGTGTCAACATTCTCTTTAACTCTGTTCTGGTTGTTCTATTTCCAGTACTATAGGTTCCCTGCTCCCTGTGTCTTCTCATTTTTGCTTTAGAGTAATTGTTGACCTTTTGGTCTCTTATAGATGAGTTTTTAATGCAGCCCCATACTCAAGGGTAATATCCTTTATTTTGTGTGCCAATCTGTTATTTCACTAAAAGGTGACCTTGGGATAGTTTCAGTTCAAGGCTTACAGAATATCTCAGGGCGATAGTCTCAAGGAGTCCTGAGCATCTTCTCATATGCTTATTTTCCACCTATATGTCATCCCTGATGACGTATTTGTTCAGATCTTTTGCCCATGTTTTAATTGGACTATTTGTGTTCTTCTTTTGAGTTTTAAGAGTTCTTTATATATTTTGAATTCAAGTACTTTATCTGGTGTGTTTTGTAAATATTTTATCCCAATCCGTGGTTGTCTTTTCATTCTGTTAACAGTGTCTTTCACAGAGCAAGTTTTAATTTATCAAAATTTTCTTCCATGAGTGTTGATTTTGTGTTGATTCTAAAGTATCATCACCAAACCCAAGATCATGCAGATTTTCTCCTCTGTTTTCTTCTAGAGGTTTTATAGTTTTGCATTTTACATTTAGGTCTAAGATCTGCTTTGAGTTAATTTTTTGTGTAAGGTGTGAGCTCACTGCCTTGATTCATTTTTTTTGTTGTTGTTGTTGGTCGTTTTTTTTTTTTTTTTGCATATGGACATCCAATTTTGCCAGCACCATTTATTGAAAATACTATTAGATTGGCCTTTCTCAACTGAATTGCCTTCACGCCTTTGCCAAAATCAGTTGAGTATATTTGTGTGGGCCTATTTCTAGGCTCTCTGTTCAGTTCCACTGATCTATTTGTCTATTCTTTTTCCAATACCACGCTGTCTTGATTAAAATAGCTTTATAGTAGGTCGTGAAAGTGGGAAGAGCTTTGGTCTTTTCCAGTATTGTGTTGGCTGTTCTGGGTCCTTTCTCTTTAGATAGCAAGTTTAGATCAGTTATATATATATATATATATATATGTTTAAAAAAGGAGCCTTGGTGGCAGAGTGGTTAAGAGCTATAGCTGCAGACCAAAAAGTTAGCAGTTTGAATCCACCAGCTGCTCCTTGGAAATACTATGGGGTAGCTCTAATCTGTCGTATATGGTCGCTATGAGTCGGAATCAACTAGATCGCAACGGATTTGGGTTTGATGTTACAAAAAATATGGCTGGGATTTTGTTTGGGATTGAATTGAATCTATAGATCTAATTGAGCAGAATTAACATTTTAACAGTATTGACTTTTCCAATTCATGAATACAAATATCGGTCTATATATTTGGACTTTCTTTGATTTTTCTTCAGCGTTTATAGATTTCTGCAGGTAGATTCTGTACATAATTTATTAAATTTATACCTAAGTATTTTATTTTTTGGTGCTATTATAAATGATATTTTTTAAAATTTCATCTTCCAAATGCTCACTGCTTATATATAAGCAAGCAACTGACTTTTCTGTATTGATCTTGTGTTGTGCAACTTAGCTGTACTTCCTATTAGATCCAGGATATTATTATTATTTTTTGTAGATTCTTTCCTGTTTTCTACATAGACAGTTATGTCATCTGCAAATATAGACGGTTTTATTTCTTTCCTCTCAATCTGTGTACCTTTTTTTTCTTTTTCTTGTCTTATTGCACTACCTAGGACTTCCAGTACAATATTGAATAGGACTAGTGAGACAGGATATCCTTGCCATGTTTCTGATCGTAGGGGGATGTTCATGGAATTTTAAAAACTAAAACTGAAATGATTAATCCTCAGAGATGCAGAATAAATATGTTTCTTTAATTTTTTTTCCAGATGGTTCTTTGAAACTCTGATGTATTCTGAGTCTTCTGAAGTTTACATCATCAATGCAGTACTCATGACAGTGATGTTTTTCCTTGGTCGGATTGCTGTGATACCTGCTTTTTATTACTGCATATATTATGTGTATGGAAATGTAGTCTACACTGGGCTTGAATTGCTAATCCCATGTTCCTTGGCCAGTGGTTTGGTTGTTTTACAGGTAATGACTATCATATGGATGATCCAAATTATAAGGATGTGGGTGTGTCTAAACCAACACTCTCATAAGACAGGACAAAGCAACTGGAAGTGCTCCTCATAATTGAGAATCTGATTAAAAAGTGGGATATTGATAAGCAAATTTCATTACGACGGAATTCATATCTGCTGATAGGATGAATTATTGGCATGTTCTTGTGTTTATTAATTATAAGTGTTATTCAGGGTTTCAATGTCTTTTTTTTTAACTTTAGAAAAGAAAAACTAAAATTTAGTTTTTATTCCAAGATTTCTTTTATGCTTTTCTTCTGCATTATAAGGTTTAAATTAAAATTTGTAAATATAGTGGTGAATCGTTTCAGAAACCTGTTAACCTGCGTTGGTATTTTTCTTTGTGAAACGATGACGATGATAATTCAATGCCCTTGGTGTTATGTCATTAGTTTTATTGAAGGAATGGGAACTGCTTTTAAATCTATAAATAGCTCTCAGCATTCTGTTGCACTGCACTTGTTCATCACCGTGACTGTCAATAGCAGTGTAGGGTTTGATTTCTAAATTGCTGAAATGTTATTTTTCTTAGACTATTAAAAGTGATGTATTTTTCATTTCAGATATGCAATCATTTATTAATGATGACGTAGTTGACTCATTTTGGGAATATTTACTTTCCTTATTCAGGAAGAAACTTCCTGCATTTTAAGATTTTTTTCAGATGTCACTTTGTAATTTCTATTTTTAGCATTTTATCAAATTGTTCCCTTTTTATTTTGTAGTAAGGCTTAAGACAGATCTGTAAATCTCCTTAAGAGGTGAATGACTTCTCAACATGCTTGTCAATATACCACCATTTAGGCTAATAGGAGGAATTATTAAGAAAAAGCTTTAATACTGCTGTCCTTGTCTACCTCTGTTGCACTTTTTCTATGAAGAATACATTGCAGTCAATCTTCATTTTTCGCAGATTCTGTATTCAGGAATTCACCTACTTGCCAAAATTTATTTGTAACCAGAAAATCGCAGTCGCTGGGTAGTGCAAACAGTTAATGCACTTGGCTGCTAACTGAAAAGTTGGTCGTTCAGGTCCACCCAGAGGGGCCTCAGAAGAAAGTCCTGGCTGTCTACATCCAAAGAATCAGTCACTGGAGCACAGTTCTACTCTGACACATCTTGGGTCCATTGCCATCAGATGGAGCTGACTCCACAGCAACTCTTTTTTTTAATTCCTCGCTTTCACAGTTATTCACAGACATATGCAGAATAGCAAAAAATTTGAATTGCCTAACATGCATATTCCCAGCTGAGGGATCTGAGTTCTTGTTTCAGCTCTCAGACAATAAACAAGTGTCCTTATTTACAGTTTTTTGCCTTTTTTTTTTTTTCCATATTTGTGTTTTTTTCTTGGTGATTTTTCTGTTTAAAATGACCAATAGTATAGAGCTGAAATGCTGTCTAGTGTTTCTAGGCTCAAGAAAGCTATGATGTGCCTTAAGGAGAAAATAATTGTGTTAGATAAGCTCTGTTTGGGCATGAGTTATAGTCCTGTTGGCTATGGGTTAAATGCTAATGAATGAACAATAATTTTCACATTCAGTTGGATCACCTTTCTTAGGAATAGGCATAAATATGGATCTCTTCTAGTTGCTTGGCCAGGTAGCTGTCTTCCAAATTTCTTGGCACAGATGAGTGAGTGCTTCCAGTGCCGCATCCGTTTGTTGAAACATCTCAGTTGGTATTCTGTCAATTCCTGGAACCTTGTTTTTTTTGCCAGTTCCTTCAGTGCAGCTTGGACTTCTTCCTTCAGTACCATTGGTTTTTTTCTTTTTTATTGTTGCTGTTGTAGTTAAATGAAGTTTACATTTCAAGTTAGTCTCCTGTACAAAATTTTATACATACATTGTTATGTGATTCTAATTGCTCACCCCATTCTGTGACAGCACACTCCTCCTATCCGCCTTGAGTCCCCATGTCCATTCAGCCAGCTCCTAACCCTCTCTGCCTTCCAATCTCACCTCTGGACAAAAGCTGCCCATTTGGTCTCTTGTATCTACTTGACTAAGAGCACACTCTTCACGAGTATCACTTTATGTTTCACAGTCCAGTCCAATCCCTTGTCCGAAGAGTTGGCCTCAGAAATTGTTTTAGTTCTGGGCTGATAGAGAGTCCAGGGGCCATGCTTTCCAGGGTACCTCCAGTCACAGTCAGACCCTTAAGTCTGGTATTCTTAATAGAATTTGAGTTCTGCACCCCATCTTTCTGCTGCTCCATCAAGGATTCTCTGTTGTGTTCCCTGTCAAGACAGTCAATGGTGGTAGCTGGGCACCATCTAGTTCTTCTGGTCTCAGGCTGATGAAGTCTCTGGTTTATGTGGCCCATTCTGTCTTTTAGGCTAATATTTTCCTTGTGTCTTTGGAGTTCTTCGTTCTCCTTTACTCCAGGTGATTGGGACCAATTGATGCATCTTAGATGGACGCTTGCAAGCTTTTAAGACCCCAGATGCCACTCACCAAAGTAGGATGCAGAACATTTTCTTAATAAGCTTTGTTATGCCAATTGACATAGATGTCCCCTGAAAGCATGCTCCCCAGACCCCCCATCCCTGCTACGGTATTCAGGAAACATTCTTAGCTTTCGTTGAGTCCAGTTGTGCTGACTCTCCTGCAGTGTGTGCTGTCCTTCCCATCACCTAAGATGATTCTTATCTACTATCTACTTAGTGACTAACCCTTACCCTCCCTCCCCACCCCGTAACCATCAAAGAATGTTTTCTTCTGTGTTTAAACCTTTTCTTGAGTTCTTATAACAGTGGTCTTACACAGTATTTGTCCTTCTGTGACTGACTAAATTCACTCAGCATAATAAGTTCCAGCTTCCACCATGTTATATGATGTTTCACAGCTTCATCATTGCTCTTTATCATTGCATAATAATCCAGTGTGTGGCTATACCATAGTTTGTTTATCCATTTGTCCATCAGTGGGCACTTAGGTTGCTTCCATCTTTTTGCTATTGTGAACAGTGCTGCGATGAACATGGGTGTGCATATATCTATTTGTGTGATGGCTCTTGTTTCTCTAGGATATATTCCAAGGAGCAGGATAGCTGGACTGTATGGTACTTCTATTTCTAGCTTTTTAAGGAAGCGTCAATCGATTTCCACAGTGGTTGTACCATTTTACGTTCCCACCAACAGTGTGTAAGTGTTCCAGTCTCTCCACAACCTCTCCAGCATTTGTTATTTTGTGTTTTTTGGATTAATGCTAGCCTTGTTGGTGTGAGATGATATCTCATTGTAGTTTTGATCTGCATTTCTCTAATGGCTAATGATAGTGAGCATTTCTTCATGTGTCTGTTAGCTGCCTGAATATCTTCTTTGGTGAAGTGCCTGTTCATATCCTTTGCCCATTTTTTAATTGGGTTATTTGTCTTTTTGTTGTTGAGGTTTTGCAGTATCTTATAGATTTTAGAGATTGAACGCTGATCAGATTTGTCATAGCCAAAAATTTTTTCCCAGTCTGTAGGTTGTCTTTTTACTCTTTTGGTGAAGTCTTTTGATAAGCATAAGTGTTTGATTTTAGGAGCTACCATTTATCTAGTCTCTCTTCTGGTGCTTGTGCTTTTGTTACTTATGGTTCGTATTGTGTTTGTGCCATGCATTAGGGCTCCTAGCATTGTCCCTATTTTTTCTTCCATCATCTTTATCATTTTCAATTTTATATTTAAGTCTTTGATCCATTTTGAGTTAGTTTTTGTACATGGTGTGAGATATAGGTCTTGTTTCAGTTTTTTGCATATAGATCGTGTATAAATTTTTGAGTGAGAAGTTAATTTGCTCTATAACCTTTCACCTAAAGCACAATAAAAGAAAAACTAACAAACAACAAAAAAAAAAAACTGCATTGTACCTGCAATTGGTCTCTACTCACCTGGAGCAACAGAGGAAGGAGAGTCAGCACTAGAAAGAGGAAACAGAATGTGTTGCTAACTGCCTCCATGAACAACTGCCCCCTTTGCCATGAGACCAGAACTGGATGCTGCCCGGCTACCATTACTAAACAGTTTGGTCAAAGAGTCTATAGAAAAATCCTGATCAAAAGGGGGAAAATGCAGAACAGAATTTAAAATTCTAAAGGAATCCAGACTTCCTGGAGCTGTTTAGGCTACATGAACCCCTGAACCTATTGCCCTGAGATAATCTTTCAACTTGAAACAAAAAATATCGCTTGAAGTCTTCTTAAAATCAAACAGTAGTTTAGCTTAACTAGTAAAGAATGTCTGCCTTGAGCATTATGCTCTTTTAAGATCTATCTATATGGGATCCAACTGACAGTAGCAACTTGATAGATAGGCAACATAGGGGGCAGTGAGTTTATGTCAATGCGGGAGGCACAACTCAGAAAAGGAGAGTGAGAATGGTTGCACAACTTGAAGAATGTACTCTGTCACTGAATTGTACATGTAGAAAGTGTTGAATTAGTGTATATTGTGCTATGTATATTCTCAACAACAACAAAAATAGAATAAATTATATTAAAAAAATTTCATCGTACCTGTTCTAACAGTCTTTTTTTTTTTTTTTTTAATTAAAACCTTGTTGAATATATTCATTGGAAATTTAACCTTGTAACTGAATAAAGTGATTAAAATGAAGGACATTGTCTACCACCTTACCCTTTCAGTATGATACCATTTTTGGGAATGAAATCCTCTAAACTCTACCTTAAAACATATCTAGAATCCAACCACTTCTCACCACCTCCTTTGCTACCACTCTGCTGCAAGCCACCATCATCTCTCACAAGGACCATGACTGTCTCCTTGTCTGTTTACCCTTCATCCCCTTCACTCTATTCTCAGAGTTGAGTGTGATCCTGTTACAAAGAATGATCAAGTTATTTACCTCTGCTCAAAACCCTCTAGTGGCTTCCCATCTCATTTGGAATAAAAGGCTCCTTGTAACCTGACCCTCCTTCCACTGTTACCTCTCTGACCTCCTCTCCTTTTTCTTCCCCATTTGCTCAGGCCTCTTTGGCCTCCTTGCTGTCCCTTCTACAAAGCAGGCACATTCCTTTTGTACCAGCTCTGCACTCTTGCCTTAGACATCTGTCACCTCCCCAGGGAGGCTTTCCCTGACAATGCTGTTAAAACTGCAATTCCCTGCCCTACATTATTTTTTCTTCATATTATTTATCACCATACAATTTATCAGGTAGTCTATTTGTTGCTAGTCTCTTTTTTGCTCCCTTCCAACCCCTGCACTACTAGAAGGTAAGCACCATGAGGATTGGAGCTTTTGTTCATTTTGTTACTCCAGTGCCTAGAAGAAAGCAGACACTCCTATTGCTGAATGAGTGAATGAGAGTTCAATATTAAACATAAAATTTGCCTAAGGAGGTCATATGGTGTTTCATAGAAAAGTAGTAATTTAAACAGATCTTCTCCAAATATAAGTGGTCTCTTAATGACACTTCATGGTATCTAAACATTAAACATTGCTTGTTCTTCAAGGTAAACACTGAAAATATCTTCCTCCTCCTCTAAAATTTTGAGAATGAACTATTAAACCATTTATATGACTACAAGTTTTTATTTGACTTGCATGATTGAGACCCTTGACCTGCTACCCAGAATGATTTGAGTGACCCAGAGCACTACTTGCCAGGTGAGTTCTCAATCTAAATTTTGGTTCCTCAAAAAAAGAAAGAAAACAAAACAAACAATATTGCCATGGAATCAATTCCTACTCATAGCGACCCTACAGGACAGAGCAGAACTGTCCCATAAGGTTTCCAAGGCTGTAATCTTTATGGAAGCAGCCTGCCACATCTTTTTCCTGTGGAGGGGCTGGTGGGTTTGAACTGTCCACCTTTCGGTTAGCAGCTGAGCGCTTAACCACTGTGCCACCAGAGCTCCTTAATTTTGTTTTCTAGTCCACCAATTTAACACTATCAAGTAAATGGCTCTGACATCCATCCCTCTGCTCAAACCAGAAACCTGGATATCATCCTTGAGCCCTTCCCTCCCTCACTCTCTACTCTCAATCCACTAGTCCTGTGAATTTTATCTCCTAAATCGCTCCATTATCCTGGTCAAGCCAACCTCATCTGTCACCTGAATTACTCAAAAGGCTCCTATTTGTCGCCCTGCTTCAGTCTTGTTCCCATCAGAACATTCTCTTGATAATGCAGGCTAAATGATCTTTGTAAAAGCTCAGATTCATTTGAGTCAATCCCCATTTTAAAATACTTTAAAAGATCACTTTGCTACCAGGAATACCAAGAGTCCAAACGAAACCCAATGCCGCCGAGTCATATACCAACTCATAGCAATACTGCAGGACAGAGCAGAACTGCCCTATAGGGTTTCCCAAGGCTGTAAATCTCTACAGAAGCAGACTGCCATATCTTTCTCCGGTACCAAGAGTCAACACTTATTAAATTCTTACTCTGTGCCAAGCACTTTGCTAAGCACTTTAAATATTACCACACCTCTCCCAACTCACATTTTTCAAGGTGGCAACAGAAGGTTCGATGAGGTTAACTAATTTGTCCAACAAGTGGCAGAGATGTGATTCAACTCAGGAGCATGTCAGCCCAGAGGCCTGTGGTCCTAACCCCTACATGGTATGGAGCAGTACAATAGTAGCAATAGCTCTGTAAAGCAGGGTTTAAAAGGCCCTTCAGGATCTGAACTAGAATTCTCTCCCCACATTGCACTCTCCCCACAGTGCTCTCCCACCTCTAACCATTCCAAGTGCTGTTCCCTTCTTTTTGTACTCTTCCAGCCCTGAAAGTCTGGCTCCCCCTTGCTAGCTCACTCTGGTCATCTTTTGGGTCTCAGCTACCAATACTTCTTCCTGGAAGCTTTCTGTCTCAAGTCGAAATAAAGTGGTGCCTTCCCGAAGACTTCCATAGCAGTCTGTACTCCTCAGATTATCTCAATGTGGCAAGTGCCTATTTGTTTTTCTGTTTTGTTAGTTTTTCTGTAAGGAGCTCTGGTGGTGCAGTAGTGAAGCACTCAGTTGCTAACTAAAAAGTTGGCAGTTTGAACCTACCCAGCTGCTCTGCAGGAGAAAGACCTGGTGATCTCTTTCCACAAAGACTCCAAACGAAAACCAAAGCCACTGCCATTGAGTCGATTCCAACTCATAGTGACCTATAGGACAGAGCAGAACTGCCCCATAGGGTTTCTAAGGCTGTAAATCTTTATGGAAGCACACTACCACATCTTTCTCCCACAGAGTGGCTGGTAGGTTCAAACTGCTGACCTTTTGGTTAGCAGGTAAGCACTTAACCACTGTGCCACCAGGGTTCTTTCTGCAAAGATCACAGCCTAGAAAACCCTTTGGGGTAGTTCTACTGTCACGTGGGGTCACTCTGATTCAGTACTGACTCCACGGCACACAACAACAACAGTTTATCTAAATTCTCATCCACTGGTGTATCCTCACACCTTTCACAGGGACCAACACATAGCACTCCATGGCAAAGATCAATGGTCAGTTTTGTACTCACAGAGTTACCATAGTGCCTGGCTCAAAAAATGTTAGGTGAATAAAATAAGGGATTTTATTTGAATATAATTTTAGAACATTTGGTATACAATTAATATTGCTGTACAGGCAGTACGTGTGTTAGGAATGTCCGACTTGCATACATCCTGTAGTTAAGAACCAACCCTACAAAGCATATTATATTAAAAATTTGAGATACATACAATGGTTCATAATAACAAACATGCTCTACTTTGTGATGCACATCAAAACATTATTATCATTACTATATTTTTATGTTAAACCTGACGCAGCTATCAGTTTCTCGTACTGTGGTGGCTGACGTATTGCTGTGATGCTGGAAGCTATGCCACTAGTATTCAAATACCAGTAGGGTCACCCATGGTAGACAGGTTTCAGCTGAGCTTCCAGACTAGGAGAGATTAGGAAGAAGGACCTGGTGGTCTACTTCTGAAAAAAATGAGCCAGGAAAAACCTTATGAACAGCAGACAAACATTGTCTGATACAGTGCCAGAGGATGAGCCCCTCAAGTTGGAAGGCACTCAAAATAGGACTGGGGAAGAGCTGCTTCCTCAAAGTAGAGTCAACCTTAATGACATGGATGGAGTCAAGCTTTCAGGAACTTCATTTGCTGATGTGGCGCAACTCAAAATGAGAAGAAACAGCTGCAAACATCCATTAATAATAGGAAAGTGGAATGTACAAAGTATGAATCTAAGAAAATTGAAAATCGTCAAAAATGAAATGGAATGCATAAACATCAATATCCTAGCATTAGTGAGCTGAAATGGACTGGTATCAGCCATTCTGGTTTTTTCTTTTTTTTTTTTTTATTTTACTTTAGGCGAAGGTTTACAGAACAAACAGTTTCTCATTAAACAGTCAGTACACATATTGTTTTACGACACTGGTTAACAACCCCATGACATGTCAACACTCTCCCTTCTCAACCCTTTTTTGTTTTTGGTGAAAATATACATAGCTAAAGATACACCATTTCAAAAATTTCTACATGAAAAATTCAGTGACATCAATTTCATTCTTCCAGTTGTGCTGCTATTCTCACTTTAGATGAAGGTTTACAGAACAAAATAGCTTCTCATTAAACAGTTAGTACATATGTTGCCCTATGACAATGGTTAACAACCCCACTACATGCCAACACTGTCCTTACTCAACCTTGAGTTCCCTATCATCAGCTTTCCTATCCCCGTCTGCCTTCTAGTTCTCGTCCCTGGACTGCTGTGCCTCATTAGTCCCATTTTGTTTTATGGGGCTGTCCCATCCCCAGCTGAATGGTGAACCTCAAAAGTGACTTCACCACTGAGCTAAAAGGGTATCAGGGGCCATACTCTTGGGTTTTCTCCAGTCTCTTTCAGGCCAGTAAATCTGGTCTTTTTTGTGTGTGTGTTAGAATTTTGGTCTACATCCTTCTCCAGCTCTGTCCAGAACTCTCTGTTGTGATCCCAGTCAGACCAGTCAGTGGTGGTAGCCAGGCACCATCTAGCTGTACTGGACTCAGTCTGGTGGAGGCCTTGGTAGCTGTGGTTCATTAGTCCTTGGACTGATCTTTTCCTTATATCCTGTTCTCTTCATTCTCCCTTGCTCCCAAAGGGGTGAGACCAGTGGAGTATCTTAGAGGGCTGCTCACAGGCTTTTAAGACCCCAGACGCTTCTCACCAAGGTAGAATGTAGAACTTTGTCTTTATAAACTGTGTTATGCCAATTGAGCTAGATGTTCCCCAAGACCATGGTCCCCACTGCCTTCCACCCAGCAATTCAGTCCCTCATAGAGTTTGGATGTGTCTGTGGAGCTTCCATGACCTTTCCTTGTACAAGTTGTGCTGGCTTCCCCAGAATTGTGTACTGTCTCACCCTTCACCCAAGATACCACTTATCTATTGTCTGTTTAGTATTTCCCCCCCCCCACCCCACCCATCCCTCATAACCAACCAAGATTGTCACTTTTTGTGTGTAAACTTTTTCATGAGTTTTTACAATAGAGGTCTCATACAATATTTGTCCTTTTGTGATTGACTTATTTCACTCAGCATAATGTCCTCCAGTTTCATCCATGTTATGAGATGCTTCACAGATTCATCATTGTTTTTTATCGCTGCAAAGTACTCCATTGTGTGTATGTACCATAGTTTGTTTATCCATTCATCTGTTGATGGGCAGTTATCAGCCATTTTAATCAGACAATCATATGGTCTACTATGCCAGGAATGACAAATTGAAGAGGAATGGCATCGCATTCATCGTCAAAAAGAACATTTCAAGATCTATCTTAAAGGACAACACTGTTAGTGATAGGATAATATCCATACCTCTACAAGAAAGACCAGTTAATATGACAATTATTCAAATTTACCCACCAACTCCTAAGGCCAATGATGAAGAAATTGAAGATTTTTACAAACTTCTGTGATCTGAAACTGAACAAACAGATGCACTGATAATTACTGGTGACTGGAATGCAAAAGTTGGAAACAAAGAAGAAGGATTGGTAGTTGGAAAGTATGACCTTGGTGACAGAAACCACATCAGAGATCACATGATTGAATTTTGCAACACCAATGATTTCTTGATTGCAAATAACTTTTTTCATCAACATAAACAGTGACTGTGCATGTGGACCTAGCCTGATGGAATACACAGGAATCAAATTGAATACA
This sequence comes from Dugong dugon, assembly GCA_030035585.1. Taxonomy (NCBI): domain Eukaryota; kingdom Metazoa; phylum Chordata; class Mammalia; order Sirenia; family Dugongidae; genus Dugong; species Dugong dugon. The sequence goes on from CM057462.1 coordinate 131,322,266, forward strand.
TCTGTGGAAAGAAATGACGGTAAAGCTCAATATAATCAGTCAGAAGCAGAACAAGGCGAGGGACCAACTACAGAACAGACCATCAACTATTCCTATGCAAGTTCAAGTTGAAGCTGAAGAAAATTAGAACAAGTTCATGAGAGTCAAAGTACGACCTTGAGTATATCCCACCAGAATTTAGAGACTATCTCAAGAACAGATTTGACTCACTGAACAGTAATAACCAAACACCAGACGAGTTGTGGAATAGCGTGAAGGACATCGTACATAAAGAAAGCATGAGATCATTAAAAAGATAGGAAAGAAAGAAAAGACCAAAATGGATGTCAGGAGAGACTCTGAAACTTGTTCTTGAATGTAGAGTAGCTAAAGCGAAAGGAGGAAATGATGAAGTAAAAGAGCTAAACAGAAGATTTCAAAGGGCAGCTCAAGAAGACAAAGGAAAGTATTACAATGACATGTGGAAAGACTGGAATTAGAAAACCAAAAGGGAAGTACACACTAGGCATTTCTCAAGCTGAAAGAACAGAAGAAAAAATTCAAGCCTCGAGTTGCAATATTGAAGCATTCTATGAGCAAAATATTGAACAAGGCAGGAAGCATCAGAAGAAGATCGAAGGAATACAGAATCCCTGTACCAAAAAGAATTGGTTGACATCCAACCATTTCAGGAAGTAGCATATGATGAAGAACTGATGGTACTGAAGGAAGAAGTTCAAGCTGCACTGAAGACATTCGTGAAAAACAAGGCTCCAGATGCAGTACTGGAGTTGCTCACTCGTCTTTGCCAAGAAATTTGGAAGACAGCTACCTGGCCAACTGACTGGAAGATATTTCACATTTATGCCTAATCCAAAGGAAGGTGATTCAACAAAACATGGAAATAATCAAACAAAATCATTAATATCACACACAAGTAAAATTTTGCTGAAGTTCATTTAAAAGTGGTTGCAGCAGTGCATCTACATGGAACTGCCAGAAATTCAAGCCAGGTTCAGAAGAGGGATATCATTGCTGATGTCAGATGGAACCTGGCTGAAAGCAGAGAGTACCAGAAAGACATTTACCTGTGTTTTATTGACCATGAAAAGGCATTAGACTATGTGGATCATAACAAATTATGGATAACATTGGGAAGAATGGGAATTCCCGAACACTTCATTGGGCTCATGAGGACCAAGAGGCAGTTGTTCGAATAGAACAAGGGGATACTGCATGGTTTAAAGTCAAAAAAGGTGTCCATCAGGGTTGTATCATTTCACTATACTTATTCAATTTGTTTGCTGAGCAAACAATCTGAGAAGCTGGGCTATACGAAGAAAGGGGCATCAGGATTTGAGGAAGACTCATTAGCAACCTGCGTTATGCAGATGTCACAACCTTGCTTGCTGAAAGTGAACAGGACTTGAGACACTTACTGATGAAGATCAAAGGCCACAGCCTTCAGTATGGATTATATTTAACATACAGAAAACAAAAATCCTCACCACTGGACCAATAAGCAACATCATGATAAATGGAGAAAAGACTGAAAGTTGTCAAGGATTTCATTTTACATGGATCCACAGTCAATGCCTATGGAAGCAGCAGTCAAGAAATCAAATGACACACTGCAGTGAGAAAACTTGCTGCAAAAGACCTCTTGAAAGTGTTAAAAAGCAAAGGTGTCACTTTAAGGACTAAGACGCTCTTACTCAAGCCACGGTGCTTAGGGTTTTCAAGGATTGGCTGGTGGATATGAACTGCCGACCTTTTGGTTAGAAGCCGAAGTCTTATCCACTGTATGACCCTAATACTCCCCAGCATGTTTTCTCCTTTTCAAAACGGGCAACTGAGAGCTTGATATAACTAACGCCATGATGAACCTTTAAGTATTTTTTCTTTCTTCTTTGCCTTCTTTTTCCATACCTTTGTTAATGACTGTCTTGCTCTGTCAGGCCACCTGTGACTTAAGACCCTTCACAGGAAGATGAGAGCCCAGATGTCAGATAAGGAAATATCCGGCATTTATCTCTTTAGTATGATAAAGAGTCTCTTGTAATTACTTTACAATGTATAACAACACGTCTAACCTTTTTAAAAATCATATATACGCTCTGATGTAAAAATGCCTTTTGGGACTCCATAGAGACAGCCTATGTTGCTGTCAGATACCTGTTGGTGTACACCTCCTAAATTAAAACTTCCTCACTCTTTCTGACTTGGAGTATGTTTCATTGGCTCAACTGCTCCAGGGCACGGACCCTATTCGGGTAACAATTGTGCCACCAGGGCTCCATTTGAGAGCTGTGAAAACCCCTAGAAAAGTTAAAAGCATCAGTTCTGGAAAAGAAGCAGTTTGGGTGAGAGCCCTCAGTTCAGGTTTTGTGTGTGTGTGTGTGTCCAGTGATTGAGAAAATAATATTGGAATCATTATTCCCTGTCCTTGAGCATGGAGAAATATGACCCAGCTGGAGCTGGGCCCACAAGGGCCCACAAGGACTTACAAGGACACATCAGCTGGGTCCTGAGATAAAGACAACAGTTGGGACAATCTTAGAAATTATCTCTTAGGGAAGAAAAATATCTTTTAGGGACCATTTCACATAAAGTCAATCAAACAGAACACAAAAGACTTTCCACTTTTGTCTTTTTCTGTTAGCATTTAGTGAACGGTGATTTGTTGGACCAATGAAGACACTCCTGACTGCTGGGTTACTGAAACCTGTACCAATGATTGTTAAAAAAGACAACTCAAAATGTAAGATCACAATTTCTAGCCAATCTGAGAAAAGGTGAAGCTTCAATGATTCTTCCCATTTTGTGATGTTAATATATACTGATGATTCTGTAACCTTCCTCGGATTTGGGCAGACATTTTAGCTCTGGCAGCATGCTTGTCCACTTCCCACTTCTGCCCCTTTGAATATATGCCGCATAAAACTTTTTTGCTTTACTAAACTTTGTGATGTTTTTCCCCTACTACACCGGACATCTTTTACTTCTACAGACGTGGACATACAGAAGACTGTTTCCCAGTAAAAGATGCTTGGGTACAAAAAGTAGAATTTAGGGCCCGCATCCAAACTGCCTCTTTTCCAACACTCATGCTTTCAGCTCTTCTAGGGGTTTTCAAAGGCCTCAAACAGTGGGACTAGAATAGTTGAGGGTTATCACTTCAAGTTATTCCATGTTCCTGAGAGGGATGGAAGTTCAGTAGCTGAGGGTAGCAGGATAGAACAGGCATAGTTGCTACAATTAATATTCAATTAATTTTACCACAAAGCATTCTCAGTTTGTTCCTCATGTCCTATGTCAAAATGAGGATCTGCTAACATCTCCCCAAAACCCATTTCACTTATTTTTATCTCTACTTAATCTACATTCAGCGCCATTAACAATACTGAGCTTGGAGAAGCCTCTTCATTTCCAATGCAATTTGCCTTCAGTCCCCCATAGACCTGTGAGGTTAGGAAGGACAGATATACAGATGAGTAAGCAAGTCTAGGGAGCCCTGGTGGGGCAGTGGTTAAGAGCTTGGCTGCTAACCGAAAGGTCAGCAGTTCAAATCCACCAGCTGCTCCTTAGAAACCCTATGGGGCAGTTCTACTGTCCTATAGGGTCACTATGAGTTGGCATCGCCTTGAAACCAGTTTGGTTTTGTTTTTGGTTTAAGCAGGTCCACAAATGCAAAACAGTTTGCCCATGTGAAATGATGGCAGATCTAGACTTGCAAACCAGGAATCCTTACTCTTACTGCATACTGGTACTACACTGTATATTCCTTTGCTAAATTCAAACTTGACTTGCCTAGAGTCTAGAGTGTGATATTAAAAATGCAGACTCCCAAGGTCCACCACTACTGAATCAGAATCTCTAGAGAAGGGGTCTGGGATCAGCATATCTGACCAATGTGTCAATTCCTATCAGCAGGCAAGTTTGGAAAATACTTATTTAGGGACTTTGTGGGTAAGTTGTTTTCCGGCTCATGGACTACATTCCTTTCCATATTAAACCTTCCATCAGATACTCTTTGTTATGGTTAAGCTTGTTTGTCAACGTGGCTGGGCCACGATTCTCAGTGTTTTGGCAGTTCTATAATGTTGTGATCACTTCCCTGTTGAGATTTGATATGTGATCACCCCCATGATGGGATCTGCTGTGAGTAGCCAATCATTTGAAAAGGAGTTTCCTTGGGCGTGTGGCCTGCATCTAATATAAGTGGACATTCTGGCAAGGCTTGAGGGCTTTTTGCTCATGCTGGATCCTGCAGCTGGCTCCTGTTCATCTGACCTCAGGTTCTTGGGACTTGAGCTAGAAGCTAACCTGCGGTCTTGCCTGTTGATCTTGGGATTCATTGATCTTCACAGCCTGTGAGCAAATGCTCTGCTCTCTGACCTGCCAATCTTGGGTTCACCAGCCCCTGTGGATACATGAATCAGGAGAAGCCTCTATACTGACCCACGGACTTGGGACATTCCAGCCTCTACAACAACGTGAGCCGTTTCCTTGATATAAATCTCTCTCTCTATGTATATTTATACCCTTTACTGGTTTTGCTTCTCTAGAGGACCCAGCCTAAGACAAGTAGATAAAAAGACCAATAAGAGTTCACAAAGGAGAGAACACAGAAAATAGAAGGGAGGAAATTATCAAAGAAATTGTAAAAAATTTCCAGGTAGAACAATCCCCTGAGTGTCCAGCATATAGAGTGACAAAAGATCCATTCTAAGGTACATCATTGTGAAATTTCAGACCCCTAGGGGACAATGGGAATGTATTAGAAAGAAAAACAGGGCAGATACAGAGAGATGAAAACCAGAAAGGCATTAGACATCCCAACAGCAACACTGGAAATAAAAGGCAGGGGAAGAATGTTTTTAAAATGCTGAGGGAAAATGATCTTCAACCTATCTAAATTATCAATTGGAAGAGAATAGGCATTTTCGGACATGCCAATACCAAAAAAAATTCATCTCCTATGCACCTTCTCTGAGAAAGCTACTGAAGTCTATGCTTCAGCAAAATAAGAGAGTAAAACTGAAAGTCAACGTGTTTGGGTGTTGGAAGATATTATTGATGGACATTTGATAGATATGTGGAAGCATTTGGATAAAATTCAGGTGAGATAAATAAAAAAATAAATTAAAAAGCAAGGCAATTAATAACTCCAGGAAGAACAGGAGATTCTTCAAGAAAAGCGTTATTATGGTACATTACTTGATGCAGCAATGCACTCTATTTACCTGGACAGGATGATGTAAACCCTAATTATTAATTTGAGTGAAAGCTGTGATGTGGCTATGTTGGGAGGCAGGGTGAACACAAAGTGGTACTGGTGGTGTGTATAAAAGAGCGATATCTTCAAATACCACGGGAATATGTCAATACAAAATCAAGAAACAGTTGGTATAAGCATATCATTAAGGAAATGAAGAATGGCCTGCAAAGTTGAGGGTGGTAACCTGGAGGATGTTTTACTGGAATGTGGGAGAGAAGTGGGGTGGGGAGAAGTGGGGCCTGGAATGGAAGGGCACTCATGCGTGTTTCTGTCGATTATATGTATTACTTTCATTAACTTCTCGCAACAATAAATACCAATATAAAAGTGCAAACACAAGCAATACACATGCAATACAAGAAAAAAAATTATGTAAAATCAACAAAAAGAATACAAAGGACATCCAGAATCTCACTCACCCAGAGATAACTGCTCTTAATATCTCCCCTGAAAAATTCTGAAAAACATGAAATGGTCTTAAATATTCATCAAATGTTACAAAAATTCTTGATATACTAAAATTCTTGATCTACAATACAGGAAAAAAAGTGACTGGGGTTATTTACATTTGAGTAAATCAATCTTTCTGATCAACATGTTTATAGCCATTTAGGCTGTATCGTCACTAACAGACTGGAGAACTGAGGTGGTTTTCCAAAAACACTTTTGCTTCAATTATCTTGTTATTTTAGAAACAAGCAGCTTTTTGGCCTCTGTTTCCCAAACAATTGGCTCTATTTACAAGATTAAGGATTTTAGGAAACAGAAATTATTAGAAAAATTTGTCTCAGTTAAAAGAATTTTTACATTTCTTTCTCTTTAAGTGTGGGTGAATAACTTCATTTTTCTGAAATGTTTCCTTGAACTGTGTCTTAGGCTGGGTTCTCTAGAGAAGCAAAACCAGTAAAGTGTATAAATATATATATAGAGAGAGAGATTATACCAAGGAAACAGCTCACGTGATCATAGAGGCTAGACCATCCCAAGTCCATGGATCAGGGTAGAGGCCTCTCCCAAGTCACACAGCTGCAGAAGCTGGCAAGCCCAAGATCGGAAGGTTAGAGAGCAGGGCTCCCACTCACAGGCTGTGCAGATTGATGAATCCCAGGTTCGGCAGATAAGCTGACAGCTCAAGTCCCAAGAACAGGAGATGAGACGACAGGAAGCAGCCTCAGGATCTAGAGAGAGCAAAAAGACAGAATGTCTGCTTATATCCTGATGCGGGCCACACCCCCAAGGAGACTCCCTTTCATCTGATTGGCTACTCACAGTATATTCAATCATGGGAGTGATTACATTAAAACATGGAGAATCATGGCCCAGCCAAGTTGACACACAATCTTAACCATCATGAACTGTTTAAATGAGCTAAAAACATAAGCGAAACTCAGCCTTGATACTTCTTCACATTTAAAATTCAAAAAATTTCATGTAGTAAATACAGGATTTTGAGGGACTGACCTTGGAAAGGGAATATTTGTAAAACAAAGTTAAGAATGATTAAGAATTTGAATGTGAAGGATTAAACTAAAATTTTTAAAGAAATTCAGTTGTATCAAAAATTTTCCAGAAAGTATACATTTGATATATATACTTTGTGAGGTCATAGAGTTTTGACTAATTTATAAGTTTAATCTAAGAGTTTAAGAGTCTCAAATTCAGCTATTTACTGAGTTCCTTTCATATCTCAGTCATTGTCCTAGGTGTGTTCACTTACGCACTCTGTATAATCTCTCAATAATCCTGTGAACTTGATGATGCATTTGTAGAGGCCTAATGTGAAGAAGGGCCGTGGTGGCGTAGTGGTTAAGAGCTACGGATGCTAACCAAAAGGTCAGCAATTCCAATCCACCAGCTGCTCCTTGGAAACCCTATGGGGCAGTTCTACTGTGTCCTATAGGGTCACTATGGATTGGAATTGACTTGACGGCAATGGGTATTTTTTTTGGTTTTTTTATATGAAGAAATTGGATTGATAAAGTGGCTGCAACAATGGGCTCAAACATAGCGACAATTGTAAGGACGGCGCAGGACCGGGAAACATTTAATTCTGTCATACGTAAGGTGGCTATGAGTTGGAGCGGACTTGATGGCACCTAACAACAGCAATAATATGAAGAAATATAGTGGGACATAGAGTTCAGGGGAGTTTTTGTGGGTTTACTTTGCCTTGGCTACTGCTATGGTTGTTAGAGAATATGTATATCAAAGATAATGTGGTGTATTTATCAGGAAAGAACAGAGTAATTATCAACCAGCAGAGACTTGCACAGGAGAGTGTCTGGAGGGAGTAGTCTTGATATAGAGTCCTGAGGTGACATTGTGGAATCTGCACTTGCTGGACTTAGGCCAGTCTGGCCCCAGTTGTGCATACATAGCCATCCTGCCCTCACAGAGTTATGAAATGGCTACGTGAGTGCATCAGACAGTATGGGGCAACCCAAAGTTGTCAGGGACTATACACATTGTGAAGCAACTGTGACGGGACAGGTTGTGGTCAAAGGGCACTGGTGCCCTGCTAAGTGCTGAGAGAATTTGGGGAGAAAAGAGGAACATGGTCTTGGGGTCCAGCAGGATCCTCCTCCCTGCCTGACTGTGGGGCAGGTTTCTGTCCCTGTAGAGTGGCACAAGATTTTGTCTAAGTTAGACTGAGATCTATTTGCCAAGACTGGGGTCTTCAGAGCTAATTATGAATCATTATATTTTAAAGATAAAGAAACTGAGCCTCAGTGAGGTTCAGCTAGCTAAAGCCACACAGCTCTAATAGACTTACAGACAGCATTTCCGGTCTTCTGATTTCTATTGCTTTCCCCCTTGCAAATACGTGAGGATAGTGTGTGCGAGTGTGCGTGCATTTGATCAAATGTTAGCTCTATTGACGGGTATTTCTTACAAATAAGTGTCCTATGTTAGTAATATTGGTGCTTACAAATTATTTATACTCATCTCTTTCCAAAATAGGATTTGTGGTTGCTTTTTACAAATTATAACAATCTGTTCACTGTTTTGTTTTATTAAAAACTATTCTATCTGGATGATCCAGAACATGAAGTTTTTCTGAGGCTCTGTATAACAAGTCAGAAGATCTGCTGTTTAGTGGCAAACTTTCTTTATGCACTAGCCAATTTGGGATTCTCAGTCAGCACCAAAAATTCAAATCCTACTTTCCCACCCTGACAGTCAAGAAGCTCTGGGTATGGGTGGAGTGCTTGCTGGTGCACTCTCTTGAGGGTGTTCTTCAGGGGTTCCTAAGGAAGCTGCTCTGAGTGCCTCTCCCACACATGCCCTTTACCCAGTTTGCAAGGCACCTGCAACCTCAAGGAAGAATATGGAAGGACTTGACTTTGACTATGACACTTGGCAGGAAAAATCAGTAATTGCCCTTTCATTTCCCTTCTGATGACCCAACTATCCAGTTCATTTACTTAGTATTTGAGCATTTGGGGCAGATTGTAAACTCATACTCCGAAAAGGTTTTTGGTTACGTGGTGATCCCAGGTACTGACCACTATGGGGGCATACTCAATTCTCCCCAGTTGCGAGTTTCCTTACTTGGTTTGGAAAGTCCGGGAACCCTACGCTGTGTTCCTGGCGAGGTTTGCTGTTCTGGGATCCCATCGCCGCTCACCACGTGTTCGCGTTTTTTGAGTCCTTTCCACGAACCAAGTTCCAGCACCTGAAGGTCGTTCTCTCTGCCAGCTTCGGGGTCCCAGGAGCAGGGAGCCTGAGCGGCCGCGGTCCCTTTAAGGAGCCGCTGTGCTGTAACCTGATCCCGCAGTAAGGGTGGGCGCCGCGGTAGCTTGAGCCTGTGCTACTCCTCCGAGTGGCCCGGAGCCCGCGGCCCCACTGGCTCCGGCAAGCATCTAGCCGGGCGGCCGCGCTGCACGACCAGGCGTCCGTAACCACCCTCCGCCCTCTCCTGGCCCGGCGCAGCCACCGCCCGCGCGCAGAGTCGCCCCGGGACCGGCACAGATGACGCAGTTTGGAGGGGCCTCAGGGAGGAGGCCAAGCTCGCTTCGCCCCGCGGCTTCTCCGCCCCTCAGAGCGCAGTCCGCGGGCAGGGGTGCCGCGGCTCCCCACCCCCGGCCTAGCGTGGCCGAGGTCTCCTGCGTCCCGGGGCGGCGGGTGCAGCATCCTCCCTGCTGGAAAGGTCCCGGCGCCGCTCAGGGCGTAGATAGTGTCCCGGGCTGCGGCCTCCGCGCCGCCCAGACCCCCCGCGTTCTACTGCCTTTTCCAGGCTGCGCGGGTTGGGCTGCTGGATCTGCCTGGCAGTGTCTCCCGGGTCTAAACTCATAGGGGTGGGTACACGCCTGTGGGCATCCGAGAAAAGCTTTTTAGTTCTAACCGCGTGTGCCCGGTATACATCAATCAGGTGCCTCAGGTGGGTAGGTCTTTTCCCCGCCGCCTCCTTCAAAAACAAGTTGCTTTTATTTACACTTGCAGTTCTCAAGTGGGTCCAATTTTTAGCCACCGAATGCTGAAGAGTCTGGTGGGAGAGGGACCAGGCCCAGAGTCAGAGGGAGAAATTGGTTTCTGTTTCCAGCTCTACCTTTGGAATCCGGGCAAGTTTATTAGAAGAAGGGCCTTTGTTTACCCAGCCATGAAATGGGGAGCATAATCCCAGCCTTTTCCTACCATCCCAAAAGGTGTGTAAAACCTTTGTGAAAGCACTTTGAGCTGTCCAAGCTCATTAAAGGATCATGGTTGCTAGCCTGTATTTTCTTAATTGTCCAGGTTTGTGTGTTACTGTGGTGTACATTTTTATCTAAAAATATAAAACTTTCCTCAGAGAACCATCTTCGGTGGTGTTTGAATTAATTCAGATACCAGTTTGGGGACAAGATGGAAGAGTTTGCGTGGATGTTATGAATTGATGTGTAAATTAGGAAAAAATGGTTATTTTAGTAAAATCTTTACTCAGTCATAAATGGAGTTGAGAAAAGTAAATCTTGGATTGTGTGTATTTTATGTGAGATAGTGCTGTGTGAGTACATCCTATAGATTGGAATGGAGCTTCATCTTTGTACAGCCAATTCAGGTTCCAAATTAGAGAATCCCAGTTCCTTTTTAAGAGTGTTGTAAGAGGCTGGGAAACCCTGGTGCCTTAGTGGTTAAGTGCTGTGGTTGCTAACCAAAAGTTGGCAGTTAGAAATCCGCCAGGCACTCCTTGGAAACTCTGTGGGACGGTTCTACTCTGTTCTATAAGGTCGCTATGAGTTGGAATCTACTTGACGGCAACGGGTTTGGTCTTTTTTTTGGTTTATATGAGGTTGAGAGTTTTTTTCCTTTATGTTTTCCTAAAACTACATGAGTGAAACTAAATTAGAAAAGTTTACTCCCATCATGCTAGAAAATTTTGAAAGAATTGCTCAAGGAACAATGGATTTTAGTGTATAGTATTTGCCACACCCATCCTTTGCGATCAGATGCTCCAGAGGATAGTATAGATTCATTCTTATGGCGACCCCCTGTGTGTCAGAGTAGAAGTGTGCTTCACAGGGTTTTCAATGGTTGATTTTTTGGAAGTAGATTGCCAGGCCTTTCTTCTGAGACACCTCTGGGTGGATTGAAATGGCTAACCCCTTGATGGGCAGCTGAGCATCGAAGCGATTGCTCCTGCCAAGGGACTCCTTTGCCACATTACCTTCCTCCAAAGTTCGAATCTTTACTGTGAGAGCTTGCATGAGTTTTACCTGCCTAGAGCTGGGTGCCCCAGTGATTTAGGCCCTGTTCTTGAGCATAGAGAATGTGACCCAATGTGAGCTGGGCTCACAAGGACTCACAAGGACACATCAACTGGGCCGTGAGGTATAAAGAAAATAGCTAATATTGGAAAATATCTTTTAGGGAAACTTTCACATAAAGCTGATCAAACAGAACACAAAAGACTTTCCATCCTTATCTTTTTCTGTTAGCATTTAGTGAGTAGAAATTTTTTGGACAATGAAGACCCTCCTGACTCTCCTTACTGAAACCTGTACCAATGATTGTTAAGAAAGACAATTCAAAATGTAGGATCACAGTTTCTAGCCAATATGAAAAGGCTGAGCTTTCAATGGTTTTGCCCATTTGTAATGTAATATATACAGATGGCTCTGTAACTTTTCTTTGGACTCCTGCAGACATGGCTGTGGCAGCATGCTTGTCTGTTTTCCCACTCTTGCCTATTCTGTAATATTCTTGGGACTTGGGCAGACATGGCTGTGGCAGCATGCTTGTCCGTTTTCCCATTCTTGCCTGTTCTGTAATATTCTTTGGACTTGGACAGACATGGCTCTAGCAGCATGCTTATCCGTTTTCCCACTTTTGTCTGTTCTGATATTTCCTTGGACTTGGGCAGACATGGCTCTGGCAGCATGGTTGTCTGCTTCCCACTTCTGACCTTTTGAATATATGCTGAATAAAACTTTCTTTTTGCTTTACTAGACTTTATGATGTTTTTCCCCTACACCACCAGTCAGTCATCATTATTTACACTATTGGGTTTTGTGTTTCTATTCCTCTGACTCTAAACCTTCTTTACCTTGGCTCTTTGCTACTAAAGCTGTCTGCTTGGAGGTGACTAGGAAAGCTGGGGGTCAAGGGGCTGAAATTTTATAGCAAGCTCCAGAGAAGCTGGGTCTTCCCTGGGGTCTTTTGAATAAACCCTGGAGCGTGGATGCAAGAGTTGGCTCATCTTTTGCTTTATTTTCTGAAATCTGCATTAGAGATTTGACTACAAAGCCTTGGCAGTGGAGCTATCAGAAATCTTATCTCAGAGAGAAGACAGTCTGATTAAGAGTTTCCCAACAAAGGAATGGGGAGGAGGAAGTGGCAGCTTGGGAGTGGAATGGAGGGCCCTCCTGATAACCAGAGGGGTAGTAGAGGAGCCCTGGATTCCTGTCTGGGAAATGGGAAAGGGGCTGGGATGCACAAAGGGAGTGGTGGAAGTCAGAGGAAAATTCTGAAACGTGCCCTAGGTGTGACCTGCCCTTCTCTCCCTTTCTTTTTTATTTCTTGCCTCTCAAAGCCAAGCACACCTGTCCTACAGTTCTTACATCTGTTAGTTCTCCTCCCTTGTGTTTATGTTCCTCTCTCAAAGCTGGCCTTACATGCATTAGAGGAAACTGAGCAGTTTAATTTTTAGGAAACCCTTCAAACCTCAGTATCTCCCCCTGCCCTTACCCCCAGATTAACATTCTGTATCCCACACATTAAGGATTCATTTAGGTTTCAGTATCTCTTGGAAGGTTAAGAAATAGGATACTCAGTTTGGCTGAGAAAAGTAAACAGTCTACACTGAGATACAAAAAAAAAATTGAAGTTTTTAGGTAGAGGAAAATCATTAATTGTCTGAGTGAGAGTTGTGAATGATTGGACAAGGGAGGGCAGGACTGGGGGAGGAATTGTGCTAGACAGCCTGTGCCCTTGGCCTTGAGAGTTAGAGGGTAGGATACCACCAGGCTAGTACAGTCTCCTTGTTGTGCTTCCCTCGTTCCATTTGCCTTGTGAGGAGAAGAAGATAGCAGCATGGAGGCGTTATAACCATCGTTTCTCAAGGATGGGAAATAGACTTTAACTGAACATTAGGGATGAGCTGGCATTGGTATCAAGCACTGGATATATTACACCAGAGAATGCATTATATCAGAAAAGCACAGATAATTTTATAAGAAAATCTAAGATATTCCAGGAGTAACTTTGGTGGTGTTTTTGTTGTTGGGATGAAAGGAAGCACTCAAAGAAATGGAGTCCTACTGCTCTAGGCTTGTTATTCATGGTGAGACAGCTGGATGCGCTGCAAGCATATCTTAGATCTGAGAAGAAGGCCGAAGAAGGCAAGAATAGCAAGTGGTGTTTCTTTTCTCAGAACAGTGGTCTGCTCTAGGAGAAGGCAATCCTGTGGATACATGAGTAGGAGCTTGTGAATCAGTGTAAGAGGCCAAGGTTTGTGAAAACACTTGGTGAGGAAGACAGCTGGAAGTCTGTTCAGGACTAGAACCAGCAGGGAGGGAAAAGGAGTTGCTGAAGAGTGGGTCCCATAGCAGGGGGGAGTCTATCTAGATGGACAAAGGCTTGTCTACCACAGTATTTTCAAACAGTTTTGGACTACACCGCACAGTACAAAATGCATTTTCACATTGAGACCTAGGACGTTAAGTTTCATGAAACAGTGCTTACTGTTACTGTGTATTGCATTTTATTTTCCTTTCTTAGTCTTATTCTACTTTGTGTTCTTAAAAACTCAGAACCCATTAATGGATCACAAGCCATGATTTGAAAAGCATTTGTCCAGTGGATGGGGAAACAGGTTGCAGTGAAGCAGGCCAGATACAAGGGTTTGAGATGCTGATGGAGGGCTGTGGGGGCCACAGGATTGACTGAGACCTGGATGCCTGTTGGTGGGGACAGAAGGGAGTGCGGGAACTCATCTGATGTGTGATGGGTGCAGGACCCACACTGATGAAAGGCAGCTGATAGGACGGCTGTAAAAAGGAGGGTTTCCCACCAATTCTGTCCACTTCAAAGCAAAACAAATGATTAAGTATGGAAGGAGCAAACTTGGATTTGAAAGCAGATGTCTTTAGAGCAGTAGATTTTTCTCTGTAGGTTAAAAGAGAAGACAAATGGATTTGGAACAAATTAGCCGATGGATTTAGGACATGTCCACTTTCATCAGCTGAATAGGGCATGGAAGAGCTCAGATTGCAGAGTGGGTAGGTGGGAGGCTCACACCTACCCTGCCAGCTTTGAGAAGTTCTTACAGAGAGAAGCAGATGGAATGTGTTGTTTCTAAAGCCCATTTGCTGCTCAAACTCATTTGGAAGTTTGCTGCTTGCCTCACAGAGAATTGGAAAAGTATCCTTATTGCATTTTATAAAAGTGTTAGGCTATCAAGTCTTCTTTAGAAGTCAATTTCAAGATCTACAGTCAAACTTGGCGCATCATTCATCGTCTTCGGGCTAGCCAAAAAAGCTTCCTGGAGAAATAGGTGAAGCCACTGCTAACATCTGTGAGCTAATTCCACTATGTATGCCCTTGAGTAAATCAAGGTCAGAGTCTATCTGCTGGCCTTTGATTTCCTTTTCATGACAATTAACATCTGACTCCAGCACCTAGCGCACCCACCAGTGGGAAAGTAAGAGGATGCCTGGATAAAAAGTACACAGGCATCAGAGTTCAGCTGCATGTTGCTTAGATACTGTGTGCTTTAATCATGGACAGTCTGACCCAGTTGGATCATCTCTTTGACCCATCTCTGCCTTGTCTGATTTTCTTACCTTAACTGATATTTTTTCAGTATTTGACTTCACCTCTCCAACACCTTCTGGTATCTCTCTGCTTTCAACCTTGGTTTCTCTAATGTTATCTCTGATCCCCCTGCCTTATGGTGTCTACCCAACTACTCTGGGCCCAAATTTGGATGCTGGCCTAAGCTCTGTTAGTGACAACTATATTCTGCCATGGCAAATCCAAGAAATAACCATAGAATTGGTGAATTTATACATTGGTTTTAATTTAATTTTGAAAGTTTTTCATAAATGGAAAAATTCTCTTGGTCAAGTTAATTTTAAGTAGCTTTTTCAAAGTAGGCTTTAAAAAAAATCTTTAAAAATTATATTGTGAAGGCATGGAAAACTTCTCCCTCTTTTGTATACATTTATTTGTATACAAAAGAGGAATGGGGGAAAAGAGGAGTGCTCATTGGAGGAAATATTTTGACCAAATTTTGAAGCCCCTTTGTGAAGGGTTATTTTTTAGAGACATAAGTTCTTAAAACTAGTCTTGCTCAATTAGGATGCATTGCTCAAATACATGTAAAAATATTGAGAATATTTGAATTTAATCAAATGCCCTATAATTTGTTACGTGCTATTTTAAGGGTTGATAAAGATAAACAAGACCAGGGGCTAAGTTGCTAGAAGGGAAGTCCTGGCTGCCTGGGGCACTCCCAGCCTCCTATCTCTGAGCCAAACCCTTAAGACATTCATTGTTGTGAGGATTTAAGATTGTTTTATAGCCTCAAGTTCCTAAACATTTTTTTTCAGTGTTTTTTTTTAATTACAAAAGTTGTTTTTTTTTTTTTTTTTTAACAAATAATCAACGCTAAAGAGAATGAAATGAAAGTTCACCCTTCTCCTCTTCCCTAGCTTCCTCATCCCCTAGAAGCAACCACTGTTAACAAGTTTTGGGAGTATAGTTCTACAGACCTTTTCTCTGTAAATACCAAAACATGCTCAGAGCTATTTATAAAAAATGTATCCCTGGGTGGTGCAAATGGTTTGTGCTTCACTGCAAACCTAATCGTTGGTGATTCAAACCCATTCAGCAGCACTTCAGAAGAAAGGCCTGGAGATCTGCTTCTGTAAAGATTATAGGTAAGAAAACCCTATGGGACAGTTTTACTCTATAATACATGGGGTGTCCATGAGTAGGAATTGACTCCACAGCACTAGATTAGTAAGGCATGGAAAACTTCTCTTCTTTTTAGTGTGTGATGGGCATTTTTCCATATTACCTCATTTTTTAGAATTGCCTTTATAACATCTGATAGTGTAGCTGTTTCAGTATATTTAACCATTTTCCTATCAGTGGACCTTTAAGTTGCTTCTAATAATACATCCTTTCACACTTGTGTGAATTTGTTTTGGGGATAAAAGATCAAACCATTAGTATACTAGTTTTATAATTCAGGTAACGTGTTATTGTTGTTAGTTGCCCTTGAGTCAGTTCCAACTCATGGCGACCCAGTGTGTCCAGAGTAGAACTGCTCTGTAGGGTTTTCAAGACTGTGACCTTTCAGAAGCATGTCTCCAGGCCTGCCTTCTGAGGCATCTCTGGGTGGGTAACGTAACCAAGAAACCAGATCCACTGCAGTGTAGTCGATTCTGTTTCATAGCGACTATAGGACAGAGTAGAAGTGCTCTTAGGGTTTCCAAGTTTGTAATCTTTACAGGAGCAGACTGCTACATCTTTCTTCCAACAAGTGGCTGGTGGGTTCAAACTGCTGACCTTTAGGTTAGCAGCCGAGTACTTAACCACTGCACCACCAGGGCTTCTTCACTTCTTATTAGGTGTTATAAAAACAAATCTCAACTAAAGAAATAAAGGTAAAAACAAAATAAAAGTTTTTAAATAAGATAAAAGAGTTGGCATAAAATAGAATAATTACATTAAATTTCATTTTTTTAAAAGTTAAAAGCTAGAACATGGATAATTCAAATAAACTAGGAAAATAAAAGTTTGTTAAAATTCCAATTAAAAGATAATCTCTAGTGGGAGGGAGAACTGATCAAATGTTGTGGGGAGCCTGGAGGAGAAGTTGTGTTTTAAAAGAGCAGGAATTCTCAGGGAGGGGTGAAGGAGATGAGGTAACCCTACTCTTGCTGTGTCAGAATTACTTGGTAGGGACTTTGTGCTGTTTAAAAAATATATGAATTAAAAAATACATATATATGTATATATATAAAGAAACCTATTTTTCCCCACCAACTACAGAAAGGGAGACTCTACAAAACCTTTTTGACTGTTAGGAATAAGCAGAATATATACTGAAGAAGTTCTGTGTGTGTGTTGAGATATGAAAGTTTGAAAAACAGAAGTACTCTGTGTGTGTGTGTGTTGAGATAATAAAATTTGAAAAACAGGATTCTTAGAAGGCATTTAGTATAGGGTGTAAGAAGACAGTATTATGATAGATAAGGGAAACATGGATTAAATAAATTTGTAGCAGTATGAATTAACTGTCAAAACAGTTATCTGGGTTGTGGTAGCAGTTGGGACCATCGGGCCACCCTACCGCCCTTGAGTGTGGATACTTTTTCACTGGGAGTGGCTGGCCTTCACAGAGTCTAGTTTTGGGAACAGGGTTTAAGCACAACAGTTAAGTACTCGCCTGCTAACTAAAAGGTTGGTGGTTTGAACCCACCCAGTAGCTCCACAGGAGAAAGACCTGGCGATCTGTTCCTGTAAAGATTACAGTCTAGAAAATCCTCTGGGGCAGTTCTGCTCTGTCATATGGGGTCACTATGAGTGGAAATCGACTTGATGGCACCTAACAACAACAATCTCCTGTAAGTCTAATTATTACATTGCATAGCATAGTATTTTGGGGAAAATAAAGGCCAGTTAGAAATGTATGAATATTTAACGTTAAATATTCTTTGTTATAACAGAACTAAGCAGTAATAAAAAAAAAAATGTTCTGGGACTGGGAGGGCTGTCAGACCCAGGATTGTGGCAGGCAGAACTGAATAGTTTCTCTTTAACTTGAATTCTATTATTTCGTCTTGGAGGAGAAAGGAATGGGAAGTGGAGAATCGAAATAATGGAGAAAGGATACCTTTGTTCAGAGTTTAGTACTTTAACTGACAGGGAGGAACCATAGAGAACTCTTTTCTGTAGCCATGGGCAATTCCTTGTTCAGTTTTAAGTAGCAACATAGGAAAGGAGTAAAAAGTAATCATATTAAAGCAGGGTACCCTAGCCTTTCCCTGGTTTAGTTTCATTTTCTTTCCCTTTGCATCAGTTTAAAAAGCAGCACCATGGATATTAGAGGATTTACAGAGGTTGAGGTTGACTGTTTTAAGCAGCTAGTTTCATATAGACTTTCACACTAATGCTAATTGTTGTTAAAGTTGAGGCTCTGAAAAGAAAAGGAAATGGAATATTTTTGTGCATGGGATTCTAACTTTTCTTTTTATAATGCTCTCAGTGCAGAATTGCAAAAAAACAAAAACTTCTAGCAGTTAGCCAGATGCTTTGCATGCATTAGATGCTTAACAGTTTTGACATGAATGAAAAGTCATAAGTGGGTAGTGTAATGGTTATTTTTTACTAAGGGCTTTTAACATTTCTAGGTCAGTTATTGATATTTTATGAGCATTTAGACAGATAACTGCAATATGCCACCCATATGAAAATGCAAACAAAAAACAGAATGCATGTGGGGCAGGTATGTCTGTTTTTGATTGGGCCCTTTTTGTTTGGCTAGTTGGTTTGGTAAATAACTCATTTCTAACAGTCATGTGTTCATTTACAAATGACTTAATTTGCAGGTAGAAACTTTTAAATCCTAGAATGTTAGGGCTACTGACAATGTTAGATAAGTCAATAATTATGTAATTTTGGATTTGAGGAGAGTATGAAAATACAGTACAGATTATCATTATATGGGTTCATGAAACCTTTTACCTCATGAAACTTTTTAACCCACTGTGTATTGTAAGGAATTTGGAATAGAGAGATCAAATATCATCATACCCAATATTGTTGTTGTTAGTTGCCATTGAGTGGATTTTGACTCATGGTAGCCCCATGTGATACAGAGTAGAACTGCTCTATAGGGTTTTCTTGGCTGTAATATTAATGGAAGCAGATCAAGAGGCCTTTACTTCCATGGTACCACTGGGTAGGTTCTAACCACCAACCTTTAGGTCAGCAGTTGAGTGCCAGTTGTTTGCACCACCCAGGAACTTATCCCCAATATTAGTTCATTTATAATATTGGTACTCTTTGGACATATTTGGAGGCAAGAGTCCTTCTGAAGTTAATTATTATATTTACATGCTGTAATACTTGGATTGTCAATTTAGAAAATCTTTTGTCAGTATTACAGATTACACTGGTAAAATGAGGCACCTGCAGCGGATGAGCTATTAACAGAATGGAAAGCACATGCAACAGTATGAATGTGTATTAATTTATTATTGTTATTTTATTTAAAAGACTTTTATTGAGCACCTACTGTATGGTAGACACTGTTTGGGCACTGGGGTCAATGGTGAGGGGAAAGACGGGAATGGTTCCCACCCCCATGGGGCTCACATTCCACTGGGAGAAGGGATTCATTAAAAAATATATATATATCACAAATGATGTTAAATTGCAGCTATAAAGGAGAGCCACATGCTCTGAGGACATGTAATGGGGAGAAGGGTTTGACATGTTGAAGGAGCTCAGAGAGGGCTTCCCTGAGGAAGTAAGGATTAATCTATGGGCTGAAGGAAGCATGAGAGTTAACATGGAAGTGGAGGGGTACGGGTGAGCTTAGATGAACACGGCACATATAAGAAACAGAAAAAAGGTCACATTAGCTGGAGTGCAGCAAGCGAAGGCAAGCACCAGCTGAGGCTGGAGAAGGTGGGGTCCTCTCATAAGAGCAATGGGAAACCAGTGAAGGGTTTTAAGTTGGGGGCAGGTGAAGAGGTGACTTGACTGGAGACAGCTTTTAGAAAAGATTCCCCTGGAGCCCTCTAGTCTGATTTTACACTGAAAAGTCCAGTTTGAAGGCTATTACAGCAATCCATAAAAGTGATGGTGATAGCTTTAGAAAAGAGGATCCTTTTGTAAGCTGTTTAGGAGGTGCTACGGATTGAATTGTGTCCTCCAAAAGTAAGTGTTGGAATCTGTCATGGATTGAATTATGTCTCCCAGAAAATGTGTGTGTCAGTTTGGCTGGGCCATGATTCCCTGGTACTGGGTGATTTTCCTATATGTTGTAAATCCTGCCTCTATGATGTTAATGAGGGAGGATGGGTGGCAGTTGTGTTAGTAAGGCAGGACTAGATCTACAAGATTGGATTGTGTCCTGAGGCAATCTCTTGAGATAGAGAGAAGTGAGCAGAGAGACAGGGGGACCTCATACCTTCAAGAAAGCAGTTCCTGGAGCAGAGCGCGTCCTTTGGACCAGGGTCCCTGCACCGAGAAGCTCCTAGTCCGGGAGAACACCTAAGAGAAGAAGGCCGACAGAGAAAAAGACTTCCCTGGAGCTGATGCCTTGAATTTGGACTTTTAGCCTACTTTAACTGTGAGGAAATAAACTTCTCTTCGTTAACACCATCCACTTGTGGTGTTTCTGTTACAGCAGCACTAGATGACTAAGACAGAATCCTAACTCCTATACCTGTAGATGTAATCCTATTTGGGAATAGAATTTTCTTTTTTATGTTAATGAGGCTGTATTAGTGTAGGGTATATATTAAGCCAATCACTTTTGAGATACAAAAGAGCAGATTAGGCACAGGAACAAGCACAGATGGGAGACAATATATGCCACACCACATGAAGATCACCAAGCAACCTACGAACAGAAGCTGAAAGACAAGAGTTCTTCCTCCAGAGTCTACAGAGAGAGAGAGAGCCAGAGAGCCTTCACCTCTAGATGGTGCCATGAATTCGGTAAGTTATCAAGGGTGACCCCTAGGGTTCTGGCTGTCAGATTTAGATGCACAGTCAACATTCAGTGAAATGAAGAACCTAGAAGAGGAACAAGTTTAGCGGGCAGGTCATGAGCTTGGTTAGGGTTTGTTCAGTTTGAGGTGTCTTTGTGATGTCCTGTGGTAATGACAAGTAGTCAGAAGCTCAGAGGAGAGATCTGGGATATTTAAACTGGAGTTTTTCCTGAATATAAGTAATAATTGAAGCCACAAGTGGAGATGGAATCACGTAAGAAATGAGTAGAGAGAAGAAGGTTTAGAATCGAACTTTAAGGAATTCTATTACTATTTCAAGAGTGTGATAAGGGTGGGAACAAGAATGGAGTGGGTTGAAGAGTGAAAGGGATAAGAAATGCTAACATAGTAAGGATAAACCTTTCTGCAGTTTTGGTTTAAAGGGGTAGAGAGTGTGGAGGGAAAAAAAAAGATGGATGCATGGATGGATGCATGGATGGATGGATAGGAAAAGAGAAATTGGATTGGATAAGAGATTGTAGATCTGTTGAATTTTGTTGTCAGATACTTGAGAATGTTTAAAACCCAATAGAAGGATCCAGTTGAAGAGGAGAGAATAAGTGATAATGAGGAGTGAAAGATTCCTTAACAAGGCCAGAAAGGATGGATCTAAAGTGCACAGATGGAGAGGTTAGCCTTAGATGGGAGGATAACACCTCTATTGTATAGCTGGAAAGGAGGACAGATGGGTCTAGATGTAGGTAGTTTTCATGGTTGGTAGTAGGATATTGAGTTTTCATATGTTGGCTTCTATTTTTATTTTATGTCTATGTGTATATGTGTGAAGTGGGATGAGGATTATCTGCTAAATATGAGGGTGGAGGGTTGGAGATTGGTGGCAGGGCTTGAGGACATCAGTGAACCAGGGTCTTTGAGTCTTTGGATGGCAGGAAGTGATTG
Source organism: Dugong dugon (assembly GCA_030035585.1). Classification (NCBI taxonomy): domain Eukaryota; kingdom Metazoa; phylum Chordata; class Mammalia; order Sirenia; family Dugongidae; genus Dugong; species Dugong dugon. The sequence continues at coordinate 131,343,638 of CM057462.1, forward strand.
GAAGGTTGGAATATGATACCACTGAGGATGGGGAGAGGGTGGTATAACTGAATGGAGGGACCAAAAAGATATGGGTGTTCACAGGGGGTGGGGGGAGAAAGGTCTGAAGGGGACCAGGAGGAGCAAAGATGCTAGGACTGCCTCCTGACCTCAAAGTGTGAGAGTCCAGACAGCCACTACCTGAGAGTGTTGCAGGAGAAGTGTCTTCAGGACACTGAGAAGAGAGGCCCAGGACGTAGCCCTGTTTTTTAGGTGTGGAGCAGCAGTTCCAGAGGGTCTAGTGGAAGCACTTGAGAGGTGGAGAGGGTGATGGGCTGGGTCAGGTGGCTGGGAAGGAACATTGGGGTATGACAGGGACAGAGGATAGATTTCTGCAGTGGTGGTGGGTGCTACCTATGTTTTGATTGTTGAGTGAAAAAAACAGGGATGAGTTTAGTATCCCAAGGATGGCCTTGTTTCCCTTTCCTGGCGTGACAACAGACCCCGAATTTGCATGTCCTGCAGGCTGCTTGAGATGGATGATAGTGGAAGCAGAGACTTACCAAGTACAAAAATGCCATATACTGTTCTAGGTGCTCGATGAATATTATATTGTTTATTCCCCATGGCTGCTGTGTAAAGGGTGGTTGCCTTTTAAAAATTTATTACTATTACATTTCATCTTTCTGATTGAGATTCATTATTTCAGCTTATGCAGATAATTTTGAAACCTGATTCTGTTACCCGTGATATTAGCTATCTTTCCCAGCTCTGTGTCAGATGCATTAAGTAAACATGTCTTTGTAAAAATATTCACTGAAACAGAACCCAGAAGAGAAAACCTGATAGAGTAGCAGGAGATATTTTTCAAGTCTACTTCAGACATTAATCTATCCTCTGCTTCTAGTTATTCAACTGGCTCTGGATTTACCTAATTTTATTATCCAGCCCATACTTCTTTGTATTATTCATGAAGGTATCATGAGAAACTTTCAGAACTTCTCTGGAATCAAGTTATGCTTCATTTGGCATTCTTCCATCTGCCAGGATGTAGAAGTCAGTTAATTGTGGGAGTGAGGAATAGGAAGGAGTCAAGGATGACTGGTTGTTTTAGACTAAAAGATAGGGAAGCATTTGAATCACAGTGTCATAGATTAATATATGGAACTGGAGGAAGGACTGGTTTGGGGTGGAGCTCAGTTTGGCCATGTAGCGCCTGACTCAAGCCATGGTCTTTCTCATCGCCTCATATGCGTGTGAAAGCTGGACAATGAAAAAGAAGACTAGAAGAATGAACAAATCAGTCTCAGAATACAACCAGAATGTTCCTTAAAAGCGAGGATGGCAAGACTTCAACTCACTTTACTTTGGACACATCATCAGGAAAGATCAAGCTCTAGAAAAAGACATCATGTTTGATAAAGTGGAGGGTCAGTGAAAATGAGAGAAACCCTTAAGAGGTGGATTGACACAACATCCACAGCAGTGGACTCAAACATACCAAAGATCATGATGATGGCATAGGACTGGCCAACTTTTTGTTCTGTTATGCATAAGGTGGCCATGAGTCAGTGCCGACTCAACAACAACAGAAGCGTGCAAGGCCTCCAGGATTCTCAGATGAAGCCATCTAGTGGGCAGCTGACCATCCAAGACTGGTGCACTGGAGGATGGTAGCATCTGGGAGCACAGAATAAGCAGTGTTGAAGTTGTGTGAAGAAGGCCTGGAGGGAGGGAGGAAAGCATTGCCAGGTTGAGGGAGTTCATGCCTGATAGCCTCTATTTTCTTGGTGAAATAGGAAGAAACCTTATCTGTTACAAGAGAAGGAGAGCTGGAGATAAAGAGAGCAGTGGATGTTTGGAATCAATGTAGAAGTAAGAAAGGGAGCTTGTTAGGGATGGGAAAAAGAATGCTAAGCATGAGTGGGGCATTCTTCCCAGCTTCCCCTTACTTGCTGCCCCTAAAGACTAACAGGAAAGATCTTTCTCCCTCTTTTTAAGAGTATTTATTGCTAAACACTACAGCAGTGGTTCTCACCTGGAAGTAGCATCAGATAGTGAAGGAGTATGGTTGTTTGCATTATGGTAGTTGCATCAGGGATTCTGACCTTCTCCCTAAGGAACCCCTATACTATTACGGAATGACAAACATGGGAAAATGCAAGTACTTATTACTGTGTTCCCAGGTTGGTGGCTCTCGACTTACCTGGTGCTCATCTCTGCTGGGTATTTATCCACTGGAAAGCAGGGTGTGCTCCCCCAGCATCCTGAACTTATGCTTCGTATTGTGATGACTTTTGTGCCTGCTTCCCTGCTGGGCAGTCAGCAGGTTCCCATTCTGTGTTGGAGCACCAGCACAGTGCCTGGCATGTGGTAGACACATGACAAATGTTGGATTAACTGATGCTGAAGTGAAGACTGAGTCAGCCCTGTCCCTGGAAGTTCTCTTGCCAGGAAGAGACCAGCTCTCATAAGCTCATGGCTGAGAGGCGTACATCAAGCCTTTTCACGTTCTTCCCTACTAAGAAACCAGCTCACATTAAAGTTTATATAAATTGCATGGGGGGTAAAGGCACAAACATCATGGCTTTCAGCAGGTCCCTAGAAAAATTTCTTTGGTGTTCACAATTCCTGTGACTCAGGATGGGCTAATTATATTGTGAAGTTCGTGTTTAGAAACTCCTCTTGTAAAACTGCCACAGAAATATTTTCCCTATTTGTTTCAGCTGTTCCTTTCTAGGGCACCTCGTATCCCAGCCTTCTGCCAGCTACTAGCCACATGTAGAGGTGTATGAACTTGGTCCAATGCTTTTCCATTTTTACTGGGTATTCCTGTATTTAATAATCACCCAACTCTCAAAGACCCTTAATCTACGTTACTAATAAGCATCTTTTTGTTTGTTTCTATTTTTACCATTTTCCTTTCCTAATTCAGTCTCCTAAAGTGAGTGAACAGGGGCAATTGTGCCCAGCCCCACTATAGGACCAGCAGGGAGCAGACAAACCCTTCAGAGCAAAGCATCCCTCCAGCTGAGAACAGACTCTCCACTCTGTTCTGGTTTCATTTTCTTCATTTATCTGCCCCCCACCCCCCGCCCCGGCCTCCAAAGCCCTATTTGCTTTAATCTTAGAATAACATTTCCCCTTTACACCTAGCTTAGTAAATTTTAATGATATTTAATTTATATATAATAACTTTTATGTATTATTTGGTTAATATTAAACTTAAGCTAAAATATTTTAATACCCAATCAAAATGTGTTGAATTTAAAAAAAAAAGTAAATGACCAATATAGTTAATGGAGTCCCAGTGAGAAGAATTGTAATATCTATATTTTTACTCAGCACAAAAAATAGAATGAGGAAAGAATTTGTTATAGATACATGAGCTCTGTTGGAATGGCCCTTGTGGGAGACTGATTCTTGTTATGATATCCTGGTTGGAAGGGAATGAAGTGGAGTTATTGCTGGTGCAGTCAATGACTTGGTTTTTCTCTAGTGAATTGGCTTCGGTAGCTGACTTTATTTCTTCACAGTAGGCAGCTGGAAATGTATATTGATTCATTGCCTTCTCATTTGAAGGTCAGCTCCATCAAAAATGGAGCCATATCGGCTGACCGTGCAGATCAGAAACAACCACCTTAGGGAAAAACCTCTCTCTCATTTACCTCCCCGCTCCGTGCTCTGCACAGGGTCCCAGACTGGCTTCAGCAACTGCCAAGTCCCATGGGCAGGAAGCAGGATCCTTCACACACCCGGAGCCATTCTCCCTGCCTTACAGAGTGAACAAGTTAACAAACAGGAAAAAATAAACTGATGGCTTCCCTAAACTAGAAACCCAGGGTAGGCCCAGCTCCTTTGCCTAGGCACAGGCATAAGGGATCCACAGACTGTGAGTGCCTTTCCCCCTGCATGGACCTGTGTGGGCCAGTCTCAACAGCATATGCGCTCATTACTGCAGTACCACAGGGTATATATTGGAACTCTGACTTCAACTATTTCAGCTGTGAAGTGGCAGGTTCTTGACATTTGACACTGCTCTGCCCATTAAGCAGGGTCTTCACCTACCCACATCAGGGGCCTGAGGACTGATGGCTCCACCCACACAACCTAGCCACCTGCAAGAGGGGCCCATGAATAAGAGGTGCCCCCCAGTCCTTACAGCCAACAGCATTAGGTGCTCATAGTCGGCTGCAAAACCCATCCACCTACATGCTCTAGGGAACAGGAGCTTGCCTTCCTCCTGGACACTTGGGGCAGCCGCCAGTCCCCTGCCTTGCTCAGAGGGTGTCACCCTGCTGCAGCCAGATGCCTGTGCCTACACCAATCACCCATGCCTGTCTAGGACTGTAAGTGAGAGCCTACACCACACAATTGGTGGCTGTCTACGTGGGCACCTGAGCTGAACCCATTCACAGGAGGAATGGGCAGACTCCTGAGCTCACATACCTAGTAACAGATCTAACCACCTGGTGACAGGACATTAGAGCTTCAAAGGTGCCAATAATCAAACTAGCTCATATGAGCAGCTTATTTGGGCATATCAAAACAAAACAAGAAGCTAGGACACAGTAAGCAAACATGAAATAAATATAATAATTTATTGATGGCTTGGAGATAACAGTCAATATCAAATCACATAAAGAGGCAATCCATGATGACTTCAGCAAGCTCCCAAAATAAAGAATCTAGAAATTTTCCAGAGGAGGAAAATTTCTTGGAATTACCGGAGGCAGAATACAACAGATTAATACACAGAACTCTTCAAGAAATTAGGAAGGAAATTAAGCAAAGTGCAGAACACAATAGGGGAAATTAAAAACGTTAGAGAAGAGCATAATGACAAATTTAACAGGCTGCAAGAATCCATAGAGAGACAGCAATCAGAAATCCAGAAGATTAACAATAAAATGTCAGAATTAGACAACTCAGTCAAAAGTCACAGGAGTAGAATTGAGGCAGTGGAAGTCAGAATTAGTGAGATTGAAGATAAAGCACTTAACACCAACTTATTTGAGGAAAAATCAGATAAAAGGATTTAAAAAAATGAAACCCTAGAGAATTATGCAGGACTCTATCAAGAGGTATAACCTACAAGTGATTGGAGTACCAGAATGGGGGGTATAACAGAAAATACAGAGAGAATTGTTGATACGTTGGCAGAAAACTTCCCTGATATCGTGAAAGATGACAAGATATCCAAGATGCTCATTGAACCCCATATAAGGTAGATCCCAAAAGAAAGTTACCAAGCCGTATTATAATCAAACTTGCCAAAACTAAATATAAAGAGAATTTTAAGAGCAGTTAGGGAGAAATGAAAAGTCATCTACAAAGGTGAGTCAGTAAGAATAAGCTCAGACTACTTCATGCAGGCAAGAAGGCAGTGGGATGACATACATAAAGCCATGAAGGAAAAAAAACTGCCAGCCAAGAATTATATATCCAGCAAAACTGTCTCTCAAATGTGATTGAGAAATTAGGGCATTTCCAGATAAACAGAAGTTTAGGGAACTTGCGAAACCAAACCAAAATTACAAGAAATACTAAAGGGAGTCCTCTGATTAGAAAATCAGTGACATCAGAGAACAACCCAAGACTAGAACACAGGACAGAACAACAGATATCAACCCAGATAGGGAAGTTACAAAAGGAAATCAAACCTAAAACACTGAAAATAGGGAAACAGATGTCAATATGTAAAAGATGGCAACATTAAAACAAAAGAGAGGGACTTAAAAAATGCAGACATAGATTTTTCATATAGAGAGGAAGTCAAGGCGATACAAAGAAATAAAAGGCTGGTATAAACATAGAAAAATTGGGGTAAATATTAAGGTAACCACAAAGGAAACTAACAATCCTATAAGTCAAAATAAAAAATTAGAAAACTGTAAAGACTTAGCAAACACAAAATCAACAACAATAAAAGAGGAAAATAAAATACATAAGAATGGCTCACCACAGAAAATTAAGTGGAACAAAGAAAGTGTGAACAAAACACAAAAAAAGACATCAAAATGACAGCACTAAATTCATACCTATCAATAATTACACTTAATGTAGGTGGACTAAAGGCACCAATAAGGAGACAGAGAGTGGCAGATTGGATTAAAAAAACACGATCCATCTATATGTTGACTACAAGAGACACACCTTAGACGTAAAGACACAAACTAAAACTCAAAGGATGGGAAAAAATATATCAAGCAAACAACACTCAAAAAAGAGGAGTGGCGATACTAATCTCTGACAAAATAGACTTTAAAGTAAAATCCACCACAAAGGATAAGGAAAGACACTATACAATGATTAAAGGGTCAATACGCCAGGAGGACATAATTATAATAATTATTTACGCACCCAATGACAGGGCTCCAAAATACATAAAACAAACTCTAACAGCATTGAAAAGAGAGATAGCTCCACAATAGTAGTAGGACACTTCAACACACCATTTTCAGTGAAGGACAGAACATCGAGAAAGAAGCTCAACAAAGACACGGAAGAGCTAAATGCTACAGTCAACCAACTTGATCTCATAGACATATGCCAAACACTTCACCCAACAGCAACTAAGTATGCTTTCTTTTACAATGCACATGGAACATTCTCCAGAGTAGACCACATATTAGGCCATAAAACAAGCCTTAACAAAATCCAAAGCTTCAAAATAATGCAAAACATCTTTTCTGACTATAAAGCCATAAAAGTAGAAATCAACAACAGAAAAAGCAAGGAAAAAAATCAAACACATGGAAACGGAACACCTTGCTTAAAAACTACTGGGTTATACAAGAAATTAAGGATGGAATAAAGAAATTCATAGAATCAAACGAGAATGAAAACACATCCTACCAGAACCTTTGGGACACAGCAAAAGCAGTGCTCAGAGGTCAGTTTATAGGAATAAATGCACACATCCAAAAAGAAGAAAGGACGATAATCAAAACATTAACCCTACAACTGGAACAAGTAGAAAGACAGTGGCAAAAGAAGCCCTCAGGAGCCAGAAGAAAGGAAATAATAAGAATTAGAGCAGAGTTAAATGAAACAGAGCATAGAAAAACAATTGAAAGAGTTAACAAGACCAAAAGCTTGTTCTTGGAAGATCAAGAAAATTGATACACCATTGGCCAAACAGACAAAAGAAAAACAGGAGAAGAAGCAGACAACCTATATAAGAAATGAGATGGGTGATACCACAACAGACCCAACTGAAATTAAAAGAATCATGAGAATAGTATGAAAAATTGTACTCTAACAAATTTAAAAACCTGGAGGAATTGGACAAATTTCTGGAAACTCACTACCTACCTAAACTAACACAAACAAAGGTAGAACAACTAAATAAACACATAACAAAAGAAGAGATTGAAAAGTAATTAAGAAACTGCCAACCAAAAAAAGCCCTGGCCCGGATGGCTTCACTGGAGAATTCTACCAAAGTTTCAGAGAGGATTTAACACCACTACTACTACCGGTATTTCAGAGCATAGAAAAGGATGGAATACTCCCAAACTCATTCAATGAAGCCAGCATACTCCTGATACCAAAACCAGGTCAGGACACCACAAAAAAAGAAAATTATAGACCAATATCCCTCATGAACATTGATGTAAAATTCCTCAACAAAATTCTAGCCAATAGAATTCAGCAACATATCACAAAAATAATACACCACGATCAAGTGGGATTTATACCAGGTATGCAGGGATGGTTCAATATTAGAAAAACAATCAATGTAATCCATCACATAAATAAAACAAAAGAATCACATGATCTTATAAATCTATGCAGAAAAGGCATTTGACAAAGTTGAACACCCATTCGTGATAAAAACTCTCAATAAAATACAAATAGAAGGGAAATTCCTCGATATAATTAAGGGCATTTATACAAAGCCAACAGCCAGCCTTAACCTAATTGGAGATACTTTGAAAGCATTCCCCTTGAGAACAGGAACGAGACAATGATGCCCTTTATCACCTCTCTTATTCAACATTGTGATGGAGGTCCTAGTCAGAGCAATTAGGCGAGAAAAAGAAAGAAAGGGCATCCAAATTGGTAGGGAAGAAGTCAAAGTATCTCTATTTGCAGATGATATGGTCTTACACACAGACAGCCCGAGAGAATCCACAAGAAAAATACTGGAACTAATAGAAGATTTCAGCAAAGTTTCAGGATACAAGATAAACATACAAAAATCAGTTGGATTCCTTTACACCAACAAAGAGAACCTTGAAAAGGAAATCACCAATCAATACCATTTACATTAGTCCCCAAGAAGATAAAATACCTAGAAATAAATCTCACCAGAGATGTAAAGACCTATACAATGAAAACTACAAGACACTACTGCAAGAAACCAAAAGAGACCTGCATAAGTGGAAAAACATACCTTGTTCACGGATAGGTAGACTCAACATTGTGAAAACGTCAGTTCTGCCCAAAGCGATCTACATATATAATGCAATCCTGTTCCAAATTCCACTGGCATTTTTTAATGAGATGGAGAAACAAATCACCAAATTCATATGGAAAGGGAATAGGCCCCAAATAAGTAAAGCATTACTCAAGAAGAAGAACAAAGTGGGAGGTGTCACACTACCTGATTTTAGAACCTATTATACTGCCAGGGTAGTCAAAACAGCCTGGTATTTGTACAACAGATACATAGACTAATGGAATGGAGTTGAGAATCCAGATATAAGCTTATCCACCTATGAGCAGTTGATTTTTGACAAAGGCCCAAAATCTGTTAACTGGGGAAAAGACAGTCTCTTTAACAAGTGGTGCTGGCATAACTGGATATCCATCTGCAAAAAACTGAAGCAAGACCCATACCTCACACCATGCACAAAAACTAACTCAAAATGGATCAAAGACTTAAATATAAAATTGAAAACAATAAAGATCATGGAAGAAAAAATAGGGACAACACTAGGAGCCCTAATACATGGCATAAACACAATACGAACCATAAGTAACAATGCACAAGCACCAGAAGAGAGACCAGATAAATGGGAGCTCCTAAACATCAAACACGCTCATCAAAAGACTTTACCAAAAGAGTAAAAAGACAACCTACAGACTAGGAAAAAATTTTTGGCTATGACAAATCCGATCAGCGTCTAATCTCTAAAATCTACAAGATACTGTAAAACCTCAACAACAAAAAGACAAATTACCCAATTAAAAAATGGGCTAAGGATATAAACTGGCACTTCACCAAAGAAGATATTCAGGCAGCTAACAGCCACGTGAAGAAATGCTCACGATCTTTAGCCATTAGAGAAATGCGGATCAAAACTACAATGAGATATCATCTCACCCCAGCAAGGCTAGCATTAATCCAAAAAACACAAAATAATAAATGTTGGAGAGGTTGTGGAGAGACTGGAACACTTATATACTGTTGGTGGGAATGTAAAATGGTACAACCACTTTGGAAATCGATTTGGCGCTTCCTTGAAAAGCTAGAAATAGACATACTATACAATCCAGCTATCCTCCTCCTTGGAATATATCCTATAAAAATAAGAGCCATCACACGAATAGATATATGCACACCCATGTTCATTGCAGCACTGTTCACAATAGCCAAAAGATGGAAACAACCTAAGCACCAATCAACAGACGAATGGATAAACAAATTATCGTTTATCCACACAATGGGATACTATGCAACAATAAAGAACAACAGTGAAGCCATGAAACATAACATGGAGTTATCTGGAGGGCATTATGCTGAGTGAAATTGGTCGCAAAAGGACAAATACTATATAGGACCACTATTATAAGAACTCAAGAAAAGGTTTAAACATAGTAGAAAACATTCTTTAATGGTTATGAGGGTGGGGATGGGGAGGTGAGGGTTATTTACTAACTAAATAGTAGATAAGAATTATCTTAGGTGAAGGGAAGGACAGCACGCACTACAGGAGCAGTCAGCACAACTGGACTAAACCAAAGCTAAGAAGTTTCCTCAATACAATCAAACAGGACAGCAGGGGTTGGGGCCTGGGGACCATGCTTTCAGGGGACATCTAGGTCAATTGGCATAACAACGCTTATTAAGAAAATGTTCTTCATCCTACTTTGGTGAGTGGCGTCTGGGGTCTTAAAAGCTTGCAAGTGGCCATCCAAGATGCAGGAATTGGTCCCAAATACCTGGAGTAGAGGAGAATGAAGAACACCAAAGACACAAGGAAAGTAGTAGCCCAAGAGACAGAAAGGCCCCATAAACCAGAGACTTCATCAGCCTGAGACCAGAAGAACTAGATGGTGTCCAGCTACCACCAATGACTGCTCTGACAAGGAACACAACAAAGAGTCCCGGATGGAGCAGGAGAAAGATGGGGTGCAGAACTCAAATTCTAGTAAGAAGACCAGACTTAATGGTCTGACTGAGACTGGAGGAACCCTGGAAAGCGTGGCCCCTGGATTCTCTATAAGCCCAGAACTAAACAATTTCCGAGGCCAACTCTTCAGACAGGGATTGGACTGGACTGTGTGACATAAAGTGATACTCGTGAGGAGTGTGCCTCTTAGCTCAAGTAGATACAAGAGACTAAACAGGCAGCTTCTGTCAGGAGGTAAGATGGGAAGACAGGGCTAAGAGCAGGTTGAATGGACATGGGGAATCAGGGTTGGAAGGGAGGAGTGTGCCGTCACAGTATGGGGAGAGCAATTAGAGTCACATAACAGTGTATGTATAAATTTTTGTATGGGAAAAAATTTTAAAAAAATGAAGCCATAGAAATGCTCTATTTGCTGGACATGAGCAAATGCAGTAGTGTCTTTTTTTTGGTGTGACTGGTACTATGGTTTTTAGGAACCAAATAAAAACCATGGAGGATTTTTGGTCCAAGGAGATGTGTGACTGCAGAATATTTTTTAAAAGTTAAATACTAATTCAAGTAGTAAGTGGTATTGTTCTTTTCTAAGACTGGTATTCTTACAATTTTAATTTTGTTCTAAATATTGTTTGTCCTACTGTACAATTAGTTTTTATTTGGTAATTATTGTTTGTTTTGATTTTACAGGTAATGTTATTTCTCTTATGACTTCTTGCTTAATTCTGCCTTAGAAATTGTCTAACCAACTCTCGCATTTTATAGATGAGGAAATTGAGGCATGGAGAAATCAGTTGATTTTTCTAATTTTAATAAAAAATAATATTACTAAAAGGATATCTTCAGTTATAGTACTTCAGGTTTCCTCTTAATGCTAAACTTTAAGACTTGAATTATTTTGAATCTCATGATGTTCAAGTTGTCTTCTAAAATTTATAACATTGAAAGCTTTAAGATAATAGATTTTTCCCTCCTTTTTATTTTAAATACAAATGTAAGATACATGACAAATAGCTGGTTAAGACAAAGAAACACAAAAGCCTTAAAATTCTAGGTTTCATTGTACTAATTTTTAAAAATTACTAAAAAAACTACATACTCTTTAAAATGTAAGCAATTTTTAATGTAGTTTTATCATGAGATAGCAATTTATATCCATTATTTCTTTTAACAGGTTGAAGAAATATGGATACCATCACTGAACTAGGCACTGTTTTTGCCAGCTTTCTCATCTGTCAGGTTCTTTTCCACTTTGTAAGTTCTTGGTTTTCAGCAAAAGTTTCTTGTTTTAATGATCTCAGCTTGGAAAAGAAGATTGACTGGAACTCAAGGTAAAGCATATAAAAATGTAACTAATTAATTAAAAAAAAAACTAGTTTTGTGACATAAGGTGGCTATCTAAATATCTCAAAAAAGTATTTTTCCTTGAGGATGTAATAAAATTTAAGGTCACTTTTTTAATTTGATCTTAGGAGTAAAAGGAAAGAAGTAGATAGATGTCATACAAAACATTTTGAAAAATTCTTATACTGAAAGGTATTAAGATAAAATTATACTTTCTTGATAAGCGTGGGAAGGTTAAACTTAGACACCAGCTGCCTGTTTGAGACTACTATTTTGTCTTCTTTTCTGAAATATTTAAGATAACAAACACATGTTCTTTGGAAGTGATAACAGAAGAAAACATGCCTTGGTGTTGTGAGTAGCCTATATATAGTACTGACTGGCTTGGGGCAGTTAAACTCTACTCACCACAGAACACAGAATATGATCAGTGCATCCGTATCTCTCTTTTAATATACTTTTCATTAGAATTCAGAGCCCTACAGAAAGTAGTCTTTTGCTATGTAATTCTAAAGTTAGAAATTGTCTTTTAATTTTTTTTTAAATGGAAAAAGAACAAGATATCTAAGTGTCTCAGTCATCTAGTGCTGCTGTAACAGAAATAGAAGTGGATGGCTTTAACAAACAGTTTTTTCTCTCTCAGTCCGGTAGGCTAAAAGTCCAAACTCAGGGTGTCAGCTCCAGGGGAAGGCTTTCCCTGTCGGCTCTGGAGCAAAGTCTTTGTCATCAATCTTCCCCTGGACTAGGAGCTTCTCTGTGCAGGAACCCCGGGTCCGAAGCACCTGCTCTGCTCCCAGCGCTGCTTTCTTGGTGGTATGAGGTCCTCATGTCTCTCTGCTCACTTCTCTCCATTATATTGCGAAAGAGATCAGCTCAAGACACAATCCAGTCTTACAGATTGACTCCTGCATCATTAATGTATCTGCCCCCAATTCCAACTCATTAGCATCACAGAGGTAGGATTTACAACACATAGGAAAATCACATCAGATGACAAAATGGTGGACAATCACACAATACTGGGAATCATGGCCTACCCAAACTGATACACATTTTTGGGGGACACAGTTCAATCCATGACACTAAGGATGTGGAAATATGCTGGAGTTGTTTGATAATTTAGCTATGCTTTTTTTTTTCCTGCAACTCATTAATCTCTCATAAGGTTTCAAACACAAAATGACTCTGATGACTGCTTCACTTCCTTTAAAGCATTTCATGTGCTCAGACATCCCTGTGCATTTGCAAACCTCAGTGAATGGTAGCAGCTATGGGAATATTTTTTGTTATTTAGTTGAACTTAATGCTAACTATAAAATGAATTCAGCAAGTCTTTAAAATTGCTATAGTTGCTTTTGTATTGACTTTTCCTTTTAGAATTAAAGAACTTCTGCCAAATGTCTACGTATTTGAGAAAGATCATATTTGACCTGAAATCCCCTATCTTTGAGTTAAATTGTTTAGTAGGTATCCACTTTTTTTTCTTTCTTTTTTTTTTGGTAAATGTATAGGTAACAAAATGTTTGCCTTTTCAATAGTCTTCACATGTACAGTTCAGTGACATTAAATATGTTCATCATGTTGTTCAACCATCACATCATCATTAACCATTCCTGAATTTTTCCATCATCCTTAGAAGACTCTCAGTGTTCCCTAAGCATTGCGTCTTCTTTTCCAGTACCATCCCACCCACCTATGGTAACCAGTAATAAACCTTGATCTCTATATACTTGCCTGTTCTAGATATTTCATATAAGTGAGATCATACAATATTTGTCTTTCCTGTTACTGACTTATTTCACTCACCATAATGTTTTCAAGGCTTATCCATGTCCTAGTAAGTATCATGACTTCATTTCTCTTTATGGCTGAATGATATTCAATTTATGTATGTACCATATTTTGTTTATCCATCTATCTATTGATGAACATTTAGCCTGTTTCCACCTTTCAGGCATCCACTTTTATAACTCATGATGTGAATAAGACTTTAGTGGTTTTCCTGTGCACCTTATGCCGACTTGTCTGATTCATACATGCTACAGTTCTTGCCCAAAAAGCAACAATTATTTCTCCACATATGTTTGAAAAATGAGAGGTTTTTTTTTTGTCTTAAGAGTAGCACACATTGTATTGTTGAAATGTACCGTACTAAAGGTACTAACCATTATTTGTTTTAAACTGTTTCTGACATGTGAAGATACATGAAATGGCGGAAAAGAGAAGAGTGGGAAGAAAGGGAATGCAGTCTCTGCTGCTAATTTAAGCTCTCCATTTCTTTTCCACTGTGGTTAGGATAGGCTAAAGGGTTTTGAATCTGGTTGTTAGGTGCCACTGAGTTGGTTCCAACTCATAGTGACCCTACGTACAACAGAACATAACACTGCCCGGTCCTGCATCACCTTCACGATTGTTGTTATGTTTGAGTCCACTGTTGCAGCCTCTGCGTCAGTCCATCTCATTGAGGGTCCTCTTCTTTTTTGCTGATGCTTTACCAAGCGTGATGCCCTTCTCCAGGGACTGGTCCCTTCTGATAACATGTCCAAAGTATGTGAGACAAAGTCTCGCCATCCTTGCTTCTAAGAAGTATTCTGGCTGTACTTCTTCCAAGACAGATTTGTTTGTTCTTTTAACAGTCAATGGTATATTCAATCTTCTTCATCAACACCGTAATTCAAAGACATCAATTCTTCTTTGGGTTTCATGATTCATTGCCCAGCTTTCCCATGGGTAGCTGCACATCAAAGAAACAGGAAGGGTAGAGAGAGGTAGATGCAAACGAAAATGAAACAAGACAATGAGATTAAAAAATGCTTTACATTATTATTATTTTTCATTGTACTTTAGATGAAGGTTTACAGAACAAACTAGCTTCTCATTAAACAGTTAGTACACATATTGTTTTATGACATTGGTGAACAACCCAAAGATGTGTCAATACTCGCCCTTCTCGACCTTGGGTTCCCTATTACTATTACCAGCTTTCCTTTCCTCTCTTGCCTTCTAGTCCTTGTTCCTGGGCTATTGTGCCCCATTAGTCTCGTTTTGTTTTATGGGGCTGTCTAATCTTTGGCTGAAGGGTGAACCTCCAGAGTGACTTCATTACTGAGCTAAAAGTGTGTCTGGGGACCATACTCTTGGGGTTTCTCCAGTCTCTCTCAGGCCAGTAAGTCTCGTCTTTTTTTTGTGTTAGAATTTTGTTCTACATTTTTCTCCAGCTCTTTCCGGGACCCTCTATTGTGATCTCTGGCAGAGCAGTCAGTGGTGGTAGCCAGGCACCATCTAGTTGTACTGGACTCAGTCTGGTGGAGGCTGCAGTAGTTGTGGTCCATCAGTCCTTTGGACTAATCTTTTCCTTGTATCTTGTTTTCTTCATTCTTCCTTGCTCCCAAAGGGATGAGACCAGTAGAGTCTCTTGGATGGTTGCTCACAGGCTTTTAAGACCCCAGATGCTACTCACCAAGGTAGAATGTAGAACATTTTCTTTATAAACTGTGCTGTGCCAACTGAGCTAGATGTTCCCCGAGACCATGGTCCCCACAGCCCTCTGTCCAGGTTTTACATTATTTAGTCTTATCACTGCCATTCTACACTGCAGGGAATTATCATTTCCAAAAGTGAGTTCCTATTTGATAAAGGAGTCTGGGATTATGTAAAATTTATTTAGCTATTCAAATGGTGTGTTCTCTATGTCTCTGTCTTTCTCCTAGTCTAGAATTACCCCTGCTTCCCACTCCAACTGTGAGGTGGAGAATGCAAAAAGGGGAAAAAATTGGCTACTATTTGAGTAAAGTACACATTTATGTCTTGAAACCTAGCCTCCAGTATTGAAACAGGCAGATCAATACAACACACATAGTTCTTCCTAGTAATCAGGAAAAAGTCTCTGAAGAAGGAGTGGTCGAAGCTATCTAATAGAAAAAAGACAGGAGGAAAAACCTTACCAGAAAATGTATGCTTGAGGGCTGATTAATTATAAATGAGAAATTGTTGTGTTTGTTGCTTTTTCTGAAAACTTACATACTTCTAGATTATATATAAAAATATAATCTTAAATTTAAAAATTTTTCTTAGTTATTTTTATCCTGTTGCTGTCATATAGCTTAGAAATTTCCATCGTATTGAAATACTCCTGATTTTGAATCTTCTACTCTAAAATTGAACTCACCTGTTTGAGTGATATCATTTCTATTGGTAATACTCAAACTATTTGTGAATGATTGAATCAGTAACTTTAAAGTACTGTTCTAAAATTGGTCACTAATTATTTCCTAGAAAACCAGTGTCTTTTTGTAAGCACAAATATCTTTTTTTTAATTGTACTTCAGGTGAAGGTTTACAGAACAAATAGTTTCTCATTAAACAGTAGTACACATAGTGTTTTATGACAATGGTTAACAATCCCATGACACGTCAACCCTCTCCCTTCTTGAACTTTTTTTTGGTGAAAATATACATAGCCAAAGATACACCATTTCAAAAATTTCTACATGTACAGTTCAGTGACATCAACTACGCTCTTCCAATTGTGCTGCTATTCTCCCTTTAGATGAAGGTTTACAGAACAAAATAGTTTCTCATTAAATAGTTAGTACACATGTTGACATTTGACAATGGTTAACAACCTCACTACACATCAACACTGTCCTTACTCAACCTTGGGTTCCCTATCACCAGCTTTCCTGTACCCTTCTGCCTTCTAGCCCTTGTCCCTGGACTGCTGTGCCTCATTAGTCCTGTTTTGTTTTATGGGGCTGTCCAATCCCCAGCTGAACAGTGAACCTTGGAAGTGACTTCACCACTGAGCTAAAAGGGTATCTGGGGGCCATACTCTTGGGATTTCTCCAGTCTCCTTTAGGCCAGTAACTCTGGTCTGTTTTTGTATGTGTTAGAATTTTGTTCTACATCCTTCTCGACCTCTGTCCAGAACCCTCTGCTGTGATCCCGGTCAGAGCAGTCAGTGGTGGTAGCCAGGCACCATCTAGTTGTACTGGACTCTGTCTGGTGGAGGCCTTGGTAGCTGTGGTCCATTAGTCCTTTGGACTAATCTTTTCCTTGTATCCTGTTCTCTTCATTCTCCCTTGCTCCTGAAGGGATGAGACCAGTGGAGTATCTTAGATGGCTGCTCACAGGCTTTTAGGACCTCAGATGCTTCTCACCAAGGTAGAATGTAGAACATTGTCTTTATAAACTGTGTTATGCCAGTTGAGCTAGATGTTCCCCGAGACCATGGTCCCCATAGCCCTCCACCCAGCAATTCAGTCCCTCAGGGAGTTTGGATGTGTCTATGGAGCTTCCATGATCTTTCCTTATACAAGTTGTGCTGATTTCCCCAGTATTGTGTACTATCTTATCCGTCACCCAAGATACCACTTATTTATTGCCTATTTAGTATTTTTCCCCCACCCCTCCCATCCGTGGTAGCCAACAAAGATTGTTACTTTTTGTGTATAAACTTTTTCATGGGTTTTTGCAATAGAGGTCTCATACAATATTTGTCCTTTTGTGACTCTGCATAATGTCGTCCAGTTTCATACATGTTACGAGATGCTTCACAGATTCATCATTGTTCTTTATCGTTTCATAGTACACCATTGTGTGTATGTACCATAGTTTGTTTATCCATTCATCTGTTGATGGCATCTAGGTTATTTCCATCTTTTTGCTATTGTGAACAATACTGCCATGAACATAGGTGTGCATATGTCTATTTGAGTGACGACTCTTATTTCTCTAGGATATATTCCTAGGAGTGAGATTGCTGGATCGTATGGTATTTCTATTTCTAGCTTTCTAAGGAAGCACCGTATCATTTTCCAAAATGGTTGTATCATTTTGGATTCCCACCAGCAGTGCATAAGAGTTCCGATCTCCACACAGCCCCTCCCTCCAACATTTATTATTTCCAGTGTTTTTGATTTGTGCCAGTAATGCCGGGGTGAGATGGTATCTCATTGTGGTTTTAATTTGCATTTCTCTAATGGCTAGTGATCTCGAGCATTTCCTCATTTCTGTTGGCCACTTGAATGTCTTCTTTGGTGAAGTGTCTGTTCATTTCCTTTGCCCATTTTTTAATAGGATTGTTTGTCTTTTTGTTGTAGAGGTGTTGGATTTTCTTGTAGATTATGGATATTAGACCTTTGTTTCACTTGTACTGTCCAAAAATTTTTTCCCAGTCTGTAGGTTCTCTTTTGACTCTTTTGGTGAAGTCTTTTGAAGAGCATAGGTGTTTGATTTTTAGGAGATCCCAGTTATCTAGCTTATCTTCTGGGGTTTGTGTGTTGATGGTTATGGTTTTTGTATCCTGTTAATGCCATGTATTACGGCATGTAGTGTTGGTCCTATTTTCTCTTCTATGAACTTTATAATTTTTGGCTTTATATTTAGGTCTTTGATCCATTTTGAATTAGTTTTTGTATATGGCATGAGGTATGGGTCCTGTTGCATGTTTTTGCAGATGGATATCCAGTTTTGCCAGCACCATTTGTTAAAAAGACTTTCTTTTCCCCATTTGATGGACTTTGGGCGCTTGTCGAAGATCAGGTGACTGTAGATGGATGGATTTACATCTAGGTTCTCAATTCTATTCCATTGGTCAATGTATCTGTCATTGTACCAGTACCAAGCTGTTTTGACTACTGTAGCTGTATAGTAGGTTCTGAGGTCAGGTAGGGTGAGTCCTCCTACTTTATTCTTCTTCTTCAGTAGTGCTTTGCTTATCTGGGGCTTCTTCCCTTTCCATATAAAGTTAATGATTAGTTTTTCCATCTCTTTGAAGAATGTTGTTGGTATTTGGACTGGGATTGCATTGTATTTGTAAATTGCTTTGGGTAGAATTGTCATTTTCAGAATATTGAGTCTACCTATCAATGAGCATGGTATGCTTTTACATTTATGTAGATCTCTTTGGATTTCATGCAGTAGTGTTTTCTAGTTTTCCTTTGTATAGGTCTTTTATATCCCTGGTTAGATTTATTCCTAAGCATTTTATTTTTTTAGGAGCTATTATACATGGTATTGTTTTCCTGATTTTCTTTTCATCATTCTCTTTATTGTTGCATAGGAATCCAACTGATTTTTGTATGTTTATCTTGTATCCTGCTACTCTGCTGGATCTTTCTATTAGTTACAGTAGATTTCTCATGGAGTCTTTAGGGTTTTCTATGTATAGTGTCATATCATCCACAAACAGGGACAGTTTAACTTCTTCATTACTATTTTGTATGCCCTTTATTTCTTTTTCTTGCCTTATTGCTCTAGCTAGAACTTCCAGGACAATGTTAAATAGGAGTGGTGATAAAGGGCATCCTTGTCTTGTTCCTGTTCTCAAGGGGAATGTTTTCAGCCTCTCTCTGTTAAGAATGATGTTGGCCATTGGTTTTGCATATTTGCCCTTTATTTTGTTGAGAAATTTCCCTTCTATACCTATTTTATTGAGAGTTTTTATCAGGAATGGGTGTTGGACTTTGTCAAATGCCTTTTCTGTGTCACATGAGATGATCATGTGATTCTTTTCTTTCCTTTTATTTATGTGGTGGATTACACTGAGTGATTTTCTAATGTTGAACCTTCCTTGCGTACCTGGTAAGAATCCTACTTGGTCGTAGTGTATTACTTTTTTGATATGATGGTGAGTTCTATTGGCTAGAATTTTCTTGAGAATTTTTGCATCTATATTCATGAGAGATATTGGTCTCTAATTTTCTTTTTTTTTGTGGCGTCTTTGCCTGGTTTTGGTATCAGCGTTATGCTGGCTTCATAGAATGAATTAGGAAGTGTTGCTTCCTTTCCTATGCTCTGAAATAGCTTGAGTAGTACTGGTACAAACTCTTCTGTGAATGTTTTGTAGAATTCTCCAGTGAAGCCATCTGGGCCAGGGTTTTTTTTGGTTGGGAGTTTTTTTTTATTACCTTTTCAGTCTCTTCTCTTGTTATGGGTCTGTTCAGATTTTCAACATCACTTTGTTGTAGTTTGGGTAGGTAGTGTGTTTCTAGAAATTTATCCATTTCCTCTAGGTTTTCAAATTTGTTGGAGTATAGTTTTTCATAATATTGTTATGATCTTTCTTATTTCAGTTGGGTCCGTTGTATGTCCCCCATTTCATTTCTTATTTGGGTTATTTGTGTCTTCTCCTGTTTTTCTTTTGTCAGTCTGTCCAGTGGTTTGTCGATTTTGTTGATTCTTTCAAAGAACCAACTTTTGGTTTTGTTGATTCTTTCTATTGTTTTTTTTGTTCTCTATGTCATTTATTTCTGCTCTGATCTTTATTGTTTCCTTTCTTCCTGTGGCTGTGGGCTTTTTTTGCAGTTCTCTTTCTATTTGCTTGAGTTGTGTAGTTAATTTTTTTCTGTCCCTTTCTTGATGTGTGCATCTGTTGCTATAAATTGCCCCCTGAGGACTGCCTTTGCTGTGTCCCAAAGGTTTTGGTATGATGTGTTTTCATTCTCATTTGATTCTAGGAATTTTTTGATTCCATCTTTGATTTCTTCTGTTACACAGTGATGTGCAAACAGGGTATTATTCAGTTTCCATGTCATTGATTTTTTTTTTTTTTTCCTTGCTCTTTCTGTTGTTAATTTCTACCGTGATGGCATTGTGGTCAGAGAAGATACTTTGAATTATCTCAACATTTTGGATATTGTTGAGGATTGCTCTGTGGCCTAATTGTGGTCTATTCTGGAGAACGTTCCATGTGCATTGGAAAAGAATGTGTATTTTGCATCTGTTGGATGGAGTGTTGTATATATGTCTGTGAGGTCAAGTTGGCTGATTGTGTCATTTACGTCTTCTGTATCTTTGCTGAGTTTCTTTTTAGATGTTCTGTCCTTTACTGAGAGTGGTGTGTTGAAGTCTTCTACTATTATTGTGGAACAGTCTATTATTAGAGTTTGTTTTATGTATTTTCGAGTCCTGTCATTGGGTGCGTAGACGTTTATTATGGTTATGTCTTTATGATGGATCGTCCCCTTAATCATTATATTGTGTCCTTATTTGTCTTTTATGGTGGAATTTGTTTTAAAGTCTATTTTATCTGAGATTAGTATTGCCATTCATGCACTTTTTTGCTAGTTGTTAGCTTGATATATTTTTTTCCAACCTTTGACTTTTAATATTCACATCTTTGTTTCTAAGGTATGTCTCTTGTAGACAGCATATTGATGGATCCGGTTTTTTAATCCATTCTGTGACTCTCTGTCTCTGTATGGGTGCATTGAGTCCATTTACATTCAGTGTAATTATTGATAGATGTGAGTTTGTTGCTGTCATTTTGTAGTGCTTTTTTTTTTTGTGGTGCTGATGTTTTCTTTGTTCTTCTTACTCTCCTGTGCTGAATTACTTTTGTTTGTGGATTGTTTTTCATTTCTTTTGTTTTTGTAGGTTTTGTTTTTGCTGAGACTTTATGTTTTTCCTCTTTATTTTTATGAGTATATTAACTTTCTTTGTGGTTACCGTGAAATTTACCCTTATCTTTCTAAGTTTCAAGCAGTCTATTATTACTTGGTATCGCATTCCCTTCCTCTCCATTAGAAGGTTCTATACCTACACCGTTTATTCCCTCTTTTATTGTTTGGATGTTGTTGTCATTTGAAGATTAACTGCTCTGATTCCCTGTTGTATTTCTTTCGGTTTTGGATAGTCCTGGAGAGTTCATTTCCTAGGTTGGTATCTGGGTGGTACAATCCTGTGTGCTTGATTCAGCCTGTGAGCTGAAGTTGTTTGTTCTCAGATCGAAGAACTCCGTTTCATAATTCTTGTAAGTTTCGTTTGGTTTTTACATATTCCCTTCATTTCTGTTTATCTGGAAATGTCCTAATTTCACCAACATATTTGAACGAGATTTTTGCAGGATATATATTATTCTCAGCTGGCAATCTTTCTTTCAAGATTTTATATGTCATCCCACTTCCTTATTGCCTGCGTGGTTTCTGCTGAATAATCTGAGCTTAGTCTTATTGTTTGTCCTCTGTATGTGACTTCTTGTTTTTCATGAGCTGCTCTCAGGATTCTTTCTCTTTGTTTTTGGTGAGTGTGATTATGATATGCCTTGGTGATTTTATTTTGGTGTCTACTGTACGTGGGGTTTGTTGAGCTTCTTGGATGGGCAGCTTTTCATCTTTCCTGATATTGCACAAGTTTTCTGTCAGCAGTTCTTCAGTGATCCTCTATGTATTTTCTGTTTTCTCCCCCTGTTCTGAAACTCCAATCATTCGAAAATTTTTGCTTTTGATTTTATCCCACATAAATCTCAGGGTCTCTTCATTTTTCTTTGTTCCTTTTTCTGAGTTTTCCTCAAACAGAGGTGTATTCAAGTGTTTGTCTTCAATTCCACTGATCTTGTCTTCCACCATTTCAAATCTGCTCCTCAGCCCTTATATGATGCCGTCCATTTCTGAAATCTTGTTGTTTATCTTTTGGGTTTCTAATTATTGTTTTTGTATAATTTCTAGCTGTGAATTTATTTTGGCATTTTGTTCCTGCATTATTTTCCTCAATTCTTCCAGTTTTTTATCTGTATTTTCCATGAATTTGTCTGCCTTTTCCATGAATTTGTCTTAATTTTTCCTCATTTTTGTCTGCTTTTTGCTTCAACTCTTGGATAATTCTGAGTATTAGAGATTTGAATTCCCTATCAGGTAGTTCTAGTGCCTTTTCTTGCACTGGAAAGTCATCTTGTATTTTATTTTTGACTGCTACTGCAACCATCCTGTCATGCTTTTGTAAATGTTTTGATATTGTCTTCTGTCTTCAGTGCATTTAGTAGTTATTATTCTCGTTTATTGATTGTAGATTTGTTTGTTTTGTCCTTGTTTTAAAATTTGGCGTTGTCTGAGCAGGCGGGCTGTATGTTCTTTTTTGTTTGCTTGTCTGTGGGCACGATACTTTTCGCCTTCTTCTCCAATTGGCAGGGTCAGTCGCTCAGATATAGTACAGCAGGGCAGGTCTAGCTGAAGAGGAGTTACTGGGATGGGTTGTTTGTGGCACTTACTACAGCCACCAGGGCGAGTCAGTAATCAGTGCAGGGCAGGTTTCAGTAGGCTGTGCCTGTGCTGCTTGGTGGTGTGATGTTAAGCGCATGCTGCAGGTAAGCAGGATGGAGGGGGGAGACTGTTATGTTTGGAGCTATGATGGATATGGGAGAGAGGAGGGAGGAACAGGAGCCAAAGACATACAAACAAAAAAGAGTGCTAGGGGAGCTTGCTGTTGGAGTGGAGAGATGAGAGGCTCTGAAATGGAAAAAAACAAAAAGGGGAAGAAGAAGAAAAAAAAAAAAAGAAAAGAATGAATAAATAAAAACTAGAAAGGAAGAACAGCAAGCTTCCAGGGATCCCACCGGTGTGGCTACGAGCTCTGGAGAAGTTGTTCTCAGGTGTTGTAGTACTGCCTGGCTAGAAGGTGTAGAGGTATTCAGCACCAGGTATTCAGGGAACAGGAAGAGAAGGAAGGTATAGAGAGATGAGAAACTGAGTAATGAAAAAAGACAAAAAGGGATAAAGAAACAAATTTAAAAAAAAAACAAGAACAAGGAAAGCCCCCAAAAAACAGGGAAAAAAAAAAAAAAAAACACGAGAAAAGAAATGCCCTCAGGAATCTCTCTGTGTGTCTGTGCAAGCCGAAGGGGTAAATCCCAAGTGGTACAGGGCTGCCTGGCCAGAAGGGGCCCCCAATTTGAGAAAAGAAAAAGAAAACAAACAGAATTCAAATCAAACTAACAAAAAAAGCCCCAGGATCCCACCAGCGTGGCAGCCCAGACCGGGAAACAGTTCCACACTCAGAAGGAGCTCTGCAGCCCCTCAGGAAGAAGCAAAGATGGTGCACAAAGCCAGGTATTGGAGCGAAAGTAGGGGGAGGTGGTGAGAGATAAGGAAGAAATCAAAAGAAGCAGAAAAAAGCAACACCAGGAGCCACCAAATGGCACTCAGGAAGCCAGCCAGTGCGGGTGGGTAGAATCCAAGCTGCCGGTGCTTCCCGGCCAAGAGACTGTGGCCACGGGAAGCAGAGGAGGCTGAGTGGGGGTGAAGAAGGGTAGGGGTGGGAAAGCATACATTACAAATTACTGGTTGTTTTGTCTCCTGCTGGAAGCTACATGAAGCTGCTTTCTCGTACCCCCTATTTGCTGGTCTCTGATAGGAGTCCAAGACGGCAGATCTGCACTGTATTAGCTGATAGGGGACCTCTGCATGAATCTCTCCTCGCTCTCCATTCTCTGTCAGTTTTCTCACTCCATTTGGTGCTTGGCTGAGTTCTTTTATTTCTTCATTTGATGTTTTAGGGTTTCAGGATTGCTGTTTTCTCTGCTTGGCTTAGTTTTTTGGATCTTTGCTGTGGAGGGACGGCGTGGTGCTTCTGCCTAGAGTGCAATTTTGCCGGAAGTCCAATCCAAACATTTCTTTTTAATCTTTTTTGAAAAAAATTTGCAATATTTTATCTTTGGCAGCATTTTGCTATTTCTTTACAGACACTAATGAATTTATATTTTACTTTGTCAGAAATCTAATTTTAAAGAATAAGATAGGAAATTTTTACTAACAGAGAAGTGTCAAAGTAGAGACTTTTAATATAGAATCGTACGTAAGCACAGGGTATCTGCTTCCTTTGTTCCTTATAATGGGACCGTTTGGTCCATATTACATTTAACTGTCCTCTAATGAATTATAGGAGCCCTGGTGGCACATGGTTAAGAGCTTGGCTGCTAACCAAAAGGTCAGTAGGTCGAATCCACCAGTCACTCCTTGGACAGTTCTACTCTATCCTGTAGGGTTGCTATAAGTTGGAATCAACTCATTGGCAACGGGTTTTTGGTATTAATGAATTATATGTCATTTCCATCAGCTGAGGGATTGTAATCCATCCCAATTACCATATAACATCTCAACAGAAAAGAGGATTTGAGGCCTGAGTATCAGAAACAAAGAGACTTCTTCTGAAAGGAAACTTTTGGACTTAAGGTTATTGAACACTAAAACTGGTTAGTAAGAGAGGCTATGCTTTTTTTTTTTCCTCTCATAAAATTTTTGAGTAGGAACAGAAAGCTGGTTATAGGATTACTTAGATGGAGTGTTTCATTTAATCATCAAGGAGTTTACATTTTTCTCTTGCTATACCAAATGGAATACAGGTGTGGTTGGCATGAAAATTCCAGACTTGTAAGTCAGATAAATTGGGCTAATTATTCACACTTCAAAATGATCCTTTGGTATTACAAAGGATCAGTCCCTTTAAATTAGTGAGATTTTTTGACACTTTAAAATAACATTGGATGTAATATGATTACACTCATCTGTTTAGGAATGTATCTATTAGATTAAATATATTGGTTTTTCATGTTACAATGAGATTTTCTAACATGTTTATTTTGGTTGATATATTTTAGTTGTTTGTAAAGATTTGGGGTCATAGTGTAGAGAGATATTTATTGCACACCAGTAATTTCTACAGAGAAATCTTTACTGCTCCTTTCATCTTTTATTTTAATGAAGATAAAATTCGTTACTTGTAAACTCAATCAAGATGTGAGAATCCCTAATTTCTTAGATAAAAAACTTCACTGTGTGAATAAATACACAGTAACCTACATATAGATCTTTAAGTGGAACATCATAGAGTTTGGGTTTCATTTGAGTCATTAAATTATTAATTAGCAGGATATATTCATAGAAACTAATGATTTTCACTTAAACCTTATTCCTTCTATGAAAGAAAACCGGACCTGGATCTTATGAACATTCTCCTTTCACTTGAGTGTTTCTGTTAAAAACAGATTCTGTGTATATGGGCCTCAATTTCTCTATTTAGAAGGGCTTTCATAATACTTTTAAAGAAGCACTAATAATAGCTGCCCTAGCTTTCTCACAGATTTGTTAAAAAAAAAAAACAAGTGAAATAATGCATGTGGATATACATTTAAAACTGAATTCTCCCCGGTAATACATCTTCATTTCATGATCCATTTGAATTCTGTTTTAAGTATACAAAAAAAAAAAAAAAATCTGTTGCTGTTGAGTAGATTCCAACTGATAGCGACCCTGTAGGACAGGGTAGAACTGTCTCATAGAGTTTCCAAGGAGCAGCTGGTGGATTGAACTGCCGAACTGCTCACCTTTTGGTTAGCAGCTGATCTCTTAACCACTGTGCCACCCGGACTCCGTTTTAAGATAAGGAGGTGGTTAAGGCCAGTAGATTTGGAAGCATTCTCAGCTGATTTCTTAAAGAGCAGGGAACTCAGCCTGCAGTGACCCTGTTGGAGATGGAGCTGGAAGCATGATGCTGGGCTTACCAATTGTCGTCTGTCTGTACAGAACTCCATCAACTGCATTATCACGTATGCTTCTGCTTTAGAGCTCTTCACCAAGAAGTTATTCCTTGGTTTTCTAACAGGGGATTACAGTCATGGGCACTCCTTTTGTCAATAATTCTGAAGTAAAATATGGCCCTTGGATTTCTAAATGGCAATTTTGTATTATACTCTCAGATGGATCTACTACGATATTTAAATGCTTCTAGATATAACTTCTTAAGAATGCTGACTGTCTTGCCAGAATAAGTTAAAGTTTGGTGCAAAGAATCTAAAATCTTTGTGTTTTATTTCATTTCAGGGTGGTATCCACCTGCCATTCTTTAGTGGTTGGAGTTTTCAGCCTGTATATTTTCTTTTTTGATGAGGCTGCTATAGCTGATCCGCTTTGGTAAGCTGTTTATTTCTTAGTCCATTTCATTTCTATTTTTATATTAGTTATTAATAAGAACATTTCTTACTTTAAAACATAGAGCATAGAGATGGTATGTTTTATGAAAATGCATGTGTTTATGATTGATTTCAGCAAGGTGCCTTAAAATGATTTATTGGATTTGAATATATACAATGAAGGCCATTTGACTTAGTATTGGCAATTGTTATCAAAAACGGAGCACACAGTGATGATTTAAACATTTTTACTGTTAGTGAATCAAACCAAGTTATTATAAATACTGTTCTGAGTAAAAATGAGTTATTGAGATATGTTAGTCAACTTGGATAACAGCTACTTAAGACTTAGTCTTCAAATTCATAAATTTGTAGCTATCAATTGATATCAAAGGGATGAAACATGAGAATTATTGATGGCTATGTGAGAAGAATTTAGTACCACATGAGAAGATTTGAGGCACTAATAGTGACTGTATTCATCAATCATAGGATGATTTGTAAGATGGTTCCTTTTGAAAAGTTTAAACTCATTCCAATGGCAGCAGTTTTACAAAATGTATTTCCTTGTGCTGTAAGAAAGTTTTAGTTCAGCTTAGTTTGAGAGATGTGTTTTGAGAAAGCACTGCACTGGGACGTGGTAGACATGGGCTCTGACAGCAATTTGACCAGGCATTTGAGCACAGCTGTTTCCAAGGATATTGTGTTTTTATTAATCAGTATGGAATTATTCTCATCAGTATTATACTAACATTGATGAATTTTCATTGGGAAGCTATTTGTCAGAGTGAATCAATGTAGTCAATTTAATTCCTTCACCAGGTTTCTATATAGTCTGCCTAAACAATTTCTAGCTTTTTTTCTTTCATTTTTATTTTACTTAGATGATTATCAGAAAAACCAATTCTTTTGGGAAGTAAATTTTACAACAAAGATGACTCATTGATGAATTTTTTTCCATCACAAACTTCTACTTATTATTCTTTATATTTTTACATTTTTATGCCATAATTTATTCAGTTCAGTTTTCATGTGTTGTAGTTTTCTGATCCAAATTTGTAAAGAAGACATGATTTGTGCTAAATGTTTCCAATTATAGTTTTAGCTGTTAACAGTCTTATTTTGTTATAAATGGCACTTACTTTTTTTTTTGTCTGTTGAGATTTAAGTATTTCACCATTAGTTCACATTATAAATCAGATAAAAGACCGATCATTTATATTTGTTTCTTGGAGCAAAGAGCATTAGTAGGGCAAAAGGGTAGGCTAGTGATATATGTAGAGATTGAAACAGCTGTCCTACTCTGATTATTTCCTAGTTGTATGACAATAAGCAAGTTACTCTAGTCCTCAGTAAAATGAAGATGATAATAACATATTGCTTCAAAATCAGAAGCTGAGTCAGATGATTTCTTGAGGTATTTGTGTTTCTGATTCAGAATAAGGAGTCAAAAAAATCAGCACCTGCAATTCCATTTGGCTCCTCTTACAAACAAATCATTTGAGAACACATTTATAAAAAGTTATCTTTTGGCTAAATTATCTTAGTAAAACTTTTAGCTAATATATACAGGAAATTATGGTTATTCGTGCATTTGAAAGTATTATCATAGCTAATACGCTATTTTGTGCATTGCAAGAATTAGAATGGAATCCAGAATTCCTATCAAGACATTCCTTAATTGACTTAATACAGTGCAATGTCAGCTGTAGTGGGCCCTTAGATACCTACCAAAGCCTATCATAAATTCCTCTGTTGGTTTGGGCGATGCCTTCCAAATTTGGGGAAAAAAACAATAAAAAAAACCTAAAAACTCTATTTTACCCCCCTGGATTTGGAGATTCTGGGAATAGTTCTTAGAACTTGGGTTTAGTATAAAATGCACTGTAAACTTTTAGCCACCCTCAAGAGGTTTGAGATCTTCTAATTCAGGGAACTCATTATGAATTGGCTTTAGGTACTTTAGAGAATTTGAGCCTAGCCTGAATAGCAAGAGTTCGTGATTTATTCTCAAGGAAATTTTGGAGACTGGCTTGGGACTAGAGTAAATTTCAGGAAAATTATGGACTACAGAAGATCTCTTGATTAAAATGAGTCATCCTGGATAGGAAGGCTGCAAGGTTTTCTCAGGGGCTATGGGTGGAGATTATCCTGGGAAAAGCGTATGCCTGTGTCTTAGTTATCTAGTGCTGCTATAACAGAAGTACCACAAGTGGATGGCTTTAACAAAGAGAAATTTATTCTCTCACAGTCTAGTAGGCTACAAGTTCAAATTCAGGGGGTAGCTCCAGGGGAAGGGTTTCTCTTTCTGTTGGCTCTGGAGGAAGGTCCTTCTTGTCAATCTTCCCCCAGACTAGGAGCTTCATTTATTGATTGTAGATTTGATTGTTTCGTCCTTCCTTTTTGTTTTGATGTTTATATCTGGGCAGACGGGCTGGGTGTGTTTTGTTGCTCACATGCCTGTGGGCATGATACTTCTCACCACGTTGTTCAAGTGAGTAAGGCTGGTCACTCAGCTATGGTGCAGCAGGGCAGGTCCAGCAGGAGTGGAGTGGTGGGGATGGGTAGTTTTTGGTACGAACTGGGGGCGACAGAACGAGGCAGGGGGGAAGTGCAGGGTAGGGTCTGGAGGACCACATTGGTACCACACGGGGCCGTCGCACTTGGCTCACAGTGCAGATAAGCAGGAAGGAAGGGAGAGGATGTGATATGCAGAGCTAAGTAGGTGGGTGAAAGAAGAGAGTGAAGAGAGAGACACAAAGGCAAAAAAAGAAATAAAAAAGGCAAAAAATGAAGTTAAAATAAAAGTAAATAAAATGGCAGTGTAGTAGAATCCGGCTGGTGGGGGTGGGGAAGACCCAGTAAGGCCATGTGCTGGTGGCTGTCTAGCCAAGCAGTGTGGCTTGGCCTGTCAAGAAGTAGCATGGGTGGTTCATGGAGCTAGGTAGGTGGGAGAAAGGAAAGGAAAGGGGGAAAGAGAAGAAACCAACAATCAAACAAATTTAAAAAATGAAAACAACAACAACAAACAAATATGGTAGTAGGTGTGCCGACTTTTGGGTGTGGGGCAGAACTGGAGTGGAGGCAAGCTGATGTCTTTCTTGCCAGCTGGCATGGTATGGCCCGTCAGGAAGGGATGGAGGCAGTGAAGGGCCTAGGTATGAGAAAGAAGGAAAAGGAAAAGAGAAAAGATAAAGAAAAATATAAACTATGGTGCTGAGGAAGCTGTCTGTGGGCAGTGCAGACCCGGGGAGGCTGTGTGCCAGAGGCTCTTAAGCCGAGCAGAGCGGTACCATACAGCCTGTCAAGAAGTTGCGGGTTGTGCACAGGGCTGGATGGATGGGAGAGAGAAAAGGAAGGAAGAGGGAGTAAGATGAGAAACAATACCAAAAAAACCCAAAAAAGACCAAAAAAAAAAACAAACAATGAATAGAATGTCATTGAGGGATCTGGTAGGTGATGGTGGCGCAGACCTGGGGAGGCCAAGTGCAGTTACTCTCCAACCAAGCTGTGCAGCTCAGCCCCTCCATAAATGTGGGCATGGTGCACAAGGCTGGGCGAGCAGCAGAAAGGAGAGGAAGGAAAGGAGAGAGAGAAGAAACAGAAAAAAAGGACAAACAAACCAAAAACACAGCCTGTCAAGAAGGGGAGGGGATGGCATACAGGGCTAGCTGGGTAGGAGAAAGGAAAGGAAGGAAGGGAGAAAGAAGCAACACAAAGGGCCAAAAACACCCTATCTAAAAACAAACAAACAAACAAAACCAAACACAAGAAAAAGAACAAAGCAAACAAACCAAAAATCACAGCCTGACACTGGTAGTGCAGTGGTTAAGAGCTTAGCTGCTATTCAAAATGTCAGCAGTTCAAATCCACCAGTTGCTCCTTGGAAACCCTATGGGGCAGTTCTACTGTATCTTATAGGGTCATTATGAGTTAGAATTGACTCAATGGCAAGGAGTTTGGTTTGCTTTTGTTAGTAAGGGGAGGGGATGGCACATGGGGCTAGCGGGGCGGTAGAAAGAGTAGGAAGGAAGGGAGAGAGAGAAAAGCAACAAAAAAAGCAAAAAAATAAAATTAAAAAAAGAACGAAGCAAACAAACCAAAAAAATTGCAGGCTGTCAAGAAGGGGAGGGGATGGCATATGGGGCTAGAGAAGCAACAACAACAAAAGAAGCCAAAAAAAAAGAAAAGAAACAAAAATACAAACTAAACAAACAAACAAACAAAAAAATATGGGGCTGGAGGGGCCAGCCAGTGGGGCGAGGGCAAACGTCGGAGGCAGTGAGGGACCGGGTGAGCAACCATGGCAGTGGGGACCATATAGAGGGAAGAAAGGTGAGGGGTGGGAAAGCGTGTATCCCTGGTTACTGGGTGCTCTATCTCCTGTTGGGAGCTCCGTGTACTCTCCTTCCGGTACTCCCCGTCTGAGTTCTTTGGCAGCAGAAGCCCAAGATGGCAAATCTGACCACTTTAGCTAGTACAGGACCTCCACTCCATAGCTCTCCTTGTTCTCTGTCAGTTTCTTACTCCATTCAGTGCTTGATCAAGTTCTTTATTCCTTTATTTGGTACTTCAGAGTTCCAGGACTGACGTTGGTATCTGTTTTAGTAGTTTTTCAGAACTTTGCTGCAGAGGGACGGCATGGTGCTTCTATCTATAGTGCCATGTTGGCTCTGTCTATGATTTATATTTAAAAATGGCAAATTAACATCTGAGAAACTACAGGAAGTGTTTTCATTACATTTAAATCTCAATAGAAGAAAAAAAGTAGGCATCATTTATAAGTCATGTGCTAAATTTTTTTTTTTTTTTTAATATTTATAGGGGTGATTCATTACTTGGGAATGTGAATATTGCTATTACTACAGGCTACCTCATTTCTGGTATGTGTTATGTGGTTTACTGTTTACTTCTTTTTAAAATACTTGTGGAATTATGCAAAGAATGCATAGTGTATGCTTTTGGTTTATTAATTTGAGGAGGAAGCTTTTAGAATCCATATACAGAAAAAAAGTTGGCTTTCTCAACTCCTCCTGATCTCAGATGAAGATCACAGCTGAAGAGTGAAGCCCCAGACAACAGAAGCCCAGACATTTTTTACTAGTGACAGGCCCTTTGTAGGTCCCTGGGTGATGCAAACAGTTTGCTCTCGGCTGTTAACCGAAAGGTTGGCGGTTCGAACCCACACAGTGGTGCCATGGAAGATAGGCCTGGCTATCTGCTTCCATAAAGATTACAGCCAAGAAAATACTGTGGAGCTCAGGTCTACTCTGTAACACATGAGGTTGCCATGGTTGGGAATCAGTGAGTTTGGGTTTTGTTTTTTTTTTTTTTTGTCCCTTTGTGGCCTAAGAGTCTCTCAGGCGAAATTAATTGTGAAGCTAAAGAATTTTAAGCTTCAGAGTCCCTCACTTGCAAAGGCCCTTAAATTGTGTTCCTATGCTGATAGTTTTGTTAAAATTTGCAAAAGTAAGCTCTTCTAGCCACGATTGATTACAATCCAGACTTTTTCTACTCCACATTCACCTCTCTCATATTTCCCTTCATGTTAGGTGGAGTCGGAGTGGTCAAGAGCATTTGTATGATTAGATAATGGGGAAATTGGGAACATGTCATTTTAGCTGCAAAAGACATTTGGCCCATCTCAATAAAACAAGAGATAAATAACAGATTCCTGATTTGAACGTTTATATAGGAAGTTTATTTTGTAGTTTTTAAATTTATTAAAAAATTGAGAGAAAATCAAATAAAAATAATGGAATATGAGACAAAAATGATAAATGATGAAATCAATAAACATTTTTCTGCCACTGAGAAGTGAATTGTAACCAAAAGAATTAGATCATACCAAAATGCAGCAACTCATTAAGAGGAAGAGATAAATTTTGAATCGAAATAATTAATAGGTTATTGGATTATTTAATAATTCAATTAAAAGAAGAGTGAATCATGGGAAGACATTGGAAAAAGATTTTCTGGTGTGACATAAAATTCTGTCTTTGTCCAGGATAAAACAAAATTAATAATACACCACATACACTGGTTAATGAATGGTGTCAATTCTGAAAGTAGTTACTACCCAGGAAATCTTGTGTGAAAGAAACTTGATAAAGGTTTTCTCAAATAAGATGATCCAAAAAATTTACAAACAAGAGCTATGAAGCTGAAAGAAATTTTTCTTAACGATCAAAAATTTTTTAAAGCTGAATGAAAAGTGAATTCTTTTTATTCTCTCTACTCTACAGAAAATATTATAAAATTGTCATATAAATTAATGACCAAAGAGTGTGCAGCCAAAATATGTAGGGAAAATGTACTTGGAGACGTAGATCAGACTGTTAATTTAAAAAAAAAAAAAAAAAAAAGTTGTTGTCAAGTGCATTCCAACTCATAGTGACCCTATAGGACAAAGTAGAACTGCCTCATAGGGTTTCCAAAGAGCGTCTAATAGATATGAACTGCCAGCATTTTGGTTAGCAGCCGAGCTCTTAACCACTGTGCCACCAGGGCTGTTCTATTACTTTACTTGATATTTCACATTTGTGGTATTTATTTTCTCTTTAACTTTTGTGACTTGATTATATATTTCCTCTTTGTAAGTATTCATATCTAATTTTTTATTTGTATTTTTGTAAGAGAAGGTCCTACTTTATATAAGCTTTAGACCTCACAAAACCTGAATCCTCCCCTTTGTGTCCATCCATGTTAGCCATTTGTTTCCCTGTCTAAACTTCATTTTAACCAGTCAGTTAAAAAGACAAAAAATAAAAAGTTACATTGACATTTTGAGACGTTTCTGTTTCATTATATTTCCTAAATCATGGTATTTCGACTCAGGACGTTTTAAGGGAAAACTGATGATATGACCTCATGGTGCTTTTGCCATTTTAAATTAATATTTAATTTCCTTCGTTCACTTTCTATATTTTTTGTTGAATTTGTTTTATAAATCAGTTGGTCATTTCCTACCTTTTCTGCCACTATCTTATCACTGTCTGAATTAAGGTAATAGTGAAAATCAATAATACAGGCTTTTAAAAAATTATTATTAGATAATATTTTTATTTTATTTAACACTGGAAATAAGTTATCCATATATTCATTCATATTATATTACATGCCTATACACGAGATGCTGTGGGTCCCTGGGTATCACAAATGGTTTGTGCTTGGCTGCTAGCTGAAAGGTTGACGGTTCGTACCTACCCAGTGGCACTTCAGAAGAAAGCTCTGCTTATCTGCTTCTTCAGAGATCACAGCCAAGAAAACACTTTGGAGCTTGGTTCTACTCTGTAACACACCTCATCATCGTAAGTTGGAACTGACTCGATGGCAACAGGTTTTTGGTTTGGTGTTAGATTCTGCGAGTATAAAGATGCCTACAACTTGGCTGTCATCCTGAAGGAACCACAGTATAGTGGGTGTTTTGTTGTTAGGTATGTATTGTCAACTCCATGCACACTGGGATAGGACTATTGTGATCCATAGGGCTTTTACTGGCTGCTTTTTTGGAATTAGATCGCCAGGCATTTCTTCCTAGTCTGTCTTAGTCTGGAAGCTCGGCTGAAACCTATTCAGCATCATAGCAACACTCAAGCCTCCACTGATGGACAGATGGTAGCTGAGCATGAGGTGCATTGACTGGTAATTGAACCTGGGTTTCCTGAATGGAAGGCAAGAATTCTACCACTGTACCAACCAATGCCCCCCAACCCCATAGTAGGTGAGACAATTCTATCAAAGCAGATACTTTACAATAAAGTGGGATGTTGGACTAGCTGAGGTATTGAATAAACTTCTGTGGACTCAGAGTAGACAGTGATGAAATGCCAAAGGAAAGAGTTAAATACATTTGGGTAACAATGCAGCTTTCTTCCTATGGAATATCATACTAAATTTTCCTTCTTACAGATTTGTTGCTTCTCATTTTATATTGGAGAGCGATTGGTGACATTGTTTATGCAGTTCACCATTGCACAGTGCTATATGCATGCTGCCTTTTACTGGTGAGTGCCGTTTTGCAATAGCCTAACAAGCAGACAAGACTGGGTATAGTGACTTCAGTGGGAACGTAAGTCTAAATATACGTTTCTTAATCTATAAAGACCAACTTCAAACACATTCAGGGATCACTTCTGTGATATTTTGTCGTGTTTATTAAACAAAATAATAATGTGTGTCTGTACTGCTGTGACTGTTTGGATTTATAAATTTTGAGAGAGACAAATGACGTCAATATTGTGAATTTTTACTTAAAACTTTGAGGATTATGTAGATATAGACATTTGTCTGTCTTTCAGATGCATTCATGATTTAGCAGCCAGGGGAAGGTATAGATTCCCGTATAACCAGTTAAATTATTTCTTTTCTGCTTAATTACATGTTCATTAATTAAGCAGTTTGCAGTAATGGGGGTGTCTTGCTCAGAGACTTCATCAGAATTCCAGGACTGAGCTTAAAGAGGATTCTTGCGGTAAATCTCAGGCAGTAAAGCATCTTAAATTCTATATCTAAAATTATTTTTCTATATATACATTTGTAATTTAGCAATTTTATATCCCTTGCATGTTTGTTTTGTTTCTTGATGATCAGTTATTTTTCAAACTAGGTATACCACCAAGCTGAAAATATATATTTGGAAGTAATACATGTATGTAAATGAGAATTTTATACTTTTTATATAATAAACATGGCATAAAAATCCATCTTTTAAAATGTAAATGTAATTTCTGGCTTTTTTTTTCTTTTGTATGGTATTACTAAAATCCTTGCATTACTGGATATTTGTGACTATTTGAGGATTTAAAAAAAATTCATACAAATGTGTATTAATCTATTTTTCTTTATGTTGACTCCCACAAAGATTGCTTAGTGACTCAGAAGCCAATCTGCATTATTTCTGCAAGAATCAGATATATCAAAGCATCTTTGCACATCACCCATTTGAAGTCACAAATTTAAATAACATAAGTGTTTCAAAAACTATATGGGTTTTAATGTAAAAATAAGGGCTTCTCCAGCATAACCCTGATAGCAAAACCAGGTAAAGACACCACAAAAATAGAAAATTACGGACGATATCCCTCATGAACATTGATGCAAAAATCCTCAACAAAATTTTAGCCAGTAGAATTCAGCAACATATCAAAAAAATAATTCACCATGACCAAGTGGGATCTATACCAGGTATGCAGGGATGGTTCAACGTTAGAAAAACAATCAGTGTAATCCATCACATTAATAAAACAAAAGACAAGAACCACATAATCTTATGAATCGATGCAGAAAAGGCATTTGACAAAGTCCAACACCCATTCATGATAAAAACTCTCAAAAAGGAATAGAAGGGAAATTCCTCAGTATAATTAAGGGCATTTATACAAAACCAATAGTCAGCATCATCCTGAATGGAGAGAATTTGAAAGCATTCCCCTTGAGGACAGAAACCAGACAGGGATGCCCTTTATCACCACTATTCAACATTGTGCTGGAGGTCCTAGCCAGAGCAGTTAGGCTAGAAAAAGAAATAAAGGGCATCCAAATAGGTAGGGAAGAAGTCAGAGTATCTCTATTCACAGATGATATGATCTTATACATGGAAAACCCCAAGGAATCCACAAGAAAACTACTGGAAGTAATAGAAGATTTCAGCAAAGTTTCAGGATACAAGGTAAACATACAAAAATCAATTGGATTCCTTTACACCAACAAAGAGAACCTTGACGAGGAAATCACCAAATCAATACAATTTACAATAGTCCCCCAAAAGATGAAATACTTAGGAATAAATCTAACCAGAGATGTAAAAGATCTTTACAGAGAAAACTACAAGACACTACTGCAAGAAACTAAAAGAGACCTGCATAAGTGGAAAAATATACCTTGCTTATGGATAGGTGGACTCAACAGAGTGAAAATGTCAGTTCTACCCAAAGCAATCTACAGATACAATGCAATCCCGATCCACATTTCAGCAGCATTTTTTTAATGAGATGGAGAAACAAGTCACCAACTTCACATGGAAAGGGAAGAGGCCCCGGATGAATAAAGCACGACTCAAGAAGAAGAACAATGTGGGAGGCTTTACGCTACCTGATTTTAGGAACTATTATACTGCCACGGTAGTCAAGACAGCCTGGTACTGGTACAACAACAGACACATAGACCAATGGAACAGAGTTGAGAATCCAGATATAAGCTCACCTGCCTATGAGCAGCTAATATTTGACAAAGGACCAAAGTCCATTAATTGGGGTAAAGACAGTCTCTTTAACAAATGGTGCTGGCATAATTGGATCTCTATATGCAAAAAACTGAAACAAGACCCATATCTCACACCATGTACAAAAACTAACTCAAAATGGATCAAAGACTTAAATATAAAATTGAAAACGATAAAGATCATGGAAGAAAAAATAAGGACAACACTAGGAGCCCTAATACATACCACAAACACAGTACGAACCATAAGTAACAATGCACAAGCACCAGAAGAGAGACTAGATAAATGGGAGCTCCTAAAATCAAATACTTATGCCCATCAAAGACTTCACCAAAAGAGTAAAAAGACAACCCACAGACTGGGAAAAAAATTTTGGCTATGACAAATCCGATCAGCATTTAATCTTTAAATTCTATAAGATACTGCAAAACCTCAACAACAAAAAGATAAATAACCCAATTAAAAAATGGGTAAAGGATATGAACAGGCACTTCACCAAAGAAGATATTCAGGCAGCTAACAGACACATGAAGAAATGCTCACTATCATTAGCCATTAGAGAAATGCAGATCAAAACTACAATGAGATATCATCTCACCCCAACAAGGCTAGCGTTAATCCAAAAAATACAAAATAGCAAATGCTGGAGAGGTTGTGGAGAGACTGGAACGCTTATACACTGTTGGTGGGAATGTAAAATGGTACAGCCACTTTGGAAATCAATTTGGCACTTCCTTAAAAAGCTAGAAATAGAAGTATCATACGATCCAGCTATCCTGCTCCTTGGAATATATCCTAGAGAAACGAACCGTCACTCAAATAGATATATGCACACCCATGTTCATCACAGCACTGTTCACAATAGCAAAAAGATGGAAGCAACCTAGGTGCTCATCAATGGACGAATGGATAAACAAACTATCATATAGCCACACGATGGAATATTATGCAACGATAAAGAACAATGATGAAGCTGTGAAACATTTTATGGAAGCTGGAACTTATTATGCTGAGTGAATTTAGTCAGTCACAGAAGGACAAATACTGTATAAGACCACTATTACAAGAACTCAGGAAAAGGTTTAAACACAGAAGAAAACATTCTTTGATGGTTACGGGGATGGGGAGGGAGGGTGAGGGTTAGTCACTTAAGTAGATAGTAGATAAGAATCATCTTAGATGAAGGGAAGGACAGCACACACTACAGGGGAAGCCAGCACAACTGGACTAAACCAAAGCTAAAAAGTTTCCTCAATACAATCAAATACTTTGAGAGAGTAGCAGGGATGCGGAGTCTGGGGACCATGCTTTCAGGGGACATCTGTGTCAATTGGCATAACAAAGCTTATTAAGAAAATGTTCTGCATCCTACTTTGGTGAGTGGCATCTGGGGTCTTAAAAGCTTGCAAGCAGCCATCTAAGATGCATCAATTGGTCCCAACCACCTGGAGTAAAGGAGAACGAAAAACACCAAAGACACAAGGAAAGTACTGGCCCAAGAGACACAATGGGCCACATAAACCAGAGACTTCATCAGCCTGAGACCAGAAGAACTAGATGGTGCCCGGCTACCACCGATGAACGTCCTGACAGGGAACACAACAGAGTGTCCCTGATGGAGCAGTAGAACGATGGGATGCAGAACTTAAATTCTAGTAAGAAGACCAGACTTAATGGTCTGACTAAGATTGGAGGCACCCCAGAAAGCATGGCCCCTGGTCTCTCCATCACCCCTGAACTAAAACAGTTTCCGAGGCCAACTCTTCAGACAGGGATTGGACTGGACTATGGGACATAAAGTGATACTTGGGAAGAATGTGCCTCTTAGACAAGTAGATACAAGAGACCAAAGGGCGGCTTCTGTCCAGAGGTGAGAGGGCAAGGCAGAGAGAGTCAGGAGCTGGGTGAATGTTCATGGGGAATCGGGCAGAGGGGAGGAGTGTGCTCTCGCAGAATGGGGTGAGTGGTTGGGGTCTCAACGATGTATGTTAAAAAAAAAATTCTGTATGGGAGACTAAACTTGAAATGTAAACTTCGTTTAATTACAACAATAAAAAAAAAAAAAGGCTTCTGTACCCCAAAAGATATCTGAAATCACTTTATTTTTCTAAAGAAATAGGCTGTTTGTTGTGGCATTTCCTACTGTTCATTCCTTCACCTTCTTTTTTTTTTTTAATTTTAATAGATAATAGTTAAAAATACAGCTTCTTAGTTTGAAATTCTAATGATGACAATATAAAACATCTTTTCAGGCAACCTAATAAAATATTTTCTGATCCAGTGGCAAGTTCAGGATTTTTACTACTTTCTTAAATGTTATAACCGTTAATATATTACCAGTTTAAGATGCATCAAAAGACTTCTTCTTTTTATAGGTCTTAGATATTTGGTATATAGGCAATTTGTTTCTTAAGTGCTTTTTCTAAAAAAGGTATGGGTACCTTGGTGAGTTTAATCTCATGCTGTAATTTAGAAATATGTTCTGTGAACATGAGCCACATATAATCAATGTGTTATGAAAAGAATGTAAGCTGGTGAAACATAACAGATTACTTACACACTGCTTCTCTCTGCTGGCCACTGAAATCACAGGCTTAGTGGGATGGTTAAGATTGTGTGTCAGCTTGGCTGGGCCATGATTCTCCATGTTTTAATGTAATCACTCCCATGATTGAATATACTGTGAGTAGCCAATCAGATAAAAGAGAGTCTCCTTGGGGGTGTGGTCTGCATCTGTATATAAGCAGACGTTCTGGCTTTTTGCACTCTCTGGATCCTGCGGCTGCTTCCTGTCGTCTTATCTCCCGTTCTTGGGACTTGAGCTGTCAGCTCATCTGCCGAACCTGGGATTCATGGATCTGCACAGCCTGTGAGTGGGAGCCCTGCTCTCTGACCTTCCGATCTTGGGCTTGCCGGCTTCTGCAGCTGTGTGACTTGGGAGAGGCCTCTACCCTGATCCACGGACTTGGGGCATTCTATCCTCTACAGTTGCGTGAGCTGCTTCCTTGATATAATCTCTCTATATATATATATTTATACACTTTACTGGTTTTGCTTCTCTAGAGAATCCAGCCTTAGACACTTAGTAAATGTCTGGCTATGCATGGATCGGCAAGTTGAATGTTTAAATTATGTGGGATAAATGCTTTTTTTCTCTTTCAACTTTTATACTTTTTAATAAACCAATAAAATACTTACTATATTTTTAAAAAAGAGTTAACTGTTGCCTTAGTAAAATTGGTAAGTAAAGGAAATCAACAGCAATTTTTTTGTTAAAGATTGTTGTTGCTTCTTTGATGCCTTCCTGTGTTTTGTTGCTTTAGTATGAAATAAATTTATCTAACTAAAGTGAATCTATTCACAGGGAACCAAAATAGAAAAAAATAGATGAAATCATGAATGTTTCCATGAAAGAAATTCTGTGTTATATCTATTTTCAGACCTGCATTTACTAGATTTTTCATGCAGTGAATTGCTAGGTCACTTTGTGCATTTTGTTATTGTAAGTAAGTCTAACAAAATAATAAGGCAACCCATGATGGTATCCTTGTCACGTAAAGAATGAGAACTGGTATTTGGAAAGCACTCTGACTTGACACTTATTCCAACTATTCTTTAGGTTATGTGTAGTAAGCTTTTTTCCTAAAAGAAGATTTTGTAATTGCAACTTAAAGTCAAGTGAAGAATAGAAGGAAGGTACCTGTACCTTCTTTTTAAATACAAAAATCAATTGTATTTTTATATACCAACAACAGAGAACAAAGAAAAAGATATTTTTACAATAGCATCAAAAAACATTAAATACCTAAGAATAAGTTTAACAAAAGATGTGCAAGACTTTTACCCTAAACACAACAAATCATTATTAAGAGAAATTAAAGACTACCTAAACAAAAGAAGATGGAAGGAGTACACAGAGTCACTCTACCAAAAAGAATTGGTCGACGTTCAACCATTTCAGGAGGTGGCATATGATCAGGAACCGATGGTACTGAAGGAAGAAGTTCAAGCTTCACTGAAGTCATTGGCGAAAAACAAGGCTGCAGGAACTGATGGAATACCAACTGAGATGTTTCAACAAACAGATGCAGCACTGGAAGTGCCAAGAAATTTGGAAGACAGCTACCTGGCCAACCGACTGGAAGAGA
Source organism: Dugong dugon (assembly GCA_030035585.1). Taxonomy (NCBI): domain Eukaryota; kingdom Metazoa; phylum Chordata; class Mammalia; order Sirenia; family Dugongidae; genus Dugong; species Dugong dugon. The sequence continues at coordinate 131,384,372 of CM057462.1, forward strand.
TCCATATTTATGCCTATTCCAAAGAAAGGTGATCCAACCGAATGCAGAAATTATTGAACAGTATCATTAATATCACACACAAGTAAAATTTTGCTGAAGGTCATTCAAAAGTGGCTGCAGCAGTACATCAATAGGGAACTGCCAGAAATTTAATCCAGATTCAGAAGAGGATGTGGAACTTGGGATATCATTGCTGATGTCAGATGGATCCTGGCTGAAAGTGGAGAATACCAAAAAGATCTTTACCTGTGTTTTATTGATAATGCAGAGGAATTAGACTGTGTGGATGGTAACAAATTATGGATTAACATTGCAAAGAACGGGAATCCCAGAACACTTAATTGTGTTCATGAGGAACCTGTATATAGATCAAGAGGCAGGCGTTCAAAAAGAATAAGCATGGTTTAAAGTGAGGAAAGGTGTGCATCTGGGTTGTATACTTCCATCATACTTATTCAATCTGTATGCTGAGCAAATAATTGGAGAATCTGGACTATATGAAGAACATGGCATCAGGATTAGAGGAAGACTCATTAGAAACCTGCGTTATGCAAACGACCACAACCTTGCTTGCTGAAAGTGTAGAGGATTCAAAGCAGTTACTGATGAAGATCAAAGACTACAGTGTTCAGTATGGATTACACCTCAACGTAAAGAAAACAGTAATCCTCACAACTGGACCAGTAAGCAACATCATGATAAGCAGAGAAAATACTGAAGCTGTCAAGGATTTCATTTTACTTGGGTCCACAGTCAACACCCATGGAAGCAGCAGACAAGAAATCAAATGTTTTGTATTGGGCAAACGTGCTGCAAAGGATCTCTTTAAAGTGTTAAAAAGCAAAGATGTCACTCTAAGGACTAAGGTACGCCTGACCCAAGCCATGGTGTAAAGTCAGTAAAGGGTTTATTCTGATTATATTAAAATAGGTTTGTTTCACAACCAGGATTGCATTTCCTATCTAATTCCTAGAGTTTCTAATTGCCTTTCATTTTTTCTTGTATTATCTGCCTTTATCACATATTTGAGTTGCTCCATTTCTCAAGGATAGTATCAAAGCTCTGCGGTAATTTTTCTCAGGTTCCTGCTCCCCAAGCTCTCCATCCTCTTGCTCCAGTCTAAACAGGCTGCTGTCCAGGTCTGCTGCCCAAGGGCCTGGGGCTTCCTTTCATTACTCTCCTCGGTTGGAGCCTTTGTTTCCTAAATCCCATGTCTTTAACTTTCTTGGTTTGCTCACCCTTTTTTCTGCAGCCTAGTCTCAAATAATTTCCTAAGAAAGGGTGTGAAGGCCGTAAACTCTGAATCACTTTTGCAAGTTCTCCAGTTGTTTTTATTCTCACACTGTCTGGTTCCAGCATTATATCTCTTGGTGGCATACGGATTTGTAATATATTTAGCCACCTCCCTATGGTTACGTGTTTGTTTTAACTTTCATTGTTAGGTATAACTCTGAGTGAACATCCTTAGGTCTTCATATTTGTGAACATGAATAATATTACTAACGGTTATTTGCAGCACTCATTAGTTCAACTTGAGACAACTGTTTGCAAACTGTTCAAGTGAATGTTGTGTACAATATGCCTTCTTTTAAAAAAGCTATAGCATGCCAAGGATATTTCTAAATCCTCAAAAACAATATGTAATCTGTCTGGCTTGTAGGAAGTAGAAAACGCCTTGGTTTGTTTTGATACTAAGAGTGTCATTTTATGCTGAGAAGCTATTGAGTGTTTCTTCAGTATTTGGAGTTTTGGATAAGAATCTTATCGCTGATATTGTGTTTTACATATATTTTCCAGAAGGAAGGAATACTGGCATACATTGGGAATTTTCGTCTGATAGCAGAACTTTCCACCCCGTTTGTGAATCAGCTGTAAGTTACTGATACCACTAATTATTTTAAAGTTGTGCTGTTTATTTTTAGTTTGGGGAGGAATTTTTCCAGGATCCTAAAGCTACTATATAAAAAATGAACATACATGAGACGAATCATTACCACCATTCTACAAATGAAGAAGCTGAGGCTCGGAAAGGCTACAGTAGCTTTCTCAGACTTCCTAGCTAGTAAGTGGTAGTGCTAAGCTTTTAACACAGCTGTCTTTGCAGCATGTCAATACTGTATTATACTTTCTTCCAGGGCATTTGTTATGGATTGAATTGTGCCCCGAAAAATGTGTGCCAGCTTGGCTAAGCCATGATTCCCACTATTGGGTGGTTGTCCTCCATTTTGTGATCTGATGTAATTATCCTATGTGTTGTAAATCCTAACCTGTATGATGTTAATGAGGGGACGCAATCTACAGGATTAGGTTGTATCTTGAGTCAATATCTTTTGAGATATAAAAGAGAGAAGCAAGCAGACAGGAGAGGGACCTCATTACCACCAAACCAGAGGCGCCAGGAGTAAAGCATGTCCTTTGGACCTGGGGTCCCTGTGCTGAGAATCTCCTAGACCAGGGGAAGATCAATGACAAAGACCTTCCGCCAGAGCTGACAGAGAAAAAGCCTTCCCCTGGAGCTAGGACACTGAATTTGAACTTCTGGCCTCCAAAACTGAGAGAATAAATTTCTGTTTGTTAAAGCAATGCACTTGGTGATATTTCTGTTATAGCAGCATTAGATAACTAAGATAGCATTCGTACACCCCTGTGAGGTATGCTGCAAGATGAACTCTTTCCCCTGAATCTTTGGATTCAGTGGATTCTTCATGGAAAGGAACATAACGTACTCCATTTCATGTTGGGGTCATTCATATTCCTGAATTCAACTTCCTCCTGTCCCAAATTCTGATGTCAACATTCTCTCAGTCCCTCACTTTTTAAAAATCAATTTTTTATTTTAGATATACAAAAAAGTTGTGCCTTTAGCACAGAGAATTCTCATATACCCCTCACCTGGTTTCCCCTATTTTTAACATCTTACATTGCCATGGTACAGTTGTCAAAACTAAGAAACCAGCATTGATACATTACTATTAACTAAAATCCAGACATCACTGGATTGCTTCAGTTTTTCCACTAGTATCCTCTTTTTGTTCCAAGATCTAATCCAGGGTGCCATATTACATTTAGTTGTCATGTCTGCCCAGTCTCCGCTGGGCTGTGACATTTTCTTACTCTTTCCTTGGCCTTGTCAGTGTTAAGGAGTACTGGCCAGGTGTCCTGTAGAATGTCCACTAATATGAGTTTTTCTGGTGATTTTTTTCATGATTAGATGGAGGTTATTGGTTTTTTGCAAAGAATACCAGAGAGGTAAAGTACTCTTCTTGTCATATCCTATCAGGGATAACATGACCTCCACATGACATCACTGGTGATGTTAACCTTTATCACTTAGTTAAGATAGTGTTTGCCAGGTTCCTGCACTGCAAAGCTTTGTCCTTTCCTTACTCTATTTGAAAGCCAAGTCATGAAGTCTAGCCTACTCTCAAAGGAGGAAATTAAGCTCTGCCTCCTGGAGGGAGGGAGGTGCTCACTTGGACAATGGATTTATTGTTAAACTTTTTTGCTCTTATCTTGTCATTTAACAAGGTCTGCTTTTTTTTTTTTTTTTTTTCACTGTGAGATGTTTAACTGTCCTTTCTCTCCATATCTACTGCCATGGTCCTAGTTTAGGGCCTTTAGAATCTCCATGGTTTGATTACTGCAATACCTTTAATTAACTTCCCTAATTCCAGATTAACCTTATCTGGAATGCTTTCCTCACAGTTCAGAGTAGTATTTCTCATGTTCCATTGTCAGTACCTTATTTTTTTACAAAAAAATAAAAACAAACAAAAACACTGCATTCTGCTTAGACTCTTCTCTCTGACTTTTGAAAGTTCTGTGTGATGTGCTCCCACCCTGTGTCTCCGGTTTTATTTACTACTTGTTACAGTCGGATTTTTACTCTTACTGCTACAACCCTGCTACAACCCATGCACCTGTGGGTTGTTTCATGCCTTTCTTTCTTTTATTCATAGCCCCCATTTCCCCTCCATCTTTGAAAAATATACTTGCCTTTCAAGCCTTAGTTCAAAATCCAAAACCAAGGTGTCTTAGTTAGCTGTGCTGCTGTAACAGAAATACCACAAGTGGACGGCTTTAAACAATAGAAATTTATTTTCTCACAGTTCTGGAGGCTAAAAGCTCAAACCAGGGTCTTGACCATGTTGATTCCTTCTTTGCTGGGCGTTCCTTGGTTCTTGGTGATCCTCGCATGGGCATCTGTCTTCCCTCGTATGTGGTTGCTTCTGTGTCTGATCTGCTCTTTTTATAACTCAGAATTTGATCAGGTTTAGGACCCACCCTACACTGCTGTGGCCTCATTAACATAACAAAGAAACCTTTATTCGTAGATGGGATTACATCCACACGTATGGCGGGGGGGTTAGGATTCCAGCTCATATTTGTGGAGGGGGATGGGGAACACAATTCAGTCCATAACAGTGGGGAAAAATTGATTATATGTAGCCTTTCGTGATTTAGTACAGGGATAACACAGAGGATTGGGAGTGTCAATTAGACTCATATGAGTTAGACAGCCTACCCTGTATCAAGCTTTACTAATGGTTTAAAGGATCCAGGTAACCATGAGGCAAAGCAGGGAGAGGCTCAGGACCATCAGGATGGCTCCCTAGGTCCTTTTTGCATTGGGCACTTTATGAAACATGATTACCTGTGCAGTCTCTAAGCAATGTGCGCAGTTCACATCTCTGACATAGAAAGAGTGCTCTTGGTTATAAAGCATCTCCATTTCATACTCAGATAGTTACATAGCTTAAATGCATACATTCCAGGTTTGTTTAACATAAGCAATCCTAGGCTAGGTATATCCTGCTAGCAGCATTCCATGAATGAAGAGTCTCCTGCTACAAATACCATTATTCTATCAGGAGGTCTGTTATTAGTATGCTTACCAGGAGATTAGCCTGAATCACCCATCTTTTTTCTTGATTAGGGGGTCATCCTTCAACCCCAAATAGGAGAGAATGGATTGCAGATCAGCTGTGTAACACTTTCTTTCCCAAGTACTTATATACTGTCTTATTTTCTTTGCTGTTGTTTCGTATATTGTAATCTTATTTCTTCAAGAAGATAACCAGTTCCTACGGCTTGAGCCCAGTTTTAAAAACATTTTTAAATAACTTTTCTGCAATCCTCAAAAACTGTGATAATGTGAAAGTATGAGTATAAAGGGAAAGAGCATCTTCTTTGAAGTTTAAAGACTTGGATTCAAATCCAAACTCTCCCACTTACCATTGTGTGACGGAAGATTGTTTAACCTCTCTGAGTGTCAGTTTTCATGTCTATAAAATGGAGATGATACCTACAGACCCCACAGGTTGTTATGAAGATAAAATGAGATTATATATGTAAAGCACCTGGCATAGTGTCTGTCATTCAGTATATATTCAATAAGTGTTAAATCTAACATATATTCAGTATGCTAAAACCTAGTAAACACTGAAAGTGCATAGTTTATGTTTGCTTTCTCTACTTTATCATGTCCTCTTTGCTTGTCAACCCACTATAATTAGGCTTCTGTTCATTAAAGGCACCAGTGACTTCCACTTGCAAAATCCAGTGAGCTGTGGTTGATGCCTGTCAAAGGACTTGATGCTGTTGGTCACACCTTTCTTCTAATGCTGCACTCCGCTTGCTTTCACGGCATTGCCCTTGCCTCATTCTCCTTCCGTTTCCCTGACCATCCCCTCTCAGGACATAGTTTTTTAGATGATTGTACTCCCCAGGGCTCTCTTCTGGGTCACTGACTTTCTCCTGGGGTGAGTTCTGCCATTCCCAGGGTTTTAAGCTATTACCTATTTGCTGATGTTGGTGTAAAGGACTGTGCATGGGTTTTGGAATCAGATAAACTCAAGTTAGAGTTTAACTTGGCCACTTCCTATGGCCTTGGGCAAGTTACTTAACCTTCCTGTACCACAGTTCCTTCTTTCTTAAAAAAAAAAGCAGCATGTTAATGTTATTTGCAGTCAAGTGGATTCCTACACATAGCGACCCTATAGGACACAGTAAAACTGCCCAACAGGGTTTTCAAGGCTGTAATCTTTATGGAAGCAGACTGCCACATCTTTTTTCCATGGAGAAGCTGGTGGGTTCGAACCATTTACCTTTCGGTTAGCAGCCAAGGGCTTAACCACTGCGCCACGAGGGCTCCTATATTAATATTACCTACCTCTTAGTATTATAGTCAAGTGTATTCTCCTTTCAGGTGGCACATCAAATTCAATACATCTAAAATAGAATGTGAAGGAGCCCCAGTGGTGCAGTGGTTAAGTGCTCGGCTGCTAATCGAAAGGTTGGCAGTTCGAACTCACCAGGTGCTCTGCGGGACAAAGATGCGGCAGTCTGCCCCTGCTGTGAAGATTACAGCCTTGGAACACCTATGAGGCTGCTCTAGTCAGTCCTATAGGGTCTCTGAGTTGGAATTGACTTGACAGCTACGGGTTTGGATTTAGGTTTTTAAAGTGGAATGCAACATGTTTCCTTCTGTATCCTTGTCTTGTATTCTCTTGTTCAGTATGTAGCCCAGCCGTCCACTCGGTTACCCCTGCTGGATATCTGGGAATCATCTTTGACTGTTTCTTCCTCACCTATGTTTGGCCCATCACCAGGTCCTACCGTATCACCTCCTAAATGTTTCTTGCCTTTGCCACCTCCTCTCCATCTCTGTCCGCGCCCTAGTTCATCATCTCTTGCCTGGTCTACAGCACCAGCCTCTAACTCTGCATTGTCCAATAGAGTAGCTACAAGCCACATGTGGCTATTTCTATTGAAATGAAGTAAAAGTAAAAATTCAGTTCCTCAGTCTCATAACATTTCAGGTGCTCCATAGCCCTATGTGGCTATGGAACTGGACAGCACATATATGGAACATTTTCATTATAGCAGAAAGTTCTGCTTGGCAGACCCTATTCCACAGTGATCTACTAAAATACATAAATGAACATGCAGCTCCGCTGAGTAAAACCTCGCTCAGTGGCTCCTACTGCTCACAGGATGAAAGCTGAGCTCTTTAAAGTAACCCAGAAAGATATACAAGTAAAGCTGTCTTATCTCTGCCACTTTCATCTTTATCCTCTTCTCTCTCACCAACTTGCCCATCTTCCGGCACAGCCTCCTGTCTTCTTATTCATCTTTCAAGACTCAGCCCAGGGATCATTCCCATCACTAAACCCCAACACTTTCCAGGCTAGGTTGGGCATCCCTCACTTGTGCTTCCAAGATAGCAGTGTTACGTTTATATCATTGTGCTAGGTATATTTTATTGTAACATTGTCTCTTTTTTTTCCTCTTTTTTTTTACTACATTTTATTATGTCAGGGGACATATATTGTTAAACACGGCATAGTCTAGGGTCTACACAGTGTCTGGCACATACCCGTTGCCATCACAAATCTTTCTCTCATATAGCCACTGGTGGGTTCAAACCCCCGACCTTTTGGTTAGTAGCCAAGTGCTTAACCACTGAGCCACAAGGGCTCCTTTCTGATACATAAAACCATTGTCACAGAGTCGATTGTGACTCATAGCGACTGTATAGGACACAGTAGAACTTCCCTATAGGGTTTCCAAGGGGTGCCTGGTAGATTCGAACTACCCATCTTTCAGTCAGCAGCCACCATGGTTTCCTTCTGGCACATAGTAGCCATTTAATTGCATTTTGAATGAATGACTCTCAAGAGGTGATTAATTAAACTTCAGCGAGGTCCATTTCTTGAATATGACTCTGATTATGAGATTTTGAAGTTGGAGAAAGGTAACTTTGACATAGGAACCTCAACTTGTTTTTGTTTAAAACTCTTCTTCAGAAATTGTAAAATTAACCCAGAAGAACTAGATAGTGCCCAGCTACCACCACTACCATTGTGACATGGATCACAATACAGCAGGAGAAAAATGTGGAACAAAATTCAAATTTACAAAAAAAGACCAGACTTATTGGTCTGACAGTGACTGGAGAAACCTACGAGGCTATGGCCCCAGACATCCTGCTAACTCAGAACTGAAGCTACTCCTGAAGTCCACCTTTCAGCCACAGATTAGACAGGCATATAAAACAAACAGTAACACCCATAAGGAACATACTTCTTAATTCAGTCATGTATATGAGACAAATGGGCAACACCTGCCCAAAAGCAACGATGAGAAGGCAGGAAGGGACAGGGAAACTGGACAATGGACACAGAGAACCCCAGGTCAGAAAGAAAAAGGGGAGAGTGCTGATACATTGCAGGGATTGCAACCAGTGTCATAAAACAACTTGTGTATAAGAGGAAAAAAAATTGAATTCTACCCCAAGTGATAAATGTATTGCAATTCTAATAAAAATTTTTGCATATTAAAAATATATATACATACTTGAAAAAAAGAAATTGTAAAGTTAGAGATAGTTTAATTTATTCCTTAGTTTTATAGTAAAAACATATATTATACTTTTATTTAAAAGCTCTGGGTCTTTGTAAAGTAAGAAAATGAGAAGTGAATGGGGTTGGAATATGAGTAGGAGAAATGGTATAGTGTGAGCAACAGACAGTATAACAGAATTGAGTACAGCTGCTTAAGTACTGTTACAGTTTCCCATAGTTTAACTGTATTCTATGTATTTTCTTTTCATCTTTTTCATTGTGGTTGATTTTGTATTTGGGGAGTCTTTATATTTTTCTTGTTTTTTATTTTGATGTGTAGGATTGTTAGTTTCCTTTGTGGTTTCCTTAATATTTACTCCTATTTTTCTAAGTTTAAACGAGTCATTTTTTTCTTTATATCCCCTTGACTTCCCCTCCATATGAAAAATCTATGTCTACATTTTTTTGTCCCTCCTTTTTGTTTTAATGTTGTCATCTTTTACATATTGGCATCTCTGTTTCCCTATTTTTTTGTTTTAGCTTTGATTTATTTTTGTGATTTCCCTATCTGAGTTGATATCTGGTTGCTGTGTCCTGTGTGCTAGTATTGGGTTGTTATCTGATGTTATTGATTATCTAACTGGAGGAATCCCTTTACTATTTCTTGTAATTTTGGTTTGGTTTTTGCAAATTCCCTAAACTTCTGTTTATCTGGAAATGCCCTAATTTCGCCATCATATTTGAGAGACAGTTTTTTGCTGGATATATAATTCTTGGCTGGCAATTTTTTTTCCTTCAAAGCTTTATATATGTCATCCCATTGCCTTCTTGCCTGCATGGTTTCTGCTGAGTAGTCCAAGCTTATACTTACTGACTCTCCTTTGTAGATGACTTTTCGTTTCTCCCTAGCCACTCTTAAAATTCTCTTTTTATCTTTGGTTTTGGTAAATTCGATTATGTCTTGATGACTTTTCTTTTGTGATCTACCTTATGTGGGGTTCAATGAGCATCTTGGATAGATATCTTTTCATCTTTTGTGATATCAGGGAAGTTTTCTGCCAACAAATCTTCAACAATTTTCTCTGTATTTTCTGTTATTCCCCCCCGTTCTGGTACTCCAGTCACTTGTAGGTTATTCCTCTTGATAGAATCCCACATAATTCTTAGGGTTTCTTCATTTTTTAAAATACTTTTATCTGATTTTTCCTCAAATGAGTTGGTGTCAAGTGCTTTATCTTCAATCTCACTAATTCTGACTTCCATTGCCCCAATTCTGCTCCTATGACTTTCTACTGAGTTGTCTAATTCTGAAATTTTATTGTTAATCTTCTGGATTTCTGATTGCTGTCTCTCTATGGATTCTTACAGCCTGTTAAATTTGTCATTATGCTCTTCTCTAATCTTCTTAACTTCCTCTATTGCATGTTCTGCGTTTTGCCTAATTTCCTTCCTGATGTCTTGAAGAGTTCTGTATGTTAATCTTTTGTATTCTGCCTCTGGTAATTCCAAGAAATTTTCTTCCTCTGGAAAATTTCTAGATTATTTTGGGAGCTTGCCAAAGCCATCATGGTCTCCTTCTTTATGTGATTTGATATTGACTGCTGTCTCCAAGCCATCAATAAGTTATTATATTTATTTACTTTATGTTTGCTTACTGTGTCCTAGCTTCTTGTTTTATTTTGTTTAGATGTGTCCAAACAGGCTGCTCATGTGAGCTAGCCCAGTCACCGGTGCCCCTGAAGCTCTAACGTCCTGCCACCATGTGGCGAGAACTGCCACTAAGTATGTGAGCCCAGGAGTCCACCCACTCCTCCTGTATGGATTCAGCTCAGGTGTCCAGGTGGTCGGCCACTAAGTGTGTGGTGCAGGCTCTCACCTACAGTCCTAGATGATTGGTGTAGGCACAGGCATCATCCGCCTGCAGCGGGGGACACACACTGAGCAAGGCAGGGGGCCCACGGCACCCCTGAGTGTCAGGGAGGAAAGCTTGTCCCTGTTCCCTAGAGCATGTACATGGGTGGGTTTTGAAGCTGGACTATAAGCACCCAGTGCTGTTGGCTGTAAGGACTGTGGGGCACTTCTTGTTCTTGAGCCCCTTTTGCAGGTGACTAGGTGGTGTGGGTGGAGCCACCAGTTCTTAGGCCCCTGATGTGGGCAGGTGAAGCCCCTGTTTAATGGGCAGAGCTGTGTCAAATGTCACGAACCTGCCACTCTACCGTATAGCTGATACAGTGGAAGTTAGGCTTCAGGTATATACCCTGTTGTACTGTGGTAATGAGGGCCTACGCTGTTGAAATGGGCCCACATGTGTCTGCAGGGGGAAGGGCACTCAAAGTCTGTGGACCCCTTATGCCTTTGCCTAGGCAAAGGAGCTGTGCCTACCCTGAGTTCCTGGCTTAGAGGAGCTGGCAGTTTATTTTTTCCCGTTTGTTAATTTGTTCTCTCTCCAGAGCTGCTGGGAGAATGGCTCAGGGCATGTGATGGGTCCTACTTCTGGCCCAGGGGACTCGGCAATTGCTGAAGCCATCCTGGACCCAGTGCAGAGCAGGGAGCAGGAAGGTAAATAGGAGAGAGATTTTTCCTAAAGGGGGGTGTTTTTGATCTGCGTGGTAGGCCAGACATAAGTACTTATCTTTCGCCAATCATGGGCTGCTTCTCACTGGTTCTGGATGGCCTAGTAGACTCTCTGCCACTGGGTCTCTCCTGATGTGGAAAATGCCTCCTGAGTGCCACTGCTTGCCTGTCTCACTGAGCACCCCAAACTGATCAGGGCTGAAGGGGACCAGTTCCCACTGGGACAGGTCTGGCAACTCCTCACTGCTTCCGAACCATCTCCCCTCCCCCTCCACTCAGTCCGATTCCTCAGCTTTGCCTTTGATGTCCAGGGCTCCTAGATTGTCATATGTAATCAATTCACTTGTTTTTTCTGGTCTTTGTTGTAAGAGGGACCACTGGAAGCATCTGACTACTCTGCCATCTTGGCCCCACCTCTCTAGTTTAACTGTATTCTAGTTTATATTCTCTTCATTTTAGAGCTCTGTATAATTTAGGAAGGTACATAGATGCATGTGAAGGATATAAATGAAAAATACTGAAATAAAGTTAGATACCTGGGCTTTTGTTAAATTTCTGCTGCTGAATTTTATCTTTACATTAGGTTCTTTTGTAAAATACAATTTAATGGTGATAATCTCTTTCTAAACCAAATGCTCCAAACTTGTGAGGACATATTTTTGAATTGCTATTAAAATTGAATACCTTATACAAACATGACACCTATGTTTCTTAATATGTTTATTCAGTTTCTGTTATTATTCTCAGTACCTAAATGTCCCAGTTCCTGCCTTCAGGGAACTTCAGGTATACTGTCAAGTCTATTTAAAAGTCCATATAAAGCAATAAACTAATAAAACAACACATGTGAAAAGGGGCAAAAAAAAAAAAAGTGTTATTAATAGTATATAACAGAGGTTCTTGAACTTTTTGGTCTCATAAATCATTGAGGACTCCAATGAACTTTTTTTCCTCCGGATTATATCTATTTATATTTACTATATTGGAAATGAAAACTGAGACATTTAAAAATGTTTGTTTATTAATTAATTTAATAGTAATAATATTGTATGTTAACATTCTTTGTGTGAAAAATAACTACATTACCAGATAAAGAAATTTTAGTGGGAACAGTGTCATTTACAGTTTTTGAAATCTCTTTAATGTCTGGATTAAGAGAATTCAGCTGATTCTCAAGTTGGCTTTTTTTTTTTTTTTTTTTTTTTCTTTTTAAGTCTACTTCTGTTTTCAATCTGTTGTGGTAATGTAGGAATATTTTAGTAGTCTTTCCAAATAATTACGGATATCCTTTTTTGATACCACACCAAAACTGACCAAGAGATTATCCCTTATAAGTTAGTTACAATATAGGAGTACCTGGGTGGTGCAAATAGTTAAGCCTGCGACTAGTAATAGAAAGGTTGGCTGTTTGAATCCACATAGAGGCACCACAGAAGAAAGGCCTGGAACTCTGCTTCTGAAAATCACAGCCATGAAAACCCTATGGAGTGTAGTCTACTCTGCAACATATGCAGTGAGCATGAATCAGAATCAACTCCAAGGCAACTGGTTGGTTCTAGCATGGAATCTGAAACCCTTCTGTTATCTGCTATATTAAAATCCATTGTACTTGGAATGGATGTTATAACCATGCATTATTTTGTATCATAATGCATTAGTCATTTGGAAAATACTGGTTCACTGAGTTGATCTTCTAAATGTTGACACATTTATTATAAATATAAAAAACATTAGTTAATATCACCGCTTATCTCAACTGAAATGTGTTTAAGTATTGGGAAGTCATGAAGTCCTCAATGGCTTTCCAAAGCCAGATTTTCTAAAATTATAATTTTCACATTAAAGTTCATATTTTGTGACTGGCAACAAGTACTGTCAGTTGCTTTCCTTGCAGAGACAAGCCCACTTTCTTCTTTCTGAGAAAATGTCTGTCACATACCAAAGCCTATGTAACCGTAGTTTGTCTGTAAGATGTTCTTTCAAGTAAAAATGGTATTCCATGGAAAAATCAGGTAGTTCAGCTCACAACTCAGACAATCATACAAGGGTTTTTCCTTAGGGTAGCCAATGTACTTTGCAGCATAATTTCTTCATGTAATTCCCATTTCATCAGGCAGAATATTAAAAAGATGTGTACTCAAAGGTCATGATTTAATAAAATTAATAATTCTTACTGCTTCATCAAGAACATTCTTAAGTTTTTTCTCCTTTTTGGTTCTTTTTAACTGCAAGCACGTGGAGGTCAAAGAGTACAATGACTACTAGTACTGTCTGGTGCTGTTGCCTTGATTTGTGTAAGACACCAGCAGTTTTATCGACCATTGCTCTCGCACCATCAGTGCAAATGTCAACACAATGAAAAAGAAAAATACAATTTTTGTATTATGAAATTGTTTTGGCCTTGTGGACCCCCTGAAAAGGTCTCATTGGACAATGGACCACAGTTTGAAACCTGCTGGCATAAGCTAATTTCTGTGAGCTCTTGGAAAGAGGAGAGATTATTTATTGATTGATGTTTCCCACACAAGGCTTCACAGAGAAGGTAGGACATATTCTTAAAATCTTTCAGGGTTTTGTAAGAAGTGGATGGGAAGGGGAGGCCTTACATATAAGGAGAAAAGAATGAACAGAGGTTTTTGAAAAGTGTAGTAAACATGCTGTCAGTAGGAAAAAGTGAGTAGCCTTGCAGGATTAAAGAGTATGTCTTAGGGAGAGGGTGGGTAAACAGAGAGAACAGTAAGTGCCAGGGAGAACTGTTTGAACTTGATGCAGTAGACAGTGAATATATATTATAGTGGGAAAGGCATTCTGAAAATAGCATTGAGTAATTCTAATGTCTGGTATGTGTAGGATAGATTGTTGTGGGGTAAGACGGGAGGCAAAAGGTTGGGTTAGCAGGTAAGTGTCCAGCATGAATAAATGAAAACAAATAAGGGTCCAGATTAGGACCCTCTGGAAATTGAGAGATGACAAAATAGAGATTCTGAAGGAAGAAAAAACTAAATTGACAATGGCTAAGAAATTAGAGATACAGAAAAGGAAATGGTTTTAGATAACTTCTACACTGAATCCGTAAAGATGAGCCCATTAAAAGACATGGGGACAGGTCTGCTTCACGAGATAGTGATTTCACTGTCACTGAAGGCATTTCAAGAGAAGCTAGAGGAACAAATGGTGGGGTTGTTGAAAGAGGAATCTGAGCATTAGAACATTGGGTGGAAGAGGTGCTGGTTCACAAACCAAACTGCTTATCATAACCATCTGGAAAACTTTTTAAACATGTACTTATGAGTTTAATTCATTATTCCCGGGGAAAACCAGAGAATTTGTGTTTAGGACAAGCCCCCACCCCGGTTATTTTGTTGCAGCCACCTGCCAGTGGAACCAGATGACTAAGTTCTCCTAAAGGCCTCTTTCAGCTTTCCTGTTGTTGTTAGGTTCCAGGTTCCATCGAGTTGGTTCCAGCTAACAGCGACCCTATAGAACAGAAAACTGCCCCATGGGCCTTCCAAGCAGCTGGTGGATTTGAACTGCCAACCCTTTGGTCAGCAGCTGTAGCTCTTAACCACTGCAACACCAGGGCTCCTCTTTCAGCTTTAGGACTCTCTAAAATAAGTTACTGACTAAACCAATACATACGTACATACCTTATATTGAGTAAACACACACCCACACAAAAAGATGTGGGAAAGTAGAAAGACTAGAAGAGAAAGTCTTGAGTTTGGTTTGGAGATGTTGGGTAAAATGACAGAGCATCTGAATAGAAATAATATTGAGGATAGAGAGAGGAATTTTGGAATGATCAGAATAGAGGTGATACTTGAAATCATGAATAAAGATGGCACTTAAAAGATAAAATTGAATGTCTAGAATTGGGGCATAGAAGAAGGAAGAGTAGATACAATGAAGGAGTAGTTTAGAAGTAGGAGTGGAACCAAGATAATGCTGGGGTTGAGGGCCACTCTTCTAAAACTAAGATCCTGAACTTTCCAAGGATAGTATTTATTAGATACAAATGTTTACATGTCTGAAAGAATTACATGTGCAGCCAAGAAATAACTAGGGTCAGCTCACAACCCAGTCCCTGTGTAGAGTTGCAGAAACAGTCCAGTGTGAAAATCCTCACTGGAGTTTCTCCAAGGATGTCAACAAAGATCCAGTTTGTTATGCACAGCAATACTTCTTAAAATTCCCTTCATTCCTCTTACAGTATCTCCTGGACCCCACAGCTTCCCCAGACTCTCAAACTTCTGTCTCTCAACTCCAAACTCCTCAAACTTTCCAAACCAGCATGATGCAGGCATCCATTCTTGGCCCCTCATCCCCTTTTCTCATTTTGTATTTCTCTACCAACAAGTAGCCCCCTCCCCTCCTTTTTCCAAATGTGAATCAGACCAAATGATTCCTTGCAATTTTTAAACTATTTTTAGTGGGTACAACACTTTTGCACAATTAACTCCCAGAAACTTATTTGAAAAGTTCAATTTCCTTAGAAGGCCAGAATTTTCTCTAGGGGGCTAGAGGGAAGATTTCAAACACATATAATCTGCAGTCTTTTCTTTTATACCTGTCTTAGTAATAACTATGTTGTCGTTAGTTACTGTTGAGTCAATTCTGACTCATGGCAACCCCATGTGTTCAGAGTAGAACTGTTCCATAGGGTTTTCAAGGCTGTGACCTCTTGGGAGCAGATCACTAGGCCTGTCTTTCGAGATGCTTCTGTGTGGGTTCAAACTACAAACCTTTCAGCTAGTAGTCAAGCAGTTAACCATTTGTACCACCCAGGGACTCAGTAATAACTGTAGATGATATAGATGATAAGTAAAAGGGAGTGCTGTCCTTCTGTCCTTTCCCATATGCATGTCTTCCTCTTCCTTCTCTGCCCCCTTCCCTCTCAGCTTCAATACATATCTTGACAAACTCTTAGCCTTTATTTGTTGGTTTCAAAGAGTGTTTTCATTAAGTAAGGAAAGATGGATTCCAACTAAGTCAGTGGTCCTTCTGACATGGGACAGGAGGGTAAGGAGGACAATTATTTAAATATTATTTCATCTTGAATTAATATAGAGGTTTTTTCTTTTGAAAGAGACTGGCTTACAGACCAGGACACTGCTGAGATGGAAAAACTGGCAGAAGTTAAACAAGGTGATTACATAGTAAAACCGAAGGACAAGTCCTTTAAGTCTGGGTTTGTAGATAATCACCTTTCCAGACAAACAATAATTCGGGAAGTGTGTGAACTAGTTGGAGAACAGGAAGTAGTCTGGGGTATATAAAGTGTAGAACTTGTGGTATTAAAGAGAAAAGGCTATAAAGGTAGAATCAGGAAGATGAGTTAGGTTATTGTAGTCATCCAGGTAAAGATGCTGAGGACCAAATATTACAGTGGCAACAGTGGGAATAGAACGAATCGGGAGGATTAGAATTTTAAGAGGTAAAATGGAAAGGTCTTGGTTAAAACTATAGATTAAAACTAGAAACTAAAAATAGAATACTGGTAGGAATAGTCTAGGTGACTAAATTGATGGTGCTCTCATTGATAGGGGATTAGGAAGATAAGAAGAGAAACAGTTTTCTATGAAGATGGTAGTGGAGCAGGAGAGACTGGGTAAGGAGTATTGGTTTTAGGCATGTTTGAGACTTTCTGATTTGTCAGGTGAAAATGCCCAGCAAGAAATTAGAAGTATGGAACTACAACTGGAGCTTAAGAGAAGACTTGAAACCAAAGATTTGTGTCATGTGTATATACAGGGTTGGTGAGCCCCTGAGAATGGATGCAATGATCTTGGTAGAGCATCCAGAAAGGAATACATCCACTCCCCACTTATCTGCATAGTTAGGTTCCAAAGACCAGGTCATTATGTGAAAATCAGCATTATGCAAAAATGGAGGATGACCACAGCAGACCACAAAATGAAGGACGACTGCATTATTCCATAACTGCCAAATTACATCATTCCATAACTGCTAAGGAGCCCTGGTGGCACAGTGGTTAAGAGTTCGTTTGATATCCAAAAGATTGGGAGTTTGAATCCACCAGCCATGCCTTGGAATCCTTCCTTGGTCACTCATAGTGACCCTACAGTACAGAGTAGAATATGGGGCCATGTTACTCTGTCATGTAGGGTCACTATGAGTCGGAATCGACTCGACAACAATGGGTTACAACTGCCAAATTACATCATTACATAACTGGCAAACCACTGAGAATCATGGCCCAGCCAAGTTGACACAGAACCTTAACAGTCACAGCTAGCATTACTCTTGCCTCACAGCTTGGCGTTTGTTACTGCCAGACATACGTCATTAATGCACACAATAGCTATATGGTAGGTTTTTTTATTATTGATGTAAATACGATAGTCAATAAGTGAGGAGTAGGTGCAGTCCCCAGGAAGCAGAGGATTTAAGGGACAGGCATAGGAAGTAGAGATTGAGACAGAAAAGAGAATCAGGAGGAAATAATATCATGGAAATCAAGGGAAGAGAGATTCAGAAAAGTATGGTGCTTGGCAGTGTCAGATGTTACAGAGAGATCAATTTGGATGAAGGCTAAGAGTAATCTGTTGCTTTGGTTATAGGGAAGTCACTGTGACCTTTCCAAAAACAATTCTATGTATTACAGAAGGTCAGTCATATTGTACCAGGTTGATAGAAAGGTAAGAATGTCTGTGAGTGCAGTGCCTACTCCTCTTTTAAGAAGTTTAGCAGGGAAGGAAAGTAGAGAAAGAGATTTTTGGATTAGGGAGAATTGAGCATGTTGCTGAGAGAGAAGGGGAACTTGATGGAGCAAGGAATAGGGGATAATTGATGGAATAAAGTCCCAGAAGGAGTGGTGGGATCTAGAGCATGGGTAAAGAAACAGTTAGCCTTGGAGAAGGCCAAGAGATACCTCTTCCTTTGAGTGCAAAAGTAAAGGCACCTGAAAATAAGTTTTTCAGCCTTGAGGTCAGAATTTGGGATGATTCATGGTTGATAGACTCTTAATATCTCAGTAATAAAAAAAACAAACCCATTGCCATCAAGTCGATTCCAACTAATAGCAACCCTATAGGACAGAGTGGAACTGCCCCATAGGTTTTCCAAGGCTGTAATCTTTATGGAAGCCGACTAACACATCTTTCTCCTGCAGAGTGGTTGGTGGGTTCAAATAACTGACCTTTTGATGAGCAGCTGAGTGCTTTAACCACTGAGCCACTAGGGCTCCCATTTTAGTAATAGAAGAGGCCAGTTCCTCTTATGAGATTAAGAAGAGGAAGTGGATGGGAGAAGGAAAGGAACTTGAGTGGCAAGGCAGAAGTTTGGAAGCAATTCTATGGAGAATGTGGAGGTAAATAAAAGGGGTATCAAGTAAATTTGAGAAATCAGCTGAGGTTCAGACCTCTTATAATAGTATTTGTGCCATTTAACATAGGTATCTAACATCAGTGGGTAATAATAGCTATTTATTGAGCTCTTAGTATGGGGGAGTTATTACTGCAATGTATCAACACAGCTTCATAGTACAAAGTAGGTACTATCATTAGTCCCATTTTACAGAGACAAAACAGACATAGAGGTAAGTAACATGGAGAGCTAAAGACTGCACAGCTAATAAATGGCAGAACTAGTCTTTGAACTTAAGCAGTCTAACGGCAGAGCAGAGTACCCATTCAACCATTCTACTATAAAGAAAGCTGAGTTGAGGAAAGATTGGAGTTAGGCAGGGTGGATGGATAGATGAAGTGTCAAAGAGAACTGAGGGTGTTGATGGTGTTCTGAGGTTAACTTTGAGTTCAAGCAGGTAGGAAAGAAGTGAATCAAAATGTGGAGGTTGATACTGGAGGGATTTGAGGGTTTGGAGATCAAAGAAAAAGTTTAGGTGGAATTGGATAAAGTGAAAGATGGAAGGTTGGGTTATAACTTGAGAGGAAAGAGCTATTTGAAGCACAGCATTTCTGAATAATACCAAGGGCACCATGTAGTCAAAGGAATAAATGGCTGAAGGAGAAGAGAGCAAATCTTTGGAGTAGAGAAGGCTGGAGGATGGGAGAGATGTTGATTAGACCAAATGATGCTGACCTCACTGCCTCATTGAGTTTTTTCTTTTTTGTGTTTGGTATATTATGTTAACCATTGCTGCCTAAATAGTTAGGAACTGGTGGTGCAGTGGTTAAAACACTCAGCTGCTAACCAAAAGGATGGCTATTCAAACCTTCAAACCCACCAGCCACTCCGCAGGAGAAAGATGTGGCAGTCTGCTTCTGTAAGGAAACAGCCTTGGAAACCCTATGGGGCAGTTCTGCTCTGTCCTATAGAGTCGTTATGAATTGGAATCGACTTGGCAGCAATGGGTTTGGTTTGGTTTGACCTAAATAGTCTGTTCTTTTGAAATTGCCTTGCATAATTTAGACCTTCTATTTTCACTGTATTTATAAGATGTTATACGTCACTTATTTTAAAAATTATTCCTATTTGATATTGATATTTTAATCTCTTTAAATAAAATGTTTTCAGCTTTTTTTTCCAATTAATTTTTAGTTTCTTAGGTTGAATAGTTTCCAGCTTAGTCATGACTAATTCACAGTCAAATTGAATATTAAGATACATATTACTTTTACTACTTTACAATTTAATCTCTAAAACAATGAAATAAAATTAGTCAAGACAGTTTTCCTAAGGAAGAGAAAGTAGAATCAGGCAAATGTTCACTGGATTTTTTAAAAATAAACTTTTTTATTTTAAAATAGATTTTCAGAAAAGTTGCAAAGATGATACAAGAGGGTTCCCATATACTCTACACCCAGTTACCCCTATTGTTAACATCTTACATTAGTGTGGTACATTGTCAGAATTAATGAACCAGTACCGATAGAGTACTAACAATAATAATAACAGTCGGATAGTCAAGTTTTTACTATCATCCTAACTGTGAAATGACAGATAGTGGGATAGTCGATAAGAAGTAGTCCCTGGGAAGCACAACTATGTAAGGGACAGGCAGAGGAAGTAGAGACTGAGACAGAATAGAGAATAACGAGGAAACAGTATCAAAGCCAACTGTGTTCAGATTTCCTTAGTTTGTCCGTAAGTCCTTTTTCTGTCCTAGCATCCCAGCCAGGATACCACATTCCATTTAGTTGTCATTGTGGGTGCATCTTTTTTTTTAAATTTTTTTAAATTGTACTTTAGGTGAAGGTTTACAAAACAAATATTTTCTCATTAAAGAGTACACATATTGTTTTATGACGTTGGTTAACAACCCCACTACATGTCAACACTGTCCTTACTCAACCTTGGGTTCCCTATAAACAGCTTTCCTGTCCTCTTCTGCCTTCTAGTCCTTGTCCCTGGACTGCTGTGCCTCACTAATCCCATTTTGTTTTATGAGGCTGTCCAACCCCCAACTGAACGGTGAACCTCACGAGTGACTTCATCACTGAGCTAAAACAGTGTCCAGGGGCCATACTCTCGGGGTTTCTCCTGTCTCTGTCAGGCCAGTAAATCTGGTCTTTTTTTGTGTGTTAGAATTTTGTTCTACATCCTTCTCCAGTTCTGTCCAGAACCCTCTGTTGTGATCCCGGTCAGAGCAGTCAGTGGTGGTAGCCGGGCACCATCTAGCTGTACTGGACTCAGTCTGGTGGAGGCCTTGGAAGCTGTGGTCCATTAGTCCTTTGGACTAATATTTTCTTTGTATCCTGTTCTCATCATTCTCCCTGGTGAGACCAGTGGAGTATCTTAGATGGCTCCTCACAGGCTTTTAAGATCCCAGACGCTACTCACCAAGGTAGAATGTAGAACATTGTCTTTATAAGCTGCGTTATGCCAGTTGAGCTAGATGTTCCCTGAGACCATGGTCCCCACAGCCCTCCTCCCAGCAATTCAGTCCATCAGGGAGTTTGTGTCTATGTAGCTTCCATGACCTTTCCTTGTACATGTTGTGCTGGATTCCCCAGGATTGTGTACTGTCTTAACCCTTCACCAAAGTTACCACTTATCTATTGTCTATTTAGTATTTTCCCCCACCCCTCCCATCCCTCATAACCAACAAAGATTGTCACTTTTTGTGTGTAAACTTTTTCATGAGTTTTTACAATAGAGGTCTCATACAATATTTGTCCTTTTGTGATTGACTTATTTCACTCAGCATTATGTCCTCCAGTTTCACCCACGTTATGAGATGCTTCACAGATTAATCATTGTTCTTTATCATCGCATAGTACTCCATTGTGTGTATGTGCCATAGTTTATCCATTCATCTGTTGATGGGCGTCTAGTTTTTTTTCCATCTTTTTGCTATTCTGAACAATGCTGCCATGAACATGGGTGTGCATATGTCTGTTTGTGTGATGGCTCTTATTTCTCTAGGATATATTCCTAGGAGTGGGATTGCTGGATCATATGATCTTTCTATTTCTAGCTTTCTAAGGAAGCACCATATCATTTTCCAGAATGGTTGTATCGTTATGCATTCCCACCAGCAGTACATAAGAGTTCCGATCTCCCCACAGCCTCTCCATTTGTTATTTCCAGTGTTTTTGATTTGTGCCAGTAATGCCAGGGTGAGATGGTATCTCATTGTGGTTTTAATTTGCATTTCTCTAATGGCTAATGAACGTGAGCATTTTCTCATGTGTCTGTTGGCCGCTCGAATGTCTTCTTTGGTGAAGTGTCTGTTCATTACCTTTGCCCATTTTTAACTAGGATTATTTGTCTTTTTGTTGTAGAGGTGTTGGATTTTCTTGTAGATTATGGAGATTAGACCTTTGTCTGGCTTGTAATGTCCAAAATTTTTTTCCCATTCTATAGGTTCTCTTTTTCCTCTTTTGGTGAAGTCTTTTGAAGAGCATAGGTGTTTGATTTTTAGAAGATCCTAGTTATCTAGCTTACCTTCTGGAGTTTGTGTGTTAATGGTTATTGTTTGTATCCTGTTAATGCCGTGTATTAGGGTGTGTAGCGTTGGTCCTATTTTTTCTTTTATGACCTTTATGGTTTTGGGCTTTATATTTAGGTCTTCGATCCATTTTGAATTAGTTTTGGTATGTGGTGTGAGGTATGCGTCCTGTTTCATTTTTTTGCAGATGGATATCCAGTTTTGCCAGCACCATTTGTTAAAAAGACTTTCTTTGCCCCCATTTGATGAACTTTGGGCGCTTGTCGAAGATCAGGTGACCGTAGGTGGATGGATTTACCTCTGGGTTCTCAGTTCTGTTCCATTGGTCAGTGTATCTGTCATACCAGTACCAGGCTGTTCTGACTACTGTAGCTGTATACTAGGTTCTTAGGTCAGGTAGGGTGAGTCCTCCTACTTTATTCTTCTTCTTCAGTAGTGCTTTACTTATCAGGGGCTTCCTCCCTTTCCATATAAAGTTAATGATTAGTTTTTCCATCCTTTGAAGAATGTTGTTGGTATTTGGATCGATATGGCATTGTATTTGTAAATTGCTTTCGGTAGAACTGTCATTTTCACTATGTTGAGTCTACCTATCCATGAGCATGGTATGTTTTTCCATTTATGTAGATCCCTTTGGATTTCTTGCAGTAGTGTTATGTAGTTTTCTATGTATAGGTCTTTTACATCCCTGGTTAGATTTATTCCTAAGCATTTTATTTTTTTAGGGCCTATTATACATGGTATTGCTTTCCTGTTTTCCTTTTCATCGTTCTCTTTTTTGGTGTATAGGAATCCAACTGATTTGTGTATGTATATCTTGTATCCTGCTACTCTGCTGAATCTTTCTATTAGTTCCAGTAGATTTCTTGTGGAGTCTTTAGGGTTTTCTATGTAAACATGGACAGTTTAACTTCTTCATTACCAGTCTGGATGCCCTTTATTTCTTTTTCTTGCCTTACTGCTCTAGCTAGAACTTCCAGCACAATGTTAAATAGGAGTGGTGATAAAGGGCATCCTTGTCTTGTTCCTGTTCTCAAGGGGAATATTTTCAGCCTGTCTCCATTAAGAATGATGTTGGTTGTCAGTTTTTCATAGATGCCCTTTATTATGTATACCTATTTTATTGAGAGTTTTTATCAGGAATGGGTGTTGGACTTTGCCGAATGCCTTTTCTGCGTCAATTGAGATGATCATGTGATTCTTTTCTTTCCTTTTATTTCTGTGGTGGATTATGTAGATTGATTTTCTTATGTTGAACCATCCTTGCATAACTGGTATGAATACTACTTGGTCGTGGTGTATTATTTTTTGATACGATGCTGAATTCTATTGGCTAGAATTTTCTTGAGAATTTTTGCATCTATATTAATGAAAGATATCGGTTTGTAATTTTCTTTTTTTGTGGCATCTTTGTTTTGGTATCAGAGTTATGCTAGCTTCATAGAATTAATTCAGAAGTGTCACTTTCTTTTCTATGTTCTGAAATAGTTTGAGTAGTACTGGTACAAGCTCTTCACTGAATGTTTTTGGTAGAATTCTCCAGTAAAGCCATCTGGGACAGGGCTTTTTTTTTGTTGGGAGTTTTTTAAATTACCTTTTCAATCTCTTCTCTTGTTATGAGTCTGTTCAGATTTTCAACATCAGTTTGTTATAGTTTGGGTAGCTAGTGTATTTCTAGAAATTTATGCATTTCCTCTAGGTTTTCAAGTTTGTTGCAGTATAGTTTTTCATAATACTCTGTTATAAGCCTTCTTATTTCAGTTAGGTCTGTTGTAATGTCGCCCATTTCATTTCTTATTTTGGTTATTTGCGTCCACTCCTGTTTTTTTTTTTGTCAGTCTGGTCAGTGGTTTGTCGTTTTTTTTGATTCCTTCAAAGAACTAACTTTTGGTTTTGTTGATTATTTCTATTGTTTTTCTATTCTCTATTTCATTTATTTCTGCTCTGATCTTTATTATTTCCTTTCTTCTGGTGGCTGTGGGCTTTTTTTGCAGTTCTCTTTCTATTTGTTTGAGTTGTGTGGTTAATGTTTTGATTTTGTCCCTTTCTTCTTTTTTGATATGTGCATCTATTGCTATAAATTGCCCCCTGAGGACTGCCTTTGCTGTGTCCCAAAGGTTTTGGTATGATGTGTTTTCATTCTTATTTGATTCTACAAATTTTTTGATTCCATCTCTGATTTCTTCTATTACCCTGTGGTTTGTAAGCAGGGTGTTATTCAGTTTCCATGTAATTGCTTTTGTTCCCCTGCTTTTTCTGTTTTTAATTTCTACCTTGATGGCACTGAGGTCAGAGAAGATACTTTGTATTATCTCAACATTTTGGATCTTGTTGAGGATTGCTCTGTGGCCTATGACGTGGTCTGTCCTGGAGAACATTCCATGTGCACTGGAAAAGAATGTGTACTTTGCAGCTGTTGGATGGATTGTTCTGTATATGTATATGAGGTCAAGTGGCTGATTGTGCCCTTTAGGTCTTCTGTTTCTTGGCTGAGTCCATTACTGAGAGTGGTGTGTTGAAGTCTCCTACTATTATTGTGGAACTGTCCATTTCTCTTTTCAGTGCTGTTAGAGTTTGTTTTACATATTTTGGAGCCCTGTCATTGGGTGTGTAGATGTTTATTATGGTTATGTGTTCATGATGGATCATCCCCTTAATCATTATATAGTGTCCTTCTTTGTCTTTTATGATGGATTTTGTTTTAAAGTCTATTTTTTCCAAAATTAGTATGGCCACTCCTGCTCTTTTTTGGAAGTTGTTTGCTTGATATATTTTTTTCCAACCTTTGATTTTTAATAAATTTACATCTTTGTTTCTAAGGTGTGTCTCTTATACACAGCATATTGATGGATCCTGTTTTTTAATCCATTCTGTCACTGTCTGTCTCTTTATGGGTGCATTGAGGCCATTTATATTCAGAGTAATTATTGATAGATGTGAGTTTATTGCTGTCATTTTGTAGGGCTTTTTTTGTGTGTGTGTGTGGTGCTGACATTTTCTTTCCTCTTACTCTCCTTTGCTGAATTCCTTTTGTTTGCAGACTTTTTTTCATTTCTTTTGTTTTTGTAGGTTTTGTTTTTACTGAGACTTTGTTTTTCCTCTTTCTTTTTATGAGTAGGTTTGTTAACTTTCTTTGTGGTTACCATGAAATATACCCTGCTCTTTCTAAGTTTGAATCAGTCTATTATTACTTGGTATTGCCTTGCCTTCCTCTTCATTTGAAGGTTCTATATCTACACCATTTATTCCCTCTTTTGTTGTTCTGATCTTGTTTTCATGTGGAGATTAACTGCTCTGATTCCCTGCTGTATTTCTTTTGGTTTTGGATAGTCCTTGAGAGTTCATATCCTAGATTGGCACCTGACTGGTATGATCCTGCATCCTAGATTCAGCCAGCAAACTGAAGTTCTTTGTTCTCAGATCGAAGGACTCCCTTTAATAATTCTTGTAAGTTTGGTTTGGTTTTTCTGTTTATCTGGAAATATCCTAATTTCACCATCATATTTGAATGAGAGATTTGCAGGATATATTATTGTTGGCTGGCAATCTTTTTCTTTCAAGATTTTATATATGTCATCCCATTTCCTTCTTGCCTGCATGGTTTCTGCCGAATAATCTGAGCTTAGTCTTATTGTTTCCCGTCTGTATGTGACTTCTTGTTTTTCATGAGCTGCTCTCAGAATTCTTTGTTTGTCTTTGGTTTTGGCGAGCGTGATTATGATATGCCTTGGTGATTTTCTTTTGGGGTCTGTCCTATATAAGGTTCGTTGAGTTCCTTAGATGGCCAGCTTTTCATCTTTCATGATATTGGGGAAGTTTTCTGTCAGCAGTTCTTCAGTGATCTTCTCTGTGTTTTCTGTTTTCTTCCTGTTCTTGAACTCTGATCACTCGAAGATTTTTGCTTTTGATTGAATCCCACATAATTCTCAGGGTCTCTTCATTTTCCTTCGTTTCCTTTTCTGAGTTTTCCTCAGAGTTGTATCCAAATATTTGTCTTCAATTTCACTGATCCTGTCTTCCACCATTTCATATCTGCTCAGCCCTTCTATGACACTGTCCATTTCTGAAATCTTGTTGTTTATCTTTTGGATTTCTAGTTGTTGTTTTTGTATGATCTCTAGTTGTGAATTTATTTTGGCATTTTGTTCCTGCATTATTTTCCTGAATTCTTCCATTTTTTTGTCTGTATTTTCTATGAATTTCTCTGCCTTTTCCATGAATTTGTCTATTTTTTCCTCATTTTTGTCTGCTTTTTGCTTCAAATCTTGGATAATTGTGAGTATTAGAGATTTGAATTCCCTATCAGGTAGTTCTAGTGCCTTTTCTTCTACTGGAAAGTCATCTGGTGTTTTATTTTGGACACTTACTGGAACCATCCTGTCCTGTTTTTGTAAATGTTTTGATATTGTCTGCTGTATTCAGAGCATTCAGTAGTTATTTTTCTTGTTAATTGATTGTAGATTTGTTTGTTCTGCTGTGGTTTTTTTTTATTATTTTTTAATTTTGCTATGTCTGAGCAGGTGAGCTGTGTGTTCTTTGTTGTTTGCTTGTCTGTGGGCATGATACTTTTCGCCACCTTCTCCAATTGGCAGTGTCAGTCACTCAGATGTGGTTCAGCAGGGCAGGTCTAGCTGAAGAGGAGTTGCTGGGATGAGGTGTTTGCGGCACTTACTACGGCCACCATGACGGGCTGGTAATCAGTACAGGGCAGGTTTCGGTAGGCCATGCATGTGCTGCTTATTGGTGTGATGTTAAGCACATGGTGCAGGTTGGCAGGATGGAGGGGGGAGATTGTTATGTGCAGCTAAGTTGAGTATGGGAGAGAGGAGAGAGCGGAGAGAGGAATAGGTCCCAAAAACCTACAAACAAAAAAGAGTGCTAGGGGAACTTGCCATTGGAGTGGAGAGATGAGAGACTATGAAATGGGGAAAAACATAAAGGAGAAGAAGAAAAGAAAAAATTGAATACATAAAAACTAGAAAGAAAAAAGAAAAGAAAAGCTCCCAGGGATCCCACCGGTACAGCTACGAGGTCTGAGGAAGTTGCTCCCAGGCTTTGAAGTACAGCCTGGCTAGAAGACGTAGTGGTGACACTCAGTGCCAGGTATTCAGGAGACAGGAAGAGAAGGAAAGTATAGAGACAAGAGACTGAATAATGAAGAAAGACAAAATGGGAAAAAGAGGGAAAAGAAAACAAAATAAATAAAAAAAAAAACAACAAGAACCCCCCCAAAAAAAACATGAAAAAAGAAATGCTCCAAGGATCCCTCTGTGCATCTGTGCAATCTGAGGGGGTAGGTCCGAAGCCGAGCAGTACTTCCTGGCTAGAACAGGCTCCCATTTCGAGAAAATAAAAAGAAAACAAAAAATTCAAAACAAATAAAAAAATCCCTGGGATCCCACTAGCGTGCAGCACGGACCGGAAAGCAGTTTCATGTTCGAGTAGAATTTCGCGGGCCTCCAGGAAGAAGCAAAGATGGCGCACAGAGCCAGGTATTTGAGAGAAAGGAGGGCGAGGTGGTGAGAGGTAAGGAAGAAATCAAAAGAAGCAGAAAAAAGCAACACCAGCAGCCAACAAATGGCACTTAGGGAGTCAGCCAGTGTGGGCAGGTGGAATCCAAGCAGCCGGTGCTTCCTGGCCAAGAAACTGTGGTCACAGGAAGCAGAGGAGGCCAAGTGGGGGTAAAGAAGGGAGGGGGGTGGGAAAGCAAATATCGCTGGTTACCGGTTGTTGTGTCCCCTGCTGGAAGCTCTGTGAAGCTGCTTTCTCATACCCCCTGTTTGCTGGTCTCTGATAGGAGTCCAAGATCGTGGATCCATGCTGCATTAGCTGATAGGGGACCTCTGCATGTATCTCTCCTCACTCTCTGTTCTCTGTCAGTTTCTTATTCCATTCGGTGCTTGGCTGAGTTCTTTATCTCTTCATTTGATGCTTAGGATTTCAGGATTGCTGTTTTCTCTGCTTGGCTTAGTTTTTCAGATCTTTGCTGTGGAGAGACGGCGTGGTGCTTCTGCCTAGAGCACCATGTTGCCTGGAAGTCTGTAGGCGCATCTTGTTTGTGACAACTTCTGAGGCTTTTTCTTATTTTCAATATCTTTGACAGTATTAAAGAGTACTGGTCAGGTTTTTTGTAGACTATCCCTCAATTTGGGTTTGTCTGATGTTTTTCTCATGATTAGACTGCCCTTGTCTTCCCATCATATCAAGACTACATGCTATCAACATGTTGATATTAACCTTGATCACCTGGTTGGAATATCTTTGTTAGGTTTCTCCACTTTAAAGTTACTCTCCCCCTCAGCCCCGCCCCACTTCCATACTGTACTGTTTGGAAGGAAGTCACTATGCATAACCCACACTTGAGGGGAGTTATGCTCTACCTTCTTGAACATACAGTATCGACAAATTATTTGGAATTCTTTTGCAAGAAAGTTTTGTCTCTTTGTCCCCATTTATATCAGTATTTACTCATGGATATTTATTTCATACTTCCAGTTAGAGATCCAATACTATATGATTTTGTTGCTCAGATTGTTCCTGCTTTGGCCATTGGGAGTTCTTTCAGTAGACTTCTATGTCCTTTTGAGATGCTCCCATCATTTTTTTTTTTAAAGCACTTGTTACAGTCTGGAGCCCTGGTAGCACAGTGGTTAAGAGCTCAGACTGCTAACCAAAAGGTCAGCAGTTCGAATCCATCAGCCACTCCATGGAAACCCTACGGGGTATTTCTACTCTGTCCTATAGGGTTGCTATGAGTCAGAATTGACTCGATGGCAGTGGGTCTGGTTTTTCTCGGTTCTTACTTTCTGGCACTTCAAGATACTCTCGGTTCATCTGTATATTCTCTATCCCAGCCCTAGAATCAGCCATTTCTCTACGGAGTCCTTACTCCTTTTGTTGGAGAATGGTATTAAAAACAAGATCTGGGTACTGGGTGTACTCATTGGTACACGAGCGTCATTGTTTCTAGGCCCTCTCAGCTGATAGAGCTTGGAAATATGCTAAGCCGTGTATGTTGTTGTTGTTAGGTGAGTGACCCTATGTAAAACAAAACAAAACACTGCTCAGTCCTGCGCCATCCTCACAATCACTGTTATGCTTGAGCCCATTGTTGCAATCATGGTGTCAGTCCATCTAGTTGAGGGTCTTCCTCTTTTTCGCTGACCCTCTACGTTACCAAGCATGATGTCCTTCTCCAAGGACTGGTCCCTCCTGATAACATTTCTAAAGTATGTGAGACAAAGTCTTGCCATCCTTGCTATTAATGAGCATTCTGGCTGTACTTCTTTCAAGATTGATTTGTTTGTTCTTTTGCCAGTCCATAGTATATTCAATATTCTTCGCCAACACCATAATTAAAAGGCGTCAATTCTTCTTTGATCTTCCTTACTACATAGTCCAGCTTTCACATACATATGCAGCAACTGAACACATCATGGATTGAGTCAGGTGCACCTTAGTCCTTAAAATGACATATTTGCTTTTTAACACTTTAAAGAGGTCTTTGGCAGCAGATTTGCCCAAGGCAATGCATTGTCTGATTTCTTGACTGCTGTTTCCATTGGTAGCAGTCAAGTAAAATGAAATCCTTGACAACTTCAGTCTTTTCTTTGTTTACCATGATGTTGCTTATTGGTCTAGTTGTGAGGATTTCTTGTTCTTTATGCTGAGGTGTAATCCATACTAAAGTTGTGGTCTTTGATCTTTATCAATAAGTGCTTCAAGCCTCTTCACTTTCAGCAAGCAGGACTGTGTCATCTGCATATTGCAGGTTGGTAACAAGTCTTCTCCAAACCTGATGCCATGTTCTTCATATCGTCCAGCTTCTCGGATTATTTGCTCAGCATACAGATTGAGTAAGTATGGTGAAAGCATACAACCCTGACATACACCTTTCTTGACTTTAAACCACACAGTATCCCCTTGTTCTGTTTGAATGACTGCCTCTTGATCTATATACAGGTTCCTCATGAGCACAATTAAGTGTTCTGGAATTCCCATTCTTTGTAATGTTATCCATAATTTGTTATGATCCACATAATCGGATGTCTTTCCATAGTCAATAAAACACAGATAAACATCTTTCTTGTATTCTCTGCTTTCAGCCAAGATCCATCTGACATCAGCAATGATATCCCTCATTCCACGTCCTCATCTGAATCCAGGTGGAATTTCTGGCATTTTCCTGTTGGTGTACTACTGCAACCACTTTTGAATGATCTTCAACAATATTTTACTTGTGTGTGATATTTATAATATTGTGCAAAGATTTCCACATTCTGTTGGATCACCTTTCTTTGGAGTGGGTACAAATATGGATCTCTTCCAGTTGGCCAGGTTGCTGTCTTCCAAATTTCTTGACATAGACAAGTGAGGACCTCCAGTGCTGCATCAGTTTGTTGAAACATCTCAATTGTTATTCCGTAGATTCCTGGAGACTTCTTTTTCACCATTGCCTTTAGTGCAGCTTGGATCTCTTCCTTCAGTACCATCGGTTCTCAATCATATGCTACCTCCTGAAATGGTTGAACGTCAACCAGTTCTTTTTGGTACAGTGACTCTCTTTATTCCTTCCATCTTCTCTTCATGCTTCCTGTACTGTTTAATATTTTTCCCGTAGAATTCTTCAGTATTGCAACTCAGCTTGATGTTTTTCTTCATTGCTTTCAGCTTGAGAAACGCTGAGTGTGTTCTTCCCTTTTGGTTTTCTATCTCCAGGTCTTCGCACATTTCGTTGTAATACTTTCCTTTGTCTTCTCGAACCAGCCTTTGAAATCTTCAGTTCTTTTACTTCATCATTTCTTCCTTTTGCTTTAGCGAAAGAGCAACTTTCAGAGTCTCTTCTGACATCTATTTTGGTCTTTTCTTTCTTTCCTGTCTTTTTAATGACCTCTTGATTTCTTCATGTATGATGTCCTTGATGTCATTCAACAACCCATCTGATCTTCAGTAGTGTTCAGTGCATCAAATCTATTCTTGGGATGGTCTCTAAATTCAGGTGGGATATACCCAAGGTCGTACTTTGGCTCTCGTGGAGTTGTTTGTTTTCTTCAGCTTGAACTTGCATATGATCAATTGATGGTGTGTTCCACAGTTGGCCCCTGGCCTTGTTCTGACTGATAATAAATTGAACTTTTCCCATCATCTTTTTACACAGATGTAGTTGATTTGGTTCTTATGTATTCCATCTGGTGAGGTCTCCAAGTATAGTTGCCATTTACATTGTTGAACAAAGGTATTTTCAATGAAGAAGTCATTGGTCTTGTAAAATTCTCTCAAGAATTTATACACTTGTATACATGTGTCTTTGTTATCTAGTACTGCTATAAAAGAAATATCACAAGTGGATGGGTTTAACAATCATAAATTTCTTCTCTCACAGGTTAAGAGACTAGAAGTCTGAATCCAGGGCGTTAGCTCCAGGGAAATGCATTCTCTCTCTTTCGGCTGTGGGGGAAGGTCCTTGTCATCAATCTTCCCCTGCTCTAGGAGCTTCTCAGCGAAGGGACCCTCAGTCTAAAGGATGCGCTCTGCTCCCAGCTCTGTTTTCTTGGTGGTAGGAGGTCCCCCTGTCTCTCTGTATACTTCTCTATTTTATATCTCAAAAGAGATTGACTCAAAATACAACCTAATCTTGTAGATTGAGTCCTGACTCATTAACATAACTGCCTCTAATCCTGCCTTATTAAAATCATAGAAGTGAGATTTATAACACATAGGAAAATAACAGCAGATGACAAAATGGTGGACAGTCACACAATACTGGGAATCATGGCCTGACCAAGTTGACATACATTTTTGGGGGCACAATTCAATCCATAAAAACATGCATATCTATTATTATTTCTATATATATCCATCTGTATCTATATTAAGCTAAACATGAGTTCATACTGAGGTCTCCAGCTCTAATCAGTATCACATGGATCATTCTTGCCTCCCTCTTTTACTTGTCTGTAACTTTACACTCCAACAATCAGAAACCTAGCTTCCAACATCTAACATTCATTTACTTATTGTTTCAATCCTGGTATTACATGTGTAGTGGTTTCAGAAATGTTGACCTGTACTACCATGAGAAATTTTACCAGCTTCAGCACAGTGTCTTCATATAGTTTGTCTGTCTTTAGTCTTATAGTCTCTACTCATTTTCAAAATTACTTAGGACAACACTCTTTCTACCCCACCCTTTTCACTGAGGTTGTGTCATACATTTGTAATACAAGTTAGATTCTTTGTCACAGTCTGTATTACATACGGGCATCCACCAACCTCCTAATTGATTTTTTAAAATTTGCATAAGGGTCACTCTTTGTGCTGTAATGTTCTATGGGTTTTGACAAATGAATAGTGTCATGTATCTAGCATTATGGTATTACACAGTTTCCTGCCCTAAAATATCCCGTGCTTCAACTATTCATTCCTTCTCCCCTCTACTTGAAACCCTGGGAATCACTGTATCTGTTTTCTGTCTTTTTATTTTTTCCAGAATGTAATATAAATGGAATCATATAGTAAGTAGGATTTTCAGACTGGCTTCTTGCATTTAACACTATGCACTTCAGCTTCATCCATGTCTTTTCATGGCTTGATAATTCTTTTTATTGATGAATAATATTACATGTATGGATGTACTACAATTTGTTTATTCATTCACCTATTGAAAGACGTTGGTTGCTTCTAGTTTTTGGCAATTATGATTTAAGCTTTTATAAACATTGACATGAAGGTTTTCACTTTAGTTGTAAAAATAACTACACATAAGATTGCTGGATTGTATGGTATGACTATGTTTATAACTGCCAATCTGTATTCTAAAGTGACTACCATTTTCCATTCCCACCAGCAAAGAATGAGCATTCCTGTTGCTCCACTTTCTGGTAATCAGTTGCTAGTGTCAGTTTTTTGGATTTTAGCCATTCAAATAGGTGTATAGTGGTATCTCATTGTTTTCATTTGCATTTCCTTATAATGATAAATGATGATGAGAATTTTTAAAAATATTTTAATGTGTTTTCAGTGAAAGTTTACATAGCAAATTAGGTTCCCATGTGACAGTTTCTACACAAGTTGTTCAGGGCAATGAGTCAAAATTCTCATTAATTATTGTTCTGGTTGTTCTGTTTCCAGTACTCTAGGTTCCCTGCCCCCCTTGTTTTCTCATTTTTGCTTTAGAGTAATTGTTGTCCTTTTGGACTCATATAGATTTTTTTTAATGGAGCCCCATACTCAAGGATAATATCCTTTATTTTGTGTGGCAATCTGTTATTTTGCTAAAAGGTACCCTCTGGATAGTTTCAGTTCAAGGTTTACAGAGTATCTCACGGCAATAGCCTCAAGGAATCCTGAACATCTTTTCATATGCTTATTTTCCACCTATATATTTTCCCTGATCAGGTGTTTGTTCAGATCTTTTCTCCATGTTTCAACTGGATTATTTGTGTTCTTATTTTTGAGTTTTAAGAGTTCTTTATATATTTTAGATTCAAGTACTTTATTGGTTGTGTGTTTTATAAATGTTTTATCCCAGTCTGTGATTGACTTTTCATTCTTACAGCAGTGTCTTTCACAGAGCAAGTTTTATTTCTTTGTTGTACTTTAAGTGAAAGTTTACAATTCAAGTTAGTCTCTCATACAAAAATTTATACACACATTGTTATGTGACCCTAGTTGCTCTCCCTATACTGTGACAGCACATGCCTCCATTCCACCCTGGGTTTTCCATGTCCATTCAACCAGCTCCTGACCCTCTTTGCCTTCTCATCTAGCCTCTGGATAGGAGGTGCCCATTTAGTCTCATATATCTATTGAGCTAAGAAGCACACTCTTCGCGAGCATCATTTTATGTCCCATAGTACAGTCTAATCTTTGTCTGAAGAGTTGGCCTCGGGAATGGTTTTAGTTTTGGGCTAACAGAGAGTCCTGGGGCCGTGTCTTCTGGGGTCCCTCCAGTCTCAATCAAACCATTAAGTCTGGTCTTTTTACTAGAATTTGAGTTCTGCACCCGCTTATCTCCTGCTCCATCAGGGACTCTCTGTTGTGTTTCCTGTCAGGGCAGTCATTGGTGGTAGCTGGGTGTCTTAGTCATCTAGACATGTTGACAGATATTTTTGGAGGACACAATTCAATCCATGACACTCTACCCTTTGGCCCCCAAAAATGCATGTCCTTGCAACATGGCAAAACATATTCATCCCATCATATCATAACAAAAGTCTTAAGTCAACTCCAAGTCCAAAATCCAAAAATTCCTCTTCGTCTGTGAAATCTAGAATACAAGTTATCTGCTTCTAAAGGTACAATGGCAGAACAGGCACCAGCTAGACATTTACATTGCAAATGGGAGAAACTGGAGGAGAAGAAGTGGTAATAGGTACCAAGCAAGTCAGCAGAATACATTAGCACTCAAGGCTTTGAAAATAATCCTCTGTTCTCTGAGGCAATTTACACAATATCCCTGCCCTCCAGACTCTAGGTGTGGGCCACAGTCTCTGGATTCTGAGTGGAGGCCCCTTGGCCCTGGGCTTCAGCTCCGCCTTCCAGGCCCACTGGGACGGCAACTCTGCTCGCTCAGCTTCAGGCACACCATTCTCCTAGTCCATCAGAATGACAACTCCACCCTTAGAAACACCAGAGGCCATGGCTCCACCCTTTGAAACCCCAGAGGTCATGGCCATCGCTTTTGAGACTGAGGCAGCTCGGCTTCTTGTGTTCCTTCTCTCTTCAGATTCTGCTTCCTGTGGCTCCTCGGGCCTCATGTCCGCGTCTGCCCTGCTGGGGCAAGTGTTCCAAACCTTGGTAGCTCCACCGGTAAATGCCTGGAGTCACCCACTCTGCCAGGAAGCCTCCTGCGCACAGGCACTCAGCTCTCTCGCTCCATGGGTCGGGTCCAGCACAAGACGGTTCTGCTGCTGCTGGTTCTCTGCTGCTGCCGCTTCTCTGCCACAGCAGGTTCTCTGCTGCTGCTGATCCTCTGCTACTGCCGCACCTCTATCCATTCACAGTTTCAAAACCACTTCCACATTTTAGGTATCTGTTAGAGCAGCACCCCACTCTCAGTACCAAATTCTGTGTTCGTCATCTAGTGCTGCTGTAACAGAAATACCACGAGTGGATGGCTTTAACAAAGAGAAGTTTATTCTTTCAATCTAGTAGGCTGTCATTTCTGGAGGAAGGTCTGTGTCATCAATCTTCCCTTGGTCTGGAAGGTCCTTGTGATGCATCAGTCTTCCCTTGGTCTGGGAGCATCTCAGCGCAGGAACCTCAGGTCCAAAGGATGCACTCTGCTCCCGGCACTGCTCTCTTGGTAGTATGAGGTTCCCATGTGTCTCTGTTCACTTCTCTCTTTTATATCTCAAAAGAGATTGGATTAAGACACTATCCAATCTTGTAGACATCCTCAGTATAACCTCATTATAGTGATAGAGTTTACAACACGTAAGGAAATCACATCAGATTACACAATCATATACAATACTGGGAATCATGATCTACTCAAGTTGACAGATATTTTTGGGGGGCACAATTCAATCCATGACACTGGGCAACATCTAGTCCTTCCAGTCTGATGACGTCTCTAGTTTATGCGGCCCTTTTTGTCTCTTGGGCTAATACCTCCCTTGTGTCTTTGGTGTTCTTCATTCGCCTTTACTCAATGTGGTTGGGACCAATTGATGCATCTTAGATGGCCACTTGCAAGCTTTTAAGAACCCAGACGCCACTCACCAAAGTAGGATGCAGAACCTTTTCTTAATAAGCTTTGTTATGCCAATTCACCTACATGTCCCCTGAAAGCATGGTCCCCAAACCCCTGCCCCTGCTACTCTGTCCCTCGAAGACTTTCGTTGTATTCAGGAAGCTTCTTAGCTTTGGTTTAGTCCAGTTGTGCTGACTTCCCCTGTAGTGTGTGTTGTCCTTCCCTTCACCTAAGATAATTCTTATCTACTGTCTAGCTAGTGAATACCTCTCCCTCTCTCCCTACCCTCATAACCATCAAAGAATGTTTTATTCTGTGTTTAAACCTCTTCTTGAGTTCTTATGATAGTGGTCTTATGCAATATATGTCCATTTGCAACTAATTTCACACAGCGTAATGCCTTCCAGATTCCTCCATGTTGTAAGATGTTTCACAGATTCATCGTTGTTTATCATTACATAGTATTCCATTGTATAGATATACCATAATTTGTTTATCCATTCATCCATTGATGGGCACCTAGGTTGTTTCCATCTTGTTGCTATCCTGAACAGTGCTTCAAAGAACATAGGTGTGCATGTATCTATTCATGTGATGGTTCTTATTTCTCTAGGATATATTCTAAGGAGTGGGATTGCTGGATCGTATGGTACTTCTATTTTGAGCTTTTTAAGGAAATGCCAAATCAATTTCAAAAGGGGTTGTACCATTTTATATATCCACCAACAGTGTATGTGTTCCAGTCTCTTGACACCCTCTCCAACGTCTATTATTTAGTGTTTTTTGGATTAATTCTAGCCTTGTTGGGGTGAGATGCTATCTCATTGTAGTTCTGATTTGCATTTTTCTAATGGCTAATGATCATGAGCAATTCCTCATGTGTCTATTAGCCATCTGAATATCTTCTTTGGCTAAGTGCCTGTTCATATCATTTGCCCATTTTTTAGTTGGGTTATTTGTCTCTTTGCTGTTGAGATTTTGCTGTATGTTGTAGATTTTAGAGATTAGATGCTGATCAGATTTGTAGTAGCCAAAAATTTTTTCCCAGTCTGTAGGTTGTCTTTTTACTCTTTTGGTGAAGTCTTTTCATGAGCATAAGTGTTTGATTTTTAGGAGCTCCCAGTTATCTAGTTTCTCTTTCAGTGTTTGTGCATTGTTACTTATGGTTTGTATACTGTTACATGCCATGGATTAGGGCTGTTAGCATTGTCACTATTTTTTCTTCCATGATCTTTATCGTTTTCAATTTTATATTTAGGTCTTTGATCAATTTTGAGTTACTTTTTGTGCCTGATGTGAGGTATGGGTCTTGTTTCAGTGTTTTTTAGATGGATATACAGTCATGCCGGCATCATTTGTTAAAGAGACTTTTTTTTTTCCCAATTAATGGATTTGGGGCCTTTGTCAAATATCAGCTGCTCATAGATGGACGAATTTACATCTGGATTCTCAATTCTCTTCCATTGGTCTGTGTATCTGTTGTACAAGTACCAGGCTGTTTTGACTACTGTGGCAGTATAATAGGTTCTAAAATCAGGTAGTGTGAGGCCTCCTACTTTGTTTTTCTTCTTCAGGAATGTTTTACTTATCCAAGGCCTCTTTCCTTTCCATATGAAGTTGGTGATTTGTTTCTCCATCTCATTAAAAAATGTCATTGGAATTTGTATTGGAATTGCATTGTATCTGTAGATCGCTCTGGGTAGAATTGATATTTTCACAATGTTTAGTCTTCCTATCCATGAGCAAGGTATGTTTTTCCACTTATGTAGGTCTCTTGGTTTCTTGCAGTAGTGTCTTGTAGTGTTCATTGTATAGGTCTTTTACGTCTCTGGTTAGATTTATTCCTAAGTATTTTATCTTCTTGGGGGCTATTGTAAATTGTAGATTT
Organism: Dugong dugon; assembly: GCA_030035585.1. Classification (NCBI taxonomy): domain Eukaryota; kingdom Metazoa; phylum Chordata; class Mammalia; order Sirenia; family Dugongidae; genus Dugong; species Dugong dugon. Next base: position 131,421,748 of record CM057462.1, read on the forward strand.
GGTGATTTCCTCTTCGAAGTTCTCTTTTTTGGTGTAGAGGAATCCAACTGATTTTTGTATGTTTATCTTGTATCCTGATACTTTTCTGGAATCTTCTATTAGTTCCAGTAGTTTTCTTGAGGATTCTTTGGGTTTTCTGTGTATAAGATCATACGGTCTGCAAATAGAGAGACTTTTACTTATTCCTTACCAATTTGGATGCACTTTCTTTTTCTAGCCTAATTGCTCTGGCTAGGACCTCCATCACAGTGTTGAATAAGAGTGGTGTTAAAGGGCATCCTTGTCTTGTTCCTGTTCTCAAGGGGAATGCTTTCAGACTCTCTCCATTTAGGATGACGTTGGCTGTTGGCTTTGTATAAATGCCCTTAATTATGTTGAGGGATTTCCCTTCTCTCCCTATTTTGTTGAGAGTTTTTTTTATCATGAATGGGAGTTGACTTTGTCAAATGCCTTTTCTGCATCAATTGTTAAGATTATGTGGTTCTTTTGTTTTATTAATGTGATGGATTACTTTGTTTTTATAATGTTGAACCATCTCTGCATATGTGATATAAATCCCACTTGATCATGGTGGATTATTTTTTTTGATATGTTGTTGAATTCTATCGGCTAGAATTTTGTTGAAGATTACTGCATCTATGTTCATGGGGGATATTAGTCTGTAATTTTCCTTTCTTGTGGTGTCTTTACCTGGTTTGAGTATCAGGGTTATGCTGGCTTCACAGAATGGGTTTGGGAGTATTCCATCCTTTTCTATGCCCTGAAATACCTTTAGTAGTAGTGGTGTTAACTCTTCTCTGAAAGTTTGATAGAATTTTCCAATGAAACCATCCGGTCCAGGGGCATTTTTTTTGTTGGGAGTTTTTTAATTACCTTATCAATCTCTGCTTTTCTTATAGGTTTATTTAGATGTTCTACCGCTGTTAGTGTTAGTTTAGGTAGGTCGTGTGTTTCTAGAAATTTGTCAGTTTCCTCTAGGTTTTCAAATTTGTTAGAGTACAATTTTTCATAGTATTCTCTTATGATTTTTAAATTTCAGTTGGGTCTGTTGTGATCACCCATCTCATTTCTTATACAGGTTATTTGCTCCCTCTCCTCTTTTTCTTTTGTCAGTTTGGCCAGTGGTTTATCGATTTTGTTGATCTTTTCAAAGAACCAGCTTTTGGTCTTGTTAATTCTTTCAATTGATTTTCTCTTCTGTATTTCATTTATTTTTTTCTCTAATTCTTATTATTTCCTTTCTTCTGGTGCCTGAGGGCATCTTTTGCTGCTCTCTTTCTATTTATGCAAGTTGTAGGGTTAATGTGTTGATTTTGGCCCTTTCTTCTTTTTGGATGTGTGCATTTATTGCTATAAATTGACCTCTGAACACTGCTTTTGCTGTGTCCCAAAGGTTCTGGTAGGATGTGTTTTCATTCTTATTTGATTCTATGAAGTTTTATTTATTCCATCCTTAATCTCTTCTGTAACTTAGTAGTTCTTGAGCAAGGTGTTGTTCAGTTTCCATTTATTTAATTTTTTTCTTGCTTTTTCTGTTACTGATTTCTACTTTTATGGCTTTATGGTCAGAAAAGATGCTTTGTAGTATTTCAATGCTTTGGATTCTGTTAAGGCTTGCTTTATGGCCTAATATGTGGTCTATTCTTTAGAATGTTCCATGTGCACTGGAAAAGAAAGTATACTTGGCTGCTCTTGGGTGGAGTGTTCGGTATATGTCCATGAGATCAAGTTGGTTGATTGTGGCATTTAGATCTTCTGTGTCTTTATTTAGCTTCTTTCTGGATGTCCTGTCCTTCACCGAAAGTGGTGTGTTGAAGTCTCCTACTATTATTGTGGAGCTGTCTCTCTGTCTTTTCAATGGTGTTAGAGTTTGTTTAATGTATTTTGGCCCTGTCATTGGGTGTGTAAATATTTCTTATAGTTATGCCCTCCTGGTGGATTGAGCCTTTAATCAGTATATAGTATCATTCCTTATCCTTTCTGGTGGATTTTACTTTAAAGTCTAAAATGTCAGAAATTAATATTGCCAATCCTGCTGTTTTTTTTTGTTGTTTGCTTGATGTATTTTTTTCCATCCTTTGAGTTTTAGTTTGTTTGTGTCTTTAAGTCTAAGTTGTGTCTCTTGTAGGCAGCATATAGACGGATCATGTTTTTTTGTCCATTCCGCCACTCTCTTTTTATTGGTGCATTTAATCCATTTACATTCAGTATTAATTATTGATAGGTATGAGTTTAGTGCTGTCATTTAGATGTCTTTTTGTGTGTGTTGACAGTTTCTTTGTTCCACTTAATCTTCTGTGCTGAATCATTTTTATGTATTTTCTTTTCATCTTTCGTTGTTCATTTTGTATTTGCTGTGTCTTTATATTTCTCGTTTATTTTGTTGTGTATGAGTGTTAGTTTTCTTTGTGGTTACCTTAATATTTACCCCTAATTTTCTAAGTTGAAATCACTCTTTTATTTCTTTATATTGCCTTGACTTCCTCTCCAAATGAAAAATCTATGACTACCTTTTTTAGTCCCTCTTTTTGTTTTAATGTTGTCATCTTTTACATATTGACATCTCTGTTTCCCTATTTTCAGTGTTTTAGCTTTGATTTAGTTTTGTGATTTCCCTGTCTGGGTTGATATCTAGTTGCTCTGACCTGTGTTCTAGTCTTGAGTTATTATCTAATGTTATTGATTTTCTCCCTTTAGTATTTCTTGTAATTTTATTTTGGGTTTTTTTTTTTATATATATATATATTTTATTGTACTTCAGGTGAAAGCTTACAGAGCAAATAGTTTCTCATGAAATAGTAGTACACATGTTGTTCTATGACATTGGTTAACAACCCCACAACGTATTAAGCCTCTAAATTCTCAACCTTTTTTTTTTTTTTTTTGATGAAAATTACAGATGGCCAAAGATACACCGTTTCAAAAATTTCTACATTCACAGTTCAGTGACATTGACTACGCTCTTCCAACTGTGCTGTTATTCTCAGTTAAGATGAAGGCTTACAGAACAAAATAGTTTTTCATTTAACAGTTACTACACATGTTGCCCTATGACAATGGTTAACAATCTCACAGCACATCAAGAATATCATTCCTCCACCTTGTGTTCCCTATCACCAGGGGACTTCCTTGTCCCCTTCTGTCTTCTGGACCTTGTCAGTGGACTATTGTACCTCTTTAGTCTCATTTGTTTATTTATTTATTTATTTATTTATTTTATTTAAACACCATTTCAAAACTTTTTACTTACACATTTAAGTGATATTGACTATGCTCTTCTAATTGTGCTGCCATTCTCGCCCAAGATGAAGGCTTACAGGACAAAACAGCCTCCCATTTAATAGTTACTACAAATGTTGCCCTATAGCAGTGGTCAGCAATCTCACAATACATCGACAGTGTCCTTATTCAATTTGTGTTCCTTATCATCAGTTTCCTACTCTCCCTCTTCCTTCTGGCCCTTGTCACCGGACTCCTGTACCTCGTTAGTCCCATTTAGTTTTACTGGGCTGTCCATTCCCAGGCTTAACATTGAACCTCGAAGGTAACTTCACCTCTGAGCTGAAAGGGTGTCTGGGGGCCACACTCTCGAGGTTTCTCTAGTATTCTTTAGGCCAGTATATCTGGTCTTCTTTTTTTTTTTTTTTTTTTTTTTGGGGAGTTAAAATTATGCTCTACATCCTACTCCAGCTCTGCCCAGAACCCTCTGTTGTGATCCTGGTCAGAGGAGTCATTGGTGGTAGCCGGGCACCATCCAGCTGTACTGGGCTCAGTCCCGTGGAGGCCTTGGTAGCTGTGGACCATTAGTCCTTCGGACTAATCTTTTCCTTGTATCCTGTTCTCTTCGTTCTCCCTTGTTCCCGAAGGGATGAGATCAGTGGAGTATCTTAGATGGCCGCTCATAGGCTTTTAAGACCCCAGACACTACTCACCAAGGTAGAATGTAGAGCATTATCTTTATAAGTAGTGTCATGCCAATTGAGCTAGATGTTCCCCGAGATCATGGTCCCCAGAGCCCTCCGTCCAACAACTCAGTCCCTCGGGGGGTTTGGATGTGTCTATAGGGCCTCCATGACCTTTCCTTGTGCAGGTTGTGTTAGTTTCCCCTGTACTATGTACTATCTCACCTCTCACCCAAGTTACCACTTATCTATTACCTATTTAGTATTCTCCACCCCCTCCCATCCCTGGTAACCAACAAGGATTGTTACATTTTGCATGTGAATTTTTTCATGGGTTTTTACAATAGAGGTCTCATACAATATTTGTCCTTTTGTGATTGACTTATTTCACTCAGCATGATGTCCTCCAGTTTCATCCATGTTATGAGATGCTTCACAGATTCATTGTTGTTCTTTCTCGTTGCATAGTACTCCATTGTGTGTATGTACCATAGTTTGTGTATCCATTCATCTGTTGATGGACATCGAGGTTGTTTCCATCGTTTTCCTATTGTGAATAATGCTGCCATGAACATAGGTGTGCATATGTCTATTCGAGTGATGACTCTTATTTCTCTAGGATATATTCCTAGGAGTGGGATTGCTGGATCGAATGGTATGTCTATTTCTAGCTTTCTGAGGAAACACCTATTTTGGTTTTTGCAAATTTCCTAAACTTTTGTTCATCTGGAAATGCCCTAATTTCACCATCATAATTGAGAGACAGTTTTGCAGGACATATTATTTTTGGCTGGCATTTTTTTTTCCTTCAAGGCTTTATATATGTCATCCCATTGCCTTCTTGCTTGCATGGTTTCTGCTGAGTAGTCCAAGCTTAGTCTTATTGACTTTCCTTTGTAGATGACTTTGTTTATCCCTAGCTGCTCTTAAAATTCTCTATCTTTGGTTTTGGCAAGTTTGATTATAATATGTCTTGGTGACTTTCTTTTGCGATCTACCTTATGTGGGGTTCGATGAGCATTTTGGATAGTTATGTTCTCATTTTTCACTATGTCTGGAATGTTTTCTGCCAACAAATCTTCAACAATTCTCTCTGCATTTTCTGTTACCCTCCCCCCTTTCTTGTACTCCAGTGACTCATAGGTTATTCCTCTTGACAGAGTCCCACATAATTCTTAGAGTTTCTTCATTTTAAATTTTTTTTTATTTTTCCTCAAATAAGTCGGTGTCTAGTGCTTTATCTTCAATCTAATTCTGACTTCTATTGCCCCAGTTTTGCTCCTATGACATTCTGTTGCATTGTCTAATTCTGAAATATTATTGTTAGTCTTCTGGATTTCTGATAGCTGTCTCACTACGGATTCTTGCAGGCTATTAAATTTGTCATTAGGTTCTTTAATAACCTTCTTAAGATCCTCTATTGCTTTGTCTGTGTGTTCCTTAGCATGTTCTATGTTTTGCATGATCTCCTTCAAAATATCTTGAAGGAGTTCTGTATATTAATCTTTTGTGTTCTGTTTCTGATAGTTCTAAGAAAATATCTTTCTCTGGAAGATTTCTTGATTCTTTATTTTGGGAGCTTGCTGAAACCATCATGGTCTGCCTCTTTATGTGATTTGACAGTGACCGTTGTCTCCGAGCCATCAATAAGTTATATTTATTTTACATTTGCTGTGTCCTAGCTTCTTGTTTTGCTTTGTTCTGATATGTTCAAATTGGCTGCTTGTGTGAGTTTGTTTATTGGCACCTTTGAATCTCTAACGTCCTATCACCAGGTGGTTTGAGCTGTTACTAGGTATGTGAGCCTAGGAGTCTGTTTACTTTTCTTGTATGAATTCAGCTCAAGTGTCCAGGTAGTTGGTCTCGAAGTGTGTGGTGCAGCCTCTCACCTACAGCCCTAGACAGGCATGGGTGATTGGTGTAGGCAAAGGTATCTGGCTGCAGTAAGGGTTCATACACTGAGCAAAGCAGGGCTCACAGCTGCCCCTGAGTGTCTGGGAGGAAAGCATGTCCCTGTTCCCTAGAGCACGTAGGTGGGTGGGTTTTGCAGCCAGACTATGAGCACCCAGTGCTGTTGGCTATAAGGACTGAGGGTCACCACTTATTCTTTTTTTTTTTTTCTTTTTTTTATATTTTATTGTACTTCAGGTGAAGGCTTACAGAACAAATAGTTTCTCATGAAACAGTAGTACACATATTGTTTTATGACATTGGTTAACAACCCCACAACATATTAAGCCTCTAAATTCTCAACCTTTTTTTTTTTTTTTGATGAAAATACAGATAGCTAAAGATACACTGTTTCAAAAATTTCTACATACACAGTTCAGTGACATTGACTACGCTCTTCCAACTGTCACCACTTATTCTTGAACCCATCATGGGTGGCTACTTGGTGTGAGTGAAGCCACCCATCCTCATGCCCCTGATGTGGGTAGATTAGGACCCTGCTTAATGAGCAGAACAGTGTCAAATGTCACAAACCTACCACTTCACCATATAGCTGAAATAGCTGAAGTTAGACTTCAGGTATATACCCTGTTGTACTGTGGTAATAACAGTCTGTGCTGTTGAAATGGACCTGCACAGATTTGTGCAGGGGTGAAAGGCATTCAAAGTCCGTGAACCCCTTATGCCTGTGCCTAGCCAAAGGAGCTGTGCCTACCCTGAGTTCCTGGCTTAGGGGAGCCAGCAGATTCTTTTTTCCCTGTGTGTTAATTTGTTCCCTCTCCAGGACTGGGAGAATAGCTCATGGCTCATGACGGGTCCTACTTCTGGCCCAGGGGACTCGGCAATAACAGAAGCCGGCCTGGGACAGGTGCAGAACAGGGAGAGTTGAGGTAAATGGGAGTGAGGTTTTTCCCAAAGGGAGTGTTTTTTGATTCTCATGGTAGACCAGATGCAAGTGCTTACCTGTTGCCAATTAGGCACTGCTTTTCACTGGTTCTGGATGCCCAAGTAGACTCTGCCGCTAGGTCCCTCCTGATGTGGAAAATGCCTCCCAAGTGCCACTGCTTGCCTCACTGTGCGAGTTGATCCGGCCTGAAGGGTGCCGGCTCCTGCCGGGTCAGGTCTTGCAACTCCTCTCTGCTTCTGAACCATCTCGCCTTCTCTCTGCCACTCAGTCCCATTCCTCAGCTTTACCTTTGATATTCAGGGCTCCTAGATTGTCATATATAATCGATTCACTTGTTTTTTTGGGTCTTTGTTGTAAGAGGGACTACAGGAAGAATCTCACTACTCCCCCATCTTGGCCCCGCCTCCTCACAGAGCAAGTTTTAATTTATCAAAATTTTCTCCATGGATGTTGATTTTGTGTTGATTCTAAAATATCATCACCAAATCCAAGATCATGCATATTTTCTCCTACATTTTCTTCTAGAGGTTTTGTAGGTTTGCATTTTACATTTAGGTCTATGATCCACTTTGAGTTAATTTTTGTGTAAGATGTGAGCTCACTGCCTTGATTCATTTTTGTTGTTCTTTTTTTTTTGCATACGGACATCCAGTTTGTCCAGCACCATTTATTGAAAAGACTATTAGATTGGTCTTTCTCAACTGAATTGCCTTTACGCCTTTGTCAAAAATCAGTTGAGTATATTTCTGTGGGTCTATTTCTAGACTCTCTGTTCAGTTCCACTGATCTATTTGTCTATTCTTTTTTCAATACCACGCTATCTTGATTAAAATAGCTTCAGAGTAGGTCTTGAAAGTGAGTAGAACTTTGTTCTTTTCTAGTATTGTGTTGGCTATTCTGGGTCCTTTATCTTTCCATATAAATTTAGAACTTATTTTTTAAATATATGTTTTAAAAAGGAGCCCTGGTAGTGCAGTGGCTAAGAGCTACAGCTGCAAACCAGAGAAGGTTGGCAGTTAGAATTCACCAGCCGATCCTTGGAAATCCTATGGGGTAGTTCTACTCTGTCCCATAGGGTTGCCATCAGTCAGTATCAACTCAATGGCAATGGCCTTGGATTTGCTATTACTAAAAATATTGCTGGGATTTTGTTTGGGATTGCATTGAATCTATAGATCTAGTTGAAGAGAACTGACATTTTAATACTATTCACTTTTCTAATCCATGAATATAAGTATTTGTCCATATATTTAGACTTTCTTTGATTTTTCATCAGTGTTTATAGTTTTCCACATGTAGACCATGTACATAATTTATTAAATTTATATGAGTATTTTATTTTTTGGTGGTATTGTAAATATTTTTTTAAATTTCATCTTCCAATTGCTCACTGCTAGAATATAAGAAAGCAACTGCCTTTTCAATATTGACCTTGTATCATGTGACCCTGCTGTACTTGCTATTAGCTCCAGGATGTTATTATTTTTATAGATTCTTTTCTGGTTTTCTGCGTAGACAATTATGTCATCTGCAGATGTAGATGGTTTTGTTTCCTCCTTCTCAATCTATGTACCTTTTCTTTTTCTTGTCTTATTGCACTAACTAGGACTTCAAGTACAGTATTGAATAGAATTAGCGAGACAGGACATCCTTGCCATGTTTTTGATCATTGGGGTATGTTCACTGAATTTTCAAAACTAAAATTGAAATGGTTAATCCTCAGAGCTGCAAAATAAATATGATGTTTCTTTAATTTTTTTCCAGATGGTTCTTTAAAACTCTGAAGTATTCTAAGTCTTCTAAAGCTTACATCATCAATGGAGTACTCATGACAGTGATGTTTTTCATTGTGCGGATTGCTGTGATACCTAATTTTTATTACTTGATATATCGTGTGTATGCAACAAAAGCTTACATCAGGATTGGACTACTAACCCAATATTCCTGGGTTGGTAGTTGTGTTGTTTTAGATGTAATGAATGTCATATGGATGATCAAAATGACAATGGGGTGGGTGCATCTAAGTCAACTCCTTATCCGACAAGAAAAAGCAACCAGAAGTCCTCCTCATAATAGAGAATTTGATTAAAAAGTGGGATATTGATAAGCAAACTTCATTACAACTGATCAGATGAATTCTTGGCACATTTTTGTGTTTTTTTAATTATAAGTGTTATTCAGGGTTTTAGTGTTTTTTTTTTTTTTTTAACTTTAGAAAAGAAAAAGTAAAATTTAGCTTTTATTCCAAGATTCCTTTTCTGCTTTTTGTCTGCATTATAAGGTTTAAATTAAAATTTATAAATATAGTGGTGAATCTTTTCAGAATCCTGTTAACCTGCATTGGTATTTTTCTCTGTGAAAAGATGACTATGATAATTCAGTGCACTTGGTTTTTATGTCATTAATTTTGTTGAAAGAATGGGAAGTGTTTTTAAATCTACAAATAGCTCTCAATATTTTGTTGTACTGCACTTGTTTCTTACCATGACTGTCAATACCATTGTAGGGTTTGATTTCTAAATTGTTGAAATATTATTTTTCTTAGGCTATTAGAAGTGACATATTTTTCATTTCAGATAGACAATGATCTATTAATGATGACGTACTTTACTCATTTTGGGAATATTTACTTTGCTTATTCATGGAAAACACTTCCTGCATTTTAAGATTTTTTTTTTGAGATGTCACTTTTTAAATTTCTATTTTTAGCATTTTGTCAAATTATTGCGTTTATTTTGTAGTAAGGCTTAAGACATATCCTATAAATCTCCTGAAGAGGTGAACGACTTCTCAAAATGCATGTTGATATATCACTATTTAGGTTAATGGGAGGAATCATTAAAGAAAAAGCTTTAACACTGCTGTCCCTATCTACCTCCCTTGCACTTTTCTACGAAAAATACATTGCAGTCAATCCTCATTTTTCGCAGATTCTATATTCATGAATTCACCTTCTTGCTAAAATTTATTTGTAACCCCAAAATGAGAGTCCCTGGGTAATGCAAACAGTTAATGCACTTTGCTGCTAACCGAAAGGTTGGTGGTTCAAGTCCACCGTGAGGCACCTCAGACAAAAGTTCTGGCTGTCTACTTACAAAAAACCAGCCATTGAAAACCCTATGGACCACAATTCTAGTCTGACACATCTAGGGTCAGTTGCCATCAGTTGGAGTTGATTCCAGAGCAACTGATTTTTTTTTTTTTTAATGTCAAATTCAATAATTGCTGTGCTTTCATTGTTATTCACACACATGCGCAAAGTGGTAAAAAAAATTTAAATCGCCTAACATGCATATTCCCAGCTGAGGGCTCTGGGTTCTTATTTCAGCTCTTATACAATAAACAAGTGTCCTTTTTCAATCTTTTCCAATATTTTTTGCATTTTTGTGTTTTTTTCTTGGTGATTTTGCTGTTTAAAATGGCCCCTAAGCATAGAGCTGAAATGCTGTCCAGTGCTTCTAAGCTCAAGAAGGCTGTGATGTGCCTCAAGGGGAAAATAATTGTGTTAGATAAGCTGCGTTTGGGCATGAGTTATAGTGTTATTGGCTATGAATTAAACGTTAATGAATCAAAAATATATATTGAAGTATCTTTAAGCAGAAGCACACATAAAGCAAGGTTATGTATTGAGAAACTGAGACATTGTTGTGACCAGAGGCTTGTGGGAAACTAACCCTGTATTCCTCTAGGAGCAATGATTCAGTATTTGCTATATCACTGCTTGCAGTGACTTCACAGAATATAACTGTTGTGAATAATGAAAATCGACTGCATTTCCATTTGCAAAATCTCCCCTGATTTCAGAACCCAACATGATTAGTACTAAAGTCCTAAGCAATATGGATTTCTCGTGTTCCTAAGGGAGGCCCCTTCTTAATGAGACTAAACCTACAAAAATATCAGTATTTGTGTTTTACTCAATTTACATCCATGTTTGCTTAATCAGGATTTTAATGCTGTGAATTTCTATCTTTCCTAGAGGACAGGAAAAAAAAAATTAAGGTAATTTAATCACAAGTATTCTGATTATCAATATTATTGCTTTATGCTAATAAAAATGCCTAGTGATGCTTTTTTTCTTTTGTTTTTCTTTGTGTTTGTGTGTGTGTGTATGTATTTGCATTTGCTTTGGTTCTTGCAACCCAAATATAGAATCATATGTTTAGCTATTATTGCCTTTATTTATTTTTCTCAAGTACTTCACTTTAATAATTCAACTGTGTTGACTACTTGAACTTAATTGAACCCAAACCAAAAGATCTAATCCATTCAGTTTCTCAGTTCGAAAGAGAATGTTTAACTCACTTTCATTGTTCATGTTATGATGAGGAAGGGAGGCTGGCTGAATATAATCAAGACTTTTGATTTGATTTGATTTTCCAATGCAGATAGAGCTTAGAACATTTAAAGAAAAGAAGAGAAATCTCAGTCTAAGTAAATGATAAAATGCGATCGATTGGCTTATACAGGTACACTTCTTTTTGAAAGACTTAAAGTAATGTGAAATATAGTCATTTGTTCTTTAAGCTACTAAAATTACATCAATAATTTATTACTAAATTCAGTGCCTTCCACATCATAGGCACTTGAAAATGTATTGGTTGGTTAGAGGGGGTAGGAAAGCAAGTGATTTTATCTCGTTCTTGTTCTTTTCCAAGAATACTGGCTTTTTAAAAGAAAACCATTTATATTATAAAACTATTTTGGACATTCATTCCTTTAGAAAGAAATAAAACTTAGAATAAATATTTTTGACTCTTGGTATTTCTATAGTTTGAAAACATATTTTAAACTCATCATCACAATGAAGAGAATATAAAACTATAACATTATTGGATCTACATATGGCAGTTTTAGTTTTTATACTTGCTGTGTCATATTTAAAACTTCATTTTTACTTTCATTGACATTACCTTTCATTGGGATAGTTGCTCACTAAATAAGTGCATTTAGAGTATCAAAGCTTTGAACTAGTATTTGTTATCTGCTGGCTGCATGACATCTAACGCAACATCCAAAAGTTCATTCTACCTATTTCCTCATAACAACAGACATGAAATGCAAAAGATACTATAAACTGCAACGCCATTTGAAGTCAGATCTTTACAGGAGCTATATACTTTGCTTTTCTCTGATTATATCCACCTATCTAAGGTACAAATAGTTAATGACAGAACATATCACTTAATAAATGATAAACTTTTCATTTATTAAACGATAAACTTTTGCTAGACGTTTTAGTATTTTGACTACATGAATTAATTTAAATGAATCTATTCAACATTCTGATACTCAACAACTTGAAAATATTTATAGAAAATAAAAACAAATTGACAAAGTTTTCAGCAACTATTTTTATAGAAAAAGATTAGTGACAATAATTATAAAGATGTTCTATGCATGTTTAGTATTCTAGAAAACAAAAATTTTTAGGAAACATTAAAAATGTATGAAAATCAACTAAGTAGCATGCAAAATCATACATTCTGCATTAAATATTATACTTGGGAGAATTAAAAAATTATAAGCTTGAGTTTATAAACTTTGCACTGTTGTACCTAAAATCCTTTTAATGAGGATTGTTTGCATTTATTTAAAACTAAAAATAGAATTACATATGGGTGCAAAAAAAATTAATTCCTGCTTAAATTATGCTTCAGTACCTGGTAGTAAGTTGAAATTGAATTTTATTATTTCATGGACTAGTCCTATGTTAAGAGAAATAATAGTTAATGTTTTACCATCCCTAAAGGTCCCTTTGATATACACTTTGATATTGGGATGACCCAATAATGTCTTTAAGGTCTAGTTGTAAAAACTGCCTAGTTTATAGGCATTTGAGTCAAAATCTTTTCTAAATTTTAATAATCCATTAAAATCAAATCAAATTTTTGCTAAAATACCTGTTTTTAAATTGTAATCTGAGGTGTACTGGGCATTTGGAGAAAAGTTCTTCATTGATGAGAGACCCAGATTTCCTGTTATCATGCAGGTAGAAGAAACATGTTCTTCTCATGGAGACAGAGGGGGAAGTATTGCTGTAATATACACGTTTCTTCTGTTTCATTTGTAAGGGACATAAACATGTTCCAAAAGACTCTATTAAATAAATGTTTGAACAAATTTTGGTTTCTAGGTTGTCCTTAACTCCAAATATATAAATACGCATTTGAAGTTGAATGGCTTAAGTGGCTTAGTCTGTTGGATGAAATGGACAAGTCCAAGCAGTTGATGACATCATCTATTATAACTCATGGGAGACTATGTATTTTTCTGTGTTCTGAATGCCATAAGAAGCAAACTCATGTAGTGTCATCAGAAGAGTGGCACAGTATTTCCCAGCATGTGTGGGCCCACACAGCGGTGAGACCCTCCTGTGTTGAGAGACCCTGGACACGCACACCTCCCCAGCCTTAACTACAGTGGGTTGATGACAAATACATTAAAGCTGCTGAAAGTGAGTTCTGATGTAAAACACACGAGATGTGTATAAGACCCATGAAAAGCCTGCCAGACCTGGAGTTGGAGGACACACGGCGACTGCTTTTCCCTTAAAATTCTCCCTGGATCTAGGAAGTTTTCTCTATGAATCCTTTCAGTCCTTCCATCTCTCGAACAACATGCCAAGGACTCCATCAGCACCCCCTCCCTCACACCAACACCTTTCTATGTCAACTTTTGAGGACCCCCCCCCCATACACCCATACGCTTCCCGATCTATTGTGACAAATTTAAAAGTTTACAAGCGTGTGTTTTCATTAGATAAAAGCAGTGCAGTTAAGTTTAAGTAAAGATCAAACAAACATTTATTAGGAGGCTAGGGGAAGCTAGCCTTTACTCACTAATACCTGTTTATAACATGAGGCAAAGCTAATCATAATACTATGGTTTTATGGAAAAACATCTGTAATATACATATTTTTTTCAACTGGTTTTGCAATAAGTGCTTTATATTTCAGCTGGGGATTTGTTGTAGGTATATAAGTTATCTAAATGCTCTTCCTTAGACCCCATGACAAGAGAGGGGAGGAACTAAGGGAGCTCTGTTGTAACCAGAGGGCCTGGCCTGTGGCAACATTGTTTTAGAGTCCTGCTCTTTAACAGAGCCAACTTTGTTGTTGTTGGGTACCATCCAGTTATTCCAACTCATAGCAACCCCCATGTGATAGAGTAGAACTTCCCCATAGGGTTTCCTAGGTTGTAATTCTTCCTCAGTCTTCTTTATTCATTGTCCAGCTTTCACATGCATAAGAGGCAGCTGAAAAACACCCTGGCTTGGGTCAGGCACATCTTAGTTCTTAAAGTGACATCTTTGCTTTTTAACACTTCAAAGAGGTCTGTTTAGGAAGACCGAACAAGAATTGATGTCTTTGAATTACGGTGTTGGCAAAGAATATTGACTATACCTTGGACTGCCAAAAGAATGAACAAATCTGTCTTGGAAGAAGTACAGTCAGAATGCTCCTTGAAAGCAAGGATGGAGAGACCATGTCTCACATACTGTTCACAGGTTATCAGGAGGGATCAGTCCCTGGAGAAGGACATCAGGCTTGGTATGCAACAATGGGCTTCAGCATAACAACAATTGTGAGGATGGTGCAGGACCAGGCAGTGTTTTGTTCTGTTGTACATAGGGTCGCTATGAGTCGGAACTGACTTGACGGCACCTAAGAACAACAACAAACTTTGAGAAAATAAATTTATTTGTGATATTTCTGCTATAGCAGTACTAGATGACTAATACACTGGTGAATCCTCAAATCTGCAGGTCAGATGGTAGGCTGCTGGCTCAAGTCCCATGAACCAGAGGTCAGATGATGATAAGCCAGATGCAGGATCAAGAGCTAGAGAGAGCTTTGCCAGAGCATTCACATACGTTGGATGCAGGCCATACCCTTAAGGAAATTCCCTTCACTTGAGCAAGTTGTAACTTAAGTAAGGGTGAGACTTGAGTCCAAGGATATGACTTGAGTAAAGTGTGACATTAGTATTTTACTAAAGGTAAGATACACCCCACACTAATCCTGCCTCATTTACATATAGAATTTTAGGGTTTGCAACACATAATTATACAATACTACAAAATGGAGGACAATTACACAATACTGGGAATGAATGATGGCCTAGCCAAGTTGGCACGTAATATTAACCATCACACTTATCAACGTGTTTTTGTCTGAGAAGAATTCTGGTACCAGATGTTGAAAGAACTGGTTTAACTTCATTTTAATAGCAAGGTATCTTGGAACCAGGGTTGAATACTGAGGGTAGGTTTGGATCAGACAAGGTGTAATCTGACTCATCCAACAGGAGTAGCCAGAAAAGGAGGTAGTCCAAGGGGGATCATAAAATAGGAAAGCCAAGATCACTTCCAGAGGAGCAGTGTAAATATTAGATAAGTGGTGAGTGTGAGGTTGTAAGTAAGAGAGGAGGCTGCAGATCTGTAATAAAGGAAGTCAACCAAAAGAAGTGTATTGTAGACTCTTTACTCACTGTGAAAGGAAAATGTGTTTTAACTATTTTTATGTGTTGGTATTCTTATCTGGAGCCCTGGTGACACAGTGGTTAAGAGCTACGGCTGCTAACTAAAAGGTCAGCAATTCAAATCCACCAGCTGCTCCTTGGAAATTCTATGGGGGCAGTTCTACTCTGTACTACAGGGTCGCTATGAGTCGAACTGTACTCAATGGCAACGGGTTTTTTAAAATTTAATTTTATTTTTATCTGTCGTCAAGTTGGCCTCTGACTCGTGGTGACCCTATGCACAGCAGAATGATACGCTGCCCGGTCCTGTGCCATACCCATGATCAGTTGCAGACTGGACCATTGTGACCCGTAAGGCTTTCATTGGCTGATTTTCAGAAGTAGACTGCCAGGCTTTTCTCCCTATTCCATCTTAGTCTGGAAGCTCTGCTGTAAACTGTTCTGCATCATGTTGTTGTTAAGTGCCATCAAGTTGGTTCCAACTCATAGTGACCCTATGAACAACAGAATGAAACACCGCGTGGTCCTGCACCATCCTCACAATAGTTGCTATGTTTGAGCCTATGGTTGTAGCCATTGTGTCAATCTGTGTCGTTTAGGGTCTTCCTCTTTTTCACTGACCCCCTACCTTACCAAGCATGATGTCCAACTCCAGGGACTGGTTGCTCCTGATAACGTGTTCAAAATAAGTGAGATGAAGTCTTGCCATCCTCTCTTCTAAGGAGTATTCTGACTGTACTTCTTCCAAGACAGATTTGTTCGTTCTTCTGGCAGTCCAAGGTATATTCAATATTCTTCACCAACACCACAATTCAAATGAATCAATTATTCTTGGTCTTCCTTACTCATTGTCCAGCTTTCGCATGCTTATGAGGCAACTGAACATCCATGGTATGGGTCAGGCGCACCTTATTCCTCAAGGTGACCTCTTTGTTTTTTTAACACTTTAAAGAGGTCTTTTGTAGCACATTTGCCCAATGTAATACACTGATTGATTTCATTACTGTTGCTTCCATGGGTGTTGACTGTAAATCCAACTAAAATGAAATCCTTGACAATTTCAATATTTTCTCCATTTATCATGATGTTGCTTAGTGGTCCAGTTGTGAGGATTTTTCTTTTCTTTATGTTGAGGTGTAATCCATACTGAAGGCTGTAGCCTTTGATCTTCATCAGTGAGTGTCTTAAGTCCTCTTCACTTTCAGCAAGCAAAGTTCCATCATCTGCATATTGCAGGTTGTTAACGAGTCTTCCTGTAATCCTGAAGCTGCGTTCTTCCTCATATAGTCCAGCTTCTCAGATTATTTGGTCAGCATACAGATTGAATAAGTATTGTGAAAGGATACAACCCAGATGCACAACTTTACTGATTTTAAACCACACAGTATTTCCTTGTTCTGTTTAAACTACTGCCTCTTGGTCTGTGTACAGGTTCTTCATGAGCACAATTAAGTGTTCTGGAATTCCCATTCTTCCCAATGTTATCCATAATTTGTTGTGATCCACACAGTCAAATGCCTTTGCATAGTCAATAAAACACAGGTAAACATCTTTCTGGTATTCTCTGCTTTCAGCCAAGATTCATCTGACATCAGCAAGGATATCCCTTGTTCCTTGTCCTCTTCTGAATCTGGCTTGAATTTCTGGCAGTCTTCTGTAGATATACTGCTGAAACCATTTTTGAATTATCTTCAGCATAATTTTTTTTGCATGTGATATTAATGACATTGTTCATTCGGTTGGATCACCTTTCTTTGGAATAGACACACATATGGATCTGTTTCAGTCAGTTGGCCAGGAAGCATCTCCCAAATTTCTTGGCATACGTGAGTGATCCCTTCTAGCACTGCATTTGTTTATGGAAACATCTCAGTTGGTATTCCATCAATTCCTGGAGCCTTGTTTTTCACCAGTGCCTTCAGTGCAGCTTGGACTTCTTCCTTCAGTACCATTGGTTCTTGATCATATTCTACCTCCTGAAATGGCTGAATGTCAACCAATTTTTTTTGGTACAGTGACTTGTATATTCCTTCCATCTTCTTCTGATGCTTCCTGTGCCATTCATTTTTTTTTTGTTTTCAGCCATGCTGAAACCTGTTCAACATCATACCAACACAGTCCACCACTGACAGATGGTTAGTGGCTGCGCAAGATGTACATTGGCCGGGAATTGCCCCAAGTAACTCACATGGGCAGTGAGAATTCTACCACCAAATCAGGTAGCACTTAAGACAGTGCTAAACATACAGTAGGGACACAAGAAATGTTTGATAAAAACACACCCTTAACCTCATGGCATTCCTGAACCTGCTTTTCTATGTTCTACCTGGGACTTGACTGTTTTGATACAGAGCAATCGACTATGCCTGAACAAATCAAGCAACATTAGTTTTATTTCCAAAAAAACCTAGGTGAAAGAACATCAATGAATGTATTAACTTGTTCTGTCTTCAAAAAGACCCAAACATGGTAGGTACCAGTGCATTTGTGTCACAACAGTAATACCAATAAACAACTGTTAATAGTGTTACCATCGATTATTGAATGCCTACTAAATCTGAAGTATAGTATCAAAGACTTACCTGTGCTCTTTTCCTTTTAGCCTCATTATATTATTATATTCATTTTACAGATGAGGAGCCTGGCTCAAAGACGTTCTCTTTCCTAATATCATACTAAGTGGTAATCCGTCTTCAAAACCCTTGCTCTCGATAACATTAGGACTTGCTATCTCTTAACTGGTTGTCTTGCCTTCAATTTCTAAACCTCTGATGGTCTCATTTCCCTCTTAAAATTCTTCATTGTTTTCTCATCTCCTCCTAAGTTGAGTCCACACAACTTAGCATGATGTAATTTATTCTTCATAATCCAGGCCTACTTTAGTGGCCTTATCTTCTGCTGTTTCCTTAAACACATACTGAGTTTCAAATATTTGTGGTTCTTGGGAACATGCCAAGCTCTTCCATGCGTCTAGGATTTTACATATTCTCCCTCTTTCTGGAATGTCCTGCCTCCCCATCTGCCTGGGCTTTAAAACCAGAGACCCAAATTCTAATCAGTTTCTCCTGCGAGGAATTGTCTCCTGCCAGTCTCCTTGTTCTGCTGGCACCATTTCTCTGCCACTGCTTCTTGCCATCTCCAGTGTTACAGCTCTCTGTCTCTCCATCTGATGCTATACATAGAATGTTTCGGAATTGTCAGTAATAAATATTTCTATCAGAAATCTTCGTGTTCTATATATCTGTATATCATACCCCAAGGAGAGTCATACAAAGACATAGCTGTCAGGGTCTAATTTTGGATCTGAAAACTATGGCGGTTGTCAGGCATCTTTTCCCATGCGTGATATTTATCTTCTCTCACAAACAAACTGAGTACAGGATTTTTAATTAATTTCCAAGTGCCTCCCATGATAATTTCCCCCTTAATGTATTAATATGATGATTTAAACCTTCATTCAGAGGCAGACTTTTGGTTGAAAATCGCTAATGTTTTAGATGGTATGTAGTGTTATCAATAAGCTGCATGTTTGTTGGTTTGCAGGGAATCAATAGTTGCCCTTTCCTCATTTTTATTTTTAGAAGCATCAGTGGGATTTTATCTCTGTTAAGTATATTAGGAAATCACAGGTGAACTAATCTTGTTATTTTTCTTCTTTTAATTGGAAGCAGTTCTTAGGCTATTTCTCTTATTGCTTGTGGAAGATTTCTTTTAAGAAAAGTTCTTTACTACACTAATGGAGAATGGGAGAATTACGCTCAATATGATATTCACTATCATTTATTAAATGAATGTTGTTATCTTCTTTCCTTCCAAAGGCTTAAGGTATTAGATATTACTGAATATTTTCCAGACTATAGACCATACTGGGGCAGTCACCAAGCAGGGGGCAAACTTGTGTGATGTTTGTGCTTGCCTAATTTGTGAGGATTATTAATTGAAAAACAAAACAAAAAAACCATAATGGGCAAACCAGTAATATACTCATATACTCATTGCCTTCAAATTGAGTCCAACTCATAGCAACCCTATAAGACAGAATAGAACTGCCCTATAGGGTTTCCGAGGAACAGCTGGTGGATTTAAACTGCCAACCTTTTGGTTAGCAGCCGAGCTCTTAACCACTGTACCACCAGGGCTCCAAAATAGTACTATAGTTCCATAATTCCTTATCAGAAACTATTTGGGCCAGAAGTGTTTTGGACAGGTAATATGGTGCATATACCAAATATTATATAATATCCCTTTGGAGTTTGGGGAAGTAACAAAACATATTAATAATTCTGCAGCAAAACATGAGTATTCACCCTAAGTGGGATAAATAAAGACTATAAAGAATCTCACATGAATTCAAATCAGGTTTTGTTGCCTGTGATAAACTTCAAATTTTTTCCCTGTTTTCAGAGTTTTTAGGATTTCAGATAAGGTTGTGGACTTGTGCTACAAAACAAATTAGAATCTATTGAGATATCATGCCATTGTTACTATTATGATTAAAAATAACCCCCCTAAAACCAAACTCATTGCTGCGACCCCGTGTGTGTCAGAATAGAACAGTGCTCCATAGGGTGTTCAGTGGCTGTAATTTTATGGAAGGAGCCCTGATGGCACAGTGGTTAAGCACTCAGCTGCTAACCAGAAGGCTGGTGGTTTGAACTCACCAGCTGCTCCGTGAGAGAAAAATGTGACAGTCTGCTTCCATAAAGACTTATAGCCTTAGAAACCCTATGGGGCAGTTCTACTCTGTCCTATAGGGTCACTATCAGTGGGAACTGACTTGATAGCAATGGGTTAGGTTTCATTTAGTCTTACAGAAGTAGATCACCAGGTCTTTCTTCCATGTCACCACAGAATAGTTTTGAGCCACCAATCTTTCCAGTCTTATAATTTTTGGATGTTACTTCCAAATTTTGAGGCCTGATCTCAGTATCTATAATATTTTCTTTGAAACAGCACAAGTGCTTATCATTTTCTTTTACTTTTTTAAAACTGAAAATGTAACTTTGTAAAGAAACAACGAACAATTATTTCCAGCTTATATTTGAACAGAGTATTCCAAGAAACTGAACGGGTGATCAGTTAGACTCTGCCTCTGGAAGCCCAGCTCCTCTAATTCCATCTCAGCTCCAGGGAGCCAAACACCCATCTGATCTCATAAGAATGGAGGAGTGGAGAAAATGGGTTTAGGAAGTCCCCAGTTCATTCTCAGGAAAAGAATGTAAATGAATGGGGCCATGTTCTGGGGTGGGAGATGTAAACCGGAGAAACATATCTGAGGGTTAGAAAACAATGCCAGTGACTAAAGTTTGAAGACCTCTGTTTTGACTTCTGGATGTACCAGGCAAAGAACCCAACCTCCTAGCTTCCAAATCAGATGCTTGGCTTGGGAGGGGAAGTCTCCATTTCACTTGTGGGCTGGAGCTAACTGGGCTAACAAACTATATGCCTACAGTGACCAATCACTTGGTTTGCAGAGGACAGTGCCAGTTTCCACCTACTGCCCCAGCATAATTATTAACAGTGCCCCCTTTTGCTCTCAGAAGTATATGGCTACCCATAGGGTAGGGTAGTGAGTAGCTTCTTGCATGTCAGAAGGAAGGATATTTTTTCAGAACTGCCCAAGGTAATGTAATGGAAGAATATGCATTAAGGTCACAGATGAGAGTTTAAGTGGTAGCTGGGAAGAAAGCTAAGCTGAAAGTCCTACCAGTGAGATAAATATGAAAATAGTAGGTGGTGACCAGCAGGGGGTAGGATCAGAAATGATCTAGGCAAGGGGTCAGGACTGGCAGAGGACAGGAGAGTCCACATGGCACCGCTCTATGGCTTACAGCTCTACACTAGAGAGGCCTCCACCTCCAAATCCCATCTAAATCTTCCACACATTATCATTTTGTGATCAAAATTTCAGGTAACTGGAAGTGTAACCAAAAACAGATCTCTCTAAATCCAAATCTCTACCCAGCCACCCTCTGCCATTACGATAAAACAGTTCTCCTCAGAGGTGCCTTCCCTAACCAGCCTTTCTAAAATACCACTCCACCCCTCAACAGACATGCACACTCTTCTTATCACCAAGTTTGCTTTATGTTTCAAAATAGCACTTAACTCTACTACTGGTATATAATTTATTTACTGTCTGTCACCCCATTAGAATATAAATTACCCAAGGAGGCCAGGGCCTTTAACCACTGCTATCTTAGTGCCTATAAGATTTATTGAGCTCAATGAATGAATGATTTAATATGCATTAACATATTAATGTAAATTAATGCAATCAGCTTACCCTCTTCCTGTCACCTAGCTGAGACCTGCTTAAACTAAGAATATAGAAAGAATACAAAGGAAGCAATTTCAGAGTGCATACTTAGGGCCTTATTTGTAAGGGGCACTGAATAAATGGGTTGAACTGAATGGAATTCCTGGGGTTAAATGGGGGAAAGTCCTGAGATTAGGAGGGAGTTAGGAGTTAACAAACAGCCCGAGCCAGGTGGCACCAAGCCTTAAGGGATTGTGGGTAAGCAGCAAGGAGGGAAATGAGAAGGAACTAAAGATAACCTCCTCCCTACCCCAACAGTCTGTCCTAGGTAGACAGTCTAGACTTCTGTGAAACTGACCATTCACAAGGGCCTCAGAGAACTTCTCAGTCTTTGTAGCTCCTCTCCACCAGAAAATAGGTCTATGAGAGAGGAGCATCCTGAGGCTCTGAAGTATGGGCGCAAAGGAAAAGGGAGCCTGCTAGGTTAGAGCAAGCAGAGCATCCTATTCTGCATGGAAAACTCTTGAAGAACTCTCTCCCCCACTGTTTCCATATTGTACCTACTATGCAGGCTTGCAGTCAACCTGGGGCCACCTTGGTGGGGACAGGGCCTCCGATTAGCTGTGCTTAACACACAGAAGTTGGATGCTGTCCTGTGTAGCTTAAAGGAAACACTGAGAGCTAGATCATGGCAAAAACTTAAGAGGAGTTTTTAGTATTTTACATAATCAAATATACAAAGAAGTCAATGAGGAAAAATACCAATGGAAGACTTGTATTTTAGTCTTGAAAGTCCTTTCGAAGACAAAAGAATGGAACAGAGGTACAGAGAGCTACAATTCAGTCCTGGCTGTGACTTTGGCTGGGAATTCCCTGGGGATTGTAGGAACTGGAGAGATCCAAACGAAATTCAAATCATTATACACATATTATTTTTGTTAGTCTATACCTTGGGCTTGAGGAAACTATCCGTCACGCTCTTTATATCCTGCTAATGGGATGCAGAACATAAATGTTGCCCCACCTCATCATTTTACCATCATCACCACCCCTCCCCGTGTACCCCTTTCCACTCCAACCCCCAAACCTAATTTTTGCTCAGGTGTGTCCACATGACCCAAGGAGGGTTGGAGTTTTTTCCTGGATTCTTATAGAGACCCAGGAAAAGAACCTCTTCCTTTTTGAGGGTCACTGTGGGCTGCTAAACCTGCTCTCAATCCATTCTACTGGGGTAGAGAAAGATATACTTTTTTTAGTATCCTCTATTCACTAGATGGAGCCCTGGTGGCACAGTGGTTAAAAGCTTTGCTGCTAACCCAAAGGTCAGCAGTTCAAAGCCAGTAAAAACCCTATGGAGCACAGTTCTACTCTGACACATATGACACACATACGGTCACAGTAAGTTGGATCAACTCATTGGCAACTGGTTTGGGTTTTTTTTTGTTTTCCTATCCACTAGGCTTTTCTACAAGGACTCTGTCTTAGGATGGGTTCTCTACAAAAGCAAAACCAGTGAAGCATATACATGTAGAGAAAGAGAGAGACTTGTCTCAAGGAAATGGCTCACACGATTGTAGAGGCTGCCAAGTCCCACATCTGTGAGTCGGGCATTGGGCTGGAGGTTTCTCCTCACTCACATGGCTGCAGGAGGTGACAAACACAAGATGGGTAGGTCAGACGGCAGACCACTGGCTCACAGGGTGCAGAGGCTGATGAATCCAAGATCAGCAGGTAAGACAGCAGGCGGCTGGGTCATAAGCTATGGAGGCCAACGAATTCCAAGATCTCCAGGCAATATGGCAGATCACTGGCTAAAGTCCCAAGAACTGGAGGTCAGATGATGACAAGCCATATGCAGGATCCAGAACAAGTGAGCATGTTTTGCCAGAACATCCATAATATATTGGATGCAGGACACACCCCCAAGGAAACTTCCCTTACAACTTATTGGCTGATCACATAAGATCACATCACGGAGGATGACTACATCATTAGAAAACTGACAAATTACATCATTATATAACTGCCAAACTACATCATCACATAACTGCCAAACCACTGAGAATCATGGCCCAGCCAAATTGACACATAACCTGAATCATCACAGACTCAAAACTGAACTATCATATTCTCCACCAAAGCATGCTACTTCTGCATACCCAGGCCAGAAATTTAAAGTCAAATGAACAGTAGGGTCTATCATAAACAGATGCTCCTGCGTAGACATGAAGATAGATGTTGAGGATGGCAGAGAGGGTGGGAGGACTGCTCCATGTATTTTTCTACTGAAACCTCTACAAATATTCCATATGTATCCACTTATTCCCAACATCCCCGCTTCTCCCATGGTCTAAGTCATCACCATCTCTTAACTAGTCCTTTTGCTACTCTTCTTGCTCCCCCACAATTCATTCTCTACACAGTCAGAGTGATCGTTTTATAGTATAAAGTGGATCCTTCCTTTCATTCCCCTACTTTAAACCTTCAAAGGCTTTCCATTGCACTTGGGACAAAATCCAAATTCCTTACAAGAGCCCACAAACGTCCCATGAAATCTGGTGCTGGCCTATCTTTCTATCACTTTGCTCTTTGATTGCTCACTCACTCCAGCCACGCTGTTTTCACTTCTGTTCTTTGAATATATCACTCATTCCCTCCTGAAGGCCTCTTTTGTTCATTCTGACCGGTCTGCTTTGCCCCCAGATTGTCTCATAACTAGCTCCTTCCTGCAAATCAGGTCTTAGCTTGAAAATTATCTCCTCAGACAGAAAACAGTTCTTCCTCCTAGCCCTAATGCTTTTTACCTCATGCTTTCTATCTATCTAAGCTCCCTGATTAAGCAGGGGCAGTGGCCACATCCTATAACACTCTGTATGCCCACAGAGCCTCCCGACGCTCCCCGCAGACACTTGACTGATGTATATTCCCCCAATATATGGCCACTCTCCACCACACCTTCTTAGTTTACTGTCTTCACAGCAATTACCAGTACCTCAGATTAGCTTGGTCACTTATTTGCTTGGTCAACTGTCATCTGCCTCTCCAAAATGCAAGCTCCATGAAAGAAAGGATTTCATCTTTTTCACTGCTACAACCCCAGTGCCTAGAATGGTGCTTAGCACATTATGGGTACTCAGTAAATACCTGCTGAACAGATAAATGATTATTGTTACAGTTTCTAGAAGCCCAGTCTGTGGTTTATGCTGGGGGATAGTGACAGGGAAGAGCTGACTTCTATCTCATATCAGGATTGTAAGAAACCAATTAATCCAACCTCCTCACTTAAAAAATGAGGAGTCTGAAATCCAGAGAGATTTGGAAGTTTCCCAAGGTGGCAGAGGCAGTATGTGCCAGTGCCAGGACCTGAATCCATGTTTCCATGTGTCCTGAAACATGCCGCTGACTCATCCTTGCATGGGTCCTCTTGGATCTCTGTCTCACTGCTGAGAGCCACCTTCCCCATACTTAATGAGATGAACCAGCTTCCTAGGGAGCAGTGTTCCCTGCCCCCTGCTGCTCCTAAGTATAGCCAACTACCCACTCTGGCCCATTTCTTTTTGCTCCCTTATTTTTCAACTCATCTACCCTATTATCTACAACCTCAAACCCATACAGCCTGTTTTCGCTTCCTGGCCCTTTGGGAACTGAGCTCCCTGCCTCTTCCTATCTTGTTGTCTTTGGTGCCGTTTTGCCCTAGAGGTTTGGCTCACCAGCCCCACCTACCACTGCTACCAATGGCTCTGTCCCCATCCCTGAGACTTTTAGGGGAAAAAAGCAGAATAAGGACATAGAGGCTTAGAAATTTTCAGACTTTTCTATTGAACTTAAGCCTCAATGCCCTTCTGGCAAGTTCTGTCATTCTGTTATTGCTCCTGCCTGGCACCCAGCTAGGTTATGCTCTCGGAGAAACGATGTTTTAGTTTCACTCTATCATGCTGCGCAGTTCAATGTTTATATCCTGCAGTACATGCATATTTTATGGCATGATCCAGTCTCTTTCACACAATTGGTAGTAATATAAAAGGCAAGTAAGTGAGATTCTCTCTTTCTCTTTCATTCTCTCCCTACCATACAGAAAAAAAAAGACATACATATCTTGGTGACATACACTTTCTAAGTTCCCTGATTGAGGAGGGGCAGGGGCCACATCCTGTAATTCTCCGTATGCCCACAGAGCCTCCTAATGCTCCTTTCACACACTTGACTGATGTATAACCAAATGTATACTGGCAAGACAGACAAGAAAGTGGAATGCCAGAGAGTTAAAAATTAAAGTGGATTTTTTTCAGACATCTGGTTTGTCTGAAAGTATGTGAAACACTGAGTTAAGATACTAATAGTATATGACTACTTTTAACTTTCAAAGTATCTTCCAGAATTACATCACTGCTAAAAACCACAAACATATCTGGCTTTAGAGTTGTGACAAACTAAATAGAAGTTTATAGTGATTTAGATGGAAATAATTCTACCAAGAAATCCAGATGGCATCATAAACCATAATAGAGCAGATCAAGTGGTCCATGAAGTCATTCTTTGCTGTTACCACACTCTGAAATATACATTTATTATTTAACGAATGCCACTCTACTGCAGAACTTTGCAAATAAGACAAAATTAAAATGCTAAAATATCATTCAACCAAAAAATGGTTTTAGTTTTCTTTCATAAGAGCTCTTTAATAATGCAAAGTATAAGACGTATACATTTTTAAAAAGTATGTTGGATGGTTCCACCAATCATTCTGAAATCAAGATGACCCCATAATTTACCATAAAATTCTTTTTTAATATATGGATGTCCTTCAAGTATCTGGCAGATACTCAGTTCATGGAAGCTGATTAAAAAGTGTCAGGAAATGACATCTGAGTGAGGGAGCAGTGGGTTCCAGACTGGGTGCTACTGATAACCAGCTCTGTGATCTTGGCAATCCAACCTCTCTGGACCTTATAGTCTTCCACTGTGAAATGAGGAGGCCTGGCTGAGATCCAACCAGTTGCTGTCAAGTTGATTCTTACTCATGGCAACTAGAGTAGAACTATGCTCCATAGGGTTTTCAATGGCTGATTTTCAGAAATAAATCACCAGGCCCTTCTTCCAAGATGCCTCTGGATAGACCCGAACCTCTAATCTTTCTGTTAGCAGCCAAGTGCATTAACCGTTTGTACCACGCGGGGGCTGAGATTAGGGACCCTCAATAAGCCAACTGTGATTCTACAATGGCTCTCAAGTCTGACTTGTCAAAGACAAGAGAGGCTGTCATTCCAGGCCTGCCCCACTCTGCACTTTACCTTGAGAAGTTCCCTCCTGGAGGTGGTCTCAGGCTTCAGGGAATGAAAAACATAGTTCGTTACTGAAACAGTTATGGAACACTGGCCCAAAAGATTTCTAACGTACAGTATAATGGACGATTTGTTGTCCTTTCTAGCTTTTGTTGCTTCCTTCTTTTGCCAACAACACCCCAATTTTCCTTTAGGTAACTCCTCTCATATTCTCAGCCACATGGTTTATGGTGGGAATTCACTAACATCCCTGTTTCCTCCACCCCAGCCTCTATCTTCAAGAGTAGGCCTGGAATGGTTAAGCATTGTGGAGAAACCCTTACCCCTGACCACAGTGACTGGCTGACAGAAGGGCATGTAACTCAACTGGGAGACCACGAGGCAGGAGATGTTAGCTCAGGCTTTTGGGAAAAAGAAGCTTCATCTCTCTCCCATGTGCTGTAAGAGGCTCTCTTCTTCCTCAGTCTAATACCCAATGAGCACCTACCACGTGACATGAACTAGGCTAGGAACACAAGGGTGAATAAGACACTCACAAGGAAACCACCACAGTATGGCAGAAAAACACAGGAAATCATTGTAATCAAAGTGAAAAATACCATATGATACATAATTATTAAATATAATGTTAGCACCAAGTAAGAAATAATTAAGTGTAGTTTGATATATTTGATTTGGTTTGTGAGGGATATGGAATTTACTAGGTACAGTGTGAGGGGCCGAGGGGGACTTCCAGGCAGAGGAGGAAGCATGTTAAGAGTAGAGAGGCATGAAATAGCTTGGAATGTTTAGGGAACTATATTTTTGGCCTGTAGGGAGCAAGACAAAGTATAGCAGATAACGGAACTGGAAGGGTAGGGCCTTTGTAGCCATGCCAAGGAGTATACATTTGAATCTAAAGGCAATGGGGAGTCATTGAAGGATGTTAAAAAGGAGGAAACTGAAGAGAAAATTCAAGCCTCTAGTTATAATACTGAAGGATTCTATGGGCAAATAGTGGAATAGCACAGGAAGCATCAAAAGAAGATGAAAGGAATACATAGAGTCACTGTACCAAAAAGAATTGGTCAATGTTCAACCATTTCAGGAGGCAGCATATGACCAAGAACCATTGGTACTGAAGGAAGAGGTTAAAGTTGTACCGAAGGCAGTGAAGAAAAACAAGGTCCCAGGATTGATGAAATACCAATTGAGATGCTTCAACAAACATATGAAATGCTGAAAGTGCTTATTTGCCTATGTCAAGAAATTTGGAAGACAGCTACCTGGCCAACGGACTAGAAGAATCTATATTCGTGCCCATTCCAAGGAAAAGTGATTAAATAGAAAGTGGAAATTTTTGAACAACATCATTAAATCGCATGCTAGCAAAATTCTGCTAAAGATAAACTGAAAAATGACTGCAGGCAGACATTCATTGACAATGAACTGCCAGAAATTCAAGCTGAATTCAGAAGAGGACATGGAGCAAGGGATATCACTTTTGATGTTAGATGGATCTTGGCCAAAAGCAGAGAATACCACAATGATGCTTACTATTTTATCGACTATGTGAAGGTACTGACCGTGTGGATCATAACAAATTATGGATAATAGTGCAAAGAATGGGAATTTCAGGACACTTAATTATGCTCATGTGGAACCTGTACACAGATCAAGAGGTAGTCGTTTGAAGAGAGCAAGGGGATATTGCATAGCTGAAAACTGGAAAAGGCATGCAGCAGGGTTTTATCTTTTCACCACACTTATTCCATTTGGATGCTGAACAAATAATCCAAGAAGCCAGACCATATGAAGAAGAACACAGTATCAAGGCTGGAGAAGATTCATTAGCAACCTGCAATACTCAGATGACACAAGCTTGCTTTGCCAAAAGTGAAGATGACTTTAAGCACTTATTGAAGAAGGTCAAAGACTACCTTCAGTATAGATTACACCTGAACATGAAGGAAATGAAAATCCTCACAACTGGACTGATAAACAACACCATGATAAATGGGGGAAAAAATCAATGTTGTCAGTGATTTCATTCTGTTTGGATCAATAATCAATGCCCATGGAAGCAACAGTCAAGAAAGCAAACGATGTATTGCATTGGGAAAATCTGCTGCAAAAGACCTCTTTAAAGTTTTAAAAAATCAAAGATGTTATTTTGGTGCATCTGAACCAAGCCATGGTCTTTTCCATCTCATTTGCATGGAAAAGCTAGATAATGAAAAAGGAAGACAGAAGAAGAATACATGCATTCAAATTGTGGTGTTGGTGAAGATATTGCATACATTGTGGATCACCAGAAGAATGAACAAATCAGTTATAAAAGAAATACAACCAGAACATTCCTTGGAAAATAAGATGGTGAGACATTGAGTGGCTTACTTTGGACATGTCATCAGGAAAATCCAATCACTAGAAAAAGGGCATCGTGGTTGGTAGAGGATCAGTAAAAATGAGGGAAACCTTCAGAAGATGAAATGACACAACAGCCACAATAACGGACTCAAACAAACTAACAGTCATGAAGATTGGGCAACGCTTCATTATGTTATACAGAAGGTCACCATGAGTCGGAGACGACTGGACAGCAACTAACAACAACAGTGTGACCAGAGCTGCATTAAAGAAATACCACTCTGGCGGGAAGAAGAGAATAGATGGAAGGGGTGTGGGCACAACCAGAGAAGGAAAATCATTTAGGAGATGACTGAAGTGTATCAGGAGAATCATGCTGAAGGCCTAAAGAACAGCTTCAGTACTAAGGCAGAGGGATGGAGAGGGCATATGGTTGGGAGGAGGGATTTAAGGAGGCTGGAAAGTTTAGGGCTAGCTGGGGTGAATGGTATTACCATGAGCAAGAGAGAGAATATGGGGGGAGGGCAGACCAAGAGTACATCATTATTCATTATGGTCTGATTATGAGTATAATTTGGTGAACCAATAAAACACTAAGTACCAAATATAACAATGTTCAAAACGTGTACAAGTGATCATTCATTTTCAGGCTGACAGGGATTATTAGCATGTGGAACTGGGACAATGGTTTGACCCAGCAAGTAGGAGGGCAGTCAGCAAGACAACTGGGAATGTAGGAAAAGGCAGTATTCAGAAATCTAGATCCTAGGCAGGTGCTGGCATGTCCTAGAGTGGGATGGCTTGGGGTGGCAGACTGTCTTTGACAAGTCAGACTTGAAAGCCACTTGCGGTATCACAGTGGCTAGCTGCTATCCCTGATCTCGGTGAGGCCTCCTCATTTCACAGTCCAACATTAAGGTCCAGAGAGGTTGGCTTGCCAAGGTCGCAGAGCTGGTTATCAGTAGCACCCAGTCTGGAACTCACTGCTCCCTCACTCATATGTCATTTCCTGGTACTTCTTCATCAACTTCCATGAACAGATCATCTGCCAGGTACTTGAAGGACAAGTGAACACCCCTCTGCACCCATTATTCCCCCTTGGCTTCCTTCCTGTGCTCAGCTCCTTGGTCAATCCTGACTAAAACTGCAAGTCCATCACCAGTCACAGCCTCACCACTTGTAGCATGTAGAATTATGCTGGCCCTGGTAGCACAGCTGTTTAAGCACTCGACTGCTAACCAAAAAGTTGGCGATTCGAACCCACCCAGCCACTCCAAAGGAGAAAGGCCTGGCAATCTGCTTCCTGAAAGATTATAGCCAAGAAAACCCTATGGGGGCAGTTCTATTCTGTTACATGAGGTTGCTATGAGTAGGAACTGAACTCCAAGGCACCTAACAACAACTGGGGTAATTACAACTGCCAGGCTCTAGGATTCTTCCCTGGGGCCAAATGGCTGCAAGGGACCAAAAAGGAGGTAGAGAATCCTGAAACTGGCCAAGTCCTGATTTTATAACAACAACAACAACAAAAAATTATTGTATGCTCGTGCCCACAATATAACTAGCAGTTTAAAAAATATGCTATTTATATGAATGGCTCACTTGAATTCAAACATTCGTTATTAGAATGTCTCTAATTTGTTTTAAAATGGAGAAACAACAGCACCATAATGTAAGATGTGACTGCTCTGCATACGGTAAGAGTCCCACACAAATTTAAGTTACACAGGGAGCTGGTTAAATTACCAGAAGGTTGAAGTAACTGCAATATGTTATTCATGGTTATTTCAATTCCATCAACTTAAAATCTGATTCAAGGGAAGTTTAACTTAAATTTCCTTTGTTCTAGAGAAGGACGAAAAGAACAAACATTAGGCAGAAATTTACAAGAATAAGCTATTTAAAATACTTTAGAATCATGTATACACCTGCCTGGAAACCCTGGTGACACAGTGGTTAAGAGCTGCGGCTGCTAACAAAAAGGTCAGCAGTTTAAATCCACCCGGTGCTCCCTGGAAACCAGATGCGGCAGTTCTACTCTGTCCTATTTGGTCCCTATGAGTTGGAATCGACTTGATGGCAACGGGTTTGGATGCACTATTTTGAAAATATAATCATTTATTCACTGAAACAGTCCCATCAGGATCTCTCTTTCTGCAATAAAATTACAGATATTTTCGTATTCATAGATTTTACTCATTTAGACTGGCCTTCCTCCAAATTAGAGGTATTTTTACCTTTACCTAAATTGAACATAGTTAAGGTCCATTATAATGAAGAAAAATATATAGATATACAATGAAACGTGTGAGAGCCAGAACTGACGGACTGCGTTGTTTTTCCAGGTGTCCCAACTTTTCTGCTTTGACAGGGTGTAGTCTTACCACTTTTCTATCACTCTCCATTAGTGGAAAATATTTGAGTTTTCCTTGTCTGATAGGTTTCTGCCTCACACAGGTTTTACTGCACAGACATTGGCCACACTTTGGACAATGTGTTGTTGTTGTTAGGTGCCATCGAGTCAGTTCTAACTCATAGCGACACTACGTACAATGGAACAAAATACTGCCCCGTCCTGAGCCATCCTCACAATTGCTGTCATGCAGCCACTGTGTCAATCCATCTTGTTGAGGGTCTTCTTCCTTTCTGCTGACCCTCTTCTTTACCAAACATGATGTTCTTCTCCAGGGACTGGTCTCCCCTGATAACATGTCCAAAGTACGTGAGACGAAGTCTCGCCATCCTCGCTTCTAAGGAACATCCTGGCTGCACTTCCAAGACAGATTTGTTCATTCTTCTGGCAGCCCATGGTATATTCAATATTCTTCACTAACACCATAACTGAAAGGCATCAATTCTTCTTCTGTCCTCCTTATTCATTGTCCAGCTTTCCCATGCATATGAGGCAACTGAAAATATCATGGCTTGGGTTAAGAGCACCTCAGTCCTCAGAATGACACTTTTGCATTTTAACACTTTAAATAGGTCTTTTGCAGCAGATTTGCCCAACATAAACCACAGTTTGATTTCTTGACTGCTGCTTCCATGGGCGTTGACTGTGGATCCAAGTAAAATGAAATCCTCGACAACTTCAATCTTTTCTCCATTCATCATGATGTTGCTTATTGGTCCAGTTGTGAGGATGTTTGTCTTCTTTATTTTGAGATGTAATCCATACTGAAGGCTGTGGTCTTTGATCTTCTTCAGCAAGTGCTTCAAGTCCTCTCACTTTCAGCAAGTAAGGTTGTGTCATTTACATATCAAAGGTTGTTAATGAGTCTTCCTCCAATCCTGTTGCTGTTTTCTTCTTCATATAGTCCAGTTTCTCAGATTATTTGCTCAGCATACAGATTGAATAAATATGGTGAAAGGATACAACCGACACACACCTTTCCTGACTTTAAATCACACAGTATCCCCTTGTTCTGTCCGAACGATTGCCTCTTGGTCTAAGCACAGGTTCCTCATGAGCACAATTAAGTAATCTGGAATTCCCATTCTTCATAGTGTTATCCATAATTTGTTATGATGTGCACAGTCAAATACCTTTGCATAGTCAATAAAACACAGGTAAACATCTGTGTTTTGAAAAGGGTGCAGTCTTACCACTTTTCTATTACTCTCCATTAGTGGAAAATATTTGAGTTTTCCTTCTCTGACAGTTTTCCACCTTACACAGGTTCCACCTTTCGCAGGTTTTACTGTATATACATTTGCCACACTTTGGAAATGAAATGAAATTAAACCATGAGTCATAATATAAAGTTTACAAACTGAAATAAAACCCCAAAATTACAATTAGTTTATAAATATATCTTCTTTAGAACTGCTTGGGAATTGTGAAAGACAGACTCTAAAAGCAATAGCAGGCTTACGCAGCCTGTCCTCTGTGTGAAGTTAGCACTCCACCTTTTGGAAAATAGTACGTGTTGTCAAATGGAGCCTGTTACATTAATTTCAAAGGTACTGACTGAAATTTCGTACACATGCTGCTGCAACTACAAAATTGCCTGATTCATATATTCAGGCCGAAAGATGTAAACCGAAAGAATCCCTATTTATTATAGTAACAGAAAAACTAATTTGTGTTTCCAAAACACAAGTATTCTAGCGGTAAAACATTGATGCAATGGCATGTGTTTGGACTACTTCTTTAGAAAACAGATATTTCATATCAATAAGTTATTTCTTTCATAGGGGCTTTTATATCAGGTTTTTTAAATAACTTCTGTTGTTTTCCATTTGTAGCCCTTGAAAATATAGAAAAATGTTTAAGAGCAAAATCAAAAATCAACCATCATCCACAACCCAAAGATAATCAGTCCCTCTTCCCGTTTTTTCCAACTTTAAAAATAGTCAATCACCTGAATTCTTTCTGCAACAGAAAACATTCTAAAATGATCTCAGGTTTCTAAAATTAAAATAATTTCTTCTGTTGTAATTTTAACCAACTTCTTTCTCAATCTCCTATCATGGTTCTTGTCAAACCACACCCTCCATTTGTCCTGCATTTTCCAACTTTCTCACTTTTGCCCATGTTGTCCTCCTCCCTTCAAATTCCCACTACCTTCTGGAGAAGCCCCCACCCTCATCCCAACACTCTAGTTCTGTGAACTAGATCTCTCCCACCCCTGAATTCACAACACTTATCTTGGAAGCAGGGCCAAGATGGCAGAATAGTCAGATGCTTCCTGTGGTCCTTCTTTCAACAAAGACCTGAAAAAACACGAGTTGATTATATATGACCATCTAGGAGCCCTGAACATCAAAGACAAAGTTGAGGAATCGGACTGAGAGGCAGGGGGAGAGAGAGACAGTTCGGAAGCAGACCTGACCCTGCTGGCACCTTGCAGGCTAGACTGTTTGGCGCACACTGGCTGAGGCAAGCAGTAGAGCTTGGGATGCGTTTTTACCATGTTGGGAGAAACCGAGCGGCAGAGAGTCTGCACAAGCCTCCAGAGCCAGGGGGAAGTGGCACTGGATCTATGAAAAGTTATGTGCAAACATCTAACCTACCATTTGGGATCAAAATAACCCTTCCCCTTCTGGGAAGTGCCTCTGTGGGAAGGGCCCTCGCCTGCCCTTCTCCCTGCCCCCCAGTTCTGCCGCAGTGCCACTCTGGCAGTGTTTAGCGATTGCCGCATCCCTGGGCTGGAGGTGGGACCCCTGAGACCAAGCCTCTCTCCCAGATCTGGGGAGGGAACATATAAACAAATGAACAAACAAAAAAGTAAACTGCCAGCTCCCCTAAGCTAGGACCTCAGGGCTAACCATGCCCAAACCAGTCTCAATGCTTTAAAAAATCACCATGCCCCCTAAGCCAGGAACTCAGGGCAGGCACTGCCCCTCTGCCTAGGCACAGGCATAAGGGGTCCATGGACTTCGAATGCCTTTCACCCCTGCCTAGACCTGTGTGGGCCAATTCAACAGTGTATGCCCTCATTAGCATAGTACAACAGCGTATAAACCTGAAACCTATTTTCAACTGCAACAGCTAAGGGGGAGTTATAGATTCGTTATATTCGACACTGCCCTGCCCATTAAGCAGAGTCCTCACACACCCACACTAGGGACCTGAGTATTGGTAGCTTCACCTACTACACCTAGCCACCCATGACAGGGGTCCAAGAATAAAGTGGCGCCTCACTGTCCTTACAGTGAACAGCATTGGGTGCCCAAAGTTTGCCTGCAAAACCCACCCACCTACACACTCTAGGGGACAGAGACACACCTTCCACCTGGGCACTCAGGGGCAGCCATCAGCCCCCTACCTTGCTCAGCACATAACCCTCTATTGCAGCCAGATACCTGTGCCTGCTCCTATCACCCCTATAGTCCTGCCCATCTAGGACAGTAGGTGAGAGCTTGCACCACACACTCATTGACCAACGACCTGGACACCAGAGCTGAATCCACGCAAGAAAAGTAAATGGAATCCTGGGCTCACATACCTAGTAGCAGCTCTAACCACCTGGTGACAGGATGTGAGAGCTTCAAAGATGCTAATAATCAAAGTAGCTCACATGCCCAGCCTATTTGGGCATATCAAAACAAAACAAAACAAGAAGCTAGAACACAGTAAGCAAACGTACAATAAATAAATGTAATAACTCATTCATGGCTCAGAGACAACAGTCAATATCAAATCACATAAAGCGGCAGACCACGATGGCTCCAGCAAGTGGCCTAAACAAAAAAACAGGAAAACTCCCATTGGAAGAGAAGGTCTTGGAATCATTGGAGGAAGAATTCAAAAAATTAATATAAAAGCTCTTCAAGAGATCAGGAAGGAGATCAGGCAAAATTTAGATGAAGCAAAGAAATACACAGACAAAGCAATAGAGGAATTTAGGAAAGCTATACAGGAGCAAAATGACAAATTTAACAGGCTGCTAGAATCCACATAGAGACAGCAAATAGAAATCCAAAAGATTAACAATAAAATTTCGTATTAGATGACTCAATAGAAAGTCACAGGACAGAATTGAGGCAATGGAAGTCAGAATTAGTGACATTGAAGATAAAGCACTTGACACCAAAATTTTGTAAGAGGAAAAATCAGATAAAAGAATTTAAAAAAAAAATGAAGAAACTCTAAGAATTATGTGGGACTCTATCAAGAGGAGCAACCTACAAGTGACTGGAGTACCAGAAAAGGGGAGGAATACCAGAAAACACAGAGAGAATTGTTGGAGATTTTCTGGCAGAAAACTTCCCTGATATTGTGAAAGACAAGAAGATATCTACGCAAGAAGCTTATCGAACCTCAGAGTAGATCCCAAGACAAAGTCACCAAGACATATTATCATCAAACTTGCCAAAACCAAAGATAAAGAGAGAATTTTAAGAGTGGCTAGGGATAAACAAAAAGTCATCTACAAAGGAGAGTCAATAAGTCTAAGCTCTGACTACTCAGCAGAAACCATGCAGGCAAGAAGGCAACTGGATGACATATATAAAGCCTTGAAGCAAAAAAAACAATTGCCAACCAAGAATCATATATCAAATAAAACTGTCTCTCAAATATGAAAGCGACATTAGGGCATTTCCAGATAAACAGAAGTTAAGGGATTTGTAAAAAAGCAAACCAGTTACAAAACATAATAAAGGGAGTCCTCTGATTAGAGAATCAATAATATCAGATAACAACCCAAGACTAGAACACAGGACAGAACAATCAGATATGAACCCAGATAGGGAAGTCACAAAAATAAGTTAAAGCTGAGAGAGTTCCGGCAAAATGGCACTCTAGGCAGAAGCACCATGCCGTCCCTCCAGCTAAGATCCGAAAAACTAAGCCAGAGAATACAACAATCCTGAAACCCTAAAACATCAAATGAAGAGATAAAGAACTCAGCCAAGCACCAAATGGAGTGAGAAATCTGACAGAGAACGGAGAGCAAGGAGAGATTCATGCAGAGGTCCCCTACGAGCTAACGCAGTGCGGATCCGCAATCTTGGACCCTATCAGAGACCAGCAAACAGGGGGTATGAGAAAGCAGCTTCATGGAGCATCCAGCGGGAGACAAAACAACCGGTAATTTGCGATATACGCTTTCCCACCCCCCACTCCTCTTCACCCCGACTCGCCCTCCTCTGCTTCCCACGGCCACAATCTCTTTACTGGGAAACACGGGCTGCTTGGATTCCACACACCCGAATGGGCGGCTCTCTGAGTGCCATTTGTTGGCTGCTGGCGTTGCTTTTTTCTGCTTCTTTTGATTTCTTCCTTGCCTCTCGCCACCTCCCTCTCCTTTCGCTCAAGTACCTCGCTCTGTGCTCCATCTTTGCTTCTTCCCGAGGGGCTGCAGAGCACTGGTAATTTGTGATATACGTTTTCCCACTCTCTAGCCTTCTTCACCCACACTCGGTCCCCTCTGCTTCCTGCAGAGACAGTCTCTTGTCCAGAAACAGCAGCCCGCACTAGCTGGCTCTCTGTGTGCCATTTGTTGGCTGCTAGTGTTGCTTTTCTTTTTTTTCTGCTTCTTTTGATTTCTTACTTGCCTCTCGTCACCTCCCCCTCCTTTCGCTCAAGTACCTGGCTCCGTGCGCCATCTTTGCTTCTTCCTGAGGGGCTGCAGAGCTACATTCGCGTGTGGAGCTGCTTCCTGGTCTGGGCTACCGTGCTGGTGGGATACTGGGGCTTTTGTTTGTTTGTTTGTTTTGAATTCTTTGTTT
Source organism: Dugong dugon (assembly GCA_030035585.1). Taxonomy (NCBI): domain Eukaryota; kingdom Metazoa; phylum Chordata; class Mammalia; order Sirenia; family Dugongidae; genus Dugong; species Dugong dugon. The sequence continues at coordinate 131,459,059 of CM057462.1, forward strand.
GTTTTATTTTCCTTTTCTTGAGTTGGGAGCCCTTTCTGGCCAGGCAGAGCTGTGTGGGAAGGAGACTACCCTTTGGCTTCCACAGACGTGCAGAGGGATCCCTGAGGGCATTTCTTTTTCCGTTGGTTTTTTTTTTTTTTCTGCTTTTTGGGGGACCTTTCTTGTTCTTTTTTTTAAATTTCTTTTGTTTTCTTTTACCTCTTTTTCCCTTATTGTCTCTCTTCATTGCTCAGTTTCTCGTCTCTCTATATCTTTCTTCTCTTTATGTTCCCTGAACACCTGGCGTTGTATACCTCTACGCCTTCTAGCCAGGCTGTATTGCAACACCTGAGAGCGACTTCCCCAGACCTCATAGCTGCACCAGAGGGATTCCTGGGAACTTTGTGATTCCTTAACGTTTCTGATTTTTATTTATTCATTCTTTTCTTTTCTTCCTCTTCCCCTTTCTGTTTTTCTCCATTTCATGGTCTCTCATCTCTCCACTCCAACGGCGAGCTCCCCTAGCATTCTTCTTTGTTTGTATGTTTTTGGCTCCTGTTCCTCTCTCCTCTCTCCCATATCATCTTAGCTCCACACATAACAATCTCCCCCCACCATCCTGCCTACTTGCACCATGTGCTTGACATCACACCACCAAGCAGCACAGGCGCAGCCTACTGGAACCTACCCTGCACTGAGTACTGACCCGATCTGGTGGTTGCAGTAAATGCCACAAACAACCCATCCCAGTAACTCCTCTTCAGCTAGACCTGCCCTGCCGTACCATATCTGACTGACTGACCCTGCCAGTTGGAGAAGGAGGTGAAAAGTATTGTGCCCACAGATGAGCAAACAACAAAGAAGACACAGTCTGCCTGCTTGGACATAGTCAAATTTTTTTTTAAAAAAAGGGACGAAACAAACAAATCTACAATCAATAAACAAAAAAAAAATAACTACTGAATGTCCAGAAGACAGCAGACAATATCAAAACATTTACAAAAAAGGATAGGATGGTTCTAGTAGGCGTCCAAAATAAAACAACAGATGACGCTCCTGTGCAAGAAAATGCACTAGAACTACCTGATAGGGAATTCAAATCTCTAATACTGAGAATTCTCCAAGAACTGAGGCAAAAAGCTGACAAACACGAGGAAAAAATAGACAAATTCATTGAAAATACAGACAAAAAATTGGAAGAATTCAGGAAAATAATGCAGGAACAAAATGCCAAAATAAATTCACAACTAGAAATTATACAAAGACAACAATCAGAAATCCAAAAGATAAACGACAAGATTTCAGAAATGGACGGTGTCATAGAAGGGCTGAGTAGATTTGAAACGGTGGAAGACAGGATCAGTGGAACTGAAGACAAACACTTCGATACAACTCTGTTTCAGGAAAGCTCAGAAAAAATAACAAAGAAAAATGAAGAGACCCTGAGAGTTATGTGGGACACAATCAAAAGCAAAAATTTTCGAGTGATTGGAATTCCAGAACAGGGGGGAAAGCAGAAAACACAGAGAGGATCATTGAAGAACTGCTGACAGAAAACTTCCCCAATATCATGAAAGATGAAAATCTGGCCATCCAAGAATCTCAACAAACCCCATATAGAAGAGACCCCAAAAGAAAATCACAAAGGCATATTATATTCACACTCGCCAAAACCAAAGACAAACAAAGAATCCCAAGATCAGCTCATGAAAAACAAGAAGTCACATACAGAGGAGAAACAATAAGACTAAGCTCAGATTATTCAGCAGAAACCATGCAGGAAAGAAGGCAATGGGATGACATATATAAAATCTTGAAAGAAAAAAATTGTCAGCCAAGAATAATATATCCTGCAAAACTCTTGTTCAAATTTGATGGTGAAATTAGGTCATTTCCAGATAAACAGAAACTAAGGGAATATGTAAAAGTCAAACCAAACTCACAAGAATTATTAAAGGGAGTTCTTCGATCTGAGGACAAACAGCTTCAGCTCACAGGCAGAAGCTAGGATGCAGGATCGTACCAGCCAGATACCAATCTAGGAAATGAACTCTCAAGGACTATCCAAAACCAAAAGAAATACAACAGGGAATCAGAGCAGTTAATCAGTAAATGACAACAAGATCAGAATAATAAAAGAGGGAATAAAAAGCATAGGTATAGAACGTTCTAACGTAGAGGAAGGCAAGACGATACCAAGTAATGGTAGATTGCTTCAAACTTAGAAAGATAAGGTAAAATTCATGGTAACCACAAAGAAAGTTAACAAACATACTCATCAAAAAAAAAAGAGGAAAAACATAAAGTCTCAACAAAAACAAAACCTACAAAAACAAAAGAAATGAAAAAAAAAAATCCACAAACAAAAGTAACTCAGCACAAGAGAGTAAGAAGAACAAAGAAAACTTCAGCACCACAAAAAAATAAAAAAATCACTACAAAATGACAGCAACAAACTCACATCTATCAATAATTACACTGAACGTAAATGGACTCAATGCATCCATAAAGAGACGGAGAGTGACAGAATGGATAAGAAAACAGGATCCATCAATATGCTGTTTACAAGAAACACACCTTAGAAACAAAGATGTGAATTTATTAAAAGTCAAAGATTGGAAAAAAATATATCAAGCTAACAACTACCAAAAAACAGCAGGAGTGGCAATTCTAATCTCAGATAAAATAGACTTTAAAACAAAATCTACCATAAAAGACAAAGAAGGACACTATATAATGATTAAGGGGAGGATCCATCATGAAAACATAACCATAATAAACATCTACGCACCAGATGACAGGGCTCCAAAATACATAAACTCTAACAACACTGAAAAGAGAAATTGACAGTTCCACAATAACGGTAGGAGACTTCAACACACCACTCAGTAAAGGACAGAACAACTAAGAAGAAACTCAGCAAAGATACAGAAGACCTAAAGGGCATATTCAGCCAACGTGACCTCATAGACATATATAGAACACTCCATGCAACCACTGCGAAGTAAACATTCTTTTCCAATGCACACGGAACGTTCTCCAGAATAGACCAGACCTTAGGCCACAGAGAAATCCTCAACAGGATCCAAAATGTTGAGATAATTCAAAGTATCTTCTCTGACCACAATGCCATTAAGGTAGAAATTAACAATAGAAAGAGCAAGGAAAAAAAATCAACTACATGGAAACCGAATAATACCCTGCTTACACATCAGTGGGTAATAGAAGAAATAAGAGATGAATCAAAAAATTCCTAGAATCAAATGAGAATGAAAACACATCATACCAAAACCTTTGGGGCACAGCAAAGGCAGTCCTCAGACGAGAACTTATAACAATAGATGCACACATCAAAAAAGAAGGGCAAAATCAAAACATTAACTACAGAACTCAAACAAATAGAAAGAGAACAACAAAAAAGGCCCACAGCCACCTGAAGAAAGGAAATAATAAACATCAGAGCAGAAATAAATGAAATACAGAACAGAAAAACAATAGAAAGAATCAACAAAACCAAAAGTGGGTTCTTTGAAAGAATCAACAAAATCGACAAACCACTGGCCAGACTGACAAAAGAACAGGAGAGGATGCAAATACCCAAATAAGAAATGAAATGAGGGACATTACAACAGACCCAACTGAAATAAAAAGGATTATGACAGAATATTATGAAAAACTATACTACAACAAATTTGAAAACCTAGAGGAAATGGATACATTTCTAGAAACACACGGCCTAACCAAACTACAACAAAGTGATGTTGAAAATATGAACAGACCCATAACACGAGAGGAGATTAAAAGGTAAGAAAAAAACTCCCAACCAAAAAAAGCCCTGGCCCAGATGGCTTCACGGGGGAATTCTACAAAACATTTACAGAAGAGCTTCTACCAGTACTACTCAAGCTATTTCAGAGCATAGAAGAGGAAGCAACACTTCCAAATGCATTCTATGAAGCCAACATAATGCTGATACCAAAACCAGGCAAAGAAGTCACAAAAAAAGAAAATTACAGACCAATATCTCTCATGAATATAGATGCAAAAATTCTGAACAAAATTCTAGCCAATAGAATTCAACATCATATCAAAAAAATAATACACCACGACCAAGTAGGATTCATACCAGGTATGCAAGGATGGTTCAATATTAGAAAATCAATCAACGTAATTCACCACATAAATAAAAGGAAAGAAAAGAATCACATGATCATCTCAATTGACGCAGAAAAGGCATTTGACAAAGTCCAACACGCATTCCTCATAAAAACTCTCAATAAAATAGGTATAGAAGGGAAATTTCTCAACATAATAAAGGGCATCTATGAAAAACCAATGGCCAACATCATTCTTAATGGAGACAGGCTGAAAACATTCCCCTTGAAAACAGGAACATGACAAGGATGCCCTTTATCACCACTCCTATTTAACATTGTGCTGGAAGTTCTAGCTAGAGCAATAAGGCATGAAAAAGAAATAAAGGGCATCCAAATTGGTAATGAAGAAGTTAAACTGTCCCTGTTTGCAGATGATATCATACTATACATAGAAAACCCTAAAGATTCCATGAGAAATCTACTGGAATTAATAGAAAGATTCAGCAGAGTAGCGGGATACAAGATAAACATTCAAAAATCACTTGGATTCCTATACACCAGTAAGGAGAACGATGAAAAGGAAATCAGGAAAACAATACCATTTTCATTAGCCCCTAAATAGATAAAACACTTAGGAATAAATCTGACCAGGGATGTAAAAGACCTATACAAAGAAAACTATAAAACACTACTGCATGAAACCCAAAGGGATCTACATAAATGGAAAAACATACCATGCTCATGGATAGGCAGACTCAACATTGTGAAAATGACAATTCCACCCAAAGCTATTTACAAATACAACACAATCCCAATCCGAATACCAACAACATTCTTCAAAGAGATGGAAAAACTAATCATTAACTTTATATGGAAATGGAAGAAGCCCCAAATAAGTAAAGCACTACTGAAGAAGAAGAATAATGTTGGAGGACTCACACTACCTGACTTCAGAACCTACTATACAGCTACAGTAGTCAAAACAGCCTGGTACTGGTACAATGACAGATACATTGACCAATGGAACAGAATTGAGAACCCAGATGTAAAGCCATCCACCTATGATCACCTGATCTTCAACAAGGGCCTAAAGTCCATCAAATGGGGAAAAGACAGTCTTTTTAACAAATGGTGCTGGCAAAATTGGATATCCATCTGCAAAAAAAATGAAACAGGACCCATACCTCACACCATATACAAAAACTACTTCAAAATGGATCAAAGACCTGAATATAAAGCCTAAAACTATAAAGTTCATAGAAGAAAAAATAGGACCAACACTTCAGGCCTTAATACATGGCATTAACAGGATACAAACCATAACCATCAATGCACAAAACCCAACAGATCAGCTAGATAACTGGGATCTTCTAAAAATCAAACACCTATGCTCTTCAAAAGACTTCACCAAAAGAGTCAAAAGAGAACCTACAGACTAGAAAAAAATTTTTGGACAGTACAAGTCAGAGAAAGGTCTAATCTCCATAATCTACAAGAAAATCCAACACCTCTACAACAAAAAGACAAATAATCCTATTAAAAAATGGGCAAAGGAAATGAAATGACACTTCACCAAAAAAGATATTCAAGAGGCCAACAGACACGCGAGGAAATGCTCACGTTCATTAGCCATTAGAGAAATGCAAATTAAAACCACAATGAGATACCATCTCACCCCGGCATTACTGGCACGAATCAAAAACACGGGAAATAACAAATGTTGGAGGGGCTGCGGGGATATTGGAACACTTATGCACTCCTGGTGGGAACGCAAAATGATACAACCATTTTGGAAAATGATATGGTGCTTCCTCAGAAAGCTAGAAATAGACATACCATTCGATCCAGCCATCCCACTCCTAGGAATATATCCTAGAGAAATAAGAGTCGTCACTCGAATAGACATATGCACACCTATGTTAATGGCAGCATTGTTCACAATAGCAAAATGAAGGAAACAACCTAGCTGCCCATCAACGGATGAATGGATAAACAAACTATGGTACATACTCACAATGGAGTACTATGCAACAAGAAAGAACAACAATGAATCTGTGAACCATCTCATAACATGGATGAAACTGGAGGACATTATGCTGAGTAGAATAAGTCAATCACAAAAGGACAAATATTGTATGAGACCTCTATTGTAAAAACCCACGAAAAAGTTCACACACAAAATGTAACAATCTTTGTTGGTTACCAGGGATGGAAGGGGTGGGAGGGGGGAATACTGAATAGGCAATAGATAAGTGGTATCTTGGGTGAAGGGTGAAACAGTACACAACACAGGGGAAACTAGCACAACTTGTACAAGGAAAGGTCACGGAAGCCCCACAGACACATTCAGACTCCCTGAGGGACTGAATTGCTGGGCGGAGGGCTGTGGGGACCGTCGTCTCAGGGAACATCTAGCTCAATTGGCATGACACAACTTATAAAGACAATGCTCTACATTCTACCTTGGTGAGTAGTGTCTGGGGTCTTAAAAGCCTGTGAGCGGCCATCTCAGATACTCCACTGGTCTCATCCCTTCGGGAGCAAGGGAGAATGAAGAGAACAGGATACAAGGAAAAGATTAGTCCAAAGGACTAATTGTCCACAGCTACCAAGGCCTCCACTGGACTGAGTCCAGTACAGCTAGATGGTGCCCGGCTACCACCACTGACTGCTCTGACCAGGATCAGAACAGAGAGTTCTGGACAGAGCTGGAGAAGGATGTAGAGCATAATTCTAACTCACCAAAAAAAGACCAGATTTACTGGCCTAAAGAAGACTGGAGAAACCTTGAGAGTTTTAGCTCAGACACCCTTTTAGCTCAGTGGTGAAGTTACCTCCGAGGTTCACTGTTCAGTCTGGGAGTGGACAGCCCCGTAAAACCAAATGAGGCTAATGAGGTACAGGAGTCCAGTGACAAGGGCCAGAAGGCAGAAGGGGACAAGGAAGCTGGTGATAGGGAACCCAAGGTTGAGTAAGGATATTCTTGATGTGTTGTGAGATTGTTAACCATTGTCATAGGGCAACATTTGTAGTAACTTAAATGAGAAACTATTTTGTTCTGTAAGCCTTCATCTTAAGTGAGAATAACAGCACAAGTGGAAGAGTGTAGTCAATGTCACTGAACTGTGCATGTAGAAATTTTTGAAATGGTGTATCTCTGGCTATGTTTATTTTTACCAAAAAAAAAAAAAAAAGGTTGAGAAGTTAGAGGGTTGATATGTTGTGTGGTTGTTAACCAATGTCATAAAACAACACGTGTACTACTGTTTCATGAGAAACTATTTGTTCTGTAAGCCTTCACCTGAAGTACAATTAAAAAAAAACAAAAGTCAAAGCTAAAACACTGAAAAAAGGGAAACAGAGATGTTAATATGTAAAAGATGGCAACATTGAAACAAAAACGAGGGACTACACAGTGTCCCCAATGTGTCTGTCAGTTGTTTGTACTGTGGGGGCCTGTGTGTTGCTATTATTCTGGAAGCTATGTCACTGGTATTCAGATACCCGCAGGGTCACCCATGACAGACAGGTTTCAGCTGAGCTTCCAGACTAAGACAGACTAGGAAGAAGGACTAAGTAGTCTACTTCTGAAAAGAACTAGTCATTGAAAACCTTATGAATAGCAGTGGAACACTGCCTGATATAGGGTGGGAAGATGAGCTCCCCAGGTTGGAAGGCACTCAAAAGAAGACTGGGGAGGAGCTGCCTTCTCAAATTAAAGTCGACCTTAATGACATGGATGGAGTCAAGCTTTCAGAACCTTCATTTGCTGATGTGGTATGACTCAAAATGAGAAGAAACAGCTGCAAACATCCAATAATAATCAGAACCTGGAATGTACAGAGTATGAATCTAGGAAAACTGGAGATCATCAAAAATGAAACGGAACACATAAAAATCGATATCATAGGCATTTGTGAGCTGAAATGGACTGGTATTGGCCATTTTGAATCAGACAATCCTATGGTCTACTATGCCGGGAATGACAACTTGAAGAGGAATGGTGTTGCCTTCATTGTCAAAAAGAACATTTCAAGATCTATTCGGAAGTACAACGCTGTCAGTGATAGGATAATATCCATCTGCCTACAAGGAAGACCAGTTAATACGACTATTATTCAAATTTACACACCAACTACTAACGCCACAGATGAAGAAACTGAAGATTTATACCAGCTTCTGCAGTCTGACCATTGATCGAACATGCAATCAGGATGCACTGATTACTGGTGATTGGAATGCGAAAGTTAGAAACAAAAGAAGGACTGGTAGTTGGAAGATATGGCCTTGGTGATAGAAATGATGCTGGAGATCGCATGATAGACTTTTGCAAGACCAACGACTTCTTCACTGCAAATACCTTTTCTCACCAACATAAACAGCGACTATCCACGTGGACTTCACGAGATGGAATACAAAGAAATCAAACTGACTACATCTGTGGAAAGAGATGATGGAAAAGCTCAATATCATCAGTCAGAACAAGGGCAGGGGACGACGGCAGAACACACCATCAATTGCTCATATGAAAGTTGATGTTGAAAAAAACTGAAACAACTCCACAAGAGCCAAAGTTTGCCCTTGAGTATATCCCACCTAAATGTAGAGGCCATCTCAAGAATAGATTTGACACACTGAACACTAATGAGTGAAGACCAGACGGGTTGTGGAATGACATCAAGGACATCATACATGAAGAAAGCAAGAAGACATTAAAAAGACAGAAAAGAAAGAAAAGACCAAAATATATGTCAGAAGAGACTCTGAAACTTGCTCTTGAACGTAGAGTAGCTAAAGCAAAAGGAAGAAATGATGAAGTAAAAGAACTGAACAGAAGATTTCAAAGGGTGGCTCCAGAAGACAAAGTAAAGTATTATAATGACATATACAAAGAGCTAGAGGCAGAAAACCAAAAGGGAAAAACATGCTTGGCATTTCTCAAGCTGAAAGAACTGAAGAAAAAATTCAAGCCTCAAGCCACAATGGTGAAGGATTCTATGGGGAAAATATTAAACAATGCATGAATCATCAAAAGAAGATGGAAGGAATACACAGAGTCGTTATACCAAAAACAATTGGTTGATGTTCAACCATTTCAAGAGGTAGCATATGATCAGGAACCTATGGTACTAATGGAACAAGTCCAAGCTGCACTGAAGGCACTGGCAAAAAACAAGGCTCCAGGAATTGATGGAATACAATTGAGATGTTTAATAAAATGGATGCAGCACTGGAAGTGTTCACTAGTCTATATCAAGAAATTTGGAAGCCAGCTGCCTGGCCTGGTGATCCAACCGAATGTGGAAATTATTAAATAATGTCATTAACGTCACACGCAAGTAAAATTTTGCTGAAGATCATTCAAAAGTGGCTGCAGCAGTATATCAACAGGGAACTGTCAGAAATTCAGTCCGTATTCAGAAGAGGATATGGAACCAGGGATATCACTGTGGATGTCAGATGGATCCTGGCTGAAAGCAGAGAATACCAGAAAGATGTTTTCCTGTGTTTTACTGACTATGCAAAGGCATTCGACTGAGTAGATCATAACAAATTACGGATAACGTTGTGAAGAATGGCAATTCCAGAACACTTAATTGTGCTCATGAGGAACCTGTACATAGATCAAGAGGCAGTTCAAACAGAACAAGGGGATACTGCAAGGTTTAAAGTGAAGAAAGGTGTGCATCAGGGCTGTATGCTTTCACCATACCTATTCAATCTGTATGCTAAGCAAATAATCCAAGAAGCTGGACTATATGAAGAAGAACGTGGCATCAGGATTGGAGGAAGACTCATGAACAACCTGCATTATGCAGATGCCACAACCTTGCTTGTGGAAAGTGAAGAGGACTTGAAACACTTACTGATGCACCACAGCCTTCAGTATGGATTACACCTGAATATAAACAAAACAAAACTCTTCACAACTGGACCAATAAGCCACATCATAATAAATGGAGAAAAGATTGAAGTTGTCAAGGATTTCATTTTACTTGGCTCCACAATCAATACCCATGTAAGCAGCAGTCAGGAAATCAACAGACACATTACACTGGGCAAATCTGCTGCAAAAGACCTCTTTAAAGTGCTGAAAAGCACAGAAGTCACCTTGAAGACTAAGGTGCGCCTGACCCAAGCCATGGTATTTTCAATTTCATCATATGCATACAAAAGCTGAACAATGAATAAGGAAGACCTAAGAAGAACTGACACCTTGGAATTGAGGTGCTGGTGAAGAATACTGAGTATACCACGGACTGCCAAAAGAAGGAAAAAAATCTGTCTTGGAAGAAGTACAACCAGAATGCTCCTTAGAAGCAAGGATGGCGAGACTACCTCTTACACACTTTGGATATGTTATCAGGAGGGATCAGTCCCTGGAGAAGGACATCATGCTTGGTAAAGCACAGGGTTATCAAAAAGAGGAAGACCCTCAAGAAGATGGACTTACACCATGGATTCAACAATGGGCTCAAGCATAACAACGATTGTGAGGATGGAACACGACCGGGCAGTGTTTTGTTCTGTAGTACACAGGGTTACTATGAGCTGGAACCGACTCAGCAGCACCTAACAACAAGAAAATAGTGCAGTAATAGAACTTCCATATGGAGAGGAAGTTAAGGTGATATTAAGAAATAAAACATTGGTTAAACTTAGAAAAATAGAGTTAAATTAAAGGTAACCACAAAGGAAACTAACAAATCTACACATAAAAGAAAAAACGAAGAAAAACATAAAGACTCAGCGAATTTAAAATCAACAATGAAAAAGAGGAAAAGAGAATACATAAAGAAAAACAACTGACCACAGAAAATTAAGTGGAAGAAAGAAACCATCAACATCACCAAAAATAAATAAATAAATAAAAATGACAGCACTAAACCATACATATAAATAATTATACTGAACGTAAATGAACTAAATGCACCAATAAAGAGACAGAGAGTGTCAGATTGGATAAAAAAAATGATCCGTCTATATGCCGCCTACAAGAGACACACCTTAGACATAAAGACACAAACAAACTAAAAATCAAAGGATGGAAAAAAATATATCAAGCAATCAACACTCAAAAAAGAGCAGAAGTGGCAATATTAATCTCTGACAAATTAAATGTTAAAGCAGAATCTACCACAAAGGATAAAGAAGGACACTATAAAATGATTAAAGGGTCAATACACCAGGAGGACATAACTACAATAAATATTTACACACCCAATGATGGGGCTCTAAAATACATAAAACAAACTATAACTGCATTGAAGAGAGAAATAGACACTCCACAATAGTAGTAGGAGACTTCAACATACCACCTTCAGTGAAGGACAGAACATCCAGAAAGAAGCTCAATAAAAACACGGAAAATCTAAATGTCACAATCAACCAACTTGATTTTATAGACATATACAGAATACTCCACCCAACACCAGCCAAGTATACTTTCTTTTCCAATGCACATGGAACATCCCCCAGAATAGACCACATATTAAACCACAAAGCAAGCCTTAACAGAATCCAAAATATTGAAATATTACGAAGCATCTTTTCTGGCCAGAAAGCCATAAAAGTAAAAATCAACAACAGAAAGAGCAAGGAAAAAAACTCAAATACATGGAAACTGAACAACATCTTGCTCAAAAACTACTGGGTTGCATACGAAATTAAGGATGGAAAAAAGAAATTCACAAAATCAGATGTGGGGCCAAGATGGCAGGGTAGTCAGACTGTCAGGTGGTCCCTTTTACAACAAAGACCCAAAAAAACAAGTGAATCAATTATATATGACAATCTAGGAGCCCTGAACAACAAAGGCAATGTAGAGGAATAGGACTGAGTGGCATGGGGAGGGAGAGACAGTTCAGAAGCAGCAAGGAGTTGCCAGACCTGACCCAGTAGGGGCCGGAGCCTTTCAGGCCAGATCAGCTCATGGTGCACGGTGAGGCAAGCAGTGGTGCTCAGGAGGCGTTTTCCATGTCAGGAGAGACCCAGCGGCAGAGAGTCTACTTGGCCATCCAGAACCAGTGAGAAGCAGTCCTCAATCCATGAAAAATAAGTACTCGCATCAGGCCTACTGCGTGGATGAAAACATCCCCCTTTGGGAAAAAACTCTCTCCCATGTACCTCCCCACTCCCTGCTCTGCACTGGGTCTGGGGTGGCTTCAGCGACTGCTGAGCCTCCTGGGCTGGTAGTAAGACCCATCATGTGCCCTGAGCAAATCTCCTGGCTTTGGAGAGGGAACAAATTAACAAACACAAGAAAAAATAATCTGGTGGCTCCCCTAAGCCAGGAACACAGTGTAGGTACAGCTCCTTTGCCGAGGTACAGGTCCATGGACTTTGAGGGTCTTTCCCCCTGAAGAGACTTGTGTAGGCCCATTTCAACAGTGTAGGCCCTCATTACCACAGTACAACAGGTTATAGACCTGAAGTCTAACTTCAACTATTTCAGCTGTGAACTGGCAGGTTTGTGACATTTCACACTGCTCTGCCCATTAAGAAGGGTCGTCACCTACTCACATCAGGGGCCTGAGGATTTGTGGTTCCACCCATGCGACCTAGCCACCTGCAACAGGGGCCGAAGAATAAGTGGTGTCCTTGAGTCCTTACAGCCAACAGCATTAGGTGCTCATAGTCTGGCTGCAAAACACACTCACCTACACACTTTAGGAAACAGGGACACGCTTTCCTCCCAGACACTCGGGGGCGGCAGTTGGCCTCCCGCCTTGAGCAGCCTGCGATCCCCTGCTGCAGCTGGATGCCTGTGCCTACACCAACCACCCATGCCTGTCTAGGACTGTAGGTGAGAGCCTGCACCACACACTTGGTGGCCGACTACCTGGAAACCTGAAATGAATCTACACAGGAGGAATGGGCAGACTCAGGGTTCACATACTTAGTAGCAGTTCTGGCCACCTGGTGGCAGGACAATGGAGCTTCAGGGCCACTGGTGATCAGGCTAGCTCACATGAGTAGCCAATCTGGGCATATCAAAATAAAACAAGAAGCTAGGACACAGTAAGCAAACATAAAATAAATAAATATAAGAAGTTACTGATGGCTTGGAGACAACAGTCTATATTCAATCACATAAAGAGGCAGACCATGATGGCCTCAGCAAGCTCCCAAAATAAAGAATCAAGAAATTTTCTGGACGAAGGGAATTTCTTGGAATTACCAGAGGCAGAATTCAAGAGATTAATGTACAGAACTCTTCAAGAGATCAGAAATGAGATCAGGCAAAACGCAGACCAGACAATAGAGGAACTTAAGAAAATAAGAGAAGAGCATAATGACAAATTTAACAAACTGCAACAATCCATACAGAGACAGCAATCAGAAATCCAGAAGATTAACAATCAAATTTCAGAATTAGACAACTCAGTACAAAGTATAGGAGCAGAACTGAGGCAATGGAAGTCAGAATTAGTGAGACTGAAGATAAAGCACTTGACACCAACTTATTTGAGGAAAAATGAGATAAAAGGATTTTAAAAAATGAAGAAATCCTAAGAATTATGTGGGACTCAATCAAGAGGAATAACCTACGAGTGATTGGAGTGCCAGAATGGGGGGGGATAACAGAAACTACAGAGAGAATTGTTGAAAATTTGTTGGCAGAAAACTTCCCTGACATCGTGAAAGATGACAAGCTACCTATCCAAGATGCTCATCGAACCCCACATAAGGTAGATCCCAAAAGAAAGTCACCAAGACATATAATCAAACTTACCAAAAAAAGATAAAGAGAATTTTAAGAGCAGCTAGGGATAAACAAAAAGTCATCTACAAAGGAGAGTCATTGAGACTAAGCCGGGATTACCCAGCAGAAACCATACAGGCCAGAAGACAATGGGGATGACACATATAAAGCCTTGAAGGAAAAAAATTGCCAGCCAAGAAATATGTATCCAGCAAAACTGTCTCTCAAATATGATGGCAGAAGTAGAACATTTCCAGATAAACAAAAGTTTAGGGAATTTGCAAAAAACCAAACCAAAATTACAAGAAATACTAAAGGGAGTCCTCTGCTTAGAAAATCAATAACATCAGGTAACAATCAAGACTATAACACAGGACAGAGCAACCAGCTATCAACCCAGATAGGGAAGTCACAAAAATAAATCAAAGCTAAAACACTGAAAATAGGGAAACAGAGATGTCAATATGTAAAAGATGACAACATTAAAACAAAAAGAGGGACTAAAAAATGTAGACATAGATTTTTCATATGGAGAGGAAGTCAAGGTGATATAAAGAAATAAGAGTGGTTTAAACTTAGAAAAATAGGGGAAAATATTAAGGTAACCACAAAGGAAATTAAAAATCCTACACATCAAAATAAAAAACAAGACATATAATTACTCAGCAAATACAGAATCAACAACGGTGAAAAAGATGAAAATATATAAAAACGACTCAGCACAGAAAATTAAGTGGAGCAAAGAAACTATCACCAACACACACACACAAAAAGACATCAAACTGACAGCACTAAACTCATACCTATCAATAATTACGCTGAATATAGGTGGACTAAATGCACCAGTAAAGAGACAGAGAGTAGCAGATTGGATAAAAAGACACAATCCGTCTATATGCTACCTACAAGGGACACACCTTAGACTTAAAGACACAAACAAACTAAAACTCAAAGGATGGAAAAAAATATATCAAGCAACCAACACTCAAAAAAGAGCAGAAGTGGCAATATTAATCTCTGACAAAATAGACTTCAAAGTAAAATCCACCACAAAGGATAAGAAAGGACACTATATAATGATTAAAGGGTCAATACACCAGGAGGACATAACTATAATAAATATTTACACAGCCAATGACGGGGCTCCAAAATACATAAAACAAACTCTAACATTACTGAAAATGGAGACAGACAGGTCCACAATAATAGTAGGAGACTTCAACACACCACTGTCGGTGAAGGACAGAATATCCAGAAAGAAACTCAATAAAGACATGGAAGATTTAAATGCCATAATCAACCAACTTGATCTCATGGACATATACAGAACACTCCAGCCAACATCAGCCAACTATACTTACTTTTCCAACACACATGGAACATCCCCCATAATAGACCACATACTAGACCACAAAGCAAGCCTTAACAGAATCCAAAACATCGAAATATTACAAAGCATCTTTTCTGACCATAAAGCCATAAAACTAGAAATCAATAACAGAAAGAGCAAGGGAAAAAAATGAAACACATGGAAACTGAACAACACCTTGCTCAAAAACTACTGGGTTATAAAAGAAATTAAGAATGGAATAAAGAAATTTATAGAATCAAACAAGAATGAAAACACATCCTACTAGAACCTTTGGGACACAGCAAAAGCAGTGCTCAGAAGTCAGTTTATAGCAATAATGCACAAATCTAAAAAGAAGAAAGGGCCAAAATCAAAACATTAACCTTACAACTGGAAGATGTAGAAAGAGAGCAGCAAAACAAGCCCTCAGGTGCCAGAAGAAAGGAAATAATAAGAAGTAGAGCAGAATGAAATGAAACAGAGAATAGAAAAACAATTGAAAGAGTTATTAAGACCAAAAGCTGGTTCTCTGAAAAGATCAACAAAATTGATAAACCATTGGCCAAACTGACAAAAGAAAAACAGGAGAGGAAGCAGATAACCCATATAAGAAATGAGATGGGTGATATAACAACAGACACAATTGAAATTTAAAAATCATAACAGAATACTATGAAAAATTGTACTCTCACAAATTTGAAAACCTAGAGGAAATGGACAAATTTCTAGAAACTCACTACCTACCTAAATTAACATAGAGGTAGAACAAGGAAATAAACCTATAATAAAAGAAGAGATTGAAAAGGTAATTTAAAAGCACCCAACAACAACAACAACAAAAAAATCCCTGACCCAGATGGTTTCACTGGAGAATTCTACCACAAAAAAAAGACACCACAAAAAAGAAAATTACAGACCAATATCCCTCATGAACATTGATGCAAAATTCCTCAACAAAATTCTAGCCAATAGAATTCAGCAACCTATCAAAAAAAATAATTCACTGTGATCAAGTGGGATTTATACCAGGTATGCAGGGATGGTTCAACATTAGAAAAACAATCAATGCAATCCATCACATTAATAAAACAAAAGACAAGAACCACGTGATCTTATCAATCGATGCAGAAAAGGCATTTGACAAAGTCTAACACCCATTCATGATAAAAAACTCTCAACAAATAGGAAGAGAAGGGAAATTTCCTCAACATAATTAAAGGCATTTATACAAAGCCAACAGCCAACATCATCCTAAATGGAGAGACTTTGAAAGCATTCCCCTTGAGAACAAGAACCAGACAAGGATGCCCTCTAACACCACTCTTATTTGACATTGTGCTGGAGGTCCTAGCCAGAGCAATTAGGCTAGAAAAAGAAATAAAGGGCATACAAATTGGTAGGGAAGAAGTCAAAGTATCTCTGTTTGCAGGTGATATGATCTTCTACACAGAAAATCCCAAAGAATCCTCAAGAAAACTACTAGAACTAATAGATGATTTCAGAAAAGTATCAGGATACACGATAAACATAAAAAAATCAGTTGGATTCCTCTACACCAATAAAAAGAACTTTGAAGAGGTAATCACCAAATTAATACTATATATATATTAACTATATATATATTAATACTATATATTAATACTATATAATAGCTCCCAAGAAGATAAAATACTTAGGAATAAATCTAACCAGAGATGCAAAAGGCCTATACAATGAAAACTAGAAGACACTACTGCAAGAAACCAAAAGAGACTTGCATAAGTGGAAAAAAAAAACCTTGCTCATGGATAGGAAGACTCAACATTGTGAAAATATCAATTCTACCCAAAGTGATCTACAGATACAATGCAATCCCGATCCAAATTCCAATGGCATTTTTTAATGAGATGGAGAAATAAATCACCAACTTCATATGGAAAGGGAAGAGGACCTGGATAAGTAAAGCATTACTCAAGAAGAAGAACAAAGTGGGAGGTCTCAGACCACCTGATTTTAGAACTTATTTTACCGCCACTGTAGTTAAAACAACCTGGTACTGGTACAACAACAGATACATAGACCAATGGAACAGAATTGAGATTCCAGACATAAATTCATCCACCTATGAGCAGCTGATATTTGACAAAGGCCCAAGTCCGTTAACTGGGGAAAAGACAGTCTCTTTAACAAATGGTGCTGGCATAACTGGATATCCAACTGCAAAAAAATGAAGCAAAAACCGTACCTCATAACTTACAAAAAACTAATTCAAAATGGATCAAAGACTTAAATATAAAATTGAAAACGATAAAGACCATGGAAGAAAAAATAGAGACAATGCTAGGAGCCCTAATACATGACATAAACAGAATACAAACCATAAGTAACAATGCACAAACACCAGAAGAGAAACTAGATAAGTGGGAGCTCTTAAAAATCAAACATTTATGCTCATCAAAAGACTTCTCCAAAACAGTAAAAAAGACAACCTACAGACTGGGAAAAAAATTTTGGCTATGATGCATCTGATCAGGGTCTATCTCTAAAATCTACAAGATACTGCAAAACCTCAACAACAAAAAGACAAATAAGCCAATTAAAAAATGGGCAAAGGACATAAACAGACACTTCACCAAAAACAACGTTCAGGCAGCTAACATATACATGAGGAAATGCTCAAGATCATGAGCCATTAGGAAAATGTAAATCAAAACTACAATGAGATACCATCTCACCCCAAAACGGCTAGCACTAATCCATAAATCACAAAATAATAAATGTTGGAGAGGCTATGGAGTGACTGGAACACTTATACACTGCTGGTGGGAATGCAAAATGGTATAACTACTTTGGAAATTGATTTGGCACTTCCTCATAAAGCTAGAAATAGAAGTACCATATGATCCAGCAATCCCACTGCTTGGACTATATCCTTGAGAATTAAGAGCCGTGATACAAACAGATATATGCACACCCATTTCATTGCAGCATTGTTCACAACAGCAAAAAGATGGAAATAACCTAGGTGCCTATCAACAGATGAATGGATGAAAAAATTATGGTACTTACACACAACGGAATACTACACAATAGAGAACAATGATGAATCTGCAAAACATCTCACAACATGGATGAATCTGGCAGGCATTATGCTGAGTGAAATTAGTCAGTCGTTAAAGGACAAATATTTTATAAGACCAGTATTATAAGAACTCAAGAAAAGGTTTAAACACAGAAGAAAACATTCTTTGATGGTTACGAGGGTGGGGAGGGAGGGAGAGGGGAATTCACTCACTGGATAGTAGACAAGAATCATCTTAGGTGATGGGAAGAACAACACACAATACTGGGGAAGTCAGCACAACTGGACCAAAGCAAAAGCTAAGAAGTTTCCTGAACACAACCAAACACTTTGAGGGACAGAGTAGCTGGGGCTGCGATCTGGGAACTACAGTTTGGGGGACATCTGGGTCAAATGGCATAACAAATTTTATTAAGAAAATACTCTGCATCCCACTTTGGTGTGTGGCGCCTGGGGTCTTAAAAGCTAGTGGGTGGCCATCTAAGAGGCATCATTTGGTTTGAACCCAACTGAAGCAAAGGAGAGTGAAGAACACCAAAGACACAAGGAAAATATTAGCCCAAGAGAAAAAAGGGCCACATAAACCAGAGACTCCATCAGCCTGAGACCAGAAGAACTAGATGGTGCCCGGCTACCACCAATGACTGCTCTGACAGGGAACACAACAGCGTCCCTGACCCTGACGGAGTAGGAGAAAAGTGTGGAACAGAACTCAAATTCACAGAAGAAGACCAGGCTTAATGGTCTGACTGAGTCTGAAGGAACCTCTGAAGCCATGGCCCCCGATGCTATGTTAACCCAGAACTAAAACCATTCCTGAAGACCACTCTTTAGACAAAGATTAGACTGCACTATAAAACATAAAATGATATTTGTGAAGAGTATGCTTCTTAGTTTAAGCAGATACACAAGACCAAATGGGCTGCTCCTGTCCAGAGGCAGGATGAGAAGGCAGGAAGGGATAGGAGTTGGTTGGACAGACATAGGAAACCCTAGGTGGAAACAGGAAGTATGCTGTCATATTGTAGGGATTGAGACATTAACATTAACTTGAGCTGTAAACTTCCTTTTTTTTTTTTTTAAATCAAAGTGACATGTATACATGTTTTGAAAGTTCACATAATACTCTGTTTGGTCAAACACTTGAGATTGTTTATCATATCCATTCTTTCTTGGCGCCAACCCTTCTGGAGTTGTCCGGGCCCGCTGATCCCTCAGTAAGTCCATCTCTGAGCTTCCCTACACTGCCATCCCGGGAATTCCCTTCACTTCTCTCCTAGATCAGAGCCTGCGTCCTTGAAACCCAGTCTTCCTCCTTCTTGGCTCCCCTGTGTTTAGGAGAAGCACATTCTCTATGAAAGGGTAAACTGGACAGTCAGTTTGAGGACATTTTTCCATTGTGTACTGAATGCCATTTAGACCCCAGTGGGACTCCTTTCTTTTTATTTCTAGAAGTTTTTGGTATCTTCTCTTTATTGCTAGCCCTGAAATTGTATAATGATATATTTTGTTGGGGCTACAGTTTGATTGAGCTGGGGCTAGTCCTTTTAGTTTGAAGGTCATGTCCTTCCAGCTCTGGGAATTTTTCCTGGGTCATGGTCTTTTTTTTTTTTTTTTCCCCCTAAACTTTTCCTGTTTCCTTGTTCTTTCTGGATAGTGAACCTCCAATATCCAGTTTGATTATCTAATTTTCTTATCTTTTCCCTATTGTTTTTATCTTTTTGTTCTGCTTTAGAGCAGAGTTCAATGTGATCTTCCAGTTTTTTTTCAGTTGATTTTTTTCCATTCATGTAATTGAAACTTTAATGGTCTAGAGTCTTTCTTGTTCTGTGAGTTTTGTTTGTTTGGTTAGTTTTTTAAAAAATAGATCTTACTCTTTTCAGGATACAATGCCCTCTCATTTCTCTGAAGGTATTATTTTAAGTTGCCCTCTCCCCCTTTAAGGAGGCCTGGTGGTACAGTTAAATGCTCAGCTGCTAACCAAAAGGTTGGTGGTTCGAACCCACCCAGTGGCTCCCTAGGAAAAGGCCAGAATAAAGATTCATGGCCACTAAAATTCATATTTGTAAAGGTAATTTTACTTTCCCAAAATACTTGGTATTCATTCTTCTTAATCCCCCTGTTTTCACAGCAGTGTCTCACCCTTATATATTCAGTTTGGCTAGCTGTTCTCAAAGTTCAGCCTCTCAGAAGGTCCAATAATACTCACCAGCAGAGGGTACAAGGAGTCCTGGTGGCCGTAGTGGTTAAAGCAATCGACTGCTAACCGAAAGGTCGGTGGTTTGAACCCACCAGCGGCTCCGCAGGAGAAAGATGTAGCAGTCTGCTTCCATAGATATTTAAAGCCTTGGAAACCCTGTGAGGTCACTATGAGTTAGAATTGACTCAACGGCAGTGGATTTTCATTTGGAGAGGGTAGAAGGTCTGGGAGTCTAACTGCAGACTTCAACCAAGTGTCCTGTTTTCAGCCCCACCCTGCACCCCAGGCTTTACAGGTACCTGATGCCTTCATGATCTTTTATTTACTGGTCCTACCCAATGACGCTTTTATTAACTCTAAGGTTTCTGGTATTTATGCTTTTGCCTTCCAACTGCACCAAAAACTTCTTGAGGCAAAAAGGCACTTCCTTCCCTTACTTGTATTCCTCATAAAACTTAGTCCAAAGTTTTACACACAGAATATTGCTCAACCAGTATTCACTTCTGATTTTCAAGAAGGATTTAACTTTTGGGAAGACAAAGCTTCTAATGACCTGTTCTATCTACTCAAGACAAAGAAGATCATATAAACAAATATACCTGCACAACCTCAGCAAGTTGTGTGGTAAATGATTTCTGTTAAATTAAAACACTCTCCAGGTGAAGAGGCTTTGCTCAAAAGCCATAGAAAGCCTTTTCAAACCAGGACTTCCAACTGGTTCATTCTGGTTGGACCCATGCTGAGAATTTGCATTTCTTATAAAATCACCTGAGGATCCCATGAAAATGTAGATTCTGATTCAGTATGTCTGGGGTAGGGAGCTCTGGTGGTGCAGTGGTTAAAGCGCTTGGCTGCCAACCAAAACATTGGGCATTTGACCCCACCAGCTGCTGCCTGGGAGAAAGATGTGGTAGTCTGCTTCTATAAAGATTTACAGCCTTGGAAACCCTATGGGGCAGTTCTACTCTGTCCTATAGGGTCACTATGAATCAGAATCGACTCAAGGGCAGTGGGTATTAGTGCAAGAAAAGGCTCAAAGCCTTTTCAATGACTTAAAAGCTGCTTGTGCAGCAAGTGAAAGTAATTGTGATGAAGAATTCATTGGGAGTAGGCGTTGGTTCAGTTGCTTTAATCATTTCAAAGGGAGGGCAAATTTCCGTAATATTAAAGGGCAAGGAAAGGTTGTCTGTAAGTTGGACGTTCGACTTTCGTAACCTGGGGACTGCCTGTACTAGAAATATCTATGCTAGCATAGTCATTCTAAAGATCCTCTCCCTTCTCTACTGAGGAGTGAGGGCCCAGTAGCTCAATGTTCTGTAGTGCATTGCCACCTGGTGGCAACATGAGGGAATGACATCGGTATGGCCTGGAGAGGCAGCAGAGATGAGTAAAATAAGTCCTTCAATGCCTGAATGGACTCTCCAGGAGCATTTCTTAAACTTGAAGAACCTTTTTGGCGAGAGGGAGGAAGAAGGAGGGAGAGAGGGAAAGAAAGGAGAGAAAGGGTGACAGCAAGCTTCTAGTTAGTTGCTGTTGACTCGATTCTGACTCATGGCAACCCCATGTGTGCAGCATAGAACTGCTCCGTAAGAGTTTTCAAGGCTGTGACTTTTTGGAAGTAAATCACCAGGCCCTTCTTCTGAGGCACCTCTGGATGGGTTTAAATGGTGAACCTTTTGGCTAGTAGTAGGGTGCTTAACTGTTTGTGCCACCCAGGGACTCTAGAGAGGAAGCAATGGTGTTGAAGGTGTCAAAATCAGTGCAGGGAGAGCCCAACAGTCCATCTGAGTTCCAGTGAATCTCTGGGGCTCCCCAGACAAAGCAGAGGCTGTTGATTCATTGCGGTGGGGTAAAACATTATCTATAAGGATACTTGTAGACAAGGATGTTCCACCTGCAGACTTCCCTGGTCAGTGCATGGCAACTCCATTCTTATAATCACTCAGACCAAAACCTGTGAAGTCATCATGCTTCACAATGCCTCTCTTTCTTTAACACGTCATATCCAATCTGTCAGGAAATTTCTGTTTAAACTCTATTTCCAAAAACTATCCAGAATCCAACTACTTCCTCCTACCCCTCCTGGTGCAAGACACCACTATCTCTTGCTTGAATTGCTACAACCACCTCTTAACTGTTCTCCTTGGTTTCTTAACTGGACCCTTGTCCCCTACAGCCTACTTGCAACACAGCAACCAGAGTGATCTGTTTAAAATAGCAGTTATATCATCTTACTCCTCAGGGAAAAATCTTCCAGCTGCTCCCTATTTTCGTAGGAGTATGAGATAAAGTCCTCACAAGGCCTAACCAGTTGTAGTTGAGTCGACTCTGACTCATGGTGACCCTATGCATGTCACAGTACAATTGTGCTCCATAGGATTGTCAATGGCTGCTTATTTTTCCTGGAAGCAGATCGCAAAGCCTTTGTTCCAAGGCATCTCTGGGTGGACTTGAACCCATAACCTTCTGGTTAGTAGCTGAGTGTGTTAAACATTTGCACCACCCAGAGACTCCTACAAAGGCCCTATATCATCTGCTCCCATCTGTGTGCCACTGCCCCTCCCATCTCTTCTTCCTTGTCTCTCCCCTCTATGTACTCTGCTCCAGCCACCAGGCTGCCTTGTCCTTCCCCCAACATCCAGAAATGCCCCACTCTAGGACTTTTGCAGTGGCTCTTCCCTCTGCCTTAAACACTCTTTTCCCAGGTGTCCCATCTTCTTCAAGGCCTATGAGCAATAGCAATTTTTTCCTCCTGTCAGAATCCCCAATCCCCCTTCATCCTGTGTAATCGCCCCACAGCTTTACGACTGTCTTACTCACTAGGTCTATTAGTATTGCTTTTCCTATCCAGCTCGTGTGTAGCAAGCTCCCTGAGGAATTTGTTTGGTCTGCTTTGTTCAAAGGTATATCCAAGTGCCTCTAAAAATGCCTGGCACACAGTTGGCATTCAGCAAATATCTGTCATTGAAAAACAAAGTTTAGAAAAGAAAAAAAAAAAGAATTCTGTTATTGCATTATACCTTTGGGAAAAATAAAAAATCTTTGTAAATTTTTAAATGTCAGGAACACACTTCTGTATTTATTCACTTCACATTTAATGTCTCTCAGTAAGATTTCACTATTTTCTCCCTATTGATCGTTTCCTTTTATTTCAAGATCCTTTCCTAGTGTTTAATCTTTTCTCATTATCGTTTCTAATTGAGTTTTGCATATTCAGCTTGCACCTGCCACTTTCCTGAACTTCAGTTACTGGATAGTCTTTTAGTTGATCTTTTTTTTGTTTTCTAGATTTAATTATTTATAGAATATATGGCTTTGTGTTTTCCTTTGCAATATTTATACCTCTTATTTCACCTTAAGTGTCAGGTCAAAACAAAATTATTATGGCTAATGGCAGATGCTCTTATTGTGGTTCAGATTTGAGAGAGGAAGACTGCCTCTAATGAACAACATTGGCTTTTGGCTCCAAATACACTTTTTTCATATTAAGGAAACCAGTGAAAATGTTAGAATAATGGGTTATTTGTGCAATGCAATGTCTCAAAAAGATAAACACGGGGAGACATGTATTCGAAAGTGATGCAGAGAAGACAAGTAGAGTCCAAAGCAGCAGCAGCACACGTAGGGTCTGTACTTAGGAGGCAGTCAATATTGCTGGTCAGAGCAAATGACTGAACATATGAATAAAGGGCAAAGAAGGTTTTATCTAGTGGCCAGAACAACAACAGTATAGGATATCTCTTACATTTGTCTCTAGACTGTGCGCTGTTTATACTTTATCATAATTTCTAGGTTACTCCGAAACTGTCATTCAATCAACAATCTGGCAAAACACTATATAGTAGGAAAGGATTGGCCCAGCTTGTGATGTCAGCAAGTTACTTAACTTGGGCTTTTTGTATTTTAACTTTTTTCTAGTCAAAGTAACACCCACACCTACTGTAGAAAATTTGGAAAGTTATAAGAATAGTTGCACAATGTGTATAAGTATAGACATGTTTATTGCAGTACTCATTGGAAAACTGAAAAAAGGAAAATAATATATCAATAGTATAGAGTACTATGCAGTCATTAAAAACAAGGTAGAACTTATATGTACCAACACAGAAAGCAAGGTATAGAGATAAATTAAAAATGTGGTAGACATTATATAAGGTGTGATTTGTAAGCTAGTCATACCTGCTCCCCTCCCAAAACTCCCAACACTATCTGTGTGATTACGTATATATATATGCTGTTGTTGTTGTTAGGTGCCGTCCAGTCAGTTCCGACTCACGGAGACCCTATGTACAAGAGACCCTATACCTGGTCCTGTGCCATCCTCACAAACGTTGAGCCCACTGTTGCAACCACTGTGTCAACCCATCTCGTTGAGGGTTTTCTTCTTTTTTGCTGACCCTCTACTTTATCAAGCATGATGTCCTCCTCCAGGGGCTGGTCCCTCCTGATAAAATGTCCAAAGTATGTGAGACGAAGTCTCACCATCCTTGCTTCTAAGGAGCATTCTGGCTGTACTTCTTCCAAGACAGATTTGTTCATTCTTCTGGCAGTCCATGGTATATTCAATATTTTTCTCCAACACCAGAGCTCAAATGCATCAATTCTTCTTTTGTCTTCCTTATTCATTGTCCAGCTTTCTCATGCTTATGAGGCAACTGAAAACAGCATGGCTTGGGTCAGGCGTACCTTAGTCCTTAGAGTGACAGCTTTGCTTCTTAACACTTTAAAGAGATCTTCTGCAGCAGATTTGCCCAGGGCAATGTATCATTTGATTTCTTGACTGCTGCTTCCATGGGCGTTGATTGTGGATCCAAGTAAAATAAAATCCTTGACACCTTTAGTATTTTCTCCATTTATCATGATGTTGCTCATTGGTCCAGTTATGAGGATTTTTGTTTTCTTTATGTTGAGGTGTTATCCATACTGAAAGATTTTGATCTTCATCAGTAAGTGCTTCAAGTCCTCTTCACTTTCAGCAAGCAAGGTTGTGTCATCTGCATATTGCATATTGTTAATGAGTCTTCCTCCAATCCTGATGTTGCATTCCTCTTCATATAGCCAAGCTTCCAGTATCACATACACATATATACATATACCAGTATATATATATATATATATATATATATATATATATATATATATATATATATGTACACATAACTAATAATATTTTGTTATATGTTGTCTTAATTATCCAGTGCAGCTATAACAAATACCAGAAGTGGATGGCTTTAAGATACAGAAATTGATTTTCTCACAATTTAGGAGGCTAGAAGTCTGAATTCAGGGTGCCAGCTCTAGGGGAAGGATTTGAACTGCCCATTTTCCATTAACAGCTGAGTGCTTAACAATTTGTGCCACCTTAATTAACAAAATAACATAATTAATTTAAAATTTAGCTGAAAAATCTGCTATATATTTATATTTAGCATAAATAAATGCCAGCATTGAAATGTTTTTGTCTACAAGCTAGCAAACATACTTAGAAATTGTTAACTCTTCAGCCAAAGATTACACAGGCCCATAAAACAAACAATAATACATCTAGTTCAACCATGTATAAAAGACTAAATGGGCATACCAGCCCAGGGGCAAGGACAAGAAGGCAGGAGGGGAGGGGAAAGCTGGATAAATGGAAATGGGGAACCCAAGGTCGAGAAGGGGAGAGTGTTGACACGTCTCAGGGTTGGTAACCAATGTCACAAAACAATTATGTATATTAATTGTTTAATGAGAAACTAATTTGCTCTGTAAACCTTCATCTGAAGCAAAAAAAAAAATTTAGAAATCTATTGTATAATTCCGAACAATAAGTAATAAACCAAAAAATAGAAAATTCTTTAGCTACCTGGGTAACTCTAAGTTATTCATAACTGGCAATTTGTATCTTCTCGTTTCTGGGAAGAACAGGACTGTGTGAAAATGTGGGCTTTGGTTTCTCATCAGAACCAAGCGTGAATCGATACCCTTTTATCCCAAAAGTGCTCTCAATTATATAGATGAGACACCCTGCCCAAGTACACAGTAGTTTACTGTTAATGCTTTAACATGGTATAGATTTTCTGTTTCACTTAAGAAATCTGAAAAAAATAAATTATAGAGAGATAGTTCAAGGCCTATAACCATAAGTGTATTATCTGTAGACAGGAAATTGCAGTTGGACATAGTTCCATCAAAAAAAAGAAAGTAAGTGAAATTGGCAGTTGGGGAAGATAGATGGGGAGTGGAGCAGACTATTTACATAAGTGGTCCAGAATAGGCACATACGCAGAGGACACATTAAAACCCTGACTTTAATTAGGAAATGAATTTGACTTTGGCTCTGGTAAGATGACAACATACACTAACCTGAAAATCCTCCCTCTACAGACAGATTAAAAATGCTGAAAGAAATACAACAAAATATTATTTTAAATGAATATCTGAACTGGGAAGAAAGAAAGGGAAATTCCCATTTACCAGAAACAAGAAGAAAAGGAAAAGCGAGCCAATAGCTTGTGACACTGGGGTTTGGAGAAGAAAATGTAATTATACCAGAAGCAGGCTGGGGTTTCATTGTCCCTGCAGGATCTGGAGGATACCTACAAAAGAACAACAAATAGACAGCTGATTTTTCAGGCACAGTAACAGCTCCCCTATATCTTAAAGAACTTATTATGAATTGAATTATGTCTCCCAAAAATATGTGTTGTAAATTCTAACCCTTATACCTGTGGTTAAAGAGCCCTGGTGGTGCAGTGGTTAAGCACTTGGCTGCTAACAGAAAGGTGGGCTGTTTCAACGCCCAGCCGCTCTGTGGGAGCAAGATGTGCCAGTCTGCTTCTGTAAAGACTTACAGCCTTGGAAATCCTACGGGGGCAGTTCTACTCTGTCCTATAAGGCTGCTATGAGTCGGAATCAACTCAACAGCAATGGGTTTGGTTTTGGGTTTTTATACCTGTGGATATAATCCTATTTGGGAAATAGGTTTTCTTTGTTAACAAGGTAGGGTGTAGGGTGTGTTTTAAGTCAATTTCTTTGGTGGTATCATCTCATAGAACTGACTTCAGGGCAGTGGGTTTGGTTTTTGTTTGGTTTTCTTTTGAGATATAGAAAAGCAGATTAAGCAAGCAAGGAGGCGAGCACAAATGGAGGGGAAGATACATGCCACATGATCGCCAAGCACCTTCTCCCAGAGTGGACAGAGAGTGAGAGCCTTCCCCTTGCCAGTGTCCTAAATTCTACCTTCTAGCCTCCTGAACTGTGAGAAAATAAATTTATTTGTTAAACCCACTCATGTGGTATTTCTGTTATAGTAGCACTAGATAACTAAGACAGAGTGCCTTGGGACTCAGTTCTTAGACATCTTCTATTTTCAAGCTACACTTGATCCCTGGGTGACAGCACCCAGTTTGTTTTAAGTGCTATTGGGTTGCCATGAGTTGGAATCGACTCCACCGCATTTTGGGTTTTGTTGTTGTTAGCTGCCATCGAATAAGCCTCTGACTCATGGTGACCCCATGTGTTACAGAGTAGAACTTCTCCATAGGATTTTCTTGGCTGTAATATTTACAGGAGCGTATTACCAGGCCTTTCTTCCATGGAGCACTGGTGGGTTCGAACCAACAATCTTTAGATTAGCAGCCGAGTGCAAACCACTTGTGCCATTCAGGTTCCTTGTTTTAAGTACCACCATCTAAACACAGAGGACTCCAAAATTTATATTCCAGATCAAACTTCCATTCTAAACTCCAGACTCATAGACTCAACTGAATATGAGACATCTTATCTGTTACAGACATCTCACATTCAGCCCACCTGCTCCCTTCTATAGACCACCCCATCTCAATAAGTGGCAACTCCATTTTTCCAGTGGCTCAGCCTGAAAAACTGAGCATCATCCTCCACTCCTCTTTTTTCTCTTACACCCCACATCTTGTCTGTCAGCAAATCCTCTTAACTCTACCTTCAAAATATATCCAGAATCCAACCACTTCCCATCACATCTACTGCTGCTATCCTGGTCCAAGCTACACTAATGTTTCAATTGGATTACTGCACTAGCTTCTGAACTTTTTTCCCTGCTTCTGCCCTTGCCCTCTTTAGATTATTCAATAGCCAAATTAATCCTAATAAAATTCGTGTCAGTTTATGTCAATCCTCTACCAAAAACGCTCCAATAGCTCCCATTGTACCCAAGGAGAAAAACCTGAGCTAAAAATGGACCTCAAAGCCTTAAAAGATCTGAGCTCAACACTCTCACCCCTTATCTTCATGACTTCATATTCTACTTAGCTCTCCCTCCTTACTTTGTTTCGGCCACACTGACTTCCTTGTTATTTCTCAATCATGGTAGGCAGAGCCCCACCTCAGGCCCTTCTTTGCAGTTACTACTTTCTCTGCCAAGAATTCTCTTTCCCCAGATGACTTTATACCTCATTTCCCTCAGGTCTTTGTTCAAATGTCACTTTTTCTGACCACTCTACCTAAAATTGTAATCTCCCTCCTATTTCTAATACTCCCTAGTCCCCTTTCTTGATGTATGTCTCTCCTTAGCATCACCACTACCACATTATACATTTTACTTAATTGTGTTGTTTATTGTCAGCGCCACCCCCCCCCCATTAGAATGTAGGTAACAGGAAGATAGGGAATTTTTTTTTTTTTTTTAGTATGTTTACTGCTGTATCCCTAGCACACAGTAAGCAACAATATTTGTTAAATAAATGAATGAATGCTAGCTTCATGGTTATGAAGGAAAAATATCAAACTGGAATTCTAAATGCAACTGAATACAATCAAAGCAAGGACAAAACCAAGACATATTTTTAGGTTAAAGAAACAAAAAATACGGAAAGAATCACTTATAGGTCCTCCATGAAAGAATTTATAAGAGACATATTTCTGGAAGAAAGACACTAAGCCCAGAAGGAAGGAGTAGGACATGAGAAGTAAGGATAAGCAAAGAAAATGTTATATAAATATAAAAACTACTATAATAATAAATAATTTGAGTGGCATAAAAACAAGGTGGAACCAAAGTACTAAGCAATAATATATATGATGGGAGAGGATTATCACAATTCAAGCATTCTAAATGCCTTCCTTTTTAGAAGGAGGATGGAGATATTAATTTTTTTTAAGTTGGTTATGCATGTTAACAATTAAAAGATAACTTCTAAGAGCACAGAATGTATAATTTCCCCTCTAAGAAATGGGGGAAAGGAAGGATAAAAAACCTAATTAATACAAACAGAAGACAGAATGAAAAAAAAAAAAAAAAAACCAAAGAAAAAGTATTATAAGGAAAAACACAAACCAAAATAAAATGGTAGAAATAAACCTAATACATCAGAAATCACAATAAATGTAAATGTACCAAACATTAAATGTAAAGGTACCAAACATGCCCCTTAGAAGATAATGTTCTTAGGTTTGAATTTTAAAAATTCTGCTATATGCCATTTATAAAAGACACACCAAAACATAATAATGGACAAGTGAAGTAAAAATAAACAGATGGGAAAAGATATAGCATGCAAACACTAACAAAAAGAAAGCTGGCATTATTATTTTAATATCAGATAAAACAGATTTTAATGAAAAAAACCATTACTAGGAATAAAGTAGTTCACTTAATGATAAAAATAACAATTCACTATAAAGAATCAAATTTGAACTAGAATGCAATAATATATACAGAAAACTGACAAACTCAAAGAGACAATGACAAATTTACAATCAGAATTCTTACATACTTCCTCAGTAATAAATAGATCAAGCAGTTAAAAAATTAATAAAGATACAGAAGACTTGGACAACACAATATATAACATTATCAACACTTACATAACTTTGTGCCAAACAATAGGGAATATAATTTCTTTACCAGCTCATAAAGATTTACCAAAATTGACCACAGACTAGGCCACAAAACAAGTCTCAACAATTACCAAGAACTTCTCTTATAGAGAACACATTCTATGCCCACACTGTCAGAATGAATTTTTTTAAATTGAGCTATATGCTACTTACAGAAATACATCTAAAACATAAAAGCACAGAAAGGTAGCAAGCATAAGGACAGAAAGCTAGGGTACTCATATTAATATTAGAAAAATATAGACTTTAAGAAAAAGCATTTTAAGGATAAAATAGGTCACTTAATCCTGTAACAACAAAAAATTCAACTGCCCAGTAGAATCAAACAATCTTCTAAACTTAAATGCATGTAATAAAATAGTCCTCAAACTAAACAAAGCAAATATTGGCACAACCACAAGATGAAATTAAACCTATCATCACAGAGGGAAATTTCATTATACCTATTTCAGGAGTCAATGAGCATACAAAAATATTAGCAAAGTCACAGTAGATTTGAACAGCACAATTAATAAACTCGATTTAATGGTCATATTTAATGGACACACCAATTATAGAATATAGATTTCTCTCAAGGACAATGGAAATTTCAACAATTAAAAAAAATTGGGTCTCATACTGACCAATTTTCTCACTACATTGGAATAGAATAAATAATAAAAAGAAATTTGTGTGGAAATTTAAAAACTTTAAATAATTAGTGGGTCAAAGAATTCATAACAGAAACTTTAAAACACTGACAAATGAATGATAATGAAAATGTAACATACCAAAATTTCAGGGATGCAATTAAAATGTTACCTAAAGAGAAATTTATAGTCACAAATACTTATATTCAAAAATAAAAAAGGCTGAAAAATCAATGGGTAAAGGTACAACTTAAGAAATTAGAACAACAGGATAAACATGCAAAAGTAGAAGGAAGATTATAAAAGTAAAAAAAAGAAACTAAAGCAATAGAAAATAAGACACAAGAAACAAATAAAAAAGCTAAACATGGAAAAGAATATTGAAATTGGCAAACCGCTGGCCTCAAGTAGCAACATAATGAATGGAAAAAAGGGAACAAGCTACAAATACAGCAAAGATTTAAAAAAATAACAAGAGAATATTGTAAAAATATTTATGTCAATACTTTTGCAAACTTAAATAAAATAGATTCCTAGAAAAATATCTTAGCAACACTGAAGAAACAGAAGGCCTGAAGAGTCCTATAACCATAACAAAAAGAACACTTCAGGCCCAGGTGGTTGTATAGACAAGTTCTACAAAACTTTAAAGAAAAATTAATTCCATTCTTATATAAATTTCTCCAGAGGATAAGAAGTTAGGAACACTCCACAACTCATCGAATGAGACCACTGTACCCTTGATACCAAAACCAAAGAACAGTATGACAAAGGCAAAGTACAGGGGAATGTAAATGGAAAAATCCTAAACAATATGTTTGCAAGCCAAATCCAGCACTGTGAAAGAAATATAATACACCACAAACAAACTGAGTTTATTCCAGGAATTCAAGAACGGTTCATACCATGTAGCTGTCCACATCAACAGACAAAAATAGAAAAACCATAAGATCATCTCAGACGCAGAAAAGACATTTGACAAAAATCAACAACCAAATATCATTTAAAGCAACATTCTAAACAAATTTTTAAAATTAGGAAGAACATGAGGACGACTACTGCATTGCTTTTATTCATTACAATTCTGAAGGTTCTACTAACAAAATAAACAAGAAAAACAAAAGGTGTAAGAATTAGAAAGAATCACAATTGTTACTATTTGCAGATAATATGGTTCTTTTCATAGACAACACAAAAGAATCTACAAACGAATTATTAAAAATCATTAAGAGAGGCGGGGCAAGATGGCGCTCTAGGCAGAAGCACCACGCCGTCCCTCCACAGCAAAGATCCGAAAAACTAAGCCTAACACAGAATCAACAGTCCTGAAACCCTAGAACATCAAATGAAGAGATAAAGAACTCAGCCAAACACCAAACGGAGTGAGAACACTGAAAGAGAACGGAGAGCGAGGAGAGACTCATGCAGAGATTCCCTACCAGCTAACGCAGCGCGGAACCACCATCTTGGACTCCTATCGGAGACCAGCAAATGGGAGAACGGGAGAGCAGCCTCGCAGAGTGTCCAGTGGGAGATGGAACGACCGTCTCTCATCTGTCCACTCCAACGACAAGCTCCCCTAGCATTCTTTTATGTTTGTATGCTTTTCGCTCCTGCTCCTCTCTCCTCTCTCCCATATCCAGCTTAGCTTCACACATAACCATCTCCCCGCTGCATCCTGCCTACCTGCACCATGCACTTGACATCACACCACCAAGCTGTGCAGGCACGCCCTATTGGAATCTGCCCAGCACTGACTACCGACCATCCTGGTGGCTGCGGTGAGTGCCACAAACAACCCGTCCCAGTGGCTCCTCTTCAGCTAGATCTGCCGAGCTGTACCACAAGGATGAAACAAAAAAAAAATCTACAATCAATAAACGAGAGAAATATCAACTGAATGCCCCAAAAACAGCAAACAATATCAAAACATTTACAAAAACAAGACAAGATGGCTCCAATAGGCGTCCAAATTAAAACACCAGATAACTCTCCTGTGGAAGAAAATGCACTAGAAGTACCTGATAGGAAACTCAAATCACTAATACTCAGAAATTTCCAAGAACTGAGGCAAAAAGCTGACAAACATGAGGAAAAAATAGACAAATTTATGGAAAATACAGACAAAAACCTGGAAGAATTCAGGAAGATGATGCAGGAACAAAATGCCAAAATAAATTCACAACTCGAAATTATACAAAAACAACAATTAGAAATCCAAAAGATAAACAACAAGATTTCAGAAATGGATGGTGTCATAGAAGGGCTGAGAAGTAGATTTGAAACCGTGGAAGACAGGATCAGTGGAACTGAAGACAAACACTTGGATACAACTCCGTTTCAGGAAAACTCAGAAAAAAGAACAAAGAAAAATGAAGAGACCCTGAGAGTTATGTGGGACACAATTAAAGGCAAAAACTTACAAGTGATTGGCATCCCAGAACAGGGGGAGAAAACAGAAAACACAGAGAGGATCATTGAGGAACTGCTGACAGAAAACTTTCCCAATATCATGAAAGATGAAAAGCTGGCCATCCAAGAAGCTCAACAAACCCCATATAGAAGAGACCCCAAAAGAAAATCACCAA
Source organism: Dugong dugon (assembly GCA_030035585.1). Taxonomy (NCBI): domain Eukaryota; kingdom Metazoa; phylum Chordata; class Mammalia; order Sirenia; family Dugongidae; genus Dugong; species Dugong dugon. The sequence goes on from CM057462.1 coordinate 131,492,531, forward strand.
GACATATCATATTCACACTGTCAAAAACTAAAGACAAACAAAGAATCCTGAGAGCAGCTCGTGAAAAACAAGAAGTCACATACAAAGGAGAAACGATAAGACTAAGCTCAGATTATTCAGCAGAAACCATGCAGGCAAGAAGGCAGTGGGATGACATATATAAAATCTTGAAAGAAAAAAACTGTCAGCCAAGAATAATATATCCTGCAAAACTCTCATTCAAATTTGATGGTGAAATTAGGTCATTTCCAGATAAACAGAAACTAAGGGAATATGCAAAAGTCAAACCAAACTTACAAGAATTATTAAAGGGAGTTCTTCGATCTGAGGACAAACAGCTTCAGCCCTCAGGCAGGACCTAGGACCTAGGAGACCTAGGACGCATGTTCATACGAACCAGATACCATTCTAGGAAATGAACTATTGAGGACTATCCAAAAACAAAAGAAATACAACAGGGAATTAGAGCAATCAATCAAAGGATGACAACAACATCAAAACAATGAAAGAGGGAACAAACGGCATAGGTATAGAACCTTCTAATGGAGAGGAAGGCAAGGCGATACCAAGTAAGGGTAGACTGCTTCAAACTTATAAAGATAAGGGTAAAATTCATGGTAACCACAAAGAAAGTTAACAAACCAACTCATAAAAATAAAGACGAAAAACATAAAGTCTCAGCAAAAACAAAACCTACAAAAACAAAAGAAATGAACACAAAATCCACAAACAAAAGTAACTCAGCACAAGAGAGTAAGAAGAACAAAGAAAACTTCAGAACCACAAAAAAAAAGCACTACAAAATGACAGCAACAAACTTCCATCTATCAATAATTACACTGAATGTAAATGGACTCAATGCACCCATAAAGAGATGGAGAGTGGCAGAATGGATAAGAAAACAGGATCCATCAATATGCTGTCTCCAAGAGACACACCTTAGAAACAAAGATGTGAATTTATTAAAAATCAAAGGTTGGAAAAAAATATATCAAGCTAACAACTACCAAAAAAGAGCAAGAGTGGCAATTCTAATCTCAGATAAAATAGACTTTAAAACAAAATCTACCATAAAAGACAAAGGACACTATATAATGATTAAGGGGACGATCCATCATGAAGACATAACCATAATAAACATCTATGCACCCAATGACAGGGCTCCAAAATACATAAAAAAAAGTCTAATAGCACTGAAAAGAGAAATTGACAGTTCCACAATAATAGTAGGAGACTTCAACACACCACTCTCAGTAAAGGACAGAACAACTGAAAAGAAACTCAGCAAAGATACAGAGGACCTAAAGGACACAATCAGCCAACTGGACCTCATAGACATATATAGAACAATCCATCCAACCGCTGCAAAGTACACATTCTTTTCCAATGCACATGGAACGTTCTCCAGAATAGACCACATCTTAGGCCACAGAGCAATCCTCAACAAGATCCAAAACGCTGAGATAATTCACAGTATCTTCTCTGACCACGATGCCATCAAGGTAAAAATTAACAACAGAAAGAGCAAGGAAAAAAAATCAAACACATGGAAACTGAATAATACTCTGCTTACACATCAATGGGTAATAGAAGAAATCAGAGGTGGAATTAAAAATATCCTAGAATCAAATGAGAATGAAAACACATCATACCAAAACCTTTGGGACACAGCAAAGGCAGTCCTCAGAGGACAATTTATAGCAATAGATGCACATATCAAAAAAGAAGAAAGGGACAAAATCAAAACATTAACTACAGTACTCAAACAAATAGAAAGAGAACAGCAAAAAAAGCCTACAACCACCGGAAGAAAGGAAATAGTAAAGATCAGAGCAGAAATAAATGAAATAGAGAACAGAAAAACAATAGAAAGAATCAACAAAACCTAAAGTTGGTTCTTTGAAAGAATCAACAAAATCGACAAACCACTGGCCAGATTGACAAAAGAAAAACAGCAGAGGGCACAAATAACCCAAATAAGAAATGAAATGGGGGACATTACAACAAACCCAACCGAAATAAAAAGGATTATAACAGAGTATTATGAAAAACTATATTCCAACGAATTTGAAAACCTAGAGGAAATGGATAAATTTCTAGAAACACACGGCCTACCCAAACTACAACAAAGTGATACTGAAAATCTGAACAGACCCATAACAGGAGAAGAGATTGAAAAGCTAATAAAAAAACTCCCAACCAAAAAAAGCCCTGGCCCAGATGGCTTCACTGGAGAATTCTACAAAACATTTACAGAAGAGCTTGTATCAATTCTACTCAAGCTATTTCAGAGCATAGAAGAGGAAGCAACATTTCCAAATTCATTCTATGAAGCCAGCACAACGCTGATACCAAAAACAGGCAAAGACATCACAAAAAAAGAAAATTACACACCAATATCTCTCATGAATATAGATGCAAAAATTCTGAACAAAATTCTAGCCAATAGAATTCAGTATTATATCAAAAAAACAATACACCACGACCAAGTAGGATTCATACCAGGTATGCAAGGATGGTTTAACATTAGAAAATCCATCAACGTAATTCACCACATAAATAAAAGGAAAGAAAAAAAATCACATGATCATCTCAATTGATGCAGAAAAGGCATTCGACAAAGTCCAACACCCATTCCTGATAAAAGCTCTCAATAAAATAGGTATAGAAGGGAAATTTCTCAACATAATAAAGGGCATCTATGCAAAACCAACAGCCAACATCATTCTTAATGGAGAGAGGCTGAAAACATTCCCCTTGAAAACAGGAACAAGACAAGGATGCCCTTTATCACCACTCCTATTTAACATTGTGCTGGAAGTTCTAGCTAGAGCAATAAGGCAAGAGAAAGAAATAAAGGGCATCCAAATTTGTAATGAAGAAGTTAAACTCTCCCTGTTTGCAGATGATATCATACTATACATAGAAAACCCTAAGGACCCCACGAGAAATCTACTGGAACTAATAGAAAGATTCAGCAGAGTAGCAGGATACAAGATAAACATTCAAAAATCACTTGGATTCCTATACACCAGTAAGGAGAACGATGAAAAGGAAATCAGGAAAACAATACCATTTTCATTAGCCCCTAAATAGATAAAATACTTAGGAATAAATCTGACCAGGGATGTAAAAGACCTATACAAAGAAAACTATAAAACACTACTGCATGAAACCCAAAGGGATCTACATAATTGGAAAAACATACCATGCTCATGGATAGGCAGACTCAGCATTGTGAAAATGACAATTCCACCCAAAGCTATTTACAAATACAACACAATCCCAATCCAAATACCAACAACATTCTTCAAAGAGATGGAAAAACTAATCATTAACTTTATATGGAAATGGAAGAAGCCCCAAATAAGTAAAGCACTACTGAAGAAGAAGAATAAAGTTGGAGGACTCACACTACATGACTTCAGAACCTACTATACAGCTACAGTAGTCAAAACAGCCTGGTACTGGTACAATGACAGAGACATTGACCAATGGAACAGAATTGAGAACCCAGATGTAAAGCCATCCATCTATGATCACCTGATCTTCAACAAGGGCCTAAAGTTCATCAAATGGGGAAAAGACAGTCTTTTTAACAAATGGTGCTGGCAAAACTGGACATCCATCTGCAAAAAAAATGAAACAGGACCCATACCTCACACCATATACAAAAACTACTTCAAAATGGATCAAAGACCTGAATATAAAGCCTAAAACTATAAAGTTCATAGAAGAAAAAATAGGACCAACACTTCAGGCCTTAATACATGGCATTAACAGGATACAAACCATAAACATCAACACACAAAACCCAACAGATAAACTAGATAACTGGGATCTTCTAAAAATCAAACACCTATGCTCTTCAAAAGACTTCACCAAAAGAGTCAAAAGAGAACCTACAGACTGGGAAAAAATTTTTGGACAGTACAAGTCAGACAAAGGTCTAATCTCCATAATCTACAAGAAAATCCAACACCTCTACAACAAAAAGACAAACAATCCTATCAAAAAATGGGCAAAGGAAATGAACAGACACTTCATCAAAGAAGACATTCAAATGGCCAACAGACACATGAGGAAATGCTCGCGTTCACTAGCCATTAGAGAAATGCAAATTAAAACCACAATGAGATACCATCTCACCCCGGCATTACTGGCACGAATCAAAAATACTGGAAATAACAAATGTTGGAGGGGCTGCGGGGAGATGGGAACTCTTATGCACTGCCGGTGGGAATGCAAAATGATACAACCATTTTGGAAAATGATATGGCGTTTTCTCAGAAAGCTAGGAATAGACATACCATTCGATCCAGCAATCCCACTCCTAGGAATATATCCTATAGAAATAAGAGTCGTCACTCGAATAGACATATGCACATCTATGTTCATGGCAGCATTGTTCACAATAGCAAAACGATGGAAACAACATAGGTGCCCATCAACAGACGAATGGATAAACAAACCATGGTACATACACACAATGGAGTACTATGCAACAAGAAAGAACAACAATGAATCTGTGAACCATCTCATAACATGGATGAAACTGGAGGACATTATGCTGAGTGAAATAAGTCAATCACAAAGGACAAATATTGTATGAGACCTCTATTGTAAAAACCCATGAAAAAATTCACATGCAAAATGTAACAATCCTTGTTGGTTACCAGGGATGGGGGGGGATACTAAATAGGCAATAGATAAGTGGTATCTTGGGTGAGAGGTGAGACAATACACAGTACAAGGGAAACTAACACAACCTGCACAAGGAAAGGTCATGGAGGCCCCATGGACACATCCAAACTCCCCGAGGGACAGAGTTGTTGGACGGAGGGCTCTGGGGACCATGGTCTTGGGGAACATCTAGCTCAATTGGCATGACACTACTTATAAAGATAATGCTCTACATCCTACCTTGGTGAGTAGTGACTGGGGTCTTAAAAGCCTGTGAGCGGCCATCTAAGATACTACACTGGTCTCATCCCTTCGGGAGCAAGGGAGAATGAAGAGAACAGGATACAACGAAAAGATTAGTCCAAAGGACTAACTGGCCACAGCTACCAAGACCTCCACCGGACTGAGTCCAGTACATCTAGATGGTGCCCGGCTACCACCGCTGACTGCTCTGACCAGGATCACAACAGAGGGTTCTGGACAGAGCTGGAGAAGGATGTAGAACATAATTCTAACTCACAAAAAAAAAAAAAAAAAAAAAATAAGACCAGGTTTACTGGCCTAAAGGAGACTGGAGAAACCTCAAGAGTGTGGCCCCCAGACACCCTTTCAGCTCAGAGGTGAAGTTACCTTCGAGGTTCACCGTTCAGCCTGGGAGTGGACAGCCCAGTAAAAGTAAATGAGACTAACGAGGTACAGGAGTCCAGTGACAAGGGCCAGAAGGCAGAGGGGGAGTAGGAAGCTGATGATAAGGAACACAAGTTGAGTAAGGATACTGTTGATGTGTTGTGAGATTGTTAACCACTGTTATAGGGCAACATTTATAGTAACTGTTAAATGGGAGGCTATTTTGTCCTGTAAGCCTTCATCCTGGGTGAGAATGGAAGCACAACTGGAAGAGCATAGTCAATGTCACTTAAATGTGTACGTAAAAAGTTTTGAAATGGTGTATCTTTAGCTATGTGTATTTTCACCAAAAAAAAAAAAAACTGAGAATTCATAGGGTTAAAATGTTGTGGGGTTGTTAACCAAAGTCATAAAACAGGATGTGTACTACTGTTACATGAGAAACTGTTTGTTCTGTAAGCTTTCACCTGAAGTACAATAAAATATTAAAAAAAAAAAAAATTATTAAGAAAGCCACAAGGTGGTTGCTATAAAATCACTATACAAAAATAAATTGCATTTCTATGCATTGTAACACAAGAAATGCCATTAAAATATACATCATTTACAATAATAATAAAAAATACATTGTACCTAGAAATAAATACAACAAAAGATGTGTAAGATTTTTGTGTAGAAACTTAGAAAATGTTATTGAAGAGCATTAAAGGCGACCTAAATAATGGAGACAGATTATGTTCCTGGATAGGAAGACATCGCCCTAAAGATACAACTTCTCCCCAAATAGATGTATAGATTCAATTCAATTCTAATCAAAATAACAAAAGGGTTCTTAGTGAACTTGTCAAAGATAATTCTAAAACATATGTGGAAGAGAAAGAACATTAAGATATTCCTTGTCTTAGTTGTCTAGTACTGCTATAACAGAAATACCACAAGTGAATGGCTTTAACAAAGAGAAATTTATTCTCTCACAGTCCAGTAGGCTACAAGTCCAAATTCAGGGAGTCAGCTCCAGGGGGAGGCTTTCTCTGTGAGCTCTGGAGGAAGGTCCTTGTCATCAGTCTTCCCTTGGTCTGGGAGCTTCTCTGCACAGGAACCTCAGGTCCAAAGGATGCACTCTGCTCCTGGCACTGCTTTCTTGGTGGTATGAGGTTCCCATGTGTCTCTGCTCACTTTTCTCTTTTATATCTCAAAAGAGACTGGCTTAAGACACTATCTAATCTTGTAGACTTCATCAGTATAACTGCCACTAATCCATCTTATTACATCACAGTGATAGAGTTTACAACACATAAGGAAATCATATCAGATTACAAAATGGTACCCAATCATACAATACTGGGAATCATGACCTAGCCAAGTTGACAGATAATTTTGGGGGACACAATTCAATCCATGACACTCCACCCTTTGGCCCCCCAAAATTCATGTCCTTGCCACATGTAAAATATATTCACCCCATCATATCATAACAAAAGTCTTAAATCGACTCCAAGTCCAAAATCCAAAAATTCCTCTTCATCTGTGAAATCTAGAATACAAGTTATCTGCTTCCAAAGTACAATGGTAGAACAGGCACAAACTAGACATTTCCATTACAAATGGGAGAAACTGAAGAAAAAGAAGGGATAACAGGCACCAAGCAAGTCAGCAGAACACATTACATTAGCCCTCAAGGCTTTGATAATAAACCTCTGTTCTCTGAGACAATTTACACAATAGCTCTGCCCTCCAGACTCTAACTATTGGCCACACTCTTAGGATTCTGAGTGGAGGCCCCTCAGCCCAGGGCTTCAGCTCCGCCTTCCAGGCCTACTGGGACAGCAACTCTGCTCCCCCGGCTTTAGGCGCACCATTTTCTTAGTCCACCCTTAGAAACGCCAGAGGCCATGGCTCCACCCTTTGAAACCCCTGAGGTCACAGCCATACCTTTTGAGACTGAGGCAGCTTGGCTTCTTGTGTTTCTTGCCTCTTCAGCTTCTGCTTCCTGTGGCCTCTCAGGCCTCGGGCCTCACACCCGCACCTTCCTTCCTGGGGCAGGTGTTCCAAAGCTTGGTAGCTCCACCAATAAGTGCCTGGAGGCACCGCACTCCACCAGGAAGCCTCCTGGCAAAGGCACTCAGCTCTCTCACTCTGTGGGTCAGCTCCAGTGCCATCTCATGCTGGTATCCTGATTCTGCTGCTGCTGCTTTTCTGCTGCTGCTGCCACTCCTCTGTCCAGTCACAGTTTCAAAACTGCTTCCACATTTTAGGTATCTGTTAGAGCAGCACCCGCTCTCTCAGTACCAAATTCTGTCTTGATCATCTAGTTTTCCTATAACAGAAATACCACAAGTGGATAGCTTTAACAAAGAGAAACTTATTTTCTCACAGTCTAGTAGGCTGCAAGTCCAAATTCAGGGTGTCAACTCCAGGAGAAGGCTTTCTCTCTGTCAGCTCTGGAGGAAGCTCCTTGTGATGCATCAGTCCTTCCTTGGTCTGGAAGCATCTCAGCACAGGAACCTCAGGTCCAAAGGGCATACTCTGCTCTCGGTGCTACTTTCTTGGTGGTATGAGGTTCCCATGTGTCTCTGCTCGGTTCTCTCTTTTATATCTCAAAAGAGACTGGCTTAAGACACTATCTAATCTTGTAGACTTCATCAGTATAACTGCCGCTAATCCATCTTATTACATCATAGTGATAGAGTTTATAACACATAAGGAAACCACATCAGATTACAAAATGGTACACAATCATACAATACTGGGAATCATGACCCAGCCAAGTTGACAGATATTTTGGGGGGACACAATTCAATCCATGGCACTCCTGAAGAGCGATTGTATGACTCTTTTAACAGGTAACAGATGTGGATTTTTATCTAGTGCAAACTATGATGTTATGAACATGTGTCACACACACTCACACACAAAAAGAACCACATGCACTTGTTTCATATTACCTACAAATCTGACTTAAAGGCACACTTAGTAACGGATCTCATTTGTAACCCGGGGACTGTCTGTATTTAAAGAATTCCTATTATGTGGCAGATACTGTTTCAAATGCTGAGATTAAAGAACAACTGTCTTGTGAAAACTTTAAAAAAAAAACCAAAAAACTGAAGAATAAGACTAAGGGAACTTGGCGTAGGGATAGGGAAATGGATTCAGCAGAACTGAGAGCTCAGAAACAGACCTAAGCCTACCTAGAAACTTGATATACAGCAGAGATGGCATTGCAGATCAGTGGGAAAATGACTTTTCAGTGAATAGTGCTGAGCTGGGACAGCTATTTTTCCATACAGAAATTAGATCCCTCGTAAACATTATACAGAAAAGTCAATTCCTTATGTATTAAAGACAAATGTGAAAAGTAAAACATTAAAACTTACAGAAAATAATATAGGGGTATACCTTTATGACCATGGGGCCTTAAGGGAAAATATAAATTTGGAGGCTAAAAGGAAAATATAAACACAAAAATTTAAAACTTCTGTCCATCATAAACAGTGAAAGGATAATTAGGGAGAAAATATATACAATATATATATAATCTGACAAAAGACTGGTTTACAGAATAAAGATCTCCTACAAATAAATAATAAAAAGACCAATAGAATAAATTGGGCAAAGTAAATAATAGGCACTTCAAAGAAGAGACAAGATCCTCAAACTTATTAATAATTAATACTACAGTGAGATAGCATTTTACACCCATCCAGATTAGGAAAAAAAATTAAAGTTAGACATTACTGAGTATTGACAAGTATATAAAGTAACTGGGACTTTTATCCCATGTTGTTGGCAGTGTAAATTTCTAGACCATTCCAGAGGAGAAAAAGGAATTATCGTGGAAAGTTAAAGATGCACGGGCCTTATGACCCAGCTGCTCTACTCCTAGACATATACCTTGAGAATCTCTTCCACATGTATAGGACACTCCAAGAATGTTCAATGCAGCACTGTTTTCACAGAAAAGCCCTTGAAATAACTATAAATTGTGGCATAGTCATGAAAAAAAGAATGAATTAAAGCTAATACATGAATACAGATGAATCTCAAAAACAACAATTGAGTAAAAACAGCAACTCATAGAAGAACATCTATGATACGATTTACTTTAAGTTAAAAAACATAGAACACTTATATTGCTTAAGGATTTTTGCATTGTACATGGAAGGGGATAAAAAACAAGACAAATTATAAATAGGCACTTCAGAAGAATGGTTACCCTTGTCCCAGAGGGAAAGGGATATGACAGGGTCAGGCCTACAAGAGGCTTCAAAGGTATTGAAAATTATCTATTTCTTAAGCTGAATGGTAGTTTTTAAAGAAAATACCACAGATATTCTTTTGTTTATATGAAATATTTCATAATAGAAACATAAACATGAAAAAAGATGATCTATGGCTTGCCTTCCCCCTCCCATATTAATCCATAACATAATAATTACAGAATGCTTTTGATTCCTTTTGGATGCTACTGAGAATCTTACTAAACCTTTTTTACATTAGCCTTCCCCATCTCAAGTATCCTTTATTTAATTTAATAAACCTCATGATGATATTACCAACAATTAAGTAGTCTTAACTCACCACTCTTTCTTGTATACCGTTGTCTTCTTTTGGATTTATTTCATCTTCTATTTGTCTCAAGTATTTCCTTGAGTATTTTTTTCTAGAAAGGTTACATAGGTAGTGTCATGGATTGAATTGTCTCCCCAAAAATATCTGTCAACTTAGCTAGGTCATGATTCCCAGTATTATATGATTGTGTACCATTTTGTAATCTGACGTGATTTCCCTATGTGTTGTACAGTCTATCACTAAGAAGTTAATAAAATGGATTAGTGGCAGTTATATTGATGAGATCTACAAGATTATATAGTGTCGAGTCTGAAAAGGTGAAGCTTTCAATAGCTTTGCCCATTTGTAATGTTAATATATACTGATGATTCTGTAATGGCCTTTGGACTCGGGCAGACATGGCTCTAACAGCATGCTTGTCCATTTTCCCATTTTATCTGTTCTGTGATATTTCCTTGGACTCGGGCAGACATGGCTCTGGCAGCATGGTTGTCCGTTTCCCACTTCTGCCCTTTTGAATATATGCTGAATGAAACTTTCTTTTTGCTTTAAAAAAAAGAAAAAAGAAAAAGATTATATGGTGTCTTAAGTCAATCTTTTCTGAGATATAAAAGAGAGAAGCGAGCAGAGAGACATGGGGACCTCATACCACCAAGAAAGCAGCACCGGGTGCAAAGTGTGCCCTTTGGACCTGAGGTTCTGGTACTGAGATGCTCCCAGAACCAAGGGAAAACTGATGACAAAGACCTTCTTCCAGAGTAGACAAAGAGAGAAAGCCTCCCCCTGGAGCTGATGCCCTGAATTTGGACTTGTAGCCTACTAGACTGTGAGAGAATAAATTTCTCTCTGTTAAAGTCATCCACTTCTGGTATTTCTGTTATAGCAGCACTAGATGACTAAGACAGGTAGTATAGTTCCAGTCTTTCCATATTTAAAAACATCTTTGTTGTGACATTATACAACCCAACATACCCAGTAGAGTCACTGGGTATACAATTCTAATGCCACAATCTTCTCCTTTCAGAAGTCTGTAAATACTATTCCATTCTGTTTTAGCAGTTAGAATTCCAGATAAGAAGCCTGATGCCAGTTTGATTCTCTTTCCTTAGAATTCTGAAATTTAGCCAGGTCTTGCCTAGATGTTAGTTTTTCATTACTTTTTCCTGGGATTCAGTGAACTCTTAGGATCTTTCTTCAGTTTAGGATCATTTTCTTCTATTGTTTCTTTTATATCTACTTCTGTCATTCCTGGCACTTTACGATTGCTTTTTTCTTTTTGCTAGAAATTCTGGGAGAATTACTTTAGCTTGACTTCTGTTTCATTAATAAGGTTTTCAGCTATATTTAATCTGATCATTACTGACTCAAATTTATTTATTTATTTAATTAATTCCCAAGAACTTTCTTGTTTGAGGCTGCTTCTTTTGTAAAACAGACTATTCTTGTTTAATTAATGGAGTATTTCCTTGGATTTCAATGAGATGATGAATTAAAAATAGTTTGTGTTTTAATAATAACTATTTCAGCAGGGGCCTTTTTGCTTTGAACCTGTTGAGTCTCTTCATAATGTCTGACCGTGTTTCATTTTCAGCTTATAATTATAAATGATAGTCTGATAGAACTTTCTGCAATGATGAAAATTTTCTATTCTGCACTGTCCAATATGTTAGCCACTAGCCACATGTGGCTATTAAGCACATGAAATGTGGTTACTGCAACTGAGGAACCAAAGTTTTTATTTTATTTAATTAACTTAAATATAATATTTAATAGCCTCATGTGACATGGCTACAATATTGGATAGTGAAGGTCTAGATTAGTCAGTATTCCTGGCTGATATGGGCTCTGCCACAAATGTATCAATCACTATTGATTTCTTCAGCAAGACACACACCTCCACAACTCCCATCTGGTGAGCTCCATGGGAGGTACAAAAGATGGCTGAAAGGGGTGGCAGATATAACTACCCTAAGATGTGATGGAGAAAGAGACCAGTAGGTAGACCTGCCCCTTTAGCAGTGCTTGGTGAGCGGGTCTCTCTCCCCAGTGTGGCAGATAAGGATAGCCATAGAAAGGACAATAAACATGTTAAGCTACCCCCCATTAAGGGTTGACTTCTGCATCTCTGCAGAAATTCCTCCCAGCTTCAGATTCATGAGTAGAGACCCTTCAGGACTGGGACAGAGTTTTCTCTCTAACAGCAGTTGCACTGCTCCAGCAGAGAGTGAAATAGAGATTCTTAGTCCTACACTGTGGCGCCACTATTATAATAAGAAAAAATAATCGCACTTAAAAAAATCCAAACTCTTTGGCTTTCTTTTTAATTTGAATCAAAACCAACTTGCTAAGTTCTAAAGTGTCACAATCTACAGTATATAATAATCTTCCAAATGTCTCACTAAACTAGGAAATAATTTGGCCAATAAACAAATATGGTAAGAGACCTGGAGGGAAATATTTAATAATGTACACCAAATTAAAACCTGAACCTCCAAATCGGATGCAACTTCAGAGAGAAAAATAAGAATGTGTATACGAATAATTGGGTAAAAACAAGGACACTTGTTCCTTAGGTTAAAAAACAATAAAAAGTTTATAATTATTTTGACCTTAAAAATATACATATGTATATACACACATACACATTCTAAGTGCTCTATACCACTGGTAAATTATCAGATTTTTTACATTCTTCTTTTGTGAAAAATCACTATTAGTTTCTCCAAATTTTTCATCAATTATCAAATATACTCTAGAATAAGAGATTAAATAACATTTTAAGTCTGTGATACCATTGATAAGAGTTCCCAGGGCATTCTTTTCTAACTGAGTTGTTTGAATTGAGGGGGAAAAAAAGAGGCAGAAAGTCCTGTGCAGGAAGAGCACGGGCTTTGAGTCAGACACATTTAGGAAGGTTCTGCAACATATTGGTAGGACCCTGGCCAAGTTATTTCTGTCTCTGAGCCTCAGTGTTCTCATTTGTAAAATGAGGATACTATTATCTGTCTCACAATTAGTGAAAGGACCAATTACTGGCACACTGAATGGTCTCTACTATTTTCTCCTTTCACACTTTTGAAAAAGTAAAAGTTTGTTTTACCTTATATGTCAATTAGACTTTTCCTGAAATAGTTCAGTGTGAATACTTCTTCCTTCCTAAAACAGAAATCTTGGCTCATCATCCAAAAGGAAAAGCTGTCGTATGTCCTGCTATGACTGAATTATAGCAGGGAGATTCATATACTGACCTTGTTTGACATGGATTTTCCAAGAATATATTTTAATAATGTGTTAGTTAGGGATCCTATTTACAAGTGACCAAAACTCAGCTCAAGCAAGCTTTAAAAAGGTATGTGTGTAGTGGTGGAGGTGGTGGTGGTATTGGCAGGGCAGTCCTCATTTCCAAGGAAGAGAAGAACCTCCAAGCCAGGAATAACACAGATGCAGCTGCGCCTATGAAACTACTTAAGTCAGGGACTCACCATCTGGTTTCTCATCTGTTTCATCCTGTATATTAACTCTATTCTTTTCTCTATCTGAAGATAGTCTTTATCCACAGGGTAAAAACATGCCAGAAGCTACCAGGTTTTACATTTTACAGAGCTTGCCACTAAAGAGAGACTGATTCCATTCTCTTGATCCCCAATTCCAACAAGCCCAGAGAAAGACTTTGACTGGCCTGAGCTGGGTCAGCTATCCACTCCTGAACTACCAGGAGTCAGGATGTTACTTCACTGAAGCCCTGTGGCAGTTCCCAGAGTGGAGAATGGATGGAGGCAATTTATACATGGAACAGCTCAAGTTTCCTTCCTTAATAAAAAGTAGTTTTACTTTTTTTTAAACCCCAAATTCAGACTAAAATGTTAAGATGAAGTGAGCATCTGGGAGTAGAGAAGTAAATTTAAAGGCAGATACAAACATGATTTGGAGAGTAAAAACCAGTCATAGTGAGGTGGAGCCAAGATGGCAGATTAGTCAGATACACCTTATGTCCCCTTATAGCAAAGACTCGGAAAAATAAGTAAAACAAATGCAGACAACAACCCTGGAGGCCAGAACATCAAAAAAGAAGAATAAAGAATTTAATCAAACAGTAACTGGAAGGAAAAAATGAATGAATACAGTGAGGGAGGAGTATCATGAAATGCAGGGGCTCTACCAACCACCCCAGCTCAACATGGACATTTTAAGACAAAGCCAGAAGTGTCTGCAGGAGACGAACATACAGAGGCAATTCCACGCCATTCCCAAAAGAGACAGAGAAACTATATAAACATACTCAGACAGAAACAAGAGCAAGGAGAGAGCCAAGATCCAGAACCAGATACCTACAAGTGACGGTCCCTGACCTCAGGGGTGAGTGGCACGCACAAAGCAGTGGAGATGCGGAGTGGCATTGGGATGTTTCCCACCTGAATGGACCCTGGATGTTCCCCACCCCACAGTTGGTCAGGAGCAGGTCCTGACTGGGAAGGGCCTGGGCACCACGTCCAGCAACCAGAGAAGCCCACTTCCCCTACCCCTACTCTCCTGAAAGAAGCAGTAGGGGACCCCATACCCAGGACATCCCATTTGACCGGGGACCAAAATACAAGCCACTACCCAGCCCCATTTATCACCTCCCCCTTTGCCCACCTGAAAAACAGCAGTAGACACCCTCCTGTGCATGCCCCCACCCACCACCTACACTCCCCTGGCCTAGGGGAGTGGCAGAGGTCACACATGCCTGTGCACGTGCCACCCTACATCAACACCTGGCCTGGCCCAGTGAGAGGTGGCAGAAGTGTGACTGCTCAGATGCCCACCCACTGCCCCCCCACCCAGCAAGAGGCACTAATGGCACAGCCTTGCACGCACCCGCCCACTGCTCCCTCTCCCCTTCCCCCATCTGGTGAAAGGCACTGGCAGTGCAACCATGTGCATACCCACTGTTCCCTCTCCCCTGCCTGGCAAGAGGCCCAGGCAACATGATCCCATGAGTGTCTGCCCACTGCTCCCCTCACCCCCTCTGCCTGCTGAGAGGAACTAGTGCTGCGATCAAATGCGTGTACACCTACTTCTCCCTCCCCCAACCCCCGCAGGTAAGAGGCACTGATATCACAGCTGTGCATACCCCCACCTGCCGTACCCTCCCCCTCCCCTCTCCAGCAAGAAGCACTGGTGGTGCATCCATGCACATGCCCACCACTCCTGCAACCCTCTCCCCTGCCCAACAAGAAGCGCAGAGGGTGCAACCCCCACATGCGCCTGTCCACAACTCACCCCCGTGACCTCCACCCAGCAAGAGGCGCAGGTGTCTTGACAGTGAACACATCTACTTACCACTCCCTCCCCGACTGGCAAGAGGTGCCAGCAGCACAACCATGAACGCACTCATCCACCATTCCCTCCCTCCTCCCCTTGCCAGAGAAAGGCAACAGCAGTGCAAAAGCAAATGCACCTGCTCATCACTCCATTCCCCTCCCCTACCCAGTGAGAGGCACTGGCAGTGCGACCAGGCACACGTCCATCCAATACTTCTGCCCAGCATGAGGTGGAGCCAGCACGACTGTGCATGCCTGCCCACTCTCCACCCATCTCTGTCACCATCCACTACCCCCTCACCTGGGGAGCAGTAATGACCATGTTCCCGCTCACAGAACACACCCACCACAACTGCAACATCACCCAATCGGTGAGGACCACTTCCTGCTCCCACACTACTGGACTGACAACAGACGGTGGTCAACCCCCCACCGAGACCATCCTCAACTGCCCAGCAAGACCAGCGAGCAGAGAATAGTGACCACACATCCAGCCACTGCCACACCTATCCGGAGACAGGGGGCAAGGCTCAAGTGTGGCCAGACTACCTACCAGAGTCTGCCAAAACAAAACAAAACAAAAAATCAGGACAGAGCAAACAAATATATGATCAATAAATAAATATAATAACACTTCAATACCTCTGGGACAACAAACAATATCAAATCACCTAAAGAAGCAGGACAAGACAGCTCCAGCAAATGTCCAAAATAAAGAACCAGAAAACTTCCCGAGGAAGAAGAGGTAATCAAACTAAAGGATAAATTCAAAAGACTTATAGATAGCGCCCTCCAAGAAATGAAGAAAGAGATCAAGGAAAACACAAACAAAACCAAGGAAACATAAACAAAATCAAGGAAAGCACAGGCAAAACACTAGAAGAATTCAGGAAAACAATACAAGAACAAAATGACAAAATAAATAGCCAATTAGAAACCATATAAAAACAGCAATCAGAAATCCAGAAGATTAACAATAAAATCTCAGAAATAGGCAACTCAATGGAAGGACATAGGAGCAGAATCGAAGCAATGGAAGATAGAATGAGGAAATGAGAGGACAAATCCCTTGACATTAACTTGTTTGGGGAACAATCAGAAAAAACAGTGAAGAAAAATGAAGAAAGCCTAAGAGTTATGTGGGACACTATCAAAAGGAATAATCTACACATGATCAGAATCCCAGAACAGGGGAAGATAATAAAAAGCACAGAGAGAATGTTTGAAGATTTGTTGGCAGAAAACTTCCCTTATATCAGGAAGATGAGAAGATATCCATCCACGAAGCACAATGAACCCCATACAGGATAGATCCCAAAAGAAGATCAGCAAGATATATCATAATCAAAATCTTCAAAACCAAAGACAATGAAAGGCTCCTGAGAGCAGCTAGGGAAAAACAAAACATCACCTATGTGATGGATTGAATTGTGTCCCCCAAAAATGTCTGTTGGCTTGACTAGGTCATGATTCCCAGTACTGTATGATCGTGTAATCTTCTGTGATTTCCTTATGTATTGTAAACTCTATCACTATGGTGAGGTTATATATGATGAGGTCTACAAGATTAGTGTCTTAATCCAATCTCTTTTGAGATATAAAAGAGAGAAGTGAGCAGAGACACATGGGAACCTCACACCACCAAGAAAGTAGCACCGAGAGCAGAGTATGCCCTTCGGACCTGAGGTTTCTGCGTTAAGATGCTCCCAGACCAAGGGAAGACTGATGCATCACCAAGACCTTCCTCCAGAGCAGACAGAGAGGAAAGCCTTATTCTGGAGCTGATGCCCTGAATTTGGACTTGTAGCCTACTGGACTGTGAGAGAATAAACTTCTCTTTGTTAAAGCCATCCAGCTGTGGTATTTCTGTTATAGCAGCACTAGACAACCTACAAAGGAGAACCAATAAGAATAAGCTCTGAAACTTCTCTGCAGAAACCATGTGTGATGGTTAAAGTTATGTATCAATTTGACTGGGCCATGATCCTCAGTGGTTTGGCAGTTATGATGTAGTTTGTCAGCTTTTTAATTCTATAATCACCTCCATAATGAGATTTGATCTAATATGATGGCATTCTGAAAGTCCATGGATTGTAGTTTTGGCAGAAGCATTGCATGCAGGGAAGGAAAATCCACAACCAGAGTAAGTGTCTATTATAATAAGAACAAAATGCTGCCCTTTCCAGGATGCAAGTGGTCCAGTGTAATCAACTTTCCACCAGGTTGCTGGCTGATCACCTCGAGGGATGGTGCCATACGGGGGACTCACTGTTGGTCTTTGCTGCTGGCAGATTGGGCACTCAGCAGTGGCTGTAGCTGAGTCAGCCTTGGTGAGTGGAAGTTCATGTTGCCAAGCCCATGCATAACCTCCATCTCTGCCACCATGGACACTTTGTTCATGAGTCCATTAAGCAATGACAGGAGTGGCTGGGGAAAGAGGATGACTGGTTTTGGCAGAACTTGTTATCCTATCCACCTGACTGTTAAAATCCTCCTCTGCTGAGGTCACCCTTTGATTGAGCACTCACATGGGACACAAATATCTTCACTTCTTTGGTCCATTCAGAGAGGTCTCTGTACATACCTCTTCCCCATACTTCCTTGTCTCCAATTTTCCAATCATGTTCCTTCCAATCCCTAACCATCCAGCCAAACCACTGGCACAGCCCATGAATCAGTATACAATCGCACAGCTGGCCATTTCTCCTTCCAAGCAAAGTGAAAGATTTGCACTGCTCGAAGTTCTGCCCATTGGTATGATTTCCCTTCACCACTGTCCTTCAGGGAGGTCCCAGAAAGAGGCTGTAGTGCTGCCGCTGTCTACTTTCAAGTGGTGCCTGCATATCGTGCAGAACCATCTGCAAACCAGGCATGAGTTCACTCTTCCTCAGTCAACTGATCATAAGGAACTCGCCATAAGGCCACAGGTGCAGACTGGGAGATGGAAAGTAATGTGACAGGCATGGAGACCACGGGCATTTGGGCCACTTCCTCATGCAACTTACTTGTGCCTTCAGGTCCTGCTTGGGTCTGATCTCGTATATACCGCTTCCATTTAATGATGGAATGCTGCTGTGCACATCCAACTTTATGATTCTGTGGGTCACACAACACTCAGTCCATGATGGGCAGTTCAGGCCACATGGTGACTTGGTGTCCCATAGTTAAACGTTCAGTCTCTACCAAGGCCCAGTAACAAGTCAAAAGCTGCAGAGTATGGCAGGGCTTTGCTCCAATGTCCTAAGGGTCTGCACTGTGATTCACCAACAGGGGCCTGCCAAAGACTCCAAACAGCATCTCTATCTGCCACTGACACTTCAAACACCATTGGATAAGCCAGATCATATGTCCCAAGTGGCAGAGCGGCTTGCACAGCAGCCTGAACCTGTCGCAGAGCCTTCTCTTGTACTGGACCCCACTCAAAACTAACAGCTTTTCAAGTCACTTGATAAACTGGCTGAAGGAGCACACCCAAATGAGAAATACGTTGCCTCCAAAATCCAAAGAGGCCCACTAGGCCTTCTGCCTCCTTTTTAGTTGCAGGAGAAGCCAGATGCAGTAACTTATCCTTCACTTTGGAAGGAATATCTCTATATGCCCCACACCACTGGACCCTTAGAAATTCACTGAGGTGGAAGTTGCCTGAATTTTTGTGGGATCAACTTCCTTTTCTCTAGCATGCAAATGTTTTACCAATAACTCCAGCGTCTGGTGTCCAGCAATACCAGCTCTGTTACTACAAGAAATAATTTTTTTTTTCAAGGCATAAGTGGAAACTTTGAGGTCGTTTATGCAGCACTTGAGCTTTGACTCTGAAGCCCTGAGCACATCGCTTTCTTTCACCAGTTTGTCTAGCGAAAGTAGGACCAACCAACCAGCTTCCTTATACTTCTCATTCTGACAAAACTGTACAAAGGTATCACACATGTAATCACCCAGAGCCTTGCCTTTCACCAATACCTGATCTATTGGTGGTGATATTTTGTGTATTTGTATTGCCACCTCATGCCATGGATTAGCAGTGCCCTCTTTACTACTGGAAGCAGAGTCATCAACATCTTGAAGACTAACCAGACTTGAGAACCAATTTAGAAAACTCATCTTTACAATTTTGTTTCTCTAGAACCACCCTCAGTACCAAATAACTCAAAATGGGTCAAAGACCTAAATATAAAACCTACAACTATAAAGATCATGGAAGAAAAAATAGGGACAACCCTAGGGACCCTAATACATGGCATAAATAAAATACCAACCATGACTAAAAGTGTACAAACAGCAGAAACTAAACTAGATGAATGGGACCTCCTAAAAATGAAACTTACGCTCATCAAAACACTTCTCCGAAAGAGTAAAAAGAGAACCTAGACTGGGAAACAAATTTTCGTATGACACACTCAACAAAGGGTTAATCTCTAAAACTTATAGAGAACACCTCAACAACAAAATGACAAAGAATCCAATTAAAAACGGGAAAAGGACATGAACAGACTTTCTCCAAAGAAGACATTCAGGTGGCTAACAAACACATGAAGAAATGCTCATGACCATTAGCCATTATTGTTACTGTTGTTAGGTGTCATCAAGTAGGTTCCAATTCATGATGACCCTATGTATAACAGAATGAAACACTGTCCAGTCCTGCACCATCCTCATAATCATTGTTATGCTTGAGCCCATTGTTGCAGCCAGTGTGTCAGTCTATCTCCTTGAAGGTCTTCCTCTTTTATGCTGACCCTCTACTTTACCAAGCATGATGTCCTTCTCCAGGGACTGGTCCCTCCTGATAACATGTCCGAAGTATGTTAGACAAAGTCTCGCCATCCTTGCTTCTAAGGAGCATTCTGGCTGTACTTCTTCCAAGACAGATTTGTTCACTCTTCTGGAAGTCCATGGTATATTCAGTATTCTATGCCAACACAATTCAAATGCATCAATTCTTCTTTTGTCTTCCTTATTCATTGTCCAGCTTTCACATGCATATGAGGCGATTGAAAACACCATGGCTTAGGTCAGGCACACTTTAGTCTTTAAAGTGACATCTTTGCTTTTTAACACTTCAAAGAGGTCTTTTGCAGCAGATTTGCCCAATGCAATACGTCATTTGATTTCCTGACTGCTGCTTACATGGATGTTGATTGTGGATCCAAGTAAAATGAAATTCTTGACAACTTCAATCTTTTCTCCATTTATCATGATTTGCTTATTGGTCCAGTTGTGAGGATTTTTGTTTTCTTTATGTTGAGGTGTAATCCATACTGAAGGCTGTAGTCTTTGATCTTCATCAGGAAGTCCTTCAAGTCCTCTTCACTGTCAGTAAGCAAGGTTGAGTCATCTGCAAAATGCAGGTTGTTAATGAGTCTTCCTCCAATCCTGAGGCCACGTTCTTCTTCATATAGTCCAGCTTCTCGAATTGTTTGCTCAGCATACAGATTGAATAATCATGGTGAAAGGATACAACCCTGACGCACACCTTTCCTGACTCTAAATCACGCAGTCGGCCTTGTTCTCTTTGCATAACTGCCTCTTAGTGTATGCACAGCTTCCTCAAGAGCACAATTAAGCACCTGGAATTCCCATTCTTCACAATGTTATCTATAATTTGTTATGATCCACACAGTTGAATGCCTTTGCAGAGTCAATAAAACACTGGTAAACATCTTTCTGGTATTCTCTGCTTTCAGCCACGATCCATCTGACACCAGCAATGATATCCCTCATTCCATGTCCTCTTCTGAATTCGGCTTAAATTTCTGGCAGTTCCCTGTTGATATACTGCTGCAACCACTTTTGAATGATCATCAGCAAAATTTTACTTGTGTGTGATATTAACGGTATTGTTCAATAATTTCCACATTCTGTTGGATCACCTTTCTTTGGAATGAGGACAAATATGGATCTCTTCCAGTCAGTTGGCCAGGTAGCTGTCTTCCAAATTTCTTGGCATAGGCAAGTGAGCATCTCCAGGGCTGCATCCATTTGTTGAAACATCTCAACTGGCATTCCTTCAATTCCTGGAGCACTGTTTTTTGCCAATGCCTTCAGTGCAGCTTGGACTTGTTCCATTAGTACCATAGGTTCTTGATCATATGCTACCTCCTTAAATGGTTGAACATCGACCAATTCTTTTTGGCACAGTAACTCCATGTATTCCTTCCATCTTCTTTTGATACTCCCTGCGTCATTTAATATTTTCTCCATAGAATCCTTCAATATTGCAACTCGAGGTTTGAATTTTTTCTTTAGTTGTTTCAGCTTGAGAAATGCATGTTCTTCCCTTTTGGTTTTTTAACTTCAGATCTCTGCACATTTCATTATAATAGTTTAGTTTTCTTCTCAAGCAGCCCTTTGAAATCTGTTCAGTTCTTTTACTTCATCATTTCTTCCTTTCACTTTAGCTACTTTTAATTGATTGAAAAGTGTGTGCCAACTTGGCTAGGCCATGATTCCCAGTATTATAAGACTGCCCACCTTTTTATCATCTGATGAGATTTTCCTATGTGTTGTAAATCCTAAGTCTATGATGTTAATGAGGCAGGATTAGAGGCAGCTATGTTAATGAGACAGGACTCAATCTACAAGATTTGATTATCTTTTTTTTTTTTATTGTTTTGTGACATTGGTTCCAACCCTCAACGCTCATTTAGTCTCATACACATGGTTGAGCTACATGTATTATTGTTTGTTTTATGGGCCTGTCTAATCTTTGACTGAAGGGTGAACCTCAGGAGTGACCTCAGTACTGAGTTAAAAGGGTGTCTGGGGGCCATACTCTCAGGGTTTGCCCTGTCTCTGTCAATCAGTAAATCTGGTCCTTTCTTGTGAATTTGAATTTTGCTTTACATTTTTCTCCAAATCTGTTTGGGACTCTCTATTGTGATCCCTGTCAGAGCAGGTGGTTGTGGTAGCAAAGGCACCACCTAGTTGTGCTAGACTCTGGTGGAAGCTGTGGTAGTTGTGGTCCATTAGTCCTTTGGACTAATCTTTCCTTGTGTCTTTGGTCTTCTTCATTCTCCCTTGCTCCGGACGGGGTAGGATCAGTGGAGTATCTTAGATGGCCAATCACAAATGCTACTCACCAGAGTAGGATGTAGAACATTTTCTTTATAAACTATGTTATGCCATTTTAGCTAGATGTCCCCAGAAACCATGGTCCCCAGCTCTCAGCCCAGTAATTCACTCCCTCAGGGAGTCTGGATGTGTCTGTGAAGCTTCTATGACTTTGCCTTGGTCAAGTTGTACTGACTTCCCCAGTACTGAGTACTGTCTTACCCTTCACCAAAGTTTCCACCTATCTATTGTCTAGTTAGTGTTCCCCCTCAACTGCCACCCCTTAGGCTGTATCTTGAATCAATCTCTTTTGAGATATAAAAGAGAGAAGCGAGCAGAAAGACAGGGGGACCTCATGACACCAAGAATGAAGAACCAGGATGGGAGAACGTACCTTGGACCTGGGGTCTCTGCGCTGAGAAGCTCCTAGACCAGAGGAAGATTATGACAAGGACCTTCCTCCAGAGCCAACAGAGAGAGAAAGAGAGCCTTCCCCTGGAACTGGCACAGTGAATTTGGACTTTAGCCTCCTAGACTGAGAGAAAATAAGTGTCTCTTTGTTAAAGCAAAAAAAAATGAAAGACTTCTCCTGGAACTGGCACCCTGAATTCAGACTTCTAGCCTCCTAGACTGTGAGAGAATAAACCTCTGTTTGTTAAAGCCATCCACTTGTGGTATTTCTGTTGTAGAAGCACTAGATAACTAAGACACTACATTCAAGAGCAAGTTTCATAGTCTCTTCTGACACCCATTTTGGTCTTTTCTTTCTTTCCTGTCTTTTTAATGACTTCTCGCTTTCTTCACATATGATATCCTTGATGTCATTCCACAACTCGTCTTGTCTTCAGTCATCAGTGTTCAATGCATCAAATCTATTCTTGAGATGGTCTCTAAATTCAGGTGGGATATACTCAAGGTCTTACTTTGGCTCTCGTGGACTTGTTCTAATTTTCTTCAACTTCAACCTGAACTTGCATATGAGCAATTGAGGGTCTGTTCCAGAGTCAGCCCCTGGCCTTGTTCTGACTAATGATATTGAGCTTTTCCATTGTCGATATGATTCCTGTGTATTCCATCTGGCAAGGTCCACGTGTATAGTTACCATTTATGTTGCTGAAAAATGAAGAAGTCGTTGGTCTTGCAAAATTCTAAAATGATACCTCTGGCATCATTTCTATTACCAAGGCCATATTTTCCAACTACCAAGCCTTCTTCTTTGTTTCCAACTTTCACATTCCAATCACTAGTAATTATCAATGCATCTTGATTAATTGTTTGATCAATTTCAGACTGCAGAAGTTGGTAAAAATCTTCAGTTTCCTCATCTTTGGCGTTAGTGGTTGGTGTGTTAATTTGAATAACAGTTGTATTAACTGGTCTTCCTCATAGGCATATGGATATTGTCCTATCACTGACAGTGTTGTACTTCAGGATAGATCTTGAAATTTTTTTTTGACAATGAATGCAACATCATTCATCTTCAATTTATCATTCCCAGCATAGTGGACCACATGATCATCTGATTCAAAATGGCCAATACCAGTCCATTGCAGCTTATTAATGCCTAGAATATTGATGTTTATGCATCCCTTTTCCTTTTTGATAACTTCCAATTTTCTTAGATTCATACTTCATACATTTCTCATTCCTATAATTAATGGATATTTGCAGCTGTTTCTTCTCATTTTGAGTCGTGCCACATCAGCAAATGAAGGTCCTGAAAGCTTGACTCCATCCACATCATTAAGGTCGACTCTACTTTGAGGAGGCAGCTCTTCTCCAGTCATCTCTTGAGTGTCTTCCAACCTGAGGGGATTATCTTCTGCAACTATATCAGACAATGTTCTGCTGCTATTCATAAGGTTTTCACTGGCTCTTTTTTTCAGAAGTAGACCCCCAGGTCCTTCTTCCTAGTATGACTTAGTCTGTGTCTTAGGCTCTGGGTTCTCTAGAGAAGCAAAACCAGTGAAGTACATAAATATATATATATAGAGAGAGGGAGATTTATATTAAGAAAATGACTCATGCAGATGCAGAGGCTGGAACATGGATCAGGCTGGAGGCTTCTCCTGATTTATGTACCACAGGGGCTGACAAACCCAAGATCCACAAGTCACACAGCACCACGCTGGCTCACTGGCTGCAAAGACTGATGAATCCCAACATGGGCAGGCAAGATGGCAGGTAATCTGCTAGCTCAAATCTGAAGAACCGAGGTCAAACAAACAGGAGCCAGCTGCAGGATCCAGTGTGAATAAAAGCCTATGAGCCTTGTCAGAAAGTCCGCTTATTATTGGATGCAGGCCATACCCCCAAGGAAACTCCCTTTCAACTGATTGGCTACTCACACCAAGATTCCATTGTGGAGGTGATCACATTATATCAAATCTCATCATGGAGGCGATCACATCATTATATGACTGCCAAACTGCATCACAATTGCCAAACCACTGAGAATCATGGCCCAGCCAACTTGACACACAACCTTAACCATATTAGTCTAGAAGCTCAGCCGAAACCTGTCCACCATAAGTGACCCTGTTAGTATTTGAAATACTAGTGGCATAGCTTTCAGTATCACAGCAACACACAAGCCACCACAGTACCACAAAACGACAGATACACAGGGCATTAGCCATTAGAGAGATGCAAATTAAAACTACAGTAAGATCACCCTGATATCAATGGCACTAATCAAAAAAACAGAAAACAACAAATGCTGGTGAGGTTGTGGGGAGACTGGAACTCCTATACACTGCTGGTGGGAATGTAACATGGTACAACCACTATGGAAAATGATATGGCACTTCCTTAAAAAGCTAGAAATAGAAATACCATATGATCCAGCAACAACACACCTAGGTACATACCCTAGAAAAATAAGAGTCGTGACATGAATAGACATATGCACGCCATGTTCATTGCAGCATTATTCACAATAGCAAAAAGACGGAAACAACCTAAGTGCCCATCAACGAATGAATGGATAAACAATTGTGCTACATATTCACAGTGGAATACTATGCAACAACAAAAAATAATGATGAATCCACTAAACATCTCACAACATGGATAAATTTGGAGGACATTATGCTGACTGAAATAAGCCAATCACAAAAGGACAAATATTGTATGAGACCACTACTATAAAAAAAAGTTTTGCATACAGAAAAAAAAAACAAACAACCAATCATAGGCAAATCAAATTACTGATAAATACAATACATTGACAAAGAGCCAGGAAACACACAAGCTGGACACTTTATGTATCGAACTGTAAATAACAATTTTCATAACTGAAATTAATTAAAAAACTGTTTCCTCTATTTAAAAGAATTAAAGAAAACATAAGCAATTAAGCAACCATCTTTAATTTGTAGATTTATTTTTAAGAAATTCTTACTTTTGGTAGTAAAGGAAATACATTTCATGAGCATTTGAATGCTGTGTGTGGACAGGCACTTAAAAGTATCATGATATTATTTTCAGAGATAATTAAACACAATGCACAAAATGATCACTTATCATGGTACTGGAGTATCTTTCAGCTCGATCTAGTTCAAAAGCTCCTATTTCATGGGCACTCATTTCATCAGTGTCAGCAAAGATACAATGTCTTGAAGAGTAATCATTAGACAGGTTCCCAAGCAGTCTCAGGATTTCAGTGGTATGTCCACCTGAAAAAGTATCAGAAGGCCTAAGATTAAGAAACATACTAGTAAATATATATCCATTTGACCATGTCATACCAATATTACGTTTTCTGGGAAAACACACACACATACACTCTGAAATCGTGTATTTCTCAAAAGACAGAAGGAGCATTTGGGAACATTAATCTCTGACCTTGTATAAATAGTACTTTTATATGGTGGGCGGAGAAGATAATAAATGTTATAAAAATAAAATCAGCACTAGCAGTAGCTGCTGAGGAAGGTACCAAGAAGTACCTACCTTAGCTCCTATTATTAAGCCTGGTGGGGGATGGGATGCACATACACACATACATGCTCGTGCCATGTGCACACACAAAGATAAACAGGGATACAAGATACCAAGAAAAACTAAAATGTGGGGGGCAAGAAAATTGTTATGAAAAAATAATGCAAGAAGAGTAGAGGAGAGCCCTGGGAAAGGCTGAGGGATGACTTGAGAGAAGAAGGTAATGGACAGTGTCATGGATTGAACTGTGTTCCCCAAAACTGTGTGTCAAATTGGCTAGGCCATGATTCCCAGTATCATATGGTTGTCCACCATTTTGTGATCTGATGTGATTATCCTATTGTTGTAAATCCTAACCTCTATGATGTTAATGAGGCAGGATTAGAAGCAGTTATGTTAATGAGACAGGAGTCAAATACAGGATTAGGTTGTATCTTGAGTCAATCTCTTTTGAGATATAAAAGAGAGAATCGAGCAGAGAGACAGGGGGACCTCATTACCACCAGTCAAGAAGGAGGAGCGTGTATGTCCTTTGGACCCGAGGTCCTTACGCTGAGAAGCTCCTGGACTAGGTGCAGATTGATGACAAGGACCTTTCCACACAGCCTACAGAGAGAGAAAGGCTTCCCTTGGAGCTGGCACCCTGAATTCAGACTTCTAGCCTCCTAAACTGTGAGAGAATACACTTCTGTTTGTTAAAGCCATCCACCTGTGGTATTCCTGTTGTAGCAGCACTAGATAACTAAGACAGACAGGCAGGAGTCAGGAGACCTTTGGGCAGGGGTGGAGAATTTTACCGGATGAGATGGTAAGATCTAAAACATGAGTTCAAGGGATGGTGGGAATACTGGGAAGAAGAGTGAAGGTGAGGAAAGGTCAGTGTATTAGTCATCTAGTGCTGCTATAAAAGAAATACCCCAAGTGGATGGCTTTAACAAATAAAAGTTTATTCTCTCATAGTCCAGTAGGCTAGAAGTCCAAATTCAGAGTGCCGGCTCCACGGGAAGTCTTTCTCTCTCTGTCAGCTTTGGAGGAAGGTCCTTGCCATCAGTCTTCCCTTGGTCTGGGAGCATCTCGGCACAGAACCTCAGGTCCAAAGGAAGCGCACTGCTCCTGGTGTTGCTTTCTTGGTGGTATGAGGTCCCCATGTCTCTATGCTTGCTTCTCTCTTTTACATCTCAAAAGAGATTGGCTTAAGACACTATCTAATCTTGTAGATCTCATCAATATAACTGCCACTAATCCATCTCATTACATCATAGTGATAGAATATACAACACATAGGGAAATCATATCAGATGATAAAATGGTAGACAATCATATAACACTGGGAATCATGACCTACCCAAGTTGAAAGATAGTTCTGGGGAACACAATTCAATCCATGACAGTCAGGAAAGTAGGAAAGTCAAAACAAGAAGCCAGGCACTGAAGGCTTCTGTGAGAAGAAGATAAGGGAGAAGGAGCACTGAGCAGCGGGACTACGTCTTCCTAAGGAAGAGTTTTCTTCACTACTACCTCCCCAGCTCCTAGCTGAGCTTTTCGGCACAACACAGGTCCGCAATAAAGATTTACCACTTTTGCTAAACAACTCTATGTTTTTGAGATCATACAATCTCCAAAATTGTACATGTGAAAAATGTTGAAATGGCAAATGTTATGTTACATATATATGTACCACAATAAAAAAAAAACATAAATTTAAAAATCAAGGATGCTCATGGAGATTTCCTTGCTGGAAAAAAGCCAAAGAACATCTGCTATCAGATTAACTGTAAATGTAAGATTAACTTAAATTCACTTTTATGTAACACATTCCAAATTCTTATCAATAAGCCCTATGATAGCATACCATATTCAATTTCATTTCACAGTCTCTGTGCCTTGGCCAGGTTAATGTCCTTACTATTCTCTACATTCATGTTACTTGATACCTCCTCATTGCTCTGGTCATGCTGTTTGCTCTACCTATAAAGCACCCCCACATCTCCCTCATTGCTGTAAGCAAAAGCTTTCAACAGTGATACAGTGAGCATATAGAAGGATAATCAAACAAATAAAGCAGTACTTAAATTGACACATACTTTTCTTTTATAATAGAAAGGGAAGGGGCTCTCTCTATAGATTCTAGGAGGAATTTGATACAGAAATTAAAGTGGGATACATTTAGTATAAGTTTCAGGAATTAGAACCATACTTTAATTTGATAAATTGTTACCTATTTCTTGCCTAGAGCAAATAATTTACACATCCTATTTATTCTCATTTTAATATCTTTATTTATAGCCTTGAAAAAATAGGGTGGTTTGCAAAGTAGCTACTTGTTTTCACGGCTGGAACAATTAAGGATAAAACCTAATAGCCACAACGTTTTCCACTGCAATTAAAACTGCACTGTAACACTGAGAGGAACGCAGGGATAAAGGACAACTATGGTAACTACTGGAGCCCTGGTGGCACAGTGGTTAAGAGCTTGGCAGCTAAACAAAGGGTCAGCAGTTCAAATCTACCAGCAGCTCCTTGGAAACCCTATGACTAGTTCTACTCTGTCATATAGGGTCGCTGAGTCAGAATCGACTCAACGGAAACAAGTTTGATTTTGCTTTTTTTTTTATGATAACTACTATAGCATAGACAATCCTGCAACAACAGTATTAATAAACAATAATCTATGAATGGATAGACGGATGGATGGATAGATTAGATTAGATACATAGATAGACAGATATGCCAAGAGGTGAGGGAAGGGGTAAGGGAGCGCACCCACTGGCATATGCAGGTTTGGTGGTGGAAATTTCTTAACACATAACTGTAAGTGCTCCTCATATATTAATACAGACAATAGAGCACACAAGTGGCACAGCCAGGGAAACCACTCAGACATAACTAAACACCCCACAGAATGAAGTTTCCAGACTCAAAGGCAAAGGACCATAGACTTGGGGGACATTTACCTCAACTGGCACAACATAGTTCTTAAAGACAATGTTCTGCATCCTACTTTGGTGAGTAGCATCTGGGGTCTTAAAAGCTTGCAAGCGGCCATCTAAGATACAATTATCAGTCTCTTCTAGTCCATAGCAAAGGAGAGTGAAAAAAACCAAAGACTCAAGAGAGAAATTAGTCCAAAAGACTAACGGACCACATGAACTATAGCCTACATGACCCTGAGACCAGAAGAACTAGATGGTGCCCAGCTACCACTACCAACTGCTCTGACTGGGATTACAAAAGAGAGTCCCAGACAGAGCTGGAGAAAAACGTAGAACAAAAGATCAAATTCACAAAAAAAAAACAGGCTTACTGGTCTGAAATAGACTGGGGGAACCCCCAAGACGATGGTCCCGGACACCCTTCTAAATCAGAACTGAAGCCACTCCTGAAGTTCACCTTTTAGTCAAAGATTAGGCAGGCTTATTAAACAAACAATAACACATGTGAAGAATACGCTTTGTAGGTCAATCAAGTATATGAGCTCAAAGGGCAACACCTGCCCAAAAGCAAAGATGAGTAGGCAGGAAGGCACCGGAAAACTGGATGAATGGAACAAGGGAACCTGGGGTGGAAAGGGAAAGGGAGAAAGTGCTGACACAATGTGGGGTCTGCAACCAATGTCACAAAACAATTTGTATATAAATTTTTGAATGAGAAACTAATTTGCTCTGTAAACTTTCACCTAAAGCACGATAAAATAAAAAAAAAAAAAATCTATATTATAGCTGCAATTGGTCTCTATCCACCTGGAGCAACAGAGAAAGAAGGAGAGTCAGCAATAGGAAGAGAAAATAGGATGTGTCGCTAACTGCCTCCATGAACAACTGCCCCCTTTGCCATGAGACCAGAACTAGATGGTGCCTGACTACCATTACTGAACAGTCTGATCAAAGAATCTATAGAAGAATCCCGATCAAAAGGGAAAAATGCAGAGCAGAATTTCAAATTCTAAAGGAATCCAGACTTTCTGGAGCCACTGAGGCTAGATGAACCCCTGAAACTACTGCCCTGAGATAATCTTTAACTTTAAACAAAAATATCCCTTGAAGTCTTCTTAAAACCAAACAGTAGTTTAGATTAACTAGTAAAGAATGTCTGTCTTGAGCATTGTGCTCTTTTAAGATTTATCTATACTGGATCAAATTGACAACATCAACTCGATAGATTAGATGGGAAATGCAGGGGGCAGTGAGTTTATGTTAATAGGGTAGGCACAACTCAGAAAAGGAGGATGAGAATGGTTGCACAACTTGAAGAATGTAATCAATGTCACTGAATTGTACATACAGAAATTGTGAATTGGTGTAAGTTCTGCTATGTATATTCTCAACAATGAAAATAAAATAAATTATATAAAAAAAATTTAATCGTATCTGTTTTAACAGTCTTTTTTTTTTTTTAATGAAACCCTCATTGAATACATTCTTTGGAAATGTAACCTCGTAACTGAATAAAGTTATTACAATGAAGGACTATGTCTTCTACTTTACACTTTCAGTAAGATACCTTCTTTGGGAATGAAATCCTCTAAACTCTACCTTAAAACATATCTAGAATCCAACCACTTCTCACCACCTCCTTTGCTACCCACTCTGCTGCAAGCCACCATCATCTCTCACAAGGACCATGACTGTCTCCTGGTCTCTTTCACCCTTCATCCCATTCAGTCTATTTTCAACAGGACATTGAGTGTGATCCTGTACAAAGAATGACCAAGTTATTTACCTCTGCTCAAAACCCTCTAGTGGCTTCCCACCTCACTTGGAATAAAAGGCTCCTTGTAATCTGACCCTCCACTGTTACCTCTCAGACCTCCTCTCCTTCTTCTTACCTACTTGCTCAGGCCTCTTTGGCCTCCTTACTGTTCCTCCAACAAAGCAGGCACATTCCTTTTGTACCAGCTCTGCACTCTTGCCTTAGACATCTGTAACCTCCCCAGGGAGGCTTTCCCTGACAACACGGTTAAAACTGCAATCCCCCCACCCTACTCTATTTTTTCTTCATATTATTTACCACCACATGATTTATTAGATAGTCTACTTGTTGCTAGTCTATTTTTTTGTCTCCCCTCCGGCCCCTGCCACACTTGAAGGTAAGCACCATGAGAATGGGAATTTTTGTTTGTTTTGTTACTCCAGTGCCTAGAAAAAAACAGCCACTCCTACTGTAGAATGAGTGAATGAGAGTTCAATATTAAATATAAAATTTGCCTAAGGAGATCATATGATCATATGATCAAAGAAAAGTAGTAATTTTTACAGATTTCTCCAAATATAAGCAGTCCCTTAGTAACGCTTCATGATATCTAAATATTAAACATTGCTTGGTCTTCAAGGTAAACACTGAAAATATCTTCCTCCTCCCCTAAAATTTTGAGAATGAACTATTAAACTGTTTATCTGACTACAAGACTTTCTTTGACTTGCATGATCAAGCCCGTTGACCCGCTACCCAGAATGATTTGAATGACCGAGAGCACTACTTGCCAGGTGAGCTCTCAATCTTAATTTTGTTTCCTCAAAAAAAAAAAAAAAAACAACAACAACACAAAACACCATTGCCATGGAGTGAATTCCTACTCATAGCAACCCTACAGGACAGAGCAGAACTGTACCATAGGGTTTGCAAGGCTGTAATCTTTATGGAAGCAGACTGCCACATCTTTCTACTGTGAAGCAAATGGTAGGTTTGAACCACTGACCTTCTTTCAGTTAGCAGCTGAGCGCTTAAACACTGTGGCACCAGGGCTCCTTACTTTTGTTTCCTAGTCCATTAGTTTAATACTATCACGTGAATGGCTCTGACATCCACCCTTTTGCTCAAACCAGAAACTTGGACATCATCCTTGAGCCCTTCCCTCCCTCCCTCTACTCAATCCACTACTCCTGTGGATTTTATCTCCTAAACCTCTCCATTATCCTAGTCAAGCCAACCTCATCTGTCACTTGAATTATTCAAAAGGCTCCTGTTTGTCTCCCTACCTCAGTCTTGTCCCCATCACATTCTCCTGACAGTGCAGACTAAATGATCTTTGTAAAAGCTCAGATTCATTTGGGTCAACCCCCATTTTAAAGTACTTTAAAAGATCTCTTTCCTACTAGGACTATCAAGAGTCCAAACCAAACCCAATGCCATCAAGAGGAATTTCAACTCATAGCAACCCTGCAGGACAAAGCAAAACTGCCCTGTAGGGTTCCCCAAGGCTGTAAATCTTTATGGAAGCAGACTGCCACATCTTTCTCCCACAGAGTGGCTGGTGGGTTTGAGCTGCTAACCTTTTGGTTAGCAGGTAAGTGCTTAACCAGTGAGCCACCAGGACTCCTTCCGCAAAGATTACAGCCTAGGAAATCTTATGGGGTAGTTCTACTGTCACATGGGGTCACTATGAGTCAGAATTGACTCCAAGGCACACAACAACAACAGCAGTTTTTCTGAGTTCTCAGATTCATTCACTGCTGTATCCTCACACCTTTCACAGTGCTCAACACACAGTGCTCCATGGCAAATACCAATTGTCAGTTTTGTACTTATAGAGTTTAGTACAGTGCCTGGCTCAAAAAATGTTAGGTGAATAAAATAAGGAATTATACTTTAATTTTGGAACGTTTGGTATACAATTAATATTACTCCACAGGCAGTACCTGGGTTACGAACGTCTGGCTTACATATAACTGTAGTTAAGAATGAATCTCCATAAAAGTGTATTATATTAAAAATTTGAGGTACTTACAATGATTCATGATAATAAACAGGCACTACTTTGTGAAGCACATCAAAACATTATTATTGTTACTGTATTGCTATGTTAAACCCCACGCATCTGTCAGTTTGTCATACTGTGGTGGCTTGCATGTTGCTGTGATGTTGGAAGCTATGCCACCGATATTCAAATACCAGCAGGGTCACCCATTGTGGACAGGTTGCAGCTGAGGTTCCAGACTAGGACAGAGTAGGAAGAAGGACCTGGCAGTCTACTTCAAAAAATTGGCCAGTGAAAACCTTATGAATAGTAGCAGAATACTGTCTAATAAGAGTACTAGAAGATGAGCCCCTCAGGTTGGAAGGCACTCAAAAGACAACTGGGAAGAGCTGCCTCCTCTAAGTGGAGTCAGCCTTAATGACATGGATGGAGTCAAGCTTTTGGGACCTTCATTTGCTGATATGGCACAACTCAAAATGAGAAGAAACAGCTGCAAATGTCCATTAATAACTGGAGCATGGAATGTACGAAGTATGTATGAATCTAGGAAAATTGGAAGTCATCAAAAATGAAATGGAATGCATAAACAACAATAACCTAGGCATTAGGGAGTGGAAATGGACTGGTACTCGCAATTCTGAATCAGACAATCATATGGTCTACTATGCCAGGAATGACAACTTGAAGAGGAATGGCGCTTCATTCATTGTCAAAAAGAACATTGGAAGATCTATCCTGAATTACAACACTGGTCTTCCTTGTAGGCTTATGGATATTATGCTATAACATCCGTAAGCCTACAAGGAAGACCAGTTAATACAACCATTATTCAAATTTACTCACCAACCACTAAGCCAAAGATGAAGAAATTGAAGATTTTTACCAACGTCTGCAATCTAAAATTGATCAAACAGGCATCAAGATGCATTGATAATTACTGGTGACTGGAATGCGAAAGCTGGAAACAAAGAAGAAGGATCAGTAGGTGGAAAATATGGCCTTGGTGATAGAAATGACACCAGAGACCACATTACAGAGTTTTGCAAGACCAACGACTTCTTCATTGCAAATACCTTTCTTCAACAACATAAACAACGACTGTACACATGGACCTCACCAGATGGAATACACAGGAATGAAATCATTTACATCTATGGAAAGAGACAATGGAAAAGCTCAAAATCATCAGTCAGAACAAGGCCAGGAGTTGACTGTGGAACAGACCATAAATTGCTCGTATGCAAGTTCACACTGAAGCTGAAGAAAATTAGAACAAGTCCACAAGAGCCAAAGTATGACCTTATGTATATCCCATCTGTATTTACAGACCATCTCAAGAACAGATTTCACTCACTGAACACTAATGCCCAAAAAAACAAAGGAGTTGTGAAATGACATCAAAGACATCATACATGAAGAAAGCAAGAGATCATTAAAAAGACAAGAAGGAAAAGACCAAAAGGGATGTCAGAAGAGACTCTCTGAAGCTCTTGAACACAGAGTAGCTAACGCGAATGGAATAAATGATGAAATAAAAGATCTGAAGAGAAGATTTCAAAGGGATGCTGGAGAAGACAAAGGAAAGTATTATAATGACATGTGCAAAGACCTGGAGTTGGAAAACCAAAAAGGAAGAATACGCTCAGCATTTCTCAAGCTGAAAGAACAGAAGAAAAAACTGAAGCCTGGAATTGCAATACTGAAGGATTCTATGGGCAAAGTATTGAATGACACAAGAACCATCAAAAGAAGATGGAAGTAATACAGAGAGTCACTGTACCAAAAAGAACTGGTCAAGATTCAACCATTTCAAGAGGTACCCTATGATCAAGAATTTATGGTACTGAAAGAAGAAGTCCAAGCTGCACTAAAGACATTGGTGAAAAACAAGGCTCAGGGAATTGAAAGAATACTAATTGAGATGTTTCAACAAACAGATGCAGCACTTTAAGTACTCACTCACCTGTGCCAAGAAATCTAGAAGACAGCTACCTGGCCAACCGACTGGAAGAGATCCATATTTATACTTATTTGAAAGAAAGGCGATCCAACAGAATGTGGAAATTATCGAACAATATCATTAATATCACACGCAAGTAAAATTTTGCTGAAGATCTTTCAAACGTGGTTGTAGCAGTACATCAACAAGGAACTACCAGAAATTCAAGCCAGGTTCAGGAGAGGACATAGAACGAGAGATATCATTGCTGATGTCTGATGAATCCTGGCTGAAAGCAGAGAATACCAAAAAGACATTTACCTGTGTTTTACTGACTATGCAAAGGCATTTGACCGTGTGGATCATAACAAATTATGGATATCACTGCAAAGAATGGGAATTCCAGAACACTAATTGTGCTCATGAGGAACCTGTACGTAGACCAAGAGGCAGTCGTTCGAACAGAACAAGGGGGTACTATGTGGTTTCAAGACAGGAAAGGTGGACGTCAGGATTGTATCATTTCACCATACTTATTTAATCTGTATGCTGAGCAAATAACCCAAGAAGCTAGGCTATAAGAAGAAGAACAGGGCATCACGACTGGAGGAAGACTCATTAACAACCTCCATTATGCAGATGTCACAACCTTGCTTGCTAAAAGTGAAGAGGACTTGGAGCACTTACTGATGAAGATCAAAGACTACAGCCTTCAGTATGGACTGCACCTCAACATAAAGAAAACAAAAATCTTCACAACCGGACCAATAAGCAACATCATGATAAACAGAGAAAATACTGAAGTTGTCAAGGATTTCATTTTACTTGGATCCACAATCAACGCCCAGGGAAGCAGCAGTCAAGAAATTAAATGACGTTGCATTGGGCAAATCTGCTGCAAAAGACCTCTTTTAAAGTGTTAAAAAGCCAAGATGTCACTGTGAAGACTAAGGTGCACTTGACCCAATCCACAGTGTTGTCAATTGCTTCATATGCATGCAAAAGCTGGACAATGACTAAGGAAGACAGAAGAACTGATGCCTTTCAATTATGGTGGTGAAGAATACTGAATATACCAGGAACTGCCAGAAGAAGGAACAAATCTGTCCTGCAACAAGCATAGCCAGAATGCTCATTAGAAGTAAGGATGGCAAGACTTCGTCTCACATACTTTGAACATGTTATTAGGAGGTACCAGTCCGTGGAGAAGGCAATCATGCTTGGTAAAGTAGAGGGTCAGCCAAAAAGAGGAAGACCCTTGGTGAGATGGATTGACACAGTGGCTGCAACAATGGGCTCAAGCATAACAGTGATTATGAGGATGGCAGAGGACCGGGCAGTGTTTTCTTCTGTTGTACATAGGGTTGCTATGAGTCCGAAACGACTAGATAGCACCCAACAACATTATGTTAACATTGTTTCAATGTATCTGGAAGTGTTTCTTTAATGTTTTTTATGCATAGAAAAGTATACCATATACTATACACTAAGACAAATATTTGACTGACTTTTAAATACTAACCATACCTTACTGTTCTGACTACATACAAATTCAATTTAAAGACAGCCCTTGGAATGGAACTCATTCGTAAGCCGAGGACTGCCTGCAGATGGATAGAATCTCCTGGCATTTCCAAATGCACATGGCATATATTTCCCTGTCGAAACTGTCCATTTAAAACTTTAAGTGTCTATACGTCTGGTGGACTCTATCTGTTTAGATTGTATTCCCTGATAGGACAGTTTGTTGTTCCTATTGACACTATATCCTGTGGGTACTGTTCCATGGTCCTTAGCAAAATTGTTTTTATCCTCGTGGATTTTGTAGATTTTTAAATGTGACAATTCACTTTGCCTCTTTCATTACGTAGTATTCAGGTTTGCTAAACTAAATACACAATGCCTGGATTAATAATGCAAAACAAATTTTTCTACAGGAAAATTGCAAGTTAGCATCAAAAGGTTTCTGCGTCCTTTCTGTTCACTAATTGTCAAAAAAATTTACGTAACAGAGCTGCTTAATTCCAGGTAAGTGTAAGTTACTCAAGTCTAAATAAATTAAATGACGCCTGGACTGCAGGAGGCATGGCGATCTGCTTCCCGAAAGATCCCAGCCAAGAAAACCTTATGAAGCAGTTCTACTCTGTCACACATGCCGTCGCCATGAGTAGGAAGCGACTTCACAGGACCAGCTTTGGGTTTTTTGGGAGCGCAGTAGGAAACCACATTCCTTAGCTTTTTGCCCAGGCTGGGATGTCCCGGTCCAATAAGGAAGAGAAACTACAAATCTCAGCATGCAAAGCTCCAAGTGGTGCTAAGGAGACCAGTCAGCAGTGTCGCAATGCACCCTGGGGTTTGTAGTGAGTGATCAAAGCCCGGCTCTCACCGCCTTGATACCTACTGGACCCAGCTGCTACCAAGAGACTGAGAGACTCACGGGTCATGACTCGATGATGAAGCACTACCCAAAGCCCCAGTGCTCTGTAAAGACGGCCACAGTTCCTCCTCCCAGCGTTGCTAGAGTAAGAGCACCCTCCGTACAAAAAAAAAAAAAAAAAAAAAAAAAAAGGCACATGCGTACTACTTCCTGGAGCCAACAGTTGACGTGTAAAGTCCAAATACTACGGGCGCCGAGGAAGCTCAAACTCTGTATGCAGAAACTCCTGGTATACTGGGCCTGGGTGAACCGGGTGAGAGGAGTTGTTCCTTCTTTTGGCAGTCTGTGGTATACTGAACATTCTTCGCCAACACCATAATTCAAAGGTGTCGTTTCTTCTTTGGTCTTCCTTATTCACTGTCCAGCTTTTGTATGCATACCAGGCAATTGAAAACACAATGACTTGGGTCATTGTGTTGTGTGCTGTGGAGTCAGTTCCGACTTATAGGGACCCTACAAGACCGGGTAGAACTGCCGTCATAGCGTTTCCAAGGAGTGGCTGATGGATTCAAACTACCAGCGATTTGATTAGCAGCCTGAGCTACCACTTCACCACCAGAGCTATTCCTTAAAATGATGTCTTTGCTTTTCAACACTTTAAAGAGGTCTTTTGCAGCGGATTTGCTCATTGTGAAACGTATTAAAAATGTAGTAATAAATGACAAAATGATTTGTAGTATGTGCTCTATAACCAATCATAAGTAAAGTCTGCCTCAGAGGTGATTTTTATTATCTTCTTAAATCTATTTCCTAAAGTTTCTATGGCAAATATCTAAAAGTAATAAATAGTTAAATTTTTTTAAGTAAGATTATTTTGCACTATTCAGAAGAATTGTGTACTTAATTTATTCAACATATTTTAGTGAACACCTGCTATGTGCTGGACACTGTTTAGGTGGAGAAGAAGTCATATGAGTAGGAGAGTTGTACAAGGAAGAACCTTGGACTAGAGAGATGACAGTGGAGGTAGAAGAGGACAGATCTGAAATACAAATAAAACTTGTTAATGGATTAGATATTGGGGTGAAGAAAAAGGACGAAACAAGATGGCTCTTAGATTTTTGGATTCAAAACTTGTTGGATAGTGGCATTTGCTAATAGGCAGACTGGAAGAGAAACAAGCTTTTGTGGTGGGAGGTAAGGAAGAAGAGAAAATGAAAATGAAGTGTTCCCTTTTAGATATTAGTTTGAATAGCTTGCTAGACATACAGATGGTTATGTCAAATAGGCGATGTACAAATCTGAAGTTTAGTTCAGGACTAGAGGTATAAATTTAGAACTCTTCAGCATACACGTGGTATTTAAAGCCATGGGACTGACTAAGGGGGGTTAGATCATTCCTTTCCAATAGAATTTTCTGCAATGATGGAAATGTTTTATATCTGTATTGTCCAATATGGTATCCACTAGCCACATGAGGCTATTGAGCACTTGACATGTGGCTAGCACAACTGAGGAACTGAATTTTAATTTTATTTTATTTTAACTATTTTACATTAAATAGACACGTGATCAGTGGCTATCTTACTGGTCGGTGCAAGATAGAGAAAAGCCTGGAATTGCTAATATTTAGAAGTCTAGAAGAGACAACTGGACCAGTAAAAAAGAGAAGGAAATGCCAGGGAAATAGGAGGAAAATCAAGAAAGAATGGTGCCCATAAAAACCAAAAGAGGAAAAAGATTCAAGAATGAGAGTGTAGTCAGTTATGTCACATGCTTGTTAGTAGGTGAGATCAGATGATTTGGGAACAGGTTAGTCACTGGGATCTAAACAAGAGCAGCATTCTGCGGAATGGTGCTGTGGAAGGCAGATGAAAATGAGCAGTGATGGAAATGAGAGATGAATAAATAAGACAGTTTCAAGTTTTTCTTTGAAGGGGAATGGATAAATTGGGTAGGAGATGGAGGAGAATTTGGAATGAAGGAAACTTATTTTTTAAAATGAGAGATACCATGTTCGTTTGGTGTTAAGAATGATCCAGTAGAGTTCTGGACAGAGCTGGAGAAGGATGTAGAACAAAATTCTAACACACACAAAAAAGACCAGATTTACTGGCCTGACAGAGACTGGAGAAACCCTGAGAGTATGGCCCTCAGACACTCTTTTAGCTCAGTGGTGAAGTCACTCCCGAGGTTCTCTGTTCAGCTGGGGATTGGACAGCCCCATAAAACAAAATGGGACTAATGAGGCACAGCAGTCTAGAGACAAGGATTAGAAGGCAGAAGGGGACGGGAAAACTGGTGATAGGGAACCCAAGGTTGAGTAAGGGCAGTGTTGACATGTCGTGGGGTTGTTAACCATTGTCATAGGGCAATATGTGTACTAACTGTTTAATGAGAAACTATTTTATTCTGTAAACCTTCATCTAAAGTACAACAGCAACAAAAGAGAATTATCTATGTGAGATCAAACTGACAACAGCAACTTAAAAGGTTTGAGGGGAAGCCTAGGGGATAGTGAGTTGAAGACAATTGTGATGGAATAATTTGGAAAAGGATAGAGTAGCAGCACAACTGGAAGAACATAATCGATGTCATTAAATTGTACAAGTAAAAATTTTTGAAATGGTGTATCTTTGGCTATGTATATTTTCACCAAAAAAAAAAAAAGGTCCTCCAAGGTCAAGAAGGGAGAGTGTTAACATGTCATGGGGTTGTTAACCAATGTCATAAAACAGTATGTGTATTGACTAATGAGAAACTATTTGTTCAGTAAACCTTCACCTGAAGTAGAATTAAAAAAAATTAAAAAAAAAAAAAAAAGAATGACCCAGTAGAGGGGACAAATTGATGCAGGAAGGAAAGGGAATGAGAGCAGGAGCAAATTTCTTCTGAAGATGAAAGGGGTTGAGTCTAGCGAACAAGTGGAGGGGTTGGGCTTTGATAGGATTAGGGACCCTTATTCCATGGTAGTAGGATGGAGGGCAGGGGATATGGATGCAGATGCAGAACAATTTGTAAAATTAGTGGTGAGTAAATGAGAGTGTGGAGACTGGAAGTGTAGAATGTGGGAGACTTGAAGAGAGAGAAGGTATGAAATAATCATCTTGAAGAGTAATTGGCGCACTCACCAGGACCACTGTAGAATTTGTGGGCAGATTGGAATGCCTATTTGAACTTTGTGATAACACACATAAAGAGAAAACAGCGTAATTTTTGTGTATTTCTTCAACTAGTCCCCCGTCCAGTTGGAAAGGCAAATAGTTTAACCTGAGTTAGAGTTTTTCCAGGTGAATACAATGGAGAGAGAAGGTTCTTATCCATGGAATTTCCTCTGGATATAGTGGAAAGTGAAGACAGGAGAGTTGAGTGAATAGAATAATTGAAGAGTGGTAAGGTCAGTGAATTAGAGGCCTCAGTAAGGTTCAAAATTTGCAATGAAAGAACTAGAGTAAGTGAACTATAGAGATTAGAGGTGGCAGACAGAGAGTGGGATGCTTGAAGTCAATATCATATTTTTAGTGGTGATAGTGTGTAGGGTACGACTATGGAAATGGATAAAAAAGATCACTGAGGGCCACCCACATGGATGCTGAGGAGTGGAGAGGAAGATAATGAGTCAGAAGTTAAAGTCTTCAAAGACTAGGAGGTTGGAAGATGACAGCAACCAAAAAGAACATTGGCTATTAGCTGAATATCTCCCATTTGTCCCTCCAGATCCATCCTCTATCCTTCTTCATCCACTCTGCTATGGAAGCTGAAACCTATAGATTACATCAACAGTTTCCTTGCCCTCTGGTTCTGGTTGGGTTTGGCCAATGGGATCCTCAGCAGGAGATCAGTTGGAGGAAGGGCTGTGTTTCTGCTCCTTTCAACATGGCCTTCTCTACACACTTTTCTCCTTCTGGGTCCCAGCACTCTCTTCCTTTGTCCCTTTACAAAGGGGACAATAATAATAACTTAATTATTATTATATAATAGTAATAGTAATAATATAATAATAATAATAGTAATAGTATAATAATATAGTATAATAGTTAATAGTAATAACTCCACTTGTAACACATCCCTTGTGCTTCCCCTATGCCTCATTCACATCTTTGTAAATAGTCCCTTTATTAAACCATCCTCAAACTAATGTAATACGAGTGTAACATGTATTTCCTGTTGGGGACACTGACTGATACAAGGTGGCAGAGCTGTATGACAGGAACTTCAGAGGAGCTGAAGTCATTGAAAGAAGGTGAAATGGTTTGGAAGCAGCAACAGATGACCAAGAAGAGTGCTTTCTCTACCTCCTATAGGCGTGTGAGACACAAATGGCCTCTATCAGAGTAAGCTAGCAGTGAAGTGTTGTTTTCAGGGGAGAGCAAGACTTCAGCTTATTTAGGAAGTGGAGAGCACATTCAACAAGATGTTGAAATTACAGCAGAATGGTAAGGTTACAGATCAGAACCTCCAGGAGACCCAGTGAAAGGATCTGGAGGGCATTGAGGAATGGGGTTTGGGTCAGATTAGGGGATTTACAAGGAACTACTGGGGAAGAAAAGGTCTGCCAACCTGTTTCCATGAAGACTACAGCCAAGAAAACCCTATGGAGCAGTTCTACTCTGTAGCAGATGAGGTTTGCCATGAGTCAAAATTGACTTGAGGGCAAGTAACGGTAACAGTATTGTGAAGATAAGAATCAGGATG
This sequence comes from Dugong dugon, assembly GCA_030035585.1. Classification (NCBI taxonomy): domain Eukaryota; kingdom Metazoa; phylum Chordata; class Mammalia; order Sirenia; family Dugongidae; genus Dugong; species Dugong dugon. The sequence goes on from CM057462.1 coordinate 131,534,413, forward strand.
ATAGTGATGATCTGGGAGGCTTCTGGTGATTGAAGTAAATAGGGATGTGGGCAGACTCTCAATTCATAATCAATTCTACCAGTACCTATTATGTGCTGCACCCTGGTCTAGGCACTGGGGGTACAGTAGTAAGACAATAACAGGTAACACCCAAGCAGTGACTTAACAATGAGCCTGACTGTGTGAACGACATGCCTCTCAACAGGGCCTCCTGGAGAAAGCCATCAAACACATGCTTTCATAAGCTGCCTCGAGTGTGGGCTCCTAGGGGTCCTGGCCCTAGACTCATTTCCCCTAGAGTTCAACCATCTTTAATCCTAATAAGGGTAGACAACCATGGGTAAAGAAGACTGAAGTTTTTCTGCAAGTACTGGGGAGACCACATCAGGTAGCATTATGTTTGTTCATTAAAAGGTAGGACAAAGCTGGAAAGGAGTTCTTAGTCTGGGCCAGAGACAAAACTGGGGCTATATGACCACGTGGACAGATGGTTGTATGTCTTACTGTTAAAGATCTTCAAGAGGGTTAGGCAGGATGGGTGACAGAAATTGTGCCAGTACAACCCAAATAATCTTATAGCCAAGAGTTTATTTTTCCTTATCAAATATACTAATATATGTTTGAGTAACAGCCCTTTCCTGGGTCTAGGACTCTTGGAGTGCTAACCCTTGAAGGCCAAAGCAACTGCTTAATAATTAGAAAAACTGGCATTTATTGTGTGCTTACTATATTCAGGGTACTTAGAACATATATTCACAAATTTAATTCTCACAGTTCTTTCAGGTAGGTACTATTTTGATCCCCATTTTAGAGATAAAGACATTGAGGTACAGAGAGATCGTGTCACTTGCTCTAGATCACAAGCCAGGAGTTGGTAGAATCAGGATTCCATCCTAATCAGTCTGACTCTACAGCTCACACTTTATCTTCTACAATATCATTGGAAGTATTTATTGTATATTTGCACCAGTTATTGTGCTAGATAGAAATATATTATGTGTACAACAACAACAAAAACAAAAACCAAGCCTGTTGCCGTTGAGTCAATTCCAACTCATAACAAACCTATAGGACAGTGTAGAACTGCCCCATAACATTTCCAAGGCTGTAATCTTTATGGAAGCAAACTGCCACATCTTTCTGTGGCAGAGTGGCTGGTGGGTTTGAACCACCACCTTTTAGTTCACAGTCGAGTGCTTAACCACTGTGCCATCATAATATTTATTTTTCCTGACTACTCATTTATAAAATTAGAATTAAGTAAGAGGAAAGGGATTTTTTAAATTGACTTTTTCACTTGCCAGTCAAAAATTCCTCTTTTTTTTTCCCTAACAGTTTCTCCCAGTGCATTCAAAAAGGATAAGATATATATATATATATATATATATATATATAGAGAGAGAGAGAGAGAGAGAGAGAGACCCATTCCTCACTTATCGACATGGTTAGGTTTCAAAGATCAGGTCATTACGCAAAAATTGGCATTATGCGAAAATGGAGGATGACCACATCATTGCACAACTACCAGATTACCTCAGTATATAACTGCCAAACCACTGAAAGTCATGGCCCAGCCAAGTTGACACATAACTTTAATCATCACGGCCAGCTTTACTCTTGCCTTGCACCTTGGCGTTTGTTATTGCCAACCATACATCATTAGTGGACAAATAGATAGTTTATTTTTTACTATTGTTGTAAATGCAAAATGTCTTGGTAAGTGAGGAGTAGGTGTGTGCTTATAGATACATATGTAGATATATATGTAAATACGCATGACATAGTGCATTGGGCAAATGTACTGCAAAAGACCTCTTTAAAGTGTAAAAAAGCATATATGTCACCTTGAAGACTAAGGTGTGCCTGACCCAAGCCATGGTATTCTCAATCACCTCATATGCATGTGAAGGATGGACAATGAGTAAGGAAGACTGAAGAATTGATGCCTTTGAATTATGGTGTTTGCAAAGAATATTCAATATACCACAGATTGCCAAAAGAACGAGCAAATCTGCCTTGAAAGAAGGCTCCTTAGAAATGAGGATGGCAAGACTTTGTTTCAGTTAATTTGGACATGTTATCTGGAGGGACAAATACTTGGAAAAGGACATCATGCTTGGTAAAGTAGAGGGTCAGTGAAAAATAGAAGGACTCTCAATGAGATGGACTGACACAGTGGCTGCAACAACGGGCTCAAACATAGCAACGACTGTTTTGGTGCAGGACTGGCAGTGGTTCATTCTGCTGTTCATAGGGTCGCTATGAGTCAGGACTGACTTGACAGCACCTAACGACAATAAGAACAACAAATACCCAAACACGCGTATACAGTTGATTCAAAGTTAGTTTAAGGTGAATTTAGAAAGAAAATGTGAAAACATGCCCAAAGTATGTTAGATGAAGTTTTGCCATCCTTGCTTCTAATGAGCATTCTGGCTGTACTTCCTCCAAGATGGATTCGTTCATTCTTCTGGCAGTTCAAGGTATAATAAATATTCTTCACCAACACCATAATTCAAAGTTGTCAATTCTTCTTCGGTCTTCCCTGTTTATTATCCAGCTTTCCCATGTGGATGAGGTGATTGAAAATGGCATGGCTTGGATCAGGTGCACTTTAGTCCTTAAAGTGACATCTCTGTTTTTTTAACACTTTAAAGAAGTCATTTGCAGCAGATTTGCCCAATGCAACACATCTTTTGATTTCCTGACCACTGATCCCATAGGCACTGATTGCGGGTCCAAGTGAAATGAAACCCTTGACAACTTCAATCTTTTCTCCATTTAGCATGATGTGGCTTATTGGTCCAGTTGTGAGGATTTTTGTTTTCTTTGTGTTGAGGTGCAATCCATACTGAAGGTTGTAGTCTTTGATCTTCATCGGTAACTGCTTCAAGTCCTCTTCACTTTCAGCAAGCAAGGTTGTGTCATCTGCATATTGCAGGTTGTGCATGAGTCTTCCTCCAGTCCTGATGCTGCATTCCTCATATAGTCCAGCTTCTTGGGCTATTTGCTCAGCAAACAGATTGAATAAGTATGGTAAAATGATACAACCCTAACACACACCTTTCCTGACTTGAAACCATGCCATATCCCCTTGTTCTGTTCGAACAACTGCCTCTTAGTCTATGTACAGGTTCCTCATGAGCACAGTTAGTGTTCTGGAATTCCCATTCTTTGCAGTGTTATCCATAATTTTTTATGACCACAAAGTAGAATGCCTTTGCATAGTCAGTAAAACACAGGTAAACGTCTTTTTGGTATTCTCTGCTTTCAGCCAGGATCCATCTGACATCAGCAATGATATCCCTCATTCTACGTCCCTCCTGAACCTGGCTTGAGTTTCTGTGTATTCCATCTGATGAGCTCCATGTGTATAGTCACTGTTTATGTTGTTGAAAAAAGTATTTGCAATAAATAAGTTGTTGGTCTTGCAAAATTCTGTCATGTGATCTCCAGCATTGTTTCTGTCACTAAGGTCATCTTTTCCAACTACTGAACCTTCTTCGTTTCCAGCTTTTGCATTCCAATCACCAGTAATTATCAATGCATCTTTATTGCATGTTTGATCAATTTCAAACTGCAGAAGTTGGTAAAAAATCTTCAATCTTCAGCACTGGTGTTTGGAGCATAAATTTGAATAGTAGTCTTATTAACTGGTTGTCCTTTGTCGCAGCGGCGACGATAATCGAGACGGCGAAGACAGTAACCAACTGCACAACTCTTACAGAGAAGTGGGGCCAGGAGGGTCACTCTGAGGAGTAGACCCCCACTTCAGTCCCAGGAGTTTATTTTATAGTCAATACAGCAATCAATAAGGCAATTAACAAAACAATGGGCTTTGAGTACGGGCAAGTAAGAAGGAATTCAGGTAAACAAGTCAATCAGTAAAGGGACAATAGGTTTGGGAAAACACATCCAGACAAGTCTCCACATGCTGGAGACAAGTCTCAACATGCTGTGCAGCATAGAGGCCTGTGGGGGCTGCAGTTGTCAATAGTGCAGCCATGTTTAAATGGCATATGTCCCCATAGTCCTTGTAGGTGCATGGATATTATTCTATCACTGACAGCATTGTGCTTCAGGATAGACCTTGGAATGTTCTTTTTGATGATGAATGCAATGCCATTCCTCTTTGTCATTCCCAGCATAGTAGACCATGTGATTGTCTGATTCAAAATAGCCAATACCAGTCCATTTCAGCTCACTAAAAACCAAACTCATTGCCATTGAGTGGATTCCGATTCATAGTGACTGTATAGACAGAATAGAACTGTCCCATAGGATTTCCAAAGAGCGGCTGGTGGATTCAAACTGCTGACCTTTTGGTTAGCAACCTGAGCTCTTAACCACTGTGCCACCAGGGCTCCTTTAGCTCACTAATGCCTAGGATATTGATCTTTATCCTATCCATTTCATTTCTGACAACTTTCAATTTTCCTAGGTTTGTACATTCCATGTTCCAATTATTAATGGATGTTTACAGCTGTTCCTTCTCATTCTGAGTCATGCCACATCAGCAAATGAAGGTCCTGAAAGCTTGACTCCATCCACATCATTGAGGTTGACTCTACTTTGAGGAGGCAGCTCTTCCCTAGTCATATTTTGAGTGCCTTCCAACCAGAGGGGCTCATCTTCTGGCACTATATCAAACAATGTTCATCTGCTATTCATAAGGTTTTCCCTAGCCAATTTTTTCAGAAGTAGACTGCCAGGTCCTTCTTCCTAGTCTGTCTTAGTCTGGAATCTCAGTTGCAACCTGTCCAACATGGGTGACCCTGCTGGTATTTGAAATACCGGTGGCATAGCTTCCAGCATCACAGCAACATGCAAACTACCACAGTACGACAAACTACAGATGTTTGGGGACAGTGAAATACTAAAATGCAGTAAGTTTATTCTCTCTCTCTGACTTTACATCCATTTATCTTAGATATATCTTTCCAAATATGTTTATAAATACCTTTCCCTAGCCCTTTACACCCAAAACGCCTTATCAATTCCAAATGCAACCAAACATTGAAATCTTTTTTAGACTATTATGAGAAGTGGCATACCATGTTATACCGTTTATTAATAACAACCACACAACAGTAGCTGCTTTAATTTTCACTTACCGTATTTTCGTTTTTGTTGTTGTTGTTAGGTGCCATTGAGTCAGTTCCCACTTATAGTGACCCTATGTACAACAGAATGAAACACTGCCTGGTCCTGCACCATCCTCACAATCATGGTTATACCCATTGTTGATTTTGAATGCCTTCCAACCTGAGGGGCTCATCTTCTGGCACTATATCAGACAATGTTCCGCTGCTATTCATAAGGTTTTCACTGGCTAATTCTTTTCAGAAATAGACCACCAGGTCCTTCTTCCCAGTCTCTCTTAGTCTGGAAGCTCAGCTGAAACCTGTCTGCCATGGATGACCCTGCTGGTATTCGAATACTGGTGGCATAGCTCCCAGCATCACAGCAACACACAAGCCCCCATAGTCTGACAAACTGACAGATGCATGGGGGTAAATTGTATTTTTACACTAAATACCACTGGTCTTTAAAATCCATTGAATTAATTTTCTCCTCATCCCAGGCCCCTTTCCTCTAAGCCTCTGCCTGGCATCTCTGTCTCCATGACTTTGGTTCATCTGTTGTTAGTGTTGTTAGTTGCCACTGAGTCAATTCCAGCTCATGTTGATCCCCTGTATGCAGAGTAGAACTGCCCCCATAGGGTTTTCAAGAGTGTGAGCTTTTGGAAGCAGATTGCTAGGCCTGTCTTCTGAACCTCTTCTGGATGGGTTCGAGCCACCATCCTTTCAGCTAATAGTCAAATAAGTTCTTAACCATTTGTGCCACCCAGGAACAGCTTTGGTCCATCTAGTCCTTCTTTTCTCCTTCATTGTTCATCTGTCCTCTTTTCTATATTTTCTAAAATTCTTTTTTGCTGCCACCAAGATTTTTGTCTTTGATAGAAACATGCAAATTGTATCTTTGCCTTTATCTGACCATACCTTACCTTGTAGGAAGAAAAACAACACAGCAAATCTCCTGGGAAATTCATATATCATGGTATATTTCATTAATATAATATTAAACATGCTGCCTACCATTTAGTAATGTGTTTATGTATTTTCTCAACTACCTCTCACAAGCACCCTATGGACTAAGTACTATCTCCATTTTGTAGCTAAGGAAATTGAGGCTTTACCGTACTAAATCAACACTGCTGGTGTGTTGACTTTCCTGAGTGTACTGTGGCCGCCTAGCAGTTTCAGGAATATAGTGATGTTCCTAAGGGGAGGTACTTAATGCAGAAAACATTTTACATTGAGAAAGGGATAAGAAAAGTGAAATTTACATATGTGCCACTTAAAGGTTAGTGCTATTTTCTCTTAGAAGTTTTGTGTAAAGAATATATTCATACACTTTACAACAATGCATGTATAGCTCTTCCTGTGCCATTTAATCTAATTTCCTCTTCTCAGTGTCTCCATGACCTATTTAATATCCTGTTCACCTTTTGGAGCCCTAGTGGCTCAGTGGTAAAGAGCCTGGCTGCTAACCAAAAGGTTGGCAGTTCGAATCTGCCAGTTGCTCCCTGGGAACCCTATGGGGCAGTTCTACTCTGTCCTATAGGGTCACTATGAGTCGGAATCAACTCAGTGGCAATGGGTTTGGTTTTGGTTCACCTTTTAGGAGCACTGGTGGCGCAGTGGTTAAAGCACTGAACTGCTAATTCAAAGGTCATTGGCTCAAACCCACCAGCTGCTCTGCAGGAGAAAGACGTGGCAGTTTGCTTCCATAAAGATTTACAGCCTTTGAAACCCCTGTGGTGCAGTTCTACTCTGTCCTGTAGGATCACTATGAGTCAGAATTGATTCGACAGCAGAAGGTTTGGTTTTGGTTCGCCTTTCATCAGCACTGTATGCCCTATTCATTGTGAAAAACTTCTCAGTTTGTTACTGACAGGCTTGTTAATTTACTGAATTTTTTTTTTCTTAATATATATAAATCTCAGGTGACTTAGGTATTTTCCAAATGAAGATTTCCTTCTCCTGCACACCAGGGCTCCCGTGGGTTGTTTGCTGGTTATACTTGTTATGGAGTAAATCAGTTAAAAGATAATTTAAATGGACCTGAGAAAGCCTTATCACTTGGTAATCCCTGAGTCATGTTTGCTGAGGAAACTGTGGAATAACTATGCCTTAATTTAGAAATATAGAAGAATCTCTAAATTTGCCTTTTTGAAAAGATGTTAAATAAAACCTTTTAAAGTCACTTTCCTCCATCAATTATACCTTCTCTTTTCTGAATATTTAACCAGCTTATAAAACATGCTCAAGTCTCTCCCATTAAAAAATAAAAGCAAAATCAATAAAACCCTACCTCAGTCAGTCTGGCTCCATATAACGCCTTTAAACTACCAGTCAGGCACAGCCTAACCACACTGAAATGACAGTCTAGCCTTTAACCACACCTTTTATGCCTTTGCCAGAGTGCTTTCCACTCCCAGTCTGTTTTTATGCAGTTGGACTATTTCATGGAACTGGCTGAGAAAGAACAAAGTCGTATTTCTGATGTTAAGAGGTGGTCATCTTGAGCATGTAGCCAGACAGCTGTTTTTGGGTGGATGACGCGGGGGTTCCTGCCAGTATATGTGGGAAGCATGGCCCTCCCAATCCAACAGAGAATGCAACAGAAGTTAGGTATTGGCACAGTCCTGGCCCTAGAATGACACTTTCCTGTGCATATTGAATGCTTCTATGTATATTATATGTAGAATATAAGATACATTAATCATGTTCATTAGGATGTTCAGCCATCACCCTTATCCATTCTCCAATGTTTTCATCATCAAATGGAAATTATTTTTGCAGTTAATTCTATTCCTGTTTTACCATTTCATATTGCATTGACAGTGGGGATTGGATAGCTTTCTTTTAGTTTATATGTCATCAGATTATAAGTAGCCATATCCGGACATAACAGAGAAAGTTGTACTTCCCCCAGAGATACTGGATTTTAAGCTAGCTGCAAAAAATGGATAGGCCCATAGGTGGTCTCCCTTGGAGAGGAGTAAGATGTATAGGAAGAAGGGTACACTCAGATATTTTGGTGGTCTGAGGGATTGACTGTATCTCTTTGTAACTTTGACCTTAATTAACCCAGTCTTCCTGGTGGTTCTGATTTGTTTATTCAGAAACCTTCTATCACCTGCATGTTGACAACTTCCAAATTTGTATGCCCAGCAAAAATTTCTTTTATGTTCCCGACTCATATTATGAAAATACTGGATATCTTTACAGGAGAGACCTCAATCACAACATGTCCAAAACTGAAATTATATCCTTTTACCAAACATGCACTTTCTCTGTAGTGGATTGTAATAAATGATCATCAACTCTACCTATCCCTTTATACATGCCATTTGCAATGTAACTGTCATTCTTCCCATAGAGGGATGGACTCTAGATCTCCACCTTCTTGTATCTGGTCTGACCTTGTAACTTGCTTTGACCAATAAAATTCAATAGAAGTAATGATATGGGAGTTCTGAGCCTAGGCTTCAAGAGGCCTTGCAGCCTTTGCTCTCACTCTCTTGGAAAACTGGGCCGTCATATGAAGAAACCTGGACTAGCCTGTTTGAGGATGGGAGGCCATGTGGAGAAAGAGGCTCAGCTGACATTGAGCACCAACAACCAGCAGGACTGGCTACATACTTTGACAGCCTCTTGTTCTACAATTATTAAAAATTTCAAGATGGCAGCAGCAGAGCACTAAACCAAGCATCGGGCCCTTCTGAGTGGGGTCCTGTGCTAGTGTACAGGTTGCACACCCAGGAAGCCAGCTCTAACCACCAAAGACAACATCTTGAACCATCATGAGTGCATCCAGGTCAAATCAACATAAGAACCTCCTGGCTAAGTCCAGCCAAAATTGCTAACCCACAAAATAGTTAGCTAATAAATGATTATTGTTTTAAGCCAGTATGTTTTGTCTTGGTTGGTTAGGCAGCAATGAATAACTAAAGACATCCTCCCCTATCCCACATCATAGATAATTAAAGCCTGAATCATTCAACCTCACCTATACTTTCTACCTCATCTTATGAGGCCTAAAGAATTCCTTAGGCTTTCTACTTCCTTATGTGATCTTTTCTTGCCCAAGAATATGGGTTGTAGAATCAAATTGTCTGGGTTTAAATTCTAGTTCCTCCCAATTGTAATTGTGTGACCTTGGACACATTATTTTATCACTGACTCTATTTCTTTATCTCTAAAATGGAGAGAACTTTATCTTTCTTATTAGGGTCTGTGAAGGTTAGATGACAAATGCACAGCATTTAGCACAGTGTCTGGGGCATAATATGTGCTCAATGAATATGCCTTGGATTCAACTACACTCTCCGTGTGATTCAGGATAAAACTTGCAGGAGTACCGTAGGAGACTTCTAGAGTTGTACAAGAACAGTATTCAGAGTGGTAAAATGCAGACATGGCCCTAGAAGAGCTATAATGTGGTGTGAGATTACAAACTCAATCTCTGGAGCCAGATTTCCTTCACATCTCAGCCTTGCCACTTGATGTTTCTTTGACAAGCTACTTAATCTCTCTAGGTCTCAATTCCATCAACTGTAAAATGGGAGATCTCGCATAGCATTGTTGTGAGGATTGAATGAAGACTAAAGGATGTCACAGTAGGCCTGGCACATAAAATATGCTCTCTACATGATGTATGAAATGTGAGTATTGGTCAGAAAGGCTAGCCGAGATCACCTTAAGAAGTTGTTGTTGTTGTTAGTTGACATTGAGTTGATTCCGCCTCATGGCAACCACATGTGTGCACAGTAGAATTTCTCCATATTGTTTCCAAAGCTGTGACTTTTTGAAAGCAGATTGTCAAGGCTGCCTTCTGAGGCACCTCTGCGTGAGTTCGAACCACCAACCTTTCAGCTAGTAGTCAAGCGCTTAACCATTTGTACCACCTAGGGCTACTCCTGGAGAAGAGAATTATCAAATATAAAGTAGAGCATATATATGACTATAAACAGAATAATGATGTAAGAGATAAGGAGCCAAAGAGATGACGAACAGATTAAGTTTGGAAAGCAAAGCTGACATGAAACCATTCAGGACTTTGGTGGCTGCATCAGAAAATCCAAATGCAAAAACCCCACAGCCACCAAGTCAACTCCGACTTATAGTGACCCTATAGGACAGAATAGAACTGCCACATAAGGTTTCCAAGACTGTAAATCTTTACAGCAGCAGACTTCCACGTCTTTCTCCCGTGGAGTGGCTGGTGGGTTTGAACCACCAACCTTTTGGCTAGCAACCGAGCGCTTTAACCACTGTGTCACCAGGTCTCTTTCTCAGAAAGTCCAGAAGATATTTATTTCCTAAAGCTCTCTGCAGCTATGACAGCAAAGCGGAAAGTGTTCTAGACGCAGACTTTGGGTTAGAGGGAAGAGTTCAAGCCATCCTCGCTTATTCTCTACCAATTAGCCTTTGAGGACCCCCTCCATTTTTAGGTTGGCTCTTGTCTTTTCCTTTCTCATCTCTCAAGAATCCACTCATTCACCAATTATTTATTAAGCCCCTGGGAATACAGTAGTGAATGACAGACCAGTTTCTTGTCCTCACAGAGCTTCAGACCAATAGGAGATTCAGCAATTTAACCAGCAATCTCAACACCTTGTGAGAAGTGTTGTGCTGGGGAAATACACAGGGTGGTTGGACAACTGCATCGAAAATGAATTTAGGGATCAGGGAAAACTTTCTGAAGGAAGTTATATGTAATGTGAAACTTGAAGTATAGATGAGTAGGCATCAACTAAGCTTGTGGGGAGAGGCAGCGAGGAAGAGCTCCTATTTGGAAACCTGGGTGGCGTAGTGGTTAAGAGATATGTCTGCTAACCAAAAGATTAGCAATTCAAATCCACCAGGCGCTCCTTGGAAATTCTATGGGGCGGTTCTACTCTGACCTATGGGGTCACTATGAGTCGGTATCAACTTGACGGCAATGGGTTTTTTTTTTTTTTTTGGTTTGGAGGAGAGAAGAATGTTCCAAGCCAAAAGAAGAGCATATGAAAATGTCTATTAGGAAGAGAGAACCAGGAACTTGGGGGAATTTAAAGTAGTTCAGTAGTGCTGAAAAACTGAGTTAGAAACCATAAGTGGTTAGAGAGGAGACTAGATAGAGGGACTAGATATGAAGAAACATGTTCACCCTGTTAAGGGATTTGGACTTTATCCTAAGGGCAACAGGAAGCCATTCAAGTGTTTAAGCAGAGGAGTGACATTTAGAAAGAGTACCCTAATCACAATGTAGAGGATAGAAGAGGCACCCTTTCTGTAGAGAACAGAAAGCGCATGCCTGATTTTATAAATAAAGTTGTACTGGAACACAGTCAGGCCTATTGTTCAAGTATTGTCTGTGGCTGCTTCTAGGCCCTTACAGCAGAGTTGAGTAACTGTGAAAGAGACTGTCTGACTCACAAAACCTGAAATATTTACTATCTGAGTCTTTAAGAGAAAGTTTGCAGATCTCTGGGACACTGTTAGGAGCCCTGGTGGTAACGTGTTTTAAGCTCTTGGCTGCTAACTGAAAGGTCAGTGGTTTGAACCCACCAGCTGCTCCGTGGGAGAAAGATGTGGTAGTCAGCTTCGGGTAAGGGAAGTAGGACTGTTGGAAAGGCAGACCTATGGGGTTCATGCCAGATACTCAGTGACTCTGAGGAAACAGTGACCCAAATGTTAGTTGGAATCATCTAGGATTTTTGTTTATTTGTTTTTAAACTATATAAGATTGGCTCAAGACCCTATTACACAACTCTTATAAAGTACATTACCTCCCAAAGATTTCTGCCATATTTTCCAGGTACCTGTGATTTCAAGGTACCCATGAACATGTAGAGTCACTATACCAAAAAGAATTGGTGGATGTTTAACCATTTCAGGAAGTAACATATGATCAGGAACTGATAGTACTGAAGGAAGAAGTCCAAGCTGCACTGAAAGAATTGGAGAAAAACAAGGCTCTAGGAAGCGACAGAATACCAACTGAGATGTTTCAACAAATGGATACAATGCTCACTCTAGTGCTCACTCATCTGTGCCAAAAAATTTGAAGACAGCTACCTGGCCAACCAACTGGAAGAGATCTGTATTTATACCTATTCCAAGTAAAGGTGACCCAACCGAATGGGAAAATTATTGAACAGTATCATTAATATCACACACAAGTAAAATTTTGCTAAAGGTCATCCAAAACCAGCTGCAGCAGTACATCGACAGGGACCTGCCAGAAATTCCAGCTGGATTCAGAAGAGGACGTGGAACCAGGGATATCATTGCTGATGTCAGATGGATCGTGGCTGAAAGCAGAGAATACCAGAAAGATGTTTACCTGTGTTTTACTGACTCTGCAAAGGCATTCTACTGTGTGGATCATAGTAAATTATGGCTAGCATTATGAAGAAAGGGAATTCCAGAGCACTTAACTGTGCTCATTAGAAACCTGTACATAGATCAGGAAGAAGTTATTCAAACAGAACAAGGGGATACTGCGTAGTTTCAAGTCAGGAAAAGTATGCATCAGGGTTATATTCTTTCACCATACTTATTCAATCTGTATGCTGAGGAAATAATCCGAGAAGCTGGACTATATGAAGAAGAACGTGGCATCAGGATTGAGGAAGACTCATTAACAACTTCAGATAAGCAGATGACACAACCTTGTCTGCTGAAAGTGAAGAGGTCTTGAAGCACTTACTGATGAAGATCAGAGACCAAAGCCTTCAGTATGGATTGCACCTCAACACAAAGAAAACAAAAATCCTCACAGCTGGGCCAATAAGCAACATCATGATAAACGGAGAAAAGATTGAGGTTGTCAAGAATTTCATTTTACTTGGATCCACAATCAACACCCACGGAAGCAGCAGTCAAGAAATCAAACAATGCATTGCATTGGGCAAACCTTCTCCAAAAGACCTTTAAAGTGTTGAAAAGCAAAGATGTCACCTTGAAGACTAAGGTAAGCCTGACCCAAGCTATGGTGTTTTCAATTGCCTCACAAGCATGCAAAAGCTAGACAATGACTAGGGAAGACCAATGAAAAATTGACGCCTTTGAATTATGGTCTTGGGGAAGAATATTGAGTATACCATGGACTGCTAAAAGAATGAACAAAGCTGTCTTAGAAAAAGTACAGCCAAAATGCTCCTTAGAAGCAAGGATGGTGAGACTACATCTCATGTACTTTGGACATGTTATCAGGCAGGATCTGTCCCTGGAGAAGGATATCATGCTTGGTAAAGTAGAGGGCCAGCAAAAAAGAGGAAGACTCTCAATGAGATGGATTGACACAGTGGCTGCAACAATGGGCTCAAGCATAACAACAATTCTGAGGATGGCACAGGACCAGTCAGTGTTTTGTTCTGTTGTACACAGGGTCACTATGAGTAGGAACTGACTGGATGGCACCTAACAACAACAACAACAACATGATTTTAGCATCACCTTTGGCCCCTACCTCTACTGATGGGCTCAGATTATTGACTATCTCATTGATCTGGGTGTACTGCCCTCATTCTGCATCTTTTTGATTAGCAGTGGAACTCTGCCCCATTCTATGATTTCTTCACTTACCCCACCATCATCTGCACTCACACTGTGTGTGTGACTTGGGAAGATGGTAGGAGTTTAGGGATAGTGGAAAACTTACTGAAGATTTGTGAGAAATGGGGGGTGGGGTTGAAGAAATGCAAATAACAAGATATATATATATATATTTTAAAGGGTTTTAAGTATACCATTAAGTTTCTCTACCTTTTCTCTTTTCTCTCTTTCTCTTCTCGCCAATGCCTTCTATACTCCCAAGTGAATTTCTAATATAGAAGAGTCTCTCTTTTGTTATCCCATCTCTAGCTAACCCAGGTTCTCATGCTGGCATCATCTGTTCCTAATGACCATTGTCTTAGGCTGGGTTCTCTAGAGAAGCAAAACCAATGAAGTGTATGTATATATATATATATATATATATATGTGTGTGTGTGTGTGTGTGTGTGTGTGTGTGTGTGTTTGTATAAAGATTTATCTTAAGGAAATGGCTCACATGGTAGTGGAGGTTGGCAAGTCCCAAATCTATGGGTCAAGCATCAGGCTGGAGGCTTCTCCTGACTTATGTGGTAACAGGGGCTGATGAATCTCAAACTGGTAGGTCAGACAACAGGTTGTTGGCCCTCGGGGCTGTGGAGGCTGATGAATCCCAGAATTGGCAGGACAGATAGCAGGCTGCTGGCTCAAGTCCCAAGAACCAGAGGTCAGATGATGATGAGCCAGAGGCAGGATCCAGAGTGAGAGAGACCTTTGCCAGAACATTCACATATGTTGGAAGCAGCCCACACCCTCAAGGAAACTCCCTTTACTTGAGCAAGGTGGTGACTTGAGTAAGGGTGTGACTTGAATCATGCCCTTGGTAAGGGTTTCACTCAGGGTACATCCCCTACTAATCCGGCCTAATTAACATATAGAGGTTTAGGATTTACAACACATAATTACACAGTACCACAAAATGGAGTACAATTACATGAGATCACAAAATGGAGGACAATTACACAATATTGGGAATGATGGTCTAGACAAGTTGACATATAACAGTAACCATCACAGTCCACCTCTTGTCAACTTAGCATCTGATACACTTCTCCTTAAATCACACATAATCTCTGAATAAAAACAGTTGTAAAATCATACTTGCACCTAACACAATACAACTACTATGGGTACAACTGCAAACGCACTCGCCCTGTTTACATCTTATATTAGAGAGGGAAGAAAACAAAAATAATTGCTATATATACATATGTGTATATATATATGTATATATATATATATATATATACACACACATACATACACATATACACATACAATAAAACAAGGAAGAAATACTCATAACAATTACAGTCCTCATTTCTGCAACTGGTCACATGGTCATTACTGGTATTTAGAACTACTTTCTTCCACTACCCATTCGATATTTCCTTTACTCTCAGCAAGCATCTCAGTTGGTCATGGTTCTTTGCCTGGTGAGGTGACCCAAACCTTCATTTGGAAGGGTCTGGGCCATTAGTAGTCTTGTTGGAATTGGATTGCTGTAGTTTTCCATTGACTTTAATCACAGGGCATGGTTGTACTGAGATACCTTAAGGGATCTCCTATATTGCAGACATATTCTTCTTTACATCCATTATACAATATCAACCCAATTTCTCCTTGGTAATCAGGATCAATCACACCAGCCATTATGGTAACTTCCTTCTTTGCCTGTCACTCCAGAGGCATCAGGAGCCCAAAGTGGCCAGGTGGCTTTATTAACTTCCAGTTCAATGGAATCACTGTTTTGTCTCTAGGTGGGAGCATTCCTCCCTTTGGAACTAAGAACTCTAGACCCATAGAGCCTAGGGGTGTGGGGACATGATGCAAAAATTTTGCAAGCGGATCACAAGGGGTAATAGTGAGTGGTGCCACTCCCATCTCTACCCTTTGATTCCCGCACTCATGAATCCTGGCTATGAGAGAAACAGTACCATATATTGGATGCTGTTTTAAAGAATGCACAGCCTCCTAGAGTACACTGCCCCAACCCTGCAAAGTATTGCCACCTAGCTGGCACCATAATTGTGTCTTTGGAAGGCCATTCCATCATTGTATCAAGCCAGCTGCTTCAGGATGATGGGGAACATGGTTAGACCAGTTAATTCAATGAGCTCGGGCCCATTGCCACATTTCATTTGCTGTGAAGTTGAGTCCCTTGATCCGAGGCGATGCTGTGTGGGATACCATGATGGTGGGTAAGGCATTCTGTGAGTCCAGGGATGGTAGTTTTGGCATGAGCATTGCATGCAGGGAAGGTAAATCCATATCCAGAGTTAGTGTCTATCCCAGTAAGAATGAAATGCTGCACTTCACATGATGGAAGTGGCCCAATATCATCAACCTGACACCAGGCTGTGGGCTGACCACCTCAAGGAATGGTGCCATATCGGGGACTCAGTGTTGGTCTTTGCTGCTGGCAGTTTGGACACTGAGCAGTGGCTGTAGCCAAGTCAGCCTTGGTGAGTGGAAGGCCATGTTGCTGGGCCTATGCCTAACCTCCATCCCTGCCACCATGGCCACTTTTTTCATGAGCCCATTGGGCAATGATGGGAGTGGCTGGGGAAAGAGAATGACTGGTTTTGAAAGAACTTGTTATCCTATCCACTTGATGGTTAAAATCCTCCTCCGCCAAGTAACCCTCTTTGGTGAGTATTCACATGAGACCCAAATATCTTCACTTCTCTGGCCCATTCAGAGATGACTATACGTTTTCCCCATACCTCCTTGTCACCAGTTTTCCGATCATGTTCGTTCCAAGCCCCTGACCATCCAGCCAAACCATTGGCCACAGCCCATGAATCAGTATATAATCGCACATCTAACCATTTCTCCTTCCAAGCAGTGAACAACCAGGTGCACTGCTCAAAGTTCTGCCAATTGGGAGGTTTTCCATTCACCACTGTTCTTCAGGGAGGTCCCAGAAAGGGGCTACAGTGCTGCTGCTATTCACTTTCAAGTGGTGCCTACATATCACACAGAACCAGCTGTAAACCAGGCATGAGTTTTCTCTTTCTTGGTCAACTGATCATAAGGAACTCACCATGAGGCATAGATGCAGACTGGGAGAGGGCAGGTAATGTGAAAGGGCATGGGCATTTGAACAACTTCCTCATGCAACTTACTTGTGTTTTCAGGTCCTGCTTGAGCCCAATTTCGTATATACCACTTCCATTTAATGATGGAGTGCTGCTGTACACATTCAACTTTATGACTCTGTGGGTCAGACAACACCCAGTTCTTGACGGGAAGCTCAGGCTACATGGTGACTTGGTGTCCCATGGTTAAGCGTTCAGTCTCTACGAAGGCCCAGTAATAAGCCAAAAGCTGTTTCTCAAAAGAAGAGTAGTTATCTGCAGAGGATGACAGAGATTTTCTCCAAAATCCTAAGGGTCTGCACTGTGATTCACCAATAGAGGCAAGCCTAACGCTCCAAACATCATGTCTATCTGCCACTGAGATTTCAACCACCATTGGGTAAGCTGGGTCATATGGCCCAAGTGACAGAGTGGCTTGCATGGCAGCCTGAACCTGTTGCAGAGCCTTGTCTTGTTCTGGGCCCTACTCAAAACTAGCAGCTTTTCAAGTCACTTGATAAATAGGCCAAAGTAGCATATCCAAATGAGGGATTTGTTGCCTCCCAAATCCAAAGAGTCTCACCAGGTGTTGTGCCTCCTTTTTAGTAGTAGTAGGGGCCAGATGCAATAACTTATCCTTCACTTTAGGAGGAATATCTCAATGTGACCCACACTTCTGGGCCCCTAGAAATTTCACTGAAGCAGAAGGGACTTGAATTTTCGTTGGGTTAATTTCCCACCCTCTACCATGCAAATGGGGCCTTGGTGGCGTGGTGGTTAAGCATTTGGCTGCTAATCAAATGGTTGGCAGTTCGAATCCACCAGCTACTCCTTGGAAACTCTATGGCGCTGTACTACTCTGTCCTATAGGGTAGCTATGAGTTGGTATCTATTTGATGGCAGTGGTTTTGGTTTAGTCAGCACACAAATATCTTCCCAATAAGTCCATAGTCATTGATACTTCTTCCTTATTAGGTCCAATCAGCATAACATCATCAGTGTAATGGACCAGTGTGATGTCTTGTGGGAGGGAGAGGAAATCAAGTTCGCTGTGGACTAAATTACAACATACTGCTATAGATTTGATATACCGTTGAGATAGGACAGTGAAAGTGCATTGCTGGCCTTGCAAGTGAAGGCAAGCTTCTTCTGGTGTTCCTTCATAACAGGTATGGAGAAAAAGGCACTAGCCAGATCAATAGCTCCATACCAGGTACCAGGAGATATATTAATTTGCTCAAACAATGAAACGACATCTGAAACAGCAGCTGCAATTGGAATCACCACCTGGTTAAGTTTACGATAATCTACTGTCATTCTCCAAGATCCATCTTTTTTTTTTTTTTTTTTGTATAGGTCAAATAGGCAAGTTGAATGAGGATGTGGTAGGAATCACCACCTCTGCATCCTTCAAGTCCTTGATTGTGGCACTAATCTCTGCAATCCCTCCAGGAATATGGTATTAGTTTTGATTTGCTATCTTCCTGGCTAAATGCAGTTCTAATAGCTCTCACTTGGCTTTTCCAGCATAAAAGCCCTCACTCCACATGTTAGGGATCAAATGTAGGGGCTTTTCTAGTTGCTGAGTATGTCTATTCTAATTATGTATTCTGGAACTGGAGAAATCCCTACAGGGTGGGTTCAGGGAACCACCAGAACCACTGTAAGATGAACCTGAGCTAAGAGTCCATTAATAACCTGACCTCCATATGTCCCCACTCTGACTGGTGGACCACAGCAACGTTTTGGATCTCCTCAAATCAGTGTCAGTTCAGAGCCACTATCCAGTAATCCCTGAAAAATCTGATTATTTCCTTTTCCCCAATGAGCAGACATTCTTGTAAAAGGCCGTAGATCCATTTGGGGAAGTCTGGGAGAAGATTCACAGTATAAATTTTTGGCAGTGTAGTGGGGAGTCCTTCCTCAAGGGGACCTGGCATCTCCTTCACTCAAGGGATTGTGGGTCTTTAAACTCTCTCAAGTCTTGGAATTGATTGAGGGGCCTTGACTCTCTATTCTGGCGATTGAAGTTAGACTGCCATTCACTTGATGTAGATTTCTTCTGCTTGTGCAAATAAGTAAATATTAATAGACTTCCCATCTATTTCACTCTCAGGGACACCATGACTAAGTAGCCAATGCTGCAAGTCCATAAGAGTCAGATTATTCTGATTACTGCTTTGACTCTGCTATCTGTTATGGTAACCACACCCACTTTGTCTTTGTTGATTAAGCACAGTCACTTGCCCCGTACCACCACGGGGTCCAATCAACCCCATTGTAGTTAGGTGTCTTAATTCAGTTAGGGCAGTTCCCACTGTCAAATCTGATTTACGTAAAATAGAAATCACAGTAGTTTTCAAGGATGCTAGGGCTCCCTTCACAAATTTGTTCCTCACTGTTATACTCAAAGGTGTATCCTCTGGGCACTCTATGTATGGGCCTGTGGGCCCAACCTGATAAATCCACTCTAATATGCCAATTTCCCATAGCCTCTGGATACCTTCTTCTACAGTATATCAAGGCAGGACTGGTACTTCAACTTGTTTTAGGGTAGGCCACTGCTTAATCCACGCTTCAGTGAACCAATCAAACTATTAGATCCTTTTCTAACCTCTTGAGCTGACACATTGAATGAAGGATCTGTGCTTAGTAAGCCCATGTCAATAAACTCAGACTGATCCAACCTTATGTTTTTTGCACGATTATGCCACATCCTTAATAGCCATTTCCACACATATTCCCCAGGTTTCTGTTTGTATATATTAGAGAAGTCAAGCAATTCTTTTGGAGTGTAGCATACCTCCTCCTGGCTCACACTTTGTACCTCACCTTTTGGGGCTTGTTGGGGTTTACTTAAGTCTAGTTATATGTCTAGAAGCAAAAATGGGTTGTGGGGGTAGGTCCTGGGAACACTGAACAATGTCTTGTAAGGCATCTGCCTCAGGTGATGCCCCAGGCAACATCCCAGATGCCACCCCAGCTGCTAGATCAGCTTCAGGCACAACTGGGTCAATCTCATCAAATGGGGGTAGAAGGGATAATGGTTTCCCTAGGGAGGTGGCTTTGCAGAGAAAAATGGAGTAATCTCTTCATTTGGGAGGGGTGGTGTTGTTGGCAGGACTTATTCAGCTGAATTGAGGTGTCCAGTGTCTCCTGCTTCCTGATTATCTGTCCATATGTCCCCATCTCAAGTTCAGGATCCCATTATTTCCCAATCAATGCCCTCACTTTAACTTCAGACACGATTTGAGGTTGGGAATTTAATTGCCATTGTAATTCAGCCACTCTTATGATAAGATCCTGGGTTTGATTTTTGACAATACCAGCTCTGTTCTACAAAAAATAAGGTTTTCTTTCAAGGCACAATTGGCCACTTTCAGTTATTTTATGTAGCACTTGAGCTGTGACTCTGAAGCCCTGAGCTCATCTCTTTCTTTCTTCACCTTGTCTAGCAAAATTAGGACCAACCAACCAGCTTCCTTATACTCATTCAGACAAAATTGTATTAAAGTATCCAATATGCAATCACCTGGAGCCTTGCTTCTCACAAACATTTGATCTATTTGTGGTTATATTTTGATTATTTCTATTGTCACCTCATGCCATGGATTATTACTCAAGACAGAGTCATCAGTGCCTTTAAGACTACCCGGATTTGAGGACCAATTTAGAAAACTCATCCTTATAATTTTGTTTTTCTAGAACCACTCCCAGTACCTAATATCTTGGGCTCTCTAGAGAAGTAAAACCAATGAAGTGTGTATATATATACACATACATAAACATATATACACATATATAAAGATATATGTATATAAATTTACATATATAAATATTTATATATATAAGAATTTATGTATATAAAGATTTATATATACATAATGATTTATCTATATATACATAAAGATTTATCTCAAGGAAGTAGCTCATGTAGTTGTGAAGTCTGGCAAATCCCAAATCCGTGGGTCAAGCATCAGGCTGGAGGCTTCTCCTGACTCATATGGTTGCAGGGGCTGATGAATCCCTAATCAGTAGGTCAGATGGCAGGTTACTGGGTCACAGGGGTGGAAGCTAGTTGTTATGGATTGAATTATGTCCCCCAAAAAATATATGTTGTAAATCCTAACCTGTATGCCTGTGGTTATAACCCCATCGGGGAATGGGTTGTCTTTGTTATGTTAATGAGGCAAGATGTAGGATGTATCGAGATTAAACAACTGAACAGAGAGAGAGAGGTCGGGTAAGACAGGTGCCAAGATACATGGAGATCTCCAAGGAAACAGGAGGCAAAAGCTGAAGAGACAAGGACCTTCCTTCAGAGCCTACAGAGAGAGAAAGACTTCTCCTAGAACTAGCACTCTGAATTTGGACTTCTAGCCTCCTAAACTGTGAGAAAATAAATTTCTGTTTGTCAAAGCCACCCACTTGCAATATTACTGTTATAGGAGCATCAGGTGACTAAAAAACTGACAAATCCCAGAATCGGCAGGTCAGATGGCAGGCTGCTGGCTTGAGTCCCAGGAACCAGAGGTCAGATGATGATGACCCAGATGCAGGGTCCAGAGCAAGAAAGACCTTTGCCAGAGCATTCACATGTGTTGGATGTAGACCACACCCTCCAGGAAACTCCCCTTACACGAACTAGGTCGTGACTTGAGTAAGGGTGAGACTTGAGTAAGGTGTGACTTTAGTATCTTACTAAAGGTAAGATACATCTCACGCTAATCCTGCCTTATTAACTTATAGAGTTTTAGGATTTACAACACATAATTATATAATACTACAAAATGGAGGACAATAGCATCAGATCACAAAATGGAGGACAATTACACAAAACTGGGAATGATGGCCTAGCCAAGTTGACACAATATTAACCATCACACTTATACATGTGTTTTTCCCTGGGAAGAATTCTGGTACCAGATGTTGAAAGAATTGGTTTAACTTCATTTTAGTAGCAAGGTATCTTGGAACCATGGTTGGGTACTGAGGGTAGATTTAGAGCAGACAAGGTATAATCTGACTCATCCAACAGGAGTAGCCAGAAATGAGGTAGTCCAAGGGGGGTCATAAAGTAGGAAAGCCAAGATCACCTCCGTAGGAGCAGTGTAGACATCAGACTAAGTGGTTAGTGTGAGGTTGTAAGTAAGAGAGGAGGCTGGGGATCTGGAATAAAGGAAATCAACCAAAAGAACTGTATTGTAGACTCTTTACTCACTGTGAAAGGAGATTATGTCTTAACTATTTTTATATGTTGACATTTTTATCTGCCATCGAGTTGGCCTCCTACTCATGGCAACACCATGCACAGAAGAATGAAACACTGCCTAGTCCTGTGCCCTCCCCATCATCATTCGCAGATTGGACCATTGTGATCCATAAGGCATTCACTGGTTGATTTTCAAAAGTAGGTCCCCAGGCCTTTCTCCCTAGTCCAACTTAGTCAGGAAGCTCTGCTGAAACCTGTTCGGCATCATGTTGTTTTTGTTGTTGTTAGGTGCGGTGGAGTTGTTTCTGACTCATAGAGACCCTGTGAACAATAGAATGAAATACTGCCTGGTCCTGCACCATCCTCACAATCGTTGATATGTTTGAGTCCATTATTTCAGCCACTGTGTCAATTCATCTCGTTGGAGGTCTTCTTTTTTGCCGACCCTCTACCTTACCAAATATGATGTCCAACTCCAGAGACTGGTCTTTCCTGATGACAGGTCCAAAATAAGTGAGACGAAGTCTTGTCATCTTCTCTTCTAAGTAACATTCTGGCTGTACTTCTTCCAAGACAGATTTGTTTGTTCTTGTTGCAGTCTATGTTATATTCAATATTCTTCAGCAACACCACAATTCAAATGCATCAATTCTTCTTCGGTCTTCCTTATTCATTGTCCAAATTTCGCATGCATATGAGGCGATTGAAAAGACCATGGCTTGGATCAGGTGCACTGTCTTAGTCATTTAGTCCTACTGCAACAGAAATATTACAAGTGGATGGCTTTAACAAAGAGAAGTTTATTCTCTCACAGTCCAGTAGGCTTGTGGTCCAAATTCAGGGCGTCGTCTCCAAGAGAACACTTTCTCTGTCGGCTCTGGAGGAAGGTTTGTGTCATCAATCTTCCCTTGGTCTGGAAGCTTCTCCGCGCAGGATTCTTAGGTCCAAAGGACACGCTCTGCTCCCAGCACTGCTTTCTTGGTAGTATGAGTTTCCCTCGGCTTTAGGCACACCATTCTCCTAGTCCATTGGAGTGACAACTCCACCCTTAGAAACACCAGAGGTCAGGGCTCCACCATTTGAAACCCCAGAGCTACTGGCCACACCTTTTGAGACTGAGGCGCCTTGGCTTCTTGTGTTCCTTGTCTCTTCAGCTTCTGCCTCCTGTGGCCACTTGGCCCTCGGGCCTCATGCCCACATCTGCCCTGCTGGGGCAAGTGTTCCAAAGCTTGGTAGCTCTACCAGTAAGTGCCCGGGGGCACCCCACTCCACCAGGGAGCCTCCTGCACACAAGCACTCAGCTGTCTCACTCTGTGGGTCAGCTCCAGTGCCGTCTTGCACAGGTTCCCTATTTCTGCTGCTGCTGGTTCTCTGCTGCTGCTGGTTTGCTGCTGCTGCTGCTCCTCTATCCACTCACAGTTTTCCAAACCACTTCCACATTTTAGGTATCTGTCAGAGCAGCACTCCACTCCTGGTACCAAATGTCTTAGGCTGGGTTCTCTAGAGAAGCAAAATCAGTAAAGCATATAAATATACGTAGAAGGAGATTTATATCAAGCTTGGAAACAGCTCATGTGATTGTAGAGGCTAGAACATCCCAAGTCCATGGATCAGGGTAGAGGCCTCTCCCAATTCATGCATCCGCAGAAGCTGGTGAGCCCATGATCGGCAGGTTGGAGAGCAGGGCTCCCACTCACAGGCTGTGAGGGCTGTCGAATTCCAAGATTGGCAGGCAAGACTGCAAGTTTTCTTCTGATTCGTGTAGCTGCAGGGGCTGGTGAACCCAAGATCAGCAGGCCAGAGAGCAGGGCTCTGCTTACAGGCTATGAAGATCAATGAACCCCAAGTTCGTTAGATAAGCTGACAGCTCAAGTCCCAAGAACTGGAGGTGAGACAACAGGAGGCAGCCGTGGGATCCAGAGCGAGTAAAAAGCCAGAACATCTCCTTATATTCAGATGCAGACCACACCCCCAAGGAAACTCCCTTTCATCTGGTTGGCTACTCACAGCATATTCAATCATTGGAGCGATCACATATAAACACTGAGAATCATGGCCCAGCCAAGTTGCATCTGTCTATCTATTCATAGGGCAATCCCAAAGTGTTCTGTTACTGAGGTTCTGTAGTTTTGTTTTGTTTTTATTTATTGAAGGCTATCAATTCCTCATTGATCTTTTTAAGAGTTTTTCTAGTTATTCTTATTTATTTTTCCACTGAAATGTTGGAATCTCCTTGTCGTATTCCAGAAAAGCTTCTTGGGATTTTTATTGACACTGCAATAAGTTTAAAAATTAAAAGAGAGAATTGACATACATTAACTCTTCTTATCTAAGAATGTGGCCTATATTTTCATTTGTCCAGGTCTACTTTTGGGGGTTTTTTTAAATCTTTTTTTTTTTTTCAATTGCACTTTAGGTGGAAGTTTACAGCTCAAGTTAATTTCTCATCCAAAAATTTATGCACATATTGTTATGTGACATTAGTTGCAATTTCTATAATGTGACAGCACACTCCACCTTTCTACCCCCGGTTTCTTGTGTCCGTTCAACGAGCTCCTGTCCCTTCCTGCCTTCTCATCCTGCCTCCAGACAGGAGCCACCCATTTGGTCTCAGGTATCTGCTCGAACTAAGAAGCACACTCTTTATGAATATTATGTTTTATAGTCC
Organism: Dugong dugon; assembly: GCA_030035585.1. Lineage (NCBI taxonomy): Eukaryota > Metazoa > Chordata > Mammalia > Sirenia > Dugongidae > Dugong > Dugong dugon. The sequence continues at coordinate 131,559,022 of CM057462.1, forward strand.
AGTCTAATCTTTGTCTGAAGAGTTGCTTTGGGAATAGTTCTAGTTCTGGGTTAACATAGTGTCCAGGAGCCATGGCTTTGGGGGCTCATCCAGTCTCAGTCAGACCATTAAATCTGGTCTTTTTACTTGAATTTGAGTTCTGCTCCACACTTTCCTTCTGCTCCAACAGGGATTCTCTGTTGTGTTCCCTGGCAGGGTGGTCATTGGGCACTGTCTAGTTCTTCTTGTCTCAAGCTGATGGAGTCTCTGTTTTATGTGGCCCTTTTGTCTCTTGGGCTAATGTTTTCCTTGTGTCTTTAGTGTTTTTCATTCTCTTTTGCTCTGAGTGGGTTGGCACCAACTGATGCAACTTAGATGGTCGCTTGCAAACTTTTAAGACCCCAGACACCACTCACCAAAGTGGGATGCAGAACATTTTCTTAATCAACTTTGTTATGCCAATTGACCTAGATGTCCCCTGAAACCATGGTTCTCAGATCCCCACCCCTGCTAGTCTGTCCCTTAAAGTGTTTGTTTGTGTTCAGGAAACTTTTTAGCTTTTGTTTTAGTCCAGTTGTGCTGACTTCCCCTGTAGTGTGTGTTGTCCTTCCCTTCATCTAAGGTAATTCTTGTCTACTATCTAGTTAGTAAATAATCCTCTCCCTACCTCCCCACCCTTGTAACCATCAAAGAATGTTTTCTTCTGTGTTTAAACCTTTTCTTGGGTTCTTACAATAGTGGTCTTATACAATATTTGTCTTTATGTGACTGACTAATTTCACTCAACATTATGCCTTCTAGATTCATCCACGTTATGAAATGTTTCATAGATTCATCGTTATTCTTTATTGTTGCATAGTATCCCATTGTGTGAATATATCATACTTTGTTTATCCATTCGTCCGTTGATGGGCACCAGGGTTGTTTCCATTTTTTGCTATCATGAACAGTGCTGCAATGAACATGGGTATGCATATATGTATTCATGTGACGGCTCTTATTTCACTAGGATATATTCCAAGGAGTGGGATTGCTGGATTGTATGGTACTTCTATTTATAGCTTTTTAAGGAAGTTCCAAATCAATTTCCAAAGTGGTGTACCATTTTACATTTCTACCAACAGTGTATAAGTGTTTTAGTCTCTCCACAACCTCTCCAGCATTTATTATTTGGTGTTTTTTGGATTAATGCTAGCCTTGTTGGGGAGAGATGGTATCTCATTTTAGTTTTGATTTGCATTTCTGTTATGGCTAATTAAATAAAATCTTTAACATGTGTTTATTTTCCATCTGTATCAGAGTCATGAGTTTATCTTTTTCTGAAAATTATTCCAGGTATAACAGAAATTTACTCCCTGTCTATCTGACCTCAAAGTCCATTTCTGAAACTCAAAGGCCTCCAACTTCCCTGTGTAGTTTACTGGGGAGCTTGCTTCTAAAATGCAGAATTCTGAGCTCTACCTCAACGAGATTCTGACTGACTAGGGTTTTGTTTTATTTTTAACAAGACTCCAGTTATTCTGTTGCCATTGGTCTGAAAAACACTGCTTTTAACAACTTTATAGTACTACTTTTTTAGTAGGAGAAATAAAACACTTGTACAAAAGAATTTATGAACTAAGTCTCGAAGAATACACATTGAGGAAGGAATCTAAGTCTTGTGAAGAAAGTGGCATTCAACCTGGACCTTAAAAAGCTATTGACAAGCAAAGATATAAGGGAAAGCCATTCCATGTGTTTGATGCAGCATGAAGGAAGGAATGGAGGCAGGAAAGTACACAGCATTTTTTGGAATGACTAATAGTTGGGTTTGACTAGACTGTAAAGAATGTGAGAAAGAGAAACAGTGAAAGATAAGACTGGAAAGGTAGATCTATGCTATAATGAAGGACTTTAATGTCATACATTTATCTGATAAGCAATAAATAGTAACTGAAGGCCGTTGATGGGAGGTAAAGGGATAAGAACATAACTAAACCAAGAGGATCAGGAGAATCCTAGAAAGGCATGTGGTTAGAGAGAGAGAGGGAATTTCTGAATGAATAGGAAAGATGTGAGGTCACAAAGATTTGAAGTCTGTTTTCTATAACCAATGAGCATATACTGAGTGTCTGTTGTGTGTGAAATACATGGTACTAAGTACTGGGAGAAGATGGGAAGGAAATTATTATCCTGAAACATTGTGTGTAAAGGCCTGAAGAAGGAAGATGCCAGAGTGACATCAGAGGCAAGAGATGATATATGGGCCTAAACTTGGTGTATGAAAGAGGAGAGTAGAAGAAGTAACATATATGAAAGATGTTTAAGTGTTAGAATTGACAGAATTTGGTGTGTATTTGGATATAGAGGGAGGAGTCTAGGAAAATACAGATTTCTGGCTTGGGTGTTTGGAGGCATGATGACTTTGTTAACTGAGAAATGAGATACAGGAAAAGGAAAAATTATGGGGACGAGGTGAGATAAGGCCCTTGTAACACATAGTAGGATCTTGGGAATACAGATCTGGAGCTCAAGAAAGAGAGTTTTAGATGGAGCATTTCTACTGTGTTGTACAGGGTTGCTATGAGACGCAATTGACTTGATGGCACTCAACAATGATGTTGTATAAGTGGAGTTGATATCAGATACACCATGGTGGCTTGGGGGAACAGAGAGGACAAAGTTAAACCAAAGACAGAGAGAGGGCTCAAACTGGGTGAGGCCATTACCTGGAGTGGGTGGAAGTGAACTGAGCAAAAGGTTAATTGCAAAATTTAGAGCTAAGGATCAAAGCAAGAAAAGCCCATAGGCAATCAGGTTTGAGGAATCATCAAACCTGGGGGATGAAAAAGTCAAGGGCTAGGGGAATGCAAGAGCTTGTTGAGAAATGAGAGGGAAGGCAGGCAGATCAAGTTGAAATTTTTTTCCCAAAACTTCAGGGAGAGCGCTGTATTTTTTTTGGAAGAACTGCTAGTACTTTAGGTAGGCAGTGAAATACCAAGAGTTTTGAAGCAACAAGTGTCCATTCAACTCCAGTGTAGGGAAGAAGAAACAGTGAAGCATAGAGCTGGTGGAAGGCCACTCAACTCATTGGGAATCCTTTACTGTTACATGAAGCTGATGAAAATCATGAAGCATTTGGAGGTAATTTCCTGTGGAAACTGGAGGAAGAACTGAATCCTAGGTTCAGTGTGATGAGGTGCCAAGGATATCAGTGTGTTCACACTTTGTATTTTCATATTGATTTCCTTAAATTCAAAGAATGATTGGTCTTCACTGTTGTAATGGTCACTATAAACCACAGAAAATCAAAGCTACAAAAATCTCATCTAAATTATTTAGGAGAATTATGTGGTTTGCAACTGAGGCTCTATTTGTTTGTTTGCTGCTTCTCCACTAAATCAATAATACAAATGTCAAATCTAGACAGTTGGTTTTTAGCTAATGGTTGTAGTTATTTATTTTCCAAGAATTTCTTGTACAGCTAGCAAGCACAATCTATGCAATTGTTCTGACAGTTTCTTGAGATGCTCTTAGAATTCTGGGTTCAGGGTAAAGCTCTTACAATATTCATCCTTTGTTGAAATGATCATAATTTGGACTAACTAAATTGAGTTCCAATGCCACTTCTATATTTATGCAGCATAAGAACTACTTTCCCCTTTCTTAACTAGTGGAAGACAGAGCCCTGGTGGCACGGTGGTTAAGTGCTTGGCTGCTAACCAAAGATCAGCAGTTAGAACCCACCAGCTGCTCCGTGGGAGAAAGATGTGGCAGTCTGCTTCTGTAAAGATTTACAGCCTTGGAAACTCTATAGGGAAGGTTCTACTCTGTCCTATAGGGTTACTATAAATTGGAATCAACTCGATGGCAGTGGGTTGTTTTTTTTTTTTAACTAGTAGAATACTGTGTGCATAAAACTGTTGAAAGCCAAATCCAGATAGTTTTTTAAATGTCAGCTGGTATGGTACTTCCTGTAAAAATCAGGAAGCAGTTCCTCTGTAGAAGCTCTCAAATGAAAGGCAAAGAAGTCCTTCAAATCACTTGACTCCCTTTTATTAACTGTAGGAAGTTTCTCAGGATAAAATGAGGGAGGACTATGTCATTTTTTTCCCTTTTCCTCTCTAGAATGTACACTATTAGTCAGGGCTCTCCCCCAGCCACACCTTACAGGGTATAGTGTAAGGCACAGAGATATCTGCATAAGACGGAATCTTTGTCTTCAAGCAACTTCAAATCCAGTTGTGTTCAGTGACGGGACTCCCAGAACACTGTTGTGAGACTCAAGATTGTGCTTTGGACTTTAAGGCACCATAAAGTTTCCTCATCTATTGGTGATAAGTTTTGATAATGAGACACATTCCAAGAAAACTGAACTTTGGATAAATAAATGATTTCATTCATTTCTAAATCCAGCAAATATTTAGTGTACTGTTATTGGTGGAAGCAATAGAAGCCAACTAGAAGGATATGTTTGGGAGCAAACTGGAGCAAAGGAAACCAGTTTGGAGGTGCTTGCTCTACTGTAGACACTGAGTGATTCTGTGGGCGAGGAAGGAGTCAAGGGCGACTCCCAGGTCTCATGGTGGCTTGATGGAGCTTGTAGAGATACAGAACCAAGGGTGTAGGAGAAACACATTTGGTGGGGATGGGGCCTTAACCAAGAAGAAAAAAATATGCTATAAAAAGATTCTGATATGGGAGGAAGGAGAGTTAGTAATAGGAGGAAAAAATGGAATATGTGCCTAATTGCCTCCATGTGGCTAATTGCCACAACTGCCTCCTTTGCCATGAGACCAGAAGAACTTGATGGTGTCAGCTACCACTACTCAACATTTTGATTAAAGATTCTATAGCAGAATCCTGATCAAAAGGGGGAAAATGTGGAACAGAATTTCAAATTCCAATGCCATCCAGACTTTCTGGTGCCCTGGAGGCTGGATGAACCCCTGAAACTACTGCCCTGATGTATTCTTTACACTTTAAACCAAAAATATCTTCTGAAATATTCTTAAAACAATAGTTTAGCTTAACTGGTAAAGAATATCTGCCTTGAGCGTTGTGCTCTTTTAAGATCTATCTATATGGGATCAAATTGACGATAGCAATTTGAAAGATCAGAGAGCAAACTTGGGGGCAGTGAGTTTATGTCAATGTGGGAGGAACAACTTGGAAAAGGATGGTGAGAATGATTGTACAACTCAAAGAATGTGATCGATGTCACTGAATTGTACATGTAGAGACTGTTGAATTGGTGCATGCTCTGCTGTGTATATTCTCAACAACAACCAAAAAAAAAAAAAAAGATTCTGATAGGGAATTGCAGAAGTAATACACCAGAGTGAGCATTCCTGGGATAATATTCCACCTGAAAACTGGTTATTACCAAAGACCCAAATTTGAAGACTGCAACACATGTTAGGAGGTAAAGCAAGTTCCTTATCTACATCAAAAGAAATAATTTCTATGCTAAAAAAAATTCTGACATTTTACCTCTACTTCATTTTAATTTGGTGTATTATTTTTGTGAAATACTAGATTTGTATTTGATTAAAGAAAGTATTAATAGGTTAAGTTAAATTTCCTTATCCTAGTGGTCTTTTGGAAACCCTGGTGGTGTAGTGGTTAAGAGCTATGGCTGCTAACCAAAAGGCTGGCAGTTTGAATCCACCAGGCGCTCTTTGGAAACCTTGTGGGGCAGTTCTGCTCTGTCCTATACAGTCGCTATGAGTCAGAATCAACTCGACGGCAGTGGGTTTGGTTTTTGATTTGGTTTAGTGGTCTCATTTTTGTAGTTTCTAATATACTATGCATAGATAGTATTAATAGTTAAAATTGTTTTCCTTATCTCACAATCCATTTCTCCCTGCTTTTTGGCCATTAAATGTTATGTTAGCAACATTGGGGGTTCTCCAAATTTTATTCCAGAATATATTTAAGTTTGAAGACATTTAGATGTAATAGTCTTTCAAAAAAAAATTTTTAAACCTTGTATTTTGTACCAAGGGAAATTTCCAAATATGAGACTGGAACCATACACTGTTGGAAAAAAATCCCAATAAGATGATCTCTTTTTCACCAGAGCTAGATTACTTCCTTTTAAAACTGAAAACAAATTTTCTTAGTCTATTGCAAAGTATTTTGAGTAGGAATTGCAGGGGTAATTTTCCAAAATTGTTTGATGTTGGAGTGCAAAAATGTTTAGTTTTTACTAAAATGAAAAGAACACAGGCCCAAAGATTGAGAGCTCTAAATGCAACATATGTATTTTCTAAATAAGTAATAATTAGAATTGTCATTCTGGATGCTTCTGATGTGTCCTTATATAGAATGTCTAGAACAGGAACTTCAGGTAGGTATGAACAAACATGATTCAAATGTACAATGTGGGCATCGCATGAATGGAGTCCCTGAGTAGTGCAAACAGGGAATGCACTAGGCTGAAATTTTGAGTCCACCCAGAGGCACCTCAGAAGAAAGACCTGGCAATATTCAGAAAACTCAGCCATTGAAAACCCTATGGAACACAGTTCTATTCTGACACACATGAGGTCAACATGAGTTAGAGCTGACTTGACAGCAACTGGTTTATTGCATTAACAATAGTCATAATCACATTGTTGTTGTGTGCCACCAAGTCGATTCTGACCCATAGCGACCCTATAGGACAGAGTAGAACTGCCCCATAGTTGGTGGATTCGAACTGCCAACCTTTTGGTTAGTAGCCTGAGCTCTTAACCGCTTTACCACCAGGGCTCCGTAATCGCATTGGGAGATCTGTTTGATTGGGACATTTAATGGAGCTAATATTTTCATATATTAAAAAAGTACTGTCATGAAAATTATTGGTTTTTTCATTTTAGTTATTTTTAGGATAGTCCTTTGTCTATACGACGAGTAAAGTAGTTGATTTGTATCACTACAAAAATTGGACTTTTTTGGAATTGAATATATTTGGCAGAGAATAGGAGTGGAGCAAGAAACGTTTATATTAAGGCATGTTTCTAAATTCTAAAATTGTATTTTGCTACAAGGTGTATGAAAACTACTTGTGAATAGTTCAACTATCAACTTTATTTTTTTTTAAATATTTTTGTTCATAGGGACAGGATAGGGAATGTGTTTATTCTGATTTTTATCATATTGACGTGTGGGTTCTTCATGTTTCAAAACTGTAAGCATGGCTTTTATGTGTTGATAAACAATGACACCCTAATGTTATCCAGGTAAGATCTATTTGCATTGTAAATAAGGTATTTTAGACCTAGAATTAGAAGAAAAATAAAGACAGAGCGTCATAAATTTCCCACTTTTTCTTAAAATGATGGTTGGTAGAGCCAGTCTGAAGAGAATGTAGTGAGAGGTGAATGTTTCAAAGTCAAAGAGTAATGGAGAAGTAGAATAACAATCTGTTTATGCGATGTGGCTGGTTAATTTTAATTTGTACAATTTGCATTTTGAGTGAGGGCCATTTATAATATGTTGTTGTTATTAGTTGCTGTGGAGTAGATTCTGACTCACGGTGACCCCATGTGTGCAGAGTACAACTGTGCTCCGTAGAGTTTTCAAGGCTGTAACGTTTCAGAAGCAGATCATCAGACCTGTTTTCTGAGGCGCCTCTGAGTGGGCTCCAACAGCCAACCTTTCAGCTAGCAGTGGAGCTCTTAACCATTTGTACTACCCAGAGATTCCTTTAGAATGTATAAGGGCCATTTATATTTCTTTTTCTGTGCCCTGTCAATCTCCTCCACTTATTTTTCTCTTGGATAGTGATTTTTTTCTTCTTGATTTCTAGAAACAGCGTATATATTAAGGAGGTTAGCCCTTTATCTGTGATTTAAGTAGCTATTTTTTCCCAACTTGTATTTCAACTCTGCTTGTGTTATTGTCATTTTATGCCATGTAGTAGTTTTTTGTTTTTATATAGTTAGATTTATTAATCTTTTATGGCTTCTGGATTTTAAGTTATAGTTAGAAAGGCCTTCTCATTCCAAGGTAAGAAGGGAATTCTACCCATATTTTCTTCTCTATCTTTATAAATTCATATTTTACATTTAAGTCTTTAACTCATTTGGAATTTATTCTAATTTACAGTATGAGACATGGTTGACTTTATTTTTTTCCAGAAAGCTATTTATTAAAAAGGAGCCCTGGTGGTGCAGTGGTTAAATGATTGGCTGCTAACTGAAAGGTCAGTGGTTTGAACCTAGCTTTTTCTGCAGGAGAAAGATGGGGCAGTCTGCTTCCGTAAAGATTACAGCCTTGGAAACCCTATGGAGTGGTTCTTTTCTGCCCCACAGGGTCGCTATGAGTCGGAATCAACTGGACGGCAACGGGTTTGGATTTCGTTTTGTTATTTATTTAAAAGTTCATTTTATCCTACTGATTTGAAATGCCATTTATTTGGGTCTCTTTCCGGACTTTCTATTCCGTTGCATCGGTCTATCTACTCATATGGTAATCCCAAAGTGTTTAGCTACTGATGTTCTGTAGTTTTTTTGTTTTTTAAAATTTATTGAAGACTATCCCTTCCTCATTGATCTTTTAAAGAGTTTTTCTGGTTATTCTTATTTATTTTTCCACAGAAATGTTGGAATCTCTTTGTCCTATTCTGGAAAACAGCCTCTTGGGATTTTTATTGACACTGCAATAAGTTAACAAAATTAGAAGAGAGAATTGACAAACATTAACTCTTCCTGTCTAAGAACGTGGTCTATATCTTCATTTGTTCAAGTCTACTTTTGGGGCTTTTTTTTTTAATCTTTTTTTTTTTAATTGCACTTTTAGGTGAAAGTTTACAGCTCAAGTTAATTTCTCATACAAAAATTTATACACATATTGTCATGTGACATTAGTTGCAATTCCTATAATGTGACAACACACTCTACCTTTCCACTGCCGGTTTCTTGTGTCCATTCAACCAGCTCCTGTCCCTTCCCGCCTTCTCATCCTGCCACCAGACAGGAGCCGCCCATTTGGTCTCAGGTATCTGTTCGAACTAAGAAGCACACTTTTCATGAATATTATTTTATGTTTTATAGTCCGGTCTAATCTTTGTCTGAAGAGTGTGCTTTGGGAATAGTTTTAGTTCTGGGTTAACAGAGTGCCCGAGAGCCATGGCTTCAGGGGCTTATCCAGTCTCAGTCAGACCATTAAGTTTGGTCTTTTTACTTGAATTTGAGTTCTGCTGCACACTTTTCTCCTGCTCCAACAGGGACTCTCTGTTGTGTTCCATCAGGGTGGTCATTGATGGTAGCTGGGCACCGTCTAGTTCTTCTGGTCTCAGGCTGATGTAGTCTCTGGTTTATGTGGCCCTTTTGTCTCTTGGGCTAATGTTTTCCTTGTGTCTTTAGTGTTTTTCATTCTCTTTTGCTCCGAGTGGGTTGGCACCAATTGATGCATCTTAGATGGTCGCTTGCAAGCTCTTAAGACCCCAGACACCACTCACCAAACTGGGATGCAGAACATTTTCTTAATAAACTTTGTTATGCCAATTGACCTAGATGTCCCCTGAAACCATGGTTCTCAGATCCCCACCCCTGCTAGTCTGTCCCTTAAAGTGTTTGTTTGTGTTCAGGAAGCTTCTTAGCTTTTGCTTTAGTCCAGTTGTGCCTCACAGAGTTGAGGGTGGTAACCTGTAGGATGCTTTACTGGAACGTAGGAGAGAAGTGGGGTGGTGAGAAGTGGGGCAGGGAATGGAAGGGCACTCATGGATGTTTCTGTCAATTATGTGCATTACTTTCATTATCTTCTCATAACATTAAATAAAAAATAAAAATGAAACAAAAGCAATACATATGCACTACAAGGAAAAAAAGTTACATAAAATAAACAAAAAGAATACAAAAGATATCCAGAATCTCACCCACCCAGCATTAACCGCTCTTAATATCTTCCCTGAAAAATTCTGAAAAACATGAAATGGTCTTAAATACTCATCAAACCTTACAAAAATTCTTAATAAACTTAAACTCTTGATCTACAATACAGGAAAAAAGTGACTGGGGTTATTTACATTTGAGTAAATCAATTTTTCTGATCAACATGTTTGTAGCCATTTAGGCTAGATCTTCACTAAGAGAGTGGAGAATTGAGATGGTTTTGTAAAAATACTTTTGCTTCAATTATCTTGTTATTTTAGAAAGAATCAGCAGTTCAGTCTCTGTTTCCCAAATAATTGGCTCTATTTAGAAGTTAAGGATTTTAGGAAACAGAAGTTCATTAGAAAAATTTGCCTCACTTAAAAGAATTCTTACTTTTTTTCTCTTTAAGTATGGGTGAACAATTTCATTTTCCTGCAATGTTTCCTTGAACTGTTTAAACGAACTAAAAATATAAGTGAAACTCAGCCTTGATACATCTTTACATTTAAAATGCAAAAAAAAATTCATATAGTAAATACAGAATTTTGAGGGACTGTCCTTGGAAAGCAAATATTTGTAAAACAAAGTTAGGAATGATTAAAGATTTTAATGTGAAGGATGAAACTAAAATTTTAAAGAAATTAAGTTGTATTAAAATTTTCCAGGATAGTATACATTTTATATATATAGCTTGTGAGGTCATAGAGTTTTGACTAATTTAAAAGTTTAAGAGTTTAAAAGTCTCAAATTCAGCTATTTACTGTGTTCCTTTCATATTTCAGTCATTGTCCTAATGTGTTCACTTACATGCTCTCTATAATCTTTCAATAATCCTGTGAAATTGATGATGCATTTGTAGAGGCCTAATATGAAGAACGGCCCTGGTGGCGCAGTGGTTAAGAGTTCAGCTGGTAACCAGAAGGTCAGCAGTTCCAATCCATCAGCTGCTTCTTGGAAACCCAATGGGGCAGTTCTGCTCTGTCTTATAGGGTGGCAATGAATTGGAATCAAATCAGCAGCAACACGTTTGGTTTCTTGGGTTTTTGATAGGAAGAAATTGGATTGATAAAGTGGCTGCAACAATGGGCTGAAACAGCAATGATTGTGAGGATAGTGTAGGCTACCATGAGTCAGAATCTACTCCCATGTGTGCAGAGTGGCTATGAGTTGGAGCTGACTCGAAAGCAGCTAACAACAGCAATAATAGGAAGAAATATAGTGGGACATAGGGTACAGGGAAGTTTTTGTGGGTTTTCTTTGCCTTGGCTACTGCTATAGTTGTTAGGGAGTAAGTATATCAAAGATAATGGTGGTGCATTTATCAGGAAAGAACAGAGCAATTATCAGCCATCAGAGACTTGCATAGGAGAGTGTCTGGAAGGGGTAGTCTTGATATAGATTTCTGAGGTGATAGTGAGGAATCTGCACTCGCTGGGCTTAGGCCAGCCTGGTGCCAGCAGTGCACACGTAGCCATCCTGCCCATGGAGAGTTATGAAATGGCTACATGAGTGCATGAGAGAGTATGGGGCATCCCAAAGTTGTCAGGGATTATACACATTGTAAAGCAACTATGATGGGATAGGTTGTGGTCAAAGGGCACTGGGGCCTTGGTAAGTCCTTGGAGAGTTTTGGGGAGAGAAGGGGAACATGGATTTGGGGTCCAGCTGGATCCTCCTCCCTGCCTGACTGTGGGGCAGGTTTCTGTCCCTGTAGAGTGGCATAGGTTTTGTATTTTCTAAGTCAGCCTGAAATCTATTTGCCAAAACTGGGGACTTCAGAGCTAATTATGAATCATTATATTTTATAGATAAAAAAACTGAGCCTTAGTGAGGTTCAGTTAGCTAAAGCCACACAGCTCTAACAGACTTACAGACAGGATTTCAGGTCTTCTGATTTCTATTGCTTTCCCCCTTGAAAATACATGAGGATAGGGTGCGTGAGCATGTGTGCATTTGATCAAATATGTTAGGTCTACTGATAGATATTTCTTACAAATAACTGTCCTTTGTTATTAATATTAGTGTTTACAAATTACACTCATTGCTTTTCAAAAAAGAATTTGTGGTTGTTTTTCAAATTATAACAGTCTCTTCATTGTTTTGTTTTATTAAAAACAATTCTGTCTGGCTGATCCAGAATACGTGACTTTTTTTGAGGCTCTGTATAACAGGTCAGCAGATCTACTGTTCAGTGGCAAACTTTCTTCACGCACTAGCCGGTTTGGAATTCTCAGTCAGCATTAAAAATTCAAGACCTACTTCCCCACCGGGACAGCCAAGAGGCTCTGGGTATGGGTGGAGTGCTTGCTGGTGCACCCTCTTGAGGGTGTTCTTCAGGGATTCCAAAGGAAGCTGCTCTGAGTGTCCCTCCCACACACGCCCCCTACCCAGTTTGCAAGGCACCTGCAACCTCAAGCAAGAATAGGGAGGGACTCGACTTTGGCCATGACAGACAAGGCAGGAAAAATCAGCAATCGCCCTTTCATCTCCTTTCTGATGACCAAACTATGCAGTTCATTTACTTAGTATTTGAGCATTTGAGGTAGATTGTAAACTCACACTCCGAAAAGGTTTTTGGTTACGTGGCCTTCCCGAGTACTGACCGCTGCGGGAGCAGACTCAGTTCTCCCCAATTGGGAGTTTTGCTACTTGCTGTGGAAAGCCCGGGAACCATTCGCTCTGCTCTTGGTGAGGTTTGCTGTTCCAGGATCTCACCGCTGCTCACCTCGTGTGTTCGCGTTTTCTGAGTCCTTTCCGCGATCCAAGTTCCAGCACCCAAAGGTCTTTCCCTCTGCCAGCCTCAGGGCCCCGCCCACTTTGGCCGGGGGTCCCAGCTGCCGCAAGGCGGAGCGGTCGCGGCCCCTTTAAGGAGCCGCTCTGCGGTAACCCGATCCCGCAGTCCGGGCGGACGCGGCGGTAGCTTCAGCTTCGGAGACTGCTCCTCCAAGCGGCCCGGAGCCCGCGGCTCCCCTGGCTCTGAGGAGCATCTCGCGGGGCGGCCGGGCCGCATGACCGGGCGTCTATAAACACCCTCGGCCCTCTCCTGGCCCGGCGCAGCCAGTGCCGGCGCGCCGAGTCGCCCCGGGACCCGGCACAGGTGACGCTGTTTGAGGGGCTCAGGGAGGAGGGCGAGCTCTCTTCGCCCCGCGGCTCCTCCGCGCCGCAGAGCGCAGCCCACGGGCAGGGGCGCCGCGGCTTCCCGCCCCTGGCCTAGCGCGGCCAAGGTCTTCTGTTTCCGGGGGCTGAGTGGGCGGCTGGAGCGCGGGAGGCGGCCCGGGGCTTAGGGGCGGGCTCCAGCAGGTGCGTGTGGCGGGCCCAGCATCTTCCCTGCTCCGAGGGCCGCCGCGGTGCTGCTCCGGGCGCAGATGGTGTCCCGGGCCCGCGGCTCCTGCGCCGCCCAGACGCCCCGCGTTCCAGTGGCGTTTTCCAGGCTGCGCGATTTGGGCTGCGGATCTGCCTGGCTGTGTCTCCCGGGTCTGAACTCATAGGGGTGGGTACGAACCTGTGAGCATCCGGGGAAAGCTTTCTTGCTCTAATCGCGTGTGGCTGGTACACAGTCAGGTGCCTCAAGTGGGTAAGTCTTCCCCGCCGCCTCCTTCAAAAACAAGTAGCTTTTATTTACACTTGCAGTTCTCAAGTGGGTCCCATTTTTAGCCACCGAATGCTGAAGAGTCTAGTGGGAGAGGGACCGGGCCCAGAGTCAGAGGGAGAAATTGGTTTCTGTTTCCAGCTCTACCTTTGGAATCCGGGCAAGTTTATTAAACGAAGCGCCTCAGTTTACCCAGCCATGAAATGGGGAGCATAATCCCAGCCTTTTCCTACCGCCCCAATCGGTACGTAAAACCTCTGTGAAAGCACTTTGAGCTGTCCAAGCTCCTTAAAGGATCATGGTTGCTGGCCTGTATTTTCCTAATTGTCCAGGTTTGGGTGTTAATGTGGTGCACATTTTTATATAGAAATATAAAACTTTCCTCTAAGAATGATCTTTGGCAGTGTTTAAATTAATTCAGATACCAGTTTGGGGACAGGATGAGAGAGTTTGTGTAGATGTTATGAATCGATGTGTGAAGTTGGGAAAACGGTCATTTTAGTAAAATCTGTACTCAGGCACACATGGAGTTGAGAAAAGTAAATCTTGGATTGTGTGTGTTTTACGTGAGATAGCGCTGTGTGAGTACAAGGTGTAGATTGGAATGCAGCTTCATCTTTGTACAGCCTATTAAGGTCGAAAATTAGAGAATCCCAGTTACCTTGTAAGTGCTGTATGAGGTTGAGTTTTTTTCCTTTATCTTTTTCCTAAAATTATATGAACGAAGCTAAGTTAGAAAAGTTTACTCCCATCATCCTAGAAAATTTTGAAAGAATTGCTCAAGGAGCAATGGATTTTGGTTTACAGTATTTGCCACGTCCCCTCCTTTGCCATCCGGTAGTCCAGAGGATAGTATATTTTGAAGATGCTTGCTTTTTTCCTACCCCTGCAATTCCTTTTGCCACATTAAAACCAGTTGCTGTGGAGCAGGTTCAGACTTACGGCGACCCTATGTGTGTCAGAGTAGAACTGTGATTCATAGGGTTTTCAATGGCTGATTTTTTGGAAGTAGATTGCCAGGCCTTTCTTCTGAGATGCCTCTGGGTGGATTGCAATGACTAACCTCTTGATTGGCAGCTGAGCATTTAAGTGTTTGCTCCACCCAAGGGACTTCTTTGCCACCTTACCTTCCTCCATAGTTCTAATCCTTACTGTGAGAGCTTGCATGAGTTTTACCTGCCTAGAGCTGGGTGCCTCAGGCAGTCATCGTTATCTGCACTATGGGGTTTCATGTTTCTATTCCTCTGACTCTAAACCTTCTTTACCTGGGCTCTTTGCTACTAAAGTGGTGTGCTCGGAGGTGACTAGGAATGTTGGTGGTCAAGGGGCTGAAACTTTATAGCAAACCTCAGAGAAGTTGGGTCTTCCTGGGATCTTCTAAATAAACCTTGGAGCATGCGTGCAAGAGTTGGCTTATGTTTTCCCTCATTTTCTGAAATCTCCATTGGAGATTTGATCACCAAGCCTTGGGAGTGGGAGTTATCAGAAATCTTATGTCAGTAAGAAGACAGTCTGATTAAGAGCATTCCTAACAAATAAGTCGGGAGGAGGAAGTAGCAGCTTGGGAGCAGAATGGAGGGGCCTCCAGATAACCAGAGGGGTAGTAGAGGACCCCTGGATTCCTGTCTGGGAAATGGGAAAGGAGTTGGGCTACAGATCACAATTGGTGGAAGTCAGAGGAAAATTCTGAAATGTGTGACCTGCCCTTCTCTTTTGAGAGTGTTTCTTGCCTCTCTACGGCAAGCACACCTGCCCTACAAGTTCTCACATCTGTTGACTCTCCTTCCTTGGTGCTCTAAAGGAGGTCCAGTGTTTATGTTCCTCTCTCAAAGGTGGCCTTACATGCATTAGAAGAAACTGAGCCGTTTAATTTATAAGAAATTCTTCAAACCTCAGTATCTCTCCCAACTGTTACCCCCAGATTAGCATCCTATATCCCACCTATTAAGAGTTCATATGGGTTTCAGTGTGTCTTGGAAGGTTAAAAAATGGGATACTCAGTTTGGCTGAGAAAAGTAAACTAAACAGTCTACACTGCGATACCAAAAAAAAAAAAAAAAAAAAAAAAAAAAAAACCGAAAACCAAAAACTGGATTTTTATGTAGAGGAAGATAATTAATTGTCTGAGGGAGAATTGTGAGTGATTGGACAAGGGAGGGCAGGACTAGGGGAGGAATTGTGCTGGACAGCTTGTGCCCTTGGCCTTGAGAATTAGAGGATAGGATACCACCAGGCTAGGACAGTCTCCTTGTTGTGCTTCCCTCCTTCCATTTGCCTTGTGAGAAGAAGAAGATAGCTGTATGGAGGTGGAATAACCATCTGTTCTCAAGGATGGGAAACAGACTTTAACTGAACATTACGGATGAGCTATATTCACCTGGAACTGGTATCAGGCACTGGATATATTACACCAGAGAATGCATTACATCAGAAAAGCACAGATAATTTTGTAAGAAAATCTAAGATGTTCCAGGTGTAACTTTGGTGGTGTTTTTGTTGTTGGGATGGAAAGAAGCACTCAAAGAAATGGAGTCCTACTGCTCTGAGGCTTGTTATTCATGGTGAGACAGCTGGATGCGCTGCAGGCATATCCTAGATCTGAGAAGAAGGCGGAAGAAGGCAAGAATAGCAAGTGGTGTTTCTTTGCTCAGAACAGTGGTCTGCTCAAGGAGAAGGCAATCCGGTGGATGCATGAGTAGGAGCTTGTGAATCAGTGTGAAAGGCCAAGGTTTGTGAAAACAGCAGGGGAGGAAGACAGCTGGAAGTCTGTTCAGGACTAGAACTAGCAGAGGGGGAAAAGGAGTCCCTGAAGAGTGGGGCCCATAGCAGGGGGGAGTCTTAACTAGATGGACAAAGGCTTGTCTACCACACTATTTTCAAACAGTTTTGGACTACACCGCACAGTACAAAATGCATTTTCACATTGAGACCTAGGACGTAAGTTTCATGAAACAGTGCTTACTGTTACTGTGTATTGCATTTTATTTTCCTTTCTGTCTTATTCTACTTTGTGTTCTTAAAAACTCAGAACCCAGTAATGGATCACAAGCCATGATTTGAAAAGCATTTGTCCAGTGGGTGGGGAAACAGGTTGCAGTTGAGACCTGGATGCCTGTTGGTGGGGACAGAAAGGAGTGTGGGAACTCATCTGATGTGTGATGGGTGCAGGACCCACATTGATGAAAGGCAGCTGATAGGATGTATAAAAAGGAGTTTCCCACCAGTTCTATCCACTTCAAAGCAAAACAAATGATTAAGTATGGAAAGAACAAACTTGGTTTGAAAGCAGATGTCTTTAGAGCAGTAGATTTTTCTCAGTAGGTTAAGTGAGAAGACAAATAAATCTGGAACAAATTAGCTGATAGATTTAGGACATGTTCACTTTCATCAGCTGGATAGGGAGTAGAAGAGCTCAGACTGTACAGTGGGTAGGTGAGAGGCTCACAACTACCCTTCCAGCTTTGAGAAGTTCTTGCAGAGAGAAGCGAATGGAATGTGTTGTTTCTAAACTCCATTTGCTGATCAAACTCATTTGGAAGTTGGCTGCTTGCCTCACAGAGAATTGGAAAAGTATCCTTATTGCATTTTATAAAAGGGTTAGACCATCAAGTCTTCTTTAGAAGTCAATTTCAAGATCTACAATCAAACTTGGCTCATCATTCATCGTCTTTGGGCCAGCCAAAAAAGCTTCCTGGAGAAATAGGTGAAGTCACTGCCAACATCTGTGAACTAATTCCACTATGTATGCCTTTGAGTTAATCAAGGTCAGTCTGTGTGCTGGCCTTTGATTTCCTTTTCATGACTATTAACATCTGACTCCAGCATCTAACACGCCCACCAGCAGACAAGTGAAATAGTGCCTGGAGAAAAAGTACACAGGCATCAGAGTTCAGCTACATGTTGCTTAGATACTGTGTGTTTTAATCATGGACAGTCTGACCTAGTTGGATCCTTTCTTTTACCCATCCCTGCTTTGTCTGATTTTCTTACCTTAGCTGGTATTTTTTCACTGTTTGACTTCACCTCTCCTCTACCCTCTGGCATCTCTCTGCCTTCAACCCTGGTTTCTCTAACGTTATCTCTGATCCCCCTGACTTAAACGGTGTCTACCCAACTACCCCTGTGGACCCAAATTTGGATGCTGGCCTATGCTGTGTTAGTGACAGCTATATTCTGCCATTGCAAATCCTAGAGATGATCGTAGAATTGGTGGATTTATACATTGGCCTTAATTTAATTTTTAAAGTTTTTCATAAATGGAAAAATTCTCTTGATCAAGTTAATTTTAAGTAGCTTTCTCTAAATAGGCTTTTAAAAAAATCTTTAAAAAGTACATTGGGAAGGCATGGAAGACTTCTCCCTCTTTTGTATGCATTTATTTAGTGGAATGGGAGAAAAGAGGAGTGTTCATTGGAGGAAATATTTTGAGCAAATTTTGAAGCCCGTTTTGTGAAGTGTTATTTTTTAGAGATGTAAGTTCTTAAAACTCATCTTGCTCAGTTAGCATGCATTGCTCAGATACATGTAAAAAATATTAAGGCAATTATAAATTTAATCAAATGTCCTATAATTTGTTACATGCTATTTTAGGGACTTACAGAGACTGCAGCTGATAAAGATAAAGAAGACCAGAGTCCACGTTGCTAGAAGGGAAGTCCTGGCTGCCTGGGGCACTCCCAGCCTATCTCTGAGCCAAACACTTAAGACATTCATTTTTGTGAGAATTTGAGAATGTTTTATAGCCTCATTTTCTTCAGTGTTTTTTTTTTTTTTTTAATTTTGTTTTTATTACATTTTTTTTTCCTACAAATAACCAATACTGAACAGAATGAAATGAAAGTTCACCCTTCTTCCCTTCCCCAACTTCCTCATCCCCTAAAAGCAACCTAGAAGTTTTGGGGGTGTAGTTCTATAGACCTTTTCTCTATAAACACCAAAACATGGTCAGAGCTATTTATGAAAAATTTATCCCTGGGTGGTGCAAATGGTTTGTGCTTCACTGCAAACCTAAACATTGGCGGTTCAGACCCACTCAGCAGCACCTCGGAAGAAAGGCCTGGAGATCTGCTACTGTGAAGATTATAGGTAAGAAGATCCTATGGGACAGTTTTACTCTATAACACTTGGGGTGTCCATGAGTAGGAATTGACTCCACCACGCTAGATTAGTAAGGCATGGAAAACTTCTGTTCTTTTTAGTGTGTGATGGGCATTTTTCCGTATTACCTCATTTTTTAGAATTGCCTTTATAACATCTGATAGTGTAGCTGTTTCAGTATATTTAACCATTTTCCTGTCAGTGGACCCTTAAGTTGCTTCTAATAATACATCCTTTCACACTTGTGGCAATTTGTTTTGGGGTTAAAAGATCAAATCATTAGTATACTACTTATTTTATAATTCTGGTAACATGTTATTGTTTTGTTAGTTGCCCTTGAGTCGATTCCAACTCATGGTGACCCCATATCTGCAGAGTAGAACTGCTCCATAGGGTTTTCAAGGCTGCGACCTTTTGGAAGCATGTTGCCAGGCCTGTCTTCTGAAGCATCTCTAGATGGGTAACATAATCAAGAAACCAGACCTGTTGCAGTCTAGTCCATTCTGACTCAGCGACCCTATAGGACAGAGTAGAACTGCCCCAGGGTTTCCCAGGCTGTAATATTTACTGAAGCAGACTGCCACTCATTCCCCACAAGGAGCAGCTAGTGGGTTTGAACCACCAACCTCCTGGATAGCAGCCGGGTGCTTAGCCACTGCCATTTAATTCACCAGATATTCATTCAGCATGTCTATTTTGTGAAAGCACGTATCTAGATACTGGAGATTTCAGAGTAGAGCAGTATGCAACCCTTGCTTACAGGAGCTCACTTTCTAGTAGGGAGATTAGGCATACACATTGATTATAAGATTTTTAGTTTTCTTTATATCCTGTCTTATTCCAAACAGGATTTGTGATTGCTTACAAAGATGCATACAATATGGCAAGATAAAGTAAATTTAGGGTAAGAAAGAAAAATAAATCTAAGGAAAATAAGATGGAGCTAAGAATGAGGCTGGTAGTACACATAAAATGTACTTTGAAATCCTATTCTCTTGCTAGATTTCTGGCTATATATTTATATATATATATATTATAAATATATATATATTTCTAAGCTTTCCAGCAGCCAGAAAGAAGAGAAGAACAATCCATAACAAGGTTCAGGGTGTCCAGAAGATAAACCATATCCAGAAAGCCCACCTATTTCTGATTCTGGGAGAAGAGTGAAATTTCTCCTGTGGGTTTTCATCAAGAAAACACTGCATTTGCAATGGCCAGCATTCTGAATAACATTCCCAATATCATACAGTAAAACCTAGGGACCTAGCTTCGTGATACCATTTCATATCATGTTCCTCAGTGCTAGCCAGCAATGTCATGCCTTGGCACTGTTCAGTGAACGGTCAGTAGGATAGAGGGTAGGATCATAGGTTTAATCCAGAAATAGCTTTAAAACTATCTAAAGGAATACATGGCCAATGAAAACAGCAATCTGATATTGTTCCTGGACAATTTTTTCACAAGGTAGTACAGAATATATACTTTTAGTGGAATTTCTGTGAGTAAAACTTGTTTGCCTGAGGAATACCAGGCTTGCAACTTATCAAGCAGGAAACTCAGATCAGATGTTTTGTATGGCATTAAGTTATTAGAACTAACATTGGCTGAGCAAAATGAAGTTCTCGCTAGAGCAGTAAGGCAAGAGAAAGAAATAAAGGGCATCCAAATTGGTAATGAAGAAGTTAAACTCTCCCTGTTTGCAGATGATATGATACTATACATAGAAAACCCTAAAGACTCCACGAGAAATTTACTGGAACTAATAGAAAGATTCAGCAGAGTAGCAGGATACAAGATAAACATTCAAAAATCAGTTGGATTCCTATACACCAGTAAAGAGAACGATGAAAAGGAGATCAGGAAATCAATACCATTTTCAATAGCCCCTAAAAAGATAAAATACTTAGGAATAAATCTGACCAGGAATATAAAAGACCTATACAAAGAAAACTACAAAACACTGCTGCATGAAACCCAAAGGGATCTACATAAATGGAAAAACATACCATGCTCATGGATAGGCAGACTCAACATTGTGAAAATGGCAATTCTACCTAAAGCAATTTACAAATACAATGCAATTCCGATCCAAATACCAACAACATTCTTCAAAGAGATGGAAAAACTAATTATTAACTTTATATGGAAAGGGAAGAAACCCCGAATAAGTAAAGCACTACTGAAGAAGAAGAATAAAGTTGGAGGACTCACACTACATGACTTGAGAACCTACTATACAGCTACAGTACTCAAAACAGCCTGGTACTGGTACAACAACAGAGACATTGACCAATGGAACAGAATTGAGAACTCAGATGTAAATCCATCCACCTACGGTCACCTGATTTTTGACAAGGGCCCAAAATACATCAAATGGGGAAAAGACAGTCTTTTTAACAAATGGTGCTGGCAAAACTGGATATCCATTTGTAGAAAAATGAAACAGGACCCATACCTCACACCATATACAAAAACTACTTCAAAATGGATCAAAGACCTGAATATAAAGCCTCAAACTATAAAATTCATAGAAGAAAAAATAGGACCAACACTTCAGACCTTAATACATGGCATTAACAGGATACAAACCATAAACATCAACACAAAAAACCCAACAGATAAACTAGATAATTGGGATCTTCTAAAAATCAAACATCTATGCTCTTCAAAAGATTTCACCAAAAGAGTTAAAAGAGAACCTACAGACTGGGAAAAAATTTTTGGACAGTACAAGTCAGACAAAGGTCTAATCTCCATAATCTACAAGAAAATCCAACACCTCTACAACAAAAAGACAACCAATCCTATCAAAAAATGGGCAAAGGAAATGAACAGACACTTCACCAAGGAAGACATTCAAATGGCCAACAGACACATGAGGAAATGCTCGCGATCACTAGCCATTAGAGAAATGCAAATTAAAACCACAATGAGATACCATCTCACCCCGGCATTACTGGCACGAATCAAAAACACTGGAAATAACAAATGTTGGAGGGGCTGCGGGGAGACGGGAACTCTTATACACGGCTGGTGGGAATGCAAAATGATACAGCCATTTTGGAAAATGATATGGCGTTTCCTCAGAAAGCTAGAAATAGACGTACCATTCGATCCAGCAATCCCACTCCTAGGAATATATCCTAGAGAAATAAGAGTCATCACTCGAATAGACATATGCACACCTATGTTCATGGCAGCATTATTCACAATAGCAAAACGATGGAAACAACCTCGATGTCCATCAACAGACGAATGGATACACAAACTATGGTACATACACACAATGGAGTACTATGCAATGAGAAAGAACAATGAATCGGTGAACCATCTCATAACATGGAGGAAACTGGAGGACATCATGCTGAGTGAAATAAGTCAATCACAAAAGGACAAATATTGTATGAGACCTCTATTGTAAAAACCCATGAAAAAATTCACATGCAAAATGTAACAATCCTTGTTGGTTACCAGGGATGGGAGGGGGGGGGGAATACTAAATAGGTAATAGGTAAGTGGTAACTTGGGTGAGAGATGAGATAGTACATAGTACAGGGGAAACTAACACAACCTGCACAAGGAAAGGTCATGGAGGCCCTATAGACACATCCAAACCCCCCGAGGGACTGAGTTGTTGGACGGAGGGCTCTGGGGACCATGATCTCGGGGAACATCTAGCTCAATTGGCATGACACTACTTATAAAGATAATGCTCTACATTCTACCTTGGTGAGTAGTGTCTGGGGTCTTAAAAGCCTATGAGCGGCCATCTAAGATACTCCACTGATCTCATCCCTTCGGGAACAAGGGAGAATGAAGAGAACAGGATACAAGGAAAAGATTAGTCCGAAGGACTAATGGTCCACAGCTACCAAGGCCTCCACGGGACTGAGCCCAGTACAGCTGGATGGTGCCCGGCTACCACCAGTGACTCCTCTGACCAGGATCACAACAGAGGGTTCTGGGCAGAGCTGGAGTAGGATGTAGAGTATAATTTTAACTCCCAAAAAAAAAAAAAAAAAAGAAGACCAGATATACTGGCCTAAAGAATACTAGAGAAACCTCGAGAGTGTGGCCCCCAGACACCCTTTCAGCTCAGAGGGGAAGTTACCTTCAAGGTTCGATGTTAAGCCTGGGAATGGACACCCCAGTAAAACTAAATGGGACTAACGATGTACAGGAGTCCGGTGACAAGAGCCAGAAGGCAGAGGGAGAGTAGGAAACTGATGATAAGGAACACAAATTGAATAAGGACACTGTCGATGTATTGTGAGATTGTTGACCACTGCTATAGGGCAACATTTGTAGTAACTATTAAATGGGAGGCTGTTTTGTCCTGTAAGCCTTCATCTTGGGCGAGAATGGCAGCACAATTGGAAGAGCATAGTCAATATCACTTAAATGTGTAAGTAAAAAGTTTTGAAATGGTGTTTAAATAAAATAAAAATAAATAAATAAATAAACAAATGAGACTAAAGAGGTACAATAGTCCACTGACAAGGTCCAGAAGACAGAAGGGGACAAGGAAGCCCCCTGGTGATAGGGAATACAAGGTGGAGTAAGGATATTCTTGATGTGCTGTGAGATTGTTAACCATTGTCATAGGGCAACATGTGTAGTAATTGTTAAATGAAAAACTATTTTTTCTGTAAGCCTTCATCTTAAGTGAGAATAACAGCACAGTTGGAAGAGCGTAGTCAATGTCACTGAACTGTGAATGTAGAAATTTTTGAAACGGTGTATCTTTGGCCATCTGTAATTTTCATCAAAAAAAAAGGTTGAGAATTTAGAGGCTTAATACGTTGTGGGGTTGTTAACCAATGTCAAAAAACAACATGTGTACTACTATTTCATGAGAAACTATTTGCTCTGTAAGCTTTCACCTGAAGTACAATAAAATATATATTAAAAAAAAAAAAAAAAAAAAAACGAACAAAACAATGTACTGAGTCCATCCAGAAAGGATGGTACTTACTCACAGTGATCAACTCCACAAGTTAGAAAGAGCCAGAGCCACCATTTCAAGCAGTCTAGAGAGCATCTCCAAGCTTAAAATTGTTAATAGGATTTGGTCAGAGGATTACAAGTTGGCTCAGCCTGACTCTATTTTGTAATTGTTGGGAAAAGTTAGCCTTTCATGGGTCACCTGGATCTGAGCTTCTATAACCACATTCAGTAAATTCTTGACCCCAGAACATTGCCCCAAAACAGTTCTTCATTTCCAAGTCTGCTGGCCAAGCCTGGGCTCCTCTACATTACTTACCTTACTTGAACTTAAGCATGAGGATATAGTAAGTGTTAAATTTGAAATCACCTGAAACCACATCTGGTTTGTTTTGCACATCTCCTTGTTAGCCTGTGAATTGGTTCAAGGAAACATGCCACTGTGTTTAAATATTTTGGCTACCTGACAGTATCAAATCAGACACTGAATTAGGTAGACAAGTACCATGTTTACTGGGGAAGAGTACACTTGGAACCAGTTTTAGGCAATGGCAGTCTTATGAGAAGAGATGAGAAGAGAAATTACTCAGGTAGAGTTTTAAGTGGTCCTTAACAGGATAAAAGGCCACCTAGATATAGAAACTCCTTGGCTGTCTCACCTTTTTTAGTCCCCGAATTTCCCCGGTCATACCATAGTTGTAGACAGGCTGCAGGGACCCTAGTCCAAGGGTTTAAAGGAGGGGGAAATGATCACTTTGCTTCAAGATCCGAATATCATAGCCCCCTATGGTTTGATTCTAGTGGAGAAATGGGTGTTAACTTTCTTGTTCAGCAAATAGCTAGTAATAACAATGTTGTTAGCTGCCATCGAGTTGGCCCCAGCTCATGGCGACCCCATGCACAGTGGAACAAAATGCTGCCCCATCCCACGCCATACCCATGATCGGTTGCCGATCGGAATGTTGTGATCCCTGTGGTTTTCATTGGCTGATTTTCAGAAGTAGATTGCCGGGCCTTTCTTTCCAGTACATCTTAGTCTGGAAGCTCTGCTGAAACCTGTTCAGCATCATAGCAGCACGCAAGCCTTCACTGACATGCATTGACTGGCAATTGAACCTAGGTCTGCCACATGGAAGGTGAGAATTTTACCACTTAACTACCAATGTCCATCCACCAATAGCTATCCATTATTGAGTGGTGTTTTATCTATTGCTGGATGACAAATGTCCCCCAAAACGTCATGGTTTAAAACATTGACTTAACATTTCTCATGATCCTGTGGATTGATTGGGCAGTTAACTCCTCTGATGACTCCTGGGCTCACTCATGTGGCTGTCTTCACCTGGAGAGTCATTTGAGCTGGAAGGTCCAAGAGGGCTTCCCAGCATAACTAGCAGCTGGTGTTGGCTGTTGTCTGGGGAGCCTCAGTTCCACTCCATGTGGCCTCTCAGCCTCCAATAGATTAGACAGGCTTCCTTACTTGTTAGTCTCAAGGCAGTGTTCTAAGAAAGCAAAAGGTGGACACTGGAAGGTCTTTTGAGGCTTAGACTGCAGAATTCTCAGTGTCACTTCCACTGCATTCTATTGGTCAGCAGGTAGCAAGACGAGCCCAGATTCACAGCGTGGAGTCATAGACTCACCTCTGCATGACAACGATGGCTGTGGTACGTTGCAAAGGAATTGATGGCCATTAAAGAAATTTATGTATCACAAGTGGCTGCATGTGCCACGCACTGTGCTAGGTGCATTTAACTCATCTATTTAAGCCACATAACAATGATCTTACAATGTAGTCATTCTTATTTTCATTTCATAGAACTTGCAGATCAGAGAGGTCATATTCTTGCCCAAGACCCCTTGGTGAATACTGGGACTAGGATTTAATTCCAGGTCTCTCTCTAGCTGAATGGGATTGTTCTTAAGAACCCAGCAGGTGGGAGAAATTTGCTGAATTGCTCTTTAGCGCTTCTTGAAGGCAATGGGTTTTGACTGGTTTGAATCTACTTAATACTGTCTCCTGTTCCCTGTGGGGAACAGGCAAAAGAAAAAAAAGGAAGACAGTAAGGCAAAGCCCTGCCTCAGCTGCTTCCCTGTCACCTAAGGACTTTTTCTTTCTCAGGTGTAATCAGATGGACAGAGTTGAGGAAAACCTCCCTGTCTCCTTAGGTTCTGACTTCCTAAGTAGCTTGGCTGGGGCCCCAGTGATCCCTTTAAAAAAAAAGAGAAGTATATATATTTGGGATAAATTTTGCTCTGTCCAGCTTTTCCTTGATTTCACAGTGTTGGCAGAAAGCCAGGAGAAGTTCCAAGCCAAGAAGTTCCTTCTGAGATCCCTCCAGGAAGAGAAGAGCACTGATGTAGAAATAAGTATGTTAGAAGCCGGACAGAGAGGTTGGCTGCAGAACCTCACTCCTCTTCCCAGGAGTCCCTACCAGGAGAAGCGGGTGATTCAGCAGTGCCTGGTCCCTGCTTCAGCTTCAGGACCCCTCACTTGCAAAGGCTCCTTCTAAGGGCCGGGTCTAACACTGTATTTGAAATGTTGATTTCTTTAAAGAGGGGCCCTCAAATTGTATAAGCTTCAAAGCCTTTACTTTTTGTTTGTGCCAGGTCCTGTACTAGTGTGAAATTCCAAGTACTGTCCTTGCCTGGTTTAAAGCATCCTGCTTTCTCCAAAATCCAATGGCTGTAAATGGAACTCATAAGTTTATAAAACAAAGACTTCTTTTTAAAAGTTTTAAATGAGATATTAGGAAGCAGCACTGATCAAGTAAATCAAATGTGCCACCTGTACTCTGAGCGTTAAGGCCCTAGAAAATGAATTTGTGGGCCTCCTGAATTTCCTAAGGGGAGAATTTGTAAATAGATTGGGGATCAGGAACCAGAACGGCAGTAGATAGAGCTGGAGTAAGGAGGCCTTTGTCCACTGAGCTCCCTTGAAGCCAACACTTCTTGTTAACCCATTGTCATCTAGTCTACTCCTGACTCATACCGACCCTGTAGGACAGAGTAGAACTGCCTCATATAGGGTTTCCAAGGCTGTAATCTTTACAGGAGCAAACTGCTACATCTTTCTCCTGAGGAGCAGCTGGTAGGGTTGAACTGCCAATCTTTCAGTTAGCAGCCGAGCGCTTAACCACTGTGCTACCAGGGCTCCTTCACTTCTTGTTAGGCTTTATAAAAACAAATCCCAAGTAAAGAAATAAAGGTAAAACAAAATAAACATTTTTAAATAAGATAAACAAGTTGGCATGAAATGGAATAATTATTTTAAATTTCATTTTTTTTAAGTTAAAAGCTAGAACATGGAAAAGTTCAAATAAACTAGGAAAATAAGAATGAAAGTTTGTTAAAATCCCAGTTAAAAAATAATCTATAGTGAGAGGGAGAACTGATGAAGTGTTGTGGGAGCTTGGAGAAGAAGTTGTGTTTTAAAAGAGCAGGAATTCTCAGGGAGGGGTGAAGGAGATGACGTAACCCCACCCCTGCTGTGTCAGAATCACTTGGTAGGGACTTTGTGCTGTTTAAAAAAATACATATCAAGAAACCTACTTTTTCCCACCAACTATAGAAAGGGAGACTCTACAAAACCTTTTTGACTGGTAGGAATAAGCAGAATATATACTAAAGAAGTACTCTGTGTGTGTGTGTTGAGATACAAAAATTTGAAAAACAGAAGGATTCTTAGAAGGCATTTAATATAGGGTGTAAGAAGACAGACAGGATTATAACAGATAAGGGAAATAATAGGATTATGATAGATAAGGGAAATGTGGATTAAGGAAATTTGAAGCATTATGAATTAACTGTCAAAACAATTATCTGAGTTGTGAAAGCATTTGGGGCCATGGGGCCGCCCTAGAGCACTTGAGTGCGGATACTTTTTCACTGGGAGTGGCTGGCCTTCACAGAGTCTAGTTTGGGGAACAGGGTTTAAACGCAACGGTTAAGCACTTGGCTGCTAACCAAAAGGTTGGTGGTTCAAACCCACCCAGCAGCTCCACAGGAGAAAGACCTGGCGATCTGCTCCCGTAAAGATTTTAGTCTAGAAAATCTTCTAGGGCAGTTCTTCTTGGTCATATGGGGTCACTATAAGTTGAAATTAACTAACAACAATAACAATTTCCTGTGAGTCTAATTATTACATTGCGTAGCATAGTATTTGGGGGAAAATAAAGGCCAGTTAGAACTGTATGAATATTTAACCTTAAGTATCTTATTTTTTGTTATAATTAAAAAAAAAAAAAATGTTTTGGGACTGGGAAGGCTGTCAAACCCAGGGTCTGTAGCAGGCAGAACTGGATAGTTTCTCTGTAACTTGAATTCTATTATTTGCTCTTGGAGGAGAAAGGAATGGGAAGTAGAGAATCAAAATATGGAGAAAGGATACCTTTATTCAGAATTTAGTGTTTCAGCTGACAGGGAGGAACCACAGAGAACTCTTTTCTATAGCCATGGGCAATTCCTTGTTCAATCTTAAATAGCATCATAGAAAAGGAGTAAAACATAACCATATTAAAGCAGGGTTTCCTAGCCTTTCCCTGGTTTAGTTTCATTTTTTTTCCATTTGTGTCAGTTTAAAAAGCAGCACCGTGAATAGTAGAGGATTTATGGAGGTTGGGGTGACTGTTTTAAGCAGCTGGCTTCATATAGACTTTCACACTAATGCTCATGGTGGTTGAACTTGGTGTTCTGAAAAGAGAAAGAAATGTAGTATTTTTGTGCATAATTCTTAACTTTTTTTTTTTAAATAATGCTCTCAATGCAGAATTTTAAAAAACAAAAACTGCCAGCAGTTAGCCAAATGCTTTGCCTGTATTAGATGCTTTCTATTTTTTACATGAATGAAAAATCAAAAGTGGGTAGTGTAATAGTTATTTTATACTAAGGGATTTTAACATTTCTAGGTCAGTTATTGATATGAGCATTTAGACAGATAACTGCAATATACCACCCATATGAAAATGCAAACAAAAAACAGGTCCTGTGTGGGGCAGGTTTGTCTGTTTTTGACTGGGCTCTTTTTGTTTGTTTGGCTAGTTTGGTAAATAACTCATTTCTAACAGTCATGTGTTCATTTACAAATGAGTTAGTTTGCAGGTAGAAACTTTTAAATCATAGAATGTTAGGGCTCCTGATGATGGTAGATAAGTCAATAATTATGTACTTCTGTATTTGAGGAATGTATTGAAATATGGTACAGATTGTCATTATGCGTACTCATGAAACCTTTTAACACACTGTGTATTGTAAGGAATTTGAAATAGATCAAATATCAACATACCCAATGCCATTGTTGTTAGTTGCCTTTGAGGCGATTTCGATTCATGGCAACCCCATGTGGTACAGAATAGAACTGCTCTCTAGGATTTTCTTGACTGTAATATTAACAGAAGCAGATCGCCAGGCCTTTACTTCCACTGTACTACTGGGTAGGGTTGAACCACCAACCTTTAGGTTAGCAGTGGAGCACCAACTGTTTGCGCCACCCAGGGACCTATATCCAATATTAGTTCATTTATAATATTGGTACTCTTTAGATATATTTGGAGACGAGAGTCCTTTTGAAGTTAATTATTATGTTTACATGCTGTGATACTGGGATTGTCAATTTAGAAAATCTTTTTCCAGTATTCAGATTACACTGGTAAAATGAGGCACCTGCAGCGGATGAGATATTAGCAAAGTGGAAAGCACATGCAACAGTATGAATGTATATTGTTCTTGTTATTTTATTTAACAGACGTTTATTGAGTACCTACTGTATGGTAGGCACTGTTTAGGCACGGGGGTCAATGGTGAGGGGAAAGAAGGCAATGGTTCCCACCCTCATGGGGCTCACATTCCCCTGGGAGAAGGGATTCATTTAAAAATATATATATCACAAATTATGTTAAATTGCAGCTATAAAGGAGAGCCACAAGGTGCCATGAGGGTATATAATGGGGAGAAGGGTTTGACATGTTGAAGGAGCTCAGAGAAGTCTTCCTTGAGGAAGTGAGGATTGATCTGTGAGCTGAAGGAAGTATGGGAGTTAACATGGGAGTGGAGGGGCAGGGGCAAGCGTGGGATTCATATATATACACATATATATATACACACACACACACACACACACATATATATATATACACACACACACAGAGGCCTTGTGGAAAGAGGGAACATGGCACATCTAAGAAACAGAAAGAAGGTCACCTTAGCTGGAGTGCAGCAAGCGAAGGCACACACCAGTTAAAGCTGGAGAAGGTGGGGTCCTCTCATAAGAGCACTGAGAAACCAGTGAAGGGTTTTAAGTTGGAGACAGCTTTTAGAAAAGATTCCCCTGGAGCCCTCCAGTCTGATTTTACACTGAAAAATCCAATTTGGAGGCTATTACAACAATCCAGAAAAGTGATGGTAATAGCTTGAGAAAAGGGGGGATCCTTTTGCAGGCAGTTTAGGAGGTGTTAGGGGTTGAATTGTGTCCTCCAAAAATAAGCATGGGAATCCTAACTCCTATACCAGTAGATGTAATCCCATTTGGGAATAGGGTTTTCTTTGTTATGTTAATGAGGTCATATCAGTGTAGGGTGTGTATTAAGCCAATCACTTTTGAGATAAAAAGCAGATTAGGCACAGGAACAAGTACAGATGGAAGAAGATATCTGCCATACCACATGAAGATCACCAAGGAACCTAGGAACAGAAACTGAAAGAGACAAGGTTTTTCCCCCAGAGTTCCCCCAGAGTCTATAGAGAGAGAGAGAGCCTTCCCCTGTAGCCGGTGCCATGAATTTGGACTTCTAGCCTTCTAAATAGTAAGAAAATAAAATTCCTATTCTTTAAAGCCACCTACTTTTGGTATTTTTGTTACAGCGGCACTAGGAAACTAAGGAAGTAGAATCCATAGAACTTGGTGGTCGATTGGATATGGCAGCGGAGTAGGAAGATGGAGAAAGTAAGTTATCAAGGGTGACACACTAGGGTTCTGGCTGTCAGATTTGGATGCAGTCACCATTCACTGAAATGAAGAACCTAGAAGAGGGCCAAGTTCAGGGGGCAGGTGATGAGCTTGGTTAGGGTTTGTTGAGTTTGAAATGTCTTTGAGATGTTCTGTGATAATGACAAGTAGTCAGAAGCTCAGAGGAGACATCTGGGATGGATATTTAAACTGGAGATTTTCCTGCATATAAGTGTTAATTGAAACCACAGGTGGAGATGGAATCACATAAGAAATGAGTAGAGAGAAGAAGGTTTAGGATTGAACCTTAAGTCTATTATTCAGTGGCTGGTAGAGGAAGAAGACCTGCAAAGGTGTCAAAGGAGTGGCCACGGAGGTAGGAGGAGAATAGAAGTATGGTGTCATAGAAGCATAGGGAAGAAAGTGTTTCAAGGAGAAAGTGATCAGTGGTGTCTGATGTTGTTGAGAGATCAGATAACATGAAGACTGCACATAGAAGTCATTGTTGTTGACCTTAGCGTTGGCAGTGGCTATTTCAGGAGTGTGATAAGAGTAGGAACAAGAATGGAGTGGGTTGAAGAGTGAAAGGGATAAGAAATGCTAACATAGTAAGGACAAACCTTTCTAGAATTTTGGTTGCAAAGGGGTAGAGAGAGTGGGAGAAAAAAATATATATATATTTAGGAAAAGAGAAATAGGATTGGAGAAGACGTTGTAGATCTGTTGAATTTTGTTTTTGTCAGAAACTTGAGAATGTTTAAAACCCAGTAGAAGGATCGAATTGAAGAGGAGAGAATAAGGGATAATGAGGAGTTAAAGATTCCTTAAGAAGGCCAGAAAGGATGTATCTAAAGTGCACAGGTGGAGAGGTTGGCCTTAGATGGGAGGATAATACCTCTATTGTGTAGCTGGGAAGGAGGACAGATGGATCTAGATGTAGGTAGTTTTCATGGTTGGTAGTAGGATATTGAGAGTTTTCATATATTGGCTTCTATGTGTGTGTGTGTGTGTGTGTGTGTGTGTGTGTGTGTGAAGTAGGATGAGGATTATCTGCTTAGTATGAGGATGGAGGGTTGGAGATTGGTGGCAGGGCCTGAGGACATCAGTGAACGAGGGTCTTTGAGTCTTTGGATAGGAGGAAGTGATTGGAAGGTTGGAATATGATACCCCCGAGGATGGGGAGAGGGTGGTACAACTGAATGGCAGGGCCAAAAAGGATATGGGTGTTCACAAGGGGTAGGGGGAGAAAGGCTTGAAGGGGGCCACAAGGAACAAAGATGCTAGGACTGCCTCCTGACTCCAAAGTGTGAGAGTCCAGACAGCCACTACCTGAGAAGATTGCAGGAAAAGTGTCTTTAGGGCACTGAGAGGAGAGGCCTATGATGTAGCCCTGTTGTCTAGGTGTGGAGCAGAGGTTCCAGAGGGCTTACTGGAAGTGCTTGGGAGGTGGAGAGGGTGATGGGCTGGGTCAGGTGGCCGGGAAGGAAGGTTGGAGCATGACAGAGAGAGTTAGGTGGTAGAGGATAGATTTCTGCATTGGTGGTGGAGCCTACCTACGTTTTCAGTGTTGAGTGATGATAACAGGGATGAGTTAGGAACAAAGAGCCAGAGGACAGTCTTGTTTTGCTTGGCTGGAGTGACAACAGACCCCGAATTTGCGTGTCCTTCAGGCTGCTTGAGATGGATGATAGTGGAAGCAGAGATTTACTGAGTGCAAAAATACCATATACTGTTCTGTGTGCTCGATGAACATTGTATTGTTTATTCCCCATGACTGCTGTGTAAAGACAGTGCTGTAGTACTGTTTTTATCTCTGTTTTACAGAAGAGGAACCTGAGGGTCAGTTAAAGCAAGCAAGTTAAGTAACTTGTCTGTGGTCACACAGCTAGTGAGTGATGGAGCTGGGATGCAAACCCAAGACTACCAGACTGAGCCCAAGCACTTACCACCATGTATCCTGAATATTTTCTTACATGTGAAATTTTGCTTTTTTTAAATGATAGAATGTTAAGAAGTTACTGCAGTAGTTAATACAAAATTATCTTTTTAGACACGAAAATTAATTTCAATCCTAGAATCCCAGAATCTTACTTTGAGGGTGCTCTGAAGGTCAGACTAGTGCCCCCACTCCCTCTGCAGACCAATCTTCCTAGTGATCCTTTTGTCACTTCCATTGTATCGTGGGTGCTGGCCACTTCTAAACTGTTGGACAGTTTTTCCTTAGATTAAGCTGAATTCTTCTCTCGTAATTTTTGCCCATTTGTGCCGTTTTGAGTAATGCAGAGTAAGTTGCATCTTTCATTTTTTACATGGCACTTCTTTAGATGTTTGAAGAATTCTCTCAAGTCTCCCCTAAGTAATCTCGTTCCCAAGCTAAGATTACTGAGCCTTTAACTCTTCATGATATAATACGGTTTCTAAAATCACCTTCTTAGTTATACTACCCTAAAGGTACTGGGGTATGTGGTTATCCTGAGTAAAGTGGGACTGATAACTTATCTTGATTAAAAGCTATACTTGCACAATATCCAACTATAAATGAGCCTGAAGTTTGATTTTAATTTTTAGTATCTTCATTACACTGTTATCTCTTGCTGCCTTGTGTCACTTTGTGTGTGTCTGTACCCACATGTGGCTATTATATCAAGATCTGTACTTGGGTGTTGCCTTTAAAAAATTTATTCCTATTACATTTCATCTTTCTGATTGGGATTTATTATTCCAGATTATGCAGATTATTTTGAAACATAATTCTGTTACCCATGATATTAGCTGTCTTTCCCAGTTCTGTGTCATATGCAGAGTAAGTAAACATGTCTTTGTAAAAGTATTTACTGAAAGCAGCACTCAGAAGAGAAAACCTGATAGAATAGCAGGAGATATTTCTCAAGCCTACTTCAGGCCAGATCTACACTCTGCTTCTAGTTATTCAGCTGGCTCTGGTTTTACCTAATTTTGTTATCCAGCTCATACTTCTTTGTATTATTCACAAAGCTATCATGAGAAACTTTCAGAATTTCTCTGGAATCAACTTACGCTTCATTTGGCATTCTTCCATCTACTAGGATGTAGCAGTCAGTTAACTGTGGGAGTGAGGAGTAGGAAGAAGTCAAGGATGACCCGTTGTTTTAGATTGGAAGATGGGGAAGCGTTTGGATCACAGTGTCATTCACTAATACGTGGAATTGGAGGAAGGGATGGTTTGAGGTGGAGCTCAGTTTGGGCCATGTAGCGCCTGACTCAAGCCACGGTCTTTTGGATTGCCTCATATGCATGTCTAAGCTGGACAATGAAAAAAAGAAGACAGAAGAAGAATTGCTGCATTCAGATTGTAGTGTTAGTATAGAATATTGGATATACCATGGACTGCCAGAAGAATGAACAAATCAGTGTCAGAAGAGATACAACCAAAATGCTCCTTAAAAGTGAGGATAGCAAGACTTTGGCTTGCTTACTTTGGACATGTCATCAGGAAAGACTAATCTCTAGAAAAAGACATCATGTTTGGTAAAGTAAAAGGTCAATGAAAGTGAGGGAAACCCTTAAGAGATGGATTGACACAGTATCCACAACAATGGACTCAAACATACCAAAGATCATGATGATGGCACAGGACTGGGCAACGTTTTGTTCTGTTATATATAAGGTGGCCATGAGTCAGTGCCAACTCAACAAGAACAGAAGCCTGCAGGGCCTCCAGGATGCCCAGATGAAGCCATATAGTGGGCAGCTGACCATCCAAGACTGGTGCACTGGGGGATGATGGCATCTGGGAGCACAGAATAAGCAGTGTTGAAATTGTGTAAAGAGGGCCTGGAGGGGAGGGAGGAAAGCATTGCCAAGATGAGGGAGTTCATGCCCGATAGCCTCTGTCTTCTTGGTGAAATGGGAAGAAACCCCATCTGTTACAAGAGAAGGAGAGCTGGAGATAAGAGAGCAGTGGATGTTTAGAATCGATGTAGAAATAGGAAGGGGAGCTTACTAGGGATGGGAAAAAGAATGCTAAGCATGAGTGGGGCATTCTTCCCAGCTTCCCCATACTTGCTGCCCCTAAAAACTAACAGGAAAGAGCTTTCTCCCTCTTTTTAAGAGTATTTATTGCTAAACACTATAGCAGTGGTTCTCACCTGCAAGTAGCATCAGACAGTGAAGGAGTGTAGTTGTTTGCGTTATGGTAGTTGCATCGGGGATTCTGACCTTCTCTCTAAGGAACCCCTATCCTATTAGGAAATAACAAACATGGGAAAATTTGAGTAATTGTTACTGTTTGCAGTTTGGTAGTTCTCAACTTACCTGGTGGTCATCTCTGCTGGGTGTTTATCTACTGGAAAGCAGGGCGTGCTCCCTCAGCATCCTGAACCTTACGCTTTATATTGTGATGACTTGTGTGCCTGTTTCCCTGCTGGGCGGTTAGCAGGTTCTCGTTCTGTGTTGGAGCACCAGCACAGTGCCTGGCATGTGGTAGACATGTGACAAATGTTGGATTAACTGATGCTGAAATGAAGACTGAGTCAGCCCTGTCCCTGGAAGTCCTCTTGCCAGGAAGAGACCGGCTCCAGTCAAGCCTTTTCATGTTCTTCCCTGCTAAGAAACCAGCTCACATTAAAGTTTATATTTTTGGGGGGAATGATGAATATCTTAATGGTGAATTGTTTGAGTACCTTCTACTGGATTAGTTAAATTAACAGTTCATAAAAGGGATGTTACATGATACCTATTTATAAATATATTTTATAGCATAACTTTTAACAAACATTTATGAAATAAATGCTCACGGTATACACTGGATTTTAATGAAAATCAATGAGCAGCCTGTGCCCAGCCCTGCTCTAAGACCAGGAGGGAGCAGGCAAAACCCTTCAGAGCAAACCATCCCTCCAGTTAAGAACAGACTCTCCACTCTGTTCTGATGACTGGTTGGGTTCATTTTCTTCATTTATCTGACCCCTGGCCTCCGAACCCCTATTTGTTTTAAAAGAATGTTTCCCCTTTACACCTCACTTAGTAGATTTTAATGATATTTAATTATGTGTAAAACCTTTATGTATTATTTGGTTAATATTAAACTTAGGCTAAAAGACCTCAAATTAAATATTTTAATAATCAATATGTGTTGAATTTAAAAAAAAAGTAAATGAGCAATATAGTTAATGGAGTCTCAGAAGAATTGTAATATGTGTAAATTAATGAGCACAAAAAATAGAATGAAGAGTTTGTTATAGACACATGAGCTGTGTGGGAAGGGCCCCTGTGGGAGACTGATTCTTACTATGATATCCTGGTTGGAAGGGAATGAAGTGGGGTTATTGCTGGTGCAGTCAATGACTTGGCTTTTTTCTAGTGAACTGGCTTCAGTAGGTGACTTCATTTCCTTACATTAGGCAGCTGGAAATGTGTATTGACTCATTTCCCTTTCATTTGAGGGTCAGCTCCGTCAGAAATGGAGCCATAGAAATGCTCTATTTGCTGGATATGAGCAAATGCATTAGTGTCTGTTTTTAATCTGAATGTTACTAAGGTTTTTAGGAACCAAATAAAAACCATGGAGGATTTTTGTTCCAAGGAAATGTGTGACTGCGGAATATTTTTTCAAAGTTAAATACTAATTTAAGTAGTAACAGTGGTATGGTTCTTTTCTAAGTCTTATGATCTTAATTTTATTCTAAATATTGCTTGTCCTTCTGTACAGTTAGTTTAGTTTTTATTTGATAATTATTGTTTGTTTTGATTTTGCAGGCAATGTTATTTCTCTTATGACTTCTAGCTTAATTGTACCTTAGAAATTATCTAACCAACTCTCTCATTTTATAGATAAGGAATTTGAGGCATAGAGAAATTAGTTGAGTATTTTACTAAGTTTAATTAAAAATAATATTCCTAAAAGGATATCTTCAGTTATAGTACTGCAGATTTCCTCTTAATGTTAAAATTTAAGACTTGGATGATTTTGAATCTCATGTTGTTAAAATTGTCTTCTAAACACTGAGATCTTTAAGATAATAGATCCCCCCCCCTTTTATTTTAAATACAAATATAAGATACATGACAAATAGCTGGTAAAGGCAAAGAAACACAAAAAGCTTAAAATTCTTATAATTTCTTTGTATTTTTACGTTTGTGCTAAACTTTAAAAAATTACTAAAAAAACTACATGCTCTTTAAAATGTAAGCAATTTTTAATGTAGTTTTATCATGAGATAGCAATTTATAGCCATCATTTCTTTTAACAGGTTGAAGAAATATGGATACCATCACTAAACTAGGCACTATTTTTGCCAGCTTTGTCATCTTTCAGCTTCTTTTCCACTTTCTAAGTTCTTGGTTTTCAGCAAAAGTTTGTCCAGGTTTTAATAGTCTCAGCTTCGAAAAGAAGATTGAATGGAACTCAAGGTAAAGCATATAAAAATGTAACTGATTAAAAAAAATCAAACACTAGTTTTGTGACATAAAATAGCTATCTGAAATATCTCAAAAGAGTGATTTTCATTGAAGATGTTACAGAATTTAAGGTCACTTTTTTTATTTGACCTTAGGAGTAAAAGGAAAGAAGTAGATGTCATACACGACGTTTTGAAAAATTCTTATATTGAAATGTGTTAAGATAAAATTATTTAACTTTCTGGGAAAGCGTGGGGAGGTGAGACACTAGCTGCTTGTTTAAGACTATTGTTTTGTCTTTTCTGAAATATTTAACATAACAAAACACATGTTCTTTAGAAGTGATAACAGAAGAAAACATTCCTTGGCGTTGTGAGTAGCCTATGTATAGTATTGACTGGCTTAGGACAGTTAAACTCAACACACAAGAGAACACAGAACATGATATGCATCCATATCTCTCTTTTAATATACTTTTCATTACAATTAAGAGCCCTCCAGAATGTATTCTTTTGCTGTGATCTAAAATAAAAATTACTTTTTAGAATTTTTTTAAATGAAAAAAAGGAAAAAGAACAAAATATCTAAGGATGTAAAAATCTGTTGCAGTTTTTGATAAATTGGCTATACATTTTTTTTTCCTGCAACTCATTAATGTCTCACAAGGTTTCAAACACAAAATGACTCTGATGACTGTTTCACCTCCTTTAAAGCATTTCATGTTCTCAGATGTCACTGTGCATTTGCAAACCTCAGTGAATGGTAGCAGCTATGGGAATATTTTTTGTTGTTATTTAGTTGAACTTAATGTTAACTACAAAATGAATTCAGCAAGTCTTTAAAATTGCTATAATTGTTTTCCATAGACTTTTCCTTGTAGGATTAAAGAACTTCTGCCAAATGTCTGAGTATTTGAGAAAGATCATAGTTGACCTGAAATCCCCTATTTTTGTTTGAGTCACATTGTTTTGTAGGCCTCTACTTTTTTTGTGGTAAATGTATAGGTAACAAAACATTTGTCATTTCAATAGTCTTCACGTGTACAGTTCAGTGACATGAAGTATGTTCGTCATGTTGTTCAGCCATCACATCATCATTGACCATTCCTGAATTTTTCCATCACCCTTAAAAGACTCTCAGTGTTCCCTAAGCATTGTATCTTTCTTTCCTGTACCATCTCTCCTGCCTGTGGTAACCACTCAGAAACTGTGGTCTCTATATAGTTGCCTGTTCTAGATATTTCATGTGAGATCATACAACATTTGTCTTTTCTGTTACTGTTATTTCACTCAGCTTAATGTTTTCAAGGTTTATCCATGTTGTAATATCAGGACTTCATTTCTCTTTATGGCTGAGTGATATCCCACTTACGTATGTGCCATATTTTGTTTATCCACCCATCTTTCGATGAACATTTAGCAAGTTTCCACCTTTCAGGCATCCACTTTTATAACTCCTAATGTGAATCAGACTTCAGTTGTTTTCTTGTGCACCTTATACTGATTTGTCTGGTTCATACATGCTATAGTTCTTCTTGCCCAAAAAGCAAGAATCATTTCTCCACCTATGTTTGAAAAATGAGAAGTATTTTTTTTTTTGTCTTAAGAATAGCACACATTGTGTTGTTGAAATGTACTGTACTAAAGGTACTAACCATTATTTGTTTTAAACTCTTCCTGACGTACGAAGATAGGTGGAATAGTGGAAAAGAGAAGGGAGAGTGGGATGGGGGGCCGTGCAGTCTGTGCTACCAATTTGAGCTCTCCATTTGTTTTTCACTGTGGTTAGCGTAGGCTAAAGGGTTTTCAGTCTTGTTGTTGTTAGGTGCTGTCAAGTCAGTTCTGACTCAGTGACCGTGTGTACAACAGAACAAAACACTGCCTGGTCCTCCGCCATCCTCATGATTGTTATGCTTGAGCCCATTGTTGTAGCCACTATGTCAGTCCATCTTGTTGAGGGTCTTCTTCTTTTTCACTGACCCTCTAATTTATCCAGCATGATGTCCTACTCCAGGGCCTGGTGCCTCCTGATAACATGTTCAAAGTATGTGAGAAGAAGTCTCCCATCCTTGCTTCTAAGGAGCATTCTGGCTGTACTTCTTCCAAGACAGATCTGTTCATTATTTTGGCAGTCCATGGTACATTCAGTATTCTTCGCCAACACCATAATTCAGAGGCATCAGTTCTTCGGTCTTCCTTGTTCATTGCCCAGCTTTTGCATTGGTAGCTGCAAGTCAAAGAAATGGGAGGCGGTGGGGGGGTGGGGGGGTGGCGGGTATGGAGAGAGAGATGCAAACTTTAAAATGAAACAAAACAGTGAAATTAAAAAATGCTTTACATCATTTGGTCTCATCACTGCCATTCTAGGCTGCAGGGAATTAGCATTTGGGAAAGTGAGTTCCCATTTGCAAAAGGAGCCTGGGATTATGCAAATTTCATTTAGCTCTTCAAATGATGTGTTCTCTCTGTCTCTCTCGCATAGTTTAGAGTTAGTCCTGCTTCCCACTCCAACTAGGAAGTGGAGAGTGCAAAAAGGGAAAAAATTGACATTTGTCTTGAAACCCAGCCTCCAGTCTTGAAACCCAGCCTCCAGTCTTGAAACCCAGCCTCCAGTCTTGAAACAGATGCATCAATACAACACACCTAGTTCTTCCTAGTAATCAGGAAAAAGTCTCTGAACCGTAGGTGGTTTAAGCCATCTAATAGAAAAAAGAGAGGAGGAAACTTCACCAGAAAATGTACACTTGAGGGCTAACAGCTTAATTATAAATGAGACATTGCTGTGTTATAATTGTTGCCTTTTCTAAAAACTTACATGCTCGTAGATGATATATAAAATATCTTAAATTTTTAAAATTTTCTTAATTATTTTTATCCAGTTGCTGTCATATAGCTTAGAAAGTTTCGTCGTGTGGAAATACTCCTAATTTTGAATCTACTGCTCCAAAATTTAACTCTCCTATTTATTTGAGCTATACCATCTCTATTGGTAATACTCAGACTATTTGTGAATGATTAAATCAGTAACTTTAAATAGCTGTTCTAAAAACAATCACTGATTATTTCCTAGAAAACCAGTATCTTTTTGTAAGCACAAACATTTCTATTTAATCTTCTTTGAAAAAAATTGAAATATTTTATCTTGGG
This sequence comes from Dugong dugon, assembly GCA_030035585.1. Lineage (NCBI taxonomy): Eukaryota > Metazoa > Chordata > Mammalia > Sirenia > Dugongidae > Dugong > Dugong dugon. Next base: position 131,598,940 of record CM057462.1, read on the forward strand.
CAGCATTTTGCTATTTCTTTTTAGGCACTAATGAATTTACATTTTACTTTGTCAGGAATCTAATTTTAAAGAATACGATAGGAAATTTTTACTAACAAAGAAGCTTCAAATTACAGACTTTTAACATAGAATAGTATGTAACCGCAGGGTGTCTGCTTCTCCTGTTCCTTATGATGGGGACTGTTTGGTCCATGTTACATTCAACTGTCCTGTAATGAATTATAGGAGTCCTGGTGGTTCAGTGGTTAAGAGCTTGGCTGCTAACCAAAACGTCGGCAGTTGGAATCCACCAGCTGCTCCTCGGAAACCCTGCGGGGCAGTTTCACTCTGTCCTCTTGGGTCGATATGAGTTGGAATGGACTCAATAGCAACGGGTTTTTGGTTTTAATGAAAAATATGCCACTTCCATCAGCTGAGGGCTTGTAATCCATACCATTTACCGTATAACTTCTCAACAGAAAAGATAATTTGAGGCCTGAGTATCAGGAACAAAGAGATTTCTTCTGAAAGGAAAGTTTTGGACTTAAGGTTATTGAACACTAAAACTGGTTAGTAAGAGAGGCTATGCTTTTTCTTTTTTCCTCTTACAGAATTTTTGAATAGCTACAGAAAGCTGGCTGTAGGATTACTTAGATGGAGTGTTTCATTTAATCATCATTTATGTTTTTCTCTTGCTAAACCAAATGGAACACAGGTGTGCTTGGCATGAAAATTCCAGACTTGTAAGTCAGATAAATTGGGCTAATTATTCACATGTCAAAGTGATCTTTGGTATTATAAAGGATCAGTGCCTTTAAATTAGTGAGATTCTTTGAGACTTTAAAATAACATTTGGTTTAGTATGATTAAACTCATCTATTTAGGAATATATCATCTACTAGAGCAAATATATTGTTTTTTCATGTTACGATGAGATCTTCTAATATCAAGCTTAATTTTGGTTGATATATTTCAGTTATTTTGAAATATTTGGGGTCATATTATAGAGAAATATTTATTGCACACCAGTAATTTCTAGAGGGAAAGCTTTGCTGTTCCTTTTAATTTTTATTCTGTTGAAGAGAAAATAAACTTCATTACTTGCAAACTTAATCAAGATACGAGAAATCCTAAATTGTTGGATAAAAAACTTCACTGTGTGGATAAATACACAGTAACCTACGTATAGTTCTTTAAGTGGCACATCGTAGATTTTGGGTATCGTTTGAGTGATTAAATTATTAATTAGCAGGGTACGTTCGTACAAACATGTTTTTCATTTAAACCTTATTCTTTCTATAAAAGAAAACTGGACCTGGATCTTGTGAACATTTGCTTTCACTTGAATGCTCCTTTTAATAACTGATTCTCTGTACACAGGCCTCAATTTCTCTGTTTATAAGGGCTTTCGTAGTACTGTTAAAAAAGGACTAATAATAGCTGCCCTAGCTTTCTCACAGCTTCGTTACAAAAATCAAGTGAAATAATGCATGTGGATGTACCTTTAAAACTGAAATCTCCCAGGTAATACATCTTTATTTCATGATCCATCTGAAATCTGTTTTAAGGATACCAGAGCGAAAAAAAAAAAAAAAAAAAAAAAACCCATTGCCATCAAGTGGATTCCAACTCATAGCGACCCTATAAGGACAGGGTAGAACTGTCCCGTAGGGTTTGCAAGGAGCAGCTGGTAGATCTAAACTGCCAAACTGCTGACCTTTTGGTTAGCAGCTGATCTCTTAACCACTGTGCCACCCAGGCTCTGTTTTAAGATAAGGAAGTGGTTAAGGTCAATAGATTTGGAAGCATTCGCAACTGATTTCCTAAAGAGCAGGGAACTCAGCCTGCAGTGACCCTGTTGGAGATGGAGCTGGGAGCAGGGTGCTGGGTAGTGGGCTTACCAATTGCCATCTCTCTGTCCAAAACTCCATCAACTGCATTATCACGTATGCTTCTGCTTTAGAGCTCTTCACCAAGAAGTGATTCCTTGGTTTTCTAGCAGGGGAACTGCAGTCACAGGCAGTCTTTTTGTCATTAATTCCAAAGTAAAGTGTGGCCCTTGGGTTTCTAAATGGCAGTTTTGTATTATACTCTGAGATGGATCCACTACAGTATTTAAATGCTTCTAGATATAACTTCTTAAGAATGCTAAATGTCTTCCCAGAATGAGTTAAAGTTTGGGACAAAGAATCTAAAATCTTTGTATTTTGTTTAATTTCAGGGTGGTATCCACATGCCATTCTTTAGTGGTTGGAGTTTTCAGCCTGTATATTTTCTCTTTTGATGAGGCTGCTATAGCTGATCCACTTTGGTAAGCTGTTTATTTCTAAGATAGTCAATTTCATTTCTATTTTTATATTAATTATTAATAAAAACATTTCTTACCTTAAAATATAAAGCATACAGATGGTGTATGTTTTATGAAAATGCACGTGTTCAAGATTTATTTCAGCAAGTTGCCTTAATATGATTTATTTTAGATTTGAGTACATATGAGGGCCATTTTGACTAAGTATTGCAATTGTTATCAAAAATAGGGAGTATATGGTAGTAATATAAACATTTTTTCTGTGTTAGTGAATAAAACCAAGTTCTTGTAACTACTGTTCTGAGTAAAAATGAGTTATTATTGAGATACATTAGTCAACTTGGATAATAGCTACTTAAGACTTTGTCTTGAAATTCATGAATTTGTAGCCATTAATTAATATCAAAGAGATGAAAAATAAGAATTATTGATGGCTATGTGAGAAGAATTTAGTACCACACGAGAAGGATTTGAGGCACTAATAGTGACTGTATTCATCAATCATAGGATGATTTGTAAGATGGTTCCTTTTGAAAAGTTTAAACTCATTCCAATGGCAGCAATTGTACAAAATGTATTTCCTTGTGCTGTAAAAAAGTTTTAGTTCAGCTTAGTTTGAGAGATGTGTTTTGAGAAAGCACTGCACTGGGACATGGTAGACATGGGCTCTGGGGACAATTTGACCAGACATTTTGACCACCACTGTTTGCAAGGATGCTGTGTTTTATTCATCAATATGGAATTATTCCCATCAGTATTATAGCAATATTGATGAATTTTCACTGGGAAGCCATATTTTGGAGTGAATCAATTTAGTCAATTTAATTCCTTGACCAGGTTTCTATACAGTCTACCTAAACAATTTCTAGCTTTTTTTTTTTTTTAACTTTTATTTTACTTAGATGGTTTTTAGAAGAACTAATTGTTTTGGGAAGTAAATTTTACAACAGAGTTGACTCATTGATCAAGATTTTTCTTGACAAACTTCTACTTATTATTTTTTATATTTTTGCATTTTTATGCCATAATTTATTCCAGTTCAGTTTTCATGTGTTATATTTTTCAGATCCAAATTTGTAAAGAAGACATGACTTGTGCTAAATCTTTCCGTTTGTAGTTTTAGCTGTTGACAGTTTTATTTTGTTGTAAATGACACTTACTTTTTTTTTCTATTGAGATTTAAATATTTCACCATTAGTTCACATTATTAATCAGATAAAGGACTGATAATTTATATTTGTTTCTTGGAGCAAAGAGCATGAGTAGGGCAAAAGTGTAGGATATTGATATATGTAGAGGTTGAAACAGCAAGGTTAAGCTGTCCTACTCTGATCATTTCCTAATTGTATGATAATAGGCAGATTCCCCTAGTCCTCAGTAAAATAATGATGATAATACCATATTGCTTCAAAATCAGAGGCTGGACCAGATGATCTCTCAGGGTATTTGTTTGTCTGATTCAGAATCTATCCCCATCGTCATCAAGTCGATTCTGACTCATAGCGACCATATAGGACAGAGTAGAACTGACCCATAGTGTTCCCAGGGAGTGGCTGGTAGATTCCAACTGCTGGCCTTTTGGTTAGCAGCCAAGTTCTGAACCACTGCGCCACCAGGGCTCCCCAATTCAGAATAAGGAGTCAAAAAAATCAGCACCTGCAATTCCATTTAAATTCTCTTGCAAACAATAATTTGAGAATACATGTATAAAAAAGTTATCTTTTGGCTAAATTATCTTAGTAAAACTTTTAGCTAATATATATGAGAATTATGGTTATTCATGCAGTTGGAAGTATTATCATACTTAGCACAGTATTTTGTACATTGTAAGGCTTAGAATGGGATCCAGAATTTCGATTGAGACATTCCTTAGGTGACTTAATACACTGGAGTGTCAACTGTAGTGGGCCCTTAGATATCCTCCAAGCCCATCGTAAATTCCACTGGTAGTGTAGTTGATACCTTCCAAATTCTGAGGAAAAAAGCAAAAAACCGGTAACCTTTATTTTACCCCCATGAATTTGGAGATTCTGGGAATAGTTCTTAAAACGTGGCTTTAGTACAAAATGCATGGGAACTTTTAGCTACCTTCAGAAGGTTTGAGGTCTTCTAATTCAGGGACCTCAGTATAGGTTGGCTTTAGGTACTTTAGAGAATTTGAGCCTCATCAGAATTCTGAGAGTTGATGATTTATTCTCAAGGAAATTTTGGAGACTCACTTGGGCCTAGAGTAAACTTCAGGGAAATTATGGACTACAGAAGATCTCTTCATTAAAATGAGTCATCTTGGACAGGAAGGCCACAAGATTTCCTCAGGGGGCATGGTTTGAGATTATCCTGGGGACAGCATATGCCCGCTAGTACTAATACTACAGGATCATTTTAGTTCTGCTAAACTGTTATTGTGTGTTTTGTGATTTATATTTGAAAATAGCAACTTAACATTTGAGAAACTACAGTAAGTGTTTTCATTATATTTAAATCTCAATAGACAAAAAAGTAGGCATCATTTATAACCCATGTTCTAAAAAAGAGAAAAAGGAAACTTAATTTTTTTTTTTTTTTTAAATATTTACAGGGGTGATCCATCGCTTGGGAGTGTGAATATTGCTATTACTTCAGGCTACCTCATTTCTGGTATGTGATATGTGGTTTACTGTCTACTGCTTTTTAAAATACTCACGGAATTGTGCTAAGAGTACATAGTGTAGAACCGAACTGAACAGAACTCATTGCCATCAAATCGATACTAACTCATAGCGATCGTATAGGACAGAGTAGAACTGCCCCCATAGGATTTCCAGGGAGTGGCTGGTGGATGCGAACTACTGACCTTTTGGTTAGCAGCCGACCTGTTAACCACTGAGCTACCAGGGTTCCAAATAGTGTATGCTTTTGGTTTATTTATTTGAGAATGAAGCTTTTAGAATTCATACAGAGAAAAAAAAAGTTGGCTTTTGTAACTTCGTCTGATCTCAGATGAAGATCACTGTTGCAGAGAGAAGCCCCAGACAACTGAAGCCCTGACATTTTTTACTAATGATGGGTCCTTTTGTAGGTCCCTGGGTGATGCAAACAGTTTGCTCTTGGCTGCTAACCAAAACGTTGGTGGTTTGAACCCACACAGTGGTGCCATGGAAGATAGGCCTGCTGATCTGCTTCCATAAAGATTACAGACAAGAAAACCCTATGGAGCTCAGTTCTACTCTGTAACACATGGGGTGCCATGAGTGGGAATCAGTGAGTTTGGATTTTGTTTTTTTGTCTCTTTGTGTCCTAAGAGTCTCTCAGGTGGAATTAACTGTGAAGCTAAAGAAGTTCAAGCTTCAGAATCCCTCACTTGCAAGGGCCCTTGAATGGTGCTCCTATGCTGATTGTTTTGTTTTGTTAAAATTTGCGAAAGTAAGCTGTTTTAGCCACAGTCAATTAAAATCCAGACTTTTTCTACTCCACATTCACCTCTCTCCTATTTCCCCTCATGTTAGATGGAGTTGGAGTGGCCAAGGGCATTTGTACAATTAGGTAAAGGGGAAGTTGGGAACATGTCATTTTAACTGCAAAAGACATTGGGACCATCTCAATAAAACAAGAGAGAAATAACAGATTCCTGATTTGGATATTTATATAGGAACTGTATTTTGTAATTTTCAAATTTATTACAAAATTGAGAGAAAATCAAATAAAAATAATGGAATATGAAATAAAAATGGTAAACGAAATCAATAAACATTTTTCTGAAACTAAGAAGTGAATTGTAACCAAAAGAATTAGATCGTACCAAAATGCAGTAATTCATTAAAAGGAAGAGCTAAATTTTAGTATAAATAATTAGTTAATAGGTTAAAAGAAGAGTGAATCACTGATATGTTGGAAAAAGATTTTCTGCTTTGACACAAAATGCTGTCTTTGTCCAGGATAACACAAAATTCATAATACACCACGTACACTGGTTAATGAACGTTATCAATTCCGAGAGTAGTTACTCGCTGGGAACTCTTGTATGAAAGAAACTTGATAAAGGTTTTCTCAAATAAGATAATCCAAAAAATTTACAAACAAGAGCTATGGAGTTAAAGAAGCTTTTCTAAACTGTCAGAAATTTTTAAAAGCTGAATGAAAAGTGAATTCTTTTTATTCTCTCTACAGAAAAGAATTATAAAATCATTGTCATATAAATTGATGACCAAAGAGTGTGCAGCCAAAATATGTAGAGGGAAAAAATACCCATTGCCGTCGAGTCGATTCTGACTCATAGCGACCCTATAGGACAAAGTAGAACTGCCCCATACGGTTTCCAAGGAGTGCCTGGTGGATTTGAACTGCCAACTTTTATGGTTAGCAGCCGAACTCTTAACTACTACGCTACCAGGGCTGTTATAATACTTTTCTTGATATTACACATTTGTGGTATTTATTTTCTATTTAAAATTTGTAATTTTATGATGTATTTTCTTTCTAAGTATTCATATCTAATTTTTTATTTGCAATTTTTATTTTTATAAGAGAAGGTCCCACTTTATATAAGCTTTAGACCTCACAAAACCTGAATCCTCCCTCTGGTGTCCATCCATGTTAGCCATTTGTTTCCATGTCTAAATTTCATCTTAACCAGGTAGTTAAAAACACAAAATAAAAAGTTACATTGACATTTTGAGGTTTTTCAGTTTTGGTGTATTTCCTAACATATAGTGTTTCAATTCAGGACCTTTTAAGGAAGAATTACCATCGTGACTTCATGGTGGTTTTGCCATTTGAAATTAATATTTAATTTGTCCTTTGTTCATTTTCTATATTTTTGTTGAATTTGTGTTATAAATCAGTTGGTCATTTTATACCACCATCTTATCTCTGTCTGAATTAATGTAATGATGAAAATCAATAATTTAAGCTTTTTAAAAAATTGATAATATTTTCATTTTATTTAACACTGGAAACAAGTTATCCATTTATTCATTCAACAGATATTATGTTACATGCCTATATGCCAGATGCTGTAGGTCTCTGGGTAGCACAAATGGTTTGTGCTTGGCTACTAGCTGAAAAGTTGACGGTCAAACCCACCCAGCGGCACTGCAGAATGAAGTCCTGCTTATCTGTTTCTTCAGAGATTACAGCCAAGAAAACACTTTGGAACTTGGTTTTACTCCGTAACACATGAGGTCGCCATGAGTTGGAATTGACTCAGTGGCAATGGGTTTTTGGTTTGGTGCTAGATTCTATGAGTATAAAGATGCCTACAACTTGGCTCTCATCCTGAAGGAACCACAGTGTAGTGGGTGTTATTGTTGTTGTTAGATTCTTAGATATGTACTGTCAACTCCATGCACAACGGGATGGGACCATTGTGATCCATAGGGTTTTCATTAGCTGCTTATTCAGAATTAGATCTCCAGGCCTTTGTTCCTAGTTTATCTTAGTCTGGAAGCTCTGCTGAAACCTTTCTAGTATCATAACAACACACAAGCCTCCACTAACGGACAGGTGGTAGCTGAGCATGAGGTCCATTGACTGGTAATCGAACCTCAGTCTCCTGAATGGAAGGCGAGAATTCAACCACTGAAGCACCAATGCCCCCCAACCCCATAGTGGGCGAGACAGTTCTATCAAAGCAGATACTTTACAAAAAAGTGGGTTGATGGACTAGCTGAGGTATGAGTAGACTGCTATGGGCTCAGAGTAGACAGTGATGATTTGCCAAGGGAAAGAGTTAAATACATTTGGGTAACAATGCAGCTTTCTTCCTGTGTAATATCTTACTTATTTTTCCTTCTTACAGATTTGTTGCTTCTTGTTTTGTATTGGAGAGCGATTGGTGACAAACTTTTTGTAATTCACCATTGTACAGCGCTGTATGCATACCATTTTGTACTGGTGAGTGCTGTTTTGCAATAGCCTAACAAGCAGACAGGATTGGGTATGGCAACTTCAAGGGGAACATAAGTCTAAGCTTATATTTCTTAATTTATAAAGACCGACTCCAAACACATTCAGGAATCTCTTTTGTGATGTTATCTTGTTTATTGAACAAAATAGTAAGTCAACGTGTGTCTGTCGCTGTGACTGTTTGGATTTATAAATTTTGAGAGAGACAGATGACCTCAATATTTTGAATTTTTACTTAAAACTTTTAGAATTATGTAGATCTGGACGTTTGTCTGTCTTTCTAGATGCATTTATGATTTAGCAGCCATAAGGTATAGCTTCCTGTATAGCCAGTTAAATTATTTCTTTTCTGCTTAATTACATGTTCTTTAGTTAAGTAGGTTGCAGCAGTGGGGGTGTCTTGCTCAGAGACTTAATCAGAATTCCAGGACTGAGCTTAAGGAGGATTCTCACAGTAAATCTCAGGCAGTAAAGCACATTAAATTCTGTATCTAAAATTATTTTTCTACGTATACATTTGTAAATTAACAATTTTATATCCCTTTCATGTTTGTTTGGTTTCTTGATAATGAATTATTTTTCAACCTAGATATACCACCAAGCTGAAAATATATATTTGGAAGTAATACACGTATGTAAATGAGAATTTTATAAACTTTATGTAATAGACATGACATAAAAGTCCATCTTTTAAAACTTAAATGCAATCTCTAGCTTTTTTTTCCTTTGGTATTACCAAAATCCTTATATTACTGGATATTTGTGACTATTGGAGGATTTAAAATAATGCATACAAATGCGTATTAATATTCTTCTGTTTTTCTTTATGTTGACTCCCAGAAAGATAGCTTAGTGACTAAGCAGTCAATTTGGCATTATTTCTGCAAGAATTAGATATATCAAAACATCTTGCCACATCACCCATTTGAAGTCACAAATTTAAATAATATAGATGTTTTAAAAACTATGTGGGTTTTAATGTATAAAAATAAGTGCTTCTGTACCCCAGATATATCTATAATCACTGTTTTTCTGAAGAAATAGGATATTTGTACTGGCATTTCCTACTGTTCATTCCTTCATCTTGTTTTTTTAAAATTTTAATAGATAATAGATAGTTAAAAATATAGCTTCTTAGTTTCAAATTCTAATGATGACAATAGAAAACATCCTTTCAGGAAACCTAATAGAATATTTTCTGATCCTGTGGCAAGTTCAACATTTTTACTCCTTCCTTAAATGTTATCACCGTTAATGTATTACCAGTTTAAGATGCATCGAAGACTTCATCCTTTTACAGGTCTTAGATATTTGGTATATCGGCACTTTGTTTTTTGAGTACTTTTTCTGAAAAAGGATGTAAACTGATTAACAAAATACAGGTTAACTCTGGAATAAATGTATGGGTACACAGGTGAGTTTAACATCATGCTGTAATTTAGAATATGTTCTGTGAACATGAGCCACACATAATCAATGTGTTATGAAAAGAGTATAAGCTGGTGAAAGATAACAGATTACTTACACACATTTTTAAATGTGAATATTATGAACTGCTGTTCTCTGCTGGCCACTGAAATCACAGGCTTAGTAAATGTCTGGCTCTGCATGGGTTGGCAAGTTGAGTGTTTAATTATGTGGGATAAATACTTTTTTCTCTTTGGACTATTACACCTTTTTTTAAACCAATAAAATGCATGCTGGATTTTTAAAAAAGAAATTAACTCTTGCCTTAGTTGGTAAAATTAATAAGGAAATCAACTGCAATTTTGTTTGTTTGTTTTAAAGATGGTTGTTGCTTCTTTGATGCCTTCCTGTGTTTTGTTGTTTTAGTAGGAAATAAATTTATCTAATTAAAGTGAATCTATTCACAAGGAACCAAAATAGAAAAAATTAGATGAAATGATGAATGTTTCCATGCAAAGAAATTCTGTGTTGTATCTATTTTCAGACCTTACGTTTACTGGATTTTTCATGTAGTGAATCCCTAGGTCACTTTGTGCATTTTGTTATTCTAAATAAGCCTAGCAAAATGACTGTGCAAACCATGATGAAATCCTTGTCACATGTAGAACGAGAACTGGTAGTTGTGAAGCACTTTGACTTGATACTTACTCCAACTATTCTTTAGGCTGTTTGTACTAAGCTTTTTTCTTAAAAGAAGTTTTTGTAATTGCAACTAAATTTCAAGTGAAGAATAGAAGGAAATTACCTCTAGCTTTTTTAAAAGGTATGCGCTAGAAAAGAAAGAGTGGAATGTAACATTCTTTTGACTTGGAGTATTACAGTTTATATATAGGTTATGTAATGTTGTGATCACTGTTTTTGCACCTCTCTCTTATATATTTACTGAAGTTTTAAAATTCTCTGGTGGAGTAATTTAAAGCTTAAAGGGTCCTTTTCTGTCTATATAAACCAGACTAAATGTGTTGCCATCAAGTCGATTCTGACTCATGGCAACCCCATGTGTTATGGAATAGAATTGCTCCATAGGGTTTTCTTGGCTGTAGTCTTTGTAGAAAAAGATTGCCAGGGCTTTCTTCCATGACACTGCTAGGTAGGCTTGAACAGCCCGCCTTCAGGTTAGTAGTCAAATGCAAACCACTTGCGCTACCCAGGGACCTTTCTATCTGTATTGTTAACTTTTGTTGTTAGGTGCCGTTGAGCTAGTTCTGACTCATAGCGACCCTGTGTACAACAGAACAAAACGCTGCCTGGTCCTGCACCATCCTCCCAGTTGTTGCTATGTTTGAGCCTGTTTGTTGCAGCCACTGTGGCAGTCTGTCTCATTGGGGTCTTCCTCTTTCTCACTGACCGTTTACTTTATCAAGCACTATGTCCTTTTCCAGGGACTGGTCCCTTCTAATAACACGTCCAAAGTAAGATGAAATCTTGACATCCTTGCTTCTATGGAGCATTCTGGCTGTACTTCTTCCAAGACAGATTTGTTTGTTTTTCATGGTATATTCAGTATTCTTTACCAACATCATAATTCAAATGCATCAATTCTTCTTTAGTCTTCTTTATTCCTTGTCCAGCTTTTGCATGCAGATAAGGCAATTGAAAATACCATGGCTTGGGTCAGGTATTTTCAGGTCAGGTGTACCTTAGTCCTCAAGGTGATATCTTTGCTTTTTGACACTTTAAAAAGGTCTTTTGCAGCATATTTGCCCAATGTAATAAGTTGTTTGATTTCTTGACTCTATCTGTATAAACAAACAAACAAAAAAACACCAAACCCATTACTGTCAAGTTGATTCGTACTCATAGCGATCCTATAGGACAGAGTAGAACTGCCCCATAGGGTTTCCAAGGAGCGTCTGGTGGATTTGAACTGCAAGTATTTTGGTTAGCAGCCGAGCTCTTAACTACTGTGCCACCTGTGCTCTGCTATCTATAAAGAGAGGTTAAAATCCTAGAGTTTTTTCTGATATTCAGCTTTCACCCCTTCTTGGACAGGATACTAATTATTAAGAAAACCAAACAGACTAATCTCTTATTCTCAGGAAAATAAATACATTTATGCTTTAATGTCCTATTTTTAAGGATAAACCATCATCCTTTGTACATGCTTTATGATTCCATGGCAGGCTTGCTTTTTGTATTTCTTCTGAATCACCTCATCCCCAATCAAACCACAGCTTAAGATGAGTAACAATAAATTTCAAAAACTATTAGGGTAACCTTGAAAAGAAAATCACTGAGTATGCACATGCTCACGGCTCTTCTGTATTATTGCACTATCCTGGGATCTAATCATTAAATGATTTCACTGTGAAGAAAATTTGGCTTCAGGTGGTTCTTGGTGCATTTATTTAAAGGTACTAGGTGTGGTGTAATGCCTTGAAGGTGAGAATTTCTGTTTCTTGTTTAGTGCTTTATCTCGGTAAACTATGTGTGAAGTGTTGCTGAACAATGAAGGATTTGTTATGTCAGAAACAGTCAATTGTAATTTACATCAGGAGACAAGAATTATAAAAATATCCGTCTTTAGTCTAATGAAAAATTTCCCCAACATTTCCATGAAGTAAATACTAGGACTCACTAACATTTTGCCATTAATATTGTTAAAAAAGAAAAACTTGTTTTCAAAGGATTTTAGTAGGATTGCCTATTCTTAATTACACCTAAATATTGTATTTCCTCCTTTTTTCCAATTAGAGTAGCCTGAAAGGAAAATTAGGTAACTATAGTAACCATGATAGCAACATTTCTAAAGATAATACAGTTTCAAAAATTAATATTCTCTTGACTAGGTAAGTGCTAAAAATAGCAACCTAATATAGTTTACTAAAGCAAGATTTAATATTAAGGCCTGGGTGATTTATATTTCCCACTAAATTTACATACAATAAAAGATGTTTAATATTGAAAGCAAAATACTTTTAAAACTTGAAGAAGGTTTTGAACTTTTTTTCACGTAGAGTAATGAGCAATAGACTGGCAGAAGTAAATCTTGGGAATTAATTGTTCTATTAGTATTTCTCTAACTTACACAAATCTAAATGAAAGTGAAATTATACAGTTAGCTAATAACTCTTACTACTAAATGTTAAGTCATCAGGTTTCAAAAAATATATATGTGCATACATATATATGTAAATCATATACATAAAACACACATAGTCGTGTGGTTTTTTTTTGTTGTTTGTTTTGCAATGTGTTTTAATATTTAACTTCTTAATATTGAATATCTGATGTTGCCATTCCCCATATTTCATGAACATAACATAGCTCTTGTAAGGCCTTTCCTCATTTTTGGTTTAGGAGGAGCTGAAGTCTAACTCTACCTTCCTTGTTCAGTGGTGACTGCTGCATCCTCTTCTGTGAGCACAGAGCATCTTCTCAGATTTGTACAGTGGAATTACCTTAGCAGAACTGTCTCCCTCTCTTTCTCTAAGCTTGCTAGCTTTCTTAATTTATTTTTTCTTTCAATACCAGGAAAGAAAACAGGTTGATAGATTGGACTTAGTGTGTGATGATTAAAATAGATGTCAGCTGAGAGAATTGTTACGGCCACCCTAGTTACTATTTTATTCTCAATGTAGATTTTTTAAGAAGCAAGCTTATCAAATGACTGAAACAAAGTCAGGAAAAGGAACTAATAATCCATATGTTGGGTGATGTATTACATTTTTACAAAAACTTCGGACTGGAATAATAGGCTGAAACAGATAAAATTTGCTAGTGGTAAATGTTAAGTTTTGCATTTAGGTTTAACAGTAGTGTAGGAAAGGCGAAATGACCTGGAGGTGGTAGATGACCACAACTACATTTGCCGACCTTTTGGTTAGCAGCCGACCTCTTAACCACCGTGCCACCAGGGCTCCAATAGCATGTCACATCTGCTAAGCAAAGAAAGTTATTTCAAATTTAGACTCTGCAGGGGAAGCACAATATCCAATTAAAACAAAGTTATAGTTTGCCTTGATCCCTGGTAGTGTAGTGGTTAAGAGCTCCACTGCTAACCAAAAGGTCAGCGGTTTGAATACACCCATCGCTCCCTGGAAACCCTATTGGGCAGTTCTCCTAGGTGTGAGAATCAACTAGATGGCAACGGAATAGTTTGCCTGGTCAGACCACAGTCAAGATCATCATCATCTGAGGTTCCTAAACCTACGTGTGTTCAGGATGTTCAGGAGAGGGCTTCCAGATAACTGTAGAGGGGAGATTAAGTTTACTAGCTGTTGTCCTATGACAGGTAATTGAAGGTCCCAGAAATATTAGCCTGGAAAGGCCAAGAAGTTGGGGACACGATGACTTTGAAATGTGCTTGGAAATGTGAAAGTGCTAGTAAGTGAAAGAGGGAGTAGATTTATTCTGGATTATTTCAGACCCCAGAACTAGGACCAATTGAGGATGGTAAGGAGAGATAGGGAGACTTCTGTTTTACAGAAGAAAGACATCCCCAATGATTAAAGCATTATAACAAGGTTAATGGCCTGCCTTTTAAATGTGCTGTTCTACCACAACAGATTTTCAGTCCAGTAGATATAATAGCGTAGATGATTTGGGTGGAGCTTGCAATAAATCATCTGTATTTTTTTTTTTTTCATTATACTTCAGATGAAGGTTTATAGAGCAAATGAGTTTTCCACTAAACGATTAATACACATATTGTTTTTGTGACATTGGTTGCCAACCCCACAACATGTCAACACTGTCCCCTTCTCGACCTTGGGTTCCCTGTTACCAGCTTTCCTATCTCCTCCTGCCTCCTCGTCCTTGCCCCTGGGCTAGTGTGCCCATTTAGTCTCATTTTGTCTTACGGGTCTGTCTAATCTTTGGCTGAGAGGTGAACCTCAGGAGTGACTTCATTACTGAGCTATAAGGGTCTCTGGGGGCCAACACTAAATAATCTTTAAAGTTCCATTCTTATTCTGTGATTCTGTGATTCAACAATTTTGTTGAAATTATTTTATTTAGGTCCAATACTGGACAATGAGCAAGTAAGAGTAAGCTATGTCATCAAGTTTTTAAGTAACTCTGGGAGGAATATGTGCAAGCAGCTGGCCTGCAAATCCATTCGCTTCCTTGGGGGAAAGGGAGAAGAAAATGTGGCTAGTGATCCAGCTTAATCAACTTGTCAACAAGACATTTGGGTAAATGTTGTTAGCTGCCATTGAGTTGGCCCCCCTACTCATGGTGACCACATACACAGCTGGATGAAACAGTTCTGTGCCATCCCCATGATTGGTTGCAGATTAGAACATTTTGATCCATAGGGTTGACATTTGCTGATTTTCAGAAACTGATCTCCAGGCCTCTCTTCCTAGTCTGTCTTAGTCTGGAAGCATCCTTGAAACATGTTCAGCATTATGGCAACATGAAAGCCTCCACTGACACATGGGTGGTGGCTGCTCATCAGGTGCATTGGCAGGAAATTGAACCTGATCTTCCACATAAACCAACCTGTTGCCATAAATTTGATTCTGATTCATAGCAACTCTGTAAGAGAGAGAAGAACTGTCCCACGGGGTTTCAAAGGCTGTAAGTCTTTACGAAAGCAGACTGCTACATCTTTCTCCTGCATGGTGGCTGTTGGATTTGAACTGGTGACCTTTTGGTTAGCAGCCAAGTGTTTAACCATGGTGCCAGCTGGGCTACCACTGAAACACTAATGTGTCTTGGGTAAGTAAAGTACTGATACTTGTTAAGAGGAAGGTACCTTAACTCTGAAATGCCCTTAGCAGAATGTCCATAGCTAAGGATTACTTATAGTGAAGAGAACTCAGGATCTATGAAGCATGGCTCCTTGGAGAATGTCATGTAGGCTGCACAACTTTCTAGGGTGTAAAATGGAGATGTTTTATAATTTAAACTCTCGCTGCTGTGTGAGGAACTTCATGACCCTCACTTAGTCAAGCATACATCTATTTAGGGCCAGAGCTGCCTGCCTCTTCATTGCAGGAAGGACCTGGGCTGCTGTCTGCCCTTGATGTCCCAGACCTCTTTCTGCTTCACCTGAATCTTTTGATGACCATATCTTTGTAACATTTAATAAGGCTTGATACTAGGCAAGATCACTGTTTTCAGATGAGTGTGATTTGACAGCCCCATCCTGTGTGTTAGCTCCAGCCTTGTCTTGTAATTTAATATCTGAAAGCTTTGAATGATTTAAGTTAAGCAAATAGTTATAAACATAGGCATGGATTTTGTTCCCCAAACTCTTTTCTAGTTTATGCATACTCTGAAAGGCTTTCCCATAGTAATGTGCTAAGGCTCTGGATCAGTCTACAAAAGCCTGAATAACCTATAAAAAGGGCCTCATTATTGCTACTGTAGAACACAGTCATATTTTTATACAAAGTTCCAGTTTGGGATGCCCAGAGTTTATCTTCTAATATGCCCTGGGGCGCAGCTGTTAAGTGCTTGGCTGCTAACCGAAAGGTTGGTGGTTTGAACTCACCAAGTGGCTCTGTGAGTGAAAGACCTGACAATTTGCTTTCATAAAGATTATAACCTAGAAAACCCTATGGGACAGTTCTACTCTGTCACATGGGGTTGCTGTGAGTGGAAACCGACTCAATGGCATCCAGCAACAACAGTGGTGGGAAAGGGTGCCATCCCATTCCAAGCCATTGGTGATAGCACAGTATTTAGCACAATACTAGCAGTAGTAGGTGCATAATAATTTTACTTGTCTTTGCCCCTACTTTCCAAACCTTTGGCCCTAGCCACTGTCAGCAGCTAGAAACTTACCTTCCCCGTGGTAAGAAAATCCAGATTTTCATAATCATTGGATAAAAGAATTTTCTTGTAAGCTCTGGACAGGATCAGACAAATCCTATTTTGCCTTCACAGAGTCGTGCAGAGGCCATGGCAAGTGTGAATTTTACTAGAGGCAAAGCTCCTTACAGGTAGACGACAAAAGTAGAAACACTGTATTGATAAGAAGTCAGTTGCAAGGTTTGTCATAATTTACTGACAATACAGTATCAAAGCTTGAAATCTATTTAAAGATATTAGAACAGATTTAATCCTATCCTTTTAATAGTATCTATCTCACTTGCATTCCAGTAGATATACCTGAGTGGGACGGAAGGGGATAAAGTAACAAGAAGGAATTATTCATAACCTGACACTTATCTAATGGCTAGTCATGCTCTGGAAATATGCCCCACATGTGAGTGCTAGCTGTTATGGGTGTAGGATTAAGAAGATTGAGAATCATTGGCATAGAAGACCAGAAAATATAGAAGTAAGATGAACCAGTTTCCATAGAGTTGGTTCCAACTCATGGCTACCCCATGAGCGCTATAGAGTTTTCAGTGGCTAACTGTCTGGAAGTAGATCACCAGTACTTTCTTCTGAGGTTCCTCTGGGTAGAGTTGAACCTCCAACCTTTCAGTTAGCAGCGAGTATGTTACCATTTCACCATGCAGGAACTCTAGAAGCAGGACTATTGAAGCAATTCTGCACCCCAGTGTGGCTCTCAGTGGTTTTGAAGTAAGAGGGTGGGGAGCAGGGGATAAGGATATAATATACCAATGTTATCAATTAGTGAGCTAAGGTTTCAATATAGGAAAGTATTGAAAAAATACAAACAATGTATACCAAATGATGAATCAATAAAGCTGTAGTAATTTAGGGAATGGAAAAATCACTGTGTTAATTTCTATTAATATTTTTTTTTCTGATTATAGATGTTTTTAAAAAATTGAGTTTGTAGAGATAATATATACTATAAAGTTCTCTATATCTGATCTTCTAGAAATAACTACTGATAATACTTGATGTATATTTTTACAGTTGATATAAACTGAATAAATTTTCCTGTATATATTCATGCGTTTTGTATTATCTAAGAGAGCTTTTTTTGGAACCCTGGTGGCACAGTGGTTAAGAGATTGGCTGCTAAACAAAAGATCAGCAGTTCGAACCCACCAGCTGCTCCTTGGAAACACTATGGGGCAGTTCTACTCTGTCCTGTGAGTCGGAATTGACTTGATGGCAACAGGTTTGTTTTTTTTTTTTTTTTTTTTTTTGCTTAGGAGAACTTTCGTGATAGATGAGACTTTAAACTCCACCTCGCCTTCCTCCCGCACCCCCCCGCACCCCAAAAAAATTCTTGCTTAGAATGGCAGAAAAAAGTAGAGAAGGCCTCCTAGGTCAGAAAACTTTATGAGGTAAGGCACTAGGGAGATGATGTCAGGTCTTCAATGGTGAGATTAAGGACATGAGTTAATCAGGGCATGGGATTTGTGCAGGAGGTGTTGCTGTAAATTTGGATGAGTAAAATAGAACCACCTGTCTTGGTCATCTAGGGATGCTATAACAAATACCACAAGTGGATGTCTTTAACAAACAGAAATTTATTTTCTCACGGTTAGGAAGCTAGAAGTCCAACTTCAGGGTGCCAGCTCCAGGGAAAGGCTTTCTCTCTGTCAGCTCTGGGGGAAGTTCCTTGTCATCAGTCTTCCCGTGGTCTAGGAGCTTCTCAGCACAGGGATCCTGGGTCCAAAGGATGTGCTGTTCTCCTGACTCTTGTTTCTTGGTGGTATGAGGTCCCCATGTCTCTCTGCTCGCTTCTCTCTTTTATATCTCAAAAGAGATTGGCTCAAGACACAACCCAATCTTGTAGATTGAGTCCTGCCTTATTAACATAACTGTTGCTAATTCCATATCATCAACATGTTAGAAATAGTATTTCTAACACATAGGAAAATCACATCAGATGACAAAATGATGGACAGTCACACAATATTGGGAATCATGGCCCAGCCAAGTTGACAGATATTTTGGGGGGACACAGTTCAATCCATGACACCACCTTATGGAATAAAAGCTCCAACTCATCAGCCTTGGATTTTTATGTTTTATTGCGTAGTTGCAGGACCTTTAGCCAGCAAACCACCTGATACAATTGGCATTTTAGAAAGATAAATCTGATAATGTTACACAGGTGAGAGATGAAGAGTTTAATTTTGGTGGTGATGGTAGTGGTTATATTAATGAGGAAGAAACAGATCTAAAAGCTGTTTTGCAGTCGGTGGAGCATGGTAATTAATTTGGATTTCAGAGAATGAGGGGGAAGAAGAGGCCAAAATGATCCAGAGCACTAAAGGAGCACTAAAGGATGTGATACTGTGGAAGGAAATGGGAGAACCAGTTTGAGAAGATAACTTTTAGATGTGATGAGGTTTGTGGTGATACTTGAGTATGCCAAGGTAAAGTGACCCATATGCCATTAGAAATAAAGGTTTGTCTAGTGGAGGTGTGGTGTAGCCAGGGTCAGAGACCAGAAGAAGGATGATCTTCTAAAAGAGGCAAAGGAGAACTCCAGAAAGGCAGAAAAAGAACCATAAAAGTGATCATTTGGGCAACAGTGGTTGTTTATTAAAATGGAAGTTTAAGGCTCTTTACAACAATATTGTAAATTAAAACTGCTATGGTAAATAATAAATAGAGGCTGTTGTTAAAATTAGATAATTCATTTTCATTTGAGAATTAGAAAAATACTGAGAAACAAAAAGAAAATATCATCAACCCAGAGATCATTTTTTATATTGTTTACTCAGTTACCATTTACATTTAGGTATATGTCCTGTTTACTTTTTTCCCTGTATGTGTATGTTTATGTGTGTATGAGTCAAAAATAACATTCTGCATATGAGTGTATAATACATATTACAAAAACAGGATAAAAATAAATGTTGAATTTCATATGTTAAAGTATTGCATACTACAAAATGACCCTGGTGATCTTGTGTCAGAAGGCAACCTGTCAGAGACTAATGGGTTTGCCAAAAGGACAGGAACCAACATAAAGGGTCTCCCATTGGATAAAGATGTGACATTTTGATCGCCAGTAAGAATAATGACTGTAGTTGATTGAAACCCATTGATTCATGAGTTCTTAATGATAGGAAGGAAGGAAGGAGGGAGGAAAGAGAGAGAGGAAGAAAGAAAGAAGCTGAGTGGTTGAGGTCTCTCATGTGGGTGCTGTTAAATGGCAGTTGAGGCTGGAGTCATCTAAAGGCTCAGTTGGGTTGGACCTCCAAGAGGGGTACATGCACATGGCTGGCAGTTGATGCTGACTCTTCTGGGAGCTCAGCTGGTGTTGTCTATAGAGTGCTGTTATTGTTAGCTGTCCCCAAGTTGGCTCCTGACTTATGATGTGAAGGCAGATGACCCCATGCACAATGGGATGCGACTCTACCAGCTCCTGTACCATTCCCATAATTGGTTGTGAATCGAAGTGTTGTAATCCATAGGGTTTTCACTGGCTGATTTTCAGAAGCAGATCGCTAGGCCTTTCTTCCTAGTCCATCTTAGTCTAGAAGGTCCACCAAAACCTATTCAACATCATAAACATCATCCAAAAACCCATTGCCATCCAGTCAGTTCTGACTGATAGCCACCCTATTAGGGTTTCCAAGGCTGTAAATCTTTACAGAAGCAGATTGTCACATCTTTCTTCTGCAGTGTTTGGTGGGTTTGAACCACTGAATTTTTGGTTAGCAGCTGAGGGCTTAACCACTTCACCACCAAGGCTCCTTATGAGTATCATAGCAACACCCAAACCACCACTGACATATGGGTGGTAGCTGTACATAGGGTGCATTGCCAGCTATCGAACCTGGGCCTCCTGCATGGAAAGTGAGAATTCTACCACTGAGCCACCGATGCCTATATGTGACCCTATATATAGCTTGGGCTTCTCACAGCCTGACAACTGTTTTCTGAGAGGGAGCATCCCAAGAGCGAGCATTCCAAAAGACCATTCTGTAAGAAACTTCAAGGCTTCTTATGACCTAGCCTCAGGAGACCCAGAACATCACTTCCACTGCCTTCTGTTGATCAAGCAAGTCACTTAAGCCAGCCAGGATTTAAGGGGAGAGGAATAAGACTCCACCTCTTGATAAGTGGAGCATTATGTACATGCAGGAAGGGAAGGAATTGATGATACTCATCTTTCGAATCTATCTACCACATCTTGATTTGTCAGTTTTAGATAGCATCTATTATCTTCTTGCTGTGATGGATAAAGATTTAACTCTCACAGCTCTATTTCTCTTCCCTTCTTCCTTCCAATATTGTTATAGTTTTAGTTCTTTGTTACTTTTAAAACTTTAAATACCTTTATTTCTGGTTCTGTAGGACTTCTTGATACTTTTTAAGGTGGAGGTATTAGTGCTTCTGCCTCCCTTCTACTACTCTCTCAGTTTGCTCTCTGTTTCTGTCTTTTGTACTTGTGCTTTTGTATTGCCCATATTTTAAAATATTCATATTTTATTCAATAATCATATTAAGTTTCCATTTATCTCCAGTTGATAACATAGTAAGTCAATGAAGGGTTTATTTTGATTATATTAAAATAGGTTTGTTTCACAACCAGGATTGCATTTCCTGTCTAATTCTTAGAGTTTCTAATTGCCTTTCATTTTTTCTTGCATTATCTGCCTTTATCACATATTTGAGTTGCTGCATTTCTCAAGGATGGTATCAAAGCTCTGAAATAACTTTTCTCAGATTCCTGCTCCCCAAGCTCTCCATCCTTTTGCACCAGTCTAAACAGGCTGCTGTCTAGGTCTGCTGCCTAATGGCCTGGGGCTTCCTTTCTTTCATTACTCTCCTGGGTTGGAGTCTTTGTTTCCTGGATCCCATGTCCTTAACTTTCTAGGTTTACTCACTCGTTTTTCTGCAGCCTATTCTCAAATAATTTCCTAAGAAAGGGTGTGAAGGCCGTAAACTCTGAGTCATTTTTGCAAGTTCTGCAGTTGTTTTTATTCTCACACTATCTGGTTCCATCATTATATCTTTTGATGGCATATGGAGATGTAATCTATTTAGCCACTTCCCTATTGCTATGTGTTTCTTTGTTCTAAGTTTCATTGTTATGTATAACTCTGAGTGAGCATCCTTAGATCTTCATATTTGTGTACATGAATAATTACTACTAATATTACTAATGGTTATTTGCAGCACTCATTAGTTCAACTTGAGACAACTATTGCAACCTGTTTGTTTAAGTGAATATTATGTACAGTATGCCATCTTTTAAAAATGGTATAGAATCCCAAGTATATTTCTAAGTCCTCAAAAAGAATATATAATCTGTTTGCCCATGGAAGGTAGAAAACTCTTCAGTTTGTTTTCATATTAAGAGTGTCATTTTATGCTGAGAAGCTGTTGAGTGCTTATTCAATATTTAGAGTTTTGGATAAGAATGTTATAGCTGATATTGTATTTTATGTTTATTTTCCAGAAGGATGGAGTACTGGCATACATTGGGAATTTTCGTCTGATAGCAGAGCTTTCCAGCCCATTTGTGAATCAGCGGTAGGTTACTGATATCATTATTTTAAAGTTGTGCTGTTTATTTTTAGTTTGGGGAAAGAGTTTTCCTTGATCCTAAAGCTACTGTATAAAAAATGGACATACGTGATACTTTCATCCAGTGCATTTGTTATGGATTGAATTGTGTACCCCACAAATGTGTGTCAGCTTGACTAAGCCATGATTCCCAGTATTGTGTGGGTGTCCTTCATTTTGTGATCTGATATAATTATCTCATGTGCTGTAAATCTTAATGTCTATGATGTTAATGAGACAGGATTAGAGGCAGTTATGTTAATGAGGTGGGACACAATCTACAGGATTAGGTCATATCTTGAGTCAATCTCTTTTGAGGGATAAAAGAGAAGGAAGCAGAGAGGAGAGGGACCTCATTACCACCAAGCAAGAAGTGCCAGGAGCAGAGTACCCAGCATCCCTGTGTTGAGAAGCTCCTAGACCAGGGGAAGATTGATGACAAGGACCTTCCCCCAGAGCTGACAGAGAGAAAGCCTTTCTCTGGAGCTGGCACCCTGAATTTGGATCTCTGTCCTTGTAAATTGTGAGAGAATAAACTTCTGTTTGTTAAAGCCATCCACTTGTGGTATTTCTGTTATAGCAGCACTAGATAACTGAGACAGCATTCTTATACCCTTGTAATGTATGTTGCAGGATGAACTGTGTTCCCTGAATCTTAGGATTCATTGGGGTTCTTCATGGAAAAGAATATAATCTACTTCAGTTCATCTTGGGGTCATTCCTATTCCTGAATTCAACTTCCTCCTGTACCAAATTTCTGACGTCAACATTCTCTTAGTCCCTCACTTTTTAAAAATAAACGGTTTATTTTACATATACAAAAAAGTTGTGAAGTTATCACAGAGTTCCCATATACCCCTCACCCAGTTTCCCCTATTTTTAATGTCTTACATTGCCATGGTACAGTTGTCAGAGCTAAGAAACCAGCAGTGATACATGACTATTAACTAAACTCGAGACTTCACTGGATTGCGTCAGTTTTTTCCACTAGCGCCCTCTCTCTGTTCCAGGATATAATCCAGGGCGCCACATTACATTAAGTTGTCATGTCTGCTCAGTCTCCTCTGGGTTTGTGACATATTCTCACTCTTTCCTTGGCCTTGTCAATACTGGCCAGGTGTCCTGTAGAATGTCCCCTAATCTGGGTTTTTCTGATGTTTTTTGTGTGATGAGTTAGAGGTCATGGGTTTTTTGGAAGGAATACCACAGAGGTGAAGTACTCTTCTTGTCATATCCTGTCAGCGATAACATGACATCACTGGTGATGTAAACCTTTATCACTTCGTTCAGGTGGTGTCTGCCAGGTTTCTCCAGTGCAAAGCTTTCCCCTTTCCGTACTCTATTTGAAAGCGAGTCATGAAGTCTAGCCTACTCTCAAGTGAGGAAGTTAATCTCCCCCTCCTGAAGGGATGTAGGTGCTTACTGTTGACTGTGGATTTATTGTTAACCTTTATTGCCCTGATCTGGTCAGTCTGCTGATTTTTTTTTTTTTTTTTTTTCCTGTGAGATGTTTAACTGTTCCTTTCTCTCTGTATCTATTCACATGGTCCTAGTTTAGGATCTTCAGAATCTCCAAGGTTTGATTACAGCAATACCTTTAACTAATTTCCCTAATTCCAGATTAACCTTATCCAGAATGCTTTCCTCACAGTGCAATCAGAGTAATATTTCTCATGTTCCACTGTCAGTATCTTATTTTTTTATTAAAAAAAAAAAAAAAAAAAAAACAAAGACCCTGCATTCTGCTTAGACTCTTCCCTCTGACTTGCCAAGTTCTCTGTGATGGGCACCTACCCTGTGTCTCCAGCTTTATTTACTGCTTGTTACAGTCAGGTTTGTACTCCTACTGTCCCATGCACCTGTGGGTTGTTCTTGCCTTTCTTCCTTTTGTTCATAGCCTCCATTTCCCCTCCGTCTTTGAAAAATTTACTTGCCTTTCAAGCCTTAGTTCAAAATCCAAAACCAAGGTGTCTTAGTTAACTGCGCTGCTGTAACAGAAATACCACAGGTGGGTGGCTTTAAACAGCAGAAATTATTTTCTCACAGTTCTGGAGACTAAAAGTCCAAATCAAGGCCTTGACCATGTGGATTCCTTCCTTGTCAGTAGCCCTGGGCATTCCTTGGTGATCCTTACATGGCATCTGTCTTCCCTAGTACATGCTCAATTCTGTGTCTGATCTGCTCTTTTTATAACTCAGAAGTGATTAGGTTTAGGACACACCCTGCAGTGGCATGGCCCTATTAACATAACAAAGAAAACTCTATTCCCAAATGGGATTACATCCACAGGTATAGGGTTTAGGATTCCCATACATATTTAGGGGGGCACATTTCTATCAATAACAGTGGGGAACGATTGATATATGTAGCCTTTCATGATTTAGTACAGGGATAACAGAGGATTGGGAAGGTGAGTTAGAGAGCCTACGCTGTATCAAGCTTTACTAATGATTTAAAGGATCCAGGTAAGCATGAGGCACAAGCAAAGCAGGGAGAGGCTCAGGACCATCAGTATGGCTCCCTAGGTCCTTTTTGC
Organism: Dugong dugon; assembly: GCA_030035585.1. Lineage (NCBI taxonomy): Eukaryota > Metazoa > Chordata > Mammalia > Sirenia > Dugongidae > Dugong > Dugong dugon. The sequence continues at coordinate 131,623,464 of CM057462.1, forward strand.
ATTGGGCACGTTCTTGAGCACGATGACCTGTGTGGTCTCTAAGCAGTGTGCGCATTACATCTCTGACATAGAAGGAGTGCTCTTGGTTATAAAGCATCTCCATTTCATACTCAGATAGTTACACAGCTTAAATGCATACATTCCAGGTTTAGCATAACCAATCTTAGGCTAGGTATATCCTGCTAGAAGCATTCCATGGATGAAGACTCTCCTACTACAGATACCATTAGTCTATCAGGAGGTCTGTTATTAGTACGCTTATCAGGAGATTAGCCTGAATCACCCATCTTTTTTCTTGCTTAGGGGGTCATCCCAAAATAGGAGAGAATGGATTGCAGATCTGCTGCATAACCTTTTCTTTCCCAAGTGCTTACATACTATCTTATTTTCTTTGCTGTTGTTTTGAATATTGTAATCTTATTTCTTCAAGAAGACAGTTTCTAGTGCTTGAACCCAGTTTTAAAAACATTTTTAAATAACTCTTCTGCAATCCTCAAAAACTCTCATAATGTGAAGGTGGAAGCATATAAGGGGAAAGAGCATCTTCTTTGAAGTCTAAAGACTTAGATTCAAATCCAAACTCTCCCACTTACCATTGTCTGTGAGTGGAAGTTGTTTAACCTCCCTGAGTGTCAGTTTTCATATCTATAAAATGGAGAAGATGATACCTACAGGCCTCATAGGTTGTTGTGAAGATAAAATGAGATTATATATGTAAAGCACCTGGCATAGTGTCTGTCATTGAGTATATATTCAATAAGTGCTAAATCTAACATATATTCAATATCCTAAAACCTAGCAAACACTGAAAGTGCATAGTTTATATTTGCTTTCTTGGCTTTATCATGTCCTCTTTGCTCGTCAACCCACTATCATTTAAAAATCTGCCTCTGCCATTTTGTTGAAAGTGTGTTCACTAAAGGCACCAGTGACTTCCACTTGCAAAATCCAGTGAGCTGTCGTTGGTGCCTGTCACAGGACTTGATGCTGTGGGTCACACCTTTCTTCTAATGCTGCACTCCCCTTGCTTTCATGGCATTGCCCTTGCCTCATTCTCCTTCCTTTTCCCTGACCATCCCCTCTCAGGAGACAGTTTGTTAAATGATTGTACTCCCCAAGGACTCTCTTCTGGGCCACTGACTTTCTGCTGGGGTGAGCTCTTCCACTCCCAAAGTTTCAAGCTATTAACTATTTGCTGATATTGGTTTAATGGACTGTGCATGAGTTTTGAAATCAGATAAACTCAAGTTAGAATTTAACTTTTCCACTCCCTATGACCTTGGGCAAGTTATTTAACATTCCTGTAACACTTGCTTTCTCTTCTTAAAAAAAAAAAAAAATATTAGTATTGTTTGCTATTGAGTTGATTCCGACTCATAGCGACTCTATAGGACAAAGTAGAACAGCCCCCAGGTTTCCAAGGCAGTAATCTTTTTTTTTTTTAACTTGTGCTTTAGGTGAAAGTTTACAGCTCAAGTTAGTTTCTCATACAAAAATTTGTACACACATTGTTATGTGACCCTAGTTGCTATCCCTATAATGTGACTGCACATTCCTCCTTTCTACCCTGTATTTCCTGTGTTCATTCAACCAGCTCCTATCCCTTTCTGCCTTCTTATTTTGCCTCCAGACAGGAGCTGCCCACTTAGTCTTGTGTGTTTACTTGAACTGAGAAACACACTCTTCATGAGTATCATTTTATGTCTTATAGTCCAGTCTATTCTTTGTCTGAAGAGTTGGGTTCAGGAATGGTTTCAGTTTTGGGCTAACAGAGAGTCCAGGGGCCATGTCTTCTGGGGTCCTTCCAAGTCTCAGTCAGACCATTAAGTCTGGTCTTTTTACTAGAATTTGAGTTCTGCACCCTACTTTTCTCCTGTTCTGTCAGGGACTCTCTGTTGTGTTCCCTGTCAGGGCCATCATTGATGGTACCAAGGCTGTAATCTTTATGGAAGCACACCGCTACATCTTTTTTCCGAGGAACTGCTGGTGGGTTTGAACTACCTACCTTTCAGTTAACAGCTAAGGGCTTAACCACTTTGCCACCAGGGCTCCCATATCAATATTACTTACCTCTTAGTATTATAGTTGAATTTTCTTCTCTCAGGTGGCACATCAAGTTTTCATGTCTAAAATAGAATGCGAAGGAGCCGCGGTGGTGCAGTGGTTAAGTGCTCGGCTGCTAATGGAAAGGGTGGCGGTTTGAATTCACCACCGATCTGTAGGAGAAAGATGTGGCAGTCTGCTTCCGTAAAGATTATAGCCTTGGAACTCCTATGAGGCAGTTCTAGTCGGTCGTATAGGGTCTCTGAGTTGGAATTGACTTGACAGCTACGGGTTTGGTTTTAGGTTTTTAAAGTGGAATACAACATGTTTCCCTCTGTGTCCTCATCTTGTATTCTCTTGTTCAGTACGTAGCCCAGCCGTCCACTTGGTTACCCCTGCTGGACATCTGGGAATCATCTCTGACTACTTCTTGTATTTGGCCCATCACCAGGTCCTACCGTATCACCTCCTAAATGTTTCTTGCCTTTGCCACCTCCTCTCCGTCTCTGTCCGTGCCCTAGTTCATCATCTCTTGCCTGGTCTACAGCACCTGCCTCTAACTCTGCATTGTACTATATAGTAGCCACAAGCCACACGTGGCTGTTTATACTGAAATTAAGTAAAATGAAGTAAAATAAATTCAGTGCCTCAGTCTCACTCGTAACATTTCAGGTGCTTCATAGCCCCATGTGGCTATGGAACTGGACAGCACATATATGGAACATTTTCATTATAGCAGAAAGTTCTGCTTGGCAGACCCTATTCCACAGTGATCTACTAAAATACATAAATGAACATGCAGCTCCGCTGAGTAAAACCTCGCTCAGTGGCTCCTACTGCTCACAGGATGAAAGCTGAGCTCTTTAATGTGACCCAGAAAGATCTCCAAGTAAAGCTGTCTTATCTCTGCCACTTTCTTCCTCAAATTCTTCTCTCTCACCAACTTGCCCATCTTCCGGCACAGCCTCCTGTGTCCTTACTCGTCCTTCAAGACTCAGCCCAGGGATCATTCCCATCACTAAACCCCGTCAATTTCCAGGCTAGGTTGGGTGTCCCTCACTTGTGCTTCCAAGATAGTGGTGTATGTTTATATCAATGTGCTCAGTATAGTTGATTGTAACGTTCTCTTTTTTTCCTCTTTCTTGTTTATCTCTATATTTTATTATGTCAGAGACATATTTTGTTAAACTTTGCATAGTCTAGGGTCTACACAGTGCCTAGCACATATCTGTTGCTGTCACAAATCTTTCTCCCACGTAGCCGCTGAGTGAGTTCGCACCGTTGACCTTTTGGTTAGCAGCCGAGTGTTTAACCACTGAGCCACAAAGGCCCCTGTCTGGCACATACTAGCCATTTAATTGCTTTTTGAATAAATGACTCCCAAGAGGTGATCCGTTAAACTTTAGTGAGGTCCATTTCTTGAATATGATTCTGATTATGAGATTTTGAAGCAGGAGAAAGGTAACTTTGACACAGGAACTTCAATTTGTTTTTGTTTGAAACTCTTCTTCAGCAATTGTAAAATTAAAGATAATTTCATTTATTCTTTAATTTTATAGTAAAAAGTTATACTATGCTTTTATCTAAAAGCCCTGGGTCTTTGTAAATTTAGAAAATGAGAAGTGAATGGGGTTGGAGTACGAGCAGCAGACAGTGTAACAAAACTGAGCACAGCTGCTGAAGTCCTGTTAAAGCTTTCCATAGTTTACTTATATTCTTTCTAGTTTGTGGTACTTTTATAAATTTTCTTCATTTTAGAGCTTTATATAATTTAGGAAGGCACAGGGATACATGTGGAGGATACAAATGAAAAAGACTGAAAGAAAGTTAGATACCTGGGCTCTAGTTAATGTCTGCTGCTGATTTTCACCTTTACATCAGGTTTCTTTTGTGAAATACAATCTAATGGTGACAATCTCTTTCTAAATCGAATGTCCCAAACTTAGGAGGACATATTATTAAATTGCTGTTAAAATTGAGTACCTTACACAAACATGGCACCTGTGTTTCTTAATATGTTTATTCAGTTTTTTGTTATTATCCTCAGTGCCTAAATGCCCTAGTCCCTGCCTTCAGGTATACTGTCAAGTCTATTTAAAAGTCTGTATAAAACAATGAACTAGTAAAACAAGACATGTGAAAAAGGGCAAAAAAAATAAAAGTGCTATTAATAGTATATAATGTAGGTTCTTGAACTTTTTGGTCTCATAAATTATTGAGGATGCCAATGAACTTTTTGTTTCTGTGGATTATATCTATTTATATTTACTATATTGGAAATAATAGCTGAGACATTTAAAAAGATTTATTAATTAATTTAATAGTAACAGTATTGTATGTTAACATCTTTTGTGTGAAAAATAACTACATTACCAAAAAAAGAAATTTTAGTGGGAACAGGGTCATTTTCTTTTTTTGAAATCTCTTTAATGTCTAGCTTAATAGAATTCAGCTAATTCTGAAGTCGGCTTGTTATTTTTGTTTTTAAGTCTACTTCATTTTCAATTTGTTGTGATAATGTAGGAGTATTTTACTAGGTTTTCCAAATAATTATGAATATCCTTTTTTGATACCACACCAAAACTCACCAAGAGATTATTTCTTATAAATTAGTTAAAACGTAGGAGTCCCTGGGGGACGCAAACAGTTAAGCATGTGGTTACTAACAGAAAGGTTGGCAGTTTGAATCCACAGAGAGGTGCTATGGAAGAAAGGCCTGGCAATCTTCTGAAAGGTCACAGCCATGAAAACCCTTTGGAGTGTAGTCTACTCTGCAACACATGGGGTGTTGATGAATTGGAATCAACTCGATGGCAACTGTCTAGTTATAACATAGAATCTGAAACCCTTTTGCACCTGGAGTGGATATTATAACCATACATGATTTTGTATCATCATGCATTGGTCATTTGGAAAATATTGGTTCACTGAGTAGATCTTCTAAATACTGGCACTTTTATTACATAATATTAAAAAAAACCACATTAGTTAATATCACCGCTGATCTCAATTGAAATGTCTTTAACAATTGGGAAGTTGTGAAGTCCACAGTGGCTTTCCAAAGCTAGATTTTCCAAAATTCTAACTTTCATATAAAAGTTCAAGTTTTGTTATTAGCAACAAGCACTGTCAGTTGTTTTCCTTGAAGTGATAAGTGACAAATTGTTTTCCTTTGTTCCTTCTGAGAAAATGTCTGTCACATACCAAAGTCTAAATAACCATAGTTTGTCATCAGATGTTCTTTCAAGTAAAAATGGTATTCCATGGAAAAATCAGGTGGTTCAGCTCACAACTCAGTCATACAAGGGTTTTTTCCTCAGGGTATCCACTGTACTTTGCAGCACAATTTCTTTGTGTAATTCCCATTTCATCAGGCAGAATATTAAAAAGATGTGTACTCAAGGTCATGATTTAATAAAATTAATAATTCTTACTGCTTCATCAAGGACATTCTTAAGTTTTTTCTTCCTTTTGGTTCTTTTTAACTGCAAGAGTGTGCGGGTAACAGAGTACAATGACAGTACTGTCTGGTGCTGTTGCCTTGATTTGTGTAAGACACCAGCAGTTTTATCCACGATTGCTTTTGTACCATCAGCGCAAATGTCAACACAGTGAAAAAGGCAAATAACGTTTTTGTATCATGAAAATTATTTTGACCTTGTGGATCCCCCGAAAAGATCTCATGGGTCCATGGACCGCAGTTTGAAACCTGCTGGCATAAACTTAATTGCTGTGAGCTCTTGGAAAGAGGAGAGATTGTTATTGATTGATGTTTCTCATGCAAGGCTTCACAGAGAAGGTAGGACATATTCTTAAAATCTTTCAGGATTTTGTAAGAAGTGGATGGGGAGGGGAGGCCTTACATAAAAGGAGAAAAGAATGAACAGAGGTTTTTCAAAAGTGGAAGAAACATGCTGTCAGTAGGAAAAAGTGAGTAGCCTTGGAGGATCAAAGAGTAGGTCTTAGGGAGAGGGTGGATAAACATAGAGAGCATTAAGTACCAAGGAGAACTGTTGGAACTTGACCCAATAAATAGCATCTATTATAGTGGAAAAGATTCTGAAAATAGCATTGAGTAATTCTGGTTTCTGGTATGTGTAGGATAGATTGTAGTAGGGTAAGACTGGAAGCAAAAGGTTGGGTTAGCAGGTCAGCATCAAGCATGAATAAATGAAAACAAGTAAGCATCCAGACTAGACTTTGGAAATTGAGAGAAGATGACAAAATAGAGATTTTGAAGGAAGAAAAAACTAAATTGGCAATAGATAAGGAATTAGAGAAAAAGGAAATGTTTAAGATAACTTGTACATTGAATCCAGAAGGAAGAGCTCATTAAAAACATGGGGACAGATCTGCTTCAAGAGATGGTAATTTCACTGTCCCTGAAGACATTTGAAGAGAAGCTAGAGGAACAAATCGGGGTATTATTGAAAGAGGGTTTTGAGCATTAGAATATTGGGTGGAAGAGGTACTGGTTCACAAATCTAACTGCTTATCAGAATCATCTGTAAAGCTTTTTAAGTATGTAAATGTGAGAATTTGATTCATTAGGCCTGGGAAAAACCAGAGAATTTGTGTTTGGGCCAAGCAACCCCCATTTATTTTGTTGCAGCCACCTGCCAGTGGAACCAGATGACTAAGTTCTCCTAAAGGCCTCTTTCAGCTTTAGGACTCTCTAAAATAATTAACTAAACCAATACATACATACCTTGTATTACAGACACACACGTACACACACCCACACACACATAAAGACCTGGGGAATTAGAAAGACTAGAAGACAAAGTCTTGAGTTTGGTTTGGAGACCTTGGATAAGAGGACAGAGCATCTGAGTAGAAATAATACTAAGAGCTAGAGAGAGGAATTCTGGGATGATCAGAATAGAGGTGATATTTGAAACCATGAGTAAAGATGGTACTTAAAAGATAAAATTGAATGTCTACAATTGGGGAATAGGAGAAGGAAAAGTAGATACAGTGAAGGAGTAGTTTAGAAGTAGGAGGGGAATCAAGATAATGTCGAGGTGGAGGGCCACTTTTCTAAATCTAAGGTCCCGAATTTTCCAAGGTTAATATTTATTAAATATAAATGTTTACATGTCTGAAAGAATTACATTTGCAGCTATAATATAACTAGGGTCAGCCCACAACCCAGTCCCTGTGTAGAGTTGGAGAAACAGTCCAGCATCAAAATCCTCACTGGAGTTTCTCCAAGGATGTCAACGAAGATCCAGTTTGTTATGCACAGCAACACTTCATAAATTTCCCTTCATTCATCTTACTCACAATATCTCCTGGACCACACAGCTTCCCCAGACTGTATCAGACTTCTGGCTCTGAACTCCAGACTCCTTAAACTCACCAAACCAGCATTATACAGGGATAGATTCTTTGTGCCTCATCCCCTTTTCTCACTTTTTCTTTCTCTACCAACAAGTAACCCCCCTTCTTTTCTCTAGATGTGAATCAGACCAAATGATTCCTTGTACTTTTTAAACTATTTTTAGTGGGTACCACACTTCTGCACAATTAACTCCCAGAAACTTAACTGAAAAGGCCAGGGAGTGGAAGGAATGTTAAGTAAGCAAGACAGAATTTCCTCTGAGGGCCCAGGGGGAGGATTGCAAACACATATAATTTGCAATCTTTTTTTTATACCTGTCTTAGTAATAACTGTGTTGTTGTTAGTTGCTGTTGAGTCAATTCTGATTCATGGTGCAGAGTAGAGCTGTTCCATAGGGTTTTCAAGCCTGTGACTTCTTAGAAGCAGATCACCAGGCCTGTCTTTCGAGGTGCTTCTGTGTGGGTTCAAACCGCAAGCCTTTCGGCTAGTAGTCAAGCAGTTAACCATTTGCACCACCCAGGGACTCAGTAAGAACTACAGATGATATAGATGATAGGTAAAAGGGAGTGCTGTCCTTCTGTCCTTCCTTCCCACATGCATGTCTTCCTCGTCCTCCCCTGTCCTCTTCCCTCTCAGCTTCAGTACATATCTTCACAAACTCTTACCTTTATTTGTTGGCTTGAAAGAGTGTTTTCATTAAGTAAGGAAAGGTGGATTCCAACTAAGTCAGTGGTGCTTCTGACGTGGGACAAGAGGGTAAGGTGGACAATTATTTAAATATTATTTCACCTTGAATTAGTGTAGAGGTTCTTTCCTTTGAAAGAGACTGGCTTACAGACCAGGGCACTGCTCAGATGGAAAAATTGGCAGAAGTAGAACAAAGTGATTACATAGTAAAAGCAAAGGACAAGTTCTTTAAGTCTGGGTTTGTAGATAATCACCAAACAATAATTTGGAAAGTGTGTGAACTAGTTGGAGAACAGGAAGTAGTAGTCTGGGCTAAATACAGTGTAGAACTTGTGGTACTGAAGAGAAAAGCCTATAAAGGTAGAGTCAGGAAGACGAGTTAGGTTATTGTAGTCACCCAGTAAGAGATGCTGAGGACCAAAACATCATAGTGGTAGCAGTGGGAATAGAATGACTAGGGAGGATTAGAAAGAATTTTAATAGGTCTTGGTTAAAACTATAAACGAAAAATAGAATACAGGTAGGAATAGCCTAGGATGACTAAACTGATGGTGATCTCATTGATAAGGATTGGGAAGATCAGAAGAGAAACAGTTTTCTGTGAAGATGGTAATGGAAGGAGGAGAGATTAAGTGATTGGATAAGGAATAGAGTATTGGTTTTAGGCATATTTGAGAATTTGTGATTTGTCAGGTGAAAATACCCAGCAAGAAATTAGAAGTATGGAACTATAATTAGAGCTTAAGAGAGAACTGAAACCAGAGATTTGTGTCATCTATATCCACAGTGTTGTGAGCCCCTGAGAATGGATGCAGTGATCTTGGTAGAGCATATAGAAAAAAATACATCCACTGCTCAGTTATTGACATGGTTAGTTTCTAAACACCAGGTCATTATGTGAAAATCAACATTATGTGAAAATGAAGGATGACCACATTAGATCACAAAATGAAGGATGACTACATCATCACGTAACTGTCAGATTACATTATTACATAACTGCCAAATTATTTCATAACTGCCAAATTATGTCATTTCATAAATGTTAAGGAGTGCTGGTTGTGCAGTGGTTAAGAGCTCATCTGATACCCAAAAGGTCAGCAATTAGAATCCACCAGCTGCTGCTTGTAATCGCTCTGGGGCAATTCTGCTCTGTCCTATAGGGTTGCTATGAGTCAGAATCGACTCGATGGCAATGGGTTATAACAGCCAAATTACATCATTACATAACTGCCAGACCGCAGAGGAATCATGCCCCAGCCAAGATGATACATAACCTTAACTATCACAGCCAGTGTTACTCTCATCTCACATATCAGCATTTGTTATTGCCAGACATATGTTGTTAATGTACAAAATAATTTACTTGATGGCAATGGGTAGTTTTACTATTGTTGCAAATGTGAAATGACGAATGATGAGATAGTCGATAAGCGAGGAATAGGTGTACTCCCTGGGAAGCACGATTTAAGGGACAGGCAGAGGAAGTAGAGACTGAGACAGAATAGAGAATCAGGAGGAAATTGTATCATGGAAATTAAGGGAGGAGAGATTCAGAAAAGTATGGTGCTTGGCAGTGTCAAATGCTATGGAGAGATCAACTGGAATGAAGGCTAAGAGGAATCTGTTGCTTTGGTTATGGGGAAGTCACTGTGACCTTTCCAAAAACAATTCTATAGTATTAGAGAAGTTCAGTCATATTGTACCAGGTTGATAGAAAGGTAAGAATGTCTGTGAGTACAGTGCCTACTCCTCTTTTAAGAAGTTTGACAGGGAAGGAAAGTAGAGAAGGAGATTTTTGGATTAGGGAGAATTGAGCATGTTGCTAAGAGAGAAGGGGGACTTGATGGAGCAAGGAATAGGGGATAATTGATGGAATAAAGTCCCAGAAGGAGTGGTGGGATCTAGAGCATGGGTAAGGACGCAGTTAGCCTTGGAGAGGGCCAAGAGATACCTCTTCCTCTGAGTGCAGAAGTAAAGGCAACTGAAAATAATAAGTTTTTCAGCCTTGGGATCAGAATTTGAGAGGATTCATGGTTGATGGACTCTTAGTATCTCAGTAATAACTTAAAAGTACCAAACCCATTGCCATCGAGTCGATTCCAACTCATAGCAACCCTACAGGGCAGAATAGAACTGCCTCGTAGAGTTTCCAAGGCTATAATCTTTACGGAAGCAGACTGCCCTATCTTTCTCCCACAGAGTGACTGGTGAGTTTTAACCACTGACCTTTTGGTTAGCAGCTGGGTGCTTTAACCACCGAGCCACCAGGGCTCCCATCTCAGTATTAGAAAAGACCAGTTCCTCTTATGAGATTGATTAAGGAGAGGAAGTGGATGAAGGAAGGAAAGGGACTTGAGTGGCAAGGCTGTAGTTTGGAAGCAATTCTACAGAGAATGTGGAGGTAAATAAAGATACCAAGTAAATTTGAGAAATCAGCTGAAGTTCAGACTCTTAAGATAATATTTGTGCCATTTAACTTAGATATCTAACATCAGTGGGTAATAATAGCTATTTATTGAGCTCTTAGACACAGCTTCATAGTACAAGGTAGGTACTATCATTATTCCCATTTTATAGCGATAAAGCCAAAACATAGAGGTTAATAACATGGAGAGCTAAAGACCACACAGCTAATAAATGGCAGAACTAGTCTTTGAACTTAGACAGTCTAACTGCAGAGCAGAGTACCCATTCAACCATTTTACTATAAGGGAAGCTGAGTTGAAGGAAAGATTGGAGCTAGGCAGGGTGGATGGATAGATGACGTGTCAAAGAGAACTGAGGGTGTTGATGGTTCTGAGGTTAACTTTGAGTTCAGGTAGGTAAGAAAGAAGTGAATGAAAGTATGGAGGCTCATACTGGAGGGATTTGAGGGTTTGGAAGTCAAAGAAAAAGTTCAGGTGGAATTGGATAAAGTGAAATAGGGAATGTTGAGTTTTAATTTGAGAGGAATGAGCTATTTGAAGTATAACATTTCTAAATAATACCAAGGGCACCATGTAGTCAAAGAAATGAATGGCTGAAGGAGAAGAGGGCAGATCTTTGGAGTAGAGAAGGCTGGCAGATAGGAGAGGTGTTGATTAGACCAAATGATGGTGACCTCACTGCCTCAGTGATTTTTTTTTTTTCCTATTTGGGATATTATTTTAACCATTGCTGCCTAAATAGTCAGGAGCCCTGGTGGTGCAATGGTTAAAGCACTCGGCTGCTAACCAGAAGGTCAGCTTTTCAAACTTACCAGCTACTCCGCAGGAGAAAGATGTGGCAGTCTGCTTCCATAAGGATACAGCCTTGGAAACCCTATGGGGCAATACTTCTCTGTCCTATAGGGTTGTTATGAATTGGAATCGACTAAACAGCAGTGGGTTTGGTTTTGGTTTGACATAATCTGTTCTCTTGTAATTGCCTTGCATAATTTAGCGCTTCTATTTGCACTGTATTTATACTTGTAAGTTGATATACATCACTTATTCTATACATTATTCCTATTTGATATTTTAATCTCTTCAAGTAAAATGTTTTCAGCTTTTTTTTTTACCATTAGTTTTTAATTTCTTAGGTTGAATAGTTTCTAGCTTAGTCATGACTAGTTCACAGTCAAACTGAATATTAAGATACATGGGTATATTAGTTTTACTACATCTACAATTTAATGTCTAAAACAGTGAAGTAAAAATTAGTCAAGATAGTTTTTCTGAGGAAGAAAAAGTAGAATCAGAGAAATGTTCACTGAATTTTTTAAACGTAAACTTTTTATTTTAGAATAGTTTTAGATTTACAGAAAAGTTGCAAAGGTGATACCAGATGGTTCTCATATACCTCACACCCAGTTTCCCCTATTGTTAACATCTTAACATTAGTGTGGTACATTGTCACAATTAATGAACCAGTACTGATACATTATTATTAACTATAATAATAATAGATAGTAGATCTTTTACTATTGTCATAAATGCAAAATGATGGATAACAAGATAGTCGATAAGTGAGGAAACACAGCTATGTAAGGGACAGGCAGAGGAAGTAGAGACTGAGGAAGAAGAGAGAATCAGGAGGAAACAGTATTAAAGCCAACTGTATTCACATTTCTTTGGTTTGTCCCTAAGTCCTTTTTCTGTCCTAGCATCCCAGTCAGGATTCCACATTACATTTAGTTGTCATGTCTTTGTAGGTGCATCTTGTTTGTGACAGGTTCTCAGGCTTTTTCTTATTTTCAGTAACTTTGACAGTACTGAGTACTGCTCAGGTATTTTGTAGAATATCCCTCAATGGGAGTTTGTCCGATGTTTTTCTCATGGTTAGACTGGGATTATAGGGCTTGGGAGGAAGATCACAGAGGCATAGTGCCCTTCTCATGACGTCCTATCAAGACTACATGCTATCAACATGACTTATCACTGTTGATGTTAACCTTGATCACCTGGCTGGAGTATCACTGTTCGGTTTCTCCACTTTAAAGTTACTCCCTGCCCCCTTCCATACTGTACTCTTTGGAAGGAAGTCACTATACATAACCCACACTTGAGGGGAGTTATGTTCTGCCTTCTTGAGCATGCAGTATCAACAAATTATTTGGAGTTCTTTTGTATGAGAGGTTTGTCTCTTTTTCCCCCATTTATTTATTTATTTTTCAGTCATTTATTTATATCAGTACGGACTCATGGATATTTATTTTATACTTCCAGTTATGATCCAACACTACATGATTTTGTTGCTCAAATTGTTCTGCTTTGACTATTGGGAGCTCTTTCAGTTGACTTCTGTGCCCCTTTAAGATGCCCCCATCATTTTGTTTTTTTTTTAAGCACTTCTTACTTTCTGGAGCCCTGGTGGCACAGTGATTAAGAGCTCATGCTGCTAACCAAAAGGTCAGCAGTTCAAATCTACCAGCCACTCCTTGGAAGCTCTATGGGGTAGTTCTACCCTGTCCTTTAGGGTTGCTATGAGTTGGAATTTACTCGATGGCAATGGGTTTGGATTTTTTGGTTCTTAGTTTCTGGCACTACAAGGTACTGTAGGCTCATCTTGTATATTCTCTGTCCTAGCGCTAGAATCAGCCGTTTCTCCAAGGAGCCCTAACTCCTTTTATTGGAGAATATGGAATTAAAAGCCAAGATCTGGGCACTGGGTGTGCTCATTGGTACAGTGCCATTGTTTCTGGGCCCTCTCAGCTTGGAAATATGCTAACCTGTGTATGTTGTTGTTGTTAAGTGCCATCCAGTTGGTTCCAACCCTAGGCAGAAGAAACGAAACATTGCCGGGTCCTGCACCATCCTCACAATTGTTATACTTGAGCCCATTGTTGCAGCCACTGTGCCAGTCCATCTCATTAAGGGTCTTCCTCTTTTTCGCTGACCCTTTAGTTTACCAAGCATGATGTCCTTCTCCAGGAACTGGTCCCTCCTGATAATATGTCCAAAGTATGGGAGACGAAGTCTTGCCATCCTTGCTTCTAATGAGCATTCTGGCTGTACTTCTTCCAAGACAGATTTGTTCCTTCTGGAAGCCCATGGTATGTTCAGTATTCTTCACTAACACCATAATTCAAAGGCGTCAGTTCTTCTTCCGTATTCATTGTCCAGCTTTCACATGCATATGAGGCAATTGAAAACACTATGGCTTGGGTTAGGCACACCTTAGTCCTTAAAGCGACATCTCTGCTTGCTTCTCTCTTTTATATCTCAAAAGACATTGACTCAAAATACAACCTAATCTTGTAGATTAAGTCCTGACCCATTAACATAACTGCCTCTAAACATCATAGAGGTAGGATTTACAACACATAGGAAAATCACATCAGATGACAGAATGGTGGACAATCACACAATACTGGGTGTACTGGCCTGGCCAAGTTGACACACATTTTTGTGGACACAGTTCAATTTTTAACAACACGCATATCTATTATTATTTCTATATGTATCCACCTGTATCTATATTAAGCTGAATATATGAGTTCATACTGAGGTCTCCAGTTCTAATCAGTATCACATGGATCATTCTCGCTTCCCTCCCTTGTTTGTCCATAAATTTCTAATCCAGCAGTGAGAAACCTAGTTTCCAATATCTAACATCCATTTGCTTATTTTTTCAATCCTGGTATTATATGTATAGTGGTTTCAGAATTGTTAACCTGCACCACCATGAGATACTTTACCAACTAGAGTACAGTGTCTGTGTATGGTTTCTTTTATCTTTAGTCTTACATTGTCTCTACTCATTTTCAAAATTACATAAGACAGTGCTTTTTTTACCCCACCCTTTTCAGTGAGGTTAATAGAAGTTAGAATCTTCGTCGAAGTCTGCATTCCATCCTGGCATCCCTCAACCTCCTAACTGATTTTTTAAAATATGCATAAGGGTCACTCTTTGTGCTGTGAAGTTCTGTGGGTTTTGACAAATGTGTAGTGTCATGTATCTAGCACTATGGTATTTCCTGCCCTAAAATATTCCCTGTGCTTCACGTAGTCATTCCTTCTCCCTTCCGCTTGAACCCCTGAGAACCACTGATCTGTTTTCTGTCTTTATAGTTTTGTTTTTCTCCAGAATGTCATATAAATGGAATCATACAGTAGGTAGCATTTTCAGACCGGCTTCTTGCATTTAAAAATTTGCATTTCAGATTCATCCATGACTTTTCATGGCTTGGGAATTCATTTCTTTTTATTACTGAATAATATTCCATTTTATGGATGTACCACAATTTGTTCCTCCATTCACCTATTGAAAGAAGTATTGGTTGCTTCCAGTTTTTAGTAATTATGAATTAAACACTTCTATACACATTTGCTTGAAGGTTTTTGTGTGGATATGTTTTCAGTTTAGTTGGAAGAATAACTAGGTTCATGACTGGTGGAGTGTATGATATGAATATGTTTAACTTTATAACTGCCAAACTGTCTTCTAAAGTGACTGTACCATTTTGCATTCCCACCAGCAATGAATGAGCATTCCTTTTGCTCCATGTCCTGATTAGCAGTTGATATGCTCAGTTTTTTTGGATTTTAGCCATTCAAATAGGTTCATAGTGGTATCTCATTGTTGTTTTCATTTGCATTTCCTTATAATGATAAATGATATTGAGCATCTTTTTTTTGATATTCTATTGTGTTTTCAGTGAAAGTTTCCATAGCAAATTAAGTTCCCATCTGACAATTTCTACACAAGTTTTCAGTAACAGTTACATTTTCCACAGTGTGCCAACCTTTTCATTAATTGTGTTCTAGTTGTTCTGTTTCCAGTACTCTAGTTTCCCTGACCCCTTGTCTTTTCATCTTTGCTTTAGAGTAATTGTTGACCTTTTGGTCTCATATAGATGTTTTTTTAATGGAGCCCAATACTCAAGGGTAATAGATTTTGTGTGCCAATCTGTTATTTCACTAAAAGGTGATCTTGGGATAGTTTTGGTTCAAGGTTTAAAGAGTATTTCAGGGCGATATCTCAAGGAGTCTTGAGCATCTTTTCATGTGCTTATTTTCCACCTACATATTGTCCCTGTTGTTGTCATTCCCAGCATAGTAGACCACATGTTTGTCCGATTCAGAATGGCCAATACCAGTCCATTTCAGCTCACTAATGCCTAGGATATAGATGTTTATGTGTTCCATTTCATTTTTGACAATTTCCAATTTTCCTGAAATCATACTTCGTACATTCTGCATTCCAGTTATTAATGGATGTATGCAGCTGTTTCTTCTCATTTTGAGTTGTGCCACATCAGCAAATGAAGGTCCCGGAAGCTTGACTCCATCCACATCATTAAGGCCAACTCCACTTTAATGACGCAGCTCTTCCCCAGTTGTCTTTTGAGTACCTTCCAACCTGGGAGGCTCATCTTCTGGCACTATAGCAGACAATGTTCCGCTGCTATTCATAAGGTTTTTACTGGCTAATTCTTTTCAAAAGTAGACTGCTGTGTCCTTTTTGTTGGTCTGTCTTAGTCTGGAAGCTCAGCTGAAACCTCTCCACCATGGGTAACCCAGCTTGTATCTGAATATCGGTGGCATAGCTTCCTGCATCACAGCAATGTGAAAGCCCCCACAGTACGACAAATTGACAGACTATGCCGGGAGTGATAACTTGAAGAGGAATGGCATTGCATTCATCGTCAAAAAGAACATTTCAAGATCTATCCTGAAGTACAACACTGTCAGTGGTAGGATAATATCCATATGCCTACAAGGAAGACGGGTTAATACGACTGTTATTCAAATTTATGCACCAACCACTAAGGCCAAAGATGAAGAAATTGAATATTTTTACCAGCTTCTGCAGTCTGAAATTGATTGAACATGCAATCAGGATGCATTGATAATTACTGGTGATTGGAATGTGAAAATTGGAAACGAAGAAGGATTGGTAGTTAGAAAATATGGCCTTGGTGATAGAAATGACGCCAGAGATAGCATGATAGAATTTTGCGAGAACAATGACTTCTTCATTGTAAATACCTTTTTTCACCAACAAACAGCAACTATATACGTGGACCTCAACAGATGAAATATACAGGAATCAAATCGACTACATCTGTGGAAAGAGGTGATGGAAAAGTTCAATATCATCAGTCAGAACAAGGCCAGGTGCCGACTGCAGAACAGACCATCAATTGCTAATATTCAAGTTCAAGTTGAAATTGAAGAAAATTAGAGTAATTCCATGAGAGCCAAAGTACAACCTTGAGTATATCCCACCTGAATTTAGAGACCATCTCAAGAATATATTTGATGCATTGAACACTAATGACCGAAGACCAGACCACTTGTGGAATGACATCAAGGACATCATACTTGAAGAAACAAGAGGTTATTAAAAAGACAGGAAAGAAAGAAAAGACCAAAATGAATGTCAGAAGAGACTCTAAAACTTGCCCTTGAACATCAAGTAGCTAAAGCGAAAGGAAGAAATGAAGTAAAAGAACTGAACAGAAGATTTCAAAGGGTGGCTTGAGAAGACAAAGTAAAGTATTATAATGACATGTGCAAAGAGCTGGAGATAGAAAACCAAAAAGGAAGAACAGGCTCGGCATTTCTCAAGCTGAAAGAACTGAAGAAAAAATTCAAGCCTCAAGTTGCAGTAGTGAAGGATTCTATAGGGAAAATATTAAATAATGCAGGAAGCACCAAAGGAAGATGGAAGGAATGCACAGAGCCATTACACCAAAAAGAATTGGTAGACATTCAACCATTTCAGGACGTAGCATATGATCAGGAACCGATGGTACTGAAGGAAGAAGTCCAAGCTGCACTGAAGGCATTGGTGAAAAACAAGGCTTCAGGGATTGATGGAATATCAGTTGAGATGTTTCAACAAATGGATGCAGCACTGGAAGTACTCACTCGTCTATGCCAAGAAATTTGGAAGACAGCTACCTGGACAACCGACTGGAAGAGATCCATATTTATGCCTGTTCCCAAGAAAGACAACACAACAGAATGCAGAAATTATCAAACAATATCATTAATATTGCATACAAGTAAAATTTTGCTGAAGATCATTCAAAAGCGGCTGCAGCAGTGTATCGACAAGGAACTGCCAGAAATTCAGGCTGGATTCAGAAGAGGACGTGAAACCAGGGATATTATTGCTGATGTCGGATGGATCCTGGCTGAAAGCAGAGAATACCAGAAAGATGTTTACCTGTGTTTTATTGACTGTGCAAATACATATGACTATGTGGATCATAACAAATTGTGGATGGCATTGCGAAGAATGGGAATTCCAGAACACTTAATTGTGCTCATGAGGAACCTGTACACAGATCAAAAGGCAGTCGTTCGAACAGAACAAGGGGATACTGCATGGTTTAAAGTTAGGAAAGGTGTGTGTCAGGGTTGTATCCTTTCACCATAGCTGTTCAATCTGTATACTGAGCAAATAATCTGAGAAGCTGGACTCTATCAAGATCAGAAGAAGATGCATTAACAACCTCCGTTATGCAGATGACACAACCTTGCTTGTTGAAAGTGAAGAGGACTTGAAGCACTTACTAATGAAAATGAAAGACCACAGCCTTCAGTATGGATTACACCTTAACATAAAGAAAACAAAAATCCTCACAACTGGACCAATAAGCAACATCAAGATAAACAGAGAAAAGATTGACGTTGTCAAGGATTTCATTTTACTTGGATCCACAATCAACACCCATGGAAGCAGCAGTCAAGAGATCAAAAGACACATTACATTGGTCAAATCTGCTGCAAAAGACCTCTTTCAAATGTTAAAAAGTAAAGATGTCGCTTGCTTTAAGGACTAAAGTGTGCCTGACCAAAGCCATGGTGTTTTCAGTTGCCTCATATGCATGTAAAAACTGGATAATGAATAAGAAAGACTGAAGAAGAATTGATACCTTTGAATTATGGTCTTGGGGAAGAATATTGAATATATTATGGACTGCCAAAAGAATAAACAAATCTGTCTTGGAAGACGTACAACCAGGATGCTCCTTGGAAGCAAGGATGGCAAGACAACGTCTTGCATACTTTGGGCATGTTATCAGGAGGGATCAGTCCCTGGAAAAGGACATCATGCTTAGTAAAGTAGAAGGTCAGCAAAAAAGAGAAAGACCTTCAATGAGATGGATTGAGGTAGTGGCTACAACAACGGGCTGAAGCATAACAATGCCTTGGTTCATTTTTGTTATGCAGATGACACAACCTTGCTTTTTTCTTTTTTCTTTTTTGCATAAGGACATCCAATTTCTCTAGCACTGTTTATTAAAAAGAATACTAGATTGATCTTTCTCCATTGAATTGCCTTTACGCCTTTGTCAAAAATCAGTTGAGTATAATTGTGTGGGTCTATTTCTAGACTGTTCATTTCCACTGATCTATTTGTCTTTCTTTCTCCACTACCACGCTGTCTTGATTAAAATAGTTTTATAGTAGTTCTTGAAAGTGGGTAGAATTTTGTTCTTTTCCAGTATTGTGTTGGCTATTCTGGGTCCTTTGCCTTTCCATGTAAATTTTAGAATCAGTTTTTTTTAATATGTTAAAAAAAAAATATTGCTGGGATTTTGTTTGGGATTGCATTGAATCTATAGATCTAGTTGAGGAGAATTGACATTTTAACAATACTGACTTTTCAAATCCATGAAAACAAGTATCTGTTGTATATTTAGACTTTCTTTGATTTTTTGTCAGTGTTTATAGTTTTTTGCATTGTAGATCCTGTATATAATTTATTAAATTTATACCTGAGTATATTATTTTTTGGTGTTGTTGTAAATGATATTTTTTTAAATTTCAACTTCTAAGCTCACTGCTTGTGTATAAGAAAGCAGTCGACTTTTCTGTATTGACTTTGTATCCTGTGATCTTGCTGTACTTGCTGTTAGTTACAGGATATTATTATTATTGTTTTGTAGGTTCTTTCCAGTTTCTACATATACAATTATGTCATCTGCAAATGTAGATGGTATTATTTCTTCCTTCTCAATCTATATACCTTTTATTTCTTTTTCTTGTCTTATTGCACTAGCGAGGAGTTCAAGTACAATACTGAATAGAATTAGTGAGACGGGACATCCTTGCCAAGTTTCTGATCACAGGGGGATGTTCACTGAATTTTAAAAACTAAAATTGAAATTATTAATCCTTAGAGATGCAGAATGAATATAGTGTTTAATTTTTTTCCAGATGGTTCTTTGAAACTCTGAAGTATCCAAAGTTTTCCAAAGCTAACGTCATCAATGGAGTACTCATGACAGTGGTGTTTTTCATCGTACGGATTGTTGTGATACCTCCTTTTTATCACTTCGTGTGTTCTGTGTATGGAACGGAACCCTACGTCAGGCTGGGATTGTTAAGGCAGTGTTCCTGGATCGGTAGTTGTGTGGTTTTAGATATAATGAATGTAATGTGGATGATCAAAATTACAAGGGGGTGCATCAAAGTCATCTCTCTAATCAGACAAGAGAAAGCCAGAAGTCATCTTCAAAACGGAAAACTTGACTAAAAAGTGGGATATTGATAAGCAAACTTCATTACAACGGCATTTATATGTGCTGATAGGATGAATTCTTGGCATGTTCTTGTGTTTATTAATTATAAGTGTTATTCAGGGTTTCAGTGTCCTTTTTTTTTTTTAACTTTAGAGAAGAAAAACTAAAATTTACTTTTTATTCCAAGATTTCTTTTCTGCCTTTCTTCTACTTTGTAAGTTTAAATTAAAATTTATAAATATAGTGGTGAATCTTTTCAGAAACCTGTTAACCTGCACTGGTATTTTTCTCTGAAAAGATGACTGTGATAATTCAGTGCACTTGGTTTTATGTCATTAATTTTGTTGAAGGAATGGAAACTGCTTTTAAACCTATAAATAGCTCTTAACATTTTGTTCTACTGCACTCCTTTCTTACCAGGACTGTCGATACCAGTGTAGAGTTTGACTTCTAAATTGTTGAATTGTTATTTTTCTTAGGCTATTAGAAGTGATGTATTTTTCATTTCAGATATGCAATCATCTATTAATGATGGCGTATTTTACTCATTTTGGGAATATTTACTTTGCTTATTCATGATAAACACTTCCTGTATTTTAAGATTTTTTTTTCAGATGTCACTTTCTTATTTCTTTTTTTAGTGTTTTGTCAAATTATTGCCTTTTTATCATGTAGTAAGGCTTAAGACCAATCCTATAAATCTCTATAAGAGATGAATGACTTCTCAGAATGCATGTTGATATATCACCATTTAGGCTAACAGGAGGAATCATTAAGAAAAAAGCTTTAACACTGCTGTCCCTAGCTACCTCCCTTGCACTTTTTCTATAAAAAATATATTGCAGTCAATCCTCATTTTCGCAGATTTTATATTCATGAGTTCATCTACTTGCTAAAATTTATTTGTAACCCCAAAATCAGAGTCCCTGAGTAGTGCAAACAGTTAATGCCCTTGACTGCTAACCGAAAGGTTGGTGGTTCAAGTCCACCCAGAGGCACCACAAAAGGAAGTCCTGGCTGTCTACTTCCAAAAAATCAGCCATTGAAAACCCTATGGAGCACAGTTCTACTCTGACACATCCACAGTTGGTTGCAGTCAGTTGGAGATGACTCCACAGCAACTGTTTTTTTTAACTCCAAAATCAATAACTGCCGCGCTTTCATAGTTATTCACTGACATGTGCAGAGTGGCAAAAAATTTGAATTGCCTATCATGCATATTCCCAGCTGTGGCCTCTGCGTTCTTGTTTCAACTCTCATAGAATAAACAAGTGTCGTTTACAGTCTTTTGCCATGTTTTTTTTTTTTTTTTTTTTTGTTTCTTTTTTGCATTTCTGTGTTTTTTTCTTGGTGATTTTTTGTTTAAAATGGCCCCTGAGCATAGAGCTGAAATGCTGTCCAGTGTTTCTAAGCTCAAGAAGGCTATGATGTGCCTTAAGGAGAAAATAATTGTGTTAGATAAGCTTCATTTAGGCATGAGTTATAGTGCTATTGGCTATTAGTTAAATGTTAATAAATCAACAAAATATATTAAAGTGTCTTTAGGGAGAAGCACACATAAAACAAGGTTAGGTATTGATAAGTTGAGACAATGTTGTGACCAGAGGCTTGCAGGAAACTAACCCGGTATTCGTCTAGGAGCAATGATTTAGTATTCACTAATTCACTGTTTGCAGTGACTTCACAGAATGTAACTGTTGTGATTAATGAGAATCGACTGCATTTCTATTTGCAAAATCTCCCCTGATTTCAGAAACTAACATGATTAGTACTAAAGTCTTATGCAATGTGGATTTCTCATGCTCCTAAGGTAGGTCCCTTCTTAATGAGACCAAACATACAAAAATATCAGTGTTTGTGTTTTATTCAGTTTACACCCATATGTGCTTAATTAGCTTAAGGTAATTTAATCACAGGTATTCTGATTATCAGTATTATTGTCTTATGCTAATGTAAGTGCCTAGTAACTTTTTTGCTTTGTTTTGTTTTTGTTTGTGTGTATGTATGTGTGTGTGCATTTTTGCTTTTGCTTTGGTTCTAGCAACCCAAACATAGAATCATATATTTAGCTATTATTGCCTTTATTTTTCTCAAGTACTTGACTGTAATAATTATTCTTACCTAAGAAAAGAAGAATTAATTCAACAGTGGTGAATACTTAAACTTAATTGAACCCAACCCAAAAGATCTAATCCATTCAGTTTCTCAATTTGAAGGAGAATGTTTAACTCACTTGTTCATGTTATGATGAGGAAGGGAGGCTGGCCTAATATAATCAAGACTTTTATTTGATTTGATTTTCCAATGCAGATAGAGCTTAGAACATTTAAAGAAAAGAATTGAAATCTCAGTCTAAGTAAATGATAAAATGTGATTGATTGGCTTATACAGGTACACTTCTCTTTGAAAGTCTTAAAGTAATATGAAATATAGTCATTCGTTCTTTAAGCTACTGATATTACATCAATCATTTATTACTAAATTTAGTGCCTTCCACATCATAGGCACTTGAATATGTATTTGTTGGTTAGACAGGGTAGGAAAGCAAGTGATTTTATCTTGTTCTTGCTCTTTTGCAAGAATAATGGCTTTTTAAAAGGAAACCATTTATATTATAAAACTATTTTGGAAATTCATTCCTTTGGAAAGACATAAATCTTAGGATAAATACTTTTGACTTGATATTTCTATTGTTCTGAAAACGTATTTTAAACTCATAATCAAAATGAAGATAATATAAAAACTGTATTGGACCTACATATAGCAGTTTTAGTTTTTATACTTGCTGTGTCATGTTTAAACTTCATTTTTACTTTCATTGACATTACCTTTCATTGGGATAGTTGCTCACAAAATAAGTGCATTTAGAATATCAAAGTTTTGAACTAATATTTGTTATTCTCTTAGTAAACAAGCCATATTTTATGCTGGCTGTGTGACATCTAATTCAACATCCAGATTCAATATCCAAAAGTTGATTCTACATATTTCCTCATAACAACAGACATAAATGGAAAAGATACTACAAACTGCAATGCTATTTGAAGTCAGATCTTTACAGGAGCTGTATACTTTGCTTTTCTCTGATTGTATCCACCTATGTAAGGTACAAATAGTTAATGACAGAACATGTCACTTGTTAAATGATGAACTTTTCACTTATAAACGACAAACTTTTGCTAGAAATTTTAGTATTTTGGCTACATGAATTAATTTAAATGATTCTATTCGGCATTCTGATACTCAACAACTTTGTTAAAATATTTATAGAAAATAAAAGCAAATTGGTATAAATTTTTAAGCAACTATTTTTGTAGAAAAAGATTAATGACAACCTTTAATTATAAAGATGCTCTATGAATGTGCAGTATTCTAGAAAATAGAAATTCTTAGGAAACTTTAAAAATGTATGAAGATCAACTAAGTAGCATGCAAGATCATAGATTCTGCGTTAAATATTTTATTTGAGAGAATTTAAAAATTTTGAGCTTGAGTTGATAAACTTTGCATTCCTGTATCTAAAATCTTTTTAATGAGGATTTTTTGCATTTATTTAAAGCTAAAAATGGACTTACATATGAGTGCAAAAATATTAATTCCTGCTTAAATTATGCTTTGATACCTGGTAGTAAGTTGAAACTGAATTTTATTATTTCATGGTCCACTCCTATGTTAAGAGAATTTTGTTATTTCATGGACTAGTCCTATGTTAATAGAAATAATAGTTATGTTTTACCATCCCTAAAGGTCCCTTTGATATACACTTTGATATTGGGATGACCCAATAATGCCTTTAAGGTCTAGTTGTAAAAACCACCTAGTTTATAGGTATTTGAGTCAAATTCTTTTCTGAGTTTTAATAATCCATTTGAGTCAAATCAAATTTTTGCTGAAGTATGTGTTTTTAAATTGTACTCTGAGGTGCATTGGGCATTTGGAGAACAGTTCTTCACAGATGAGAGAGCCAGATTTACTGTTAACATGCATGTAGAAACGTGTTCTCATGGAGACAGAGAGGGAAGTATTGCTGTAATACACGTTTCTTCTGTTTCCTTTGTAAGGGAAATAAACATGTTCCAAAAGACTCTATTAAATAAATGTTTGAACAAATTTCAGTTTCTGGGTTGCCCTTAACTCCAAACATATAAATATGCATTTGAATTTGAGTGGTTTAAGTGGCTTAGTCTGTTCGATGAAATTGACAAGTCCAAGCAGTTGATGATGTCATCTATTATAATTCATGGGAGACTGTATATTTTTGTGTGTTCTGAATACTGTAAGAAGTAAACTCATGCAGTGTCCTCAGAAGAGTGGCATAGTATTTCCCAGCAGGTATGGGCCAGCACAGCAGTGAGACCTTCCTGTGTCAAGAGACCCTGGACACAACACCTTGCCAGCCTTAACCACAGCGGGCTGATGACAAACATGTTAAAGCTACTGAAAGTGAGTTCTGATGCATGAAAAGCCTGCCGGACCTGGAGTTGGAAGACACACGGCGACTGCTTTCCCTTAAAATCCTCCCTGGATCTAGGACACTTTCTCTATGAATCCTTTCAGTCCTTCCATCTCTTCAACAACACCCCAAGGACTCCATCAGCACCCCTCACTCCAACACCTTTCTATGTCAACTTTTGAGACCCATGTACACCCATACGCTTCGCAGTCTATTGCGACAAATTTAAGTTTACAAGTATGTTTTTTCATTGGAAAAATGCATTGTAGTACGTTTAAGTAGAGATCAAACAAACAGTTATTAGGAGGCTAGGGGAAGCCAGCATTTGGTCACTAATACCTGTTTATAACATGCAGCAAAGGTAGTCATAATATTATGGTTTTATGGAAAAACATAGGTGACATGTATTTTTCAAGTGGTTTTGCAATAAGTGCTTTATAGTATGTTTCAGCTGAGGATTTGTTGTAGGCGTGTAAGTTATTTAAATGCTCTTCCTTAGACCCCATGGCAAGAGAGGGAGGAACTAAGGGAGCTCTGTTGTAAGAGGAAGCTCTGGCCTGTGACAACATTGTTTTAGAGTCCTGTTCTTTAACAGAGCCAACTTTGTTGTTGGGTACCGTTGAGTTATTCCAACTCATAGCAACCCCCATGTGACAGAGTACAACTTCCGCATAGGGTTTCCTAGATTGTAATCTTTACGGGAGCAGATTGCCAGGTCTTCCTCCCACAGAGCCAGTGGGTGGATTCGAACTGCCAATCTTTTGGTTAGCAGCGGAGTGCTTAACTGTTGTGTCACCAGGGCTCCTTAGAGAAAACTTAGTCATGGTAATATGGTAATGTTTCTTTTAAAAACAACCTTACCAGCATATAGATTACTCAGAGTGTTTTCCAAAGTACAACACCCAAGGAATTGAGGCCTATCTCTTTCTAGCCCATACTTCAAACAGCCGTTACTTGCTTTGATGAAGTGGACCTTCATTTAGAAGATAATTTGAATAGCAGTTAAGAACTGAAGGCAGCTATTAAAGATTGGTTTGTTTGCATTGAAAATGTTTACACTGATTTATTCTGAGCAGTAGATAGTTTTGATATCAGGCCCTATACTTAAGACCAAAAACAATGAGAAAGATTTCTAAATCTCAAAGATGTTATCTCATTTAACTACACTATATCTGCCTGAAAACTCGTTACGCATCAACTGCATATTTTTCTTTCTATCTTTATGTAATTTCTGTAATTAAGTGTGCATTAGGGTTATTTGCTTCTTGGTTAATGAAGCCTGAAAATATAGCTGTAAATAAAATGTTATGTACCATGTATTTGTTTGTTTCTTGCCTGGTTTGCTACTGGTATGATTATGCCTACTTTTTACTTAAGGATTTTCTGCATAGATAATAACTTCTTACTAACTTGTAGCTAGGGTATGTTATGAGGTTTTTTTTTGGTAATT
This sequence comes from Dugong dugon, assembly GCA_030035585.1. Classification (NCBI taxonomy): domain Eukaryota; kingdom Metazoa; phylum Chordata; class Mammalia; order Sirenia; family Dugongidae; genus Dugong; species Dugong dugon. The sequence continues at coordinate 131,649,385 of CM057462.1, forward strand.
ATTAGTATTTGTAATGATTACTTTCAGAAATTATGGACTTTATTTGAGAAAGCTACTTTAAATCTGCAATAAATGTGATAGCTACTGTGATGTATACTTTTTTTTCTGAAAATATATAACATTAACATTTAATTGATGTAAAGATTTTTATTTTAATTACTCTTTGGAAGTCTTTCAAACTACACTTAGCATTTTGAAAACACACCTTCGAATTTAGATCCACAAGGCTGAAGACATTCTGTTTTATTTACAAAACATAAGATCAGTCAATTTATAATTCAATGTTACTCAGATTTATTATCAATTAAAACAGCAACTTAATATTCTTTACTTTGCTTTCTGGTTGTGCATTTTATGGATGGAAAATAAATGTCTTTAGGTATTTCACTTAAAAGTTTGAAATGTTTGTATACTTTATTTGTATGTATGCCATCTTAAAAAGTTTATGCAAGTTCTAAGCAATAATCTGCATGATATGTACAAGGTTGACATACTTTGACATGACAGTTTTGTTTAATATCACTAATTTTAAGACTGTGTTTAAAATCAACACCCTATAAATCATGTCCCAATGAAAATCTTAGGATTTTCTCATGCAAGAACTCTACTATAATGTGGTGCAAAGCTTTGTATTTTGTGAGAAAAAAAAAGTTAATAAAATCACCATTATTTAGTGCAAAAGTTGGAGTCTGCAAGATGTACACTTCAGTAGTAATTAGTGAATAAATTGATGCTAAAAGTTAACTTTCCTCAGATCACCTCTCCTGGCACCTGATTCCTAAAGATAATTTAATATTTATTTCTCAAGGTTCTTGTAGAGTTTGCTTATACCCTCTCCCCGTTTCTCTCTCCCTCTTGAGGTTCCTAGCATTGTAGCAAACCAGAATAGGTTACAAACATTTGAGTCATGCTTGTTAATGGAAGGAATGGAGCTATCTAATCAATAGGCTCTTTTAGATTAGGTCAGACTTTGGCAGTTATGTTTTTAAATCTCCTTCCCTTTGTCCCTGAGGCCTCTCATGTGGTCTCTAGTGTTTTTTGCTGATTTCTTGGCTGGAATTCCTACCTCCTCAAATTGCCTGTGGTCTTAATCTTGCATCTTGGTCCTAGAATATCCAGTACATCAGGAAGCAGAGCACCAATTCAACAGAATGCAGAAGTGGTTTGGCCTTTGGAGAGTATTGAGTCATGCTCCTCAACGTGCCTAAAATGTTGTGTCACGACTGGCAAAATGAAAATAGGCGCAGCTGTCGGTTGAGATAGACCACAGGTACAATGACAAGGCAAGTATAAGTGGCTTTTTCCCCTACACCTCAGGCTGTCTCAAAGATGACTTACCCTTTATTCTCCCATTCTCTAGTCTTTACCAAAGCCTACTTCCTGCTTCCCTTCTGATGTTCCTTAAGCATGTAAAAAGTAAACAATATGGCAATTTTACAACTCTTCCCCACGCTAGTAATTGATAAGCTGACAGTTTCCTGGATGCTACTCCCAAATTAGACTGAGGGTTGTACCACCACCATCTGCTTGAGTAGCTATGCCTGTTGTCATTTATGACACAAGGCTCCTAAGTTCTCCCTGTCACTGCTAAATAGCCCCTTCTCATCTACCTCCTACTAAATTCTACTGCCACATCTAGTCTTGTCCTCTTAGAAAGTCATTGATTATACCACTCCAGAAATGACCTGAGTAAAATTTTTGGAGAGGACTTGTAGGGAGAAATGAATGGTAATATGGATGATAGGCTGCATTCCTATTGAAGATAAAGATCAAGGACAGATGGAAGTTAGGACAGAATGACCCAGAAAAGGAAGGAGGAAAGGACTTCAGAGAACAGGACAAATAATAAAATTTTAAAATGCTGTGTACGTCTACTAACGAAAAGATCAGCAGTTCAAATCTACCAGCTGCTCCCTGGAAACGCTATGGGGCAGTTCCACTGTGTCCTATAGGGTCACTATGGGTTGGAATTGACAGCAACAGGTTTGGTTTGGTTTTTATGTATATAAACATTGCATTCTGATGTAGGAACTTAGGAAAACGAATATAGGAAATTCCTATACATGGTATCAAGATGTAAGAGTTTTATGACTTTTCTGTGTTAAAATTCAATATATACATTATTCATTATATATACATATATATGTGTGTGTATATATTAGTGATATTTATTTAAACACACACATATAAGAGAGACGTACACTCCCATATAGGGGATATGGATTCACTGGCAGTCCAAAAATCATTTATATACGAGAGAGTGCATATCTTAACCAGTGTTTCACCCACAGCCAATGATCGGATGCCCCCTTGCAGAGCCAGGAGTGAGGAGGCAGCCCTGTTGGAACAGTGGTCTTGGTGGGCTGCAGAAGAGCTCAAGTCCTGACCTGATGTAGTACCAAGAACCAAACTATGTCCAACAACTAAGCTTCCTGGAATGATCTGTGTTGTCAGGCAGGCTAGGTGTGAGAGGTTTTAGAAGATGTAACGAGCAGTTGTAGATAGAATGTGTGAATGCATGAGGCACCAGAGGGTAGGATTTTGCTTTAATTGTAAGTTGGAAATGAGTGATTTGGAAAGAGTGAGGTGCCTAAAAGCCTAAGATAACCATGAAGAGGCATCTTGACCTCTTTAAGTCTTAGTTTTGTTGTCTGTGAAATGTTAGTGGTATCTCTGACGCTCCTCCCAAGTCTCCTATCCTATTAACAAGAGCTTTAATTTGAAACAAGACAATTAGGAAGGAGCAAGTGTAGCTTTGAGGGCTTAGTAATGGGATTAAAATGACATCTGAGGAAGATGCGCAGTATCAAGTTAGATGAAGGGGAGTACAGAAATTTGTTAGTGATGGAGAAACCAGCCAAGGGACTGCAAAGTGTTAAAGCCTGATGCTTGGCCTGAGGCAGGAAAATAAATAAAAGGGCTGGATCTGATAAATATTGCAGAAGGGGAGCCGAAAGGACTTAGAAAAACTGAACATAATTCTCGAAGAGGGTTGAGAGGTGACATGCCACAGGTTGTGTCAGAATGTGGAGAACTGCAGACTCAGTGGGAGGTCAGTGAGCAAGCTGGTGGAGCATCCCCTGTGGATGGGAGAGAAAAGAGGGAAGCTAGGGTTTGAGGCATTTTACCATGAATGAGGAAAGACAAAGTAGTTAGAAAAGTGGAGCTCATGACAGAGTTAAAACATGATGGCAATGTTGTGCAGGATTCAATCTGAAGGAAAGGAGAAGGTCTCTCAAAGTGCCTCATTGCTGTGGTTTTGATGGCTTTTCTGACCCCTAGGAGTATCCCAGGGTCCCAACTGGTCACTGACCCATGGTTACCTCACAATGCCTTACTACTCCCCATGGTGTCAGCACAGCCCTATCAGATCAAGGCCTAATGAGGATGGTCAGAGGTCCAAGGTGGGTCATGGCAGAATTCTTGCCTGACGTGGGAGTCCCAGCCAGTGCACCCCATGTGCAGCCACTGCCCATCTGTCAGTGGAGGCTTGCATGTTACCATGATGCTGAACAGTTTTCAGCTGAGCTCCCAGACTAAGACCAACTGGGAAGAAAGGCCTGGTGATCTGCTTCTGAATATCAGCCAGTGAAAACTCTGTGGATCACAGCGGTCTGATCCTCAACTAATCATGGAGATGGCGCAGGACTGGGCAGCATTTTGTTCTGTTGTGCATAGGGTAGCCATGGTTGGGAGCCAACTGCACTGCAGTTGACAACAACAATGAAATTTCAGGCTGCAAGCCCCGTACCTGGAGCTTGGTGATGGAATTGGCTTCCTAGGTGGTCTTTGGGATGGTGAGAGGAGGAGTAAAAATTCAAAGGGGGAAGAAGAAGAAACTGTGTCTTGGAGCAGGAGGAAAGGCTGCAGTGATGGTGTTACATTTCTAGTTTCTGTTTATGAATTGTTAAAGGTGAAATGGAGTGCCACTCTTAAAAATGTTCACTCTTAGACTATGTACAGTGTCCTAATTGGCCTCTATGACTCTACTGTCTCTCCCTGCCCATCCATCACACATGCTACTGACTGACTTATCATTGGGAAATGCTGCTTTCATTTTTGTCACAGCCCTGCTCGAAAGTTTCCATTGGTACTCCACTCTCAGGTTTTGACAGCTTAACCCTACCTATCTATTCAGTCTCACATTCCACATGAAAATTTTACCAGGAGGCTGCCACTGTCTGCCACATGTTCATCCAACTTGTACTTGCTGTTCCTCTGGCTTGAGACTCTTTCCTCTCTAACTAATCTGTATCCTACTCATCCTCAAGACCAAATGTTAAGGGAATTGGTTCATTTTTTTCCCACTAAAAACAGAAAAACGTTTAGGCAGAGCTGAAATAAGTTTGTTAAATTCTTTCGATATTTATAGAGCACCTGCTAGATTGCCAAGGTGTTTCTGGAACACCAGGATAAATAAACTCTTTCTTGATTGACAGTCTGGATCTCAGAATTTCCTGTCCTGAATAAGCTTATACAGTCACAGCTAAGCTGCTATGTCTTCTTTCAGCCTGTTGTTGGGTGCCGTTGAGTTGATTCCAACTCAAGGTCACAAAAGTTATTATCCCACCTTACTGATTATGGCAAGTACTAAAGTACTGAGAGCCCAGCCCTCTTCAGGTTCTAGCTCAGATTTTGATATTTCTGAGTGGCATGGTGTTATGGGTTGAATTGTGCCCCCAAAAAAGATATGTTGAAGTTCTAAACCCTGGTACCTGTGAATGTGACCATGGTTGGAACTAGGGTCTTTGAAGATGTTATTAGTTATCATGAGGTCATACTGGTGTAGAGTGGGCCCTATAAAAAGGAGAGAAGACACAGACACAGAGGGAAGACGGCTATGTGAGGACAGATTGGAGTGACACGTTTACACGCCAAGGAACACTGAGGATTGCCAGCAACACCAGAAGCTAAGAGAAAGACATGGGACAGATTCTCCCCTAGAGCCTTCAGAGAGAGCATGGCTTGCTTTGATCTCAGATGCCTAGCCTCCAGACTGTGAAAAAGAATACGTTTCTCTTCTTTTAAACCACCTAGTTTGTGCTAATTTGTTATGGCAGCCCTGGGACTCCCTCTGGGAGTCTAGAAATCTGGATTCCAGTCCTGGCTGTACCACTGGCTAGTGACCATTTTAGGTAAATGCTTACACCTTGCCGGCATTCACTTCTTCATCTGTAAAGTAAGGGGTAGAACTGGATGAATCATAGACCCCTTTCTTTTCAAATTCCGTCATTCTGTGATTATGGTAATTAGAATCAAGGATAGGGTATTGAACAGGGTATGGCAGGCTATAAGTATAATTCCTACCAGACAGCAATTTTAGAATACTGGTTTCAGTTGTATAAATTGTTGGGAGTGACCCCAAAAGGAGACCTAATTCCAATTGTCACTGTATGCCCTTGAGTGAGGCCATTTGTTTTGTAATGCTGTCTTCCTCAGTTTAAAGAGGAGATGGTATCACTTGCAGTCGATGAACCTTGCCAGAAAGGCTGAATATTATATTTGCTGAGTGCCTCAACATTCTTAGGGGAAAGAGATAAAGTTTTAATGATGTACTTTCTCACATTCCTTGAAGCCAAGCTGAATTTTTTTTATACTCTTCCTAATGTTAACCTTTTGAAGATGTAAACATCTTGGTCATGGACTCCAGATATGGAATCTTTTTTCTTCCCACAATAAAATATAATCATCATTGAGAGAAATAGATGACTAATGAAAATATAGTTAGTAAGTTACTTATTCCTCCCTGACCAAAATGAAAAATCTGATCCTCCAGTTATCTTGAGAAGCCAGCCTGCCAGTAGAGGGTCAGTTACCTTGGTTAACTCAATATTGGGTAATAAGGACTTTCCAGAAGATTTTTGTGTTCTTGGCTAACCTAAACATAGGCTTCTGGGGTTACTTGGTGTGCTTTGTGGAGAGTCAAGAGCAGGATGAATTGGAATAAGTGAATTGTTCTGACAGTGTTTATTTTTTGTGACTTGGTTAAGTGGTACACTTATTTGTTTCTTGCAACTTTGTTGGTCTTCAGTTGACTTGTGATGGAATTATCCATTCCAGATTTTTACAGTCAATAGATGGACACTCTAAGACACTATATTTTGAAGGAAAATAATGTAAGAAGTAAATCTGCATTGCTCTAGGGAGAATGTGGATTTCTTAGCATTGTAATGAGTAAAAATTATACTAATTAGGATTTATGTTCTAAAGAATGGAGTGAGAAAAATACTATAGATGTGCCAGTACTTTAATTTTTTTCTTTAAAAATGACTACTCTAAAATAAAAACTTTTGTAACTTTGGACCAATATTTTTAAAAAGAGATCTAAACTGGTTATTAAAAAAAGGGAAGCCAGAAAAAGTCTACAATCCATACCCCGTCCCTTTTGTTACTCGCCAACCATAGCTTCAACTCTTAAATATTTTTCTCTTGGATCAACACACATGTTTACATTTTCTAAGCTTAACCTAGTCTTCAGAGACCTGCTGGAAAATTATTCAACCCTGTTGTGATAGTTAATGTTATGTGTCAACTTGGCTAGACTATGATTCGCAAACACTGTTAATCACCTTCCATTTTGTGGTCTGATGTGAGCAGCCAATCAGTTGACGGGAGTTTCCCTGGGGGCATGCCCAGCCTGCAGTATATAAATGGATGTTCTGGCAAAGCTCACTCTGTTATACTTTTCTTGTTGCCTGACCTCTGATTTTTGGAACATAAGCCTCTGGTCTGCTGCCTGACCTGTAGATTTTGGATTTGTTAGCTCCTGCAACCACGTGAGCCAGTAGAGGTCTTCAGTCTGTTTGTCTGACCCGCATATTTGAGATTTTCCAGCCCTTCCAATTGTACGAGCCGTTTCCTTGAAGTAAATTCCTTTCTTTATATGTTTGTATATACTTCACTGGTTTTGTTCCTCTAGAGAACCCAGACTAAGATACCTGTGTATTACAGCCACCACAAATTCAAGATCTCAGTAATTCACTTAAAAAATATTTATCCTCTAAGTACCGCTCAAAGTCCCTGTGTGGTGCAAATGGTTATGCACTTGACTACTAGCCTAAAGGTTGGCTGTTCAAACCCACTCAGAAGCACTTTGGAAGACACAGGCCTGGGGATCTGCTTCCAAAAAGTCACATCCTTGAATGAACAGCCACCCAACTCTAGAATATTAGATATAAGATTTTGTCATAAAACAAATTCAAAACACTTACTTTATGTTCTACTTATTAAACTCTTTTTCCCCACCCCCCAGGACACAGTAATCTAGGATGGAAGGAATGTCTTTAATAAGTTAAAGATAGATAACAATTGTCTAATGATTCTATGGAAAAATGAAGCTTTCTTGCGTGTTTGGAATTTTATCTACAAGGGGCACCCTTTATTTTGAACCGGCTGCAAGTTGAAAGCTAAGCCTAGAGTCTGACTAATGAGACCCTTCATACTAAATATCATGAAGAAATAATTTGTACATGACTGGTGAGTTCATTTATAGAATGATGAGCAAGTTAAATGATAAGCATTTTGTGGATTGCATGATATAAATAATAAACATTAAAAATTAATAAGTAGTAAACATTCGATAGGTTAAATGAAAATATAATTTCCTATAACAAATATTTTTAAAAATTATTTCCTTTTGTTGATGTTTAAAATGTACATAGCAAAATACACACCAATTCAACAATTTCTCATGTAGAATTCAATGACATTGATTACATTTTTCAAGTTGTGCAATCGTTCTCACCCTCCTTTTCTGAATCGTTCCTTCTCCGTTAACATAAACTCACTGCCCCCTTAGTTTCCTATCTAACCTTCCGGAGTTACTGGTTTCACTTTGATCCCATATACCCAACCCATTGCCCTCGAGTCCATCTGACTCAGCAACTTTATAAAACAGAACTGTTCTGTAGGGATCCTGAGGCTGAAATCTTTATGGAAGCTGACTGCCACATCTTTCTCCCACAGCGCATCTGGTGGGTTCCAGCTGCAGGACCTATAGTTCTTTAAAAGAGCCCCGTGCTCAAGGCAGACATTCTTTAGTAATTGAGCTAAACTACTGATGTCTTTAAACAAGATTTCAGGGGATATTTTTGGTTTAAGGTTTAAAGGTTAATCAGGACAATATGATTTCCTATAACAAATATGTTTTATAATTTTTAATACAATTTTTGATTCCCTGGAAATAAACTGAGAAACTGTTTTAATCTTCCTGGAATCCAGATTTCTGGGTCTGTGGAGTTAGAGTGATCCACCCAGGCTGTCTGCCTTTAGGTGTCCGTTTGAACCTTGAGTCTTTAAGGAACTGTTTTCCTAAAGTCGCCTTTAAGTCAAAGCAAAAACAAAAAAAATCTCATAGCCATCTAGTCAATGCCAACTCAAGTCAAACAATAGCCTAGTAAGCAGCTTAGTGGAGATTGTTTTGCCTTAAGCGTTGGGCTTTTTTGGAGAATTACAATGACCTTCAAGGAGCCCTGGTGGTGCAGTAGTTAAGCTTTCAGCTGCTAACCAAAAGGTCAGTGATTCAAACCCATCAGCCACTCTGACAGAGAAAGATGTGGCAGTCTGCCTCCGTGAAGATTTACAGCTTTGGAAACCCTATGGAGCAGTTCCACTCCGTCCTACAGTACACTATGAGTTGGAGTCAACTTCAAGCAGTGGGTCTGTTTTTTTTTTTTTTTGGTTCAGGAGATTACCCTGCCCAGATCCCGCCTATATAATCTGTTTTTACTATCCCCTCTTTGAGCGCCTTCCCTGTACCTTTGGGTTGACGATGGGACATTCGACTCATGTTTACTCACAATAAATATATTCTGTTACACTAATTTCTGGTGTTTCTCTGCACATTTAGTTTTTTGACAAAACAAAAAATTAGTAGTTAGCCGTTGAAAATCTCAGAGAACTTCTTGCTCCTCAGTGAACGTTGAAGAGAACAGCAATTAAGTAACTTCTTTACCCCTCCACGGTAGCGCTGTTTGCTTACTGTGCTCCCGGATCACAGGAGTGTGAGCACTTTCCAGTGTTCTCTTATCTTGCTAAGAAGGATGGGAGCCAGCACAGTACTCAGAATTCTCAGAGCACTTAAGTCAACAAGATTGTTTCTGCTCAAGTTTGATTGTCAAATGTCATCGTGACCTCTAGTTTTTCCTTAATTTCACCCTAGGCTGAAAAAAAAAAAATGAGGGGTGCTTATAATTTTATTTTACAACTTGAAGGAAGCCCAAATTATAAAGTTGAATGGTGACTTAATATAGTTTGATTGTTGGCAACTTATTTCCTACTGAAACAAAGTGGATGAAAGTTAGTGCTCAACTCTGGTGGGGAATATGAATAACAACAGCAACAATAGCAGACACCTAAAAACATAACAAACTGATAATAACCTGTAAAAATTGCAGTGCTATCTGGGTAGCTAGTAAAGGGAAAATATTGGTGATCTTTAGGTCACAGCTGACAGCATTTTAATGTAAAATTAAATAATAAAAAAATGATTTCTTGTACTGTTGTTTTTGTTTTTGTGTTGTAGATCCCAACTCATAGTGACCCTATATAACAGAGTAGAACTACCTCATAGGGTTTCTTAGGCTGTAATCTTTTACAGGAGCATATCATCATGTCTTTCTCCCATGGAGCTACTAGGTGGGTTTGAACTTCCAATCTTTCTGTTAGCAGCCGAGCTCCAACAATTGAATCACCAGGACTCCCTTTTCTTGTACTGCATCATCCAAATTGTTGTTATTAAGTGCCTTAGAGTCAGTTCCAACTCATAGGGACCCTATGTACAATGGGACAAAACACTGCCTGGTCCTGTGCCATCCTCATAATTATTGCTATGTTTGAGCCCATTGTTGTAACCACTGTGTCAATGAGTACTTAGGTTAAATTAGTTGGGAGAAATTGTATGACAGTGATAAGAGATATTAGAGAACAAAGGAAACAAATCAAAACAGGAGCATATCATGGACTACACTTACATTTTTAAATTTAAAATTAAAAAATATTTTCCTTATCTCATTTTCGAAGTCCTACTATATCAATTTATTGGTAACCTGATTTTTTAGTGAAGCTTCCTTCCTTCCCTCCCTCCCTCCTACTTTCCTACCCCCTCCTTCAACAGTGAGTCAGGTGTAGTACTAGACTCACAATGCTTCTCAACCTGCATACAAAAAGCATCAAGGGATTTTATTCAAGTGCAGATTCTCATTCCATAGGTCTGGGGTTGATCCTGAGTGTTGGTTACTAACAAGCTCCCAGATGATGCTAATCAATGCTATTGCACCTCAAACTGCACTTGGAGTAGCAAGAACTAGAAAGAATAGCCCATCCTCAAAGAGATCATAGTCTAATTACAGCCATTTCCATTCTCCACTTTAGTTCAAAAACTTTCAGTTTGTTTTTCAGATTATGTGTACAACCCAGTTGTCAACAGGGCACTTCTTCCTCTCAAGAGCTAGATGAAATTGGATCAAAACGTATCTCCAACTGTATAGCCTGTGAAATTACAAAGATTTTCCCACAATTTAGTAAATGAACCAGAGGTGAAATTTGGTCCTTCTCCAATTTCCATAAAAAACCCACCTGCACAAAGATGTGGTCCATTTGTAGATTTTACTGAAATGGGGGAAGACCATGCAGACAAGTCTGAATGGAACTGTGGGCTCCTGCTTCCACAGTATCTGGATCTTCTCACTGTCTGAAGTGCTGTGTTCATCCTACACTACACACTGTAAATGTCATTGCTGGTGCTTCCCAATGTGTGAGAGAGAGCTGGCGCTTGAGCTAAATCTGAATCAGACATGTATTTAGAGCCCTCTTTTAAAACAAGCAAGCCAAAAACTTACTTCATCTGGATAAATCCAGGGGAATGAGTTTCTTTAGTATAAATGTTTAATATGTAATAAAATTAAATAATATCAAAATGGTGAAATGTTAAGACAGGATAATAGACAACATAAATAAACACATAATTAGTTGGTAAATGCTGCCTATGTACCTGTGTACCAATGTACAAGTCAAACATCAGGTGTTCGTGTGATGTCCTGTCAATTTTGAGTGCATCAGAATGCACCCAAGAAGGTAGAGTGATATGATTAGATCATCTTAAAATGATGTTAAGAAACACCATTTTTTAAAGTCATGCCATCATATAGGCAATAGTAGAAATGCGTTTAGTATTTTACTTGCATACGGGAGAAAATATTGTCAATGCCCTATAGCCAAAGACCACAGGGAACATAGCTGTGATTGAACAAATTGGGTTTATTACTTGTGGCAACAAGCACAACCGTGAGGAACCGTGGGGCATCTTGGTAAAGATGGTGTTAGAAAGGATTGATTATAGGGCTTGTGTTAAGTATTTGGGGGAAGTAGGACTTTGCCTAGGATTGGATGCATCAGGAAGTGAGGATAATTCTACGATTGGGTATCTTAATAAATCTTATCTAGAAAGAGAGTCAACTAGACTGAGGCTAACATGTAATTGGTACTGAAACAGCAGTCACTCATACCAGCCAGGATAGAGGGACGTTGGGTCACTTTTTTGACTTGGACAATGTCTACGTTTTGTCTTGTTCAGACGTGATTACAAGTGGCTTTGTTTCTGTCTTGATCTATCAATCATAGAGTGGCCTTGTCTGATGCTGATGTTCTGGGAAGGTGTTCACCAGGAGCATGAAAGCCTGGCAGATGGTACTGAGCTAGTTCCTGGGTGTCAAGGCCTGCTTTTCTCTCAAAACATTTTAGGAGAAAAATTATCATTAGCATTATTTTCCTTTCTCAGATCTCTGTAACTTGGAACACCATTTGGGAAATGCTACTGTGAGCAAAGGAGTGCAAATGATGAGTTTTAAGTGGTAGAACGACATGATTTACTTTAGAATCATGTGTGGAGAATGGATTGTGGAGAATGGGCTGGAGGGGGAGAGACTAAGAAGAAGGAGAAGTTTCATTTTGATTCCTTTATCTATTCACCAAATAATTATTAAATGCCTACTACATGCTGGACACTGGTGCTAGACAATGGAGCTACAATGTTGAGTGAGACACACTGTCCTTCCCAGAGCTCAGAGTCTAGCCAGGAAGAGAAACAAGAATCTAGGTGGTTGTGATGCAGTATAATCAGTACTGTGATAGGGAAGTACAGGGTGCATTACAGGAGAGGCCTCTAATGCAGAGTCGGGGAGTGAAGAAAGCCTGCTGGAGAAAGAGTGAGCTCAGATATGAGTCGGGAAAGCTAGAGGCAAGGAATGAGGAGATGAGCAGCCTGTTTCAATTAGAGAGAACAGCTTGTTTAGGGAACCGTAAGAAGTCAGGAGGCTGTTGCAGTGTCCAAGCGAGAAGTGATGAGGATCTGGAAATGAGGCAACTAAGAGAATTCCCATATTTTTGTCTTGGGTAGTGCCACTACTGAAGTTAGGAGAATAGGTGTTTTGTGGCTGTGGGGTATGCTTTAAGGAAATACAATCATTTTCAGACAGGCTGAGTTTGAGGTTCTATGGGAAACCCCAATGAAGTTAAGAAGGCGGTTAGAGACAATGGACTGGAGTTCAGAATTCTTTGTTCTAGATATGGGAGACGTCAAACTATAGGAGATAATAAAGCCACAGGATTGGATGGGATTATCTAGAGAAGTAAAAATCTTCAAATGTAATAATATTAAGGGTCAGGCAGAGGGAGCAGAACTAGAGAGACTGGTGCAACATATACAAATTTAGGGCACATAAATATGGTCGCATCTTTTGTTTAATCAATTGACTGAGTCCATGCTTGCCATAATAGCAAGGAGTTCCCATACTTTTCTTCCTCAAAGTTTTCTTAGAATGACAGGTACTGATTCAACTCAAGAACTGGAGTGTAGGGGTTAGTCCTCCCCCAACTGGAAAGAGCACTGGAATCCATTGTCATTTTTCTCTCGAGTCCACAGGGTATCACCACTGAAGACTGGTTCTACACAGTTTGATGGATGATGATAGAATGCCCTTGGTGGTCCAGATAGATAGTTATGCTGACCACGGTGATGCCATAGACTAGGCGTTAGGATTACAGCTGCTTTTAATTCACAATTATGCTCAACAATTTTTCCCCAACTTGCAACAGCCATGGCAGGATGGTTGGGTCTGGAGGAAATTTTTCCACCCTGTGCTGAAACCAACATACCCATCTGTTGTGGATTGAATTGTGTCCCCCGAAAATACGCATTGCAAACCCTACTATGTCTGTGGTTATAATCCCATTTGGGAATAGGGTTTTCTTTGTATGTTAATGAGGCAGTATTAATGTAGGGTATGTCTTAAATCAATCTCTTTTGAGATTTAAAAGAGCAGATTAAACAAGCAGCAAGAAGGCACAAATGGATGAGGAAGATACAAGCCACGTGACAGCCAAGGAACCTAGGAATAGAAGCTGAAAAGAAACAAGGACCTTCCCCCATAGCAGACAGAGAGAGGGACAGAGAGAGCCATCCCCAAGATCTGGTGCCCTGAATTCAGACTTCTAGCCTCCTAAACTGTGAGAAAATAAATTTCAGTTCGTTAAAGCCACACACTTGTGGTATTTCTGTTATAGCAGCTGGATAACTAAGACACCATCTCCATAAATTCTGGGATCCTTATGCTGACATCTCTTACTTTCCTGGTGCATTCCATTCCTAGAGTCCTTGGTCTATTTTCCTTTCAGTATACCTTGGTCAGGACTCACTGGCCAATCCTTACAGGCTTTCCCAACTTTGACTCATGGATATTGAGGTTTGAGGCTTTTATGTCTTCTACCAAGAAGGGCCCTGGGGTCCTTAAGGGGACTGAGTCATCTCCTCCCCGATGCCCAGCTCTGCACACCAAAGGGAGAGAGTTTTTGCTAAGGCAAAAAGTCCAATGTTTCCACAATACCTATGGTTATGTATTAAATTGTACCCCCCAAAATATGTGTTGTAAATCCTAACTTCTATGCCTGTGGTTATAATCCCATTTGGGAATGGGTTATCTTTGTTATGTTGATGAGACAGGATTAGTATAGGGTGTGTCTGAGTTAATCTCTTACAAAATAAAAAAAAAAAAGGCAGATTAGAGAAGCAGAGACGGGAGAAGAGCTATGCCAATTCACATGAACATCACCTGGGAGCAGAAGCTAAAACAGACATGCATCTTCCTCCAGAGCCAAAAGAGAGAGAAAGTTTTCCACTAGAGCTGGCACCCTGAATTCAGAATTCTCCTAAACTGTGAGAAAATTTATATTTGTTAAAGCCATCCACTTACTGTATTTCTGTTATAGCAGCCCTAGATAACTAAGACACCTACTCACCCTGTATTTTGCATAACAAAGATTACCCAAGTGGCCCTTTTCCAGACAAGAAGCTCAAGTTCTATCAATTTGGAAAAGGAAATAACATAATTTTAAAAAGAGAAATGAGAGGGAAAGTTAAGAGGAGAACAAGAAAGACTGTGATAAGGAAAGGAGAAGTTTATGACCCTTTGGTGACCCAACTATTTTCTGCTTTGAATTTTTTTTTTTGATAGCATGTATTTTCAGTATTGGAATGCATGCTTACAAATTGAGTGTTTAAATTTTTGGTTGGTGATATGGATTTTGAGAAATATTATGTGATCATACATGTTACCATGAAATTCTGGGGGTACTCTAGTGCTATGATTGGTGGGCACCTGTCTGTCTTACTGGGCCTAGGTGGCAGGATTTATTGCAAATGCCTTCCACTTGGTTACATTGAGCACCTCTGGTTTTCCAAATATGACACACACACACACAAACCAAACCTACCAGGACTCCCTATCACACCACCCATACTAAAGATACTACCTGTTGCCATCGAGTTGATTCTGACTCATAGCGACCCTGTAGGACTCATAGCAACCCTGCAGGACAGAATAGAACTTAGGGTTTCCAAGGAGTGGCTGATGGATTTGAACTGCTAACCTTTTGGTTAGCAGCCAATCGCTTAATCACTGTGCCACCAGAGCTCCAACTATCACACAGGAAATCATAAATATTCTTACAGTGCTTATCTAGCTGTACAAAAGCCAAAAGAGACAAAAGTTTTACCCAATTACACTTCCTGGATGGACTACTTCACATTTAAACCTTCTACCCAGCTATCTTGCGCGAATGAACATTTCTTTCGTTTTTCACCATTAAACAAGTCTCCACTGGAGAGTAGCAAATACTTTGTAGGAAAAGTAGAGTCCCAAGAAACCTGAGAGGTGGAAAATATGGATGGGGACCAGTTAAGAACTGAGGGGTCAATGATATCAGTCTATCAGATTAAATAAAATGAAGAGTAAGAATCCACTGGATTTAGATTGTGAGTCATTGTTGGGTAGACACATGACTGTTTGAAGAGTGAATGAGAGGTGGAATAGACACTGTTTGTCTACACTTTTCTTACAAGACATTGGCTATGAAAGAAAAGTAGAGTTAAAGGGGAGACTGTGGAAGTAGGCTTCCTCAGAACAAGAAAATCTGGCTCCAGCAAAGTCCAGCATAATTTAAAAAAAAAATTTTTTTTTTATTGTACTTTAGGTGAAGTTTTATAGAACAAATAGTTTCTCATTAAACAGTCAGTACACATATTGTTTTATGACATTGGTTAACGATCCCATGACATGTCAACACTCTCCCTTCTTCAACTTGGAGGGCTTTTTCTCTTTTTTGGTGAAAATATACATAGCCAAAGATACACCATTTCAAAACTTTCTACATGTACATTTCAGTGACATCGATTACGTTCTTCTAGTTGTGCTGCTATTCTCACTAACCTTTTCCAAATTATTCTATCACCACTGTCTTCAACTCACTGTCCCCTAGGCTTCCCATCAAACCTTTCGAGTTGCTGTTGTCAATTTGATCTCACGTAGATAATTCTTTTTTTTTTTTGTAATTTAGATGAAGGTTTACAGAACAAAATAGTTTCTCATTAAACAGTTAGTACACATATTGCCACATGACAATGGATAACAACCCCAAGACATGTCAACACTGTCCTTTCTCAACCTTGGGTTCCCTATTACCAGCTGTCCTGTCCCCTTCTGCCTTCTAGTCCTTGTCCCTGGACTGCTGTGCCTCATTAGTCCCATTTTGTTTTATGGGGCTGTCCAATCCCCAGCTGAACGGTGAACCTCGGGAGTGACTTCACCACTGAGCTGAAAGGGTGTCCAGGGTCCATACTCGGGATTTCTCCAGTCTCTGTGAGGCCAGTAAATCTGGTCTTTTTTTGTGTGTTAGAATTTTGTTCTACATCTTTCTCCAGCTCTGTCCAGGACCTTCTGTTGTGATACCAGTCAGAGCAGTCAGTGGTGGTAGCCGGGCACCATCTAGCTATACTGAACTCAGTCTGGTGGAGGCCTTGGTAGCCATGGTCCATTAGTCCTTTGGACTACTCTTTTCCTTGTTTCCTGTTCTCTTCATTCTCCCTTGCTCCTGAAGGGGTGAGACCAGTGGAGTATCTTAGATGGCTGCTCACAGGCTTTTAAGACCCCAGACACTACTCACCAAGGTAGAATGTAGAACATTGTCTTTATAAATTGTGTTATACCAATAGAGCTAGATGTTCCCTGAGACCATGGTCCCTACAGCCTTCCACCCAGCAATTCAGTCCCTCAGGGAGTTTGGATGTGTCTATGGAACTTCCATGACCATTCCTTGTACAAGTTGTGCTGGCTTCCCCAGTATTGTATACTGTCTTACCCTTCACCAAAGTTACCACTTACCTATTGTCTATTTAGTATTTCCTCCCACCCTTCCCATCCCTTCTAACTAACAAAGATTGTTACTTTTTGTGTGTAAACTTTTTCATGAGTTTTTACAGTTCAAGTCTCATACAATATTTGTCCTTTTGTGATTGACTTATTTCACTCAGCATAATGTCATCCAGTTTCATCCGTGTTATGAGATGCTTCACAGATTCATCATTGTTCTTTCTCATTGCATAATACTCCATTGTGTGTATGTACCATAGTTTGTTTAGCCATTCATCTGTTGATGGGCATCTAGATTGTTTCCATCGTTTTGCTATTGTGAACAATGCTGCCATGAACATGGGTGTGCATATGTCTATTCGTGTGACAGCTCTTATTCTCTAGGATTTATTCCTAGGAGTGGGATTGCTGGATTGTATGGTATTTCTATTTCTAGCTTTCTAAGGAAGCGCTATATCATTTTCCAAAATGGTTGTATCATTATACATTCCCATCAGCAGTGCATAAGAGTTCTGATCTCCCCACAGCCTCTCCAACATTTGTTATTTCCTATGTTTTTGATTCGGGCCAGTAATGCTGGGGTGAGATGGTATCTCATTGTGGTTTTAATTTGCATTTCTCTAATGGGTAGTGATCGCGAGCATTTCCTCATATGTCTGTTGGCCACTTGAATGTCTTCTTTGGTGAAGTGTCTCTTTATTTCCTTTGCCTATTTTTTAATTGGATTATTTGTCTTTTTGTTGTAGAGCTGTTGGATTTTCTTATAGATTTAAGAGATTAGACCTTTGTCTGACTTGTAATGTCTAAAATTTTTTTCCCAGTCTGTAGGTTCTCTTTTTACTATTTTGGTGAAGTCTTTTGATGTGCATAAGTGTTTAATTTTTAGAAGATCCCAGTTATCTAGCTTATCTTCTGGAGTTTATGTGTTGTTGGTTATCATTTGTATCCCGGTCATGCTGTGTATCAGGGCCTCTAGTATGGATTCTATTTTTTTCTATGAGCTTTATAGTTTTTGGCTTTATATTTAGGTCTTTGATCCATTTTGAATTAGTTGGAAGTAGTTTTTGTATATGGCATGAGATATGGGTCCTGTTTCATTTTTTTTGCAGATGAACGTCCAGTTTTGCCAGCACCATTTGTTAAAAATACTGTCTTTTCCCCATTTAATGGACTTTGGGCCCTTGTTGAAGATCATGTGACTGCGATGGATGGATTTACATCTGGATTCTCAATTCTGTTCCATTGGTCAATGTCTCTGTCGTGGTACAAGTAACAGGCTGTTTTGACTACTGTAGCTGTATAGTAGGTTCTGAGATCGGGTAGGGTGAGTCCTCCTACTTTATTCTTCTTCTTCAATAATGCATTACTTATTTGGGGCTTCTTCCCTTTCCATATAAAGTTAATGATTAGTTTTTCCATCTCTTTAAAGAATGTTGTTGGTATTTGGATCGGGATTGCATTGTATTTGTAAATTGCTTTGGGTAGAATTGTCAATTTCACGATGTTGAGTCTACCTATCCATGAACATGGTATGTTTTTCCATTTATGTAGATCCCTTTGAGTTTCTTGCAGTAGTGTTTTGTAGTTTTCTTTGTATAGGTCTTTTACACCCCTGGTTAGATTTATTCGTAAGTATTTTATTTTTTTTAGGAGCTATTATAAATGGTATTGTTTTCCTGATTTCCTTTTAATCATTCTCTTTATTGGTGTGTAGGAATCCAACTGATTTTTGTATGTTTATCTTGTATCCTGCTACTCTGCTGAATCTTTCTGTTAGTTCCAGTTGCTTTCTCGTGGAGTCTTTAGGGTTTTCTGTGTATAGTATCATATCACCTGCAAACGGACAGTTTAACTTCTTCATTACCAGTTTGGATGCCCTTTATTTCTTTTTCTTGCCTTATTGCTCTAGCTAGAACTTCCAGCACAATGTTAAATACGAGTGATGATAAAGGACATTCTTGTCTTGTTCCTGTTCTCAAAGGGAATGTTTTCAGCCTCTCTCCATTAAGAAAGATGTTGACTGTTGGCTGTTGGTTCTGCATAGATGCCCTTTATTATGTTGAGAAATTTCCCTTCTATACCTATTTTATTGAGAGTTTTTATCAGGAATGCGTGTTGGACTTTGTCAAATGCCTTTTCTGTGTCAATAAGATGATCATGTGATTCTTTTCCTTCCATTTATTTATGTGGTGGATTATATTGATTTTCTAATGTTGAACCATCCTTGCATACCTGGTATGAATCCTACTTGGTCGTGGTGTATTATTTTTTTGCTATGATGCTGAATTCTATTGTCTAGAATTTTGTTGAGAATTTTTGCATCTATATTCATGAGAGATACTGGTCTGTAATTTTATTTTTTTGTGGCATCTTTGGCTGGTTTTGGTTTCAGGGTTATGCTGACTTCATAGAATGAATTTGGAAGTGTCACTTCCTTTTCTGTGTTCTGAAATAGATTGGGTAGTATTGATACAAGCTCTTCTCTGAATGTTTTGTAGAATTCTCCAGTGAAGCCATCTGGGCCAGGGCTTTTTTTTTGTTGGGAGTTTTTTAATTACCTTTTCAATGTCTTCTCTTGTTATAGGTCTGTTCAGATTTTCAACATCACTTTGTGGTAGTTTGGGTAACTAGTGTGTTTCTAGAAATTTATCCATTTCCTCTAAGTTTTCAAATTTGTTGGAGTATAGTTTATGATCCTTTTTATTTCAGTTGGGTCTGTTGTAATATCCCCCATTTCATTTATTATTTGGGTTATTTGCATCCTCACCTGTTTTTCTTTTGTCAGTCTGGCCAGTGGTTTGTCAATTTTGTTGATTCTTTCAAAGAACCAACTTTTGGTTTTGTTGATTCTTTCTATTGTTTTTCTATTCTCTGTTTCATTTATTTCCACTCTGATCTTTATTATTTTCTTTCTTCTGGTGGCTGTGGGCTTTTTTTGCTGTTCTCTTTCTATTTGTTTGAGATGTGTAGGTAATGTTTTGATTTTGTCCCTTTCTTCTTTTTTGATGTGTGCATCTATTGCTATAAATTGTCCTCTGAGGACTGCCTTTACTCTGTCCCAAAGGTTTTGGTATGATCTGTTTTCATTCTCGTTTGATTCTAGGAATTTTTTGATTCCGTGTCTGATTTCTTCTATTACCCAGTGGTTTGTAAGCAAGGTGTTATTCAGTTTCCATGTAACTGATTTTTTTTCCTTGGTTTTTTAGTTGCTAGTTTCTACCTTGATGGAATTGTGGTCAGAGAAGATATTTTGAATTATCTCAACGTTTTGGATCTTGTTGAGGATTGCTCTGTGGCCTAAGATGTGGTCTATTCTGGAGAACGTTCCATGTGCATTGGAAAAGAATGTGTACTTTGCAGCTGTAGGTTGGAGTGTTCTGTATATGTCTGTGAGGTCAAGTTGGCTGATTGTGCCCTTTAGGTCTTCTGTATCTTTGTTGAGTTTCTTTTTAGATGTTCTGTCCTTTACCAAGAGTGGTGTGTTGAAGTCTCCTAGTATTATTTCTCTTTTCAGTGTTGTTAGAGTTTGTTTTATGTATTTTGGAGCCCTGTCACTGGGTGCATAGATGTTTATTTATGGTTATGTCTTCATGATGGATCATTCCCTTAATCATTATATGGTGTCCTTCTTTGTCTTTTATGGTGGATTTTGTTTTAAAGTCTATTTTATCTGAGATTAGTATTGCCACTCCTGCTCTTTTTTGGTATTTGTTTGCTTGATATATTTTTTTCCAACTTTTGATTTTTAATAAATTTACATCTTTGTTTCTAAGGTGTGTCTCTTGTAGACAGCATATTGATGGATTCTGTTTTTTTAATCCGTTCTGTCACTCTCCATCTCTTTGTGGGTGCATTTAGGCCATTTATATTCAGTGTAACTATTGATAGGTGTGAGTTTATTGTTGTCATTTTGTTGTCCTTTTTTTTTTTTTGTGGTGCTGACTTTTTCTTTGTTCCTCTTTCTCTCTTGTGCTGAATTCCTTTTGTTTGTGGATTTTTTTTTCGTTTCTTTTGGTTTTGTAGGTTTTGTTTTTGCTGAGACTTTATGTTTCTCCTCTTTATTTTTATGAGTATGTTTGTTAACTTTCTTTGTGGTTACCGTGAAATATACCCTTATCTTTCTAAGCTTGAAGCAGTCTATTATTACTTGGTATCGCCTTGCCTTCCTCTCCATTAGAAGGTTCTATAGCTACACTGTTTATTTCCTCTTTTATTGTTCTGATATTGTTGTCAATTGCTCTGATTCCCTGTTGTATTTCTTTTGGTTTTGGATAGTCCTTGAAAGTTCATTCCCTAAACTGGTATCTGGCTGGTCTGATCCTGCATCCTAGACTCAGCCTGTGAGCTGATGTTGTTTTGTTCTCAGATTGATGGACTCCGTTGAATAATTCTTGTAAGTTTGGTTTGGTTTTTACATGTTCCCTTAATTTCTGTTTATCTGGAAATGTCCTAATTTCAACATCATATTTGAATGAGAGTTTTGTAGGATATATTATTCTTGGCTGACAATTTTTTTCTTTCAAGGTTTTATATACGTCATGCCACTGCCTTAGTGCCTGCATGGTTTCTGCCGAATAATCTGAGCTTAGTTTTATTGTTTCTCTTCTGTATATGACTTCTTGTTTTTCATGAGCTGCTCTCAGGATTCTTTGTCTTTGGTTTTACTGAGTGTGATTATGATATGCCTTGGTGTTTTTCTTTTGTGGTCTATCCTATATGGGGTTTGTTGAGCTTCTTGGATGTCCAGCTTTTCATCTTTCATGATATTGGGGAAGTTTCTGTCAGCAATTCTTCAGTGATCCTCTCTCTGTTTTCTGTTTTCTCTCTCTGTTCTGGAACTCCAATCACTCACAAAGTTTTGCTTTTGATTTTATCCCACATAATCCTCAGGGTCTCTTCATTTTTCTTTGTTCTTTTTTCTGAGTTTTCCTCGAACAGAGTTGTATACAAGTGTTTGTCTTCAATTTTACTGATCCTGTCTGCCACCATTTGAAACCTGCTCCTCAGCCCTTTTGTGACACTGTCCATTTCAGAAATCTTGTTGTTTATCTTTTGGATTTCTAACTGTTGTTTTTGTATGATTTCTAGTTGTGAATTTATTTTAGCGTTTTGTTCCTGTATTATTTTCCTTAATTCTTCCATTTTTTTGGTCTGTATTTTCCATGAATTTGTCTGCCTTTTCCATGAATTTGTCTGTTTTTCCTAGTTTTTGTCTGGTTTTTGCTTTAACTCTTGGATAGCTCTGAATATTAGAGATTTGAACTCCCTATCAGGTAGTTCTAGTGCCTTTTCTTCTACTGGAAAGTCATCCGGTGTTTTATTTTGGATCCCTACTGGAACCAATCTGTCTTGTTTTTGTAAATGTTTCGATATTGTCTGCTGTCTTCAGGACATTCAGTAGATACTTTCCTTTTTTATTGATGGTAGATTTGTTTATTTCATCCTGCTTTTTTGTTTTATTTGGCTGTGTCTGAGGAGGCGGGCTGTATGTCCTTTGTTGTTTGCTCGTCTGTGGGCACCATACTTTTCACCTCCTTCTCCAATTAGCAGGGTCAGGTGCTCAGATATGGTAGAGCAGGGAAGGTCTAGCTGAAGAGGAGTTGCTGGGATGGGTTCTTTGTGGCACTTACTACGGCCAGCAGGGCAGGCCAGTAATCAGTGCAGGGGAGGTTCTTGTAGGCCATGTCTGGGCTGCTTCATGGTGTGATGTTCAGCACACAGTGCAGGTAGGCAGGATGGAGTGGGCAGACTGTGATGTGTGGAGCTAAGATGGGTATGAGAGAGAGGAGAGAGAGAATAGAGGAATGGGAGCCAAAAACATACAAAGAAACAAAAAAGAGTGCTAGGGGAGCTTGCTGTTGGAGTGGAGAGATGAGAGTCGATTGTTCTGTCTCCTGCTGGAAGCTCCATGAAGTTGCTTTTTTGTACCCCCTGTTCACTGATCTCTGATAGGAGCCCAAGATGATGGATCCGTGCTGCGTTAGGTGATAGGGGACCTCTACATGTATCTCTCCTCGCTCTCTGTTCTGTGTCAGTTTCTTATTTCATTCAGCGGTCAGCTGAGTTCTTTATCTCTTCATTTGATGTGTAGGGTTTCAGGGTTGCCGTTTTCTCTGTTTGGCTTAGTTTTTCAGATCTTTTCTGTGGAGGGACGGCGTGGTGCTTCTGCCTAGAGCGCCATGTTGCCTGGAACTCCCAGCCTTATTCTTAATATCTGTTTGATTAGGAATTTTGAGTTAACTGATAGCTGGTGTAGTATGATCAACTATGGAAATTCTGAAATGATAAATCGTTTATTTTTAAAATATACTTTTTTTAAAACAGTTTTAGATTTACAGAAAGTTATAAAGCAGAGATTTTCCATACAGCTCTTGCCAGTTTTCCCTATTATTAACATCTTATATTAGTATGGTACATTCGTTATAGTTAATGAACCAACATTGATTGATAGTTTATTATTAACTAAAATTTATACTTTTTAAAGAGTTCCTTTTAAAAGTTTTCATCTGATGTGCTTTTCCTGTTACATAGGATACTACATTAATTATATTTACTCATTTTATCTTCCTAGGCTCCTCTTGGGTTTGACATTTTCTCAGACTTCCTTTGTTTTTGATGACTTCCAGTTTTGAGGAGTATGGGTCAGGTGCTTTGTAGAATGCCCCTCAACTGGGAATTATCTAATGTTTTTCTCATGATAAGACTGGGATTATGGGTTTTTGCAGTCCCTGGGTGGTGGAAATGGTTAAATGCTTGATTACTGGTTGAAAGGTTAGCAATTTGAATCGACCCAGATGTGCCTCAGAAGACAGGCCTGACCATCTACTTCCGAAAGGTCACAATCTTAAAAACCCTGTAGAGCACAGTTCTGCTCTGACACACATGGGGTCACTGTGAGTCAGAGTTGACTCATCAGCAACTGGTTTTATTTACCCAGGATAAATGGACTTTTAATCCTACTATAAAAGACTCAATGATTTCATGCCTCGCTTACTAAGATTAAACCTGTAGGAGAAACTTCCTCCAGAAGTTAACTACTTGGCTCATATTTTCCAATACTGATTAACATGCTGACATAGCAGAAGTTGAGACCAGTGAAGAAGAGCCTCACAAAAATAATACTGAAAGTGTTTTATTCATGTATTTTTTGGTAGTTATTAACATTTCAATAGGCCAAGAAAAAAGTCATTTAATGGAAACTATTTTTAACAGAATGATTTGAATAATATGAAGCTCAAGTACTGGATCAATATTTTTACTTGTCACTTTTCATTTTCTGATTTCTAACTAGGTAACACGATTTATTTTTTGAAAAAAAGAGTTTTATGTCCTTACAATTAGCACTGGGAACTGAAGAGAAACCACAAATTAAAACAAATTGGGTGTGTTGGACAGCCACTCCACCTAGGCTCTACCACTTATTAGTGTGACCTAGGGCAAATGGCTTAACCTCTGTATGCCTCAGTTTTCTCCCCCATAAATTGAGAATAATAATAATGCCTACGTTAACAGAATTTTTTGAGGATTAAATGAAATAATATATATTCTACAGCACTTTTAAACCATAAAGTTGCGCTAGTGGTTCTAATTCCTGGGGCTGACAATCAGCTGGGGTGCACTGCTGTGGCCGGTATAGGTGTTTATGTCTCATGTTCATTAGATTGGTCAGGCCTGTATTAGTTCCTGGGGCTTCCATCACAAAGTACCACAAAATAAGTGGCTTGTAAGAACAGAAATTTATTGTCTCAGAGTTCTGAAGCGTAGGAGTCCAAAATCAGCATACGGCAACGTTGATTCTTTCTGTGGGCTCTGAGGCAGAATCTGTTCCACGCCTCTCTCCTAGCTTCTGGTGACAGCCGTTGATCATTGTCATCCTTTGGCTTGTGGATCAATCTCTGTTTCTGTCTTCAAATGGCTGTCTTTCCTCTGGGTCTCCTTTCCTCTTTTATAAGGACACAACTCATATTGGGTTAGAACCTGTTCTACTCCAGTATGACCTCTTGTTAACTGATAACATTTTCAATTCCAAACAAGACCACTGTTATGGATTGAACTGTGTTCTCCAAAAATGTGTGTCAACTTGGCTAGGCCATGATTCCCAATGTTGTGTCATTGTCCACCATTTTGTCATCTGATGTGATTGTCCTGTGTGTTGTAAATCCTACCTCTATGACGTTAATGAGGTTGGATTATCGACAGTTATCTTAATGAGGCAGGACTTAATCTACAAGATTAGGTTGTGTCTTAAACCAGTCTCTTTCGAGATATAAAAGAGAGAAGCAAGCAGAGAGATGAGGGGACCTCATACCACCAAGAAAGCAGCACCGGGAGCAGAGCATGTCCTTTGGACCTGGGGTTCCTATGCAGAGAAACTCCTAAGACCAGGGGAAGATTGATGATAAGGACCTTCCCCCAGAACTGACATAAAAAGAAAGCCTTCCCCTGGAGCTGGCACCCTGAATTTGGACTTCTAGACTTTTAGACTATGAGAGAATAAACTTGTCTTTGTTAAAGCTATCTATTTGTGGTACTTCTGTTACAGCAGCACTAGATAACTAAGACAGTCATATTCACAAGTACAGGGGTTAGGACATCAACATATTTTTTGCAGGGCTACAATTCAATCCATAATCGGATCCAAGTTGCATTAGCTGTTAAATATCTTGAAAATCACCACTGCTAATCACTGATGAGCCACACAGAGAGTCTGCTTCCTCCTGGCCCTCACAACCATCTCTGTACTGTTGGAAATAGCACTGTGACTGGGCTTCACTCCATGGGAATAGTTAAGTTGCTCTAATGCCTGGGCATCTGGGATTGAGGTGCCAGGGGTTTACTTTTATGGATTTTGACAGGCAAATTTTCCTCTTGCAGAAGGCATACTTGTCATCTCTGACTCAGCGAGCAGTGTTGATGTAGCTCTGTACAAGGTAAGCACAGTCAGGTAGACATTCACCCACTAACACCTATGGTTCTGTGGCCCCTCATCTGTTGGTGAGCACATTTAATGCTGTGCATATAAGTAGTATTCAGTAAAGAGAGTTTTGTTCCTTTCCTTGGTTTCCTTTTATTAAGATATTACCCAAAGTAACGGACACACAAGGGAATGTATGCCCCTGAATAATTTCTTGAGTGTAAAAAAGTTAGACATCACTACAAAGCTATCGAAAAGTTCAAGTCTTATTACTGATTTTGTAAATGATTGTCCCAGGGACTTACATAACACTATTAAATATTGTCTTCTCTAATGCCTTATAGCTTGAAGGCAGTTTACTTAAGCAATTCAACCTTTGCTGGAAAAAGTGCTTAGAGCTTTTGGAAGAAACAATAATATAATTATCTTACAATAACATTCCATGTTTTGGTTTTCCAAGTTGATATTTTTGGCCAAAGAGTTTAGTTTACAATTTATAAGACTATCCATTGTCTAAGACTGAGTACACAAATATTTTTTATAATTACAAACCACTTATTAATGTGGGGTTTATTTTATATCACCGTTTTGGAGATAAGTAACCATAGGTACTATTTTGGTATTAAAGTTAGCAATCAATAGTCCATAAGGAAAAACAGAACATTTTCATCTTCTCATTGTATAACTTTGAAGACCTGACTTCAACTGCAAGGATGTATGAAGTTATTCTGAGGTAAGAATAGAAACCCAATGCACCCTTTCAGAATTGGTGATTTTCCTTCCCTGAATCACAAGTCTTGACATATGAAAACTGACTAAGATAGTTCCTGGAGATAATGTTTATACCATCAATTTATTCTTTTATTTCATCCTTTGGTATTTTAGTTTAGGTTTTTTTTTTTTAAACCACTGAGCAATCTTGATTTAATTTTTTTTTGCATTTTCTACATAATTTATTATTTGAGATAAGGTTATCAGTGTCAAATAAAATATTACTTTTCTTCACTTGCTTCTGTTTATCTGTCTTCATGACCCCTTCTTCATTTTTCCTTCCCAAAATGTTGCATGCCACACTTGAGGCAATGAATTCTTAAATGCCACGGTTAAGGACCTGAACATACATCCACAGCCTACCTATAGGAGGTAACTTTTGGTTCCCACTCGTATATGCAAGTTGTGTGGTCCTGGTAGTTTTTTCATAGCCATCATCTTGACAAATTTTTGTCAAACATTTATCATGATGACCTTTATACATCTTCAAAACTCAGGTTTTGTTGCATCTTGAAGAGCTGGGCTACCACGCCCGCAGCTCCGTCGCCCATGCCTCACTGCATGGCAGAAAGGGCCTCATGCACCCTCCTTGCTTGGCAGCCACGCAGAAAAGTCCTTCGTTTAATTTTAATTTTGTTGAATGTATCACTTGATAATGTAGAATTTGAATTCTATTAAGAAAAAAATATACATATTATCAAAGAAACTAGGGGTGGAATGGGTCATGAAATCCACTGATTTACTCACATGTAGTAGCTCAGGCAATGTACTGGATGGTTTTGATCCACAGGAGCCAAGGATTTTACAGCCAGAAAGGTTCTTAGAAGTCATCTTGTAATTTGCATCTTTGTACAGTCTTGTAGGAAGCCGAGTTCCGTTAAAGGTAAGCATCTTGAGCTAAAACAAGCTGAGTCTTTTGGCTCTTGGGTCCAGTGTTCTCTGTGCTTTATACTGCTTCTTACCTGGTGCTGATTAGGCCAAAGTTGAATCCCAAAGAGAATCAGGTGTTTCCAGGGCCACCAGCTGTAACTGAAACAGCCAGCTTCATTCGTGGTACAGCTTAACGAAGGGAGCCAGCAGGGCTCAACTCTGGCTATGTTAGAGGTGTATTCGAAGTAATATTTCACCATCTAGTAAAATGTATTAAGGCTGTGAATGATTACGGTAGTATGCTTTTGATTGCAAGTGATAAAATCCCAACTAAAACTAGCTAAGACAAAAAAAAAAAAAATGTGGTTTGATGTTAGGATTCTGGGGCATCTCAGTCACATAATTGAAAGAACTGCATCACCACATCAAGGGAGAAGCTGGCTTCCAGAGCAGCCAGAACAGGACCGAATGCTGTGGGATTCTCATTCTCTCTCTCCCTGTCTCTCACAGCACCCTGTTGAGGGCTTTCACTTTGAACTCTGGCGACGGTGATAGTTGGGGGGAGGGGAGGGTGAGAAATTTACTATACAAAGATCAAGAGCTTTGGGGGTCAGTGAAGACAAGGTTCACATCCCAGCTTTGCAAACTTACCTCGGGCATGTTATTTAAGAACTCTGAAGAGACAAAAGTCCAAGTCAATAGTAACTTTCTCTCAGGGTCTTTTGGAGAATTACATGGAATAGACTACACTAGGCACTTTAGCATAGTGGTGGACCCATAGCAGGTACTCAGTAAATGGTATTGTTGTTGTTATATATTTAAGATACTATTTCTGATTATAGTTTTCCCTCCCCACTCTTCCACCATCTCCCTGGATGAAAAGCCAACATATTAAAAACCAACTGACAAAGGTTAGCTTCATAGAATCTAAGATGCCACTGTAAGATGAACCATTATTTTATGTACCGTTACAAAAGACAATATGCTGCCAATTTTACTATCACTCACTTTTGTTATCATTTAAACTTTTGATTTTGTACTTCTTAAAAAAGTCTTTTAGGCTTATTTAGATATACATGATTAAATATAAATATTAAATATAAAGATATAAACAAAATAATTGGTTAAAGTATCCCTAATACACCTTCACATTCATGTCTGACTCCTTTGAATTACATTTCAACTCGGTAGCATTGGTGTCTGTGTGTTTCCACATGTATTATCCTTTGTTGTGTCAAAAGCTTTAGGATACAGCACGTCTATAAAACAGCAGCAGCAACAATGACAACAAAAATGCTCCACTCATACCTCCAGGATTTTTTTTTTTCCCCCAAGATGCTAATATCCATTCTGCCTTTCTGCAGATTTTGATGTGGGTACTTTCATGACTTCACCAGGAATCAAGTCACCAAGGAAAGCAAAGAAATGAATGCATGTGCAAGTCAGGTCAACTACATGTGTCTGCTGACTGGCCAATGGCCAATGTAAGACGCCATAGGTGGTATGAAGCTTCTTGGTTTCAGAGATGCCAAAATGTGAAGATATGTCCATCTAAGAACTCTAGACAGATGGCACTGGACTGCCTACATCACTACAGGTCCCTCACTTCGGAAAAAAATATATATATGTATAATAATTATAAAGCTATTTCAAATAATGACCTAATTTGTGTTATTAAAAATTATTTGAATAACCATGCTTCAGTCTGTATAAGATGACATGTTCTTGAATCAATCACATATATATTTTTAACATCAACAAACAATGGTAGGCTAAGCTTTTAGGCTAAAAACAATCTACCTAAGTGAAGGAATAACTTTCTTCAGTTCTATCCATATCCCACTCACTGAGACAAGTTGGTGCCATTTGAAGATACTTGAAACCTGCAGCTCTTTCTTGCCAAGATTCGTTGTTATAACATAAAAATAAAGCAGTAGCAAGGCTTAAAGATTTTTTAAAGAGGAAATTCTCCTCAATTTTCCAACCTGAGAACATACTCAGCTCAAATTCAGAAAAAAAGGAATTTTATAAAAGCATTATGAACTTACTAACCTGTCTCTTTCCTCTAATATTCATTATCTTAATTGAGATATACTACTCATAAAATTAAATTCACAAATCTTATAAATGTACAGTTAAATGATGTAAACTCATATAACCACTAGCCCAGTCAAGAAATAAAGCATTTCCATCAGCCGCCCCCCCCCCCCCCCCCCCCCAGTGAATCCCCTACTCCTTTCAAGATAATCTGGTCTTTTAATTTAAATCACAGTCAACAACATATTGAAGCATTAGACAAAGGGTCGGGGTGGGGGGGTGGAATAAGGAAAGAAAGGAAATTTCTTAAGTGATCTTGAGTTACACAGTGAAAAATTTAAGAGTTTCTTAACTTCTTAATTTTGATTACTATGGTTACATTATTAAATACCATAAATCTACCTTCAAGTGACTTGGTTGTTTTTTAAGTGATTGATATTAACCCCGTATAGTGACAAAATATAATACCTTAGTCACACATTCAGATGGAAATATATTTCTAGGCAGCCTGGATCAGATAGCATGCGGTTTTCCATTTCAGTTTGGAACATAAGCACTATATAGATTCACCTACCACATGACTTTCAGACTTAGCTCAGTAATGTCAAAACTTTATATTGTGAATTAGCTATAATAGTTACTTTAAAATTCTTTTTTTTTGTACATCTGTAGTCAAGTAGAGTGGCAACTGTGAGCAACTATTACTCAAATGTTAAAAGTCAATGTCGAGGTGACAACACTTCCCCCTTTTCACTCCCCTGTATGCAACTGTGAGCCCTGGTGGTGCAGTGGTTAAGAGCTCAGCTGTTAACCAAAAGGTTGGCAGTTTGAATCCATCAGCCACTCCTTGGAAACCCTATGGGGCAGTCGTACTTTGTCCTATAGGGTCGCTAGGAGTCGGAATCGACTCCACGGCAATGGGTGTGTGTGTGTGTGAATCTGTGGGGCTTTGTTAGGAGTGATCCACTGTTCCCCTTGTCCATTCATACTTTCTTCATTACTCTGAATGTGATCCAAGAAAAGACATAGGTAATAGTCTATTAGCTTAACATAAATATATGCCAACATGTTCAAGGAGTAACAAAATCTGATGGGAATCAGAGTAAAGGTAAGAAGAAAAGTGAACTGTAACTATTATATACTATAACCACCCATTCATTCATTATCCACTCATCCTACAAATACTGAGTACCTTTTATATGCCAGGCACTGTGTTAGGAGCTAGACATAAAGCCAAAGATGAGCTAGAGATACAACCAAAGATAGCATAGAAATGGTCCCTCATCTCACGAAAATTATACCTTAGTGGGGATATAAACGTGTAAGCAATTACAATACAGTCTGGCAAGTGTGTAAATAAGGTACAGTAGGAAATACAGGAGGGGTACTCAACTAAGACTAAGAAGGTGGGGTGGGATTCAGACCTGAAGAATGAATAAGAATTTGCCAAGCAAAGAGGTGGGGAAATATCTTACTAAAATAGGGGAAGTAGATAAAGTATATGGTAACACGAGCCCAATAGTTGGAAACTTGACTGTGTTTCATCTAGAAGTATAATGTTCATTTAAAAACTAAGCTATCAGTGAGAGAAGTTACTGGCTAATCAGTGTTTCAAAGGGCAATGAGAACCACATATAAGATTGTATCTGAAACAATAAACAAAACAAAACAGATGACTTTGAGTCTGTGTGTCAGAGTAGAACTGTGCTCCATAGGGTTTTAAATGGCTGATAGTTCGGAAGCAGATTGCCAGGCTTTTCTTCCGAGGTGCCTCTGGGTGAACTAGAATCTCTAACCTTTTAGTTAGCAGCCTAGTGTGTTAACTGTTTGTACTACCCAGAGACTCCTAAAACAATAATAGATGATGTATCAGCCTAGCCTTTTATTAGAGAGAGCTAGAATTCTTAGATTTTTCATTGTTATATTGTAACTGAATTCCTCGAGTTCTTGTCCCGTCCTAGTAGCCGATCAAAATAAGACAAATGTCAACTGCAAGGGAAACAGAAAATGGCCATTTATTGTCTGTTCAGACAAGAAGCTATGGGGGGCCTAGCAGCCGAAAGACCACTTGCTCCCTGCTGGAGGGGATCAAGGACCTTTTATGTCCTCAAGTACCCAGAGGACAGGGATTGGTGCCTGAAACCCTACACTCGGAGCCCTACCATGCCCAGATTTTGAGATCCGGGTGCTGAGTCATGCTGAGTCACTTTTCATAGGAAGTCTGTGTTGTGGAACCTCTCGCTTTGCAAAGGTGCTGGGGTGAAGAATATCTTCCCCTCTGGCAATGCTCAGATCTGGAGTCAGGTAAGGACATGATTCTCCAGAGCTTCACATGCACATGCACATGCACAAAGATCTGGCACCAAATACAAATCACGGTTAGATGCTGTGGTTTGCAAGGACAGCAAACGAAGGGTGGGTGGAGCAGCGGAGGAGAAGTGTGAAGCCAGTGTGGAGTGGGGTTTCAATATCATTAAAAAAGACAGAGACTTCCAGCAACATGGTGCTCTAGGCAGAAGCACCACACTGTCCCTCCACAGCAAAGATCTGAAAAACTAAGCCAAACAGAGAAAACAGCAATCCTGAAACCCTAAAACATCAAATGAAGAGATAAAGAACTCAGCCAAGCACCAAATGGAGTGAGAAAACTGACAGAGAATGGAGAGCGAGGAGAGGTTCATGCAGAGGTCCCCTATCAGCTAATGCAGTGTGGATCCGCCATCTTGGACTCCTATCAGAGACCAGCAAATAGGGGGTATGAGAAAGCAACTTCACAGAGCTTCCAGCAGGAGACAGAACAACCGGTAATTGGTAATATATGCTTTCCCACCCCCCACCCTTCTTCAACCCAACTCAGCCTCCTCTGCTTCCCACGGCCACAGTCTCTTGGCTGGGAAGCACCAGCTGCTTGGATTCCACCTGCCCGCACTGACCGACTCCCTGCGTGCCATTTGTTGGCTGCTGGTGTTGCTTTTTTCTGCTTCTTTTGATTTCTTCCTTACCTCTCACCACCTCTCCCTCCTTTCGCTCAAATAGCTGGCTCCGTGCGCCATCTTTGCTTCTTCCTGGGGGGCTGTGGAGCTCCGTTTAAGTGTGGAACTGCTTCCCGGTCTGGGCTGCCATGCTGGTGGGATCCTGGGGCTTTTGTTTGTTTGTTTTGAATTGTTTGTTTGTTTTCCTTTCCCTTTCTCGAGTTGGGAGCCCCTTCTGGCCGGGCTTGGGACCTACCCCCTCAGCTTGCGCAGAGAGTAGAGGGATCCGTGAGGGCATTTCTTTTTTTTTGTGGGGTTTTTTTTTTCTGTTTTGGGGGGGACTTTTCTTGTTTTTGTTTTTTTAATTTGTTTTGTTTTCTTTTCCTTCTTTTTCCCTTTTTGTCTTTCTTCATTACTCAGTTTCTCATCTCTCTATACCTTCCTTCTCTTCCTGTCACCTGAATACATGGCACTGAATTCCTCCTTGCCTTCTAGCCAGGCTGTACTGCAACACCTGGGAACAACTTCCCTAGACCTCATACCGCACCAGTGGGATCCCTGGGAGATTTGCTGTACTTGTTTCTTTCTAATTTTTATTTGTTCATTATTTTCTTCTTCTTCCCCTGTTTTTCTCCATTTCATACTCTCTAATCTCTCCACTCCAACGGCAAGCTCCCCTAGCACTCTTTTTTGTTTGTATGTATTTGGCTTCTGTTCTTCTCTCTCTCCTCTCTCACATACCCATCTTAGCTCCACACATCACAATCTTCCCCCTCCATCCTGCCTACCTGCACCGTGCTCTTAACATCACACTACCAAGCAGCACAGGCACAGCCTACAAGAACCTGCCCTGCACTGATTACTGGCCTGCCCAGGTGGCTGTAGTAAGTGCCACAAACAACCCATCCCAGCAACTCCTCTTCAGCTAGACCTGCCCTGCTGTATCATATCTGAGCGACTGACCCTGCCAATTGGAGAAAGAGGCGAAAAGTATAGTGCCCACAGATGAGCAAACAACAAAGAATACACAGTCTGCCTGCTCAGACATAGCCAAATTAAAAAAAAAAAAAAAAAAAGGACAAAACAAACAAATCTACAATCAATAAACGAGAAAAATAACTACTAAATGCCCCGAAGACAGCAGACAATATAAAAACATTTACAAAAACAGGACAGGATTGTTCCAATAGGTGTCCAAAATAAAACACCAGATGACTTTCCAGTAGAAGAAAAGGCACTAGAACTACCTGATAGGGAATTCAAATCTCTAATACTCAGAATTATCCAAGAGTTGAAGCAAAAAGCAGACAAAAATGAGGAAAAAAATAGACAAATTCATGGAAAAGGCAGACAAATTCATGGAAAATACAGACAAAAAAATGAAGAATTCAGGAAAATAATGCAGGAACAAAATGCCAAAATAAATTCACAACTAGAAATCATACAAAAACAACAATTAGAAATCCAAAAGATAAACAGGATTTCAGAAATGGACAATGTCATAGAAGGGCTGAGAAGCAGATTTGAAACGGTGGAAGACAGGATCAGTGGAATTGAAGACAGACACTTGTATACAACTCTGTTTGAGGAAAAATCAGAAAAAAAGAACGAAGAAAAATGAAGAGACCCTGAGAATTATGTGGGATACAATCAAAAGGAAAAATTTTCGAGTGATCGGAGTTCCAGAACAGGGGAGAAAACAGAAGCCACAGACAGGATCATTGAAGAATTGCTGACAGAAACTTCCCCAATATCATGAAAGATGAAAAGCTGACCATCCAAGAAGCTCAATGAACCCCAAATATGATAGGCCCCAAAAGAAAATTACCAAGGCATATCATAATCACACTCAGTAAAACCAAAGACAAACAAAGAATCCTGAGAGCAGATCAAGGAAAAAAAAAAAGTCACATACAGAGGAGAAACAATAAGGCTAAGCTTGGATTATTTGGCAGAAAGCATGCAGGCAAGAAGGCAATGGGATGACATATATAAAACCTTGAAAGAAAACAATTGCCAGCCAAGAATAATATATCCTGCAAAAGTCTCGTCCAAATATGATAGTGAAATTAGGTCATTTCCAGATAAACAGAAATTAAGGGGATATGTAAAAACCAAACCAAACTTATGAGACTGATTAAAGGAAGTCCTTTGATCTGAGAACAAACAATATCAGACCACAGGCTGAATATAGGGCACAGGATTGTACTAGCCAGATATCAACCTAGGAAATAAACTCTTAAGGACTATGCAAAAACAAAAGAATTACAAAAGGGAACCAGAAAGTTTAATCTGTAAATGACAACAGCATCAGAACAATAAAAGAGGGAATAAACAGTGTAGATATAGAACCTTCTAATGGAGAGGAAGTAAAGCGATACCAAGTAATAATAGACTGGTTCAAATCTAGGAAGATAAGGGTAAATTTCACGGTAATCACAAAGAAAGTTAACAAACCTACTCATCAAAATAAAGAAGAAAAACAAAGTCTCAGTAAAAACAAAACCTACAAAAACAAAAGAAATGAAAAAAAAATCCACAAACAATAGGAACTCAGCACAGGAGAGTAAGAGGAACAAAACAGGAGGACATTATGCCGAGTGAAATAAGTCAATCACAAAAGGACAAATATTGTATGAGACCTCTACTGTATAACTCATGTAAAAGTTTACACACAAAAAGAAACAATTTTTATTGGGTACGAGGGATGGGAGGAGTCAGGGGGAACTAAATTGATAAGTAGTAACTTTGGTGAAGGGTAAGACAGTACACAGTACTGGGGAAGCCAGCACAACTTGTACAAGGCAAGGTCATGGAAGCTCAATAGACACATCCAAACTCCCTCAGGGGCCAAGTTACTGGGCTGAGGGATGTGGGGGCCATGGTCTCAGGGAACATCTAGCCCAATTAACATAACACAGTTTATAAAGAAAATGTTCTACATTCTACCTTAGTGGGTAGTGTCTGGGATATTAAAAGCCTGTGAGCAGCCATCTAAGATACTCCACTGGTCTCAACCCTTCAGGAGCAAGGGAGAATGAAGAGAACAGGATACAAGGAAAAGATTAGTCCAAAGGACTAATGGACCACAGCTACCAAGGCCTCCACCAGACTGAGTCCAGTACAGCTGGATGGTGCCCGGCTACCACCACTGACTGCTCCGACTGGGATCACAATAGAGGGTCCTGGACAGAGCTTGAAAAGGATGTAGAACAGAATTCTAATTCACAAAAAAAGACCAGATTTACTGGCCTGACAGACTGGAGAAACCCCGAGAGTATGGCCCCCAGACACCCTTTTAGCGCAGTAGTGAAGGCCGTCCCGAGATTCACCATTTGGCCGGGGATTGGATAGCTTCATAAAACAAAACAGGACTAATGAGGCACAGCAGTCCAGGGACAAGGACTAGAAGGCAGGAGGGGACAGGAAAGCTGGTGATAGGGAACCCAAGGTTGAGAAGAGACAGTGTTGTCATGTCATGGGTTTGTTAACCATTGTCATAGGGCAATATGTGTACTGTTTAATGAGAAACTATTTGTTCTGCAAACCTTCATTTAAGGTTAAAAAAAAAAAAGAATTATCTATGTGAGATCAAATTGACAACAGCAACTCAAAAGGTTTGATGGGAAGCCTAGGGGACAGTGAGCTGAAGATAATGGTGATGGAATAATTTGGAAAAGTATAGTGAGAATAGCAGCACAACTGGAAGAATGTAATCAATGTCACTGAGTTGTACATGTAGAAACTTTCAAAATGGTGTAACTTTGGCTATGTGTATTTTCACCAAAAAAAAAATGTCCTCAAGGTTGAGAAGGGAGAGTGTTGACATGTCGAGGGGTTGTTAACCAATACCATAAAAAAAATAATGTGTACTGAGTGTTAAATGAGGAACTATTTATTCTGTAAACCTTCATCAAAGTACAATAAAAAAACTTAAAAAGGAAAAAAAAGAGTGGAGGTCAGAGAGGAGACATGAGAGAAAGAGAGAGTAGGAATGAGAAAGAGAGAAAGAGTGAGAATTAGAATTCCTTCCAGGTGGTAACACTGCCACAAAGGAAATTTTTTCCCGTTTCCTTGACTTGATCCGCACCCCCTGCCCCACTAAAAACCACACAGAATGAAAAAGTGAAAAACAATAGGGAAATACACAAATACCACCACAGAAGGACTATTGTTTTGATCCAGATTACGTTAGACTGACAAAACAGTGCTTCTGTGTTTCAGTTGCTGGGGAATACATCACCAGCACTGTGAAATTCTTGAGTTGCAGGCAGGCAATTTCTTCTACTCCCATGACTTCAACAGGCTGCAGGTTATCAATGTGTGTTCTTTTATGGTCTGTTTCCCCCAGTACACTATGACATCAAGAGGCTATGTTGCTAACCACAGCTTCCCCAGGACCTGGCACAATACTTGGCACATATTAGGTGCTCAATAAATGCTGTTGAAGAATGAAGGCAGAGATCTGTCTTTCCAGTCACCTTTTCCTCAAGCTTTCCCCCTCCTCCCCTTAATCTATGATGGGGACTGTCTAACACAGCTGCTGAACCGAGCTTCCCTCCCTTCACGTGGCAGGACATCCGGCATACCATTAGGGGTGGAATTAGATTTTGAACTCTTGGAGGACAGTGACTGTGTTGTATTCATTCATGATATGCCGGAGACCTAGTAAATTGCCTAGCACATAGTGGGTGTTTGGTAACTCTTTGTCAAAAAAGTGCTTGTATGAAGAACTTGGGAACTTGGCCAAGAGTTTGTCTCAACAAATATTTACAGAATTTCTTTTTTGTCAGGCATTGTTTTTGATGTGGAGAACATAGAGATGACAAGGCTGATAGGGCCCCTGCTCTAGAAATTTAAACTCTAGTGGAGAAGACAATAAACACGTTGTAATAAAGAATCTGACTCCATTTTTGATGTCTGACCACTGACAGCTTTCAAGCCCCCTGCTTCCCCTCTCCCCTTCTGTTCCACGTCTGGACAAGTTGCAAGAGAGTCTGGGCGCTCCCTTCCTTGGCACTGGCAGGGGTGTTCAAGCCACCAGTGGTGTGCAGGGAGACCCTCTCCCTGGCCCCAACCACAACAAACACGAAAGCCACTAGCCCCTCCCTTCTTTGAAGCCAATTAGAATTGCCCTGCTCTTACCAGTGTGTAAGAGCACCACTGCATACACTCTCGGTGCAGTATGGTATTGACCACTCTTGACATCCAAACCAATTCGGTGGTGTTAGTGAAAGGGGGTTTGATCCTGCTCTGTAGAACAACCACAAGACACATGTAACCAAACAAACAAGGTAATTCAGATAATGGTAATGGTTATTAAAAATAAAACAGGGCAATGAGGTAAAGAGTAGGGTGGGGGTGGGGGGACTAAAGGATGAGGGAAAGGTGAGCTCAGAAGAGTTAATGTTAGTGACAATTTCTTGACTAAAGCTCAACTTTATGTGGACTGCCGGCTGTTTCCTAACAGTGTTTTCTCTTTCTTCCATCATAAGAAAGGAATAATAATCATAATAATTATAATACTTCATTTCTTCCTCCATTTTAAACTGGATACATGGCCTCCCAGAATACAAATCACATTTTCTAGCCCCACTTTCAGCTGGGATATTCTTTCTCCAGACTGGATGTAGACACGGCAGCTGCGGCTCCAGTGGCCACCCTTGGCCACAACAAGACCTTGGGAGCCAAAGCTGTGCATACCAGAAAACCTAACCTGTTGCCACTGAGTTGATTCCGACTCACAGCGACCATATGGGACAGAGTATAACTGCACCATAGGGTTTCTGAGGAGCAGCTGGTGGATTTGAACTAAGAACATTTTGGCTAGCAGCCAAACTCTTAACCACTGTGCCACCAGGCATAGCAAAGCTATAACGTACAAAGAGCCTGGATCCTGACACTGTGGAGCACCAATGTCCCCAGCCTGGCTAACTCTAGACTTAAATGTGTATCTTCTATCTTGTTAAAGTCACTGAAGTGTTATGCTCTATGCTTTTCTCACCTAAACCTGATCCTAAATCATACATTTGTTTAACGTATCACTCTAGGACCTGTTTCTTCTGTCTTTTAATATCTTTCACTAACTCTGTTCTATTTAGCTCTGGTTCTGTTCTCTCTTCCTCCCTATGTTTTCCATTTATTTCTATCTTTTTCCCCTTAATTAAGCATTATGCAAAACCCAAATACCTTGTTGTATTATTTACTGAATAATTTTAAAATTTAATTTTAAATTTTTATTATAAAGAATTTAAAATACACAAAAGTAGACAGAATAGCATACTGAACGCTTATGAGCCCATCTCTTTGCTCCAACAATCATTAACCCACGGCTAACCCTGCCCTGTCCATACCTCCAGCCTCTTCCCCCTTCCTGTATTATTTTGAAAATAAAAACCCAGACCTCATATTATTACTCAGTAAAATTTCAGTTGTCTTTATTATTTAAAAAGCAGGTGAATCAAACCTTTTTTATTTCTTCTAGAAATTAAGCCAAATTCCTAACTCATGGTTTCCTTCACCTCATTTTCTTACTGTCCTCTGAAGTGTTTATCTTCCTATCGCCCCTGCATTTCCTCTTCCTCCTTCTTCCTCCTCCTCCCTTTTCTTTCTTTCTCTTTCCCTCCTTGCCTTCTTTCCTCCCTCTCTTTGTATCTAACACGTCTTTTCCTATAGCCTCCACCACTTTTGAAAAAGACACCCAGGTCTAATTTTCCTAATCATAGTCATGGGTCTTTGATATAACTTTCGTTTTCCATTTTTAACCACTATGAATTGATTTTGCAAAAATGGCAGAGTTTACTCATTTATAGTCCCTTTATGAGTTTGGAGAAAGAGATTTTTTTTTTTTTTTTTTTTAAAGTTACACAATCCTCAACTCCACCTCAAATAATACAACTTGGGTACACTAGTAACACACACTGGGAAAATATAATAAATACAAATACTCCATTTACATCAGTAACTAAAATTAAGTGTTGGGTGTTGTTTTAACCAGACAAAGTCTAAAACCCTAATGATACCAAGGATTTATTTGTGTAACATTGATAAGTCATTAGAACTTTTAGCTCAGTAGACCTGTGCCAGGTGGATGGTTTCCCACAAATCAAGTCGGAACTGTTTTGGTATTGCTCAGGCATAAGAATCAAGATGTCTCTCATAGGTGAAGTGTGACTAATATTTTGGGGGGAGTATAGGGTCACTATGAGTTGGAATCGACTCGACAGCAATGGGTTTGTTTACAGATTACTTTGACATGGTTGAGGTGGATCTTTCCACAAAAGGGTATGATCACAGAGTCGTGCTCAAATTTCCACAGATCTTATTTGCTTTACTTTGTTATCTTGCTGAAAATACATTTGTGACTTGTACCTTGTAAAAGAGCACAAGGAACTGTGGCCAATTGACATCACTGGTTTTACATGCTTTTGGAAGTCCTACTATGTTCTTGAGCATTACAAAAGTATTTCTCTTCTGGGAAGTTGTGGGAGGTACATGCTACTCCTTACCCCATTCTTTCCCCATAAACCATGATATTGAAATTTACCCCAATAAGAAAATGTGGCAATTCTTGTACCCTCAGCATACAGCTATGGTAAAAGACTTTGTAATTGACAATGTGGTGATTTGTCTAGACTGAAGTCTTCGAGAGTGAGGACTTGTCACTTTCATCTCCGTATCTTGTACAGCCAGGTCAAAAGTCTGTACCCAAGAACATTCTGTGAAATAAGTAAATACAGGAACCCTTTAGACGGAACCAGTAGCACAGCTTCTTGGAGTTCAGGTTCATTTAGCAAGTTGGCATTTAATGCCTCTCTTGTTCTTTATTCTTAGTGGTTCCTGAAAGCAATTTTACTTTTCTCAGAGTCTTAATATAATTTTTCTTTTCACACTTATCCATTTTAGTATTATGATTCTCAGCTTTTAGACATGATGCTAACACTTAACCTCTCCTAATATTCTTAAAATTGTGTGTTCTCATTTCTACGCTCAAGTGGGTTTTGACTTAAAATTTCAGACTTAGAGTTGAATATTTAAGTCTATATATTACTCAGTGCTCGGCTGCTAACCGGAAGGTTAGTGGTTTGAACCTACCCGCCGCTCCATGGGAGAAAAGACCTGGTGGTCTGCTTCCATAAAGATGACAGCCTAGGAAACCCTAAGGGGCAGTTCTACTCTATACGGTTGCTATGAGTCAGAATCAACTCAACAGCACACAGCAATAACAACAATATACTTCTATACATGGGGAAGTGAGAAGTGTGTTCCTAGAAAAGTAAAAAGAACTATCTCCTGGCCTAGTGGTTCAAAATGGAGGTGAGAGATTTTAAACTTAAACGGGGAAGGAAATATTTAGAAAAGTTTTATATACAAATAATATTGTTCTAGCAAATCATACAATGAGAGAGAGAGACAGAGAGAGGCCATGCTCTAACTGTAGACATTCATTCCACGTTTAAATATTTAGAATTTTCAGTAGCCTGTGAATACAAGAAAATTTATTACATTAAGGTGGACTTTAGATATTTGACATGTAGCTGATATTTTCATAGTGTGAGAAATATCAAGCTGACATTATGCTGTCTCTGTGATCATTACTTCCAAATGTCAGAGTGCAGAAACACATTCACGGGACTTCAGTGCCTTATGATAGTGTCAATTTAAAAGACATTCACACTGACTTCTTTTTTATTTAAACAGGCTAAATGAAGTATGAAAAGCAGTTTGAGAAATCCAGGGAGAAAGGAAGAGCAAAGAAAAAATCTGTTGACAAGAAAATTTTAAATAGATTGATGCACTCTTACATCAATTTCCACGGACCCCTTGCTGACAGCAGGCTTCAGCGACTGCCTCCTGATATTTCTGACAGGTGGAGTCTTGCTGTTCATATTATTTGATGCATTCATAACTGAGAGGCCAAACATATTACTTAAATTGAATTTGGGATACAAAAATTGAGATTTGATTATTTCATAATTATCTTTAATAAATAAATCAAATACCTAAATGAATATTTACCACTTTTAAAACT
Organism: Dugong dugon; assembly: GCA_030035585.1. NCBI lineage: Eukaryota > Metazoa > Chordata > Mammalia > Sirenia > Dugongidae > Dugong > Dugong dugon. Next base: position 131,690,680 of record CM057462.1, read on the forward strand.
AACGTTGGACTTCAAACGAAAATCAAATAAGTTAATATTTTAAATTAAAAATTCACTCTCTTGCACCAAAATCTCTAACAGTTAATTATGAACCGCTGCTTTTGGAAATTACTCAAAGGAGTTTTTTTTTTTTAAAAAAAAAAAAAAAACAAATTGGCCACATCAGAGATAATTATGAGTTTAAATAAACCTTTGTCTTTCCAATTATATGTACAGCAGTGCTCCTGATTACTTGGGGTCACTGAAATCCCATGGCATCCTCTGAAAAGGATTCTCCCTGCAGTCTATCTTGTTAGATTTCCTTTCTGTTCTCAGAAGCCAGAATCTTTTCCTTTTTCAAACCTCTTTTTAGCAACACTGGGAATCGTGATGATGATTCAGTCTTAAAATTAGCCAAGTTCCTTCTGATTTCTGTAGGTCAATGACAGTACTGTGCAGCCACCGAAATTCCCCAATTTATCTCATGAAATGTTATTTCTGATACAAACAAAAGCTGTAGGATCTCTGTGAGCCAAGTTCCTTTTGCCCTGTGCGTCCCTAACCTCAGTAGCCCAAGGCCAACTCTAGTCAAGGGTATGGTGAATGTTCAAATTCTGGGGCTACAAAATTAAGAGGATTTGGGGCTTTCCTGGGAGGCTTCTCTTTGCTCAGGAAAGCAACAGCAGCGGGATGGTCCCCTCTAAAAAAGACCCTGAGCGGGGGCTTTGTTGTTGTTGTGCGTCCTTAGAGTCATTTCAACTCATAATCACCCTAAGTGACAGAGTAGAACTGACTCAGTGGGTTTTCCTAGTCTGTAATCTACGAAGCAGATCACCAGGTCTTTTCTCCCATACAGCGGCTGGTGGGTTCCAACTGCTGGCCTTTCAGTTAGTAGACAGCACTCAACCACTGAACCACTGGGCTCCTTAAGCCAAAAACCAAACCAAACCCCTTGCCCTCGAGTGGATTCCAATTCGTAGCGACTCTACAGGACAGAGTAGAACTGCCCCATGGGGTTTCCAGGGAGCAGGTGGTGGACTCCACCGACGTTTTGGTTAGCAGCCAACTCTTAACCACTGCTCCACTAGGGCTCCCCATGGCTCCTTAGGACTCCGAAAAAAATCCTAAACCAGGGACTGAGCCTTCCGTCTGGAGTTAGTATGCAGGAGCGGGCCTCAATGCTGCTGGCGGGCCGACGCCTAAAGCATTTCCATCCTGCTCCCTCCGGGTCCTGCGCCGCGGCCCCGCCCCCTTCCCACCGGCCCGCCGCGCGCTGCGGTGGTGTGGGGCGCCCTCCGGTGGCGGCTTGGCCACGTTGCTCTGGGCCGGTGGAGGCGCGGGCGGCGGCGGCGGCGGCAGTGGCGGAAGGGGCGGTGTCTGAAACGGCGGGGTCGCGTGCCCATGGCGGAGCCTGTGCGGGACGAACTCTCGGCCCTGGTCGCGATTTTCTGCGGGCAGGACGAGTGGGAGGTGCTGAACCGCTCAGGTGACTATTCCCGCGCCGAAGGACTAGGCGCACTCCGACGCACTAGCCGCCTGGGCTCTCCCCGGCGCCCCTTCTCCCAGCCTGGTTTCCCTGCCCCGGGGCGGGGTCCTCGCCGCTTCCTCCTCCCCGCGCGGGGCTGAAGGGAATGGGGCCCACACCTGGCAGCTGTTTTAGTTGAATGAGTGAAATGACACACACCGGGGACTGGAGTGTGAGGCGACCCCCTAAAACGTGAATAGAGTGTTCGCATCTCTGCAGTGAACGAAGAACAAGGTGCCCATGTCTGCGGTGGCATTCCGTCCCTACTGTCCCGCGTTGGTCCCATTGCTGAACCCGCCCAACTCCTTGCTCTGTGCTTGAGCTGTGTGTGCCCGCCGGCCTGAATCCTACCCCACGCTTTCCTGGCCAACTATTTATCCTTTTTATCTCACCCTAAAAAGAGGCCTATCCTGACGTCCCTAGCTTAAATCCAGCTTCCCCAAATTGCATTACGTTCTTTAACTTTGTAGCACTCACCACAGTTTTAACTGTATATGGGTATTTGGTTGTCTTTAATTGTATAGGAGCAAGGACCTCGTCTGTTTTGTAATCGCAAAACCTCAGGCACCTAGAACAGGCACGTGGTAGCTAGTTAGTAAATGCTGAATGAATTATTAAACCTGTGCTCAACAGTGGTAGAATTCTCCCCTTCCATGCAGGAACCTTCTCAGCCAGTGGACCTCATGGGCAGTTACCACCTGTCTGTTAGTGGAGGCTTGTGTGCTACTGTGATGATGAACAGGTTTCAGTGGAGCTTTCAGAATAAGACAACTAGGAAGAAAGGCCTGGTGTTCTACTTTTGAAAATGAGCCAGCAAAAACCCACAATCGTCCGATCTGCAACCTTCATAGGGATAGTGCTGTTATGCTGGAGCATTTCCTACCACTGTGCCTGGGATCACCATCAGTCAGATGGGACTCCATGGCAGCTAACAACAACTTGTTGAACCTTATGCTTGCAAGTGATGACTTGTTTCTGCAGACTTTTTTTAGCCTGCTAAAAGGTGGTTGCCAATTAGAGGCTCTTCCCCGAAAAGAGCATTAATGCATTCAATGCACATATTTTGAATCCCAACTTCTTGCAAACATGGACAGGGGTTCAAAGATGAGAAAGGCATTGCCCATGTCTTCTAGGAGCTTAAATAGTCTAGAAAGTTTCTTTTGAATATTTTTTAGCGATAACTAAAACTTACTCTGTCCCAGTCTGTGGCTTCTATTTAAACAAAACAAACTCAGTTTACGAAGAAGTGCAGTGATGCAGATAATTCTCAATTTTCACTTAGCTTTCAAATGCTTTATGTAAATTTGGGGGCATGGGATTTACCCTTCTAATGTTATGTTTTAACTACTGTTAAAATTGGCTTTCTGATCATATACTGGTTGACCTTTAAGAAGGTAGTCTAAAATGGGCTGGATGTTGTGAGAAAGCCGTCTAGAATTAAGATATTTTCATGGTATCCATGTGGTATGTTATTCACACACGTATCGAGAATTGACTCCTTTTCATTTATTTTTTCTTGCATTCGCTCACCCACACACGTTCACTGAGCATGTTATATTCAGGCACTGTGAACCTATTACTGTACTGTTGCTGCTTTCCTTTTAGTTCTTAGCCTGTCTTGTATTTTTTTGAAACAATTGTTTACAATCTATATGAAAAGGTTTACTCTTTTTTTTTTTAATTTTTTAAAATGCTTTCTTGTCATCCCCTCTTCTGATTGGATAGCATTCCTAATTCTACGATACCATTTTCTGCCTGCCTTGCTCTCTTTATTGATAATTATGTCTGCCTGAGGCAGCCTAATTGAAAGGATCATCTGTTTTCCTAAATTCCTTTACTGTGGCTCAACTGGGAATGTCCTGGAAAAGTGAACCCGTGCTTTTTCTATCATACCTTAAACAGGGTGGTGCGGTAATGGTCTGGGTCATGAGTACACTGCTGACTTGTCAGAGAAACCCCCCCAAAAATAAGCATAGAAAAAAGATAGTTTTTTTAAATACCAAGAACACTGTGAACCCTTTGTCTGCTGTTAAATTGAGCATGTCTTTCAAACCATGCCTCCTAATTAATTTAATTCAGTGTTCTGGCATCAATAAGTAATTGAATTATAAAAGAAATCAGTGTAACAACGTAGGACATTTTGTTGCTGAAAGGTTCATTGGAGAGTAGAACAATTCAGTGAGTGAAATAGGGATGTTTGATGTTGACAGCTGGGAACTAAAGGCAAGGTGGGGACCTCTTTACCAGACCAGAATAAAGGGTGGTAGGTAGGCTACTGGCTGCCATTCTTGCTGTCACTGTCAGGTTGAGTTGGAGGATATAAGCTTGATACCTGTCGTGGGTTGAATTGTGGTCCCCAAAAAGATATGATCAAGTCCTAACCCCTGGTACTTGTGAACGTGACCCTATTTGGAAATAGGGTCTTTGCAGATGTAATCAAGTTACGATGAGGTCAGTCTGGATGAGTTGTTGTTAGGAGCTGACTCATAGCGACCCCATGTGACAGAGTAGAACTGCCCCACAGGGTTTTCTAGGATGTAATCTTTATGGAAGCAGATTGCCATGTCTTTCTCCCACAGAGCTGCTGGCTGGGTTCAAACTGCCAATCTTTTGTTTAGCAGCTGAGTGCTTAACCGTTGTGCCACTAGGTCTCTTCTACTGGATTAGCGTGGGCCTGAATCCAGTACCTGGTGTCCTTATAAGAAGAGGGAAATTGGAGACAGAGACACGGGGAGAAGGACATGTGAAGACAAAGGCAGAGAATCAAGTGATGCAGCTGCAAGCCAAGGAACGCCAAGGATTGCTGGGCAAACACAAGAAACTAGGAAAGAGGCAAGGAAGGATCATCTCCTGGAGCTTTCAGAGAAATCATGGCCCTGCCAACACCTTGATTTTAGACTTCTAGCCTCCAAAACTGAGAGAGTAAATTTCTCATGTTTTATACCACCCAATTTGTGGTACTTTGTTATGGCAGCTTCAGAATACAATACCGGGACACTCAGAATACCTTCACTTGCTCCCTAGCCTTCCCCAAATAAGCTCTCGCTGTTGCCACTGGAATCAGGAGAATGTTATAGAGGGATTGCACTTCTGGTGACAAGATAGCCCAGGAGGGCTCAGGCTCCTCAACTATTAAGGCCATAAAATTGAAGAGGCTGCATAATTGGATTCCGTTTAGCTGGGTTAATTTATGCTGAGAATTTTAAAGACTTCTCTATACTGTGGCCTCTTTACAATGGTTATAGTAAGATCATAGTAAGCCCCCACACTCCTGTCTACCAGGGAGGGCTGCGCGTGGGTCAAGTCAGAGATGTCCTGTCCCTCCCTGTGTGGTACTGTCAGTTTAGGTACCAGTTTAATGGAGTCACCTACCATGTGCCTGATACTCCAGTACATCTTGCTCGGTAAGAGGTACTCTTAGCCTTATTTTACAGAGAAGACAACATGTTCAGTCTGTTTAAATAACCAGCAGGCTCCAGAGTGTATGGACCCTTGCACTGCATTGTGCATTAACCCATTGCTCCTTGATAGAGTTGGTGCTGCAGCTTCAGGAAACAATTGTTAGAGAGCAAGGATAACACTGTCCAGAGAGAGAGAAGCAATAATGAGCACCCAGAGAAAGGACACGGGCATGACGCAAGTTACGTTCAGGGGAATTCTGCAGAGGTTGTTCGTGTGTACGTACCTACAAGATAGGTGAGATTGGTATCGTTCGTTATTTATCTTGGTTTTCCTGATGGGGAAGTTGAGCATTACAGAGATTACATAGCTATAGTCAATGTCCATTTTATGTAGGAGTTGAGTCTCTGGAAATTATAGATTCCAAACTGGTAAAGTAGGAGATGTTTTATACGTCTGTAATGTGTTTCCACAGTAGCTGCAGAGTGAGGTTTGGTTTTCTTCTAACACTAGTGCTCCGATTGGATTGAGCCTTCTTGTAAAATGAATCCTGACTGTCACACATTGTCTGATCAGCTCTTGTTTCCTGTTGAGTGCTGAGCTCACCTCTGTAAAACTGGTTCAGCCTTGAACTTCACTTCACTTTAGCTTCATTTATTTTCAGTTGTTTTTTGTAACCATATCTTAAGCCTATATATAAAAGTCCAGCTGAAACATACCAACAAGCTCTAGTGTAAGGGTACTTGCAGTGAGTGGCCTGGGAGGAGGAGGAAAGATAATCCAGTGCGCGTGAAGTATGGGAGGGTGTTGGGCTTCCTAGTGGTTTTCTGTGAAAGTCTTGCTTTGTTGTTAGGTGTCGTTAGTCCTGCTTTAAGGATATATAAAAACTGAGGTGGGGGCGGGGAGGAGGAAGGCAAGTATAGAGAAAATCAGCTGTATGTGGTAGGCAAATGATTTCTTAATGGGCGCTATATGAATGGTGAATAACCCATTCTCTTTATTTGCATTTTCTCTTCCATTGTCTTTTGTCGTAGGACAGCATTTCTTGAGCTTGTATTGTGTGTTGTAGACTGTGAAGTAGAGGGAGACCTTACAAATAACTTTTAGTGTGGAACTGGGAGTTCAGTTTTTATAGTCTGAGTTTCTGTTTGGAGTGTGGTTAGGAGCATGTTTTCTGTCTTGTATTTGTAAGAATAAGTTTTGAAGCCTATTTCAGTTTGTGTTTTAGTTAGTTATGAAATTGATCCACTTATTATAAGGCAAGGCAGAGTGACTTATTAAAAAAACTCTAATAAATGTGTATGTGAACATTAACCGGAAGGCAAGACCTACATCTTTTGGTAGTGTCTTTAGGACAGATCAAAATGGTCTAGTCTTGTAACCTGTAAGAATTCTAGTTTTCTAGGGCATTAGCTTGCTAGGATGAAGAGCCCTGGTGGTGCAATGGTTAAGTGCTCAGCTGTTAACTGAAAAGGTTGACTGTTTGAACCCACTAGCCGCTCTGCAGGAGACAGATGTGGCAGTCTGCTTCCATAAAGATTACAGCCTTGGAAACCCTATATGGGGGCAGTTCTGCTCTGTCCTGTAGGGTCACTGTGAATTGGAATCGACTGGATGGCAATAAGTTTTTGGTTTAGCTTTCTAGGGCATAGATGTTTATTGAGTATGATGGGTTTGTGAGTTAAAGTTAATGACTAGAGTTTTTGGAGGCCAGGGTAGGGCAGAGATTAGCATTAAATTTAGAGCACAATTATTTTTCAGTTAATCCACTGTTTCTAAGATGTTAATCTTACAGCATATAGGGTCGACATTGTTTTCTTTTTTAGGAGAAAAAAAAGAAAACAAAAATCAAACTGATAATACAAGCGTTACATCAAAATTCTGAGAAAAGGGGCCAGTTTAATTATAAGTACAAATGAAGGTGGAAGGTAGGATACATGCTTCTAGAGTTGGCTGTCAAGTTGATTCCGACTCATTGTCATTCCTGGCATAGTAGACTATATGATTGTCTGATTCAGAATGGCCAATACCAGTCCATTTAAGCTCACTAATTAATGCCTAGGATATCGATCTTTATGCGTTCCATTTCATTTTTGACGATTTCCAGTTTTCCCAGATTCATACTTCGTACATTCCACATTCTGATTATTAATGGATGTTTGCAGCTGTTTCTTCTCATTTTGAGTTGTGCCACATCATCAAATGAAGGTCCCGAAAGTTTGATTCCATCCACGTCATTAAGGTCAACTCTACTTTGAGGAGGCAGCTCTTCCCCAGTCATCTTTTGAGTGCCTTCCAACCTGGGAGGCTCATCTTCTGGCACTATCAGACAATGTTCTGCTGCTGTTCATAAGGTTTTCATTGGCTAATTCTTTTCAGAAGTAGACTGCTGCCAAGTCCTTCTTCCTAGTCTGCTTTATTGTGATGCTCAGCTGAAACCTGTCCTCCATCGGTGACCCTGCTGGTATCTGAATATTGGTGGCATAGTCCAGCATCACAGCAACATACAAGCCCCCACAGTACGACAAATTGACAGACAGGTTTGGGAGCGAACCTGTAGGTCAGAGTAGAACTGCCCCATAGGGTTTCCAAGGAGTGGCTGGTGGATTTGAACTGCAGACCTTTTGGTTAGCAGCCGAACAAGGAAATGGTAAATATTTTTGTGAGGAGAAGGAAACAGTAGAGAGGGAGGGATAGAAAGTGTAAGCACAAGAGAAATGGTAATAACTGGAACAAAATCTTAGAGATGGTAGGGTTCACTGTGGGAAGGGCGGAAGGCATGTCTTTCTCAGAGAGAAGAATGAAAGAGAGAGAGCAAGTGAAAAAAGTATGTATATAACTGTCAAGAAACAAGCAGTTCCTAAGCAGCAGTGACTACTGCAGCTGCTAGGTTGGCTAGTATACTTCCATAGAGTTGGCTGGTTAAGGAGACAGTGAGCTCAAATGGATTTAGACAGTTTATTACTCACAGCACAGCAGGCAGCACGAGCTTCATGTTTGCATCAGCTTCCCTTGTCTCCCAAGCCCATGGGGTGATGTGGAGGTGGCCCAAGTGGACACTGCACACTCAGTGGATCTGTGTCTCAGCTGAGGAACCCTGAGCTACAAAACCCCCAATCCCATAAGGGGGCAGCTAGCAATGCTGCCCAACCTTTGTCCTGGAGGAATAGGTTTTCTTTATCATACTGATCAGGAAACAAATCTGCCCTCTCACTCTTGGAGACAGCTTCCAGGGCTGCCTGTTATGCAGATATCCTTCAGCAAAGCTGTCAGTGCCCTTTGCTCAGAAGACGTTCAGAAATGTCAGACCCATAGAGAATTATGTCTCAACTATGTGTGTTTGTATTTATATGTATATACAATTGACTCTTGTTATTTGCAGTGGTTAGGTTCTGTAAAGTCACTGCAAACACTGAATTAGCGAATACTGAACCATTGCTCATAAGGGAAATAAAGGGTTAGCTTGCTGTGAGCCTCTGGTGACAATATTTTCGTCAGTTCTTCAAAACATAACCTTGTTTTATGTGTATTTCTGTGCAAAGACACCTTATTTAATACACAGTTTTGATTCACTAACATTGAACTCATGGCCAATAGCACCATAACTCATGCCTGAATGAAGCTTATCTAACATACCTGTTTTCTTTGTAAGGCACATCTCAACCTTCTTGTGCTTAGGAATACTAGACAGCACTTCAGAATTATGCTTGGGGGCCATTTTAAACAGCAACATCACCAGCAAAAAGCACAAACTTGCACTAAGGAGACTGTGAAAAGGACACTTGTTTATAGTATGAGAGCCAAAACAAGAAGGCAGAACATTGCCTTGTTTGACCTCAGCTGGGAATGTACACATTGGGCAACTCAAAATTTTTACTGCCCTGTGCATGTTTGCAAATGACTGGGAAAGTGCTGCAAGTATTGATTTTGGGGTTATAATATTAGTGAGTAGGCAAATTCGCAAGTATGGAATCTGAAAATAATGAGGATCGACTCAGTGTGTATTTATAAAGAGATTTAAGGTGTAGAAAGAGCAGTTGAAGAAGATTACTTTGGATATGTCAACCTTTTCATATTATGACACATTGGATTGAGTCATATAGCAGGATCTGGGTCTTACCCATTGTTTTTCTTCAGAGCCTAGTACAGTGCCTTGGGCCTAGTAGGTGCACAGTGAGTGTTTACTGATAGACAACCTGTAAAAATTTTACCTCCCCTCTGAGACAGGATGTAGACTCCTTAGATGATTTCTGGAGAGTATATTTAGCCCAATGATCATATGCTATCTGCAGGTCTATTTATAACATCCATTTCACATAACAAAAGGTACTGATGTCACAAGTGTGTTTTGATAAAGTAATATTTAAAAGTGTAAGTAACTGGGTGGAAGAAAGAAGGTTTTTTTTTTTTGTAAAGCAAAAAGAAAGTTTTATTCGGCATATATTCAAAAAGGCAAAAGTGGGAAATGGACAACCATGCTGCCAGAGCCATGTATGTCTGAGTCCAAGCAAGTACCACAGAACAGACAAAAGTGGGAAAATGGACAAGCATGCTGCCACAGCCATGTCTGCCTGAGTCCAAGGAACATTACAGAATAGGCAAGAATGGGAAAACGGACAAGCATGCTGCCATAGCCATGTCTGCCCGAGTCCAAGGAACCATTACAGAGCCATCAGTATATATTAACATTACAAATGGGCAAAACAATCGAAAGCTTCACAGATTGTCTAGAAATTGTCATCCTACATTTTGAATTATCTTTCATAACAGTCATTGGTACAGGTTTCAGTAACGACAGTCAGGAGGGTCTTCATTGGTCCAACAAATTTCTATTCACTAAATGCTAATAGAAAAAGATAAATGTGGAAAGTCTTTTGTATTCTATTTGATTGACTTTAGGTGAAAGGTTCCCTAAAAGATACTTTCCAAGATTATCTTAGCTGTTGTCTTTATACCTCAGGGCCCAGTTGATGTGTCCCTGTGAGTTGTTGTGAGCCCAGTGCCAGCTGGGTCACATTCTCTATGCTCGAGGACTAGGAATAATAACTCCAATATTATTTCCTAAATCATTCCCTCCTTTTGATCAGAGATTTGAGGTGACACTTTGATGATTAATACCTGGACTTAGTCGAGCTCCTAGATGGCAGCCATTGCAGGCTCTTTAAACTCACGGTGCTGGTTTTCCACTGGATACCATCTGGTTCTTCACCAGGTTATTAAGTAAGAGTGTTGTTCTCAATTGCATTGCCAGAGTGAGCAGACACAGTGTACATCAACATTATAGCCTGAGGCCTTCTTTTGCCTTTTAGGTGTGTAAAACAATAGAAAATAAATTTTATTATGCCTAATACTATCAGGATGTAGACTAAGAATATTACTGTTCCTTGCTATAGTGATTTAGCACATGTACTTACTCCTGATGGTAACCAACCAAACAAATCTGGTGTTTGTAAGAGTGTTACAGTGTGTAACCAAGTAGCTTGCTCTCTCATTCTGTGTATATCTTGTTCTACTTCTGTGTTATTTATCCAAATGTAACAAGAGGTATTTGCTTCAGCACAGACTACACTAATAAAAAAATCTAAGGCTATTTTGTTATCTCATGTCAGCTTGGCTTATGAGATCAGAGCTCACTGTTGTGCTTCCATCTCATCTGTTATTTGTCCCATAATGACTGACAAAGATTTCTCCAATTCAGATATACCATAACTAGGAATTAAAACTACCAACCATACGCTGAATGTTGGACCAATAGGTTTTCTTCTGACAGAAGGAAGGATTTTGAGAAACTAATGACAGATTGTAGAGAAATGTACTAAGTTAGGTTTGGAAAATTTTTCTTTATACAGCACACATTTTACTTTTGTAATACAAATTTACATTATATCATTTTAGTATGGCATTTATAATAGTAATTGCCTGTGTTTCAGGGTAGTGTCCTAAAATAGTAGTGCTCTGCAGTCGATACTGCAGATTCTATTAAGGAAAAACTCTTGTGTAACAGATGTGTCTGGTCCTGTAGGAGTCAGTGTCTGTAACAACAGCTTTTGTATAAATGGAATCAGATGGCTAGGAAGCAGTGTTAATGTTCTGTTAGGTTCTTTAAAGTGGAAATATGTTCAGGTTTCAGTTGTTGAAGCTGTTGAGCAGCAATCCAGGTATGAAAATGAGGAAGATTTGACTGCCTCTCTGTGAAGAAGAGTAAAATAAGGGCACGTGGAGAAAGAAGTAGGGGTAGAGAGAGGCAAGTTAGGTTCAAAGAGATTCATCTGCACCCAGGTCTGTTCTACACTGCTCTTATGATCTGTGCTCTTCAGCTCCCTGCAGAATGAATCAGCCTGACGTTTTATCAACTTTTTGAAAAGTGGGATGAGGTCATGTGGAACACATCAGAGGGGTGAAGCTGAGCAAATCTGAGAGAGCAGAGCATTTCATCTCATATCCTGTGCTTGCTTCCCTTACCTTATGGAGCCAGCAGAGGTGGAATTGATGTCCACTCATTTTTAGTGTATCTTGCTACCTTCATGTTACACTGATATTACAGGCAGTCCCCAGATGATGAATAAGTTCCATTCCTAAATCTCTCTTTAAGTTGAATTTGTACATAAGTCGGGTTAGGTACAGTTCATCTCTAATGTCAGTTAGTCAAATATTTGTCCTAGTATATAGCGTATATCTTTCTATACATAAAAAACATTAAATGAAACATTTCCAGTTACACTAAAACATCTTTAACATAATAATTCATAACTACAGGTTGTATGTAAGTTGGACGTTCATATGTAACAGATTTGAAGTAATAAAAGAGCTCATCGAGGCAGTTACTGTACCATATGCAGTCATCAGTTTCTCTGCAGCTCTCCAGTCACATGGGATTCCAGTGTTTGCCTGGACTTGGACTTGGCACAAAATGACTTTCATTGGATTTAGTGTGTAATTTGTTATGTAATTACTGGGTTGCTTCTTTGATAGTTCCTAAGAGTTTATTGGGGCTTCCCAGAATTATCAACTAGGTCTGGGTAGAAAAAAATTGTGGGATGAAAAATCTTTCTGGTAATTCTTAATAACGACGAGGTAATAGTAAATGTAAGTGCCTGTTCAGTCTGGATGTTGGTGTGCATGAACGCATGTGTGTGGTTGAAGGAAATAATCGGTAAATCAGGGCTTTCTTAGCATTTTGTGTTTCTGTACAAAATTAACTCAAAGTTCTCACATGAAAAATAAATTGGCATTTGAATCAAAAATTTTAACTTGTTAATATCCCATTCAAATTGAATTATGTGCAGCTAATGATTATTTTTGGATGCCTTCCAGAAACAGATGGCACGGTGTTCAGAATTCACACAAAAGCCGAAGGACTTACGGATGTGGATATACCCTTAGAACTGGTGTTTCATTTACCTGTCACTTACCCTTTGTGTCTGCCTGGTATCTCTGTTAACTCTGAATGTCTGACCAGGGCCCAGTGTGCGATGGTGAAAGAGAAATTACTTGAGCAAGCAAAGAACCTTTTGTCGGAACCTATGGTTCACGGGCTTGTTCTTTGGGTTCAGCAGAATCTCAGACACATCCTCAACCAACCGGAAACTGGAAGTGGCAGTGAAGAGCGTACTTTTCCACCGAGCATAACTGTGGACGATGGACTGTGGATAACTCTTTTGCATTTAGATCACATGAGAGCAAAGACCAAATACATCAAGACTGTGGAGAAGTGGGCTTCAGATTTAAGGCTGACAGGAAGACTGATGTTCATGGGTAAAATAATTCTGATTTTACTACAAGGAGACAGAAGCAACATCAAGGTGCTAAAAAGTTGAATGTTGAACGTGAATTTTACTATTTTCTGCTTAAAATGGTGTATCTATGAGTGTGTTTTATAACAGTGGGACAGATTAATCATTCAGATGTTTCTGCTTTCACTATTACCATGTTAATGGATCTTCATTTTCTTAAGAATGTCTTCATTAGCTCCTAATTGCAACTACAAACTTGCAAAGCTTGGAGAATAAGCATAAGATTATACTTTTAAAATCATGCTACTTTATGAAAGTGACAGATTATAAAGAAAAATCCCTGTGATAAGAAACATGAGTGTTGTTTCTGTAATTAGCTGTAAGCCTCAACTTTATAAACGTGCACTAGAAGTTTGTGCATGTTAATATTGCTCTCCACAGTTGACATGGCAAGGTGTATATTTGTGGGTAGTCTGCAAAAAATTTAACACTGTGGCAGTTAAAAATACATTCTGTCATTTTAATTTGATATCTGTAGTACCTGGAAAGAAGAGCTTGTCCCTTATAACCAAGGTTTAATGTTAACAGAAGTAGAATCATTAGGGCTGGCAGCTTGTCACCTCCTACCTGACTTTCAGTTTCCAACTGACTTGTCCCAGCAGCTGCTTTCCAAATCATCTTCAAATTTGTCAAGTTCTCATTCTAAACTCATCTAAGCTGTTTTAAGTAGAACCAGATGAGGAAGACTACTTATTTTAAATCTTGAAAGAGCTACAAATCACTTAATGGAGTTTTTGCTTTCAGATAGGTTGGGTCAGGAATAATTACAACTAAATTTATTTAAAACAGATTTTGCTTGTACAAGCTATAATTTTAAAGATTTGTAGAATAATGACCTGCATTTTTCATGATGGACTCTTCCACAAAACTAGTTTAATATTTGATTAAACTGATGAGTGCTGGGTTGCAGCATATAGGTACAACAAATAATTCAAATTTAATATGTATCCTGGGTTGGGGCCTAACACATGAACCACATATTTTAAGGTTATTTATAGTGTATCTATAAAATTTGATCCTTTTCAGTAAAATACTGACTGACAAAAATGAATATAAATTGATTTCCTTGCTCATATTTCCCCCAAAGGCTCAGATTTTTCTTTAAGCCAGCTCAGGCATATTAGGCTAAGTGCAGCTGTTTTGCAGATGTTGCTACCCAGATTGGATCTGTCAATTAATTAACAAGTATTTATTCATATGACTTGAACCTTTTGCTACTATATAGAAATTATACTTTTCCTAAGAGTTTTTTTTTTTTTTTAAATACCTGTCTCTAAAGTGGCATTTTATGTAAATATCTGACGTTTGTATAAGATGGTATACTAAGATTGAAAATGTACTGGTACGTATTTATCGATTCCGTCAATTTGAAGTGATAAGTGCTATATGCCTATTAGCTTCATTCAGATGCTCATTAGTAATAATAATAACAACAGTAGATATGCTGTTAAGTGTGCCATAGCACTATATGCCAAGCATCCCTCTAGTTGTTTTGCTTATATTAACTCATTTAATCATCACAACTCCCCCATGAGGTAGATGCTGTTAGGATTCTTGTTTTATAGAGGAAGTAACTGAGGACAGAGGGTTTAAGTATCCAGCCCAGAGTCAGAGTTACTAGGTGGTCTAGTCCAGATTCATGAGTTGGAATCGACTTGAAGACAACTGGTTTGATTTTTGGTTAGTCTGATTACCTTACTCTTCACTCCTGCATTCACCAGAACTTTAGGCTGCCAAGTATGTAAAAACTGCACATAACTCTTACTGCTTGATTCAGTAAAGAGGGTACTCTTTGTGCATGAAAATAAGCCTGCAGGTTTATGGCTCCTTTAAAACTTTGAGACTCGGAGTAAAATATGTATTTAACATACTGCTTTATCATTTAGGAGTACCTGATCCTTCAGAAAACTTCCAAAGTCGATGTGGACTCAAGTGGAAAGAAATGCAAAGAGAAAATGATTAGTGTCCTGTTTGAAACAAAAGTACAGACAGAACACCAAAGGTATAATTTAGTACTATTGCAGACAGAAAAGCAACTGAATTGATAATTACGCTCTGACAAATCTAGGCATATCCATGAATTTCTCTTGTATAATGCAGGTTTCCAGCGTTTGAAGTCAAGGAATATTCATCGTTGGATGAGTTACAAAAGGAATTTGAAATGGCAGGACTTAAGAAGCTTTTCTCCGAATTTGTACTTGGGCTGGTGAAATGAAGTGGAAGACAAGAATCTTTTAGTAATGCACCAGTGTTTTTGTTTTGTTACTTTTTGTTTTTGTATTGGATTTTGAGAGTAGCTTATTGAACTGCTTACACGGGAGCAATTTTCAAGTTTCTGTGAAGCAAAATGATAGACACCATCCTCACTTCAGGAATTACAGCCAATTCTGTTTTTTTTTTAAATTGTACTTTAGATGAAGGTTTACAGAACAAACTAGCTTCTCATTAAGTAATTAGTACACATATTGTTTTGTACACTGGTTACCAAGCCCACGACATGTCAACACTCTCCCTTTCTTGACCTTGAGTTTCCTATTGCCAGCTTTCCTGTCCCCTCCTTCCTTCTCCTCCTTGCCCCTGGGCTGGTGTGCTCATTTAGTCTCATTCTGTTTTATGGGGCTGTCTAATCTTTGGCTGAAGGGTGAACCTCAGGAGTGACTTCATTACTGAGCTAAAAAGGTATCTGGGGGCCATACTCTTTGGGTTTCTCCAGTTTCCTTCAGACCAGTAAGTCTGGTTGTTTTTTTTTTTTTTTTTTTTGTTAGTTAGAATTTTGTTCTACATTTTTCTCCAGCTCTGTCCAGGACCCTCTACTGTGATTCCTGTCAGAACAGTTGGTGATGGTAGCCGGGCACCATCTAGTTGTGTTGGACTCAGTCTGGTGGAGGCTGTAGTACTTGTGGTTCATTAGTTCTTTGGACTAATCTTTCCCTTATGTCTTTGGTTTCCTTCATTCTCCCTTGCTCCTGATGGGGTGAGACCAGTAGAGTATCTTATATGGCCGCTTACAAGCTTTTAAGACCCCAGACACTACTCATCAAAGTAGAATGTAGAACATTTTCTTGATAAACTATGTTAGGCCAGTTAAGCTAGATGTTCCCCGAGACCATGATCCCCACAGCCCTCAGCCCAGTAATTTGGTCCCTCAGGGAGTTTGGATGTGCCCATGGAGCTTCCATGACCTAGACTTGGACAAATTGTGCTGAAAGCCAATTCTGTTTTATGGAAAAATAAAGATTTTTAAAAAACCAACCTATATTGTAATTTTTGCTGGGAAAAGCTAGGGAAAGACAAATATAGAATGATGATTGTAAATGAGCCCTTGTTTTTATATACAAGATTTGTTTGGGACTATGTAATTTTCTGGCTGATTATCTTGTAATGATTTTATAAATGAGCTTTGTTTTCATGTTTACTTAAACACTTTTAGCGTTTGATCGATTTTTTTCCTTTCCAGCTTATTATATCTAATATTTTTAAGTTGAATGTTAAGAAAAATATAACACTTGTTTCTTTGTGGAATTGAATACATTGTTGTTATGTTTAAATACAAACCAAACAAGTTGTATAGAACTGGATTTACAATTCATTCCTTTGAGGTCCCACAATGGCCTGGGACTAGGGATCACTGATAGCACAGTGGTTAGGAAATCGGCTGCTAAACAAAAGGTTGGCGGTTTGAATCCATGTGGGGCAGTTCTGTTGTGCCCTGTGGGGTTGCTGTGAGTCATAATCAGCCCGATGGCAGTGGGTTTTTTAGCTAGCTGTAGGACTAAAAAGTTGATTTGAAATAAATCCTCATCTGAAAAATTTACCTTCTGGTTTTACAAGGAGAGAAATGTTTCACACAAAATGAACTTGGTCTGCTGGATGGATGAAATTATACAGAGATGCTGTTTTTTATTTCTTATGAACTCTGTAAAAGCATGATAATCTTAAAATATATTTATTATGACTTAAGGAGAGAAGAAGCCATAAAATAAAAGCTTGTGTTAAAGTTTATAACAGAAATGTAAGCAGGCATTTGTGTCTGAGAAAGGATATTTGTGTGCATGAGATCACTTGGGCTTCTGAAATAAGAGGCCAAGTGATGGAAGAAAGGCTAAGTGAATCCCTCTTACTGCAATCTATAAAGTCCACTGATGTCATTATAGAATTATAACTGATGGAAGAGCTAAGTGAGGAAAACTTTGTGGCATGTTGAATAGCGTTTCTTGACAGTGCTGCTTTGTGACCATGGCAGTTCAATCTGATGTCTTATTTTCAGACACCATTGTAATTAAATTATACCTGCCTAGAGTTGCCTTGGAAGACAGGCCTGGCAACCTGTTTCTGAAAGGTCACAGCCTGGAAAACCCTATGGAGCACAGTTCTACTCTGACACATATGGGGTTGCCTTGAGTCGGAATTGTCTCAATGGCGACTAAAACCAACATTGATCATATTACAGGGCTCTATTAATGAGGGGGATTTTTCAACTTTATTTTATCTAATTTCTGAAGTTTATGATTTTCACTGGAGAACTGGTAAATGTATTTAGATAATTCTGTGGGAAGAGAATATATGGCAAAGAGATGCTACTCCACTGGTATGCAAAACAGAAAATAGGCTTGAAAATTTTGGAATGGTCACTATTACCCCTTCATTTGATTTAATGTAGTTTTAGTGAAAATTAAAATAGTGAAAAAAAGAACAAAGTTGAGAATATTGACCATGTGGTTGGGACTGATTGAGAGCAATCCAAAATAATAACATTAAAAGTTATCACCATCAAGTCTTTAACAGTAGCAATAGCAGGAGGTTGGGTCTGAATTTTATCACAACACAACTTCTAGTCCTCTTTATTTTACCTTGACTTTTTTCTGCTAAAATGTCTTCCCACTCCATCTTTTGTGATACTTCTTCAAACTTTTATCTTCAAATTTGACTCTTCACCCCTAAAGAAGAGTTAGAATCAGACCAAATTGACTGTTGGTAAGGACTTTCTTAAATTTAATCATATTATATTTCTATTTGCTGAAATTATGTAAAAAAAAAAAGTATTGGTTATGGTTACTTTCTTGAATGTTTACATCTAAGACTTTCACAAATATGTACACATCAGAATGCAAAATGAAATTTTGACAGTGTTAGAGATTTACATAGATTTAATTTGACCTCTGAGTAAAAGAAAATTTTATGTACCAGAAAGCTGTTTAAGGGTCTTATTGGTATTTCTTTCATTTTAGTATTACAGGAAGAGAATCTTAATTGTTTTCATTTCATTTTCATAAGCTTGAGATGCTTATGGAAAATTATTTGGAAGAAAGCAAAACGTGAAATATGAAAAATATCCTTTTAAAAGTATGAAGAGTAAAGAAGAGAGTGAGAATTGCTGGGCTAAACCTAAGAGGGAAGAGGAATCTAGAGAAGTGAGCCTAGCACTTGGGGCTATTTTTGCCCATAGCACATTTGCCAATCTGAGAGAAGTAGCTGAAAGGCTGAGTTAATTTATGGCAACTTAAAAATCTAGGGAGAAAAATTGTCGTCTAGGGCTAGAGGAGGTGGGGCCCAAGAGCTGGGACACTGTAGGAATAAGAGTGAATAGGAGATAAACCAGTTGTCCCTGACTACAACCAAGTTTTGAGTTATAGGACCAGAAAATTTTAACCTTCAACTTGGAGTAAATTAATCCATGATTCTAATGCTCCCAGGCCCTCCAAATCCTTGGAGGAAGATAACATCATCCTAGGCCTCATATCTAAATAATTTTTAAACCAAGTATCCAACAAATAGAAGTAATTGAACACATGAGACAAGATACTGTACGTGAGAAACAGCAGAAACAACAACAACAAAAAAACCAATAGAAATTAGACCCAGAGGAACTCTAAAAAAACCTATTGCTGTTGAGTCGATTCTGACTTACAGCGACCCTGTAGGACAGAGTAGAACTGCCTCATAAGGATTCTAAGGAGTGGCTCATGGATTTGAACTGCCGACCTTTTGGTCACAGCCAAGCTCTTAACCACTGTGCCACCAGGGCTCCACAGGGACTCTAGATCCTGGAATTATCAGACATAGATCATGAAACAGTTACTATGCTCAAGGAGATAAAAGCAAAGCTTGAAACTGGAATTAGAAACTGTCAGAAGTGACATAGTATATTAAAAAAAAACAAAACAAAACACCAAAACAATTAGAGATTCTAGAACCGAAAAATGCAAGAATTCAATGGATGGTTAATTAGTTAAAGTCCATTGGATTAACCAATGGATGGTTAATCAGTTCAATTTACCTGTTTGAAATATCTACATTGGAAATCGGAAACCAGTCTAGGTATTTCAAACAGTAAATTTAAAAAGGAAAGTTGGTTACAAATTAGAGAAGCTGGAAATAACAAAGGGAGAAGGAATAGTGCTGAAAGAAAAAAAGGGAGGGTGATATCCTCAGTTCAGAAGCTGCTAAGAGGCTGCGTCTGCTGCTGCACAATTGGGGACTGTTGTCATTGGTTCTAGATCTGCTCAAATGGTGCTGTGTGGACCAGAGCTAAAATTGCAGAGATAGTCTCTGGTCTGTTGGAGTTCAGAATCACCCCAGTCCTGCTGCCACTGCAGTAACCGCTCATAACTACCACAGTGCTAGAACCAGATGCTGCAAGTTTTATCTTCTACCTTCTGATTTTCCAGCAGTGCCTCCTATTGACAATACCTAACTCAAGGAAGTCTGGGAAATGTAGTTTTCAGAATCCCAACCCTAGCAGAATAGAGCCGAGTATAGGAGGATGTGTGTGTGTGCATGAAGCTGGGGGAGAGGGAGCTGAGTGCCCACAAGAAACAGCACAACCCTCCCTTTTAGCTTTTAAGCATCCATACACAGCCTTCTCCAAAAAGCCCATTGCCATCCAGTCGATTCTGACTCAGCAACCTTATAGGACAGAGGAGAACTGCCTCATAGGGTCTCCAAGGCTTTAGTCTTTACAGAAACAAATTGCCACATCTTTTCCCTGTGGACTGGCTAGTAGATTTGAACTTCCAACCTTTCGATTAGCAACAGAGCACTTAACCATTGCGCCCCCCGGGCTCCTCACACACCCTTCTACCATAATCTAAATTACAGTATAACAATAACAACAGTTTTATGCTTCTGTCTGTGCAGATGTAACTATCTTATGTACAAATGAAGTCCCCTAAGTTACCATATCCTTGTTGTATTAATTATTCTAGTTCAGTCACAGATCCATCTGGATATTCTGTAACCAAAAAACCCATTGCCTTTGAATCGATTCTGACTCATACAGAGTAGAACTGCCCCACAGGGTTTCGAAGGAGCATCTGGTGGATTCCAACTGCTGACCTGTTGGTTAGTAGCCATAGCTCTTAACTACTATGCCATCAAGGTTTCCATTCTGTAACATGAAAATTAAATTGTAAAGTTCACTACCACCAACACTCCTTGTATAAAATAATAGGGTAAAGGGGGAAGAAAACATTTCTATAGTTTTTTTCTATAATTTCTGTATAGTTAATATATATAAATATGTACTGAATAAGCAATGAAGCTAATCTGCAAAACAACTTTGGTACTTGTTTCTGTAATTTGTCATGAGGCTGTAGTTGATATTTATAACTTCTTCTTACTCCATTCCGTGATTTTTTTGCTCTTAGCCAGCGCTTCATTTGGTTAGGGTTCTTTACCTAGCAGGGTGATTCAGATCTTCATTCTGGAAGAGTCTGAATTCTTAGTTCTGCCTGTACTGGGTTATTTATTAACATTCACTATTAAACAAAAATAATAAGAGGCAACTCGGAATCTTCTGGATTCCTGGCATAGTCCTGTCTTAACCCATTGTGTAGCAGCAATCCATTTTCCCTGTAATAATCTGGATCAATCACCCTAGCCAGTACAGGAAGATTTTTCTTTGCTTGTTGGTTTAGTGCCACAAGAAGCCAAATGTATCCAGATGTCATTCTCAACTTCCAATTCATTTGAACCATTTTGTGTGTCCTGGAAGAAACATCCCTCCCTTGGAAACTAAAGTACAGCTTGAGTTTACGGGTTTGGAATAAAATACTCTGTGAGTGGGTAATTAAGTATAATCATGAAGGAAACGGTCTTATTTCTACCCCTTGATTCCTGGACCCCTGTATTCTGGCAGTGGGAGAAATAGCATCACTTATTCATCACTGGTTCAAAACACATACTACGTCTTATAACACCTCAACCTCTTAGTCTCTTGTCTTCCAGTTGGCATCATAACTGAGTCTTAGTAGGTGTAATGGATTGAATTGTGTATCCCAAAAATATGTGTCAACTTGGTTAGGCCATGATTCCCAGTATTGTGTGATTGTCCACTATTTTGTCATTTGATGAGATTTTCCTATGTGTCGTAAATCCTTCACTATGATGGATTAGCGGCAGTTATATTGATGAGATCTACAAATTAGGTAGTGTCTTAAGCCAATCTCTTTTGAAATATAAAAGAGAAAAGTGAGCAGAGAGACAGTGGGACCTCATACCATCAAGAAAGCAACGCCAGGAGCAGAGCACGTCCTTTGGACCTGAGGTTCTTGCACTGAGATGCTTCCAGACCAAGGGAAGACTGATGACAAGGACCTTCCTCCAGAGTCGACAGAGAAAGCCTTCCCTTGGAGCTGGCACCTTGAATTTGGACTTCTGGCCTACTGGACTGTGAGAGAATAAACTTCTCTTTGTTAAAGCCATCCTCTTGTGGTATTTCTGTTTAGCAGCACTAGATGACCAAGACAGTAGGTCATTCTATCATTTTGTCAAGCCAGGTGCTTTTGGATGATTGGGTATATGGTAACACCAGTGAATTTCATAGTCGTGAGTCCATTGCTGCATTTCTTTTGTTGTAAAATGAGTAATGAGTTTCTTGTTCAAATGCTTATTTTTAGAGATACCATGACTATAAGATCATGGTTAGTAGTACTGGCAGAAGCATTATAGGAAGGGGCTGCAAATTTATATCCAGAATAAGTGTTTTGTTGTTGTGGTTGTTAGCTGCTGTTGAGTCAAATTTAGTGGGGACAAACTGATTGCCCTTCCACAGGGAAAGGATCCAGTGTAATCAACTAGCCACCAAGTGGCTGGCACCTCCCAAGAAATGAGGCCCTGTTGATGACTTAGCATTGGTCTCTGCTCTTAGCAAGTTGGGTACTCGGCAGTGACAGTAGCAAGGTCAGCATTGCTGAGGGGAAATTCATGTATTGAGTCCATGCATAGTCACCATCCCTGCTGCCATATTTACTTTGTACATGTGCACACTGAACAAGTCTTGGGGTGCTAGGGAAAGAGATTGAGTGACATCTATAGGATGAGTCAGCTTGTCCATTTGATTAGTGGAGGATTTCTCTGCAGTGCTTACTCTTTGATAAGCCTTCTTATGGAACACAAATATCTTCACACTCTGTGTTCATCCTGAGAGGTCCATTTGTATACCCCTGCCCCTCATCTACTTGTCATCAGTCTTCTGATCTTGTTCTTTCAAAGTCCCTGATCACCTGGCCAACTGCTGGCGAATTAGTGTAGATTTACACCTCTGGCCATCTCTTTACCTAGATAAAGTGAACAACCAGAAGTACGGCTCAGATTTCTGCACACTGAATTTCTCTTCACCTATATAGATTTTTCAGAGACACTCCAGATTGCAGTGGTAATTGCTGAGCATATTGTGAAGAACCATCCATAAACCAGGCCTGAGTCCTTTCTTCCTCTGTTGACAAATTATGGGTACTCCCCATGAGACCATAAGTGTGGACTGAGGAAGAAGAAGCTGTGCAGATAGAGTAGGTACTATGGAAATCCGAAGCCACTTGATCATGCAACTTGGGTCTTCAGGCCTGCTTGAGCCTGATCTTGTACATATCATTTCATTTGTACATGCCCAACTTTATGATTTTATGGATGAGATAATATCCAGTTCATAATAGGTAGCTCAGGTTACATGATCAATTGGTGTCTCAGGGTCAAGTGTTCAATCTCATTTCAGATCCAGTAGCAAACTATGAGCTCTTTTTCAAAAGAAGGATATTTATCTGCAGAAGAGGGCATGGCTTTAATTTAAAATACTATGGTTCTCTGGACTTGCTAGAGGCTCCATACATCATTCCCACAGGCCATGACTACATTGAGCACCTTTGGATCTTCTGGGTCATAAGGCCCCAGAAGCAGGGCAGCTTGAACTGCAGTTTGTATGTGTAGTCTTTACTTGCTTTGGACTCCAGAGTTGCTCAGGAACTCCAAGGGTCATTCAGTAAATGAGTCAGAGCATCACATTCCAATGTGGAATCTATTGCCTATGGAATCCAAACATGCCTAGGAAATATTATACCTTAATGGTAATAGTACAAGATGAAGCAGCTTGTCCTTCACATTGGGATATTCTGGTATGCCCCAAATTATAGGACCCCTACAAACTTTATCAAGTTGGTAGGCTTCTACATTATTATGAATTTTATCTCCCACCCCCTGTTAAATATGTGTCTTACTGAGGCATTTAGAGTACTTGTTACTTTATCTTCACCAGGCTCAATCATCAGGATGTTCTGAATGATGTCAGAATGAATGAAGCCCTTGATTTCTGAATTATGACACAGAACCAGAGTGTTATAGTCCTAAAGTAAGATATAGTCCTGAAGTAAATGTATACTGCTGTACTTGCTAGGTAAAAATGAACTGCTTCTAGTGAAAGGGCAAATTGATAATAGAGAAAAAATTATTTGCCAGATCAAGAACTAGATACCAAGTACCTAGAGCAACAGCAACTATAATGGGAGTTAATACCTACTTACATTTGATAATCTACAATTATTCTCCAAAACCCATCTGCTTCCACATAAATCAGAACTTGGCAAGTGGCCCTGGAACAACTGGGTGTCCATGTAAAAAAGAAATTTAAATTTTGCCTCTACTTTACATCATACTCAAGATTACTTCCAGGCAAATCTACTTGATGGCAATAGATGATCCTTTAGGAGTCCTGGTGGCACAGTGGTTGGAGGCCTTTACTTGTAGCACCATTTTTGACTCTTTAATTTGCTGTTTCCCACTGTTCTGTTCTATGGAAGGGAAAATGTAAACATTCAAATAATTGCACAAATACTTCTGTATAAGATAATGATTCTGTTGAAATTTTGGAATTGTCATATGATAGCTTGATTTGTCAGTTGATGCACAAAAGTCTGAATTTGATAAATTAAAAAAAAAGCTTTTAAGTTTTTGCTACTATGAATTCCATAAGGCGGGAAAATGAATTTGAAATTAAAAGATAAAGAGTAGGAGCAACCATTATGAAATACAGACAAAAAATGGTTACAGGCTGCAAAACTGCCAAAAAAAACCCCCCAAAAAACAATCCAGCTGCTGTTGAGTCAATTCCGACTCATAGCCACCCTATAAGACAGAGTAGAACTGTCCCATAGGGTTTCCAAGGAGCGGCTAGTTGATTTGAACTGCTGACCTTTTGGTTAGCAGCCAAGCACTTTACCAGTGTGCCACCAGGGCTCCTAACTGATACAGTGATGCTAATACTGTCAAAGTTGTTGTTGTGTGCTATAGAGTCAATTCCGACTCATAGCGACCCTACAGGACAGAGTAGAACTGCCCCATAGGATTTCCAAGGAATGGCTGGTTGATTCAAATTGCGGACCTTTTGGTTAGCAGCCGAGCTCTTAACCACTGTGCTCCATCAAAACTGCCAATGGTAAATAAAAATTACCAAGAAATGAAAAAGTTGGTGAATGGATTCTTCATTTTTATCAATTTGTCATTTCAACTAATCTAATGCCTCAGTTTGCTTTCCACCATTTGGTTTTTCACTAAATTGCTTTTGATCACATAACCTGGATCATAGCTTTCCATTTCTTCAGATGTCCTGAAGGTATATGATTTATTCCTCCAATCCTTCTCAAGAAATATCCCATCTATAGCCTTGCTTTTAGTCCCTAGGTGATGCAAATGGTTAACACACTCAGCTGCTAACTGAAAATCTGGAGGTTCAAGTCTACCCAGAGGCACCTTGGAAGAAAGGCCTGGTGATCTACTTCCAAAAATCAGTCACTGAAAACCCTACACAGCATAATTCTACTCTGACACACTTGCAATCGCCATGAGTCAGAATCAACTCCACAGCAACAGGTCTGGTCTAGCTTTGCTTTTGGAGGCAAGAGACTTGGCTTTCAGTCAATATCTTCTTAATTCATTACAATCTCTTCTGTACCATGGTTTCACTGCTACAAAACATTGAATATTGCTGTGAATCTGTAGTAGTATTGGCAAGAACAATGCAGTTCTCAAAACAAGTTAACAACTTGACCAACTGTAGTTTACATTTGCCTGAACCGCTGCTTTTGAGTCAGAACTGGCCGCAGTAATAGATTCCACAAGAAGCTACATTGCTACTAACCTGTGAGTATGAAAAATGTGTACTCAGGGACATATATTGATTTTTTTTTTCTTTTAAAGTGAACTCATCTGCTTTAGAGTATTTTTCCAGAGCTCTAACTTGTGCTGAGTTCATTGCTGGCAACAGTCATCCTGAAGTAGTTATTAGAAGGGAATCCAGGAGTTGTGCTCCTTCCTGTGTGGACCTCAACTTGGTGCATTTCTGATATGTCTGCTCCTCCACCATTAAGTATGTTTGCCTGGGTTAATCTTCAGCAATAGACCTTTCATGCAATTAAGAAGGCAATGTTCTAAAGTGCTAGTGATTTCTCAAAATCCCACACATGTATTCTTTCACTTCTTTGTTCCTTGAGAATTTCATCCATTTCTATAGCTTTTCTTTATCCCCTCCATACAGTCAAGCCTCAATTTTACTTCTCAGATCTTGACCTTTGTCCTAAACTCCAAACACACATTTCTAACTCTCTGCCTGACATCACAACCTAGATGTCCTACCAGCACCTTAAATTCCAACACGATTAAAATGAACTCATTAATGATCCCATTTTTGTTGTTGTTGAAACTACCACTAGGTTCCCAGGATTAACCCTGGATTTTCCTTTGACTATATCTTCCTCACCCCTTACGTGCAATTAGCTGCCAAGTCTGCTTCCCAGTGATTTTCAAATTCATCGCATCTTTTCCATTCCCATGTCCACCACTCTACCTCAGGTTCTTATTTTTTTTCTGGCCATGACTTCTAGAAGTCTCCTAACTGGTCTTCTCACCTCTGTTCACCATCTTCTATCCCATCCTATACATGGCTACACTTAATAATCCCCCTAAAACTCTTGAGGTCAGATGTGTTTTAGAATGCAGATTTTTCTTTTGACTCTTGGATATTTAGAAAGGTGACATAATGCATTATATTACATTAATGTTACATGGAATGTTAATATATTACATTATATCACATAATTTCCCTAGTGAGGACTGGGGCAGCATCCTGTAATAAAACACTGTTATTTCTGCAGTGAAATGTATGCATATTCACACTAAGTAAGACAGCTAAAGAAGATAAATGGTCTTATATCAGTTCAGGTTAAACACTGAGCCAAATGAATTCAGATCACATTAGCTTTTGTCCCCAAGTAAATATGAAAAAAAAAAAAATTTGTTTTGTATTTAGAGCTGTTTGGATTTTGGAATTGTGGTAAGGAACTGTAGACAGTACTAGATCAATCTTCTCCAAGTGATCATATCTCTCCCACTCCCTACTGGGCTAGGTATAAACTCTTCACCATGGTATTCAAATTCCTTTTCAATGTGACCACAAATTATTGTTTTCTGGTCTTATTTTCTACTCATCCTCTACATATCTCCCCTTTTTTAATGTGGTAAATATATGTATAAGAAAATATTTTCAATTTCAACATTTTTTACATGTACAATTAAGTGGCATTAATTACATTCATCATGTTGTACAACCATCACTACCATACAATTACAACTTTTTCCATAATCCTTAACAGAAACTCAGTGCCCCCCAAGCAATGATTTCCCTTTTCCATCTCCCTCCCGCCCCTAGTAACCACTAATAAGCTTTGTTCCCTGCCAATTGTTTGTTGATGTCTTTTCTATGTTTCCAGATCTTTCTCCTCCATGAACTGCTTGATTCCTATTCTTGAAATAGTTGTTCTCTGGTCTGAATTCTTGTAGCAAGTTTTAGTTTCTCCTATGTAAAGTGAGAATAATACCACTTTCTTACTTCTCAGACTTGTTATTGGATTAAATAATGTACAAATGCACCTAGCACAGTGCCTGATACATAGTAGGAAGCCAATTGAGGTTAGTTCTTTACTTTCTTCTCCTTCCTTTCCTTTTCTTAGTACATACTGCACCTTATAGTTTTAAACATACTTTTGTTGTCCCCAGTGCTAGATCAGAAGCTTATTGAGGGAAGAACCTTGCTTATTGGAAATGTAGTCAATATCGAGTTACATGAAATGAATACAAATAATGTTACTAGAAAAAACTTCAACTGCTCCTCTGGGTTATTTTAGGAAAGATACTTAAAAACTAACATTATGAAACATTAAAACAAAATCACAACTTATGATTCAGTATTCAAAAATAACTATATTACATTCGGTATTCAAAATTTCCATCGATAGCATTCTAAAATGCTAAGATCGTCCAGTGTGACCGCCTACATATTTCCTCCAGTTCAGATATTCTCTGTTCTGTTATTCCTTTCTCTTTCCTAACCTGGAGACAGAAAGGTTGTGTCTTTTTCAAGGTAAAACCTTTTACCTACACACTGGATTCTATCCTCTGCCTCCTTTGGAATTTTATAACATTTAATCCCATCTGTTTTCAATCTTGAACAATGACCATGCTCAAATCTTTCCTTTTTAAAATAACATCCTCTCTCTAATTTGATTCCCACTTACTTTACCGGCCAATCCTTGTTCTTTTTTTATTGAATTAATATCATGTTATTATGTAATCACCTCCTTAACTGCTTTAAACCACCACCTGTCTGTTAGTTTGTCGTACTGTGGTGGCTTGTGTGTTGCTATGATGCTGGAAACTATGCCACTGGTATTTGAAAAACCAGCAGGGTCACCCATGGTGGACAGGTTTCAGTGGAGCTTCCAGACTAGGACAGACTAGGAAAAAGGTCTGGTGATCTACCTCCAGAAACTGGTCAGTGAAAACCCTATGGATAACAACAGAATATTCTCTGATGTAGTGCTGTAAGATGAGCCCTCTAGGTTGGAAGGCACTCAAAACACACAGTGACTGCAACAATGGACTTGAGCATGCCAACAACTGTAAATATGGTGCAGGATCTGGCAACATTTTATTCTGTTGTACATGGGCTTGCCACGAATCAGAGCCAACTCGACAAAAACTAACAACAACAAACCCCTTTAAAATTGTTTGGGCTAAGGAGAGGATACAAGGAAATGTAAGGGGGAAAGACATATAAATTGTTGTTGTTGTTAGGGGCAGTCAAGTCGGTTCCGACTCATAGTGACCCTATGTACAACAGAATGAAACACTCCCAGTCCTGCTCCATCCTCACAATCATTGTTATGCTTGAGCCCGTTGTTGCAGTCACTGTGTCAGTCCATCTCGTTGAGGGTCTTCCTCTTTTTTGCTGATCTTCTACTTTACCAAGCATGATGTCCTTCTCCAGGGACTGATCCCTCCTGATAACATGTCCAAATTATGTGAGATGTAGTCTCGCTATCCTTGCTTCTAAGACAGATTTGTTCGTTCTTTTGGCAGTCAATAGTATATTCAATATTCTTCGCCAACGCCGTAATTCAAAAGCATTAATTCTTCTTCGTTTTTGCTTATTCACTGTCCAGCTTTCACATACATATGAGGCAAATGAAAACAACATGGCTCGGATCAGGCACATCTTAGTCTTCAAGGTGACAGCTTTCCTTTTCAATACTTTAAAGAGGTTTTTTGCAGCAGATTTGCCCAACACAATTTGTCATTTGATTTCTTGACTGCTGCTTCCATGGGTATTGATTGTGGACCTAAGTAAAATGAAATCCTTGACAACTTCATTCTTTTCTCTGTTTAGCATGATGTTGCTTATTGGTCCAGTTGTGAGGATTTTTGTTTTCTTTATGTTGAGGTGTAATCCATACTGAAGGCTGTGTTTTTTGATCTTCATCAGTAAGTGCTTCAAGTCCTCTTCGCTGTCAGCAAGCAAGGTTGTGTCATCTTCATACTGCAGGTTGTTAATAAGTCTTCCTTCAATCCTGATGTTGCATTCTTCTTCATATAGTCCAGCTTCTTGGATTATTTGCTCATCATACAGATTGAATGAATATGGTGAAAGGATACAATCCTGACGCACACCTTTCCTGATTTTAAACAATGCAGTATCCCCTTGTTCTGTTCAAATGACTGCCTCTGGATCTATGTACAGGTTCCTCATGAGCACAATTAAGTGTTCCGGAATTCCCATTCTCCACAATGTTATCCATAATTTGTTATGATCCACACAGTTGAATGCCTTTGCATAGTCAATGAAACACAGGTAAACATCTTTCTGGTATTCTCTGCTTTCAGTCAGGATCCATCTGACATCAGCAATGATATCCCTGTTTCCACGTCCTCTTCTAAATCTGGCTTGAATTTCTGGAAGTTCCCTGTCAATATACTGCAGCAGCTGATTTTGAATGATCTTCAACATTTTGCTTGCATGTGATATTAATGATATTGTTCAATAATTTCTGCATCGGTTGGGTCACTTTTCTTGGGAATAGGCATAAATATGGATCTCTTCCAGTCAGTTGGCCAGGTAACTGTCTTCCAAATTTCTTGGCATAGACTTCCAGTGCTGCATCTGTTGAAACATCTCAACTGGTATTCCATCATATATAAGTGAACACATATAAGTTAGTATTTTTATATACAACACCACTACATATCCTATAGATAATTTTTTTTTTACTATTTAGCACACTCTTAACATTTGTTTCCAAAGTTTCTAATAAAGTACTGGTCAATTTGGCATTCTTTTATTTTTATGATTATAATCTTGCGGTTTCCCGGAATGATTACTAATAATTGGAAATTTGCATGATGCTGTGCTAAACAGAAGACTTAGAATGACACTATACGTTTTGCTTACAATTCTCCCAAAGACACAGATTCCTATGAAAATAACATAGGAAAAAACAGAGATCTGTGAATTTAATTTCTGCTGACTTTCCTTAAGCCTTCTGCTGGATTTACATTGTCAGCACACACATATGTGAATTCCCAAGAAATACAAGTAGAAAGAGAATAGAGAGAAGGGAAAAATATATTTGATTTCTTTATACAGTAATTAGAGCTTTGTTCTAGGCCCTCAAGTATGAAGTTACTTATATCTATTTGTAAATCATCCATGTGTATATGCAT
Organism: Dugong dugon; assembly: GCA_030035585.1. Classification (NCBI taxonomy): domain Eukaryota; kingdom Metazoa; phylum Chordata; class Mammalia; order Sirenia; family Dugongidae; genus Dugong; species Dugong dugon. The sequence goes on from CM057462.1 coordinate 131,720,695, forward strand.
AAACCCACTCCATGTACGAGGAAGCATCTCAATTATCTGACATGTTGGATGATTCAGGTTTCTCATGATCCAAAGGTCAGTTCCTTAATTAACAAGGCTCTTTTAGAAACATTTTAGAGATGAGAATAAATTTTAAATGTTTTACACTCATCTGATAGGCAGACTGGATTGAACATAAGCTAACCTCAGTGCACTGGGATTGTCACTGTGATACAAGGAAGCTCTCTCCAGGTCTGTTGATGTTCAGCCATTTCAGGAAGTAGCATCTGATTAAGAACTGATGGTACTGAAGGAAGAAGTCCAAGCTGCACTGGAGGCAATGGTGAAAAACAAGGCTCCAGGAATTGACGGAATACCAATTGAGATGATTCAACAAAAGGATGCAGCGCTGGAAGCACTCATTCATCTATGCCAAGAAATTTGGAAGACAGCTACCTAGCCGACCGACTGGAAGAGATCCATATTTATGCCTCCCAAGAAAGTTGACCCAACAGAATGCGGACATTATCGAACAGTATCATTAATATCACACACAAGTAAAATTTTGCTGAAGATCATTCAAAAGTGGTTGCAGCAGTACACCGACAGGGAACTGCCAGAAATTCAAGCTGGATTCAGAAGAGGATGTGGAACGAGGGATATCATTGCTGATGTCAGATGCATCTTGGCTGAAAGTAAAGAATATCAAAAAGGTATTTACCTGTGTTTTATTGACTATGCAAATACATTCTACTGTGTGGATCATAACAAATTATGGATAACATTGCGAAGAATGAGAATTCCTGTCTGTAGGGAAAACCTGTATATAGGCCAAGAAGCAGTCGTTCAAACAGAGCAAGGGGATACTGCCTGGTTTAAAATAAAAAAAGGTGTACGTCAGGGTACACATACTTATTCAATCAGTATGCTGAGCAAATAATCCAAGAAGCTGGACTCTGTGAAGAAGAATGTAACATCAGGATTGGAGGAAGACTCATTAACAACCTGCAGTATGCAGATGACACAATCTTGCTTGCTGAAAGTGAAGAGGATTTGAAGCACTTACTGATGAAGATCAAAAAACACAGCCTTCAGCATGGATTACACCGCAACATAAAGTAAACAAAAATCCTTACAATTGGACCCATAAGCAAAATAATGATAAATGGAGAAAAGAATGAAGTTGTCAAGGATTTCACTTTACTTGGATCCACAATCAACACCCATGGAAGTAGCAGTCATGAAATCAAAGGGCGTATTGCACTGGGCAAATCTGCTGCAAAAGACCTTTAAAATGTTAAAAAGCAAAAATGTCACTTTGAGGACAAAGATGCACCTGATCCAAGCCATGATATTTTCAATTGCCTCATATGCATGCGAAAACTGGACAGTGAATAATGAAGACCAAAGAAGAATTGATGCCTTTGAATTATGGTGTTGGCAAAGAAAATTGAATATACCTTGGACCACCAGAAGAACAAACAAGTCTGTCTTAGAAGAAATACAGCCAGAGTGCTCCTTGGAAGCAAGGATGGCCAGACTTCGTCTCATGTACTTTGGACATGTTATCAGAAGGTACCAGTCCTTGGAGAAGGACGTCATGCTTGGTAAAGTAGAGAGTCAGTGAAAAAGAGGAAGATTCTCGACAAGATGGATTGACACAGTGGCTGCAACAATGAGCTCAAGCATAACAACAATTGCGAGGATGGTGCAGGACCGAGCAGTGTTTCATTCTGTTGTACAGTGGCTCACTCTGCGTTGAAACTGACTCGACAGCACTTAAAAACAACAATTCTCCAGGTCTGAAAGGTGGGTGAGCCTCAGCTTCCACGTCTATTGAATGGCTCACCTAGCTTTCATGTTTTAGCAGGCGTTCTTTCCTTTTTCTTACTTTCGTTTTTGCTACTCTTGCTTCAGTTTTCTCTGCTTTTCCCCTTCCTGGTCATTATCCCTGATGCTTCTTTTAGTCTCTGCCATTGCAGAGGTTGGCTGCTTACTGATTTCTTCCTTCTGTTTTGCTTTTTTTTTTTTTTCTTTATTGCTGTCTCTTCCTTTCTTGCCTCTTCTTTCAACTTTTATGACTTGATGGTAGCAGGGCTTAGGTTTAACCGCCATCATCACCCAACAAGAGCGTATCTTCTTTCAATCAGTATGCCAGCTAATCATAATGTTATCTTTTAAATTTCATCTCTTTTTTCTTTTTATTAGGTCTGTCTTAGTTATCCAGTGCTGCTCTAACAGAAATACCACAAGTGGATGGCTTTAACAAACAGAAATTTATTTTTTTACAGTTTAGGAGGCTAGGAGTCCAAATTCAGGGTGTCATCTCTAGGGGAAGGCTTTCTCTCTCTGTTGGCTCTAGAGGAAAGTCCTTGTCTCTTCTGAGCTTCTGCTCCTGGGCAATCTTCATGTGGCTTGGAATCTGTCTTCCCCCCATGTCTGCTTCTCTTGCTTGCTTTTTAAATCTGTTTTATATCTCAAAAGAGATTGACTTGAGCTCCCCAGGTGGGGATGCTGCAGCTCGGCCACTGGCTGAGCCAGCTCTGGGCAGGACCCGGTGCTCTTGCCTCTGCTCAGCTTCCTTTTGGCGCCGGGATGCCTAAGAAGGCTGGTGCAATGAACAAGGGTAAAAGCCAGAGCAAGGAACCAGAGAGACCACTTCCTTCCTTAGGTCCTGGGGCAGTTGATCCTAAAGGTGGTGGCCATCCATGCCAAACCTGGCTCCAAACAAAATACTGCAACAGATCTGACAGTTGAAGCCATATATGTAGCTATGGCAGCACCTCCGTCAGAAGGCGAGGCTAATGCTGAGCTCTGCCACTGTCTTACCAAGGTCTTAGAACTCAGGAAGAGTGATGTGGTTCTGGATAAAGGTGGTAAGTCTTGCAAAAAGGTAGTGAAGATTTTGGCCTCCACAACTCCAGAAGAGATCTTGGGGAAATTACAAAAGCAAGCCAAAAATAAGCAGAGGCAAGAAATGAAAAATATATTGTTGACAAACTTTTATTGCTAACGACGAAGAGGCTGTTAAATAGGAAAACATATTTAAATTCACAGAAAAACATGGAACTATACTTTTAATAAATATTCAAAAGACTCAAAAAAGAAGCAGAAATTCAAGAAGCAGTGTGTATGGAATACAGGTTTTAAAATTCCTGACCCAAAACATCTTGGACCTTGTCATTCTGATTTCACTGCATTACAAAATAACAGATCTGGAAAGGCTATTCATGATGACCTGATTTAACCCCTTTCATTTTGTGACCAAAGACCAAACCAAACCGGTTGCTATCCAGTCAATTTCGGCTCATAGCGACCCTGTGGGACAGAGTGGAACTGCCCCATAGGGTTTCCAAGGAGCGGCTGGTGGATTCTAACTGCTGACCTTTTGGTTAGCAGCCGAGCTCTTAACCACTGTGCCACCAGGGCTTTCATTTTGTGACAGGACTTCTAATATCCAGAGTTTGAGAGACTTATTCAAGATGGCACTGTGAAAGATGGGACCAGAAACCAGACCCCTTGACTCCTAATTGAATGCAATTTATCCTGATTGTAAATTATAATACTATTTCCATTCTTGCTTGTTTCTGGAATTATGAGGATTGCCTTCTAATCTAGTTTACAAGTGACAGAAGAAAACCTGTCACACTAGTTTGTAGTCTTACCTTATATTTTAAATGCTTATCTAAATGTACAAATGTTTTGTACATCTTTTTAAAACTACACTGAGTATTTTATGAAACAGTAAATAAAAATAATTAAGACTTGTAATTTAGTGTTAATTAAAAATTCAAGATGACATTGAAAAAAAAAGATTGACTTAAGACATACATTGTAATAATCCTGCTTCATTAACATAACAAAGACAGTCCATCCCCAAATGGGATTATAGCCACAGGTTTAGAGGTGAGGATTTACAACACAAATTTTTGGGAGACACAATTCAATCCATAACAATGTCCACTGGTATAATTACAGGCTTTAAAATGGTTTCTCAGTTCATGGTTTGTTCTTGAAGGTTGATAGTGCTTGACTGGATAAGTGAGTGATCATATATGTAGAAGTCATAGGCCTTAGAACTAGAAAGAACTAAAGATTGTCTAATCCGACTGCTTTGTCTTTTAAGTGGGGATACTGAAGTAAGTTACTTACCCAAGGCCACTCAAACATATGGTAGGAAAACTTATAGACCAAGACATGCATCTGTAAATCTACATTTGGAAGAGAATCATATTAGCTCTTTCAGTCAAACAAAAAACCAGTTGCCCTCTAGTCAATTCCAGCTATGACTTCTCAGAAGCAGATTTCCAGGCCTTTCTTCTGAGGTGCCTCTGGTTGGGTTCGAATTTGCCAACCTTTTGGTTAACTGTTTGTGCCACCTAATGCCCCTATTAGTGCTTTAATCCTATATATAATTCAAGGAGAGTTCAAGGAGCTGAGCAAGCAATTGTTGTTCAATAGTTTTCAGCCTCCTAGGGAAAAAAATCTGCTCCATTCTAACACATTGTGCTGTAGAATTGTCCCTAAATTTATACTTATAGTAAATTTATAGGGTTTTATCACAAATAAAAGCTGTTTCCTTATAATTGCATTTATTTATGTATGTATAGGACATACAGTATCCGATTGCCTGAAATTTGCTCTATTTACTGTTTCACACACATTGGGTGTTTTAAATGACTAAATGACTGTTTTTGGTTGGAGTTAACACTCTGGATATCACAGAATCTTATATTTATTAAAAAAAAACTTAAAAATATTTTGCCATTAGAGAAATAAACATACAATAAAAATGTCCTTTTATGTGACACTTATGTATTTTATTTTATCTAGAAAAAATGAATCTGAGACTTAGAAAGAAACTTAGAGATTTTTAGTTCAACTCTCCACCCAGCACAGTAATTTTTTAAGATTATAACTCTGATGAGTAACCAACTTCTGCTTGAAAACTTTCAGAGACTGGTACCATCCTCAGGAGGCAGCTGTTACTGTTGCTGGACAGCACAGTAGAAAGTTCTCTCTTGCATTGAATCGAAATCTGCCTTCCTTAACTTTTAACCCTTTATCCTAGTTCTGGTCTCTGGAGCAACACAGAATTAGTATATTCTTCTCTCTATGACAGCCCTTCAAATATTTGAAAACAGATATTATGCCTTCCCTTGTTCTTTCCTTCCCCAGTTGTTTGAATAATTTATCAAAAATTATAGCTTCTCCCATTCATCTGGCCATTTGCCATTTGATTACATTCTAATTGGTCAATGTCCCTCTTAAAATGTGGCATCCAAAATTGAATTCCATATTATAGATGTGGTTTAACTAGTCAGAAATACAATAGAACTGTCACTGGTAGTGATCTGTGGGTAGTAATTTCTCAGGGAAGCCTCATCCTTTAGACTGACTAAATCCCTTCCAAGAAGTAGACTCTTAAGAAAACACTTGGTAAACTGTAAAGTGCTTTATAAATGAAATACTTTGTTATAATCTACTTAAAGGCTTTAAAAAATACAACAGCTACTCAGAGAATGTGTTTCTTCTGCCATGATTAATTCCAAAATTTAGGTCTGCAGAGTTAGCAAAAAGGCTAGTAATATTTTTTTCTTTGGCAAATATATAGAAACACTTTAAATCTCAACCATTATGCTTGGACCTCAACTGAGTTGAACCAGTTTTACATAATTTAGTAATATTTGGAATATGCTTTTTTTGGGGGAAGCAAATGATAAATGTCACTTTGGCTCTGTGCATACTTATGTAATGAGACAATAATAGAATCTATTGGGAAGACATTTTAATAAGTAGAAGCATTTTTACACTTGAAGCAGAGCTTTAAGTATATAATCTATATTTCTTCCACTTTAAAGTATACTTTTTCCCATTATTTATTTATTTTATTTATGGTAAAAATATACACAACAAAACATTTGCCTGTTCATCAATTTCTACATGTACAATTCAGTGACATTGGTTACATTCTTCACGTTGGGTTACCATTCTCGATATCTCTTCCCAAACTATTTCACCACCATTAACTTTAGGCTCACTACCCCCTAAACTTCTCATCTGTGCTCAAGATTTCTGATTTAAACTTTTTAGTAGAATGGGAACCCAGTTTGAATATGGTTTAATTTTATCATCTGTCTCATTCATTCATTCATTCTCAATTGCTTATTGAATATCGATTATGTGTTAAGGACTTGAAAAAGACATTAATAAATAGTTTTTTTCCCTTCATTATTCCTAGGAGGGTTTTTGAATAGAATAACTCTTTTCTAATGTGCTTGACATGAATTTACACCCTAAACATTCTGATTAAGGATTTAATGCACTGTTAAATGGAATTATCTCAAGACCAGCTATAACCAGTTACAGCTGGTAAATACAAATGTGTATAAATATAATTGTGAAATATCCCAGATCGGAAGATGGTAAAGATGGGGAGCCCAGTACATTCCCTGGCACATAATAGATTCTTAATCAATATTTGCCATATGAATACTGAGTATTGTTGTTGTTGCATGCCCTCGCGTTGATTCAGACTCATAACGACCCTATAGGGCACAGTAGTACTGTCTTCTAGAGTTTCCAAAGCTGTAATCTTTTTTTTTAAACTTAATTAATTAATTTATTTATTGTACTTTAGATGAAGGTTTACAGAACAAATAGTTTCTCATTAAACACTTAGTACACATATTGTTTTATGACAATGGTTAACAGCCCCACAACATGTCAACACTGTCCCTTCTCAACCTTGAGTTCCCTATTACCAGCTTTCCTGTCCCCTCCTGCAAGGCTGTAATCTTTATGGAAGCAGATTGGCACCTTTTTCTCCTAAGGACCTGGTGGGTGGGTTCAAACCCCCGACCTTTCAGTTAGCAGCTGAGCGCTTAACCACTGCACCACCAGGGCTCCTTACTGCATATTAAAACCAAACAGAACCAAATCCATTGCCACTGAGTTGATTCTGACTCATGGTGACCCTAGAGGACAGAGTAGCACTGCTCCATAGAGTTTCCAAGGCTGTAAATCTTTAGCCGACTGCCACATCTTTCTCCTGCAGAACAGCTGGTGGGTTCCAACTGCAGACCTTTGGGTTAGCACCTGAGCACTTAACTACTGTGCAACCAGGGCTCCTTTGGCAAAGAACCTAGTGTTACAGCTGGAGGTTTACTCCTATAGATTGATGTGCTGTTGTTCAAATGAGGTGGACACATCTGGGAATGGGCTGTATTTTAAGACCTCCTATCTCTTTTTGGGGAAACCCTGGTGGTGTAGTGGTTAAGTGCTATGGCTGCTAACCAAAAGGTCAGCAGTTTGAACCCACCAGGTGCTTCTTGGAAACTCTGTGGGGGCAATTTTGCTGTGTCCTATAGCGTCACTATAGTTGGAAATGACTTGACAGCAATGGGTATCTCTTTTGGAGGAACATTATCTCTTGGTCAAAAAATGACTACATTTTCTAAAGCATGATAATGTTGTGGTGGTATAGTTTGATTTGTAACATGTATCAAATACTCTAAAGAACATAAATTACTTTTAAACACATAAATATTCAAATAAAAATCAGTTGTTTAGTACTATCTACACTGGGAAGAAATTTATCAAAGAATGTAACCTAATAAATCATTCCTCAGAATTATAGTATTCTGATATTCACTTAGAAAAATAAGGAAAGATTAGAATTCTGGAGACTCAGCCATCTATTGGCATTCTTCCTCCCCTCCCTTTTTTTGGATTGTAAAAGGTAAATTTTCTTCTTCTTCTTCTTTTTTTTTTTTTTTCTTTTTTAGAGTCCTTGGGTAGTGCAAATGGTTAACATGATTGGTTCCTAACCAAAAGGTTGGAGATTTGAGTCCACCTCAAGGTACCTTGGAATAAAGGCCTGATAATCTACTTCTAAAAAAATCAGCCCTTGAAAACCTTAAGGAGCATGGTTCTACTCTGACACACATGGGATCACCATGCATCCACAACTTTCTTTGTTTTTCCTTGTTACAAATTTTGGTGACTGGGGCCTCATAAATTGGAGGGGGTCTGTTTTGGAAAATCAGATTTGGAGTCACATAATTTAAATTTATACAACTAGGTACAGAATTTCCCTTTCTATTGAATTTTCTTTCCTTTTAATATAGTGAAACCTGTGAGAGCCGGAACATCACAGGACTGCCTCGTTTTTCCAGATCTCACAAGTTTTCCGCCTTTGCCAAGGTGCAGCCTTACCACTTTTCTATCACTCATTTTAGTGGAAAGTATTTGAATTTTCCTTCTCTGACAGGTTTCTGCCTTATACAGGTTCTTGTTTTCACAGTAGTTTTTATTTAAAAAAATAAATACTATCCAAATAGATAAACCTTTCTAGAGAAAGACTGAGACTTCTTTTTTAATTTTGTAAGCATGATCTTAAGCTAGGTATTATTTGGTTAATTATATGATTTAGAGACATACATAGACTGAAGAAATATAAATATTCTAATAGCATCTAGGTGTTATTGTTTTGGGCTATATGGATGTGTGGGCTTTTATATCAATATTAGTGTTTTCTAACTTCATAGTATTTTCATCCAGCAAAGAACTGTCTCTTTTCTGAGGAAACGAAAGAAAAAACTTGCTTATAAATGAGGCCGTTTTGCATATTAATTAGGAGGTCTTTGAACTCTAAGAGTAAAATCCGTTAATACTTTGGGTATGGAACAATTATGTATTCGAGGACTTTAATTTTATGCTAATAATGTGACAAGCTTTACATTTTTCTTTGTTTTGTTTGCATTTCCTAAATATAATTTGATGCAAATAATCCATCTATGTACTGCATAGAGCGTGTCAGATGGTTTCCCTATAGTTAAGATTGTATCAGCATTCCTATTATAAATCTCTATTACCCACGGTTTATAATTTAATTGAAACAAACCACTGCAGGCAGAAACTCGACACTTAGGGTTTCAGGCAAAAAGTAATATTTCTCTTTTAAAAATTGCCTCCCTATTTAATTTTATAGTTAACGGAAATATAAGAAGGATCATCCTGGAGCTGATTTTGAACAAAGCCAGTCATTGTCTATGACTAAAATAGTTTCTACATAAAAGTAGTTGATATCTTACCAGTGGTGTTTAACCACAATGTTTAACCAGATGAAAAAAGAGAATAATGGAATCTGTTTATCCTTTCTCTACACAAAAAGTACACACTTACAGATAGAAAAAGGAAATTGTCTAAGACAAGACATCTGTAAAATATGTAGCTGACAATATTATCTGAGGAGCTAAACTTTTTGTTTGATTTCAAAGTGCGGACTTTACTCCTTTCAGTGGGTCTGGGTTAAGACTATGGGATCTTCTTCTTGTCAGTCTGAGATATAGAAGAGGGCAAGGGGTGGGGGGATGTGTGCTCTGGGATTCTTTACTTTATCTGCCATATAAATCTTCATCTTAGCTTTATGCCTCAATTCCCTTGACAGGATCCAGGAGTTAATTAACAGGCAGAGCAGTTTCAACCTGCTTACACAGTAGAATTGAGAAGATCAGTCTTTAGACACATGCTGGTTTTGTCATCAGCTTTTGAACCCAAATCTGTAGTGTAGAAAGGTTAACCTGCCAGGTAATATGCAATCTCAAATCAAGACTTCATCATAGCTTTTTCAAGCCCAGTGAGACAAAGAAAATGTGAGCTAGTTAGAACAAGATGTACTCTATTTTCCTTACCCCATCAACCTTTTTCTACTTAATTCTTACTTGTAATGCTGAATATGAAATATATGGCACGATTTCTTAACCCCAAAAGTCACTGGAAACTTGCTTTAAAATGGGCTGTCTCTAACTGTGAAATGTACTGTGTTTCTACATCACTTGCCTTTAAGACCCTGTCTCAGTCATCTAGTGCTGCTCCAACAGCAATACCACAAGTGGATGGCTTTACAAAGAGAAATTTATTCTCTCACAGTCCAGTAGGCTACAAGTCCAAATTCAGGGCATCAGCTCCAGGGGAACGCTTTTTCTGTTGGTTCTGGAGGAAGGTCTGTGTCATCAATCTTCCTTTGGTCTGGGAGCTTCTCTGCGCAGGAACCTCAGGTCCAAAGGACAGGCTCTGCTCCCGGCACTGCTTTCTTGGTGGTATGAGGTTCCCAGGTGTCTCTGCTCGCTTCTCTCTTTTATATCTTAAAAGGGATTGCATTAAGACACTAATCTTGTCAACCTCATCAGTATAACCTCATCACAGTGATAGAATTTATAACACATGAGGAGATCACATATAATCTCATCATAGTGGTAGAGTTTACAACACATAAGGACATCACATCAGATAACACAATCATACAATACTGGGAATCATGATCTAGCCAAGTTGCTACCCACATTTTTTGGGGACACAATTAAATCCATGACAGACCCTAAGGGCGATTATTGAGGACAATCATAAAAACTCACATTTCTTACAGCACTTTGAAGTTTAGAAATGGTTTAGTATGTATAATAAACACAATGGCTCAGCAAGCAGGAAAAACTGAAGCTAAGTTTAGTGCTTTGCTCAAGCTCATGAGGGACTCACTTTTTTTTTTTTTCCTAGTACATGGTTAATTTTTTTTTTTTTTATTGTACTTCAGGTGAAGGCTTACAGAACAAATAGTTTCTCATCAAACAGTAGTACACATGTTGTTTTATGACATTGGTTAACAACCCCACAACATATCAACCCTCTAACTTCTCAACCTTTTTTCTGGTGAAAATACACATAGCCAAAGATACACCATTTCAAAAATTTCTACATGCACAGTTCAGTGACATTGACTACGCTCTTCCAATTGTGCTGTTATTTTCACTTAAGATGAAGGCTTACAGAACAAAATAGTTTCTCATTTAACAGTTGCTACAAATGTTGCCCTACGACAATGGTTAACAATCTCACAACACATCAACAATATCCTTACTCAACCTTGGGTTCCCTATCACCCGCTTCGTTGGCCCCTTCTGCCTTCTGGCCCTTGTCACTGGACTCCTGTACCTCGTTAGTCTCATTTGGTTTTATGGGGCTGTCCACTCCCAGGGTGACCAGTGAACCTCGGAGGTAACTTCACCACTGAGCTAAAAGGGTGTCTGGGGGCCATACTCTCGAGGTTTCTCCAGTCTCCTTTAGGCCAGTAAATCTGGTCTTTTTTTTTGTGAGTTAGAATTATGCTCTACATCCTTCTCCAGCTCTGTCCAGAACCCTCTGTTGTGATCCTGGTCAGAGCAGTCAGTGGTGGTAGCCGGGCACCATCTAGCTGTACTGGACTCAGTCCGGTGGAGGCCTTGGTAGCTGTGGACCACTAGCCCCTCGGACTAATCTTTTCCTTGTATCCTGTTCTCTTCATTCTCCCTTGCTCCCAAAGGGATGAGACCAGTGGAGTATCTTAGATGGCCGCTCACAGGCTTGTAAGACCCCAGACACTACTCACCAAGGTAGAATGTAGAGCCTTGTCTTTATAAGCTGTGTCATGCCAATTGAGCTAGATGTTCCCCGAGACCAAGGGAATCACATTTTTGTCATCAGTTTAGTGCTCCTTCTTTAGTAGCCCTGTGGCTCCTTAGTTCTCTTAAAAAACAAAACAAAACAAAAAAACCAGTTGCTAAAAAACCAAAAACAAACCAGTTGCTCTTGAGACAATTGGGACGCATGGCAACCCTATGTGTTTCAGAGTAGAACTGTTCTCCACAGGGTTTTCAATGGCCATGATCTTCTGTAAATAGATTGCCAGGCTTTTCTTTCAAGGTGCCTCTGGGTGAATTCGAACTGCCAACCTTTCAGTTAGTAGCCAAGTGCTTAACTGTTTATACCACCCAGAGACTTCTTAGTTCTCTTAGGAGAACTCATATTTTTAGCTTTGAGAAATAGAGTCTAGTGATATTCTGATGGGTGTGCCTTGTACTAATCTGACATCTATTGCCAGAGACCATAACGGAATTCATAAAATTTCTCAGCTGATTTATTAAAATATTCCACATTGGCTTAGATGCATAAATGAAGATCTTAGAGCATAGATAAGATTTAGATATATTTGTCTTAGTTATCTAGTGCTGCTATAACAGAAATACCACAAGTCGATGGCTTTAACAAACAGAAATTTATTTTCTCAGCGTTTAGGAGGCTAGGGGTCCAAATTCAGGGTGCTGGCTCTAGGGAAGGCTTTCTCTCTCTGTCAGTTGTGGAGGAAGGTCCTTGTCTCTTCTGAGCTTCTGCTCCTGGGCAATCTTCACGTGGCTTGGCATCTGTCTTCCCCCATCTCTGCTTGCTAGCTTGCATTTGATCTCTTTTTATATCTTAAAAGAGATTGATTTAAGATGCACCATTAAAAAAAAAAAAAAAAGACCCTACATTAATCCCCCCTGTGCCTGTCAGTTTTTTTGTACTGTGGGGGCTTGTGTGTTGCAGTGATGCTGGAAGCTATGCCACTGGTATTCAAATGCCAGCAGGGTCACCCATGGTGGACAGGTTTCAGCTGAACTTCCAGACTAACACAGACTAGGAAGAAGGACCTGGCAGTCTACTTCTGAAAAGAATTAGCCATTGAAAATCTTATGAACAGCAGTGGCACATTGTCTGATATAGTGCCAGAAGAGGAGGCTCCCAGGTTGGAAGGCACTCAAAAGACGACTGGCGAAGGGCTGCCTCCTCAAAGTAGAGTCAACCTTAATGACATAGATGGAGTCAGGCTTTTGGGACCTTCATTTGCTGATGTGGCATGACTCAAAATAAGAAGAAACAGCTGCAAACATCCATTAATAATCGGAAGGTGGAATGTATAAAGTATGAATCTAGGAAAATTGGAAATCGTCAAAAATTAAATGGAACCCGTAAAGATCGATATCCTAGGCATTAGTGAGCTGAAATGGACTGGTATTGGCCATTCTGAATTGGACAATCATATGGTCTTCTATGGCGGGAATGACAACTTGAAGAGGAATGGCATTGCATTCATCGTCAAAAAGAACAATTCAAGATCTATCCTGAAGTACAACACTGTCAGTGATAGGATAATATCCATACGCCTACAAGGAGGACTGGATAATGCGACTATTATTCAAATTTATGCACCAACCACTAAGGCCAAAGATGAAGAAATTGAAGATTTTTACCAGCTTCTCCAGTCTGAAATTGATCGAACATGCAATCAGGATGCATTGATAATTATTGATGATTAGAATGCGAAAGTTGGAAACAAAGAAGAAGGATCAGTAGTTAGAAAGTATGGCCTTGGTGGTAGAAATGATGCCGGAGATTGCATGATAGAATTTTGCAAGACCAACGACTTCTTCATTGCAAATACCTTTTTTAACCAACATAAATGACAACTATACACATGGACCTTGCCAGATGGAATACACAGGAATCAAATCGACTATATCTGTGGAAATAGATGATGGAAAAGCTCAATATCATCAGTCAGAACAAGGCCAAGGGCTGATTGCAGATCAGACCATCAATTACTCATATGTAAGTTCAGGTTGAAACTGAAGAAAATTAGAACAAGTCCACGAGAGCCAAAGTACAACCTTGATCCAACCGAATGTGGAAATTATTGAACAGTATCATTAACATCACATGCAAGCAAAATTTTGCTGAAGATCATTCAAAATCGGCTGCTGCAGTGTATCTACAGGGAACTGCCAGAAATTCAAGCCAGATTTAGAAGAGGACGTGGAACCAGGGATATCATTGCTGACGTCAGATGGATCGTGGCTGAAAGCAGAGAATACTAGAAAGATACTTACCTGTGTTTTATTGACTATGCAAAGGCATTCTACCATGTGGATCATAACAAGTTATGGCTAGCATTGTGAAGAATGGGAATTCCGGAACACTTAATTGTGCTCATGAGAAACCTGCACATAGATCAAGAAGAAGTCATTCAAACAGAGCGGGGGGATACTGCATAGTTTCAAGTCAGGGAAAGTGTGCATCAGCGTTGTATCCTTTCACCATACTTATTCAATCTGTATGCTGAGCAAATAATCCAAGAAGCTGGACTATGAAGAAGAACAGGACATCAGGATTGGAGGAAGACTCATTAACAACCTGCAGTATGCAGATGACACGACCTAGCATGCTGAAAGTGAAGAGGACTTGAAGCACTGACTGATGAAGATCAAAGAGCACAGCCTTCAGTATGGATTACACCCCAACATAGAGAAAACAAAAATCCTCACAACTGGACCAATAAGCAACATCATGAGAAATGAAGAAGTGATTGAGGCTGTCAAGAATTTCATTTTACTTGGATCCACAATCAACACCCATGGAAGCAGCAGTCAAGAAATCAAAAGATTCATTGCATTGGGCAAATCTGCTGCAAAATACATCTTTAAAGTGTTTAAAAGCAAAGATGTCACTTTGAGAACTAAGGTGCCCCTGACACAAGCAATGGTATTTTCAATCACCTCATATGCATGGGAAAGCTGGACAATGAATAAGGAAGACAGAAGAAGAACTCATGCCTTTGAATTATGGTGTTGGTGAAGAATATTGAATATACAATGGACTACCAGAAGGATGAACAAATCTACCTTGAAAGAAGTACAACTGGAATGCTCCTTGGAAGCAAGGATGGCGAGACTTCATCTCACATACTTTGGACATGTTATCAGAAGGGACCCATCCATGGAGAAGGATATCATGCTTGGTAAATTAGAGGGTCAACAAAAACGAGATGGATTAACACAGTGGCTGCAACAATGGGCTCAAGCATAACGATTGTGAGGATGGCACAGGACTGGGCACTGTTTCGTTCTGTTGTCCATAGAGTCGCTACGAACTGGAACCGACCGACACCTAACAACAACATCAACAACATTATTCCACTTAATCCCACAACAACCCCCCAATATAGGCACCATCATCTTCCTAATTTCATCTGTGAGGAAGCTGAGGCTCAGAGATGTTAAGTAATTTTCCCAAGTTGCCATTTCTATGGAGTCCCTGGGTGGTGCAGAAGGGTAATGTGCTCAACTGCTAACTGAAAGATTGGAGGTTCAAGTCCACCCAGAAGTGCCTTAGAAGAAAGGCCTGCAGATCTACTTGTGAAAAATCAGCCATTGAAAACCCTATGGAGTACAGTTCTACTCTAATACACAGGGGGTTGCCATGAGTTGAAGCTGGCTTGATAGCAACTGCTTGGTTTCCATTTATATAAGGTTAATTTACCTTTTTTCTTCCCAGAAGAAAATTTCTCTTTTGGGAGGATTGTGCTTCTTCCATCCTAAACATATAGTTGTGGTGGTGGTAATCAAAATAAAAGTTCTCCTGTCTTTTGGCCACAGGATGGCCAATCATCATGCCTGTCCCCTTGTCTGCCACGTGATTTGTTCATGGTTGGTCACATGATCCAGCTTGTCCAAAGTGGCATTCGCTGCGATACTTCTAATTGAAAAAACAAAAACAAAACCTGTTGCCGTCGAGTCAATTCCAACTGATAGAAACCCTATAGGACAGAAGTAGAACTGCCCCATAGGGTTTCTAAGGAACAGCTGGTGGATTCGAACTGCTGATCTTTTGGTTAGCAGCCAACCTCTTAACTACTTTGCCACCAGGGCGCCCTTTTAATTGAAGTACCAGGGAAATCCTTTTCTCTCTGGTTATGAGGCTTGAAGAATGTAAGTTTAGTATTGCCTAAGTGGTTAAGAGTTTGGCTGCTAACCAAAAGATCAGCAGTTCGAATCCACCAGCTGTTCCTTAGAAACCCTATGGGGCAGTTCTACTTCTGTCCTATAGGGTTTCTATCATTTGGAATTGACTCAACGGCAACAGGTTTTGTTTTTGTTTTTTTTTTTCCCCTATAGTCATGAATTGAATCTGTGGGAATAGCTGTCCTGAGAGAATGAAGCCAACACGAGGAAGCAGTGCTGACAGACTCTGGGAGGGGAAGAGAGGCAGACATTGGGCAAAGGGAAGAGAGACAAAGCCCATGAGGAGATTCAAGTCCCTGGATCTAGACACTTCTGAGACAGAGCTACCTCTAGCTTCCCTACAGTTCGGCGATGCAAGCCTTGATCAAAACCTTTTCCCTAAGACAGTTTGATTTTTTTTTCTCCTGTTGTTTGCAGTTAAAAGGGTATTAACTGAGCAGCTAGAATCAGGATGCAAACCCAGATCTGACTGACTCTAGAGCCTTGATCTTCCCTCCCAACCCTCTTCAGAGACAACCAGTGCTATGGTATGTATGAATATTTAAACTTGTGATATATATTGCCAAATTGTCAACCATGAAGGCTTTACTAATTTACACTTCCCCAGTATTTACGTGCTGGATATCTTCTCTTGCCCCTCAGGGTTCTGCGCTCTGGGAAGCTGACCTGGGACTACAAGTCCCTTGTTGTTGTTGGGTCCCTCACCCTCTGACTTATGGGAGGGCTGTGTTTATAAGTAGCATTGGCGGGAGACGCGAGGGAAGGAAGATTGTTAGGTTGAAGTATTGGTGGCAAAAATGGTTAAGCGTTTGACTGCTAACTGAAAAGGTTGGCAATTTACACATTCAGAGGTGCTTGGAAGATAGGCCTGGCGATCTTCTTCTAAAAGGTCAAAGTCTTGAAAACCCTATGAAGCAGTTCTACTCTGCACTGCACACATTGGGAGTCCATGAGCTGGAATTAACCTGACTGCAACTAACAAAGACAACAAGAGTTGCTTCTCCTGGCTCTCCCTGTGGCTTGCTGAGGGCTGCCTCTGTCCCTGGACCCAAGGTCAGAGCTCCTGGTAGGTGAGCCTCTCTGCTCTGCTCTGTCTCCTTGCTTCAAGCCCTGGGGGCTGCACTATCCCTCATGGTTTCCTTTCACCCTGTGTGCACCCTTGTGAATAATCTTTTCATTAAATGCTCTTCAGATTACCCAGTTTAAACGTGCTCTTTGTTTCCTGTCTCATCTCTGAGTACTACCACTTGTATTCCCTCCACATTTCATGAGGGTTTTACCCACATTTTGAATCATTTCAGTTCTCATAAGGGGAAAATGATATCTTGTTTTAATTTATGTTTTTTGATTATTATTGAGGCTGAACATCTGTTCGTATGTTAATTGGTTATTTGCATATTTCTGTTAATTGCTTGTTAATATTCTTTGCCCATTTTTCTTTTTGGTGATCTCTCTTTTTAAAATTCCTATTATGAGGGGAATATTTTTTTCTTATTATATTTTCCAACTGGTTGTTGTTAGTATAAGTGAAAACGATTGATTTCGTATATTGCCATCCCTTGGAACTCTTTAACTAGTTTTAATATATTTTCATTGATTCTCTTGGATTTTCTCATATCATTTACAAAGAATAATGTTATTTCTTCCTTTCTAATTTATCCCATGTTTCTGTATCTAGTTTTACTACATTGGCTATATCTTCCAAAATACTATCGAACAGTAAGAGTATTAGTAGGAATCTTCATCTTATTCCTGACTCTAACTCAGCTTTTCCCTAGTGTGTCTCACAGAACACTACTACAGAGAGATGCCCGTTGAGAACAGCTCAGACTCACGTGGGAAGCACTGCACACTCTGAGAGAGTCCCAGTGCACGTGAACATATTAAAGGCTCTGAGGGTGTTTTCTTTTGTCCTTGCTTAATATAGCTCTGGTACTGAATTTTATGTCGTGCATTATCAGCTCCGTAATTTGCATAGGTCCTGGAGGGTCAAAATACAAACAAAATGTTTTGTAATAAAAAAGCTAAACCACTGTAGTTTTACGCAAAAACTCAGACTGGATTATTCTAAGGTTTATTTATTATGCCTCTTTTCAATGTTTATTAGTGTAGAAACATAACACATTTTGTATCTAAGGGATCATTTGGATCATCTGCCTCTTTGACACTTTTTACCCTATAAAGAAATAATAGAGATGAAAAAACTAACTTAAATGGAGGGATGGTTGTCAGGACATCATCTGTTCTCTCTGTGTCTCTCTCTCTCACACACACACAAACACAAATAAAAACCCCACTAACCAACAGACCCCAAGATATCATCTTCTTACATGCACACTCTTCATTCTTAATTCCCTTCTCCTTTATCTCCTTCCTTTCCTTTGTTCCTTCCTCCCTCCTTTTCTTTCTTCCAATACATGTTAGGTGTCTCCAGAGAAATCTTTCTCAATCATTGCTCCTTTTCCATCCAAGTTATAAGTAAAAAATTACTCGTATCATTTATCTTAGTTATCTGGTGCTGCTATAACAGAAATACCGCAAGTGGATGGCTTTAACAAACAGAAATTTATTCTCTCACAATTTAGAAGGGTAGAAGTACAAATTCAGTGTGCCAGCTTCAGGGGAAGGCTTTCTTTCTCTATTGGCTCTGAGGGAAGGTCCTTGTCATCAGTCTTCCCCTGATCTAGGAGCTTCTCAGCACAGAGACCCCAGATCCAAAGGACATGCTTCATTCTCAGGGCTTTTTTCTAGGTGGTTTGAGGTCCCTCTCCTCTCTGCTCACTTCTCTCCTTTATATCTCAAAAGTGATTGACGCAAGATACAACCTAATCCTGTAGATTGAGTCCTGCCTCATTAACATCATAGAGGTTAGAATTTTCAGCAGGTAGGAAAATTACATCAGATCACAAAATGGAGGACAACCACACAATACTGGAATCATGGCCTAGCCAAGTTGACATACATTTTTGGACAATTCAATCCATAGCATCATTGTTGATAAGAATAAAGTTAATATTCTGGATATATTGGTGCCCTGGTGACTCAGTGGTTAAGAACTTGGCTGCTAACCAAAAGGTTGGCAGTTCAAATCCACCAGCCACTCCTGGGAAACCCTAAGGGGCAGTTCTACTCTGTCCTATAGAGTCGCTATGAGTCGGAATGAACTCAACGACCATGGGTGTGTATTGCAGCAAGGAAAGGAAAGGCATTTATTTTTAAACTAACCATAACTGCATAAGTAATGCACATTAATTGTTATGTATTCACATGAAATTAAAAACCCTAATATGGAATTGGTAGCAGTGACCGCCAAAGACCTTGAAAAAGCTCTAAAGTCAACTTTAGAATTCTCATAAATGTCTCATCTACATTTGTTTTCTCTTCTAATTAAACATATTATTCCTAGAACATTTAAGAATAATAAAACTATATTTTATTCATTTAACTTTTCATTTTCGTCAATTACTAGTATTGAAACAATTTTGCTGTCTGCTGTACTTCATTGCAAGTCTTTCAGCTATGCTGTAAGGCTAAATTAAACTTTTATAGATTTTCTTTTTTTAAGAATAAACCTAATCCCCACTGGTTGCTTCTAGGGTAATAGTCATTTTAAGTTTCAGAAAACTGACATGTAAATAAACTTTTGGAAAACAACTTACTTATCCATCGGCAATTTGCTGTTCAGTGAATAAACAAAACAATGCCAAAAGATGGACTCTCCCATTGTTACAGAATTTAGTTAGTTCAATTGGGCAAAATTTGTCTGTGTGAATTTGAATAACATTTCTAGGTAAATATAGATTTACAGAAATCCAGTGGTACCTCAACTTAATTGTTATCCCATTAGATTAGTAAAAAAAAAAAAAAAAAAAAAAAAAAAAAACTCGTTGCTGTCGAATCGATTCTGACTCATAGTGACCCTATAGTACAGAATAGAACTGCCCCATTGGGTTTCCCTAAGGGGCTGCTGGTGGATTTGAACAGCTGATCTTTTAGTTAGCAGCCAAGCTCTTAACCACTGCACCACCAGGGCTCCAGATTAGTCAAAGATTCATATTTTTCATCTTTAATCAAATGTCTGTAATTTCTGAAATCAAAATTCCAATATTTAAAAGACTAGGTCCATGACTTTTTCCTAAGTGGAATGGCATACTGGAATTTTTTTTTTTTTCTTAGCAGAGTAAGGGATGGTGTCTGGTAAAGTGGCTTTTCCATTAAATACCTAGATCTGTTAGAAAAAAAAAAATCATTATTGCCAATGAATTCAGGTTTTTTACTTACTAGACGTAGTCAAGTAGCCTGGTACAAAAATACGCATTATATTATTGGCCTTAACATTGCTAGGTTTGTAATATAAGAGCTGCTAAATATATTTTGAATATCACAAAGACTGTTTCTTGCCTGAAGCACACTCTTTGTTATACCCTGCATCTCATATTCTTATCTTTTTCATGAGGAGTAGTGAATCTCAATAAAATCTATGGATTGTGTTATGTTTAAAAGCTACTTACTGAACCAATATTTTCACATATAAGATTAATAATATATGTGTAAACCTTTGAAATTTAGATTGGAGAGGTTGCTGCCTAATAAAACTCTGGTATTGAATTTTATACAACATATTACCAGTCTTTTAATTTTATATTCAAGTCCTGAAGGACCAGAAAACAAACTGAACAATATGCAGTTATCTGGATTAAACCTCAGTGCTTTTATGCAAAAATTCTGAATGTATTTAAGGTTTATGTATTGTGAAGACATTGTGTAATGGTAACTCATTTATTTCTTTGTTAAGAGTCTTTATCTAACGTTTAAAATTGTGAATTAAAAGTTTTATATTTGTACCTGTTTAGATGGACCATTAGTTCAAGATGCAGCCTAAGGGAACCCTATAGTTATCAAGTATGTTTCATTCGACCATTTTTTATAGAGTTGGTATCTAATGCCATATTTGTAAGACCATCAGTTATCAAACCATGTACGGGCTAAATTCCTTTTGAAGCTTTCAAGAGGTATTTTAATTAAGTTTTCAAAATTGCTTTTGAATCATCTTCACAATTCTTTAGTGCTTTATTTCCATTAACAAAATAGTAATTAAAATTAAATTTTAAAAGAAATAACCACAGTAGGTCATGCTTTTATTACCTTGAGATAGATAATGAACCTGTCCTATATAAAGACTGAGCTAAATCTGCTGAGAGGCTGGGGATAGTGTATTTTAATTAAGGTAATCCTTAGTTGCATCTAACAAACAGCGTTGCCACTTAGAAATTTAAGATCTTAGAGTGATGCGTATTAGTACATTAGCTCAACAAATCTAATAGAGATTTAATACTTACGTTTGAAGGAGCAATTTGTCATAAATTAAGAACATTTGCATAGTAAATTTCAAGGATGTTGTTCTTTGCAGTTTTCTATAATTAAGGAACACATTAAACATTAAAATTTTATAATTTTTGTAATGCTAGGAAAGCATGCTTTGTTATTAAACTGAGCTTCATTGTCAGCTGTGTATAACCCTATGGAAAAGTCCAGCTTTAATAAAGACATAATGAATGTTCTGTCACTAGATTTCTTTCCTCTTCAACCTTGAGGGATGGCTTAAGTATTTAAAGAATGTTTTAGCATGCAAAATGCACCTCTGAAGACATCTATTCAGTTGGATGGGAAGAGTATTTAATCATTTAAAAAGTAGGCCAAAGAGACTTAACCCAACCACACTGTTAAATGGTTATAAGCTGCATCATATATAAATTAAGTGTTCTCTAATTGGGGTGTATGAGTAGAATCTATCTTTAGTCAGCTAAGTGTTTACTGTATTAATATCTACTTTAAGTTAGTTAAAGGAATTAAAAAGCCCATTTTAATTAAGAATGACAACTTTATTCTCAAGCCTTCTTTTATTTTGATGATTAACAAGATAATTTTAACATTTGCATTTCATCGATACAGAAAGAATGATTTTATGAAACATAGCTTCAGATAAGTTTCAACAGCCCAGTTAAGCTGTGGTCACGTGGATTTTTGACTTATGCTGGGTGCCTCTGGCACTTAGTCATTTGTTCCTGATAGTTACTTAGGGTCTGAAGGGACAGCTTCGTTGGAGAAGAAGGAATTACACCAGTTTACCTTAGACTGTTGTCTATAGCTGTAATAATAATGATAAAATATTTAGGTATTCAGTTTTATCATATATTGGAGCCAGTGTAGAAGGTGTTGTTTCAAGCTCTTCTCATAATTCAGAGATTTCTATGCTACCGATATATTATTATTAAATTGGCTAAACAAGCCCAATAGTTATAATGTGTTAAAAATCTAAGTGATGGTAGTAATGGAACATGCAATTTGAATTCCTCCTTTCATTAGATGGGTAGCTTGAAGCTGTGGAAACCACATACGCCTGGGGACAGTCAGGTGTGGGTTTGAATCTTAGTATCATGACTTACTAGCTGGGGGATCTTGGCCCTTAATTTCTGCATTTGTATATTGGAAATAATGTTGTGAGATTAAGTTCCCGCTTTCCTCAACTTTAAAAGGATATATTAATTTGGAAACTCTAATGACTTTATGGAGCCCTGGTGGCATAGTGGTTAAGAGCTATGGCTGCTAACCAAGAGGCTGCCAGTTCAAATCCACCAGGTGCTCCTTGGAAACCCTATGGGGGCAGTTCTACTTTGTCCTGTAGGGTTGCTATGAGTCAGAGTGGACTCAACGGCTATGAGTTTTTTTTTTTTTTAGTGGCTTTATAGACAAGACTTATGGCAACTATTTCCTTCCCTGTCCCATTTTCATTACCACTTGTTTACCTCTACCCCTCATTATTATTTAAGAGTTGGAAAAACTAAAATGATTGATTAGGGTAAAACACTAAATAAGGCAAAAATAAAAATGAGCCGCAGACAAAAATCAACTCCTACGGGCCACTTGCTCATCAAGTCAAGTGTTCCTGTGTGGGGTGGAGCACTGAGTTATACCACTTGGTGTGTCGGATGCTCAGTAAAACTGGGTGATTGGAAGCTGGTCAATTAGTAGACTGAATTGTGAGTGACCAAATCTCCATTCCATTACAGGTATAAGAGCTAAAAATAACATTCAACATTTCCTAAGCACTTTCTGTGTGTCAGGCACTGAGTACTTCACATTGATTAAGCCCATTTAATTATCACTACCACACTCTGATGTTGGTATTATTAATCAGTTGTCACTGAATTGACTCTGACTCATGGTGACCCCATGTGTGTCAGAGTAAAACTGTACTCCGTAGGATTTTCAATGGCTGTTTTTAGGAAGTAGATCATGAGACCTTTCTTCCGAGTAAACTCTGGGTGTACTTGAACCTCCAACCTTTCGATTAGCAGCTGACTGCGTTAATCATTTGTACCACCCAGGGACTGCACTGGAATTATTACCATGCTCATTTCACTTATGAGAAAACTGAGGCACAGAGAAGATAAGAAAATTGCCCAAGTGAGGAAGTGGTAGAACTAGGAAGCTAATCTAGGCCATTGAAAAGCTGTTAACCACTTTGCTGTTCTGCCACTTACGTTTTGTGGCCTATCTAAGGAGAATTGCTACCAGGATACATATGGGGCCCAAATCTTTCCTTCAAGGTTTATGTTTTAGGTTTGAGGTAGGCCAAGTGGAGGACACACATCAGGAAAGAGTCGAATAGAGAGAAGTCATGTCACATAGGATTTGGTGTCAGCAGATATGCCTGCGTGTTGGCTCCGAAATGCCCTAGCACAACCTCAGGTGAGTTACGTAAGCTCTCTGAGTACCCTGCTCAGTAAAACGATGATCCTAATAGCTCCCTCATGGGGTTGTTGTTTTATGTCACCTGCTTAGTGGATGAGAAGCCCTGGTGGCATAGTGGTTAAGTGCTTGGCTGCTAAGTGAAAAGTCAGCAGTTCAAACCCACCAGCAGCTCCACGGGAGAAAGATGCAGCAGTCTGCTTCCATAAAGATTTACAGCCTTGAAAACCCTATGGGGCAGTTCTACTCTGTCCTATAGGGTCACTATGAGTCGGAATCGACTCAACAGCAACAGGCGATGAGTTTGGTTTGGTTTGGTTTACTCAGCAGATGCCTGGCCACAATATGGGGTTTATACACTGTAGCTATTACTACAATTTGTCCACTTATTTCATCTTGGAGAAGTAAGGAATCTCAACAGTACTGTTTTGCCCTGAGTTTTACCATTCAAAAGTGAAGATTTACTTCATTGTTGTTAATATTGTTGGTCTGCAATGTCCCTAGTTTCTATGATATGAGTTTTATAATCAAGTTTTTATATAAATATAACTTTTTCTTCTGGTGTAGAGGCACTTGAATGAGATCAGAAGGCTCACTGTATGAGGGTAAGTCAAAAAGTATTGCTACAAAGTCATAGAAAACTTTATTAAACAAAAATATCAAAATGGGAAGCTATTGTTTCTTGACATATCCTCCGTCTAGGTCTATACACTTCTGAAGGCAGTGTTTTCGCTCTCTAACCTTTCCCGGAAGAATTCTGCACTTTTCGATTTACACCAAGTCAAAATGGCAATTCGGGCCACCTCGAGGCACTCAAATCATGTTCCTTAAATGTTCTTTGAGTTTTGGGAACAAAAAGAAATCTGAAGGGGCAAGATCAGGGCTGTAGGGTGGATGGGGTAAGGTTTCCCAAGGAAATTCTCATAGGACAGCCCTTGCTACCCTCGAAGAATGAGCAGGTGCATTGTCGTGATGGAAAAAAATCCTGGGCACAACATTCCTGGCCTTTTTCTCACCAACGCAGTTTTCAGTTTTCTTACAACTTCTTCATAATAAGCCCCTGTGATCGTCCGGTGTCTTTGGAGAAAATCTATCAAGATTACCCCTTTGGAGTCCCCCAAAACAGTTGCCATAACCTTCTGAGCAGTCTTCCCTCTCTTGACTTATCTTTGAGGTCTTCCCGACCTTCCTTAAGAGGCTTAATCCATTTAAAAACTGTTGTTTTATGTGGGGCAGCATTCCCATAAACTTGTTGCAAAACTTTAGTGATTTGGGAAGATGTCCACTTGAGTACTAAAAATTCCATATTAGCCCTGACCTCAAAATCATTTTCTTTTTCTTTTTTTCCATAGCACAAAAGTATCTTTTTTTCTGAAGGCACTCGAATGAGACTAAGATAGGTGTATTACTGATAGAACTTGTCTGCAGTCATCCACTAATCGCAGAGACATGTTTAAACACGTTTTGTTTGGAATAAACCCATGCATGTATGAACTGGAACTCTAGTGGCAATATTTTTTGACTTACCTTCACATGTGATGGTTAAGATTGTGCATCAGGTTTGCTGGGCCATGATTCTCAGTGGTTTGGCAGCTATGTAATAGTATAATCACCTTCATGATGAGATCTGTTATGAGTAGCCAATTAGTTGAAAGGGAGTTTCCTTGGGGGTGTGGCCTGCATCCAACATAGGTGGAGTTTCTGGCAAAGCTCACTTTGCTTGCTCTGGATCCTGCAGCTGGCTTCTGTTCATCTGACCTCCAGTTCTTGGAACTTTAGCTAGCAGCTTACCTGCGATTCTTTCCTGCTGATCTTGGGATTTTTCGGTCTCTGCAGCCTGTGATCCGGTGGTCCACCATCTTACCTGCTGATCTTGGATTTGCCAGCCCCTGCAGCTATGTGAGTCAGCAGAAGCCTCCAGCCTAACCCACGGACTTGGGATGTTCCAGCCTCTGCAACCGCATGAGCCATTTCCTTGATATAAATCTTTCTCTCTTTCTCTCTCAATATATATATGCTTTCCTGGTTTTGCTTCTCTAGAGAACCCAGCCTAAGACACTGTATAAGCCCAAAATATATATTTTTTTATTGTACTTTACACGAAGGTTTACAAAACAAACTAGCTTCTCATTAAACAGATAGTACATATATTGTTTTATGACATTGGTGAACAACCCCATGACATGTCAGTACTCTCCCTTCTAGAACTTGGGTTCCCTATTACCAGCTTTCTTGTCCCCTCCTGCCTTCTAGTCCTTGACCCTGGGCTGGGGTGCCCCTTTAGTCTTGTTTTGTCCTATGGGTCTGTCTAATCTTCAGCTAAAAGATGAACCTCTGGAGTGACTTCATTACTAAGCTAAAAGGATGTCTGGGGGCCATACTCTTAAAGCCCAAAATATTTTTATAAAGCACTTATTTACAGTTAGGAGTTCCTGCGTAGTACAACCACTTGGCTGGTAATTGAAAGATTGGAAGTTTGAATTCACCCAAAGTTGCCTTGGAAGAAAGACTGAGTGATCTGCTACTGAAAACCAGCCATTGAAAGCCTATGGAGCACAGTTCTACTCTGACACACCTGGAGTCACCATAGGTTAGGGTCGACTCAGTGGCAGCAGGTACTGTACTATTTGCAGTTAACCTGTGTGATAACACTTATGGGAGTTAGTGGTGATTAAATCGAGTTTGGATGGAGAGTCCT
The DNA here is from genome assembly GCA_030035585.1 of Dugong dugon. Taxonomy (NCBI): domain Eukaryota; kingdom Metazoa; phylum Chordata; class Mammalia; order Sirenia; family Dugongidae; genus Dugong; species Dugong dugon. Next base: position 131,746,774 of record CM057462.1, read on the forward strand.
AACACAGAATGTTTTTATTTGGAAAGAGAGGAGGGGGCTTCAGTTTTTAGTTTCAGTAAATATTTTTGGAGCACCTACTATGTGTAAAATACTGTGCCTCACCCCTGGCTAGTGTGAATACATTTCATTTTAAGTGAACACTAAGCAATTGGTGGAGGCTGTCTGAAATGCTGTGTTAAGATGGATTGTGATCCTGGGCCAGTAGGAAAGACTCAGGGGATGGGGGCAAAATTGTTCTAGGTATTTGCTGCTTATGAGGTAAGTACAACGATATAACCAAAATCCAGACACGAGTCATTTTATATTAGAATCTCACTGTATTTTTAAGGTGCTTTGGTGATCTTGACTATTATGAACTTTTGCTCTATTACACAGGCTTACATGATTTTGGTATATTTTGCCTCATTCATACCATCATTTTATACCACCTGTTATGACCAGTGTACAGAAGTTTATCTTCAAACAGAAATTACTAATTATCTTCAGATATATAACATAATCCCTGCTGTTTAGGAGTTTAGAGTTTAAAATACATAGTACTAAGACCAGAACACCATCTAAATATCAAAGTGGTACAGAAATTGAATAAAACATTTTGTATTTCCAGAAATGTCACCTACCTACCTTAATCAGCATGTGTGCTAGTAATTTTTGCTTCTGTTTCTGCAAAAACTGAAAGAACTAATGATTCAACACAATGGGGAAAAAGCAAAGATGTCACAAGATCATACAGTTCTTTAAATTTGTTTTTTCCATATCTCTTACTATTATTATGCTCTTTATCTATGATTGCTGCTCTAAAATACTAACCTTTTTAAAAACACTCATCACACAGTTGGTTGCAGCACTGCTATCTGCCAAATTGTAGCATTCTGAATGTTTATAAGTCTTTGGGAATCCCCAGTGGGTCTACCTAAATTCGCTGAAGAAAAAGAAAAATTAAAATCATTGTTTCCCCTTCCTGCTTTATTCACAGAGGGGACAGACCTGTTTATTAAGAACAAACACACGGAGGTGAGAGATCAGGAATTTGTAGGACAAGCAGCAGAGTTCTGCTTTGTTGAATGCTATCAGAAGTAGTGAGCCCAACAATCACCATGAGGCATCTCAGTGTCTGAGGAGAAATTGTGTGAACTCTCACTCAAAGGCATTGTCAGTTTTCCATTAGTAATGAATTATAGGAGTAATTTCATTAATTTCTTCACCTCCGTCGTCAGTCCATGTTAGTGTAACTTGCTCAACCAAACATCAAAAGAACCATTGAGTTTTAACCTTTTAGTCTTTTACTGTGTAACCAGGAACAGCAGAGAAATAAATTAGTATAACATTCCTTTAAAAAATGACTGAAGATAAGCAGTGGACATAATTTTTTTTCCAGTTTTTAATTTAATAGCAGGTTTATGGTTTTATGCAAAACCATTCACATTACATTTGACCCTCTGGGAGCTGCCTTTTCTTTCCCCTCGTGGGTATAATTTTGAGTCTTTAATAATCTGTTGTTAAATCTAGTCTGAGTTTGATTAATGAATTGTGATGAGCCAGTGCATTAATTTGCAGGTTTGGTCTAATGCCCTAAAAGCCTGCTTTGTTGCTGATGTTATTAATGCTAGACTGTTCAGAAAGAGCCATGGGATGGCAGTGTGCCCCAAATAATGGACAAGCTACATCTCCAGATGTCCCAATGATGGAGCTATAGTTCTAGAAGTGACTATAGAGCTATTTGATATCAAGAGAGAAAATCCTGATCTAGCTTTATGCCCTAGAACAGGGAGCACAGATGTCCAAGGGGTCTCTGGGTGGAATTCAGTGTATGTGTATGGGTGGGTGGCTGGGGAGGGTCTATAAATTTACATAGGAAAAAATTATTTTTATTTTCATTAACCTTTACCTGAAATTTTGCATTCTTTTCAATTATAAATGTTGGCAACAAACTATGGTAGTATTAGCAGTGTCTATGATTTTGTCATCAGAAATCACAGATCTTTTTGAAACCCATGATAGGGTTGTAGATACCTGAACATACCGTTTATACTTGTCACTACTTCAAAATTATAGTAGTTATTAGGAATGCTGTAGGTCTCACTATTTAATGTGTTAATAAAGAAGTATATATATACTGTATCACACATTTAAAAATGGAACTATATTTAATGTAATTCGTTTCCTTAAAATCTGACTTTATGCATTTTAAAACATGATTCTGAGAAGGTGTCTATGGACCCCAAATGGTTAAAACCTCCTTTCTCTAGTGACTATTGTCTGTGCTGCTGTCTTTCCCTTTGATGAATGCACACCTCACCTATATAGCTCAGGGCTCTATTTTCATAAACAGGTCCAAGGTTCAAACATATTCTCAAAGTGGCCAGATGTTAGCAGCCACTGAGTTGTGTTCACATTATCAATGTTTCAATTGTTCCCCTACTCACTTTCCTCCCTGAAAGCTCTTGCAAGTCATGAAATGTTTGTCTTATTCACTGATATTTCCTGAACACATACTATATTACTTGACACATAGTAGGCACTTAGTAAATATTTAATGAACAAATGAACATTGATAGCTTTAAGAGGAAATATTTTCCCCCTCATCTGAATGAATGTGGGATTTTAAATCATTTTAAAAATGATATAGAATCTTGCATCCACATTCTAAAGAGTTTATTGCACCATAAAAGATATTTACAAGGGATTAGAAATGTTTATAGGAGCTGATATTAACCAGTTTATTGTCCAGCAGCTCAGCTGGGCTGAGCTTTTCAGAGCACTGTTAGACTTTCATAAATGATTTCTTGAAAGCATTGTTATAATTAAACAAAGAGAACTGGAATTCTCTAAAGGCAAATAGAGTTGCAGAGAGTTAGGACAATTATATGAAAGAAACAGATTAGCATGTATGTTGGGAGTGTCTATAAATGTGTAGATAGATACGTGTGCGTGTCTCTCTATGTGAAGAGACCCAACCTGGTCAGAAAGTCATTACAGCTATACATTGCCTTAGAGATTATTTTTCAATTTAATTTAACAAGTATTGAAACTGAAGCACAAAGAGGTTAAATGATCAGTGACCTCCTAATTGTTAAATCCAATAAACCCTTCCCACAGCTTATCTTACTTGACCACACTACTGCATGTCATGTTGTTTACCTTTTCCTTTTGCTTGAAGCCTGTATATATGCTGTTTCCTCCACCCAGAACGCTCTGCTTTCCTGCTCCTTCCCATCTCTGCCCCCTACTCTTCTCCTGGAGAACAAACATACCACTAAGCCCTCCCAGTTTCCACTCCTGAAGTAAAGTTTTGCTCTTGTTCAGTGCTTCTCAAATTTCTTTTCATTATCTCTCCACTAAGAAGCTTTTTTAGACATTTTTTTCTTTAGTTTTCGGACATTCCCTTGCCAACTTCCCCTGGTGGATATTTAATACCACAAATATACAGTATATCTGCTTATGTACTGTGGCCTTTTGGAGGGCAACAAGCCACCATAATATCTAAGAATTTTTGACCCCAAGGACCAATTTTCCCCTCCGGCAGTAAATATCACTCCCACTGAGAATACATGTTCTGTTGTTGAGAGCTTTCGAGTTGGTTTTGACTCATAGTGACCCCATGTGACAGAGTAGAACTGCCCATAGGGCAGTAGTTTTTACCAGAGCCGACCACCAGGACTTCCCCTCTTGGAGCCACTGGGCAGGTTCAAACTGCCAACCTTTCATTTATCAGTTGAGTGCTTAACCATTGCACCACCAAGACTCCTTACGCATATTCTTGTAGAACCAAAATGTCCCTAGACTTTCCCAGCCTGTAGATTCAAATGCAGTTACAAAGACCATGACCTTCACCCATTTGGCTAACAGAAGTTCCATTCTTTTCCAAGGAATTTCCTCCCTCTCAAAACTCCTCAGGGGTGTTTACCTGTTTTTATGAATTAGTCTTTGTTTCCATCTCCCTGTTGCTACCTGTAGGGGAACTGGAAACACAGACCCTACCCTCAAGGATGACTGGAGAACAGCTGTCCTCCATTTCTCCGTTGGTCATGATGGCTCAAGCCCGGCAATGTGTGGCCGGTGGGTCGTGAATCTCAGAGTCCTCCATCCTTGCTGCCATCACAACTGCCTGGTGGGATGAGGATGGTGGTCACCATCACTGCTGTTGCTGCTGCCACAGGGGCTTGTATTTGCTGGCCTTGACATAGAGAGTTCTAGCAAAGTAATTGCTTAGCCAGGTGTGTACCACAGCACCTGAAATTGAAAGACATAACTCGTTCAATTGCCATCTCACACAGCTATATTCTTCAATGTGCATGCAAGATACCAAGTGACTTGCAACTTCCCAAGTGCTTCCTGGTTTCCCTGGCCTCTGTGCTTGGCTCAGGCTGTTCCATCTTCCTGGAAGGCTCGCTCTTCTCCTCACCTAGATAACTATACTTTCAGTTACAATGTCACCTCTTTCCTGAAGTTTCTCTGACACGTCTTTAGAGTCTATGTGTGATACGCCTCCTGCATGCTCACATGGTGTTTTGAAATCCTAGAGTTATTACATGTTGTTAGCTGCCGTCAGGTTGGCCCCTGACTCATGGCAATCTCATTACAACTGAACGAAATGCTGCCTGATCTTGCACCCTCCCCGTGAATGGTTGAGATCAGACCATTGTGATCTATAGGGTTTTTATAGGCTGATTTTCAGAAGTAGATCGCCAGGACTTTCTTCCTAGTCTATCTTAGTCTGGAATCTCTGCTGAAATCCATTCAGCATCATATAGTTTACTTGTCTGTGTATCCCACCATATTCTAAGCTCCTTGCAGGCAGAGAGCATATATCTTACAGTTGCCAGATACAGCAAATTAAAATACAGGGTACCAAGTTAAATTTAATTTTCAGATAAGCAATGAATAATTTTTAGCATAAGGAAGTCTCATATTCGAATGTTTGAATATGGTATGTACATATTCAAATATTTAAATATGGGACATACTTAAGTAGGCATCCCTTATTTCATCTGATAATCCTAAGAACATTTCTTTTTTTTTTAAACTGTATTCCTAGAGCCTAACACAGTCCCAGTCATCTAGGAGGCACGCAACAATGTTTATAGAATGAATGAATGTTCGTTGTGATATAGCAGTGAACAAAACAGACACAAGTCTGTGAATGTAGATAATAAATAAATAATAAAATCTATAGTGTATTAATGTGGATAAGAGCTACAGAGGAAAATAAAACAGAGAAGGGAACTAAACATGTCTAACACAGAATTGATTTTTTTTCTTGCCTGACTCGCTCTATGTCTAGTTTTTCTCATCTCAGTTGATGGCAGCTCCATTCTTCCAGTTGCTTGGACCAAAACCCTGAAAGCCAGTCTTCTTTTTCTTATACCCCTCATCCAACTTGTTAGGAAATCTTACAGGCTTTAACTTCAAACTAGGTTCAGAACCTGACTGCTTTTTACCACCTCTACTGATACCTACCTGATCTATCTCTCACCTGCATTACTGCAAGCGCCTCTGAGCTGGTTTCCCTTCTTCTGCCCTTGGCCTTCTGTACCCCATTTTCAACCCAGCAACCAGTACTAGTCTTTCACAATGTAAGTCATATCATGCCACTGCTCTCTCCAAAACATTCCAATGGCTCTTCATTTTTCTCATTATAAAATCCAAAGTGGTTAAAATGACCCTCATGCTTCTTCATGCTCTGGCCTCCCATTACCTCTCTGACATCACCTCCTACCACTCTTTCCCTCTTAGATGACCAACCATCTCAGTGTTCCTAGGACTCTCCTGGTGTTAGCACTGAAAGTCCTACATCACAAGAAACCTCTCAGTCCCTTGAAAACTGGGACAGTTTCTCACCCTACACGCTGCTCTAGCTGTACATGCCTTCTTGCTGCTCCTCAAACACACTCCTCAAATACTCCTACCTTTGGACCTTTGCACTTGTTCTCCCTGTTTAAAATGCTCTTCCCCTGATGTCTGCATGGCTAATTTATTACCGTCTTCTAAGTTTCACTCAGTTGTCATTTTCTCAATAAAGCTTGCCATGACCATTTATTTATTAATAATATTTTATTGTATTTTAGGTGAAAGTTTACACAGCAAATTAGATTCTCATTTAACAATTTTTCATACAAATTTTTCTGTGACATTGGTTACAATTTTCACAATGTGTCAGCATTCTCATTTCCATTCTGTTCTGTTTCCATTAATCTAGCTTCCCTGCCCTTCCTTACCTTATCATCTTTGTTTTAGGGTAAATGTTGACCTTTTGGTCTCATATAGTTGATTATTTAAGGAAGCACAGTACTCACGGGTGATATTGTTTATTTTATAGGCCAATCTATTGTTTGAATGAAAGGTGACCACTGGGAGTGGCTTCAATTCCAAGTTCAAAGGGTACCTTAGGGCAATAGTCTAGGGGGTTCCTCTAGTCTCTATTGGTCCAGTAAGTTTGGTCATTTTTAGCGATATGAGTTTTGTTCTACATTTTTCTCCCTTTCTATCCAGGACCTTCTGTTGTGTCCCTGGTCAGAGCGGTCAGTAGTGGTAGCTGGGCACCATCTAGTTCTTTTGGTCTCCGGCTAGATGAGACTGTGGTTCCTGAGGGCTATTAGTCCTGTGGACTAGTTTCTTCTTTGAGTCTTTGGTTTCCTTCATTCTCTTTTGTTCCAGATGAGTAGAGACTAATAGTTGTATCTTAGATCGCTGCTTGCAAGGTTTTAAGACCCCTGACGCTACCCATCAACTTAGGATGTAGAACATTATCTTTATGAACTATGTTATGTCAGTTGACCGAGTTGTCCCATGAGACTATGGTCTAAGCCTTCAAACCCAGTAAACCAATCCTGCAGGTGTTTGGTTATGTCTAGGAAGTATCCATAACTCTGCCATCTGCCCCCTATGGAACACCCTATTTATAATTACACTTCCCTTCCCATCCCCTCTGAATGGAAATGACTAACACTTTTAACCTGCTCAAGTTTTAGTTCCATAGCATTTGTCAACTTCTAGTATATTGTATGATTTATTTATGTTTATTATTGTCTCCCCCACAAGAATGTAAGCTCCATGAGGGCAGGAATCTTTGTCTGTTTTGTTCACCGATTTGCCCCAAGCATCTAGAACAGCTCCTGGCTCATATTAATGCTAGGTAAATATTTGGTGGATTGAATAGAAGAAGGATAGGAAAGTTGTCATGGGTGGAGGGAATTACAATGGTAAATAATGGCCTGAGAAGAAGGTGATATTTGTGCAGAGATCTGAGGAAGTGAGGAATGAGCTGGGTGAATCTAGGGGAAGAAAATTCCAGACAGAAGGAACAGAGAGTGCAAAAGTCATGGGTTTGGAATGTGCCTGGCATGTTCTGGCAAAAGAAGCTGGAAAACTAGAGAAGAGTCAACAAGGGGAGGTTGGTAGGAGATGAAGTAAGTGAGGGGGTGTTAGTGAATATCATGTAGGGACAACAGCCATAAAGATTATTTGGCCTTTATTGTGAGTGAAAGGAGAAGCCAGTTGGACAATTTTGTGGACAGTTGTGACATTATCTAATTCAGCTTTAACAGTCTCATTCTGGTGGCTATGTTGAGAATAAACTGTAGAGAGCAAGTGCAGCACAGGAACACCAGTTAGGAAACTATGAAATAAACCAGGAAAGAGATGTGTTGGACTGGACAACATTTGTAGCTAGGGAGGTAGTGAGAAATAACCAGATTCTGGATATATTTTGAACAAAAGCCAATAGGAAATGTGGATGATTTGGATGTAGGGTGTGAGGAAAAGAACAGTAAAGTATAATTTCTACTTATTTATTTTTAAACTTTTCATTCAAATATAGCATGCATACAGGAAAATACCCAAATCATAAGTGTACAGCTTAATGGATTTTTCACTAAATGAATACACTCATGTAACCTCCTCCCCCATCAACACATAGAACATTGCCGTCTTCCAAAAGGCCCCTGATTATGTTGCCTCTTGGTCATTATCCTACCTTCCCAAAGGTAACCACTATCACTGACTTTTCCCACTAAGTGCAGCTTTGCCTGTATTCTATAAGTTTTAATATGTCATATTTTCATTATAATTTCGTTAAAAATATTTTCTAATTTCCATTTTGATTTCTTCTTTGACCAGCTTCCAAATATTTGGGGAAATTTTCTAACTTTCTGATTTCTACATTAATTCTACTGAAGTCATAGAATAAATTAAATGATTTCAATGTTTTGAAATTTATTCAGACTTGGGAACTTGTTTTATGGCCTAACATATGGTCAGTTTTGGTGTATGTCCCATGTTCTCTTATTAGATGCTATCTTAATTATCTAGTGCTACTATAACAGTAATACCACAAGTGGGTGGCTTTAACAAACAGAAATTTATTTCTCACAGTTTGGCAGGCTAGAAGCCCGAATTCAGGGCGCTGGCTCTAGGGGAAGCCCTTCTCTCTCTGTTGGCTCTGGAGGAAGGTCCTTGTCTTTGCTGAGCTTCTGCTCCTGGTGGCTTCTGCATCATGTGGCTTGGCATCTCTCTTCCCCCATCTCTGCTTCTAGCTTGTGTTTAATCTCTTTCATATCTCAGGAGAGATTTGCTCAAAATACACCCTACACTAATGCTGCCTCATTAACATAACAAGGACAACCCATTCTCAAAATGGGATTATAACCACAGACATAGAAGTTAGGAATTACAACACATATTTTTGGGGGATGCAATTCAATCTATAACAGATGCAGATATACATACATACATATGTAAAGTCAAGTTCATTAATTGTGCTATTTAGTCTGATTATTCAATAAGTAATTTAGAAAAGTGAATTAAAGTCTTACACTATCATTGTGGATTTATCTCTTTCTAATGTTAGTTCTGTCAATTTTTGCTTTATATTTGGAGAGAATAAAAATTTTAGATTAACAGTTAAACATCATTATGAAATGGCCTTTTTATCTTTAATAACAGTTAGTGTTTGCATGATATTTCATTTTCCATTCTTTAACTGTCAAACTTTCTGTGTCCTTACGTTAAATGTGTACTTATTTAAGCAACATATAGTTCAGCTTCTACTGTTCCATCTAGTTGGACAAACTTTATCTTTTAATCAAAGTATTTAGTCCATTTACATTTATTGTAATTCCTGACATATTTAGAGTTATATCTACCATTTCAATATCTTTTTCTATTAGTCCCTTAAATGTCTATGTTCCTTTTTCTCTTGTTTCTTACCTTCTTTTGGCTCAATCTAGTATTTTTTATTATTTCCTTCTCACCCCCATTAGCTTTATTTGGCTTTTATTGTTAGTGAAATGAGAAGCCAATTGGACAATTTCATGACAAGGTGACCTTAGTGAACATAGAGGTAACTGAATAATAATATGATGATAATAATAATTATTCTTTTTTTTTAAAAAGTTATCCTAGACATTGCAACATGCATCCTTTACTTAATAGATTCTAATTTAAATTAGTAATGTTACCAAGTCCCAGACAATGCCAGAATTTAAGAACACATTAACTCCATTTACTCCCTTTTGCCATTTGAGTTATTGCTGTTATGAATATTAATTCTATGTATATTTAAACCCTACAAAATATTATTGCTGTTTTGTAGTGAATAGTCATTTATACTTATATTCATATTTATCTTTCTATTGCTTTTCTTTTCTTCATGCATTTCTGTCTTTCCACCTGGAATCACTTTCCTCTTATTTGAAGAACCCTTTCAATATTTTTTTCAGTGTGAGTTTGTTGACAGAAAATTCTTCTTTTTTTTTGATGCCTTTACATTTGAAGGATATTTTCAAGGGATATAGAATGCTACGTTGTCAGCAATTGTCTTTCAGCACTTGAAGATGTCATTCTATTTTCTTCTAGCTTCAATGGTTTCTGTTGAGAATTTAGCTGTCACTGTTACTGTAGCTTCTTTTTATCTGAGTGTTCTTATGATTTCTTCTTTGTCTTTTGGTGTTTTACTCAGAGGTGCCTAGGAATGTATTTATCCTGCTTAGGGTTTGATATTTTTCACCTGTTTTGGAAAGTTCTCAGACATTTTCTGTTCAAATATTTCTTTTGTCCTCATATTCTTACTAATACATTTCTGGGGTTTCAGTTATAGTTACTTTAGAAGTTTTGCCATTTCCCTTATGTCTCTTGTACTCCATTCTGTATTTTCATTCCTTTTTTTTTTTTTTTCCTTTGTGCTTTGGTCTGCATATTTTCTACTGAGATATCTTACAATACTAATTTTTTTTTAAATTGTTTCTTATCTATTATTTAAGTGTTTGCCTGCTAACCAAAAGATTTGCAGTTCAAATCCACCAGTCACTCCTCGGAAACCCTACAGGGCAGTTCTACTCTGTTCTGTAGGGTCACTATGAGTTGGAATTGACTTGATGGCAGTGGGTTTGGTTTTTTGTTTTTTAATCTGTTATTAAACTCTTCCCACAAGTTGTTAATTTTAATTATTATATTTTTCAGTTCCAGAATTTCTATTTGGTTTTTTAAAAAATAGATCCTAGTTCTCTGGTGAAGCTACCTTGTCACCTGTTTTCTGAATGCATTGATCCATGTTTGGTAACTCCAGTATCTGGATCACTTGTAACCCTGTTTCTATCGGCTTTTTCCTTTTTATCTATTTCTTGGCATTTTTTAATTGAATTTCAGAAATTTCGTTTGAAAAATTGTAGAAACTGTAGATGATGCTGTCTTTCTTTAGAGAAGATTCACCTTATAAACAGGCAACTAGAACAGGGGCAGAGCAACTCAATCCAATCAGTGACTGACTGAAAAAAAGGCTGGGTTTCAGAATTTGTAAGGTTCTAGGGTCATCTGTTGAGGTCAACTTGCAACCTGGGAAATCTTTGGCAAGTTACTTAACGTTTCAGTACATCAATTTTCTCATTATAACATAAGAGGAAATAATAGTACTTTCCTCACAGGATGGTTAAGAGGACTAAATGTGTTATTACATGAAGAGTACGAAGAATACCTCCTGGCACATAGTGAGTGGCACATAATAAGTGTTTGCTAGAGTAGCTATTATTTCTTGTCCTGAATAGACAAAAATATAAGGCCAAGCCTTCTTCTACTAGCCCTGCATTTAAGAAATATCAGCGGCAGTGGTTATTGATAGAATTCAGTATATGAAAAGATTAGACCTTGCTGGAGGATAACCAGTTAACCAGGTGCCATTCAGTTGACTCTGCCTCATAGTGACCTCATGTGTGTCAGAGTAGAACTGTGCTCCATAGGGTTTTCAATGATTGATTTTTTTGGAAGTAGAGCACTAGGTCTTTCTGCTGAGGTGCCTCTAAGTGGACTGGAACTTCCAACCTTTGGGTTAGCAGCTGAATGCATTAACCGTTTGCACCACTCAGGGATTCCTGTTAGAGGGTAGGATTGGGAAATAGAATGGAATTAGTATACACTTAAAACTCTTGCTATATAGAAAATAGAGTCAAAGATGTAATGCAGGTATTTCAGTGCCGGTCCAAGGTTATCCCCAGATATTTCGATCAACTCTCGTAATTCTAGGTGGAGTGTCAAGTCTTATACTGTGGAGAGGATTCCAAGGACTGGTCAGTTTCCTGCATGATGTCCTTGGGGTGGTAGTGAGGGGTGGTTACAGAAAGCAAGACTAAGGAAGGAGGAGTGAATAGCCTCTAGTACTCTCTTCACTCTCTCAGGCTTGTCTGTACTTCCTTTCGGTCTGGTGCATTCTTCATTTAGGTTTTAGGAAAGGTGTTGCATCAAAACAAGAATCAGACACAATTGCATTAGTGAAGATACCAACTAATGTTTCTTTCGCACTCTTACAAGAGTCATGCTACTAAGATCATTGCAGTTTGATCGGATTCCAGGTGCATGATTATGCCACAGACACTGTACGTGAAGCAATCTGTGTGTTGACTGGTGATAAATTGATAATCACCTACCCGACTAAGCTAGTCCACAGAGAGGCAGTTAATATTGTGAAACTTCAATGAAGTCGGCTGTCAATGCAATAGATATTGCAGGTGAACTCCTTGATCTCTCATTGTAATCCTTTGAATCTCTGTTATCCATCACTCTATAATACATTTGTTTAGCAGGGAAATAGGCTTCTAAAATCTCACCATCAAAGTAAGCCTCAACAAGAACATTTCTAAATCTGACATACAAGTCTCAACAACACTGTCAGAACACTATTTAGCTATCAAATTTAGTGAGGTGATGTAAATTTACAGAAGAATGGCAAGAGATTGAAAAGTGTTCCCCTTTGTTTTCTTGGACAAAAAAAAAGTTTTTGAAGCATATTCTTCCCTGCTTTCCCTACCAATCAGGTATTTGAGCAGCAGCTTTTGGTCCTAAGCTTCTCCCTTTCCCCTGACAGCTCAAAATGCAGACTTACAAAAGTTTATAGGATTTGCCTATTGCTAAGTCTTAATTGGTGCAAAGTGGAGTAAGAACTAGATTATGGGAGGAACAGCTTTATTTTCATGAATGGAAGAAAAACTTTTAGAAAACAAATAATATTGGCAGATGTTTTTACTTAGGAGAAGGAATTTGATTGTTTTTGGTTACGTAACACTTGGTTACTTTGTTAAAATGGGTTATCACCTCAGTAATTCTTTCGGGAAAACGTTTATCCCACAAGGGCCAAAACCCTAGAGTAAAACCAGTCATGTCTTCACTTAGCATTTCTACACTGTTACCTTTTTTGAAGAAGACGTTTGCTCTTCCCGTAGTATATTTCGAATTTATATGAACATTCTAATGAATGATCTTATTGTGTGTGGTTCAATCTCCTGAGGAAAGAATTTTCTTCTATTTAATCTCAGGAAATAGGATCAGCACTGCCAAAGTATTATAGAGCCCAAGGAAACACTTTATGTATTTGAATTAAGCAGCTTTAAAATTGCTTAAAGGGATCTTGCTAATTAGAATTCCAATGGAGAAAGCTTGGGAAGGTTTCAGACTGTATCTGAATCTACTTCTCTTCTACTCCTGGTGGGAATTTTGAAGGGATTTTGAGCAGTTTCCCTAGGCAGTCAATTACAGACCTTCTTTCCCCAATAATTTTTGAATTCATTATTCTCAAATATCAAAATGCATAAAGGAAAAGATATTCTTTAAGCTAACAATGGGCTCAAATATAGCAATGATATTGAATATGGCACAGGCCGCAGTGTTTCGTTCTGTTGTACATAGGGTCTCTGTGAGTCGGAATCGACTTGACGACACCAAACAACAACAAGCTATGGTATAAGAAACAGTGATTCAACCAAAGGTTTCTTACAGCTTAGGAAAAATTGCAGTCTGTCTCATCTTTATTCAGAATAGTTTTGGGAAAAGTTTGGAGTCAAAACCTTCTGACGAAGCTGATCTCATAATAGCCTGCTTCTTGAGGACAGGGATGTGTATGGTACGTCTCAACTTGTAGTTAGAAAATCAGCCAGTGAAAGCCCTATGGATCATAACATGCTGATCCACAATCAGGCATTTCGTTCCCTGGTGCATGGCGTTGATGTGAGTCAGAAACTAACTCGACTGTAGCTGGCAACAACACAACAACTTCTCTCAGAGCAATATTCTGTACAAAATTTATGTTCAGTGAATAATTGTATTGATTTATGATTGCCTTGAAACGTATTTCGTACTTAGGTGTTCCAGAGTATTCTCACAGTTCAGACAAAGATGGGTTGTTTCAAGATATGTTTCAAACAATCTTTAGACTATTTTACCTGTAGTTGATTTATACTAATAGGACTTTCTTGGAGTCAGTAGAATGCTTCTCGCTAAGGATGGTTGCTTTGGCTTTTGACCCTATCCTAAAAAAAATTGATAAGAGGGCTGGGAAGCAGGGGAGAAAAGAATAAGATATTTTAAATATATGATACATTATTATTTCCAAAAAGAAAATTATACCCAACATGGTAATTAAAGAAAATTTTCACGGACTTATTGGAGGTACAGTATAATAGGTTTAATCACAGTGATAAGCAGTAAGCTGAAAAACTCCTAAAAGAAGTAATAATAATAGCTAATATTTATTGAATACTTAGATGAGCCAGGCAATGTGCTGATCATGTTACATGACATTATCATAGATAGTTTTCCACAGCAATCCTAGAAAGTAGGCACTTTTAAAAATCTTATTTTTTTCAAATGGAAACTGATATACCAAGAGTTAAATAACCAGACCTGAGTCACAGATTCCATTGTCTATTCAACAGTTTCCAACAGGTAACTAATTGTATTTTAGGCCCAGCTTAATTTCTTTCAGTCCTAGGTATGTGGTGTTTCCAAAGACTTGTCAGAAAATATGATGCCACATCTATCTCCTGTTTCCAATCCACATTCAGTTCTGCAGTCCAGGACATCTTAAGTCATTGGACTCTGGGGAATTTAAAGAGCTCACCAAGGCACTTCATTTGTTAAATACTCTCAAGTGTGTCTTCATGTGCTATGTGGAATTCAACTAATTTGGAACTCGATGTCATTGCATTTGGGCAGGGTCAGTCCGCAGGACAGTCAGAGGTATTCTCAGAAAGAAGGAAGCTAGAACATCCAAGGGAGGAACATAGAGGTAATAAACCAGTATTTTTAGTTACCACAGAAAGGATGAGCTTAAGGAGATTAATACACATTTTAAACCTATTTGTATGAAAAAAATGATAGATCAGTTTTATTAGATTTGGGAAAGACTTTAATATGGTTCCTGCATCCATAATGCTGAGGCTGTGACCAGATAAGCAAGAGAGCAAAAGAACTGGGCTCTCTTGCACAGCACCGTATAGAGCTGGTGCATAGTAAGTGTCCAGTTAGCCTTTGTTGAGTGAATGAAGGAAATTGGTATTAAGGGAGATTTTTCAGGACACCAGATCAAAATACTGAAAACATGATCATCTCAAAAGGGCATTAACTCTGGATTTACTTGTACAAATAGGGAGGACAGTGAGAGCAGCAATGGGGAGAAGCAATAACCAAATGCTTGCTTGTTCCAAGATTCATTGTGTTCCTTCACTAACATACTTCACAATATAAAGGAGGGGACTTGTATAAATGGGGACCTATAGAGCCAACGGGGCTTTTGTTTGATCTTTCAAACATATTTATTTCCTAATTTGCCACCTACACTCAATAGTAACACTGTGAGAACAGTGTGGTTGGATAATCTTAGACAAGTCACTTAACTTTGGCTTCTTATCTATAAAAAAAATGGGATTGGAACAATAGAGGGTCCCTGACAGAGCTGGAGAAAAATGCAGAACAAAATTCTAACTCACAAAAAAAGACCAGACTTACTGGCCTGACAGAGACTGGAGAAACCCCGAGAGTATGGCCACTGAACACTCTTTCAGCTCAGTAATGAAGTCGCTCCTGAGATTCACCTTTCATCCAAAGATTAGACAGGCGCATAAAACAAAAAGAGACTAAAGGGGCACATCAGCCCAAGGGCAAGGACTAGAAAGCAAGAGGGGACAGGAAAGCTGGTAATAGGGAACCCAAGTCGAGAAGGGAGAGTGCTGACATGTTGTGGGGTTGTTAACCAATGTCGTAAAACAATATGTGTGCTAACTGTTTAATGAGAATCTAGTTTGTTCTTTAAACCTTCACCTAAAGTACAATTTAAAAAAAAAAAAGGGATTGTAACAGATGAGCCTTGAAATCTATTTAAGCTATAATATTCCTGGATTTTCTTCTTTTTTCTGTCGTCTCTGTTACTTGCAACCCATACCCACTGACTGCGTTTTATAAATGTTGGTATGTATGAAGTTTCTGATTTTCAACCTTATCTGCAAATGGCAGGAGTACAGAGAAAAAAGCAAGAGATTGCTTGGGGTGGGTTGGCAAACTATAAAGAGGTAATCGAAGGAAGATTGAAATCCTGACTCTTTATTTTGAAGAGTTTAATAAGATGAAGAATGGATTCTCCAATAGAGGGGACTGAGCAATGGTTTTCTTTCCTGCAGCCGGGATGTTATACAATGCTCTTGGAAAGGCCAGTCGGAACCTCATGTCTTCCAGTCCATAAGTGGGAGACCTTTTCCCAGCTGGGTCCCACTCCCCACCCTGACTCAAACACTTGTGACAAAGGGGCATCCCACTGTTCCCCTCTAGGACTCCTGGGGGACAAGACTCTCAAGATGAGGATAATCTTTCAGAAAGAGGTCAACAGGCTGTCATAGCCAAGGACTTAATGTTTATCTCTATTTATCCCTCTATGCCAAATAAGGATTTGCTTTGCCTTGGTTTAGGAATTATCCTATTGGTATAAGCAGCTGCAGAGCTAGTATGATAGGAGGAGGGTGAAGAGGGGAGAGATTATCAAGTTTATTTGCTAAAGTCTCACTTTTTGAAAACTTAATTATTTCAGCTATTGGTTTCTAAGTTTCATAAAGTTATGATTATTGAATTTGGGGGCATTATTTCCAATGAGCTCTGGAATGTGTCTGGAAAAATTAATGTAACATCTGAAAATTAATTGTTTTAAAAATAATGAATAGCACTCTATTTCACCTTAAGAGACTTGTAGACTTAAAACATGTATTTTTAAAAACTAGATTAAAAAATGTAAATTAGTGATAATCCTCCCATGAATTAGGAAACTCATGCCTTTGATAATAATAATGCTTACCTGGAACTAAAAGAACTCCTAGTATAATTGTCTACTTCTTAGATCATACTGCATCCAGTTGAATACTAATTGGGAGTACCTTCAGAACTCTACCAAAGAATCAAGAACTACAGATGGAGATCCAAACAGAAATGTACAAGTGATCTTAGTAAAAGAGGGCTTGGCATGAAGAAGATGCCCAATAATGTTTATTGAATGAGTAAAACTGAAGCAACTGAATGTTTGGAATGAGGAGGCTTTTGATGCTTACAGCATAACAAAAGGAAATGGTTACTTCATGGAGGATAGCATAGTATAGGTGACTTGTGGAACTGAAAGAGTGGTGAAGTAGGTGTCTGAAGTCCTAGTTAGCCTCTGCTGCAGATTTGTGTCTGTGGATAAATTATTTCACCTTTATGGGTTTCCTCTCTGTAAACAAAGAAAGAGATTGTCAGTGGTTTTCAGACTGTGATCAACAGAGGACCTCTTTTTCCCCCCACAAACTAAGTCTTATGAAGAATTGTAACATACACCATAAGTGTAAATAGGCCCTCTTGGGTTGAATCAGGGAATGCAGTCTGGAGCTCTGCCTGCTCGGCTACCCTCGCACCCCCAACAGCACACAATCTGAAAGTTTCTAGACTCAGTGATCAGTAAGGTTCTCTCTAGCCGTGACATTCTCGGGCACTGTTAGTAATCAGTGTTACAGGGAGCCATCTGGAGGCCAGGGGAGGGCACTTGAGGAGATATTTTGAGAAGTACTTCTATAGAGTGTCATCTTCTTTCCTCAAGCCTGTTCTGGCCCCTACAATCCCTAGGCCAGTGGACGACACCACAGTGTACATTGTCTCCTAAGCCTGAAGCCTGGGAGTTACCCAAGACTCTCCCCTCACTGTTGTTATCCTATTAGTTGCCAACTGCTCTCAGTTTTGACATCTGACTATTTCTCACATCTACCATCTCTCCAACCTCATTTCCACCACCAGAATTCAGGTCCTTATCCTCCTCCTCTTGGACAATCTCAAAAACTCCTAACCAGTCTTCTGACCTTCAGTCTCATTCTTTCCCCACAGAGTCACACTTATGTCCCTCTTTTACTTAATGTCATTTAATTGTTCCCCATGGCCTAGAGGACAAATCCAACCTCCCCAGCAGGGCAGACAAGGCTCTCTGTGACTGGCTTGTATCCATCTCTGTAGCCTTTACCCCTGTTTTGCACCATCTTATACTTTATGCTCTACCAGTATTGAGCTGCTTGTAGTGCTTTGAATATACCAAGTTGTTTTCTGCCTCTACCCTTAGGTAATTAGTGATTTCTCCTTCTATACTGCCCTCTGTCCTTCTTTTCTGTAGCTAATTCCTACTCTTCCTTTAAGATTCAGTGCAAGTATCATCCCTATAGAAAGCCTTCGTGAACTCCCTGGCTCTTAGGACTTTGTACACCACAACCGTATTGTATAAAAATTATCCAGATATAGCTATTTCCTGTGCTACATTGTAACTCATTGGAGACCCAAAAAAGCAAAAAAACCAAACCTGTTGCCATCGAGTTGATTCTGACTCACAGAGACCCTACAGGAGAGAGTAACTCAGTAAGTGACCTCTTATGGGACTATCTCTGATCTCAACACACCAGCTCACTGATTCAGTTTGCACCCGAGATCAGTAACCTCAGGGGCAAATTAAGGGCTACTGGGAAATATAGTACCAAACTTTTAAAATTTAAAAAAGACTTTTTAATAAAAATAGTATTTTATCCATATTTTAGTAAACCATTCAAAAACTGCTCTTTGTACATGGAAAAGAGTTATTTTAAGCTTTGTAAGTACTATGTGCTTTTCCTCTTAATAAACTCCACCATTTAGGAAGAGAAAAGTCAAAATACACAAGTGAAGGATGTTGAGTAAATTTACTCAAGTAACCCTTTGAGTCTTTTGAGTAAATTCCCAGTTGCTCTTTTGTCCTAACATGAGCCGAATGAAGGTGAATGCCTTCTGTGTCCCCCAGCCCTGGCATGCTTGAGAATCTCAGTCAGGAAAGCAATCTCCTTCCATTTTGCCTTGCACCAAGACCACCACTTGCCTGTGTGGCACTTTTGTGTGAATTGGTGATGTAGCCTCAAAGGCACAGGATTTAGCAACAGGATCAGCCTTGGTGATAAGAAAAAGGTGGCTGTCCTCTAAGTAGACATGACCCCATAAGAAGTGGCGTTGGATTTCAGCCCCTCCACCAGGCACCTTTGTGAAGCACACAGACTTACTCTGCCTAATGCAAACAAAGAGCCAACATCCCTCCTTGCCACCAAACAGTAACCTACCGCGGCCGCAGAAGCAGGAGAGGGAATAGTCATGGGCTTTCTTGTTAAGCAAAGCTTGGTATGCTGATGGGTCAGACAGTGGCATTCTGTGGTGCTTTCTGAGCTCTGACCTGGAGAAATCCCTTCTTAGCATAAAATTGTCACTTTACATAGCTCATTTTGCTAAGTGACAAAGCTGAATCTGCCACAGTATGAGCCAAACAGAATGGTGTTCGCTCGCTTGAGTGTGTTAAGCCTCTTCGTTTCCATGCTCTCTGTGGTAAGCATTATCCACAAACAGTTAATTATTGGTCTTCATGAATAAAATGAACGTGACATCTGAGACAGATGTTTATTGTTTGTTACATATCTATGTTTTTCAAGGCTCCAGCTAAAGAACTGGGCCAAAAGGAACATCACAAAGCACGTGTGTGTACGTTTAGGGGTCATATTCTGATCATGACCTGTAGGAAGCACACACCAGTGTGGAAATAGACACAGGGACACACTTGCCTTTTTACTGACAGAATGGATGGAGTTGCTTGAACAACTGTGCTCAGGGTGAAACCGCTGCAGAGTTCCACCAGGGGCTGCTGTTGAACTTCTAAAAAATCATATTTTGGAGGAGAAGGGTAGTGGTGGTGGATGGGGAGGGAGGGGTGAGACTAGGGGAAGAGGAATAGGAAAAAAAAAAAAAAACCTTGGAAGAAAACCTGACATTTCTGTCTGAGGTGGAGCATGCTTTGCTGATGCCACACATAGAATGTTTCGGAAGTGTCAGTAATAAATACTTCTATCAGAAATCTTCATATTCTGTATCTCTGTATACCATACCCCAAGGAGAGTCATACAAAGACATAGCTGTCAGGGTCTAATTTTGGATCTGAAAACTATGGCGGTTGTCAGGCATCTTTTCCCATGTGTGATATTTATCTTCTCTCGCAAACAAACAGAGTGCAGGGTTTTTAATTAATTTCCAAGTGCCTCCCATGATAATTTTCCCTCTAATATATTAATATGATGATTTAAACCTTTATTGAGAGGCAGACTTTTGGTTGAAAATTACTAAAGGTTTAGATGGTGTCTAATGTTATCAATAAGCTACACATTCGTTGGTTTGCAGGCAATCAATAAAGTTGCCCTTTTCTCATTTTTATTTTTAGAGGCATCAGTGGGATTTTATCTCTTTTAAGTATATTAAGGAAATCACGGGTGAGCTGATCTTGTTATTTTTCTTCTTTTGATTGGAAGCAGTTCTTAGGCTGTTTCTCTTATTGCTTTTGGAAGACTTCCTTTAAGAAAAGTTCTTGATTTGATGATGAGGGAGCAAATTTTCTTCCTTAAAGCAGTCCACTTCAGGAAAACTTGATTTTTCAGAAAGGAGCCAGAAATAGACCATTGAAAGAGGCATACCACTGAAATACACAAATCAACTGGGGGACAGCAAATGAGTTCCTCTCTTCTCTCCCTGTCCAATACCCCTTTCTACAGAAAATGCAAAATAAAAAAAAAAAAGAAGAAAGAAATTCTAAGGAGAGGAATAAGTTGGATTTATAATGTATGTTTCACTGGACTTAAGCAACATATTTTTCAAACAAATGAAAATGAAGGCAATGTCTTCCAGAACAGTAAGTCACATTTGGAAGAATTTTATCTGTTTATTTTTGGCAATGCTCATATCTTTATTTAATATTATTATACTCTTGGCTAAAAGGTTGCCTCAAGTTTCATAAAGATTTTTCTCAATTCACCTTTAAGATATTTGATTACTGAGGTGATAGGGCAGTCCTTGAAGAAATATTTATCTTTCTTTGAAAAGGACGTTCAAACATCATTGGACAATCATGGCAATGGAAGATAAATTCCTAGAGTCTTACATGAGGCTTCTAATTATTGGCAATCAAAAGATTAAATTATTGGAAATGCATGAAACTCCCCCTCAGAGGGCTGGGGATTACACTTGTGACTTTTTCTGTGATGAGGATTTCTTATCTTTCCTTCCCTCTCCAACCCCCAGCCCCCGCCACACAAACACTTTTCCTAGACCTATTAGAGAAATTTAATAACCAAATACCTTTCTAGTGAGAATGGAAGTTTTAAAGTTCAATTGCTCTGTGTTAGTAATTCGTTTTTTTTTCACTATCTTGCATGTTGTATATGAGCACCACAGACTCAACCTTTTAAACGCAGATTGATTCTGACAGTTTTTATTTTGTGTGATTTCCAGGAATTGGTATACAAATGCTTCTTAATTGAAATAGCTCTCTTTTTTTGGTTTTTATTTTATTGTCCTTTACTTCTTGACATCTTGTGCATTAAATCAGAGGCTGTTTCAGAGACATGAAATGACAGCTTTTTCAGAGCCTGAGTCTGGGTCCTGATAGATCTGCACTTCTCAAAGCAGACAGGTTGCTCTTGCCAGCCTCGCCGAAGCTTATTGCATGATGGGCACGTCACCTGGAAACACAACCATAAACTGCCGGTTAATCATGGAGGAACGACTTGTGTCAATTCCCCAGTGCCCTGCTTCCTGTTTAAGAGGAATAAAGCCAAGAACTATTTTTTTCTTTGCTATTTAATTTAGCAGAATCCAGACTCAACTTTAGTTGGAAATTATATTTCCTCTTGGCCAGGATGGAAAGGCTACTCACGTAATTTAGTACTGTGTTGTAAAGAAAAATCAAAGCATCCTCATGGAATATTTTTCCCCATTGTATCTTCCCGAGATGAGAGAACGTATAAAGTGAAAGAGATGTGGCACAGGCGTGCACAGAGAACCCATTTGTTACACTGAAATTCTGAGGAGAATGCTATTTGAGTTACTGTGATGTTTTGGAGTTAGAAAAGGGTTATTTGAAAAAAAAAATGAGTATTTATATCAGTTGGTAGACATAAAAATGAGACAGGATGCAAAAATATGATAGCGCAGTACAGAAAGTGCATCAGACCAGGCCAGTCCTTGTTCGAGGTAGAAAGCAAACATTTTATAATGGGAGCGCTAACAAGATGAGTATTCTAGATTTGTTTTTTTAGTTCTACCTAACTCTTTATAACTTTGCAATGTAAGATTCAGAAATTGGAGCCAATTACCATAATATGTGGTGGTTTGGTGGGAGCAAGTTCTACATCAGACAGTTAAAAGGTTTTATTGCTATTAGGAGCATGTTAATGCCCTTGATAATGTCTCTACTTGCTTTGTAATGTCTCTTGTTGAAGTATAGAATTCTTTTATCTTCTTATTACATTATGCAAAAACTTGAATTGAAAAGATGTTTGCAGGAACATTTAAAGTAGTGCATCAATCAGCTTCAAAGAAGAGAAAATGTTCTCGGAATAGCTTATAAAACGATAACTGTCAGTTTTATTTTGGATGAACAAAGGCGGCAACGTAAAAAGCACTTTATTGTAAAAGCATACTGTGCAATTCAATAAATATGCCATACAAATATAAAAGAGAAGAAAGTTCATAATTATCTGATGACTTAAATGTAATTTAAGTAATACTTTTAAAATGCATCTAGCAGTGAAGTACTCCTTTTCTACTGGGCTCCTTGTTCTACCCTCTAAGCCCCCATTAGGTGATAACTTAGCTCTCTATTTCTGATAACGTAAGGATTTGAATGGATTAGTCATGGTCCTGTTTTTAATACAAATCTGAAAGATACAGAAAGGAGTGTGTGTGGAAAGCATTAGCAAAAATTTTAACAACCACTTAATGGTGCAAGCTTTTCAAAATGATTTGTTCTTATCTGCATGGTATTAAATTGTTTCTCATTCTGTCATTGCTGCTATAAGACAATTTTGAATTTGAATGTGACTGCATTGTGACTTGAAATAGCATTTCCAAACATTTTGTTTGTTCGGAAAATCCATTAGCAATGTAATTCCTGGACTTTCTAAATCAGGTATGCTTTGTGACTTTTTATATAAGGACACTTACACCCTTTTTTATAGTTAGATACATATTTTTCTTACTTTAGAAAGATGGCTTTTAACTGAAATGCTAAATATATAATCTTATTTTAAAAACGTGTTTCCCAGGTAGTAAACTTTAACCTGATAAATGCCTCTGAGATGACTCTTTCTGATGAGGTTTAAAAATCTACAATGTGAGTTATCTATTTTAAAAGAATACTCAGATCTAGGACATGGAAAACATGACATGAAATTTCAGAATAGGTGGAAATTTCAGATGGAAGAAACCATCTACAGAACTCAATCTTTGTATAGCTTATGTATCTACACGTACCTATATTCATCGAGACATGGATAGTCAGCTCTACACATAGAAGGCATTTGATAACTATTTTTGATAGTTAAAATATATTAAAAAAACTATTACACTAATCAGCAAAAATCCGTCTTTTGTAACTTGAAAAAAAGATGCTAATTCCTTACTAAATACAGTCATGTAAATTTTCTCCAGACTCAGGTCTTTCAAGATTCAAAAAACTTCATTTGAAGCCAAATTATCAGTCTAATTCACCCCCTACTTCATTGTTGTAGCTTGAAAAATTATATTAATGCTTGTAACGTTTCTAAGAAATAATCTTCATTCATTTTACAACTGAAAATATGGCACCTTGTAATAAGAAATCAATTCACAACTTTATTTGTAACCTCATTTTGCTGGCAGTTTATTTCTCATCACCATTGTATATGATGTCTAATCCATTAAAATAATTTTCTCCTCATTTCAGTGGGTTTCATACAGGCTCTTTGTAGAAATAGTCCTCAGTCTGCTTCTACTCTCTGATATACCCCATTTTCTTATTGCTCCTTCCTCTTGGCCTTTTTGGGAACACTCTCATTTTGAAAGTACAAGGAAAATTATCTCATAAAAGAAATTTAATAACAACAGAACTTCTGAGATTTCAAAAACGTGGAATTCTTAAGTTATTGAACTATGGGAAAAGCTGTAATTTATAACCAGCAAGTTAGTATGTTGTACACATCTGTGTACTGTTTCAGAAAATAAAGGTTGTTACCATAGCAACTGCCACATAATATGGAACATACATTATTTGTGAGATGCCAGCCTTCGTGCTAAAAAAAAAAAAAAAAAAACAAAAAAAAAAACTCTCTCCTCATGGCTGCTCTCTGATGTTTCAAGGATTTCTATCTTTTCTTTACTATTATAAAGGATTCTCTTCTTTACTGTTAAGTTGTTTTAAATGTTTTTCTTGTTTTCGTTTTCTCAGACTTCTCTTACACTTTGTTGGTTAACTCGATAAGTTTGCATAGTACTACTATGATTTTGTGACTACTTCTGAGACGTTTTCTCACCTAGACTTACTTTGTTCATTTTAAGGAATTCTAGTTTAGATACAGTAACGTGTGTAATAAGACCCATGTAACTACTATGAACACAACAGGGAAGTGTACCTGGTAGCATTTTATTTGAGTCGGCCCTTTTAAGATTTTGTTATTTCGTATTGTACGGTCATTACAGTATTTAGCCACTTTTTAAAAAATAAAAATGTCACTTAGAAGTGTGTACCTAGTTCATGGGTATCACATTTCACATTTCATTTCATTTGAAATCATTGCTTAGACGAGATCGATTATTTTATGATAAAGGAAATCTAATTCATTGAACAAGAGTTGCTTTCCAACCTTTCTTAGTAAGTGGTGGTGTCAAAGAATAAGAAAGTTGACAAACAATTCTGGAATTTAACTTTTAATAGAGTTCTTTTTCGTTTTATAGGCAGAATAATGAATCCAAAAAAAAAAAAAAAAAAAAAAGAAAAAGGTAGTAATTCAAAAGAGGGCACCTTTCAAAGTGGTTGGACATGAGAAAAAGATGTCCAACTGGTTTCAAATAAAAGTTTGAAAACAACTTGACACTTTAGAACAAAGGTTTTTGATCCTTTATGTGTATCTGATCTCATTGAACTTCTTGTGTGTGGTGATTTTTTGGGCCAGTTTTAATATGTAATTGCGACTGTTGACGTATTTTATCGGGCTAAAGGTTTCATGAGGAGCCCTGGTGGCTCGGTGGTTAAAGCGCTCGGCTGCTAACCAAAAGGTCAGCAATTTCAACCCACCAACTGCTCCATGGGAGAAAGATGTGGCAGTCTGCTTCTGTAAGGATTTAAAGCAGTTCTACTCTGTTACATGGGGTTGCTGTGAGTAGGACTCCACTCGACAGCAGTGGGTAGGAGTTTTCTGGGGAGTAGAGTCCGAGTTTTCCTTATACGGGGCACGATGCTGGTACTAGATCTTCTTAGAGACAACTACCTCTGTATCTTCAGAATGGTTCTGTTGTAAAAATGTACTGCATTAATCCTCAAAACAAAACAATTCTGGCAAAAATGACAGAATAAATAATACTCCTCCTTTCTTTAAAAGGTATAGTTAATAGTTAAATCAATAAACATTTATTAAACATCTACCATGTGCCAGACACAGTTTCAGGGATACGAAGACGAATACAAGAGAACTTCCCTGTCTCCAGGGAACTCACACATCTAGTCAGGGAGAGAAAAGCACCACTAACCCACACAATGAGATATGTGCAGCAACCTGGTTTCCCTAGGCCTCTCCAGGCAGCAACCACAGCTGCAACAATCATCACCACCACCACCATTGTCCCCCAGTCGATTCCGACTCATGGTGACCCCATGTATTGCAGAGTAGAACATGGGATCAGAATGTTCAGCTGGTTTGAAATAAAAGTTTGAAAACAACTTGACACTTTAGAACAGCAATTTTTGGTCCTTGATATGTATATGTATCTGATATCGAGTCTTGTTACCTAGTCAGTTACCCCTCGGTGCCCCATGTATACATCACTGGTGTATATCACTGGTTTTCTAGATCTGTACAGATACATCTGACCTGGCACTTCATAGTGTTTTCATGGAATCTTTTGGAAGCAGATTGCCAGGCCTTTCTTTTGAGACATCTCTAGGTGTGTTTGAATTGCCAGCCTTTCTGTTAGTAGCCCAGAGTTTAACTATTTGCACCACCCAGGGACTCCAACACTGATTGAGCACTTACTTTTGTTACAGGTACTGGGCCAGAATCTCAGATGCATTTTGTAATTTAATCCACACTATAATGCTATGAGGGTTTTACTGACAAGAAAACTGAGTTTGAGGAACTTGCCTCAGGTGACACAGCCCAGTTGGGATTCTCATGCCTTTTATACCTGAAATAATACATCTTGATTATTTATCCCCATTTCCACTGCTGCCAAACCGTTTCAAGCCACCTTCACCTCTAACCGGGCTCCTGGGGTAGCCGCCTGATTGGTTTTACTGCTGCCACTTTGCCCATCTCCACACACTCCCAGAGAGGCCTTGGAAGAATGTAAAGCAGATCACACGTCTCCCTACTTCCACCCTTCCAGGGCTTCCCATTGCACTTAGAATATAACGTATGCTCTTTTCGATGGCTTATAAGGTCCTGCAGCGCTTACTAATCCTACCGCCCCTCAAACTTCTGTTCCTACTGCGCTCACCTCAGCTCATTCACTATGCTTTAGACCAGGGATCAGCAGTCTTTTTCTGTAAAGGGCCAGATAGCCAATATTTTATTTTATTTATTGTTGTAGTCTAAAATGAAGTTTACATTTCAAGTTTTAGTCTTCCATACAAAATTTTATACATACGTTGTTATGTGACCCTAATTGCCCACCCCATTCTGCAATAGCACACTCCTCCTTTCCGTCCCTGATTCCCCATGTCCAATCAACCAGCTCCTAACCCTCTCTGCCTTCCCATCTCACCTCTGGACAGAAGCTGCCCCTTTGGTCTCTTGTATCTACTTGAGCTAAGAAGCACACTCCTCACAAGTATCACTTTATGTCCCACAGTTCAGTCCAATCCCTATCTGAAGAGCTGGCCTCGGAAATTGTTTTAGTTCTGGGCTGATAGAGAATCCAGGGGCCATGCTTTCCGGGGTACCTCCAGTCTCAGTCAGACCATTAAGTCTGGTCTTCTTACTAGAATTTGAGTTCTGCACCCCATCTTTCTGCTGGTCCATCAGGGTCTTTCTGTTGTGTTCCCTGTCAAGGTGGTCATTGGTGGTAGCAGGGCACCATCTAGTTCTTCTGGTCTCAGGCTGATGAAGTCTCTGGTATATGTGGCCCTTTCTGTCTCTTGGGCTACTACTTTCCTTGTGTCTATGGTGTTCTTCATTCTCCTTTACTCCAGTTGGTTGGGACCAATTGATGCATCTTAGATGGCCACTTGCAAGCTTTTAAGACCACAGACGCCACTCACCAAAGTAGGATGCAGAACATTTTCTTAATAAGCTTTGTTATGCCAATTGACCTAGATGTCCCCTGAAAGCATGGTCCCCAGACCCCTACCCCTGCTACTCTGTCTCTCAAAGTATTTGACTGTATTCAGGAAACTTCTTAGCTTTGGTTTAGTCCAGTTGTGCTGGCTTCTCCTGTAGTGTGTGCTGTCCTTCCCTTCACCTAAGATGATTCTTATCTACTCAGATAGCCAATATTTTAGGGTTTCCGAGCCCATAGGATTTCCTAGGCTATAATCTTTACAGAAGCAGACGGCCAGGTCTTTCTTCTGTGGAGACGCTGAGCTGTAGCACAAAAGCAGCCATTGTGTATAGGTCAAGAAATGAATGGATTCAAGTTCCAATAAAACTTTATTTACAAAAACAAGCAGTGGCCATTTTTTGAATTTTGGACCATGGGCTGTAGTTTGCTGATCCCTGTTCTAGACTTACTATCTTTCTTTCCTCCAGTGTGCAAAGCTCTCCCCACCTTAGGGTTCCACACGCTGTCTCCATATCTTTTCTGGGCTGCCTCCTTCTGGCCGTTAAGCCCTCACTGTGAATGAAAGACTTTACTTGGCTGTCATATTTAAATAGCTCCCCCCTACCACTGTGTGCAGCATATCACCATTTTTTATTTTATTTTATTACCATCACAGCTTCTGTAACTAATAGGAAAAATCTCATCAATTTATTTGCTTACTTGTTTATTGTCTGTGTCCCCCACTGGAATGCAAGCTGTATATGAGGAGCTACCTTTTTTGCCCTGTTCACTGTGGCATCTCCACCAACTAGAACCTTTGGCACAGAATAGATGCTCAGTTAATATTGTCAGTTGCATGGAGTAAATGCCTGCCTGAATCCAAAGTTGGGTTTTCAATGATTTCTCAATATTTCCTTCATGTGGAAATTAGATCACACTAATGATAATAATTTGAGGGATTTACCACGTTGGATTCATAGAGGATCTCTGTATCCTAGCAAAACTCTACCTCCCCCATATTTCTGGTTCACCTCAGGACATGTAAGTAAGGCTGGTTTCTCACCCTGTGGTGATCACTGAGTATTACCTCTCTTAGGCTGTTCATCGCTGCCTTTGCTGTCACTGCTACCATGTCCACTGGGTGTCATCAATCCCCTGAGGCTCCTCTGTCCCTTGTGCTGCATAGTTCTGCACTCACGTATACCTTGGCTCTCTTGAGACACCACCTCTGGGTACCACAGAGACCACTAAGCAACAGCCATTGCTACTCCTGGGCACTGTTGCTGCCTGTGCTGGGTATATCAGTATATTGCTGAGCACTGCTCCCTGTATCAAGAGCCAAAGTCCAGTCCCACTAGATGCCGCTACTTCAGAGTACCAAATAGCATTTGATCAAAGGCCGAGTTGGGAAGAACACCCCTCTTCTTTTGTTTTCCCCCAGCTTAGTGGACTTGAATTACTGCTGCTTTTTCCTCAATGTTTTATAGCATTTTCAATTTTTTCTTATCATCACTTCTCTTTCTAAAAATAATAGCTAGCACTTGTTGTTGTTAGTTGCCTTTGAGTTGATTCCAACTCATGGCGCCCCCAAGTGTGCAGAGTAGAACTGTCCCATAGGGTTTTCAAGGCTGTGACATTTTGGAAGCAGATGGCCAGGCCTGTCTTCTGAGGCATCTCTGGGAGGGTTCGAACCTCTAGCTTTTCTACAGTAGTTGAATGCTAAATGTTTGCACCACCCAGGGGCCCCAGCTAACACTTACATGATGCTTATTGTGTGCCAGGCACTGTTTGAATACCTTTACATACATTAACATACATAATCCTCACAACAGCTCCATTAGGCAGGAAATTTCATAATTATCATTTCCATTGAGGCCAGAAAGAGACGTTAACTAACTCACCCAAGGCAACTACTAAGTGACAAAACTGTGATTTGAATCCAGGCAACTGGGCTTTAGAGTTCCTACTCTTAAACACCAGATCATAAGAACCTAGACGTGTACATGGGGTTAGGCCAGGGTAGATACAAGAAATCAATGACAACACCTCTAATACCAAATCTCCCTTCCCCTGTCATCCTGGGGTTTGTTACCTAGTCAGTTACTCCTCAGTGTGCTGTGTATAGAGACTCTTTGAGCGTACACCACTGGTTTGCTAGGTCTAGATATGTCTGACATTAGGCTCAAGTGAGGACTGCCCCCCTCCACCTGCTACCTTGAGTAAGGTGTTAAAATAGAGGCCTGAACAGTGTTCTGTAACTCAAAGGACGACTCATAAACTCTTTGAGGAAGGAGATCAAATTTGAACTGGACTTTGAAAGGTGAAAGATCTGGACTCAAAATGTGACTTTGGAAAAGGACATAACCAGAGCAACCATAACCAGGGATAAACAGTAAGACAGGAACAGACCAAGATGTAGTGAGAGGTAAGGCTGGGAAAGCAGAATGGGGCAGATTGTGAAGAGCCTTGAATGCATGGTAAGGAATTTGGACTTTATATTGTAAGCAAGGATAGGGATGGGAAGATAGGCGAACTGCAACAGCCTTAACATGTGAGTGCTAGATATAATAATAATAATAAAACAAACCCATTGCCATCGAGTCAATTCCAACTCATAGCAACCCTATAGGACAGAGGTGAACTGCCCCATAAGGTTTCCAAGGAGCTGCTGGTGGATTTGAACTGCTGACCTTTTGGTTAGCAGCCGAATGCCTAACCACAGTGCCACCAAGGCTCCGCTAGATATAATAGAGCTCTCTAATATTCCTAACACAGTGGCTGCAACAATGGGCTCAAACACAGCAACGATTGTGAGGATGATGCAGGACTGGGTAGTGTTTTGTTCTGTTGTACATTGGGTCGCGACGAGTTGGAGCTGACTCAATGACACCTAGCAACAACAACAACAACAATGTTCTTGTTGAGTGGAAGTTTTCAGTGTATGGATCAAAGTCCACTTGACATTTGCTTGATCTGTGGATAGTTTGTAGGCCAACCTCTTATACTATTGATTGGGACAGGACTCTATCTCCATGGTTCTAACATGAACTAATTATTTACAATGACCCTTATTAAAATCGGTTACGTTTTCCTCATTTTTTGTGACAAAATTTCCCCTCTCTACTTTTTTTTTCCCCCACCCCCTGCCCCAGCAGAAGTGGAGGTGATTCTCAAGTATCCTGCTTTACTGGAGTGGACCCATGAAATCCTAGAACTACTGCTCTTGAGGACTTCAGCCATGTAGATAACATCAGTTACATCTGATTGTCTTGAATGGCTTTCTATAGGATAACTGGTCTTCTGGGGGCCTACAGAGAATCTCCCAGCTGTCTCTCAGCTATGAATGTTGGGAAAGCACTAAACCTTGTTGAGGAAGATGTCTACCAAGAATGCTCATCTCGAACACCTTTGGACACAGCCTAGTTTTTACGTACACCTAATTAGGCAGTTATTTACATTTTGTTTTGCTTACTCTCATGACTCTGTTCTAGCTGGCACTCTAATGAAGTTCCCCTTACAATGTTCTAACTGAAGTATGTCTTCCCTTTGGGAATGAAATGCCCATTTGAAATTAATGAGTCTCTTTTACACAAACTGCTTCTGAATTTTGTCAGCGCTGTCTGTAAGAAATATTTAGACTTGCCTGACTCTTGTCAGAATAGAGATCTTAATTCTTTGGCAAGTTTACATAAAACCACAGCAGGGGAGCAACCCATCCATCTATTCTATGTGTTCCGCACTATCTCTATCCCCAAGGAGTAGGAGTCATGGGGTGAATTGTGGGCAATGGTTCACAAGGCTGAAGGGTAGTGGACCCCAAGGAAAGCAGCAGATACTTTAACGAGCCTTTGAAGGAGTTAAAAAGAAGCCATCAGTCTGAAGAAACATTCACTATCCTTATAACTTGTTCTCTACCTGCCAGGGTCATTCAAGGAACATGAATTTTTCTATTCCCAAGGTTTTCCAAGTTTTTAAGATAGTGGGATCCATTTTTCAAATAAAATCTTCCATGATTCATATATATAAAATAGACAGAAGTAGAGTGGCTGTGGTTAAAGGGTGGAGCCTGGAGTGCTTTCACCTAAAGCCCTGCTCCGTTTACCTGAAGACCCCCAGGTTCCCCCACAGAACTGTAAGGCTCTGAGGAATTTTGTGTGAAAATCCCTCATCTACCCCATCCATTCATTCTGAAATTTGCTCTAGGAGGCATAGCTTATGTAAAAAAGGATTATAGAAACATTTTAAGAATTATCTATTTTCTCTTAATGGTGGATTACTCTAGACTTCCCTTGACTACCATTGAAAATGGCATAACTTACTAAAGATAGCATAAAGAACACCAGAATACAGTGGTTCTTATTTTCTCTTGTAGGTTTTCTTTTGCTTCTTCCACTGGCATAATTAGTCTTGTAATGTATGATGGGGGCAATGGTGTCTAGTGGTAGAATTCTTGCCTTTTATGTGGGAGACTTGGGTTCCATTCCCAGTCAGTGTACCTCATGTGGAACCACCACCCATCTGTCAGTGGAAGTTTGCATGTTGCCGGGATGCTGAACAGGTTTCAACAGAGCTTCCAGACTAAGACAGGTTAGGAAGAAAGCCCTGGTGATCTATTTCTGAAAATCTGCCAATGAAAACCCTGTGGATTCTAATGGTTCAATCTGCAACCATCATAGGAATGGCACAAGGAAACGTTTTGTTCTGTTGTTCATGGGGTTGTAGTAAGTCAGGGCTGAATTCACATCAGCTAACAACAATAAATGTATGACATACATTACTCTCCCACCAAGAGAAGACCAAAGGATCCTTTATTTCAGCAGTAATTTTTGCTCTGTTTTCAATGGTGGGGGTGGAAGTGGTGGTGGATACACAATATCTACCCTATCAGTTGCTGTTGAGTCGATTCTGACTCATGGTGATTCCATGTGTTTCAGAGTAGACTTGCACATATGGTTTTCAATGGCTCTGACCTTTAGGAAGTAGATCATCAGGCCTTTCTTCTGAGCCATCTCTCAGTTGGTAGCCAAGCACGTAACCGTTTGCACCATCCAGGAACTCCTATATCTATTGTAGGATCATATGTATATGAAAACAATTTATTACTATTTCTAGCCCAATTCTAACTTTTTTGGAAGATCAGAGATACAAAACATTAATATGATCCACATTTAAAACACAGAACAGAAAACTTTATAGAAGAAATTTAATAATGAAAAAATAGATTTCTATTCTAAAGAGCCCTGGTGGCACAGTGGTTAAAGTGTTTGGCTGCTAACTAAAAGGTCAGTGGTTTGAACCCTCCAGCTGCTCTGTGGGAGAAAGATGTGGCAGTCTACTTTCATAAAGATTTACAGACTTGGAAACTCTATGGGATAGTTCTACTCTGTCCTATAGGGTTGCTATGAGTCAGAATCGACTCGACAGCAATGGGTTGGGTTTGGCTTGGTTTTTGGTGGTACAATGGTTAAGTGTTTAGCTGCTAACTGAAAGATGGTGGTTTGAACCAACCCAGCTGCTCTGCGAGAGAAAGACCTGGTGAACTACTCCTGTGAAGATTACAACCTAGAAAATCCTATGGGGGAAGTTCTACTCTCACATGGGGTTGCTATAGGTCTAAATGGACTTGACGGCACCTAACAACAACATTCTGTTTAGATGTTCAGATAGTTCAATTAGTGAAAGAGAGAAAAAGAGGAAAGAAAGGGAGGGAAGGAAAGGGACAGAAAGAGGAGGGAGAACATGAGATGTGAAGGACTGGCATGGAGCATGAGGAAAGAAGGCTGGCTGGCCAGTGGGTGCACCCTTGTTTGCCTCCACCACTGCTCCATTATTTGCAGTCTGCCCTTACCCGGTGGTCAGCACCACTCCATCCTGCCATGATGTGACCTGTTGAGTCAAACAACGTGGTTGAGGTTCTCCTTTACTGCTTCCTATCTTGGTTTAATGGGAAGTTCCTTCTGGAAAAATTTCTGCATCTTCCCCTCCGTTTCTGAAAGGTCCTGCTCTGAATCTGCTCTGCATACAAGGAAAGTCCCTGTGCTATAGTGCTTTTTGTCTTTTTAAGAAATGATTCCCATGAATCAAGAAGAAAAGTAAAAAGTAAAAATATTTTCCCTTTTGTTAGGGTTTTAATTTTCTTCCAAAAAGCATTTTTGTGAAGTATTTTTTTAAAAAATAATATTTTGCTGTGTTTTAGGTGGAAGTTTATACAGCAGATTAGGTCCCCTTTAACAATTTTTATACAAATTGTTCCTTGCTATTTTAGATTGAACTGTGTCCCCCCAAAATGTATGTCAACTTGGCTAGGCCATGATCCCCAGTACTGTGTGACTGTCTACCATTTTGTCATCTGATATGAATTTCCTATGTGTTGTAAATCCTACATCTACGGTGTTAATGAGGCAGGATTAGAGGCAGTTATGTTTAATCAGGCAGAACTCAATTTACAAGATTAGGTTGTATCTTGAGTCAATCTCTTTTGAGATATAAAAGAGAGAAGTGAACAGAAAGACAGGAAGACATCATTACCACAAAGCAAGATGAGCCAGGAGCTTGTGTGTCCTTTGGACCCAGGGTCCTAGAGCTGAGAAGCTCCTAGACAGGGGAAGATTGATGACAAGGACCTTGCCCCACAGCTGACAGAAAGAGAAAGCCATCCCCTGGAACTGGCATCCTGAATTCAGACTTCTAGCCTCCTAGACTGTGAGAGAATAAATTTCTGTTTGTTAAAACCATCCACTTGTGATATTTCTGTTATAGCAACACTAGATAACTAAGACAGAATTTAGTACCAAGAGTGAGGTGCTGCTCTAACAGATACCTAAAATGAAGAAGCAGTTTTGAAACTGTGAATGGGTAGAGGCTGAAAGAGATTTAAAGTGCCTAATAGTAAAAACCTAGATTGCCTTGAAGAGACTATTGGTGAAATTATGGACATCAGAGACAATTCTGGTGAGGACTCAGAAAGAAGTGAGGAAAGCTGTAACACCAGAGACTGCGCAGGTGAAGCAGCAGCAGAACCAGGAGATCAGCGGAAGACAGTGCTGGAGTTTACTCATGGAGTGAGGGAGCTGAGTGCCTTTGTGCAGGAGGCTTCCTGGTGAAGTGGGGCGCCTCTGGCACTTATTGGTGAGGCTAGGCTTGCTGACACATGAAGCAAGAGAGCTGAGTTCCCTCCGGCCAAAGAGGTTTACTGGTGGAGTGGGGTGCTACCAGGCACTTATCAGTAGAGCTAAAGAGCTTTGGAACTGGCCCGAGAAGGGTAGACACGGACAGTGAGGCCTGAGGGGCCGAGAGGCCAAAGAACCAGGAAGCAGAAGCTGAAGAGACAAGGAGCACGGGAAGCAGAGCTGCCTTGGTCTCAAAGGGTAGGGCCATGACCTCTGGGGTCTCAAAGGGTGGAACCATGGCCTCCAGGGTTTCAAAGAGTCAGATCTTCACCAACTCCGTTCTGGAGTGTGGGGCTGCTGTTCATGAGTGCCAGAGGGATGGGGCTGGATCTGCTGCCCAAAGCTGAGGGGGCAGGGCTGCCATGGCCAAAGGGCAGAAGAATGTGGCCTGCCAGGGCCAAGGGGGTAGGGTCACCACTCAGATGGACTAGGTGAATGGGGCCGCCCAAAGCCAAGGGAGCAGAGTTGCTGTTCCAGTGGTCCTGGAAAGTGGAGCTGAAGCCCAGGGCCGAGGGACCTCCACCCAAAATTCAGAAAGTGTGGTCAATACCCAGAGTCTGGAGGAAAGGGTCATTGCCTAAATGGTCTCAGAGAACAGAGGAATATTTTCAAGCCTTGAGAGCTAATGTAATGCATTCTGCCGATTTGTCTGGTGCCTGTTATCCCTTCTTTCCCTCCAATTTCTCCTGTTTGTAAGGGAAATATCTAGCTTGTGCCTGTTCCACCGTTGTACTTTGGAAGCAAATAACTTGTATTCTAGATTTCACAGATGAAGAGGAATTTTTGGATTTTGGACTTGGAGTTGAATTAAGACTTTTGCCATGATATGATGGGGTGAATGCATTTTACATGTGGCAAGGACATGAATTTTGGGGGACGAAAAGGTGAGTTGGTTATGGATTGAATTGTGTCCCCTCAGCATGTTTGTCAACTTGTCCAGGCCATGATTCATAATATTGTGTGATTGTCTACCATTTTGTCATCTGATGTGATTTTCCTATGTGTTGTAAATCTTACCTCTATGAAGTTAATGAAGTAGGATTAGACGCAGTTGTGTTAATGAGGCAGGACTCAATCTACAAGTTTAGGTCATATCTTGAGGCAATCTCTTTTGAGATATAAAAGAGAGAAGGAAGCAGAGAGACGAGGGGAACCTCATTACCCACCAAGCAAGAATAGCCAGGAGCATGTGTGTCCTTTGGACCCAGGGTCTCTGCACTGAGAAGCTCCTAGACCAGGAGAAGATTAATGACAAGGACCCTCCCCAGAGCTGACAGAGACAGAAAGCTGTTCCCTGGAGCTGGCACCCTGAATTCAGACTTCTAGCCTCCTAGACCGTGAGAGAATAAATTTCTGTTTGTTAAAGCCATCAACTTGTGGTATTTCTGTTATAGCAGCACTAGATAACTAAGACACGTGCCATTGGTTACAATTTTTACAATGTGTCAGCATTCTCATTATTTCCATTACGTTTGTTCTGTTTCCATTGATCTAGCTTCCCTTCCCTTCCTTGCCTTCTCCTCTTTCCTTCTGGGTAAATGTTGACTGTTTGGCCTCATATAGCTAATTGTTTAAGGGAGCAAATTACTCATGGGTGATAGTGCTTATTTTATAAGCCAATCTATTATTTGGCTGAAAGATGACCTGCAGAAATAGCTTCTATTCCAGGTTCAAAGGGTATCTTAGGGTGATAGTCTCCGGGGTTCCTCTAGTTTCTATCCGTCCAGTAGGTATGGACTTTTTTAGAAATTTGAGTTCTGTTCTTCATTTTTCTCCCATTCTACCCGGGACCTTCTATTGTGTCCCCAGTCAGAATGATTGGTAGTGGTAGCCGGGCACCATCTAGTTCTTCTGGTCTCAGGTTAGAAGAGACTGTGGTTCGTGTGGGCTGTTAGTCCCATGGGCTAATTTCTTCTTTGAGGGTTTGATTTCCCTTATTCTTTTACATCATGTGAGTAGAGACCAACAGTTGTATCTTAGATGGCCACTCAAAAGCTTTTAAGACCTTATATGCCACTCACCAAACTAGGATGTAAGAACATTATCTTTATGAACTGTGTTATGCCGGTTGACTAAGTTGTCCCACAAAACCATGGTCCTAAGCTTTCAAACTCAGTAAATGTATGCCATGAGTTGTTTGGATACGTCTAGGAGGCCTCTGTAACAGTGCCATCTATGTGGTTTGTTATATATGTGGATATATATGCAGCACAGACAAATGTGTATATACATATGCCTATAGATACACCTATACACGCATGGGCATTTACTCACATATGCCTTCCTATATACATGTATGCATCCATATCTACTTGCATAACCACATACATATTTTTTGTTTGTTTTTACTGTTGTTGAATAATTATATATGTTATAGCAAATATTGAAATTGTCCCTTTTTCTTGTGTACTTCTTAATGTCTTTATTTATCTTGGTCAGGTTGTGTTAACTTCACTTACATATGGGATTGCCTTCCCCATCACCAAAAGTAACAAGTGTCTAGTATCTGGAAAGTGATTTCCCCTCCTTTTCCCTCTCATTCCCGGTAACCATCAAAGAACTTTGCTTTCTGTATGTACATCTATTCTTGACTTTTCATTGTTTGTCTTTTTGTGATTGACTTATTTCATTTAGCATGTCCTCTAGACTCATCCATGTTATGTTTTGCAGACTCCTCATTATTCTTTATAGTTGCCTAGTATTCCATAGTACGTATGTACCACAATTTGTTTATCCATTCATCTGCTGATGGGCACTTAGGTTGTAGCCATCTTTTTGCTGTTGTGAATTATGCTGTAACAAACATAAGCATGCATATGATGAAGTACTTTTTCTTCCAAAGAACTCATCCCCTGATGGAGATGAAATGTGTATCTTTTGGAACATTGTTTTCTATACTTTCATCATTTATATACCTTTTTCATGATTTTTGCTATCTATGTCTACATACCATCTGTGCTATTATTTTCTCAATACTTTTCTTTAAATAAATTTTAAATGAACTTGGTTGGCCTTATTCTAAGTAATGCTGTTGTTAGGTGCCATCGAGTCAATTTGGACTCACAGAGACTCCATGTGACAGAGTAGAACTGTCTCCATAGCGTTTTCTTGGAGGCAGATCACCAGGTCTCTGTCCTGTGGAGTTGCTGGGTGGGTTTGAACCGCTGACCTTTTGGTTAGTAGCCAAGCACTTAACCATTTGCACCACCAGTGCTCCTTATTCTAAGTAATAAAATTGGCAAAATCACAAGTTTGATGTGGTCATTATATTTTTAAAAAATGGATAATTGAATTATTTGTGTTTATGGCAACTAAAATGATCTCACCAGCAGTAAATATTCCATTGTTTAGGAAATATCATTCTAGGAAGTGGCCTGCTTCTAGATTATGACTTTGAATTCAAACTTAGGGTCTGATACAATCATCCACTATGCATCAAAGAGGAAAGACATGGAAAAGTTGGTGGGCCAGAAAGGTAGCCAGGAGCCTATAAGCCCCAGGATAAAATTGATTAAAATTCTGAAAATTTTTCAATATAAATTGCATTTATATGTATTTCTTATATGCATTTATTAACATTTATATCCGAGTTTTGGATGATGAGATTATTCTAGGTCTGTTGTGCAAAAGAGCATTATGTAGCTAGTTTCAGCAAGTTGTTCTAAGTAGCTGGGCATTTTCTTGAAGACGGTGTGGGCTTCTCATTGTCCAGTATTTGTTATTCCTTAAATAAATAGGGGTTCTGTGATTTAAAAAAAAAAATTGTGCTACTTAATAGTACTCTCAACCGACTGAGCGCCTTGTGATTTCTCAGGAGAACAATAAAACAAGGTTATATTATTACTTTGCGTTTTTCTGTCTGACTCAGAATTTCTTTTTCAGATTCCAAGGCAAATAGAACAAAAGATCTGCTTTCATAATTCATTTTTTAAAAGAGCATCTTATGGCATCTCATTTTTGGAAGACAGCTGTGAAAAGAAGGATTAGAAAAACAGAAAGGCACAGTTAAGTATAATTCAGAGTAATAGTATTTTTTTAGTTTCTATGTCTTTTTGAAGGTATCTTTTTTTTAAGGAAAGATTGAATGGAATAATCTTCTCTTTTTCCTCCCTTTTTTAAAACTTATTGAAGTGACAAAATGCACGTTACATAATAATCACAGTTCTCATGACTTTTTGGGAAGCAGTGCTTCATGTAAACATGCTTTGTGAAGTATTTTATGAAAATTTTGATTCTCATGTCTGAGAATAATAATAAGATTCCTCTGCTTCTTAGAAAAGAAAATGTGAAAACAAACACATGAATGGACTCAGTCCTTGGACACCTAGCTGAACCCGTTTCTGGGAAGAATGACATACCTTCAGCATAAAGTAGCTATAAGAAAAAGACATGTAATTAAGGAGGGAAAAAAAATCAGAAACTGGGGCCATTAAAGCGACTCTGATATGAGGAAAACATTGTACAGGAGAATGTGACCAAAGATCGCAGATACGAGAACTGGAAAGGAACGAGACTAGTTAAAATTCTACTGCTCATTCACTCCACGGGAGAAATAATGGTCCTGTGTGATGCCACTTCATTTTTAGAAACAATTAAAAGATGCAAATATTTATAAACCACTGTGTATGTTGTAATACTATTTTCAAAACAAACACTGCCTTGCACCTTTGGTTCTCGATGCTGGATACTGTTGGGATTCAGGGGTTAAAGAGAGCCCTTCAAAATTAGCTCACTACGGCTACCCAGACAAAGGGATACAACTCTGAGAGTGTCTTCTGTTTGCCTGCAAGCTGTTGCCTATGCCAAATGAGCATTTTAAAAACCATTCAAATTAAGTTGAAAATTTGTAATTATATTTTCCCTTTTAATTGTAACTTATGCAAATGTTATATTCCAGCTGTACAAATAATTTTCACTTCAGACTACAACATTCACATTAAATCTAGCACGGAACACCCTGATACAAGATTCTTCCCAAGCTGTAGTTGCAGATATAGAAGACTGGGGTTGGCTGTGTTAGTGATGGCTTCTATTGCCGTTACTCGGCAATTAAGTATATATAGATCGCAAAGCGGCAATAGAGAGGGGAGACACTTTTGTTGTAATTTGCTGGTGACAATTAATGAATAGAACACACAGAAAGAGAATGAGAGAGCAAAAGAAAAAGAAAAGTGCAAAGTCTAAGAAACCTGGAGGTTTGGTAAAGTGGGTATCTCATCCTCGCTGTAATTGATGAATCCGGCTTGGCGTGCGTTAGTTACAGGAAGGGATGGCATGTGGTTCGTTTGTTAATTGTCATGCATTTTAAACCACTCAGGGCAAACAGAAATCAAGTGTTTTCCATTTTCAATGGAAATTTCACTTGGGGAAATTAGAATTTTTAACCCAGCAAGAGTGAAAGAAGCCTAGATCGTTTTATATTTATCTGCACACACACGCTCACACACACCTAAGTGATCACAAATATCTGAGAAATAAAACAGAGAAGAAAAACCAAAATTAATGCAGCATGTTGTTCTGTTTACTGAAGAGCATTCTTTATACAAAGATTGTGAAGGTTTTTCACATTCTTCTTAGGGAGTCATGGGGAACCTTGATTTATTTCAGTGCAGCTGAAGGCCGACAAGCCTACGATCTGTTTGATGGTATTCTAGGAGTAAAGGAGGAGAAGAAAGAAAGAAAGTTAAGGACACAGCCTCAAGTAATTCACAAGCTTGTTGACAAACACGGCAAACTTACGGAATAAGATGAACTACAGAAAACCTGTGAAAGCCAGAGCCTGCGTTAGGCGGAAACCTGTCAGAGAAGGAAAACTCAAATATTTTTCACTAAAAGGACAGAGAGAAATGTGGTAAGCCTGCACCCTGTCAAAGGTGGAAAACTTGTGAGACCCAGAAAAACAAGACAGTCCTGTTGAGTTCCGGCACTCACAGGTTTCACTGTATACTAAAAAGACGTGTGTATTTACAGAACTAGCAGAGAGTTCAACACTTCATTTTTCAGTTGGGCAAACTGAGACATACAGTGGCTAAGTGATTTGTTCAAAGTCAATAGTGGGAAAAACATGTTTGGAACTTAGGAGATCTCACTTCTTGTCTTTTGTGTTTTCCATCATTAAGGCACAATGAAAGAATCCATTTGGTAAACATAGGTCCCTTCTATACTGGCTCATGAAATGAACTCTAACTCAGTTGAAAACGTGTAGGTTTTTAATATAATTTTATTTATTTTGTTGTTGTTGACAATACACACAGCAAAATATACACCAATTCAACAGTTTCTGCATGTACCATTTAGTTACATTGATACATTCTTCGAGTTGTGTAAACATTCTCACCCTCTTTTTCTGAGTTGTTCCTTCCCCATTAGCATAAATTCACTGCCCTCTAAAGTTCCTATCTAATCTTTCGAGTTGCTGTTGTCAGTTTGATCCCATATAGATAGTTCCTAAAAGAGCATAATGCTCAATGCAGACATTTTTACTAATTAAGCTAAACTACTGTTTGGTTTTCAGAAGACTTCAGGGGATGTTTCTGGTTTAAGGTTTAAAGATTATCTCAGGGCAATAGTTTCAGGGGTTCATCCAAACTTCATGGCTCCAGGAACTCTGGAGTCCATGAGAATTTGAAATTCTATTCTGCATTTTCCCCTTTTTGATCAGGATTCTTCTGTAGAATCTTTGATCAAAATGTTCAACAGCAGCAGCTGGGCACCATCCAGTTCTAGTGTCACAACAAAGGAGGCAGTGATAATTTAGGTTTAAAATACTTTCAGAGGTCCTGCATGGGGTCACTATGAGTTAGCATTGACTTGAGTGCAATGAGTTTGGTTTATTTACTTATTTGTTTTTATATAGAGATTGAGAAGCCCTGGTGGCATAGCAGTTAAGTGGCTGGCTGCTAACCAAAAGGTTGGTGGTTCAAACTCACCAGCTGCTCTGTGGGAGAAAGATGTGACAGTCTGCCTCCGTAAAGACTTACAGCCTTAGAAATCCTGTGGGGCAGTTCTACTCTGTCCTATCGGATTGCTATGAGTTGGAATTGACTCGACAGCAATGGGTTTGGTTTACTTTGAGTATATAGAGATTAGAAGATTTTGTTGATCTCTAATTAGCTCTGATTAGGTAAAACTGATCTTAAACTATGGAAAATCCAAGACAAAGATCCTATAACCCTGCCAAGTATGCTATAAATCCAAATGCTTCAGGTCAAAGAGCAAATGATTAAAAGTCCATATTAATTCTTGCAGCCAAAGGGCAGTGTAAGGAAACGCTAAAGACTAATGGCCATAGACAAAACCTGAATGGTGTCCGAGATGTTGCCTGGGAGTGCCCATGGCCTGGGCCACCGTTATTGCTGCTCTCAGCACATTCTGTTATACAAGCAGCCATGGCAATAACTATACCCCCTTTACTTGTGCTTAAGCCTGTGACCTAGGTCTGGCAAAAAGTATTGACAATGGCAAGGTTGGTATATTGACAATGTATACAATGGTTTTTCCTACAGGTGAGTATGGGGATGCTTATTTCTTTGTGAATGGATTCATTCATTTATCAGTTCTTGTACGTATTTACTTATTCATCATGCATTTATTGGACACCTACTATGTGCCAGGCAATATTATGTTTGTTGTTTCCGGGTACAGTCAAGTTGATTCTGACTCATAGCAACCCCATGCGACAGAGTAGAACTGCCCGATAGGGTTTTCTTGGCTGTAATCTTTACAGAAGCAGACAGTCAGGTCTTTCTCCCACAGAGCCACTAGGTGAGTTTGAACTGACAACCTTTTAGTTAGCAGCTGAACACTTAACCATTGTGCCACCAGGTCTCCTTATGTTATGTTTAACACTGGGAATACAGAATTGATGGAGGCACAATTAAATCATTTAACTAATGAATATTTATTGTCTACATGTAACATATGGTCTGAACACGTTTCAGTGGATCTTCCAGATTAAGATGAACTAGGAAGAAAGACCTAGTGATTTACTTCCAAAAATTAGCCAATGAAAACCCTAAGGATCACAAAGGTCTGATCTGAAACGGTTCACGGGGATGTCGTAGGACTGGGTAGCATTTAGTTTCATTGCACATGAGGTCGTTATGAGTCAGGAACTGATTTGATGGCAGCTAACAACAGCAACAACTTACGGTCTCAATGGAACCAGGGGTTTTTGACCTCTGGT
Source organism: Dugong dugon (assembly GCA_030035585.1). Classification (NCBI taxonomy): domain Eukaryota; kingdom Metazoa; phylum Chordata; class Mammalia; order Sirenia; family Dugongidae; genus Dugong; species Dugong dugon. Next base: position 131,789,230 of record CM057462.1, read on the forward strand.
CTCAGCCCTCATCCGGAAGGTCAGCTGTGCTGCCCGGGTGAGCTAACAAATTCATAGGATGGTAAATCAGGTAAAGCATGGGAAAGAGGAGTCAGGAAGTCCATGAAAGGTAACTAGGTTTATTGTTCTTATAGGTCCCAGAGACAGGGAGGCACAGCACGCCATGATGCAGGGCCACACAGGGGGTTGCACATGGGGACAAGGTAACAACCAGGTTGAATTATAGGAATGGCATTATATATAGCAAGCATGGTGAGGTTAGATAGGTTGCACGAGCTTACTGCAGACTGGGCATTTAAATAATTTTGCAGGCTCAGGGGGCATAAGGGCTGTCCCTAGTTGTTGGGTACCTGGCTCCAGGGCAATTAGGACAGGTGGTAGTGGTCCAGGGATGTGAGAGCCCGATAAGGAGAGTGGTTGTACAGTGAACTTAATCAGTGCTCAAGAAGGGGAATGGACCAACCACCAGCCAGGGCCTCCACATTGTGTCAAGACAGCATTTTAAGAAATTGTGTTACACCATATCTGAAGTCAATTTAGTTGACTTAGATCTCTCAAAGTCTCTCACCTAGCCAAACTGATGAGCCTCAGAGATGCAGACTGTTTCCTCCTGTGTCTCTTACCAGAGGGGTAGCTTTCAGCCCTATATCAAGGAAGGAATATAACATCTTCCATATCGTTGTTGTTGTTAGGTGTCATCGAGTTGGTTCTGACTCATAGCGACCCCATGTACGGCAGAATGAAACTCTGCCCAGTCCTGTGTCATCTCATAATTGTTGCTACGCTTGAGCCCATTGTTGCAGCCACTGTGTCCATCCATCTCATTGAGGGTTTTCCTCTTTTTCGCTGACCCTCCACTTTACCAAGCATGATGTCCTTCTCTAGGCACTGATCCCTCCTGATAACATGTCCAAAGTATGTGAGATGTAGTCTTGCCGTCTTTGCTTCTAAGAAGCATTCTGGTTGTACTTCTTTCAAGACAGATTTGTTCATTCTTTTGTCAGTCTATGGTATATTCAATATTCTTTGCCAACACCACAATTCAAAGGCGTCAATTCTTTGGTCTTCCTTATTCATCAACCAGTTTTCGCACGCACCTGAGGATACATTATTTGATTTCTTGGCTGCTGCTTCCATGGATGTTGACCGTGGATCCAAGTAAACTGAAATCCTTGACAACCTCAATCTTTTCTCTGTTTATCATGATATTGCTTACTGGTCCAGTTGTGAGGATTTCTGTTTTCTTTATATAGATGTGTGATCCGTACTGAAGGCTGTGGTCCCTGATCCTCGTCAGTAAGGTCTTCAAGTTTTCTTCACTTTCAGCAAGCAAACTTGTGTCACCTGCATATCGCAGGTTGTTAATGAGTCTTCCTACAATCCTGAAGCCCTGTTCTTCTTCATATAGTGCAGCTTCTTAAATTATTTGCTCAGCATACAGATTGAATAGGTATGATGAAAGGTTACAACCCTGACTCATACCTTTCCTGACTTTAAATCATGCAGTATCCCCATGTTCTGTTAGAACGAAAACCTCTTGATCTATGTACAGGTTCCTCATGAGCACAATTAAGTGTTTTGGAATGCCCAGTTTTTGCAATGTTATCCATAATTTGTTATGATTCACACAGCTGAATTCCTTTGAATGGTCAATAAAATACAGGTAAACATCTTTCTGGTATTCTCTGCTTTCAGCCAAGATCCATTTGATATCAGCAATGATATCCCTGGTTCCACGTCCTCTTCTGAATCCGGCTTGAATTTCTGGCAGTTCTCTGTCAATATACTGCTGCAGCTGCCTTTGAATGATCTTCAGCATTATTAATGATAGTGATATTAATGACCCTGTTTGATCATTGCTGCATTTGATTGGATCACCTTTCTTGGGAATAGACATAAATATGGACTCTTTCAGTCGGTTGGCCAGGCAGCTGTCTTCCAAATTTCCTGGCATAGGCCAGTGAGCACTTCCAGCGCTGAATCCATTTGTTGAAACTTGTCGGTTGATATTCAGTCAATTCCTGGAGCCTTATTTTCACCAATTCCTTCTTTGCAGCTTGGACCTCTTCCTCCAGTTCTTGATCAAATGTTACCTCCTGAAATGGTTGAATGGTATAGTGACTCTGCGTATTCTTTCCATCTTCTTTTGATGCTTCCTGCGTCTTTTAAAATCACAATCTTTCATAGTAGGATTGTGGTTAAAAGCATGAGTTTTGGAGTTAGATATGTACGGTTCATATCCTGGCTCCACTACTCACTAGACGAGTGCCCTTATTACATTTTTAGTTTAGATTTTTTTTTTTTAAACCAATAAAACGAATGTAATACAGAAAGGTTGCTGGGAAGATTAATTTTTTATCTTATTTTATTGCCATAAAATATATACAACAAAACATTTGCTATTTTGAAGATTACATTTTAATAAATATAAGTGCTTGCCACATAGTTAGGCTTATAAATGGTGGCTATTAGTAACATTTTACTTATTTCTACTTGCAAGTGATGCCTCTTGCCTACCATGTACTATCCAAGTGTGTCTAAGACATCTTGCTGTGTGAGTAGTAACTTAGACAACTGGAGTTTGCACTAGTCCTCTGTCTCCCTTTGATTACTTTAATATGCTGCAGATTGTTTGATTTTTCTAACGGTGGTAGTGACAGGAGCTACTGGTCACCTCTATGGATACTTCATGGAAGGTATCTGAGCTGCAGCCAGGAAGAAAACCACCCCAGGCAGGCTGTGTTGTGCTCCTCCCCCTGCCCCTCCCTGCCCCACCCCCCCAGCAGAGTGATTTCTGGGATGTAAATTGTATTAGAGTTTCTAGGTCTTTTCTCCTAGTGCCCTCCCCTATTTCACTTTCTACTTTTCTTTCTCCCTCCCTTCCTCTCTCTCTTTCTCTCCCCATCTACTCTTGGGACATTATAAATACCCATTAACTCCACAGTTCCTAACTAGGGCATTATCTTTATTAATGCTTGCAATCTGTGTGGATTATAGATCTTTTCATGACCTCTTCAGGGCCTCAGGATATGTCACTGCCGTTTGTTTGTATAATCTTCTACTTTGATGAAATGCAGATAGATTGAAGAATCTGCCAAGATATGTTGTCCCGGGGATATTGGGAAACAAGCACTGCCGCAGTTGATTGTGTGTGTGTTTTTAATGGTAGCCTAATAAACTGGATTTTCTTTTTTATTCCTTTAAGTCTGCTCTTAGAAAAATCTCAGCATATTAACATTTTGCATAACATGGTGGGAACTTGCTCATCCTCAGAGTATATGTTGAAATGGGAGAAGCAACCAACTAAATTGGGGTGGGTGAGGAAAAGAGATTTTCCATATTGCAGAAGTAGGAGAAATTCTTTCTTTTAAAACCTTGACGCCATAGTAGGCATTTAGGGTAAGAAAAATTCACACACAATATTATAGCATCCCGGTAGACCAGGATTCACAGTATAACATTTTCCCCATCTTGTTGACTTTCTTCCTCTGGGAGTTGTCATTGTTGTTAACTGCTGTTGACCAGCCCCTGACTCAAGTTGACCCCCATGTACAATGGAACTAAACACTGCCATCCCCATGACTGGTTAGGGATCAGACCATTGTGATCCATAGGGGTTTCACAGGCTGATTTTCAGAAGTAGATCACCAGGCCTTTCTTCCTAGTCTGTCTTAATCTGGAAGCACTTCTGAAACCTGTTCAGCATCATAGCAACATGCAAGCCTCCACTGACCAAAGGGTGGTAGTTGTGCATGAGGTGTATTGACTGGGAATCAAACGCGGGTCTCCTGCATGCAAGACAAGAATTCCACTGCTGAACACCAATGTCCCTAATTTAGAGTTTCTCAGTCTTTAGGGAACATAAGAATCATTGGAATGTCTATTAAAATGTTGGGGTTATGATTCACTAGGATGAGCTGGGGCCTGGCACCCTGAAGTATAAACCATCACGCTGCACTGCGTCTGCTTTACTCTCTCCTTTCATTTCTACTCTTGGCTTTGCCCATTTCTCCAGGCTTGGCTCAGGAGAGCTGGTGCAAGAGGAGGTGCCTGGAAAAACAGATGCAGCTGTGTCAGAGCTGTTTATTCTGAGCTCACAGCCCTGCCTAATACACAGTGCCATCAGGTTGTTGCTTAGGGAGACACCTATGATTCCATTAATTATTTAGGTATCCAAAGTAGCCACCATTAATGAATTTGAATGTATTACAATGATCCTAATCAGAGTAACAGATGCAAAATGACAATATGATACACACAATTTTCCCCCAGCGAGTTACACACTATTAAGGTCTGTTGCAGTCAATGACTCCAGATGCTTCAGCACTCTTACTGACCATGAACGATCCCGGTTTCATTACATGAAAGAAAATAAGTTCATCCTGTCATCTTGCAGAGTTAAAGTGGGACCCAATTCAGCAGCTGGTAAGGCATCATAAGTTGGTTTGCAATAATCCTGCTTCCATTTCAGGACTGACTGACTGGAAGAATTCTCTTGCATCTGGGCTTATCCTTCTCTTTACATTATTTTTATGCTTTCCCAGATGAAATGGTTTACTCTTGCTAAGAAAGCCTCTGACAGACTAAACAAGTGTTAGAAGAAAGTGAACTATGTTTATAGAAGGTGAATTCATTAAAATCAGAATAACAAAACCAAAGTCCGCCATGATAAAATGGGAAGCATAAAATTTCTCAAGAGTGTCTTCCGAAAAATGTTGTCAGATTTCTGGTACAAGCCAGGTTACAGGCGACAGCATTTTCCTCCTTCTTGTCCTAGAAATCATACAAAAGAAAAAAAAAAAAAAATTGAAGATAAAAATTCTCTGCCATTTTCAGAAAAAAAAAGAGACAAATATAAACCACAGACTCTGAGACACCTGTAAGGGCTGCCAAGAGAAGCTGAAATTGCATAGAAGCAGCACAGGAGGAAACAAAAAGCAGCAGCACAGATGGTGGTGGAGGGGTCCAGGGAAAGCAGATCACAGAATGGATCAGCAAAAACACTCTTCCTGTAGGTGAAGGACTCACTTGAAGTGTTGAAGTTAACAAAATTGTTCAGGAATTGAGGTGTGCAGCATGAGTACAGAAGGGTTTCCCTCTTGGTTTGGCTCTGAGAAACACAGTGTTATGGATTGAATTGTGTCCCCCTAAAATAGGTGTTGGAGTCCTGACTTTTATACCTGTGGATGTAGTTCTATTTGGAAATAGTGTTTTCTTTGTTATTGTCATGAGCCATATCAGTGTAAGGTGTTTCCTAAACCTAGTAACTTCTTAGTGATATAAAGAGTAACATAGACACAGAGACAAGCAAGCACAAATAAGGGAAGGTAGATGCCTCATGATCACCAAGAAACTGAGGAACGCTGGGGCTACAGAAGCTGAGACAAGAATCTCTCCCCACAGCCAACAGAGAAATAGCCTTTTCTTATAGCCGGTGTCCTGAATTTGGATATCTAGTCTCCTAAATCGTCAAGAAATAAACTTATGTTCTTTAAAGCTACCCATTTGTGGTATTTCTGTTACAGCAGCACTAGGAAACCAAGGAAAGGAAACACAGGAAAGAGGGCTCAACAAGGAAGAATTTGTATTTTCAGGAAGCAGTTCATTTCTGGGGCAGTAGAGAAGGACAGAACCTGTGGGTACCTAAGTCTGGAAGGCCACTCGGAGCCTCCTCTGGTAAAGGAAGCTGGTTCAGAAAAATCAAACTCATTTAATGATGAATAGTTTTTTTTTTTTTAAAAAAAGGCATTGATATTAACGAAAAATGTGACAAGTTCTAGCAAAACTAACCAGTAGATGGAGAACGCTCACAAGAGCAAATGGAAAGTATGCCCTAAAAATTTGTCATGAATTAAAACAAAAACATACTTAATGAGGTAGCTACCTTGATGAAGGAAGACCACAAAGCAGAAATATAAGAACTCAAAGAGGTGAGGCGTCAACAGGAAAATATGAAACATCAACTGAAATATAGAGAAGCAAATAATAACAGATGAATACACAATTGGAAGAAACATGGGAGAAAAAGACACCATGAAAACAGTGATGGAAATGATGGACATAAAAGGCAAGTAAAGGAATTTTCTGGATGTACTCAACTGGAGTTCTGTAAGAAAAACATGAACAATGGGAGAAAACCCAAACATTTAAAGATATAATTCAGGAAAACTTCTGATTATGAAATATATGAATCTACAAATTAAAAGAGCACCGTGTGTGCCAGGGAAAATTGACCCAGACCATTAACAATAAGAAATATCCTAGAAAAATTCTTAGACATGAAAAATGAAGGCAGAATTCTTTGGGCAGCAAAAGGATGAAGTAACTTACCAAAGGAAAAAAATCAGGCTGACTTCATATTTCTTCACGGCAACATTCAACACCACAGGCAGTGAAGCAATACCTACCAGAATCTTAGGGCAAGAAAGTGTGAGGCAAGGATGGTACATCTACCCAAACTATGCATGGAAGATCTCGGGAACACATTGGCCATAAGTCTTCCATGAATACCCAACTCAAGGGAGAAGTTCCACCAATCAAGTGATGGCTTATGTAATGTGGCTAAAGGACTGGCAGTGAGCTTGAAATACATTTAAAAGTAAAGCCAAGACTAAACCGTTTTAGAAATTAGTGTGAGGGAACAGAATGCAACTATTATATGCCTAATGTAGGAATGCTACAACTAACTACAGCTGAGAAAAGAAAGGGGCAAAGAAGGTAGGAGGTAGAGTAAGTTTGCTGAGTCCTCATTGGTAATAGCAATGGGCTGAAACATAGTAACGATTGTGAGGATGGTGCAGGAGCAGGCAGCATTTGGTTCTGTTGTACGTAAGGTCACTATGAGTCAGAACCAACTCGATGGCACCTAACAACAATAGTTGAGCAATTTCATTTAAAGTTGACAAATGAAGTAATAAAAATAAAATACTTATTTAGGAGTATAAAGATAAAAACTGGAAAGATAATATTGACATACCATTGGGTGGTGGAGGAGAAAGAGAGTCAACAAGGAAGAGGAGAAAGAAAGAGTAAGGAACTCAAAAGAATAGTTTTAAAAATAGAAGACTATAAAATAAAGTTATATTTATAAAGGTAACCAACAGAATAAAAACACAAACTTTTCTAAAAAGATAGAATAGCCATACACACAGAAATACACACACACACACACACACACACTCTCTCACACACAGCTGACAACATAGTGGAAAACTAAACTTAAAAAGAGAAAATACAAATAACATAAAATAATACAAGTGAACTGACTGAAACCAAGCAAATCTGTCACTTTAAAAATGATAAACGAGCTTGACTCAACTACTAAATGATGATTTTCAGACTGGATTCTAGTGATAAACCTAACTCTATGCTGTGTTCAAAAGAGACTTAAAGTGATTCAGAAAAGTAGAAAATTAACAGGATAAGCAAAAAGAGAAGCAGGGAAATACAAACAAAAGAAACTAAGGACTGCTATCTAAATATCAGACAAAGTTGAATTCAGGCCAAAAAGCATTAAATGAGACAAAGAAAGACACTTTATAATATTTGTTCCAGTTATCTCTTGCTTCATAACAAGCTGCTCTAAACTTAGTGGTGTAAAATCACAACCATTTTATTATATTCTCAGATTCTGTGGGAATTTGGACAGGGCATAACAACAGAGATGGCTTGTCTCTGTCTGCAATGTCTAGGGCCTCATCTGCGAAGACAAGCATGACCGGGGACTGGAAAAGTCTGGGGGATTCTTCACTCACGTGTCTGCTTGGGCTGGGCTGCTGAAGTCTGGGTTTAACTGAAACTGTCAAGTGGAGGCCCTAGGTGTGATCTCTCCACATGGCTTGGGCTTCGTCAAAGTATGGAGGCTTCATGACTTCTTACATTGGCAGTCCAAGAGGGCATGTTCCCAGTGAACACTGTGGAAGCTGCCCACATGACTTGGGCTTCCTCTCAGTATGGAGGTTTCATGACTTCTTACATTGGCAGTCCAAGAGGGCATGTTCCCAGTGAACAATGTGGAAGCTGCATGGTCTTTTATGGCCTCACCTTGGAAGGCACATATTGTTACTTCTGCAGAGCTCTCTTTGTTGACATAGTCATAGACTCAAACTAGATTCTAGAGAAGAGACATAGACCCCACTTCTCTAGGAGAGGAGTGTCAAAGAATTTGCGGCCATGTTTTAAATCCGCCACAATGTTAAAGGATGCAAATTATAGGTTAAAAAAGCAGTTATGAATATCTAGGTACTCAATAAAATAGGAATAGATGGATACTTTTTTAATATGATAAAATACATCAGGCTCAGTGAAAAAGCCAGAATCAAGCTTAATGCTAAACAATGGAAGTATTCCTTTCAAAAGCTAGAAAAAGTTAAGGATGGCCCCTAATACTAATATCAATTTTAACATTATTTAAAAAGTACTAGCCAAGGCAAACACTTGAACAGGAGGGGATAAAAATAACATTATTTGAAGATAATGTATTCTTTTACCTGGAATTCCCAAGAGAATTAGTTAAAAAACCGTTACAAACAATTCAAGAATTTGGTAACTAGCGGGAAAAAATTAATACATAGAAATTAATATCTCTCATATACAAATAACACAAGCTAGGATGGAAGAAAATACCCTATTTATGGTAACCCAAAATATTAAATATCTACAAGATATTTTAGAAGAAATGTGACCAGCTGCCACCAAGTAGATTCCAACTCATGGTGGCCCATGTGTTTCAGAGTAGAACTGTGCACCACAGGGTTTTCAATGACTGATTTTTCAGAAGTAGATCTCCAGGCCTTTCTTCCAAGGTGTCCCTGATTGGACTCAAACTTCCAACCTTTAGGGTAGCAGCTGAGCGTGTTAGACCTATTAAAACAAAATAAAACAAAACAACACAGCACATATACGAACTTTAAAACACTAGAAAACCTTGTGGATAGAAACATTTAACATCATAAAGATGTCAATTTTTATTAAGTTAATTCCAATAAAAATAATAATTTGTGTTTTGATGCTAGAAAATTTAATTCCAAAGTTCACATGGAAACATAAACAAAGAATAGCCAACAAAACTTACAAAGAAGAACAATGTTAGTGGTAGGGGTGGGGAAATGAGACAAGGCTTACCATGTATAAAACCTCAGCAGTGTGGTATTGGTACATGAATAGAAACAGATCAATACAACAAAATATAAAATTTAGAACTAGACAGGTATATCCAGTTAGACCTAAATATTTACAGGAATTTTGTACACAGTGGAAGTGGACTATTAAAAACTTAGTGTTGGGCTAACTGTAGAAAAAATTGGATCTTTTTCTCACACCATTATGGCAGAATACATTTTAAATGGATCAAAAATTGAAGTTAGTAAAGAAAGTCATGGAAGTGCTAGATGAAAACACTGGGAGAAAGAAACTCCTTCAAAGCCTTAGAGAAAGAAAGCCTTTCTAACTATGGCACAAATTCTGAAAAAAAAAAAAAAAAGAATGAGGAATTTAACCACATTAAAAAAAACCCCAAAAGCTCTGTAGAATAAGACACCATAACCAGGGTTAAAAGACAATATAAGTTGCAAAAATGATTTGAAAGTTATATTCTAAAGGATTGTTGTTTTTGTGGGTAGGTGCTGTTGAGGCAATTTCAATTCATAGTGACCCCATGTGACAGAGTAGAACTGCCACGTAGGGTTTTCTAGGCTGTAATCTTTGTTGTTGTTATTAGGTGCTGTCGAGTTTGTTCCGACTCATAGCAACCCTATGTGCAACAGAACGAACCACTGTCTAGTCGTGTGCTATCCCCACAATTGTCGTTATGCTTGAGCCCATTGTTGCAGCCACTGAGTCAATCCATCTCATTGAAGGTCTTCCTTTTTTTTGCTGACCCTCTACTTTACCAAGCATGATGTTCTTCTCCAGAGACTGGCTCCTCCTGATAACATGTCCAGAGTACGTGAGACAAAGTCTTGCCATCCTTGCTTCTAAAGAGCATTCTGTCTGTACTTCTTCCAAGACAAATTTGTTTGTTCTTCTGGCAGTCCATGGTATATTCGACATTATTTGCCAACACAATTCAAAGGTGTCAATTCTTCTTCAGGCTTCTTTATTCATTGTCCAGCTTTCACATGCATATACATTGTTTCTATCACCAAGGCCATATTTTTCAACTACTGTTCCTTTTTCTTTGTTTCCAACTTTGACATTCCAATTACCATTAATTATCAATGTATCTTGATTGCATGTTTGACCAATTTCAGACTGTAGAAGTTGGTAAAAATCTTCAATTTCTTCTTCTTTGGCATTAGTGGTTGGTGCATAAATTTGAATAAAAGTCTTATTAACTGATCTTCCATGCAGGGTATGGATATTATCCTATCACTGACAGCGCTTTACTTCAGGATAGATCTTGAAATGTTCTTTTTAACGATAAATGCAATGCTGTTCCTCTCCAATTTGACATTCCTGGCATAGTAGACCATATGACTATCTGATTCAAAATGGCTCATAGCAGTCCATTTCAGCTCACTAATGCCTAGGATATCAATCTTTACGTGTTCCATTTCATTTTTGATGACTCCCAATTTTCCTAGATTCATGCTTCGTACATTCCAAGTTCCTATTATTAATGGATATTTGCAGCTGTTTCTTCTCATCTTGAGTCGTGCCACATCAGCAAATGAAGGTCCCAAAAGCTTGACTCCATCCATGTCATTAAGGTCGACTCTGCTTTGAGGAGGCAGCTCTTCCCAAGTCATATTTTGAGTACCTTGCAACCTGGGGGGCTCATCTTCCGGCACTGTATCAGACAATGTTCCACTGGTATTCGTAAGGTTCCCACTGGCTGATTTTTTCAGAAGTAGACTGCAAGGTCCTTTTTCCTAGCCTGTCTTAGTCTGGAAGCTCAGCTGAAGCCTGTCCACCATGACTGACCCTTCTGGTATTTGAAATACCAGTGGCATAACCTCCAGCATCACAGCAACACTCAAGCCACCACAGTACGACAATTGACAGACTTGTGGGAAGACTGTAATCTTTATGGAAGCAAATTGCCAGGTCTTTCTCCCTCGGAGCTGCTGGGTGGGTTCAAACAGCCAACCTTTTGGTTAGCAGCTGAGTGCTTAACCATTGTATCAACAGGGCTCCTTTCTAAAGGGCTAATCGTTGTAAATCACTCTAATATATATATGTAATGGATAAGAATCTGGCCAACAATATAGTAGGAAAATGGGAAAATACATAAGTAGATTACGAAAACAGAAATTCCAGTGCACCTAAACATACAAAAAACCTTAGACTTTGCTCATAGATAAATGCAAACTAAAAGTACTGTGAGATGACTTTTTTTTAATCTATCAGATTGGTAAAAATCCCTAAGTTAGATAGCACATTTTGTTGATGAGGTTATAGGGAAATAATTCTGATACATTGCTGGTGAAAGCTGACTACAAATGTAACTTTTACTTGATTCTCATCCCAATGACTAAGAAAAAGAGGAAAAGAAATGCTGTAACTTTCTTTGGATTTTTAGCATTTTGAAGCCAGTATAATTTCAAAGTTGGTAGTAGTTTTTATATATGATGAACGACTAATTTTTTCATTATAGAAGAGTAGATAAAAACACTATATAGTGAAGTAAGTGTGACCCCAGTAAATTATTTAACCATTTTGGTCTCAGTTTTCTAGTTCTTGAAATGGGCATAGTAACAACTATCTCACAAATTTGTGATAAGAATCAACAAAGGTTTTGATACATGATAAAGATGAAATAGATGTCAGCTACTATTATTATTAGAGGAGCCATGGTGGCGCAGTGGTTAAAGCACTCGACTGCTTACTGAAAGGTTAGTGTTTTGAATCCATCAGTAGCTCCGTGGGAGAAAGATGTGGCAGTCTGCTCCTATAAAGATTACAGCCTTGGAAATCGTGGGGCAGTTTTACTCTGTCCTATAAGGTCGCTATCAGTCGGAATTGACTTGATGGCAATGTGTACTGTTATTATTTCAAAATATATCTTGATAAAAGAAGTTTTTTTTTTTTTTTTTTGGTCACGGGGAGGAGGTTAGTGCCTTAGCGAAAGTATAACTTAGAAATCTTTCTTATCAGTGTGGACTAGTCTCCTTTTCAGTTACCTAAAAGAGTATGTGAAGTATTAAGGTCCTCTAAAGGACCATGGCAGAAAAAAAATGGAACGATAAAAATACTGTTCTACTCACCCTTAGCTACTATTCTACCAGTGGATTACACTGTGGCTAGGAGGATGTGTAGATCAGAGGAAACCAATCTTTTTCCATCTGGTATCCCTTTTCTGTCTACCCATTATCAATTTCACCCTCTTTTCTCTCTCTTTGACTTTGGTCAAAAAATTATGCTCCATTCTACCTTATCTGGGAAAATTCCTTCCTTTGACCTGATGCTTCATGGAGTTGTCTCTCCTCCCGCCCCTGCCCCAGCCAAACTTTTTTGTGGAGTGTGCTACCCTTGCTACCTCTGGGTCATCCACATATTTCTTGTTCCCTGTGTTCTAGCTTCTCCCTCCATCCTTCTACTGCATCTACAATGATGCAACCATCCAGTGACCAAATCGAAAGTTCCCAGCCAGCAATCAAAAGCTCTTGAAACAATCTTTTTCCTGGACTGCTCCTGCATTCAGCATGGTTGATTCTCTTTCTTGTAGCATCTGCCTCACTTTCCTGTTTTTCCTACCTTTCTGTATGTTTCTTCCCTGTCTTTTTCTGGCTTTGCTTTCTTCCTACTCCTCCCATCAGTATACACATACTCCAAGGTTTACTCCTCATCTTTCTGTTCTTTCTCTTCATTATCTTCCTTGGAGATTTTAGTCATTCTCATGATTTCAACTTCTAGAGCACTATAAAGAATTCTCTACAAGGAATCAGCCTCTCTCTTTAAAATAAAACTCCAAACCCTCCAAGTTGGAGGCTGAGAGAAGAACTCTGAAAAGTTACTTTTCTGGTGAGATGGAGTGGTCTTACAAGCACCTCTGACTCTGCCTGCCCTCTTTCCTTGTTTTTTTTTTTTCCTCTTCTTAAGGATTCTCTAAATGTTTTCTTCCTCTTCAACACTATCCCTGGGTTTTTCCAGTATAGGAGGGCATTTTCAAGAACAGATATTTGAAAAGTCCCAAATAAACAGAAAGAAAAAAATTATAGAAAATATATATGGCACAAGAACCATCATTTTTTCAAAGCACAGATTTACAAATTTGATAATTCTATAAAAGAAGCATAGCATTATTTTAGGATAGCTAGCCCATGTGCCACAATGGTTAAGCACTTGGCTGCTAACTGAAAGGTTGGTGATTTGAACCCACCCAGTAACTCCATGGGAGAAAGACCTGGTGATCTGCTTCCGTAAAGATTACAGGCTAGAAAACTATATGAGGCAGTTCTACTCTGTCACATAGGGTCACTGTGAGTTAGAATCAACTTGGCGACACCTAACAACAACCACAACAACAGCCGTGGTTGAGGGCGAAGCCTGGCACCAAGGTAGCGTGAGTGGAAATAGTGAAGTAAGGATGGATTTGTGGAAGAATTATGGGTGTGTATGTGTGTGTGTGTGTGTGTGTGTGTGTGTGTGTGTGTGTGTGATTGACTACGTCAATGAAGGTCAGGGAGGAATTGAAGATGACTCCAAGGTGGCTGAGTGGATGGTGATGATCTTAGTCAAAATGGAGGACACAGTAAAAGGAACTCATTTTGGTAAGGAGGATAGTGAGTTTAATTTAGAACATATGGAGTTTAAGCTCCTAAAAGGACATTTAAAAATAGGAGTAAAGGAACCATATTATTGAAACAATGTCTTCACATTTTTTCCCCCGGGAATGGAATAAGAATGATCTCATCCATCCTTGTGGCTTCAGCTATTACCTGTATGATAGTGATTCCTGTAGTAGTCATCAGAGCTGCTCAGTCAGTACTGCCAGTTTTCTGCTTTCCAGACATAGGGTAGGATTGCACTTGCTGCCCCTTTGAAGTAGGTGTGACCAAGGGGCTTGATTTGCCTAATGAAATATGAGAAGTGACATGTGTCACTTCTATGTGGAAGCTTGCAGAACCAATACATTATTCTCCACGCCCCCTCCTCAGTGCCACAGTGACTGTGACAGCACACATCAAGACAGAGCCTTCACCAGCCAGGGGCCCTGAGTGAACCAGGACACAGAACACCTGGACAGGTAGTGGTTTTGAGAAATAAACTTTTGTGATTTTATGCTATTGAGATTTTTGGGTGTTTGTTACCGCTCTACTGCCTACTATCCTGATAGACGTAAGTCCTAAATCTTTATCTCCAGCACCCTTTTCTGTATAGGGGGCATTGGTTGTGGTTCAGTGGTAGAACTCTCATCTTCCATGCAGGAGACTCTGGTTCGATTCCTGCCAATGCAACTCAAGTGCAGCCACCACCCATCTGTCAGTGGAGGCTTGCATGTTGCTATGATGCTGAACAGGTTTCAGTGGCGCTTCCAGACTAAGAGGACTAGGAAAAAAGGCCTGGTGATCTACTCCAAAAATCAGCCAATGAAAACCTATGAATCACAGCAGTTCTTTCTGCAACTGATCATGGGGACGGCACAACACCTGGCAGCATTTTGTTCCATTTTTCATGGGTCACCATGAGTCAGGGGCCAACCTGATGGCAGCTAACAACCACAACCACAACAACTCTCCTCTGTATAGTGATCATGAATCCCTAGACTTTTCAGAGCAAACCTGATTTAGGGTATTTTTACTATCTTAAAAGTGAGTCAGTTACTAAATGTGACTTCCTTTTTTTTATACCTCTATGTTATTTTAGAACAATGGCTTTTAAACTCTTTCAACCATGATACGTAGTAAGAAATAATTTTATCTCAGTAGATGCATAAATCAGAAACAAAACTTTCATGAAACAATACTTAGTGTTACTGTGTATAAAGCATGATTATTTTTATTCTATTTTATCTTATTCCATTCAGAAATACTTATTGTAATCCACTAAGTAGATGTCATAAACCAGTCATGGGTCTTAACCCACAGTTTGCAAAACCCTGACATAGGGCCTGGACTTTGGGGTTGGAATATCTCAGTTCATCCTGACTCCTCTACTTATTACTGCTAGGTAACAATCAAAAGGTGTATAACCACTGAGCCTCAGATACCTCATCCATAAAATGGGATACTAATTCCTACCTAATTACCTGTTTTCTAATTAAATTAGATTAAATGAGATAATATATGTAAATGGCCAGGTATAGTTCTTAAAACATTTTAAGTCATCATAAACCATAAACCTGATTTTTGGTTAGGAAGATTTGTCCTGACATGAAAGAGCAGAGGATCCAATTTTTCCGAAACCGTGGTGGGACAGATACATCACTTTCTGACATATCCTACTTCCCTGACCTCACTTTGTTCCCATGGGCCAGCCACCTCCCCGACACATACTCTCCTAGCACATTCCTTCTCTGCAAGCTCAGCGTGTGTGCACTGCCTTTGAGGGTGGGGCTTGGGCACTTGCACTTCCTCCACCACAGGGACGGTGTGTTTGATGGAGACCAGAGTCTGAAGTGCATTTGGAAACAGTCTGCACTTATTATTATATCATATTATTTTCTCAGCCTTCTTCTTACCAGCCTGAGTGACTTTGCTGTGGAAGAAGACCTCCTTGTCTCAGTAAGACAAAACAAACAAACAAAAGGCCCATTGCCATCGAGTCTATTCTGACTCATAGAGACCCTAGAGGACAGAGTAGAACTGACGCACAGGGTTTCCAAGGAGTTCCTGATGAATTCAAACTGCTGACCTTTTGGTTAGCAGCTGAGCTCTTAACCACTGTGGCACCAGGTCTCAGCACCCAGTTCAAATTATTTATCTCCCATACCAATCATCAACGTTTTGTGTGCTCTTTCTGATGGCCTGTTGTCTTGTCTCCCTATATGATTATAAGCTTATAGAGGTTGTGTCTGTGACTCCACACCTCTAACAGAGCCTTGAACACAGTTAAGTGCTCAATAAATGTTTATGGATGGAGTCTGCCTATAATACTCTGTACTCATGTGTCATGGATTGAATTATGTCTCCCAAAAAATGTGTGTATCAGTTCGGCTGAACCATGATTCACAGTATTGTGTGGTTGTCCTCAATTTTGTGATTGCAATTTTTGTTAAATAGGATTACGGTGGGATTGTAACACCTTTACTAAGGTCATATCCCTGATCCAATGTAAAGGGAGTTTCCTTGGGATGTGGCCTGAACCACCTTTTATCTTACAAGAGATAAAAGGAAATGGAAGCAAGCAGAGAGTTGGGTACCTCATACCACCAGAAAGCTTGCCAGGAGCAGAGCACGTCCTTTGGACTTGAGGTTCCTGCGCTAAGATGCTCCCAGACCAAGAGAAGAATGATGCATCACAAGGACTTTCCTCCAGAGCCAACAGAGAGAGAAAGCCTTCCCTGGAGCCATCACCCTGAATTCGGACTTCTAGACTACTGGACTGTGAAAGAATAAACTTCTCTTTGTTAAAGCCATCCACTTGTGGTATTTCTGTTATAGTAGCACTAGATGACTAAGACACCATGTAATACTCTTTACCCCTTTCCTGATTTCCTGGACAACTCCTATTAATCTTTCAGGTCTCTGCTTAAAAACCACTTTCTCTGGGTGCGCCTATCCTGAGCTCCCAAGGAAACTCTTGGTTTTACCATCTGTCTTAGTCATCTAGTTCTGCTGTAACAGAAATACCACAAGTGGATGGCTTTAACATAGAGAAATTTATTCTCTCACAGTCCAGTAGGCTACAAGTCCAAATTCAGGACGTCAGCTCCAGGGGAAGGCTTTCTCTTTTTGTCACCTCTGGAGGAAGGTCCTTGTGATACATCAGTCTTCCCTTGGTCTGGGAGCTTCTCTGTGCAGGAACCTCTCAGGTCCAAAGGACGTGCTCTGCTCCTGGTGTTGCTTTCTTGGTGATATGAGGTCCCCATGTCTCTCTGCTCACTTCTCTCTTTTATATCTCAAAAGAGATTGTCTAAAACTCCTGAGGGACTGAATTGCTGGGCGGAGGCTGTGCGGACCATGGTCTTGGGGAACATCTAGCTCAATTGGCATGACACAGCTTATAAAGACAAGGCTCTACATTCTACCTTGGTGAGTAGTGTCTGGGGTCTTAAAAGCCTGGGAGCGGCCATCTAAGATACTCCACTGGTCTCATCCCTTCGGGAGCAAGGGAGAATGAAGAGAACAGGATACAACGAAAAGATTAGTCTGAAGGACTAGTGGTCCACAGCTACCAAGGCCTCCACTGGACTGAGTCCAGTACAGCTAGATGGTGCCCTGCTACCACCACTGACTGCTCTGACCAGGATCACAACAGAGGGTTCTGGACAGAGCTGGAGAAGGATGTAGAGCATAATTCTAACTCACAAAAAAAAGACCAGATTTACTGGCCTAAATGAGACTAGAGAAACCTCGAGAGTATGGCCCCCAGACACCCCTTTAGCTCAGTGGTGAAGTTACCTCCGAGGTTCACTGTTCAGCCTGGGAGTGGAGAACCCCATAAACCAAATGAGACTAATGAGGTACAGGAGTCCAGTGACAAGGCTAGAAGGCAGAAGGGGACAAGGAAGCTGGTGATAGGGAACCCAAGGTTGAGTAAGGATATTGTTGATGTGTTGTGAGATTGTTAACCATTGTCATAGGGCAACATTTGTAGTAACTGTTAAACGAGAAACTATTTTGTTCTGCAAGCCTTCATCTTAAGTGAGAATAACAGCACAACTGGAAGAGCGTAGTCAATGTCACTGAACTGTGTATGTAGAAATTTTTGAAATGGTGTATCTTTGGCTATGTGTATTTTCACCAAAAAAAAAAAAAAAAGGTTGAGAATTTAGAGGGTTAATATGTTGTGGGGTTGTTAACCAATGTCATAAAACAACACGTGTACTACTGTTTGATGAGAAATTATTAGTTCTGTAAGCCTTCACCTGAAGTACAATAAAATATAGAAAATAATTTAAAAAAAAAGAGATTGGCTAATTTTGTAGATTTCATCAATATAACTGCTGCTAATCAGTCTTACTACATCATAGTGATAGGATTTACAACATACAAGGAAATCACATCAGATTACAAAATGGTAGACAATCATATAATACTGGGAATTATGACCTAGCCAAACTGATACATGCATTTTTGGGGAGACACAATTCAGTCCATGACACCATCTTAATACTTTCCAAGTTTACTCAAACTACTTGTTTGTCTTTCTTGCTATGTTAAATAGCACGATAACTTTCAAACTCTTTCATTTATGAGGGAAGAAGTTGTTCTGATTTGTTGCAAAGACCCTGGAGGCATAGTGGTTAAGAGCTATGGCTGCTAACCAAAAGGTTGTCAGTTTGAATCCACCAGGCACTCCTTGGAAACTCTATGGGGCAGTTCTACTCTGTCCTGTAGGGTCACTATGAGTTGGAATCGATTTGACAGTAATGGGTTTGGTTTTGGTTTTGGTGCTAGGCACAGCGCTTCATTTTAGAGTATTTTAGAGTATGTCCTTCTAAATCAGACATCTCACTCCTGAATGTTTGCATGGGCCAGACAGCTCATATACCTGAGTGAAGCCAGTCATATGGAATTGGGGAAGTAGAGATTTTAGGCCTCATCTAAAAAGGTAGCCACTACTCAGTATCGGCAGAATGTTACCAAGAAAAAGTGGCTCCTCATTGATAGAACTTTCGTATTTTAAATGTTGGCAAACAGTGTTTTTCAATTAAAAAAAAAAAAAAAATCCATAGACTTCTACTTAACACTCTTTGCTCAAGACTGTATACCAGCCACTCCTTGGAAATCCTGTGGGGTGGTTCTACTCTGTCCTATAGGGTTGCTATGAGTTGGAATCGACTCAATGGCAAAGGGTTTGCATATATAATGCATACATATTTATATATATGTGTATTTATAATATTTTCCCCTTAACTGAGCATATTTTCCTGTCAATGTTGCATATATCTTCAGTTCCTTATCTGTAAAATGGTGATAATAAGATATTATTTTACAGAATTGTTGAAAGGATTAAATGAAATAGTGTGTCCAAAGCCCAAGAGCAGGGCTAGGCCCATAGTAGATGCCCCATAAGTGGGAGCTCCCTCTTCCCCTCTCTCCTGCTCAGTCTCATGTCAGGCGAAGCAGTAACCCTAGCAGTAACTAAATAAAATGTGTTCCCTGGGATGCTTCTGTGAGGTATTAATAGATATTGGGGAAGGGAGTTGTATGAACAAATACATTTGGAGAACATGACCTAAACCTCTTTAAGCATAACATCTTTACAAAACGACTTCTTCGAGACTTTAATATGCTAATATGCTTTGTGAATCTTCCAAAAGGGGATAGGGATGCAACATTTCTCAAATTTCATTGACCTGAATGAGTGTCTCATGAGGCACGCCATGAAATGTTGAATCCTAATGGCTCATTCTGCTCAGGTATTGCTTTAAGGTCTGCTTAGAAGCAGTGGTCAGAGTCCAGGAGACAAGCTCCAGCCAAGTGGGGCTGTGTTGTCCAACCATCTACCTCACCAGCTCACACTGGGTCTGAACTCGTAGTTCTGTAGAGTCTTCGCTTATTTTCACTTAACAGGCAAGTTATCCAGGGACCTCAAACAACTCCATTGATCCTGCAATGCTTTAGCAGCAAAGCTGTAAACAAATGTACCCACTGAACAGCAGTAAGTTGATGCTGGCTAACGAAGCCACCCTCTTGCTAGCATTGATTTTATCTTTAACTAGCTATTCTCCCAGTAGAACCAAAGGAGGCTATTTTATTTCTGTTGATTCCATTCTTGAGATCGTTATGTTGATTATGTGTATTCTCTTTTTTCGTGTAGATGTTTGAAATTTCCCTAG
Source organism: Dugong dugon (assembly GCA_030035585.1). NCBI lineage: Eukaryota > Metazoa > Chordata > Mammalia > Sirenia > Dugongidae > Dugong > Dugong dugon. The sequence goes on from CM057462.1 coordinate 131,809,118, forward strand.
GAAACATTTTCTTCTGCCTAAGATTGCATAGAGCATCATTTTAATGCATAGTAAATGTTGCTGAGTAGAAAAATGCATGCATTACCACGTATTTTTGCAAAGTAAGAGCTTTATATCTTGGTAATTATTTTCAATGTGTGTTTATTGATTTTTATAATACAGGGATATTAACTTGAAAGAGAACAAATTACATACAACAAATTAAGCACTTGCATGGATTAGAAAATCGAGGTAGTGCACTCAAGGCATGCCTAATACGAGAGTGTAGCATGATAGGAGAACTGTGTGGTTTTACATCACATCTGGGAGGATTTTATCCAGCCACTTGTCAGAAAGGATCTTTAACTGAAATGCAGGTGCAGATTGGCATGCATTTAAAGAATTGTAGAATTTTAGAACTGGGAGAGAACCTTAGATAAGGAAACTGAGGACAAAAAGAATTAGCCAGAGGTAGAGACTAGGTTCCTGGACACCCAGTCCCGTGTTTGCTTCCCAACCACCCACTGCCTCCCTGAATCTCAGTCAACATTTATCAGCTCTGTGACATTGATCAAGTAAATATTTTCTCATGTAAAATAAGGATAACACCTAATAATGAGATAATATATATGGATGTAGCATTGTGTTTGGCATAAATTAAAAAACAACAAAAAACAGTTGACACAGAGTTGGTTCCGACTCATAGTGACCCACTGTGTGTCAGAGTAGAACTGCTCCATAGGGTTTTCAATGGCTGATTTTTGGGAAGTAGATCACCAGGACTTTCTTCCGAGGTGCCTCTGGGTGGACTCAAACCACCAACCTTTCAGTTAGCAGCTGAACACATTAACCATTTACACCACCTAGGGTGTAAATATCATTTCATTCATTCATTTGACATATAGTTATTGAGTCCCTACTAAGCTTCAGGCACTAATTTCAATAGAACAAGTTTTCCTTCCAGGACAGATATTTACTTTAATAAGCATTTAATTAATTTATATGGCATATTTTAAAATGCGTAGTCAAAATATTTCACATTTGAATTTCAGTGGGGAGGGGCGGGAAGAAAGAGGCTAAATTCAGTAGTTCAAATATTCTAAAATACAAAGATTTGTGATGTGATCCTGGAACTCTTTGGACTAAAGTTGCCGTATAAACTAACTTGTTAATGTTATTAGCATTGCCATCAGTTGATGTCTTTTCAAAAAGTGCAGTGGCAAGTGATCCTCACCCTCCACCCTCTTAAATAATGTATCAAAAAGGCTTTACCCCAGGAAGGCGGGAGTGCAGCTAGCCCAGTGGGGGCAATGCTTTTCAAGTGATGGAGTAGCTGAAAGGATTTGGGTGTCGCCTGCTTGTTCTGTGGCTCATGGACTCTCTTCCAGTTTGTTTCCCTCCCAGTTTAGTCATCTTGTTTGATTTGTACATGAGACTTTGTTGTTGTTGTTAGGTGCCGTTGAGTCGGTTCCAACTCATAGTGACCCTATGTGCAACAGGACGAAACACTGCCTGGTCCTGGGCCATCCTCACAATCATTGTTATGCTTGAACCCATTGTTGCAGCCACTGTGTCAATCCATCTCGTTGAGGGTCTTTCTCTTTTTTGCTGACCCTCTACTCTACTAAGCATGATGTTCTCCAGGGACTGATCCCTCCTGATAACATGTCCAAAGTATGTGAGATGTAGTCTTGCCATCTTTGCTTCTAAGGAGCATTCTGTTTGCACTTCTTCTAAGACAGATTTTAGGGCAAGACAATTTCAAGACAATTTCAAGGTGGGGGATAAACATTCATCAGGATCCTGGAAAGACTTGGTTCAAGGCGCACATCCTCTGGCTCTGGCTTCTCTCTAGGGGTTGAAATATGCAGAAATAGACAGGGTGGTGAGTAGAGACTATACATCATTTGTTGTTTAGTACTAAACACACCCTCCCAAGATGACTTTAGATCTAGTAGTAGTTTCTTAGAACTCGATGGTTGAGGTTGGAAGGAGCAGGGTGTGGGAAGCCATTATGGATTTACGTGAACATCTTCTTCAGCACTACCTGATTTGTCTCTTTACTTCTTAATGTGACAGATGGGTCTGTGACATATCTTGGCTGGCTCTGGGTGGGGAAATGTCTTCTCCCAGGACTGCAAGAGACTGGGTAACCCTTGAAATTGCTTCATGGCTTCAGACTGAGAACTAGGGGGTTTTGAGCACCACATCTACTCCTCAAGGAAGGGTCACCTCTAGATCTCCAGCTGGTATTTTTATGATTTTCTTTTTGGTTGTTGCCATTCTTGGTTTAAATGGTACAGAAATAGTGTTTGTTCCTAGAAGAGAATTTTTTAAAAAGTGATATTAAGCCATATCATTTATAATAAATTGGATTTTATTCTTTAATTTATAATCTTTAATTCATATATGGAAACCCTACCATTGCAATGATGTTTTCCATTTTCGTGGAGAATGAATAATCATATATTGCTACTTGCTATATGCCTTGCATATGTCTCCTCCCTTTGTTAAATTTGAAAATACGTTTTCTAAATTTAATTATATTACTTCAAATCTTAAATATTATATAGGGTAGTTCTCAACTTGTAGGGCACTCAACTAATAGAGTTTATTCTTAAAAATTTCTTATTTGAAACTCAGTATTTTTCCCGAAGAAGTATTATGATTATGATTAAATTCACACACAATCCTTGTCATTCATAACGTATCTGAAATATCGTACATTTATATTGTAAAGGAGAAACAAAAACAGTCCCTAAAATGGTAAACAAGACTAAAAATATGAAGACTGAAAAAGAAACCTATATTTATTTATATTAAATGCTAGATCTTGGGAAATACAATTTTAATTAGAGGGGAATTTTGAGAACTTCATGGTAGAACTTGAAGGGGTTTACAGGCTCATTAAAATGGTTCATTGCGTGGGCTCTTTATTATACCTTTTTTTTTTTCTCTATTCTTTTATACAGGTATACTAGTACTATTATTCTTATATTATCTTAGCCATGACCAAGACAATTCTTTAGTTTCATATATAAACTTAAGGAGGAAGAATAACGAGGATAAGTAAAAGAATTGCCATAGCACACTGAAGGCCCTGTTGAAGGTATACAACAGGAATTGGAAATGGGGCCAATTTATGGAATCCAGTGTCTTCTCCAAGGCTGAAGAATGTGGATTGTTGCATGGCTTCAGGGTTGGGTTTTCATCAAATGGTAGAGGGGAAGGACATGTATACAATGAAGTTGAAGGCAAGAGAAAGTGAATGATTCAGGTGATTAAATTTGCGGTCTAGGTTGAGTGGCTGAGTTGAGAGGAAAAGGGTCCGGAAGAGTTCCTCCTGGGAGGAAGAGAAGGTTTGAAGGGACTAGAGATTTATTGTTGGACTTTCATCTTCGGGAGAGGGCTGTATTTAAGGCTGTTATTATGCACCATTGTGAACAAACCTGGTGTCTTAGTCATCTAGTCCTGCTATAACAGAAATACTATAAGTGGATGGCTTTAACAAAGAGAAATTTATTTCTTCACAGTAAAGTAGGCTGAAAGTTCACATTCAGGGCCCTGGTGCCAGGAAAAGTCTTCCCTCTGTGTTGGACTTCTCATCCGTCTTCCCCTGGACTAGGAGCTTCTCCATGCAAGGACCCCAGGTCTGAAGGGTGAGCTCTGCTCCTGGCACTGCTTTCTTGGTGGTAAGAGGTCCCCATCTCTCTGCTCGCTTCTCTCTTCTATATCTCAAGAGATTCCCTCAAGACACAATCCAATCTTGTAGACTGAGTCCTGCCTCACTAACACACTGCCGCCTATCCTCCTCTTTAACATCATAGAGGCAGGATTTACAACATATAGGAAAATCACACAATACCAGGAATCATGGCCCAGCCAAACTGATAGACACATTTTTTGAGGGACATGATTCAACCCATGACACCCAGCTTTCCAGTGATGTTCAGACTTGGAATTTGAAGCTTTGTACATATATTTTTTTCCAGTAAAACCCATGACTTTTCAATTCCTCTGCTTTTTAGTTTAGAATATTGTGAAATATTTTACAAGTCCTCATAATAAGATACAGTGTGAGGTGCAGTTCTTTTGTTTAATGGTGTTTATGTTTCGGTTAGTTTCTTCGAATAATTTTCATATTTGGTTCTTAGATAAGGCATCACAGAACCTTGTGCAATTGTCTAATAAACTATCCTTATATTTATTTGAAAGAAAAAAAAATGAAGACAAGGAATATTCATTGTAGTTAAAAGTGAATATATTGGGTCCTGGGCAAGATAGTACTGAAACACTCCATCATCCCGTGCAATATTGAAAGGGAGTGGGTGTGGATAGGTTTTCAGATTTTTTTTTAGTGACATTTCATATCCCAAATGTCTTTTTGCTGTTTTAATACACGAGTGCTATTCTCCATTTGTCTCCTGGAGTTGTTTTGAGGATCAAGCGAGATAATGCCTGTGCAAGTGTTTTGTACATGGTCAAGTTCTATGCATATGTTAATTCTTCTCTGCCTTGCTACTTAGATACAATGGCTGTACTCAAACAAATGCATTGAAGGCAACTTCCAGGACCAAAAGCTACAGCTCTGCACGCTTCCCTGCTACACTCCTGGGTTTACTTCTTAGAGAATGCTAAACGCATGTGGCAGGATCCTGACCCCAAATCATTACAATGGATAGACTGTGCGCACAGAGCTTAAACTATATGTGTGCTTGCTGCAACATGATGGGTATAACTGCTTGCTGAGAATTTGATTTATTTTCCAATAGTTTAGCATCCCTCTGCTTTTATCTGATATGACTATTTTACAAGCGTGCGTACCAAGCATGGCTTCAAAATTGCAGGTTATGAAATAGAGAGAATGGAACAATTGCCGTGCATAGCAGAAATCTTCCTGTTCGGTCTGTGTGCCGTATATTTTAAAGCAAGATGGACTGCTGAATGGCGATGGGGGCTTGCCTTGGGCTTCATCATTTTTTCTCCTACACGTGAAAGAAAATGCAAGACTTTCTTCTTCATTTTTCAACTTCATATTGTTAGTTGGTTTTCCACAGTTTGGTTATGATGATGGGTTTTTGCCTTATCATTTGTTGGCATAATAACAATGACATGATGACAGGGAAGAGAGCAGTTCCCCTTTAGGAGGGAACAGAGCAGCTGATACTCGCGATAGGAATGTAGCAGGCTGATGGGGATGCCTCCCCCTTTCCCATTTCACCTCAACCCAAATCTCCATTTTTCAATAACACACTTGCACCCTTGTTCTCTTAGAAATACCCAACAGGAACTCACGGCTATTATGAATATGCAGACATTTGCGTGTAGAACCAACTAGCTCGTTTACAAGTCTGTGCAGCTGAGGTACCAGCACACGAACACTGTTCCTAGAAGGGCAGCTTGTTTCACTGGAAGTTACATTTATTTCAGGGTTCTTCCTGGAGATATCCCTTCCTCTCCCTGCTCCACACTGGTGCTTGCCTCTGGACTGTGACAGTTGGCATCTAAGAACAGAGCAAATCGAGGGCTGGTTCAACTCTGATAGCATCTTTACTCTGTTGTAGGCTCCCTTCAGCCCAGTTTGCTATATACCTCAATGCCCATGAGATTTTCCAGTTTGAGGACACACTGACTGTGCGTCTCTTTCTATTACTTTACTCTTTATCTTGGGTGAATGATCATTTGGTTATTTTAAGCAAGTGAAGTCTGCAACAAACAGAGAAATTAGCGATCTCAGAGTAACAAATGATTTCCTGTTGACAAGAGTTTCTTCTGTGGCTTCCTATACAGGATGAATGACTAGAATTTATTGAGCATTAACTGTATGCCAGGCACTGTGCAAAGTGATTTACGTGGTTCTCACAACACTCCTATGAAACAGACACAGTAATCACCTCCATTTTATAGAACGAAAATAAGGGATAGAGAGGTTAAGTGACACAGCTGTGTGAGGTAGAGTGGGGATTTAAATCTAAGCATTCTGACCCCAGAGTCTGAATTCTTAACCTCTACTCTGTGCTCCTTGGCATGGCACTTACTCAGGACACATAAATATTTGTTTAATGCTTCCAATGTACTAGATACTGACTTAGGTGCTAGAGTTATAACTAAGGAAAATAAGGTATCTCATTGAACTCCAAGTGGGCGGGGGGAGATCAGACATCAAAGTAAACAAATCGATATAATTACATAGGAATAAGAAAAAAAAAAAAACCAAAAAACCAGGATCATGTAATTGAGTGACTGGTAGAAAGAAGCAGATTGGGTGGTTAGAGAAGGCCCCTCCCAGGAGATAACATTTGAACTTAATGAGGAGAAGGAGCCAGCCATGAAAATTTCCGTGGGAAGAAAAGAGCTAACTTCAAAGACAAAGACTGTGTGGTGGAAACACATCTGATATGTTCCGGGAACATCAAGTGAGTGTGCAAGTGTCCCAAGCGGAGGGGAAGTAGTGGGAGATATGAGCGGGGAGATGAGTGGCTAGTGAGTAAGAGCTACAGCTGCTATCCAAAAAGTCAGCAGTTCGAATCTATCAGGTGTTCCTTGGAAACCCTGTGGGGCAGTTCTACTCTGCCCTATAGGATGGCTATGAGTCAGAATCAACTCAACAGCAACGGATTTGGGTTTTTTTTTGTTTTCTCCTTCTTACAATATGCAAACTACGTGGCCCCTCCCCTGCCCCCTCTGCCAACACTGCCGATTCCCATTTTCTCCTTTATTTTTCTCTGAAGCACTTATTACATTTGACAGGCTATATATTTAATATATGTTGCTCTCGGTTTTCTCTGTCCTACTAGAATATAAGCACCACGTGGGGTGCAATTTTATTCTGTCTGGTTTATTGCTGTGTCCCAGAGCATAACACAGAGTCAGGTACATTGTGGGCTTAGTAAACATCTGTTGAATGTTTACTGAGTGACTGACTGAGGAACTCGATTATGATGACAATGTCCTATACTCTTATCTGATACTTATTAATTTTTATACAAAGAGCTTTCATGTACATCATCTTACTTAACTCCTCACCAACTTGGGAAGTAGAGAGATATTACGGGTTGAGTTGTGTCCCCCCAAAATATATGTTGAAGTCCTAATTCCCCAGTACGTGTGGATGTGGCTTTATTTGGAAATAGGGTCTTTGAAGATATAATTAGTTAACGTGAGGTCTGTTGTGGATTTAATTGTGTCCCCCCAAACATGCGTGTCAGCTTGGCTAGGCCATGATTCCCAGTATTATGTGGTTGTCCACCATTTTGTGATCTGATATGATTATCCTCTGTGTTGTAAATCCTAACCTCTGTAATGTTAATGAGGCAGGATTAGAGGCAGTTATGTTGATGAGGCAGGACTCAATCTACAGGATTAGGTTTTATCTTGAGTCAATCTCTTTTGAGACATAAAAGAGAGAATTGAGTAGAGAGAGACGAGGGACCTCACACCATTAAGAAAGCATAGCCGAGAGCAGAGCTCGTCCTTTGGACCCACGGGTCCCTGAGCTGAGAAGTTCATAGACCAGGGGAAGATCGATGACTAAGACCTTCCCCCAGAGCCAACAGAGAGAGAAAGCCTTCCCCTGGAGTTGGCACCCTGAATTCTAACTTCTAGCCTCCTAGACTGTGAGAGAATAAATTTCTGTTTGTTAAAGCCGTCCACTTGTGGTATTTCTGTTATAGCAGCACTTGATAATTAAGACAAGGTCATACTGAAGTAGGGTGTGTCCTAGTCTAATACGAGTGCTGTCTTTATAAAAGAGAAGACACAGAGAGAGATGAGGAGGGAAGACTGAGGCAAAGATTGGAACACCAAGGATCGCTGGTTTTACCAGAAGCTGGAGAGAGGCATGGGATAGATCCCTCTTCAGAGACCTCAGACGGTATGAATATGGCTGACACTCTGATTTTGGATTCCTAGCCTCCAGGACTGGGAGACAATAAATTTCAGTTCTTATAAGCCACCCAACTTGTGGTACATTGTTAAGACACCTGTAGGAGACTGATATAAGCAGGAAGGAAGGCTCAGTGTGGTGACATAACCTCTCTGGCTGTCTAACTGACAAGTTGTCAACATAGGGGTTTGAGCTCTTGTCTGTTGATTCCAAATCCAAAAGTGTCCTCCCCACTGCATATACCAAGTCACGGCAAACAAGTGTTGTTTGCACAAAACATAAACACTTTGGGGTAGAAAGAGTGATGGAAGTGTTCTGGGCTAAGGATTGCATAGCATCTCTGTTGTCTCATTATCCTAGTCTGAAATGTTCAGCTGGGAGGGTCTTGCCTGCCAAAGTGAGGACAGGTACAATATACGTCATAACAGCACCACACCAGATGCAGTCTCAAATGCCTAGGCTCAGCGCCAAATTTAACAAAACCAGACCAGACTCACTGTAAGCCTTGCATGTGCAGGTCTTAACCAGCCCAATGGCATTAGGGGGTCCTACAGAAAAGAACAAACTCCTGAGGGTAGATGGGTTTGGAGCTCATGTTTATAGTAATAAAAACTCACTTTGGTATAGAGATTTATAGTCATTGCTTTTCTTTAACATTTGCTGTCAAATTTGATTTTTTTTTTTTTTTAAACAAGGCTTTTGGTTAAAAGGAGTTGGCATGAATTTGCCTACTTTACAGAAGAAGAAGCTGAGGCCTGGACAGAACGCACTGCTGTCAAGTTGATTCAGACTCATGGTGACCCCATGTGCTTCAGAGTAGAACTGCACTCCACGGGGGTTTTTTTGACTGTAATCTTATGGAAGCAGATTGCCAGGCCTTTCTTCCAGAGCGCTGCTGGGTGGATTCAAATCACCAATCTTTCAGTTAGTAACTGAGAGCAAATAGTTTGTGCCACCCAGGGACCCTCCATTAGTAAGGGACAGAATTGAATTTTCAGGTCAGGATTGTTGAAGCGAAGACTGATGCTTTCTTCTTTTCATTACTAGCAGTGGTTCTCAAACTTTAGCACACGTAAGCATCATATGGAGAGTTACAACACCCCCAGGGATTCTGATTCAGTAGGTCTAGGATGAGGCCTGATAATTTGCATGTCTACATACTCTCAGGTGATGCTGATGCTCTGGTTGGCTGATTACACTTTAGTTAGCACTGATATAGAGGGTATGGCCGACTTTACCATTTCCTGTGCAGTGGGGCTTCCTTATTCCCCATATTGTGCCTCTAACTTCGTTTCCCACTAAAATCCCTTGCTCACTCCACTTCAGCCACGCTGTCTTCCGAGCATTCCAGGCATGCTCCCACCTCAGGGCCTTTGCACTTGCTTTTCTTTCTGCCTGGAATGTTTTTATGCCTACATGTCCACATGGCTTACACCTTCTCTGTCTTGCACTCATTGCACAGATGTTACCTTTGCAGTGATGCCTTCTTTGACCATTCCCACTCCTAGTACTTTGTATCCGTTATCCCTGCTAATTACTTTCTATAGTACTTATCACCTTCTAATATACCATATGTATTAGTTTCCTATTGATACTGTAACAAATTACCACATATTTAGTGGCTTAAAACAACACAAATTTATTATCTTACAGTTCTGGAGGTCAGAAGTCCAAAATGGGTCTCACTAATTTGTGGGGCTGTGTTCATTCTGGAAGCTCTAGGGGAACTGATTACACTTTAGTTAGCACTGATACAGACGGTATGGCCGACTTCACAATTTCCTGTGCAGTGGGGCTTCCTTTATTCCCCATATTGTGCCTCTAACTTCGTTTCCCACTAAAATCCTTTGCTCACTCAAGGATCTTTGTGATTACATTGGTACCCCTTTAGATACTCCATGATACTCTCCCCCATCAAGATCCTTAAGTTAATCACATCTGCAAAGTCCCTTTTATCATATAAAATGACACACTGACAAGTCCCAGGGATTAAGACATGACCGTCTTTGCGGGCCCATTATTCTGCCTCTCACATCATCTCATTTACTTGTTTAATTTGTTTCTTGTCTACTGATCCACTCCCTCATAAGGGTATGAACTCAGATGACAGATTTTTCTTTGTCTTTTCACTCTGTACCCCCAGCACCTAACCTGGCACCTGCCACAGAGCAGGCTCTTAAAAAGTAGTGTGAATAAGAGGAGGGAAGGGATGAGCAGAATTAGTGGCTTTGCCATCTTGTGAACACAGACTTTTTCCCTTATATAGAGGGTCTCATCCCTCAAAGGGAAAGGTTTTATTCAGAGCCAGTGTACTGATAACTGAACAACACCAGGCAGTATGTGTGCATGGCCACAAGCTTGACAGAGATGATTGTCTTCCCCTAGTGACTAAGGAGGAGGAACGGGGGAGAAAGGACTCAGAGTACAGACGAGGCATCAGGAAGGCACATCATGTCATGGCCTGCTAAGGGGTGTGTCTTTACTGCAGTTCATGTTCTGTTTATGCCTCAAAGCCAACAGAACCCATATGGCTGTGCAGGTGGGCTTGCACCTGCCCCACAGCACAGCAAGAGCACAAGGAACACTAAACAGCCAGTAGCAATCTTTTTTTTTGCAAATGCTTTAAAAATAGTTCCTCATATAAAAGAGGAAAATTTGTCTTTGTTAGCTTAAGTGAGAAAGGAAGAATGCATTTTCAAATCCTTAACATATTTACTTAATTTTGAGCTAAAAAAATTTTAAATTGCAAGAAAGCATACAGAATCACCCATATATACACCATCCATAATTAATAATTGTTGCCATTTTGTTGGTTTTGCTTCCATATTTACTAAAATAAGCAAAACATTTCTGATAAAGTTCATATTCCTTTTGTTTGCCTTGCCCTGTCTCATGCCTTTGCCAGTTCCCCAGAAACAATCTCTATCATGGATTTTAAGTGTTTTCTTCTAGTCAGATGAAATAGGTGTATACGTAGCAATATCTGGAGCCCTGGTGGTACAGTGGTCAAGAGCTTGACTGATAACCAGAAGATCAGCAGTTTGAATCCACCAGCCACTCCTTGGAAACCCTGTGGGACAGTTCTACTCCATCTTATAAGGTTGCTGTGAGTTGGAATCGACTTGACGGCAATGGGTTTTGGTTCTGGTAGCAATATTTACAACTTAGCACCAGTTGCCATTGAGTTGATTCTGACTCTTGGTGACCCCATGTGTGTCAGAGTAGAAATGTGCTCCATAGGGTTTATTTTTTCCTTTATTTTTTTTTTTAATTGTACTTCAGGTGAAGGCTTACAGAACAAATAGTTTCTCATGAAACAGTAGTACACATGTTGTTTTATGACACTGGTTAACAACCCCACAACATATTAACCCTCTAAATTATCAACTTTTTTTTTTTTTTTGGTGAAAATACACATAGCCAAAGATACACCGTTTCAGACATTTCTACATGCACATTTCAGTGACATTGACTGTGCTCTTCCAATTGTGCTGTTATTCTCACTTAAGATGAAGGCTTACAGAACAAAATAGTTTCTCATTTAACAGTTACTACACATGTTTCACTATGACAATGGTTAAAAATCTCACAGCACATCAACAACATCCTTACTCAACCTTGGGTTCCCTATCACCAGCTTCCTTGTCCCCTTCTGCCTTCTGGCCCTTGTCACTGGACTCCTGTGCCTCGTTAGTCTCATTTGGTTTTACGGGGCTGTCCACTCCTCGGCTGAACCGTGAACCTCAGAGGTAACTTCACCACTGAGCTAAAAGGGTGTCTGGGGGCCATACTCTCGAGGTTTCTCCAGTCTCATTTAGGCCAGTAAATCTGGTCTTTTTGGGGGGGTTAGAATTATGCTCTACATCCTTCTCCAGCTCTGTCCAGAACCCTCTGTTGTGATCCTGGTCAGAGCAGTCAGTGGTGGTAGCCGGGCACCATCTAGCTGTACTGGACTCAGTCCGGTGGAGGCCTTGGTAGCTGTGGACCATTAGTCCTAGGGACTAATCTTTTCCTTGTATACTGTTCTCTTCATTCTCCCTTGCTCCCGAAGGGGTGAGACCAGTGGAGTATCTTAGATGGCCGCTCACAGGCTTTTAAGACCCCAGACACTACTCACCAAGGTAGAATGTAGAGCCTTGTCTTTATTAGCTGTGTCATGCCAGTTGAGTTAGATATTCCCCGAGACCATGGTCCCCACAGCCCTCTGCCCAGCAATTCAGTCCCTTAGGGAGTTTGGATGTGTCTATGGGGCTTCCATGACCTTTCCTTGTATAAGTTGTTCTAGTTTCTCTGGTATTGTGTACTGTCCCACCCTTCACCCAAGATACCACTTATCTATTGTCTATTTAATATTCCCACACCCCACCCCTCCCATTCCTGTTAACCAACAAAGATTTTTACATTGTGTGTGAACTTTTTCATGGGTTTTTACAATAGAGGTCTCATACGATATTTGTCCTTTTGTGATTGACTTATTTCACTCAGCATAATGTCCTCCAGTTTCATCCATGTTATGAGAGGGTTCGCAGATTCATTGTTGTTCTTTCTCGTTGCATAGTACTCCATTGTGTGTATGTACCATAGTTTGCTTATCCGTTCATCTGTTGATGGGCATCTAGGTTGTTTCCATTGTTTTGCTATGGTGGACAATGCTGCCATGAACATAGGTGTGCATATGTCTATTCGAGTGACGACTCTTATTTCTCTAGAATATATTCCTAGGAGTAGGATTGCTGGATCGAATGGGATGTTTATTTCTAGCTTTCTGAGGAAGCGCCATATCATTTTCCAAAATCGTTGTATCATTTTGCATTCCCACCAGCAGTGCATAAGAGTTCCCATCTCCCCACAGCCCCTCCAACGTTTGTTATTTCCAGTGTTTTTGATTCGTGCCAGTAATGCCGGGGTGAGATGGTATCTCATTGTGGTTTTAATTTGCATTTCTCTAATGGCTAGTGGACGCGAGCATTTCCTCATGTGTCTGTTGGCCATTTGAATGTCTTCTTTGGTGAAGTGTCTGTTCATTTCCTTTGCCCATTTTTTAATAGGATTATTTGTCTTTTTGTTGTAGAGGTGTTGGATTTTCTTGTAGATTATGGAGATTAGACTTTGTCTGACTTGTACTGTCCAAAAATTTTTTCCCAGTCTGTAGGTTCTGTTTTGACTCTTTCGGTGAAGTCTTTTGAAGAGCATAGGTGTTTGATTTTTCGAAGATCCCAGTTATCTAGCTTATCTCTTTGGGTTTGTGCGTTGATGGTTATGGTTTGTATCCTGTTAATGCCATGTATTAAGGCCTGAAGTGTTGGTCCTATTTTTTCTTCTATGAACTTTATAGTTTTAGGCTTTATGTTCAGGTCTTTGATCCATTTTGAAGTAGTTTTTGTATATGGTGTGAGGTATGGGTCCTGTTTCATTTTTTTGCAGATGGATATCCAGTTTTGTCAGCACCATTTGTTAAAAAGACTGTCTGTTCCCCATTTGATGGACTTTGGGCCCTTGTCGAAGATCAGGTGACTGCAGGTGGATGGATTTACATCTGGGTTCTCAATTCTGTTCCATTGTTCAATATATCTGTCATTGTACCCGTACCAGGCTGTTTTGACTACTGTAGCTGTATAGTAGATTCTGAAGTCAGGTAGTGTGAGTCCTCCAACTTTATTCTTCTTCTTCAGTAGTACTTTACTTATTTGGGGCTTCTTCCCTTTCCATATAAAGTTAATGATTAGGTTTTCCATCTCTTTGAAGAATGTTGTTGGTATTTGGATCGGGATTGCATTGTATTTGTAAATTGCTTTGGGTAGAGTTGTCATTTTCACAATGTTGAGTCTGCCTATACATGAGCATGGTATGTTTTTCCATTTATGTAGATCCCTTTGGGTTTCTTGCAGTAGTGTTTTGTAGTTTTCTTTGTATAAGTCTTTTACATCCCCAGTTAGATTTATTCCTAAGTATTTGTTTCTTTTCGGGGCTATTGAAAACTGTATTGTTTTCCTGATTTCCTTTTCATCGTTCTCCTTATTGGTGTATAGGAATCCAACTGATTTTTGAATGTTTGTCTTGTATCCTGCTACTCTGCTGAATCTTTCTATAAGTTCCAGTAGATTTCTCGTGGAATCTTTAGGGTTTTCTATGTATAGTATGATATCATCTGCAAACAGGGACAGTTTAACTTCTACATTACCAATTAGGATGCCCTTTATTTCTTTTCCTTGCCTTATTGCTCTAGCTAGAACTTCCAGCAGAATGTTAAATAGGAGTGGTGATAAAGGGCATCCTTGTCTTGTTCCTGTTTTCAAGGGGAATGTTTTCAGCCTCTCTCCATTAAGAATGATGTTGGCTGTTGGTTTTGCATAGCTGCCCTTTATTATGTTGAGAAATTTCCCTTCTATACCTATTTTATTGAGAGTTTTTATCAGGAATGTGTGTTGGACTTTGTCGAATGCCTTTTCTGCATCAATTGAGATGATCATGTGATTTTTTTTCTTTCCTTTTATTTATGTGGTGAATTACGTTGATGGATTTTCTAATGTTAAACCATCCTTGCTTGTTAAACCATCCTATGAATCCTACTTGGTCGTGGTGTATTATTTTTTTGATATGATGCTGAATTCTATTGTCTAGAATTTTGTTCAGAATTTTTGCATCTATATTCATGAGAGATATTGGTCTGTAATTTTCTTTTTTGTGACATCTTTTCCTGGTTTAGGTATCAGCATTATGCTGGCTTCATAGAATGCATTTGGAAGTGTTGCTTCCTCTTCTATGCACTGAAATAGCTTAAGTAGTACTGGTACAAGGTCTTGTGTAAATGTTTTGTAGAATTCTCCAGTGAAGCCATCTGGGCCAGGGCTTTTTTTGGTTGGGAGTTTTTTATTACCTTTTCAATCTCTTCTCTTGTTATGGGTCGGTTCAGATTTTCAACATCACTTTGTTGTAGTTTGGGTAGGCTGTGTGTTTCTAGAAGTTTATCCATTTCCTCTAGGTTTTCAAATTCGTTGGAGTACAGTTTTTCATAATATTCTATTATGATCCTTTTTACTTCAGTTGGGTCTGTTGTAATGTCCCCCATTTCATTTCTTATTTGGGTTATTTGTGTCCTCTCCTGTTTTTCTCTTGTCAGTCTGGCCAGTGGTTTGTCGATTTTGTTGATTCTTTCAAAGAACCAACTTTTGGTTTTGTTGATTCTTTCTGTTGTTTTTCTGTTCTCTATTTCATTTATTTCTGCTCTGATCTTTGCTATTTCTTTTCTTGTGGTGGGTTTGGGCTTTTTTTGCTGTTCTCTTTCTATTTGTTTCTGTTCTGTAGTTAATGTTTTGATTTTGTCCCTTTCTTGTTTTTTGATATGTGCATCTATTGCTATAAATTGTCCTCTGAGGACTGCCTTTGCTGTGTCCCAAAGGTTTTGGTATGATGTGTTTTCATTCTCATTTGATTCTAGGAATTTTTTGATTCCATCTCTGATTTCTTCTATTACCCTCTGATGTGTAAGCAAGGTATTATTCAGTTTCCATGTAGTTGATTTTTTTCCCTTGCTCTTTCTAGTGTTAATTTCTACCTTGATGGCATTGTGGTCAGAGAAGATACTGTGAATTATCTCAACGTTTGGATCTTGTTGAGAATTGCTCTGTGGCCTAAGATGTGGTCTATTCTGGAGAACGTTCTATGTGCATTGGAAAAGAATGTGTACTTTGCAGCGGTTGGATGGATTGTTCTATATATGACTATGAGGTCCAGTTGGCTGATTGTGCCCTTTAGGTCTTCTGTATCTTTGCTGAGTTTCTTCTTAGTTGTTCTGTCCTTTACTGAGAGTGGTGTGTTGAAGTCTCCTACTATTATTGTGGAACTGTTAATTTCTCTTTTCAGTGCTGTTAGAGTTTGTTTTATGTTTTTTGGAGCCCTGTCATTGGATGTGTAGATGTTTCTTATGGTTATGTCTTCATGACGGATCGTCCCCTTAATCATTATATAGTGTCCTTCTTTGTCTTTTATGGTAGATTTCGTTTTAAAATCTATTTTATCTGAGATTAGAATTGCCAGTCCTGCTCTTTTTTGGTAGTTGTTAGCTTGATAGATTTTTTTTCCAACCTTTGACTTTTAATAAATTCACGTCTTTGTTTCTATGGTGTGTCTCCTGTAGACAGCATATTGATGGATCCTGTTTTCTTATCCATTCTGTCACTCTCTGTCTTTTTATGAGTGCATTGAGTCCATTTACATTCAGTGTAATTATTGATAGATGTGAGTTTGTTGCTGTCATTTTGTAGTGGTTTTTTTTTTTTGTGGTGCTGACGTTTTCGTTCTTCTTACTCTCTTGTGCTGAGTTACTTGTTTTTGTCGATCTTTTTTTTCATTTCTTTTGTTTTTGTAGGTTTTATTTTTGCTGAGACTTTATGTTTTTCCTTTTTTTTATATTTGTTAACTTTCTTTGTGGTTACCATAAATTTTACCCTTATCTTTCTAAGTTTGAAGCAGTCTACCATTACTTGGTATAGCCTTGCCTTCCTCCCCATTAGAAGGTTCTATACCTATGCCGTTTATTCCCTCTTTTATGGTTTTGATGTTGTTGTCATTTACTGATTAACTGCTCTGATTCCCTGTGGTATTCCTTTTGGTTTTGGATAGTCCTCGAGAGTTCATTTCCTAGATTGGTGTCTGGCTGGTACGATCCTGCGTCCTAGCTTCTGCCTGTGAGCTGAACCTGTTTGTCCTCAGATCGAAGAACTCGCTTTAATAATTCTTGTAAGGTTGGTTTGACTTTTACATATTCCCTTAATTTCTGTTTATCTGGAAATGACCCAATTTCACCATTAAATTTGAACAAGAGTTTTGCAGGATATATTATTCTTGGCTGACAATTTTTTTCTTTCAAGATTTTATATATGTCATCTCATTGCCTTCTTGCCTGTGTGTTTTCTGCCAGATAATCTGAGCTTAGTCTTATTGTTTCTCCTCTGTATGTGACTTCTTGTTTTTCATGAGCTGCTCTCAGGATTCTTTGTTTGTCTTTGGTTTTGGCGAGTGTGAATATGATTTTCTCTTGGGGTCTCTTCTGTATGGGGTTCGTTGAGCTTCTTGGATGGCCAGCTTTTCATCTTTCATGATATTGGGGAAGTTTTCTGTCAGCAGTTCCTCAATGATCCTCTCTGTGTTTTCTGTTTTCTCCCCGTTCTGGAATTACAATCACTTGCAAATTTTTGCTTTTGATTGTGTCCCACATAACTCTCAGGGTCTCTTCATTTTTCTTTGTTCTTTTTTCTGAGTTTTCCTGAAATAGAGTTGTATCCAAGTGTTTGTCTTCAATTCCACTGATCCTGTCTTCCACCGTTTCAATCTGCTTCTCAGCCCTTCTATGACATTGTCCATTTCTGAAATCTTGTTGTTTATCTTTTGGATTTCTAATTGTTGTCTTTGTATAATTCCTAGTTGTAAATTTATTTTGGCATTTTGTTCCTGCGTTATTTTCCTGAATTCTTCCAATTTTTTGTCCATATTTTCCATGAATTTGTCTATTTATTCCTCATGTTTGTCAGCTTTTCGCCTCAGTTCTTGGAGAATTCTGAGTATTAGAGATTTGAATTCCCTATCCTGTAGTTCTAGTGCATTTTCTTCCAGAGGAGAGTCATCTGGTGTTTTATTTTGGATGCCTACTGGAACCATCCTGTCCTGTTTTTGTAAAAGTTTTGTTATTGTCTGCTGTCTTTGGGGCATTTAGTAGTTATTTTTCTCATTTATTGATTGTAGATTTGTTTGTTTCATCCCTTTTAAAAAAAAAAATTTGAGTATGTCTGAGCAGGTGGACTGTGTGTTCTTTGTTGTTTGCTCGTCTGTGGGCACAATACTTTTCGCCTCCTTCTTCAACTGGCAGGGTCAGTCACTCAGATATGGTATAGCAGGGCGGGTCTAGCTGAAGAGGTGTTACTGGGACAGGTTGTTTGTGGCACTTACTACTGCCACCAGAGCAGGTCAGTAATCAGTGCAGGGCAGGTTCCAGTAGGCCGTGCCTGTTCTGCTTGGTGGTGTGATGTCAAGCACACAGTGCAGGTAGGCAGGATGTAGCAGGGAGATTATTATGTGTGGAGCTAAGACGGATGTGGGGTAGAGGAGAGAGGAACAGGAGCCAAAAACATACAAACAAAAAAGAATGCTAGGGGAGCTTGCCGTTGGAGTGGAGAGATGAGAGACTGTGAAATGGAGAAAAACAGAAAGGGGAGGAGGAAGAAAAGAAAAAAATGAATAAACAAGAATCAGAAAGGTTAAAGTACCTCAAAGTTCCCAGGGATCCCACCAGTGCAGCTATGAGGTCCGGGGAAGTTGCTCTCAGGTGTTGCAGTACAGCCTGGCTAGAAGGTGTAGAGGTATACAATGCCAGGTATTCAGGGAACAGAAAGAGAAGGAAGATATAGCGAGACAAGAAACTGAGCAATGAAGAAAGACAAAAAGGAAAAAGAGGAAAAGAAAACAAAACAAAAAAACAAACAAACAAACAACAACAACAACAAAAAAAAAAACAAGAAAGGCCCCCAAAGAAACAGAAAAAAAAAAAAAAAAAAAAAAGAAATGTCCTCAGGGATCCCTCTGCACGTCTGTGGAAGCCGAAGGGAGTCTCCCTGCCATACAGCTCAGCCTGGCCAGAAAGGGCTCCCAACTCAAGAAAAGGAAAAGAAAACAAACAAACAATTCAAAACAAACAAAGGAACAAAGCCCCGGGATCCCACCAGCATGACAGCCCAAACCAGGAACCAGCTCCACACTCAAACGGAGCTCCGCAGCCCCTCAGGAAGAAGCAAAGATGGAGCACAGAGCCAGGTACTTGAGCGAAGGGAGGGGGAGGTGGTAAGAGGCAAGTAAGAAATCAAAAGAAGCAGGAAAAAAAAAAAAAGCAACACTAGCAGCCAACAAATGGCACTCAGAGAGCCACCCATTCGGGTGTGTGGAATCCAAGCAGCCGCTGTTTCCCAGTCAAGAGACTGTGGCTGCAGGAAGCAGAGGAAGCTGAGTCGGGGTGAAGAAGGGTGGGGGGTGGGAAAGCGTATATCGCGGATTACCAGTTGTTTTGTCTCCCGCTGGAAGCTCCGTGAGCTTGCTTTCTCATATCCCGTTTGCTGATCTCCGATAGGAGTCCAAGATGGTGGATCCGTGCTGAGTTAGCTGGTAGGGGATCTCTGCATGAATCTCTCCTCGCCTGTTCTCTGTCAGTTTCCTCACTCCATCTGGTGCTTGGCTGAGTTCTTTATCTCTTCATTTTATATTTTAGGGTTTCAGGATTGTTGTATTCTCTATTCGGCTTAGTTTTTCAGGTCTTTGCTGTGGAGGGACGGCGTGGTGCTTCTGCCTAGAGCGCCATTTTGCCAGAACTCCTCTGTAGGGTTTTTGATGGCTGATTTTTCAGAAGTATATCACCAGGACTTTCTTCTGAGGTACCTCTGGGTGGACTCAAACCTCCAACCTTTTGGTTACCAGCCAAGCTTGTTAATTGTTTTCAGGACCCAGGGACTCCAAGCAGCAATATAAATCTCAACTATCACAAATTGGTGGGAAAAAGAAAGTTGCAGAATGAGTTTTACCATATGTCTGTAATTGAAACACACACCCACTAAGCAGTTCTATATATTGTTCATCCATTAAATAAAAACTTCTTTAAGTAGAAGAGAGCAGTTGGGGAAAGTTTCAAAAGATTGGAGCTATTTAAGAGTAACTCTCTGCAAAGGAAATCTTTATAAAACAGGAGGCAATCCTGATCTAATACTGTTTAAGATAATGTCAGTTTCATTTTACACATTCTCTTGAGTTTCTAAGGATTTTTAAAACTTGATCATGATAAGATCTAGAGAAATACTAACATAGGTGAATCTGGTGTTATTCGTTGAATAATTGTGGAGTTGCAAGAAGCCTTTGGAATGAATTAGATACATGATTGATTAATGATTAGTTTCATTCACTCTTGGTTTGTGGTACTTGAGGATAACGCTTTCCATACCATGTTTGTCTGCAGAACTCTATTAAGCAAACCTTTGGTCTTGGTGACTATATAAATTGGCAATTACATGCACTTTAAACAGAGGAAGATTGTGTTGAATTAAATTGTACAGTGATTTGGGTTGAGCCTAGCTCATGCTAGCAAGTCTTTTGCTTATTAAAACTGTGCAATAGCTATAAAATCTTTATATTATCTGAAGAGTTTTACTCTTTTACAAAACAATCTCATTATCAGAATGGTTTCTCAAAGTGTGAAAAGAATAAGATATTAAAATATATTTGAATCGTGAATCATGTTCGATAGCACATGTTCTTTTCTCCTTGCTTCATTTACCCATAGAGCTTAATATGGGACACTGCCTCTCAGAACTTCTGTCAAAGTTCTCCTGATGTCAGAAGACAGAGAGAGAGAGAGAGAGAGAGATACCTCACGGGCTCCGGGGGCTTTGCTCAAAGCTGCCTCTTGCAGACAGGAAATACTTCTTTTGAGTGTTCATGTTTTTTTATAAAATTGTATAAGATTCTCCATCCTTTCTAAAACATTTAAATAATTTAACTATGCTTATATTTAAAAAAAAATTACTTACTAGTTAAATTGTTTAAAATTTTTTGCCCCAATATCTTGAAGCAAAATGAATGCTTCAGAGAAGATGTTGTTGTTGGTTGCTGCCAAGTCGATTCTGACTCATGGTGACCTCATATGTACAAAGTAGGATGGCCTTTTGGGTGTTCAAGGCCGTGGCCTTTTGGAAACAGATCACCAGGGCTGATTTTCGAGGTGCCTCTGGGTGAGTTTGAACCAACAACCTTTTGATTAGTAGTTCCAGCACTTAAGCTTTTGCTCCACCCAGGGACTCCTCCAGAGAAATAAAACCAATACCCTTCGCTGTTGATCAATTCCAACTCATAGTGACCATATAGGACAGAGTGGAACTGCCCCATAGGGTTTCATAGGCTGTAATCTTTAAGGAAGCAGACTGTCACATCTTTCTCCTGAGGAAAGGCTGGTGGGTGTGAACTGCCAGCCTTTCAGTTAGCAGCTAAGCACTTAACCACTGTGCCACCAGATCTTGTTTATTCTGGTGTGTTATCATATTTTGCTGTGGTGATGGTAACACCAGGGTGACAAGTGTGGCTATAAGGTATTATGTTAAATTTGTAGAAGAAACTATATTTTCATTACTTCTGACTTTCACTGCCTTAATATTTGTTTCTTTGTTGTTTGTTTATTGTTGTAGTTTAAGTGAAAGTTTCTATTTCAAGTTAGTCTCTTATACAAAAATTTATACATGCATCGTTATGTGACCCTAATTGCTCTCCCTATACTGTGACAGCACGCTCCTCCTTTCCACCCCTGATTTCCCACATCCATTCAACCAGCTCCTAACCCTCTCTGCCTTTTCATCTCACCTCCGGACAGAAGCTTCCTGTTTAGTCTCATGTATCTACTCAAGCTAAGAAGCAAACTCTTCCCGAGTATCATTTTATGTCCCACAGTCCAGTCCAATCTTTGTCTGAAGAGTTGGGCTTGGAAACTGTTTTAGTTCTGGGCTGATAGAAAATCCAGGGGCCATGCTTTCTGGGGTTCCTCCAGTCTCAGTCAGACCATCAAGTCTGGTCTTTTTACTAGAATTTGAGTTCTGCACCCCACCTTTCTGCTGCTCCATCAGGGACTCTCTGTTGTGTTCCCTGTCAGAACTGTCATTGGTGGTAGCCAGGCACCATCTAGTTCTTTTGGTCTCAGGCTGATGAAGTCTCTGGTATATGTGGCCCTTTCTGTCTCTTGGGCTACTACTTTCCTTGTGTCTTTGGTGTTCTTCATTCTCCTTTACTCCATCCAGGTGGTTGGGACCAACTGATGCATCTTAGATGGCCGCTTGCAAGCTTTTAAGACCCCAGACACCACTCACCAAAGTAGGATGCAGAACATTTTCTTAATAAGCTTTGTTATGCCAATTGACCTAGATGTCCCCTGAAAGCATGGTCCCCATACCCCCACCCCTGCTACTCTGTCCCTCAAAGTATTTGATTGTATTCAGGAAACTTCTTAGCTTTGGTTTAGTCCAGTTGTGCTGACTTCTACTGTAGCGTGTGCTGTCCTTCCCTTCACCTAAAATAATTCTTGTTGCCTTAATATTTCTTATGGTGTTCTTATTGGCAACAGATTTAGGTTTTGTTTAACCCAATCTTTTTTCCTGTGCCTTGGTTTGCCCATCTATAAAATGAGATGAGAAAAATACCATGATTTCTTCAGATTAAGGTAACCACATACAAAATTATATGAACAATAGCCAACATCTACTGAGGTTGCTCATGTGTCAGGCACGACTCTGTGTGCTGTCATGGATTAATTGATTTAGACCTCACACAGCCCCACGAGGCAGGCACTCACTCATGTCATGTTACAGATTAAGAGTCTATAGCACCACAAGGTCAAGAAACCATTCTACTACAGTACGGAATTTCTCAGGAATTCTTAGTATTATGGTCAAATACGTTTTGGAAATGCTACATATTATGTAGCATTGGAGTGTCACAAGGACAATATAATGTTGTTGTTAGGGGCTGTCAAGTTGATTCTGACTCACAGTGGCCCTATAGGACAGAGTAGAACTACCCCATGGGGTTTTCTAGGTAGTAGTCTTCAAGGGAGCACATTGCCAGATCCTTCTCCCATGGAGCCACTGGGTAGGTTTGAACCACCAACCTTTTGATTAGCAGTAGAGCACTTAACCATTTGCATCACTAGAACTCCTTACAATATATGTCCTGAAAAATGTTGTAATGAAAGACAAAACAAATGATCCTCCCTTAACTTTGTTTAATAAAACATTATTTCCTAATTTCATCACAGGGTATCTTTTCTCCTTTCTCTTTTCCAGAACAACTATTGCTGTCTCCCATAAATAATGTCCTCTGAGCATGCTTGGAGAATCATCTGATATAGCCCCATGACTCTGGGAAGGGACATAGGGCCTGTGAGGCTGGGGGCCAAAATTCTTGCTTCTGAAACTCCAAAACTTAAGGATGCAGTTTGCTGGGTCCATCATTGGCATAGCTCTTTGGAGAGAATTTTAGTTAATTTGATATGAGCAGAATCTATCCATAAAGTAATGATAGATGAGAATTAGTAGAGCTTTTTCAATTCAATCCAATAATCACTGAGCACGTCATATGTGACAGTGTTCTAGGTGTTTGGGATACAACTGTGAGTAGAATAGCCACATATCCCTGCCCTTATGGAGGAGATAAACAATAAACAAGATAGGTAAGAAATTATGTATCATATGAGAAGGAAAATTGCCCCAAACCAAACATTTTTGATTTCTGATAAAATGCTCTTATAGATTTTAGCTGAGCATACCAAGGGCAGGACAGTGGGAGAAACCACGCCAATGGAAGCAATAAGGGTGCACTGAGAATTACAAAACAGCATTAGAACTGGTGAAAACTAGTCTGCTTGTTGTTATCACCATCTACCTGTACTTTGGAGCCCGTTGGTGGTGCAAAATGGTTAATGTGCTTGGCTGCTAATTGAAAGGTTCAAGTCTATCCAGAGGCAACTTGGAAAAAAGGCCTTGTCATCTACTTCTGAAAAATCAGCCATTGAAACCCTGTGGGGCACAACTCTACTCGGACACACATATGGTTGCCTTGAGTTGGATTGACTTGATGGTGACTGGAAACTGGTATTTTAAATAATATCCCTGATAAAATACTCTTCCCTGGAAAAATCTTTTGTTGGTGTGAGCTCCAAACAATTATTGTGGCTACTACTGTGTTTTACTATACATGAATGCTTCAGATTAGCATATTTTATTATCTATTATTTAAAAAACATATTCAACATACAATGGAGCCCTGGTGGTATAGTGGTTAAGAGCTTGACTGCTAACCAAAAGGTTGGCAATTCAAATCTATGAGCCGCTCCTTGGAAACCCTATGGGGCGGTTCTACTCTGTCCTTTAGGGTCGCTATGAGTCAGAACTGACTTCACGGCACCTAACAACAACAACAACATATTCTACATGAAGCCCTGGTGGTGCAGTAGTTAAGAGCTGCAGCTGCTAATCAAAAGATCAGCAGTTCGAATCTACAAACTGCTCCTTGGAAACCCTAGGGGGCAGGTCTACTCTGTCCTATAGGGTCACTATGAGTTGGAATTGACTAGATGGCAGTGAGTTTCTTGGGTATATTCTACATGAAAATTAATTCAGTTATAAAGTACCTCCTTCCACACACAAACAGAAATAGATTTGAAATCATTAGAGCTTGTTTCGGGAGCATGCATGTCTCCTACTCCTGGGTTACTATATGTGCTTGTGTTTAAACAGTAGGTTTGATAAAAACAATAGCAGAGATATAGACGACAATAGCAGAGTGGTTGTAGCCACAAAGAAATAGAACTTGAGTTCTGTCGATTTTGTCATGCCATGTGATCCCTTGGGGATTTTGTGTTTGCAGTTTCAAGTAGTGAGAGTACAAATGGTGATGTGCAATATTTTTGTTTAGTAATCAAAAATTTTAATTTATACACAAAGTACTTTACTAAATTTTGTTAATATGTTTAAAATGGAAATTCGTTGTTTAAAAATTTTCTTATTATTTAATTATTTGTCATTAAACTGCAATGTTATTATTCATTTCTGGGACAAAAACAAGCTTTCCTCCTTTTTTTTGCAAAAAAAATACATCAATGTAATTAAAATTATTAACCCATTGCTTTTGCTCCTTTTTGGCACTGTAATATTCAGTTCATTTTTTTCTTTGTTCATTTTTAAATTTTATTACCAACATGCTTATACATATGAAGTTCAACTTAAGAAAATGTTCTTGTTCTTTCTCGCCCATGATTATTATTAATTTCATGATTATTCCTAAAAAGAATTCTGTTGTAAGAAGGAGAGAGGTGTTAAAAAATTATCTGCCCTGGATGTCACATATGCTTGTTATGTCACTGGACTTGAATGAGAATTAGACCCTTTTTTTGGAATTTGGAGTCCTGGTGGCCCAGTAGTTAAGAGCTTGGCTGCTAACCAAAAGGTTGGCGGTTCAAATTGACCAGCCTCTCCTTGGAAACCCTGCGGGGAAGTTCTACTCTGTATTGCAGAGTCGCTATGAACTGAAATTGACTCAACGGCAATGGATTTTTTGGGAGGTTAGATATATCTGCCTAGCCAATCATCTGTCTTGTGACAAGCCTAAAAACTTTTAACCAGACATTCCTTTATTGTGCCTAGCCTAACAATGTTATCTAACCCCCTCCCCCTATGAAGCATCTCTAATATGAGAGAAATTTTTGAATTGGATTTCTCAGGAGCCTTTTCCCTTGTGGCAAGTTTGAAATAAAACTTGGACATGATTTCACAATTAATTAGTCTAAAAAGTTGCTGTAACATATGTTAGACAAGAGTTGTGGTTAAAAAAAAACAAAACAAAACAAAAAAAATAAAACAACACCAGAGGAAGGTAAGAGCAATTGGCAGTGTTGTGGGGGAGGGCTGGCAGGTTGCAGTTTAGAATGGTGTGGTCGGGATAGGTCACACTGATCAGGTAACATTTCAGCAGACGTGAAGGAGGTGAGGGAGTTCACTGTATGAATATCTGGGAGAAGAGCATTCCAGTCAGAAGACTAGCCCATGCAAAAGCCCTGAGGTAGGAGAATTGCTGGTGAGTTTAAGAAAATAGCAAAAGGCTGGTGTGGAGCGAGTGAGGGGTTTGGTAGGAGATGAGGTCAGAGGGTCCCTCTGATCAGGGAGCAGCCTTGTGGGCCACTGTAAGGACTACAATGGCCCTGCCAGTTTCTCAGATGTCATTCTCTGTTTAAAGCCTTGTTTTGAGTCTGTTCTCTACACTCTTGAGATGGTTTCCTCATTTAAATTCCTGTAGATCTCTGGTCATATCTTTTTATATACTCCATCTTAAATCCTTGGTTTCTAATCTTATTCTCCTTTATGGATTACTAGCTGTTGAAGGCAACTATTCTTTATTTCCCTTTGCCTGGGTGGCGCAAATGGTTAAGTGCTCAACTACTAGCAGAAAAGTTGGTGCTCGGAACCCACCCAGAGGATCCTCAGAAAACAGACCAGGTGATCTGCTTCCAAAAAGTCACAGTCCTGGAAACCATATGGAGAAGTTCTGGTTTGCACACGTGCGGTCACCATGAGTTGGAATTGACTCGACAGCAACTAATAACGACAACAACAGTCTCAGTCATTAACTCTTGTTCATTAGAGGTTTCTTGAGCACTTACCGTGTACTAGGCACTGTGCTAGGCCAATATTAAAGATGAATCCAGCATAGCCCTCTACCCTCAAGGAACTCATCGTCTATCAGGAAGACAAATGAGTAGAGTAGTAATTAAGTAGAGTAGTAATTATAAGACTGTGAATGAGCAGTGGCCAGGTTATTACGATAGCACTCAGAGAGGCATCCAGTGGGGGATCTAGAGGAGGGACAGGTGTGATTGGAGAAAATTGTACATAAGAAACATTTGTTGCACTGAACTGCACTTTGTACCCACTGGAGAACTTTCTCTGTTTTGTAGAAGAGATACTTGTTTTGGGGTAACTTACTCCTGCAGAGTAGGAGTTGTAGGTGGGAAAGAGAAGGTGCAACCCCTTCGTTTTTGAATAAAGCTACTTAAAACTGTTGAAGACTCACCCCTGGAAGCCAGCCCTTATAGTAGCTCAGTACTGAGGTCACTCTGAGGTTCACCCTTCAGCCAAAGATTAGACAGGCCCATAAAACAAAACAAAACTGAATGGTCACACCAGCCCAGGGGCAAGAACGAGAAGGCAGAAGGAGAACAGGAAAGCTGGTAATAAGGAACTCAAAGTCGAGAAGAGGAGAGTGTTGACATGTCATGGGGTTGGCAACCAATGTCACAAAACAGTATGTGTATTAATTATTTAATGAAAAACTTGTTTGCTCTGTAAAACTTCATCTAAAGTACAATTAAAACAAAAATGTTGAAGACTCCTGCAAGCAGCCTAGGCTGCAGCAGACCTGGATCATATCACTACGGAGGACATGGTCCCTGGACTCAACCCTTTCTTGGCTCAGTTCCATCGATCCTACTTGCCAAGTTCTTTTCTATTCAACCACTACTTCTCAGCAGTCTGACTCAGGTGGTGAGTTAGCTCCCAGGACACAGCATCCCTGTGGTTTGGGACTGTCTTTGGTTAGTAGTGGATGTTTCATTCTGAGGACTGGGAAGATTTTTGAACTGCATCTCACAAATATTCATGAACTTCCTGGTAAGCTAGCAGAGAATTTGAAATTATTTTAAATACATTGTTTTGCTTTTATAGATGGAAAAATGGAGATGAAAGGAGGTCATGTGCCTTTTGTTAGTGTCACATGAAAAGTCAATGACTGAAGTGGGAGTAGATCTTTGGATTAATATCTTGGGGGATGCTTCCCGCCAGACTGTGCTAGCTGGCAAGGAGCCAAAGACCTTGGCTTATAGTAACTGCACATTTTCAGACCTTTGTGTTTAAAATGCAGAAAAGTAATGATTCATTAACTTTGCATTACAAGGTTAATTTTCTTGTTGCTTTTGAATGTGTGTGTATGTGTGTGTATGTGTGAGGGCATTTCTTTATTTAAAGTGAAAAAGATATCTGCGCTCATATAATATGCTTGACTTGGAGACTATGGACTGAGTGCATTCATTTGAATGGCTGCATAATTAGTCTACTAAATGCTCTTTTTTAAAAAAAATTATGTTTTAATATTTGAGCACCCACAAACACCTTCCACAAGAGAAAATTTTTTACTTTGTCATGTATTTTAAGTACTTACAAGATACTAGCTTACTCTCCATTCTTAGATTTTAAGGAAATGGAGGAGTTTCTCCCACACGCTATTTGTTATTATTATTATTATTATTATTTGTATCATGGAGTAAGTCCAAGTAGATGAAACAACTTGCCCAAAGGACTCAGAGAAAAGGCCTGGCCAGTGTTTTGTAAGGCCTGGGATGGAGTAACCTCTGTGATCAAACATGCTGCAGTAGAGTTCTTGGCTTATTCTTCACTAAAATGCTATAACTTGGGGGCAGAGGGGCTGTGTGGAAGACAAAGGTAGAAAGTTATCAACAGAATCTTCCACACTTGCTGGAGTTTGGGCTGCTTTCTCCAGATTACAGTAGGCTGAATGGAAGCCCCCCCAACCTGCATAAAGAAGAAGAGCATTCCTGGGTCACTCTTTCAAAAAGAAGGTGTTTGGATAGTGAAGGTTTTATCTGGGATTGCCCTAAAAGTGTTGTTGAGCAGGGTAAATTGTTCTGATCAGAAAAAGATTTTCCCCACAAAGGGGGCACCCTGTTTAAATCCCATCTAAGGGCTATGTTCTTTCCATTTGAATTCAGCATCTCTTAAACTCCCTGATTTGGATATTCAAAAAATACCCATAGATTTATTTATTTCTTTGGGTTAAGTGACTGCCTTCTCTCTTCGGCCTCTTTAAAATGCGCAGACTCCCTGGAGAGATAACCTATTAAGGTTGTTAATATTTACTCCTTAGAGGCAATAGGTTTATAACAATTTTTTCCTTCCCAGGTGGCTTGGTCATCTAGTGCTGCTATAACAGAAATACCACAAATGGATGACTTTAACAAAGAGAAATTTATTTTCTCACAGTCTAGTAGCTAGAAGTCCAAATTCAGGGCATTAGCTCTAGGGGAAGGCTTTCTCTGTCAGCTCTGGAGGAAGGTCCTTGTCATCAATCTTCCCCCGGACTAGGAGCTTCTCCATCCAAGAATCCTGGGTCCAAAGGATGCGCTCTGCTCCTGGTGCTGCTTTCTTGGTGGTATGAGGTCCCACGTCTTTCTGCTTGCTTCTCTCTCTTATATCTCAAAAGAGGTTGGCTTATGATGCTATCTAATCTTGTAGATTTTATCAATATAAATGCCACTAATCCATTTTATTACATCATAGTGATAGGATTTACAACACGTAGGAAAATCACCTCAGATTACAAAAATGGTAGACAATCATATAATACTGGGAATCATGACCTAGCCAAGCTGACAGATATTTTTGGGAGACACAACTCAATCCATGACGCCAGGTGAAGATACATTCAAGCAGAGGAAACTAGTTGCCATCAAGTTGATTCCTCATGAGTGTCAGAGTAGAACTGTGCTTAGTAGGGTTTCCAATGGCTGATTTTTTGGAAGTAGATTTCCAGGCATTTCTTCCAAGGCACCTCTGGGTGTACTTGAACCTTCAACCTTTCGGTAAGCAGCTGAGAGAGTTACCACTTGTACCACACGGAGACTCCTAAACAAAGGGAGGGGGTAAAGTGATGCTCATAGGGAGGTGTTGAAAATGGGGGAAATGTTAAATTTCACCCACAGTTTTGGTGTTGGTAATAGTGATGTAAGGAGCTCTGGTGGCACAGTGGTTAAGTGCTTGGCTGCTAACTGAAAGGTCAATGGTTCAAACCCACTAGCTCCTCCCCAGGAAAAAGATGTGGTAGTCTGCTTCCGTAAAGATTTACAGCCTTGGAAATCCTATGGGACAGTTCTACTCTATCCTGTAGGGTCACTAGAAGTCGGAATCAACTTGACAGCAATTGTTTTGTTTGATTTGAGTAGTGATATGCCTTAAATAGGTTGGTTAACTAGGTACACTGATGCTGAAGTTGGGTGCTGGGAAACTGAGGACTGCACCTTGAGACCAGGAAGTGTAAGGTAATGAGAAAGAATGGGAACTAGACAGGAGATGCCATGTTAGGAGCAGATGCCAACACAGGAATAGACAGATTAGAGATTTATCAGGGGAAATGACTATGAGGGATCACGAGAGGGAGCCACAAGATACCAGGAGATTGCAATGCAGGTCTGACCCTTGTGAATGAGAGAAGGAAGGGAAGTTAAGTGGAAGAGTCTTAGACTGTAGTGCAGTCTAAGGAAGTTTGGCAAGGCCAATGGGGAGTAAAAGGGCCCTGTCAGAGGAGTTCCCTACCTCCCAGGAATGAGTCTGCCTTAGAGTTTCCGCCATGTTCATTCATTGGCTGGGAGCAACTGGTGGGAAGCAAGGTTTTGTGTGAGTGTCCTGATGGATTTCAGAGAGCAGCCACTGAGGCTGTCAATCAATTGCACACCTATCTGGCAGAGATCTGAGAGGCACCTTTTTATGCCTAAGTGTTTTCTGTACACGAGGAAGGCCTGCTTAGGGCAGCTCCTGAGTTCTGGCCACATGGTGTGTGGTCGAGCTGCCAGGGTTACAGCACATGTTTGGAGTAGCCAGAAGGAGGACAAAGGGAAAATGAAGAGCTCTGAAGATATCCATATTCTACTGTACAATACAATGTTGTGCAGGGGAAAGAATGTGGGGAAATTGAAACTGGGTCAACTTTTAGCTCTGTTGCTTACTGACTGCATGGCCTTGAGAAAGGTACTTTGGATCTTTGAGCTTCGATTAACTCATTTGTAAACTGGGGATAATAAGACCCATCTTGCAGGACGTGTTGATAATGAAATGAGATGAGGTATGTAAATTGCCTTGTACTATGTCTGTCACTGAGCAGATATTCCGTAAGTGGAAGATGTTTGAGATTCTGTTTTAGAGTTGGCCCAGATTTTCTGCTTGCCCAACATCTTTTGTTTTAAATGTGCTTAAATACGCTTTTGAGATAACATCCAGTTGTCATGGTTAAGATAATGATCCTAAACATGAATATATTTGTGTGATCAGGCCCAGCTAAGAACTCTAATATGTGACCAAGTTCACTTTCTATATCAGCTGCGCCAAGGCTGATCTTTGGCTTGCAGAATTTAGCAGAAGCTATTATGTTTGTTTGGAAGGAGCCCTGCCAACACTGGGTTAGACAGACAAGAGATTTATTGGGGGAAATGACAATGAGGGATCATAGAGAGGTTATGTGCTTGGCTGCTAACTTGAAGGCTGGCAGTTTGAACCTACCCATGGCTCTGTGGGAGAAAGACCTGGTGATCTGCTTCCATAGATTACAGTCAAGAAAACACTATAGGGCAGTTTTATTCTGTCACATACGGTTGCCATGAGTTGGAATTGCCTCGACAGTGCCCAACAACAAAAGCATTATGTTTGGATACTCTTTTATTTGTACACATGTTCATGATGTCTTTTAACATGTCATGATGATAAGTTGTCCTGGTAAGAGAAGTGACATGGGATGGCAAAAACGGTACCAGACTAGGAATCAAAAGATAATGACAAGTCATTTTTGTAAAGTGCTTCACAGTTTATAAGTGCTTTCACAAAAGTTGGGCCTCTGGTTATGGAAGCTAGTATCACTCCATTTCACAGATATGGAAACTAAGGTTTAGAAAGTCTCAATATGCATATGAGTGTCTGTATGCTATGCAATGCTATGGAAGGCACTTGAAGAAATGAGAAATTGTTATTAATACTCTTTTAGGAGAGAGTCAGTGCACTATACTTCACTTTATGGGCATAAGGGGCATGGGTCTTGGTGTGGGGATGGAAGATGATATTCTTCGTTTGGGGAGAATCATTGAGCCTGAACCTTGGGCTGGTGCGTACCCAAAATTTGCTTAGGAGGAAGGTAAAAAAGGTGACAAGATGGAATACTATATAAAGTGGCTTTAAACAAATATGAAGCTCTTTTAAAGAGCTATTTCTTAAAAAATAAGGATAATGACTACGCCAATCACTCTTTCATTTTCTTGAAACTCCATTCCCTGCCCTTCTCAGCCCTGCTCTGCATTGCGGGGAACTACATTTCCCAGGCTCCCTTGCCTGAAAGGTTTGCAAAGAGGTTTGGCCAGTGGGGACACTGGTAAAAGACTACGGGGCAGGAAAAAGGAGAAGCCAGGGTATTTCTCCCCTTCTCTCTTCTTTGGGCAGCTTCTCTGGCAGTAGGTAAATTTCCTCCTTGACTTCTGTTCCCACTCAACAGGCCGACTGTGGTTCCAGCTTCCACTCCAAAATAGGGGTGGTAGCAGCCTCCCATTGTTGCTAATCTTTGAGTTGCCTCACTGTCCCTCTGGATTTTTAGCTCTTTTGTCTGTGTAATCAGTTTCCTGTGTTAAATTTCCTCTAGTTGAAATACCTAGAGTGGTTTATTATTTCTGACTGGATCTTAACTGATACAATATATAACTTAATTGAGTTATTAGCACGTAGCAGACATTATCCTCAATTTTTTTTGGCATTACCTCATTTAATTCTTACAACAGCCCTAGGAGTTGGTATTGTCATTATTTGCCCCAATTTACAGAAGAGAAATGAGAAATCTGAAGCACAGAGAGATGATGTAACCAGCTCAAGGGTACAAATAGTCCAGTAGCTATGCGGGGATTTAAATCCAGGCACTCAGGTTCACCACTATGTCACATGGCCTCTTAATTACAGCCTCAGGAAACTACTGAAAGTCTGCCCTCTAGAGGGAGCGTGGGGACACATGGAATTGCGTATTTCCTCCCTAAGCTTTTACTTTGTTTTTCATTTCTTATTAAAAAAGTAATATGAGAACATGAGGCGCCCTGGTGGTGCAGTGGTTAAGCGCTTGGCTGCTAACTGAAAAGTTGGAAGTTTGAACCCAGCAGCCGCTCCGCGGGAGAAAGATATGGCAGTCTGCTTCCGTACAGATTTCAGCCTAAGAAACTCTGTGGGGCATGTCTACTCTGTCCTATACCGTCACTGTCAGTTGGAATTAACTTGACAGTAATCTTTTTTCTTTTTTTGTTTGTTTTTAAAGAGAGAACATGGCAGAGATTTCAGAAATAAGAGAAAACAGAAGTAGAAAAAGTCACACATAATAATAACGTCATCTAGCAATCATTGTTAATATCTGGGCATTTTTTTTCTTCTAGTCTTTTTTCCTATGGAAAAAAATTTCCTTGGGATTATTTTTGCACAATTTAATTTTAAAGGAGAAAATTGACTCCTTTAGGGATTATGCATCTGAAAAGAGAAATTGATACATAGTAAAAATGTGCTCTACTGATTGCATTTGCCCTGAAAGTTTGCTAGTGTGAAGTACTGTAGGTATTGGGCCAGATGGACCTAAGGTTAAAGAGGAAGTGTAAAAATCAGCAAAACACAGGCTCTGTGCATACCCTCGAAATGTGCCTAGTAAATCTTACTCAGTATGTGTCAAACTCCTTACATTTCGGTTTTCCCAGAAGATGACTTTGGGATGAAATACTGGAGGTCTTTCAACTGGAACAAAACATTCTCTATTTGTTATACCAATAATGCTTTAACTTCTTGCATTTCACTGGTGTTCTCCACCTGAATTCTCCCTATCCACCTAAAAAAGCAAAACCCAACAATAATTCAAACCCTCTGAGGCGCATTATAAAAAACACGTGCAGCAGAAATGACTGCATACTAAGGTAGGCACCAGGGATGAAATCTTGAATTTTATTCCCTCAACTCTCTCTGCTACTGTGTCACGTGGCAGGTGGCTCACTCCACCTTTTACCATGCTTCAATGTTCCCAATCACGAAAAGGCAAGAGGACAATATAGCTGGCAGGTACTTTTTATAAGGCATTGTGGGAATGTAGAGGATTACAGGAGGGACTTTTATTTTTAGCATTTGATGTGCCTATTTCATGCTGGGGTCAAGTTCTAATAGTCCTAGCAATGAGCTATGACTTAGAGGCAGTGGTTTGGGATGCTTTCATGAACTTAAAGGTTTGACTTGGAATTCTCCCTAAATTGCAAATGTCTGTACTTACTCACTAGTCTTGAGAATTTCCTTGCAGCTGACGTTGTACATAGGCACATTTTCTTTCTGTCCTGCAATGTTTTGTTTCCTTCATGATCGCCCTGTTTACTCACCTCTTCTCATCCAAGGAGTGTCCCAGCAATTATTTTGGTATGGTTTTTGTTTTTTTCTTTCCCCAGTTGCTGCCAAGTGGATTCTGACTCATGGCATCCCAATGTGTGTCAGAGTAGAACTGTGCTCCACAGGGTTTTCAGTGGCTTATTTGTTGGAAGTAGATCAAGACTTTCTTCCCAGATGCCTCTGGGTGGACTTGAACCTCCAACCTTTTGGTTAGCAGCTAAGTGTGTTAACTGACAGAGAAAAAAAGGCAAGAAAGGCAGCCAGAGGCAGCTGCCTGATAGGATTTGGGATAGATTCTCCCTGGGAAATGGTATAGCTGGCTGCTCTTCCATCTGGAGGAGGAGAAGACGGAGAGAAGGAGGATGAAGGCGAAGAGGGAACACGGGCATCATAGAAACCTACAGGTGGGAGTCAGAGGCAGGTTTTTGGTCTGGCGATAACTCAAAGAGATGAATAAAGATTGCAGAAGCTTTGTTCCCAGTCTACTTAATTGAAATGATGCGGGCAGGGGTGGGTAAAGAGAGGAAAGAACCAGCTAGTCTCTTCACAGCAAACAAAAATTCTATGAGGAACAATATTTAAGCCTGGGATCAACGAGTTGGAACAAGGAAAGGCCTTGATCCCAGCTTTTACTGTACTAGTGTATTGCACTCTCTGGCACTAAAAAAAAAAGGTCTCTGGAGAGAGTAAAAACCCGTTGCTGTTGAGTCAATTCTGACTCATAACAGCCCTATAGGACAGAGTAGAGTT
Source organism: Dugong dugon (assembly GCA_030035585.1). Lineage (NCBI taxonomy): Eukaryota > Metazoa > Chordata > Mammalia > Sirenia > Dugongidae > Dugong > Dugong dugon. Next base: position 131,843,519 of record CM057462.1, read on the forward strand.
GCCCCATAGGGTTTCCAAGGAGTGGCTGGTGGATTCGAACTGCTGACTTCTTGGTTAGCAGCCATAGCTCTTAACCACCGCGCCACCAGGGCACAGGCATACAAATTCAGATAAAACAGTTTTATTATTTTTTGGGATAGTGAGAGGAAGATGCAGAAACCGGCCACTTTGTAAGACCATAAGATCATCAAATGAGAATATCCTCAGGATGGTCCATCTGAATGAATGAAATGCAAAGCAATATTAAAAAAAAACACAAAAAGTCAACAACAAACCGTTATTTCTATTCCCTTTGAGGTTTTTCAGAATTTTATGTTCCACTTTGTTGTATATCCATACATTTTTTGTCTGTTTATAGATTCTTTTTCATGGATGATTGTTCCTTGGTGATTGTGTTATGGACAGATGTCTTATGTCTAATGAATGTAATACAAAAAAAGAAAAACAACAACAACAAAAAACAGTTGCTCTCAAGCTGATTTCGACTCATGGCAACCCCATGTGTGCAGAGTTGAACTGTGCCTCACAGGGTTTCCCGTGACTGATTTCTTTCAGAAGTAGATCACCAGGCCTTCTTCTGAGACACCTCTGGGTGGACTCGAGCCAGCAACCTTTCAGTTAGCAGCAGAGGGCCTTAATTACTTGTACCACCTAGTGACAATTAATGGATAACTGTTATTTGGGAGAATACCCTCACCTCCATCCCCTTCATTAGGGAATAGCAGGCCTCCTTTGATCCTGTGAAAGAGACTGTATGTGTCCCCCCTAACCCATTTTCTTTTCATCCTGGACACTGGATCCCTGATCACCACATGGAAAAGTTCCACCTGACCAAGATTGTGTCATGAGTGAGAAATAGACTTCCATCATGTTAAACCACATTTCCAGCAATTAGTATTATCCTAATTTAAATATCCTTTATTTTAAGAACTGCTTTTCTTCTCCATTCACATGGATTTAGCATGCAAAGCTCTGTTCTTAAAGTCCACACCTCACCCTCACCCCCAGCTACACTTTATGGATTCAGGGGTGATCACTTGACCCAAAGTGAGCCAACCAGTGTCCTATTCCAGGATTTTAAAACTCAAACCAGGAGAGATAAGGCTTTCCCAGGGGTGGAAGATGTAAGATGTTAAACTCAGGAGTCATCTTAAGAATCACTGTAAAAGTGAGAGAAAATGAAAGCAAGAGGGAAGAAAAGGAAGGAAAGAGAAAAACAGAGAAGTGGGAGAAGGAGGACTTCCCCTCTCAGTCTCTGAGTCCCTTTGAACTCTTGTTCAACTTGTATCCCTGCCTTTCCCAAACCTTAGATGTAATATTCCCTAATATCTTTCCAATAAATTCCTATTTGTTGCCTAAGCTAGTTTGGGCTGTGTTTCTGCAAATTGTGACCAAAAGATTAGGGATAGTACATGTCATAGGATATTACCTATTATATGCTAATAAAATGTTGAAGCCCATCATAATAAACAACAACAACAAAAAAAACCCTGTTGACATCGAGTCAATTCTGACTCATAGCGACCGTATAGGATACAGTAGAACTGCCCCATAGGGTTTCCAAAGAGCAGCTGGTGGATTTGAACTGCTGACCTTTTGGTTAGCAGCCAAAGGCTTAACAACTGTGCAACCAGGGCTCCCCCATCATAATAGCTACCCAAAAAAAATCAATCTCCAATGAGTATTTCCATAGCTAACATGACAGCTAAGAAAATTAAAAAAAAAGTATGCTTTGACTTCTAAAAACTTACAACCTAGCTTGGGAATTAAATACACACTGTACAAATCAGTGTCAGATTCCAAAGTACAGAGAAGTAGAAAAAAAGCAATAAGCAAAATGTTAAGTATTTGGCATAGACAATATTGACAAAAATAACTGTTTTCAGTCAGGAGAGAGGTCCTACTGGAGTCATTGGGAAATGCTTGAGGAGAAAGGCTTGATTGGGGTATTATTCTCTTTCCTCCTATTTGAGACATCAATTGATAGTGTTTTTATATAATGAGAAAAAAAGATTAGTAAGTTCTAATTAAATAAAAAGTTGAAAGTATATAAAAATATATTTTAAAAAGATTTAACTGACAACAATTTATAGAGTCATGTCTATATGTACACATCTGCTGGCAAAGAACCAGGCTTCATTTCCACCACTCTCCCTCTTGTTCTTTAAGTTTCAGGAATACTGAGCTACTGAGAGTTCTGCTGTCATACACACAGTTAGGAAGTCTGCTCAATCTACTTCCTGTGCTTGGAAATGCCTTCTACCTACAGTAGGTGTGGAAGGATTGAGCTTAAGTAGCCACAGTACCTGGCTAATGCACCTCATATACAGCCACTACCTGTCTGTCAGTGGATGCTTGCGTGTTGCTATGATGTTGAACAGGCTTCAGCAGAGCTTCCAGACTAAGACTAGAAAGAAAGACCTGTTGATTTACTTCTGAAAATTATCCGATGGAAACCCAATGGATCACAAAGATTTGCTCTGCAACTGATCGTGGGGATGGTGCAGGACAGGGCAACGTTTCATTCCATTGTCCATGGGGCACCATGAGTCAGGGGCCAACTTGATGACAGCTAACAAGAACAACAACAACAGGCCACAGTAGACCACATCAGCCACAGCTGATCTGAGCATGGATGTTCGCCTGACCCAATTTAAAACAAGCATATTACTTTTCTCTGTACATCCACTCCTCGCTTATCAACATGCTTAGGTGTCAAAGACCAGGTCATTATGCAAAAATCAGCATTACTTAAAAATGGAAGATGACCACATCAGGTCACAAAATAGAAGATGACTACATCATTACATAACTGCCAAATTACATCATTACATAACTGTCATACCACTTAGAATCACGGCCCAGTCAAGCTGACACATAACCTTAACCATCACAACCTGCATTGCTCTCGCCCCACACCTCAGCATTTGTTACTGCCAGACGTATGTCGTTAATGTGCAAAATAGTCAGGTAGTAGGTTTTTTACTATTGTCGTAAATGCTAAATGTTGGATAATGAGATAGTCAATAAGTAAGGAGTGAAAAAAAAACCTGTTGCTGTCGAGTCAATTCCAACTCATAGCAACCCTATAGGACAGAGTAGAACTGGCTCATAGGGTTTCCAAGGAGGGGCTGGTGGATTCCAACTGCCAGCTTTTTGATTAGCAGCTGTAGCTCTTAACCACTATGCACTAGGGCTACAAGTGAAGAGTAGGTGTATAAAATTTGAGCTATAAGCTACCGAAGCTTTAAGGCCTGTGGCCTTAGGCCTAATATTGGTTCCAGGAAGCCCAACCCAGGAGTGACAAAATTATGGGACCAGGCAGAAAATATCAGGCAGAGGAAGTTGATTACTAGAGAGGAGAAGGGGGTAGATGTGCAGGTTGAAGTGGAGATGAGAAGTCGTATGTATGGCACCAATTCTTGGATTTACTGCCTGAAACTGGTTTCCTTTATAGTCTCGTAAACACTAATAATAACCTTCCTTTTACTTGAGCTTCTTGGAGCTGGTGTCTGCTTCTTCTGGGCAAATGATCCCTGGTCCGGAAGCCCCCAAACACTGCATGATGTTTCTCCTGCCCGTAGAGATTTTCATACTCCCGTGCTCCAGCTTGGCAGTCAGTCCCCTTCTCTGGGAGGTAAGTAAGCTGTTTCTTGAAGAATGGATAGGAGATAGTAGGAAAGGGGAGGGACTTTTAGATAGCAAAGGATAGCAGGAGTTGAGCAACAGAGAAGGAGTGGGCAAGGGAATAGGGCAATGGGGACAATGATGAGAGCAGAGGTTTTTGTGTTGGAGAACAGAAGGAAGACTAAACTTCAAGTATTTCTGAAGAATAGATACTTGTGATTGGTGCCATCTTGTCTGAAGACAAAAGGCTCGCACATGCTGGGTAACATGGAGAGGTCACGCTATAATTTATCCCAGCCAGGAGAGAAGCTGTTACTATTCCCCGGCCCCAATAATAACCCATTTCTGTAGCACTGCAAGGTTCAGCTCAGGACAGAGGACCACCCAGATGTACCTAAAATGTTTCTGCTAGAATTCAGATAAATCACATTTGAAGACACTATACTGCTTCACATCAGGGGTGAGAAGTATATGTCAAAATAGTGTAAGCTCTGAGGGGCTGGGAGGAGCGGTTCCCCAGCTTTGCTGAGGATGACCGTAAGGAAGAATGTCTTCCTGCTGAGAAGGACCAGAACACGGTTATTGATTGAAGGTGAATGCAGTGAATGTAAAGTTGGTGAGTTTTGCAGTTTAATCTGACATCTGTCATTCTGGGAAGAATGAACAGTTCGAAGTAAAATCTCATCCGTATTGATGAGTAGGAAGAACTCTGGGTTAGGGAAAATGGGGCCCATGAGATCAAGACTGGGAGAGCTAAGACAGAGCAGAGGTCTTGTCAGTAGCTCTTCCTAATCTATGGGCTAAACTAAATTGCTTTATAGTTTTTTTTTTTTCTTTCTGTTTTTCTAGGGACGAATGGTGAAGATCAATTAGTGTCTTAATGTCAACTACTCTCACCTGTAAAACAGGAACAACTATGCCTACTGTGCAGCATTGTTGAAATAATGAAGACAATGACATACTTAATGCAGCTTGTGTTACCTGGTTGAAAATGGAGATTCAAAAACTATTAGTTCTCTTCTCCTTTCAAATCAGAAATAATACAGAAAGCTTGGAAAGACTCTGACAGAAGAGAAAAAATAGATTGGAAAAACACAGATGTGTTGTTCTAGGGTGCGGAGAAGTATAGTTTTCCATTTCTGAGAGTTTTTTTTTTTTTTTTTTTTTAAATTTCTCTCTCTCTCTATTTTTGTAGAGAGGGAGCAAAGGTAGTTTGATCTGTTGTTTTTTATCCCTCAGCTTTGCAGGGGGTGGGGAGAATCTCCAGGCCCAGGTGGCCCTAATCTCCCACCCCCTCACGGATCGTTTTTTGGTGATGTGGATAATTGGGCCGGCAGCCAAATCTGCACGCCTGAGCGTCCGAGCTCTGTAAAGTCCAGCCGGTCTTGGGCCCTGTCTCAGGTAAGTAATGGGCACTTCGGGCTGCAATTTCTATTCCTGAATAGGCTTCCTATCTCAGAGTCATGCTTCAGCAAACACTCAATTAAAAGGAAAAAACCTCTGGGTGATGGAAGGCACCCTATTACTGAGAAGCAGGGGATGTTTACCGAAGAAAGCGACTTCTCCATAGTTACTAGTAGTCTAGCGAAGATTTATGAGCTGGTTTGTCCCACTAGGATCAAGCCTGAAACGTGAAGTTTAAACTAGTTCATTTTTTTAATCAACACAACAAACTAGGCCATGAGAGTTGCTTCGAATTAGGAATTAGGCAAAGCAATGAAGTGTTAAGACCATGGCTGGGAAGGAGGCTTGGCCGCCTGGTTCTGATAGCAAAATCCACTAATTTTAGCATCAGACACCTCCCAAGGAAAGTCAATATTATCTTTTATTAAATGCTCACTCATAGCTCATGACTGTGATCTAAAAAAAATATACATTTTCTCTTTGGAATACAGAAGTAATCAGAATTTATTCACGTGGGCTGGCTCTGAGATTTTCGACATCAAAGGGCAATCCTGTCTGATTGATACCACTCAAATGGCAATATTGTCTGAAGAATGTAGCCAGAGAGATGGCAATTTAAAGGCTGTAAAAAGTTACAGGCAAAGTGAGTGTAATGTTCCATACTGATTTCTGTCACACGATACTACGCGGCACTGAATTGCCAGCAATTTGTCAATTTGGTTTCCCAGAGATTGAGTATCTGAAAGCAAAGGAGGAGGAAATGTGGTTTTTGGGGGTGTTAAAAATGCCAAAGTAAACAATTTTTTCCCTGGAACTACTCCTTGTGGTAAGCGAGAGCTTTGGTATCTAAGACCCTGGAATGTTAATAAATTATTTCCCCCAAGTGTGTTACTTTGAAAAAAGCAGTTGTGTGTTTTTTTTTTTTTTTTCCCTCAACAAGATTGTGTGAATGGAGATGTTAAAGTAGTCATCCTTGCTCAGCTGTTAACTGAAAGGTTGGCTATTTTAGTCCACCCAGAGGCACCTTGGGAGAAGGGCCTGGTGATCTACTTCTAAAAAATCAGCCATTGAAAACCCTGTGGATCACAGTTCTACTCTGACACACATGGGGTCTCTATGAGTCACAATCATGTCCATGGTAAGTAGTCTGGTACCAACCTCAGCCCCAAAGATGGCTCTCCTGACAGAAAGTTACCGGCCTGTCACTGTGGATGTTTCTGAGTAAGATACTGCTCTTTGCTATTCTGTCCCAAGAAATCCAGCATTTGCCTGTGTCATACCTTCTGACGAAAGTTTTGGGGGTTAAGAAATTCCAGAAATGGACAGGAAGGGATTAGAACGTGTTACAGTCACTTTAAAATTCTCAACATGTTTTTTTATTGGCCCAAAGAAGGTGACACATGGGGGCAGTGATGCACTTGTGGCTGTGCTAAAAACTAGGGGCATAGGCAGCATGTAGTTAAAGCAAGCAAGCCACACAGTGGACGTACCCCGTGTGTATGTAGCCTGGGAGACTAAGGGAGAAGAATCACAGAGTTAAAAGCAGTACAGTATTTGAGGAGTAAGCAGTATAGAAATTGAAGTCTAAATTGTCAGTTGAAAAGAGTCCTCTCGGAAGGCATGGATTTTGGGCAGCACAGCTGGGAAGTTACTGTAGTAATGGAGAAGCCGTCAGCCTCCTTGCCTTCCTCCTTTCTAGCCTCCTGGACTCAGGGGATAAAATGGAGAACAATACACAGCTGAAGCCCTGGTGACAAAGTGGTTAGGCATTTGGCTGCTAACCAAAAGGTCGGTAGTTTAAATCCACCAGCCACTCCTTGGAAACCCTATGGGGCAGATTCCACTCTGTCCTATGGTCACTGTGAGTCGAAATCGACTCTATGGCAGTGCGTTTGGCTTTTTAATACACATTTAGTTTCTGATGTTAGGGGGCTTACAGTTTAACTGGGAAAAGAATAAACCTAAGTAACTAGCATATAAGTAAAATAGTTCCAAATTGTGATAAAGTGCTGTGAAAAAAAACCAAAAAACAATCGATGCTCTCAGTTAGGAGATAACATGAGGATAAGCTTCCTTTCACAGTGTGGGCAAGAAATGCTTTTGGAGAAACTGACAAAGAAGCAGAGACCTGCTCCTTAGGGAGCAGGGAGGACAGCAATGCGGGCAGAGGGAAGGTGTGTACAAAGCCCGCAGGAGGAGAAGTTGCTGAAGTATGGAAAGAAGGCAGTGTGGTTGGAGAACAGTATGCAGCTGGAAAGTCAAAACAAAATGGAACAAGGAAGATGGGAAATTTTGGAAACGGACCATGGTGATTGTTGAACAACATGGTGAACAGAAGATCACTGAATTGAACCTGTGAAGTATGTTGAAATGGCAAATGTTTTGTTACATATATACTTACCACAACTTAGAAAAAGAAAAGAAAAAGAATTGAACAGAAACAAAATTAAAAGAAAACTCAGACATGGTGATAAGTGCCATTTGGTCATGCATCCCTCATTGTCATGGTGTCTTTCAAGCCTCTTAGGCTTCCCCTGGAAAGCCCTCTTGAGGAATCTGGCCTCTAAATTACCAGTGACAACAACCAAACCCAAACTAACTTGGGCAGAAAGGAGAGTGACTGAACTGTGAGCGAGTCAGTGTGCAGTGACCCTCTGGATGGCTGGAACCTGGGACTTGAGGGTCATTGAGACACACTCTCTTCATCTCTTGGGTGGCTCTCCTCATTCTTTTTCTGGCAGACAGGCTTCTAGATATGACAGGAGGCAGTGCTTCCAAGGGCAACCTGCTGCACAACTTCCTAAATTTGCTACCACAGAGTAAAGGGGCTTTCTTCCCTTAGTTCCAGTTTGACCCATCCTTGGTGAAGGACTCTGCTTGGCTTAGGCCACATTCCCACCCAGATAGACAGGGTGCCGAGAGGCAGAGTGGGAGAAAGAGCAGCTCCCCTACAGATGTGGGGGACTGTGTGTGTGCTTGCACATGAGTGTGTGTGTATATGTGTGAGAAATGTAAGTGTATGAATGTGTATGTGTGCATGAGTATACTGTGAGAATATGTGAGTGTGTTAAGAGTATGTGTGTGAGAGTGTGTGTATATGTATATGTGAATGTATATGTGTGTATGAATGTGAGTGTGTTGGTTTGTGATTGTGAATGGGCATCTGTGCATGTGTTTGTACAAGTGTATGTTGGGTGAGTATGTATGAATGTGTGACTTTGTGACTGTGGGTGTCTCTGTGTGTGTGTGTGTGTGTGTGTGTATGTGTGAGAGCAAGACCAAGAGTATAACTGGTGTGTGTGTGTGTATGTGTGAGAGAAGGATCAAGAGAAAGAGTGTAATTGGTATGTGTGTATGTGTGAGTGTAATGTGAGAAATGTGTGTGTGAGAACGTGAGTATGTGTATAAATGGATATGTGTGTGAGTATGTGTCTGTGCGGTTGTGGGTGTATGGGTAATGGGAGTGCCTGTGTGTGAATTTGTTAGTATGTATGTGTGAGTATGCATGTGACTGGGGACATCTGAGTGTCACTGTGTGTGTATGTGTAGACTGGGGACTGGGAGATGACTCTGGTCCACAGATCAAAAGGTTTCCATAAAGCCCTTTTCTTTTCTTTTCTTTTCTTTTTTTTTTTTTTGCTATTCTATCCTACTTACACTTCCAACCCCATCACAAATCCCCCCTTCTCTTTCACATCTTTCACAAGTTCTCAGCACTCTAGTAGCAATTCATGCTGCCACCAATGAATCGTGTGTTTCATGGTAACACTGAGGCAAAGACCTTCCCCATTAATCTTTGTATCGCCAGTATTTGTCACAGGGCCCAGCACATAAGAGATACTGAAATAATATTTGTTTTGCTGACTTATCCTTCTATTTTAATTTTTTTACACTAAAATGAGACAAAGAATAGTGTGCAAAACAAGACTTTACAGCTCAATGTCTTGTTACAAACTGGACTTCTGTATAATTACCTAATAGAGCAAAAAATACATTATTGTCAGCATTTGGAAGTCCCCTTGCCCTCTGTGTATTCTCTTCTGATTGTTTAACTTCCATTCTCCTCAAGCGTAACCACTCCCGTGCTATTTACAGTAAAACCTTCTTTAGTTTCTTTCATAGTTTGCATCCCTAAATATCATCATTTAGTTTTTCTTGGCCAATTATGAATAGGAGTTCAACCTCACCAGCAATCAGAAAATGCAGATTATATACATGATGTAACAATACTACACACACAGCAGAATGACAACAGTGAAAAAGACTGGTGTTGGTGACAAGGGTCTTGTTGCTGTTAGGTGATATCAAGTCGATTCTGACTCATAATGACCTCATGTACAACAGAAGGAAACACTGCCCGGTCCTTCGACATCCTCGCAATCATTGCTGCGTTTGAGCCCATTGTTGCAGCCACTGTGTCAATCCATTTCATTGAGGGTTTTCCTCTTTTTTGCTGGCCCTCCACTTTACCAAGCATGACATCTTTCTCCAGTGACTGTTCTCTCCTGATAACATGTGCAAAGTATATGAGATGAAGACTTCCCATCCTCATTTCTAAGGAGCATTCTGGTTATACTTCATCCAAGACAGATTTGTTCCTTCTTCTGGCAGTCCATGGTATATTCAGTATTTTTCATCAACACCATAATTCAAATGCATCAGTTCTTCTTCCGTCTTCCTTATTCATTATCCAGCTTTTGCATGCATATGAGGCGATTGAAAACACCATGACTTGGGTCAGGTGCACCTTACTCCTCAAGGTGACATCTTTGCTTTTTAACACTTTAAAGAGGTCTTTTGGAGTAGATTTGCCCAATGCAATACGTCTTTTGATTTCTTGATTGATGCTTCCATGGGCGTTGATTATGCATCCAACTAAAATGAAATTCTTGACAACTTCAATCTTTTCTCTGTTTATCATGATATTGCTTATTGGTCCACTTGTGAGGATTTTTGTTTTCTTTATGTTGAAGTGGAATTCATACTGAAGGTTGTAGTATTTGATTTTCATCAGTACGTGCTTCAAGTCCTCTTTGCTTTCAGCAAGTAAGGTTGTATTATCTGCACACTGCAGGTTGTTGATGAGTCTTCTTCCAATCCTGATGCCCTGTTCTTCTTCATATAGTCCAGTTTTTTCCATTTCTTGTTTAGCATACAGATTGAGTATGGTGAAAGGATACAACCATGACACATACCTTTCCTGATTTTAAATCATGCAGTATCCTCTTGTTCTGTTCAAATGACTTCCTCTTGGTCTATGTACAGGTTCTGCATGAGTACAATTAGGTGTTCTGGAATTTCCCTTCTTCACAATGTTATCCATAATTTGTTATGGTCCACACAGTCAAATACCTTTGCATAGTCAGTAATACACAGGTAAACATCTTTCTGGTATTCTCTGCTTTCAGGCAAGATCCATCTCACATCAGCAATGATATCCCTTGTTCCACATCCTCTCCTGAATCCGGCTGGAATTTCTGGCAGTTCCAGGTCCATATATTGTTGAATTATCTTTAGCATAATTTTACTTGCATGTGATATTAATGATATTGTTCAATAATTTCCGCATTCCATTGAGTCACTTTTCTTTGGAATGGGCACAAATATGGATATCTTCCAGTCAGTTGACCAGGTAGCTGTCTTCCAAATTTCTTGGAAGTGAGGGCTTTCAGTGTTGCATCCATTTGTTGAAACATCTCAGATGGTATTCCGTCAATTACTGGAGCCTTGTTTTTTGCCAATGCCGTCAGTACAGCTTGGACTTCTTCCTTCAGTACCATCAATTCCCGATCATATGTTACCTCCAGAAAGGGCCGAACATCGACAAATTCATTTTGGTACAGTGAGTGACTCTGTATATTCCTTCCATCTGCCTTTGATGCTTTCTGTGTTGTTCAATATTTTGGCCGTAGAATCCTTCAGTATTGCAACTCAAGGCTTGAATTTTTTTCTTCAGCTCTTTTAGCTTGAGAAATGCTGAGCATGTTCTTCTCTTTTCATTTTCTAATTCCAGGTCTTTGAGCATTTCATTATAATACTTTACATTGTCTTCTCAAGTTGCCCTTTGAAATCTCCCGTTCAGCTTTTACTTCATCAGTTCCTCTATTTGCTTTAGCTACTCTACGTTCAAGAGCAAGTTTCAGAGTCTCTTCTGACATTTATTTTTGTCTTGTTTTTCTTTTCTGTCTTTTTAATGACCTTTTGCTCTCTTCATATATGATGTCCATGATGTCTTCCCACAACTCATCTGCTCTTCAGTCATTAGAGTTCAATGTGTTAGATCTATTCTTGAGATGGTCTCTAAATTCCAGCAAGATATACTCAAGGTTGTACTTTGGCTCTTGTGGACTTGTTTTAATTTTGTTCAGCTTCAACTTGAACTTGCTTATGAGCAATTGATGGTTTATTCCACAGTTGGCCCCTGGCCTTGTTCTGACTTATAATATTGAGCTTTTCCATCATCTCTTTCCACAGATGTAGTCAATTTGATTCCTGTGTATTCCATCTGGTGAGGTCCACATGTATAGTTGCCATTTATGCTGTTGAAGAAAGGTATTTCCAATGAATAACTCACTAGTCTTTGAAAATTCTGTCATGCGATCTTCTGCATCATTTCTATCACCACAGCCATATTTTCCAACTACAGATCCTTCTTCTTTGTTTCCAACTTTCGCATTCCAATCACCAGTAATTATCGATGCATCTTGGTCGCATGTTTGATCAATTTCAGACTGCACAAGTTGGTAAAAAATCTTCAGTTTCTTCATGTTTGGCATTAGTGGTTGGTACATAAATTAGAATAATATTAACTGGCCTTCTTTTTGGGTGTATAGATAGGTATTATTCTATCACTGACAGTGTTGTATTTCCTGATAGATCTTGAAATGTTCTTTTTAATGATAAATGTGATGCTGTTCTTATCCAATTTGCCGTTCCTGGCATAGCAGACCATATGATTATCTGATTCAAAATGGCTAATACCAGTCCATTTCAGCTCACTAATGCCTGGGATATCTATCTTCAAGTGTTTCATTTATTTTTGACAACTTCTAATTTTCCTGGATTCATACTTTCTGCATTCCACGTTCTGATTATTAATGGATATTTGCAGCTGTTTCTTCTCATTTTGAGTCGTGCTACATCAGCAAATGAAGGTCTGTAAAGCTTGACTTCATCCATGTCATTAAGGTTAACTCTATTTTGAGGAGGAAGCTCTTCCCCAGTTGTATTCTGAGTGTCTTCCAACCTAGTGGGCTCATGTGGCACTTTATCAGACAATGTTTCACTGCTATTCATCAGGTTTTCACTGGCCAATTTTTTCAGAAGTACATATCCAGGTTCTTCTTCCCAGTCTGTCTTAGTCTGGAAGCTCCACTGAAACCTGTCCACCATGGGTGACCCTTCTGGTATTTGAAATACTGGTAGTGTAGCTTCCAGCATCACAGCAACCTACAAGCCAGCACAATATGACAAACTGACAGATGAGTGATGGACAAGGATGTTTGAAGCAGGAAATTACAAACACTTCTGAGAATATACATACATTTTGGAAAAGCTTAGCTTTATCTCAAGCTGAACTTCTACAGATTTTATCACCATGTAATTCCCAGCTGAAGTGTGTACACATGTGCAACCCAAAGCCCCCACCATAGATCACGTGGTTGGTTTTTCTGGTATCACCAGCCCCCACTGTAATACTATTGGGTGTTGTCAGCCCCACACTAAGATCTATTGTGATCAGCCCCTATCCTAAACAAAGACACTTGGATTACTTTCCAGAGGCCAAGGGCAAAGGCCAGACCTCTTTTTGGGCAAGGTCAAATTCATTACTACATGTCTTAGTTATCTAGTGCTGCTATAACAGAAATACCACAAGTGGATGGCTTTACCTCACAGTAAAGTAGGCTAAAAGTCCAAATTCAGGGCATCAGCTCCAGGGGAAGGCTTTCTGTCTCTGTCAGCCTTCTCATCAATCTTCCCCCAGACTAGGAGCTTCTCCGCACAGGGACCCTGGGTTCAAAGGACGTGCTGTGCTCCTGGTGCTGCTTTCTTGGTGGTATGAGGTCCCCAATTCTCTGCTTGCTTCCCTTTCCTTTTATCTCTTGTAAGATAAAAGGTGGTACAGGCCACACCCCAGGGAAACTCCCTTTATATTGGATCAGGGATGTGACCTTAGTAAGGGTGTTACAATCCCACCCTAATCCTCTTTAACATAAAGTTATAATCACAAAATGGAGGACAACCACACAATATTGGGAATCACGGCCCAGACAAATTGATACACACATTTTTTTGGGGACATAATTCAACCCATGACACTACCCAATGATGAACAGTGACAAGGTGGTAGGGCCAATGTTTTGGATATCCTGAGGGTGTAAAAGAGTTGTTGGAATTGAGGTAAAAGAAAAATTAAGCTGTAAAGATCATAGGTTATAATTAGAGGGAGGGATGCTTGAACCTGAGATTTTGGAAGGGATGACGTTTTTGGTAATGAAAAAGAGAGGGTATGGCTCTGGGAAAGTTCTCGGATGGTGCAAATGGTTTGCTCTCAGCTACTAACAGAAAGGTTGGTGATTTTAATTCACCCAGAAGCACCACTGAAGAAAGGCCTGGTGATCTGCTTCCATAAAGATTACAGCCAAGAAAATCCTATGGAGCAATTATATTCTGTAATACAAGGGTTTTCCATGAGTCAGAATTATCTTGATGGCAACAATTTTTTTATGACCATGGGAGTGAGAAGCTGAGGTGGTATGCAAGATGATTTCAGTGGCAGGTGAAAAGATCAAGGACCTGAGAGATGTACGTGGCTACTGAATTCACCAAAAATTGTTGTAGTAGTAGAAGTGGAGAGAAAGACAAGCAAGGGGACAAATTCTATTTAATGAGACTAATTGATAGGGAGGAAAATAGATCATTGGGACAATGAGAAGTATCAGATGGTATAGCTGGGGTTTGTAGGGCAGAATCAGGAATATTATTCTGGAAGTCACAATAAGAAACAAGGAGGAGATCTATCCCACCTGCAGGACAAATGGCACGAGGGTAGATGTGAGAAAAACAATCCCAACTTGAGGGAGCTGCAGGGGAAATAATGTTTTCAGGATCTACTTGAGGTTTCAGCTGGAGCAAGGAGATGACACATTCAGAGAAGAAGTTGAGTACGTAGGTGTTTTTGTTTATGGCAGACCTTGAGTTCCACAGGACCCAGTGGAAGAGTTTAGAGAGTGGTGAAGGCAAGAGATATTGGGTTAGACTGGGGAGTGTTGTTGTTGTTTGGTGCTGTCGCGTTCGTTCCGACTCATTCTATGTACAATAGAAGGAAACGCTGCTTGGTCCTGCACCATCCTCACAATTGTTGCTATGCTTGAACCAGAGCGTGGAACGAGTTCATTATGGTTCAAACCCCTGCTGAGAATTTGCATTTCTAACAAGTTTTCAGGCAATATTAATGCTGTTGGTTATGGACCAACTCTGAGAACCGTTAGTAGAGCAGAGGTTCTCAAAATTTACTATACGTATGAATCACAAGAGGTCTTGTTAAAAATGTAGATTCTGATTCAGTGTATCTGGGGTGGAACTGGTCTGAAGGCCTGGTTTGAGCCCATTGTTGCAGCAACTGTGTCAATCCACCTCACTGAGAGTCCCTCCTAACAAGTCCAAGTACGTGAGACGAAGTCTCGCCACCTTTGCTTCTAAGGAGCATTCTGGCTGTACTTCTTTCAAGACAGATTTATTTGTTCTTCTGGTAGTCCATGGTATATTCAATATTCTTCTCCAGCACCATAATTCAAACGCATCAATTCTTTGTTGGTCTTCCTTATTCACTGTCCATCTTTGCATAAGAGGCGATTGAAAACACCATGGCTTGGGTCAGCCTCACCTTCATCCTCAAAGTGAAATCTTTGCTTTTAACACTTTAAAGAGGTCTTTTGCAGCAGATTTGCCCAATGAAATACATCATTTGATTTCTTGACTGCTATTTCCATGGGCATTAATTGTGGATCCAAATAAAATGAAGTCCTTGACAATGTCAATCTTTTCTCCATTTAGCATGATGTTGCTTATTGGTCCAGTTGTAAGGATTTTTGTTTTCTTTATGTTGAAGTGTAATCCATACTGAAGGTCTTCATCAGTAAGTACTTCAAGTCCTCTTCACTTTCAGCAAGTGAGGTTGTGTCATCCGCAAAACACTGTTTGTTAACAAATCCTCTTCCAATCCTGATGTTGTATTCTTCTTCATATAGTCCAGTTTCTCGGATTATTTGCTCAGGCATACAGATTGAATAAGTGTGGTGAAAGGATACAACTCTGATGCACACCTTTCCTGATTTTCAACCACGCACTATCCCCTTGTTCTGTTAGAATGACTGCCTCTTGGTCTACGTACAGGTTCCCTATGAGCACAGTATAATGGAGAATAAAGCAAACTATATGGGGCTGCGAGTTCCTGGGAAGCTCAAGGTCCTTGAGGTGACAGAGGTGAACAAGAATGAAAGGCATGGAAATTGGTTCCTAACTCTTCTAAGGAAGGGATGAATAAGTAGTTTTAAGCACAGTCTCCTTAGACTGGTCTTTGCAGTGAGTAGTGATCTGAAAGGGAATGTTGGGTAAGCGTGAACATGAATTTCACACCAGGGTCGCGGGGAACTCTGTACAACCCCCTTCAATTCTTCTGTGGGCAAGTTCAGGTGGGGGGAGGGGAATTTTTACCAGGCACCCTTCAATCCTACAAGTGTGATATCAAGGCTGGAGCAGTGATCAATCTTGCTAGTATGAAGCAATCTTTTACTAACACAATTAAGGAGAAATAAGATCATTTAGGTAAAAAAAGCTCTGGGTCAGAATACTTACTGATTTTTTTTGTTTCACAGTATAGAAATTTTATGTTTTTATTCTAAAACTGTATCATTTTCTGAATTCTGATCCTTTTTGTTTTTCTTTTCTTTTCTTTTCTTTTTTTTAATTGTACTTCCGGTGAAGGCTTACAGAACAAATAGTTTCTCATGAAACGATAGTACACATATTGTTTTATGATATTGGTTAACAACCCCACAACATGTCAACCCTCTTCCTTCTCGACCCTTTTTTTTTTAGTGAAAATATACATAGCCAAAGATACACCATTTTAAAAATCTCTACATGCACTACTTACTGATTTTTGTTTGCTGATCTTAGAAGAAAATACTGAAACAAGATCTTCCACCCAAAGAATGTTTGTTCAAATCATAGGCAGATGAGTATGCTTTCATACTCAAAGAATATTCTTGTCCTAGATGTTTTTAGTGGCTTATATTTAACCAGCTATAATTCTTCCTAAGAACCATTTTGTTCAATCTTTTGAAACTAGAGATTAGTCTTTCAATGAGAAATCTACATTTCATTGTAAAGATGGAACACAATGCCTTCGGCTCACTTATTCGGTGGAGAAGCAAGCTTATTTTGGTAATATATCTTTAGCATATTGTAAAAACAGTGATTGTAGCAAATTTATTTCAGGCAAGACAGACTGAGACATGCACATATATGGCTCAAGGGGCATGAAAGATATGTCATCCATCCCCCATGCTCCAAGCAATGAAAATTCCAGGGGTGACGTCAGTTATCTTTGATTTCAGATTGGGTATCTGTGATGAAAGAACCAGTGAAGGGAAAAAAAAGTAATTTCAGAATGAGAGATTATTGTCATTAGAGTCAGCAGCAAATCGCTGTGCTATTAAGATGTTTCCTTACTTCTTATTTCTTTTGGAAAATATACAATTTTAACAATTGTCCCTTTATGTCAGACCAGTGGTTATTTCTGCCTCAGATTCTAAGTATTATACCTAGGAGAAATTGTATGGGATAAGGTTCATGTTCTCTCCATTACCTCTAGTTTACTCCCAAGTAATTATCCTGCAAGTGATATCCATGACAACCTCCACCATCAGCCACCAAGCCCTGACCATTTGATCACCATTATGGATTTTGAAGGAGCCCTGGTGGTAAAACGGTTTAGTGCTTGGCTGCTAACCAAAAGGTCAGCACTTCAAACTCACCAGCCGCTCCACGGGAGAAAGATGTGGCAATCTGCATCTGTCAATATTACAGTCTTGGAAATCCCATGGGGCAGTTCTGCTCTGCCCTATGGGTTGCTGTGAGTCAGAATCGACTATAGCAATGTGTTTAGTTTTGGTTTTTGGTCAGGAATTTTGGGGTTTAAATCTCTCATTCTAAATCCACAAAGCATACATCAAGTATCAGGTTTTTAGATGAAGGATTACATTTTTATTAATGCTCAAGCTATAAATACTATGGTGCTTGCAGGGACCTCGGTGTTATAACAACATCCAGCAAAGCCAAAAGGTTGTGCACAGAGTGTTTGTTTGACAGGGGAGTGAACAGAGGCTCCTCTTTAGCAGGCTCAACTTGAACCTGCAAAAGTCTGATTGAAAAAGAAAGATGGAAGGGCTAAGGTGGGAAAATTTTCTCCCTTTAGTGCTTGGAAGAGAAAACTGCTAGTACCCTCCAGCATACTAGAGAATGGAATTGTTTTTTAAAAATTGAATTTGTAGCTGTTACAAAAAAGTTGAAAATATATTGTCACGGAAGGCAAGTTGGGATTCTTCACCTAAGAGAGAGAGCTCCTTCTCAGGGTGTGGGTGTACCTGGGATTACAGGTTGAAGGTGCAAAATAAGAATAAACTTTTATCTGGTGTTTTGTTTTTTTTTTTTTTTAATATGTCCTCCAGTGAATTCTGACTTTCCATCAGAAAGAGAGGATGGATTTTCTCGCCTTACAGCTTCCGGGGAGACATGCTGTGGGAGTCTCACCGCTTCGAAATAATTCGTGGATGTTTTGTGAAACCTTTTGACCCGGCTGGGAGCCTGGGGTTTTTGAGCATTTGAGAATAATAGGCAGCATTGAAAAGGAGTGGATAGAATGTTTTATTAACTGTAGCTATTTTTATTAACTGGAGTCAGGGGAATATCAGAAAGGATCAAAATTTAGGAATTCTTTGAAAAGCTTTTATTTTACATGGGTTTTACTTTACATTTCTTTGCTGCTGTACTCAGTGGTACAACCAATACTGCATTTTCCCCTAACAAATGAGAGCATCAGGACGAGGCTTTGTAATTTGTGTTTGTTGTTGACAGTGGGGTGATCAGGGAAGAAGAGAGAAAGAGAGATAGAGAAGGAAGAAGGGAGAAAGGGAGAGAGAAAGCTGAAAAGATAACCTTAACTATTTTGAGAGCTGCTTCCTTCCTCCAACATTTATGCTAATCATAATAAAGTTTCAACAACACTTCTCTCTCTCTGTCCGAGTCATACTCATTTTAGAGTAAGTTTTATCTATGCTTCAATTTGATAAGTACGTTTTGAACACCAACCATTATATAAAGTGTGTGCCAAGGTCTGTACAGATTGAGAAAGGAAAATATAGAGTCCTGGCTCATAGTCTCTTGATTGGGCTTGGTTAACTGCCAGTTATAGGTTTATTACTTTCCCCATTCCCTTTCTCTCAGTCCTAAGACTCCAGGTCCAACCTTTGTCCTCAGTAGATGAAACTGTTAGGAATCATTTGTTATAAGCAACATAAACTGATGCCAGCTAACTTAAGCAAAAGAGAGTTTTAGAAAGATGAGGAGTTAATCATGAGATCAAAGAACCAGGTTTGGAATGGATAGGGGAACAGGCAGCTCCATAAGATCTTGACGGCGGAAACTGCTCGACTGTCTTGTCAGCATCAAGGGTTGCTGCAATAGTAAATGAATCTCAACAATTTTACAATTTATTCGCATGATTCAAATTCTAAGAAGGGAGGATCTCATTGGCCAACCTGGGTCAGATGTCTGCCACCTTGGCTGGGGAGGATGGGCATCTTGGTTAACTGACACAGCTTACTGTGAGGGGAGAAGTAGCTCGTCGAAATTTGGGATCAATTACTAAATTAAGATAGAATAGATGCTGGGAAGTGAGAAAACTAACAAATACACTTTGCGTTAGAATAAGATAGGCCAGAGACTCTTTCCCCTAACTCCTACATGTGTTTGGTTCTAACCAGGGCTTTGAACCAATTCATTCAGGTTCAAATCCCTGCTGAGAATTTGCATTTCTAACAAGTTCCCCGCTGAGAATTTGCATTTCCACTCCAGATATATTGAATCAGAATCTACATTTTAACAAGATCCTCAGGTGACTCTTATGTATAACTTCCTGGGAACTTGTTAGAAATGCAAATTATCAGCAGGAGTTCAAACCAGAATGAGCTGGCTTGAAGCCCTGGTTAAACCTGCTCACAGAGGTATAAGCCCTTGGAAGAAAATGGCGCTGAACCAAGGAGTGGGGAGAGACCTGAACCCACCTCTTCTATCCCCAATATAAGTGACCCAGGTCCACCCAATAAAAGAGGCATTATCTCTAGACATTGGGAGAGAGGACTTCTGTGTAGACAGTCATAGGATCTCTGACATCGGAAAGCACACTCAGTAAAGGGTGTCTCAGCAGACACTCATTATGGATTGGGCAGTGCATTAGAGACGTGACAAGTCAAATATGCTGGGGCTGAGCCCAGATCAAAGGAATTTTTGTCATATAGAGTAGGCCAGAAGTCCCTGGTTGGTGCAAATGGTTAACACATTTGGCTGTTAATTGAAAGGTTGGAGGTTCAAGTCTACCCAGAGGTGCTTTGGAAAAAAGCCCTGGTGATCTACTTCCAAAAAAATCAGCCGTTAAAAACACTATGGAGCACAGCTCTATTCTGACATACATGGGGTCACCATGAGTTGACTACATCAACTTGTTTCGAGTAGGCCAGATGCCCTTAGACCTGTCCATGGTTCTGACTCAGGCTTTTAGTGAGGAGCCCTGGTGGTGCAGTGATTAAGGGCTCGGCTGCTAACCGAAAGGTTGGTGGTCCGAACTGACCAGCCGCTCCATGGGAGAAAGATGTGGCAGTCTGCTTCAGTAAAGATTATGGCCTTAGAAACTATAGGGCAGTTCTACTGTGTCCTATAGTGTTGCTGTGAATTGGAATTGACTTGACAGCAATGGGTTTTTGGTTTTCTCCCACAAGCCTGTTTTCTGAAGCTTGTCTGCGCTGGCTACTTAGGACAGAGATGATCTTTGTTGTGATCCCTGACTGTATGGCTGTGCCCAGACATAATCCCAGTGGTAACTGTAACCAGTGTGCCATGCCTGCCCCACCTGGTAAACATCCCAGAACCTCCTTCTACTGTAGTCAATGGGCCTGACTATATGGAGCTCAAGACAGAATCAGAAAGAAAATGATGGATGTTTGCACAGTCTCATCATGGAAAAAAAAATTACTTATGGTCTGATTCTAGGTTTGCAAACCCAAGTTTTCCAGATACAGAGCTTTATTTTCCAGATATGAAGCCTATCTATGACTGAGTCTGGGCTCTTTAGGGACTGAATTTTCTGCTTGCAATCTCCAGGCTTTTATGGGTGGGTCATTGATGTCTACCATGGAAACTCTCCAATGGATATAATCTACTTGAATAAATTAATCCACTGAACACACATTTAGGATGCATTTATAATGGATAAACCCTGAAATGAAGGCTATAGGAATACAGAGTAAGTTAAGTGTCATGGGAAATAGTCAAGCTTATGAGCTGGGCTTCCATGCTGTCTTCTAAGGAAAGACCATGGGCACAGAATGAATTTAAAAAAAAAAAAACAAAACCTTGCTGTCAAGTCGCTTCCAACCCATAGTGACCCTACAGGACAGAGTAGAACTGCCCTAGGGTTTCCAAGGAGCAGGTGGTGGCTTCGAACTGCTGACATTTTTGGTTAGTAGCCATATCACTTAACCGGTGTGCCACCAGGGCTCTTAAAAAAAACAGCGTTGTAGGAAGTTATTTGATGATGCATGGCTCAGGAAACCCTATCACCATCAAGTCAATTCCAACTCATAGCGACCTTATGAGCCCTGATGAAATAATGGTTAAGGGCTTGGCTGCTAACCAAAAGGTCAGCAGTTTGAATCCACCAGCCGCTCCTTGGAAACTCTATGAAGCAGTTCTACTCTGTCCTATAAAGTCGCTATGAGTCAGAATGAGTAAGGACACATACATATGTGATTTGTAGAGCTTAGGTAACAAACAATGCCGCTCTGGGATGAGCTGTAACTAAGAGAGAAGTCATGTAAGCAGTATGAAAATTGTGGTTCACCTATGGTGCTGATGTTTACTTATATCAGAATGGGTCTGTCTAGAGATAGGATAAATGGGCTATATGGAAGACAGTGTAACAAAAAACCACAGTGTTTATAAATATTTTTTACTACAACTCACAGTAGGAAGTACATTTTACATTGGGATACACATACTCCTCCTCACCTCCTCTTACACTCCTAGAACAAAAGTTTTATAAAATAGTACTTATCCTTTCTACATGTGATACATTTGATTTTCTATTATGTTCTTTAAACGTCCATTCAATTTCCTTAAAAAAAATACTGACTGTAATCCACTAGACTGAATTTAGGAGAGTGGTAGTTCCATAGTAGAATTCTTGCCTTTCATGCATGAGATCCAGGTTCAATTCCTGGTTAATGCACTTCAGGCACAGCCACCACTTTTCTGTCAGTGGAGGCTTGCGTGTTGCTGTGATGCTGAACAAGTTTCAGTGGAGCTTCCAGACTAAGGTAATATACTTCTAAAAGTCAGCCAATGAAAACCCTACAGATCACAATGATCCAATCCCGTTGTGCATGGGGTCATCATGACTTGGAGGCTGACATGACAGTAGCTAACAACAATGGACCATGACACATGGTTTGATAAGTACTGCCCAGCAGCTAAGTAAAGGTTCTGAAGTCTGTTAATCTAGGTTCACATCTTGATTCTTCCATTTCCTAATTGTCCAAAGTAAGATGGGTAGTTATTTAACTTCTTTATATTTCAGCTTCTTTATCATTAAAGTGAGGGTAATAATACAGTGCATATGTTATTCATTCATTAACAATATTTATTTTTTACCTAATATGTGCTAGGTCCTAGACTAGGAACAGAAATGCAGAGAAAAACCCTCACTCTATAGTGCTCAATAAATGTGAGTTGTTGTCATTGTTTACTGGAAAGGGACTTACCTGGTTGGAATTGAGTGCACCTGATGATGTAGAGAAAGCAGCCCTCCTGTCATACTTTTTGCTAATAGACATGTTTGCTTTGTTTGTGAGGGAGTGCTAGGCACTGTGGTTATCAGTGTGGGTTCTATAAGCCTAGCCACATGGCTTGGATGTGCCTTTCTATGTATTCTTC
Organism: Dugong dugon; assembly: GCA_030035585.1. Taxonomy (NCBI): domain Eukaryota; kingdom Metazoa; phylum Chordata; class Mammalia; order Sirenia; family Dugongidae; genus Dugong; species Dugong dugon. Next base: position 131,865,821 of record CM057462.1, read on the forward strand.
ACTCTACCCATAGAGTTAGACCCAATGCTGTGGGGGAACTTAGCAGTATTAAGATAAATGGCATGATTTTCCATAACTGAGATGGATGTCATAATCTAGATGGATAGATAGACATAAACACAGCGCTAATGCATCAGATCAGTGCCGTAATAAAGTTATGAACAAGGAGCTGTGGGAAGAGAGCAGAAGAGGGGGATGAGTTCTGCTTGAAGGTGGGAAAGGCTTCTCAGAAAAGTAAAATTTGAGCTTTTGAATTTCTCTAATTTTCAGGCAAAAATTTAGGGGCTGACAGGGGTGTTTTAAGCAGAAGTCACAGTACAGACAAAGACACGTACACATGCCTGGGGAAAGATACGGAGTCCAGGGTGGCTGAAGTCAGGACAGCGCATGTGAGACTGTGGGAAGGTGAGGCTGAAGAGGCAGGTGTGGGGGCCGTAAGGGCCTTAAAGACTGCTCTCCAGCATCTGAATTATGGCTTAAGAGATACAGAAAAAATAGACTATCCGGGGTTTTCAAGCAGGAAAATGTCCAGCAATAGGGAAGGACAGTTAGGAGGTTCTTATAATTCAGGTGTGATATGATGAGGGCTTGGCAGTTGGCAGAGGGAGAGAGAAGTGGACAGATGTGAGAGACATTTGAGACACTTATGAGGTAGAATTTATGGGAGTTCGTGGATAATTGGATGTGGGAGATGAGAAAGTTGGAGGAGTCAAGACGATTTTAAGATCTTTCAGCTTGGTAATCAGAGGGACCATTACTTGAACAGGAAACACAGGCCAAGGAGTGATTCTGGGCAAAGGCGTAATGAATTCATGTTGGACATGTTGAATTTGTGATTTCTACATGGTTTGTGTAAGCAGTAACTTTGTGATAAAGTAAACATCCTCACAGGGAGAGACAAGTAGCCACATACTGATTAATGAGGGTGTGATCAGTACCAGTTAGCTGCTGCTGAACCTGTTAACCCAATTTCCAAAAAAAATCATACATGAAAAAGTTGAGTTTGAAAACTAATTTGGATGTCTGACTGTAGCTGAGTTGCCAAGAAACCGGGAGGATAGAGCCTGACATGTTGCCTGTTTCTGATAGTGCACACACTGTTTCTTTATTTAGAACCTCTTACCAGTATCAATTAAACCCCAGTTAAATTTGACATCTCTTAACCTTGCATTGGATCAAATTCATTGCTACAGCAGAACCCATATGGCACGGAGACAGTTGTAGGCATCAGTTCATTGCTTATGTAGAGTTACTGGCCCAGCGCCAACCAGTAATCACTGCTTTTTGTTAATAGACATGTTTGCTTTGCAGTCATTTCTATACACAGGGCTCTGGATTAATTAGATCGAAATCTGTCATCCATCTAAGAAACCACAAGAACTCACTTTCTGTGCTTCAGAGGGAAAGGGAACAGCAGATTTTGGCAACTTAAAAAAAATGTGTTTGCTTGTTTCCATAAGAACTTAGCAGACTATTTAAATAACCAGTGCATAAGTCATTTTTGAAAATTAATAAGGGGTAGAGAGTGGGTTGGGGGACTGAATAGATGAGATCTCAAAGGGATCAAGGTGAGATGTATCTCATGGTATAACTTAGTCTATTTTTTTAAAAGCACAGTTTTTTTTTTATTTCCCTGAAAGTTAACAGATTGTTTGGGTGTGAAGATTTATAAAGAGAGAGGCCTCCTAGCCATCAGGTCAAAGGTTTGTTCAAGTTGCAGAAATAGCCACTAGGTTTCTTTGCACACAGGTTAGAGTGGGCGGAGAGGCAGCCTTCCTAGGCGGTTCTGCTGCAGAGTCCTGCTGTAACTCTGCCTTTCGAGTCTGTAGCACCGAGCTGCTTTAGGGTGAGACCCCTCCACCTTGAGCACCTTCTGCTTCATCACTAATGAAACCCCCTTGGACATGCCTTATGCCAAATCCTTCTGTGAAGTGAATATTTCCAGATCTAGTTTCCTTTACAGTAACACAGATACTGTTTTTGATTTCTTATATGAAAGCACACAAAGATTTAAACAATATCCCGGGGTTTCTATCCTATGTACATGTGTACCTTAGTCTAGTGCCTGACACATACTTGTTGAATGAGTGGAACATGGAGGTAGAAAGCAGAGGAACTAAACCCACATCTGTGTAATGATCTCTGATGTTTCTATGTCTCTGCATTAGACAAGGCCCCCATTTGCTGCACACATTTAACCTCTCGATTAAAAAAACAAATCTCTGCCATCAGAGTTATGAAAGTGGTTAATTAGCCTGTTATTTGAGTCACCCAGGTTGTTGCAAACATGGATCTTGTGTTTACAATAATTTTCTATTTGATTTTTTTCAACTACCACTTTATATTTATTGATCATCCATTAATTGGCTCACACACCTATTGGGTACTTAAGAGACTGGCAGGTGAGGTTTATAGATCTTTCCCTGCCTTTCCATGGTGGTTTCGTCAAACAGCTGTATTGTGATCACATAGTAGAATCACGGTCAACACTGTGAGGGAGTCTTTCTAGGGACCCCATCCTCTTTCTGTATCCTGATCAGTGCTCCCCACCCCCTCCTATGATACAAGAGGATAACAGTTGCTTTACTTAACACTAAATGAGACCTTAGTTACAGTGTAAAGAGTCCCTGGGTGTTGCAAACCGTTAATGCACTTAGCTGCTAATCAAAAGTTGGAGGTTCAAGTCCACCAAGAGGTGCCTCAGAAGAATAGGCCTGGTGATCTGCTTCCAAAAAATCAGCCATTGAAAACCCTACAGAGCACAGTTCTACTCTGACACACATTGGATCACCATGAGTTGAAGCCGGCTTGTCAGCAACTGGCTAAGTGACCAGTGTAATTGGCCAGGAGAAGGAATCAGTGGACATGGGACAGACTAGGCAGCTGCAGAACAGATAGGGGAAAGTGAATTAAAAATCTCAGTGCTTATAAGGTAGAACAAAGAGAATCAGGGTTAATCCCTGAAGAGATCTCAAGGGTGTGGTGTCTGCGATGTGTCAGGGAAGGTAAGTTAGACCCAGTAGGTGTAGGATATGTATAGTTTCATATCTGCTGCTGTATCTTACATCTTGTTTTCTGATTGTCATTTAAGCAAGGGCAAATGGCCAAGCAACACTCACACAAAGGTCATCGGGGAACTGTCTGAGGCTAGAGCAGTAGCAGTGTGCAGGTCCATCATTGCCCGTTGCATCCCAGGGTGGCAGATAAAGATCTCCCAAGGCCAGATGTGAGACTGGATGATGAGGTTTATAAACTGCATGGGTAGGGAAGCATTGGGCCTTCCTTTCATGAAATCAGTAGTGCAGATATAATGGTAATATGTCATGATAAAACCTTGGCATTAGCTCTATCTTGACAGCTCAGTGTTAGTGATGGAGGAAGTACGAGCATCTCTCCTCTGTGATCAGGAAACAGAGCTCCTGGTTGTGCAGTTGAATCTGTATGGCAGGGCAAGCTCGAGGAAGGATTTACTGTTGGGCATACCCAGGTGGTGTAATGGTTAAGAGCTATAGCTGTTAACCAAAAGGTCAGCAGTTCGAATCCACCAGGCGCTTCTTTGGAAACCGTATGTGGCAGTTCTACTCTGTCCTATAGGGTTGCTAGGAGTTGGAATCGACTCAACGGCAATGGGTTTGGTTTTTTTGGGGGGGAATTGTATTTGGGTCCATGCTTTGGGTTGACCAGGATTGATTGTTTTAAGTACTGGGTCATAGCTTTTGTTGTTGTTTTTGGTAGCACCGAGGCCCCATGCACAATGGAATGAAATGCTGCCCAGACAAATGCCATCCCCACGATTGGTGGCAGATCAGACTGTTGTGATCCATATAGCTTGCATCTATTAAATCTGCAGGAGCTAGTTTCTCTTCTGGGGGGCCAGAATAAAGAGGATTAATCTTGGGCAAGTTAACACTTACCTCTCACCAGCTAATCAAGGCCTTTTTTTTCTAAATTTTCAAAATGTTCTGGGAAAGATAGAGAGATGCAGAAATAATAGAAGTCACAATTAATTAAATACTTTCTACATGCCGGATACCTTTTTAAGCACCTCATCTAGGAATGATGGTGTTATGGATTGAATTGTGTCCCCCGAAAATATGCATTATAAATCTTAAACCCCCATACCTATGGATGTAATCCCATTTGGGAATAGGACTTTCTTGGCTATATTAATTGGTGTCTTAAATCAATCACATCTGAGATATGAAAAGAGCAGATGACACACAGAGATGGAAGACAAATGGAGGGGAAGATACACACCACATGTAGATCACCAAGGAACCAAGGAACAGAAGCTGAAAAGAGACAAGGACCTTCTCCCAGAGCAGAGAGAGAAAAACTTCCCTTAGAGCCAGTGCCCTGAATTCAGACTTTTAGCTTCTAAAACTGTAAGAAAATAAATTTCTGTTCATTAAAGCCCCTTACTTGTGGTATTTCTGTTACAGCAGCACTAGATAACTAAGCAACAAATAAAGGACAATAACATTATAGGTAAGACAACTAAGATAATCAGATGGGTCTGGTCAGCTTTATAACTCATCCATTGAGTTTTTAATTTTGACAGCTCTGTTTTTCATTTTCAAAAATTCTATTTGGTTCTTTTTTATATTTAGGTCTTTTAAAAATAGTGTCTTTAAAAATATGTAATTTCCATTTCTTTGATTATCCTTTTTTTACAGCCTTATTAATGTATACTTGACCTATAATAAACTGTACATATTTGAAGTGTACAATTTGATAGATTTGACAAATGCATATACATCCATAAGGATCCCTGGTGGCACAGTGGTTAAACACTCAGCTGCTAACCAAAAGGTCAAAGGTTCAAACCCACCAGTGGCTCCATTGGAGGAAAGACCTGGCGATCTACTCCTATAAAGATTACAGCCTAGGAAATCCTATGGGGCAGTTCTACTCTGTCATACAGGGTTGTTTTGAGTCGGAATTGACTCGATGGTGCACAACAATAACAACATATTCATCCATTGTCTTCCTTATAGGCATATGGATATTAATCTATCACTAACAGTATTGTACTTTAAGATAGATCTTGAAATTTTCTTTTTGACGATGAATGCAATGCCATTCCTCTTCAATTTATTGTTCCTGGCATAGTAGACCATGATTATCAGATTCAAAATGGCCAGTACAAATCCGTTTCATCTTGCTAATGCCTAGGATATCAATCTTCAAGCATTCTATTCAGTTTTGACAACTTCAAATTTTCCTCAATTCATTCCAAGTTGTGATTATTAATGAATGTTTGCAGCTGTCACTTCTCATTTTGAGTCATGCCACATCAGCAAATGAAGGTCCTGAAGATTTTACTCCATATACATCACTAAGATCGACTCTACTTTGAGGAGGCAGTTCTTCCCCAGTCATATTTTGAGTGCCTTCCAATCTGAGGGGCTCATCTTCCAGCACTATATCAGACAATGTTCTGTTGTTATCCATAAGGTTTTCATTGGCTAGCTTTCAGAAGTAGATTGCCAGGCCTTCCTTCCTAGTCTGTCTTAATCTGGAAGATTCGCTGAAATCTGCCCACCATTGGTGACCCTACTGGTATTAGTGGCTTTCTGCACCATAGCAACATGCAAGCCACCACAATACGACAAACTGACAGATGGATGGTGAAACCCAACTTCATCACTACTAATTCCCACAAAGTGTTATCTAGATGTAAACTGCAAATAAGTGCCTCATAAAAATATTCTGGGCTTAATACAGTGTATCTTCCAATCGCATGCAAGTACCTATACGTCAGAAAAAAGTTATATTTATTTGAAAATACGATTTGAAAATCCATATCACAGAAGCTTAGGGACATTGCAGATGAATAAGATAAACAAAAATGAAGCAAATCTTCACTTTTGAATGATAGAACTCTCGGCAAAAGAGCTCACTCCTGGTTGTGATATTGTACTGTAGTATGCAACTTAGTTATCATTGGGAGATGCTGGGTGAATTGTGCATGGAAGCTCGCTATGCATTTTTTTCAACTTCCTATGAATCCATAATTATTTCTAAATAAAAAGCTTTGATCAATCAATTGACTATATATGTGTGGGTCTATTTATCAAATCTATATTTTATCCTGTTGATCTATTCTCTATTCTGATGCTAGTACAAGACCAGTACTGTAGCTTTATAGTAAATTTTGAAGTCACTTAACATAAGTCCTCCAACTTTGTTCTTAATTTTCAAAGTTGTTTTGGTTATTACATGTCCTTTGAATTTACACATGAATTTTACAATCAGTTTGTTGATTTCTACATAAAATCTTGCCTGGATTTTATTGGGATTGTACTTAATCTATAGATCAATTTGGGGAGAAATGATATTTTAAGAATATTCAGTTATCCAGTCTATGAATATGATGTATCTGTCTATTCATTTAGGTCTTATTTAATTTATCTCAGCAATGTTCTGGAGTTTTCAGTATACAGGTATTACATATCTTTTGTTGGATTTATTCCTAAGTATTTCAGGTTTTGGATGTTATTGAAATTTTTTTATTTTTAAAATATCAATTTCTGGTAGCTCATCACTAGTATATAAAAATCCAATTGATTTTTAAATTCCTCTTATATCTTGCAACATTAGAAACTCAATTATTAGTTTTAATAGCTTTTTAAAATAGTCTATTGGATGTTCCACATAGACAGTCATGTTCTCTGTGAACAAAAGCAGTTTTACTTTTTTCCTTCCAATCTCAATGACTTTTCTTCTTTTTCGTGCCTTATCGAACTGGTTAGAACTTTCAGCACAATGTTGAATACAAGTGATGAGAGAGGCTATCCTTGCCTTATTCCTGCTCTTAGGGGGAAAGTATTTGATATGTCACCATGAAGTGTGACGTTAGCTGTAGATTTTTCATAGATGCCCTTTTTCAAATTGAGGAAGTTCTCCTTTCTTCTTAATTAATTGAGAGCTTTTTAAAACCAGGATGGATGTTGGATTTTGTCAATTGTTTTTTTTTTTCCTGCATTATTTAGATCATCATATGAAATGGTGTTTCTTTTTTAGCCTGCTAATAAGATGAGTTAAGTTTATTGATTTTCCCATGTTAAACCAACCTTTGATTCCTGGGATAAATCCCACTGGTCGTAATGTATTATCCTTTTTAATATATTGTTACATTAGATTTTTCTAAAACTTTATTAAGAATTGCATCTATGTTCATGAGGAATATTGAGCTTCCCTTTTCTTGTAATCTCTGTCTGGTTTTGATATCAGGGTGATGCTGATAAAATGAGATGGGAAATATTCCTTCCTCTTCAGTTTTCTGGAAGGGTTTGTGTAGAACTGGTATCATTTCATCCCTAAGTGTTTGGTAGAATTCACCAAATAAGCCTTCTGGTACTGGAGTTTTTATTGTGGGAAGGTTTTTAACTACAAATTCAATTTTTTAACAGACATGGGGATTTTTAGGTTGTCTATTTTTTTTCTTGAATGAGCTTTGATAATTTGTGACTTTCAAGAAATTTGCCATTTTTGGGACCATGGTCTTGGGGGACATCTAGCTCAATAAGCATAACACAGTTTATAAAGAAAATGTTCTACATCCTACTTTGGTGAGTAGTGTCTGCAGTCTTAAAAGCTTGTGAGTGGCCATCTAAGATGTATTTACTGGTCTCACCCCATTTGGAGCAAGGGAGAATGAAGAAAACCAAAGACACAAGGGAAAGATTAGTCCAAAGGACTAATTAATGGACCACAACAACCACAGCCTCTACTCGACTGAGTCCAGCACAACTAGATGGTACCCAGCTACTCTGACAGGGATCACAATAGAGGGTCCTGGACAGAGCAGGAGAAAACATGTAGAACACAATTCAAGTTCACAAAAAAGATCAGACTTACTGGTCTGACAGAGACTGGAGAACTCTGACAGTATGGCTGCTGGACACCATTTTAACTCCATACTGAAGTCACTCTTGAAGTTCACCCTTCAGCCAAAGATTACACAGCCCTATAAAACAAACAATAACACACATAGTTCAACCATGGGCACCAACCCAGGAGCAAGGATGAGAAGGCAAGAAGGGACAGGAAACCGGGACGAATGGAAATGGGGAGGTCAAGTTACAAAAGAATACGTGTATTAATTGTCTAATGAGAAACTAATTTACTCTGTAAACTTTCACTTAAAGCACAATAAAAAAAAGAAATTTGCCATTTTATCTAAGCTGTTGAATTTATTGGCATAAAAGAAAACATGCTTAAAAGTTATAACTTTTTTTTTTTAAGTGGTTGCTTTAGGATTGATAGTATACATTTTTAAGTTACCATAGACTACCTTCAAGTGATATTTTACTACTTCCTATATAGTATGAGAACCTTGTAACAGCATACTTCCATTTCTCCCCCCCACCAGACTTAAGTTTTTTTAATTGTACTTTAGATGAAGGTTTACAGAACAAATAGTTTCTCATTAAACAGTTAGTACACATATTGTTTTATGACAATGGTTAACAACCCCACGACATGTCGACACTGTCCCTTCTCAATCTTGGGTTCCCTATTACCAGCTTTCCTGTCCCCTCCTGCCTTGTGGTCCTTGTCCTTGGACTGTTGTGCCCCATTAGTCTCGTTTTGTTTTGTAGGGCTGTCTAATCTTTCCAGCCTTGTGTTTTTGTTTTCATTTTATTTCTACAGAGAGAAGTTTGCTTTTGCTTACTGCTCTGATTTTTTTTTTTTTTTTTTTACTTTTCAGCATCGTATTTTTTCTTATGCCCATGGATTTACACTTCTCTTTTTGTTTTGAGTTGGGATAGATATCTAAAATTTAAGCCAGCAGTTCTGTAGCTATAGTAGGTGGGGACTGTCCATATCAGCTCAGATGACCATGTTGGAAGTTCCTCAATGAGATTACAGTCTAATGGGAGAAACCAATAATAAACATAATTATCCAAATTATTCAGTTACAGTTATGATGAGTACTAGGCAGGCATTAAGGCAGTAGAGTTCATAACCCAGTATTGGGGATATCTAAAGAAAGGATTTTTAAGCTGAGACCTGAAGTGTGAGTAGAAAAGCCAGGAGAAAGGGTGTTGGAGTGAAGAAATTGTGTTTTAGGTATAGAAGGCAATGTGTGCAAAGGTGTGTTTACAAAACTGAAAGAAAGTCACCATGACTGAAACATACTGATAGAGGGATAGAAAAATGAGAAAGAATAGGATTATGAAAATTTCAAGTTAAATTGTTAAATGTTAGTGGAGAGGGGATGAGGACTTGGCAAAGAAAAAGACAAGATGCGAAGTGCAAAGTGAGATGTGCTGACCAGGAGAGGAAGCTGTCACCACTGATAAATATACTATGGCTAATGCAGCCAGCTATTCATTTATTTTATGCATTCTTTCACATAACATTTAGTACATGTCTATACAACAGGAATTGTGCCTGCAAATCCTCAATCTAAGAACAAAGACAAAGAATTAAATAACTACAACACAATTTGAAGAGAAGAGGGGGAAAGGAAGAAGAGAGCAGGTATTAATTTGTTAAATAAAGCTGATATCAAAATTTTGGGAGAGTTCCTTTTAATTTTGATACTTTAGACTTCAAAGGAGATGGACCTGGAGCTTCTTAAAAAAAAAAACCAAGCCAAACCTGTTACTGTCGAGTCAATTCCAACTCATACCAACCCTATAGGACAGAGTAGAACTGCCCCATAGAGTTTCCAAGGAGCACCTGGTGGATTTGAACTGCCAACCTTTTGGTTAGCAGCCATAGCACTTAACCAGTATGCCACCAGGGTTTCTTTAGTCCCAGTGTATCTCTGGTTTCCTACAGTGATGCAGGTACAGTTAATAGAGCCTAGCTGTCAGCCCCACAAAGGGAGATTGGAAAGAGAGAGCTAAGAGGATCATGTCCATGTTTAGAAGGTGTGGAGTCTGGGACATAGCAAAATGCATTTTAATTATCCTCATATCTTTTATGTAGGTGAAATCTGGTTAAAATAAAACGCAAATGTCATTCGTGATCCACAGATATAAGAGGATCAAGATAAGCATTCAGTATGTGCCAGAGATACTGGGAATAGATTTTCCTAAGGTTGTTTTTGAATGATATGATCTTAGGTACCAGACACTAGTTCTTCATCAATGATGCCTCTTTCTGCTGTGACTGTGATTTCCTCCAAAATTCAGAACCTGGGGAATCTCTTCAATATGCCAGCTCCCAGTGATAGCCCTGTGTAGGGTAGTGGGGGTGAGAAGGTGAAATGGGGTATATGAGAAAGACAGAGGTAGGGATGGCCTTGGTGGTGGGGTGTGGTGGAGGAGGGAATGAATATGGTCATGAAATATATATTGAAGGAATAATCAGTCTGTCTTTAAATTTGTTCAAATGACTCTTCCATGTGACATCATGACGTAGACTCACTGAAGTGGCCCAAACAGAGAATATACTGGTGTCCACATAAGACTAGTATCTTTTCTCTATTCTGCTGGAATTCATGTTTCATCTACTATTTTCTTAGGGGTTGACTGCCATAAAACTGAAGGGAAGTTCTCAGTAATTTTCAATGATGTGGAAAATGTGTCTCCTTTCTTCCAAGGCAGGGGTGTGTGTGGTATGAGAGACAGATGCGTATGTACGTGAATGTGTACGTGGTATGAAACAAGAGATGGGTGTGTGTGATGCAGGACGTGTGTGTGTGAGAGAGAAACAGATGTTTGTGTGCATGTATGTGTGTGTGTTATGCAGGACAGATGTATGTGTGTGTATGTGTGAGAGGGAGACAGAGGTATGTGTGCATACATGTGTGTATGGCATGAGACAATAGATGTGTGTGTGTGTGTGTGTGTGTGTGTGTGTCTGTGTGTGTGTATGTATATGTAAGATTGCCTCCCCTTTTCATCCTAGAAGGACACAGCATTCTGTCTTGCAGAATCAGATGGGGAAAATGGAATAATTGTGTGTTTGGATACTCGTGTCTGAAAGCTACAAACCAGAACTAATTAGAGACAATTGTGGTTGGCTGTGACAGGGGCAAGCTTTATGGCCAATGGACTTTAATTCCCAGAGTGCTACATGGCTAAGGGAAAACTAGCAGACACAAGTCCTGCCAGCTGGGAAATTGTAGGCCCTTCTGCATACAGTATTTCTGTGGGGTGCTCACAATAGAGATCAGCTTCTCCTATCAACATTTTAAAATGGAATATTTCTCACATAAAACTTGTCTTGCTGCTTGTCTTATTAAAGCCTGGAGGCCTGGAAGTTCCCAAAGATTATGTTCTTAGCCTGCCCTGGTGATGTATGTGTAAATTATTATGCTCCAAATCTCATATTCTGTCCTGTTGTTATTCTATAGAGGTTTTTAGTTTCTGCCACAAATAAAGGATCTGTGGTTCACAGAAGGTACAGTGTTGCTCAAAGTGATAACCATGTTCCAGAAACTATGGTTGGCCAAAGGTGTCCAATGTATGCAAATATGTTCCAAGAGGTTCCCACCATGACACAGGATGCAGAAATATCTCTGTAAGGACAAGATTTAATAAGCATTTTCAGACATCACTTAAAGGCCACAAGAAAATGTGGCCTCAATATGTGTGATATTTACTAATGTGCTCAGACATTGTGGTCAAGGGCTCAGGTACTTGCAGCATAGTAGTAAATAGCTTAAGACTATACACACTTAATCATCAATTGCTTGAGTCAATCACACTTGAATCCTGGATAGTTAATTGCTTACAAATAAGAAAGGCTGGTAACTAGACTGTTCCGTTATGACAGAAACAGCCCAAATACATCAGCCAGTCTGGGAAAAATGATGCAACATATATGCATAGGGAGATAGAGAAGTGTCTTAGTTAGGGTTCTCTAGAGAAACAGAACCAGTGAGATCTACGTCTATGGCTGTAACTATATGTACATCTAACCTATACTTATACGTAGGTATCTCATATACATATGTGTGTGTGTGTAAATATATATAGACAGGAAAGAGAGAGAAGCTTACTTCAATTAATTAACTCATGCAATTGTGGGGGGCTGGCAAATCCAAAATACATGGGTAAGGTGACCGGCTGGAGACCACAGGCAAGCCTGCGTCCCAAAATCCATAGACAGGCACAGGAAGAGTGAAGAGCAAGTGTTCTGACAAAATATCTGTTTATAGCCTGAACACAGAACGCACCCCTAGAGAAACTTTCCTTTTGCTGTTAAGACCTTCAACTGATTGAGTAAGGCTCACTAGCATTATGGAGGGTAATTTGCTTTACCTGAGGCCAACTGATTTAATCTCATAACTGCTAACCGAAAGGTTGGTGGTTAGAACCCACCTGCTGCTCCTCAGGAGAAAGATATGGCAGTCTGCCTCTGTACAGATTACAGCCTTGGAAACACTGTGGGGGCAGTTCTACTCTGTCCTATAGGGATGCTATGAGGAGAATCGAATCACTGGCAATGGGTTTGGCTTTCGATTTTTTGAACTACTTTGTAACAGTAACTAGATTAGTGTTTTACTAAACAACTGGACACCATAACCTAGCCAAGTTGACACATAAAATTAATCATCCTTGGGTGGGAGGAAAAAATGATAGCAGATTTAAAAAGTGCTGTGAGGATTTTTCTCTGGCATTTTATAAGTATGGACACAAGATTATGATTCCAATCAACAAAAAGAGGTATTTAAATTTGAATGCAGGGAATATTATAGTGAAGTGTTCTGTTGTTCCAGGGACACAGATTTAATCACATAACTATGGGGGAAGATAAGCAGCTGAGAAATCAGACCCCATATAAACGAATAATTTCTTTCATAAGGATCAGCAAAAAGCTCGTTCCTATGAGGTGGAGGTCAAAGATGTCCCAAATGTCCAACTTTTCCAAGCTGCTGTACCACTCCATCATCTCTAATATCAACTACTCCCTCTCTCCTTAGTACTCTCCCTCCACAGAGTTTTCAGTGGCCTGATTTTCTGGAAATTGATTGATAGGTCTTTTTTCCAAGATGCCTCTGGGTTGATTTGAACCTTAAACTTTTCAGCTAGTAGCTGAGCGTGTTAACTGTTTGCTCCACCCAGGGACAACCATGACCACTGGGGATGTGGCTAAATGTAGTACTCCTTAAAATCTGGTGGTGCAGTGGTTAAGAGCTTGGCAGTTAATTGAAAGGTTGGCAGTTTGAATCTGTCAGCTGCTACATGGGAGAAAGATGTGGCAGTCTGCTTCTGTTAAGATTTACAGCCATGGAAACCTTATGGGGAAATTCTACTCCGTCCTGTAGGGTTGCTATGAGTTGGAATCGACTAGATGGCAATGGGTTTCTTTTGTTGGTTAAAACTAGATATCAAGGATATCATACATGAAGAAAGCAAAAGATCATTAAAAAGAGAGAAAAGAAAAAAAAAAAGATCTAAATTAATGTTAGAAGAGACTCTGAAACTTGCTCTTGAACATAGAGTAGCTAAACTGAATGGAAGAAATGATAAAGTAGAAGAGCTGAACAGAAGATTTCAAGGAAACAAAGTGAAATATAATGGAATGTGCAAAGACATGGAATTAGAAAACCAAAAGAGAAGAACACGCTCTGCATTTCTCAAGCTGAAAGAACTGAAGAAAATATTCAAGCCTCGAGTTGAAATATTGAAGGATTCTATGGGTAAAATATTGAATGACACAGAAAACATCAAAAGCATATGGAAGGAATACACAGAATCACTGTACTAAAAAGAATTGGTCAATGTTCAAACATTTCATGACGTAGCATATAATCAAGAACCAATGGTACTGAAGGAAGAAGACCAAGCTGCACTGAAGGCATTGGTGAAAAACTAGACTCCAGGAATTGAAAGAATACCAGATGCAACACTGGAAGTGTCCACTCGTCTATGGCAAGAAATTTGGAAGATAGCTAGCTGGGCAATTGACTGGAAGAGATCCATATCTGTGCCCATTCCAAAGAAAGGTGATCAAACAGAATGCAGAAATTATCAAACAATATCATTAATATCACATGCAAGTAAAATTTTGCTTAAGATCATGCAAAAATTGTTGCAGCAGTACATCAACAGGGACTTGCCAGAAATTCAAGCTGGATTCAAAAGAGGACATTGAATGAAGGATATCATTGCCGATGTCAGATGGATCATGGCTGAAAGCAGAGAATACCAGAAAGATGTTTACTGTGTTTTATTAACTATGCAAAGGCATTCGTCTGTGTGGATTGTAACAAATTATGGATAACACTGTGAAAATGGGAATTCCAGAACACTTAATGTGCTCATGAGGAACCTGTACAAAGACAAAGAGACAGTTGTTCAAACAGAACAAGGAGATACTGCATTGTTTAAAATCAGGAAAGCTCTGTGTCAGGGTTGCATTCTTTCACCATACTAATTCAATCTGTAGGCTGAGCAAATGTCAGAGAAGGTAGACTATATGAAGAAGAATAGAGCATCGGGATTGGAGGAAGACTCATTAACAACCTGAGACATGCAGATGGCATGACCTTGCTTATTAGAAGTGAAGAGGACTTGAAGCACTTACTGATGAAGACCAAAGACTACAGCCTTCAGTGTGGATTATACCTCAACATAAAGAAAACAAAAATCCTCACAACTGGACCAATAAGTAACATCATAATAAATGGAGAAAAGATTGACTTTGTCAAGGATTTTGTTTTACTTGGATCCACAATCAACACACATGGAAGTAGCAGTCAAGAAATCAAACAATGTGTTGCATTGGGCAAATCTGTTGCAAAAAAAATCTCCTTAAAGTGTTAAAAAGCAAAGATGTCACTTTAAGAACTAAGGTGCGCGTGACCCAAGTCATGGTGTTTTCCAGTTGTTGCATATGCACGAGAAAGCTGGACAATAAATAAGGAAGACCAAAGAAGAATTGATGTCTGTGAATTATGGTGTTGGCAAAGAATATTGAATATACCACATAATTACAGAAGAAGGAACGAATCTGTCTTGGAAGAAGTACAGCCAGAATGCTCCTTAGAAGTGAGGATGGTGAGACTTCGTCTCACGTACTTTGGACATGTTATCAGGAGGGACCAGTCCCGGGAGAAGGACATGCTTGGTAAAGTAGAAGGTCAGCGAAAAATATCATCAAGGAGATGGATTGGCAACAACAATGGGCTCAAACATAGCAGGATTATGAAGATGGCACAGGACTAGGCAGTGTTTTATTATGTTGTACTATTAGCCAGAACTGACTATGGCACCTAACAACAGCAACAAAACTAGAAGCTGGTTTAATACCACAAAGCCAATTCTTTAACGTTGCATGCATGATTCTTTCCTCACTATCTTCCCCAGTGTTTGTGGTTATTATTCAGTTCTTTTCCTCCTCCTTCTTCTCACCTAAGGTTCAAGACCTAGAATTCTGAGAATTCAGCCAATAAAATTTCAATTGGGAAAAACTGCTTAGAGGGCCTAGAGACCTAAGGCTTATCTTTAGGGGCAAATGACAAAAGCAGAAGGTCCTTTCTAGAGCAGATGTAGCACCTAGTTTCCCAGGCAGCTCCCTCCACCAGCCTCCATGGTTGACTGTTTTTATGTTGTCAAGCCGTTCTTCCCAAGCCCCTACCTCATCTCTGCCCCATTTTCATCAACAGATGGCATATCCTCATGGAGAAAATAGAGGCCGTCGGGCATAAATTCTCACAGTTTCACTATTCCTTATTCTAACCTCATCTAACCTCATCTTCCCTCTAGAGAAACATGGGTCACCCTACTATATGTCTTCTTGATCCATCCCCTTCCACAAAAAAACTACTACCACTACTCTACCGAAACTGTTTTGCCAATGTCACCAATGATTTCATAGTTGCAAAATACAAGGGCTATTCTTTAGATCTTCAATTTTATAATGTTTCACATAATTGACTGCATTCTCATTTTCAAATTTTCCCCTTTACATTGAATTTCATGGTAACACTGTCTTCTAATTTGCCTACTAATTTCTTTTGATTCATCTTTTTCATTTTTTTTTTATTCCTTTAACTGCCCTTAAATATGAGTACATCCTAGGCTGCCTTCCCCCCACCCCCAAATGTACACATATCACTCCCATGATGTCAACTACCACTTATGTGCCTATAACTTCCAAATATATACCTTTAAGTCAGAGTTCTCTCTTGACATCCAGAATCATATAGATAGCTGTTTATTATAGAACCTCAAACTCTAATTAATTTTCTACATCATAAAAATTTGCTTAAATTTCATAAAAACTGGAATCTCAATTAGTGGCATCTGCTTCTATGCTTCTAGCTGGAGAAGCAGAATTTCATTTGGGAGAAACCTATATCTTAGGCAAGCAATGTGAAAATATACGTTTAAATGGAAGGATGATGTAGAAGAATAAGGAGAAAAAAGAAACATGGGTTAAATTATAAGCCATAGTTATTCTTCACTTCCCTCCCACTGCCTCCCCTTCCACTCCTTCCCCACTCCTTCCCGAACAATGCAGTCTTAAATTCAATAGGTGGGCAGAGCAAGGAAGGTATATATGTAGAGGTGTGGCCCAAAGTGCAGTGTCAGAGCCTAAGCAGGGTGAAGAGGGAGTTCCAAGTTGGGGAAGCCTGGTGTCTTAGGCTAGGTTCTCTAGAGAAGCAAAACAAGTGCAGCATATAAATATTTATATCGAGGAAATGGCTTACACGACTGTAGATCCTGGAAAGTCCTAAGTCCATGGGTCAGGCTGGAGGCTTCTCCTAACTCACGTAGCTTCAGGGGCTGGTGAACCCAAGATCGGAACGTGAGACAGCAGGCCTCTGGCTCACAGGCTGAGGAGGCTGACGAATCCCAAGATCAGCAAGTAAGCTCCTAGCTCAAGTCCCAAGAACCAGAAGTCAGATGAACAGGAGCCAGGTGCAGGATCCAGATCGAGCAAAAGCAAGTGAGCCTTGCCAGAAAGTCCATATGTATTGGATGCAGGACACACCCCCAAGGAAAATTCCTTTCAACTGATTGGCTGTTTATAACAGATCTCATCATGAAAGTGATCACATTATATTACATCTCATTATGGAGGTGACTGCACCATTACACAGCTGCCAAACTACATCATAACTGCCAAACTACTGAGAATCATGGCCTAGCCAAGATGGCACACAACTTTAACCATCACACTTGGAATGGGTGTCAGAGCACACATAGAATGAGGAAAGCAAGTATATAGAAAGGCGGGCTGTGTGGGGTAGCAAAGCCTGAGCCAGGTGAGAAATGCTGTATGCGGGAGAGGGGATGGCAGCAAAAAGGGCAGAATGGTTATGTCTAGGGTGATTGGTCAAGTAAATCAATACATTAAAGATAATAGAAGTCACGTTTTTCATATTTGGAAGAAGGGAGATACACATTTGGAATGGGTGAAAACTAGAATAAACCCTGTGGTATTGGGTTGAAATTGGGGATCTTAGTGTGAACTCATGGTTGTAGATATCTAGATAGCTAAATAAATATAGACATAAATGTATATGATACACACACACATACATTCATCTATTCCCTAGCTCTGCCCATTGAAGGGGCCTTAAAGAGCACCCTTTCCAATATCACTGAGCACATTTAATGCCCAGATCTTGGTTTCTAGTAAACGAAACCAGAACTCCTTGGAGAAATGGCCAATTGCAGGGCCAGAGCAGAGAAAAGTGAAAATGAGCTGGAATAACTTGTTGTGCCAGAAGTGAAGAAGTGATCAAAGAATGATGCAGACGTGTCAAAAACAGAGTCACCATCTCGGAGGGGCTCCAACTGACCAATGCGAGGGCAACTTAAGCATCAAAATAAATTAGGATAGCAACAGATTATAATGCATCGAATAAAATAGGAAACAATGAGCCCATACACACATAAATAAGCAAATGAATAATTCAAAGTTTGATAAGGAAAAGATATTTATATAGTCTCAATATAACTGTCCACAAAATATTCATTAATTACAAAGGGAAGAAAGGGTAGCTTCCATGAAGGAGTCCAGCAGACACCACCTTAATGAAGTGATCAAAGTGAACATCATCAGTAATGAGACAAATCAAAATTGTACGCCTCCTGATAGGATAGAATGGAAAGAACACAACATCACTTCTGTAAGACTCCTGTCAAAGATGCATAACCTGTTTCATGAGAAACATCAGAAAAATCCGTACTGAGTGACTTTCTATTAAATAACTGGCCTGTAATCTTAAAAAATGTTGAAGTCAACATTGTGAAAATGACAATTCTACCAAAAGTAATTTACAGATACAATGCGATCCCAATCCAAATACCAACCACATTCTTTAAAGAGATGGAAAAACTAATCATGAACTTTATACAGAAAGGGAAGAAGCCCCAGATAAGTAAAGCACTATTGAAGAAGAAGAATAAAGTAGGAGGAATCACACTACCTCACCTCAGAACCTACTATACAGCTATGGTAGTCAAAACAGCCTGGTACTGGTACAATGATAGATACATTGATTAGTGGAACAGAATTGAGAACCCAGATGTAAATCCATCCACCTACAGTCACCTGATCTTCGACAAGGGACCAAAGTCCATCAAATGGGGAAAAGACAGTCTTTTTAACAAATGGTGCTGGCAAAACTGGATGTCCATCTGCAAAGAAATGAAACAGGACCCGTACCTCACACCATATACAAAAACTAATTCAAAATGGATCAAAGACCTAAATATAAAGCCAAAAACTATAAAGTTCATAGAAGAAAAAGTAGGATCAACGTTAAAGTCATTAACAAGATACAAACCATAACCAACAACACACAAACTCCAGAAGATAAGCTAGATAACTGGGATCTTCTAAAAATCAAACACTTACGCTCATCAAAAGACTTCACCAAAAGAGTAAAAAGAACCTACAGACTGGGAAAAAATTTTTGGACAGTACAAGTCAGATGAACGTCTAATCTCTATAATTTACAAGAAAATCTAACACCTCTACAACAAAAAGGCAAATAATCCAATTAAAAAATGGGCAAAGGAAATGAACACACAAATCAGCAAAGAAGACATTCAAGTGGCCAACAGACACATGAGGAAATGCTCGCGATCACTAGCCATTAGAGAAATGCAAATTAAAACCACAATGAGATACCATCTCCCCCCAGCATTACTGGCACAAATCAAAAACACTGGAAATAACAAATGTTCAAGAGGCTGTGAGGAGATTGGAACCCTTATGCCCTGCTGGTGGGAATGCAAAATGATACAACCATTTTGGAAAATGATATGGTGTTTCCTTAGAAAGCTAGAAATAGAAATATCATTACGATCCAGCAATCCCACTCCTAGGAATATATCCCAGAGAAATAAGAGCTGGTACATGAATAGACATATGCACACCTATGTTCATTGCAGCACTGTTCACAGTAGCAAAAAGACGGAAACAATCTAGATGCCCATCAACAGATGAATGGATAAACAAACTATGGTACATACACATAACTGAGTATTATGCAACGATAAAGAACAATGATGAATCTGTGAAGCATCTCATAACACAGATGAAACCGGAGGCCATTATGCTGAGTGAAATAAGTCAAGCACAAAAGGAGAAATATTGTATAAGACCTGTACTGTAAAAACTCAAGAAATAGTTTACACACAAAAAGAAACAATCTTTGTTGGTTATAAGGGATGGGAGGGGTGGGAGGAGAAATACTAAATAGACAATAGATAAGTGGTAACTTTGACAAAGGGTAAGACAGTACACAATACTGGGGAAGCCGGCACAGCCTGTGCAAGGAAAAGTCATCGAAGCTCAACAGACACATCCAAACTCCCTGAGGGACTGAATTGCTGGGCGGAGGGCTGCGGAGACCATAGTCTCAGGGAACATCTGGCTCAATTGGCATAACACAGTTTATAAAGAAAATGTTCTACATTCTACCTTGGTGAGTAGCGTCTGGGGTCTTAAAAGCCTGTGAGCAGCCATCTAAGATATGCCACTGGTCTCACCCTTCGGCAGCAAGGGAGAATGAAGAAAACAAGATACAAGGGAAAGATTAGTCCAAAGGACTAATGGACAGCAACCACCACGGCCTCCACCAGACTGAGTCCAGTACAGCTAGATGGCGCCTGGCTACCACCACTGACTGCTCTGACCTGGATCATAACAGAGGGTCCCAGACAGAGCTGGAGAAAAATGTAGAACAAAATTCTAACTCACGAAAAAAGACCAGACTTACTGGCCTGACAGAGGCTGGAGAAACCCGGAGAGTATGGCCCCCAGACATCCTTTTAGCTCAGTAATGAAGTCACTCCCGAGGTTCACCATTCAGCCAAAGATTAGACAGCCCCATAAAACAAAACGAGACTAATGGGGCACAACAGTCCAGGAACAAGGACTAGAAGGCAGGAGGGGACAGGAAAGCTGGTAATAGTGAACCCACGATTGAGAAGGGACAGTGTTGACATGTCGTGGGGTTGTTAACCATTGTCATAAAACAATATGTGTACTAACTGTTTAATGAGAAACTATTTGTTCTGTAAACCTTCATCTAAAGTACAATAAAAAAAAAACGTTGAGGTCATAAGAGTCAAGGAAAGACTGAGGAGCTGTTTCAGATTGAAGGAGGCTGGAGAGACGTGAATTATTCCTAGGTGGCACAAATGGTTTGTGCTTGACCACTAACCTAAGGTTGGAGGTTCCACCCACCCAGAGGAGCCACAGAGAAAGGCCTGGCCACCTGCTTCCTTAAAGATCACAGCTAAGAAAACCCTATGAAGCAGTTACACTCTGTAACACATGGAGTTGCCATGAGTCAGAATCGACTTGACAACAATGGGTTTGTTTATTTATTTGTTTGTTTTTGGAGAGACACAACCACTAAATGGCATGGGTGTTTCTGAACTGCACCCTTCTGATATAACGAACATTTTAAGGACAATTGGTGGAACTGAAAGGGCTTCTGAGATTAGATAGCAGTGAGGTATCAATGTTAATTTCCAGATTTTGTGTTTATGCAGGAGAATGTTTGTGTTTGTAGGAAATATATATTAAAGTACTTTGGGATGAGGCAGCATCAGGTCAGCAACTTATTCTAAAAAATTCTTTGTACTTGCAACTTTTCTGTAAGTTTGAAGGTCTCCCCCTCTCCTAAATAAAAAATGATTATTTAAGCATATAGCCTATGGCTTGGATCAGGGCATCCAAGTCTTCAAATAGGGTGGAAGAGGTTGATGTGTAGTGTCAGGCTTGCAGGGTACGGCAAGGCTGCTTAATGGCTTGTAGTGGACTTGGACAGATTTTAAGTCTTGAAATCTGGAGTTGTAATAATTACACACTGATAAAATTGCAGAAGGAATCTTAAAGACAGCACCCAAATATTATGACACAACTAAAAATCAAAGAAGGAAAAAAGAAATAAATAAGTACAAAGCATGATCAAATAAGAATGTCAGAAACGAGACTTTTCTTTTTAGTGGCAATGACTAGACAATGATATCTCTATCTCTGTTTCTGTCTCTATCTCTGTCTATGTCTCTGTCTCTGACACTGACTCCATATCTATGTATCTATCTCTGTGCCTATCTATCTACGTATCTACCTACCTACCTGCCTACCTGTCTGCCTGTCTACCTACCTACCTACATAACCACCCACCCATCCATTCATCCATCCATCTATTTATTATCTCCAGCTCTTCTTTTCTATTTCTGTATTCCCTCTCCCAGGATTTTAGTGTTTTCTAAAATCTGGCATTAAAAAACAAAACTCTCTTTAGTGTTTATGTAAAGCCCTATTCTTGGGGGTAGTATTTCATTGTATAAATATGCCACTATTTAATCTCCTAGTGATGGAGCCCTGGTGGCACAATGGTTGAGAGCTCAACTGCTAACGAAAAAATTGGCAGTTTGACTCCAACAGCTGCTCTTTGGAAACCCTACGGGGCAGTTCTACTCTGTCCTATAGGGTCACTATGAGTCAGATTCAACTTGATGGCAATGAGTTTTTTTAATTGATGGATATTTGTATTATTTCCGACTTGAAGCTACTATGAATCAAGTTGCTGTGAGCATTGTTCTACGTCTTTTTGTGGATCTATCCATTCATTCCTATGGGGCATATATTAAATAGTTGAATTGCTGGGTGGTGGAGGATATGTTTAGCTTTAGTACATACTGCTGAGCGGGCTCCAGAGGGCTCCATAGCATTAGTAGGTACCGCTAAATTGAAGCAATTTACACTGTCACCAGCAATGTATGATGAGTTCCAGTTGCTCCACATCTTCCGTAACACTTGGAAGTCTTTTCCTAGCTATCTGAATTTTAATTATAGCCTTCTTACTATCTTTATGGTAAAAAATATTTATCTCTGCCCTATTTTGGCTTATATGCTTAATCCAGCTCTTACTAAATCCATACATTCATTAATTCTTGTATTTAGTTAATAAATATTTATTAAGTAATTATTATGTGCCTAGTTCCATATTAAACCTTATAGATACAAAGATGAGTAAGTATAAGCTCTTAAGGAACTTGCAGTCTACCAGGAAAGAGAGATATAAGCATATAATTGAAACATG
This sequence comes from Dugong dugon, assembly GCA_030035585.1. Classification (NCBI taxonomy): domain Eukaryota; kingdom Metazoa; phylum Chordata; class Mammalia; order Sirenia; family Dugongidae; genus Dugong; species Dugong dugon. The sequence continues at coordinate 131,888,313 of CM057462.1, forward strand.
AAATGAATGCAACTGCATGCACATGTACTTATGCATAAGCATGTGGTGATGCAGAGGAAGAATAATTAATTTTATGGGGTAAGAGAGAGAGATGGAGGGGGGATGGCAAGCAAGATCCTTAAGGTTCCACAAAAGAGATGATGATAATTGTTAGTTACCATTGAGTCAGCTCCAACTCATGGTGACCCGATATACAACAGAACAAAACATTGTCTGGTCCTAAACCATCTTGATGATCATTGGTATGCTTGAGTCCCTTGTTGCAGCCAGTGTGTATTTTGAGTGACTTCCAACCTGGGGGGCTCATCTTCCAATACTATATTGGACAATATTCTGTTGTGATCTGTAGGGTTTTCACTGACTCATTTTTGGAAGTAGATTGCCAAGACTTTCTTCTGAGTCTCTTAGTCTGGAAGCACCACTGAAACCTGTCCACCATGGGTGACATTGTGTGCATTTGAAATACTAGTGGCATAGCTTCCAGCATCACAGCAACATGAGAGCTACCACAGTATGACAAACTGACAGACGGGCAGTGGGGGCGGGGATGATAATAATAGCTAACATTTATTGAGCCCATGTTATACCAGATACTGTGCTCAATGCCTTGTATGCCTCATCCTAGTTAATTTTCACAGCAGTCCAATGCTGTAGGCTATATTATTACTATGCTCATTTTACAGCGAGTCAACTGAGGCAGGGAGAAGCTAAGCAACTTTCCCACAGCCACACAAGTAGTAAGTGAGGAAGGTGGGATTTGAACTCAGGAGCTCAGATTCTAGAACATAATACACTACACCTCCCTCCAGAAGATGGATGAGCTGAGGGGTCATGGGGAAGGCATTCTAGGCACTGAAAGCAGCTGTACAAAGGCAGGAAGATAAGATGCAGTCTGGCAAATTTGAAGAACTTCCAGCAAGGGGCCTGAGGGAACCTGGTAATCAGAGCGAAGAAGAGATTGGAGACGAAATGTGGCAGGAGCCAAACCTGGGGCGAAGTGAAGTTGGAATTCCTACGATAGCTTTGTATTGGAGGTCACTGCCTCTCTACCTGCCCCATTGCCAAACACCAAACAATATTTAAAATATTCACCATGTTGTTGAATGAGCCATTTGGGCACACGTGTCAAATAACTGAGCATTCAGATTTCCTCTAATGGCGAGGGAAGAACTACTTGAAAGTACCAGAGCAGACCCTGGTTTCAGATATGACGTCTCCCTGCAGAGCCTGCTTGCCCGGTGCATTCTGTTTCCTACACCCATCTTCCGGTGAGACGCCGGTTCTCGGATGAGCCGAGGACCCTGTTCCCCAGCCCTCTGAAAAGGTCCAGTCACAAAAAGATAAAACCCATGCCATGTTCCTTTGTGGAGTGCAATAGACAACGCCAGTTTTTGCTAAAATAGGATTAAGTTAAAAAACACACACTGTGAAGCATTTGGTTAAATAATTTAACAGGTCTTGTATTCCTGCTTCAGCCCATTTCAGCAGCAAAGCTTCTCCGGGGGGCTCTCCTTGTGAACATCATCAGACTAATCGTGTGGCAGCCTGCCTGGAGCCAGCTGGATGGGGAGAGATGGCGGGTGCTTGGTGGTCTTGGTGAGGATGGGAAAGGAGGCTAGGCAAAGTATACCTTTGGGGAAAATGCAAACTTTTCTTGCCTGCAGGAGTGTGTGTGTGTTAGTATTCAGAGACTGTTGGCCCATTGTTTGCGACTACAGCTTTCTCAGCAGAACGAGTGGCAGATGGCTTACGTTTGCATTAGCCTTCTGGAGAAGGATTTCGATACCAACAACATAAGCTGCAGCTTTTCTTTTCAGAATTTACAACAAATTGGCCAGAATGGCAATTTAAAAAAAAAAAAAATTAGCATCACTATTTCCACATTCCCTTTCTGAATAGGGTAAATGATTCCCACTCCAACGGTGTCATTTGCACACACCCCCACCCCCAATGTTTATTAAAATGATTTAGGTATTCATGATGCAAAATGACTTTTATAAAAAGACCTTTCTTTTTGCCCCACAGTCACACATAATTTCTTTTGTCACTTGTTACGGAGTGGAGTTATGTGAAGCTAGGACATATTATTTGTTCTTCTCTGTACTGGATAATTTATTACATTAAGGAACCAATAATTTTCAAATATAATCAGATTTAAGATTTTAATAAGATTCATCTTCCCATTCACACTTGCTTAATTTAAGGATATTAAATCTGCTCAGGAACGAGCTGCTTCTCAAAGCCTTGTGCGCCCATTAAAGGGTTTTATTCCTGATGTGTTAATAGGATTTAATTACATTACCATCTTCATGCAGAGTCACAGTGCAATAGTTAACTGTGATAAGCCAAGCAAACAACAGCCTAAAAAAGAAGTGGTGTATAGTAGTTGGTTTATCAGCTTAGAAAATCAAGACGATTATTATTTTAAAATTGACAGTTGCATTCATTTGCATCACGTTTAGCTCAGACCACGAAGGGAACAAACTTTCTCTTTTGCTTTAAAAAGAAAACCACTTAAAAGGCCACCCACATAAAAGGTGAACAATAAACACTTAACAGAAACTACTTAATTGCCGTTTATCTTTTGAATTGCCATGAGGTTTTTACTATCGACTACAAAGAGATTTGTTTCAACAATTTACCCTGCTATTCTTTTGTCTTTTCGACTATTACATCCATGATTTGGGGTTCAGACTAATAGCCATGTTCGCGGTTGAAAAGTAATGATTTGAAAATTGTTCTTTTATCCTGTCATAAACTTTTTTTCTTTTCCTTTCCTTGTGCTCCTGCTCTTACCCTCCAGCCCCCCTTCCCAAGTCCTCCAATTAGTTTAATGACAGACAGCAGAGCTTGGGCCTCCTGTGGCCTAAGAAGGAAAGGAGGCAGGATGCCGCCCTCAGTAAATCTTGTCAATTTCTCCATCAGAATCATTTGCATCGATTGGAAGTGTTGACTTCTATGAATTTCTGTTTCATGTGAACTTGACAGAAGTCAGTACTTTTGCTCTACCACAAATGTCTGTGAAATAGAAGAATGATTTTTAGCGCATTCCAATGAATTAAAAAAAAAAAAAAAAGGAAAAAGAAAAAGAACCCAGCAATATGCTATCTGGTTGAACTTTTTACTTCCAAAGTGATTGACAACTTCTGACACATGTTCATGAGAGATCATAGACCTGGCAAACAAAATCTGAGATAATATACAGTCTTGTTTTACTTTGTTAAGAGTTGTTAGGGAGGTAGAAAAATAAAACTATAAAATGTCACCAACCTTTTTCTTTTTTTTAACGGTTACTTTCTAACTTGGTTTGTCAAGATGTTTCTGATGTTAGCTTTTTTCAAGCCAAATTGGTGGAAGCTGGAGAGGAATGAGAGGAAGGCTCTGTCTACCCCATTGCTCTGCTTCCCTGAGAGTCACTCTACTTTTATCTTTTCTGTGTGTTGGAATTTTGTGCATTTTTAAAGCAGTTCCACTGTTTTTTAATTTTTTTTTATTTTGGTGGAAGTATACACAGCCAAAGATACACCATTTCAACAATTTCTACATGTACAATTCAATGACATTGATTACATTCTTCGAGTTGTGCTACCATTCTCACTATTCCTTTTTCAAATTATTCCACTACCATTATCTTAAACTCACTGCCCTCTAAACTTCCCATGCAACCCTTAGAGTTGCTGTTGTCAATCTGATCTCACATAGATTATTCTTTAAAAGAGCACAATGCTCAAAGCAGACATACTTTACTAATTAAGATAAGCTATTTTTTGGTTCAAAGAAGACTTCAGGATAGTTTTGGTTTAAAGTTTAAAAATTATCTCAGGGCAACAGTTTCAAGGGTTCCTTCAGCCTCCAAGGCTCCAGAAAATCTGGATTCCATGAGAATTTGAAACTCTGTTTTGTATTTCCCCCTTTTTGATCAGGGTTCTTCTATAGAATCTTTGATCAAAATATTCAGTAATGGTAGTCAAGCACCATCTAATTCTTCTGGTCTCATGGCAAAGGAGGCAGTTGCTCATGGAGGCAATCAGACACCTGTTCCATTTCCTTCTCTGATTCCTGACTCTCCTTCTTCCTCTGTTGCTTCAGGTGAATGGAGACCAATTGTTGTACCTTGGATGGCCACTTGCTAGCTTTTAAGACCCCAGTCAATTAGTTCCACTATTTTTTAGAAGAAGTTTGAAAATCAAAGAACCCCATTTACTGTCCATCCTTCAGACAGCTGTTTTTGGTTACCACTAAGATTCTAGTGTGGATTCTTCCAGAACTAGCTGTGAGCACAATAGGAGGACTGGAAAGGCAGCTGAGGCCCTTCCTCTGCTGAAGCCATGTGCACTTCTCCACTGGCCTGCTCCACCCCTCTCTTCTAGGGTCAAGTTGACTTATGTTAAACTTGCTGATTCTTTGTTTGGGTGAGGTGGCCACTGTGCTAGTTCTGCCTTTACCTTCTGCTCAAACGTATCCACTTCCATTAAGTCTTTTCTTACCACCTGAATTAGAATTGATTTCTCTTCTTTTATGCTCTCATAATCCTTATTCCACACTTAAATGTTTTTGTGATCTGGTCTGCCTCCTCTACTGACTGTCAAGTTCTTAAATTCAGAGACTGGGTCCTGTTCATCCTTAAATGAGTTATTAGACTAAAAATACATTGGCTAAGTTCGAGTACTTGGGTACTTAATAAATGTTAGTTATTCCACTGTATTATTTTTTTCAGAATCTGGCAAATTTCTTCTTCCTATATAACCAAACACCCTTCTCCCCCCAACAAAAAAAAAATCAAAGCAGTTGCCATTGTGGCGACTCCAGCTCATGGTGACCCCATGAGTGTCAGAGTAGAACTGTGCTCCATAGGGTTTTCACTGGCTAATTTTTCTGAAGTTCCAGACAATTCTTCTTACATGCCACTGGATTGGTTCAAACTGACAACTTTTTGGTTAGCAGCCAAACATGTTAACTGCACAACCCAGAGACTCCTCTTTGTCTATAAGATGTGCTTAACAAATGTTTGGATACTTGAATGTTCTGCTTTCCTCCTTAGTATCTGGATTTTAATTAGGGAATTTTGTTGTACTTTGGTACTTATGCATTTGTGATTTTTGTTTTTATTAGGTCTGTCACTCACCACTACCATAATGTGTTTATTATATGTTATTATCACACTTGACTTGTACTTACATAATTTTTCCTTCTCCTTTACCAACTTTGTTTCTTCTCTTCTGCTCTTGCTCAAATACAGCATGTTCTTATCCATTTTTGTAATGACTCAAAATCATAATGTATAGGTGTGACTCTCCTAGTATCTTCTACTCATCCTACATATTTAACATTCCTCCAGCTGTTAATTATTGTATGTTCCTACTATGTTCCAGACATTGTAGCCACATTGGGAATACAAAAGTGAATAACAAACCTCCTCATCCTAAAGTTTATATAACTAGACTATAACCTAGTAGGGGAGACAACAAACGTGAGTACAAAAAATGGTAATATTCCTAATTGAACAAAGTACAGCTCTGTAATTCTAAATCCATTGCCATCGAGTCAAATACCAATTCACAGTGATCCTATAGGACAGAGTAGAACTGCTCCATAGGGTTTCCAAGGCTGTAAATCTTTATGGAAGCAGACTGCCACATCTTTCTCCTGTGGAGCAGCTGGTAGGTTTGAACCGCTGACCTTTTAGTTAGCAGCCAAACACTTAACCACTGTGCCACCAGGGCGCCTTCTGCCATTCTAGCAGATCTTAATAGTCCTTAATAAAATATCAACACATGTAATTACTTACATGGTTAATTGTAAACACAGTTAACCTTCTTTTCTGAATCTTATTTGAATGAACCCATTAGAGGGTAATAAACAGTTGTTCACAACCTGTATGGTTTTCAGAAGCTATAAGCACATAGTATCAAAAGCCTGTTCCTGTGACTTAGTGATCAGTGAAGATGCAACCAGATAGGAGACTACCTTCCCCTCATATATGAAAGTCAGAGAGAACAAAGGGTATATGAAGTATGAAGCCAGTATACAAGTTCATTGCTGAGTAGTACCTCTTTCCTACCCTATGTTCCCATATGTTAATTATAGCCTGCCCTTTCTTCACATCCAAATCATGGTCTTTCCAATTGCCTCATCTGCTGGATAATGAAAAAGGAAGACAGAAGAAGAACTGATGCATTCAAACTATGGTGTTTGCGAAGAATATTGCATATACTGTGGAACAAATCAGCCTTAGAAGAAACAGAATCATAATGCTCCTTAGAAGTGAGGATGGCAAGACTTTGGCTCACTTACTTTGGGCAGGTCATCAGGAAAGATCAATTGCTAGAGAAAGACATTCTGTTTGGTAAAGTAGAGGGTCAGCGAAAATGAAGGAAACCCTCAATGAGATGGACTGACAAAATAGCCACAACAATGGACTGAACATACCAACAATCATGAAGATGGCACAGGACGAGGCAGCATTTCATTCTGTTATATATAAAGTTGCCATGAGGCAGCAGCTACTCCACAGCAGCTAACCACAACAACAATACATCTATTTGAATTATTTCCCTTCAGTTTTTTTTTCCCTCATTTCAATCCTTGTTTTGTTTCTCTGCATCTTAATCTTTCTGGAGCTTCAATTTAGTGTTGTAGTCTGCTTAATCACTCCTCTAAGGTTTGAGTAACATTTCCTCTTGAGTTTCTGCTAGCCAAAGCACAAAAAAAATAGCTTGCACAAAGGCAGACAAGTGTGAGAGCCACAGCATGTGTGGGCAATGGCGAATTGTCTGGTGTGGTTGGAGTGAAGATGCACCAGGGGAAGGTAGGGGAGAAAAGAGTGGAAGGTACACAGTGGGTAGTACTGGGATGCCAAGAGAGCTGGATTGAAGGCAGAAGAGAGCCAGAGTTTACATTGTGGGAACAGGAACTACAACTGCACCTTTATTTTCAGAATAGGCATGCTTCTGGAACAGGAAAGTGCGTTTCTGAATCTCTTTCAATTGACTTTCATGAAAAATATTAGTCATTTCTTTGGAGAAAAATGTGATCTTAAAAGAATCTTAAATGTGATCAGAAAAGAGTACTTAAAGCTTCCTGATGTCGGTTCGTCCTATCTCTAGGCTCAGTTCCATGGGAATCTCCAATTTCCCGAGTGATCTTTATTTCCTGTGAGGTTTCGTAGTACTAGTTAGATGCCATCAGTATTTGTTTCCTGGGCTGCCGTAACAAAGTACCACAAGGTAGGAGGTTTTAAACAAGAGAAGTTTATTGTCTCACAGTTCTGGAGGCTAGTAGTCTAAATTCAGGGTGTTGGCAGAGCCATGATCTCTCCAAAGGCTCTAGGGGAAGGAAGACCCTTTCTTATCTCTCTTAGCTTCTGGTAGCCCCAGGTGTTCCTTGGTGTGTAGATGCATCTCGACATGGCTGTCTTCCCTCTGTCTGTCGCTCTTCTCTTTTGATATAAGGATACCCCTATGGTTGGATTAGGATCCATCCTACTCTGGTGTTTTGGGTTTTTTACTCTGGCATGACCTCATGTTAATTTAACTGATAATATTTTTGAAGGCCCCTATTTCCAAACAAGGTCGTGTTTACAGGTATCAGAGGTTAGGACTTCAATATATCCATAACACCATTTTTTTGTAATTGATTTGCTTTTTATGTTGTTAAGAAAAATTATCCAAAATCTGTAAATTAGACTAAGATTTATTTACTTTTCTGGAAGAATGTACCATTCTTTGACTTTGTTATTTTCTTTTAGTTAAGGGCTTAGAATATGCGGAGTTGTAGGTTAATTTGTAGATTTATATCCAGTTGTAATGCAAATTATTTCTACTCAGCAGATAAGGTAACCCCAATCGTTATGATTTAGTGTCTTATAGGACACTAACCAGTTTTGTACCTAATTCAACAATCTTATTTTAACTTTCCTTTATTAAATTTCCTATAGATACCCAGCTCTTCAAATTCTGTTTAAATCAGTTTTACTATCTTACTGTTTTCCTTATTAATTTATGAGCTCAATAAGTTCTTTCACACAGGTTCATTCTATTTTGTATGAAAGCCATGCTTTTGACTTGCTTTTGAACAGTGTGCTTTGATAATATAATCACAAACCCTTTAAGGCTTTAAAAAACTAAAATACCAGAACTTGTATAACTAGAGGGCCATCAGAGCCAGCTTATGAGCCATATACATTTGATAGTTCTGACTCATTTTGATCTAAAATAATACTCTATGGCTTGATCATCCTCCTTGTTTAATGGGTCTCTTTGTATAGCATTTGGTTTCTTTTTTTCAAAAAATCCAAACTTTTCAAGAGGATGGGAATTTGTTACCCCTGAGCATTTGTAGGAAGACAATACTGATGTAGGATCTGAGGGAAATGATAAAATAAGACTTTTGTAAATGTTTTATTTAAAGGTAGCATTTTTGGAATGCATCCATAGCTTTCCAGGCAACATCTCTGGATTCGTTCAATTCAACTAACTTTTACTGAGCACTTAACCCTGAGCCAGGCACTGTGATAAGGCCTGGGGATCTAAAGAAGAATGGACTTTGATTGTTGGATTCATATTTTGCAGCAAGATGTAATGAGAACAACCGTATATATTTGTTTCAAGTTATGTCACAGAGGAGGGGATTATTAGAGTCCCTGGGTGGCATAAACGGAGCAGTGCTCAGCTACTAACCAAAAGGTTGGTGGTTGGAATCCACCCAGAGACACGTTGGAGGCCTGGTGATCTACTTCTGAAAAATCATAGCTATTGAAAACCCAGTGGAGCACAGTTGTACTCTGACACACATGAGGTCGCCATGAGTTGGAACTGACTTGACGGCAACTGGTACGACAGATGTTAAGAAGTGACATCTGGCCTTGTTGCCAGGGTAAACACGTGTTCCGCAAGCTGACACTTTCTGGGGAAGAGAATGTCCAAGTACAGAGTTAAGGAGCTTGATATATTTGGATGTGGATGCGGTTCAGAATTCTTGGAGCATAAAGTTCAGGGTGAAGAGACGAAAGTGTGAGCTAAGCAGGAGTTGGCTCATGAAGGACCTACTGTGGACTTGGACAATATATTATCTTCCTAATGAGTAATCACAAACTTAGTGGCTTAAAGCAACACAAATATATATTAGAGTTCTGGATTTCAGAAATCTAAAATGGGCTGCATTCCTCTTGGAGGCCCTAGTGGAGAACATATTTTCTTGCTTTTTTAGATTCTAGAAGCTGCCCACCTTCCTTAGCTTGTGGTCCCACATCACTATAGACTCTGCTTCCACTGTCACACTTCCATCTCCGACTCAGATCTTCCTGAGTCGTACAAGGACCCTTGTGATTATATTCAGGCCACCTGGATAATTCAGGATTATTTCCCTACCTCATCCTCATTAACTTAATCACATCTGCAAAGTCCCTTTTGCCATGTAAAGTAACATATTCAAAGGTTTCTGAGATTAGGAAGTAGACATCTTTGGGGAGCCATAATCTAGACTGCTACAAATAGCATCTCGTAATTGTTGGGAAACCATTTGAAGGTTGTGAACAGATGAAGAATTGATAGAGTGGTTCTCAAATTTTAGTATGCTTGAAAATCAACTGTGATGCTTATTAAAGATGCAAGCAATTCTGATTCAGAGCTGCATTTTTAACTAGCTTCCAGATGATTCCAATGCAGGTGGTTTGGGAATTACTTCTTGGGAGACACTATTCTGATGGATGAACAGATAATAAGATAGAAAAGGAAGAGTTTAGAGGCAATGAAACCTGTTGGTAGTCTAATGTAGTAGCACAGTAAAGCTAACACATAATACAAGGTATTGATTGTATTAATTAATAAAAGTTAATAATTAATTAATAAAAGTTAATGAATAACTTTTCAAATCCGTAGGGAAGAAGCACAGTGTGTTCATCAAGGCCATATATGATGGACTCAGACAGATCTGATCTTCATTCTATCACTCATAACCTGTAAACTTGGACAAGTTGCTTCATTTCTTTAAATCTCAGTTTCCTTATCTGAAAATGGGGATAATAATGTCTATCCCATCTGGTTGTTTTGAGGATTAAATGAGAAGTACAAGAAAGACCCTCTGTATAGTGTCTGGCAAATAGTAAACACAACAAATAATGCTTATTATTTTTAGTATCATTAAGTCTAAAGGACAAAAGTTATTTTCTAGTGAAATGCTCAATTTGATTCTGAAGCTATTTTCTAATGAAACGCTCAATTTGATTCTAAAGTAAACATAGAATATTTGTGGGTTATTCATCCATTTGTCCCACAGTTATATAAAGCTCTGCCAGAAAAGCCAAACAAAACAGTAACAAAACAATACTCAGGAAGAGCCCCTTTGAACAGAGTCAGCCCATCTCGCTTCCTAAATTTATAAGCATTCCTCAGGGCACTCTTCTCTTTGGTTATTCAGACTGTTTCCTAGCACTCTGTGGACCTTACTGTGATGATGTGAACTAAAGTAGACGATATAGAAACAGCAGAAACAAAACATCAAAATCCAGCATAAGATGTGTTACCCTTAGGAGAGACCGTTTGTTAGAAGACACCTGTGGAAATAATGGGAAATCCCATCTTCCAAAACGTTGGAAGCCAGAAAATTTGGTAAAACCAACTTTGAGTTCAGAAACTACTCTACTACAAACTTTCAGAGTACTCTAGGGACTTTCAGAGAAATGAGAACAAAGTTTGTCCCAAAAAAAAGATGTTCCAACTCTGTCTTGCCAGATGACTTTAGTGGTCACACGTGGACATTGCAAAAATGGTTAAGTAGAGGGTTTCTTCGCGTTTATGAACAAATGGATTTAGGAAGAGCCTTTCAGCACTAACCTGTGATCAGGTTAGAGGGACTTCTGTATTGTAATTTAAATGGGTTCTCTGTTGTACTAGTGAGAAAATGGTAAATTGTTGTTAAAGAGAATTTCTGTAGAATGATGTAAACATATATTTGACTGCAGAAGAAGGTGGTTTGGAGCTTAGGTTGTGCTGCGGATAGAAGGAGAGGTAAAAGCAAAGTGGAGGAGCTGGTGGCAGGTGAAACCAACCCTGTCCCTTTGTTCCTGCAGTCACTCTCCAGATCATAAATACTGGACATCAGAGGGGCAGAATGGATAAGAATGGGAAAGTATGAACTAAATCCCTAAAGATGTGTGCACTTAAAAAAAAATCAAAAACAAAACAGTTAACATCAAGTAGATTCTGACTCTTGGTGACCCCATGTGTGTTAGAGTAGAACTGTACTCCATAGGGTTTTCAACGGCTGATGTTTTGGAAGTAGATCCCCAGGACTTTCTTCCGAGGCATCTCTGGGTGGGCTAGAACCTCCAATGTTTCAGTTAGCAGCCGAGCCTGTTGACCGTTTACACTACCCAGGGACTCCTATGTGCATTTAGCTTGGGCTAATTTTGGTAGCCCACTTGGTAGAGCATTATTTGTTAGAAAAGCAGAGTGATCACTTGTACCAAATTCCAAGGGGAATGTTTAACCTACTTAACAAAGAAATTGCTTTCAGGCAGGTATGAAACATCTATTTACATTCAAATAATTGCTATACACTGCTTATTAACAACCATGTTTAACTATTCATTAAAGTTAGTCCCCAAAGGGCCTATACTTGCCAACTTTTTGTTAATCTAGTTTAAGAGACTGTATTTTGAACCATATGAAAACTGTATTTTTGGGAAAATATTTCACAGTTCAACTTGAAATAATGAGAATGTTCTGAATTATCCCTTTGTACAGATGAAGAAATTGAGGACCAAATGATCTTGCTCAGGATTGTATTCTAAGCCTGAGGGCAGTAATATCCTCCTAGACATGGAAAGGGAGACATTCTGAGGAACATCAAACAAACAAACCAAAAAACAAACCCAATTGCCGTTGATTCGATTCCAACTCATAGTGACCCTATAGGACAGAGTGGAACTACCCAAAAGGGTTTCTAGAAGCAGCTGGTGGATTTGAACTCCGACCTTTTTGGTTAGTAGCTGTAGCACTTAACCACTACACCACCAGGGCCATGGGGCACTTGATATGTCAGAATTTAACACTGAGCATCCATGAATTAAGATCATGAAACGCTAGTGGGAAGTGCCTTGTTGGTCATATCTTAAACCAAAAAATACTGAAAGACTTTCAAGACACATTCACAGCACTGAGCTCACACAAGAAAGCCAGAAAGATAATACACAGCATAAGGTGTCCTCAGTGAGAGGAGGGCACATTTCAATTGGACATATTTGACCAATTGGCTCATCAGAATTTCCGTGTCTGATGAGCAGATTATCTCAGCCTCTAACTGCCCTCCCTTCTGCACTGCCAATGCTGCTTTTTGATATTTCTCTGTTCATTTACACCTCACCACAGAATGGAGAAGGAAGATAAGGTGAGAATCAGTATTGGTCGTGGTGAAACCTGTAATTGCAGCTCTTAGAGCGATTGGCGAAGGGAAGTCAAAACGAGGTCAGAGTGTTATTTGTTATTTGTGTCTTTGCTCCTGTTTCCATTGATTGTCCTGGAGGAGCCTCTCAGTGTCTCTGGGCTGATCTGAAACATAAGTCATACAAAGAAGTCTCTTTTCTGCTTACGAGTGTGTTCCACTGGAAGACTGAACCAACATTACAAAGAAAAAAAAAAAAAAAAAAGAATGCTTCAAACAGTTGTAGTAACATTGTTTCATCTTGGCAAAAGTTCTTGCCTTACGTATGCATATTTGGACACACTTGTGACATACTCTCTAAATACGCTTTTTTAGTGGTTTCTGGGAACAGATGCAGAGATGATCCATACCATATTCTGTCTGCATAAATTGATCCTAAGACATCAATTTTTATCACCGCTACTCAATGTGACTTTTTCCCCGATTAGCATCAATAGGGGGAGTCAAGAGTTGGATGAATGATATTCTTAGAATGATATTCATAGAATTAGGAGCTGCCTGGTGATCTTGACTTCAACAAACTTGCCTGTTTGTATCATTACACGTGCACCAAAAATCCAAATCTGTTGGTGTCGAGTCGATGCTGACCCATAGTGACCCTATAAGTCAGAATAGCCCATAGTGACCCTATAAGTCAGAATAGACTCGATGGCAATGGATTTGGATTTTTGGTGTACGTGTAATGATACAAACAGGCAGGTTTGTTGAAGTCAAAATCACCGTGCACAGATGGTGCTAAAGTTAGTTAACAGTTTTAAGAGTTTGAGGGGAAAAAAAATCCCCCCAAATTCTAATTATTGAATGCCAAGAAAACAGTTAGCTCTTCTTTTCTTTCTTTCCTTCCTTCTTTTTTCCCTTCCCTCCTTCTTTCCTTCCTTCTGCAGACATTTATTAAGTATAACTATATGCCACAGGGTTTTCATTTGCCGATTCTCAAAAGAGGACTGTGGTGGTGTAGTGGTTAAGAGCTCAGCTGCAAACCAAAAGATCATCAGTACAAATCCACCAGCCACTTCTTGGAAACCCTACATGGAAGTTGTACTCTGTCCTGTAGGATCGCTATGAGTCAGAATCGACTCAACAGCAATGGGGTTACGGGATTTTCAAAAGTAGATTGCCAGGCCTTTCTTTCTAGTCCATCTTAGTCTAGAAGCTACACTGAAACCCGTTCAGCATCGTAACAGTATGCCAGTCTAATGAAAACCCTATGGATCACAATGGTCAGATCTCCAATCGATCATGGGGATGGCATAGGATGGGCAGCATTTTGTTCCATTGTGCATGGGGTTGCTATGAGTCAGGTTGACTCAACACCAGCTAACAACAACAACTACGTGCCAGGTAGTATGCACTGGTGGTGCAGTAATAAATAAGAAAAATATGATTTCTACCCCCATAGCATTTATAGTAATAAATTATTAAGTACATAAGTAATTAGAATTGTGATACATGTTATCAAGAGAGTTTGTGGTACTAGGGGGATATAAGAGGGCATTACAGGGGCCTCCTAACTAGTCTTGAGGAGTCCCGAGGAAGTGACATTGAAGTCGAGTCTTGAAGAAAGAGGAGGAAGCTAGATAGAAGATTGGGGGTGGGGTGGGCGAACAGGGTACTTGTGAGGAAGAGATATCCAGGGATAAAAACTGGCATACATAGGCTCTGAAGTGGGAGAAAGTTTGGTATGTTCAGGGAATAAAAACACAGTCACTATGTCTGAGTGAAGAGAGCGAGGGGGACAGGAGGGGTTGTTGGGCCGGGGTGGTAGAAGGTGTCAGATTATGTGGGCTGTCCTCACCAGAGTCCTACAAGGAGTTGTATAGTGTCTCAAAGGCACTGGGGAGTCACAGAAAGTTCGATGTAGGAGAGTGATAGGATCAGATTGGGACTTTTCAAAGATGCACAAGATGGACGTGGCTGCAGTTTGGGGAATGAATTAGAGGGAGACCAGGAGTAAACTTGGGGGAACCTGGTGGGAGACTCTTTAATTGTCTAGCGTGAGAGATAACCTAGGTGAGCAGGGTTGTGGTGAGGTGGGCAAAGGTGGATAAATATCTATAAAATCCAACTGGACCCTGTGATTGGTTGGATGAGTGGGTAAGGCAGAGGGAAGTGTTTAGGATAACTCTAAGCTTTGCCCAGTTTCCTGTCTTTGGACCTGAATGATTATTTTAAAATATGTTTTCAGTCTTACTATCTGGTTTTTTTTTTTTTGGTCTCACGTCTTACTTCTTTGCTCTTTGCAGAGTATAATGAGCAGGATGTTTTAGAGTTCTCTGGACAATTTCCTGTCCTGACTGCCTTCCTTCCTTTGACAAGTAGGAGACAGATGCTATCCATAGCTCCTTCATCTGTGGTTTCGTGCCATCTCTGGCCAGCTTCCTTGGCATTGGATTATCAGTCACACCCAAGAGTCACCTTGCTTCCTCTCTACTAGCCTCTCCCCCTCACCCAATCTCTTCCTCCAGACAGGGAGACATCTGCACTCATCTTCCTCAGTTTGCTCCATTTGAGTTGTGGATCTGCTGGGAGTCACAGGTTCTCCTTTCAGTCTTTGCCTTGGGGCAGGTGCTTAGATTTTGATCCTCTCTTTTCTGTATATTCTCCCCACAGGGATACAACTTTCCTGACAAAAAAAGCGCATGCCTGTATCTCACTTTAGGCAACAGTCCCATCTCTGGAATGTTGTATAGAAAACATGTATGTCAATCAAATTATTTTAGAAATATACTTTTGAGAAATCCTTGTAAGGAATCATCTTGTAAGATGGAGAATCCTCCTGCCCTAAGTATTTCATTACCACTCCCATGCCCTGCTTCTTTCTCAATGTCTTGAGTGGGATGGCTCTTTGCTCCGTGCTGTGGGTGGGTGTGGAGGCATCATTCATGGTGTTTGTCCTTAAGGAGCTTAGGGTCTAGAGTTGGCTGAGGTAGAGCAGCCCAGAAGCTCCTTGCAAATCTTGTTCTGGTGGGCTTGGTTTAGGATTGGAGATATCGAGGTATGCATGGCCCCCAGCAGTTTTCTGTGGCATGCTTTGGTGTTGTCAGAGAGAGGAGATGGCCACAGAATGGAGAGGAGGAAAATAGTGGCTACCAGTCTCGAGGACACATATGAGACCCACGCGGGGGAATCCCAGGACTCTCTGGGAGGAATTCGAGGGGTAAGAAAAAGCAGCTGGGGGGCTGAGTCATAGAGATACTACTGGATGCCTGATACTGCCCCATTTTACTGTCAGGCAGAGGAGTCCAGGCAACAGGTGGTCTATGGAAGACAAGATAAAAACAAAAACAAACAAACAAAAAACCAGTTGCATCGAATAGATTTTGACTCATGGAGACCCCACGTGTGTCAGGGTAGAACTGTGCTCCACAGGGTTTTGAATAGCTGATTTTTTGGAAGTAGATCTCCAAGTCTTATTTTCAGAGGCACCTCTGGGTAGAGTCTAACCTCCAGTCTTTCAGTTAGTAGCTGTCATGGATTGAATTTCCCCCCAAATATGTGTCACCTTGGCTAGTCCATGATTTCCAGTACTGGGTGATTGTCTATCATTTTGTCATATAATGTGATTTTCCTATGTGTTGTAAATCCTGCCTCATGATGTTAATAAGGCAGGATTAGAAGCAGTTATGTTAATGAGGCAGAACTCAATCTACAAGATTAGGTTGTGTTTTAAGTCAATCTCTTTTGAGATATAAAAGAGAGAAGAGAGCAGAGAGATGGGGGGCCTCATACCACCAAGAAACAAGAACCATGAGAATAGCAAGTCATTTGGACCCGGGGTCCCTGCACTGAGAAGCTCCTAGAGCAGGGGAAGATTGATGAAAAGGACCTTCCTCCAGAGCTCAAAGAGAGAGAAAGCCTTTCTCTGCAGCTGGTCCTCTGAATTCAGACTTCTATCTAGCCTCCTAGACTGTGAGAGAATAAATTTCTCTTTATTGAAGCCATCCACTTGTGGTATTTCTGTTATGGCAGCACAAGATGACTAAGATAGTAGTCAAGGACGTTAACTGTTTGCAGCACTCAGGGGTGGACAAAGAATAGTAAGAGAGGAAACCAAACTGAGTCCAGGTCATGCTCCAAGGTCTTGAATGTTTTAAGGACAGTGGCTCTCAAGCTGCAATGCAGAATCCCCTGGGACTTCTGTATTGTTAAATCAGATTCTGATTCACTAGGGCTAGGGTGGTTCCTGACAGTCTGCGTTTCTTATAAGCTGCCTGATGATGGTAGCTCTACTGGTGCTTGGACATCACTTTGAGTAGCAAAGTTTAAGAATATAAATGGTGTTTAGGGAGACTTGATGAAAATTTCTAGTCAGAAGCCTGAGGTAATACAAAATTTAAGACGGAGAGAGCATAGTTCTATAGTGTATCAAAAGTGTTTACCTTTGGGGTCAGTCTCCCTGGTTTGGACTTTGACTCTATCATTCAGTAACTGTGTGACCTTAGGAAGTTTTCTAACCTTGCATAGCCTCAGTTTCCTCATCTGTAAAATGGCAATAATAATAGTACCTGTAAAAATGGTGTGGTGAAGGCATCTGACCTCCTTGTCTAACTTCAAAAGGGCAGAGGAGAATTATTATCAGCATCAACGGCTCAAGGTCGATTCCTCTGAGGTGGAGGTCAGATATTCCTCCTCTCTCCAGCCTTTTTACCAATTCCTACACCAGCTGTCCCTACCACGGCACTCTCTACTCCTCTGCTGGGTTTGATAATTCGTTGCAATGGCCACACAGAACTTACAGACAATACTCATGATTGTGGTGCTTATTAGGGAAGTAGCAGGGTACAACTCGGGATCAGAAACACCCAGATTATAGTTCTTCAATTGGGACAGCTTCTTCTCAGCTGTGCCGGCAGACAGGCCTCTCTCTGGCCTTTTGGCCTCTTGGGCCTCGCCTCTGCCCTGCTTGGGCAAGTGTTACAAAGCTCCTAGCTCCATAGGTTGGAAAGCCCTACTGCAGCCATCTCCTGCCAGTCTCTTGGTTCCTGCCGACTCAATGGCACACAACAACAACAACAACGTGCAAATAAGGTTCTTATAGCCCGTCAAGGGGATTGGACAGCTTGCTAATAATACAAATAAGGTTGATGGCACCCAGGTGGGGGTGAGACCATGCAAATAAAGTATATGGAATCTTTACAAGGGGGTTGGTCAGTTTTGTCATCCTGATAGGCTTAAAAGAGCAGTCAATCCCAGAGCAGAGGAGGTCCTACTACTACCAAGAAGAATAGATGGGAGCGGAGCACATCCTTTGGACCCGGGATCCTGCACTGAGACCCTCCTAGACCCAGGAGGCAGGGAGAGGCAGCTGCAACACGGAAGATAGTGAGAGATGGCAGCGTAGCAGCAGCCATAGCAATAGCAGCACTGGAGGTGGAGACGCCGTGTGTTGGAATGGACTCCATAGCAACTAGTGTGGTGTGGTGGGTTAAATAGAGTTAAGCTGGTGTCTTTGCTGCAGGACTTCTCAGGACCTTCGATAAATTTGCTAATGCAATGCCTCAAGAAGGAGAATTGTAAGTGTCATTCCCCAAACTGACTTGACTATTAAGCTTCCAATTTTTCTGAAGTGTTTATAGGCCTATTCTGGAAGGAGCCCTGGTTAGCAATTCAAACCCACCCAGCAGCTCTATGGGAGAAAGGCCTGGTGATCTGCTTCCCATAAAGTTTACAGCCTAGAGAACCCTATGGGGGCAGTTCTACTCTGTCACATGGGGTTGCTGTGAGTCAGAATCGATTGACGGCACTCAACAAAAACAACATGTTCTTTGGAGCTCCTGTTTTAAGAGGATGGACCTGGCAACAGAGAGGAAGGTGAGTTGATTGGTAAAGAGACCGTTGGCTGGGAGACTGTCAGCACCTGAGTCTCGAAGGAAGGGCCATGGCAAAATGTCCAGGTATCCAGTCACTGAGGCAGTTATGTGAGAATAGAGAGGAAGATGTGGTAAAAAAAACACTGTGAGGTTGAATCAGGCTGGAGACTAATTAGATGTGAAGGTTAGAAGGAGGAAGGAGTCATGTAAGATCTTTTCCCACCCAGTGAGAAACAGAAGGCCAGGGGAGAGTGCCATGTGTTTAATTTTCTATTCCGATTTAAATTCTGCTGCTTGTTGCCCACAAACTAACAGCATGCCTCTTGAGTCTCTAGGGCATTTTACAGTAAAGCCACATATTTTCTGAAGTTGGGTCAAGACTGAGCATATGAAATTCCTCAAGTGTGAAATTCCATTTAACCTCATTAATGCTTATAACCCTGAGTAGGTATTGTTTATAATTCACTTCTGCTTACCAGTGGATATTTGCATTTGCCAAACCTTCAAATTCTATCTCAAACTAAGTTTATTTTAGGGAAGAAAATTTGCCTTCCTGTCAAAAAGCTGAGAAGAACCAGCCTCCCCCTCCCACTCCTGTGGTTTGCACATTTGTCTGTATCTGTCCCTGTCTCTCTCGCTCTTGCTCTCTCTGAATTTCATAATACTTACGACAATAAAAGCTTACACTTACAAAGAGCCTTTACAGTTTACCAAAGGTTTTGACACAATGATCTTACTTTATTCTGGCGAACTATGAAATGGGTATTATTTATTTAGCATGTCTATTTTTTCCGCTTACACATGGTGAAGAAAGTGAGAATGGCATATAGTTTCATATTCAGATCTACAGATATTTCTCTTCCTCTGGAAATTTTCTACTTTTATACAGAGCTTTCATACATGGTTGGTGCTGAAAATATTGAAGCAATTATTTGAGTTACAAGGATAAATCCATTTATGTGTAAGTACAGTTACTGAACTATGCTCACAGTGTAAAGAGATGGGTTGAGAGGTAGCTTCAACAATTTTAGCCCCCTCATTTCTGTTCCCAAATTGAGTTTTACTATAGATTTATTTAACCACACACACACACACACACACACACACACACACACACACACACACACACACACACACACACACACACGTTAACACTACCGTCATATGATTCAGCATTTGCTTTAGGTTAACACATTTTTTTATCGCTTTAAACTTTCTCTAGAGTAATCACTCTAGTTACTGTCTTAGAATCATTTGATAAAAGTCCAAGATATAAATCTTTTCAAGTGGCAGTTGAAGGATAGTCTAGGCTGCCTACAAATCTCTACAATTTTTGCAGATGGGGAACTGTGTTTCTGGATACTACCTACATTTTATTGGTGAAATTCTGTCATTGTGCTCTAGAATATTGATTGGTTTAGAAATCAAGCTTTCAGATTATATTCTCAGAAATAATGTTACCAACAATTGTTAGTATGAACCACCACTCATGGAACATTTGTTTTGTGCTGGCTACTTTACACACACTATGGTGTTTAATCCTCCCAACTCTTCCATGAGTTCAGGTTTTGGGCCCCATTTTCAGATGAGGAAACTGAGGCACAATGAAACTAAGCAACATAGTAAGAACCCAGATCTGTTGACAACAGAGCCTGTGTCTTCTACTTGCTCAAAGGCCATTGCCTGTGGGGCTGACAAATGTTGATTGAGATTTTTATTCAGAGAGTTTAGGCTCCTTTGAAACTCTGAAATATTGTGAAACATCAAATTTACCTTTCACTCGTTACAGCCCTTCTTTTTGTGTTACAGGAAGGAAGTAAAAATATGTAATGAGAAAAAAATTCACAGGATAAATTATTGATAATGATTTACCCTTTCAGTTTTCATGAGGAAATTTGTCTTAGCTTTTTAGCTGTAAACATATTGGATGAGTATTCAAATATAACAGCCTGGATGCTGAATTGAAAGTAATGGTGTCAGTTGGGGTCTGTAGTGGATGCTGTGTGTCCTTCCTAGATTCTCTTCACTGGCAGGTGAACCCATCTCCAGCTGCTGGGAGTGCTGGTGTCTACTGCTTAGAGCTGCCCTTTCTCAGGAGAAGTGTTCTCTGCCTGACCCTGATGGTCCCTTCCCACCCTCTCTAGGTAGGGCCTAATGCCTGATCTTTCCTTGATCACTTCTTTACTTTCTGGCATAACAAGATGTTCCAGCTCCTCTTCATTTTTCTCTGCTCCAGTCCTGGACTTGGCCATTTCTCCAAGGAGCTCTGGTTTCTTTTATTGGAAACCAAAATCTGGGCATTCAATGTGTTCACTGATATTGGGACGGGTGCTCTTCAAGGCCCTTTCAATGGACAGAGCTAGGGAATATATGTATGTGTGTGTGTGTGTGTGTGTGTGTGTGTGTGTGTGTGTGTGTGTGCGCGCACCACACATATTTACTTCAAGATCTAGATATGTATCTAGGTATCTATAACAATGAGTTCACACTAACATGTCCAATTCCAATGTAATACCATGGAGTTTATTCTAGTTTTTATCCATTCCATATGTGTATCTTCCTTCAACAAAAATGAAAAATCTGACTTCCATCATGTTTAATATATTGATTTACTTGACCAGTCACCCAAGATGTAACCATTCTACCTCTCTGCTGCCATCTCCTCTCCTGCACAGAGCATGCTTCACCCAGCTCAGGCTAATGCCTGATTGTCACATAGGGCCACCAAACATCCTGGTTTCCTCAGGACTAGCCTGGTTTTATGAGGGCAGTGGTGGTTCAGTGGTAGGATTCTTGCCTTCCATGTGGGAGACCTGGGTTCAATTTCTGGCCAATGCACCTCACGAACAGCTACCACCCGCTTGTCAGTGGAAGCTTGCATATTGCTATGATGCCAAACAGTTTCAATGGAATTTCTAAACTAAGACAGACTAGGAAGAAATGCCCGTCGATCTACTTCTGAAAACCAGCTATCTTAGGCTGGGTTCTCTAGAGAAGCAAAACCAGTAAAGCGTATAAATATATATATATATATATATAGAGAGAGAGAGAGAGAGAGAGAGAGAGATTTATATCAAGGAAACAGCTCACGTGATTGTAGAGGCTGGAACGTCACAAGTCCATGGATCAGGATAGAGGCTTCTCATGATTCACATAACCACAGAGGCTGGTGAACCCATGATTGGCAGGTTGGAGAGCAGGGCTCTTGCTCACAGGCTGTGAAGATCAGTGAAACCCAAGATCAGCAGGTAAGCTGCTAGCTCAAGTCCTAAGAACCAGAGGTCAGATGAACAAGAGGCAGCTGCAGGATCCAGAGAGGGCAAAAGCCAGAATGTTCACTTATATTTGGATGCAAGCCACACGCCCAAGGAAACTCCCTTTCAACTGATTGCCTACTCACAGCAGATCCCATCATGGGGGTGATCACATATAAACATTGAGAATCACGTCCCAGCCAAGCTGACACACAATCTTAACAATCACACCAGCCAATGAAAACTCTGTGGATCACGAACGTCTGATTTGCAGTGATTATGGAGATGGTATAGGACTGGACAGCATTTCTTTCCATTATGTATGGGGTCGCCATGAGTTGGAGGCTGACTGATGGCAACTAACAACAAATCCTGGTTTTAGTACCGAAAGTCCCGATCCAGGAAACTCTTCAATCCTGGCAAACCAGAATACTTAGTCACCCCCTTGCTCCAAGGGAGATCAACTCTGTTGTACAATGAGTGGACCAGAGCTCCCCATGGGCCCTTCAGGTAAGATTCACCCTTGCTCAGCACTGTTCCCTCAGTCCCTTCTGAGAGCACCCCCTAATGGGCTGCTTTCCTAAGAATGTGCATCTCAGGCTCTGCCTCTAGAAACCAGATCTATGACAAGGTCCAACCAGGAAGGCACAAACTCCACTGAAAACTTAAGCCAGTGGTGATTTATTGCAGGAATCTGTTACACAGATGATGAAAGAGACTGAGAAATTAACTGGAGTACAGTGAGGCAGCCTAGAGATTAGTGACAATGGGAAACTGCTACCACCCCAGGCTGGAGGACAGAGGGAAGGGGCCTAGGGCTGGTGTTGGCTGGAGGAAGATGAAATCACACAGGCTGTTGGATGAGACCTGAAAGATGGAAAAGACACAGGACAGTTGAAGAAGAAAAGGAGGAAGAAAAACATATTGGTTTCTCTCTTCCTCTAAAACTCTTCTACCAGCCTCCTGGTGGTTAAACCCAGGCAGAAGCCAGCTGTCAAATCTTGGGCAAAGTGTCCTGCCCATCCCTGCCCTCCTTCAACAGATCAGAGCCAAAGCAGGTGAGGAATGAATCTGACAGCTGCAGCCCAGTAGCTGTGACTCTTTTCTCACTAGACAACCTTGACTGCTGCCTCTGGATCAGTCCCCCAATTCCTTTATGGGAGTCTGTTAATTATTTTTTGTTTCAATAAGTTATTGTTTGTTTGTAGATAATTTGTTTACTTATACTTACTGGTGATTTGGAGCTCCTCTTTCATGACTAATTATCTTGCATGGTGTTTATTTTATCTACCTGTATAGACTGCAAGCTTCTTTAAGACAAGGATGATGTCTTCTAGCCTTTTGTATGTTCCTCAAAGTATTGCACATGTAAGTGTCCAATAATGTGTTCCTGATTTTTAGCAGTCAAATAGAGCACACCTTCATTAAAAGAAAATAAAACAAAAACTCCTTGCCCTTATGGAGCCCTGGTGGCACAGTGGTTAAGAGCTACAGCCGCTAACCATAAAGGTTGGCAATTTGAATCCACCAGCCACTCCTTGGAGACCCTATGGGTCAGTTCTACTCTGTCCTATAGGGTTGCCATGAGTCAGAATCAACTCGACGGCAATGGGGGTGTGTGGAGAATGTTCTTTTCTACAGAGCGTTCCATTTCTCCTCTTGCATGACTGTGGGATAAGAGGAATTTTTCTACCTCCACTTAGCATGTCAAACCAGTAACATCCTTATTTGGATTCTTCTCTACGTCTGCTCACGTGTGAAGTAAAAATGAGTGCATGCCTCTGGATATTTTCATACTTGGCTCAGCTTTATAATCAAGTTAATTAAACCACACTTAGTGTTGAGGATTATTTCTGATTTGCAGAACATTAACATAAAATCTCCGTGTGTATGTGAGTGTGTGTGGATGTATGATGCGTGGTGTGTGTGTGTGTGTGTGTACATGCTATCAGGGTGAGGGGACTTCTGTGTTCACGGTTGGAAGAAGAAAAGGGTAGTTCTGAACTCTGGAGAGCAAACTACCTGCAGAGTTACACAGGTAGTGTGGTCCAGGGGTAGCACCATGGCTAGGAATCAGACAGAAAACCACAAAACCAAACCCATTGCCATCGAGTCAATTCTGACTCATAGTAACCCAGTAGAACTGTCCTATAGGGTTTCCAAGGCTGTAAATCTCTACAGAAGCAGACTCACATCTTTCTCCTGCAGATCGGCTGGTGGGTTCGAACTGCCAACCTTTTGGTTAGTAGCCATGTGCTTAACCACTGCACCACCAGGGCTCCTGTAATTAAACATACCTGTGTTCAAATCTAGATGCCAGCTCTTTAAAGCTGCATGACCTTGGGGAACCTGAGTTACTTCTCAGAACCTGTTGTCTCCTCTGTAAATGGGACTAAAAATAATGTTTAGATTTGCTGTGAGGATTAACTATATTAACACACAGTGTCTTCGTGGTGGTAAATACTCCACAAACATTTGCTATTATGGTTATTCTTGGGTTATGGTGATTTTACCAAATTAGTTTTAAGCCCAATTTTGAAGTATTTCATGCCGACAACTTAGTAAATATACCACCACTTTTTCTACCTTATATTTGTAGAGGGCTTTTTGCTCAACAGGCTTTAAATGTTTGTTTTTAAATGTTTGATGTTTATAACCACTCTGTAAGGTCATCAGGCTGCTAACCAAAAGGTTGGAGGTCCGAGTCCACCCAGAGTTGCCTTGGAAGAAAGGCTTGGGGATCTACTTCTGAAAAATCAGCCACTGAAAACCCTATGGAGCACAGTTCTACTCTGACACACATAGAGCTGCCGTAGTCAGGGTCGACTGGATGACAACTTTTTATTTTAAGATTATTAGGAAAACATTTTGAATCCCTTGGTCAAGACTGCAGAGCAGGGTTTGAAATCCCCATCTCCTGTCCTCATTGCTGTTGAGTCTCAATATAAGATGGGCTCAACTAAGAGAGGTGATATTTCCCTTTCCTCTGAAGACTAAGAGTACAGCAATTTCTCAGGCATTCTTTTCAGAACTTTCTGAACCAAAATTAATCCACACTACACCTCTGAAAGGAACAAAGGGGAAAAGAGACATGCTCTCTTGCTCATAAGAATTGCCAGTGCTTTTTTTTTTTTAATTAAATGAGGATGGATACCTTTACTCATCCATCCTCTTTTTAATTTCCTATGTTCAATTTGATTAAGATGTGTTTCTTGAAGATATGTGCTATCTGGCTCTTGTTGTATAAAAAGTTTAATATCTTCCCCCCCTTTTATTGGACTAGTAAGGCATTTGACATTAAAAATAATAGCTTTGAATTTTCCTGTTGCTGTCTACATCCAGTAGGAGAAATATTAAGAATAGATGGGAAAATTCATTTAGTTCTTTCTCTGAAGAGTCCTTTCAAAACATTATGCTTAAAACATGATCTACTCTATAATCCACAGATGCATAGAATAAATAAAATAGAATGATAACATAAATTCCTTAGTGTCTAATCCAGGAAATGAATGTCTGTTAAAGAAATATGACTAGTAATCTTTTAAAAAGTCCCTAAAAACTTATTTCTTCCCTTTGTGTTTAGCTGAAGTGAGCATGTGAATTTAATCCCAAGGAAAGGCAATTAGAAGGGAGTTTAAGAGAACAGGGCTTTGAACTGGTTCCTTCCAGTTCGAACCCTTGCTGAGAATTTGCGTTTCTAACAAGTTCCCAGGAAGTTATACATAAGAATCACCTAGGGGTCTTGTTAAAATGTAGATTCTGATTCCATATACTAGGGTGGGAATACAAGTTCTCCACAAAAAATTGTTAGAAATGCAAATTCTCAGCAGGGGTTTGACTGTAATGAACCCTTGGAAGCCCAGTAAGAAAACAATGTGCTGTTTTATTATTACCACCACCAGCTGAGTTGATTCTTACTCACATATCAGAGTAGAACTGTGCTCCATAAGGTTTTCAATGGCTGATTTTTCAGATCACCAGGCCTTTCTTCCAAGGTGTCTCTGGGTGAACTTGAGCCACGAATCTTTCAGTTAGCAGCCGAGCAAGTCAACCTTTTGCACCACCTAGGGACTCCATTTTACTATTAAAACCTCCTAAATTAATACCACCTCTGAGTTGTGTGATATACCCCATCCCAAAACTTTGTTTTCGGACAAAAAATGGATTATGACAGAACTTCTGCCATTTTGGGAGCCCTGGTAGTGCTATGGTTAAGCATTTGGCTGCTAACCAAAAGGTCAGCAGTTCAAAGCCCTATGGGGCAGTTCTACTCTGTCCTATATGGTCACTGTGAGTTGGAATCAACTCGATGGCAAGGGTTTGGTTTTGACACTAACGTAATTAAGAAAAACTCTGAGCAGACAGGCTGAGGGCCCTTCACAAAAGCAAACCAGTGTCCTGATGAGACTTCTAATTATGTTGGAGTCCAGTGCAGGGGGAGCTCTCAGGTTAAATCTATCACGGGGGTGGTTTTCCAACAAGAAAGGTAATCTACTGGTTCTGCATGTTTCAGTCTTTTCCCAATTTCCTCCTTATTGGCTCCATAACAGCTGATTGGCTCTAAAGAGTGAGGGCTCTGAGTAGAATCACAAACACTGGGCTTCAAACTGGTTTGTTCTAGTTTGAACACCTGCTGAGAATTTGCATTTCTAACAAGTTCCCAGGAAGTTATACATAAGAATCACCTGGGGATTATGTTAAAATGTAGATTTGGATTCAGTATATCTGGGGTGGAAATGCAAATTATCAGCAGGGAACTTGTTAGAAATGTGAATTCTCAGCAGGCATTCAACCAGGAAGGAATCCAGGTTCAAAGCCCTGGTTTAAAGCTTAATTTCCCTAGTACTAACTGCACGTGGGCAAGCTAGTACCCCTCTGTGCATTGCTTTTTGCGGTATTCAGCTTCCAAGATCACCCACAGTGATCCCTGCCTCCTGGTATTTACACCCTTGTGTGGTCATCTTCCACATTTACCAGGTGGTCTGTGTGATGAATGAAATGTGCAGAAATGATGGTATGTCCCTTCTGAGATTAGGTACTGAAGCTGTCTTGGTGGCTCTCCCACTTTGAGATCACTTGTTCTAGGGGAAGCCAGCAGCTATGTGGTAAGGAGCCCTATGGAGAGACTCATGTGGCAGGAAACTGAGGTCTCCTGCCAAAAGCCATGTGAGTAAATTTGGAAGTGGATCCTTCATCACCAGTCAAACTTTTGCATGACTGCAGCCAACATCTTGACTGTAACCCAAACCAGGACTGCCTAGTTGAACTGCTCTGAATTTCCAACCTTCAGAAACTGTGTAAGATAATACCTGTTTGTCGTTTCAAGCTGATAAATTTTAGGGTAATTTGATACACAGTAATAGATAACTAATATATTTTTCTCATCAGTAAAATGAGTTAATAATAACAATAGAAATTAAAAAAAAAAAAAAACCTCGGTAAGGTTGTTGAAAGAATTAAGTGAGATAGCACATTTAAAATGGCAGAGAGACAAATGCTCAGTAAGTAGTGGCTAAGGAGCCACTGGTGGTGCAGGGTTAAGTACTTGGCTGCTAATCGAAAGGTTGGTGGTTCGAACCCACCAGCCGCTCTGCAGGAGAAAGATGTAGTAGTCTGCTTCCATAAAGATTTACAGCCTTGGCAACCCTATGGGGAAGTTCTACTTTGTCCTATAGATCACTGTAAGTTGGAATCAACTGAACGGCAATGGGTTTGGATTTTTTTGGTACTGTTGTTACTATCACTCTTGAGTTGTCCAGTAGACTCTGTTCTGAGATCTACAAATAGCTTGTATAACAGTTTAAAGCCAGGTCTTTTGGTGATGTCATTGTGTGGAGATGCCTAGATGTCTACATCTCTGTTTAGCAAGCACCCTCCTTTTCTCACTTTTTGCTGGTCCTGCCCTTCCTCACCTCTAGTTCCAGCAGGGGGAAAGGATTCAGCTACCGTATAAAACAGTATTTACTGAGCCCCTACCTTGATGTGTCCTAGACAGTGGATCAAATCAGGTCTGGAAAATCAGCCCTGAGAACAAGAATGATGTTCTGGAACTGAACTTTTGTATTAATTTTTCCTTTGCGAGAAAAGATAGAGGGTAGGTCAGACAGTCAAAGGGGTAAGAGTCTTGGATGGGGTCAAAGGAATGAATCTAATTTGCTTTTTAGTAGAAAGGGAAGAAAGTTCTTTGGCTTTTTTTCTACTTTAATTCACTTAAGTGTGAGCTATCAATATATATCTAAAACACACCTGTTATATGGTATTGTTTGTTTGGTTTTTTTTTCTCTTGGAGAAGGAAAATGCAGCTACTCTCAAACCAGAGAGGCACTCCTGCTCTTTTGGGAAAGTTCCCTTGGTTCTAGCTTAGACCTCCAGGAATTGTAGGAGAGGAAAGGGCTGCTTACCTTGTTGGCCAGTCTGAGAATCAACCTTGGCAATCAATGGGGGAAACAGGTGTCGTATGTGGATAGTTCTTGCTGTCTGGCTTCTTTTAGCATTCACAGGTCTGTATACTATGTCAAGTGTTATAGTAGTTAAAGACTTTGGTCAACAATGGCCTTTGCCGTGAGGTGGATGGAGAATAAGCAAAATACCTTTTTTCCCCGGGGTGTAAACTGAAGCACTGAACAATTTTGTGATTTACCTCAGGATAACTAAAACTAGCTTCACTGTTTAGGGGGCTAGAAATCCAAACTCAGTTCGCTGGCTTTTGGGGAAGGCTTTCTCTCTCTGTTAGCTCTGGGGAAAGGTCCTTGTCTCTTTTCAGCTTCTGTTTCTCGGTTTCTTGGGGATCTCATGTGGCATGGCATCTATTTCCACCCATCTCTGTTTAACTATCACACTACCAATTGATACTGCTTCATTGTTAACCATGCTGTTATTTTATAATCAATGTAGCAAGCACATGACAAATGTTATTGATTGTGGAGATGTTGTTGTTGTTAGGTGCAGTTAAATCGACTCAAAGCAACCCAATGTGACAGAACAGAGCTGCCCCATAGGGTTTCCTAGGCTGTAATCTTTACCGGAGGAGATTACTAGTTCTTTTCTCCTGTGGGGCTGCTGGATGAATTCGAATCAACAACCTTTTGGTTAGCAGCCAAGCACTTAATTGTTGCACCACCAGAACTCCTTAATTGTGGAGATAGTAGATTTATTTTTGTGAAAATAAATTTTAATTTATTTACTAAAATTAAGTATATTGAGAGTAATCACTTAGGTGTTTATGAAAAACTCGTAGTTCTCTACAGTCTCTAAATCTTTGGGTACCGGAGATGCTCTGGAGTATTTTACAGGTGGAAGAAAGCAGGAGATGTATCAAGTACAGACCTAGAGGAGAGGGATACAAAATAGTGAAACAAGAAGTCCAGCATGGCGCTCTAACCTTTGCCTGGAGTTGTTGATGGACTTAGGGCTTGATTGCTTGTTCTTGGAACAGCTTCGGTTGTGTTTTAGTTCAGCCTTTAGATTCCTTTTTCCTTTCTCTTTCTCTGAGTCACTGCCCAGTCATTAACAGGGAAATGTTTGCCCTGGGCCTTAGGGAAAACTCAGATGAGTAACATGAACTTTCCACTTGTATTAAATAGAGTACAGTAAATTTAATCATTCCTAAATCATGCTATAATATAACATATCGATTTGCTCACTAAAAGTTGAGTGTTGCTTCAGAAGTAGTGTCCAACCTCTTGATCTGTTTCTATCAATAAATTTTCAGTTTATTTTAATTAACAAATGCTTACATTTAATGCAGTGAGCTACACTTTTCAAAGCATACTTGCATATAGTGCATCACTGAGTTTTACATCTCTATACAGATAGCTGTATAAATACTTTAGGGTGTTCCTGAAAAGTCCTCTGTCATTTTGATGACCCATTTAAATCTCTTATCCAGGGATTTTTGGAATGCAATGGTCTTAGAAACAGGTGTGTACTCTTGAATACACTACCAAAACTGCTCTCTGAAGTGGTTCTTAGTCACACCAAGCTTAGGGAAGTTCTGTTGTATAGAATAACTAGCAACTTCAAAAGATAACTGATGGAGGAAGGCATTAAAAAGTGAAAAGTAAAGACATGTTTCCTTCTAATTGGGAAAATAGTCTTGGAGTTTAGAGGAAAGGAAGGATATTAAGCTTTAATAGGAAGCCCTTCTTTGTTAGTTCTATTCTTCTCAGCCTCAACACTTCGTAGTCTTTGGAAGCAACCTGGTGTTTTGAAAAGAGAAAGGGCTTTGAAACCAGAGAGATCTGAATTTAAATCTTGGTTTTACCCTGTGACAGCACAGGTAAAGTAAAGGAGTGACACTGGCTGAAGGGAGAGTGCTACTCAGTGAGAGCCCACTGCTGTTCTGTGAGATAGAATCTGGAGCTCTCTTGATATTAAAGTGTCAGATCAATTATTATTATTATTTTAAATGTTGTGCAGGCCAGATAAAACATGTCTGTGGGCAAGATCCAGCTCATAGGGCTTTAATTTGATATTTCCCCTACCCCTGTCCGCTTTTTTTGTAAGACTTGAAGCAAGATATTTAACAATTCGAGTCCCAGTTTTCTGATATTTTCTTCTGGAACCTATAATAGATCTTTTTCAGAGGTATGCTCTTTGGAGCCTTTGGGACAGTATTCCTGTTTCCTTGGTCTATCATACATTTTTATCAGATAAATCAAGCACAGGTGTGTCGATTTTCCTGCACTCTACTTGCTCTCTGCTTTTGTGACTGTTGAATCCCCTTTGATGATTTCTGCTTCTTCTTAGATTCTGATATTTATTTAGTTATCAGTTGTAGTTTATTATTTTTTTTTAAATTGTGAATTATAACGCATACACAGAAAAGTGCACAAAATCTAAATGTCTGGTTTGCTGATTATCACAAAATGAACGCCTATGAGAATCCCAAATCAAGAAACAGAACACTGCTAGAACCCTAGCACCCTGATTCTACCCTTTTCCAATCACTATTCTCTCCCTCCTCTCTGAAGAGATTTCTAACATTATGGTGCAGATTTCTTTGTTTTTGAACTAGATGGAATCATATAGTGTATATTCTTTTGTGTCCAACTTCTTTTTCTTCACGTAGTGTTTGAGATAGTCATCTATGTTCTTGTACGTAGCTGCAATTTGTTCATTTGATTACTATATACTATCCGTTACAGAGTTACTAGCCACATGTAGCTATTGAGCACTTGCAATGTGGCTAATCTGTCTTGAGATGTGCTGTCAGTGTAAATTATATACCAGATCTTAAAGATTTAGTACAAAAATATGTGAACTATCTCATTATTAATTTTTAATATTGTTTACATGTTGAAATAATATCTTAAAGGTATTAGATATATATTTTAAGGAGCCCTGGTGGAGCAACAGTTAAGTGCTTGGCTGCTAAGCTAAAGGTTTGCGGTTAAAACCCACTGAGTGACTCCACAGGAGAAGGACCTGGCGATCTGCTCCCACAAATATTACCTTATAGGGCAGTTCTACTCTGTCACATGGGGTCTCTATGAGTCAAAAATTGACTGCATAGCACCTGTCAACTATAATAACATCAACATATGTATTTCACCTTATAAGATATATAGAGATATAGCTAATATATTATCATTTCATAATGTATCGTATATATGCATTATTCTGTAATATATTATATAATATGTATTATGCTCTACATATGTAATATGATGTATATGTAATGTGTATTATGTATACATTATGTAAAGAGCCTGGGTAGTGCAAATGGATAGTGACTGACTGCTAACCTAAAGGTTGGTAGTTCAAACCCACCCAGTGGCTCAGCAGAAGAAAAGGGCTGGTAAACGGCTTGCATAAAGATTACAGCCAAGAAAACCGTATGAAGCAGCTCTACTCTGCAACACATGGGGTTGCCATGAGTCGGAATCAACTTATCAGCAACCAACAACAACAATAACAGCTAGAGATTATATATGTGACTCATTATATTTTTATTGGACAGCACCACTCTAGAATATTCCATGTTTTTAATTTATCCATCCTACTGCTAATGTACATTTGTTTTTGACAATTTGTTAATTACTTATAATGCTGCCACAAACATTCTTGTACATAGATCTTGGTGCAAACATGCATACATTCCTGTAGGAGAGGGGAATTGCAGAGCCTTGAGATATGAGTGTTTTCAATTTTGATAGATAATGCCAAATATTTTCTGAAATGATTGTCCCAATTTGCAGACCCACCAGCAGTATATGAACATCTTTGTTGCTCTGTATCTTTCTCATCACTTGCTATTTTCAATTTGAGTAATTCTGATGTATGATGGTATCTCATTATGAATTTAATGTGCATGTCCCTGATTACTAATGAACCAAAAAAAAAAGAAAAAACCATTGCCATTGAGTTGATTCCGACTCATAGTGACCCAGCAGGACAAAGTAGAACTGCCCCATAGGGTTTCCAAGGAGAGGCTGCTGGATTCGAACTGCTGACCTTTTTTGGCTAGCAGCCACAGCTCTTAACCACTGTGCCACTAGGGCTCCAATTACTACTAAGATTAAGTATCTTTCCATATGCTTACTAGTTGTTTGGATATCTGAGAGAAAAGAAAGCTGACATTGATAGAATAGTAACAATCTAAACCGGGCAGGTAGCTCCTCTGACATTGTTCTGCTTTCTCTTAGCATTCTTGGACTTTCTCAGCCCACACCTCCTAAATGTTGAATAGCAGGGGAGATAATATGGAAGCCAGTATGCTCCGCAAGGGATGCGTGAGCATGAGTAACTGCCCATTGCCACCTGCTGCGCTGTTCCTCCCTAAGAATAAACATAGCCATTGCAAAGCAGCACCACCCCTGCTCCTGCTGGGGCCCTCTGTCTCAGTTATGACACCTGGTCCTCCTTGTCTCTACTGTTCTACCCCATCCTTCTCTGTTATTTCTGATAAAGGTGTACTGAATTATTATTTTTTTCTTTACAGCTTCTTTTATTTATTTATTTATCCTTTCTTTCTTTACAACTTCTGACAAAGATATTACTTTCCTGCTTTTTTCTCACAATATTCCATTGGTACAGCGTTGCGTCTTTGCCCTTCACTTTTGAAAATGTTAACTGTTTTTTTTTTTAAATGCTCCCCAAATGTATAAAATGCCCTCAGGTGTTGAAATAACTCTTAGAAAAGGAGTCACAAATGGTATCCTTAGGCCAGTTCAGTCACAGACATATTTTATTTGGCCCACAGAGTGTTTTCATATGTTATTTGAACTTTTATATCTTTAAATGGGCCACGCAGTCTCCGTAGTTCTTACTACTTCCTGTTGTATTAAGCCAGTCCCCCGACCCTCCCCACCCCTCACCCCCAGTGTTACACCTAGCTGGTCCCTGATGTTTGGCAAGCTGTCTTGTAAGAATCTGGCCTTAATTTTGCAGTGAGAGATTTTTCTCTTCAATAGGACTAGACCTAACTTAAAACAGTCTGAAAGGGGCAATTGATTCTGTGATATTCTTTTAAAAATAGCCTGGAGCTGTATTATTAAAGCATTGCTTCTCTTTCTCTTTTCCCTCTTCATGATGTTCATCTTTTCTCACATAGATATTGTAAATGTCCGCTGCGAGTGGGAGCACTAATAGAGCTACTAATGCCATGTCCTAAGAGCAGCCTTCTCTAACCATGTTCTGTAAAGTAGTTTTCCTTACTATTCTGTTTCTCAGCTCTCAGTTTGTTTCCTTCATGCCACTTGTAACGGTTAGTGGTTATTGCTATTTAATTCTTTGTTTATTTGCTTCTCTCTCCTCTCTGAGGACATATATGGTTGTCTCCCTGGCATATAGCACAGTGCTTGGCAAGAGCGGGTACTCAATACATTTTGGTGGAATCAATGGATAAAAGAAGAAAGGAGTTGTGACCCTTCACATACCATGTGTGTTTTTCTTGCTTATGATTGCTGTCTTTCCTTTTAGATGCTTGTGGTTAGTGGATGCTGGGAGTTTGTTCACAGTGCCATTCCTCTTGCCTGGCTGCCAACAGTTGCATTTGTTCCTATAGTAATTTCCCCACTGAGGGTGATGAGAAAGAGGATGAGCAATCTCTTAAAAAGGAATCTGACTATCTTTTGTATGGAAGATATGTATGAACATTTAATGTGGTCTAAACAATAAGAAAATTTATTGGGTCTGTTATGGATTGAATTGTGTCTCCCAAAAATATGTGTCAACTTGGTTAGGCCATGATTCCCAGTACTGTGTGGTTGGCCTCCATTTTGTGATTGATGTAATTTTCCTATGTGTTGTAAACCCTAATCTCTGCCTGTGGTGAATGAGGCAAGATTGGCTTATGTTAAATGGGTTAGGGTGGGATATAACACCCTGACTCAGGTCACATCCCTGATTCAGTGAAAGGGAGTTTCCCTGGGGTGTGGCCTGCATCACCTTTTCTCTTCCAGGAGATAAAAGGAAAGAGAAGTGAGCAGAGAGTTAGGGACCTCATACCGGCAAGGAAGAAGCTCCAGGAGCAGAGCACATCCCTGTATCTGAGAAGCTCCTAGACCATGGAAAGATTGATGACAAGGACCTTCCTTCAGAGTTGACAGACAGAGAAAGCTTTCCCCTGGAGCTGATGCCCTGAATTTGGACTTCTAGCCTACTAGACTATGAGAGAACAAACTTCTGTTTGTTGATACCATCCACTTGTCGTATTTCTGTTACAGCAGCACTAGATGACTAAGACAGGGCCATACACTTAGAAGTGGAGAGGTAGGGGTTTCTCAGTATTATTAATCAATGATGTCATAAAAATCTAAGTTCTTTCTGTATCTTCTCTGTTGTTCTGTGTTAGATTTTTTTGTGGTTGTAGCAGGTGTATTTTGGGGCCACAGCTTCTTCTCTTTTGTATCTGATGTGTGTGTGAGAGAGAGAAGACAGAGAGGTGGAGAGAGAGGGAGAGAAGAGAGAAAGAGGGGAGAAAGAGGAAGGGAAGGGAGGGAGGGAGAGACAGAAAGAGAGAAAGAGAGAGAGGATAAGGAGGGAGAGAGAGAAAGTCCCCTCCTGCAACCACTTCCTTTCTTTCTAGTCTGATTGGACCAAGTTAGGTGACATGCCCACTGCTGAACCAACAACTCCTTCAGGTCTTTATTCAAATGCCGTCTTCTCAGTAAGGCCTTCCCTGATCACTCTGTTTAAAACCACAACCCCAGCTTCACAGCTTTGTGTCTCAGTAGGGCTCTTACCATCATCTAACTAGTAACGAATTTCACTTAACTTTTCTTTTGTTTGCTTGCTTATTGTCTGTAATCTTCATGAGGGCAGGGACTTGTGTCTATTTTGTTCCTTATTCTATCCCCAGTGCCTAGAATAGTACTTGATTTAGAAGTTACTTAAGTATTTGTTGATTGAATAAATGAAGTATGGCCAGGGGTATTTTATAGGCCTTTGGCTTCAGTTTTGACCATTTTCTAATTATTGAAATACAATTCACATACCATATAATTTTCCCATCTAAAGTGTACACTTCAATGCCTTTTTGTATGTTCACAAAGTTGTGCATATGTCACTGTCTTAGGCTGGGCTCTCTAGAGGAGCAAAACCAGTGAAGCGTATATATGTATACATAAATAGGGAGACAGACAGAGGGAGACAGAGAGAAAGACAGAGAGAGATTTATTTCAAGGAAATGACTCACACAGTTTTGGAGGCTGGCAAGTCCCAAATTCATGGGTAGGACGTCAGGCTGGAGGCGTCTCCTGACTCATGTGGTCACAGGGGCTGACATACCCCAAATCTGCAGAGCAGACGGCAGGCTGCCGGCTCATGTTCCATCAGAGGATGATGAGTTGGATGAAGGATCCAGAGAGGATGAGCTTTCCCAGAACATCTATACATATATTGGATGCAGGCCATGCCCCCAAGGAAACTTCCCTTTCAACTGATTGGCTGCTCACATCAGATCACAAAATGGAGGATGATTACATAATATCTGCCATACCACTGAGAATCATGGCCTAGACAAGTTGGCACATAACCTTAACCATCACAGTCACCACAATCGATTTTTAGAACATTTTCATTACTTCCAAAAGAAACTTGCACCCCTTAGCTGTTATTACCCAATCTTCCATCTTCTACCTCATCCCAACCCTGTTGTTAGCTGCCTTTGAGTCAGCCCTGACTTGTAGTGACCCCATGCATGCAGGTCAGTGTGATCCCATAGGGTTTTCCTTGGCTGATTTTCAGAAGTAGATTGCCAGGCCTTTCTTCCTAGTCTATCTTAGTCTGGAAGCGCTGCTGAAACCTGTTTAGCATCATAATAATATTCAAGCCCCCACTGACAGATGGGTGGTGGCTATGCTTGAGGTGAATTGGTTGAGAATCAAACCCAGGTCTTCTGTATGGAAGGGGAGAAATCTACCACTGAACCACCACTGTCCTCATCCACAACCCTAGGCAACCAATAATCTACTTTCTATCTCTATGGATTGACCTATTCTGGACATTTCATATAAATGGAAATGTACAATACGTGGTCCTATGTGACTGCCTTATTTCACTTAGCACAGTATTTTTAACGTTTATCTATATTGTAGCATGGACCAGTGGTGCATCCCCTTTTATTGCTGAATAATATTCCATTGCATGTATATGTCACATTTTATTTATCCATTCATCCGATGGTGCACTGGCTTTGTTTTTTAATCAGTCACTATCAAGGGTGATGTGTTTGCCATGATTGGCTTATAATAATACTGATCTATCCTTGTAGCTTTAGTCATCCATCTGAATTACTGCCTCGTATAAGGGGAGAGATACAATGGACCCTGGATGGTCGGCCACCAGGTCGACAGCAATGTGTAAACCAGCAGATCAATACCGTGTCACAGAAATCTGCTTCTTTCATTCTTCGACTTTTTTATTGCCATATTCTCCTCCTTCCCAGTCATTATTATTATTATTATTTTAATATTGGAATGTCAATGGTTTATGACATTAAAACCCCAGTAAAACAGAAGACTGGCCGGCAGTAGAATAAATCATATCAGTTTTTTCTTCAGTTTAATTTCTTCACAAAATTGTTTTTGTTTTTCAGTGGACACTGAGGTGTTGCTCTGGAGAACTACAATAACACAAAACAAAACAAAAATCACCATTCACCTAGGATGTAAAATACTTTCCCAAGGCAGTCTCTTCTTAATTTCCTGTTCCATCTACTGGAAGGCTCGCTGGTGCAAAGCCAATATGAGCTATGCTATATTTCAAACAAATGCTTTTTTGTTCTGGTGGACTGTGTATTCTTTTCTCCTTTCCAAGTAATTAAGCCAGTCAAGGAAAAATATCAAATGTCATTTTGTCCATTTTTATTTCCCCTTTCCTCTCTGATCAAGGTTGGAACATTTTTCTCATCAAGAGTATTTCCAAAGACTACTTTATGTAGTGAGCGAGGACATTGTCCACACTTTTTAATCCAGTGGCAGCAGCTTTGGGAAAGCAGCAGGCAACTTGTAGTCGAAGCAACAATGTGTAAATGGCTTTATTGAAAATCAATATGCTTTCTTGAAGTGCTGCTCATTTCTGAGTTCTTCACGGTTTGTCGTTTTGCACCGATGAGAGTAGCAGGAAGGTTTACAGCTGTGTGTCTCCGAATTTGAAGTTTTATTATTTTTTTTTGTGTTTTCTACCATGAGCGTAGGGTTAAAGGACCATTTAATGTTTTATTTTATGTACTCTTAAACAAAAGAAGAAGATGTGTGGCTTCTTTTTTTTTTTTTTTTCTTTTTTAATGACAGGAGTAAAACTGCCATTGAGGTAGGCAGCTGTCACCTGCAATGTAGTCCCATAAGTGGGGTCAAGTCTGGGCAAACTTTGGAAGGGTGTTAGAGGCTTCTTAAAGTTTACCTCAGAATGCTGTGGAAATCTCTCCCTTAATCCCAGAGAGTGAAAAGTTAAGGCACTGGAGTGTTGAGTTCCGTCAGTGTGGGAGGGCAGATGTCTTCATATCACATAAAGCATGCCAACGTTAGGTTTAGTTCTGACCATTGCTGTAAGAACACAGATGGATTTTAACTGGTGACACTTTTGGTGAGAAATTAACTGTGGGATTGGATTTATCAAAGCTTGTGTGCTGGTTGCTGTGCATGTGGCAGCATCTGAGGAAGATCAGGGTCATTTGTAATGACTTCATTTGATTTGTACAAATTTCTACGAAGTACAACAGTTTTTTCCTGTGCTGAGGAACTAGATCTTTCCTCATATAAATTTCCATCAACACTTTAAAAAGTTTAACCTTCATTTTAAGCCTAGAGATAGCATAAATCTGAACAGTGAGGTATGGGTGATGGTAACTGTGTCACAGCAAGGTCTTAATGAATTACAGCCTAGGAAGAAGGGCCTGCAGGAGAAAGAGAATGGGCTAGTGTGCCCTGGGATAATTTTTTAATGAATCAATGCCCAAGGAGCATTGTTTTTTTTGTTTTGGTAGTGCTTTGTAAATGCATGGTATTTAACAGTTAGTTGAATTGAATTGCATGGGTTGAATTTACAAAGGGCACGAGAATTGACTCAAAATAATACTAACTTCTGACTGAGAACAAGTTTTACTTTTCAGGGTTTTGTATAAGTAAGGAAGCCGGGACAGGCCCAGGGGTAGCTGGATAGCTCTATTTCTTAGCGTCATCAGTCATAACTTAGTTTTTCTATATAATTCCCACCCTACCTACATTTAAGCAAATCAGGTCCATCTTTGGCCTCATTTGGAGTCCCTGGGTGGTGCAAATGGTTGACTTGCTCAGCTGCTAACTGAAAGGTTGAGGGTTCGAGTCCACCCAGAGGCACCTCAGAAGAAAGGTCTGGAGATCTACTTCCAAAAAAATCAGCCATTGAAAACCCTATGGAAGACAGTTCTACTCTGACACACATGGGGTTGTCATGAGTCCGAGTGTGCACAAAGGCAACTGGTTTTGACCTCATTTATCACATGCTTTATTGGAGCCCTTGTGGCACAGTGGTTAAGAACTTGGCTGCTAATCAAAATGTCAGCAGTATGAATCCACCAGCTGCTCCTTGGAAACACTATGGGGCAGTTCTACTCTCTCCTATAGGGTTGGTATGAGTCGGAATTGACTCGATGGCAACAGGTTTGGTTTTACGCAGACTGGTGCCTCAGTTTCTTTTCGGTAACTCTTGACCTTGTTTTGAGAGCTATAAACAATCACAACAAGGCATACGGTGTCCCTAGAAGTAGTGATTACTACAAAGAATTATTAAAATTCCATACTGTAACTTAAACGTTGCCTGATGTACGATTCAATTACTAGTTAATTAGGATTCTGTTTAATTTGATCAAAACCTTTGAAATTAAATCGTTTTATATTAAAAAAAATAAGAACTTTGATTGTTCCAAGAAAAGATTATTAGAGGTGCCAATCAGGTGGTTAGAAAAAAATTGTCATCAAATAATAAAACTAATCTTATCAACTCATTGGAAAACAGCCAGAAAAGTATGCCAATCTAAGATTGTTCTCAAAGTGTGCCTCTGGGGAACAAAGAGCCAGTGAAAATCTTCCTAATGGTTTATTGGGCTGACCTCTTGCAGCGCAGGTATTTGTAATAAAACAGTAGCTAAATACTGTTGATGTGAATTGAAAATTTATCTGTGATACTTAGTAAAATAAAACTTAGTCATTACCACCATTGTTTTGATTCTCTCAATTACATTATTCGTTACTCATTCTTTGTGTGTGCATGCCTTTATTTTTGGTGGCAAGAAGAGTCAGGGGATCAGCTTGTCATTTCTGAAATGTGTGAAAACCACTGTTTTCTACAATATACTCTGTTGTGCAAAATCAGATCATTCATCTGTTGGTATTTGGGGGGCCAGGGCATCCATTATTTTTCTTCTTTTATGTGCTACTGTGTGCCAGACTCTAGGTTATAGCTGATGCCATTATTTTGGGTATATTGAGAGGAAATGGCATTGGACGTGACCTCATTTGGAAACAGAGTCTTTGCAGATGTAATTAGTTATGATGAGGTCATATTGGGTTAGGATTAACTCTCAATGCAATGACTGGTATCCTTATAAGCAGCGAGAGACTTAGTGACACCGACACCAACATGCACAGGGAAGAAGGCCATGTTGTGATGGAGGCAGAGATGTGAGAGATGCAACCACAAACCAAGGGGTGCCAAGATTGTTGGCAACCACCAGAAGCTGGAAGAGGCAAGGAAGGATCCTCCTCTAGGGCTTTCAGAGGGAACAAAGGCCCTGCCAACATCTTGATTTCAGAATTTTAGCCTCCAGAACTGTGAGAGAATAAATTTCTATTGTTTTAAGCTACCCAGTTGGGTTCTTTGTTATGGCAGCGCTAGAAACTAATACAGATGTATATAGACTTTTAAATTGTTAAAATGCATTCACTGGCTTAAAAATACAAACATGAAAATCTCCCTTTTACTTTGTCACTCATCTGCCTCTCCCAATCCCTCCATACAGGTTAAGCATGTTGTTAATTTCCTGATAATTTTCTGCAGTTGTCTTTAATGCACATATGAACAAATATGAGTATATATGCTCTCTCTTTTTTAAAAACATAAACATTAACATTTTACATACACTAGTCTGTGTTCGCCTATTGAGAGTATCTAGTTTGCTCAGGACGCTGTGTAGCCCAGATAGTGTAGTGAGACAGGAGAAGATTAAGAGATATTAAAGGAGATGAAAGTCCAGTTTGAAAATCAGACCATGCATAAAAATATGAGCAGATCATGCATAAAATGCGGAAGAATTCTTTTTCTGAGTACTAGTACACTTATATGTAGAAATTAATATACAGTAAAAGAAACATTTACTGCTTCATCAGTGTAGGTTTTGAGATCCCGTGAACATGGATCAATTGAAATTTACCTTCTATGCCACTTCAGGTAAAAGGTAGTATCCAAAACCAAATGAAACAAATTGCCATCAAGTCTGTTCTGACTCATGGTGTCTCTGTGTTGCAGAGTAGAACTGTGTTCCACAGGGTTTTCAAGGCTGTGACTTTTCAGAAGCAGATCACCAGGCTTTTCTTCTGAGGCAACTCTAGGTGGATTTGAACCAGCAACTTTTCAGTCAGTAGTGCTTAAACTTTTGTGCCACTCAGAGACTCTGAAAGGTGGTATGTTTTTGTTGTCTTGTGCCCTATATAGAATAATACAGATAAGTTTATGGAGGCCGTTGTTGTTGTTGTTGTGAGGTGCTTTCGAGTCCATACTTAGTCATTTAAAAAAATGAATGGTTTTCCAGTACTTCTCAAGCCACTTTAACATCAACCACTTAAATAGCAACCAAACCTATTGTTGTCAAGTCTATTCTAACTCATAGTGACCTGATAGGACAGAGTAGAACTTCCCCATAGAGTTTCCAAGACTATAATCTTTATGGAAGCCAACTGCCACATCTTTCTCCTGCAGAATGGCTGATGGGTTTGAAACACCAACCTTTTGGTTAGCAGCTGAGTGCTTAACCACTGTGCCACCAGTGCTCCTTAAATTGTAACAGTGTGGTAACAATCATTATAAACGATCCTTAGTCATTTTTTTAAAACACGTTCAATGAAAGCTTTACTTGACAATATTTGGCCTTTATTCAACAATTTTTTGAGTCACTTCTCTGTGTCCACAGGAAGCAGCATGATGCAATGGAAAGAGCCTGGGTTTTGGCACCAGAGAGGCAGGCATTTTCATTGTACTGTCACCACACACTAGCCTGTGATCTTGTTCACGTGACTTGGCCTCTCAAAGCTTTGGCACTTCATAATGATGGTTTGAGAATGGAGACAACTCATGTCAAGTGCCTAGAACCATGCCTGGCACATGGTGGTTTCCTAATGAATATATGACTACTTTCTTTAAAAGGTTGGAGAAAGCAGATTCTGTTTGTAGGGCAAGACTGTCAAATCTTAATGAATAGGCCACATCACAAACTAATTTTTAAAAACATACATTTTATAATTGCAATTGACTTGCCCTCAAGTTACTCTAAAGGATTGAGATTTTACTGTGGAGTTGAGTTCAATGAAGTTGACAGAAGAGAATTCAACCAGGGATTCTAACACTGAGATTGCTATTCTAGGGTATATGGCCACTTTAGAAAGACCTTGAGCATTTGGGTAGGAGGATCTTAAGTACCTGACAAATTTTGAAGACCTCAGAAGACTCCTCAGGTAAGTATATCCTCCATTTAAAACATGCTGAGCTATTTGTCAACACCTTAGGTACCGTGTTATTATTGTTAGTTGCTGTTGAGTTGGCTCCGACTCATGTTGACCCCATGTGCAACAGAATTAAATGCTACCTGGTCCTCTATCAGACAATACTCTGTAGTGATCCGTAGGGTTCCCATTGACTAATTTTTGGAAGTAGATCACTAGACCTTTTTCTTCCTTGTCTGTCAGTCTGGAAGCTCCACTGAAACCTGTCTACCGTGGGAGACGCTACTGGTATTTGAAATACTGGTGACATAGCTTCCAGCTTCATAGTAACATGCAAACCTCCATGTCATGACAAACTGACAGAGGGATGGTGGTCAGTACTGTAGGCCTACCAAATAGCAGCCTCATTTGAAATTAAGCCTCTGCATCACCTGGCCCTTACTATGGTGTGGCTGTTTTTCAGTAGATAGGCGGTGGGGTCAGTTTCTTGACTGTTACCTCTGGTGAAGGACCCTTGTCCAGAGATAGCTGCCAAATTGCCATCCAGGCTTATCTACACTCTGGAACATTTTATTCACACGCTGCTTTCAATGTAGCCATCTTCTAAAGAGATTTCTGCCATTTGTTTTGGAGAAAAGATTTAATTCTACCCTGCAGCCCCATTTTTTAAGCAGTGGACTAAAGGGGGTTATTACTTTGTTGGCTAAAAAGTACTAAAATTTTATGACATGCCATATGGAACTGAAGAAATAAGGAGGTCACCTTCTTTGCATGGTATCATTAGGACTGAATATTGCTTGTCTTCTGCCTTCAGCCATTTTCTTGGCCCCTGGTTTAGGTCTGGACCACTGGTCTGAATTAATATTGTCTT
Source organism: Dugong dugon (assembly GCA_030035585.1). Lineage (NCBI taxonomy): Eukaryota > Metazoa > Chordata > Mammalia > Sirenia > Dugongidae > Dugong > Dugong dugon. The sequence goes on from CM057462.1 coordinate 131,930,827, forward strand.
GGCTCCTAAAAGCTACAATTTTCCTGAGGTAGCAGTTGTGGTATAGCACTGTATTTTCCTCTTTCCAATTTCCTAGATACATCCACACATGGAATTGAAATGGCCTCTCTCTACCTGCTGGGCGCATGGGACCTCTACACCTGTTCAGTCATGAAACCACTAATGAGGCCTTTCCTGTCCTATTCAGGATTTTGACAGAATATGAAATCTCATTACCCAGAGTCAGTGGATGACATCTGGTCCCCATCCCCCTCCTGAAGCCATCTTTCCAGCAGCTCAGTGTGTGAAAAAGATGTGCCACTCGGAGAGAGTGAGAGGCCAGAAACGAAGGCAGTGGCCCTTGCCCAGCCAGAGGGCAGCCATCGAGCTTTCCAATTCTCTGGCCTCCATTTACACCTTTGTCATGAAAGATCCCCAAAATTTCCTCATTTCAGACTTAAAATTATTATTATTATTATTCTATTTGCCTCTGTAGCAAGTCAAAATGCCCCAAATGTGGGGCTTTATTGATAAGGATGAACGGAAGATTTTAACATGAAAATATCCAATCAATAAAAACACCAACTTTTTTTTTTTAAATGAGTAGGAACACAAAGGTTATTTGTATAATTTGACCTATCTCAAATCCTTCCTTTGGAAAGAAGAGAGCTATAAATAAATACACTGGAATACAATAAATAAATGCACACCATAAAAATTTTATTTGGGGGGTAAATTCATGTATTGTTGCTGATGTTGTGAGTTGCTGTTGAGTTGGCTCTGACTCAGAAATCCCATGTATGACAGAATGAAATGTTTCCTGGTCCTGCACCATCTTCCTGATCGTCGGTATGGCTGAGTCCACTGCTGCAGCCATTGTGTCGATCCATCTCATTAGGGGTTTCCCTCACCTTCACTGGCCCTCCACATTACCAAACATGATGTCCTTCTCCATCAATCGCTCCCCTCTGATAACGTGTCCACACTAAGCCAGTCAAAGTCTCAGACAATATTCTGTGATCCATAGTTTGAACTGGCTAATTTTTGGAAGTAGATCTCTGGGCTTTTCTTCCTAGTCTGTTTTAGTCTGGAAACCCTGCTGAAACCTGTGCACCACGGGTGACCCTGCTGGTAATTGAAATACTGGTGACATAGCTTCCAGCGTCACAGCAACACGTAAGCCACCACAGTACGATAAACTGATAGATGGTTGTTGGAAATTCATATATATACATATATATGTATTTATATGAACATACATACATGTATAAAAAAATATATGCACATACATACATATATATATAATATATAAAATACCATAGAATTAACTTAATCTAGACTATTGCGTTGTTTTCCTTTATTGATTGTTCATTCGTTAATGGAATTGGTCACTAAATAAGCATTTATTAAATATCTAGTATGTATTAGGCACTATAATTGCTGCTGTGGATACAAAGATGAATAAAAGCTCAATGTTTAGAAGAGGAGACACAAGTAAATTAGATAATTATAGGCCGTGCAATAAGTCTTGTAGCAGATAGGTACAGGGGTGGGATCATACCGCTCTGGAAAGGGCGCTGTGAAGAGGGGGAAACACTAGCTGGGGTCATAGTGTGTCCTGGAAGACACTGAAGGAGGCCATTCAAGGCAGAGGGAGCAGTCTGTACAAAGGCGGGCAGGCAGGAAGAAACATATCAGGTTTGGCGAATTACAAGTACTTTGATTGTCTGGAGAAGATTCTCTGAGAAGAGAGAGAATGATGGACAGGTCTCCAGGGTCCGATCATAGAGGGCTTTTTAAGCCAATATGAGGAACTGGGATGTTTTGCCGCAAGAGGAATTTAATTCTTCTTTGTCATGAGGTTAGACTCTCCATAAATGTTTATGAACAAAACTGAATTGCACTGACGTCTTTTTAAATTTTTATTATTTTGTGAAAGTATTATGTGCATGTAGTAAAAACTGAACTAGAATAAATTATTTTATCAAGATAACAAGTCCCCAGTCCTACTCCTTACCACCCAGATAAGGTCACACTCCGCAGAGGTAAGCACTTTGAACTTGAACTTCTTCTTCTCCCTCCCCTTCCCTTCCTCTTTCTTCTCATCCTCCTCTCCTTCCCTCCTTCACCTTCCTCATCCTCCTACTCTTCCTCCCCTCCTCCTCCTCCTCCTCCTTGTGGTTACCTTCATATCCTAGATAAAATAGTTTTTGTTTCTTGTTTTATCAATCTTAGGTAATATCTACTGATGCCCAAGGTAAAGGATGAGGATTTAGTTCACCATTTTGTCCTTTCCTTCCTGTTTTCTACTCTTTTTTTAGAAATATTTTCCCATACAAGAATTTATACACACATTGTTATGTGACTCTAATTGCTCTCCCCGTACTGCGACAGCACACTCCTCCTTTCCACTCCCGATTCCCCGTGTCCATTCAACCAGCTCCTAACCCTCTCTGTCTTCTCATCTCACCTCCAGACAGAAGCTGCCCGTTTAGTATCTTGAGTCTACTTGAGCTAAGAGGCACACTCCTCATGAGTATCACTTTATGTCCCACACAGTCCAGTCCAATCCCTATCTGAAGGGTTGACCTCAGAAATTGTTTTATTTCTGGGCTGATAGGGAATCCAGGGGCCGTGCTTTCCGGGATACCTCCAGTCTCAGTCAGACCATTAAGTCTGGTCTTCTTACTAGAATTTGAGTTCTGCACCCCACCTTTCTCCTGTTCCATCAGGGACTCTCTGTTGTCTTCCCTGTCAGGGTGGTCATTGGTGGTAGCCAGGCACCATTTAGTTCTTCTGGTCTCAGGCTGATGAAGTCTCTGGCTTATGTGGCTCTTTCAGTCTCTTGGGCTACTACTTGCCTTTTATCTTTGGTGTTCTTCATTCTCCTTTACTCCAGGTGGTTAGGACCAACTGATGCATCTTAGATGGCTGCTTGCAAGTTTTTAAGACCCTAGATGCCACTCACCAAAGTAAGATGCAGAACATTTTCTTAATAAGTTTTGTTATGCCAATTGATATAGATGTCCCCTGAAAGCATGGTCCCCAGACCCCTACCCCTGCTACTCTGTCCCTCAAAGTGTTTGATTGTATTCAGGAAACTTCTTAGCTTTAGTTTAGTCCAGTTGTGCTGACTTCCCCTGTAGTGAGTGCATCCTTCCCTTCATCTAAGATAATTCTTATCTACTATGTAGTTAGAAAATAACCCTCCCCCTCCCTCCTCACCCTCGTAACCACCAAAGAATGTTTTCTTCTGTGTTTAAACCTTTTATTGAGTTCTTATAATAGTGGTCTTATACAATATTTGTCCATCTGTGACTGACTAAATTCACTCAGTATAATGCCCTCCAGATTCCTCCATATTATAAGATGTTTCATGGCTTCATCATTGTTTTCTGTCGTTGCGTAGTATTCCATTGTGTGGATGTACCATAATTTGTTTATCCATTCGTCCATGGATGGACACCTAGGTTGTTTCCATCTTTTGCTATTGTGAACAGTGTTGCAATGAACATGGGTGTGCATATATCTATTTGTGTGATGGCTCTTATTTCTCTAGGGTATATTCCAAGGAGTGGGATAGCTGGATCCTATGATACTTCTATTTTTAGGTTTTAAGGAAGCACCAAATGGATTTCCAAAGTGGTTGTACCATTTTACCTTCCCACCAACAGTGTATAAGTGTTCCAGACTCTCCACAACCTCTCTAGCATTTATTGTTTTGTGTGTTTTGGATTAATGCTAGCCTTGTTGGGGTGAGATGATATCTCACTGTAGTTTTGATCTGCATTTCTCTAATGGCTAATGATCGTGAGCATTTCTTCATGTGTCTGTTAGCCCCCTGAATATCTTCTTTGGCAAAGTGCCTGTTCATATCCTTTGCCCAATTTTTAATTGGGTTATTTGTCTTTATGTTGCTGAGGTTTTGCACTATCTTGTAGATTTTAGAGATTAGATGCTGATCGTATTTGTCGTAGCCAAAATTTTTTTCCCAGTCTGTAGGTTGTCTTTTGACTCATTTGGTGATGTCTTCGGATGAGCATAAATGTTTGATTTTTAGGAGCTTCCATTTATCTGGTCTCTCTTCTGGTGCTTGTGCATTGTTACTTATGGTTCGTATTGTGTTTATGCCAGGTTATTAGGGGTCCTAGCGTTATCCCTATTTTTTCTTCCATGATCTTTATCATTTTTGATTTTATATTTAAGTCTTTGATTCATTTTGAATTAGTTTTTGTACATGGTGTGAGGTATGGGTCTTGTTTCAGTTTTTTGCAGATGGGTATACAGTTATGCCAGCACCATTTGTTAAAGAGACAGTCTTTTCCACAACTAACAGAACTTGGGTCTTTGTCAAATATCATCTGCTCATAGATGGATGCATTTATATCTGGATTCTCAGTTCTGTTCCATTTGTCTATGTATCTGTTGTTGTACCAGTACCAGGCTGTTTTGACTACTGTGGCAGTATAATAGATTCTAAAATCAGGTAGTGTGAGGCCTCCCACTTTGTTCTTCTTCTTGAGTAATGCTTTACTTATTCTGGTCTCTTCCCTTCCCGTATGAAGTTGGTGATTTATTTCTCCATCTCATTAAAAAATGCCAGTGGAATTTCGATGAGGATTGCATTGTATCTGTCGGTCGCTTTGGGTGGAATTGACATTTTCACAATATTGAGTCTACCTATCCATGAGCAAGGTATGTTTTTCCACTTATGCAGGTCTCTTTTGGTTTCTTGCAGTAGTGTCTTATAGTTTTCTGTGTATAGATCTTTTATGTCTCTGGTTAGATTTATTCCTAAGTATTTTATCTTCTTGGGGGCTATTGTAAATGGTACTGATTTGGTAATTTCCTCTTCAAGGTTCTCTTTGTTGGTGTAAAGGAATCCAACTGGTTTTTGTATGTTTATCTTGTATCCTGAAACTTTGCTGAAATCTTTTATTAGTTCCAGTAGTTTTCTTGTAGATTCTTTGGGTTTTCTGTGTATAAGATCATATCGTCTGTAAATAGAGAGACTTTGACTTCTTCCCTATCAATTTGGATGCCCTTTATTTCTTTTTCTAGCCTAATTGCTCTGGCTAGAACCTCCAGCACAATGTTGAAAATGAGTGGTGATAAAGGGCATCCTTTTCTGGTTCCTGTTCTCAAGGGGAATGCTTTCAAAGTCTCTCCATTTAGGATGATGTTGGCTGTTGGCTTTCTATAAATGCCCTTAATTATATTGAGGAATTTCCCTCCTATTCTTATTTTCTTGAGAGTTTTTATCATGAATGGGTGTTGGACTTTGTCAAATGCCTTTTCTGCATCGATTGATAAGATCATGTGGTTCTTGTCTTTTGTTTTACTAATGTGATGGATTACATTGATTGTTTTTCTAATGTTGAACCATCCCTGCATTCCTGGTATAAATCCCACTTGATCATGGTGAATTATCTTCTGATATGTTTTGGAACTTTATTGGCTAAAATTTTGTTGAGGATTTTTGCCTCGATGTTCATGAGGGATATTGGTCTGTAATTTTCTTTTTTTGTGGTGTCTACCTGGTTTTAGTATCAGGGTTATGCTGGCTTCATAGAATGAGTTTGGGAGTATTCCATCCTTTTCTATGCTCTGAAATACTTTTAGTAGTCGTGGTGTTCACTCTTCTCTGAAAGTTTGGTACAATTCTCCAGTGAAGCCATCTGGACCAGGGCTTTTTTTGTTGGAAGTTTTTTAATTACCTTTTCAATCTCTTCTTTTGTTATGCATTTATTTAGTTGTTCTACCTCTGTTTGTGTTAGCTTAGGCAGGTAGTGAGTTTCTAAAAATTTGTCCATTTCCTCTAGGTTTTCAAGTTGGTTAGAGTACAATTTTTCATAATATTCTGTTATGATTCTTTTAATTTCAGTTGGGGCTGTTGTGATATCACCTATCTCATTTCTTATGCGGGTTATCTGCTTCCTCTCCTATCTTTCTTCTGTCAGTTTGGTCAGTGGTTTATCAATTTTGTTGATCTTTTCAAAGAACCAGCTTTTGGTCTTGTTAATTCTTTCAATTGTTTTTTTATTCTCTATTTCATTTAATTCTGCTCTAATTCTTATTACTTCATTTCTTCTGGTGCCTGAGGGTTTCTTTTGCTGCTCTCTTTCTACTTTTTCCAGTTGTAGGGTTAAAGTTTTGATTATGGCCCTTTCTTCTTTTCGGGTGTGTGCATTTTTTGCTATAAACTGACCTTTGAGTACCGCTTTTGCTCTGTCCCAAAGGTTCTGATAGGATGTGTTTTCATTCTCATTTGATTCTATGAATTTCTTTATTTCACCCTTAATTTCTTCTATAATCCAGTAGTTTTTGAGCAAGGTGTTATTCAGTCTCCATGTGTTTGATTTTTTTCCCTTGCTTTTTCTGTTGTTGATTTCTACTTTTATGGCTTTATGGTCAGGAAAGATGCTTTGTAATATTTCAGTGTTTTGGATTTTGTTAAGGCTTGCTCTATGGCCTAACATGTGGTCTATTTTGGAGAATGTTCCATGTACGCAGGAAAAGAAAGTATACTTGACTGCTGTTGGGTGGAGTGTTTGGTATATGTCTATGAGATCAAGTCGGCTGATTGTAGCATTTAGCTATTCCGTGTCTTTGTTGAGCTTCTTCCTGGATGTTCTGTCCTTCACTGAAAGTGGCGTGTTGAAGACTCCTACTACTATTGTGGAGCTGTCTATGTCTCTTTTCAGTCCTGTTAGAGTTTGTTTTATGTATTGTGGAGCCCTGTCATTGGGTGCGTAAATATTTATTATAGTCATGTCCCCCTGGTGTATCGACCCTTTAATCATTATGTAGTGTCCTTCCTTATCCTTTGTGGTAGATTTTACTTTAAAGTCTATTTTGTCAGAGATTGATATTGCCACTCCTGCTCTTTTTTGAGTGTTGTTTGCTTGATATATTTTTTTCCATCCTTTGAGTTTTAGTTTGTTTGTGTCTTTAAGTCTAAGGTGTGTCTCTTGTAGGCAGCATATAGACTGATTGTGTTTTTTATCCAGTCTGCCACTCTCTGTCTGTTTATTGGTGCATTTAGTCCATTTACATTGAGCGTAACTATTGATAAGTATGAGTTTAGTGCTGTCATTTTTGATGTCTTTTTCTGTGTTGTTCACAGTTTTCTGTGCTGTCAACAGTTTCTTTGTTCTACTTAATTTTCTGTGCTGAGTCATTTTTCTTTATGTATTCTCTTTTCATCTTTTTCATTGTTGTTGATTTTGTGTTTGCTAGTCTTTATATTTTTCTAGTTTTTTATTTTGACTTGTAGGATTGTTAGTTTCCTTTGTGGTTACCTTAATATTTACCACTATTTTTCTAAGTTTATACCAGACTTTCATTTCTTTATATTGCCTTGACAACCTCTCCATATGAAAAATCTATGTCTACATTGTTTTAAGTCCCTCTTTTTTGTTTTAATGTTGTCATCTTTTATATATTGACATCTGTTTCCCTATTTTCAGTGTTTTAGCTTTGATTTACTTTTGTGACTTCCCTATATGGTTTGATATCTGGTTGCTCTGTCCTGTGTTCTAGTCCTGGGTTGGTAACTGATGTGACTGATTTTCTAACCTGAAGACTTCCTATAGTATTTCTTGTAATTTTGGTTTGGTTTTTGCAAATTCCCTAAACTTCTGTTTATCTGGAAATGCCCTAATTTTGCCATCATATTTGAGAGACAGTTTTGCTGGATTTATAAGTCTTGGCTGGCAGTTTTTTTCCTTCAAGGCATTGTATACGTCATCCCTTTTCCTTCTTGCCTGCATGGTTTCTGCTGAGTAGTCTGAGCTTATTCTTATTGACTAGCCTTTGTAGATGACTTTTCGTTTATTCCTAGCCACTCTTAAAATTCCCTGTTTATCTTTGGTTTTGGCAAGTTTGATGATAGTATGTCTTGGTAAATTTCTTTTGGGATCTACCTTATGTGGAGTTCCATGAGCATCTTGAATAGATATCTTGACATCTTTTACGACATCAGGGAAGTTTTCTGCCAACAAATCTTCAACAATTCTCTCTGTATTTTCTGTTATTCCCCCTGTTCTGGTACTCCAATCACTTGTAGGTTATTCCTCTTGATAGAGTCCCACATAATTCATAGGATTTCTTCATTTTTAAAAATCCTTTTATCTGGTTTTTCCTGAAATAATTTGGTGTCAATTGTTTTATCTTCAGTCTCACTAATTCTGACTTCTGGTGCCTCAATTTTGTTCCTATGACTTTCTACTGAGTTGTCTAATTCTGAAATTGTATCGTTAATCTTCTGGGTTTCTGACTGCTGTCTTTCTATGGATTTTTTCAGCCTGTTAATTTTGTCATTATGCTCTTCTCTAATCTTTTTAATTTCCTCTATTTCGTGTTCTGCGTTTTGCTTAATTTCCTTCCTAATTTCTTGAAGAGTTCTGTATATTAATCTTTTGTATTCTGCTTCCAGTAATTTAGAGAAATTTTCCTCCTCTGGAAAATTTCTAGATTCTTCATTTTGGGAGCTTGCTGAAGCCATCATGGTTTGCCTCTTTATGTGATTTGATGTTGACTGTTGTCTCTGAGCCATCAATAAGTTATCATATTTATTTATTTTATGTTTGCTTACTGTGTCCTAGCTTCTTATTTTGTTTTGATATGCCCAAATAGGCTGTTTGTATGAGCTAGATTGATTATTGGCATCTTTGAAGCTCTGATGTCCTGTCACCAGGTGCCTAAGGTATGTGAGCTCAGGAGTCCACCCACTCCTCCTGTATGGATTCAGCTCACGTGCCCAGGTAGATAGCCACCAAGTGTGTGGTGTAGGCTCTCACAGTCCTAGACAGGTATGGGTGATTGGTGTAGGCACAGGCATCTGGCTGCAGCAGGGGGACATACTCTGAGCAAGGCAGGGGGCTGACGGCCACCCTTGCATGTCCAGGAGGAAGGTGTGTCCCTGTTCCCTAGAGCATGTAGGTAGGTGGGTTTTGCAGCCGGACTATGAGCAGCTAATGCTGTTGGCTGTAAGGACTGGAGGGCACCTCTTATTCATGGGCCCCTCTTGTAGATGGCTAGGTCGCATGGGTGGAACCACCAGTCCTCAGGCCCCTGATGTGGGTAGATGAGACCCTGCTTAATGGGCAGAGCAGTGTCAAATGTCAAGAACCTGCCACTTCACAGCTGAAACAGTTAAAGTTTGACTTGTGGTATATACCCTGTTGTACTGTGGTAATGAGGGCCAATGCTGTTGAGATGGGCCCACACAAGTCTATGCAGGGGGAAAGGCACTCAAAGTCTATGGATCCCTTATGTCTGTGCCTAGGCAAGGGAGCTGTGCCTACCCTGGGTTATTGGCTTAAGGAAGCCGACAGTTTATTTTTTCCTGTTTGTTAATTTGTTCACTCTCCAAGGCAGAGAGAATGGTTCCGGGCGTGTGACAGATCCTACTTCCAGTCCAGGACCCAGTGCAGAACAGGGAGCAGGGAGGTAAATGGGAGAGAGGTTTTTCCCTAAGGGGGGTGTTTTTGATCTGCGCGGTAAGCTGTACTCAAGTACTTATCTTTCATGGAAGGCTGCTTCTCACTGGTTCTGGGTGGCCATGTAGAGTCTCTGGTTCTGGGTCTCTGCCAGTAGGGAAAATGCACCTCCCAAGCATGGCTGCTTGCCGGCCTCACCTCTCACCCCTGAACTGATCAGGCCTGAAGGGCTCAGGCTCTTGCTGGGTCAGGTCTGGCAACTCCTCGCTGCTTCCAAATTGTCTCCCCCTCCCCCTGCCACTCAGTCTGGTTCCTCAGCTCTGCCTTTGATGTTCAGGGCTCCCAGATTGCCGTATATAATAGAATCACTTGTTTTTTTGGGTCTATGCTGTAAGTGGGTCCACTGGAAGCATCTGACTACTCTGCTGTCTTGGCCCTTCCTCCCCCATTTTCTACTTTCAATGTGTGATGTTTTTATGATTATTTTCATTTCTTCTATTAATTTGCTTTATAACTTTTAATAACATACTTGCACCGCTAGCTCTTGTTCAGTCAAATTTGATAGTGTGTCTTGACTCATCACTTTATAAGACAAGTACCTTTCCCATGTCCTTTCTCCAAATTTCCTCGCAGCTTACCTCAGTCCATCTTCTATTAGCTTTTAGCTACCTTTTTTTTTTTAATTCAGTAAAAGCTACTTATTGTTTTTGATTAAACAGCATTTTAAAAAAATGTCTAAATGGGTTAAAAATGAAAGCATTTGCCTTATATGTGTCTTAGGCTGGGTTCTCTAGAGAAGAAAACTAGTGAAGAATGTATACATATATATATATATATATATATATATATATATATATATATATATATATATATATATATACAGAGAGAGATTTATCTCAAGGAAAAGGCTCATGCTGTTGTGGAGGCTGGCAAGTCCCAAAGTCTGTGGGTCAGGTGTCGGATGGAGGCTTCTCCTGACTCATGTGGTTGCAGAGGCTGACAAATCCAGAATCAGCAGGTCAGATGACAGGCTGCTGGCTTACAGGGCTGTGGAGCTGGTGAATCTCAAAGCTGGCAAGTCGGATGACAAGCTGCTGGCTCAAGTCCCAGGAACCAGCAGTCAGATGATGACAAACCAGAAACAGGACCCAGAGCAAGCAACACGAGCTTTGCTAGAATGCCCATATATATATATATTGGGTATAGACCACATCCCTGAGGAAATTCCCCTTACAACTGAGTGGCTGATCCATCAGATCATATCATAGAAGTGATTATATTATATTACTTATGGGAGATCACAAAATGGAGGATAATTAGATCAGATCACAAAATAGAGGATAACTAAATAATACTGAGAATTATGGCCCAGCTAAGTTGACGCATAACATTAACCGTCATGTATATGTATACATACATGCACACACACATATATGCCAGTTGCCATTGTGTTGATTCTAACTCATAGCAACACAGTGTGTGTTGGAATAGAGCTGAGTTACATAGGGTTTTCAATGGCTGATTTTTTAGAAGTGGATTATAAGGTCTTTCTCCCAATCTAGCTACCTTTTGGGTTTACTTTGTTAAGGTGGTTTGTAAACCTTGTGCAAGCTTATGAGAACATTCAAGTTTTCTGTACTTGTTCCATAGATAGCTTCTAAAAGCAGCATTTGTATAGTACGTGAGCATTAGTCAAGGACAAGTCACAGCATGCTAGGATAATACTTTCTTAGAATCCAGTGTTATAAGCCTAAACCACTCAATGCAGATTATTCTTACAGTTAAGGTCAAGGGCAAACGTATTCTTTCTTTCACTCCACCAATTGCTTAGAATGATGCATTTTGATTTGCTTTGTGTCTGGAGTCTCACTTCTGTGAGCACTTTTTGTTGTTTCCCTTGAGTTCTAATTGGCTTTCTATTTTTCCTACACTATTTTCTTTTATTATAACTTCAATTTTTTCCCAAATTTTTAATGGTGCCATCAGTTTTATTGAGGGGTCACTTTATTTTTTTCTGGAGTCCTCCCGCTACAACCCTCTGTTCTGCTTCACTCTGGACTGGTTGCTCCCAAGGTGTGCTGCACAGCTGTCATCCTGGGAGCTCTCGTTGCTGCTCTACTAGGTTGGACCACTGTTTCCTGGTTCTTACATCATCCTCTTTCTTTGTTTATCCTGTTGTTTTATGGAGTATCTTCTTAAGAAAATTCCCCACGCCGATATAAACTTTCTCTTCTTTTTCAAACTCCCCTTAATCTTTATTTTCCATTCACAATCCACCCTCCTCTCCCACCCAGGAAACCATTTTAACACGCTTAATGTGCATCTTTTTTTGCATATGTATGTTTTTGCGACATGTGTATTGTTCTTTTGTTTCCATACATTTTTAAAATGCAAGTAAATGGCATTGATTACTGTGCTGGTCATTTGCTTGTTTCCTTTCAGATTTATTCCCTGCATTTTTCTTGCTCTCCTTTGTATCACACACAAGGGCTGACCCCTGCAAATTACATTTCTCAGACTTCTCTGGCTTAAGGTTAGGTTTGATCAATGAGAGGCGCTGGAGGGAGATTGGAGTGGAGGAAGAAGAGAGAGGTCAGGGTATTTCCCCACCTCACCCTAGCTTTTGCCGCAGGTAGTGATGCTTGGTAGTGGCTACATCTCCACTGTGCTTCCAGGTGGCTCTGGCTCCCATCCTCCAGTAATACTCCTTTACTGCCTTTCCTCTTTAATCTTCCTTTGTTATTGTTAGGTGCAGTCAAGTCATTTTCAGCTCCTAGCGACTCCATGAGACAGAGTAGAACATTTCCATAGGGTTTTCTAGGCTGTAATCTTTACAGGAGCAAATCGCCAGTCTCTCTCCCATGGAGCAGCTGGGTGGGTTTGAACCTCCAACTGCTTGGTTTGCAGCCGAATGCTTAACAGTTGTGCCACCTGGGCTCTTTTAGCTCATGCATTTTCAGTGGGAACAACGTCTCCCTCCACAGTTTAAAATAGTTGTGGGGTTTATCTTCTTTTTTATGTAGAAACACAGATAACATATGCAGTGCATAAACAGATACATCATGGTGGGGGTGATTGTTAAAAAAAAAAGTCTTCTCAGAGGAGCAACAATGGAAAAAAGCGTTGAGAAACTGCAAGCAGTTGTTGATTTCCGGGTTGACGTATATGCCTCTGTTTGCTCTTTCAGGTCTTCTAACATCTTTAACTAATTTATATACAAAATTCCCTCTATTTAACTACTTGATACAAATTCTGTTTTCTTGGAAGGACCTTTACAGATACAGTTATATATTTCATTCTATTTCTTACCTTTTTCCCCTCCACTAAGCATTATATCTGTCAGATTCAACCATGTTGAGATTTGTACATTTAACCCATTGCTTCTAGCTACCGAACATTACTCCATGGCCTTCCCCCACCACGTTTCCCAAACCCCTCACTCAGTTATGAACACCAGCTCGCCTGAAGTTCTCTGCTGTACAAAAAGACTGCAGTGAGCATCCTCATAAACTTACCCCTAAGGACCCGTTTGAGAATTACTTAGGGACATAGGTGCAAGAGTGGAATTGTTGGTCATATATATAATCATTTTGATTACCAAATTGTTCTTCAGAATGCTTGCATCAGTCTACACTCCCACTAACTTTATAATTTTTGCCAGTCTAATAGATATAAAGTGATACTGCCATGATGTTTCAATTTGATTTTCTCTGTTAATATTTTTAAACTATCTTTTCATGTATTTATTGCTCATTTGAATTTCTTTTTTTGCAATTGCCTATTCTTATCCTTTATCTATTTTTCTACTGAGATTGTCTTTTCCGTGTTATTTTGCAGGAGTTCTTTAAATAACCTAAATAGTGACTGGTTTAGACATAGATATATGTTATCTTGGTTTTTCATGTGTTGACTTTATCAGTGGTTTCAAATGGTGACAAGTTGAACTTAAGTTGAAACTTTCATTTTGATATAATCAAACGATAAATTCCTTTTTTGTTTTACGTGCTTTGGGAATTTTATTAAAATTTTTTTTCCTAGCCTCTAGGTCATGGAGATACTGTATATTTTCACCTTCTGAGTTTATGATCTTGCCTTTCATTTTTAAGATTTTAATTCCTGTGTCATTGTTGTGTGCCATAGAGTTGATTCCAACTCATAGGGACCAGAGTAGAACTGCCCCGTAGGGTTTCCTAGGCTGAAATCTTTATGGGAGCGGATTGTCAGGTCTTTTCTCCCACAGAGGGGCTGGTGGGCTTGACCCACTGATATTTCAGTTAGCAGCTGAGCACTTAACCATTGTGCCACCAAGTGCTCGGCTGCTAACCAAAAAGTCAGTGGCTTGAAACCCCCCCCCACCACCACCAGTAATGCCATAGGAAAAAAAACACCTGGCTACCTGCTCGCATAGAGATTTCAGCCTAGGAAAATTTATGGGGCAGTTCTGCTCTGTCCTATAGGGGCGCTATGAGTTGGAATCCAATCTACAGCACACAAGAACAACACGATGAGTAGCTAAGTCATCTGTAGCCTACTTTTTTATGGGGTTTTAGGTGTTATTGTCCACCACTTGTCTGTCAGTTTGTCATACTGTGGTGACTTGTGTGTTGCTATGATGCTGGAAGCTATGCCACCAGTTTTTCAAATGCCAGTAGGGTCATCCATGGTGGGCAGGTTTCAGTGAAGCTTCCAGACTAAGACAGACTGTGAAGAAGGGCCTGGTTATCTATTTCTGAAAAAAATGGCCAGTGAAAACCTTATGAATAGCAGCAGAACATTGTCTGACATAGTGCCAGAAGATGTGCTTCTCAGGATGGAAGGCACTCAAAATACCACTAGGGAAGAGCTGCCTCTTCAAAGTAAAGTCGACCTTAATGATGTGGATGGAGTCAAGCTTTTGGGACCTTCGATTACTGATGTGGCACGACCCCAAACGAGAAGAAACAGCTGCAAACATTCATTAGTAATTGGAACATGGAAAGTATGAAGTATGAATCTAGGAAAATTGGAAGTTGTCAAAAATGAAATAGAATGCTTGAAGATTGATAGCTTAGGTATTAGTGAGCTGAAATGGATTGGTATTGGCCATTTTGAATTGGATAATCATACGGTCCACTATGCCGAGAATAACAAATCGAAGAGGAACGACGTCACGTTCATCATCGAAAAGAATGTTTCAAGATCTATTCTGAAGTACAGTGCTGTCAGTAGTAAGATAATATCCACACACCTACAAGGAAGACCAGTTAATATGACTATTATTCAAATTCACACACCAACCACTAATGCAAAAAATAAAGAAATTGAAGATTTTTACCAACTTCTGCAGTCTGAAATCACTCAAACATGCAATCAAGATGCACCGATAATTACTGGTGGCTGGCATGTGAAAGTTGGGAACAAAAAAGGATCAGTAGTTGGAAAATATGGCCTTGGTAATAGAAACAATGCCAGAGATCACATAATGAAATTTTGCAAGACCAATGACCTATTCATTGGAAATAACTTTTTTCAATGATATAAATGGTGACTATAAACATGGACCTCACCAGATGAAATACACAGGAATCAAATTGACTACCTCTGTGGAAAGAGACAATGGAAAAGCTCAATATCATCAGTCAGAAGAAGGCCAGGGGCCGATTGCAGAACAGACCATTAATTGCTCATATGAAAGTTCAAGTTGAAGCTAAAGAAAATTAATACAAGTCCAGAAGACTCAAAGTACTACCTTGAGTATATCCCATCTGAATTTGGATACCATCTCAAGAATAGATTTGATGTATTGAACACTAATGATGGAAAACCAGATGAATTGTGGGATGACATCAAGGACATTATACATAAGGAAAGCAAGAGGTCATTAAAAAGACAAGAAAGAAAGAAAAGAAGAGACTCTGAGACTTGCTCTCAAACGTAGAGTAGCTAAAGCAAATGGAAGAAATGATGAAGTAAAAGAGCTGAACAATTCCAAAACACTTGATTGTGCTTATGAGGAACCTGTCCATAGACCAAGAGGCAGTCCTTCAAATAGAACAAGGGGATATTGCACGGTTTAAAATCAGGAAAGGTGTGTGTCAGGCTTGTATTCTTTCACCATACTTACTCAATCTGTATGCTGAGCAAATAATCCAAGAAGCTGGACTATATGAAGAAGAGTGTGGCATCAGGATTGGAGGAAGACTCATTAACAACCTGAGATATGCAGATGACACAATCTTGCTTGCTGGAAGTGAAGAGGACTTGAAGTACTTACTGATGAAGCTCAAAGACTGCAGCCTTCAGTATGGATCAAACCTCAATGTAAAGAAAACAATAATGCTCACAACTGGACCAATAAGCAACATTGTGATAAACTTGCTCCATAAGGTTTTCAATCACTTATATTTCAGAAGTAGATCACCAGGCCTTTCTTCTGAGGTACTTCTGGGTGAACCTGAACTTCCAGTCTTTCAGTTAGCAGCAGAGCACATTACCCATTTCCACCACAAACCTGGAAAAGTCCTCTGTCTCTACTTCCCTTTTTGTTAAGGCTTGAATTAGTTATTCATGGATGTTTATTCTTTCATATAAATTTTATAGTTCATTTGCCAATTTCCTTAAAAAATGTAAATTCTTTACTTTATCCTCAAATTTAATTAATAATTTGACTGGGTACAGAACTCTAGCTTGAAATTATTTTTCGTGAGAACTTTGAAAGTATCGGTCTATTGGCTTCTAGTATCTGTTGTGCTGATGAGAGGCAGATGTTGATCTATTCTTATTCCTTTGTAGGCTAATTGTTTTTCTTTCAATATCTTCTTATTATACTCAGTGTTTGACACTCCACAATAATGTATTTAGGTGTGGTTGTTTTTTATTTTATTTTTTAATTCATCATGCTAGGCATTTTGTTTATACTTTTAATCTGAAGATGTATGTCTTTTTTAACTCTGGGGATTTTTCTTGTATTATTTCTTTTATGAGGAGTCTTGGTGGCACAGTGGTTAGAGTGCTCAGCTGCAAACCAAAAGTTTGGTGGTTCAAACCCACCAGCCACTCCGAGGGAGAAAGATATGGCAGTCTGCTTCCATAAAGATTTACAGCGTTGGAAACCCTATAGGGCAGTTCTACTCTGTTCTATAGGGTTGCTGTGAGTCGGAATTGACTCGATGGCAGTGGGTTTGGTTTGGTTTTCTTTGATAATTTCCTTCCTTTTATTTTGTTGTTTTCTCTTTATAGAACTCTTCTTAATTGGATATTCTTACCTTTTAAGTTTCTCCTCTCTGCCTCTTATCTTCTTTTTCATATTTTTATGACTTTGCTTTTTGTTTTTTTGTTTAATTCTAGAAAATTTCTTTGACTTTACTTTTTAGTCCTTCTTCTAAGTATTTTATTTCAGCAACAATTTTAAATTTCCAACATCTTAATTCCCTGTTGCCTTTAATGATTTCTTTTCATATAACCCTGATTTTGTTTTATTAACGCAATAGCTTCTTTACTCTTTCTATCTAATTAATTAAACTTGTAAAAAATTATATTCTTTTCCCTGAATTATTTTTGATATTCATTTTTCTCTTTCTCTTTCACTATTCTGGTTCTTCTCATATTTCTAGTCATCAGTGGTTGTCTGTTTATATCTAAGGAAATAAGACTGGACAAGTGGTATGCATTTCCTCTGCTGTTTTAGAGGTAGGATTGTTTCCTCAGTCTCTTCTCTGAGTGGGAATACCAAGCGGTGCTCTGTGTGGGGTGGGTGGGGCAGGGCAGAGTATGTTAGCATTTACCTCATGATGAGCCAGGGGTAACCAGTTCACAGGTGGTAAGCCCCGAAATGCTAGAGTATGAAGGTCTTTGCTCAGAGATACCAAAAAATGCGGTATAAGCATTTGCTATTCCCAGTTGTTCAGGTTTTTTTTAAAGAGAAAATCTGTTGGTTTTTGACTTAGATGTAAATGCTCTCTGCCTACATTCTACTTTGGCCGGGCAGGTGATAACTTGCATTTTGATGGATAAAATATTTTTCTTGTATATGATTTTAGAAGCCTCTTGGTCAATATTGTGTGTCCATTCAGCTCAAACTCATGGCGACCCCATGTACAATAGAATGAAATGTTGCATAGTCCTGCGCCATCATCACAATTTTTGGTATGCTTGAGTTCACTGTCGCAGTCACTGTGTATTTTGAGTGTCTTCCATCGGGGCTCATCTTCCATTACTATATCAGACAATATTCTATTATGATTCTTAGGGTTTTCATTGGCTGATTTTCAGAAGTATATTGTCAGGCCTTTCTTGTTAGTCTATCTTAGTCTGGAAGCTCCATTGAAACCTGTCCACCATGGGTGATTCTATTGGTACTTGAAATACCAGTAGCATAGAATCATAGCAACATACAACCCACCATAGTATGACAAACTGGCACACAGTTGATGGGGGATTAGTCTGGAGGCCAAAATAAAAATTAATGTAACTTTCTCTATATCACTACCTTATCAGTAAAGGAATTTTTTGCAAGGGTATAATGAAGAGAGATACGGGCGTTTGGGACATTTTAGCATTTGGAGTTTCTGGAGATAAAAAATAAATACGATGAGCCCTGTTGGTGCAATGGTTAAACACTTGGCTACTAACTGAAAAGTCGGAGATTTGAACCCACCAGCCACGCTGCAGGAGAAATGTCCTGGAGATGTGCTCCCATAAAAGTTACAGCCTAGGATACCCTATGCGGCAGTTCTACTCTGTTCTGTAGGTTTGCTATGAGTTGAAATTGACTCAACCACACATAACAACACAACAACAGTGATAAGTTCAGGTTCTGTTCTTGAGTTCTCTTGCTTATCAAACAGAACTTCAACTGATTTCTTTGATTTCAGTCCTGAGTTTTGCAGCATCCATGGATTTGGAGCCCAGAGGCTTTCTGAGATTTACACCCATACCTGATGTTTTCCAGCCTAGTATTTGGTGGAATGTCCTTGGCCAAGTTTATCTTTCTTTTGATGGCTGATGGAAACTTCTCAGATTAGCTGGTAGTGGGACATTTCTTGTATCTTGGGAATATTGTGTTACTGCAGGCTGAGGTATAGTTTTTTTTTTTTTTTTTGCACTTACTTTTCCTAGTTCTCTTATACACTGAAATGATAGAATATGTCAAAAAGAAAATCTAAACCTGTACTTCTGGCAATGTTCTTTTTGTCTCTATACCATCTAAAGGTCTTTGCTTAGTAGAATGCAATGAGCCATGGCCACATTTCCTCCTCCTCAATACCTTAGCTTGGAGTTGTAGTCTCCAAATAAACATAGAGAGATACTGTTTTGGCTACCTGGCTTGCCTTGCTGGCACCCATGCTTCGGAAAGCCAATGGCTTAGTTTTCTTGTTGATACAGACCCTCTGTTTCTGATCTTGAGGGTGGCAGACTGTGGAAGAAAAATGAAGGACTTCCTAATCTCTTTTAGGCCATCAGGGATGCTCTGTTGATAAGCCTTAGCAAGTTATTTTTCCTAGAAAATTATCCATTATGTCAAGTTGAGAAAAACAATCTTTTAAGATTCTTTTTCTTTAACTCTGAGTTGTTTCTCCCTCGTCATTTCTTATTTTGTATGTTTTTACTTTCCCCTTGTTTTCTTTATTAGAATTGATTTTGTACTTTTTGGCATTTTTAATCAGGTTTTTAATTTATTTATTACCACTATTATTTTCCTCTTTCCTAATTCATAATTTTATCCTTATATCTTTATTAATTCCATCTTTCTGTTTTTCTTAGGTGTATGTTGTACTTTTAAAACTGGATGTCTAATCTATACTTTTTCTTTTGTATTCAAATAAGTATGTAAGGTGATTATTTTTCCTTTGAGTTCTGCTTTAGCTATACCCATAGGGTCTTATGTGTTGTATTTTCATAAAAGTTATTTACCAACCCTGAGATCATGGCCCCCAGACATCCTTTAACTCAGTACTGCAGTCACTCTTGAGGTTCACCCTTCAAGCAAAGATTAGACAGGTCTATAGGGCCAACAATAACACACGTGAGGAACGTGCTTCATAGATCAATCATGTATATGAGACTAACGGGCACACCAGCCCAGAAGCAAAGATGAGAAGGCAGGAAGGGGCAGGAAAACCGGATGCATGGAAACAGGGAACCGGCAGTGGAGAAGGGGAGAATGTTACAAAACAATTTGTGTATTCACTGTTTAATGAGAAACTAATTTGCTCTATACACTTTCGCCTAAAACACAATAAAAAAAAAATTATTTACCAGAAATTTCTGAGTTTCTGTTTGGATTTCCTCTTGCATCATCAAGAATATTTTATTAGGAGGTTGTCAGAGGCTACACTGGGGAATTGTTTTAAACGATAATATTCTAAATAATTGCATTTAAGAAAATGAAATTAAATTCTGAGTAATGAAAGCTAACAAGAATGTGTGAGAAGTTAAAGTGATTCCTCCCAATCAATAACAAACTATTTTTACACCTGGACTTTGAGTCAGCTAAGGCTAGAAGTTGTTGATAAAATTGAAAATAAAACTATAAGGTAAGTCTGTTGGTGGTGGTGGTGTTGCCGTAGAGTTGATTTCAACTAACAGTGACCCAATATGACAGAGTAGAACTGCCTCATTGAGTTTTCTAGGCTATAACCTTTATGGAAGCAGATCACCAGGTCTTTCTCCCTTGGAGCCACCAGGTGGGTTCAACAACCTTCTGGTTAGCAGCTGAGCGCTTAACTGTTTCCTCATCAGGGCTCCTTAGGGAAAACCAAAAGGAAAAACACTGGTGCTGAGTCAGCACCTGAAGCACATTAACAAAGAACGCTATCTCCAACTCCTCAAGCCATATGGATTTCTTAATGTCTGAATCACAAAATGTAGCCCCTGGTCATAACTTGTGCTGGATTATAATTGCTTCTCTATTAGACTGGAAGTTCCTTGAGGGTAGAGACTGTCCATTACAGTAATGATCTCAGTGTTCACCTTAATTAATTACACGATGGCTAAACATGGTTGGTGAAACCAAAGTTTCACAGACACAAAATAGTTAAAATGCTATCCAACGCATTTCAAAAGCAAATGAAACTTTTAGAAGACATCCACTACCAACACAGATTAGTTGCCCTGAAAATTTGCTGTGGCTCAATCATCATTTTTAACTGCTTGGGAAATATGGCTGCAGTGTTATAATATGCTGAGGCAGGTTTTTCCTCAAATTTTATAGTATTCAGAAAATGACTCTTTAAGAAGTTTTCAAAATATCCCTTACTTTGAAATTATATGTCTTTTGCTCCTGCATTCTTCTTTGTTTGGTGTTCTTAGGTCTCAGCAAAATGCTTGTATAACTGTCTGACCTTTTCACAAAATATGACGGTGCTTAACGATAGATTTTTCTGGGCATGGTCTTCTCTCGTATGTTGAGATCTGTATCACACTCATCGCTGCTCCCTGCATCTACCTGCTTGGGCTACAGAAGTCAGAGTAGTCATTGCTCTGAGTGTTTATAATGGAGCAGGTGGGTACATAATGAGGTAAGTCATTGAAAATTCATTTATACAAATATGCAACTATGGTAAGGTATGGTGAAACCACTGTATTAAGTGATTATTGTATCTTCCCTTTATAGATAACAATAATAGTAATAATGATAGCAATATACTTATCAAGTATTTACTCTGTGTCAGAGACTGTTCTGAGTACTTCCCACAGACTGGCTGACTCGCTCTTCACAGCCAACGTATGAGATAGTAGCTATTATTTTCCCCATTTTTCGCATAAGGGAACTAATGCACAGGAATGTTAAATTTCTCGGGTTGCTGAGCTAGTAAGTGGGAAATTTGGAATTTAAACCTCAAGTGGAATTCAAACCTCACATGTTACCATTACATGCTGCTGCTTTTAATATAAAAGTGTTGGACTGTAGACTTTAAATAAATATCTATTCTGTGGTTTACAAATACCAATGATAATAGCCATTAGTGAAATCAAAGAATTTCAAAGCTGAAGAAGCCCTAGGGATCATCTATCTAGTCAAATCTCTTCAGTTTTTGTATAAGAATCGGAGGCCCAGAGAGATGGAAGAACAGAATCATGGGCTTGAGATGGGCAGAGCCAGGAGTTGAATTCAGGTCGTCTACGTCCCAGGGTGGAGTCCCTGGGTGTCATATGGGTAACACACTCGCTGCTAACCAAAAAGTTGGAGCTTGAGTCCACCTAGAGATGCCTTGGAAGAAAGGCCAGGGGATCTACTAAAAAAATCAGCCATTAAAAACCTTATGGAGCACAGTTCTACTTTGACACACATGGGGTTGCCATGAGTCAGACTTGACTCAATGGCAACTGATTACCTCCCAAGGTATTGTCTTATCAAGAACATTATCTTCTCTCTTCTTAGTTTTTAGCATACACCACCCTGGTGGCACAATGGTTAAGTGCTTGGCTGCTAACCAAAAGGTTGGTAGTCTGAATTCACCCAGTGGCTCCAGGGAAGAAAGACCTGGCGATCTGCTTTCCTGGATGTTACTGCCTAGGAAACCCTATGAGGCAGTTCTACTCTGTCACATGGGGCCACTATGAATTAAGATTGACTAGATGGCACCTAACAACAACAACATCTTGCATAGAAAGTAGAAACTCTTATTATTGCTATTTTTAGCCTACAATTGCACAAAAAGGGGGCAAGGGTATAATTGTGGAGTACCTGCTATGCATGGTCTCATGAATAATTCCAGGATGCATTGCTACTATTCCCTTTGTACAACTGAGGAAGCTGAGACTTGGAGAGGTTAAAAAAATGCCCCAAATCCTAGAGCTAGTAAGTAGTGGAACTGGGAAGCCTTATTCATCTGGCTTTTAAGCCGACAGTCTGCACTCACTAGGCTGTCCCAGCCATACATTTTTAGCCCTAGCCATTTGTCCTTTCATTCTACTGCATAGATACTCAAGGATTCTGGAGATGTGCTCTTCTTCGATTTTGCAAATATGCCTGCTGCAGCCATCAGTGATGAGGTGAAAAAGAAGGCTTTATAGATCTCTCTGCATTTTGGTGGAAAAAACTTGCTGGCTCAGTGCCTCAAGAAAAAAATCTCCACGACTGAGAAGCCCTTTCATTTGTAATTGCTTCTTAGGTAAGACTAGCAGCAATCCCTCCCCAGCTGCAGTAGCTGGGTTGTAAATTGTCTGCACTTTGTCTTGCTGGGATTTTGTGGTTTAATTGTACGATGCCCCTTACATGGGGCTACATTTGCAGACACAAAGAGGAGTTGGATTAATGTTTAGCTGTCTTGCACCAGCTTGCACCCCTGGATTACCTAGTATCTCTGGAAAAGGGTTTATATCCAAGATAATCTTTCCTCTGGACTTGTTTCTTTCTGTGTTTTAACCTCCCCAGAAGCAAAAGAATCATCTTGTGTCTCAGTAACATCAGAGAAGGAGAAGGCTGTTTGAATTGCTGGGTTGGACAGTACCTCTCGCTCAGAGTTTTCCTGTCCTTCAAAGAAAACCACTTGCTACAATCTTTGCTGGTAGATCATGGACTTCAAACCCATGGGATTTAATATTTGACACTGAAACGAAATCCAATGTATAAAATCTTCTAATAAAGATGAGCTAGAGGGGCTGTGGCATTCGATTGTGTGGATCATAACAAATTATGGATAACATTGGGAAGAATGGGAATTCCAGAACACTGTGCTCATGAGAACCTGTACTTAGACCAAGAGGCAGTTGTTCGGACAGAGTAAGGGGATACTGCATAGTTTAAAGTCAGGAAGGGTATGCGTCAGGCTGTATCCTTTCACCATACCTATTCAATCTGTATGCTGAGCAAATCATCCGAGAAGCTGGACTATATTAAGAAGAACAGGGCATCAGGATTGGAGGAAGACTCATTAACAACTTTCATTATGCAGATGACACAACCTTGATTGCTGAAAGTGAAGAGGACTTGAAGCACTTACTGATGAAAATCAAAGACCAAAGCCTTCAGTATGGATTACACCTCAACATAACGAAAACAAAAATCCTCACAACTAGACCAATAAGCAACATCATAATAAACAGAGAAAAGCTTGAAGTTGTCAAGAATTTCATTTTACTTGGATCCACAATCAACGCTCGTGGAAGCAGCAGTCAAGAAATCAAATGACACATTGCACCAGGCAAATCTGCTGCAAAAGATCTCTTTAAAGTGTTAAAAAGCCAAGATCTCACTTTAAGGACCATGGCATGCCTGTCCCAAGCCATGGTGTTTTCAATCACCTCATATGAAGGTGAAAGCTGGACAATGAATAAGAAAGACCAAAGAAGAATGGATGCCTTTGAATTATGGTGTTGGCAAAGAATACTGAATATACCATGGACTTCCAGAAGAACAAACAAATCTGTGTTCAAGAAGTACAGCTAGAATGCTCATTAGAAGTGAAGATACTTTGGACATGTTATCAGGAGGGACCAGTTCTTGGAGAAGGACATCATGCTTGGTAAAGCAGAAGGTTAGTGAAAAAGAGGAAGACCCTCAAATGACTCACGGTGACCTCTTGTGTGAGTTTGAATAGGGGATAAATAATTGGAGAGGCAAAGGGTGAAAACAGGCTTAACCCATTTGCTTCCTTGTTTCCCTCATTTGCCTGTATCCACAGGGCCAATAGTAGTCAATCAGGCAACACAAAGGGGCCCTGTCAATTTCATTACCTTCCTCATAAGGCCGTCATAGGAGTTGGGTCATCCTCATCATCCAGCTAGCCTCACCACTCCATGGCCAGCCTCACCAGAAGGACACAGCAGTTCTCTACAAGGTACCGTTGTAGCAGAACTGCTTCCCTCCCTGGATGGCAATCAAATTAGCATAATAGTACCTAATGGGCCTCACCACTTTCCATTTGCCAAATATGTTTAAAGACCATTTCTCAATAGTAGTGTCATGCCCAGTAGATCAAGTAATCCATTTACCCACTTGCTCCTGGCTGAAGGAAAGGTCATATGTCTGTCTTGTGCAACAAAAGAGAATTGTTATAAGACAGGACCAACTGTAGCACTTTTCAGATGCTTTTGGCCGCTTGAATAGCCCAAAGTTGACTAATCTCATTGTAGAGGTGAGACCTACAGACCCAATTCTAGTAAAAACCAAACAGACAAAAAAATAAAATAAGAAAACTTTACACTCTTTAATTAATGGCATTACTTCAGCTTTTGTTTGAAAAGGAGTGATTGTTATCTACATTCAAGACACCCCTGTGAGTTGTTCAAATGTGACATGGATATAATCAAGAATGCCACGTGAACGAATATTGGAAAAGTAATTAGATTTTCCTCAGTTCATCGTCTAATTAGAGGGCAGGTTAAAGTCCAAGGTAATGAAATTAAAATGTAACCACTGTTAAGACTGCAATGTTATTTCCTGAACACCACCAGAGCACTTGGCACCGTAGGGGACATATGAGGACACAGAGGCCCGGAAGGCTGGGGAGCATAAGGCTTTAGGTAGAATTTGACGGGGTTTGATTGAAACAGGGAGGCTGAGAATGAATTGACAAGATTGTCAGAACTTAAGTACGATCCTTTGTAGAAAAAAGAGTAATATTAATATATAGAAGTCTCAGTTTGCTCAGCTTCCCAGTTATTCCAATTATGTTGATTGGTCTAACAAATGGTTACTTTTTCTTTGTTATATTTTTATGGAAGATGGGTACTTTCATAGGAAATTTGGACGTGTTAGCCACCACAGAGGTTATTGCATCTTTGGCAAGTAATGAAATGTGTGTACATTAGAGACAACCACAGGGTCAGCAAGACAACCCTCAAACGTGCCAGAACTGAGTCAATTGTATTCTTAACAACAGGGGAATAAAGAAAGAAGAAACACCCACTAACATGTGCACACACACGTGCATGCAGGAACACACCACAGGACAGAAAGCAATAAATTATGGGCCTCGTTCCAGACTGGACGGTAAGAAAAGGAAAAGGCAAAGTTAAAGAGTAAAGCCCCCGAATACTGCCTTCCAATGTCTCCCCTGGGTGGGCTCCTCATCTGGCAGTGGCCAGTCAATGCTGAAAGGTGAGCAGTACCTTTCTGTCCCTGGGAAGAGATGGGCTTAAATATTTGGCTTCTTACCAGAGAAGAACAGTATACAAATAGAAGAGCCACACCAGCCTCAGGGAGCCAAAGTAAATAGCAAGTAAAGCTTTATGTTTCTAATATGGGCATGGGGTTTATTACTCAAGTGTCTGCTTTCCATTCTCCTATCAGGTTCTCTCCCTCTGAAAATTTAGGGAAGAAAAGAGCTTTTCTCACACCTGCTGAAAATTGCCTAGCCCATCACCATGAGTTCCTCTCCATACTGGCCAGGACCCCATGCCGACCCTACCTGCAGCTGCCCCTGCCTGAAACTGCCTATGGCCCCCTCCATACCTCAACAGCTTGCAGCCATCAGAAGAGTGAGAATGAGGGTCAGCCACAAGTTCTTTGCCTGCCCCTCTCTTGTGTCTACATACCATCTCATAGAGTTGTACAAGTACAGCTACATTAAAAATTAAAAGGAATTTTAGAGTAGGGGGGATGTTTACACTTTGCTCTAAATATGATTTTTCCCATATTCCACGGATAAGCCATTTGAGAAGATAAATTTTAAATTAAAAAAAAATAAAAAACCGAAAAAACAACCATTGACGTCAACTTGATTCTGACTCAGAGACCTTATAGGACAGAGTGGAACTGCCTCAGAGGGTTTCCAAGGAGTGGCTGGTGGATTCAAACTGCAGACCTTTTGGTTAGCAGCCGAGCTCTTAACCGCTGTGCCAACAGGGATTTTTTTTTTTTTTTTTGTGAATGCCCTAGTTATTAATTTTGCACCCCTGTTCTAAGTTAGGGTTTTGGGTGGTGCTTACTAACCAAAAGGTTGGAGGTTCAATTCCATCCAGGTGCTCTTTGGAAGAAAGGCCTGATGATTACTTCTGAAAAATCAGCCATTGAAAACTCTATGGAGCACATTTCTACTCTGACACACATGGGGGCACCCTTTCAGCAACAATGTGTCCTTCTAATCCATGCCATGTGACTTATCTATCTTCTGGAAAATTTCACCTTCTATCCACAGAGGTGGATCTTATTTCCTCATACTCGGTTTTTAAATCTGTGTTACTCAGTCTGGACTAACATCCCATGGGACACTCCCCCCACCTTCCCTCTACTATCTTCACATCAGTACAGGAACAGACACAGACTAATCCAGGGTGGGCCTGGAGACTAAATCTAGTCACCTATGAGGATTTCCTACAATCATGAGATGTAAACATATGTATTTTTTTGAAAATTCAAACTTTTTGTTTATTTATTTGCAAAAAAATCTGCTTATATGCTATTCTTATGAACAGCTTTTTTTTTTTTTATTGTACTTCAGGTGAAGGTTTACAGAACAAATAGCTTCTCATGAAACAGTAGTACACATATTGTTTTATGACAATGGTTAAGAACCCCACGACATGTCAACCCTCTCCCTTCTCGACATTTTTTTTTTTTTTTGGTGAAAATATACATAACCAAAGATACACCATTTCAAAAAATTCTACATGGACATTTCAGTGACATCGGCTGTGCTCTTCCAGTTGTGCTGCTATTCTCACTTTAGTTGAAGGTTTACAGAACAAAATAGTTTCTCATCAAACAGTTAGTACACATGTTGCCCTATGACAATGGTTAACAACCTCACAACACATCAACACTATCCTTACTCGACCTTGGGTTCCCTATCACCAGCTTTCCTGTTCCCTTCTGCCTTCTAGTCCTTGTCCCTGGACTGCTGTGCCTCATTAGTCCCATTTGGTTTTATGGGGCTGTCCACTCGCTGGCTGAACCGTGAACCTTGGAAGTGACTTCACCACTGAGCTAAAAGGGTGTCTGGGGGCCATACTATCAGGGTTATCCAGTCTCCTTTAGGACAGTAAATGTGGTCTTTTTTTTGAGAGTTAGAATTTTGCTCTACATCCTTCTCCAGCTCTGTCCAGAACCCTCTGTTGTGATCCTGGTCAGAGCAGTCAGTGGTGGTAGCCAGGCACCATCTAGCTGTACTGGACTCAGTCTGGTGGACGCCATGGTAGCTGTGGTCCATTAGTCTTTTGAACTAATCTTTCCGTTGTATTCTGTTCTCTTCACTCTCCCTTTCTCCCGAAGGGATGAGACCAGTGGAGTATCTTAGATGGCCGCTCACAGGCTTTTAAGACCGCAGACACTACTCACCTAGGTAGAATGAAGAACATTGCCTTTACAAACTGTGTTATGCTAATTGAGCTAGATGTTCCCTGAGACCATGGTCCCCACAGCCCTCTGCCCAGCAAATCAGTCCCTCAGGGAGTTTGGATGTATCTATGGAGCTTCTGTGACATTTCATTGTACAAGTTGTGCTGTTTTCTCCAGTATTGTGTTCTGTCTCACCCTTCACCCAAGATATCACTTATCTATTGCCTATTTAGTATTTCCTTCCCACCCCTCCTATCTCTGGTAACCAGCAAAGATTGTTACTTTTTGTGTGTGAACTTTTTCATAGGTTTTTAAAATAGAAGTCTCATACAATATTTGTCCTTTTGTGATTGACTGATTTCACTCAGTATAATGACCTCCAGTTTCATCCATGTTACGAGATAGTTCACAGATTCATCATTGTTCCTTCTCATTGCATACTAATCCATTGTGTGTATGTACCATAGTTTGTTTATCCATTCATCTGCTGATGGGCATCTAGGTTGTTTCCATCGTTTTGCTATTGTGAACAATGCTGCCATGAACATAGGTGTGCATATGTCTATTTGAGTGACGACTCTTATTTCTCTAGGATATATTCCTAGGAGTGGGATTGCTGGATCATGTGGTATGTCTATTTCTAGCTTTCTAAGGAGGAGCCATATCATTTTCCAAAATGGTTGTATCATTTTGCATTCCCACCAGCAGTGAGTAAGAGTTCTTATCTCCCTGCATCCCCTCCAACATTTTCTATTTCCAGTGTTTTTGATTCTTGCCAGTAATGCCGGTGTGAGATGGTATCTTATTGTGGTTTTAATTTGCATTTCTCTAATGGTTAGTGATCGCGAGCATTTCCTCATGTGTCTGTTGGCCATTTGAATGTCTTCTCTGGTGAAGTGTCTATTCATTTCCTTTGCCCATTTTTTAATAGGATTATTTGTCTTTTTGTTGTAGAGGTGTTGGATTTTCTTGTAGATTATGGAGATTAGACCTTTGTCTGACTTGTACTGTCCAAAAATTTGTTCCCAGTCTGTAGGTTCTCTTTTAACTCCTTTGGTGAAGTCTTTTGAAGATCATAGGTGTTTGATTTTTAGAAGATTTTTAGCTTATCTTCTGGGGTGTGTGTGTTGATGGTTATGGTTTGTATCTGTTAATGCCGTGTGTTAAGGTCTGTAGCATTCGTCCTATTTTTTCTTCTATGAACATTATAGTATTAGGCTTTATATTTAGGTCTTTCATCCATTTTCAGTTAGTTTTTGTATATGGTGTGAGGTATGGGTCGTGTTTCATTTTTTTGCAAATGGATATCCAGTTTTGCCAGCACCATTTGTTAAAAAGACTGTCTTTTCCCCATTTGATGGACTTTGGGCCCTTGTCGAAGATCAGGTGACCACAGGTGGATGGATTTACATCTGGGTTCTCAATTCTGTTCCATTGGTCAATGTATCTGTCGTTGTACCAGTACCAGGCTGTTTTGACTACTGTAGCTGTATAGTAGGTTCTGAAGTCAGGTAGTGTGAGTCCTCCAACTTTCTTCTTCTTCTTCAATAGTGCTTTACTTACTCGGGGCTTCTTCCCTTTCCATATAAAGTTAATGATTAGTTTTTCCATCTCTTTGAAGAATGTTGTTGGTATTTGGATCAGGATTGCGTTGTATTTGTAAATTTCTTTGGGTAGAGTTGTCATTTTCACAGTGTTGAGTCTACCTATCTACGAGCATGGTATGTTTTTCCATTTATGTAGATCCCTTTGGGTTTCTTGCAGTAGTGTTTTGTAGTTTTATTTGTATAGGTCTTTTACATCCCTGGTTAGATTTATTCCTAAGTATTTTAATTTTTTAGGGGCTATTATACAGGGTATTGTTTTCCTGATTTCCTTTTCATCGTTCTCCTTATTGGTGTATAGGAATCCAACTGATTTTTGAATGTTTATCTTGTATCCTGCTACTCTGCTGAATCTTTCTATAAGCTCCAGTAGATTTCTCGTGGAGTCTTTAGGGTTTTCTTTGTATAGTATGATATTATCTGCAAACAGGGACAGTTTAACTTCTTCATTACCAATTTGGATGCCCTTTATTTCTTTTTCTTGCCTTATTGCTCTAGCTAGAACTTCCAGCAGAATGTTAAATAGGAGTGGTGATAAAGGGCATCCTTGTCTTGTTCCTGTTTTCAGGGGGAATGTTTTCAGCCTCTCTCCATTAAGAATGATGTTGGCCTGTGGTTTTGCATAGATGCCCTTTATTATGTTGAGAAATTTCCCTTCTATGGCTATTTTATTGAGAGTTTTTATCAGGAGTGGGTGTTGGACTTTGTCAAATGCATTTTCTGTGTCAATTGAGATGATCATGTGATTCTTTTCTTTCCTTTTATTTATGTGGTGGATTACGTTGATTGATTTTCTAATGTTGAACCATCCTTGCACACCTGGTATGAATCCTACTTGGTCGTGCTGTGTTTTATTTTATTTTTTTTGATATGATGCTGAATTCTATTGGCTAGAATTTTGTTCAGAATTTTTGCATCTATATTCATGAGACATATTGGTCTGTAATTTTTTTTTTTTTGCGACGTCTTTGCCTGGTTTTGGTATCAGCATTATGCTGGCTTCATAGAATGAATTTGGAAGTGTTGCTTCCTTTTCTATGCTCTGAAATAGCTTGAGTAGTACCGGTACAAGCTCTTCTGTAAATGTTTTGTAGAATTCTCCAGTGAAGCCATCTGCGCCAGGGCTTTTTTTTGTTGGGAGTTTTTCTGATTACATTTACAACCACTTCTCTTGTTATGGGTTTGTTCAGATTTTCAACATTACTTTGTTGTAGTTTGGGTAGGTAGTGTGTTTCTAGAAATTTATCCATTTCCTCTTGGTTTTCAAATTTGTTTGAGTATAGTTTTTCATAATATTCTGTTATGATTGTTTTTATTTCAGTTGGGTCTGTTGTATTGTCACGCATTTCATTTCTTATTTTGGTTATTTGCTTCCTCTCATGTTTTTCTTTTGTCAGTCTGGCCAGTGGTTTGTTGATTTTGTTGATTCTTTCAAAGAACCAACTTTTGGTTTTGTTGATTCTATTGTTTTTCTGTTCTCTATTTCATTTATTTCTGCTCTGATCTTTATGATTTCCTTTCTTCAGGTGGCTGTGGGCTTTTTTTTGCTGTTCTCTTTCTATTTGTTTGAGCTGTGTAGTTAATATTTTGATTTTGTCCCTTTCTTCTTTTTTGGTGTGTGCATCTATTGCTATAAATTGTCCTCTGAGGACTGCCTTTGCTGTGTCCCAAAGGTTTTGGTATGATGTGTTTTCATTCTCATTTGATTCTAGGAATTTTTTGATTCCATCTCTGATTTCTTCTATTACCCAGTGATGTGTAAGCACGGTATTATTCAGTTTCCATGTAATCGATTTTTTTTCCTTGCTCTTTCTGTTGTTAATTTCTACCTTGATGGCATTGTGGTCAGAGAAGATAGTTTGAATTATCTCAGCATTTTTGATCTAGTTGAGGATTGCTCTGTGGCCTAAGATGTGGTCTATTCTGGAGAACATTCCATGTGCACTGGAAAAGAATGTGTACTTTGCAGTGGTCGGATGGAGTATTCTACATATGTCTATGAGGTCAAGGTGGCTTATTGTGCCCTTTAGGTCTTCTGTATCTTTGCTGAGTTTCTTTTTACTTGTTCTGTCCTTTACTGAGAGTGGTGTGTTGAAGTCTCCTCCTATTATTGTGGAACTGTCAATTTCTCTTTTCAGTGTTATTAGAGTTTGTTTTATGTATTTTGGAGCCCTGTCATTGGGTGCATAGATGTTTATTATGGTTATGTCTTCATGATGGATCGTCCCCTTAATCATTATATAGTGTCCTTCTTTGTCTTTTAAGGTGGATTTGGTTTTAAAGTCTATTTTATCTGAGATTAGAATTGCCACTGCTGCTCTTTTTTGGTAGTTGTTAGCTTGGTATATTTTTTTCCAACCTTTGACTTTTAATATATTCACATCTCTGTTTCTAAGGCGTGTCTCTTGTAGACAGCAGATTGATGGATCCTGTTTTCTTATCCATTCAGTGACTCTCCGTCTCTTCATGGGTGCATCGAGTCCATTTACATTCAGTGTAATTATTGATAGATGTGAGTTTGTTGCTGTCATTTTGTAGTGGTTTTTTTTTTTTTTTTTTTTTTTTGTGGTGCTGGCATTTTTTTTGTTCTTCTTACTCTCCTGTGCTGAGTTAATTTTGTTTGTCAGTTTTTTTTTCATTTCTTTTGTTTTTGTAGATTTTGTTTTTGCTGAGACTTTATGTTTTTCTTCTTTATGAGTATGTTTATTAACTTTCTTTTTGGTTACCATGAAATTTACCCTTGTCTTTCTAAGTGTGAAGTAGTCTGTTATTACTTGGTATCGCCTTGCCTTCCTCTCCATTTGAAGGCTCTATACCCACACCATTTATTCCCTCTTTTATTGTTCAGATGTTGTCAATTACTGATTACCTGCTCTGATTCCCCCTGTTGTATTTCTTTTGGTTTTGGGTAGTCCTTGAGAGTTCATTTCCTAGATTGGTATATGACTGGCCTCCTAGATTCTGCCTGTGAGCTGAAGTTGTTTGTTCTCAGATTGAAGAACTCTCTTTAATAATTCTTGTAAGTTTGGTTTGGTTTTTATATATTCCCTTAATTTCTGTTTATCTGGAAAAGACCTAATTTCACCATCATATTTGAACGAGAGTTTTGCAGGATATATTATTCTTGGCTGGCAATTGTTTTCTTTCAACGTTTTATATATGTCATCCCATTGCCTTCTTGCCTTCATGGTTTCTGCCAAATAATCTGAGCCTAGTCTTATTGTTTCTCCTCTGTATGTGACTTCTTGTTTTTCACAAGCCGCTCTCAGGATTCTTTGTTTGTCTTTGGTTGTGGCAAGTGTGATTATGATATGCCTTGGTGATTTTGTTTTGGGGTCTATTCTATATGGGGTTCGTTGAGCTTCTTGAATGGGCAGCTTTTCATCTTTCATGATATTGAGGAAGTTTTCTGTCAGCAGTTCTTCAATGATCCTCTCCGTGTTTTCTATTTTCTTCCCCTGTTCTGGAACTCCAATCACTCGAAAATTTTTGCTTTTGATTGTATCCCAGATAACTCTCAGAGTTTCTTAATTTTTCTTTGTTGTTTTTTCTGAGTTTTCCTCAAACAGAATTGTATCCAAGTGTTTGTCTTCAATTCCACTGATCCTGTCTTCCACCATTTCAAATCTGCTCCTCAGCCCTTCTATGACACCATCCATTTCTTAAATCTTGTTGTTTATCTTTTGGATTTCTAATTGTTGTTTTTGAATAATTTCTAATAGTGAATTTATTTTGGCATTTTTTTCCTACATTATTTTCTTGAATTCTTGCGAATTTTTATATGTATTTTCCATGAATTTGTGTATTTTTTCCTCATTTTTGTCTGCTTTTTGCTTCAGCTCTTGTAGAATTCTGAGTATTAGAGATTTGAATTCCCTGTCAGGTAGTTCTAGTGCCTTTTCTTCCACTGGAAGGTCATCTGGTGTTTTATTTTGGACACCTACTGGAACCATCCTGTCCTGTTTTTGTAAATGTTTTGATATTGTCTTCTGTCTTTGGGGCATTCAGTAGTTATTTTTCTAGTTTATTGATTGTCGATTTGTTTGTTTCGTACTTTTTTTTTTAAATTTGGCTATGTCGGAGCAGGCGGGCTGTGTGTTCTTTGTTGTTTGCTCGTCTGTGGGCACGATACTTTTCGCCTCCTTCTCCAATTGGCAGGGTCAGTTGTTCAGATATTGTACAGCAGGGCAGGTCTAGCTGAAGAGGAGTTACTGGGACAGGTTGCTTGTGGCACTTACTACACCCACCAGGGGGTGTCGGTAATCACTGCAGGGTAGTTTCCAGTAGGCCATGCCTGTGCTGCTTGGTGGTGTGATGTTAAGCGCATGGTGCAGATAGGCAGGAAGTAGGGGGTAGATTGTTATGTGTGGAGCTAAGATGGGTATGGGAGAGGGGAGAGAGGAACAGGAGCCAAAAACATACAAGCAACCAAAAAAAGAGTGCTAGGGGAGCTGGCTGTTGGATTTGATAAATGAGAGACTATGAAATGGAGAAAAACAAAAAAGGGAAGAAGAAAAAAAAGAGAGAAAAGAATAAATAAAATTCAGAAAGGAAAAAGAACCACAAAGTTCCCAGGGATCCCACTGGTGCAGCTATGAGGTCTAGGGAAGTTGTTCTCAGTTGTTGCAGTACAGCTTGACTAGAAGGTGTAGAGGTATTCAGCACCAGGTATTCAGGGAACAGAAAGAGAAGGAAGGTATAGAGAGACAAGAAACTGAGTAATGAAAAAGACAAAAAGGGAAAAAGGGGGGAAATAAAAGAAAACAAATTTTAAAAAAACCCCAAACAAACAAGAAAAGCCCCCCCAAAACAACAGAAGAAAAAAAAAACCCACTAAAAAATAAATGCCCTCAGGGATCCCTCTGCACGTCTGCGCCAGCCGAGGGGGTAGGCTCCAAGCAGCGCAGCACTGCCCAGCCAGAATGGGCTCCCAACTCAAAAAAAGTAAAAGAAAATTAACAAACAACCCAAAATAAACAAACGCCCCAAGATCTCACCAGGTGGGCATTCCAGACTGGGAAGCAGCTGCACACTGGAATGGAGCTCTACAGCCCCTCAGGAAGAAGGAAAGATGGTGCATGGAGCCAGGTATTTGAGGGAAAGGAGGGGGAGGTGGTGAGAGGTAAGGAAGAAATCAAAAGATGTGGACAAAAAGCAACAAATGGCACTCAGAGAGTCAGCCATTGCAGGCGGGTGGAATCCAAGCGGCCGGTCCTTCCCGGACAAGAGACTGTGGCTGTGGGAAGCAGAGAAAGCCAAGTGGTGGTGAAGAAGGGTGGGGGGTGGGTAGCTTATATCGAAAATTACCGGAGCTCCACAGCCCCTCGGGAAGGAGCAAAGATGGCGCACAGAGCCAGGTATTTGAGCGAAAGGAAGGGGAGGTGGTGAGAGGTAAAGAAGAAATCAAAAGAAGCAGAAAAAAAGCAACACCAGCAGCCAACAAATGGCACTCAGGGAACGGGCCAGAGCAGGTGGGTGGAATCCAAGCAGCCAGTGCTTCTCAGACAAGAGACTGTGGCCGTGGGAAGCAGAGAAGGCTGAGTGGGGGTGAGGAAGGGTAGGGGTGGGAAAGCGTATATCGCAAATTACCAGTCGTTCTGTCTCCCGCTGGAAGCTCCGTGAAGCTGCTTTCTCATACCCCCTATTTGCTGGTCTTTGATAGGAGTCCAAGATGGCGGATCCATGCTGCGTTAGCTGATAGGGGACCTCTACAAGAATCTCTCCATGCTCTCCGTTCTCTGTCAGTTTTATCACTCCATTTGGTGCTTGGCTTTATCTCTTCATTTGATGTTTTAGGGTTTCAGGATTGCTGTTTTATGTTTGCCTTAGTTTTTCGGATCTTTGCTGTGGAGGGACGGCGTGGTGCTTCTGCCTAGAGTGCCATTTTGCCAGAAGTCCCTCTGAAAATTCAAACTTTTGCAACACACACACACATTTCCCAAGTACCATTATTTACTCTCAGAGACAGTGCAGTTGAAATCCATAACAAGAAACACTTTGCTAACTACCCCAATTGTTTGCATGTTGTTGTTTTCACAACAGCGCCCCTTACATTTTATGTAGCATAACAGTGGTTCCTTTCAATCATCTCTCCCCTCCTCTTCTTCCACCTTCAAATTGAGATTCTTTAGGCCTAAAAAAGAAACAGGGCTACTCCTGAGCTACATACCGCATTGTGAGATCTCCTCTGGCCAGATGATGTACAAGAACCCTGTTGGTGCCTTGTAAAGCCCTTATTGAATTTTTGTTGTTGTTAGCTGCCATTGAGGTGGCCCCCCGGATCCTGGTCCCATGCACAGTCAAATGAAACAAATGCCCAGTCCTGCACCATCCCCATGACTTGTTGCAGATAGGACCATCCTAATCCATGTGGTTGCATTGGCTTATTTTCATAAGTCTGTTCTTCCAGTTGACATTCTAACTTCTGTCTGCTCTCTTTCCATTTAAAGCACAGTTTATAAGATTTGCAGTATATCTGATATTTTACTTGATTTTTAAACATCCCTTTCTTAGTATGGCTGGCCTGTTCCTTCCCACCCTTTAGGTCTGCTTGAATGTCACCTTCTCAGAGAGATCTTCTCTGATTACCTGCATAAAAGTGGTCCTTGCTTATACTTTCCATCATCACACCCTGTTTATTTATTTTTTGTTGATCTTGTATTTTATTTTTTCACTTGTTTTTACATCGAAACCTGTGAAAACTGGAACTCGACAGGACTGCTTTGTTTTTCTGGGTCTTGTAAGTGTTCTGCCCTTGACAGGGTGCAATCTTACCACTTTTCTGTCCTCTCTATTCATGGAAAATATTTGCGTTTTCCTTCTCTGACAGCTTTCCGTCTTACACAGGTTCTGGCTTTTGCAGGTTTTACTGTATTTGTTTTTCCTTCTAGCATGTAGGTTCCTTGAGGGCAGGGCAAAATCTGGCTTGTTCATTGTTAAACACTTAGCACAAGGCACATAGCTGATATCCAGTAAATGTTTGTTAATTTGAGAGGGCAGAATAGCATAGAGGCAAACTACGTCTCCAGAATCTTAGCTCTCCTCTTTACTAGCTGTGTTCCGTGCCTTCAGGAAACCCAACATCTAATGGAGCTTCCAATTTATGGACCTGTTTCTGAAGCTCTTCCTCTGTGCTTCATTCTCTCCATTCATAAAATGGAGATAATAATAGTACTTACATCATAGGGCTGTTGTAAGAACTTTATGAAATATATGAAAACATATGAAAAGTGGCACAGATTAAATATTATTTGATTTGATTTTAGTTGATCAAAAGCACATTGAATGTTTTGTATGGCAAGTGCTATGCTAGTGTGACCAACACGGTGAACAAGTATGACTTATGAGATATAGTCAGTCTGCGTCTCTAGTTTCCCTGCATTGGTCCCTTTAAATTTTTAAGATAAGGATGTTTTTCTCCTGCCGCAGGACGAAAATTTGGCTGACTTCATGACTTTTCTAATCTCAATGCAGTAACTAGAATGTTCAGTCCTGTATAAAACCTAACTCTTCTAATGTGATTTCAAATTAAAACTTCTCCTTTCCCCCAGCTTCAGAAGGGTCATGAACTGCCTCGGTGAGAGCTATAGTTCCTTCTTCTTTATCTTTTGGCTATTTTTTGCCCTTTCCTATGCTAGTCACAGCTTCCAGCCCTTTCTTCTTGGACCATGTCATGATTCAATTGTGTCCCCCAAATATGTGTGTCAGCTTGGCTAGTCCATGATTCCCAATATTGTGTGATTGTCCACCATTTTGTCATTTGATGTGATTTTCCTGTGTTCTAAATCCTACCTCTATGATGTTAACGAGGTGGGATTAGCTACCATAATGTTAATGAGGCAGGACTCAATCTACAAGATTAGGTTGTGCCCTAAACCAATCTTTTTCGAGATATAAAAGAGACAAGTGAGCAGAGAGATGTGGGGACCTCCTACCACCAAGAAAGAAGCACTGGGGGCATAGCTTGTCCTTTGGACCCAGAGTCCCTGTGCTGAGAGGCTGCTTGATCAGGGGAAGATTGGTGACTAGGATTTTCCTCCAGAGCCGACTGAGAGAGATAAGGCCTTCCCCTGGAGCTGGCACCCTGAATTCAGACTTCTAGCCTCCTACACTGTGAGAGAATAAATTTCTCTTTGTTAAAGCCATCCACTTGTGGTATTTCTGTTATAGCAGCACTAGATAACTAAGACAGGCTACAAATGGTGAAGTGGAAAAAGTGAGGAGAGAAAGTTCTTACTTGACTGGTACTATCATGGGATGGTGTTGCATTTCTGGACTCAGCAGGTGTTCAAAGCTGACTCTTTTGAACTGGCTTTCATGAATTCTTAGGAGGCTCCCCTACTGGGACCATCTGCCCATAATTCTCTTGAGAAGTATAGTTTCTTTTGGTGTCTAAGCCCTCTTTCACTTCTAGTTTTCCAGTGGTCCAATATACACCAAACTCTCTCTATTGGCATCCTTCAACATTCTGGGTAGTCTTCTTGGGGAGCACTTAAAATGACTCCAGGCTGTAACTTTCTTATGGGAGGAAACACTCATGCATTTTTTGTCTTGCTGTTGGTGGGAGTGCAGTTACTTTCCAAACACAACTGTCTACTTTTCCTTTGCACTACCTTTGGCTGATAAGCAGAGCTTCTCATTTTGAGATTCTTCAGACATGTGTCAGGACCATTTTCCTATGCTTGGCCCCAGAAATGCAGGGCACATATGAAGGTCTCCATCTTTTAGTGGTCCAGTTGAAGCCCATCTCACCAGGCTTGAGCTGAGAAGTCAGGCTCCCCACTCCTCTCCTGGAGAGTAGAGAGCATGAGATCAACTGTTGAGTTTTTCCAAATACCACCTTCTCACAAATCCCCCTTCCATCACGACTTTCTTAACAGTTTTATATCCTCCTTGAGAGTTTTAGAGTTGTCTAACTGGTCCTTGGTGCCCACTTTGAAATTTTTGTTTTGTGATCTGGCACTTCACTTTCAAATTTGCCATCGTATCATAGAACCTTAGTCAAAACTTTCAATCTAACAATCTGTTGCCTAGTGGCTGAGAATACAAAAAGCAGCTGTATTCTATGCCTTTGGAGAACTCAGTGTCTAGTGGAACTAATGGGTCTAATTTCTGTCTTCCTTTCATCAGCCTTCATGGTGTCCTCAGTCTTCTAGTTCTCTCTGATTCTCGATGTATATTTCTTTCTTTTCTTTTCTTTTTTGTCTTATTCTCCACATTTCTCTTCTCTTTTCTTACTTTTCTTTTCATCTTTCTTTTTGTTTTCCATCATTTTCTTTCTCCCTGCCTCTCTCCCTCTCTTTCCTTTTCTCCTTTCACATATACCCAGTTTATACCATTACCCTGCTCAAAGAAATCTCTCTTGATTCTATTACTTGTTTGTCTCTCTTATTCCTTCTCTTCTCAATTTCTAAATAAATTGGTTAATTTTGCTTCTATAGTAATTTTATTTTCTGTAATAATTGTTGTTGTTGTTAGTTCTCATCAAATCCGTTCCAACTCATGATGACCCCAAGTGTGCAGAGTAGAATTGTTCCGTAATGTTTTCAAGGCTGTGATCTTTTGGAAACAGATCTCCAGGCCTGTCTCTTGAGGCTCCTCTGGGTGGGTACAAACTGCCAACCTTTCAGCTAGGAGTCCAGTGCTTAACTCTTTGCACCACCCAGGGACTCCTTCTTTAATAATTACCTCCTGATTATATCAGTCTGATGTTTATCTTCAGCGTTTCTTTGAAAGCTGCCTACTTTCAGCTTTTAAAATATCCACAAGTAATTATTTGACGCCACGGTTCTAAAGATCTATACATTCGCTCCTACTTTATCTACTTCTGTTGGCTTCTCTTTGGAAGTCTTAGTGACTTTGGTTTTAGAGATGCTCCTCCTCAAAGGCAGTAGCATCTTGTCTATTATGCATTTAAATTGAACGTCACAATAAAGCATCTGATAGATGTTAGGAGCAATTGAATGAATGAATGCAAAACTTAAACTTGCTCTATGCCATTCATTCATTTATAATTCTTTTGACTTTTTTTTTTTTTTGGTTCTTACTATGCGGCAAAAGTACAGCCAGAATGTTCCTTAGAAGTGAGGATGTGAGACTTCGATTCATGTGCTTTGGACATGTTATTAGGACGGATGAATCCCTGGAGAAGGACATCATGCTTGGTAAAGTAGAGTGTCAGGGAAAAAGAAGAAGACCCTCAATGAGATGAATTGACACAGTGGCTACAACAATGGGTTTAAACATAGCAAGGATTATGAGGATGGTGCAGGATTGGGCAGTGTTTCGTTCTGTTGTACGTAGGGTCAATATGAATCAGAACTGACTCGATGGCACCTAACAACAACTATGTGCCAAACATTGTTTTTGGGTGCTAGAGACTAAAAAGAGTCACAGTCCTTGTTCTCAAGGAACTATATTTTCTAATAGGGGTAGAGGACAGAAAATAGACAAATAAAGAATACTAATTACAGATAGTCGTAAATGTTATGAAGGAATGAAAGTAGGAGATTATAGGGAGTGGGATGAGGAGATGAGATTGGTGGACTATTTGAGGTAGATGGTCAGTGAAATTAATCTGAGGCAGTTATATTAAATGTGAGACCCATTATGACTAGGAGAAATCAGGCTTGGGAAGATTCAGAGGTGGAGCCTTCCAAATAGGGCACACTGTTGGTGTAAACATTTGAAATGTGATAAAGCTTAGTGTGTTCAAGGAACAAAGAGAAAGCCAGTGTGCCTGGATTTTAGTGAGCAAGGGAGATGAGTTCATAAAAGTAGGCAGGAGCCAAATCATACAGGGCGTTTTACCAAAACCAGAAAACCTAACCTGTTGCCATTGAGTCAATTCCGACTCATAGCGACCCTATAGGACAGAGTAGGACTGCCCCATGTGGTTTCCAAGGAGTGCCTGGTGGATTCAAACTGCCGACCTTTTGGTTAGCAGCTGTAGCTCTTAACCACTACGCCACCAGGGTTTCCACAGGGGTTTTTAAGGGAGCATAAAAAGTTTGGCTATTCCTCTAAGAATTACAGAGATCCATTGAAAAGTTATAAACAGAGGAAGGCATGATCTGGTTTGTTTTGAAGGATTTCCTTGGCAGCCAGTAGATAATGGATTTTAGAAAAGCAAGACTAAAAGCAATAGAAAGAACAATTAGAAAGCTATAGCATAAGGTTAAGTGAGAGATGGATATATCTTGGCCTAGGGTGAAAGACAGTTCATGGAGCTAAATGGATGGACTCAAGATAGTCTATGGGGTTGATGGACTTGATAATTTGATATAGGGAGTGATGAAAGGAAGAGGTTTGGAGTGACTTTTAGGTTTTGACATAGAAACTGGGTACATGATAATGCCATTACTGAAATGGGGAAGACTGGAGAAAGAGCAGAACTGGAGGGAGAAAATTAAGAGTTCTGTTTGGACATATTATGTATGAGATCTCTATCAGGCCTTCATGTGGAAATTTTAATTAGTCAGTTAGATAGCCAACTAGAGTTTAGGGGAGAGATCTGTTCTGGAGGTGGAAATTTGGAAGTCATCAGTGTATTGATGGTATTTGAAGCCATGGAATTGGATGAGATCCTGAGAGAGAGTGAAGATAGATTACAGGAATCTTTGAACCAGCCTTGGAACATGCTAGAACTTAGAGGGGAAGCAGAGGATGATAAGTTGACAAACGAGTATCTGTGTAAAACTATCTGTAGAATATTTGTAATGGCAAAAAGCTGAAGACAACTTTCAATAAAGAATTAGGTAAATGCATTATAGCACATCCATACTACAGACTATTATGCAGCCATGAGAAAGAATAAGGTGGGTCTACAGATACTTATAAGGATGACTAAGAGAAGGTGATGTATGAGGTTAGTAGGAAAACCAGGATACTGTGATGTCACAAATGGCAAAAGAAGAGAATATTTCAGTGAGGGGGTGCTTGAGAAGTTGAGCTGGGTGAGGTCAGAGAAATGATCATCATATTTGGCAGCATGGAGTTCACTGGTGACCTTAAAAAGAGTAGTTTCAGTGCCATAGTGGGGACAGATGTCTGATTAGACTGGGATTAGGAGAGACTGGGAGATAAGAAAGTGGAGGTGGTGACCACTGACAATTTTTTCTATATGTTTTTCTGTTAAATGGGTGGAGTAGCTGGACAGAAACATGAAGTCCATGGAAGCTTGTTGTTTTTGTTAGTGTAAAAGGTTTGCATTCTTCCTGATGAAATTCATGTTTCTGGGAGAAATGGAGAAATTGTTGGACAAGGGTGAGTATATTATTGAGCTGGCTCC
The DNA here is from genome assembly GCA_030035585.1 of Dugong dugon. Classification (NCBI taxonomy): domain Eukaryota; kingdom Metazoa; phylum Chordata; class Mammalia; order Sirenia; family Dugongidae; genus Dugong; species Dugong dugon. The sequence goes on from CM057462.1 coordinate 131,972,344, forward strand.
TGATTCATTTATTTTCCTTCTCTTCCAGATATTTTCCCCCTTGTATAAGTAGTTACCAATTTTACAAAAGTAACTGTGACATATGGCTTTTCCCTTTCTAGAAGTCCCCAAGACTTTTTAAGCCTTTCATGACAAGCTACAAGACTTTTCAATGAAATATTTCCTATGATGTTGGATCATCTCTTCATAGTCAGCTCTGGGGCCGTGAAAGTTAGGGCGGAAAGAGGTGATTCTATGCTCTTTTGAGACAGAGCTTAAATTTGAGGCTAGAAGCAGATTTTGGCAGCTGAATGCAGTGATTTCTGTCCATAAAATCCTGCTGGGCTAGTAGTTACTATGTCTAGCAATTCTGTACTTTGAAGTGGGAGACAGTTGTATGATTTAAAAAAAAAAAAAAATGCAAGGATGAGCAAAGAATGGAATGGGGTAGTGTGATTTTTATTAACATCCAAGCCTTGAGTAACAGAAGTGTCTTCAAAGTTTATGTTTAAAAGACGAATCTATTTTTAAGTAGAATTAGGGTAGGTGTTTTTTTTGTTTTTTAAATACATTTAGAATAAGAAAAAGGGCTGGTGAGTAGTACCATGGTTTATCCCAAACAAGCCGAGGTGAACAGGTACTAATCTATTCTCTGCAGAGTGGGGTTTTGTGCAGCAAATTGGAATTACTCAAGTTTCCTCTATACAGTCTGTGCAACATGAAAAGTCCGTATAGAAAATCCTTATTGACTTGATGATGTGGCTGTGTGATGAAAGCAGTAATCATGTTTAGACCAGCTATGAAACAAAATGCAATCCTCATGCTCGCTCACTGCCCATGATAGGATTATATTCTGATTGACTGAAAATGTGGTCAGCGGGAGGATCATTTGGCAGCAGAAGAGGCCAATTTTTCTGATGATCCAGAAATCAAATTTTTATTCTGATGATTAGATATTTGGCTTATAGTCTTCTCACTCCTAAAGAATGCTGCCAAGGTCAGTCTGTATTATATACTTTGGAGAATGAATGAATAATGGTTTATTATAACAACAAATAAGTCAGCTAAAGCCTTGCTACTCACTGCTGTTATCCTTCACCAGGCAAATTCAGCTCTCCTGTCTGGGTGGGTAGGATGAGATTTACGGATGCTAGGGAGCTGCTATTTAGTTTTATTATTTGAGGAAAGAGTACAGACATTTATTGTGAGGGGGAATTTAACTTTGAGAATGTGACAAATATTGAAATATCCATGGAAAAGTTTTTTAAAATCAATCTCTGATAGGATTTTTTTTAAAGTTTGAACTAATTTTTTACATTATAAAAGTAACATATGTTTGAGTTAAAGAAATCAAACAGCATAGAAAGATAGAAAATAAAAGGCCTATGCAAGCCCCAAGCCCAGCCCACATCCCAGAGATAACCACCATGAATAATTTCTTATCTGTTACTCCAGAACATTCAAATGCATATATAAGCATATATTTACATCAAAACAAACCAAACCCATTAACTTCAAATAGATTCTGACTCACAATGACTATAGGACAGAGTAGAACTGCCTCACAGGTTTTCCAAGGAGTGGCTGGTGGATTCAAATTGCCGACCTTTTGGTTAGCAGCCTGAGCTTTTAACCACTGGGACACCAGGGCTCCATATATATATACATAGCTATATAAAAACAATAGTTGACACAGAGTTTATTATATGCCTGGCACTGTGCTTAGTGCTTTACCTATTTCATTTAATCTTCACAATGACCCTGTAAAGTACATGCTGTTATCCTCCCTTGTCAGTATGCAGAAACTGAGACATCAAGAGGTTAAGTATTCGATTTAAGGTCACATAGTTCATTAGCCTAGGAAGAAAGGCCAGGCAATCTACTTCAGAAAATCAGACAATGAAAACCTACGGATCACAAAGTTCCAATTCCTAACCGATCACTGGGATGACACAGCACCTGGCAGTGTTTCATTCCATTGTGTATGGGGTCATCGTTAGCCAGGGGCTGACTTAATAGCAGCAAACAACAGTTCATTAGTAGGACAGCTGGTTACACACTGGGAGAGTTAATCAAAGATTAATATGCTTTTAATCAAAGATTATACTATATATGTTGCTCTAAAATTAGCTCCCCCGGAGCCCTGGTGGCGCAGTGGTTAAGAGCTTGGCTGCTAACCAAAATGTTGGCAGTTTGAATCCACCAGCTGCTCCTTGGAAACCCTGTGGAGCAGTTCTACTCTGTCCCGTAGGGTCCTTGTGAGTCGGAATCGACTCGATGGCAACAGGTTTACAAGTTCATTTAATATTTCTTAATTATCTTTCCATATAAATACATGTAGATCCACTTTATTGTTTCTCATGGTGGGTAATAGTCATATAGATGTGCTGTAATGCATTTACCCAATCCTCTACAGAAAGTTACCTTCAGTTTTTTGCCATTACAAATATCCTTCTATAAATATATACACAAATATTTTTGTAGGATAAATCCCTATAGATGGAATCCAAAGGGTACAGCATTTCTAATTTAGGTTAATATTGTCAAAACCAAAAAACCAAACCACTAGCCATCAAGCTGATTTCGACTCATGGCAACCCAAGCAAGCAGAGTAGAACTGTACTCCGTAGGGTTTTTAAGGCTGTGACCTTTTTTGGAAGGAGATTGTCAAGACTTTCTTCAGAAGTGTCTCTGGGTGTGTTCAAACCACCAACCTTTTGGTTAGTAGTCAAGCGCTTAACCATCTGCACCACCTAAGGACCCCTAAAATTGGCTCCAATAAAGGTTGTACCGATTTGTAATCTCACCAACAAAGCGTGAGAGTCAAGATTATGTATTATGAAATGATTAGTCATAGCTAATTTGTAAAAAATGATATCGCATTTCTATTTTAATTTGTATTTATTAATTATGAGTAGCACCGGACGTATTTTCACATATTTAGTGATTATATATATTTCTTTTAATATAAATTGCTGGTTTACATCCTTTTCTCATTTTTCTGTTCGGTTGTTCTCTGTCTCATATAGACATTAGTCTGTTACGTGTATTGCAATTTTTTTTTCCAGTTTTAAAATTTCTATTTTGACCTTTGTCAAAAAGAAATATTTAGGTTTTATGTATTCAAATTTAGCACTCTTTCTCTTTATGGCTACTGTGTTTTATTTCATGCTTAAAAGGACTTTTCAATTCTTAATAATAATAAAAAAAACCTCTTCACCTATGTATTATTTTAGGGTCTTTGTTTTCTTATTTGTATATTTAAGTTTTCGCTCTATCTGAAATTATTTTTGTGTAATGAGCAATTAATTTATTTTTGCAAATGACTATTCAGTTGAACCAACACTATTAAATACTTTTCTCAGTATTTACTTATTTATTCAAGAAAGAGCCCTGGCAGCACAATGGGTAAGTATTCCGCTGCTAAGTGAAAGGCTGGCAGTTCAAACCTACCCAACAGCTCTGAGGGAGAAAGACCTGGCAATCTGCTTCTGTAAACATTACAACACAGAAAACCTTATAGGGCAGTTCTTTTTTTTTTTTTTTTTTTAATTGTGCTTTAGGTGAAAGCTCACAGAGCAAATTAGTTTCTCATTAAGCAATTAATACACATTTTGTTTTGTGATATTGGTTGCCAACTCTGTGATGTGTCAGCATTCTCCCCTTTTGACCTCGGCTTCCCCATTTCCATTTGTCCAGCTTTCCTGTCCCTTCCTGACTTCTTGTCTTTGCGTTTGGGCTGAGGAGCCCGTTTAGTCTCTTCCTATATATAGTTGAACTACGTGCGTTATTGTTTGTTTTATAGGCTTGTCTAATCTTTGGCTGAAGGCTGAACATCAGAAGTGACTTCAGTACAAAGCTGAAAGAGTGTCCGGGGGTCATTCTCTCAGGGTTTCTCCAGTCTCTGTCAGACCAGTAAGTCTGGTCTGTTTTTTCACCAAAGTAGGATGCAAAACATTTTCTTTATAATCTATGTCATGCCAGTTGAGCTAGCTGTTGCCTGAGACAATGGTCCTCAGCCCTCAGCCCAATAACTCAGTCCTTCAGGGAGTTTGGATGTGTCCATGAAGCTTCCATGAATTTGTCTTGGTCAGGTTGTGCTGACTCCCCCAGTACTGTGTACTGTCTTACTCTTCACCAAAGTTATATGGAGGCAGTTCTATTCTCTCACATGGGGTCACCATGAGCTGAAAATTGACTCCACGCTACCCAGCAACAACAACAAATTATTCAAGAAATATACTTGTTTCATGTACCTTTATAATGTACCAAATTTCTGTGTTTACTATAGTCCGATTATACGTGCTTCAGCATCAAACTTCTTGATCACTATAGCTTTACTCCATGTTTTCAAATCTGGTAAAGCTATCATCCCCTCGGTTCTCCTGTGACTATTCTCACGTGTTTATTTTTTTTCCAGGTGAACTTAAGTATCAACTTGAAAAAAAAAAAATTTCTAGATTAATTTAGGGAAACCTGATATTTTTATAATGCTGTCTTCCTATCTAGGAATAATATATACTTTCTGTGTATTCAAATCTTATTCTAAGTCTCTCAGGAGAGTCTTAAATCCTTCAAGTAGACCCTGCTTATTTTGTCTTCCGTGAACTATAATTCTAAATGATAGTCATGAAGTGAACCTTGTGGCAATTGTGTACTTTTGCTTCTTTCTTCCCAGGCTTCCTCCACTTGGCTACCCCTCTTCTCTACCATTTTCCCACACTGCTAACTCCATTTCTTGGTATCCCACTCACTCCTCTCTGATGCTTGCTCTAGCTCAGGAGAGCATACCTGATGCTGTTGCTCTCGTTAGGTGCCATCGAGTCTATTCTGACTCATAGTGACCTCATGTGACAGAGTAGAACTGGCCTATAGGATTTTCTAGGTTAAAATCTTTATGGGAGCAGATATCCAGATCTTTCTCCTGGGGAGCCGCTGGATGGGTTCAAATTATCAACCTTTTGGTTAGCAGCTGAGCTCTTAACCATGGTGGGGAGGCAGAAATAGAAGCTAATGTTGTGTTTTTCTTTGACCATCAGCTTCATATGAGAGTATGGCACTACCCTTTCTATGTTTCCTTCCGTTACTCCTTCAAAGACACTGGAAGAATAAGAAAATTGATGTAAAAAGTATTAAGGGAAATTTTGGGTTTAGGATTAACTAAACTAGTATTTTGCAAAGTATGATCCAGGAACTACCTGAATAAAAATCACCAAATGTGCTTGGCAAAAGTGTAGATCCCTGGGCCCATCCTTAGACCCATAGCCTAGATAATACTACGGGGCAGTTCTGCTCTGTCACATGGGGTCGCTGTGGGTTGGAGTGCACTCAATGGCACCCAACAACAACAATAACAACAGCACTGTTAAGTGAATAGCCAGCTAAGTCTTCTTCAACATCAAAAAATCCTTAATGATTATAACCAGGGCTGCTGACTATGTATTGTACAACTCCAAGAGGTGTGATTCACATATGTAAATGGCACTCCTTGATGTTTTGCAATGTGGTGGCCCTGATTGTAAGGCGCTGGTAAAAATCAGGAGATTAGAAGACTAGTCTGAGTGTTAGGGGAAAGTTGGTTAAAGGAAAGGCAATGAGAAGAGAAGAAACGTATTGTGGCACCCAAGTTTCTGTGCAAAATAGAAAGTGTGCCTTCTGTAGTAAATGACCAAGAAATTGAGAATAAATGATAAGACTATGTAAAGACTCCTAGATGAAATTGACAGAAACTCAAACCAGTTTAGACAAAAGGGAAATTTATTGGCCCAGGTAATACAAGCAAGGATTGAGCATTCAAATGTGGGAAGGAGAGTGATACAGCTGAGTCCAGGAACTACTGTAGTCAGGGAATCAAATGCTTTTAGAACTCTTCTTTTGTCTCTCTGAGTGTTGGCTGCATTCTCTCTTTGTAGGCTACCTTCCTCCATGTGGTAGAAAACACGGCTGCTGATAGCTCCTGCGCAGACAAATCTCAAATCCCATTTTTCACTTCTCCAATACCAAATATGTTGATCAGTCCAAATCAGGTTATTATCAGTTGTGTTCCCCTGTGTTTCACTTCTGTTCTGACACCAGCTGCACATGTAGCACTTCTTCCCCTAACCACCTGGAGCTAGGTCAGACCTCATGAGTTAAAGGGCACAGTCCTCCAGACTGCCAAGTCTGCCCATGACTTTAGACACCAGCGGCAAGCTTGAGAGTCCTCACAACACCCTTACTTCTGATGTGCTGGCTACAAATTCAGGGGTTCCTTCTACCTCTTCAGGATACCAGCTGTAAGCTCAGGGGTCCCCAGTACCCCTAAATTCTGACCTACGAGCTCCCAATTCTCCACTGGGTTTGAAAATTCACTGGAATGACTCACAGAACTCAGGGAAAAGAGCTATACTTACAATTACAGTTTTATTGTAGCAAAAAGGATGTAAATGAAGAGACACATAGGGCAAGGCCTGAGACGGTTTCCAACATGGAGTTTCTTTGTCCCAAAAAGGGATGCATTATCCTCCCATGTGCATTGATGTCTTTCACCAACAAGGAGGCCCATGGAGGTTCTTGTCCAGAACCTTTACTGGGGCCTCATTGCATAGATATGATTGATTGAATCATGCCTCCCTCTCTGAGTTCAGCTGGGATCACTGGTAGTCTTTCTGGCCTAGCCATCCCACCTGAGTCACCTCATTAGCATAAACCCTCAGGTGTGGCCTGAAGACCTCATCAAAAATACTTCAATCACTGGGAGAATTCCAAGGTTTTAGAAGTTATCTCTCAGGAACCAAAGACAAAACCAAATTCTTTACCCTACAACTCCTGAATTTTGCATTTCAAATCCCCCATTCCTAAAACACTGACTCTTTGTTGGTTCCAATGTGCAAAATCCTGAAGGAAGGCTTGGTGGGCCTGGATTGGACCCATTGGTTGTTGCCAGGGAGGCGGGGTTGCATAGAAAAATGGCAGCTTCTCCACAGGAAATCACATGGTTAGAATGAGGTTAGGTTTGAAAAAACTTCCCAAAGAAGGAAAACCTTCTGGACAGGTCAGATAGTAGATGCCCACTATGGAGTGCATTTGCCCTTCCACATGTACTGTAATCTCAGAGGAATTGCTGTTTACTGCATGAAATCCAATCCGGGTTCAGTAAGAATGCAGCTCTCTTCTGGCCTGTAGTTCCACTAAAGGCTTTACCCTAATGCTGTTACAAGGGGCAGCTGTATCACAGCAATGGTTGCGTATTTATTCACTGCAGTGACTGTTATATTTCATGGAGCAGCTGCTGAAGCCAAAAATGTTCAGCAAGGGCAAAATGTGATAAAAGCTCAATGCAATTTGCTTGCACATTATTAAGTTTTAATTTTTCGTTCAGGAATAAATTTTGTTTTCTGTAGCTATTTTCAACTTGTTTCTGCAGTTGAAAAATAAATGAATTACTCCCACTCCATCAATTAAACTGTTTAGAAAATCCTCTTGGATTTAAGACCCGAGTTAACTCTGAATGGAAACACAGGCAAAATTAAATATTTTGGGGGTGGAAGAAGGGGGTCCTTGTGCTAGGGAATGAATTTATAATGGAATTTGGAAGACATTTAAATGTTAATTTTTCTGTGTCACTATTTCTTTACCTGTAAAATGAGAATAAAAATTATCATCTATGTCATATAATTCTTGTGTGGATTAAAAGAGTTAATGAATGTATAGCACTTAGAACAGTACTAGAACATAGTAAGTGCTCAATAAATGTTAGCTGAGTCCCTGGGTGGTGCAAACTGTTAACGTGCCTGTCTGCTAACCGAAAATTTGGAAGTCTGGTTTCACCCAGAGGCACCTCGGAAGAGAGGCCAGGTTATCTACTTCTGAAAAATCAGCCATTGAATACCCTGTGGAGCACAGGTCTACTCTGAATTGACTCAATGGCAACTGTTTGTATGTGGGGTTTATCATTATTATATTGCTAATGGAGTGTTTTGTGTTAGATGAGTGATTTTTTTAGTCAACAATTTTATTGCAAATAGCGGACACCCTCTCAAAATGTAGTACCTATTATAATGCTACATTAGACAATGTCATGGACATAGAGGGTCCAAGATGAAATTCTTCAAAGGAATATGAGCCAGAATGGAGATGATCTCTCTTTTCCCAGGGCCATGTGGCTTCTTACCCCTGATGCTCTGTATTTCTCTTCCATTCTCCTCTTTGCAGACCAAATTTTTCTCCCTATTCGTGCTTTCTGCTCTTGTGGCCCATACGATAGCTTACTTATGACTTTGTTTTATCATTAGCTCCAACCCTAAACCTACAAAGTTTTAGTTCCAGAGCCCATCAGGAACTGATGTATTCTATTTGGACCTTGAGAATAGCTGGCCAACCATTGGTTTTGGCTGAAATGCCCCATCCTGGGAAACTCAGCTGTGACCAGAGAGGGTAGAGGGCCCAAGTATAACCACTTGAGCCTGTCCCTTTAACAGTTGCTAAGGAAGGGGCAGTTGCCAGAGAGAGAGAGAGAAAGTTGGGGGCAGGAAAAGCGTCTGAGAGCATATCTATTGCAAATGGCTATGAGTGAAATGATGGAATTCAAGATCCTTCTGATAAATCCTGTGGATGGGATTGCTTAGTGTCCAGTGCTACCATGGTGGCAAGAGTGGCAAACACAGAGTTCGAGTAATTGGTGTCAATCTAGCCTCTAGACATAAATATTAAAAGGCAGTGATATCAGAGGTGGAACATTCAGAAGAACAGCTCTTTAACATGTTTGAGCCTCAGTTTCCTCTATTAAAAAATGATAATGTCTACCTTATAGGGTATTAGAATTAAGTGAGTAAAGATATTTTAGGCTCAATCTAAGACACTTGACACATAGTAGGTTCTCAGTAAATGTTATTGCCTTCTTTTTTCTTTTCCTCCTCCTCATGCATTACCTCCTATGGAAACACATCCATTTAAAAGAGGCAATTGAAATGATTTTCCTATTTTGTTGTACTTGAAAATAAATTCAATTTGTAGGTAATTGATTTAAGTGATGTCTATCCAAACAGCTTACTAGATTTTTCCTGTTTCTGATGTAAAAGGAAAATCAGAGCCACTTAATACTTTTTATTGATTTCTTGAGATAAATGCTGGTGTGACTTTGCAAACAACGTCTGTGTATTGAATTTGTAGTAACAGACTGTTTCAGGATCCTCCCCTAGTATACAGGTCTCTTGTTGTAAAATGGTGGCAGTGTCTCACAGATGCAGCCGACCTTGAGGGGGATATGTTTCCTGAGCTGCTTCCTGAACTCACTCAATATTTAGAAAAGGGCACCTAGTTGTTTTACGTTTCTAGCCCTTGATGATGCACGCTGTCTTCTGGATGAAGCATTCTTACTTCTTCTTTCCTAGGCTCACTCATACATCTTTGCTCTTGCTCCTCTTCTCTCCTCTCTCCTTTGGGCCGCTCTCCTTCAGCTGTGCCCTTTCTCTCCTCAATCTTTAACCTCTGCCTACAACGATTTTCTCTCCCTTATTCCACAAAGAAGTTACACTTTCTCCGTCTTAGAAGAGCCCCTTGAACCTGCTTCCTTTTCAATCTAACCTTCTATTTCCCTCCTTCCCTGTCAAAAAAACAAACCAAAAAATATTCCTATACCCTCCTAGTGTTTGATATTTACTGTGCCTTTCTTATTGAAATCTGCAGCTACCTTTGGCTTCCGTGACACAAGACTCTACTGCTTATTTTCCTCCAGGTAGACCTCATTTCTTCCTCTCCACCTCATATCCTATTGGTTTCTTTTGTAGAACCATATGGGGTCACTATGAGTCAAAATTGACTAGATGGCACCTAACAACAACAACAACGATATATTTTATTAGTTTGCTTATTTATTGTGTGCCTCCTCCACTAGCATGTAGGCTGCAGGAAGGCAGGGCCCAATAACCCACTGATATTACCATTCTCCTGGCCTGTCTACATGCTCTGAAGATGTCTTTGTCTCCTTTCTCCCTCACACTCTTCATCTAATCAGGCAGGAATGCCAAGTCTACCCTCTAAATACCTCTGGAATCTGTCTCATCAATCCCCCTCCCACTGCTTAGTTTCAGGCCCTCATCATTGCTCAGTGGGGCCAGAAGCAAAGCCTACTCATTGATATTTCTGCTTCTAATGTTTCCTCACACAGGTCCACGTGTCCTCACACCAGGCTGTCCCATGCATTGCTGCCAAATTGGCCTTCCTAAAACATGGCTCGGATTACCTAACACCCTACTGGGGGACTTCCAATTCTTCCCAGCATTTACTGAGTAAGCCCATGTTCATTTCGCTTCCTGTGCTACCCTCAATCTGCTGTTCTATTCTTCTCTTCTGCTACTCCTCAGCCTACTGACTTGTGTGCATGTAGGGAACTGGGGTGCCACCAGGCTGTCAGAGAGAAGGAAAAGAGGCTCTTTACATGATACTTCTCTAGAGTGATATTCAGGTCACTCTAGAGCTCCAGGGAACAACTATTAAGTTGGAATGGTGAGACGTTTCAAAGTGCAATATCTATAGGACAAATCAAGGAAAAACAATAACTAAACACAAGCAGTATATTGTTGTTTTATTCAAATTGGAATGAATATACCTTGACTGTGGTGGTAGGATTGAACTTAAATATCTTAAGATATAGAAAGAAGCAGTAAAAAATAGTGGTTTACCACATGGACTCTGAAGCCAAACTACCTGGGTTTGAGAAGCAGTTCTGTCATTTATTAACTGTGTGAACCTGAGTGAATCACTTAATCTCTCTGTGACTCAGTTTTCTCATCTGTTAAATGGGGAAAATGGAGTTGTTGTGAATATTGACTGAGTAAATACATATAAAATGTTCAGAAGAGTGCCTGGCATATAGTAAGCACTATAAAACTGTTAGCTATAACTGTTGTTGATTCAGCAAATATTTATCAAATATATATAACCGAAAGGAGCCCTGGTGGTGTAGTGGTTAAGCGCTGGGCTGTTAACTAAAAAGGTCAGCAGTTTGAATCCACCTTGGAAACCCTATGGGGTAGTTTTACTCTGTCATACAGGGTTTTACATAACAGAAAAAGCATTGCATACCTATTGGATAAGATATGATGGAAGGAGGGAGGAAGAGAGGAGAAAGAGAAAAGAGAAAGTTAGAAAAGGGAAGTTATCCTACTCCCAGTTTACTAACTTGGACACTCAGTGAAATGGGTACCATTCACTAAAGGAGACACAGTAAGAGAAGAAAGGAGTAGACTTTACGTATTCAAGCTTTATGCTATAATAATTTTCACTGAATTATTTTTAGATGTCAGTCAACTCTCTCAAAATACAGAATCCACAAATGAATATTATTATTTAATAATTTTTAATAACATTATTATTATAGTATGCTGTTGAGTCAATTCTGACTCATAATTATTAAATATTATTAATATCTAATAATGTTTAATAATAACTTTAAGGGCCAAGAAGGGTGTATCTTTAGGTAGATCAGATAAAAATTTCAGAAATGGGAAGACGTACAGGTTTATTGTTCCATATTCCTATTCTGAACAATCCCTAAGAGAAACTATTGAGTGAATCAGAAAGTGTTGCCAGAAAGATGGTATGATAATAGAGCACTCACTATATTTCCTGACAGGAAGGTGAAGCTGTGAACACCTGCTTTTTGCCATTTCTCCTACTCATGGACTCAACTTAGGTCAAGTTCTAGAGCCATGCAGTCCTACTTTTCTCTCTACACCAAAGCAGTCTGTGTTGAAAGAATATCTGATATAACATGGGTACCAAATATGAGAAATTTGTATTATTAATAATGACCACCACTTATTCAGCACCTACATGCAAGTCATGATATTAAGTACTTTACATATGTTATTTAAGGAGTCTTGGTGGTGCAATAGTTAAGCACTTGACTGCTAACTGAAACTTTGTGGTTTGAACCCACCAGTGACTCTGTAGGAGAAAAGACCTGGTGATCTGCTCCTCTTGAAGATTACAGCCTAGAAAACCCTATGGGGCAGTTCTATTCTGTCCTATAGGGTCACTATGAGTTGGAATCCACTCAACAGCACACACAAACAACATATATTATTTAATTAGGTGGGGTTTCACATATCTTGAGAGTTTTAGAGCAAGTAAAAAGCTCAGAGACAATATAGTCTAATCTTCTCTTTTTACAAATGAACAAACTTGAGCCATGGAAAAGATAATTTGCTTAAGATCTCATAGCAAGCTATTGTTACTAACAAGCTGGCAATGTGACACGGCTGACAAATATTCAACATGACACTATGAAATCACTTGGAATTCTCCGTCTTTTTTCAGTTATTGACAAAACAGGTAATTTCTACACCCTGCGTCTTTGCCTCACAGTTTGACTAGAATAAAACATGGCTTGGATCACTGAATACCCTACTCATGGCCTTCCAATTCTTCCCAGTATTTACTGAATCAAGCCCATACTCATTTCCCTTTCTATGCTACCCTCAATCCACTCTTCTATTCTCTAACTCTTTACCTCTTCACTTGACAATCTTTAAAAAAGAGAAAGTGTAATTTTCAGAAACATAGAAGTGCTTTTTTGTGTGTTTCACTTAGGTTTTTGAAAAATGAGAATATTGGATTGAGCAGAATTACACATTTTCCCTTTTTTTGACTTTCATTTATAATTTCTTCTTAACACTATTTTTGTTTTGAAATTTTAGCTACAAAAATTGTCATAGCATCTTGTGTGCACGTGTGTGCATGTGCGTGAATTGAAAGGAACTTACTTAAAATTTCTAGCTCCTGAAATAAGCTAATACATTCATTTTACTCTGTGAGCCCGTGTTTTTTCTTCCCACTAAGGTTAAAGAAAGAATAATCACACAGTTTTGGGGGTGATTTTCCCTCTGGCTAAAAATGGCCTGGTAAAATACCCTGAACAATCTCTCCCCTCTGTTTTCTCCGAGGCCTCTTGCATGCTCTGTGTTCTGCTTCTTGAAAATCCAGATGCTCTGGGCTCCGGCTCAGTCTCCCTGCCTAACATCTGATTTGAAACACTGTGCTGCAACCATCTGCTGCATTTGGGGAATAAAGGGTGGGGTGGGTAATGCATTTTACAAATGTGTCCAAATAGGGCAATCAAGAAAAGGATAATAAGACACGAACGCCTGTTTGGTGCCCAGCCCTCCAGTCAGACTACCCCTGGCTTTGCTGTGTATTTGTGTACTCTGCCACACACCGGGCTCTTCTTAGATTGTGCATCTTCCTGCTTCTTGGCAGTAAGATACCTGTTAGGCGCTCTTTCTAAACCGAACAGTTTTAATGGTGAAGTGAGAATTCTGAAGTTCAAAAACAGACTGCGATAGATTGGAAAGTTACTATTCTTGAAAGACGTGCTTGAGCTGCTCAGCATCCTTTGTGACATGCATCTGGAGCAGCTATGATTCTTGTTTCTTTCCCTCACTGTGGATCCATTTCCGGCTGAGCTGGATGTGTGCCCTTTCTAGCTCTGTGCAGGGATTTTGGTGGGCTGTTTGCAGGTTTTATTGAATATCTGTAAATCCTCAGCTTGGGTAAACTTCTAGCTACTACTTTAATCTGTTCCTGGGATACAGTGCTCTAGGTTTTCAGCATAGGGGACTGGGGAGGCATCTGTTTGGTGCTGCAAGTAGAGGATTGAATAGTACACTCGGTTTCCCATGTGCTATGGAACATGATGAGGAGCTCCTGTGAGGTCCCCTTTACCTTCTTTAACACAATGTGCTCTGTTTTTCCAGAGAAATGAATTCCTTGAGAATCATATTTTTCAAGTTATTGTAAATTGAAATATCCTGGGCTGTATGGGGCAGGCAAATTATATACAAAAACCAAAAACCAAACCCATTGCCATCGAGTTGATGCCAACTCATAGTGACTATAGGACAGGCTGTAAATTTTTATGGAAGCAGACTGCCACATCTTTCTCCTGTGGAGCAACTGGTCGATTCCAACCACTGACCTTTTGTTTAGCAGCCATGTACTTAACTACTGTACCATCAGGGCTCCTTAATTGAATATACCAAAAACAAAACAAAACAAAACCATTGCCACTGAGTCGATTCTAACTCACAGAGACCCTATAAAATAGAGTAGAACTGCCCCATAGGGTTCCGAGGAACAGGAGGTGGATTTGAACTGGTGACCTCTTGGTTAGCAGCCTGAGCTCTGACCCATTATACCACCGGGGCTCCAGATTATATATACTGTTACCCGTTGCTGTTGAGTTGATTCCAAATCATAGTGATCCTATAGGACAGAGCAGAACTGCTCCAAAGGGTTTTCAAGGAGTGACTGGTGGATTTGAACTGCTGAATTTTTGGTTAGCAGCCGAGCTCTTAATCACTATGCCACTAGGGCTCCATAAGTCCCCAAATATTTATTCTTTCTGAGAGAGGAGTAGGCTCTTTCTTCCTGGAATGTCCCATTTCTACCCACCTCCCCACTCTCCGAACCCTTCTCTCTGCTTTCATCCTTCCTGTCCATCTTGTAAGGCCCAGCTCATGTGCCACTTCCTCCCTGAGTCATCTGTCCTTATTGATCTACCTCTTCTCTGACTCTCCTGGCATACTGTCCACCTCATTTATTTCTGCCCAAAATTAAATAAACTCTTGCAGTCATACTTCACTTTTTCATGTAGGTAATGTATGCCTTTTTATGTGGATTATAAATTCCTACATGGTAGGTATATGAGTTTCCTAGGACTGCCTTAACAAATTGCTACAAACTGGGTGGCTTAAAACAGCAGAAATTTATTCTCTCATAGTTTTGGAAGCTAGAAGTCTGGGCCCAGGGTGTCAGCAGGGCCATGCTCCCTTTCAAGGCCCTAGGGAAGGATTCTTCCTTGCCTCTTCCAGCTTCTCACAGCTGCTGGCAATCCCTGGCATTCTTTGGTTTGTAGGTACTGCCATTATCTGTGGTTTTCTCCCTGTGTCTGTGTCTGTGTTTCTTCTCCTCTCCTTATTGGGACACTAGTCATATTGGATTTAGGACCCACCCTACTCCAGTATGACCACATCTTAACTTGATTACATCTGCAAAGACTATATTTCCAAATAAGGTCACATTCACAGGCACCAGGGTTAGCACTTAAACACATCTTTTTGGGGGGACACAATTCAACCTACAACAGCAGGAAATGGGAAGAGGAAAAAAAAAAAGGCAACTGGCCTTTACTGAAGAATCTAGCAGGTATCAAAAGCTTTTATTAAGATTATTTAATTTTCACAACTCTGTGAGCTAATATCCCCATTTTACAGATGAAGAAATTGAAAGATTTGATTTCAAAAAAGTGTCATTTTTTTTTTTACTGAATCTTTCAAATAGATACTGAACCATCCTAAGATCTCTTTGATCTTCCAACTTGCTAAAGTTCACCTCATGGCAACAACTGCTCTCCTTCCCTTAATCTCTCTTCTCATTCTCTTTTCCTCTGTCAAGGTCTCCTCTTTTCTTTCCTCCTTTTCCCTCCTACCTTTTTCCAGCTCTATTTTTTTCTTCTTCTTCGTGCCTAGCACAGGGACTGCCACAGAGCAGTATTCTATACATGACTTGAATTGCTTTCGCTGAAAAAAAGTTCATGATTATTGCCCAGGAAAAGAAAGAAGAAATACATGAATTAGTTGCTCTTAATCTCCACTGTTGGAGTCCCTGAGTGGCATAAATTGTTAAGTGCTCGATTACTAGCTGAATAGTTGGCCGTTCGAACACACTGAGAGGCATGTAGGAAAACAGGTATGGAGATCTGCTTCCAAAAGGTCACAGCCTTGAAAACCTATGGAACAGTTCTACTCTGCACACATGGGGCCACCGTGAGCCAGAATTGACTTGATGGCAACTAACAGCAGTAATCTCCACTGCTGTCCAGCCTCCCTTTCTAGGAGAACCCTGAGTATATCTGCTTGGCTCAGGGTTCTTTGTCACGCTTCAAGTGGGGGAATTCAATGCATCTTTGTTGGGCCCTGAAGATATAAAGACAAGCCTCTTGGAGAAATCGTAGTCAGGCGAATTAGCTTTGATGTCAGCCTTAGTACTTTCATCCCTAGGTGTGGCTCTGATAGTGGCAATTTTTGGCTAGGCTTAACCCTGCGGGGGGACTGGTCTGGGAAGCATTCTTAGTAGCTGGGGTTGTGCAAAGATAGAACAGAGCATGTCCATACCTTGCTTGCTGACTCTATCTACTTCCCTTAAGAATGATGAGATATGAGTAAAAACATGGCGGCTAAAGCAGTTTTCAAAATTGATTTAAGGAATTTAATTCAGTAAAATAAAGTTGGTAAGTATCTGTACACTATCTTTAAGCCATCTTCATGGAGCTTTCAAATATTAGTTAATTAGAAAAAAATGTGCTTCTGGATTCTTCAACTCTTCCTATCCCTTCTTCCTTCGAGGCATGTTTTTCTCTTACCAGTTTACCGGAAAGATTTTCCTCCCTTTCTGGCCAGGTGAAAGAGCTTATACCGTGTGCTTTCTGGCCTCTCTCAGCACAAGCAATTGGCTAGTATCCATTTAGCCAATGGTTTGGCTAAAGAAGCCTTTCTCCTTATTTGCTCCCTCCTTTCCTCTCTCTTTTCCTACTTCCCTTCCTTCTCTCCTATGATTTTTATTTTTGGAGGGGTTGCATTAAGGTTTTTACCATTGGAGTTTGTTGAGATCTAAGACTACTCTTTCATTTTAGCAAGGGAGGCAATGTAGAATAGTAGTTAAGGAAGCGAGTTTTGGATTTAGCATAATCGGACTATAATCCTGTCTCCGCCATTTATTAACAGCATGTCCTTTGGTACATTACTTAGCCTCTCCAGCCTCAGTTTCTTTATCTGTAGAATGGGGATAATACTTTCCTCACAGGTTTACTCTGAAAATCAAATGATATAAGGTGTGTTGGTTGCTTAGCACTATGAATGACACAAGCAAGCATTCGAGAAATATTTATTTGAGGACCTTGGTAGAAAGCACTTGCTACAAAACCTTTTCCACTGGCCCACTGTGATGCAACTACCTTTACAGTTTCAAGTCTAATCCTGCACGCTCCTTCATAAACCAAAAAAACCAAACAAACTCATTGCTGTCGAGTTGATTCCGAGTCATAGTAACCCAACAGAACAGAATAGAATTGCCCCATAGGGTTTCTAAAGCTGCAATCTTTATGGAAGCAGACTGCCACATCTTTCTGCCATGGAGCAGCTGCTGGGTTCAAACCACCGACCTTTCAGTTAGCAGCCCAGTGCTTAGTCACTACACTGCCAGGGCTCCTTAAGCTCCTTCACAGAACTGCTTTAACATTGAAATATCCCTTGCAGAGGTTATACATTTAGCAAATCGAGATCATCAATCCTTTATGATGAATTAAGTCTGAAGAGGTAGTAGGACACAAGACAGGTGAATTTTGATGTGGATGTGGGAGGGGGCAGATAGGGGAGTATATCTTAGACTAAGAAGGAAATTTCTGGGAAAGATCAGCTTGGGTGGCCAATGCAATGAGCAAGGAGCTCTGAGAACCAGGATATAGAGTGAGAGGAGTTCTCTCAGCTGTATGAGGGTAGGGATGCCTTTGTGGGGCTCACTGACTTATCCAGTGTACGCAGCACTGTAGAACAAAGACACTACTTAATGAATAGTTATCAAGTAAGTGAATAGTGAGAGGGTAGGATGGCATCGACCTCATGAACAATGGACCATTGTGATTCGTAGGGTTTTCACTGGCTGATTTTCAGGAGTAGATTGCCAGGCATTTCCTCCTAGTCTGTCTTAGTCTGGAAGCTCTACTGAAACTTGTTCAGCATCACAGCAATGTGCAAGCCTGCACTGACAGACAGGTCATGGCTGCATATGAGGTGCACTGGCCAGGAGTCAAACATGGGTCTCCTGCATAGAAGGCAAGAATTCCATTGGAGGTTTAGTGGTAGAATTTTCAGGCAACGTTTTGTTCTGTTGTGCATGGGGTTGTCATGAGTTGGGGGCAAACTGATGGCAGCCAACAACAATAATAACAGAATGGTAGCTGACATCAACCTGGCGTAGAAGGGTGGAGAAGGATTGTGGTGAGTGGGCACAACAGGAAACAACACCTAACTCTGCTGTGGTCTCTGTACAATCCTTGTTGCTTAATTCCTTATGAAAGCTGGATCTGTGTGTGGCCAAGACCTGATGAGTTGCTGGCTTGTATGCAAATTTTCCAAGGCTTTGGCTCACATAGACTTCAGCCTCTGCACAGAGCTCACTTTGGTTACATCCAAGAGAAAAGTGACTCAAAATCTACTCTCCAAAGTGCTTATCTGGGAAGGCTTCTGTGTATCTGGCCTGCATCGAATCTACTGATTTCAACCAGACTTTTCAGCATGTTTTTGTTAGTCTCTCAGGAGTCTTCACTGAGAATTTTCCCCCTCGTTCCACAGAAATGTGAAATACTCCCACAAGTTTTCACACAATCTGGGAAGTTCAAATATTCTTTTCTAATCTTTGAAGACACCAATACTCAATTTAGAACTTCAGAATACAGAAATCTCAAGTCAATAGAAAAAGTCTTCTACTTAAAAAAATAAAAATTAGTCTAATTCTTGGCATATTTTAACCTTTTTTTTTCCTTTTTTCCCCATAAGGACAGAGAGAGAGAGTGCAAACTGAAACTACTTTTTGGAGACCATGGAGTTTTCTTGTTATTGTCTGAACGCTGTTAAAATGCACATGTTAATGGCCTTAAATTGAGGGCTTCCTCTTCTGGCTGGAGCGCACTGAGAAAATGTCTTGTTTTTACACAGAGAAAGAAATAATTCCTAGGAGGTAGTTTCTTTCCAAGATCCCTGGGTTGTGCAAATGGTTTGTGCTTGACCGATAACCGAAAGGTTGGTGGTTTGAACCCATCCAGTGGCACCGCAGAAGAAAGGCCTAGCGATCTGCTTCCGTAAAAATTACAACCAAGAACCCTATGGAGTAGTTGGAGTCTAACATGTGGAGTTGCCAAAGTCGTAATCTACTCTTTGGCACAAAACAACAGCAACTGTTTCCCTCCAAGAGAAGCATTCTGACAGCTTACCTTAAAAAATATGAGTAAGTAAATGAATGAACAAACCAACAATAACAAGTGCCATTTATTGACTACCTACTGGGCCAGGAATTTTATGAATGCTGGCTTCAATCCCACAACATCCCTTCAAGCTATTGTTATTTCCCCCATTTTAATGAAGAGAAAATTGAGGTTCAGAGTAAGTGAGTTGACTAAGCTCCATGAGCTAATTAGGGATGGTGTTGGGATTTGAACCCAGTGCTGCCTGACTCTGAATCTCATGATACTTATTAATGTTTCTCTTTATAGTTCATTGTATTCTCTGAGAGGATTAAGAATGTTGAGCAAATTGCAGTTAAAAGGTATTAGTAATCAGGACAGTGGAAGTAGCAATCATAGTATTTGCTCAGTGGCTTACGAGTTACAAAGAGCCTTACATGCATTATCTTGCCTAGTTACCACGACAACCTGGAACATCTCTTTCCAGTCCTGCAATCACACACCTTGGAGTCAATGGTAAGTGTAGATAAGCCCAGGACACTGTAGAGTTATCTATTTCAATTGCCCATGACCCAGGTACCAGGACACACTGTCTTCATTGTTGACCTGCTTTTTCCTGGTTCCAGTCCTCAAGATCCAACGTCTAAGGATATAGTCTTTCACTCTCAACCCTGCTTTATCTTTTTGGTTTGTTAACTGATATTGTTTGTCTTAGCTTGACATAATGCTGAAGACTTTGGCTGCTGTTCGCTATGATGGTATCTGGCTGATCTGGTAGGACAGCTCACCCAGAACCAAATTGAATTGGAAGATCAGCTCATCTGGGAAGATGCCAGGGAAGAAACCCCAGCTAGACTCAGATTACATTGGGAGGTCAACTTGGTTGTTGACTGAATGCCAATAAATCAGAGCACCAGAATACCCCTGGGGTCTAAACAATCCCTGGAAATCTGAAAAGATAGACAAAAATGGGATTTTTAGAACTCCTATCAGGGACAGTACTGTATATAGGATAAGGAAAATGTAGGTAAGCTGCTTTGAAGGGGAGGGTACAAGATACAGGTCAAAAAAGACATGCTCCAGGTTGTCATGGTTACTAACCAAGATAATGTACTTAAAGCTCTTTGCAACTAGTAAGCCACTGAGCAAATACTATGATTGCTACCTCCACTGTCCTGATGACTAATACTTTTTAACTACAATTTGCTCAACATTCTTAATCTTGTCAGAGAACACAATTAACCTAAGGTAAATTCTTGAGTAGGAAGAGTTGGCCCCTGAAATGCTTTCTAAGGAGGGCAGGCCATATTAACTGTGGACCTTTAGTTTTGGATACCCTGAATTAGTATAAGGTATGCAAGGTCAGCACAAGAACTAAATTGCTAAGGAAAATAAATGGGGAGACAGTTTGGTGATCTATAGCTAAGCTCCTTTTTCATATTTCTTCCCTCAATATCTCCCATAGATAATGTTGATCAAATATTTACAGAACACCTGCTTTAATGACCAATGAATTATTAGCCTGATATGTCACCAGTTTGACCCTGATGCTACTGGCCCTATGACTCAAACTCTAGAACTAGACTCCTTGATTAGTACTCAAGCACTAGCCCCCTCCTGCCCATGTGAAGAGGGTTTAGACTGGTTGTATCATCGTCATCATCACACTTATAGATAAAAAACCTGAGGCTCTGAAGTTGTTATTGTTGTTAGGTGCTGTCGAGTCAGTTCCAACACAGTGACTCTATGTACAACAGAACGAAACACTGCCCAGTTCTGCGTCATCCTCACAGTTGTTGCTTTTTGAGCCCATTGTCTCACCCACTGTGTCAATCCATCTCCTTGAGGGTCTTCCTTTTTTTCGCTGACCCTCTACTTTACCAAGCATGATGTTCTTCTCCAGGGATTGGTCCCTCCTGGTAACATGTCCAAGGTAAGCAAAATGAAGTCTTCCCATCCTCATTTTTAAGGGGAATTCTGGCTGTATTTCTTCCAAGACAGATTTGTTCATTCTTCCAGCAGTTCATGATATATTCAGTATTCTTTGCCAACACCACAATTCAATTGCCAACATCATCAATTCTTCTTTGGTCTTCCTTATTCATTGCCCAGCTTTCTCATGCATATGAGGCCATTGAAAATACCATGGCTTGGATCAGGCACACCTTAATCCTCAGAGTGACATCTTTTCTTTTTAACACTTTCAAAAGGTCTTTTGCAGAAGATTTGTCCAATGAAATACATCATTTGATGTCTTGACTGCACTTCAATGGGCATTGATTGTGGATCCAAGTAAAATGAAATCCTTGACCACTTCAATATTTTCTCCATTTATCATGATGTGGCTTATTGGTCCAGTAGTGAGGGTCTTTGTTTTCTTTATGTTGAAGTATAATTCATACTGAAGGCTGTAGTCTCTGATCTTCATCAGTAAGTGTTTCAAGTCCTCTTCATTTTCAGCAAGCAATGTTGTGTCATCTGCATATCACAAGTTGTTAATGAGTCTTCCTCCAATCCTGATGCTGAGTTCTTCTTCATATAGTCCAGTCTCTCAGACTGTTTGCTCAGCATACAGATTGAATAAATATGGTGAAAGGATACAATCCTGACGCACACCTTTCCTGATTTTAAACCCCACAGTATCTCCTTGTTCTGTTTGAACGACTGCCTCTTGATCTATGTACAGGTTCCTCATGAGCACAGTTAAGTGTTCTGGATTCCCATTCTTCTCAATGTTATCCATAATTTGTTATGATCCACAGTCAAATGCCTTAGCATAGTCAATAAAACACAGGTAAACACCTTTTTGGTTTTCTCTGCTTTCAGCCAAGATCCATCTGACATCAGCAATGATATCCCTCATTCCACATCCGCTTTGGAATCCAGCTGGAATTTCTGGCAGTTCCCTGTCCTACTGCTGCAAACATTTTTGAATTGTCTTCAGTACAATTTAACTTGCGTGTGATAGTAATGATATCTTTCATGAATTTTCGCATTCTGTTGGATCACCTCTTTGGAATGGGCACAAATAAGGATCTCTTCCAGTAGGTCCACCAGGTAGCTGTCTTCCAGTTTTCTTGGCATAGACAAGTGAGTGCTTCCAGCATTGCATCCGTTTGTTGAGACAGCACAGTTGGTATGCCCTCAGTTCCTAGAGTGGTTAAAGTACTAGGCTGCTTACCAAAAGGTCAGCAGTTCAAACCCACCAGCTGCTCCTTGGGAGAAAGATGTGGAAGTCTACTTCCATCAATATTTACAACCTTGGAAGCCCTGTAGGGGAAGTTCTACTCCATTCTATAGGGTTTCTACGAGTTGGAATTGACTTGATGGCAGTGGTTTTGGTTTTTGTTGTTTTTTGCCAATGCCTTTAGCACAGTTTGGACTTCTTCCTTCCATACTATCAGTCGTTGATCCTATGCTACCTCCTGAAATGGTTGAACATCAACCATTTCTTTTTGTTACAATGACTGATGATGTGTATTTCTTCCATCTTTTTTTGATGCTTCTTACATGGTTCAGTGTTTTGCTCAGTCACTGTTATTGTTAGGTGCCATCACGTTAGTTCCTGCCCATAGCGACTCTATGTACAACAGAATCAAACACTGTCTGTTTCTGTGCCATCCTCACAATTGTTGCTGTGTTTAAGCCCGTTGTTGTAGCCACTGTGTCAGTCCATCTCATTGACTTTACCTAGCATGATGTTCTTTTCCAGGGACTGGTCCCTTCCGATAACCTGTTCAAAGTATGTGAGACAAAGTCTTGCCATCCTTGCTTCTAAGGAGTTTTCTGGCTGTACTTCTTCCTAAGACAGATTTGTTCACTCTCCTGGAAGTCCAAAGTATATTCAATATTCTTTGCCAACATAATAATTAAAAGGCATCGATTTTTCTTTGTTCTTCCTTATTCACTGTGCAGCTTTTGCGTGCATATGAGGCGACTGAAAATACTATGGCTTGGCTCAGGCACATCTTAGTCCTCAAAGTGACACTTTTGCTTTTCAACGCTTCCAAGAGGTCTTTTGCAGCAGATTTGCCCAATGCAATGTCATTTGATTTCTTGACTGCTGCTTCCATGGGCATTGATTGTGGATCCAAGTAAAATGAAATCCTTGACCACTTCAATGTTTTCTCCATTTATCATGATGTTGCTTATTGGCCCAGTTGTGAGAATTTTTGTTTTCTTTATGTTGAGGTGTAATCCATACTGAAGGCTGTAGTCTTTAATCTTCATCAGAAGGGCTTCAAGTCCTCTTCACTTTCAGCAAGCAAGGTTATGTCATCTGCATATCTCAAGTTGTTAATGAGTCTTCCTCCAATCCTGATGCTGAGTTCTTCATATAGTCCAGTTTCTCAGATCATTTGCTCAGCATACAGACTGAATAAGTATGGTGAAAGAGTACAACCCTGACCTATTTTACCCATAGAATCCTTCAATATTGCAACTTGAGGCTTTCATTTTTTCTTCAGTTCTTTCAGCTTGAGAAATGCTGAGCGTGTTCTTCCCTTTTGGTTTTCAAACTCCAGGTCTTTGCACATTTCATTATAATATTTTACTTTGTCTTCTTGAGCCGCCCTTTGAAATCTTCAGTTCAGCTCCTTTATTTCATCATTTCTTCCATTCACTTTAGCTACCCTATGTTCAAGAGCAAGTTTCAGAGCCTCTTCTGACATCCGTTTTGTTTTTTTCTTTTTCTTCTATGCTTTTAATGACATTCTGCTTTCTTTATTATTGATGTCCTTGATGTCATCCTACACGTCATCTGGTCTTCAGTCATTAGTGTTCCATGTGTCAAATCTATTCTTGAGGCCCTGAAAGGTTAAGTGAAATACTCAAGGCCAGGAAGGATTCAAAACTGAACATCCAGGAAGAAGCAGCTGCTTCTTGATCCCACCCTCCATAGCAGTACACTTTGAAAGGGAAACTAATACTATTCTAAAAATCCACCAATGGTCATAGGGGATTGGAACTGGTCCTATATATCTCCTGTCAAATGAACCATCTTTGCATCTACTACTAGTATGATATGCGTATTTATTTCTTCATAGCATCCTGACTTTTATTACACTTTCTACACCCAGAGAAAGTGCATCATATTAGCATTTGTCTCTTGTTCCAAAAACACATTCTGAATGATTCTATAGTGACTACATTTGCATCCATAGTGACTACATTTAAAGGGTGCTTTAAATGTAATCCCTCTAGATTCATTGAGAATGTAAAGTGTGCTTTCATATTCTTTCTCATTAGGGCACACCATCATGCCTACAGCTGACCAAGGGTTAGGTTGGGTCCCCTTGGTTCAGGGGCATTTTCATGAAAGTGTCTGAAGTATTCCTTTGGTTAGGGTTTTATAAGTTCCTAAAAAGTTTAGAGGAGAGGGAGTTAAGCCAATTTAAGAAATCAAAAGTGAACTGAAGTTTCAATATGAAAAAAAAATTAAGCTATCCAAAGATCTCACTGTGGTGTGAGAGTTCCAATCCCTTCTCACCAGGGCATTTTGAAGCCCTAAATCAGGAGTGGTTTGCGGATGGTGATTGTCCTAGTTATATTCTTGATCAACATCTTCCATCATCTTGGTTTTGTGTTACTGAATAAAATTGTCCACTCCTTCAGCCCAAGCTGTTTTGTTTGTTCTTTCCACACCTCGATGTCTATTTTATATGTAGTTGCTAAAAGGTCGGGCTTTAAGGCACAAACATTTTCTGCCTCAATCACCCACAATTTAAACCTTGTACAAGTTATTTTTCCTAACTATTTTTGGTCTCTGAAGCGTATTACACAAATAGTGCAGTGCCGAGATTGTGGTTTCCCTGGGTCTCCTCTTTGTGATCCCCACTGTGTGGGGCTTTGTTTAGAGAGCTCCAGGGCTTTGGGAAGGAAAAAGACTATCTTTAGGACTCTGTCCTGTCTGCAGTCGCTCTCACATCTCTTCTTTTTGGCTGCTTCTCATTCCTCTCCACAGATTTCTCCACTGCCTGGCCCCAAGGCCAGTCCTGACTCCTCTAGGAGTGTTGGTCTTCATCGTTAACTGAGTCCTGTCCGCAGAAGGTTATATGAGAGGGGTATGTGACAGCAGAGCTCACTGGGGAGTCATGGATCATTGAAGGCAATGCAAGCTCATAGCTCATCTTTCTAAACCAAAGAGCAAAGGACGTTTGGCTCTGGTAGACCTGGATGGGGCCATATCTCTTCTTGTTCTACCTTTTTAAAACTAGCGGAGTTCTGAGGAAGAACCTTTCCAGAAAAAAGAAAAATGAATAAGAGGCCGAGAAATGTCCCATACCTTCTACTCTTGCTTCAATCAAATCCTGTCTGTAATTATCTTTTCTTACGTATTGAAAGTTTTGAATAAGATTTTGTTTGAGAAAAAGAAAACAGCTACAAAGATAAAAAATTGAAAACCATTTATCTTTATCCTGTCCATTCATTACACAGATGGGTAAAATGTGCTGT
The DNA here is from genome assembly GCA_030035585.1 of Dugong dugon. Classification (NCBI taxonomy): domain Eukaryota; kingdom Metazoa; phylum Chordata; class Mammalia; order Sirenia; family Dugongidae; genus Dugong; species Dugong dugon. The sequence goes on from CM057462.1 coordinate 131,997,773, forward strand.
AGGGAGGTCGTTAATGGCTAGGGAATATTAGAAAAAAACATACTGTCTTCTCCCTCTTTTGAATTAGAAAAATATATTGAGGGGGTATAATGATGATTTGTTACTATTAAATACATTGAGGTCAGATATAATCTATATTTGTACCATCTTTCCAGAAAACATTATTCCTATCCTTTGGCATGGATACTCAATCCTCTTGAGATCGATGAGAAAAATTTCTTGGAAATAATGATATCTCTTCCCTTAGAAATGTTTCATGTACTGCAAAGTTGCTGCCATATGGTTCCCACAAAGTTCTGCCAAAATTCCTGTGGTTCTCGCAAGAACTCCTACCTCTTCTGTTCTTTGAATCTCCTGCTGCTGGTGGCAGACATGGGAGAGACAGGCAAGTGCAAAGGGAAGTCGACAAAATCAAATGAGAGTCCTACAACCGTGTTCTTGTCAACGTAGATGGATACCCCCTTGGTTTGCTCATAGAGAGAGTTGTGAGAACTTACAGGGCTGTCTGGAAGAGACCTTGCTGAAGTCATGTTATTTTGCCCAGAGGCTGGAGGACAAGCAGAAGGCAAGTGTTATGACTCTTGGAAGGTCTGGTTGGGGGTGATATTGAGGGAGAGAAGCCTTTTGGGACTTTTATTTTATAGAGGAAAGAGAAGGACACCTGGAGGCTAGTCTGGATTTGTAAAACAACATAGAGAAAGGGACAAGAAAGACCACCACTCCTGACTGCATGTTCTGGCAGACTGGGGAGAAATGGGCTTGATGCCCAGCCTGGGACTGGTTTCTTCCCTCCTTTACATGAGGGCTTTGAGTCCCTTCTGTTTCTTGTTGAGCTGTATTGTAGTCTCTCTGCAAACATGGCCCTCCCCATCCTAAATAGTGTTTGTTTAAGTGAATGACAACTTCTTTCTCCAGAAAATTGCAAAATCCTATTGCAGTTAAATGGTAGCTTTACCAGATAGGCCCATAGAGCCTGCCGTTGTGGAACATATGCTTCTGCTTGCTGGTTTTTGACTGCACATTTGGAAATAGATTCCTTGAGATTAATGAACAATTATTAGCTCCGCACAGGTGTTTGCTAAGTTGGGTGTGGATTCATTTTCTGAATCCTTATGTGTGCTTTTGATTTTTATATTTAATAACAACTTACAGGGATCATTCTGTTTTCATTTTGCTATTGCCGTTCAAAGTAGGTAAGGTGCAAGGAGAGTTTCAGCACTGGAACTCATTCCCAAAATTATACTAAAGAAAATCTCCGGTCCAGTCTTGCTGTGCCTGGCAAGTCCAATGGGGCTTATATTTCTGACCTAATATCACTTCTTACCCACTTGTTGTGTTGTTTGGCTCATCAAGAGAAGATTTACTGCACATGTTGGAAAGCATGAGGAGACGTAAAGGTCGCCAAGGAAAAGCATTCATGCTGGTCCTCATTCTTTCTAGAGGTCCATTTGGGTGATCTTTCCCCGTCTTGGTAAATGTTTTCCACTGCACTGAGCTGTGGGGCAGAGTTGGCGTGCCTCTGCCTGCCCACTCCAGTCCTGTCCTTTCCCTGCGCCATTTTGGAGTGGGCCTCTGATGTTGCCAGTGGGCTGTTAAGGCTCTGCCTAATTTAACTCAGGCAGCCAGTGGATCTCACTCCCTGGCCTCCCTCTCCCTCTACCCTATTTGAGTCTTCTTTGCATGCTTGAAGATAAGGTAATTAAATACACCCTTGAAGGATATAGAAAACAATAGCACCCTCTTCCTTGCCTTATTCTGGGGGAGCACAATCCCTTAAACTACCAGGTAGTTTTGTCAAATGAGTTATTGTTTTTAAAAATATAGCCTGAACAGCTTCCCTTATAATTAAGGCTTCTGGCTTTCAGTTTAAAGTGATATTTGCCAGTAAAAGCCTGCCAAAAAATAAATAAATAAAAGCAGGCTTACCGTTAAATATTGATTTAAGCCTGGAAACGGGCTCCAAATTTTGTTATACCAGTCTTGATCTCCACAGCCTCTGGGCATCTGTTTCAATTTGGTCAAATTGAAATGGGGAGGGACAGTGCCAGGCTAACAGCAAGGTGATCCAATATAGAAGGATGAGTTGTATTTGATGAGAAAGAGCCAGACTAAGTCATCTACAGATCCCAGGGATAAGTGAACAGGGCTCCTATAAAATGAGAGCTGATGGGCATCTGAACCTATCCCATGGGCTGAACTGAGCCAGGGATTATTATTATTATATGAAATGTAAAAAACACTGAGTTATCTTTTGAGGGCAGTATGCTTTCTTTTTTTTTTTTTTTTTTTTTTGCCATTCTGCCCTACTAGCATATATAAGGTTTTCCTCCAACTGGTCCCCCATGATCCCGTCACATCACAACAAGAATGTTCAGAAAAAGCCCAAACCCCAAACCTTTTATAGCTATGGTCAGAGGTTTTCTCCTACCTAGAGTAAGGACTGGGTTCTTGGAAGAATTCTCTCCTTCTGAATGTGTATGTGTGAGAGTTGTTATTATCCATCTCTGTCCCTGACAAGGGAAGGCAAACAGGAAGGGGGAGGGTTACAAGTTCACGAAGAAAGGGCCCTTGACGAAACTGAACTCCAAGGGTGCAAAGTGCCTGAGATCTATTAGTTTTGACAACCTCAGTTATTCCGGTGCCTCTCGTCATCTGTGAAGTTAACAAGGGCTGATAAGAGATGATGAGGCAGGGTACTGGTTTGTATTTCCAGACTCATAAATATTTCACAATACCATTTTCTTACAATCAGATACATTAGTTTGCCAAATGTGGATGCTGGTGAATGTTCACCCCGTGCTGGTGTTGAACAAAAGCCCTGCTTTTAAATCAGCAGATAGGGGAGCCCAGAGGTGCACATGGCTTGCCACTCTACCTTGCTTTCAAAAGCATGTTCTAATTCGGGTGAAAGAGTTGGTATTTGACCTCTAGAAGCTGCTGCTGTCTACCTTGAAAAATACATTGTTATGCTCTCTGGGCAAAAAAACATCGATCTTAGCCACATTCTCGTATTCTTTCTTGTTCTCCCCCCCCAGCCCTGCCAATGCCCTTGTGTTTCTTTGTACTTCACACTATGGACAGTTGAATCAGGCACCAAAGGGTGAATTTAATCTGGAACAAACCTCTGTCTTGATAGAACTGCCTTTACTCAGCCTCAAACACAGCAACCTGCAATTTCCTGAGGGCAAGCCTCCCCTGCAGCCATCACAGGCTCGAAAAATTAAGTCCGGCCTCGGCCCTTCTCATAGCTAACCCAACCAAAAATAAAAGGAAGCGGGGCGGTATGGATGCATAAGTCAGCCAAGCAGCAATGGTTTTCTCCCTGATGTAATCAAACGGAGTGCACAGATATCACTTGATTAACAGCTGCAGTATTAATTTCCCTTTTTGCTTGCTTGACTCACAGCGAGAATCATGTCAAGGCAGCAGAGAAGCAATTAAATTGATTTTAATCTTTGTCAGAGAAGATAACATGCCTCTTTCTCATTTAAATAATTAAAGTTTCAGTAGGTATTATTTCTGGCTTTAAAGAAATTGGTATCTTAATGTAATAGAATCCTTGTAATTATATACTTAATGGTTCTTAATAAGGTAATCATGGCTTTCCATTTCAAATGTATTTTTTACTTATTAAACTTATTTGTTATAGTATCTCTGCTTTTAGGAAGGAGGGAGAAACACAATGAATGATAGATATAAAACATTTCTGTCATTTCTCATTATTAATCCTTTCAACAGCTATCTCCCCCTCCTTTCATGGTGTCTTGGACTTAAGTTTGAAGTAATATTTTTCCATTTCACTTCCTTTGAAAGAAGCCCACTTCTTTTAATAGCGACATACTTAATTTTAATAATGATGGAGTTTTTGGCTTCTGAGAAAATTTGCTTTATAGAACATCCTATGTACTTGAATTGAGCGGTGCTCCTTTAAACTTAAAATTTCATTACGACCTTAGAGAAATATTTAAAAAAATATCACTTACAATTGGCTTCCTTGCTCTTCGGTATTCAGTCAGATATTATATAGTTATTTCATGCCTCACCCCAATATTGTGAATTGTATTATATACACATCAAAGAAAAGGCAATGGAGGCAGAATTCATAGATTAAATGGCTTCCCTCATTAGAGGCTGAATTTTAGCTGTAGTGCATGTATAGTCTACAAGATACTGAGGATTACAGAATTGAACTATAATAAACCCGAATTGCTACTGCTGGGCTGAGTGACTAGAGTAACAGAGGAAGTGTTATTCAGGAGAGAAACTAATTCTCAATTCAAACTCTTTGGGAAGTGAGCTTTTCACCAAAAAGTTCCAAAAATGCTTCCTCTCCAGCATTTTTGGTTACGTTCAACACTAAGGGGAAAGAGCACGCTTCATGCAGAGACTGTGAGTCCTGGACCAGAAGCATCGAGGTTAGAGAGAAGCAAGGCCAGCACACTGGAGCCAGTCCCTTTAACCAGGGTTTTGGAGGGGGGCAGCCTTCCGTAGAAGGTAATTGATAAAGGCTTGGTTCTTCAATCAGTATTTTGACAAGAGGGTCGCTGCTAGCCCATATCCATTAACCTATATACTGTGAATTGCAAAATGTCACTGCCTCTGAGTGGATGGATTCCTAGAAGACACTTCTTCCTCCTAGCATGGCTAGCAGAGGGCAGGCTGGATTTCAGCCCCAGCTCCCCTACTCAGCTGGGTGCTTCTGTGCACTGCACAGCCTGTACTACTGTACATGGTTTGAGAACATGCATACTCACAGACTGACAGCTTCTGAAACAAGCTCAAAAGCAAGGAGTGAACTTGTGAATGTAGTTGGAAGGGGAGAAGAAAAGCACAGGCAGACAGAAACATTCCAGAGACTGCAAGAAGAAAGCTCTCTAGACCAGCTCGTAAGGGGACATTTTTGTTTTGACCATGCTGGTTAAGAATGGAAACACATGCTGGTCAAGCATGGAAACACACTGAAAGTGTGCGTGGTTCTTGTTATAGAACTTATCTTCAGTCATTCTCACTTAATCCTTTCATTTTATCCTTAAAATCTCCCATGGGGATGTATTTTTGGAATACCTGAGCTGTAGGTTCCTACATGACTGTTGTTACATTGAAGATTCTAGAGACCAGAGTATTCAAGACCAGCAGTCTTCAGAGAGAAGATGTTTATGCAAACACTGAGGCATGGCAGGGAGTTAGTCAAGGGAAATAGTGAAGGCAAAGAGCATTTCAGGAAGAGGAGATAGTTTAGGCAAGGGCTTGGAGGCACACATGATTACAGGTGGGTGTTCCAGAAGATGCCAAGGTGATTATGGTGTTCTTCCTACCCGGAAGGAACTAGAAGTAGTTTTACATTTACCCTATTCGATCCTCACACAAATTCCATAAGTTTGATAGGAACCAGGGTATCAGCTGAAACTCATGGGGGAGGAAACTGAAACCTAAAAAGTAGCACAAGACTTAAGGTTACACAGCTAAGTCTAGGTAAGCTGGAACTAGAATCCAGCCTCTTGACTGCCAGCCTGGGGCCTTCATCTAGCTCAGAGTAGGGGGATAGATTGCTATCCCTTTTCCAGGCCAGGATACAAATTTTTTTTTTTTTTTTAAACCATCATTATTATCATTATCATTGGGTCAGATTAACCAGTAAGCAAGGTATGCACCAGCTTACATTAAGCAAGGTATGCACGGGCTTACTTGTGTTTGCTTACTAATGTATAGTGCACAATTTCATATGGGTGAAAACAGGTGAAATTATGCACTGCAGACTAGTAAATAAACACAAGTAAGCCTGTGCATACCTTGCTTATTGGGTAATCCGTCCCTGAGTCTCCGTCATCATCATCACCATCATCACCAGACAATGAGAAGTGCAGGAAAAGAATATAGTCAGGTCCCTTCTTTTCTCTCTACTAATAGTGAAAATGTGGAAAATTCTTGCAAAGTGAGTTAGCAGGAGAGAAACGCAGTGGAATTTGTGAGAGTAACAAAATCAATTAAAGGAGTTCTGAGTGTTTGCAAAGCAAGTTTGTTCAAGTCTGTCATAATGGTATCTTTAATGCAGTTTATTGAAAAATAAACAGTTAAAAAATTAATTTATCTTTCCAAATGAGTTTCCTGCTAATAACCACATACCTCTCCCAAAGAGCACTGACCCCAAGGTATGTTTCTAAAGGGACTCCGTTCCTGTATGGGGATTTATCTTATCTAGTCTTTTACCCCTAGTCAGGACCACAATGCCTGGGATAGAGGATTCATTCATTCATTCATTTATTCAACAAACATTTATTGACCACCTAATATGTGGCAAGTACTATTCTTGACACTTAGGATACAGCAATGAACGAAATAGATGATTTTTATTCTAACGGAGTTTGTATTCTGGTGGAATAGTTTAGTATTTATACAAGTGAAAAACAATGAAGACGTGTTATGAAGAAAATTAAATTGTATGTGACTAGACGGGATGTTTTAGTTGGGTGGCAAGGCAGAACTCTTTAAGGAAGTGAGGAAGTGACATTTCAACCTCTTTAAGGGAGTGACGTTTGAGCTGAGACCTGAATGTTAAGATTCAAATGTAGGAAAAAGCTTGGCATATCTGAGAAATGGAAAGAAGGCCAATGTGGCCATGGCTGAATGGGCAAGGAAAGGGGTGTGGAGATGAGTGGGAGGGGTGCAGAGTGGTCTTGCCAGAGAGGTGGGTGAGGGACTTAGGTAAAGTCAAGGCTAATTCAAGCTGCTGGGTTGTTGAAAACATCATGCTATAAGGGTTCTCCAAAACTTCATCAAATTAAAATCTTTCTCGCTTCATAGGAAACAAACAAGAGAATAAAAAGAAAGCCTATAGAATGGGAGAAAATCTTGGCAAATCAAATATCCAGTAAGGGACTTATATCCAGAATATATAAAGAAGTCCTACAACTTGCAGTGGTTAAAGCTATCAACTGCTAACCGAAAGGTCACTGGTTCAAAACCACCAGCGGCTCCATGGGAGAAAGATGTGGCAGTCTGCTTCTGTAGAGATTTACGGCCTTGGAAGCCCTATGAGGTCACTATGAGTTGGAATCGACTCAACGGCAGTGGGTTTTTACAATTCAATAATAAAAAGAAAAATGACCCAACTAAAAAATGAGCAAAGGATCTGAATAGACTCTTCTCCAAGGAAGAAATGTAAACGGACAATAAGCAAATGAAAAGATGCTCCACATCATTGGTCATCAGGGAAATGCAAATCAAGAACGTAATGAGATACCACTTCACACCCACTAGGATGGCTAGAATAAAAAAGTCAGGTAATGACAAGTGTTGGATGGAAGGATCTGGAAAAATCAGAATCCTCAGACACTGTTGGTAGGAATGCATCATTCTGGAAAACAGTCTGACAGTTCCTCAGATGATTAAACACAGAATTACCATAAGATCCAGCAATTCCACTGCTAGGATAGGTCCACAAGTAGTGAAAACATATAGCCACACAAAAAATTGTACCTAAATGTTTATGGCAGTATTATTCATAATAGCTAAAGGGTGGAAAAACCAAAATGTCCATCAATACACAAAATATAGTACATCTATAAAATGTATTTGAACATAAAAAGGAATGAAATACTGATACATGCTACAATATGGATGAACCTTGAAAATATATGCTGACTGAAAGAAGCAGTCACAAAAGATCACATATCATGTGATTCCATTCCCGGGAAATTATGAAATTTCCAAAACAGGGAAATCTATAGAGACAGAAAGTAGACGAGTGGTTGCTTAGGGATGGGGGAGGAGGGTGAAGGAGTAGAAGGGTGATAGTTGAAGGGTACAGCATTTTTGAGGGGATGAAAATGTTCTAAAATTGACTGTGGTAAAGACTGCACATATCTGCGAATATACTAAAAACAACTGAATTATACCCTTTAGATAGGTGAATTATATGGTATGTGACTCTTATCTCAATAAAGTTGTAAAAAACAAAAGACAAACAAAACACAACACCAAAAACCAAAAACCTAAGGTTATAGTTCACAGTTTCAGACTCTTCAATTCTGAATATTTTTGTGCCCACGGGACAATCATCAATGGAGCTATTCTTAGAACACAAAGCTTTCCTTCCAAAAATACTGAAAAGGAGCAACACCTTGAACACCACAGGAAACCCATAAATATCTAATTTGCACCACTGCATGATAAAAGCAGCTTGCTTCTTCCACTCATTAGCAACACTCAAAAATATATTTTAGCTCTTTGCCTGCTAATAAGGATATTTACATTTGCTTTTTCCACCAGCTAAATAAGCCCTGTTTATCCCCACAGTTTCTCTGCAGCCCTGTCCCACCTGAACCAATTTTTTGGAGAGCAGGCAGAGAGCTGCTCTGGGGCAAACACAGTGGTGGCAGGTTCAAGTGTTGTACGAAAATTCATTTAAATTATTGCATTTGGACTCTATGGATTTCTAGTTTGAGTCTAGAATTCAGAATCTATTTCAGTTTCCTGGATGTTAGTTTCCTGGAAGTTAGCCATTGCATTCTATTACCAGTAACAAGCTTTGTCTTGCAGAAGATGTTAGTCAGTGCATAAAAACCAGTTGCCATTGCATTGATTCCAAATCATGATGACCCATGTGTATCAGAGTAGAACTGTGCTCCATAGAGTTTTCAATCACCCCTCTGGGTGGACTTGAACCACCAAACTTGCAGTTAGCAGCTGGGCTTGTTAACTGTTTGCACCACCTAGGGACTCCTAGTCAATGCATTTGCAGATTTTAAGATAGGAAGAAATCTTACTCATCTTCATACTCACCACTTTTTACAAGTCAGTGTTCTATACATAACATTTTTTGATTGGATTTGAATGGGTCCTCAGAGTTTCAGAACAAGGTCAAGAAGTGTTTTAAGTGATTAAAACTAATAAAATCGAACACATGATGAATAGTGTTAGCTACCTGTATTGCTGACCTATCTTGGGAGTTGGCTTATAAATGCGATGCTATTGGAATCAAGAAGTCTCAGCTGCTGATCAGGAAGCTATGGAAGTGCTGGCCCTATTGTTAGTTGATATAGAAAGGAAATGGAAAGTAAGAATTTCATAGGTTTTAGCCCAATCCAAGGAAGCAAGACACTGCATCTGGTGGACACAAGTGTTTGGCTCACTGGTCTGAAGCTCTGCTTTTGTGGCAGAATAGTTCACTATGCTGGCTACAGTTTACTTGAGATAATTCCCTCCACTCTCATTGTTAGACAAGGCTTCCAGGTATCTTGAGTATATGGAGCTGTGTATTTTCCAGTTCCAGGGATCAGACTGATCTCTTCCCTTTCTCTTGTCCCTACAATAACCAATCACAAGCTGCTGCCTGTGAGTGTGAGACCCAGTCTAAAAAAGCCTGTTGCCCTCCCTTCTGAAAAAAAACTTTAACAGTGATTTCCGTAAGTGTCTCTCTAGCCTCTCCTTTACTGCCAACTAACAGAGTAGGCTCTGTTTTCCCCACGCCTCCCTCTGTCCATCCCAGGAGACACAGATGAGTCTGAAGTGTCCAAATTTCCTAAATGCATTTTAGAGATGTGCTTTTGAAATCCAAGGTATAGGATACTGATGCCATCTTTACCACACATATGGCTCTTAGCACTTTACGCTCAATTTTCTGCTTAAAAGGGTGCCGCTTATAAACCAGCAAATACAGCAAGTGACTAATTAGCCAAATTAATGAGGGCTTGTTTACTTGAAGTCCCCAGTGCCTTTGGAACTTGGGATGTTTCATTATTACAATCTGCAAGTGGTTTCGTCCAATTAATTTTTAACATACGGCTCTTGCCTCTTCTCAGTAATATGCAATATCCTAATTCTTCAAAGGAGTTTGCAAGCATTAACTTATTAATCCTCATAAGGAACACTAAAAGACTGAAACAAAAAGGAATCACAGTGCTTTTTTGTCAACATGTTTTGGCATGCAGGTAGTCCCCAGGTTAAGAACAAGATCTGTTCCTAAGTCTGTCTTTAAGTCGCATTTGTAGGGAAGTCAGAGAACAAGTACATAAGGTTCTTGTTTAGTGTTAGTTAGCCAAATGTTTGTCTTAGTATATAGTATATCTTTTACCTTTCTATGCATATAAAACACTAAAGAAACACTTTCAAACTGCGCAATGTTCTCATGACCGTCACAAAGCAGTGCGTGCGTTCGTTATTACAAACCATTGTATTTAACTCAAATTTTTAAAATAATAGGCTTTATGGTAGTTCGTTCTTAAGTATGAGCTGTCCATAAATCAGATGTTTGTAACCAAGGACTGCCTGTATTTTACAAATTCTAGTCTACAGATCTTATGTAAGATTGGCAAAGTGCGAGTATCAAGGCCCATTCTAAGAAAGGGAAATACCAAAATATACAAATGGAGAAGTAAAAAGAATTGCTCCTTGGCACAGAATGAATGAGAAATAAGCTAAGAAAAGTTAATTTTCTTACTTCCAGCCCTGTATGGGATCACCTGATTAGAGACAATCCAAATCTAACTAGGCACACTGAGGCATGCATCTAGAGCACACACAGTGATGTACATCTAGAACACATGAAGAAGAGAAGGGATACAAAGAAAGTAATACATGTAGTCCAGCCTTTCTTAGTAGTGAGTATTAAACTCAGGTGTTGGAGGAAAGCAGCAATAATCCCACCCTTAAATACTGGGAATTATAGCTAACAAATAATGGATCATTAGTGGCTTAATTGTGCTCATGCAGAACCTGTACATGGACCAAGAGGCAGTCGTTCGGACAGAACAGGGGGATGCCAAGTGATTTAAAATCAGGAAACGTGTACGTCAAGGTTGGATCCTTTCACCATACTTATTCAATCTGTATGCTGACCACATAAACTGAGAAGCTGGACTATATCAAGAAGAATGGGGCCTCAGGGTTGGAGGAGGACACATTAACAAACTGCGATATGCAGATGACACAACCTTGCTTGCTGAAAATGAAGAGGACTGGAAGCATTTACTAATGAAGATCAAAGACCACAGCCTTTAGTATGAATTACACCTCAACATAACGAAAACAAAAATCCTCACAACTGGACTAATAAGCAATAAGCAACATCATGATAAATGGAGAAAAAATTGAAGTTGCCTGGGATTTCATTTTATTTAGATTCAAAATCAATGCCCATCGATGCAGCAGTCAATAAATCAAATGATGTAGTGTGTTGGGCAAATCTGCTGCCAAAGACCTCTTTAAAGTGTTAAAAAGCAAAGGTGTCACTTTAAGGACTAAGGTGTGCCTGACCCAAGCCATAGTATTTTCAGTTGCCTCATATGCATGCAAAAGCCGGACATTGAGTAAGGAAGACCAAAGAATTGATGTCTTTGAATTACAATGTTGGTGAAGAATACTATATATACACCATGGACTGCCAGAAGAACAAACAAATCTGTCTTGGAAGTAGTACAGCTAGAATGCTCCTTATCAGTGAGGATGGTGAGACTTTGTCTCATATACTGTGGACATGTTATCAGGAAGGACCAGTCCCTGGAGAAGGACATCATGTTTGCTAAAATAGAAGGTCAGAGGAAAAGAGGAGGACCCTCAGTGAGATGGATTAGCACAGTGGCTCCAACAGTGGGCTCAAGCATAGCAGTGATTGTGAGGATGGTGCAGGACTGGGCAGTGTTTTGTTCTGTTGTACATAGGGTTGCTATGAGTAGGAACTGACTTGAGTGCACCTAACAAGAACAGTGGCTTAGTAACTCTCTCTCCTCCAATCCATTTGATGCATTGTCTTATTTGACTTTCCCTTGTCAAAACACTTTATGACTCTCCATTGTTAAGAATATAAGATTCAATCTCTTTACCTTGGATTGAAACCCTTTTACCATCTGGTTCTTATCTACCTTTTCACCTTTTTCTCCTTGTTTCAGTCTCTCAACTTCTCAGAGGAGTGAGGTTGATTAAAAGTCACAAGTTGCAAATATTTTGATGGATCCACTGTTTTAAGAGAGTAGAAATTTGGATGTTATGAATATTTGAAGAAAAAATAACATGAGTGTTCTCAGCCTTTCCATCTCCTAATCTGCTAAAGGGGGCAGTGGTGGTAGAATTCTCTCTCTCCATATGGAGACCTGGGTTTGATTTCCAGCCAGTGTACCTCATTCCACCACCACCACTCATCTGATAGTGGAAGTTTGCATGTTGCTGTGATGCTGAACAGTTTTAGCAGTTTCCAGACTAAGACTAGGAAGAAAAGCCTGGTGATCTACTTCTGAAAAATCAGTCAATGAAACCCTATGGATCACAACTGTCTAATTAACAATTGCCTATAGGAATGGTGCATGACCAGGCAATGTTTCATTCCATTGTGAATGGGGTCGCCATGAGTCACTGGCCAACTACTTAACAATAACAACAATCGGCTAAAAAAAGGTTTCAGCTTTGTTTGCACAGCTTCTTTGCCTTTCTTGTTCTCTGAGGAGTGAAGGAATATTCTGCTATTGCCAGGCCAAATTTCTTAGGTTTGTAATGCAGAATGAGAGACATAAGTGGACGGCGCGGAACAACCAGAAAGCTCAGACTAGGTGTGGAGGAAAAGGATTTTTTTAAGGGAGTTTTGGGTAGAGTGGTTCTCGAGGAGTTTCAAACCATGAAGAAAATAGAAGGGAGAAGAAATGAAAATTTTAAAAAACATTACCGTGGACTATATATATCCTCTTTAAATGCAATCCAAAGGGATTGAATAATCTTGATACTATCCTTTGCTTGCTGAACAGTATTTCCTTGACTAAGGCACTGCTGAGATGGGGTCTCATGGATCATGGTTTCCATAGTGTTACATGTATGAGAGTGAAGTTCTAGAAACTAAGTGAGCATTAGGTACCATTTAAATTTAAAGATACTTTCACTAGCCCTTTTAGTCCTATTTCTGAAACTCAAATCTTTGGTTTACTTAGAGTTCTTTCAGAATCATCTTCCAAGACTCAGCTCTGATGTTACCTTCTCTGAACCCTTTTCCTGATGTTCTTCTTTTCCTCAGTGTAATTGACCCTTTGCCCTTTGGGTCTCACTTCTCACTTGCACCACCTTCTCTCACTGCATCTATAGCACTTCACTATATTGTCTGTCTCTCCTACTGACTGCGAGTTCTTTGAAGGCAGGGACCATCTATGTATTCCCTGAGTCTAGCACTAGACATGGCACATAGTAGGCACTCAATGCACATTTGTTGAATATACAGCTTCTTAGCCAGAATGTTTGCTTATTGTTTTTCCCCATTTTCTCCCACTGCCACAGATGGCAGACTAATGAATCTTTTGGAAGAACAAACAAACCAACAAAATACACAGTGGCTCCATACTGTTTATTAAAATGAGTCCAAATTCATTAGTGTTGTATTCAAAGTTCTTGATAATCTGACTTCAAAATACTTTTCCAGGCTTACTCCCCTTTACGGTCTTTACATTCTATCCAAATTGGGCAACTTGTGTGGTTTTTTTTCCCTTTTTTTCAAAATGTTTCTTGTTAGTGGGAAGAAAGAATCTTATAAATATCCCAGCAGGTCTCTTGCCAGTCTCAGAATTTGCACTTGTAGATTGGATAGGAAGGAAGTTGGGACAGAAACAGGAGGCAAAAAATCACACTTACAGGAGGATGTATGTTATTACAAATGTTCTAATTTCTATGTTAAGTGTAGGGTCACTAGGTTTATTACATTTTAAACAAACAAGCAAACTAACAAACAAATGAACAAGGACCATGCATGGACCATAGGAGATCTTGTGGCACAGTGGTTAAACTCTTGACTGCTAACCAAAAGGTCAATGATTCAAACCCACCAGCTGCTCCCTGGGATAAAGATGTGGCAGTCTGCTTCTTTAAAGGTTTATAGCCTTAGAAACCCTACGGGGCAGTTCTACTCTGTCCTATGGGGTCACTATGAGTCGGAATCGACTTGATGGCAACCGGTTTGTTTTTTTGGATTTACGCATGGACCAATGATGAAAGTGTAAGATAAATGAAGGGCATGATGAATCTAATTCTATGAACTTGAAGTAAACAAAAGGGTAACTGGGGGTTTTAGTGCAATGGGCAAAAAACGACAAGCATTATGCCTGATGATACTTGTCTCCGCTTCATCCGTGTCTGAGATCCTAGCTGCTTCATCTCAACACTCTTCATTTGTGGGGCAGTCACTAATAATTGTGGATAATGTTTTTAAAGTTTGTCTTTCATACCTAGGTACCTATGTAGAACAAGTATTGAAAATGTATGTTGAAGATTTCTCAATAATGACTTTCTGTGGGTGGTCCTCCAACTTGAGTGTGCCTAAGAAAAACCCAGGGGGATTTTGTTAATGTAACATTTTGAATTTCTCGGCCCATCTCCCAGAGATTCTGATTTATTAGCTTTGGTTGTATAATCCAAGAATCTGAGTTTAAATAATCATTCTGGGGGTATTTGATGCAGGTAGCCCAAGAAAAGTATGCCATATGATTTGGTCATGTTCTTTTTGGAATATCAAGTTAGACATCAGACTTCTCAGTAGTGTAGAGATGTACAAAGACCCTGAATATGCTCTCAAGAAGAGTATCAGAAATGGTTAGAATAATGGAAGGATTGATTTGAGGCATTTACAAGGTTTAAAGGATCTAAGTATGTCTAATCTTTAAAGCCTGGCTCAGCAACAACTAATAGGAGGTGTGATAACGCTCTACAAATATTTGAAAGGCATAAACATCAAAGATGGAGAGAAATTAGTTAGCTTGTTAGAAGATGGTATCATTAAGAGTGACTAAAATGACCTCTGGGCTGAATCTAGGATTAGCTTCCTGAAAGTAAAGTGATTAGGTTTCAGAGTAGGCTCTTAACAGAAGTCATATATCAACAGATAAATGTGGGAAAAACATTGGTCCACAAATGAGTTGATTTTACTTGTGTTTAAATGCTGGGGAATGATAGACCCCAAACTCCTTCTATTCCCCATTTTCTTCCTGCAGTACCCACTTGGATTTCTCTCCCTTTTGCTCTCATACTTGGCCTTGGTAAGTATCTTAGGCTGGGTTCTCTAGAGAAGCAAAACCAGTAAAATGTATAAATATATATAGAGAGAGACTTTATATCAAGGAAATGGCTCATGAGTTTGTAGAGGCTGAAACACCCAAGTCTGTGAGTCAGGATAGAGGCTTCTCCTGATTCACGTAGCCACAGGGACTGCTGAACCTAAGATCGGCAGGTCAGAGAGCAGGGCTCTTGCTCACAGGCTGCGAAGATCTATGAATCCCAAGATCAGCAGGCAAGACTTTGGGAAGCTGCTAACTCAAGTTCCAAAAACCAGAGGTCAGATGAACAGGAGCCAGCTGCAGGACCCAGAGCAAGCAAAAGCCCACAAGCCTTGCCAGAATGTCCACTTATATTCAATGCAGACCGTATGCCCAAGGAAACTCCCTTTCAACTGACTGGTTACTCATAGCAGATCCCATCATGGAGGTGATCACATTATATCAAATCTCATCATGGAAGTGATCATATCATATGACTTCCAAGCTATATCATCTCTGCCAAACCACTGAGAATCATGCCCCAGCTAAGTTAACACACAACCTTAACCATCACAGTAAATTTTCTTGGTCCTTTGTGTTGTCTCTGGGGACATCATGATGTTAGCCAGCTTTGATTCTCCAAACCAGCAGTTGCATGTACTACTATTACCACCATCACCAGTTGGGATGGACTTAATTTTGACTCATGGCGCCCCCATATGTATCAGAGCAGAGCTGTGCTCCATAGGGTTTTCAATGGCTGATTTTTGGAAATAGATCACCAAGGCTTTCTTCCTATGCGCTTCTGTGTGGACTTGAACCTCTAACCTTTTGATTAGCTGCCAAGCACATTAATCATTTGCATCACCCAGGGATACCAAGTACTTACTACTAAGCACCCCTTTAATGTCTCTTAAGGCACTAGTATAGGCACTGGGTAACAAGACAACAGAGACTCTGTCCTCTGGGAGTTTATATTATAGAAGTTTACTAATGATACCCCACTCACTGTGTTTCTAGCTGGAATTGGTTATTTCGCCAACTCTGTCCATGGGGAGAACACAATAGTTCTTGGCTGTCAGGGAGAAATACCATGACAATGGATGGGAGCATAACGGCCACTCCAGTCCTTCTTTCCAACCCTATCTCATTCCCCATCTTCATCTCCTTTTGTTATTAATTCAGCTGGATTTGAAATGCACTGTTCGCTTCAGCAAACATTCAACATTTGTGAATTTCCTTAATTCTGCATTCCATCATCATCCGAGAGGTCTTCAGGGCAAGCAAAGCTGGGCAATTATCATGACCCTGAGTTTTGTGCTGTCCTTATAACTGGCAGCTGGTGAAAGGACAGGGGAGCAACAGATGCCTTCTAGGTAATGCAAAAAGAAAACAAACAAACTAACAAACATTCAGTTGGTAAACTCAGTACCATCTCCATCTCCCAGGCAAAAAAGAAAAAAAAAAGGACTATCCATTCCCTCTCCAGACTTACCCTCCTTTCCATCTTACACTGCAAGTTGCTGCTTATAATTTTCTCTTTTAAAGCTGGTGCTCACTTAAAAATAAACAAACATAAAAAACACTTAATAGCATCCATATGCAAATGTTCCAGGGAGAAATGGTAGG
The DNA here is from genome assembly GCA_030035585.1 of Dugong dugon. Lineage (NCBI taxonomy): Eukaryota > Metazoa > Chordata > Mammalia > Sirenia > Dugongidae > Dugong > Dugong dugon. Next base: position 132,014,398 of record CM057462.1, read on the forward strand.
GCTGCAGGGTGGAGTGGCTGACTAAAATGTTCTGAAAGGTTGGAGGTTCAAGTCCATTCCCAGGCACCTGAAAAGAAAGGCCTGGCAATCTACTTCCAAAAAATCAGCCACTGACAATTCTGTGCAGTACAGTTCTACTCTGACACACATGGGGTCACCACGAATCAGAATTGATTCCGTGACAACTGTTCTTATTTTGTTGTTGTTGTTCTACTTCCCTAGATTTTGTTTGGGTTCTTTCAGTGTCCTGGCTTCTGTCCTATTACCCTAGATCGAGGTAGACCTAGAGCTTGAGGATAGGAACAGAGACTTCTCTTTTTTTGATAATTCCCTGCTCGGCCAACAGTTGGCAGGCCTTGATGCTTTTCACACATTATTTTTTTACTTCTCACTACAACTCCATGGAACGCCAGCTCCCACAGCAGAGTGCGAATGTGGAACATGCCATTTAGGGCTTTGTCATTTCTGCTATTTGGGTTTTCTTCCTTCCCGTAGGCAGATACAGTAACTGAGGCACAGTTATTGAACTCTAGAATTTTACAATGAGACTTGTATATTTATTTATTTTAATGTTTTCAGAGTTGAACTTAGAACTGTGATCATCCTGATTGAATGAAAGTACTCAGCCACCTTCTGTGAAGAGTACGCATGCAGACCTTTAGCCAGCACTGGGTCCCAGGGTCATCTTCTCCGAATATTTTTATAAACCGCATGGGAAGAGTTAACTATGGTCCTAAACGTAAGCAAAGGAAAAGTCTAGAACTGTGCTGTTCTTTAGGGTAGCCACTAGCCATAGATGGCTACTGAGCACTTGAAATTTGACTAGTCTGAATGGAGATGCATCGTAAGTATAAAATACATACCAGATTTAGAAAACCTAGAAAAAAGAAGTAAAATATATTATTAATAACTTTTATACTAATTACATGCTGAAAAAATAATTTTTTAATATATTAGGTTAAAAATATTATTAAAATCAAGCTCACTTGTATCTTTTTACTTTTTTAAGATGTGGCTGACAAACAGTTAAAATTACATACGTGTTTGCATATATTTCTATTGGGCAGCTCTGGTCTAGAAAAAGAGATATCTAGAAATTTGTGTTTCTAATTAAGCACCCCTTACATTTCTAAAAAACCTTTTATTTATTTTTTGGATGCTGCTTATATCTACCATTTAAACTACCTTAGAATTAAACTGCCACCTTTGCTTTTAAAAACATCTGGCATGTAACACAACAGGCATAATTATTTTTCTGCTACAACCATGTTGCTATAGGAACAAAGTTATGGTATAATAAAGAATAACTTGAGCTAATAACTTGTATATGGAAATAGTTCTGTCTTCATTGTGAGGAACCACAAGGCACACATACTGTTTCATTGCACACACAAATCCCTTTTATAATGATGCTTTTTCATTCATTTGGCAAGCTTTTATTATTATTAACACAACAGTGAAAACTCCATACATATCAGGATGAAAGCATCTATTTTGGATAATCAAACCTATAAATCTTGTGACTGCTCAGTTATAACCAATTAGCTCCCTTTCCTTAAAACTGCAGTACACCATATGGTGCAAAAAGGGTGGCTGCTCACTTCCAGCAGCACTTTGAACTGGGAGACACAATCATGACAGCTATGGAAACTCAAGGGGAGGTACAAGTGTGTGAGTCTCCAAAAATGCTCATTTTCAACTCCATTAAGACATGCTTCTATTTCTTACAATGCTGACTTCTTCGTTAGCTATGTCACAAGTACTCATCAGTCCATGAGCAGAGTCCTTCTTTATACCTCTGATGCTCCATTGTTTGATAGCTGGAGAGATTTTTTTTTTTTAAAATAAAAAAATTGGGGGTGATAATAAAGAACTTCAAGCACATTTCATACCTATTCTGTGATATTGATTTATTGGTTTGCCTATAGCACCAAGCTGTTGTTGTACGTGTGTGTGTGCATGTGAGTGCATGGGCGCATGGGGTCTGTATGTGTATATGTGTGTCTCTGTGTGTGTGTAATAAGCAATCTATAGACAAAATGCAGTGCAGTCCAGAGGCAACATGACATTGGCATGGATGGTGATTTTTTTGTTTCATTCACTGTTTTATCTTTATATAAAAATTTTGGGTTACAATGTTTAAATAGTTTGATTGTTGACTATGTAAATGTTTATTAATCAACTAGATGTATTACTAATGCAAAAACTACACTTTCAACTTTTAAAGGCCAAGAATTCTGACTTGATTGTGTGTGTGTGTGTGTGTGTGTGTGTGTGTTTACATATCCCCTGGGAACAGTCTCTTTTGGACATCTGGGATCTTGGTTTTATTGAATTAAAATTTGTCTCATGATTCTAATGCTGCTTTTTTAAATCTGTATTTTTAGATAGTGGTTGGTTGCTTCTGAATTCTTTTAACCTTATAATGGCAGACTCATAAAGTGCTTAGATACGGTTTAAAAACCTAAATAAAAAAATACTGAGAAAACTTTCATATTTCTATACTTCTCGTTTAATACTGTTTCTTGCCTTCAAATCTCCTCCATAAAACATTTCAGATTCAGTTTCTGTTTGAGTTGTTCATCATTCCTACAAACTATAGCTGACCTATTCATAAATTTGTTTTTGGATAAAAAAGATGACCTAGAAGATATTTCGCTCAGTAAAACCCTGCCAAAACCTGATAAGTGGGGTCCAAAAAATCCAATCCTGTAAAATGTAGGTTCACCGCATTGCCAAGTTAATGAAATGAGGGGGGTGAGCATGTTTAATCAGCTGGCACAAAGTTCCTGGGGTTTGGCTGAGGGACCCAACTCTGTCTCCATCCCAGCTGCACTTTGTTGCCACCTAATGATGGTTGTCACCTCTGGCTGAGTTATCACTGCATTGACTCAGGGTCTTGTGGATGACTGCGAATTCTGGAACAGCAGCAGCAATCCTGGGAATCTCCCGGTTAATCTGTTTCTATTTCATTGGCCTGATCTGAGGATATTGAACCAGAAGAATCCCAGAGACCCAGGGAGCCACTCTCCTCCTCACCACCTCCCAAGAAAAGGTTGCCTGCCATTTCCATCAAGCTTCACCTTCCCCTCTATGTTCCTATTCTAGGTCTTCCCTCCCTATATAAGAGCTTTAGCCCAAAATATCTGAGAATAGGGTTAGGTAGAGGAAAGGCATTAATCGTGTTGCACCCAAATATTTGTTATTGTAGAGCCTGTTAGTGTGAGTTTTGTTGCAATTGTGTTATATTTCGTGAAATGTCATTAGTAATGAATTTGGCAAAAACTGTACTCTCCATCTACATGAGTGTTCTAGATTTTCATTCCCATATATCTTCAGCTCTTGCCTATAGATGATCATTAAATATGTAGATTTTATTTATTTTCAAATTTTTGCTTATTTATTTAGCTGAGGGATGTTAACTTCATTAAGACATGCAGATGGTATTTTAATAAATTTAGAGAGGTAAATTCTACTTTTATTTACTGTTTTGTCCCCAAAATTAATTGCTTGAAAAAATCAAACCCTAGTGTTTGATTGATAAGAAAGGGAATTGGGGACAATTCATATGCTGATCACAGATGAAACAGTATGTAATATTCAAACGTTAGGTAAATCTTATATGAAAGAGCTCTCCTCCCTTGCCAAATACCTATAGCATTTGATGTGAAACAATTGTGCTACATATGAGTCTTAGCTCCCCTACAAGAATATAAAAATTATCATTAATGACAGATCTAATTAATTTTTGTATGACTCCCAGTACACACAGTAGGCTTTTAATAAATGTTGAAAGAAAGAAAGAACATATGCATACGCATATGCTTTAAAAATGTTGTGTAAAAAAAAGACAAGCCATTAGCCCTAATCAAACGTCTCAGATCTCCTCCAGCCGGGGTGTATAAGCAACTGTGACTGTAGGTTGCTAAAACATTATGGAATCAGGCATAGCTCACATGCTTTACAGAGAGCCAAAATGTCTTCCAACCTCCTTTATCACTCAGCTTATTTGAATATTCTATCTAGACATTGGAGATGGAAATAAGCTTGTTTCTTGGTGCTGTAAAAGCAATGGTTCTGTAGCCACAGTCTTAATCAGCTTTCATTCCAGCTGGATTATCCTATCCAGAGAAATGGCTATTTTTTTTTTTTTGAAAACAAGTTCACACAATTCTCAGTAATTAAGGTGCAGTGGTTAAGAGTTCAGCTGCTAACCAAAAGGTCGGTGGTTCAAATCCACCAGCAGCTCCTAGGAAACCCTATGGGGCAGTTCTGCTTTGTCCTATAGGGTCGCTGTGAGTCAGAATTGATTGGATGGCAACCTTTTCTTTTCTTATATTCCAACCAGAGCTTTGGAAAATCCCCAAGGAAATTCAGACACTCTGAGGCTCTGTGGAAAGGTCACCTTATGTAGCAGAACCTTTTAGGTGTGTGGGATCTTGTCCCACAGTGAGAAACAAGAAATGCGAGGAGGTGATTGTGCCTTCTACCAGGAAGATTTAGGCTGCAGTCCCCACAGTGCTCAACAAGGCAGAATCTTTTCTTAGAGGTAATGAAATCATCTTTCAAAGTGCCAGTTGTATGATAGTCCTGGATTTAATCCTGTGCCTGGATCCTTGCTTGACAGTAATGGAATAAATATGCTACTGGTTGGGAGAAAGGGTGCTTTCAGGAATTTAAACGGAAATGCAGACTCTAAGCTGGGTCCAGAAGCAGACTTTAGAAGGCCTCTGTATCTCCTCACAGCTTATGCAGAATGATGTGTGAGTGTGCATATAAGCATTTTTTTGGGGGGAGATGCAGAGTTTTCATTAGATTCTCAAAGGAGTTCAAAGCTCCCAAAAGAAGAATATTTAATTCAAGGGACCCAGCTTAGCAGATAGATACAAACGGTTATTTGAAAAAATTTAAGGGGTGATGTTCCTAGCATTCCTTATGGATAATTATAAAAAAAAAAAAACCCAGGTGAATATTAGTGACTAATCTGAAAAAGTTAACATGAGGACCTTTGTGTAAAAGTGTGCACTGTAGAGTTGTGCGGAACTCACTGATTGCATAAACAGAGCCTGAAGAGGACAGATGTACAAAGGGACCAAGTTGGGTGAGAAGAGAGAGGAAGTTTATGATGAAGGAGGACAAAATGGAATACAGTCGGAGGAAGCAAGTAGGGTGGTGGATGGTCTAGAAATTATGGAACAGGATAAATTTAAAAGAGCTAAGAATATTTAGAAAAGAGAAGGCTTTGTGTTGGAGAACGAAGGAGAGCCTTGGTAAGCACCTTTAAATATCATGTGGAGGAGAAGCTGGATTTATTTTGTTTTGGGTGCCTGAGGGGGCAGAAGAGGGCAAGAGTGGGATTTGTAGATTTGGAATGAACATAAGAAAGAGCTGTCTTTCTGTCAGAATTGTTTAGTTGTGGGCTGAGATGCCTCATGAGGAGTGAGTGCCCTACCTTTACAAGTGTACAAAGTGAGGTTAGAATGTGGTAGAAGGGTCTTGCATTCATAATAGTCTTGGTTCGATGAGCTCTGGATTCATTAGTTCACTGCCAAGTTGTCATGTCTACTTGGATGTCTTGAAAGCACCCCAAACTCACACTAAACTCATGAATTTCCTCTTCAGACCTGGACTTTTCTAGTTCTCTGTCTCAATGAGTGGCACCACCATCACCTAGTTATGGAATCTAGAAATCTTTCTATCTCCTCCCCCTTTTAAATCCACATGTTTGATCTATCACCAAATCCCATTTATTTATTTCCTTAATATGTCTCAGATCTGTTCCCTTCTCCCTATCCCCATTGCTACTAATGTCTCTATTCCTGAACTTGCAGTTGTATGCATCAATTCTTGCTCTTTTTCAAGCCAACTTTCATATCTCAGCCAGAGTGGTCTTGCAAACACAAATCTGATCATGTTCTTTCTCCATCCCACTTCCTCTCCTGTTGCCCCATGTTTTAGCACTTCAGTGACTTCCCAATGCTCTCTCCAGACATAGGACTTTTGCACATGCAGTTTCCTTTGCCTGGAATGTTGGGACCTTCACCTCCAACCTCCATGTTCTTCAAGGAGAACAACCTCCATGTTTTCAATGCTCTTCACCTCCAACCTTCACCCTGCCCCAACCCCTTCACTTTTTAAATTTTCATTTTTTTAAATCAAAAAAATATATAATTTCTTTCTTTTTTTTTTTTTTTTCAGAATTAGGTTCAACCATGACCTGAAGGTAAATCTCTGACCTTCCTAATTAAGCAATTCCTTCATCTTACCTCTTACGACAGCATTTCCTTCACAGCGTCTTTCACAGGTACACGTAACATTTATTAGCGTGAATTTTTAATTAATGTTATCTTCCCCATGAAACTAAAGTTCTGTGTCTTTGTGATGATGCAGAGCATATTAGGTGCTCAGTAAGGATTTATTGATTGAATGAAAGAAAAAGTCTCTTGTAATTCTGAAATTCTATGATCCTGAACCAGGGGCTTGGGGACAGGGGTGAGGTGGAGGGACACTTGGTGATCTGAGGCCTGAAAAGGGGGCCTTGGAAACGAGCAGTTGAGAGAACTGAGGACAAAACTGTGTTATTTCCCAGATTCACAGAGGATTTTCAACAAAGGGAGCCTCAGAATGGTGGTCTTTCTGGTAATTTGATAATTTACTGTTTGATCCCTGATTTTCTCAGGGGTTTAGTGATATGAGAGGTGGGATCTTTCCTCTTCCTAAAACAGTGAAGATGGAGCTGGGAAGAGGTCACCTCCCATTATACCCTGATTAACATGTTGTGCAGCCCTGCACGGCCCCCTTTAGCCTGTTCCAGACCAAAGGGGAGAGAGTCTTTTCACTGGTCTGGTTCCTGAGTTGATTCCCCTAACCTAGTTGTATTCCTCATCCCCTCTTCTCATTTTTTTGATTACTCGCTCAGGTGTTTCTTCTCTTGTCACACATTGCCTTGGACTTTCACCCCTCCTGTGGGCAGAATTCTTAGCCTGGTGGACAGGGTTCAGAAACATCCCACCAGAATCTATCATCACAGCTCATTTTACCACTTACCCTAGTCAGACAAATTTCCATGCTTGTCCACTCAACTCAGCACGTATGACACGCTCATCAGAGAAACGCTCAGAAAGGTTAAAGGGTTAGGCTTTTACTGACAAAGAAATAAGGGCCTGAGTGTGAAACTGGGCTTCTGGAGACCATGCGGGCTGTGAGGTACACTGGGCCCTGCATATTTTGGCTGTTACTATGGTATGGTAAATGAGCTCTGGTGGTGCAACAGTTACGTACTCAGTTGTCAATCATGGGACAAAGACCTGGCAATCTGTTCCTGTCAAGATTACAGCCTAGGAAACTCTATGGGGCAATTCTACTCTGTCACGGAGGGTTGCTACTAGTTGGAATCAACTTGATGGCATCCAACAACTACAACAACATGGTACAATAAGATAATTATAATGAACTCTTGTTATTTATGTCTTATGTTGAAGCCCAAAGACAATCTAGTTCTGTATTTCACAATGCAGTAAAATCTAATCCAGCTGTTCAACAGCATTTGCTACTCACTTCCGAGGGCAGCACACTTTGGATTACATCATTCAAAAGTGAAATGCCAGCATTGGTGAAGGGATCCAAACTGACCACTTTCTTAAGAGGAGACCTTGGAGGTAACTATTCTGTCCAGCTGGCTAAAGTTTTCCTTTATATCTGATCTTATGGAATAACAGGCTTTGTCCTGAATGAAGTAGCATTTCAATTAATAAAGGGGAACTTTTGTTTCTCTGGGAAATGAGAGATAATTTTTTGGGGTCAGGAGTCACTCTGGTTTGAGTGAGTTATACCTGTATTGCCAAGGCTCTTAGGTCAGGTTTTTCTAGACCCAGAGACAAGGATTTGGGTCATGCCATTTAGTTGAGAGGTGATCTCAGGACGCACTGTGAAGGAAGAGAGGAGAGCTAATAGAGGTTCACTGCTGTGGGCAACTGGGGCTCAATCCCATAGGGAACCTCCTGAGAGACTGTGTAGAGCATACTTCATACTGTTCACCAAGGTCTGGGGAAGCTGGTGTGTTTATCCACCGACTCCTGGCCCATTTTGGTTGAGCGTTGCTCCTGAGAGTTCTGATCTGCTTCCAGCCCAGGCTAAGCATGCTCCCTCAGCCAGAAAACACCCTCAGGCATAGATCCTGGAAGTTGTAGGACTGTATGGGGACTGTTTGCAGGTGACCTCAGGGATGGACTGAGGGAGTGTGGGCACCGACACCATCTGTAAAACTGAGTGAGAGAGAACCCCCACCTGGCTGGCACTCCCAAACTGCCTCTTTGCATCAATGATGAGCAGGAGAGCTGCACTCTGCAGCTAACAGAAGTGGGGATGCAGCACTGTAGCATGGCAAACTGGACCCTTGCCTCAGACCTCCTTGTCAGGGAGGCAGTGACTGAGGGAACAGCCGGTGGGAGGAGAGGTAGAGGCGATGCTATTAGGTGATGCCAAAGCAAAGACAATGAATGGAGACAGTGATTTGTCTTTCCAGCACCACCCCCCCTCCATGGTGCTCACAGGTACCAGGGTAGGGCTGTGGCCTCAGATCCAATCCTTGGCAGCTGTGCCCTATCCTTTCCTACATGACCCTAAGATTGTGCTTTTGTGACATCACCCTCCTTCCTTTCTCTGTCAGTGTAGCCATGATGTTCTCTTTAACCAGAGTCCCCATGTTCCAGGGAGAGAGGAATAAAGAATGAACCATAAGGGCAGAGGCTGTTTCGTGGGCCTGTGCCTACCCCGATGGGCATGGTCCTGCCTGGGCTGTGTTCTCTGAATTGAGCTGAACTGAATTTTATCCAGGTGGTTCCAGGCAAGGAAACAGGCATGTGCTCAGCTGGATTCTGGCTTGTGCATGCAGCAGGGTAGCTCACAGAGTTTATTCAAGCTCTTTAATAATTTGGACTAACTCCCTTAGCCCTGAAAATTTGGACTAGGAATCAAGCTACATTAAAGTGGGTATTATCAGAAATTTTCACTTTTCTTGTTATTTTGGGTTAAATGTGTAAGGTAAACAAAGGAATTGGAATTGGTTAAGCTGGTTTCAGTCTCCAGGTTTCCTTGTAAGTTTAATCCCCTCTTCATGAACTTCCCTCTGTTCTGCCCTTCACTCAGTCATCGTTTCAAATAAGATATTTAGAAAAAGTGCTGACACTTAAAATTGAAATTCCATTGTCTGCTTCTCTCCCCGCAACCAAAAACTGGTCTGCTTAGTTCTTTTTGAGTATAACTTCTAACAATTCAGCCCTCAGACACCATAATACAAAAATGTTTCTCAACCCAATTTTAATCCAGTTGCACAGTGCGTCGTGGAATGAGACAAAAATTAGAGTAATAAAAACAGACAGCGTCTTTGCGTACGCATTATGTCTTAAAAATTTCAGCTCTCCCGACTGGCTTCATTTTAACTAGCAGAGAAAAATATAATCCGCCAAAGATGGTTACCAGTGTTCAAAGCCAACCGAGCCAGAGCTGGTGTTCAGTAATTACAGCCTTGCAGTCTCTCGGAGATTCCATCCTCGCTAGACCCTCTGTCGTCCCCATTTGTAACGTTGTTCATTATATTCAACCTGCTGCCATCACTCTGGAGCTTTCAAAGGTATTCTGGGGGCTATCTTGCTGTAGGACATGGATAATGAAATAGTTAGATGTGACTTGTATTATAATCGCCTCACCTAACCCCCATTTAGCTTGAAAAGTAGACTTAATAAAAGCGGGAGTGAAAGGCACTTTCTTAATAAGGAGTCTTGTATGGTATTACCTGCTGTTTTTCATTGTGTGTCTCATCTCGTGGTTTTCCTTTGAGATACATGACAGAAGAAAGCCAAGCACATCTCTTAATTTTAAAGTACTTTACAAATTTATTGCGGTAATCTACCAAACTTGATCAATAACTTCAGACTAACAGGGCTGATTTCCAAAGTACATATGTGTGCTTATAAAGATAGGCAGACCTGTTCACTAGAGAGGAAAGCTGTCTTATGTCCAAGAAGCTAGAGGATTCTACTGTATAATAATTTAATATTCTGTTTGCAAAAGGTAATTATAAAACTCTCATTCCGTCTCTTGCTGTGATGGGCTCAGGATGAATTTAAAATGGATTAAGAGGAAATGGATAAGACGTTCTGTATTGCTGAACTCTGCCCGGTGTCATGATATGCAAACAGTGAGCGAGCGCTGAAACTACTAAATACACACTGAAGAGATGACAGGGCTCAAACGCGAGAACGCCTGGATCTGCCAGAGAAAAGCGCTCCTAAAAATAGTGCTAACAATTTACAGAAGAGAAAATCTGACTGTGGTGTAAAAATCTTTGAAGGCAGAACTGCTCGGAGCTGGATGCTGTAAACATATTCATGATGTTATGTTTGAGAGGCCCCTATTTTCTATGCAATAATTGCAAATGAGAAATGGACCGGTATATGTGATGGAAAAAGAATTGAACTGGGCATTGAAAGACCTCATTTCTAGACTAAGCTTTACCACTAATTAGCTCTGTGACCCTCAGCAAGGCACAATAAATGTCTCTTTAGGCCTTATCTATAAAATGGGTTTATTACATTGAGGATGGCCTCCCTGTGTTAAAAGGCAGAGGCTGGTTGAATATTTAGGAATTTCCCTAATTCTAGCCTAATTTATGATGCAAAGTTGATTGTTAAAATTTAGGGGCCACATTTCTTTGAAGACGTTTGCCACCACACCCCCCGCCCCCTTTTTTTCTTTTATGTCATTGGATGTTTTTAAATAAATATATATATATATATATATATATGCTCATTGCAACGAGTTAAATAGTATAGAGATATAAAAAGAAAAGGTTTAAAGTTTAAAATGTCCTTGCAACATTCCCCTAAACTACCCCTCCTACTGGCCCACCTAAGGTAATCAGTGATGACAGCTGGCTATTAATCATTCTACTGTTTTTACCATACAGTCCCTGGGTGGTGCAAAAGGTTAACACGTGTGGCTGCTAACTGAAAAACTGGAGGTTCAATTCCACCCAGAGGTGCCTTGGAAGAAAGGTCTGCCTATCTTTTCTGAAAAATCAGCATTGAAAACCTTATGGAGCAGAGTTCTACTCTTACATATACGGGGCTCCCATGAATCAAATCAACTAGATGGCAACTGGTTGGATGGTTGATTGTTTTCACCATACTTTTAAACATAGGATTATATAAAATTGTATTATTTAATTATATTCAACACCCAATATTAAATTCTATTATATTAAATCTATCTTTATAGAAATTCTTTAAGCAATTTCTTTGATAAAAATGGAGTCATTTTTCATTTAATGGTATCACGGGCATTCCTCTAGATCATCTGGCCACGCCCATTCTTTGCAGATTGTCCATGGCTGCTTTTGCACTAGAAAGGCAGAGCTGAGTAGTTGCAACAGAGGCCATTTGACAGCGAAGCCAAAAATATTTACTCTCTGGCCCTTTGGAGACAAAGTTGGCTGACTATTTTCAATACATTTAGTTCTCGCTCCTCGTTTTTAAAAAGTTGCGTAATATCCCATGGAATGGTTTTCATCTTTGATTAATTCTATTGGCTCAGGTAATTGAAAAGTCCAGGGGAATACAGGCTTCAGGTACTCTTAGTTCCAGGAACTGCTATGATGTCCTCTAGAATCTGTCTCTCTCTGGTTCTCGGTTCACCTTTCTTCTTAGTAAGCTTAATTTTCAGGCAATCTATCCTCTTCTGATGACAACATTGCCATCATCCATTTCCATCTTAAATCTTACTCCCTAGTGTCATGAGATCTTTTCTTTCCCAGTAGTTTTATCGAAGGTCCTGGATAGGGCTTTCTTTGGCCTGGTTGTCCATCTCTGACCCAGTCACTGTGGTCAGGGGATACAGTACTCTATTGACCAAGCCTACGTCACATGCTCTCCTCTGGACCCTGGAGGATAAGGCCAGCCTCGCCAAAATGAATGGACTGAAGGTGAAGGAAGTGGGGTTCTCCAAAAGATAATTGGTGTGTGGTTATTAAAAAGGAATGGATGCTAGGAGCTTCAAATAAGAAATGTCTACCATATGCCCAGATTCCTCAAAGCGGGAATTGGGTAAAAGCAGTTTTAAAATTTTAGTAAATTTCATAAATTTTTTTCAGTTTTCTCTATTGTCACCAGCACTGATTATTATACCAAAAAAAGCTTTTTTAAAAATTGATCTTATGTTTGAAAAATGGAATCTCTATTTAAATTTGTATTCCAATGAGTGTTAGTGAGATTATATATCTTTTCGTAAATTTATTGATATTATATGTGTCTTAGGCTGGGTTCTCTAGAGAAGCAAAACCAGTGAAGTGTATAAATATATATACATAGAGATTTATATCAAAGAAATGACTCACGTGACTGTAGAGGCTGGAACGTCCCAAGTCTGTGGATTAGGATAGAGGCTTCTTCTGATTCACATAGCTGCAGGGGCTGGCGAACCCAAGATCAGCAAGTCGGAAAACAGGGCTCTACTCACAGGCTGTGAAAATAGATGAATCCCAACATCGGCAGATAAGCTGATAGCTCAAGTCTCAAGAACCAGAGGTCAGATGAACAAGAGGTAGCCGCAGGATCCAGAGCCAGCAAAAAGCCAGAACGTCTGCTTATATTTGGATGCAGGCCACACCTCCAAGGAAACTCCCTTTCAACTGATTGCCTACTCATAGCAGATTCAATCATGGGAGGGATCATATATAAACATCGAGAATCAAGGCCGAGCCAAGTTGACACACAATCTTAACCATCACAGTATGTTTATTCTTATATGAAATATCACAATATCACTTTGTATTATTAGACCATTTGTTTTGTTTTGTTGTTTTTTGGGTTATTTGTCTTCTTATCGTATTTACAGGAGCTCTGATAATGTTAGAGATTCAAATCTTTTGTCCATCATACATGTTGAAAAAATATATTTTTTAAATTGATTGTTTGTCTTATGACCTTATTTATGGTTGCATTTGCCACATTAAGAAAAATAGTATGTGTTAATTCTGTGAAGGAGTCTGTTCCAAACATAGAAATAAATCTCAATCTCACTAACTTGAGAGAGCTGGGTGAACGTATCACTGAAAGTTGTGTTCTTCTCTACAAGTATATTTCAAATGTTTTTCAGAAGTTACATGATTTAGGGTGTGCAAATAAAGCATCACCCAGGTTGCTGTATTGCTATATGATGCTCAGGGAGAGATCTGGGCTCATATACACTTGAACCTAGTCTCTTTTCATTCCCAAGGGATCATCTTTCACTGACATGGCTTATATCTCTACTACCATAGTCAACTAACAGAAGCCAAACAATGTTTTTGCTTAAAAATAAAGACTCTGGGTACATTAGCTCTCATTCAGATCTTGAATCTACAAAAACTACTTCTTATTATGTAGCATGTTTGCTTAATTATATCTTTCTTAAAAATTTTTTTTTCAATAAGTGTAAAAAGGAAAATTACAATGGAGAAGTGTATATCCGTGCACATGACTGGGACAGCTTTAAATCATTATTTTAAGGAATAAATAAAATATTTCTGTGTACAGAGTAGGTGTGCAACCAAGCATGATTTAAGTACTTTAAATCTGGGTTGAAAAATTGACTCTTTCACAGCAAACTGATAGACGAAAGGAATTTGGTTCATGTTGATTTTCTGTTCTTAGTGCCCTAAATATCAAGAGTCTTTATATAATCATTCAGTTAGTCATTTTAATTACTCAGTATATTCCTACAATTCTATTTTACATTATAATCTTCTAGAGATACGACACTAAATTGTTAGTATTTTTTTTAAGTAGTGCTTACCTATAGCTTGTTAATAATATATCAAGATTCTTAGTTTATCAAAGTTGATAAAGCTTTCTTTTATATTGGACATTGTTTTCCTTAACAGAGTTTTGCAGTTCTTTAAGCAATCTGGCCAAAGCATGGGTAGGCATTTTCTCTACTGAAAGAGGAGACTTCTTAGGCATTAATCACAAACCAGCGAAGGAGAACACTGTGATCTTACAAGATAGTCCACAAAAGACCTCTGGTCCATAGTTGGCTTTGATTAATTAATTAAATGATATGATATACTCTCTATTATATATTGTGACTAGGAAATAATATATTCTAGTTAATATATCTTATATATAAAGAATTAGTGTATAAGATAAACATAGATCACCAAGTCTTAAAGAATTACACAATTAAATTCTACATATTTGATGTGAATAAATTTTGTATGATTCATACTTGAGGGCTTCATGGTGTCTGCCTCAGAATCATCATTATCATAAGCATCTTCATTTATTACACTAGCTGTGAATGCTGGTTAATAGAGAATTCTGGACACCTAGTCTGTTGAAGCTAGATAAATTATGCCCAAAACACATTTCTTCAACACCCATCCCTTCTGATTAAAGAATAATAATAAATTATTATTATTATTGTTACTAAACATACACACACACATATTAACTTATCAGTCCTCTCAACAACTTTATGGGGTAGATACTATTATTTTCCCCTTTTTACATACAGAGGAGGAAAAGGAAGAACAGGTAGGTTAAGTACCTTGTTAAGGACACAGATCTAGTAAATGGAAGAGCCAGAATTCAAATCCAGACAGCCTAGCACCAGGGATATTGTCATGGATTGAATTGTGTCCCTCAAAAATATCTGTCAACTTGACTGGGTCATGATTCCCAGTGTTGTATGACTGTGTACCATTCTGTAATCTGATGTGATTTCCTTATGTGTTGTAAATTTAATCACAATGAACTAATAAAATGGATTAGCAGCAGTTATACTGATGAGGTATAAAAGATTGGATAGTGTCTTAAGCCAATCTCTTTTGAGATATAAAGGGAGAAGCGAGCAGAGACACATGGGAACCTCACACCACCAAGAAAGCAGTGCCAGGAGCAGAGCACGTCCTCTGGACATGAGGTTCCTGTGCTGAGATGCTCCCAGACCAAAGGAAGACTGATACATCATAAGGACCTTTCTCCAGAGCCGACAGAGACAGAAAGCCTTCCCCTGGAGCTGATGACTTGAATTTGGACTTGTAACCTACTAGACTGTAAGAGAATAAACTTCTGTTTGTTAAAGCCAACCACTACTTCTGTTAGAGCAGCACTAGATGACTAGGACAGCCATCCTCATTTATACATTAGAATTGCCACACAAGTTATTGACTGAGATGGTCTGGAAATGAAGACTTAGGCTTGGTGCTTTTAGAAATATTTCCTCCCTCCCTTCAACACACACTCATTTGTTTTAGTGTCTCTTGGTGATGACCACTTTTTACCTTCATCACTGCCCTATCTTACAGACTGTGCAAATTGAAATATCACAACTGCTTGCTACACACACTGCTGCTCCCAACTTGCTAAGCTGTTGGCAGCTTTAACCCTCATATTTAGTTCCACCTGTTTTCTCTTAATCTGTTCACGGTAGGAATGAAAAACAGTCGAGTTTCTATTTTTGCCTACTAATCAGTCCTATTACTCGGAAACCATTATTAAATAGAGCCCCCTCCTTTTCCAAGTTTAGCTATCTGTTCATTTCTTTCTTAGTCCAACCCTTTAATTGTCTTCAGGGCTTGCCTCTGAACTCTCTGTAGCATCTCTATATGCCTGTGGAGCCCAGAATGGAACAAATATTCCAATAAGGGTCTGACCATTACAGAGTAAGAAAGGGCTTCAGGCCCTCATGTTTGATGTAATTCTTTGCAGTGTCCAGGTGTTCATTTTCAGTCTTCCCCTGCCTCTGTGCACTGTGTCTATGGCATTTTATTCAACAGTAGCCATGGAATAATGAGATTTTGCAGGGTTCACTGAACGAACAGAGAAGTCATTCTGTTCCTCAGTGCCCTACACATACCAAATGCAAACAGTGCCCGATTATAGCTTGAATCTTGTTAGAGAGGTTATCAGCAGAACATATTTTAGCACTATTATTGGAACCACAACTATTCCAAAGCCACAATTGGAATGTTATTAAATTCATAGCCTGTGGCAGAGATTTTTGACATTTTAAAGTTTGAAATAGTTAATTTGAAAGAAAAAAAAAAGGCCAAAGACTCATGATTGAATTTTTCTTAAATTATTTAGTATGCTAGTCAATAATTATTAAAAAAAAGATTAAGGTTTAAACTCTTATTTTGTGATTATGAGATTTTATGTAATTAGCTGAGGTTTTAAAATTAAAAAAAAAATTTTTTAACAAATTAATTTTTATTTTTTGTGGACTATGGTCCATGGTTTAGTAAAATTGATAAAACACTGGAATCTATCTTTGTATATCCAGGAAAAAAATAATTTGCTCCAAATCCTATCAGAAAAATGACCTATGCAAATAAATAACTACTTGACTTAATAAAGAAGGTTTTTAATACCAGAGAAGGTGTCCCAGAGTAGAGATTCTGGGATATTAGGAGACAGTATGTAAAGATCTGTGCCCTAGCTGGATCTACTCCTGTAGATGGCAGAATCTCTTAGCAGAGAACTAGACCTTATACTGATGGCTCAGGTTAAGTAGTGAACATTAATCCACATAATTTGATTTTCCATTAGTTGTCATTAATGTTCATTAATTGTTCTATATTTCATTTGCAAAATGGGAATTATATATTTTCCTTCTTTTCACTCTTGATTAAAGGATCTGGAATTCATAACACCTGGTATTTAAAGATTAATGAATGTGCAAGTTACATGGGTTCTTTAAAAGTATCAAAGACAATCTCTTGATAATTATATTGACTAGAAATAATTTAGCATTAAAGGCGACAATAACGTTTCATATCTGTCTTAGTTACCTAGTACTGCTATAACAAAATTATCACAAGTAGGTGGCTTTAACAAAGAGAAATGTATTCCCTCACAGTTTAGTAGGCTAGAAGTCCAAATTCAGGGTGCCAGCTCCAGAAGTTTTCTTTCTCTGTTGATACTGGTGGAAGGTCCTTGTCAACAAACTTCACCTGATCTAGAAGCTTCTCAGCAGAAGGACCCTGGGTCCAAAGGACACACTCCACTCCTGGCTCTTCTTGCTTGGTAGTAATGAAGTTCCTCTCCTTTCTGCTTGCTTCTCTCTTTTATATCTCAAAAGAGATTTACTCAAGATACAACCTAATCCTCTAGATTGTGTCCTGCTTTATTAACATAACTGCCTCTAATCTTACCTCATTAACATCATAGAGGTTAGAATTTACAACACATAGGAAAATTACATCAGATCACAAAATGGAAGACAACGCACAATACTGGGAATCACGGCCTAGCCAAGGTGACACACATTTTTGGGGGACACATTCGATCCATAACAATATCTTTAGAACATTATTTATTTTGAAAAACCTGTGCAGTATGAAAATTCAATTAATCAATTCCATTAGATACTTAATTTTTAAAAAAGTAGTACATTGACTCAAAATTAAAGTAATACATAGGTATAAATAAACAAATGAAAGTCCTCCTCTAACCCTTTTACTTTTAATCGTCAAAAAGAAATCCCATAAAAAAGCAGATTGATAATATCCATGGTAGATGATATGGAGAAAAGAGCTGTGCACTGTTGGTGGGAGTATAAATTGAAATGTTTTTTGGAGAAGAATTTGGCAAAAGCCATGAAAACTTTAAATGTGTATATCGTTTGAGCCAGAAATTCCACAACTGAGAGTATATCCTACAGAAAATTTCAAGGAGGTTTATTACAGGATTTTTTGGTATAGGGGGGAAAAAAAAAAACTAGAGGTGACCTAAATGGCTATAATTGTTGTTGTCATTGTTGTTAGGCACTGTTAAGTCGGTTCCAGCTCATAGTGACCTTAGGTACAACAGAATGAAACACTACCCGGTCCTGTGCCATCTTCTTGATCATTGTTACGCTTGAGCCCATTGTTGCAGCCACTGTGTCAATCTATCTTATTGAGGGTCTTCCTCTTTTTCACTGATCATCTACTTTACCAAGCATGATGTCCTTCTCCAGGGACGGATCCCTCCTGATAACATGTCCAAGGTACATGAGATAAAGTCTCACCATCCTCACTTCTAAGGAGCATTCTGGCTGTACTTCTTCCAAGACAGATTTGTTCATTCTTCTGGCCATCCTTGGTATATTCAATATTCTTTACGAACACCATAATTCAAAGGCATCAATTCTTCTTTAGTCTTCCTTATTCATTGTCCACCTTTCATATACATATGAGGTGACTGAAAACACCATGGCTTGGGTCAGATGCATCTTAATCTTTTACGCGCCTTTGCTTTTTTACACCTTTTTGAAGAGGTCTTTTTAGCAGATTTTCCCAGTGCAATGCATCATTTAATTTCTTGACTGCTGCTTCCATGGGCATTGATTGTGGATCCAAGTAAAATAAATTTCTTGACAACTTCAATCTTTTCTCCGCTTATCATGATGTTGCTTATTGGTCTAGTTGTGAGGATTTTTGTTTTCTTTATGTTGAAGTGTAATCCATACTGAAGGCTTTGGTCTTTGATCTTCATCAGTAAGTCCTTCAAGTCCTCTTCATTTTCAGCAAGCAAGGTTGTGTCATCTGCATAATGCAGGTTGTTAATGAGTCTTCCTCCAATCCTGATGTCCCATTCTTCTTCATATAGTCCAGCTTCTCAGATTATTTGTTCAGCATATAGACTGAATAAGTATGGTGAAATGATACAAACCTGACACTCATCTTTCCTGACTTTAAACCATGCAGTATCCCCTTGTTCTGTCCAAACAACTCCCTCTTGATCTATGTACAGGTTCCTCATGAGCACACTTAAGTGTTTTGGAATTCACATTCTTCCCAATGTTATCTATAATCTGTTAGGATCCACACAGTCAAATGCTTTAGCATAGTCAGTAAAACACAGGTAGACATCTTTCTGGTATTCTCTGCTTTCAGCCAGGATCCATCTGACATCAGCAATGATATCCCTGGTTCTACGTCCTCTTTTGAATCCAGCCTGAATTTCTAGTAGTTCCTTGTCAGTATACTGCTGCAGCCGCTTTTGAATGATCTTCAGCAAAATTTCACTTGCGTATGATATTCATGATATTGTTCGATAATTTCCACATTTAGTTGGATCACCCTTCTTTGGAACAGGCGTAAATATGGATCTCTTCCAGTCGGTTGGCCAGGTAGCTGTTTTCCAAATTTCTTGGCATAGATGAGTGAGTACTTCCAGTGCTACATTTGTTTGCTAAAATATCTCAGCTGGTATTCTGTTAGTTCCTGGAGCCTTGTTTTTCACCAGTATCTTCAGTGCAGCTTGGACTTCTTCCTGCAGTATAATCAGTTCTTGATCATATGCTACCTCTTGAAATGACTGAACTTCAACCAATTCTTTCTTGTACAGTGATTTGTGTATCCCTTCCATCTTCTTTTGATGCTTCCTGTGTCATGCAGTAATTTGCCCATAGAATGCCTATGATTAGGGAGGCATTAAATGAATTATAATGCATCCTTATTAAGGATATATTATTTGGCTTTGAAAACGTGATTGAAAGCTCTGGGCAAGGATGGAGTTGTGACCTGTGGGCTTTGCTGTATAATCATGTGGTCACACCACTATGTAATCTTTATATGTGCCACTTTCAATAACCACAAAATCTTTCATAGGATAAATGTAACCTAGTTAATTGCATGTTTACTGATGGATATCAAGTATGCATTTAAAGTTCTGTTACTAGAAATGATTCTTGGATGGTCGTCCTCTTACATGTATTGGATTATTTCCTTGCAAGAGAGTTCATTTTCTGAGTTTGTCAGGATGATGCAGTGGGCAAGAAATGGTCCACTCAGGCCTCTATGGTGGTAATACCTGGGTAAGGTTATTGCCTCTCCACAGAATAAACCTTTCTGTGAGCACAGGTTAGTGGGTGTGAGTCTAAGTCTCTTCAGATTTTCTCAGATGTAAAACCAACATTCATCTCAGTTTGATGCATTGCAGTATTGTTCTGTTGTTCAGCTTTAGAGAAGAAGGTATTTGATAGTGATAATGCTTTCTTGGAGCCCTGGTGGCTCAGTGGGTAAGAGTTATGGCTGCTAACCAAAAGGTTGGCAGTTCAAATCCACAAGCCACTCCTTAGAAACCCTATTGGGCAGTTCTACTCTGTCCTATAGGGTAACTATGAGTTGGAATCAACTCGACGGTAGTGGGTTTGGTTTCTGGTTTGGATGCTTTCTTAGAGTACCTAAGAATGTCAATGATAAAAATGTTTAAATGTACAATTCTAGGGTCCCATGCTATTAGAATTGGAGCCCTGGTGGTTAAGAGCACCACTGTTAACCAAACGGTTGACAGTTCAAATTCACCAGCCACTACTTGGAACCCCTATGGGGCAGTACTACTCTGTCCTATAGGGTTGCTATAAGTCAGCATTGACTCAACGGTAACCGTTTTCAGGTTTATGCTATAGGAATTAAAAAAAAAAAAAGTGAATTGTAGTGGTTGTAAATGATATGGAATGGATAAGTTTATAGATGGTATTTTCTGTAGTCAACTTTACTGAGGCAATAATGAGGTGAGTCTACAAGGAAACTATCACTGAGATTATTGTCTCTTGGTACTGGATTGGCATTTCCAATCCACTTTTCTCAGCAACTGACTTCTGTGGCAAAGTAACTCTCATTTGTCTCTGCTGTATCCTGTTACCTTGAGACAGTTGATGGCAATAACAGGTAAATGGATAGACTTAAAGCCACTTACTCTTCCAAGAGGTTTATTTTAACCATTCCAGCTGCTTGTCTAGCTCTTTGTGCCATAGCCTCCAAGCATTTTTTACTTGAAGAAAATCCTGGTTTTAGGAGAATGCTAGGCCTATGTATGTGAAATAGTTATAGTTCTCTAAACTCCCAATATCAAGCATGAAGATATTTTGAAAAATAACTGTTACTTTTTTCTCTCATTATTTCTGAATTTGGAAAAATAATCCCATTAGAAATTTTATTGTCAATATATGTTAGCAAGCCAACTAAAATATAGGCTTCTGAGTTTTGCCTGGATGATAGCGATGGAGCTAATTATGAACCCAACACTCCTGCTTTCTGAGAGTTTCTTTCCTCGTCAGACCAAGCTGGCAGGTCCATGATTGTAAAAACCACTGATTGGTCAACACCAGTGTGAGATGAAATCATCAATGAATGTCTGACAGTTTGTAAGGCATAGCAACGTCACTCAGATGTTTCGTTTTCTCCTTGGTTGACATGGGCAGGATGGTAATTACAGCGTATTTCAAATCGTTGCTTACCAGGAAATGACTCATCCCATTATACAATACTTAGTTGGGGCCCTGGCGGTGGATATAGACAAATATCTCATTTACTACTTTTCCTGAGACATGAGGAAACCAGATAGAGGCCTATGTTCTTTAGAAATTTTAGACTGCATTTTTCATTTTAATGAGATGCCTGGTTAAATTCAAAACTAATATTTTACTCTGACACTCGGTATGCACTGACATGTCATCATGTCATATACATGCTAGCCAGGACATAAAACTAAAAAACCAGAGCATTCCCCAGAGTCTCCAGATAGCCATGGAATGAGTATTATGCATGAATAGGTGGATCCTCTTTGCTTGTGCACTTGCCATGTTTTACTGACATTGTTTGGCGCTGAACACTGCTGCAGGCGCCCTTCAACTGATGCCTTTGACAGGTTCTCAGTTGAGTAGTCAAATAGCCAAATTTATTATAAGTTCTTTTTCTATACTTTATGGCCCATTTGCCCAACTAATAATAGTTACTGTTATTCTTTGACACTGCTAGTGACTGAACAGTCACTTTTTATCTAGTGTTTTTATTTGTTATTTTTTTAATTCCGTAAAAACAGTCCAGTTTCCGGGAAAAAAAGCATGTGTGAATAAAGAAACTGAAAATTGATAATTTTTCTTATTATTCATTATGATCAAAGACATATATCCTCATTCACATTATCATTAAGTGTTATTTATGATTGGAGCAGAAATCTACTATGTATTGGGATATT
Source organism: Dugong dugon (assembly GCA_030035585.1). Taxonomy (NCBI): domain Eukaryota; kingdom Metazoa; phylum Chordata; class Mammalia; order Sirenia; family Dugongidae; genus Dugong; species Dugong dugon. The sequence continues at coordinate 132,036,402 of CM057462.1, forward strand.
GGGACTGGTCTTCTGTTACAGCTTTCAAGTTGGTCCCCCTTTCATTAGCTTATCACTTTACAATTCATCTAACACACATATATGTCAAGAATCCTGAAATCTCGTTAAGTGGGTCTCCAGCATCAGAGGCTAGGGTGGTTCCCATCTCAATCATTTCCACCTCTACCCAACAACATCTTAGATGTCAGACTTACCCCAAGGTTTTCTCTTTCTCATCTTTTCTTTCCATACATTCTGTCTTAGTGATGATCACCCATTCCCTTGGTTCTAATTTATGTCGACAACTCCTACATCCATATCTCGTGTTCCCAACCTTCTTCCTACACTTCAGATATGTATTATAGCGACAACAGACATTGTTGAGTGCCGTCTGTGTCCCATAGGTATCTCAGACTCAACATGTCCAAACCAAATTTGTTACAATTTCTCTGAAACTCCTCCTCATCCCGTAGAACATATCTCCTTAATAGAATCGCCACTTCTCAGTCTCCCGAACTAGAATACCTGGTTCATCTTCGGCACCTCTCTTTCCCTCACCCTATTACATGTAATCTTCATCGAAATCCACTGATTCTTTCCTCTAAATCTACACTCTATTCTTTTCTCTGAGCCCCACCACAGCTGCCTTAGTTTATGCCCTTGTTATTGCTTGCCCTGGTGGTGTAGTGGTTAAGCTCTCACTGCTAACTGAAAGGTCAGCGGTTCAAACCCACCAGCTGCTCCGTGGGAGAAAGATGTTGCAGTCTGCTTCTGTAAAGATTTACAGTCTTGGAAACCCTATAGGGCCTCTATGAGTCAGAACTGACTCAACGGCAACGGGTTTATTGCTTGCCGGGACAATTTAAATCATCTCCTGTTTCATATTTAGCTACTTCCTCTCTCAATCCTTCATCTACATTGATCGAAAGGAAATCAGATAACTTTAATCTCCTGCTCAGAATGTGGCAGATTCTGCCTTTTGATCCACTGCCTTACATTGACATAGAAAGGCATTTGCAAATTCAACTTAAACCAAATTTTAGTTTCACCTCCCTGTAGGTAGAACTTCATTTCTTACTGCATAGAGTTAATCTGCTTCTAGGCGTATATGATTCTCTTTTACTCAGTGATTTTGCCCCCTATCTCACCGAATGGCACCAGTATATGTCCATCTGCCAAAACCAGAAACCAAAACCTCACAGTGATCCTCAACTCCTCTGTCTCCCTTCACACACAGCCCCACTACACTAAGTAATTCTCAGGTCTGCCCATGACTTTCTATTTCTACTGTTGCTGTCCTGTTATACTGCCATAGTCTTTCCCTGGACTCCTACAAAAGCTTCTTAACTGGTTTCTCTGCCTCTGGTTCTGTTTCTTTTCCATTCTCCTGGGTCCCACAGGAGCTAGCTTCTAGGGGAGTCAGTAAATGCCGAATAACTCTTTGCTTGACCTAAAGTATATTCGTTCCACAATTCTGCTTTGACTTGATTTAGAATGGTGGTTCTCTTAGAGATGAAACCCAAGCTCTGTAAAAGCAAGAAAATGAACTGCACCAAAAATACAAAGGCAAAAAAACCCCTAACAACATTTTAAATGCTTTAGCACTTTCTGAACTTGGCAGTGATAAAGACCTCACTAACAGTGTAGATGAACTGGATATTGTGGCCCTATTTAAAAGCACAAAATCCTCCTAGCTGAAGATAATTGATGAAATGGCTATATCTCAAAGTTTCTCTGGCCACCACTAACTATGCTAAAATAGATAATTAGTGGCAGCAGTTTGACGAGATGGAAGCCATCTGATACCAGAGAACAGAAAATAGAAACAGATAAAAGCATCAGAATTCTGAAGCCATTGTGTGAGTTTTCTGAAGTTCAAGCTATACTGCCTTAAGAAGTTGAGTTGCAAAGATAATGAACATGGAAGTATTTGGTAGACTGAAAATGTGATATATATATATATGTATATATATATTTCCATTACCAAATCCATTGCTGTTGAGTGGATTCAGATTTATAGCAACTGTATAGGACAGAGTAGAACGGCCCCCATAGGGTTTCTAAGGCTGTAAATCTTTACAGAAGGAGACTGACACGTCTTTCTCCTGAGGAGTGGCTGGTAGCTTTCAATCACCGATCTTTTGGTCCTTATATATTTTATGTATATACATATGTGGAAGGAGCCCTGGTTGCACAATGGTTAAGGGCTTGGCTGCTAACCAAAAGGTCAGCAGTTCGAATCCACCAGCTGCTTCTTGGAAACTCTATGGGGCAGTTCTACTCTGCCCGATAGGGTCGCTGTGAGTCAGAATTGACTCAACAGCAATGGATTTGGTTTTTTGGTTTGGTTTTTTGGTTTTATATATATATATATAAATTTTATATATACATAAATATATATACTGCATAGTCTTAAAATGTGCTTCATGTGGGAGGATAAACAGTCTAAACTGAAACCCCCAAAGGTGTTTATCATGTTTTATCCCCTGCTGTGGCCACTGAAAACACAGTTGCCTTCAAGTCAACTCTGACTCATGGAGAGTCCATGTGTGTCAGAGTAGAACTGTGTCCCATAGGGTTTCAGTGACTGATTTTTCAGAAGAAGATTGCCAGGCTTTTCTTCCAAGGCACCTCTGGGTAGACTCAAAACCTCCACGTTTTCAGTTAGCCGCTGAGCATATTGACCAAACGCACCAACGGGTTTTTTTGGTTTCTGCCAGAATGCAGTAAATCTTGATGAGAAAAACCGGTGAGGTATGGGGCAATTTAGTACACTATAGGGTTAAAACTCATGATCCTATCATTTGTAAAGTTGGGAAAAAAATAGAAAAACCAAACCCATTGCCGTCAAGTCAGTTCCAACTCCTAGTGACTTTATAGGGCAGAGTAGAACTACCCCATAGAGTTTCCAAGGAGTGGTTGGTAGATTCAAACTGCCAACCTTTTAGTTAGCAGCTGAGCTCTTAACCACTTTGCCACCAGGGCTCCGTTATCGGTTGTGATCAAGTCGATTCTGACTCATAGCCACCCTATAGGACAGAGTAGACCTGCCTTGGAAAAAGTACCTATCTCATCAGATTGTTGTAATGATCAAATAAGACAACAAATACAAATACTTTAGCTCTATGCCCAGCAGTTATTAAATGTTAGCTAGTATGATTACTGTATAACTCTTCTTATTCTGGATATTGGTGGTTGATTTTTAAAAAAAAAAAAATAATGGTATTTGTTTTATCTCAGAGACTGTAGTAAACTTTTGATAGGGAAAAGAAAAAAAGGAATGTGGTGATTCCATATCATAACTCTAAAATCAGTGTTTTCCTGTCATTCGTGACTAGTGGGTCATGGGATCAGTTTAATAGGTTATAACCAGCATTTAAACTAGAAAACACACCAGAAACCTGAGAATACCTTTTACTTTCTAAGGATGTATGTTCTTTTTCGTGGGAATTTTATTTCATGTGTGTAGTATGTGTCTTTGTTAATGTGCATGTTTACTGGCTTAAAATGTAAAATACGTTTCTTATTCGGGGTTGTGGTCATAAACTCTGAAAATCATGATTTTAAACAGAATCTAAATAGGTTCTAAATAGAACATCAACTTTGGTATATGAAAGACTCCATATCCCAGGGTATGCCTGGACCTCTCTGGAGGATAGTTTTCTAAAAATGTTCTTACAAATCACATTTGACTTCTATGGGTATAAAATACTATAAAATGATGGCAAATTGTCTTACAGGGGTTCTGTGGCCAAAAAAAAAAAAAAAGGATTGGGGAATTTTCTCAAGGATTGGGGAATTTTCTCTATACCTTTTCACATCCTCAAACCAGCTGAAGTTCTTTTTAGTAACAATGTAAATTGACACACATTTCAAGAAGAAAAATGTGAGCATCATTCTGAAATCCTAATGAAGTCTGCTTGATTTAAATCCTTGACCTAGCATTCCAACAAGAGTACTAATCTCGTCAGCTTTCATCATTTGATGGCTTAATCACTAATGGAGCCCCAAGCTTCCATTTTTAAAAGTTAAGCACTTCCCAGATAAAAAAAAAGCAAATGACATTTAAAAAAGAAAAGAAAAATTAAAGCCATGTGACCTAACCAGCTCCTGAAGTCAATGGTTTTTCGGTAGTTTTTCTCTGAGCTTTCCAGACTGGATGCTCAGGCTTCACCTTGTGCGTGGCATCTCTTCTTCAGAATGTGAAAGAACTCAAGAAGAGGAGTGCGCCCCCAACTAGTTTTTCGGCCCTTTAGCAGTTTTGACTGCACTGCTTAGTCATGGAAAGCATCATGACACACGGTTTACTGAAGGCTCCTCGTCAACTCAGGGAAGGCTGTTCACTGAGAGAGAACACAATTGTCAGTCCTTAGCAAAATCTGCTGTATTTTCCCAGCTTTTCCCTGAGGATACTGCTTCCCCTAGGGCTCTAAGGTGTCTGTTTCCTCTCACACACTTCTAACTTGTTGTATTTTTTACTGTTTGTAAGCCCTTCTTACTCCTTCCTCCAAAAAGAGAAAACGTAGGTTTCAATCTCACATCATTAGACTAGACCACCTATGGGGTAAAGAATTTAACTTTACCCTAATAACTTGGTCTTTGTCCTTGGTTCCTGAGAGAGAACTTCTAAAACCTTGGAATTTCCTCAGTGACTGAAGTGTCTTTGATGAAGTCTAGACCACACCCTATACATCGTTTAACATAATTTCTTATCCCTATCTTTAAAGTTTTACCTTCCTCAGCCCTTTCATTGGACTCTGAAGTGGAAATTGAGGTACCTCTATAACAGTTGCTACATTCACGGAGTTATTTGTTTGGTTGATTTATGGGATTTAGGTCTATTACTTTAATGGTTTTGTTGCAGCATACACGTGTAAACATCACCTGATAAATGCTTCTTCTTTTGTTGCAAATTAGGAAATTATCAGTTCATTGTATCCTTAAACATTTGCTGCGTGTTTTTGTTCTCTTAAGAAAAATGAGAGAATGCTTATGTTTGCAGTCTTTACCATTACTTTTGCATTCAGTAATAAAGCAAATACTGAAATTCACAAACTCAGCTATTATTTGGAATAACCAATTATGGGCTCATTGTATTGTAGTTATTTTAATAAAAATATAATCGCTTCAAAAATATTTGGCTTGATCTTTTCATTGAAGAAAGAGATTATTTTTCTCTCTGGTAGCCACACTAATTTGCTTGCTTCTAGAATATAATTAAGTGAATTAATTCCTTCAAGGATTTCCCAGACACCAACTTATACAAGCGAAGGTGCTAGGAAAGCAAAGGTGTGTAGGCCATGTTTTCTGTCTTTCAGCTACTTGCAAACTAAATGATGAGATAGGCCTGGGACAGTGGTTAACTATACCACCAGCATATCAGACTTTTATTTTTAACACTTTAAATAGCACTTTAATTGTGGCAAACTGGCTAGCCGTTCACCAAACCAGTTTCCCCCACGCTTCTGGGCAGTTAGCTAGATGTATTTTCCAGATTCAGCTTGCGATTAGGTCTGGACACATGACTAAGTCCTGGCCAATGGAATGTGGACAGAAAAGATATATGCCACTTTTAGATCTGGCTCATAAAACCTGCCACACAATTCTCTATTTTATGTCTCATGCCATCTATTGGCTAGATGTCTATGCCCAAGTCAGTCTTGAAAGTCATGTATTGAATATGGCAGAGCCTGACTCCGGCTTATAGTGGCCCTATAGGATAGAGTAGAGCTACCCCATAGGGTTGCCAAGAAGCGTCTGGTGGATTTGAACGGCTGACCTTTTGGTTAGTAGCCATAGTACTTAACTACTGTGCCACCAGGGCTCCTCTCTTAGCTTAGGTCCCTGGATGACAGAATGAAGTAGAACGTCTGCCCCTATGACTCCCTGCTGAGCAAGAAATAAATCTATATGTATTAAGTCAATTAGATTTATCTGTTACAAATTCTAGAGTTATGGTAACTAATATACTGATGAGTTTAAAGAGTTAATCCTGCTCATCAGAGTCAAAAGTGCACTTATTTTTTATGAGAAAATGAAGCTCATAATATACTTGAGATACATCATTGTGGAAACTAAGTATGGACTGTACAATTGAAAATAGCCATGAGATCTAAGAATCTCAAATTATTTTTTATTGTTTACTATAGGAAAAAGGAAAATGGAGCTAGGTTATGGGGGAGTCTTGGGAGTGGATGGGAGCATTGGCGGTGCAGTAAATTATTACTGTAATGATGTTTCTGGTTCTCTGCATGTTCAAATACTCGTAGATGGGGCTCCATAGTGGCTTGGATCTACTCTTGGTTGTCTTTATTGGTGGTAAAAAAAAAAAAAAAAAGGAAACCAAACCTCTTGCTGTCAAATCAATTCCAACTCATAGCAACCCTATAAGACAGAGTAGAAATGCCCCATACAGTTTCCAAGGAGCACCTGGTGGATTTGAACTGCTCACCTTTTGGTTAGCAGCCATAGTACTTAACCACTATGCCACCAGGGTTTCCATTGGTTGTAAGGAAGGATAAATTTAATGAGCTTTACATCAATAAATGAAGGAATGCAGAATTAAGTAAACTTAATTGCCAGGCCCCAGCTGACTCTATTTCCCAGTCCTGAGATCTGAACTTCTGTATTGCTTTTATGTTGTTAAACTTTTACCTTCAGGTCTATAATTAAATTTTCCATGTCCTGTGTATAAGTCAGAGCCCTGGTGGTGCAGTGGTTAAGCGTTCAGCTGCTAACCAAAAGATCAGCGGTTTGAATCCACCAGCTGCTCCTTGGAAATGCTATGGAGCAGTTCTGCTCTATCTTATAGGGTCGCTATGAGTCAGAATCCAGTCAATAGCAACGTGTTTGGTATATGAGTCTATTTGAAAAGCTAGATACTCTTAAATAACATTTATAATTTTATTATTATGTACGTATTATTCACTGAAGAGCCAAGAAGTTTGTTGTACCTCAGAAGAGGAAAATGTAATCCCATGTTGTTAAACCTGTAATATTTAATGGTAAATGTGCCAAATATCCAGAAAAATGGCATCTTCTTAAGCTTAGCCAATAACACAAAATTATGCTGTATTATAATTTTACTCATACTTGAATGCATTTTTGATAAAGCATTTTGTTTCCTTTTCTGAGTATCTAACTGTTCTCCTTTTTTTGTTATTGACAGAAGTGAAATATACTTTCATCATGGCATATTTTTACAGAAATACAGATGTGAGTGATTTTGTTTGGTTTTAAAGCATATATGTGGGAAGTAAGCTTTTGAATTTCTTGCATGTCAAAGAATGTCTTTTTAAAAAATTTCATAGTGTTTTAGGTGAAAGTTTACAGTGCAGATTAATTTCTCATTCAAAAATTTACATACAAATTGTCTTGTGACATTGATGGCAATCCCTGCAATGTGCCAGCACCCTCCTCCTTTCCCTTTACATCCTGGTTCCCTGTGTCCGTTTGTCTAGTTTTCCTGTCCCTTCCTGCCTTCTCAGCTTTGCTTTTGGGCAGGTGTTGACCGTTCGGTTTCGTATACTTGATTGAGCTAAGAAGCATGTTCCTCACGCGTGTTATTGCTTATTTTACAGGTCTGTCTAATCTTGGGCTGAAAGGCAGACTTTGAGAGTTCAAAGAATGTCTTGATTTAAATTTGACTGATTATTAAATAGCTATAGAAATATAGATTCAATATTATTTTTCCTATTAACCTAAAGGAATTGTAACATTGTTTTAGGCATTCAGAATCCACTTGTAAAGAAACCTAGCCCCTCCCCCTGAAACTTTAAATTTTTTCTTTGCATTTGAAATTATGACACTTTATAGAATATTTCTAGGTATGGATCTTGACTTTTTGTGCTTGACATTTCTAAACGGCATTTTCAATATGAAGACTTAATGCATGTGTGTATGGAAATTGTCTTGTGTCTACGCTTTTTGTCCATATTCACCTATTGTCTTGATTTTCTCCTTTTGAAACTGCTATTAAATAGCTTTTGGGTCATATAGGTTTGTAAGTAAACATGATTAGCTGTTCAGATTCCAATGACGTTTTGCTTTTAGTCTTAGTATGCTTTCTCACAGTGTGAAACACGATGCTAAACTTTTTTTTGAAACTGTCAGTCTTCTGATTCTTATTTACTTAACATTATCCATACAGAATAATTTTTATGAAATAATAACTTATTTTGGAATCAGATAAAGAAAATAAAAAGATCTAAGAAAGTATTAGCAGTTAGGCAGAAAATATAAAATGTAAGTGAATTAGAATGTAGAATGTTGAATTTGGTGGTGGTAGCTTGAATCTGTAGTGTAAATTATTCATAAGTCTCACATGGCAAGAGTGATTCATGATGCTGTTTTGATGAGTATTCAAGGGGTACAAACATTGCTCAAAAAATTTAGTAAAAGTTGAAAAAGCAATTGGAGGAGATATGCAGGAAACCTAGAATTCTCTATTGGCAATGTGATCTGGAAAACATCCAGGAACCTGAGCAAACATTCCTATACTGATGTATTTGGAGATTTAAGGTGTTCAGTACAACCGTTTCAAATGTTGGGTTTTCTCTATGCTTGACTGTTCTGTCTTGCTCTATTTCTATGCCAGCCAATAAATTTAAAAAACTCACTTTTTTTTTCCCCCTAGAAAAAAGTTCTAAAGAATGAAATGGATACTGTTTCCCTTTCAGTTTCTGGGTATTCAGATCTTCTTAGATACCCAGCTAGTTTCTTCGGCTAGCATACAAAGATGTTCAGGCCTATGAAGAAAGTCTTAATGGCACCATGCAGTACCCATAACCTTGGATGTGAAGGGGGCAAACTGTAAACCACTTGGGCAGCTATTGTAGAAAGGATATTTTGTAGTGGGCTTCATGTTCATTTTAGTTGAGGTTTTTATTGAATACTTATTGGACAAATCAACTGATTCTAATTTATGCACAAATTCAGTTACACACCTACAAACTTCAAAAAACCAAACGAAACCTGTTGCTGTCGATTTGATTCCGACTCATAGCGATCCTGTAGGACAGAGTAGAACTGCCTCCTAGCGTTTCCAAGGAGCAGCAGGTGGATTTGAACTGCGAACCTTTTGGTTAGCAGCGGAACGCTTAACCACTACACCCCACCAGGGCTCCATAAACTTCGTAAACCTGTTATTAAATCTGGACTTATCTCCCATGGAAGTCAGTTCCCGTGTTATCCATGTGTATCTTGTTGTGGATAACAGGACAATGCCTGAATGACTCCTTGGAGAGAGTATTAGCCCAAATGCTTGACTTTCACCTGTCTCTGGGGGACCACAAGACACGTGTGACAATCATGTGAGTTTATGCTGGACTGCACCTCCTACATCTGTGACAGACTTTCTACTCTTGATTTAAACAACATAAGATATTTTGTAATAGTAATTATTTCTGTTTAATATAACTCACCCTTTAATTGACATATCTGCGTGGTTGTGGTTCATCCCTCGGTTGACCACAGAAAACACATACTGTATTTTCCAACAGGGTTGAAATAGGCCGTGCTCTTCCTCAGCCCATGGGGAAAGAGTAAGCCTATCTGCATATACAATGACTGATAATGCTTGATTTCCTAGCAGCAGCTTAGTTCGTCATTAATCATTACTGTGGTGTAATGCCTGAAAGAGCCCAGGGCTTCACGCGATGTGCCTCACACTCGGAAAGCAGAGCATAATAGATCTATGCAAGCTACTCATTTGGAACTTTGATTTATATTTTCTGCAAAATATATATAGTGTTATTGTGAAGAAGTAAACTTTAAAAGTTTTTTTTTGTTGTTCTTTTAAGAGAAAAAACTAAGTGAAATCTCAATTCTAAATCTATTTTGCTGGCTCAGGATTTGTTGACAAGCAAAATTAGTTTTTTGAGGACAAAGTGGCTAAAAGACTTGATTTGGAGTTATTAAAAATTGAATTATATATGAAGTGATTCACCTTGGAATCAAACTTTATTCCCAGGCCATCCAAACAAGTATCTAAAATTGCTAAAGAAACACGATAATAGGAGTTCTTGGAGAGTGTCATTTGGAAAACCAAACAATAAATGAAATGAAATTTCAGGAGTTTAGAGCTGTAATAATAAGGATATAAATGTACTTTAGATTGTGTAAAGTCTTGCCAGGAATTTTTACTGGACAGAATCCAAAGCTAAAAAAGAACCCTGATAACAAGCAGCAGAATGTATCAATAAGAACTGACTGACAAGAAAGCAAGAAATTGGGTGATATCACAACAGACCCAACTGAAATTAAGAGAATCATAACAGAATACTATGAAAAATTCTACTCTAACAAGTTTGAAAACCTAGAGGAAATGGACAAATTTCTAGAAACTCACTACCTAACTAAACTAACACAAACAGAAGTAGAACAACTAAATAAACCCATAACAAAAGAAGAGATTGAAAAGGTAATTTAAGAACTCCCAACAAAAAACAGCCCTGGCCCAGATGGCTTCACAAGAGAATTCTACCAAAGTTTCAGAGAAGAGTTAACACCACTACTACCAAAGGTATTTCAGAGCATAGAAAAGGATGGAATACCCCAAAACTCATTCTATGAAGCCAGCATAACCCTGATACCAAAACCAGGTAAAGACACCACAAAAAAAAAAAAAAAAGAAAGAAAATTACAAACCAATATCCCTCATGAACATTGATGCAAAAATCCTCAATAAAATTCTAGCCAATAGAATTCAGCAACATATCAAAAAAATAATTCACCATGATCAAGTGGGACTTATACCAGGTAGGCAAGTATGGTTCAACATTAGAAAAACAATCAATGTAATCCATCACATAAATAAAACAAAAGACAAGAACCACATGATCTTGTCAATCGATGCAGAAAAGGCATTTGACAAAGTCCAACACCCAGCCACAAAAGAACTCTCAACAAAATATGAATAGAAGGGAAATTCCTTGGTATAATTAAGGGCATTTATACAAAGCCAACAGCCAACATCATCCTAAATGGAGAGACTTTGAAAGCATTTCCCCCAAGAACAGGAACCAGGCAAGGATGCCCTGTATCACCACTCTTATTCACCATTGTGCTGGAGGTCCTAGCCAGAGAAGTTAGGCTAGAAAAAGAAATAAAGGGCATCCAAATTGTAAGGAAGAAGTCGAAGTATCTCTGTTCGCAGATGATATGATCTTATACACAGAAAACCCTAAAGAATCTACAAGAAAACTACTGGAACTAATAAAAGATTTCAGCAAAGTTTCAGGATACAAGGTAAACATATAAAAATCAGTTGGATTCCTTTACAACAACAAAGAGAACCTTGAAGGGGAAATCACCAAATCAATACCATTTATAATACCCCCAAGAAGATAAAATACTTACGAATAAATCTAACCAGAGACTCAAAAGACCTATATAATGAAAACTACAAGACACTACTGCAAGAAAACAAAAGAGACCTGCATAAGTGGAAAAACATACCTTGCTCACGGACAGAAGACTCAACAATGTGAAAATGTCAGTTCTACCCAGAGCGATCTACAGATACAATGCAATTCCCATCCAAATTCCACCAGCATTTTTTAATGAGATGGAGAAACAAATCACCAACTTCATATGGAAAGGGAAGAGGTCCCAGATAAGAAAAGCATTACTCAAGAAGAAGAACAAAGTGGGAGGCCTCACACTACCTGATTTTAGAACCTATTATACTGCCATGGTAGTCAAAACAGCCTGGTATTGGTACAGAAACAGATACATAGACCAATAGAACAAAATTGAGAACCCAGACATAAATTCATCCACCTATGAGCAGCTGATATTTGACAAAGGCCCAAATCTGTTAATTAGGGAAAAGACAGTCTCTTTAACAAGTGGTGCTGGCATAACTGGATATCCATCTGCAAAAAACTGAAATAAGACCCATACCTCACACCATGCACAAAAACTAATTCAAAATGGATCAAAGACTTAAATATAAAATCAAATATGATAAATATCATGGAAGAAAAATTAGAGACAACCCTATGAGCCCTAATACATGGCATAAACAGAATACGAACCATAAGTAACAATGCTCAAGCACCAGAAGAGAGACTAGATAACTGGGAGCTCCTAAAAATCAGACACTTATGCTTATCAAAAAACTTCACCAAAAGAGTCAAAAGACAACCTACAGACTGTGAAAAAAATTTTTGGCTATGACAAATCTGATCAGCGTCTAACCTCTAAAATCTACAAGATAGTGCAAAACCTCAACAACAAAAAGACAACCTAATTAAAAAATGGGCAAAGGATATGAACAGGCACTTCATCAAAGATATTCAGGTGGCTAACAGACATATGAAGAAATGCTCATGATCATTAGCCATTAGAGAAATGCAGATCAAAACTACAATGAGATATCATCTCACTCCAACAAGGTTAGCATTAATCCAAAAAGCACAAAACAATAAATGCTGGAGAGGTTGTGGAGAGACTGGAATATTTGCATACTGTTGGTGGGAATGTAACATGTTACAACCACTTTGGAAATTGATTTGGTGCTTCCTTGAAAAGCTAGAAATAGAAGTACCGTACTATCCAGCTACATATCCTTGGAATATACCCTAGAGAAATAAGAGCCATCACACAAATAGATATATGCACACCCATGTTCATTGCAGCACTGTTCACAATAGCAAAAAGATGGAAACAACCTAGGTGCTCATCAACAGATGAATGGATAAAAAAATTATGGTATATCCAGACAATGGAATACTATGCAATGATAAAGAACAACGATGAAGCCATGAAACATAACATGGAGGAATCTGGAGGACATTATTCTGAGTGAATTTAGTCAGTCACAGGACAAATATTGTATAAGACCACTATTATAAGAACTCAAGAAAAGGTTTAAACACAGAAGAAAACATTCTTTGATGGTTATGAGGGTGGGGGGGGGGAGGGGGAAGGTTATTTATTAACTAGATAGTAGGATAAGAATTACCTAAGGTGAAGGGAAGGACAGCACACACTATAGGGGAAGTCAGCACAACTGGACTAAACCAAAGCTAAGAAGTTTCCTGAATACAATCAAACACTCTGAGGGACAGACTAGCAGGGGTAGGGGTCTGGGGACCATACTTTCAGGGGACATCTATGTCAATTGGCATAACAAAACTTATTTAGAAAATATTCTGCATCCTACTTTGATGAGTGGCATCTGGGGTCTTAAAAGCTTGCATGAGGGCATATAAGATGCATCAATTGGTCCCAACCACCTGGAGTAAAGGAGAATGAAGAACACTAAAGACACAAGGAAGGTATTAGCCCAAGAGACAGAAAGGGCCACATAAACCAGAGACTTCATCAGCCTGAGATCAGATGAACTAGATGGTGCCCGGCTATCCCCAATGACTGCCCTGACAGGGAACATGACAGAGAGTCCCTGATGGAGCAGAAAAAATGTGGGGAGCAGAACTCAATTCTAGTAAGAAGACCAAACTTAATGGCCTAACTGAGACTGGAGGAACGCTGGAAAGCATGGCCCCCAGATTCTCTATCAGCCCAGAACTAAAACAATTTCTGGGGCCAACTCTTCACACAGGGATTGGACTGGACTGTGGGACATAAAGTGATCCTCGTGAGGAGTATGCCTCTTAGCTCAAGTAGATACAAATGACTAAATGGGCAGCTTCTGTATGGAGGTGAGATGGGAAGGCAGAGAGTGCTAGGAGCTGGTTGAATGGACATGGGGAATCAAGGGTGGGAAGGAGGAGTGTGCTGTCACAGTATGGGGAGAGCAATTAAGGTCACATAACAATGTATGTATACATTTTTGTATGAAAGACTAACTTGAAATGTAGACTACATTTAAACTACAACAATAAACAACAACCAAAAAAACAAAGCAAGAAACTGTATTAGAAAGTAACAAATATCCTCTAAGAACCCCAAATCTCTAGTATAGAAGTATTTTCAGGATTTAAGGCAAATATAAGGTCTGTAAAGCATTCATTTATAATTCCTTATAGGGCATTGATTTCCATGCTAATTGTTCATTCATTTAGTCATTCACTAATTTCTTCACTTACTAAATGGCTATTATGCTGACAGAGGAAAAATTTAGAAAAGGAGGGTGAGAATGGTTGCACAACTTGAAGAATGTAATCAATGTCACTGAGTGTACGTGTAGAAAATGTTGGATTAGTGTATGTTTTGCTGTGTATGTTCTTAACAACAACAAAATGAAATAAAAAAAAAGTCTATTATGTTTTAGAAATCTGACATATACTCGACAATCAAGAAGTTCACCATGTTCTACTGAAGACATATAAATTATAAATTGTGTGTGCGTTTTGAGATATAATTTACAGACAATAAAATCACTAAATTTAAGTGTACAGTAGGATAAGTTGACTAATGTATACAGTTGTGTAACCATCACTGCAATCACGATATAGTCACATTTCCATCACATCCGAAGCACCCTGGTTCCTCTTTGCAGTCAATCTTCTCCTTGTCCACTCTAGGTCTATTGAAATCACTGTTCAACTTTCTGTCATCACAATTTTTATTTTTCTACAATTTTCATATAAAGGGAATCATATAATATGTAGTCTGCTTTTTTCTCACTTATCTCACTTAGCTTAATTTTCTTTATTGTACTTTAGAGGAAGGCTTACAGAACAAATTAGCTTCTCATTAAACTGTTAGCACACATATTGTTTTATGACATTGGTTAACAACCCCCAATACTCTCCCTTCTCGACCTTGGGTTCCCTGTTATCAGTTTTGCTGTCCCCTCATGCCTTCTAGTCCTTGTCCCTGGGCTGGTGTGCCCTTTAGTCTTGTTTTGTCCTATGGGTCTGTCTAATCTTTAGATGAAGGGTGTACCTCAGGAGTGACTTCATTACTGAGTTAAAAGGGTGTCTGGGGGCCGTACTCTTGGGGTTTCTTCAGTCTTTGTCAGGCCAGAAAGTCTGGTCTTTTTTTTGTGAGTTAGAATTTAGTTCCACGTTTTTCTCCAGCTCTGTCTGGGACTCTCTATTGTGATCCCTGTCAGAACAAGCAGTGGTGGTAGCTGGGCACCACCTAGTTATACTGGACTCAATGTGATGGAGGCCAAGGTAGTTGTAGTCTATTAGTCCTTTGGACTAACCTTTCCCTTGTGTCTTTAGTTTTCTTCATTTTCCCTTGCTCCTGAAGGAGTGAGACCAGTGGAGTATCATATATGGCCACTCGCTGGCTTTTAAGTCCCCAGACACTACTCATCAAAGTAGAATGTAGAACATTTTCTTTATAAATTATGTTATGCAAATTGAGCTAGATGTTCCCCTAGACCATGGTCCCCACAGCCCTCAGCCCAGTAATTTGGTCCCTCAAGGAGTTTGGATTTGTCCATGGAGCTTTCATGACCTTACCCTGAGCAAGTTATGCTGGCTTCCCCAGTATTGTGTACTGCCTTACCCTTCACCAAAGTTACCACTTATCTATTGTCTGTTAAGTGTTTTTCCACCCCAACCCCTGCCCTCCTTCGTAACCACCAAAGATTGTTTCTTTTTGTGGGTAAACCTTTTCATGAGTTTTTATAGTAGTGACCACATACAATATTTGTCCTTTTGTGATGGACTTATTTCACTCAGCATAATGCCCTCCAAATTCGTCCACATTGTGAGATGCTTTACAGATTCATCATTGTTCTTTATCGTTGCATAGTACTCCATTGTGTGTATGTACCATAGTTTGTTTATGCATTCATCTGTTGATGGGCATCTAGGTTTTTTCCATCTTTTTGCTATTGTGAGCATTGCTGCAATGAACATGGGTATGCATATGTTTATTCATGTGACGGCTCTTATTTCTCTAGAATATAATCCTAGAAGTGGGATTACTGGATCATATGGTATTTCTGTTTCTAGCTTTCTAAGGAAGTGCCATATCGTTTCGCAAAATGGTTATACCATTTTGCATTCCCACCAGCAGTGCATAGGAGTTCCAATCTCTCAGCAGCCTCTTCAATCTTTGTTATTTTCTATTTTTTTGATCTATGCCAGTAATGCTGGTGTGAGATGGTATTTCATTGTAGTTGTGATTTGCATTTCTCTAATGGCTAGTGGTCTTGCACATTTCCTCATGTGACTGTCAGCCACTTGAATGTCTTCTTTGGTGAAGTGTCTATTCATTTCTTTCACCCATTTTTTAATTGGATTGTTTATCTTTTTGTTGTAGAGGTGTTGGATTTTCTTGTAGATTTTAGGGATCAGAACTTTGTCAGATTAGTCATAGCCAAAAATATTTTCCCAGTCTGTAGGTTCTCTTTATACTCTTTCGGTGAAGTCTTTTGATGAGCATTAGTGTTTAATTTTTAGAAGATACTGGTAATCTAGTTTATCTTCTGGAGTTTACATGTTGTTATTTACGGTTTGTATCCTGTTAATGCCATGTATTAGTGTCTCTAGCATTGATCCTAATTTTTCTTCTATGATCTTTATATTTTTTGGTTTTATATTTAGGTCTTTGATCCATTTTGAATCAGTTTCTGTGTATGGTATGAGGTATGGGTCCTGTTTCATTTTTTTTGCAGATGGACATCCAGTTTTGCTAGCATCATTTGTTAAAAAGACTGTCTTTTCCCCATTTGATGGATTTTGGGTGCTTGTCAAAGATCAGGTGACCGTAGGTGGATGGATTTACATCTGGGTTCTCGATTCTGTTCCATTGGTCAATGTGTATGTCATTGTACAAGTACCAGGTTGTTTTGACCATTGTAGCTGTAGAGTAGGTTCTGAGGTCAGGTAGTGTGAGTCCTCCTACTTTATTCTTCTTCTTTGATAGTGCTTTACCTATCTGGGGCCTCTTCCCTTTCCACATAAATTTAATGATTGTTTTTTCCATCTCTTTAAAGAATGTTGTTGGTATTTGGGTCAGGATTGCATTGAATTTGTAGATTGCCTTGGGTAGAATTGTCATTTTCACAATGTTAAGTCTACCTACCCATGAACATAATGTGTTTTTCCATTTATGTAGATCTCTTTTGATTTCTTGTTGTAGAGTTTTGTAGTTTTCTTTGTATAAGTCTTTTACATCCCTGGTTAGATTTATTCCTAAGTATTTTATTTTTTTAGGGGCTATTACAAATGGTATAGTTTTCCTGATTTCCTTTTTGTCTTTCTATTTATTGGTGCACAGGAATCCACTGGATTTTTGTATGTTTATCTTGTAACCTGTTACTCTGCTGAATCTTTCTATTCCAGTAGTTTTTCGTGGAGTCTTTTGGGTTTCCTATATATAGTATATCATCTGCAAATTGAGACAGTTTAACTTCTTCATTACCAATTTGGATGCTCTTTATTTCTTTTTCTTGCCTTATTGTTCTAGCTAGGACTTCCAGCACAATGTTAAATAGGGGTGGTTATAAAGGACATCCTTGTCTTATTTCTGTTCTCAAGGGAAATGTTTTCAGCCTCCATTAAGAATGATGTTGGCTGCTGGTTTTGTATCGATGCCCATTATTATGTCGAGGAACTTCCCTTATATACCTATTTTACTAAGAGTTTTTACAGGAATGGGTGTTGGACTTTGTCAAATGCCTTTTCTGCATCTATTGAGATGATCATGTGATTCTTTTTTTTCCTTTTATTTATGTGGTGGATTACATTGATTTTCTAATGTTGAACCATCCTTGCATACCTGGTACGGATCCTACTTGGTTGTGGTGTATTATTTTTTTTGATATGATGTTGAATTCTATTGGCTAGAATTTTATTGAGAATTTTTGCATCTATATTCATGAGAGATATTGGTCTGTAATTTTCTTTTTTTGTGGTGTCTTTTCCTGGTTTTGGTATCAGGGTTATGGTAGCGTCATAGAATGAATTTGGAAGTATCCCTTCTTTTCTATGTTCTGAAATAGTTTGAGTAGTACTGTTGTAAGCTCTTCTCTGAAAGTTTGGCAGAATTTTCCAGTGAAGCCATCTGGGCCAGGGCTTTATTTTTGTTGGGAGATTTTTTTAAATTACCTTTTCAATCTCTTCTCTTGTTATGGGTCTGTTCAGATTTTCATCATCAATTTGTGATAGTTTGGGTAAGTAATGTTTTTCTAGAAATTTGTCCATTTCCTCTAGATTTTCAAATTTGTTGGAGTGTAGTTTTTCATAATAGTCTCATATGATCCTTTTTATCTCAGTTGGGCCTGTTGTAATGTCCCCCATTTCATTTCTTTTTTGGGTAATTTGCGTCCTCTCCTGTTTTTCTTTTGTCAATTTAGCTAGTAGTCTGTGAATTTTGTCGATCCTTTCAAAGAACAAACTTTGGTTTTGTTGATTCTTTCTCTTGTTTTTCTATTCTCTATTTCATTTATTTCTGCTCTGATCTTTATTATTTCCTTTCTTCTGGTGGCTGTAAGCTTCTTTTGCTGTTCTCTTTCTATTTGTTCGAGTTGTATAGCTAATGTTTTGATTTTGTCCCTTTCTTCTTTTATGATATACACATCTATTTTTATAAATTGACCTCTGAGGACTGTCTTTTCTGTGTTCCAAAGGTTTTGGTATAATGTGTTTTCATTCTCATTTGATTCTAGGAATTGTTTTTATTCCATCTTTGATGTCTTCTATTACCCAGTGGTTTTAAGGCAGGCTGTTACTGAGTTTCTACACTAATTAATTCTTTTTTCCTTGCTCTTCCTGTTGTTAATTTCTACTTTAGAAGATACTTTGTATTATCTCAACGTTTTGCATTTTGTTGAGGGTTGCTTTGTGGTCTAAGATGTGGTCTATTCTGGAGAACGTTCCATGTGCCTTGGAAAAGAATGTGTACTTTCTAGCTGTTAGGTGGAGTGTTCTATCTATGAGTTCAAGTTGGCTGATTGTGGACTTTAGCTCTTCTGTATCTTTGTTGACTTTCTTTCTAGATGTTCTGTCCTTTACCGGGAGTCGTGTGTTGAAGTCTCCTACTATTATTGTGGAACTGTCAATTTCACTTTTTAGTGCTGTTAAAGTTTGTTTTATGTATTTTTGAGCCCTGTCATTGGGTGCATAGATATTTATAATGGTTATATCTTCATGAGGGATACACTTTAATTATGATATAGTGCCCTTCTTTGTCTCTTATGGTGGATTTTGTTTTAAAGTCAATTTTATGTGAGGTTAGTATTGCCACTCCTGCTCTTTTTTGGTGGCTATTTGCTTGATATGTTTTTTCAATCCTTTGATTTTTAATAAATTTACATCTTTATTTCTAACGCATGTCTCTTATAGACAACATATTGATGGATCCTGTTTTTTTATCCATTCTGTTACTCTCTGTCTCTTTATGGGTACATTTAGTCCATTTGTGTTCAGTGTAATCATTGATAGGTGTGAGTTTATTGCTGTCACTCTGTAGCGCTTTTTTTGTGCTGCTGACAATTTCTGTGTTCCTCTACTTTCCTGTACCGAATTCCTTTCATTTGTGGACTTTTTTTATTTCTTTTGTTTTTGTAGATTTTGTTTTTAATGAGACTTTATGTTTTTCTTCTTTATTTTGATGAGTACGTTGTTAACTTTCTTTGTTGTTACCTTGAAATTTACCCTTATCTTCCTAGGTTCGAACCAGTCTATTATTACTTGGTGTCTCCTTGCCTTTCTCTTCATTAGAAAGTTCTATACCTACACAGTTTATTCCCTCTTTTATTGTTCTGACATTGTTGTCACTTGAAGATTAACCTCTCTGGCTTCCTGTTGTAAATCTTTTAGTTTTGTATAGTCCTTGAGAGTTCATTTCCTAGGTTGGTATCTGCCTGGTGCGATCTTGCATCCTAGATTCAGGCTGTGGTGTGTTGTTGTTTGTTTTCAAATTGAAGGACTCCCTTTAATATTTCTGTAAGTTTGGTTTTTCCATATTCTGTTAATTTCTGTTTATCTGGAAATGTCCTAATTTCTCCATCATAGTTGAACGAGAGTTTTGCAGGATATATTATTCTTGGTTGGCAATTTTTTCTTTCAAGATTTTATATATGTCATCCCATTGTCTTCTTGCCTGCGTGGTTTCTGTTGAGTAATCAGAGCTTAGTCTTATCGTTTCCCGTCTGTATGTGACTTTTTGTTTTTCTCGTTCTGCTCTCAGGCTTCTTTCTTTGTCTTTGGTTTTAGTGAAGGTGATTATAATATGCATTTTGTGATGATTCTGTCTTCATGTAGATACAAAAAAGTCATGTATTAGTCTTTCTAGGTGTATCTATACCTATAAAAGTCTACTCTAATGGCTGCATTCATTCATTTCATAAGTATTAATTAAATGCTTTCTATGTGCCAGGCATTGCTTTAAGTGCTAAGGATACATAAATGAATAAAACAGCAACAACAAAAATCTATGACCTTTTGGAGCCTGCATTTTTTGGAGGTTGACAGAGAAGAAGGAATTCAATAAACCAAATATTTTATATGTTAGATCACTATATGTAAAGCAGGACCTTCAAATTTAAAGGAGAGAAGAAACTTAATAGCTCAATTACAATTGAAGCATTAGGGCCTCAAAAATTTTAAAAGACATTTGCCTGATCGTCAGGTTAGATATAGATCTGTGATCTGTTTTAAAACAATGAAGAATAACTGTGGTATTGAAAGGCAAAGGATATTATTGCATTCATTTCAATTGCAGAGTGATTAGCAAATAATGTGTCTCTTTCTAAGTTGATCTGAATGATCTCTGCTTTATTGTGAGCCATAGGAGTCCCTGGGTGGCACAGATGATTAAGTGCTAGACTACTAATCTAAAGGTTGGCAGTTCAAATCCACTCAGAGGTATCTCAGAAGTAAGTCCTGGCAATCTGCTTCTGAAAGGTCACAATTTTGAAAACCTTACGGAGCAGTTCAGGAGCCCTCGTAGTGCAGTGGTTAAAGCGCTCGGCTGCTAACCAAAGGTTGGTGGTTTGAACCCACCAACCATTCTGTGGGAGAAAGACATGGCAGTCTGCTTCTGTAAAGATTTACAGCTTTGGAAACCCTATGGGGTAGTTCTACTCTGTCCTATAGGGTCACTATGAGTCAGAATTGACTTGACAGCAGTGGGTATGGAGTGGTTCTACTCTGCTACTATACTCGAGTTGAATTCAGCCAACAGCAACTAGCAATAACAACAACTGTGAGCCACAGATGTTGATTTACTGTAACCCTGAAAACTGCTAAGATGAAATTTTATTCTTGACTCTAAATTAATACTGTACCAGGAAAGAATATGTGTGTCTTGAATTGCTTGTGGTATGCTGAGTAGAGTCATTGCTATCTTGTGTTTCCCTTCCCATTCTCCTCTAAATTTCAAACACATCTGGAATCTTCAATACCCACTCACATTTCTCTCTTACCAGAATTCACTGTAGATGGGACACACGTGTGGACTTTGTGTGACAATTTTGCATCCATCTCTTCTGGGGACTTCTGCCCACAAAGGCCTACTAACGGGCATATAGCCAGTGGGCAGAGTCCCTGAATGACATAAACTGTCAAGTGCTTGACTACTAACCCTCAAGGTTGGTGGTTTGAACCCACCTAGAGGTGCTACAGAAGGTGGTCTGCTTCTGAAAGATCACAGCCTTAAAAACCCTGTGGAGTAGTTCTGCTTGCATACATGGGGTTGTCATGAATCAGAATCCACTGGACAGTAAATAGTTTGGTTTGGTTTTGGTAGTCAGTGAGCATACAGGTAAACTTTGGTCCAGCAGCTGTGTCTGCTGGTGTGATGGTAAAGATTGTGTGTCAGCTTGGCTGGGCTTTGATTCTCAGTGTTTATATGTGATCACGCCCATGATGGAATCTGCTGTGAGTAACCAGTCAGTGGAAAGGGAGTTTCCTTGTGGATGTGGCCTGCATCTGAATATAAGCAAATGTTCTGGCTTTTTACTTGCTCTGGATCCTGTGACTGCCTCCTGTTCGTCTGACCTTTGGTTCTTGAGTCTTGAGCTCTCAGCTTATCAGCAGATCTTGGGATTCTTCAGTCTTCACAGCCTGTGAGCAGGGGCCCTGCTCTCCGACCTGCCGATCTTGGGTTCGCCAACCCCTGAAATTATGTGAATCAGGAGAAGCCTTGAGGTCTTGCTTGCCAGTCTTGGGATTTGTGGATCTTCACAGCCTGTGAGCTAGAGCCCTGCTCTCTGGCCTACCGATTTTGGGCTTGCCAGCTCCTGTGGCTATGTGAATCGAGGGAAGCCTCTATCCTGATCCACAGACTTGGGACATTCCAGACTCTACAATCGTGTGAGCCATTTCCTTGATATAAATCTCTCTATATATATATTTATATGGTTTACTGGTTTTGCTTCTCTAGAGAACCCAGCCTAAGACAACTGGGTTATGTGTTTTCCTTTATGTAAGGTGAATTTACATTGCTTAAATGTGCTCCAACTTCTCTAATCCTACCCTCCCGATACTTCACTCTCATTTCCAAGAAGGTTAAAAATTGAGTCTTAACCATTTTTTATAGTGCAGACAAAGAATAAAAAAGAGTAGTAATAGCTTGGAAGATGTATTCGTTGCAGAAATGTTAATGATTTTATTTAAATCAAAAAGTAAATATCTATTGATATAAAAATTCTAAATTATGAATAGTAAAGGATTTTGAAGCTAAATATTATATGCATTTTTTAAATGTGTGGTGTACATACAGTCCAATAACATTTATAGGATTCATATTTTAAAGATGAGGTTAATTTCTATTTGTTTTTCATTTTTATAAATGTCAAAGTATAATGTATTATGAACAATGCAGGGAATAGAAGTTTTGAAATTTCCTAGAGCATTCATAATTTATCAGAGCTATCTATCTTCTCCCAAAACAGTTTGGTAATTTTGGAATCAAATTATAAAACAGAATATTCAAGATCTAAGTAAAAAGTTGCCTGGGCTCAGGGAGAAAGGGAGATTTGAAGCTATGTAACATGTCTCCTCGACATTATTCTTGTCATTTTTTGAACATTATTGTATGTTTATTTATTAATTCAACAGACATTTATTGAGTGTCAGCTATATGCCAGACACCATTCTAAAGCCTTTAGCTATAGTAATGAAAAAAAAAATTCTGTTCTCTTGGAGCTTATAGTCCAGCAGGAGAAATATGCAACAACAATAATAAAACAGCAAAGCATATAATATGTTAGATAGCAATATGTGCTAAGGAAAAGAAAACAAAGCAGGGAAGGGGGTTGAGCTTTAAACAGAATGGCCAGGAAGGGCTTCAGTGAGAAAGTGACTTGAAATAAAGACTTGAAGGAGTTAAGAGAGCAAGCCATGATCAATGGACCTGGGAGACAGAGGGAGGTTAGATAAAGGAAGGAGTAAAGAATGGCTTCCTACTTTCTGGCTGGGGCGAAGAAGTAGATGTTGGTGTCCTTTATTGAGATAAGGGAACACAGCAGAAGGAGTGGATTTGCCATTGAGGAGGTGTGTTTGGTTTTGGAGTTGACTGTATGGTTGGCTGGGGATCCTTATGTAGCATTCACCAGCATATGTGGAGTGGTTAATATCACAGACGTTAATTAACTCATTCAGAGGGCATTTGTAGATGAGATGAGTTTGGAGAACACCAGCATACAAGGGTGAACTGAGGAAGAGACTGTCCAAATGCCTCCCTTATGGGCTTCCTCAAACCTGTAAAGCAGAAGTAAGTTCATCATCTGAAGTGGATTTTTTTTCTTAGCTAATATGCTTGAATTAAAACCCAAAAAAGTGTAGTTGAAGAAAGGGGAATGGTGTAAAATGACCTTAAGATGCTCTAACCCATCAATTCTATGGTGAAAAGCAGAGAAAGCCCGCCTTAATTGTAGTGACCACTTCCATGTAATTTGGAAGCACTGGATAGGAACTGCTTTGGCCCTGATGGTTCCCATGCAGTTCCCCTCTTTGCTGGTTAAGGCTTAAAACTGAAGCATTAGAATTTCATTCCCTGAGCCTCAGATTTTGACTGTAGTTAAAATACATACCCCTCCTGGGAATGGTAGGGCTTATCATTTTGATATATATACGTGGAGACATGTGGAGCAATGGTTAAATGCTTGGCCACTAACCAAAAGTTAGTACCTACTAGAGGCTCTGAGGGAGAAAAGCCCTGGAGATCTGCTCAGTAAATAAAGATTAAATCCTAGAAAACATTATGGGGGAAGCTCTACTCTGTCATATGAAATTGCCATGAGCAGAATCGACTTGGTGGCACAAAACAACTGTATATATATATCTATGTGTTTTATATGTGCGCATATATATGTGTGTGTTTTATTCAGTATGCAAAGGCATTCAACTGTGGATCATAACAAATTATGGATAACATTGTGAAGCATGGGAATTCCAGAACATTTAATTGTGCTCATGAGGAGCCTGTACATAGATCAAGAAGCAGATGTTTGAATAGAACAAGGGGATACTGAGTGGTTTAAAGTCAGGGAAAGTGTGTGTCAGGATTGTATCCTTTCACCATACCTATTCAATCTGTATGCTGAGCAAATAATCTGAGAAACTGGACTATATGAAGAAGAACAGGGCATTAGGATTGGAGGAAGACTTATTAACAACCTGTGATATGCAGATGACACAACCTTGCTTGCTGTAAGTGAAGAGCACTTGAAGCACTTACGATGAAGATCAAAGACCACCCATCCTAAAACAGCCTCTAGTCAGACCCTGGAGGTCCTGCTTCTTGAAGCTGGCTTTGCATAGATAATTTTCCAGAAGAACCCAATGCCTAAGGCAAAATGCTCTCCACTAAGCTGCTCACTAAACTATTGTTTGTCCTGAAGGTGACTCCAGGGAAGGAACCAGTTCAAGGGTCACAAGGACATCTAAGGGCACCTGGCCTGGGTGGGTCACCCAGTTCCATGAACCCGGATATCTGGATTCCAGGAGAATCAAAGTGATTTTGTCATTATATCTGTGTGTGTGTGTGTGTGTGTATATATGAGCCCTGGTTGCACAATGTTTAAGAGCTTGGCTGCTAACCAAAAAGTTGGCAGTTCAAATCCACCAGCCACTGCTTGGAAACCTGTAGGGCAGTTCTGCTATGTCCTATAGGGTCACTATGAGTCGGAATCAACTTGATGACAATGGGTTTTGGGGATATATATAAATATAAATATATATATATATACATATAGTAAACTTTCCATGACTTGACTCTCATAATTCATTGCTTCCATATCTGTGTCCCCATAGCACTTGATGAATACCTCTGTTACGGTTCCAACATAATGATAGTAATATTATCTCTTTTTATGATAGTTTCTATTAGAATGTGTTGCCAGGATCAGAGCCCTCATCTTATTCATCACTGTATCCAGCGTCAAACATAGTAGATGTTCAATTAAATTTGTGAGTGAATTAGTAATCATTTAAGGAAAAAGAACCTGATTGGTTCTCTAAATTTCAAAGCACTATCTGTTTTGTAAATTTAAGAAGTACACTCCTTGGGAAGTCAGTGGTTTTATTATCTTTATTTTACACAAGGAAAATGTAAGCTAGAGAGGTAAAGTGCTTGAACAAGGTCACACAATCATTAGAGACTGGACTCAAATTTGGGTATTCTCATCCCAAGGAATCTTGGTGGTGCAGTGGCTAAGTGTTTGGCTGCTGATGAAAAGTTGGTGCTTCGAATCCACCAGCTACTCTGTGGGAGAAAGGTGTGGCAATCTAGATTATAGCCTTGGAAACCCTATGGGGCAGTTCTACTCTGTTCTATAGGGTCACTATGAGTCAGAATCGACTTGACGGCAGTGGGTTTGTTTTTTTTTAATTCTCATCCCAGTTCCTTCTCTTTCTTCTCTGCAGCACTGAGCCTTCCTGAGAAAGAGTTTTAAAAGAGGAGGAGACTGAGAGCTCTAGGCCCCTCTGAGAAGTATGGAGTAAATGAGAATTTGTCTCAGAACACGGGAGCTGGGAATAGAGGTGAAAAATTACATCCACCGCCAACTTTGTCTAGAGTAGCCTTAAAGGCTAACATTGTATAAAGATACCCCTGAGCTCAGATTTCCAAAGAGGGCAGGTCAGTGGTAACCTAGCATTATGTGCTCTCAGGCCTGTGACCACAATATAAGTGGCAGTGAAAGAAATTTCAGTCAGTTTGTGAGCTCCACTTGAGAATGCAGGCACTGTTGTAAAGCACCAGGATACAGGGAGTGTGAGTTACAAGGGCAGATGGTAAATATTCATCTCAGGAAAGGATTGTTGGGGTTTTAATAGTATTGAACATACTCCAGTTTTATTTTCTTCGTTCAAAAAAAGGCTTCTGTTGCTATAAACTCCAAGTGTGCGTTTTAAAAAATTCAGTGGTAAGAGGAAATAAATGTTATCCATAGTGGCAGAATTTATTAATCTTTTGATAATGGACAGGTAAAGAGATTCTTAAGGAGCCCTGGTGGTACAATGGTTAAAGAGCTCAGCTGTTAACTGAAAGATCGGTGGTTCAAACTCATCAGTAGCTCCATGAGAGAAAAGACCTGGATGTCAGCTCCTGTAAAGATTACAGTCTAAACCCATTATCCATTGCCGTTGAGTTGATTCCAACTCATAGCTACCCTATAGGACAGAGTAGAACTGCCCCCATAGAGTTTCCAAGGAGTGACTGGTGGATTCGAAATCCCTACCTTTTGGTTAGCAGCCACAACTCTTAACTTATTGGGCAGTTCTACCATGTCATGTATAGTCACAAAAAGTCAGAATCTATCTGATAGCACACAACAACAGCAATAAAGAGATTCTTACAAAGTAAGTGACAAGAGGCAGAGAACTCTGTCACGTAGGGTCTGTGGGGTAGGGCATGAAGGTGGGGTGACCAAAAAAGAAGGGAGAGGAAAGAATGAGACAGAAACAAAACCTCTGGTATCTGTTATGTTGAACTTTAGCTTCCCACCCTCTAAATAGCCCCCTCCCCCTAAGGTTACACCATCTCAGTTGGTTGAGTGCCTTTGGATTTAGTCCCCTTCTGGCCCTTAATATGCTAATACACAATATAAACCAGAAACCAGTTGCCTTCAAGTCTATCCCAACTCATGGCGACCCCATGTGTGTCAGAAAAGGTTTTCACTGGCTAATTTTTCAGAAGTAGATCTCTAGGCCTTTCTTCCTAGGCACCTCTGGTGGACTTGGACCTCCAACCTTTCAGCTAGCAGCTTTGCATGATAACCGGCTGCACCACCCAGGGGTTCCAAATATACATTCTAGCAAGGCTTTGAAGATGGTGAGTGAATGTTAATGACTTCTTTTCTTACAACATCTAAAGCCCTGGAATCTTCCACTCTGCTTCCTGGTGTTTTTGTGTGCATAGAGGTCTCTGACAGGCTTTCTGTGATTTCTCTATTTGCATGTATAACAATTGGTTGCAAAAACCTTGAATTTAGTTGTTACATCTCCCAGTACAGATACTTTCTTTCAAACATCTTTGGGAAAGCGAATGCCACTCTGTGCGATCATTGTCTCCTGAAAGAAATCACCTAATAGTGTTACCTCATTTCTTCTTCCAGCCTCCCTTTCTTCATCTCCCTGACTACGGTTTCTAAGCCAACACCCGAGCTCTGCTCTTGCTTTTATTGGTTTCTCCTTCCTCACTCATCAACAAGAAACAACAACAAAACCTGAGGGTTTGGCCAAATGACCTTTCTACTTGTCTAATCTTTTTGTCTGGATCCATTTTACTCTTGACAGAATGGAAAGTTCTTGAAGGCAGGTGCCACACTAATCCATAATTTATGTACAAGACCCGGAATCTTGTGGATGTTTATTAAATTTTATATACAAAGCATTGAACAAAAACTTTGATAGAGTTACCCCAGAAATACTTTATCCTCTCTTTTTATTTTATTATGATTATTCTATTTTAGTGGCTGGTGGAAATAGGAAAAGGGAGGGAGCAGTCATTTAGATGGGGAAAGACATTTCTCTAAATGTTGATACTTATGAAACACCATTTTAAACCTTTATAGCTGATTATCTTCCTCAGTAAAAAAGGAGCCCTGATGTGCAGTGGTTAATCACTCAGTTGCTAATTCAAAGCTCAGCAGTTCAAACCCACCAGCTGCACCCTGGAAGAAAGATGTGGCAGTCTGCTTCCATAAAGATTTACAGCCTCGGAAACTCTAGGGGGCAGTTCTAGATGACCTTATAGGGTCGCAATGAGTCAGAATTGACAATGGCAGTGGGGTTTTTTTTTTTTTTTTTGGTATCTTCCTTAGTACTGATGAGTCCGTTTCAGATATTGCTGCTCAATTTATTTACTCAGGAGACCAATTTATTTCACTACCTCTGTACTAACTGTTTGCATTGACATCTAGGTCTGCTTTGAGCAAGCGACTGTGACAAGTTGTTTATTGAACTGTAAACAGGTATTGTCTGAATCTAAACAATGGCTTTATCTAATTAGGAGACCCTGGACATCATCTTAGCCCCATGTGGCTATTCGAACCCAGTCTAGCATCTACAGATTTCCCATACCTTTTAAGATCTTCTTGCTCAAGTCAAAACCTTTCATCACAAGTGACAAATAATCCTTATTTTGTCCTGTAACTTTACATACTGGTGATTTGTGCAAAAAAAAAAAAAAAAAGAACTGACTATAATAAACTGATCATGGGTGGCCCAGTTTGGAATGATTGAGTAACAAAAGAAAAACATGAATGAGATATAAAAAGAAAGAAGGATGAATAAAGATGAACTGTTGCTTAGGCTGTAAAAATACCTTGTATAAGTTAGAAAAAAAGATTTCCTTTCAAAAGGGAACTCAATGAAATGATGGTGATATAAGTTTCCAGACAAAAATACAGGTATGATTGTGGAAAGCATAATAGGAGTACTGAGGGAAGGGAAAGTTAATCTTCTGGACTCAGATTGAAATAGAACATGTGCGAAAGCACTTGGGAACCCTCAACTTACCCACCATTGCTTTGCGTCTGAAGATGCTAATCGAGTGCAGCAATCAACGTCTTTTGTTTTCAGCTGCCAGCATTTTGTCTGAAAGGCTGTGCCCAATACAGGAGGGAGGAAGTCTTAAGGAAGCCTCACTTTTTGGTAGCTATTATTATTAAGTTTCTTCTTGGAAGGGAAGAATTAATTGCAAATTAAAAAAAAAAAAAGTCACTGCAGTGAAGTTTTTAAATGGGACTCCAAACTTAGAAATCTTTCTAAAAGAAATTGACAGAGGGTGCCTCATGGCATACATTGAAAAGGAGAAAACGAACAAAAAGCTGAATAAAAGCAAGCAAATGGACGAGGCTGTTTTTTTCTCCCCCAGTAACTATATAGACACTATATTTATTTTATCATAAAGCCTGATTTTCACATCCTTTTTCTCTCTCTCATTGGGAGTTGCTTTCTTGGTGGCTTCCTTAACGATTTGTGTAATTGGTTTCACTCACTGACGCCCATTTGGTAGGTTCATTGTGAGTGCCTCATGAAATATGAATCTATTTAAAAATTAAAAGTAAATCAATATTAATTCAATAAAATATTTTAATCTGAAGTATGAATATTTTATACCTTCACACAGACATGCAGATTTCAAAAAACGTTTTCGTGTTCCTGACAGGCTGTCCAGTTTTGCCATGATAACATTGAAGTATTCCTCCTTGCATGCGGGTGCTGGCTCTGGGCTCTCTCAGCTAGAGACACCCAGGTCAATGGTTATGTTTATTCCAACTGCTGAAGGAATGCAAATGAGTTGCACGCTGCAGAGGAACAGGGGAAAGTTTACCTTGTTTAATCGAGTTTATAGTTTCTCTTGTCTCTGCCTGGAATATACTTAAAGGGAGTCTCACCTATCTCATAGGTTAATCCTTGTTCACACCAGGTTTGACTCAGATCAAACCTGGCATGCAGAGACACCTGAAGGCTGTCCCTGAAAAGAGGCTGTAAAGAGATGAACTGCCACCAATCTAGTCAAAATGAGCCAGTTGCACCTCACTGATAAAAACCAGAGATTTACTGGAGCAGACAGGCCCAAACTTAAACAGGCTTCTCTCTCTATTGAAGCCCCGTCTGTCAGCTGAATCAGGCATCTCCCCTGTCAGGCATCATCAGCTGAAACAATGGAGTGGTGTCTGAGCTGATCTGGAAAGACGGAGACGTCAGATAACAGAGAAGGATGTGTTATTCCGATCTCTGGGGTTGGGCCTGCTTGCATTTCCCTGCCTGAATTTGGAGAGGGTGGTTGCTACTCCAGGTGCAGAATAAAGCCATGAAGACTTTAGAGCTAAGGTAATGATAATAAATTAGGAGGGAAAAAATGGTTTCAGGACTGATTCAATACAAGAAGTGGTAGGTAATGGCTAAAACAATAATTTTCCTCCTGTTGGGATTTCCTCCTTCATTTGTCTTTAATATGTCTGTGCTACCTGATGCCTAAGCTATCTTGGAGAACAGAAATTAGCTCCCAAAGAAGAAACTGTAAGCTGAATGCATTAAAAATTTGTTGGCTATGGCTTCTTCTTAAGGGAGGGATGGTAAATGAGGCAATTGAATTACTGACTGTTTTCTGCGCATGACCCAAGCCCTGGAGAACAAGTCTACCCAAGTTAGTATGGCCCCAAACTAGGAAGCTGATATTGTGAATAGAGTGGAAGATTTAAATAAGTTGCCTGACAGACAAGAACTGAGTCCATTGCGTGTCCCTAAGGCCCCACATGGTGCCTTGTGTGCAGTGGGCCCTCAACAGACATTTAGCTGAAATAATGAATATGTATACATTTATTTTTGGCAGTTATTTAATTTGCCTTTTGCTGTCTTCTCTGGACACAAAGTAGGTATATTTCAAAACTGTGCCCTAAAATGATATATATGCTTAACTTTCCAGCAATTTATTATCGCATTTTCCTTGTAGAAGGGAAGGTTTTGGCATTGTAAAAATGTATTGCCGCTGTATATTGAAGCTGAGTGAATGTCACTGCATCCATCAGTTCACATAGCAGGCCTGCTTTCCTGTGCACGAGAGGATACTGGCAAGAAATCTTCCTTCTGGGGTGTCCTCCGACCCTGGTGTTACTCTCCTTGTATGTCTCCCCCTTATCTGATGTTGTTATTGTTAGCTGCTATCAAGCTGGCCTGACTCATGGTGGCCCCATGCACATGAAATGAAATGATGCCCACTTCTGCACCATCCCCATGATCACTTGTGGATTGGACCATTGTGGTCCACACAACAAATTATTGGCTGATTTTCGGAAGTAGATTGCCAGACTTTTCTTCCTAGTCCATCTTAATCTGGACAGGTCTGTTTCTAAGGGTTCCTGAATGGGTTCCCTCATAAATCTATTGAGTGAAAGATAAGGATCAGTATACACGGAAGGAGGCTGGGTCTGCTGCTAAATCAAGAGGTAACTCTGCTAAGTTGACCAACCATTAAGTTTTTTTGGTACTGCCCCGGTTTAGCACTGAAGGTCCCAAGTTCCGGGACAACCTTTAGTCCTGGGCAAACTTGAGATGTCCAGTCTTTGGCCTTTAAGCTGTTGTGGGCTTCAGATGAATAATAAATCTCTATAAGATACATGGGTGTGAAGATTGAGGATTAGTATACATTTTATGATTTTGAGGATTAGTATACATTTTATGATTTTGCTGATAATAGTATGTAAAATTACAGTTATATAATTTAGAATTCACCTACTTGTTGATCTTCTTAGGCTCCATTCAGATCCATAAGCCACATTTATAATTAGTTTACAAGAAGGATAGGACCACAGCTTACTAGCAGACTAGGGTTGTTCCTCTTCAGTGGGAGTCCCCATAGTAGGACAGCTCTGCTGGTAGAGCCAGCTTTCAAAGTCCTTGCTTTTAACTACTCTGTGATTAAAGCTATCTGTTGTAGTGTGCTCACTTTTAGTGGAGTTATTTATTGGTATTTTCCCACTAGATCATGACCTCCTTAGGGGCAAGAATTTGACCTTGTTCAGGCTTGTATCCTCCCCTTGAATTTGCACAGAGTAGGTGATCAATAAATACTTGTTGAGTAGAGAACAGACTGAGGAACAGACTCTTAGACTTGTGACCCGCTTTCAGAGGCTGTTTCAAGGATGCTCTGCATTTGACACAAAGATTGGACAAGTGCCACTGAAGTGGCATCTGACATTGGTGGCAATCAGGCCTCCCATGCCCTTATTCTGATTCTTGCAAACTCTAGGGCTGGCACTCCTGAGCAGATAGATTGCAGAGCTCCCAGGCTGGCTGTGGCTGTATGGTCAGGATGTCTTGGCACTGTCCTACATCCTATCTTCTTCCACCATCGGAGTTTACTGTGGCTATATCCCATGGAGAGTGGGTGGGAGAAAACTTTAGTCATTTACGTGGGCATAAAAACTCAGGTCTTCCTGATTCTCATTGGGTGTGTGGGTGTTTATGTGTGTGAGCACATATTTATACATAAACAAGAAGTGGGGCACATGTTGGCCCCATTCATATTCAAGTATTTTATATAGACAGATTTTTAACACCCAGGCACTTGTTTGCCGGTAAAAACCCATTGCTGTTGAGTCAATTCCAACTCAGAGTGACCCCACAGGACAAAGTAGAACTGCCCCATAGGGTTTCCAACGAGTGCCTGGTGGATTCAAACTGCCAACCTTTTGGTTAGCAGCCTTAGCTCTTAACCCCTGCGCTGTCAGGGCTCCAGGAAATTGTCTATTCCCTCCAAACTTGTCTATTTCCTCCAAACTTCTTTTTTTCAACTGGGAGAAGGAAAAAAAAAAGCAACAAAAAATATTGTCCTGCTGCCTTACCGTAGTTACACCAGACACTTAAGAAGAAGGCATATATAAATATCCCAAAGGTCTGACACTTAAAAGGTGACACTTTATTTAATAGTTAATGTTTTGATTTGTAAGGATTTAATTTCATTGGAAGTTGAAAAAAGTATGGCACCTGGTAAAACCAGAGTGGGTGCAAATGCTAGCTTTGCTACTAACTCTGTGATTTTAGGGAGGTAAATCAAACTTCTTCTACCTTATTTTCCTCAACTAGATAGTGGGATAGTAATGTCTACCTTGTAGGGTTTTTGTGAGGTTTAGTTGGAAGTGTTGTATGAAGGAACAATCCCTAGCACATCATGATGCCTGTATAAATGGTAGCTATTAAAAGTAAGAGAAAGATTTTTGTTCAGCCTCAGATAATGCTTTCAAATATGAGAACTGTCTAGCAATGAAATGGGCTGCTTTGGAAGTTGATGAGCTCCATGTTGTTGGAGACATTGAGAACAAGGCCAAATAATTATCTTTCTAAGATACAGTACAGGGAAATTCTACACAATGTGGAGATTTTTGATGATTTAATAAATCATATTCAGTGTTCAATAATTCTTAACTAACCTGCTTTTGGGAATCTCTAGGTGGTGCAAACGGTTAATGCGCATGGCTACTAGTGAAAGGTTGGAGGTTTGAGTCTACCCAGAGGTGCCTTGGAAGAAAGGCCTGGTAATGTACTTCCAAAAAATAAGCCACTAAAAACCCCATGGAGCACAGTTCTACTCTGACACATGGGGGGGGTCACCATGAATTGTTATAGACTTGATGACAACTGAATTTTTTAACCTTATTTTAATCAAAGATAACCAAATTAAAAGAAAACTTAGAAAATTTTCTTATAGTTTTAAGGGTAGACATGAAATTGGTGGACTCAGCTGACAAGTGCAGACAAGAATGTGGTTTTCAGAATGGGGAGACCAGCTGAACAGAGCTTCTTTAAGAATGATACGTACATCCTGTTCTCTTCATTCTCCCTTGCTCCCGAAGGGATGAGACCAGTGGAGTATCTTAGATGGCCGCTCACAGGCTTTTAAGACCCCAGACACTACCCACCAAGATAGAATGTAGAGCATTGTCTTTATAAGCTGTGTCATCCAATTGAGCTAGATGTTCCCCGAGACCATGGTCCCCAGAGCCCTCGGCCCAGCAATTCAGTCCCTCAGGGAGTTTGGATGTGTCTATGGGGCTTCCATGACATTTCCTTGTACAAGTTGTGCTAGTTTCCCCTGTATTGTGTACAGGATACAAGGAAAAAATTAGTCCGAAGGACTAATTGTCCACAGCTACTAAGGCCTTCACCGGACTGAGTCCAGTACAGCTAGATGGTGCCCGGCTATCACCACTGACTGCTCTGACCAGGATCATAACAGAGGGTTCTGGACAGAGCTGGAGAAGGATGTAGAGCATAATTCTAACTCACACAAAATAAGACCAGATTTACTGGCCTGAAGGAGACTGGAGAAACCCCGAGAGTATGGCCCCCATACACCCTTTTAGCTCAGTGGTGAAGTTACCTCCGAGGTTCACTGTTCAACCTGGGAGTGGACAGCCCCGTAAAACCAAATGAGACTAACGAGGTACAGGAGTCCATTGACAAGGGCCAGAAAGCAGAAGGGGACAAGGAATCTGGTGATAGGGAACCCAAGGTTGAGTAAGGATATTGTTGATGTGTTGTGAAATTGCTAACCATTGTCATAGGGCAACATTTGTAGTAACTGTTAAATGAGAAACTATTTTGTTCTGTAAGCCTTCATCTTAAGTGAGAATAACAGCACAATTTGAAGAGTGTAGTCAATGTCACTGAACTGTGCATGTAGACATTTTTTGAAATGGTGTATCTTTGGCTATGTGTATTTTCACCAAAAAAAAAAAAAAAAAAAAAGAGGTTGAGAAGTTAGAGGGTTGATATGTTGTGGGGTTGTTAACCAGTGTCATAAAACAACAAGTGTACTTCTGTTTCATGAGAAACTATTTGTTCTGTAAGCCTTCACCTGAAGTACAATAAAAAAAATTAAAAAAAAAAAAAGAATGATACTTAATATCCCACTTGTCCAGGCTACGTTAGAAGGAGAACAGAGGAATATGGAAACTTTTCTCCACTTTGTCTTCATGTACCCCTGATTTGTTTAGTTCTATGCTTAGGATGCAAAGTCCCTGAGTGGTGCAAATTGTTTGCACTCTGCTGCTAACTGAAGGGTTGATGGTTTGAACTTACCCAGTGGCACCATGGAAGAAAGGCTTGGAGAACTGCTTCTGTAAAGATTACAGCCAAAGACAGAAAACCCTGTAGAGCTCAGTTCTGCTATGTAACACACTGGGTCACCATGAGTCAGAATCTACTTGGTGGCAATGTTTTTTTTTTGATCCTTAGGATTCCCTCTGCTTGTCACAGGGCTAGTAAAGGACTTTGAGAGGGGAGACCTCCAATAAGTGCATGATCATTTCACTACACAGCCCCAGAAACACCTTGTGAAAATGAGTGGTTATTCTGGGAAGATTGAGAAACTTTGAGACTGATGGATAATAACCTCAAACACTTGTATGCTTGTGAGTTCTTATGCCTTAACTTTGTTATAATACTACTAGAGAAGATTTCCAATAATATTGCCCTTATATGGGGTCCAAGATGAATCCACTTTTGATGACTTTTGGGTGTTTATACATTGGTGGTTCAGTGGTAGAAGTCTCACCTTCCATGCTGAAGACCCAGGCTCAATTCCCGGCCGATGCAACTCAAATGCAGCCACCACCCCTTG
The DNA here is from genome assembly GCA_030035585.1 of Dugong dugon. Lineage (NCBI taxonomy): Eukaryota > Metazoa > Chordata > Mammalia > Sirenia > Dugongidae > Dugong > Dugong dugon. The sequence continues at coordinate 132,071,832 of CM057462.1, forward strand.
GTCAGTGGAGGCTGGCATGGCACTATGATGCTGAACAGGTTTCAGCTGAGCTTCTAGACTAAGACAGAATAGGAAGAAAGGCCTGGTGATCTACTTTCAAAAATCAGTCAATGAAAACTCTATGGAACACAATGGTCAGATCTGCAACCAATCATGGGGCTGGCACAGGACTGGGCAGTGTTCATGGAATCACCACGAGTTAGGGGCTGACTCAATGGCCACTGACAACTACAACAAATACATGGTATGGAAAAGACGCGACAGCTTTACTGACGTTTGAAGAACACATTTTTGGTAATTTTAAGAGTCCAAGAACCTTGGACTATAAAGCTATGGGGTTGTTGGTTTAATGCCAACGACAATTTTCTTTGTCATTTGAATACTAGCAAACATAATTTTCCTTTAAAAGATGATGCTCAAAAGATTGTTAAGGAACTGAAGACCTCAAGTTATCTACACAAGAGATTAACATATTTTTAAACATTATTAAATTAGAAGCATAAAAGCAATTTCTTTAAAACTTCTGGATTCTTGGCTTTCTGAAAAGAAGTTTTTTGGGATGAAAGCTTTTTTACTGTCTGGCTGAGTCCTAGGCATTTGAAATTTGCTCAGGATCATTTGGCCAATTTCAAATCACTTTCTATTTGAAACAATGTCTTAGTTTCTCTGATATAGCATGCAATAGAGTTTTATTGTCTGGGATTTCCATAGTATCCTCAAATTTTCCTTTATATTAATCTGTCGCTTCCATTTCTAGATTTTAATTTTAGTGGGATTTTTATTCAAATATGAACTAGAACTACTTTACTTTTACATTTTTAACTGAAAAAAAGGTAGAGAAATGGAATTCCAAATGAACATTGGGGGTTGGAGGAGGAGATGATAAATTCAGAATCAGTGATTTACAGTTACTTTACATCAAGGATATAAGATTTTTAAAATACTATTTACTCTAGAAGATTTGCTGATTGAACACTTTGGACTTCTGTGAGTGTATCAGTTAGAGTTCAAACCCATTGCCATTGAATTGATTCCGACTCATAGCGAACCTATAGGACAGATTAGAACTGCCCCATAGGGTTTCCAAGGAGCGATTTATGAATTCGAACTGCTGACCTTTTGGTTAGCAGCGAGCTCTTATCCACTGTACCACCAGGGCTCCAGTGAGAGTCCAATCAGAGAAAAATAATCCACTCTAAGTATCTCAACAGATGGAATTTAATAAAGTGAATTTCTTCCAAAGATGATGGAAACACTTACCACACAAGGAATGGTGCAATATCACAGATAGTAACAAAAACAAGAAGCCGCTATCATTCCTAGGGCTGGAGGGACAACAGGAGAAGTTGCTGTTACCAGAATCCAGAAGATGGGCTGTCTGGTGGGAGATGGCACCACCCCAAGGAGGGACAATTAAGCAGAAGCTGGAGCCACAGAGAAGACTTAGCCCCTGATAGAGACACTGTTCAAAGAGGAGCAGATGAGGGAAAATATCCCAGCTTCCCGCCTCCCACCGTCTTATCCTCTACCAGTGTTTCCTAGAGACTGAACCTTCCTAAAACCAGTAGCCAAAGGAGCTTGGGAATGTGGTTCACTGGGATTCACAGCAGAGCAGGAGAAAGGTGGTGAACTTATCTGAGGCCATACAGTCAAATGACTAGGAATGGGAATCAGTATAGGCCTTGCCTTTTTAGGTACTAGAGATGAGCCAGCTGGACCATCATCAGTGTACACCTTATATAGCATCTCCAGAATACTGGCTGACTTGCACTGATTACTTCTTCCTCCCTCCTTATTTTGTAAAGGTGTGATATAACCCATCCATAACAGATGTGAAATAATTAAACATTTTAAGTCTAACTGTCTGTAGCCATAATATGATGCCTTAAAACATGAGACTCCAAGTATTGTGCTCAGCCTAGATAATGTTCTCTTCATTCCAGGAATCTAGAGACTGAAGAATTCTGCCGACAAGCAAACATACTTATGTTTCAGAGACACAGACCAGATAGACTCAACGGAAAACTCCATTTCTAGGCATTCTGAAGAGAGACGGAAGGAGAGAAAGTCTCATGTTTTAGACCCATTTGTGTGGGTCTGGACAATAACTGGTAGGAACAGGAAGAGCCAAAGCTGTAGAGATATGGTTACTGAAGACTTGAACCTTCAAGTGTAAACTCTGAGCAGTTGCTGGCAGAGGGGCTGGGCTGTCATCAGAATGGGAAGAAAAGCTCTGATAAAAGAAAATAGCTATTCTAATTTTAGATGGTATAGGATGCAGAAGAGGGTCTGCAGACCATTTAGAAAAATGATAAAAGGAAAAGAGGGTCCAGACAGAATCAGAACATTGACATTTTCCTTAAAGGTTCATCAGTCCCCTAGTGGGAAAGGATAGGAAGGCAATGCCTGAACAATGCTGCACATTCTATTATTTATATTATTAAAGATAATTTAAATTTTTGAATTCATTCATGAATTCAACAAATATTTATTAAATGTCCACTGTGTGCCAGGTAAAATGATAAGCTAGATAGATACACACGGTCCATGCCCTCTGTGAGTTTATACTCTATGAGAATATTAACTAGTGACCAGAAAACTCTGGAAAAATCTAAGACATGCCATCAGAGAGAAAATGAAGGGTCTTGGAAGAGCACATTGGAGGAACACCCAATCCAGGTAGGAGGAGAGGGCAGGTTAGGAAAGAACAAGAAAAAAAAAAAAAAAAAACAAAACTGAGCCCTAAGGATGAGTAGAAGTTTTTCAGGAGAAGCATAGCTGGGGAAAGTATTTCAGCAGGACAATTTAAAAAAAGAAACAAAATAACAGTTGCCGGGGAGTCGATTCCAACTCATAGCGACCCTATAGGACAAAGTAGAACTGCCTCAAAGGTTTTCAAGGAGCAGCTGGCAGGAGAATAGCATATGCAAATTCCTGTGGGCAAGGGAGAGCATCGTGTTTTTAAGGATCTGAAAAGCATTCACAATGGCTGTGAGTAGATGATTATGTACTAAATGGCAAGATAAGAGACCAGAGAGGTAAACAGTCTTCAGATCCTTGTAAGCCATGTTGAGGAATTTGGATTTAGTTAATTAATTTATTCATTCATCTGTTCATGCAACAAATAGTTTTTAGCTACTTCTGAGTTGCTATGGAGCCCTAGTGGTGCAGTGGTTAAGAATTCAGGCTGCTAACCAAAAGGTCGGCAGGTCAAATCCACCAGCCACTCCTCGGAAAACCTGTGGGCCAGTTCTACTCTGTCCTATAGGGTCACTATGAGTCAGAATTGACTTGATGGCAATGGGTTTGGTTTGGTTTTGTGTTCTATTAATTCTTGATGGCACAGTGGGTAAAGCGATCGACTGCTAACCAGCAGTTTGAAACCACCAGCCGCTCCTGGAGAGAAAGATGTGGCAGTCTGCTTCCATAGGGATTTATAACCTTGGAAACCCTATGCGGTCGCTATGAGTGGGAATCAACTTGACGGCAGTGGGTCTGGGTGTTGCTCTGATACTGAACAGGTTTTAGCAGAGCTATCAGACTAAGATAGACTAGGAAGAAAGGTCTGTTGATTTACTTCCAGAAATCAACCAATGAAAACCCTGTGGATCATAATGGTCTAATCTGCAACTGATTATAGGGATGGCACAGGTTGGGGAAGAGTTTCACTTCGTTGGGCATGAGGTCTCAATGAGTCGGGGCCGACTCGTCTATAGCTAACAACAACAACAACAGCAACATGCGATCTACGTGCTAGGTGTTGAGAATCAAACGCTGAGTAAGATAGACATGTCCTCTACCCTGGCAGAACCTAACAGTCTATCCAGGGAGTAATGAACAAAGCTGTTTCACTAAAGGATGTAAAGTTCTGTGATAGGGAAGCTATGCAAACACAGTTAACCAGTTGCCGTTGAGTCAATTTGGACTCATGGCTACCCCATGGATATCAGAGTAGAACTATGCTCTGTAGGGTTTTCAGAGGCTGATTTTTTGGAAGTAGATCACCAGGGCTTTCCTCTGAGGTGCCTCTGGGTGAACTTGAACCTCGAAACTTTCGATTAGCAGTGAGCATGTTAGCCGTTTGCACCACCCAGGGACTAACACACAGTAGAAGGACTTAATCTAATTATTGCCAGTGAGGATGCTGGTGGGAAGAGGGAGAGATAAGGAAGACCATCCAGAAGAAATAAAACTTAATCTAAAACCTGAAGAATAGTAAGGAATTAGGGAGGAAAAGATGGAGACACAGGTGTTCTCAACATAGGAATGAGCCTGTGCAATGAGCTAGCAGCAAGAAAGAACATGCCTTGTCTGAAGATATAAAAGAATTTCTGTACAGCTAAAGAATAAAAGGCTGGAAGCCACGTTAAGGAGTTGGGCTATATCCTAAGGGCAGTGGGAAGAAACATTTAGAGCAATCAGTAAGACTGCTGGATACAAGGATGAAGAAACCAATAGGTTTTCTCTATATTAGCAAATCATCATTTAAAATTTAATCGAGAAAAAAGGGTGCCAACAATAATAATAATGACCTGTTGTCGTTGTTAGGTGCTGTCGAGTCGGTTCCGACTCATAGCGACCCAATGTACAACAGAACGGTCCTGTGCCATCCTCACAATTATGCTTGAGCTCATTGATAATGATAGGAATATCAAACACATACGGAGCGCTATGAGTGGCCCCAAAACTTTTGTTCTGAATCGCTATGCAGAATCTAGTGCTCTGACCCAGTGCTCTTTTCACTGTACTAGGTTTTTTCTAGAAACTTCACTGTGCTGTTCTTACCTCTATTGAAATGTTTTCTCTCATTTCCATCTTTGTCCTCTCCATCTTCCCTCTCCTAACCGAAGGGAAACAGGACTTCCTCCTTCAGCTCTTGGAGAACGGCAGTGAACACTCAAGTTTAGGTACCTTTTCCTGACGTCCCTGTCCTTAATCTTGCTGGCTTCATTCCCACCTTCTTCTTCTCCCACTTTCCCTAATTCTTGCTCTTTAAATCCTCTGCCCTCACAAAGCTCATTGGCTTTCCAGTGCTTCTGGATCATTTCCATCCTGCACATACTGTATCAGATAACATATTGACATTTTAAAATGCAATTTTATGATTCTACGGACATGCACATAAGTTTCCCGGCATGCTGGCCACAATGAACATATTTCCATCAGTAAAAGCAAGGTGCGTGGATAGCCCAGATGTTAGCTAGTTTAAGGAACTCTCTAACCCTTAGTTAAATGACCTTACATGCTACTTTGGAATTACCATAATGCCTTTGGGAAAGACATTTATCTGGCTCTGTTTAATTTTCTAAAGCGATAGCTTCAAGAAAAAGCCCAGAGAGGATTTATTTGCTTGATAACTTCTGTGGTGATATTTTTATTTTGTATTAAACATACGTATTATATAAATTCAGTGCTTCCACATTTTATCATAGTTTAGGTATACTTAAAATATCACATGCTATCAGCATGAGTGTGAAATTTGTTTACTGAATTTCTTCCTGAGCCAAGTCCAGACACTCTTTAACTTCGAACAAATTGCACATACAAAATGAAGATAAAATGCTAGCATCCAGAGCAAGACAAATAAACATTGTCATGAGCACTGCTGGAGTAGAGGAAAGAGAGCTGATCTTGGGATAAAAAGAACTGGGTTTGCAAACATCTATTCTAATTACTAGCAGTGGGACCTCAGAGAAAACTGAGCCTAGCTTTTCTCATGCAAAACTGAGATGATGGATCCTGCCTTACTTCCTTTCAGTCATTCATTAATGAATTCATTCACTCATTAAACAAATATTTACTGAGCGCCTGTTATGGGGTAGGCATTTTGGTGGGTAAATACATACAGTCCTTGTCCTCAGAGTAGGTTGTTGTGAAAGTCATATGAGATAATATAGCAAGTGCTACTATTTCTACAGTGGCTACTATGTGCTGCGTAGGAGTCCCTGGCTGGTGCTAACCAAGAGGCTGGACGTTCAAGTCCACCCTGAGGTGCCTTGGAAGAAAGGCCTGGCAACCCACTTCTGAAAACTCAGCCATTGCAAACCCTAGGGTGCACAGTTCTACTCTAACACGCATGGGGTTGCCAGGAGTCGGAGTCGACTTGATGGCAACTGGTTTCTGGTTGGGTGCCCCAGGTACCGTATTTACCTCATCAAATCACTTCACATGAACCTGTTTCAGGTCATTTTTACCCACAGTGTACACACGAGGTACCTGAAGCACAATTAACAAACTTGCTCAAAGTCAGATGACTCAGAAGAGACCTGACTGTGCCATGAACTGAGGCGGTCTGATACAAAAGGCCCGGTTTTCCAATTAAAACCTGTCAGTATGAAAGTACTTGACAAACATAAAGTACTGTATAAAAAGAATGATTAACTCTTGCTGTTGTCAATACTCATTCAGGATGCCGTAAAAACAGACCAACACCAAAAACAAAACAGGAAACAGGGGCTTCCTCCTGTTACGTTACTGTGGGGATTCTCATTATAAGGCTTTCGATTCCTGGTTTTGCAGTTTGAAATTTACCTTCTCTTTCTCCTGTTGGCACATACTGTTGCTGCTCTCTGTCTGCAGCGTACAGCTGACCATTTGTTAAGCACACTATTTTATAAGAATACAAAAAACGAGAGAAATGGTTTCTTTGCAGAATCACTGTGTCAAGAAGGTTGTGTACCTCCTTGAAGATGAAAATGCCAATTTCTCTTAAAAAGGCAAAAACCCTCATTTGAAAAGGTTGAATATAATGTTACTTAACTAATTTCAAATGGCTACCTTTAGGTCATTGGAAAAGTCCAAACACAAGAATAGTCTCTGGGGGCTGTAGCATTTTCATTTGATTCAGGAATGGATACATTTTAATTCATTTTAACCTCTTGCCTTTTGGTATTTGGCTCTTCTGACAGGAAGCAACTGTCCACTTAGAGGTTTGTCTGAGTACTGTGTAGCCTGCCTTAACCAGGAATCAGTTTTCATTATATCCTGGAAAACTAAAGAAGATCTTAAGCTTTTGACATACAGTGCACATGCTATTTTAATACACCTATTAAAACTTTTTACTAAAATATAACATACAGAAAAAACTGTATAAATCATAAGTGTACTTTTACAAAATAAAATGTTGCCAAAAATCTAAACAAAACCCACTGCCATCGAGTTGATTCTGACTCATAGCAACCCTGTAGGACAGAGTAGAATTGCCCCATAAGGTTTCTAAGGAGCAGCTGGTGGATTTGAATTGCTGACCTTTTGGTTAGCAGCTGAGCTCTTAACCACTGTGCCACCAGGGCTCCTGTGATGGAATCCTATCATATGTACTTTTTAGTTTCTGATTGCTTTTGCTCAACATGTGAGATTCATCCATGTTATTTGTGTAGCAGAAGTTTGTTCATCCTTACTGCTGTATAATATTCCATTGTGAAAATATGCCATAATTTATTTCTTATTCATTCCACTTTGTATAGGCATTTGGTTTATTTCCAGTACGTGGCTATTAAAATTAATACTGCTTTATATATTTGTATATATTTCCTTTAGTGCATTTAAGTATGCACTTCTCTTGGGTATATACCTAAAGGTGAAATTACTGGGTATTAGGGAATTAGTATTTTATGTTTTAGTAGATACTGCTAGTTTTCCAAAGTAGTTGCACCAATTTAAAGTTCCACTAGCACTATGTGAGAATTTCTGTCCTTCCACATTCTCACCAGACTTTTTAGTTTTGGTTGTTCTGGTGAGATAGAAACACCTAAACCTGTTGCTGTCAGGTCGATTCTGACTTTTGAACTACAAAACTATAAGATAATATATTTGTGTTGTTTTCAGCCACTAAGTTTGTGGTAATTTACTACAGCAACAATAGGAAACCAATATAGATGACTTCCAGTATTTCTATTCGGTCTGTCTTTATTATTTTAGGGGTTCTTGATATATTATGGAGTGCTTTGTTGAGTTTGTTTAGCATTTTACATCTATATTCGTGAGAGAAATTGACATGATTTTCCTTTCTTGTAATGTCCTTGTCAGGTTCTGGTGAAAGGGTTTTGCTGGCCAAATTAAAAACAAGCAAATGTTGGGCTGTGTTCCCTCTCTTTCCATTGTATCATGTTGTTAGGTGCTGTCGAGTTGGTTCTGACTCATAGCGACCCCATGTACAACAGAACGAAACACTGCCCGGTCCTCTGCAATCCTCACAATTGGATACAACCCTGATGCACATCTTTGCTAACTTGAAACCGTGCAGTATCCCCTTACTCTGTTTGAACGACTGCCTCTTGGTTTAAGTACAGGTTTCACATGAGCACAATTAAGTGTTCCGGAATTCTAGTTCTTCTCAATGTTATCCATAATTTGTTATGATCCACACAGTCAAATGCTTTTGCACAGTCAATAAAACACAGGTAAACATCTTTCTGGTATTCTCTGCTTTCAGCCAAGATCCATCTGACATCAGCAGTGATACCCCTCCTTCTATATCTTCTTCTGAATTCAGCTTAAATTTCTGGCGGTTCCCTGTCGACGTACTGCTGCAAGTGCTTTTGAATGTTTTACAGCTCTCTCTCTATCCCTTGCATCTAGAAGGTTCTCAGCAACAGGACCGCAGGTCTAAAGGTTACACACTGCTCCTGGCTCTTCTTCTTGATGCTAGTGAGGTCCCCTTCAATTTGTGGGATTGGCTGTTTTTAAGCCTTGTGGGATAGTGAAACTGACCTATCTCCTTGCTGGACTACAGGCACCTTATTTGCATAGTCCCAACCAATCCTGGCAAGCGTTTTACACACCTTATTTGCATGATCTCACCCAATCATTCTGTGGGAGTAGTAAGACTATGGCCAGAAAAGACATATAAAAGGAGAAATCCATATGCCTTACATGTCTTGCTTTCATTCTTGAATTTGGTAGTGTTTGACTTCTTTTTATGTTGGTGAGTCTTGGTAAGGGTTTATCAATTTTATTTTTTTTCAGAGGGCAAACTTTTGACTTTGTTGATTTTCTTTATTGTATGTGAATTTTCTATTTCCTGCATTTCTGTTTTTATCATTCTTTGCATTTAAGTTTCTGGTTTTTTGAAATGGGTACTTAAATTGTTCGTTATTTTAGCCTTTCTCTAACATATATTCCTTTTAAGGCTGAAAATATACATCTAAGCACTGCTTTTGCTACAAACAGTAAGTTTTTGTATACATATATTTGATATTTTTGTTTCACTAACTTAAAAGTATTTTCTAATTTCCATGTGACTTCTTCTTTCACCCATTGGGCATTTAGGAATACATTATTTAATTTCCAATCATTTGAGAATTTTCTAGTTATCTTTTTGTTATTGATTTTTAGCCTAATTCCATTATAGTCAAAGAACGTACTCTCTATGATTTAAATTCTTTGCAATGTGCTTTATAGTTAAGCATGTTGTCAATTTTGGTAAATATTCATTTTGCATTAAAAATATGTGTATTCTCAGGCTTGCTTGTGTTTACTTGTTAGTCTGTGATGAACAATTTCACATGGGTTTCACCACATTTTTGATGTGGTAGACAACATGTTAAGTTGTGCACTGCAGATTGGTGGGTGGACACAGGTAGTCCCGTGCATACCTTTCTTATTGACTAATCTGTTTCTGACCTGTGTACATATATGGGTTAGCCTGCGGATATTTTTATATACATATTCGTATGTACAGCATGTATATTTATATATATAGTAGAGCACAAAGTGAGCACAGTCATCATAGCTTCCTCCACACATCCAAATACCTTGAGGGATCAAGTTACTGGGCCTGAGGGGTGGGGACCGTGGTCACAGGGGACATCTAGGTCAATAGGCATAACATAGTTCATAAAGGAAATGTTCTACAACCTATTTTGATGAGTAGCATCTGGGGTCTTAAAAGCTTGTGGATGGCCATCTATGATACATCTATTGGTCCCATCCTGTCCGGAGCAAAGGAGAATGAAGAAAACCAAGGACACAAGGAAATTATTAGTCCAATGGACTAATGGATCACATGAACCACAGCCTCCACCAGCCTGAGCCCAGAAAAACTAGATGGTGCCCAGCTACCACCACCTACTGCTCTGACAGGGATCACAATAGAGGGTCCTGGACAGAGTGGGAGAAAAATGTAGAACAAAATTCAAATAAAAAAAAAAGATCAGACTTACTGGTCTGACAGAGACTGGAGGAACCCTGAGAATATGGCCCCTGGACACTCTGCTAACTCAGAACTGAAGCCACTCCTGAAGTTCACTTTTCAGCTGAAGATCAGACAGGTCTATAAAAGCAGCAATAACATACGTGAGGAATGTGCTTCTTAGATCAATAAAGTGTAGGAGATCTACTGGGCAACACCTGCCCAAAAGCAAAATGAGAAGACAGGAAGGGACAGGAAAACTGGGTGAATGGAAATGGGAAACCTGGGGTAAAAAGGGGAAGAGTGCTGACACATTGCAGGGATTGCGACCAATGTCATAAAACAGTCTGTGTAAAATTTTTGAATGAAAAATTAGTTCAGTTTGTAAACTTTCACCTAAAACACAATAAAATAAAAAAATGTGCATTCTGTTGTTGTTGAGATCAAAATTTTCTTTATCTCTCTGATACTTTATGTCTACTTGTTCAGTCAGATATTGAAAGAAGTGTGTTAATATCTCCTACTAATCAGGTTTATATAGTTCTGTCAGTTTATCTATAGATAACCTAGACTATGTTATTAAGTACGTGTAGTTACAGAATTATATTTTTCTTGTGAATTGACCTTTTTATCATTACAAAATATCCTTTTTTATTCCTAATGATACTTCTTGCCTTAAAATCTACTTTGTCTGATATTGGTTTTGCTATGCTAGCTATTCTTTGGTTAACATTTGTTTGAGGTATTGGACACCCTTGTGCTCTTTCTCACATTCTCTTGGCCTTAGCTATGATTCCAGTATTAATTCTGATACCAGAAATAATTATTCAGAAGTAAAATAGAAAATTTATTTCTAATATAATCATTTGAACTTGCATATAAATGGTCTCAGGTACTATGAAAACAGCAATCAATACTAGTGTATATCCTAGTGAAGTTACTGACCCTAATGATTAAAAAAATAACTAAATGGACATCAAGACCAAAAACTCAAGTTATATACAAAGGGGAAAATATCAGCTTGACGTTAGATTCCTTACTACATACTCAGTGCTAGAAGAGAGTATCTGCTGCATTCTGGGGAAATATATGCCCCAATAATGTCCACATAGGTAGGTTGTCCTTAAAGCTTAACTAACAAACATGTTTGCATGCAAGAACTTCAAGGATACGGAATTTATAAAGCAAGTAAATCAAATTTAACCGGATGATATAATACAGCCAACTAAGACATAAATCAAAATTTTTAGAAAAAATTTTAAAATGAAGAAAATACAATAAAAAAAGATTAGTGATGAGTATTTAATCCACCTAAACATAGAATAAAAACTGAAACCTATTTGAATAAATGGAATGCAAATGTTATGAACCTTAACAATATAAAAGTAAAATAACAAAGTGATTGGAAGGGAGATGAAGCCTAATCTTATGCCTTAATAGCAGAGAATCAATAGGTTCTATGTAAAATTGAAACATTGAGTTTAAAATATATAATAACATCAACCTCCCAACATTTTTTATAATGCTTTTTATTAACATTAGAGAGAATTGTAAAAAATTAATATTGTTTGTGGTGAAGAAACATCTGAAATTGAACAATTTCTTCTATTACATTTTTCTTATTTCAACTAATTCAAATAGAATCAAAACTACTACTCTGTATATGAGGAAAGAGATACTTGAAATGTTGTTCTGTAATAGGTAACTAAGGAGCCCTGGTGGCACAATGGTTAAGTGCTCAGCTTCTAACCAAAAGGTCAGTGATTCAAACCCACCAGTGAGTGGCTCTGCAGGGGAAAAAAAGACTTGACAATCCGCTTCCATAAAGATTATAGCCTAGTAAATCCTATGGTCATAGAGGGTCATTATAAGTTGAAATCGACTCGACAGCACACAACAACAACAATGGTTAACCAGGAGTCCTTAGTATTGCAAATATTAAACATTCAGCTACTAACTGTAAAGGTTCGCAGTTTGAACCCACGCAGGGGAGGCTCAGAAAAAAGGCCTGACAATCTGCTTTTGAAATGTCACAATACCACTGGCTTTGGTTTTGGTTCTAAGGATTAACTCTCCTATCTGGGGATGGTAGGTTTTTGATGATTTGTTTTGTTTTGTTTTTTACTTTTCCATTTTTTTCTTATTGCTTGGCTTTTATTTTTCTTATAATTTCCAAATAGGTAAGTTGCCCATAAAGCTTAACTAACAAACATGTTTACAGACAAGAACTTCAAGAATACAGAATTTATACAGCAAATAAAACAAATTTAACTGGATGATCTAATACAGCCAGTCAAGAGATAAATAAAAAAAAAAAAAATTTTTTTTTAAAAACCTTCAAAATGAAGAAAATACAGTAAAAAAGGAGCATGCAACATTTTTACAAAATCTATAAAGTCATCATTCTAAAAAAAATTATAAAGCGAGACAGCCACAGAGCCATCTTTAGCTAGATAATTTTTTTCCCTCACCTTTTTCTAAATTACTTTTGGGAAGAAACTTTACATTTTATCTTAAAAGAAGCTACTGATCGAATTATTTTTTGTCATGGTGAGCCTAATGTGATCAATTTTATTTGGATATCACTAATGAAGAGTGAATTCTTTTTCTCTGTGACTCCTAGCATTCAGTATAACCTTTCATATCTCAGTCTTCCCTGTTTGAAGTCAGACCTGTCATCTCTTCTTCTTAGATCAACGAATAGAAAGAGTCACCCAAAAGGACACTCTCTGAGGAACAAGATGTCGGTGGGGTGCTACTGGTTTGAAAGCTCATTCGGTTGATGGTCATTCTACCTTGTACTACAACAGAGAGTTAAATAATTAAAAAGCAAAGTCCTTATTTTATGGGAGGAGATGAGGAAGACAGGGAAAATTGGCTCACATTTATTGAGTACCTGATGTATGCCAGGCATGGTCACAGCAGCCCTCTGAGTTAGGTGTTACTACTGCAGTCTAGCACATGAGGAAACCGAAACTTTGAGAGGTCTTGCGGCTATCTGGGAAAATTGTCTGATGCCAACGCCAGTGCTCCACTGTGTCCTTCTCTCTGTCTCTATTGTTGCCCTGAAAACTTTCCTAGTTGTGTTTTTTTAATTTACAATTTTATTTATTATTCTTTAAAAAAATCTTAAAGTTCTACCTTAGATTAAAAAAAAAAAAAGAACAAACAAACAAAAGGAAACCAAACCAGTTGCCATTGAGTTGATTCTCATTCATGGCAACCCTATGTGTTTCAGAGTAGAAGTGCTTCATAGGGTTTCAAGACTGTGATCTTTCAGAAGCAGATTGCCAGGACTTTCTTCCAAGGCACCTCTGGGTGGGTTTGAACTACCGGCCTTTACAGTTAGTAGCTGAGTGTTTATACATTTGTGCTACCCAGGAACTCCTTTCCCTGAGAGACAGATAGTAAAATTTTGCTCCAAATTGTTTTCATTATAAGAATTACAACAAAGAACATGCAAAAAAAGACCAGATTTACCGGCCTGACAGAGACTGGAGAAACCCCGAGAGTATGGCCCCTGGACAACTTTTTAGCTCAGTTGGTGAAGTCAGTCCCAAGGTTCACCGTTCAGCTGGGGATTGGACAGACCCATAAAACAAAATGGGACTAATGAGGCACAGCAGTCCAGGGACAAGGACTAGAAGGCAAAAGGGGACAGGAAAGCTGGTGATAGGGAACCCAGGGTTGAGTAAGGACAGTGTTAACATGTCGTGGAGTTGTTAACCATTGTCATAGGGCAATATGTGTACTGACTATTTAATGAGAAACTATTTTGTTCTGTAAATCTTCATCTAAAGTGAGAATAGCAGCACAACTGGAAGAATGTAATCAAGGTCACTGAATTCTACATGTAGAAATTTTTGAAATGGTGTATCTTTGGCTATGTATATTTTCACAAAAAAAAAAAAAAAAAAGTCCTCCAAGGCCAAGAAGGGAGAGTGTTGACATGTCGTGGGATTGTTAACCATTGTCATAAAACAATATGTGTACTGACTGTTTAATGAGAAACTATTTGTTCTGTAAACCTTCATCTAAAGCACAATAAAAAAAAAAGAATTACAACAGAAACAACAGAGGTAGAGAATTCCAGCCAGAATAGCACAATTCAGAATAGCCCAAATGTGGAAACAACCTAAATGCCGTCAACAGATGAATGGATAAACAATATGTGGTACATACATACGATGGAGTACTACTCAGCCAGTAAGAGAAACAACGTCTTGATACATGCTACAATATGGATGAACCTTGAAGACATTATGCTGAGTGAATAAGTCAATCACAAATGGACAAATATTGTACAATCTTACTTCTAAAAAAGACAAGAACAGGCAAATATAAGGGACCAAAAGTATTAGTGATTACCAGAGGTGGGAGGGATGGGGAAAGTGGGGATTATTGTTTATAGAGTACTGAATTTCAGTTTATGGTGCTGGAAAAATTGTGTTGATTAAGGGTAGGCTTGTACAGCTGATTTATGTAATTGCTGTCAATAAATTGTACCACTGTAAAAAGCTGAACTGGCAAAAGTTGTGATATATTTACAACAATGACCAAAAAAATGAGTAACTGCTGAGACTGCTTATGTACAACCAAACACCTCATGAGATTTGGTTCCTTGGTGTGGAGGTTTAGGGTCATGTTTTCATGGGACATCGCAGTTAATTGGCCTAATAATGTATTTAGTGCTTATGTTCTACTTCCTATTTCATGCATAGTGCCTGGGGTCTTAAAAGCTTGTAACTTGCCATTCAAGGCACAACAATTGGTCTCTTTTCACCTGGAGCAACAGAGGAAGACGGAAAGTCAGGAGTAGGAGAAGAAAATGAAATGTGTGGCTAATTGCCTCAATGAACAACTACCTCTTTTGCTACGAGACCAGGTGGTGCCTGGCTATTATTACAGAACATTTCCATCAAAGATTCTGTAGCAGATTCCTGATCAAAAGGGGGAAAATGCAGAACATAATTTAAAATTCTCATGGAATCCAGACTTTCTGGAGCCACGGAGGCTAGATGAACCCCTGAAAACTATTGCCCTAAAATAATCTTTAAACCAAAAATAGCCCCTGAAGTTTTCTTAAAACCAAACAATAATTTAGCTTAACTAGTAAAGAATGTCTACGTTGAACATTGTGCTTTTTTAAGATCTATCTATATTGGATCAAATTGACAGCAACTGGAAAGAATACATAAGAAACTCAGGGGCAGTGAGTTTATGTTAATAGGGGAAGAACAACTCAGAAAAGGAGGGCAAGAATGGTTGCACAACTTGAATGTAATCGATATCACTTAATTGTACATGTAGAAACTTGAATTGGTGTATGTTTTTGCTGTATATATTTTCAACAACAACAAAAATAAATAAAATAAATTATTAAAAAAAAAATCCTTGGTGACGAAACCAAATCACACCTACAAAGATTTAATTACTCTAGCTTTAATTAAGTCTAGTCTTCTTAAAGGAAAAAAAAAAAAGCCTGCCTCATCCTGGCAAGAAGCCTGGGAAAAAAGGACGACGATCTGTCACAGACTCACAGAACACCGTAATTAAGGTCTGAAACACTTCCCAATCAAAGAACAGGAAGAAGTTAACTGTTTAAACAGCATTCCTTGTAAAATGGCATTGCCACTGTATGTTTTTAGATTGAATTTATTTAATTTCTTCCTGTTTGTTTCTAAATAGGAATTAGAGCCTCCTTTAGGAATTGCTAATGGCGTCCATTCTGGACTTTCTTAGCCCAGAACAGAAGAAGAGAGAAAGACTAACGTCGTGTGTGCATGTTCTGTATGCCACAGCCAAAGCCTGGTCACAGGGACTAATGTTCGCAGCAGGCAGGAATAATGAACAGTTAATGAATCCACATCTTGTTTACATGTCTAATTTCAAGACTAATCATTTATACGCTCTGAGTAAGATGTTAGGCTTTCACAAAAGCATTAAAATTCACAAGTACATGAAAATGTGTGTATTGTTCCAAAAGTATGTTTAAATTTCACATGTTTCATCTCACAGCAGAGAGGCAGTCAGTCAACACATTCATGCGGTGACACCTGTAACTCACACATGGTGCTTTAATTTAGTAACAACTGATTTCCCTTTGTAATAAAACCATCACCTGAATTCAGCTTCAAGTGTTGGTTCACTGTTCTTCCTTGCTGTCGCTATTAACCAGTGTTTAGGCTTCAGCCAGGACATCTACTCTGCTTAAAAAGCTTATCTAATGAACTAAAATGTCGAAAGTGTCAGTGTCCTCTTACCTTGAAGGTGAGAATTGCAATTTTTCTCAGCTCACCAGGAATTTGTTTTTATATGTCTGTCACACAGTTATTTGTTGCTTCTATCAAGAGGCAGATTCGTTAAATTATATATGGGTCTAATTTGGCTTGTGAACAGGAAATATTTCCTCCACTTTTAAAAGTGACTATTTCACCTCTTTAATAATAATAATAAAAACCTGTTGCTGTCAAGTATGTTCAGACTACTAGCAACCCTGTAGGACAGAGCAGAACTGCCCCATAGGGTTTCCAAAGAGCAGCTGGTGCATTTGAACTACCGACCTTTTGGTTAGCAGCTGTAGCTCTTAACCACTACACCACCAGATAATAATAGCCCGTATTTACTGAGATTTCATTTTTCTGTGAGGAGCTCTACTAAGCCTTTTCGTGGATTGTTTCTTTTAATGTTTACAACAATGCACTGAAGAATGTTTTATAATGATACCTGTTATACACATGCAGAATCGGAGACTAAATTAAATAACTTGCCCAAGGTTACACAGTCAAGTAAGTAATGAAGCAGGATTTCACACCCAGCGAGTTTAACCACAAAGACTAATTCTTGATTGCTATACCAAATGTTTTCTTCAGAGATACAATTGACGAATATTCTTAGTCTGTCTACCAGAAGACTGGGTAATGATTAGAAAGGAATGAGGAATCTTTTAAGGGTCTAACATTATATCCTGATACTGGCAGATTAACTGGGAACACATGCATCATGTCTATACTAGCAAAATTCTAGATCATTCAGATCAGTGAAATGGGAGAAGAGTTCTTTGGGTTTTCACATTTCTAATCTTATAGTTTCTGGCTATGGGAGTGTCATCTAGAAGCCTAGCAAATGGAAAGTCAACTATTCATGAAATCAGACGGATATCCTCTTCCTCTCTCCTATTCCCTTCTTGTTCTGTTCCTCTTCTTTACATTTATTGTAAGTCTCATCACCTTGCTGTGGGTTTACCATGTTACTAACTAATGCAATCCATTTTCCATTCGAAAAGTTTCCTTACTTTGGAGAACTTGTAATGTTCAGTGACCCAGGACCATGGACCATTTTATACTTCCTAGTATGATCCAGAACTCTGTGACAAAACTCTGGCCTCTGGCACAATATTTTCACAGTCATTAAGAGTTTAGTTGCCTATGATCTCAGTGGTATTTAACAGTAAATCGTGAACTACATGTTTAGCCAAAGTAGTGGAAAAATGGATGTCAAGTCCATTAATCACAGATGAAAAAAATGCCCTAGGTTGGGATGTCAACCAGGCATTAGCTATGCCTTGCACTATAAAATCTATTTTAATGACCCCCTGATTAGGTCAGTTTGTCTTTTTGCCCTGAGATATTTTAAAAACAGAAACTGGCAGTTAGAGCTATAATCCTTATGATAGTTTAGGCTGTGTGTAGGAGATACTTGGTCACTGGGACAACCATAAGCAAATCCTGTGTAGGGTTTCACTCATAGCTGTCAGCTTGATCAAATCACATACAAAATCGATACAAAACGGCATGTTCTGTAAAGTAAATATGCCCATTAGATGGCAAGTGTTTCAGGGTAACTTAAAAGTAATCTGAAAACACGCATTTGCAACTGAAAGGTTTATTTAAGATTGATTTAGGGGAAAATAAAAGTAAGCAAAACAGTGTTTACTTCTTACTTTCTAAATAAAAGGAAGCACCAAAAAAAGCCACTCAATCGTACCTATCAAAAGTGATATGGTGGAGAATGTGATGTTGGCATTTTGAGACTATATTAGGAATGAAGCGATATTAACTGCTAACCATTTGAAAGTTGCAAATGCCCATTTACGAATTCCTGGTGTACATGCACAGCCGCACAATCAAGTACATTTACAACCTGTGAATCACTAAAGACTTGGGAGGCAACATCTTGTCCCTGGCAGATGCTATCCACATTCCTCAGCTCTCCCGGTGGTTTTCAGAAACAGGGGCTGCTTCTGGAGAGAAGGAGAATAAAGACTCCAAAAGGCTTAAATTAGAGTGGCTTTGAAATGAAATGCATTTTAAAAATGTGCCTTAGTGTTGCTGTAAAATGATGCTATTGTTGTGTTTGTCATACTTCTGTTAAAAAATGAGGCCATTTATACATCAATAGAGGCACTGAGAGTGAAGGAGAATTGGGAGATGTCGGAATGTTTGACGATATTCTTTCCCTTCCTGGGCATTGGGAAATTCTGCAGTTGTCATTCATATTAGCAGAATGTAGAACATTAGCTGAGCAATGCCAGGATGCCCTCGTGGGAGGAACCGAGGCTACATTGCCCATAATGTTAACCTCTTGAGTGCCACATTGCTCGAGGATTTAATGTGTGTGGAAGAACATGATGGAAGAGTTGTATGAAACCATTTAATGGGAAATGAAATTCTACAAAACATGTATGGGTAAATCCAAAGGACTGGAATATCATAATGTCTGGGGGCAGCCTCTCTTGCCCAACAGTTTTGGTACCCAGAAGAACACCCTTTTCTTAGCCTGCCTTGTCTATTTCAGTGTGAATATGGATCCTCCAGAGATGGCCCACCCTCCCCACTGCTCCCACTCCTCATCTACTTCTGCCTTCACTTTTGAAAGAAATCTTTGGGAGACAAGGACTTAAAAACAACCGCTCTTTCATAGCTATGCTACTCTAATCTGTACATCCAATGAACATAGTTTCATTTTTTATCTTAAGAGCCATTTCTTTAAGAAAACTTTTTTTTTTTATTCTTAGGCTTTATCCTCATGAGTCCGGGAGCTTGAAGTTTGAAGATGAATGTAGTACTTACGAGTTTATTCTGGTGACATGTGATTTACTTGTTGTTGTTGTTAGGTGATGTCGAGTCAATTTTTGACTCATAGTGACCCCATGTGACAGAGTAGAACTGCCCCCATAGGGTTTTCCTGGCTGTAATCTTTATGGGAGAAGATTTCCAAGTCTTTCTCCTGCAGAGCCGTTGGGTGGGTTCGAACCACCAACCTTTTGGTTAGCAGCTGAGCGCTTAACTGTTGCACCTCCAGGGCTCCTTTGATTTACTTGTATTTATTTAAAAAATAATTATTGGACATCTCCAGTCTGCAAGGACCTTTGCTTGGAGCACAGAGTGAATAAATGGCAGCCTCCGTCCTCCAGGATCTTGCACATCATGGTCACAGTTAACCCATTTGTTTGCAAAGCAAGACGTATAGCAGCTCCTTTCCCTTTCCCAAAACTAGCAAAAATTTATGTAAAACACCCCACCCTCCAACACAAGGAAATTAAATAGAATTATATATATATATATAAATGCGATTTTGTTAGGAATTGAGAACAGAAAGTCCTTTCTGTAAAAAAGAACTCACAATTGAACAGCCTTATCTATTTATTCTAGCAGAAAACCCCTTACTTAAAGAATGTCTAACCTCCTAAACCTGTGTATTTAATGTGCTTCTTTAATATGCAACATAGTTGTTCTGTTCTTAAATAATCCATTGCTTTGAGCTGATTCCCACTCATAGCGACCCAATAAGACAGAGTAGAACTGCCCCATAAGGTTTCCAATGCTGTAATCTTTATGGAAGCAGACTGTCACACTTTCTCCCATGCATTTCATAAATACATTCATTTATTTATCAAGTTTGTTTGAATTTTTTTGTGTTGTTTTCCAGTCAAGAACTCCATCATCTAATGGAGGAAATACATATAAACAGAACATTATAACACTTAACAAGTTTCTATCAGAGAAGTGTGAAGAATGTGCTGTAACAGCAAAGTAGAGGAGACTAACAAAAACTGAGAGAAGTCTTTTCAGAGGAGAAGAAATCTGTTTAAAGTCTTGTAAGATAAGAGTTTTCCAAGTAAAGAAGCAAGGGAGGAGCACCCGAGGTGGCAAGGACAGCATATACAATGATATAGAGGCTGGGACAATTCTACAAGTTTGAGGAAATGTGGTTATTCTGAAGTTTCTTCAGGATAAGGCTACAGTGAGAGAAATGAGGTTGGAAAGTAGATAGGGAGTAGTGTTAGTTTCCTAGGACTGCTGTAACAAAATACTACAAATTGGGCAGCTTATAAGAACGGTTCCTACAGTTCTGGAGGCTAGTTATTGGAAAAATTAGGGTGCTGGCTGTGTCAATTCCTTTTGAGGGCTCTGAGGGAGAAAGTGGTCCATGCCTTCCTCCTAGCTGCAAGGTGATCCTTGGCATTCCTTGGTTTGTAGATCATTCTAATCTCTGCCTCTGTCTTCACATGGTTTTCTTTCCTCTGTGTCTTTCTCCAGGTCTCTTCTCTTTTATAAAGTTGTCTGTCATATAGGCTTAGGACCCACCCTACTCCAGTATGAACTCATGTTAATTTAACTGATAACATCTCCAAAGATCCTATTTCCAAACAAGGTCATGTTCACAGGTACTAGGGGTTAGGCCATCAATATATATTTTTGCATGACATAATTCAATCCATAAAGGAATGCAAAATAAAGAGTCTTTTAACCACATTCATGAATCTGGAAGGTCTTTTGTGCTGAAGGAGTTATGGAAATACCCTATTTTTAAATACGGTCACATTTACAGGTACCAAGGTTACGATTTGGAAATATTTTTTTGAGAACACTAGCCAACTCTGCTGATGATCATTTAAAAGCTGTTGCAACTTTTGAATCATCAGCAGGGAACTGCCAGAAATTCAAGCCAGATTCAGAAGAGGACTTGGAATGAGAAGATATCATTGCTGAACTCAGATGGATCTTGGCTGAAAGCAGAGAATAAAAAGGTGTTTACTTGCATTTTATTGACTATGCAACCGTATTTGACTGTGTGGATCATAACAAATTATGGACAACATTGTGAAGAATGGGAATTCCAGAACACTTAATTGTGCTCATTAGGAACCTGTACTTAGACCAAGAGGCAGTCGTCTGAACAGAACAAGGGGATACAGTGTGGTTTGAAATCAGCAAAGGTGTGCATCAGAGTTGTATCCTTTTACCATACTTATTCAATCTGTATGCTGAACAAATAATCCGAGAATCTAGAGTATATGAAGAAGAACAGGGCATCAGGATTGGAGGAAGACTCATTAACAACCTGCAGTATGCAGATGACACAACCTTGTTGCTGAAAGTGAAGAGAACTTGAAGCACTTATTGATGAAGATCAAAGACTACAGCCTTCAGTATGTATTACACTTCAGCATAAAGAAAACAAAAATCCTCACAACTAGACAAATAAGCAACATCATGATAAATGGAGAAAAGATTGAAGTTGTCAAGGATTTCATTTTCACTTAGGTCCACAATCAACGCCCATGGAAGCAGCAGTCAAGAAATCAAACACTGTATTTCATTGAGCAAATCTGCTGCAAAGGATCTCTTTAAAGTATTAAAAAGTAAAGATGTCACTTTAAAGACTAAAGCGTGCCTGACCCAAGCCATGATGTTCTCCATCTCTTCATATGCATGTGAAAGCTGGACAATGAAAAAGAAAGACTGAAGAAGAATCAATGCTTTTGAATTACGGTGTTGATGAAGAATAGTGAATATACTATGGACTGCTGAAAGAATGAACAGATCTGTCTTGGAAGAACTACAGCCAGAATGCTCATTAGAAATGAGGATGGCGAGACTTCGTCTCACATACTTTGCACATGTTATCAGAAGGGACCAGTCCCTGGAGGAAAACATCATACTTGGTAGAGAAGAGGGTCAGCGAAAAAGAGGAAGCCCTTCAAAGAGATGGATTGACACAGTGGCTGCAACAATGAGCTCAAACATAACAATGATTGTGAGGATGACCCAGAACCAGGCAGTGTTTCATTCAGGTGTACATGGGGTCCTTATGAGTCGGAACCGACTGGACAGCACCTAATAAGAACAGTCAACTCACTACAGCCTCTTTCTGCTTTGCAACTACAGCAAGTCTCAGCTAAGAAAGGAGAGAAACCACAACTTCAAACTGAATTTAGGATCCCTGGTGGCACAGTTGTTAAAGCGCTCAACTGCTAATTGAAAGGTTGGCAGTTCGAACCCACCAGCCTCTCCATGGGAGAAAGATGTGGCAGTTTGCGTCCATAAAGATTACAGTCTTGGAAACCCTATGAGGCAGTTCTACTCTGTCCTATAGGGTTGTTATGAATTGGAGTTGACATGATGACAATGACATTTTAAAATCAAACTTGGAGGATTGAATAGTACACAGTATCGGACATTTTGATTTCAGATATGACTGAGTTGTTCTATTTAAGTGACTCTGGGACTTTGTGTTACCTATGAGTAATGAGAGAGTAGTCAGAATAGTCTTTTAGCGGCAGGGGAGGAACTAGTGTCACAGAGGAAATCTGAAAAGTCAATGAGTGTCCAAAATAAAGCTGCATTATAATTATCATCCCTGAGTCATGGGTCTGCATAGTGGGAGAAGGGAACTGAACCTTGGGTAACATCAACATTTAAAGAGCTGGCAGAAGAAGAGGCATCTTTGAATGAGAAATTGTGGGGACATAGCATCCTCCACTGTTATGGATTTAAATCTCCTGACAATAGTTTTTATTATTGAGCATCTTTTCAGATAAGTAAACTGAAGCTTAGAGAAGGAAATATTACTTCCAAGGTCACGTAGCTAGTATGTGGTTGGGCTAGGCTTTGAAGTCTGATGTGACAGATGTCAAAGCCACTATGCTGACTATTCCCTAAATCTTTAAAAATCATAAATTTAGGATTACAAGGAAAATATGAAAGAATGCCGTGTAATATTAAAACCAACAATATAACGTTGAGCTCTTCAAACACAGGGTTGGTTAGAATCCAATGCTAACTCAACATACTGCAAATAAAATCGGTGTATGATTGAAAATACTGTAAGTCTCCTGGATCAGACTCTAAAACCAAACTTGCGCCTTCTCTCTCTTTTTCCTTATCTTTTTTTTAATTGTTGTAAAAATATAGATACCACAATATTTGCCAACTTAACATCTTTCACATGTACAATTTAGTGACAACAATTAATCATGCTGTGCAACCATCGCCAATATGTGCCTTCTCTTTGATGTTTATCACAATGTAGTTTGGCACTCAAAGCAAGGTCTGAAGTCAGCTGCAGACCTGGATTACCTTTAGTGACCTGCTTGTTTCTGTAGTGACCCTACATCTGGAGGAGGCCCAAAGGCAACCAAGTTAGTTGTTTCTACCTACTGCTCATCACACCTTTTTAGTGGACTTTGTTTAGTCGTGATCCATTATTATGAGAAACCCTTATCAGAATGATTTTACATTTGGGTTTCAATGATGTATTGACATGCGATTCTTTAGGTAATATACTTGTTAAAAAATGAAAACATGGCCTTTCTAAGTTACTTCACCTGCTTAAAAAGGTGCTTATTAGGAAAGCCCTAACTTGACTCAAATATACCAGTGATCATGAAGATGGTGTAGGGCTGGGCAACAGTTCATTCTGTTATACATTAGGCGGCTATGAATCAGAGCAAACTCCACGGCACCTAACAGCAAGCAGATTCAAGAAGTGTGACATTCACTTGTTATTTTCATTTTTGTTAATAATGGTACGTAATGAAAATAAGGGCATACCTTTAACTGAAAAAAAAATGCTGGTGAGGTGGACTATGTTTTGAGAAATGGAAGGCATTAGCAGACTTTCAGTAGTGGGAGCCATTGTAAGAAGGGCCGTCCCTTCGTTAGCAGTGATTTTGTTTTTCTTCTAAAGACTTCTGTCTTAGTTACTGTTACCGATTGAACTGCGTCCTCCAAAAACCTCTGTCAACTCGGCTAGGCCATGATTCCCAGTATTGTGTGAATTCTCCACCGTTTTGTCATCTGATATGATTGTCTTATGTGTTGTAAATCGTATCTCTATCATGTGATAGAAACCCTGGTGACGTAGTGGTTAAGGGCTACGGCTGCTAACCAAAAAGTCAGCAGTTCGAATCCACCAGGTGCTCCTTGGAAATTCTATGGGGCAGTTCTACTTCGGTTCATTTGGTTGTTTTATGATGTGATGAAATGGGATTAGCGGCAGTTATGCTAATGAGGCAGGACTCAACCTACAAGATTAGATTTTGTCTTGAGCCAATCTTTTTTGAGATATAAAAGAGAGAAGTGAGCAGAGAAACATAGGGACCTCATACCACCAAGAAATAAGAGCCAGGATAATAGTGTATCCTTTGGACCAGGGGTTCCTGCCTTGAGAAGCTCCTCAACTGGGCAAGATTGATGACAAGGACCTTCCCCCAGAGCAGACGAAGAGAGAAAACCTTCACCTGGAGCTGACGCCCTGAGTTTGGACTCGTAGCCTACTAGACTGTGAGAGAATAAATTTATCTTCGTTAAAGTCATCCACTTGTGGTATTTCTGTTAAAGCAGCACTAGATAACTAAGACAGTTACCTAGTGCTGCCGAAACAGAAATATCACAAGTGGGTGGCTTTAAAGAACAAGAACTTCTTCTATTATATTTTCTCATAGTTCTGGAGGCTAAAGTCCAAATCAGGATATTGGCCATGCTGATTCTTTCTGTGGGCCTCTCTTCTCATTTCTGATGTCTGCAGGCAATTCTTGGCTTCCTTTGCTTGTAGATGAATTCTTATACGGTGTCTGTCTCCCCCCTGTGTGTATCTCTGGTTCTAATCTGCTCTTTTTATAACTCAAAAGTTGTTAGATTTAGGACCCACCCCCTACTGCTGTGACTTCATTAACCACAAAAAGAAAACCCCTATTTCCAAACAAGATCACATCCACAGGTACAGGGGCCAGGACTTCAATACATATTTTGTGGAGACACAATTGAATCAATAACAACTTCCTTCTTGCTTGATCCAGTTTTCAGTTAAGTTTTAATTTTGGAATTGTTTCTGATAGAAACTTTTTGTTGAACAGTGAAAATAAAGTCAGGCTGTTCCTTTGGAAGGAAGCCTGATTACTGAAGTGAGAGAACCTAGTTATAGCCCAAAACAGTGCAGAATTTATACTGTTAAACTGAGAACACATGTTTGTAGCATCTGGATGTTTCGTTCTCCAGTATTGCATGTTCATCCTTTCTATTCTGCCAATCCCACAAATACTCCCTTCTAAAGATTGAATTCCCCCCACCTCTCTTTCTCTTTTTTACACAAACATGCACACACACACACACATACCCACAACTTGAGTTAACAGGAAAGAAAAGCTGCTTTGCATGGCATTTGCCCTGCATATAGACCTGATCATCAAAGGAAAACTCTGTCCTGACCCCATCGATACTTGTTATTTGATTTCTTAAATTATTTTTTATTTGTAATCTCAGGTTTTGTTCATCTTCAAGAACCTCCGAAAGAGGTGTCTGAGAACTGATTTCAGTGTGTCGACAGGCCCAAATAATAGTGTAGCCTGATAGGTCAGATTTTGGATTCACATTTCAAAGGTCAGAAGGGCAAATTCCTTTAAAGATGTACTTATGATAAAATTTCTTTTAAATATGTT
This sequence comes from Dugong dugon, assembly GCA_030035585.1. Classification (NCBI taxonomy): domain Eukaryota; kingdom Metazoa; phylum Chordata; class Mammalia; order Sirenia; family Dugongidae; genus Dugong; species Dugong dugon. The sequence goes on from CM057462.1 coordinate 132,097,688, forward strand.
TTTTTAATCTTTAGTTTGAAATCTATAATATAAGATCCAGAATATTTCCTATATTGAAAAAAAAGCTAAATTGTAAAAATAAATATAATGACCATGGCTAAAAATATTATCTGAAGAAATCTAATTTTGTGCTTATTATACTAAGCCTTCATTGGTTTCAATTCAAAGCAAGGATTCAGAGGTTAATGGACATGCATTACGGTTAGTTGGTATAAATACAATTTGCAATTGAAAATATTCCTTTGTAAAAAAAAAAAGAAAGAAAACTATGGAACCTAATGTTACCCAAAGAATTTCTCCTGGACTCTTAATGTGACAGGCTGGGTTGGTTCTGCCTAGACTGTAGGTTTTAAGTGTGAGTAGGCTTGTGGAGATTTGGAGGTGGAATGGTATAGAAAGGGATGGAAGAGAAGGGCTTCTTCCCTTGGCTGTGATCTCCCTCCTCAGTTCTAGCTTGCTGTGTCATCCCTGCGCTAGGACGAGATTGAGTGAGTCCTGTTTCCATCCATCTCTACTCTCACCCCCATAATCACATGCTTTGTTAATTCAAGCACCCTGTGATCTTGAGCAAATTACTTAATAGGCCTGGGTCTCAGTGTTCTGTTTTTCTCAGGGGTTAAGTGAAAAGTTTCAAAAGCCAGCCAGGTGATAATATGGATGAATGATGTCGGCAGAGTGCTAGACTATTAAGACTTGTGGAAAACTGATAGTACATGCCCCAGGTAAGCCTTTTCAAATGGATTCATTTATTCATTTTAAGTTTTACCGACCAAATCTAATACATCCCTAGGCAAGATTTGGCCACACCTGGACTAGGTGCTCTCTGAATTATCTTTAGCATTTAACTCTATGATTTAGGTGTAGGACTGTGATTGTTATTATGTTGTTAGCTGCCGTTGAGTTGGCCCCAAACGCGTGGAAACCCCATGCACAATGGAACGAAAAGCTGCCTGGTCCTGATCCTACCCCATTCCCATGATAGGTTGCAGGTCAGACAATTGTAATTTAATAGAGTTTTCATTGGCTTGTTTTCAGAAGTAGTACATACTATATTTTCTCCAGGGCTTTGAACCCTTTTGTTCTGGTCCAAACTTGAAGGAACCATGTTCGAAGAGCTGATTTTTTCCCACTCTTGCCATTCTCTAAGACTCAGCTAGGGTCAGGAGACCTGTTCCATCCTGCTTAATTTAAATCTTTATTTACATTCTCTGGGTTTGGTCAATGAAATTGAATTCTTATCCCTCATAGAGCTCTCCTTGAACTAGTAAAGTCTATAACTGAATTCATGGTATTTGGTCTGAGGCAGATCAGACTTGGGAATATGATAAAGTGCTCCCTGACATACTCAACTCTGATGAAGTTTTGCCATTTAAGAATTATGCTATTACAGTTATAGGTACTTTACTAGTACAAGTCTTCTGGAATGCTACCTTTTTCTCATTCTCCAGTGGGCTAGTGGTGACTACATTCTGCTGCTGTCACCTTTTGACTTTGTAGGTGGGGCCTCCATGTGGGTGGAAGGGAAAACCCATCTGAAAGTCATTTGTGGATTCCAAACTATTAGATGCCACTGAAAAGACCAAAGAATCAGATTATTAATTGGCATTACAGGTGTCATGATGCAAGAGTCACTACAGTGAGAAACTCCAAAGGGTATTTAATGCCTACATTGGAAAATTTTCTCCAGAATCAGATGAATACATGCAATGTAGGCTCATTGTCTCCTTTAAATTTGTGAGGGTATTTCACAAAATTTCTGGTCATCTTTTGGGATCTAGTTTGTTGTTTGCATATTCTCATCCCACATATGAACCTCAAATCTGAGGCAATTAAGTTTCAAATAAGTGGTGGAGGGTTGGTGGTGGTGATGGGGTTGGTGACTGGATCAAGTACGGAATTCCCCTGCTAACATCTTGACTTGACCTCCTGGGGGAGAGGTTGTGCTTGTCAATTTTTTGTATACTTTGGAGTTAGTGGTGATTTAGTGATGGGCCTACCGATACTCAGGTTTTTAGAGTTGCAGTGGGGATACACTTAAGAAAAGGGAGCCCAAGTCTTTGTCTCTGGTTCATATTCCTTTATTACAGACTTGCTGGCCCTCAGTTCCACACATGCTTCTTTTCTGATTCAGGCATCCCCAGAGAGTTCTCCTAAGGATTCAGTGACTAATACTGTCTTTTTATTTGCTGCTGCATAGTAGCTTCCTCTCCTCTTTGCTCCCTTCTGTGGCTCACAGGTTGTCCTGAGACCATCACCCCTCTGGCCATGGCAGCCTTGTGATGTCACTATTCCAGTTATCCTGTGCTGAAGTGGGGAAAGGCTGTTTTCTCTTTAGTGTTAATAACTTCTTAGGCCATGGTGTAGAGAAGCTTTGCTTTCTGACTTCCATTCACTGGCCCTAACAGACTATTATTTTAGTTTACCTAGAATTTGGCACAATTCCCTTAAGCGGAGTTTGGAAGACAAATAAAGGGATTTTGTATAGTACTACACACCAGTCATTTCTCCCTACCAATGTCCCTTTCAGGTCCTTGATGGAGTGGAAAAACCCTGAATCTTTCTTCCCTCAAGTTGATAGATGGTGCTATCTAGCAGGTCTTCTTCCCTCCCTCCCTAGTTTTTTCCTTTCTTTCTTTCTTTCCCTCTTTCTCCCTCCCTTTCTTCCATCCCCCACCCTTCTCTTATTCTTCCCTCTTAATTACTGGTACCTGTGTGGAAGAAAGACCATGATGAAACAGTAGAGAGGAGAACCCTTGGTTGGAGGAAGGTTGGGAGAATAAAGAAAGATACAGAGAAGTGCAAACAGACATTTACTTTACAACATTGCACCTGTTCGATCTGTTCACCAATTCCCCTAAGGGGAGTTGCAGGTGCTGATAAGCATTTCATTACATCCCTTGCTGCCTCTAAAACTGGGAGGCTTGGAGATAGTTTTCTTGCTCCTACAGACATGCTACTGCTTAAACATACACCTGAGGGGAGAGGTATTAGTAGAGGAGAGGATTTGATGAAAAACTATCTAGTTTCTTTTCTTCCACCACAAATAACTGAAAACGGGGCCTGAAGCATAAGATGAGGGACTAAAGACAAAATGTGAGCCCTGATTTTTAATTTACTTGTTTGTCTCTGGGTGTTTAAATTAACCCTTATTATTGAGTCCCCATGGTATTTGTTCTAATTAAAACATATATATGTCCAATAAGTTTTCAGAATAATAAGATATTTATAACACTCTAATGACAGGCATTCTTTTCATTTTTATTTACTTAGCAGCACAATCAGGACCGACTTAGAAAGGTTAGATGTGGTCAAAAGAAATTTATGATGAGTGGCTATTAGGAGATAGAGCATATGTACACAGACTCTGGTTAAATAATGGTAAGTTGGACGTGTTTATTAAAATGATGCAGGGATTTTGTCCCTTCGTTCTTGATGTCTCTTAGTACCTGACATACTGCTATGGTTTCCATGGAAACAGCACACACGCTTTCTTTCAGCTGACCTGAAGTTCAAGCCCTGCTGTTGCAATATAAATTCTCAGAAATACCTCCACTTTAATTAAAAACATAAAATACCAAATCTATGCAAAAAGTAAAAGCAAAAAAAGATGGCAAGAAAATTCACTGACTATATTGCAGAAAAGAAAAGAGAATGCACAATATTTTCTTTAAGAGGGAATCAAGAAACAATTTACTACGAGGGAGGTTGAGCGCACCTGTCATTTCCTTCCCCTAAATTACCTTAGAATTGATCCTCCTGAGCCTGCCTTAACATCTGCACCCTTCATTTCTAATTCAATATGTTCTACTATTTTTAGTTTTCTAGAACTATCTCTTTTACTGATTTAAGATCTTGCTTCTCTGTGACTCACACAAAATGTTGATTTGGTCTATAAATTGTGTCTTTAATAAAGGGTGGCTAACTTTGGGGTGGAATTACTGGAATAAGACATTTTACATGAATTAGGGGTCACAAAGTGAGGCCAATATACATAGCATCCTTTATTTGGTTTATTAATTAAGATGCTTTGGGTTGCACGTAACACAAAACTTTATTCTCAGTGGTCTAAATGAGGTGGATTCATTGATTCATGTCACCATAGAGTATGGAGGCATGGTTTGATAAGGCTGTGGGTATGTTCCTCTAGGATTTTCTTAACTCTGATCCCTCAGTGCTGACAGTCATCAGCCTGCCTTCTTCAGTGTAACAAAATATCTGAAGCAGTATCAGCATGCCCTACGAGAGCAAGAAAACGAGAACCATCTTTTCCAGAACGTCCTAGCAAATAGCTTCTTCAGCTCTATTGCTCTGATTGGGTCAAGAGCACACTCATGGGTCAATAACTAGACAGGACATAGGTTTACACTGATCAGCTTTGGACCTGAGTCACACATTCCATCCCTGGGTGAGGTGGAGTCAGTTTCCTCCAAAGTATATGGGATGTAAGGCAGAAGTACAGGTACTAAAGTAAAATTCCAGGAAATTAGCAAAGGAAGAGTGAACAGATGCTAGGGAAGCAGTCACTGTCCACTGCAAAGTGCTATATAAGAAAGAATACCTCACTGCTAGAGACAGGCATCTCAGATCAAATTCGCCATAGTTCCTGCCATCCACATACCTCTGTTATATAGCTGAACCTCTTCTCAATTTTAAATCAAACTACACATTTGGAAGAGATGTTGATTAGAGTACAATCTCACTTTTTTCTTTCCTTTTCACAATTAAACCTCAATGAGGCCAAGCCTTACCACCTGATAGTGAATTAATAGTGCAGCCTGCCCTCCAATCACTATTATCTTTCTTGTTCTACTTTTTCTTTCTTCCATAGCATGTAACACTTTTTAACGCAGTATAAAATTTAATGTTTATGGTATTTATTGTTATTATGTTTATTGTTTATTATGCTCATGGAAGAACTTAAAAGAATGGCTGGCATATAGTAGATGCCCAATAAATATTTGTCAAATGAATGAATAATTGAACCTGGCCAGATACTTTGTGGCCATTGTTAAGGCAATTTGATTATTCTGATTTTTGACAGCTGGAGATAATGCCAAAATTCCTATTTTTAAAGTACCATTCCCCAAGGATTTTTGTAGCTGCAAGTTATTTTGCTCCCGTGGGCAGGCAGAAGTAATACAGCCTGACTTGGACATTCTAAGAAAGGTTTGTTTCTCAGCTCCTGAAATCCCTTTACTTGGTTGGGAATCAGGATGGTGACATATATGGAAGGCAGAGTTCTATTGTAAGGGCTGCAAATCTCTGCTTCAAGCAGCCAAGAACGTTCTGGGCTTGAAGTAGTTAACCATGCCTTAGAAGAATTCTCTGCTGACCATTTAACTTGCGCTGGTGGGGATCTGGAAGCCTCTCAGGACAATTTGCAGTTTAATGTCAACTTGAAAGTAAGGTGTTTTCCTCAGTTTAGGGAAAAATCCACCTTTTTCTCTACAGTGGCTATCCAGCCTGTGTAGCATGGCTTAGGAACCACTTAAGCGGTTTCTTCACAGAGCAAAATGTAAGAGCACCACAGACAAAGACCAATTTCAGGAAGGGCGCTGGCAGGTAAATTTTCCATTCTGGATGGCCTCAGAGGAGGGGCGAAATATCATATCTGAGCTCTTGTGAGAAAGGCTAAAATTTTCAGTTCTGCTTTGCTTATCATCGACTCACAGCAGGAGGTTTTGATTGCTAAGGGCACATGGTAACTTTCAGTTCAACTCTCAGTCATTGACCTATCAAACCTCTTCCAGGAGGATATAAGGGGTTCCACTTCATATTATGATTCACTTCTCCACCATTGGGGTGCTAGAGTAAAGGATTCAGGAGACTATCCACCGGAGGGCATATCCTTAACTCCATCCAGAGCTCCATCTAATTATCTCAAACCAACACCTGTCCTGTGGGATGCTTTTGCCCTGAACTTGAAATCCAAGTGGCTTGCAGGGATGATAGCCACACTCGAGAATATTTCCATTGTGTGAGGTGTAGCCAGAAATAAGCCTAACTGTGATGATTATGTAAAAGGTTCTACTTGCATGGTTTTCCCTGCCACAATCCTTGCCTCTAAGGTTAGATACAGTTCACCTAGTTCAGGTATGTAAGAATCGGAGGCAGGGTGATATTAAAAATATTTGATAATCTGTACAGCATGGGCACCAGGCTGCACAGCTTCTTAAATATTATTATTAAATACACGGAGGCTAGCCAGTGAGCTGAATCTATCCGCTCTGCCCAGTGAGCTACATGTGTGAGCTGTGTTATTAGCCTCTAGTTCCATTCCACCATCTGTGGATTAAATAATTACTTTTCAGAGTTCCCATATGTCATCTCATCTTCTGTTCCTCCAGATGAGAAATCTGTTTCTAAGGGAGGTGAGTGACTCGCTTAAGGTCGTAGATAATCCAAATAGATTCTGGAACCTTATGTGATCCAACTTTTGTATGTTGTCCCCTTCAAACAGACACAGTCTAGACACCAAAAATCATTACACATTTGTTAAGACTCTCAAGGAAATGACAAAGACGAAAGTGTGTTCTTAATACATGGCTAAAGTTTCCATCTTGTCTCCTCACTGCTTCCCTTCTTAGTATCTCACCTAGACCGCAGCTGCTACTCTACAAGCCTCTACTTCCCTCCTGTCACTTTCTTTTCAAAAGTCTTCCAGAAACCCCAAATACATGGGTGAAACAATCCTCCTTCCACTCTTGAAGGGAGTGCCGTGAGATCTTGTACGATGTCTGGTGTGGCCAGGCTGTGGGAGGGTGGTGACAGACTAGGAAGCAGCTCCCAGACCCCACCAACTCAGGCCCCCTGATTCCCTGCAAAGGGAAGCACCTGGAGCCCACTGAGAAAAGCAGTTCTTCTCAGGTCTGACAGCTTTCCTAGACAGAAATCACTGCAGGGAATTTCAGTTGAATAAAGTTCAGAACCTCATTGTGCATATAACCTGTAGGTACTAGAGCCAAGACTGAATTCCAGGTTTTCTGGGCTTTCTGCAAATGGAAATTCTATCTCATTTATGCCTTTAGTGTTTATAACTTTTTATATTTATTGTAAATACCTATTTAGGAAATGAATAATAAGTAATAAAGAGTAAGTAAATATTTATTGAGTAAATGAATAAACCTGTTGATAAATGTTGATAAATAATTGAAGAAGAAAAGGATGTCAGTAGAAAAAAGAAGGGAGTAACTTCTTTCCTTCCTTCCTTTCTCCTTTTTTAAAAACTCCCCCTACCAGATTGGTTTGGATTGACCATCTACATTGAAGAAATTCACTGATTGATGGTTCTATTCTTCTGTTCACTTTGTGCATACCCTTTCTAATTTACTTCGATGTTCGGTCTCTATTTTCACTTCCTGTCACTTTCCCCCCTCTCTTTTTCACCATGTATATTGAGAGTCATTTTCCATTTTATTGTTATTTCCAAAGGTCTCTGACAGGGTGGCAGTGAAAAGACACAGCTAAGTGATACAGATTTTAATATCTTAATGCTGTAATAATTTCTAATAGAAACATAAGTAGACAGGATGATGTTTCAAAAGACATAAAAATGGAAAGAGACCATAGAAAAAATGTGCATAAAAAACTACTGAAATAACATTCAGGTTCTCCACATCCTTGCCAATGCTTGATAATGTTATATTCTCTTTAATTTTAACCTTTCTGATAGGTATGCAGTGGTATCATATTGTGATGTAGTTTTCATTTTTTTAATAAGTAATAGTGTTGAAAAGTTGTAAATGGTTTTTATTTTTTATTCTCCACTGTTTGCTCATGTACAGAAATATAACTAAATTTTGTACGTACACCTTGTATCCAGCAAACTTGCTCAATGCCTAACAGTTGCTTTATAAATTCTTTGGGAGCTTTTACTCAATTCGTATCATCAGTGAATGATGAGTTTTACTTCTTCTTCTCCAATATTAAGTGCTTTCACAACTAATTGAAATATTAGGACCTCCACTACAATGTGAAATTAAAGTGGTGATTTGAATATCTTTGTCTTGTTGCCTACCTCAAGAAAAATAAAAAAAATAAAACAAAAAAACAAACTACTTGAGCAGAGAACGAAGCAAGACTGGTAAGGGCAAACTTGGTAAAGGCAGAACCATGAAATAGATGCCGTTAGTAATAGGAAAAAAGTCATGAGGGAAAAATAACATTGGAAAGTATATGAGAAAGAAAAAAAAAAGATGACAAAGGGAAAAGGTGGGCTGGCTTCTTAACAGGGAAAAAGAGCAGATAGGAAGGAAGGCTTGGCTTGTCGTATGAGCCAGGCTTGGTGACAAAGGGTAATAGCAAAAAGAATACTTAAGGTAATAATAATAATAAAAATAGTCAGTGAGGAAACACAGCCTAGAGAAGCAGTAAGTTTCAGAATATCCAGGGTAGGAAATTCACTGCAGAGCACAAAAGGAGAGAATGGAGGTGACTGATACAGGGTTGGCTGGCAATTATTTTTGAAACCTAATGGAAGACGGTTAGGTTCCCAGGAATTTGAAAAGGGAAAGGCAAAAAATTATTATTTTTAAAGTGTGATGAAGATGTGTTAAAGTAGGTCACTGAGAACTCATGGACTTTGTGGGTTTCTCTTGGTACCAAGGTAATCTTGGTGAGATGAATAAAATGGCCAAATGATAAATGCATGACCAACTTGCTCACTGACTCATATCTGGGCCTCTTAGGGCCCTGGGTCCTTGTACACCCATTTCTACTTCCCCTCGCATCGTGTATAATCTTCCTTTTTATTACTCCTAAATGGGCTTAGAACCCACTTGTGGTAGACATTAGCCCTGTTCTCCGATATTTCTGGTTCTCTTCCCTTCTAAACACACACAGGGCAAACTGCACGTCCCTGTCCCTGTGCAGTTGGGCTTGAGCTTTTCTGGGTGGAAACATTTGAAGGCAGATGTGTGCTTCTCCATAGTCTCTCTTCCCCTGCCTCAGTGGCCATGACTTCCTGTGCTGAAAAGGAGATGCCAATGGGTCAGAACAGCTTGGCACGCTGCTGCAGAGAGGCTTGTACCTAAAGCATAACTTTGTGTGAATGAGGAATATATTTTTGTCATATGAAGTTACTGAGATTTGGGAGTTATTTGTTACCACAGCATAACCTAACTGATCCTAACTAATGTACCACTGCACCAGTTGTGGGAATTCAGTTCCTGCCACACAATATATTCTCAATTAATGTTAGCTATTATTATCACTGGAGCCCTGGTGGACTACTAAACAAAATATGAACACAGAAGTCCTCATCTGCAAATGATGTGACTGGTTGGAGAATGTTAAGACTCTCTTCTAAGGTACAGAAACCCTGGTGGTGTAGTGGTTAAGTGCCACAGCTGCTAACCAAAATGTCAGCAGTTCGAATCTACCAGGCTCTCCTTGGAAACTCTATGGGGCAGTTCTACTCGTTCTGTAGGGTCACTATGAGTTGGAATCAATTCGATGGTACACAACAACATTATTATCACTAAGAAGCCCTGGTAGTGCAGTGATTAAAGCGCTCTGCTGCTAACCGAAATGTTGGTGGTTAGAACCCACCAGGTGCTCTGCAGGAGAAAGATGTGGCAGTCTGCTTCCATAAAGGTTACAGCCTTGGAAACCCTATGGGGCAATTTTACTCTGTCCTATAGGTTCGCTATGAGTCAGAATCAACTCAGCAGCAATAGGTTTTGGGTTTTTATTATCATCATTATTTGCTAATACTATTTTTTCTGCCTAGACTGCTTTCTTACTTTTTTCTGACATCTGATAAATTCACATATCTCAAATAAGATCAGTAGACTTGTTGTAATATGTAGCTATGTGCTTTACATCCATGCTTACATTTAAATTCAGAATAAGAGTAAGATAGCTATTAATATAACAATTATATAATAATTTTTCCATTTTACAGATGAGAAGACTGAAGATGAGAATAGCTATATAACTTACCCAAGGTCATACAGCTAATAAGTTGCTGTAGGTTTTTATCCCAAGTCTGTCAGATTCCACATGTCTGGTTTTAACTATTACCTTATACCGTATTTTACTTCCAGGATACCTCACAGATTGGAGAGATCAACAAAGTAGGGTATTTAATTGAAAATGCCATGAGAATAAAGAACTGTCTTGGTCCCAGAAACAGCCTTCCATCAGCTTCATTGCTCAGCCCGAATTTAAGTTTCTCTCCAAGAAGCTTGCTCTCAAACCCCCAATCCTGGAATAAGCTAACCCTGACCATTCTGCTGGAACAGAATTGTAAAGTCATCCTCCCCAACACAGTGCCATGTTCCAAATATGGCTGCTCCAAACTCAATCACATTTTCATCCTCCCTTCGCTCACACTTCAGTCACTCCCTTGGTACTGCTGATTGGCTACTCTACTCTGCCATTGCTGCCTCCACTATAGAGGTGGAAAAGCCAAAAATCACCTTCCCAGACTCCTTACGTGGTGCCCATGAGAAGCAGCTCTGATGCATGAGACACAAGGCAAAGTCTGAAGTGGGACTTCTGGGAAAGATGTCTTACTTCCTGATAAAAGAGACAGGTGCAAAGGGAGACATCTTTGGTAATACCATTTTCTCCTTGTCCTGACCCTGAAAACAGATGTGATGCATAAAACCACAGCAGTCATCTTGCTACTAGGAGGCAACGAGCATAAGGATAAACAACAAATAGTTGTCAGTAGCAGAGTATTCAGTCAGAAAGAGGCCAAGTTTGGATGTTATCTCTAAACAGCTGCACTAACAAGAGCCTCTACCCACTCCTAGCGTCTTCTTATATAAGAAAAACAAACATCTTTTCATAAAAACGATCATTGATCAGGTTTTTTTCTTATTTGCAGCTGAATGAATTCCTAAATTATATACCATATCATTATAAACCTTCATATACATCATAAAGTACCATAGCAGGGGTTTATCCTAATTTATCCCTCAGTTTTGTGTAATTTGGCTTATACCAGCATTTTAACTACTTTAAATAATCCCACGTTGGATGTCTTTGCTTATAAATCCTTAACTGTGTTTCTGATTTTTTTCTTTCCTCAGGGTAGATATTCTGTACTAACTTAAGGTTTTTGCTGCATATTACCAAAAAGCTTTAGAAAAAATTTTGTACCAATTTACATTGCCAGTGGTAGTATATGAACCTATCCCACTTCCCCTTGACATTCTGTTTCTTTTTTAATTTTAATTTTGGTGAAAATATACATGGCAGAACATACACCCATTCATCAGTTTCTTCATGTACAATTTAATAACATTGATTGCATTCTTCACATTGTATCACCATTCACACTATTTCTACCCATATTGTTTCCCCACCATTGATTTAGACTCACTCCACTCTAAACTTCCAATCGATGCTGTAGAGTTACTGTTGACAATTTGATTTCATACAAATAATTCTTTAAAACAATGCGATGCTCATGGCATTCTGTCTCTTTTTAAATGTCGTATTGTGCAGCCTTCATAATTGCTGCATAAATGAAGGAAGCAGACAACTTAAACAAATCAAAACGAAACTACCAATCCACATTTTATGCATTTCCTTCTTACAAAAAAACTGCCTTGATGTGTGTTTCAGTTTATAATGAAAAGTATAAAACAATAAAACCTTATGTAAAATAAGGTATTGATACTATATAACAGTTGGATATAAATAGATTTTATTCTATTTATCAAAGCAGATGCTCTATGAAGGATTGCAGATGTTTTAATTTGAGTAAAAGATTAAAATGGAATCCTGCAATATGTGTATTGGACCAGACCTTAGGAGCTGTATTTGAAGCATACAGGTGGAGGGTAGAGTGTGTGAATGGTTAAGGTTGGGGGATATATAAATGTACCTGGAGCACGTACCTCCAAGGGTGTTTCCCACGTATTATCTCACTTTAATTTTTAAATTATCCTATTATTGTTTTCATTTTACAGACAAGGAAGCTGTAGCTTGGTGAAGTGAAATACCTTGCCCAAGGTCACAGAAACCAGTAACCCCTTGCCTTGGAGTTGATTCCAACTCATAGCGACCCTATAGACAGAGTAGAACTTCCCCATAGGGTTTTCTAGGCTGTAATATTTATGGAAGCAGACTGCCACATCTTTCTTCTGCAGAGTGGCTGATGGGTTCAAACTGCCAACCTTATGGTTAGCAGCCAAGTACTTCACCACTGGGTCACCCAGGCTCCTCGTCACAAAACATAGCCGGGATCCTAGCATGGGTCTGTCTGATTCCCACATCTCTGCACTTTCCGTGCCCCCTCATCTGTAAAACTGTGGATAACAGTGCAGAGTGGTGACATGACTTATGCCATGAAGAGAAGGGTCTAGAACACAGCACTCCATGCACTTTGTATTCCATGCTTTTTCTCTTTTAGGAGGAACAGTTAAAAACATAGTGACGGAGATTTCACAAAGGCAGCCATTAGTGGTGTTTTGATTTGTCAAGTGAATATGATGCTGCAGGATTGTGAAAGTGAGGTCTCATGTCTCTTACCAAGTTTGGGTGATAAAGTTAACCTGACGAACCCCCCAACAGATCTTTATAAAGGATTTTCTCAAGGAAAATGAAGGTAGTGTCTTGAGGCAAGGTGATTAAAAGTGTAGTGTCTGGAGGTCAACATATCTGGACTCAAATCCCAACCACACACTGTGCTAGCTGTATGACCTTGGAAAAGTTATTTAACCTCTTCTAACCTTAAAAATTGGCAATAAGAATGATGTCCTACTGGCTTAGGCTGGGTTCTCTAGAGAAGCAAAACCAGTAAAGCATATAAATATATATATATAGAGATTTACTTCAAGGAAACAGCCTGTGTGATTGTAGAGGCTGGAATGTCCCAAGTCCGTGGATCAGGATAGAGGCTTCTCTTGATTCACGTAGCCACAGGGGCTGGCAAACCCAGGATAGGCAGGTCGGAGAGCAGGGCTCTTGCTCACAGGCTGTGAAGATCAATGAATCCTAAGATCAGCAGATAAGGTGGTAGCTCAAGTCCTAACAACCAGTGGTCAGATGAACAGGAGGCAGCCTCAGGATCCAGAATAAGCAAAAAGCCAGAACTTCTGCTTATATATGGATGCAGGCCACACCCCCAAGGAAACTGCTTGTCAATTGATTGGCTACTCACAGCAGATTCCATCATGGGAGCAATCACACATTAACACTGAGAATTATGGCCCAACCAAGTTGACACACAATCTGAACCATCACACCTATGTATAAGATTTTTGTGAGGATTAAATGAGACAGAAAATGCAGCCTCTGGCACATATGTTCGTTGTTGTTAGGTGCCATCAAGTTGATTCTGACTCACAGCGACTCTACATACAACAAAACAAAACACTGCCGCTGTCCTGTCCTCACAATCATTGTTATTCTTGAGCCCATTGTTGCAGCACCATGTCAATCAGTTTCATTGAAGGTCTTCTTTTTCACTGACCCTCTACTTTATCAAGCATGATGTCCTTCTCCAGGGACTGGTCCCTCCTGATAACATGTCCAAAGTATGTAAGATGAAGTTTTGCCATCCTTGCTTCTAAGGAGCATTCTGGCTACACTTCTTCCAAGACAGATTTGTTCATTCTCCTGGCAGTCCATGGTATATTCAATACTCTTCACCAACACCATAATTCAAAGGTGTCAATTTTTCTTCCATCTTTCTCATTCATTGCTCAGCTTTTGCATGCATGTGAGGTGATTGAAAACACCATGGCTGGGGTCAGAATCATCTTAGTCCTTAAAGTGACATCTTGGCTTTTTAACCTTGAAAGAGGTCTTTTGCAGCAGATTTGCTCAATGCAATGCATTGTTTGATTTCTTGACTACTGCTTCCATGGGTGTTGATTGAAGATAAACGTAAAATGAAATCCCTGACAATTTCAGTCTTTTCTCTGTTTATCATGATGTTGCATATTTGTCCAGTTGTGAGGATTTTTGCTTTCTTTATGTTGCAATGTAATCCTTACTCAAGGCTGCGGTCTTTGATCTTCTTGAAATCCCTGACAACTTCAGTCTTTTCTCCCTTTATCATGGTTCAGTTGTGAGGATTTTTAGTTTTTTTTATGTTGCAATGTAATCTTTACCAAAGGATGTAGTCTGAGGACTTTCAGCAACGTGACACTCTAGGCAGAAGTATCACACCATCCCTCCACGGCAAAGATCCAAAAAACTAAGACAAACAGGGAAAACGGCAATTCTGAAATCCTAAACATCAAATGAAGAGTTAAAGAACTCAGCCAAGCACCAAATGGAATAAGAAACTGACAGAGAACAGAGAGTGAGGAGACATACATGGAGGGGTCCCCTATCAGCTAATGCAGCATGGATCTGCCATCTTGGACTCCTATTAGAAACCAGCAAATAGGGGGCAAGAGAAAGCAGCTTCATGGAGCTTCCAGCAGGAGACCAAACAACTAGTAAACAGCAATATACGCTTTCCCACCCCCCACCCTTCTTCACCCCCACTCGGCCTCCTCTGCTTCCCGCGGCCACAGTCTCTTGGCCAGGAAGCACCGGCTGCTTGGATTCCACCCACTCGCACTGGCCGACTCCCTGAGTGCCATTTGTTGGCTGCTGGTGTTGCTTTTTTCTGCTTCTTTTGATTTCTCTCACCACCTCCCCCTACTTTTGCTCAAATACCTGGCTTTGTGCACCATCTTTGCTTCTTCCTGAGGGGCTGTGGAGCTCCATTCGAGTGTGGAACTTCTTCCCGGTCCATGCTGCCACACTGTTGGGATCCCAGGGCTTTTGATTGTTTCTTTGTTTTCTTTTTCTTTTCTCAAGTTGGTAGCCTGTTCTGGCCAGGCAGTGCTGTGTGGCTTGGGACCTACCCCCTCAGCTTGTGCAGACGTGCAGAGAGATCCCTGAGAACATTTCTTTTTTTGTGTTTTTTTTTTCTGTCTGTTTTTTTTTGGGGGGGGGTTTTCTTGTTCTTTTTATTTTAATTTGTTTTGTTTTCTTTTCCCTTTTTGTCTTTCTTCATTACTCAGTTTTTTATCTTTCTAGACTTTCCTTCTCTTCCTGTCCCCTGGGTACCTGGTGCTGATTACGTCTATGCCTCCTAGCCAGGCTGCACTTCAACACCTGGGAAAAACTTCCCCAGACCTTGTAGCTGCACCAGTGGGATCCCTGGGAGCTTTGTTGTTCTTTTTTCTTTCTAATTTTTATTTATTCATTCTTTTCTTTTTTTTCTTCTTCTTCCTCTTTTTGTTTTTCTCCATTTCATAGTCTCTCATCTCTCCACTCCAATGGCAAGCTCCCCTAGCACGTATTTTTGTTTGTTTGCATGTTTTAGGCTCCTGTTCCTCTCTCCTCTTTCCCATACCCATCTTAACTCCACACATCACAATCTCCCCCCTCCATCCTGCCTAACTGTACTGTGCAATTAACATCACACCACCAAGCAGCCCAGGCACAGCCTACTGGAACCTGCCCTGCACTAATTACCAACCTGCCCTGGTGGCTGCAGTAAATGCCACAAACAACACATCCAAGCAACTCCTTTTCAACTAGACCTGCCCTGCTGTACCATATCTGAGTGACTGACCCTGCCAATTGGAGAAAGAGATGAAAAGTATCGTGCCCACAGACAAGCAAACAACAAAGAACACACAGCCTGCCTGCTCAGACATAGCCAAATTAAAAAAAAAAAAAGCAAGAAACAAATCTACAATCGATAAATGAGAAAATAACTACTGAATGCCCCAAAGACAGCAGACAATATCAAAACATTTACAAAAACAGGACAAGATGGTTCCAGTAGGTGTCCAAAATAAAACACAAGATGACTTTACAGTATAAGAAAAGGCACTAGAACTACCTGATAGGGAATTCAAATCTCTAATACTCCAAATTATCCAAGAGTTGAAGCAAAAAGCAGACAAAAATAAGGAAAAAATAGACAAATTCATGGAAAAGGCAGACAAAAAAATGGAATAATTCAGGAAAATAATGCAGGAACAAAATGCCAAAATAAATTCACAACTAGAAATTATACAAAAACAACAATTAGAAATCCCAAAGATAAACAACAAGATTTCAGAAATGGACAGTGTCACAGAAGGGCTGAGGAGCAGGTTTGAAATGATGGAAGACGGGATCAGCAAAATTGAAGACAAACACTTGGATACAACTCTGAGGAAAAATCAGAAAAAAGAACAAAGAAAAATGAAGAGACCCTGAGAATTATGTGGGATACAATCAAAAGCAAAAATCTTTGAGTGATCAGAGTTCCAGAACAGGGAGAGAAAACAGAAGACACAGAGAGGATCATTGAAGAATTGCTGACAGAAAACTTCCCCAATATCATGAAAGATGAAAAGCTGACCATCCAAGAAACTCAACGAACCTCATATAGGATAGACCCCCCCAAAAAAAATCACCAAGGCATATCATAATCACACTCACTAAAACCAAAGAAAAACAAAGAATCCTGAGAGCAGCTCAAGAAAAACAAAAAGTCACATACAGAGGAGAAACAATAAGACTAAGCTTGGATTATTCAGCAGAAACCATGCAGGCAAGAAGGCAATGGGATGACATATATAAAACCTTGAAAGAAAACAATTGCCAGCCAAGAATAATATATCCTGCAAAACTCTCATTCAAATATGATGGTGAAATTAGGTCATTTCCAGATAAACAGAAATTAAGGGACTATGTAAAAACCAAACCAAACTTACGAGACTCATTAAAGGAAGTCCTTCGATCTGAGAACAAACAATATCAGACCACAGGCTGAATATATGATATAGGATTGTACTAGCCAGATACCAACCTAGGAAATGAACTCTTAAGGACTATGCAAAACCAAAAGAATTAGAAAAGGGAGCCAGAGAGTTTAATCTGTAAATGACAACAGCATCAGAACAATAAAAGAGGGAATAAATCTTGTAGATATAGAACCTTCTAACAGAGAGGAAGTCAAGAGATTCCAAGTAATAATAAACTGGTTCAAATCTAGGAAGATAAGGGTAAACTCCACGGTAACCACAAAGAAAGTTAACAAACCTACTCATCAAAATAAAGAAGAAAAACATAAAGTCTCAGTAAAAACAAAACCTACAAAAATGAAAGAAATGAAAAAAATCCACAAACAATAGGAACTCAGCACAGGAGAGTAAGAGGAACAAAACAGGAGGACATTATGCTGAGTGAAATAAGTCAATCACAAAAGGACAAATATTGTATGAGACCTCTACTGTATAACTCATGTAAAAGTTTACACACAAAAAGAAACAATCTTTGTTGGTTTCAAGGGATGGAAGGAGTGGGGGGTGGGGGAGAACTAAATAGATAAGTGGTAACTTTGGTGAAGGGTAAGACAGTACACGTTACTGGGGAAGCCAGCACAACTTGTACAAGGAAAGGTCATGGAAGCTCCATAGACACTTCTAAACTCCCTGAGGGACTGAATTGCTGGGCAGAGGGCTGTGGGAACCATGGTCTCAGGGAACATCTAGCTCAATTAGAATAACACAGTTTATAAAGACAATGTTCTACATTCTACCTTGGTGAGTAGCATCTAGAGTCTTAAAAGCCTGTGAGCAGCCATCTAAGATACTCCACTGGTCTCACCCCTTTGGGAGCAAGGAGAATGAAGAGAACAAGATACAAGGAAAAGATTAGTTTAAAGGACTAATGGACCACAGCTACCACGGCCTCTACCAGACTGAGTCCAGTACAGCTAGATGGTGCCCGGCTACCACCACTGACTGCTCTGACCAGGATCACAACAGAGGTTCCTGGACAGAGCTGGAAAATGATGTAGAACAGAATTCTAATTCACAAAAAAAGACAGATTTACTGGCCTGTCAGACTGGGAAACCCCGAGAGTATGGCTCCTGGACACCCTTTTAGCTCAGTGGTGAAGCCCCTACTGAAGTGCACCGTTCAGCCGGGGATTGCACAGCCTCATAAAACAAAACAGGACTAATGAGGCACAGCAGTCCAGGGACAAGGACTAGAAGGCAAGAGGGGACAGGAAAGCTGGTGATAGGGAACCCAAGGTTGAGAAGGGACAGTGCTGACATGTCGTAGGGTTGTTAACCATTGTCATAGGGCAGTATGTGTACTAACTGTTTAATGAGAAACTATTTGTTCAGCAAACCTTCATCCAAGGTAAAAAAAAAAAAAAAGAATTATCTATGTGATATCAAACTGACAGCAGCAACTCAAAAGGTTTGATGGGAAGCCTAGGGGACAGTGAGTTGAAGATAATGGTGATGGAATAATTTGGAAAAGGATAGTGAGAATAGCAGCACAACTGGAAGAATGTAATCGATGTCATTGAATTGTACATGTAGAATCTTTCAAAATGGCGTAACTTTGGCTATGTACAGTTTCACCATAAAAAAGCTCTTCAAGGTCGAGAAGGGAGAGTGTTGACATGTCATGGTGTTGTTAACCAATGTCATAAAACAATATGTATACTGACTGTTTAATGAGAAACTATTTGTTCTGTAAACCTTCATCTAAAGTACAGTAAAGAAATTAAAAAAAAAATCTATGGTCTTTGGTCTTCATCAGTAGTGCTTCAAGTCTTCTTCACTTTCAGCAAGCAGGGTTGTGTCATCTGCATAACGCAGGTAGTTGATGAGTCTTCTTCCAAACCTGATGCCCCCTTCTTCTTCATATAGTCCAACTTCTTGGATTATTTGCTCAGCATACAGATTGAATAAGTATGGTGAAATGATACAACCCTGACGCACACCTTTCCTGACTCTAAACCACTTAGTATACCCTTGTTCTGTTCAAACAACTGCCTCTTGGTCTATGTACAGGTTCCGCATGAGCACAATTAAGTGTTTTGGAATTCCCGTTCTTCATAATGTTATCCAAAATTTGTTGTGATCCACATAGTCAAATGCCTTTGCACTGTCAATAAAACACAGGTAAACATCTTTCTGGTATACTCTACTTTTAGCCAGGACCCATCTGAAATCAATAATGATATCCCTCATTCCACATTCTGTTCTGAATCCAGCTTGAATTTCTGGCAGTTTCCTGTGAATGATCTTCAGAGAAATTTTATTTGTGTAATATTAATGATATTGTTCAATAATTTCTGTGTTCTGTTGGATCACCTTTCTCTGGAAAGGTAAATATGGATCTCTTACAGTTGGTTGGCCAGGTAGCTGTTTTCCAAATTTCTTGGCATAGATGTGTGAGCACTTCCAGCGCTGCATCCGTTTGTTGAAACATCTCAGTTGGTATTCCGTCAATTCCTGGAGCCTTGTTTTTCACCAGTGTCTTCAGTGCAGCTTGGACTTCTTCTTTTAGTACCATCAGTTCTTGATCCGATGCACCACCTGCAATCGTTGAATGTCAACCAATTCTTTTTGGTACAGAGATTCTGTGTATTCCTTCCATCTTCTTTTGATGTTTCTTGCATCATTTAATATTTTCCCCATAGAATCCTTCAATATTGCAACTCGAGGCTTGAATTTTTTCTTCTGTTCTTTCAGCTTGAGAAATGCTGAGCATGTTCTTCCCTTTTGGTTTTCTAACTCCAAGTCTTTGCACATGCCATTATTATACTTTACTCTGTCTTCTCGAGCTGACCTTTGAAATATTCTCTTCAGCTCTTTTATTTCATCATTTCTCCCATTTTCTTTGGCTACTTGAGTTTCAAGAGCAAGTTTCAGAGTTTCTTCTCACATCCATTTTGGTCTGTTCTTTCTTTCCTTCCTGTCTTTTTAATGACCTCTTGCTTTCTTCATATATGATGCCTTTGATGTCATTCCACAACTAGTCTAGTCTTCTGTCATTCGAGTTCAATGTGTCAATTCTATTCTTGAGATGACCTCTAAATTCAGGTGGATATACTAGGGTTCTGCTTTGACTCTCATGGACTTGTTCTAATTTTATTCAGCTTCATATTGAACTTGCATATGAGCCATTGATGGTCTGTTCAGCATTTGGCCCCTGGGCTTGTTCTGACTGATGATATTGAGCTTCTCCATTGTCTCTTTCCACAGATGTAGTTGATTTGATTCCTGTGTGTTCTATCTGGTGAGGTCCATACGTATAATCACCATTTATGTTGTTGAAGAAAAGTATTTGCCATGAAGAAGTCGCTGGTCTTGCAAAATTCTATCATGCAATCTCTGGCACCATTTCTATCACCAAAGCCATATTTTCTAACTTCTGATCCTCCTTTGTTCCCAACTTTCACATTCCAATCACTAGTAATTATCTATGCATCTTGATTGCATGTATGATCAATTGCAGACTGCAGAAGTTGGTAAAAATCTTCAATTTCTTCATCTTCGGTGTTAGTGGTTGATAGGTAAATTTGAATAACAGTTGTGTTAACTGGTCTTCTTCGTAGGTGTATGGATATTATCCTATCACTGACAGCATTGTACCTCAGGATAGATCTTGAAATGTTCTTTTTGATGATGAATGCAACGCCATTCCTCTCCAAGTTGTTGTTCCTAGTATAGTAGACCGTATGATTGTCTGATTCAAAATGGCCATTACCAGCCCATTTCATCTCACTAATGTCTAGGATATCAATGTTTATGCATTCCATTTCATTTTTGACAACTTCCAATTTTCCTAGATTCATACTTTGTTCATTCCACGTTCTGATTATTAATGGATGTTTGCAGCTCTTTCCTCTCGTTTGGAGTTGTGCCACATCAGCAAATTATGGTCCTAAAAACTTAACTGCATCCATGTCATTAAGGTCTACTCTACTTTGAGGAGGCAGCTTTTCCCTAGCCATCTTTTGGGTGGCTTCCAGTCTGAGGGGCTCATCTTCCAGCACTATATCAGACAATATTCCACTGCTATTCATAAGGTTTTCACTGGTTAATTTTTTCAGACGTATACTGCCAGGTCCTTCTTCCTAGTCTGTCTTACTCTGGAAGCTCAGCTGAAACCTGTCCACCATGGGTGGCCCTGCTGGTATTTGAATACCGGTGGCATACCTTCCAGCATCACAGCAACACGCAAGCCACCACAGTACAGCAAACTGATAGACACATGGGCCTGGCACGTAGGTAGTATGTACTTATTAAATCAGACGTTTTGGAATTGGATCCATTAACTTCTTTACATTCTTTGTGAACTTCATCTCTGTGTTGAATTTATCTGCCACTTCTCTACTCATTGCTACCTGGCTGAACACCATGAATCTGGGTTCTGTTCAGCAGACTGAATAGAACTTAAATGTTTTTATTCCAAATGTTGTATGTAGGGAAGGGTGTCTTATGTAGAAGCTTTAACATAGGTCAGTATTGTGGACTTCCAATTTGTCAGCCTCCCTTGCAGTGGCTTGAGGCCATGTGACTACTTCTGGCACACTGACTGTGAGTGACAGTGACACGTGCCCTTCTGGGTCAAGGCAGTTAGGTGTCAGTTTGATACCTCTTTCATCTTTCTCTTACCTTGTTGAGGTGAAAGCACATGTTCCAGACGGTGTAGCTAAAAGACAAATTCTGCCCAGACCACGTGGACTTTTATGTGAGGAAAAACTAAATTTTCATTGTGTTAAACCACTGAGAATTTGGGGTTTATTTCTTGCTAAACAAAGATTAATGCAGTGGTTCTCAAAATGTAGTCCAGGGCCTCCTAGGAATCCCAAAGACCCTTTCAGGGGGTTTGTTAGGGGAAAGTTATTTTCATAATAATGCTAAGATGTCATTGCCTTTTTTCACTCACATTCTCTCATGATTGTATAGCTGTTTTCCAGGTGCTACATGATGTGCAATGATGTCATTGCTCTGATGGCTAATGGAATGTGTCCTTGTGTGCTCTTGTGTTTAAAAAACTTACCTGTTTTAATTTCTAATGTGGTCAATATTGATAGATGTAACCCACATAAACGAAAACTCTTTGGGAGCCCTCAATCCTTTGTAAGACTGCAAAGGGATCCAGAGACCAAAAAGGTTGAGAACCACTAGATTAGTCTATCCTGCCTACTACAGAAATTATATGGGCTATTTGGAGTGGGACGTGGCAATTCCCAAGCTCTTGTTTTTAATTTTGAAAGCTTTTTTAGTGAGTGGAATATAGAATAAAAATTGAATGCATTTTTAATATACTAAAGTACTTGATAAAATAGTTTATTATTGTAAGGGAACTGAAAAAGATTGGGAGTTGATGGAACAGTCAGAAGATGGGTGCAGAATTTGAAAGCTCGGATCATAGAAAAAGTAATGATATGTAGCAGAAGGAATTGTATGGCAAGCATATTTTATTGCTGAGCATGTTAGTCAAACGTTGGCTGATAATTTCTAACCATAACATTAGGAAGAGTTTTAGTAAATGAACTATGGAAATACAAGCAGTTAAGTTTAGAGACTGTCTATGCTCTATCTTTCCTAATTATTTATTGAGAGCCTAAGATTTTATAAACACCTACTGGATCCTTTATATGTTTTTTGCCATTTAATCCTTATAACTCATAAAAAAATGATTTCAATTATTTGTTGTTGTTGCGTGCTGTCAAATTGATTCAGACTCATAGTGACCCTATAGGACAGAGTAGAGCAGCCCCATAGGATTTCCAAGGATGAAATCTTCACAGGAGCAGATGTCCCGGTCTTTTCTCCTGTGGAGCAGCTGGGTGGGTTTGAACTAATGTTGGCAGTTAGAACCCACCAAACAGTGAAACCAGTTAGCAACCAAGTGCTTAACCATTGCATTACCAGGGCTCCTTATTTCAATTATAATCCTTATTTTATACATGAGGAAATTGACACTATCAGATTCAGAATTTTAACTTAAGCTTTTTTTTAAAAACTCCATTGTTCTTATTTTTTCCATGATGCTAAGCTGATTTGATGAAATTATCAAGTCAGAGATGAATTTATCCTGGGGTAGGGGGTGGGTGGCGGTCATAGGATTTTTTCTGACCTTTAGTTTTTCAATAGTTGCCCCTGAAATACTATTTCTGCCCCAACAACATAAGCCAAAGTTTGGAAAGAGACTTGCTGCTCATCATTCTTTCCTCAGACTTAATTCAAATATCTTTAGTGGTTTTCAATTGTCTGCAATCATTTCAGGCTCTTTATTTATTCAGTCCGCATGTATTTATTGAGTTCCTATTACATAGGCGTTACTGTTCTAGGTGCTGGGGATACATCTGTGAACTAAAAACACAGAAACTTCTACCCTTTGGAGCTTACATCAAAAAGGCAGGTTGAGAATAGATAGAGTGGCCAAAGTAGGCTTCAGTGGGAAGATGACATGTAAGAAAAAAAAAACATGAGAAAGTGAGAGAGCAGGCTACATGGCTATCTAGAGAAAGAGCCTCCAAGAAAGTGACTGGTAAGTACAAAAGCCTTAAAGTGGGAGCAGCAAGGAACAGAAAGGAGGCCACCTTGGCTGCAGCAGAGCAAATAAGAGCTTGTAGGGCACATGTGAGGATTTTGGATCCTGTGAATGATATGGGAGGCTTATTTAGGGATTTTGAGTAGAGGAGAGCGTGATCTGCCTTGCATAATCTGACTTGTGTGATCTGACTTACATTTTAACAGCATCACTCTGGTTGTGGTGTTGAGAATTCACTATAGGAAGGCAAGAGTAGAAGCAGGGAGACTTGTTAGGAATGCATTGAAGAAATCCAGGCAAAAGATAGTGTGGTTCAGTCTGGAGTGGTAACAGTGAAAGTGGGGAGGAGTCAAATTTTGCCTATATTTTTAAGATAGAGTCAATGATAACTGTGAAAAAAAGAGGAGTTAAGGGTGACTCTAAGATTTTTGGTCTGCGCATCTGAAGGAAATCAACAAGTATGAGGAAAACTGGAGGAGGAGTAGGTTTGGTAGAGAATATCAGGAACTTGGTTTAGCATTGTTAAGTTTGCGATGCCTGTTAGATTTTTAAGGAGCTGTGGTGGCATACTGGTTAAGCAATTGGTTGCTAACGAGAAGGTTGGCGGTTCAAACCTACTCAGTGGTTCCATGGGAGAAAAGACCTGGCAATCTGCTCTTATAAAGATTGCAGCTTGGAAACCCTGTGGGGCAGTTCTACTCTATCCTGCAGCATTGCTGTGAGTCAGAATCGACTCAATGGCACACAACAAAAACATCTGACTTTTAAGTATAGATGGGATGTAGGTAAGTGGATATACAAGTCTAGAATTCAGGATGTGCATAGGAGAAATCAATTTGGGAGTCATCAGAATAAAAAAAAAAAAAACCATTGCTGTCAAGTCGATTCCAACTCATAGTGACCCTATAGGACAGAGTAGAACTGCCCCACAGGGTTTCCAAGGAACAGCTGGTGGATTTGAACTGCTCAGGGCTGCCGTCAGATTATAGATGGTACTTAAAGCCAAGAAGTGGGTAAATCACAAAGGATGTGAGTACAAATAGAAAATAGAAGAGATCCAAGGATTGTGCCCTGGGCTCCACTGCTTAGAGGTAGAAAAGATGAGGAAGAAAAAAGCAAAAGAGGCTGAGAAGAAGAAGCCAGAGAGGCTCAACCCAGCTTTCTCATAATCTCATCTTCTTGTCTACACCTCTACATGTTCCATGTGATCCAACTACATGATTCAATTTGGTCACAGCTCTTCTTGCTTCAGTGCATAATGTAATAAATATCTATATGTGACATGATGCCAAGCAACTCTTTCCTGATATGACCGTATCTTGACCCATCTTCAAGGGCCATTTTAAGTGCATTTCTCCTATCCTCAAATTTCCCCTTTCTCTTCGTACACATTACCACATGTTTTGAAAGTTCATGCATAGTAATTTTTTTAAATTATTGTCCTTAATGTACACATCTAGTACTTTTCCAAACCTTAAACTCCTTGTAGGTAAGGGCCATTGCCACCTAGCAGAAAGCCATGCTCACTTACTGAGCAAACTTACATTTCATTGAACAATCACTGGAAAGGTATGGACAGGAGAAAAATATTAAGAAGCACCAAATTATTATAGTAAATCATAACTTCACTTAAAAAATTGTGTGTTGCTGTGGGAACAAACAGGTAATTATAGACAGTATAGGTAGTGATTCATCTCCTTTTGGTATAGGCTGGACCCCACCACTGTATTGCCCTTTGATTTAAAGTCCTCCTTAAAAGCAGGTGATGGAAAAAGAAGCAAAAAATAAAATATCCCCCAAAACAGAAATGACACTGAAATATAGTAATATAGAATATAGTAAAAATACATCTAGTTTTCCATAGACAAATATGTCTTCAATTTATTTCTAGAATGGAATCATAAATGGATAACCTGTGGCCCAAAATTCAGCCTGCAGATAGCCATTTGCTTTGTTTGCTCCAGTTTGGTGGCAGGTCCCCTCCGTTTCTTATTGTTTTCTCCCAGGTCTGCTTTGCTCACTTACCTTACCTGCCTATAGAGCCACTGGGTTTCCCGGCTTCATTTATTTATTTACTCCTAGTTCACCACTGAACGAATGCTACCCTTGCAGCTATGCAATGCAGTAGGCCAGGCGATCCATTTGGTTCCTGAAGACATTTGAGTGTGTGATCTTTGCTTAAGTAAATAAGTAACACATAATTATTTTACCATTACGTGATGTATTACTTCCTAGGGCTGCCGTAAACAAAGTACCACAAATTGGGTGGTGTCTGAGAACTCGACTCCAGGGCACACAACAACAACAACAAGAACATAAATTTATTTTCTCACATTCCTGGAGGCTAGTAGTCCAAATTCAGGGTGTCCGCAGGACCCTGTTCTCTCTGAAGGCTCTGGGGGAGGATTCTTTCTTGTCTTTCCCCGTTTCTGGTAGCTCCAGGCATTCCTTGGCTTACAGCTGTAGCAGACCTGTCATCAGACGGTTGTCTTCTCTTTGTCTCTCTTGGTGTCTTCTCCTCCTTTATAGGACATCACTCGGGTTGGATGAAGATCCACTTTATTCTGGTATGGCTTTATGTTAGTGACAACATCTTAAAAGACCATATTTCCAAACAAGGTCATGGTCACAAGTACCAGGGGTTAGGACTTCAGTATAAATTTCTGAGGGTCACAATTCATCCAGACCCAAAAATCCAAACCTGTTGCCATCGAGTGGATTCTGACTTACAGCTACCGTATAGGACAGCGTAGAGCTGCCCCACAGAGTTTCCAAGGATTCAAACTGCTGACCTTCTGGTTAACAGCTGATCTCTTAACGACTGCGCCACCAGGGCTCACAATTCATCCATAACACCTGGTAAATAATGAACTTCAAATGCTAGCTACGTTAGTCAAATGACTAGAAGTGAAGAATAGGAAGATTCTGACCAGATGTATGCCGACCCAAGGCAAGTAAATAAAAAAGGGCAAATATTATAAAACTTCCAAAAAAGCTTATTCAGGGATGAAAGTTTTTATATTTGATCCTTATTATCGACTGGCTTGACTTCCTTGTTTCCACTTTAGGTTCCTTTTTGCCCTGGAGATGCAATCATTTTGTCTAGTGGTTCATAAGTTACAACATATCTGGAATTAGGTGGTAAGTATTTTTATTTAGTATGAGCCTATAAAACCTCAGCAGTTTGTATTTTAAGGCAATCAGAACTAAATGGAGTCTCGCATAATTGGCTCCCTCTTTCTAATGTTTCCATAAAAACAGAATACTATAGACAACCCCTGAAAATGTAGATACCGTTTTCTCCCCCTGAATGAAAGTGAAAGTAAAATTAGGTTGGGAAAACACTCTTCCTACTTTGATATACAAAATTTTTAAACATGGAAAACACCACTTTTGACTTGGTACACGTACATGACATGAACAGAAGTTCTGGAAATATTTGGAGTAGTTATTCCTCTTAATAATGAAGTGCCAATAGAAAAACTTGTGGATAACTTGAGCTTTTAGAGCACCAAACCGATTATGGATCATTACTATTGTGTGAACTCCCTTCGAAATATCTCTGAAAATAAAAGTGATGAGAGAGAAGGCCAGGGAAGCCACAGAGCTTCTATTAAACCACCCATCTTTTCATTTCTATGTCTTAAGAGTAGTTAGCCCTTTAGCGGCTAGCACAAAAGGACCCATATGATGTGTGCAAGGGCTTTTCTTATCCTTTTATTATAAGAAATATCTCTCCTTCCTTTTCACCTTCTGGGGGGCTTTTGACCCTGAACTTCTAGAAAACTTGAAAAAAAAACCTGACAGAACAATGGAAGCTGACTCAGCAGCGCTGACCATGGCGAGGGTGCTAGGCTTGGACACTGAGTTTGGGATTATTATTTTGATGGGAGATATTATTTTTAGCACCAGGCTCCGTGCTTTAGAAGAGATGGAAACAGACAGTGTATTTGTCCTAAAGTGCTGGCACTTTAATTTGGCCAGGACAGCATTTGTGGAGAACGCGGATGGAAGGAGAATCAGTATAATGAGGCTCCCAGCAAAAGTGGGCTTTCAAAAGCTAGTTGATGATGAAGATAGAGAGTACTCGGGGCGGGAGATTATCCTAAATATAGAGAGGCAGCCCAAAATAAGGTGTAGAGTAGAAGCTGGGGAATCTGACAGAAGATGCTCTGGGGAAATAAAAAAGATAGAGAGGAGAGTCAGGTGTGACATTGTATGACCGAAGGAAGGATGTGGGTAAAAGCAGGGAAGGGTTCAAAGAGACCTACAGCTGGAGGAGAAGGCCAAATGGAATGAAATGAGTTGGGGAAAATAGCTGGCCTATTCTGAAGGAACTGCTAGTGCTTGATGAGTCATGTCTATGTTTTCTGGAATTTTATGCCAGGCAAAAAGAAAACAAAAACATTGCCGTGGAGTCAATTCCAACTCAGGGAAACCCCTAGGCAGAGGAAGGATAATGCAAATTAGGTTAAAATGTATATTCTTGGTTAGCTACCACACAAAATAAGAATGCAGAATTTCTCATATGCAAATGATGTGACTGGTAGGGGAATGTTAAGATTATTTTCTAAGGTACACGTTCTGTATTACGAGGACTAACAGGAAGAACCTGGTGAAAATAACTAGAAGAAGCCCAATTAATTTACAGATGAAATATCTGGACTATACACAAGAGAATAAAAGGTTACTTATGAACTTACCAAAGTAAAAATATTATCAGAATTATGATGATTTTCCCTTCTGTATTTTGGAAATGATTGTTACTGGTACCTGGGGGTGGCCGTGAAGAGGCTAAAAGTGGAAGAAAAGGAGGGGAAAGTTATGATTTTAAGTCTAATAGGTACTTGTATGATTTGGCTAAATTGATAAATTCAATCATCTGTCTATAACAGAAATAATGATACAAACAGTTAGGACTTAATTGGCTTAATTTAAAGGGTTCAAATGGGCACAGAATAACTGTAGAATACTTTCTAAAATGAATAAATTTACTATAATTTTGTACATTAACCAGAAGAATTTAAAATTAACTAAAACATGGCTTACCAGGCCCCCAAATCACATTACTCCATTTGCTTATTATAATTGATAGGAATAATTCCTGCCTAAATAAGGGATGAGGCTAGACAATGAATGTAAGGCCTAGAGAGCTGATAGTCAGCTTTTTAACTGAATGTTGTTGATTTGAACACGTTAGACCATTTGTATTTGCAATGGGTTGAAACAAGTGCCTACTGTATTTGTAACCCCTTGGCACTGAGTACTGTGGTTGCCTTTCCTCTTCATTTAAGGAATGTGTCTAGCAAAATTTCAGATTAAATATATACAATTAAATACTAAACATTTGAAAGAAAACTTTACACTTAAGCTGATAAAAATTTAATATTTGGATGCTCTTCACACTTATTGAGAAATGGACAAGAAACACTTGATATTTCAAAATATAGTAGAAGAGTTTCATGACTGTAATACTATAAAATATTTGAATATTTTAACATTATTAGCTTTTCAATGAATAAACATTGAAAATAAATTCATGCAAAGTATTATTGGTTTCTCTTCTAAATAAGTTTTTTTTTTTTTCCATTGAATTACTGCTGCTACAAAGGGTCTGGAGGATCAGTGATGCTCCCTGGATGTCCTGCCTCCCATCTGAAGCATCAAACCTTTTTTATTTTAAAATATTTTATTGTACTTCAGGTGAAGGCTTACAGAACAGTTTCTCATGTAACAGTAGTACACATGCTGTTTTATGACTTTGGTTAACAACCCCACAACATTTTAACCCTCTGAATTCTCAGCTTTTTTTTTTTTTTTTTTTTGGTGAAAATACACATAGCTAAAGATACACCATTTCAAAACTTTTACGTACACATTTAAGTGACATTGACTATGCTCTTCCAATTGTGCTGCCATTTTCGCCCAGGATGAAGGCTTACAGGACAAAATAGCTTCCCATTTAACAGTTAATACAAATGTTGCCCTATAATAGTGGTTAACAATCTCACAACACATCAACAGTATCCTTACTCAACTTGTGTTCCTTATCATCAGCTTCCTACTCCCCCTCTGCCTTCTGGCCCTTGTCACTGGACTCCTGTACCTCGTTAGTCTCATTTAGTTTTACTGGGCTGTCCGCTCCCAGGCTGAACAGTGAACCTCGAAGGTAACTTCACCTCTGAGCTGAAAGGGTGTCTGGGGGCCACACTCTTGAGGTTTCTCCAGTCTCCTTTAGGCCAGTAAATCTGGTCTTTTTTTTTTTTTTTTTGGGAGTTAGAATTATGCCCTACATCCTTCTCCAGCTCTGTCCAGAACCCTCTGTTGTAATCCTGGTCAGAGCAGTCAGCAGTGGTAGCCGGGCACCATCTAGCTGTACTGGGCTCAGTCCGGTGTAGGTCTTGGTAGCTGTGGTCAATTAGTCCTTGGACTAATCTTTTCGTTGTATCCTGTTCTTGAAGCATCAAACCTTTTTATTCTCTCCAGTATCCATGAGGCAGAGACCCTTGGGTGGTGCAAAGGGTGAATGCGCTCAACTGCTAACTGAAAGGTGGGAGGTTTGAATCCACCCAGAGGCACCCTGGAAGAAAGACCTGGCAATCTACTTCTGAAAAATCAGCCATTGAAACCTTTTGGAGTAAAGTATTACTCTGACGTATCAGGAGTCGCCATGAGTTGGAATTGACTAGGAAGCTGGTACTCGTTATCTGTGGGGTGTGTCCCAAACTCACAAGTCCCATTCTCCTTCGTCCAAGAATACATGTGACTAACCTTTTCATTCTGTCCCTGCTACCCAAGATTGAAAGCTAATTCAACCCAGCACTTCTTACAACTAGTGATGGGACCACCTAAGGTGATCTAAAAGATTGGGTCAACTTTAATCTTTAAAGAATATCAGAGAAGAAAGCAAAGAGAGATGGGAAAGAGTAAAGAGAGCAGTGATTAGTTGAGAAGTTTCTGCCTCACTGAATCCAGCCCTTGCTGCTCTGTGTAAAGTAGCTCCGTGTGGCTCTGTCCCCTTACCTGGCTTTCGTTCTCATTGCACTTACCACTATCTGATACTGTCTTGTATGTACCTATTTATTCATTATTGCCTGCCTTCTCCTACAGAAGGTAAGGAAGTATGTCTGTTGGTTCAGTAGTCTATGTCTAGAGCCTAAGACAGTGCCTGCACTTAGTAGGTGCTCAATAGATGTTTTTTGAATAAATGAGTGAATGAGTTAGGCAACTGACACAGGAGTGGAATGATGTCTTCCATGCTTCCATGTTTTTAGGTTAGGGTCCTAAATATCTTGTCAGGGAGAGGATAAAAATTCTATTTCAAATATACGGAACTTCCCCCTTTCTGCTTAGCAGTGACTCATTCTTTTATGCGCTACTAAATAATGGATGCTCAAATATATTAATGTGATTAAATGAATTTATTGGAAAACAAAAGGAGGAATAAAAGGTGGTCAAGAGGAACACAAGAAGTAAAGAAAATAGCTGATAAGGTGACTGAAGGAACTACGGCTGGGAGAAAAGCTGATGAAAGGGGCAGATGGTCGCTACCTGCAGTTCAGCTGAGCTGTCTCATGACAACTCCATGCATAACAGAACAAAATGTTGCCTTGTCCTGCACTATCTCCCTAATTAATTGGAGATCAGACACTTGTGGTCTATAGGGTTTTCATTGACTAATTTTCGGAAGTCGATCATCAGGCCTTTATTCCTAGATTTTTTGGTCTGGACGCTCCACTGAAACCTTCAGCATCACAGCAACACACAAGTCCCCACTGACAGATGGGTGGTGGCTGCACTTGAGGCACATTGGCCAGGAATTGAACCTGGTTCTCCACCCAGCATGGAAGGTGAGAATTCTACCACTGAACCAGAACTACCTTCTGAGAGGCAAGTGGTGAGGTTGAAATGTGTTTCTACCTCCACGCAGGTCTGGGATGAGACATATTACTATCCTCAGACGCTAAATATTTATCACCCTTTCAAGTCAAATTTCTTTAAATCTGTGTTTAATGTCTACATGGAAGCGAGGCTGAGGACTCCAAGGAGGAAGGCCTGAGAAGGAGGTATGGAGTTGGAGGCAGCCCTCAGGTCTCCTCTGCTGTCCTGGCTCTGGACCCACAAAACACGGACTCTGAGGTAAGGAGGACCCACCCACCTCAGAAGACAGCTTAAGGAGGGTACACTGTAGTCACTTGCACAGCCCTCTTGGTCTTCTCACTTCCTCCCCGTGTCATCCTACCTTTCATCCCACGTAGCTTATCAAAACTGCTGCCAGCCACAAAGAATACTCTCTCCCACTCATTATTTTTCTAGTGATGTTTCAGGGCCCACTACTGATTGAGTCACCAAGCAGCTGTCTGGCTTCCATTTATTCTCATTCTTTAGTGTGGCAATACCTTTAGTTAAGAGTTGTGTGGAAGTGAATTAATTGCAAATATTTAGGGTTAGATTTCAGGTGCATTAGTAAGAAATATTATTAAGTGCGGTTATATGCCAGGTAAAACAAATGATCCGTTGCTGTGGAGTAGATTCTGACTCATGGCGACCCCATGTGTGTCAGAGTAGAACTGTGCTCCACAGGGTTTTCAATGGCTGAAACCTTTCGGAAGCAGATCTCCAGGAATTTCTACTGAGGCAGTTCTGAGTGGATTCACACTGCCAACCTTCTGTTAGTAGCCAAGATTGTTAACTGTTTGCATCACCCAGGGTCTCCAGGTAATACCTAGTTAACACAAAAGGAAATTTTATTTCTTTAACACCTAATCTTTAACACCTAATCACTGGGCTTAGCACATGATACACATTATTTTATTTCATACTCATGACCACCCTATGTGGTAGTGAATATTATTTCCATTTTTTTACATGAGGCAACTGAGGTTTAGAGAGAATAAAGAACTTTTGCAAAATATGGTGCTGGTAGGTGAAGGAGTCAAGACTTAAGTCTAGGTCCATGCGATAGCCACCACTCAGGCTGCCTCAGTGGGGACTTACTCTCAGTAGCTGGAAGAATTGATAGAGATGAACGTACTTAAAAGAAGTAAGCATATCACTGAAGAGTCAATAGGCTGGTGCTAGTAGTTATGGAAGTGGGGTAAAGAACTGCATGACAAGGACACATCTCTTTCTTGTTTCTGTCCAGTAGTATATACCTTACCTTAGAATCATTTGTATGTTCTCAAATATCAAGTGCCTATTATAAGTCAGACACCGCACTTGGACTTGGGAATACAGTGGTGAGGAAAACACAACTCTTGACTTTGTCCAGCCTATACCCTCACCCTGCCATTCCTCTTGATCCTATAAATGCACTTCATCCTGAATCCCTTCCCTCTCCAATCTGCCTTTCTGCAATCTTTCCTCCTATACCTGGTCTGGCCCAGGTAACTCACCAAAGCAATGTACTCACTTTGTGGTCCTATGGGAAGGGTAGAAGCAGGGCCACGTAATGACTTCTGTGGGCCCTCGGCATTTCTGCTTCCATTAAAAAAAAAAGTAAAAATTATATTTTACAACTGCCTTGTATGAAGAGGAATATTTCAGCATTATGTATTAAAACAATTTCTTTGAACTAAAAGTTTCTTCTTTCTTCTGATTTTAAAATAAATTAAAACATTTTCATAGATCCCTAAAAGCATTGTGATGTCTAGGTCCCGTGCCTGCTATGCATAATGGATAAGCTGGCCCTGGGTCTAGGCACCATTTGGCAAAAAGCGATTGCTGAGCAGTAAGTCAGACAAAATTAAGCAACAGATACCCTCTTTGGTTTTTTGTGATCTGTCTGTGGATGACTTCTCTGGGAGTTTAAGACTTCTGCCCTTTTGCTTTGACTGCTATAATCATCACTCAATTGTCACTTGGTAATTGCTTAATTAAATTATTTGGTGGTAAGGGAAGTTTTTAAGCTTCAAACTCTTCCAAACAGCTGTGATTGGATTTCTTTTTGATACTTTATTTAATTTACAATTGCATTTGTAAAATCATAATTAGTCTAATTTATTTAATAACTCCCTTTGCAGGCTGTAGAATATTTTCTGAGGGTGTTTTTAATTACACATGAATCAACACCATAATTTTAGAAGGGTTCTCATGAAGTGGGCATTCACATAATTCCTATCATTGATCCTCAGCCAAGGATTTAGCAGTTATTCCCCCTACAGTAAAAAGGTTCTTAATGAATACAAAATGTTTTTCCAAAAGGTTGAATTCACCTAGTAATTTAGAGATACATCTTTCTCTTCTAAAGTTTTGGAATCTCGTTCCTGACCTTTTCTGTTTTGTGCCCAGGATAAATATATTTTCTTTGGATAAAGTTAATGACATTATAAGTGACCCTGAATGAAAGGTTAAGCTCTTATAAGGACTACTATTGAGTTTTTGGTTAATCTGTTAAAAGGGGTCTCATCTGTGTTTTTGTTTTCCTCAAAATTTAGGTGTCTCTCTTAATTAGTCTTACCTTTGAGGGAATTTATGTTATCTTTCACTCTTTTGTGAAAACCGTGTTGGTGACATTCAGAAGAACCTGAGTAGGGAAAAGTGAAGCTTGATTTTTTTTCTTCTACTTTGCTAACAACTGAGAATTCTGAAACGTCTGAATGGCACTATGAAAAGTTTTTGTGCTTAGCCAAATGTTGTCCATTTGGCCAATGCACTAGGTCTTGGGAAATGTCCTAGAAGCTTGGCAAGAAGAAGTTCTCAAGAGAGCGTGGACGCTGCCAATTTCCAATTGGCCGAGACACGTTTACAAGGACAACCTTCTCTCCTAGCAACCTGCCATTTCCACTCCAATTGGAATCTGCAACATGAAGATGCACAGGGGAGACAGATAAAACAAATCTTTTCTGATTTCTGGTCCAGGTGAATCTTCATTTTCTCTGGTCTGCTTCAATCTTTTTTGATCACTGACCATCTCAAATACTAGGGAATGGTGGGTACATTACAATGAGTTTTTAGATCTAAGAAACAGCTAGAGCAAATGCAGAATGCGTGAATAGATCTATCTGTATACACATACACAAAGCATTGAACCTGCCTGAGCAGCTCATATTTTGCTAATGAAATTTTAGATCTGCTGTGTGAGTCAACCTGCCTGTCATGTTGGCCTTTCCTCAAGTAGCTCCCACCTCGGTGTGTGTTTGGGAAATGGTGACAGCTGTGTTCCTTGCCTGGCTGCCTCCATTTATGAAAACATGGGGGTAAATGGCAGTCACCGCTGCAGGCCCTTTTACTGTGAATCTTCTTTTCTAGCCACAGCCAAGAGTAAAAGCCCCCAACAGAATTGAATAGCAGTCATTCAGGGCATACCTCAAATAGGTTTAATTTGCCTTTTACAAAAAAGATCACAGGAAATTAGAAAGAGAAGATATTTGACTAACTGGAATTTCCAAGCAATATTTTTTTTTTGTTCTTTAAACAATACTCATTTCATGTTATTTTAACAAAGCCACTTGTGATAAGCAAGAGGAAAATATCCGATTACATAATGTAAACGTTTCCTCCTAAAATTTATTCTGTGTTTGGCTGGGAGGGATTAGATGACTTGGAACTCACAAGTGCTCCTTTGGCAAGTCTGGCCTCCTTCTACCCATAAGTGTTGTCAACTGTATTATCTCTGAAAACAAAGACCAGTAGCATGTTAGTTGAATTAGTTTTTTCCATGTGGGTTAACGGTTAATATATCCATGTCTCTAGAATACTGGCGTTCCTTTATCACCATACTCCTTTCAATGTGCTTCTGATTTTGCTCATGCCCCAGGGCTCTTGTTTGCTGATCATCAAAGCAGGTCAGAGTGGTTCCCACCTTGGCTTGTGCAGCTGGCACAGATGGGAGCCCAGAAGCCTCAAGAGCAAACCCAGCTGCATTCCCTATGTTTGATTCCCCATCTTTGCCTACGTTCCTATAATCTGTAAGCAGTCCTTTGAAGCTCTTCTCCAACCATATTTTTAGTTCCTACTAGAATCTAGCTAGGATCCCTGGTAGTACGATGGCTAACTGCTTGACTGCTAACTGAAATGTTGGTGGTTCAAACCCACCTAGCGGCTCCAAAGGAGAAAAGACCTGGCGATCTGCTCCCGTAACAATTACGGTCTAGAAAACCCTGTGGGGCGTCTAGTCTGTCCTATAGTGTTGTTATGAGTCAGAATCGACTCCATGGCACACAACAACAATAACAAAGAAAGAGGTAGTAAAAAAAGAAGACAGAGATTGGCACTTAAAAGGCATAGAACTTGAGGGCTCATGTTAAATTTGAGGAAGTAAAAGAAAATCAACAAGGTTTTTTATTGTATCCAAACCAAAAAATATTTGTTGCTTTTATACAGCCTGTATCGTTTGGTTTGATTATCTTTGGGTATAAAGACTAACAGACCAGAATTTCCCACTTAGCAAGATTCGTATTTTTGCTCTCATTTCTGGAGCCTATACTTTAAAAGGGAGATGGGACTATTGATTTTTGCTCAGAACAAAGAAAACAATGTCACAAGAGACAGGAGCTGGTGGTCTTTGGTCTGGAGAAGAGACCACTGAAGGGGCTTCAAATATTTGAAGGAATGTCGTTTAAAAAAATGGATTAGTCCAGGATCAGCAATTATTCATGGTGCCACCACGTTGCCTGTCTATCCATCATCAGTAATTGATCAATGCCCTTGTTCCCATTGGGTACTAGATGCAGCCTCGTGACCCCTCTCAGGATGGTGCTCTCAGCAGATATTACTATGCAGTACTTCAGATTAAATTTCTTCACCGTTGTCAGATTAGACTCTCTAAATTCTCCCGAGGTTTCAAACTGAGACTAAAGGGTAAAAGACAGTAAGATTTCAGCTTTAAAAAGCAACCAAGCTGATCAATGGTAGAATTGGCTGCCCCAGAAGTCATGAGTTTCCTAACATCAAAGATATACACTGGAAAAAAGGTTGAGATATCAATATTTCTGATGGCTCTGCCCACCCTCCCCTTAGTCTCATGGTAGAAGAAAGGAGAGAGAGATTGTCTCTGAGAAGCAGCAAAGTCAGAAATCTCCAGGTCTATGGATGAGACAGGTGGTCTTTGGGTCACAGTGGCAGCACCCTGGGAGAGTTGCAAGGAGGGAATATGCACCACGGAAGGTTGGACCCCAAGCAATGAGTCTCCATCATTGCCACTGCTCTCCATGTAGGACTCAAAAGGAAAAAGCACCAGTCTTGCAGCTACCGTTGTTGACCCGGAAAGCTGGGATGTTAGGGCAACTGGGACAGATTGGAAATTAGAGGCTTCTGTCCCTTTTCAGGGCCTTTCTTAAGCATCCAGGACTGTAAATTGACCTGGGAGGGGAAAAGGACTCTGTAACAGCAACATAGAATTTCCTGCCAGCCCAAGATGCTTGAAGCTAAAAGTCAGATTTCCTTCTACTTAAAAGAAATTCATGCATTCCATTTCGTAAAATGGAATGCTTTAAGATAGATATTCTCAGCTTTAGTGAGCTGAAATGGAGTGGTATTAGCAATTTTGAATCAGACAATCATACGTCCTACTATGCCAGGAATAACAAAGTGAAGAGGAAAGGCGTCACATTCATTGTCAAAAAGAACATTTCAAGATCTATCCTGAAATACAATGCTGTCAGTGATAGGATAATATTCATACACCTACAAGGAAGATGAGTTAATATGACTATTATTAAATTTAAAACCAACCACTAACACCAAAGATGAAGAAGTTGAAGATTTTTACCAACTTCTGCATTCAGAAATTGCTCAAACATGCAATCAAGATGCATTGATAATTAACTGATGATTGACATGTGAAAGTTGGAAACAAAGAAGGATCAGTAGTTGGAAAACATGGCCTTGGTGATAGAAATGACACCAGAGATCTTATGATAGGATTTTGCAAGACCAATGACCTATTCACTGGAAATACCTATTTTCAACAACATAAATGGCAACTATACATGTGGGCCTTGCTGGATGGAATACACAGTAATCAAATAGACTACATCTGTGGAAAAAGATTATGAAAAAGCTCAATACTATCAGTCAGAACAAGGCCAGGGGACAACTGTGGAACAGACCATCAATTGCTCATATACAAGTTCAAGTTGAAGCTCAAGAAAATTAAAACAAGTCCACGAGAGCCAAAGTACAACCTTCAGTATATGCCACCTGAATTTAGAGACCATCTCAAAAATAGATTTGACGCACTGAACACTAATGACTGAAGGGCAAATGAGTTGTAGGATGACATCAAGGACATCATATGTGAAGAAAGCAAAAAGTTATTAAAAAGACAGGAAAGAAAGAAAAGACCAAAATGAATGTCAGAAGATACTCTGAAACTTGCTCTTGAACTTTGAGTAGCTAAGGTGAATGGAAGTAATGATGAAGTAAAAGAGCTGAACAGAAGATTTCAAAGGGCAACTAGTGAAAACAAAGTAAAGTATTATAATGAAATGTGCAAAGACCTGGAGTTAGAAAACCAAAACAGAAGAACACGTTCAACATTTCTCAAGCTGAAAGAACTGAAGAAAAATTTCAAGCCTCGAGTTGCAATATTGAAGGATCTATGGACAAATACTGAGCAAAGCAGGAAGCATCAAAAGAAGATGGAAAGAATAAACAGAGTCACTGTACCAAAAAGAATTGGTCGATGTCCAGCCATTTCAGGAAGTACCAGTGGTACTGAAGGAAGAAGTCCAAACTGCGCTGAAGGCATTTGGTGAAAAACAAGTCTCCAGTAGTTGACGGAATACCAACTGAGATGTTTTGACAAATGGATGCAATGCTGGAAATGCTCACTTGTCTATGCTAAGAAATTTGGAAGACAGTTACCTGTGCAACTGACTGGAAGAGGTCCTTATTTGTGCCCATTCCAAAGAAAGGTGATCCAACAGAATGTGGAAATTATTGAACAATATCATTAATATCACACGCAAGTAAAATTTTGCTGAAGATCATTCAAAAGTGGCTGCAGCACTACATCAACAGTGAACTGCCAGAAATTCAAGCTGGATGTCAGATGGCTCTTGGATGAAAGCAGAGAATAGCAGAAATATGTTTACCCGTATTTTATTGACTATGTAAAGGCACTCGACTGTGTAGATCATGACAAATTATGGATAACTTTGCAAAGAATGAGAATTCCAGAGGACTTAATTGTGTTCATGTGGAACCTGTATGTAGACAAAGAGACAGTCGTTGGAACAGAACAAGGGGATACTGAGTGATTTAAAATCAATAAAGGTGTGCATCAGGGTTGTAGCCTTTCACCACACTTATTCAATCTGTATGCTGAACAAATAATCTGAGAATCTGGATTATATGAAGAAGAACACGACATTAAGATTGGAAGAAGACTCATTAACAAGCTGAGATATGCAGATAATACAACCTTGCTTGCTGAAAGTGAAGAGGACTTAAGCACTTACTGATGAAGATCAAAGACTACAGCCTTAAGTATGGATTACACTCCAACATAAAGTAAACAAAAATTAATATTACATCATGATAAACAGAGAAAATACTGAAGCTGTAAAGGATTTCATTTTACTTGGATCCACAATCAATGCCCATTGTAGCAGCAGTCAAGGAATCAGAAGACGTACTGCATTGGGCAAATCTGCTGCAAAAGACCTCGTTAAAGTGTTAAAAACCTAAGATGTCACTTTGAAGATTAAGGTACACTTGACAAGCGATGGTATTTTCAATCGCCTCATATGCATTTGAAAGCTAGACAATGAATAAGGAAGACTGAAGGAGAATTGATGCATTGAATTATGGTATTAGCAAAGAATATTGACTAATACCATGGACTGCCAGAAGAATGAACAAATCTGTCTTGGAAGAAGTATACCCAGTATGCTCCTCAGAAGTGAGGATTGCAAGACTTTGTATCAAGTACTTTGGGCATATTATCAGTAGGGACCAGTCCCTAGAGAAGGACATTATGGTTGCTAAAGTAGAACCAAACCAAACCCGTTGCCATCCAATCAATTCCAACTCATAGTGACCCTACAGGACAGAGTAAAACTGCCCCATAGGGTTTCCAAGAAGCAGCTGGTGGATTCGAACTGCTGACCTTCCGGTTAGCAGCCGAACTCTTTGGTAAAGTAGAGGGTCAACGAAAAAGAGGAAGACCCTCTATGAATTGACACAGTACCTGCAACAATGGGCTCAAACATAACATAAATTGTGCAGTGGCCCAGGACTGGGCAGTGTTTCCTTCTGCTGTACATAGGGTCGGTATGAGTTAGAACTGTCTTGATGGCACCTGTGATGGTTAAGGTTGTGTGTCAACTTGGCTGGGCCATGATTCTCAGTGGTTTGGCAGTCATATGATGTTGTGATCACTTCCATGATGAAATTTAATATAACGTGATCACCTCCATGATGGGATCTGCTGTGAGTAGCCAGTCAGCTGAAAGGGAGTTTCCTTGGGTGTGTGGCCTGCATCAAGTATAAGTGGACATTCTGGCAAGGCTCGTGGGTTTTTGCTCACTCTGGATCCTTCAGCTGTCTCATGTTCGTCTGACCTCCGATTCTTGAGACTTGAGGTAGCAGCTTACCTGTGGTCTTGCCT
This sequence comes from Dugong dugon, assembly GCA_030035585.1. Taxonomy (NCBI): domain Eukaryota; kingdom Metazoa; phylum Chordata; class Mammalia; order Sirenia; family Dugongidae; genus Dugong; species Dugong dugon. The sequence continues at coordinate 132,137,514 of CM057462.1, forward strand.
GCTGATCTTGGGATTCGTATGTCTTTGAAGCCTATGAGCATGAGCCCTGCTCTCTAACCTGCTGATCTTGGGTTCGCCAGCCCCTGCAGCTATTTGAATCAAAAGAAGGCTCTATCCTGACCCACGGTCTTGGGACTTTCCAGCTTCTACAACCACATGAGTCATTTCTTTGATATAGATCTCTCTATACAGGTATTTATATGCTTTACTGGTTTCCTTCTCTAGAGAACCTAGCCTAAGACAGCACATAACAACAACAAAAGAAATTAATAAAAGAAAAGACTTCTTACATATCTGCTTGAGTTTGAAGACAAAGGTTTGAACCAGCTACAAATATGGCTAATAATCCTTGGCTGGTAATTCATTGAGAGGATTCAAAAATTGAAGCCTGGCTGGACTAGTTAAAAGTCCTTCTAAGCTCTGAAACATTATTATTTTTTGATTCATAGAATGAGTAATAAAAAATGTTCCCTTATTCTCATATTTAAGCAGAACAATTCTAATTTCTTTTGCTCTGTTACATAATATATGATATACTTTCATCCACCTGTTGCACACCCATATAAATGTTTACAATAGTCCCATATCCTCAAATGTGTAGCTTCCTAAACCCAACACTATCAGCTAAGGGTAGCCTCAATTTCCACATCTGCAAAATGCAGCTAACAGTAGCACCTGTTCAGAAACAGGGACACTGTGGAATTAATGAAGCTTTACCTTTAGGCTCCCCTCATGGGCTTTAAGCCACTTCCCAGGCCCTAGAAGTAGAGTTGCCAGATTTAGAAAATGAAAATACAAGACACTCAGTTAAGTATGAATTATATTTTTAAAAATTAATACATTTTTTGTAAGTATGTCCCAAATTTTGTGTGGAACATACTTATACTAAAAAACTTATTTGTTGTTTTCTCTGAAATACATATGTAACTGAGAATCCTGTATTTTACCTGTCAGCCCTTCCATGAAGGGGCCTAGAAATAGTGTATTCTTCTGAAAGAGGGAGCCCAAATTGTATGAGTTCCATGCCCCACCAAACCTGAATTCTCTCCCCTACAGTTCAGTTTGTTATCATGATTGACTTAAAGAACCTACAATATACAGTCCATAGGTGTTAGCTATTATTAAAACTATTGTTATTGTTGCTGTTATTTTATCAGAAATATGCTTTGCTAGAGAAGTGTCTCAACATTTCTTAGCCTTTGCTGATGTATGTAGCTTATCATGAACCAAGTTCAAGGTCCCTGGGTGGCACAAACAGTTTGTGCTCGACTGATAACCTAAAGTTGGCAGTTCAAACACACTCAGAGATGCTGTGGGAGAAAGGCCTGGCAATATGCTTCCATAAAGACTGCAGCCAAGAAAACCCTATGGAGCAGTTTTACTTTGTAACACATGGGATCATCAGAGTGGAGTCGATGGCAACAGGTTTGTTTTTTGGTCTTTTGGAACCAAGAAATCAATGGCTCTTACTCCCCTTCACCTGTGTTTAATTACTTTTTCCTGAGCTGAAAATTCCGTTTGCATCAGGCCCTCTCTAGTCTCAACATTTTAATGAATCCTTAGCATTTTCCTAGCCATATTTTTATTTTCCCCACTGCTTCTTGCATCAGTAGACAAAGAGAATACATGTAACCTGGAGTCGAAACAAGATTCTCTTGCTCGTTCAGAATCCTGTGAAAACGTTATTGGGCCATTCACAAGAAGGGGGCTGGCAAGGAAAGGAATTTTCTTCTGAGGCCCATTGTTTGCTTTCTTTTATAGCCCAGTGCTTATTGTCATGATTTTTGAGTAACCAAAGAGGTCTGTCTCCCCCCTCTGTATTATATTTTAACCCACTGGTCATTTGTGGAACCTGCATCAGGTAGCTCTCTGGGTATTCACTTCTGAAAATTAGCAAAGGTCTCTGTGAATGCTCTTGTTGTTGTTAGTTGCTCTTGAGTCAATTCTGACTCATAGTGACCCCATGTGTGCAGAGTAGAACTGCTCCATAGGATTTTCAATGGCTGTGACCTTTCAGAAGCAGATTGCAAGGCCTGTTTTCCAAGGTGCCTCTGAATGGGTTTGAACCACCAACCTTTGTGCTAGTAATCAAATGACAGTCCCAGAGAACTGTTTGTTACACAGATAAAAGAGAACTCCATTTTAGCCAGGCTTTTGTTTACCTGGTGGCACAGTGGTTAAACGTTTGGCTGCTAACCAAAAGGTCAGTAGTTTGAATCCACCAGCCACTCCTTGGAAACCCTATGGAGCAGTTCTACTCTGTCCTATAGAGTTGATATGAGTTGGGATTGACTCGATGGCAATGGGTTTGGTTTGGTCTATATTCACCTAGATTCTCCTTTCTCCACACCCCATGAACAACTTAACTTCCCCCAAAAGCTGAGGAATCCAGTGAATACTTGATTGGGCACTGCCGGCATGAGGAGGACTATCATAGTATCTTAGATATAAATGGCCTTCACTGCACTTAAAAAGTATATCTATTTTTTTCTGATGGTTTCTTAATGTTTCTTTGGCAAGCAACTAAAGAGCAGGCTTGTAATATTTCTTACATACTATGCTCGAAATTGCTAATGCAAAATCAATTATCCCACCATTATTTTAAATACTGTGTAAAAGTACAGGAGTTATAGTAATGGTTTAGAGAATACAATTTGCCTCCATGGAAGTTGTGCTGCTTTATCACTGATAGTTCTCACCTTGTGCTTAACCTTGAACGATTCTCCTTTTCCAACCAGTTTCCCAGTACCATGATGTCACTCACTACTTTTCAGTTTCCTTACACCAGGTCTACACGAGCTGAAGACTCCAGGGCCAGTAAAGTCACTTGTTTGCAGCACTCTCCTGGCTGAAGTTAGCTCTTTGTTGACCAGTCGACACTTTGCTCATCATCAAATCCAGCCCTAAGTAAGCTTTCGAGAAAGTTGAGGAACTGTCACTCATTACAAGACAGAAGGACTGCTTCCCATGGCCGGTTGTTTTTCTAGGACCAAATCAGGCTGCTATTTCAGAAACATCATAGGACAATGTCATGATATAATGAAATGTCCTGGATAAGCATTGAAAATTAAAACTTGGTGTCCATTTTTTCAAAGATAGATAGACCACTAACTGTCGGTCTTTAGGATCTTACTAATGATATTTATTATGGTAGCTAATAGGCTTTGAGGGCTTTCTAGTGTTAGCCTCTGTGATATGGAATTTACCGAATTATCTCAATAAATCCTCACCACCTTTTCTTATTGTTGGGTGCTTTTGAGTTGATTCCAACTCATAGTGACCCCATATGACAAAGTAGAACCGCCCCATAGAGTTTTTGTGGCTGTTTTCTTTACGGAAGCAGATCACCAGGTCTTTCTTCCATGGAGCCGCTGGGTGGGTTCAAACCACTAACCTTTCAGTTAGCAGTTGAGTGCTTAACCATGGTGCTACCAGGACTCCTTCCTCGCCACCTAGTGATATGCTAATATTATTTTGCCTATATTACCAATGGAACACTGAGTAGTTATGGAATTTCCCAAAGTCACCAAGCCAGTTAGTCGTGGAAAGCTTGAGTCAGAAAGTCAAACTCGATTTGAAGGGCTCTAGCTTCCAGGATCATTTAACTTAATTTAATCTCAGATCAGATACAAGGCTACTTGGATTTGAATCCTGGATCCACTGCTCACTTAGGCCATTTTGGCTTAGCTTTTTCATTGATAAAACGGATCTAATCACAGCCCCTATAGCAAAGGGTTGTAAAGATTAAATGGATGATGATAATATTGTAAATACTTATTGAATGCTTATTATGTGCCAGGTATTTTTTCTAAGGTTATTGAACATTAGTTTTGCCTTGGCTTATGGCCCTTCCTCCGTCTCAAAGCCAGCAGCGCAGCATCTTCAGATCTGACAAATTTCTCTCTGACACTGACCTTCTGCTTCCGTAATCACATCTCCTCCCTATTCTGACTCTGATTCTGCTGTCTCTCTCTTATACGGACCCTTGTGATTATATTGGGCCCATGCAGCTAATCCAGGATAATCTTCAGATATCAAGACCTTTAACTAAATTACATTAGCAAAGTCCCTTTTAGTATGGAAGGCAACATATTCACAGGTTCTGGAATTAGGATATAAACGTTTTAGAAAAAAAAAGAAGTTGTCATTGAGTTGATTCTGACTCATGATGGCCCCAGGTGTGTCAGAGTAGAACTGTGCTCCACTGGGTTTTCAATGGCTGATTGTTCAAAATTAGATCATTAGGTCTTTCTTCTGGAGTACCTCAAGGTAGACTTGAACTGCCGACATTTCAGTTAGCAGCTGAGCATTTAACTGTCTGTGCCACCCAGGTTCTCTATGTAAACATCTTTGGGGGGCATTATTTATTCTATTGGAGCCGTGGTGGCACAGTGGTTAAGAGCTATGGCTGCTAACCAAAAACGTTGGCAGTTCAAATCCACCAGCCACTCCTAGGAAACCCTATGGGGCAGTTCTACTCTGTTCTACAGAGTTGCTATGAATCAGAATCAACTCCATGGCAACGGGTTATTCATTCTATTACATATCCCTAAATTACCCATGATAAAATTAAGTTTCGTAGAACATAGGGACTTGTTTGAGTTCTTAGCGAGGATATGAATTTATGAACTGAGACTAGAATCCAAAATGTGGATTTCCTGGCCTATGTAACTTCTACCTGTGTAGGTTAAGTGTCACATTAAAGAGACCTTGGATGAGCATTTGCAGAAATTGTGTTAGAATCAATGGCAAGAACAAAGATTTAGAAGCTTCAATGAACATTTTTAGGGAATGCCATGACCTGGTTTTGTGGCTTTGAAGAAATCACCTTTTAAATTTGACCTTAGTTACCTGGGCTTCGAAAGAGGATTACTATACAAACTCAAAGTGAAACTGGGCAATGACTAATTAAAGGATCCTAACAAACCAAATGAGCATGGAGAGCCACAGAAGGCACTACTTATGTTAAAAGCTAACTGCCAGAGCATAGGTGTGGGTGTGCAATCAAACGCATGAACAAGACAAAGTTATTCCCGGCTGACCCCTGAACCTTTCCTCTGCATGTCAAAACACTTAAAAGTTAACTTCTTTCCTTTGATGATAACATTTAAAATCCAAAGCCCCTTTTTGCTCTTTAGCACCAATTATTAAAAAGAAAAAAATGAGAACATTTCAGCTCTTTTAGTCCTTCCTGCATATCCTCTACTTTTCGCTTGCTCTTATAACTCTCACAACCCTAAGATGAAAACTTTTTCCTTAATTAAATAACGAACATATGAAATACTTCAGCATATTCACACACACCAGTGTTAAAACCACAGTCCAATGTGGATAGATGAAAAAAGTAAAATTTGGAAACTCCGAAAGCCCCAATTAGGTCAAGAGGAACTATATGTGAGAGAAAGAACCAGGGAAACCTTCCCAGATCTGTTATCTCTAAATAGACTGGGGATTTGCTAACGCTCTGTTAACGTCACAATGAGAAAGGAAATAGCTGACATTGCTGGCACTTAATACATGGAGGAAGGAAAAGTTTGGAAATATAACCTTGATATTTCCTATTGCTATACCAAGCACATGTGATGTAAGGTGCACACTATTACTGAGGAGCCCGTATTTCCTTTTGAAAAGTTTCTCTGTGCAAAGGGGTAGCTGATAGTGAACAGCAAAACGCACTGAGACTTAGATCAGTTGAGGGTAGAGGGCTATTCTGGTTAAGGTTGTGTGATAACTTGGCTGGGCCCTGATTCTCAGAGGTTTGGCAGTTATTGTATAGTTTGGTAGCTATGCAATAATGTAATCACCTCCATGATGAGATCTGTTATGAGAAGCCAGTCAGATGAAAGGAAGTTTCCTTGGGGGTGTGGCCTACATCCAATATAGGTGGACTTTCCGGCAAAGCTTTTTGGCTTTTGCTCACACTAGATCCTGTAGCTGGGTCCTGTTCATCTGACCTCTGGTTCTTGGGACTTGAGTTAGCAAGTTACCTGACGATCTTGGGATTCATCAGCCTCCACAGCCTGTGAGCAAGAGGCCTTCTGTCTGACCTGCCAGTCTTGGGCTCACCAGCCCTGCAGCTACGTGAGTCAGGAGAAGCCTCCAGCCTGACCCATGGATTTGGGACTTTCCAGTCTCTACAACCACAAGAGCCATTTCCTTGATATAAATCTCTCTCTGTATATACTTATATACTTCACTGGTTTTACTTCTCTAGAGAACCCAGCCTAAGACAAGGGCTGTGCCATATTCGTCTTTAATAAGTGCCTAGCACAATGCCTGCCACACAATAAGTGCTCAATACATCTCTAATGAACAAGCTAATGAATGAGATTGTTGTTGGTTGTCGTCAAGTTGATTCCAACTCATGATGACCCCATGTGCGTCAGAGTAGAACTATGCACCATAGGGTTTTCAATGGCTGATTTTTCAGAAGTAGATTGTCCAGGCTTTTATTCTGAGGTAACTCTGAGTGAATTCTAACCTCCATCCTTTCAATTGGCAGCCAAGGGCATTAACTGTTTGCACCACCCAGGGACTCCTCTGAGACTTGGCCACTTAGGTACTATTAATCCTACCCAGCTCTGCCCTTGCCATTCCCTGTGTGACATAGGGAATCAATTGACCTCTCTTCAACTTACTTAGATTCCTTACCTATAAAGAAGACATTGGGTAAGTCTTTAAGAAAACTACCATTCTATGATGTGAAAATAATAATCTCTTCATTATCATTTGTAGCTATATTGGTGACATTTGTGAACAGTTTCACTTCTTTGTGTGCAATGGCTCACTGCAGCTTTGACACTGTCCTTATGGGCCATGATAAGAAATATATCATACGAGAAATGATGCAGGAAGGATGCCCAGATGCCCTGACTGGGGTCCCAGTTAGAGTCCTCCTCCTCTTAAATGGTTTGTGGTAAAAGGAAGCATGGTGGTGAGGATCCTCAGAATTTGCCTAAGTGTGCTCCATGGAAGATGAAATTCAGAGGATCTGCCGCTTATGATTGTGTTTCTCTGCATATAACACGAAACTCTATTGCCTTGCTACATGAAGTGCAAGCCATGGACCAGCATCTGCATCTGGTGGGAAGTGCAGAGACCTGAGCTCTACACTGGATCTACTGAATCAGAATTGGCATTTTAACAAATCTCAGGTGATTCATATACACATTAGTGTCTATTAATAAGTGCTGTTGAGTGGGTTCAACTCACAGCAACCATATGCACAACAGAATGAAACACTGCCCGGGCCTGTGCCATCCTCACGATCATTGCTATGCTTTCGTCCATAGTTGGAGCCCCTGTGTCAATCCATCTCATGGAGGGTCTTCCTCTCTTTGGCTGACCCTCTACCAAGCATGATGTCCTTCTCCAGGGACTGGTCCCTCCTGATAAAATGTCTAAAGGAAGTGAGATGAAGCCTCACCATCCTTGCTTCCAAGGAGCATTCTGGATGGACTTCTTCCAAGATAGATTTGTTTGTTCTTCTGGCAGTCTCCAGTATATTCAATATTCTTTACCAACGCTGTAATTCGAAGTCATCAATTTTTCTTTGGTCTTCCTTATTCATTGTCCAGATTTTGCATGCATGTGAGATGATTGAAAATACCATGGTTTGGGTCAAGATGCACCTTAGCCCTCAAAGTGACATCTTTGCTTTTTAACACTTTAAAAAGGTCTTTTGCAGCAGATTTGCCCAGTGCAATATGTCGTTTGATTTTTTTTTTTCTAATAGACTCTTTATTGGGATAAGTGCATCCTATATACCCAGTCCATCAAACTTCCACCCGTATTGTTTGTTTTATTTTGAAGTAATTTCAGAGCCATAGGAAGGTTGCAAGAACAATAAAAAGAACTCCTATGTCCCTTAACCCAGATACCCTAGTTGTTTACATTTTAAACATGATCATCTTTTCTCCGTATATAAAAATACTGCCTTCATCTGATATAGTGACCCATCACCCCTAAGTACTCCAGTCTATCGTGTACCCCTCCATGACCCACACAACCCTTCCATTCAGGAAGTCAACATCAATTAAACACTGCCACATCCACATTTCACGTGATGCCCAATAACGTCTCTTTATTCTTTTTGGCCCAGGATCCTAGCCAGAAATGTGTTGTACTTAGTTTTCATGTGCCATCAGTCTCCTTTAACATGAAACAGTTCCTTAGTCTCTCCTGGTCTCTCATACCTTGCCAGTCTCCAGTCTGTCCATCCAGCAGCCTTTCATTCTATAGGGTGACCCTCAACCTGGACCCGTCCGATGTTTCCTCATGACCAGACTCAAGCCATACACTCTTGGCAGGAAGCCCCCAGAACTGATACTGTGCTCTTCCCAGTGTATCACACCAGAGGCTTGCATGGCGACCCCACCCTACCATGAGTGATGTTGACCTTGACACTGGCCACATTGGTGTCTACATGCTGTCTCCACTGTAAAGGCCTCATTTCCCTTTGTATTTTTTTATTTTATTTTATTTTTTATTGTACTTCAGGTGAAGGCTTACAGAACAAATAGTTTCTCATGAAACAGAAGTACACATGTTGTTTTATGACATTGGTTAACAACCCCACAACATATCAACCCTCTAACTTCTCAAACTCTTTTTTTTTGGTGAAAATACACATAGCCAAAGATACACCATTTCAAAAAAGTCTACATGCACAGTTCAGTGACATTGACTACGCTCTTTGAATTGTGCTGTTATTCTCACTTAAGATGAAGGCTTACAGAACAAAATAGTTTCTCATTTAACAGTTACTACAAATGTTGCCCTATGACAATGGTTAACAATCTCACAACACATCAACAATATCCTTACTCAACCTTGGGTTCCCTATCACCAGATTCCTTGTCCCCTTCTGCTTTCTGGCCCTTGTCAATGGACTCCTGTACCTCATTAGTCTCATTTGGTTTTATGGGGCTGTCCACTCCGAGGCTGAACAGTGAACCTCGGAGGTAACTTCACCACTGAGCTAAAACGGTGTCTGGAGGCCATACTCTCGGGGTTTCTCCAGTCTCCTTTAGGCCAGTAAATCTGGTCTTTTTTTTTGTGAGTTAGAATTATGCTCTACATCCTTCTCCAGCTCTGTCCAGAACCCTCTGTTGTGATCCTGGTCAGAGCAGTCAGTGGTGGTAGACGGGCACCATCTAGCTATACTGGACTCAGTCCGGGGGAGGCCTTGGTAGCTGTGGACAATTAGTCCTTGGGACTAATCTTTTCCTTGTATCCTTCCTCTTCTTTCTCCCTTGCTCCCAAAGGCATGAGACCAGTGGAGTATCTTAGATGGCCGCTCACAGGCTTTTAAGACCCCAGACACTACTCACCAAGGTAGAGTGTAGAGCACTGTCTTTATAAGCTGTGTCATGCCAGTTGAGCTAGATATTCCCCACAGCCCTCCGCCCAGCAATTCAGTACCTCAGGGAGTTTGGATGTGTCTATGGGGCTTCCATGGCCTTTCTTGTACAAGTTGTGCTAGTTTCTCCTGTATTGTGTACTGTCTCACCCTTCACCCAAGATGCCACTTATCTATTGTCTATTTAGTATTCCCCCCAACCCCTCCCATCCCTAGTAACCAACAAAGATTGTCACATTTTGTGTGTGAACTTTTTCATGGGTTTTTACAATAGAGGTCTCATACAATATTTGTCCTTTTGGGATTGACTTATTTTACTCAGCATAATGTCCTCCAGTTTCATCCATGTTATGAGATGGTTCACAGATTCATTGTTGTTCTTTCTCGTTGCATAGTACTCCATTGTGTGTATGTACCATAGTTTATCCATTCATCTGTTGATGGCCATCTAGGTTGTTTCCATCGTTTTCCTATTGTGAACAATGCTGCCATGAACATAGGTGTGCATATGTCTATTCGAGTGACGACTCTTATTTCTCTAGGATATATTCCTAGGAGTGGGATTGCTGGATCGAATGGTATGTCTATTTCTAGCTTTCTGAGGAAGCACCATATCATTTTCCAAAATGGTTGTATCATTTTACATTCCCACCACGAGTGCATAGTGTTCCGATCTCCCCGCAGCCCCTCCAACATTTGTTATTTCCAGTGTTTTTGATTCGTGCCAGTAATGCCGGGGTGAGATGGTATCTCATTGTGGTTTTAATTTGCATTTCTCTAATGGCGAGTGATCACGAGCATTTCCTCACGTGTCAATTGGCCATTTGAATGTCTTGTTTGGTGAAGTGCCTGTTTATTTCCTTTGCCCATTTTTTAACAGGATTATTTGTCTTTTTGTTGTAGAGGTGTTGGATTTTCCTGTAGATTATGGAGATTAGACCTTTGTCTGACTTGTACTGTCCAAAAATTTTTTCCCAGTCTGTAGGTTCTCTTTTTAATCTTTTGGTGAAGTCTTTTGAAGAGCATAGGTGTTTGATTTTTAGAAGATCCCAGTTATCAAGCTTATCTATTGTGTTTTGTGCCTCGATGGTTATGGTTTGTATCCTGTTAATGCCATGTATTAAGACCTGAAGTGTTGGTCCTATTTTTTCTTCTATGAACTTTATAGTTTTAGGCTTTATATTCAGGTCTTTGATCCATTTTGGAGTAGTTTTTCTACACGGAGTGAGGTATGGGTCCTGTTTCATTTTTTTGCAGATGGATATCCAGTTTTGCCAGCACCATTTGTTAAAAAGACTGACTTTTCCCCATTTGGTGACTTTGGGCCCTTGTCGAAGATCAGGTGACCATAGGTGGATGGATTTACATCTGGGTTCTCAATTCTGTTCCATTGGTAAATGTACCTGTCATTGTACCTGTACCAGGCTGTTTTGACTACTGTAGCTGTATAGTAGGTTCTGAAGCCACGTAGTGTGAGTCCTCCAACTTTATTCTTCTTCAGCATTGCTTTACTTATTCGGAAATTCTTTCCTTTCCATATAAAGTTAATGATTAGTTTTTCCATCTTTGAAGAATGTTGTTGGTATTTGGATTGGGATTGTATTGTATTTGTAAATTCCTTTGGGTAGAATTGTCATTTTCACAAGGTTGAGTCTGCCTGTCCATGAACATGGTATGTTTTTCCACTTATGTAGATCCCTTTGGATTTCTTGCAGTAGTGTCTTGTAGTTTTATTTGTATAGGTCTTTTGCATCCCTGGTCAGATTTATTCCTAAGTATTTTATCTTTTTAGGGGCTATTGAAAATGGTGTTGTTTTCCTGATTTCCTTTTCCTCGTTCTCCTTATTGGTGTATAGGAATCCAACTGATTTTTCAATGTTTATCTTGTATCCTACCACTCTGCTGATTCTTTCTATTAGTTCCAGTAGATTTCTCGTGTAGCCTTTAGGGTTTTCTGTGTATAGTATCGTATCATCTGCAAACAGGGACAGTTTAACTTCTTCATTACCAGTTTGGATGCCCTTTATTTTTTTTTTTTTTTTCTTGTCTTATTACTCTAGCTAGAACTTCCAGCACAATGTTAAATGGGAGTGGTGATAAAGGGCATCTTTGCCTTGTTACTGTTTTCAAGGGGAATGTTTTCAGCCTCTCTCCATTAAGAATGATGTTGGCCATTTGTTTTGCATAGATGCCCTTTATTATGTTGAGAAATTTCCCTTCTATACCTATTTTATTGAGAGTTTTTATCAGGAATGGGTGTTGGACTTTGTCAAATGCGTTTTCTGTGTCAATTGAGATGATCATGTGATTCTTTTCTTTCCTTTTATTTATGTGGTGGATTACATTCATTGATTTTCTAATCTTGAACCGTCCTTGCATACCTGGTATGAATCCTACTTGGTCATGGTGTATTATTTTTTTGATATGATGCTGAATTCTATTGGCTAGAATTTTGTTCAGAATTTTTGCGTCTATATTCATGAGAGATATTCGTTTGTAATTTTCTTTTTTTGTGACGTCTTTTCCTGGTTTTGGTATCAGCATTATGCTGGCTTCATAGAATGAATTTGGAAGTGTTGCTTCCTCTTCTATGCTCTGAAATAGCTTGAGTAGTACTGGTACAAGCTCTTCAGTAAATGTTTTGTAGAATTTTCCAGTGAAGCCATCTGGGCCAGGGCTTTTTTTGGTAGGGAGTTTTTTTTATTACCTTTTCAATCTCTTCTCTTGTTATGGGTCTGTTCAGATTTTCAACTTCGCTTTGTTGTAGTTTGGGTAGGCTGTGTGTTTCTAGAAATTTATCCATTTCCTCTAGGTTTTCAAATTTGTTGGAGTATAGTTTTACATAATATTCTATTATAATCCTTTTTTTTTCGGTTGGGTCCGTTGTAATGTCCCCCATTTCATTTCTTATTTGGGTTATTTGTGTCTTCTCCTGTTTTTCTTTTGTCAGTCTGGCCAGTGGTTTGTCGATTTTGTTGATTCTTTCAAAGAACCAACTTTTGGTTTTGTTGATTCTTTCTATTGTTTTTCTGTTCTCTATTTCATTGATTTCTGCTCTGAGCTTTACTGTTTCCTTTCTTCCGGAGGTTGTGGGCTTTTTTTGCTGTTCTCTTTCTATTTGTTTGAGTTCTGTAGTTAATGTTTTGATTTTGTCCCTTTCTTCTTTTTTGATGTGTGCATCTATTGCTATAAATTGTCCTCTGAGGACTGCCTTTGCTGTGTCCCAAAGGTGTTGGTATGATGTGTTTTCATTTTTATTTGATTCTAGGAATTTTTTGATTGCATCTCTGATTTCTTCTATTACCCAGTGATGTGTAAGCAGGGTATCATTCAGTTTCAATGTAGTTGATTTTTTTTCCTTGCTCTATTGTTAATTTCTACCTTGATGGCATTGTGGTCAGAGAAGATAGTTTGAATTATCTCAACGTTTTGGATCTTGTTGAGGATTGCTCTGTGGCCTAAGATGTGGTCTATTCTGGAGAATGTTCCATGTGCATTGGAAAAGAATTTGTCCTTTGCAGCTGTTGGATGGAGTGTTCTATATATGTCTATGAGGTCACGTTGGCTGATTGTGCCCTTTAGGTCTTCTGCATCTTTGCTGAGTTTCTTCTTAGTTGTTCTGTCCTTTACTGAGAGTGGTGTGTTGAAGTCTCCTCCTATTATTGTGGAACTGTCAATTTCTCTTTTCAGTGCCGTTAGAGTTTGTTTTATGTATTTTGGAGCCCTGTCATTGGGTGTGTAGATGTTTATTATGGTTATGTCTTCATGTTGGATCATCCCCTTAATCATTATATAGTGTCCTTCTTTGGCTTTTATGGTAGATTCATTTTAAAGTCTATTTTATCTGAGATTAGGATTGCCACTCCTGCTGTTTTTTGGTAGTTGTTAGCTTGATATAGGTTTTTCCAACCTTTGACTTTTAATAAATTCACATCTTTGTTTCTAAGGTGTGTCTCTTGTAGACAGCATATTGATGGATCCTGTTTTCTTATCCAGTGTGTCTCTCTCCGTCTCTTTATGGGTGCGTTGAGTCCATTTACATTCAGTGTAATTATTGATAGATGTGGGTTTGTTGCTGTCATTTTGTAGTGCTTTTTTCTGTGGTGATGACGTTTTCTTTGTTTTTCTTACTCTCTTGTGCTGAGTTACTTTTGTTTGTGGATTTTTTTTTTTCATTTCTTTTGTTTTTGTAGGTCTTTTTTTGCTGAGACTTTTTGTTTTTTCTCTTTTTTTTATGAGTATATTTGTTAACTTTCTTTGTGGTTACCATAAATTTTACCCTTATCTTTCTAAGTTTGAAGCAGTCTACCATTACTTGGTATTGCCTTGCGTTCCTCTTCATTAGAAGGTTCTATGCCTATGCTGTTTATTCCCTCTATTATTGTTTTGATGTTGTTGTAATTTACTGACTAACTGCTCTGATTCCCTTTTGAATTTCTTTTGGTTTTGGATAGTCCTCAAGAGTTCATTTCTTAGACCTGTCACTGGCTGGTACGAGCCTGTGTCCTAGGTTCTGCCTGTGAGCTGAAGCTGTTTGTCCTCAGATCGAAGAACTCCCTTTCATAATTGTTGTAAGTTTGGTTTGACTTTTACATGTTCCCTTAGTTTCTGTTTATCTGGAAACAACCTAATTTCACCATCAAATCTGAACGAGAGTTTTGCAGGATATAATATTCTTGGCTGGCAATTCTTTTCTTTCAAGATTTTATATATGTCATCCCATTGCCTTCTTGCCTGCATGGTTTCTGCCGAATAATCTGAGCTTAGTCTTACTGTTTCTCCTCTGTATGTGACTTCTTGTATTTCACGAGCTGCTCTTAGGATTCTTTGTTTGTCTTTGGTTTTGGCGAGTGTGAATATGATATGCCTTGGTGATTTTCTTTTGGGTTCTCTTCTATAATGGGTTCGTTAAGCTTCTTGGATAGCCAGCTTTTCATCTTTCATGATATTGGGGAAGTTTTCTGTCAGCAGTTCCTCAATGATCCTCTCTGTGTTTTCTGTTTTCTCCCCCTGTTCTGGAATTCCAATCACTCGCAGATTTTTTGCTTTTGATTGTGTCCCACATAATTCTCAGGGTCTCTTCATTTTTCTTTGTTCTTTTTTCTGAGTTTTCTTGACATAGAATTGTATCCAAGTGTTTGTCTTCAATTCCATTGATCCCATCTTCCACCGTTTCAAATCTGCTTCTCAGCCCTTCTATGACATTGCCCATTTCTGAAATCTTGTTGTTTATCTTTTGGGTTTCTAATTGTTGTCTTTGTGTAATTTCTAGTTGTGAATTTATTTTGGCATTTTGTTCCTGCATTATTTTCCTGAATTCTTCCAATTTTTTGTCTGTATTTTCCATGAATTTGTCAATTTTTTCCTCATGTTTGTCAGCTTTTTGCTTCAGTTCTTGGGCAGTTCTGAGTATTAGAGATTTGAATTCCCTATCAGGTAGTTCTAGCACATTTTCTTCCACAGGAGAGTCATCTGGTGTTTTATTTTGGATGTCTACGGGAACCATCCTGTCCTGTTTTGGTAAATGTTTTGATATTGTCTGCTGTCTTCAGGGCATTCAGTAGTTATTCTTCTCATTTATTGATTGTAGATTTATTTGTTTTGTCCCTTTTTTTAAATAATAATTTGACTGTGTCTGAGCAGGCAGACTGTGTTCTTTGTTGTTTGCTCATCTGTGGGCACAATCCTTTTCACCTCCTTCTTCAACTGGCAGGGTGAGTCACTCAGATATGGTACGGCAGGGCAGGCCTAGCTGAAGAGGAGTTACTGGGATGGGTTGTTTGTGGCCCTTACTACAACCACCAGAGCGGGTTGGTAATCAGTGCAGGTCACATTCCAGTAGGTTTTTCCTGTGCTGCTTGGTGGTGTGATGTCAAGTGCATGGTGCAGGTAGGCAGGATGCAGTGGGGAGATTGTTATGTGTGGCGCTAAGATGGATATAGGAGAGTGGAGAGAGGAACAGGAGCCAAAAACATACACACAAACAAAAAAGAATGCTAGGGGGGCTTGCCATTGGAGTGGAGAGATGAGAGACTATTAAATGGAAAAAAATAGAAAGGGGAGGGGGAAGAAAAGAAAAGAATGAATAAATAAGAATCAGAAAGTTTAAAAAACCGCAAAGTTCCCAGGGATTCCACTGGTGCAGCTATGAGGTCTGGGGAAGTCGCTCTCAGGTGTTGCAGTACAGCCTGGCTAGAAGGCGTAGAGGTATACAATGCCAAGTAATCAGGGAACAGAAAGAGAAGGAAGATATAGAGAGATGAGGAACTGAGCAATGAAGAAAGACAAAAAGAGGAAAAAGAAAACAAAACAAATTTAAAAAAAAAAATGAAAGGCCCCCAAAGAAACAGGGGAAAAAAAAAAAAAAAACCAACATTAAAAAGAAATGCCCTCAGGGAACCCTCTGCACATCTGTGGAAGCCGAAGTGATCTCTCCCTGCCACGCAGCTCAGCCTGGCCAGAATGGGCTCCCAACTCAAGAAAAGGAAAAGAAAACAAACAAACTATTCAAAACAAACAAACAAACAAAAGCCCCGGGATCCCACCAGCGTGTCAGCCCAAACCGGGAAGCAACTCTACACTTGAATGGAGCTCCGCAGCCCCTCAGGAAGAAGCAAAGGTGGTACACGGAGCCAGGTACTTGAGCGAAGGGAGGTGGAGGTGGCGAGAGGCAAGTAAGAAATCAAAAGAAGCAGGGGAAAAAAAAAAAGCAACACTAGCAGCCAACAAATGGCACTCAGAAAGCCAGCTAGTGCGGGCTGGTATTTCTGGACAAGAGACTGTGTCCGTGGGAAGCAGAGGGGTCCGAGTGTGAGTGAAGAAGGGTAGAGAGTGGGAAAGCATATATCACAAATTACCAGAGCTCTGTAGCCCCTCAGGAAGACGCAAAGATGGCGCACGGAGTGAGGTACTTGAGCGAAAGGAGCGGGAGGTGTGGAGAGACAAGGAAGAAATAAAAAGAAGCGGAAAAAAAGCAACACCAGCAGCCAACAAATGACACTCAGAGAGCCACCCATTCGGGTGTGCGGAATCCAAGCAACCGCTGTTTCCCAGTCAAGAGACTGTGGCGGCAGGAAGCAGAGGAGGCCAAGTCGGGGTGAAGAAGGGTGGGAGGTATAAAAGCGTGTATCGTCAATTACCAGTTGTTTTGTCTCCCGCTGGAAGCTCCATGGGGCTGCTTTCTCGTACCCCCTGTTTGCTGGTCTCTGATAGGAGTCCAAGATGGCATATCCACTCTGCCTTAGCTGGTAGGGGACCTCTGCATGAGTCTCCCCTTGCTTTCCTTTCTCTGTCAGTTTTCTCACTCCATTTGGTGTTTGGCTGAGTTCTTTATCTCTTCATTTGATGTTTTAGGGTTTCAGGATTGTTGTATTCTCTGTTCGGCTTAGTTTTTCGGATCTTTGCTGTGGAGGGAGGGTGTGGTGCTTCTGCCTAGGGCACCATTTTTCCAGAACTCCCTCGTTTAATTTTTTGACTGCTGCTTCCGTAATTCTTGATCGAGATCCAAGTAAAATGAAATCCTTGACAACTTCAGTCTTTCTCCATTTATCATGATGTTGCTAATTGGTACAGTTGTGAGAATTTTTGTTTTCTTTATGTTGAGGTGTAATCCACACCGAAGGCTGTAATCTTTGATCTTCATCAGTAAGTGCTTCAAGTCCTCATCACTTTCAGCAAGAAAGGTTGTGTTATCTGCACATCACAGGTTATTACTGAGTCTTCCTCTAATCTGAATGCTGCATTCCACTTCATACAGTCCAGTTTCTCGGATTATTTGTTCAGCATATGGATTAAATAAGTATGGTGAAAGGATACATCCCTGATGCACACCTTTATTGATTTTAAATTACTTGTTATCCCCTTGTTCTGTTTGAACAACTGCCTCTTAGTCTATGTACAGGTTTGCATGAGCACAATTAAATGTTCTGGAATTCCCATTCTTTGCAATGTTATCTATAATTTGTTATGATCCATACAGTCAAATGCTTTTGCATAGCCAATAAAACACAGGTAAACATCTTTTTCGAGTTCTCTACTTTCAGCCAAGATCCAGCTAACATCAGCAATGATATTAGAGAATTACTGCCTTACTACACTGCCATAAACACAAGGTGTTTATTTGTCTGATGTAGTAAGAGGTTCAGGGGAAAGCAGTTCTGGGCTAGTACAGATTCTCAGCGGTGTAGTTGGGGACCCAGGCTTCTGCCATCTTTTTGCTCATGTATCCTTAGCATCTATGTTTTTGTCTTCACTCATTGGCCTTTTAGTCACAAAATGACTGCTGTATCACTGACGGTGAGGGCTATCCTAGCATTTCCATAGGTTAAAGGCAACCAGAAAAGGGGCTTTGTCATAGTCAGGATTTACTTGTTTATTCTGGAATGGCATCTGCCTCAAGAGATTCTACATCTTAATCACTGTGACTGTGGCACAAAGCCAAGGTTAGACACAAGGGAGTCTGAGCTGTGAAGTATTTGATGTTCCAACTTCTATAATACAGACTGGCAGAGGGGAAGTGGGCTGTGAGTGGATCTTGGGTGGCCAATCCACCACATCACTGTATTTGTTAATATATGTTCCTGGAAAAAAAAAAAAAGGCCAAATTACAGTTTGGAAACAAATCTTAATAGGCTTCTGCCTTTAATATGCTGGGTACATTATACATCTCCAAGAGGGGAATATAGTATGTAGTGTTTTCCACTTATCATAGAACCCCTTTTTCCAGCAACTGGTTTTATGCAAGAAAAGATTTGGGAGAAAGTGAATTGATATCATGGTGATGATTTTGGAGCATGGGTCAGCAAACTTTTTTTTTGTAAACCAGATAGTAAATATTCTTGGCCTTGGGAGCCCCACTGATTCTGTCCAACAACTCAACTCTGACATTGTAGTACAAAAGCCATGGACAACTGTAAATGGACTGGGCCTACTGTGGGTCAGATTTTACCCATTTTGATCCATAGTTTGCTGCCTTCTGTTTTGGAGTTAGCCACAAAATAATAAGATTTACAGCAATACAACCACAACAACATCTACTAATATTTGTATGGTACTCTAGATTCTACAAAAGCTTTTAATATAAATAAACAAATAAATAAGCATATATGTATGTGTATATAAACCAAAAAACCAGTTGCCATTGGGTTGATCCTGACTCATGGCAAGCCTATATGTTGCAGAATAGAACTGTGCTCCATAGGGTTTTTAAGTCTGTGACCTTTCAGAAAGAAGCAGATCACCAGGGTTTTCTCCTCAGGCTCCTCTGGGTGAGTTTGAACTGCCAACCTTTTTGTTAGTAGTTGAGCACTAAACCATTTTCTTCACTCAGGGACTCCTCTATGTGCATATATATGTATAATTTCTTATATACATTTCTCTTCTAATTCCAACAAACCCTGTAAGAGATTATCATTATTGTGTGGTTTCCTGAACAACTCGAGTATCATGCTATGAACTTGCTAAGAAACGGGTTTATTCAGGAGGGCTCTAGACCCTGTGGAAACCCTGGTGGTGTAGTGGTTAAGTGCTACAGCTGCTAACCAAAAGGTTGGCAGTTCGAATCCATCAGGTGCTCCTTGGGAATTCTATTGGGCAGTTCTACTCTGTCCTATAGGGTCGCTATGAGTCGGAACTGACTTGACAGCAACAGGTTTGATTTGATTTGTTTTTTTAGACTCTATGCTTAGCTAATTGTATAAAAACTATAATGCTTTGAATTTATACATTTTTTTCCCAACATGCTCAGAGAATTTCTAAATTTAATTTTCATATTTGTTCTTCGAGGGAGTCCAGAGTCAGCCCAATTATTCACATTGGCCTTCAAAAGTATTCCATGTGCTTTTATTTATTTATATTTTTACTATTTACTATTAGATTCTTAAATTTCTAGACCTTAAATCCCTCCTCCCTATCTCCCCTTACAACCATATTGGATTTTTAAACGCAGCTAAGCTCCGCTGCTATATGTGCTACCATTATACTATATACATGAGTCTGTCTTAGTGTCTTTGGTATTTCAGTGTGTTTGATTATTTAAATGTTTACGTGTCTTCCCCTAAGAACAATAATCCACTTGAGGACCAGGTCTGTGTGTGTTCTTATGTCCCTGTGACCTTGGTACCCAATGGAGAGCTTAATAATGAATGTGTTGAGGAAAGTGCTCCATGTTAATAGCACAGGGAGTGGGTAAAGTGAGGGTGTGGTGAGGGTCACTTCACAGCTGCTGGGCTGCCTTTAGAGTTTCAGAGACAACTGTCTTCTGTACTCATTGACACACTGTCTTCACCACTGCAGTGGGCCATCCATTCTGACTCTGCTGGTATTTTCTGTCATGTCACAGCAATGAGAACAGATCCCAAGGCGACCACAATGATGTACCTGTGGATTGAGTTCAGGCCATTAAATTGCCATCATGCGACCTATCTAATGTCATTATAGTCCAGCTTCAGCAAAGCAGAGAAACAGAGAAAAAAAATGACGCAATTACCAATGTACGTGTTCTCAGCCTTTCAAAAGAGCCTGTGGGAAGAAGAGTCCGTAATAGCTGGAATGGTACACACACACACACACACACACACACACACACACACACATACACACAAAGTGCCACCCCTTTGGAGGGGATGTTTGTAAACTGTAGGGGGAAGAGAATTACTAAACCAAGGCTTCATTTGGACGTGAGCCCAGTTCACTCTCTCTGGAACCTCTGCGGCTAATTCTCTTTCCCAGGGGCTTAACGGAGGAAATTTTGTAAATTCAAAAGAGGGACTTTTAAAAAGCTGAGGCCCTTAAATCATACTAGGTATTTACCTGGTGACATATGTTGCCTCGTATTTTATTTTGGGATTGGAAAGAGGAAAGAACAGCATTATTGGACCACAAAATTGGACTACAGCATGTATTCGATGGCATTTAATGGACCCCTATATAATTTTATATCAAATACACTGCATCTTAGATTTGCTAACTTTGAAGTGACTCTTGGAGATGTGTTATGGTAGTTTTGATTTGGATTCTTTCCCCTAAAATGGCACTTTAGGGATTTTCAAGCATTTTATTACTTTCACAGGTTTTCCAAGTAACACCTTACAAGATATATATTGTGCTGCTCTCCCTTCTTAGTGTTCATCACTTCCTTTTTTCTTGGGTGATTGTTGTTTTTGTTGTTTTTGTTTTAATTAGATCTCATTGCTTAGGGAAATACTTCTGCAAGATATTCACTTCTCTTGGCTTGTTACAATTTTAATATCGGTCTCTCCTGTTGCTTAGTCTTGCAAATAGGCCTGGGAACTTTGGGCATCTTTGTGCCTTAATGTTATTTAAAAAGTGCCTCCCACCTCCTCTCTAATTAACTGCAATCAGGAAGGCTAGTTGGTGGACACATGGTATCGTAGCTCTGTGAAATGCTGCCTGATGGCTATAAACAAGGCCATATGTTCTCTGTGAAATATGGCTATAACCACCAGCAACGGGAACAGCTGATAGAAGATGAAGAATCGGCTCCTCTGTTTCTCCTGCTTTCTTCTCAAAACCTGTGAGGCTTTTACAGATCAGCTTAATATTTCTTCTTTTAGCGTCACTGCTTTTGCTAAATTTTCTTTGTATTCTAGCTTCAGGTCTCTGCAATGTATGTTTGAGCTTGAAATTGCAGTTATTAAAAGAGTATGTTTAGTACTTCCCTGTTTAACATCACAATACTAATTAGGATGGCCTGTTTTTAAATTCTGCTGTACCGCTGTTACACAGGTCTCCAAAACTAAGTGGTTATCAAGAAAAGGGATAAAACCATCAAAATTTTCACGGTGAACGAACAAGAATTTCTCTGCAACGTTCAATAGATTTGCCCCGAACCGGTGCAGCTTATAAAACCCTTGAGCCTAATTGCTTTCCTGCATTTTGGCAAGAAAAATAGCTGACTTGCAATGGAGTAGAAAGAAGAGGTTTGGAAGAAAATGTCTTTTAAGAAAAGCTTCCAATGAAAATTTTAATCAATATTTTCAATCCCAAAAGACCAGATAAAATATGATATTATGTTTCCTGCACTGAGAGATTGTGGATAGGGTTGTTTTTCAGAGGAGGTAGGAAAGTAATTTCAAGAGCAAAGCTGACAGGGTGTCCGTCGCACACCACAATGCTGACGGTGAGGGCTACCCTAGCATTTCCACAGTGCCTTATACCTGAAGTTGAAAACAGGGTCCTCAGAGGCCACATCCTCATCAAGCAACGGTGGGTTCCTGATTCCATGGCTGGGCTCTAAGACACAAATATCTGGCTTCCCCATGCACTTCAGTGAGGAGAGCTGTGTATGAGGTGTGGAATGAACTCTTTGTCTCTCCATTTAGCATCATTTTACTCTTTATTAAAGCAACCAGGCAAAATTGAGTGCAGGCTAGAGAAACTGATTGCTTTTAAGCCTCCACTTTCCCATTTAAAAATGTTTTAGCTTACTATTGTTGATATCAAGTTTTCTCCTTCTAAGAAATACGTATATTTCTTCTGTGGTCTGAAATTGATCAAATATGCAATTAAGATGCATTGATAATTACTGATGACTGGAATGTGAAAGTCAGAGACAAAGAAGAAGGACCAGTAGTAGGAAAATATGGCCTTGGTGATAGAAATGACGCCAGAGATCGCATGACAGAAAGTTCAAGACCAATGACTTATTCATTGCAAGTATCTTTCTACAACAACATAAACAGTGACTATACACGCGGACGCCACCAGATGGAATACATAGGAGTTAAACTGACTCTGTCTATGGAAAGAGATGATGGGCAAGCTCAATATCATCAGTTAGAACAAGGCCGGCGCTGACTGTGGAACATATCATCAATTGCTCATATGCAAGTTCAAGCTGCTGTTCTACTCTGTCCTACATGTTCACTATGAATTGGAATCGACTCAACAGGAACGGGTTTGGTTTTCTTTTTGGTTTTCATATGCATGTGAAAGCTGGACAGCAAATAAGGAAGACGGAAGAATTGATGTATTTGAATCATTGTGTTGGCAAAGAATACAGACTATACCATGGACTGCCAGAAGAATGAAAAAATCTGTCTTGGAAGAAGTACAACCAGAATACTCCTTAGAAGTGAGGATGGTGAGACTTTGTCTCACTTCCTTTGGACATGTTATCAGGAGGGATCAATCCCTGGAAAATGACATCATTCTTGGTAAAGCAGAGGGTCATCAAAAAAGAGGAAGACCCTCAAGGAGATGAATTGACACTATGGCTGCGACAGTGGGCTCAAACTTAGCAATGATTGTGAGGATGGTGTAGGACTGGGCAGTGTTTCACTCTGTTGCACGTAGGTCACTGTGAGTTGAAACTGACTACGGCCCGTAACAGCAACAACATATGGTGGTGCAGTGGTTAAGAACTCAGGCTGCTAACCAAAAGTCAGCAGTTCAAATTCATCAGCCACTCCTTGGAAACCTTATGGGGCAGTTCTACTCTGTCTTATAGTGTAGCTATGAGTTGGAAATGATTTGATGGCAGTGGGTTTGGTTTGGTTTTATGTATGTATTATAAACACTTATTTTATTGCCTGTTTAATGCTTTGGGGGCTTTCTGAGAACAGGGCTCTCACCCTTTACCCTTTTTTTTTTTAAACCGGGTATGTACCGCACAGACTATTAAACTCTGTGTAGTTGATTGATCTCTTTAATAAAAGCAAGTTCTTTAGTAAGCAAAGAGTGATAAAGATAAACAAATGTACTGGTTTGTCCAGTACTTTGGAGATTATGGTAACACAATGGCATCAAGAAAGCCTATTAACAGATAAGTTAGATGAGACACATCAATTCTGATTTCAGTGAGTTGGGAAACCATTCGCTTTAAGTTAATTTTATCCATGTTTTCTCTTCATTTGTAATACTTTGTGGGTTTTAACAGAAAATATTTAGTAGTGTGCAGTGTAGTCCATAGATAAATGATGTTGGCAATTTCTCCACCTAACTGCTTGTCAAGCCCTTTAGCAAGGTACACAGAGCCCTGCAGTTTATCATCTCGATTTCTAGATTGTTTTAGAAGATCATTGAGAGGACTGGGACTCCCTAGAGAACTGAGCTCTAATCCTGTCATATTTTTAAAATGCTGGAAAGTATAAGCTTACATGGTAAGATGATTTTACATAGGCATTTCTTCAGCTCATCACAATAGCGCATTCTTTCCATGGTAACCACTGTTTCCATGGCACACACTGTGAGCTCCTCCATTGCTGAGGGGCTGTGCGGAGATGCTCACCCACCCACAAGTGCGCACACACACTTGCCTTCTTTCTCTCTCTCTCACAGGCACAGATTTGTCCCACCATTTATGTGAATTTAGGCACATTTTCTAACAGAAATTCCCTAAATGGAGCGGAGCTAATTTTTAAATATAATCTACTTTTCTCTTTCTTATGGATGACACGAATAACTACTGATGTTGCCTTCTGGAATGATCTGGAAATATCACAAGAGCTGGCGTCGTCCTTAATGACATGGATTAGCAGGATAAGATCTTGGAGGCAAAATTTGACAGGGGTAACAGGCAGCCCTGGGCCAGATTTTCTAAATTTATTTCCATTCCTTAGACTCTGAGCTAAGTCTGTAGTGCACCGTCATGTTAGGTGCTGTGGGGTATAAAAGAAATATATGCCTGTGGGGACCTTGCTGTTTTCAGAGGCTCGGGGAATGAGATTTAGACATATGCAATAATTAGAAAACAATAGAAGACTATAAATTATCAAAATATATTGTTCATATAGGATCACTCCAACATTTTCAGATTTGGAGCAAATAATGTAGCTATCTTTTTTTTCCCTGTCACTTTTATTCTTAGGACTGGAGAAACTAGAACATTTTGAGAAAATACCTGTTTAGGTAGACATAATGGTGAATGAGTTCTTGAGGTGCTACTTGCTTAATTTTCTAGGGAGAACAGTCATGTTCTTTTGTTACTAATTTTGTAATTGGTGTCTTATACCTTTTCAGCCTACATGGTTTCAAATTATCTTCAATTGCTTTAAATAAGGTGGGGAGTTTTCATCTGGCCTAAGCAGATCCAGTTAGACTGGATCTTCATCCTAATGACTTTCCCCATATTATCCTTCTGCTTCAGTGTGGCAGGGCAGTGTAGTAGCTAAAAACACTGCTTTGGGATTAAATAGATGTATTCAAATTCTGAATCTGTTGCTTATACTTTGTGACCTTGGCCAAGTTAACAGACCTCTCTGAACCAGAGCAATAAAATGATATTCATACATGGGTACATGTACATGTTCTTCTTAGGACAATTGTGAAGATTAAATGAGATAATGATATGCTCAATAAATGGTGGCTTATTCATTCATTTAGTCAATATATATGCACTAGTTATCATCTATGTTTCAGGCATTGTCTTGATATTGTGGATATAACAGGATTGATTTCTGACCCTTGGGGATTTAACATATAGACAACGAAACTGGAAAATATAATGACCTGTGATCCACTGGAACGTAAGTTCCCTGAGTATAGTGATTTTTCATTGCTGTTGTTCACTACTGTATCACAAGCCCTTAGAACAATGCCTGGCACACCATAAGTATTCAACAAATATTTGTGGAAAGATTAAACATTATAGTAAAAATATGATAAATATTATGAGAAGAAGAGGAATATAACCAAAATTAGCATGTTAAGGAATGCTTCCCAGAGAAAGGGACATTTAACAGTGCTCCAAAATATTAGTGAGTTATCTTGGAAAGGTAGGGGGATTTAATTTTATAGATGAAGAAGATCTACTTTTCACTTGGTTTTGATCTAGGTCTATACTTTTCCACCGATGTCTCCTTGGGTAAATTCTTACATTTGTATTTGTGTATCTAATGCACTGAGGTGCTGTAAGTATGTCTCTTTACTTGGCATTTGTAATATTCAAACTGGGTTCCTGACTAAAGATAATACTGATCTCTGACTCTTGAGGCCTCCTGAGATTGCTGTGGCCAGGTCCTACATGCTCACTTGAAGGGACTCGTGTATTCGCTCATGTATTTGTTCATCCATTCCTTCACTCATTTGACAAATATTTATTCAGTATCCGCTACATATGAGATAGTAATTGTGCACTAAGGTGAGAACAAAGATAAATCAGCAGGCTTAAGTCTACAAGGAACTGACAGTTCCTGAAATTTTGGGATTTTGGGGGGAACTGGTGTTAGAAAGAGAAAGGGGTCTCTGAGAGCAGTGGGGTATGTCCAGTCAGTCAGCAGCTACTCTGGCATGAGATCAATAGAAATCAGCATGCCATGCATCCACAGCATCCCTCCTGCAGCTGAATCACATTATCTCTTAAGGCAAACTCCTACTGGTGTATGTTTCCTTTCTTGCTTAGGTTGTTCTTGGTAAAGAGAAGTGTAATTAGGAATACCCAATTTATTATTTTTTTCAAGGAACATTTATTTTGTTCTCAAATGTGTCTAACACTATCCATGAAGAATTTTCATTTCTCTTGACAAGAAAAATACCATAACCATGTAGAGTAACTAAGGAAGAACTCAAGTCTAGAGATTCCACTGAGGAGTTAGAGTGGTGAAGATTGAAATTGTTGAATGAGCATACAATAATGTTATAAAAGTCCTATGTCTTCAATTGTCCCTCACAACAAAAACATTGACAACAATGAAGGATTTGGGTAGGTAGGAAGAAAGGGAGAAAGTGTGTTTGATGGTTACCTGCAGGTGCAAAGGATGGAGACAGAAAGGAGTCTGTTACTCTGTGCTAAGTGAAAAAAGCCAGGTACTAAAGACCACATGTCGTATGATTCTACTTGTATGAAATGTCTAGAAAGGGCAAATCTCTGGAGATAGAAAGTAAGGCTTCAGGTGGGAATGGGGATTTCTGCGAAGAGGCATAAATGATCTTGCTGAGGTGATGAAAATATTTTAAAACTGGATTATGGTGATGATGGCACAACTCAGTAAACTTAACTAAAAATCATTGAATTCCATACTTAAAAGGTGAATTTTGTGATATGTGAATTATACCTTAATCACATTTAAACAATAAACAAAAAGAAATGAGTGTGGTATGAGTAAGGGATGGTAAAGAAATTGATATGGTTGTAGCAGTGTGGGACCAGAGCCTTGGAGAAGGGAAATCAATTGACCAAAGTCGCAGAGCTAGTAAAAGGTAAAACTTGGATTTGACTAAAAGACTATCTGGCTCTAAGATAAGGTTTGATAAATGAAGTGATGCCAGTTGGCAGACAATTTGGATTAATGGGGAGAAGAGAATGGGTTTTATTTGAAAAACTACCTGGAATATTTTTTGGCTATTCAACAGAAAAGTGATTTGCTGAACATGGCATTTTAAGAAGCTTGATTTAGTGGCAGGATTCATAGGTGGAATATTTTTTAAAGGCAAGATGGATGACTTCAATGATCTAAATAAGGTGGCCTGTGTCAGAGTTATGGGAGAGAAAAGAGGAGAGACGTTTTGAAAGAAGAAGAGCTAGGGAATGGTGACTGATCTCATAAGATTAATTGTGTATGAAAGTGCTCTGTAAACTGACAAATGTTAAAGAAACATAAACAATACATCTTTATGATTGGGCATACTGAAAGCAGTAATCAAGTAAGCAGAGTGAAGGGAGAAATTCAAGATGGAGAATAAAGGGATAAGTGTGAAAATAATATTCCTGAGGGGATGAAGAAATGGGATTATGGGTAGAAAGGCAGGTGTTCTTTAAGGAAGGAAGGTGGTCTCTTCTTCTGAGACTGCAGAGAAGGGCATGCCCCATATTACATATATATTATATGATACGTGGCAGCCAATGTACTGAATCTTGGTTGCATGTGCTCTTGGTTGCAAGTGACAGAAACCGATCTCAAACTAATTTAAGCAAAACTGGAATGTGTTGCCTCACAATACTAGGAAGTCCAGGAATTAGATGCTTGAACAGTGGGAGCACTCTGTGTCTATTTAAGTCTCTAAGCTCTCCCTTCTTCAGTGTTAACTGCATTCTTAGGCTTTTCTCTGTAGCAGAAATAATGACCGGCAACTCCAGTTTTACATATCTTTGTAGTAAGCAATCCCAGAGATTACAAAGAGTTTCTTTCCCAGCAAATTCATCAGTTGAGTCATGAGGTAGACTCTGATTGGCCCAAAGTGAATCATGTCCATGTCCATGAGCCAATCCCTGTGGTCAAGGGCACTGGTTCTTTTATTGGCCAGACCAGGCCTAGTTTCCCATTTTATGGGGCAGAATCAGCTTAATTCAAGCCAAAAGTGAATGTGGTTTTATATCTAGAAGGGAAAACGACCAGACAAATCCCTAAAATGTGTCCACCGTAAGATGTAGTGTTGGAATCTCATAGTTTGTTACTATAGCTTTCTTGTTTCCATTTTAGAGATATGAAAATCAAACCCTGGAAAAGTTAAGAAATTTGTCCAACGGTATATAGCTACAAGTAAAATTGTAGAGAATAACTGATGTAGAGCAGGTATATGCTAAAATAAAAAGGAGTACACATGTAAAATTTTTGAGATATTAAACACAAGTACAACAACTAGAATCAGGACACACTGAATCAGGCGAAAGGGTTAGGAAGGAGTTGGGTGAGAGAATCGATAGTTTAAGGACTGGGGAGAAGGTTGCAATATACACTTTGGACTAAGATCCAGGATTTCAATGAGAGGTGATAGTAGATTTGCCAAGTAGTAGCAAAGCCAGATTGTAGTTGGAGAACCAAATCATATAGTGAGCCAGTTATTCAAGTTCTGCGATTACTTCAGGAACCACTCTTTTGCCTGGGAACAACACAGAAATAGGGTCACTGGACTTTTTAAATGACCAAGTCAGCCACATCATGGGGAAATACCACAGGCCCAGCTCTGCATTAGGCTGAAGCCTGGATATGAAATGGCAGGCATAATTTGGTAAATGTTGTGGGAGGTGGTGAGGCATGTTTTGTTGACTGGCCTTATACAAGCTGGCTGCAGAGACATGCTGGAGTGGGTTGCACCGAAGGAGCTACATGCAGTGACCACTGATAGTAAGAAAGTTTCAATGCCCAGAAGGGGTGTTAATACTATAAATGGGTGGCTGGGGTTTCAAAGAGCTGCCAAGGAAGGATTGTGATGTTCAGGAAATAGAAGCAAGGTGAAAGATAACTCATACTTATCTGATAGAGTGAGTAAGGGTGAAACACATAAGGGAGAAGGCTGTAAGAGATGCACGATCATCTGACACAGACAGATCTTTTGCCAGTTAAGATTATAGGGAAGCTTCTAATGGGTGGAGGTGTGTTCTGAGCCCCCACCCCCACCCCTCATGGCATGTTGTTGTTGCTAGGTGCCCTCAAGTCAGTTCCGACTCACAGAGACCCTATGTACAACAGAACGAAACACTGCCAGGTCCTGCGCCATGCCCACAATCCTTGTTATGCTTGAGCTCATTGTTGCAGCCACTGTGTCAGTCCATCTTGTTGAGGGTCGTCCTCTTTTTTACTGACCCTCTACTTTACCGAACATAATGTCCTTCTCCAGGGACTGATCCCTCTTGACAACATGTCCAAAGTATATAAGACGTAGTCTCACCATCCTTGCTTCTAAGGAGCATTCCGGTTATACTTCTTCCAAGACAGATTTGTTTGTTCTTTTGGCATTCCATGGTATATTCAATATTCTTTGCCAACATCACAATTGAAAGGCATCAGTTCTTCTTAGGTATGGTCTTCCTTATTCATCGTCCAGCTTTTGCATGCATATGATGCGATTGAAAATACCATGACTTGGGTCAGGCGCACTTTAGTCTTCAAGATGATATCTTTGCTTTTCAACACTTTAAAGCGGTCTTTTGCAGCAGGTTTGCCCAGTGCAATGCGTCTTTTGATTTACTGACTGCTGCTTCCATGGGTGTTGATTGTGGATCCAAGTAAAATGAAATCCTTGACAACTTCTATCTTTTCTCCATTTATCATGATGTTGCTTATTGGGCCAGTTGTGAGGATTTTGGTTTTCTTCATGTTGAGGTGTAATCCATACTGAAGACGGTGGTCTTTGATCTTCATCAGTAAGTGCTTCAAGTCCTCTTCACTTTCAGCAAGCAAGGTTGTGTCATCCACATAACGAAGGTTATTAATGAGTCTTTCTCCAATCCTGATGCCCTGTTCTTCTTCACATAGTCCAGCTTCTCAGATTATTTGTTTAGCATACAGATGGAATAAGTATGGTGAAAGGATACAACCTTGATGCATACCTTTCCTAACTTTAAACCACGCAGTATCCCCTTGTTCTGTCGGAACAACTGCCTCTTGATCTATTTACAGGTTCCTCATGAGCACAATTAAGTGTCCTGGAATTCCCATTCTTTGCAATGTTATCCATAATTTGTTATGATCCACACAGTTGAATGCCTTTGCACAGTCAATAAAACATAAGTAAACATTTTTCTGGTATTCTCTGCTTTCAGCCAAGATCTATCTGACATCAACAATGGTATCCCTGGTTGCATGTCCTCTTCTGAATCTAGCCTGAATTTCTGACAGTTTCCTGTTGATATACTGCTGCAGCCGCTTTTGAATGATCTTTAGCAAAATTTTACTTGCATGTGATATTAGTGATATTGTTTGATAATTTCTGCATTTAGTTGGATCACCTTTCTTGGGAATAGGCATAAATATGGATCTCTTCCAGTCAGTTGGCCAGGTAGCTGTCTTCCAAATTTCTTGGCATAGATGAGTGAGCACTTGCAGTGATGCATCTGTTTATTAAAACATCTCTATTGGTATTCCGTCATTCCTGGAGCCTTGTTTTTTTGCCAATGTCTTCAGTGCAGCTTGGACTTCTTCTTTCAGTACCATTGGTTCCTGATCATATGCTACCTCCTGAAATGGTTGAACGTTGACCAATTCTTTTTGGTAGAGTGACTCTGTGTATTCCTTCCATCTTCTTTTGTTGATTCCTGCATCCTTTAATATTTCCTCATAGAATCCTTCAGTATTACAACTTGAGGCTTAAAGTTTTTCTTCAGTTCTTTCAGCTTGAGAAATGCTGAGCGTGTTCTTCTGTTTTGGTTTTCTAACTCCAGGTTTTTGCACATGTCATTATAATACTTTGCTTTGTCTTCTGGAGTTGCCCTTTGAAATCTTCTGTTCAGTTCTTTAACTCTATCAATTCTTCCTTTTGCTTTAGCTACTCAGCATTCAAGAGCAAGTTTCAGAGTCTCTTCTGACATCCATTTCGGTCTTTTCTTTCTTTCCTGTTTTTTTAACAACCTCTTCCTTTCTTCATGTATGATGTCCTTAATGTCATTCCACAACTCGTCTGGTCTTCGGTAGTTAGTGTTCAATGTGTCAAATCTATTCTTGAGATGATCTCTAAATTCAGGTGGGATATACTCAGTGTTGTACTTTGGCTCTCTTGGACTTGTTCTAATTTTCTTCAGTTTCAACTTGAACTTGCATATGAGCAATTGATGGTCTGTTCCACAGTTGTCCCCTGGCCTTGTTCTGACTGATAGTATTTAACTTTTCCATCATCTCTTTCCACAGATGTAGTCGATTTGATTCCTGTGTATTCCATCGAGCGAGGTCCATGTGTGTGTGTATATATATATATACACATATATCTCCCTAAGGAGTGTGTGTGTGTGTATATATATATATATATATATGTACACACCTTAGGGAGATATATGTATATATATATATATATATATATACATATATATATACACACACAAATATATATGTACCACACCCACAAATATATATATATATAGACATATATATATTTTTTCTTTTGCTCACATTTAAGTCAGACAGACCATGCTCCCAGATTTCTGCAGTCACTTATAAAGCTCTCTCAGTAATCTCCGTGAATCCTTTCTACTATTTTGCTCTGGACTTAGACAGAAAAATTGCTATTTAAACATCACGTTACGCATCCACACAAATCAAAGGTGTCTCATAAGCTACTAGGAAAGCACTTCCTTTGCTAAACCAACAAAATTACCTGTAAATTATGGTCAGTAAAGTTATCCTTGAAGTTGCTCACTAAGATGGCAGGTGTGGTAGGATATAGCATTTTAGCAGATGGAATCTCTAAGACAAAGGGCTAAAGTGATAACTCCAAAGCTTACTCCTGAGGGACTAGTGCTATCCTGAAATATCAGATACGTGTAGAAAACAACAGTTTCCTTCTCTTCCAGTAGTTAAAGCGATCTTACTTTTCTTCAGTGTCTGTAGAGCAACCTTAATAAATGATATTGTTTCCTTGGGTATTAAAGAAATCGGGCTATAAGATAGACGATAGATTAAATAAATCGTTTCCTTCTTCAAGACAGCGACTACATACCTGAGTTTACCTCTTCTCCCTTGCAAAATCCCAGTGAAATCACATTATAACTATGAAAATAAACACACAACAGTACTGGAAGATAAAGGGCATATGGGTGGGAACAGTGAAGGTGCCAGCAAACCAGAGTAGTGAGGAATTTGTAGAAGACGTAAGAAATAAAACACATGGGAACAAACTGATAATAGAAGCAACAGAGCTGAAGAACTGAGGATTCCACATAGATAAAAGATGGAGTGTCCGCTGGCTAAATAAAGAAAGAAGAGAAAAATCCTACCCACACCCAGCTGGGAGCAGCAGGTCACATTCAGTTCTTAAAAGGAGCCTTCTGTCAGAGAAGTCACTGTGACTGGAAAGCGATATTAATGTTGAATTTTACCTGAACCCTGTGATGCTGGAAAACAGTGATGTTTAAAAAAAAATTCCCATTCTTTGTGTTCAGGAAAATTGCTTGCTGCAAATAACCACCCTTTTCATATAACTTAGATAAGATTCATGGATGCCCCCTTGTTCACCTGTGATAAGGCCAGACACCAAAACCTACTGCCGTTGCATCAGTTCTGACATAGCAACCCTAAGGACAGAGTAGAACTGCCCCATGCGGTTTCCAAGGCTGATATCTTTACAGAAGCATATCCCAAGTCTTTCTTCTGAGGAGCAGCTGGTGGTTTGGAACCACCAACCTTTCGGTTAGCAACAGAGCACTTAACCACTGTGTCACCAGGGCTGCTTAGGACAGACACTCCAAAAGCCACACCATTTGCCATCTAGTCGATTCTGAGTGATAGCAGCCCTATAGGGCAGAGTAGAACTGCCTCATAGGGTTTCCAGGGAGCAGCCGGTGGATTTGAACTGCCAGCCTTTTAGTTGTAGCCAAGCTCTTAACCACTGCACCACCAGAGCTCCTAGGCCAGACACAGACCCTCTGAATTCTCATTCCTTGATTCAGAAAAAACTAACTGAATTGTTTGTCACCACTGAACAATCAGAAACAAAATGCTTGCTAACCAAACTTCGGTTAAGCTTCTCTCCAAGTCCCTGAACTTTGGCCCACCCTCAGCCTGAGTCAGCCTCCAAAAAACCAAACCAGTTGCCTTGGAGTCAATTCTGACTCATGGCAACCCCACGTGTGTCAGAGTAGAACTGTGCTCCTTATTAGCCAACATATTACCCCTCTTTAAAGGCCTCTTCCAGAAAATAGGCTGATCTGAACGTAAAACGTTCTGGTTTTCTATTTGATTATGCCGCCCTTTCATCTCATTTCTCCACACCTGGGTTTTTTCTAGCCTTATTTATTCTCAGTCTCTATAAAAGAAAATGTGTTTTTCCTAAATAGCTGAGATACTTGCAGACCCGATGGATGGAGAGTTATCTCTATTGTAGTAGTCCCCTCCCCCACTTCTAAATAGTCTGTTACTCTCTTTTATTTCTGAAGAAAGTTTCTCCCTGTCAAAGTCTGTACTTGTTTTTTATTTGACAGCAGTGTCCCTGTTACCTTATGGTAACCATGAGGAATAGGGTGCCTCTGCCCCCAGAAGACAATTTCCCATCCCACCCCACAGGAAATCTCACCCAGTGGCATGTCAGCCTTCTTTCTAAATAAAGTGTGGGTTAAAAAGGAAATCAAAATTAAAAATATAGACCATTTAGCAAGCAATACATATACACAATAGACAATAAAAGCACTACATATCAACATCCCTGGGATGCTTCTATGCCTTAGCTGAGGATCGGTACATGGAATTTCCTGAGTTTATGCTGCAGCCGGTTTGTGTTTCGTCAACATACAAATGACTTAGGCCTCAACTCCAGCCCTTAAAATCAGGCACTTGTACAGATCACAGGCCTTCAAGTCTTGCTCACCGCTGTGAAGTCCTCTTCATCCTTGGTAATGGAGATTTCCTTTCCTGTTATTGTGCTCATAAAACGAGTTGCCATTGAGTTGACTCCAACTCATGGTGGCTCTGTGTGTGTCACAGTGGAACCGTGCATCATAGTGTTTTCAATGACTGATTTTTCATAAGTAGATGGCCAGGCCTTTCTTCAGAGGTGCCTTTGGGTGGACATGAACCTCCAATCTTTCAGTTAGCGGCAGCGTGTTAACTGTTTACACCACCCAGGGACTCCTTGAGCTCAGAAACTTACCTTTAGATGCTCTGCTTTCTTAGCTTTGATTAGAGACTTACTATACATCCGTTCATTCTGCCCTCTTGAAGAAAATCTCTGAATTTATCCCTATTCAAAATTATGCCTAAACGCATTTTGAGTTTTTACTTTTCCATGCCTCATTTCTCACTGCAAGCTCTCCAACTATAATGAGTTATTTGCAGTTTTCCACAGCAAAGCTTTCATGCTTCTTTTTAGTTTCCCATTCCTCTTGTACGGATAATATATGTTCATCTTTCACAATGCTGTTCAAGTATCACCTTCCCTGAGAAACCATTTGGGGTTTCCTCATATGGAGCTAGTAACTCCCTCCTCCATGTTCCCACACCTCTTTTCATCACACTTGTATGATAGCACTTCTTCCTTGGTATTGTAATTACTTATATGCTTAAGTTCTCTCTAGACTATGGGCTCTTTTTGAGGATTAATGGAATCGAAATCATTTTTTTTGGTACCACCAGCACCCAGCATGGTACAAAGTAGGTAGCCATACACCTGTGTGAAATGGAAGAAGGGGTAAATAGCTATGTAGATCAAGACATGCCCTGTCCACCTGACAGGAGTAGAAATTACTAGCAAGTAATGAACATTGGTCCGAAAAAGCTTGGATGCCTAGGGTCAAATCAGCAGTGTGTCAAGAAGTCATTTCAATATTTTAGTCAATGTAGAACCTTGGTAATATGATTTCTTGTAGAAACATTTAAAATTAATTGGATGGAAGAAAAAGCTGAAGGTTAAAGAGGTCAGTGAGGAGTAAATGGCAAAATTCAGAGTCCCGAAGAAAGGTGTATAGGAAATCCCTTAGGATGGTTAATAAATTCTAACAATCCTTTTGACCTCCTTCTCCAAGCTCCACAAGACACATTTACCATTCTGCCAGTTCTCGCTGGAATCTTTGAAATATCCATACAGTTTGCCCATGGGCTGTGAGGTTTAAAGCACAGCAATGGCTTACAAAAATTATCACGAGCAGTTACTAAGTATGAGCCTCCTCCTTGCTTTCAAGGCACGTTGGCCTTCTCTGTGATTCACCCTAGACTGCTCTTGGCTCATCATCCTGAATAACATTTATTGGGAACTCCCAATAAATGGAAGTGCTTTCCTCCATCACTACAAAGAATACTGCATTACTTTTCTGGAAAAATAATTACCTACCTGCTGCTAAAAATGGATCAATTAGCTCACTGTTCTCCACCTAATTTCTGGATGTTGACATTTGAAATATACCTCTGGCTAACATGGTTATTAGAAAACTTGTAGGTGCTCAATAAATGTCTGTTGAATGAATGATTCATTAATAAACTTTGATGGTGTTAGATGGTCTCAAATTTCAGTTTAAAATATTCTGAATTACGCACCCTATTTATCCCTTAATATAATTCATACACAATAAATACCCAACTGCTAAGAAACAGTTGCTTCCAGCTATGAACAATCAGTTCAATTAATGATTATGAATTCTATTTTTAAAATACTCAAAATCATTTCTTACTCTATATCCAAGTGAATTAGCAAGATCAGAAGTATCATGTATAGAGTCTCTAAATAACTAAAAATAGATTATAAGAAATTGAACAAAACACACAGTTGAAATGTATACATGCATATTAAGTGACTCCATTAGCAAAAGCATATTTATCACTATCGTAAGTTATAAATGATATGCACTAATATAAAATATTCCTACACTAAAAAACTTACACTTTCAGATTCTTTAAGAAGTAGAATTTCTGGTCAAATGTTATTCTAGTTAATGAAAAATAACTATACCCAAGTGCTATGGCTGCTAAACAAAAGGTCGGCAGTTTGAGTCCACCAGGTACTCCTTGGAAACTCTATGGGGCAGTTCTGGTCTGTCCTATAGAGTTGCTGTGAGTCGGAACAGACACGACAGCAACGGGTTTTTGTGTTTTTTTGGTATACCGTAACAAGATCAGTAATTTTCAAAGAGAGAATTAAATGGACTTATGCTTAGTTTAAAATAATTTGATCTTTGTGGATTCAGATGTTATTTTAGAATATCATGATACTTCAAGGTCGTCAAGATGAACTTTAGTTATCCTAGTACTGTACTAAGGAAAATCTGTATTGTCTTAGTATATCAGGGTGAATGGTATTTTGCTTACTATTCATCAGCCCAAGTAAGGCTTCTTCCCAAATTCAATCTGAGTTAACAGTTGTAGGGTAAAAACATCATAAAGTTCAGTAAAGCAAAAAGAGAATTTTATTCAACATATATTCAAAAAAGGAAAAATAGGAAATTGGACAAGCATGCTGCCAGAGTCATATCTGCCTGAATCCAAGGAAATTACAGAATAGACAAGAGTGGGAAAACGGACAAGCGTACTGCCACAGCCATGTCTTCCTGAGTCCAAGGAACGTTACAGAACCATCAGTATATATTAACGTTACAAATGGTAAAAACCATTGGAAGCTTCACCTTTTCACAGATCAGCTAGAAACTGTGATCCTACATTTTAAACTGTCTTTCTTTACAATCATTGGTACAGGTTTCAGTAAGGACAGTCAGAAGGGTCTTCATTGGTCCAACAAATTTTCTATTCACTAAATGCTAATAGAAAAAGGTAAGAGTGGAAAGTCTTTTGTGTTCCGTTTGATTGGCTTATGTGAAAGATTCCCTAAAGATGTTTTCCAAGATTATCCTAGCATTGTCTTTATACCTCAGGGCCCAGCTGATGTGACCTTGTGAGTTTTTGTGAGCCCAGCTCCAAAAAAAAAAAAAAAAAAAATCAAACCCATTGCCATGTAGTCAATCCCGACTCATAGTGACCCTACACCAGCTGGGTCATATTCTCTATGTTCAAGGACAGGGAATAATGATTCCAATATTATTTTCGTAATCACCATCCAACCTAAAATTTGGGGGCCAGAGACGTGCATTTTTGGTTACTTAAAAGAAAATGAAGTGATTGGAGATTGTTTAAAACATGAAAATTTAAAATGGGGTTTCATGCTTAGCAGAAGGTGGTTTTAGCGGATGCAATCTATCTCTAACAAGCTACCCAACAGAGTGATTCAGCCTGTGCATTCAGTCACCAGGCTTCTCCAAGTCACCATTATTATACAGTCAACGCTACTTGGGTCTAGGCTTTCTAATCTTGTTTTCTTGGTATTTTCTGCCTAGTTCTGTCTTTCTACTTCCCTGATTGGCTTTTATCTTCTTGGCTCTTCTCCCACCAGGTGGTAAACAAATCCCTGCTGAGTGGTAAACAAACCTCAAGGCTAGGCGGGGCTTCTGGGAGTTGCAGCTGCCACAGTTATAAAAAGAGTCTAAACTCTTAAAGAGATGAGGAAGGAACCTTTAAAGGAAGTGGAAAGCAAAGCATTGAAGTTTTTCTACAGTTTCACATTTGTACTAAAGATGGCTGAAAAGAAGTCAGTAAGAGAGAAAGATAGCTACAGGCAATAGAACATGGAGAAGAACTATTCAAAGCAATGATCTTCAAAAATCTTTTCTTTGAAAGAAATAACAGTGCCCTAAGTCAAATATTGTTTTACTGGCAACCACTTCACTTTCTAGCATTGTAATAATACTCTCTCATATTTCTATAGTGCTTTCAAGTTACAAAACTGTTTCTCATATATTATCTTACTTGATGCTCATAACCTGCACCAAACTGGCTTTGCAGCTCTCTCCACTCTTCCCCTACTTAAGTGTCTTCTGGCCCCACCCCACGAACTCCTGTCTTTAAGTTTGCATTGCACTCCTCATGTTAACCCACTTCTACAACCTCCCCCCACCACAATGGCCTATCCAAATGTTATTTGGCATTTATGACCCAACTGAAAATACTACTTCCTCTGGAAATCCTTCCCTATAAAAATCTTACCCTCCTGTGTACACTGACAATCGATGTCCATGCACGTTATTTGGTAACAATCATGTTCTGCGTCTCATGAGTTCTGGCCTATTATTGTAGTTTTAAAACCTCCTATTGCTTAAATAGTTTCCCCCAGACCTTGCCTCCTTAACAAAATGATAATTCCCATGAAATCAGCCAGACAAGCACCCTCCCCACAGTGTAAGCCCTAGTGCCAAAGAATAGGAAAAGGAGCCATTTCATGTACAATTGATGTCTATGAGGAGCAGTGATCAAAACGGAGAGATTTTATCCTTCCTTTACCACATTAATTGCTGTACTTAATCATAAACTTTAAAAGATACTCTGTCTTACTACTAGAATTTATTTCGATAAATTAAAGCAGATATATTAAACTAAGAAGGAGGGAGATCAACCAGCAACTAGGAAACCAGAGTAGATAGCAGAGCATGCTGAAAGTAAATACAAGAAAGACAGGACTAAGTGAAGAAGGGAGAGAAATACTGGAAACAAAACCCTATCACAGGACTACTGATACATGCCGAGATCAAGTCTCTAAACACACGGTTTCAGACCTAAAGGGATAGAACTCAGGGATCTAAGCATAAACTGAATAACAAAGGGTTTAGGTTAGCTAGGGATTTTATATATAGGATTATAGATATGAAGGCTCTGGTGGCACAGTGGTTAAGAGCTTGGCTGCTAACTAAAAGGTCAGCACTTTGAATTCACCTGCTGCTACTCTTTTCTATGAGGTCTCTATGAGTCGGGATCGACTTGACTGCAATGAGTTTATACATATGTGTGTGTAAATATATATATACGTATACACGGAGCCTTGGTGGTGTAGTGGTTAAGAATTACGGCTGCTAACGAAAAGGCTGGCAGTTTGAATCCACCAGCTGCTCCTTGGAAACCCTATGGGGCAGTTCTACTCTGTCCTATAGGGCCGCTATGAGTCGGAATCAACTCGATGGCAATGGGTTTCATATATATGTGTATACATATATATACATGTATATATGCACACACACATACATATTGTTGCTGTTGTTATTAGGTGCCATCATCAAGTCAGTTCCAACTCATAGTGACGCTATGTACAACAGAGCGAAACACTGCCTGGTCCTGTGCCATCTCACAACCATTGCTATGTTTGACCTCATTGTTGCAGCCACTGTGTCAGTCCATCTCCTTAAGATCTTCCTCTTTTTCGCTGACCCTCTACCTTACCAAGCATGATGTCCTTCTCCAGGTACTGGTCCCTACTGATAACATGTCCAAAGTACATGAGATGAAGTACCCTCATCTTCACTTCCAAGGAGCACTCTGGCTCTTCTTCTTCCAAGACAGAGTTATTCGTTCTTCTGGCAGTCCATGGTATATTCAATATTCTTCGCCACCACTGTAATTCAAAGGTGTCAATTCTCTTCAGTCTTCTTTATTCATGGTCCAGTTTTCTCATGCATAGGAGGAGATTGAAAACATCATGGCTTTGGTCAGATGCACCTTAGTACTCAAAGTGACATCTTTGCTTTTTAACACTTTGAAGAGGTCTTTTGCAGCAGATTTGCCCAATGCAATGCGTTGTTTGATTTCTTGACCGCTGCTTCCATGGGCATTGATTGTGGATCCAAGTAAAATGAAATCCTGGACAGCTTCAATATTTTCTCCATTTATCATTACGTTGCTTATTGGTTCAGTAGTGAGGATTTTTGTTTTATTTATGTGGAAGTGTAATCCATACTGAAGGCTGTGGTATTTAATCTTCATCAGTACGTGCTTCGAGTCCTCTTTACTTTCATCAAGCCAGGTTGTGACATCTGCGTATCGTAGGTTGTTAATGAGACTTCTTCCAATTCTGACGCACAGTTCCTCTTCATATAGTCCAGCTTCTCGAATCATTTGCTCAGCATACTGATTGAATAAGTAGTGTAAAAGGATACAACCCTGACACACACCTTTCCTGACTTTAAACCACGCAGTATCCCCTTGTTCTGTTGGAATGACTGCCTCTTGGGTCTATGAAGCGGTTTCTCGTGAGCACAATTAAGTGTTCTGGAAATCTCTTTCTTTGAAATGTTATCCATAACCTGTTATGATCCACACAGTCAAATGCCTTTGCATAGTCTATAATAAGTATATATATACATTTATATATAATTTCATGCGTGTGTACATATGTATTGTTTCATAGGTTTTTCTATTTGTTCTAAGATTGGCAGGTCAACATATTCCAGGCAGGAAAAGCTTTTGTCAGTGTAGGGAGTGCCCAATTTGGGAAGCAGATACTGCTTACCGCACCTTAAGCTCCCTGTATCACAATTCCTGAGAGAATGTAACTGTCATTGTGGTTCCTCCTTCTCTAATGCACACATCAGGGCTTCACCATTCAGTTCACCATTCAATGGTCTCTAACGACTCCTGAAGTCGGGGCACACACTGATGGTTACTAAAATGTTGAGGCAAATATACTTGCATAAACTAAGTGACAGGTTCATTTCAGCAGACCCATGGAGAATTTTAACCTTAGTAACTGTCTCAGTTATCTAGTGCTGCTGTAACAGAAATATCACAAGCAGGTGGTTTTAATGCACAAAAATTTATTTTCTCACTGTTTAGGAGGCTAGAAGTCAGAATTCAGGGTGCCAGCTCTAGGGCAGTCTCTCTCTCTGGTGGCTCTAGGGGAAGGTCTTTGTTTCTTTTCAGCTTCTGTTCCTTGGTTCCTTAATGATCTTCCTGTGGC
This sequence comes from Dugong dugon, assembly GCA_030035585.1. Lineage (NCBI taxonomy): Eukaryota > Metazoa > Chordata > Mammalia > Sirenia > Dugongidae > Dugong > Dugong dugon. Next base: position 132,177,955 of record CM057462.1, read on the forward strand.
GTGGTATCTATCATCCCCCATCTGTGCTTCCATGCTTCTGGCCTAATCTGCTCTTTTATATCCCAAAAGTGATTGAAGAAGAATTGACACTTTTGAATTATGGTGTTGGCAGAGAATATTGAATATACCATGCGCTGCCTGAAGAACGATCAAATCTGTCTCGGAAGAAGTATGAACAGAATGCTCCCTAGAAGCAAGGATGGTGAGACTTCATCTCACATACTTTGGACATGTTATCAGGAGGGACCAGTCCCTGGAGAAGGATATCATGCTTGTTAAAGTAAAGGGTCAGCGAAAAAGATGAAGACCCTCAACAAGATGGATTGACACAGTGGCTACAACAATGGGCTCAAACATAACAACGATTGTGAGGATGGCCGGGTAGTGTTTTATTCAGTTGTACATAGGGTCACTATGAGTTAGAACCAACTCCAGGGCACCTAACAGCAACAAGTACACTGATATGGCCTCATTAACATAACAAAGAAAACCCTATTTCCATAGGAATAGGGGTTAGGATTTACAACATACATTTGGGGGAGGGGGACACAAATTAATCCATAACAGTAACTAATGTACTAAAAGCAATGATTAGTATATTGTTGGTAACAAAAAATTTAATTACAGAAACTGATAAATAAAAAAATTGCATTGCTACAGTCTGTAATGTCCAACTCCCAAAGTTACTCTCATCCTCAGCACGGTTTTATAAAATTCTGTTCAAATGAGAAACCTAAGTTTGTGTGTTTTACAGGCTCTTTCCAGTATTATGTTAGTTATTATTGCATGTCAGATTATCCCCAAATTTAGCAGTTAAGTCTAACAGTGTAAATCTATTTTCTCTCAAAGTTTCTGTGGGTCAAGAATCTAAACTGGGTTATAACTAACAGTCATTACAGTGATTCTGGCTCAGGCTCTTTTATGAGGTTATGGGTAAGATGTCAGCTGGGACTGCCATCATCAGAAGGCTTGCCTGGGGCTGGAGGGCCCACTTCTAAGATGTTTCCCCTGTGGTTGGCAAATTAGTGTTGGGAGTTAGCAGGAGGTTTCACTCAATTCATTGTCAGGTGAGTCTTTCCATAAGACTACCTCTCACCATTGGTCACAAAAACTAACTCTTTATTCATTGTGGGAGGGGACTACACAAGGTTGGAGGTGAATACCACAAAGAGAAGATTGTGGGAGCCATATTGGAGGCTGGCTACCAAAAGTGTGATATACACTGTTAACCCAAATAGCATTGCCTTTTGGCAAGGTACAATTTTCAAAAACATTGAACAAAATATAGTGCCAGATATATTCATAAATAACCCATATTTTACTATAATTTTCAAAGATTCAGGGGTAAAGAATTTAAATCAAGTAGTTTTTAAGTCATATAGTTTTTTTAAAAAATTATGTGAAAAGAAAAAAATGGAGCTGGACAATGAGATTTTGACCATGAAATGGAATGGGAAAATGCCAACCTCTTTTATTTTACTATGGGAGAACCAAGAACTTCACAGGCCATTACAAATAATGTTTAAAGCCAGCACAAGTCTGCCATAAAGTGAACCCAGTCCAAGCAAATGTCTCACGTGTTCCCATTGGTACAAATGGAAATCTTTCTTCCTCCTCTCCTTCCTTTTTTAAAAAACAGAAATTTGAGATTCCATAACATACATCCACATTCATTAAGAGTAAAAGATAATTACTTTAAATTGCCTAGCTTTCAACAAATACTCTTCCATTACATAGAACACTATAGCTGAGCTGATTTGGGGAAAAAAAAAAAAAAAAAAAAAAAACATCTCTAGTGGGCCCAGAGCAAACCAGAATCCCACGGGTCAAAAATATTTAGCATTCAATTGCTAGCTCACTTCTTGCCTTCTGATAACCAGGAACAAAATTGCTTTTCTGTTGCATAAAGTATCTTTCAAATTCAATTGCTTATCTCCTCATTCATTCAAGAAAGAGACCTCAGATTTACAGGAACCAGAGCCCATGATACAAATATAGTATATTAAACATACAGCAGACATCTTCTGAAAAATAACCAAAACACAGTCTATTGATTTTAACCTTCTGTATCAAGGTATTCTCCAGTGATCTCAACTGGATACTGGCTATGAGAAATTCCAATTATTTGAATTTCTATATATAGGATAAGCATTTAGTTATCAACACCCACCATAAAACATATTTTCATCTGTTATTAAAGCAGTATTACTATGTGGAATCTAATGCATTTCTACTGTGAACTCAACTGCCAGTGAAGCTAGTGAGGCAGTGTTTTCTGTAGGAGATTCCCTTTGCAGACCAGTTTTACCCTTACTGTCCTGTAGCAACCTTTGGATTTGCGTTTTGGTAAATAGAGTAAAATCTCAGGGAGAGATTTTTGACATTCTTTCTTCTTCCCTCGCACCCTCTCACCTCCTCTTCTGTGCAGTTGTTCCTTGCCTTGGCTTTAATGAACTGGTCTGTTGTTAACAATTACGTTTTTCTCTAGTAATCACTGTGTAGAATGCTCGTAAACTTGTAGAAACCCTTCCGGTGCAGAGCGATCTCTTACAGGGTCCTGAGCTCCCTTAATTTCAGCAAAACACCAAACAGTGGGCCTGAGACATACATGATTTCTTATCGTGCTGATTCCAATTTTGATTAAAACAGGTTTGCAGACTAGGAAATGGAGCCAAATTAAATGCATTTCTAGAATGGCATGGATGTGGGTGATATCAGTGTTTGCTAGAATCTCCCAAAGAGCATCACTGCTCTTCATGGTTCAGAGACTGACAGAATTGGAGTAGGATGGAGAGCAGAGATGAGGGAGGGAGCCAGAGGGGAGAGGGAAGATTCTTACTCCTGGTAGGAAAAAAAAAATCAGGCTCAGTATCCTCTTTCTGCAATAACTGAGCAGTTGATTTCCAAGAAAACTTGATGGATTTTCCGTGTACCTCCAAAGATGATTTGCCCAAAGTTAAGTGACTATAGTATAGCAAAGAAAGCAAGCTCTGGGCTTTAGTAGTTTTCACTTTTGTTTAACTGTATAACTTTATAACTCTTGTGATTTATAGCCAATCATAAAAAAAGTGAGTGGAAATACAGAAAATATATAAATAATAAAATAAAAATCATCTGCAATCTCAGAGATAGCCGCTATTAACAATCTGGTGCTTAGCTATCTGAGGTTTTTCTGTTTAGATATTATTTCGGTGGTTAAAACCAAACTATTTATACAAATATATATTCTGTGTTATTTACCTGATGTTGAATTATTAATAATATTTTCCTGTTATATAACACATATCACCATATCTTTCACTGTGAAATAATTCAGCATACAAACATGCCATAATTTTTTCACCATTTTTATTTAATTTAATGTTTTACCCTTAGATATAACACCCAAATGCTTCAATAAATATCCTTACAAGTACATTTTGGTCTATACTTCTAGTTATTTTCTCAGAATGGATTTATAGATTAGGAATTTTTTTAACAGTAATTCATCATCATAAAGACACTCTCCAATATGATCATTCTTTCAACAAATAATTAATAGAATGAGAATACGAGAGCTAATAAAGCTCAAGGAAGCCTTTATCCATTTTTTTGATAAGATCCTTGGTGTATTTGCTTTTATTTCTGAACTTTTACACAGTGAAATGCTCTGATCTTAAGTGTCATAGTTTACTGTTTTTTGATAAATGAATACACCTGGAGCCTTACTGGCATAGTGCTTAAGAGCTCGGCTGCTAACCAAAAAGGTCAGCAGTTCAAATCCACCAGCCACTCCTTGGAAACCCTATGGGGCAGTTCTACTCTGTCCTATTGGGTCGCTATGAGTCGGAACCATCTCGATGGCACCTAACAACCAAATGTAATCAACATCCCTATCAATATATATAAAGGAAGCCTGGTGGTGCAATGGCTAAGCACTCAGCTGCTAACCAAAAGGTTGGCAGTTGGAACCTACTCAGTGGCTCCTTGGGAGAAAGACCTGGCGATCTGCTTCTGTAAAAATTGTTGTTAGGCGCCATCAGGTCGATTTCAACTCATAGCAACCCCGTGTGATGGAACAGAACTGCCCCATAGGGTTTCCTAGGCTGTAATCTTTAAGGAAGCAGATTGGCAAGCCTTTCTTCCATGGAGGCATGCTGGGTGGTTTCGAACCACCAACCTTTCGTTAGCAACAGAGCACTTAACCCCCGTAAAGATTATAGCCAAGAAAACCCTATGGGGCAGTTCTACTCTGTCACATGGGGTCACTATAAGTCAAAATCGACTCCATAGCACCTAACAACAACAATATATATCTCCATCACCCTAGAAAGTTCCCAGATGCCCCTTCCCAGTCAACCCACATCCTTAGAAAAACTACAATTGTGATTTTTTTTCCTTATAGATTAGTTATTTTGCCTATTCTAGATCTGCAAACAAATTAAATCATGCAAAATATATTCTTATATGTCTTGCTTCTTTCTCTTAGTGTAACGTTTTTGAGATCCAGCCATGTTGCCGTGTGTATCAGTAGTTGATTCCTTTTTATTGTTTAATAGAACTGTATGCCACAAACTGTCTGTTTGTTTGTTGTACTGGGATGGCTTGCATGTTGCTACCATGCTGGAATCTATACAACTGGTATTTCAAATACCAACAGTGTCACTCATGGCGGACAGGTTTCAGTGGAGCTTCCAGATTACGACAGACTAGGAAGAAAAGCCTGGTGATTTACTTCCAAAAACAGCCAATGCATACCTTATGGACCACAACAGAATATGGTTTGATATAGTGCTGGAAGGCAAGCCCCCTAGGCTGGAAGGCACTCAAAATAAACAGTGGCTGTAAAAATGGACACTAGCATAATAATGATTGTGAAAATGGTACAGGACTAGGCGATGTTTTGTTCTGTTGTACATGGGGTCGCTGTGAGTCAGAGCCAACTTGACGAGAACTAACAACAGTATTACATAATATACTACAATCTATCTATCTGTCCTCCTTTTGATGGGAATTTGGATTGTTCCAACCTTTGACTATTATGAATAAAGCTGCTATGAACATGCCAGTCAAGTTGTTTTTAGATGTACTCTTTCATTTTTCTTGAGTAAATACATAGAAGTGTTATTTCTGAGTCATAGGGTAGGTTATAAGAGTTTCCGTCACCCCATGTCCTCGTTAACATTTGGTGTTGATAGTCTTTTTAATTTTAGTCACATGAAGTGAGTGGTATCTCACTGTGTTTTATATTTGCATTTTCCTGAACACTAATGGTATTAAGCAGTTTTCTATATGCTTATCGACCATTCGTATATATTTGTTTGTGAAGTATCCGAGTCTTTTGCCATTTTCTTATTATTTAGTGGAAGAAATTTTTTTATTCTCATGGTCTGCAGCTTGCCTACTTATATTATTAATGGTGTCTTTTCACGAGTAGAAGTTTTTAATTTGATGAAGTCTAATCTATAATTTTTAAAAATTATTATTGCCTTATATATTGTGTTTAAGATCTCTTTGTCTACCTTAAGATATTCTCCTGTGTTATCTTTGAGAAGCTGTATGGTTTTAGCTTTTACATTAAAGTCAAATATCCATATTGAATTAATTGGTGTGAGATATGGGCAAGGCTCCTGGTTATCCACATGGATTTCCAGGCATCCAGAACCATTTTTTGAAAAGACCTTTTTCCACTGAATTGTTTGGGTATCTTTGTTAAAAATCAATTGACTATGTAAGTATAGTTCTATATCTGTAGTCTCTATTCTGTCTCATTGATTAGACCAGGCATAGTTCAAAACAATAGCTGTCCAACTGCATAGTCTTTAAAATAACCACTTTCTTCATATTTCTCAGATGCCTGAGATATTGCACCAACAAATACATTTTCTTCCACTGGTATCACACCACAGTTTACCACCAGTTTTAACAATTGCACCACAGCAGCTCATCAAGGTCCATTGGTACTCTACTTACTACCTGTGAGGGAGTCCTCATTGTCAGCTGGCCACTGGATGATCCAGCTTCAAAATCCCATGTTAGAGTCTACTTCCTATGGTCTCTCCTAACACCAACGAGACACGCATAGATAGATTTATATGCAGAAGGTTTATTGGGATGTGCTTTTGGACGTGACAGCTGTAAGGGAGTGAGAGAAACAGGAATGGACTGAGGAAGGGGTTGAACTGTGACACAATTGTTAACAGAGGCTTCAGTGGATCCCAAATCCATGGGAGGCCCTGATGCTGGGAATCCCTTCAGCATTATGCTAAACTGAGGCAAGGGGAACAAGCTTTTAAACCTCCGCATCAACCAGTCACTGGATGTGGGCTATCTCTGGGGAGGGCACATAAATTTGGGTGAAGCTGCATCCTACTGTTGAGACAACAACCTTGCCTAAATAAAAACAATGGCCTCAATTACCTACAGAATTAAGAAAAAGATACTTAAAACTTACTACTAGCTTGTCAGCATATGTATATATTCTACCACATCTTTCTGGCAAACAAGTAGACAGGGAGATTAAAAAGCAGAAAGATGGGTTAAGCCACTGTCTTAGTTGGTTCCCCCAAAAGCAAACCCTGAGAAAGGGACTTGAGTTCAGATAATTTATTTGGATGTGATCCAAGCAAGTACAGGTGAGGGCGTGGGGAAAGTGAAACAAGAAGGGGAGAAAAGCAGAGAGATAGTACATTAGAACAGGTTACCATAGTGGGCAACTGGAGCTCAGTCCTGGTGGAATCTACCAGAATATTCCTCAAAATGTCTCACAGAGAGACAGGAAAGTGGGGGTATTAGTCCACCAACTCTGATAATTCACAACTTGAGGACTGCCCTAGAGGTATTACATCCTGGGCACTTCCTGGCTTCTCTGCTGAACAAGCTCCCTTGGCACCAAAGAAAGCCCTCAGGCTGAGAAGCAGAGAAATGAAAGTGTCTGAGGCCTTTAGGATATCAGAGGAGCATCAAGCATATCTGCTACAGCCACCAACAGCACATTCATAATCTGCTCTGGAGTTTAGCAGGCATAGGCAGAAGAGCTAAGGTATTTTATAGAACGAGGAAACCCATTACTCACCAAAAGGGTCCTGTTGCCCATTATCCCAGGAAGGATTTGGGAGTTGGGAGAGGTGTAACTAATGGTGATGGGTTGGGCTCCTTCCGTATTTGCCCGTGTTCCTCCTCCATTGACAGGTTTTGTTCTGTTACATTGAGGTGCTACATGCATACTAGCTTGTTTTTATTGATGTGCTTAGTATTGGAAAGGGCATGGTTCACTAAATAATAATATATAATGATGACAGATGTCATTTTCTTATGATGTGACAGTTGATGTTCTAAATGTGTTACATGCATCATCTCATTGAATCTTCACAACACTATAGAAATAAGTATAGTACAAATATCACCCTATGTTGTAGATGAGAAATGTGAGACCCAGAGAAGTGTATTCATCAGCTATTGCTATGATAATGCTGCATAGCAAACATGCCAGATCTCAGTGAGAACAAGCAACACTTATTTTCCTCACTCAAAGGTCTGTGAGTTATCTAGGATGGCTCTATGGGCTCAGCTGGGATTAGCTGGGCTTGACTCCAGACTGCAGGTTGGGCTCAGGTCTGCTCAAGATATCTCTCCTTCTGGGAACAGCAGCTACCCAAAGCACGATCCTCTCATGCAGGGTGGAAGCCCAAGAGACCAAACAAAATCAGGTAAGACTTTTAACGTTGGTACTCCAAGTTGATAACAGTTCATTTAAAGCCACTTCTTATCGGAATCGACTTGACGGCAATGGGTTTGGTTTGGTTTTTCGTCTTACTAACATATCTTGGCCAAAGTAAGTCATATAGCCAAATCCAACATTATGGGGGTGGAAAAATATAGTTCTCTGTGGGCAGGATGGGGAAAAGTGGAACTCTGAGGAACAGTAATGCAATCTACCCCAGATATTAAGTAATGTGTTCCTGGTCACTAGTAAATGGTAGAACTGGAAGCAAAACCTTGTTCTTTTTTAACCTTTGATTTGAACCTTTATAAGCCCTAGTGGTGCAGTGGTTAAAGCGCTCGGCTGCTAGCCAAAAGGTCTGTGGTTCGAACCCACCAGCTGCTCAGCGGGAGAAAGTTGTGGCAGTCTACTTCCATAAAGATTTACAGCCTTGGAAACCCTAGGGGAAGTTCTACTCTGTCCTATAGGGTTGCTGAGTCAGGATTGCTTCAGCAGCAGTGGGTTTTTTGGTTTTTGTTGTTGTTTTTTTTTTGCGGGGGGGATGTGGAAGCTTTATAGTAGTTTGGCTCATCAGGAGCAGCTAACAGGAGCTGTTGGAAATTTTGGGACATTTAAAAACTAACCCCTTCAAAAATTATTTCTGAAATTTGTCTATATATGAAGAATGATTGGGAGGAAAGTGAGGGAAAAGGATAAACAGAATTCTGCTCTTAGCATTGGGGACAGCAAGGCTCAACAAGTAAACTAAATTGCTAGGATGTTCAAACCAGTGACCAGTATACCAACACTGTCCAATAAAGTCTGGAAATCTGGTTTAAATTCTGATACTGACGCTTTCTTTTTTTTTAAATTTTTTTTTTGTATTGTACTTTAGATGAAGGTTTACAGAAAAAATAGATTCTCATTAAACGGTTAGTACACATATCGTTTTATGACAATGGTTAGCAACCCGACGACATGTCAACACTGTCTCTTCTTGACCTTGGGTTCCCTATTACCAGATTTCCTGTCCCCTCCTGCCTTCTAGTCCTTGTCCCTGCACTGTTGTGCCCCATTAGTCTCGTTTTGTTTTACGGGGGCTGCTAATCTTTGGCTGAATGATGAACCTCGGGAGTGACTTCATTATTGAGCTAAAAGGGTGTCCGGGGCTATACTCTCAGGGTTTCTCAAGTCTCCGTCAGGCCAGTAAGTCTGGTGTTTTTTTGTGAGTTAGAATTTTTTTCTACATTTTTCTCCAGCTCTGTCTGGGACCCTTTGTTGTGATCCTGGTCAGAGCAGTCAGTGGTGGTAGCCAGGCACCATCTAGTTGTACTGAACTCAGTCTAGTGAAGGCCGTGGTAGTTGTGGTCCATTAGTCCTTTGGACTACTAGTCTTTTCCTTGTATACTGTTCTATTCATTCTCTTTTTCTCCCAAAGGGGTGAGACCAGTGGAATATCTTAGATGGCTGCTCACAGGCTTTTAAGACCCCAGACACTAGTCACCAAGGTAGAATATAGAAGATTTTCTTTACAAACTGTGTTATGCCAGTTGAGCTAGATGTTCCCCGCGACCACGGTCCACACAGCCCTCTGTCCAGTAATTCAGTCCCTCAGGGAGTTTGGATGTGTCTATGGAGCTTCCATGACCTTTCCTTGTGATACTGACACTTTCTAAATAGTTTCTGGTCATTCCAAGCCTCAGCTTCCTCTACTGAAAAATGAGAAAGAGTACTTAACAACTCTTGAACTCTATGCTTTTAAGAAACCTTTCCAAATGATTTGAGAGAGTTTATAAAAGAGGCCTCCTCCCACTATGCCTCCACAGTACAGAGCTAGAAATCCAAAATTAGGGTGAGCACCAACTACTCCAAATCAGTAAAAATAAAAAAATCAGTTTGAGGAATACATTTCACAAAGTGAAGTTTCCACAGATTTATTGACCATAACAAATTTTCTTTAATTGTCCCTTAATTTTTAAGAATTTGTTATAATTTTCTACAAATGCTCAAGTTCCTTCCTGATACTGGGTGTTTAACTTGACAGAGAGTTAGCTAAGTCAAAAATTTCAAATGCACCCTTTCAGAGAAGTGTATAGTTTACACAAAGTGTTATTTGGCTTTCTTGAGCTATTCCACCAAAGGGCAATGAAATACCATTCCAAGAATATCTCAAATACCAAAGAAAGTAAAGGCCTAGTTGATTTTTTTTTCTCCCTAGCTGGCTAAGAAAAGAACTATTTGGATTGCTCTACATACACTACAGAGCCCAAATAAAGGGAGAAACTTTTGCCCAGTTTCTCTACAGGGCCAAATATATCAAAGGCAGTATTAAAAAAAAGAAAAAAACAAAAACAAAAACGCGTTGCTATCGAGTCAATTCCAACTCATGGTGACCCCATGTGTTACAGAGTAAAACTGCTCCATAGAGTTTTCTCTTGGCTGTGATCTTTTTGTTGTTATTGTTGAAAATATACACCAATTTAACAATTTCTACATGTACAATTCAGTGACATCGATTGCATTCTTCAAGTTATGCAACCATTATCATTCTCCTTTTCCAATTTGTTCCTTCCCCGTTAACATAAACTCACTGCCCCCTAAGTTTCCTGTCTAACCTTTTGAGTTGCTGTTGTCAATTTGATCCTGTAGAAGTAGTTCTTCATAACAGCATGATGCTCAAAGTAGACATTCTTTACTAATTAAGCTAACCTATTGTTTGGTTTGAAGAAGACTTCAGGGGTCTTGGCTGTAATCTTAAAGGGAGCAGATTGCGAGGCCTTTCTTCTTTGGCACTGCTAGGTGGGTTTGAACCACCAATCTTTAGGTTAGTCGTTGAGTGTAAACCATTTGTGCTACCTAGGGGCATACATAGGCAGTATACTAAACTATAAATTCATTGAGGCCTTGGAATATAAGTTCTTCTCAGGTGTTATTTCTTATAGTGCTTAGTTGTGCTTTGTACATAAGACATTTCATATATAAGTTTTGTTGAATGAATGAATGAACAACTAATAAGTGAATCTCAATGGTAGTTACTGTTCTCTTTGTATCTACACGAGCCACATTGTGCATAGACTAGATGTAATGTAGCTGAGAGATTTTTAAGAAGATAAGACTCATGCTTCTTAAGCGTGATGATCAGCTGTTCCTAAGGTCAAGGAGAATAAAAGAATGGTTGGACACTCATGGAACACAACTGGTCTACTGTATATAAAACAATAAGTGTTCACACAACATAGCCAGAGTGAATCCCAAGATGGAGATCTAGGCAGTGCAACATAATCCAGAATAAACTATTGAATAACCAGCTGCCATCAGGTTGATTCTGACTCATGGTAGCCCCATGTGTGTTAGAACAGAACTGTTTTCCATAAGTTTTTAGTGGCTAATTTTTCAGAAGCAGATCTCCAAGTCATGCTTCCAAGGCACCTCTGGGCAGACTCAAACCTCCAACCTTTAGTTAGCAGCTGAGAGCACGTTAACCATTTGCACCATCCAGGGACATTGGATAGATTCTCCCAATATCAATACAGGTAGTCTCCTGATTTACGACGTATTCGAGTTACAATGAACCGCACTTACACTGTTGTTGTTTTTTGTACATCTTATCACTAGTAATATGTACTACATACGATGTTGCAGCACATAATTTACTGATGTTATCATTCTCAGATGTTCACTTTCAGATGTTCAGAGATCAGTCTTATAAAGATATTGATAATAAAAGGCAATAATAATAAAAACTAAAAAAAAAGAGGTATGAGACTTACGTCAGAACAGAATTACAACGGAGTTGTCAGAATGGAATGTTGTTGTAAATCAGGGGCTATGAGTACATCTAATTTAGGGTTCCACAATTTAAAGAAAACATGGATGATTTTTATGATGCTAAAAATATGTTAAATAAAACTTAGGTTATTCGGAGAAAGGATAAAATAACTTGGCCTAGTTAATCTGGTTTGGGGATGGCTCACTTATACACTTCTCAGCCCAAATCAGAACTCAGGTTTTTATTCTCTAACTACTTCAGAGTAAATTTTAAAGTTTTTCAAAGGCAAACATACCAAAGCTTGCTTAGTGACCTACAAAATTATCTGTTATTATTGTAGATAGAGAGAGAGAGATTCCACAATAGCTCCACAAGTATGATTATCTTCATTTTATAGATAGGAAACTCACAGTCAGAGAGATAAGTACCCTGTCCATGGTTATACAACTAGCAGGTAGCAGAGCAAAATTCAGACCCAGGTCTGGCCATCTCCAAAGCCCATGTTCTTTGCAATACCCCATGCTGTGTAAAACAACTGAACAGAGGATTTCAAAGGGCAGCTTGAGAAGACAAAGTAAAATATTATAAGGAAATGTGCAAAGACTTGGGTTAGAAAATCAAAATGGAAGAACTTGCTCAACATTTCTCTAGCTGAAAGAACTGAAGAAAAAATTCAAGCCTCGAGTTGCAATACTGAAGGATTCTATGGGGAAAATATTAAATGATGCAGGAAGCATCAAAATAAGATGGAAGGAATACATAAGTCACTATACCAAAAAGAACTGGTCCACGTTCAACCATTTCAAGAGGTAGCATATGATCAGGAACCAATAGTACTGAAGGAAGAAGTCCAAGCTGCACTGAAGGCATTGGCGAAAAACAAGGCTCCAGGAATTGACAGAATATCAACTGAGATGTTTCAACAAATGGATGCAGCACTGGAAGTGCTCACTTGGCTATGCCAAGAAATTTGGAAGACAACTACCCAGCCAACTGACTGGAAGACATCCATATTTAGGCCTATTCCCAAGAAAGGTGATCCAACCGAATGTGGAAATTGTCAAACAATATCATTAATATCACATGCAAGTAAAATTTTGTTGAAGATCATTCAAAAGCGGCTGCAGCAGTATATTGACAGAGAACTGCCAGAAATTCAGGCTGGATTCAGAAGAGGACGTGGAACCAGGGATGTATCATTGCTGATGTCAGATAGACCTTGGCTGAAAGCAGAGAATACCAGAAAGATGTTTATCTGTGTTTTATTGACTGTGCAAAGGCATTCAGCTGTGTGGATCATAAAAAATTATAGATAACAGTACAAGGAATGGGAATTCCAGAACACTTAATTGTGCTTGTGAGGAACCTGTACATAGATCAAGAAGCAGTTGTTTGGACTGAACAAGGCGATACTGCGTGATTTAAAGTCAGGAAAAGTGTGTGTCAGGGTTGTATCCTTTCACCAATCTGTAGGAAACCCTAGTGGCATAGTGGTTAAGAGCTACTGCTGCTAACTAAAATGTCAGCAGTTAGAATTCATCAGGCACTCCTTGGAAACCCTATGGGGCAGTTCTACTCTGTCCTGTAGGGTCGCTATGAGTTGGAATCGACTCGACGGCAACGAGTTGGTTTTTTTGGTTTTATTCAATCTATATGCTGAGCAAAACCTATTATATAGATATAATATATATATATATATATACACACAAATACATACGTGTGTATGTATATATAATGTGTGTATATACACACACATTATATATACAGACACATACACATACAGATTGGAGACTAGCTGAAGTAGCCAGTGGCAGCTGAGGAGGGTTTGCATGTGGAAGAGGCTGATTTCCCTTGACAGCAGGGCACCAGGGACAAGATGAAGGATCCATAATAGAAATGTCTGCTTAGAGTCATTTAGAAATGGATCCCTGTCCAAGAAGGGGGCAAGGGGAGAAGTGACCTCAGCCCACAAAGGCTACAGCGTTCTGTTAGATGTGGAAGCTGAGGAGGCATCGTAAGCAACAAACCAAAGGAGAAACACTGCACATCAGGTCCTCACTGGAGTATGCAGGAGAGCAAGTGTTGCCTTCAAACATCCACCATGGCCAGAGGAAACTTACACCAGATTACACCAGTGCCAGTAAAGTTAAGATTTTCCTGCATAGTGTTTCCTCTTCTTCCTCCACTCCCCCTTCAACTTTGGGGTTGCAACTGGCAACCCACTGAGTGGGGGATGAGTAAAAGGCAGTGAAAGAGAGAAGTCACCCATATCCCCTCCCTCCACTTTAGACTACAGCCTGAAGCAGGCCTGGGCTCAGGAAATGGGGAGAAGTTTGAACTTCAAATGCAGCTCAGGGCTTCGCATATTGCATGGTACTGAAAGGAGACATAACCAGCTGCCCTGGAGGTGATTCTGACTCAGGGAGACCTCAGGTGTGTCAGAGTAGAGCCATGCTCATAGGGTTTTCAATGGGTCATTTTTCAGAAGTAGATCACCAGGCTTTTCTTCTGAAGAGCCTCTGGGTAGACTCAAATCTCCAACCTTTGGGAAAGCAGCCGAGCACCTTAACCTTTTGCACCACCAGGGAATTTGAAAAGAGACATATTGGCGATTAAAAGGTCTGGAGAGCTTATTAATATTCAAGAATGTCCAGGAAATCATTGGGACCTGGCTGACAATTCCTCAAGGTAAAGAGAATAAAAATAACACAAAAACTTACTTGAAGGGACAATGAAAGAGTAAGTAAGTTAACTTCATGAGTGCACCTTTCTTGATGTCTCAAGGTCTTACTTGTTCAAAGGAACATCACTACAGGCTCAAACCCCTCCGTGCCTGGTGCTGGTGCTCAATCTCCCATGGAGTTAGTTTGCTATATTACTGTGGAAGGATTCCCAAGGTCTGAGAAGAAATTTCTTAAATGACTCAAGGGCATGATGATCTAGGGTCTGAGGATTCTAGTCACCTTATGGTACACTAAACTACAGAATCTTTAAGGATAGTAGTATAGATATGTATGTATGTACATATGTGCATCAAACAATGAGTAAGAGGGGCCACTCCCATCAGAATCCATTGCGAACTGATGTCCAAAACTTGGAGCCCCATTAGCCTAGTGTTATCTTCCTCTCTTGTGGAAGGGGCAGGATATGGTGGATCCAATACAACCAAAAATGCTAGTTTTGGTAATTAATCATTCAAATATGAACAGTGTGTCTTTTATCAAAAACAGTCAAACTCATCATTTAGTAAAGAGGGTGAAGGTAGAAAGATTTCATGTATCTCATTTCTTCAGTGTCATAACTCTGAATTTTTATTCTATTAGCCAGTGCCTTATCTATTCTCATTAGCTCAGCAATTTGAGCTATTTTGTCATTTTTCTGACATTAAAACCTAGGTGTGAGGGATGAAATGGGAGATCTCTAGAATGGTGGGTTTTATTTTATTTTTTTTCCATTCTTCATTCTTTTTTTAAAAATTTATTTTATTGCACTTTAGATGAAGGTTTACAGAACAAATAGCTACTCATTAAAAAGTTAATCCGCATATTGTTTCATGACATTGGTTAACAACCCCACAACTGGTCAACTCTCTTCCTTCTCGATCTTGGGTTCCCTATTACCAGATTTCCTGTCCCTTCCTCCTTCTAGTCCTTGTCCCTGGGCTGTTGTGCTCCATTAGTTTCATTTTCTTTTATGGGGCTGTCTAATCTTTGGCTGACAGGTGAACCTCAGGAGTGACTTCATTACTCAGTTAAAAGGGGGTCTGGGGCCATAATCTCAGGGTTTCTCCAGTCTCCGTCAGGCCAGTAAGTCTGATCTTTTTTGGGGGGTTAGAATTTTGTTCTACATTTTTCTCCAGCTCTGTCCAGGACCCTCTGTTGTGATCCCTGTCAGAGCAGTCGGTGGTGGTAGCTGGGCTCAGTCTGGTGGAGGCCATGGTAGTTGTGGTCCATTAGTCCTTTGGATAATCTTTTCCTTGTATCCTGTTCTCTTCATTCACCCTTGCTGCTGAAGGGACGAGACCAGTGGAGTATCTTAGATGGCTGCTCACAGGCTTTTAAGACCGCAGATGCTACTCACCAAGGTAGAATGTAGAACGTTGTCTTTCTAAACTGTGTTATGCCAATTGAGCTAGATGTTCCCAGAGACCATGGTCCCCACAGCTCTCAGCCTAGCAATTCGATTCCTCAGGGAGTTTGGACGGGTCTATGGAGCTTCCATGAACTTTCCTTGTATAATTTCTGCTGGCTTCCCCAGTACTGTGTACTGTCTTACCCTTCACCAAAGTTACCACTTATCTATTGTCTATTTAGTATTACCCCCCACCCCTCCCATCCCTTGTAACCATCAAAGATTGATTCTCTGTGTGTGTAAACTTTTTCATGAGTTTTTACAGTAGTGGTCTCATACAATATTTGTCCTTTTGTGATTGACTTATTTCACTCAGCATAATATCCTCCAGTTTCATCCATGTTATGAGATGCTTCATGGATTCATCATTGTTCTTTATCGTTGCATAATACTCCATTGTGTGTATGTACCATAGCTTGTTTACCCATTCATCTGTTGATGGGCATCTGGGTTGTTTCCATTTTTTTGCTATTATTAACAATGCTGCAATGAACATGGGCATGAGTATGTCTATTCCTGAGCTGGCTCTTATTTCTCCAGGATATATTCCTAGGGGTGGGATTGCTGGATCCTATGGTACTTATATTTCTAGCTTTCTAAGGAAGTGCCATATGGTTTTCCAAAATGGTTGTATCATTTTGCATTCCTACCAGCAGTGCATAAGAGTTCCGATCTGCCTTCAGCCTCTCCAACATTTGTTATTTTCAGTTTTTTTGATCCGTGCCAGTAATGCCGGGGTGAGAAGGTATCTCATTGTAGTTTTGATTTGCATTTCTCTAATGGCTAGTGATCGTGAGCATTTCCTCATGTGTCTGTTGGCCACTTGGATGTCTTCTTTGGTAAGTGTCTGTTCATTTCCTTTGCCCATTTTTTAATTGGATTATTTGTCTTTTTTTGTAGAGGCGTTAGATTTTCTTGTAGATTATGGAGATTAGACCTTTGTCTGACTTGTACTGTCAAAAAATGTTTTCCCAGTCTGTAGGTTTTCTTTTTACTCTTTTGGTGAAGTCTTTTGAAGAGCATAGGTGTTTGATTTTTAGAAGATCCCAGTTATCTAGCTTATCTTCTGGGGTGTGTGTGGTGATGCTTATAGTTTGTATCCTGTTAATGCCATGTATTAGGGCCTGTAACATTGGTCCTATTTTTTCTTCTATGAACTTTATAGTTTTTGGCTTTGTATTTAGGTCTTTGATCCATTTTGAATTAGTTTTTGTATATGGTGTGAGGTAGGGGTCCTGTTTCATTTTTTGCAGATGGATATCCAGTTTTGCCAGCACCATTTGTTAAAAAGACTGTCTGTTCCCCATTTGATGGACTTTGGGCCCTTGTCTAAGATCAGGTGACTGTAGGTGGATGGATTTACATCTGGATTCTCAATTCTCTTCCATTGGTCAGTGTGTCTGTCATTGTACAAGTAGCAGGCTGTTTTGACTATTGTAGCTGTATAGTAGGTTCTCAGATCAGGTAGTGTGAGTCCTCCTACTTTATTCTTCTTCTTCAATGGTGCTTTACTTATCTGGGGCTTCTTCCCTTTCCATACAAAGTTAATGATTAGTTTTCCATCTCTTCAAAGAATATTGTTGGTATTTGGATTGGGATTGTATTGTATTTGTAAATTCCTTTGGGTAGAATTGTCATTTTCACAATGTTGAGTCTACCTATCCATGAGCATGGTATGTTTCCCGATTTATGTAGATATCTTTGGGTTTCTTGCAATAGTGTTTTGTAGTTTTCTTTGTATAGGTTTTTCACATCCCTGGTTAGATTTATTCCTAAGTATTTTATTTTTTTAGGGGCCATTATAAATGATGTTGTTTTCCTGATTTCCTTTTCATTGTTCTCTTTATTGTTGTATAGGTATCCAGCTTATTTTTGTATGTTTAGCTTGTATCCTGCTACTCTGCTGAATTCTTCTATTAGTTCCAGTAGTTTTCTCGTGGAGTCTTTTGGGTTTTCTAAGTGCAGCATCATATCAGCTGCTAATAGGGACAGTTCAACTTCATTACCAATTTCGATGCCCTTTATCTCTTTTTCTTGCCTTATTGCTCTAGTTAAGACTTCCAGCATAATGTTAAATAGGAGTGGTGATAAAGGGCATCCTGGTCTTATTCCTGTTCTCAAGGGGAATGTTTTCAGCTTCTCTTCATTAAGAATGATGTTGGCCATTGGTTTTGCATAGATGTCCTTTATTATGTTGAGAAATTTCCCTTCTATACTTATTTTATTGAGAGTTTTTGTCAGGAATGGGTGTTGGACTTTGTCAAATGTCTTTTCTATGTCAATTGAGATGACTTGTGATTCTTTTCTTTCTTTTTATTTCTGTGGTAGATTACCTTGATCGATTTTCTAATGTTGAACCATCCTTGCATACCTGGTATGAATCCTACTTAGTCGTGGTGTGTTATTTTTTTGATATGATGCTGAATTCTATTGGCTAGAATTTTGTTCAGAATTGTTGCGTCTATATTCATGAAAGATATTGGTCTGTAATTTTCATTTTTGTGGTGTCTTTGCCTGGTTTTGGTATCAGGGTTAGGCTGGCTTCATAGAATGAATTCAGAAGTGTCGCTTCATTTTCCATGTTCTGAAATAGTTTGAGCAGTACTGGTATAAAACCTTCTCTGGATGTTTGGTAGAATTCTCCAGTGAAGCCATCTGGGCCAGAGCTTTTTTTTTTGTTGGGAGTTTTTTTAATTACCTTTTCAATCTCTTCTCTTGTTATGGGTCTCTTCAGATTTTCAACATCACTTTGTGTTAGTTTGGGTAGGTAGTGTGTTTCTAGAAATTTATCCATTTCCTATAGGTTTTCAAATTTTTTGGAGTATAGTTTTTCATAATACTCTGTTATGATCCTTTCTATTTCATTTGGGTCTGTTGTAATGTCCCCCATTTCATTTCTTATTTGGGTTATTTGCATCCTCTACTGTTTTTCTTTTCTCAGTCTGGCCAGTGGTTTGTCAATTTTGTTGATCCTTTCAAAGAACCCACTTTTCGTTTTGTTGATTCTTTCTATTGTTTTTATATTCTCTATTTCATTTATTTCTGCTCTGAGCTTTATTATTTGATTTCTTCTGGTGGCTATGGGCTTCTTTTCCTGTTCTCTATTTGTTTGAGTTGTGTAGTTAATGTTTGAATTTTGTCCCTTTCTTCCTTTTTGATATGTGTATCTATTGCTTTAAATTTTCCTTTGAGGACTGCCTTTGCTGTGTCCCAAAGGTTTTGGTATGATGTATTTTCATTCTCATTTGATTCTAGGAATGTTTTGTTTCCATCTCTGATTTCTTCTATTACCCAGTTGTTTGTAAGCAGGGTGTTATTCAGTTTCCATGTAATTGATTTTTTTTTCCTTGCTCTTCCTATTGTTAATTTCTACCTTGATGGCATTGTGGTCGGAGAAGATAGTTTGAATTATCTCAATTTTTGGAATTTGTTGAGGGTTGCTCTGTGGCCTAAGATGTGGTCTACTCTGGAGAACTTTCCATGTGCATTGGAAAAGAATGTGTACATTCTAGCTGTTTGGGGGAATGTTCTATATATGTCTATAAGGTCAAGTTGGCTGATTGTGCCCTTTAGGTCTTCTATATCTTTGTTGAGTTTCTTTCTAAATGTTCTGTCCTTTACTGAGAGTGGTGTGTTAAAGTCTCCTACTATTATTGTTGAAGTGTCAGTTTCTCTTTTCAGTGTTGTTAGAGTTGTTTTATGTATTTTGGAGCCCTGTCATTGGGTGTGTAGATGTTTATTATGGTTATGTCTTCATGAAAGATTGTCCCCTTAATCATTTTTATAGTGTCTTTCTTTCTTTTATTTTGGATTTTGTTTTAAAGTCTATTTTATCTGAGAGTATTGCCACTCCTGCTGTTTTTTGGCAGTTGTTTGCTTATATATTTTTTTCTATCCTTTGATTTTTAATAAATTTGTCTTTGTTTCTAAGGTGTGTCTGTTGTAGAAGCATATTGTTGGATTCTGATTTTTTATCCATTCTGTCACTCTCTGTCTTTCTATGGGTGAATTTAGACCATTTACATTCAGTGTAATTATTGATAGGTGTGAGTTTTTTGCTGTCATTTCGTACTACTTTTTTTTCGTGTGTGGTGCTGATGTTTTCTGTGTTCCTCTTACTCTCCTGTGCTGACTTCCTTTTGTATGTAGATTTTTAAAAATTTTTTTGTTTTTGTAGGTTTTGTTTTACTGAGACTTTATGTTTTTCTACTTTATTTTAAAAAGACTGTCTTTTCCCCATTTAATGGACTTTGGGCCCTTGTCGAAGATCAGATGACCGTAGGTGGATGGATTTACATCTGGGTTCTCAATTCTGTTCCATTGGTCAATTATCTGTCATTGTACCAGTACCAGGCTGTTTTGACTACTGTAGCTATATAGTAGGTTCTGAAGTCAGGTAGTGTGAGTCTTCCAACTTTATTCTTCTCCTTCAGTAGTGCTTTACTTATTAGGGACTTCTTCCCTTTCCATATAAAGTTAATGATTCTTTTTTCCATCTCTTTGAAGAATGTTGTTGGTATTTGGATCGGGATTGCATTATGTTTGTAAATTGCTTTGGGTAGAATTGTCATTTTTGCAATGTTGAGTCTGCCTATCCATGAGCATGGTATGTTTTTCCATTTATGTAGATCCCTTTGGGTTTCATGCAGAAGTGTTTTGTTGTTTTCTTTGTACTGGTCTTTTACATACCTGGTCAGATTTATTCCTAAGTATTTTATCTTTTTAGGGGGTATTGAAAATGGTATTGTTTTCCTGATTTCCTTTTCATCGTTCTCCTTACTGGTGTACAGAAATCCAACTGATTTTTGAATGTTTATCTTGTATCCTGCTACTCTGCTGAATCTTTCTATTAGTTCCAGTAGATTTCTCATGGAGTCTTTAAGGTTTTCTGTGTATAGTATCATATCATCTGCAAACAGGCACAGTTTAACTTCTTCATTACCAATTTGGATGCCCTTTATTTCTTTTTCTTGCCTTATTGCTCTAGCTAGAACTTCCAGCACAATGTTAAATAGGAGTGGTGATAAAGGGCATCCTTGTCTTGTTCCTGTTTTCAAGGAAAATGTTTTCAGCCTTTCTCCGTTATCTACTTTATTTTGATGAGTAGGTTTGTTAACTTTCCTTGTGGTTAACTTGTAATTTACCCTTATCTTCCTATGTTTGAACAGTGTATTATTACTTTGTATCCCCTTGCTTTCTCTCCATTAGAAGGTTCTATACCTACACAGTTTATTGCCCCTTTTATTGCTCTGATGTTGTTGTCATTTACAGATTAACCTCTGTGGTTCCTTGTTGTAATTCTTTTGGTTTTGGGTAGTTCTTGAGAGTTCATGTACTAGGTTGGTATCTGGCTGGTACGATCCTGCGTCATAGATTCAGGCTGTGGTCTGATGTTGTTTGTTCTCAGACCCAAGGACTCCCTTTAATAATCTTGCAAGTTTGCTTTGGTTTTTACATATTTCCTTAATTTCTGTTTGTCTGGAAATGACCTAATTTCACCATCATATTTGAAAGAGAGTTTTGCAGGATATATTACTCTTGGCTGGCAATTTTTTTCTTTCAAGATTTTATATATATCATCCCATTACCTTCTTGCTTGCATGGTTTCTGCCAAATAATCCGAGCTTAGTCTTATTGTTTCTGCTCTGTATGTGACTTTTTGTTATCTCAAGCTGCCTTAGGATTCTTTGTTTGTCTTTGGTTTTAGCAAGTGTGATTATGATATGCGTAGGTGATTTTCTTTTGGGGGTCTATCTTATATGGGGCTCATTGAGCTTCTTGGATGGTCAGCTTTTAATATTTCATGACATTGGGCAAATTTTCTGTCAGCAGTTCTTTAATGATCCCCTCTGTGTTTTCTGTTTTCTCCCCCTGTTCTGGAACTCCAATCACTCAAAAATTTTTGCTTTTTATTGTATCCCACATAATTCTCAGGGTTTCTTCATTTTTCTTTGTTCTTTTTCCTCAGAGTTGTAGCCAAGTGTTTGTCTTTAGTTTTGCTGATCCTGTCTTCCATCATTTCAAACCTGCTCTTCAGCCTTTCTATGATACTGTCCATTTCTAAATCTTCTCATTTATCTTTTGGATTTCTAGATGTGAATTTATTTTGGCGTTTTGTTCTTGTATTATTTTCCTGAATTCTTCCTTTTTTTCCCTGTATTTTCCATGAATTTGTTTATTTTTTCCTCATTTTTTTTCTTCTTTTCTCTTCAACTCTTGGATAGCTCTGAATATTAGAGATTTGAATTCCCTCTCAGGTAGTTCTAGTGCCTTTTCCTCTCCTGGAAAGTCATTGGGTGTTTTATTTTTGATGTCTACTGGAACCATCCTGTCTTGTTTTTTTAATATGTTTTGATATTGTCTGCTATCTTCAGGACATTTTAGGAGTTATTTTCCTCGTTTATTGGTTGTAGATTTTTTTGTTTCATCCTGATTTTTTGTTTTGTTTGGTTATGTCTGAGCAAGTGGGCTGTGCTTTCTTTGTTGTTTGCTCATCTATGGGCATGATACTTTTTGCCTCCTTGTCCAATGAGGAGGGTCAGTCGCTCATCTATGGTGCAGCAGAGCAGGTCTAGCTGAAGGGGAGTTGCTGGAATGGGTTTTTTGTGGCACATACTGGGGTCGACTGGGCGGGCCGGGAATAAGTGCCGGACAGGTTCTGTTAGGCTGTGCCTGTGCTGCTCAGGGGTATGATGTTGAGTGCATGGTGCAGGTAGTCAGGAAGGAAGGGTGAGATTGTGACGTGTGGAGATAAGATGGGTGTGGGAAAGAGGAAAGGGAGGAAAGAGAAACAGGAGCCAAAAACAGACAAGCAAACAAAAAAAGAGTGCTAAGGGAGCTTGCTTGCTGTTGGATTGGAAAGATGAGAGACTGTGAAATGGAGAAAAACAAAAAGGAAAGAAAAAGGGTTAAAGAAATAATTAGGGAAAAAAAGAAAAGCAATGTCCCCAGGGATCTCACCAGTGTGGCTGCAAAGACTGGGGAAGTGGCTCCCAGGCCATGAAGTACAGCCTGGCTAGAAAAGTTAGAGGTGTCACACAGCACCAGGTATTCAGGAGACAGGAAGTGAAGGTAAGTATAAAAAAATGAGAAACTGAGAAATGAAGAAAGAGAAAAAGGGAAAAAGGGAGAAAAACAAACAATAACAAAAAAAGAAGTGCCTCCAGGGATCCCAGTGCGTGGCTGCACAGACTGGGGAAGTAGTGCCCAAGCCGCATAGTACAGCACAGCTAAAAGGTGCTCTCAAGCCAAGAAAAGAAAAAGAAAGCAAAGAAACAAATCAAAACAAACAAACAAAAAGCCCCAGGGATGTCATTAGCATGGTGATGTGGGCCCGGAAGCAGTTCCACAGTCGAGCAACATTTCAAAGCCTTTCAGGAAGAGCAAAGATGGCACAAGGAGCCAGGTATTTGAGATAAAGGAGGGGGAGGTGGTGAGAGGTATGGAAGAAACCAAAAGAAGCAGAAAAAATCAATACCCATAACAAATAAATGGCATTCAGGGAGCTGGCTAGTGTGGGTGGGTGGAATCCAAGCAGCAGAGGGCTGAAGCTGGTGCCTCCCAGCAAGAGACTGTGGCCACATGAAACAGAGGAGGCCTAGTAGGAGTGAAGAAGGGTAGGGGTGAGAAAGCATATATCGCTGGTTACTGGTTGTTCTATCTCCTGCTAGGAGCTCTGTGAAGTTGCTTTCCCGTACTCCCTGTTTACCAATCTCCAACAGGAGTCTAAGATGGCAAATCCGTGCTGTGTTAGCTGATAGAGGACCTCTGCATGTATCCCTCCTCAATCTCTATTCTCTGTCAGTTTCTTATTCCATTTGGTGCTTGGCTGGGTTCTTTATTTGTTCGTTTGATGCTTAGGGTTTCAGGATTGATGTTTGTCTCTGTCTGACTTAGTTTTTCAGGTCTTTGCTGTGGAGGGACTGCTTGGTGCTTCTGTCTATAGCATCATGTTGCCCAGAAGTCCTAGAATGGTGGTTTTTAAGCTGAGTTCCCTGGACAAGCAACATCAGCATTACCTGGGAACATGTTATAAATGTAACTTTTCCTCAGATCTACTGAATAAGAAAATATAGGGCTGAGACACAGCAGCTTGTATTTGAAACTTCCAAATACCAATGCTGGATGATCCCAATGCTTGCTAAAGTTTGAGCACTGTAGATGATCAACAGAACTTCACCTTATTAAGCTGCATTACAACTTCAGTGTTTTTTAAATGATGTTTGCACTTTTTCAAACTGAGGGTTATTTCTTGGCACAGTATGAATCATTTGGGAAAACTTTATGGTATATGCTCCCTTTCTCATTTTGGATGATATTATTAAAATACACTTGGTTACCTTGAGTACAGAGTTTCTGACACATGTCGCTTGAGCTAAGGTGAGTCTCTGATAGCCTGAATTCCAGCTGTTGTATCTCCTAGTGATGGTGCTGGAACCCTGTATTATGGATTGAATTGAGTCTCCCAAAAGGTTTGTTGAAGTCCTTAACCCTGTTCCTGTGAATATGACCTTTTTTTGGAAATAGGTTCTTTCTTTGAAGATTTTAACAGTTAAGTTAATGAAGTCATACCTGAGTAAGGTAAGTCCTAATCCCTTCTTAGTGGTGTCTTATAAAAAGGGAGAACAGAGACAGAGACAGAGACACACTGGGAAGAGGGCTATCGAAGATGCATGTACAATCCAAGGAAGGCCACGAAATGCCTGTGGCCACCAGAATTGCAGGAGATAAGGAAAGATCTTCCCCTAGAGCTAACAGATAGAGCATGGCCCTACACATGCCCTGAATTTGGACTTCTACACTCCAGAAGGGTGAGACAATAAATGTCTATCCTTTAAAGCCATCTAATTTGTGGTATTTTGTTACTGCAACCCTAGGACACTAAGATAGTCTAGCATCAAAAATACCTGGTTTTGAGTCCTATTTTTTCCTGTTACTGCTTGAATGACCTTGAGTGAATTATTAAAAAAAAAATTATAAGCCTCACTTTTTAAAATTTTAACACTGGGATGATAATAAAAATACTAACCATACAGGACTGTTGAAAGGATTAAATGTTATATTGCATATGTAGTGTAAGCATTTCACTTAATTCAGTGCTTGGCATATACATACTAAGCTTTCAGGTTTGTTGTTGTTAGGTGCCATTTAGTCGATTCCAACTCAAAGTGACCCTATGTACAATAGAATGAAACACTGCCCAGTCCTGTGCCATCCTCACAGCCATTGATATGTTTGAGCCCATTGTTGCAGCCACTGTGTCAATCCATCCTATTGAGGGTCTTCCTTTTTCAATGACCCTCTGCTTTACCAAGCATGCTGTCCTCCAGGGACTGGTCCCTCCTGATAACATGTCAAAAATATATGAGATGAAGTCTTGCTACCCTTGCCTCTAAGGAACATTCTGGCTGTACTTCTTCCAACACAGATTTGTTCATTCTTCTGGCAGTCCATGGTATATTCAGTATTCTTTGCCAACACCATAATTCTAAGGTGTCAATTCTTCTTTGGTCTTCCTTATTCACTGTCCAGCTTTCACATACATATGAGGCAATTTAAAATACCATGGCTTGGGTCAGGTGCACCTTAGGCATCTTTGCTTTTTAACACTTAAATCTTTTGCAGCAGATTTACCCAATGCAATGCGTTACTTGATTTTTTTTTTGAATTTTTAAATTGTACTTTAGGTGAAGATTTACAGAACAAATAGTTTTTCATTAAACAGTCATGCACATATTGTTTTATGACATTGATTAACCCCATGACGTGTCAACTGTCTCCCTTCTCAACCTTTTTTTTTCCTTTGGTGAAAATATACATAGACAAAGATATACCATTTCAAAAATTTCTACATGCACAATTCAGTGGCATCGATTACATTCTTCCAGTTGTGCTGCTATTCTCACTTTAGATGAAGGTTTACAGAACAAAATAGTTTCTCATTAAACAGTTAGTACACATGTTGTCTTATGACAATGGTTAACAACCCCACTACATGTCAACACTGTCCTTACTAAACCTTGGGTTCCCTAACACCAGCTTTCCTGTCACCTTCTGCCTTCTAGTCCTTGTCCCTGGACTGCTGTGCCTCATTAGTCCCATTTTGTTTTATGGGGCTGTCCAATCTCCAGCAGAAGGGTGAACCTCAGAAGTGACTTCACCACTGAGCTAAAAGGGTATCTGGGGGCCATACCCTCGGGGTTTCTCCAGTCTCTGTCAGGCCAGTAAATCTGGTCTTTTTGTGTGTGTTAGAATTTTGTTCTACATCCTTCTCCAACTCTGTCCATAACCCTCTTTTGTGATCCCAGTCAGAGCAGTCAGTGCTGGTAGGCAGGCACCACCTAGCTGTACTGGACTCAGTCTGGTGGAGGCCATGGTAGTTATGGTCCATTAGTCCTTTGGATAATCTTTTCCTTGTATCTTGTTGTCTTCATTCTCCCTTGCTGCTGAAGGGGTGAGACCAGTGGAGTATCTTAGATGGCTGCTCACAGGCTTTTAAGACCCCAGATGCTACTCACCAAGGTAGAATGTAGAACGTTGTCTTTCTAAACTGTGTTATGCCAATTGAGCTAGATGTTCCCAGAGACCATGGTCCCCACAGCTCTCAGCCTAGCAATTCGATTCCTCAGGGAGTTTGGACGGGTCTATGGAGCTTCCATGAACTTTCCTTGTATAATTTCTGCTGGCTTCTCCAGTACTGTGCACTGTCTTACCCTTCACCAAAGTTACCACTTACCTATTGTCTATGTAGTATTACCCCCCACCCCTCCCATCCCTTGTAACCATCAAAGATTAATTCTTTTTGTGTGTAAACTTTTTCATGAGTTTTTACAGTAGTGGTCTCATACAATATTTGTCCCTTTGTGATTGACTTATTTCACTCAGCATAATGTCCTCCAGTTTGA
Source organism: Dugong dugon (assembly GCA_030035585.1). Taxonomy (NCBI): domain Eukaryota; kingdom Metazoa; phylum Chordata; class Mammalia; order Sirenia; family Dugongidae; genus Dugong; species Dugong dugon. The sequence goes on from CM057462.1 coordinate 132,204,440, forward strand.
TCTATGTTATGAGATGCTTCACAGATTCATCATTGTCTGTTATCGTTGCATAATTCTCCACTGTGTCTATGTACCATAGTTTGTTTATCCATTCATCCGTTGATGGGCATCTAGGTTGTTTCCATTGTTTTGCTATTGTGAACAATGCTGCCATGAACATCGGTGTGCATATGTCTATTCGTGTGACGGCTTTTATTTCTCTAGGATATATTCCTAGAAGTGGGATTGCTGGATCATATGGTATTTCTATTTCTAGCTTTCTAAGGAAGTGTCATATGGTTTTCCAAAATGGTTGTATCATTTTGCATTCCCATCAGCAGTGCATAAGAGTTCCGATCTCCCCGCAGCCTCACCAACATTTGTTATTTCCAGTGTTTTTTATTCGTGCCAGTAATGCCGGGGTAAGATGGTATCTCATTGTGGTTTTAATTTTCATTTCTCTAATGGCTAGTGAATGGGAGCATTTCCTCATGTGTCTGTTGGCCACTTGGATGTCTTCTTTGGTGAAGTGTCTGTTCATTTCCTTTGCCCATTTTTAATTGGATTATCTGTCCTTTTGTTGTAGAGGTGTTGGATTTTCTTGTAGATTATGGAGATTAGACCTTTGTCTGACTTGTACTGTCCCAAAATTCTTTCCCAGTCTGTAGGTTTTCTTTTTACTCTTTTGGTGAAGTCTTTTGAAGAGCATAGGTGTTTGATTTTTAGAGGATCCCAGTTATCTAGCTTATCTTCTGGGGTTTGTGTGTTGATGGTTATGGTTTGTATCCTGTTAATGCCATGTATTAGGGCCTGTAGCATTGGTCCTATTTTTTCTTCTATGAACTTTATAGTTTTTGGCTTTGTATTTAGGTCTTCTATCCATTTTGAATTAGTTTTTGTATAGGGTGTGAGGTATGGGTCCTGTTTCATTTTTTTGCTGATGGATATCCAGTTTTGCCAGCACCATTTGTTAAAAAGACTGTCTGTTCCCCATTTGATGGACTTTGGGCCCTTGTCTAAGATCAGGTGACTTTAGGTGGATGGATTTACATCTGGGTTCTCAATTCCGTTCCACTGGTCAATGTATCTGTCGTTGTACCTGTACCAGGCTGTTGTGACTATCGTAGCTGTATAGTAGGTTCTGAAGTCAGGTGGTGTGGGTACTCCTACTTTATTCTTCTTCTTTGATAGTGCTTTATTTTTCAGGGCTTCTTCCTTTTCCATATAAAGTTAATGATTGGTTTTTTGGATTGTTGCTGCAGAGGGACGGCGTAGTGCTTCCACCTAGAGTGCCATGTTGCTGGAAGTCTCTGTTTGATTTCTTGACTGCTGTTTCCATGAACATTGTAAATCCAAGTAAAATGAAATCCTTGACAACTTTACTCTTTTCTCCATTTCTCCTGATGTTGCTTGTTGGTCCAGTTGTGAGGAGTTTGGTCTTCTTTCTGTTGAGGTGTAATCCATACTGAAGGTTGTAGTCTTTGATCTTCGTCAATAAGTACTTCAAGTTCTCTTCACTTTCAGCAAGCAAGGTTGTGTCATCTGCATATCACAGGTTGTTAACGAGTCTTCCTCCAATCCTGATGTGGTATTCTTCTTCAGCTTCTGGGATCATTTGCTCAGCATATAGATTCAATGTGTATGGTGAAAGGATACAACTCTGATACACACCTTTCCTGACTTAAACCATGCAGTATCCTCTTGTTCTGTTTGAATGACTGCCTCTTGGTCTAAGTACAGGTTCCTCATGAAGATAAGTGTTCTGGAATTTTCATTTTTTGCAATGTTATCTATAATTTGTTCTGATCCACACAGTGAAATGCCTTTGCATAGTCAATAAGCACAGGTAAATATCTTTCTGATATTCTCTGCTTTCATTCAGAATACATCTGACATCAGCAATGATATCCCTCATTCCATGTCCTCTTTTGAACCTGGCTTGAATTTCTCAATGTACTGCTGAAACCACTTTTGAAATATCTCCAACAAAATTTTAATTGTATATGATATTAGTGATATTGTTTGATAATTTCCACATTCTGTTAGATCTCCTTTCTTTGGAATGAGTACAAATATGGATCTCTTCCAGTCATTTGGCCAGGTAGCTGTCTTCCAAATTTCTTGGCATAGATGAATGCGTGCTCCCAGTGCTGCATCCATTTGTTGAAACATCTCAATTGGTATGCCATAAATTCCTGGAGCCTTGTTTTTCACTAATGCCTTCAGTGCAGCTTGGATCTCTTCCTTTAAGTACCATAGGTTCTTGATCATATGCTACCTCTTGAAATGGCTGAATGTCAACAAATTCTTTTTGGTACAGTGACTATGTGTATTCCTTCCATCTTCAGTAGATGGTGGCAATTACTATTGTGACTGGGAATTCCTTCACACAGCCTGAAATGTATCTTATTTGGACTGGTCTATCTGCATAAGAAAGTTTGCCACGTATCTGCCACAATCTATGAAGTCCAGAAATCTGGTAGACTAGATTAAAACATAGTAACAATCTTGAGGATGGCACAGTATCGGGCAACGTTTGGTTATGTTATATATAAGGTCAGTATGAGTCGGAGCTGACTTGATGGTACGTAACAACAACAACATTCTGCTCCTGGAGCCCCTCAGTGGTATAAATGGTTAACGTGTTCAGGTGCTAACTGAAAAGTTGAGGGTTCAAGTCTACCCAGAGGTGCCTCAGAAGAAACGCTTCTGAAAAATCAGCCGAATGAAAATTCTGTGTAGCACAATTCCACTCTGACACACATGGGGTTTTCATGAGTCATAGTTGACTCGACAACAACTGGTTTTTATTCCTCTCCAAGGTCACAACTCTCTCAGACTTTCTTGGAAATCATGAGGATCTTCAGTCAGTGGTTGATATAATTTTTTTCTGTAATGTTTACTTTTTTGTGATTGAGTAGAAACTGGCCTTGATGAAATGTCTGAAGTATAGAAATTGGGCACATTCTTGCCCTTCACAGCAGTCCTAAATGATAGAATGGCAGTGTCCCCTGCTAGAGTCTGGAGACAGGCTGTACTTAGCTGTCACGTTTTTCTCTCCATATCAGCAATTTCTCAAATAATAATTACCAAACAAACACACTTAGTTTCTTAGTCTAAAAGCATCTGAATTCAGGTTATTTGTTACTACAGAGTTTTCTTCTAGAGTGATAAGTATCTATCACATTATATTTTGTTTACTAAATGGGCCATTTAGGTGATTATCTCAGGACAAAGGGAATATTCAGCTTTGTCTTTTTTTGTGAAAAAAGTTACCTCCAACTTTAAAAATAATCTTTCTAGTTTCTATCAGTCCTATAAGACAAAAATATAACAAGCTGGTAGAGCAGAATAATTCAGAACAATGGCTTGTTCTGAACCTGTGATCAAATCCTATCTTTACCTCACGCAAATTGTGTGACATTGGAAAAGTTATTTCCCCTTCAAAGCCCCCCTTGCATTTCCACAAAATGAGAAAGTGTTACAGATTTAACTGTGTTTGACCCAAAATATGTGTTAGAATCCTAATTCCTATACCTGTGGATTATATCTATTGCATTGTAATGTTATCACTTTCCATGTTGTTGTTGTTAGGTGCCCTCAAGTTGGTTCTGACTTATAGCAACCTTATGTACAGCAGAAAGAAACACTGCCTGGTCCTGCGCGATCCTCACAATTGTTGCTCTGTTTGAGCCTATTGTTGGGACCACTGTGTCAATCCCTCTCATTGAGGGCCTTCCTCTTTTTCAATGACCCTCTACTTTACCAAGCATAATATCCTTCAGGGACTGGTTCTTCCTAATAGCATGTCCAAAGTACGTGAGACAGTCTTGCCATCCTCCCTTCTAAGGAGCATTCTGGCTGTACTTCTTCCAAGACAGATTTATTCATTCTTCTGGCAGTCCATGGTATACTCAATATTCTTAAATATTCTTTCCCAATACCATAATTCCTCTTTGATCTTCCTTATTCATTGTCCAGCTTTCATATGCATATGAAGTGATTGAAAACACCTTAGTCCTTAAAGTGACTTTTTTTTTTTTTTTTTTTTAACACTTTAAAGAGGTCTTTTGCAGCAGATTTGTCCAATGCAATGCATCATTTGATTTCTTGACTTCTGCTTCCATGGGCATTGATAGTATCCATGTAAAATGAAATCCTTGACAACCTCATTCTTTTCTCCATTTCTCATGATGTTGCTTATTGGTCCAGTTATGAGGATTTTTGTTTTCTTTATGTGGAGGTGTAATCCATACTGAAGGCTGTAGTCTTTGATTTTCATCAGGAAGTGCTTCAAGTTTTCTTCGCTTTTAGCAATCAAAATTGTATCATCTGCATAGCACAGGTTGTTAATGAGTTTTCTTCCAATCCTGATGCCACATTCTTCTTCATATAGACCAGCTTTTCAGATTATTTGTTCAGTAGACAGATTGAATAAGTATGGTGAAAGGATACACCCTTGACACACACCTTTCCTGATTTTAAACCACACAGTATCCCCTTGTTCTTTTCTAAGGACTGCCTCTTGGTCTATGCACAGGTTCCACATGAGCATAATTAAGTGTTCTGGAATTCCCATTCTTTGCAATTTTATCCATATTTGTTATGATCATCTTCTATAATGCAATCTAATGTAATGTGACTGACCAATCAATTGAGATCATACCAGTGTGGGGTGGATTCTAAAACTATTCTGATATATAAACAGAGCAGATTAAATGCAGATACAAGCACACACAGAGAAAGACAGGCGCCATGTGAGGATCATCAAGGAACTGAGGAATGCTTGAGACTACTGACGGGGAAGAAACTGACATTGCTGAGACCTTGATTTGGACTTTTAGCCTCCAAACAAAAATAAATTTCTGTTCTTTAAAGCCATCAAATTGTGGTGATTGTGTTACAGCAGCACTAGGAAACCAAGACAGAGAGTGAGAGTAGCATCTACTTCCTGGTGCTGTTGCGAGGGTGTACTAGTTTCTTAGGACTATTATGAGAAATTACATACCACAAACAGGGAGGTTTAAAACAGCATGAATTTATTCTCTCACAGTTCTGGAGTCTAGATGGCTGAAATCAATGTATCAGCAGGGTTGGTTCCTTAGGAAGGCTCTGAGGAGAGTCTGTGCCATGTACATCTCCTAGCATCTAGTGGTTGCTGGCAATCCATGACACTAGTTGGCTTGTAGCTGCATCATTCCAATCTCTGCCTGAGTCTTCACATTGTCATCTTCCCTTTCTGTGTCTGGCTCTGTGTCTCCAAATCTACCACTACTTATAAGGATGCCAGTCATTGGATTCAGGGCCCACCCTAATCCCAGTGTGACCTCATCTTAATTTGATTATATCTGCATAGACTCTATTTCCAAATAAAGTTGCCTTCATAGGTTCTAGGTGGACATGAATTTTTGGAGGACATGATTTAAAGCACTACAGATGATTATATGAGAAATCAAAGGTAAAGTATTTTGCTTGGTATCTGGTACCTGTAAAGACTAAAATTTTAGTTGTTGTGTTGGGTCGCTTGAGAAGCAGACATCAAGACAGGGAGATAGGTCTGTGAAGGATAAAGAGGAGGAAGCAGGTATGGGCAGGGAGAGCCTTCAGATGTCAAAGCTGATCTGATAACCTGGGAAAAGAGAAGCAAAAGGAAGGATTGGGCAGGGAGATTCTCAGACTGCAGAACACTTCCAGGAAAGTTTTGTCCAGGCTAATGAGAAGTATTTTATCCAAAGTTGTTCTTTAGAGGGGTGAAGTATCCCACAGGAAAGGGCCAAGACTTGTACCCTATCGTGCTTAGTCATTGTTGGGAGCAGCTAGGGGAAGTATGGCCTTGGCACAAACGTGATGGTGGGTTCAAAGAAGCAGCAGCTGAGGCATCCCACAGCAGGAGATCTGAGTGAGGCATTTTCATATCCAACACAGTCATTTTTGTTGTTATTTTGAGATATGGCAGAGCTGGTCAAAGGGTTGTGCCAACGAAGCCCTGCACAACAACAGTGGCCCAGGGGCCAAGAGGGGCCTGAAATCCAATTCCTATTACAATTGCTAAGTTGTGCACATATGGAGCAGGTACACCTGAAGGGGGGCATGTTTGCCTAATTCATACAGAGGTGTATCTGGGCAGGGTTCTCTGGCTAAGACATTTTATGCTACACTAAAATATGGAGCCTTTAAGGATAGTGGCATACATATGTGCATGTGCATACAGGTGCATGGAACAGTGTCTAGAATGGGACACTCTGATGAGATCCATTGAGAAGTGATATTATAAACTAAGGTCCCGTTAGCATAGCATTAACTTATTCTCTGGAGGAAGGGGCAGGATCTGGAGGATCCCTCACAACCCAAAATGTGAGTTTTGGTAATTAATCATTTGAATGTAAGAGTGTCTCTTCTATTGAAAGCAGTCAAAATCATCACCTCGTGAGAGGGTAAACTTCTAAAGACTTCGTTTATCTCAGTTCCTTTGTACTCAGCAGTGTCTGTGAAAATTGCCTATAAAGTAAAAGGCATGGGGGGAAGAGGCACATAAAAGGTTTTTGAGGAAAGCGTTAACACTAGGCATGATTCTCCATTTATTATCAGAGAAAATTATATATATCACATATTCCCAAGCTGGCAACAATGATTAAAAGCATCTTTTCATTTGATTCTAAACAACAAAGGACTATAAGCTGTTACAAACAAACAACCAGCACCAGGCCTCCCAACCCTCAAGACACAAATGGCACAATGTGGGATGGAGGGACTCTGGGTAGTGACTGCAGCGTTGTTTGCCACAGACATCTGGAGCAGGTTTATCTGTGACATGCTCACACCATGGTTATGAATTAGTTAACAGTCTACATAATCTTCATGTGCTGCAGCTAAGATTTCAGGTATTTTAAATCTAAATGAAGGCACTTTGCTTATCCTGTGTAAATGGAACTTACAAACAGAACTGCAATTTCATTTAATAGCTATAAACCATTACTCTAATGGTTTGACAAATACCTATGAGGATAGACTGCAATATTTCATCCAAGAAAGGACTGAATATTAAATAAATGTAACCTCCCAATGGGTTCTACTTTAACCCCCTACTAATTTTGGAGGGTGGATTTAAAAGCTGAAAGCATTTTAGAGTAAATGTTAGGGGATGGATGCAGCAGGTTCTGCAGTGCAGATTAGCACTTTATCCCAGTAATCACAAATCCTTTTCATCTTGCATTATCACTTCAAGCTCATCATTGTAAAGTGCAGAACTTAACTCCGAAGTTGGGAACACCGTTGCTTCACGTCTGACATCCTGCTGGGGGGATTTAAACAATTAACTAATTTCTCTGTTCTTGCTCATGCTTATTATTTTTGGGGGGGTAAAAAAAAAAAGACACTAAACATTTACAGACCTCATCTACGCTAACATCAGTGGACTCAAAAATGCATGCCCCAATAAAAAGGAAAGATGAGTTACCTTTCCATATATCAAAGGCACCATCTCTCGATTCAAAGAATAAAGTGTCATCAAGGGACTTTCAAGTAAGAGGCCTCATAAGTTGGAAAACTTGAATAGTGTCTAGAACCAGGAAAAAAAAAAAAAGGTTTCTATAATTATCTTCTGTAATTAAAGATACTGTTGATGTTGGCTGATTATTTCAGAGTGATAGAAAACAGGACAATGCCCCCAAGGGCAGATGTGTTCTAGGAGAAATTTGATAAGAAAAAGGACAGCTTTCATGCTGGGCATAATAAAAGTTTAGTTTCACATGATTCATAAACTTTTTTTTCCTGAAAACATATCACTTAGATGTAGTACAAATGAACATTTATTGTGATGTTAGAGAAAAAAAACTATGGGTGAAGGGTCCACAAAATTGATCACCTTGGTAATAACTGAAGCAAAATAGCAGTAGCTACAAACCTTTTAATTATAACTGGTTTGAAAAAAATATCTGAAACTGCTTGTAATGGCTGCTTTCATTCTGTAGTTTTATTTTGTGTTTGACAAGAGGATAAATGTGCTGAAAGCTTCTGATTATCCAATAACAGTCACCAGAAAAACAATTAAAAGGCAATTTGGACTTTTAGAAAAGTGTGACTTATCAATGTATCCAATAGAGCCTTTCTTTCTTTTTTTTTTTTTTTTAAAAAAAATCTAATTTGATGGTGTTTAAAAAAAATCATTTCATAGGAACACAGATTTTTACTAATAAAATAAACCAATAATTCAAGCCAGAGACACATCTTTGTTAGAAAAATGGTCCTTATCCCTATACCTATTCATTTCCTAAGACTCTTCTTGGTTTACAGATTTTCTTATATTCAGTTGGTGCACCTGCAGCATATCCAGAAGCTGCTGTGAGGAGACCCTTTTCTCGACAAGAAAGCAGGCATGGGGTGCAGCACTGCGTTCTGATGAAAAAATTACATCCCCATGAATTTTCTAAATTGCATAATGTTTCTTCAAATGACAGGAAAAAGATACAAATACATATAATGAGCTGATTTGAGGCATAAATTAGCCCTCTTCGTAGCATGATGAAGATTTTAAAAAAACAGGACATGAAGCATGAGCCTTCCTCCTCCTGTCACCTCTCTTATCCCTCACCAATCCACCCTGGCTCAGCAACACATCTCATTTGTCTGCAGATGGAACAACAGCCACCACCCAGAAACCACTAACGTATATATGGCGCTCAGGTGTTGAAACACTTTTCCTCCCCCAGAGAGCTTTGAGGCACACGTGGGCACGTGCACGTACATATACAAGTGTACATGAGTGCACACACACATACACACACAGAAAGAGAAGGGCGAGGGGGTATTCTGAATAGTAAGCAAGTGTTCTCTTCCACTTCGGAATAGACTAGCTATAGCAGACTAATTACTTCTTGTCTCTGAATTGATAAGTGCAATTACTAATAGCAATATTTTTCAAGAGGGGGTCCATGTGATACCTGAAAGTAAAACTAGTTCTATGTTAAGAAAAAAAAAAAGAAAGAAAGAGTGAAAGAAAGAAAAAGCAGCCTTTGCTATATTGAGACTTGCTTCTCATCGGAAAGATGCTGAAGGCAGAAGTGTACAATTGCTTGCCTTTCAATATTCTATTTGCAAGAACATCTTTTCATTGATCTCTGTCTATATGTTCTGGAAGTGTGTGGTATTAATTTGTTTTTTGAGATATAGATCACGTAGCGTTGCCAGCATTTAATGCTTTGCATTAAAGTTTTTTTTTTTTTGGTAGGGTTTATTTTTACTTCTTTTGCAGTAAACTCACATCTGCTATTGTAGACAGAACTTTCTATGAACCCAAGCAGGCAAACAAACAAACATCTAAGTTCTTTTGAAGGCTAAAGTCCCAGTACTTACAGTGCAGTGTGTTTCACGGTAGAAATATGTTGTTCTGATGTGTTTGGTTGCTTTACTAATCACTGAGTTACTTTCAGAGAAGATGGTGACAAATTCTTATCTCACTTATTGAACTCAAAAAAAAAAAAAATCAGATTTTAAGATTACTAAATTTTAAAATGTGAGGGGATTTTGAAATTAAAATTCTACTTCCCCATCTAGTCAAATGTAACAACAGTTAATAGATTAGGAGGTTTTCCAAAATTATTTTTTAACAATACTATTTTTTAGTGCTTCCTACATGCTGCCAGCCCTTGTACCTGGAAATATATTATCATCATTTCTGCATTTAACCCTCCCAACAGCCCATCCCAATGTATATTTCCTCTATTTCACTGATGTGGAAACTAAGGTTCAGAGAATTTAAGATGATTCACCTACAGTCAGGGACAGTTTATAATGCCTGTCCATTGGTTCAATATTTATTCAAATTAGTTTTGAATGTTTCCGGTGAAAGAAGGTCATATTTTTAAATCTCACTGGGCTGATAAAACAGGCATTACGTTGAGGGTTATATTACTATTTCCATGGCACTGGAACTTCATATACATAAGGTGTTATTTTCTGACATTATGTAGCTTGATTTATTTTTATAGTAAGTCCATTGCAGAGTTTGATACATATTTAAACAAGAAAAAGGAAATTAAATCTTAAAAGATCATTTATATAAGATTAAAGAGGCTATCCTAAACACACACATGTGGATAAGGGAAATGTTAACTAAACTGCATCTCATATCGGAGTCATATTCTCTTCCCACTTTTCTCTGTCTGACTTTTTCAATCACCTTTTTTTCACTGAAGGAAAAAGGCATTTGGCTCATTCTTTCTAATAGACCCTGAAATGGGGGTGATACTAGACTCTGTGCAAAATAACCTGCAAACCAAACCAACCCCGTTGCTGTGGAGTGGATGCCAACTCTTAGTGATCTTACAGGACAGAGTAGAACTGCCCCGCAGCATTTCCTAGGAGCGACTGGTGGATTCGAACTGCCAACCTTTTGGTTAGCAGCCAAGCTCTTAACCACTACGTCACCAGGGCTCCATGTGTAAAATAGTTCATTTATTTAAAGATATCTGAGGGATTATTTCAAAAGCATCATTTTTTTCTTTTTGTCTACTCAGGTACATCTCAAACTTCCATGGCAAGGTTCACACAGAAGATGATACTATTTGTGTGACTGCCTAGCCCCTCCCATTTCTTTTAGCTACTTTAGGCCCTGCCTGGCTGCCCTGAGGACTGGTGGGATCTCAGCACACCTATGACCATTTGCCACAGTGCATGGCAAACTTCTTGGGAAGCTCTGACTCTATTGGATTATTTGATAGAGCTGCCTGATTTTCTAGACTTCAGATCAGAGATGTCTAAATGATAGCTTGATCCTTCTCAGGGTCCAAATTCAAGTTTTCAAGAGCCTTCACTCAAGTTTTGAAGCCCCTGGGTGGTGTAAATGGTTAATGAGCTTGGCTGCTAACCAAAAGGTTGGTGGTTTGAGTCCACTTGGAGGTACCTCAGAAGAAAGGCCTGGTGATCTACTTCTGAAAAATCAGCCACTGAAAAAGCCCTATGGAGCACAGTTTTACTCTGACATACGTGGCATTGCCATGAGTCAGAATCAACTCCACAGCAACTGGTTTTGGTTTCATTCAGATTTACACAGATGATTCCACTTACATCCCCTTCTCTCTCCTTTCCTCTCCTAATAGTACCTTTCTGGCCTAACGCTAGAAACCTAACTTTATAGCAAAAACACTCAATAAATCCTCTTAGGCAGAGAAGCCTGTGGACTCTAATTTGACATGAGAAAGGGAAATCTTGAGTAAGCTTTCTATAGGACAACTCCTGCCTAACCTCATTGGATTCTTTGCCTGTATTTTATTAAACAACAAAACTTCTTTTAGCATCAAAATATTTAAACCATGCCATGTTCCTACATGGTGCAATGCAACAGAAAGAACCAACATGATTTTTTTGATACTTGGTATTATTATTTTTTTTCTTTGGCTTTTGGTAGGAGGTCATGACTTGGGGTAATAGAATTGTGGCAGATAAGTGGGAATAATGCGATTGGAAATAATATCTTTCTTTTTCTTTCTTTCTTTACTTTTGCCATCTAATGACTAATCATTTTCAGTGATTGAAAGTATCCAACTGGCCTCAAAGTCCATTCTTCCTCTACATTCAAGGCCAGTCAGTGATTGTATCATCTCTCTCTAACCTCTTGAGTGCCCTCAATATACTGGCACTTGAAAAATGCTTGTTGAATAAAACAACAAATGCCTTAGATGGCCTGCCATCAGCTCAGATGCAATGGGCAAAAATGAACACGTCATGCCTCCTTGCAAATCATCACACCCTCTCACAACCCTCATTTCTGTGGCACCACTGTTCTCTTAGTAGCAAATGTTTAAAACAGAGTCTTGCTTGACCTTCCCAGTCAGTCATCCTCCTTATCCAGTCAGTTACTGAGCTTATTGATCCTTCCCTAGGCTACCCGTTCCTTTCTATGCTATCTGCCATCACTCATTTCATTCCTCATTAACTTCATACCACATAATGTCTTAGTTTCCAGACCCTTTTTCTGATTCCTCATTTAATATCCCTGCACACAAACCTGAGATGGCTCCCCATTCCTCATACTCAATTTGATATTCAAGGGTCTCCAACCTCTGCTTCACTTTTCTTTGCTAATCATATCTGCCCCTACCTGTCTCACTGCTCATCTCCTTAACTCCTCTCGTCATTTCGTTCCTTTTAACACATGCTGTGATAATCCTGACTTATATTTACTAACAATAGGTGGTGCAAATGGTTAAGTGCTCTTCCACCAGAAGAAAGATTGGTGGTTTGAATCCACCCAGAAGCATCTCTGAAGACAGCCCTAGCAATCAGCATCCAAAAGATCACAGCCGTGAGAACCCTATGGAGCAGTTCTACTCTGCACACATGGGGTCTTCATGAGTTGAAATCGACTTGACAGAAACTAACAACATTTCCCTACTGTAGAAGTCATTCATTCATATAGCCAATATTCCTTAAATGCCGACTATGTTCAGATGTTATAGTAGAAGCTGGGGGCATACAGAACAAGACAAACATAATCTCTGTTCAGAGAAGTTTATTATCTATCCCCTCGTCTCTGCCTGTCTCAATTCTATTCACTCTTTAATGTTTATTTACCTACATGAGGCCTTTGCTTCCCTCCCTTGCCCAGCTCACAGCAAACAACCTTTCTCTGAATTTCTTCAGCATTTAGTGTTCCTATATGTCATAATTTGACAATTGGTTCATTCAGTCAACAAAATTTAAGTATTTGAGATATGCCAGAGACTTTTCTATTTTCTATGAATAATGTGAATTTGTAAAATACATGATTTATAATTTGAACCAATTACAGTATTAACACAACAGACAATAATAACAGGTGGTGGCACACAGCATAGTGGATAAGAGTACATGTCACCACAGTGCCTGTGCTCAGTGAGTAGTCTCTATATGATTATCATTTTTAGTCCTACTGAGCGGGCAGAGCTAGGGTTTAAACTGTGTCCGTCTAACTCCAAAGACCAATCTCCTCTTTAACACATTTAGGGCCAGTTAGGAACTGTATCATCTCTCTGAATTCTCCTGAGTGCCCAAAATACATTGGCACTTGAGAAATATACGTTGAAAAAAAGAATTTAGTCTTATTTTCATGGTATCTGGTCAAAACATCAAACATGCCCACTTTCTGGGATTGAGAAGATACAGTAGAATTTGATGGATATTTGTCAGGACAGGCACTTCTTACCTGTTTAATAAAGGGACATGGTAAAAAGACAGAAAATACCATATTTATTTCCAGTTGTAGACCATTTGAACAGATGAGATCTCACTATAAAACATAAATAAATGTAGAGATACTTCTGGTTAAAGGGTAGAGTCAAGAGATGAAACTCAAACAATTTGAGTTTTGAAAAAGCCTTTTTGGTTGCTGAGGAAGTAAAATTTCACAAAGGTCTTTTTATTCAATAAAGCAAATATATAGAGAGCACTGACTTTAACACACACACACATCCTAGTCTAGGCACTGTGAGGCTGTAAAGAAGTCAAAGAAAAACCAAAGAAAAGTAAAATGTCATCCACCAGTATAAGAGACAGTCACCAGCAAAAATTCTTTGAATTTAAAGTATGATGTAATTGTGTGCTAATAGCAGTATAAAGGTGACGTGGGAGTATTGCAGAGTGAGAAATGAATTCCAGCAGAGGAAAGCTTGGATGACTTCATGGACAAGGTAAGATTTTAAGTGAGCATTAAATATAACCAACTATTGAAGACAAACATGGTATGAAAAGGCATGTCAGGTAGAGAAAATAGCCAAAACAAAAAAACAGAGCAATAGGTTTCAGGAAAGAAACAAAGTGCATTGAAAAACACACCCGCAAAGATGAACAGAGCTCCTACAGAAGGCATTGGACCCCAGAGTCAGGAAGGAGGATCTTATTCCTTTTGTAGATGAAGTAAGGGGTCTATCTGAAATTGGGGGAACAAAGAACAAAATCATCAGATGCATACTTTTCTTTTGAATTTACTATGATAAGTTTCAAATATATAAAAATTATAGAGAAGAATATAATGAACAACTGTGAACCCACCACCTCGTTTGAAAAAATCTTAATAGTTTTGCAAAATCTTTTGCCATACTTGCTTCAGGATTTTTTAAAATAAAATTTTACAGGTGATATTTTAACCTTCCTATGTACTCCTTTTTGATTGCATTCTACTTCCTCCCTCTCCAAAGGTAACCTCTATCCTGAATGTCATATTTATCTGTCCTGCGTATGATTTGGAAATCCTGGTGGCATAGTGATTAAGTGCTGTGGCTGCTAACCAAAAGGTTGGCAGTTCAAATCCACCAGGTATTCCTTGGAAACTCTATGGGGCAGTTCTACTCTGTCCTATAGGGTTGCTATGAGTCAAAATTGACTCGATGGCAACGGGTTTGGTTTTTGGTTTTATGTATGATTTCAAGGAGCCTTGGTGGTGCAATGATTAAGCCTTCAGCTGCTAACCCAAAGCCGGAGGTTTCAAATGCACCAATGGCTTCCGAGGGAGAAAGGACCTGGCTATCTGCTTCTGTAAAGATCACAGCCTAGGAAACCCTATGGGGCAGTTCTACTCTGTCACATAGGGTTGCTGTGAGTAAGAATGGACTTGATGGCACACAACAAAAGCATGTATGATTTCATACTGCCATACAAATATGTGTAATCATAAATGGTATAAATATTATTTGCATGTTTTAAACTATGAATTTGTATCATTCTGCAACATGCATTTTGCATTAAACGTTATGTTGAGTTTTATCCATGTTGATATTTGTTGTTCTAGATTGTCTTAGGCTAGATTCTCTAGAGAAGCAAAACAAGTAAAGTGTATAAATATATATAGAGAGAGAGATTTACATCAAGGAAATGGCTCACATTGTTGTAGAGGTAGTAATGTCCCACGTTCATGGGTCAGAATAGAAGCTTCTCCTGCTTCACGTTGCCGCAGGTGCTGGCGAACCCAAGATTGGCAGGTCAGACAACAGGGCTCTTGCTCACAGGCTGCAAAGACTGTAGGTAAGTTGCTAGCTCAAGTCTCAAGAACTGGAGGTCAGATGAACAGGAGACAGCTGCAGGATCCAGATTGAGCAAAAGTCCATGAGGCTTGCCAGAATGTCCACTTATATTCAATGCAGGCCACACACCCAAGGAAACTCTCTTTCAACTGATTGGCTATTCACAGTAGATCCCATCATGGAGGTGATCACATTATATCAAATCTCATCACGGAAGTGATCACAACATCATACGACTGCCAAACTACTCAGAATCATGGCCCAGCCAAGTTAGCACACAACCGTAACCATCACATAGATCTTTCCTATTTGCTGTACATATTACATTGTGCACCCACACCATAGTTCCTCTCAATTATTTATTAAATTACATTGATGATTTCAAAATGATGATTTTTTAATCCTATATTTATTTTAGATTTATTAGCTGGCATGCTACTGCAAAGAAAGGCATTGACTCCCTCCTACTTTTTTGATGTATCATGATGGATTTATGATTATTTTTTATTCAATATATTATAACCCATTCCCATCATTATTCTTCTTGATACTCAAATTATCCCATATTTGGCCAGCTTTCTGTTCAACCTAGCTTTATGTCCTTTTCACATGTCCTCATCAAACTTTGAGCATTTCTTTGCTTTCTAACTCAAGATAGTGTTCCAGACTCACCGTAAGATTTCCTGCATCAATCCTGGGAATGATGTTTAGAAAACAAGATCTATGTACTAAAGGGAAAGTTCAATGCTTTAAGTTATCATTGTTTCTAGGCCTTTTCAGTTGATCAAGTTAAAAAAAAACAGTATAAAAAAATAAACTCATGAGTTTATACTGGCACCCCCAATTCAAATAAAAAACAGGGTTTTTCTTCACCTTCTCCCACTGTAAGAACCTCTTGTTCCTCCAAATTTTGATATACTTACTATTTTTCTCTTCCCTGTCATACTCATAATTAATAAGGAAGACCAAAGAAGAATTGACACCTTTGAATTGTGGTGTTGGTGAAGAATATTGGATATATCATGGACTGCCAAAAGAACGAACAAATCTGTCCTGGAAGAAGTACAACCAGAATGCTCCTTAAAAGCAAGGATGGTGAGACTATGTGTCTCATACTTTCGGACATGTTATCAGGAGGGATCATTCCCTGGAGAAGGACATCATGCTTGGTAAAGTACAGGGTCCATGAAAAAGGGGAAGACCTTCAATGAGATGGATTGACACAGTGGCTGTAACAATGGGCTCAAGCATAGCAACAATTGTGAGGATGGTGCAGGACCAGGCAGTGTTTCGTTCTGTTGCACATGGGGTCACTGTGAGTCGAAACTGACTTGACGGCACCTGACAACAACATCATAGTCATAACACAGTTTCAGAATAACCACAGCAATACCCTACCAACTCCAAACTTCCTAAATAAAGTCTGAGATTTCTTTGCAACTATTTTTGTTCTTTAATTATCTAACTAAGGATGTACAGGCAGTGTACTGTATTCAAAGATGCTTGAATTAGGCTTTATATTTTTCTGTGTGGTTAATTTATTTATTTGATATACATTTTGTACAGTTCACCTTGTTTCTGTTTGTTTTAAATTTTAGAGTTTACTTTTTTGTCCTTTCCAATTTAGTGTAATTTTATGAATCTGTAAAGTGTTTTCAAGGTTCAAAAGTCAAAACTATGTAAGGGAATACCTGGAGAAGTCTCACTCTCGTATCTATGCCTTAGGTATGTTTTTAAAAACAATTCTGGTAGGAATCTATCAGACAAATCAAAGGAAGGAAGATATAGATTATGCTGGGGTTGAGTAGAAGAGATAAACTGGGTACACAATCAAAGATACATGACTTTCTCCAGGAGAGCTCAGTAACCCAGGCAGAAATGCTTAGGAGAGGGCACGGAGTAAGCAAACCTGGATTTGTAGTACAGCATGCTGCTCACTTGCTCTGTGATATTGGGTATGTCCTTAAACTTCTATAAGCCTCAACTTCCTGCTACGTAAAATAGGGACAGCAATGATACCCACTTCATAGAGCTGTTGGGAGAATATCTTACATATAGTTTTTAGCAGGTCTTGGCAGGTGACCAGTACTTTAAGAACGTTTTCTATCATGATATTATTATTGTTGAAACTCAGCATTGAAGAATGGTAAGATGGGTAATGGGCACAGTTAAGAAGCACAGGCATGCAGAGGCAATAAGGAAAGCTTGCTTATGATGGATAAGTATGGGATCATGTTTGGTGTGGCAGACAGAATTCTAATGTGAACTCCTAGGTTTCTCGGCCCTTGGGGTAGAACCTCTTTCTCCAAGTTATTCAATCAAACAGTAATTTAGGAACTGCTGTGGAAGAATTTTGCACACGTAATTAAAGTCTTTTGACCTTAAGATAGGAATATTATCCAGGTAGACCTGACAGAATCATACGAGACCTTTAAAAGAAGAGGCTTTTCTCGGGCTCCTAGAGGAACGCAAAGTTAAGAGATCACAGTGAGAGAAAGAGTCAACAGGAGGACCTGGCATGGAATGCAGGTGGCTTCTAGTTCTAGGACTGTCCCTTGGTTGAAAACAGGTACAGTTGGCCCTCTCTATCCTTCAACCAACCGCAGAATCGAAAATATTCGAGGGAAAATAAAAGTGATGTGTAAGCATACTCTGCTGTAGCCTTCTGCCATTTCACAGATCCTCAGTCTCTCCAGCACTCCTTGTTTGAGCATTGTTAGCCTTGCGGCTGATGGGCACTATGTAGTTAGGTTGCGTCTGTACTGAATATGTACAGACTTTTTTTTATTTTATGGTCATTATTTCCTAAACAATACAGTATAACAACTATTTACATAGCATTTACGTTGTATTAGGTATTATAAGTAATCTAGAGATGATTTAAAGTATACGTGAGGATGTGCATAGGTTATATGCAAATACTCTTCCGTTTTATTTAAGGGAGTTGAGCATCCTTGGATTTTGGTAGCCGCGGAGGTCCTGGAACCAATCCTCAGCAGATAGGAAGGACGACTGTTCCCTCAGTCCTCCACCCATAAGAAGCAAATTCTGCCAACAACCTGACTGGACTTGGAAGCGGATTCTTCCCCACAGTGTGCGGATAAGAACTCAGTCCCTTGACAAGTTGATTTCAGCCTTGAGATACTCTGAGCAGAACACCCAGTCACACCATGGCAAACTTCTGACCTACGAAACTGTGACTAGTAAATAAGTTGCTATCATTTGTTGTGCAGCAATCGAAAATTAATACAGGTGGTAGTGAAGTGTGTGGGGGTGTGAAAGGGCCTGGTTGGCAGAGGTAATAAAAAGTGTCTGAGGTTCAGAGGAGGATAAAATGGAAGAAGCTTTTGCTTAGAGAGGGGAATTTCAGTGCTTGGTTCTTGGAATTGGAGGCGTTAAGGGTGATAGCATGATGTAAGATGGGATGGCACTAATAAGTGATAAAGACAAAGTGTCCCTTACATTTAAAAACCAGTTGCCATCAAGTCAACTCTGACTCATAGTGATCTCATGTGTGTCGGAGTAGAACTGTGCTCCACAGGGTTTTCAATGAATGATTTTTCAGAAGAAGTTTTCCAGGCCTTTCTTCCAAGGCATCTCTTGGTGGTCTCAAACCTCCAATCTTTTGTTTAGTAGCTGAGCACATTAATCCATTTGCACTACCCAGGGATTCCCCCTTGCAGTTAGGGGGTGGAAAAACTGCAAAACCTCTACATTAGCAAGGTTACAGCACAAATAGCCAAACTCATATGGATGATGGCAGGCTACTCTGTATGCTTATAGCACCCTTTATCATTGTTGTTAGTATTAAAATATGACAAGCATTTCCCAAAGTAATGTATTAATTCTTCTAAATTTAAACTTTTCCATTATTTTCTGCGTTTCCTCCTAACCCCAATGAAACTGTGAAAGATGGGCTTTATTGTATTCATTCATATTTTAATTACATTTTACGCTTTCTAAATTCTAAATGATTTACAACCACTAATACTTCGTGATGAATAAGTAGTACCGCTATTTATTTTTAGCAACACATTACAAAATCAGAATGCAGAGTTGGTTTTGTTTTTTGTTTTTTTTTTTGCCTCAAACCAAAGGGTTCCTACAAAAAGAGATCTCTTTAAGAAAGATGTCAGAATGAAAATCAAGTTTTAATTCAAATAACAAGCTAGGGAGATGACATTGTACCTGAATACTTCTTCCACTAACTAGTTATTTGACCAGCAACAGGTTTTTTCTTATCTGCAAAGATGACAAGAATCGTTCTCACTGCTCCCTAAGGTGTCACCTATCTCTAAAATAGATTACTAGCATATATAAAAGGAGCCCTGGTGGTGCAATGGTTAAGCACTCTGCTTCTATCCAAAAAGTTGGCAGTTTGAACCACCCAGCAGCTCCACGGGAAAAAGACCTGGTGATCTGTTTCCAAGAAAATCCTATGAGGCAGTTCTCTGTCACATGGGGTCACTATGAGTCAGAATCGACTTGACAGCAGCACCTAACAATAACAGCGTATACAAAGACATTCAAAGTTTGGCGTTCAATTATACTTCATAATAGTAACATTTTTTAATTGTCTTATATTACCAATATTGGAAGAAAGGCAAAATGTAATAGTCTCAGCATCTCAATTTCAAGACAGAAATATCCAGAGTGTAGCTTTACAACATGAACTTGAAACATGCTTCTCACGATAAAGTGAGGCTGTTGAGTGAGTTAAACCTGAGTTTGAATCTCTAATCCACCTTTTCCTAGCTTTGCAACTTGGAGCAAGATACTTGACCCCTTTATATCTCTGTTTCTCCTTCTATAAAACGTGAATATCATAAGGCTGTGTGAAGATTTATTAAATTAATTAAAATAAAATGAAAAACTCCTAGCTCACTGTTTTTATATGTAATAAGAATTCTACTATGACCTGCTACTCTAATAATTATTACCTGACAACGCTGTAAAAATGAATTAAGCAGAGTCATAACCTTTAAGAAAAGCTTAGAAAGGGAGATGAGACGTGTTAACAACATTGTTATTATGCAGGAAAGAAAAGTCTTATTGCCATGAGCAGCACAGATAAAAGACTGGGAACTCAGAAGTGGTATCTAGATGTTTTCTGTTCAGTGTTTGTACCATTGACCTTCAGCCAGTGGTCTAATGGCCCGCTTTCTGAAAGTTTTGTATGGTTTCTTAACTGTTGTTCAAAAGATGTACGCAGGAGGCAAGTCCGTGGGGCATGTTTGAGGGTCAGGGTGTGAAAGCAACTCTAACTTCTCTGGCTGTGCTGTTCTGCTTTAGGTACGTGGTGAAGCCAGTGGGATTTGGAAGAACTCAGGTTATAGCCAACCAACTACCAAGGGCCCAAGGACTCCACCATTAAAAGAGATAGTACTTTGGAATAAGTCTTCACACTTCTGAGAGTCTCTCTTCCCTCATAAAAATATGCTGTGTATTTCTATGATTCTAAAACAGCATCCATTAGAAGGCAAGTTGTTGTTCAGTGCTGTCTAGTTGATTTTTGACTCACAGAGAACCCATGTGACAGAGTGGAACTGCCCCATAGGGTTTTCTACACTATAATCTTTACAGAAGCAGATCACCAGGTCTTTCTCCCATGGAGCTGCTGGGGGGTTTGAACCACCAACTTTTCAGTAAGCAGCTGAATGATTAACTGATGCACCCTCAGTGCCCTTAGAAGGAATGCCATTGTTTTAATAACAGTTTATGTGTGTTTTGGGGGAGGGACAATACACTGAAGTACATATCATTTGTTAAAAACAATTTCAAAAAAGTTCAAATATTTAACATAAATATGCATCTAAGAATTGGAGAAATATGACATGCTGTATATAAGCCATCAGAACATGTTGCATTGTGTTACAAAGTGTCATGGATTGAACAGTGCCCCCCAAAACTATGTGTTAACTTGTTTAGGTCATGATTTCCAGAATTGTGTGGTTGTCCTCCATTTTGTAATTGATGTAATTTTCCTATGTGTTATAAATCCTAATCTCTGCCAGTGGTTAATAAGGCAAGATTAGATTATGTAAAAGAGGATTAGGGTGGGGTTGTAACACCCTTACTAAGGTCACATCCCTGATCCAATGTAAAAGGAGTTTCCCTAGGGTGGGGGCTGCATTACTTTTTATCTTACAAGAGATAAAAGCAAAGGGAAGCGAGCAGAGAGTTGAGGACCTCGTATCATCAAGAAAGTAGTGCCAGGAGAAGAGCACGGCCTTTGGACCTGGGGTCCTTGTGCTGAGAAGCTCCTAGTCCAGGGGAAGATTGATGACAGGGACCTTCTTCCTGAGCCAACAGAGAGAGAAGGCCTTCCGCTGGAGCTGACCCCCTGAGTTTGTAGTCTACTAGACTGTGAGAGAATAAATTTTTCTTTGTTAAAACCATCCACTTGCAGTATTTCTGTTATAGCAGCACCAGATGACTATGTTATAGAGTAACTCTAAAGTTCATTAATTCACACATTCCTTCACTCAAGAGGAAACCCTGGTGGTGTAGTGGTTAAGAGCTATGGCTGCTAACCAAAAGGTCAGCAGTTCAAATCCACGAGGCACTCCTTGGAAACCCTATGGGGAAGTTCAGCTCTGTCCTATAGGGTCACTATGAGTTGGAATCGACTGGATGGCAATGGGTTTGGGTTTTTGTGGTTTTTCACTCAACAAGTATTCATTGATTGCATTTTGGCATATAGTCTTCAGGTCTATGAATGAGATAATTTAAGACATGGTTCTTGCAAACAGGAAATCTGAATTTAAACAGAAATGTGGTGAGATACCTATTGATAGAGATGTATATGAGGGGGATTCTACAGCACCAAGTATGTGGTCACTAATTGCCTGGGCCAGAAGAGTGGAGACCTTGGGAGACTTTGGAGAGGAAGTAACTATGGAAAGATGAGTGGGAGTCTGTCACACCCCACCCCCTTCAGAATGAATCCAAACAAGGACTAGGACCAGTCCTCCTCTGGGAGTCATATGTGGTGGACTCTGTCTGGACCAGTGATCCTTTCAACCATTCTGACCTGCAAATTTTTGTTCATGTCCATACTATTTGTTTCTGCTACTCAGCTCCCAGTACTCACCCCAGGCACTTTTTCTCAGACACCCTCTGGGAACCACAATTCTGTGATCCAAACTAAACTTTTCCTCTTGGTTATCTTTCTAGTCCTTATTCTCCAACTCTACTCATGATGTGTACAGGTCAAAATCACTTGCTCCCTGCCTTTTGCTGAAGAGACCTAGCATCATTCTTCTCTCTCGTGATAGGAGACGATCTGGAACACTTCAGTATAGAGGACAGGGAGGAGGCGGCCAGAATTCTGAGCAGATAACAAAGTTATGGAGAAGCGTTTCATGATTTTATACTTTATTTGATCTATAATGATAAAGATGATTATACTTAATTTATAGGGTTTAGTGAGATAAAATGAAGGCAAGTATGTAAATAGGCCCAGGACATTACGGCACCAAATAAGTACTCAATAGATATCATCTTCCTACGCCCATTTGATAAGTAGCTTCTGTCAGATAAGTTCTGCTGAAGCCTCAGAAGCTTCCTTCCACAAGTTTGTTCAGATGTAGCCTCTAAGAACATTACCTAGATAACTGAGCCAGTGGTACACTTCAAAAAGTCTTGATGATATTCATGAGTGTCTGACTGAACCACCACCTCCTACTTCTTCCAACATGTGCCTGGATGAGAGTTCAATCAAGAGGGTTGTTCTGACAATCTCAAGCTACGTGGGGAGCTGCTGCATTTTTCTGGCTACTCAAATCATTTGAAACTGAGTGTTATGGATTGAATTGTGTCCCCCCAAAATATGTGTTGTAAATCCTAACCTCTGTGCCTGTGGTTATAATCCCATTTGGGAATGGGTTGTCTTCGGTGTGTTAATGAGGCAGGATTAGTGTAGGGTGTATCTTTAGTTAATCTCTTTTGAGATATAAAGGAGATTAAAGAAGCAAAAATGGGCAAAGAGAGATACCAAGCCACATGAAGATTGCCCAGGAGCATAAACTCAGAAGAGGCAAAGGACTTCTTCCAGAGAAGACAAAAAGAGAAAGCTTTCCCCGAGAGCTGGCAGTAGCGTTGCTAGGGGGGTGTGGGACACTGTCAAGGGAGATGACACCAAAATGACCCCAGGGTCTCCGGCGGCAGCAGAGGTAGCAGGGGAGGGGTTGCCAAGGCAGTGGCATCTCTAAGGTTGGTGTCACCCATTACACAGTGTAGTAACTCATCACGCCCGCAGGTCACCCACCAGTCATTAGGGTTGGTGTCACACAGTGTGGTAACTCGTCACCACCCCTCAGTCACCCACTAGTCACTAGGGTTGGTGTTACCTAGTGCAGTAACTGGTCAACCTTCTCCCCCCTCAGGTCACCAGCCAGTAAGAGTGTCAGTGACTAGACCTGGGCCCCTGCCATTGGGCAGAGAGGAGGGTCTCCACCTTGGCCAATGGGAGAGGGGAGGAACATACTAATTACCACAATATTGTAGTAAAACACCAGAAAATCTGACAAAATCAGCAACTATAAAAACACCGGCAGCAATGAAGGAGAACATAATCGGAGGAGTAAATTCATGTCATAATTGAGGTGGAAGCCAAGGTTAGTACCAAGGAACAAGTATTAGGTGTCAGGTTCAGCTGCATACACAAGATAATAAAGAGTGGACAAAAAGCAAGAAGCCAAGAGATGAGGGTATTGGATATAGTTTGGAAAGTAGGCATCAGGCTATGGCTTTGTTATTTCTAGTCATGGATAAGGAGCAGGCTTAAAGTTATATTAAAAAACAAAAACAAACTTACCACAATCGAGTCGATTCCAACTCATAGCGACACTAGAGGACAGAGTAGAACTGCCTCATAGAGTTTCCAAGGCTGCAAATCTTTACGGAAATAGATTGCCACATTTTTCTCCTGGGGATTGGCTGGTGTGACCTTCTGGTTAGCAGCCAAACACTTAACCACTGCACCACTGAGGTCAAAAGTTGTATTAGCAGGTCAGAAAACTAGTAAGGCACTGAGACCAGAAGAACTAGGTGGTGCCTGGCTTTCACTACTAACTGTTCTGAGCAGGATCACAACAGAAGGTCCTGGACAGAGTGGAAGAAAAATATAGAACAAAATTCAGATTCATAAAAAAGACCAGACTTATTGGTCTGATAGAGACCAGTGGAACATCTGAGACTAAGGCCCTTAGACACCCTTCAAACCTGGGACTGAATATACTCCTGGAGATCACCTTTCTGCCAAACAATAGACAGGCCTATAAAGTGAACGTTAACACCTATAAGGAATGTGCTTCTCAGAACAGTCTACTACATGAGATCCAAAGGGTAGTATTTGCCCAAAAACAAAGTTCAGAAGGCAGGAAGGGGCAGGAAAGATAGACAAATGGATATGGGGAACTCAGGGAGGAAGCAGGTAGAGTGCTGTCACATTGAGGGGATTGCAACTAATCCCATGAAACAAAATATGTATAAATTGTTGAATGGGAAACTGATTTGTTCTGTAAACTTTCACCCAAAGCATAATAAAATGTTCAAAAAAAAGAAAAGAGAAATAGTAAGGCATATATTTCTTAATCACCTGTAATTTCATAATGTTTTCTCTGGGATTTTGGAAAAGTAACACTTACTTTACTTGAATAGAAATGGCCTAAATTTATTGAGTCGAAGAATGTAATTGAATCATACTTCCTCAGGGAGGTATGGACGTTTGACTTCAGTTATTAAAACTGTTGCTGATGCTCAATCCACTCCTGAACACCCAAGAAAATAGAATATTTTGCATAACAGGAAAGTCACTCCTTCTTGAAATAAAGTATGTTATCTTTCTAAGACTCTGAGCAAATGTGACACTATTCAGTTTCACTTTGTATCTCATTCTGTTGATTTGATTGTTTCTACCCATTTATCCTAGATTTCCTTTCTGAAGCCATGAGAACAAACCTTGTCATCTTGTTTGGAAACTGTGTAATACAGAAGCTGTCAGGTAGTTTCATTAAGTTTATTTCATCAACAGCTTTGAAGTAGCTCTTTGGGGATAGGTTTGAGGAACTCTGTGAAAATTCAAAGTTCATTCACTCATCACTGCATATCCAGTATGCCTATAATAAAGCAAGGAGACTGGCTAATTGTGAAATTAGTCTTATTAACAAAACCAAACCAAACCCATTGCTGTCTAGTTGATTCCAACTCATAGCGACCCAAAAGGACAGAGTAGAACTACCCCGTAGGGTTTCCCAGGCTGTAATCTTATGGAAGAAGACTACCGCATCTTTCTCCTGTGGAGTGGAGCAGTGGAGAGTTCGAACCGCTGACCTTTTGGTTAGCAGCCTAGTGGTTAACCACTGCACCACCAGGACTCCTTTGAGTCTTATTACTTTAGCATAATTCTATATTTATAAGAACTGGTTCATGACAGATGGAAACTATGTCTTTAATGGAACCATCATGAAATATCCTGAATTTGAAGCAACCATCCTTTGTGAGCCATTGACTCCAGAGAGTTACTAAGTTCAGTTGACTTCTTTGGATTATAGATTCTATACAGACAGATTTACAATCACCTTGCCCTAAATTTGGGAGTAGCTAATTGCAGCTGGATTGTAAAAGCTGGCTCCCTATTGATAGTATAAGTCCATCCAGAATGCCTTCATCTATAAATCTCTGTGATGGGGCAGGTGCCTTTCCTAAATAATTCTCTATGCAGAGGTATGCATTAAAAACAGCTTGTCAAATTGACTAAGAGGGAAACTCGGTGTTGCCTGGTCCATCTCCCTACAGAGGCACATTTTGACACAGTGTATTTCAGTGCTAATAATGACATTAGAAGATGTTGGAAAGAGATCTAATTCAGCATGCAGAAGTGACTTTGCTGTCATCTCCTATTTTCTGCACAATTGACAGCAGATACTTGGGCCTGAATTTTTATTTCAGGTCAAAGTTCCAAGGCAGGAGACTGTCTGTTAGAAACAGATAAGACCAAAACCAATACGAAAGCACTTGTTGGAAGTGTCAGTGGTGCTGAGAATTTGAAAGGGATGCTTCAGTTTTCTGTTTAGGACATGACATAACAACATATGTTTTAGCAGCAAGAAAAACCAACCAGCAGCTCCCTGTCAGTTTTCCATTGTTCCTACTGGGAAGATTTCAGAACTCAAGTCTGATTTCTCTGGGAGAAGAGATATTTTTTAAAAACTAGCATAGCCTCTTTTGTCATTTTCTGTTCCCCTTGCCAATATTTCCTAGAATATTTCAAATAAATCCGACTTGCTGGTATTTTTTTTAGCACCAAGACCAATAATCCATACTTTATGATTTTATTATCAAACAGCAACTAGAGTTGCATCACTGAATCTAATGAAAAAAGGGTTGAGGATCAACAAAGTTGAGGGTTTATAAAATCGCTTAGATGTGTTGACCCACCTAGTTAAATGAGAGAACTAAGGTGTTTTAAAAGCTGCTCTGTAAATGTTCTGGGTTGGACTCTAGACAACTTGCACCCCACTTGCTGGCAAGCAGACTCCTGCTTCCTTCAGTTTGAGCATGCCACATTAATATTTAGACAATCAAGTTGTAGTGAGCATCACCCTAGCCTTTTGTCACTTTGTTTAAATTTGAACTACTTCCACAAAAGTCACCAGTTTATTTGATCTATGCAACAGAAGCTTCCCCATCAAAGTGTTACAATTTTGAACATGTTCACAATCCTCAACTTGACAATGTTCTTTCTTTCCTTAACCTCGTTCTTAATACCCATTGGTACCCTGTATTTCTTACGCACACCTGAAACTAGAATGCAAGGGCTTCCGTTCTTCTCTTCTGTGCCTCTTTTATTTTTATTAGTATTACTACTTAAATATTTCTTGTGGTATGTGAATTAAAATTGGTCATTTTACTTTTCTCTTCAAGAAGGAGTGATTTAAAACCCAACTATGTACATAAAGGGATTATTTGATGTAGAACCCTCCATCATTCATCATCATAGATGGTTTGGTCTTTGAAACAGAACCCTGGGGGAACCTTAAATTCCAAACCTGAAACTACCTCACAGCAGACCTGATTTGCAGTTGTAACAAAAGTGAACCCTGCCGCACTTGTTTATCTCAGGAGACTTATGTCTCATATCTTTCTCATTTTCCAGTAGCCTGGCCTCTGGGACAAGTGCTTTACTTCTTTTTGCATTTCTTCTTTGTAGCTAGATTTATTCCCAATACTCTACATAAGCAATAGATTTTACAACGTTATTGCCGCAAGGTCTATAAACAGATTTCTTTTAAGAGTCTGTAAAATTGTCATTACTTTGGTCAGTACTTAATTCAGCTTGCATAAGGTAAAGCTATAAAGCTATGGGCCTTTTTCTTTTTTTTAAATAAGCAATTTTTTTCTGCAACTGAATGTTGCCTTTAGAAAAAAATCTTTTTGGGAAACTGTGTACTGATTCCAGGAATTCTACCATTGCTCAAACTTTTTAGGAAACTTCCCTTTTAGAATTTCCTTTAGTGTCAGGGTGCAGTTTTATTGTTTTTTAAATGATCCAGTCATTAATTTATAATCCTTGCCATTGTTTGCCAATAATTCTTCTATGAATTATTTGGTTATAAGAATCAACTGCAAGTGACTATTATTAATTTCTAAACAATAAAGCCTGCCAGCTAAAGAAGAAAAGCTATACCACTGTGAATGGCCCAAAGAATAAGTCTCCATCTCGGGACACAGCTTTAAAAAAAAAAGAAAAATTATTTTAAACTATGGGATCATCATCAGAATAAGTGAATTACCTCCCATGGTCTCTTCTGAATCTAAAATTGTGAAAATTATTTAGATAAGCTTTGTATATTCATTTAATGATATGACTATACACACAATACAACAATTTTTCCTTGGTTGGGCATTTTTATTTTTTATTTTAGTTTCCTTTTATTGTACTTTAGATGAAGGTTTACAGAGCAAACTAGTCTCTCATTAAACAATTATACACATACTATTTTGTGACATTGGTTGCCAACCCCTGTCATTTTTATTTTTGACCTTCCAGTTAGCACTCAGAGGAGTTAGAGCATTAGGGTCAGCTAGTTTTCTCAGTTCCATTGGAAATGTTTTCAATGAACCAATTATTCCTTAAGTGGGTCTAGATGAACACACACACACACACACACACACACACACACACACTCATATTCAAAAACATTTGCAGATAGACCCTGGCTTACAAGGGGTTTCTGTTCGACTACTCCATCGTATGTGGGTTCTGACATAAGTTGAATATCTCATTTTTTTTTTTTAGTTTCCATTATTATTGCCTTTTTATTATCAGTATATTTATAAATCTGATCTTTATTTGTGTTTCAGGGTAGGCATGAGAATGACAACATCAACAATTTACACACTGCGACATTGTATATAGTACGTTATTGACGATAAAATGTACTAAAAAGCAAAACGAAACAGACGGTCGTAAGAGCAGTTCATCGTAACTCGAATATGCCATAAACTGGGGAATACCTGTAGTAGTCAGAAATTCTTTAATGCATTTTAAACCAGTTTCTGCATATTCATGTAGCTGACACCTTGTACTTTCCTGGTAGCTCCCCTGGCACCATGTTGTGGGAGGCCACCTATATGTATGGGCAATGAAAGCCAAAACCTATTGCTGTTGAGTCAATTCCGACACATAGTGACCCTATAGGGCAGGGTAGAATTGCCCCATAGAGTTTCCAAGGAGCAGCTGGTGGATTTGAACCGCTGACCTTTCGGTTAGTAGCCAAGCTCTTAACCACTGAGCCACCAGGGCTCCTAAAGCCGATGTTGACCAGGGGATGTTTGTCACTGGAGGATTCCTTTTGTTCCAGGAGCTTAGTGCAAGCATTTGCCCCATGATTCTCTATGTTTTAAGTCATTCCACAGGCCCTTTTACAAAATTGTAACTTGAAGACATGTCAAGCTACTATTTTTAGAGAAGAGCAGGATAGAATAAACTTTATTATGTAAGGCAGTGGCTTGCAAAGCATTCTCCAAATATTTAGTAGGCTTGACTCCACGGTAGTGGGTTTGATTTCAGCTCAAGTATAAAGTATGACATGACCTCCCGCATTTTTTTTTCCTCCAGGGCCTGCTGAGAGAGGAGGGGCAGATTAATTATTCATTCCAGTATGCCTGCTTGCCCCTGGCTACAGAGTATGGGTAGGAGCAAACAGTATATAGACGATTGTGGACATTGCCAAGCCATCTTCCACCTGATACTGTTTGAGAATCTCTGGATGTCTTAAACACTACTGAGCCAAGGATTAAGTCAGGAGGGATTCCATGTATCTCAGATTCAATACCTGTAGGAACAGAAGGGATGAGCCCAGTGGGAGGAGAAGTGTAGCTGGGTAGACAGAGGTCAGATATCCCTGGATGAATCCCTTCTGAAGCACAATGTCAGTTGCTGCTAAGAAATTCCTTTGTAGACTAGCTGATACCTTTACCCCAACATTAAATCTCTGAGAAAAACGGATTTAGTTCAAGGAACTTTATTGTCCATGGAGACACCCGGAAAGCATAAACCTTACACAACTGAGGCTGTCTGTGATTTTTGACCAGCTAGAGTGGTTTCTTTCAAAAGTTAATATTTATCTCGCCATAATATTTGCCTTCACACGGTAAGTGCTGCTATTTTCCCATGACTGCAATGAAGAATTGTGGTAAGATAAACTCACCTCTATAAGATAAATGTCAAATGTTTAATGAAAATCACGGGATAAGTACTCCAAGTTTACTTTGAATTTGCTAAGGTTCTGGCCCTCCAGTAAAATTTAACTCACAAAATTTTCCAAGTATGAGTCTCTGTGCTGAAAACGGGATCACAAGAAATGAATTCTGAGAGGCGGCATGCCTTAGTGAAAAGACAGCTGGTGTAGGAATGCAAATTTTTGTAGCAAATTTTCTTCACTGTTCCTATACTGACTGGTGGAGTGATTCTCTTGGCCTCAGTTTCATCTGTAAAATGTTTGGATGACACCAGGTGATCTCTAAGATCCTGTCCTGCTCTAAGATTTTGTGTTTCTATATTAATATATGATCAGGTTAAAGTCCATGGTCCATCATAAATTTTACAGCCCAATGTTTTTGGTATAAGACATTGGATATGATTTTGAGGATAAAAGATCCGAGCGGTGTTCTCTGCCGGAAAGAAGCCACAACATTATTGGAGAAAATAGGACAGACACACAAAAAGCAAAGTAAAAGTCTACTCTTACTGAAATTTTGGTATTTTCTCAGAAAAAAAAGGGAAAGTTTAGTTGATGCTGGACAATTTGTGTTATAACTACAAACATCTAGGTCTTCAGAGTTGTGGTAGACCTCTCTGATATGTATTTGACCAGGAAATGTGGAGTTGAAGTTCTGAGATGGAGTGAATTGCCTTTCACCCCAGCTTTCAGCCGAGATATTCCATTTTTATCTGTTTAATGTATTGGGAATCCTTGTCAAATCTAATTTGAAGGTAAGAGTCCATTTTTGAAAAAGTTTGAAAACCTTTGGTTTAGGTAATACTATTTTTCATGGTGTTAAACACACCTGGACTAGCATCCCAAAAACCATTAACATCAGGTTGATTCAGACTCACAGTGACCACATGAGTAGAGTAGAACTGCTCCATAGGGTTCCCAAGGCTGTAATCTTTATGGAATCAGTCTGCTACATCTTTCTCCCTTGGAGCAGCTAGTTGGTTTGAAACTCCAACCTTTCAGTTAGCAGTCAAGCGCTTAAGCACTGCACCACCAGGGCTCCAGCATCCCACCTTCCACTTAATCAAGATCTTTGTCTCTTTATTCCAAATCTCCCGCAAAGCATGTTTCTTGTAGACCAGGTGCAGAAGATATCTCTTCAAGTCTCTTTCTTTGCCTAGGTTTCCCCAGGGTAACCAGTTCAATATGAAGAATTGAAATAAAAACAAAATGCAGTGCATAACTAACTTTTGACAACCATTGCTGTGTATGTACATAGTGTTTATATACTTTTGTGCTCAGGACTAACATGTTGGGTGACAGCTCTAGGAATATAAGCTCTGTATACATAGCCAGCCACATAAAAACTATGATATATTTGCTCTGTTCATATTAGCTCACCTATGAACTCAAACTCGGGGGAGCAGTATTATATCCTCACCAGCACATTGTGGGAACTCAGAAAAAAATCAGCAATAACAAAATTGCTGAGAGGTAGGTGGCAAGTGTTATTATTATCATTTTATAGAGGAGCAAAAATGTGGAGTGGTAAGGTCAAGTATCTTGTTTAAAGGGACGCAGAATAGTGGAGTTGATCCATGGAATTATTAACTTCTGTTTTCTAATCTAGTGGACCTGAGGTTATAGAATCCAACTAGGAAGGTCAAAGTTATCAGTTTTATGTTATGAGACAGTTAAGCTGCATGCGTTGCTTCTGTTCTTTCGTCCTCTCACCTGGGAGCTACTTGATGACTTTGGCCTCAGTCGCTTCCGCCATCCTGGGAAACCTGAACCTGAAACCAGAGACTATATTAAAAGTCAGTGCTTCTGACGGTGAATTTCAGCTCTCCTGTGCTCTAGGCTCTTACATATTTTTATCTAATCAGAATCTACACTTTTTCAATTTTTGTTTCTTTTGTTGGGAAATGGCCTGGTGATCTCTTAAGAAAAGTACAGGAACTTCCAGTAGGGACACCTGGGAGACCTGTTTAAAGCTAAATATTAGAAACAGTATGCTGGGGTGATGGAAAGGAGGGATTTGACCCAACATTCTGATGGATCCCACAGCTTCTGAAATACTGTGTTAATGTCTAGATCCACATTTGAAGAAGAGACTTGATAGAAAGATGCCTGCTGAGAACAGTTTTGTAATAATTAATTGATGGTCATTGTCTTTTGCCTCTCCATAGAGTTGGCACTGTTGACCATACCTTCCTTCAAATTCTCTTTTCTTAGCTCAGGAACCATACACTTACTTCTATAATAGCCACTCTGTTTCTTCATTCACTTCTGTCTGTTATCCATCAAATGTGGGTGCTGTTAGAGGGATTCTCCAATTCAGGGCTTTATGAAAATAAAAAATGATGTCGATGACAACAGAACCCACGTCTTGAAATCAGAACTTCATGCCATTTTGTAGCATTCTGGTTTTGACTTCTAGTTTCTTCTCACTGGAAATCTGATAAGAAACTTTACCCTTTTTTACCTGTCCCAGTACCAGTTGCCATGGAGTTGACTCTGACTCATGACGACATTATGTGTCAGAGTGAAATTGTGCCCCATAGCATTTTCAGTGGCTGATTTTTTGGAAGTAGATGGCCAGGACTTTCTTCCAAGTCACCTCTAGGTGAACTCAAACCTCCAACATTTCAGTTAGCAGTGGAATGCCTAAACCATTTGCAACACCCAGGGTTACTTTGTTACAGGGTTATTTGTTATCAAGGGAATATATGACATTTGTTCTGGTCTAGTTTGTGATTATTCTTCACTCTGATAATCCTTTCCCGTGTGTCTCATTATATATTTTGCTAGAATTTGTTGCCTCTTTCTTCCAATGTCTTTACTACTACTTTCAGATTATTCTCAAACTCTGCATTGTTGTTGTTAGGTGCTGTCTAGTCAGTTCTGACTTAGCGTACCATAGAATGAAACACTTCCCGGTCCTGTGCCATCCTCACAATCATTGTTATGCTTGAGCCCCTCTTTGCAGCCACTGCGTCAGTCCATCTCGCTGACGGTCTTTCTCTTTTTCACTGACCCTCTACAAACTCTACATTAGGAGACGGATAAAAGTAATTAAAGAACTGAATCTATCAATTACTTTTCTTCCATTTTGTAAGTTTAGGACACTGACAGGTCATTATTCCAACCTTTTGAGTTACTTTGTGTGGAAGGCAGAATTCTAAGATGTCTCTGAAGATTTCTGTTTCCTGGTGTACACATCCCATATAAGCTTCTCTCCTTAAGTGTGTACAAGATCTATGAACAGGATGGGATACGACTCCCAGGATTAAGTTTCACTATATGGTCATACGGCAAAGGTGAAGGGATTTTGCAAATGCCACTAAGTATCTTCATCAGTTGATTCTGAGTTAACTAAAGGGAGATTATCCTAAGTAGGCTGAACTAGTTAGGTGAGCCCTTAAAAGAGACTTTAGAGGGTAGAGGCATTCTCTTGCTGGCCTTAAAAAAGTAAGCCATCATGAGTTCTATACCAAAAAAACTCGTTGCCGTCGAGTCAATTCCAATTCATAGAGACCCTATAGGACAGAGTAGAACTGCCTCGTAGGGTTTCCAAGGAGCGGCTGGTAGATTTGAAATGCCGACCTTTCGGTTAGCAGACAAGCTCTTAGCCACTACACCACCAGGGCTCCATGGGTTCTATAGCTACAAGGAAATAAATTCTGCCAACAACCACATGAGCTTGGAAGAGGGCCCCGAGCCTCAGATGAGATTGCATCCCAGCTGACACCTTGACAGCAGCCTGGTGAAACACTGAACAGAGGATCCAGCTAAGCTGTGATGATGCGGTCTAGGGTATGGCCATAGGAGAGAGTGATGAGATAGGATACAGGATCAACGAAGCAGAGAAGTTCAAATAACAGAGGACAAGATGGTAAAAGGATCATCAACCTAACTAACAAAAAGAAAAGAAGAATAAACACTGTAGTGAGTGCCTATGAGCCAGGAACAAATATTTTTGAGAAACGAGGAGATACAATCTGGGGGTCACTGGATGACAGAAATAATAGGGATGGGGTGACGTTGTTGGCTGAGATTCAAAGCTGAGTTCTTCCTTCCCATGAAGACAGAGGGAGAATGGTCTAAAAGTAGCAAGGAAAAGCACAGACATCACTTATCCACGTACAGACCCAGTAGGACAAGCATTGTGTGAGAAAAGCATTGGCACCGTTTGAGATGGCTGCAGCAGAAGCAGGGTCTCCCAGGGAAGAGCCAGATTCTAGTTACAGCAAGAATAGGAAGGGAATTCTCAGAGAATAGGTTCTGATTACTAATTGGGCATCCTAGTGACCATCCTTGAGGAGCCATGGTGGCACATTGGTTAAAGTGTTCGGCTGCCAACCAAAAGGTCAGCAGTTCGAACCCACCAACTGTTCTGAGGGAGAAAGATGCAGTAGTGTGCTTCCGTAAGGATGACAGCCTTGGAAACCCTGTAGGGGCAGTTCTGCTCTGTCCCATAGAGTGGCTGTGAGTTGGAACTGACTTGATGGCAATGGATTTTAGTGACCTTCCTTATAGTATCCAAGTAGAAAGACCAACAGAATTTATGCATTTACAAATCTATCATACAAAAAATTGGATATTTCATCAGCGATTTTGTTTGTATCCATGATACTAGATGCAGGAGAATATTTATCCTTGGGACATTTTTTTCTTCTTCTTCTTATACATTCTGGCTGAAATGAGCCGTGGAAATGCTGTTTATTTAGCCAAGATTTTGACTGTGCAAATGATCTTTACTTAATTGGCTTCGATAGATCAAAAGTAGGAAAAGTAATCTGCATGCTGGGCTGTGATTTTATAGGCTTATATATTTGGGAGGTGTTAGTAGGGTAGAAAACTAAAGCTTGTAGATTGCTTATCATTATCAAGGTCAGAAACAGAAACTGTGAAGGAGTAATGGTCTTGTCAACCTAGGAGAATTTCCTGAGCTGTTGAAAGTAGCTTAGGAACGTGCAAAACAAAAGGAAAGGCAAGCCTTGTAAATTGTGGATATTTGTTTATTTTTGTTAATTTCCTTTGTGTAATAAAATGCCTTTCATTTTGTTAGCCAGTATTTAAAGTTTTAGCTTTCTTCCGATTGATATGCCACAGGCAATAAATTATGCACAGTGCTGCTAAAAACAAACCAGTTTTTTAAAAAAGCAATAATTACCAAAGACCAGAATTACAGTCAGCATTAAAACAGATAATGTTGGCCCACAGCTCTTTGCCTGCCTCCATTACTACCACAACAGCAATTGGTATTTACAAGCTTCAAACTTGACCATAATTGTTGGCACTAAAGTACCAAGACCCTTGAAGAAAGAACAATGCTAGAATAAACCGTACTGCTTCGCCATCCCTTCCTATCCCGCACAGTCCAGGATTCTGATTGTTCTGTCCACGATGTCTTTCATTTCCTTTCATTCTACTCCAACTTCAGTACGCCAGTCTTTCATCTGTCCT
The DNA here is from genome assembly GCA_030035585.1 of Dugong dugon. NCBI lineage: Eukaryota > Metazoa > Chordata > Mammalia > Sirenia > Dugongidae > Dugong > Dugong dugon. Next base: position 132,239,607 of record CM057462.1, read on the forward strand.
CTAACTGGAGCCTGCATTTTCCCAATCCCATGCAATGGCAAGTCACCTACAGCTCTGCCTTCCTATTTTCACCCTTCATTTGTTTGGGAAGTCCTAAGTAGGGAATATGGGTGTGAAATTGGGATGAATTATAAGGGAATAATTACCCCTGGGACACTGGATAGTCTAAACTTGACACACTGGTGGTTCTGCATTCTACCCTTTGTCATCCCCGTGGGGAGAGCCTGGAGTCCCTGGGTGATGCAGTTAATGTGCTTGACTGCTAGCCAAAAGGTTGGAAGTTTGAGTCCACCCAGAGGCACCTCTGAAATAAAGCTTAGCGATCTGCTTCCAAAAAAATCAGCCATTGAAAACCCTGTGGAGCACAATTCTACCCTGGCACACATAGGGTAGCCATGATTCGGAATCAACTCGGCAGCCGCTGCAGTTTTCTTTCTTTTAATGCTCAAGTAAAGGATGAATTCTGAAAGACTATAGCCTTACCTGCACCAGGTAAATCTCGCTCTCTCCCTCTCTTGCTCTCATTTACTAAGTTATTGAAAATTGAACATAGTACTCTGATTACTCTAAACCCATAGATTCTTAACATGCTTATTTCTTCTTCTTCTCCTGAATTCATTCCTAGGGCCAAGGTGGCCAAGTTGACCCACTGACAGAGCTCCCAGCAGGGCTTACCATTCCAAGGACAATCACTTTAAGACTAACATGCTTTTTTTTTTCTTTTTCTTTTTTAATTGTGCTTTAAGTGAAAGTTTACAGTTCAAGTTAGTTTCTCATACAAAAATTTATACATTGTTATTTGACCCTAGTTGCTCTCCCTATCCTGTGACAGCACACTCCTTCTTTCCGCCCCAGATTTCCCACGTCCATTCAACCAGCTCCTGTCCCCTTCTGCCTTCTCATCTCACCTCTGGACAGGAACTGCCCGTTTAGACTCACGCATCTACTTGAGCTAAGAGGTACCCTCTTCAGAGTATCATTTAATGTCCCATAGTCCAGTCTAATCTTTGTCTGAAGAGTTGGCCTCGGGAATGGTTTTAGTTTTGGGCTAACAGACAGTCTGGAGGCCATGTCTTCCAGGGTTCCTCCAGTCTCAGTCAGACGATTAAGTCTGGTCTTCTTGCTAGAATTTGAGTTCTGCACCCCACTTTTCTCCTGCTCCGTCAGGAACTCTCTGCTGTGTTTCCTGTCAGGGCGGTCATTGGTGGTAGCCAGGTACCATACAGTTCTTCTGGTCTCAGGCTGATGGAGCCTCTGGTTTATGTGGCTCTTTTGTGAGACCAATATGATTTTAATACCATTTTTAGATTTAAGGGCACTGTTTCTGACTGATTGTTGATTGCTGCTAGGAATGTGTGTTTCTTTTTTAAAGGGGGAATCCATTGTTAAAGATTTGCATAGAATATCTTGTGATCTTCTTTTCTCCAATAATACACATTTCATCAGGGCAATAGTGATGCTAGTTTGAGGCAGTTTAATAAGTCCCTTCCACCCTTAACACAAAATCTGGAATGAGTCTCTTATCTGGCTGTTTCTTCCCCATCTGTAGCTTCTGCGTCCTGTTTTCAGACCTAAATGCTCCAGAGCTAATGCTCCTACCTCTCTGGCTGTGTTCAGAGTGACTTACTGTTAGCATTGTTATGAGTCATTGAAGAGAAATTCAAATTACCTATTAAATCAGAGGACTATTTGGGGGAAAATAGGAATTTTATACTTCATTGAAGAGCTGACTTACAGAAGCATCACTTATGTTTACTCCATTGAACTGCTTTGGGAAATGTCACTGGGGCACCCGAATTGGGAAATTCACGGCTCTCACATACAAAATTCCTTTCCACAGTATTATTTCTAAACTGTTTCAGGCAAGCAACCAAATGTCAACTGCTGTCATCATCTCTGCAGAATGTTTTAATTAACCCCTTCATTGGTAAACGATCAGCCCTTTCACCTACCTCCCAGAGAAGTGTTTCTCTAACAGGTGATGGAATTGGCCATTTTGTTCCCCAAGCTGTCAGAGGTGTGTGCTCTGTGGAGAGCGAGGATGTTTCCATCCAGGTGTGGTGGGGAGTTCATGGGCAGACTGTGATATGTCACACTCTTTATTCTTGTTAAGAGGCTTGCCTGCCTGCCTCTGATTTCCTACTTGCATAACCCCCACCTCTTTCCTTTTTGATTATCTGTGTTGATGGGCTCTTAATTTTTATGATTTTCCTAAATCATATTGATGATAGATAATTCAGTAGAAGATTATATTAGGTGGCAGTGAAGATATTTTGTGTATTTGCAATGTGTTTGTCTTTTCTGCTGGCTTGTGTTTCCCTGGAAGGAGCCCTACTGGTGCAGTTGTTAAGCTCTAGGCTGCTAACAGAAAGGTTGGTAGTTCGAACCCACCAGCTGCTCCACAGGAGAAAGATGTGACAGTCTGCTTCCATAAAGATTTACAGTTTTGGAAACTCTGTGGGCAGTTCTACTCTGTCCTATAGGGTCAGTATGAGTTGGCATAGACTTGATGGCAATGGTTTCTTTGTTTCCCTGGTAGACAATATACTTAGAATTATCGGGAATAATGGGGGTTGAGGACAGCTCTGAATGAAGAAGACAAGAACACCATTATTTTTTTCAATTAAGTTTAAAACCATTTATTACTCAGTTATGTAAAACTCTGCTAGATAATGTGAGTGATATAAAACTACCACAAGATATAGCTCTGGCTTCAGAGAGTGATGGAACGGGTCCACATTTATTGTGCACTTACGGTCTGCAGAGCACTGTAAAAGTGACGAAGAAATAAACACAAGAAATACAGAAAAATATTTATAATTAAAATGATGAAAACAGTATGTGACTACGTGTTCAATGAATGGCACAAATGATCAGAGTTGTAGTTGTTCAGAGTGGGGAGGAAATACTGGAGGACCCAAGGAGTTACACCCAGAGTAATTTTGTTTTAAATGCCAATCTGATGAAGTCAGCCTACCCCAACCCTGCTCAAAATCCCCTCAGTGACTCCACTTTACCAGGCCTTACTTCTGCAGCCTCATCCCTTACCCTCTTCCTCTAGAACTTGATGCTCCAGCCACTCTAAAAGTTGCTCTCAGTTTCTCAGAGTGCTCCACTCTGTATGCCTTGGAGCTTTTATTCCTCTTAATTCTTCTGCCTGGGACCCCTGTCATGGTTTGAATTATGTCTCCCCAAAAACGTGTGTATCGATTTGGCTAGGCCATGATCCCTGGTACTGTGTGATTTTCCCATATGTTGTGAACCTGCCTGTATGATGTTAATGAGGGAGGATGGGTGGCAGTTGTGTTAGTAAATCAGGACCTGATCTACAAGACTGGATTGTGTCCTGAGGCAATTTCTTGAGATATAAAAGACAGAAGTGAGCAGTGAGACTGGGGGACCCCATACCAGCAAGAAAGCAGTGCCAGGAGCAAAGCGAGTCCTTTGGACCGGGGTCCCCGCACAGAGAAGCTCCTAGTCCAGGGGAACGCCGAAGAGAAGAAGGCCGACAGAGAGAAAGAGGCTTCCCCTGGAGCTGACGTCCTGAATTTGGACTTTTAGCCTAACTTTACTGTGAGGAAATAAACTTCTCTTCATTAAAACCATCCACTTGTGGTGTTCCTGTTATAGCAGCACTAGATGACTAAGACAGACCCATTTATTTCTTTTTTATGTTTCTCCTGCCTTGCTAATTCTTATTCATTCTCAGAGATTTCCTGAGACATTCCTAAGCCCCAGTACCTGGGTTAGATAAGTCCCTGGCACCTTGCACTTTCCTTACTGTAATGCCTGCACATTCCCTGTGTTCCTTCCACACTGGACTCTCAGCTCCCTGATTGGTGAGGACCTCCTTAGCTGTTTCACAGCTTGTGCCCAGGACAGTGCCTGAGGTCTTATGGAGCAGCTCTTTGAAGGTTCTGTAGGATTCGTACAGCTAGCAAGGAGCAGGAACAGCTGGATCAAGGCTGAGAGTGAAATGACATTTATCCCCCATCCTCCTTGTACCCTGCATCACCTTTTTTTATTCTCACGTGAACTCTGTGAACTCAGTATTATTATAACTATTTTACAGAAGAAGAAACTGAATATTTAAATACCTAACTTGGAGCTAGAATTTGAATCAAGTTCTGATTGACCCTAAGGATTAATTTGGGGACTGTTTATTTATACATTCAAAGCAATTTAATGATGATTAAGCCGATGATGATGATGATGATAATCCCTAAAATTTGAGTTGATGTGTTGCTAAACACTTGGCATGAATTACTGTATTTTTCACCAATAATACACCCACATAAATAATGCATCCACACATTTAACGCCCACAAAAATAATGTGCGGGGGGTTGTTGCACAGTTGGCGTAAAATATATAACATGTTATTTGTGTAAAAATACAGTAGCTCACTAATGCACCCAAGAACACTGTAAATGAGATATCATAATTATCCTTGTTTCACAGATGAGCAAACTGAGGCTCAGAGAAGTGGACAGGCCCAAAGCCACCCCACTAGTGAGGGGAGTACAGGCCTGTGAATCTCAGCTATCTGACTCCAGGGCTTGGGATCAAGAGTCGAGTCGGACCCTTGGACTCTCAGATCAGCTACTGGGATTTCAGTCCTGCCTCTTACGATTTGTACAACTTTGGGAAGATTACTTTACCTCTCTGTGCCCTCATTTGAATTTCTGTGGATAAACATAAAATCCTTAGCACAGAGCCTGGTATAGAGCAAATGCCCAGTAAATGTTAATTATAGTATGGTTATTAGAATTACTGTTAAAGATCTCATTTCATCAGAGTCAGGGATTGATTCCTTGTTGTCTCTTTAATATAGCACAATATTCAGGTTTTTTTTTTTTTTTTTTGGTACTTTTATTTTTTGATAAATTTTTAAGTTAAATGTGATGGAAAAGTTTCCAAGGAGTCAGGACTTACAACAATAATTACTCAATTTTGTGGTGAATCACATTTCAAGTGAACTTTCAGAAGCTCTGCATTTTGAGATACAGATAGTGGTGAGAAACATGTCTTTTCCAATTAGAAACTATATTAACAGGCCAACATCAAGCCTTGGAGAAAAACCTGGACAGAAGCTTCAGGGAAAAGGAGCTGAGTATGGGCCTGTGATTTACTCTCCTCACAATTAAATTTTTGCATTCGTGCTGGTAGAATGATTCAGCTAGCTTCATCATCTTGTCTGTAACAGTTTGAGCCTGGGCTCCCTAATTCGTGATTTGACATAATGAGATGTGTTTTGGTTTCTCTGCTTGGTCTTCTAACTGTGGGTACCACATCAATACAAACTACGGAAAGTAAAAAGGTCTCAGTTCAAAATCACCCTTTATTGAACAAAAAGATGTACAAGGGATTGCTACAGTTTCAAGTGAATTTGACATTTGTTTTAATATAAGCTATTACAATTTCCTACATTATTAATTGGTGAAAACTCTTGAAATTGACATAATGAAAACATTACAGAAACAAGACCTTTTTTTTATTTTTTCCTGATACCAAATAGCAGTATAAATACCTTCACCTTTCTGGACCTCTGTTTTCTCATGTGTAAAATGAGTGATTTGGACTCGATTAAACCAAAAAAACCAAACCCGTTGCCATCGAATCGATTCCGACTCCTAGTGGCCCTATAGGACAGATTAGAACTGCCCCATAGGGTTTCCAAGGAGTGGCTGGTGAATTCAAACTGCCAACCTCCTGGTTAGCAGCCATGGCTCTTAACCACTGCATCACCGGATTAGAGGTCGGCAAACTACAGCTTGTGTGGCAAATCTAGGCCACCACTTGTTTTATAAATACAGATTTATTGTAACACAGCTACTCTTATTTGTTTATGCATTATTTATGGCTGCTTTAAGCTGGTGGCCAAATGGTTAACAGCTCAGGCTGCTAACCAGAAGGTCGGCAGTTTGAACCCACCAGCTCCTCCTTGGAAACCCTTTGGGACAGTTCTAATCTGTCCTATAGGGTCACTATGAGTTGGAATCAACTCCACGGCAAGGGATTTGGTTTTTGGGTTTTTTTCCACTGCAATGACAGAGTTGAATAGTTGTGACACAAACTCTGAAATATTTATGATCTTGCCCTTTACAGAAAAAGTTTGTGGAGCCCTGAACTAGATGATCTCTAAGATAATTTCTAGCTCTAAGCTAAAAACACAGCTCCACCATTTGCCAGCTGGGTGATCTTGGGTGTTATGAGTTGCTTTGTATCTCTCCAACAGGTGTGTTCTAGTGATAACCCCTGGTACGTGACCTTATTTGGAAATAAAGTTTTTACAGATGTAATTAGTTAACCTGAGGTGATGCTGGAATAGAGTGGACCCTAAACCAATATGACTGGTGTCCTTATAAAAAGAAGAGAAGAGATGCAGACACAGAGATGCACACAGGGAGATGGCCATGTGAAGACAGAGGCAGTGATCGAGTTATGCTACCACAAGCCAAGGAATGCTTGGGGCCATCAGAAGCTAGAAGTAAGAAAGGATTCCTCCCCCAGAATCTTCAGAGAGAGCATGACCCTGCTGACACCTTGAATTTAGACTTCTAACCTCCAGAATTATGTGAGAATAAATGTCTGTTGTTTTAAGCCACCCAGTTTGTGACACTTTTTCTACGGCAACCCTAGAAAATGAATACATTGGACAAGTCATTTAACATGTCTAGGCCTCAGTTTTCTCCTCTGTAAAACAGAAATGACAATAATAGAACCTACCTCATAGGTTTGTTGGGTGGATTAATTGAGATAATCCACATAAGGAGCATAGTGCATTCCAAGTACATAACAGAGACACACCAAAGTTTGTTGATGTTAGGTACCATTGAGTCAGTTCCGACTCATAGCAACCCATATACAACAGAATGGAACACTGCTGAGTCCTGTGCCATCCTCAGAATTGTTATGCTTGAGCACATTGTTGCAGCCACTTTGCCAATCTATCTTGTTGAGGGTCCTCTTTTTTGCTGACCTTCTACTTTACCAAGCGTCATGTCCTTCTCAAAGGATTGATCCCCCCGATAACATGTCCAAAGTATACGAGACGTAGTCTTGCCATCCTTGCTTCTAAGGAGCACTCTGGTTGTAATTCTTCCAAGACAGATTTGTTCTTTTGGCAGTCCATGGTATATTCACTATTCTTCGCCAACACCACAATTCAAAGTCGTCGATTCTTCTTCAGTCTTTGGTATTCATTGTCCAGCTTTCGCACACATATGAGGTGATTGAAAGCACCATGGCTTGGGGCAGGCACACCTTAGTCTTCAAGGTGACATCTTTGCTTTTTAACACTTTAAAGAGGTCTTTTGCAGCATATTTGCCCAATGCAATATGTCCTTTGATTTCTTAACTGCTTCCATGGGTGTTGATTGTGGATCCAAGTAAAATGAAATCCTTGACAACTTCAATCTCTTCTCTATATATCATGATGTTGCTTATTGGTCCAGTTTTTAGGATTTTTGTGTTCTTTATGTTGAGGTGTAATCCATAATGAAGGCTGTAGTCTTTGATCTTCACCAGTAAGTGCTTCTAGTCCTCTTCACTTTCAGCAAGCAAGGTTGTGTCACCTGCATAACTGAAGTTTAGCTGTTACTATGATCATCATGGAGCCAGCTACGGGCTGGCAGTTTGAATCCACCAACTGTTCCGTGAAAACCGTTTGGGGCAGTTCTACTCTTCCCTGTAAAGTCTCTATAAGTTGGAATCAGCTTGACAGCAACGGGTTTGGTTTGGTTTTATTGTCATCATCATCATTATTAATAGCACTATAGTTTTCTATTTTATTAAATAATAACAATATGCCAAAATGTATATGCAATCTACAGTTTTATTTTAAAATACCTTTTGGGCTTGTATCTCATGACCGACTTAAAACTCTCAGCAGGAATCTCTGTGACCAGCGGAGATACTATTCCACAAGCTGGGCCCCCCTCCCACTGATAATTCTGTGAGTTCCCTCAATCTGTACATGATGGCTGGCAAGAGGATCTCTAGTCTATGAAATGAGAGACCGCGCTCTATTTTCTGTAGGAATTCTGCAGAAGAGTATCCAGTCTGTTGAGCCAAGATGTTGTTAGTTGCCGTTAAGTCGGCTTTGACTCATGATGATCTTATGTATAACAAGGACCTGGTTAAAGTAGAAAAAGCAAACAAACAAACAAAACACAGATTCTATGGGTTCCAGCAGGACAATGGCATAGTCACAAAGCTGCTGCTGTAAATCCTTGTTTTCCCCTCCACCCCCATCAGATTTAGAAGGAGCCCTGAGCAATTCAGTTTTCTCTGGGCTTGTCCTTGGGTGCTGTGAATCTCCTTTTCCTCTATAGTTAAGATTCGTTTTCCCCAAGCACCAAGAGGATCAGAGAGACTCTTCATGGTTCTTTTTTAGTTTTTTGACCAAACACCACCAAAGATCTCTGGGGAAGAATCAGTTTTCTGAGTCAATGGTTCAGGAGGAGTCTGGTAGCTCCAACATTTTCCTCTGTGTGCCTGAGCTCTGGAAAGAGGCTAAGAATGCTCCAAGACCCCTCTAGGGGAAACTCTTCTGCCCCCATAGAGAAAAGTAGGATCTTCCCCTAATGCTTTTCCACTGTGTGGTTCAGCTATTGAATGCCAGTCAATGCCCATCTCTAGAGCTGTGTTGCATCAACGTCGAAAGCCAGAGCCACTGTTTATATCATAGCACATGCCTAAAATCCTTTCCAAGATAACAAATAGGTAATGAGTTCAGGTGTAAACGAAGTGCAAGGCACAATGCATAATTTTATGTCAGTGCTACTCAGTTACAAGACTGTAAAAAGATGACTTCTGTTATAAATGTCAATAATTAACACCAAAGATTCAAAAACTCACAACTTTTGAAAAGTTTCAAACCATAGAGAATTAAAGTGGAAGTTACCAGTAGCTTGTCTTTGCAAAGAGGAAATGGGAATTGAAATGAAGAGGTCAGGCATGTGGGACTCCTAAAGCAACCAGGCTTATGTCTTTGACTTAGTGCCTTAACTCTATTTTAATCAGGCGCTCTGGTGGCACAGTGGTTAAGTGCTCAGCTGTTAACCACAAAGTTGACAGTTTGAACCCACCAGCCGCTCTGCAGGAGAAAGACGTGGCAGTCTGCTTCTGTAAAGATTTACAAACTTGGAGACCCTATGGGGCAGTTCTACTCTGTCCTATAGGATTGCTATGAGTTGTAATCAACCCTATGGCAGTGGGCTTGAGTCTGTTTTAATCAGACAAACAAGTTCTTCAAATGTGAGTTAAAAGTATTATTGTTTTGACTGCATCTAAATTATTTTTCTTTTTTCTTCTAGGCACTCTTGTTTGATGTCATGTTGAGCCATGGCTTTGATTTTTAGAAATCTATTTATGTAGAGAACTCACCATGGGGATATAAATGTCACTGTGTGTACAAATTTTGGATCTCTAGATGTACACATACAGATGATGTACTCAAGTAGCAGGATTTTGTCTCCTGCTGGATGAATGAGCACTGTGATGTTTAGTCAGATGAAGGGAGACTAGAGATGATTCACACATGAATGAAACAAGCGAGATCTTCCTAGCTCTTGGTAAAATCTTTAATTTCCAATGTATGTTCCCCAAATGCCTTTCGTCCTATTACCTTCTACTATGGCCAATCGACATAAAGGTAAGTAGTCAGCAGCTAGACCTTAGCACCCTGGTGGCACGCAGTGGTTAAGCACTTAGCTGCTGACCAAAAGGTCTGCATTCAAACCCGCCAGCCATTCTACAGGAGAAAGATGTGACAGTTTACTTCCACAAAGGTTACAGCCTTGGAAACAGTATCAGGCAGTTTTGCTCTGTCCTATAGGGTCGCTATGAGTCGGAATCAACTTGAAGGCAATGAGTTTGGTTTTTTTTTTTTAGATCTCAGCACATTACAGTTAAAAATATAAAAACAAAACAAAACAAACCAACACAACTCCCAAATAAATAAAGAAAATACAGAAGGATAGTATCATCGAACACTTATTGGGTTTAAGAAACAGTCTATTTCTTATTCTAGCCGGTGATAATTTTTTGACTGAAAATCTAAGTCACTTATTCATTCAATAAAAGTTTGCTATGGTCTATTTTGTTTCTGACATTGTTCTAATCATTGGGGATATAAGGAGTATGACAGATCCATTTTCCTGTCCTCACAGATTTTGTAAGTGAAGAAAGAAAACTCAAAACTGAAACTGTCTCTGCCAGTACTTTCCAAAAGATAGTGTGATATAATGTAATTTCAGTACCCCCTCCGTATTTCCCCTTTTCTCACCGCCATATACACAAGTAATTTCATTATTTCTTGTGAATACCTGATTCTACTCTAAAAGTTTTACTGCTATTGCTTATACTATAATAGTTTTATTGCCTTAGTTTATAGTTTTACCCGTATAAATGCTGTATATTTGGGTGTAGGTGTTGTGTATGGGAGAAAGAGATACTTCTTAGGTTTAAGTATGAGTGAATTCCAAGTCTTCTCTCAAAGCAGGCTTAAATTAGAAATCAGGAAAGAGAACAAGAACATATGTCTTTTGGGGAGGAAGAACTGATGGAAGGGATATAGAACTCTTCTCCTCGAACTTGGCCTGGAGATTTCTGCATTCTTACACTCCACCCTGTACTTCTCTATTCCCCATTTTTTTCTCTTTGGCAATTGAGCATCCAGTAGAAGATTTTTTTCATATCTTTAAATTTTTATCCCCAGCATAGTGTCCATATTCTGGAATGATTAGCCTATTGCCTTAACCACATCAGCCACTAGAGCTTCTTCTCACCCGAAATTAGAGATCCCTGAACTTTGCTCAACAGATTTAAATTATTCAAGCCTACCTCCCTGCAAGCTTAAGGTTCAAAGGCAGATAGCAACTCGTCTATCATGCTCACATCTCTATGCACCAAAGAAGTTTTGTGATGAGTCGTATTGCCTTCGATGCTATGAAGCTGACTCTGCAATGTCGTCTAAGGCCGATCCAAGGAAAACTTTGATTGTGGGCGAATGTCAAAGTTTCTTAGACTGAACTCTGTCCTGGGGTCACCAGGCTGCTTCCCGCACACAACTATATTTGAGAAACCAGGCCTAAATCTCTGCAACCACTGTGCTTGGGTAAGGTTGCTGGCCCATTTTTTTCCTGATATTTTTGTGAGCAATTCTAGAGGCAGGTAATTATATCAGTTATATCCTAGTTAATTCTGTAGGCATAACATGTAAATAATTTCAGTGCTAGAGAAAATTTAAATTAGACTGGTAACAAAACCATTGCTGTTGTAAGGTGCCGTTGAGTCGGTTCTAGCTCATAGTGACCCTATGTACAACAGAATGAAACACTGCCCAGTCCTGCACCATCCTCACAATCATTGCTCTGTTTGAGCCCTTGGTTGCAGCCACTGTGTCAGTCTATCTCATTGAGGATCTTCCTCTTTTTTGATGAACCTCTACTTTACCAAGCATAATGTCCTTCTCCAAGGATATCCCTCCTGATAACATGTCCAAAATATGTGAGATGAAGTCTTGCCATCCTCGTTTCTAAGGAGCATTCTGGCTGTACTTCTTCCAAAATAGATTTGTTCCTTCTTCTGACAGTCCATGATATATTCAATATTCTTCATCAACACGATAATTCAAAAGCATCAATTCTTCTCTGGTCTTCACTACTATTGTCCAGCTTGCACATGCATATGAGGTGATTTAGGGGCTTGGTTCAGACCCACCTTAGTCCTCAAGGTGATATCTTTGCTTTTCAACACCTCAAAGAGGTTTTCTGTAGCAGATTTGCCCAAGGCAATACACCTTTTGATTTCTTGACTGCTGCTTCCATGAGTGTTGATTGTGGATCCACATAAAATGAAATCCTTGACAACTTCTTTTCTCTATTTATCATGATACTGCTTACTGGTCCAGTTGTGAGGACTTTCGTTTTCTTTATGTTCAGGTGTAATCCATACTGAAGGCTGTGCTGTTTGATCTTCATCAGTAAGTGCCTCAAGTCCTCTACACTTTCAGCAAGCAAAGCTGTGTCATCTGCATAAGACAGGTTGTTTATGAGTCTTCTTCCAATCTTGATGTTGCATTTGTCTTCATATAGTCCAGTTCCTCAGATTATTTGCTCAGCATACAGATTGAATTTTGAATAAGTATGGTGAAAGGATACAACCCTGATGCAAACTTCCTGATTTTAAACTATGTAGTATCCCCTTGTTCTGTTCGAATGACTGCCTCTTGATCTACGTACAGGTTCCTCACGAGCACTATTAAGTGTTCTGGAATTCCCATTCTTCGCAATGTTATCTGTTAATTTGTTATGATCCACACAGTCAAATAAAACACAGGTAGACATCTTTCTAGTATTCTCTACTTTCAGCCAAGATTCATCTGACATCACCAATGATATCCCTGTGGTCCAAAGAAATTACTCCTAACAGATATTGTTCTGGAATGTATAACATTGTTTTCAGCGTATTTTCTCAGTCTCAGGGAATCTGTTTCTTTCTTTTTTTTTTTTTTTTTAAATAAGCTTTCAGTTGAGATGTGGGTGCCTGGCAGTTTTTCCATTGTAATGCTTATAAAAAACCATGGGTCTCTTTGAGAGGGGACTTGCCACCACGATGTGCACATCACAATAACAATTTCACCTCTCCATGACCTCTGGAAGCTGTTATTAGAAAGTGGCTACTTTTGCCTGTCATTTTTGTGTGTGTTATATCTAAGAAGAGATAAAATGGAACACTTTTTTACTTTTGTGGATTGTGACTATTAATACCTGGACTAAATGTTACTTTATGCCCCAAGTAAATCATGTTCTGAGCATGGTACTTGTAGCTGCCTGTCCTCTGAACTATTCTGAACTTCTTCAACGACGCATAGCCCCAAGGCCTTAGGCCAAGAGGTCACCAGATAGGAAAGAATGAAATTAATCTTGAAATACCTATGGCTTCTGATATATATTTTTCTAATATTTGAAATTTCTAAGTGTCCCCAAATATGTACATACTTGGAGAAAATTGACTTGGATGGGTGATTAAAGTAGGAAACAGGGCAATTCATTTCAAAAGCTAAAGTCACAGAAAGAATGAGAAATAACTCTAAAAGCTATAATAAATAAAGCTAAAATAAATAATATAGAAAAAAGTTGTTAAGCTTTCATAAGATTTAAATATTGCAAATAAAAAACATTCAGGAAATTTATCCTTTAATGGTATGCAAATTACCAAGTTTCTTTCAAGTAGGAAGTCATTATCATTAATGAGAAGAACAAAACACTTGGTACAAAAAGGGGGCTAGTGTAGTTTAATTTTTCTTTAAGAGTGTGAGTCTAAGAGCTTGAACAAAAAGAAAGCCACGGATATAACAACCTACTCATTTACAAAATACAAATGGAACAAATTAGGCTCTCCCTCATAAAGGTGTCTCAGGACAATTATATGAAAATCAATTGCTGAAGGACTGAGAAATATTGATTTCTGATTTGGGTCTTTCAGGAAGCAACATTTTTTGTTAGTAATTTCAAGTAATTGTGAATATTGCTTCATAATATCCAGTTTATTGACAGAAGCTTCTAAGAGCTTACTGTGGCTACGTGAGCTGGGGCTTTGCATAAAAGGGATCCAGTTCCTCCCTCAAGACCAAGCTTTGCCAAATTAATGTATTTTCCTCACCACGTGCATTTTATGTTAGGCTATTTTTTTTCCCTTTTCTGCAACACTTGGTTCTCTACTTTGCTGCTAATGTAACTGTCAAAGTCACTTTCAGGTGGCTAAACTTTTTTCCTCAGCTATCTTCTAGTCAACTTTCTCCCCTAATTTGTTTTCATCCTCTCTCAGAGAAGGTAGCAAGTACTGGAGTGGAAGTATAAGATAAGGGCATAAATTGGAGATTATTGGGTTCAAATCCCAGCTCTACGACTTGCTATTTATATGACTTTGGAGAGTCTGTGCCTATTTTCTCATCTATGAAATGGGATAAAAATCCTTCCTCAGAGAAGGGAATATGAAATGATATAGTAAATATAAGTAAAGTATTTGGCACAATACCTGAAAAAGAAGAACTCGATAAAGGGTAGTGAGATTCGATGTTTTGATTGCTCTTGATATTGTTACAGACTACCTGAGTTCCAAGGCCTTCCTTTTCACATCCAGCCTAGCTGGTGTGACCTTATCACTGAACCTCTAAATCCACAGTCCCTGGGGTATACCAGCCTGGCAACAGAAAAATAATTCATAAACTACCTTGAAGTTCCTTACCCAGGGCCGGATTAAGGCATGTGAGAGCCCTAAACACTGATAATCTGTGGTGCCTCCTCCTCTGCTTACTCATGCATTCAACTGGGATATGTCAGTTATATATACACACGTATATATATGTATGTTTCTTCGCTATCTGTAAAGTAACTTATTTTTAAATGTGAATATAATATTAGTGATTAAACACAAATGTGGCATATGCCATTTTAGCAGAATGAGATGAACTGGATTATAAAATTTGTAGTGGATAAGAGGCACCAAGATTTTTCTATACACTACATTTTCTACAAAAAGAATATTTCACATATTCTACAACAAAGAAAATGAGTTTGTAAACTTAGTTGTTTCAACAATCAATGTAAAATTCTGTTGCTCTCTCACAAAAAAATTGACTTTCACCAATTTTGCTTTAAACAGCTTGTACTTCAATTTTGATGCTTGTTTCATAAAAAACGCTATAGTTATAAATGAACAAATAAAAAGATGTCATAAAAGAAAATTTAATGAACAGAAAACAAATATTACAACAAATTACTATGTCTTGTTTTTAGATACATCGTTCATCTCTATCATGCTATAATTAAAACATTTCTTTCTATTCTTTGCTCTTACAAATTCTTCAATGATTTCATCATAATTAAGCTACAGGAAAACATCTACCTCCATACATACTAAGGATAATGAATTGAGTCTTTCATAAATCATTGTTGTACACTGAGAGTTTTTAAGTCTCTTTTGGGATGAAAATGAGCATTCTGTTGTGCAGTTTGTGATCATCAAAGTTAGGAATATGGGTAAAGCAATTTCAACATTGGGAAATATGCTTTGTATTTTATATTCTGTATTATGGAATCATACATGCCTAAAAAAACCAAACCAAACCCGTTGCCATAGAGTCGATTCAGACTCACAGCGACCCGATAGGACAGAGTAGAACTGCCCCATAGGGTTCCAAGAAGTGGCTGGTGGATCACCGACCTTTTCGTTTGCAGTGATAGCTTTTAACCACTGTGCCAACAGAGCTCCCATACATGCCTGTATGAGTAAAATTTGTCTTTCCTAAATCTGTAAACTTAGTTCTCAGGTAAGAATGAAATTGTTGCACTTCTCCATAAAGGTTTGTATTTAAATCATCGGGATAAGCTTGCACTAATTTCTTGAGTGTTTTCATGTATTCTTCATCAGGTATAGCCACATTGTTTAAGAAGGAAAATCTATTTGAAAGGACTTCATACACTTTTGCCCTTCTTTACATGCAAGATCAAGTGTGTCTATGATGGCATAATATGTGGTTATAAGAAATTGATCTCTGACACTCAATACTTCTGAAGCACTTCTGTCATTGACTTGTTTCCTTCTAACGCTTCTGCAGTGATGAACTGCTTGGTAATCAGTACTTGGTAGTATTTGTTTTATTGTGTTTTCAGATTACGTGGATACTCTGTTAATGTAGAGTTAATGTAGAGATCTATGACGTCTTTGAATTTACTTCTGAGTATGGGAGATCTTGACTTCTCTAATGAAAATGCTGCAATATATTATTTCACATAACCAACATAAATACATACTCTAGTGCCTTCATTTTATTGGCGATGTTTTCAGCTTCTGTTTTGTTATCTCCTGTTTTATGTCTGTTTTTCAGCGATATCTTCTAAAGCATCTAGAATCTGAGTGTAGCATTCCAGGATTGCACTTCCCAATGTGTATTAGAAAGACATTTTAATACTCAGTCATTGCCTAAATATGTTTTAAGATGCCCATTGGTGAATAGAGGTGGCAAAAAAGTGTGGAGGAAATGAATAGTTAAAAAAAAAAAAAACAATCAACTGCTTCCATACAATAATCTATCGTGCCACATCCTACAAGATTAACTGAGTGCACAACACATGGTGTGGAAATGGCATATTCATTACTTTCTAAAATTTTCTGTTGCATGCCTTTGTAATGCACTGACATATTGGCAGCATTGACATAGGACTGGCCTCTGCATTTAGAAAAATAAATTTTGCAAACTTCACATAAATAATGTAGTAACTGATCTGCAGTTTCTTCACTGGTCTGACTTTTCAAGCTAGTAAATGTGATAAGTCGCTTGACAGGTTTTCCATCTGTTGGATATAGGTATCTTAAAACAATACTTAGCTGACCTGCATGAGAAAGATCAGGAGTGGAATCTACAGACAAACTGAAATATCATGCTATACTTATTTAACTGAAAATAGTTGATTGAAATTTATCACTTATTAAGTTTATTAATTCCTTCACACATTGTTTCAGACATATACAATGGGTTGCCCTTTCCTATGTTACCATATTTAGAGATGTGAATTGCTAAAGATGGATCAAACTGAGCAACAAGTTCAAGTAACTCCCCCAAAATTTCCATTTTGTGGGGACTCAAACACTTCATTTCTCCCAAGAAAAGACAGTCCAGGTTCAGTGACTGTTATAATGACAGCAAAAACGCATCGCAGAACAGCTGTCCAGTACTAAGGTTCTTCATTAATTTGTGTTTCCAGTTAACGAATTGAGTCAAAACCATGTCTTCGGTTTAAATATGACAACATATAATCTCTGTGATTGAACTGTTTTCATGTTTATTAATCATATTTGAGTTGTGCCAGTTGATAAATCCATCTGTAACAAATCAAGAATTAAATAATTTAGGACTAAATAGTTTGCAAACAAAACAGTATACAGAACCAATTGATGGAGAATATAGTAGCCACTCCCTCTTATAATTTCCACCATTAGTTTTGTACCCTAGAAATATATTCTGGCTACAGAACCTTGTTTGTTTACCATGAAGAAATTATAGACATGAATTTTCAAGTGTCCACTGTGATGCAACAATCACTTGGCCCTCTTTCTATCCAATAATTTACATCATTAGAAGAAAAATTATTTCACAAAGTAGGACCTGTGTTTCTGTTATTTATGAGGTTTGCAGATGTGACAATTCAGATTCTAAAATGGTTGCACTTTCTACACCATTATAAATTTTTTTACTATAGCAAGGAATGGATGCAGAATTGGGAACAAATTATATTTGAAAAAAATTCTGTTATATTAGTGTTGCTATTAGTAATTTCAGCACTAGCGGTACTAGTACAACGATTTGCACCCATTAAACTCAAGTGTTAAATGGAAGAAGTCTCTTCTGATTCAATATGTTTTAAAAAGGAGTTAATTTTAGAATTGTCTTTATCCTTTGCCATTGAGTAGATTCCAACTCATAGCAATCCTATTGTTGTTGTCAGGTGCCATCAGGTAGGTTCCAACTCATAGCGCCCCTAGGTACGACAGAACTAAACACTGCCTGGTCCTATGCCATCCTCACAATCATTGCTATGCTTGAGCCCATTGTTGCAGCCACTGTGTCAGTCCATCTCATTGAGGGTCTTCCTCTTTTATGATGACCCTCTACCAAGCATGATGTCCTTCTCCAAGGACTGATCCCTCCTGATAACATGTCCAAATTATGTAAGGCGTAGTCTCGCCATCCTTGTTTCTAAGGAGCATTCTGGTTGTACTTCTTCCAAGACAGATTTGTTCCTTCTTTTGGCAGTCCATGGTATACTCAATATTCTTTGTCAACAGCACTGTTTAAAGGTGTCAATTCTTCTTTGGTCTTCCTTGTTCTTTGTCCAGCTTTCAAATGCATATGAAGTGATTGAAAACACCATGGCTTGGGTCAGTCGCACCTTACTCTTCAAGGTGACATCTTTACCTTTCAATATTTTAAAGATGTTTTTGCAGCAGATTTGCCCAGTGCGATGAGTCTTTTGATTTCTTGACTGATGCTTCCATGGGTGTTGATTGTGGATCTAAATAAAATGAAATCCTTGACAACCTCAATCTTTTCTCCATTTATCATGATGTTGCTTATTGGTCCAGTCGGGAGGAGTTTGGTTTTCTTTATGTTGATGTGTAATCCCTACTGAAGACTGTGGTCTTTGATCTTCATCAGTGTAATCCATAATACCAGAAAGATAGTTTACCCGTGTTTTATTGACTATGCAAAGGCATTCGACTGTGTGGATTATAACAAATTATGGATTACATTTTGAAGAATGGGAATTCCAGGGCACTTAATTTTGCTTATGAGCGACCCTATACAGATTCACAAATCCTTCTTCTTTTTTTTTTTTTTTATGTTCTTCGAGTTTTTGTTTTAGTGTTCTACTCAGTTGCCATTTCATTTTACCTGAATATAAAATTCTGTCACTTGTAAAATTTGGTTCTATCGTAGCAAATAAATGTGAATAATTGAAAATAAATAAAATTTATAAAATAAAATTTACACTCAAATTTGCATGTTAACACAAAAATTTATATTTGAAAATTAGTAAAAAAAATTGTTTAAAATATTTTGTACTTCAGATCTGAGATAGTGAAAAGAAATAGTATTACAGTTGGAAATAATTTCCTTTGTCATATGATGTTTGTTGGAGGGCCCTTTGCAGATCCACATGAGTGTTTTTCTTCTTGAAATAATGCTTAAAAACTTGTGCTTTCCATCCTTTGATGCTTCATCTTCACATTTCATTGGATTATTGCTGATATCCGACAGGGACAAGAGCGATTGAAAAGAGCATGATACAAATACAAAGGAATGCTCAATCTGCAGCAGCGTTTTGGTTTGCTTTGCGAGGACAGGACCAGATACGTCCTGAGTCATGATTATAGTGCCGCTGGCATGTTCTTATGTGGTTGACCAGAGAAAACTGAACGTGAGGTTACACCCAACTGGTCTAAAATGAAAAGGTAAATATAATTGTTATCATATAAACATTTGTAAAATGTATATTTTATTTCTTTGTGGAATTGTTCAACTCCCATATTGGTAGATATGTACATAATTGATATAGAAATAGCACCACTTCTCGACAAGCAATTTTTTTTTGTGAGTCATAACAGTATCAATCAATTTCTTAAAAGAAAATCTGTCTAAAGGGAAATGGAAAATAAAATACATTATATAATTCTTATTGTCTAAATATTAATTTATTTTCTCAGGGAATTGTTCAATTTCCTTATAGGGAGATACTTAAATATTCTGACAAAATATAAATGTAATGTTCTGATAAACGCCCTTTGTTGCTTTTTTGGAAAAGAAATTTAGAAACACACTCATTGTTGCAAAACAGAAACTTATTTTTCATGATAAATTAAGCGTTGAATTTTTCCTTCTCTTAATGTGCCTAATACCTTGTTTATTAGCATATAAGGAGTATTATCAAGCACTGTGTACAACACAACAGACAATAAAACATGAAACTCACTGATACATAAATTAAAACTTTTCAGATTAGATAAATACTAACATTTCCAGCATTTGGGGGCATTTGCTACGCTAGTATTATATTAAATTATTACCCATATTAGTACTGTCATGGATTGAATTATGTCCTCCAAAATATGTGTGTATCAGTTTGGCTGGGCCATGATTCCTAGTATTGTGTGGTTGTCCTCCATTTTATAATTGTAATTTTATGTTAAAGAGGATTAGGGTGGGATTGTGTAACACCCTTACTAAGGTCACATCCCGGATCCAATGTAAAGGGAATTTCCCTAGGGTGTGGCCCGCACCACCTTTTATCATAGAAGAGATGAAAGGAAGGGGAAGCAAGCAGAAAATTGGAGACCTCATACCACCAAGAAAGTAGTGCTGGGAGCAGAGCGTGTTCTTTGGACCTGAGGTTCCTGTGCTGAGATGTTCCCAGAACAAAAGAAGACTGATGACAAGGACCTTCCTCCAGAGCTGACAGAGAAAGACTTCCTCTGGAGCTGATGCCCTGAATTTGGACTTGTAACCTACTAGACTGTGAGAGAATAAGCTTCTCTTGGTTGAAGATACCCACTTGTGGTATTTCTGTTATAACAGCACTAAATGACTAAGACAAGTACTATATTAAATGTATGCTAGATTGTGTCCACGTGTATGCCAACCATAAAGTTAAAGTTACAAATATTAATGTTTACAAAACTTAGGATATAACTCTGTATGTAAATGCTATACAGTTAAAAAGTAACTTGATTGAATACATTGCAATGGTAGCCTTATTTGAGTTCCCTCGCTTTTGTGTGTCATCTAGGACTGGAGTTCCCATTGGTGGTTTACCAGGACGTGCACAAGAACAAACCCTTGTGTTTGTATCATGGCAAGGAGCATTGCTGGCCCTCCTGGCTGGAGTTGCTGGCTCAGAAGATGTGGATGTACAAGATGGTTCTCTCAAAATGTATCAGAGACCTATATCTATTAATATAATCCGTCTTCGCCCAGTAACAGCTCATGCTGGATCCAGTTGCATATTGGGTGAATGTAGCAAGCATATTAGATTTATTTATTAGAAAGAAGTAGTATACTCCCAAAAGACTGGCTGAAATAAGGAGTTTCAATTACTTGGGAGCGACCGTAGGAGACAGATGTCAACAAAGATGTTGAAGTGGTAGGGACCTCGTAGCTTAAACAACCTTGAGTGTGGGCGCCCTTGTGACCCAGCATGAACTATTTCCAGCTGGCACATTATTACGCACTGGAGCTGGAATCGATTTCATTTAGTGCCCTGCCAATTCCCTTCCACTGCAGTGCTCACTTTTCATTGTGTCTATCTGCTTGGCATTTATGGTTCTTTGCTTTGAACAACTGGTGCCCCTGTTTTGATGATGCCCTAAGCACGTGCTTACCTTGCGTATTGGGTAATCCATCCTGTTTTCACCCGGTAACATTGCATCTTCAGAAGGAAAACTTCAACCAGTGATTCAGCCAGGCAGGTAAATGTGAGGTTGCTGAATCCATAGGCAGCAAACCCTGCATTCTTACTGAGAAGAGTCATACTTGAGATTTGACTGGTTCATCTGCATCTGAACGCTTTTCTGGTAACCTAAGCAATTGAGAAACTGTTCCCCACTCTCTAATCTCTGTTCATGGCTTAATATCCATACACCCAACACTAAGAACTTGGCACCATGAGTATTATTCTCAAAACTAGGTCTTTTTTTTTTGATTGTTGTAAAAATATAGATAACACAACTTTTGCCCATTCAACATTTTTCACATATACAATTCAGTGACAATAGTTACATCCATCATGTTGTGCAACCATCACCAATATCTGTTGCCAAAATTTCTGTCATGGTAAAACAGAAACTCAGTGTTTTCTAAACAATGATCTCTCTCTTTCCCCTTCCCTCCCACCCCTCGTAACCACTATTAAAATCTGATCTCTATACATTTGCCTCTTCTAAATATTTCATGTTAGTGAGATCATACAATATTTGTCCTTTTGTGATCAAATTACTTCATTCAGCATAATGTTTTCAAAGTTCATCCATGTTGTAGCATGAATCAGGACTTTATTTCTCTTTACGGCTTAGTAATATTCCACTGTATGTATATACCACATTTTGTTTATCCATTCTTCTATTGATGGACATTTGGATTATTTCCACCTTTTGGCTATTGTGAATAGTGCTTCAAAGAGCATTGGTGTACATGTGTCAGACCTAGGACTTTCAGCATTGGGTATATTCTAGAAGTTAGCCTGGTTCGAACTTCAGAAAGTAGGAAGGAGTCTGGGAATAAGACTGGACAAATTAGCTATAATTTTATGTGAGGTAAGCAAATTAAAAATGGTAACATCTTTTGATTAATTTCTCTGTCAATCTCCTGGACTCACTTTCTTCTAACATCTTTTTACATTAACTCTTACCAGGGCAACATATTCCTTATTTTTAAAAAGACACTACTTTTGGAGAATGTGTTTAGAGAGAGGGACTGGTCCCCCTTCTCTCTCATAGCTAATTTTGATACCCAACATTGTTTGCTGAAAGTGAAGAGAACTTAAGCATTTACTGAAGAAGATCAAAGACCACAGCCTTTAGTAAGGATTACACCTCAACATAAAGAAAACAAAAATCCTTACAACTAGACAAATAAGCAACACCTTGATAAATGGAGAAAAGATTGAGGTTGTCAAGGATTTCATTTTATTTTGATCCACAATCAACACCAACGGAAGCATCAGTCAAGAAATCAAAAGACACATTGCATTGGGCAAATCTGCTGCAAAAGACCTCTTTAAAGTGTCGAGAAGCAAAGACGTCATCTTGAAGTCTAAGGTGCTCCCGACCCACGCCGTGATGTTTTCAATCGCCTCCTATGCACGCAAAAGCTGGACAGTGAATAAGGAAGACTGAAGAAGAACTGACACCTTTGAATTGTCGTGCTGGGGAGGAATATTGAATGTACCATGGACTGCCAGAAGAATGAACAAATCTGTCTTGGAAGAAGTACAGTGAGAATGCTCCTTAGAAGCAAGGATGGTGAGACTACATCTCACATACTTTGGACATGTTATCAGGAGGGATCAGTCCTTGGAGAAGGACATCAGGCTTGGTAAAGTAGAGGGTCAGCAAAAAAGAGGAAGACCCTCAATGAGATGGATTGACACAGTGGCTGTAACAATGGGCTCAAGCATAGCAATGATTATGTGGATGGCACAGGACCAGACAGTGTTTCATTCTGTTGTGCATAGGGTGGCTATGAGTCAGAATTGGCTTGACAGCACCTAACAACAACAGCAGTATTTCAGAGGAGCTTTCTGAACAGTGCATCGGCAAAATTCCTCCTCTGGGATACTGCAATGGGGCAAAAAACATAGAAATAACAACTGGTTAACTCTGGCTATTCCTGGGCTATCCTATGACATTCTCTTGACCAAGCCCCAGGAGGTCCAAGATCCACTCCTTTCTCCCTACTCCCATCTACGCTCCACTGTCTTAGTCTGGTAAATGGAAGCCTAACACTTATGGTCATGTCCAAAGTGCACACCAAGCACATTTGCTAGAATCTTGTGGAAACTTTCCCAAGTAGTGTCTTTCTTCCACAAAATTTGGAGAGGAGGAATAACTTTTCTTTTTCTAATTTGCCCAAACCACTGTCATCTAGTCCATTCCGACTCATAGCGACCTTGTAGAACAGAGCAGAACTGCCCCATAGGGTTTCCAAGACTGTAATCTTTAGGAAAGCAGATTGCCACATCTGTCTCCCACTGCGTGGCTGGTGGGTTCAACCCTGACCTTTTGGTTAGCAGCTGAGTGTTTTAACCACTGTGCCACCAGTGCTCCTCTTCCAGTTAGCAGAGGTATGAAAATCAGATAAGATACGCATAAGCGAGGAAGCTATGAGTTGGAATCAACTCGAGAGCAACGGGTTATTTTTTGTTTGTTTTTTTATGGGAGGAAGAAGTCGATTTCTGACAGCCTCATGACTAAATTGAGTGTTGGCAGGGAAACCCTCCCATTCTGGATGGAACACCAGTATACTATAATGGGTTGTGGCAAGGAGAGGAAGGGTACATTGTGATGGAGGCTTGAAAACAGTAGGGAAATCTCAAGATGCAGGGCTCTGTGCCACTTAGACCCTGAATTCACTCAGGGCTGGAAATCTCATCCATAGTCCAGACTGTCTTTGAATCTCAGGATCAGTTGTAGTACACAAGGTTAGCTAGCACTCATGAATTCACCTGTAGTTACCATAGATGTTGACTGTTGCTTTCATTTATTTAAACTATCAACATTTTTTTAAAATAATAGGATAAGATTTTCTTTTTCCCCTCCTAATACTGTTTCTTACCATAGACACGGACTTAAAATTTAATATCATGGCTGCTACTTGACCTGAATCCACTTTTAAACAGTTATATTAGATTTCTGAAAATATAAACTAAGGTGCTTTAGCTTTCACTATTGAATTGGGAACAATCTGACTGCCATTGCTATTAATATATGTCTATTAATCTGAACGATATTGTATATTGCTTTAAGGTCTTATCTAAGAAACTGGAAATCCTTTGTAACTGGCTCCTTTGATTTTTGGCACTGACATTTTGCAGATGAACAATTGCTCAATATGTAAAGTCTAAATGGCTCTCTTTATTCAATAAAGTATTGTATTATTGAATGAATTACAAAGAGGCAGTATCCTTTGCAGATTAACTTTGAATCTGCTGCTTAGAGCAAAATCCTGATTTTCTTTCAGATGCTAATACATACTGTCTAGGTGAAGGAAGGTTGTTCTTTAAAAGGGTCTGGTAATAGTTGGTTTGCTTTCATTATTTATTTTGCTTAATAATGGTTTCTTACAGTAACAGTAACTTTTCTCCTTACTGTACATTATGGTAATTTTATCTCAGTGGATGCTTTTCTGCCTTTGGTAAGTTAAAATATTATTGATGGTGAAACAATTAAGTAAAGGCTATAATCTCTTTCTCATGGCTCATGTTAATTTTGATAGGTGTTTTATTTTTTTAAGACGAGAATGAGAAGAGTTTTCACATTAATGTATTCCTAAGGATGCATAGACATAATATTAACCAGCCAGTTTAGCAGAGTGGAGAGTTTATTGAACTCGGGGAAGAAAAGTTATTTACCTGCTTCTTACATGGGTTTGAATCTATCTACTTTTTTTTTTTTTAACTCTAAATGAAATCTTTTTTTTTATTGTAGTAGTTTAAATGAAGTTGACATTTCCAGTTAGTCTCCCATACAAGATTTTACACATGCATTGTTATGTGACCCTAATTGCTCACCCCATTCTGCGACAGCACACTCCTCCTTTTTACCCGATTCCCCATGTCCACTCAACCAGCTCCTAACTCTCTCAGCCTTCCCATCTTACCTCTGGACAGAAGCTGCCCCTTGGTCTCTTGTATCTACTCAAAGAGGCACACTCCTCACAAGTATCACTTTATGTCCCACAGGCCAGTCCAATCCTTGTCTGAAGAGTTGGCCTCAGAAATTGCTTTAGTTCTGGGCTGATAGAGAATCCGGGAACCATGCTTTCTGGGGTTCCTCCAATCTCAGTCAAACCATTAAGTCTGGTCTTCTTCTAGAATTTGAGTTCTGCACCCCACCTTTCTGCTGCTCCATCAGGGACTCTCTGTTGTGTTCCCTGTCAGGGTGGCCATTGGTGGAAGCTGGGCACCATCTAGTTCTTCTGGTCTCAGGCTGATGAAGTCTCTGGTTTATGTGGCCCTTTCTGTCTCTTAGGTTAATACTTTCCTTGTGTCTTTGGTGTTCTTCATTCTCCTTTACTCTATGTGGTTGGGACAAATTGATGCATCTTAGATGGCTGCTTGCAAGCTTTTGAGATCTTAGACGCCACTCATCAAAGTAGGATGCAGAACATTTTCTTAATAAGCTTTGTTATGCCAATTGACCTAGATGTCCCCTGAAAGCAGGGTCCCCAGACCACTACCCCTGCTACTCTGTCTCTCAAAGTATTTGATTGTATTCAGGAAACTTCTTCATTTGGTTTAGTCCAGTTGTGCTGACTTCCCCTGTAGTGTATGCTGTCCTTCCCTTCGCCTAAGATGATTCTTATCTACTATCTAGTAAGTAAATAACCCTCTCCCTCCCTCCCCACCCTTGTAACCACAAAGAATGTTTTCTTCTATGTTGAAAACTTTTCTTGAATTCTTGTGATAGTGGTCTTATACAATATTTGTCCTTCTGTAAATGACTAAATTCACTCAGCATAATAAGTTCCAGCTTCCTCCATGTTATACCA
Source organism: Dugong dugon (assembly GCA_030035585.1). NCBI lineage: Eukaryota > Metazoa > Chordata > Mammalia > Sirenia > Dugongidae > Dugong > Dugong dugon. The sequence goes on from CM057462.1 coordinate 132,265,437, forward strand.
TGTTTCATGGCTTCATAGTTGTTCTTTATCGTTGTGTAGTATTCCATTGTGTGGATATACCATAATTTGTTTATCCATTCTTCTGTTCATGGGCACCTAGGTTGTTTCCATTTTTTTGCTATTGTGAACAGTACTGCAGTGAACATGGGTGTGCATGCACTCATGTGACAGCTCTTATTTCTCTAGGATATATTCCAAGGTGCAGGATGGCTTGATTATATAGTACTTCTATTTCTACCTTTTTAAGGAAGCATCAAATCAATTTCCAAAGTGGTTGTACCATTTTACATTCCCACCAACAGTGTATAAGTGTTCCAGTCTCTCCACAACCTTTCCAACATTTATTATTTTGTGTTTTTTGAATTAGTGCTAGCCTCGTTGGGGTGAGATGATATCTCATTGTAGTTTTGATCTGTATTTCTCTAATGGCTAATGATCATGACCATTTCTTCATGTGTCTGTTAGCCGCCTGAGTATCTTCTTTGGCAAAGTGCCTGTTCATATCCTTTGCCTATTTTAAATTGGGTTATTTGTCTTTTTGTTGTTGAGGTTTTGCATATCTTGTAGATTTTAGAGATTAGACGCTGATCGGATTTGTCGTAGCCAAAAATTGTTTCCCAGGCTGTAGGTTGTCTTTTTACTCTTTAGGTGAAGTCTTTCTATGAACATAAGTGTTTGATTTTTAGGAGCTCCCATTTATCTAGTCTCTCTTCTGGTGCTTGTGCATTGTTACTTATAGTTCGTATGGTGTTTATGCCATGTATTAGGGCTGCTAGCATTGTCCCTATTTTTTCTTCCATGATCTTTATCATTTTTGATTTTATATTTAAGTCTTTGATCCATTTTGAGTTAGTTTTTGTGCAGGTATGGGTCTTGTTTCAGTTTTTTGCAGATGGTTATCCAGTTATGCCAGCACCATTTGTTAAAGAGACTGTCTTTTCCCCAATTAATGGACTTTGGACCTTTGTCAAACATTGGCTGCTCATAGGTGGATGAACTTATGTCTGGAGTCTCAGCTGTGTTCCACTGGTGTATGTATCTGTTGTTGTACCAATACTAGACTGTTTTGACTACTGTGGCAGTATAATACGTTCTAAAATCAGGTAGTGTGAGGTTTCCCACTTTGTTCTTCTTCTTGAGTAATGTTTTATTTATTCAGGTCCTCTTCCCTTTCCATATGAAGTTGGTGATTTGTTTCTCCATCTCATTAAAAAATGCCAGTGAAATTTGGACTGGAATTGTATTGTATCTGTAGATCGCTTCGGGTAGAATTCACATTTTCACTATACTGAGTCTACCTGTCCATGAACAAGGTACGTTGTTCCACTTATGCAGGTCTCATTTCGTTTCTTCCAGTAGTGTCTTGTAGTTTTCTCTGTATAGATCTTTTATGTCTCTGGTTAGATTTATTCCTAAGTATTTTATCTTCTTGGGGACTATTGTAAATGGTACTGATTTGGTAATTTCCTCTTCGAGGTTCTCTTTGTTGGCGTCAAGGAATCCAACTGATTTTTGTATGTTTATCTTGTATCCTGAAACTTTGCTGAAATCTTCTATTACTTCCAGTAGTTTTCTTGAGGATTCTTTGGGGTTTTCTGTGTATAAGATCATATCATCTGCAAATAGGATACTTTGACTTCTTCCCTACCAATCTGGATGCCTTTATTTCTTTTTCTAGCCTAATTGCACTGGCAACGACCTCCAGCACAATGCTGAATGATAGTGGTGATAGAAGGCATCCTTGTCTGGTTCCCATTCTCAAGGAGAATGCTATCAAAATCTCTCCATTTAGGGTGATTTTGGCTGTAGGCTTTGTATAAATGCCCTTGATTATATTGAGGAATTTCCCTTCTATTCCTATTTTATTGAGAGTTTTTATCATGAATGGGTGTTGGACTTTGTCGAATACCTTTTCTGCATCGACTGATAAGATCATGTGGTTCTTGTATTTTGTCTTATTTATATGATGGATTACATTGATTGTTTTTCTAATATTAAACCATCCTTGCATACCTGATATAAACCTCACTTGATCATGGTGAATTATTTTTTTGATATGTTGCTGAATTCTATTGGCTAGAATTTTGTTGAGGATTTTTGCATCAATGTTCATGAGGGATATTGGTCTGTAATTTTCTTTTTTTGTGGTGTCTTTACCTAGTTCTGGTATCAGGGTTGTGCTGGTTTCATAGAATGAGTTTGGGAGTATTGCATCCTTTTCTATGCTCTGAAATACCTTTAGTAGTAGTGGTGTTAACTCATCTCTGAAAGTTTGGTAGAATTCTCCAGTGAAGCCATCAGGGCCAGGGCTGTTTTTGTTGGCAGTTTTTTAATTACCTTTTCAATCTCTTCTTTTGTTATGCATTTATTTAGTTGTTCTACCTCTGTTTGTGTTAGTTTAGGTAGGTAGTGAGTCTCTAGAAATTTTTCCATTTCCTGTAGGTTTTCAAATTTGTTAGAGTACAATTTTTCATAGTATTCTGTTATGAGGCTTTTAATTTCAGTTGGGTCTGTTGTGATATCACCCATCTCATTTCTTATATGGGTTATCTGCTTCCTCTCTTGTTTTTCTTTTGTAAGTTTGGCCAATGGTTTATCAATTTTGTTGATCTTTTCAAAGAACCAGCTTTTGGACTTGTTGACTCTTTCAATTGTTTTTCTCTTCTCTATTTCATTTAATTCTGCTCTACTTCTTATGATTTCCTTCCTTCTGGCTCCTGAGGGCTTCTTTTGCTGCTCTCTTTCTACTTTTTCCAGTTGTAGTTTTAATGTTTTGATTATGGCCCTTTCTTCTTTTTGGATGTGTGCATTTATTGCTGTAAGCTGACCTCTGAGCACTGCTGTTGCTGTGTTCCAAAGGTTCTGGTAGGATGTGTTTTCATTCTCATTTGATTCTATGAATTTCTTTATTGTATACTTAATTTCTTCTATAACCCAGTAGTTTTTGAACAAGTTGTTTTTTAGTTTCCATGTGTTTGATTTTTTTCTCCACGCTTTTTCTGTTGTTGATTTCTGCTTTCATAGCTTTATGGTCAGAAAAGATGCTTTGTAATATTTAAGTGTTTTGGATTTTGTTAAGATTTGCTTTATGGCTTAATGTGTAATCTATTCTGGAGAATGTTCCATGTGCTCTGGAAAAGAAAGTATACTTGGCTGCTGTTGGGTGGAGTGTTCGGTATGTGTCTATGAGAGAAAACTGGCTGATTGTGGCATTTAGCTCTTCTGTGTCTCTGCTGAGCTTCTTTCTGGATGTTCTGTCCCTCATTGAAAGTGGCGTGTTGAAGTCTCCTACTACTATTCTGGAGCTATCTCTCTTTTCAGAGCTGTTAGATCTTGTTTTATGTATTCTGGAGCCCTGTTGTTGGGTGCGTAAATATTTATTATAGTTATGTCCTCCTGGTGTATTAACCCTATAATCATTATATAATGCCCTTCCTTATTCTTTGTGGTGGATTTTACTTTAAAGTCTATTTTGTCAGAGGTTAATATTGCCACTCCTGCTCTTTTTTGAGTGTTTGTTTGCTTGATATGTTTTTCTCCATCCTTTGAGTTTTAGCCTGTTTGTGTCTTCAAGTCCAAAGTGCATCTCTTGTAGGCAGCATATAGATGGATCACACTTTTTAATCCAATCTGCCACTCTCCATCTCTTTATTGGTGAGTTAAGTCCATTTATATTCAGGGTAGTTATTGATAGGTATGAGTTTAGTGCTGTCATCCTGATATCTCTTTTTGTGTGCTGTTCACAGTTTCTTTGTTCCCGTTAATTTTCTGTGCTGAGCCGTTTTTCTGTATGTTTTTTTTTTTTTTCATCTTTTTCATAGTTGTAGATTTTGTGTTTGCTGGGTGTTTATATTTTTCTACTTTTTTATTTTGATTTGTAGGATTGTTGGATTCCTTTGTGGTTACCTTAATATTTACCCCTATTTTTCTAAAGTTTATACCAGTTTTTATTACTTTATATCACATTGACTTCCCCTCCATATGAAAAATCAATGTCTGCATTTTTTAAGTCTGTCTTTTTGTTTTAATGTTGTCCTTTTTTGCGTATTGATATCTCTGTTACCCTATTTTCAGTGTTTGAGCTTTGATGTGTTTTCAACTTCCCTATCTGAGTCAATATCTGGTTGCTCTGTCCTGTGTTCTAGTCTTGGGTTGTTATCTGGTGTTATTGATTATCTAACCGTAAGAATCCCTTTAGTATTTCTTGTAATTTTGGTTTGGTTTTTGCAAATTCCATGAACCTCTGTTTATCTGGAAATGCCCTAATTTTGCCACCATATTTGGGAGACAGTTTTGCTTGATATACAATTCTTGGCTGGCAGTTGTTTGCCTTCAAGTCTTTATATACGTCATTCCATTGCCTTCTTGCCTGCATGGTTTCTGATGAGTAGTCCGAGGTTCTTGTAACTGACTCTCTTTTTAGATGACTTTTCATTTATCCTTAGCCACTTTTAAAATTCTCTCTTTATCTTTGGTTTTGATAAGTTTGATTATAATATGTCTTGGTGACTTTCTTTTGGGATCTACCTTATGTGGGGTTTGATGAGCATCTTGGATAGATATCTTCTCATCTTTCATGATATCAGGGAAGTTTTCTGTCAACAAATCTTCAACAATTTTCTCTGTATTTTCTGTTATCCCCCCCATTTTGGTACTCCATCACTCATAGGTTATTTCTCTTGATAGAGTTCCATGTGACTCTTAGAGTTTCTTCATTCTTTTTAATTCTTTTATCTGATTTTTCCTCTAATAAGTTGGCGTCAAGTGCTTTATCTTCAATGTCACTAATTCTAACTTCTACTGCCTCAGTTCTGCTCCTATGACTTTCTATTGAGTGGTCTAATTCTGAAATTTTATTGTTAGTCCTCTGGATTTCTGATTGCTGTCTCTCTATGGGTTCTTGTAGCCTATTAAATTTGTAATATGTTCTTGAATAACTTTTTTAAGTTCCACTACTTCTTTGTGTATGTTCTTTGGAAATTTCTGCATTTTGTCAAATTTTCTTTCTAATTTCTAGAAGAGTTCTGTATATTAATCTTTCGTATTCTGCCTGTGATGATTCCAAGAAATTCTCTTCCTCCAGAGAATTTATTGATTATTTTTGGGAGCTTGCTGAAGCCATCATGAACTGCCTCTTTATGTGATTGTATACTGACCGTTGTCTCCAAGCCATCAATAAGTTATTAGAATTTTATTTTGTATTTGTTTAGTGAGTCCCAGCTTCTTGTTTTGTTTTGTTTTGATATGCCCCAATTGGCTCCTTGTGTGTGCTAGTTTGATTATTGACACCTTTGAAGTTCTAACATCCTGTCACCAGGTAGTTAGTTCTGTAACTAATTATGTGCACACAAGAGTCCATTAAATTTTCCTATATGAGTTCAGCTCAAGTGTCCAAGCAGTTGGTCACCAAGTGTGTGGTGCAGGCTCTCACCTACAGTCTTAGAGAGGCATGGGTGATTGGTGCAGGCACTGTAATCTGGCTGTGGTAGGGGACCACGTGCTGAGGCAGCCAGGGGGTTGAGGGCTGCCCCTGAGAATCTGAAAGGAAAGCATGTCCCTATTCCCTAGGGCGAGTAGGTAGGTGAGTTTTGCAGGTGGACTATAAGCACCCCACTCTGTTGGTTGTAAAGACTTGAAGGCACCACTTTTTCTTGGACTCCTTTAGCAGGTGACTAGGTGGGTTAAGTGATGCCACCAGTCCTCAAGCGCCTGTTGCAGATTGGTAAAAGTGCCTACTTAAGGGCCAGGGCTGTTTCAAGGGTCACAAATCTGCCACTTCACAGCTGAAACAGTTGAAGTTAAACTTCAGATGTTTGCCCTGTTGTACTGTAGTAGTGAGGGCTTACACTGTTGAGATGGGTCCCCAGAAGTGTATACAGTGGTGCGAGGCACTGAAAGTCTGCGAACCACTTATGCCTGTGCCTAGCAAAGGAGCCATGCTGACCCTGAGTTCCTGGCTTAGGGGAGCCCTTAGCTTATTTGTTCCCTCCCCAAGACCAGGAGAAAGGGTCAGGGTGCCTTTCGGGATCTACTTCCAGCCCAGCAGACTGCGCTGGTGCAGAGCAGGGAGGGAGGAGGTACAAGGGAGAGAGGTTTTTCCCAAGTGGACTTTTTCTGGTTTAATCCCCGCGAAAGGCCACAAACATGTGCTTATCTTTAGCCACTTGGGAGCTGCTTTTCACCGGTTCAGAGTGTCCAAGCAGAATCTCTGCTGCCGGATCTCTCTTGATGTGGAAACTGCTTCCTGAGCGCGTGCACTGCTGTTTGCCTGCTTCACTGCGGACCTGGAGTGACTGAAGAGCTGCAGTCCCACTGCTGCCGCTCTGGTGCTGCTGGCTTCTACCAAACTGTCTCCCCCCCCCCCCCCACCACCACTCAGTCCGATTCCTCAACTTTGCCTTGTTCAGGGCTCCTAGATATTCATATACAATCAAATCACTTGTTTTTCCAGGTCTTTGTTGTAAGAGGGATATAGGAAGCTGTCTGACTACACTGCCATCTTCCTAAGTTCCTGTTAGGGGAGGCAGTAGCTTATTTTTTCCCCTGCTTGTTAATTTGTTCCCTCTTCAAGGCCAGGAGACTGGGTCAGGGCACCCTTTGGGATCTACTTCTGGCCCAGGGGACTCAGAGACTTTGGAAGTCAGCTGGACCAGTGCAGAGTGGGGGAGGGAAGAGGTAAAAGAGAGAGAGTTTTTTCCCAAATGAGCTTTTTTTTTTTTTTTTTTAAATCCCTTCAAAAGGTCACTTGCATGTACTTATCTTTAGCCACATGGGAGATGGTTTTACTGGTTCATGGTGTCCAAGCAGAATCTCTGCTGCTGGATCTCTCTCGATGTGGAAACTGCCTCCTGAGCATATGCGTGGAGCTGTATGTATGCCCACTTCACTTCACACCCTGAGCCAGTCGGGGTTGAAGAGCTGTGGCACCAGCCAAGTCCAGTCTGGCACTCCTCACTTCTTCGGAACCATCTCCCTCTCCCCACCCCCGCCACTCGGTCCAATTCCTCAACTTTGCCTTGTTCAGGGCTCCTAGATATTCATATACAATCAAATCACTTGTTTTTCCAGGTCTTTGTTGTAATAGGGATATAGGAAGCCGTCTGACTACTCCACCGTCTTGGCCCCGCCACCTGAATCTATCTACTTTTTAGATGGTGATCTTCAGAAAGCCACTTTAACCTTTTGTAATCTCAAGTTTCCTCAACTGTAAAATTCAGATAATAATTTTATATTGTCAACATCCTAGAGATGAAGTCAATGGGAATAGGTTCGTGAAAGTACGCTGTTAACTATGTAGTACTAAACCAAAAACCAAATCTGTTGCCATCGAGTTGATCCAACTCAAAGCAACCCTATAAGACAGAGTAGAACTGCCCCATAGGGTTTCCAAGGAGCAGTTGGTGGATTCAAACTGCTGACCTTTTGGTTAACAGCCAAGCTCTTAACCACTGTGTCACCAAGACTCCTATACAGTACTATATGCATGAAAATCAACACTATTAAAATATATACTGAATTTTTTTTTATGTCAGGAAAACTTGGAAAAATGATTTCTTGAATTTTATTTTTAAATTCTTAGAAATTAGCTTTTTTTTTTAAAAAAAAAAAAAAAGTAGCTTGATATAGTCTGATCTAGAATTCCAGAGACTTAAGTTAGATTTCTCACTTCCTCTGAAGTCCTCTAAAACCTTACACGAGTCTACATCTCTGTGTCTTCATCTTTTCCCCCATTAAAATGAATCTTTCCTTGTCATCTTCAGAAGTATGGCAACTGTAGTAGGGTTTTAAGACATCTTTATTTGAAGAGATCTGAATTTATTAGTCATGAATGTTAATAGTTTGAAAAATAAATACTGATAAATGTTATGAGTATTAATGAAGGGAAATCGATCATCAACTTTTATGAATCTTCTGGAGTCGGTAGTGGGAATGCCTATTCATCCTTCTGTATTGAAAGTGCTAACTGGTGAGACATAGCTGAAAAGTGATTATAATTTTTCAATCATACATAGTTTATCAGCCAACACTAGGTATTTCAAGAGTGGGAATTTAATACAGGGAGTTGGTTACACAGGTATTAAGGGAATAAAAGAACAAAATGAACTCTGAGGAAACACAAGGAAGACAACTGTGGGAAACACTACCTCTTGGGCTGAGGGAACAAAGGGAAGATGATAGAATTATCAGAGCTAACAGCTTGGAGGAACTGCAACTCAGACCTCTGAAGAGGGAATGTATGCAGTTGATGGAGGTATATCTGAGGCTGCAATATGGGACTAGTTCTGAGATTGCCAAAGAAGCTAGACACTGCACCTAACAGCTACAGCTGGAATACAGTGTATTGTTGAGATGATGCTTATAGGAATAGTAAGAAAATAGGGAAAAAAAAGATGTTCTTTTCTCCCTGCTCCAGATTTCAAGTCTATCTCCTGCTTGCTATTGGTGGAAGTTTGCAGGCAAAGGAGGAATGTTGTTTTCAGAGTCCCAAACCCTAGCATCACAAATCAGAGTTTAGAAGGATAGATATGGAGCTGAGAGACAATGGCTTAATAATCAGCCCACATAGCTGTAGACAGAGGTTTATAGTCTCAGGCCTGTGAGCATAAATAGTCTGCCCCTCATGGGAAAGAGAAAAGTATAGCAGGGTGACTATGCCTAATCATCTCTTTATTGTAGCAATAATACACCATACACCCACTCAAATATGATTCAACCTTGAAGTTCCAAATACATAATAGATCACTGTAAGTCCTCTCCTATGAGTTTTGCCTTCCTTTTATTCTCATACTGTTGTTGTTATCTGTCATCGAGCCACCCCTGCATCCACCCCATTGATTGTATTGTGATCCACAGGGTTTTCACTGACTGATTTTCAGAAGCACTTCACCAAGCCTTTCTTCCTAGTATGCCTTAGTCTAGAAGCTCTTGATCAGGAATTGAACCCAGGTCTCTGGCATGGAAGGCAAGAATTCTACCACTGAACCACAACTGCCCTCTTTAGTCTCATTAAAAAAAACAAAAAACCAAAAAACAAAACCTGTTACCTTCAAGTCGATTCCAACTCATAGCAACCCTATAGGACAGAGAAGAACTGTCTCAGAGGAGCAGCTGGTAGATTCGAACTGCCAACATTTTGGTTAGCAGCCAAACACTTAACCACTGTGATACCAGGGCTCCTTTAGTCTCATGGTGCCCCCTTATCCCTAATCACTCAGGAGATAGTAGAAAATGCAAGAGGAGATGGACAGGAAATTTTAGAAAATCATCTTAAGTTGGCCTTTCTATTTTCCTAAAGCTTCATGCATTGTTTCCATGCTGATATTGTCTTAAAATACACGAATTTCAGAACTAGAACAAATTGTTCAAGACCATTCGCTTCTACAGATGGATAAACTGAGCTCTAAAAAAGTTAAGTGATTTGCCCAAGGATATATTTTGTGCCAAAATTGATATTGGCATGTGGGTTTTCTAATGTCTAGATCTGGCTCAGTCTGCCATACCATGCTTCCAGCTAGAATTTGATAGTCATTTCATGCATGTTTGTTACCAGTATGTATATTTATTGACCTTAGACGTTACTATGAAACTGCTAACAATGGCATTACAATTATATATGATGGCATCAGTTGAAGGAACCTTGGTGGCACAGTGATTACACACTCGGCTGCTAACCGGAAGGAGGGTCAGTGGTTCAAACCCACCAGACGCTCCATGGGAGAAAGATGTGGCAGTCTGCTTCTGTGAAGATTTCAGCTTTGGAAACCCTACGGGCAGTTCTACTATGGTAGAACTAAAGGGTCACTATCAGTGGGAATCAACTTGATGGAAATTGTTATTTTATTTACTTATTTTTTTTGGTTGCACCACAGTTGCTTTCATTTCCAGGAAAGAGATTGAACACAGACCTATGTCCTTGTGTCATGTCATTGTGTCATTACTATTTGTCATGATTATGATTGAATTTCAAGTTTCTCCTGCTAATAAAATGGCATTTTGTATTCCTCCAGTTGAGGAAACAGTATTTACTCCTATGGAGCTGAATCCAAAAATACGATTTTGGTAAATTAAACCCAGCTGGCCAAATCGATTCTATTGCTATCCTAAATATTACAAAGAGTATGACTGAACCTTTTTACAGTTTACAAAATGTTGTCTGAGATCCTTTTTATGTATAGATACTTAATATTATTAAAAATTGTTTTTGTTCTAACTTCTAGTAAATGCATACTTTTAAAACTTACCATAAGAGGAGAGAAAACCTTTATAAAGTCAGTAAGTTACAATATAAAAATATTAATTTTATTTTTTTAATATCAGTATTTTATTGGGTTTCCAGCTCTTCAATTCCCTATAATTCAATGCATTTTTATTAAAAACTTACTTTACTACCAAACTTTAATGATTTATTACCAAAAACCATGATGAAATCTGTCTTAGTCATCTAGTGCTGTTATAACAGAAATACCACAAGTGGTTGGCTTTAACAAAGAGAAATTTATTCTCTCACGGTCTAGTAGGCTACAAGTCCAAATTCAGGGTGTCAGCTCCAGGGGAAGGCTTTCTCTCTCTGTCGGCTCTGGAGGAAGGTCCTTGTCATCAATCTTCCCTTGGTCTGGGAGCATCTCAGCACAGGAACCTCAGGTCCAAACGACACGTTCTGCTCCTGGCACTGCTTTCTTGATGGCATGAGGTCCCCCACTCTCTGCTTGCTTCCTTTTCCTTTTATCTTTTGAGAGCTAAAAGGCAGTGCAGGCCACCTCCCAGGGAAGCTCCCTTTACATTGGATCAGGGATGTGACCTTAGTAAGGGTGTTACAATCCCACCCTAATCCTCTTTAACATAAAATTACAACCACAAAATGGAGAAGACCACACAATATGGGGAATCATGGCCCAGCCAAACTGATACACACATTTTTGGGGGGACTTAATTCAACCCATGACAAAATCTGAGCAAAAATGTCTTTGCTTTGTCACATATCATAGATCCAGTAGGTTATCAAGACAAGGCTACTCACACGCAAATTTCTCTTTGTTATGCAAGAGTTCTTCCCATCCTATAATTGTTTAAAACTACTCATTCTTATCTTCAACTGCTTTTGTGTTTTATTGGTCTGTGAGACGAAAAAGGGAAAAGTAGCTTTGAAGATAGCTACAATTTTTCCAGCAATTCTGTATTTTACTTTAGTAGGAATGCATTATGAAATTCAGGACTGAGTACTAAGGGGCTAGGACATGTAAGTGCTCTGTCAGTCGAATATACACACAAACACATGACTCATGGTGACCTCATGTACAACAGAATGAAACACTGCCCAATCCTGTGTCATCCTTACGATTGCCAACATGATCAAGTTTGTCACTGTGGCCACTGAGCCAATCCTTATCATTGGATATCTCCCTTGCCCTCATTGGCCCTCTAGTTTACCAAACATGATATCCTCTTCCTGTGGTTGATCCCTCCTGATGGCATGCCCAAAGCAAGTAAGACAGTGTTCTATTGTGAATTATAAGGTTTTCATTGGCTAATTTTTGGAAGTAGATCACCAGAACTTTCTTCCTAGTCTGTCTTAATCTGGAAGCTCTGTTGAAATTTGTGTACTATGGGTGACCCAGCTGGTATTTGAAATATCTGTAGCATAGATTCTGGAATCATAACAACATGCAAGCCACCACAGAACTATATATATATATATGTATGTGTATGTATATATATATATATATATATATATATATATATATACTATCTATATAGTCACATATAATCCTTATTAACAAGTATATGAGTTAGATATTGTGTCCAATTTTTATAAAGAAACTAATTCTCAAGGAACGTAATCAACTTAACCAAGAATCCAGACAGCTCTAACTCCAAACTCTGTGTTCTTTCCATTATATTTAGTTGAGCAAAACTGAGTATCTACTATCTGTTAGGAACTATATTACGTATATTGATGTGGAGCAGTATAGTGTGTTAAGAAATGAATACTAAGCAGAATCAGCTATTATAATAAAGAAACAAGATATGGTATGAGCATAAACAGTGTATGATCAACTTCACCTAGATAAGTCAGGATGGTTTTTTGCAAAACAGGTGGCCTTTGAATTGAATGTTCAAACAATGAAGGGACACAACTGTAGTAAAGGATTCAGCATGTACAAGGCACAGAAAGGTGAAATATCACTGAATCCAGGGAACTGCGTTGGTGGAGATCGAGGCAGAGATGCCTATAGTCAATTGGATAAATACAGATGAAGCTCACATGAGAGATACAGGTTGAAGATGAAGATTTGACAGTAAAAGATGTCAATAAAATCATGCGAGTAGATACAATCACCAAAGAAGAATGAAAAAGAGAAAAGGCCAAAGTTAGAACCCTGAGAATTACCAACATACTGGGTAAACAGAAGAAAAGAAGCCCACCAATGGATCGATGCAGAAAGGCTGCAGGGGGAGAAACAAGAAAGTCTGTTGTGTTTCTGGATGGAGCTGAGGATTACAATAATTTTGGCAAACAGAACATGATCCATTATAGTATGGCGTGGGGCATCAGGAAACTGTATCCTAGCAACGAAGTGAGGAAAGTAAAGATGAAAGACCTCCTCACCAAGAAAAGATGAAAACTGGGAGCATTGACTGAGCCATCACTGCTGGCTCTCGAGAGGATGGCAGTGTGTGTTAGACGTAATATATAAAGGGTACACTATTTTCCATGCTAATTTTGGAAATGATTTTCAATCTGGGACTTTATCAAGTCAGACCAAAATTCTGATATGAGTCAATATTTGGGAGTCAAGTCACCTGGTAACTATCCTCGAGAATTTTATCCACATGTGGCAAAACCCCAGCAGAGAGCCAGGAACACAGGTGCAGCTTATAGCTATGGGGAACTTGGCAAAAAGTAGGCAGACCCTAGCATCTTAACTGGTGAAATAGAGTTGTTGAAAGGGAGTTGTGGAGAAGTGAGTGGAGAAATATGCAGGCCAAGTGATCATCATTAAGAGGTCTGAGAACTGAGTCTGAAAGCCAGTTATGGCAACCAGGTCCATGTGGGAAAAGGAGGGCTAAAATTTTGTAGTTCAGCATGAAATTGGTTCTCTGGATGCTCAATACAACACTATGAACATTTGTTTAATGCAGACTCCACCAGTAAGGTTATAAAAAACTTATTCAGAGCAGTCCAGTTAATTAAAAAATTAATATCAGAGTACTATTACCAAAGTTGCTGAGGTATAACATTTATATTCTGTTATCAAAAACTACTTTCTTTGAAAAAAAAAAAAGAAAACAACTACTTTTTTTAAAAGAAACACATGTGAAAGAAGTAAGCTAGAGGGCTTAAATGAAATTACTATATCCATGAAGGTAAATATTATTACATATTACTTTTATAGGTGTAATTTTCTTAATTATCCTCAGAGATGTTGTTGTTATGGTTAGGTGCCATCAGGTGGGTTCTGACTCACAGTGACCTTCTGTGCAATGGAACGAAACACTACCTGGTCCTGGACCATCCTCACAATCGTTGCTATGTTTGAGTCCATTGTTGCAGCCACTATGTCAGTCCATCTCGTCAAGGGTATTCCTCTTTTTCACTGACCCTCTAGTTTACCAAGCATGATGCCCTTCTCCAAGGACTGGTCTCTTCTGATAATAGGTCCAAAATACTTGATACATACTTGCTTCTAAGGAGCATTCTGTCTGTACTTTTTCCAAGACAGATTGGTTCGTTCTTTTGGCAGTCCATAGTATATTAAATATTCTTCACCCACACCATAGTTCAAAGGCATCAATTCTTCTCTTGTCTTCCTTATTCACTGTAAATTTTTTGCATGCATATGAGGCCATGGAAAATAGCATGGCTTGGGTCAGGTGCATCTTCATCCTCAAAGTGACATATTTGCTTTTCAACACTTTAAAAAGATCTTCTGCAGCAGATTTGCCCAGTGCAGTACGCCATTTGCTATCTTGACTACTGCTTTCATGGCTGTTGATTGTAGATCCAAGTAGAAGGAAATCCTTGACCATTTCAATCTTTCCTCCATTTATCATGATGTTGCTTACTGGTCCAAATGTGAGAAGTTTTGTTTCCTTTATGTTGAAGTGTAATCCATACTGAAGACTGTGGTCTTTGATCTTCATCAGTAAGTGCTTGAAGTCCTCTTCACTTTCAGGAAGCAAGGTTGTGTCATCTGCATACTGCAGGTAGTTAATTGATCTTCCTCTAATCCTGATGCCATGTTCTTCTTCATATAGTCCAGCTTCTAAGATTATTTGCTCAGCATAAATATTGAGTAAGAATTGTGAAAGGGTACAGCCCTGATGCACACCTTTCCTGATTTTAAACCATGCAGCATCCCCTTGTTCTGTTCTAATGACTGCCTCTTGGTCTATGTACAGGTTTCTTATGAGCACAATTAAGTGTTCTGGAATTCTCATTCTTTGCAATGTTATCCCAAATTTGTTATGATCCACACAGTCAAATGCCTTTGCATAATCGATAAAACACAGATAAATATTTTTCTGTAACTCTTTGCTTTCAGCCAAGATCCATCTGACATCAGCAATAATATCACTCTTTCCAAGTCCTCTTCTGAATATGACTTGACTTTCAGGTAGTTCCCTCCTGATGTATTGCTGCAACCATTTTTGAATTACCTTCAGCATAATTTTATTTGTGTGTGATATTTATGATATTGTTCAATAATTTCTGCATTCTGTTGGATCACTTTCTTTGGAATGGGCACAAATATGGATCTCTTCCAGTCAGTTGGTCAGGTAGCTGTCTTCCAAATTTCTTGGCATAGACAAATGAGCGCTTCCATTGTTGCATCCATTTGTTGAAACATCTCAATTGTTATTCTGTTAATTCCTGGAGCCTTGTTTTCCACCTATGCTTTCAGTGCATCTTGGACTTTTCCTTTAATGCCACCAGTTCTTGATCATATGCTACCTCCTGAAATGGTTGAATGTTGACCAATTCTGTTTGGTACAGTGACTCAGTGTATTCCTTCAATCTTGTTTTGGTGCTTTTTGTCTATAGAATCCTTCAATATTGCAACTTGAGGCTTGAATTTTTTCTTTAGTTCTTTCATCTTGAGAAATGCCAAGCATGTTCTTCCTTTTTGGTTTTCTATCTCCAGGTCTTTGCACATTTCATTGTAATACTTTACTTTGTCTTCTCGAGCTGCACTTTGAAATCTTCTGTTCAGCTCTTTTATATCATCATTTCTTCCTTTCGCTTTAGCTACTCAACATTAAAGAGCAAGCTTCAGAGTCTCTTCTGACATCCATTTTCGTCTTTTTTCCTCTGCTGTCTTTTTAATGACCTTTTGCTTTCTTCATGTATGATGTCCTTGATGTCATCTCACAACTCATCTGGTCTTCAGTTATTAATGTTCAAAGCATCAAATCTATTTAGAGATGGTCTCTAAATGCAAGTGGATATACTCAAGGCTATACTTTGCTTTCATAGACTTGTTTTAATTTTCTTCAGCTTCAACTTGAACTTACATATGAACAATTGATAGTCTGTTCCATAGTTGACCCCTGGCCTTGTTCTGACTGATGATATTGAGCTTCTCCATTGTCTCTTTCCGCAGATGTAATTGATTTGATTCCTGTGTATTCCATCTGGCGAGGTCAATGTGTATAGTTGTTATGTTGTTGTATAGGTTATGTTGCTGAAAACAGGTATTTCCAATGAATAGATCGCTGGTCTTGCAAAATTCTATCTGTGTTTTTTCTATCACCAAGACCTTATTTTCTAACTACTGATCCTTCTTCTTTGTTTCCAATTTTCACATACCAATCATCAGTAATTTTCAATGCATCTTGATCAAATGTTTGATAAATTTCAGACTGCAGAAGTTCGTAAAAGTACTCACTTGAATCCTCAAAGATTGCAGATTTATAATCAGGAAAAAATGAAAGATTTAGTTCTAGTGAAAACATATAAAATACTTTAAAAAAAGAAAAGCTGTTTTATTGAATATATTCAAGTAGAATAGGTATATTATTTTATGGAAAACCATTTTGATTAAACATTCTGAAGATAAAGTCAGATATATTGGGCAGGGTGAAAATGAGCTGTGAAAAAGCCATATAAGGAGGGGTTTACTCTTTCAGCCTTCAAACCCCCACGTACTGAGAAGGCATTTTAAAGTTAACCTGTTTACATCAGAAGTGTTGGTCAAGTTTGTCCTAGAGGCAAATTGTTTGATTTTTATTTTGCCTGCTACTCTTGCAATAAATACAGATATTGTCATCAAGTCTTCTTACTGGACTAAGAAAATATAAGAATTTGTATTTAAATTCCAGAAAATAATTTAAGGCCTCCCAAGTCAGTTAATTTTAAACTTCCAAAATAAGCCAAATAAAAGGTACTTGAGTAGGTGTACTAATCGCTATGGCAATGTAAACTATTAAACCAATCTGTGGAATGTTGATATATACTTTTATTTCTAAAGATTTTTAAAAATATTTTAGAATTTAATGTAAAACTATAAATATAATTTTTCAGGGGAAAAAATGAAGTCTGTGAAGCAGAAATACTTCCCTTGACTATTATCTGCCTGTTTACTTTTTTTCTTATTGTACTCCTGTCTGCTATGTACTCATGGGGAAAAAAAAAATCCTTTGAGTTATATTTTCCTTTACCATATATACCAGGTTCAAAATAAGAAAAAAAAAAAGTTATTGGTATCTCACTAGACAAGGAACAATGGCATTGTTTTGTTATAGTAAAGCTCACTTGAGCCCCAGTGATTCAAGGACCAGTGGTGCTTCCATTATAAAGTTCTGTATTTTTTTTTTTAATATTGAACTTAACAGCAGTATTTTATTCCATCTTTATTCAGAATTGAAAACCTCACAAACATACAAGCAGCATCCTCAAATATTAAAAAATAACAGGATTTCCTAACAGATCAGATGTGGGGTAGAGAGGTGTTTGGCATAAGTAACTAGAAGATTTGAGTTACCATTAACTCACATGAGGAGAACTGGGAATGGAACAAATCATAAGCACAGTTAAGATATCGAATATATCTAGTGGCCCCAAAGTTTTCTTGTGTCCATTTGTAGTCTGTCTTCCCTCATACTCAGCAACAAGTAATCTGCTTCCTGACACTATAGATTAATCTTTGATATTTATCCAAATATTTACCATTTTCAGGGGTCTTAATTCCTTTGTGTAGATCTGAGTTTCCATTTGATATCACTTTTCTTTCAGCCTAAAGAACTTCCTTTAACATTTCCTGTAGTGCTTGTCTGTTGGCGACACATTCCTTCAGCTTTGTTTCTCTGAAAAGTTCTTTTTAAAAAAATTTTTATCATTTTTATTATTATTTTTAGGTCTTTCTTTTTAACATTCATTTTTGAAGGTTATTTTCACTGGGTATTGAATTCTAGGTTAGCAGTTTTATTTTTCTTTCAACACTAAAGATCTCATTTTATTACATTTTGCTTGCACTGTTTTTGAAGAGAAGTATGTGATTATTCTTTTGTTTATTCTTTAAATGCATATTTTTTCTCTGGTAGCTTTTAAGATTTTTTTCTCTTTAATTGGATTTTTGAAATTTGTTCATGGTGTGCATTGTTGATACAATCTCTGAGATTCTGGGATCTTTGAGTTTAAATTTCTAATCAAATTTAAAGACTTCTCTTGTCAGTATTTCTCCAAATATTTTTCTGAGTTCTCCTTTATGGGACCAAAATTACATATATGTTAGACTGATTAATATCCCACATAACACTGGTGCTTTATTCATCTTTTTTTTTTTCTCTCTTTATGCTTCATATAATTTCTGTTGCTATGTCTTCAAATTTACTGACATTGTCTCCCTCAGTATTAATCTGTTGTTAATCATATTTAGTGGATTTTTTATATCAAACATTGTATTTTTCTTCTCTAGAAGTTCTGTTCTTTTTACATATCTTTTATTTGTCTCCTCATTATGTTAATGTTTTCCTATAAATCCTTGAGCATATTTATAGCTGCTATTTTAATATCCTTGTTTGTTAATTTATCTAATCTGTTATTTCTGATTTTACTGAATAATTTTTCTCTTGATTATAAAATATTTCCCTGTTTCTTTGCATATCTAGTCATTTTTATTAGATGTCACATTTGCAAATATTAAGTTGTTGTGTATTTGGATTTTGTTGTCTTCCTTTGAAGAGTGTAGAAGATTGTTTTATAAGGCAGTTAAATTTCTTAAAAATCAAGTTGATATTTTTAATCTTATTTTTAAACTTGTTTCTAGTGGATCTAGAGTAGGTTTTTCCATGAGGCTCTTTTAACCATACTTCTAAAGAGTGACTACTCTGGAATTTCTCCTGAGTGTCCTGGGTGTTAAGTGAAGTCTCTCTGCTCTTGCTGGTCTGAACTCAAGTGTTTCTTAGTCCTGTGAGAGCTTGAGGAAATATTCAGCTTATTTTGGTCAGGCCTTTTGGAGTTTCTCCCTATGCATGCATAGTTCAGCAACAGATCCAAGGGGACCCCATGAATAGATGTGAAGCCTTTTTCTCTGTGTAGCTCTCCCATCTCTATCATTCTGTTCTATAATGCCAGCTGCTTCAAACTCCTCAAGCTCTGATCAGTCTCCTCAATTTAGAGAGCCTGTCGTGTTCTGCTTTGGTCTTCTGTCCTTGACTGTGGTCCAGAAAGTACCCCTCAACAGAAAACTAAGGCAATTCTTACTTCTTTTTTTCCCTGGGAAAATGGTCCTGCTCTGCTTATTGTTTAATGGCAGAAAACAGTTGTTTTGGTATTTTGTTTAGTTTCCTAGTTGTTTAATAGTCAGAAAGCAAGTCCAGTATCAGTTAATCAATATGATCAGAAGTGTAAATTCCAATGATCTCTCATTAAAAATAAATAGTTGGCATTTATTTTTACATTTCATCACTGACACTAAAATAAATTTCATCATTATGATATCACTCCCTTTCTAACATCTCAGTTCAGGTCTTAATCTAGTTTTCTCACATAAAGCCTTGATTTTCTCACCTGCTATGGAAATTAATCCTTACTCTATAGTTTAACTATTTTTCATACATAAATTTTAAATTACTTTCTATGCCAATAAATATATTTTATATCATTTTTCTGAGTTCATTGTAATCCATTGATGATATGCACCATAATTTAAACAGTCTCATTATTGGACAATGTCTTAGTTATTTAGTGCTGCTATAACAGAAGCACCACAAGTGGATGGTTTTACCAAAGAGAAATTTATTCTCTCACAGTCTAGTAGGCTAGAAGTCCAAATTGAGGGTGTCAGTTCCAGGAGAAGTCTTTCTCTCTCTCTCTGTCGACTTTGGGGGAAGGTCCTTATCATAAGTCTTCCCCAGTCAAGGAGCTTCTCAGCACAGGGACCCTGGGTCCAAAGGATGCCCTCTTCTCCTGACACTACTTTCTTGATGGTTTGAGGTCCTTCAGTCTCTCTGCTTCCTTCTCTTTTATATCTCAAAAGAGATTGCCTTAAAACACAACCTAATCTGGTAGATTGAGCCTTGCCTCATTAACATAACTGCCACTAATCCTACCTCATTAACATCATAGAGGTAGGATTTACAACACAGGAAAATCTCACCAGTTGACAAAATGGTTGACAATCATACAATACTGGGAATCATGGCCTAGCCAACTTGACACACGTTTTGGGGGGACACAATTCAATCCATAACAGTTAGATTTTCTTAATGTTTCATTTTTAAAACCAATTCTAAACTGAACATCCTTCAACATGTGTATTTTTGCCATCATCTGTTAATTTCTTAAAATGCATTTGTAAAATACAATTTTTAGGCCAATGAGTAGAAACGAATTTCAGGCATTTGCATCATATCGCTAGATTATCTTCCAGAAATACTGCATGAATTTGAATTTTGTTAGCTAATATCTTTGTAATGTAGTTTACTGAAATTCCAGTTCTTGTTCCTAACCATCCTTCCCTGTGTATTCCCTAAATATATAGTCACTAACAAATACTCTAAACATCTGCTGTATGGAGAACACTGTGGTGGATTCAAATATTAACAAGCTATAATCCAAGTCTTCTAATGGCTTACATTCTTTTGGAGAATATCAGCATGTATATAGCAAAGAATACACCCAAAGTTCCCAGATACACAGATTTCCGTTTGAATGGAGAGCTATTGTAATAATCAATGTATGACCCATTCCCAAAGGAGCTTCCGATGTTAGGTAGCATATTGCACTCCTCTAGAAATCACCTAATATTCACAAGGGCAATCTGAAGGGCTCAATATAATGGCCTGTGTGAGACTGGACCAGGGCCCTGAGGCTCACTCCCAGTAAATGTATGATGGAGCTTTTACATGGCAACAAATAAAAGAGACAAAAATATGCCTGCTTTATGAAATCAAGACATGTTGAAACTTTAATTCTAGGAATTGGGAAAGGGTAAGCTACCTACAATTGCTGTTATGCTAGCAATGCAAGAGCCTTAAGTATAAAATACATCATGAATTAATAGAAAGATCA
The DNA here is from genome assembly GCA_030035585.1 of Dugong dugon. NCBI lineage: Eukaryota > Metazoa > Chordata > Mammalia > Sirenia > Dugongidae > Dugong > Dugong dugon. The sequence goes on from CM057462.1 coordinate 132,285,949, forward strand.
CCAGAATAGAAGCATTTCTTTCCTAAATGACTCTCTTGTACAGTTTGTTATCAACTTCTAGTGGTAACTAGCTTTACCTGTAAACTGAAAATCGCATTGCAGAAACCTACAACCCAGTGAGTTAAACGTATTTCATTTATAACAGCTCAGTGAGCAAGGAAAGACCCAGGGGCATTTAGGAGTCAGAAATCCTGACTTTCTCCAGGATGTTGTAATTGTAACTACAGTACAAAGAATACATGATAAATGAGACAATGATAGATGAGTATGGTATGAATTATATTTAGAAACTCAAATATAAACACATCATATTATTGTGTGCCAGGATTTTTTCTTTCCAGCCCAGAGAAGTGAGCCTATTCTTATGAAGCAAATTGAAGAAGAAGAATTGAAGACACTCACAAATGAATAAAAATGCGTATGGAATTCAAATATGCAAATGACAACAATTCCTTTTGTACACACTGTGGATGGAAGAACAGAGTACATGATCACAGCTGGAATTCACGCTGGGATCTTACACAATGTGATGTTAGTGGCCACCTTCAGATCAGGCACACCCCAGCTGTTCGAGAGGCTGCCTCCTTCTTCTTTCCCTTTTCCTCCAGTAACCCTTCACATTGGCTTTTCTCATTTTTTCAAAAAGGCAGACGTGAAGCCAAAACCTTTCATGTAAAGAAAAAACACATGAAGGAGAAGGCAAACCTTAAGCAGTGATTTAAAAAAAAAAATAGAATTTTGCTTTAAAAGTTAGAAATTCTTTCCCACCAAACCAGCACCACCTCAAAACACTTATTTTGCATTTTGAAGGCAGCCATTGTCCTCAGTGCATATAGGAGCAGTAGATATGGCCCTAACATCTTAGCGGATGAATAATAGGATAAAAACTTTTGCGTTGTTTAATCCTCCTTCTCTTGAGCTTGATTTTTGCATTTTGTTGGAATCAATGTATATCAAATTACTGTCACATCAACATTGTGCTCTATATAATTTCTAAAAGTATGTGGTGTAGGAAATTACTTCCACTTCCTATTATATGATTGATTCATAACTGTGCAAAATTCTTTATTTTTCCCATGGATTCTTGAAAATAAATAAGTTATTAGTTAAATATCATTCAAACAAGTTGCCATAGAGTTGATTGCAAATCATGACCACCCCATGTATGTTCAGAGTAGAACTGTAATTCATAAGGTTCTCAATGGCTGATTTTTCAGAAGTAGATCACCAGGCCTTTCTTCTGAGTCCAAAAGTGTGGATTCGCACCTCCAACCTTTTGGTTAGCAGCCAAATGCTTTAACCATTTGTACCACTCAGGGACTCCTTATATACTACTACCTAGTTAAAATTATATGCCTCAGCCTCAGTTCTCTAGAAAATAGAGCCTGAGGCAAGGATTAGACTGTGGATGCTTTATATAGGAGACACAAATATGGGGCAGTGAGGGACAGGAAAAATAGAAGTGAGGAATAGAGGAATTTGAAGCAATGTCATGTGATCTGTTATCATACTGGTTACTGCTTATGACTAGACACTAAGACATAATTTGGTGCTCAGCACGTATATTAGCCCAGCACTTCCTTGGAAGGCTGTAAGGAGGAATCTTGCAATAGTTCCTGAAAAGGTGAAAGGAAGGAAAATGCATCTTTCTGGCTCTATCCCATATCCTGTTTCCCATGGTCAAGGTTCACCAACAACAATGCACTTCTGAGATGTGTTATCCAGCCCCTCAGTGAGTCTCAGGAAGCCAGATCTTACATTATGTAGTCTGGCATTTCATACACATACAGGCTCAGCCATTTAGACATTAAAGCCATTTAGACCTGAAGATTTCATTTGGACTCAGCAAAGATGATGGCTTTGGTGGCACAGGTCTGAGAGGCAGGGTCAGGAATCTGAGGAGGATACAGGTTTGTGCTTGATTCTCTCTCTGCTGCCTGGGACAAACTACTGGGACTTCAGATCATTATGGGAAGTGATAGATATGGTGCTAGACACACAACTGTAATATATTTGGTGCTTACACTGAGATCTGAGAAAGGTTTATATTTTATTTTCCTTATAATTTCAAAATCTTAATATTTTAGGATGCTTTCCAACATGATAGGGCATTAAATAAAAATTGTCATTAATTGATAAAAGTCATCACTCAACATGTGTTGTTTTCCCCATTTATTTTTTCTGTCTAAGCATTATCATATTATTTTCCTTAAATGATAATTATTGGAGGGTTCTTAGTTACATGCAATAAATCAAAAACCAAACCTGTTTCTATGGAGTCGATTCTGACTCATAGTGACCCTATAGGACAGAGTAGAACTTCCCTATAGGGCTTCCAAGGAGTGGCTAGTGGATTTGAAGTGCCAACGTTTTCTTTAGCAGCCAAACTCTTAACCACTGTGCCACCAGGGCTCCTTATATGCAGTAGTGAGTTGAATACTGTGAAAAATTCATGTCCATCTGGAACCTTAGAATGTGACTTTATTTGGAAATAGGATCTTTGCAGATGTAATTAAGATGAAGATTGAGATGAGACATGCTAGATTAGGGTAGGCCCTAATTCAAACGAAAGAGTCCTTATAAAAGACAGAAAAGGACTCACTGAGACACAGGAGACAAGGTCATATGAAGACAGAGACAGAGATTGAAGTTATGCTGCCACAAGCGAAAGAACACCAGAAGCCACCAGAAGCTGGAAGAAGCAAGGAAGGATCCACTCCTGGAGATTTCAGAAGGACAGTGGCCCTGCCAACACCTTGATTTCTGACTTTGTGCCTCCAGGACTGTGTGAGAATAAATTTCTCTTGTTTTAAATGACCAATTTTATGTACTTTGGTATGGCAGCCCTAGGGAACTAATATACAAGCCTATTACAGTACTATGCTATACAAAATATTACTTTCATCAGTCATATGTGTAGGATATGATATATATTCTCTCCTTTTAAAATTGCACATTATTTTTTTTTCAATTAATATTTACTGAGCATTTACTATGTATATGATTCTAGAAACACAGTGGTGACTATGACATTTATAGTTGCTGAGTTATATTTTACAGAGAAGAGAAGAAAAATATAAAAAATAATTACAATAAAGTATGGATGTCATGATAGGCAAGTAAGGGGAGTACTGTGGGAATGTATTCATTCATTCACTTATTCTACCAGTATTTTTGAAACAGTTGTTATGTGCCAGAAGTACTACATTCTAGAAATTCAAGAATGAGATGCAGATCCTTGTTTTCCAGGTGCTCACTGGGTGATTAGATAGCCAAGACATGCTGTGCAAAACTATAACCTTAACCTAATTTGATAGATATTGCCCAGGACTTGTGACTAAGTACAAAAAAGAAGGTAGATAAGAATTATTATTATTATTTTTACTTTCTGAGAACTGCAAGGGTTTTAGCAGGAAGAATATGAAATGATGGTGGTACTAAGAGGGACAGAGAGGCTTCCTGTGCCAAGAACTGAAGCAGACCTTGAAATGTGTGTAGGTGCAAAGATCTGAGAAAGAAAACACCTATCAAGAGACACTGTGTCCTCCAAAAAAGAGACAGAGAGTGGCAGAATGGATAAAAAAAAAACACGATTCATCTGTATGCTGCCTAAAAGAGACACAGCTTAGACTTAAAGACCCAAACAAACTAAAACTCAAAGGATGGAAAAAAAGTATATCAAGCAAACAACACTCAACAAAGAGCAGGAGTGGCAATATTAATCTCTGAAAAAACAGACTTTAAAGTAAAATCCACCACAAACGATAAGGAAGGACACTATATAATGAATAAAGGGTCAATACACAGGAGGACATAACTATAATAAATATTTACGCACTCAGTGACGGAGCTCCAAAATACATAAAACAAACTCTAACAGCACTAAAAAGAGAGATAGACAACTCCACAATAGTAGTAGGAGATTTCAACACACCACTTACGGTGAAGGACAGAACATCCAGAAAGAAGCTAGATAACTGGGAGCTCTGAAAAATCAAACACTTATGCTCAACAAAAGACTTTTGTATTTTTTTCCATGCATGTCACATTAAATTGCAGACATCAATGCATGTCCTCCTAAATACTTCAATATGCACATGATTAGTTACAGTTATTTGCATTTTTTTATTTGGTGTAAAATTTACATACAATGAAATACAAAAATAGTATTTCAAAAACTGTAAACTCAGCTTTTGGGAGGGGGCAAGATGGCACTCTAGGCAGAAGCACCACGCCGACCCTACACAGCAAAGATCCGAAAAACTAAGCCTAACAGAGAATCAACAATCCTGAAACCCTAGAACACCAAATGAAGAGATAAAGAACTCAGCCAAACACCAAACGGAGTGAGAATACTAAAAGAGAACGGAGAGAGAGGAGAGACTCAGGCAGAGATTCCTTACCAGCTAACGCAGCGGGGATCCACCATCTTGGATTCCTATCGGAGACCAGCGAAGGGGAGAGCAGCCTTGCAGAGCATCTGGTCGGAGACAGAATGACCGGTAAACTGCGGTGCGCGCTCTCCCACCCCCCACCCCTCTCCGCCTCAGCTGGGGATCCCCTGCTTTCCGTGGCCAGGGTCCCTGGCCTGGGGGGCGCCGGTGCTTGGATTCCGCGCGCACAGGCTGGCAGCTAGCAAACCTTTTTCTGCCGCCACCCACTCCTTTTGCCTGGGTGCCTGGTTCCGAGTGCCGTCTCTGCTCTCTCCTGCGGGGCTGTAGGGCTGCATTCGGGCGTGTGGCTGTTTCCAGGTCTGGGCTCCCGCGCGGGTGGGATCCTGGGGCCTTTGTTCGTTCGCCCCTCTGCTTTCTGTGGCTGGAGTCCCTGGGCTGGGGGGCGCTGGTACTTGGATTCCGCGCGCCTGGGCTGGCGGCTTTCTGGGAGCCGTTTGCTGGCAGCTAGTGAACCTTTTTCTGCCGCCTCCCCCTCCTTTTGCCTGGGTTCCTGGTTCCGAGTGCCGTCTTTGCTCTCTTCTGCGGAGCTGTGGGGCTGCGTTCGGGCGTGTGGCTGTTTCCAGGTCTGGGCTACCACGCTAGTGGGAACCCGGGGCCTTTCTTCGTTGGCCCCTCTGCTTCCCGTGGCCACGGTCTCTTAACCCCGAGACTACCGGCTTCTTGGAATTCGCGCCCCTGAGTGGGGGCTCTCTGGGTCCCATTTGTGGGCACTGACTGCTGGTGTTGCCCTTTTTTTTTTTTTTTCTTTTTTTTCAATTTTATTTTTCTTCCTTTTTTGATTAGTTTTGTCATCTTTTACCTCTTTTTCCCTTTTGTCTTTCTTCATTGCTTAATTTCTCGTCTCTCTATCTCTTCCTTCTCTTTCTGATCCCTGAATACCAGGCGATGTATGCCTCTGTACCTTCTGGCCAGGCTGAGCTGTGAAAATTGAGACCGACTCCCCCAGACCTCATAGCTACATCGGTGGGATCCCTGGGAACTTTGCAGTTCTTTAACTTTTCTGATTTTTATTTGGTCATTCTTTCCTTTTCTTTCTCTTCCCCCTTCTGGTTTCCCCAACCCATAGTCTCTCATCTGTACATTCCAACGACAAGCTCCGCTAGCATTCTTTTATTTTTGTATGCTTTTTGCTCCTGCTCCTCTCTCCTCTCTCCCATATCCAGCTTAGCTTCACACATAACCATCTTCCCGCTGCACCCTACCTACCTGCACCGAGCACTAGACATCACACCACCAAGCGGTGCAGGCACGCCCTATTGGAACCTGCCCAGCACTGACTACCGACCGTCCTGGTGGCTGCGGTGAGTGCCACAAGCAACCCGTCCCAGTGGCTCCTCCTCAGCTAGATCGGCCCAGCTGTACCACACGGACGAAAAAAAAAAAAATCTACAATCAATAAACGAGAGAAATATCTACTGAATGCCCCGAAAAGAGCAAACAATATCAAAACATTTACAAAAACAAGACAAGATGGCTCCAATAGGCATCCAAATTAAAACACCAGATAACTCTCCTGTGGAAGAAAATGCACTAGAAGTACCTGATACGGAACTCAAATCACTAATACTCGGAATTTTCCAAGAACTGAGGCAAAAAGCTGACAAACATGAGGAAAAAATAGACAAATTTATGGAAAATACAGACAAAAAATTGGAAGAATTCAGGAAGATGATGCAGGAACAAAATGCCAAAATAAATTCACAACTCGAAATTATACAAAAACAACAATTAGAAATCCAAAAGATAAACAACACGATTTCAGAAATGGACGGTGTCATAGAAGGGCTGAGAAGTAGATTTGAAACCATGGAAGACAGGATCAGTGGAACTGAAGACAAACACTTGGATACAACTCTGTTTCAGGAAAACTCAGAAAAAAGAACAAAGAAAAATGAAGAGACCCTGAGAGTTATGTGGGACGCAAATAAAAGCAAAAACTTACGAGTGATTGGCATACCAGAACAGGGGGAGAAAACAGAAAACACAGAGAGGATCATTGACGAACTGCTGACAGAAAACTTTCCCAATATCATGAAAAATGAAAAGCTGGCCATCCAAGAAGCTCAACGAACCCCATATAGAAGAGACCCCAAAAGAAAATCACCAGGACATATCATATTCACACTCGCTAAAACTAAAGACAAACAAAGAATCCTGAGAGCAGCTCGTGAAAAACAAGAAGTCACATACAGAGGAGAAACAATAAGACTATGCTCAGATTATTCAGCAGAAACCATGCAGGCAAGAAGGCAATGGGATGACATATATAAAATCTTGAAAGAAAAAAACTGTCAGCCAAGAATAATATATCCTGCAAAACTCTCATTCAAATTTGATGGTGAAATTAGGTCATTTCCAGATAAACAGAAACTAAAGGAATATGCAAAAGTCAAACCAAACTTACAAGAATTATTAAAGGGAGTTCTTCGATCTGAGGACAAACAGCTTCAGCCCTCAGGCAGGACCTAGGACCTAGGACGCAGGTTCACATGAACCAGATACCATTCTAGGAACTGAACTACAGAGGACTTTCCAAAAACAAAAGAAATACAACAGGGAATCAGAGAAATCAATCAAAGGATGACAACAACATCAAAACAATGAAAGCGGGAACAAACGGCATAGGTATAGAACCTTCTAAAGGAGAGGAAGGCAAGGCGATACCAAGTAAGAATAGACTGCTTCAAAATTATATAGATAAGGGTAAAATTCATGGTAACCACAAAGAAAGTTAACAAACCAACTCATAAAAATAAAGACGAAAAACATAAAGTCTCAACAAAAACAAAACCTACAAAAACAAAAGAAATGAACACAAAATCCACAAACAAAAGTAACTCAGCACAAGAGAGTAAGAAGAACAAAGAAAACTTCAGCACCACAAAAAAAAGCAATACAAAATGACAGCAACAAACTTCATCTATCAATAATTACACTGAATGTAAATGGACTCAATGCACCCATAAAGTGACGGAGAGTGGCAGAATGGATAAGAAAACAGGATCCATCAATTTGCTGTCTACAAGAGACACACCTTAGAAACAAAGATGTGAATTTATTAAAAATCAAAGGTTGGAAAAAAATATATCAAGCTAACAACTATCAAAAAAGAGCAGGAGTGGAAATTCTAATCTCAGATAAAATAGACTTTAAAACAAAATCTACCATAAAAGACAAAGAAGGACACTATATAATGATTAAGGGGATGATCCATCATGAAGACATAACCATAATAAATATCTATGCACCCAATGACAGGGCTCCAAAATACATAAAACAAACTCTAACAGCACTGAAAAGATAAATTGACAGTTCCACAATAATAGTAGGAGACTTCAACACACCACTCTCAGTAAAGGACAGATAACTAAAAAGAAACTCAGCAAAGATACAAAAGACCTAAAGGACACAATCAGCCAACTGGACCTCATAGACATATATAGAACAATCCATCCAACCACTGCAAAGTACACATTCTTTTCCAATGCACATGGAATGTTCTCCAGAATAGACCACATCTTAGGCCACAGAGCAATCCTCAACAAGATCCAAAATGCTGAGATAATTCACAGTATCTTCTCTGACCACAATGCCATCAAGGTAGAAATTAACACTAGAAAGAGCAAGGAAAAAAAATCAACTACATGGAAACTGAATAATACCCTGCTTACACATCACTGGGTGGTGGACAATCAGAGATGGAATCAAACAATTCCTAGAATCAAATGAGAATGAAAACACATCATACCAAAACCTTTGGGACACAGCCAAGGCAGTCCTCAGAGGACAATTTATAGCAATAGATGCACATATCAAAAAAGAAGAAAGGGACAAAATCAAAACATTAACTACAGAACTCAAACAAATAGAAAGAGAACAACAAAAAAAAGCCTACAACCACCGGAAGTAAGGAAATAGTAAAGATCAGAGCAGAAATAAATGAAATAGAGAACAGAAAAACAATAGAAAGAATCAACAAAACCAAAAGTTGGTTCTTTGTAAGAATCAACAAAATCGACAAACCACTGGCCAGACTGACAAAAGAAAAACAGCAGAGGGCACAAATAACCCAAATAAGAAATGAAATGGGGGACATTACAACAGACCCAACCGAAATAAAAAGGATTATAACAGAATATTATGAAAAACTATATACCAACAAATTTGAAAACCTAGAGGAAATGGATAAATTTCTAGAAACATACGACCTACCCAAACTACAACAAAGTGATATTGAAAATCTGAACAGACCCATAACAAGAGAAGAGATTGAAAAGGTAATAAAAAAAACTCCCAACCAAAAAAAGCCCTGGCCCAGATGGCTTCACTGGAGAATTCTACAAAACATTTACAGAAGAGCTTGTACCAGTTCTGCTCAAGCTATTTCAGAGCATAGAAGAGGAAGCAACACTTCCAAATTCATTCTATGAAGCCAGCATAATGCTGATACCAAAACCAGGCAAAGACATCACAAAAAAAGAAAATTACAGACCAATATCTCTCATGAATATAGATGCAAAAATTCTGAACAAAATTCTAGCCAATAGAATTCAGTATCATATCAAAACAACAATACACCACGACCAAGTAGGATTCATACCAGGTATGCAAGGATGGTTTAACATTAGAAAATCCATCAACGTAATCCACCACATAAATAATAGAAAAGAAAAAAATCACATGATCATCTCAATTGACGCAGAAAAGGCATTTGACAAAGTCCAACACCCATTCCTGATAAAAGCTCTCAATAAAATAGGTATAGAAGGGAAATTTCTCAACATAATAAAGGGCATCTATGCAAAACCAACAGCCAACATCATTCTTAATGGAGAGAGGCTGAAAACATTCCCCTTGAAAACAGGAACAAGACAAGGATGCCCTTTATCACCACTCTTATTTAACATGGTGCTGGAAGTTCTAGCTAGAGCAGTAAGGCAATAAAAAGAAATAAAGGGCATCCAAATTGGTAATGAAGAAGTTAAACTGTCCCTGTTTGCAGATGATATGATACTATACATAGAAAACCCTAAAGACTCCACGAGAAATCTACTGGAACTAATAGAAAGATTCATCAGAGTAGCAGGATACAAGATAAACATTCAAAAATCAGTTGGATTCCTATACACCAGTAAAGAGAACGATGAAAAGGAGATCAGGAAATCAATACCATTTTCAATAGCCCCTAAAATGATAAAATACTTAGGAATAAATCTGACCAGGAATATAAAAGACCTATACAAAGAAAACTACAAAACACTGCTGCATGAAATCCAAAGGGATCTACATAAATGGAAAAACATACCATGCTCATGGATAGGCAGACTCAACATTGTGAAAATGGCAATTCTACCTAAAGCAATCTACAAATACAATGCAATCCTGATCCAAATACCAACAACATTCTTCAAAGAGATGGAAAAACTAATTATTAACTTTATATGGAAAGGGAAGAAACCCCGAATAAGTAAAGCACTACTGAAGAAGAAGAATAAAGTTGGAGGACTCACACTACCTGACTTGAGAACCTACTATACAGCTACAGTACTCAAAACAGCCTGGTACTGGTACAACAACAGAGACATTGACCAATGGAACAGAATTGAGAACCCAGATGTAAATCCATCCACCTACGGTCACCTGATTTTTGACAAGGGCCCTAAGTCCATCTAATGGGGAAAAGACAGTCTTTTTAACAAATGGTGCTGGCAAAACTGGATATCCATTTGTAGAAAAATGAAACAGGACCCATACCTCACACCATACACAAAAACTACTTCAAAATGGATCAAAGACCTGAATATAAAGCCTCAAAGTATAAAATTCATAGAAGAAAATATAGGACCAACACTTCGGGCCTTAATACATGGCATTAACAGGATACAAACCATAAACATCAACACAAAAAACCCAACAGATAAACTAGATAATTGGGATCTTCTAAAAATCAAACATTCATGCTCTTCAAAAGACTTCACCAAAAGAGGTAAAAGAGAACCTACAGACTGGGAAAAAATTTTTGGACAGTACAAGTCAGACAAAGGTCTAATCTCCATAATCTACAAGAAAATCCAACACCTCTACAACAAAAAGACAACCAATCCTATCAAAAAATGGGCAAAGGAAATGAACAGACACTTCACCAAGGAAGACATTCAAATGGCCAACAGACACATGAGGAAATGCTCACAATCACTAGCCATTAGAGAAATGCAAATTAAAACCACAATGAGATACCATCTCACCCTGGCATTACTGGCACGAGTCAAAAATACTGGAAATAACAAATGTTGGAGGGGCTGCGGGGAGACGGGAACTCTTATACACTGCTGGTGGGAATGCAAAATGATACAACCATTTTGGAAAATGATATGGTGTTTCCTCAGAAAGCTAGAAATAGACATACCATTCAATCCAGCAATCCCACTCCTAGGAATATATCCTAGAGAAATAAGAGTCATCACTCGAATAGACATATGCACACCTATGTTCATGGCAGCATTGTTCACAATAGCAAAACGATGGAAACAACCTCGATGTCCAGCAACAGATGAATGGATACACAAACTATGGTACATACACACAATGGAGTACTATGCAACGAGAAAGAACAACAATGAATCTGTGAACCATCTCATAACATGGATGAAACTGGAGGACATTATGCTGAGTGAAATAAGTCAATCACAAAAGGACAAATATTGTATGAGACCTCTATTGTAAAAACCCATGAAAAAATTCTCATGCAAAATGTAACAATCCTTGTTGGTTACCAGGGATGGGAGGGGGAGGGAATACTAAATAGGTAATAGGTAAGTGGTAACTTGGGTGAGAGGTGAGATAGTAGATAGTACAGGGGAAACTAACACAACCTGCACAAGGAAAGTTCATGGAGGCCCTATAGACACATCCAAACCCCCCGAGGGACTGAGTTGTTGGACGGAGGGCTCTGGGGACCATGGTCTCGGGGAACATCTAGCTCAATTGGCATGATACTACTTATAATGCTCTCCATTCTACCTTGGTGAGTAGTGTCTGGGGTCTTAAAAGCCTATGAGCGGCCATCTAAGATCCTCCACTGATCTCATCCCTTCGGGAACAAGGGAGAATGAAGAGAACAGGATTCAACGAAAAGATTAGTCCAAACGACTAATTGTCCACAGCTACCAAGGCCTCCAGCAGACTGAGTCCAGTACAGCTGGATGGTGTCCGGCTACCACCAATGACTCCTCTGATCAGGATCTCAACAGAGGGTTCTGGGAAGAGCTGGAGAAGGATGTAGAGCATAATTTTAACTCCCCCCCCCAAAAAAAAAAAGAAGACCAGATTTACTGGCCTAAAGAATACTAGAGAAACCTCAAGAGTGTGGCCCCCAGACACCCTTTCAGCTCAGAGGTGAAGTTACCTTCGAGGTTCGATGTTAAGCCTGGGAATGGACACCCCAGTAAAACTAAATGGGACTAACGAGGTACAGGAGTCTGGTGACAAGGGCCAGAAGGCAGAGGGAGAGTAGGAAACTGATGATAAGGAACACAAATTGAATAAGGACACTGTCGATGTATTGTGAGATTGTTGACCACTGCTATAGGGCAACATTTGTAGTAACTATTAAATGGGAGGCTGTTTTGTCCTGTAAGCCTTCATCTTGGGCGAGAATGGCAGCACAATTGGAAGAGCATAGTCAATATCACTTAAATGTGTAAGTAAAAAGTTTTGAAATGGTGTTTAAATAAAATAAAATAAAATAAAACAAATGAGACTAAAGAGGTACAATAGTCCACTGACAAGGTCCAGAAGACAGAAGGGGACAAGGAAGTTCCCTGGTGATAGGGAACACAAGGTGGAGTAAGGATATTCTTGATGTGCTGTGAGATTGTTAACCATTGTCATAGGGCAACATGTGTAGTAACTGTTAAATGAAAAACTATTTTGTTCTGTAAGCCTTCATCTTAAGTGAGAATAACAGCACAGTTGGAAGAGTGTAGTCAATGTCACTGAACTGTGAATGTAGAAATTCTTGAAACGGTGTATCTTTGGCCATCTGTAATTTTCATCAAAAAAAAAAAAGAAAAAGGTTGAGAATTTAGAGGCTTAATATGTTGTGGGGTTGTTAACCAATGTCTTAGAACAACATGTGTACTACTATTTCATGAGAAACTATTTGCTCTGTAAGCTTTCACCTGAAGTACAATAAAATATAAAAAAAAAAAAAATGGTATGGGGCAGTTCACAAGGGGGAAGGAGAATCAAGATCAACAACCCAAGGCTGAGTTCTATGAGGTGAGAATCAGACATGGCTCCTCTCTCTGCCATCTTTACCAATTCTGACACAAACCATCCCTCCCATGACTCTACTTCTCTGCTGGGTTGGATAATTCATTGCAATATCACACAGAACTCACAGACCATAGTCACAATTATGGGAGGTTACAATTCAGGCTCAGGAACAGTCAAGGATACAATTCTTCCATTACGGTTCTTCCATCAGGACAGGTTCTTTCCAGCTGTGCTTGCAGGCATACCTCTCCCTGGCCCTCAGTCTCTGCCCAAAGGCACTCAGCTTTCTCAATCCATGGGCCAGTAAGCCCACTGAGCCTTCTCCTGTGGGTCTCTCCTGGGGTTCTCTCCTGCAGGTCTCTCTTTCCATGGTGGTGGTGGGCTCTTCTCTTTCCCACTTCCAGGATGGCTCACCTCAAGCCCAGCAGGATAGAAAAACTGAAATTTGCTGGGCCACAATTACTCTATCACACAGTTCCACCCAATCACTTGGGTGGGAGTTACAAGACCATGGCTAGAAAGGCCAAACGAAAGTGATCCATCACACCACAGTATCTACACATACATAAGTTTATTATAAATATTACTGATATAAAGGATGTATAACATGCAATTTGCAAGTAATAATAACATGCTCTTTAATGTAAATTCCATATAGCCAATCGATTCTCACAGAATGCTTTCATTGATTTATGATGAACCTTGTGGAGCAGCCAATCTATGGTTGCAATTGATGAATGAGTGCAATTCTGACATGAATGTTAGTTGTATTTCCATTTATGTCAATGAATACAGCAAAAATGAAACAACGAAGACATATTGGAACTTCATTACTTTTTCAATGGCATGAGTGAGTCTTCACTGAATGGGATGTTGTTGTTGTGGGCCGTCTGACTCATAACAACCCCATGTGACAGAGTAGAACTGCCCCATTGGATTTCCTAGACTGTAACCTTTACAGGAGCAGATCACCAGGTCTTTTCTGTCTCGGAGCCACTAGATTGGTTTGAATCACCAGCCTTTCAGTTAGCAGCTGAGTGCATAGCCATTGCACTACTCGTGCTCCTTACTGAATGGCATAGCAGTTTTCGAATATATATACATATATTTAAAGAAAACAAACTCACTGCCGTCAATTCCAACTCATAGCAACGCTATAGGAGAAGGTAGAACTGCTGCAGAGGGTTTCCAAGGCTATAAATCTTTATGGAGGAGGACAGCCACATCCTTCTCCTGCAGAGCAGCTGGTGCATTCATACTTCTGACCTTTTGGTTAGCAGAACTGTCAACCTTTTGGTTAGCAGCTGAGCACTTTAACCACAGTGCCACCAGGGCTTCTAGTTTTCAAATACTGGAAGAATATATCCTCAATTTTTTTGTGCTATTCAAAATATAATGGCTAGAGACATGACACACATTTAATCTGCATTATTAACATTTTCTCCAGTCAAGACAATCAACCATACAATAAATCAAGCCATGATTTGTAGCATTTTGAAATTTCCATGATGTAAATACTCCCACCATGGCTGATTTCAAGTTACCAATGTTGTATCACTGAAGGCAGAGCCGATAACACACTATCATATAGTATTTTTATCATGCAGATTTAATAGTCAGAAATAACCTCAGAAGCATAGATACTGCTACAGTGTGGTAAAATAATTAGGAAGTAATGAGTTTTGAGTATTTATAATCATCTTAATAGAATTTATTTAATAGTAAATTTATATAATTTAATTTTTAATATTGTCTTTGTTTAACATCGGCTTGCAAAATTCCTAAACACTTTAGCCAGTATGAGCTGGCTCTAACAAACTACTTGGGACACCACTGAATTAAAGGAAAACTGCTAATAGCACCACCCTGGGTGGTTATGAGAATCAGTTAAGATTTTTTTTTTTTAATTGTACTTCAGGTGAAGGTTTACAGAACAAATAGTTTCTCATGAAACAGTAGTACACATATTGTTTTATGACATTGGTTAACAACCTCATAACATGTCAACCCTCACCCTTCTCAACCTTTTTTTTTTTTTAGTGAAAATATACATAGCCTAAGATACACCATTTCAAAAATTTCTACATGTACAGTTCAGTGACATCGACTACGCTCTTCCAATTGTGCTGCTATTCTCACTTTAGATGAAGGCTTACAGAACAAAACAGTTTCTCACTTAACAGTTAGTACACATGTTGCCCTATGACAATGGTTAACAACCTCACAACACATCAACACTGTCCTTACTCAACCTTGGGTTCCCTATCACCAGCTTTCCTGTCCCCTTCTGCCTTCTAGCCCTTGTCCCTGGACTGCTGTGCCTCATTAGTCCCATTTGGTTTTATGGGGCTGTCCACTCCCAGGCTGAACGGTGAACCTCAGGAGTGACTTCACCACTGAGCTAAAAGGGTGTCTGGGGCCATACTCTCAGGGTTTCTCCAGTCTCCTTTAGGCCAGTAAATCTGGTCTTTTTTTTTTTTTGTGAGTTAGAATTTTGTTCTGCATCCTTCTCCAGCTCTGTCCAGAACCGTCTGTTGTGATCCTGGTCAGAGCAGTCAGTGGTGGTAGCCAGGCACCATCTAGCTGTACTGGACTCAGTCTGGTGGAGGCCTTGGTAGCTGTGGTCCATTAGTCCTTCGGACTAATCTTTTCCTTGTATCCTGTTCTCTTCATTCTCCCTTGCTCCCGAAGGGGTGAGACCAGTGGAGTATCTTAGATGGCTGCTCACAGGCTTTTAAGACCCAGATGCTCCTCACCAAGGTAGAATGTAGAACATTGTCTTTATGAACTGTGTTATGCCAATTGAGCTAGATGTTTCAGTCAAGATATTTTAAGTGAAAATATTTTGACACATACAAAGGTGCTAAATAAATATATTCTTACTGAGCATAATGATTAAAAGGCACAATTTAAGTTTGCTAAGAAGCAAATATCTGGCTTTGGCTTTTCAGGAAAAAAAAATGTGGATCAAATTGAAACAAAAATTTAAATTCTACTTTCTCCATGTACACAGAAAAAATCTGATAACTGGAATTTACCTTATCTACTGAAAAACACAACGTTAGACATTTTTATCTGTTCTGAGAGTAATTTTATGTTTTGTTCAACTAAAAGTTGTCATTTATTATAGAATGGACAGAAGAGGATGGAAAGTTATCAAATTAGAACTTTTGGTTTTGGCAATCTAAGTATGCATCATCTAGTTATATCATACTTTACTTACCTAGTATTATCAATTTATTATTATTTTGTGACACTTGTAATTATTGCTCGTATCTCTATAGCTCTTTAACATTTGAAACATCTGTTCCTTTTCTAAAAGAGATTTGTTGAACATTTATGAAGTACCATGTGCTATTTCATTTAGGACTTACTATAAATTTTTGAAATAGAAATTGTTAACCTCATTTACAGTTGAGGAAACCAAAATGACCCAGTGATTTTCTCCAAAGTCACAAAGTATAACTTAAGAAGAACCCAGCGCAGGCTGGGCTTGCATTATGTAGCCATTTATGGAAACTTTCTTAAATTTGGAAGGATATTTTGAGAAACTGTGCCCAAATTTGATCAACTATTAAAGGTCATTCATTCAGTCATTTATTCACTTAACAAATTTTATTAAGCCTTTACTACACACGAGGCACTGTTAGCTACAGCGCTATCATTCAAACCCATTAATTGTGACAAACAGAATAAAATACTCATCCATGAAAGAATCACATGAGTTAACCTTTAAACTTCTTAATGCTCTTGAATCGTTGGAGGTGGTAATTTGCATCCAGTTCTGTACGATAATTCAATTAGCTTCCGTGATATGATTAGAATATAGAGTTACAGTAAGGTGTGATGTGTTGAATTGTGGAGAGCTTTTAATGTCAGCATGAAAATTTTCTTACTAACTTTAATTGGACTATTTTTTCTCTGATTAGAATTTCATACCATCTGCTCATAGATAATTTTATAAATATAGAAGCAAACCATTAACAAAAAAGTGAAAATCATCTTTATTTCCCTAATACTTACCTATAATTCACCATTAACATTTTAATATATTTCTTTTCATACACATATATTATACAGTTAACATTAGAATATCATATATGTTTATATACCACCTTTTTATTAATCAGTATAAAGCAGAAGTATTTTCTAATGCCAACATTTATGCTTCAAAAGCATCCTCTACATGCCCGTGTAATATTTCATTATATAGATACACCATAAATTAACAATATCTGGGCATTAGGCTATGTCCAATTTTTCATTATTATCAGTAATACCAAAATGAAAATCTGTACTAAAACTTTGTCAAATTTCTGATTATTTCTTCACACTATTCCTGGGAAGAAAGTTTTAAGACGACAGGGTACAAAATTTTAAAGGCTTTTGGTGGATATTTCTGATTTTTTTTCCCCAAGAACTTGAACCATTTGCACTCCCAGCAGAACTGTGTAAGACTGTGTATTTCCTTGCATTCTAGCTATTATTGTACATTATTATTATTATTTATATTTTATTGTACTTCAGGTGAAGGCTTACAGAACAAATAGTTTCTCATGAAACAGTAGTACACATGTTGTTTTATGACACTGGTTAACAACCCCACAACATATTAACCCTCTAAATTCTCAACTTTTTTTTTTTTTTTTTGGTGAAAATACACATAGCCAAAGATACACCGTTTCAGACATTTCTACATGCACATTTCAGTGACATTGACTGCGCTCTTCCAATTGTGCTGTTATTCTCACTTAAGATGAAGGCTTACAGAACAAAATAGTTTCTCATTTAACAGTTACTACAAATGTTGCCCTACGACAATAGTTAACAATCTCACAACACATCTACAGTATCCTTACTCAACCTTGGGTTCCCTATCACCAGCTTCCTTGTCCCCTTCTACTTTCTGGCCCTTGTCACTGGACTCCTGTGCCTCGTTAGACTCATTTGGTTTTACGAGGCTATCCACTACCAGGCTGAACAGTGAACCTCGGAGGTAACTTCACCACTGAGCTAAAAGGGTGTCTGGGGGCCATACTCTCGGGGTTTCTCCAGTCTCCTTTAGGCCAGTAAATCTGGTCTCTTTTTTTTTGTGAATTAGAATTATGCTCTACATCCTTCTCCAGCTCTGTCCAGAACCCTCTGTTGTGATCCTGGTCAGAGCAGTCAGTGGTGGTAGCTGGGCACCATCTGGCTGTACTGGATTCAGTCCAGTGGAGGCCTTGGTAGCTGTGGACAATTAGTCCTTTGGACTAATCTTTTCCTTGTATCCTGTTCTCTTCATTCTCCCTTGCTCTCGAAGGGATGAGACCAGTGGAGTATCTTAGATGGCCGCTCACAGGCTTTTAAGACCCCAGACACTACTCACCAAGGTAGAATGTAGAGCATTGTCTTTATAAGCTGTGTCATGCCAAATGAGCTAAATGTTCCCCGAGACCATGGTCCCCAGAGCCCTCCACCCAGCAACTCAGTCCCTCAGAGAGTTTGGATGTGTTTATGGGGCTTCCATGACCTTTCCTTGTACAGGTTGTGCTAGTTTCCCATGTATTGTGTACTGTCTCACCCTTCACCCAAGATACCACTTATCTATTGCCTATTTAGTTTTCCACCGCCACCCCTCCCATCCCTGGTAACCAACAAATATTGTTACATTTTGTGTGTGAACTTTTTCATGGGTTTTTACAATAGAGGTCTCATGCAATATTTGTCCTTTTGTGATTGACTGATTTCACTCAGCATAATGTCCTCCAGTTTCATCCATGTTATGAGATGCTTCACAGATTGATTATTGTTCTTTCTCGTTGCATAGTACTCCATTGTGTGTATGTACCATAGTTTGTTTATCCATTCATCAGTTGATGGGCATCTAGGTTGTTTCCATTGTTTTCTTATTGTGAACAATGCTGCCATGAACATAGTTGTGCATATGTCTATTCAAGTGACGACTCTTATTTCTCTAGGATATATTCCTAGGAGTGGGATTGCTGGATCAAAAGGTATGTTTATTTCTAGCTTTCTAAGGAAGCTCCATGTCATTTTCCAAAATGGTTGTATTATTTTGCATTCCCACCAGCAGTGCTTAAGAGTTCCGATCTCCCCGCAGCCCCTCCAACATTTGTTATTTCCAGTGTTTTTGATTCGTGCCAGTAATGCCAGGGTGAGATGGTATCTCATTGTGGTTTTAATTTGCATTTCTCTAATGGCTAGTGATCGCAAGCATTTACTCACGTGTCTGTTGGCAATTTGAATGTCTTCTTTGGTGAAGTGTCTGTTCATTTCCTTTGCCAATTTTTCAATAGGATTATTTGTCTTTTTGTTGAAGAGGTGTTGGATTTTCTTGTAGATTATGGAGATTAGACCTTTGTCTGACTTGTACTGTCCAAAAATTTTTTCCCAGTCTGTAGGTTCTCTTTTTCCTCTTTTGGTGAAGTCTTTTGAAGAGCATATGTGTTTGATTTTTTGAAGATCCCAGTTATCTAGCTTATCTCTTTGGGTTTGTGCATTGATGATTATGGTTTGTATCCTGTTAATGCCATGTATTAAGGCCTGAAGTGTTGGTCCTATTTTTTATTCTATGAACTTTATAGTTTTAGGTTTTATATTCAGGTCTTTCATCCATTTTGAAGTAGTTTTTGTATATGGTGTGAGGTATGGGTCCTGTTTAATATTTTTGCAAATGGATATCCAGTTTTGCCAGCACCATTTGTTAAAAAGACTGTCTGTTCCCCATTTGATGGACTTTGGGCCCTTGTCGAAGATCAGGTGACTGTAGGTGGATGGATTTACATCTGGGTTCTCAATTCTGTTCCATTGGTCAATGTATCTGTCGCTGTACTAGTACCAGGCTATATTGACTACTGTAGCTGTATAGTAGGTTCTGATGTCAGGTAGTGTGAGTCCTCCAACTTTATTCTTCTTCTTCAGTAGTGCTTTACTTTTTCAGGGCTTCTTCCCTTTCCATATAAAGTTAATGATTAGTTTTTCCATCTCTTTGAAGAATGTTGTTGGTATTTGTATCGGGATTGCATTGTATTTGTAAATTGCTTTGGGTAGAATGGCCATTTTCACAATGTTGAGTCTCCCTATCCATGAGCATGGTATGTTTTTCCATTTAGGTAGATCCCTTTGGGTTTCATGCAGTGGTGTTTTATAGTTTTCTTTGTATAGGTCTTTTACATCCCTGGTCAGATTTATTCCTAAGTATTATATCTTTTTAGGGGCTATTGAAAATGGTATTGATTTCCCGATTTCATTTTCATCGTTCTCCTTACTGGTGTATAGGAATCCAACTGATTTTTGTATGTTTATCTTGTATCCTGCTACTCTGCTGAATCTTTCTATTAGTTCCAGTAGATTTCTCATGGAGTCTTTAGGGTTTTCTATGTATAGTATCATATCATCTGCAAAAAGGGACAGTTTAACTTCTTCATTACCAATTTGGATGCCCTTTATTTCTTTTTCTTGCCTTATTGCTCTAGCTAGAACTTCCAGAAGAATGTTAAATAGGAGTGGTGATAAAGGGCATCCTTGTCTTGTTCCTGTTTTCAAGGGGAATGTTTTCAGCCTCTCTCCAATAAGAATGATGTTGGCCGCTGGTTTTGCATAGATGTCCTTTATTATGTTGAGAAATTTCCCTTCTATACCTATTTTATTGAGAACTTTTATCAGGAATGGGTGTTGGACTTTGTCAAATGCCTTTTATGCATCAATTGAGATGATCATGTGATTCTTTTCTTTCCTTTTATTTATGTGGTGGATTACGTTGATTGATTTTGTAATATTGATCCATCCTTGCATACCTGGTATGAATCCTACTTGGTCATGGTGTATTATTTTTTTGATATGATGCTGAATTTTATTGGCTAGAATTTTGTTGAGAATTTTTGCATCTATATTCATGAGAGATATTGGTCTGTAATTTTCTTTTTTTTGTGAAGTCTTTGCCTGGTTTTGGTATCAGCATTATGCTGGCTTCATAGAATGAATTTGGAAGTGTTGCTTCCTCTTCTATGCTCTGAAATAGGTTGAGGAGAACTGGTACAAGCTCTTCTGTAAATGTTTTGGAGAATTCTCCAGTGAAACCATCTGGGCCAGGGCTTTTTTTGGTTGGGAGTTTTTTTTATTACCTTTTCAATCTCTTCTCTTGTTATGGCTCTGTTCAGATTTTCAACATCATTTTGTTGTAGTTTGGGTAGAAATTTACCCATTTCCTCTAGGTTTTCAAATTTGTTGGAGTACAGTTTTTCATAATATTCTGTTATGATCCTTTTTATTTTGGTTGAGTCTGTTGTAATGTCACCCATTTCATTTATCATTGGGTATTTGTGTCCACTCCTGTTCTTCTTTTGTCAGTCTAACCAGTGGTTTGTCGATTTTGTTGATTCTTTCAAAGAACCAACTTTTGGTTTTGTTGATACTTTCTATTGTTTTTCTGTTCTCTTTTTCATTTATTTCTGCTCTGATCTTCAGTATTTCCTTTCTTCCAGTGGTTGTGGGATTTTTTTCTGTTCTCTTTCTATTTGTTTGAGTTCTGTAGTTAATGTTTTGATTTTGTCCCTTACTTCTTTTTTGATATGTGCATCTATTGCTCTAAATTGTCCTCTGAGGACTGCCTTTGCTGTGTCCAAAGGTTTTGGTATGATGTGTTTTCATTCTCATTTGATTCTAGGAATTTTTTTATTCCATCTCTGATTTCTTCTATTACCCACTGATGTGTAAGCAGAGTATTATTCAGTTTCTATGTAATTGTTTTTTTCCTTGCTCTTTCTAGTGTTAATTTCTACCATGACGGCATTGTGGTCTGAGAATGTACTTTGAATTATCTCAACGTTTTGGATCTTGTTGAAGATTGCTCTGTGGCCTAAGATGTGGTCTATTCTGGAGAACGTTCCATGTGCATTGGAAAAGAATGTGTACTTTGCAGCGGTTGGATGGAGTGTTCTATATATGTCTATGAGGTCAAGCTGGCTGATTGTGCCCTTTAAGTCTTCTGTATCTTTGCTAAGTTTCTTCTTCTTGTTCTGTCCTTTACTGAGAGTGGTGTGTTGAAGTTTCCTACTATTATTATGGAACTGTCAATTTCTCTTTTCGGTGTTGTTAGAGTTTGTTTTATGTATTTTGGAGCCCTGTCATTGGGTGCGTAGATGTTTATTACAGGTATGTCTTCATGATGGATCAGCCCCTTTATCATTATATAGTGTCCTTCTTTGTCTTTTATGGTGGATTTTGTTTTAAAGTCTGTTTTACCTGAGATTAGTATTACCATTCCTGCTCTTTTTTGGTAGTTGTTAGCTTGATATATTTTTTTCCAACCTTTGACTTTTAATAAATTCACATCTTTGTTTCTAAGGTGTGTGTCTTGTAGACAGCATATTGATGGATCCTGTTTTTTTATCCATTCTGTGACTCTCCGTCTCTTTATGGGTGCATTGAGTCCATTTACATTCAGTGTAATTATTGATAGATGTTTGTTTGTTGCTGTCATTTTGTGGTGTTTTTTTTGTGGTGGTGATGTTTTCTTTGTTCTTCTTACTCTCTTGTGCTGAGTTACTTTTGTTTGTGGATTTCTTTTTCATTTCTTTTTTTTTTTTGTAGGTTTTGTTTTTGTTGAGACTTTATGTTTTTCATCTTTATTTTTATGAGTTTGTTTGTTAACTTTCTTTGTGGTTACCATGAGTTTTACCCTTATCTTTCTAAGTTTGAAGCAGTCTACCATTACTTGGTATCGTCTTGCCTTCCTCTCCGTTAGAAGGTTCTATACCTATGCCATTCATTCCCTCTTTCATTGTTTTGATGTTGTTGTCATCCATCAATTGACTGCTCTGATTCCCTGTTGTATTTCTTTTGTTTTTGGATAATCCTCGAGAGTTCATTTCCTAGATTGGTATCTGGCTCATACGAATCTGCGTCCTAGGTTCTGCCTGAGGGCTGAAGCTGTTTGTCCTCAGATCGAAGAACTCCCTTTAATAATTGTTGTAAGTTTGGTTTGACTTTTACATATTCCCTTAGTTTCTGTTTATCTGGAAATGACCAAATTTCACCATCAAATTTGAACGAGAGTTTTGCAGGATATATTATTCTTGGCTGACAATTTTTTTCTTTCAAGATTTTATATAGGTCATCCCACTGCCTTCTTGCCTGCATGGTTTCTGCTGAATAATCTGAGCTTAGTCTTATTGTTTCTCCTCTGTATGTGACTTCTTGTTTTTCACGAGCTGCTCTCAGGATTCTTTGTTTGTCTTTGGTTTTGGCGAGTGTGAATATGATATGCCTTGGTGATTTTCTTTTGGGGTCTCTTCTATATGGGGTTCATTGAGCTTCTTGTATGGCCAGCTTTTCATCTTTTGTGATATTGGGAAAGTTTTCTCTCAGCAGTTCCTCAATGGTCCTCTGTGTTTTCTGTTTTCTCCCCCAGTTCTGGAATGCCAATCACTCGTAAATTTTTGCTTTTAATTGTGTCCCACATAACTCTCAGGGTCTCTTCATTTTTCTTTGTTCTTTTTTCTGAGTTTTCCTGAAACAGAGTTGTATCCAAGTGTTTGTCTTCAGTTCCACTGATCCTGTCTTCCATGGTTTCAAGTCTGTTTCTCAGCCCTTCTAGGATATCATCCATTTCTCAAATCTTGTTGTTTAACTTTTGGATTTCTAATTGTTCTTTTTGTATAATTTCTAGTTGGGAATTTATTTTGGGACATTGTTCCTGTGTCATCTTCCTGAATTCTTCCAATTTTTTGTCTGTATTTTCCATGAGTTTGTCTATTTTTTTCTCTTGTTTGTCAGCTTTTTGCCTCAGTTCTTGGAAAATTCTGAGTATTAGAGATTTGAATTCCCTATCAGGTACTTCTAGTGCATTTTCTTCCATAGGAGAGTCATCTTGTGTTTTAATTTGGATGCCTACTGGAACCATCCTGTCCTGTTTTTGTATTGTTTGCTGTTTTCGGGGCATTCAGTAGATATTTCTCTCGTTTATTGATTGTAGATTTATTTGTTTTGTCCCGGCTGTTTTGTCTCCCACTGGACACTCCGTGAGGCTGCTTTCTCGTACCCCCATTTGCTGGTCTCCAATGGGAGTCCAAGATGGTGGATCCGTGCTGCGTTAGCTGGTAGGGGACCTCTGCATGAATCTCTCCTCACTCTCTGTTCTCTTTCAGTATTCGCACTCCATTTGATGCTCGGCTGAGTTCTTTATCTCTTCATTTGATGTTCTAGGGTTTCAGGATTGTTGCATTCTCTGTTTGGCTTAGTTTTTCGAATCTTTGCTGTGGAGGGGCGGCGTGGTGCTTCTGCCTAGAGCGCCATCTTGCTGGAACCTCTCCTACATTATTATTTTTAATCTTGTATTCGATAAGTAAAAGATGTACCATGGGTTTAATTTGCTTTTCTTTGATTATCAATAAGCTTTATTTTTAAACAATTATTTGTCTTTTCTACTTATAGTTTGATTGTCTTTGTTTACTTTATTTCTGTATATGGTCTATTGAGATATTTCAAATTTTCCTCTATTTTGAGACGTATAGAAAAATTTTGAACAGGGAGGTGATGTATGATCAGATCTGTTTTCTTTTTCTACTGAACAGTGTAAAACATTTTGAACAAAACATATGGGGATAAATTTAAGCATATTTGCATAGTACTAGTCTCACATGTACTGCATTTCTCCCCTTTTAAATTAAATTAAATTAAATTTTTTCAGCTGCCAAGTGGCACAGACTGGCAATATATATACTCTTTAAGTTACACAACAGTCAAGCAGCTAAAGTCACGATTTATGCATGTGTGCCCAATTATAAAGGAGGCTAGTGCCAAGATAATCGTAAATTTGCCATAAACTAAAGTTCATTACTGTTTCATGAGAAGAGATATTGGAAGAACTTCTTTTATTTGTTCCAGTTGTTCTAAAAAGAAAAAAAAAAAGGATAATGCAAAACATGTAAGGTAGTCCCCGACCTACGACATATTTGAGTTATGATGAATCACACTTAACGTTAGCAGTAAGTTCTACATACAGTGTTACAGTGCACAATTAGCTAGTGTTATCACTCTCAGCTGTTCACCTTCAGATGTTCAATTTTATGGTAAACTATAAAAATATTTATAAAGATACTGAAAGTAAAAGGCAATAATAATGAAAACTAAAACATAATGAGGTATTAGACTAATGTCAGAACTGACTTACAAAGGAATCATTGTAATGGAACTCCATTGTAAGTCAAGGACTACCCATATCAGCTAATATTACTGAACGATGATCTGTCATATAGATTAAGTAATTTATTTTTAAACAATTATTTGTCTTTTCTACTTATAGTTTGATTGTCTTTGTTTACTTTATTTCTGTATATGGTCTATTAAGATATTTCAAATTTTCCTCTATTTTGAGACGTATAGAAAAATTTTGAACAGGGAGGTGATGTATGATCAGATCTGTTTTCTTTTTCTACTGAACAGTAGAAAAACTAACAACCTCTGGGATAGTTCTTATCTTCAGCCCCATTTTATGGACTAGGAAATTGAGACCCAAGTTTAAGTAATTTTCCAAATATTATTTAGTAAGTAAGTTGTGTTGTGTTGTGATTTGTCTCCAGGCAGCCTGGCTCTAGAGGTAATGCCTGTAATCACACCTTCCTTGCTATAAGCATAGAATACCTTTCAATTCCAGTTAACTACATTTATTAAACACCTTCCATATGCTAGACACTGTACTCAGTTTATGGAGATACAAAATAAGGTATAGTTCCTGCTTTCTAAAAGTTCACAGGCAAATGAAGGTGACAATCCCATAGGCGTGAGAAGAACTTGCTACTTACTACATGAAGTGAGAAGTACTGTGAAAAGGGTGGAGGATTCTATGGAACCACAAATGTGGTATACTTAACTCGGGCTCCTGGAGATGATATCTGAGTTAGGACTTGAAGAATGAGTAGAAGTAAGTCAGATGAAGAAAAAAGGAGGAACAATCTGAGTAGAGAAAACAGTTTAAGCAAGGGCACAGAGGCATGGAATAGCTACAGGGTTTGGGGAAACTATGAGTTGTTCAGTATTATTGGTATATGAAATATAAGGTGTAAGTAAATATGAGGTGGATAGTGGTAGCCTGTGGAGGTAGGTAGTCCCCAAATATTAGATGTACATCTTTTATGATTAGCTTTGTGCTAAAGATAAATGGATCAGTCAGGATTATAAAAGGTACTATGAAGGAAGCAAACAGGGTACTGGATAGAGAACAACTGGGAATCTGTGTAGGTGGGGTGTCGAGGGAAGGAGGCTTTGAAAGAGTTAGTCATATAAAGATCACGGGAAGAATTTTCCAGATAAAGGGGACAGCAAGTACAAAAACCCTGAGGTAGAAAGTAGCTTAATGTGTTCAAGAAAGTCATTGAGGCTATGGCGTAGTGAGCAGGAAGTAAAGTGGCAGGTGATAAGTTTGAGACGTAGGCAGAGCCAAATCTTGCAATGTCCGGTAGTTCATAGGAGATTATATTTTATCCTCTGTGCAATACAAACCTGTTGATTGGCTTCTAAGTCAGGGCCATAATATGATCTCACTTCTCACTCAGGCTGCTTTGGGGAAAATGGCTTAAGCAGGGCACAAGAAGAAGCTGGGAGATCAGCAAGGAGGCGCTGGCAGTGGTCCAATTGAGAGATGACAAGGGATCAGATGATACACTAAGGACCTTGGACTTTCTCTTGCCGGTGATAGAGAGCCTTTGAAGAGTGTTTTTGCAGGACAGTCAAGTGTTGAAATTTGGAGTCTAAATTGATCATTTTATTAAAGTTACAGAAAACTCAGAGAGCTAAAATCACTTGGCAGGGAATTTTTTTCAGCATGTGTGTATACATAACTATGAAGCCCCATGTGTGATTATAAATATGTATATTCTTTCCCCAAATGTTAATAACTTCCTGAAAATACAGAGGACACTCAAAAGTCATCATAAATAGTTATTTCCTTTTACTTATTTCTTTCATAAGGGTTCAGGCCTCCAAGACTACACTCCATATCAATTTTTGATCATCTTTAGGATCAATATCCATATTTCTACTTCAGATGAACTGATGTGATTTCAGCAGGGAGGTAAAGTAGTGAAGGAGGGCTGTTGTATATTTGGTCTCATCCTTGATTAGTAGATAGATTGTCAGAAGACCTTGTCTAGCATTCCTTATGAGGCCCTTGACAATCTGATATCCTTCATTTGGCAATTTGATTCCTAGACTTGTCCTGTCCTAGACCTGACCTGTCCATCCAAGGTGGAACCCTGTCCTAGACCCTTGCTTTAGAAGATCTCACATATTACAAAAGCATACACATAAGATAAATTTATTGAGTTTATTGGGACTCATCACTCTATAATGGCACAGTTGATCTGTAGCCAAAAACATCCACTCTTACGACTAACACTGTTCAGGTCTCAGGGAAATGCTTCTCCACATGTCCTCAAAACATAAGTGACTGCGTATAAATACTGTGAAGGTTTATAGATTTTGCTGCTGCCTATGTCAGAGAGTACTTAGTTGTTTTTTTTTTTTTAATTTATTTATTTTTTTATTGTACTTCAGGTGAAGGCTTACAGAACAAATTGTTTCTCATGAAACAGAAGTACACATGTTGTTTTATGACACTGGTTAACAACCCCACAACATATCAACCCTCTAACTTCTCAACCTTTTTTTTTTTTTTTTTTTGGTGAAAATACACATAGCCAAAGATACACCATTTCAAAAATTTCTACATGCACAGTTCCATGACATTGACTACGCTCTTCCAACTGTGCTGTTATTCTCACTTAAGATGAAGGCTTACAGAACAAAATAGTTTCTCATTTAACAGTTACTACAAATGTTGCCCTATGACAATGGTTAACAATCTCACAACACATCAACAATATCCTTACTCAACCTTGGGTTCCCTGTCACCAGCTTCCTTGTCCCCTTCTGCCTTCTGGCCCTTGTCACTGGACTCCTGTACCTCGTTAGTCTCATTTGGTTTTACGGGGCTGTCCACTCCCAGGCTGAACAGTGAACCTCGGAGGTAACTTCACCACTGAGCTAAAAGGGTGTCCGGGGGCCATACTCTCGGGGTTTCTCCAGTCTCCTTTAGGCCAGTAAATCTGGTCTTTTTTTGGTGGGTTAGAATTATGCTCTACATCCTTCTCCAGCTCTGTCCAGAACCCTGTCAGAGAGTACTTTGGAATGTAATTAATTAATCTGACAAAGCAGTCCTTGCAGATAGCATGAATATAGTAGAATCTTGCACAATCAAGTATTGTCTCCTGGTAGTACTGAGCCTTCGTTTTTCTTTGTGTTCTAATTTGTACTTCTGGAAGTACTCATAAATAAGCAGTGTTGTGTTCACTACAGTTGTACATGGCAGCCAAGGAAAATTTTGCAATGTTAAATGATTCACATTACTCTTAAATTTTTTATATGTAGGTCTAGATGTAGCATGTAGGAAGCAC
The DNA here is from genome assembly GCA_030035585.1 of Dugong dugon. Taxonomy (NCBI): domain Eukaryota; kingdom Metazoa; phylum Chordata; class Mammalia; order Sirenia; family Dugongidae; genus Dugong; species Dugong dugon. Next base: position 132,314,135 of record CM057462.1, read on the forward strand.
AATAATAATTCTTTACGTTGGCATATAGACATAGAAGCTAGAATTATGAATAGTTTCATTTTTGTAAAAATATTTAATAAAATCTAATAATATTTTCAAAAATAAAATAAAATTTTCAGCTTTAGGTATTTTGATCAAAAACTTGATGCTCACTAATCACAATTTGTTTTTTGTCTCTTAACTTTAATATATAATTTTTAAAAGAAATAAATAATATCTATTTTTTACATTGACTTATTCTGTATTTTTGATAAAAATATTTTTTATACTTTTTAAATTCTATAGGTTATTATTTTTGACAGAAGACAAATATGTGAAAATCTTGTTTATAACAACATGGCTAGAGATTCTGCTGAATCAAAAGCAAGACAATGTCATGAAATAAGATATAATAATTTATGAATTGTTTGTCTTTATTTACTTACTCATCCAAACATTGCTGATGCATCAACACAATCCCAAGAAATGCTCCATAATAATAAAATTTAATGAGGGATGGGATGGGTGCGGGGGGAATTAAATAGACGATAGATAAGTGGTAACTTTGGTTAAGGGTAAGACAGTACACAATACTGGGGAAGCCAGCACATCTTGTATAAGAAAAGGTCATGGACGCTCCATAGACACTTCCAAACTCCTCGAGGGACTGAATTGCTGGGCGGAGGGCTGTGGGGACCCTGGTCTCGGGGAACATCTAGCTCAATTGGCATAACACAGTTTATAAAGATGTTCTACATTCTACCTTGGTGAGTACTGTCTGCGGTCTTAAAAGCTTGTGAGCGGCCATCTAAGATACTCCACTGGTCTCATCCCTTCAGAAGCAAGGGAGAATGAAGAGAACAGGATACAAGGAAAAGATTAGTCTGAAGGACTAATGGACCACATCTACCAAGGCCTCCACCAGACTGAGTCCAGTACAGCTAGATGGTGCCTGGCTACCACCACTGACTGCTCTGATGAGGATCACAATAGATGGTCCTGGACAGAGCTGGAGAAGGATGTAGAACAAAATTCTAACTCACAAAAAAAAAAAAAAAGACCAGACTTACTGGCCTGACAGAGATTGGAGAAACCCTGAGAGTATGGCCCCCGGACACCCTTTCAGCTTGGTGGTGAAGTCACTCCGGAAGTTCACCATTCAGCCGGGGACTGGACAGCCTCATAAAACAAAATGGGACAAATGAGGCACAGTAGTCCAGGGACAAGGAATAGAAGGCATAAGGAGACAGGAAAGCTGGTGATAGGGAACCAAAGGTTGAGAATGGACAGTGTGGACATGTCGGGGTTGTTAACCACTGTCATAGGGCAATATGTGTACTAACTGTTTAATGAGAAACTATTTGTTCTGCAAACCTTCATGTAAGGTACAAAAAAAAGAAAAAGAATTATCTATGTGAGATCAAATTGACAACAGCAACCCAAAAGTTTTGGTAAGAATCTAGGGAGCAGTGAGTTGAAGATAATGGTGATGGAATAATCTGGAAAAGGATAGTGAAAATAGCGGCACAACTAGAAAAATGTAATTGATGTCACTGGATTGGACATGTAGAAACTTTTGAAATGGTGTAACTTTGGCTATGTATGTTTTCACCAGAAAAAGTCCTCCAAGGTTGAGAAGGGAGAGTGTTGACACGTCATGGGGTTGTTAACTAATGTCATGAAACAATATGCGTACTGACTGTTTAATGAGAAACTATTTGTTCTGTAAATCTTCTAAAGTACAGTAAAAAAATTTTAAAAAATAATAAAATTTAGTTGCTTTTGCTATTTTGCAACTTTTAGTTATGTAAAACCATCGCTTTACATGAATTTTTTATTTTGTTGTGTTAAGGTATATTTTCAAGGTAGAAGATAGAATATGTTTTATTTAACAATATTTAGCTTGACTTCTAATTTTCAAATATGTAGACATATAATACGGAGGTTCCATCCGTACTCTTGCCCCAAGACCTGCAAATGTTATGGGAGAGCCTAGTGATCTCCACAAACATTTCTACTGCATGGAACTTTCACAGGGCCTTGAATAAGCCTGTTCCCCTCCCCTTGCCTAACTCACTCCTCCTCATCCTTCATGGCTGGGTATCAGTGTGAGTGTTCTCCTATCTTTCGATCTAGAGTTAGTCAGTCACTTCCTCTTCAGGGTGTCCGCTATACTTTTCATGCTTTCTTACGATTATCCATTTATATTGATCCATCTCTTCTCCTTTACTGTAGGCTCTTTGAGGCCAGGGGTTCCTCATTCATTCCTGTATTATTAGTATTTGTTACAGAGCTTTACCTGTAGCCTGTGCTCTCCATACCTATTTGTTTAAGGAGAAAATAGACACAGCCCCCACTCCCCATCTACAGAGGAGTGCTTGTGTTCATACACTGCTTTTGCTTGTGTGTGATAGAACACACACCCAAATGGAGACACACACTCTCCCTTGTGTACAGATTTCTTGGAATCTGCTTCCTAAATCAAACAATATGTTTATGTGATACTTGGGAAATCAAGGGCGGAAAGGAGGAGTGTGCTGTCACAGTATAGGGAGAGCAATTAGGGTCATGTAACAATGTATGTATAAATTTTTGTATAAGAGACTAACTTGAACTGTAAACTTTCACTTAAACTAGAACAATAAACAGCAAGAAAAAAAAATTATCTTATTTCTTTTGAATGTTGAATGAAACCTTTTCTCTTCCTACCCCTTGAGTTGCATTATCATGTGTTCTTAAGGTTGAGAACACTTGCCCTCTTTTTTACTACTTTTGCTAGTGTTATTATTTTTATTATTACCATTCTGGCATTTTTTTAATTTGCAATTTAGCTTGTTAACACTATATAATATAAATGTAAAAAGGAACAGTTTGAAGTTTGGGTTAGATTTAATTCAAAGATATTTATTAAGAAAGAATCTTTTAAATGTGAATATTCCAGAACTTTTGTCTATGCCAATGAGCACTGAGACCAAATCTACCTTGCTTATCTCTGCTAAAGAATTCTTTGACCAAGCTTACTTTCCTGTTCCCATGCTAAACAATACTGGGGCCAAGCAAAAATAATTTAGCTGCTTGCTCCAGGAAATACCTGCTCGTGGAAGATAAGACTTGAACAAAGTAAAGAGATTACTTATCGAGACTAACAGCTTGCTCATTGAGACTTGTTTCAGGAGCCATGCATACTGGGTCTACCAACCCCAGTCTATTATATCATAAAATCTGCCCAATCCCAACCAGTATGCCTTCTTACAAGACTTGCTTTAAAATCATCCTTTAAACCTTATAAATATCCTCCCTTAACACCCTCTTTTTAAGGTACTTCTAAGACACTCAAGCTGATGTTCTTTCCTGTATCAAGTATAATAAATTTAGCTTTGCTTGATCAACAGAATTTCTCATGTTCTTTGTGAGGAATCAACAGTCAGAAATCTTGGAGCTTCTACCAAGAAATGGAATAGCATACTATCTTGAGATCTCTTGAACCTCTTGTCTGCAGTCTCTCTGACTGTGATGAATAATAGGTTCCTCAGTGGGTCAGAGTTGTGATTTCTTATTGTTCAGCTCCCAAATGTCCCCCAGAAATGAGAAATCCTTTTTTTTTTTCTTTTCTTCTATTTTTTGGCCTTTTATTATTATTATTATTTTTATTGTACTTCAGGTGAAGGCTTACAGAACAAATAGTTTCTCATGAAACGGTAGTACACATATTGTTTTACGACATAGGTTAACAACCCCAAAGCATGTCAACCCTCTCCCTTCTCGACCTTTTTTTTTTCTTTTTGGTTGAAAATATACATAGCCAAAGATACATTTCAAAAAATTTCTACATGCACTGTTTAGTGACATCGACTACGCTCCTCCAATTGTGCTGCTATTCTCACTTTAGATGAAGGCTTACGTAACAAAATGGTTTCTCATTTAACAGTTAGTACACATGTTGCCCCATGACAGTGGTTAACAACCTCACAACACATCAACACTATCCCTACTCAACCTTGGGTTCCCTACCACCATCTTTCCTGTCCCCTTCTGCCTTTTGGACCTTGTCCCTGGACTGCTGTGCCTCATTAGTCCCATTTGGTTTTATAGGGCTGTCCACTCCTCATTTGAATGGTGAACCTTGGAGATGAATTCACCACTGAGCTAAAAGGGTGTCTGGGGGCTGTACTCTCAGGGTTTCTGCAGTCTCCTTTAGGCCAGTAAATCTGGTCTTTTTTTGTGTGAGTTAGAATTTTGTTCTACATCCTTCTCCAGCTCTGTCCAGAACCCTCTGTTGTGATCCTGGTCAGAGCAGTCAGTGGTGATAGCCGGGCACTCTCTAGCTGTACTGGACTCAGTCTGGTGGAGGCCTTGGTAGCTGTGGTTCATTAGTCCTTTGAACTAATCCCTTCCTTGTATCCTGTTCTCTTCACTCTTCCGTGCTCCTGAAGGGATGGGACCAGTGGAGTATCTTAGATGGCTGCTCACAGGCTTTTAAGAACCCAGATGCTACTCACCAAGGTAGAATGCAGAACATTATCTTTATAAACTGTGTTATGCCAATTGAGCTAGATGTTCCCCAAAACCATGGTCCCCACAGCCCTCCGCCCAGCAATTCAGTCCCTCAGGGAGTTTGGATGTGTCTACGGAGCTTCCAAGACCTTTTCTTGTACAAGGTGTGCTGGTTTCCCCTGTATTGGGTACTGTCTCACCCTTCACCCAAGATACCTCTTATCTATTGCTTATTTAGTATTCCCCCCCCCCCCGCACCCCTCGCGTCCCTGGTAACCAACAAAGATTGTTACATTTTGTGTGTGAACTTTTTCATAGGTTTTTACAATAGAGGTCTCATACAATATTTGTCCTTTTGTGATTGACTTACTTCACTCAGTATAATGTCCTCCAGTTTCATCCATGTTATGAGATGCTTCACAGATTCATCGTTGTTCTTTCTCGTTGCATAGTACTCCATTGTGTGTATACACCATAGTTTGTTTATCCATTCATCTGTTGATGAGCATCTAGGTTGTTTCCATCGCTTTGCTATTGTGAACAATGCTGCCATGAACATAGGTGTGCATATGTCTATTCAAGTGACGACTCTTATTTCTCTAGGATATATTCCTAGGAGTGGGATTGCTGGATCGAAAGGTATGTCTATTTCTAGCTTTCTGAGGAAGCGCCATATCATTTTCCAAAATGGTTGTATCATTTTGCATTCCCACCAGCAGTGCATAAGAGTTCCGATCTCCCCGCAGCCCCTCCAGCATTTGTTATTTCCAGTGTTTTCAATTCGTGCCAGTAATGCCGGGGTGAGATGGTATCTCATTGTGGTTTTAATTTGCATTTCTCTAATGGCTAGTGATCGCAAGCTTTTCCTCATGTGTCTGTTGGCCGTTTGAATGTCTTCTTTGGTGAAGTGTCTGTTCATTTCCTTTACCCATTTTTTAATAGGATTATTTGTTTTTTGTTGTAGAGGTGTTGGATTTTCTTGTAGATTATGGAGATTAGACCTTTGTCTGACTTGTACTGTCCAAAATTTTTTTCCCAGTCTGTAGGTTCTCTTTTTCCTCTGTTGGTGAAGTCTTTTAAAGAGCATAGGTATTTGATTTTTAGAAGATCCCAGTTATCTAGCTTATCTTTTGGGGTCTGTGCATTGATAGTTCTGGTTTGTATCCTATTAATGCTGTGTATTAAAGCCTGTAGTCTTGGTCCTATTTTTTCTTCTGTGAACTTTATAGTTTTAGGCCTTTTATTCAGGTCTTTGATCCGTTTTGAAGTAGTTTTTGTATACGGTGTGAGGTATGGGTCCGTTTCATTTTTTTTCAGATAGATATCCAGTTTTGCCAGCACCATTTGTTAAAAAGACTATCTTTTCCCCATTTGATGGACTTTGAGCACTTGTAAAGATCAGGTGACCATAGGTGGATGGATTTACATCTGGGTTCTCAATTCTGTTCCATTGGTCAATGTATCTGTCCTTGTACCAGTACCAGGCTGTTTTGACTACTGTAACTATATAGTAGGTTCTGAAGTCAGGTAGTGTGAGTCCTCCAACTTTATTCTTCTTCAGTAGTGCTTTACTTATTCGGGCTTCTTTCCTTTCCATATAAAGTTAATGATTAGTTTTTCCATCTCTTTGAAGAATGTTGTTGGTATTTGGATCAGGATTGTGTTGTATTTGTAAATTGCTTTGGGTAGAATTGTTATTTTCACAATGTTGAGTCTACCTATCCATGAGCATGGTATGTTTTTCAATTTATATAGATCCCTTTGGGTTTCTTGCAGTAGTGTTTTGTAGTTTTATTTGTATAGGTCTTTTACATCCCTGGTTAGATTTATTCCTAAGTATTTTATCTTGTTAGGAGCTATTATAAATGGTATTGTTTTCCTGATTTCCTTTTCATCATTCTCCTTACTGGTGTATAGGAATCCAACTGATTTTTGTATGTTTATCTTGTATCCTGCTACTCTGCTGAATCTTTCTATTAGTTCTAGTAGATTTCTCATGGAGTCTTTAGGGTTTTCTATGTATAGCATCATATCATCTGCAAACAGGGACAGTTTAACTTCTTCATTATCAATTAGGATGCCCTTTATTTCTTTTTATTGCCTTATTGCTCTAGCTAGTACTTCCAGTACAATGTTAAATAGGAGTGGTGATAAAGGGCATCCTTGTCTTGTTCCTGTTTTCAAGGGGAATGTTTTCAGACTCTCTCCATTAAGAATGATGTTGACCGTTGGTTTTACATAGATGTCCTTTATTATGTTGAGAAATTTCCCTTCTATACCTATTTTATTGAGAGTTTTTATCAGGAAAGGATGTTGGACTTTGTCAGCTGCCTTTTCTGTGTCAATTGAGATGATCATGTGATTCTTTTCTTTCCTTTTATTTATGTGGTGGATTACATTGATTGATTTTCTCGTGTTGAACCATCCTTGCAAACCTGGTATGAATCCTACTTGATCATTGTGTATTATTTTTTTCATATGATGCTGAATTCTATTGGCTAGAATTTTGTTGAGAATTTCTGCGTCTATCTTCATGAGAGATATTGGTCTGTAATTTTCTTTTTTTGTGGCATCTTTGCCTGGTTTTGGCATCAGCATTATGCTGGCTTCATAGAATGAATTCAGAAGTGTTGCTTCCTTTTCCATGCTCTGAAATAGCTTGAGTAGTAATGGTACAAGATCTTCTATGAATGTTTTGGAGAATTCTCCAGTGAAGCCTTCTGGGCCAGGGTTTTTTTTGGTTGGGAGTTTTTTTATTACCTTTTCAATCTCTTCTCTTGTTATGGGTCTGTTCAGATTTTCAACATCACTTTGTTGTAGTTTGGGTAGGTACTGTGTTTCTAGAAATTTACCCATTTCCTCTAGGTTTTCAAATTTGTTGGAGTACAGTTTTTCATAATATTCTGTTATGATCCTTTTTATTTTGGTTGGGTCTGTTGTAATGTCACGCATTTCATTTCTCATTTGGGTATTTGCATCCTCTCCTGTTCTTCTTTTGTCAGTCTGGCCAGTGGTTTGTCGATTTTGTTGATTCTTTCGAAGAACCAACTTTTGGTTTTGTTGATTCTTTCTATTGTTTTTGTGTTCTCTTTTTCATTTATTTCTGCTCTGATCTTTATTATTTCCTTTCTTCAGGTTGCTGTGGGCTTTTTTTGCTGTTCTCTTTCTATTTGTTTGAGTTCTGTAGTTAATGTTTTGATTTTGCCCCTCTTTTTTGATGTGTGCATCTATTTCTATAAGTTGTCCTCTGAGGACTGCCTTTGCTGTGTCTGAAATGTTTTGGTATGATGTGTTTTCATCCTCATTTGATTCTGGGAATTTTTTGATTCCATCTCTGATTTCTTCTATTACCCACTGATGTGTAAGCAGGGTATTATTCAATTTTTTTCCCTTGCTCTTTCTAGTGTTAATTTCTACCATGATGGCATTGTGGTCCGAGAAGATACTTTGAATTATCTCAACATTTTGGATCTTGATGAAGATTGCTCTGTGGCCTAAGATGTGGTCCATTCTGGAGAATGTTCTATGTGCATTGGAAAAGAATGTGTACTTTGCAGCGGTTGGATGAGTGTTCTATATATGTCTATGAGGTCAAGCTGGCTGATTGTGCCCTTTAAGTCTTCTGTATCTTTGCTAATTTTCTTCTTCTTGTTCTGTCCTTTACTGAGAGTGGTGTGTTGAAGTTTCCTACTACTATTATACAACTGTCAATTTCTCTTTTCGGTGTTGTTAGAGTTTGTTTTATGTATTTTGGAGCCCTGTCATTGGGTGCGTAGATGTTTATTACGGGTATGTCTTCATGATGGATCATCCCCTTTATCATTATATAGTGTCCTTCTTTGTCTTTTATGGTGGATTTTGTTTTAAAGTCTGTTTTACCTGAGATTAGTATTGCCATTCCTGCTCTTTTTGGTAGTTGTTAGCTTGATATATTTTTTTCCAACCTTTGACTTTTAATGAATTCACATCTTTGTTCCTAAGGTGTGTCTCTTGTAGACAGCGTATTGATGGATCCTGTTTTCTTATCAATTCTGTCACTCTCTGTCTCTTTATGGGGGCATTGTGTCTACTTACCTTCAGTGTAATTATTGACAGATGTGAGTTTTTTCTTGTAATTTTGTAGTGCTTTTTTTTTGTGGTTCTGACGTTTTCTTTGTTCTTCCTCTCCTGTGCTGAGTTACATTTGTTTGTGGATTTTTTTTTCAATTCTTCTGTTTTTGTAGGTTTTTTTTTTTGCTGAGACCTTATGTTTTTCCTCTTTATTTTTATGAGTATGTTTGTTAACTTTCTTTGTGTTTACCATCAATTTTACCCTTATCTTTCTAAGTTTGAAGCAGTCTACCATTAGTTGGTATAGCCTTGCCTTCCTCTCCATTAGAAGGTTCTATACCAATGCTGTTTATTCTCTTTTATTGTTTTGATTTTGGTGTCACTTACTGATTAACTGCTCTGATTCCCTGTTGTATTTCTTTTGTTTTTGGATAGTCCTTGAGAGTTCATTTCTTAGATTGGTATCTGGCTCGTATGATCCTGTATCCTAGATTCTGCCTGTGAGCTGAAGTTGTTTGTTCTCAGATTGAAGAACTCCCTTTAATAATTCTTGTAAGTTTCGTTTGGCTTTACATATTCCCTTAATTTCTGTTTATCTTGAAATGAGCTAATTTCAGCATCAAATTTGAATGAGAGTTTTGCAGGATATATTATCCTTGGCTGGGAATTTTTTCTTTCAATATTTTATATATGTCATCCCCTTGCCTTCTTGGCTGCATGGTTTCTGCCGAATAATCTGAGCTTAGTCTTATTGTTTCTCCTCTGTATGTGACTTCTTTTTTTCACAGTGCTCTCAGGATTCTTTGTCTTTGGTTTTGGCAAGTGTGATTATGATATGCCTTTGTGATTTTCTTTTGGGGTCTATCCTATATGGGGTTCCTTGAGCTTCTTGGATGGCCAGCTTTTCATCTTTCATGATATTGGGGAAGTTTTCTGTCAGCAGTTCTTAAATGATCCTCTCTGTGTTTTCTGTTTTCTCCACCTGTTCTGGAACTCCAATCACTCACAAATTTTTGCTTTTGATTGTATTCCACATAACTCTCAGGGTCTTTTCATTTTTCTTTGTTCTTTTTTCTGAGTTTTCCTCAAACATAATTGTATCCAAGTGTTTGTCTTCAATTCAACTGATCCTGTCTTCCACCATTTCAATCTGCTTCTCATCCCTTCTATGACACCGTCCATTTCTGAAATCTCGTTGTCTATCTTTTGGATTTCTAATTTTTTTTTGTATAATTTCTAGCTGTGAATTTATTTTGGCATTTTATTCCTGCATTATTTTCCTGAATTCTTCCAATTTTTTGTCTGCATTTTCCATGAATTTGTCTGTTTTTTCCTCATTTTTGTCTGCTTTTTGCTTCAGCTCTTGGAGAATTCTGAGTATTAAAGATTTGAATTCCCTATCAGGCAGTTCTAGTGCATTTTCTTCCACTGGAAAGTCATTCAGTGTTTTATTTTGGACACCTACTGGAGCCATCCTGTCCTGTTTTTGTAAAAGTTTTGATATTATCTGCTGTCTTCGGGGCATTCTGTAATTATTTTTCTCATTTATAGATTGTAGATTTTTTTTTGTCCCTTTTTTTTTTTAATTTGGCCATGTCTGAGCAGGCGGGCTGTGTGTTCTTTGTTGTTTGCTCATCTGTGGGCACAATACTTTTCGCCTCCTTCTCCAACTGGCAGGTTCAGTCACTTAGATATGGTACAGCAGGGCAGGTCTAGCTGAAGAGGAGTTACTGGCACAGGTTGTCTGTAGCACTTACTACAGCCACCAGGGCAGGTTGGTTATCAGTGCAGAACAGGTTCCAGTAGGCCATGCCTGTGCTGCTTGGAGATGTGATGTTAAGCGCATGGTGCAGGTAAGCAGGATGTAGCGGGGAGATTGTTATGTGTGGAGCTAAGATGGATATGGGAGAGAGGAGAGAGGAATAGGAGCCAAAAACAGACAAACAATCAAAACAGAATGCTAGGAGGGCTTTCCTTTGGAGTGGAGAGATGAGAGACTATGAAATGGAGAAAAAAAGGGGGGAAGAGGAAGAGACAAAAGAAAAGAAAAGAATGAATAAATAAAAATCGGAAAGGGAAAAGAACAGCAAAATTCCCAGGGATCCCACTGGTGGAGCTATGAGGTCTGGGGAAGTTGTTCTCAGGTGTTTTAGTACAGCCTGGCTAGAAGGTGTAGAGGTACAACGCCAGGTATTCAGGGAACAGAAAGAGAAGGAAGATATAGAGAGATGAGAAACTGAGTAATGAAGAAAGACAAAAAGGGAAAAAGAGGGAAAAGAAATCAAAACAAAATAGAAAAAAAAAAGAATAAGAAAAGACCCCAAAAAACAGAAAGAAAAAAAAAAAGAAATGCGCTCAGGGATCCCTCTGGGCATCTGCGCAAGCCAAGGGAGTAGGCTCCAAGCTGCATAGCACTGCCTGGCCAGAATGGGCTCCCAACTCAAGAAAAGGAGAAAAAAACTAACAAACAACCCCAAACAAACAAAAGCCCCGGGATCCCACCAGCGTGGTAGCCAGACCAGGAAGCAGCTCCACACTCGAATGGAGCTCCACAGCCCCTCAGGAAGAAGCAAAGATGGCGCACAGAGCCAGATATTTTAGCGAAAGGAGGGGGAGGTTGTCAGAGGTAAGGAAGAAATCAAAAGAAGTGGAAAAAAGCAACACCAGCAGCCAACAAAAGGCACTCAGAGAGCCGGCCTGTTCAGGTGGGTGGAATCCAAGCAGCCAGTGCTTCCCGGACAAGAGATTGTGGCTGCGGGAAGCAAAGGAGGTCGAGTGGGGGTGAAGAAGGGTGGGGGGTGGGAAAGCATATATCGCAAATTACCGGATGTTTTGTCTCCTGCTGGAAGCTCCATGAAGCTGTTTTCTCATACCCCATTTGCTGGTCTCCTATAGGAGTCCAAGATGGTAGACCAGCACTGCGTTAGCTGATAGGGGACATCTGCATGAATCGCTCCTCCCTCTCTGTTCTCTGTCAGTTTTCTCACTCAGTTTGGTGCTTGGCTGAGTTCTTTATGTCTTCATTTGATGTTTAACTTTTCAAGATTGTTGTTTTCTCTGTTCAGCTTAGTTTTTCGTATCTTTGCTGTGGAGGGATGGTGTGGTGCTTCTACTTAGCGCACCATTTTGCCCGAGAAATCCTTTTTTAAGGAACCTTTTGATTATCTGGTCAGATATCTTATTTTGGGGGAAAAACTATCTTGTGACTAAAATCACTTCTGTCTGTCTCTCTTCAGTCTCCCATACTTTCTGTTAAAAGTATATATGAAGATGACCAAAGAAAAACAGATGGTGAAGGTCTGATAAACCCATCTCTCAAGCCAATCTTGAGAGCTGATTTCAGAATGTCTCTTCATACCAGGGTCCTTATAGGACAAACTTTTCCTTAGGATTACTTTCTCCATTTGGTCTTGTTTTACCCATGAGAGTGTCACTCAAGTCAAATTCACCAGCCGAAACATTCCAATTGCAATTTGAGATGGGTAACTACTAGGTAAGGTGCTGGAACCAACCCAGTATCTCCACAGGAAAAAGACCTGGTGATTTGCTCCCATAAACATTACATCCTAAAAAACACTATGGAACATTCTACTGTGTTACATGGGGTCGCTATGAGTTGAAATCAACTTGATGTCACCTAACAACAACAACAACAATGATTTTTAGGCTGGGGGCTCAAGACACAAAGTACACAAGCAATATATTCAACAACATATTCAGCCGACCATTGCCAAACTCTCATGCGTTTGTCTCAGTCTAAGTCCATGCCCCATCACTGTCAGAGAGCCCTAGAGAGGCAGACTCACAATACCTCAGAGGAGAATGCTAGTCCAAGTCAAGGTTATTAAGTTCCTGGATCTCAGCAGAACCATGGGAATTCTGCTCTTGACAAGAATTTCCCGTACATCTCATTTATTTGTCTATTTAAATGGCATAATTTCACCAAGGATAATTTACAATTATAGTGGTTACTTTGGCGAGCTCAATTTGAACAAAATTACTCATTTGAGGGGCACCTTAGCAAGGAAACAGACTGCATTTTTCCATTGGTATAAGAAAGCTTCCAAAAGAAATCCAGTTTCCAAAGTCAATTCTTTAACCAAGGCAAAAAACAAAAAATAACTTAAAACTATCACTCTTGGAGGTGGGGCCGAGACGGCAGAATAGACGCTTCATGTCATCCCTCTTACAACAAAGACCCCCCCAAAAAACAAGTGAATTGACTATATATGACAATCTAGGAACTGTAATCATCAAAAACACAGCTGAAGAATCAGACTGAGTGAAAGGTTGATGGAGACACAATTCAAAACCAGCAGAAATGGGGAATCGTAGATCACGGTATCACTTGCCCTGCTAACTGAATTTGCACAGCACACACAGGCTGAGGCAAGCCACAACATCCTATGCTAAAACCCACCCCATCTGGTGTAGTCAAGCAGCAGCAAATCCACATGCACCTCCAGAACCAAACAAGAGTGACACCATATCTGAGAAAGTTAAGTGCAAGCTCCCAACCCACCACAAGCTGGTATCATAACCCTTCTCCCCACCAAAGCTTCATGGTCGAGGAGTATGGAGTATTCCCTCCCCCTCACCCAACCCGTACCTTGCTCCTACACCAGTCTCACGGCATTCAACAACACCACGCCCCGTAAGAAGGGAACTCATGGCAGGCCCAGAGGCACTTGCCCCTTCACCCAGTCACTGGTGCAGGAGGTCCACAGACTTGGAGTGCCCTTCACCCTCATCCTTCACCCCCACTCCAGTGCCTTGTAACAACACCACACACCCTCATTAGTGCAAAATGGGCAGGGCATCTACCTGAAGCCCATTTTCACCTTCAGTAGCCAAGTGAGAGCTGCAGATTTGTGATATTTGACACCACCATGCTCCCTGAGAAGGAGCCTCACCCACTTACACCAAGGGCCTGAGGTTTGGTGGTACCACCCACTCCATCTAGCCACTTACAATGTGAATTAGTGGTACCTCCCAATCCCTCCAGCCAAAAGCACCAGGCACCCAAGGACTGGCTGCACTACCACCCCCCATGTGCTCTAGTGGACAGGGACACGCCTTCCACCCAGGCACCCATGGGCAGCTGATAGCCCCCTGACTTGCCCTGCACATCCCCCCCACTGCAACCAGAGACCTATGCCTGCTATGAACACCCCCGTGCAGCCCTACCCACCTAGGACTCTAGGGGAGAGTCTCTGCACCACACACTCAGTGACCAATGCCCCTGACAACTGTGACCTGAACAACTGCACCCCCAAAAGAACAGTGAACAGACTCCCAAGCTCAGACACCTAGTAGCTGCTCTGATCATATGGAGATGGGGGTAAGAGTTTCAACTACACCAACAACAAGAGTAGCACACAGCCAAGCCTACTTGGACATATCAAAATAAAACAAACAAACAAAAAATACAGGATGCAGTAAACAAGAATACAATAAACAAATACAGTAACTTATTGATGCCTTAGAGACAATAGTCAATATCAAATCACATAAAGAAGCAGGAAAAGATGGCTCCAGCAAGCAACCAAAATAACCAGAAAACCTTCCAGAGGAAGATAAGGCAGTGGAAATACCTGATTAAGAATTCAAAAGACTAATATAAAGAGTTCTCCCAAGAGATCAGGCATAATTCAGATCAAGCCAAGGAACAAACAGACAAAGTAATAGAGGAATTCAGGAAAACAATACAAGAACAAAACGACAGAATAAACAGGCTTCTGGAAACCTTACAGCAACTAGAAATCCAAAAGATTAACAATAAAATTTCAGAATTAGACAACTCAATAGAATGTCATAGGGGCAGAATTGAAACAAAGGAGGTCATAATTAGTGAGATTAAAAATAAATCCCTTGACACCAATTTGTTTGAGGAAAAATCAGAAAAAAGAATAAAAAAAAGAAGAAAGTCTAAGAATTACATGGGAGACTATCGAGAGGAAAAACGTACAAGTGATTGGAGTATCAGACCAGGGAGGGATAATGGAAAACAAGGAGAGGATTGTTGAAGATTTGCTGGCAGAAAACCTTCCCTAACATCATGAAAGACAAGACGATATCTAGCCAAGAAGCTCAACAAGTCCCACACAGGATAGACCACCCCCAAAAAATTGCCAAGACATGTCATAATCAAATTACCAAAACCAAAGATAAAGAAAGAATCCTGAGAATGACTAGGGTTAAATGAAAAATCACCTACAAAGGAGATTCAATAAGACTAAACTCAGATTATGCAACAGAAATCATGCAGGCAAGAAGGCAATTGGATGACATATAAAAGCCTTGAAAAAAAAAATTGTCAGCCAAGAATTATATACCCAGCAAAATTGTCTCCCAAATATGATGGCAAAATAATGTCATTTCCAAATAAACAGAAATTAAGGGAATTTGTAAAAACCAGACAAAAATTACAAGAAATATTAAAGAGAATCCTCCAATTAGAAAGCCAACAACATCAGACAACCATCCAAGACTAGGACTCAGGAGAGATCAACCAGATATCAATCCTGACAGGGACTTCTCAAAAGCAAATAAAAGCTAAAAGACTGAAAATAGGGAACCAGATATGTCAATATGTAAATGATGACAATGTCAAAACAAATAAGGGGGAATATATGGTGTAGTCATAGAATTTTCATATGGAGAGGAAGTCAATGTGATTACAAGAAATAAAAGACAGATTTAAACTTAGAAAAATGAAGGCAAATTTCAAATTAACCACCACAAAGGAAGCTAACAAACTTACCAATCAAAATAAAAAAGAAGAAAACCATAAAGATTAAACAAATACAAAATCAACAATAATGAAAGACAAGAAAAGAAAATACATAAACAAAAAGAACTCAGCACAGAAAATTAAGCAGAACAAAGAAACTGTCAACACTGAAAAAAAAAAATCAAAATGATAGCAGTAAATTAATACCTGTCTATAATTACACTTAATGTAAATGGCCTAAATGCACCAGTAAAGAGACAGAGAGTGGAAGAATGGGGGAAAAAAAAAAAAACCATCTGTATGCTATCTACAAGAGACACTCCTTAGACCCAAAGATATAAACAAACTAAAACTCAAAGAATGGAAAAAAATATATCAAGCAAACAATAACCAAAAAAGAACAGAAGTGGCAATATTAATCTCCAGCAAAACAAACTTTAAAGCAAAATGAACCATAAAGGATAAGGAAGAAGACTATGTAATGATTA
This sequence comes from Dugong dugon, assembly GCA_030035585.1. NCBI lineage: Eukaryota > Metazoa > Chordata > Mammalia > Sirenia > Dugongidae > Dugong > Dugong dugon. The sequence continues at coordinate 132,329,879 of CM057462.1, forward strand.
AAGGGCAATACACAGGAGGACATAATCATAAAAAATATATATGCGAGAGGCGGGGCAAGATGGCGCTCTAGGCAGAAGCACCACGCCTTCCCTCCACAGCAAAAATCCGAAAAACTAAGCCTAAAGGAGAATCAACAATCCTGAAACCCTAGAACACCAAATGAAGAGATAAAGAACTCAGCCAAACACCAAACGGAGTGAGAATACTAAAAGAGAACGGAGAGAGAGGAGAGACCCATGCAGAGATTCCTTACCGGCTAACGCAGCGCGGACCCACCATCTTGGATTCCTATCGGAGACCAGCGAACGGGAGAGCAGCCTTGCAGAGCATCCAGTGGGAGACAGAACGCCTCCATCCCATAGTCTCTCATCTGTACATTCCAACGACAAGCTCCGCTAGCATTCTTTTATGTTTGTATGCTTTTTGCTCCTGCTCCTCTCTCCTCTCTCCCATATCCAGCTTAGCTTCACACATAACCATCTTCCTGCTGCACCCTAACTACCTGCACCGTGCACTAGACATCACACCACCAAGCTGTGCAGGCACGCCCTATTGGAACCTGCCCAGCACTGACTAACGACCATCCTGGTGGCTGCAGTGAGTGCCACAAACAACCCGTCCCAGTGGCTCCTCCACAGCTAGATCTGCCCAGCTGTACCACAAGGACGAAACAAACAAACAAACAAAAAAATCTACAATCAATAAACGAGAGAAATATCTACTGAATTCCCTGAAAACAGCAAACAATATCAAATCATTTACAAAAACAAGACAAGATGGCTCCAATAGGCGTCCAAATTAAAACACCAGATAACTCTCCTGTGGAAGAAAATGCACTAGAAGTACCTGATAGGGAACTCAAATCACTAATACTCGGAATTTTCCAAGAACTGAGGCAAAAAGCTGACAAACATGAGGAAAAAATAGACAAATTTATGGAAAATACAGACAAAAAATTGGAAGAATTCAGGAAGATGATGCAGGAACAAAATGCCAAAATAAATTCACAACTCGAAATTATACAAAAACAACAATTAGAAATCCAAAAGATAAACAACAAGATTTCAGAAATGGACGGTGTCATAGAAGGGCTGAGAAATAGATTTGAAACCATGGAAGACAGGATCAGTGGAACTGAAGACAAACACTTGGATACAACTGTGTTTCGGGAAAACTCAGAAAAAAGAACAAAGAAAAATGAAGAGACCCTGAGAGTTATGTGGGACACAATTAAAAGCAAAAACTTACGAGTGATTGGCATACCAGAACAGGGGGAGAAAACAGAAAACACAGAGAGGATCATTGACGAACTGCTGACAGAAAACTCTCCCAATATCATGAAAAATGAAAAGCTGGCCATCCAAGAAGCTAAACGAACACCATATAGAAGAGACCCCAAAAGAAAATCACCAAGACATATCATATTCACACTCGCTAAAACTAAAGACAAACAAAGAATCCTGAGAGCAGCTCGTGAAAAACAAGAAGTCACATACAGAGGAGAAACAATAAGACTAAGCTCAGATTATTCAGCAGAAACCATGCAGGCAAGAAGGCAATGAGATGACATATATAAAATCTTGAAAAAAAAAACTGTCAGCCAAGAATAATATATCCTGCAAAACTCTCATTCAAATTTGATGGTGAAATTAGGTCATTTCCAGATAAACAGAAACTAAAGGAATATGCAAAAGTCAAACCAAACTTACAAGAATTATTAAAGGGAGTTCTTCGATCTGAGGACAAACAGCTTCAGCCCTCAGGCAGGACCTAGGACCTAGGACGCAGGTTCACATGAACCAGATACCATTCTAGGAACTGAACTACAGAGGACTTTCCAAAAACAAAAGAAATACAACAGGGAATCAGAGAAATCAATCAAAGGATGACAACAACATCAAAACAATGAAAGCGGGAACAAACGGCATAGGTATAGAACCTTCTAAAGGAGAGGAAGGCAAGGCGATACCAAGTAAGAATAGACTGCTTCAAAATTATATAGATAAGGGTAAAATTCATGGTAACCACAAAGAAATTTAACACACCAACTCATAAAAATAAAGACGAAAAACATAAAGTCTCAACAAAAACAAAACCTACAAAAACAAAAGAAATGAACACAAAATCCACAAACAAAAGTAACTCAGCACAAGAGAGTAAGAACAAAGAAAATTTCAGCATCACAAAAAAAAGCACTACCAAATGACAGCAACAAACTCACATCTATCAATAATTACACTGAACGTAAATGGACTCAATGCACCCATAAAGAGACGGAGAGTGGCAGAATGGATAAGAAAACAGGATCCATCAATTTGCTGCCTACAAGAGACACACCTTAGAAACAAAGATGTGAATTTATTAAAAATAAAAGGTTGGAAAAAAATATATCAAGCTAACAACTACCAAAAAACAGCAGGAGTGGCAATCCTAATCTCAGATAAAATAGACTTTAAAACGAATCTACCATAAAAGACAAAGAAGGACACTATATAATGATTAAGGGGATGATCCAACATGAAGACATAACCATAATAAACATCTACACACCCAATGACAGGGCTCCAAAATACATAAAAAAAACTCTAACAGCACTGAAAAGAGAAATTGACAGTTCCACAATAATAGAAGGAGACTTCAACACACCACTCTCAGTAAAGGACAGATAACTAAAAAGAAACTCAGCAAAGATACAGAAGACCTAAAGGACACAATCAGCCAACTGGACCTCATAGAGATATATAGAACAATCCATCCAACCACTGCAAAGTACACATTCTTTTCCAATGCACATGGAACGTTCTCCAGAATAGACCACATCTTAGGCCACAGAGCAATCCTCAACAAGATCCAAAATGCTGAGATAATTCACAGTATCTTCTCTGACCACAATGCCATCAAGGTAGAAATTAACACTAGAAAGAGCAAGGAAAAAAAATCAACTACATGGAAACTGAATAATACCCTGCTTACACATCACTGGGTGGTGGACAATCAGAGATGGAATCAAACAATTCCTAGAATCAAATGAGAATGAAAACACATCATACCAAAACCTTTGGGACACAGCCAAGGCAGTCCTCAGAGGACAATTTATAGCAATAGATGCACATATCAAAAAAGAAGGGACAAAATCAAAACATTAACTACAGAACTCAAACAAATAGAAAGAGAACAACAAAAAAAAGCCTACAACCACCGGAAGTAAGGAAATAGTAAAGATCAGAGCAGAAATAAATGAAATAGAGAACAGAAAAACAATAGAAAGAATCAACAAAACCAAAAGTTGGTTCTTTGAAAGAATCAACAAAATCGACAAACCACTGGCCAGACTGACAAAAGAAAAACAGCAGAGGGCACAAATAACTCAAATAAGAAATGAAATGGGGGACATTACAACAGACCCAACCGAAATAAAAAGGATTATAACAGAATATTATGAAAAACTATATTCCAACAAATTTGAAAACCTAGAGGAAATGGATAAATTTCTAGAAACATACGACCTACCCAAACTACAACAAAGTGATATTGAAAATCTGAACAGACCCATAACAAGAGAAGAGATTGAAAAGGTAATAAAAAAAACTCCCAACCAAAAAAAGCCCTGGCCCAGATGGCTTCACTGGAGAATTCTACAAAACATTTACAGAAGAGCTCGTACCAGTTCTACTCAAGCTATTTCAGAGCATAGAAGAGGAAGCAACACTTCCAAATTCATTCTATGAAGCCAGCATAACGCTGATACCAAAACCAGGCAAAGACGTCACAAAAAAAGAAAATTACAGACCAATATCTCTCATGAATATAGATGCAAAAATTCTGAACAAAATTCTAGCCAATAGAATTCAGTATCATATCAAAACAACAATACACCATGACCAAGTAGGATTCATACCAGGTATGCAAGGATGGTTTAACATTAGAAAATCCATCAACGTAATCCACCACATAAATAATAGAAAAGAAAAAAATCACATGATCATCTCAATTGACGCAGAAAAGGCATTTGACAAAGTCCAACACCCATTCCTGATAAAAGCTCTCAATAAAATAGGTATAGAAGGGAAATTTCTCAACATAATAAAGGGCATCTATGCAAAACCAACAGCCAACATCATTCTTAATGGAGAGAGGCTGAAAACATTCCCCTTGAAAACAGGAACAAGACAAGGATGCCCTTTATCACCACTCCTATTTAACATGGTGCTGGAAGTTCTAGCTAGAGCAGTAAGGCAATAAAAAGAAATAAAGGGCATCCAAATTGGTAATGAAGAAGTTAAACTGTCCCTGTTTGCAGATGATATGATACTATACATAGAAAACCCTAAAGACTCCACGAGAAATCTACTGGAACTAATAGAAAGATTCATCAGAGTAGCAGGATACAAGATAAACATTCAAAAATCAGTTGGATTCCTATACACCAGTAAAGAGAACGATGAAAAGGAGATCAGGAAATCAATACCATTTTCAATAGCCCCTAAAAAGATAAAATACTTAGGAATAAATCTGACCAGGAATGTAAAAGACCTATACAAAGAAAACTACAAAACACTGCTTCATGAAACCAAAAGGGATCTACATAAATGGAAAAACATACCATGCTCATGGATAGGCAGACTCAACATTGTGAAAATGGCAATTCTACCCAAAGCAATTTACAAATACAATGCAATCCCGATCCAAATACCAACAACATTCTTCAAAGTGATGGAAAAACTAATTATTAACTTTATATGGAAAGGGAAGAAACCCCGAATAAGTAAAGCACTACTGAAGAAGAAGAATAAAGTTGGAGGACTCACTCTACCTGACTTGAGAACCTACTATACAGCTACAGTACTCAAAACAGCCTGGTACTGGTACAACAACAGAGACATTGACCAATGGAACAGAATTGAGAACCCAGATGTAAATCCATCCACCTACGGTCACCTGATCTTTGACAAGGGCCCAAAATACATCAATTGGGGAAAAGACAGTCTTTTTAACAAATGGTGCTGGCAAAACTGGATATCCATTTGTAGAAAAATGAAACAGGACCCATACCTCACACCATACACAAAAACTACTTCAAAATGGATCAAAGACCTTAATATAAAGCCTCAAAGTATAAAATTCATAGAAGAAAAAATAGGACCAACACTTCGGGCCTTAATACATGGCATTAACAGGATACAAACCATAAACATCAACACAAAAAACCCAACAGATAAACTAGATAACTGGGATCTTCTAAAAATCAAACATCTATGCTCTTCAAAAGACTTCACCAAAAGAGTCAAAAAAGAACTTACAGACTGGGAAAAAATTTTTGGACACTACAAGTCAGACAAAGGTCTAATCTCCATAATCTACAAGAAAATCCAACACCTCTACAACAAAAAGACAACCAATCCTATCAAAAAATGGGCAAAGGAAATGAACAGACACTTCACCAAGGAAGACATTCAAATGGCCAACAGACACATGAGGAAATGCTCGTGATCACTAGCCATTAGAGAAATGCAAATTAAAACCACAATGAGATACCATCTCACACCGGCATTACTGGCACGAATCAAAAATACTGGAAATAACAAATGTTGGAGGGGCTGCGGGGAGATGGGAACTCTTATACACTGCTGGTGGGAATGCAAAATGATACAACCATTTTGGAAAATGATATGGCGTTTCCTCAGAAAGCTAGAAACAGAGATACCATTCGATCCAGCAGTCCCACTCCTAGGAATATATCCTAGAGAAATAAGAGTCATCACTCGAATAGACATATGCACACCTATGTTCATGGCAGCATTGTTCACAATAGCAAAATGATGGAAACAACGTAGGTGCCCATCAACAGATGAATGGATAAAGAAACCATGGTACATACACACAATGGAGTACTATGCAACGAGAAAGAACAGCAATGAATCTGTGAACCATCTCATAACATGGATGAAACTGGAGGACGTTATGCTGAGTGAAATAAGTCAATCACAAAAGGACAAATATTGTATGAGACCTCTATTGTAAAAATCCATGAAAAAATTCACATGCAAAATGTAACAATCCTTGTTGGTTACCAGCGATGGGAGGGGAGGGGGGGAAATACTAAATAGGTAATAGATAAGTGGTAACTTGTGTGACAGGTGAGATAGTACACAGTACAGGGGAAACTAACACAACCTGCACAATGAAAGGTTATGGAGGCCCTATAGACACATCCAAACCCCCCGAGGGACTGAGTTGTTGCACAGAGGGCTCTGGGGACCATGGTCTCGGGGAACATCTAGCTCAATTGGCATGACACTACTTATGGGGATAGTGCTCTACATTCTACCTTGGTGAGTAGTGTCTGGGGTCTTAAAAGCCTATGAGCGGCCATCTAAGATACTCCACTGGTCTCATCCCTTCGGGAGCAAGGGAGAATGAGGAGAACAGGACTCAACGAAAAGATTAGTCCAAAGGACTAATTGTCCACAGCTACCAAGGCCTCCACCGGACTGAGTCCAGTACAGCTAGATGGTGCCCGGCTACCACCACTGACTGCTCTGACCAGGATCACAACAGAGGGTTCTGGGCAGAGCTGGAGAAGGATGTAGAGCCTAATTTTAACTCCCCCCCTCCCCAAAAAAAAAAAAAAAAAGACCAGATTTACTGGCCTAAAGAATACTGGAGAAACCTCAAGTGTGTGGCCCCCAGACACCTTTTCAGCTCATAGGTGAAGTTACCTTCGAGGTCTGATGTTAAGCCTGGGAGTGGACAGCCCAGTAAAACTAAATGGGACTAATGAGGTACAGGAGTACAGTGACAAGGCCAGAAGGCAGAGGGGGAGTAGGAAAGTGATGATAAGGAACACAAATTGAATAAGGACACTGTCGATGTATTGTGAGATTGTTGACCACTGCTATAGGGCAACATTTGTAGTAACTATTAAATGGGAGGCTGTTTTGTCCTGTAAGCCTTCATCTTGGGTGAGAATGGCAGCACAATTGGAAGAGCATAGTCAATATCACTTAAATGTGTAAGTAAAATGTTTTGAAATGGTGTTAAAATAAAATTAAATTAAATTAAAAAAAACCAAATGAGACTAAAGAGGTACAGTAGTCCAGTGACAAGGGCCAGAAGACAGAAGGGGACAAGGAAGTCCCCTGGTGATAGGGAACACAAGGTGGAGTACGGATATTCTAGATGTGCTGTGAGATTGTTGACCATTGTCATAGGGCAACGTGTAGTAACTGTTAAATGAAAAACTATTTTGTTCTGTAAGCCTTCATCTTAAGTGAGAATAACAGCACAGTTGGAAGAGCATAGTCAATGTCACTGAACTGTGAATGTAGAAATTTTTGAAATGGTGTATCTTTGGTTACCTGTATTTTCATCAAAAAAAAAAAAAAAAAGGTTGAGAATTTAGAGGCTTAATATGTTGTGGGGTTGTTAACCAATGTCATAGAACAACATGTGTACTACTATTTCATGAGAAACTATTTGCTATGTAAGCCTTCACCTGAAGTACAATAAAATATATATTAAAATATATATATATATATATATATATATATATATATATATATATATATATATGCACCCAATGATGGAGCTCCAAAATACATAAAACAAACTGTAACAGCATTGAAAAGAGAAACAGTTTCACAAAAATAGTAGAAGACGTCCACACACCACTTTCAGTGAAGGGCAGAACATCTAGAAAGAAACTCAATAAAGGTAGAAAAGATCTAAATGCCAAAATCAATCAGCTCGACCTCATAGACATATACAGAACACTACACCCAACAACAGAAAAGTATACATTCTTTTCTAATGCACATGGGACACTCTCCAGAATAAATCATGTTTTAGGCCACAAAGCAAGCCTTAACAAAATCCAAAATATCAAAATAATACAAAGCACCTTCTCTGATCATAATGTCATAAAAAAAGAAATCAATAATAGAAAAAGCAAGGGAAAAAAACCAAATACATGGAATCTGAACAACACTTAACTCAAAAACTGCTGGATAATAGAAGAAATCAAAGATGGAATACAAGAATTCATAGAATCAAATGGGAATGAAAACATACCTTACCCAAACCTTTGGAACACAGCAAAAAGCAGTGCTTAGAGGTCAATTTATAACAAGAAACACACATCAAAAAGAAAGAAGGGCCAAAATCACAACATTAACACTACAATTCAAACAAATAGAGAGCAACAAAAGAAGCCCTCAGGTACCAGAAGAAAGGAAATAATAAAGATTAGAGCAGAAATAAATGAAATAGAGAATATATGCAATGTAATTGTTTACTTTTGTGTGGCCTTTCTAGCCATGGTCTTGTAACTTCCACCCAGGAGATTGGGTGGGACTGTGTGATAGGGTAATTGTGACCCACAAAGGGCATTGGTCAGTTTTGCCTTAAAAGAGAGTAGAGAGAAAAATCCCAGCACCACCAAGGAAGAACAGCCAGGAGCCACCACGTCCTTTGGACCTGGGATCCCTGCACTGAGAAGCTCCTGGACCCCAGAGACAGAGAGTGAGCTATAACTTGAAGACAGTGAGAAGCAGTGGCAGGAGAGACCTGACAGCAGAGACTCGGCAGCAGAAGACCACATGGTGGGCTTCCTGGCCCACAGAAAGAGAAAGCTGAGTGCCTTTGGGGAGAGGCCGGAGACCAGGGAGAGGCGTGCAAATATCACCAAAGGAGCACAGGTGGGGGAGAGGCTGTCCTGGTGGAAGAACAATATCCTGAGTGTTCCTGAGCCTGAATTATAACTGATACTTCCCTAATAAACCCCATAATCGTGACTGAGGTCTGTGAGTTCTGTGTGGCTATTATAATGAATAATTGAACCCAGCAGAGAAGTAAAGAATGCCATGGGAGGAGGGACAGTTGGTGTCAGAACTGGTAAAGATGGTGGAGAGAGGAGACATATCTGGCCTCTGCCACAATGGGGTCAGTCTTGGGTTTTTGATCTTGGTTCTCCTTCCCCCTTGTGAGGTTGAAGGAGGTCAGATGCTTTTCCCAAGACATTTTTACAATAGAAAAACAATTGAAGGAATCAACAAGACCAATAGTTGGTTCTTTGAAAAGATCAACAAAATCAACAAAATATTGGCCAAACTGACCAAAGAAAAACAGGAATGGAAGCAAATAGCCTGAATAAGAAATGAGACAGGTGATATCACACCAGACCCAACTGAAATAAAAAGGGTCATAACAGAATACTATGAAAAATTGTACTCCAAGAGATTTGAAAACCTAGAGGAAATGGACAAATTTCTAGAAACACTCTACCTACCTAAACTAACACAAACAGAGGTAGAACAACTAAATAAACCTCTAACAAAAGAAGAGATTGAAGAGACAATTTAAAAACTCCCAACAACAACAAAAAAAACCCTGGTCCTGATAGCTTCACTGGAGAATTCTACCAAACTTTCAGAGAAGAGTTAACACCACTACTACTAAAGGTATTTCAAAGCATAGAAAAGTATGGAATACTCCCAAACCATTCTATGAAGACAGCATAACCCTGATACCAAAGCCAGGCAAAGACACAACAAAAAAAGAAAATTACAGACCAATATCCCACATGAACATAGGCACAAAAATTCTCAACAAAATTCTAGCCAATAAATTCAACAGCATATCAAAAAAATAATACATCATGACCAAGTGGAATTCATACCAGGTATGCAAGGATAGTTCAACATTAGAAAATCAATCAATGAAATCCACCACATAAATAAAACAAAAGACAAGAACCACATGATCTTATCAATTGATGCAGGAAAGGCATTTGACAAAGTCCAACACCCATTCGTGATAAAAACTCTCAGCAAAATAGGAATAGAAGGAAAATTCCTCAGTATAATTAAGGGAATTTATACAAAGCCAATGGCCAACATTATTCTAAATGGTGAGAGACTGAAAGCATTCCTTTTGAGCACAGAAATCAGACAAGGATGCCCTTTATCACCACTCTTATTCAACACTGTGCTGGAAGTCCTAGCTACAGTGATAAGACAAGAAAAATAAAGGGCATCCAAATTGGTAAGCAAGAGGTAGAATTATCCATATTTGCAGATGATATGGTCTTCTACATAGAAAACCCCAAAGAATCCACAAGAAAGCTACTGGAACTAACAGAAGATGTTAGCAAAGTAGTGGGATCCAAGATTAACATACAAAAAATCAACTGAATTCCTCTACACCAACAAAGAGCAAATAAATACAGTTAACGATAGGCCCCAAGAAGAAAAAATACTTAGGAATGAATCTAACCAGAGGCGTAAAAGACCTATACAATGAAAACTACAAGACACTACTGCAAGTAACCAAAAGAGACCTGTGTAAGTGGAAAAACATAACTTGCTCATGGATAGGAAGACTCAACATTGTGAAAATGTTAATACTACCCAAAGCTATCTACAGATAAAATGCAATCCCAACCCAAATTCCAATAGCATTCTTTAATGAGATGGAGAAACAAATCATCAACTTTACCTGGAAAGGGACAAGGTCCTGGATAAGTAAAGCATTACTGAAGAAGAAGAACAAAGTGGGAGGCCTCACACTACCTAATTTTAGAATCTATTATACCATCACAGTAGTCAAAACAGCCTGGTACTGGTACAACTACAGACACATAGATCAATGGAAAAGAACTGAGAACGCAGATATAAATCTATCCATCTACGAGTGGCTGATATTTGACAAAAAACCAAAGTCCATTAAATGAGGAATGGTACTGGCATAACTGGATATCCATCTGTAAAAAATGAAACAAGACTCATACCTCACACGATATACAAAAACTAGTTCAAAATGTATCAGAAGCCTAAATATAAAATCTAAAATGATAAAGATCATGGAAGAAAAAATAGGGACAATGCTAGGGGCCCTAATACATGGCATAAATAGGATATAAACCTAACTAACAATGCACAAACACCAGAAGATAAACTAGATAACTGGGAGCTCCTAAACATTAAACACTTATGCTTATCAAAAGATTTCACCAAAGGAGTAAAAAGAGAACCTACAGACTGGGAAAAAAATTTTGGCTATGACATATCTAACAAGGATCTAACCCTTAAAATCTACAAGATACTGCAACACCTCAACAACAAAATGATGAATAATCCAGTCAAAAATGGGCAAAGGATATGAACAGACACTTCACCAAAGAAGATATTCAGGCGGCTAACAGATACATGAGGAAATGCTCCTGATCATTAGCCATCAGAGAAAAGCAAATCAAAACTACACCGAGATACTGTCTCACCCTGGCAATACTGGAACTAATCCGAAAAACACAAAGTAACAAATGTTGGAGAGACTGCAAGGAGATTGGAATTCTTATGCACCACTGGTGGGAATGTCAAATGGTACAACCACTTTGGAAATGATATGGTGCTTCCTTAAAAAGCTAGAAATAGAAATGCCATATGATCCAACAATCCCACTCCTAGGAATATAGCCTAGAGAAATAAGAGCTGTCACACGAATAGACATATGCAAGCCCATGTTCATTGCAGCACTATTCACAAAAGCAAAAAGATGAAAAATAACCTAAATGCCCATGAAGAGATGAGTGGATAAACGAATTATGGTGCACACACACAGTGGTATACTACGCCATGGTAAAGAATGATGATGAATCCGCAAAACATCTCACAACATGGATCAATCTGGGGGGCATTATGCTGAGTGAATAAAGTCAATCACAAAAGGATAAATATTGTATGAGACCACTATTATAAGAACTCAAGGAAAGCTTTACACACAGAAAAAGGCATTCTCTGATGGTTACTTGGGTGGGGGCGGGAGGGAAAGTCACTTACTGGATAGTAAACAAGCGTCAAGTTCAGTGAAAGGAAGGACAACACACAATATAGGGGAAGTCAGTACAACTGGACCAACACAAAATCATAGATGTTCCCTAGACACATCCAAACACTTTGAGGGACAAAGTAGCTGGGGCTGGGGCCTGGCAACTGTAGTCTTAGGTGATATCTAGGTCAATTGGCATAGCATAGTTCATAAAGAAAATGTTCTACATCCCTCTTTGGTGAGTTGCGTCTGGGGTCTTAAAAGCTTGTGAGTGGCATCTAAGATACATCTGTTGGTCCTATCCCATCCAGAGCAAAGTAGAATGAAGAAAACCAAAGACACAAGGAAAATACTACCCAAAAGACTAAAGGACCACATGAACCAGAGACTCTAGCAGCTTGAGACCAGAATAACTTGATGATGCCCAGCTATCACCTATGACCGCTCTGACAGGGATTACAACAGAGTCCCAGAAAGAGCTGGAGAAAAACGTAGAACAGAACTCAAATTTACAAAAAAAGACCAGAGTTAAGTGTCTGACAGAGACTGCAGAAACCCCAAAACTATGACCCCTGGACACTCTGCTAAGCAAGAACTGAAGCCTACTTTTCAGACAAACATTAGACAGGTCTATAAAACAAAAAATAACACATGCAAGGAACGTGCTTCTTAGTTCCATCAAATATATGAGACCAAATAGGCGACTCTGTCTACAAGCAAGATGAGAAGGCAGAAAGGGAGAAGAACTGGAAGAATGGACATAGGGAACTCAGGGTGGGAAGGGGGAACATGCTATCACTTTGTGCGGATTGCAACCAATGTCTCAAAACACTATGTGCATAAATTTTTGAATGAGAAATTAACTTGAGCTGTAAACTTTCACCTAAAGCATAGTAAACAAACAAATAAATAAACTATCACTCTTTTAAATCCCCCTGAACTGCAATCTGAATATGTTGTTTTTAGTTGCTGTCAAGTTGAATCCCATGTGTGCAGAGTAGAACTGCTCGATAGTGTTTTCAAGGCCTGTCTTCTGAGGCATCTCTGGGTGGGTTTGAATCACCAACTTTTCAGCTAGTAGTTGAGTCCTTAACGGTTTGTACTACTCAAAGACTTTACTTCCACTCTTTCTCTTCCTTCTTCCTAGGCTTTTACATTACCCCTTGCTCCTACCTCTTTTCCTGCTTGTTTCCTTTTCCTTCTGGCCAAACAAGAAACTCCCACATGTCAAATGTTTCTCAAAGTTAAATCCACTGCAGAACAGATCAACCTGCTTGTTGATTTTAAACCATGGTCTTTATTTGAATTGAGAGCCATTGTTAATCATTTCCTAAAATCTACACAAGACAGACAGAAAGTATCAGAGGAGTTTAGAGTTGTTCCAAGAACAGATAATTTGCATAGTCCAGATTTACACCAGTTGGTTCATATGTAAATAGGAATCTCAGATGCAAAAAACTGGAAGGAAAACTCAGAGTGGGATGATTCTGAGGGTGACCTAGCAGCCTCTGAATTGCAGGGTAGATCAGAGGGGTTTAAAAAGCCTGCAGATGTTGAACAAGAGCTGTTACAGGCCACCCTCAAGGTCTGTCCTGTGAAAATAGATTGCACTCTAATCCTGTCCTTCAAGCAAAGAAAGCTGACTCTGTTGGTGGCTTCAGGAATAGGCTCTTTAACACCTTTGACAGCATTCAGAAATAGATCCTGAAGCAAAATGTGACCCCAGCTCTCTCCTCACTTTCTTTGAAGAGCCTTAAGCCAGAACCAGAGGATTTAATATGAAAGTAAAAACAGAAAGGGGAAATAGCTCCATTGCCATATTTCCAACTACTTCCTGAACATCTTGAAATGGCTTAAAAACAAAGGCAGAAAAAGGTTATAGTTAAAGCAACTAGATGTTCCCACACCAATCACAAAAACTTGGGGAAAGAGTTTATTAATAAAGACATCTGTAGATGATGTAAGTGGAAATAACAATGAAAAAACAATTCTGCTGTGATAACTCAGAAAATGAAGGAGAATTTAAAGTGAGTGAACAATGAACATACTCCAAAGGGAAACCAAGTGCCCATTTCCCAATTTTTACCTTCAAATCCACAAGAAGGAATTTCTTCAAATGCTAAAGGACAATCTGCCAAATTTTTCTTGAAACTATAAGCTCTGTCAGCATTACACAAAATTTTCCTTTAGTCAAGAAACAACAATTTCTAAACATTCCCTCATCTCAACCTATAACTTTGGACTTTTAACCAAAGAGCATTTTTTTCCTCATCTGTGGTATCACACCTGCGAACTCAAGAGGGAGGGAGCTACTGTCCAGATCGCATGTTTAGATTAACTGCTTTACTGTTGTCTTTTTTCTTTAAATCCTGAGGCCTCCCCTACTCATAATCAGATAATAGACCTAATGTGGATATTGACATACCGGTGTCTCTGTCTTAACTCAGGCCTAAACTGAAAATATTCTCAAAATATAAGACTACTTGTGGTAAAAAAAAATTCTGCTGTTGGTAAAATTATTGTTGCTGAACTCAACAAAGTTCAGCCTGATCCATCCAAATCTCTATCCAAGCTTATACGATACCATTTAAAACCAGAAGCTAAGCAGGACTAAAACCAATTGTCAAAACCCAGACAGAGAAACAACTCATTCTACCTTGTACTCTTCCTTGTAATTCTCCTAACCTCTCCGTCAATAAACCCAATGGGAAAGGATGTAGACTCATTCACTTCAAGACTACAAACAAAGTAGTTATTCCTTGTGGTACGAACCCATTTATTTTATCTTTGGAGTCACTTGGATCTACTTTTTTTTTCTCTTACAGTTGTAGATCTGTGTTCTGTGAGATATTTAATACTGGTACACCTTTTCCTGGGAAATCAAAATTATATACAGGCTTTTCTGTTCTGGCAAAGCTGGGCTAGCCTTGTCCCTCTCAGTCCTCCCTCTTACAACTAAAAAATGATGGACGTAACATAGCAAACAAACATAGGAAGACTCTGAAGGGTGGAAGGAAGGAGGCTGACTGCCAAAGGACCTCAGGACTTGAGGAATGACTTGGTGGTGAGTCCCCTGGATTTCCTTATTGCCCTGCATATGTCTCATACAGGGAGCTCGAAAATCCTCCAATCTAGAACCATCAACAGACAGAGGTAAAAAATGTTTAAAAACCATCTAAGGAAAGCCTGTGGCCCCAAACCAAAAGACCAGAAAAAGGTGACTTAACAACAGAAAACCTTTTTTGGCAATACCCACCCTACTCCAGCTGCACACCAAAGGAAACATTCATTCCTTCACCATGGTTTCAGCAGGACTGACCAGGGAGCTGATCTTCCACCATTCCTGCCCACTCCATGAAGCAACTTCAATTCTCCTGATGAGTGGTGTCAGCAAACCAAGGCTGAGAGCTAATCTATACCTCTTACAGCAGAAGGAAGCAGTGGTGCACCCATTTCCCTGCCAGGGCTCAGTCAGTGGATCTGAGTGGGGAGCTGACCTTCCATTCCCTGTCTAGCAGGAGTAGGCGATGCTCTGATTCCTCTACCAGAGCAGCATCAGCAGAACCCAGTGGTGAGCTGAGACTCCACACTCACCCAGAATTAAGGAGACTTAATAAGACCATGAGGCAGGGATGGTCACCACTGTGCTTAACCCTTCACTCCCAGCGTCAGTGGGGCCCAGCAAGAAAGCAAGCTTCCACTCTCACCTGGCATCAGTGCAACTAAACAAGGCGAGTGTGAGTTGGAGTTAGTGAGCATTCTGCTTTCATAGCATCTCTGGTGTCATTGTGGCCTGGTGGAGACCTAAACCTTCACAACCACTCATCAACAATAAGACTGAACGAGGTGGTCTGAAGCAGGTCTAGTCAGCACTTTGGTTCCCCACTACACCTCCAGTGTCAGTGGGTCTCAGTGGGGAGCTGAACTTACACCCTCATCTGCCATCAATGAGACTGAATGAGGCAGTGGGAAGCTGGGCTAGTGAATACTCTGCTTCCATCCACCCAGCGTTGAAATGAGCATTCACCTTCCCTTATATAAACAACTCATAGTGACCTTATGGGGCAGAGTAGAACTTCCCCATGGAGTTTTCAAGGAGCGCCTGGTGGATTTGAGCTGCTGACCTTTTGGTTATCAGCCGCAGCACTTAAGCACTATGCTACCAATGAGTCGGAATCGACTCAATGGCAACGGGCTTGGTTTTTTTGGTTTTATATCAACAAGGCAGAAGGAAGAAGGCGCCATTATAGGAGGCACAGCTAGTTGGCATTATCCTCCCTCCTTCCGTTCTGCTAGTGTCAGATGGGACTAGAAGGGAGCTAAATATTCACCTAACCCAGATGTGCCCACTACACCTGAACAGGGTGACTGCCTGCTAAAAACAATTGATAGGATCCAGCATCTCACAACACAATAATAGGGAGAACTATGGTAGTTTAAAAACATGGATCCAAATTTTTTGACATTCTCCCATTAAAGGGTGGAGACTATGTCCCCTCCCCTTGAATTTGGATTAGCTTGTGACTTTGGTCAATAAAGTATGGTGGAGGTGATGCTATGTGATTTCCAAAGCTAGGTCAAAATGGTCATATGACTTTCACTTTGTTCACTGGAACATTTTCTCTTGGAGCTCTGAGTTCAGACGAGCAGCTCTCACTAACATCCTGGTCCCCAAAAGGCCAGATATTCGGAAAGATTTAAATAGATTATTTTAGAATGTCAGAAACAGGCCCAGTGTAAGACAAGAGATATTAAGAAAAATCTGTTTGCAAATGACATAAGTATATGGTACTTTCAAGATGGGTACCAGAGGATCTCAAAAGGAATCTTGCAAAAATTTTACAATAATTTTTTTTACTTGGGATTGGATCCCTCGTGATGAGTGGCGCTAAATACTACAATAATATTTGACAATTCCGATGAGGTATTTTGGCCTCAAACAGATTATTGAATAATTTTTAATGACTGGTATTGGATTTGTAGCACAAAAACCTATTGACTACCACCTGAATTTTGGACAAGATTATTTTATCTTGGCAAAATGATGTCTCATTTCAGCATAGCTCTTGATATCAGCCAGGAACTGTTTTGGCCCATCAATTTTTCTTTGAAAAAGATAATTTATTTCAACAAAGGGAAAAACTGGGCCTTGATTTGAGATAAAAACTTTAACAATTGAAGTGGAATTTGAGGTTTTCTTCTACCCCCAATCCTCTTCACTTCATGCTTTACAAGAGGCCCTAAAAGTAGAAAGAATCCTATATGCAATGCTTCAAAGAATAGCAAGAGAGCTGAAATTGAACAGGCAGTGGCTCAAAATAGTATCACTTTAGACATTATACTAGTTTCTTGAGGTGGAAGGAATATGCACTGTCTTGGGGAAAACTATTTTTTCATTCTTAGAGACCTCCATGGTATTTTTAATATTACTAATAAGATGCTAGAATCAATCAAATAAATCATAGAATTAGCCTTTGTATTGGTCTTTTAGATGTGTGGACTTGCCAGGCTATCGTCCCCATTTGTTCAAACACTAAGCTAGGTGTAGCCATAAAGGTATTTTGCAGATGTGATTAGCTTCTTGAAATAAGTGAGATTAACCTAGATAGCTTGGGTGGAACTGATTACATCAGCGGAAAGGCCTTAAAAGCAGACCTGCAGTTTCCCTGAAGAAGAAGAAAGTCTGCCTGTGGACAGCGGCTTCAGCCTATGCCTTAGAGTTCCAACCCACCTTTCCTCAGGGCCTACTCTATGGATTTTGAACTTTTTTAGGCAGACCCCATAATCAAGTCAGCCAATTCCTTGCAATAAATCAAAATATGTATCTTCTACTTGTTGTGCTTCTATGGTTGCACTTTGACTAGATACTTGTATTTTCTCTAATACTCTTATATTTGGATTGGGGATAGAATCTCTTCTCTTTGTTTAATTTGAGAACTCTTGCCTCCCAACTTACAAATGTACTACTAACACCATTCATAATCTTTCTCTTAGTATTTTCCTGTGTTTCAGTGTTCAAATGTGTGTTCTCCAGAGTCTTAAATGCTGCTGCATGGTTATTGTCTTGTCAAAAGAGGTAACAAATGATTTTTTAACAAGAAAATATAAAAAGTCTGACACTTCTAGACATTGAATGACTAGCATCAGAAAATCTACTCACAACTCATCCAGGATTGGTGCAGTTCTGGCTTGATCATGCCTCAGCTTAGGTTGAATAAAGACCAATAACAAGGACTCAGAACTGACACCAAACATAACCTTCCTTCATGTGTTAAACAATTCTGGTACCAAATGTAGTTTATTGTTTCTATGTTAACCAATACTGGGGTCAGGCAAAAATAGCCTAGCTGCTTGCTCCAAGAAATGCCTGCTCTTGGAAGAAATGACTTAACCCAACTAAAGAGCTTATTTATCAAGACTAACAATTTTTTTATTGATATTTGCTTCAAGACCCTCATCTTGTGCACATCAGTCTAAAGCTATTATGTTATAACCTGTGTCCATTCCCAACCAGTTCTCCACCTTTTGATACTTGCTTTAAAATTACTCACTGCAGGCCTAAGAATTCCATAAATGTCTTCCCTTGACTTCCCCCTTCTGAGACACTGTTAAGATTCTGTTAAGGTGGTGGTCTGATTTGCTATAAAAAAATTTGTTTTGTTCTTTTTTTTTTGATCAACAAGCTTTTCTAGTGATGTTTTTTGAGATTCAACAGTCATAATTACATGATCAAAAACAGCTGTCTCTAAATATCATCTTACTCTGGAAGGTATTGGTTTATGTTTGTCTAGGGAGATCTTGATTGTGTAGATGAGCTGAGCTTCCTAAAATAGTCCACTTGGATATGTTAAATCTCAGAGTCAGGCATTTTCCTAACATGCAAGGGCAGAGTCTACTAGTTAAATGGTCTGTCTCTAGGGTATTCTTATTCCACACCACATGTTAGTAAACCTAGGGCTACAGACATTGGCTACATCACTATAATCATGTCTTATTGTCCATTCTAATTTAAGATTCATATACTGTGCCTGGAGACAGTCCGTGTATTTAACAATAACACCTACATAAAAATACTCCACTGTTAGAACTTATATGTTCACAAAACACTAATCATCTTCTGCAGACCAAGTATATTTTCTAAGCGTAATTGAGCATCAAATTCACAGCCAGATTTCCTAAAATAAGAAAATTTACATAATACACATAGTAACACAAAGCACACATACATATGCACACAGTCACACAGACATATTTCTTTTAGAAATGTGCTCAGGGAAACACTTTATTTGTTGCTTGCCATGGAAGGTATATTTCACTGAGCTATTCTTCCAGGCATTCTTTTTTTTTTTTTGGAAATCTATGTCAGTAGGATAAGGTTAGGAGCTCTGGTGGCACAGTGGTTAAGCACTTGACTGCTAATGAAAAGTTGGCAGTTGGAACTCACCAGCCACTCTGTGGGAGAAAGATGTGGCAGCCTGCTTCCACAAAAATTTACAGCCTTGGAAAACCTATGGGGCAGATCTACTCTGTCCTATAGGGGCGCTATGAGTCGGAATTGACTTGACAATTATGGAGATGGGTTTTTTGTTTCTTTTTTTGGTAAGTTTATGTAAAGAACGAGAAGAATGAAAGATATGACTGTGGCAACCTGGAAGTTCTAAGGTCCTTCAAGTTACATAAAAATGAAATTGAAACATTTAATTGAAAGGTTGGCAGTTTGAAATAACCTAGTAGCTCCCTGGGAGAAAGACCTGGAGATCTGCTTTCATAAAGATTACAGCCTAGAAAATGCTGTGAGGCAGTTCTACTCTGTCACACAGGGTTGCTATGAGTCAGAATCAACTCAATGGTATCTAGCAACAACGGTTGTTCTCAAAATGCAAAGTTGGAGCTAGAATTGGATGTCAAATCACTTGCAAAAAGCATACAGCAGCTGTCTCTTGAGGTCAGACCCAACATTCAGATATGCAAAGCCCCTTCAGGACATGTAGATTGTTGACCTTGTCACATATTTTGACATAATTGACCAGGTGTGAATTTCTCAAAATATTTCATATTGTTCTGCCAATTTGGCACCGAGGATTTGCTCATACTTCTAAATTTTATTGTCATAGTTTCTTAACAGACGCTCACATATTTCAATAAGTTACTCTTTAAAGGGGCTGGCCCTTCTTCATCAGGCAGGGACCTGGTGAATTTAGGTGCTGTTATTGTTGAAGAATGAGATTCATTCTCTGAAGAACAAGCTTTATGGTAATGAAAAATGAAAAACAAAAAGACACTGATATAGAGTAGATTCTGACTCATAGTGACCCTATAGGACAGAGTAGAACTGCCCCATAGGGTTTCCAAGGAGTGGCTGGTGGATTTGAACTTCCAACCTTTTGGTTAGCAGCCATAGTTCTTAACTACTGTGCCACTAGGGACCTAATGAAAAATAAGCAACTTCTAATTGTCTCTACCTCTCATAATGACTCAATCTCTCTTTTCGGTTCTGGAAAATGTGCTTTAGTATGAATGGTGTTGCTTGCTGCCAGGTAGGGCGGGCTGCTATGGGGTCTGCTGTGAGACGTCAGGGTGGGTTGGCCTCAGGATGCTGGCAGGGGGTTCTGTGGCTCATCTTGGCCACCTGTAATCCCTAGGTCATATCTACACCATCCCCACACCCTGTCACTGAGGGTTAAGGACTCAGTGGACATGCCTGACCTCCTGCCCCTCAATGAACTCAAGATCCTGATTTTATTATTTTGACAAAAACTAAAAAAACACTTCTTCAGTTCTCTCTGTTCTTGTGTGCAGTGACTGACTCATTTAGCTTGATTTACCCAATTTATTCATATCAATTAATTGGATAATGAGTCTACAGCAGTCTTTAGGTTTTGCAGAGCCATTATCCTCATTTCCTAATTTACTTCAAGGGAAATGATGTATGTAAACATTTTCTCAAATATTAGGAGAGTCTATCCACTTTTCAGTGCAAATAAATGATTAGTTTTTATTTCAGTTCCCATCTCGAAATATGCAAAAATCTATTGTGAATCCCTTTAGGACTTTGTCCTTGGTCTATTTGCAGTCTTAACCCCCTATTCTTAACACTCTTCTGATTTGCTCTTTCTAGGATGCAACTCTGATTCCTCACTCCCTCTCCCAGGCTTTAAAGCCTTCACAGCTTCCCATTACTTTCAGGACAGGGTCTTAAATGTCCTTCCTGATCTGGGCCCTGCCCAGGTCTGTCCCCAACTTAATGCCCAATTCACAACTTCTGGCCTTTTTCTGACCCCTCTTCCTGGCCCTTATACAAACTGCTCCCTTGGTTCAGATTGCTTTTATCCTGCGTTCGTCTGACATGTGTCTAGTTGCCTGTCTGGTCTTCCCTCTGAGCCTCATTTCTTCTTTGAAGCAGTCTCTGATTAGTTCTCCTTTATCTTCCCAGGTGGGCTAGGTGCCTCTCTTCTGTGGCTCTCTCTCGGAAATGAAACACTATGTAGCATCATTGGCTTAGTTTTCCATCTCTCCCATTTAACAAGAAGCTCTTTGAGGACAGGAACTGCCTTTCATTTGTGAACACTCAGAGCTTTGACCACAAACAGGCACAAAAGGGGCTGACTCTCAGCTTCTTCTTGAATGAACAGAACTAACGAATGAATAGTTTTAAAGAAGTGCTTGGCTTTTCACAAGTGATGTCATCTGTTATAGAGGAGAGGGAGCAGCTTGTTTCCCTAATCTTGAGAAAATGTCTATGTCTCTGGCTTCAGATATTTCAAACTCAGTAGTTTCCGGAGAAAATATCCTATTGGAGACCAGAGAGCTACAAGAGGTGACAGGGCTGTAAGAGAAAGGGTGCCTTTTCAGAGTTCTGGTGATGTTGGATCTCTACTAGCTCCAGGTAAAGGGACACACGATGACTATCCCTCTGACTCCTTTTCAATGAATTTCCATTAATTTAACAAATAATTTTTGAGCACCTGCTATGTACCTGGAGCCCTGGTGGCACAGTGGTTAAGAGTTATGGCTGCTAACCAAAAGGTTGGCTGTTGGAATCCACCAACCACTCCTTGGAAACGCCATAAGGCAGTTCTACTCTGTCCTATAGGGTCACTATAAGTCAGAATTGACTTGATGGCAATGGGTTTTACCATGTATCCAATACTGGGGATTTGAAACAAGATAGATACAATCTGTACTCGCTGAATTAAAAAGGATCATGGGTGACAAACATCAAATATTTACAAATGACTATTAAATTCCATTCTGGAGAAAGAGCTGCACAGAGTGCTTTGAGAAGCTATGGACTTTAGATTTGGAAGAACTTTACCCACATTTCTTAACCCCAATAAAAGATTTTATGTAGTTTAATTTGATCTGTGGAGGCAGTAAAGTCTTCCCCCAAGAAAGCCCAAGCCCTTTGGGGATGTAGAGGTGTGGAGTGGGTGAAGGAATTCAGAAATAGCAGGCACAGAGTACTGCAAAAGGGAAGAATGGAAAGAAGGTCATTATTGCTGAAGTGTGGTGAGAAAGCAGGGAGAGTAGCCTGAGATAGGACTAGAGAGGGGACACATCCCTTTGTAATCACTGTTTGAACAAGTCCTGATCTTTTGTGCTTTTTTTGTATTAGTTTCTGAGGACTGCCATAAAAAAGTACCACCAATTGGGTGGTTTATAAGAGCAGAAATTTATTGTCTCACAGTTCTGTAGGCCAGGAGTCTGAAATCAGGGTGTCAGTAGTGTTCATTCCTTATGAAGGCTCAGAGGGAGAATCTGTTTCCATGCCTGTGTCCTAGTTTCTGGTGATAGCCAGCAATTCTTGGTGTTCCTTGGTTTGGAGATCATTCTAATCTTTACCTCCAGCTTCACATGACTGTCTTCCATCTGTGTGTCTTTCTGTGTCTCTTCTCCCTTAAAAGGACATATCTTTTATTCTTTTATTGGATTAGGACCCATTCCATTCAGTATGACCTCATGTTAGCTGATCACATCTTCAAAGACCTATTTCCAAACAAAGGCACATTCACAGGTACAAGGGTTAGAACTTCAACATTTCTTTTCAATCTATAACACCTTTGTTGTCTTTGCAATAAAGTCTTGCAGATTTAATTCACAGAAGACTGGAAATAAAAAGATTTTGGGCAGGCAAGCTCCAAGTTCACATTTATGCTCATCTATAAATACCACTCTGGCTGCTATGTGGAGAATAGTTTGGAGTGGAGCAGCAGGGCATGTGCACAATCGTCATGGCAGAACACTTATCCAGGCAGAGTCTGTGAACTCTCCTGTGATTGTTTGTACATGGTAGGACCTTCAGTCCTGGCTTCCTCAGAGATTTTCTATATGGTTCTTACTTTAGAGGCAACTCAGTAGCTGAGAGGAAAGAGGTGGGTGCATCTTGCATTTGGGTTTCCTGGGACACAAGGCCTGCATCCTTCATGGGCCTGGCCCTGGTATTATTCACCAGAGAGAATATCATAGGAAGATGGGCCATGCCATTGAGCCAACTTAGTCACACATGAATGGCCATTTGGAGATTCTAGAATTGATGGGAGATGATTTGATGTATGTTATGTATTAATTCACATAATAATGGGCCTTCTTGTGGTAATCATCCTACCTGGATGAAAACCCAAGCGTGTGTCTATGGTATGCTAATGTCGGTGTGAGGATCCAAATTTCTGCTAATTAGATGCAGTTATGGGATATTGAGTAGCCATGGCTTTAGAGTAATGGTGTGATCAGATTGAACCTGGACACAGCGGTCCCATAAGGTAAGAGAGGCATTCAGCCCACATAGGAGGCACTTATTATGGGCCTGAGAGCCTCAGATGTTTTTGAAAGTTTACAAAGTCAAACACAAGTAGTTTTCCATAATTTATTGTTATTTTCTATTTCCTACTTCTCCATAGATACTAGATGATGCAGTGAACAATTTACCGTGGAGTTCCTGAAGAGAAGGTCATTGTTTAAGTTCGAGGCTCTTACAAAATTCTTACACTGAACACTTTCCAAAAATGGATTTTAGCTAGATCATCTGTCTAGGTTCTGTTATTAATGTTTTGTGTCTGCTTTTCCACAGGTTTCTAAAATCATAAATATTCAAATTTTACAAATTAAGACAAATAAAATAAAATCACCCACAATCCCATCATCTTAACACAACCCTGACCACTATTAGCATTTTGATATATTTCTTCTTAAGTCTTTTTCTAACTACACTTTTTAGTTACTTGTTGTCATTGTGTGCATAAAAATGTGTATCTTTCTACTTTTGTACTTAGCATTTATTATTAAATACTTTCACATTATCTCATAGCTATTATAAGCACCAATTTATTATTTTTATAAAATTAAAACTTACATACACTAAAATTGTTACATAGTGCAAAATAATTTTAAATTAGCGTTATGTCTTACATGAGCTTAAATTCTAAAGTGGGTATACAAAGTGGGTCAAAAATTACTTTGAGGTGAATTATTCTTGGGAATCTTTAAAAGGCCACAAAGTGAATATACAAAATACTAACTCTTCCCAGTCAACGTTTTTCTATAACCCTCAGTTAATTCCTCAGTTTCTTCTCCAAGGATGTTAACACAATCACACCACTTACTTGTCTGATCAAAGAAGTAGTGTAGGTTATCTTTACAGAGGAAACCTTAAAAACATGCATGTGTATTTTCTACAGGTTTCCATCAGGCGACATTAGTTATTTCAGGTGTTACTGCATCTACTGCCAGGAGCAAAGGATCTTTGAGAGTAATGGCTGGCAGAATGGCTAACATTATTTTAAATCTCTGTCTCTCTCTGTCTTTCTGGTAGTGTTGATGTTATATGAGTTAAATGGAAGTTCCAAGCAACTCCTTCATTGAAAATACTGCCTACCATTCCACCTCCTCCGCCTACCCAAATGCCAGAGGTAACCCCTTTTAAACATTTTTTAGCATATAAGCCTATTGTTTAAAGCCCTAACATCCATTCTGTGGATATTTAAGGGTCTAAGATCTAATCATAACAGCTTAGTATACTTCTCGTATAGTATTTTTTGCACATGCAATGAATGGTGTCCGCAAAGAATAATAATGAAGACTGTGATAATAACATACGATTCCTGAGGCTTTATTCTGTGTCAGGTTCTAGGTTAATCACTTTATATGCACTAGTTTGCACCACATTCACAACAGCCTAATGAGACAGACACTATTAGGAAAGGTTAGTAACTTGCTCAAGGCCATCGAGCTAATAACTGTTAAAATTAGCTCTCCAATTCCGGGTTTGTAGGGCTTCAAGGAGCAGCTTGCTAACCACTGCTACCAACATCAACATACATCTAAATAATATGCTGCTAGCTCTGTTTCCCTCTACATGTCTGTCAGTTTGCTGTACTATGGGGGCTTGCGTGTTGCTGTGATGCTGGAAGCTATGCCAGTGGTATTCAGATACCAGCAGGATCACCCATGATGGACGGGTTTCAGCTGAGCTTCCAGACTAAGACAGACTAGGAAGAAGGACCAGGCAGTCTACTTCTGAAAAGAATTAACCAGTGAAAACCTTATGAATAGCAGGAGAACATTGTCTGATATAGTGCTGGAAGATGTGCCCCTGGGTTGGAAGACACACAAAAGATGACAAGGGAAGAGCTGCCTCCTCAAAGTAGAGTCGACCTTAATGATGTGGATGGAGTCAAGCTTTCAGGACCTTCATTTGCTGATGTGGTATGACTCAAAATGAGATGAAACAGCTGCAAACATCCATTAATAATAAGAACGTAGAATGTATGAAGTATGAAATCTAGAAAAATTGGAAATAGTCAAAAATGAAATGGAATGCATAAACATCAATATCCTAGGCATTAGTGAGCTGAAATGGACTGGTAGGGGCCATTTTGAATTGGACAATCATGTGGTCTACTATGCCAGGAATGACAACTTGTAGAGGAATGACGTTGCATTCATAGTCAAAAAGAACATTTCAAGATCTATCCTTAAGTATAATGCTGTCAGTGATTGGATAATATCCATACGCCTACAAGGAAGATCTGTTAATGTGACTATTATTCAAATTTACGCACCAACTACTAAGGCCACAGATGAAGAATTGAAGATTTTTACCATCGTCTTCAGTCTGAAGTTGATGGAACATGCAATCAGGATGCATTGATAATTACTGGGGATTAGAAAGTGAAAGCTGGAAACAAAGAAGAAGGATCAGCAGTTAGAAAATATGACCTTAGCTATAGAAATGACGCCAGATATCACATGATAAAATTTTGCAAGACCAACGACTTCTTCATCTCAAATACCTTTTTTCACCAACATAAATGGTGACTATACACGTGGACCTCGCCCGATGGAATACACAGGAATCAAATCGACTACATCTGTGGAAAGAGACTATCGAAAAGCTCAGTATCATCAGTCAGAACAAGGCCAGGGGCCAATTGCGGAACAGACCATCAGTTGCTCATATGCAAGTTCAGGTTGAAACTGAAGAAAATTAAACAAGTTGACGAGAGCCAAAGTACGACCTTGAGTATATCCCACCTGAATTTACAGACCAACTCAAGAATAGATTTGATGCATTGAACACTAATGACCGAAGATCAGATGAGTTGTGGAATGACATCAAGGACATCATACATGAAGAAAGAGACTTTGAAACTTGCTCTTGAACATCACCTAGCTAAAGCAAAAGCAAGAAAGGATGAAGTAAAAGAACTGAACAGATGATTTCAAAGGTGGCTTGAGAAGATAAAGTAAAATATTATAATGACATGTGCAAAGAGCTGGAGAGAGAAAACCAAAATGGAAGAATACACTCGGCATTTCTCAAGCTGAAAGAGTTGCAGAAAAAATTCAAGCCTTGAGTTGCAATAGTGAAGGATTCTATGGGGAAAATATTAAACGATGCAGGAAGCATCAAAAGAAGATGGAAGGAATGCACAGAGTCATTATACCAAAAAGAACTTGTCGACATTCAATCATTTCAAGAGGTAGCATATAATCAGGAACCAATGGTACTGAAGGAAGAAGTCCAAGCTGCACTGAAGGAATTGGTGAAAAACAAGATTCCAGGAATTGACAGAATATCAACTGAGATGTTTCAACAAACGGATGCAGGGCTGGAAGCACTCATTTGTCTATGCCAAGAAACTTGGAAGAGAGCTACCTGGCCAATGGACTGGAAGAGATCCATATTTATGCCTATTCCCAAGAAAGGTGATCCAACCGAATGTGGAAACTATCGAACAATATCATTAATATCACTTGCCTGAGTCATTGCCTGGAGTATTGCCTGAGGCAGATGCTTTACAAGATAATGCTGAATGTTCTCAAAACAATTCCGCACTACCGATTCTGGCTTCTAGACCTATAACTAGGCTTATGTCCCAGCGAACCCCCAAAGGTGAAGTACAAAGTGTGACCCAGGAAGAGGTACGCTACACTCCAGAAGAACTACTTGAGTTTTCTAATATGTACAAACAGAAACCTGGAGAATACGTGTGGGAAGGGTATTAAGGGTGTGGGATAATGGTGCAAGGAACATAAAGATGGATCAGTCTAGTTTATTGATATGGGTCCACTAAGCACAGATTGTTCATTCAATGTTTCAGCTAGAGAAGTTAGGAAAGGATCTAATAGTTTATTTGGTTGGGTTGCTGAAGCATGGATTATGAGGTGGCCAACACTAAATCAGGTTGAAGTACCAGACCTGCCTTGGTATACTGTAGAAGAAGTTACCAAACGCTTAGGGAAATTGGCATGCTAGAGTGGATTTATCAAGTTAGACCCACAGACCCACACATGGAGTGTGCAGAGGACACACCTTTTACCACAACTGTGAGGAACAAATTTGTGAAAGGAGCTCCAGCATCCTTGAAGACTGCTGTGATTGCTATTTTATGTAAGTCAGATTTGACAGTGGGAACTGCCCTAACTGAATTAAGACACCTAACTACAATGGGGCTGATTGGATCCTGTGGTAGTAGGGGCCAAGTGGCTGCACTCAATCGACAAAGACAAGGTGGGCGTGGTTACAGTAATAGACAGAGAAGTCAAAGCAATAATCAGAATAGTCTGACTCGTATGGACTTATGGCGTTGGCTACTTAGTCATGGTGTCCCTAGGAGTGAAACAGATAGGAAATCTACTAAATATCTACTTGATCTATACAAACAGATGAATTCTATGTCAGGTGAACAGCAGTTTAACTCGAATCGCCAGAATAGAGAGTCACGGTCCCTCAATCAATTCCCAGATTTGAGCGAGTTTCAAGACCCACAACCCCTTGAATGAAGGGGAGGCTGGATCCCCTTGAGGAAGAACTCCAATCCACTGCCAAAAATTTTTACTGTTAATCTTTCTCCCAGCCTTCCCCAAAGGGATCTATGGCCTTTTACGAGAGTGACTGTTCATTGGGGAAAAGAAAATAATCAGACTTTTTGGGGATTACTTGATACTGGCTCTGAGCTGACACTAATTCCAGGAGACCCAAAACGTCACTGTGGCCCACCAGTCAGAGTGAGGGCCTATGGAGGTCAGGTTATTAATGGAGTCTTGGCTCATGTCCATCTCACAGTATGTCCAGTGGGTCCTTGAACCCATCCTGTAGTGATTTCCCCGGTTCCAGAAGGCATAATTGGAATAGGTATACTCAGCAACTGGCAGAACCCCCACACTGGATCTCTGACAAACAGAGTAAGGGCTATTATGGTAGGAAAAGCCAAGTAGAAGCCATTAGAACTGCCCCTACCTAGAAAAATAGTAAACCAAAAGCAATACCGCAGCCCTGGAAGGACTGCAGAGATTACTGCCACCATCAAGGACTTGAAGGATGCAGGGGTGGTGATTCCCACCACATCCCCTATTTGGCCTGTGCAAAAAACATATGCATCTTGGGGAATGACAGTAGATTATCGAAAATTTAACCAGGTGACAACTCCAATTGCGGCTGCTGTTCCAGATGTAATTTCAATGCTTGAGCAACTTAATACATCTCCTGGTATCTGGTATGCAGCTATTGATCTGGCTAATGCCTTTTTCTCCATACCTGTTTCAGAGGACCACTTGAAGCAGTTTGCCTTCAGCTGGCAAGACCAAGAATACACCTTCACTTGCCTACCTCAGGGCTACATGAACTCTTCAGCCGTATGTCATAATTTAGTCTGCAGGGACTTTGATCGCCTTTCCCTTTCACAGGACATCACGCTGGTCCATTACATTGATGACATTATGGTGACTGGACCTAGTAAGGAAGAAGTGTCAATGACTCTGTACTTATTGGTAAAACGTTTGCATGCTAGAGGGTGAGAGATCAATCCCACAAAAATTCAAGCACCTTCCACTTCAGTGAAATTTCTAGGGGTCCAGTGGTGTGGGGCATGTTAAGACATTCCTTCTAAAGTGAAGGATAAGTTATTGCATCTTGCTGCTCCCACAACTCAAAAGGAGGCACAATGCCTAGTGGGCCTCTTTGGATTTTGGAGGCAACATATTCCTCATTTGGGTGTGCTACTCTGGCCTATTTATCAAGCGACTTGAAAAGCTGCTAGTTTTGAGTGTGGACCAGAACAAGAGAAGGCTCTGCAACAGGTTCAGTCTGCCATGCAAGCCACTCTGCCACTTGGACCATAAGATCCGGCTGATCCAATGGTGCTTGAAGTGTCAGTGGCAGACAGGGATGCTGTTTGGAGTCTTTGGCAGGCCCCTATTGGTGAATCACAGCGCAGACCCTTAGGATTTTGGAGCAAAGTTCTGCCATCCTCTGCAGATAACTACTATCCTTTTGAGTAACAACTTTTGGCTTGTTACCGGGCCTTAGTAGAGACTGAACGCTTCACCATGGGATACCAAGTCATCATGAAGCCTGAGATGCCCATCATGAACTGGGTGTTGTCTGACCCACAGAACCATAAAGTTGGACGTGCACAGCAGCACTCCATCATTTAAATGGAAGTGGTATATTCGAGATCGGGCCACAGCCGGACCCGAAGGCATGAGTAAGTTGCATGAGGAAGTGGCCCAAATGCCCATGGAGTCCACTGCTGTCACATTACCTTCCATCTTCCAGTCTGCACCTATGGCCTCATGGGGAGTTCCTTATGATCAGTTGGCTGAGGAAGAGAAAACTCGTGCCTGGTTTACAGATGCTTCTGTGCGATATGCAGGCATCACTCGAAAGTGGACTGCAGAAGCACTACAGCGCCTTTCTGGGACCTCCCTGAAGGACAGTGGTGAAGGGAAATCCTCTCAATCGGTAGAACTTCTAGAAGTGCATCTGGCTGTTAACTTTGCTTGGAAGGAAAAATGGCCAGATGTGCAATTATATACTGATTCATGGGCTGTGGCCAATGGTTTGGCTGGATGGTGGTGGACTTGGAAGGAACATGATTGGAAAATTGGAGACGAGGATTTATGGGGAAGAGGTATGTAGATAGACCTCTCCAAATGGGCTAAAGAAATGAAGATGTTTGTGTCTCATGTGAATGCTCACCAAAGGGTGACCTCAGCAGAGTATGGTTTTAACAATAAAGTGGATAGGATGACGCGTTCTGTGGAAACCACTCATCCTCTTTCCCCAGCTACTCCCACCATTGCTCAATGGGCTCATGAACAAAGTGGCCATGGTGGCAGGGATGGAGGTTATGCATGGGCCCAGCAGCATGGACTTCCACTCACCAAGGCTGATGTGGCCACAGCCTCTGCTGAGTGCCTAATCTGCCAGCAGCAGAGATCAACACTGAATCCCCAATGTGGCACCATCCCTCAAGGTGATCAGCCAGCAACCTGGTGGCAAGTTGATTACATTGGGCCACTTCCATCATGGAAAGGGCAGCGTTTTGTCCTTACTGGAATAGACACTTACTCTGGATATGGATTTGCTTTCCCTGCACACGATGCTTCTGCCAAAACTACCATCCGTGGACTTACAGAATGCCTTATCCACCGTCATGGTATCCCACACAGCATTGCCTCAGATCAAGGGACTCACTTTACAGCAAATGAAGTGCAGCCGTGGTCCCATGCTCATGGAATTCACTGGTCTTACCATGTTCCCCCTCATCCTGAAGCAGCTGGCTTGATAGAACAATGGAATGGCCTTCTAAAGACACAATTATGGCACCAGCTAGGTGGCAATACCTTGCAGGGTTGGCAATGTTCTCCAGGAGGCTGTATATGCTTTAAACCAGTGTCCAATATATGGTGTTATTTCTCCCATAGCCAGGATTCACAGGTCCAGTAATGAAGAGGTGGAAATGGGAGTGGTACCACTCACTATTATCCCTAGTGACCCACTTGCAAGATTTTTGCTTCCTGTCCCCTCAACCTTATGCTCTGCAGGCCTAGAGGTCTTAGTTCCAAAGGGAGGAGTGCTCCCACCTGGAGACACACCACTGATTCCATTGAACTGGAAGTTAAGGATGCCACCTGGCCACTTTGGGCTCCATATCCTCTGGCTCAACAGGCAAAGAAGGGAGTTAGCATACTCGCTGGTGTGATTGATCCTGATTACCAAGAGGAAATCAGACTGATATTACATAATGGAGGTAAAGAAGAGTATGTCTGGAATGCAGGAGATTCCTTGGGGTGTCTCTTAGTACTACCATGCCTTGTGATTAAAGTCAATGGAAAACTACAGCAACCTAATTCTGACATGACTACTAATGACACAAACCCTTCAGGAATGAAGGTTTGGGTCACCCGACCAGGCAAAGAACCACGACCAGCGGAGGTGCTTGCTGAGGGCAAAGGGAATACAGAGTGGGTGGTGGAAGAAGGTAGTTCTAAATACCAGTTACGGCCACTTGACCAGTTGCAGAAACATGGACTGTAATTGTTATGAGTATTTGTACTTTGTATGTGTGCATCAAATATTTTTGTTTCCTTCACTTATAAAATATAAGCTGTTAACCAGGCTAGGGAGTTTTCGATTGTACACTTGTTAGTTGTATCATGCTAGGCAAGTA
Source organism: Dugong dugon (assembly GCA_030035585.1). NCBI lineage: Eukaryota > Metazoa > Chordata > Mammalia > Sirenia > Dugongidae > Dugong > Dugong dugon. The sequence goes on from CM057462.1 coordinate 132,361,655, forward strand.
TGATTTTCTAATGGTCTTTATTCAGAGATTACGTATGGTTTAAGGAGATGTGTACATGTGTCTGACAAGCTGACAAGTGGTGGACTGTGATGGTTAAGATTGTGTGTCAACTTGGCTGGGCCATGATTCCCTGTGTTTTAATGTAATCACTCCCATGATTGAATATACTGTGAGTAGCCAATCAGATGAAGGGGAATCTCCTTGGAGGGGTGGCCCACATCTGTATACAAGCAGACGTTCTGGCTTTTTGCTCTCTCTCGATCCTGCGGCTGCTTCCTGTCGTCTCATCTCCCATTCTTGGGACTTGAGCTGTCAGCTTATCTGCCGAACCTGGTGTTTATCGATCTGCACAGCCTGTGAGTGGGAGCCCTGCTTTCCGACCTGCTAATCTTGAGCTTTCCAGCTTCTGCAGCTGTGTGACTTGGGAGAGGCCTCTACCCTGATCCACGGACTTAGGATGTTCTAGCCTCAACAATCACGTGAGCTGTTTCTTGATATAATCTCTCTCTATATATGTATTTATACACTTTACTGGTTTTGCTTCTCTAGAGAACACAGCCTAAGACAACGTGGAACCAGGGATATCATTGCTGATGTCAGATGGATCCTGGCTGAAAGCAGAGAATACCAGAAAGATGTTTACCTGTGTTTTATTGACTATGCAAAGGCATTCAACTGTGTGGATCATAAGAAATTACGGATAACATTGTGAAGAATGGCAATTACAGAACACTTAATTGTGCCCATGAGAAACCTATACATAGATCAAGGAGCAGTTGTTCAAACAGAACAAGGGGCTACCGCATGTTTTAAAGTCAGGAAAGGTGTGAGTCAAGTCTGCATCCTTTCACCATACCTATTCAATATGTACACTGAGCAAATAATCCAAGAAGCTGGACTATATGAAGAAGAACAGGGCATCAGAACTGGAGGAAGACTCATTAACTACCTGCAATACACAGATGACACAACCTGGCTTGCTGAAAGTGAAGAGGACTTGAAGCACTTACTGATGAAGATCAAACACCGCAGCCCTCAGTATGGATTACGCTTCAACAGAAAGAAAACAAAAATCCTCACAACTGGACCAATAAACAACATCATGATAAATGGAGAAAAGATTGACGTTGTCAAGGATTTAATTTTACTTGGATCCACAATCAACACAGACGGACACAGCAGTCAAGAAATCAAAAGATGCATTGCATTGGGCAAATTTGCTGTGAAAGGCCTCTTTAAAGTGTTGAAGAGCAAAGATGTCACCTTGAAGACTAAAGAGTGCCTGACCTAAGACATGGTATTTTCAATTGCATCATATACATGCGAAAGCTGGACAATGAATAAGGAAGACTGAAGAAGAATTGATGCCTTAGAATTGTGGTGCTGGTGAAGAATACTGAATAGACCATGAACTGCCAAAAGATAAAACAAATCTGTCTTGGAAGAAGTTCAACCAGAATACTCCTTAGAAGCAAGGATGACAAGACTACATCTCATATACTTTGGACATGTTATCGGGAGGGATCAGTCCCTGGAGAAGGACACCATGCTTGGTAAAGAGGAAGACCCTCAACGAGATGAATTGACACAGTGGCTGCATCAATGGGCTTAAGCATAACAATGATTGTGAGCATGGCACAGGATTGGACAATGTTTTGTTATGTAGTACATAGGGTCGCTATAAGTCAGAACCGACTCGACAGCACCTAACAACAACAACAACCACCTCTGTTTCAAGAGAGCCCTGGTGATGCAATGGGTAAGCTCTTGGCTGCTAGTCAAAAAGTCAGCATTTCATATCCACTAGAAGCTCCACGGAGGAAAAGACCTGCCAGTCTGCTTCCATAAAGATTACAGCTTAGGAAACCCTATGAAGCAGTACTACTCTGTCACATAGGATCACTATGAGTTGGAATTGACTCGTCAGTGCACAACAGTATCCTCTGTTTCTTGATTCATAATTTTTTTCTAGCCTCCCTGCTATTAATTCTGAGAAAGTTAACTTACTTACACTTCTAGTGTGACCAGCTTATCCAGGTTTGCCAGGGACTTTCCCAGTTTTAGCACTGAAAGTTCTGCATTCTGGGAAACCGATTGGTCTAGAGCAAACTACCTCTTGGTACATCCTCTTCACATTCTAAGTTATTTTAATAGTTCTTTTAATTGCTTTTCTTAATAACTTAAAATAAATTTAAATGCCTATTTGTTCCATAAATATTAGACAAAATATCTTGATTTCCATTACACAAAATGAGAAATTGAGTACTCATGCAGTTAAAACAAAAAAAAGTTGCCGTCGATTCTGACTCATGGTGACTCCATATGTGTCAGCATAGAACTGTGCACAACAGGGTTTTCAATGGCTTATTTTTTGCTAGTAGATCACCAGGCCTTTCTTCCAGGGCATCTCTGGGTGGACCCGAACCTCCGAACTTTTGGTTAGCAGTCAAGCATGTTAACCATTTGCACCACCCAGGGACTTCACTCATGCAGTACCCTTATTTTTTCCTCTTCCTACCTACTTCCAGACATCTGTCAACTATGGTCAAGGTTTATGCCATGTACTTTCTGTTCCACATACCTGAAATTTAATCTTTCATGCTTTGTTTAGAGGCTGATTATAAAAATGGAAAACTTGTAAAGAGAATTTGCAATATTATGATTAAATAAATGCTACTCGTTTTTAATCAAGTAAAAGACTGGATACACAGAGAATGAAATGTCGCTGTTACTAAGCCTGTGCCACCTAAGGGAGCTTGTTTCTTAAAGGGGTTTCAATCTTGAAGCATCAAAGTCAAGTGAATGGTCATTTTCTCTGTTGGTTAATTTTACAATTCATCCTACATTTACTTCATAAATTATTTTATTGTTTACATTTTGGTTTTTGTTTTCCCTGGAATTTCTAAGTTTCCTTGTTGACAAAAGAAACATATGCCTTTTTCAAGTTATCACTAACATCTTGCAGATTTTTAATTAAACTATCTGCTCAATGGAGTCCCTGAGTGGTGCAAATGGTTAACATGCTCAACTGCTAAGCAAAAGGTTGGAGGTTCAAGTCCACCGAGAGATGCCTTGAAAGAAAAGCCTGGTGATTTATGTAAAAATGTCATGGGGGAGGTGTCTGACCTTCTCTAACTTCACAAGGGGGAAGGATAATCAAGATCAACAGCCCAAGGATGATTCTTATGTGGCAGAGATCGGACATATCTCCTCTCCTCCATCTTTACCAATTCTGACACCAACCATCCCTCCCACAGCACTCGCTGCTTCTCTGCTTGGCTCGATAATTCATTGCAATGGCCACACAGAATTCACAGACAATATGTATGATTATGGGGTTTATTAGGGAAGTAACAGGTTACAATTCAGGTTCAGGAATGCTCAGGATACAATTCTTCCAACAGGAAGCCTCTTTCCAGCCATACTCACAGGCATGACTCTCTGGCCCTCAACCTCTGCCTTGCTCGGTCAAGTGTTACAAAGCTCTTTTGGCTCTGCCAGTAAGTGCCCAGAAGCACTCTACTCTGCTAGTAAGCCTCCTGCCCAAAGTCACTCAGCTTTCTTGCTCCATGGGCCAGGAAGCCCACCAGGCCGTCTCCTGCCATCATTTCTCCGCCACTGCTTCTGGAGCTCTGTCTCTTTCCCTCTGTCTCCTGGTTCTAGGAGCTTCTGAGCTCAGGGATCCCAGGTTCAAAGGATGAGCTCTCTGCTCCTGGCTGTTCTTCCTTGGTGGTGGTGGGATCCACTCTTTTCTGCCTCTTGGGGGCAGTGGGGCTCATTTCAAGCCCAGCAGGATGGCAAAACTGATCAATCCCTTTGGTGGGCCACAATTACTCTATCTGCACAGTCCTGCCAATTCACCTGGGTGGGAGTTGTAAGACCATGGCGAGAAAGGCCACACAAAAGGGATCCATCGCACTGCAGGCCACCCCTTGCTTTTCTAGCCATGGTTCTTTCATACTTGAAGGATAACTTCCCCCTCCCAGTCATTTTACCAGTCCAAAACAGTCATTAACAATTAGTTCCTCAGTAGGGCAAAGGAGTTTTAAGAATGAAGTTGCTCAGGAACCAGCCATTCAGATCTGCTGCAGGTGTCCATCTAATTTGATCAGGTTCTCCAATAGCCGTCTCAGTTTCACCCTTTCTGTCCTCTGATAAAATTTAACTGAGAGAAGATTATTTCCTTGCTCTGAGCCTCATGAGGTATCAGCATAGCAAAACTTTTAAGGGACTTCAGGTTCAGTCACTATACTCAAGTGTATCAGTGTCTTCCACTTAGTCCATTCTTTTGCAGTTGCAGCTTTTACAATTACAGTTTTTACAATCACAGTTAACTCTGTTAACAATCAACACTCACAGTTGAATCATATAATCCTATCAACATCTTTCCCCACCCTCTCTTCCCCAGACCCATCAGGAAAAAAGGAAATCTATTCAGTGGGGATCCTCCCTTGTCTTTTGAGTGTAAGCATACTCATAAAATCTTGTAAGCCATCCACTTCCTGACTTTAACTGCCTCTGTTTTAGATAGCCAATATTTAAATTGTCTGTTGCTATCAAATCAGTACTGAGGAGACAAGCATGTTCTCGGCCTTGAAGAATCCTCTGTTCTGGTTGGAACTTTGAGCATTTGCTTTCATCAGCAAAGTCCAGTTCAGAGCAAGCCATCAAATTGGAGCAGTCTACACCAGCTCATGGTGTCAAACATCTTTCTCTTCATTCAGTAGGGTTCTGGTCAGCTCACCCCTAGTCATCCAAGCTAAGCTACAATAGGTAGTACCCTTAGGCTCAAGAGTTCACACATACCTTGCAGCACTTCAGACAGCTCCTTCACACTCTCTCATCCGTAGTCCTCTTGGGCTAGGTCAACGGGTTCCACTTGTAAACTCAGAAGTCCACACAACTTCTTTTACTTCTGACCAGCCAACCTTTCCTTTCTCTGTCATCCCTAGCCCCCGTTGGCTAGGTCAATGTATGCCAGTGGGACATGTCCAAACTCAGCCCGTCTCTTCATTGCTGCACTTCCCCCACTTCCACTTATGAGTTGACAAACATGGTCACCACAAGCGAACAGACCAAGCTGTCTACTCACCGAGTCCCTTTAACTTCTAGTCCTGGAAGGGGGCTCCTTCTGATGGACACTGACTTTTCATGCCTGGTTGCATACAACAGCAAACTGCTTGCTGGAGATTTAGAAAGCAAAACAGTCACTTTTTTTCCTGCAGTTCCTTTCTTCAAATGCAAATCGCCAGTTCTTGAAGCAGTTCTGGGTGGTTCTGTTTGTCTTTTCAAATGCAAAATCTGGGCAGGGAGGGGAGGGGCCTCAGGTTTTTGACCTAAACCCCGCTCTGGATACAGGACTACTGTATTCAAACCAATAGCCTGTGTTTCCCTTGGGCAAATCCTAGTTCCCCTTTTAGCATATCCAATAAAATACTGGCTGAAGGTGGAGTTACATGCTCTCTGTAATCTGTAATACCCCATATTCATTTCTATTATACATTTAGTCTGCTTTATAACACTAGGCAGGAGAAACATTCAATATCCATAGTACATTCAATTAAACACATAATCTTAAACACATAACACTTTCTAAAACATTCCAGTTTCACCTTCTCTTCTCTACCCCTTGACTATCTTTCCATTCATATACATATGGCCTTGGCCCTCTGGCTGGGTAGAACCAGTTGACCCTGGCCCCCTATCAGTTATCCTGCTTATCTGGCCCAGCTTTTGCCCCAGGCCACTTGAGCTGCAGCTTTTCAGCCATTACAGGTAACAACGACCAAAGTAACCACCTATGAATTAAGAATTTCACTTCCCAAGCTCCTTTGTTCTTTCTCTTACAAAGCCCCATGCTTTCATAAGTCTGGAGCCGTTGCAAATAATCCCACTTCTGACACAAACTTTAAAAACAGTGTGGGGGCAGCATCTGACCTCCTCTAACTTCACAAGGGGGGAAGGAGAACCAAGACGAACAGTTCAAGGCTGACTCCTATGAGGCAGAGGTTAGACATGCCTCCTCTCTCTGCCATCTTTACCTGTTCTGACACCAATCATCCCTCCAATGGTGCTCTCTACTTCTCCGCTGGGTTCGATAATTCATTGCAATGGCCACACAGAATTCACAAACAATACTCATGATTATGGGGTTTATTAGGGAAATAGCAGGTTACAACTCAGGTTCAGGAACGCTCAGGATACAGGTCTTCCATCAGGACAGCCTCTTCCTAGCCATGCTCGCAGACACTACCCTCTGGCCCTCAGCTTCTGCCATGCTACAGCAAGTGTTACAAAGTTCTTTTAGCTCTGCCAATAAAGTGCCAAGAGGCACTTTACTCCACCAGCAAACCTCCTGCCCAAAGGCACTCAGTTTTCTCACTCCATGGGCCAGGAAGCCCACCATGCTGTCTCTTGCCATCGTTTCTCTGCCATCGCTTCTTGAGCTCTCTCTCTCTCCGTCTCTTGGTTCTAGGAGCTTCTCAGTGCAGGAATCTACTCAGTGTAATCCATTATCTTCTTCATGAGGAGATTATCTTCAAAGGCCACTGCCTCCCTGTTCTGAGTGGGCCAGTTCCATTCTGGGTGTGTAGCTCTCATCCTGGAATTTTGGTTTGCTTTGGTTTTTGCAAATTCCCTAAACTTCTGTTTATCTGGAAATGCCTTAATTTTGCCATCGTATTTGAGAGACAGTTTTGCTGGATATATAATTCTTGGCTGGCAGTTTTTTTCCTTTAAACTTTTATATATGTCATCCCATTGCCCTCTTGCCTGCATGGTTTCTGCTGAGTAGTCTGAGCTTGTTCTTATTGATTCTCCTTTGTAGATGACTTTTCATTTATCCCTAGCTGCTCTCAAAATTCTCTCTTTATCTTTGGTTTTGGCAAGTTTGATTATAATATGTCTTGGTGACTTTCTTTTAGGATCTACCTTATGTGGGGTTCGATGAGCATCTTGGGTAGATATCTTGTCGTCTTTCATGATATCAGGGAAGTTTTCTGCCAACAAATCTTCAACAATTCTCTGTGTTTTCTATTATTCCCCCCTGTTCTGGTACTCCAATCACTCATAGATTATTCCTCTTGATAGAGTCCCACATAATTCCTAGGGCTTCTTCATTTTTTTAAATCCTTTTATCTGATCTTTCCCAAATAAATTATTATCAAGTGCTTTATCTTCAATCTCACTAATTCTGACTTCCTTTGCCTCAATTCTGCTCCTATGACTTCTACTGAGTTGTCTAATTCTGAAGTTTTATTGTTAATCTTCTGGATTTCTGATTGCTGTCTCTCTATGGATTTTTGCAGACTGTTAAATTTGTCATTATGCTCTTCTCTAATCTTTTTAATTTCCTCTATTGCATGTTCTGTATTTTGATTAATTTCCTTCCTAATTTCTTAAAGAGTTCTGTATATTAAACTTTTGTATTCTGCCTCTGGTAATTCCAAGAAATTTTCCTCCTCTGGAAAATTCCTAGATTCTTTTTTTTTGGAGCTTGCTGAAGCCATTATGGATTGCCTTTTTATGTGATTTGATATTGACTGTTATCCCCGAGCCATCATATTATATTTATTTATTTTATGTTTGCTTACTGTATCCTAGCTTCTTGTTTTGTTTTGATTTGCAGAAATAGGCTGTTTGTATGAGCTAGTTTGATTCTTGGCACCTTTGAAGCTCTAATGTCCTGTCACCAGGTGGTTAGATCTGTTACAAGGTATGTGAGCTGAGGAGTCTGCCCACTCCTTCTGTATGGATTCAGCTCAGGTGCCCAGGTAGATAGCCACCAAGTGTGTGATGTAGGCTCTCACTTATAGTCCTAGACAGGCATGAGTAATTGGTGTAGACACAGGCATCTGGCTGCAACAGGGGGACACACTCTGAGCAAGGCAGGGGGCTGACAGCTGCCCCTGAGTGTCCAGGGGGAAGGCGTGTCCCTGTTCCCTAGTCCACGTAGGTGGGTGGGTTTTGCAACCGGACTATGAGCAGCTAATGCTGTTGGCTAAGGATTGGAGGGCACCTCTTATTCATGGGCCCCTATCACAGGTGGATAGGTGGCATGGATGGAAGCACCAGTCCTCAGGCCCCTGATGTAAGTAGGTGAAGACCCGGCTTAATGGGCAGAGCAGTGTCAAATGTCAAGAACCTGCCACTTCACAGCTGAAACAGTTGAAGTTAGACTTGTGGTATATACCCTGTTGTACTGTGGTAATGAGGGCCTACGCTGTTGAGATGGGCCCACACAAGTCTATGTAGGGGGAGAGGCACTCAAAGTCCTTGGATCCCTTATGCCTGTGGCTAGGCAAAGGAGCTGTGCCTATCCTGGGTTCCTGGCTTAGGGCTGTCGACAGTTTATTTTTTCCCAGTTGTTAATTTGTTCACTCTCCATGGCAGGGAGAATGGCTCCGGGCATGTGATGGATCCTACTTCTGGCCCAGGGGACTCGGTAGTTGGGACCCAGTGCAGAGCAGGGAGCAGGGAGGTAAATGGGAGAGAGGTTTTTCCCTAAGGGGGGTGTTTTTGATCCATGTAGTAAGCCGTATGCAATTACTTATCTTTCGCCAATGAGGACTGCTTCTCACTGGTTCTGGTTGGCCATGTCTCAGCAGCTGGGTCTCTCCCAGTGCGGAATATGCCTCCGCCTCCCAAGCACGGCTGCTTGCCTGCCTCACTGCTCACCCACGAGCTGCTCAGGCCTGAAGGACTCAGGGTCTCGTCGGGTCCGGTCTGGCAACCCCTCACTGTTTCCGAACCGTCTCTCCTTCCCCCGCCACTCAGTCTGGTTCCTCAACTCTGCCTTTGATGTTCAGGGCTCCCAGATTGCCATATATAATCTAATCACTTGTTTTTTCGGTTCTTTGTTGTAAAAGGGTCCACCGGACGCATCTGACTACTCTGCCATCTTGGCCCTGCCTCCTCAGCCTGGAATTTTGCTTTGAAGTTCTTCTGGATTCATTCCCACTGTTTGTTTGTTGCTTTGAATTTTAGTCCTATGGCTTGATCGTTTTTTGCATTTTGCTACGGCAATCTTTAGTTAAGTGTTTTAGAAAGTGTACACGGAAATAAAGATCTCTTATTTCTTGAGTAGTTTGAAAAGTCTTACTTTCTCCCTAATCCTTAATTACAGTTTGAGTGGGCATGAAATTTAAATTCAAAAACATTTTTCTCCAGAAGTACAAAGACATTACTTCATCATTGCTGATAAGATGTCTGAAGCCAATGTAATCATTCCTTTGTAAGTAAACTGTTTCTGTCAGGGTGCCCCTTCTACTCCTACCCCAGTAATATTTTCATTTAATGTGAATTTCCTGTTTGATTTCTGGAGATATTTATGCTTTTGTGTTTCTCCAAATGTGATTTTCTGGAAGAAACTGAAGAGGATATATATGCACACACCCATGCACATATACATGTATGATGATGATAAGGATGATGATTATTTGTCAACTAGCACAAAATGTTTGGTAAAGTTTTCTTTCAGTGAGATCTAGTTCCAGAAGACTATTCTCATTCTTGGTTTCAGGTGTTATTCTAAATCAAATCCCTGCTTTCTTCTTCTATTCTTTCATCTATGTACCCTTGTGTGTTTATTATACACCTGTATTTCAATATGCATTTCTTGACTGTAACACTACAACTGGCAAGATGCTCTATTTTTCTTCTCTTTGTGTACCACACATTTCAAAACATTTGGAAGGTACTAATCATTGACCCTCTCATCACGTTTTTGATGAGTGATAAAGAATTAGTAGGTGATGTCTTTCAAATGTAAAGGAAAGAGATTTTTTGTGAATGTTTTAGTAAGATTCTTCCCCACACTATTCCCCATATTTTCACAATTTTCCTTGAGGAATGACATGGAGATAAAGGTTCTCCTAGATGTAGCAACTTAAGAGAATATTTACATTGTGAGAGTAGAACGGCCTGAAGCAAGGCCTTTATTTCCTTGTCAAATGTCATAAACTGAAAAGATATTAAAGAAATGGTGTTGGGGACTTTGAGAGAACAGAGCCTTCTTTTTTATTTTCTTTCTTCCTATTCCCCTAGCACTGCTCTGGTGGGCATGAGGTTGCCACAGAATTGGTCTTTGAGGAGCCAGACAAGTGATATTCCCCTTCCAAAGATGTGTTTGAGGTAGATTGCTTCGAGGGAGAATGGGCCTTTCTCACAGTCAGGAGGAGTGGCCATTCTGCTGTACTGGAATTGAGAGTTGGCATCTGCTAATACTAAATTTATGAAATGTCTCTTAGAGAATGGGATAGCAAATGTGTCAGTGACTCTTACGGGATAAGAAGTAATCTGGTACTTTAAATAATGATAATAACAACAACAGCAACTATTCATAATAATAATGATAATAGCTAACTCCATTGAACACGTCTTATGTGCCAGCAGCAACGTTAAATATTTTACATGCATCATTTTATATAATTTTTACAATAACTTTTTGGGTTAATGGCTATTGTGATCTCCACTTTACAAAGAGGGAAAATATGGTTTATAGAAGTCAAGATACTTGCCCAATGTCACAGTTAATAAGTGATGTAGCAGTGATTCAGGTTGAAGTCATTGGAAAACAGAGCCTAAGCTCGTAAGTACTGCTGTTACCATCTGCAAATGCTAGCTACTCATTTGCCTAATTAGTCCACAGAAGGATTTTGTTAGAGGAAAAAAAAAAAGTTTTCTAATACAAGGATTTATGCCAGGAATTAGAAGTCCAAACTCTCAGATTATTATCACTGTTTTAATCAGAGAGCCCAAAAAATCTCCCTCAGAATTATTTTGAATAGTTTAACAGGCAGGGGTGGATTTTGGCATTCTTACTTTTGGAAGTCCCCCACCCCCATATCATATTAAATGTAGTGCAAAGTACCCATGGTGAATTTAATTTCTATATAACAAAATAATAATTGAGTTGAGGTGTAGTTGACCACTGAGCTGACAGGCTAGCAATATGTAGACACTTGATTTGGTTAATTTTCTTTTGTTCAGGTTTTGTTTTTTGTATTATTTAGTTAAGATTTGCAGACTCAAATACTTTCAGGCACCCTTGAATAGCTCATAGGATTAAATCTATAACAAGAAGGCATAAGTACAAGGGCTTTGATGGAGGATAGGATTCAGGAGTGTAGGTGACAGCTGCTATAGTTGCAACAGCACTAGATTTAGAATCAGTTACTTCTTAACGGCAGCTTGGGAAAATCATCTAACCTCGCTAGACCTTTGTTCTCTGCTTAAAATGAAAGATAAACACTCAGACTCCTAGAATGCTTTTACATTTATAATTTGAAAATTTCTTTTACTTAAAAAAATTTATTGAGTGCTTACTGTGTACCAGGCACTGTTCTAAAGTTGATGATGCAGCAGTGGACAAGGACCGCAAAAGCCTGCCCTCATGAATCTTATATTTTATGGAAGGAAACATTAAACAATATTGTGTATATGCTCAGGCATTAATAAGGCCCATAAATTAAAAAACAAAAACAAAACAAACAGTAGGAGTGGATAAAGAATGAAAGGAGCTTTTGTTTTGAATAGATGATCACAGACGTTCTTTTTGAGGGGGTGACATTTGAATGGAGATATTTAACAAGTCACGTGTGCACAACATTTCCTAGAGAACAAGGAAGCTTATAAAGGTTAGAAGTAGTGAGAGAGATGATGTGGAAGCATAATATAGACATGACACAAACGTTTCTAGAACTTCCTTTCCCTGACTCCCCAGGCTGGCTCTGTTCTGAGTGCTTAGGAACTAAAATAGCACAGAATCCCATTTGGTGTCCATATTCTCAAGAAATGTGTTAGAAAATTATAGTCCTGTGCAAAAGACGTTCTAAAAAAAGTTTCCCTGATGCAAATGCAAATCTGTGAATTGACAGAAAATGCCAGTCTACGTTTGCAGTAAATTACTATGGAAGACAAAAAGTAACACATCACAAAACTGAAAAGAACCTGACAGGATGATTAAATTACCTCTATGTGTAGAAGATACATAGAAGGTCAGCGAAAAGGAGGAAGACCCTCAATAAAGTCGGTTGACACAGTGGCTGCAACAATGGGCTCAAATATAGCAAAGATTGTGAAGATGGTGCAGGACCAGGCAGTGTTTCGTTCTGTTGCACATAGGGTCACTGTGAGTCAGAACCAACTCAACAGCACGTAACAACAGCAACATAGTAGAGAAAATGTCTTCAGCTCTGTTTTATAGATGACGCCCAAGATTACATGAATAATAAGTGGACAACAATGAGATGTGATCCTGGCCTCACCCCAGTACAAAGCTTCCAACCTTGCACTTTAGCTACCTTTCAAAACATAAACGTATACTTTAGTTTTATATACCAACCTCTTAAAAAATCCACACACCATTATGAACATGGGTTACTTACCCATCGAGGCAGCCAGAATAAGGTTCCCAAAGGGGATCAAATAATGCTTCAGCTAGTAAATATTTGTGTGAGTGCTCCAACCAATGAATAGAGGTGACAGAGATAAGAGAAGAAAGATCTAGGACCTCAGGGAGCAAAGTAGAGAATGAAAGTATAACAGGGATGAATATCCAGAATGTGTTTCTCTTCTTATTTTCCCTAAGGAAAATTTTGGCATTGAACACTTGGCATTTTTTCCACATAGAGCTCCTGAATTTATTATGATCTTCAGTATGGGAAGCCGGGAGAAACTAGAAGATTTAAATTGGAGAGAGAAGAAAGAGAAAGAATGATCAGAACAATGACTCTTATCCCATGTATTTATACTTCGTAGTTATGGTTGAGAGTAACTGGAAAACTGAGAGAAGAGCAAATAAATAACTAAAAAGAGGAGTTATCTGGTAGAACAAAGAGCCTTACTTTCCCTAACAAAACAAAAAGCCAATTGCTGTCAAGTCAATTCCGACTCATGGTAACACCATGTGTGCAGAACAGAACTGCATGCGTAGGATTTTCAAGGCTGTGACTTTTTGGACAGAGATTGCCAGTCCTTTCTTTTGAAGTGCCTTTGGGGTGTTTGAACTGCTAACCTTTTGGTCAGTAGTCGAGTGCTTAACTGTCTGTGCCACCCAGAGCCTCTTTTGCTTCCCCTGAGCTTAGGGGAATTTGGAGATTGAAAGAATACAGTGATAAAGAGGAAAGATTTGGGAGAGCAGCTGTCACCAGAGACATGATCTGGAGAATGGCAGAGATAGAGAGAAATGAATTTTAAGATGTTTTGCTCTGTTTTAAAAACATACCCCTCCCCCTAAACCCAAATGCTTCAGTGGTCTCTCAAGAATCTAAGTAAAAATCAAACTTTTTTTCAAGGTTTTTTTTTTTTTTCTCTCCTTGAAAGATTGCTTTTCATTCTTTCAGACCATGCAAAGATGAGTATACATGAGGCCTCACAGAAGTTTGACTGGGCGAATAGAAGTGAATTAAAAAATAAGTAGTTAATGAAAGGGCCCACTTGTTTCCTCATTATATTGAGAATCAATAATTAGGAATAATAATGATAATAATCATATATTCAATCACTGAGCAGTGAGGTTATGTCAATATTCTTCTAAATACTATACATGCATTAACTTATGTAATTGTCCCGATCATGTGAGCTAGGTACTATTATTACTACTATTTTCAAATGGGAAAAGGAAGCAAAGAGAGATTAAACAGACTTCTCAAGGTCATACATCTAGAAAGCTGAGTATCCTAAATCTAGATTCACCAAAACCAAATCCGTTGCCTTCGAGTTGGTTCCGACTCATAGCGACCATATAATAGAGAGTAGAACTGCCCCGCAGGGTTTCCAAGCAGCGGGTGGTGGATTCGAACTGCCGACCTTTTGATTAGCAGCCCAGCTCTTAACCACCGCACCACCAGGGCTCCAAAATTCATATCCAGATAGTTTAATTCCCAAAACCCTGCTTTTAAGCACCATGCTCTCCTGTCAAAAAGAGAGAGAACCATATTTTCAAAATGTAATGAAAAGCAACACGTGCACTTCGGTATGTTATATATTAATTTTGGGAGAAAAACAGCCAGAATGCTCCTTAGAAGGGAGGATGTCGAGACATCATCTCATGTACTTTAGACATGTTATCAGGAGGGACCAATGCCTTAAGAAGGATATATCATGCTTGGTAAAGTAAAGGGTTCACGAAAAAGAGGAAGACCCTCAACAAGATGGATTGACACAGTGGCTACAACAGTGGGCTCAAACCTAGCAAAGATTGTGAGGATGGCGCAGGACCAGGCAATGTTTTGTTCTGTAGTACATAGGGTCGATGTAAGTCAGAACCGACTCGACAGCACCTAACAGCAACTAACAACAAGTTTCAAACTTTGAAGACCACCAACTAATTAACTTCTGGACCAGGCTAACCAGGTGTTCCATTGTCCTTGGATGAATCATCTTTTCATGTCATTCTTGTGCGTACATTTGAACTACTTGTTGAGTCACTAGTAAGATGGTTACGCTTCTGCCTGTGTGTGTGTCTCCTCGCATAACACTGTCCACAGGATGGCGCCAGAGTAGCACTGGCTTATTCTACTCCTGACAATGTTTGCCTGGGCTCAGATGATTTGCCTCCATGCTGGCACCTCTCCTGATACGCGGCCTGGGGTGCAATGACCATTTGGACTAAAGCAGTCTGCACTGTAGAGAATTTTAGCCCTTACTCTCAGTCTTGAGGGCTTCCTGTATGATTTTTATGTTGCTAAACATGGGAATCCATAGAGAATGCTTGCTGTGACTGTGGACTTTAGGATCAGTTAAACCTAAAGTGGAATCCCCACTTTGCCACTAATAGGTTCTGTGACTTTGGAGAGATTGTTTAACCTCTTCTGCATAATGGGAATAATAGTGCTATTTTAATGTTTTAAAAGGCATTTGAAGTGCTGAGCACAGTACTTGGCACATAGATGATTGCTGAGAAATAGCCGATCTTATATTACCATGGCTGAGACAAGGAGCCCTGGTGGCACATACAACTAGTCACTTGGCTGCTAACTGAAAGCCTGGCAGTTTGAACCCACCCAGTGGCTCCATGGAAGAAAGACCTGGTGATCTGCTTCCATAAAGATTACAGCCTAGAAAAACCTATGGGGCACTTCTACTCTGTTGAAATCTACTCAATGGCATCTAACGACAACAACCGGTGCCAATATATTTCTCTGAAATACTGGGTCCTTTGTAGCAACAAACAAACAAACAAAATATCCGAAGAGTCTAAATGGAGAGGTGGGAAATTATGTACTTGACTCCATTGCTAGTAATTGAATCAGAGGTGGCCTGGCCTTGTTTGTTAAATAGTTAAGGAGTTCGTGAAACTAGGGAAGTTCTGAGAAGGCGCTCCTATGCGGAGCTCCTTCTAAGATCAGCATTTGTCAGGCTTATGGGAATACAAAGGTCCAATCTGGGGCCTTTTGTTCGAAGCAAGATGTAGAAAACTTGGATAGAGCTCAAAAGAGCATCACTAAAACGCTTAGTTTAGAAAATGGGTCCTTTGAGGAAAAGCTAGAGAGATTTGGGTTATTCAGCATGAAGAAAAGTATCATGGGATTTGGGGAGAGGGATAAGGAAATGCGAACACAGTGGATTTTATTTACATTTTGATTTAAGTCACTAGGCACAAAAACTGCACTTCAAAATTTGGTTCTTATAAAAAGTTCACTCCTGGAATTGTTTACAGTGCAGATAGATACTGCTTTCTCTCCTCCAAAGGTATGTTGTATACATTCTAAGGCAGTAATTTGTTTTTTCACTTTACTGTTGTAGTTACCAAAGAAAAGGATTTTTTTTTCCCTTTTTTGAGAAACTATTAAAATCAACTGACGTAATTTTTTCAGTGGGAAAGACAAGTTATCTCTAATTCTACAAGTTAATCAGAGATAGTTTTCTCTGCTGTATTAAGGCAACAACCATCTCCCAAAATAAGTCACGTAAATATGTTTATTTAACCAAAATAGTAAGCTTTTTATATTATAGGTGTACATTTTTTTGTCAGCCAATGAAATCTTTAGTGTTCAAAATAAGCGTATACATTTATTATTTTAGTCATACATGGGAATTGTGCTTTTCAAAAAACAAAATAAAATAGACCTTAGTCAATTAAAATATTAAGCTATATGGTGCTGTTAGTATTTTTCTCCTTTTCCTTTTTATTCCTGTCCTAGGAAAGAAGGGGGCTCTTTGTTCTTTCAATTCCTAAATGTTTTCTCTATTTAGAATGAATTAGTGCAACAGAAGTAAACATCCTTCCTACACCTGTGAAAGAGCTACTGCTGCTAAAATTCAGACTATTGCTTTAAAAGTCTGGGGTGAGTTCAGGTGTTTAAGCGACTTTTCCTAGTCTATTGTGTGAGTTTCTTTCAAATCTGATCAACAAATATTGGTTTTGAATGGTGCCTTAAGACTGATTAGAACACTTTTCTTAAAGGGTGTATGAATAAATTTTACTTTGTAAGGTCAGTTCCATGATAATAATCTGAGTTTTGATCCATCTTAAATATGAACCTTTATAGTCCAAAGTTAAATCTTAGCTAAAAAGCAGTAACAGCAACAACAAAACCCACTGTCATCCAGTCAGTTCTGACTCATGACACTTCCAAGTGTTACAGAGTAGAAAACCACAGAGTTGTCTTGCCTGTAATCTTTACACAAGCAAATCTCCGGGTCTTTCTTCATGATACCACTAGATAGGTTCAAACCACCACCCTTTAGGTTAGTAGTTGAGGATGAACCATTTGGGCCACTCAGGGACCTCTCAGATCTTAGCTAGAAGTCATCTTTCCATATCCTTTAATATGTTAGATGGACTGAGTACGACTCAGAAAGATTAAAAGACCTCCCTAGTACTTTGCAGCTAGTCAGAGGCAGGGCCAGCTGGAGAGCTCTGGGTAGTGGGAATTCCCTGGGCATTATTTTTCCTAGCACCCAACGCCACAGCTCCAGTAGAGAACACAAGCTGTGTGATCTTTTTCTCATTAGATTTGAAATAAAATAGGAACTCTTCTCTGTTTTTTTGTGCTATCCTGGGAAGAAATTTTTGTAGTTGAACAAGATAGTTCATATAGCCTCCTTGGTATTAACCTCTAAAGAGCTTAGGCAGTGCTTTCTCCACATGGCCCAAGACAGGGACTATTTGGAACTGTCCACCAGCTATTTCTCTTCCACCTCTGTGTTGGGCAGCTGAAACTGTTCTTGGAAGAATAAGCACTAATTTCTTGTTAAAGCTGCAAAGAATACCCTGCCCAAGGAGCTCAGGAACCAGCAGCCACCGGGTGTTAGCAGCTGCATTAGGTGTAAAAGCGGTGCTTGTAGTCTGTGATTTCCGGTATCCACCTATGGTATGGGAGCTATTTTGAACTTACAAAAACATTAATAAACTGTCTCCTTGAAATAAATAATTAAAGGTGAATTATGATTTGAAACCACCTAAGCTGTACAAGTCAGAATCAAACACAGCAACGGGTTTAAGCTATACAAGTGGCATATTTGCAAATTAATATACTGGGTTGATTGGCTAAATTGTACAAAATAAATAAGAACTGGATTCCCAATGAGGTTAGGCTGTGCAGTAAGAAAACTGATGCTAAGGATAACATTTTCTTGTGGAGGAGAAAGAAAGTTTTTTATCTTAGTGTTTTCAAGTGTTTAATACAAACGTAGAGAATCTTCAAGGTTACTAAGTGAACTTGAGTGTGTCTTGGTTCCCTAGAGCCGCCGTAACAGAAATACCGCAAGTAGGTGGCTTTGAAGAACAAAAATTTATTTTCTCACAGTTACGGAGGCCAGAAGTTGAAATTATGGTCTTGGCTGTTTTGATTCCGTCCTTGTCAGTAGCTCCAGGTGTTTCTTGGTTTCTTGGTGATCCTCACATGACATCTGTCTTCCCCTGTGTGTATATCTCTGTGGCTAATCTACTCTTTTTATAACTCAGAAGTAATTAGATTTAAAACCCAACCTATTTGGGCATTATCTAATTAACATAAAGAAAATCCTATTTCCAAATAGGATTATATCCACAGGTATAGGAGTTAGGATTCCAAAACATATTTTTAGGAACACCATTCAATCTGTAACAAAGTTCAGTGAGCATTAACTGTGTTTGTACCACATTCAGTGTTGTTATCCTTAAAATTGTTGTTGTTGTTAGTTACCATTGAGTTGATTCTGACTCATGATGAACCAGTGTGTGCAGAGTAGAACTGCTCCATAGGGTTTTCAAGGCCGTGACCTTTCAGAAGCAGATTGTCAGGCCTGTCTTTCAAGGTTCTTCTGGGTGGGTTTGAACCACCAATCTTTCAGCTAGTAGTTGAATGCTTAACCCTTTGCACCACCCACGGACTCCATCTACTTAAAATTAGGGTATTCATTATTAGGATAATATTAAACTTTTTTGATTTCACAGGCAGACCTTACCTTCTTTCTATTTCTCTCTTCACATATACCATCCCTGAACAAGTATGTGCTGAATATACCCTATGGTAAGAAACATTTCATTAAGGTATTTGACATTTAAGCCCCTAAAAAGACCATTAAAAATTTCACCAATCTTAAGGAGAATATTGCATTTAATACTATATTGTGATATTGTGTGACATATGGTATGTGATATGTCTTGCCATTATTGCGTAGATTTTTTTCTGTAACCTCTCACAAATGAGTTTTCCTAGCCACATAAAAGGGAAAAGATTCTAAATTTTACCTTCTTAACAATTTTGTCCTCATTGCATATTAACAAAGAACAGTGTTTTATAAGAGAGGATCAAAATATGACAAGATTCTGTTCATATTTTTATTTAAAACATCTTTATTTTTTATCATAATTCAAATTCCTCTATTTTTTTTAAACATTCCCCTTTGATACTTTTGTTCTCTTATTCCGAATGAAAGGATTTTTCATCATTGATTCTATTGTTTCAAGCCTGGAGCCATTCAAATTAATTTTTATATACTGTACTCAGTTTAGTAAAATATTTAGTGCTTTTATAATCGTGTAAACCATTAGGCTGTAATTACACTAACACAGCACAGAGACTAATAGTTCTGTTGGAACACAACAGTGATGCATGATGGCCTTATAATATAATAGTCCTGAAACACTAAGAATATTAAAAAAATTAATCATTGTTACAGTCAGTATTTAGTTACAGGTTATAAAAAAATAATTTTACTACTGTTCTCACAACCTCTTGGAGAGGCCCTAAACAATTTTAGTAAAGATTCAGAAAGTTTAAGTACACCTTGATGATCTAGCTCTAGTTTAGTGAATTTCAAAGCATCAATAATGTTACAGATAGGAGACAGGCTGACTTCACTAATTACTTAGAGCTACTAGATGGCTGTAAAGTAGGTAGATGGATATCAGTGGTAGCTGACTCGTATACCTTAACATGTTTCCTATTCCTGCTAGGTTGTAAACCCGATAATGTCAGGATGTTTTGTGTATATTCTTCAGCACTTCTGTGTCTTTGCCTGACACATAGAAGGGGCTTAATGAAACGTACGTTGTATGAATGAATGAATGGCCAGAATCCCGGACATTAATTGAGCCATATTTTTAGTGGGTAAGGTCACTGTATGTTCAACGTCCTTCACTCTCTTTCTTCCTTACTTTGTCCTCTGTTTTGAGTGAAGACTCAGCCATTTTAACTTCCCTCTTTCTTTTGACATATTTCCATTCAGATGGTGAAATGGTAGAACTCAAGACTTACATTTGGGATAATAAGAGAAGTATATACAGCAAACTTACTTTACAGAAATTTTTGACTGGAGTGTCTAAAATTCTTGAAGCTATTAATAAAATGAAACAATGATTCATAGGTGCAATTTTGCATATTTTTTGCAGGTGGCTAGAATTGTCTCCCACCACGTGTCTGTCAGTTTGCTGTACTGCGGTGGCTTGCATGTTTCTGTGATACTGGAAGCTTTCCCACTGGTATTTCAAATACCAGCAGGGTTACCCTTGTTGGACAGGTTTTAGTGGCATATCCAGACTAAGACATTGGCAAGTGAAAACATTATGAATAGCAGTAGAATATTAATATAGTGATGGAAAATGAGCCCCTCAGGTTGGAAGGCACTCAAAACATGACTGGCAAAGAGCTGCTTCCTCAAAGTAGAGTCAACCTTAATGACATGGATGGAGTCAAGCTTTTGGGACCTTCACTTGCTGATATGGCACAACACGAAATGAGGAGAAACAGCTGCAAACATCCATTAATAATTGGAATGTGGAATGCATGAAGTATGAATCTAGGAAAATTGTAAATTGTCAGAAATGAAATGGAATGCAAGAACAACAATATCCTTGGCATTAATGTGCTGAAATAGACTGGTATTGGCCATTTTGAATCAGAGAATCACGTGGTCTACTATGCCGGGAATAACAACTTGAAGAGGAATGGTGTTGCATTCATCATCAAAAAGAACATTTTAAGATCTATCCTTAAGTACAACACTGTCAGTGATAGGATAAAATCCATATGTCTACAAGGAAGACCAGTTAATATAACTATGATTCAAATTTATGCACCAACCACTAATGCCAAAAATGAAGACCTTGAAGATTTTTACCAGCTTCTGCAGTCAGAAATTGCTCAAACTTGCAGTCAATATGCATTGATATTTACTGGTGATTGGAATGCGAAAATTGAAAATAAAGAAGTATTGGTAGTTGGAAAATAAGGCCTTGGTGACGGAAACAACACTGGAGATCGCATGATAGAATTTTGCAAGACCAACAACTTCTTCACCGCAAATATCTTTTTTCAACAACATACACAGTGACTATACATGTGGACTTCACCAGATGGAATACACAGGAATCAAAGTGACTACATCTGTGGAAAGAGAAGATGGAAAAGCTCAATATCAGTTAGAAGAAGGCCAGGGGCCAACTACGGAACAGACCATCAATTGCACATGTGCAAGTTCAAGTTGAAGCTGAAGAAAACTAGAACAAGTCGAAGACAGCCAAAGTATGATCTTGAGTATATCCCACCTGAATTTAGAGACAACCTCAGGAATAGAGTTGACGCATTGAACACTAATGACCGAAGACCAGACGAGTTGTGGAATGACAGCAAAGACATCATACATGAAGAAAGCAAGAGATCATTAAAAAGACAGGAAAGAAAAGACCAAAGTGGATGTCAGAAAAGACTCTGAAACTTGCTCTTGAACATTGAGTAGCTAAAGTGACTGGAAGAAATTATGAAGTAATAAAAAGTGAACAGAAGATTTCAAAAGGTGGCTGGAGAAGTAAAAGTAAAGTATTATAATGAAATGTACAAAAACCTGGAGTTAGAAAACCAAAAGAGAAGAACATGCTTGGTATTTCTCAAGCTGAAAGAACTGAAGAAAAAATTCAAGCCTGGAGGTGCAATGTTGAAGAATTCTATGGGCGAAATACTGAACAACACAGGAAGCATCAAAGGAAGATGGAAGGAATACACAGTCACTGTACCAAAAAGAATCGGTCAACGTTCAGTCATTTCAGGAAGTAGCATATGATCAAGAACTGATGGTACTGAAAGAAGTCTAAGCTGCACTGAAGACATTGGCAAAAAACAAGGCTGTATTGACAGAATAACAATTGAGATGTTCCAACAAACAGATGCAGTGCTGGAGACACTCACTCGTCCATGTCAGGAAATTTGGAAGACAGCTACCTGGCCAACCAACTGGAATATGCCTATTCTCAAGAAAGGTGATCCAACAGAATGTGGAAATTATTGGACAATGTCATTAATATCACATACAAGTAAAATTTTGCTAAAGATCATTCAGAATGGTTGCAGGAGTACATCGACAGAGAACTGTCAGAAATTCAAGCCTGATTCAAAAGAGGACGTGGAACCAGGGATATCATTGCTGATGTCAGATGGATCCTGGCTGAAATCAAAGAAAGATGCTTACCTGTGTTTCATTGACTATGCAAAGGCATTCAGCTGTGTGGATCATAGCAAATTATGGATAACACTGTGAACAATAGGAATTCCAGAACACTTAATTGTGCTCATGAGGAACCTGTACATAGACAAGGGAATACTGCATGGTTTAAAGTCAGGAAAGGCTTGCATCAGGGTTGTATCCTTTCACCATATTTATTCTATTTGTATGCTGAGCAAATAATCCAAGAAGCTGGACTTTATGAAGAAGAATGGGGCATCAGGATTGGAGAAAGACTCATGACAACCTGCATTATGCAGATGACACAACCTTGCTTGCTGAAAGCGAAGAGGACTTGAAGCACTTATTGATGAAGGTCAAGGACCACAGCCTTCAGTATGGCTTACACCTCAACATAAAGAAAACAAAAGCCCTCATAACTGGGCCAGTAAGCAACAGCATGATAAATGGAAAAAGGATTGAAGTTGTCAAGGATTTCATTTTACTTGGATTTACTGTTAATGCTCATGGAAGCAGCAATCAAGAAATCAAATGACATATTGGGAAAATCTGCTGCAAAAGACCTCTTTAAAGTGTAAAAAAGCAAAGATGTTGCCTTGAGGACTAAGGTGCTCCTGTCCAAAGTCATGGTGTTTTCAATCACCTCATATGCATGCAAAAGCTGGGCAATGAATAAAGAATACCAAAGAAGAATTGATGCCTTTGAATTATGGTGTTGGTGGAGAATACTGAAGATACCATGGACTGCCAAAACAATGAACAAATTTGTCTTGAATAAAGTACGGCCAGAATTCTCCTTAATGAACAAGGACGGCAAGGCTTCATCTCAAGTACTTTGGACATGTTATCATGCTTGGTAAAGTAGAGGGTCAGTGAAAAAGAGGAAGACCCTCAATGGGATGGATTGACTCAGTGGTTGCAACAATGAGCTCAAGCATGATAAGGATTGTGAGAATGGCACAGGACTGGGCAGTGTTTTGTCCTGTTATACATGGGCTCGCTGTGAGTAGGAACCGACTCGACGACACCTAACAGCAGCAACAATAACCGCCTTGATGGAGATGCCCACTTGTTTTCTGAAAGTATGAGTCTCTTTCTTTTCACACCCTTTGTTCTGTCTCTTGTCCTGCCTGCCCTCACTATGTCTTGCTTTTGTCAGTTTGCAATCACAATATTAGAGAGCATCTATTTTTCAAGGGAGCAGAACCAATGCTTACTTCTACCTTTCTGCCTTACTGTGTATAGTAACTAGTGTTTTTTTTAATGATATTTGCACACAACACTCAATAATGTTGACTGACAATCTCTTTAATACTTGGCCAGGGTTCTAAATGAGAAAATGAGACCTTGACAATCTGGAGTTTACATAGCCCATGATCCACCAGTAATAGCACTGAGCATCTATCTTTCTGAATCAGCTTCTGTAGAATCACTGTATAAAATCTGCCTACTAACTACTAGTAGCAACTCATAAATGTAAAAATTAAAAGCCATTAGATATTGTAAGCTTCATGATCATCTCAGGAACACCTGACACGAGTGCTTTACCGGCAAGGAAAGGTAGGCTGAATGATTCTCCTGGAAAACAACCTGCCTGAGGGTGCTGAGAAGTATGTTCAATTATTTAAACACAGCATTTTGAGCCCCTGCCATTAGAGAGCACTGTCTAAGTTTCTGAGAATTAGAAGATAAATAATGATAAATCTGACAGTGACCTTATCATCAAGTAGCCCTCAGCCTAGGCAGAAAAAAGGCAGGTTCATTAACATATGAATTGTGTACACTATGAGAAGTAAAGCCCATTAGATGATAGCACTGCCTTGAGATAGAATGTAGACATTCAGGGCTAGAAGAGATTATAGTTTAGTTTATCCATTCTCCCCTGAACTTCTCCGCCACAGTGGCCATCCAGCTTTGATTTAACATCACGTGAGACAGGAAATACTTTCTGAATCAACTTCTCTAGAATCACTGTATAAAATCTGTCTACTAACTACTATTAAAAAAAAAAAAAAGTTGCCACAGAGTCGGTTCCGACTCATAGCGATCCTATAGGACAGAGTAGAACTTCCCCGTAGTGTTTCCGAGCGGTGGCTTGTGGATTCGAACTGCCAACATTTTAGTTAGCAGCTGTAGCTTACCTAGCCCTTAACCACTGCTAGCAACTCATAATTGTAAAAATTAAAAGGCATAAGATATCATACGCCTAATGATCATCTCAGGGACACCTGACACGAGGTCTTTACTGGCAAGGAAAAGTAGGCTGAATGTTTCCCCTGGAATGATCCTCCAAGGCAACCTGTTCTAATTTTATGTTTTAGAGCCAAAATTTGTCTTCCTACAGTTCCCACCATGGATCCTACTTTAACCTATAGGATCCATCCAGGATTAAATCTTACTCAACCTTCTGACAATTCTGAAAGTGTTTGACAACGGCTATGGTTATAATGACTAATATTAATCGAGCAATTTAAAACAAGGCATTGTTTAGATCCTTTATATGTGCTGATTCATTTAATCTCCATAACAACACATGACATGAACATTGTTATTACTCCCATTGTACAGATGAGGGTATGGAGGTACAAGGAGGTTAAGCGTATTGCCTGATGTTGTCCCATCAGTGAAGAGTGGAGCTGAGGCATAAAGCCAGGCATCTGGACCCAGAGTCTGCACTGCCTCCCTCCCTGGAGTCCTTTTCCAAGATAAATATCCCTAGTTTTTCCTATGGCATGTTTTTAATCCCCTCATTATCCTATTGCTAGTATCAGATTTTTTCTATGTAATTTGAACTATGTGCCAAATGGAGAAAAGCATATTGCATCTGTTTTCTGACCTACTTGGAGTTGAGTGCAACTCTCACTTCTGTTCACCTGGACATGCTATATTCATTACAGCAGTCAAGAGTCATTAGCTTTTTGGGCAGTTTGTCACATTATTATTCATATAGCTTTAAACTTACACATTTGACAAATCTTCACGTATATCATTAAGCCTAATTTTCTCCACCCTTAACATCCAAAACCAGTCTTATAACTTTCCTGCTTAAGATCCTTTGGGGAGTTGGGGGTGGGGTACCAGGATAATAAGCAAATTACTTAGTCTCCTTTAGAATCTAGTTGCTGTTACTTTTGAGCCTCGTCTCCCAGCATCTTCCCACCCCCTCTGAAACCTGTTCATCATCATAGCAACAATGCAAACCTCCATCGATAGAGGATGGTGACTGCACATGAGGCACATTGGCTGAGAATCAAACCCAGGTCTCCTGAATGGGAGTCTGAGAATTCTACCATTGAGTCATCAATGTCCCTAATCTATAAAGGGATGGGGGAAGGATAGAGATCAGTAAAAGAAACTTCCACACAGCCACCACATGCTACTTTACTCCTTCTCTCTGTTCCAGTTGGCAAGATTAATCCGAAGTCAGAACAACCAAATCTTGGAATTGTTTTATTCTTTTAACAATGATAAAGAATTTTTATAATCAGACCAACAGAAGAGTGACTTATTCATTAACTGGTAAGTGTAGAAGGTCATACATGGAGAGATAAAAAATAAGAGGAAACAGGAAAGGATAAAAACATTTTATCTCGAATGTTTTAGGATTTTCTTTTGATTTACAGGAGAGAAATTTTCATCCCTGTACTAATTTTTGTACATTCTTGGGATAGTGCTGTTTTCATATGTGATAGGACAAATCATACTTAAATGTACCTCATTTTGCTAACAGCGTAGTTTAAAAATATAGTTTAAAATTTAATGCCTAATCTTTGCAGGGTTTGCCTTAGAAAGTTCCAAGATGTGTTTAAAATACAAAAGCTTCTCTTTGAAGCTATGATTAACTACATACTATATCTTTGGATGAAGCTCAGGTTTTGATCAATATTTAATAATGATTTCATGGTAAGTGGGTGGGTATGCTCATTAGAACAGTGAGGAAAGGATGCATTTTAATGGAGAATTAACAAATGTAGCCCCAGGGCAGGTGATATTTGCTTTAGAGATTTGTTGTAATTTAAATAAGGTGTCTTAAATATAGCATTCCAATTCATTTATTTTAAATGACAAATTGTGTTCTAGATCTAAAAGTATTACTATTATTATGATGGATGTGATCTGCGATGAGGTCTGAACAGCTTAAATAAATTAACATTGTGAAAACATGGCTCGAAACAATTTGGAATGGCTTCAGTTTTTTAATTCATTCAGACACAAGATGTATTTCCTATGTTCTTAAATTCAATAGTATAAGTTAAAGTCTAGAAAGTTAAGTAAAACCTCTGAAAATTTTCTACTTTTACTCTCCTTTGCCATGGGATACATTTAGCTCAAGATCTTCACCCTATTGGCTATAAATTCAACTTTGGGAAAATCTTAAGATTGTCTTTAGGATATCTGTAGAGGAGGTCTCCATTGACAAAAAATAATTTAATAGACGGATTGGCACAGTGGCTGCACAATGGGCTCAAACATAACAACGATTGTGAGGATGTCACAGAACTGGCCAGTGTTTCGTTTTGTTGTATATAGGGTTGCTATGAGTCGGAACTGACTCAATAGCACCTAACAACAACATAACAACAACATTGTAATACGGAGTCCCTGAGTAGTGAAAATGGTTAACACTCTTGGTTGCTAATTGAAAGGTTGAAAGTTTGAGCCCACCCAGAGGCACCTCAGAAAAAAGACCTATCTACTTCCAAAAAAATCAGCCGTTGAAAACCATTCGGAGCATAGTTCTACTCTGACACACAGGGGAGCACCGTGAGTCCGAATTGACAGGAGAGCAACTGTTTTATTGTAATGCAATGGTAAACTGTAAGAGCAAGTTTGACTGCTCACTGCTACACAACAAACCAGCACCTGTTGATTAAACTACAGTTTATCTGGAAACAGAAAATTCACATTCTAAGTTAAATCACAAAGAGAGTGAAAGGAGGGACTGCAGGTTGACATAGGCTGGTCTTCTTCCATAAAGTTTATAGCCTTGGAAACACAATGGGGCAGATCTACTTTGTCCTATAGGGTCCCTGTGAATCGACATCGACTCTATAGCAGTGGGTTCGGTTTGGGTTTAGCTAGAAATCAAGGATTTTGGAAGGCAAAAGGATTCTATTCCTCAAAGAGAGCAAATTGGCCCTGAGGGGCAGAGGTAAAATGGATCTTTGCCTCAAAATGAAGACCATTCTAGGAGGTTCAGGCTGATTGATGAAGGCTTGGGCAGGCTTTCTCTTCCTGAGCTAAAAGAGTCTGGAGAATGGGTTTTCCCATGGAACATTCCAAACAAACCACCACCACAGCTGAAGCTGCTGTCTGTCTCACTAAGATCTAAACAGGGGGTTGTCTTAGTTTCCTAGTGCTGCTGTCACAGAAATATCACTGGTCGGTGACCTTAAAGAACAGAAATTTACTTTCTTGCAATGTAGGAGGCTAGAAGCCTGAATTCAGGACACTATCTCTAGGGGAAGGCTCTCTCTGTCAGCTGTGGGATAAAATCCTTGTCTCGGTTTCTGTAGCCCTGATGTTTTTTGGTTCCTTGGCGATCTTCATGTGACATCTATCTTCTCCCCATTTGTGCTTTCTTGAGTCTGTGTCTATGCTGCTGTTTTTATAACTCAGAAGTGATTAGGTTTAGAACACACCCTACACTGATGGACCTTATTAACATAACAAAGAAAACTCTATTCCCAAATGGGACCACATCCACAGGCATAATGGTTAGGATGATTATTATTGTATTTTTTGGAAACACAATTCAATCTATAACATGACTCTAAATAGATTATGGTATGATATGTGTGACAGTGTGCATGTGTGTGTGTTTGAGCATGTGCAAGTCCAGAGAGTGAGAGTGAGAGCGAGAGAAACAGAGAACCTGTGATAAATTCATTGAAATTCCACATTCTGGGTTTCTATTTGCTTTATTTTAAGCATCTTTCTTTATGTCTCTCATTTGTAGAAATAATCTTCAACTCTTTGAATGATTTCCCAGTCAGGGATTCAGAGGGTATTGAGTGATCTGACCTCTTAACATAGCTACTACTCCCCAAACCAGTAAGTCAGCTTTTGCCAAGAAAATATTAGTAGTGTTCCAAGGGAAAACAAAAAAAAATAACACTATTCCGGCAATACATTTTTCTAAGACTTATATACACATATACAATTATATACGATTGTTCTTATTATTATGCATTCATTTACCTTTTAAGAAATGGTGTTTCATATATGACAGGTAGTTGCACAAGACCTGATGTAAAAGTGCTTATTGAGGTGAATGCTGCACTCGTGCTTTTTGTTATTTGATGATTGCTGATCCATGTCACACGTTGTGTCATACTTTCAAGATGTATTTGTGATATTATTAAATATTTATTTATAAAGAAGTTAATTTTAAAACAGAACCTTGTGGTTTTTAAGCTGTCTGAATCAAGTAAGCAATATGCTTGGCTATTATGATAGCTTTTGGATTTTAGAGAAATGAGGAAATGAGCTGCCCAAGATGAAACAATTAAAGGTACTTGGAGTATTATAATTTAAGAATTATAGAATTTGGCAAACATGCTACTTGCATTTTTCTTCTTGCTGTAGGAAAATTGTGGGAAACTCGATTTTCATAGCATTTTGCAGAGAAAACAAAATACAGGAATAGACTTGGTGTTGCACCTGATATGACTACCTGATTCAGTGACCTGGTTCCTAACTTTAAGGAGATACAGGGAGTGAGGGAGGAACTTAAAGACAATATTCATATTTTTATAGTAAATGTGAAATCAAAGGGAGTTTACCTTATCATTTATTTCACTTTTCTTGCTCTTTTTGTACTTATAAAACAAAAAAGATTAAATTAATTTACTATATTTGTTTTGTCAAAAAATATACTAAAGCATATGAATTAAAATTCAAATAGTAATTAATTCATTCTCGAGACCATTTTTTAAATTTATATATATATGTATACATATATATATATATACCTCTCAAGATCCTGTGATCTCTTATATTCAAAGTTATTTTATTTGTAATCAAAGCTATTTTATGTAAAATACAAGTTTTATTGATAATCAAAAAGTTTTGGAAGAATAATGTAGCTGGTCTCTGTTGATGTAATCTTGAATTCACTAAAACATGTTTGAGGAAAGTCTGGGAACAAGGAAGGTGGTGTAATATATCAGAAAGAGTCCAGGCTTTGGGATTAGGTAGACCATGGTTGAGACCCCAGCTGTGCCACTCATGAGCTGTGCCAGCCTGGAAAATCACAACTTCACAGCTTTAGTTTTCTTGTCCGTAAAATGGGGATAGTCAGATGAGCATGGCAGAGCTGTTGGAGTAAACATTGAGTGAATTGGCAGCTGGTGTTATGCATTTCACATGGAAACTTCATTTTAACTGGGCTGGGAATCAGAGAGGAAATAAAGTGGTGAAGATTTTCTTATTTCATTCATACGGGAAGAAGAGTTAGAGGAGTGAAGGAACATCTTGGTGAGAAAGATGGCTTGGAAGCTCTGCCAGGGAGAAGGAGGTCACCAGTCTTTCCCTATGTCTCTAGATTTTCGGAAATGATAGTGTGGAGAAAGAGAAATGGATAGGATTTTCCTGTGAGGGCACAGACTCTGGGATAAACGTTCTGTCTCTGGGTTTCCAGTAAGAAAGAGTTAAAAAAAAAAAAAAGACCACTACCAACTACTTGGACACCAAGTTTAACATGTCTCATCACGATGCTTAAAACTGCCCCCACTAGACTTCTGGCAAAATGGCGCTCTAGGCAGAAGCACCACGCCATCCCTCCACAGCAAAGATCTGAAAAACTAAGCCAAACAGAGAAAACAGCAATCCTGAAACCCTAAAACATCAAATGAAGAGATAAAGAACTCAGCCAAGCACCAGTGGAGTGAGAAAACTGACAGAGAATGGAGAGCAAGGAGAGATTCATGCAGAGGTCCCCTATCAGCTAATGCAGCACAGATCCGCCATCTTGGACTCCTAACAGAGACCAGTGAATAGGGGGTATGAGAAAGCAGCTTCACAGAGCTTCCAGCAGGAGACAGAACAACTGGTAATTTGCGATATATGCTTTCCTACCCCCCACCCTTCTTCACCCCCACTCAGCCTCCTCTGCTTCCCGCAGCCACAGTCTCTTGTCTGGGAAGCACTGGCTGCTTGGATTTCACGTGCCCTCACTTGCCGGCTCTCTGAGTGCCATTTGTTGGCTGCTGGTGTTGCTTTTTTTCCACTTCTTCTGATTTCTTCCTTACCTCTCACCACCTCCCCCTCCTTTCAATCAAATACGTGGCTCCGTGCACCATCTTTGCTTCGTCCTGAGGGGCTGCGGAGCTCCGATCGAGTGTGGAACGGCTTCCTGGTCTGGGGTGCCACACTGGTGGGATCCAGGGGCTTTTGTTTGTTTGTTTTGAATTGTTTGTTTGCTTTCTTTTCCTTTTCTTGAATTGGGAGCCAGTTCTGGCCAGGCGGTGCTGCGCAGCTTGGAACCTACCGCCTTGGCTTGCGCAGACACTCAGAGGGATCCCTGAGGACATTTCCTTTTTCATGGGATTTTGTTTTTCTGTTTTTGGGGGGCCTTTTCTTGTTCTTTTATTTTTTTTAATTTGTTTTGTTTTCTTTTCCTTCCATTTCTGTTTTTGTCTTTCTTCATTACTCAGTTTCTCCTCTCGCTATACCTTCCTTCTCTTTCTGTTCCATGAACACTTGGTGCTGAATACTTCTCTGCCTTCTAGCCATACTGTACTGCAACACCTGAGAACAACTTCCCCAGACCTCATAGCTGCACTGGTGGGATCCCTGGGAGCTTTGAAGTTCCTTTTCCTTTCTGATTTTTATTTATTCATTCTTTTCTTTTTTTTCTTCTTCCCCTTTTTGTTTTTCTTGATTTCATACTCTCTCATCTCTCCACTCCAACAGCAAGCTCCCCTAGCACTCTTTTTTGTTTGTATGTATCTTTTTGCCTCCTGCTCCTCTGTCCTCTCTCCCATATCCATCTTAGCTCCACACTTAACAATCTACCCCTACATCCTGCCTACATGCACCGTGCACTTAACATCACACCACCAAGCAGCACAGGCACGGCCTAGTGGAACCTACCCTGCACTGATTACTGACCCACCCTGGTGGCTGTAATGTGTCAAAAACAACCCATCCCAGTAACTCCTCTTCAGCTTGACCTGCCCTGCTGTACCATATCTGAGCGACTGACCCTGCCAATTGGAGAAGAAGGCAAAAAGTATTGTGCCCACAGACAAGCAAACAACAAAGAACACACAGCCCGCTTGCTTGGACATAGGCAAATAAAAAAAAAAAAAAAAGGACAAAACACAAATCTACAACCAATAAGTGAGAAAAATAACTATTGAATGCCCTAAAGACAGTAGACAATATCAAAACATTTACAAAAACAGGTCAAGATGGTTCCAGTAGGTGTCCAAAATAAAACACCAGATAACTTTCCAGTGGAAGAAAAGGCACTAGAACTACCTGATAGGGAATTCCGATCTCTAATACTCAGAATTATCCAAGAGTCGAAGCAAAAAGCAGACGGAAATGAGGAAAAAATAGACAATTCATTGGAAAATACAGACAAAAAATTGGAAGAATTCAGGAAAATAATGCAGGAACAAATTACCAAAATAAATTTACAACTAGAAATTATACAAAAACAACGATTAAAAATCCAAAAGGTAAACAACAAGATTTCAGAAATGAACGGTGTCATAGAAGGGCTGAGGAGCACATTTGAAACAGTGGAAGACAGGATCAGTGGAATTGAAGGCAAACACTTGGCTACAACTCTGTTTGAGGAAAACTCAGAAAAAAGAACAAAGAAAAATGAAAAGACCCTGAGAGTTACATGGGATACAATCAAAAGCAAAAATCTGCAAGTGATCCGAGTTCCAGAACAGGGAGAGAAAACAGAGAGGATCATTGAAGAACTGCTGACAGAAAACTTCCCCAATATCATGAAAGATGAAAAGCTGGCCATCCAAGAAGCTCAACGAACTACAAATAGGAGAGACCCCAAAAGAAAATCACCAAGGCATATCATAATCACACTTGCCAAAATCAAAGACAAACAAAGAATCCTGAAAGCAGCTCTTAAAAACAAGAAGTCACATACAGAGGAGAAACAATAAGAGTAAGCTCAGATTGTTCATCAAAAACCATGCAGCCAAGAAAGAAATGGGATGACATATATAAAACCTAGAAAAAAAAATTGCCAGCCAAGAATAATATATCCTGCAAAACTCTCGTTCAAATATGATGGTGAAATTAGGATGTTTCCAGATAAACAAAAATTAAGAGAATATGTAAAAACCAAACCAACCTTACAAGAATTATTAAAGAGAGTTCTTGGATCTGAGAATAAACAACTTCACCTCACAGGCAGAATCTAGGAAGCAGAATCGTACCAGCCAGATACCAATCTAGGAAATGAACTCTCAAGGACTATCCAAAACCAAAAGAAATAAAACAGGTAATCAGAGGAGTTAATCAGTAAATGACAACAACATGTGAACAATAAATGAAGAAATAAACAGTGTATGTATAGAACCTTCTAATGGAGAGGAAGGCAAGGCGATACCAAGTAATAATAGACTGCTTCAAACTTAGAAAAATAAAGGTTAATTTCATGGTAACCAAAAAGAAAGTTAATAAACACACTCATAAAAACAAACAGGAAAAACATTAAGTCTCAGCAAAAACAATACCTACAAAAACAGAAGACATGAAAAAAAATCCACAAACAAATGTAACTCAGCACAGGAGAGTAAGAAGAATGAAGAAAATGTCACCGCCACAAAAAAAAACCACTACGAAATGACAACAACAAACTCACATATATCAATAATTACACTGAAGGTAAGTGGACACAATGCACCCATAAAGAGACAGAGAGTGATAGAATGGATAAGAAAACAGGATCCATCAATATGCTGTCTACAAGACACACACCTTAGAAACAAAGATGTGAATTTATTAAAAGTCAAAGGTTGGAAAAAAACATATCAAGCTAACAACTACCAAAGAAGATCAAGAGTGGCAATTTTAATCTCAGATAAAATAGACTTTAAAACAACATCCACCATAAAAGACAAAGAAGGACACTATATAATGATAAAGGGGATGATCCATCATGAAGACATAACCATAATAAACATCTACGCACCCAATGACAGGGCTCCAAAATACATAAAACAAACTCTAATAACGCTGAAAAGAGAAATTGACAGTTCCACAATAATAGTAGGAGACTTCAACACACCACTCTCAGTAAAGGACAGAACAACTAAAAAGAAACTCAGCAAAGATACAGAAGACTTAAAGGGCAAAATCAGCCAACTTGACCTCATGGACATACATAGAACACTCCATCCAACAGCTGCAACGTACACATTCCTTTCCAACGCACATGGAACATTCTCCAGAATAGACCACATCTTAGGCCACAGAGCAATCCTCAACAAGATCCAAAACGTTGAGATAATTCAAAGTATCATCTCTAACCACAATGCCATCAAGGTAGAAATTAACAACAGAAAGAGCAAGGAAAAAAATCAGTGCTATGGAAACTGAATAATACCCTGCTTACACATCAGTGGGTAATAGAAGAAATCAGAGATGGAATCAAAAAATTCCTAGAATCAAATGAGAATGAAAACACATCATGCCAAAACATTTCAGACACAGCAAAGGCAGTCCTCAGAGGACAACTTATAGCAATAGATGCACACATCAAAAAAGAAGGGCAAAATCAAAACATTAACTACAGAACTCAAACCAATACAAAGAGAACAGCAAAAAAAGCCCACAGCCACCTGAAGAAAGGAAATAATAAAGATCAGAGCAGAAATAAATGAAATAGAGAACAGAAAAACAATAGAAAGAACCAACAAAACCAAAAGTTTGTTCTTTGAAAGAATCAACAAAATCGACAAACCACTGGCCAAACTGACAAAAGAAGAACAGGAGAGGATGCAAATACCCAAATGAGAAATGAAATGGGTGAAATTACAACAGACCCAACCAAAATAAAAAGGATCATAACAGAATATTATGAAAAACTGTGCTCCAACAAATTTGAAAACCTAGAGGAAATGGGTAAATTTCTAGAAACACACTACCTACCCAAACTACAACAAAGTGATGTTGAAAATCTGAACAGACCCATAACAAGAGATGAGATTGAAAAGGTAATAAAGAAAACTCCCAACCAAAAAAAGCCCTGGCCCAGAAGGCTTCACTGGAGAATTCTCCAAAACATTCATAGAAGATCTTGTACCATTACTACTCAAGCTATTTCAGAGCATGGAAAAGGAAGAAACACTTCCGAATTCAGTCTATGAAGCCAGCATAATGCTGATGCCAAAACCAGGCAAAGATGCCACAAAAAAAGAAAATTAGAGACCAACATCTCTCATGAATATAGATGCACAAATTCTCAACAAAATTCTAGCCAATACAATTCAGCATCATATCAAAAAAATAATACGCAATGACCAAGTAGGATTCATACCAGGTATGCAAGGATGGTTCAACATTAGAAAATCAATCAACATAATCCACCACATAAATAAAAGGAAAGAAAAGAATCACATGATCATTTAAATTGACGTAGAAAAGGCATTCGACAAAGTCCAAAACCCCTTCATTATAAAAAATCTCAATAAAATAGGTATAGAAGGGAAATTTCTCAACATAATAAAGGGCATCTGTGCAAAACCTACAGCCAACATCATTCTTAATGGAGAGAGGCTGAAAACATTCCCCTTGAAAACAGGAACAAGACAAGGATGCCCTTTATCACCACTCGTATTTAACATTGTGCTGGATGTTCTAACTAGAGCAATATGGCAAGAAAAAGAAATAAAAGGCATCCAACTTTGTAATGAAGAAGTTAAACTGTCCCTGTTTGCAGATGATATAACACTATACATAGAAAATCCTAAAGACTCCATGAGAAATCTACTGGAACTAATAGAAAGATTCAGCAGAGTAGCAGGATACAAGATAAACATACAAAAATCAGTTGGATTCCTATACACCAAAGGAGAACAATGAAAAGGAAATCAGGAAAACAATACCATTTATAATAGCCCCTAAAAAAATAAAGTACTTTGGAATAAATCTAACCATGGATGTAAAAGACCTATACAAAGAAAACTACAAAACACTACTGCAAGAAACCCAAAGGTATTTACATAAATGGAAATACATACCATGCTCATGGAGAGGTAGACTGAACTTGTGAAAATGACAATTCTACCCAAAGCAATTTACAAATACAACACAATCCCTATCCAAATACCAACAACATTCTTCAAAGAGATGGAAAAACTAATCATTAACTTTATATGGAAAGGGAAAAAGTCCTGAATAAGTAAAGCACTACCAAAGAAGAAGAATAAAGTTGGAGGACTCACACTACCTGACCTCAGAACCCACTATACAGCTAAGGTAGTCAAAACAGCCTGGTACCAGCACAACAACAGATACATTGACCAATGGAACTGAATTGAGAATCCAGATGTAAATCCATCCATCTACAGTCATCTGATCTTGGACAAGGGCCCCAAGTCCATCAAATGGGGAAAAGACAGTCTTTTTAAGAAATGGTGCTGGCAAAACTGGATATCCATCTGCAAAAAAATGAAACAGGACCCATACCTCACTCCATATACAAAAACTAATTCAAATTGGATCAAAGACCTAAATATAAAGCCAAAAAGTATAAAGTTAATAGAAGAAAAAATAGGACCAATGCTACAGGCCTTAATACAGGGCATTAACAGGATACAAACCATAACCATCAACACACAAACCTTAGAAGATAAGCTAGATAACTGGTGTCTTCTAAAAATCAAATGACTTCACCAAAAGAGTTAAAAGAGAACCTACAGACTGGGAAAAAATTTTTGGACAGTACAAGTCAGACAAAGGTCTAATCTCTATAATCTACAAGAAAATCCAACACCTCTACAACAAAAAGACAAATAATCCTATTAAAAAATGGGCAAAGGAAATGAACAGACACTTCACCAAAGAAGACATTCAAGCGGCCAACAGACACATGAGGAAATGCTCACGATCACTAGCCATTAGAGAAACGCAAATTAAAACCACAATGTGATACCATCTCACCCCGGCATTAGTGGCACGAATAAAAAACACTGGAAATAGCAAATGTTGGAGGGACTGTGGGTAGATTGGAACTCTTATGCACTGCTGGTGGGAATGCAAAATGATACAACCATTTTGGAAAATGATATGGCACTTCCTTAGAAAGCTAGAAATAGACATACCATATGATCCAGCAATCCTACTCCTAGGAATGTATCCTAGAGAAATAAGATTCATCACTCGAATAGACGTATGCACACCTACGTTCATGGCAGCATTGTTCACAATAGCAAAAAGATGTAAACAACCTAGATGCCCATCAACAGATGAATGGGTAAACAAACTATGGTACATACACACAGTGGAGTACTATGCAATGAGGAAGAACAATGATGAATCTGTGAAGCATCTCATAACATGGATGAAACTGGAGGACATTATGCTGAGTGAAATCAGTCAATCACAAAAGGACAAATATTGTATGAAACCTCTATTGTAAAAACCCATGAAAAAGTTCACACACAAAAAGTAACAATCTTTGTTGGTTACCAGGAATGGGAGAGGTGGAGGCGGGGATACTAAATAGCAATAGATAAATGGTATCTTGGGTGAAGGGTGAGACAGTACACAATACTGGGGAAACCAGCACAACTTGTACAAGGAAGGGTCATGGAAGCTCCATAGACACATCCAAACTCCCTGAGGGACTGAATTGCTGGGCAGAGGGCTGTGGGGACCATGGTCTCGGGGAACATCTAGCTCAATTGGCATAACACAGTTTATAAAGGCAATGTTCTACATTCTACCATGGTGAGTAGTGTCTGAGGTCTTGGAAGCCTGTGAGCAGCCATCTAAGATACTCCACTGGTCTCATCCCTTCAGGAGCAAGGGAGAATGAAGAGAACAGGATACAAGGAAGGGATTAGTCCGAAGGACTAATAGACTGCAGCTACCAGGGCCTCCACCAGATGGAGTCCCTTACAGCTAGATGGTGCCCGGCTACCACCACGGACTGCTCTGACTGGGATTACAACAGAGGGTTTTGGACAGAGCCGGAGAAGGATGTAGAACAGAATTCTAGCTCACAAAAGAAAGACCGGATTTACTGGCTTAAGGAAGAGTGGAGAAACCCTGAGAGTATGGCCTCCAGACACCCTTTTAGCTCAGTGGTGAAGTCATTTCCAAGGTTCACCGTTCAGCCGGGGACTGGACAGCCCCATAAAACCAAGGGGGACTGATGAGGCACAGCAGTCCAGGGACAAAGACTGGATGGCAGAAGGGGACAGGAAAGCTGGTGATAGGGAACCCAAGGTTGAGTAAGGATAGTGTTGATGTGTTGTGAGGTTGTTGACCATTGTCATGGGGCAACATGTGTACTGTTTAATGAGAAACTATTTTGTTCTGTGGACCTTCTTCTAGAGTGAGAATGGCAGCACATTTGGAAGAGCATGCTTGATGTCACTGAACTGTGCATGTAGAAATTTTTGAAATGGTGTATCTTTGGCTATGTATATTTTCACCAAAAAAAAAAAAAGGTCGAGAAGGGAGGGGGTTGATATGTCGTGAGTTTGTTGGCCAATGTCATGGAACAATGTGTGTACTACTGTTTCATGAGAGACTATTTGTTCTGTAGACCTCCATCTGAAGTACAATTTTAAAAAAAATTAAATTAAAAATAAAAAAACTGCACCCACTAGCATAATGAAAAATAAACTTAGCCTTGACTCTGACCCAGGCATGGGGAAAACTGTGACAAAGGGGCATGGAGAAAGGAAGAGAATGTGTGTCTTTATTCCTTCAGCACCATGTGCAGGATGGAAATCAAAACAAATCTTGTAAATTCATGTTCTTACTTGAAATATATCTACTGGATTCTTTATCACACAATTTATTAGCCTAAACCTAAGGATTAAGGGCCTGCCTTCTAGTGGAAATCATGTCTTTACTGAAAGTTGATGGATGAAAAAGTTTAGCCTCATGAATAGAGTTGGGAAGGACATTGCAGACAGAGAACAACCTAAGTGAACTCATGGAGGCAAGAAATAGCAGGACATTTGTGTAGCAAAACTATCAGCAATTTGATATTAATAAAGAGTAAAGAGTGATACTTGAGTGACAGGAGAGCCTGGAGAGGAAGAGGCAGTTGCTATAGAGTTGTCCTCTAGGCTGGAGGAGACCGTATCTGAGTTTTCCACAAGAAACAGAGGTGTTCCAATGCATGCTTTAGAGAGAGCTGGCTTCCATACTTGAATAAATTCAAAGAAGGCACAGTTAGAAGAAGAAATGAGTTAGAAACCTATTGCACCATGCAGCAATAATGAGGTCTGAATTCAAACAGTGATACCACCTGAGAAGTCTAGGTCATGGATTCCAGAGAACCTGGTGATTAACTGGATAATACAGGAGTTGTGTGGATGGGTCCTGCCATTGACTGAGTGCAGAAAGATATGAAGAAGGGCAGTTGCTTTCATTTCGAAGCTAATATGTCAAATTGTCCATTTATTCTTGTCTTTTCATTTTGTTAATTTAGACATGCATGTTCCAGATTTTTGGAATATTTGTTCCTGTTATCTAATGTATCTAAATTTATTTAAACTTTGTCAGCTACAAATTTGATAAGCGTGCTTTCTAGGCTTTATTCAAGTTCCTAATAAATCACTGAATGGGAAAAGGTTACTTGGCACACGGTAGTGGTTACTGTTGTGTCAGCTTGGCTAGGCTATGATTCTCAAAGGTTTGGCAGA
This sequence comes from Dugong dugon, assembly GCA_030035585.1. Lineage (NCBI taxonomy): Eukaryota > Metazoa > Chordata > Mammalia > Sirenia > Dugongidae > Dugong > Dugong dugon. The sequence goes on from CM057462.1 coordinate 132,400,414, forward strand.
CACTGGACTAGGTACTTTTCCATAATATAATAAATATAATCACTTTCCATTTTGTGGTCTGATATGAGCAGCCAATCAGTTGAAAAGGGAGTTTCCCAGGGGGCATGTCCTGCCTCCAGTATACAAATTGATGTTCTGGCAAAGCTCTCTCTCTCTCGACCCTGCATTCTTCTAGTTACCTGACCTCTGGTTCCTGGGACATAAGCCAGCAGAAGTCTCCCTCCTGCTACCTGACCCACAGACTTGGGAGTTGACAACTCCCATACTGTGCGAGAAATTTCCTAGAAGTAAATCTCTCTATATATGTATTCACATATATATATGTATAAATATTTATATATATTTCACTGGTTTTGCTCTTCTGGAGAACCCAGACAAAGGCATACACTGATCTAGTTTTATACTGTCTTACTATCTGGGTTGACATTGATTCAATAGTGTAAACTATTTGGATATAAACCAACTAACTAGAATATCTTCCAGCCCATATTCTCCTTTCCTACCAATGCCAGATAACTGTGACCTTGGTAACCTGTTCCCCTCCCTGCTCCCAGAAAATCTGAACAATCTGCTGATCCTAATTACAAAACATGTGCTGTACTATGTTCTTTAAATAGCTACAAAGAACACATTTCTTTCTAGCCTATAGTTTTTTTTGAAAAGATTGCTAAAAATTGTTTCCATTTAAGTAACTGGCAACTAATAGACAAATGTTTATATTTTTATGGCTAGAACTTAAATGTATATTGATAGTAGTTCCATTTGAAAAAAAAATAGCATAATTTTCTTTATATGATCAATTCTGTAATTCTGTGTGAAGTAACCTTGCCATTGAATAGGATGAGATTTCTCAAAAAGACATCCAGTCTTGTGATTCCATAAAGGTGCAAAATTATTTTGCCTTCATGTACTATATGATTTTCTAAAACACAAATGACTCATACGTTTAAAAGGTAGTAGAAATCAAGACAGAAATGGTAAGTTCATATTCTTACTTTGAATATATCCACTGGACTGTTCCTCACGAATGAGTTGATCTTTAGAGCAGTGGTTCTCCACCGGGGGTGGTTTTTCTCCAGGGGACATTTGGCAAGGGCTGGCAACATTTTATGCTTGTCATGACTAGGGTGGAAATAGTGGGATTGCTACTGGCATCTAATAGGTAGAGGTCAGGGATGCTATTAAGCGTCTTACAATGATGCAACAAAGAATTATCTAGGCCAAAATGTCAATATCGTATGGCTGTTGAGAAACTCTGCTTTAGAGATTCCTGCTTATCAGGTACAACACTTAACAGCTGCATCTAATCAACTCAATGGCAACTGGTATTCTACCAATATGCCACATCTATGCTACCATTTAAAATATAAATTTTTTGAGTTACTACCCTATCACCCAAAACATTTAGTTACTTTACACAGGAAATGTCTGTTTGCTTAAGGACTACTATGCCAACCCCATTGTTGTCAAGTCAATTCCAATTCATAGTAACCTATGGGACAGAGTAGAACTGTCCCACACGGTTTCCAAGGCTGTAATATTTACAGAAGCAGACTGCCACATCTCTCTCCCATGGAGCAGCTGATGCATTCGAACTGCTAACCTTTTGGTTAGCAGTCGAGTGCTTAACCACTGCACCACCTGTGTTCCTGCTAAAACTTTTTCACTCAGTCCTATAATAATTTTTCCTTTAAGTGCTTTAATATTATTTCAACTAATTTTCCTATCCACTAGTTCTTCTTCTTGGATTAACAATTTAAATTTACAATATTACTTTATTTTTAGAACTAACATAATCCCACTGCTCTAATCCTTCCCCTAAACTTCACTTATCTATTGTTGTCCAAAGGGTGTCCATCTGTAGGCCCTTTTGTTTCAAGTCACATTCATGGGAAGCCATCCTTGATAGGAAGATTCTTGTCCAAATGATTTTTTGAGGACCAGCTCCTAGGAGAAACTGATAGTGTGGGAACAGAGAGTTAGTAAGGACAGGGAAGAAGAAGTAGCCAAGCAGGGAGGCAGTTACAGGACAAGCACTGTGGGGAGTTGTTTCAGCCTCATCGCACAAGGAGATCCCTGGGGTATGAGATTGAGTTTTCCCATTGCCGTGCAAGGGAGCTGATCTTCCATCGGCCCTCACAGGTCAGTCCTTGGCTAAGAATCACCTCGAAAGTCAACTCCCAGCACTTTCTGCTCTGTGTGCCTGTGGGCCAAGCTGCTTCAGTTGCTGGAGAATTCCTTTCAGGAAGGCACTGACCTTTGGAAGGAAAAATACATGAAAGGCAGGAGAGAGGCTCCTGCCTATGGTAAAAGGGATCAGAGGAATCTAGGAAGAGCATCTACAGTGCTTCCTACAATGTAGAATAACCATATATCAGTGCGATTAATCAAAACGGTAGTGTAGAGTAAATACTCTCCCTGAGGGACAAATATCTATGTAAATGTTCAGACTCACAAGGTAATAGTTCCCTAGAAAAGTTAGCTTGAACTGTACTGCATGACTTCCTGTCAATTTATAATAATTGCACTTCATATCATACTTTTAATAAGAATTTCACAGTTTCCATCTTCTTATATGTTCTTAATAATAATAACCATAACTTCTGTACTTCGGTGGGATTATCATTCCCACATGATATAGAACTATTAAATTGTTAATAGTCTTTCTATGATTTTTTTACTTGACTTGTTATGACACTTTATTAATTTCATCAGCGTTTAGGTATTGTGAAATGTTACAATTTATACTCCTGGATTCCCAGCACAATGCATCAATAAAGAAACCTCTCTGGTGAAAATAAAATGTTAAGTAAGTTAATACTACATGGAAAACAACCAAATGAACTATTGTGAAATATTATTCATTTATTAATTTTTAATTTTTCCTTTATATAGAAAGTGTGAAGATATCCTAGGTGCCTTTTGCAAGGTTATTTTTTTTATTATGCTTTATGTGAAAGTTTACAGCTCAAATTAATTTCTCATTCAAAACTTTATACACATATTGTTTTGTGACACTGGTTGCAATGCCCATAATGTGACAGCATGCTCCCTCTTTCCACCTTGGGTTCCCTGTATCCATTCGTCCAGTTCCTGCCCCTGCCTGCCTTCTCTTCTTGCTTTTGGACAGGAGTTACCCATCTGGTATCATGTACTGATTGAACTAAGAAGCACGTTCCTTTTAGTGTTATTTTTGTTTTATAAGCCTGTCTAATCTTTGTCTGAAAAGTGGGCTTCAGGAATGGTTTCAGTTCTGGGTTAGCAGAGGGTCTGTGGGCCATAGTTTCAGGAGTTCCTCCAGTCTCTGTCAGACCAATAAGTCTGTTTTGTTTTTGTTTTTTTGTTTGTTTGTTTGTTTGTTTGTTTTGTGGATTTGAATTCTTTTCTACATTTTTTTTCCCCATTCTTTCCACAACTGTTTGCTGTGATCCCTGTCAGAGTGGTCCTTGGTGGTAACTGGGCACCATGTAGTTCTTCTGGTCTCAGGCTGGCGGAGTCTCTGGTTCAGTGGTCCTTTAGTCCTTTGAGCTAGTATTTTCCTTGTGTCTTTGGTTTTCTTCATTCTCTTTTGCTCCAGATGGAATGGGACCAATAGATGTATCCTAGATGGCTTCTCACAAGCTTTTAAGACCCCAGATGCTACTCACAAAAATGAGATGTAGAACATTTTCTTTATGAACTGTGTTCTGCCAATTGACCTAGAAGACCCCCAAGCCTATGGTCCCCATGCCCAACCCCAGCTACTTGGTCCCTCAAAGTGTTTGGATGCATCTAGGAAACGTTTATGCTTTTGCGCTGGTCCAGTTGTGCTGACTTCTCCTATATTGTGTGTTGTCCTTCCCTTCACCATACTTGACACTTATCTACTATCTGGTCAGTAATTTCCTCTCCCCTTCCCTCTCCATCCTCGTAACTATCAAAGAATGTCTTTTCCTGTATGTGTAAACCTTTTCTTGAGTTCTTATAATAGTGGTCTCATACAATATTTGTCCTTTTGTGACTGACTTATTCCACTCAGCATAATGCCCTCCAGATTGATCAATGCTGTGAGATGTTTTATGGATCGATCATTGTTTTTTATCATTGAATAGTATTCCATTGTGTGTATGTACCATAATTTGTTTATCCATTCATCTAATGATGGGCATTCAGGTTGTTTCTATCTTTTTGCTATTGTGAACAATGCTATAATGAACATGGGTGCACATAGTCTATTCTTGTGATGGCTCTTATTTCTCTAGGGTATATTCCTAGGAGTGGGATTGCTGATCATTTGGTATTTCTATTTCTAGCTTTTCAAGGAAGCTCCATACCATTTTGCAAAGTGGTTGTTTCATTTTACATTCCCACCAGCAGTGCATTAGAGTTTCGATCTCCCCACAACTTCTCCAACATTTGTTATTTTGTGTTTTTTGGACTAGCATCAGTATTATTGGGGTGAGATGGTATCTCATTGTAGTTTTGATTTGCAGCTCTCTAATGGTTAATGATTGCGAACATTTCCTCATGTGTATGTTCGCCGCCTGAATGTCTTTTTGATGAAGTGTCTGTTCATGTCTTTTGCCCATTTTTTAACTGGATTATTTGACTTCTTGTTGTTGAAGTGTTGTAGTATCTTATAGATTTCAGAGATTAGATTTTTGTTGGATATGTTGTAGTCAAAAATTTTTTCAAAGTCTGTGGGTTCTCTTTTTACTCTTTTGGTGAAGTCTTTTGATGAGTATAAGTATTTAATTTTTAGGAGCTCCCAGTTATCTAGTTTATCTTCTGGTGTTTGTGCATTGTTAGTTATGGTTTATATCCTACTTTGCTGGATATCTAATTTTTAGCTGGCAGTTTATTTCCTTCAAGCCTTTATATATGTCATCCCATTACCTTCTTTCCTGCATGGTTTCTACTGAGTAATCTGAGCTTCGTCTTATTAGTTCTCCTTTGTAGGTGACTTTTCATTTAACCCTAGCTACTCTCAGGATTCTTTCTTTGTCTTTGGTTTTGGTAAGTTTGATTATGATATGTCTTGGTGACTTTCTTTTTGGATCTATCCTATATGGGGTCTGCTGCACTTCTTGGATAGATATCATCTCGTCTTTCATGATACTAGGGAAGGCTTTCTTGCAGTAAATCTTCAACAATCATCTCTGTGTTTTCAGTTATTCCCCCTCCCCATTCTGGTACTCCAATCACTGGTAGATTTTTCCTTTTGATAGTATCCCATGTAATTCTTAGGCTTTCTTCTTTTTTTTTTTTTTTTCCATTCTTTTTTTCTGATTTTTCCTCAAGCAAGTTGATGTCAAGGGATTTATCTTCGATCTCACTAATTCTGACTTCCATTTCTCAATTCTGCTTTTATGATCTTCTATTGAGTTGTCTAATTCTAAACTTCATTGTTAATTTTTTGGATTTCTAATTGCTGTCTCTAGCTGCTGTCTGACATCCTGTTTATTCTGTCATTTTATTCTTGTATTGTTTTCCTGAATTTTACTATTGCTTTGTCTGTTTGTTCCTTGGTTTGGTCTATGTTTTGCCTGATCTTCCTGATCTCTTGGAGAGCTTTGTATACTAGTCTTTTGAATTCTTTGTCAGGTAGTTCCATTCCCTTTTCTTATTCTGGAATGTTTTCTGGTTCTTTATTTTGATCACTTGTCAGAGCCAGCTTGTCCTGCTTCTTTATGTGATTTAATATTGACTCTTGTTCCCAAGGCATCAATAACTTATTGTATTTGTTTATTTATTGTATTTTTGTTTATTGCATCCTGTATTTTTGTTTTTATATGTCTAAGTAGGCTTGGCATATGTACTACTCTGATCATTGGCATTGTTGAAGCTCTCATGTCCTGTCTCCAGGTAGTCACAGCAACTACTAGAAGTGTGAGCTTGGGAGTTTGTTCACTGTACTTGAGAGGATGCAGTTTTTCAGGTTACAAGTGCCTGGGTCATTGGTCACCAAGTGTGTGGTATGAAGAGTCTCACCTACAGTCCTAGATAGGTAAGGCTGCATGGGGCTGTTTGGAACAGATACACGTCTCTGGTTTCAATGGGAGGCACTGTTATGGAGCAAGGCAGGGGGCTGATGGCTGCCCCTGGGTGCCCAATTGGAGGGCATGCCCCTGTTCGCTACAGTGCATAGTAGGGGGGTAGTGCAGTCAGTCCTTGGGCTGTGCAGTTGGCTGGAGGGATTGGAAGGCACTATTAATTATCAGACCCCTATCATGGGTGGTTAGATGGAGTGGGTGGTATTGCCAGCCCTCAGGCCTCTGGTGTGGGTTGGTGAGACCTGCTTCTTGGGGGCAGGGTGGTGTCATATGTCACAAATCTGCAGCTCCCACTTGGCTGCTGTAAGTGAAAATGGGCTTCAGGTGGATGCCCTGCTTGTGTTCTTCTAAATAGGGAGTGAGGTGTTTGGATGGGTCTGTGAGGCACTGTGATGAAAGTGAAGGTTGGGGATGAAGGATGCTGCAAGTCCACAGACCCACTACACCAGTGGCTGGATGAAGGATCTGATGCTTCCTGACTTAGCCATGAGTTCCTGGCTTAGGGGGCATGGTGTTGTTGAATGCCTTGGAACTGGTGTAGGAGTAGGGAGGGGGATGAGTGGGGTGGGGGAAGGAAGTACTCTTTTACCATGGCTCTCTGGTGGGCAAAGAGTGTGAAATGGGTTGGGAGCTTGCACTTAATATTCTCAGGTCTGGTGTTTGGCTCTGGAGGTGCGTACAGGTTTGCTGCAGCTTGGCTGCACCAGATGGGGTAGGTTTGGGCCTGGGATGTTGCTGCTTGCTTCAGCCCCTGTATGCTGCACATATTCAGCTAGCAGGACACTCACAATCCTGCAATCCATAATTCTGCATTTCCACTGTTTTTGAATTGTCTCTCCCTCCACCTGCTGCTCAATCTGATTCTTCAGCTTTGTCTTTGATGATTAGGGTAACTAGATTATCATATATATATCAATTCACTTGTTTTTTCAGGTTTTTTTGTAAGAGGAGGTGAAGTGAATCATCTGACTACTCCGCCATCTTAGCCTCACTCATTGTAAGGTTATTTCTGATTCTTATATTTTATGTAAACAACTTTTTTTTTACCTTAATCAGTACTAGCATCAAATGTTAGATAAGTTGAAAATTAATATTTAAGCAATGTGCATGTTAGCTTTGACGCTATCACTAGTAACATCTTACATCTGGGGAATGAAAAGTATTTGGCTTTTACAGTTTGCAAGCCTCCAAATAACCAGATCCAAGTCCAGTTGGAGGGCAGCTCACAGGAAGAAAACACTTTTCTTTTCCCCTGGCCTTTTTTCCTTCTCCATGCCCACTTACAGACTGGATAGATCTAGGTTGAATTTATCTCCCTTTCATAGAGTTTTGCAGAAACTGACAAGAAGTATGCAATACACTCCAATATTTTGAAGTTTCCTTACATCTCCTTGTTACAACCTTGAGGATATGATCTGCCCTCTAAGGTAACACAGACTAAAGTTTAAACAAATGTATTATTTGCGTGTTTGTTTGTTTTTTCAGCTAATCAATCATCATCTTCCCAGACTCTGCTATCTAAAACCCCTTGATCACCACATTTTTGGGGTTTACTACAGGAAGTACCCCAGTAAAGCTATCAAAATTCTATAATAATTAGAGGCAGAAACAAAATGTTGGAATAGTCAGACTCTTCCAGTGAACCCTCTTACAACAAAGACCTGGAAAAACAAGTGATTTGATTATATATGGCAATCTGGGAGCCTTGAACATCAAACGTAGAGTTGAGGAACCAGACTGAGGGGCAGGGGGAGAGAGAGACGATTCAGAAGTAGCGAGGAGATGCCAGACCTGACCTGGTGAGAGCCAGAGCCCTTCAGGTCTGATCAGCTCAGGGGTTAGTGGTGAGTCAGGCAAGCATCGGTGCTCAGGAGGCATATTCCCCACTGGAAGAGACCCAGCCTGTGAGAGTCTACTCAGCCACCCAGAACCAGTAAGAAGCAGCCTTTGACAAAAGATAAGTGCTTGGGTACAACTTACGCGTGGATCGAAAACACTTCCCTTAGGGAAAAACCTCTCTCACATTTGCCTCCCTGCTCTCTGCTCTGCACTGGGTCCCTGATTCGCTTCAGCAATTGCCGAGTCCCCTGGGCTGGACATAGGATCCAAAACACACCCGGAGCTGTTCTCCCTGCCTTGGAGAGTGTACAAATTAACAAACGGGAAAAAAATAAACTGCCAGTTCCCCTAAGCCAGGAACCCAGGGTAGGCACAGCTCCTTTGCCTAGGCACAGGCATAAGGGATCCAAGGACTTTGATTGCCTTTCCCCCTGCATAGACTTGTGTGGGCCCATCTCAACAGCCTAGGCCCTCATTACTGCAATACAACAGCATATATACTGGAACTCTAACTTCAACTGTTTTAGCTGTGAACTGGCAGGTTCTTGACATTTGACACTCCTCTGCCAATTCAGCAGGGTCTTTACCTACCCACATCAGGGGCCTGAGGACTGGGGGACCCACCCACACAACCTAGCCACCTGCAATAGGGGCCCATGAAAAAGAGGTGCCCCCCAATCCTTACTGCATTCAGAGCTCATAGTCCAGTTGCAAAAGCCACCCACCTACACACTCTAGGGAACAGGGACACGCCTTCCCCCTTGACACTCGGGGGCTGCTGTCAGCCCCCTGCCTTGCTCAGAATGTGTCCCCCTGTTGCAGCCAGATGTCTGTGCCTACACCAATCACCCATGCCAGTCTAGGATGGTAAGCAAGAGCCTACACCACACACATGGTGGCTATCTACCTGGGCACCTAAGCTGAATCCATACAGGAGGAGTGGGAAGACTCCTGAGCTCACATACCTAGTAACAGATCTAAGCACCTGGTGACAGTACATTAGGGCTTCAAACGTGCCAGTAATCAAACTAGCTCATATGAGCAGCCTACTTGGGCATATCAAAAGAAAACAAGAAGCCAGGACACAGTAAGCAAACATTAACTAAATAAATATAATAACTTGTTGATGGCTCAGAGACAACAATCAATATCAAATCACATAATGAGGCAATCCATGATGGCTTCAGCAAGCTCCCAAAATAAAGAATCTAGAAATTTTTCAGAAGAGGAAAATTTCTTGTAATTACCAGAGAAGGAAATTAAGCAAAACACAGAACACACAATAGAGGAAATTAAAAAGATTAGAGAAGAGCATAATGACAAATTTAACAGGCTGTAAGAATCCATAGAGAGACAGCAATCAGAAATCCAGAAGATTAACAATAAAACTTCAGAATTAGACAACTCAACAGAAAGTCATAGGAGCAGAATTGAAGCAAAGGAAGTCAGAATTAGTAAGATTGAAGATAAAGCACTTGACACCAACTTATTTGAGGAAAAATCAGGTAAAAGGATTTTAAAAATGAAGAAAACCTAAGAATTATGTGGGACTCTATCAAGAGGAATAACCTATGAGTGATTGGAGTACCAGAACCAGGGGGGATAACAGAAAATACAGACAGAATTGTTGAAGATTTGTTGGCAGAAAACTTCCCTGATATTGTGAAAGATGACAAGATATCTATCCAAGATCCTCATCAAACTCCACGTAAGGTAGATCCCAAAATAAAGTCACCAAGACATATGATAATCAAACTTGTCAAAACCAAAGATAAAGAGAGAATTTTGAGAGTGGCCAGGGATAAAAGAAAAGTCATCTACATAGGAGAGTCAATAAGACTAAGCTCAGACTACTCAGCAGAAAACATGCAGTCAAGAAGGCAGTGGGATGACCTATATAGAGCCTTGAAGGAAAAAAACTGCCAGCCAAGAATTCTATATCCAGCAAAACTGTCTCTCAAATATGATGGGGAAATTTGGGCACTTTTCGAGATAAACAGAAGTTCAGGGAATTTGCAAAAACCCAACCAAACTTACAAGAAATACTAAAGGGAGTCCTCTGGTTAGAAAATCAGTCACATTAGATAACAACCAAGATTAGAACACAGGACAGAGCAACCAGATATAAACCCAGATAGGGAAGTCACAAAAGTAAATCAAAGCTAAAACACTGAAAATAGGGAAACAGATGTCAATATGTAAAAGATGACAATATTAAAACAAAAAAGAGGGACTTAAAAAATGTAGACAGATTTTTCATATGGAGAGGAAGTCAAGACGACATGAAGAAATGAAAGACTAGTAAAAACTCAGAAAAATAGGGGTAAATTTTAAGGTAAGCAGAAAGGAACTAACACTCCTACAAGTCAAAACAAAAAACTAGAAAAATATAAAGACTTAGCAAACACAAAATCAACAACAATGAAAAAGACAAAAAGAAAATACATGAAGAAAAATAACCTAGCACAGAAAATTAAGTGGAGAAATAAACTGAATAACACACAAAAAAAGACATCAAAATGACAGCACTAAACTCGTACCTATCAATAATTACACTGAATGTAAATGGACTAAATGCACCAATAAAGAGACAGAGAGTGGGGCAGGTTGGATAAAAAAACACGATCCATCTATATGCTGCCTACAAGAGACACACCTTAGACTTAAAGACAAAAGATAAAACTCATAGGATGGCAAAAAATATATCCAGTAAACAACACTCAAAAAGGAGCAGGAGTGGCAATATTAATCTCTGACAAAATAGACTTTAAGGTAAAATCTACCAAAAAGGATAAGGAAGGACACTATATAATGATTAAAGGGTCAATACACCAGGAGAAAATAACTATAACAAATATTTATGCACCCAACAACAGGGATCCAAAATACATAAAACAAACTAATAGCTCTGAAAAGAGAGATAGACAGCTCCACAATAGTAGTAGGAGACTTCAAGACACTACTTTTGGTGAAGGACAGAACAACCAGAAAGAAGCTCAACAAAGACACAAAGAGCTAAATGCTACAATCAACCAACTTGATCTTATAGACATATACCAAACACTCCAGCCAACAGCAGCAAAGTATACTTTCTTCTCCACTGCACATGGAACATTCTCCAGAATAGACAACATGTTAGGCCATAAAGCAAGCCTTAACAAAATCCAAAACATCTAAATATTACAAAGCATCATTTCTGACCATAAAGCCATAAAAGTAGAAATCAACAACAGAAAAAGGAAGGAAAAAAAAATCAAACACGTGGAAACTGAACAACACCTTGCCCAAAAACTAATGGGTTATAGAAGAAATTAAGGATGGAATAAAAAAATTCATAGAATCAAATGAGAATGAAAACACATCCTACCAGAACCTTTGGGGCACAGCAAAAGCAATGCTCAGAGGTCAGTTTACAGCAATAAATGCACACATCCAAAAAGAAGAAAGAGCCACAATCAAAACATTAACCCTACAACTGGAACAAGTAGAAAGAGAGCAGCAAAAGTAGCTCTCAGGTGCCAGAAAAAGGAAATAATAAGAATTAGACAGAATTAAATGAAATAGAGAATAGAAAAACAATTGAAAGAGTTAAGAAGACCAAAAGCTGGTTCTTTGAAAAGATCAACAAAATTGATATACCATTGGCTAAACTATCAAAAGAAAAACAGGAGAGGAAGTAGATAACCTGTATAAGAAATGAGATGGGTGATACCACAACAGACCCAACTGAAATTAAAAGAATCATAACAGAATACTATGAAAAATTGTACTCTAACAAATTTGAAAACCTAGAGGATATGGACAAATTCTAGAAAGTCACTACCTACCTAAATTAACACAAACAGAGGTAGAACATCTAAATAAACCCATAACAAAAGAAGAGATTGAAAAGGTAATTAAATAACTTCCAGCAAAAAAAAAAAGCCCTGGCCCAGATGGCTTCACTGGAGAGTTCTACCAAACATTCAGAGAAGAGTTAACACCACTGTTACTAAAGGTATTTCAGAGCATAGAAGAGGACGGAATACTCCCAAACTCATTCTATGAAGCCAGCATAAACCTGATACCAAAACAAGGTAAAGACACCACAAAAAAAGAAAATTACAGGCCAATATCCCTCATGAACATTGACCCAAAAATCCTCAACAAAATTCTAGCCAATAAAATTCAACAACATATCAAAAAAATAATTCACCAGGATCAAGTGGGATTTATACCAGATATGCAGGGATGGTTCAACATTAGAAAAACAATCAATGTAATCCATCACATAAATAAAACAAAAGACAAGAAACACATGATCTTATCAATCAATGCAGAAAAGGCATTTGACAATGTCCAACAACTATTCATGATAAAAACTCTCAACAAAATAGGAATCGAAAGAAATTCCTCAGTATTATTAAGGGCATTTATACAAAGCCAACAGCCAACATCATCCTAAATGGAGAGACTTTGAAAACATTCCCCTTGAGAACAGGAACCAGACAAGGATGCCCTTTATCACCACTCTCATTCAACATTGTACTGGAGGTCCTAGTCAGAGCAACCAGGCTAGAAAAAGAAATAAAGGGCATCCAAATAGGTAGGGAAGAAGTCGAAGTATCTCTATTTGCAAATGATATGATCTTATACACAGAAAACCCCAAAGAATCCACATGAAAACTACTGGAACTAATAGAAGATTTCAGCAAAGTTTCAGGATACAAGATAAACACAAAAATCAGATGAATTCTTTTACACCAACAAAGAGAATCTCAAAGAGGAAATCACCAAATCAATACCATTTACAATAGCCCCCAAGGAGATAAAATACTTAGGAATAAATCAAACCAGAGACATAAAAGACCTATACAATGAAAACTACAAGACACTACTGCAAGAAACCAAAAGAGACCTGCATAAATGGAGAAACGTACCTTGGTCATGGATAGGGAGCCTTAACGTTGTAAAAGTGTCAATTCTACCCAAAGCGATCTACAGATACAATGCAATCCTGATCCAAATTGCACTGGCAATTTTTAATCAGATGGAGAAACAAATCACCAACTTCATATGGAAAGGGAAGAGGCTCTGAATAAGTAAAGCATTACAGAAAAAGAAGAACAAAGTGGGGGCCCCAAACTACCTGCAGTAGTGAAAACAACCTGGTACTGGTACAACAACAGATACATAGACCAGTGGAACAGAATTGAGAATCCAGATATAAATTCATCCACCTATGAGTAGCTGATATTTGACAAAGGCCAAAAATCCATTAATTGGAGAAAAGACAGTCTCTTTAACAAATGGTGCTGCCATAACTGGATATCCACCTGTAAAGAACTGAAACAAGACCCATACGTCACACCATGCACAAAAACTAACTCAAAATGGATCAAAGACTTAAATACAACATACAAAATAACAAAGATCAGAGAAGAAAAAATAGGGACAATTCTAGGAGCCCTAATACATGACATAAGCTCAGTACGAACCATAAGTAGCAATGCACAAGCACCAGAAGAGAGACTAGATAAATGGGAGCTCCTAAAAATCAAACACTTATGCTCATCAAAAGACTTCAGCAAAAGAGTCAAAAGACAACCTACAGATTGGGAAAAAAAATTTTGGCTACGATAAACCCGATCAGTGTCTAATCCCTAAAATCTACAAGATACTGCAAAATCTCAACAACAAAAAGACAAATAACCCAGTTAAAAAATGGGCAAAGGATATGAACAGGCACTTCCCCAAAGAAGATATTCATGCAGCTAAAAGACACATGAAGAAATGCTCACGTGGTCATGATCATTAGCCACTAGAGAAATGCAGATCAAAATTACAATGAGATATAATCTCACCCCAACAAGGCTAGCATTAATCCAAAAAAACACAAAATAATAAATGCTGGAGAGGTTGTGGAGAGAGAGGAACACTTATACACTATTGGTGGGAATGTAAAATGGTACAAACACTTTGGAAACTGATTTGGCGCTTCCTCAAAAGCTAGAAATAGAAGTACCATATGATCCAGCTATCCCGCTCCTTGGAATATATCCTAGAGAAATAAGAGCTGTCACACGAGTAGATATATGCACACCCATGTTTATCGCAGCACTGTTCACAATAGCAAAAAGATGAAAACAACCTATGTGCCCATCAACAGAGGAATGGATAAACAAATATGGTATATCCACACAATGGAATACTACGCAACAATACAGAATAACGATGAAGCCATGAAACATAACATGGAGGAAGCTGGAGATCATTATGCTGAGTGGATTTAGTCAGTCACAGGACAAATATTGTATAAGAACACTATTATAAGAACTCAAGAAAAGGTTTAAACACAGAAGAAGACATTCTTTGATGGTTACAAGGGTGGGAGGGGGGAGAGTTATTTACTAACTAGACAGTAGATAAGAATTATCCTAGGTGAAGGGAAAGACAGCACACACTACAGGGGAAGTTAGGACAACTGGACTAAACAAAAGCTAAGAAATTTCCTGAATACAATCTAGCACTTTGAGGGACAGAGTAGCAGGGGTAGGGGTCTGGGGACATCTAAGTCATCTGGGATAACAAAGCTTATTAAGAAAATGTTCTGTATCCTACTTTGGTGAGTGGTGTCTGGGGTCTTAAAAGCTTGCAAGTGGCCGTCTAAGATTCATTAATTGGTCCCAACCACCTGGAGTAAAGAAGAATGAAGAACATCAAAGACACAAGGGAAGTATTAACTAGAGAGACAGAAAGGGCCACAGAAACCAGAGACTTCATCAGCCTGAGACCAGAAGAACTAGATGGTGTCCGGCTACCACCAATGACCACCCTGACAGGGAACACAACAGAGTCCCGGATGGAGCAGGAGAAAGGTGGGGTGCAGAACTCAAATTCTAGTAAGAAGACCAGACTTAATTGTCTGACTGAGACTGGAGGAACCCCGGAAAGCATGGCCCCTGGATTCTCTATCAGCCCAGAAATAAAACAATTTCCAAGGTCAACTCTTCAGATGGGTTGGACTGGACTGTGGGACATAAAGTGATACTCGTGGGGAGTGTGCCTCTTAGCTCAAGTATATACAAAGAGACTAAACGGGCACCTTGTGTCCCGAGGTGAGATGGGAAGGCAGAGAGTATTAGGAGCTGGTTGAATGGATATGGGGAATTAGGGGTAGAAAGGAGGAGTGTGCTGTCACAGTATGGGGAGAGCAATTAGAGTCACATAACAATGTATATATAAAGTTTTATATGGGAAAAAATTTTTAAAAATTTATAATAATTAGGATATAGGTTTGGTGAGAAAATAGAGACTCAAAATCACAGTGGTATGAACAGCATAGAAATATATTCTTTAACATTTCTTGAAACAATTTGGAGGTGGGATGTCCAGGTCTGATATGGCAACTTTGTTCCACAGGATGTACAAAGATCCAAGTTCCTCCAGTCTTGTTGCTCTACTATATGGTCCAAAGTATTTGGCACCAATCAGTCTTTCAAGCGGCAGTATGTTAAACCAGTTGCCCTCTAGTCAATTCCAACTCATGGCAACCCCATATGTGCCAGAGTAGAACTGTGCTTTGTAGGGTTTTCAGTGGCTGATTTTTCAGAAGTATTTTTCCAGGACTTTCTTCCAAGGCATCTTTGGGTGGACTCAAATCTCCAAACTCTCAGTAGCTGAGCTCATTAACCATTTGCAGCATCAGCAACTCCAGCAGTATGTTCGCAAGGAGGAAATGAGAACATCTCATTCTTTAAAGACAAAAGGGGAAGTTAATAGCCAGAACTAAGTCAAATGGCCACACTTTAAATTTAAAAGAGGCTGGGAAATGTATTATTCATTCTGGGAAGCCCTAAATAAAGTGGGAAAATTACTCTGGAAGAAAGTGAGTATGAATCTAAGAGGACCACTACTACTGTTGTTAGGTGCCATTGAGTCAGTTCCAACTCACAGAGACCCTACAAGCAAAAGAACGAAACACTGCCTGGTCAGGAGCTATCCTCCCAATCGTCATTATGCTTGAGCCCATTGTTGTAGCTACTGTGTCAATACATCTCATTGAGGGTCTTCTTTTCTGCTGAACCTCTGCCTTACCAAGCATGATGTCCTTCTCCCGGGATTGGTCTCTCCTGATAACATGTCCAAAGTACATGAAAAGAAGTCTCACCATCCTCACTTCCAAGGAGCATTCTGGTTGTACTTCTTCCAAGACTGATTAGTTCATTCTTCTGACAGCCCATGGTATATTCAATATTCTTCGCCAACACCATAATTCAAAGGCATAACTTCTTCTTTTGTCTTCCTTATTCATTGTCCACATTTTGCAAGTGTATGAGATAATTGAAAATACCATGATTTGGGTCAGGTTCTTCCTAGTCCTCAAAGTGACATCTTTGCTTTTAACACTTTAAAGAAGTCTTTTGCAGCAGGTTTTTCCAATGCAATATGTCATTTGATTTCTTGACTGCTACTTCCATGGATGTTGATGTGGATCCAAGTAAAATGAAATCCTTGACAGCTTCAATCTTTTCTCCATTTATCATGATTATTGCTTATAGGTCCAGTTGTGAGGATTTTTGTTTTCTTTATGTTGAGATGTAACCGATATTGAAGGCTGTAGTCTTTGTTCTTCATCAGTAAGTGCTTCAAGTCCCCTCCACTTTCAGCAAGCAAGCTAGTGTTGTCTGCATATCACAGGTTGTTAATGAGTCTTCCTCCAATCCTGATACCCCGTTTTTCTTCATATAGTCCAGCTTCTCAGATTATTTGCTCAGCGTTCAGATTGAATAAGTCTGGTGAAAGGATACAACCCTGACACACACCTTTCCTGACTTTAAACCATACAGTATCCCTTGTTCTGTTCAAAGAAACAAGGTTCATCTATGTAAAAGTTCTGCCTGAGCATAATAAAGTGTTCTGGAATTCCCATTCTTCCCAATGTTATCCATAATTTGTTATGATCCACATAGTCAAATGCCTTAGCATAGTCAATAAAACACAGGTAAACATCTTTCTGGTATTATCTGCCCTCAGCCAAGATCCATCTGACATCAGCAATGATATTCCTCATTCCATGTCCTCTTCTGAATTCGGCTTGAATTTCTGGCAGTTCCCTGTTGATGTACTGCAGCAACCATGTTTGAGTTATCAGCATAATTTTACTTGCTTGGGATATTAATGATATTGCTTTCTTAGTGGCATGAGGTCCCTCTCCTGTCTGCTTGATTCTGTCTTTCATATCTCAAAAGATAGACTCAACATAATCCTGTAGATTGAGTCTTGTCTCATTAACACATCTGCCTCTAATCCTGCCTCATTAACATCGCAGAGGTAGGATTTACAACACATAGGAAAAGCACCTCAGATGACAAAACAGTGGGAAACTACGCAATACTGAGAATCATGGCCTAGCCAAATTAACACACATTTTTGGGGTACACAATGCATTCCATAACGGTGGCGCTGCTGAGTCAGTTCTAACTCATAGAGACACTGTATACAACACAATGAAACATTGACCGGTCTTGCACCATCCTCACAATCGTTGCTTTATTGTGTGTGTATGTGTAACTATATATATATATATATATATATATATATACATATACGTATATATACACACACCTACCTCTCATTTATCAACTACCTTGTTATCTGACATTTCACATTTACAACAATAGTAAAAAATCCACTATCGTACTTTTTTGCATATTAATGATGTACATTTGGCAGTAACAAATGCCAAGGTGCAAGGTGAGAGTAATGCTGGCTGAGATGGTTATGTGTCAACTTGACTGAGCCATGATTCTCAGTGCTTTGGCAGTTATGTAATGATGTATTTTGACAGGTATGTAATGATACAACTTGGCAGTTATGTAATGATGTAGTTAGTCATCCTCCATTTTTGCATAGTGCTGATTTTCACATCATGACCTGGTCTTTGGAACCTAACCATGTCAATAATAAAGAAGTGGGTTTATATATAGACACACGGGTTTGGTTTTTGGTTTCTATATGTATATATATGTATATAAACCCACTGCTGTTGGGTGGATTCCAACTCATAGTGACCCTATAGGACAGAGTAGAACGACCCCATAGAGTTTCCAAGGAGCAGCTGATGGATTCAGACTGCTGATCTTTTGGTTAGCAGCCATAGCTCTTAACCGCAGTGCCACTAGGGCTCCATATACGTATTAAATATTCAATATTTCTGGCATCGTTTGCTGAAAAGATTATTCTTTTTCCACTGAATTGTATTTCACTTACCTTCAATTATTTTGTCCTTGTTTTGCATCATTTTTGTAGGAAGGTCTTAATTACAAATTCAATTTTTTTTCAGTACATAGAGGGCTATTGGTCATTTATTTCTTTTTGAATGAATTTAGGTAGTTTGTGTTTTTCAAAGAATTTGTCCATTTCACCTAAGTTGCTGAATTTATTGGCACAAAGTTGTTCATAAAAACTTTTTTTAATAATATAAAAATTATTAAATAATATTTGATTGTGTTTCTAGTGAAGGTTTACACAGCATTTTAGGTTCCTATTCAACAATTTCTACACAAGTTGTTCAGTGACATTGGTTACATTCTTCTCAATGTGTGAACATTCACATTTCCATTCTGGATATTCCGTTTCTGTAAATGTAGTCTGCCATTCTCATTTTTGTTTTAAAGTAATTATTGCCCATTTGATCTCATATAGGTGATTTTTTTTTTAAAGAGCACAGTATTTATGGGTGATATTCTTTACTTTTTTTTAGCCAGTTTGTTATTTAGCTACAAGGTGACCTCAGGGGTTAGTTTCAATTCAAGGTTTGAAGAGTATCTCAGGGCAATAGTCTCGGGAAGATCTCCAGTCTCAGCCAGTCCAGTAGGTCTTTTTTTTTTTTTTTTTTAGGAATTTGAGGTTCAGTCCCACATTTTTCTCCCATTTTATTGTGGCCCTGATTAGAATGGTCAGTGGTGGTAGCTAGGCGCAATCTAGTTCTTTGGTCTCCGGGTAAATGAGGCCATGGTTCATGTAGTCTATTTGTCTTGTAGACTAGTTTCTTCTCTCACTCTTTGGTTTCTTTCTTTCTCTTTTGCTCCAGACAGGTAGAGACCAATAGTTGTATCTTAGATGGTTGCTTACAAGCTTTTAAGACCACAGACATTACTCTCCTAGCTAGGATGTAGAACATAACTTTATGAACTATATTACGCCAATTGATTGAGATGTCCTACGAGACTATGATCCTAATCCTTCAAACCCAGAAATCCAATCCCACGAGATATTTGGTTATGTCTAAGAAGTATCGGCAACTGTGCCCCCTACGTGCTTTGTTCTCATTATCTTTTTAAATCTGTAGAATTTATAGTGGTGATGGTTGTACAACATGGTGAATGTAATATCACTGAGGTGTACACATGAAAATAATTGAAGTGGCAAATGTTTTGTTACATGTATTTTTACTACAGTCAAAAAATGTGTACAATCTATAATGATGCCATGCCTCATTTCTGATACTGATAATTTTTGTTTTCTTTCTTTCTTCCTGATCATCTTGGCTAAAGATTTATCAACTTCATTTGTTTCCTCAAAGAACCAGTTTTTGGTTTCATTAATATTTCTTTATTGTTGTCTTTTTCTATTTCATAGATTTCTTCTCTGATCTTTATTAGTTTCTTTTTTAAGTTTGCTTTGGTTTTCATTTGTTCTTTTTTTCTAGTTTCTTAAGGTAGAACTGAGATCGCTGATTTTATACCTTCTTTCTTTTCTAATATAGGTATACTGTGCTATAAATGTTCCTTTTGGAATTGCTTTAGCTGTATCCTGTAAATTTTTATAATTTTATTTTTCATTTTCATTCAGTTCAAGAACATAATCCAATTTGAATTAATTTTTATGTTTGATGTGATTTAAAGGTAAATAAATGTTCATGAAACTCTTTTTATAAACTTCAACATTATAAGTAAAAAACTTTATGAATACTTATAGATGCAATAAAGTGATGATAAAAGGAAAACAAGGGAACAATGAATACTGGATTCAGATTACTAACTACTTTTGGTGAAAGGAGGCAGGGTATGAGATAGGGAGACCGTATAGTTTATTGTCAAGGAACTAATTTCTTGTGAGCAGTGGCTTTGTGGGTGCTTATTGCATTATTATAAAAACTAACCAAACAAAAGCAGTCATTCATGAGCTAATGATGAGAAGGTATTATCAACCAAATATGTAATTAATCTGTATAATTTAGGTGAAAAAATAGACCCAGCGATTTTACTTTTAGGTATATAGCCTATAGAAGTTCTTGAACATAAAAAAGAAAACAAGTACAAAAATATTCAGAGCAGCATTATTTATAATAGTAAGAAAAATAGAAACTATTTAATGCCCATCAACAAGAGAAAGGGCAAAATGTGCTATGTTCACATAATGCTATACTTTGTCCTAGTGAAATGAATGAATTACAGTTATAGAATCTACAATTATAATTTCTTGGAAAAGCCCATAGCTTAAGAATATATAGACTACAATAAGATTGATATAAAATTCAAAATTTGCAAAACTTTGGTGTATACTCTTAAGAAACTCACACATATATAGTAAAAGTAAAAGTAAAAGAAACCCCTGTGAATGATAAACAAGTTCAAGATGTTTGCATCTGGTTAGGAAAGAGAAATGAGAACTGGAAGAGATATTCAGGGATACTAATACAGTTTTAACCATATTAGTCATACTTTATTTCTTAAACTGGGTAAAGCTTGCTTTGTATAAACAAGGAAGACTTGAGGGTTTACTGCTAACAACAACTTCATCTTTCTGCCACTGCCTATTGAAACAAGCACTGAAGGGTTCCTTTTTCCCTGATTTAGAGTGAAATCCAAAGGAAGTACAGGGACTTTCCTGGTCATATATAAAAATTTGCCTTGTCTATTCTAGTCATAAAAGTCTCTGTTTATTAATTGATATGTCCAGTTCAGTGCAATAGTAAACTTCCCAACTTTATTTAAAGTGAAAGGATCTTCTCTTCCCTTGCTAACAACTTCTTCAGGTTGGCTTTCTGCAGCTAGTGGTTGAGATGTGCTAGATTCTCATCTATCTATCCACATAGAGGTTTCTCTCTTCCTTCCTTACTCTCTAGGCTGCCTCTGAATTCTCCAGGGTTTTTGTGGGTGGGAGGGAGGAAGGAAGCAATATCTTGCTTGATTGGCTCTGTTGCTGTAATCTAGTGTTGGGGTTCTCCAGGTTTGATTCATGATTAAAGTCAACTCTCTTGAGGCCCTGTTGTGTTTTTTTATAGATGGGCATGGGGACCTCCTCCCACTTGTACTGCTGGGAATCTTTGACTTGCAATTACCTTGTGTAGAGAAACTCTCTTATCTCCTGGGCATCGAGTGTTATATACCTAGTCTCTTTCCTATCCTGCTGTCATTTGCTTTGTTCAGGCTTTCATTGTCCTCATCCAGACCATTGTCATAGCCTCTCAACCGGTCTTCCTGCCTTCAGTCCTCTGACCTCCAATATTTTCTCCATATTTCTGTCAGTCTTCATGATTGTGCCACTTTTCTACTTAAAATTTGAAGGCTGCTTCTTGCCTATGTAATATAGCAAGTGCTCTTCAGTATAGCTTACACAGGCATTCACAATCAATGTAGACATTAACCTATCCAGTCTTAACTCTTACCCCTCCACACTATGCCCATGCCACTCCAGTCACACTAAATTCTTTACACATGCACTTTCATGACTCCATATGCTTATACATCAGCAAATTTACATTCCTTCTCTTTCCTGCATATCACACTTAATAATGCCCTATAATTCATAAATCTATTATAGTGCTGTTTATCTCAGAAATATGTCATATATACACACTTGTGCATATCCATGTATCAATGTATCAATATTTATGATTGCTCAGCGAATTCAGTAGATTGAGGACTAGATTAGGCTCTCAGCCAATGAGCACTAAGAAGCCAGCCAATCAGAGAGTACCTCAATTTAAATGAAGCTGAACTGTCTTTTTTTTTTTTTTCCCCAACTCCATCTTGGTCTTCCTTGGTCTCTCTTTCTTCCATTATTTTATCTTTTGGTGAAGAGTTTTGATCCTTCATAGATGACAAAATGAATACAAATGATGATATTGGAGTTGCCACAAAATTGCCAAGAATGCATTCCATGAACTTTTATAGATTTAGTGGCAACTTCAAGGTATTAGTCAATGAAATAGAGATTAAAGACCAGCAAACAATGAGGGATAGGTAGAAGTATGTTTACCTTGTAAAGAATATCATAAAGATCACTGAAACCTGCGAGGATTGTTCTGCTATTATATGTACAGCATATGAACAAAATCATAGCTCGAGATTTGTCAGGACCTAAAAGGACTAAAAGGGAATTCCACAGCAGAGGAAGTGTAAGATGCCTGGTATGAAACTCCGTGGAGACTATGCCACAAAGACACTTTACACTGCTTAATCATTCATTAGTTCATTCATTTTCTGCACCATACCCCTGCACAAAATAGAGGTATGCCTACATTTGCTTACCCACTCTTCAAGGTCTCATTCAAAATGCGCCTTCTCTGCAAACCCCAATTTCTGATTTGTCTAGGCAAAACTATTCCATTTTTGTGTTACCATAGCATCAATACTTACTTTTACTATAGTACTTACCATATTAAAGTATGTATTTGTCTGTCTCTCTAAATATATTTTGATCCCCTCAGGGGCAGGGATCATGGCTTATTCATCTTTGTATCTCTAACACCTAGCGTAGAGCTTGACACATAGCAGATGCTTGATAAATATTTGTTGAAACAAAATAAAATATTTACTATAGTTCTTTATTGAAACTCATAAAATTTTCACTTCTTTCCTTCCCTGACGCTGAACCCTCTATGTGAAGGGGAAACGTGATTCCAAATAACAAATATAAAATATTACACTGTCTAGAGTTGGCTCTGAAACAAAAGACAGCTTTCTGACATCAACTTTTCTCTTTCTACTCGATGGCTCTTTCAAAGATCACCTATGACCTAAATTTTAAATATAATGATACAGAGTTTTCATCCATGATCTTGCCTTCCCTCTCTGCCGTACTGACACAGTTAACTGCTCTCTCTTTCTCTCTTTGGAAATTCTTTCCTTTCATGATTTCCTCGATGTTACTCTGTTCTGGTTTTCTTACTAACTCTGCTCCTTCTTAGACTTTTTTGTGAGCTGGTGGTCTTCTTACTCTCCCTCATTCTTCGTCACTCTCACACATGCTTTTATTGGGCAGTCATCCCTGCTCAGGCTTTAACTCCTATCTAAACATTGATCACTCCTAAATCTATATCATCTGGATATTCAAAAAGAATGTCAACACAACACCCTCCCCAAGAAACAGAAAACTTCCTTTTCCTATAGTATTTTATATATCACTGTTTAGTTCTAGCAATCGCTCTGGTCAGAACTCTGGGAGGCAATGGTGTATGTAGCCTTGTATCTCCCACGTGTGATCATTCTTATTTGTTGATGACACCGCTTCTTTCTACATCCATTGCCTTTGTGCACCACAACAGCCTCTCTCTTACTCTCTTCCCATCCACGATCCAGTGTTGACAGAGCAATCCCTCTAAGATGTGAATCTGGTCATGCCACTCTCCTGCTAGAAATATACCAGTAGTTCCCCCAGTGTAGTAATAAATCCAAATTCCTTAGCATGATGTAAAAGGTCCTTTAGGTTCCAGGTCCTGCTTCCTATCCAGGCTCACCTCTTGGCCTCCTCATATCTTTCTCTAAATTCCTTCTAAGCTAAAACACTTGTGCTTTTTAACGTGCCACATACTCTCATCTCCTGCCTTTTCATGTGCTGGTCGTCAGCTTGGAACATCCTTCCTCCCTTTTGTGTTTCTCCTGGCTCAGATGTCCTTCTTAAGTTTCAACAAATATTTATTATATGTTCCAGACACTGCTGGGCTTTGGAGAAAAAGACAGAATAAAAGAGATTTTAATCCTTTCTTCCATGAAGTTTACTTTTTAGTAGGGGAGATAGTAATAAGCAGATAATAGTAATAAATATATAAATACAGTCTTGGGCAAAGGTAAGGAAAAATAAAGCGTGTGCTGACAAACTATCAAAGTAGAGTTTCTTCTACTGAAGTAATTATCACATTAGTTTGAATTGGAATTGTTTCTTTTTCAAGCTCCGTGGCTGTAAGCTCCTTGAGGGCAGGGACTTCACTATTTCTCATTACGTATTCACTGCTCAGAAAGGGCTTGGGCCCCAGGAGGTAATGAGTGGGTGTTTCTTGAACTAATGAAACATAACCTGTATTCACTAAGAATAGAAGTTGGTAGGGAGTTGATTGTCTCTGGAAGTATTATGGCATTGGTGGACTGCATGCTGCTTATGATTCTGTGGAAGAAATTCCCACGTTTTGGGGGAAATGAATTAATTGACCTCTAAGTTATCTTCCAGTTGCCATTGAGTCAACTCTGAGTCATAGCGGTCCCATGTGTGTCAGAGTAGAACTGTGCTCCGTAGGGTTTTCAATGGTGGATTTTTCAGAAATAGATTGCCAAGCTTTTTTTCCGAGGCACTTTTGCAAACAGTTAACACACTTAGCTGCTAACTGAAAGGTTGCAAGTTCCAGTCCACACTCAGAAGATAGGCCTGGAGATCTACTTCCAAAATCTCAGCCATTGAAAACCCTATGGAGCATAGTTCTACTCTGACACACCTAGGGTTTCCATGAGTCAAAGTTGCCTTGGTAACAACTGGTTAAGATCTCTTCCAACTCTAAATATTATGATAAGTTAGTGACCTATGGGATTAAATGACCTATCAGAAGGAAATTGCCTTGTGTGCTTTGTTGATACAATGTCTAGGGCGATGCTTCCTGGAGTGAGCACCTACTGTGTCGAAAGATGAGAACATAAGCATCTAATTTTTTTTTTTTAAGGCCCTCAGTATTAACTTCAGCATAATCCAGTATACCTGCAAGTCTTCCACTAGTGGACTCAGAGGTGTTGTGGTTTGGCAAGCTAAATAACAACTTGAGGTCTTAATAGCTGTTTTTATTTTTAATATTTACTTTGTGAATTATAATATTTACTTAATCTATGAATTTAAACTGCCTACTGGCATTGTGCTTAACACAATTAAAAAAAACTAGAGCCAAAAGGAGGTAAATTACAATTTCTGAGTAGAAACTGAAGTGGAAAACTAAGTGACATTTAATAAGCCAAGTCTTTTTCTTCTCCCTTTCCTTCTTTCCTCACTGAGGAAGCAGAGGCTTGCTTTCTGAAACTGACAAGATTTGAAAACCCTTTGTTATAGCCTGAGATGCCTGATCTTTTTCCAAGAGTTTCCGTCTTATGGGTGCCCATAATATCCACCCCTCTTTACTTCGATGACACTTAACACAATGCATTTGTAACCCACCATGTTTTCGCATGGAAATGACTCTTGCTTGGTGGAGGGAAAAAATAATTTTCAGCGGTTTTTGTTTTTACTTGTTATGGCTCTGAATTTCTCCTGCTTTGACATGACGGCTAAAATGTGCACAGCTTTTCTGTGCCATCCGCAAACATATTTTCAGCATGCCTGTTTTCATGAAGAAAGTGAAGGAAGCATAAGCTTGGCACGGCACTAAGTCTGGGGTGTGTACATGGAGACCATCTGTTCCATACACACTGTGCTCTGCTGATGTGCAGGAGGAAAGAAATCTGTGAAATCAGAATGTGGATTTTTTTAAGGTATTAACTACCAAATAACTTGCACAATGGGATTGGGGGCACAACTCTTGCCCCAATTGAGAGCCTTTCCCTCACTTCAGCTTCGTTTCAATTACTCACGGTAAAAGTATATTTATTTATTAGGACAATATTTAATATGACAAAAACTGTGTTACCATTCTTATGTCAGTGGCGGCAGAGGGAGGGAAGTAGAATGCTAGTTAGCAACATGCTTCAGTTAAAACTAAAAGTCAGTTGTTGCTGTTCTTGGTTGCCATCAAGTCAGCCCCTGACTCGTGGTGACACCATGCACAACTGGATCGGACTGTTATGAGCCATAGCGTTTCCATTGACTGATTTTTTGGAAGTAGATTGCTGGGCCTTTCTTCCTAGTCTGTTTTAGTCTGGAAGCTCTGCTAAAATCTGTTCAGCATTATAGCAACCTGCAAGCCTCTATTGACACACGGGCAGTGGCTGTGCTTGAGGTACATTGGCTAGAAATTGAAGCCAGTTCTCCTTCCTAAAAGATGAGAATTTTACCACTGAACCACCACTGTCCCTATGTGTCATGAGGGAGAGGTGCTGCTACATCTGCTGGAGCTGGACAAGCTGGGAAAGGACATAACTGAGTCACTGGAACCTGTCCTGCTGCAGAAATGTCTCTATTAATTTCTGTTTGGTGACTGGAATTCTGGAGACCGTTACCAGCTGCCACCAAAAGAGACCACTTCTTTACACTGACTTCTTCCTATGGAAAATCCATACTCATTCCACAGAGGTATAGCCTTGGTCTCTACTATGACAAAGAAGATTTGTTTTCAAAAAATCCCTACTTGTCTGTTCTAAATACGGCAAAGAGCCAAACACCAGCTTTTCCTGAAACTGGTTTCTCCTAACATTGACTTAATCCTTAGTAGTCCCTATTCAATGTATTTGATTCAAATGAAAATCCTCATTTTCCTGGGCTAATTCGTGATGGAAAGAAAGAAACAGAACTGATGCTCAATAACAGAGGGAGAGAAAATTGCACCCCCAGGAGGATCTTGTATGATGTAAATGGAGGCATGATTAAAACCTCTTTCCTTTTGTTTTTCACAAAAGAAAAATGTTAGTGAAGCCAAGTTCAAACTGACTCTTGCCAGGCTTTCTGGTCACAGAAATAATCATCAGATGGCTACCAAGCTGTGTCAGTTTCCCTAGGGAACCAGTGTCTAGGAGACTGAGAACAGACTAATTTGAATGAACGCAGACTGAAGCAAGCACAAGTTCAGACCCCGCTGGGCAGTCAAACTCACTGCTCTGGACTGGGCATTATAGAGACAGCCGCTGACATCATAACATCTCTGAGAAACAGCAGGGCCCACCCCTTGTGCTAACCAAAACTGTGGTGGTTTGAGTCCACCCAGAGTCACCTTGGAAGAAATGTCGTGTGATCTACTTTCTAAAAGTAAGCCATTGAAAACCCTAGAACACAGTTTCACTCTGACACACACACAGTATTGTCACGAGTTGAAGTCAACTTGATGGCAACTTTTTTTTTTTAACCCTTTGTAGTGCCTGGATACTGTTCTGTTATTTCATTTGGCAGCTTTTATCTTCCTCCATAGGAATTGAATCTTCGTTGCATTCTTGAGCCCAGCCATAGCTTTTTATAATGGAGTAAAAATGTTATTTAAATACAAAGAGATAAATAAATAAGTTAGAGGCTGCCCCAGACAACCCATCATCTGGAAAATTATACTGAACTACTTTTAAAATCTATTTCTATAATCTTAACACAGATAGAGAACTCATCAAGTTAACATCAGGGGTGAAGAATGGGCTCTATCAATTGGATTTAATCAACAAGGATTTTTTCTTTGTCTACAAAAACATACTGGTATCATGCACAACACAAAAAAGAGAAAAGAAACACTTCTAGTTCAGTTAAAAAAAAATAGATGAGAGACTTCTGACAACATGGTGCTCTAGGCAGAAGCACCACTCTGTCCCTCCACAGCAAAGATTTGAAAAACTAAGCCAAACAGAGAAAACAGCAATCCTGAAACCCTAAAACATCAAATGAAGAGATGAAGAACTCAGCTAAGCACCAAATGGAGTGAGAAACTGACAGAGAATAGAGAGCAAGGAGAGGTTCATACAGAGGTGCCTATCAGCTGACACAGTGTGGATCCGCCATCTTGGTCTCCTATCAGAGACCAGTAAATAGGGGGTACGAGAAAGCAGCTTCACGGAGCTTCCAGCAGGAGACAGAACAACCGGTAATAGGCAATATAAATTTTCCCACCCCCCACCCTTCTTCACCGCAACTCGGCCTCCTCTGCTTCCCATGGCCACAGTCTCTTGGCTGGGAAGCACCGGCTGTTTGGATTCCACCCGCTTGCACTGGGCAACTCCCTGTGTGCCATTTGTTGGCTGCTGGTATTGCTTTTTTCTGCTTCTTTTGATTTCTTCCTTACCTGTCAACACCTCCCCCTGCTTTTGTTCAAATACCTGGCTCTGTGCACCATCTTTGCTTCTTCCTGGGTGGCTGTGGAGCTCTGTTTGAGTGTGGAACTGCTACCAAGTCTGGGCTACCATGCTGGTGGGATCCAGGGGCTTTTGTTTGTTTGTTTTGAATTGTTTGTTTGTTGTCTTTTCCTTTTCTCGATCTGGGGACCCGTTCTGGCCAGGCAGTGCTACACTGCCTGAGACCTACCCGCTCAGCTTGCCCGGACACGCAGAGGGATCCCTGAGAGCATTTCTTTTTCTTTTTTTCTGTTTTTTTCGGGGCTTTTCTTGTTCTTTTTTTTTTTTTTAATTTGTTTTGTTTTCTTTTTCCTCTTTTTCCCTTTTTGTCTTTCTTCATTACTCTGTTTCTCGTCTCTCTATACCTTCCTTCTCTTCCTGTACACTGAATACCTGGCACTGAATCCCCCCATGTTTTCTAGCCAGGCTGTACTGCAACACCTAGGAACAACTTCCCCAGACCTCATATTACACTAGTGGGATCCCTAGGAGCTTTGCTGTTCTTTTTTCTTTATTCATTCTTTTCTTTTTTTTTCTTCTTCTCCTTTCTGTTTTTCTCCATTTCATAGTTTGTCATCGCTCCACTCCAATGGCAAGCTCCCCAGGACTCTTTTTCAGTTGTTTGTATGTTTTTGGCTCCTGTTCCTCTCTCCTCTCTCCCATACCCATCGTAGCTCCACATATCACAATTTCCCCCCTCCATCCTGCCTACCTGCACCATGTGCTTAACTTCACACCAACAAGCAGCCCAGGCACGGCCTACTGGAACCTGCCCTGCATGGATTACCAACCCACCCTGATGGCTATAGTAAGTGCCACAAACAACCCATCCTGGCAACTCCTCTTCAGCTAGACCTGCCCTGCTGTACCTGCCAATTGGAGAAGGAGGCAAAAAGTATTGTGCCCACAGATGAGCAAACAACAAAGAACACATAGCCTGCCTGCTCAGACATAGCCAAATTAAAAAAAAAAAAAAAAAAAAGGCTGAAACCAACAAATATGCAATCAGTAAATGAGAAAAATAACTATTGAATGCCCCGAAGACAGCAGACAATATCAAAACATTTTCAAAAACAGGACAGGATGGTTCCAATAGGCATCGAAAATAAAACACCAGATGACTTTCCAGTAGAAAAAAAGGCACTAGAACTATCTGATAGGGAATTCAAATCTTTAATACTCAGAATTATCCAAGAGTTGAAGCAAAAAGCAGACAAAAATGAGGAAAAAATAGACAAATTCATGGAAAAGGCAGACAAATTCATGGAAAATACAGACCAAAAAAATGGAAGAACTCAGGAAAATCATGCAGGAACAAAATGCCAAAATAAATTCACAACTAGAAATTACACAAAAACAACAATTAAAAATCCAAAAGATAAACAACAAGATTTCAGAAATGGACAGTGTCATAGAAGGGCTGAGGAGCAGATTTGAAACGGTGGAAGACAGGATCAGTGGAATTGAAGACAAACACTTGAATACAACTCAGTTTGAAGAAAAATCAGAAAAAAGAACAAAGAAAAATGAAGAAACCCTGAGAATTATGTGGGATACAATCAAAAGCAGAAATGTGCAAGAGATCAGAGTCCCAGAACAGGGAGAGAAAACAGAAGACACAGAGAGGATCATTGAAGAACTGCTGTCAGAAAACTTCCCCAATATCATGAAAGATGAAAAGCTGACCATCCAAGAAGCTCATCGAACCCCATATAGGATAAACCCCAAAAGAAAATCACCAAGAGATATCATAATCACACTCACTAAAACCAAAGACAAACAAAGAATCCTGAGAGCAGCTCAAGAAAAACAAAAAGTCACACACAGAGGAGAAACAATAAGACTAAGCTCAGATTATTCAGCAGACACCATGCAGGCAAGAAGGCAATGGGATGACATATGTAAAACCTTGAAGGAAAAAAATTTCCAGCCAAGAATAATATATCCTGTAAAACTCTCATTCAAATATGATGGTGAAATTAGGTCATTTCCAGATAAACAGAAATTAAGCGACTACGTAAAAACCAAACCAAACTTACAAGACTTATTAAAGGAAGTCCTTCGATCTGAGAACAAACAATATCAGACCACAGGCTGAATATAGGACACAGGATTGTACTGGGAAATGAATTCTTAAGGACTATGCAAAACCAAAAGAATCACAAAAGGTAACCAGAGAGGTTAATCTGTAAATGACAACAGCATCATAACAATAAAAGAGGGAATAAACGGTATAGATATAGAACCTTTTAATGGAGAGGAAGTCAAGCGATACCAAGTAATAATAGCCTGGTTCAAGTCTAGGAAGATAAGGGTAAATTTCAAGGTAACCACAAAGAAAGTTAACAAACCTATTCATCAAAATAAAGAAGAAAAACATAAAGTCTCAGTAAAAACAAAACCTACAAAAATGAAAGAAATGAAAAAAAATCCACAAACAAAAGGAATTCAGCTCAAGAGAGTAAGAGGAACAAAACTGGAGGACATTATGCTGAGTGAAATAAGTCAATCACAAAAGGACAAATATTGTATGAGACCTGTATTGTATAACTCATGTAGAAGTTTACACACAAAAAGAAACAATCTTTGTTGGTTATGAGGGATGGGAGGAGTGGGGGGGACCTAAATAGATAAGTGGCAACTTTGGTGAAAGGTAAGACAGTACACGTGACTGGGGAAGCCAGCACAACTTGTACAAGGAAAGGTCATGGAAGCTCCATAGACACTTCCAAACTCCCTAAGGGACTGAATTGCTGGGCAGAGGGCTGTAGGGACCATGGTCTCGGGGAACATCTAGCTCAATTGGCATAACACAGTTTATAAAGACAATTTTCTACATTCAACCCTGGTGAGTAGCATCTGGGGTCTTAAAAGCCTGTGAGCAGCCATCTAATATACTCCACTGGTCTCACCCCTTCCAGAGCAAGGGAGAACGAAGAGAACAAGATACAAGTAAAAGATTAGTCCAAGGGACTAATGGACCACAGCTACCACGGCCTCTACCAGACTGAGTCCAGTACAGCTAGATGGTGCCTGGCTACCACCACTGACTCCTCTGACCAGGATCACAACAGAGGGTCCTGGACAGAGCTGGAAAAGGATGTAGAACAGAATTCTAACTCACAAAAAAGACCAGATTTACTGGCCTGACAGACTGGAGAAACCCCGAGAGTATGGCCCCCGGACACCCTTTTAGCCTAGTGGTGAAGCCCCTCCCGAAATTCACCGTTCAGCTGGAGATTGCACAGCCTCATAAAACAAAACAGGACTAATGAGGCAGAGCAGTCCAGGGACAAGGACTAGAAGGCAGGAGGGGACAGGAAAGCTGGTGATAGGGAACATAAAGTTGAGAAGGGACAGTGTTGACATGTCATGGGGTTGTTAACCATTGTCATAGGGCAATATGTTTACCAACTGTTTAATGAGAAACTATTTGTTCTGCAAACGTTCATTTAAGGTACAAAAAAAAAAGAAAAAGAATTATCATGTGAGATCAAATTGACAAGAGCAACTCAAAAGGTTTGATGGGAAGCCTAGGGAACAGTGAGTTGAAGATAATGGTGATGGAATAATTTGGAAAAGGATAGTGAGAATAGCAGCACAACTGGAAGAATGTAATCGATGTCATTGAATTGTACATGTAGAAACTTTCAAAATAGTGTAACTTTGGCTACATACATTTTCACCAAAAAAAAAGTTCCTTAAGGTTAAGAAGGGAGAGTGTTGACATGTTGTGGGGTTGTTAACCAATGTCATAACACAATATGTGTACTGACCGCTTAATGAGAAACTAGTTAGCCTGTAAACCTTCATCTAAAGTACAATAAAAAGAATTAAAAAATTAAAAAAAAATAGATGCTTTGGAGCACCTATTATGTGTCTGCTGTTCAAGATATAAAGATGAACAAGACAAAGTTGTTGTCTTCAAGTTGCTTATGGTCTTTTGAAAAATAGCCTAGTAAACTTGTGAGAGTGCAGTAATAGATGTATGTTCAAGATACTAAAGAAACAGAGAGAAAGGAATAGTTAAATATGCCTAACTTAAGTTTAAAGGGATTTTCTGGGAGGAAAGAGTCCCTGGATGACACAAATGGTTAATGTGCTCGGCTGTTAACTGAAAGATTGGAGGTTCGAGTCCACCCAGAGGTGCCTTGGAAGAAAGGCCTGGCTATCTACTTTAGAAAAATCAGCCATTGAAAATCCCATGGAGCACAGTTCTACTCTTACATGAACGGAATTGCCAAGAGTTGGAGTTGATGTGATAGAACTGTTTTTTTGTTTGTTTGCTTTTTTTCTGGGAGGAAAGAATGTTGGGTCCTGTCAGAAGACAGGTGTGGCAGAGTGGGTGGTGAGAAGTGGGGCTAGTAAACAGGAGAGATCTAGTGGCGTTCAGAAAAACAAAACAAAAAAACAAAGCTTCTGTCTGTGTAGGATTCCTGCAGCTAATGATGGAGAGAAAGAGAAATTGGATAGAGGTGTTCACTGGCTAGATCATAAGGGCCCTATCATGATTTTCTAAAGCTAATTTTTTCCTTTAAAAAGGAGAAACCAAACACATGTCCCCTTTGGGAGATTCTGGTCTGCCTGATCTATACACTTTGAGCCTGTGGGTTTTCTTTTCTTCTCTATTCAAAGAACTTGGATTGTTGCAGAAAGGCAGAAAAACATGGAGAGCTATACCACAATTCCTCTTCTTTTGACTGCTCACCCTTTGAGAACTCATTCTGAATGGCATTTGAATGCTTGGATTTATGAGTAGAGTCTTAATATACAGCAACTGTAATGGTAGAAGGAGGGATGACCTCTTTTGAGTAAGTATGTTTAAGGGTGTGAACCCACAGAAAGGGACATGGCAGAGGGAATATGTTTGGGTTTGGCCACTGCCATGGATTGACATGTGTCCCCCAAAAATATCTGTTAACTTGGCTGGGTCATGATTCCCAGTATTGTATGATTGTGTACCATTTTGTAATCTGACGTGATTTCCTTATGTGCTGTAAACTCTATCACTATGATGTAATAAAATGGATTAGCAGCAGTTATACTGATGAGGTATACAAGATTGGATAGTGTCTTAAGCCAATCTCTTTTGAGATATAAAAGAGACGAGTGAGCAGATACACATGCGAAGGTCATACTACCAAGAAAGCAGTGCCAGGAGCAGAGTGCATCCTTTGGACCTAAGGTTCCTGCGCAGAGAAGCTCCCAGACTAAGGGAAGATGGATGACACAGACCTTCCTCCGGAGCCGACAGAGAAAGCGTTCCCCTGGAGCTGATGCCCTGAATTTGGACTCGTAGCCTATGGGACTATGAGAGAATAAACTTCTCTTTGTTAAAGCCATCCACTTGTGGTATTTCTGTTATACCAGCACTAGATGACTAAGACAGAATTCGGTACCAAGAGAGTGGGGTACTGCTCTAACAGATACCTAAAATGTGAAAGCAGTTTTGAAACTGTGAATGGATAGAGGTGTGGCAGAGGAGCAGCAGCAGCAGAGAACCTGCAGCCACAGAGAAGCAGCAGCAGCAGAACCAGGAGACCAGTGCAAGACGGGGCTGAAGCCAACCCATGGAGCAAGAGAAGTGAGTGCTTGTGTTCAGGAGGCTTCCTGACGGAGTGGGGTGCCTCTGGGCATTTATAGGTGGAGCTACTGAGCTTTGGAACACTTGCTCCAGCAGGGCAGATGCGGGCGTGAGGCCCAAGGGCCGAGAGGTCACAGGAAGCAGAAGCTAAAGAGACAAGGAACAAAAGGAAGCCAAGCTGTCTCAGTCTCAAAAGATATGGCCAGGACCTCTGGGGTTTCAAAGGGTGGAGTTGTCACTCCAATGGACTAGGAGAATGGTGGGCCTAAAGCTGAAGAAGCAGAGTTGCTGTCCCAGTGGGCCTGGAAGGCAGAGCTGAAGCCCAGGGCTGAGAGACCTCCACTTAGAGTCTGGAGAGTGTGGCCAATACCTAGAGTCTGGAGGGCAGGGCCATTGTGTAAATTGTCTCAGAGAACAGATTATTTTCAAAGCCTTGAGGACTAACATGATGTGTTTTGTTGACTTGCTTGGTGCCTGTTATGCCTTCCTTCCTTGCAATTTCTCCCATTTGTAATGGAAATGTCTAGTTTGTGCCTGTTCTGCCATTGTATCTTTGGAAGCAGATATCTTGTATTTAAGATTTCATAGATGTAGAGGAATTTTTAGATATTGGACTTGGAGTTGATTTAAGACTTTTGCTATGATATGATGGGGTGAATATGTTTTACACATGGCAAGGACATGAATTTTGGGGGCCAAAGGGTGGAGTGTCATGAATTGAATTGTGTCCCCAAAAAATATCTGTCAACTTGGCTGGGTCATGATTGCCAGTATTGTATGATTGTGTACCATTTTGTAATCTGACGTGATTTCCTTATGTACTATAAACTCTACCATTATGATGTCATAAGACAGATTAGCAACAGTTATACTGATGAGGTTTACAAAATTGGATAGTGTCTTAAGCCAATCTCTTTTGAGATATAGAAGAGAGAAGTGAGCAGAGACACATGGGAATGTCATACCATCAAGAAAGCAGTGCCAGGAGCAGAGTGCGTCCTTGGGACCCGAGGTTCCTGCACAGAGAAGCTCCCAGACCAAAGGAAGACTGATGACACGGACCTTCCTCCAGAGCTGACAGAGAAAACGTTCCCCTGGAGCTGATGCCCTGAATTTGGACTTGTAGCCTACTGGACTGTGAGAGAACAAACTTCTCTTTGTTGAAGCCATCCACTTGTGGTATTTCTGTTATAGCAGCACGAGATGACTAAGACAGCCACCAGGAATCATGCAATTGTAACAGCTCTGCGCAATCAATACAAAAAGACTTGGGCTTTTCTCTATCTCTGTTATTAGCAGTGACAGACATTTCTTCCCCTACCTCAGCATTTCATCATTTTGGGATTTAGTGAAGGGCACAGATTTAAGGCATAATAAGTTCTTGCATTTCATTGCCCAGGTGCTACCTGGCTGACATTTGGGAAACAGATCAAGTCAGAATGGGAAATAGAGTGCCTCTCTTTCCCTCTCCTTCCTCTCCGCCGTGCTTCAGTCCTATTCTCTTTAAAAGGAAAGAAGTGACTTGTTTCACTAGGTGCTCATGCCCTGTCTCTCTGACATAGGACAAGTCAACCTTTCATTTCAAGCAGATTAATGAAGAGAAAGCCTCCTGTTCAGCAGGCATCCATTATTGGAAGTTGGTTACAGAATGTGTTATCCCCACTTTGACGGTGCTGACCGCACTGCCTGCTGTCCTACATTCTGTTTACATCGCTAGTTTCGTTTTGCCTTTAGCTCCCTCATTTGTCTTTACCTGTCTATTTTAGCTGCTGTCTATTTCCCCTGTATATCTAGTATAGATTGCAAATTGTATTTGTGATGAAGAGAGCTTCATTCTGATGGTTTTGATTTTATTTTGTAACAGAACTAAAGTAAAAATTGGCATTACTGCTGTTTTGGTATTATTGATTCAAACTAATTTCAGAAGTAACTTGTTTGGTTTGATCCAACCACATCACATATTCTAGTTTCTCACTATCAGAATTCAAGTCTTATGACGTAATGCAACAAAAATGTTCAAATATATCCAGACAGAGTTAGATTTAGGATTTAGATGAAAACTATATGGTGTCAGACAAATATACATGACATATGTAACTTAAATTCTTAGCTACTTCAGCGACTTAAAGTATTAAGGATCAAGTTGATTTCTACCAACCTATTCCTGGAGTGAGGTTTATAAACCCTATAATTGTATCACTCATGTTATTATCATGAATTGGATGAACGTAATTTTAATATTTGAACAAAGGCCATTGCATTGGATCCATGATCTGGAATTCTTCAGTAGGTTTCAGTAGGCACAGAATATTTCCAGGGTTTCACATGGCTTCACATCATTTCTCTTGATATGTGAGGTGGGGTTAATCATGTGTTAATATTCAATGAAAATTCACTGGTGGAAAGAAATCTTTTCTAATTAATGACTAAGCTAACGATTTCCTAATCTCTACTGAAAATACAAGAAAGCCATGGAAAGAGTGCACAATTAGGCTTACAGAAAAACCTGTAATACTCTGCAGACAAGTTAATTGTATCTTACAGTATGCCTAAATTTTACTGACTATTTGATATCGATGTTTTGAGCTTTTGATATATGAGTAACCTTTTCAAAAGCATTTCATCTTTAATCACTCTAGAGAATTTGGTTTTGTTCCATCGTCAGGGGCATCTTCTGTTAATCTTAAAGCATCTTTTATTATTTTTTCTGGATACAGTAGAAACTTAGAAATCAATCGGTTTAGTTCAAGTATTAATAATTATATTTTCAGTAGCAAAAGTTTTGCAGTTTTTGATGGTGATAGATATTATATAATGATGATTTTGGTAACTGAGAAGAACTAGACCAATAAGCTTGACATAAAGACTCTGTGCTATGGTATAATTTGACTTTCTATTTTTACTTTGCTATAAAATGCAATAGAGATGCTTATAAATGCTGCTAGTAATAGAGGGCTGACCGTTACTGACTTAAAGAGGAGATTTATGTTTCACATAGAACTAGAACAAACCAAATCCATTGCCATCAAGTCAATTCCGACTCATAGCAACCCTATGGGGCAGAGTACAGCCGCCTTATGGGGTTTCCAAGGAGTGGCTGGTGGATTCAAACTGCCAACCTTTTGGTTAGCAGCCAAGCTCTTAACCACTGTGCCACCAGGGCTCCCACATATAACTAGGAGCCTGGAAAAGAGGGTACTACCAACATTGGTTCAGAAGCTCAGTGATGTTAGAGCCACTGTCTCTGTCTTTCTCTTGGCCTTTTCCTCATATATCACCTCATAGTCACAAAAATGTCTGCCCATCATAATGGCATTTGTATTCCATGCAGGAAGGATGAAGGTGAATGAGGGGCTGTGCCACAGCGTCTTTTAATTTAAAAAGTTTATCCTCCCCACTCTGATGTGCCTTCTTTTACTTTTAATTGGCCGGAGTTGAGTCTCAACAAGCACTGAAAATGGCTTGGGAGCAGGGGCTGTGGGTGGGAGCTAGGATAGGGTACCACCAGGGTCTGCCAAAAAATGCATTAAACACAATCACACACGTGAGACTTATTTTTTCATTTTTAGCAACACCTTAAATGGGAGTTATAGAATAAAGAAGGGAAGTATGAGCCATTTTGCTAGTTTTTCAAATGTTCTCCTTTTCATGTGCGATCATTTTTTTCAGAATTTCCTATTCCTGTTCTTTTGGTACCTGGGTTAAATTTAACTAAATATTTAATAAATTAGGTATAGAAACCAATACAAGTTGTGCTACATGGTGCAATGTGACATGTTGTAACTACTAAGTCAACAACTGCTGTTTGCTAAAAAATACTGCATAGCAAGCTACCCAAAACTCAGTGGATTAAAACAACACTCAGTTATTCTCAGGATTCTGCTGATCAGCTGTTTCATTGGGGCTTCCCTGGGGCTCTGCTGTGCTCCACTTGTCTCTCAGTCTCCTTGTGGCACCAGTAGACTCTCCCAAGTATACTCTTTACAAGCCAATGGCTGAGGTGCAAGGGAGCAAGCCCTCAATGCAAACACTTTCCAAGCCTTTGCTTGCATCACATCTACTAAAGTCTCACTGGCCAAAGCAAGTCACACAACCAAGTTCAGAATCAAGAGATTGAGATATATCTCCACGCATAGAGTGGGAAGAAGCGGGAACATTTTTAGAGACTAACCTAATCTACCACAATCTTCCCACTCGTTTTGGGCATGATGACTGAACGATACTGATTGTTCTGGCTTATCCAGAATATAACGTAGTGCTATTTTCATCATGCACCTTGGGTGGCACAAATGGTTAAGTGCTCAGCTACTAACCGAAAGGTTGCCAGTTCAAATACACCCAGAGATGCCTTGGAAGAAAGGCCTGGCATTCTACTTCTGAAAGGTCACAGCCATTGAAAACTCTGTGGAGCACTGTTCTGCTCTGAAACACATGGGGTCGCCATGAGTCGAAATTGACTCAACAGCAACTGGTGGTCTTTTCTCCATATGTCTAAAAAACAATAGTGTTAGGTGTAAGATATAAAACTCTATCCTTATATTCTTAATAAATATATATTTGAAACACCATGGTTGAAAAATACAGTCTATTATCATGCTCAGGGTCACTGCAAAATCTCAATAGAAACTTGCCTTGGTGTCATATGCTGTCTGTCATAGAAGTTGGCAGGGTCCAGACCTTTGAATGGCATGAATCCCTAAAGTTGCTACTTTCATGCAGATAAACACTTGTTATGATATACATTTCAAAAGCCAGAGGAGGTCTGGCTGGGAAAATAAGCTCAATGTTGTATAAATATGCAGCAGTCATGAAGAGTTCTTTCTATTCCAAGAGTGGGACACAAGTCAAAGGAGGTAATGACCCTGAAACATTGTACTTGCTATGCTGATAAAACTTACCATATCTCATGAGCTCGGCGATCCCAATCCTCAGGGGTTTCACCTGCATGCTTTAAAATTCTCACTCGCCTTGAATTGCCATTCTCTCCCACAGTCCATACCCTAGTATTGCAGATACAGTGAGTCTGGAGCATCTGGTCTAGATCCTCCTCATTATTTCCTCCTGCAGAGTAGGTCAGATACGCTTGGTAATGCATTCCAGGACTTACAGCAACTGAGTAATATTAGTAAGAATAATAGCTAACACTTATCAGACACTTCAGGTATTTTTACTGCAATGCTGTTAGTTGCTGACAAGTCAATTCTGACTCACAGTGACCCCCGTGTGCAGAATAGAACTGGGCTTCGTAGGGTCTTCAAGGCTGTGACTTTTCAGAAACAGATCGTCAGACCTGTCTTTCTAGGTGCCTCTGGGTGGATTTGAACTGAACCTTTTGGCTAGTAGTCGAGTGCTTAACCATTTGCGCCACCCAGACAACCCTACTTTACTACGTGGAGTGAGTAATATTGTTTCCTCTTGTAATAGATAAAGAAATAGCTGCTTTTGACATTGAAGCAGCTTGCCTAGGACCAACTTTTATTTCATTAAAAAGATGAAGAAAAGTCTATGGTGTTTAAGTTCAAAGCAGAAAGAAAAGAAAATGAATGCATTGACTTGTATTAAATGAAAAAGTATTAGTATTGAAAATGACTGGCATATTCTTTACTGTAAATAGATTAGCTCCATTTTTGTACACAATGCTACATACAATGAATCAATAAAGAGAAAAATTATCATTGACCTTTGTCATGAGAAATAGAACTGTCAGTGATGAGTCCTCCAACGTGATCTTCAAACAAGATGAACAATTTTAGAAAGGAAATGTAGCCCAGAAGTACTTTCAAAACTCTGTGATGCAAATTCACGGCTCTGGTTCTCGCTCTCGTGTGAGGACGAGGTGGCCTCTGAAAGATGGTGAGCTTGACCTGTAGAATTACGATAGGAAGAGTTCACAATGTTAAACTACTTCTGTAAATGGATGGGAGACAGAACTTCTTTTCTGGAGAATTGACGTGCACAGTGAGCTGAGTGCATATCATCCATAAAGTCAAGAGGAGCCGAGTTGGTTGAATGGATAGGGCACATATTAAATTGATAGTGATTAATTAGTTTTATGTCACTTTGATGCTTTTAGACTTGTTCATAGTGTGGTTTTCAATTATTTTAGTATTATTGGAAGAGCCAAGATTAGACTGTAGTTATTAGAATTAGATGAGTTACCTTATTTGCAGAGTAGGATAACCTTTGCTATTTTCCTTTCACGTGATCAGTGCCATTTGCAAAGAAAAGGAAATGAGGTAGTGCGAACATATACAAAGGCTTAACAGAGGGCTAGATTGTTAAAAGCAGGATCAGATAAACTATACACTCAAAATTCAGAAAGGTGCTTGGATGGATTATTTAGATTCTTATCGTCACTTGCTGTCATTTTTTTTAGTCATATGAAGATGCAAAAAGACAAGAAAGAAGCAGACTTCTGAACTTCTGAGAAACAATCAGAAAATATAATCATTGTAAATTCCTCACATTTAATTGGGAAAATATCTTCCTGTGATGACATGCTAAAGAATATGTTTGTATATTTTATGTATATGTGTGTAAATATTCATATACATACATGCACACCCATACACATGTAAGCACACACACACACTCATATATATATAAAGAGAGACAATCTTAATGAGACTCTATGAATCACATGCCCAGTCTGCAAACCGCTGAACCAAATGGGGTATAAATTTGAAAACTATGTTGGTTACAAAACTTTATTCTATTACATTATCAGGTGGGGAGCAGGACCAAAAAGGTAGATAATCTTTCAGATGTTATTAGCAAAAGTGACAGCATAGTACCAAGCTTCTTCACATCAAACAAAAGGTCCAAGGGACTACATTTGTGCGTGTGTGTGAGAGAGAGGGAGAATGAGACAGAGGCGTCTGAGAAGTGACTAGCATCATAGAAATCCTTTTATAATAAACCCCAGGTGAAGGACAATTCACCCTCTTGATATGAATTCTAACCCCCTCATTTCTTTTGAACTCTCCCTCCATTAATTGAGCTATTATCTTCCTTATATTCATTCTTTTCCCTTAACATATAAACAAAGAATAATCTATCTTATTTTAACAAAAAATAATAAAAACTTGCCATTGACTTTATGACCCCTTTTTTTCAAAGTCACTCTTCTGGAAAGAGTATTCTCTGCTCTCATGTTTTTCATCCAGTGAAATCTGGCTACTTTTTCTTGTAAAGATCATAGTTGACTTCCTGATTGCTAACTTCATCTTTTAACATCCTATACTCGTTGCTGTAGAGTCGATTCTGACTCACAGTGACCCTATACGATATATATAACATCCTATTTGATTTACTTATTTATTACATTTATCATCTGCCTTTCCTCCATTAGAATATAACCTCCAAGAGGGCAAATGTTTTTCTCTATCTTGCTCACTGACGTATCTCCTGATTTTAGAATGGTGCCTAGTACAAACGGAGCTCAAAAAAAATTTCTGAATGAATGAATAAGTAAATGAGAAGGAGGATGTGGTCTGTTTAAGCTGTTGGGGCTGGTATTGTCTCCCTTCCCTATCCAACACCCTCTGAGTAGCAAATATCTAACCACTGGCTCTTTCTATCATGGGATATTTTCTTAAGTGTGATAAATATACGTATAATAAAATATTTGCCACTTTAACATTTTTCGTATGTACAATTCAATGACATTACTTACGTTGTCATGTTGTGCCACCATCATCACTGTTTACAAATTTTTTCATCACCCTTAACAGAAGCTAAGTGTCCCTTAAGCAATGACTCCCTTTTTTCCCCTCCCTCCTAGTAACCGCTAATAAACTTTGGTTTCTAAACTTTTGTCTACTCTAGATATTTCATATAAGTTGGATCATACAATATCTTTATGGTAGAATAATATTTCAATGTACATTTATACCACATTTTGTTTATCCATTTATCTGCTGATGGACATTTAGGTTGTTTCATCTTTTGTCTGTTGTGAATATTGCTTCAGTGAACATTGGTGTACATGCATCTGTGTCCCTGTTTTCAATTCTTTTGGGTTTGTACCTAGGAGTAGAATTGTTGGATCATATAGTAATTCTATGTATAACTTTTTGAGGAATCACCAGACCATTTTCCTCAACAGCTGTAACTACAATCCCACCAGAAATGGATGAGGGTTCTAATTTCTCCACATCCTCAGGAACTATTATTTTCCTTTTTTTATTATTATAGCCATCTTAGTGGAGTTGAAGTGATATCTCATTGTGGTTTTGATTTGTAATTCCCTAGTAATTAATGACATTGAGCATCTTTTCAGGTGCTTATTGCCCATTTGCATTTCTTCTTTGGTGAAATGTCTATTCAGATCCTTTGTCCATTTTTTAATTGGTTTGTCTTTTTATTGTTATGTTGTTGTTGTTAGGTGCTGTGGGGTTGATTTTGATTTATAATGACTCCATGTGACAGAGTAGAACTGTCCCACTGGGTTTTCTTGGCTGTAATCTTTACAGGAGCAGATTCCCAGATCTTGTTCCCACAGAGCAGTTGAGTGGGTTTGAACTGCCAACCTTTCGGTTAGCAGCCATCCCTTAACCATTTTGCCACCGGGACTCCTCTGTTAGGTTGTAGGAGTTCTTTATATATCTTGGACATTAAACCCTTACAAGATATATAGTTCCTCAACTTTTTTCCCAATCATGTTGTCTTTTCACTTTGTTGATAAAGCCCTTTGATGAACAAAAGAAGATTCTTTACAGAACCCACTACTAGAGGCCTCTACATTGTACCATCCCCAGAAGTGGGTAATGCGAGGTCTGACGACTTGGGCAAATTCCTTTCATGAAAGCTGTAGCCTGGCTTCTTTCTGGGCATTATCTGTTCCATGGGAATTCATAGGCCATTGCACACTTTTCACTCAAATCAGTAAGGAAAAAATAATTTTTCCAAAACATAAACTAGGTAGGAGAAACTATTGATGCTCTGGCAAAAACTCAGATTATGAAAATAAATTTGTCCTCTAAATATTCAGCTTTGAAATCTATGTATGAGTCATAGTAGAGACAAACAGTCCTGTAAAGAAACACAACCACAGGCCAGTGAATGAAGGTATTAGAATATCTAAAATAAAGAATATGCTATGGAATGATAGGAATGGAAATACAGGAAGAGTCAAATGCAAAATATAGCGATAACCAACCAACAGTAGCCAAGTTTATTTTCTTCTTTAGTTAATGGATATCTTCTCCGGAAAGCCTTGTTACCTTTGAAATACAGAAAATGTAGTGTAATTTCCTTTAAAAAGCCAAAGATCTTAAAACAAGAGATATTTCCATCAATATCAGAATCAAAACACACATCAAATCAGAAAAATAGCAGAACGCTAAGTTCCTGCGGCAGACATTGCTATAGGTTGATCCAACTCCATTTCCTTTTCTTCCCAAGACCAAAGCTAGATTATACTTCCCTGTCTCTCTTTCAGTTAGGTAGGGGTAGATGACTGAGTTTTGGTCAAAAAAAGTGAATGGAAATTATGTGTGTCATTTTCAGGTCTCAAAATCCTTCTGTGCTCTTTGAGTTATGACTTGGAGGAAAGATACTTGTCATTTTATACTATATACAGACATAGATATAGATATGGATATGGATATACATATAGATATATTAATGGAAAGTTGGATGGATGTAACTTGTTGTATGCAAAGCAAAAAGTTTTGTAATACTGTCACCTATATTAAATCAAGAGACAGACCATGTACCTACTAATTCTTTATCTCCAGAGTAAGTTTTCAAAACATAAGCACAATTGACATTTTGAGCTGGGTTTGTTGTGGGAGACGGTCTTGTGTATCGTAGGAGGTTTTGCAGAATCCCTGGCCTCTACCAACTAGAGGCCTCAGTGGGCAGGCCAGAATCCCTGGCCTCTACCCACTAACAGTTGCCATTGAGTTGACTCCATCTCATGGTAACCTCATGTGTTATAGAATAGTACTGTGTTCCATAGGATTTTCAAGGGTATGACATTTCTGATGCTGACTGCCAGACCCTTCTTTAGACATGCCTCTGGGTGGGTTCAAACCATCAACCTTTTGGTTAGCAGCTGAGCTCATTAACCCTTTATACTGCCCAGGGACTCCCTCTACCCACAAGCATCCTCCTGATAGTGACAATCAAAAACGTCCAGGGGTGGGGGTGGGGGACAAAATTACGCTCAATTGAGAACCACTGCTGTAAAGGAAGGAATTGAAAAGAATAGGATCATTTATGTATATTGACCCTATTGGCTTTCTTTGGCAAAGTATCAACATTAAGAGATAAACTCAAGGAAGACTTAGCTAGTCTACAGCAGAAGTAA
Organism: Dugong dugon; assembly: GCA_030035585.1. Lineage (NCBI taxonomy): Eukaryota > Metazoa > Chordata > Mammalia > Sirenia > Dugongidae > Dugong > Dugong dugon. The sequence goes on from CM057462.1 coordinate 132,444,385, forward strand.
CAGGTAATATAGAGACTAGAAATTTGGAGACTCCAATGCTTAGGAAAGGTGAATTATTTCTAGACCTCAGTCTGTACGAAATAAGTTTGAAAAAGACTGAGCATCAAAGACTCAGTAAAACTTCTCAGAAGAATAAAGAGATTTAGCCCTACAAAAGAGATGACATAGAGAGTGTGATCTTTCCACCTATTATTTCAGATGGCCTAAAGGAATCGTTACTACATTAAAAGAACGGGAGTCTAGGGGAAAAAAAAATCTATTTGGCTTGAGAGTTATGTCTAAGAATAAACTTTAGGTATGCCTACTGGCATATGGAATTGACTGAAAGCAAATAGATCAGAAACCTAGTAAGTCTTTTATTGAATTGTATTGCTCAAGAAACCATATGCCCAAATGGAAACCACCTTCTGCCTCCCAAGTTTACTCCATTAGGAAGCAGGTTGTACAAGCTATCCTGACCCCAGAGAGTCCACATTCCCCAACATTAAGTTCAGATGTAACCAAGAAGTATGATAGACAAGGAAGAATAATGATAATAACAGACACTGAAGAAGTTAGATCCAGGAACTATGGAGAATAATGGACAAGAATGTACAGAGAGAAGATTCAAGGGTTTAATCAAGGAGGAATTTCCTTGTTCACTTTTATATTAAAAAAGTCATATGTGAGTGAATATTTACATTACACACACACACACACACACACACACACAAACACACGGTTCTATACCTGTGAACTTTAAATTTAGCAACTCTCAAAGACAGTTACAATGATACTTAAGTGTATTAGTATAACAGTTTTGTCCAGCCCTGCATAGATGGTTTCAAGGCTCATGTATTGTCACTTTAGGCTGAGTCATAATCCCATTTGTTAGACTATAATATGTTTGTTTTGTTTGATGCAGTTTTATTATCAAGTTACTTTTGATGAAAAGAGAAAGCCAAGATGCAAACATTAGAAACTTTAGGGAACTATTAGAAAGAAGCAAGACAAGTTGAAACCACTACCATCAACATTTATAGTTCTTGTGAAATATAATTTTACATGGATGTTTATACACTGGTAATTTTTAAAATGTCACTATATTTCAGTGTATGTTTATAAAATACAAAATTGATATATGCAAATTGAAACAAATAAATTGATATGAATAGATAAAAACTAAGATACTTCCCTTCCCAGCCTCTCTTAAATTCTAATGTATCTTGTTTAAGTCAATATTAATAGTCTTGTGTTTATTTTTCTACTCATTTCTTTACGTTCATAAACAAGTATTTAGATAAACAGATGAGAGCAAAGGCATGAATGAGAGAGATTTCTGGGTTTTTTAGTTTTCCTCTTTTGTTTTGTTTTGCTATTTTTGTTTGTCTTTGCGCAAAACGGTATCTGGGCCGATTATTCTTCATTTGTCCCCTGTGCCCCTCATACATTATCCTCTCTTCTCTTCTTCACTCAGTGGCCTGGAAGGCTGAACTTTAGTGATTGTACCAACTGCCTCTGTTGGGTTAGACACTGGAAAGAGATCAGAAGCAGAGAGAGGAGATTTTATATCTCTTCTGCTCCTCTTTTCCCAGTGACACTTTCATTCCTACCTTCCTGCCTTTCTGGCTGAGGCTGTGTTATTCATTTTCCCTTTTCACACATAAAGATGGTAGCAGCTTCTTGTAGTTGCTGTCCCTGGGTGTCTCTCTAACCCCTGCCCTCTGCTAGGTGAATATCCTTTATCACATACTTATAAGTTAAACCTTAAGAGTCTTAAGAAATCAAAAGACATTTGTCCATTTATTTAGTTCTTTATTAATTTCTCTCAGCAATGTTTTACAGTATTCAGTGTACAGTTCTCACATTTTTTTTTCTAAAATCATTCTTAAGTATTTTAAATGTTTTGATGCTATTGTAAATGTTTTAATGTTTCTTTTTATGTGTTACAGAAATGGTCTTTTTAATTAAATGCACACACCTAAATAAAACTGATTAATTTTTCTAAACATTTACCAAAATAAAAAATCCATTATACAATGTTTTCAGAAAAAGAAAGAAACAGCATTTGCCATGACTCTCTCTTTTTTATTTTTATATGACAAAAAAAGCAAAACCAAACCCATTGCCGTCGAATTGATTCTGACTCATAGTGACCCTATAGGACAGAGTAGAGCTGCCCCATAGGGTTTCCAAGGAGTGGCTGGTGGATTTGAACTCCCCACCTTTTGGTTAGCAGCTGAATGCTTAACCACTGCGTCACCAAGGTGATGTTTTTCTCTGTAACAGACACCTGTTTTTTTTTTTTTTGAAATCCCCATTTCCCCGTCCCCTTACTACCTAAAAAAAAAAAAAGAAACCAAAGCTGTTGCCATCAAGTCGATTCCAACTCATACTACCTCTTTGACTATGTATTTCCTTTTTTGATTTGTTTTTTTTTTTCATACTTTTAAAAAAATCATTTCTGTAGGGAAGAGGCTTGTGACCAGCACTAATCTTGAGTAGTTTGTTCTTTTTCTCTCCACAAGTGAATTAATGTCTACTCTTAAATGTCGTGTATCTACTCACATTTTCTTGGAGGAAAAAAAATCGAATGTCACACATCTTTTGTCTTGATGAATTTACCTATTCTAGATATTACATTTAAGTGGGATCATGTAATATTTGTCCTTTTGTGTCCAGCTTACTTCACCTAGCACACTGCTTTTAAGGTTTATCCATGTTGTAGCACATATCAGAACTTTGTTTCTCTTTATTGCTGAATAATACTATATTGTATGTCCGTACCATGTTTTATTTATTTATTCACCTGTTGATGGACATTTGGGTTGTTTCCACCTTTTGGCTATTGTGAATATGATGCAATAAATGTTGGTATGCATGTGTCGGTTTGAGTTGCTGCTTTCAATTCTTTTAGGTATATACCTAGGAGTGGAATTGATGAGTCATATGATATTTCTATGTTTAAATTTTTTAGGATCTGCCAAACTGTTTTCCATATTGGCTGCATCGTTTTACATTCCCACTAACAATGTACAGGTGTTCCAATTTCACCGCATTCTCACCAACATTTTCTGATAATGGCCAGCCTAGTAAGTATGAAGTGGTATCTCATTGTGGTGTTGAATTGCATTTTCCTAAGGACAAATCATGTTGAACATGTGCTTGTTGTCTGTTTGTATATCTTCTCTGGAGAAATGTTCATTCAAGTCTGCTCATTTTTTAATTGGGTTGTTAGTTTTTTTGTTGTTGAGTTTTATGAGCTCTTTGTATGTTCTGGATATTAAACCACTAGATAATCTATGGTTTCCAAATATTTTCTTCCATTCTGTGGGTTATCTTTTCACTTTCTTGATAATGTCCCTGATACACAACAGGTTTAATTTATTACAGTTACAATTTTTTCTCTTGTTGCTCATGCTTTTGTTGTCATATCTAAAAATCCGTTGCCTAAAAGAAAGTCCTAAAGTTTTACCCCTATGTTTTCTTCTAAGAGTTTTATGGTTTACAGCTTATATTTAGGTCATTGATCTATTCTGAGTTAATTTTTGTACATTGTGTGAGGTGTGGGTCCAGCTTCATTCTTTTGCGTGTTGAAATCCAGTTATCTCAGCATCATTTGTTGACAAGACTATTCTTTCCCTATTGAATGAACTTGGCATCCACAGAGAAAATCAATTAACCGTAGACATATGGGTTTATTTCTGAAATCTCAATTCTATTCCATTGGTCTATAAGTCTAACATTATGCCAGTTACACACCGTTTTTATTACTGCAGTTTTGCAGCATGTTTTGAAATTGAGAAGTGCGAGTTCTCCTAGTTCGTTCTTTTTTTTCTTTTTTCAAGATTATTTTGGTTATTTGGAGTCCCTTGCAATTCCATATGAATTTGAGGATAAGCTTTTTCAGTTCTGCAAAAAGAGCTTTGGAATTTTAGTAGGACTTGGGTGATGTCTGTAAATTCCTTTTAGTAGAATTGACAGTAATGTCTTCCATTTCATGAACAGGGAATGTCTTTCCATTTATTTGTTGTTGTTGTGTGTTATCAAGTCGATTCCAAATCATATCGACCATATAGGACAGAGTAGAACTGCCCTGTAAGTTTTCCTAGGCTGTAATCTTTATGAGAGCAAATTGCTAAATCTTTTCTCCTGCAGAGTGGCTGGTGTGCTCGAACCGCCAACGTTTCGCAGCCTAGCAGCTGAGTTCTAAACCATTGTGCCACCACAGCTTCTTTCCATTTTGTTTAGATCTCCTTTAAGTTTGTTCAGCAGAGTTTTAATAGTTTTCAGTGTAAAGGTCTTTCAACTCCTTCCCTGAATATATTCGTAGGTATTTTATTCTTTTAGAAACTATTGTAAAATAAATGGTTTTCTTAATTTCCTTCTCACATGGTTTGTTGCAGATGTACAGAATCACAACTCACTTTTTTGAGTGTATGTTGCTCTTGTAACTGCCATGTGACTGAATTTTTTTATTAGCTCTAGTAGCTTTCTTGTGGATTCTTTGGGATTTTCTATATATGAGTATCATGTCATCTGAGAATGAAGTTAGTTTTACTTCTTTTCTGATGTAGATGACTTTTATTTGTTTTTCTTACCTAATTGCTCTGGATAGGCCTTTCAGTACAGTGTTGGATAGCAAAGGTGAAAGCAGACATCCTTATCTTTTTCCTGACCTTAGGGGCAAAGCTTTCAGTCTTTCACCATTGAGGGTGATGTCCACTGTGGCAGTGGCCTCACTAGGGTTGGTGTTACCCGGTGTGGTAACTCACAGTTTGACCCCCCCGATGCTAATTAACAATATTAAGTGTAGCTAAAACACCAGAAATTTTGACAAAATCAGCATCTTTAAAAACACCCCCAACAACAAAAACAACAGTGCATGCCTGTAGTGCATGCAGATGAAACCATGTGATTCAGAGTGTCATTGTAATAGGGTAATAATGACAGCTCTGACCGGAGCACGTTTGAAGGTTCAAAAAGTAAATTAGCATAAAGTTTTAGCCTTGTAGGTATACTGATACATGTAAGCTCGGCTTATAAATTTTTGGTTGTTATTGTTATAACTGACTACAAAGTTATTTTTTTCTTTTTTTGGCCAGAACATTGAGATTTATTAACTTGTACTCTTTCTGCTGGCCAGCTTTCCAGTCAAATGGTTAAAAAACAAACCAAACCAAAACTTCTGAAGAGGTAATTTGGAGAGAAAAGAAAAAAAGCAAACCTTTAAGAGTCTTCATAATACTTATGTACCATAAAAGGCTAGTTAATTTCAAGGTCCATTCTTCCATTTTTCATAATTTTAGGGTAGCCCTCATTCATATCTACTCTAGTTACAATAGTACTTTAAACAGAGTACAGAATTAAACTGTTAGCATATGAATCTGCTAGAAGAAAGCTTATTTTAGACTATTCTACAGTTTTATCTTAGATGTACCTACTTAATGTATAGTTTTTTTTTAATATTAAGAACTTTTTTTTACTGTTGTAATTAAATGAGGTTTATATTTCATGTTGGCCTCCCATACAAATGTTTTTTTTTAAATGCATTGCTCACCCTATTCTGTGACAGCACACTCCTCCTTTCTGCCCGATTCCCCATGACCATTCAACCACCTCCTAACTCTCTCTGCCTTCCCATCTCACCTCTGGACAGAAGCTGCCCCTTTGGTCTCTTGTAACTACTTGACTAAGAGGCACACTCTTCACAAGTATAACTTTATGTCCCACAGTCCAGTCCAACCCTGTCTGAAGAGTTGGCTTCAGAAGTTGTTTTAGTTCTGGGGTGATAGAGAGTCCAGAGGCCATACTTTCTGGGGCACCTCCAGTCTCAGTCAGACCATTAAGTCTGGTCTTCTTACCAGAATTTGACTTCTGCACCCCGTCCTTCTACTGCTTCATCAAGGACCCTCTGTAGTGTTCCCTGTCAGGGCACCATCAAATTCTTCTGGTCTCAGGCTGTTAAAGTGTCTGGTTTACATGGCCCATTTTGTCTCTTGGGCTAATACTTTCCTTGTGTCTTAGGTGTTCTTCTTTCTCCTTTACTCCAAGTGGTTGGGACCAATTGAAGCATCTTAAATGGCCACTTGCAAGCTTTTAAGACCCCAGACGCCACTCACCAAAGCAGGATGCAGAACATTTTCTTAATAAGCTCTGTTATGCCAATTGACCTAGATGTCCCCTGAAAGCATGGTCCCCAGACCCCCATCCCTGCTACTCTGTATCTCAAAGTATTTAATTGTATTGAGGAAACTTCTTAGGTTTGGTTTAGTCCAGTTGTGCTGACTTCCCCTGTAGTGTGTGCTGTCCTTCCCTTCGCCTAAGATGATTCTTATCTACCATCTAGTTAGTGAATAACCCTCACCCTCCTTCCCCACCCCTGTAACCATCAGAGAATGTTTTCTTCTGTGCTTAAACCTTTTCTTGAGTTCTTATAATAGTGGTCTTATACAGTACTTGTCCTTCTGTGACTGACTAAATTCAATCAGCATAATAAGTTCCAGTTTCCACCATGTTATACAATGTTTCAAAGTTTCATTATTGTACTTTATTGTTGTGTAGTATTTCCATAGTGTGGATATACCATAATTTGTTTATACGTTCACCCACTGATGGCACCTAGGTTGCTTCCATCTTGTTGCTATTGTGAACAGTGTGGCAATGAACATGGGTGTGCATATGTCTATTCATGTGAAGGCTCTTGTTTCTCTAGGATATAGTCCAAGTAGTGGGATAGCTGCATCAAATGGTACTTCTATTTCTAGCTTTTTAAGGAGGTTCCAAATCGATTTCCAAAGTGGCTGTACCATTTTACATTACCACCTACAGTGCATAACTGTTCCAGTCTCTCCACAACCTCTCCAGCATTTATTATTTTGTGTTTTTTGGATTAATGCTAGCTTTGTTGGGGTGAGATGATATCTCATTGTAGTTTTGATCTGCATTTCTCTAATGGCTAATGATCATGAGCATTTCTTCATGTGTCTGTTAGCTGCCTGAATATCTTTTTTGGTGAAATGCCTGTTCATATCCTTCACCCATTTTTTAATCGGGTTATTTGTCTATTTGTTGTTGAGGTTTTGCAGTACTGTGTAGATTTTAGAGATTAGATACTGATCAGATTTGTCCTAGCCAAAAGTTTTTTCCCAGCTGTAGGTTGTCTTTTGACTCTTTTGGTGAAGTCTTTAGATGAGCATAAGTGTTTGATTTTTAGGAGCTCCCATTTATCTAGTCTCTCTTCTGGTGCTTGTGCATTGTTACTTATGGTTCTTATTGTGTTTATGCCATGTATTAGGGCTCCTAGCATTGTCCCTATTTTTCTTCCATGATCTTTATCATTCTCAATTTTATATTTAAGTCTTTGATCCATTTTGAGTTAGTTTTTGTACATGGTGAAAAGTACGGGTCTTGTTTCAGTTTTTTTGCAGATGGATATACACGTATGCCAGCACCATTTGTTAAAGAGACTGTCTTTTCCCCAGTTAATGGACTTTAGGCCTTTATCAAATATTAGCTGCTCATAGGGGGATGAGCTTATATCTGGATTCTTCTGTTCCATTAGTCTATGTATCTGTTGTTGTACCAGCACCATGCTGTCTTGACTACAATGGCAGTATAATAGGTCCTAAAATCAGGAACAAAGGCCTCCCACTTTGTTCTTCTTCTTGAGTAACGCTTTATTTATTCAGAGACTCTTCCCTTTCCATATGAAGTTTGTGATTTGTTTCTCCATCTCATTATAAAATGCTGGTTGAATTTGGATTGGGATTGCATTGTATCTGTACATTGCTTTGGGTAGAATTGAAATTTTCACTATGTTGAGTCTACCTATCCATGAGCAATGTATATTTTTCCACTAATGCAGGTCTCTTTTAGTTTCTTGCAGTAGTGTCTTGTAGTTTTCTATGTAAAGATCTTTTACATCTCTGGTTAGATTTATTCTTAAGTATTTTATCTTCTTGGGGGCTACTGTAAATGGTATTGATTTGGACATTTCCTCTTCAAGGTTCTCTTTGTTCGTGTAAAGGAATCCGATTGATTTTTGTATGTTTATTTGTATCCTGAAACTTTGCTGAAATCTTCTATTAGTTCCAGTAGTTTTCTTGTGGATTCTTTGGGGTTTTCTATATATAAGATCATATCATCTGCAAATAGAGATACTTTGCTTTCTTCCCTACCTATTTGGATGCCCTTTATTTCTTTTCTAGCCTAATTGCTCTGGCTAGGACCTCCAGCACAATGTTGAATAAGAGTGGTGATAAAGGGCATCTTTGTCTTGCTTCTGTTCTCAAGGGGAATGCTTTCAAAGTCTCTCCATTTAGGATGATGTTGGCTGGTGGTTTTGTATAAATGCCCTCAATTATATTGGGGAATTTCCCTTCTATTCCTATTTTATTGAGAGTTTTTATCATGAATGGGTGTTGGACTTTGTCTAATGCCTTTTCTGCATCAATTGATAAGATCATGTGGTTCTTGTCTTTTGTTTTACTTATGTGATGGATTACATTGATTGTTTTCCTGATATTGAACAATCTCTGCATACCTGGCATAAATCGCACTTGGTCATGGTGAATTATTTTTTTGATATGTTGCTGAATTCTATTGGCTAAAATTTTGTTGAGGATTTTTGCATCAATTTTTATGAGGGATATCAGTCTGTAATTTTCTCTTTTTGTGGTGTCTTTACCTGGTTTTGGAGAGTATTCCATCCTTTACTATGCTCTCAAATACCTTTAGTAGAAGTGGTGTTATCTCTTCTCTGAAAGTTTGTTAGAATTCTCCAGTGAAGCCATCTGGGCCAGGGCCGTTTTTTGTTGGGAGTTTTTTAACAACCTTTTCAATCTTTTCTTTTGTTATGGGTTTATTTCGTTGTTCTATCTCTGTGTTAATTTAGGTAGGCAGTGAGTTTCTAGAAATTTGCTCATTTCCCCTAGGTTTTCAAATTTTTCAGAGTACAATTTTTCATAGTAATCTGTTATGATTCTTTTAATTTCATTTGGGTCTGTTGTGATATCACCCATCTCATTTCTTATGTGGGTATTTGCTTCCTCTCCTGTTTTTCTTTTGTCAGTTTGGCCAATGGTTTATCAATTTTGTTGATCTTTTCAAAGAATCAGATTTTGGACTGGTTAACTCCTTCAATTGTTTTTCTATTCTCTGTTTCATTTAATTCTGCTCTAATTCTTATTATTTCCTTCCTTCTGGCAGTTGTAGGCTTCTTTTACTGCTCTCTTTCTACTTGTTCCAGTTGTAGGGTTAGTGCTTTGATTATGACCCTTTCTTCTTCTTAGGTGTGTGCATTTATTGCAATAAACTGACCTCTGAGTACTGCTTTTGCTGTGTCCCAAAGGCTCTGATAGGACGTGTTTTCATTTGCCTTTGATTCTATGAATTTCTTTATTCCATCCTTAATTTCTTCTATAACCCAGTAGTTTTTGAGCAAGGTGTTCTTCAGTTTCCATGTGTTTGATTTTTTCTTTTCCTTGCTTTTTGTGTTCTTGATTTCCACTTTTATAGCTTTATGGTCAGAAAAGATGCTTTGAAATATTTCGATGTTTTGGATTTTGTTAAGGCTTGCTTTATGGCCTAATATGTGGTCTCTTCTGGAGAATGTCCCATGTGAGTTGGAAAAGAAAGTGTATGTGATGGTTAAGATTCTGTGTCAGCTTGGCTGGGCCATGATTCTCTGTGTTTTAATGTAATCACTCCCATGGTTGAATATATTGTGAGTAGCCAATCAGTTGAAAGGGAGTCTCCTTGGGCGTGTGGCCCGCATTTGTATATAAGCTGACTTTCTGGCTTTTTGCTCTCTCTGGATCCTGTGGCTGCTTCCTGTCATCTCATCTCCCGTTCTTGGGACTTGAGCTGTCAGCTTATCTGCCGAACCTGGGATTCGTCAATCTGCACAGCCGGTGAGTGGGAGTCCTGCTCTCCAAACTTCCTATCTTGTGCTTGCCAGCTTCTGTAGCTGTGTGACTTGGGAGAGGCCTCTACCCTGATCCATGGACTTGGGACATTCTAGCCTCTACAATCACTTGAGCTGTTTCCTTGATATAATCTTTCTTTATATATATATTTATACACTTTACTGGTTTTACTTCTCTAGAGATTCCAGCCTAAGACAGTATACTTGGTTTCTGTTGGGTGCAGTGTTCAGTATATCTCTATGAGATCAAGTTGATTGACTGTAATATTTAGCTCTTCTGTGTCTTTGTGGAGCTTCTTTCTGGATGTTCAGTCCTTCACCAAAAGTGGCTTGTTGAAGTCTCCTACTACAATTGTGGAGCTGTCTATCTCTCTCTTCAGAGCTGTTAGTTCGTTTTATGTATTTTGGATACCTGTTGTTGGGTGCATAAATATTTATTATAGTTATGTCCTCCTGGTGTATTGACCCTTTAATCATTATATAGTGTCCTTCCTTATCCTTTGTGGTGGATTTTACTTAAAGTCTATTTTGTCAGAGATCAATGTTGCCACTCCTGCTCTTTTTTGAGTGTTGTTTGCTTGATATTATTTTTCCTTCCTTTGAGTTTTAGCCTGTTTGTGTCTTTCAGTCTAAGGTGCATCTCTTGCAGGAAACATATAGATGTATCATGCTTTTTTATCCAATCTGCCACTCTCCATCTCTTTATTGGTGCATTAAGTCTGTTTACATTCAGCGTAATTATTGATAGGTATGAGTTTAGTGCTGTCATCGTGGTATCTCTTTTTGTATGTTGTTCACAGGTTCTTTGTTCCCCTCAATTTTCTGTGCTGAGTCATTTTTTTTTATGTTTTTTTTTTTTTTTTATCTTTTTCATTGTTGTAGATTTTGTGTTTGTTGGGTCTTTATGTTTTTCTACTTTTTTATTTTGATTTGTAGGATTGTTAGATTCCTCTGTGGTTACCTTAATATTTACCCCTATGTTTCTAAGTTTATACCAGTCTTTTATTACTTTATATCACCTTAACTTCTCCTCCATATGAAAAATCAATACCTGCATTTTTTAAGTCCCTCTTTTTTGTTTTAATGTTGTCCCTTTTTACATATTGATATCTGTTTGCCTATTTTCAATGTTTTATCTTTGATGTATTTTCAATTTCCCTGTCTGAGTCAATATCTGGTTGCTCTGTCCTGCGTTCTAGTCTTAGGTTGTTATCTGGTATTACTGATTATCTAACCGTAGGACTCTCCTTAGTATTTCTCGTAATTTTGGTTTGGTTTATGCAAATTCCCTTAACTTCTGTTTATCTGGAAATGCCCTAATTTTGCCATCGTATTTGGGAGACAGTTTTGCTGGATATATAATTCTTGGCTGGCAGTTTTTTTCCTTCAAGGCTTTATATATGTCATCCCATTGCCTTCTGACCTGCATGGTTTCTGCTGAGTAATCTGAGCTTATTCTAATTGACTCTCCTTTGTAGATAACTTTTCTTTTATCCCTAGCCGCCCTTAAAATTCTCTCTTTATCTTTGGTTTTGGTTAAGTTTGATTACAATATGTCTTGGTGATTTTCTTTTGGGGTCTACCTTATGTGGGGTTCGATGAGCATCTTGGATAGATATCTTCTCATCTTTGATGACATCAGGGAAGTTTTCTGTCAACAAATCTTCTACAATTTTCTCTGTGTTTTCTGTTATCACCCCACCCCCCATTCTGGTACTGCAATCACTCGTAGGTTATTTCTCTTGATAGAGTCCCACATGACTCTTAGAATTTCTTCATTCTTTTTAATTCTTTTATCTGATTTTTCCTCAAATAAGTTGGGCTCAAGAGCTTTATCTTCAGTGTCACTAATTCTAACTTCTACTGCCTCAGTTCTGCTCCTATGACTTTCTATTGAGTTGTCTAATTCTGAAATTTTATTGTTAATCTTCTGGATTTCTGATTGCTGTCCCTCTGTAGATTCTTGCAGCCTATTAAATTTGTCATTATGTTCTTGAATAACTTTTTTAAGTTCTGCTACTACTTTGTCAGTATGTTCCCTGGCTATTTCTGCATTCTGTAGAATGTCCTTTAGAGTTTCTAGAAGAGTTCTGTATATTAATCTTTTGTATTCACCTCTGGTAATTCCAAGGAATTCTCTTCCTCCAGAGTATTTATTTATTCTTTATTTTGGAGACTTGCTGAAGCCATCATGGAATGCCTCTTTATGTGATTTGATATTGACTGTTGTCTCCAAGCCATCAATAAGTTATTATACTTTTATTTTATATTTGTTTTGTGAGTCCCAGCTTCTTGTTGTGTTTTGTGTTGATATGCCTCAATAGGCTGCTCGTGTGTGCTAGTTGATTATTGACACCTTTGAATCTCTAACATCCTATCACCAGGTAGTTAGTTCTGTAACTAAGTATGTACACATAGGAGTCTGTTAAATTTTCCTATGTGGGTTCAGCTCAGGTGTCCAGGCAGTCAGTCACCAAGTGTGTGGTGCAGGCTCTCACCCACAGTCCTAGAGAGGCTTGGGTGATTGGTGCAGGCACTGGACTCTGGCTGTGGTGGGAGATCACACACTGAGCCACACGTGGCTGATGGCTGCCTCTGAGAGTCTGAAAGAAAAGCATGTCCCTATTCTCTAGGGTGAGTAGGTAGGTGAGTTTTGCAGCCAGACTATGAGCACCCCAGTCTGTTGGCTGTAAAGACTCAAAGGCACCACTTTTTCTTGGACTCCTGTAACAGGTGACTAGGAAGTTTAGGTGACACCACCAGTCCTCAAGCCCCTGTTGTGGATAGATAAAAGTGCCTACTTAAGGGGCAGGAGTATTTCAAGGGTCACAAATCTGCCACTTCACAGCTGAAACAGTTGAAGTTAAACTTCAGATGTTTGCCCTGTTGTACTGTGGTAGTGAAGGCTAACGCTGTTGTACAGTCTATACAGGGGTGGAAGGCACTCAGATTCTGCAGACCCTTTATACCTGTGCCTAGCAAAGGAGCTGTGCTAACCCTGTTTTCCTGGCTTAGGGGGGCCAGTAGCTTATTTGTTCCCTCTCCAAGGCCAGGAGAATGGGTCAGAGTGCCTTATGGGATTTACTTCCGGTGCAGTGGACTCCCTGTGCAGAGTGCAGAGGAAGGAGGTAAAAGGGAGAGAAGTTTTTCCCAAATGGGCTTTTTTTTTTAAATCCCCGTGAAAGGCCACACACTGATCTTCAGCCACTTGGGAGCTGATTTTTGCTGGTTCGGAGTGTCCAAGCAGAATCTCTGCTGCCTCGTCTCTCTCGATGTGGAAACTGCTACCCGAGAACACACACAGCAGAGCTGTTTGCCTGCTTCACTGCAGACCCAGTGTGGCTGCAGACCTGCAGTTCCACTGCCGCCACTCTGGCGCTCTTCGCTTTTTCAAACCATCTCCCTCTCCCCCTACCACTCGGTCTGATTCCTCAACTTCGCCTTGTTAAGGGCTCCTAGATATTCATATACAATCAAATCACTTGTTTTTCCAGGTCTTTGCTGTAAGAGTGATATAGGAAGTGTCTGACTACACTGACATGTTGGCCACTCCCCTCTGGAAGAATATTTTTCTTTTCTTTCTTTTTTTTTTTTTATATTTTATTGTACTTCAGGTGAAGGCTTACAAAACAAATAGATTCTCATGAAACAGTAGTACACATGTTGTTTTATGACTTTGGTTAACAACCCCACAACATATTAACCCTCTAAATTCTCAGCCTTTATTTTTTTTTTTTGGTGAAAATACACATAGCCAAAGTTACACCATTTCAAAAATTTCAACATACACAGTTCAGTGACATTGACTATGCTCTTCCAGTTGTGGTGTTATTCTCACTTAAGGTGAAGGCTTACAGAACAAAATAGTTTCTCATTTAACAGTTACTACACATATTGCCCTATGACAATGGTTAACAATCTCACAACACATCAACAATATCCTTACTCAACCTTGGGTTCCCTATCACCAGCTTCCTTGTCCCCTTCGGCCTTCTGGCCCTTGTCACTGGACTCCTGTACCTCGTTAGTCTCATTTGGTTTTAGGGGGCTGTGAACTCCCAGGCTGAACAGTGAACCTTGGAGGTAACTTCACCACTGAGCTAAAAGGGTGTCTGGGGGCCACACTCTCGGGGTTTCTCCAGTCTCCTTTAGGCCAGTAAATCTGGTCCTTTTTATGTGAGTTAGAATTATGCGCTACATCCTTCTGCAGCACTGTCCAGAATGCTCTGTTGTGATCCTGGTCAGAGCAGTCAGTGGTGGTAGCAGGGCACCATCTAGCTGTACTGGACTCAGTCCAGTGGAGGCCTTGGTAGCTGTCAACAATTTGTCCTTTGGACTAATCTTTTCCTTGTATCCTGTTCTCTTCATTTTTCCTTGCTCCCGAAGGGATGAGACCAGTGGAGTATCTTAGATGGCTGCTCACAGGCTTTTCAGACCCCAGACACTACTCACCAAGGTAGAATGTACAGCATTGTCTTTATAAGCTGTGTCATGCCAATTGCACTAGATGTTCCCCGAGACCATGGTCCCCACAGCCCTCCGCCCAACAATTCAGTCCCTCAGGGAGTTTGGATGTGTCTATGGAGCTTCCATGACCTTTCCTTGTACAGGTTGTGCTATTTTCCCCTGTATTGTGTACTCTCTCACCCTTCACCCAAGATACCACTTATCTATTGCCTATTTAGTATTTCCCCCCCACCCCTCCCATCCCTGGTAACCGTCAAAGATTGTTACATTTTATGTGGGCACTTTTTCATGGGTTTTACAATAGAGGTCTCATATAATATTTGTCCATTTGTGATTGACTTATTTCACTCAGCATAATGTCCTCCAGTTTCATCCATGTTATGAGATGCTTCACAGATTCATTGTTGTTCTTTCTCATTGCATAGTACTCCATTGTGTGTATGTACCATAGTTTGTTTATCCATTCATCTATTGATGGGCATCTAGGTTGTTTATCGTTTTGCTATTGTGAACAATGCTGCCATGAACGTAGGTGTGCATATGTCTCTTCGAGTGACGACTCTTATTTCTCTAGGATATATTCCTAGGAGTGGGATTGCTGGATCGAATGGTATGTCTATTTCTAGCTTTCTCAAGAAGCGTCATATCACTTTCCAAAATGGTTGTATCATTTTGCATTCCCACCAGCAGTGCATAAGAGTTCCCATCTCCCCACAGCCTATCCAACATTTGTTATTTCCAGTGTTTTTGATTCGTGCCAGTAATGCTGGGGTGAGATGGTATCTCATTGTGGTTTTAATTTGCATTTCTCTAATGGCTAGTGAATGCGAGCATTTCCTCATGTGTCTGTTGGCCATTTGAATGTCTTCTTTGGTGAAGTGTCTGTTCATTTCCTTTGCCCATTTTTTAATAGGATTATTTGTCTTTTTGTTGAAGAGGTGTTGGATTTTCTTGTAGATTATGGAGATTAGACCTTTGTCTGATTTGTACTGTCCAAAATTTTTCCCCATTCTGTAGGTTCTCTTTTAACTCTTTTGGTGAAGTCTTTTGAAGATCATAGAGGTTTGATTTTTCGAAGATCCCAGTTATCTATCTTATCTGTTGGGTTTTGTGCATTGATGGTTATGGTTTGTATCCTGTTAATGCCATGTATTAAGGCCTGTAGCGTTGGTCCTATTTTTTCTTCTATTAACTTTATACTTTTTGGCTTTATATTTAGGTCTTTGATCCAATTTGAATTAGTTTTTGTATATGGAGTGAGGTATGGGTCCTGTTTCATTTTTTTTGCAGATGGATATCCAGTTTTGCCAGCACCATTTCTTAAAAAGACTGTCTTTTCCCCATTTGATGGACTTGGGGCCCTTGTCCAATATCAGATGACTGTAGATGGATGGATTTACATCTGGATTCTCAATTCAGTTCCACTGGTCAATGTATCTGTCGTTGTGCTGGTACCAGGCTGTTCTGACTACCTTATCTGTATAGTGGGTTCTGAGATCAGGGAGTGTGAGTCCTCCAGCTTTCTTCTTCTTCTTCAGTAGTGCTTTACTTATTTGGGGCTTCTCCCCTTTCCATATAAAGTTAATGATTAGTTTTTCCATCTCTTTGAAGAATGTTGCTGGTATTTGGATCGGGATTGCATTGTATTTGTAAATTGCTTTGGGTAGAATTGCCATTTTCACAATGTTGAGTCTGCCTATCCATGAGCATGGTATGTTTTTCCATTTATGTAGATCCCTTTGGGTTTCATGCAGTAGTATTTTATAATTTTCTTTATAGGTCTTTCACATCCCTGGTCAGATTTATTTCTAAGTATTTTATCTTTTTAGGGGCAATTGAAAATGGTATTGATTTCCTGATTTCCTTTTCATCGTTCTCCTTACTGGTGTATAGGAATTCAACTGATTTTTGAATGTTTATCTTGTATCCTGCTACTCTGCTGAATCTTTCTATTAGTTCCAGTAGATTTCTTGTGGAGTCATTAGGGTTTTCTATGTATAGTATCATATCATCTGCAAACAGGAACAGTTTAACTTCTTTATTACCAATTTGGATGCCCTTTATTTCTTTTTCTTGCCTTATTGCTCTAGCTAGAACTTCCAGAACAATGTTAAATAGGAGTGGTGATAAAGGGCATCCTTGTCTTGTTCCTGTTTTCAAGGGGAATGTTTTCAGCCTCTCTCCATTAAGAATGATGTTGGCCATTGGTTTTGCATAGATGCCCTTTATTATGTTGAGAAATTTCCCTTCTATACCTATTTTATTGAGAGCTTTTATCAGGAATGGCTGTTGGACTTTGTCAAAAGCCTTTTTTGTGTCAATTGAGATGATCGTGTGATTCTTTTCTTTCCTTTTATTTATGTGGTGGATTACGTTGATTGATTTTCTTATGTTGAACCATCCTTGCATACCTGGTATGAATCATACTTGGTCGTGGTGTATTATTTTTTTGATATGATGCTGAATTCTATTGGCTAGAATTTTGTTCAGAATTTTTGCATCTATATTCATGAGAGATATTTGTCTGTAATTTTCTTTTTTTGTGACGTCTTTGCCTGGTTTTGGTATCAGCGTTATGCTGGCTTCATAGAATGAATTTGGAAGTGTTGCTTCCTTTTCTATGCTCTGAAATAGCTTGAGTAGCACTGGTACAAGCTCTTCTGTAGATGTTTTGTAGAATTCTCCAGTGAACCCATCTGGGCCAGGGCTTTTTTTGGTTGGGAGATATTTTATTACTTTTTCAATCTCTTCTCTTGTTATGGGTCTCTTCAGATTTTCAACATCATTTTGTTGTAGTTTGGGTAGGTAGTGTGTTTCTAAAAATTTATCCATTTCATCTAGGTTTTCAAATTTGTTGGAGCATAGTTTTTCATAATATTCTGTTATAATCCTTTTTATTTCAGTTGGGTCTGTTGTAATGTCCTCCATTTCATTTCTTATTTCGGTTATTTGTGTCCTCTCCTATTTTTCTTTTGTCAGTCTGGCCCGTGGTTTGTCGATTTTGTTGATTCTTTCAAAGAACCAACTTTTGGTTTTGTTGATTCTTTCTATTGTTTTTCTGTTCTCTATTTCATTTATTTCTGCTCTGATCTTCACTATTTCCTTTCTTCCAGTGGTTGTGGGCTTTTTATGCTGTTCTCTTTCTATTGGTTTGAGTTCTGTAGTTAATGTTTTGATTTTGTCCCTTTCTTCTTTTTTGATATGTGCATCTATTGCTATAAATTGTCCTCTGAGGACTGCCTTTGCTGTGTCCCAAAGGTTTTGGTATGATATGTTTTCATTCTCATTTGATTCTAGGAATTTTTTTATTCCATCTCTGATTTCTTCTATTACCCAGTGATGTGTAAGCAGGGCATTATTCAGTTTCCATGTAGTTGATTTTTTTTCCTTGATCTTTATATTATTAATTTCTACCTTGATGGCATTGTGGTCAGAGAAGATACTTTGAATTATCTCAACTTTCTCTATCTTGTTGAGGATTTCTCTGTGGCCTAAGATGTGGTCTATTCTGGAGAACGTTCCCTGTGCATTGGAAAAGAATGTGTACTTTGCAGCGGTTGGATGGAGTGTTCTATATATGTCTATGAGGTCCAGTTGGCTGATTGTGCCCTTTAATTCTTCTGTATCTTTGCTGAGTTTCTTTTTAGTTGTTCTGTCCTTTACTGAGAGTGGTGTGTTGAAGTCTCCTACTATTATTGTGGAACTGTCAAGTCCTGTTTTCATTGTTGGTATAGTTTTTTTATGTATTTTGGAGCCCTGTCATTGGGTGCGTAGATGTTTATTATGGTTATGTCTTCATGATAGATCGTCCCCTTAATCATTATATAGTGTCCTTCTTTGTCTTTTATTGTAGATTTTGTTTTAACGTCTATTTTATATGAGATTAGAATTGCCACTCCTGCTATTTTTTGGTAGTTGTTAGCTTGATATATTTTTTTCCAACCTTTGACTTTTAATAAATTCACATCTTTGTTTCTAAGGTGTGTCTCTTGTAGACACCATATTGATGGATCCTGTTTTCTTATCCATTCTGTCACTGTCCGTCTCTTTATGGGTTCAGTGAGTCCATTTACATTCAATGTAATTATTGATAGATGTGAGTTTGTTGCTGTCATTTTGTAGTGCTTTTTTTTGTGGTGCTGAAGTTTTCTTCGTTCTTCTTACTCTCTTGTTCTGAGTTACTTTTGTTTGTGGATTTTTTTTTTCATTTCTTTTGTTTTTGTAGGTTTTGTTTTTGCTGAGACTTTATGTTTTTCATCTTTATTTTTATGAGTTGGTTTGTTAACTTTCTTTGTGGTTACCATGAATTTTACCCTTATCTTTTTAAGTTTGAAGCAATCTACCCTTACTTTGTATCACCTTGCCTTCCTCTCCATTAGAAGGTTCTATACCTATGCTGTTTATTCCCTCTTTCATTGTTTTGGTGTTGTTGTCATCCTTTGATTGACTGCTCTGATTCCCTGTTGTATTTCTTTTGGTTTTGGATAGTCCTCGAGAGTTCATTTCCCAGATTGGTATCTGGCTCGTACAATCCTGCATCCTAGGTGGTGCCTGAGGGCTGAAGCTGTTTGTCCTCTGATCGAAGAACTCCCTCTTATAATTCTTGTAAGTTTGGTTTGACTTTTACATATTCCCTTAGTTTCTGTTTATCTGGAAATGACCTAATTTCACCATCAAAGTTGAATGAGAGTTTTGCAGGATATATTATTCTTGGCTGACAATTTTTTTTCTTTCAAGATTTTATATATGTCATCCCACTGCCTTCTTGCCTGCATGGTTTCTGCCAAATAATCTGAGCTTAGTCTTATTGTTTCTCCTCTGTATGTGACTTCTTGTTTTTCATGAGCTGCTCTCACGATTCTTTGTTTGTCTTTGGTTTTGGTGAGTGTGAATATGATATGCCTTGGTGATTTTATTTTGGGGTCTCTTCTATATGGGGTTCGTTGAACTTCTTGGATGGCCAGGTTATCATCTTTCATGATATTAGGGAAGTTATCTGTCAGCAGTTCCTCAATGATCCTCTGTGTATTTTCTGTTTTCTCCCCCTGTTCTGGAATGCCAATTACTCGTAAATTTTTGCTTTTAATTGTGTCCCACATAACTCTCAGGGTCTCTTCATTTTTCTTTGTTCTTTTTTCTGAGTTTTCCTGAAACAGAGTTGTATCCATGTGTTTGTCTTCAGTTCCACTGATCCTGTCTTCTACGGTTTCAAATCTGCTTCTCAGCCCTTCTATGAAATCATCCATTTCTGAAATCTTGTTGTTTATCTTTTGGATTTCTAATTGTTGTTTTTGTATAATTTTGAGTTGTGAATTGATTTTGGCATTTTGTTCCTACATCATCTTCCTGAATTCTTCCAATTTTTTGTCTGTATTTTCCATGAGTTTGTCTATTATTTTCTCATGTTGGTCAGCCTTTTGCCTCAGTTCTTGGAAAATTCCAAGTATTAGAGATTTGAATTCCCTATCAAGTACTTCTAATGCATTTTATTCCACAGGAGAGTCATCTGATGTTTTAATTTGGACGCCTACTGGAAACATCCTGTCCTGTTTTTGTAATTTTTTTGATATTGTTTGCTGTTTTCGGGGCATTCAGTAGATATTTCTCTTGTTTATTGATTGTAGATTTGTTTGTTTTTTCCCTTTTAAAAAAAAAAAATTGAGTATGTCTGAGCAGGCAGGCTGTGTGCTCTTTGTTGTTTGCTGCTCTGTGTGCTCAATACTTTCCACCTCCTTCTCCAACTGGCAGGTTCAGTCACTCAGATATGGTACAGCAGGGCGGGTCTAGCTGAAGAGGAGCCACTGGGACAGGTTGTTTGTGGCACTCACTACAGCCACCAGGGTGGGTTGGTAATCAGTGCTGGGAAGGTTCCAGTAGGCCGTGCCTGTACTGCTTGGTGGTGTGATATCAAGAGCACAGTGCAGGTAGGCAGGATGCAGTGGGGAAATTGTTATGTGTGGAGCTAAGTTGGATATGGGAGAGAGGAACAGGAGCCAAAAATCATACAAAAAGAAAAAAGAATGCTAGGGGAGCTTGCTGTTGGAATGGAGAGATGAGAGACTATGAAATGGAGAAAAACAGAAAGGGGAAGAGGAAGAAAAGATAAGAATGAACAAATAAAAATCAGAAAGGTTTATTTTCATCAAAAAAAAAGGTTGAGAATTTAGAGGCTTAATACGTTGTGGGGTTGTTAACCAATGTCAAAAAAAACAACATGTGTACTACTATTTCATGAGAAACTATTTGCTCTGTAAGCTTTCACCTGAAGTACAATAAAATATATATAAAAAGAAAAAAAAAAAAAATCAGAAAGGTTAAAGAACTGCAAAGTTCCCAGGGATCCCACCGATGCAGCTATGAGGTCTGGGGAAGTCGCTGTCAGGTGTCGCAGCACAGCCTGGCCAGAAGGCACAGAGGCATAGAATGCCTGGTATTCAGGCATCAGAAAGAGAAGGAAGATATAGAGAGATGAGAAACTGAGCAATGAAGAAAGACAAAAGGGAAAAAGAGGGAAAACAAAACAAATCAAAAAAAAAAAAAAAGAACAAGAAAGCACCCCCCCAAAAAAAAACAGGAAGTAAAAAAAAACCAACAAATAAAGAAATGTCCTCAGGGTTCCCTCCACATGTCTGTGGAAGCCAAAGGGGAGTCTTCCTGGCACGCAGCTCCGCCTGGCCAGAAAGGGCTCCCAACTCAAGAAAAGGAAAAGAAAACAGACAAAAAATTCAAAATGAATAAAAGCCCCGGGATCCCACCAGTGCGGTAGCCCAGCCCGGGGAGCAGCTCCACACTCGAAGGGAGCTCCGCAGCCCCTCAGGTAAAAGCAAAGATGGCGCACGAAGCCAGGCACTCGAGTGAAAGGAGGGAGAGGTGGCGAGAGGCAAGCAAGAAATCCAAAGAAGCAGAAAAAAAAAAAAAAAAGCAACACTAGCAGCCAACAAATGGCACCCAGAGAGCCACCCACTTGGGTGTGTGGAATCCAAGCAGCCGGCGCCTCCCGGTCAAGTGACCGTGGCTGCAGGAAGCAGAGGAACAAACGAACAAAAGCCCCAGAATCCCACCAGCACGGCAGCTCAGACCGGGAAGCAGCTGCACACTTGAATGGAGCCCTGCAGCCCTGCAGGAAGAAGCAAAGATTGCGCACGGAGCAGCCAGGCACTCGAGCAAAAGGAGGGGGAGGTGGCAAGAGGCAAGTGAGAAATCAGAAGAAGCAGAAAACAAAACGCAACACTAGCAGCCAACAAATGGCACCCAGAGAGTCGCCCGCTTGGGTGTGTGGAAGCCAAGCAGCCAGTTCTTCCCAGTCAAGAGACTGTGGCTCCGGGAAGCAGAGGAGCCAGAGCCAGGACGAAGAGGGGTGGGGGGTGGGAAAGCGCACACCACAAATTACCGGCTGTTTTGTCTCCCACTGGACGCTCCGTGAGGCTGTGTTCTCGTACCCCATTTGCTGGTCTCTGATAGGAGTCCAAGATGGTTGATCTGTGTTGCATTAGCTGGTAGGGGACCTCTGCATGAATCTCTCCTCACTCTCCGTTCTCTGTCAGTTTTCTTACTCCATTTGGTGCTCGGCTGAGTTCTTTATCTCTTCATTTGATGTTCTAGTTTTCAGGATTGTTGCATTCTCTGTTTGGCTTAGTTTTTCGGATCTTTGCTGTGGAGGGACAGCGTGGTGCTTCTGCCTAGAGCGCCATCTTGCCAGAACCTCCATTTCTGAAATCTTGTTGTTTATCTTTTGGATTTCTAATTGTTGTTTTTGTATAATTTCTAGTTGTGAATTTATTTTGGCATTTTGTTCATGCATCATCTTCCTGAATCTTCCAATTTTTTTTGTGTGTATTTTCCAGGAATTTGTCTATTTTTTCCTCATGTTTGTCAGCTTTTTGCCTCAGTTCTTGGAGAATTCCGAGTATTAGAGATTTGAATTTCTTATCAGGTACTTCTAGTACATTTTCCTCCACAGGAGAGTCATCTGGTGTTTTATTTTGGACGCCTACTGGAACCATCCTATCGTGTTTCTGTAAGTGTTTTGATATAGTCTGCTGTTTTCGGGGCATTCAGCAGTTATTTTTCTCATTTATTGATTGTAGATTTGTTTGTTTCATCCCTTTTTAAAAAAAAAAAAAATTTGACTATGTCTGAGCAGGCGGACTGTGTGTTCTTTGTTGTTTGCTCATCTGTGTGCTCGATACTTTTCGCCTCCTTCTCCAACTGGCAGGGTCAGTCACTCAGATATGGTACAGTAGGGCAAGTCTAGCTGAAGAGGAGTTACTGGGATGGGTTGTTTGTGGCACTTACTACAGCCACCAGAGCGGGTCAGTAATCAGTGCAGGGCAGGTTCCAGTAAGCCGTGCCTGTACTGCTTGGTGGTGTGATGTCAAGCGCATGGTGCAGGTAGACAGGATGCAGCGAGGAGATTGTTATGTGTGGAGCTGTTGTTTTGTAACCCACTTGACGCTCCGTGAGGCTGCTTTCTCATACCCCCATTTGCTGGTCTCTGATAGGAGTCCAAGATGGTGGATCCGCACTGCTTTAGCTGGTAGGGGACCTCTGCATGAATCTCTTCTCGCTCTCATTCTCTGTCAGTTTTCTCTCTCCATTTGGTGCTTGGCTGAGTTCTTTACTTCTTCATTTTATGTTTTAGGGTTTAAGGATTGTTGTTTTCTCTGTTGGGCTTAGTTTTTCGGATCTTTGCTGTGGAGGGACATCGCGCTGCTTCTGCCTAGAGCACCATTTTGCTGGAACTCCCCTCTAGAAGAATATTTTTATGAAAAAATAAGGAAATTCTGCTGAAACACTGCACAAAATTTTTACATTTTGGTGTCACCCCTCTGACAGTGTCACCTGGTGCAGTCCACATCCCTCACTACCCCCCCCAGTGATTGCCACTTCACTTCCGGTTTTTCATGAGTGCCCTTGATCATGTTGAGGAATTTCCTTTCTATTCCTGGTTTATTTTATTGTAATGTTTTTGTTTTGCATAAGGTCATACTGGCTGTGGTTGACAACATCTAAGATGGCCCTAATTTATCTCCACCTCCTGTGATTCACAGCCCTCTTCTTGAATTAGGGCTGGATCTAGTCATCACTTATTACAAAGATAGTAAGGTAGAATTGATGGGATTACACTTCTGATATCAGAGTATAGAAAGATGTTTTCCATCTTGGTTGCTTTTTCCACTCTCTTGGATTGCTTGCTCTGTGAGAAGTCAGCTGCCATTTGTGAGATATTCCTGTGGAGAGGCATACATCAATCAGTTTGGAAGCAGATCTTCTGAGAACTTCCAGTACCCATGTGAATGAGTTTGGAAACAAATCCTTCCCTGGGTAAGCCCTCTTATGCCAGCCAACTTGGCCAAACCTTGCTTGCAGCCTTATAAGCGACTCAGCCAGAATCACCCAGCTAAGCTTCTCTTAAATTCCTAACACACATAAACTGTGGTATAATAAATATTTTTTCCTACCATTAAAGTTTGGGGAAATTTGTTATGCAATAATAGTTAATATACTGACCTAATAAAATGAACGGGTAAGTTTTCCCTTTTTCTCTATTTTCTTAAAATAGTTTTTGTAGAATTAAATGCTTGATAAAATTCACTAGTGAAGCCTTCTTGGCTTAGAGTTCCCTTAATGTGAAAACTTTTAATTAAAAATTCAATTTATTTAATAAATAGCAGTATTCTGGTTTTCTATTTTTCATAAGTCAGATTTGGTAATTTGTGTTATTCAATAAATTTGTGTATTTTTCTAATTTGCCTTATTAGTACATAAAATGTATTGAAACATTCCCTTGTTTTCTTTTAATATTTGTACTATCTGTAGTGGTTCACCCCCTTTCATTTTGAATATTAGTAATTTAAGTCTTCTCTTTTTTTTTTCTTGTTTATTTGAGCTAGAGAATTATCATTTTATTTGTCTTTCCGAAGAATCAGCTTTTAGTTTCATTGATTTTCTCTATCATTTTTTATTATTATTTTATAAATGTCTACTTTTATCTCTTATTGTTTCCTTCCTTGTATTTACCTTTTTTGTTGTTGTTTAATTTGCATTTTTTTCTTCCTTAACCTCTTAAAGTAGAAACAGATCATTGATTTTGGACCTTTCTTTTTTTCTACTATAAGCATTTAAAGATCTAAATTTATCTCTAAGCACTGTTTGGATGCATTTGCAAATTTTGATATGTCATGTTTTCATTTTAAATTCAGTCTAAAATACTGTCTCTTTTCTTTGATGATTTCTCCTTTGAATCATGAGCTATTTAGAACTGTATGGCTTAATTTTTAAGTATTTTTTCTTAATATTTTCCTATTATTGATTTATAAATTAAATATGTTATGATCAAAAAACAAACTCAATGATTTCAATGTTTTTAAATGTATTGAAACTTGCTTTCTTATTAAAAATATTATTTATCTTGGTGAATGTTCCATGTGCACTTGTTATTGTAAGTTGGAATGTTTTATTTATGTCAACTAGGTCAAGTTGTTTGATAGTGTTTATTGTGTCATCTATGTCCTTATCAACTTTTTGTCTACTTGTTTTATCAACGACTGTCAGAAAAGTTTTGAAATCTTGAGCTGTAATTTTTGATTTTTCAATTTTTCATTTCACTTTTGCCAATTTTCATTTCATATGTTTTGAAGCTTTGTTATTAGGCACTTACACATCTAGGCTTGTTATGTTTTCCTGATGAAATGACCCTTTTATTGTTAAGAAATGCCCATCCTTATCCCTGGTAATATACCTTATTTCAAAGTGTACTTTGTTATTCATATAGCTATGCCAGTGGTTTTATGTTTGTTACGTGCATTTTTTTTCCATCCATTTACCTATCTATGTCTTTGCAGTTAAAGTAATTTTTTTTTTTTGGTAGAAAGCATATTGTTAAGTCTTGTTTTCTTATACAGCCTAACAATCTATGCCTTTTAATTGTAGTCTTTAGACTATAATTAATTTACTTATCAGTATATTTATCAGTATTTATTTATACAATTTATTTAACAGTATCAGTATATTGGTATCTGTTTTCTTTTTGTTCCATCCCCCCTTTTCTGTCCCTTTATAGACTGAGTAATATTAGAATTCTGTTTTATCTTTAATGTTAAATTACTAATTATACTTCTGTTTGTTTTTTAAAGGCTTGCAAATGACCTTAAGACAAAAATGAGCTTCATGTTCCAATGACCACTTGGGAAACTTAGCTTAACTTCACTTTTGGAATCAATATTCTTCATTTTATTGCCAGATCATGAAAGCATTTAATTAAAAAAGTATTTTATGACCTATGTTTTTTTCTCCCTCTGGGTGGGTTTTTTATGTTTCTAATAGTTAACTAGTCAACATTAGTGCTGGAAACAGAAATCAGACATAACATCTCTAATTTGAAAGACAGGTAAGATGGCAGAGTAAAAGCATGGACACATATTTCTTCTCCCTGAACTTCCTTGAAATAAACAAAATGAAGTTTCACTATCTTGAGACTAGGGGGAACCACAATCATATACCAAAAACCTAGAGGACTATCTATCAGATATAATTTGTACCATGTTGAAAGGACATGGGGAATCATCACACACCTGTGTTAAATCCAAACATCTTGCGTTTCAGTAATAAGGAAAGTGTGTAGTGTGTGGGAATCACCTTACCAAAAAGTAATTTGACCCTTTGGTCCTTGTTGCTGAGCCCTGCCAGGGAGGATCTTTATCTAGATTTACTGGGAAACCCTATCCAGTAACTGACCTGGATTGGCTAGGGGGCCATCCAGTAGTAGACATTTACCAGGATTGCTGGGGGGCCTCCGTGTCTGACTTTTACCAGGACTGGCAGAGGAGATCCACATAGTAATTGACCTTTACCTGGATTGACCGGGGGGCAGCCCAGTGACTGATAAAACCTGGAACCCAGAGGCTCATATGGGGCTTTCTGACTGATGAGAACCAGGAGGGGAGTTCATCCTTTGCACATGAGACCCCCAGGCTGAGAACTTCCTGCACCATGTAAACCTGTGGGCAACAGAGGCAGTGGCTGTGGTGGTGCCAGAAGAGTCAGAGACCACAAGCAGATCCAGATGGTGGCAGCAGAGTGGAAGGCCAAACCCCCACCAAGAGCTGTAGAACTCTGAGAGATGGGGCTCTCTGAGCAGAGGGCTGCCGGGAGAGCAAGGGCTACCCACAGAACAGGCGCCATCCCAGAGACGTCTTGTATCTGACCATGAGAAGCCAGGAGCCATCTGAGAGGAGCAGCCAATTCCACCAAGTGACATCATTGAGTTTCCTGTTGGAAAGTTTCCTGATGGGTGAGAATGAACATTAGTTTTGAGGAAGGGTAAGCAGGTCCCCGTTAAGACAAAAGCAAGTCCCCTTGAGATGTTGAGGCCCCATGTTGAGACCCCTCCTGAACCTGCCCTATGTATATCTTTGCTTCAGTTTATATTTTCTTTTTATATCCTTCTCTCTTATACTAAAGTTGTTTTTGCAGTATGATGTTTCCATGAGTTCTCTGTGACTGTTGCAGAGAATGTTGTCAGGGGAATGACTAGTGTCAGAAATGGTAGAGAAGCTGGACAGTGGGAGTATATTTGACCTCCCCACCTCATAGAAGCAAGCTTTATGCTGGTTCTTATGGTCAGAGTCATCATTTCAGTTGGTGTTCAAGAGAGCGACTCTTTTCAGAAAAGGGATTGTTTGATTTTGTGTTTAACAATATGGGGTTTCTAATCTAACAGCTCTGGGCTTAGCTTTGGATCCACCATCTTTGTCAGTTTGAACAAATTGCTTATATTCTTTGTATTTCTGTTTACACAACTGTAGTATGGAGACAACAATACCTACCTCATAAGTCTGTTTCAAGGATTGAATAAAATGAAGTATTGGCAGAGGATCATAGTTTTGGATGGAAAAATTGGGATTTAAAATACAAATAATTTGTTTATGCAAATTTTTATAAGAAACAAAGTTTTTGAAAAAAACTTTTTTAACTTAATCTTCCTACCTTAAGGGTTTCTATGTCCCAAGAAAAATACTGTGTTGAATTTCATGATATTCAAGGAAAAGTAAAAAATATATGAGCATCAAGAAATAAGAAAGAACCAGCTTAGCCTGGGTCTCTTCAGCAGTGTTAGTTGACACAAAGCTATAAGACCGTCTACATGCTTTTGAGGGGAAACTGACTCAAGACACCACCGCCCCCACCAATTCAAATGTGAAGGTAACAAAAAGACATTCTTAGGATATAGGGACTCAAGCAGTACTTTGGTCATGTAATGTTTCTGGAAAAATTCTATATAAAATTTAATTCTAAACTCAGCAACGAATTAAAATTGTAAGACTCAGGAATGGGTAAGTAAGGGGATAAAAGGACTAGTGAATCATTTAAATGCAAAATTACATTTAAATAACTACAACAAGAGATACAAAATCTCAAACTGTGGAAATAGAACTCAAGGATTAAATGAAAGTATGATGAAGTAGATAATATTAATATGTTAATTTCCTTATAGTTATTAAAGGACGGTGAGTAACTATTGTACTGTGAAGAAGTAAAGACCTAGGTATATACTCTAAAATTACAAATGGCATCTATTATAATTAAAACCAAATTTAAAACTTTGTTGGTTTATAAGTAACAAAGAAAAATATACGAGCCCAAAGGAGCAATAATAAACAAAAGAGCAAAGACTCATAAAAATAAACAGACCAGTCAAGAACAAAACAGAACTTTTAAGAAGGCAGAAGACCATGCATATCTGCTACAATGTTAATAAATATAAACCATATAAAATAACCTATTAAAATCGATGACTCTCACATTATGTTAAAGAAAGAAAGAAAGAAGTAGGGAAATAATATTTAATGTATACATCACCAACTACAAATAATATTCATTATAAGGAAAGGAAGGGAATAAAACAATCACAGGATTTTTTGTGTCCTTACTTTAGGATCATGCCTTATTAAGGATATTTCCATTTTTGGGGGGATTTCATGGTTGAGTGGGATCAAGGTGACCTGTTATACTGAAGTCAGCAATGTAGTGCATATTATAATTAAGGAATTCTAGGTTAATACTCTGACGTTTAATAATTCTATGGCCCTATATTTTTGCAAGACAATGGGCTTTGATATTTTAGGTTTTTTGTTCCTTTGTTTGCTTTTCTTTAAAAGGTCGAGAATTGAGGATCATCATGTCTGTCTTCTCTCTCATCCAGACAGAAACTCATAACAATGTGATGGTGAGGGCCCCTGTCAAAGACAGGGGATCAGGTTGCCTTTTATGCAAGCACAGCTCTTTCTGGAGAGTATTCATTCTCTTCATACATCAGAAAAAAAAAGAACACGAAGAAGCAAAGTTTCATTTCAGGAGTAGAGTGTAGTGAATTTAAGTTTCAAAGGGGGAATCTCAAGCGCAGATGAGAGGAGGCAAGCCAGCAGGGGAGGCAATTGGAGCACATGTCCTTAGATATTACAGTAGTCAGGGATAAATAGTTACATGTTCTGAGAATTTTTTTCTTAACGGTTTTTTTTAATATAAATGTTCAAACCACAGTCAGAAGTGCCTAATAGAAAACCCACTGGACTTTAAGTTAGAAGACTGAATTCTAAGACTGGATCTGTGACAAATTACGTGATATGAAGGAAGTCAGTTAGCTTGAATGTGTCATTAAAGAGGAGATACTATTACCCCATTTCTACCCCACTGGGTAAAAAAGACCCTGAGAGGGCAATGCTGTGAGTTCCTTGGAAGAAGGTGGTGTAGATAGCGTTATTTTTAAATATTGAACTTTTCAACAGAATAATCTTTTGAACTGTTCCAAATAGCCTGAGAGTTTTCTTCTGTGTGAAATGTGACCATTATTTAAGTCTTTGAGAGATTTGAAAAGTGAAGTAATGTCTGCCAAGCAATGTTCAGAAAGCAATTTATTACACTGGACTGTCAGAAAAACCTTAAAAATAGGTATTACCAAACCGATTCTAGCCTTTTATGAGACCAGAGAAACTGGCTATAGTGTTGAAAAGATCTACTGAGCAGAAATATCATATTAAGACAGAATCTAGTCTGAATATTATCCTCTCAAAAACTCTATTTTCTCAATTTGGATCTTAGATTTCACTTCACTTTACCTGTTTATTGATTTCCTTTCATCTGTTACCTGGATCATCTCTTTTCTAAGTTAAAACCAATACAATAAATGCTGCAGTAAGTATACTAGAATTAGGACAAGAGAGGAGAATTCTGCAACAGCTTTGCAAAATGCACATTTGTACTAGGTAGTAAGAAAGCTTACCACATCAGATCTTTTGTAGACCAATCTACTTATCTTCAATGTTGCAAGATATAAAGTAAAGCAGAAGTTATTAACTTGTTCTATATGCCCCCCAATGCCACACATTTAAACCCTAGCCATGTTGTAAGTTTCAGCTTAGGGGAAGGCTGCCCTCTTCCAAGCTTTCCATGATCACTCTGGCCATGCTGATCCGCAATGTCCATAAGACAAACCTCTCATATGGTATTTACCACTTTCTTATAGAGCTGCTGTACATTGGAATTGACTCAATGGCTGGTGGCATAGTGGTTAAGAGGTCTTCAGCTGTTAACCAAAAGGTCTGCAGTTCAAATCCACAAGCCGCTCCTTGGAAACTCTGTGGGGCAATTCTACTCTCCTATAGGGTCACTATGAGTTGGAATCAACTTGACAGCAACGGATAAAGCTTTATGTCTTATCCTTTTTCTCCTTTTGTCCAAGCAAGGTGTTTGTTACACAGTGAACCTTCATTAAATGATTGTTGAATGAATACATTAATATTAAGGTTAAAAAAAAAAAAAACAGTAAAACTTCACATCTACAACAACAAATACTAATTGACTTTCTATTTTGGAACTTAAGAAAGTTCCAAGAACAAAAGCTACTATCATCAGTATTTGCTGATTACTTGTTTGTTTGTTTTCTTTTTGAAATATCTTTATTGAGATATAACTCACATACTATAAAATTCACCAGAGTTCCTGTGTGGTGCAAATGGCTAACACACTTGACTGCTAACAGATAATTTGGAGATTCAAGTCCAATTCTGTCATAAAGCCAATTTGTGGCTTACATAGTTTGCTGCCTTAGCTTCCATTAATTCCTCCTAGTTGCCCTTCCACCCAGTTTCTGCCATGACCATTCCTATTTTGTCACACAGTCTCTCAACAGTTGTGGTCTCTAATTAGCCCTCCCAGTCATGGCCCAGACAGTGTCCCATGATAAAAGCCCATTACTGTCTTATAACCCAATCTCTCAATGGCCGTAGTTACTCTTTGCCCCTCCTGGTCATGTCCCATATGATTCCCTGGAATAGAAATGTCTCCCTTTCACGGCACTAATAGCTTAGAAACCTTTAAACTGACCAACAAGACTTCAGCCCACAAAATCTAGCTAACCCCACACTGCTTGTTCTTTCCTACAATTCCAGTTTGTTGTTGCCTTGTCCCTTTGTGCAACCGCCTATGTGGCCCTGTGTCAAGGCATGCTTTAGTTGCCTCTCTGGTACCTGTGGATACTGAATTATATTTGTTTTCTGGCCTTCCTGTGTGAGTGTCACTGCCTGATGACTCACCTGACAGACCATCCAAGACACCCG
The DNA here is from genome assembly GCA_030035585.1 of Dugong dugon. Lineage (NCBI taxonomy): Eukaryota > Metazoa > Chordata > Mammalia > Sirenia > Dugongidae > Dugong > Dugong dugon. The sequence continues at coordinate 132,475,375 of CM057462.1, forward strand.
TAGATCGACTTTGGGTCAAACAAAGCAAATTCAATGATTTTTACTATATTCACAGAAGTTGTGCGATCATCACCACTAAGTTTAGAACATTTTAATCACCCCAAAAAGAAACCTCATACTCATGAGCAATCACTCCCTATTCCTCTCCGCATCCAAACCCCAGCCCTAGGCAACCACTAACCTACTTTCTGTCTCTATGGATTTGCTAAATTCGGGACATTTCCTATAAGTGGAATCATATGACATGGAATTTTTTCAGATTCGTTTCTTATACTTAGCATAATGTTTTCAAGGTTCATCCATGTATCAGTACTTCGTTTCTTTTTAGGGCTGAATAACATTCCACTGTATGGATATATCACACTTTATTCATTTATCTATTAATAAACATTGGGTTGTTTTCACTTTTGGGCTATTATGACTAGTACTTCTATGAATTTATGTATGTTTTTGTGTTGACAGATGTTTTCATTTCTTCTAGGAAAAACAATAGCACTCATGTATCTAAACAACAACTGGTTAGAAAATATAATAAAAAAATTATCCCATTTACAAAAACAATTAAAATATATAAAATATCTATGCATAAATTTAACCAGAAATGTACAAGAGTTACATGAAGGCTATAAAACTGCAAAAAACAAAAAAGTACAAAGCACATTTTTTGAAGCAAAAACTCAATATCATAAAGACACCTATTTCTTCTTAATTTATAAATTTAACATGGTCCCAATAAAAATTCAACAGAATTAAAAAAAAATTAAACAAGCGATGCTAAAGTTCACAAATAAAAATAAATAAACCGTAAAACTCAGAAAATAAAGAGTAGTGAGAAGGAACTAAATTTATGAAATATTAAAATATGTTATATAGCTATAATAGTTAAAACTTGTTGATACTCAGCGGAGACTTTGAAAAAAACATTGAAAGTTGAAATCACAGTATAAAATTTTATCTGATAACGCTGCAAAAAACACAAAAGTACAAAACACATTTTATGTCAATAGAAGAAAGATGAATAATGCAAAAAATGGTATTGGACCAAGTGGGTTAACCATTTGGAAAAAATTAAGTTGAATTTTAGCTTAAATATTTTACTAAAATAAATCTTAGGTGGACCAAACATTTAAATGAAAAAACTGTTGGAAATCTAAATTATTAGAAGCATCAGTGGGAGATTTTAAAAACCTCAGAGTGGGAAATCTCTTCTAAGAAATAAACCACAACACAAAACTGTACAATCAGCGATTGATAAATTCAACTACATAAAAATATTTCCAATTCATCTCAGAAAAAGAAATAATTAACTTGATATATAAAGAGATTCTATAAGTAAATAAGAAAAAGGTGAAAAAGGAAACCAAATTTGAGCAGATAATTTGAATAGCCTCTTCAAATAACAGGAAAGAAGATTCTTAAACTCCAAGAAGCTCAAGCTTATTCATAATAAGAGAGATGCACGCTAAAATTAAGAGATGCATTTTGTCTCTTGTAAGATTGACAAAGATCCAAAGTTTATGTTAGCCATGTTGTGGGAAAACAAGCAAACTCTAAATATAGGAAGGAGTGAAAAGTATCTCAAGGGCTATAAAGAGCACATTGAAAATACTTTTCAAAATTTAAAATGCACATGTTGTTGTTAGTTACCATTGAGTCAGCTCTGACTCATGGTGACCTTACATCTAACAGAACAAAACTTTACCTGGTTCTGCACCATCTTCATGATCATGGGCATGTTTGAGTCTATGGTTGCAACTATTGTGTAGTGCCTTCAGACCCAGGGGACTCATCTTCTTGCATTATGTTGAATAATATTCTGTGAGCCATAATTTTTTCATTGCTAATTTTCAGAAGGAAATTGCCAGGCCTTTCTTCCTAGTCTGTCTTAGTCTCGAAGCACCACTGAAACCTATTCACCACAGATGACCCTGATGGTATTTGAAATACTGGTGGCATAGCTTCAAGCATCATAGCAACATGCAAGCCACCACAAGACAAACTGACAGGTGGTGAAAAATGCATATCCCTATGCCTTTTTATAGAGCAACTCTACAGCTGTTTCTTATATACGTTTAGTTAAATTTCTTTTTAGAGATTTTAACTTTCATTGCTAATTGTTAGGAATTTCCTCTCCTATTGCAGTACTTACAACTAGTTTATACAGTGAAACCTGTGAGAGCCAGAACTCGACAGGACTGCCTTGTTTTTCCAGGTCTCATAAGTTTTCTGTCTTTGACAGGGTACAGTCTTACCACTTTCTATAGCTCTCTATTAGTGGAAAATATTTGAGTTTTCCTTCTCTGACAGGTTTTTGCCTTACACAGGTTCCAGTTTTCACAGGTCTTACTGTACACAAAATTATCACCCCACCCCCCCCCGCAAAATGGTAAGAGTTGTTGTCTCTGGGTTTACCATAAAATTCTCCAAGTATTCTGCCATATTTTAATCAATGTGTAAAATTTACTTTTGCTAAAACTGAGAATCTATACTATTACAGAAACGAGTTGGTGTCACGAAATGCTATAGTATGGTGATGAAAATGTACGCTCAAGAGTGTCTGGATTTAAACACTGCGCCACTGTTGACTAGCTATGTGTCTTAGACAATTAGTTGTTCCATGTTATCTTCATATTTCATTTATGTCTTCAATATCGTTGTCAATAATAAAACAGTATCTAACGTGGATTTAATGAGTTAATGCATATAAAATGCTTCAAACAGTGCCTGGCATTCAGTAGGCACTAAACATATGTTAGTAGCTCTTATCATACTAGAAAACTGAGCTGAGCAGATTGGAAAATGTGGTAGACTGTGGATACAATTTGCTGTGAGTAAAAGGTGATTTACGATTTTTCTGGAACAGACAAAAGAAACTTTGTTGATGAGTGTGTTAGAAAGTGCAGTTCTACTCAAGATACCACTACCCTAAAAAGCAACAAAGTAAATCGTTTGATGATGTGGATGCTTGTACACAGTAAGACAGTTAACATTAGTTGTAGAATTACTTTTTTCTAATGTTGTGTGGAGCCCTGGTGGCCCAGCAGTTAACAACTTGACTGTTAACCAAAAGGTTGGCAGTTCAAATCCACCAGTTGTTCCTTGGAAATCCTATGGGGCAGTTCTACTCTGTCTTATAGGGCTGCTATGGGTTGGAATTGACTTGATGGCAATGGGTTTGGTTTTCTCTTTTTAATGTTGTGTGGTTCTGTGGCCTATATTTTTTGGTTTTCATATTTGCCAGCAGAAATTTTAAATCAATTTGTGCCTCGAATATAAAATGGTTGAGGGATTCTGATATAGATCTGACCTTCTTGATCTGATTTAGTGCTTTTTGCCTTCAATTCTATTGTTGAAATCTTAGCATTATTTTCTTTTGCATCCCCTCTTTTCCTCCTTTTTCTTCATCTTGTTTTCACTCATTGATTTGTGTTTGCTTGATATGTATTTTCCCATATTTTTTCTTCAAATTTCTGTGTCCTTTGACTTTGTGAGTCACTTTTACGAGTAAAAATTTTGTTTTCACCTTTATAATTTTAAGTTTTTCAAAATCTCCTCAATATGTGTTAATTGCTTTTTACTATAGCAATTTATTTCATTTTTACATTTTTATGTTCACATTTTTACTGTGTTTTAATTTCTACTTCTCTAGTTATTATTATCAATCAAATGATATTTTTAGTTCCTCTGTGTTCTTCACCACTACCTCTTCCACCATTTACATATTTTATTTACATATTTAACCTCATCTAATTCTTTGTTAAAGAGTCATATAATCTGAGATTTCATATCTAGATATTATTACTATTAATCATATGTTTTCCCAGTTTAATTTTTTATATTTGCATTATTTGGTAAAATAACAAAACTATTTTTTAAAATTTAACTATATTAAATGGCTATGATGTAAACCACCATTATTATACCACAATCTCTCCTTTTTTGCTTTATTTACTTTGCTTCATCTCTTGATTGGCTGGTATTTTCTAACATTCGTTTTGTTTTTGTTTTTGTTTTTTTAAACTTAGAGTTTCGCTAAAATGATGATACTATACAAAAACCAGAACATCCCAATGAAAAATCATGGTATATATGTACCAATCAATCAGTAGATAGGTATGTATGTATCTATGTGCACAGGAGTCCCTGAATAAGCAAACAGTTAATGCACTCAGCTGCTAATGTAAAGGTTAGAAGTTCAAGTCCCTCCAGAAATGCCTCGAAAGAAAGGCTTGGCAATCTACTTCCAAAAAATCAGCCATTGGAAACTCTATGGTGCAAAATTCTACTCTGATACATATGAGGTTACCATGAGTCAAGTAGATTCTAAGGCAACTGGTTGTTGTTGTTCTTTTTTTTTTTTTTTCAGTATAGTATATGCCTACACATTTGTGTATGCATGGAGCGACAGTTGACTTATAATCCTTTCTGAATGGGTTTTTGGAAATATCTACATTTATGTCTAGAAACATCAGCAGCCACTACCAGGACTGTCCATGTGAAATGTCTGTTCCAGATATGTCTCTGGGTGGGAATATGAGCTAGAAATGAAGAATAAAATGGAAGAATTGACTTTATCTTAACGAAGACCAGTGAATGGTCTTATGTGATGGTTAAGATTGTGTGTCAGCTTGGCTGGGCCATGATTCTCAGTGCTTTAATGTGATAATTCCCATGATTGAATATACTGTGAGTAACCAATCAGATGAAACGGAGTCTCCTTGAGGGTGTGGCCCGCATCTGAATAAAAGCAGACATCCTGGCTTTCTGCTCTCTCTGGATCCTACGGCTGCCTCCTGTCATCTCATCTCTGGTTCTTCGGACTTGAGCTGTCAGCTTATCTGCTGAATTTGGGATTCATTGGTCTGCACGGCCTGTGAGCAGGAGCCCTGTTCTCTGACCTGCTGATCTTGGGCTTGCTAGCTTCTGCAGCTGCGTGACTTCGGAGAGGCCTCTACCCTAATCTACGGACTTGGGACGCTCTAGTGTCTACAATGGCATGGGCTGTTTCCTTGATATAAATCTCTCTATATATGTATTTATACACTTTACTGGTTTTGCTACTCTAGAGAACCCAGCCTAAGACATTTGGTACTAAGAGTGGTTCTAGAGAAACAAAATTGTAAGGAAGAGTTTTCTAAATTGGTTCTCAAGTCTGGTTAGTCTTAAAGACGTTGATGACTCTGCCTCCAGCAGTAAAGAGGTCACTGCTAGTGCATGAAGCCAGGTGGCAATACAAATACACAAAATATCACCACCAGTAGATCAGGTATTGGTGAAAGGTGAGGCTCAGGGTGAACACATATGTGATATCTTTCTACAGCTTTGTCAGAATGAGAAGTATAAGGAAGCTGGTTGGTTTGTTCTACTTCCGCTAGACAAACTGATGAAGGAAAGAGATGCACTCAAGGCTTCAGAGTCAAGGCTCAAGTGCTGCATTCATGACCTCAAGGCTTCCACTTGTGCTTTGAAAGAAAGCCTTATATCTTATAGTAACAGAGCTGAAATTGCTGAATACCAAACCAAGAGTCTTATTGTAAGAGTGGCTGAATTACAACGCCAGCTCAATTGCAAACCTCAAGAGATGTTTGAAGTTAAGTTAAGGGCATTGATTGGGAAGACACGGGATCCTGAGACTTGGGATGAGGACATATGGGCAGATAATCAGGAAGCTGGGGACACTGAGACTGTAAATTCCATTGAATAACTCCTGCCAGCAGAACCAGTCCCATCTGAAGAGATTACTTCATCTTTGTCTGCTAAACCACCCTGACCAGAAAAACCATTAGCCCCTCCACTCCTTTCTAAGGAGATTAGCCCTAGCCCAGCTGCCCCTAAAGAGCACTTGCCTGAGTCATTACCTGGAGCATTGCCTGAGGCAGATGCTTTACAAGATAATGCTGAATGTTCTCAAAACAATTCCACACTACCGATTCTGTCTTCTAGACCTATAACTAGGCTTAAGTGCCAGCGAGCCCCAAAAGGTGAAGTACAAAGTGTGACCCAGAAGGAGGTATGCTACACTCCAAAAGAACTAGTTGACTTTTTTTATATATACAAACAGAAACCTGGGGAATACGTGTGGGAATGGTATTAAGGGTGTGGGATAATGGTGCAAGGAACATAAAGATGGATCAGTCTGAGTTTTTTGATATGGGTCCACTAAGCACAGATTGTTTATTCAATGTTTCAGCTAGAGAAGTTAGGAAAGGATCTAATAGTTTATTTGGTTGGGTTGCTGAAGCATGGATTATGAGGTGGCCAACACTAAATCAGGTTGAAGTACCAGACCTGCCTTGGTATACTGTAGAAGAAGTTACCAAACGCTTAGGGAAATTGGCATGCTAGAGTGGATTTATCAAGTTAGACCCACAGACCCACACATGGAGTGTCCAGAGGACACACCTTTTACCACAACTGTGAGGAACAAATTTGTGAAGGGAGCTCCAGTATCCTCGAAGACTGCTGTGATTGCTATTTTACGTAAGTCAGATTTGACAGCGGGAACTGCCCTAACTGAATTAAGACACCTAACTACAATGGGGCTGATTGGACCCCGTGGTAGTAGGGGCCAAGTGGCTGCACTCAATCAACAAAGACTAGGTGGGCATGGTTACAGTAATGAACAGAGGAGTCAAAGCAGTAATCAGTATAGTCTGACTTGTATGGACTTATGGCATTGTCTACCTAGTCATGGTGTCCCCAGGAGTGAAATAGATAGGAAATCTACTAAATATTTACTTGATCTATACAAATGGATGAATTCTAGTTCAGGTGAAGTGCAGTCTAACTAGAATCGCCAGAATAGACAGTCACGGTCCCTTAATCAAGTCCCAGGTTTGAGTGAGTTTAAAGACGAACAACCCCTTGAATGAAGGGGAGGCCGAGCCCCCTTGAGGAAGGACTCCAATCCACTACCAAAAATTTTTACTGTTAATCTTTCTTCCAGCCCTCCCCAAAGGGATCTGTGGCCTTTTACAAGAGAGACTGTTCACTGGGGAAAAGGAAATAATCAGATTTTTTGGAGATTACTGGATACTAGTTCTGAGCTAACACTAATTCCAGGAGACCCAAAATGTCACTGTGGCCCACCAGCCAGAGTAGGGGCATATGGAGGTCAGGTTATTAATGGAGTCTTGGCTCATGTCCATCTCACAGTAGGTCCAGTGGGTCCCGGAACCCATCCTGTAGTGATTTCCCCGGTTCCAGAATGCATAATTGGAATAGATATACTCAGCAACTGGCAGAACCTCCACATTGGATCCCTGACAAATAGAGTAAGGGCTATTATGGTAGGAAAAGGCAAGCGGAAGCCATTAGAACTGCCCCTACCTAGGAAAATAGTAAACCAAAAGCAATACCGCATTCCTGGAGGGATTGCAGAGATTACTGCCACCATCAAGGACTTGAAGGATGCAGGGGTGGTGATTCCCACCACATCCCGATTCAACTCACCTATTTGGCCTGTGCAAAAAACAGACGGATCTTGGAGACTGACAGTAGATTATCAAAAACTTAACCAGGTGGTGACTCCAATTGCAGCTGCTGTTCCAGATGTAGTTTCATTGCTTGAGCATATTAACACATCTCCTGGTACCTGGTATGCAGCTATTGATCTGGCTAATGCCTTTTTCTCCATACCTGTTTCAAACGACCACCAGAAGCAGTTTGCCTTCAGCTGGCAAGGCCAACAATACACCTTCACTTGCCTACCTCAGAGCTACATTAACTCTATGGCCCTATGTCATAATTTAGTTCACAGGGACCTTGATCCCCTTTCCGTTCCACAAGACATCATACTGGTCCATTACATTGATGACACTATGCTGACTGGACCTAGTAAGGAAGAAGCGTCAATGACTCTGGGGTTATTGGTAAAACACTTGCATGCTAGAGGGTGAGAGATTAATCCCACAAAAATTCAGGCACCTTCCACTTCAGTGAAATTTCTAGGGGTCCAGTGGTGTGGGGCATGTCAAGACATTCCTTCTAAAGTGAAGGATAGGTTAATGCATATTGCTGCTCCCCCAACTCAAAATGAGGCACAACCCCTAGTGGGCCTCTTTGGATTTTGGAGGCAACATATTCCTCATTTGGTGTGCTACTCCAGCCTACTTATCAAGTGACTCGAAAAGCTGCTAGTTTTGAGCAAGGACCAGAAGAAGAGAAGGCTCTGCAACAGGTTCAGGCTGCTGTGCAAGCTTCTCTGCCACTTGGACCATATGATCCAGCTGATCCAATGGTGCTTGAAGTGTCAGTGGCAGATAGAGATGCTGTTTGGAGTCTTTGGAAGGCCCCTATTGGTGAATCACAGCACAGACCCTTAGGATTTTGGAGCAAAGCTCTGCCATCCTCTGCAGATAACTACACTCCTTTTTGAGAAACAACTTTTGGCTTGTTACTGGGCCTTAGTGGAGACTGAACGCTAACCATGAGATGCCAAGTCATCATGAGGCCTGAGCTGCCCATCATGAACTGGGTGTTGTCTGACCCACAGAACCATAAAGTTGGATGTGCACAGCAGCATTCCATCATTAAATGGAAGTGGTATATTCAAGATCAGGCCCAAGCAGGACCCGAAGGCACAAGTAAGTTGCATGAGGAAGTGGCCCAAATGCCCATGGTCTCTACTCCTGTCACATTACCTTCCATCTCCCAGTCTGCACCTATGACCTCATGGGGAGTTCCTTATGATCAGTTGACTGAGGAAGAGAAAACTCGTGCCTGGTTTACAGATGGTTCTGGGCGATATGCAGGTGTCACTTGAAAGTGGACTGCAGTAGTGCTACAGCCCCTTTCTGGGACCTCCCTGAAAGACAGTGGTGAAGGGAAATCCTCTCAATGGGCAGAACTTCGAGCATTGCACCTGGTTGTTCACTTTGCTTGGAAGGAGAAATGGCCAGATGTGTGATTTTATACTGATTCATGGGCTGTGGCCAATGATTTGGCTGGATGGTCAGGGACTTGGAAGGAACATGATTGGAAAATTGGAGACAAGGATTTATGGGGAAGAGGTATGTGGATAGACCTCTCCAAATGGGCCAAAGAAGTGAAGATATTTGTGTCTCATGTGAATGCTCACCAAAGTGTGACTTCAGCAGAGGGTGATTTTAACAGTCAAGTGGATAAGATGACGTGTTCTGTGGAAACCAGTCATCCTCTTTCCCCAGCTACTCCTGTCATTGCTCAATAAGCTCATGAACAAAGTGGCTATGGTGGCAGGGATGGAGGTTATGCATGGGCCCAGAAGCATGGACTTCCACTCACCAAGGCTGACATGGCCACAGCCTCTGCTGAGTGCCTAATCTGCCAGCAGCAGAGACCAACACTGAATCCCCAATATGGCACCATCCCTCAAGGTGATCAGCCAGCAACCTGGTGGCAAGTTGATTACATTGGGCCACTTCCATCATGGAAAGAGCTGTGTTTTTTCCTTACTAGAATAGACACTTACTCTGGATATGGATTTGCCTTCCCTGCATGCAATGCTTCTGCCAAAACTACCATCTGTGGACCTACAGAATGCTTTATCCACCGTCATGTATCCCACACAGCATTGCCTAAGATCAAGGGACTCACTTTACAGCAAATGAAGTGCAGCAGTCAGCCCATGATCATGGAATTCACTGGTCTTACCATGTTCCCCATCATCCTGAATTAGCTGGCTTGATAGAACGATGGAATGGCCTTCTAAGGACACAATTGTGGCACCAGCTAGGTGGCAATGCCTTGCAGGGTTGGGGCGATGTTCTCCAGGCAGCTGTATATGCTTTAAACCAGCGTCCAATATATGGAGCTGTTTCTCCCATAGCCAGGATTCACGGGTCCAGGAATCAAGGTGTGGAAATGGGAGTGGCACCACTCACTATTACCCCTAGTGACCCACTTGCAAGATTTTTGCTTCCTGTCCCCTTGACCTCATGCTCTGCAGGCCTAGAGGTCTTAGTTCCAAAGGAAGGAATGCTCCTAGCTGGAGACACATCACTTATTCCATTGAACTGGAAGTTAAGAATGCCACCTGGCCACTTTGGGCTCCTTATGCCTCTGGTTCAACAGGAAAAGAAGGGATTTACCATACTGGCTGGTGTGATTGATCCTGATTACCAAGAGGAAATCAGATTGATATTACATAATGTAGGTAAAGAAGAGTATGTCTGGAATCCAGGAGATTCCTAAGGGCATCTCTTAGTACTACCATGCCCAGTCATTAAAGTCAATGGAAAACTACAGCAACCAAATTCTGACATGACTGCTAATGACCCAGACTCTTCAGAAATGAAGGTTTGGGTCACCCCACCCAGCAAAGAACCATGACCCACCAAGGTGCTTGCTGAAGGCAAAGGGAATACAGAATGTGTGGTGGAAGAAGGTAGTTGTAAATACCAGTCATGTCCACGTGACCAGTTGCAGAAATGGGGACTGTGATTGATGAGTATTTCTGCTTTGTATGTGTACATAAAATATTTTTGTTTCCTTCAGTTATAAAATATAAGCTGTAAACAGGGTTAGTGCATTTTCGATTGTATGTGTGTTAGTTGTATCATGTTAGGTGCAAGTATGACTTTCTAACTGTTTTTATTCAGGGATTATGTATGGTTTAAGGAGATGTGTACATGTGCCAAGTTGACAAGGGGTGGACTTGATGGTTAAGATTGTGTGTCACCTTTGCTGGGCCATGATTCTCAGTGTTTTAATGTAATCATTCCCATGATTGAATATACTGTGAGTAGCCAATCAAATGAAAGGGAGTCTCCTTGAGGGTGTGGCCCGCATCTGTATATAAGCAGACGTTCTTGCTTTTTGCTCTCTCTGGATCCTTCGGCTGCCTCCTGTTGTCTCATCTCAGGTTCTTGGGACTTGAGCTGTTAGCCTATCTGCCAAACCTGGGATTCATCAATCTGCACAGCCTGTGAGCATGAGCCCTGCTCTCTGACCTGCGATCTTGGGCTTGCCAGCTTCTGCAGCTGCGTGACTTGGTAGAGGCCTCTACCCTGATCCACAGACTTGGGACGTTCTAGCCTCTACAATGGCGTGTGTTGTTTCTTTGTTATAAATCTCTCTATATATATATTTATACACTTTACTGGTTTTGCGTCTCTAGAAAACCCAGTCTTAGACATCTTATTTTCAAGTTTTTATTAATTTCTTCTTTTTTTTTTTTTCTGTGCTAGTAATGCATATTGAGCTATAGGTTATACATCTCACAGCCTGTTCTGTGCTCTTTTCTCATGTTCTTTCTGAGACACAGTACAGAATTCTTCCTTATCAAGCACTCATCCAGTTTGGTAAACAATCAACTCAGAATTTGTTGGTTTAATTATTTGGATATTCTTTTTCCTTTCTGGAGGTATAAACAGATGGTAAATTTTTATTTTATATAAAATACACTTTTATGAAAAATCAGAGGCATAGAAAGGAAGAGAGAGGGGACACTTACCTCCAGGCATGAGTCCAAGAGGGTGCCAAACAAAGCACAAAATGACATTCCAAGATGCCACAAATATGAAATGCACCTGACTGAGGCAGCTCGGCAAGAGAGGGGAAGGCATTTCTGCTGAGACATCGCCCCTATCAAGGTCTATTCATCTTGAAATTGGGGCAGGTGAGGTGCAACATAGAGATTGCCCCTGGGTGTTGGTACCCTCATTATGCCCTTGTGAAAAAGATGTGTCAACATGTAGAGAAATCAAACACATTATCCTTAGACAAAATACTTTTTTTCATTTTTCTTTGCAATTTCCTTCACTTTTTCTTCTTTTCACATTTTGTTAAATTTCAATTTGTTTCTTCTTTCTTTCCCCACCCATACCTTTTTTTAAAAATTTTATTGTGCTTTAGATGAAAGTTTACAGAGGAAATTAGTTTCTTATTCAAAAATTTATACACAAATTGTTTTGTGGCATTGGTTGCATCCTGCAATATGTCAGCACTTTTCTCCTTTCCACCCTGGGTTCCCCATTTATACTCATCCAGTTTTCCTATCCCTTTCTGCCTTCTTGTATTTGCTTTGGGGCAGGTGTTGCCCATTTGGTCTCGTATACTAGATCAATCTAGGAAGCATGTTCCTCACGTGTGTTATTGTTTGTTTTATAGGCCAGTGTAATCTTTGGCTGAAAGGTAAACTTTGGGAATGGCTTCAGTTCTGAGTTAGAAGGGTGTCCGGGAGCCATAGTCTTGGGTAATCCTCCAGTCTCTGTCAGACCAGTAAATCTGGTCTTTTTTGTGAATTTGAATTTTGTTTTACATTTTTCTCCTGCTCTGTTCCAGATGCTCTATTGTGATCCCTGTCAGAGCAGTCAGTAGTAGTAGCCTGGCACCATCTAATTCTTCTATGCTCAGGCTTGTGGAAGTTGTGGTTCATGTGGTCCATTAGCCCGCTGAATTAATATTTTCCTCATGTCTTTTGTTTTCTTCGTTCTCCTTGGCTCCAGATGAGATGGGATCTATGTTCGTTAAGGTTGTGTGTCAACTTGGCTGGACCATGATTCTCAGTGGTTTGGCAGTTATGATGTAGTTTGGTAGTCAAGTAATGATATGATCATCTCCATGATGAGATTTGATATAATGTGATCACCTCCACGACAGGGTCTGCTATGAGTAGCCAGTAAGTTGAAGTGGAGTTTCCTTGGGGGTGTGGCCTAGGTCCAATATAAGTGGACTTTCTGGCAATGCTTGTGGGCTTTTGCTTGCTCTGGATCCTGCAGCTTGCTCCTGTTCATCTGACATCTGGTTCTTGGGACTTGAGCTAGCAGTTTACCTGCCGTCTTGCCTGCCAATCTTGGGATTCCTTAGTCTTCCCAGACTGTGAGCCAGAGCCCTGCTGTCTGGCTTGCCAGTCTTGGGTTCATCACCTCCTGTAGCTACATAAATCAGGAGAAGCCTCCAGCCTCTACAACTGCATGAGCTATTTCCTTGATATACATTTCTCTGTCTACATATATATTTATACACTTTACTGGTTTTGCTTCTCTGGAGAACCCAGCCTAAGACAGGATCAATAGATATATCTTAGATTGTTGCTCACAAGCTTTTAAGACCCCATATGCTACTCACCAAAGTAGGATGTAGAACATTTTCTTTAGGAACTATGTTATGCCAATAGAACTGGATGTCCCCCAGGACCATGGTCCCTAGCCCTCATCCCCAGTAACTAAGTCCCTCAAGATGTTTGGATGTTTCTAGGAAGCTTCTATGACAGTGCCCCGTTTGTGCACTACTATATATATATGAGTATACATGCTGTACATACAAATAGGTATGTAAAATTTCCACAGCCTAACCTATCTATGTACATGAGTATGCTCCTATATGCCCTCCTTCCCTTACTCAACATGCATTTCTGCCGATGTATCTGCTTGTAAGTTATCATTTGCTTTTAGGGTTGTAAGGTTATATATAATAGTGGTCTCATACAATATTTATCTTTTTGTGATTGACTTATTTTACTCAACATAATGCCTTCCAATTTCATCCATGTTGTGAGATTCATAATTGTTATTTATCATTCTATGTTTGCATCATAATTTGTTTATCATTCATCTGTTGATGGGCGCTTAGGTTGTTTTCATGTTTTTGCTATTGCGAATAATGCTGCAATGAATATGTGTGTACATATGACTATTCCTATGATAGCTCTTATTTCTCCAGGATATATTCCTAGGAGTGGTGTTGCTGGATCATACGGTATTTCTATTTCTAGCTTTTTAAGGAGGTGTTATATTGTTTTCCATAGTGGTTGTACAATTTTACATTCCCATCAGCAGTGTATGAGAGTTCCAATCTCCCCAAAACCTCACCAGCATTTAGCTTTCTGTTTTTTTTATCAATGCCATTCTTGCAGAGACGAGATAGTATCTCATTATGATTTTGATTTGCATTTCTCTAATGGCTAATGATCTCCAGCATCTTTTCTTGTATTTATTGGCTGCCTGAATGTCCTCTTTGGTGAAGTGTCTGTTCATGTCCTTTGCCCATTTTTTTTTTTTTTGGATTGTTTGTCTTTCTATTATTGAGTAGTTGAAGTTTTCTGTATATTTTAGAAATTAAACTTTTACCAGATATTTCATTGCCAGAGATTTTTTCTACAGTCTATAAGTTCTCTTGGAAAAGTCTTTTGATGAGCAGAAGTATTCAATTTTTAGGAGATCCCAGTTATCTAGTTTATCTTCTGGAGTTTGTGCATTTTTAGTTGTTTGATATTCTATTTATGCCACAAATTCAGGCCTGTAATTTTTTCTTCTCAAAATGAGAAGAACTAGCTGCAAACATACATTAATAATCAGAACATGGAATGTACAAAGTATGAATCTAGGAAAATTGGAAATCATAAAAAATGAAATAGAATGCATAAACATCGATATCTTAGGTATTAGTGAGCTGATATGAACTGGTATTGGCCATTTTGAATCAGACAATCACATGGTCTACTACGCTGGGAATGACACCTTGAAGAGGAATGGCATTATATTCATTGTCAAAAAGAACATTTCAAGATCTATTCTGAAGTTAGTGATAATATCTGTACGTCTACAAGGAAAACCAGTTAATATAACTATTATCCAAATTTAGGCATCAACCACTAAAGCCAAAGATGAAGTAATTGAAGATTTTTACCAACTTCTTCAGTCTGAAATTGACCGGGCAGGCAATCAGGATGCATTGATAATTACTGGTGATTGGAATGCAAAACGTGGAAACAAAGAGGAAGGCTCAGTAGTTGGAAAATATGGCCTTGGTGACAGAAACAACTCCGGAGATAGCATGACAGAATTTTTCAAGACCGATGACCTCTTCATTGCAAATACGTTTTTCCACCAACATAAATGGCAACTACGTACGTGAACCTTGCCAGATGGAATACACAGGAATCAAATCGACTACATGTGTGGAAAGATATGATGGAAAAGCTCAATATCATCAGTCAAAACAAGGCTAGGGGCACAGCTATCAATTGCTCCTGTGCAAGTTCAAGTTGAAATAAAGAAAATTAGAACAAGTCCATGAAAGCCAAAGTATGACCTTGAGGGAATCCTACCTAAATTTAGAGACTATCTCAAGAATAGGTTTGACATGTTGAACACTAATTACGGAAGACTAGACGAGTTGGGGAATGACATCAAGGACATCATGCATGAAGAAAGAAAGAGGTCATTAAAAAGACAGGAAGGAAAGAAAGACAAAAGGGATGTCAGAAGAGACTCCGAAACTTGCTCTTGAACGTCAAGCTAAAAAGGAAAGAGGAAATGATGAAGTAAAAGAGCTGAACAAAGATTTCAAAGGGTGGTTTGAGAAGACAAAATAAAGTATTATAGTGAAATGTGCAAAGACCTGGAGATAGAAAACCAAAAATGGAAGAACATGCTTGGAATTTCTCAAGCTGAAAGAACTGAAGAAAAAATTCAAGCCTCAAATTGCAATACTGAAGGATTCTAAGAGGAAAATATTGAACAATGCAGGAAGCATCAAAAGAAGATGGAAAGAATACACAGAGTTACTATATCAGAAAGAACTGGTTGACGTTCAACCATTTCAGGAGGTAGCATATGATCAGGAACCAACCATACTGATGGAGAAGTCCAAGCTGTACTGAAGGCAATGATGAAAAACAAAGCTTCAGGAAATGACAGAACACCAGTAGAGATGTTTCAACAAACAGATGCATCACTGGAAGTGCTCACTCATCTATGCCAAGAAAGACATAAGACAGCTATCTGGCCAACCGACTGGAAGAGATCCATATTTATGCCTATTCCCAAGAAAGGTGATCCAACCGAATGTGGAAATTATCGAACAATATCATTAATATCAGATGCAAGTAAAATTTTGCCGAAGATCATTCAAAACGACTGCAGCAGCATATTGGAAAGGAACTGCCAGAAATTAAAGCGGGATTCAGAAGAGGACGTGGAACCAGCGATATCATTGCTGCTGTCACAGGGATCCTGGCTGAAAGCAGAGAATGCCAGAAAGATGTTTACCTGTGTTTTATTGACTCTGCAAAAGCATCCAACCATGTGGATCATAAAAATTATGGATAATATTGCAAAGACTGGGAATTTCAGAACACTTAATTGTGCTTGTCATGGATTGAATTGTGTCCCTCAAAAATATCTGTCAATGTGGCTGGGCCGTGATTCCCAGTATTGTATGATTGTGTAATCTGATCTGATTTCCTTATGTATTGTAAACTGTATCACTATGATGAGGTTATGTGTGATCTCCTTATGTGTTGTAAATACTATCACTATGATGACATTATACTGATGAGATTTACAAGATTAGATAGGGTCTTAATCCAATCTCTTTTGAGATATAAAAGAGAGACACGAACAGGGACACAGGGGAACCTCGTACCACCAAGAAAGCAGTGCCGGGAAGACAGCGCCTCCTTTGGACCTGAGGTTCCTGTGCTGAGATGCTCCCAGACCAAGGGAAGACTGATGCATCACAAGGACCTTTCTCCAAAGCCGACAGAGAGATAAAGCTTTCTCCTGGAGCTTATGCCCTGAATTTGGACTTGTAGTCTACTGGACTTTGAGAGAATAAACTTCTCTTTGTAAAGCCATCCACTTGTGGTATTTCTGTTGTAGCAGCACTAGATGACTAAGACAGTGCTCATGAGGAACCCGTACATAGATCAATAGGCAGTCCTTAGAACAGAACAAGGGGATACTTAGTGGTTTAAAGTCAAGAAAGGTGTGTGTCAGGGTTGTATCGTTTCACCATATTTATTCAATCTGTATGCTGAGCAAATAATCCGAGATGTTGGACTATATGAAGAAGAATGTGGTATCAGGATTGGAGGAAGACTCATTAACAACCTGCGTTATGCAGATGACATAACCTTGGTTGCTGAAAGTGAAGAGGACTTGAAGCACTTACTGATGAAGATCAAAGACTGCACACAGCCTTCACCATGGACTACGCCTCAACATAAAGAAAACAAAAATCCTCACAACTGGACCAATAAGCAACATCATGATAAACGGAGAAAAGATTGAAGCTGTCAAGAATTTCATTTTACTTGGATCCACAGTCAACACCCATAGAAGAAGCAGTCAAGAAATCAAAAGATGCATTGCATTGGGCAAATCTGCTGCAAAAGATATCACCTTGAAGACTAAGGTGTGCCTGACCCAAGCCATGACGTTTTCAATCCCTCATATGCAGGTGAAAGCTGGACAATTAATAAGGAAGACTGAAGAAGAATTGATGCCTTTGAATTGTGGTGTTCGTGAAGAATATTGAATATACCATGGACTGCCAGAAGAACGAACAAATCTGTGTTGGAAGAAGTACAGTCAGAATGCTCCTTAGGAGCAAGGATGGCAAGACTATGTCTGACATACTTAAGACATGTTATCAGGAGGGATCAGTCCCTGGAGAAGGACATCATGCTTGGTAAAGTAGACGGTCAACAAAAAAGAGGAAGACCCTTAACGAGATGGATTGACACAGTAGCTGCAACAATGGGCTCAAGCGTAACGATTGTGAGGATGGCACGGGACCTGGCAGTGTTTCATTTTGTTGTACCTGGGGTCGCTATTAGTCGGAATTGATTTGATGGCATGTAACAACAACAAGTGTTGTCCTTAGGTTTTCTCTCATAAACTTTATAGTTTTAAGTTTTACATTTAGGTCTTTAATCTATTTTGAGTTAGTTTTTGTGTATGGGGTGAGGTATGGATCCTGTTTGATTTTTCTGCAAATGGATATCCAGTTTTGCCAGTACCATTTGTTGGAGATTATCTCTTCCTCATTTAATGCACTTTAACCCTTTGTCAAAGATCAGGTGTCCATAGGTAGATGGATTTATTTCTTGTTTCTCAATTCTGTTCCATTGGTCTATGTGTAGGTCATTGTATCAGTACCAAGCTGTTTTGACTAGATCGGGTAGTGTGAGGTCTTTTATGTTGTTCTTTTTCAGTAGTATTTTACTTATCCAGGGGCACTTTCCTTTACATATAAAGTGGTGATTAGTTTTTCCATCTCATTTAAGAATATTATTGGAATTTGGATAGGGATTATTATTGGAATTTGGATAGCTATACATTGCTTTGGGTAGTATTGAAATTTTCACAATGTTAAGTTTTCCTGTTCATGAGCATGGTATGTTTTTCCATTTATGAAGATCTCTTTTTGTTTCTTGGAGTTGTGTTTCATAGTTTTATTTGTATAAGTTTTTTAAATCCCTAGTTAGGTTTATTCTTAAGTATTTTATCTTTTGGGGGGCTAGAGTAAATGGTATTGTTTTCCTGATTTCCTTTACAGAGTTCTCGTCGTTAGTGTGGAGGAATCCAATTGATTTTGTATGTTAATCTTGTACCCTGCTATTTTGTTGAATTCTTCTATTACTTCCAGTAGGTTTCTTGCTAATTATCTGAGATTTTCTATGTACAGGATCTTATCATCTGCGAATAGAGATAGTTTTACTTCTTTCTTACCAATTTGGATGCCCTTTACTTCTTTTTCTTGTCTTATTGTTCTACCTAGGACTTCCAGTACAATGTTCAATTACAGTGGTGATAAAAGTCACCCTTGTCCAGTTACTGTTCTCAGGGGGAATTCTTTCAGCCTCTCTCCATTGAGAATAATGTTAGCTGTTGGTTTTGTGTATATGCCCTTAATAATGGTGAGGAATTTCTATTCTATTCCAATTTTGGTGAGAACTTTTATCAAGAATGAGTGTTGGGACTTCCAGAAAAATGGCACTTTAGGCAGAAGCACCACGCCATCCTTCCACAGCAAAGATCTGAAAAACTAAGCCAAACAGAGAAAATAACAATCCTTAAACCCTAAAACATCAAATGAAGAGATAAAGAACTCAGCCAAGCACCAAATGGAGTGAGAAAACTGACAGTGAATGGAGAGCAAGGAGAGATTCATGCAGAGGTCCCCTATCAGCTAACACTGTGTGGATGCGCCATCTTGGACTCCTACCAGAGACCAGCAAACAGGGGGTAAGAGAAAGCAGTTTCATGGAGCTTCCAACGGGAGACAAAACAACCAGTAATTTGCGATATATGCTTTCCCAGCCCCCACCCTTCTTCACCCCCACTCGGTCTCCTCTGATTCCCATGGCCACAATCTCTTGTCTGGGAAGCACTGGCTGCTTGGATTCCACCCACCTGAACAGGCCGGCTCTCTGAGTGCCATTTGTTGGTTGCTGGTGTTGCTTTTTTCTGTTTCTTTTGATTTATTCCTTACCTCTCACCAGCTCCCCCTCCTTTCGCTCAAATACCTGGCTCTGTGCGCCATCCTTGCTTCTTTCTGAGGGGCTGCAGAGCTACGATAATTTGTGATATATGCTTTCCCACCCCCTACCCTTCTTTACCCACACTTGGCCTCCTCTGCTTCCCGTGGACACAGTCTCTTGTCCAGGAAACACCAGCTGCTTGGATTCTACCAGCCCACACTAGCTGGCTCTCTGAGTGCCATTTTTTGGCTGCTGGTGTTGCTTTCTTCCGTTTCTTTTGATTTCTTCCTTACCTCTCACCACCTCCCCCTCCTTTCACTCAAATACCTGTCTACGTGCGCCATCTTTGCTTCTTCCTGAGGCGCTGCAGAGCTCCAAGAAGCTGCTTCCTGGTCTGGGCTGCTGCGCTGGTGGGATCCCAGGGCTTTTGTTCGTTTGTTTGTTTTGAATTGTTTGTTTGTTTTCATTTCCTTTTCTTGAGTTGGGAGCCCGTTCTGTCCAGGCGATGCTGCATGGCTTGGAAAGTATCCCCTCGGCTTGCACAGAAGTGCAGAGGGAGCCCTGAGAGCATTTCTTTTTTTGTTGGTTTTTTCTTTCTTTTTTTCTGGGGGCTTTTCTTGTTCTTTTTTGTTTTAAATTTGTTTTGTTTTATTTTCCCTTTTTGTCTTTCTTCATTACTCAGTTTCTCGTCTCTCTATATCTTCCTTCTCTTTCTGTCCCCTGAATACCTGGCATTGTATAACTCTACACCTTCTAGCCAGGCTGTACTGAAACACCTGAGAGCGACTTCCCCAGACTTCATACCCGCACTGGTGGGATCCCTGGGAAATTTGCTGTTCTTTTCCCTTTCCGGTTTTTATTTATTTATTCTTTTTTTTTGGCCTCTTCCCCTTTTTCTTTTTCTCCATTTCATACTCTCTCATCTCTCCACTCAAACAGCAACTCCCCTAGCATTCTTTTTTGTTTTTTTTGTATGTTTTTGGCTTCTATTCCTCTCTCTGCTCTCCCATATACAACTTAGCTCCACACATAACAATCTCCCCACTACATCCTGCCTACATGCACCCTGCACTTAACTTCACACTACCAAGCAGCACAGGTATGACCTACTGGAGCCTGCCCTGCACTGATTATTGACCCGCCCAGGTGGCTGTATTAAGTGCCACAAACAACCCATCAGAGTAACTCCTCTTCAGCTAGACCTGCCCTGCTGTACCATATCTGAGTGACTGACCCGGCCAATTGGAGAAGGAGGTGAAAAGTAATCTGCCCACAGTTGAGCAAACAACAAAGAACACACATCCCACATGCTCAGACATAGCCAAATTAAAAAAAAAGGGACAAGACAAACAAATCTACTATCAAAAAATGAGAAAAATAACTACTGAATGCCCCGAAGACAGCAGACAATATCAAAACATTTATAAAAACAGGACAGGATGGTTCCAGTAGGTGTCCAAAATAAAACACTGGATGACTTTCCAGTGGAAGAAAAGGCACTAGAACTACCTGATAGGGAATTCAAATCTTTAATACTCAGAATTCTTCAAGAGCTGAAGCAAAAAGCAGACAAAAATGAGGAAAAAATAGACAAATTCATGGAAAATACAGACAAAAAATTGGAAGAATTCAGGAAAATAATGCAGGAACAAAATGCCAAAATAAATTCACAACTAGAAATTATACAAAGACAACAATTACAAATCCAAAAGATAAACATCAAGATTTCAGAAATAGACGGTGTCACAGAAGGGCTGAGAAGCAGAGTTGAAACGGTGGAAGACAGCATAGTTGAACTGAAGAAAAACACTTGGAAACAACTCTGTTTGAGGAAAATTCAGAAAAAAGAACAAAAAAAAATGAAGAGACCCTGAGAGTTATGTGGGATACAATTAAAAGCAAAAATTTTCGAGTGATTGGAGTTCCAGAATAGGGGGAGAAAACAGAAACCACAAAGAGGATCATTGAAGAACTGCTGACAGAAAACTTCCCCAATATCATGAAAGATGAAAAGCTGGACATCCAAGAAGCTCAAAGAACCCCATATAGGAGAGACTGGAAAGAAAATCACCAAGGCCTATCATAATCACACTCACCAAAACCAAAGACAAACAAAGAATCCTGAGAGGAGATCGTGAAAAACAAGAAGTCTCATACAGAGGAGAAACAATAAGACTAAGCTCAGACTATTCAGCAGAAGCCATGCAGGCAAGAAGGCAATGGGGTGACATATAGAAAACCTTGAAAAAAAAATTGCCAGCCAAGAATAATATATCCTGCAAAACTCTTGTTCAAACATGATGTTGAAATTAGGACGTTTCCATATAAACAGAAATTAAGTGAATATGTAAAAGCCAAACCAAACTCACAAGAATTATCAAAGGGAGTTCTTCAATCTAAGAACAAACAACTTCAGCTCACAAGCAGAATCGAGGACGCAGGATCGTACCAGCCAGATACCAATCTAGGAAATGAACTCTCAAGGACTATCCAAAACCAAAAGAAATACAACAGGGAATCAGAGGAGTTAATCAGTAAATGATACCAACATCAAAACAATAAAAGAAGGAATAAACGACATAGGTATAGAACCTTCTAATGGAGAGGAAGGCAGGGCGATACCAAGTAATGGTAGACTGCTTCAAACTTAGAAAGATAAAGGTTAATTTCATGGTAACCACAAAGAAAGTTAACAAACATACTCATAAAAATAAAGAGGAAAAACATAAAGTCTCAGAAAAAAAAAAACCCACAAAAACAAAAATAATGAAAAAAGAAATCTACAAACAAAAGTGACTCAGCACAAGAGAGTAAGAACAAAGAAAACGTCAGCACCACAAAAAAAAAAGCACTACAAAATTACAGCAACAAACTTACATCTATCAATAATTACACTGAATGTAAATGGACTCAATTCACCCATAAAGACACGGAGAATGACAGAATGGATAAGAAAACAGGATCCATCAATATGCTGTCTACAAGAGACACACCTTAGAAACGAAGATGTGAATTTATTAAAAGTCAAAGGTTGGAAAACAATATATCAAGCTAACAACTATCAAAAAAGAGCTGGAATGGCAATACTAATCTCAGATAACACAGACTTTAAAAAAAAATTCACCATAAAAGACAAAAAAGGACACTATATAATGATTAAGGAGATGATCCATCATGAAGACATAACCATAATAAACATCTATGCACCCCCCCCCCCAAAGACAGGGCTCCAAAATACATAAAACAAACTCTAATAACACTGAAAAGAGAAACTGACAGTTCCACAATAATAGTAGGAGACTTCAACACACCACTCTTAGTAAAGGACAGATAACTATAAAGAAACTCAACAAAGATACAGAAGACCTAAAGGGCACAATCAGCCAACTTGACCTTACAGACTTTTATAGAACACTCCATCCAACAGCTGCAAAGTACACATTCTTTTCCAACACACATGGAACATTCTTCAGAATAGACCACATCTTAGGCCACAGAGCAATGCTCAATGAGATCCAAAACTTTGAGATAATTCAAAGTATCTTCTCTGACCACAATGCCATCAAGGCAGAAATTACAAATAGAAAGAGCAAGGAAAAAACATCAGTGACATGGAAACTGAATAATACCCTGATTACACATCACTGGGTAATAGAAGAAATCAGAGATGGAATCAAAAAATTCCTAGAATCAAACGAGAATGAAAACATATCATACCAAAACCTTTGGGACACAGCAAAGGCAGTCATCAGAGGACAATTTATTGCAATAGATGTGCACATCAAAAAAGAAGAAAGGGACAAAATCAAAACATTAACTACAGAACTCAAACAGAAAGAGAACAGCCAAAAAAGCCCACAGCCACTGGAAGAAAGGAAATAGTAAAGAGCTGAGCAGAAATAAATGAAATAGAGAACAGAAAAACAATAGAAAGAATCAACAAAACCAAAAGTTGGTTCTTTGAAAGAATCAAAAAAATCGACAAACCACTGGCCAGAATGATGAAAGAAAAACAGGAGAGGACACAAATAACCCAAATAAGAAATGAAATGGGGGACATTACAACAGACCCAAGTGAAATAAAAAGGATTATAACAGAATATTATGAAAAACTATACTCCAACAAATTTGAAAACCTAAAGGAAATGGATAGATTTCTAGAAACACACTACCTACCCAAACTACAACAAAGTGATGTTGAAAATCTGAACAGATCCGTAAAGAGAAGAGATTGAAAAGGTGATAAAAAAACTCCCAACCAAAAAATGCCCTGGCCCAGATGGATTCACTGGAGAATTCTACAAAACATTTACAGAAGAGTTTGTACCACTACTACTCAAGCTATTCCAGCACATAGAAAAGGAAGCAACACTTCCAAATTCATTCTATGAAGCCAGCTTAACGGTGATACCAAAACCAGGCAAAGATGTCACAAAAAAGAAAATTACAGACCAATATCTCTCATGAATATAGATGCAAAAATTCTTAACAAAGTTCTAGCCAATAGAATTCAGCATCATATCAAAAAAAATAATACACCACGACCAAGTAGGATTCATACCAGGTATGCAAGGATGGTTCAGCATTAGAAAATCAATCAATGTAATCCACCACATAAATAAAAGGAAAGAAAAGAATCATGATCATCTCAATTGACGCAGGAAAGGCATTTGACAAAGTCCAACACCCATTCCTGATAAAAACTCTCAATCAAATAGGTAGAGAAGGGAAATTTCTCAACATAATAAAGGGCATCTATGCAAAACCAACAGTCAACATCATTCTTAATGGAGAGAGGCTGAAAACATTCCCCTTGAAAACAGGAACAAGAGAAGGATGCCCTTTATCACCATTCCTATTTAACATTGACCTGGAAATTCTAGCTAGAGCAATAAGGCAAGAAAAAGAAATAAAGGGTATCCAAATTGGTAATGAAGTTAAACTGTCCCTGTTTTCAGATGATATGATACTATGCATAGAAAACCCTAAAGACTCCATGAGAAAGCTACTGAAACTAATAGAAAGATTCAGCAGAGTAGCAGGATAGAAGATAAACATACAAAAATCAGTTGGATTCCTATACATCAATAAGGAGAACAATGAAAAGGAAATCAGGAAAACAATACTATTTTCAATAGCCCCTAAAAAGGTAAAATACTTAGGAATAAATCTTACCAGGGATGTAAAAGACCTATACAAAGAAAACTACACAACACTACTGCATGAAACCCAAAGGGATCTACATAAATGGAAAAACATACTATGTTCGTGGATAGGCAGACTCAACATTGTGAAAATCACAATTCTACCCAAAGCAATTTACAAATACAACACAATCCCTATCCAAATACCAACAACAGTCTTCAAAGAGATGGAAAAACTAATCATTAACTTCATATGGAAAGGGAAGAAGCCCGAATAAGTAAATCACTGCTGAAGAAGAAGAATAAAGTTGGAGGATTCACACTACCTAACTTCAGAACCTACTATACAGCTACTGTAGTCAAAACAGCCTGGTACTGGTACAATGACAGATACATCGACCAATGGGACAGAATTGAGAACCCAGATGTAAATCCATCCACCTACATTCACCTGATCTTCGACAAGGGCCCAAAGTCCATCAAATGGGGAAAAGACAGTCAGTTTAACAAATGGTGCTGGCAAAACTGGATATCCATCCACAAGAAAATGAAACAGGACCCATACCTCACAAAAACTACTTCAAAATGGATCAAAGACCTGAATATAAAGCCTAAAACTGTAAAGTTCATAGAATAAAAAATAGGACCAAGACTACAGGCCTTAATACATGGCATTAACAGGATACAAACCACAATCATCAACACAAAAACCCCAATAGATAAGCTAGATAACTGGGGTCTTCTAAGAACCAAACACCTATGCTCTTCCACAGACTTCACCAAATGAGTAAAATGAGAACCTATAGACTGGGAAAAAATTTTTGGACAGTACCTGTCAGACAAAGTTCTAATCTCCATAATCTACAAGAAAATCCAACACCTCTACAACAAAAAGAGAAATAATCCTATTAAAAAATGGGCAAAGGAAATGAACAGACACTTCACCAAAGAAAACATTCAAATGGCCAACAGACACATTAGGAAATGCTCACGACCACTAGCCATTAGAGAAATGCAAATTAGAACCACAATGAGATACCATCTCACACCGGCATTACTGGCACGAATCAAAAACATTGGAAATAGCAAATGTTGGAGGGACTGCGGGGAGATCGGAACTCTTATGCACTGCTGGTTGGAATGCAAAATTATACAACCATTTTGGAAAATGACGTGGCGCTTCCTCAGAAAGCTAGAAATAGACATACCATTCGATCCAGCAATCCCACTCCTAGGAATATATCCTGGAGAAATAAGAGTTAGCACTCGAATAGACATATGCACACCTGTGTTCATGGCAGCATTGTTCACAATAGCAAAATGATGGAAACAACCTAGATGCCCATTAACAGATGAATGGAAAAACGAACTATGGTACATACACACAATGGAGTACTATGCAATGAGAAAGAACAACGATGAATCTGTGAAGCATCTCATAACATGGATGAAACTGGAGGACATTATGCTGAATGAAATAAGTCAATCACAAAAGGACAAATATTGTATGAGACCTCCATTGCAAAAACCCATGAAAAAGTTCACACACAAAAAGTAACAATCTTTGTTGGTTACCAGGGATGGGAGGAGTGGGGAAAATACTAAATAGACAATAGATAAGTGGTATCTTGGGTGAAGGGTGAGACAGTACACAATACAGGGGAAACTAGCACAGCTTGTACAAGGAAAGTTCATGGAAGCTCCATAGACACATCCAAACTTCCTGAGGGACTGAATTTCTGGGCAGAGAGCTGTCGGGACCATGGTCTCGGGGAGCATCTAGCTCAATTGTCATAACACAGTTTAGAAAGACAATGTTCTACATTCTACCTTGGTGAGTAGCATCTGGGGTCTTAAATGCCTGTGAGCAGCTATCTAAGATATTCCACTGGTCTCATCCCTTCGGGAGCAAGGGAGAATGAAGAGAACAGGATACAAGGAAAAGACTAGTCTGAAGGACTAATGGACCACAGCTACCAAGGCCTCCACCGGACTGAGTCCAGTACAGTTAGATGGTGCCCGGCTACCACCACTGACTGCTCTGACCAGGATCACAACAGAGGGTTCTGGACAGAGCTAGAGAAGGATGTAGAACGAAATTCTAACTCACAAAAAAAAGACCAGATTTACTGGCCTAAAGGAAACTGGAGAAACCCCGAGAGTATAGCCCCTAGACACCCTTTTAGCTCAGTGGTGAAGTCATTTCTGAGGTTCACCGTTCAGCCTGGGAGTGGACAGCCCCTTAAAACCAGATGGGACTAATGAGGCACAGAAGTCCAGGGTCAAGGGCTAGAAGACAGAAGGGTACAGGAAAGCTTGTGATAGGGAACCCAAGGTTGAATAAGGAAAGTTCTGATGTGTTCTGAGGCTGTTAACCATTGAGATAGGGCGATATGTGTACTAACTCTTTTATGAGAAACTCTTTTGTTTTGTAAACCTTCATCTAAAGTGAGAATAGCAGCACAATTGGAAGAGCGTAGTCAATGTCACTGAACTGTACATGTAGAAATTTTTGAAATGCTGTATTTTTGGCTATGTATATTTTCACCAAAAAAAGGTTGAGAAGGAAGAGGGTTGACATGTTGTGGGGTTGTTAAACAATGTCATAAAACAATATGTGCACTACTGTTTCACGAGAAACTATTTGTTCTGTAAGCCTTCACCTGAAGTACAGTTAAAAAAAAAACTCTTCATTGTCTTTATGCTCATGCCCAATCACGAAATCCTATTGAGCTACATATTTTTTCCCCTTCTGTCCTCTTTCATTTCTGCTGTGTCAATATGTCTCTGATTTTTCTTTCTTTAATCTATTCTCACCTCTTAATTAATATTCTAACTTGTCTCATTTTACCTTTCTAATATGTCATCCAAACTACTACCAGAATGCTTCTTTTCCTTTCTTCCTCCCTCCCTCCCTATCCTTCCTTTTTTCCTTACTCTTTTCCTCCCTTTCAGTCTCCCTCCATCCCTAACATTCTTTTTACTTTTTAAAATTTGAAATAAATGCAGAAACTTTCAAAGAAAAAAAAATAGTAATCACTTATACCTTCACCACCTGACATTACTCATTGTTAATATTTAGGCAAGGAGTCCTGGTGGAACAGTGGTTAACCTTTCGGCTGCTAACTGAATAGCTGGCGATTGCAACCCACCAGCTGCTCCGCGGGAGAAAGATGTGGCCGTCTGCTTCTGTAAAAGTTTACAGCCTCGGAAACCATATGGGGCAGATGAGTCAGAACTGACTGCAACGGGTCAGGTAATATTTAGGTTTGGACTGGGCAACATTTTCTTCTGTTGTACAGAAGGTCACATGACTCGATGCCCACTCTATCGCAACTGACAATAACAACAACACAAACATTTAGGCACATTTGCTTCCATTCTATTTCTGTGTACAGAAACTGTCCTTCACTCCTCTGCCTCTTGCCAATGGGAAAGTTGTGACTGTCATCAGTTTTTCTCCAAACATTGGCTGCCGTTATAATTTGTTTTTAAAATTCTCTAATTAGCACATTGATTATTTAGCAGAATGTTTTTAAATTTCAAGATCCATGGAGGTTTGGCTATTTTTGTTTATTTATTTGTAATTTTTGATGAGTGAATATAATCTCTAATGGTATCCATTTCTGTGGAACATTTTGAGACTTCTATAAGGAGTCCTGGTGGTGCAACAGTTAAGCTCTCAGCTGTGGTTCAAATCTACCAGCCACTCCAAGGGAGAAAAGACCTGGTGATCGGCTCCCACGAAGATTATGGCCTAGGAAACCTTATCTGGCAGTTCTCCTCTGTTCTATAGGGTTGTCACGAGTCGGAATTGACTCAGCAGGACACAACAGCAACAACAACATTGTGATCATATACACGATTAGGATCTTGTACATGATCATATGCAGGTTTGAAAAGAATGTATGTTCTATGTTGGGTACAGAATTCAGTTTGTAAGTGCTAGATTGAGCATAAATGTTAATTGTGTTATTCAAATATTCTATAACTTAACTTAGTTTGTTTATTTGTATTTTATTTCATTTATTTGATCCACCAATTTCTGAGAGAAGTGTTTAAAAAATACCCTCTCTGATAATGAATATATCAGTCCTTTGTAGTAATTGGATTATTTTTTTTTTTAATTTTAAAGTTATATCCTTAAACATATACATGTATTAATGATAATTATACTTCTTAGTGAATTATTTACTTTAAACAAAGTGAAATAAGCTTCTTTATGCTTTTTTGTCTTGAATTATATATTATTTGATAGAAATAATATTTTCTTTTGGTTGTTATTTGACTTATATAATTTTTCATTCCTTTCTATTTTTGTGATCTGTTTTGATTTACAGGTTTCATTTTTAATTATCAAGTAGCTGAATTGTTTTCCCTTCAATCTTAGTGTCTCTTTTTAAATAGGTAAGCTTAACCCAATTATGGCCATTACTGATATACCTGGAATTACTTCTACCACCTTATTTTTTCTACCACCCATTTTTTTTCTCCTCCACTCCAAGCTTCTTTCCTGTTTGATGTTGTTATTTTTGGATTAATCAAATTTTTCTTGCCCCACTTTCTTCTCTAATGTTGTAAATTGTATATTCTATTTTTTATTTTATTAGTGGTTTGATTATTTTATTCCCTTACATAAAGCCTTCAACAGAGTTCTTTAAAGCCTAGAGCCTAAACATCTTAGTAAAACTCATTTTGATTTGTCCTTATCAATCCTGTTATACCACCCTCATTTCTTGTATGCACCAGATCATTTAATCACACTGAGCCACTTGCAAATCCTTGAATCCTCTCTCTTACCTCCATTCTTTCATACATGCTATGTATGCTCGCTGCCTTGAATATTCTCCAACTTCTTATCTGTCCATTAAACTCCTACTAACATGTCTAATCCCTGAGCTTCTTTCCCTGTTTGCATAGTACTCACTTATGGTTTCATTACGGTATGCATCATATTAATTTGGTTAATTGTTTTTATTCCCCACTACAGCCACTAGATTACAGAGGTACTGTCTAGTTTATTTTTGTTTTATTCAAAATTGAAATGGCAAAAAAGGAACTTGGTAAACATTATTTAAACAAATGAAAGTGTTGGTGATCACAACCATGCCTTTGAACATGTCACAACCATGGTAGCAATGTCAGATACTTAAGTCAGGATGGGCCATTGACCTAAGTCACTGCTGCATCCCCCTTCTTGTGTGTGTCGTGAGAATGCATGGCTAACTTATTCAGTTAGGAAGACATAATCTCCATGTAGAGAGATGAATTATTGGACACAGGTGGTAACTCGGACATAGGAAGGAAGTTGTAAGTCACATAGCTATTTAGACTTATTCATCAATTAAATGTGAGACCCAAAAGAAGGAAAAGTTAAAAAAAATATTACCTGAAACATGGGGTTCAGGTGATTACAATGACGCTAATGAAGAAGTTGAAAAAAACAAATCCTTTCGTTTAGAAGGAAAAGAAGAATGAGGAGATTAAAAAGATCATGAGCTCATTTTCCAGAGTTTTCTGTCACATCTTAACTACCCACAAAATGGTGGTTGTTAGGTAGAACGCTTGAGAAATAATGACTAATTGGGGCCAAAATATAAAGAAAGCTAAAGATATTAAAGGCGAAAGGTCTACATGTATTCACTAGATATGAGTATAAAATAGTGTGACAGGTTTTAAATAAACATCAGAATTTACATATGCAGATGTGGTGGTTTTTTTCATACCCTGTTGAATTGCAATTTATCTCTTTCCAAATACTTCATTCTTCTGCTCATCTGAATTCACCCATGCCTGGAATAAGATGTAATTTTTCTTCTTCAGCATCTAAACCAACGCTCAAATATTTCTTGATTAAAGACAGAAGGATAAAATGGGGAAGGGAGGGAGGGAGGAAGGAGGGAATTGGGGCCAATCTCTTCAAAGTAGTTACGTCGTAGGGTTATATAGTTATTTGAATGATGCTGCCATTGTTCACAAGATTTTCAGAACTTTCTTTTGGAGATTGCCTTAAAAACTTAAAGATTGAAAAAATAAATGTCAGTGGTAGAATAACTTCATCTTTTGCCAGTAGATTTGCTTTTGATAATATTCAGAAGTGAACTGCAGCCAAGGCTATTGAAAAAATGGAGTCATCCTTTTCAATAATAACATATGGGGTTAGAATATTAGTTGTGACTAAAAGATAAGAACATTGATTTTCTTGTGTGGTTTCTCAACTGCATACTGAAGGCAATTCTAAAAGACGAGCTATGAACATCTTTATATATATTAGCAAATGACAGAAAATTGGATTAAATGTCTAGATTCCCAGGGCTATTGTTTCAGAGAACAACACTCATTTAGCAATATGGATTTTGGCATGTTAATAAGCTACTCTTCTTATTTGTTTCTAACATTTTATTACAAAATTTTTAAGTCATACAGAAAATTTGAAAGAATTTTACAGTGAATATCTGTATATTCAAGGAGACCTGGCAGCACAGTGGTTAAGTGCTCAGCTGCTAAATGAAAGGTCAGCAGTTTGAACCTACCAGCCTTTCTGTGGGAGAAAGATGTGGCAATCTGCTTCCTTAAAGAGCACCAAACCAAACCCGTTGCCAAGTCGATTCCAACATAGCGATCCTACAGGACAGAGTAGAGCTGCCCCGTAGGGTTTCCAAGGAGCGGCTGGTGGATTTGAACTGCTAACATTTTAGTTAGAAGCTGAACTCTTAATCACCGCACTACCAGGGCTTCTGGAAACCCTGTGGGGCAATTCTACTCTGTCCTATAGTGTTGCTATGAGTCACAATCAACTCGAAGGCCATGGGTTTGGTTTTTTAAACTGTATGTCTACCACCTATATTCTATCATTGATGTATTATTTTACTTGCTTATCACATATCTACTCATCTAAATATTTCTCTAAAAGGTTCCTGGGTGGCACAAATGGTTTTCGGTCAACCATTAACTTAAAAGTTGGTGGTTGGAACCCTTCTAGCAGTGCTGCAGAAGAAAGGCCTGGCTATCTGCTTCTGTAAAGTTATGTTTATTTTTGTGTGCTGTGTAGTTGTTTCTCACTCGTAACAACCCTGTAGAACTGAATAGAACTGCCTTATAGGGTTTCCAAGGCTGTAATCTTTACAGGAGCAGATTACTACATCTTTCTCCTGCAGAGCAGCTGGTGGGTTGAGGACTGCTGACCTTTGGGTTCGTGACCAAGCCCTTAACCACTGCACCACCAGGGCTCCTTTCTGTAAAGATTACAGCCAAGAAAACGCTAGGGAGCAGTTCTACTCTATAACACATGGGGTTGACATGAGTCAAAATTTTCTCAATGGCAATGGGTTTGGGGTTTTTTGGTTTTAAATTTCCCTCTATTTATTAATTCATTTTATTTTTTTCCATGCATGTCACATTAAATTGCAGACATCAATGCATGTCCTCCTAAATACTTCAATATGCACATGATTAGTTACAGTTATTTGCATTTTTTTATTTGGTGTAAAATTTACATACAATGAAATACAAAAATAGTATTTCAAAAACTGTAAACTCACCAAGCTTTGACAAATGTATGTACTTGTGTAGACCAAATTTCTCTGAAGAACATCGTCATTAACATCAGAAAGTTCCTTTATGCCCTTACCCAGTCAATCTGCACGCTCAACCCCAGTCCCCCATAAGTAACTACTGTTCTGATCTTTTTTTCACCATTGATTAGTGTGACTTGTTTTAAAATTTCATACAAATGAAATTATATGGTTTGTACTTTTTGTATAATTCTTCTTTCACTTATAATATTTTTCAGATCCATGTTAATTATCTGTATCAGCAATTCATTCATTTTGATTGCTGAGTAGTATTCTAGTCTATGAATTTACTCCAGTATCTTTATCTATTCTCCGGTTAATAGACCTCTGGGCTATTTCCAGTTTTGGGCTATTATGCATAAAGTGGCTACGAACATTTTTGTTTCTCTTGAGTAAACACCTCAGAGTAGAATTGCTAGGTCATTGGATGGGTGCATGTTGTTTTATAAAAAACTGCCATGCCTTGTTTTCACCATGTTACATTCTCACCAACCATGTAGGAGAGCTCCAGTTACTCCACAACATCACCATTGTTTGTCAGCCTTTTTCGTTTCAACTGTTTCGGTTGGGTGTTTAGTGCTTCTCATTGTAGTTTTAATCTGTATTTCCTCGGTAACTAATGTTGTGGAGCATACTTTAATGTGCTTATTGTCCATTCTTCCATCTCCTTTTATGAAGTATCTTTTCAAGTATTTTTTCCACTTATTATTTTAGATAAACAAATAGATATATATGCATATATATTTTGCTTTTTTACATTATAGAGCTGTTTGACGTCTATATATTTCCTGGACATTAATCCTTTGTCAGATAGACTTTTTGAAATATTTTTCCCAGTGTTTTTTTTTTTTGTTTTTTTCTTAATGGTGTGTTTTGATAAACAGGAAATTTTCATTTTATTGAAATCTAATTTATATTTATTTTCTTCTATGGCTGTTGCTTCCTGTGACCTGTCTAAAACCCTTTTGCTACCCTCAAGTCAGGAATATATTCTATTTTCCTCTAAAAGCTTTATGGTTTTAAATTTTTACATTTTGGTTACACCATTTATGGTAGTTAATGTTATGTGTCAGCTTGGTTAGGCTATGATTCTCAGTGGTTTGGCAGACACCATGTAATCATCTTCTATTTTGTGATCTGTTGTGAGCAGTCAATCAGTTGAAAAGGGAGTTTCCTTGGCGGTGTGGCCTGCCTCAGTATATAAATGGATGTTCTGATAAAGCTTCCTCTCTTTCTCCATCCTGCACTCTTCTTGTTGCCTGATCTCCAGTTCTTGGGACT
This sequence comes from Dugong dugon, assembly GCA_030035585.1. Classification (NCBI taxonomy): domain Eukaryota; kingdom Metazoa; phylum Chordata; class Mammalia; order Sirenia; family Dugongidae; genus Dugong; species Dugong dugon. Next base: position 132,508,566 of record CM057462.1, read on the forward strand.
TCAGCCTGCAGAAGTCTCTGGTCTGCCACCTGACCTGCAGATTTTGGGTTTGTCAGCCCCTGCAACTACATGAGCCAATAGAGGTCTTGAGCCTGACACCTGCTAAGAGTGTTAAAATCTCTATGATTTTGGCATTGTCTATTTTTATCTTTAAATCTGTCAATTTTTTATTAATATATTTTGATTTATGAGTATATGTCTTCCTGATGTGACTTTTTCATCATATTGAAATGAACACTATCTCTGGTAATTTTCTTCAACTTAAAGTCTATTTTATCTGAGATCAATAGAGTTATCCCTTTTATGATTACTATTTGCATGGTATATTTTGCTGCAAAAGACCACTTTAAAGCATTAAAAAGCCAAGATGTCACTTTGAGGACTAAGGTGCCCCTGCCCCAAGCCATGGTATTTTCAATGGCCTCATATGCATGAGAAAGCTGGACAACGAACAAGGGATACCGAAGAAGAATGGATACCTTTGAATTATGGTGTTGGTGAAAAATACTGAATATACCATGGACTGCCAGAAGAACGAACAAATCCGTCTTGGAAGAAGTACAGTCAGAGTGCTCCTTGGAAGCAAGGGTGGCAATACTTCATTTTATGTACTTTGGACATGTTATCAGGAGGGACCAAACCATGGAGAAGTTTATAATGCTTGGTAAAGTAGAGCATCAGTGAAAAAGAGGAAGACCCTCAATGACGTGGATTGACACAGTGGCTGCAACAATGGGCTCAAACATAACAACAATTGTAAGGATGACGCAGGACCAGGCAGTGTTTCGTTCTGTTGTGCATAAGGTCGCTATGAGTCAGAACCAACTCGATGGCACCTAACAACAGCCACATATCTTTTTCTAACCATTTTCTTTCAACCTATCTGTGTATTTTTAAGTGCATCTCTTTTAGACAGCATTTAGTTGGGTTTTGTATTTATTTATTCTGATGATCTCTGCTTTTTTACTGGAATATAACATTAACAATACTTCAATTACATTAACAATATTCCTAAATACTACCATATCTATAATTATATTAATGTAATTATTATTATGTTAACATTCTATGTTATTATTGATATGGTTGTATTTCAGTCTTCCATTTTATTATTTGCTTTTTGTTTGTCCTTTCTGTTTTTGGTGCTTTCTGACTTCTTTTGAATTTTTTTTTTTTTTTTAGAATTCCATTTTAATATATCTATCAGCTTTTTGAGGAGCCTCGGTGGCACAGTGGTTAAAGCAGTCTGCTGCTAATTGGAAGGTCAGCAGCTTGAAACCACCAGTGGCTTCATGGGAGAAAGATGTGGTAGTCGCTTCCATAGGGGTTTACAGCCTTGGAAACTCTGTGGGGGTCTCCATGAGTCAGAATCAAGTTGACAGCAGTAGGGACTGACTTTTTAGCTCTACTTGCTTGCATTGTATGCATCCTTAGCTTCTCATGCTAAATTATATTAACACTATACCAAAACAAAAACCAAACCAGTTGCCGTCAAGTCAATTCTTACTCATAGTGATCCTATAGGACAGAGCCAAACTGCTCCATAGGGTTTCCAAGGAGCATCTGGTGAATTCAAACTGCCAACCTTTTAGTTAGCAGCTGAGCTCTTCACCACAGCACCACCAGGGCTCCAATATTACACCACATGGTGTAAAATATAGAAACTCTGCAATCCTATAGACCTATCTACTATCCTCTATTCTTTATGCTAATATTTGCCATATATATTAGTTATATCTACATACATTATAAATCCCCACAATATGGTAAAATGCAATCAGTTTTGCTATGAATTGTCAGTATGTATTTTAAAGAAATTAAGAGAATAATAGGATATTTTATTTACTATTTACCTTTCCTGATACTGTTTGTTTCTTAAGATCTGTGTTTCTGTCTGGTAACACTTCCTTTTAACTTAAAGAACTTTCTTTAGCATTTTTTTAGTTCAGGTTCTTCTGGAAACTGATTCCCCTAGTCTTCTTTTATATGAAAATATATTTATACTAGCATCCTTCTTGAAGGATATTTTCACTAAGTAAAAAATTCTGGGTTGACAGAACGTTATTTCAGCATTTTAAAAATGTTGACACCACTGTCTTCTATCTTCCATAATTTCTAGTGGGAAATCAGCAGTATTCAGGTCATTGTTCATTGTATGTAATACATCATTTTACTCTTGCTGCTTCTAAGATTTTTCTTTTTATCTTTGGTTTTCAGCAGTTTAAATGTAATGTAACTTAATATGGGTTTCTTTATATTTATCCTTGTGGTTTGCGAAGCTTCTCAAATCTGTACGTTTATGTCTTTCAGCTATGTGTGTGTATATATATATATATATAGATATATATTTTTTCCTAGCCTGTCTTTCATTCCCTTTTGATACAATAATACATATATGTTAGACCTTTGAAATCATCCCACAAGACTTTGAGACTCTGCTGATTTTTTTTTCAATTTTTTTCTCTCTCTTCTTTATATTGGATAATTGCTATTGCTCTATCGTCAAGTTTATAATTCTTTTCTCTGACATCTCCATTCTTATGTATAACCACTGGAATTTTTATTTTAGATATTGCAATTTACAGTTTTAGAATTTTCATTTGATTCCTTTATACAAGTTTCATTTCTTGGCTGAGAATTCCTGTCTTTTCATTTATTGGGGCATATTTTCATTTGCTTAAATGACCGTAGTTACAAGGGTCATTTAAGTAAATGAAAATATAGGCCACCAGGGCTCCATAATTATAATAGCTCCTTTATAATTCTTATTTGCTAATTCAAGCATCTTGGTAATCTTGGGATTTTGTTTTGTTGGTGTCCCTTTTCGTGAGAAAGCGGTACATTTTCCTAGCTATTCACAGCTTAGTAATTTTGGATAGTACTCTGGACATTTGAATGCTTTACATGAAAACTCTGCATTCTATTATTTTCCTTTGTACAGTACTGATGTTTTTGTTTTAACAGACAATTAACAGTTGGGCTCAAACTGAAAACTTTGAGTTTTGAGCTGACATCAGAAAGACAAAGTTTAGTTTTTTAAAATCTTTAGCTGGGATGCTTTCTGCCTGCCCCATACACATTTTTTTTCTTTTTTTTTTTTTTTTGTAGTCATTCACCACTTACTTTCTTGCAGTCTGCTTGTCTCTAACCTCTGGTTTTTCAGGTCAGAAAAACTGAGAATTTCATACTGAAATTCTAACCACCCTTGTGAACTAATTTCAGGCTATCCTCAGGATAAAAATCATAAAAATGGGTGACTCACCTCATGTTGTTCCCTTTCTCTCAGTTTTGACTCCTTTCCATGCTCTGGCTGTTTTCATTCAATCTCCAGTGCATTAAGGTTGTTATTTTATTTTGTCTAGAGTTTGTAGTTAAGTCTGGTATAAATACAAGTACAGCCAGAACGTTCTTTAGAAACAAGGATAGCAAGACTTCATCTCACATACTTTGGATATGTCATCAGGAGGGACCAGACCCGGGAGAAGGATATCATGCTTGGTAAAGTAGATGGTCAGTGAAAAACAGGAAGACCTCAATAAGACGGATTGACACAGTGGCTGCAACAACGGGCTCAAGCGTAACAATGATTGTGAGAATGCCGCAGGACCAGGCAGTGTTTCATTCTGTTGTACGTAGGGTCTCTATGAGTTGGAACTGATTCAACGGCACCTAACAACAACAATGGTAAATTGTACAATATAATACTGTAACAAAATTCCTCACTTAAGTCGACTGCTTATATTATTTTTCACAGCAATTATATGTTTTTTGTAGGACATCCCTGATGTGCATACAATGCTTTATGGTTTGTTTAAGACGCACTCAGTTAGCATTTCCTCCAAGAAGCTCTCCTTTACTATCCATCCCCTCAGGCTCTGTTCATGTTGAACACTGTGAGTAAATATATTCTTCCATTTACTGCAGTATGTTACAACTACATATTTATGCGTCCTTTCTTCCACTGGTCTATAAGGTCCGTAAGGAAGAGAACTATGTTCGTATTGCCAGGGTGATCCCTGGCATAATGAATACATGTTGGATTGCACTTTACAATTTAAAAGGCATCCATTGCCTTTCCCAAAGAAACCTTCTGAGATGCATGGTTGGTGGTATCATCCTTATTATGCAGATGATAAAAATGAGACTCTGATTCATTTGCTCAAGGTCATATAGCAAGAAAGTGACAGAGCCAGTTCATGTTTTGTGTTCAGAGCTGAATAAGTAGTTGTTCTTTAATGGGTACAAAGGATTTTTCTTGCTTTCTGAACAACTTTATCATCAAGCAATAACTATTAGTAGAATTAGTACTAATCCCTATGACATACATGCTATTTTAATTGATCTAAATATGTTTGCTTTGAGTAAAAACATATGTATGCATGCATATGTACTTTTCAAAGCATTAGTCTTGCTAAAATGTTGGATGAAATATGTGATTTAAGATAAAACATGTGTTAAAGCAATGATATATAGTGCATGTATAATATCTACTTTTTTTCTTGAGGATATTTTTTTCTGCTATTAAACATTCAAAGTCCAGCTTTTCATTGCTGTTGATACCATAGAAAGCCAGGTCGACACTCTGTCCATCTGTTCCTAACATGCGTTATTAAACGCGAGACAACTAGAAGGTAGGTGAACACTTGCGAACTGCAAACTAAATTCTCAGAAGCTTTAGTACATTTTATAAATTTCTCAGAGTTCGTTGTCAGTTTTTGACTGTAGGGAATTTTAGGCTTGGGATATGTGCGTATTAAAAAGTTGCACCAAAATTCACTACCCTTTTAGTATCCTCAGTTTGTAATCTTTGGATACAGTTTCCTAAGTCCCTGGAGTCTTTGAAACCACATGGATTGTTTTTTATATAGTCTTTCTAGTTCTACCTGTTTTTCAGGAAATAATGAAGCACTTTATGTGTGAACAGGACAATAGGGTCCTGATGAGCACCCTTTGGGTGTGTTCTTGGAGCCCACAGGAATTAGTTTAACTATTTACAGATTATAACAGTTGGTAGTTGAATGTTTTATTTTCATTCCCAGTTGGTGAAATATGTTCACAGCTGATGCTAATGGCTGGCCCATTTGATTTCACTTATGGTCCACTATTTGAAGCCCTCTAAGGCTTTCTTTTGTAGTTATAGTGTTTTCTAAAGCTATCATGTATTTAGTTTTGCTTTTGTCTGCTGGTCAAATGAAGACAAAAAACCTCTGAACCTTGGCAGCTGCAGAAGAATTCAGCAACTTGGTTTATAAAGATTCAAAGAACTGGGTCAAAATGTCCCAGGAAGAAGATTTTCGTTAAACACTGCAAACAAACAAAATGTTTTCCACATTGCATGAGACTGAGAGCACACACCCTGACAAAGTGTTCTCTTTTGTTTTTCTTTCACTTTGAAGCTGTGCCTAAGCTGTTCTTAAGTATTTTCAGCAAAGTTGAGTGTCAAAGAGGCTATGCTGTCCTAGGCATCCATTTACATTGAAAAAGAGCATCGTGCCACAGGTCCTTCAGAAAATATTTCCTCTTACGTGATTTTTGCAACTTAATTTCTTCACTGTTAGAATTCACTAAGGAAGATGTTATTAAAAGGGAGCTGGAGTCTCTTTGCCAAGACTGATTTCACAAAGCATATTAGAAAAGAAGAGTAGAACTGCAAAATTAATAATATAAAAACTCAAACGCAAACACCCTCCAGCAGTCATTATAATGCGATACATAGTGTTTATCTTGACTCTAAACTATAACTGATAAAGCCACCATCTCATAAAAAGATTATTTTCAAGGCTATTGCATTACCCTCTGAGAGCTAAAATACTCATTTATTCATAGTAGCAGATTATAGTAGCTCTAATTACCTGAGAAGTGGGCATTGTATGATAATTGAGTGGGCTGAGATGTTAATTGTCCTCCACTTCACCTCTAGATGTTTAACTGCTTATCTCTTCAACCAGCAAACAATAATGTTCTCTTATTTGTGCCTTACTGTTCAGATAATTTTCTGAGCTGAGTAATTTATTTGTAATAAAGAGGAAAAGGTATCTGTGAAGAGGAAATATTGAAATTGTGCCATGTTTACATATTAAAACCAACTGGAGATAGTACTATATACTGTTGGAACCTTCCAAAGGAGTTGCTTTTGTAAATAGAAATTGAAGAATACGACTAACAAATAGAACAACATTATAATAGTGTATCACCAGAGCAACAACATTTGGTTAGTTTTCTACAGTATTTTCTATTAGGAGCAACTTGTCTCCAAACCACATGGCAAAAGTAGCCTCTTTTACTGTTCAGGGAATCATGCTGATATTCCATGCTGCTTTTGCCAACTACTGAGAAGTGGAGGACCATGTCTATGACCTGCCACTGTTTCCTATCTTCTTTTTGAGGTTTTGTAAGACTACAGAAGTTTAGACAAGATGGAGCAAGGTTAGTGGTTAGATACGTAGTTATTATTTGCTGAGCCCATGTTATGCAGCAGGCATTGAATGGCCTCTAATTTGCACAGTCTTTCTGGGATTTTGATATAGGCTCATTTTATAGAGGAATGTTAGGAGAAATTATCCAACACCTGGAAATAAGGCAAAGAAATGAAAGTACTTTCAATACTGGAGCACAATCTAATAAAACCAACCAAGGATTACTTAATTCTGTATGGAATATTAGTTTGATAGGCTTACTATCTATATTGATAAAGGCATAGAATCTGTGAAAACACATGTTAATTTGTAGGTTTTTGTCCAACAGAGATATAAATAATTTCTGCCCAGCAGAGAAGATAAATAACCCCCAAAATTAAGGTTTTGTTACCCTGTATGATATTAACTTGTTTTATCTCTAATTTAGCACATTTATTTCTGCACGTTTGTCCCAACAGACTATATAACTCCATTTCTTGAATTCTGCTTTGAACTCATTTTAGCATCCTGCAGTTTCCCTCATCATTGAAGTAAATCTTTAACCTATGCTTGCCTTTGTTTGTGTAAGTTATATTTTTAACTTTTCTGAAATTATATTTTGACAGGATTAAACTGAAACTCAGAAGAATTGATTTTCCCAAGTTAACATGGCTATTGAGAACTGATATTATGATAGGAATCAAGATATACTTGATTGCAAATATCTTCACACTTCCATTTCACAATTCATTATCCAATTTTCTCTTTTTTAGATGAAGTAACATTTCAACCACAATGAAAATATTATGGTTCTGCTTCTAGACTCTGAGCAACTCCAGGGCTTCATCCTTCACTCAGTTTTTTCCAGACCTATTATCTTTGTAACCCAAGTAATTAACACAATGCATTGTCCACAGTAGGAACATAATAAATATTTGACTAAATGAATAAATAAGAAGAAGGAAAGAAAATAATTGACCATATGCTCAACTGATTAGCATACTACTTTGGAGGAAATAGATCTCTGTAATGCTCAGGGAAGAAAAAAATAAATGATGGATTAAAAATCTTTTAGAGTAGGATGGTTGAAGTAAAATACAGAACCCACACTACAAGATACATAGATCCCTGAAAGGATCTGTTTCTGGGCCAAATTTAAATATTTGCCTAAATTGAAAAAGATCTTACACTAAGAGTCAGAAAAGCTGAGTCTCACCTCTTATAATGAGTGGCTTCGAGTCTTAGGCAAATCTCTTTATAGTTATTGCCACAATTGCTAAAGTAATGCTATATTTGTCTGATCTACTAGATTATTTTTTTAAATCCCTTGTTATAGTTATCTAGTGCTGCTATAACAGAAATAGCACAAGTGGATGACTTCAACAAACAGGAGTTTATTCTCTTAGTTTTGTAGATGTCATAGATTGAATTATGTCCCCCCAAAATATCTGTCAACCTGGCTGGGTGATGATTCCCAGTATTGTGTGATTGTCCACCATTTTGTCATCTGTTGTGATTTTCTATGTGTTGTAAATCCTGTCTCTATGGTGTTGATGAGATGGAATTAGCAGCAGTTACGTTAATGAGGCAGGACTCAATCTACAAGATTGCATTGTGTCTTGAGCCAATCTCTTTTGAGATATAAAAGAGAGAAGTGAGCAGAGAGATGGGGGACCTCATACCACCAAGAAAGCAATGCCCAGGAACAGAACACATCCTTTAGACCAGAAGTTTCTGTGCAGAGAAGCTCCTAGACCAGGGGAGGATTGATGACAAGGACCTTCTTCCAGAGCCAACGGAGACAGAAAGCCTTCCCCTGGAGCTGGTGCCCTGAATTCAGACTTCTAGCCTACTAGGCTGTGAGAGAATAGCCATCTGTTTGTTAAAGCCATCCACTTGTGGCATTTCAGTTATAGCAGCACTAGATTACTAAAACAGGTGGCTAGAAGTCCGAATTCCGGGTGCCAGCTCTAGGGGAAGTCATTCTCTCTCTGTTGACTCTGGGGGAAAGTCCTTGTCATCAATCTTCCCCTGCCCTAGGAACTTCTCAGTGCAGGGACCCAAGGTCCAAAGGACTTGTGCTCCTGGCTCTACTTTCTTGGTGAGATGAGGGCTGGATTCTCTCTTTTACATCTCAAAAGAGATTAATTTAAAACACAACCAAATCTTGTAGATTGAGTCCTGCCTCATTAACGTAATTGCCACTAATCCTGCCTTATTAACATCATAGAGGTAAGATTTACAACACATAAGCAAATCACATCAGATAACAAAATGGTGGACAATCAAACAATACTGGGACTCATGGCCTAGCCAAGTTGACAGAGATACTTTTGAGTAACACAATTCAATCCATGACATCTCTTTAACTCTCAGGTTTAAGACTTTATGACATTCCTTGCAGAACAAAAGTGCTCCTCTCTCCCACTCTCTTCACTTAGCTTTTTCATTGATAACAAAGTTTTCAAAAAGAGTAAGAGGGTCAATCAAGATATTGATCAAGTGCCTACTGGGTACCAAATCTCATGTTATGTATTGAGACTAACAGAGACGAATGAGCCTCATCCATGTTTTTTCTCAGGGGCTTTGTATTTGCTTTCCCTCAGTCCCTGGAATGCTAGATATTCATGTGCTCTGTACCCTCTCTTCATTCAGTTCTCTTCTCAAATGTCCCATCCTTAGGGAGAACTTATCTGACCATTCTATTATATATGGTAGCCCCTGCCCCACTCTGTCCTTTCATCCTGCTTTATCTTTATTTAGAGTGCTTATATATCAGTTCATTTGTGTGTTTATGTATCTCAGTTGACTCATCTGTGAAATAGGTAAGACAGTAATCTTTCACTGGCTTATTGCAATGATGCTTGTAATGCTTCTAAATCTGTGTCTGCTGTATAGTAAGTCCTCAACAAAAGTTACTAATGATGATGAAAAATGTATATAATGGAATGCACACATTTCTCCCTTTCTAAAAAATACACAAGCATACACATAAAATAACAAGAAATTCACTTAATTTCACGTTGTCTTCTTTTAATATCCAGGATTAAGAGAGTAGTTTATTACCATTCTATTTCTTTATCTGCTAGTATTCCTTTGGGTTCTGTACCACTATCCAAGATATGCTCCTACAAGCATCATCAGAAGACACTTCTTTAGACCTATATGATGGATTCTTTCCAGTCCTTAGGTTATTAGACATCTCTGCAATAATTTGTTCCATTGATCTTTCCCTCCTTCTTGAAACTATTTCCTTGATGTGCTTGATTAGATCATTGCTCTTAATTCTTCTCTCCCTCCTTGAATTAGAATTATATATCTGAGCCCTGTGCCATATGACTTTGCAGTATTTCCATCTAGAATGGACAAAATATATTTCCCACCCTATTGACCTTGGACTGGGACAAGTGACTTGCTTTAGCCAATGAAATGTTGGCAGTATGAGAATGTGCCCTTACCAAGCCAAGGTCTTAAGAGGAAATGTATGTTTCTGTTCACACCCTTGAGCTCCTATGATCTTCCATTAAGAAAGCATTCCAGAGACAGCTCCTGATCCTTTAGCCTGGGTCCTAAAATTAAATTTGTTTTGTTGGAAGATTTTGAGATTTTTTTTAAATCCAGGCAAACAAATCATCATCACCCCCACCAACAAAAACTCTGATAAATATACTTGACTTCTGTTATTTCACCCTTTCTTAGTTCTCAGGTTTTCTTTGATTACTTTTCAGTCTCCTTTTCAGACTTGCCTGTCTCCCTCCACAAATTCTAAAAGTATGTGTGGACCTTAAGCTTTGTTCCTATGTCTTAGGCTGGGTTCTCTAGAGAAGCAAAACCAGTAAAGTGTATAAATATATATATAAAGAGAGATTATATCAAGGAAACAGCTCATACGATTGTAGAGGCTAGAATGTCCCAAGTCCATGGATCAGGGTAGAGGCCTCTCCCAAGTCACACAGCTGCAGAAGCTGGCAAGCCCAAGATCGGAAGGTCAGAGAGCAGGGCTCCCACTCACAGGCTGTGCAGATCGACGAATCCCAGGTTTGGCAGATAAGCTGACAGCTCAAGTCCCAAGAACAGGAGATGAGATGACAGGAAGCAGCCGCAGGATCCAGACAGACTAAAAAGCCAGAATGTCTGCTTATATACAGATGCGGGCCACACCCCCAAGGAGACTCCCTTTCAACTGATTGGCTACTCACAGTATATTCAATCTTGGGAGTGATTACATTAAAACACGGAGAATCATGGCCCAGCCAAGTTAACACATAATCTTAACCATCACTTTCCTAGGACAACTGACAACTATACTTTCCACTCTTTAAAAATTATCCTGGACAATCTCAATCACTTTTATATTTAAAACTATTATCTACCAGGTGATGAGTCAAGGTCTTTATTGTTAGCCTTGCCTATGTCTGTCCTCGGGAGCTTCAGACTCCTGCCTAGTGTTGTAGCTGAAAGTCTCCCACTGAATGACTGATGAACATCTCAAGTTATTAACTTCCACCACCAAACACATATTTCCTCTTACTCCCTTAAACCTGCATCTTTTGAACATCAAGCTCTGCCTCTGGGCCTTTTTGCCATCACTGTTCTTCCTAGAGAACATTCCTCTCTGCCTCTTGGTGGTTCATTCTGACCTGTCAAGCCCAGCTCAGATGAACCTCCTAGAAGAGCCTTTCCTTGACCACCTGAACAAAGGAGCCCCCTTTACTCAGTTAGCTATTTTTAAAATTACATCTCTTTGTTGATTTTCTTCATAGTACTTAAAATATTTGTACTTATCTTATTCATTCATTTATTTACGTAACCATCTCCCCAAATAGAACATAAGCTACACGAGGGCAGAGAACTTTTTGATATACTGACCAGCATCTCCTCAGTGCCTTGTGTAAAGCTTGGCAAAGAATAATTTCCCAATAAATACTTTAGAATGAATAGATAAACTAGCTTTCTATCCCACTTATTGGTAGAATGCAACTATCATTCATTCAATTATCCAGAAATTTGAGTCATCCTTAAAGTTTCTCTCCCTCATTACTGCTCCACCATCCAATTGTCAAACCTAGACTTTTCTTCCAAAATATTTCTTATCTTTATTCTCATCCTCCTTCTCCACATCTCTTCAATTACAGCTATAATTCAAGCCTTGAAGATCTCTCTTCTAGTCAAAAGCCAGGCTTCTTGACTGATTTTCCTGTATCTTGTTTTATCTCCCTGTATTAGTCTGATTTCACCTGCAATAACACTGCATAACAAATAATGCTGAAATATCAGTGGCTTAAGAAACAAACATTTATTTCACACTTGTTAATCTGTAGTTCTGCTCCAATTTAGTCAACCTGGGCTTGGATCTTGGTTGGTCTCATTAATCTGGAACTCAGGCTGAAGGAAGAATGGCTAACTGAGAACTATTCTTCTCATGGTAGAGGAGGAAATCTAAAGGGGAATGGAGAAAACTTGCAATGCTTCATAAAGCCTCAGGTGGAAAATGGCACACTATAATTCCTGCCCATATTTCATTGACCAAGGCCAAGTCCAACCTCAGTGGGGTAGAATTACTCTCCCTACTCTAGTGGGAGGTACTGAAATTCACATAGCAGAGTGTGTGAGTATATAACTTTATTACAGGGAGTGAATGAGTAGTTGAGAACAGTGATAGTCCAATAAATCACATTCCTTTCTTTACATGATCCCTAAAAAAGATCTTGCTTAAATGCAAAACTTCATGTCACTACCTTTCCTATAACTCTCAGTTGCCTCTCATACTGTAAGATAAAACTCGAGTCATTCCTACCTACAGCTCAAGCTTCCTCTCTTCGTATTTTATGCTCCAGCAACAACGAACTGCTTGTACTTTCTGACTGCTCACACCAAGCTGTTTCATGCCTCTTTACATTTGCTCATAACATTTTTGCATGGAAACGCTTTTCTCACCCTCCATTCCATTTCCAACTGGCTAATTCCTACCCATTCGTCAAGGCTCAACTCATGCATGACCTATTGGATAAAGTTTTCCTGACTTTCCAACCACTTTGGTGTATCCATATGCCTTTTGCATGTTTCCATCATGGCATTTATCAAGTTGAATTGAAACTGTCTATTTGTGTATGTTGTCTTCTTAGACCATAATTTTTCTAATGGTAAGAAGAGGGCTTTGTTAACAATGTTTTTGTTTGTTTGTTTGTTTGTTTCATATTTATGTCTCTAGAATCTAGAGCAATATGTGACACATATTAGACTTACATAATGGAACCACAGCAAGTCTTCTTTTATTGTACCATATTTTATTACCCTAAGCTTTGAGGAATTCTACTTCATGTTCAACAGATCTGTGTTTATTCAGGTCATATAGTTCATAATTTTAGAGAATTAGACCACATTCCCTCTCAGTTTACAATCCAAAAATTATTTCCCCTAAAGAGATTCAGCAGTAACAGTCTTGTCAGCCAAAATGCATTAGGTCCTAGAATATTTTTTATACTTCTGTGAGTTATTGCTGTTGTGTGCCATCAAGTCAATTCTGACTCATAGCAACCGTATAGGACAGAGTAGAACTGCCCCATAGGTTTCCTAGGCCATAATCTTTGTGAGAGGAGCAGAACACCTTGTCTTTTCTCTGAGTCTCAGTGGTGGGTCTGAACCACCAACCTTTAGATGGTTAAAGCCAAGCATTAACCATTGCACCTCCAGGGATCATTTCAGTGAGTTATAGCACATGCATTTTTTGTCTGGTCTTCTTTCAGGGGAACTTCCAGAGTTATTAGCAAATAATGCTCTGAGAGACTCGATGCTAGAGGGAAAAAAAGTTAGCTAGGATATAAATGGCTTATATTTTAATGAAATCCTAGAGATGTTGGCCACTGTTAAGTCTTTTGGGAGTCCCTGGCTGGTGCAAATGGTTAATATACTCTGCTGCTAACAGTGAGGTTGGCTGTTTGAGTCCACCCAGAGGCATCTCAGAAGAAAGGCCTGGTGCTCTACTTCTAAAAAGTTAGCCATTAAAAACCCTATGGAGCACATTTCTACTCTTACACACATGGGGTCGCTATGAGTCAGAGGTGACTCAGCAACTGTTTCTTCCTCTTTTTTTGGTTTTGGTAAGTCTTTTTGTGGTACTTCTTGGAGCAGGGGTGGGAAGACATTCTAGAGAAGACAAATGTGATTATAGGACAGGAAGAGTAAAGTGAGGGAAGATGAAAAAGAAGGAAAATTCCTCTGTCTTCAGGGATCTGATTATTTTGCAGCATTTAAAGGATAGAAGCATCTTGCCTTTTTTTTTTTTTTTTTCATTTTTCTGGGGAAGAGGGGACCAGGCAGAATTTAAACTGATGACTCTAATGGAAACTATCATGGCTTGATGACTTCACATAATCATTGGGAAGATGGCAGTGAGGAAAAGTCTAATTATTTTATGGGCAGGAGTTGTGAATAAGAATAAAGAATTCTTCCTTAACTGATATTACATTATCCACCACCCCAAGGCAATAGGTAAGTGTGTCATAAACTGTCAGTTGCTTACATTTATTTCATTTGCTTTTGTTAATTTCTTTGGTTCATAATTCACCCAGTGGCAGTAAAGAGAGTAATTTTATTTTTGTTTTGTTTTGTTTAAGTGGTAAGCCCCAGGATTGACACTTCATAATGAGGGCTATTGTAGTAGCCAATGAGTTCTTATTTGTGTTTTCATTAAGGCTGGAGGAAGTAGCTGCTCTCTCTTATGTTTTCCTTTGCCTTATGATGTGATATTTATTTATTTATTTATTTTTTATTGTACTTCGGCTGAAGGCTTACAGAACAAATAGTTTCTCATGAAACAGTAGTACACATATGGTTTTATGACATTGGTTAACAACCCCACGACATGTCAACCCTCTCCCTTCTCGACCTTTTTTTTTTTTTTTCTTGGTGAAAATATACATAGCCAAAGATAGACCGTTTCAAAAATTTCTACATGCACAGTTCAGTGACATTGACTATGCTCTTCCAATTGTGCAGCTATTCTCACTTTAGATGAAGGCTTACAGAACAAAATAGTTTCTCATTTAACAGTTACTACAAATGTTGTCCTATGACAATGGTTAACAATCTCACAACACATCAACAATATCCTTACCCAACCTTGGGTTCCCTATCACCAGCTTCCTTGTCCCCTTCTGCCTTCTGGCCCTTGTCACTGGACTACTGTACCTTGTTAGCCTCATTGGTTTTATGGGGCTGTCCGTTCCCAGGCTGAACGGTGAACCTCAGAGATAACTTCACCTCTGAGCTACAAGGGTGTCTGGGGGCCATACTCTCGGGGTTTCTCCAGTCTCCTTTAGGCCAGTAAAGCTGGTCTTTTTTTTTTGTGAGTTAGAATTATGTTCTACATCCTTCTCCATCTCAGTCCAGAACTCTCTGTTGTAATCCTGGTCAGAGCAGTCAGTGGTGGTAGCCGGGCACCATCTAGCTGTACTGGATTCAGTCCGGTCGAGGGCTTGGTAGCTGTGGACAATTAGTCCTTTGGACTTATCTTTTCCTTGTATCCTGTTCTCTTCTTTCTCCCTTGCTCCCAAAGGGATGAGACCAGTGGAGTACCTTAGATGGCCGCTCACAGGCTTTTAAGACCCCCGACACTACTCACCAAGGTAGAATGTACAGCATTGTCTTTATAAGCTGTGTCATGCCAAATGAGCTAGATGTGCCCTCAGACCATAGTCCCCACAGCCCTCTGCCCAGCAATTCAGTCCCTCAGGGAGTTTGGGTGTGTCCAAGGGGCTTCCATGACCTTTCCTTGTACAGGTTGTGCTAGTTTCCCCTGTATTGTGTACTGTCTCACCCTTCACCCAAGATACCACTTATCTATTGCCTAATTAGTATTCCCCCCCACCCCTCCCATCCATGGTAACCGACAAAGATGGTTACATTTTGTGTGTGAACTTTTTCATGGGTTTTTACAATAGAGGTCTCATACAATATTTGTCTTTTTGTGATTGACTTATTTCACTCAGCATAATGTCCTCCAATTTCATTCATGTTATGAGATGCTTCACAGATTCATTGTTGTTCTTTCTCATTGCATAGTACTCCACTGTGTGTATATATCATAGTTTGTTTATCCATTCATCTGTTGATGGGCATCTAGGTTGTTGCCATCGTTTTGCTATTGTGAACAATGCTGCCATGAACATAGCTGTGCATATGTCTCTTCGAATGATGACTCGTATTTCTCTAGGATATATTCCTAGGAGTGGGATTGCTGGATCGAATGGTATGTTGATTTCTAGCTTTCTGAGGAAGTGCCATATCATTTTCCAAAATGGTTGTATCATTTTGCATTCCCACCAGCAGTGCATAAGAGTTCCCATCTCCCTGCAGCCCCTCCAACATTTGTTATTTCCAGTGTTTTTGAATTGTGCCAGTAATGCCGGGGTGAGATTGTATCTCATTGTGATTTTAATTTGCATTTCTCTAATGGCTAGTGAACGCAAGCATTTCTTCATGTGTCAGTTGGCCATTTGAATGTCTTCTTTGGTGAAGTGTCTGTTCATTTCCTTTGTCCATTTTTTAATAGGATTATTTGTCTTTTTGTTGTAGAGGAGTTGGATTTTCTTGTAGATTATGGAGATTAGACCTTTATCTGACTTGTACTGTCCAAAAACTTTTCCCAATATGTAGGTTCTCTTTTTACTCCTGGTGAAGTCTTTTGAAGAGCATAAGTGTTTGATTTTTAGAAGATCCAGTTATCTAGCTTATCTGTTGGGGTTTGTGCATTGAAGGTTATGGTTTGCATCCTGTTAACGCTGTGTATTAAGGCCTGAAGTGTTGGTCCTATTTTTTCTTCTATGAACGTTATAGTTTTAGGCTTTATAGTCAGGTCTTTGATCCATTTTGAAGTGGTTTTTGTATACGGCATGAGGTATGGGTCCTGTTTCATTTTTTTGCAGATGGATATCCAGTTTTGCCAGCACCATTTCTTAAAACCATTGTCTTTTCCGCCTTTGATGGACTTCGGGCCCTTGTTGAGGATCAGGTGACCGTAGGTGGATGGATTTACATCTGGGTTCTCAATTCTGTTCCATTGGTCAATGTATCTGTCGTTGTACCAGTACCAGGCTGTTTTGACTACTGTAGCTGTATAGTAGTTTCCGAAGTCGGGTAGTGTGAATCCTCCAACTTTATTCTTCTTCTTCAGTAGAGCTTTACTTATTCGGGGCTTCTTCCATTTCCATATAAAATTAATGATTAGTTTTTCCATCTCTTTGAAGAATGTTGTTGGTATTTGGATCGAGATTGCATTGTATTTGTAAATTGCTTTCGGTAGAATTGTCATTTTCACAAAGTTGAGTCTGCCTACCCGTGAGCATGGTATGTTTTTCTATTTATGTAGATCCCTTAGGGTTTCATGAAGAAGAGTTTTGTAATTTTTTTTGCATAGGTCTTTTATGTCCCTGGTCAGATTTATTCCTAAGTATTTTATCTTTTTAGGGGCTATTGAAAATGGTATTGTTTTCCTGATTTCCTTTTCATCATTCTCGTTATGGGTGTGTAGGAATCCAACTGATTTTTGAATGTTTATCTTGTATCCTGCTACGCTGCTGAATCTTTCTATTAGTTCCAGTAAAGACTCTTGCGGAGTCTTTAGGGTTTTCTATGTATAGTATCACATCATCTGCAAACAGGGACAGTTTAACTTCTTCATTACCAATTTGGATGCCCTTTATTTCTTTTTCTTGCCTTATTGCTCTAGCTAGAACTTCCAGCACAATGTTAAATAGGAGTGGTGATAAAGGGCATCCTTGTCTTGTTCCTGTTTTCAAGGAGAATACTTTCAGCCTCTCTCCATTAAGAATGATGTTGGCTGTTGGTTTTGCATAGATGCCCATTATTATGTTGATAAATTTCCTTCTATACCTGTTTTATTGAGAGTTTTTATCAGGAATGGGTGTTGGACTTTGTCAAATGCCTTTTCTGTGACAATTGTAATGATCAGGTGATTCTATTCTTTCCTTTTATTTATGTGGTGGATTACGTTGATAGATTTTCTAATGTTGAACCATCCTTGCCTAACAGGTATGAATCCTACTTGGTCATGGTGTATTATTTTTTTGATATGATGCTGAATTCTGTTGGCTAGAATTCTGTTGAGAATTTGTGCATCTATATTCATGAGAGATATTGGTCTATAATTTTCTTTTTTTGTGACGTCTTTGCCTGGTTTTGGTATCAGCATTATGCTGGCTTCATAGAATGGATTTGGAAGTGTTGCTTCCTCTTCTATGCTATGAAATAGCTTGAGGAGTACTGGTACAAGCTCTTCTGTAAATGTTTTGTAGAATTCTCCAGTGAAGCCATCTGGGCCATGGCTTTTTTTGGTTGAGAGTTTTTTTATTACCTTTACAATCTCTTCTTTTGTTATGGGTCTGTTCAGATTTTCAACATCACTTTGTTGTAGTTTGGGTAGGCCGTGTGTTTCTAGAAATTTATCCATTTCCTCTAGGTTTTCAAATATTTTGTAGTATAGTTTTTCATAATATTCTGTTATAATCCTTTTTATTTCAGTTGGGTCTGTTGTAATGTCCCCCCTTTCATTTCTTATTTGGGTTATTTGTGTCCTCTCCTGTTTTTCTTTTGTCATTCTGGCTGGTGGTTTGTCGATTTTGTTGATTCTTTCAAAGAACCAACTTTTGGTTTTGTTGATTCTTTCTATTGTTTTTCTGTTCTCTATTTCATTGCTTTCTGCTCTGATCTTTACTATTTCCTTTCTTCCGGTGGTTGTGGGCTTTTTTGCTGTTCTCTTTCTATTTGTTTGACTTCTGTAGTTAATGTTTTGATTTTGTCCCTTTCTTCTTTTTTGATATGTGCATCTATTGCTATAAATTGTCCTCTGAGGACTGCCTTTGCTGTGTACCAAAGGTTTTGGTATGATGTGTTTTCATTCTCATTTGATTCTAGGAATTTTTTTATTCCATCTCTGATTTCTGCTATTACCCACTGTTGTGTAAGCAGGGTATTGTTCAGTTTCTATGTAGTTGATTTTTTTTCCTTGCTCTTTCTATTGTTAATTTCTACCTTGATGGCATTGTGGTCAGAGAAGATACTTTGAACTATCTCAAAGTTTTGGATCTCATTGAGGATTGCTCTGTGGCCTAAGATGTGGTCTATTCTGAAGAACATTCCATGTGCGTTGGAAAAGAATGTGTACTTTGCAGCGGTTGGATGGAGTGTTCTATATATGTGTATGAGGTCAGGTTGGCTGATTGTGCCCTTTAGGTCTTCTGTATCTTTGCTGAGTTTCTTCTTAGTTGTTCTGTCCTTTACTGAGAGTGGTGTGTTAAGTCTCCTACTATTATTGTGGAACTGTCAATTTCTCTTTTCAGTGTTGTTAGAGTTTGTTTTATGTATTTTGGAGCCCTGTCATTGGGTGCGTAGATGTTTATTATGGTTATGTCTTCATGATGGATCATCCCCTTTATCATGATATAGTGTCCTTTTTTGTCTTTTATGGTAGATTTAATTTTAAAGTCTATTTTATCTGAGATTAGAATTGCCACTCCTGCTCTTTTTTGGTAGTTGTTAGCTTGATATATTTTTTTCCAAACTTTGATTTTTAATAAATTCACATCTTTGTTTCTAAGGTGTGTCTCTTGTAGACAGCATATTGATGTAGCCTGTTTTCTTATCCATTCTGTCACTCTCCGTCTATGGGTGCATTGAGTCCACTTACATTCAGTGTAATTATTGATAGATGTGCGTTTGTTGCTATCATTTTGTAGGGCTTTTTTTTTTTTTTTGTGGTGCTGAAGTTTTCTTTTTTCTTCTTACTCTCTTGTGCTGAGTTACTTTTGTTCGTGGATTTTTTTTCATTTCTTTTGTTTTTGTAGGTTTTGTTTTTGCTGAGACTTTATATTTTTCCTCTTTTTTTTTTTGTATGAGTTTGTTTGTTAACTTTTTTTGTGTTTACTATGAATTTTACCCTTATCTTTCTAAGTTTGAAGTAGTCTACCATTACTTGGTATCGCGTTGCCTTCCTCTCCATTAGAAGGTCATATACCTATGCCATTTATTCCCTCTTTCATTGCTTTAATGTTGTTGTCATCCGTCGATTAACTGCTCTGATTCCCTGTTGTATTTCTTTTGGTTTTGGATAGTCCTCGAGATTTCATTTCCTAGTTTGGTATCTGGCTTGTACGATCCTGTGTCGTAGGTTCTGCCTGTGAGCTGAAGCTGTTTGTCCTCAGATTGAAGAACTTGCTTGATAATTCTTGTAAGTTTGGTTTGACTTTTACATATTCCCTTAATTTCTGTTTATCTGGAAATGACTTAATTTCACCATCAAATTTGAATGAGAGTTTTGCAGGATACATTATTCTTGGCTGGGAATTTTTTTCTTTCAATATTTTGTATATGTCATCCCATTGCCTTCTTGTATGCATGGTTTCTGCCGAATAATCTGAGCTTAGTCTTATTGTTTCTCCTCTGTATGTGACTTCTTGTTTTTTTACAAGTTGCTCTCAGGATTCTTTGTTTGTCTTTGGTTTTGGAGAGTGTGATTACGATATGCCTTGGTGATTTTTTTTTTGCTATCTCTCCTATATGGGGTTCGTTGAGCTTCTTGGATGGCCAGCTTTTCATCTTTCATGATATTGTGGAAGTTTTCTGTCAGCAGTTCTTCAATGATCCTCTCTGTGTTTTCTGTTTTCTCCTCCTGTTCTGGAACTCCAGTCACTCGAAAATTTTTGCTTTCGGTTTTATCGCACATAACTCTCAGGGTCTCTTCATTTTTCTTTGTTCTTTTTTCTGAGTTTTCCTGAAACAGAGTTGTATCCAAGTGTCTTCAATTCCATAGATCCTGTCTTCCACCATTTCAAATCTACTTCTCAGACCTTCTATGACACAGCCACTTCTGAAATCTTGTTTAGCTTTTGGATTTCTAATTGTTATCTTTGTATAATTTCTAGTTGTGAATTTATTTTTGGCATTTTGTTCCTGCATTATTTTCCTGAATTCTTCCAATGTTTTCTCCGTATTTTCCATGAATTTGTCTATTTTTTGCTCATGTTTGTCAGCTTTTTGCCTCAGCTCTTGGAGAATGCTGAGTATTAGAGATTTGAATTCCCTCTCAGGTAGTTCTCGTGGATTTTCTTCCAGTGGAGAGTTGTCTGGTGTTTTATTTTGATTGCCTACTGGAACCATCCTGTCCTGTTTTTGTAAATGTTTTGATATTGTCTGCTGTCTTCTGGGTATTCAGTAGTTATTTTTCTTATTTATTGATCGTAGATTTGTTTGTTTCATCGCTTTTTTTGTAAAATTTAACTATGTCTGAGCAGGCAGACTGTGTGTTCTTTTTTGTTTGCTCATCTGTGGGCACAATATTTTTGGTCTCCTTATCCAATTGGCAGGGTCAGTCACTAAGATATGGTATGGCAGGGCAGGTCTTGCTGAAGAGGGGTTACTGGGATGGGTTGTTTTTGGCGCTTACTACAGCTACCAGAGCAGGTCAGTAATCAGTGTGGGGTAGGTTCCAGTAGGCCTTGCCTGTGCTGCTTGGTGGTGTGATGTCAAGTGCACAGTGCAGGCAGGCAGGATGCAGCGGGGAGATTGTTATGTGTGGAGCTAAGATGGATATGGGAGAGAGGAGAGAGGAACAAGAGCCAAAAACATACAAACAAACAGAAAAAAGTGCTTGGGGAGCTTGCCATTGGAGTGGAGAGATGAGAGACTATGAAATGGAGAAAAACAGAAAGGGGAAGAGGAAGAAAAGAAAAGAATGAATAAATAAAAATCAGAAAGGTTAATGAACTACAAAGTTCCCAGGGATCCCACCGGTGAAGCTACGAGGTCTGGGGAGGTCACTCTCAGGTGTTGCAGTACAGCCTGGCTAGAAAGTGTAGAGGTATACAACACCAGGTATTCAGGGAACAGAAAGAGAAGAAAGATATAGAGAGATGAGAAACTAAGCAATGAAGGAAGACAAAAAGGGAAAAAGAGGGAAAAGAAAACAAAACAAATTAAAACAAAAAAACAATAAAGGCCCACAAAAAAACAGAAAAAAAAAGAACCAATGAAAGAAGAAATGCTCTCCTTCTGCACGTCTGTGTAAGCTGAGTAGGAAGTCTCCTTGCCACGCAGCACCACCTGGCCAGAAAGTGCTCCCAACTCAAGAAAAGGAAAAGAAAACAAACAAACAATTCAAAACAAAAAACAAAGCCCCAGGATCCCACCATCTCAGCAGCCCAGACCGGGCAGCAGCTCCACACTCGAACGGAGCTCCACAGCCCCTCAGGAAGAAGCAAAGATGGCGCACAGAGCCAGGTATTTGAGCAAAAAGAGGGGGAGGTGGCGAGAGGTAAGGAAGAAATCAAAAGAAGCAGAAAAAAAAGCAACACTAGCAGCCAACAAATGGCACTCAGAGAGCCAGCTAGTGAGGACTGGTGTTTCTCAGACAAGAGACTGTGTCCACAGGAAGCAGAGGGGGGCCGAGTGTGGATGAAGAAGTGTAGGGGGTGGGAAAGCGTATATCACAAATTACCAGAGCTCTGCAGCCCCTCAGCAAGAAGCAAAGATGGGGCATGGAGCCAGGTATTTGAGTGAAAGGAGGGGGAGGTGGTGAGAGCTAAGGAAGAAATCAAAAGAAGTGGAAAAAAGCAACACCAGCAGCCAACAAATGGCACTCAGAGAGCCAGCCCGTTTGGGCATGTGGAATCCAAGCAGCTGGTGTTTCCCAGACAAGAGATTGTGGCCGCGGGAAGCAGAGGAGGCCGAATCGGGGTGAACAAGGGTAGGGGGTGGGAAAGCATATATCGCAAATTACCAGTCATTTTGTCTCCCATTGGAAGCTCCGTGAAGCTGCTTTCTTGTAACCCCTGTTTGATGGTCTCCAGTAGGAGTTCAAGATGGCTGATCCACGTTGCGTTAGCTGGTAGGGGACCTCTGCATGAATCTCTCCTCGCTCTCTGTTTTCTGCCAGTTTTCTTACTCCATTTGGTGCTTGGCTGAGTTCTTTATCTCTTCATTTGATGTTTTATGGTTTCAGGATTGTTGTATTCTCTGTTTGGCTTAGTTTTTCGGATCTTTGCTGTGGAGGGACAGCATGGTGCTTCTGCCTAGAGTGCCATTTTGCCAGAACGTCTGTGATATTTATTTTTGAATTCCCAAAAAGCTATTAGCTTCAGGTAGCAATGCTAGTTCTCTAGGGCTGCAAAGTTTGACAGTTATGTTACACTTTTAAGGTATTGCCTATCTATCTGTCATGGATTGAATTGTGTCCCCCAAAAGTACGTGTATCAATTTGGCTAAGCCATGATTCTCAGTATTGTGTGATTGCCCACCATTTTGTCATCTGATGTGATTTTCCTATGTGTTGTAAATTCTGTCTCTATGATGTTAATGAGATGGGATTAGTAGCAGTTATGTTAATGAGATAAGAGTCAATCTACAATATTAAATTATATTTTAAGCCAATCTCTTTTGAGACATAAAAGAGAGAAGCAAGCAGAGAGAAAGGGAGACCTCATACCATCAAGAAAGCAGTGCTGGGAGCAGAGCACATCCTTTGGATCCCCGTTTCCTGTGCAGAGAAACTCCTAGACCAAGGCAAGATTGATGACAAGGACCTTCCTCCAAAGGCAACAGAGAAAAAAAGCCTTCCCCTCGAGCTGGTGCCCTGAATTTGGACTTTTAGCCTACTAGATTGTGAGAGAATAAATTTCTCTTTGTTAAAGTCATCCACTTGTGGTATTTAAGTTATAGCAGCACTAGATGACTAAGATATTAACCCTTATTGTTTGGTTATTCAAAACATATCTTCCTTAATCCCTCCACTGGCTTGTGGAGAGTTTTCATTGTACTGATGATTGGTGTTCAGGTTACTTCAGGTCTTTTCATAACAATTTTTTTTCTTACTTTTCTAAACCCAGCTTCTGGAAATACGTTCTTCCTGATCCAATTATGTCCAATACCTCTTCTCATTTCTGAGACATTTTCCTAAGATTCTTCCTCCTGGCCTAGTGAAATTCAAATGTTATTTCCACAAAGTCACCAGGAAGCTTCATTTCCTTGTGCCTGTCACCTTCCTTTTATCCCTACATCTCCTTGCCCTGCCACATTCTCTTGATGCCACAAATGTCTCCTCTTTGAACCTCACTTCTTGATACTTCTCAGGAGCAGAACAGCTCCTAGTATGATAAGTACCCTTCTTGTTCTCCTCCAAATGCCTCCTGAATTCTACTTCCTCTGGGGACTGGGACTTTATTATTTTCAAGAGGAATGCCATTGTGATATATGCCTTTTGAATCTTTCTATTTATCAAAGAATCCAATCAAACTTTAGCCATGACAATGCAACAAAACATTGAAGAATAAAAATAACAACGGCTAAAGTTTATTAAGTCTTAATTTTGTGTCAGGTGTGATGTCTGTATATTAGTTCATTTAATGCCCACAATGACTCTGCAAAGCAGGTATTATATTATCCCCACTTGTCTTGTGACAAAACTGAGTCACAGAGAAGTTAGTAACTAGCCCAGTGACATATACTAAAGGGTGCAACTGAAGGAACAACTTTATTTAAAATACAATGTTAGTTATAATTATCACAACAAAATACATGGAATGACTATCCAGAAATATCAGATTGTCAGACATCATTTGAACTACCCAGGGTATTTATGTGGGAGGCAGAAAGGGAAGCAAATCCTTCAGTTTGAAAGTAAGTGAGAGAATATATTAGGTCCAATGGAAAACTTGGCGTAGTTACACAAGCGCTTTTGAATGGAAATTCAACAACTGTGTAGAGTCAGATCATGATATCCAAATCCTGCTAAGACCTTTCTGAGATCAAGCCTAGATTGAGAACTCTATAGTACCTAAACACTGAAAGGGTTATTGTATTCCCCCACTTTTATGATTATTATTTCCAAAATAATAGTTTTGAAATAAAATTAAGAAATCTAACAAAGTTCTCATTTTTGATGGAATGCCTATTTGTTTCTGTTTAGGAAATATCATATTCTTGCAAAAAAAATTACTATTGTTTTGGTAGCCATGTGTAGGGTAATACTCTAAACATGTGCTCATTTTGACTACTAAGTAATCCATTTCTCTGTGAGTAGTATGTAAACAGAGAACAATGACAAAATTGCTCTTACTAATAAGTCATAATTCTAACAAAAATTTGGACTCCAGGGAAGCCTGACTAGGTGTGGGTCATAGGACTTCTTTGGCCCAGACTGGAGGCATTTCCAGAGGTGGGTGATGTTTCTTTCTCTTGGACATTTTTGTGGGTTCACTGCCCTTCCTAGGGCAAGGAGCTCCTCAAAAACTGGAGCAGCTCCTGGCTTCCCTTGGAGGACAAACTACCAGGTGTTTTAATGGAGACAATCCAGAAAAGAATGGGATCAGGGAGCCATCCAAAGAGCAGACTAAAAATAAATCTTTAATATGGACTCACAACAGCTCTTACAAATTTCCCTGGCCACACAAACGTCTCATTCCATAGAAAAGTGGACCAACTACTAGTGCCCTGGCCTTGGCATTGACCTACATCAATGTTCCTCCTCTTCAGAAATGCAAGGAAGGTAGGATAGACTTGAGCTCCCCTGAGCAGGAATATGCAAAATATGGTTCATGTGCTACTTGTGTGTGTATATAATGTTCTCAAAGGAAAGCAATCTCTAAGGCCCCAAATTTATAAACCATTGTCCTATTTTTCAGCCATTCACTCTGAAAATATAATTAGATGCACCAGGATACAGAAAAGTTCTTTCTTCTTATTTTAATTTAGCTGATGAGATAGCTCATTCTGAAGTTCTGTCTTTTGTGTCTTATTCAGAATCTGTCCTAGAGGCTTGAAATAGAGGCAGGAGTTAGGACCTCTTTATGGTGAATTTTACCAGCTAAATTTTAATAAGAAGGAATTGTTTTCTGTAGCCTAGTGTACCTAATTGTGTTTTCAGGGTAAAAGGCTGTAAATTTGGAGGAAAGATTTACCCAAATTGTCTGCTTCCCCTCTTTGTACTGCTTCAAAGAATCTGATGAAGCAATCTCCAATAAACAGTAGAATTAAATTTAGGATAACACACTGTTTTTTTAGAAAAATCTAAACCTGTATTTAATTTTATTAACAAGGGGCTTGGGGGAACCTTGATATGAAGCTCTTCCTTATTATGAAACAATTGTAACTTATACTAAATATGCTTATCATAAAGACCCAAGCTCAATGATTTCTTCAAATCATAGGCGCAATCAAATATTGTAAATGATGTTCATAAACTTGGAACTCATTTAATGCTCTCCATTGAGCCTGTTTCTCATAGCCCGTAAGGTAGAAAATCTTTCACGTGCAGTGAAATATCATTCACTTAGTCATTTCATTCACTCAGTAAGAATTCCATTCAATTCAACTACTATTGTTTGTTTCCCTATTATGCAATAAGTCAGAGTGTATATTGCTATAGGGATTTAAAGATTAATAAAAAAAGTCTTTGTTATCAAGGAGTTTATTATATAATAGTGGTTTTAGTCAAGCATATAAATGCTTCCTTTAAATGTAGACTGGATTAGTATTTTTAGAACAAACAAGTGCTTTGAGTGTCCAAGATTACCTTTGAATGGAGGATCAAGAAAGACTTAATGGAGAGAGACTTTAGCAATTGAGGACAGATCTGATTTAGACTAGTAGAGATAGTTCTCTGCTAAAAAGCCTCTTTTATGTATCTTTTCTGCATATTCATGTGTGCAAATGAAATATACTATACATTCTATTCTGTGCCTTTTTTTAACTTAACATTATACCTGAGTTAGATCAAAATCAGAACATAAAGATCCAGTTATAAAAAATTATGTGCAATATGTACCATAATTTATTATTATATTTATCCTATTAAAATTTTACTTTTAATTAAAATTATATTATTATATTAAAATATTATTATATTAAAACCATAATTTATTTAACCAGTGCTCAATGAATGACACATTATTTATATTCTTTTTATTTAAAATAATTATTCTACCAATCCCTCATTTTGAGAATTTAGATTATTTCAAGTTGTTGTTACCATATATACTGTAGTCATAGACATTTTCTACCCACTTTGTAAATATAAATTTCTACACAGGGGAATTGCTAGGTCATGGGATATGTGCATTTCAGTTTTGATAGATATAGACAAATTATACTCTATAATAGTCACTTTTTAGTTGTACAAAGAATGCATGAGATTATTGGTTTCCCTACACCATTTCCAGCAAAGAGTATTGTTAAGTTTTCATTTGTATCTATTTGGTATGTAAAAAGTAGTAATGTATTGTGGTTATAATTTGTACTTTTTATCAAAAGGGAAATTGGACATCTTTTCTTATATTTAAAAATTGATGATATTATTCTAGCAATAGCAGAAAAGCTGACAACTAGAAGTACTGCTTTTTCTCTTCCCCTTCGCCCATCTTTCTCTCTCCCTGTGATATATATGTATATGTAGTGTACATAATAGATGTAATAAAAGTACCAGATCATACCTTGACTCACATTCTACATAAAAATTATTTTAGGGTGAATGGTAGATCTAAACATAAAAGATAAAACAATATAATAAAACACTAAAGAATATTTTCAAGAACTTGGTGTAGGCAATAATTTCTTAAACAGGACACAAAAAATCACTAACCATAAATGAAAAGATTTTTATATTGGGCTACATTAAGTTTAGGAACTTCTGTCCATTAAACTTTTTTTTTTTTTCACTTTTAAGATAGTGAAAGTCAAATCAGGAAGGGCAAGAAGATAACTGCATTATATTTAACAAATAAAATGTTTTTGTCTATAAGAACTCCAGAAAACCAATAAGAAAAGAACAATAGATACAAGGGGAAAAGATCTTGAACAGGATATGCAAATGGCAATCAACATGTGAGGAAATGTTCAACCTCACTAGTCATCAGAAATGAAAATTAAAACCACAATGAAATACTATTACAGGTCCATCAGGGGTGCTAAAATGAAAAACAAAGGCTAATGATATGAAGCAACAGTGTGATATAAAGAAAGGGAAACTTTCATACATTGTGGTAGGAGTATGAACTGGCAAAACCACTTTGGAAAAGTGTTTGGCATTACCAACTAAATAAAGTTTAATATATACACATCCTATGACTCGGAATAAACTGTGTACTGCCAGAAGAACTAGCATCACTCTTAGATGAAATAAAACCAGAATGCTCTTGTAAGTGAGGATGGCAAGACTTGGACTCTCTTACTTTGGGCATGTTATCAGGAAAGACCAATCTCTAGAAAAGGACATCATATTTGGTAACGTGGAAGATCAGCAAAAATGAGGGAATCCCTCAATGAAATGGGTTAACACAATAGCCAGAACAATGGGCTCAAACTCCATAGCAACTAACAACAAAAATAACACAGAAATTTGACTCTTAAATATACACCCAACAGAGAAGACTGCATTTATACCCAAAAGGTATCCGCAACAATGTTCATAGCAACAGCACTTGTAACAGCCAAAAAATGTAATCAGTTTAATTGCCTATCAACAGAAGAAGGAAAATGATAAATTGTGGCATACTCATAAATGTAACTCCATATAGCAATAAAAATCCATGAACTGCTATTACACACAATAGCATAAAGGAATCTCTGTCACTTAATTCTGATGGAAAGACACCAACCTCACAAGTATATATACTGTATGATTCCATTTATACAGAGTTTGCTTCCATTTACAGTATGATTCCATTTATATAAATTCCAATCCAGACTCACAAGGAGACAATTACGTGATACCATTATATGAAGTCCAAAATTAGGCAAAAATAATCTATATTGATGGAAATCAGGGTAGTGACTACCTTGGGATGTAAAGGGCAAGGTCTTCTGGCTTACTTGTAGTGTTGTATTTCCTTACCTGATTACACAACTATATTCACTTTTTATTAATTCATGGAGCTGCACACTTATGCACATTTCTTAGTTTGTATGTTGCATGTCAATAAACACATTGCTTTCCTTCCTTCCTTCCTTCTCTGTTCCCTCCCTTGCTTTTTTAAATTTTTGAAGCAGCCAGTGGGAAGGAAGGACTCCTGGGAAAAAGGGAGTCTGGGTTATCGTCCTGAAGTTGCTGCTAATTTATTGTTTAAATTTGGAGAATTCATTTAACCTTTATTTTTTTTTATTTCCTCATCTGCCAAATAATGAAAAATGTATATATATTTGTTCTACTTACATCATAGGATATTTGTCAGTACCAAATGAAATAGTAAATGTAAAAGAGTTTGAAAAATTAATAGTACAAAACAAAACCCATTGCTGTTGAGTCAATTCCGAGTCATAGTGACCCT
The DNA here is from genome assembly GCA_030035585.1 of Dugong dugon. Classification (NCBI taxonomy): domain Eukaryota; kingdom Metazoa; phylum Chordata; class Mammalia; order Sirenia; family Dugongidae; genus Dugong; species Dugong dugon. Next base: position 132,537,292 of record CM057462.1, read on the forward strand.
ATAGGACAAAGTAGAACTGCCCTATAGTGTTTACAAAGAGATTCAAACTGATGACCTTTTGGTTAGCAGCAAAACGCTTAACCACACAACTCCTCACTCTCCTTTAGCTACACCAGCCTGAAATTCTTCAAGACTTGTGAAGTTTACCTACCGAATAGTGTTTCAATTTATCCCTTAATTTCTATCCCTTCTAGCAAGATGTATAAATCTAAAGTACATGAAATTTTAGTTAAAAGCATGAATTTTGAAGTCAGATAGACCTTTATTAGAGTTTTGATCTACTATTGATTTGATTTGTAAACTTAGGCCAGTAACTTGTCCTCTTCCTTGTCAATAAAATGGGCATTAAGAGGTCTTCCTTAGATCATGAGTTTCTGTAAAGGCTAAATGACATAGTCCAAATATTATTTTATTCATATACTCAAGAATTTTTTTTTATTTTTCAAAATGCTTGTACCATAGTCTTGCCCATTTGTTTGTGCGTTATCTATGGCTTCATTTCTACTACAACAGCAGAGTTGGGTATTTGAGACAGAAACCATATTTTCTACCACCCTAAAATATTTACTATCTAGCTATCTTACACTGGGTTCTCTAGAGAAGCAAAAACATTAAAGCATATAAATATATATATATATAAAGAGAGAGATTTATATCAAGGAAACGGCTCATGCAGTTGTAGAGGCTGGAGTGTCCCAAGTCCGTGGGTCAAGATACAGGCTTCTCCTGATTCATGCAGCCACAGGGGCTGGTGAACTCAAGATTGGAAGGTAAGAGAGCAGGGCTCTTGCTTACAGGCTGTGAAGATCAATGAATCCCAAGATCAGCAGGCAAGACCGCAGGTAAGCTTCTAGCTCAAGTCCCAAGAACCAGAGGTCAAAACAACAGGAGCCAGCTGCAGGATCCAGCATGAGAAAAAGCCCCCAACCCTTGCCAGAATGTCTGCTTATATTCATTGCAGGCCACATGCCAAAGGAAACTCCATTTCAACTGATTGGCTACTTACAGCAGATCCCATCATGGAGGTGATCACATATTGTATCTCAATAGGGAAGTGATCACAACATTATACAACTGCCAAAACATTGAGAATCATGGCCCAGCCAAGTTAACACACAGTCTTAACCATCACAGCCCACCCCTTGTCAACTTGGCACCTGTATGCATCCTCCAAACCATACACAATCTCTGAATAAATACAATTATAAAGTCATTCTTGAGCCTCACATGATACAACCAACACACATACAACTGAAAATGCACTAGCCCTGGTTACATCTTATGTTTTATAAATGAAGAAAACAAAAATATTTGATGCACATATACAAAGCAGAAATGCTCATAACAATTACAATCCTCGATTCTGCAACTGGTCAGGTGGCTGTAACTGGTATTTAGAACTACCTTCTTCCACCATCAATTCTGTATTCCCTTTGCCTTCAGCAAGCACCTCAGCTGGTCATGGTTCTTTGCCTGGCGGGGTGACCCAAACCTTCATCCCTGAAGGGTCTGGGCCATTAGTAGTCATGTTGGAATTGGGTTGCTGTAGTTTTCCATTGACTTTAATCACAAGGCATGATAGTCCTAAGAGACACCCTAAGGATCTCCTGCATTCCAGACATACTTTTCTTTACTTCCATTATGTAATATCAATCCAGTTTCCTCTTGGTAATCAGGATCAATCACACTAGCCAGTATGGTAACTCCCTTCTTTGCCTGTTGAACCAGAGGCATAAGCGACCCAAAGTGGCCAGGTAGCATTCTTGGCTTCCAGTTCAATGGAATCAGTGATGTGTCTTCCGGTGGGAACATTCCTCCCTTTGAAATTAAGACCTCTAAACCTGCAGAGTATAAGGTAGTGGGGACAAGAATCAAAAAATTTGTGAGCAGGTCACCAGTGGTAATGGTGAGAATCATGGCCCAGCCAAGCTGACACACGATCTTAACCACCACAGTAGCTCTTTAAGAAGTTTACTAACCCCTTTAGACTGGCCCTGGTTTTGTTTGAACTTTATTTTACCCACGTTAAGGTGGTGTGTGGAGAAAGTGGCTTTAGCATGCTGTGCTGTCCAGTACAATGAGCAGTAGCCACACATGGCAATTGAGCATTTTAAATGTAGCTAGTTCGAACTACTGCTCTATGCAGCAACAATGGACTCAAACCTAGCAACGACTTTGGGGATAGTGCAGGACCCGGCAACGTTTTGTTCTGTTATACATAAGGTCTCTATGAGTTGGAACCAACTCAACAGCACCTAACAACAACAACAAACTCTGAATTGAGATGTCCTGGATTTCAAATACTTAGATGAAAAAAAAGAATGTTAATCATCTCATTAATAACTTTTTATGTTAATTTCATATTGAAATGCTAATATTCTGTATATATTGAGTTAAATAAAATGCATCATTAAAATTAACTTCACATGTTTCTGTTCACTTTTTAACTTGGCAGTCAGAAAATTTAAAATCACATATGTGGCTCATATTTTTTACTCACATTATATTTCTATTGGACAGCACTGATCTAGAGGAAGGATGTACCAGATACAGGGACAGCAAACACAAATGTCTGAAATAGGAAAGCAGTTCTGATTATGATTATTTGGATTATATGAAGAACCACCTAATTTACCCCAGTATTCAGACTTTTCCTCTTCCAATCTCTCTTTCATTTTGTAATCAGTTCATCTCTCTCCATCAGTCTTTAAGTGGCTCTGATATTCTACAAAGTAAAGTACATACTCTTGCATTCTTTTCCCAAACCACTAAAGTAGTGGTCTGTGTGCTGGCCACTGTGCTGGGTGCTTCCAGTGCACACACCAGTTAAAGTAACAATCATATGAAGCATGATGGTATTATCTTGATCTTACAAAGAAACTTAGAGGGTGATGATTTAGATTAAGATTTAGTTTAAAATGGAGCCTTGATGGCACAGTGGCTAAGAGTTCAGGCTGCTAACCAAAACGTCGGCAGTTTGAACGCACCAGCCACTCCTTGGAAACCCTATCGGGCAGCTCTACTCTGTCCAATAGGGTCGCTATGAGCCAGAATCGACTCCAAGGCAATGGGTTTGTTTGTTTGTTTTTGTAGCCATTATTAATTCAAAAGTTTGTGCTGTTTCCAACTATGTTATGATGTTGGTAGTTAAAAGCATAAATGTTGAAGTATTCTCTTCCAAGATCTAACTACATCTATAATAGTAATTTTAATATTTGAATGATAATATGGAAGTTTAAACATTAACAAATAACAATCAGAGGTTTACTCACAATGTTGGTATCACCAAATAAGAATATCTCTGTTTTGTTGCTGTCAATCTGAGAAGAAAGTAGGTCAGCTTTCTTAAAATCATTGCTAAAAGAATTCCTGTGAGTTAGAATTTTGTTCTACATTTTTCTCCGGCTCTTTCTGAGAACCTCTATTGTGATCCCTGTCAGAACAGTCAGTGGTGGTAGCTGGGCACCATCTAGTTGTGCTGGTCTCAGTCTTGTGGAGGCCGTAGTAGTTGTGGTCCATTAGTCCTTTGGATTAACCTTTCCCTTGTATCTTGTTTTCTTCCTTCTCCCTTGCTCCAGAAGGGGTGAGACCACTGGAGTATCTAAGATAGCCACTCACAGGCTTTTAAGATCCCAGACACTACTCACCAATGTAGAATGTAGAACATTTTCTTTATAAACTGTGTTATGACAATTGATCTAGATGTTCCCCGAGACTATGGTCCCCACAGCCCTCTGCCCAGCAATTCAGTCCCTCAGGGAGTTTGTATGGATGTGTCTGTGGATCTTCGATAACCTTTCCTTATACAAGTTGTGCTGGCTTCCCCAGTACTGTCTACAGTCTCACCCTTTACCAAAGTTACCACTTATCTATTGTCTATTTAGTGTCTCCCCCGCACCCCACCCTTGGGTAGAGGAGCAGTTCTACAGTTGAGCAGCACTTCACAGCCTTTCAAGAAGAAGCAAAAATGGCACACAGAGCCAGGTGTTTGAGAGAAAGGAGGGGGAGGTGGTGAGAGGTACACAAGAAACCAAAAGAAGCAGAAACAAGCAACACCAGCAACAAAAAAATTACACTCAGGGAGCCAGCCAGTGTGGGTGGGGTAAATCCAAGTGGCACAAGGCTGAAGCCAGTGCCTCCTTGCCAAGAGACTGTGACCACAAGAAGCAGAAGAGGCTGAGTGGAGGTGAAGAAGGGTGAGGGGTGGGAAAGCATATATTGCTGGTTACCTGTTGTTCTGTCTCCTGCTGGGAGCTCCGTGAAGCTGCTTTCCCGTACTCCCTGTCCTCTGATCTCCGATGCGGGTGGGGCAAATCCAAGTGGCAGGGACCTTACACTTCCCAGCCAGCTGAGCTACGGCAGCCAGCTATGAAGCGGCAGAGGTTGAGCAGGCAAGAGAAGGATGGGGGATGGGAAGGCGTATTTTGCTGGTTACTGGGTGCTCTGTCTCCTGCCGGGAGCTCCAAGAAGCTGCTTTCCTGTACTTCCTGTCCACTGATCTTCAACAGGAGTCCAAGATGGCAAATCCAAGCTGTGTAGCTGATAGGGGAACTCTGCACGTATCTCCTCGCTCTCTGTTTTCTGTCAGTTTCTTATTCCATTTGGTGCTTGACTGAGTTCTTTATCTCTTCATTTGATGCTTAGGGTTCCAGAATTGATGTTTGTCTCTGTTTTACTTAGTTTTTTGGGTCTTTGCTGTGGAGGAATGGCATGGTGCTTCTGTCTGTAGTGCCATATTGGCTCCGCCTCCTGCTGCTATTCTAAAAAACAACCCGCAGGGCTTGCTAAAATTAAGTACATCTACAATCTTGATAATGGGTACATCCATGCTGAGTATATGTTAATCCTACTGTTCAGGTGGACATCTTGATTACTGAGTATATGTCCCTGCCTACTTGAAGTACATCCTTAATGACTGTGTCTCCCTACTTATTGTGTATATCTTCATACATGCTTACTGAGTATGTGCACATTTTTATATCTTTATTGTGTGTGTATACATCCTTATGAGTATGTCTTCATCCTTACTGTCATGTGTTCATCCTTTCTGAGTATGTGTGCATGCCTTCTCAATAAGTCTCAGGAAGTCTGCTCCTGATAATATGCCCTGTAGAAATTCTTCCATAGTTCTTTTTTAAATTTGATTAATTTTTTAATGAAAATATACATAGTAAAATATATGCCATTTCCACCAATTTCTACATGTACAATTCAATGACATTAATTACATTCTTCAAGTTGTGTAATCGTTCTCACTATCCTTTTCCAAAACATTCCACCATCATTAACATAAACCCACAGCCTCCTAATCTTCTCAACCTTTCAAGATGCTCTTGTCAGTTTGCTCCCACATAGATAATTCTTAAAAAGAGTACAAGCTCAATGCAGACATACTTTACTAATTAAGCTAAACTATTTTTTGGTTCAAATAATACTTCAGGGATTAGTTTTGGTTTGATGTTTAAGGTTTAAAGATTATCTTAGGACAGTAGTTTTAGGAGTTCAGCCAGACTCAATGGCTCTGGAATGTCTGGGTTCCGCAGAGAATTTGAAATTCTATTCCACATTTTCTGCTTTTGATCAGGATTTTTCTATAGTATCTTTGATGAATGAGGGAATACATCATCAATCATAGGCAGAGAGTTAGAGGCAATCTAGCTGCAGAATGAATAAGTAAATGTGGAAGATGCATACTTTACAGTACAAACTAATGGTATCATACATAAATGGATGTTTATAAAAATTGTACTGGGTGAAAAAAGTAAGAAACAGAGCAATACTCTTTACGTAAATTCAAAGCACATATACACAATTTTAAAAGGACACATGTTTATTTAAGGATATATCCAAATACATTAAAATAGATACTTAGTGGGGGACAGGAAGATGAATGTGAATCAGCATCTAGGATAAAGGTGGAGGGGAATAAGAAAGAAAGGGACCTTGCCTTGACATGAGGACTTGTGTAAATATGCAAGTGCCATGCATAGACAATAAGGGGTAAACATCTCTTATTCACGAACTGTTGTAACACTGATGATGAGGAATGCAATTAACTCAACTTTTTGTACCTGGCCCAAAGTGGGATTAGAAAATAAAGATAAATGAAAGAGAGAATGTCTAATTGAATTTATGAAGTATAGACACTCACAGACTAGCATACATTGAACATAACGGAGATATATCTTACAATGCTTTCTGAAACTATTTTCAGTACATATTTACAAAAAATGGTATGAGATGATTTAGTCTATCCTAAATATTTTGTTTGTATTTAGTTGAGAATGATCCTCATCATAATTTCTAATCTGATTTAAATATATATTTTTTCCAAAAGTATACTAAATACACTTTGCAAAGTCATTCTTCCTAGATGGAATTAAATTACTTACCTTGATAATGGAGAGTCACCAGAAGGATGTCAATGAGTTGTTAACATGGCACTTCATTGCCACAATAATTTAGAGCCACTAGCTAGCTTGACGTGTCTGCAAAAAATGTTTTATTATTTAGGAAAAATACACTATACAAGTTACAACGTGCCATGCTCATTCATGCTGTAAATCAACAAAGATCAGCAGACTGAATAGAAAAATGAAAAGCTTATTTAGAAACTGACATAAGCTTTCAGATGAGCAGGGATGGTTGAAGTTAACTGCATTCATTTTTCTTTGCTTGTCATAGTTGCCACTTGAATTCCACTGCTAAAGATAGAAGATAGTTTTGCTTTATGAAATTATATCCACAGAAACAGTGTTTGCATCTATATAAATATAGTCATAATAAAGTGGAATATAAGGAAGCTACGCTAAAGTAGTAGTTGCCCCGAATTTATGAAGTGTGGGATGAAATTTGCTACCCCACAACTCTAGGTTCACTGAAATTGTTCTAAGGAGAACAAAGATCACATTGGAAACCATGCCATGACTTTTTGCCCTGGAATTGTAAAATGATTCTTAGACAATATTGTTAAACACCATATAGTTTAGCATTTGTGAAGCACCTAACGTTTTTTTGTTTGCTTTGCTCCCATTTTGACAGGCTTAAGATCCCAGAAAAATTATTACTCTGTTTACAAACCAGCTTTGCCAGCCACAATGGAGAGAGATTGACATAAACGGTAAACCATGGTGCTCACCCTGAGAGCTTCCCTACTCTCATGGATGTAACCTAGGAATGCCAAAATTGACTGCAGATGATGTTCTCAGTGTTGAAACGGTGACCAGCAAACTCCTGGCTGCTGCCTCTCCTTGTCCCGTGGAAGAACAATCTTGACCGTGTCTAAGTTACCTAATGCCAAATTCTCCTGTGTGAAAGAGCCACAGCTAACTGGCACCCACATGTCTTAGTGTTACCTTCCTAATAACATCATTAGTCATCAGTTAAGCCGTTAATTCTCACACGTTACTTGATAACACAAAAGTATAATGATCCTTCTCTACATAAAATTTATCAGGGAATTGGTAATGTGCTAACAACCATATTGAGAGCAATTCTTCCTGGAGGTAGACTTGTCACAGATGCACTGATGTCAGGGCCTAAAACACAAGTTAAAATGTTTGTAATTGTTTATATATATATATATAAATGGTAGAAAGGGATTTTTTAGTTTATAAGGAAAATGTAGGTGTACAATGAGAATGAGATGTATGAGAAAAAACTGCTATGTGGTGAGTTCACATGAGACTTACCTGGTGGAAACCCAGAGAAAGACCTCAGAAATCACAATGAGGTTAAAGAGGCTATCAAGGAACCTCTAAGGATGGGAGAGTGCAGAAGCTGAGCTGAGAGCTGAGACTATATTTTTGAGGGGAGAGATTATAATTTATTTACAGTGAAATGCACACATTTTAAGATTACCGTTCTAGAAGTTTATATATATGTATATATATACACACATGTATATATAATATCTCACCTGTACCACTGTCAAGATCTAGAGCATGTCCATTAACCTACCATATTTCCTTATACAGGCAGTTCCCACATTACGAATGTCTGACTTAACGCCTAACTCTTACTTAAGAATGGACACCATAAAGCCTATTATATTAAAAATTTGACTTATATACAATGATCTGTAATAACGAACACACGTTCTACTTTCTCTTTCTTCAGTACAGTGGGGTATGTAGATACTTTTATTATTACTGTATTATTATTATGTACTATATTATTATGTTTAAGATGTTTTAATGTATTTGAAAGTGTTTCTCAACTCTTTTATATGCATGGAAGGGTGAAATATTTACTATATACTAAGACAAATATTTGACTGACGCTAAATAAGAACCTATGTACCTGTTTTGACTTACCTACAAATCCGACTTAAAGACAGGCTTAGGAATGGATCTCGTTCATAACCCAGGGACTGCCTGTACCACTTTCCAGACAAACTTGCCTTTATCATAGGTAGCCACTGGCTTAATTTCCATCACCATAGATAACTTTTGCTTATTTTTGAACTTTATATTAATAAAGACATACATTATGTACTCTGTGTGTGACTTCTCTCACCCAGTGTTTTTGAGATTCATCCCAGCTATTGGCAGTATCAATAGTTCATCCTTTTTTATTGAGGATAAGTATTATCTGGCATATATATATATAGATAGATAGATAGATACCCAAGAAGTATTACATTGTCAATCATAATTTGTTCACTGTTTCTCCAATTGATGAACATTTGAGTTGTTTCCATTTTTTGGCTGTTATGAATAAAGCTGCTATTAACATTCTTGGTCAATTCTTCATGTGAGCCTGTGTTTTTATTTCTTGCAGGTAAACACCTAGGACTGGAATATCTGTACAAGTCTATGGTTAACTTTATAAGAAACTTTCAAACTGTTTTTCAAAGTGGTTGTACCCTTTTACACTCCCACCATCAGTGTATGAGAGCTCTGGTTGCTTCATATTCTCACCCACTCTGTGTTGTTAGTTAAAGCTATATGTTTTAACATAAAAGCAATTTGAGACATAATGATTAAAATTTTAAATTATGCAAAATTATCCACATAGTTCTGGTAGGAGTCATAGCATTATTAAAAGCTATAAATGTAGAGGCATGCCCTACAAAATTAGTACTCATCATACAGTGAAATAAATTTCATTGGCATTCATCCTTATCTTCTTTTGGTCCATTTTCCTATTACCTCAATGAAATATCATGAATTGATATTAGCTTACTAAGATGAATACCAACTTTTTTAGGATGCTGAACTATAAATGTACTCAGAATTAATACAGAGCCTGGGGAAAAAAACAGTATTGACTAATATCTGTTGTACTTAATTTCTTAGTTCTTGCAAGCCCGCAGATGTGGACAGCTAAGATGTAAGAATGTCCTCCAATATGAAATAATTTACCCTTGCTGAACTCTAGTTTTCCTTTTTGAAATTGGAAATTATATTAGAGAAGTAGAAAGAGAGAGCGAGAAGAGGATTCTTATACTTAGACAAAGATCTCTTAATCTGGAATTCATGGAATTACAGGAAGTCTGTGTAAGTAAACATAGAGTTTGTGATCATTCTAAAATATTATGCTAAATTTTGGGTGTCCAGTGTATCAGAATTTACATAAAGGAGAGGAGTGTGTGACTTAAAAAAGTTTATGAGCCAATGATTTAGAAGAACTTGCTCCCATCTTGATACTTTCTGGATAGGTCTGCTACAAGAGATTCTGTTCTCTGCAATGAACTCTTCTGGATGAGTGAGTCCAGATGCTGTGGACCTCTGAAAACAGTTCTTGGGTTTGTAAAGAGGGCATATCTTTACTACTCTATGTGATTTTAGTCAGAAAATTTTGAAAGTCATTTCTTACGAGTAGAGTAGATTTAAATCTGGCAGCCCAAAGTGGAGGAATCTCTTGATGCTTCTTGTTAGTAAGAAGAAAAACATTCACTTTCTAACTTCACTTTAATAATGAAAGACAGAGTGTTCCTGCTACAACTATTTTGTGAAAATGAAGTCAAATGACTAAACACACAATGGAGAACACTCTCAGGTAAAGTTTATGAACCATGACTAACCTTGTCTCAGTGCATTTTAGCACATCTTCCCAAGATGACCCAACATTCATGCTGCCCCAGTTAAATCTGAAATTAACCTTCACAATACCATTTCCTGTGTGGTGTCTTTGTCACACAGTGATTTGGTTCACTAGTTCACGGTGCTCATTTGGACAAGTTACCACTAATGTGCCTATGCTTCAGTATCCTTAACTGTGAAGGAGAAATGACCCTGTTAACAGCATGCTTCCCTTAGGCACGGTGATGGACAGCCAATACAATTACTGTGGAACATTTTACCTGACACACAAGAAACGAGCTTTTATGGGCAACTTGTATGACCTTCTCCCTAATATTACATAATGGTTCAGAGACCCTGTGTATTCCTCTATGAAAACATGTATTTAGAAAGTGACTTGACAATCTTAAACAACCAGCATTTTGCAGTATAAAATATTCAGACTACTTTTATTGCTTTTGCCATCATCAATTATTATTATTATTACAACTGGAGAAATGTGAAAGCAGACCCACAATTGTGGACAGAGTAGGGTCTTCAAAAGTTTAATGAATCAGATGAGCTATAATATTATAATTATGGCCCTCCCATTAATTCAGCCATCCTGAAATCTCCATAGGTGCTTATGATAGATGTGGGAGTAATAGCTAATGAACACCTTATCCACAAAAGAATAAAAGAAGTTTAAATAAAAGTTATGAATTTGATTGCAGCCTAAGATGTCTTAGGTATCTTGGTTAGAGTCCAGTGACCCCACTGAAATCATCAATGTCATCCTATTGTACAAAGTATAATGAGACTTTGATTAACCAGAAAACAAAGTAAAACAAAAACCTCAATTAAATAGACTCCCCCAGACCCTTTATAGACTGGAATAACTGCATTAAAAAAAAATTAGAGCAATAAATTAGGGGAAAAATAAATGAATATGCAAACAAATCATAGTTGTAGAGGTCCTGGAAAGAAAGCTACATGATGATGATGATCATGATAAATGAGAATTCCAGGGAATCTGTTCTTCATTAGACACTGTGCTAGATGGTTTATAGACATTATCTCTAATTCTTGCAAGAACACCTGTATATTATAATACTAATTCTATAGCTGAGAGTACTGAGATTCAAAGAGATTAAAATGTATTTATTCACGGTTACTGCTAAATCACCAAGACAGGATTCAAACTCAGCTCTGTCTAGCTCCACAGCTTGTGCTCTTTCCACAACAGAATCATTTCTATTGGAACCTGAGTTCTTAGGAAATTGATATAAATCACAAGAAAAGCATTTTCTTTATTGAATTAAATTGGTTTAATAGAATAAATGAGTTTTCTGGGTTTTATTTTTTTCTTTTTGTTAGGACACTTGAGACATTTTAATATTTTTTCATCATTATAAGAAATGGCTATAGTAGACAATATTAACCAAGAATAATTGACTATAGAACACTTTATTTTTGGAGGAAAGGTGGGAAGAAATTTTACAGGACTAGCACTGTATGGAACTCAGCTGAGAAACATTTCACTACTTTCTTCTCTACCTGCACCTACCAACCAAACCTCATGTGCAAAGTAATGAATTTGAGCTCCGTAAAATAGAGGATTATTAAAAAAGAGATTAAAATATATTCCCTGTACTGTACTTAGTAAAAAGAGGTGGGGGGGTAGATTCTTAGATATCTAAGAAGGATTTTGATAAAACTTTAAATAAAAGACTTGTTAACTAGATATAGTATGAGTCGGAATCGGATCGATGGCAACAGGTTTGGTTTTTTTGTTTTGGTTTAGAAATACAGTTAACCAGAATGCTGTATCCGTTGACTCTTCTGACTCATCTACTCCGTAGTGAGCTAACTTGACACCTAGAGTATGTTAAGAATTATTCTGCTTTATATTCAAAATTTAGAGGCAGTAGCAGACCCTGTCAATTTTATAACTTAGTAGCCACTCCCAAGGCCTTACCTCTTTCCACCATAATTGTTGTTAGGTGCCATTGAATAGATTCTGTCTCATAGCAACATACGTGACAGAGTAAAACTGCCCTATAGGCTTTTCTTGGCTATAATCTTTACAGAAGCAAATTGCCAAATCTTTCTTCCAAGGAGCCGCTGGTTGGTTTCAAACCATCAGCCTTTCAGTTAGCAGCCAAGTGCTTAATCATTGTGCCACCAGGGCTCCAATCCTTTCCACCATAAAGAAAGGTAAAGTATTCCACTTTTTCTATTCACTTTCTTAACCTTTCTTGAAACTAAAGATGTTTACAGAGTGCGTATTGGGCAGCGAGGCATGAATGTAAGGCTTAAAATGAGTTCTGTGTAGGATTAAAGATGCATAAGTAGTAGCCTAAAGAATACTTTTTTTAGATATATAGTGAGTTTTTTCCAGTAAGCTTTATTGGGTTATTATTCACATACAATAAATATCATCAATACGAGTGCATAGTTTGCTGAGTTTTGAAAAATGTGCACAGTCAAAAGACTACCACCATAACAAAGATACAGAACACTTCTACCATCCCCGCAAGTTCTCTCATGCACTCTGCAGACAAACGCTTTCCTTATTCCCTATCACTGTCAAACACTGATATGATTTCTTTCACTGTAGTTTTGCATTTTCTAGAATCTGAAATAAATGCAATCATATAGTATATAGTTTTTGGTCTAGTTTCTTATCCTTGGCATAATACTTTTGATATATATCATTGTTTTTAGTACGTCTGTAGCTGGTTTCTTTTCTTCTCTTCTTCTTTTTTTTTTTTTTGTTTGCTTAATAGCATCTTGTTGTTTAGCTATATCACAATTATTTTATTCATTCACCAGTTGATGGACATTTTGGGTTAATTTCAAATGTTGACAAGTATGAATAAAGCTACTGTGAACATCCAAATATACATATTAATGTGGAAATATGTTTTTATTTCTCTTCCATAAAATACCTACTAGTGAGATTGCTGTATTGCATAATAAGTGCATGTTTAATTTTATAAGAAATTGCCAAAATTTTTTCCAAATTGGGTGTACAATTTTGCATTTCAACCAGCAATGTAGGACAATCCCACCACTACCACTGCCACTCATTGTGGTCAAGTCAGTTCCAACTCATGGCATCCCCATGTGTGTCAGATAAAACTGTGCTCTGTAAGTTTTCAATGACTGATTTTTCAGAAGTTCATTTCCAGATCTTTCTTCCAAGGCACCTCTGGATGGACTTGAACCCTAACCTTTTGGTTAGCAGTTGAGTGCTTTAGCCATTTGCACCACCCTGGAACTCTAGAAGAGTTTCATACATGCCAGATTCTCACCAACACTTGGAATGAACAGTGTTTTTAATTTTAGTCATTCTAGTGGAAACCCTGGTGGCGTAGTGTGTAAGAGCTATGGCTGCTAACCCAAAGGTCGGCAGTTCGAATCCACCAGGTGCTCCTTGGAAACCATATGGGGCAGTCATACTCTGTCCTATAACGTCTCTATGAGTCAGAATTGACTCAAAGGCAACAGGTTTGGTTTGGTCTTAGTGGGCATATAGTGGTATCTCACTGTGGTTCTAATTTGCATTTCCCTGATAAGTAAAGCTATGGAATAGCTTTCCAGAAAGGAGCCCTGGTGGCACAATTGTTAAGCACTTACTGCTAACTGAAAGGTCGGTGGTTTGGACCCACCAGTGGCTCCGTGGGAGAAAAGACTTGATGATCTGCTCTTGTAAAGATTCTAGCCTAGACAACCCTATGGGGCGGTTCTACTCTGTCCTATAGGGTAACTATGAGTTGAAATTGACACCAGGGCACACAACAACAACAAATCTTTTCAGTTGCTTATTTGCATCCTTTTTTTTTTTTTTGATGAATTTTCTTTTTTTTTGGGTGAAGTATCTGATCATAATTTAAATTGCATTGTCTTCTTGTCATTGAATTATACATTGTAGATACTAGATACTAGTGTTTTATCAATTACGTTTTGAAAATATTTATTTCTACTTTTACTCTGTGGCTTGCCTTTTTATTTTTCTGACAATACCTTTTGAGAAGAAAATTTTAAAATTTTTATCAAGTACAATTTGTTATTTTTTAAAGGTGTGGCATAGTGGTTAATAGCTATGGCTACTAACCAAAAGGTCAGCAGTTCAAATCCACCAGCCACTCCTTGGAAACTCTATGGGGTAGTTGTACTCTGTCCTATAGGGTCACTATGAGTCAGAATCGACTTGATGGCAATGAGTATCTAAGAAATATTTGTCTATTCCAAAGTCACAAAGATTGTCTCCAGTGTTTTTTCTAGAAGTTTTATCATTTTAGTCATAGTGTTTAGGTCTATGATCTGTTTTAAGTTAATTTTTCACATTGTATATATTTTTCCCACATGGATGGCAATTGTTCCAGAACCATTTATTGGAAAACTATCCTTTTCTCATTGAATTGCTTTCGCCCTTTCTCAAAATTTAATTGGCCATATACATTGGGTCTATTTGTTTTACTGTTTTTTTTAACTGTGCTTTAGATGAACGTTTACAGAGCAAATTAGTTTCTCATTAAAGAATTAATACACATATTTTTGTGTGACATTTGTTGCCAACCCCACGGTACGTCAACACTCTCCACTTCTCAACCTTGGGCTCCCCATTACCAGCTTTCCTGTCCCCTCCTGCCTTCTTGTTCTTGCCCCTTTAGTCTCATTTTGTTTCATGGGGCTAACTAATCTTTGACTGAAGGGTGAACCTCAGGAGTGACTTCAGTACTGAGTTAAAAGGGTGTCCAGGGGCCATACTCTCCAGGTTTCTCCAGTCTCTGTCAGACAAGTAAGTCTGGTCTTTTTTTGTGAGTTAGAATTTTGTTCTACATTTTTCTCCAGCTCTTTCTGGGGCCCTCTATTGTGATCTCTGTCAGAGCAGTTGGTGGTGGTAGCTGGGTACCATCTAGCTGTGCTGGACTCAGTCTGGTGGAGGCTGTGGTGGTTGCAGTCCATTAGTCCTTTGGACTATTTTTTCCCTTGTGTCTTTGTTTTCTTCATTTTCCCTTGCTCTAGACAGGGAGGGACCAGTGGAGTATCTTAGATGGCCGCTCATAAACTTTTAAGACCCCAGATGCTACTCACCAAAGTAGGATGTAGAACATTTTCTTTATAAACTCTGTTATGCTAGTTGAGCTAAATGTCCACCGAGACCAGGTCCCCAGCCCTCAGCCCTGTAATTTGACTGTGTCTCTGAAGCTTCCATGACCTTGCCTTGGTCAAGTATGTAGATCTCTTTTGGTATTTTGCAGTAGTGTTTTGTAGTTTTCTTTGTATAGGTCTTTTAAGTCCCAGGTTAGATTTATTCCTAGGTATTTTTATTTTTTTTTAAGGGCTATTATAAATAGTATTGCTTTCCTGATTTCTTTTTCATAGTTCTCTTTACTGGTATATAGGAATCCAACTGATTTTTGTATGTTTATCTTTATCCTGCTACTCTGTTGAATCTTTCTAATGGTTCGAGTAGTTTTCTTGTGGAGTCTTTTGGGTTCTCTGTGTATAATATCATATCATCCACAAATAGGGACAGTTTTACTTCTTCCTTATGAATTTAGATGCCCTTTATTTCTTTTTCTTGCTTATTGTTCTAGCTAGGACTTCCAGCACAATGTTAATTAGGAGTGGTGATAAAGGGCATCCTTGTCTTGTTCTCAGGGGGAATGTTTTCAGCCTCTCTCCATTAAGAATGATGTTGACTGTTGGTTTTGTACGTTGTTTTTATTGTTGTTAGGTGCAGTTGAGTCAATTCTGACTCATAGTGACCCTATAGGACAGAGTAGAACTTTCTCATAGGGCTTCCAAGGAGTGACTGGTGGATTTGAACTGCAGACCTTTTGGTTAGCAGCCAAATGCTTAACCACTACACCACCAGAGCTCCAGTTAGTTTTGTACAGATGCCCTATATTATGTTGAGGAATTTCTCTTCTATACCTATTTTAATTGAGAGTTTTAATCAGGGATGGGTGTTGGATTTTATTGAATGCCTTTTCTGTGTCTACTGATATGATCATGTGATTCTTTTATTTATGTGGTGGATTACATGGATTGATTTTCTAATGTTGAACCAGCCTTGCATACTTAATATGAATCCTAGTAGGTCAGGGTGTATTTTTTTTTGATATGATGCTGAATTCTGTTGGCTAATTTTGTTGAGAATTTCGATATCTATATTAATGAGAAATATTGGTCTGTAATTTTCTTTTTTTGTGATGTCTTTGCCTGGTTTTGGTATCCAGTTTATACTGGCTTCATAGAATGAATTCAGAAGTATCCTCTCCTTTTCTATGTTCTGAAATAATTTGAGTAGTACTGGTGTAAGCTTGGCTCTGAATGTTTGGTAGGATTCTCCAGTGAAGCCATCTGGGCCGGGGCTTTTTTGTTGAGAGTTTTTAAATTACCTTTTCAATCTCTTCTCGTTATGGATCTGTTCAGATTTTTTACCTCAGTTTGTGTTAGTTTACATAAGTAGTGGGCTTTTAAAAATTTGCCCATTACCTCTAGGTTTTTAAATTTGTTGAAGTATAGTTTTTCATAGTACTCTGTTATGATCCTTTTTATTTCACTTGGGTCTGTTGTAATGTCCTCCATTTCATTTCTTATTTGCATCCTCTCCTGTTTTTCTTTTGTCAATTTGGCCAATGGCTTGTCAATTTTGTTGATGCTTTCAAGAACCAACTTTTGGTTTTGTTGATAGTTTTTATTGTTTTTCTGTTCTCTTTCATTTATTTCTGCTCTGGTCTTTATTATTTCCTTTCTTCTGGTGGCCGTGGGCTTCTTTTGCTGTTCTCTTTCTATTTGTTCGAGTTGTGTGGCTAATGTTTTGATTTTGTCCCTTTCTTCTTTTTTGATGTGTGTGTCTATTGCTATAAATTGACCTCTGAGCACTGCCTTTACTGTGCCCCAAATGTTTTGGTATGATATGTTTTCATTCTCATTTGATTCAAGGAATTTTTTTATCCTATCTCTGATTTCTTCTATTACCCAGTGGTTTTTAAGCAAGGTGTTATTCTGTTTCCATGTATTTGACTTTTTTCCTTGCTCTTCCTGTTATTAATTTTTACTTTCATGGCATTGTGGTCAGAGAAGATGCTTTGTATTATCCCAATGTTTTGGATTTTGTTGAGGATTGCTTTGTGGCCTAGGGTGTGGTCTATTCTGGAGAACGTTCCATGTACATTAGAAAAGAACGTGTACTTTGTTGCTGTTGGGTGGACTGTTCTATATATGTCTATGAGGTCAAGTTAGTTGATCGTGGCCTTTAGATCTTCTGTATCTTTGCCAAGTTTTTTTTTTCCCTAGATGTTCTGTCCTTTACCAAGATGGTGTGTTGAAGTCTCCTACTATTATTGTGGAACTGTCAATTTCTCTTTTCAGTCCTGTTAGAGTTTGTTCTATGTGTTTTGGAGTCTTGCCATTGGGTGGTTAGATATTTATTATAGTTATATCCTCATGGTAGATTGTCCTTTTAGTCATTATATAATGTCCTTCTTTGTCCTTTATGGTGGATTTTTTTTAAAGTCTATTTTATCTGAGATTAGTATTGCCACTTCTGCTCTTTTTTGGTTGCTACTTGCTTGATATTTTTTTCTATCCTTTGATTTTTAATATATTTATAACTTTTTTTCTAAAGTGTGTCTCTTGTGGACAGCATATTGATAGGTCCTGGGTTTTTTGTTTTGTTTTGTTTTGTTTTTTGTTTTTTTTAATCCATTCTGTCACTCTCTGTCTCTTTATGGGTGCATTTAAGCCATTTACATTCCTTGTAATTACAGATAAGTGTGAGTTTATTGCTGTCATTTTGTAGTGCTTTTTTTGTGGTGCTGATGTTTTCTTTGTTCCTCTTGCTCTCTGTGATGAATTCCTTTTGTTTGTGGATTTGTTTTACATTTCTCTCATTTTTGTAGATTGTGTGTTTACTGAGACTTTATGTTATTCTTCTTTATTTTGATGAATCGGTTTGTTAACCTTCTTTGTGGTTACCTTGGAATTTACCCCTATTTTTCTAAGTTTAAACCAGTCTTCTATTACTTGATATCATCTTGACTCCCTCTCCACTTGGGAATTCTATACCTACACATTTATTCTCCTTTTTATTGTTCTGAGGTTTGTTGTCATTTGCAGATTGACGTCTCTGGTTCTTTGTTGTAAATCTTTTAGTTCTGTTTTATCCTTGAGAGTTTGTTACCTAGGTTGGTATCTGCTGATGCTGTCCTGTGTCCTAGACTCAGGTAGTTGTCTGATGTTGGTGGTTCTCTAACAAAAGGGCTCCCTTTAATAATTCTTGTAAGTTTGGTTTAGTTTTTACATATTCTCTTAATTTCTGTTTATGTGAAAATTATCTAATTTCACCATCATATTAGAGCAAGAGTTTTGTAGGATATATCATTCTTGGTTGTAAATTGTTTTTCTTTAAAGGTTTTATATATGTCATCTCATTGCCTTGTTGCCTGCATGGTTTCTGCTGTGTAATCAGAGCTTAGTCTTATTGTTTCCCCTTTGTATGTGACTTTTCATTCTTCTCAAGCTGCTCTCAGGATTCCTTCTTTGTCTTTCATTTTAGTGAGTGTGATTATGACATGTCTTGGTGATTTTCTTTTGAAATCTATCGTATATTGGGTTTGTTGAGCTCTTTGGATGGTGAGTTTTTTATCTTTCATGATATTAGGGAAGTTTTCTGTCAGCAAACTTTCAATGATCCTCACTGTGTTTTCCATTTTCTCCCCCTGTTGTGGATCTCCAATCACACACAATATTTTACACTTGATTGTATCCCACATCTTTCTCAGAGTTTCTTCATTCTTTTCTCTGATTTTTTCTCAAAGTGATATCCAAAGATTTGTCTTCAATTTCTCTGATCTTGTCTTCCATTGTTTCAAATTTTCTCCTAAAATTTTCTATTGCACAGTCCATTTCTGAAATCTTGTTGTTTATCTCTTGGATTTCTGATTACTATTTTTGAATGATTTCTAGTTGTTTGTTTATTTTGACATTTTTGTTCCTGTATTATTTTCCTGAATACTTCCATTGCTTTGTCTGTTTTTTCTGATTTTGTCTGTATTTTCCATGATTTTTTCTATTTTTTCCTTATTTTTGTCTGTGTTTTCCTTCATCTCTTGGAGAGCTCTGAATATTAGCATTTTGAATACCCTATCAGGTAGTTCTAGTGCCTTTTCTTGTACCGTAAAGTCACCTGGTGTTTTATTTTGGGTGCTTTCTGGAGCCATCCTGTCCTTTTTTTTAAAAAAATATATTTTGATATTGTCTGCTGTCTTTGGGACATTCAGGAATTATTTTCTTTTTTTATTAATTATAGATTTGTTTGTTTTGTTCTGCTTTTTTGTTGTATTTTGTTATGTCTGGACAGGAGGGCTGGGCAGTGTTTGTTTCTTGCTCATATCTGGGCGTGATACTTGTCACCATCTTGTCCAGGTGGCCAGGGCTAGTCCAGTGGGAGTTGGGGGAGAAGGACGAGGATGGGTCATTTGTGGCTTGTACTAGTGCTGATGGGGCAAGGCTAGGGTGCAGTGGAGGGTGAGGTCTGGTGGTCCATGTGGTGCTGCTCTGGGACTTGGTGCTCAGTGAATAGAGCAGATAGGCAGGAGGGAAGGGAGACAATGTGATGTGTCAAGCTAAATAGGTGAGAGAAAGAAAAGAGAGAAACAGAAGCAAAAAAAGAAAAAGAAAAAAGTAAATAAAATGTTGACCTGGTCGGATTCAGTGGGTGGGGGTGGTGCAGACCTGACAAGGATATGTGCTGGTAGCTCTCTAGCTGAGTGGTGTGGTTCAGCCTGTCCAGAGGGGGCATGGGCTACATGTGGGACTAGGTGGCCAGGAAAAAGGAAAAGAAAGAAGGGAAAGAGTGAGAAGAAACTAACAACAAAAACAAACAAAAAAACCAACCACAATGACAACAACAAAAACTATGGCGCTGTGGGAGCCAGGCATTGTAGGCAGGGCAGAATTGGGGTGGTGGCGAGGTGATGTTTCTCTAGCCAGGTGGTGTGACAGCCCATCAGGAAGGGGTAGAGGCAACACAGAGCGTAGATGGAAGGAAGAGTGAAAAGGAAAAAGGGGAAAGATAAAGAAAAATAAAAATTATGGCTTTGAGGAAGCTGGCCTGTAAGGGTGGCACAGACCTGGTGAGGCCATGTGCCAGGGGCTCTCTAGCCCAGCAGTACAGCACAGCCCATCAAGAAGGGGGTAAGGATGGCAAATGGGGCTAAGTGGGTTGGAGAAAGGAAAGAAGAGAGAGAGAGAAAAGAAACAACAAAAACAAAAACAAAAAGTTGTGCTGAAGGAGCCTGCCAGTGGGAGTGGCGTGGACCCAGGGAGGCCATATGCCAGTGGCTCTCTAGCCTAGTGATGTGGTACAGGCTGTCAAGAAGGGGCAGAGATGGCAGATGGAGCTAGCCAGGTGTGAGAAAGGAAAAGAAGGAATGGAGAGAGAGAGAAGAAACCAGAAAAAGAGAAAAGATAGTGCTGAGGAAGCCTGTCAGTAGGGTGGGGTGGACCCTGGGAGGCCACGTGCTGCTAGCTCTCTAGCTAACTTGTGTGGCACAGTCCATCAAGAAGGGATGGGGATGGCACACAGGGCTAACTGGGAGGGAGAAAGGAAAGGAAGGAAGGGAGAGAAAGAGAAGAAACAAACAAACAAAAAAAAGCCCAATAAAACAACAGCAAAAAAATGGCACTGAAGGAGCAGACCAGTTGAGGCAGGGTGGACCTGGGTGGCAGTGAGTGGTGTCTCTCCGGCCAAGTGACTGTGGCCTGTTGGAAAGTTGCAGAGGCCTTATAGAGGTAAGAAGGGTGGGGGGGTGGGAAAGCACGTGTCCCTGGTTATCGGGTGCTCTGTCTCCCGTTGGAAGCTCTGTGAAGTTCCTTCCTGTACTCCCTGCCTACCATTCTTGGTGGCTGAGGTCCAAGATGGTGAATTTGTGCTGTGTTAGCTGGTAGGGGACCTCCATTCTGTAGCTCTCCTCATTCTCTGTTCCCTTTCAGTTTCTCATTCCATTCGGTACTTGATCCAGTTCTTTATGCCTTCATTTGAGGCTAAGAGTTTCAGGATTGACTTTTGTATCTGTTTTACTCAGTTTTTCAAGTCTCTGTTGTAGAGGGATGTCATGCTGCTTCTGTCTATAGCACCATGTTGGCTCCTCCTCGCCTATAAATCTTGGCAGAAGTAGACTGCCACATCTTTCTCTTGCAGAGTGCCTGGTGGATTCGAATCACCAATCTATCCATTAGCAGCTGAGTGCCTAACCACTGCACCACCAGGACTCCTGATTGCATGTGAAGAAAAAAAAGAGAGAGATTTTCAGAGGCAGGAATAGGGAGAAGAAAAAAGGTCTTTTTCATATGACTATATCTGCCAGAGGGAGACAATGCTTAGCATTCTATAATTTCTTTTTGCAAAACTTCCCATAATATAAAGTACTATTTTTTCTATTGCTGATGAGGTATGTAAATGTAAACTTTTAGCCATTTATATTAAGCAATTTTTAGCTGTTTTACATTAAAACAGTTATTTGATACAGTCTAGTGGGAAAAGTTAAAAAGTCTTCAGTTCAGTCCTTTTGATAGTTGTAAAAGTTCTGAATCCTATAAGCCTGGTTTCTCATCCGTCAAATGGAGTGCTAATACCTAGGATTGTTAGAATAATTAAATGACATAATGGTTGTTAAAAACTTAGCATAGTCCTATAGCTTAGCAAGAGTTCAATAATTATAGCTGTGCTATTATTATTAGATATTGTAAGATGACGAACAAAAGTCCTTGATTTCCTATAAGACTGGAAATATAAGAAAATTTCTTAAACCTACTAGGATGTTCCTAAGATAAGACAGGTAAGGAAAAAAAAAAGAAGTACGAGAAAAACACACATTCAAAATCAAACACAAAAGAAATCTTAGTTAAAAGTAATATAAGGCATCAGCAAGAGACACTATACAATCTCCTTTCTAAGTCTTTTTAAGGAATAGTATTAATAACCATCTGCTATTATTATGCACTAGTCTTCCTGGGAGTTTCAGATGACCCTATGCTTTCCAGAAGTTTCATTTTTTGTGAGTATTAAAATAATCTGTTGACTTAGAGTAATTAAATGCTTTGGAAATTTTGGGTGATAATACTACTAAAGAAGGTCAAATATTCTACTACAGGGTACCATCCAAGATTATTTTCAGAAATGGTTTTAAAAATAAAGAGTGGCTCTTCCATAATTGTTTTGTCTTTAATTTTGTGTTATTTATAAAACATTCTGTATCTTGACCAGCAATCTATGTGTAAAATCTATTTAAGAAGGCAGATAGGTTTGTGTGTGTGTGTAAATGGGAAATTAAGCCTTAATTCAGAAATACAAAGCAATGCAAGTGGCACTTTTTTTCTGGAAGACAGTGTCTCACTATACATTGTTCTCCTGAGTGCTGCTACTGTTTTCTTAGAAAATTACTGAACGAACATTAGTGCAGTCTGTGCTTCGGAGAATAAACATTACATATTACCCCAAAGTATTTTCCAGTTATCAATATATTTAAAACATGGACATCAGCCTTTACAAATGCACACGCACGCGGGCACACACACACACACACAGTTTTGTTCAGAGGTTAAAAAATGATGTGTAATAACCAAAAGACAGGTTGCCTTTGAAAAGTGATTTATGACATTGGAGAATGTATAATTGATGGGTGTGTTTGTCTGGATGGTAAAATAACAATGCCATCCATTAGAGACGAGAGCTCTAACAACTCAGGCAGGGAGGCAGTATGTATTTTATAGGTCATCTGGGTTCCATTTGGATCTACAGGTTGCTATTCCTTCTCCATACTTGAAAGCATTTAATGGATTATTATAAAAGGAAAAAGATGGTATGCAATAATGGTTTAAATAGAAGCTCTGTGTGTATATAACCACTGTGTGACTCCTAAATGACAGCCTCACTTTTAAAATTCTCATACAGCATACTTGAAAGTTTGCCAGTGCATGAAGGAATCAAAACAATGAATTCAGCAGCAGGATAGAAGGACACAGAGGACTGGGGAGAGGTGGGGTTTCTTCCTTTCCTTCTCACTCTGGCATCCATGACTTTAAACAGTGAAAGTTCATCAGAAATCAAATTGCAGATACTTCTGCACTTCAGACGGACAATGCTTTTAGGAATAGATTCAGAAAAGGGGGCATAAGGACAAAGCTTAAAATTACCAAAAAACAAGCTAGGGGGAAAAGATCTTGATAGTAATTGTGAGTGAAAATCGAATCAAACAGCAACTCATCTGGAAAATGCCTCCTCCTTTCTGAAATTGAGATAAGCTCCAGGGTGGAGACTCCTTTCTGCATTGTTAGCCATGAGTATAGAAGTTTATTTCTGTTTTTAATGAGTAGTATTTTAGAAATGTAATGGAAGCTAATTTTACTGGATTTCCCTGAGGAAAAGCCTTAGCCCAATTATAGAGTCAGTCCCAGCCATTTTAGTATAATGCACACAGTATATGTGCGTCGATACGGGTATTTTGAGTTAACAGAAAATGCAATGGAATTTGAATAATCAGAAGGCAATGAAAGCCCAGAAGGTGGATCAGGAATGATGAGGTATTATTAAGATGCTTTCAGTTTATGGTTATGTATATTCTACAACAAGGATCTCTTCAGGCTAGCCACAGGGTTGCCATTTCTAAAGAAACTTACCATGCTTGCATTTAGCAGTGGGCTGTAGGGGATGTGGAGAGGAGCATGCAGTACAATTAACAGTTTCCTTAGTTCATAGATGAACCAGGCTCCATCTAAAGCCTATTCTGTTACACTATGGAGTTGGCATATTTTGCATTTATCAATTATGAATTAGCAATTTAGTATTTAAGACCAAACCATGAAAGGCCAGTTCTTAGTCTCGTAAGTAAGTATGTGCTTTTCAAGGTATAGTTAGTGGCTCTTGGATGATTCTCAGTGGAAGAGCATGCTATTTTTTTTTCCTTGAATGTGACTTTCATGAATTAATTTTCTTCCTCCAAAATCATTTAATGTTCTTAAACCCAGCACTGAAATACAAAGAGGAATAAAATCCATATCTTACCCTCACAGAGTTCATAGCCTAGAGAAGATTGACAAGCTAAGTACAATATTATGTGACAAGTGATCCTATGTACAAGGTGTGTTAGAAATATGAAAAAGTGGTTCCCTCACAGTATCAGGATCTTCTACAAAGGCTGTTGAGTTCTGGGAGCTGAGACTTGATGGGTGAGTAGGCATTCACCAAGTGGAGAGTCAGAGACAGGATATTCAGATAGTAGAAAGCACAGGACACAAACACATCTGGCCGTGAGAGAGCATGGGGTGCACACGGAATTTCAAGCAGTTCAGAGTAGCAGGGGTTTAGGGTTCCTGTAGTACTACTATTGGGAGTGAGGCAAAGCCTGGGGCTGGAGAAGCATGAGGAGGTTGAACGATGAAGGCTCTGTTTAACTTGCTGTACGAAGTTGGTACATGCAGACATCAGTGAAGGATTTTAAGCAAATAATCACATTTTTGTTTAATAAAGTCAACCTCGTTTGGCAGTGCAGAGGATGACCAAAGAGGGGGATGGTGAGGAATAGAGCAGCAGTAGGAGAAGAAGGAATGTATTTAAAAAGACTAACTGAGTATTGATGGTGAACAGGAACAAGGAATATGGGATGATTCACAGGATGGAAAACACAAGAAACAAATTAACTACACCTATGGAAAGAGACAATGGAAAAGCTCAATATCATCAGTTAGAACAAGGCAAGGGGCCGACTGAAGAATAGACCATCAATTGCTCAAATGCAAGTTTAAGTTAAAGCTGAAGAAAATTAAAACAAGTTCACAAGAACCAAAATGCTACCTTGAGTATATCCCACCTGAATTTGGAGACCATCTCAAGAATAGATTTGGTGCATTGAACACTAATGACCAAAGACCAGATGAATTGTAGGATGACATCAAGACATCATGCACAAAGCAAAAGGTCATTAAAAAAACAGGAAAGAAAAAAACGACCAAAATGAATATCAGAAAAGACTCTGAAACTTGCTCTTTAACATAGAATAGCTAAAGCAAATTGAAGAAATGATTAAGTAAAAGAGCTGAACAGACGATTTCAAAGGGTGACTTGAGAAGACAAAGTGAAGTATTATAATGAAATGTGCAAAGGCCTAGAGTTAGAAAACCAAAAGGGTAAAACACGCTCAGCATTTCTCAAGCTGAAAGAGGTGAAGAAAATAGTTAAGCCTCAAATTTCAATATTGAAGGATTCTACAGGGAAAATATTGAAGGACACAGGAAGCATCAAAAGAAGATGGAAAGAATGCACAGGGTCACTGTCCCAAAAAGAACTGGTCGACATTCGACCATTTCAGGAGGTAGCATATGATCAAGAACCAATGGTACTGAAGGAAGAAATCCAAGCTTCACTGAAGGCATTGGTGAAAAACAAGGCTCTCAGAATTGACAGAATACCAAATGAGATGTTTCCACAAATGGATGCAGCACTGAAAGCACTCACCTGTCTATGCCAACAAATTTGGAAGCCAGCTACATGGCCAAATTACTGGCAGAAATCCATATTTGTGCCTTTTCAAAAGAAAGGTGATCCAATTCAATGTGGAAATTATCGAAAAATATCATTAATATCACATACAAGTAAATTTTGCTGAAGATAATTCAAAAACTGTTGCAGCAGTACATCAACAGGGAACTGCTAGAAATTCAAACTGGATTCATAAGAGTACATAGAACAAGGGATATCATTGCTGATGTCAGATGGATCTTAGCTGAAAGCAGAGAATATCAGAAAGATGTTTACCTGAATTTTATTAACTACGCAAAGGCATTTGACTGTGTGAATCATAACAAATTATGGATAACATTGAGAAGAATGGGAATTCCAGAATACTTAATTATGCTCATGCAGAACCTGTAGATAGACCAAGAGGCAGTCGTTTGAACAGAACAAGGGGATATTGTGTGGTTTAAAATCAGGAATGGTGTGCGTCAAGATTGTACCCTTTCACCATACTTAATCAATCTGTATGCTGAGCAAATCATCTGAGAAGCTGGACTATACGAAGAAGAACGTGGCATCAGGATTGGAGGAAGACTCATTAACAATCTACAATATGCTGATGACACAACCTTGCTTGCTGAAAGTGAAGAGGACTTGAAGCACTTGCTGATGAAGATCAAGGACTACAGCCTTCAATATGGATTTTACCTCGGCATAAAAAAATAAAAAATCCTCACAACTGGACCAATAAGCAACATCATGACAAACAGAGAAAAGTTTGAAGTTGTCAAGGATTTCATTTTACTTGGATCCGTAATCAACACCCATGGAAACAGCAGTCAAGAAATCAAGTGACTTACTGCATTGGACAAATTTGCTGCAAAAGACCTCTTTAAAGTGTTGAAAAGCAAAGATATCACTTTGAGGAGTAAGGAGTGCTTGACCCAAGCCACAGTAATTTCAATTGCCTCATGTGCACGTGAAAGCCAGACAATGAATGAGAAAGAGCAAAGAAGAATTGATGTTTTTGAATTATGGTGTTTGTGAAGAATATTGAATATACCACGGATGGCCAGAAGAACAAACAAATCTGTCTTGGAAAAAGTACAGCCAGAATGCTCCTTAGGATCCAGGATGGCAAGACTTTGTTTCATGGACTTTGGACGTGTTAACAGGAGAAGGACTTCATACTTAATAAAAAAGAGGGTCAGTGAAAAAGAGGAAGACCCTCGATGAGATGGATGGACCCAGTGGCTGCAACAAAGGGCTCAAAACATGAAACAGTTGTGAGGATGGAGTGGGACCTGGCAGTATTTCATTGTTTCTTGGGGTTGCTATGAGTTGGAACCATCTCAACAGCACCTAAAAACAACTTAATCTGCATCTAAACGTATAAGGTTTAGTGTAAGTGTGTGTGTATGGGTGAGTGTACATGCATGTCCATGTGTGTGTACTCAATTTTCCCAATCACTATACATCAGAATTGCTAATTCTTAAATTAACTCAGGGCTCTTGAGGTACAGATTCCATAAGAATGACAAATGATGTTCAGGATGAACCCAAGCTTCCTTGAAATACAATGTGCTCTGACTGGCCACACTATTTCTTTTCTTGTATACGTAGACTTTTGAGTCCACTCCTTTCAGATTTGCTTTGAAATGAATGGGTGTCCTGGGAACAAGACAGACACCTACTAGATTATTCTGTAAGATGGCATCGAATTGTCTCATTTTTTATTAATCTAGCCTTAAAGAAAAAGTTCTATTGAGGATTCTATTCAGATTGATAACAGTTGAATGCACTATAGCATAAATCTCTAATATTTAAGGTCCCCCCCACCACCACTATGATGCATTTGAAAGTGTATAGAGAGAAGGTAGAAATAAAGTATGACATTCAGAATGCTCATGTGATCATATCACTAACTTCTCACAGTTCTGTGTCTATGTTCAGCAGAGACTGGCTTAAAGAAACAGGGCTCTGCGTAATTTTAAACTATTCTTATCTCCAGATATTTTTAGAGATAGACTGAACTGCAGAAAAGTGTTCACATTCCTCTTTCTCTGAAATATTGAATGGATGGCAACAGAATGGAAATATGCTTTTCATTTTTTGTTTCAGTCCCCATGATGAATTTAAACTTGGTGATTCTACTTATCAATCTGACTCTCCAAGTGAATTTTAGTGCTGAAATCTGAACTCATGCAATTGTGGCAGGTGAAGAACAAAAAGGAGTTGTTTCATGAACTTTCAGGAGAAAACTTGTATTGGGGAGCCTCTCTTCTTTATTCCATATTCCCAAAGTGCCTTATCAGACATTTCTTTTCCGATGTTGTAGATGATATAGAGGAACCGGGGACGGACAGAATCCACCTCTTTAAGAAATCTGGCTATTAATTTCTGTTTTCCTGAGAGGTAACTGAACAATGGATGGAATGATGGGAATAATTAAGAGATAGAGCATATACCCAATACTGCGTAATGGAATCACTGAATATTGTTCAGCCTGCTAGAGTTCATTCCCTCCTTTCCTCTCTTATCTCCCACTTTTACTCACTACCATCATTTACAAAACATTATCAGTTTTCTACTCTGTAACTTGTAGAAGTTCCAGGGGACTGCCTATCCCTTTCTGGTTAGAAGTCAAAGTGAGTACATTTTTTTGAAAAATGGGATACAATTGGACATTTTGCCCTAGACTATTGTTGCTCTTGCACGTATATTTTGTGGATATACATTACATATAGCTAAATAACCATGTAATTTGTTTTCTGCTAGAGGAGTATTTTTCAGGCATGCTGATTTTACTATGTCTAAATCCTATTGTTTATGATATTTGGAAGTTATGGAGATAGTCGTTAATCCACACATGTATACACACACACTTGTGTGTGTGTGTATACATATATACAGTTTTTTAGTATTACCAATAAAGTGGAAAGTTTAGAAATCCTCTGGATAATCCCTAATTATGTTTCATGCAGCTTCAGCTTTCTTTTTTGCTAATGCAAGGACAGAGATTTTCTTTTACTTCTCCTACATTCCCAGTGCCAGAAGCAGACTTGAGTATGGATTTACCAAAGGTAAATATTATGATTTGCATCTATGAGGATACTAATCACAAAATCTCCCTGAGCAGCCTTCGCATGCAGGAGGCACTTAATAAATGCCAGAGATACTGATGCATTCAGCAATAGAGTGCAGGTATTTTGACTCTGGGAGATTTACTCTGCCCAGATATTTTCAAACCAGTACACTGTAACTGAATCCATACCAGATTCCTTCATTTCCCTTGTGCTGTGATAACTGAAAATGGAATCGCTGGATTATATACAGACTCAATAGCAGCAAAGTCTGCACTATGGGATAGGAATTCTTTTCTGAGATGCACGCATTCTTCTTTTCCTGTGGGTGCTCACGTTCTGTGCTGGAGTATCTGATGTTTGTCACCTGTAGGAGTTAATACAGCCAGTACTCAATAAAGTACTGTATTATGTACTGATTTGCACACATCAGCTAGAGCTTCGATTAGATCCCAAGACACATTTAGAGAAGTGGTTCACAGTCTTTAACGTACATAAAAATAACCTGGTTTGTTTGCTGAAAATGCCCCCTCAGGCCCCACCTAGGCACAAACTAGGACCCTTTGGCAGAAATTCTGATTCTCTGGATCTCCAGGCACCTTAACATTGCATTTTAATAAGCATCTCCAGGTCATTCAGACATAGCTTGCCCCTGGATAATACTCTGTGAAAGACTGCTTTAGAGCTTGGTTGCTACAGATAATCATTTGTTTCTTCATCTTTTCAACAGGGTTTTTCGTATTTGTATTTGAATGTCTATGTATACATATGTATATAACAAACCACCACACCCCTACATAATGGAGGTATGAGAAGGCTCTGGAAACAAATTAGTCACCTTTACCCCAGGGGGCATATGACTACCATACAAGTCTAAACTGTTATATAAGTTTTTTGTTTTTGTTTTTTTTCAAAAGAAAGACTATCCACTCTACACTAGGGATTCCTGAACTACTGATACCATTTTTAGAAAGGAGATAGAGGTAGTCTGTGCCCACCAAAAAGAGCTACTGTATTGGTTTTGCTCTCCTTGGGGGACAAGCACTTCACTTTTCTACTCTTTGCTCGGAGATGGGCAATAATCTCGTTTGTGATTTAATAAAAACTGCCCTCAAATCAAAGCGTTAGAGGATATAATCATGCATTTCACTTGATTCATTCATTAGTTTTCACCTGAGAGCCTCAGGTTCTATAATTCCCAAGGCGAGAGAACAGTGTTGCTTTCTTTTTGCACCTTCCCACTCCCTCAGTCCAGAAAATTCAGTTTTATCAGCTCAGGCTGACTCAAAAGGAGTATTTCCTGTAAGACACATTGCAAGATTATCTTTCTGGCTTTGATATATCCGTTAACCTTTCTTTCCTTTTCTTACTCTCTTCTCTGACTACTCTCTTCCTTTTCCCCACCATCCTCACTTCAGAAGCTATATTTGAAAGAAATACAGAAAGAAAGATGAAAACAAAAAGCCCTGGAAATTCAACTGCAGATTATTCTCTTTCTCACAGTCAGTAATGCTCACCAGATGTAGCTGGGTACCTTTGTGGATATTGTCCTCTTTTTTATCAAGAGCAGAGATTTGCACATCTAGCTTTGAGATGCGGAATACCAGTGAGCTTTTGAGGTTGTTCCAGACAGATGAAGCAAGCCCCTACCAAAATCTTCTTCATAGGTACAAACCAAAGGAAAATTATTTTAAAATAAATACAAAGACGAATTCAAAGTGGAGCAAATTGAGCCTATTACTTAATGACTTTTTTAAACTAGTTTTTGACACTGATATTAAAATTCAAAGATTCTTTGCCAGAGACTGCATAATTTCTACTTACAGAAATGGCAACAAGCTGAGAAAGGATAGGAGAGAGAGAGAGACGACTCTAAACAAAAGAATTTTTTACCACAAGGTGCACATGCACCATTTTTTTTAAAGAACAGCTGTTCTCTCTGTAACCACAAATGCTTTGTGTTCTTAAGACAGAGGATGTAAGATCTCCTACATCAGTCACTCCACAGTGAGAACAAACTTGAAGGCATTAAACTTATCCCCTGCTTTACCAATGGTACTTGTCTTAGGCTGAGTTCTCTAGAGAAGCAAAACCAGTAAAGCGTATAAATATACATATATATACGGAGAGAGATTTATATCAAGTAAATGGCTCACACTGTTGTAGAGGCCGGAATGTCCCAAGTCTGTGGGTCAAGATAGAGGCTTCTCCTGATTCACATAGCCTCAAGGGCTGGCAAACCCAAGACTGGTAGGTTAGAGAGCAGGATTCTCGCTCACACACCACAAAGATCAACGAATCCCAAGATCGGCAAGCAAGACTGCAGATAAGTTGCTAGTTCAAGTCCCAAGAACCAGAGGACAGATGAACAGGAGCCAGCTGCAGGATCCAGAATGAGCAAAAACCCCTGAGCTTTGTGGGGACCATGCTCTCAGGGAACATCTAGCTCAACTGGCATAACATAGTTTATAAAGAAAATGTTCTACATTCTACTTTGGAAAGTAGCGCCTGGGGTCTTAAAAGCTTGTGAGTGGCCATCTAAGATATTCCACTGGTCTCACCCCTTCAGGAGCAAGGGAAAATGAAGAAAACTAAAGACACAGGGAAAGATTAGTCCAAAGGACTAATAGACCACAACTACCACGGCCTCCACCAGATTGAGTCCAGTACAACTAGACAGTACCCAGCTACCACCACTGACTGCTCTGACAGGGATCACAATAAAGGGTCCCAGATAGAGCTGGAGAAAAATGTAGAACAAAATTCTAACTCAAAAGACCAAACTTACTGGCCTGACAGAAACTGGAGAAACCCTGAGAGTATGGCCCCCAGATACCCTTTTAGCTCAGTAATGAAGTCACTTCTGAGGTTCACCTTTTAGCCAAAGATTAGATAGGCCCATAGGACAAAAGGAGACTAAAAGGGCACACCAGCCCAGGGGTAAGGACTAGAAGGCAGGAGGGGACAGGAAAGCTGGTAATAGGGAACCCATGGTCGAGAAGGGAGAGTGTTGACAAGTTATGGGGTTGTTAACCTATGTCATAAAACAATACGTGTACTAACTGTTTAATGAGAAGCTAGTTTGTTCTGTAAGCCTTCATCTAAAATACAATAAAAAAAGATAAAAAGCCCCGGAGGCTTACCAGCAGGACCTCTTATATTCAGATGCAGGCCACATGCCCAAGGAAACTCCCTTTCAACTGACTGGCTACTCACAGCAGATCCCATCATGGGGGTGACCACATATCAAATCTCAACAGCAAAGTGATCACAACATTATATGACTGTCAAAACACTGAGAATCACGGCCCAGCCAAGTTGACACACAATGTTAACTATCACAGTACTTATTCATGTAGGCCAAGTTTATGGCTTCCTATCTTCATTGTGGACCTATAGGGTCACTACGAGTCAGAATTGACTTGATAGCAATGGGTTTAGTTTTTTTGGGTTTTTATCATCATTGTGTCTCTGGTCTCTTGAAGAAATGCCCAGCATTTTTTAGTAGCAAGATAACAATCTAAAGACAATTAATAATTCTATTTTACAATTAAATTAATTCGTTTCCAGGGAACTTTAAAAAGTTCAACATCACATTTTATTTTACTGAAACTTATATGTCTTTAGTATAAACTAGCTACCATTTCACGTAGAATTAACCATTCTCAAAGCACTTTTCTGAAATTCTTATGTAATGCTTACAGTAATTTAGGGAGATAGTTATTTACATCCCCATAGGTTTGAGAAAACTAAGGTTCAGAGAATGTAAGTGGTTTATCTGAGGTTACAAAATGAATTTATAGCACAATCTAAACCATAAGTAGGACTACTGACTTCTAGTCTGAAACTTGCCATATCATAAGCAGCTAGTAAGAAAGGCTTAGGGGAAGGGGTAAGGCTGTAAGTGGCAGATATTTTTCTACCCTAGAAATAAACAAATTTTATTCTCATGAGAATAAAAACTGCAAGCAGTCTCCCAACTGCCTGAATGTGTTTCTGAAAATTTGTTTGAATATTGATAACTCAGAGTTGCAAAATAGACTTTTGTGTTACAAGGCAGTGTTTTGTTCTAGAAAGTGATAGCATGATGCATGCAGTTACAATTATGATTTCTCTTGGAAATGCTTTCTTTGCTTCCAAGCAACCAGACAGACAAGTAAGAACTTTCATGGGTTTCTGGGAAACTATGGCCCTCGCCTTCCAGTAGTGCTCTTCTGGGGCTGGAAAAGTCCAGAGAAGTTGTTTCAGAAAAACCAGAAGACAGCCCCAATTTTTAAACTTTTCTTCCAGGAGACTTAATTACCTGGAGCACAGGGGTGAGTAGATTTTTAAAATCTCTTCTGGAGTTTACCATAAGCCTCGCCACATGTACCCAAGTTCTGTTGTTGGCTCTGCTCCCCACGGCCTATGGGAAAATTGAGGATAATGAAGACTTCAGGGAGGTTGGACCAGCACAGTGGCATCTTTTGGGACTGAGACTGGGCTGTGTAAGCAAGCTCAGCTCGTGGAGCCCAGGTATCCACTGACTTACAGAAGGGTGGCACTCATGACCAGACCATGCTATGGGAGCAGTCACATCTGCAAACTCCCTTCCTTATTGTTACCTCAAGAGTGTAGGCCAGAAAGCAACACCATGCTGTAGATCAACATCATCATTGATCAGGTGGTGAATAAAAGATCCAATGTGATGCAAGGAGTATGGTTTAGGGATGTCACTTACTCTGCTGCCTACTGGCCTCCAGCCCACTCCTGCCTTTACCATTGGACATTGCTTCTGCCCGGAATGCTCCTCTCCCACATATCATCTTGGCTAATTACATCACTAATGTCAAGTCTTTTATTCAGTCCTCACCTTCTCAATGAGACCTAAAGGACTACACTACTTAAAATTGCAATCCCCACTTGGCTACCTCAAAACTCTGAGTCCTCCATTCCTTGATATACTTTGTTTCTTTTTTTTTTTTCCACAGTACTAACAACAACCTATCATACTATACATACCTATTTTTTAAACGTTTGCCCTTCATGTCTGTATCTTCCTAGGAAATCAGCTAAATGATTATGGAGATTATTGCTTTTATTGTTCATTTCTGCATTCTAAATACCGTTGTTGTTGTTATTAGCTGCCATTCAGTCAGCCCCCTACTCACTGTGACCTCATGCAAAAGAGAATGAAATACTGCCTGGTCCTGTGCCATCCACATGATGGGCTGTGGATCAGACATTGTGATCCATAAGGTTATCATTGGCTGATTTTAGAAGTAGATCACCACACCTTTCTTCCTAGTCCATCTTAGTCTGGAAGCTCCGCTGAAACCTGTTCAGCATTATAGCAACACGCAAGTCTCCATGGACAGACAAACAGGTGGTGGCCGCACAGGGGGTGCGTTGGCCAGAATTGATCCCAGGTCTCCCACATGGAGGGTGAGAATTATACCACTGAACCACCAATGCCTCCTAAGTACCACATTGTTGTTGTTGTTGTTGTGTGCCGTGGAGTCAATTTCAATTCATAGTGACCCTATAGGACAGGGTAGAACTGTCCTATAGGGTTTTCGAGGCTGTAATCTTTACGGAAGCAGACTGCCACATCTTTTTCCCAAAGAGCAGCTGGTGAATTCAAACTGCTGACTTTTAGATTAGCAGCCAAGTGTTTAACCACTGTACCACCAGAGCTCCTTTTGCAAAAAACAGATAATATTAATTATCCTATCAATCAACTATTCACTTAATGAATGGAAATTAGTACCGTAGTGTTCAAAAAATAATTTGTTGAATGAATGAATCAATCAGTGAATGACGTTGTGAATTTGCCAATTGTATAAAAATCAAAATAAAATATTTGAAAGACTAGGATCACCTGTATATACTAGCACAACAATAACTGATGTTCACAATGATAATTCTAAAGCATGTGCATACTCCATATATTTTTTAAAGTTTTGTTTGTTTTTATAAACAGTTAACATTTATAAATCAGCATTTCAATTTATCTAGAAAAATAGATTTCCTATCATATTGGAGCTTATCTTTTGACATTGATATTGTTTTATAAAAACACATTCACAATGTGCTACAATGGAATATGAATTGAACTTAAAGACATAATTGCATTCAAATTTGTCCTCTATCACTTTACAGATACCTGACTTTGGGCAAAACTTCCTTTTTCTTTTCTTTCTTTCTCTGTTCTTCCTGCCTCCTTCCTCCTCTCACCCCATACTTCTTGTTCCTAACTTATTTAACCTTTTTAAAAATGTTGTAATCATTTACAAAAATACATAGAATTCAATAATACTGTAGATCAATATATCCATTAAAAAAAAAAAAAAACCCATTGCCATGGAGTTGATTCCAACTCATAGTGACCCTGTAGGACAGAGTAGAACTGCCCCATAGGGTTTCCAAGGAGCACCTGGTGGATTTGAACTGCCAACCTTTTGGTTAGCAGCCATAGCTCTTAACCACTATGCCACCAGGGTTTCCATAGTATATCACTCTATCAATAGAGAGATAAACAAATCAGTGCAAGATATTTTATTAAAAAGCAAAAGTTAGGGTAGATAAAAGTAACTACATAGAAAGGTAAGTTTTGTGGTCCTATTCTAACTAAGGTGGGGCATCACAGATAGGTTTGCGTTACAAAAGCTGGAAGCATGATCAGATTTACATTGTCCATTTGCTAAAAGCAGGTCCAACTCTAACATCTGTGGAGCCCAGGGCAAGACTACACAAGGAAGGCCATACACCATATGACTAAATATTAAAATTAACCCAGCAAAATTTTAAGTAAGTTATGCCCTACTACTTTGACAAAAATACCTTCAAAATGACAAAATTTTTTAAAAAATTACGTTAAACCTAAACATACATATACATTTAAGAGTATACGAATTATGTGTATTTAATACTTACAAAATTTTCCTGATGCAACAACTGTGAATACTCTGCTAATTCATGCATCTCTCCAGAACCGCGGATGGGAAAGATGAAATAAAGAAGAAAATGGATTCTTGGCATTACTGGGAAAAGTTACTTTGTTATGCAAGCCTATGCCTTAAGGCTATCTAAAGGAAAGGCATTTAAAAGTTAGTTAATTTGTCTTTTCTTTTATGTAAGTGTCTCCACCATGAAAATCCTTTCCACACTTTAAAACAGTGCTCATCTTCACAAATTTGTGGTCTTTGTACAGTTGGGTTTTGTTTTAAGGACACAAAACAAGAGATGTTGAGACCTATTTCCTTGGGCCTAAACTGGTGTTCAAGGTCCCTAAGTGGCACACACAGCTTGCATTCAACTACTAACTTAAAGGTTCCACGTTCCAACCCACCCAGTGGTAACATGGAAGAAAGGTCTGGTGATCTGCTTCTGTTAATATTAAAAACAAAAAACTAAAAACCAAACCCACCGCCGTCAAGTTGATTCTGACTCTTAGCAACCTGTTAAGATTACAGCCAAGAAAACCCTAGGGAGTACATTCTATACTGTAACACCTTAGGTCACCATGAGTTGACATCAACTTGATGGCAACGGGTTTCATTTGGTTTTTTAGTCATAACAGCAGACACGTAGGGTTGAAATTCCCATTGTGGCAGGACACAGCATGGGATCCTGAGTGACAAAGGCACAGAATGTTTTTTGGTTTTTTTTTAATATTTTATTGTACTTCAGGTGAAGGATTACAGAACAAACAGTTTCTCATGTAACAGTAGTACACATGCTGTTTTATGACTTTGGTTAACAACCCCACAACATTTTAACCCTCTAAATTTTCAGCTTTTTTTTTTTTTTTTTGGTGAAAATACACATAGCCAAAGATACCCAATTCAAAACTTTTTACGTACACATTTAAGTGACATTGACTACGCTCTTCTAATTGTGCTGTTATTCTCACTTAAGATGAAGGCTTACAGAACAAAATAGTTTCTCATTTAACAGTTACTACAAATGTTGCCCTATAACACTGGTTAACAATCTCACAACAAATCAACAGTATTCTTACTCAACCTTGTGTTCCCTATCATCAGCTTCCTACTCCCCTTCTGCCTTCTGGCCCTTGTCACTGGACTCCTGTACCTTGTTAGTCTCATTTGGTTTTACTGGGCTTTCCAATCCCAGGCTGAACAGTGAACCTCGAAGGTAACTTCACCACTGAGCTAAAAGGGTGTCTGGGGGCCATACTCTTGAGGTGTCTCCAGTCTCCTTTAGGCCAGTAAATCTGGTCTTTTTTTTTTTTTTTTTTTTTTTGTGAGTTAGAATTATGCTCTACATCCTTCTCCAGCTCTGTCCAGAACCCTCTGTTGTGATCCTGGTCAGAGCAGTCAGCGGTGGTAGCCGGGTACCATCTAGCTGTACTGGACTCAGTCCGGTGGAGGCCTTGGTAGCTGTGGACAATTAGGCCTTTGGACTAATCTTTTCGTTGTATCCTGTTCTCTTCATTCTCCCTTGCTCCAGAAGGGATGAGACCAGTGGAGTATCTTAGATGGCCTCTCACAGGCTTTTAAGACCCCAGACACTACTCACCAAGGTAGAATGTAGAGCATTGTCTTTATAAGCTGTGTCATGCCAATTGAGCTAGATGTTCCCCGAGACCATGGTCCCCAGAGTCCTCTGTCGAGCAACTCAGTCCCTCGGGGAGTTTGGATGTGTCTATGGGGCCTCCATGACCTTTCCTTGTGCAGGTTGTGTTAGTTTCCCTTGTATTGTGTACTGTCTTACCTTTCAGCCAAGATACCACTTACCTATTGCCTATTTAGTATTTCTCCCTGCTCCCCTCCCATCCTTGGTAACCAACAAAGATTGTTACATTTTGCATGTGAACTATTTCATGGGTTTTTACAATAGAGGTCTCATACAATATTTGTCCTTTTGTGATTGACTGATTTCACTCAGCATAATGTCCTCCAGTTTCATCCATGTTATGAGATGGTTCACAGATTCATTGTTCTTTCTCATTGCATAGTACTCCATTGTGTGTATGTACCATAGTTTGTGTATCCATTCATCTGTTGATGGGCATCTAGGTTGTTTCCATCGTTTTGCTATTGTGAACAATGCTGCCATGAACATAGGTGTGCATATGTCTATTCGAGTGACGACTCTTATTTCTCTAGGATATATTCCTAGGAGTGGGATTGCTGGATTGAATGGTATGTCTATTTCTAGCTTTCTGAGGAAATGCCCTATCATTTTCCAAAATGGTTGTATCATTTTGCATTCCCACCAGCAGGGTATAAGAGATCTCATCTCCCCGCAGCCCCTCCAACATTTGTTATTTCCAGTATTTTTCATTCGTGCCAGTAATGCCGGGATGAGATGGTATCTCATTGTGGTTTTAATTTGCATTTCTCTAATGGCTAGTGAACGCGGGCATTTCCTCATGTGTCTGTTGCCCATTTGAATGTCTTCTTTGGTGAAGTGTCTGTTCATTTCCTTTGCCCATTTTTTGATAGGATTGTTTGTCTTTTTGTTGTAGAAGTGTTGGATTTTCTTGTAGATTACGGAGATTAGAACTTTGTCTGACTTGTACTGTCCAAAAATTTGTTCCCAATCTGTAGGCTGTCTTTTGACTCTTTTGGTGAAGTCTTTTGAAGAGCATAGGTGTTTGATTTTTAGAAGATCCCAGTTATCGAGTTTATCTGTTGGGTTTTGTGTGTTGATGGTTATGGTTTGTATCCTGTTAATGCCATGTATTAAGGCTTGTAGTGTTGGTCCTATTTTTTCTTCTATGAACTTTATAGTTTTAGGCTTTATATTCAGTCTTTGATCCATTTTGAAGTAGTTTTTGTATACGGTGTGAGGTATGGGTCCTGTTTCATTTTTCTGCAAATGGATATCCAGTTTTGCCAGCACCATTTGTTAAAAAGACTGTCTTTTCCCCATTTGATGGACTTTGGGCCCTTGTCAAAAATCAGGTTACCGTAGGTGGATGGATGTACATCTGGGTTCTCAATTCTGTTACATTGGTCATTGTATCTGTTGTTGTACCAGTACCAGGTTGTTTTGACTACTGTAGCTGTATAGGGTAGGTTCTCAAGTCAGGTAGTGTGAGTCCTCCAACTTTATTTTTCTTCTTCAGTAGTGCTTTACTTATTCGGGGTTTCTTCCCTTTCCATATAAAGTTAATAATTAGTTTTTCCATCTCTTTGAAGAGTGTTGCTGGTATTTGGATCGGGATTGCATTGTATTTGTAAATTGCTTTGGGTAGAATTGCCATTTTCACAATGTTGAGTCTGCCTATCCATGAGCATGGTATGTTTTTCCATTTATGTAGATCCCTTTGGGTTTCATGCAGCAGTGTTTTGTAGTTTTCTTTGTATAGGTCTTTTACATCCCTGGTCAGATTTATTCCTAAGTATTTTATCTTTTTAGGGGCTATTGAAAATGGTATTGATTTCCTGATTTCCTTTTCATCGTTCTCTTTACTGGTGTATAGGAATCCAACTGATTTTTGAATGTTTATCTTATATCCTGCTACTCTGCTGAATCTTTCTATTAGTTCCAGTAGATTTTTTGTGGAGTCTTTAGAGTTTTCCATGTATAGTATCATATCATCTGCAAACATAGACAGTTTAACTTCTTTATTACCAATTTGGATACCCTTTATTTCTTTCTCTTGCCTTATTGCTCTAGCTAGAACTTCCAGCACAATGTTAAATAGGGGTGGTGATAAAGGGCATCCTTGTCTTGTTCCTGTTTTCAAGGGGAATGTTTTCAGCCTCTCTCCATTAAGAATGATGTTGGCTGTTGGTTTTGCATAGATGCCCTTTATTATGTTGAGAAATTTCCCTTCTATACCTATTTTATTGAGAGCTTTTATCAGGAATGGGTGTTGGACTTTGTCAAATGCCTTTTCTGCATCAATTGAGATGATAATGTAATTTTTTTCTTTCCTTTTATTTATGTGGTGAATTATGTTGATGGATTTTCTAATGTTAAACCATCCTTGCATACCTGGTATGAATCCTACTTGGTCATGGTGTATTATTTTTTTGATATGATACTGAATTCTATTGGCTAGAATTTTGTTCAGAATTTTTGCATCTATATTCGTGAGAGATATTGGTCTGTAATTTTCTTTTTTTGTGATGTCTTTGCCTGGTTTTGGTATCAGCGTTATGCTGGCTTCATACAATGAATTTGGAAGTGTTGCTTCCTCTTCTATGCTCTGAAATAGCTTGAGTAGAACTGGTACAACCTCTTCTGTAAATGTTTTGTAGAATTCTCCAGTGAAGCCATCTGGGCCAGGGCTTTTTTTGGTTGGGAGTTTTTTTATTACCTTTTCAATCTCTTCTCCTATTATGGGTCTGTTCAGATTTTCAATGTCGCTTTGTTGTAGTTTGGGTAGGCTGTGTGTTTCTAGAAATTTATCCATTTCCTCTAGGTTTTCAAATTTGTTGGAATATAGTTTTTCATAATATTCTGTTATCATCCTTTTTATTTTGGTTTGGTCTGTTGTAATGTCCCCCATTTCATTTCTTATTTGGGTTATTTGTGTCCTCTGCTGTTTTTCTTTTGTCAGTCTGGCCAGTGGTTTGTCGATTTTGTTGATTCTTTCAAAGAACCAACTTTAGGTTTTCTTGATTCTTTCTATTGTTTTTCTGTTCTCTATTTCATTTATTTCTGCTCTGATCTTTACTATCGCCTTTCTTCTGGTGGTTGTAGGCTTTTTTTGCTGTTCTCTTTCTATCTGTTTGAGTTCTGTAGTTAATGTTTTGATTTTGTCCCTTTCTTCTTTTTTGATATGTGCATCTATTGCTATAAATTGTCCTCTGAGGACTGCCTTGGCTGTGTCCCAAAGGTTTTGGTATGATGTGTTTTCCTTTTCATTTGATTCTAGGAATTTTTTGATTCCATCTCTGATTTCTTCTATTACCCATTAATGTGTAAACAGAGTATTATTCAGTTTCCATGTAGTTGATTTTTTTCCCTTGCTCTTTCTAGTATTAATTTCTACCTTGATGGCATTGTGGTCAGAGAAGATACTGTGAATTATCTCAACGTTTTGGATCTTGTTGAGGGTTGCTCTGTGGCCTAAGATGTGGTCTATTCTGGAGAACGTTCCATGTGCATTGGAAAAGAATGTGTACTTTGCAGCAGTTGGATGGATTGTTCTAAATATGTCTATGAGGTCCAGTTGGCTGATTGTGTCCTTTAGGTCTTCTGTATCTTTGCTGAGTTTCTTCTTAGTTGTTCTGTCCTTTACTGAGAGTGGTGTGTTGAAGTCTCCTACTATTATTGTGGAACTGTCAATTTCTCTTTTCAGTGCTGTTAGAGTTTTTTATGTATTTTGGAGCCCTGTCATTGGGTGCGTAGATATTTATTATGGTTATGTCTTCATGATGGATCATCCCCTTAATCATTATATAGTGTCCTTCTTTGTCTTTTATGGTAGATTTTGTTTTAAAGTCTATTTTATCTGAGATTAGAATTGCCACTCCTGATCTTTTTCGGTAGTTGTTAGCTTGATATGTTTTTTTCCAACCTTTGATTTTTAATAAATTCACATCTTTGTTTCTAAGGTGTGTCTCTTGTAGACAGCAAATTGATGGATCCTGTTTTCTTATCCATTCTGCCACTCTCCGTCACTTTATGGGTGCATTGAGTCCATTTACATTCAGTGTAATTATTGATAGATGGAAGTTTGTTGCTGTCATTTTGTAGTGCTTTTTTTTTGTGGTGCTGAAGTTTTCTTTGTTCTTCTTACTCTCTTTTGCTGAGTTACTTTTGTTTGTGGATTTTGTGTTCATTTCTTTTGTTTTTGTAGGTTTTGTTTTTGCTGAGATATTATGTTTTTTGTCTTTATTTTTATGAGTTGGTGTGTTAACTTTCTTTGTGGTTACCATGAATTTTATCCTTATCTTTATAAGTTTGAAGCAGTCCACCCTTACTTGGTATCGCCTTGCCTTCCTCTCTGTTAGAAGGTTCTATACCTATGCCATTTATTCCCTCTTTCATTGTTTTGTTTATGTTGTTATCCTTTGATTGATTTCTCTGATTCCCTGTTGTATTTCTTATGGTTTTGGATAGTCCTCGAGAGTTCATTTCCTAGAATGGTATCTGGTTCGTATGATCCTGCGTCCT
The DNA here is from genome assembly GCA_030035585.1 of Dugong dugon. Lineage (NCBI taxonomy): Eukaryota > Metazoa > Chordata > Mammalia > Sirenia > Dugongidae > Dugong > Dugong dugon. The sequence continues at coordinate 132,578,997 of CM057462.1, forward strand.
AGGTCCTAGGTCCTTCCTGAGGGTTGAAGCTGTTTGTCCTCAGATCGAAGAACTCCCTTTAATAATTCTTGTAAGTTTGGTTTGACTTTTGCATATTCCCTTAGTTTCTGTTTATCTGGAAATGACCTAATTTCACCATCAAATTTGAATGAGAGTTTTGCAGGATATATTATTTTTGGCTGATAATTTTTTTCTTTCAAGATTTTATATATGTCATCCCACTGCCTTTTTGCCTGCATGGTTTCTGCCGAATAATCTGAGCTCAGTCTTATTGTTTCTCCTCTGTATGTGACTTCCTGTTTTTCATGAGCTGCTCTCACGATTCTTTGTTTGTCTTTAGTTTTGGTGAGTCTGAATATGATATGTCTTGGTGATTTTCTTTTGGGGGTCTCTTCTATATGGGGTTCGTTGAGGTTCTTGGATGGCCAGCTTTTCATCTTTCATGATTTTGGGAAAGTTTTCTGTCAGCAGTTCCTCAATGATCCTCTCCGTGTTTTCTGTTTTCTCCCCCTGTTCTGGGATGCCAATCACTCGTAAATTTTTGCTTTTAATTGTGTCCCACATAACTCTCAGGGTCTCTTCATTTTGCTTTGTTCTTTTGTCTGAGTTTTCCTGAAACAGAGTTGTATCCAAGTGTTTGTCTTCAGTTCCACTGATCCTGTCTTCCACTTTTTCAAATCTACTTCTCAGCCCTTCTATGACATCATCCATTTCTGAAATCTTGTTGTTTATCTTTTGGATTTCTAATTGTTGTTTTTGTATAATTTCTAGTTGTGAGTTTATTTTGGCATTTTGTTCCTGCATCATCTTCCTGAATTCTTCCAATTTTTTGTCTGTGTTTTCCATAAAATTTGTCTATTTTTTCCTCATGTTTGTCAGCTTTTTGCCTCAGTTCTTGGAAAATTCCGAGTATTAGTGATTTGAGTTCCCTATCAGGTACTTCTAGTGCATTTTCTTCCACAGGAGAGTTATCTGGTTTTTTATTTTGGACACCTATTGGAGCCATCTTGTCTTGTTTTTGTAAATGTTTTGATATTGTTTGCTGTTTTCGGGGCATTCAGTAGATATTTCTCTCATTTACTGATTGTAGATTTTTTTGTTTCATCCTTGTGGTACAGCTGGGCAGGTCTAGCTGAAGAGGAGCCTCTGGGACGGGCTGTTTGTGGCACTCACCGCAGCCACCAGGACGGTCGGTAGTCAGTGCTGGGCCGGTTCCAATAGGGCGTGCCTGCACTTGGTGATGTGATGTCAAGTGCACGGTGCAGGTAGGCAGGATGTAGCGGGGAGATGGTTATGTGTGAAGCTAAGCTGGATATGGGAAAGAGGAGAGAGGAGCAGGAGCGAAAAAACATACAAACATAAAAGAATGCTAGGGGAGCTTACCGTTGGAATGGACATATGAGAGACTACGGGATGGAGAAAACCAGAAGGGGGAAGAGAAAGAAAAGGAAATAATGAACATATAAACATCAGAAAAGTTAAAGAACTGCAAAGTTCCCAGGGATCCCACCGATGCAGCTATGAGGTCTGGGGAAGTCGGTCTCAGGTTTCACAGCACAGCCTGGCCAGAAGGCGCATAGACATACAACGCCTGGTATTCACGGATCAGAAAGAGAAGGAAGAGATAGAGAGACGAGAAATTGAGCAATGAAGAAAGACAAAAGGGAAAAAGAGGGAAAAGAAAACAAAACTAATCAAAAAAGAAAAAAAAAAAAAGCAACACCAGCAGTCAACGAATGGCACTCAGATAGCCAGCTAGTGTGGGCTAGTGTTTCTGGACAAGAGACTGTGTCCGTGGGAAACAGAGGAGGCCGAGTGTGAGTGAAGGAGGGTGGAGAGTGGGGAAGCGTATATCACAAATTGCCTGTGCTCTGGGGACCCTCAGAAAGGAGCAAAAAGGGTGCACAGAGCCAGGCACCCGAGTGAAAGGAGGGGGAGGCGGCAAGAGGCGAGCGAGAAACCTAAAGAAGCAGGAGAAAAAGAAAAAAAAAAAAGCAGCACCAGCAGCCAACAAACGGCATCCAGAGAGCCGCCCGCCTGGGTGCGCGGAATCCAAGCAGCCTGCGGACCCCGGTGAAGAGACTGTGGCCACGGGAAGCAGAGGAGCAAATGAACAAAAGCCCCGGGATCTCACCAGTGTGGCAGCCCAGACCTGGAAGCAGCCCCACACCTGAAAGTAGCCCCACAGTCCCGCAGGAAAGGGCAAAGACAGCGCTCGGAAACAGGCACCCAAGCAAAAGGAGGGGGAGGGGGGAGAAAAAGCAACACCAGCAGCCAACAAACGGCATCCAGAGAGCCACCCGCCTGGGCGTGTGGAATCCAAGCAGCCGGCGGCCCCCGTTCAAGAAACTGCGGCCGCAGGAAGCAGAAGAGCAAACGAACAAAGGCCCTGGGATCTCACCAGAGCAGCAGCCCAGACCTGGAGGCAGCCACATGCCCGAACGCAGCCCCACAGCCCCACAGGAAAGAGCAAAGATGGCGCTCGGAACCAGGCACCCGAGGAAAAGGAGGGGGAGATGGCAGAAAAAGCAACACCAGCAGCCAACAAATGGCACTCAGAGAGCCGCTGGCCTGGGCACGTGGAATCCAAGCAACCGGTGCCCCCCGGCCCAGGGACCTTGGCCACGGGAAGCAGGGGAGCCCCAGCTGGGGCAAAGAGGGGAAGGGGGTGGGAAAGTGCACACCGCAAATTACCGGCTGTTTTGTCTCCGACTGGATGCTCCGCGAGGCTGCTCTCCCGTTCTCCCATTTGCTGGTCTCCGATAGGAGTCCAAGATGGTGGATCTGCACTGCGGTAGCTGGTAGGGGACCTCTGCATGAATCTCTCCTCGCTCTCTGTTCTTTCAGTATTCTCACTCCGTTTTGTGTTTGGCTGAGTTCTTTATCTCTTCATTTGATGTTCTAGGGTTTCAGGATTGTTGATTTTCTGTTTGGCTTAGTTTTTCAGATCTTTGCTGTGGAGGGACGGCGTGGTGCTTCTGCCTAGAGCGCCATTTTGCCGGACTCCTCCAGAATGTTTTTTTGATAAATTTACTATTTGTATGTTGAGGGCAAAGAGCTGGGCTTCTCTTGCCAGGTTTGAAGACTATACTTGCTTGAAGACAGCACTATCTCAGGAAATGAATACCCTGGTTAGACAGAGTATTTAAAAAGGACACCGTGAGTGATACAGTCTAGGGATTCTCAAACCAAATCTCATTATTCGACTAGTGTGAAAGACTCAGATTCACTAGATTTATGGTGGGCCCTAGGAATCTATGATTTTAAACATCTTCAGAGATTATTCTGATAAACTGCTGATGTAGTAGTAGACAATATCCTCCATGACATTGCCATAAAAATAAATTTAATAGTTACTTCGATACAGTTTTTTTTTTTTCTCATTCAGAAATTCAGGATAATAATGCTGCCTCTAATGTGATTAAAAACAAACAAAACAAACAAAAAACCCTCAAACCCCTTGCTGGTGAGTCGATTCCAACTCATGAAGACATCATATGTTATAGAGTAGAACTTATAGGGTTTTCTTGGCTGTGACCTTTACGGAAGCAGATCACCAGGCCTTTCTTTTGTGCTGCCACTGAGTGGGTTAAAAATGCCAACCTTTAGATTAGAAGTTGAGGGTAAAACTTTTGTACCACCCAGGCACTTTCTCATGCAATGTTGTTGTTGTTAGTTCTGTTGAGTAGGTTCCAACTGATAGCAACCCTATGTAGGACAGAACTGAAACACTGCCCCGACCTGCGCCATCCTCATGATCGTTATGGTTGAGCCGATTGTTGCAGCAGCTGTGTCAGTCCATCTGGTTGAGGTCTTCCTCTTCTTCGCTGACCCTCTACTTTACCAAGCATAATGTCCTTCTCCAGGGATTAATCCCTCCTGATTACATGCCCAAAGTATGTGAGACGAAGTCTCTCCATCGTTGCTTCTTAGAAGCATTCTGGCTGTACTTCTTCCAAGACAGATTTGTTCATTCTTTTGGCAGTCCATGGTGTAGTCAATATTCTTCATCAACACCATAATTCAAAGTGTCTATTCTTCTTTGGTCTTCCTTATCCATTGCCCAGATTTCTCATGCATATGAGGTGACTGAAAACACCACGGCTTGGATCAGGCGCATCTTAGTCCGTAAAGTGACCTCTTTGCTTTTTAACACTTTAAAGATGTCTTTTTTAGCAGATGTACCCAGTGCAATGCGTCGTTTGATTTCTTATGTGATGAGGACTCTTAAATAAGAATAGGCCCACAAAAGAAGTGTGTGCATCAAAGAGTAGGCATTCCATGAAAGTTAATTTCTGTGTCTGAAGCGTGTGAATCTCATTAGATTTTACGTTATGGATTATTTATGCTTCACCTTTTCTTTTAGTGATTGATGAAAATTAGTTTTAGATCCTTGCTTACATCTCCTGCTTACAGGAAAAATTTCTTCTTTTGAAAAATTAGAATAGAACATTGGAATAGCTCAGAACATCTTTTATATATAGTTCTTTGATTATTGTTTAATCCTAGCTACTTGCTCCTACATATAACTTCATAACTTATCTGATTTTAATATGCCTGATAAAAAAGATTTTTCTTATTATAAATTCCATAAATATTTGTTATAGAAACTTCAGATGATACAGATAATCAAAAAGAAGAAAGGACATATCATGAATAATCTCACTTCCAAGATGACCACTGATACATTTTGGATAAATCATTTCTTTTTGTAAAATACTTATTACATAGACATATTTATTTTTAAAAGATAATAATATACTTATTTTTTGAAAATGTTTTCTACTTAACAGAGTATCCAGCTATGTTTCTAAGTATATTCATGTAGCAGTGTTCATGATAATTTTTAATGGCTACATGATAATCAATATACAGATATTCTTAATTAATTCAACTAATCCCAACTGTTGAACATTTATTATAAACAATTCCAGTTGAACATTTGTATATGTAGACAGTTGCATATTTGTCCAATTATTTTCTTAGTCTAATCCGTGAGAGAAATTGCTGATAAAAGTCCCCAATTTTTGTCAAAAAAGTTATGGCTATTTAAATTTGAAGTGTATGGTCAACACAGAATTTTTTTTCCTGTCTAATAGATACTCAATGCTTGAATTTGTATTTTTTCATTCACTAAAAAAGTTTTTTTAATTTATAAATCACTCATATTTTTCCTTTTGAAAATTAACTCATATCTTTTGTCTATTAGAAGTTCTTCATTGTTTTCTTTTTTATTTTTAAGATTGTTTTATATATTAAAATATCTGTCCCTCATCACAAATGTGAAACTATAGGTAGATAGTTAAGTACCAAGAGTCTAAGCAGTATGTAGCTCAGGGGCTCTTATTTCAGTTCACTGGCCTCCCAAAAAACTCACCCATTGCTTACCTAGCCACCCAAACCTTTGGCCACCTGCTTCTCCTAGTATAGCAAGATCTACTTATGCATCCCTTAACTTGGGTTTGGTTTGTTTTTCTTTGGACACTGTCAGCATTTCACACTGAGGTTAGAATCTAAAATGAGCTCCCTGCTGAACAGCTTACAGGAAAAAGTTTATATGACAGTAAAACAAAATTTATGTTTAAGACTTTTTTCATGGGGTACACCTCCTGATGGGATTAATAGACAAGTTAACCTGAGTCCATTTGGTCATTGCTGAAAAATTTATTTGTTGTGATTGGTCAAGGACTGTCAGAACACACATCTACTGAGTAGCGAGTCCAGTGCTCCATGTTCCCACTGCATGATTTGGCCAGATAAATCTGAAAGGAACAATATTTCAGCAGTAATGTAATACAATCTGACACAGGCTCCAGGATTAAATTTCAAGACAAGGAAGCTTAACTTGGCTTTAAACTAGACAATAATTTTTAATCAAGTAGAAATTAACAGAATATGTCATTGAAACTTAATATTCTTATTGTTATTTAATAATTATTTTAATTCAAGCACATTAACTAACCTTCCTCAGCCTTAGTTTCCTCATCTGTAATATGAGGCTAATAAAATTTAACTGATATGGTATTTTGCAATATTATATTAGCTTATGTACTTAATGTGCTTCTTACCATGCCTAGCTCATACTTTTTTCAATAAATGTAAGCTCTCTTCAATGAATTTTAGGATCTAATATAAAGCATAAAATAACCGATGTATTTTTAGAGCTTTCTCTGACGTCTTCAGTAGAGACAGGAGATTGGAGTATTTATCAAAACTTCTTAAATACATTCTCTATCATCTTTCTGTACAAGAACTTTCCAGTGGCTTAGTTAAAAAGAACATATTAGCCTTCCAGATAACACCAAGGCTGGAATGGGGACACAGATAAACAGGAAAATCTTGCCCTTTAATCCCTAAAAGTTCTTGGCCATATTAAATGTGTCATAAACAAAGTGAAACTCAACAAAATATTGTTTCATTGTCTGAATAAACAAACGGCTCTCAAGAAGATTTTTTCCAGTTAATTGAATGCTCTTTCTCCTGGACAACCTGCTCCAACATATGTAAAAATTGTCACGAGGCTAAAATAAGATTAATACACATTGAACATTCCAACAATTTGAAAAGTGTAAATTTACACGTTTAAGGTGGCTTATAACGTTTGACCAACAACTTGTAACATGATATAGAGTAATATTTTTAACGAATGATTTTAAATAGAATATCTTATTGAAACTTGTAGTTATGGCTATACAGAATTTAGGAAACTCAGCTTTAATCAGTTAATTTTTTTTCTATTTCGTTTAGTCCATTATTTCAGTCTCCCTTTTCTTCCATGTTTGACATTCCCATCACTTATTCATCTATATGGTGGTTCTGCTGATTCAGCACCACCCTCAGCAGTACTTGCTGCCAATCATTGGCATTTTGGTAGACAAGCTGACTTTGTGGAAGACAAAAATGCTTCTTTAGATGGTTAGATCTCACTATAGTATGGAGGTAGGTAGTGAAATCAATTAGAATATGTGCATGAAATAAGATGAAAGCAATGAAAACTAAAAGAGTCATGGAAAGAAAATCTGCAGCCTTCAGAGGAGGGTTAAGTGGTGTGGTATGATTTTAAAAAGTCGGAAAACAAAATAGGAAAAAAAAAAAAAAACTAGGATCATGACAGGGACAAAACACAGGAAAGAAGTAAGAAATCTATAGACAGGTTACAAGGTAGAATTGGAGCATCTGTCTCTTTCTTTGTTGTTGTTTGTTGTTTTGGGAGGGAAGGAAGAGAAAGTAACATTTATGAGGCTTTTCTTTCCTATTAAAAATAAAGTTTACAGAGATACTTTGTTAAGTCAAAATAGCACGAAAAAGTTGTAACCTCTTTGATCAATGGAAAACTAATTTTCCATAAAACAAGTTTTCTACTGATTGGTGACATCATTCTCATTAAGGAATAAGCAGGGTGTTTACTCAGTGTACATCAGTGTGCACTCACAGTAGTTTCTGATTCATGGTGGACATTCTTGGCCCTTGGATAAAAGTGGAACTATGAACTAACTCATTCTCATTTGCTTCAACAAGTTCCAGAGGAAAAACAGTTGTCCCGTAAAACCCAAGAATATAGTTAGTACTCAAGAATGCACGTTTGTAATTATAGTGTGAAATAAATGTTTACAATTTGCTCTGGAATAAATCACACTTGGTGTAACAAAAATCCCTTCCCTTTGTCTCTGGCTTTCATCCTAGAAGACGTATTTGTACAATAACCCACTGGGGTGGCATGTATGTATCCATTTTTCACATAGTAAGGCTACATTTGTGTTCCTGTTTATGCTTCTAGGTAACTGATACCACATAGCGGAGAGGGATTGTATAACAATTGATAACATCTATATTTGGTAAAATAATAATTATTAGTGATTTTTTGTTGGAAAAAATACCACAAAATACACACAACATTTACCATTTATTTAAGCGTAATGCCTGGTGATGTAGTGGTTTCTTTGTAGCTCCTTTCATCTAATAGAAGTGTGGAGAACAAAGGTGACTAAAGCAGTTTGTTATAGAAAGTCTGGTATACACATGCTCAAATACGCACGCTTTGCTTTTAACATGGCAACATATAGTATGTCGTACATTTCTTTCTGAAGTGGAAAGTTTTTTGCTACAGGATTACTTTAGATGAAGTGAACCAAACGCCAAAGTCTCTTGCTGTGGGGCTTAACTTCAAATGCTATTCAACATATTGCATGAAGCCAGTACACAGAGCCAGCAGCTAATAGTTACTTGCAAATTTAGTAATATATTTTATCTACCAAACACATTCATTACTTCTAAACAGAGAAGAAATGGCTCTTAAGATGTTTTATAAAATGACTTTAGATCCCAACTATATTTGTACAATGCTGCAGTATCTTTTTTTTTTTTTTTTTCAATCTCACAGCACATCAAGAATATCCTTACTCCACCTTGTGTTCCCTATCACCAGGGGGCTTCCTTGTCCCCTTCTGTCTTCTGGACCTTGTCAGTGGATTATTGTACCTCTTTAGTCTCCTTTGTTTGTTTATTTATTTATTTTTATTTTATTTAAACACCATTTCAAAACTTTTTACTTACACATTTAAGTGATATTGACTATGCTCTTCCAATTGTGCTGCTGCAGTATCTTTATGGAGTTTGCATTGATATTGTTATATCTGTTGCTGAGGCCATCTTCTATGTTTTCACTTTTAATCTGAAAAATACTAATAAAACAGAGTCCCCAAAGTATACATTCAAGCTATTTTTTGTTGGTCAGATATTGCTTATTTGAAGTGTTTTGTTTCAGTCTTTAGTTGACAGGAAAAAAATTCACTGTAAAGGTACTCTAGACCTTCAAGGGACTCAGCTTCCTTGTGAATTCAAATGGGAGAAACCAAGCTGGAAGGAGGTACCTGACTCCAGAGGGGCCGGGATAAAGGCAGCAATAAAGATGGACGTACCCAAAAATCGAATAAAGCTTAAGTTGCAGGCCCCCTCATTTACGTGGAACACTTCTAAAGACTGGTGGAGGGTGGAGTCCTAGCATTGAGTTGGCATTGTCATATATTACAAATTTGCAAGAGTATGTTTTTGGTTTTTTTTTTTTGTATTCTTTTCCACAAAGAGGGTTCCCTAAATTGTATAAATTTCAAGACTCACAAAACCTGGATCCACCTATAGGCAGAGGTGAATTTTCTTCTCTCTGTGTCAAGGAAGATAGTTTACCTATATAGGCTTACGAGGGAAATGAAACACACTGATACCATGATTTAATAAGCCTTCAGAAATATGCTAGTTGTTTCTAGATGAGTTTTCAAGCTTTAGGAAATGTCGTTTTTAAGAGTTTGCAGGGTCTTCTGTTTTTAACCTTCAGTTCCATTATTATTTTCTGTTTTCACATGATTATTTTTGACTTAATGGAATCGTTGGTGTTATTTATGTCTTAGTGATAGTCACATGCTTGAGTTGAATCAACTTAGAAATTTTGCTAAAGATGAGCTTGTCCTGAATTTTTATTGTGCCTTAAGGTATCTGTGAATGATACTAATACATGTAAATAACTTAAAAAATGCATGCATACACATTGAAGATTTTTATTGTGTATGTGTGTATATATGTATATATATATATACACACACACACATATATACTGGAGAAGGAAGGCTGGTGGTGCAGTGGTTAAGAGCTCAGCTGCTAACCAAAAGGTCGAAGTTGAAATCTACCAGCTGCTCCTTGGAAACCCTGTGGGGCAGTTCTACTCTGTCCTATAGGGTCACTATGAATCAGAATAGATATTATTCCACCACGTGTCTATCAGTTTGTCAGTGTTAGAGAAGAATATTGAATATGCCATGGACAGCCAGAAGAACACACAATTCTGTCTTGGAAGAAGTACAGCCAGAGTGCTCATTAGAAGCAAGAATGGTGAGACTTTGTCTCACATGATTTGGACATGTTATCAGGAGGGACCAGTCCCTGGAGAAGGACATAATGCTTGGTAAAGTGGAGAGTCAGTGAAAAAGAGGAAGACCCTCAATGAGATAGACTGACAGAGTAGCTGCAGCAATGGGCTCAAACATAGCAATGATCGTGAGGATGACGCAGGACCAGACAGTGTTTCGTTCTGTTGTACATAGGGTCGCTGGGAGTTGGAACTGACTGGACAGCACCTAACAACAATATATATTATTTATTTAGTACTGTGACCCTATAGGACAGAGTAGAACTGCCCCATGGGATTTCCAAGGAGTGGCTGGTGGATTCGAACTGCCAACAGTTTGGTTAGCAGCTGTAGTTTTTAACCACTGCGCCACCAGGGCTCCTCAGTACTGCTAAGAACGTATAATCTAAGAAGTTGAAAAACATTGAAACCCTGAGTAAAGTCCAGGTACTTTCCCATGATGGACCAGTTTTCCATACTCTGGCCTTTGCTTGCCTCTTCAGCCTCAACTTTGGTTACTACTTTCCTCATGTTTTATGCATCAGCAATGTTGAACTATGTTAAGTCACCTGAAAATGCCAAGATATTTTATACCTCTGTTACTTTACTATGCTTTTTTCTTTGCCTCAAATACCCCTTTCTTTCTTATTTGCAGGGTAATCTTCCATTCATCATTGAAGATCCTGCTTTCTGAAACGTTCTCTGATTTGTTTGGCCCTCAGGGCAGAGTTCATAACTTCTGTGTGCTCTGTCTGTTCTTCTAACACTGCCAATATTGCAATTATTATTTATGGATGTACTCTCCACTTGTAGACTGAAAACTCCTTGAGGACAGGGCAAGTGTATTATTCATCAACTTCACCTGGCACAGAGCTGGGCACTTCAATGAAAGCTATTGAGACAAATTACTTGGATAAAGGTATTCATTTAAAAAAAAAAAAAAAAAGAGGATAGAAATAATGAAAAAAGAAACATCTGCTCTTTCTTGCTCTCTCTCCCTGTCTCTGGTTCTTCACTTCAAAAACTGGGTTCTGAAGCCCTCAGTGCCAGGGGTAGAGTGAACTGATTCTTATTGCCCTTTGGGCATTATCTGTTCTAGTCTGGGTTCAGAGAGGTAGCTTCCTTCACCATTGACTGGATGGTATTTGGAGAGCTTTTCACCATCATCTAAATAAATATTAGAAATTCTGCTAATATAAGGTGAAGACATTTATAAGAAAGTACCTGACTCAGTTTTTTGATGTTTGACTGCAGGCAGTTTTTAAGCACCACCGTGCCCTCTTCTTCTGCCCCATATTGGGCAAGCTGATAAGAAAGTCTGGGTGCTTTTTCCTTTGGCACTGGCAGGAATTTCCAACCATACATGGGAACTTTTAGCCTGACCCTAGCCCCTATCCACCAGAAAAACCAAAAGCCTGTCTCTTTTTTCTGATCTATCAGGTTATTTTCATACCTGCTTGGGAGCCACCCTGCTTTCCCCAGAAGTCCTCATTATGTGAGTAATAAATCTTTTCATACCCTCTTGTTCTGTGTGTGGCATCCTTAGTCTTGTCATCTAAACCTAATTTTGGGTGGGACTCTATCCTGCTTCTGCCAATTGGTTACACAACAGCATCCCTCAAAATTACAATGAATTTCAAGGGCAAAGGCATTTAATAATAAATAATACGTATTATTTTCATCATCCTTTTCATTTCTTTTTTTTGCATTTCTGTTAAGCAATATAATAGGATTGTATTCTTCAGATGCAATTCTAAATAATGAAGTGGATTATAACAACTTCCTGTTTGTCAAGCAGGCTCACATGATTGACCACATGTTCTTGAATTACAGCTGGTAATTGTCTTTCACAGTCAGCTTTATTTCCAGAGAGGGGCGATATAATCACTGAATAACCTCCCTACTAAATATTTTCATGCTTGTATTTATTAGCCATAAAATAGTGTGATTTTTGGTAAAATCCTAACATCCTAGTACTTTATCTTAAAATAAATATACAAAATAAACCACTCTTTTCCATTTTCATATTTTCAAAAGAAAGTGAAATATGCTTTGAATACTTCAACTAATGTTTGAAATATATTTTTCCTGAGGTTAATTTTTTTTTCCCAAATTAAAATTCTTTATCTGATATTTCAATTGCTTGGATTTGATTCAAGTCTCATTTACATTTATTAAGTGCAGACTCTCCTTGTACTGGGCTCTATCACAAATGTATTATTTTATTAATTTCCTTATTCAAAATTGAGTTCAATATGATGTGGATATTAAGCAGTGATATTAATTATCCTCTATATCCATCCCCAAAATGTCCTTTTCTTTCCACTGCCCTTTCTTTCTGAGAGATATGAGCCTACAGTGGGATTTTTGAATAGTACATATTTTCCTTAAAAGGGCAATCTTTTAAATTTAAATGATTTTTTTTTTTTTTTTGTGGCTAGAATTAGACCTTCTTAAGGTCAAAGAGTCTATGTAATTTGGGGGGAAAAATGTAGCCAGGAAGCTGGAATTGGTAGCCCAAATCTACAAGCTACCAACCTGCCTTGTTTCAAATTAGGAGACAATCCTATTAGGTAGGCACTCCCATCATGACCTGGCATACAGCCAGAACAGCAGGGCTTGCTCTGAGCTTTCCAAGTAGAAAATTATAAACCAGCAGCAGAGAGCAGTATGGAGCTATTTTTAAAGCCAGAGAACCAGGAAGGAGAGCCTAAGAGTCTAGAAAGGGCTGGGGGAAGGGTAAGGAAAGGTCCAAAAGCTGTTCAAGGTCTCGAACAAGTTTTTTCTCTGTGTATAGTTTTTTCCTATGTAGATATCTGGTCCATGCTTTGGAAGAAAATTCATATTCTTATTTTCATCCTGTTCCTCTTGGTTTCTTTTATCTTTGCTTTTTAGTAGTTCTTTTTGGGGGGCGGGAAACAATATATACATATATACTTGCGCGCGCGTGTGTGTGCGTATATATATACATATAAATGTTATTTGTTTATTTATTACTAGTCCTCAACACTGCTTAGGAAGAATGAGTTTAGAACTAAGTTGTGTTGGCTGCAGAACAATTCCATGTAGGATATATTAATCTACATTTCATATGCCGCCTGGCTATCCAAAGCTTTCGTATTCTTGGACAAGCTTACAGATAAAGTGTATCTACGTCCTGATTTCCTTCTAATATTTTCTCTTCAATTCCCCTTGGTAACTGTTTGAGTTAGAGGATGTTATTATATTGTTGATCTCAGTTTGGTTGAATTTCTATCCAATTTAAGTCAGAATCAAATGCGATGTTTGAAGAGTAAGCGGAGTATGTGCACACAGAAAGCACTGTCTCTGGCCCTGTGTTATTGTCTGTAGATCGGTGTGCCTTCATTTAATTAAATGTTCTTTTTTTTAATATATATACACAGAAACATTTATTTATGCCAGTGCCCTGTCTCCGAATAACACAATCTGCCGCTCTTCTTTCCCCACCTCCCTCATCATGAAATGCCAACCTTTGAGTCACGCTAGCCTTGGGCAACCAATATAGGTGATCTTTTCAGAAAAGCCAGCGCTTTTCTTTCCTGTGTTCAGTCTGTCTGTGTGATTGCCTCTGAGAATGTGTGTGCACATGTGGACAGGGAGGTTAGCTTCAAAAGAAATGGGGGCTCTGAAAAACTAGATTTAACATTTTTCGTAATAGAACTCTCTTGTCTGGTGCTTGGTTTATTGCTTTCTTGATTGCTGGGCATTGTTTGGTAAGAGATGGGTCAGGAGAGTTGCTGGGCTCGTCATTTCCACCGAGGAATCTTAAATAAGAGCCCAAATTTCTGGGTGATGGGAGTGAATTAAAAGGTTATCCCACTCCTTGAGGCCACCTTCTGACCATGTGAGCACTGGACTGCTTTTCCAACAAGTGAATTTTTAGAACAAAAACAGACCATCTCCTAAAGCACACATATACTTGGATTTTAAAGAAAGATGCCTTGGTATTTTCTATCAATAAGGTTAAACTCATAGGATTACATGAAAAACACCCATTTTACCCCTACTAACCTGTAAATATTTCATTCCGCTTCATTTTTCTTCTCTCTTACCCTATGCTAAACTATCCTTGGCTTCGATGAAAGAATCATGTCTCCATTCATTTCCTATCTTGCTGAATTGCCTTCACATTTTCTATCATCTGCACATAATCCTATTCTCTCCATTATTGTCTTAATACCAAGAACAGCACAAGATAATGGATAGGCACTGTAATAACAGCGTGGCCTGTAGGAGCCCCGTGAGGGAAATATCTTTGATGCTGGTGGAATATTAATGCATCCTATGTCCCTGATCTTCCTCTTTAACTTCATCTTCTGTTTTCTAAACTACATAATGACTTTTATATACATGACAAAAGCATTAGAACAGAAAAAGCCTCACTGATGAGCAGCAGGGCTGTGTAATATTAAGGAGTCCTGTTCTTACTTCTTTGTACAATTTTTGACCACCATCTGAGACTGTATGTGCAAGTAATTTCCAATTTGAATAGATATGAGTGTAAAGAAGCATAATTGTATTGTGTTAATGCAAATGCTTATCAAAAGCACTGCATGAAGATAAATTAAAATATAATTCTTCAGTAATGCATTTGTCCATACAATGATTTTGGACAGATTAAAAACAAACACCTTGATATCACTTCGACAAGGGAATGAATTGTTTCCAGGGAGGCTAATCATCAGTAGATTATGAATGGGACACTAAATCAAAGCCACCTACATTAAACCATGTAGATTGGGTTAGAATTACAATGTGTTGTACATAATTTTTCAATAAAAGGCAAAGAATTGATTTTTTTTCCAAGCATAAATACACAGCCAGCCAAGGGAAATTCAGTAGCAAATAATTTAAAAAATATAATGTTGGGGGGAAAGCGACTTGGTAGCATAGAGGCAACAGCCGTCATTGCTTTGGGTGAGGTGAGTGTCTTCAACAAACTACAAGAAACACATAACTTTTGGAACCGCAACTGCTTTTCCATTTTTTCTTACCCCTGCCCTTTTGTGCAAGTGGTCATTATATTGGCTGCAAAAGTGTTTGTGTACAGTAAGATGTTTACTAATAAGTGTGCCCATCTAAGCTCTCTTGCAAAGGGATAAATAGAAAATGCCCCTGACATTTTCTTGAGTCTTCAAAAGAAATATCACAAGGTTTATATTTCTGTATGACGAAAACTAAGAAAGTTGTTTCTGGAGCCTTTTCTTTTGTAAGTGATTTTCTTCCTACTTAAATGACACAAGAATGGCTGAGTTTCTACCGAATGAACATATTGTTTTTAGTAATTCTATAAAAAGGCCACTAGGCAAAGTTACAGTTACTTTTTTGAGTCAGCAAACATTTACTCAGTGTTTACTACATTCCAGCCACAGTGTTAGGCAGCTGATCAAAAAGGTGATCAACATAGACTTGTTTCTCCTGCCTTCAGGTTGTTCACAGTCTAGTGTCTAATGGACAAAAGCTACATTCATTTATTTATGGGACAGAAAATCTACTGTGAGCCAAGAACTGTATTAGACATGGCAGAGAAGGACATGGAGTTAAGTAAGACGCAGTTCTTGCACCCAAGGAATTTTCAGTAGGTAGAAGAGCTACATGTGTACACCCAAAGTCTTAATATGAGGTTGAACTTAAGATCTGTTCTAAAGAATAGCAAAGAAAGTTTCATTTTAAAAAAAGGTGATATTAGAAAGATCAGTAGAATTTAAACTAAAGGCAATAGGATGTAAGATGACTAAAAGAAGCAACATGAACGACCTACTTGATAGCCAAGAAAGAGGCCTTGTCTCCTGGGAATAGACAGAAGTTAATCTCAAATTCTCAGCCCTAAGTAGAAAACAACATGAACATGTTTTGGAAATTGATCTAAGTGATAAGGAGTAGATAGTAGGCAATATGATTGCTTTATGCCAGATGGTAGAATATTAAAGATTTGGTATATTATTGGTCAGTAAAGGGGGGCCATTGAAGTATTTTGTCTGTTGAGGTGTGATTAGCAGATGATTAACCTGGCAGTGCTGTGTAGCTTGCAGAAATAATAAGAGAGATATGAGCTGGGATAACCTGTTAGAAACTCACCAAAATAATGCTGGTGAGAAATTCAAAGTAGCTCAAGTCACAGTGGTCTATAGAAGAGTGAAATGCAACAATGCCAAAATAACAGCAAGGAAAGAAAGTGATTCACTAATTTAGAATACAGATGTAGTAAATAAAAGGAAGGTCAGCCAGAACTCTAGGAAAATGATGTTAAACCAACAGTTCTGGAATTTCTGTGTGAGTTGGGCTTGAAAGTTTAAAAATCTGCATTGGGATGGACAAATCTGAGTCTTTAGGGAGCACTAAGGCAATTTTTTCTTATCAGCAGGTTGTAAATCTCTTGGCAAATTAGAGACTTTCCTTGTTTCTGTGCCCAGAAGTTCTGGTCTCAGAAAAGTTGTGTCTTCATTCAGTTGCAGGACTACATCCAAACCTGCTTGGTAGCCATGAAAGTGGCCCTATCTCCATGGAGTAGACGTGAATTAATCTCATATTCTCAGCCCCAAGTAGAAAACTAGTGCCTATAAAAACCTGTCACAGAGCTCCTCAACTTCATTTAAAAACAGTGCAGTGATTGCTCTTTAGTAGGATTGGGAGTGTAGAAAAGTCTAAAGATGAATCAGGATGGGGGTGGCCTCTTTAAAATCCGTCTGAAAGAAGAAAGAAGAAAGATTATTTAAGGTGCAACTTCATGGCACTGAACTCTAGAACGTGAGTCCATCACTTTAAAAGCCATTAAGGATAATATTGCATTTACTTGATATTTTTCCCCTTTACAAGTCTTGCCTTGTGATCTAGACATATATCGCTTGTAATGTGGGTGATGATGGAACTAAATGTTTAAGACTGCATGGTATTTTCAGCCTAGCTTGATAGCAAAATGCTCAGAAAAATGTTTCATTTTCAATGTTAAATGCTTTTGTTTGTAGACAGCTTGGTCTCTCCTGCTTCCATAGACTCAGAATGGTAAGCTGCGCTGGCCACACACTTTTGAGGTGGGAAGATACCCAGCTTGTTCTCCCCTTTTCTTTCCTTCTCCTTGTACCATCTTTAGTCAGGAGAAGTAAGGCATGGCCTAGAGCCTACTCCTGTGATACAAGGCCCATTCTTTCCCTCTCTCTCTTTTTTGGAGGCACCCTCTTCTCTTACAATGCAGCTGGGTTTGGAGGGCACACTGTTCAATATTCATATATTCATTCTAAACCCTCACAATAATCCTGTGAGGCAGATCTATTATCATTATCCCCATTTTAAAGATAAAGAATCTGAGTTAAGAAGAGGTAAAGACACTTGCTCAGGGTTAAACAACTAATATGTGGGCTAACTTATTTAAGCCAAGATCGTCTGGCTCCAGGGACTGTAGTCTTAGCCACAACACTGCACACCCACTTCTTACTTATCAACATGGTTAGGCTCCAAGACCAGGTCATTATGCAAAAATTGGCATTATGTTAAAATGGGAGATGACCATATCAGATCACAAAATGGAGAATGACTACATCATTACATAACTGCCAAATTGCATCATTACATAACTGCCAGATTACATCATTATGTAATTGCCAAACCACTGAGAATCATGGCCCAGCCAAGCTGATACATAACCTTAACCATCACAGCCAGCATTACTCTCACTTTGCACATCTGTGTTCATTACTGCCAGACGTACGTTGTTAATGTGAAAAATAGTTGGATAGTAGATTTTTTACTCCTGTCATAAATGTAAAATGTTGGCTAATAAGATAATCGATAATTGAGGCGTAGGTGTACTACCTCCCCGATGAGTCATTCTATTTGTTTCATGACCCGCTCCAGAGTGATGGTCTACATTTTGATGAATAGTGACCTAGAATGTATCTAGAAGAAGGTAGCAGCGTTGATGAATGAGATGATTTAAATCCACATGCTTTGGAGAATGACCAAATGAACTAGTAGTATTTAGTCTGGAGAAGAGAAAGTATGGAGTGATTTACAACTTTCTTTAAATATTTGAAAGGCTGCTGGTGAGTAGGAGAAGCTGTTCAGATTTGTGTGTGTGTGTACCATAGAGGGTAGGACCAAAGCTATAAGTAGGATAGGTCCATAGACAGCAGCAAGTATTAACGTAGTATAGCAAAGGGTTTAACCATTAGACCTGTCTAAAAAGTAAAATGTGTTCACTCATGAGGTAGTGAGTTCTCTTTTCATCAAACTAGAAGTAAGGCACTTTTCTAGGATATAGCCATGACTGATCAGATCAGACAAATCCTATGTTCTCATGGAATTTATATTCCAGTGGAGTCAGATAGATAATAAATATAGTTAAACATTATATTTATATATAAATAGAAATCATGTAGATAATATATAATATTTATGTTATGTATAATTTAAATAATATTGCAGACAGTGATAAATACTAAGAAGAAAAGAAACATAACGTAATAGAGAGCTACTCAGGAGGTATGCTATATTTATGAAGAGTTCAATAATATCTTCTTGAAAAGGTGACATTTGATTAGAATCTTTAAAAAATGTGAGGGACAGAGTGTTATGTTATCAGTGAGGAGAGTATTGCAGGCAACGGGAACAGCAATGGCAAAGGTCTTGAGGTACCAGCACTCGGTGGGTTTGAGGAACATCGAATAGCTAATGGATGGATGGGAGGATTTAAGAAAGAAAGTGGCAGAAGACGAGGTCAGGGAGATGAGGGGTGGAAAGAATTATCTAGGACCTTCTATATGGTAAGAATTTAGGATTAACTAAATGAGAAAGGAAAGAATTTGATCAGAGGAGTGATTTGATCTAACTTAACTTTTAAAAGAATCACTTGGGCTGTTGTGTAGACAATTGACTGTAGGTAAGAAGGGTAGATGCAATTGATTAGTTAGGATATTATTGCACCTCTAGAGGTACATAGGGCCCTGGTGGTGTAATGGTTAAAGTACTCATAATCGAAAGGTCGATGATTGGAACCCACCATCGGCTCTGCAAGAGAAAAGACCTGGTGATCTGCCCCCATAAAGATTACAGCCTAGGAAATGCTATGGGCAGTTCTACTCTGCACATGAACGATGGAGTGTAACTTCAATAGAGTGGGTGAGGAAAAAGCCAGAGTGGGCATGAATTGTGTAGAGTTTGATAACTCATCCAAGAGCCATTGACAGGAAAACCAATGACAATGAAGGCTCAGGTATAAGTGCAGATTTTCTCATGACAAGAGATGTCTGTGCTTGTTCAAAAGCAGAAGAGAAGGAATAGGGAAGTGTTGGAAAAGGAAAATATGAAGATAAGATGAAGAGAATTCCAAAATTGGAAAATACCTTGTTCTATATGACACCTTGCAGGAAAAGAGGAGCATTTTTCCCTCTGAGAAGAGAAAATGAGTGACAGAAAAATGTACATCCATCTTACTTTGCCCAGATGAAAACCATCCTCCGTCCCTTGAAAATACTTAATGTGAAACTATGATTTCATAACATATAAAAATTATGTTTTCCTCTATCATGTATATTCTCTTATGACTTGAAAGTGCTTTAAATTTGACGGCTAAAAATTCTATTTACAACCCATATTTCTCATATGTGTTTTCTTACAAAAAATATATGTATTAATAGGTAGATCTGCCATTTGACTCCTTAGCGTTAGTACAGTCTGTTCTGATTTTTTCAAGAGACATAACCTTGTTTACTGAACTTCAAAGATAAATTTGATCTCTATCTTCAACACATCCAAGTGCAATTTGGTTGAGGCAGATGGGCTGAGAGGGAAGAGGCTCACAAGATAAAAGGTTACTTCTCACTCACATTTTGTGTTCGTCATTTCATTCTCCTTAATAAATCCACAGTACTCGTGCTGCATTCAGGAAAACTTCTAAAAATACCATATGTTTCTGATAACCCTACTAAACTTCTCAGTACCTTTAACATATTTGCTTCCTAACTATTGCTGCAACACTTGAAGTTCATTGATGTGCTATTTAGTCAAAGCCTCCTGTATCTGTATCACAATATCACTGTACATCCTCAATGAAGAAACTTAAGAGAAAACAAAAATGTAGATTATGGAATCCTTTTATCAGAGCTAAGAAAGAAGCTAATTATGGAGTATATTTTCCCCTACTATATGCATAATACCATCAGAACTGGTATGAAAAGACTTAAAATTATATATATGCCAGCTGAACAGAAACATGGTTTGAGAGTTCCCCACCTTTTCCAGGCTGCTTTAAATGACTTCCTGTTATTTCTGTAGGTAGGTCACACGTTAACTCATTTCACTTTCAGATGGGTAAAAAAATTATGCGTGAACAAGTCCTCTAGGTTATAGATGATGTAACACAACAATTAGAAGATTGTGTGTTTTAAACCAATAATGAAAAATCTTTCCTTTCAAACTCTTCAACCATCCAGTTTCACACTGCTAACAGAGGTCAATTCTAGAGTAGAGAATATTCAATGAAGTGAATAAGCTTTATCTTGACCCCCAATATTTTTCCAGTGTATATTCAGTCCATCAAGAAGTGTTTTTTAAAACATCTAGTTATCACCCAGCAATGTGCTAGGTAGCGGGAAACATATCTAGGACACTAAAAATCTAGCGGAGAAGATTACTGAATAATTCAAAATAGTATATAACCACAAAATTGTGGATTTTCTAGAATGCATCAATGTTCTATTTCCCTCCCCCCTTGTTTTATGGAAGAGGAAACTAAAGTTGTATGAGCTGATATGACCTTCTCAAAGTCATACTTAATTAGAACTAGAACTGGAATTCATTGATTTTTTTAAAATCCATTGTATAATGCTTCCCTTTAAAAGTCGAAGAAAGGAAATATAGGTGTTGGCCAAGTTAGCCTGAAATGGATATATGAAAGTGCTGGGAGCTGAAATCAAGTACATGTATCGAATACTCCAAACTAGAAATGATATTTTATTCATGAATGCTTTCCAAGTTTTGATGACTACATGATGCAAGATATTTGACAATTAAAGCATTTATCATATTGCTGTGATCATAATTGATGTCTTAATGCTCTTGTAGTTTTTTCATCTGAATTTGTATGAAAATGATGAGTGAGAAAGCAGCTCTGTGCTTTAGAGTGCCTTCGTTTATTATCTTAGAGATTTATCTTTGTGTTTCTGTTTCTCTTAACTTTGGGGAAAAATAATCTTTCATACCAGTTATCTATGTTCTAAGGAAATTTGTTCTCCTTTGATTATCTTGCCCTTTCATTTTCTTTGGAGCATATTCAACTTCAGAGTGATCAGATATTTCTCTGATAATAGTCTTATGATTTCTGATGCTTGGTTTATAAATTTCATAAAGGAATATAATTCCAAAAATTATTTTCATGTAAAATACTGTCCTTTGAATTGTTGCATGTTTAATTTAACAACTACCTTTAAGTACGAAACATTTTCTACTACCTGTTCTTTATCATTTTCCAGTCTGAGTTCTGAGTTAACATTTTGATTAGTTTACTTTAAACCATAGCAGTCAGATTGGGATTTATTTAGCATAATAGACATATATTTGAATTTGTCGTTATCTAAACCAACCAAACCCACTGCCATCAAGTCCATTCCACTCATAGCAACCTTCTAAGACATAGTAGAACTGCTCCATAGGGTTTCCAAAGCTGTAAATCTTTACGGAAGCAGACTGCCACATCTTGTCTACTTTGTCAAAATACATTTATTGATTCTCCATATAAAGTCCTTCATGTTCAGTCTCATACTATATTATTGCCAATAAAATCCAAACTATAAATGTAGATGTATCCATAAACATATGCTTGATGATGGCTATTTTCTTGTGCATCAGACTTTTCCAAGAGTATTTTCTCATACTGTAAGTCTTTTAGACTCATGACTTCATTTACATGGCTCCAGAAATATTTCCCCATGAATTAGCTCACGTGCTAATATCCATTTGACTTAATTATTTCCGCTTTTCCTTTAACATCATGTAGACATACAGTTTTAATATCTTTGAGAACTACTATTATGAGAAGATGTCGGTTCTTTCACAACTGCTTTCAGCCATTAAATCTGCCATTGTGCCACTAGCTCATGTTCCATAAAAATGGATCGTCAATACCTGTGCATTGGTCTTGGCCATTAAAAATTCCTTTTTTGTGTGTGAAACTTCTTTGTTCCTTGTGATTAATATTCCCCTTTAAGATATTGCCTTGCTCCTTTGAACCTTTGTTCCTCTCCCTAAATAAGCTTTAAATTCTCCCTTGAAGATCCTACCAATTCAATCAAGTGGTGTTCCAGTAGGATTTACCCCACACCCAAAGAGGAAGAGAATGGGTCTCATCTAAAGTAAAATTTAAAACTCTGTGTGTGATTATGGCATCACCTTTTAAAAAAACCTATTGCCATCGAGTCGATTCCGACTCACAGCAACCCTATAGGAACGACTAGAACTGCCCCTATAAGGTTTCCATGGAGGGGCTGGTGGATTTGAATTGCAGACCCTTTGGTTAGCAGCCAAACGCTTAACCACTGCTCCACCAGGTCATTACCTTAGTGCCACTGAATTGTTCTTTTCTTTTCCCTCTGTTTTTGTTTTACACACACACACACACACACACACACACACACACACACACACACACACACAAATCCAATCATGACAAACATTATATGTGGTACCAAAATTATCCTCTGGAAGGAGCTTTGTATTTGGAGTTAGGAGTTTTCATATATACATCTTGCCTGAGTTTCCAGAAGTTCATGAATTATGATGTTTTCTGCTTCTTCAGTCACCCACACCAAAGTAATTGGTAAATAATAAATGCTTTGTAACAATTATCATTCTTATTTGTTGACACAATTTTATGCAAAAGAGAGAAAATTATTTTACAAAAATCATCAATAGATCTGATGATATTTTGCAACAGTCCTTAGAAAAAGAGGTTGCCCAATTGCCAAAATATTGCACTAGGATCTAAACTTAGCTGAAGAGTATAGTTCAGCTAAAGAACATAGTAGCCATTGTATCTCTTTGCTCCCAAAGTGTTTATCATTTACATTAACTACTCCCAGAACTTCATGTAAAGAAAATCAAACCAAACTCATTGTTGTTGAGTTGATTCTGACTCATAGTGACCTTATAGGACAGAGTAGAACTGCCCCATAGGATTTCCAAGGAGAGGCTGGTGGATTCGAACTGCTGACCTTTTGGTTAGCGGCCGAGCTCTTAACCACTGCACCACCAGGGATGTTAATGTCCCATTTGAAATCATTCTGTCTTAGTTACCTAGTGCTGCCATAACAGAAATACCACATTTGGGTGGCTTTAAAGAACAGATCTTTATTTTCTCACAGTTCTGGAGGCTTAAAGTCCAAATCAGAGTTTCAGCCATGTCAACTCATTCTGTTGGCCTCCCTCCTAGTTTCTGGTGTCTGCTGGCAATCCTTGGTGTTCCTTTGCTTATAGATGGGTCCTGGCATCTCTCTTCCCCCTGTGTATGTCTCCGTGTCTCTTTTTATAAGATACTACTCAGAATTGATTAGATTTAGGACCCGGCATACTTTGGTATGGAAGACTGTCAACAAGATGAATTGACTCAGTGGCTGCAACCATGGCCTCAAACATAGCAAAGATTGTAAGGATGGCGCAGGACTGGGCAGTGTTTCATTCTGTTGTACACAGGGTTGCTATGAGTAGGAACCGACTGGACAGCACCTAACAACAATACTCTGGTATGACTTATCAGCATAACAGAGGGAAAACTTTAATTCCACACAGGATCACATCCACAAGTTACAAGAGTCAGAACTTCAATACTTATTTTGAGGAAACACAATTCAATTGGTAACAGTCTCTAACCTTGACGGGACTGAACATCCTTTTTAATAATTAAGGTTAACTTTAAAAATATTGCTATAGGTGCTCCTGGAGCTGACTGCATATTCTGTTTGCTTTTGAAAAGATCCAGTGAGTTATGTTGAGGTGCCATGATACCAAATGTAGGAAAGTTTACTTGTTTCAGCAAGGTTCTCTCTGTGACTCAGATTTCATCATATTATATAGAAGCAAGCAGAGCATTGATAATACTTAAAACTTTAAATCTGTGTCTTGATTAAGTGTTGTCAGTTCATTTTGAGGGAAAAAATACAAAAGTCAAACAATATATTACTATCTAGAAACAATCATTACAATTTAGTGCTTCACTAATGTTTGGAAAGGAATCTGGGATATATATAAATATCTATATCTATGTATACTCCAGGCAGGCAGAAGTGGGGAAGTTGTTTTCTAAAGAGCTGAACATTGTATAGTACAGAGGCCTCTTAAGAACTCAAACTTTCATCTCTGTTTGGTGTCCTGCTGTTTGAAGCATCAAATCTTATTTTAAACACGTACTTGTGTGTTTTGCCCTCAAACCCTTCAAATCCAGTCACTATTCTCTTCTTGCACAAACACTGCAGTCTGATTTCTCTGCTGTTTCCTCCTTAATGTCCTCTTACCTAAAAATAAACCTTTTTCCCCTTCAGATAAGTACTAGTATTGAGAAGAATTCAAATGTTAATCTTCTGCCACTGTGTTCCACCAAAATCCTTCTTACTCTGTCAAAAATTTCTTTTTCTTTTCAGAATAAAACATAGCAGAGGAGCACTCACTCAATGACCCCTGCAGACAGTAGTTAAAGTATTATCATTTTTAAAAGGAAAGAAGATCACATAAAAGTGACTTGGTCTATTGATTTAAAATAACAGAAAATCGCTTGAATTCAGGTATGGTTTATTCCATATAATCTGTTTTAAAATTTGTCCCATTAGGGTACTTATTTAACCCTCTTTTTATTTTGTTATTAAAATTTTAGCATGTATTGAATGAAAGAAACAATGATTTTAAACATGGACATGAACACCCCTCCAGCAGTTAGGTATGACAATACATCTGTGAATTGCCCAATTGTAAAAACAGATTGAAAAAAAGAGTATTATACTTTAAGACAGAAAACAAATCTATAGACCTATAAAGTGAATTACAAGATACGCTTTCTGTATTCCCAAAGGCAAATGATACTGGGGAATTTTCCTCAAATTGAAATTACCCTTAAATAATTCACATTACCTGCTTTTAGGGAACTGAGAACTGGTATAAAGTATTAATTTTTGATGCTTCAAGTTGTATTTCTGTGTATCATATTGTGACATGAAATACTGTTTTCTGGCGTATCAGATGGATTCAGACTATTTTTAAATATTCACTTGAATAGAGACGTTTCCTTAGTGATTTCTTACTTTATAATAATAAATATAGTATTTATTTGTAGCCAGTTAAGGATGTTCATACTGATAATTTATGTACCATCACCAAATACACGATTTTCACGTATTTCACGTCCTCTTTCTACCTTAAACACTGACCTTTATCACTTTCTTTTAAGGATATGTTTAAGAGGCAACAAAGCAATACACAAATAATATTGAGCTGGGGTCAGAAAACCTGGCTTCTATTCTAGATTCTTCCACTCCTTGAAGAAACCAAAAGCACTTTATTTAATTTATATTGTTCTCAAATGTTGGTGAATTTTAAAATAATGTGGCTCAAAGAGTACTTCCCATTTCACTGCACCATAAAAAATACAGCTAAAGCAGAGGGATTACTATTTTTATCTAAATAATCTCAACCAGTTTCTTCTTTCATTTTATCTGTCCTTACTTACAGCTCCTTAATCTTCAGGTCCTACAACCTATTTCAAGCACCCCAGCTCAGATGTTGCCCACCTCCAAAATACTTTTGCCAGATTTGTTTCCCTCTGCCAAATCCTCTTTTCAATTCTTTCCAAAGGCGGAGGGTTGGGCATTGGATCAAGTATTAACTGCTTTCTAGGGAATATTATTAATTTTAGTTTTGTGATTCATCCAAACATACATCTTCTGCAACCATTCATTTCAATTCAGCAACAATTTCCTGAGCCCTCTCCATGAATCTAACATTGCATCTTGCATATGCATCACTTTCTTTTTAAAGCCTTATCCTGTGCATTTTATTTTATTCAAAAATCTACCTTTACTTTTTCATGTGGTGAAACTTCATAAATCCAGATGAATCAGACTTGTGTGTAAGGGGGTCACAGAAAAGTTACTGTAACGTTCTAGGTATAAAAACACATATACCACAAGAGAGGGAGGTTATCTGTTTTGTTCACTACTTTACCCCTAGGGTCTGAGAACTCAGTATGTATTTTTAATGAATGAATCCAGAGATCAGTCTTCCAACATTTATTTATAATCTTTCAAGAAATATCTCATCTCCGTGGGGAAGCAGCAGTGTATAATTTCTCTGCTTTCGTGGAGCTTATATCCTAGTAATGGGAACATAAAAATATTCTAGTGGAGGGGCAACTAAAAAGTCAGGAGGTCGCAAGTACTTTGAAGAAAAATTTTGAAAGATAAACTAGGAGAGAGTCTTAAAGCTGAGTGAAGAGGAGGGTTAAAATATGACTTGGCTAGAGAAGATATCTTTTTTCTCAAACGTGACATCTGAACAGAGGATCCGGAGGAAGAGAGGAAGATATCCATCAGGTTTGCTCAGGAAGGAGCCTTCCAGGCAGAGGTAACAGCCTGTGAAAAGTCCTGACATAAGAGTGGAACACAGATCTCACTACTGCACTTGATGGGCTCCAGAAACAGCAAAGAGGCCGGGAATAGCAAGTGAGTCAGAGAGCTAGTGAGGGCTTTTGTGACCTTGGTAATGACTTTATTTTCTTACCCTGAGTGAGATGGAAGACATTAGAGGTTTTGGAGCAGAGGAGGGAGGTGATCTGACAAAAAGAGTGATATGATCTGATTCAGTTTTTGTGAAGCCTCATTTCCAAGTTATTTGAACTTAATAAAATAATACTTAAATATCTTACTTTTGGAAATATCATGAAAATTTATGACCATGTGAACACATTCCCGGGGCCAGGGCCTTGGCCAGAGTCTGTGCAGAAAAGAGACATTGGAGCTTAAGCTTCACTAGCTTCACAGTAAATCTGCCTCCAGATCTCACTTGTTTTAGCAGACTCCTTCTCTTACTGTTTTAAGAATGATTTATAGGGAATATAAGCCGAGAAACCAGGAATCCAGATGGGAGATTATTGCAATAATCTGAATGATGGTGGTTCAAGCCAAATGAGGGTCATAATAGTGGAAGTGGTTGAATGTTGGATATATATATAAATGGTAGAGTTGATATAGTTTGCTGATGGATGATTTATGCTATGGGTGAAAAAGCAAAGTCAAAGAGGACACTGAGGTTTTAGCCTGAGCAAGTAGAAAATGGAGCAGCTTTTTACTTAGCAGGACAGTGAAATAACTAGGTAAAGTTGTAGGACCACCAGACAGCACTAAGAATCTCACTTGAGGCTGCGTTGTTGTTAGGTGCTGTCGAGTCAGTTCCAACTTATAGAGACCCTATGTACAACAGAACAAAACACTGACCGGTCCTGCATCATCTTCACAATCATTCCTATGCTTGAGCCCATCGTTGCAGCCACAGCGCCAACCCATCTCATTGAAGGGCTTCCTCGTTTTCTCTGACCCTCTACTTTGCCAGTATGATATGCTTCTCCAGAGACTGGTCTCTTCCAATAATACGTCCAAAGTACAAGAGACAAAGTCTCTTCATCCTTGCTTCTAAAGAGCTTTCTGGTTGTACTTCTTTCAAGACAGATTTATTCGTTCTTTTGGTAGTCCATGGTATATTCAACATTTTTCGCTAACCATCACTCAAAGGTGTCAATTCTTCAGTCTTCCTTATTCATTGCCCAGTTTTCACATGCATACGTTTTCACATGCATATGAGGTGGCTGAAAACACCATGGCTTGAGTCAGGCGCCCCTTAGTCCTTAAAGTGTCGTCTTTGTTTTTAACACTTTAAAGAGGTCTTTTGCAGCAGATTTTCCCGATGCAATACATTGTTTGATTTCTTGACTGCTACTTCCATGGGTGTAAATGAAATCTTTGATAATTTACAATCTTTTCTCCACGTATCATGGTGTTGCTTACTGGTCCAGTTGTGAGGATTTTTGTTTTCTCTATGTTGAGGTGTAATCCATATTGAAAGCTGTGGTTTTTGATCTTCATCAGTAAGCGCTTCAACTCCTCTTCACTTCCAGCAAGCAAGGTTGTATCATCTGCGTAACGCAGGTTGTTAATGAGTCTGCCTCTAATCCTGATGTCTCATTCTTCTTCATGTAGTCCAGTTTATTGGATTATTTGCTCAGCATGTAGATTGAATAAGTACGGTGAAACGATACAACCATGATGCACATCTTTTCTGACTTTAAATCACACAGTATCCCCTTGTTCTGTAAGAACAACTGCCTCTTGATCTTTGTACAGGTTCCTCATGAGCACAATTAAGTGTTCTGGAATTCCCACTGTTTGCAATGTTATCCATAATTTGCTATAATCCACACAGGTTAGTGGTCATGAATTTTAAGTGAGAATAGACAATATGATTGTGTATTTTTTTCCCAATAATATTAGCTTGCACAAGTGCATGCTTAGAGTTTAAAGAAAGCTTCATTCAATGATGTCTGGCATTTTTCTACATGAGTATAATGACAGAAGAAAGGGGTAAGGGCATTGATAGTTTATACAAAGGAGCAGTTATAATGAGAAACAAGGGGATATAAACTGGTAAAGGAGGGTGGAAAACACTGGGTAGTGGTGGTGGTAAGGGACAATGAAATGATGGTCAGGTTAATGGATTGGCAGTTCTAGTGAAAACAATGATGGAGTCTGAATAGGAGTAAAACTGGAAACTTAGGAGAGTTATTTGGACAGTGATTTGTTAAAATTTAAATCAACGGAGGAGGTGAATGTATTGGTGATGACACGGTCCTCTGTGAAACCTTAGACTTTGGTTTCACTGACACATGCATCTTCCCCATGGTTGAAGTGGTGCTGAGTTAGGCTGGACAACTGGGGTATTGGAGAAGAGGTCAAGGTAACGAAAGGCCATCCTTAAAAGTAAAATTTTAATCACCTGAGCTTTGAATGTGTCCAGATTCTTCCTAGGTATGGCCTTTGTCTGTGGAGATAGAACTAACCAAGTATTTATTATTAGTCACACTATTATTATTTTGGCATGTAAAAGGAAGAACTAGGGTGCTTAACTTGTGCTCATTATTTGTGGAAAATAATTTACAACCACATCAATAATGCGATATAGATTTATTTTTGGATAAAGGGAAAACTTGAGATTTAAGGAATATTTTAAGGACAGGGAAAAGATCTGGCTCCAGTAACAGTGCATTTCTGCATTACTTGTCATATCTAAGCCTTAGATTATTTTAACCCATGGTATTCCCTGAAGCCAGTACAGACTGCAGGATTTGATGCACAAGAATTCTACACAAGTGGTGGTCAAGATAAAGGACACTGGAATCAATCACTGGCATTTGTTCATTCGATCATGCAGTACATTGGCTGAGCATTACTATCTGCCAGAAATTTTATTGTCTTATGTATTTAAAGATCCTACCCTTGAGAAATTACCAGGCCGATGGAAGCAATAGATCTTTTAACTCATAATTCCAATGTAATGGAATGGCTGCAATAATAAAAGTATGTAAAAACTGCTCTGGGAATCCAGAAAACGATGTGCCTAAACTTCCCAGAGCTCAGGAATGCCCTCCCAAGAGAGGGGATATTTGAATCGGATTTTAAAGGCGTAGCAGGAGTAGTCCAGGCATAGAAACTGACGGACACTAATTTCTTAAGAGAACAAAAGCAGCATGTTCAAAGGCAGGGGAGCATTAAATGGCATGGCATGGAAGATAGAGATGAAGCATCCCCAGGTATTGCTGTTGTTGGGTGCTGTCGAGTTGGTTCCAACTCATAGCAATCCTATGTACAACAGAATGAAACACTGCCCAGTATGCAACATCCTCACAATCGTTGTTATGTTTGAGCCTGCTGTTGCAGCCACTGTCAATCCATCTCATCCAGGGTCTTCCTCTTCTTTGATGACCGTCTACTTTACCAAGCATGATGTGCTTGCACAGGGATTAGTTCCTCTTGATAACATGTCCAAAGTATGAGAGATGCAATCTCACCATTCTCTCTTCCAAGGAGCATTCTGGATGTATTTCTTCCACAACGGAGTTGTTCATTCTTCTGGCAGTCCATGGTGTATTAAATATTCTTTGCCAACACCAGAATGCAAAAGAATCAATTCTTCTTCAGTCTTTGTTATTCATTGTCCAGCTTTCACGTGAATATGAGATGATTCAAAACACCATGGCTTGGGTCAATGGCACCTTAGTCCTCAAAGTGATGTCTTTTCTTTTTAACAATTTAAACAAGTATTTTGCAACTGATTTGCCCAATGAAAAGATAATTTGATTTCCTGACTGCTGCTTCCACGGCCATGAATCCAAGTAAAATGAAATCCTTGACAACATTAATCTTTGCTCCATTTATTGTGATATTGTTTATTGGTCCAGTTGTGGGATTTTTGTTTTCTTTTTGTTGAGATGTAATCCATACTGAAGGCTGTAGTCTTTGATCTTCATCAGTAAGTGCTTCAAGTTCTCTTTCTTTCAGCAAGCAAGGTTTTTTCATCTACATATCATATTTTGAGTCCTCCTCCAATCCAAATGTCACATTCTTCTTCATATAGTCCAGTTTATTATTTGCTCAGCATACAGATTGAATAAGTATGGTGAAAAGATACAACCCTGATGCACATTTTCTTGATTTTAAACCATGCAATAACCCCTTGAACTGTTCGAAAGACTGCTTCTTGGTCTATGACCAGGCTCCACATGAGCACAATAAAATTTTGTGGAATTCTCATTCTTCAAATGTTATCCATAATTTGTTATGATCCACACAGTTAAATGCCTTTGCAAAGTCAATAAAACACAGGTAAACATCTTTCTGGTATTCTCTGCTACTGATCATCAATGATATCCCTTGTTTTTGCATCCACTTCTGAATTGGGCTTGAATTTATGGCAGTTCCCAGTTCCTTGCTGCAACTGCTTTTGTAAGATCTTCAACAACATTTTACTTGTGTTTGATATTAATGATATTGTTCGATAATTTCTACATTCTGTTGCATCACCTTTCTTTGGAATGGGCACAGATATGGATCTCTTCCATTCATTTGGCCAGGTACCCGTCTTCCAAATTTCTTGACATGGACAAATGACACCCTCCAGCTCTGCACCCCTTTATTGAAATACCTCAGTTGGTATTCCTTCAATTCCTGGAGCCTTGTTTTTCACCAATGCCTCGAGTGCAGCTTGGACTTCTTCCTTCAATACCATTGGTTCTTGATCATATGCTACCTCCTGAAATGGTTGAATGTTGACCAATTCTTTTTAGTACAGTGACTTTGTGTTTTCCTTCCATCTGCTTTTGATGTTTCCTGCATCATTCAAAATTTTGCCCATGGAATCCTTCAAAATTGCAACTCAAGGCTTGAATTTTTTCTTCAGTTCTTTCAGCTTGAGAATGCTGAGCATGTTCTTCTCTTTTGGTTTTCTAATTCCATGTCTTTGCACAGGTCATTATAATACTTTACTGTCTTCTTGAGCTGCCGTTTGATATCTTCTGTTCAGCTCTTTTACTTCATCATTTCTTCCATTCACTTTGGCTACTCTAGGTTCAAGAGCAAGTTTCTGAGTCTTCTAACATCAATTTTGGTATTTCCTTTCTTTCCTGTCTTTTTAATGGCCTTTTGCTTTCTTCATGTATGATGTCTTTGACGTCTTCCCATAACTTGTCTGTTCTTTGGTTATTAGGGTTCAAACCATCAAATCTATTCTTGAGATGGTCTCTATATTCAGGTGGGATATACTCAAGGTTGTATTTTGGCTCACGTGGACTTGTTTTAATTTTCTTCAGCTTCAACTTGAATTCCCATATGAGCAATTGATGGTCTTCCACAGTAGGCCCCGGCCTTGTTCTGATTAATGATGTTGAGCTATTCCGTGGTCTCTTTCTACAGATACAGTCCATTTGATTCCTCTGTTTTCCATCCAGTGAGGTTCACGTGTATAGTTGCCATTTATGTTGTTGAAAAAAGGTATTTGCAATGAATAAGTCATTAGCCTTGCAAAATTCTATCATGTGATCTCTTGCGTTGTTTCTATCACCAAGGCCATGTTTTCCAACTACCGATCGTTCTTTGTTTCCAACTTTCAAATTTCAATCACCAGTAATTATCAGCGTATCTTGATTGCATGTTTCATCAACTTCAGACTGCAGAAGTTGGTAAAAATCTTCAAGTTCCTCATCTTTGGCATTAGTAGTTGGTGTGTAAATTTGAATAATGGTCCTATTAACTGGTCTTCCTTGTGGGCATGTGGATATTGTTCTATCATCAACAGCATGGTACTTCAAGATAGATCTTGAAATGTTCTTTCTGACAATGAATGCGACGTCATTCCTCTTCAATTTGTCATTTCCAGCATAGTAGACCATATGATGATCTGATTTAAAATGGCCAATATCAGTCCATTTCAGCTCACTAATTCCAAGGATACCGATCTTTATGCATTTCATTTCATTTTTGACGATTTCCAGTTTTTCTAGATTCATACTACATACATTACACATTCTGAGTATTAATGAATGTTTGCAGCTGTTTCTTCTCGTTTTGAATAGAGCCACATGAGCAAATGAAGGTCTTGAAAGCTTTACTCCATCCACATCATTAAAGACACCTCTACTTTGAAGAGACAGCTCTTCCCCAGTCATAATTTGAGTGCCATCCAGTCTGAGTTGCTGATCTTCCGGCACTATATCGGACAAAGTTCCACTGCTATTCGTAAAGTTTTCACTGGACAATTTTTTCCGACGTAGATTGCCAAGTGCTTCCTAGTCTGTCTTAGTCTGGAAGCTCAGCTGAAATCTGTGCACCAGTGGTGATATTTGAAATACTGACAGCAAAACTTCCGATATCACAGCAACACACAAGCCACCGCAGTACAATAAACTGACAGACACTTGGTGGCCAGGTGTAGAGGGAATGAATAAAAGAGTGGAAGGAAACAGGTCAGAAAATGAAGTTGAAAAGTACAGAGGGGCCGGATTGTGAACGGTCTGTAGGGGTCTGGTATGTATTTTATCAAACATGCAAAGAATATGGTTTTTAAGAAGGTAGTTTTTGTGCAGTGCAGAGGTATGAAGAAACTGAATAAAAACATGTTCTTGCGTCACCCTATTTTTATTTTAATTTCCCCATCTCCTTCATTTAGGGTGGAAACCTTGTTTGTAGCTAAAATGCTGACACTGCCCAAGTTGCTTTGCTCCAAATGCTGCCTCTTCTCTGATTATCAATTGAGAAAGAGACTCCAATTCTTTTTTCATCTATGCCTTGTATTTGGAAACACTACTGCCCACTGCAGTGGCCCACAATGTCTGGTCAATATTTGTTGTTGCGTGATGGAAAATATGAATTTCAAGCCTACGCAGCAGAAGGTAGCTATTAACAATCTAGAAACTGTTGAGGCAAGTGCTGATTCTGACAGCCACACGCCTCTCTGCATATTATTCTGTCACTGTTTCCCTGGAACTGAAGATTTCTGTTTCTCTAAAGAGGAAATCTTTGAAAGCTCACCAGTTTTCTGAGAGTCATTTCTTTGATGGCATTTGTTTTAGTCGGAGTAAAGAGCCGGCTTCTCAGGCTTAAGGAAGTGTTCATTATACTCTCTGATAGATCCTAAGCTGCCTCTAACTCCACATATTATTCTTTAATAACAACACCTCATCTCATAAGAATGGAACAAAGAAAGGCTCACTAGTATCAATGACCAGGTGATTGAACCATCAGAAGCTGTTTTTCATGATGCTCTGGCTTTAAGCATACTTGATAGCAAATATGCTTTTGCTAAAAGAAGTCAAAGTGATTTATAAAATTAAATTCAGAAGGGTCATGCATAGGGGTCAAGGCTGTTTTGATTCCCTGTTTTCCCTCTCCCGGGTATATTAGTAAAGGTTGTTGACAAAAAGTGAACACTTAAACCGAAAAGGAAATTTAATATGAAGCTGTCTTAGGTGCAAAGGCACAAGAGTTGAATAATATTTGGTGAAGCCATAGATCTTTTAATATGATTCTCTTTATTGAAAAGAACAGGCTCCTTTTCTCTAAGAATTTATATGTGGCATGAATACTGTATTTTGTGGTTTATTTAGTTCACACCAGAAATTACAGTTTCATTCTGAAAATGAAAACCAAATGAACCTTAGCTGGTCATTTGTGCAAGAAGAAAACAAAGCACCATTTTTTTTTTTTAAATCCTTTTAATAGAGAGCATCTCACCATCAATTTGTCTGCAAATTATATGAAATAGTTCATTACTTGTGTGCTTCTTTGACTGTATGAGTGAAAGTAAAGTTTGATAACTCAACTTCATGCGAACCAATCTGCCTTGGCTGGACAGAAGGAATAGTTTTATAGGATTTTCCACAGGCTACTGCAGACTGGAGTCACTAAGGAACACTTTCTGACCTGTAATAATTTATGAAATTTATTGCTACTTAAGCTTGTCTGGAAGATTTTGGGCTTTTAGAAGAGTAAATAATTTATTTGAAGATTATAGCAAGGTCATTTTAAACACTTCATCAGAAGAGGAGCTGATGCAATTGCATCGTGCTCTCTGGCCAAACAGCACATAGCCCTTAAATGAGGCAGAGGGCTTCTTCCCAGAGAGACTGGGGACTTCAGCTGATTAGCATAAATGATGCAATTCCACTGGAGTAGACCAGGGGTGCCATTAACTAGCTGAGATCAGTGACTCTGTGAGGGTAGAGCCTTCCTTGGTTGGGTAGCATTAGCTTCAAATCGTCTGTCAGGGAGAATTTAGACTTGGGTGAATCAAAACTCAGCCTCCCCTGTGACATGGCTTGGGGTAGACTTACAACATGTACCATGAAGAACAAAACCTGGAAAGTTAAGGAAGGAAAATCCCTAGCAAACTTGTAGATGTTTCCTTCTGACAGGCAGAAAACAAACTGAGAATTGGAATCAAGGTTTCTGTCAGCAGGAGGTGAAACAGAAACTGCCTTGGAGATTCTGAGGCATGATGGGGTACCAACCTCTTTAAAATGAAAAGCGGAATGCAGTAGTTGAGCAGGCAGCTGTAGTCGTCAGCAGCCCCCCAGACCCCACAAGCAATTATAAGCTGGTTTCAGCAAATATTGGTGATGGTAGGCTTTATTTCTTTTGAAGGTAACTACATCTTTTGACATATCTTAAATCATGAGAGGGGTTTATGTCCTATCACATTTTCTATATCTCAGCAGTCCCTAATGCTGGCATCTAGACACAGAAACACTTATGGTTTAGTAAATGTATGATTTACTTGTAGTAACAAGGTGTGGATTATTCTCCTGGTTCAGAGACAAATTTAATATTTTTCATTTGAACTTTTATTTTTCTTTTTTACTCTTATTAAAGCTATAAGCTAGGCTATAATTTTCATCATGTTGTTCACAATCTTTTCTACACTGCACTGAACATAACATCACAGTTCTTGAGGAGTAGAAACCCAGAAACTACAAATATCATATAATTAGAATCTGACTTCACTGCTGGAAAGCTATCCATCCATTGACAGTATATCAAGCTTTAGTTTTATTTAAACTAAAATCAGTAAGGTCCCATCTCTGGGTTCTAGAAATAAGTTGTTAGAGATGGAAACAGGTATTTTCACATTTGATCGACACATACTGGCAGTAAGAATCAGCAAATCCTGCTTGAAGCTATACTCTCTATCACTTAATATATATATATATGATTAAATTCGGGTGCATTTTAATTAATTTACTCAACTAGCATTTATTGGGACCCTACTATATGCCCGGTAATCCGCTAGGCTAAAACATATAAAAAATAAATTTTGGTGATAAGACATGAGCATAATTAATTTTGAGACAAAGTAGAAAGTGATATGTCATAAGCAAGTATAGGTAAATTGCAGTAGGGATCCAGAGAGAATATTTGCAGCCAGGGAAAGCTTCACAGGAGATGTAATTTTGAGCTGGACATTGTAGGACGAATAAGAGCAAAGACACAAGGATGGGAAATTACAGGTTGTGTGCATAGCAGGTTTGGGAAGTAACACAGATTTTTTTTTTGTATACGCTGTCTTCATGGTATGAGTTTCTTCAGCTTTTGGCAAAGTCTTTTTATTATGCAATTTAGAGGTGGGACTTCAGGTGGTGATCATATGCTAAATTAAATTCTCATTAAGATATTAATTAGTGTAATGAGATCTTTTCCTGTGAAGTTTTGCCTTTGCTAGACTTTGGGTGTGTAAATTGAAGGAGACAGAGCTATACTGAATGAGGGAAGATGGAATATCACCTAAATAATCGGGAAAAAATGTGTGATGGTGTGAATGGAGACAGTTCTCCATGTACAAACAATGCTGAGTGCTTACTTTTGCTTTCTCTTTTGTGATATCTATAAAACCTCTTGCATTTTAAATGAAGATTTAGTTTTGTTTTAGTGCTGACACTTTGTACTTGCTTGTTATGTTATCTTAGGTGGCCCTTCTTTAATAGGATTTCTATTTATCTGTTCAGCTTGGTAACTCTAAACTCTATTGAAGCTTTCGGGCTTCAGAAAGTCCACCCCTACTCCTTTTGAGCCAAGAAATAAATTTTGCTGGGAGAAGTGAGAACACAGGCTGATTCAAATACTTGAATTTTTTTCTTCTTCAAAAGCACACTCTTCCTTTCATAGCTCTTACTAAATTAGGATAAGGATGGCTTACATCTCATCAGCTAGCTTTTAAGGAAGTTGGCCAAATCAGAGACAACTTGGTACAGAATTTCTAAGACACTCATTGCACACACGTTTTGTAGTAAAAGCTTTCTTTGACATTAACATGTTGTATAACAAGAAACACCATCAACAACAGCAAATGCAATTTGTGCAATAGATTACAATAAACAAATCGAAGCTATA
This sequence comes from Dugong dugon, assembly GCA_030035585.1. Classification (NCBI taxonomy): domain Eukaryota; kingdom Metazoa; phylum Chordata; class Mammalia; order Sirenia; family Dugongidae; genus Dugong; species Dugong dugon. The sequence continues at coordinate 132,615,873 of CM057462.1, forward strand.
AGCATACATATTCCCACCAGGAAGGCAAAAAGCGCCACTGATAAAAATTCTTAAAGACAGTTTAATAATGTAAAAAGTGAGCAACATCTCAAAGGTATCCAATTAGCTAAGTGTGTTTTTAACCCAAAGGGAAATCTGACTGTCTAGGATAAGGAAAGGGAATTAACTATTTCACTAGCCAAATCTTACAGAAGAGTCTCAAAGAATCTACCTTTACTGTTGGAAAATCATCACATACTATATCAAGATAATACAGAAAGTTAAGTACTAATAAAGTTCATTTCACTAGTTTTGCTTACCAAAAAGTCCTAAATTTAGTAACCAAAGTTGACAGATTTACTTGTCCATGTGATCTCCCCTTGAGTCAGCAAATCTGATTTTAACTTTTCTCTCCCATTTCTGTTTGTTTTCTCCCCTTACACACCTCTTTCTGTTCCTCTTTCTTCACTCGCTCTTCCCTAATATCCAAATTCATTTTCCTAGGTCTTCACTATTACAGAGGAAAAATAGGTGAAAAAATCTATTTCATTTAATGTGTCTGAGTACTCTCTCTCTAGGAATATTTGTATTTTGCATGTATAATAATATCTAGCTAAACAGATACATTGCATTGGGCCAATCTGCTTCAATAGACCTCTTTAAAGTGTTAAAAAGCAAAGAAGTCACTTTGATGACTAAGGTGCACCTCACCCAAGCCATGGTATTTCCAATCACCTCATATGTATGAAGAAGCTGGAAAATGAAAATGGAAGACCGAAGAATTGATGCATTTGAATTGTGGTGTTGGCGAAGAATAGTGACTATATCATGGACTTCCAGAAGAATAAATAAATCTACCTTGGAGGAAGTACGGCCAAAATACTCCTTAGAAGTGAGGATGGTGAGACTTTGTCTTGTTTACTTTGACCATGTCATTAGGAGGGACCAACCACTGGAGAAAAACATCATACTTGGTAAGGTAGAGGGTCAGTGAAAAAGAGGGAGACCTCCAATGAGATGGCTTGACACAGTGGCTTTAAAAATGAGCTCAAACATAGCAACGATTGTGAGAATGGCACATGACCGGGCAACATTTCATTCTGCTATACATGAGGTTGCTGTTAGAGCTGACTTGACAGCACCTAACAACAAAAAGTATATATATTATTGATAGATAGATAGATACAAACACATAGATATTTTTTGAAACTTAAACCATTAATGATCAACTATTTATCTAAAGGTAGTCTTGCATACATTTTGAGACCATCCCTGTAGGTGATGCCTTGCCTATTTGATGGATGAGGCCAATTGCTCTAATGTGTAGCAATAATTTTTAGGATGACTAGTGAACACAGATAAAGTGTCAGTCAAGTAGAATTTTTCTTCAACATCTATCTATAAAGAAAATTCTAGATCTCCCCCAGGAAAAGTACAGTATCCACCCTACGCTTTATTCCTTTCAGGCTTCCATCAGTAACAAATTTCTCTTGGAAAGCACAAATCTGAGCTGCGTCAGCAGCCAGTGTGGTTAATATCACCTCAGCAGCCCAGAGAGTTACAGGTACCTCAGCAGAGACAGAGCAGTGTCATCGTTACTGGCAATGACGCAATAACCAGGACCCAGCACTGTGTGATCTGTCACCCATGCTCTCATTCAAAGATCTTTTGATAAAACATTTGTGTTATTACCTGTGGAATATCAGCTTTTAGAATTAAAGCCTTGGCATTAGCTTCATTTTAAAATGTGTAGAGCATTTATATTTATAGGTGATCAAAGACAAGTAAAATAGTAAGGGAGTGGAGCTGACTCTGGATACCAACCATAGTGTTCTGGATAGCAGTGAAGATCAAGGCAATGTGAAGGTCATGAAAAGGGACTTTGTCATTCGATTTGGGTTCTCACTGCCATTTATTAGCTGTGTAATATTCAAAAAGTAGGGTGCAGTGAGGATTAAATGAGTTAACACACATCAGGCAGTATACTCTCTGACACATACTTAGGAAAAAAAAAATTGCTCTAAAGTTGATTCAGACTTATGGCGACCCCATATGTGTCAGAGTATAATTGTACTCCATCGCATTTTCAATAGCTGTGATATTTCGGAATTAGATTGCCAGGCCTTTCTTCTGAGGTGCCTGTGGGTGGTCTCAACCAACCAACCTTTAAGTTAGTAGCTGAGCACTTAACCGTTTGCACCTCCCAGGGACTCTGACACATAGTAAGCACTCAATAAATGGCACTTTACTGTAATGTTCCTTTACATTTTGTAAATTGCCTTTAATACAATGTTTCTTAACATGTATTGGAAAAGAATCCCCCTTTGAAAATCTAATGAATGCTCTGGACTCTTTTCCCTCAAATATCCCCATATATCCTAAATTTGACATTTTGCAGTGGTTTTATAAACTTTAAATATGTCAAAGGACTCGTCTTAGTCATCTTATGCTGCTATAACAGAAATACCACAAGTGGATGGCTATAACATAGAGACATTTATTCTCTCAGTCTAGGAGGCTAGAAGTCCGAATTCAGGATACCAGCCCCAGGGGAAGGCTTTCTCGCTCTGTTGGCTCTGGGGGAAGGTCCTTGTCATCAATCTTCCCTACTCTAGTAGCTTTTCAGGGCAGGGACCCCGGGTTCAAAGGATGCACTATTCTACTGGCTCTTCTTTCTTGGTAGTATAAGTTCCCCCTGTCTCTCTGCTCTCTTCTCTCTCTTATATCTCAAAAGAGATTGACTTAAGACATAATTTACTCTTGTAGTTTGAGTCCTGCCTCATTAACATAACTTCCATTAATGCCACCTCATTAACATCATAGAGGTAGGATTTACAACACAGAGCAAAATCACATCAGATGAAAAAATGGTGGACAATCACACAATACTGGGAATCATGGCCCAGCCAAGTTGACACACATTTTTGGGGGACATAATTCTATCCATAACAGCTCTCCAGGGAGTTTGTGGATCTCATCAAAGCACCTACACTCAGAAGCCTCTGGAGAAGGTATTCTGAAAACGACTTAATCTAATTGCTTGAATGTTAAACTTTGCATCTCTCACAGAATGATTTCATCCCTCCTCTAGTAGCTGCTAATCAGGATACAGAAAGAGGCCCATTCAATCTGAAAGCACAAAGTAAAACTTCAGGTAGATATTGAAATAAATGTTTCCCGTTTTACTCGAATTCAAGTCCAGAGGTGGTTAGAAAAGTCAATGATATCACTGGAAGCATCTAGTAATGAGACTCCAAATTCCTTCAACTGCTGGTTGGGAAAAGATTCCCTTGGTGTTGCTATCTGAGATAGACCACTGTCTGGATAGGTGGGATGCTGATTTTGGTCATCTCAGATGTACAGATGAGAAGATCTCGTCAGAACATTGGAAAGAGGTCTAAGTGAAGGAAATATAAAAATAAAATATAATTTCCTATCACACACATATATTTTAAGGATAGTCTGCTTGAATTTTTCATATTTTCAATAGGTTATGCAGCATTTTGCAGGTATCGGGAAGAAATGTTTATAAATCCTTAGAAGCCCTTATGCACAAGAGCTTCAATAATAAAGAAAGAAAAAGAACAGGCAAGTCGGGAACTAACTATAGATGAAACTGCTGAGCACCATCACCTGCAAGTTAACTTAATATTTTCTTTGCTATTTATACCAAATATCTGTGAAACCTATATAATTTCCAGTGCAGGGACCTTGCTTAGAGGGAACTGTTGTCACTACCCTAGATAAATGGGTACAGTGGATGATAACATCATCCATTGGTGAGCCCACTTTTACAGTCCTTTGGAAGGACTATTCCGCTGAAACTGTTTATGCAGAAAGGAGTAGGGTCATTGAGAAGAGCATCTCCCTCACATGCACCACTCTCTCGTTCTTTTTCTAGCAGTGCCTCTAACTTACTTCACGACCAATTTGTGACAGTTTTTTATCTGCAAAGTGGAAATGATATCTGCTTTTCTCACAGGAACATTGTGAAGATAAATGAGATAAATCATTTGAAGTGCTTTGGGCTCTACTGATGATAAATGCTATGTTATTTCAAAGCATTATTATTTACTTCACAAGTGACTTGTCACCATCCCTAATCTGTGTAAAGTACTTTGAATTCCTTGGAGAAAGACTTGATATTGAGTGAAATGTTAATATACGTGGGTAATATGCAATGCATAAAAGCTATTCTGTTAGAGGGCCCATTACTATTGTGGGGAAAAAATAATGCATGCCTGTAGCATGGGAGATAAGAAGAAATGTCAGAGCATACTTGGTCTTTTGACCTTGCTTTCTGATCAGGTCTCCCAAACTAACCCAAGAAACTTACTTGTATTAGAGACAGAGAACATGAGTTTGAATACTTGGTCTAGATCCTTAGCAAATGTTTACTGAACATTTACTATGGACCACTGGACTAAATTCTAGAGATACAAAAACGATCAAAGTAAGAAAAAGCCTTTGTGGACGATGAAATGATATATAAATAAAAGTAGGGTATAACAATGTAATCAGTTAAAGTAGAAACATCAGTGTGATATTTAAATGACTTCTTTTTTTTCTTTTTAGGCTTGATGTTACTAAAGGATCCCAATAAAAAAAGAAGCAGCAGTAGAAGCAGAGCTTTTACCCATTACCAATTCTTAAGGTCACCCCTAAGATTTAGATTTTGGTCTCTAATACTGTCTTCCACTAAAAAAAAAGCCAGGATTTCTTGGAGGGGAGCTAATCTCATGCTTCAGATCAGGAAAAAAAAAAATATCATAATGGGCCTGGATATTTTGCTGCTGCCGTTCATCAGCAGTGCTTTCAGGAATGACAGAGGCAGTGTCTAAAGGGCCAAAGAACAGAATTTAAAGGCGTTCCAGATAGTCGTGTTAAAATAGTTTGATTATGTAATAAAAATAATAGTAATACTACAGTTAACTGGAACAACCTAAATTTGTTAAAAGCTAGGAATTCTTATTGTTTCAAATTTTATATAGACTTTAGTTACGGGCAGTCTTTCGTTCAATCCATATTTACTGAGTGTATACTCTGAAGCAGTTAGAGAGTTTGCATTCTAGTGGAGAGAGAAACACAAAGCAATAAGACAAACAAATAAGCAAAACATATGTTAAATGGTGGTGAGTGCTTCAGAGAAAAATAAATCTAATAAAGGAGTGCCAGAAATGAGAAGCTGCAAAGACAAGGAGAGAACCAGGAGGTTATCTGAGAAAAGAGTGTAGCAGGCAGAGTAAAGAATGTTGGAGCTGAGGTCAAAGTACAGGAATACAATTGTGTAGAGGCTCCTAGGCCCCTGGACAGAGTTTGGCTCCTCCCTGAGTGAAATGGTCAGCCATTTGCAGCTGTGTGGGCTGCAGGTGGGGCAAGGCAGAGGTAAGGTCACCACTGGGAGGGTACTGCAAAAATCTAGGGGAGATAAATCACGTTGGCTTGAGAAATGATCAGATTCTCAATATATTTCATAGTTAACACTAACATGGTTTTTAAGAAAGATTTTATGTGGGCTATGAGAGAAAGGGAGGTGTCAAGGGTGGTGTTAAAATTGTCGCTTGAAGAATCATAAGAATGGAGTTGGTTTTTATGGAGTTGAGGAAGAATGTGGGGAAACATTTAGGGAGGAAGACTAGAAGCACAGTGATGTACATAACAAGTTTGAGTTGTGTATTTAGGCATTCAAAAGGAGAAGTGAAGCAGGCAGTGAATATATGAGGCTGGGGTTCTGGGAGACCTGAGCTAATGATATTAATTTGTTAGTCATTGTGTGTGTGTGTGTGTGTGTGTGTGTAAGCTAAGGCGTGTGCATGCACAGATTGGGAACTGACAGAGCTGATTAAGAAAGATGATCTGGGAGGACCTGGAATTCAAGTGGCGATAGGGTTTCAAAGGTAGTTGTTAACAGAAAAGAAAAGTGAAATAAAATAAGAGGTATATAATTTTTAAGAATGTTAACAAACAAGTTGTTAACATATTATTATTATTATTATTATTATTTAATGTATGTTTGTTTATAAAATGTCTCCGTTGTAATTCAAGTTGCACTGGAAAAAGTAGCTCTATTCCAAAAACAGGAGTGATGAGTACTGATATGGTCACTCATAACAACCAGGTAGAAAGAGCTCCAACCATTGGCATATGTAGCTATATACAAAAACCAAATGGAAAGAAGATTCCACAGTATTTCAAAATAAACAGTTAAACAAAGAACTGAAGAGGAGAGCTAATAATGCAGGCACGTTCCCTCCTCTCTTAGGAGATGACAACTCTAGATAGCCTTTCGAGTTACAATAAAATACTAGTGAGGAGTACATGTGAGTTTTAAATCACAATATCAGACGGGGTTACTGTACTGCAAAAACAATTAAATGAGTTAAGTATTGCAGACCATTTGAAAATTTATTGGAAAGACAACAACTTATAGAAAAAAAACATATACGATAGAAAGATATAAAAGTCCCCAATACGTACCAAGCAAAACACTGTTATTAAAAGGCATACAGCCAAATGCGATGCCACTAGAGTTTAATGCTCTTGAATTGGAGGTAGGAGAAGCCTCAGCAACTGCTGTTTTAAGACAGTATTTCTTTATTTGAGGGGGATGGGGATTGGATACGATCAATGAAATTCCAGGAAGGGATCAAAGTAATACTTTATGAAATCACAGAAAAATATCAAAATAAATATTGAAATAACCTAGGAATTTATTAAATATAGTACACAAATAATAAATTAAAAAAGTAAATCTATGGAGTTGGTTCTTTTAAACTAGAGGTTAAGTGTAAACATCATAATAAATTTTGTAATCATTGCATTTGTATAAATTTTATCTGTAGTTTAAAGTGTTTTTGGAAATTTAGAAGAGCAAGCCATAGTAAATTTGTAATGGTCATGTGCATTATTTGAGAGAAATTAGTCAAAATTGCTACTGATGTTTAAATGTTTAAGAACAATTAGCTTTCATAGATGATTTTTTAGATATGAGTTCAAAGCATTGAACATTAAAATCCAAAGAGGAGTGAGTATTCCTCTCCCCCATAAGCTCCCTTGGACACTGAGAATCAAGCACAAAGTTGAACAAAAAACTATTCCAGTCTTCAAGGACCCAAAAGCATGATGCTAGAGATAGACAAATCAATGATATATTTATAAGGTCACTGGTACATAACTGAGGCCAGCTTTAGGGCAGCTTTTCTCAAATGTGTTGATCTCAGAACCTACTTATACTCTTAAACATTATTGAGGACTCCAAACAACTTGTGTTTAAGTGAGGCAAATCTATCAATGTTTAGCATATTAAAATTGAAAGTGAGACATTCAAAAATGTTTATTAATTCCTTTTGAAAAATACTAAACCCATTTCAGGTTAACATAAGACATTTTTTATGAAATATAGCTAGCTATATGTTCCCAGGGAGCTCTGGTGATGCAGTGGTTAAGAGCATGACTGCCAACCAAAAAGCTTGGCAGTTCGAATCCACCAGCCACTCCTTAGAAACCGTATGGGGCAGTTCTACTCTGTTCTGTAGGGTCACGATGAGTTGGAATCAATTCAGTGGCAATGGGTTTAGCTTGGGTATATGTTCCCAAACACAAATTTTAGTGAGAAGAGTAGAATTGTTTCAGATTTTTTGCAAATCTATTTTATGTCTAGCTTAGGAGAAGATAGATAGATTTTCAGAACAGTTTCTGCATTTAATCTGTTGCAATATGGTTTTATGGCTGTCATATATGAAGAATATCTGGACTGCCACAGGTATGTATTTAGAAAAAAGAAGAGTATTTTAACAGTATTTTTAGATAACCCTTTGATACTAAACCAAAACTCTCCAAGTAGTAGTTTTTGAAAAGTTACGGTTAAAGTGGAATTTCAGATAAATTCAATAAACTTTTCTTACTCTATTACATAGATTCGTTGGTCTATTCACATTTTGAATGGATATTTTAGCATTATTTTATAAAATCATACATTAATCATTTGAAAAATACTGGCTCACTGAGTTATATGGATCTTACAAATGTTGACACATTTCATTATGTATCAAAATCTCACATTTGTTAATATCACCATTGTTTTCATCAGAGAAGCGTTTAAGTATTGGGAAGCTATCAAGCTCACAATGGCAGATACAGGTTTTCCAAAATTCTAATTTTTACTTGACAGTTCATATTTTATCGTAACAAATACTATTCGTTTTTTTCTGTGAAATAATAGGCTTATTTCATACATTTTTTTGGAAAATATTTGCCATATGTGCAGGTCTGACTAAACATAGTTTTCAATTGTTCTCTCAAATAAAGATGGTATTCTATTAAAAAAAAAAAAAGATGTGGCTAATTCAGCTGGCAGCAAAAGTGCTTTATGTGTGCTTCCCATTTCATTATACAAAATACTAAAAGACGTGTACTCAAGCATCAAAATTAAATACATATAATTTTTACTTCATCAAGAAAATTCCTAAATGAAACTGGCTTTTTTTTTTTCTCTCCAAGTGTATGGCTATGAAATATTATACAATGACTTCTAGTACTTTCATGGATTGAATTGTGTCCCCCCAAAATATCTATCAATTTGGGTGGGCCATGATTCTCAGTATTGTGTGATTGTCCACCATTTTGTCATCTGATACAATTTTCCTATGTGTTGTAAATCCTATCTCTATGCTGTTGATGAGATGAGATTAGTGGCAGTTATATTAATGAGGCAGGACTCAATCTACAAGATTGAGTTATGTCTTGAGCCAATCTCTTTTGAGATATAAAAGAGAGAAGTGAGCAGAGAGACACAGGGACCTCATACCACCAAGAAAGAAGCACTTTGGACCCCGGGTCCTTGCACCTGAGAAGCTCCTCGACCAGGGGAAAATTAATGACAAGGACCTTCCTTCAGAGCCAACAGAGAAGGGAAAGCCTTCCCCTGGAGCTGATGCCCTGAATTTGGACTTGTAGCCTACTAGACTGTGAGAGAATAAATTTCTCTTTGTTGAAGCCATCCACTTGTGGTATTTCTGTTATAGCAGCACTAGATGACTAAGACAAGTACCATTTGGTGTCCCTGCCTTGCTTTGTGTTAAGGTACTTGCATGTAGTTTTACCCACTATTGCTTTGACACCATTTGTTCAAATGTCAACACAGTGAAAAAGGCACATGTCACCTTAGTATTATTATGAAAATAGTTTTAAACTCACAGAACCCATGAAAAGGTGTTGGGAATCCCCCCAAATCTGTGAACCACGTTTTGAGAACTAATGCTTTAGGTTATTATGGGGGTGCAGAGAAGGTATCCCTACCCTAGAAGGGGTACTGGGGATTACAGTTAGGGAAGATCTCTCAGAGAGAAAAAACACTTGAGGTGAGTCTAAAGGATAATTAGTATTTACCTAGGCTAAAACACAGACAAAGGCATGAAGGCGAGACATAGCATGGTACAGGTAAGGAACTCCAGTGAGCTGGATGCTACAGAATCAAACCAAGGCCAAACTGGAAGTGGCAAGTAAAGCTGTGCCAGTAGGAAAGTGCAGAATCAAAGAGATATACGGCACATCAGGGATTCTAGGTTTTACCCTCTAGTCAGAAGAATACAAGTTTTAAGGAGAAGAGCAGAATTGTCAGATTTGCATTTTAGAAGATCACTTGTATGAATCATAAATTTGAAGAGAACAAAACTGGAGGCAGGGAGGCCAGGTATAGAGGATAATTCTTCTCCTCCTTCATCTCCTCCTTCTTCCTTATCTCTATTTGGTAATTTCTGAAATGAAAAATAAGCTTGTTATAAAAAAAATGAAATGAAATGGAAAAAAATATAGAAAAGCAAAGCTAACCTCCTTGTCTTCCTTCACTACAGTATCCCAGAGATAATCTTTTTGTTTTTAAATTGTGGTTTATTAAAAAATATATGTATATATGTATGTTTCCAAGAAGTGGCTAGTGGATTCAAACTGCTGACCTTTTGGTTAGCAGCCAAGTTCTTAACAATGGTGCCACAAGGGCTCCCCAAGCATGGTATAGAGATTACCTTTTAAAAAGTCGAGTAAAACTAGCTCTTCTATACCTTCTTGAAAATTAGGAATTTTTAAAGCATTTTGTCTGTTCTCTCTTCCCTGAGAGTAGGCCTTTAACAAAAGAAAATAACCACTTTACATCTGATCTAAATATCTCTTACGTAGAAAGTGTTGAAATTTGCATCTTTTAAAAAATATCCAAAGATACATAGTAGAATTGAATATCCTATGTTCTTCTGATCTTTGAGATGGAACCTCAGTTTATTTAGCCAGATTTGGCAACTTATACAGAAATGTACTTAATTGTTAACTAGCTTTACCAGTTGACATAGAGTCAACTCTGACTCATGGCAACCCCCATGTGTGCCAGAGTAGAACTGTGCTCCATAGGGTTTTCAATGGGGGATTTTTCACAAGCAGGTTGCCAGGCCTTTCTTCTGATGTGCCTCTGGGTGGACTTGAACTCCCAACATTTCCATCATCATCTGAGAGTGTTAGCTGATTGCACCAAAAATGAAATGGAATGCTTGAAGATTGATAGCCTAGGCATTAGTAAGCTGAAATAGACTGGCATTGGTCATTTTGAATTGGACAATCATATGGTCTACTCTGACAAACTAAAGAACAGTGTCACATTCATTGTCAAAAAGAACATTTCAAGATCTATCCTGAAAAAAAATGAGAAGCAAATAACCAAAATAAGAAATGAGATGGGTGACATTACAACAGAACCAACCGAGATAAAAAGGATCATAACAGAATATTATGAAAAATTGTACTCCAACAAATTTGAAAACCTAGAAGAAATGTAAAAATTTCTACAAACACACTACCTACCTAAACTAACAGAAACAGAGGTAGAAAATTTGAACAGACCCATAATAAAAGAAGAAATTGAAGAGGTCATAGAAGAAACTCCCAGTGAGACCCAGACGGCTTCACTGGAGAATTCTACTAAACATTCAGAGAAGAGTTAACATCAATTCCACTCAAACTATTCAGTTACATAGAAAAGGAAGGAATGCTCCCTAATTCATTCTATGAAGCCAGCATAACCCTGATACCAAAGACAGGCAAAGACGCCATTAAAAGAGAAAATTACACACCAACATCCCTCATGAGAAGCCCTAGTGGTGCAGTGGTTAAGAGCTTGGCTGCTAACCAAAAGGTAGGCAGTTCGAATCCACCAATTGCTCCTTAGAAACCTTATGGGGCAGTTCTACTCTGTCCTATAGAGTTGCTATGAGTTGGATTCTACTGGATGGCAACAGATTTGTTTGTTTATTTTGTTAGTTTATCCCTCATGAATTAAAAAAAAAAAACAACCCATTGCCGTCGAGTTGATTTCCGACTCATAGTGATCCTATAGGACAGAGTAGAACTGCCCCATAGGGTTTCCAAGGAGCAGCTAATGGCATCAAACTACTAACCCGTTGGTTAGCAGCCCAACGCTTAACCACTGTGCCACCAGTCTCCCCCTTATGAATATAAATGCAAAAATTCTCAACAAAATTCTAGTCAACAGAATTCAACAGCATATGAAAAAAATAATATATCACGATCAAGTGGGATTTATACCAGGATGCAAAGATGTCTCAACATTAGAAAATCAACCAACTTAATTCACCACACAAACAAAATAAAAGAATCACATGATCATTTCAATCAACACAGAAAAGGCATTTGATAAAATCCAACACCTTTCCTAATGAAAACTTTCAACAAAATAGGAATAGAAGGGAAATTCCTCAACATAATTAAGGTAATATATGCAAAACCAACAACCAACATTATTCTCATAGAGAAAGATTGAGAGCATTCCCCTGAGAATGGGAACAAGATGAGGATACCCTTTATCACCACTCTTATTTAATATTGTACGAGAAGTTCTGGCTAGAGCAATAAGGCAAGAAAGGGAAATAAAGCATATCCAGATTGAAAAGGAAGAAGTATAACTATCCTTATTCACAAATGGCATGAACCTATACATAGAAAATCCCAGAAACTCCATAAGAAAGTTACTGAAACTAATAGGAGGATTCAACGAAGTGGTTGGGTACAAGATCAACACAGAAAAATCAGCTGGGTTCTTCTGCACTAAAAGGAAATCAAGAAATTAATGTCATTTACAATAGCCCCCATAAGGGTAAAATACCTAGGAATAAGCCTAACCGGTGTGTAAAAGACTTACACAAGACAAACTATAAAACACTACTGCAAGAAACTAAAAGAGATCTACATGAATGGAAAAATATTCCATGCTCATGGATTGGAAGACTTAACATCGTGAAAATGTCAATGCTACCAAAAGCAATCTATAGATATAATGCAATCCCCATCCAAATCCTAATAACATTCTTTAATTAAATGGTAAAACTAATCTCCAAATTTCTATGGAAATGAAGGAGATCCTGAAGAGCTAATGCAATATTGAAGAAGAACAAAGTAGGAGGCCTCTCATTTCCTGATGTCAAAACTTACTATACAGCCACTATAATCAAAACAGCCTGGTACTGGTTCAATGACAGCCACATAGACCAATGGAATAAAATTGAGAACCCAGAGGTAAATCTATCCATCTATGGACAGCTGATCTTCAACAAATGGTCCAAGTCTATTCAATGTAGAAGAAACAATCTCTTTAACTAAAGGTGCTGGCAAAACTGGATATCCATATGCAGAAAAATGAGTCAGGATCCATACTTCACACCACTAACAAAAACTAACTCAAAATAGATCAAAGAAGTAAACATTAAAGCTAAAGCTATAAAGTTACTGGAAGATAACACAGGGTCAAAACTAGGGGACCTAATTTTTGGCATAAATACTCTATCAAACAAAACTAAAAATGCAGGAATAATAAAAGATAAATTAGATAACTGGGACTTCCTAAAAATTAAATACTTATGCTCATCAAAAGACTTTACCAAGAGATTAAAAAGAGAACCTACAGACTGGAAAAAAACTTTGGCAATGACATATCTGATAAAGGTCTAATCTCTAAAATTTACAGAAAACTTCAACACTCAAATACAGAAAGACAAACCATCCAATCAAACCATGGGCAAAAGAAATGAACAGACACTTCACCAAAGAGGACATTCCAGTGGCCAACAAATACACGAAAAAATGCTTGCATCATTAGCCATTACAGATGCAAATCAATACAACGGTGAGATATCACCTCATCCCTGCAAAAGTAACAATGATTAAAAAGACAAAACAACAAATTCCAGTGAGGTTGTGGGAGAACTGAAACTCTTATACATTGCTGGTGGCATTGTAAAATGGGACAACCACTATGGAAAATGTTATGGCACTTCCTGAAAAAGCTAGAAATAGAAATACCGTGAGATCCAGCAATCCCACTCTAGGTATGTATCCTAGAGATATATCTTAATTATCTAGTGCTGCTATAACAGAAATACTACAAGTGGATGGCTTTAACAAACAGATATTTATTCTCTCAAAGTTCAGGAGGCTAGAAGCCTGAATTCAGGGCACTAGCTCCAGGGGAGGACTTTCTCTCTCTGTTGGTTCTGGGGGAAGGTCCTTGTCATCAATCTTCCCCTGATGTAGGAGCTTCTCAGCACAGTGACCCTGGATCCAAAGAATGCACTCTGATCCTGGCTCTGCTTTCTCAGTGGTAGGAGATCCCTCTGCTTGATTCTCTCTTTTGTTATTTCAAAAGAGATTGACTCAAGAGACATCCTAAACCTGTAGCTTGATTCCTGCCTCATTAACATAATTGCCTCTAATCCTGCCTCATTAACATCATAGAAGTTAGGATTTACAACACATAGGATAATCACATCAGATCACAAAATGGTGGACAACCACACAATACTGGGGATAATGGCCTACCCAAGTTGATACACATTTTTGGGGGACACAATTCAATCTATATCAAGATATAAGAGCAGTGACATGAATAGACATATGCACCAAACCAAAAACTAAACCCACTGCCATCAAGTTGATTCCAACTCATAGTGACCCCGCAGAATTTCCAAGGCTGTAAATCTCTATGGATGCAGACTGCTACGTCTTTCTCCTGTAGAGCTGCTGGCAGTTTCAAACCGCTGACCTTTCGGTTAACAGTTGATCACTTTAACCACTGTGCCACCAGGGCTCCTTAGACATATGCACACCTATGTTCAGTGCAGTATTATTCACAATAGCAAAAAAGATGGAAACAATCTAAATGCCCATCACAGAAGAATGGATAAACAACTAATGGTGCACACATACAATGGAATACTATGCAACTATAAAGAATAATGAGGAGTCCACTAAACATTTTATAACTTGGGTGAATCTGGAAGACATTATGCTGAGCAAATAAGTCAATCACAAAAAGACAAATATTGTATGGTCCCCCTATGATAAAAAGTCAAGAATGGATGTACACACAGAAAGCAAAGTTCTTTGATGGTTACTGGGGACGGAGGGAGAGGGAGGGGGAATCACTTTCTAGACAGTACACATTGTCGTCGAGTTGATTCCAACTCACAGTGACCCTACAGGACAGAATAGAACTGCCCATAGGGTTTCCAAGGAGTGGCTGGTGGATTCAAACTGTCAGCCTTTTGGTTAGGAGCTGAGCTCTTAACCACCGCATCACATAGGCTCCTTCTATATAGTAGACACTTGTTATAGTTGGTGATGGGAAAGGCAGTACCAAATATGGGTGAAGTCTGCACAACTTGTCCAAGGTAAGTGAAGACACAAGAAGTATGCAAGAATAAGGGACAATTTTGGTAAATGCTATAACATATAATTTTGGAACAACAATAATAACAACCAAAAAAATATGTGTGTGGTTACATAGGTATACATGTATGCATACATGTATATAGGAAAGCACATATGAGTATTGGGGGTATATGTACAGGTGTATCTGTAGGCATATGTATATACATGTTTATGTGCACTGCATATATATTCGTATATATATAATAAACCACATAGGGGGCACAGTTACAGATACTTCCTAGACATAATAAAAAATCTCATGGGTTTGGATTACTGGGTTTGAAGGTTTGGGACCATAGTCTGGTAGGACAATTCGGTTACTGTCATAACATACTTCATAAAGATAATGTTCTATGTCCTAGTTTGGTGAGTAGAGCCTGGGGTCCTAAAAGCTTGCGAGTGGTCATCTAAGACAAAACTATTGGTTTCTACTTATCTGGAACAAAAGAGAATGAAAGAAACCAGACTCAAAAAGAGACTAGTGCACATGGAATGCTGACAAAGTGAGAAAAATGTAACCAATATGGGACAAGTTGTATAAAAACTGCTAATTTGGAACCTAATTTCTATGTAAACTTTCACCTAAAAAATAATAAAATATTTTTTTTTTAATGAAAAAAGATTTATCCTGAAGTACGATGTTGTCAGTGATAGTATAAAAGAAAAATTCAAGTCTCGAGTTTGCAATATTGAAGGCTTCTATGGGCAAAATATTAAAAGACCCAGGAAGCATCAAAAGAAGGTGGAAGGGATACACAGAGTCACTGTCCAAGAAAGAATTGGTCAACATTCAACCATTTCAGTAGGTAACGTATGATCAAGAACCAACGGTATTGAAGGAAGAAGTCCAAACTGCACTGAACTCACTGGCAAAAAACAAGCCTTTAGGACTTGATGGAGTACCAACAGAAATGTTTCAGCAAAGGGGTGCAATACTGGAAGCACTCACTCATTTATGCCAAGAATTTGGAAGATAGCTACCTGGCCAACTGACTGGAAGAAATCCATATTTATGCCCATTCCAAAGAAAGGTGATCCATCAAAATATGGAAATTATCAAACAATATCATTAACATCACACATGTAAAATTTTACTGAAGAGAATTCAAAAATGATTGCAGCAGTACATGGACGGGGAACTGTCAGAAATTCAAGCTGGAATCAGAAGAGGATGTAGAACTTGGAATATTATTGCGGATGTCAGATGGATCTTGGCTGAAGGCAGAGAATACCAGAAAGATGTTTACCTGTGTTTTATTGACTTTGCAAAGGCATCCAACTGTGTGGATCATGACAAATTGTGGATAACATTGAGAAGAATAAGAATTCCAGAACACTTTAATTGTGCTGTACACAGACCAAGAGACAGTCATTTGAACAGAACAAGGGGATACTGTGAGGTTTAATGTCAGGAAAGGTGTGCATCAAGGTTATATCCTTTCACCATACTTATTCAGTCTGTATGCTAAGCAAATAATCCAAGAAGCTGGACTGTATGAAGAAAAACAGGGCATCAGGATTGGAAGAAGACTCATTAACAACCTGTGATATGCAGATGACACAACCTTGCTTGAGGAAAGTGAAGAGGACTTGAAGTACTTACTGATGAAGATCAAAGACTACAGCCTTTGGTATGGATTGCACCTCAACATAGAGAAAATAAAAATCCTCACAACTAGACCAATAAGCAACACCATGATAAATGGAGAAAAGACTGAAGTTGTCAAGGATTGCATTTGACTTGGATCCAAAATCCACACCCACGGAAGCATCTGTCAAGAAATCAAGCTACTTACTGCATTGGGTAAATCTGCTGCAAAAGACCTCTCTAAAGTGTTAAAAAGCAAAGATGTCAAAAGACCTCTCTAAAGTGTTAAAAAGCAAAGATGTCATCTTGAGAACTAAAGTGCACCTGACCCAAGCCATGGTATTCTCAATTGCTTCATATGCATGTAAAAGCTGGGCAATGAATAAAGAAGACCAAAGAATTGTTGCATTTGAATTATGATGTTGACAAAGAATTTTGAACATACCATGGACTGTTAGAAGAATGAACAAGCCTGTCTTAGAAGAAGTACAGCCAGAATGATCCTTAGATGTGAAGATGGCGAGACTTCATCTCACACATTTTGGACACGTTATCAGGAGGGACCAGTCCCTGGACAAAGACATCATGCTTGGTAAAGTAGAGGGTCAGCGAAAAAGAGGAAGACCCTTAATGAGATGGATTGACACAGTGGCTGCAACGATGGGCTGAAATATAGCAACGATTGCAAGGATGTCGCAGGAGTGGGCAGTGTTTTGTTCTGTTCTACATAGGGTCACTATAAGCTGGAACCAATTCGACGACACCTAACAACAATAACAACAGTTTTTATGGGAGCTGGTCGCTAGGTCTTTTTTCGTCCGTAGTCACTGGTGAGTTTGAACTGCTGACCTTTTGGTTAGCAGCTGAGCACTTAACCATTGCACCACCAGGGCTTCTTGCAATTTATGGACATATTAACATCCTTGCACCTATGTGTTACTTTTCCTATGCTGCTCCATTTTGCTTTTCCTTTTTTTTTTTTTTAAGAAAAAGATGTTATGTTAATGTCCACTGTGATAAAAGTGTGAAGGATAAAATGGAAATAAAAAGGAAGCTTAGTCACAGCAGAAAGGTGACTGAATCAAGAGATCTGTAACAAAGAATGACTTTGCCTAGAACATGATGCAAGCCAGGAGCTGAAAATTTGGTGAGAATGGGAATGAGGAACAGAACGTTACAGCTTCTCAGAAACTGGGAGGTCAGGTAAATAGCTATCACACTGAACGAGAAGGCAGCCAATCAAATGAAGGAAAACTGGTAACAGCACAGAAGACAGAGACTTCTGGTATGACAGCATGAGGAGATCTGCAGACTTGCTCCCTACCAAATTTGGTAAAAAATTATTTTAGAAAAACAAAACAACCCTTTAAAGTTGCTGGAAAATGGTCCTGGGGCATCCGGCACATGAAGAAACACCCACGTCTTCAAAAAATCTGCTAAAGTTCCGTAAGAACAATGAGGATCTGTGGTGTTTGAACAAAGAATGTTCCCTGCCTCTCCCCTCTCAGCTCAGCAAGACATAAGCTGCACTCCAGACTGGTGCAGCCAAGAACACAGCCCCTATTTCTTTGTTACCTCAATTCCCAATCAGTCGGCTATTTTCCTGGGAGGGGCAGGATGTCAGCATTTCTCACCCTGCCCCCAGCTACTTGTTGTTGAAGCTAAGTTCCAGGTGAATGTGGCCAAGAGGTAGGGGCTTCCTTGTTCAGCTCAGTCTCCACTGGTGAGAAGGAGGCTCTACCTTGGGTGCCACTGAGAATAGTGGAGCCTAATCACCCTTGGCCTAACTCATACAGTGGTGGTTCCATGCCAGAAAAGGCAAGCAGAGAACACCTGAGGCTACTGTCCACCCCCTCCACCTAACATTCAGTTTCTAAAGCTCCTGGTCAATAGAAAAAAAAATCATATTTCCATACACTGTAAACAATCCAAAATTAAAAAATGAATTTAAGAAAATGATTTGATTTACAATAGCATCCAGGAGAATAAAATACTTAGAAATATATTTGACCAAAAAAGTGGAAAACTTATACTCTAAAGACTACAAAACATTGTTGAAAGAAATTAAAGATGTAAATAAATGGAAAACCATCCATATTCACGCACTGGAAGACTTAATGTTGTTAAGATGGCATTACTTCCTAAATTTATTTATAGATGCAATGCAATCTCTATGAGAATTCCACCTGACTTCTTTGTAGAAATTAACAAGCTGATTCTAAAATTCTTATAGAATTGCAAGAGATCCAGAATATCCAAAGCAATCTTGAAAAATAACAAAGTAGGAAAATTCACACATCTTGATTTCAAAACTTACTACAAAGCAACAGTAAATAAGACAGCATAATACTGGCATGATAGACATATAGATCAATGGATTAGAATTAAGAGTCCTGAAATAAAACCATGTATCTATGGTCAACTAATTTTCAACAAAGGTGCCAAAACCATTCAAGGGAGAAAGAATAGCCTCTTCAACAAATGGTGCTGGGATAACTACAGCCAAACAGCCACATGCAAAAAATGAAGTTGGACCCATGTCTCACATCATATACAGAAATTAACTCAAAATGGATCAAGGACCTAAGTGTAAGAGCTAAAACTGTAAAATTCTTAGAACGAAATGCAGGGTTAAATCTTCATGACCTCAGATTTGGCAATAGATTCTTAGGCATGACATCAAAAGCATGAATAACAAAAGAAAAAATAGATAAAATAGACTTCATCAAAATGAAAAATTTTTGTGCTTCAAAGGACTCAATTAAGAAAGTGAGAAAACAACCCACAGAGTTGGAGAAAATATTTACACATTATATATCTAATAAAGGACTTGTAAGTGAGTATCTAAAACACTCATACAACTCAATAACAAAAGGACAAATGACTCAATTAAAAAATGGGCAAGATATCTGCATAGACATTTCTCCCAAGAATATATACAAATGGTCAATAAGCACAGGAAAAGATTCTCAAAATCATGAATCAGCCATCAGAGGAGAACAAATCAAAACCACAATGTGTTTCATACCCACTAGGGTAGCTAGAATCAAAAAGTCAGATAATAACAAGTGGTAGCAAGAACGTGAAGAAATTGGAACTCTATATACTGCTGGTGGGAACTAAAATGGCGCAATGACTTCAGAGAACAGTCTGGCAGTTCCTCAAATGATTAAGCATAGAGTTACCATATGATCCAAAACCTCTACTCCTAGGTATATACCCAAGTGAAATTAAAACATGTGTGCTTTACATTTACATGAATGTTTCTAGTAGCATTATTCACAGTGGAAAAAATGTAGAAACAATCCCAATGTCCATCAATTGATAAATGGACCAACAAAATGGGGTATATCCATACAATGGAATATTATTGGCCATAAAAAGCAATGAAGTACTGCTATAACATGGATGAACCTTGAAAATATGCTAAGTGCAAAAAAAGAACCAGTTAACCAAACCAGCTTCCATCAAGTCGATTCTGACTCATAGTAACCCTATAGGAGAGAGTGGAACTACCCCAAAGGGTTTCCAAGGAGCGACTGGTGGATGCAAACTGCTGATCTTTTGGTTAGCAGCCGAGCTCTTAACCACTGCGCCACCCACAAAGGACCACATATCCCACGACTCCATTTATATGAAATATGTAGAATAGGCAAATCTCTAGCGACAGAAAATAAATGAGTGGTTGATTAAAATTGGAAGGATGGGGTGGAGGGATTGGGCGACAGCTAATGGGTACAGGGTTTCTTTCTGAGGTGATGAAAATGGTCTAACCTGAACTGTGAATATACTAAAAATAATTGACTTGAACATTTTAAATTGGTGAATTATATGGTATGTGAATTAGATCTCAATAAAGCTATTTTTAAAAGTACAAGATATAAATTGAAAAAAATGTTCACTTCCGGTGAATGATCTGCAAGACTGTTATCATTTCTCCACAGCGTGTAGTTCATACCTGCCATATACCTGCACTGGGATAGATGAGCAGGCACTCCTGAAGGAAAGAGAAAATGCACAGTCCCTAAATTAAGCAGCAACAGAGTAGTTAGTGAAACAGATATGAGAGTCATATGAAAAATAAAGACAAATGCTATAGAAATACAGAAAAGGGAGAAATCTGCTAGTGGAATATGGATGACATTTGAAATGGGTCTTGAAGGGTATGTAGGATTTTAACTGGAGAAAAAATAACTGGGGAGAGAGAAACCATTACTGACAGAGGGAGCAGCCTAACAAAATCAGAGACAATGATCTAGAAACGGTGAATTGTTATTTATATGTTAAAAAAAAAAAGTGCTTAGAGTTATCAGAAGACTTCAGGAGGAAAGAGAGAAAGGAAGATTTCCAAGTTGAATACTATGGCAAAGAGTTTGAACAGTATTCTGCAAGCAATATAGTAACAGGGGATTAAGTCAGCAAATGATTGTTTTAGGAAGGGACAGTAAAAGCTCGCTTGCTTCCAAGAACCAGACATTATAGTACTGACATGGATCTACCATTAAAAGTGGTTCTCAAATGGGAAGCTTGTTAGAGGTGCCTTTCAAAACACATCTTTTCCTAGGGAAAACTACCTCCTTAGCAAAATCTTCAGCAAACCGTATAAAACATTGTACCTGTAGCAAAGGGCATTGTAATAAAGATAGGCATGATATTAATTTATTTTACCAAATATTAACTGTCATCTACTATAGAATGTGGAAGATAAAAAATAAATAAGATGCTGTTTCTTGTCTCCAAGTTTCTTCCTATAATCTATCTTAGAATTAGGAAAAACAAAAATATAAAAATTAAACAATGCAATGGTTGAACATGCTAAGGGCTGCTGAGCTAAGTCAGGCAAGCAGGGGGTAAGTCCCTACACCATTGGTCAGCAAATTATGGCCAAATCTGGCCACCACCCTTTTGTGTACAGCTGTGGGAATGATTTTATATTTTTAAATAGCTGAAAAAAAAACAACAGAAAAATATTTCAATGTATGTGAAAATTAGATGAAAGTCAGATTTCAGTGTCCATAAGTAAAGCTTTATCAGAACACAGCCATGCCCATACATTTATATATTATCTGTGACTGCTTTCATGTTCCAAAAGTTGAGTTCAGGAGTTGTGCTAGAGACCTTATGGTCTGCACAGTTTAAAATATTTACTATCTAGCCCATTAAGGAGAAACTTCTGTGACCTTCTTGGCTTTAGACTGAAAATTTGAAGATTGGTTGAGATGGCCTACCTCTATTTTCTCTTGGAGAACTATTCCTAATAGAGAAGAGGTCAGTGCAGGCGTGATTTAATATCCCATCCCAGCAGCAGCGCATTCAGTATAAGAGCATGTTGTTTTGTTTTATTCTCCCAAAACCATTCAACAAAAAATGACTTTTAAAAATAATTAGGGATGAGACTTTTATTTGGGGAGATAGTTATTGTATTAATATAAGGAGAGAAATTTGGATGTACTTATGAAAGGGATGGGATCTATATAATAATGCTATGTTCATAGAAAAGCTAGCTTCCTTGGTTTGTAATGTAGAAGACTGTTGTTGTTCTTAAGTGCAGTTGAGTCGGTTTTGACTGATAATGACTGTATACACAACAAAACGAAACACTACCCGGTCCTGCACCATCCTCATAATCATTGTTATGCTTGAGCCCATTGTTGCAGCCACAGTATCAATCCATATCATTAAGGGTCTTCTACTTTTTCTCTGACCCTCCACTTTACCAAACATGATGTCCTTCTCCAGGGACTGGTCTCTCCTGATAACAGGTCCAAAGTACGTGAGATGAAGTTTCACCATCCTTGCTTCTAAGGAGCATTCTGGCTATACATCTTCCAAGACAAATTTGCTCTTCATTCTGGTAGTCCATGGTATATTCAATATTCTTCACCAACACCATAATTGAAAGGTGTCAATTCTTCTCCAGTCTTCCTTATTCATTGTCCAGCTTTTGTATGCATATAAGAAATTTGAAAATATCATGGCTTGGGTCAGGCTCACACTAGTCCTCAAAGTAACATCTTTGCTTTTCAACACTTTAAAGAGGTCTTTTGCAGGAGATTTGCCCAATGCAACACATCATTTGATTTCCTGACAGCTGCTCCTGTGGGTGTTGATTGTGGATGCCGATAAATGAAATCTTTGACAACTTCAATTTTTTTATTGTTGTAATTAAATGAAGTTTACATTTCAAGTTAGTCTCCCATACAGAATTTTTTTTTACATACATTTTTATGAGACCCCAAAGGCTCACCCCATTCTGTGACAGCACACTCCTCCCCTCTGCCCCTGATTCCCCATGAACATTCAACCACCTCTTAACTCTCTCTGCCTTCCCATCACACCCCTGGATAGAAGCCACCCCTTTGATCGCTTGTATCCACTTGACTAAGTAAGAGGCACATTCTTCACAAGTATCACTTTATGTCCCACAGTCTAGTCCAATCCCTGTCTGAAGAGCCGGCCTCGGAAATTGTTTTAATGCTGGGGTGATAGAGAGTCCAGGGGCCATGCTTTCTGGGGCACCTCCAGTCTCAGTCAAACCATTAAGTCTGGTCTTCTTACTAGAATTTGAGTTCTGCATCCCATCGTTCTACTGCTCCATCAGGGACCCTCTGTTGTGTTCCCTGTCAGGACGTTCATTGGTAGTAGAGAGGCACCATCTAGTTCTTCTGGTCTCAGGCTGATGAAGTGTCTGGTTTATGAGGCCCATTCTGTCTCTTGGGCTAATACTTTCCTTGTGTCTTTGGTGTTCTTTCTTCTCCTTTACTCCAAGTGATTGGGACCAATTGATGCATTTTAGATGGCCGCTTGCAAGCTTTTAAGACCCCAGATGCCATTCACCAAAGTAGGATGCAGAACATTTTCTTAATAAGCTTTGTTATGCCAATTGACCTAGATGTCCCCTGAAAGCATGGTCCCCAGACCCCCCATCCCTGCTACTCTGTCTCTCAAAGTATTTGATTGTATTGAGGAAACTTCTTAGCTTTGGTTTAGTCCAGTTGTGCTAACTTCCCCTATAGTGTATGCTGTCCTTCGCTTCACCTAGGATGATTCTTATCTACTATCGAGTTAGTGAATAACCGTCCCCCACCCTCCCCACCCCCATAACCATCAAAGAATGTTTTCTTCTATGTTTAAACCTTTTCCTGAGTTCTTGTAATAGTGGTCTTATACAGTATTTCTCCTTCTGTGACTGACTAAATTCACTCAGCATAAGTTCCAGCTCCCACCAAGTTATATGATGTTACACATCTTCATAATTGTTCTTTATCAGTGTATAATATTCCATTGTGTGAAGATACCATAGTTTGTTTATCCATTCGTCCATTGATGGGCACCTAGGTTGCTTCCAACTTTTTGCTATTGTGAACAGTGCTGCGATGAACATGAGTGTGCATATATCTATTTGTGTGACTGCTCTTGTTTCTCTAGGATATATTGCAAAGAGCAGGATAGCTGGATCATATGGTACTTCTATTTCTAGCTTTTTAAGGAGGCGCCAAATCAATTTCCAAAGTGGTTGTACCATTTTACATTCCCACCAACAGTGTATAAGTGTTCCAGTCTCTCCACATCCTCTCCAGCATTTGTTATTTTGTGTTTTTTGGATTAATGCTAGCCTTGTCGGGGTGAGATGATATCTCATTGTAGTTTTGATCTACATTTCTCTAATGGCTAATGATAGTGAGCATTTCTTCACTTGTCTGTTAGCTGCCTGAATATCTTCTTTGGTGAAGTGCCTGTTCATATCCTTTGCCCATTTTTTAATTGGGTTATTTGTCTTTTTGCTGTTAAGGTTTTGCAGTATCTTGTAGATTTTAGAGATTAGACGCTGATCAGATTTGTCATAGCCAAAAATTTTTTGTCACTCTGTAGGTTGTCTTTTTATTATTTTGGTGAAGTCTTTTGATGAGCATAAGTGTTTGATTTTTAGGAGTTCCCATTTATCTAGTCTCTCTTCTGGTGCTGTGCATTGTCACTTATGGTTCATATTGTGTTTATCCCAGGTGTTAGGGCTCCTAGCATTGTCCCTATTTTTTCTTCCATGATCTTTATCATTTTTGATTTTATATTTAAGCCTTTGATCCATTTTGAGTTAGTTTTTATACATGGTGTGAGATATGGGTCTTGTTTCAGTTTTTTGTATATAGATATCCAATTATGACAGCACCATTTGTTAGAGACCATCTTTTCCCCAATTAATGGACTTGGGGCATTTGTCAAATATTAGCTGCTCGTAGGTGGATGAGCTTATATCTGGATTGTCAATTCTGTTCCATTGGTCTATGTATCTGTTGTTGTACCAGTACCAGTCTGTCCTGACTACCGTGGCAGTATAGTAGGTCTTAAAATCAGGTAGTGTAAGGCCTCCCACTTTGTTCTTCTTCTTGAGCAATGCTTTATTTATTCAGGGCCTCTTCGCTTTCCATATGAAGTTGGTAATTTGTTTCTCCATCTCATTAAAAAATGCTGGTGGAATTTGGATCTGGATTGCATTGTATCTGTAGATTGCTTTGGGTAGAGTTGACATTTTCACTATGTTGAGTCCACCTATCCATGAGTAATGTATATTTTTCCACTTATGCAGGTATCTATTAGTTTCTTGCAGTAGTGTCTTGTAGTTTTCTCTGTAAAGATGTTTTACATCTCTGGTTCGATTTATTCCTAAGTATTTAATCTTCTTGGGGGCTATTGTAAATGGTATTGATTTGGTGATTTCCTCTTCAAGTTTCTCTTTGTTGGTGTAAAGGAATCTAATTGATTTTTGTATGTTTATCTTGTATCCTGAAACTTTGCTGAAATCTTCTATTAGTTTCAGTAGTTTTCTTGTGGATTCTTTGGGGTTTTCTATGTATAAGATCATATCATCTGCAAATAGAGATAACTGACGTCTTCCCTACCTATTTGGACGCCCTTTATTTCTTTTTCTAGACTAACTGCTCTGGCTAGGACCTCCAGCACAATGTTGAATAATAGTGGTGATAAAGAGCATCCTTGTCTGGTTCCTGTTTTCAAGGGGATGCTTTCAAAGTCTCTCCATTCAGGATGATGTTGGATGTTGGTTCTGTATAAATGCCCTTAATTATACTGAGGAATTTCCCTTCTATTCCTATTTTTTTGAGAGTTTTTATCATGAATGGGTGTTGGACTTTGTCAAATGCCTTTTCTGCATCAATTGATAAGATCATGTGGTTCTTGTCTTTTGTTTATTTATGTGATGGATTACGTTGATTGTTTTTCTAATGTTGAACCATCCCTGCATACCTGGTATAAAATCCCACTTGGTCATGGTGAATTATTTTTTTGATATGTTGCTGAATTCTATTGGGTAAAATTTTGTTGAGGATTTTTGCATCAATGTTTATGAGGGATATCGGTCAGTAATTTTCTTTTCTTGTGGTGTCTTTACCTGGTTTTGATATCGGGGTTATGCTGGATTCATAGAATGAGTTTGGAAGTATTCCATCCTTTTCTATGTTCTGAAAAACCTTTAGTAGAAGTGGTGTTATCTCTTCTCTGAATGTTTGGTAGAATTCTCCAGTGAAGCCATCAGGGCCAGGGCTTTTTTTTGTTGGCAGTTTTTTAATAACCTTTTCAATCTCTTCTTTTATTATGGGTTTATTTAGTTGTTCTATCTCTGTTTGTGTTAATTTAAGTATGTAATGAGTTTCTAGAAATTTGTCCATTTCCTCTAGGTTTTCAAATTTGTCAGAGTGCAATTTTTCATAGTAATCTGTTATGATTGCTTTAATTTCAGTTGGGTTTTTTGTGATATCATCCATCTCATTTCTTATACGGGTTATCTGCTTCCTCTCCTGTTTTTCTTTTGTCAGTTTGGCCAATGGTTTATCAATTTTGTTGATCTTTTCAAAGAACTAGCTTTTGGACTTCTTAACTCTTTTAATTGTTTTTCTATTCTCCATTTCATTTAATTCTGCTGTAATTCTTATTATTTCCTTCCTTCTGGCACATGTGGGCTTCTTTCGCTGCTCTCTTTCTACTTGTTCCAGTTGTGGGGTTAATGCTTTGATTATGAGCCTTTCTTCTTTTTGGATGTGTGCATTAATTGCTATAAACTGACCTCTGAGCACTGCTTTCTCTGTGTCCCAAAGGTTCTGGTAGGATGTGTTTTCATTCTCATTTGACTCTAGGAATTTCTTTATTCCATCATTGATTTCTTCTATAACCCAGTAGTTTTTCAGCAAGGTGTTGTTCAGTTTCCATGTGTTTGATGTTTTTTTCCTTGCTTTTTCTGTTGTTGATGTCCACTTTTATGGCTTTATGGTCAGAAAAGATGTTTTGTAATATTTCAATATTTTGGATTTTGTTAAGGCTTGTTTTATAGCCTAATATGTGGTTTATTCTGGAGAATGTTCCATGTGCATTGGAAAAGAAAGTATACTTGGCCTCTGTTGGGTGCAGTGTTTGGTATATGTCTATGAGATCAAGTTGGTTGATTGTACCATTTAGCTGTTCCATGTCTTTGTTGAGCTTCTTTCTGGATGTTCTGTCCTTCACTGAAAGTGGTGTGTTGAAGTCTCCTACTACTATTGTGGAGCTGTCTATCTCTCTTTTCAGAGCTGTTAGAGTTCGTTTTATGTATTCTGGAAACTTGTTGTTGGGTGCTTAAATATTTATTAGAGTTATGTCCTCCTGCTGTATTGACCCTTTAATTATTATATAGTGCCCCTCCTCATCCTTTGTGGTGGATTTTACTTTAAAGTCTATTTTGTCAGAGATTAATATTGTCACTCCTGCTATTTTTTTTTCTCCTTTTTTTTTTTTTTTTAATTGTACTTCAGGTGAAGGCTTACAGAACAAATAGTTTCTCATGAAACAGTAGTACACATATTGTTTTATGACATTGGTTAACAACACCACAACATGTCAACCCTCTCCCTTCTCCTCCTTTTTTTTTTTTTGGTGAAAATATACATAGCAAAGGATACACCATTTCAAAAATTTCTACATGCACAATTCAGTGACATCAACTACGCTCTTCCAATTGTGCTGCTATTCTCACTTTAGATGAAGGTTTACAGAACAAAATAGTTTCTCATTTAATAGTTAGTACACATGTTGCCCTATGAGAATGGTTAACAACTTCATAACACATCAGCACTATCCTTACTCAACCTTGGGTTCCCTATCACCAACTTTCCTGTCCCCTTCTGCCTTCTGGCCCTTGTCCCTGGACTGCTGTGCCTCATTAGTCCCATTTGGTTTTATGGGGCTGTCCACTCCCAGGCTGAACGGTGAACCTCAGAAGTGACTTCACCACTGAGCTAAAAGGGTGTATGGGGGCCATACTCTCAGGGTTTCTCCAGTCTCCTTTAGGCCAGTAAATCTGGTCTTTTTTTGTGTGAGTTAGAATTTTGTTCTACATCCTTCTCTAGCTCTGTTGAGAACCCTCTGTTGTGATGTTGGTCAGAGCAGTCAGTGGTGGTAGCCGGGCACCATCTAGCTGTACTGGACTCAGTCTGGTGGAGGCCTTGGTAGTTGTGGTCCATCAGTCCTTCAGACTAATCTTTTCCTTGTGTCCTGTTCTCTTCTTTCTCCCTTGCTCCCAAAGGGATGAGACCAGTGGAGTATCTTAGATAGCTGCTCCTGCTGTTTTCTGAGTTTTGTTTACTTGATATATTTTTTTCCATCCTTTGAGTTTTAGCCCACGTGTGTCTTTAAGTCTAAGGTGCATCTCTTGTATTCAGCATATAGATGGATCATGCTTTTTTATCTAATCTGCCACTCTCCGTCTCTTTATTGGTGCATTAAGTCTGTTTACATTCAGCGTAATTGTTGATAGGTATGAGTTTAGTGCTGTATCCTGATATCTCTTTTTGTGTGTTGTTCACAATTTCTTTGTTCTCCTCAATTTTCTGTGCTGAGTCGTTTTTCTTTCTGTATTTTTTTCATCTTTTTCTTTGTTGTAGATTTTGAGTTTGCTGAGTCTTTACGTTTTTCTACTTTTTTATTTTGATTTGTAGGATTGTTAGATTCTTTGTGGTTACCTTAATATTTACCCCTATTTTTCTAAGTTTATACCAGTCTTTTATTACCTTATATCCCCTTAACCTCCCCTCCATATAGAAAATCAATGTCTCCATTTTTTAAGTCCCTCTTTTTTTGTTTCAGTATTATCCTTTTTTACATATTGATATCTGTTTCCCTATTTTCAATGTTATAGCTTTGATGTATTTTCGATTTCTGTATCTGAGTCAATATCTGGTTGCTCTGTCCTGTGTTCTAGTCTTGCATTGTTATCTGGTGTTATTGATTATCTAACCATAGGGCTCCCTTTAGCATTTCTTGTAATTTTGGTTTGGTTTTTGCAAATTCCTTGAACTTCTGTTTATCTGGAAATGCCCTAATTTAGCCATCATATTTGAGAGACAGTTTTGCTGGATATATAATTCTTGGCAGGCAGTTATTTTCCTTCAAGGTTTTAAATATGTCATCCCATCACCTTCTAGTCTGCATGGTTTCTGCTGAGTAGTCTGAGCTTATTCTAATTGACTCTCCTTTGTACATGATTTTTCATTTATCCCTAGCTGCTCTAAAACTCTCTCTTTATCTTTGGTTTTGGTAAGTTTGATTATAATATATCTTTGTGACTTTCTTTTGGGATCTACCTTATGTGGGGTTCGATGAGCATCTTGGATAGGTATCTTCTCATCTTTCATGATATCAGGGAAATTTTCTGTCAACAAGTCTTAAACAATTTTCTCTGTATTTTCTATTATCCGCCCCCGTTCTGGTACTGCAATCACTCGTAGGTTATTTCTCTTGACAGAGTCCCACATGACTCTTAGAGTTTATTCATTCTTTTTAATTCTTTTATCTGATTTTTCCTCAGATAAGTTGGCATCAAGAGCTTTATCTTCAGTGTCACTATTTCTAACTTCTACTGCCTCAATTCTGCTCCTATGACTTTCTATTGAGTTGTCTAATTCTGAAATTTTATTGTTAATCTTCTGGATTTCTGATTGCTGTCTCTCTATGGATTCTTGAAGCCTATTAAATTTGGCATTATGTTCTTGAATAACTTTTTTAAGTTCCACTACTACTGTGTCTGTATGTTCCTTGGATATTGCTGCATTGTGTAGAATTTCCTTTCTAATTTCTAGAAGAGTTCTGTATATTAATCTTTTGTATTCTGCCTCTGGTAATTCCAAGAAGTTCTCTTTCTCCAGAGAATTTATGGGATTCTTTATTTTGGGAGCTTGGTGAAGCCATCATGGACTGCCTGTGTATGTGACTTGATATTGACTGTTGTCTCTGAGCCATCAATAATTTATTATAATTTTATTTTGTATTTGCTTAGTGATACCTAGCTTCTTATTTTGTTTTATTTTGATATGCCCAAATAGGCTGCTCATGTTCACTAGTTTGATTTTTGACACCTTTGGATCTCTAACATCCTGTCACCCAGTAGTTTGTTCTGTAACTAAGTATGTGCACACAGGAGTCCATTAAATTTTCCTATATTGTTTCAGATTGGGTGTTCAGGCAGTCTCTCACTCCCAGTCCTACAGAGGCATGGGTGATTGGTGCAGACACTGAAATCTGGCTGTTCTGGGGATCACTCGCTGAGCCAGGCAGGGGGCTGATGGCTGCCCCTGAGAGTCTGAAAGGAAAGTGTGTCCCTATTCTTTAGGGTGAGTAGGTAGGTGAATTTCGCAGCTGGACTATGAGTACCCCACTCTGTTGGCTGTAAAGACTTGAGGGCACCACTTTTTCTTGGACTCCTGTAGCAGGTGACTAGGTGCTTTAGGTGCTACCACCAGTCCTCAAGCCCCTGCTGCAGATCGCTATAAGTGCTTACTTAAGGGGCAGGGCTGTTTTGAGGGTCACAAATCTGCCAGTTCACAGCTGAAGCAGTTGAAGTTAAACTTCAGATGTTTGCCCTGTTGTACTGTGGTAGTGAAGACTAATACTGTTGAGATGGGTCCCCAGAAGTCTATACAGGGGTGTAAGGCACTCAGAGTCTGCGGACCCCTGATACCTGTGCCTAGGAAAGGAGCTGTGCTGACCCTGTGTTCCTGGCTTAGGGGAGCCAGTAGCTTATTTGTTCCCTGTCCAAGGCCAGGAGAATGGGTCAGGGTGCCTTTTGGGATCTACTTCTGGCCCAGCAGACTCCCGATGCAGAGCATGGAGGGAGGAGGTAAAAGGGAGAGAGGTTTTTCCCAAATGGGCTTTTTTTTTTATATCCCCAAGAAAGGGTGCACGCATGTACTTATCTTAGCCTCTTGGGAGCTGCTTTTCACTGGTTCGGAGTGTCCAAGCAGAATCTCTGCTGCCTGGTCTCTCTCGATGTGGAAACTGCTTCTGAAGCATGCGCACAGCACAGCTGTTTGCCTGCTTCACTGCGGACCGGTGTGGCTGCGGGGCTGCGGTTTCGCCACCACAGTTCTGGCCCTCTTCACTTCTTCCAAACCATCTCCATTTCTTGTATCACTCAGATGGATTTCTCAACTTTGCCTTGTTCAGGACTCCTAGATATTCATACAGAATCAAGTCACTTGTTGTTCCAGGTCTTTGTTGTAAGAGGGATATAGGAAGCATCTAACTACTCCGCCATGTTCACCATGCCTGACAACTTCAATTTTTTTTGCCGTTGATCATAATGTTGCTTTTTGGCCCAGTTGTGAGGATTTCTGTTTTCTTTAGGTTGAGGTGCAATCCATACTGAAGGCTGTATGTAGTCTTTGATCTTCATCTGTAAGTGCTTCAAATCCTCTTTACATTCTGCAAGCAAGGTTGTGTCATCTGCGTATCAAAGGTTGTTAATGAGTCTTCCTCCAATCCTGATGCCATATTCTTGTTCATGTGGTCCAACGTCTCAAATTATTTGCTCAGCATACAGATTAAACAAGTATCGTGAAATGATACAACCTTGATGCACACCTTCCTGACTTTAAACCATGCAATATCCCCTTGCTCTGTCCGAATGACTGCCTCTTGGTCCATGCACGGTTTCTTCAAGAGCACAACTGAGTGTTCTGGAATTCCTATTCTTCCCCATGTTATCCATAATTTGTCATGATTCATATAGTTGAATGTCTTTGCATAGTCAATAAAACACAGGTAAACACCTTTCTGGTATTCTCTGCTTTCAGCCAAGATCCTTCTGACGTCAGCAATGTATCCTTCATTCCATGTCCTCTTCTAAATCTGACTTGAACTTCTGGCAGTTCCCTGTCTACGTACTGCTGCAACTTCTTTTGAATGATCTTCAATAAAATTTTGCTTGTGTGTGATATTAATGATATTGTTTGATAATTTCCTCATTCACTTGGAACACATTTGTTTGGAATGGGCACGGATATGGATCTCTCCCAGTCGGTTGGCCAGGTAGCTGTCTTCCAAATTTCTTGACATAGATGAGTGAGTGCTTCCAGCATTGCATCAATCTGCTGAAACAGCTCAGCTGGTATTCCATCAGTTCCTGGAGCCTTGTTTTTTGCCAATGCTTTCAGTACAGCTTGGACTTCTTCCTTCAATACCATTGGTTCTTGATCATATCCTACCTCCTGAAATGATTGAACATTGACAAATTCTTTTCAGTACAGTGACTCTATATTCTTCCCATCTTCTTTTGATGCTTCCTTTTGATGCTCAAGGTAGAATCCTTCAATATTGCAATTCAAGACTTGAATTTTTTCTTCAGTTCTTTCAGCTTGAGAAATGCAGAGCGCGTTCTTTCCTTTTAATTTTCTAACTCCAGGTCTTTGCATATTTCATTATAGTACTTTGCTTTGTCTTCTCGAGCTACCCTTTGAAATCTTCTGTTCAGCTCTTTTGCTTCATCATTTCTTCCTTTCACTTTAGCTACTCTAAGTTCAAGAGCAAGTTTCAGTATCTCTTCTGGCATCCATTTCAGCCTTCTCTTTCTTTCCTATCTTTTTAAAGACCTCTTGCTTTCTTCATGTATGATGTCCTTGATGTCATTCCACAACTTGTCTAGTCTTCGGTCATTAGTGTTCAATGCAACAAATCTATTGTTGAGATGGTCTCTAAATTCAGGTGGGATATACTCAAGGTAGTGTTTTGGCTCTCATGGACTTGCTTAACTTTCTTCAGTGTTAACTTGAACTTGCTCATGATCAATTGATAGTCTGTTCCACAGTCAGCCATTGGCCTTGTTCTGATGATATTGAGCTTTTCCATGGTCTCTTTCCACATATGTAGTCGATTTGATTCCTGTGTATTCCATCCAGTGAGGTTCACATGTATAGTTGCTGTTTATGTTTTGAAGAAAGGTATTTGCAATGAAGAAGTCATTGGTCTTGCAAAATTCTATCATGTGATCTCCAGAGTTGTTTCTATCACTAAGGTCATATTTTTCAACTACCGATCCTTCTTTTTTGTTTCCAATTTTCATATTCCAATCACCAATAATTGATCAATTTCAGACTGCTGAAGTCTGTAAATATCTTCAATTTCCTCATCTTTGGCGTTAGTGGTTGGTGTGTAAATTTGAATAATAGTCATATTAACTGGTCTTCCTTATAGACATATGGATATTTTCCTTGTAGGCATTTGGATATTATCCTATCACTGACAAACTTGTACTTCAGGATAGACCATGAAATGTTATTTTTTGACGATGAATGTGACGCCATTCCTCTTCAAGTTGTCATTCCTGGTGTATTAGACCATATGATTGTCTGATTCATACTGGCCAATAGCAGTCCATTTCAGTGCACCATTGCCTAGGATATCGATATCTATGCATTCCATTTCATTTTTGATGACTTCTAATTTTCCTTCTAGTTTTCCTAGATTCATACTTCGTACGTTCTGTGTTCCAATTATTAATGGGTGTTTGCAGCTGTTTCTTTTTGAGTTGTGCCACCTCAGCAAATGAAGGTCCTGAAAGCTTTACTCCATCCATGTCCTTAAGGTTGACACTAATGTAGGGGTCTAGGAAGTAGAAAAGGACAGATTAAAGAGTAACCCAGTGAATTGAAATATTTTTTGCAGCCAATGAGATTGATGTTTATTCTCAAGCTAGCTTCTTGAGACAAGATGGCTGCAACTACTTTTTTTGATTAACTAGTTATTTTCATAGTGACCTAGCACACCACCTTATAATGTTTTTTTATCCTTATTTTGCAGAAGATGTTGAAGAAATTCAGAGATTGTGCTGAACTTGAGAGAAAGCAGAACAGCTTTGACTTAGCTAGGGTTTGAACTTTGCACAAGCAGCTTTTCCAAAAAATCTTTTTCCTCAAATCTGGTTAACCTGACGGAAGGCCTCCTTGAGTGCTTGGTGAAGATTTCTTTACCTTTTAACTGTTTCCCGCTTTGCCTATCCTCAGAGTATGATGGAAATGCAAACTTTCCACCTTATCTTTTTCTTTAGTAGCTTTGCTAAGGGCGTGAGAGCCTACAGTCACTTATTTTTGGAGTCAGTGTTAACAATTTTAGATTTTTTTTCTGCATACACTGTTCTAGCAGTAAGCAGATTCTGAACAAATCCCCAAAGTAAATCATTCACTGAAGCTTTCTCTTATTTGTCATTTTGAAAGATTGAATAAACATCAGTAAAAGAAGCAATCCAAGTTCTCATGCCAAATATGTGCATGTCCAAGACCAGAATTTCTTCAAGTTTGATTGTGGATATGGAGCCTAAAGTGATAGGTGTTTTTAATTTTCTTTCTTTTTTCCTCCCTTCCACTTCATTCACATTCTCTGGTATTGATGGGCCTTGGAAATAGGGTTGCTTGCTGCTTAAGGAAATTTCTGCTCTAGCAGGCTGAAGGCTGGGTTATTTTGTATTTTATTTGGAAGAAGACTTGATTTCAGATCAGTGGATTACTGATTGTGGCTCAGAGAATCTTTTCCAGATGGCTGTAGGTTGTTCCAAAACACAAAAGTACCCATTTGGTCTAAAGCCTGAACGAGAGTCCCAGAGAGCATCGGAAAAAGGTTGGAGGAGATTATTTCTGTTGCTGGAAACTCATCTATAGTATCTATGTTGTTGCTGTTGTGTGCCATCGAGTTGGTTCCGACTCATAGCAACCCTATAGGACAGAGTAGAACTGTTCCATTGGGTTTCCAAGGAGCAGCTGGTGGATCCTAACCGCCAGTCTTTTGGTTAGTAGCCGAGCTCTTAACCATTGTGCCACCAGGGCTCCATTGTATCTATAGAACTAGGCTAAACTGAGCAAGAGAAGAGGACAGAGTGCATCTTGGGTTCCTTCTCCCTTCTTTCCACTCTAATTTTAAGGGAAAGCTACATAAGAATTTTTTGTTGTTGTTGCATGTTTTCTTGTCTTTTTTTTCTTTTTTTAAAAGCATAAGGATTTTCACTCTTCTATTTAACTATTATATTTTACTAATAGAGACATATGGTTTGTCACTTTGTTAGTGTTGCTTCCCTATCATCCTCTCCGTGTCTATGTGCTTTCCCATATTTTCTCCTTCCCTCCCTATTTTTTAGACTCTCTGATTTTTCTTTCTATTTTCATTGATCTCTCATTGCAACCTTTTTATTTCATTTTCTGTTTGAGAAACTCAAACACTTTCGGAGGCCAGACAGGCAATATAAATATGTGAAGTGGCAGGGCTATGCATTGGGAAGTAGTAAAGGCTAGCAAACTGAAACGCAAAATCTTATTAACTAATAAAAGAGTTCTTGGGTGAAATAAATGATTAAGCCCGTGGCTACTAACCAAAAGATTGGAGGTTCAAATCCACACAGAGGTACATTAGAAGAAAGGCCTGGTGATCTACTTCTGAAAAATAAGTCATTGAAAACCCTACAGAGTGCAGTTCTACTCATCACTTTGCCCTGAGTCAGAATGCGCTCCACAGCAACTGGTATTGGCTGATATACAAGACTAGAGTGCCAGGTTCCAGTTCCTGGTTATCACCTTGCAACTGATTCTCTGTTTCATTCCATCTTTCTCAAAAATACACAGGATAAGAGTTGGCTTTACAATTTTCAAATTCTGGCTCTGCAAGTTACTTGCTCTGTGAATTGGGCAGTTAATCTCTCTGTACCTGTTTCTTCATCAGAAAAATGGGATAATAATGGCAATTATCTATTGAGCTGTAATAAAGGTTATGTGAATTAATACTTATAAAGAACTTAGATGGTACATACAACTCAGATGTACTATATAAGTATTTTAAAAAATAAATATTAGATTTTATTATGGCCAGGAAGCCTGCACTAATATTTTCCTAAATTTCGTTTTTCTCTTATTCTCCCTGCCCTCCTCCAACCTCTGTGTTCTTGAGGGAAACACAGACAAGGAATCAACATACACAAGCAGACAAAGAAGACACTGATAACCATTTGATTATTAGCTGGGCCAGTACTAATTACCCAATGATTGGCTGTCTGGTTGAACCATGCTACTTAGACAACACCTGAAGAGATTTCTCACTACCTTGAAAGCCCAAATTTGAATCTTATTACCCGATTCAGATGTTAGGGCTTGGAAGGCACCTAGTAGTATCTTTGTGTCTTTGCAGAAGTATAAGTATTTTAACAACAATTAAGACTATTTTCTCTTTCCCTACTGATTCCCTATCCTATCCCTTACTGAGCCCTGCTGGCCCAGTGGTTAAGAAATGGGCTGCCGACCAGAAGCTTGGCAGTTCGATCTCACCAGCTGCTTTGTGGGAGAAAGATGTGGCAGTCTGCTTCTGTAAAGATTTGCAGCCTCGGAAACCTTATGGGGCAGTTGTACTCTGTAGTATAGTGTCACCATGAGTTGGAATGAACTGAAATGAATTTTATTGTTTTTTTTTTTTTAATCCCACTCAGTCCCACTCTGCCTCTTATTGCTCCCTCCTTCACATTTATGTTGTTGTTGTTGTGTGCCGTGGCATCAATTCCGACTCATAGTGACCCAATGTGACAGAGTAGGACTGCCCCCACAGGGCTTCCTAGGCTGTAATCTTTATGGGAACAGATCACCAGGTCTTTTCTCTCACGGAGCTGCTTGTGGGTTCAAACCAACAACCTTTCAGTTAGCAGGCTAGCCCTTAATTAACCATTGCACCACCAGGGTCCCTCTTCACATTCACAGGGAGGCATCAACACCTCTGTGTTTTGGGATCTGACAAGAGGAAAACTGAGGAAACATTTAGTTTGGCTTTGTAGAGAGGTACTTAACGCAGTTTTTAGTCACTTCCTTGTATAGTTCAATTATTGCTATCTGTCCCAGGGTAGAAGTGGCTTCTAAAAATGATTCTAATGCTGATAAATTTAAATTTTAAATGCTTACAAGAGTATTTAAGATTAGTCATGGCACAAGAATGATTGAAAAGCCCTGAAATCTTACAGCTCATAAATAAAAGAACTTGAAAGTGATTTTTGAAATCTTGACAACAATCTTAAAACTGTATATGACATTACAAATAACAGGTTGTGAAATTTAAAAAAAAATAACTTTCTAAACTATCAATAATGAAAAAAACTCAACCAACTATGCTGGAAGAAGGACTGAATTATTGTTCTTTTCTCTCTGTAGACATTAATGCTACAAAGGCGGACTCACAGAGCAGTGGAGTGAACAGGAGTGGCAGGAGAATAAGTCAGGCAGGTTCTGAGCTCTCACATCCAATTTAGCACATGAAATGGATGTGAATAGATAATTCATGGATTTACATGACCATTTAAGGATGATTCTGTCTAGTAAATGTGGCCCAATCAACATCTTGCCTACTCTCCGGAGTGGTGGGTGGTGATGGGGGAGGTAAAGTTCCAGCTCCTAATGGAGTTTAATATTTAGGAAAATTAAGATTAATTATTTGTAACTTTTCTGTAAGGAAGCGTGGTCTTCAATCATTTATTTATATCAGTATTCACTGAAGAATATTTTATACTATGCTATTTGTTTTGTTGCTCAAAATGTTTCAATGTTTGCCATTGGGAGCTCTATCAGGTTGGTTTCTGTGTCCATTTTGCATGCACCCATTCTTTTGTTTTTTGAGCACTTCCTTAATTTCTTTCTTATTCCAGGCTCGTCTTGTGTTTTCCCTGCCCTCAGCCCTAGAACTAGCCATTATTTCTGTGATTGGAGAATGGTATTTAGAAACCAAAATCTGAGTGCTGGGCAAGCTTATTGCTGCTGGGGTACATTGCTTCTAGAATCTCTCAGCAAACAGACTTTGATAATATATGTATACATATTAATTTATGTACATACACATCTCAGTAATTGTTTTGTGTATATCCATCTGTATCTATATTAAACTAAACATACTGTTTCATACTGATGTGTCCAACTCTAATCTAGTACCACAAAGTTCATTCTAGTTTTCCTTTCTCAATTATCTGTAACTTCCCGCTCCAACAGTGAGAAACCGGGTATCCATCATTCATCATCCATTTAATATTTATTCAATTTCAATATACATGTAAAGCCCTTTCAGAATTACTGAACTGTATCTCCATGAGAAACAAATTTAGGTGACTAGAGTACAGGGTTTATAAATGGTTTCTTTTGTCTTTAGCCTTACAGTTTGTGGTCAAACATCGTTTGCCAAAGTTACTTAGGTAAGCTGCTTTTTTTCCCCCATCTCCTTCAGTGCAGGTAGGTATTTATTTGTAATGTAATTTGAGTCATTTGCCCTCCAACATTCTAGATGATGCTTTTTCTTTTCTCTTTTAGTTTTAATACAGTAAAATTCTTTTTTTTTTTTTATGTACAGTTGTATGAGTGTTGGCAAATGGATAGAGTCCTGTATCCCCCACCCAGTTCAACTCGTTTTTGAACTCAGTAAGTTAAGTTCATGTCCTGATCTCCACATAAAAGTTCTGCCATCAGGGATCATCTCTGTATTATCTCTTACCCACACATCAAATGCCTTTGAAATATCTCATGGTTATAATATAAAAGAAAAAAAAAAGCAAAGACTAATCTTAACATTAATATTGTGTGCATTCGTTCCATCTTTGTCTTTTCTATTTTCCTATTAACAAGTATAATGTATTTATCAGATTAGGATAAGTAATAGATCCTAAATTATTTCTGCAATTGTAATCTAGGTTCTATTCTTTATAGCCAATTTAATTATGAAAGTTTGAAAATTCAAAAACCACACCATTAATAAGGCATCTCATTTATTATCTGTATAAACCACTTAAATATTTTATGGTATTGTCTTGACCAATCCTTTTATCGTATAATCCCTTTTTAATTCAGCATATTTTTCTGCTAATAGTATTTTTCAAATTGTCTAATTTTATCTTGGTTTCTATAACATGTTTTGAATCTGAATAATTATCACTGTTTATTTAATTTGTTCCCTTGGAGATGTACGGTATACGGTTGTAACACCTTACAAATCTCTTTTTAAATTGATAAAGTTTATTTCTTCCTGGCTTGTTTTGGAGATTAACAGAAGATGCTTAAAAACATATTTTCTGAAAGCCTACCTGGAACATAGAGCTCTCAGATCTACATATTTAAGTATTTTGCTTTGCATTCAAGGTTGTCAACATGATGCGTGGGCTCTGCTTTTGCAATTATTTTAAATGTGGTTATTAAATCCCTTCAGGAAATTGTTCTCCAGTTCTTGCATTTTCTTATCTACCCCTCCTTTCCTTTGCTAAGGTGCTAAAAGTATGTTTCTTTTGAGAAATACACTTGCTTTTCATTAAGAAATCAAAAGAGGTGAGGAGTGTAGAGAGGCTGACAGAAGATAGAAAACAGTGTTCAGAGAAGAGAGAAACAATTATGGTAAGTGAAAGTTTCAATTTTAGATGAAGGCTTGAAGGTCAGAAGAAAGAAATTAGTAGTTCACGCTGAAGTAAAATTTAAGGTAAACACAACTTTAACTCAGAAAAGAATCTTTAGTCATTTAGTTGCATAATTATTTTATAGTTTCAAAATAAAAATTGAAATAAACATTTCCAAATCTTTGACTAGAAGATGGGAATATTATACAATGTAATAATTTCAATCAAGTATCTTTTGAATGAACAGAAATATTTGCATTTTTATTTTTTATTGCCAATTTAATGGTAATCGGCAATATGATTAAAGGCTTTTAATTGAGCTGTCATAAATGACATAAATCAAGGATGGCAAATATCTAGTACAAACAGCACCACTCTACAATGACATGCCCATGCCAGACATCACCAATCAACCACAGTGCTCTTTCCCTTATTTCAGCACAGGTCTCAGAATCCTTCTCATTATAACATCCGTAGGCATTCAATACCAAGCATTCAAAGGCAAAGTAAAATTTAAACTTATTTTGCTATTGATTATACAAACTTTAACCTCTCACCTCCCTGAGATACCAAATGCATGGGAAACATTCTATGTGCAAGTTGTTGTATAGGTTAGGTTTTCTCTATTGATCCAAAAAAAAAACTCTTATTAAATGTCATGTAATTTCTTAAGATTTATCACAGTAGATATTCTTTCTACATACATGACATTATAAATTAACAAAAAATTTCCTACTCCAGAACATGAAAAAATTATGAAAGATCTGCTATAGATGCATTATTTCCAGAGAGCATGCTTAGAGCCCCAGACATGAAGATTAAGTGATAAAGTCACTTAACAAAATAGTCAAATACGTAACAGGTATTTTAATGAAACTCAGAGAATATGAGGATTTTGAGTGGAATTAATACAGTAAAATAATGAGCAGGATTTACATTTACTGGGAGCTATATAAAAAACAACAACAACAACAAATCAATCTACACTAAGTTCATTTAGCCTCAGTTTTAGACCTCCTAGAACAGGAATTGTATAGCCTACAAAACAATTTATATTTTATCTGTACCATCTAATTAATTAAATGGCCCCAGAGTACCAGACTCACAAATCTCGTTAATAGCTGAATACTGAAATAAAGGCTGTTCACCCCTACTAGAATAATATTTGCATATCCCCACCTGTGATGGGTAATAAGTACCTGCCACAAATCAGAATTATGAATTTTGTACGCCTAACAAAACCACAGGGGAAATTATACCTCAGACATTCCATAATAATTGCAGCTAAGCTGTTTAGTGCCATCCACTTATTCTGCCTGAAGTGTTTAAAGCAGCAACAGTTGTAAATGAATTCAGGCACATATTCAAGGGAGTGTTTTTTTTTTTTTCCCCAAAAAGTTTTTCTGTCTTTCCATATGTAATTATCTTTACCAAAGTATTCAGCTGTAAGTTATAATGCGTTCACAGTTAAAGTAGCAAATTTAAAAAAGAAGAGAGAGAGAAAGCCTTCCATAAGCCTATTAGGTGTATTTTAGAATGCTGTTGTTGAAACTTTGGAATAGCTGAAGATAGGTTTTGAGACAGTGACACTATGAAATTTAGGTTGACTAGTTGGGGTAGGATTCTAATTGTGCAATCTGTAAATTGGTAAATGATATTCAGAGTATGTAGTCCAGAAAACCATGGTGTTATGGTGGAGCAAATATTGGACTAGCAACCCCCGTTTCAAGATTACATAACATGGTCTGTCCCTAAAATGGCTTGTCTGAGCTCCAGGATTGGGCTGCGGATTCCATAGGGCCCCTGGGAGTAATCCAGCCTGAGACCACCACAGTTCCAGACCCCTGGCTGGGAACAGTGAGAGTTGCAAGGGACTTACCTCTCCTTAGCATTAAGCTCCTATATGGAAATTATGGCAGTACCCAGCCTAGAGTATCACAGAGCAAGAAATAGTAGATACCTTAGCATTAACTGGTAGATAGCAGTAACCATGTTCTAGTATAACTCCAAAAGAGACAAGATTTTATCTGTTTAGGAGATATGGACGTTACTTAACATCTTTGATGGTCGTGAGGTGTAGCGGATAGGTAAATTAACTACATAAATACCAGAAGACCCAATGTCAACTATTGCCAAGAATTAGCTTTGAGATCTTGAGCAAGTTAATTTCTCTGAGTTTCTCTCCACCCATCTACAAAATGCCAACAAAAAATAGTTTCATCTATCTATCAACTGGTCAGCTTACTGCTTGGGATGGTTGTGTGCCCGAGTAGCTATATTGTACATACCTTAGCATCACACAGGTAAGTAATTGTCGGTCTTTATTTCCCCCATTAGGGATTTGGCTCTTGGCTGCCTGCCTGAAGAAAGCTTCTCTGTTGAAGAGACTTTACTACATACAAAAAGGAAGGATATAGGGGAGAAAACACGAAAGGAATTGAATTCTTCAGTGGCAAAGAATATCTTTCTACCTACTTAGTTTTTCTGTGTGTGCTTACCCTGTGTGTGTGTGTGTGCGTGTAAAAAATAAATAAATAAGCCTCATATTCGAGAAAAGGGCTTTAAAAATAATTAGGATTTATATATTTTCTAAAGAGTGGGCAGCGTGCAGTGAGTCACCAAGAGGTGATTAAGTCAGGTTGTTTGAGGCTCCCTAAGGTGACAGGATGGTCTGTGGGCTTTAGAAAGAAAGCTTATATAGCCTATTACCATGATGAAGTGAAATTTAAAATTACATTTCATGTTTGTAAAGGACTAACAGGCAAGGTCCCTATGGATTGTCAAATACTACATAAAATGCTATAAAAACCAGACCATAATCTCTCACTAACTTACACATTAGCCTCCGGCAGTAAAGATGGTTTTTATTGGAAGCAGATTTTGTGAGGGGAAAAAAAAAGTTATGCACAGTATATCCTGGCTTTTCAGGCACTTTGCTTCTTCCTTGAGTTAACATGATGTATTCCAAGTGATTAAATAAACTTGTCTAGCAGCTCTTCTCCTGCACTTGAAAGGAGGCAAAGTAAAGAAGGATTTACTCTGAAGAGAGCTCTTAATTCTATCACTGAAAAGTCTCCCTGTTTTATTCCAATCACTATTACAGAAACCAAGAAAGACAAGACAAAAAAAAATAAAGCTTCTAAAATAGCTTCTTGTAGAGACCTGCTTGTACTCCATGTACTGTTTCACTTACCACCTTCTACCTTTGAAAAGCAAAAGTAATAA
The DNA here is from genome assembly GCA_030035585.1 of Dugong dugon. Taxonomy (NCBI): domain Eukaryota; kingdom Metazoa; phylum Chordata; class Mammalia; order Sirenia; family Dugongidae; genus Dugong; species Dugong dugon. Next base: position 132,658,127 of record CM057462.1, read on the forward strand.
ATGCAGGAAGAATGCAGGGGACAGAGGAGGTATTGTCAGCTCCATGAGTGCACATGACCCAGGGAGATAATAGTCTGGGTTTTAATTCATTTATTATCATTGAGGTGCTGAGAAAAGCTAGTCAAACATTTTGATAGACTGTTAATTTTTTTCATCAGGAATAACTGACTTTGAACAGTTTACACTCAGATTTACAACACATGGCAAATTTATAAGTGATCTCTAGATTAAACATTCTAGAAGTGAGCATATCTGTGTCTTTTCTTCTGTTCTCCTTTCAAGAGTTAGGGATTTGCAGTGGTCTGAAAGCCAGTCTAAGCTTTCTTGTGAGGATTTACTGCTGGCTATTTAAATTTGGGTTTTTATATCCATAAATGTGGGCTATTTCCAGAGCTAGCTTGAGCAGAAATTCAAAGTTCTGCCTTCCTTCAGTGCACTTGGCTCTGTCAATTGAGGACTGCCTCTCCAGGACTTACATAGTTGAAATGGAAAGGGTGGTGGCCAGCCTGTGTTCTGAAAATCCCGTTAAGTGGCCCATGTATAATCACATACTTTATTTCCTAAAAATTTGTTGTGCCAGAAAGGAAATATAGACTTTCAGAGTGTCAAACTGACATTGTCCAAATCCTGTACTAATCACTTACTAGCTGTATGACCTTGGGCAAGGTGTTGTTCAGTTTCCATGTGTTTGATTTTTTTTTTTATTTCCTTGCTTTTTCTGTTGGTGATTTCTACTTTTATGACTTTATGGTCAGAAAAGATGCTTTGTAATATTTTGATGTTTTGGATTTTGTTAAGGCTTGCTTTATGGCCTAATATGTGGTCTATTCTGGAGAATGTTCCATGAGCATTAGAAAAGAAAATATACTTAGCTGCTGTTGGGTGGATTGTTCTGTATATGTCTATGAGATCAAGTTGGTTGACTGTAGCTTTTAGCTCTTTCGTGTCTTTGTTGAGCTTCTTTCTGGATGGTCTGTCCTTCACCAAAAGTGGTGTGTTGAAGTCTCCTACTACCATTGTGGGAGCTGTCTATCTCTTTTCAGTGCTGTTAAGAGTCTGTTTTATGTATTTTGGAGCCCTGTCGTTGGGTGCGTGTGATGGTTAAGATTGTGTGTCAACTTGGCTGGGCCATGATTCTCAGTGTTTTAATGTGATCACTCCCATGATTGAATATACTGTGAGTAGCCAATCAGATGAAAGGGAGTCTCCTTGGGGGTGTGGCCTGCATCTGAATATAACCAGATTTTCTGGCTTTTTGCTCTCTCTGGATCCTGTGGCTGCCTCCTGTCATCTCATTTCTGGTTCTTGGGACTTGAGCTGTCAGCTTATCTGCCTAACTTGGGATTCGTCTATCTTCACAGCCTTTGAGTGCAGCCTTGCTCTCTGACCTGCCGATCTTGGGTTTGACATCCCCTGCAGCTACTACGTGAATCAGGAGAAACCTTGTGGTCTTGCCTGCCTATCTCAGAATTTGTCAACATTCACAGCCTGTGAGCAGGAGCCCTGCTCTCCGACTTGCCGATCTTGGACTTGCCAGCTTCTGCAGCTGCATGACTTGGGAGAGGCCTCCACCAACTTGGGACGTTCTAGCCTCTACAATCACATGAGTTGTTTCCTTGGTATGAATCTCTCTCTATATATATATATTTATACACGTTACTGGTTTTGCTTCTCTAGAGAACCCAGCCTAAGACAGTGCGTAAATATTTATTATAGTTACGTCCTCCTGGTGTATTGACCCTTTAATCATTATATAGTATCCTTCCTTATCCTTTGGGGTAGATTTTACTTTAAAGTCTATTTTGTCAGAGATTAATATTGCCACTCCCACTCTTTTTTGAGTGTTGTTTACTTGATACATTTTTTCCATCCTTTGAGTTTTAGTTTGTTTGTGTCTCTTGTAGGCAGCATATAGAGGGATCGTGCTTTTTTATCCAATCTGCCATTCTCTGTTTCTTTATTGGTGCATTTAGTCCGTTTACATTCAGCGTCATAGGTATGAGTTTAGTGCTGTCATTTTGATGTCTTTTTTTTTTTTGTGTTGGTCACAATTTCTTTGCTCCACTTCATTTTCTGTGCTGAGTCGTTTTTCTTTATGTATTTTCTTTTCATCTTTTTCATTGTTGTTGATTTTGTGTTTGCTGAGTCTTTATATTTTTCTAGTTTTTTATTTTGACTTGTAGGATTGTTAATTTCCTTTGTGGTTACCTTAATATTTACCCCTATTTTTCTAAGTTTATACCATCTTTTATTTCTTTATATCTCCTTGGCTTCCTCTCCACATGCAAAATCTATGTCTACATTTTTTAAGTCCCTCTCTTTTGTTTTAATGTTGTCATCTTCTACATATTGACATCTGTTTCCCTATTTTCAGGGTTTTAACTTTGATTTACTTTTGTGACTTCCTTATCTGGGTTGATATCTGGTTGCTCTGTCCCGTGTTCTAGCCTGGGTTGTTATCTGATGTTACTGATTCTCTAACTGGAGGACTCCCTTTAGTATTTCTTGTAATTTTGGTTTGGTTTTTGCAAAGTCCCTAAACTTCTGTTTTTCTGGAAATGCCCTAATTTTGCCATTATATTTGAGAGACAGTTTTGCTGGATATATACTTCTTGGCTGGCAGTTTTTTTTTTTTTCTTCAAGGCTTTATATATGTCATCCCATTGCCTTCTAGCCTGCATGGTTTCTGCTGAGTAGCCCAAGCTTATTGACTCTCTTTTGTAGATGACTTTTCTTTTATTCCTAGCTGCTCTTAAAATTCTCTCTTTATCTTTGGTTTTGGCGAGTTTGATTATAATGTCTTGGTGACTTTCTTTTGGGATCTACCTTATGTGGGGTTTGATGAGCATCTTAGATAGCTACCTTGTCATCTTTCATGATATCAGGGAAGTTTTCTGCCAACAAATCTTCAGCAATTCTCTCTATATTTTTTGTTATCCCTTCCCCTGTTCTGGTACTCCAATCACTCGTATGTTATACCTCTTGATAGATTCCCACACAATTCTTAGGGTTTCTTCATTTTTTAAAATCATTTCATCCGATTTTTCCTCAAATAAGTTCGTGTCAAGTGCTTTATCTTAAGTCTCACTGATTCTGACTTCCATTGACTCAATTTTGCTCCTATAACTTTCTATTGAGTTGTCTAATTCTGATATTTTATGGTTAATCTTCTGGCTTTCTGAGTGCTGTCTCTCTATGGATTCTTACAGCCTGTTAAATTTGTCATTATGCTCTTCTCTCATCTTTTAATTTCCTCTATTGCATGTTCTGCATTTTGCTTAATTTCCTCCCTAATTTCTTGAAGAGTTCTGTATATTAATCTTTTATATTCTGCCTCTGGTAATTCTAAGAAATTTTCCTCTTCTGGAAAATTTCTAGATTCTTTATTTTGGGAGCTTGCTGAAACCATCATGGATTGCCTCTTTATGTGATTTGACATTGACTGTTTTTTCTGAGCCATCAATAAGTTATTATATTTATTTATTTTATGTTTGCTTACTGTGTCCTAGCTTCTTGTTTTGTTTTGATATACCCACATAGGCTGCTCATATGAGCTAGTTTGATTCTTGGCACCTTTGAAGCTCTAATGTCCTGTCACCAGGTGGTTAGATCTGTTACTACGTATGTGAGCTCAGGAGTCCGCCCACTCCTCCTGTATGGATTTAGCTCAGGTGCCCAGATAGATAGCCACCAAGTGTATGGTGTAGGCTCTCACTTACAGTCCTAGACAGGCATGGGTGATTGGTGTAGGCACAGGCATCTGGCTGCAGCAGGGGGACACACTCTGAGCAAGGCAGGGGGCTGAGGGCTGCCCCCAGGTGTCCAGGAGGAAAGTGTGTCCCTGTTCTCTAGAGTGCATAGGTGGGCAGATTTTGCAGCCAGACTATGAACACCTAATGCTGTTGGCTGTAAGGACTGGGGGGCACCTCTTATTCATGGGCCCTTATCACAGGTGGCTAGGTGGCGTGGGTGAAGCCACCAGTCCTCAGGCCCCTGATGTAAGCAGGTTAAGACTCTGCTTAATGGGCAGAGCACTGTCAAAAATCAAGAACCTGCCACTTCACAGCTGAAACAGTTGAAGCTAAAGCTCCAGTATATACCCTGTTGTACTGTGGTAATGAGGGCCGACACTGTTGAGATGGGCCCACACAAGTCTATGCAGGGGAAAAGGCAATCAAAGTCCATGGATCCCTTATGCCTGTGCCTAGGCAAAGGAGCTGTACCTTCCCTGGCCTCTTGACTTAGGGGAGCCAGCAGTTTATTTTTTCCCGTTTGTTAATTTTCTCACTCTCCAAGGCAGGAAGAATGGCTCTGGGCATGTGATGGATCCTACTTCTAGTCCAGGGGACTCAGCAGTTGCTTAAGCCAGTCTGGGACCTAGTGCAGAGCAGGGAGCAGGGAGGTAAATGGGAGAGAGGTTTTTCCCTAAGGGGAGTGTTTTTTATCTGCACGGTAGGCCATACACAGTTACCTATCTTTCACTGGATCAAGGGCTGCTTCTCACTGGTTCTGGGTGGCCATGTAGACTCTCTGGTGCTGGGTCTCTCCCAGTGCAGAAAACACACCTTCCAAACACGGCTGCTTGCCTGCCTCACCACTCACCAACGAGCCGCTCAGGCCTGAAGGACTCAGGCTCTCGCTGGGTCAGGTCTGGCAGCTCCTTGCTGTGTCTGAACCTTCTCTGCCTCCCCCTGCATCTCCATCCAGTTCCTCAACTCTGCCTTTGATGTTCAGGGCTCCCAGATTGCCATGTATAATCGAATCACTTGTTTTTTCTTTGTTGTAAAACGGTCCACAGGAAGCATGTGACTACTCCTCTATCTTGACCTCACCTCCGCTTACTAGCTGCATGACCTTGGGCAGGTAAATTACTTCCTCTGAGTTTTTATCACTCACAAAATGGAGACAATGATATCTACTCAAAATATTGCTGGAAAGATGAAATAAGATCTCATAAAGGGCTTGTTTAAGTTACCTTATCAGACCATGGCTTCAGGGCACCCTAGAACACTAACATCTAAAGCATCAATAGCAAAAGAGGAGTCTTCGGATTCTGGGGGTATAAGAAAGAAAATGGTCAAAGAAAGAAAATGCTTTTACAAAGAAAGATGAGCTTAAGCGTTAATTGCTATAGAAGAGCTAATAAAATAAGGACTAAAACAATTCCTTCCCCAAACTGACACTTTTTTTCAACCAGGGTCTCCATTATCTCCTCCAAGAGCATCTTCCTTACTTTACTAAACTGCTGTCACCAAGGTCACCAATGAATTCCTTATTGCTAAACCCAGTGATCACTTTTTAGTCCTTATCTTATTTGATCTAAAACCTGGTACAGTTTGAGTATTTGAAAAGGAAGCATCACAGATAGAAAGAGCTTCGGCTTAGTAATTGTGACCTTGGGCATACTACTTGACAATTCTGAGATCATTTTCCTTCTCATATTAGAAAAACAAAATACTTAGAAGGTTGTGATAACAATACAGAGAAGCGTCTAGCACAGTGTTTGACATGTGATAGATGCTTAATAACAGTTAGTTTGCTTTCCCTTCTCTCTGATACAAAATGGCACCACATAGAAGCCTCCATTATTTTCTTCTGCCACATTAGCATGTGAGCTACTTCAAGTTAGGAAATGTATTTTAATTATCTGTATATCCACAATGCCTAGCACAGTGCTAATTGTAACTGCTATGCTTTATGCCCATCTCCTTCGGAACCCATGTTTTGAATATCTGACTGACAAGGCCATCAATGATGTGACCACTGGCTAGCTCTCCTGACTTTTTAACTGCTCCTCCTCCCCTCTATGTTCCAGTCATAGTATGCCTTTTTCACTCTTTAATATTCCATGATCTTTCTCACCACTGGAACTTTCCATGACATTTCTTCATTTCCTCCGATTAAATCCCCTCTACCCAAGCTATCTTGAGTGTGTTTCATTGATGCAGAGGCTGCAACAATGGACTCAAGCATAGCAATGATTGTGAGGATGGCGCAGGACCTGGCAGCAGTTCATTCTGTTGTACATAGGGTCGCTGTGAGTCGGAACTTAACAACAACAGCAACCTGAGCTATCTTGAGTGTGCTTCCTCTCCTTACAACTGAACCACCCCGGATTACTATCCTTTTGATTGGAGGAAGTGTTGTGATGTTTAACATGAGCTTTGTAGCCAGATGAACCATCTAGGTTACAATATGTATAATTTTAGACAAGTCAAAAGCCTTTTGGAAAAGGTAATAACAGTATGTACTTCATAGGATTGTTTTAAGGATGAAGTGAGATCATGCAAGTCAGCACTTACTGTAGACAGCACTTAATAAATGACATCTATTATCAAAATGATGAATCCTTTTATTCTAGTCTCAAGATTCCTTACTGAATCATGGTCTAAAAGTTTTACAAACCTTTTTAATTGTAATCTCAGTTATACCTAAAATAAATGTTCACTAGTATATTTATTTAGAATATTGAAGCATCGAAAGAGAAGCAAGACCTGAGTACCGGTAATTGAACTTGGTATGTGAATGGGGCTTACAAGGGGAAAGACTGCACATGAAGCATTGACTTATTTGCAGTTGTGGAAGACCAGAGAAATAAGGCAATAACTTTTGAGACTAACATCAAAATAGATATTAAATTGTTCTTGAGCATGATTTTGACCTGGGACTGAAATTATTGTCTTTAATGTTCCTGATTTAATTTGGGTCTAATTCAAATTTGTTAATATATTTCTCTCATTGATGTTTAAAACTGACTAATTGCATATACTTTGTGTATTTATAGATATATAATGTGTATTATTAAGCTTTGGAGAAAATTTTGAATTCACAATGGAGATTACTTTTAAAACTAGAGTAAAAATATTTTCTATTCTCAAAACTTAGTTTGTGAAATTTGATTGTTTTTAAAAATGTTAGACTTCTTTCCTAATCCTTGTAGGTAATTTGGTTACCAAAGGGTTTTATATGTTGATGACCGCATCAGGAATTACTAAAGTCAGGCCAAACTTTAAAAAAAAAAAAAACCTTTTATATCCTACTAGACTATACATCTTCTATCTAGATATCTTAGGTTTCTCCAGCAGGTTTATCAATGCACATTCTCACAGCTATGTTTAAATACCAGTCAAGCAACAAATGAAGTATGTGAAAAATGACTCTTATGTCTGCGTGCAGGCTTAGTGATGCAGTACTTAAGAGCTCGACTGCTAATCAAAAGGTTGGCAGTTCAAATCCACCAGCCGCTCCTTGGAAACCCTATCGGGCAGTTCTACTCTGTCCTACAGGGTCGATATGAGTCAGAATCAACTCAGCAGCAATGGGTTTGGTTTTTGGTAGGCTTAGTAGATCTTCAGAAGACAACTCCAGTATTTAAACTAATCTGTTCTTCATACCTTCACAAAATGCTCCTTCTGCTCTCCTTTCTGTTTTCAAAGATTCATTCTCAATGATATCATTTCCATTCTCAAAGGTCTTAGTGTTTATTTAAGGTTTACTAAATTAAATAATTAGTACAACCTGCTTATCTTGGCATTTAAGAACACCCAGCTCCCTTTTCACGAGGGAGGCGCCAAAAGTGAATAATCAAAATGTTGTGGAACCACGTGAAATTGTGCACTACAGATTAGTAAGTAAACACAGGTAAGCCGCAGTGTACTTTGCTTGCTGTAAGCCTACGTGTACCTTGTTTACTGGTTAATCCCTCCTTCCTGGGAAGAGTGCCCCCAGGAGAAATAAGCTTGACTGCTATGCCATCATCAAGCTCCCCCTGCCACTGAGTCGGCTATGAAGATCAAAGATAATAACACACTTGTGTTCCTTGTGAATGTCAAGGCCAACAAACACCAGATCATACAAGCTATGAAGAAGCTCTATGGCGTGGATGTGGCGAAGTCAACACCTTGATCAGGCCTGATGGAGAGAAGAAGGTATATGTTTGACTGGCTCCTGACAAAATTGGGATCATCTAAACTGAGTCCAGCTAGCTAATTCTAAATATAGTATTTTTCACCACATGCTAAAAAAACAAAACAGACAAAAAAAAAAAAAAAAAAAACACTTAGCTTATCCTGCAACGTGCTCTACCAACTTGGACAAGTAATTTTATCTTCCTGAGCCTTTGCTTTCTCAACTGTAGGATGAAGAAGTTAAACTACAGAATGCCTAAGGTCTGCTGTATATCTACAAGTCCGTGTGTTTCTTATTTAACCCCTCTACACATATTTTTAGGTGGCGCAAACAGTTAAGTGCTCTGCTGCTAACCAAATGTTGGAGGTTCCAGCCCACCCAAAGGTGCCTTGGAAGAAAGACATGGCAATCTAGAAAAATCAGCCACTGAAAACCCTATGGAGCACAGTTCTACTTTAACACACATGGGGTGACCATAAGTCAGAATCAACTCAATGGCAACTGGTTATACATATTTTCTGAGTCCCCTACGTGTTCCATTGTTTCCAGCCAAACCAGACTACATACTTATTTGTGCACTTGTCCATCTGTTTTCCAACTTCTATTCCCTTGCCAATACTGATGTCTTCTTATAAAAGCTTCTCTTTCATTTATGTCACATCAAATTTTTCCAGTTCTTCAGGATTCCTTTCACACTACACTCTCCATCAAACCCTCACTGATACCTTCTAACTTGCAGTGATATCGTTTCTGAAATTTGTTTGAAACTCTTTTATATATGCCATATAGGAGTTTTACTTTATTGTTGCTTATTTTAAATTTATCTACTAGATTTAGAACAAAGAGACCCTCTCACTCACTTCAGCATTTTTCTGGAGCATCTGACAGTACGTGCCGCATAGTAGGCACTCAGTGAAGTGCCTGTGGGATGGAAAGTCTAGTCTATAATTCTGACACATGGTAAATGGTGAAATGGTTTCCTGTTACCAAAGAAAAACGGCTGTTGGCTTTTTATTCCGGATCCCATTTTGTGTGTTATTTTTGAATGTTAAAAGATGCAGTTTAATACTTTTCTTTATTGCACTACGTGAGTATTTGCTCTCCCTTGACAGTATGACAGGCAGAAAGATGACGCTGGCTGGTGCTTTCTCTTCTCCGAGCCATTATGCAGAGGATAAGCTCTGAGTGATGAGGTCCGACCCCTGTATCTAACAAACAGGCTGCTTCTTAACATTAAATATCTCAGACCATTCCCTGTAATCAGTTAACAATTTCTGCTTGATTAAAATGTACACAGTTTTCCATTTGCTTAATTCTTTTAATTTAAATTTTTTTAGATCAGGTTAAGGAATTTTTGTATCTTCCTCCTTTCCCTCAAAAACATTTTTCCCAATATAAATGAACCTGATATTGGAATTAAAAGGATCATTTTCCAATGATCAATACTATCAATGAGGCTGTTAAAGCATAGACAGCCCACATTTCCTACTCTCCTTTTGCCTTTGTTACTGTGATGAAGGTTCCATAGATCTGATGGAATTTGGCAGGTAAAGGGATCTAGCTGAATCATCGCAAAGGTCTGGAGTGTTGGGCCCCTGGCTATTGTGGCTGAGCAGCTACGAGGATGCAGAAATTAGAGCTTTGTTTGCCTCAATCCCTGAGCCATCTGCACCACACAGAAAGCACTGCAATCTTAGTCATTCAAAATGAATATTTAAATGTTCACTTTTGACAGGTTTAAAAAAAAATTTTTTTTTTTTTTTTTTTTGGGTACCTTTTCACATCTCTTGATCCCAGCCAACCTGTCTCTCATTGTGCTGGCAGCGTTCTGCATTCCACTTCGTAGGATCAGAGATTGTAGATGATCAAATAGGAGCCCTCTTTTAACCCTTTAATGATTTTCATGATAAACAATCAGGACAGTCCCAAATCTCTTCATTATTTGCCCATTTGTGTTTACTAGAAATATATTGGGACTGGAGTAAGAATACAGGAGACATTTTATGTTACCTTCTTCTTGTTGCTTTCATTGTTTACTGTGATTTAAATCACTTAATTTTTCAGAAAGAATGGTAGCCAAGTTAAGAGTTAAAATTAGACTTCTGGGCAACATGGCGCTATAGACAGAAGCACCATGCCATCCATCCACAGCAAAGATCTGAAAAACTGAAACAAACAGAGAAAACATCAATCCTGAAACCCTACGCATCAAATGAAGAGCCAAACACTGAATGGAATAAGAAACTGACAGAGAACAGAGAGTAAGGAGAGAGACACGCAGAGGTCCCCTATCAGCTAACACAGCACGGGTCCGCCATCTTGGACTCCTATTGGAGATCAGTGAACAAGGGCTATGGGAAAGCAGCTTCACAGAGGAGACAGAACAACCAGTAACCAGCAATATACACTTGCTCACCCCCCACCCTTCTTCACTTCCACTCAGCCTCCTGTGCTTCCTGTGGCCACAGTCTCTTAGCCGGAAAGCACCGGCTTCGCCCCAGTGCTGCTTGGATTCCACTCGCCCACACCGGCTGGCTCCCTGAGGTGTCATTTGTTGCCTGCTGGTGTTGCTTTTCTCTGCTTCTTTTGATTTCTTCCATACCTCTCACTGCCTCCCTCTCCTTTCTGTCAAATACCTGGTTCCGTGCGCCATCTTTGCTTCTTCCTGAGAGGCTGTGAGACTGCTTCCTGGCCCATGCTACCACGTTGGTGCGATCCCGGGCTTTTTTTTGTTTGTTTTGAATTGTTTCTTTGTTTGTTTTCTTTTTCTTTTCTCGAATCAGGAGCCCATTCTAGCGGGCCAGTACTGCGTGACTTGGGACCTACCCCCTCAGTTTGCGAAGATGCCCAGAGGGATCCATGAGAGCATTTCTTTTCTCTTGGGTTTTTTTTTTTCTTCTACTATTTGGGGGTTTTCTTGTTCTTTTTTTCATTTGTTGGCTTTGTTTTCTTTTCTCGCTTTTTCCTCTTTTGTGTTTCTTCATTACTCAGTTTCTTGTCTCTCTATACTTACCTTCTCTTCCTGTCTCCTGAATATCTGGCACTAAATGATACCTCTACCCCTTTTGCCAGGCTGTACTTCATGGCCGGGAGCAACTTCCCCAATCTCGCAGCCACACTGGTGGGATCCCTGGGGGCTTTTCTTTTCTTTTTAATTTTTATTTATTCATTTTTTTTTTCTTTTCTTCTTCTCCTTTTTGTTTTTCTCCATTTCCTAGTCTCTCATCTCTGCACTCCAATGGCAAGCTCCCCTAACACTCTTTTTTTGTTTGTTTGTATGTTTTTGGTTCCTATTCCTCTCTTCTCTCTCTCTTCTTTACCATATGCATCTTAGCTCCACACATCACAATCTCCCTTCTCTATCCTGCCTACCTGCATTGTGCACTTAACATCACACCCCCAAGCAGCCCAGGTATGGCCTAACTGAACCTGCCCTGCACTGATTACTGGACAGCACTGTTGGCCCTACTACGTGCCACAAACAACCCATCCCAGCAACTCCTTTTCAGCTAGACCTGCCCATATCTGAGTGACTGACCCTACCCATTGAAGAAGGAGAGGAAAATTATCTTGTCCAAAGACAAGCAAACAACAAAGAACACACAGCCCGCCTGCTCAGACATAACCAAATAAAACAAAAAATCAGGGCAAAACAAACAAATCTACAATCAACAAATGAGGAAAATAATTACTGAACACCCAGAATACAGCAGACAATATCCAAACATTTACAAAAACAGGACAAGATGGTTCCAGTAGGTATACAAAATAAAACACCAGATGACTTTCCAGTAGAAGAAAAGGCAGTAGAACTACCTGATAGGGAATTCAAATCTCTAATATTCACAGCTATCCAAGAGTTGAAGAAAAAGCAGACAGAAATAGGGAAAAAATAGACAAATTCATGGAAATACAGACCAAAAAATGGAAGAATTCAGGAAAACAAAGCAGGAATGAAATGCCAAAATAAATTCACAACTAGAAATCATACAAAAACAACAATTAGAAATCCAAAAGTTAAACAAGATTTCAGGAATGGACAGGGTCACAGAAGGGCTGAGGATCCAGTTTGAAATGGTGGAAGACAGGATCCATGAACTTGAAGACAAACACTTGAATACAACTCTGCTTGAGGAAAAATCAGAAAAAATAACAAAGAAAAATGAAGAGACCTTGAGAGTTATGTGAGATACAATCAAAAGCAAAAATTTGCAAGTGATGGGAGTTCCAGAACAGGGGGAGAAAACAGAAAACACAGAGAAGATCATTGAAGAACTGCTGACAGAAAACTTCCTCAATATCATGAAAGATGAAGAGCTGGCCATCCAAGAAGCTCAATGAACCCCATATAGGAGAGACCCCAAAAGAAAATCACCAAGGCATATCATAATCACACTCGCCAAAGCCAAAGACAAACAAAGAATCCTACAGGAGCTTGAGAAAAACAAAAAGTCACATGCAGAGGAGAAACAATAAGACTAAGCTCAGATTATTCGGCAGAAACTATGCAGGCAAGAAGGCAATGGGATGACATATATAAAACCTTGAAAGAAAAAAATTGCCAGCCAAGAATTATATATCCTGCAAAACTCTCATTCAAATATGATGGTGAAATTAGGAAATTTCCAGATAAACAGAAATTAAGCAAATATGTAAAAACCAAACCAAACTTACAATAATTATTAAAGGGAGTCCTTCAATCTGAGAACAAACAACATCAGCTCATAGGCTGAATCGAGGATGCAGGATCATACCAGCCAGATACTAGGAAATGAACTCTCAATGACTATCCAAAACCAAAAGAAATACAACAGGGAATCAGAGCAATTAATCTGTAAATGACAACAACATCAGAACAATAAAAGGGAATAAACAGTGCAGCTATAGAACCCTAACGGAGAGGAAAACAAGGTGATACCAAGTAATAATAGACTGCTTCAAACTTAGGAAGATAGGGGTAAATTTCAAGGTAATCACAAAGAAAGTTAACAAAACTATTAATCAAAATAAAGAGGAAAAACACACAAAAAGAAACAATCTTTGTTGGTTACAAGGGATGGGAGGGGTAGGGAGGAATACTAAATAGATAATAGATAAGTGGTAACTTTGGTGAAGGGTGAGCCAGTAGACAGTACTGGGGAAGCCAGCACAACTTGTACAAGGAAAGGTGATAGAAGATCCACAGACACATCTAAACCCCCTGAGGGACTGAATTGCTGGGTGGAGGGCTGTGCGGACCATAGTCTCAGGGAACTTCTAGATCAATTGTCATAACACAGTTTATAAAGAAAATGTTCTACATTCTACCTTGGTGAGTAGCAGCTGGGGTCTTAAAAGCCTGTGAGCAGCCATCTGACATATTCCACAGGTCTCACCCTTTGGCAGCAAGGGAGAATGAAGAAAACAAGACACAAGGGAAAGATTAGTCCAAAGGACTAATGGACCACAACCACCACCGCCTGCACCAGACTGAGTCCAGTACAACTAGATAGTGCCCGGCTACCACCACTGACTGCCCTGACTGGGATCACAACAGAGGGTCCTGGACAGAGCTGGAGAAAAAGGTAGAACAAAATTCTAACTCACAAAAAAAGACCAGACTTACTGGCCTTTCAGAGACTGGAGAAACGCTGAGAGTATGGCCCCCGGCCACCCTTTTAGTTCAGTAATGAAGTCACTCCCGAGGTTCACCATTCAGCCAAAGGTTAGACTTCCCCATTAAACAAAACGAGACTAATGGGGCACAATAGTCCAGGGACAAGGACTAGAAGGCAGGAGGGGACAGGAAAGCTGGTAATAGGGAACCCAAGGTTGAAAGGACAGTGTTGACACGTCGTGGGGTTGTTAACTATTGTCATAAAACAATAGGTTTACTAACTGTTTAATGAACAATTATTTGTTCTGTAAACTTTCATTTAAAGTACAATTAAAAAAAAAAGAGTTAAAATTAATGTCCTTTCATAGATTGCTTAGTAACTGTGTATATTGCATGGTCAAAATGGCCAAAGTGGTGGCATGCCTTAACTCTCTATACAGATCCTTTGGAGTGGAGATCTCTGTGACAATGTAATGCCTATAAGCAATTTTTACTATGATCAATGGATGTTGTTGGTCTTCATGTTGGGAAATCCTTAGGAACTAGTCTCCATTCATAGTGAAAATTAAGGATAGTGTAATCTTTTCATTTTTACTGATTAAAATCCAGAATTTAAAGCCCTAGACTTCGCTAACCTGGTAAAAGACCAATAGGGAAATGACAGAGAGACCTGCCCATAATTTTGAACACCATGCAAGACTCTTCATGATATGATCTTGCCTTTATAGAGTATAACCCTCCACTCACAATCCCTTCAGAACTTCTTTTAACTCAAAATTTTTCAACCTCGCCATTATTGACATTTGGGCTGGATAATTTTTTCTGCACCAGGCTTTCATGTGCATTATAGGATGCTATAACTAAGCTATGGTGATTTCAGTTGCCTCCTATGCATGTGAAAGCTGGACAATTAATAAGGAAGATGGAAGAAGAATTGATGCCTTTGAATTATGAGTTGGCAAAGAGTATTGAATATAACATGGACTGCCAGAAGAATAAACAAATCTGTCTTAAAAGAAGTACAGCTAGAATGCTCATTAGAAGCAAGGATGGCAAGACTTCTCAATACTTTGGACATATTATTAGGGGGGACCAGTCCCTGGATAAGGACATTATGCCTCGTAAAGCAGAGGGTCAGCGAAAAAGAAGAAGACCCTCAACTAGATGGCTTGACACAGTGGCTGCAACAATGGGCTCAAACATAGCAAAGATTGTGAGGATGGCACAGGATCTGGCAGTCTTTTGTTCTGTTGTACATAGGGTCGCTATGAGTCAGAATAGACTCGATGGCACCTAACAACAACAACAACAACATAGGCTGTTTAATGACATCTCTAAGGAGCCCTGGTGGTGCAGTGGTTAAGTGATTGGCTGCTAACCGAAAGGTAGGCGACTCCAAGCCACCAGCTGCTCCTTGGAAGATTGTAAATATTACAGCCTTGGGTCTGACTGAGACTAGAGGAACCCCAGAAAGCATGGCACCCGGATTCTCTATCAGCCAGAACTAAAACAATTTCTGAGCCCAACTCTTCAGACAGGGATCGGACTGGACTGTGGGATATAAAGTGATACTTGTGAGGAGTGTGCCTCTTAGCTCAAGTAGTTACAAGAGTCTAAATGGGCAGCTTCTGTCCGGAGGTGAGATGGGAAGGCAGAGAGGGTTAGGAGCTGGCTGAAAGGACATAGGGAATCAGGGGTGGAAAAGAGTGTGCTGCCACAGTAAGGGGAGAGCAATTAGGGGCACATAACTATGTATAAATTTTTGTAAGGGAGACTAACTTGAAATTTAAACTACAACAACAAAAAAATAAAAATCAAAAAAAGATTACAGCCTTGGAAACTCTATGGGGCAGTTCTGCTTCATCCTACAGGGTCACTATGAGTTGAAATCGACTTGACAGCAACAGATTAGCAACATTGCTGGTCTCTGTGTATTAACTGTCACTAAACCAAAAAAAAAATTCTGACTCATGGCAACCCTATAGCCACCCTGTAGGACAGAGTAGAACTGCCCTATACGGTTTCCAAGAAGCAGCTGTCAGATTCAAAGCTCTTAACCACTGTGCCACCAGGGCTCCATTAAATGTCACTAGCAACTCAAAATGCCAATCAAAACAAATAAGTCTACAGACATTGCCAATGTTCCCTGGACAACATAATCACCCTACTCCCATTGAGAAATGCTGCATTAGGATAACGTTTAACCATTTATAAGTCCCTGCATATACCACAAAAATCAGCCAGGATTCAGTGCAGACAACAGAAAGTTTTTAGGTGTTTCAAGCAGGAAGGGAATATGTGGGATTCCATGCTTACAACACTGTAAAAAAAAAATCCAAACCTGTTGTTGTCGAGTCAATTCTGATTCATAGCGACCATATAGGACAGAGTAGAACTGCCCCGCATAGAGTTTCCAAGGAACACCTGGCAGATTTGAACTGCTGACCTTTTGGTTGGCAGCTGTAGCACTTAACCACTACACCAGCAGGGTTTCCACCACTGTAGAAAGGATTAAAGAAAGGGAATTCAGAGGAACCCTATTAGACATTAGAATTTTAAGGGTAAGCTGCTTTAAATTGTGAGCCAGAGTAGGGAAGCTGCTACTAACCCTACCATTGCCACAGCTTCCTCTCAGACCCATAAAGCTTCTGACCAGACTCAGGAATTCACAGTATTACCACACTTAATGGCCAGGACCTGCAGAAGCAGGAATATGCCAAACCTCACTTTAACCGTTCTAGCCTCATATACATGCATAATGTTAACAGAAAGGAATTCACAACCAGACTTCTAGCTTCAAGGGAATTTGGGAAATGTTTATGGTTTTCTGGCCCCTGCAATACACATAGAAAATAAAAAAATAAAATTAAAGGAGCAAGAACAATTCTGTGGGCCAAAAGACTGTATCAAGCATGTCATGCTGTGAGACATCTTCTTGGTTTGAACTTGCTGTTTCCTCTGCAGATAATTGTTTCATTCATTCATTCATCCACTCACTCATCAGTCAATCAATCTTTCAACAATTACTGAATAATTTGTCAGGACTCTCCCAGATACCAGTAACTTGAATTAATTCACTGAAACATGTTAGCGGGGAAGGGAGAAGATGAGCTGGTGTTAGGGATGGTCAAACCAAAACCCAACCCCATCTGAGTCGATTCCAACTCATAGCCACCCTATAGGAGAGAGCAGAACTTCCCCACTGGGTTTGCAAGGAGTAGCTGGTGGATTCGAACTGCCGACCTTTTGGTTAGCTGCCATAGCTCTCAACCACTGTGCCATCAGGCTCCAGGGAAAGTAGAATGGGGTCATAAATTACTTTGGGACTCTCTCTCACTATCCTTCATCAGACATTTTCTCTGCTTCTCATCATTCTTTTCCTAGAAGGGACTCTTCTGGGAGGTGGGTGACTTAATCACTGGAAGTTTCAGATTTACATCCTAATAGCTTTACACCATACATTCGTGTTTTCAACAAATACATATTGAGAACCTACTAAATGATTCTCACTATGCTTGGTGCTGGGTATGGACTGTGAGCAACCTGAAAGGAAAGGGTTCTCTTATTCCAATGAAAATAAATAAATGAATGAATGAGTGAATAACAGGAAATAACAGTTTTTCCAGCTTGGGCTGAGTGCTTTTACCTGGACCAGTCTTGGTGGCCAGTAGATAGGGTTTTTTGGTTATCCCAGGAGGGGTCAAACGGCTATACATTTCAATCAGTCAGCTAAGGAAGAAGATAGAAGACAGGAGAACTGCTTGCTGTGGCTATTAGGGAAATCAGTGCCACAAAGGAAGCTGCCATAATTTGGGCTGACTGCAAGTGATTGCTATATACTAAACGCTACGTGAGGTACCAAGGCTGCTGCAGTAGCTAAGACAAAGTCCCTGGGAAGATAATGTCTGTAAAACCTCACCCAGTAGCCATTCTCCCACCACCAACAGAGATGACCACTCCCTCCTCTGCATTATCAGTGGTTTGCATATATTACTAATGTTGCAGTTATTTGTTTCTATCCTCCTCAGGAGACTTTGAAAACCTTGGAAGTGGAGACTGACACCTTACTCTAGCACCACGGCTGCCATATAGATGTGATTCCATGAATGTTTGTTCGCTAAACATTGAGAGAGTGAAAGAACAAATGACTGATTGATTGAATGAATGAATGTTTTCCTTTCATACTGAGACAACTGTAGATGAGGGCCTAACTTTCTCCTTTCCTAAAATAACTCAATTGAAGAAGCAAATCTGGTTCACACAGTGGGTGATGGAGGGGCATCTGATCCACTCTGACATATTTCAATTTAAGCTTATCCTTCCCTTGCTCCTTTGCTGTAAGTCTATCTTCTCGGCTATGGGATTTTTATTGAATTTCTGATATGTGAATGAATCACCATATAAAATGTAAGCTACCTCTTGAATAAAATTACACAAACAAAATACTCCTGGAAAAATGAGGCAAATAAGTTTCTTCAGTGGTGGCTATTTATAAGAAGCCCCCTTTTAAAATGTCCTTATTTCAATAGCCGTAAATGTTTCTAGCTGGAATTTTAGTGAGAAAGACATATGATCAGGGAGAAGTGGTACTTTATCTTGGTTGGCTATGAAAGCATTAAAAAACTTATAATGACTAAAAGCATTTTAAGTCACCATATAAAATGCCTTCAGATTTCTTTTATCTCTTTATGGGGGTGTACAGTGGAGAGTGAGGTGGGTATGACTATGATTAAAATCAATAAAGACTATTGCTGGTTTTAATACATGATGACAACATTGTACACCACAGTGGCACATGAAATAATATCACCCATAAATCCTTTGCCCTTTTCTGATGCTTCTAAGAAAACACATGAAATCATTTTGACTGATTAACAAGGCTCTTCTCCACAAGCACTACTGACCCTGAAGTTATTGGTATTACCGAAAGTATTTGAAGCTATAATTCAGGGGAAGTTTGCATTGTTAGCAGGAGGAAGAGGTTTTCTAGGGAGAAAGGGAAAGACAACAATTATTTAGGGTAATTTGTGGTGTGTTTCCACAGTATCATGGTTTGGATAGTATAAGAAAATCTGCGACCTTCAAAAGCTTGTCAATGGGGTTACTGAAAATTAAAAGCAACATTCCAGATTCTGAGGAGGGAAAACAGCTCTTCATAGAATAAGATTTAACTTTTGGATGGGCTGTGTATAGTTGCTTAGATAAAACAGGTAGAATCAAGTAGGACTATTGATTTTCTATACTTCTTATTCTAACTTATTAGTTACCTATCTCACTTCTTATCCTAGAGTTAAAATGGTCAACTCTTGAGTATGGATTTGTGGTTGGGGTAGAGTACCAGGAGAGAAGGGAGAAAGGATTAAATAATTTGTGGATTAAGCATGGAAAAATACACTTATAAAAATAAAATGACTAAAAATCAGCAACATTTCTACATATCAGGTAGATGTGTAGAATCAGAATAAACAACAGATTCCAAGTTATATTAATCAGAGTGTAGGATGACCCATTCTAACAAACAACATGTACCTCTCCAGAGTATTTCTTATCACTATCAGAACTCTTTCCTGAAAGAAGCAAAGGTCAGGTACAGAGTGACATTAAGGTGGAAATCATGCTTGTAGGTCCTAACACCATAATGTATCAGGAAGGGGAGGGATCACAGTGACCATGGGGACCCAAGCCAAAGGAGTGACTAAAACTTTTTAAGAACCAAGCTCTGAAAAATTTAGGGTGCTGACCCCCCTGTATATGATTTAACATTATATGTCCATAAAAGAATATCAGGAAATTCAACGAAGTTCTCATTTTTCATATTACTACCTTGTTTCTTAGAAATATAAAAATTTCAAAGATTTAATATGTTGATTGATTTTAATGTGTAATATCACAAATTTTGCCATTTTTTAGTACCTCTGCTTTGATGATACTTTAAGCAGATGCTTAGTCTGTCACTAGGCACTGCCATTAATATGATTCAATTCCAAAGACTTTCAGATTCTATTTTTCTACATTCATGTTTCAGATATGCACTGAGAGGATTCAAATAGCCCATCTTGGGTCAGTTATCTATCCTTGCATGCCAGGGAGTATAGATTTATGTAGCATAAGCATGGCTGCTGATGACCCATCCTATACACCAAGTCCATTTTCTAAAAAGTGTAAATCATTGTTAGCTGGAAATCCATCGCTTTTTCTGTTTGTTTTCTTGGTATATACTTTATGTTTTATCTGCAAGTTGAGGCCATCCATGGCCTCATCCTCAAACAACCAGATTCTTCATTACTCCCAGTTAATAGAGAGTTCTTACTACTTAAAACTGAAATCACAAAATATGCAATAATGCAACAAATGAAGTGAAAATTAGATTTGTAAACATTAATTCTGCTGCATGGTCAATTTGAAAGTTTATTGAAAAAGATTCATGGAAGGGAAAAGTAAAAAGCTTTATCCAGGATATACAAGATACCAGGATATTCCTTCATCTCTAAGATTGGTGTGACTTCTATCTAAATGTTAAGTCAGGAGCCCAGCTCCCTGAAAAGGGAATATTGAGATAATACTTTCAAAAGTGAGCCTCACCAGCTTCTTCTTGACACCACCAATTTCTTCTCTTCATTTTCTGGAAGAGCCCTAGTGATTTCTGTTGTCAAGTCCTCTGATATGACCAAAGTATGAAGATTCTTCACTTCTTTCGCTGGTGCTCACACATTAGCCTTATTTGCTAATAAGGCTACCTCCCACTGGATGGAAGATGGTACATAGCAAATAGGCTACCTGCTGGTGCAACCTGGTGGTGCAGTAGTTAAGAGCTCAGCTGTTAACCGAACAGCAGCTCAAATCCACTAGCTGCTCCTTGGAAACCCTATGGGGCAGTTCTACTCTTTCCTATAAGGTCACCATGAGTTGGAATCGACTTGATGGCAATGGGTTTGGTTTTTTTAGGTTATCTCCCACTGGATAGAAACATTAAAATGGTTATCATAAATATGTTAAAATATTAGAAGAATACATTAAAAATGATGGAGAATTTGAATAGAGTAATTGAATCTAAAAAGGGAGGAACAAAATGTACATTCTATAACTGGAAAATATAAAACTTAAAATTAAAAAATTATTGGATTGTTGCAGTTCTGGGAAAGTGGAGTATACATACCTTTCCCAATTTTTCCCACTAAATACAACTGAAAACTCTGGGCATTATATAAAACACAAACATAAGAAGACTCTGAAATACAGAGAAAATAAGGCAAACTGGCTAGAGGCTTCAGGACCCAAACAATAACACAGTGCTAAGTTCTTTGGGTTTTCTTTTGCTTCACATATCCTAGAATTGGAGAAGCTGGCAACTGAAAACATCAATAGGCACAGACCACAAAAAAAAAAAAAAACCTCTAACAATGACTTGCTCTCTCTAGCCCAAGAACCATAAAAAGGATAGCCTAGCAAGACCATAATGACCCTACTCCAGTCAAACACCTCAGAAAAAACTGTGGTTGCCACCCCTCCCATGCCAGAAAACGTCAAGTAGGGAGTGTGATTATAACAATGTGCTCCAACACCCTTAACAAGCTGGTATCAAAGAAGGAAAAGTTGGAAGCCAGGACTTTCAGTCCCACTGAGGGTTAATGAGACTGCCACCCACAATGTCAATGGAGACTACAATGGGAGCCTGGAATTCCATCCTCACCCGGCATTAATGAAGCATCCCTTACCCTCCCTTCTTGGATAGTATCAGAAAAGGCTTAGTGGAGACTCAAGACTCTCACTGTCGCCCAGTAGTAATGAGATAACATGCACCACAGTGTCAGTGGAGACAATGTGGGGAGCCAGAAGTTCTGTTCCTGCCCAGTAGTAACAAGGAATCCTCTCCCTGTGTCATGGGTGTCAACTGAGGCCCAGTGGGGAACCTGGAGAACTATCTTCACCTGGAAGTAACAAGGCAGTGCCCCCACCTCTTCCCCTGCTTGAGCATTATCACAGAAGTGTAGCTATAATAGAAGGTTTAAATGATATGATACTACAAAAATGTCCAGGTTTCAGTAAAAAAAGTACTACTCATACCAAGAACAAAAATGATCCTAAACTGACTTCAGAAAAAGACAATAAATGCTAACACTTAGATGACAAAGATGTTAGATTTAGCTTAAAAAAAAAATTTAACAGTCATAATGAAAAAAGTCTCAATAAACAATTATGAACACACTTGAAACAAACAAAAAACAGAAAACCTCAGCAAATAAATAGAAGTTATAAAGAAGAACCAAAAGGAATTTTTAAAATTAAAAATTCCAATAATCATACATACATATTTTTTATTCAGACAATCATACGGTCTACTATGCTGGGAATGAAAAATTGAAGAGGAATAGCATTGCATTCATTATCAAAAAGAACATTTCAAGATCTATCCTACAGTACAATGCTGTCAATGATAGGATAATATCCATACGCCTACAAAGAAGACCAGTTAATATGACTATTATTCAAATTTATGCATCAACTGCTAAGGCCAAAGATGAAGACATTGAAGATTTTTACCAACTTCTGTGGTCTAAAATTGATCGAACATGCAATCAAGATGCATTGATAATTACTGGTGATTGGAATGCTAAAGTTGGAAACAAAGAAGGATTAGTAGTTGGAAAATATGGCCTTGGTGACAGAAATGATGTCAGAAATCGCATAATAGAATTTTGCAAGAATGATGACTTCTTCACTGCAAATACCTTTTTCCAACAACATAAATGGGGACTATACATATGGACCTCACTGGATGGAATACACTGGAATCAAATTGACTACATCTGTGGAAAGAGACCAAGGAAAAGCTCAATATCATCAGTCAGAACAAGGCCAGGAGCCAACTGCAGAACCTACCATCAATTTCTCATATGCAAGTTCAAGGTGAACTTGAAGAAAATTAGAAGAAGTCCACAAGAGCCAAAGTACAACCTTGCGTATATTCCACCTGAATTTAGAGACCATGTCAAGAACAGATTTGACACATTGAACACTAATGACCAAAGACCAGACGAGTTATGGAATCACATCAAGGACATCATTCATACATGAAGAAAGCAAAAGGTCACTAAAAAGACAGGAAAGAAAGAAATGACCAAAACAGATGTCAAAAGAGACTCTGAAACTTGCTCTTGAATGTTGAGTAGCTAAAGCAAATGGAAGAAATGATGAAGTAAAAGAGCTGAATCGAAGATTTCAAAGGGCAGCTTGAGAAGACAAAGTAAAGTATTATAATGACAAGTGCAATGACCCAGAGTTAGAAACCAAAAGGGAAGAACATGGTCGGCATTTCTCAAGCTGAAAGAACTGAAGAAAATTCAAGCCTGGAATCACAATAATGAAGGTTTCAATGGGGAAAATATTGCACCATGCAGGAAGCATCAAAAGAAGATGGAAGGAATATGCAGAGTCACTGTACCGAAAAGACTCGGTCAACATTCAGTTATTTCAGGAGGTAGCATATGATCAAGAACTGATGATAATGAAGGAAGAAGGCCAAGCAGCACTGAAGGCATTGGTGAAAAACAAAGCTCCAGGAATGGACAGAATACCAACTGAGCTGTTTCAGCAAACGGATGCACTGTTAGAAGTACTCACTTGTCTATGCCAAGAAATTTGGAAGACAACTACCTGGCCAACTGACTGGAAGAGATACATATTTGTGCCCATTAGAAAGAAAGGTGATCCTACAGAATGTGGGAATTATCGAACAATATCATTAATATCACACGCAAGCAAAATTTTGCTGAAGATCATTCAAAAGCAGTTGCAGCAGTACATGGACAGGAAACTGCCAGAAGTTCAAACCAGATTCAGAAGAGGATGTGGAAGGAAGGATATCATTGCTGATGTCAGGTGGATCTTGGCTGAAAGCAGAGAATATCAGAAAGATGTTTACCTATGTTTTATTGACTATGCAAAGGCATTTGACTGTGTGAACCATGACAATTATAGATAACATTGTCAAGAATGGGAATTCCAGAACCCTTAATTGTGCTCTTAAAGAAACTGTACATAGACCAAGAGGCAGTTGTTCAAAAAGAACAAGGGGATACTGCATGTTTTAAAGTCAGGAAAAGTGTGCATCAGGGTTATCTCCTGTCACCATAGTTATTCAATGAAGAAGAACAAGGCATCAGGATTGGAGGAAGACTCATTAACAACCTGCAATATGCAGACAACACAAACTTTCTTGCTGAAAGTGAAGATGACTCGAAGCACTTACTGATGAAGATCAAGGACCTCAGCCTCTAGTATAGGTTACACTTCAACATAAAGAAAACAAAAATCTTCACAACTAGACCAATAAGTGACATCATGACAAATGGAGAAAAGATTGAAGTTGTCAAGGATTTCATTTTACTTGGATCCATGATCAACATCCATGGAAGCAGCAGTCAAGAAATCAAAATCTTCTGCAAAAGACCTCTTTAAAGTGTTAAAAAAGCAAAGATGTCATTTTGAGAACTAAGGTGTACCTGGCCCAAGCTACTGTGTTTTCAATCACCTCATATGAATGTGAAAGCTGGACAGTGAATAAAGAATACTGAAGAAGAATTGACAGCTTTGAATAATGGTGTTGGTGAAGAATATTGAATATACCAAGTTCTGTCAAAAGAACGAACAAATCTGTCTTGGAAAAAGTACAACCAGAATGCTCCTTAGAGGCAAGGATGGCAAGACTTCGTCTCACATTCTTTGGACATGTTATCAGGTGGGACCACTCCCTGGAGAAGGGCTTTATGTTTGGTAAAGTAGAGGGTCAGCAAAAGAGTGGAAGACCCTCAATAAGATGGAGTGACACAGTGACTGCAACAGTGGGCTCAAGCATAACGATGATTATGAGGATGCCGCAGGAGCAGGCAGTGTTTCACTCTGTTGTACATAGGGTCACCATGAGTTAGATCGGACTCGATGGCATCTAACAACAATAACAATAATCACATTAAATGCTTAGTGGATGGGTTAAACAGCAGAATGAAAGGAACAGTGTAAAGAATCATTGAACCAAAAGATAGAACATTAGAAATTACCGAATCTGAACAACAAAAAGAATATAGGCTAAGAAAAAGGAACACAGCTTGAGGGATCTGTGGGACTATTGAAAAGATGTAATATTTATGTCATCAAAAATCCCATAAGGAGAGTAGAAAGAGGATGCTGTTGTTATTAGTTGATTCTGATAATGTTGAAAAATACCTGAAGAAATAATGGCTGAAAACTTCTCAAATTTCACAAGAGACATAAACCTACAGATTCAAGAGCAAACCCCAAACAGGGTAAACCTAAAAGTATCCATATGAAGCCAAGGCATAATTTAACTTCTGAAAACTAAAAAATAAAATATCTTAAAAGTAGCCCCCTCCCCCAAACGTAACCATACGTATGTGGGGAAAAACTATTTAAATAATGGTGGATTTCTCATTACAAATCACAGAAGCCAAAACAAAGTGGCACAAGTTTTTTATAAAAGATCTGTCAATCCGAATTCTACATCCACTGAAAGTTTAGAAACGAAGGGCAAATCAAGACATTCTCAGATGAAAGAACGCTAAGAAAATTGGTCATCAGCATATCTATCCTAAAAGAATGGCTAAAAGAATTCTCCAAAGAGAAAGGAAACAATAAAATAAGGAATCTTGGGATATCAGAGGGAAAAAGAAACACTAAATAAAAATACGGACAAGTACCTTAGTCTTCCCTTCTCCTCTTAAGTTCTCTAAATTATACTTGATAGTTGAAGCAGAAATTTTAACTGTTGACCTTAATAGTTTTTAGAGGAAATATTTAAGACAATTATATTATAAACAGAGGAAGGTAAAGGGACATAAAAGGAGATAAGATTTTTATACCTCATTCAAGCTGGTTCAATGACAACACCTATAGACTATAATGAGTTATTTAGATATAATGCAATACTTACAGCAAATACTAAAAACGTTACAAAAGAAATATATTCAAAAACACTATTGATAAAATGGCATCCTAAAAAACATTCAAGTAACCCACAGGAAGTCAGAGAAAAGAAAACAGAGAAATAATAACAGAGGTAACCATCAGCTAACAAAAAATGAAATAGTATACTTAAGACCTAATATATCAATAATTAAATTAAATGTAAATCATATAAACACACCAATTATAAGACAGAGATTGGCAGAGTTGATAAAAAGATAACCCCAATACATCCTGTTTACAAGAAACTTCAAATGTAACAATATAGGCAGGTTGAAGATAAATAAATAGAAAAAGATACATTATGCAAACATTAATTTAAAAAAAGCAAAAATGCCTATATTAATATCAGGTACAGTAAGCTCTAGAGCAAATAAAATTATCAGAGAGCAAGAGAAAGACATTATATAACGATAAATGGGCCAAGCCAACAAGAAAACATAGCAATACCAAATGTGCACCAAGCAACAGAGCTGCATGCGAATCAAAAACTTATACAACTGAAAAGAAAAACAAAATTATAATTGTAGTTGGAGACTATTATGGATTAAATTGTGCACCCAAAACATATGTTGAGGTCCTATCTGCTGTACATATGAATGTGGTTCTGTTTGGAAATAGGGTTTTTCTTTTATTAAGTTAGTGAGGTCATGATGGAGCATGGTGGGTCCTAAACCTAATCACTTCTAAATGATGTCTTATAAAAAAAGGGCCGAATAGATACAGATACATACATACAGAGGGAGATGCCATCTTATAGATGTATTTTACAGAAGCAAAGACAGATGCATCTATAAGCAGCAAAGGACTGCCAAGGATTGCAACAGCCACCAGAAACTAGGAGAGGAGCCCACAGAAGGAACCAACATAGCCAAGACCTGTCTAAAGCTGAAAAAATTGGTGGAATAGGAAGAAAAATCCCAAATGATAAAGATTAAGAGGAATTGCTCTGCACAGTAGAATTGGGAGTGGAGAGGGGTCAGGTAAGAGACTGTTGTTTTTACTACACTGTTCTAATCCTTTATATGTCTTACATCAATAGGGAGCTGCCAGAAGTTCAAGCTAGATTCAGGAGGGGTCGTGGAACAAAGGATAGCATTGCTGATAGATGGATCTTGGCCCAAAACAGAGAATATCAGAAAGAAGTTTATCTGTGTTTTCTCGACTATGCAAAGGAATTCAACTGTGTGGATCATAACAAATTAAAGGTAATATTGCAAAGAATGGGAATTTCAGAGCATTTAATTGTGCTCATGTGGAACCTGTACATAGATCATCAGGAGTCATTCGAGCAGAACAAGGGGATTCTGCATGGTTTAAAACTCGAAAATGTGTGGGTGGGATTGTATCCTTTTACCTTACTTATTCAATCTGTATGGTGAGCAAATAATCGAGGAAGCTGGGCTATATGAAGAACACAATATTAAGACTGGAGGAAGACTCATTAACAACATGAGATATGCATGTGACACACCTTGTGTCTGAAAATGAAAATGACTTGAAGCACTTACTGATGAATGTTAAAGACTACAACCTTCGTATGGATTACACCTGAATGTGAAAAACAAAAATACTCACATCTGGGCCCATAAACAACATCATGACAAACAGCGAAGAAACTGCAGTTGTCAAGGATTTCATTCTATTTGAATCAACAATCAACGCCCATGGAAGCAGCAGTCCAGAAATCAAAGACATATTGCATTGGGCAAATATGCAGAAAAGAGACCTCTTTAAAATTTTTAAAAAGCCAACATGTCACTGTTATGACTAAGGTGCACCTGACCCAAGCCATAGTATTTTCAATCACCTCATATACATGCAAAAGCTAAACAATGAAAAAGGAAGACGGAAGAAGAATTGATGTATTTAAATTGCGGTGTTGGTGAAGAATATTAAATATACCGTGGACTTCCAGAAGAATGAATAAATCAGTCTTGGAGGCAGTACAGGCACAATTTCCTGAGAAGTGATGATGGTGAGATGTCATCTCACTTACTTTGGACATGTCATCAAGAGGGACCAATTGCTGGAGAAGGACATCATGCTTAGAAAAGTAGAGGGCCAGCAAAAAAGAGGGAGATCCACAATGAGATGGATTGACGCAGTGGCTGCAACAATGGGCTCGAACATAGCAAAGGTTTGGAGGATAATGTAGGACTGGGCATTTCATTCTGTTATACATAATAAGGTCACTATGAGTTGGAGCCAATTTGGCAGCACCTAAAAACAACATGTTTTACTATGATAAAATATTTTTAAAATATTAATTAATGAATTTAAAAGAAAATTATGCTTTTTGGTGGATAATGTGTATTTCAGATCAGCTATATCATGGAACTAAAGAAGGCAATGGCCAATTAGATCATCTTTCAAAAAAACAGAAAACCAAACCTGTTGCCGTTGAGTCGATTCAGACTCACAGTGATCCTATAGGACAGGGTAGAACTGCCCCATAGGGTTTCTAAGAAATGGCTGGTGGATTTGAACTGCCGACCTTTTGGTTAGGAGCTAGAGCTCACTGTAGGTCTTAACCACTGCACCACCAGGGCTCCAGATCATCTTTAGATGTAGGGTTTTCCCCTGGGTCCTCTAGCTCCTGATTTTGATATTCAGGAGCTATTGTGTGGCTCCTAATATTTGCTTATTTTCTTCTTCTCTTTTTTTTTGGTTTTTTTTTTGTTTTTTACAGAAGAATGGCTATATTTGTTTAATAAAGATGACATATATGTATTATAAAGAATTCAAGCAGTAAAAGATTACAGAGAAAAAAGTAGAATATTTCTCCCACTTCCATCTTTCTCCATTAAAAAGCGTTATCCTTAGCCAAGAGCTCTGTGAGCTATCAGCAGAAGCTTAGATGAATGTGTGGTCAGGTAGACAAACAAGGAGAAAATATTTTTAAAAGGGCATCAAACTATACTACTATTTTTAACAAAATAATTCAATTTTATTTGATCTGAATTTAACAGAGAAAAAAATTTCCTAAGAAATAAGACCGAAGAATTTATGAACTTCAAAAGAAGTGCTTCTTTACCCCAAAAGATAATTCATAGCAGAGCCCTCTAAGCCTAAGAAATTGTGAAAAACATAGTATTTGTCATTTTTAACTACATGTTTCAAATTTAGGTTGCATCAACTGATCTCTGCTTCCACCTTTCATCTCCAGCTCTCAATTTTTTTATTAGTTACATATTATTTTTATTGTTAAGCTTACATTTACCTTTATGTTGTAACCATAATTGCTGCAGAAAATAATCCTGATTTTATTTCAGTGGTTCCTGTTCAGTTCTTTTACAGTGGCTTCTCCATTCTGAGACATTTACCTTGTATTCACTCTTGAGTTTTGAGTAGTTCCTCAGATCTATATGGAGAATATGCAAGCTTCATTTTTTGTTTTTGCTTTTAACAAGAAATGTGGAAGATGTTGGAGAATATTTTCTGTTGCCTTTTTACTTGACTGACACCTTGTTTGAGTATAGTATTTTGGTTCCCACATTCCCTCAAAACCTTATGGAAATCACACTATTGTCTTCTAACATTGAACACGGCATTGAAGAAGCCTGAAACCAGCCTAAACTTTTTCCTGCTCCAATTTCCTGTGCCGCTTTATGTCAGAATAGCAGAAGACTTCCCTTTGTTTTTGGATTTCAACGACAATCAGAATTTGTCTCCAGTGCAGGGTCTTTGTTAAGGATTTGTCTTGGTAAAAGCGGTCATTTCAACTGTATGTTTATGAGGATTATCTGCTCCCTCTCCACTCTCCACTCACTCACTTTTTTTTTTCCTTCTTTCATCAAAATTAGGCCATTCACATCTACAGACTTGGAAGAGCAGCCTTTACAGTATTAATCACCAAAAAAGGGGAGGGGGGAGACTATTAACCCTGCCTGTGGAAATAAATATTAGCAGAGAATTGTGCAAGTAGAGCAGAATAAAGAACACTGTTTCTAGGGAACACTACAAATTTGAAAATAAACACATAGATCAGTGGCTATTTTCATCTATAGCAGCCTCAGAAGCCCAACATCTGAGGCGTATTTAGGCTATGAAGGAAGCTTGTCTAATTTTGAGATATACTGTTGCCCTCTATCATCCAGTAGTCAGGAGGATTTCAATAGTGAATTAAGCTAATCTGTTCAGATTTCTTAAGGAGAAAAAATACAAGTCTCTTACAGCTCACTGGATGGTTTATTTAACCATTTATTTAATCCATTGAAATTAATGGTGCCGGTCTTTTGTTTAAGAAAACTTTTTTAATGTTTATGATTTAGCACCCCATCCTACATTGACCAGGCATTTGCTGACATAAATTTAGTGCAAAATTGCCAGTTATTTTAATTTATGAATTGCTAGTACTAGCAGAATGTGTAGCACAGCTGTTACTCAATATTAGGACATTTTTAACACAATTTTTCTACATGATTAAAGACCACTGTAGAAGCAGAAGCTTAAAAATGTCAGTTCTACAAGTTATTTTGCATCCTCTTTGTTATGAGATGATATTTGAAAGAACGCCTTTGTGAAGGTGTGAGATATGTATCTATCCTAAGTTTCCCTTCTTAAAAACAATCTTGCAGTCTAAGATGCTGGGGACATTGTTTACTTTTTTCTTTTTGAAATATTTGTTGTGGATTCAGTGCAACGACAAAAATATATTACACACCTACTTTGTCCTCAGAACTAGACTGGACATTGATATCATAGATAACTCTGTCACCTTGTAACTCATTTATTTAGAAGGGGATTTCAGTCGATTTTTAAGAGATACCATGAAATCCCAGAAAAAGTCCCCAGGTTAGCACTAGGCTGGTAATTGAAAGGTTGGTTGTTCAAATCACCCAGCAGCGCCACAGAAGAAAAGATCTGGTAATCTATTTCTGTAATGATCACAGCCAAAAAATCCTGCGGAGCAGTTCTAATCTGTATCACATGGGGTCGCCATGATAACAATGCTACTCTTCCCATCATGGGGTCTTCAACTTGATTTGTAAACAAAATCCCAGAAACTATTTAGATAAGAAAGGTAAATCTAGTACAACTCCCTGATTTTAACAAAATGGTAATATTTTTCTCCATACTGTGGAAAAGCTAATACAATTTTTAAAAATAGAGCATAACCGATGACTTGAAGAGTCCTTTCTCCCATAAGTAGAAAACAAAGATTAACTGAGCTTGCGACAGGATAGTAACCTAGCTCCTTATTCCAATTTCTTTTTATTTTACATTTAAGTTTCTACGTCTGTAGTTTATAATAGCATTTGTCAGAAGCTTGATGTAAATAATGCAAGTAATCCTAATGTTATCCCCTGTAGGATAGGCTGATAATACCAACCACTGATTTAATGGAATGCATTATATCATAAAGCCTGTTATCAAATTTTACAGTTCATGAAGAGGTCAGATTTAAGCTTGGTTTCTTCATTTATGGGGATTTTCTTAGAAATGTCCATTCCAGTAATGAATCAGGGAAATAAATGATTTCCCAATGCTCTGTTGCTTTATGTTGTTTTTTGTTTTAAAGAGAAAAAATTAGGGCACTTTCTAGAATTCAGAAAGGACTACAATATGATAGTTTCCTCCAGGATCTCAATTCTCTTCATTGTAGCTGCAGTGAAAAGAAGGATCCTTGCTCTGCTGTTTGGAAGTATGTATGTGTACACACACACACAGTAACATTTTCAGACTGAAGAGTGGTTTCATCAGAGAGGTTTATGGCATAAAACGCAAGAATACATCTTTCTGGTATTCTCTGCTTTCAGCCAAGATCCATCTGACATGAGCAATGATATCCCTTGTTCCACATTCTCTTCTGAATCTGGCTTGCACTTCTGGCAGCTCCCTGTCAATGTACTGCTGCAACAGCTTTTGAATGATCTTCAGCAAAATTTCACTTGCATGTGATATTAATGATATTGTTCCATAATTTCCACATTCTGGTGGGTCACCTTTCTTTGCAATGGGCACAAATATAGACATCTTCCAGTCAGTTGGCTACGTAGCTGTCTTCCAGATTTCTTGGCATAGACAAGTGAGTACTTCTAGCACTGCATCCGGAGTTTGATGAAACATCTCAACTGGTATTTCATCAATTCCTGGAGCCTTGTTTTTTGCTAATGCCTTCAGTGCAGCTTGGACTTCTTCCTTCAGTACCACTGGTTCTTGATCATATGCCACCTCTTGAAATGGTTGAACTTGAACTAATTCTTTTTGGTACAGTGACTTTGTGTATTCTTTCCATCTTCTTTGATGCTTCCTGCATTGTTCAGTATTGGCCCGTAGAATCTTTCCATATTGCAATTCATGGCTTGAATTTTTTCTTCAATTCCTTCAGCTCAAGAAATGCAGTTTGTTGTACTGTGGTGGCTTACGTGTTGATGTGATGCTGGGAACTATGCCACTGATATTTCAAATACCAGCAGGATCATCCATGTTGGACAGGTGTGTCAGTGGAGTTTCCAGACTAAGACAGACTAGAAGGACCTAGTGGTCTACTTCTAAAAAAACTGGCCAGTGAAAACCTTTTGAATAACAGCAGAACAGTGTCTGACATAGAGCCAGAAGATGAGTCCCTCAGGTTAGAAGACACTTAAAATGTAACTGGGTAATTAGAGTCAACCTTACTGACATGAATGGAGTAAAGCTTTTGGGACCTTCATTTGCTGATGTGGTACAACTCAAAATGAGAAGAAACAGCTGCAAACATACATTAATAATTGGAATGTGTAATGTATGAAGTATGAATATATATATATGAACCTATATATAGTTCATATATATAGTTTCTACATGAGGCTTATTGACAGATACATACAAGTAGACCAATCTCACTTGAACTGCAAGCTTTGTAAGGACTGAGGAGTGGATCCCCAATCTGCAAGATAATAAAATGATGGCTGAAGGGAATGAGCCTTTGGCAAAATGCTGTATTTGGCAAGTTCTTAGAACCATGTTTTCCACAAGCTCTTTCAAATCAAGTATTTCAAGGATAAATAAATCTCTGTTCAAATGCGTCATTGTCCATAAACAATCTTGACCATTTAAAAAAAAAGAATCTTGACCTTGTTTCTAGGACAGTGCAAGTTAAATTCTTCTAAGGGTTTTTCTTCAAAGGGAGATACTGGCTGCTGTTTATACTACATCCCTTTCCCCCTGCCTTTCACGCCCAAGATGCTAGTCTCAACTAAAATATTAATTTGGGGTGACAAAAAGATATAGCATTAATTCTTTTTGTTCTTTCAACAACCATTTATTAAATGCCTACTATTCACCAGACGCATTTAATATAAATGAATAAGATATGTTGCTTGCACTCAAGTAGCTCATAGTCTAGTCTTGAACAAGGTACATGTAATTGCTTCCAAGACATAGGCATCAAGAGAATCTTTTTAAAAGTACTCTTTATCTTGACTCTCTATGATCTTTATAGTATGAAGTCCCAAAACAGTGGCACTTTTTGATCTGTCTTAGAAGAGGAAGTGGGAAGTTGTTCATCCTTTCTAGTCCTTTAAAATACTGGGCACTGTAAAGTTCTGAATGAACACTAAGGATGTACAGAAGTTCATTCAATTTCCATTAGTACTTAACTAGCTCCCATGTAGGTAGGGCTTACATCCTGGGCAGCATCCACATGAATGAGGTTCCCAACAAAAAAAAAAAAAAAAAAAAAAAAAAAAACCCTATGCAAATCCTCAATTCCAAACTTGTTTTAAAGTCAAGAAAAGAACAAAAAAAAAATTTACCTTGGCCAGGGCTGTCAGGTACACACTCTGCTCTGGCAGAAACTCATAAAACCAGTTCAGCAACTCAATTAATCCCTCAGAGGAGATCAAATCCAAACTCAGCCATTTGGGGAAGGTGAGATTTCCTTCTCTGTTGAGGCCTAACACACATCAATGTCTTAGACTACTTAGTAGCAGAGGATGAAAATTCAGTATTTTTGGTCCCCCTTTAAGTGTTTTAAGCAGACCGCTAACTGAGGTAGCTATTTTTTAAAAGTCATTTCCAGAAGAGACAAGAGAGAAATTGTCTCTTCTCAAAATGTCTAAAATGAAGTCTGCTAACACAGGGTTTTTGAGAGAGAAAAAAAAAAAACATCTATGAGGAGAAAGAATTCTGGGATTACTGTTTGAGTGAAATGTTCTGATTAACACTAAAAAAGTAATCCACTATCCAGTAACATTTTCAGGCTGAAGTGTGATTTCACCAGAGAGGTTTATGATGCATGGAGTAAGGCAATCAAACATTTTTTTTTTTAATCTCTAAATATGAAAAGAAATTTTAATCTGAAAGTTTATTATCTGTCTAGAATTTCACAGCACAACGGAAGTAGCCTTGTGCCTCAAATTGTTCAGATGTGGTTACAGGATCAGTGAAGTTTCCATCCTCTCTCCAAACTCTGCTTTTGCCCTTCAGCATCGCTAATTCAGACCAGCCCACGTTTGCATGCAGCTCCTTAATTTAGCAATTCCAGTGCAGGTCTTTGTTTTGTTCTGCTGTCAAATATTCTACTATGATATCTTCTTCACTGAAGTATTTCCATATTACGGGCCGAGACAAACCTATTTTGTATGCATAGGAACTCGCTTCAGGACTTTAAACTATTTTCTATGCTACAGTGCTTAATTTTTCATTTATGTGGCACCTTACTGAAGAGTAGTCAACACAGTTAACAATACATTGTGCAACAATAAATATTTTACTGGATATATAATCTCCACAATTTAAGATTTTTTTTCTGTGTGGGTCTGTGTAAAGCTAGAATGGTTAACATTTTGTGAATTGCACACTTTTAATAATATGTTCTATAATCGCTGTCAAACAAATGACCTGCCCTTTAATAGGCACTCCAGACATTAGCTGCCATTTCTGCTAAACTCAGTAAACTCTAATAAAGGTATTTTATGGGTAGACGGTTTATTTTTTTTTTTAAGGAAGATATATTACATAGATTTCATCAGCACATAAAAATGTTATCCTGGGAACACTGGCTAATTCATATATTTCTAAATTACATCACATTCTGTCACTTTCACATGAGATCATTCTAATTTTTTTTTTTTTTAATATAATAGCTTGGATTGGGTCATGCTTTGCACTTTACCTATTTGAATTAATGATGTTATTTACCTGGAACCTGATTGTATACTTGCCTCACATTCTACGAGATAGTTCATAAGAGGCAGCAACATAATGAAGGAAGAAAATGTTATTTACTCTCTTTCCCAATTCTCAGGAGCTTGGTGTAAATTCCACCCAATAAAATGTGTTTAGTTTGTTTCTGTATTCCTTAAGGCTCAGTATACAGGAGCAGGCAGCAGGAGGGCTCAGAGTCACAGCCTTTGTAGGATTTTTCTCCTGAGTACCTGTAGCGCTTGCCCTTGATCTGGGAAACAAACGTATTCTCAGCTCTGGAGCTCCTTGATCTCAGAAACGAAACTGTCTCCTACCATGGTACTTCAGCTTCAGGAGTTCAGCTTTTGCTTCCGTAGCCCCAGGAGGGGCCAATAATATCAGGTAGCAAGGACTGAAGTGAGTTTTATACAATAAATATCTTCTCAGAGCAACTATATGCATTAAATGAGTTGTATGTACCAAACAAATCTCTCATACTTCTGGAAATAATGTAGTAGCTATCAACTGAATCTAAACCTGAACATGACCCTACTGCAAGGCTGAGGTACCTACACTTACCCTCAGAGTGGTCGTGTTACCCAAAGGATGAGGAAGGAAAAGAAAGCCTGGCTTCAGATACAAGGGAATAGGGGCGAATCAGGCTTCTCTTCATTTCAATCTTAAGAGCTCCTCACAATGTTTTGCCTTCACAGGAAACACTGTGGAGTTTAGCATGATTATTTAAATTGCCAGTAATCTTGTGGAACTATGGTTGTCATGATTCATGTTGAAGGGAGTGTCCCAGCACCCTCTGTTAGTTTGTCATACTGTGGTGGCTTATGTGTTGCTATGAGACTGGAAGCTATGTCACCTGTATTTCAAATATCAGCAGGGTTACGCATGGTGGACAGAACTTCTAGACTAAGTTTCAGCAGAACTTCTCATCTAAGATAGACTAGGAAGAAAGGTCTGGTGATCTACTTCTGAAAATTAGACAATAAAAACCGTATGGATCACAACAAAACATTGTCTAACTCACTTTGGACACGTCTTCAGGAGGGATCAGTCACTGGAGGAAGACATCATGTTTGGCAAAGTAGAGGGCCAGTGAGGTTAAGGGAAGACCACCTTGGTGAGACGGATTGGCACAATAGCCTTTAAAATGGAATCGAACTTGCCAGTGATTGTGAAGATGATGCAGAACCAGACAATGTTTCATTCTGTTGTACATAAAGTCCCCATGAGTCAGAGTGGACTCCATGGTAGTCATCTATCTATTAGCATTTTAAACTACAATTTTAAATGTCTATGAGCCATATGCAGGGAGCTATACTCCAAAGGCTGCCACTGACCAATGTAAGGTTTGAAATTAGCTTCTTATAACTGTGAAAGACCATGAAAATGACCAAGTCTGAATTGTGGCTCTGTCACTAACTTGCTGGGCAACTCTAGGTAAGCCACTTGAACAATATGGATCTCAGTTTCCCTGTTTTATATAACCCAGACAAAAATAGTACTCCGAAATTTAGGATTCAAATAATATATTGTCAAATATGCCTCAACTAGGCATATGTTCCTATTATTCTTTCTTGAAATTTTGGGGTGGATAGGGTAGCTTCTCAGGGGAAATATGTGGCAGTCTACTTCTGTAAAGATTACAGAATTGGAAACCCTATAGGGCAGTTCTACTCTGTCCTATAGGGTCGCTATGAGTCAGAATCAACTCGGTGGCAGTGGGTTTGCCTTTTTGGGAGTTAGGGTAGCTTACATTTTCCTTCAAATTCTGCTTAACCTGTTGTCTATTACCATTCACCTCCAGCTATGCTGTCACTGTTGTATTTTGAACCTGAAATGTCAGCCCTTTGCATTTTTATACACAAAATAACCACAGGTTCAGTCCAACAACAACAAAATAAAAATGATAAAACAAATACCTCTCCCTCAAAATAAAAATTACAAATAAACACAAAAAGAAACTACTCCAAGACCACTTTGTGTAGAGTACAATTTAGTTACTGCTTTGGGAGATAAAAAAGGGCTTATGTTTCAGCAACATAGACCAGTTAAGATTGATTATTAGACCTCCCTGTTCTTAAGAAATCCCTCAGCAGTCATTTGTGCCTATCTGAGCCTCAGCTCTTGGCAATATTGCTCTTCCTTTCTTCCATCTGCCTTGTCCCTGCCTGCTCAAGAGGCCAAAACATTTTTTTTTAAATGCAGTCCTGCATATAACCCAAGCTGAGTCTCTTGTGACCAATGCCAAAACTCTATAATATTTTCTTACTAACAATGGTCCATATATTCCAGGTCTCTGTATTTCTTCCTCTTCAACTTGGAAAGAATAAAGTATATTTCTTTCTTTCTACAATAGCCTGGATTTAAATACTATTGCTACTCTCCTTCCCTTTTACATGTAACATGAGGTTACCAAATGGAATTATTTTTAAGGTTCCCACTGATTCTAGAAACTAATGAAATACCTCAACATTGCATAGATTGAAATACTTAGGAACTGACCAACTGTGTGCTTATGTAACTGATGGGAGTGGGTCCTGCCTGGTGCAACCCCATTTGAGAGGCCCCAGGCCTTTGAGAAAGAGAAAGTAGACTTTATTGCAAGCTGGTCAAGCAAGGAGCATAAGTCTTGTCTTAGGCTGGGGTTCTCTAGAGAAGCAAAACCAGTAAAGTGTATAAATATATGTAGAGAGAGAGATTATATCAAGGAAGCAGCTCACGTGATTGTAGAGGCCTGAACGTCACAAGTCCGTGGATCAGGGTAGAGGCTTCTCCCAAGTCACACAGCTGCAGAAGCTGGCAAGCCCAAGATTGGAAGGTCGGAGAGCAGGGCCCCCACTCACAGGCTGTGCAGACCGATGAATCCCAGGTTCGGCAGATAAGCTGACAGCTCAAGTCCCAAGAACAGGAGATGAGATGACAGGAAGCAGCCACGGGATCCAGAGAGAGCAAAAAGCCAGAACTTCTGCTTATATACAGATGCAGGCCACACCCCTAAGGAGACTTCCTTTCATCTGATTGGCTACTCACAGTATATTCAATCATGGGAGTGATTACATTAAAGCACGGAGAATCATGGCCCACCCAGCCAAGTTGACACACAATCTTAACCATCACAGGTCTCAAATCAAGCTCCCCGAGGCTGGGGATTCTAGGGCAGTTATAGGGTTCAGGATAGGGAACCTATGCATAATTCATGAAGTTTCTGGGAGTAGGCAGACAATTTCAGGAACTAATGTATGGCAGTGCAGTGGGCGTGCAATATGGCAGCTTGGGGGTATGACACATGAAGTTTAGCTAAGACAGCTTTGTGGCTTATTGCTCATGTCCGAATGGGGCGGGGGGCAGTTGGTGAGAAGTGAAGCAGCCTTGAGCAGAGAAGCAGTAAGATGACCTTGGGCTGTAACACAGTAATGCCTTAACAGGAACTCAGACAGTTGGAAGGAGGGGGAGTAGTTTAACCCTGTCAGTTACATTTCAGGAGCAGAACAGTTTAACACTTATGATAGACAATGACAGCTCCAAGAACCGACAAAAGAGTAGCTAAGGGATGATGAAGGCTTGAAGTGGGTATGTGGGTATCTTGAGGGGAGTGGGAAAGGTGTCAGGAGGCCCTGTGAAGGTGCTGGTATTTAAACTTTTAGAAATGTAGTAAATAGTTGGACTAACCCTATGTATTTCTCCTCCGATCAGTGAAAGGGATTCCCCCTCAGTTATAAAGTGTTACAACCTAAAAGGGGTTGCCTCTGGGTGACTACTCAAGAGGCCCTTCAAGCTATTGTTACCTTGCTGAATTTGTCATGGTTGAGTATATGATTCTCGGTTTTATAGGTTTTGAGCTAGAAACACTCAGGATAGCATAACCTAATTCACAAGAATCTGAAGCGAGCACAATATCACAGACTGGGTGGCTTTAAACAACAGAAATTTCTCATCTCACTCACAGTTCTGGAGGCTAGTAGTCCAAATTCAGGACATCTGCAGCAACCTGTTCTCTCTGTAGGCTCTCTGGGAAGATCCTTTCCTGTCTCTCTCAACTTCTGGTAGCCCCAGGTTTGCTTTGGCTTGCAGCCGTATCTATTCTAATCTTTTATAGTACAGCCCTCAGATTGGATTAGGACCCACCCTACTCCTGTACGACCTAATGTTAATTTAACTGATAAAAACCAAAAGACCACACTGTTGCCTCCATTCTGATTCATAGTGACAGTATAGGATGGAGTAGAACTGCCCCATAGGGCTTCCAGGGAGCAGCTGGTGGACTTGAACTGCTGATCTTTTGCTTAGCAGTGGAGCTCTTAACCACTGTGCCCCAGGGCTCCCAATCTAACTGATAGCATCTTTAAAGGCCCTTATCTCTAAACAAGGTCACATTCACTGGTACTGGGGGTTAGGACTTTAACATACCTTTTTGAGGGACACAATTCAATCCATAACATGCTGCAAGTGCTAATGTGTGAATTAACAACGGAAATCCACTTTGTGTCTTCCGATGCCATGTGGGGTTTGCGCTGAGCTGCCATGTGTTGATTTTAAAGTCTTTGCAGGGGCAGCATTATTTTTATTTCTTTGCAATAACTTCAGGGCCATCTCAATGTGACCCCTACTTTATAAAAGAAAAAAAATCTGAAGTACATAGAGATATAATAGGATCAGATTTGAGTTAGGTATATTGACTGCAAGTTTATCTCTCTTTTGGTTATGCCAAACTGCAAATTTTGAACACAGAAAATAAATATAAAAAATCTTACACTGTAACATGATAGAACCATATGCTTTTATAAGTATTTTGTTTACCTGTTATAAAACAGAAACTAAATGCTTAAAAATAGTTTTAAATATAACAAATTTTATGTACTTCTCTATTCCATTTTTCATTTAGAATACACTTTTTGAAGTAACTAACTTTGACATTGTAATGCCTATGCTTTGAAATTATGTTAGCATTTGGTTGTATAAAATATTTATTCAAAGTCAATGAAACCATTGGAACTGAGTGTTATAAATACAAATGATACTTGAAAGTAATCTGATAATATAATACAAATTTCAAAAATTTAGGATTTGACCATTAACGGCACTAAATATGATCATTAAGGACAGCAAAGATTTATTTTATGTCATCCAGTCTACGTTCTCAATTTTGCTGAATCATTTCTTATAATAAACTGCCAAGTTCATTTTCTCCCTTGTTTTAAATGTCTCAAGGGATAGCACTAACTCAAACTTTG
The DNA here is from genome assembly GCA_030035585.1 of Dugong dugon. Lineage (NCBI taxonomy): Eukaryota > Metazoa > Chordata > Mammalia > Sirenia > Dugongidae > Dugong > Dugong dugon. The sequence goes on from CM057462.1 coordinate 132,697,970, forward strand.
TCATAGAAGACACTTCCACAGGATAATAGATTGCGTTGTCAGGAATTTTTTTCATAAAATTTAGCCTGAATTTCCTTTTTCTTAATTTCATTCCATTACTCATAGTCACATCATCCTGTAGCTTGATAAATAATTCCTCTTCTGCTTTGGTGTTTACACAATCAGATACCAGTAGACAGTTACCTTGTCTTTGCCCCACCAACCCATACATATTTAATTCTATTAATCCCTCCTCACGAATCAATCTCCTCAGATGTTCATCATCCCTGTTGTGTGTCTTTTAGCACTTTGCAAGGTGTCTGTATCACTCTGATAATGGGACATCAAAAAGGAAACACTATTTCATTGTGTCCTGAGTTGTCATAAGGAGAATCATTTATTTTTGGCCTTATACAATATACTTTCACTTTATATAAGTAGATGAATTCCTGATAAAGTAAGTACAAATCCAGTGGTTGTACATTAAATAGTATTTTAAATGTACTTTTTCTATACAAAACTTTCGGGTTTTTTTGTAAAGCAAAGAATCAAAATTTGGTTTTTGTGTGTGTGTAGAGGGGAAAGGGTTGGAAACCATACCTGTTTAAGTATTTTGGAAACCCAGATGTGGTCGATGCTAGTGAACAGCATCCATGATCCATTATAATATCTAACATTTGTAGAATTTTCAAAGTATTTTTATACACTTTATCTAATTTTACGTTTTCTGCCCTATATGAGGTATGTAGTGTTAATTCTATTTTATAAACAAAAAAAGAAAATCTCAGAGAGGTTCATGGACTTGCTTTAGATGATAAAAGAACAATTGCAGAACCAGATTTGGAAGATCTGCTGCTTTAAAAGATTTAGCAATTTTTTTTTTTTTTTTAAAGAAAGCCTAGGAGCAGAATTTAGGGTCATACAGAACTGTTTGAAATCTTGGTTCTTCCAGTAACTATTTGGGCTTCCATGAACAAATTGAATAATCTTCATGAATCTGAGTTTTCTTATGTGGAAAATGGACATGATTTTCTAAACTTTCAAGGGAGAATGTGAGAACTTAGAAAAGGTATCGAAAGAAAATTTTAACTAAGTGGCAGCGCATATCAGTAAGCCTTCCACTCCTGTTCTCACTGCCCACTACAATGAAAATATAAACTTAGATTTTCAAAAACTCAGTCATAGCTGTCATATAAAGTCTTGATATAGTCTAGCAGGGAGGTTTTCACTGTATAATATACATCTTCAGTGCTCTATGAGTTATTATTAGGTGTTCCTTAAAAGAAGAAGACATAGTTATAATGAACATATTTATTATTGTATGTTGCATCATTTGATGGTTTTGTAATTTAAACAATAACAACAAAAAGTATTAGCTAAATTTTACTCAGTAAAAATCACTGGTAGCCTAAAACAGTGGTTTTTACTAGAAGAGATAGTCATACAAAGGCTTTCCAGTGGTACCCCAGGCATGAATAACTTTAATTAAGCCTCCCATCTTACAAAAGAAAGGCAGAGCCCACATCTATTACAGATATGACTGTGATGCATTGCCCTGGGGTATGAAACCTTTCAGAACCCCAAACAAAGAGATATATGAAAATAGTGGTTTGGGGATGTCCTTTTAATACAACTCAAAAAAACCTTAAACGCATAAGACTTCCTGTCTTTTCCTTACAAAATGTTGACCCATATTGAGATGTACTAAATTCAGAATATACAGACAATACAGATTAGTGACACATTCTTAAAAATGTAACAGGAATATTTTACTGAAAATATTTAACTTTATCAGAGCCCTGCAATCCTGAAAAACAGCTATGGTTAAAGAAATCCTCCTACCCTTTGTGTTCTAAAAACAGTTTACTGCAAAGAATCATTCTTCCTCATATGACTTAAATAAGCTTTTTTTTTAAACCTAGGACAAGGTCAGAAGCAAACTCTCCTAATTCCCATTTTTTGCCTCATAAATGATCTAACTGAATCATCTGTCTTTACTGGTCAATCAGAACAAAATACTTATTAACTCAATCAAACCTTAGTTAAGCGTCTCTCCTCCCCACGAGACCCTGAACTTAGTACCCTTGACCCACCCTCAGCCTTAGCAAGCATGGAAAGAAGAACAGCTTCTCCTTAACAATCCTTCCTGAAAACTGGCTGACCACAGAGACATTCCCTGATCAGCTATTGGATCCCACTTCTTTTTCTTCTTATTCACTCCTCCCAGTAAAAGAAGAGCTCTTTTCTGCATGACCTTTAAGACATTTGTAGATCTTGTGGTCAGAGCATTTTCTCGATCACAATAATAGTCTTTTCAAATAAAATCTCTCCTTACTAAGACTGACTATGTCTTTATTTGACAATACATTGGATAAATCACATACAATTTTATAAAATTTCTGTCAGATTAAATTAGCTTTATTTAGTGAGACAGTTAATATATATTTTATTAAATATTATCATTATTCATAAGAAATAACCTTATTTAAAACTTGCGGTGAAAATTTTTCTATTTCAGTTTAGAATGTGCAAGAGAGTACATAGTTTTTCAAAATCATTTTAGGAGCTACAAGAACAAATGAGGACCGAGTTCTGGCAAAATGGTGCTCTAGGCAGAAGCACCATGCCATCCCTCCACAGCAAAGATCCGAAAAACTAAGCCAAACAGAGAATACAACAATCCTGAAACCATAAAACATCAAATGAAGAGATAAAGAACTCAGCCAAGCACCAAATGGAGTGAGAAAACTGACAGAGAATGGAGAGCAAGGAGAGATTCATGCAGAGGTCCCCTACCAGCTAATGCAATGCAGATCGGCCATCTTGGACTCCTATTGGAGACCATCAAACAGGGGTTACAAGAAAGCAGCTTCACGGAGCTTCCAGTGGGAGACAAAACGACCGGTAATTTGCAATATATGCTTTCCCACCCCCTACCCTTGTTCACCCGGATTCGGCCTCCTCTGCTTCCCACGGCCACAATCTCTTGTCTGGGCAACACCGGCTGCTTGGATTCCACACACCCAAATGGGCCGGCTCTCTGGGTGCCATTTTGTTGGCTGCTAGTGTTGCTTTTTTTAGTGCTTCTTTTGATTTCTCACTTGCTTCTCACCACCTCCCCCTCCTTTCAGTCGAGTGCCTGGCTCCATGCGCCAACTTTGCTTCTTCCTGAGGGGCTGCAGAGCGCTGGCAATTTGTGATATACGCTTTCCCACTCTCTACACTTCTTCACCCACACTCGGCCTCCTCTGCTTCCCAGGGACACAGTCTCTTGTCCAGAAACACCAGCCCGCACTAGCTGGCTCTCTGAGTGCCATTTGTTGGCAGCTGGTGTTGCTTTTTTGTTTTTTTGTTGTTGTTGTTTTCTGCTTCTTTTGATTTCTTGCTTGCCTCTCACCTCCTCCCCCTCCTTTCGTTTGAGTGACTGGCTCCGTGCACCATCTTTGCTTCTTCCTGAAGGGCTGCGGAGCTCCATTCGAGTGTGCAGCTGCTTCCGGGTCTGGGCTAACGCACTGGTGGGATCCCGGGGCTTTTGTTTGTTTGTTAATTTTGAATAGTTTGTCTGTTTTCTTTTCCTTTTCTTGAGCTGGGAGCCCTTTCTGGCCAGGTGGAGCTACGTGGCAAGGAACTCCCCTTCAGCTTCCACAGATGTGCAGAGAGATCCCTGAGAGCATTTCTTTTTTTGTTGGTTTTATTTTTTTTTTTCCCTGTTTTTTTGGGGGGCCTTTCTTCTTCTTCTTTTTTTTTCTTTAACTTGTATTGTTTTCTTTTCCCTCTTTTTTGCTTTTTGTCTTTCTTCATTGCTCAGTCTCTCATCTCTCTATATCTTCCTTTTCTTTCTGATCCCTGAATACTAGGCATTGTATACCTCTATGCCTTCTAGGCAGGCTGTACTGCAACACCTGAGAGCAACTTCCCCAGACCTCATAGCTGCATCAGTGGGATCCATGGGAACTTTGCAGTTGTTTAACCTTTCTGATTTTTATTTATGCATTCTTTTCTTTTCTTCCTCTTCTCCTTTCTGTTTTTCTCCATTTCATAGTCTCTCATCTCTCCATTCAAACAGCAAGCTCCCCTAGCATTCTTTTTTGTTTGTTTGTATGCTTTTGGCTCCTGTTCCTCTCTCCTCTCTCCCATATCCATCTTAGCTCCACACATAACAATCTCCCTGCTGCATCCTGCCTCCCTGCATCGTGCGCTTGACATCACACCACCAAGCAGCACAGGCATGGCCTGCCCTGCACTGATTACCGACCCGCCCTGGTGGCTGTAGTAAGTGCTACAAACAACCCATCCCAGTAACTCCTCTTCAGCTAGGCCTGCCCTGCTGTACCATATCTGAGTGACTGACCCTGCCAGTTGGAAAAGGAGGCAAAAAGTATTGTGCCCACAGACGAGCAAACAACAAAGAACACACAGTCCGCCAGCTCAGAAATAGTCAAATTTTTTTTTGTCAAAAGCAAAAATCTGCAGGTGATTGGAATTCCAGAACAGGGGGAGAAAACAGAAGACACAGAGAGGATCACTGAGGAACTGCTGACAGAAAACTTCTCCAGTATCATGAAAGATGAAAAGCTGGCCATTCAAGAAGCTCAACGAACCCCATATAGAAGAGACCCAAAGAGAAAATCACCAAGGCATATCATATTCACACTCACCAAAACCAAAGACAAACAAAGAATCCTGACAGCAGCTCATGAAAAACAAAAAGTCACATACAGAGGAGAAACAATAAGTCTAAGCTCAGATTATTCGGCAGAAACCATGCAGGCAAGAAGGCAATTGGATGACATATATAAAATCTTGAAAGAAAAAAATTGTCAGCCAAGAATAATGTATCCTGCAAAACTCTCGATCAAATTGATGGTGAAATTAGGTCATTTCCAGATAAACAGAAATTAAGGGAATATGTAAAAGTCAAACCAAAATTACAAGAATTATTAAAGGGAGTTCTTCGATCTGAGGACAAACAGCTTCAGCTCTCAGGCAGAACCTAGGAGGCAGGATCGTACAAGCCAGATACCAATCTAGGAAATGACCTCTCGAGGACTATCCAAAACCAAAAGAAATACAACAGGGAATCAGAGCAGTTAATCAGTAAATGACAACAACATCAAAACAATAAAAGAGGGAATAAACAGCATAGATATAGAACCTTCTAATGGAGAGGAAGGCAAGGCGATACCAAGTAATGGTAGACTGCTTCAAACTTACAAAGAGAAGGGTAAAATTCATGGTACCCACAAAGAAAGTTAACAAACCAACTCATAAAAATAAAGCCGAAAAATGTAAAGTCTCGGCAAAAACAAAAGAAATGGAAAAAAAAACCACAAACAAAAGTAACTCAGCACAAGAGGGTAAGAAGAACAAAGAAAACTTCAGCACCACAAAAAAAAGCACTACAAAATGACAGCAACAAACTCACATCTATCAATAATTACACTGAATGTAAATGGACTCAATGCCCCCATAAAGAGACAGACAGTGACAGAATGGATAAGAAAACAGGATCCATCAATATGCTGTCTACAAGAGACACACCTCAGAAACAAAGATTTGAATTTATTAAAAGTCAAAGGTTGGAAAAATATATATCAAGCTAACAACTACCAAAAAAGAACAGGAGTGGAAATTCTAATCTCAGATAAAATAGACTTTAAAACAAAATCTACCATAAGAGACAAAGAAGGACACTATACAATGATTAACAGGATGCCATCATGAAGACATTACCATAATAAACATCTACGCACCCAATGACAGGGCTCCAAAATACATGAAACAGACTCTAACAACACTGAAAAGAGAAATTGACAGTTCCACAATAATAGTAGGAGACTTCAACACACCACTCTCAGTAAAGGACGGAACAGCTAAGAAGAAACTCGCCAAAGATACAGAAGACCTAAAGGGCACAATCAGCCAACTTGACCTCATAGACATATATAGAACACTCCATCCAACCACTGCAAAGTACACATTCTTTTCCAATGCACACAGAACGTTCTCCAGAATAGACCACATCTTAGGCCACAGAGCAATCCTCAACAAGATCCAAAACGTTGAGATAATTCAAAGTGTCTTCTCCGACCACAATGCCATAAAGGTAGAAATTCACTATAGAAAGAGTGAAGAAAAAAGATCAATTACATAGAATCTGAATAATACCCTGCTTACACATCACTGGGTAATGGAAGAAATTAGAGATGGAATAAACTACTCCTACAATCAAATGAGAATGAAAACACATCATACCAAAACCTTTCAGACACAGCAAAGGCACTCCTCAGAGGACAATTTATTGCAATAGATGCACATATCAAAAAAGAAGAAAGGGACAAAATCAAAACATTAACTACAGAACTCAAACAAATAGATAACAGCAAAAAAAGCCCACAACAACCAGAAGAAAGGAAATAGTAAAGATCAGAGCAGAAATAAATGAAATAGAGAACAAAAAAACAATAGAAAGAATCAACAAAACCAAAAGTTGGTTCTTTGAAAGAATCAACAAAATCGACAAACCACTGGCCAGAATGACAAAAGAAAAACAGCAGAGGACACAAATACCCCAAATAAGAAATAAAATGGGGGACATTACAACAGACCCAACTGAAATAAAAAGGATTATAACAGAATATTATGAAAAACTATACTCCAACAAATTTGAAAACCTAGAGGAAATGGATAGATTTCTAGAAACACATGGACCACCCAAACTACAACAAAGAAGAGAAGAGACTGAAAAGGTAATAAAAAAACTCCCAACCAAAAAAAACCCTGGCCCAGATGGCTTCACTGGAGAATTCTACAAAACATTTACGGAAGAGCTTGTATCAGTACTACTCAAGCTATTTCAGAGCATAGAAGAGGAAGCAACACTTCCAAATTCATTCTATGAAGCCAGCATAATGCTGATACCAAAACCAGGCAAAGACGTCACAAAAAAAGAAATTACAGACCAATATCTGTCATGAATATATATGCAAAAATTCTCAACAAAATTCTAGCCAATAGAATTCAGCATCATATCAAAAAAATAATACAACATGACCAAGTAGGATTCATACCAGGTATGCAAGGATGGTTCAACATTAGAAAATCAATCAACGTAATCCACCACATCAATAAAAGGAAAGAAAAGAATCACACGATCATCTCAATCGACTCAGGAAAGGCATTTGACAAAGTCCAACACCCATTCCTGATAAAAGCTCCCAATAAAATAGGTATAGAAGGGAAATTTCTCAACATGATAAAGGGCATCTATGCAAAACTAATGGCTAACATCATTCTTAATGGAGAGAGGCTGAAAACATTCCCCTTGAAAACAGGAACAAGACAAGGATGCCCTTTATCACCACTCCTATTTAACATTGTGCTGGAAGTTCTAGCTAGAGCAATAAGGCAAGAAAAAGAAATAAAGGGCATCCAAATTGGTAATGAAGAAGTTAAACTGTCCCTGTTTGCTAATGATATGATACTATACATAGAAAACCCTAAAGAGTCCACAAGAAATCTACTGGAACTAATAGAAAGATTCAGCAGCGTAGCAGGATACAAGATAAACATTCAAAAATCAGTTTGATTCCTATACACCCATAACGAGAACGATGAAAAGGAAATCAGGAAAACAATACCGTTTTCAATAGCCCCTAAAAAGATAAAATACTTAGGAATAAATCTGACCAGGGACATAAAAGACCTATGCAAAAAAATTACAAAACACTTCTTCATGAAACCCTAAGGGATCTACATAAATAGAAAAACATACCATGCTCATGGATAGGCAGACTCAACATTGTGAAAATGTCAATTATACCCAAAGCAATTTACCAATACAACGCAATCCCGATCCAAATACCAACAACATTCTTCAAAGAGATGGAATAACTAATCATTAACTTTATATGGAAAGGGAAGAAGCCCCGAATAAGTAAAGCACTACTGAAGAAGAAGAATAAAGTTGGAGGACTTACACTACCCGACTTCAGAACCTACTATACAGCTACAGTAGTCAAAACAGCCTGGTACTGGTACAATGACAGATACACTGACCAATGGAACAGAATTGAGAACCCAGATGTAAATCCATCCACCTACGGTCACCTGATCTTTGAAAAGGACAAAAATTCCATCAAACAGGGAAAAGACAGTCTTTTTAACAAATGGTGCTGGCAAAACTGGATATCCATTTGCAAAAAAATGAAACAGGACCCATATCTCACACCGTATACAAAAACTACTTCAAAATGGATCAAAGACCTCAATATAAAGCCTAAAACTATAAAGTTTATAGAAGAAAAAATAGGACCAACACTACAGGCCTTAATACATGGCATTAACAGGATACAAAACATAACCATCAATGCACAAAACCCAACAGATGAGCTAGATAACCGGGATCTTCTAAAAATCAAACACTATGCTCTTCAAAAGACTTCACCAAAAGAGTAAAAAGAGAACCTACAGACTAGGAAAAAATTTTTGGACAGTACAAGTCAGACAAATGTCTAATCTCCATCATCTACAAGAAAATCCAACACCTCTACAACAAAAGACAAATAATCCTATTAAAAAATGGGCAAAGGAAATGAACAGACACTTCACCAAAGAAGACATTCAAATGGCCAACAGACACATGAGGAAATGCTCGCGATCACTAGCCATTAGAGACATGCAAATAAAAACCACAGTGAGATATCATCTCACCCCGGCATTACTGGCACGAATCAAAAACACTGGAGATAACAAGTGTTGGAGGGGCTGCGGGGAGATGGGAACTCTTATGCACTGTTAGTGGGAATGCAAAATGATACAACCATTTTGGAAAATGATATGGCGTTTCCTCAGAAAGCTAGAAATAGACATACCATTCGATCCAGCAATCCCACTCCTAGGAATATATCCTAGAGAAATAAGAGTCGTCACTCAAATAGACATGCACACCTATGTTCATGGCAGCATTGTTCACAATAGCAAAACGATAAACAACCTAGATGCCCATCAACAGATGAATGGATAAACAAACTATGGTACATACACACAATGGAGTACTATGCAACGAGAAAGAACAACAATGAATCTGTGAACCATCTCATAACATGGATGAAACTGGAGGACATTATGCTGAATGAAATAAGTCAATCACAAAAGGACAAATATTGTATGAGACCTCTATTGTAAAAACCCATGAAAAAGTTCATACACAAAATGTAATAATCTTTGTTGGTTACCAGGGATGGGAGGGGTGGGAGGGAAATACTAAATAGGCAATAGATAAGTTGTATCTTGGGTGAAGGGTGAGACAGTACACAATACAGGGGAAACTAGCACAACCTGTACAAGGAAAGGTCATGGAAGCCCCATAGACACATCCAAACTCCCTGAGGTACTGAATTGCTGGGCGGAGGGCTGTGGGGAATATCTAGCTCAACTGGCATGACACAGCTTATAAAGACAGTGCTCTACACTCTACCTTGGTGAGTAGTGTCTGGGGTCTTAAAAGCCTGTGAGCGGCCATCTAAGATACTCCACTGGTCTCATGCCTTTGGGAGCAAGGGAGAAAGAAGAGAAAGGATACAAGGAAAAGATTAGTCCCAAGGACTAATTGTCCACAGCTACCAAGGCCTCCCCCGGACTGAGTCCAGTATAGCTAGATGGTGCCCGTCTACCACCACTGACTGCTCTGACCAGGATCACAACAGAGGGTTCTGGACAGAGCTGGAGAAGGATGTAGAGCATAATTTTAACTCACAATAAAAAGACCAGATTTACTGGCCTAAAGGAGACCGGAGAAACCTCAGAGTATGGCCCCCAGACACCCTTTTAGCTCAGTGGTGAAGTTACCTCCGAGGTTCACTGATCAGCCTGGGAGTGGACAGCCCCATAAAGCCAAATAAGACTAACGAGGTACAGGAGTCCAGTGACAAGGGCCAGAAGGCAGAAGGGGACAAGGAAGCTGGTGATAGGGAACACAAGGTTGAGTAAGGATACTCTTGAAGTGTTGTGAGATTGTTAACTATTGTCATAGGGCAACATGTGTAGTAACTGTTAAATGAGAAACTATTTTGTTCTGTAAGCCTTCATCTTAAGTGAGAATAACAGCACAATTGGAAGAGTGTAGTCAATGTCACTGAACTGTGTATGTAGAAATTTTTGAAACGGTGTATCTTTGGCTATGTGTATTTTCACCAAAAAAAAAAAAAAAAAAAGGTTGAGAATTTAGAGGGTTAATATGTTGTGGGGTTGTTAACCAATGTCATAAAACAATATGTGTACTACTGTTTGATGAGAAACTATTTGTTCTGTAAGCCTTCACCTGAAGTACAATAAAATATATATATATAAAAAAAAAGAACAAATGAGGACCTCTGGTCTAATGAACAGAACCAAGGAAAGTAAATTGTTGAGAAGATATGACTATATTTCAGATTTGCTCCATGAGACCTTTTGATTTATCATTTCTCTATGAGAGATGAGAAGAAAAAATTTGTATTCATATATTTTCAATGTCCCTTCTGGGTAAGTATTTCATTTGTATGTGGTGGCTATCTTGTATACTGATAAAGTTGAGGTTCTGGAAGCTAGGACTCGACCTGGGAAGGATCAGGATAGTTTTACAGCTTCTGAGGGCCGAGAAAAGTAGGACTCAGATAGCGACCTAAATCATGCATTTGTGGTCAAGTGATCTTCAACAAGGATGTGAAGACCATCTAAATGAAAAAGAATAAATATTTTCAACAAATGATTTCAAGACAACTGGATAGTCACACCATACACCAAATTTAACTCTAAATGGATCAACAACCTAAATGTAAGTGAAAATATTATAAAACTCTTAAAATAAAACATTGGGTAGATGTTGGCAAAGGATTTTTAGATATAACACCAAAAGCACGAACAACAAAATAAAGGATAAATTGGATCTCATCAAAATTTAAACTTTTTTGCTTCTAAGGACACCATCAAGAAAGTAAGTAGACAACCCACAGAAGGGGAGAAAATATTTGAAATTATATACCTAATAGAGACTTGTATACAGAATATATAAAAGACTCTTCCAACTCAATAACAAAAATAACCGAATTGAAAAAATGGACAAAGGATCTGAACAGACGTTTTTCCAAAGAAGACATGCAAATGACCAGTAAGCACAGGAAAAGATGCTCAGAATCATGAATTAGCCATCAATGCCACAATATCACTTCATACCCACTAGGATGCTTAGAACCAAAAAGTCAGATAAGTTATATCAAGGATGTGGAGAAATTTGGAACCCTCATACATTGCTAATGGGACTGTAAAATTGTACAGCCACTTTGGAAAACAGTCACACAATTCCTCAAATAATAAAACACAGAGTTACCATATGACCCAACAATTTCACTGGTAGGTATACCCTAAGTGCAATGAAAATTTATATGCATGCAAAAACTTATACATAAGTGTTTATAGTAGCATTATTTATAATAAGCAAAAGATGGAAATAACCTAAATGTCCAACAACCAATGAATGCATAAACAAAATGTGTTATATAAATATAAGGGATTATTATTCATTCATAAAAAGGAATAAAGTTCTGATACATGCTACAACACAGATGAACCTTGAAAACATTATGCTAAGTGAAAGAAGACAGTCACAAAAGACCACATGTTATTTGAGGCTTTTCACATGAAATGTCCAGAACAGGGAAATTTACAGAGATAGAAAATATAGATTAGTGACTACTTAGGACTGGGATAAGGGGATAGAGCTCTACTGGAGTGATAGCTAAAAGGTACAGGGTTACTTTTAGAGATAATGAAAATGTTGTGAAATTAGGTAGTGGTGCTGGTTGCACAAGGAGCTGGGGTGGTGCAGTGGTTAAGTGCTGGACTGATAACTGAAAGATCAGCAGTTCAAACTCACCAGCTGCTCTGAGGGAGAAAGATGTGGCAGTCCACTTCTGTAAAGATTTACAGCCTTGGAAGCCCTACGGGGCAGTTCTACTCTGTCCTATAGGGTCACTATGAGTCGGAACTGACACAATGGCAATGGGTTTGATTCTGGTTTGGCTGGTTGCACATATCTGTGAATATACTAAAAACCGTTGAATTTTACACTTTAAATGAGTGAATTTTATATTAATAAATCCATTAATAAATAAAAAAGATCTATGCAAAGGTGGCTAGGGGGAAGACTAGGTGCAGCTTAAAAAGGATAGGATTTGAGGCCCATGGTGGGGATACTCACCAGAGATACTGCAGAACCAGGAAAAAGAGATCAGCAGGAAGAGGGCTAGGATTTCGTGGCAACCTGGGGTCATGTCCAAGGGCATAAGGGGCTTTATTAAGGGCTTTGAGTTGATTATGATGTGTCTGAGACCAAATAGTAGAGTAAAATATTTAGAAATTGACTTCACCTATCAACTCTTACATTTAAATGATTCTTCTTGCTCATCCAAGCCCTGCAGCTTCAATTTACCAATGATACAAACTTCTTTCCAGGTTTTTTGTTTACCAATTCCATTACCTCCCCAAATCAATATTTTGCAGCGTCTTAGCTTGAAATATATTTAATTCATGTTGATTATCTTCTTATCTCTAAATTTTACTTTTGCTAAAATACTGGTATCCTTAGGAGATCTTTCTTGTATCAGTTAGGAGATGTTGGCAAAAGGCTACCTACAGAGGTACGGGCAGGGTAAGGGAACAAACAAGGAATGCTGAGGTGCAGAGAGACTAGAAATGGTAGGAAGCTATTAACTATCCCGAGGCATGAAGCGATAAGGAGTGGGAGAGCCCAGTGAGACCAGACCCATGGAGAAGGGGTGCAGGGCCCTAGCTACACCTGTGAAGGGACACAAGATCTACCAGAGATGCAGCTCTCCAACAGGTGGGATGACAAAAACACTCTGGCCCTCTCTCTTGCCACTCTGTGACCTCCTGCTGGTGCCTCTCATTAGCCCAGTAAACTGGTAGCTAGGAGGCAAAGGAGCCCTGGGGAAGCAGTCTATAAGAGGCTGACCTCCCTAGTCACACAGTATTGCAGAAAAGAGTGTAGAATGTTTGGAAAGGCAGGCAAAGGGAGCCTAAGCATCAGGCTACTTCTTAAGATTGGATGTTTTGTACATTTAACTAATATACATTGTTCTACTTTTCCATATAAGTGTGATAGGAAATGAGAACAAATCACTTTTAAAAATCCCAAAACTTCTTCACTGATAGTGATTTGAACATTCTCCTCAGCTTATTTCCCTTCTAGTAGCAAGCTTTAATGTACACTGGTTTTTATTAATTTGGTGAGACATAATGCTGAAAAGAAATAATAATTATGGCAAAATATAAAAAAAATATTAAAATCAAGATAGAAATTGATTTGGTAGAACTAGTCATCCACTAATCTTTTAAATTTTATTAAGTAGTCAAAAATTCCGGCATTGATTTGTTCTTTTAAAATTCTATTTATTACTTCTGATTGGATTAACTTATTCGTATTTCAGGTTTTTTACAAAAGGATAAATCTTCAACATGGTCTGTTTATTTCCATGAAATTAAGCACTGGCTTTTTCTACCTCCTGTGTTCCCTCTCATATCTATATTCTCTGTCTTTTCAAAAATGGTTTCTATTGTTCAAAATGATAATAGTCAAATTTCTATAGATATTTAGATTTTTTCAGCATGTTTTTATTAACAGGTATTTTAATAAATAGTTTTTCATGTTCAAATATATTCAAATAATATTGGATCCATTAAGCATAAACTTGAAGCATGAATTTAGTATCTTACTAAGTATTTATTCAACAAACATCTATTGAGCACCCATGCTGTGCAAGGTAATAATAAAAATTAAAAAAAAACCCATTGCCATCGAGTCAATTCCAACTCCTAGTGACCTCATAGGACAAAGTAGAACTGCCCCATAGGGTTTCCAAGGCTATAAATCTTTATGGAAGCAGACTGCCACTTCTTTCTCTTTCGGTTAGCAGCTGAGTGCTTAACCACTGCACCACCAGTTCCAGGTATTTGCAGACCTCTGTCTCAGAAGACCAATAAATTCTACTAATAAAATGTCTCATTGTCATCATCAGAGTGTTCCAGAAATGAGCAGGCAAATAGGGCTCTTTTTCTTCTACTGTAGACCTCTGTAATATCAACTTGCAAGTGGAACAGCCCTACTTTCCCAAGATTATGTCTTTGTTGAAACACACGTTGCTGATTGTGCTTCTAGGCCATGCACACTGTCTGCTTCTGACTATGCCACAGCCTGGTATTCTCCTGGTGTCTAAGCTTCAAAATGATCTTCCCATTTCTCATGAAAGTTAGTGACAGTCCAATTAGTTTTGGTTACCGGAAAATGCCTTTTTAAATTCTGATTGTTTCTTAAGGAATACATCTCTTTGAAGAATTTTCAAACATTAATGAACATACAATGCAACAGAAAATTGGTAGAGGACACAGAAAAATCATTACAGAGTCATTCCTACTGAATTTTCTCAAAGTCCATGACAGTCAAATGTCAGAACAAGAAGGAAACAAAGTAGGAGTCCGCAGAGACTGGGAAAGGGATGAATCTTTGTAACCCCTAGAAGTTCTTACTTGGTGTGGTTTCTTGGTCCAAGCGAATACTTCAGTTGTGCAGCAGCTTTGATCTCCTCCATTTGTTGTACTTTCTAGGTATTCCCAGTTCATCAGAGGTGACTATACATGCAAACATGGCCCTGATTCCCTAAAGGCAGACATTACTTTTCATCTTAAAGCAGAGTTATGTGAAACCCCAAAAGAAATTCTTTGTTGAGCGCCAGATGAGAATCAGCAGGAACTAGAAGAAGGTGAAGGAGAAAGCTTAATATTTAGTAGGAAGGGCATCTTAGCTCTAAGTCCAATCAAATCTTATTTCTCTGGGAACAAATAAGGGGCTGGCAGGAAGGCAGTTTTAATTAGGAATAAAGCATAGAAAATTATGGTATAAATTTGGATTCCTGCCATGATGTAAAAGATATGGGAAATTAGAACATATTTTCTTGACTTATGCATACTCATTCCATAAATCAAGTTAAGCTAAGTAACTTATTGAAACTATAGAAGTGTAAATATAATTGTAATTCTCAAATTTATTACTTGCTAGTCCTTGCTATAAGACTGGTTTTGATCCTTAGTCATTAATTATACACAAGTCAATGAAAGATGACTTTTATTGCAGGCATCAGAGTTTAAATCAAAGAGGAGAAATAGGGAAAGAACCACATGCCTGGCACAGCCTGACTGGCAAAATGAGAACCAAGTCTAGAAGTAGGGGTAAAAGACCCAGTCTTTCTCCTTCAACTCCAGGGTAATTTCTGATTAAGTAGTTGCTAATGAAATAGGTTGCCCCTCATCAATTACCTTTCTATCCCATCTCCATTTCTCTCTACCATGTTCTAAGCTAACTCTGAAAAACCTGGGAAAGGGAGAAATGAGAAGTCTTAGTCATCCCAAAATATGGGAGTCCAAATCTGCATTTCTGTTTATAACTTCTATGTTTTGGTGTTGTTGTAGTTAGGTGCTGTCCAGACGGTTCCGGCTCACAGGGACCCTACGTACAACAGAACGAAAGACTGCCTGATCCTGCCCATCTTCACAATCGTTGCTATGTTTGAGCACATTGTTGAAGCCAGTGTGTCAATCCATTTCGTTGAGTCTTCTTCTTTTTCACTGACCCTCTACTTTTCCAAGCATGATGTCCTTCTTAAGGGACTAGTCCTTCCTGATAACCTGCCTGTCATGGTTTGAATTATGTCCCCCAAAAAATGTGTGTATCAATTTAGCTAGGCCATGATTCCTGGTACTGTGTGATTTTCCTGTATGTTGTAAACCTGCCTCTATGATGTTAATGAGGGAGGGTGGGTGGCAGTTGTGTTAGTAAGGCAGGACCTGATCTACAAGACTGGGTTGTGTCCTGAGGCAATCTCTTGAGATATAAAAGACAGAAGTGAGCAGTGAGACAGGGGGACCTCATACCATCAAGAAAGTAGCCGGGAGCAGAGCGTATCCTTTGGACTGGGGTCCCTGCGCCGAGAAGCTCCTAGTCCGGGGGAACGTTGATGAGAAGGCCGACAGACAGAAAAAGGCTTCCCCTGGAGCTGATGCCCTGAATTTGGACTTTTAGCCTACTTTGACTGTGAGGAAATAAACTTCTCTTCGTTAATACCATCCACTTGTGGTATTTCTGTTATGGCAGCACTAGGTGACTAAGACACTGCCCAAAGTATGTGAGATGAAATCTTGCCATCCTTACTTCTAAGGAGCATTCTGGCTGTACTTCTTCCAAGACAGATTTGTTCATTCTTCTGGCATTCCATGATCTATTCAATATTCTTCGCCAACACCATAATCAAAATGCATCAGTTCTTCTTCAGTCTTCCTTATTCATTGTCCAGCTTTCTCATGCATATGAGGTGATTGAAAATACCATGGCTTGAGTTGGGGTGCCTTAATCCTCAAAATGACATCTTTGCTTTTTAACACTTTAAAGAGGTCTTTTGCAGCAGATTTGCCTAATGCAATGTGTCATTTGATTTTTTGACCCTTACTTCCATGGGCTTTGATTTTGGATCCAAGTAAAACGAAATCCTTGACAACTTTGATCTTTTCTCCGTTTATCATGATGTTTTGATGGAATCTTTATAAGGCTGTATTTAAAGGTAAATATTTACATGTAATATTAAATCCCTATATCTGTGGAAACTCTTAGGCGTCTACCAAATTTCATTCTTTCCATCTTCTATGGCAATACAGTTAACTACCCAGCTAGGGATTGATTTTTTCAGCTGGAAAAGTGTATAATTCAGTGGCATTAATTACACTCTTAAGGCTGTGCAGAGCCATCACAATTATGTATTTTCTAAACCTGTGAGTAATGCTGCAATGAACATTCACATACAAGTATCTGTTTGAATCTCTGTTTTTAATTCTTTTGAATATATACCTAGGAGTGAAATTGCTAAGTCATATGGTAACTCTGTATTTGTCTTTTTGAGGAACCAACAGAATGTCTTCCACAGTGGCTACCCCATTTTATATTCCCACCAGCAGTGTACAAGGGTTCCAATTTTACCACATCCTTGCTAACACTTATTTTTTAGGTTTTTTTAAATTCTAGTCATCCTAGTAGGTGTGAAGTTGCACCTCATTGTGGTTTGGATTTTTATTTTCCTAATAACTAATGATATTGAACATCTTTCCATGCGCTTATGGCCATTTGCATACCCTGTTTGGAGAAATGTCTATTTAGATCTTTTGCCCATTTTTAAGGTAGTTGTCTTTTTGTTATGTTTTAAGTGTTCTTAATATATCCTGGATACTAGACCCTTATCATATATACGATTTGCAATTAATTTCTCTCATTCTGTAGGCTGACATTTTACTTTCTTGATAATTTCCTAGTATGTGCAAAAACTTTTAATTTTGATAAAGTCCAGTTTATATATTTATTTCTTTTGTTGCTTTTGATTTTGATATCTAAGAATTCATTGCCAAATCCAAGGTCCTAAAGATTTACTTCTATGTTTTCTTCTAAGAGTTTCTTTGTTTTAGCTCTTATATTTAGGTCATTAATCCATTTTGAGTTAATATTTGTATTTGTTTTGAGATGAGTCCAACTTCATTCTTTTGTATGTGTATATCCAGTTGTCCCAGCACCATTTGTTGAAGGAATTATTATATTCCCACTGAATGGACATAGCAACCTTGTTGAAAATCAATTGGCCATAAACATATGGATTTATTTCTGGACTCTCAATTCTATTCCATTGTTCTGTATATCTATCTTTATGCCACTCTCACCCTGTTTTGATTACTGCAGCTTTGTTGTAAGAGTTTAAATCAGGAAATGTGAGTCCTCCAACTTTGTTCTCCTTTTTTCAAGATTGTTTTGGCTATTTGCAATGCCTATCAATTCCATATGAATTGAGGGTTGGTTTTTCCATTTCTGCAAGAAAAAAACTGTTGGAATTCTGGTCGAGATTGCATTGAGTCTGTAGATCACTCTGCATAGCATCTTTTCGATAACATCTTAACAATATTAAGTCTCCCAATCCATAAACATGAGATGGCTTTCTATTTATTTAGGTCTTTTTACATTTCTTTCAGTAATGTTTTGTAGTTATCAGTGTACAAATCTTCTACCTCTTTGGTTAAATTTATTTCTAGGCATTTCATTCTTTTAAATGCTACTGTAGATGGAATTGCTTTCTTATTTCATTTTTGAGTTGTTCATACTGGTGCATAGAAATACATCTATTCTATTTTTTTCCTCTGTTTTTGTTGTTCCTTTACTTTTTTTTTTTTTTTTTGTGACTTTTATTCCCAGCCCAGAGCTACTTTTTTGTTTGTTTTTCTCTCTATTTCCCCTTCTCCCCTGCCCTAGGTAACCACTAATTTACTTTTATCTCAATGGATTTGCCTATTTTAGATTTTTCATGTAATAATTTTGTGAACTTCATGAATGTATAAATCATTGTCTTTTGTCAAATATTGAAAGTTTTTGGCCATTATTTCTTCGAATACTTTCATCTCTCTCTTTTCCTTCTGGGCGTCCCATAACGTATACATTCGTCTGATTGATGGTGTCCCACTCGTCCCTTAGGCTTTATTCAATTTTCTTTATTCCTTCTTTCTTTTTGCTTTTCTGTCTATATAATTTCAATTTTCCTATCAAGTTTACTGATTCTTCCCTCTGCCTGCTCAAATCTACTGTTGAACTCCTCTGGTAAATATTTCCTTTCAGGTATTAAACTTTTCAGCTTCAATTTTTTGTTTGGTTTCTTTTTGTAATTTCTATCACTTTATTGACATTTTGACATTCTCAGTTTGGTCATACATGGTTTTCCTGATTTTCTTTAGTTCTTTGTACTTGTCTTTCTTTAAGTCTTCAAGCATATTTAAGACACTTGTTTTAAAGTCTTTGGCTTAGCTTCCTCAGGAATGATCACTATCACTTTATTGTATTCCTGTGAGTGAATCATATTTTTCTGTTTATTTATATACCTAGTGTGTAGCTTGTGTTCAGTTTGTTTTAACAGATATTTTCTTGGATGCCAGAAGCTTAAAAAAAGAAAAGAAAGAAAATATCTGATCTTTTGAGTTGCTGTTGTAAATTTGATCTCATATAGATGGATCTTGGAAGAGCACAACGCACCAGGTAGATATTCTTCACTAGTTAAGCTAAACTACTATATGGTTTTAAGAAGACTTCAGTGGATATTTTTGGTTTAAGGTTTAAAGATTATCTCAGGGCAGTAGTTGCAGGGGTTTATCCAGCCTCCATAGCTCCAGAAAGCCTGAAGTCCATGAGAAATTGAAATTCTTTTCTATATTTTCCCCGTTTGATCAGGACACGTCTATAGAATCTTTGATCAAAATGTTCAGTAATGGTAGCTGGGCACCATCCAGTTCTTCTGGTCTCATGGTAAAAGAGGCAGTTGTTCATGAAGGCAATCAGCCACACATTCCATATCCTCTTCCTGTTCCTGATTCTCCCACTTCCTTTGTTGCTCTAGGCAAATAGAGACCAATTGTTGTGCCTTGGATGGCTGCTTGCAAGCTTTTAAGACCCCAAGCACTACATAATGAACTAGGAGGTAAAACAGAAGCACTAAATACATTATTAGGCCAATTAACTGGGATGACCCTAAACCTCCAGGCAAAGGAACCAAATCCCATGAGGTGTTCGATTATATATAAGCAGCCCAGCAACTGGTTTTTATGTGCTCTTTGGCATCTACCACAGTAAAAAATGAGGACCTAGTACATTCCCAATCCCGCTCAGAATTTTTGTTCCACATATTGATGAATTAAGGAGCAGCTCCTCCATCTTACCTGGTCATCAGCTGCAAATTTGCTAAGAATGTTCTGCAAATAACCCTGAGGTTGATTTAGGCTAAAATGATCCTTGCAAATGACCTGATTCCCAGCCCCAAATTCAGAAAAAAGTATTCTGCTAAAAATTTAGTAACTGGGATAAATTTTATAATCTATTAAGTAATCATAGGGAAGTATTTGTAAATATCTTTCAGTTCAAACATTTCTTTCTATTATGACCCTAGTCTAACTTACCATCATCTTTTGCCTGGTCTCCATTGTAGACTCTGAAGCAACATCCTCCCATATCCACTCCTGAGGATCTAGACTATGTCTAGAGGATCCAGTTAAGCTATGCCTAGAAGCTCAACCCAAAGAAACTTCGAGATAATAAACGTGTGTTGCTTAAAAACAGGAACAATAGACTAGAAATCAAAACTTACGAATCCGGCAGCCTGAGGTGAAACAACTCTATCAGCAGGGAGCAGACGTTGGGGTTTCCTCCAGCTCATTTATAGAAGGAAGGTAATCAAAGTTGCTCAGCCATCTTATAGTCAAAAGGCTCTTAGCCTTTCCACTCCCTAAATTTATATTGCCATCTAATTTGCCCTGGCCCTCAGGACATCAATTCCTATCTAAATGGGATTATTCACTTAAAATAGTGTGGATTACATAGCAAGTCCTCAATAATGTTAGCTGTTATTGTCATTAGGAGCCCTGGTGGTGCAGTGATTCAAGCACTTGGCTGCTAACCGAAAGGTCGGCTGTTCGAACTGACCAGCAGCAGTGCAGGAGAAAGATGTGACAATCTGCTTCTGTAAAGATTTACAACCTTGGAAACCCTATGGGGCCGTTCTACCCTGTCCTATAGAGTCACTATGAGTTGGAATCGACTCGACAGCAGTGGGTTTGGTTTTGGGTATTATTGTCATTAATACTTTTAGTCAGGTTTTCACCCTCATGTGGTGAAATAAAGCAGTTTTGGACTGAGATCCAAATACCAACCGTGACCATCATCAAACACCAAACATTATGACAGCCTATGTACAATACAAACTTTTAAAGAAATTGAATCTTATGGATTTCTTTTATGTCCATTGCCTTATTTCCAGTAGATAGTCTAATTTCTCCAAGGCTAACTTGGGAGAAAATCATAATTAGAAATACAGCAATCACGTTTCCATTTAACAATAAAAGAAAGTGTATGCTTTCAAAAAGCTTGGTGGCAGTCAGATATATTCAGACTTTTTCTTTATCTTTGGTCTATATTTTTTAAAAATCTGTCTTCATAAAATCAGATGATTTGGGAATTGTATGCAGGAGGGAAAAAAAGAGGAAAGAAAAATAATTTTAAGTGTGTACAAGTAGACACTAAACTCATTAGCAAGCAATATCCAGAAAAGACAGTTACCATATGGAAAACTTCTTGCCTTCATCAAGAGGAGGGGCTGATAAGAGATTCAGGAGTCCTTGTTAGAATGAAACATCATGCTTATTGCTTCTCTCCTGAGCAAGTGTTTTTCCCCTGGCTGACAGTGGCTGTTGCCTTTAAGGCTTCATTTTCTTTGTGAGGCTTTTTGAATGCTAATGTCTTTGCGACTCATTAACCTGGGGTAGTTGTTTTTCACTCTGAGCACCAAGGTATCTCATCAGGATAAACTGGGGCAAGGCAGCCTCCAGAAACACCTGTATCTCTGGGAAGTCATCTGCAGGTGATTGCCTCCAGGTGTTTTCCAGTGGGACCCCCCCCCCCCCCCCCATTAAAAGTCAATGCAATTTAGAGCAATTTCTCTGGCAGTGGAAATTAACTTGCAGGAATCTGCCTGCAACAGGTGTATTTTAGGGCAGTCATACCAGCGCCCTGCACTGCAGAGACAGGACCTTGACTAGCAGGCATAGTACAGGAGGCTGGGTAATTGGAAGAGGCAGGAAATCAGCACAGAGAGGATGGTCAAATTGCAGGTAGGCATGGGTTGGTATAATTATTGGTTAACTCTCTCCTACCTGTTAACCAAAAACTATTTGTTTGCTTGAGAGGGTAGGAAAACTTCACTGAAGGGAAAAGAATGATCACTTAGGCCTCAAGCAGACTGAGTTTTTTGATAACTGAGGTTTTCAGGAACTTGCTTTGGTTTAGTGTTTAATACTTAAGATATATGATTGTTAGGAAACTATAGGTCTTTATGAAGGCACAAGGAAAAGTGAAACTTAGGTGCCTTAAAGCTTCCTTCCTCAGAAAGAAACATAATTCTACCTAGTGCATTTGACCCTTCCCATTTCTTTTGAAAATGCATATAGGGAGGAATATATGGTTTCAGGAAAGGTCATCCAAGCTCTGTAACTTCGTCTCTTCTGGATCTATATTTTCCCCTTTATTCTTCCTTTCTTTTGGTCTCATATTTTGATTCCTTAATACTATTCTCTTTTCCCACATTTGTTAATGTCTATTGTTCCTTCTTTGTAACTTAGATGGCCTAACTTTGAAATTAAGCAAATCCAAACTTCTGAGCAAGATAGATTTCTAACACCATAAATTTTCACCCAAACTTTAACAATGATATAATATCTTTTAGGAGGAATTTGGCCTTGTCCAAAGAGAGGTCTGGTCTTTGTCTTTGTCTTCTGGAAGATAACCTCTTGTCTTAGTTTTCTAGGCTTCCATAAAAAATACCATAAGTGGATAGCTTTAAAGAAGAGAAATTTATTTTCTCGCAGTTCTGGAGGCTAGAAATCTGAGTTCAGGGCATCAGCAGGGCTGTGTTCTTTGGCTAGCAGTCCAAGTCAGGGTGACAATGACTCTAAGGGAAGTTCCTTTCTTGTCTGTTTCAGCCTCTGTCAGCCCAGGGCATTTCCTGGCATTCCTTGGATTGTAGATGTATCCTAACACGGTTTCTGCTCACTGTGTGTGTGTTTCTCTGTGTCTGTTTTCCATTTTTATAAGATATCACTCAGAAGTGATTAGGATGAGGACCCACCCTATTTTAACTCCCGTATGGCCTCATTAACTTAAAAAAAGAAAATCCCTATTTCCAAATATGGTCATATTCATAGTTGTAGGGGTTAAGACTTAAAAATATCTTTTGGGGAGACACAATGCAATCAATAACACATCTGAACCTTTGGAATTTTCCAAGCTATCGGAGTGTTTTTGTTATTCATGGTGGACTTCTCATATGACAACTGATAGTTTATGTGGCCATGCGATAACAGCCTGACTTCTGGGGAAGGTGGAGCTGGAAATTTAGTTCAGTCAGATGGGCAATGATTCTGTCAATCATGCCTATATAATGAAGACTAAATAAAACTCTGGACACTGAAGCTCAGGTGAACTTCCTGGTTGTCAATACTCTGCGCATGTGGTCACATGACACTAAGAGGGTAACATGCTCAAGGACAAAGAAACCTTCTGTGTTAGGCTAGGTTCTCTAGAGAAGCAAAACCAGTAAAGCATATAAATATATACAGAAAGAGATTTATATCAAAGAAACAGCTCATGTGATTGTAGAGGCTGGAGTGTCCCAAGTCTGTGGATTAGGATAGAGGCTTCTCCCAATTCATGTGAACCCAAGATCAGTAGATCGGAAAGCAGGGCTGTTGCTCACAGGCTGTGAATATCAATGAATCCCAAGACTGGCAGGCAAGACTGCAAGACTTCTCCTGATTCACATAGCCACAGGAGCTGGTGAACCCAAGATTGGCAGGCCGGAGAGCAGGGCTCTGCTCACAGGCTGTGAAGATAGATGAATCTCAAGATCAGCTGATAAGCTGATAGCTCAAGTCCCAAGAACCAGAGGTCAGATGAATAGGAGGCAGCTGCAGGATCCAGAGTGAGCAAAAAGCCAGACCGTCTGCTTATATTTGGATGCAGGCCATACTGCCAAGGGAACTCCCTTCAACTGATTGGCTACTCAGAGCAGATTCAATCATGGGAGGGATCACATATAAACACTAAGAATCACGGACCAGCCAAGTTGACACACAATCTTACCATCATATCTTGTAGTTGAAATGCTCCCAGATTCTTCCCTATCTGTCTCTACCTTTGGCTGGCTGCAATTTGTATCCTTTCTCTGTAATAAATGTGACTGTGAGTATAATAGATTTCAGTGAATTCTGTGTGTCTTTCTAGGGTAGTTTTGGGAAATCCTCAAACTTGCAGATGATATTAGAAATCTTGGACAGACTTGGTAATCTGGATGATTGTGCCCTTAACCTCACAGTTTGGCTAAACTCCTTGTAATATCAATGCCATGTTCCAATAGAATTTATGTGATAAAGGCCTTCAGTTTTCAGATAGAAAGTTGTGATATTCTTACGAAAGAAGTAGAAATGTATATTTAGTATTGCCAAAGTAAAGTGTTGCCATAATTAATGATTATTGTAAGAGTGGTTATTTTTATCAACAAGAACAATTGTTTGGCATTTCCAAAGAGTCAAATAGGGTAATAGATTGATGGTTCTTAAGGGTATTAATTAAAAAATGTGTTAGATAAGTTTAGGAAGAACATATTCTTGTTTGAGCCAACACATGTTTATAAAATTTAAATAATAGTAAAGACAGAAAAATTTAGATTTAGAATAAATCATAATTTTTAATCTTTATAAAAAATGTTTGACATAATAGTATTTATAACATTAAACAAAATAGCACGTGAGTATTCTATTTAGTATTTATTTATCTAATTCCATTTATGACAAGAATCTTTCAAGATATTTCTATTTGGAGTTCTTCATAATTTTTGAGGCTACATTGCAGGCAGAATGTCGATTTTGCCACCTCAAAATTTTCATGACTATGAAAATTTCACAGATAATTTCAACAGTTTCCAGAATAGATATTTGATCCAAATGTAATAAAAATGACATGAAGGAATGGGTTAATCAAACTTTAAAGCAACAGACATTGCAAGACAACTTTAAGAAGACAACTACTTATTATTTTCAGCTTATTGAGGTTAAGTATGGATTTTAAATTTTGTCAAAATGAATACTTCAGTCCAGTGGTTCTCAACATGTGGTCTTGGACCGGCATGTCAGTGTCACCTGAGAAGTTGTTAGAAAAGCAAGTATGTTCCCAGAATGCGGAGTCAGAAACTGTGGTAGTGGAGCCTAATAGTTAGTGTTGTATGGGACTGCCCAGTGATTTGGATGCACACTGGACTGTGAGCATCACTGCTCTAGACTGCTAGCCATTTTTAGCAGTTGAAAAGGAAGGAATTTTGGAAGTTGCCCAAGCTATAAATCCAAGGCACAAAGTTCCTTCCAGAAAAAAAATTACAGAAAAACATGTTTCTGAATTCCTTTATGCTGGACTGCAAAATGTTATCAGTATTAGTAAATGCGCCAGTTGAAAACAAGCATGTATTTAGTGCCATGAACATACACTGTGGTGATTGCAAGTGCAATCTAGCAGATGACAATTCTTAAAAATTACTACTCTTGCACCATAATTTCAAACTTTTAAAATTTTACTATTAAAGTTTTAATAATAAAAAGTAGCCATAATTACAATTTTTAATATAGTTTCAAATCTACTCTTTTCTTTCAGGGGTCCTTTTCATGATGGTGACATTCACTTTCAACTGACTATTGGTTATAACAACTGGCCTTTCTTCATTGGGCCAAAAGGTGTATTTGGTGCACTTCTAGTGTAAATATATCAATGTCTTTAAAAAAGTAATCCAGAAAGATATCCCTTTGTGTTCTCACTCATTATTAGTTCAGGCCCCTTTGTTATTCTCTGTCTTACCTCCATAGTTGTTTCATTCATAGCATATTTTGCAATTTAAAACTATTTCATTTATTCATTTGATTAATGGATTGCTTGTCTCTCCTACTTGATTGTCAACCTAAGGCGGAGGTGTGCTAACTCTTTTATTTTTAATGTCTAGAACAGTGCTTGGCTCAGAATTGGCACTCAGTATCTGTTGAATGAGTGAATGAATGAATACATGCATGCACACAATAATGTATTAATATATTCAGTTAGAATGTACTAAATGCTTGATGTATGAGTCAAATGCCAAAGTGCATTAAGTGCTCAAGAAATGCTCCTGAGTGATAATTAGTTTCCAGTTCTTCCATATGTAAAAAAAAACTCTAAAATTTACACATTGAAGGATTCCCACATGCAGTTCTCCAGACATCCATCCATCCGTGCACTCCATAAACATTAATAACAGTATTTAATGTATGAGTGAGGGGCTCTGTTGGTGCAATGGTTATGCACTTAGCTGCTAACTGAAAAGTTGGCGGTTCGAAATCCCCCAGCTGCTCCACAGGAGAAAGATGTGGCAGTCTGCTTCCGTAAAGATGTACAACCTTAGAAACCCTATGGGGCAGTTCTACTCTGTCCTATAGGGTCACCGTGAGTCAGAGTTGACTCGATGGCAACAGATTTGGGTTTTTTTATGTCAATATATGATCGATCTCATTCTTATTACAGCTGCCATCTTTTTCCCTCTCCCCTCAAAAATACTGTTTACCCTTTCTGAGTCAGTATATACTGCTGCCTTGCAATATAGCTGAGTATAGTGATCGACCACGCCTCTACCCCTTAAATTACAATCTCTCTGAGGGCAAACAAAGTGCTGTCTTACTGATTTTTGCATCCTCTGGTGTCTAGTATACTGTCATGCTATGCGCTCAGAAAAGAATTAAAGTTGGCAGTTTTAAAAATTCTTGCCAGCTTTATTTTCTCTTCTGCCCTGAATCCTATTGTTGTTGGCTGTGGTGAGCAGAGTGAATCATACAACAAAGACGTCTGAGACTGTGAGGAACTGGTACTCTGACAACTGAGAGAGACGTAGAGATTGAGACTTCAGAGTCCCCACAGATGCAAAAGGAATCCATGAATTCCAAGTAGGCCAACTAGTAAGTGAACCTCTTTTGGGATCAGGGTGAAATCTGATTAATGCTGCCGGCCATGTCTTTCAAAAGTATCTATAGCCAACTGGAAGTACAAAACTAAAAGCTTGCTAAGCATCAGGAAAAGATAATGAAGAGCAGTGTGCTATGTAAAGCTCCCCTTGGCACATTTTCCTTTATAATTTGCTGTGAGGGCATGAGAAGATGAGGTTGCCAGTATGCATTCTGACAATTATTAACTAACTGGGAGACTTTGCTCAATATGATTTAGACTTATGGAGTGAAGGTCCTTCGATTTCTTATTCCCACTGTCCTCATTTGGCTTCTCAATAGTACAATTTTTTGAAGGGTTTACTCTAGATTTTCTTTCTTCCTGTATTCATTCAACAAACTTTTCTGAACCTTTAAAAAGCATCGCTGTCTAGTGGTTCAGAGCATGGGCCCTGGTGTCCGATTGCATGGGTTCAAATCTTGACTCCACCATTTATTAAGTATGTGAACTTGAGCATTTTACTTTTCTATATTTCTGGGTCCTGACCTGTTGACTGAGCAAATAAAAGTATGTGTGATAAGTATGGAAGTCCCTGAGTGGTACAAACGGTTAACGTTCTTGGCTGCTAAGTGGAAGGCTGGAGGTTTGAGTCCACTCAGAGACACCTCATCTACTTCAGAGAAAAGCAGCCACCAAAACCCCATAAAACATAGTTCTACACTGACACACATAGGGTCACCATGAATCAGAATTAACTCAACGACAACCATTATGGTTGGCATGAGGATTAAAATAGTTGAACATGAAAAGTACATAAAACAGTGTCTGGAACATAGTAAGAGATCAGTAAAAGCCAGCTTTCATTACATTATCTCAGAGAATCTCCCAAAGTGTGTATCCTATGGCTTAAAATCAGGTGATAAACACGGCACAGTCTCTATGGTGAAAGAGTAGACACACAGATCAATGGCAGGGAGCTCAGGTACAAAAGCTAACAATTACACTGGAGAGGAATAGTACTCCATACAAGGTCTCAAAAAAGCACAAATGAGGGGCATCAGATTCTGCCTTATAAAGGTCCACATTATTTTCTAAGAGGAGCAGAGGAGAACATGGATGTGATTTTGGCAAAAGGGAGGGAAGGTAATTGCTGATAGAAGGATTTACTCCAGGAAAGGAGGCCTAGAGTTTTGCGAGTTGTCTAGGGAACCGTTCTAAAAGTTGTTTTACTGTGAATTTCTGTATTGTTATCTCCCACCTACGAAGTGGACTTCATGAGCCTTTACTCATATTAGTGGTGTGAAGTTATAAAAATAAGAATCCAGAAAGCTACTTCTTTGTTTTTGCATTCATTTATGAACTATTAAATATTAGTGATAAAAGGGTTTGTAAACAACAGTGGAATAATGCATTGTTTAGAACAAATAGGAATTTAGGAGTTAGACAGATCTGGGTTCAAATTATGGCTCCATGTCTATCAATGTGAGCTGGTTATCTAACCTCCCATGGCCTCATTCTCCACTGATAAAATGAAACATAATACTACCGACCTCATGAGTTAAAGAGGATCACTTGTGAAAAAGTACTTAGCACATAGTGAAGGCTCTGTAATTACTGGCTTTCTTACTTTTCATTGAAAACATTCAGAAGAAAGATTATTTCAAATGCAAGAGAGTTGTCAAGATAGTTTATTAGTGTGATCATTTGTCTCATTTTGATAAATACAATTTAAAAAATGGTTCCTAGAGAACTTTTGTAATATTTTAATCAGAGAAATTAGAATTTAACAAACAGAGAAGACAAAGGAGGAGAAAGAAGAAGAAGGGGAAAAAGGAGAAGAAAAAGAAGGAGGAGGAGGGAGGGGGAAGAGGAAGAGGAAGAAGAAGGGAAAAGAAAAGAAAAGAAAAGAAAGACATATTCTAAACCAAGACGTTCTACTTTTGCTTGGGTAGTAACTATCGTGAAATTTCATCACATTGTGATGGAAATATTGTAAACAGTTTTCAGACTCTTCAAAATGGACATTGACCTTAGTTAAAATAAATCTCCATTTTCATCTCCTCCTCCTCACCTTTTAAAAGACTCTAAAGTGAAGCACCAGCCCAAGTGAGCTCACAGCTCTTTGACAAATACACATTTCCATTAAAAGAAAGAGACAGCATATCCTGAGAAACACTACACGATATATTAACTTAATCCAGATGCCCTGCCCTATTTTTGGCCCTTTGATACCCAGTATCTACCAAACTCACCCATATTTCTCTGGAATATTGAAGCAGGGCATACCTTCTCTGCGTTCCTTCAAGTACAGTATTTAGTTCCAACATAATGAAGTTAATTGCAGAAATAGAAGTGGTAGATAGCCCAGCTGTAATCTGCTATCTTGTTAAAAAGAAAAAAAAAAAGCCAGTTTAGGGAATATCTCTCAACAGCTTAAGCATTATATTTCATTTTTCCCCTTCTCTCCAGTCCACAGACAGCCTTTCTCCTAAGCTATGCCAAGAGACATTGGTATCACAAGATAGCAGACGCTGCTGCAGTACCATGCTACAATACGTTCATTTTTATCATAGCCATGGTTTTACATTCCCTCTACTTTTCCTGGAAGTGGGATACATTCTCAGTGTTGTGCCTAGTTAAAAATAATTGTGGAGTGAACAAAAGTGAAGAAAGCAGAAGATGTGATATATATGCACAGAGTTGTTTTTGGAGGCATCAAACTTGTGGATGAAGACTGTATTTTCCTCCATCAAGTGTTTCTCTTCATACTAGTTTAATAAATTGAAAAATGTAGTAATCTTACTACTAAATATAATAATAACCAGAATTATATATTAAAAAACAAAGAAACAAAAACAACAGAAAACGCTCTGGCTAAGTCTCCTTAGAATTTTTCCTCTTTGGTTATGTTTGTCAGTTTTTTGACTAATCTCAGTGGCCGACAATTAACACAAAGCACTTTCTATTCAGATGAGATTTCACTGTAGTGGAAAACACAGGGAAGGGTGAAAAGTGTTAAGATAGCACTGGGCTACTATGGTGAATGGCTGCAGATACAGCAGCCTAGGCAGCTTGTTATTATGAAAGGTCCCTGATGCAACGGGGTAGTAAAGGAAAGGATATTCCATTTTTTTTCTTGATTAGCAACTTGAAGATAAATAATTTTCCTCAAGTTCAAATCAGGATCAGGCAAAAATCCCTGTGTCCTTTGACTTCTCAAAGTTGCTGCATGAAGCATCACAGACAGTTTTTTAAAAAAAAAAAAAAAATTCCTTTTCTTTTGATTTATTAACTTAAGATAAATGGCTTTGCTATCATAACCTTTCAGTGCCATGCAATGAAAAGGAAATCAGAGGTGGTAAGCGCATGCAAAGCTGCTCAGCGCAGCCAGCCTTAGCCACTGGAGTCAAACCTTCAATAACTCGAGCACCTCCCCCTACAGAAAACAACCCACCAGCACGTTTGTCATTCATTAACTTTCTAAAGATGTCTGTCTTTGCAGAATCTCTGATGAAGCTGAACATGATGTATGAAATAAAGAATCCTGCCTACCTCGTGCACAAAGAGCGAGAAATAAGTAGTGCTTGGTAGAAAGTGTAATGCTGTATATGGTAGCTTCAGCAGACTCAACTGGCAAAGCTGCCTACTCATGAAGATTTAAGGAAAAGCGGTTTCTATTCTCCTGTTTTCAACTGTTCAAGTTCATTGCCCTTGAGCATGAGTCACCTCCTGAGTCAGCCAATGAGGCACAACTTGTTAGTAATAGCAATAATAAAAAATAAGGAAATGCTTGCCCAAGATAACACTTTATGTCAAGCCTCATCCTCCTCTTTCAATAAACTTGGAGCATATTTACAAACAGTGATTCATCAATACACATGTCAATCTCTTTTTGGATTTAGCAGGAAAAAAAAGTCAGGAATATACTTATGCAAAAATAGATGATTTTGTTGGGATTCCTGTTCAAATGTGTGGATGAATTCCCATAAGCCCATGAGGGCCATACGGAACATTCATAGCAACCCAATCTCAGTAGATACCTGTAGATATTTTTCCCTTACCTTGAAATTTGGTAATTTTTCTTGTCTTGCTCATAACTGGATATCATGAAATGCTATCTCTCTGAGAGAACTGCCAGACTGAACGGGACTATATTTTTTTCCTTTATCACCTACAATTTCTGAGGTCCTCTGAATAGGAGGTTAGCGAGATGCTGTTAGCTCACCTGAGGATAGTACACGACAGGCCACAGATTCCCTTTTAAAAGAACAATCCCTTTTGTCGAGAAATGGCTGGCATCTACAGTCATTGCCTTCACAGTGAGGATTTCACAGCCCATGTTCACCTCTGGTAATTTTCAAAATCTGTCACCAAATTGATCCAGATAATGAACTCAGAAACAACATGCTCTGGCTTGTCTGACCTTTCTGATAGTCTCTTAATAGGAATGACCCTATCTCAGACTTAAGGATGCTATTCTTCACTTCAAAAAGATACTTCCATTTGTAGGATTGGTTCTAAGGCAGCAAGAGCAGTAGGAAGGAGTAATTTTTCCTGCAGCACGGGTTTCCAGAGGTGCGTTAATTTTTATTAATGTTAGTTGTCATAGATGTTTCCCAGGTTTTTAATGAGATTTCAATGCTAAGAACATCTCTGGCTTAGTTCCTCATTGAATCAATAACATGGGTGCCTGTCTTAGTTATCTAGTGCTGCTGTAACAGAAATACCACCAGAGAATGGCTTTAACAAAGAGAAATTTATTTTCTCACAGTCTAGTAGGCTAAAAGCCCAAATTCAGGGTGCTAGCTCTAGGGGAAGGCTTTCTCTCTCTGTTGGATCTCGGGGAAGATCCTTATCATCAATCTTCCCCTGATCTAAAAGCTTCTCAGTGCAGGAACCCCCTGTCCAAAGGACGTGCTACGCTCCCTGTGCTATTTTCTTGGTGGTATGAGGTCCTCCTCTCTCTCTGCTCACTTCTCTCTTTTATATCTCAAAAGAGATTGACCTAAGACACAACCTAATCTTGTAGACTGAGTCTGCCTCATTGACATAACTGCCTCTAATCCTGCCTCATTAACATCATAGAGATAGAAATTACAATACATAGGAAAATCACATCAGATGACAAAACGGTGGACAATCACACAATACTGGGAATCACTGTTGACACACATTTTTGGTGGACACAATTTAATCCATGACAGTGTCCCTTGGTTCCTCACTGAGTCAAACATGAATGCCTACCATGGTTGACCAGGTTAAGCAGAAGTTAGAAGCCTTGTCAATAGTCACTTCCTTTATTCCTGAGTCTTCCCTATGAGTAATGTAATATAAATGACAAGTTACTTGACTCTCTGAGATCCACATTCCTTTTCTGTAAATCATCAGAGGCTTTTGTGTGAACTGAATGAAGTAATATGTGCAAAAGTATTTTGAAAGCTATGCAATGCCTTAAAAATGGCAGATATTGTAGGTGTTTATTTGTGAAAAATCACTTAGTATATTCCTCAAAATCAGGCTAACTATAATACCGATTAATCTGCTAGGAATGGTATAATGATTAGTTCAGGTTAAGAGCACGGAATCTGGAATCAAGCTGTTTGGGTTCAAATCCTGGTTCCTCCACTTCAGCTGGGTGACCTCGGGCAATTTTCTTAACCTCTCTGTGTATCAGTCTTCTCAGTGAAGTGGTGCTAATTAGTGTGCCTGTCTCCAAGAGAAGTTGGATTTTATAAGGGATTTAATAGTTGAAATAGCTCAAGTATTTACAACATGTTCTGGCGTAGAGTAAGTGCACATTAAATGTTAGCTATTATCACCATCATTGTCATAATCTAAGGTGATATTTGAAGTGTGAATGTAAGTGATGATGCTATTTGTAGGAGAGCATTGCTTTTATCTATATGCCTTCTGGAACAAAGTGGCTGCATGTATTACTATATTATTAGTATACTTACTAACTATTCATCACCATCCCCTACTTGAGAGAGCACAGTTCCAAAATACACTCTTTCTAATAATGTAAAGCTCTTTTATTTTTTTAAACAAACAAACAAACAAGTAAACAGTAGCTCAAATAGGAGCCTTCTGTAACCCTGTATTCCCTGCTCAAATTCTCTAGTTTAGTAGGACTAATCTATACAGAATTTGGAATCCCCACCTCTGATCGTGTACTCTGGTTAAAACAACCTAGCTTCCTTTGGCATTAAAATCTTGATAATGTTTAGTTAATGTTATGCCTAAGTAGCCCTGGTAATGCAATGCAGTGGTTAAGGGCTCAGCTGATGACAGAAAGGTTGGCAGCTCAAATCTACCCAGCAGCTCTGTAGCAGAAAGACCTGGTGATTTGTTTCTGTAGATTTCAGCCTAGGAAACCCTATGGGGCAGTACAAACCTGTCACATATGGTCACTATGAGTTGGAATTGACTCAATGGCATCTAACAATAAAAATATCGTCCCTGAATAATTATTATATGATTTCTTTTTATAGTAATCCATAATTACTCATTTGGGGAATAAGTTAGAAATTCCTCTTAACCGAAGTTGAAATTGAACTGGCTGAAACTATGAATGGATTCAAATTCCTCACTTCACTTGGATACAGATAAGAAACACTTTCAGTAAAACCAGCCATTGAAAATCCTATGGAACACAGTTCTATTCTAACACACATGAGGTCACCATGAGTCAGAATCAGCTCGATGGCAACTGTTTTTGGTTGGTTGTTTGTTACTCTGTGTCTATTTAAGCAAGGGAAGAGAATTGGATAGAGAAGGCAGGGAAAAGAGAGGAGGCATCTGTAGGGAAAGCTACACTCCCTGTGTTTGTCACAAGGATGAATGGATTTCCTGAGGATTAAGTGGATGCCGTAGAAGTTAGCCAGGCCTGAGCTCTTTTCCTGGTATCATGCCCAAGAAGGCTGCTGCTGGATAAGAGGCTGAGGTGGGTACTTCTAGTGGCAAGAACTAAGGGGTGGTGAGAAGTGCTGGAGCACTTCTTCAACCTTACGGGTTGTGCATGGGGAATTTCTTAAAAAACCTCCTAACGGCCCTGGAAAGAGCCAGCATTAAATGTTCACTGTGCAGCAGCCATCACCAGCCAGTAGAGCTCTCACATTAGCATCAGTTAAGAAATAAAGACTTTTTAGAGGTAGGGCCAATCTGGTGGAGTAGTCAGACGCTTCCTGTGGTCCCTGTTACAACAAAGACCTGAAAAACCAAGTGAATCGATTATATAAGACAATCTAGGAGCCCTGAACCATCAAAGGCAAAGTTGAGGAATCGGACGGAGTGGCAGGGGGCAGGGAGAGATGGTTCAGAAGCAGCAAGGAGTTTCCAGACCTGGCCCTGCTGGAGCCATCACCCTTCAGGCCAGATAGGCTGGCATGCACGGTAAGGCAAACAGTGGTGCTTGGGAGGCGTTTTACACATCAGGAAAGACTGAGTGGTGGAGAATCTACTCAAGCCTCCAAAACTAGTGAAAAGAGGGGCTCAATCACCAAAGATAAGTACATGCATCTGACCTACCAGGTGGATCAAAAAACACTTCATTTGGGAAAAACCTCTCCCATTTACCTGCCCCCTCCCAGCTCGGCCCCAGGTCCTGGGCCAGCTTCAGCAATTTTCAGGTCCCCTGGGCCAGACGTTGGACCCATCATGCACCCTGAGCCATTCTCCCAGCCTTAGAGAGGGAACAAACTAACAAAAGCGAAAAAATAATCTGCCAGCTCCCCTAAGCCAGGAACTCAGGGTAGGCACACCTCCTTTGCCTAGGCACAGGCATAAGGGATCCATGGGCTTAGAATGCCTTTCACCCCTTTCACTGTGTGGGCCCATTTTAACAGTGTAGGCCCTCATTACCACAGTGAAACAGGGTATATACCTGAAGCCTAACTTCAACGGTATCAGCTATATGGTGAAGTGACCAGTTTGTGACATTTGACACTGTTCTGCCCATTAAGCAGGATCCTTACCTACCCATACTGCCTAACCAGCCACGGCAGGGGTCCAGGAATAAGTGGTGCCTCCCAGTCCTTACAGCCAATAGCACTGGGTGCTCATAGTCCAGCTGCAAAACCCACACACTTATGCACTCTAGGGAACGAGGACATGCTTTCCTCCCAGACACTCAGAAGCAGCCATCAGCCCCTGCTTTGCTCCACATATGACCCCCTACTGCAGACAGATACTTGTGCCTATACCAATCACCCCTGCCCGTCTAGGACTGTAGGTGAGAGGCTGCACCATGCACTTGGTGACTGACTACCTGGACAGCTGAGCTGAATATATACAAGAAAAGTAAACAGACTTCTGGAATACATACCTAGTAACAGATCGAACCACCTGGTGACAGGATGTTAGAGATTCAAAGGCGTCAATAATCAAACTACCTCACATGAGCAGCTCCTATTTGGGCATATCAAAACAAACAAAACAAGAAGCTAGGGTACAGTAAGCAAACATAAAATAAATAAATATAATGACTTATTGATGGTTCAGAGAGAACAGTCAATAGCAAATCACATAAAGAGGCAGACCATGATGGCTTCAGCAAGATCCGTAAATGAACAGTCAAGAAATTTTCTGGAGGAAGAGAACTTCTTGGAATTACTGGAGGTAGAATACGAAAGATTAATATACAGAGCTCTTCAAGAGATCAGGAAGGAAATCATTCAAAACACAGAAAAATCCAAGGAACACAAAGACAAATCAATACAGAAACTTAAGAAGATTATAGAAGAGTGTAATAACAAATTTAACAGGTTGCAAAAATCCATAGGGAGACAGTAATCAAAAATCCAGAAGATTAACAATAAAATTTCAGAAATAGACAAGTCAATAGAAAGTCACAGGAGCAGAATTGAGGCAATGGAAGTTAGAATTAGTCAGACTGAAGATAAAGCACTTGACACCAACTTATTTGAGGAAAAATCAGATAACATAAATTTTACAAAATGAAGAAACTCTAAAAATTATGTGGGACTCTATCAAGAGGAATAACCTATGAGTGATTAGAGTAGAGAACAGGGAGGGGATAACAGAAAATACAGAGAGAATTGTTGAAGACTTGTTGGCAGAAAACTTCCCTGATACCATGAAAGATGACAAGATATCTATCCAAGATGCTCACTGAACCCTACATAAGGCAGATCCCAAACAAAAGTCACCAAGACATATTATAATCAAACTTGCCAAAACCAAAGATAAAGAGAGAATTTTAAGAGTGACTAGGGATAAACAAAAAGTCATCTACCAAGGAGAGTCAATAATAACAAGCTAGGGCTACTCAGCAGAAGCCATGCAGGAAGAAGGCAATGAGATGAGAAATAAAAAGCCTTGAAGGAAAACAATTGCCAGCCAAGAATTACATATCCAGCAAAACTGTCACTCAAGTATGATAGCGAAATTAGGGCATCCCAGATAAACAGAAGTTTAAGGAATTTGCAAAAACCAAACCAAAATTACAAGAAATACTAAAGGAAGTCCTCCAATCAGAAAATCAATAACATCAGATAACAATCCAAGACTAGAACACACGACAGAGCAACCAGATAGCAACCCAGACAGGGAAGTCACAAAAATAAATCAAAGCTAAAATATTAAGGTAACCACAAAGGAAACTAACAGTCCAACACATCAAAATCAAAAACAAGAAAAATATAAAGACTCAGCAAATACAAGATCAACAACAACGAAAAAGATGAAAAGAAAATGCATAAAGAAAAACTGCTCAGCACCGAAAATTAAGTGGACCAAAGAAGCTGTCAACAACAAAAAGATAGCACTAAATTCATACCTATCAATAATTACACTAAATGTAAATGGACTATATGCACCAACAAAGACACAGAGAGTGGCAGAATGAATTAAAAAGCACGATCTGTCTATAGGCTGCCTACAGGAGACACACCTTAGACTTAGAGACACAGACTAAAACTCAAAGGATGAAAAAAAAATATATCAAGCAAACAACACTCAAAAAAGAGCAGGAGTGGCAATATTAATCTCTGACAAAAATAGACTTTAAAGTAAAATCCACCACAAAGGATAAGGAAAGACCCTATATAATGATTAAAGGCTCAGTACACCAGGAAGACATAAAAAAAATAAATATTTACACCTCCAACAACAGGGCTCCAAAATACATAAAACAAACAAACAGCACTGAAAATAGAGATAGATCCACAATAATAGTAGGAGACTTCAACCCACCATTTTCGGTGAAGGACAGAACATCCAGAAAGAAGCTCAATAAAGTATGGAATATCTAAATGCCACAATCATCTAATTTGATCTCATAGACATACACCAAACGCTCCACTCAACAGGAGCCAAGCATACTTTCTTTTCCAATGCACATGGAACATTTTCCAGAATAGACCACATATTCGGTATAAGCAAGCCTTAACAGAATGCAAAGCATCAAAATATTACAAAGCATTTTTTATAACCATAAAGCCATAAAAGTAGAAATCAGTAAGAGAAAAATAAAGAAAAACATCAAACACATAGACACTGAACAACACCTTGCTCAAAAACTACTGGGTTATAGAATAAATTAAGGCTAGAATAAAGAAATTCACAGAATGAAATGAGAATGAAAACACATCATATCATCACCTTTGGGACACAGCAAAAGCAGTGCTCAGAGGTCAATTTATAGCAATAAATGCACACATCCAAAAAGAAAAAAAGACCAAAATCAAAACATTAACCCTACAGCTCAAACAAGTAGAAAGAGAGCAGCAAAAGAAGACCTTGGGCACCAGAAGAAAGCAAATAATAAAAATTAGAGCAGGGCTAAATGAAATAGAGAATGGAAAAAACAATTGAAAGAGTTAACAAGACCAAAAGCTGGTTCTTTGAAAAGACCAACAAAATCAATAAACCACTGGCTAAACTGACAAAAGAAAAACAGGAGAGGAAGTAAATGACCCATACAAGAAATGAGATGGGTGATATCACAACAGACCCAAATGAAATTAAAAGAATCATAACAGAATACTATGAAAAATTATACTCTAAAAAATTTGAAAACCTAGAGGAACTGTACAAATTTCTAGAAAATCACTACCTACCTAAACTAACACAAACAGAGGTAGAACAACTAAATAAACCTACAACAAAAGAAGAGATTGAAAAGGTAATTTAAAAACTCCCAACAAAAAAACAGCCCTTGCCTGGACAGTTTCACTGGAGAATTCTACCAAAGAATTCTTTCAGAGAAGAGTTAACCCCATTACCACTAAAGGTATTTCAGAGCATAGAAAAGGATGGGATACTCCAAAACTCATTCTACGAAGCCAGCATAACCCTGATACCAAAACCAGGTAAAGACATCACAAAAAAAGAAAATTACAGACCAATATCCCTCGTGAACATTGACACAAAAATCAACAAAATTCTAGCCAATAAAATTCAGCAATGTATTAAAAAAATAATTCATGATCAAGTAAGATTTATACTAGGTATGCACAGATGGTTCAACATTAGAAAAACAATGTAATTCGTCACATAAATAAAACAAAAGACAAGAACCACATGATCTTATCAACTGATGCAGGAAAGTATTTGACAAACACCCATTCATGATAAAAACTCTTAGCAAAATAAGAATAGAAGGGAAATTCCCCTATATAATTAAAGGCATTTATACAAAGCCAACAACCAGTATCATCCTAAATGGAGAAACTTTGAAAGGGCATCCAAATTGGTAAGGAAGAAGTAAAAGTATCTTTATTTGCAGATGATAAGATCTTATATACAGAAAACCCCAAAAAATTCCACCAGAAAACTACTGGAACTAATAGAAGATTTCAGAGAAGTATCAGGATACAAGATAAACATATAAAAATCAGTTGGATTCCTCTACACTAACAAAGACAACTTCAAAGAGGAAATCATTAAATAAATACCATTTATTACCACCACTGACTGCTCTGACCAGGATCACAAGAGAGGTTCCTGGACAGAGCTGGAGAAGGATGTAGAACAAAATTCTAACTAACAAAAAAAGACCATATTTACTGGCCTGACAGACTGGAGAAACCCCAAGAGTATGGCCCCCAGACACTCTTCAGGTCAGAGGTGAAGTCACTCCCAAGGTTCACCATTCAGCCAGGGATTGAACAGCCCCATAAAACGAAATGAGACTAATTAGGCACAGCAGTCCGGGGACAAGGACTAGAAAGCAGGAGGGGACAAGAAAGCTGGTGATAGGGAACCCAAGGTTGAGAAGGGACAGTGCTGACATGTCGTGGGGTTGTTAACCATTGTCTTAAAGCAATATGTGTGCTAACTGTTTAATGAGAAACTATTTGTTCTGCAAACCTTCATCTAAGGTCCAAAAAAATAATAATTATCTATGTGAGATCAAATTGACAATAGGAACTCAAAAGTTTTGATAGGAAGCCTAGGGGCCAGTGAGTTGAAGATAATGGTGATGGAATAATTTGGAAAAGGATAGTGAGAATAACAGCACAACTGGAAGAATGTAATCAATGTCACTGAATTGTACATGTAGAAATTTACGAAATGGTGCATCTTTGGCTATGTATATTTTCACCAAAAAAAAGGGTCCTCCAAGGTCGAGAAGTGAGAGTGTTGACATGTTGTGAGGTTGTTAACCAATGTCATAAAACAATATGTGTACTGACTGCTTAATGAGAAACTATTTGTTCTGTAAACCTTCACCTAAAGTACAACAAAAAAAATTTAAAAAAACAAAAAACAAATCAGTACCATTTATAATAGCCCCCAAGAAGATAAAATACTTAGGAATAAATCTAACGAGAGACATAAAAGACATATACAATTAAAAGTACAAGACATTATAGCAAGAAACCAAAAGAGACCTGCATAAGTGGAAAAATATATCTTCCTCATGGATAGGAAGACTCAACGTTTGAAAATGTCAATTCTACCCAAAGCATCTACAGATAAAATGCAATCCTGATCCAAATTCCAATGGCATTTTATCAGGAGATGCAGAAAAAAATTATCAACTTCATATGGAAAGGGAAGGGGCCTTGGATAAGTAAAGCATATTCAAGAAGAAGAACAAAGTGGGAGACTTCATACTACCTGATTTTAGAACCTATTATACTGCCATGGTAGTCAGAACAGCCTGGTACTGGTACAACAACAGATACATAAACCAGTGGAACAGAATTGAGAATCCAGATGTAAATTCTTCCATCTATGAGCAGCTGATATTTGACAAAGGCCCAAAGTCTGTTGATTGGTGAAAAGACAGTCTCTTTAACAAATGGTACTGGCATAACTGGATATCCCTCTGCAAAAAACTGAGCCCAGACCCATAATTCACACCATGCACAAAAACTAACTCAAAATGGATCAAAGACCTAAATACAAAATCTAAATGATGAACATCATGGAAGAAAAAATATGGAAATGCTAGAAGCCCTAATACATGGCATAAACAGAATACAAATCATAAGTAACAATGCACAAACACCAGAAGAGAAACTAGATAACTGAGAGCTCCTAAAAATCAAAAACTTCCTAAGAGCAGACTTCTGGGAAACATGGTGCTATAGGCAGAAAGCACCACGCTTTCCCTCCATAGCAAAGATCTGAAAAACAAAGCCAAACAGAGAAAATGGCAATGCTAAAACCCTAAGCATCAAATGAAGAGATAAAGAACTCAGCCAAGCACCAAATGGAGTAAGAAGCTGACAGAGAACAGAGAGTGAGGAGATACATGCATAA
The DNA here is from genome assembly GCA_030035585.1 of Dugong dugon. Lineage (NCBI taxonomy): Eukaryota > Metazoa > Chordata > Mammalia > Sirenia > Dugongidae > Dugong > Dugong dugon. The sequence continues at coordinate 132,738,363 of CM057462.1, forward strand.
GTCCTCTATCAGCTAACGCAGCACAGATCCTCCATCTCGCACTCCTATCAGAGACCAGCAAAAAGAGAGTACAAAAAAGCAGCTTCACAAAGCTTCCAGCAGGAGACAGAGCAACTGGTAACCAGTGATATACGCTTTCCCACCCCCTGCCCTTCTTCACCCCCACGAGGCCTCCTCTGCTTCCTGTGGCCAAAGTCTCTTGGCTGGGAAGCATCAACTTCACCCCAGTGTTGCTTGGATTCCACACGGCCACACTGGCCAGCTCCCTAAGTGCCATTTGTTGGCTGCTGGTGTTGCTTTTTTCTGCTCTTTAGATTTCTTCCTTACCTCTCACCACCACACCCTTGGTTCTCAAAATTATGTGGCTCCAGGTGCCATCTTTGCTTCTTCCTGAAGGGCTGTGAAATGCCACTCGAATCTGAGACTGCTTCCCTGCCTGTGCTGACATGCTGGTGGGATCTTTGGGCTTTTTTTTGTTTTGTTTTGTTTTGAATTGTTTGTTTGTTTTCTTTTTCTTTTCTCAAATTGGGAGCCCATTCTAGCCAAGCAGTACTGCAGGGTTTCAGACCTACCCCCTTAGTTTGCGCAAACTCACGGAGGGATCCCTGAGGGCATTTCTTTCTTCTTGTTTTTCTTTCCCCCTCTTTTTTTGGGGGTTTTTCTTGTCATTTTTTAAGTTTGTTTTGTTTTCTTTTCTCTTTTTGTCTTTCTTCATTACTCAGTTTCTCATCTCTCTATACTTTCCTTCTCTTCCTGTCCCCTGAATACCTGGCGCTGAGTGACACTCTACGTCTTCTGGCCAGGCTGTAATTCATGGCCTAGGAGAAACTTCCCCAGACCTCGTAACTGCACTGGTGGTACCCCTGGGAGCTTTTCTTCTCCCTTTTCAATTTTTATTTATTCTTTTCTTTTCTTTTTTCTTCTTCTTTCCCTTTTTGTTTTTCTCCATTTCATAGTCTCATCTCTCCACTCTAACAGAAAGCTCTCCTAGCATTCTTTTTTGTTTGTTTGCATATTTTTGGCCCCTGTTCCTCTCTCCTCTCTCCCATACTCATCTTAGCTCCACACATCACAATCTCCCCCCTCCATCCTGCCTACCTGCACCGTGCACTTAACATCACACCACCAAGCAGCCCAAGCACGGCCTACTGGAACCTGCCCTGAACTGATTACTGGCCCACCCTGGTGGTCATAGTAAGTGACACAAACAACCCATCCCAGAAACTCCTCTTCAGCAAGACCTGCCAAGATGTACCATATCTGAGCAACAGACCCTGCCAATTGGAGAAGAAGGTGAAAAGTATCGTGTCTACAGATGAGCAAACAACAAAGAACACACAGCCCACCTGCACAGACATAGCCAAATAAAACAAAAAAAAAAGGATGAAACAAACAAATCTACAATTGATAAATGAGAAAAATAACTACTGAATGCCCCAAAGACAGCAGATAATATCAAAATATTTATAAAAACAGGGCAGGATGGTTCCAGCAGGTGTCCAAAATAAAACACTGGATGACCTTCCAGTAGAAGAAAAGGCAATAGAACTACTTGATAGGGAATTCAAATCTCTAATATTCACAGTTATCCAAGAATTGAAGGAAAAAGCAGACAAAAATGAGGAAAAAATAGACAAATTCATGGAAAAGGCAGAAAAACTCATGGAAAATACAGACAAAAAAATGGAAGAATTCAGGAAAATAACTCTGAAACAAAATACCGAAATAAATTCACAACTAGAAATCAAATAAAAACAACAATTAGAAACCCAAAAGATAAACAACAAGATTTCAGAAATAGACAGGGTCATAGAAGGGCTGAGGAGCAGATATGAAACAGTGGAAGACAGGAGCAGAGAAACTGAAGACAAACGCTTAGATACAACTCTGAGGAAAATTCAGAAAAAGAACAAAGAAGAATAAAGAAATCCTGAGAATTACGTTGGATAAAATCAAAAGCAAACATTTGCTAGTGATTGGAGTTCCAGAACAGGGGGAGAAAAGAAAAAACACAGACAGGATCATTGAAGAACTGCTGACAGAAAACTTCCCCATTATCATGAAAGATGAAAAGCTGGCCATCCAAGAAGCTCAACAAACCCCATATAGGATAGACCCTAAAAGAAAATCACCAAGGCATATCATAATCACGCTTACAAAAATGAATGACAAACAAAGAATCCTGAGAGCAGATAAAGAAGAACAAAAAGTCACATACAGAGGAGAAAAAAGACTAAGATCAGATTATTTGGCAGAAACCATGCAGGCAAGAAGGCAATGGGATGACATATATAAAACTTTGAAAGAAAAACATGGCCAGCCAAGAATAATATATCCTGCAAAACTCTCATTTAAATATGATGGTGAAATTAGGACATTTCCAGATAAACAGAAATTAAGGGAATATGTAAAAACCAAATAAAACTTACACGAATTATTAAAGGGAGTCCTTCGATGTGAGAACAGCTTTTTTTTTCACATGATTCCTTTTTTTTTATTGTTGTAATTAAATGAAGTTTACATTTCAAGTTAGTCTTCCATACAGAATTTTTTTTACATACATTGTAATGAGACCCCAACTGCTCACCCCATTCTGTGACAGCACACTCCTCCCCTCCGCCCGATTCCCCATGAACATTCAACCAGCTCCTAATTCTCTGCCTTCCCATCTCACCTCTGTACAGAAGCCGCCCCTTTGGTCTCTTGTATCTACTTGTCTAAGAGGCACATTCTTCACAAGCATCACTTTATGTCCGACAGTCCAGTCCAATCCCTGTCTGAAGAGTTGGCCTCAGAAATTGTTTTAGTTCTGGGGTGATGGAGAGAGCAGGGGCCATGCTTTTCCAGGCACCTCCAGTCTTAGTCAGACCATTAAGTCTGGTCTTCTTACTAGAATTTGAGTTCTACATCCCATTGTTCTATTGCTCCATCAGGGACCCTCTGTTGGGTTCCCTGTCAGGACTTCCATTGGTGGTAGCCAGGCAGCATCTAGTTCTTCTGGTCTCAGGCTGATGAAGTCTCTGGTTTATGTGGCCCATTCTGTCTCTTGGGCCAATACTTTCCTTGTGTCTTTGGTGTTCTTCGTTCTCCTTTACTCCAAGTGGTGGGACCAATTGATGCATCTTAGATGGCTGCTTGCAAGCTTTTAAGACCCCAGACGCCACTCACCAAAGGAGGATGCAGAACATTTTCTTAATAAGCTTTGTTATGCCAATTGACATAGATGTCACCTGAAAGCATGGTCTCCAGACCCCGTATCCCTGCTACTCTGTCTCTCAAAGTATTTGATTGTATTGAGGAAACTTCTTAGCTTTGGTTTAGTCCAGTTGTGCTGGCTTCCCCTGTAGTGTGTGCTGTCCTTCCCTTCACCTAAGATGATTCTTATCTACTATCTAGTTAGTGAATAACCCTCACCCTCCCTCCCCACCACCGTAACCATCAAACAATGTTTTCTTCTGTGTTTAAACCTTTTCTTGAGTTCTTATAATAATGGTCTTATACAATATTTGTCCTTCTTTGACTGACTAAATTCACTCAGCATAGTAAGTTCTAGCTTCCACCAAGTTATACGGTGTTTCACAGCTTCATCATTGTTCTTTATCATTGCATAATACGCCATTGTATGGATATACCATAGATTGTTTATCCATTCGTCCATTGACAGGCACTTAGGTTGCTTCCATCTTTTGGCTATTGTGAACTGTGCTGTGATGAACATGGGTATGCATATATCTACTCATGTGACGGCTCGTTTCTCTAGGATATATTCCAAGGAGTGGGATAGCTGGATCTTATGATAGGTCTATTTCTAGCTTTTTAAGGAAGCACTAAATTGATTGCCAAAGTGGTTGTACCATTTTACATTCCCACCAACAGTGTATAAGTGTTCCAGACTCTCCACAACCTCTCCAGCATTTGTTATTTTGTGTTTTATGGATTAATGCTAGCCTTGTTGGGGTGAGATGATATATCATTGTAGTTTTGATCTGCATTTCTCTAATGGCTAATGATCGTGAGCATTTCTTCATGTGTCTGTTAGCTGCCTGAATATCTTCTTTGATGAAGTGCCTGTTCATACCGTTTGCCTATTTTTTAATTGGGTTATTTGTCTCTTTTTTGTTTTTTTTAATTGTACTTTGGGTGAAGGTTTACAGAACAAATAGTTTCTCATGAAACAGTAGTACACATACTGTTTTATGACATTGGTTAATGACCCCACAGCATGTCAACCCTCTCCCTTCAAGACCTTTTTTTTTTTTTTTTTTTGCTGAAAATATACATAGCCAAAGATACAACCATTTTAAAAATTTCTACATGCACAGTACAGTGACATCAACTACACTCTTCCAATTGTGCTACTATTCTCATTTTAGATGAAGGCTTACAGAAGAAAATAGTTTCTCATTTAACAGTTAGTACACACGTTGCCCTATGACAATGGTTAAGAACTTCACAACACATCAACACTATTCTTACTCAACCTTGGGTTCCCTATCACCAGCTTTCCTGTCGCCTTCCATCTTCTGGCCCTCGTCCCTGGACTGCTGTACCTCATTATTCACATTTGGTTTTATGGGGCTGTCCACTCCCAGGCTGAATGGTGAAACTTGGAAATAACTTCACCACTGAGCTAAAAGGATGCCTGGGGACCATACTTTCGAGGTTTCTCCAGTCTCCTTTAGGCCAGTAAATCTGGCCTTTTTTTGTGAGTTAGAATTTTGTTCTACATCCGTCTCCAGCTCTGTCCAGAACCCTCTGTTGTGACCCTGGTCAGAGCAGTCAGTGGTGGTAGCCTGGCACCATCTAGTTGTACTGGACTCAGTCCGGTAGAGGCCTTGGTAGCTGTGTTCCATTAGTCCTTCGGACTAATGTTTTCCTTGTATCCCGTTCTCTTCATTCTCCCTTGCTCTCGGAGGGATGAGCCCAGTGGAGTATCTTAGATGGCTGCTCACAGCTCTTAAGACCCCAGACACTACTCACCAAGGTAGAATGTAGAACATTGTCTTTATGCCAATTGAGCTAGATGTTCCCCGAGACCATGGTCCCCACAGCCCTCCATCCAGCAATTCAGTCCCTCAGAGAGTTTGGATATGTCTATGGAGCTTCCATGACCTTTCCTTTTACAAGTTGTGCTGGTTTCCCTATTTGTCTTTTTGCTGTTGTGGTTTTGCAATATCTTGCAGATTTTAGAGAATAAACGCTGATTGGATTTGTCATGGCCAAAAATTTTTTCCCAGTCTGTAGGTTGTCTTTTTACTCTTTTGGTGAAGTCCTTGAATGAGCATAAGTGTTTGATTTTTAGGAGCTCCTATTTATCTAGTCTCTCTTCTGGTGCTTGTGCATTGTTACTTATGGTACCTATTGTGTTTATGCCATGTATTAGGGCTCCTAGCGTTGTCCCTGTTTTTCCTTCCATGATCTTTACTGTTTTTGATTTTATATTTAAGTCTTTGATCCATTTTGAATTAGTTTTTGTACATGGTGTGAGATATGGGTCTTGTTTCAGTTTTTTACATATAGACTTCCAATTATGCCAGCACCATTTGTTAAAGAGACTGTCTTTTCCCCAATTAATGGACTATGGGCCTTTGTCAAATATTAGCTTCTCATAGGTGGATGAGCTTATAACTGGATTCTCAACACCTTTCCATTGGTCTATGTATCTGTTGTTGTACCAGTACCAGGCTGTCTTAACTACTGTGGCAGTATAATAGGTCCTAAAATCAGGTAGTGTAAGGCCTCCTACTTTGTTCTTCTTCTTGAGTAGTGCTTTATTTATTCGGAGCGTCTTCCCTTTCCATATGAAGTTGGTGATTTGTTTCTCCACCTCATTAAAAAATGCTGGTGGAATTTGGATGGGGATTTCATTGTATCTGTAGATGGCTTTGGGTAGAATTGACATTTTCATTATGTTGAGTCTACCTATCCATGAGCTAGTTATATTTTTCCACTTATGCAGGTCTCTTTTAGTTTCTTGCAGTAGTGTCTTGCAGTTTTCTATGTAAAGATCTTTTACATCTCTGGTTAGATTTATTCCTAAGTATTTTATCTTCTTGGGGGCTATTGTAAATGGTATTGATTTGGTGATTTCCTCTTCAAGTTTCTCTTTGTTGGTGTAAAGGAATCCAATTGATTTTTGTATGTTTATCTTGTATCTTGAAACTTTGCTGAAATCTTCTATTGGTTCCAGTAGTCTTCTTGTGGATTCCTTGGGGTTTTCTGTGTATAAGATCATATCATCTGCAAATAGAGATACTTCGACTTCTTCCCTACCTATTTGGATGCACTTTATTTCTTTTTCTAGCGTAACTGCTCTGGTTAAGACCTCCAGCACAATGTTGAATAATAGTGGTGATAAAAGGCATCCTTGTCTGGTTCCTGTTCTCAAGGGGAATGCTTTCAAAGTCTCTCCATTCAGGATGATGTTGGCTATTGGTTTTGTATAAATGCCCTTAATCATACTGAGGAATTTCCCTTCTATTCCTATTTTTTTGAGAGTTTTTATCATGAATGTGTGTTGGACTTTGTCAAATGCCTTTTCTGCATCGATTGATAAGATCATGTGGTTCTTGTCTTTTGTTTATTTATGTGATGGATTACTTTGATTGTTTTTCTAATGTTGAACCATCCCTGCATACCTGGTATAAATCCCACTTGGTCATGGTGAATTATTTTTTTGATATGTTGCTGAATTCTATTGGCTAAAATTTTGTTGAGGATTTTTGCATCAATGTTCATGAGGGATATTGGTCTGTAATTTTCTTTTTTTGTGGTGTCTTTACCTAGTTTTGATATCAGGGTTATGCTGGTTTCATAGAATGAGTTTGGGAGTATTCCATCCTTTTCTATGCTCTGAAATACCATTAGTAGAAGTGGTGTTATCTCTTCTCTGAAAGTTTGGTAGAATTCTCCAGTAAAGCCATCAGAGCCAGGGCTTTTTTTTGTTGGCAGTTTTTTAATAAACTTTTCAATCTCTTCTTTTGTTACGGGTTTATTTAGTTGTTCTACCTCTGTGTTAATTTAGGTAGGTAGTGATTTTCTATAAATTTGTCCATTTCTTCTAGGTTTTCAAATTTGTCAAAGAGTACGATTTTTCATAGTATTCTGTTATGACTCTTTTACTTTCAGTTGGGTCTGTTGTGATATCACCCATCTCATTTCTTATACGGGTTATCTGCTTCCTCTCAAGTTTTTCTCTTGTCAGTTTGGCCAATGGTCTATCAATTTTTTTGATCTTTTCAAAGAACCAGATTTTGGACTTGTTAATTCTTTCAATTGTTTTTCTATTCTCTATTTCATGTAATTCTGCTCTAATTCTTGTTATTTCCTTCCTTCTGGCACCTGTAGGCTTCTTTTGCTGCTCTCTTTCTACTTGTTCCAGTTGTAGGGTTAATGCTTTGATTAGGAGCATTTCTTGTTTTTGGATGTGTGGTTTTATTGCTATAAAGTGACCTCTCTGCTCTGCTTTTGCTGTGTCCCAAAGGTTCTGGTAGGATGTGTTTTCATTTTCCTTTGATTCTATGAATTTCTTTATTCCATCCTTAATTTCTTATATAACCCAGTAGTTTTTCAGCAAGGTGTTGTTCAGTTTTTATATGTTTGATTTTTTTTCCTTGCTTTTTCTGTTGTTGATTTCCACTTTTATGGCTTTATGATCAGAAAAGATGCTTTGTATTATTTCTATGTTTTGGATTTTGTTAAGACTTGCTTTATGGCCTAATATGTGGTCTATTCTGGAGAATGTTCCATGTGCGTTGGAAAAGAAAGTATAGTTGTCTGCTGTTGGGTGCAGAGTTCGGTATATATCTATGAGATCAAGTTGGTTGATTGTTGCATTTAGCTCTTCTGTGTCTTTGTTGAGCTTCTTTCTGGATGTTCTGTCCTTCACCGAATGTGGCATGTTGAAGTCTCCTACTACTATTGTGGAACCATCTATCTCTCTCTTCAGAGCTGTTAGAGTTTGTTTTATGTATTTTGGAGCCTTATTGTTGGGTGCTTAAATATTTATTATAGTTATGTCCTCCTGGTATACTGACTTTTTAATCATTATATAGTGTCCTTCCTTATCTTTTGTGGTGGATTTTACTTTAAAGTCTATTTTGTCAGAGATTAGTATTGCCACTCCTGCTCTTTTTTGAGTGTTGTTTGCTTGATATATTTTTTTCCATCCTTTGAGTTTTAGCCTGTTTGTGTCTTTAAGTCTAAGGTGCGTCTCTTGTAGGTGCATATAGATGGATCCTGCTTTTTTATCCAATCTGCCACTCTCTGTCTCTTTATTGGTGCATTAAGTCCATTTACATTCAGCGTGATTATTGATCGGTATGAGTTTAGTGCTGTCATCCTGATATCTCTTTTTGTGTGTTGTTCACAGTTTTTTTGTTCTCCTCAATTTTCTGTGCTGAGTCGTTTTTCTTTACGTTTTTTTTTTTTTTCCATCTTTTTCTTTGTTGTAGATTTTGTGTTTGCTGGGTGTTTATGTTTTTCTACTTTTTAGTTTTGATTTGTAGGATTGTTAGATTCCTTTGTGGTTACCTTAATATTTACCCCTATTTTTCTAAGTTTATACCAGTCTTTTATTACTTTATATCACCTTAACTTCCCCTACATATAGAAAAATAATGTCTTTATTTTTTAAGTCCCTCTTTTTTTTTTTTTTAAATTATCCTTTTTGTTACATATTGATATCTGTTTCCTATTTTCAATGTTTTAGCTTTGATGTAATTTCAATTTCTGTATCTGAGTCAATATCTGGTTTCTCTGTCCTGTGTTCTAGTCTTGTGTTGTTAGCTGGTGTTATTGATTATCTAACCTTAGGACTCCTTTTAGTATTTCTTGTAATTTTAGTTTGGTTTTTGCAAATTCCCTGAACTTCTATTTATCTGGAAATGCCCTAATTTTGCCATTATATTTGAGAGACAGTTTTGCTGGATATGTAACTCTTGGCTGACAGTTACTTTCCCTCAAGGCTGTAAATATGTCATCCTATTGCCTTCTAGCCTGCATGGTTTCTTCTGAGTAGTCCGAGCTTATTCTAATTGACTCTTCTTTGTAGATTACTTTTCTTTTATCCCTAGCCCCTCTTAAAATTCTCTCTTTATCTTTGATTTTGATAAGTTTGATTATAATATGTCTTTGTGACTTTCTTTTTAGATCTACCTTATGTGGGGTTCGATGAGCATCTTGGATAGACATCTTCTCATCTTTCATGATATCAGGGAATTTTTCTGTCAACAAATCTTCAAACAATTTTCTCTGTATTTTCTGTTATCCACCCCTTTTCTGGTACTTCCATCACTCGTAGGTTATTTCTCTTGATAGAGTCCCACATGACTCTTAGAGTTTATTCATTCTTTTTAATTCTTTTATCTGATTTTTTCTCAAATAAGTTGATGTCAACAGCTTTATCTTCAATGTCACTATTTCTGACTTCTACTGCCTCAGTTCTGCTCTTATGACTTTCTGTTGAGTTGTCTAATTCTGAAATTTTATTGTTAATCTTCTGGGTTTCTGATTGCTGTCTCTCTATGGATTCTTGCAGCCTGTTAAATTTGGTATTATGTTCTTTAATAACTTTTTTAAGTTCTGCTACTACTGTGTCTGTGTGTTCACTGGCTGTTTATGCATTCTGTTAAATTTCCTTTCGTATTTCTAGAAGAGTTCTGCATATTAATCTTTTGTATTCTGCCTCTGGTAATTCCAAGTTCTCTTCCTCCAGAGAATTTATTGATTCTTTATTTTGGGAGCTTGCTGAAGCCGTCATGGAATGCCTCTTTATGTGACTTGATATTGACTGTTGTCTCCGAGCCATCAATAATTTATTGTAATTTTATTTTGTGTTTGCTTCGTGAGATCTAGCTTCTTATTTTGTTTTGTTTTGATATGCCCAAATAGGCTTCTCAAGTGCACTAGTTTAATTTTTGACACCTTTGGCTCTCCAATGTCCTGTCACCAGGTAGTTAGTTCTGTAACTAAGTATGTGCACCCAAGAGTCTGTTAAATTTCCCTATATGGGTTTAGCTCAGGTGTCCAGGCTGTCGGTCACCAAGTGTGTGATGCAGGCTCCCACCCCCAGTCCTAGAGAGGCATGGATGTTTGTGCAGGCATCAGACTCTGGCAGTGTTAGGAGATCACACACTGAGCCAGGCTGGGTGCTGACGGCTGCCCCTGAGAGTCCGAAGGGAAAAAGTGTCCCTATTCTCTAGGGTGAGTAGGTAGGTCAGTTTTGCAGCCGGACTAAGAGCACCCCACTCTGTTGGCTGTAAAGGCTCGAGGGCACCACTTTTTTTTGAACACCTGTAGCAGGTGACTAGGCACTTTATGTGCTACCACCAGTCTTGAAGACCCTGCTGCAGATCGATAAAAGTGCTTACTTAAGGGGCAGGGCTGTTTTGAGCGTCACAAATCTGCCCATTCACAGGTGACGCAGTTGAAGTTAAACTTCAGATGTTTGCCCTGTTGTACTGTGGCAGTGAGGGCTAATGCTGTTGAAATGGGTCCCCACAAGTCTATACATGGGTGTAAGGCACTCAGAGTCTGCGGACCCCTGATACCTGTGGCCAGCAAACTAGCTGTGCTGACCCTGTGTTCCTGGCCTAGTGGAGCCAGCAGCTTATTTGTTCCCTGTCCAAGGCCAGGAAAATGGGTCAGGGCACCTTTTGAGAGATCTACTTCCCGTCCAGCAGACTCCCAATGCAGAGCATGGAGGGAGGAGGTAAAAGGGAGAAAGGTTTTTCCCAAATGGGCTTTTTTTTTTTTTTTTTTTTAATCTTGGTGAAAGCGTGCACGCATGTACTTATCCTAGTCTCTTGGGAGCTGCTCTTCACTGGTTCCGAGAATCCAAGCAGAATCTCTGCTGTCGGGTCTCTCTTGATGTGGAAACCGCTTCCCGAGGGCGCACACAGCACAGCTGTTTGCCTGCTTCACCGTGGACCAGCATGGCTGTGGCTCTTCAGTTTCATCGCCAAGGCTCTCACCCTCCTCACCTCTTCCAAACAGTCTTCCTCTCCTGTATCACTTAGATGGATTTCTTAGCTTTGCCTTGTTCAGGGCTTCCAGATGTTCGCTTAGAATTAAATCACTTGTTTTTCCAGGTCTTTGTTGTAAGAGGGATATAGGATGTGTCTAACTACTCCACCAGGTTGACAGATGATTCCAGAACAAATAACGTTTGCTTACAGGGTGAATGTAGGATGCAGGATCGTACCAGCCAGATATCAGTCTAGGAAATGAACTCTCAAGGACTATCCAAAACCAAAAGAAATACAACAGGGAATCACAGAAGTTAATCTGTAAATGACAAAAACATCAGAACAATAAAAAAGGGAATAAACAGCGTAGGTATAGAACCTTCTAATGGAGAGGAAGGCAAGGCGATACCAAGTAATCATAGACTGCTTCAAATTTTGAAAGATAATGGTAAATTTCATGGTAACCACAAAGAAAGTTAACCAAAGGACTCATAAAAATAGAGGAAAAACATAAAGTCTCAGTAAAAAAAAAAAAACATACAAAAAGAAAAGAAATGAAAAAATCTCCACAAACAAAAGGAATTCAGCAAAGGAGAGTAAGAGGAACAAAGAAAATGTCATCACCACAAAAAAAAAAAGCACTACGAAACGACAGCAATAAACTCACACCTATCAATAATTACACTGAATGTAAATGGACTCAATGCACCCATAAAGAAATGGAGAGTGATAGAATGGATAAAAAAACAGGATCCATCTATATGTTGTCTACAAGAGACACATTTTAGAAGCAAAGACATAAATTTATTAAAAAATCAAAAGTTGGAAAAAAATATATCAAGAAACAACTACCAAAGAAGAGCAGGAGTGGGAATACTGATCTCAGAGTAAAATAGACTTTAAAACAAAATCCACCATAAAAGACAAAGAAGGACACTATACAATGATTAAGGGAGTGAGCCATCATGAAGACATAACCATAATAAACATCTACTCACCCAATGACAGGGATCCAATATACATAAAACAAACTCTAACAGCACTGAAAAGAGAAATTGACAGTTCCACAATAATAGTAGGAGACTTCAACACACTATCCTTGGTAAAGGACAGAATATCTAGAAGGAAACTCAGCAAAGATACAGAAGATCTAAAGGCCACAATCAGCCAATTGACCTCATAGGCATATATAGAACATTCCACCAAACAGCTAGAAAGTATACATTCTTTTCTAATGCACATGGAACTTTCTCCAGAATAGACCACATCTTAGGCCACGGAGCAATCCTCAACAAAATCCAAAACATTGAGATAATACAAAGTATCTTCTCTGACCACAATGCCATCAAGGTAGAAATTAACAACAGAAAGAGCAAGGGAAAAAAATCAATTACATGGAAACTGAATAACAACCTGCTTACAAACCACGGGGTAATAGAAAAAATCAGAGATGGAATAAAAAAATTCCTAGAATCAAATGAGAATGAAAACACATCATACCAAAACCTTTGGGACAGAGCAAAGGCTGTCTTCAGAGGAAAATTTATAGCAATAGTTGCATATATCAAAAAAGAAGAAAGGAACAAAAACAAAACATTAACTACAGAACTCAAACAAATAGAAAGAGAACAGCAAAAAAAGCCCACAGCCACCAGAAGAAAAGAAATAATAAAGATTAGAGCAGAAATAAATGAAATAGAGTATAAAAAAACAATAGAAAGAATCAACAAAATCAAAAGCTGGTTCTTTGAAAAATTCAGGAAAATCGACAAACCACTGGCCAGACTGACAAAAGAAAAACAGGAGAGGATGCAAATAACCCAAAAAAGAAATGAAAGGGGGAGACATTACAACAGACTCAACTGAAATAAAAAGGATCATAACAGGGTATTATGAAAAACTATACTCCAACAAATTTGAAAACCTAGAGGAAATGGAAAAATTTCTAGAAACACGCTATCCAAACTATCACAAAGTGATGTTGAACATCTGAACTGACCCGTAATGAGAAGAGACTGAAAGTGTAATAATAAAATCTCCCAACAAACAAAAAGCCCTGTACCAGATGGCTTCACTGGAGAATTCTACCAAATATTCAGAGAAGAGCTTCTGCTAGTACTACTCAAACTATTTCAGAACATAGAAAAGGAAGTGACACTTCCAAATTCATTCTATGAAACCAGCATAACCCTGATAACAAAATGAGGCAAAGACACCACAAAAAAAGAAATATTACAGACCAATATTTCTCATGATTATAGATGCAAAAATTCTCAACAAAATTCTAGTCAATAGAATTCAGCATCATATCAAAAAAATAATACACCATGACCAAGTCAGATTCATACCAGATACGCAAGGATGGTTCAACATTAGAAAATCAAACAATGTAGTCCACTGTGATGGTTAAGATTGTGTGTCAACTTGGCTGGGCCATGATTCTCAGTGTTTTAATGTAATCACTCCCATGATTCAATATACTGTGAGTGGCCAATCAGATGAAAGGGAGTCTCCTTGGGGGTGTGGCACACATCTGTATATAAGCAGATGTTCTGGCTTTTTGCTCTCTCTGGATCCTGCAGCTGCTTCCTGTCATCTCATCTCCAGTTCTTTGGACTTGAGCTCTCAGCTTATCTGCCGCCCCTGGGATTTGTCGATCTGCACAACCTGTGAGTGGGAGCCCTGCTCTCTGAACTTCCAATCTTGGGCTTGCCAGCTTCTGAAGCTGTGTGACTTGGGAGAGGCTCTACCCTGATCTACGGACTTGGGACGTTCTAGCCTCTACAATTGCGTGAGCTGTTTCCTTGATATAATCTCTCTCTATATATACATTTATACACTTTACTGGTTTTGCTTCTCTTGAGAACCCAGCTTAAGTCATCCGCCATATAAATAAAGGAAAGAAAAGAATCACATGATCACCTGAATTGACACAGAAAAGGCATTTGACAAAGTTCAGCACCCATTCTTGATAAAAACTCTCAATAAAATAGGTATAGAAGGGAAATTTCTCAACATAATAAAGGGCATCTATGCAAAACCAATGGCCAACATCAGTCTTAATGGAGAGAGGTGGAAAACATTCTCCTTGAGAACAGGAACAAGGTAAGGATGCACTTTATCGCCACCCCTATTTAACATTGTGCTGGAAATTACAGCTAGAGCAATAAGGCAAGAAAAAGAAATAAAAGGTATCCAAATTGGTAACGAAGATGTTAAACTGTCCCTGTTAGTGGGTGATATGACACTATACATAGAAATCCTAAAGACTCCACAAGAAAACTACTGGAACTAATGGAAAGATTCAGCAGAAGAGAAGGATACAAGATAAACATACAAAAATCAGTTGGATTCCTATACACCAATAAAGAGAATGATGAAAAGGAAATCAGGAAAACAGTACCATTTTCAATAGCCCCTAAAAAAATAAAATACTTAGGAATACATCTAACCAGGGATGTAAAAAACCTATATAAAGAAAACTACAAAACACTATTGCAAGAAACCCAAAGGGATCTACATAAATGGAAAAATATACCATGTTCATGGATAGATTGACTCAACACAGTGAAAATGACAATTCTATCCAAAGCCATTTAGAAATACAACGCGATCCCAATCCAAATACCAACAATATTCTTTAAAGATATGGAAAAACTAATCACTAACTTTATATGGAAAGGCAAGAAGCCCTGGATAAGTAAAACACTATTGAAGAAGAAGAAGAAAGTAGGAGGACTCACACTGCCTGACCTCAGAACCTCCTATACAGCTACAGTAGTCAAAACAGCCTGGTACTGGTACAACGACAGATACATTGACCAATGGAACATAAGTGAGAACCCAGATGTAAATCCATCCACCTATAGTCACCTGATCTTCAACAAGGGCCCAAAGTCCATCAGATGAGGAAAAGATAGTTTTTTTAACAAATTGTGCTGGCAAAACTGGATGTCCATCTACAAAAAAATGAAACAGGACCCATACCTCACACATATACAAAAGCCAATTCAAAATGGATCAAAGACCTAAATATAAAGCCAAAAACTATGAAGTTCATAGAAGAAAAAATAGGATCAACATTAGATGCCCTAATACACGGCATTAACAGGATACAAACCGTAACCTACAACACACAAACTCCAGAAGATAAGCTAGATAACTGGGATCTTCTAAAAATCAAACACCTATGCTCTTCAAAAGTCTTCAGCAAAAGAGTAAAAAGAGAACCTACAGAATGGGAACAAATTTGGGGGCATTAGAAATCAGACAAAGTTCTAACCTCTATAATCTACAAGAAAATCCAACACATATACAACAAAAAGACAAATAATCCTATTAAAAAATGGGCAAAGAAAATGAACAAACACTTTACCAAAGAAGACATTCAAGTAGCCAACAGACACATGAGGAAATGCTCACAGTCACTAGCCATTAGAGAAATGCAAATTAAAACCACAATGGGATACCATCTCACCCCGACATTACTGGCACGAGTCAAAAACACTGGAAATAACAATTGTTGGAGAGGCTGCAGGGAGACTGGAAGTCTTATGCACTGCTGGTGGGAATGCATAATGACACAAACATTTTGGAAAATGATATGGCACTTCCTCAGAAAGCTAGAAATAGAAATACCATATGATCCAGCATTCCCACTCCTAGGAATATATGCTAGAGAAATAAGAGCCGTCATACGAACAGACATATGCATACCCATGTTCATGGCAGCATTGTTCACAGTAGCAAAAAGATGGAAACAACCTAGATGCCTATCAACAGATGAATGGATAAACAACCTATGATACATACAGACAATGGAGTATTGTGCAGCAATAAAGAACAATGATGAAACTTTGAAGCATCTCATAACATGGATGAAACTGGAGGACATTAGGCTGAGTGAAATAAGTCAATCACAAAAGGACAAATGTTATATGAGACCTCTATTGTAAAAACTATGAAAAAGTTTACATACAAAAAGTAACAATCCTTGGTTACAAAGGATGGGAGGGGTGAAGAGGAAATACTAAATAGACAATATATAAGTGGTAACTTTGGTGAAGGGTAATACAGTACACAATACTGGGGAAGCCAGTACAACTTGTACAAGAAAAAGTCATGGAAGCTCCATGACAGACACTTTCGAACTTCCTGAAGAACTGAATTGCTGGGCAGAGGGCCATGGGGACCGCGGTCTCAGGGAACATCTAGCTCAGTTGGCATAACACAGTTTATAAAGACTTTGTTCTATATTCTACCTAGGTGAGTAGTGTATGGGGTCTTAAAAGCCTGTGAGCAGCCATCTAATATAGTCCACTGGTCTCACCCCTTCGGGAGCAAGGGTGAATGAACAGAACAGGCTACAAGGAAAAGATTAGCCCAAAGGACTAATGGACCACAGCTACCACAGCCTCCACCAGACTGAGTCCAGCACAAGTAGATGGTGCCCAGCTACCACCACTGACTCCTCTGACCGGAATCACAACAGAGGGTTCTTGACAGAGCTGGAGAAGTACGTAGAACAAAATTCTAACACACACATAAAAAAGACCAGATTTACTGGCCTAACAGAGACTGGAGAAACCCCGAGAGTATGGCATCCAGACACCCTTTTAGCTCAGTGATGATGTGACTCCCGAGGTTCACCGTTCAGGTGGGGATTAGACAACCCCATGAAACAAAACAAGATTAATGAGGCACAGCAGACGTAGACAAGGACTAGAAGGCAGAAGAGGACAGAAGAGTTCGTAACAGGAAACCCAATGTTGAGTAAGGATGGTGTTGACATGTACTGGGGTCGTTAACCATTGTCATAGGGCAATATGTGTACTAACTGTTCAGTGAGAAACTATTTTGTTCTGTTAACCTTCATCTAAAGTGAGAATTGAAGCACAACTGGAAGAATGTAATTGATGTCACTGAACTGTGCATGTAGAAATTTTTGAAATGGTGTATCTTTGGCTATGTATATTTTCACCAAAAAAAAAAAAAAAAAGGTCCTCAAGGTTAAGAAGGGAGAGTGCTGACATGTCATGGGGTTGTTAACCAATGTCAAAAAACAATATGTGTACTAACTGTTCAATGAGAAACTATTTGTTCTGTAAACCTTCACCTAAAGTACAAAATAAAAAAAAAAAAAAATCAAACACTTATGCTCATCAAAAGACTTCACCAAAAGAATAAAAAGACAACCTATAGACTCGGAAAAAATTTTTGGCTACGACAAATCTGATCAGTGTCTAATCTCTAAAATCTACAAGATACTGCAAAACGTCAACAACAAAAAGACAAACAACCCATTTAAAAAATGGGCAAAGGACACTAACAGGCACTTTGCCAAAGAAGACATTCAGGCAGCTAACAGACACATGAGGAAACGATCACAATCATTAGCCATTAGAGAAATGTAAATCGAAACTACAATGAGATACCATCTCACCCCAATAAGGCTAAATTTAATACAAAAAACACCAAATAATAAATGTTGTAGAGGCTGTCTAGAGACTGGATCACTTATACACTGTTGGTGGGAATGTAAAATGGTACAACCACTTTGGAACTCAATTTGGCAATTCCTTAAAAAGCTAGAAATAGAGGCATCTTACGATCCAGCAATCCCACTCCTTGAAATATGTCCTAGAGAAATAAGAGCCATCACACGAATAGATATATGCACACCCATGTTCATTGCAGCACTGTTCACAATTGCAAAAAGATGGAAACTACTTAGTTGCCCATAAATGGATGAATGGATTAAAAAATTATGGTCTATTCACACAATGGAATACTACATAACGATAAAGAACAACGAATCCATGAAACATAACATGGAGGAATCCAGAAGGCATTGTGCTGAGTGAATTTAGTCATTCGCAAAAGGACAAATATTGTATAAGACCACTATTATCAGAACTCAAGAAAAGGTTTAAACACAGAAAAAAATTATTTGATGGTTACAAGGGTGGGGAGGGAGGGGAGAGGTATTCACTAACTAGATAGTAGACAAGAATTATATTAGGTGAAGGGAAGGACGATACACACTGCAGGGTAAGTCAGCACTACTGCACTAAACCAAAAGCTAAGAAGTTTTCCGAATACAACCAAACACTTTGAGGGACAGAGTAGCAGGGGTGAGGGTCTGGGGACCATGGTTTCAAGGGACATCTAGGTCAATTGGCAAAGCAAAGTTTACTAAGAAAATGTTCTGCATCCCACTTTGGTGAGTGGCATCTGGGGTCTTAAAAACTAGCGAGTGGCCATCTAAGATGCAGCAATTGGTCCCAACCCATCTGGAGTAAAGGAGAATGAAGATCACCAAAGACCCAAGGAAAGTATTAGCCCAAGGGACAGAAAGGGCCACATAAACCAGAGACTTCATCAGCCTGAGACCAGAACTAGATGGTGCCGGCTACCATAAGTGATCACCCTGACAGGGAACACAACAGAGAGCAGCTGATGGAGCAGGAGAAAAGTGGGGTAAAGAACTCAAATTCTAGTAAAAAGACCAGACTTAATGGTTTGACTGAGACTGGCGGGACCCCGGAAGACATGGCCCCTGGAATCTCTGTTGGCCCAGAGCTGAAACCATCCCTGAGGTCAACTCTTCAGACAAAGATTAGACTGGACTATGGGACATAAAGAGATACTTGTGAGGAGTATCCTTAACTAAGGTAGATACAGGAGACTAAACGGGCAGCTCCTTTCCAGAGGTGAGATGAGAAGGCAGAGAGGGTCAGGAGCTGGTTGAGTGGACACAGGAAATCCAGGGTAGAAGAGAGAAGTGTGCTGTCACAGTATAGGGAGAGCAACTAGAGTCACATAGCAATGTGTGTATAAATTTTTTTTATGAGAAACTGACTTTAATTGTAAACTTTCACTTAAAGCACGCACAAAAAAAGAAATAAAGACTTTTGAACTTCTTTACAAATCCTCCACCACCGTTTCCCCTAAATATCAAGGGCCTAAAAGAAGGAGCATCTGCAGGAATATGAGTAAAGCTTTAAAACGTCTAGGCAGGTGACACACAGAGTTGTCCAGTAAGCAAGTTCCCTGTGAAGGGCTATTCTGCCTATTTTGACAGCTGCAGGAACCTCAGTTGTAGCATAGGGCCATGCCAGTAAAACATCATTCACTATAGGGTGGTATCACCTATCTTGAGAGATAAGATATTAGTCCTACATTGAACCCATGGCTATAATCAATGATCAGTCAAGGGTAATTTCACACAGCCCTGCTCAGTTCATCTTCATACCCAACCCTACCCCCAACCCTAGCTGTGGACAAAGATCCTTTTCGCCCTCTGTGTCCTCAATATACTCTTTTATATTGGCTACAATGATCCCAACAAAAGAATTTACTTATCCATATCGGTAGCGTCTTAAAAGATGCAATTTTATCTTTGTAGTGAAATAGCTGCAATTAAAACAAAGTATTTCTTTCAATTCTTTGCTTAATTCAGATAACATATCTGATAGATTTTTTTAAATTATGTTTTATTGTCCTTTCATTATTTCAAAATTAAATTAATTCATGTTTATAGTATAGCCTTTACTAAATTCTGACACAGGCATGAAAGCAAGGCCATGCTTGTGGAGTTCTACATGTCATCCCCAGCACTTAGAGCACAACCTGGCACAAAGTATGATGAACGCATAAATACAGGAAACTAAACCATCCATAGAATCATGATCTCAATACTAATAAATAATTACTCAGATCCAGGAGTCAAGATGGTGGATTTTTCAGACTGCCATCCCTCTACAGCAAAGACCTGAGAAACTAAGTAAAACAGATACGTATGACAATTCTGGAACTCTGAACATCAAAAGCAAGAATAAATAATTTAATTGAATACTGCTCATAAGAAATTGAATGAATACTACAAATAAGGAGTGATACAGAGTGGAGGTGCCCTTCCAGCCACCCCAGCACAGCATGGCCATCTTGAGACAAAGCCAGTAGTGTCCCTGGGAGAGGAACACAGGAAGGCAACCTCACAGAATTCCCAATAAGAGAAACAGGAACTGTGAAGACATACCCAGAGTGAAGCAAAATAAACGGAACATGATCTGGATCTAAGGAGGGAAAGTATAAGAAGGAGGATGAGAGCTCCAGGAATCCCAGCATCCACAAAGGGAGGGAGCCAGAATCCAAAGACAGATATATTCACCAGCAAAAGTCCCTGACGATTAGGGTGGATGGCATATACAATGTAGTAGATTCATAAGGCGTCAGCAGGAGGTCCCTCACCATACTGACTCTGGGCAGACCCCCCTCCTCACACTTGGTCAAGAACAGGTCCTGACTACTGGCTGCAGCCAACAGGAAGTGCCCAGTCACCCATATCTGGTGACCAGAGGAGCATGCTCCCTCTCCTCCCATCCTCCTGATCATTAGTAGCGGAAGATCCCATACCCCTTTCCCTCACCCAGCCCAGTTTGTCGCCTCCCTGCCTACCCAACAAGTGGCAGTAAGCATGCTCCTGCACTCCTGCTAGCCTGCCACATACCCATGCCCGCCAACTTGGTGACTGGAGGAAAGCCCTATTCCACGTCCCTGCTCGCCTGCCACCCACCCTGCCAGTTGACTCAGTAAGTGGCAGAGAGTGTGTTCCCATGCCCCTACTCACCTGCCACCCCCCATCTGGCGAGCAGCAGTGAGTGTGCTCCCACATGCCTGCTCATCCAAAACTCGCACCCCTGACCTGATGAGTGGCAGTGAGCACGCTTCCATGTACCCACTCGCCTGACAACCACCCCCACCCACCGACCTGGCAAGTGGAGGAGACCATGCTTCCACATCCTCACTTTCCCACCACCCAATCCCACCCACTCACCCAGCAAGTGGCAGAGAGAGTGCGTCTGCATTCCTGCCACCGATCACCGCCTATTGATTCACAGAGCAGCAGAGACCACATTCGCCCCCACACACGCCACCCATCCTTGGCTATCAACCCAGCAAGCAGAGGAGAGTGCGCTCCTGTATTCCTGTTTTCCCACAACACCCACCATGCCTGTCACCCCACCCATTGCCAGGCCCTGTTCCATTGGACCAATGACAGCTGGCAAACAATGTCTGCCCAGCCCAGCCTCAACCACCTTGCAAGACCAGCGAACAGAGACTAGATTTCACATTTCCAGCCACTGCCTTGTCTACCTAGAGACAAGTGGTGAATGCTTCTGTGCTGTCAGACTAGCAACTAGTGGAGCATGCCCACCCCACCTGCCCAGATATATCAAAACAAAACAAAACATCAGGATGAAGCAAACAAACATATAATCAATCAATAATTAACACCTTCATGCCTCAGAGGCAATATCATATCAAATCATAAAGAAGCAGGACAATATAGCTCAAGTAACTGGTCAAAATAAAGGAGCAGAAAACCTTCCTAAGGAAGAAATGGTAATGGAACTACCAGATAAGGAATTCAAAAGACTTATATATAACATCCTCAAAGAGATCAAGGAAACACAGACAAAACCAAGGAAAACACTGACAAAACTATAGGACAATTCAGGAAAACAATACAAGAATAAAATGACAAAATAAATAGACTATTAGAAACCATACAAAAACACCAACTAGAAATCCAGAAGAAGATTAACAATAAACTATCAGAAACAGATAACTCAATGAAAGGACATAGAAGTAGAACTGAATCACTGGAAGAAAGAATCAGTGAAATAGAGGACAAATTCCTTGATACTAATTTGAGGAACAACCAGAAAAAAGAATGAAGAAAAATGAAGAAAACCTAAGATTTATGTGGGACACCATTAGGAGGAATAATTTACACAAGTTTGGAATTCCAGAACACGAGGATACCAAAAAAAAAAAAAAAAAAAAAAAAAAAAAAAAAGCACAAAGAGAACTTTCGAAAATTTGCTGGCAGAAAACTTCCCTAATATCATGAAAGACCAGAAGGTTTCCATCCATGAAACTCAACGAAACTCATACAGGATGGACCCCCAAAATAAAGTCACCTAGACATATCATAATCAAACTTTCCAAAACCAAAGACAAAGAAAGAATCCAGAGAGCAGTTCAGGAAAAACAAAATGGCACATACAAAGGGGAACCAATAAGACTAAGCTCTGATTTCTTGGCAGAAACCATACAGGCAAGAAAGCAATGGGATGACATATATAAAATCCTGAAAGAAAATAATTTCCAACCAGTAATTATATATGCAGCAAAATTGTCTCTCAAATATGATGATGAAACTAGGACATTCCCAGATCAACAGAAATTAAGGGAATTTATAAAAACCAGACCAAACTTAAAGAAATATTAAAAGGAGACCTTCGGACAGAGAACCAACAACATCAGACAACAACCTGAGATTAGGACACATCACAGAATCATGTAGATATCAACCCAGATAAAGATTTCTCAAAAGTAAAATGAAGTTAGCAAACTGAAAACAGAGAACCAGAGACATCAATTTGTAAATGACGACAACTTTAAAACAAAAAGAGGGAATAAATAATGTAGATATAGAACTTCCATATGGAGAAGTCAAGGCAGTATCAAAAAATAATAGACTGTTTTAAACTTAGGAAAACAAAGGTAAATTTCAGAGTAACCACAAAGAAAATTAATAAACCTACTCACCAAAGTAAAAAAGAAGAAAACCATAAAGACTCAGTAAACACAAAATCAACAGCAACAAAGGAAATGAAAAGAAAATCCATAAACAAAAAGAACTCTGCACAGAAAATTAAGAGGAACAAAGAAAAAACCAATACCACAAAAAAAGGATAGCAAAATGAAAGCAGTAAATTCAGACCTATCAACGATCACACTTAATTTAAATGGTTTAAATGCACCAGTCAAGAGACAGAGAGTGGCAGATGGATTAAAAAAAAAGTGCCATCAATATATTGCCTACAGGAGACACATCTTGGATGCAAAGATATAAATACGCTAAAAATCAAAAGATGGAAAAATATATATCAAGCAAACAGTAATCAAAAAAAGCAAGAGTGGCAATATCAATCTCCGATAAAATAGACTTTAAGGCAAAATCCACCATAAGAGACAAGGAAGGGCACTATATAATTATTAAAAGGTCAATCTACCAAAAAGACATAACCATAACAAATATTTAGTCACCCAATGACAGAACTCTAAAATATATAAAACAAACACGAACAATATTGAAAAGAGACATAGACAGTTCCCAATAATAGTAGGAGACTTTAACATACCACTTTTGATGATGGAGATAACAACTAGAAAGACACTCAGCAAAGATACAGGTCTAAACAGCATATCAACCAACTTGACCTCATAGACGTATACAGAAAACGCCACCCACCAACAGCACAGTACACAGTCTTCTCTAATGCACATGGATCAATCTCCAGACTAGACCACATTTTAGGCCACAAAGCAAGCCCTGATAAATTAAAAAACATTGAAATAATACAAAGCATCTTCTCTGATCACAATACTATAAAACTAGAAATCAATAAGAGGAAGAGCAAGGAAAAAATCAAATACATGAAAACTGAGTGAAAACCACTGGGTAATAGAAGAAATCAAAAATGAAATAAAAGAAATTCCTAGAATCAAATGAAAATGAAAACATAACATACGAAAAGCTTTGGGACACAGCAAAAGCAGTGCTTAAAGGAGAATTTATAGCAATAAGTGCACACATCAAAAAAGAAGAGCCAAAATCAATAGCTTAACCCTACAACTTAAATAGGAAAAAAGCCCACAGTCACCAGAAGAAAGGAAATAATAAAGATTAGAGCAGAAATACATGAAACAGAAAAACAATAGAAAGTATCAACAAGACTATAAATTGGTTCTCTGAAAGGATCAATAAAATCTACAAACCACTGGCCAAATCGAGAAAGGAAAAGAATGGGAAAATGCATATAACCAAAATGAGAAATGAGGTGGGTGACATTACAACAGAACCAACTAAGATAAAAAGGATCATAACAGAATATTATGAAAAATTGTACTCAAGCAAATTTGAAAACCTAGAAGAAATGGAAACATTTCCAGAAAGTCGCTACCTACCTAAACTGACACAAACTGAGGTAGAAAATTTGAACAGACCCATAACAAAAGAAGATATTGAAGAGGTCATGAAAAACTACCACCCCCTCCCCACCCAAAAAAACCTCAGCCCAGACAGCTTCACTGGTGAATTCTACCAAACTTTCAGAAAAGAGTTGACACCAACTCTACTCAAACTATTCCAGAACAGAGAAGAGGAAAGACTACTCCCTAAAATTTATTCTATGAAGCCAGCATAACCCTGATACCAAAGCTAGACAAAGATACCACTAAAAAAGAAAATTACAGACCAATACCTCACATGAATATAGAAGCAAAAATTCTCAACAAAATTCGAGCTAATAGAACTCAACAGTATATTGAAAATAATACATTATGATCAAATGGGATTCATAACAGGTATGCAAATATGGTTTAACATTAGAAAATCAATCAACGTATACTTACCACATAAATAAAACAAGGAAAAGAATCATATGCTCATCTCAATGGATGCAGAAAAGGCATTTGATAAAATCCAGCAGCTTTCTTGATAAAAACTAAAAAAAAATAGGAATAGAAGAGAACTTCCTCAACATAATTAAGGGCATTTATACAAAACCAACATCTAACATTACTCTTAACAGAGGAAGACTGAAAGCATTCCCCTTGAGAATGGGAACCAGAAAAGGATGCCCTTCATCACCAGTTTTATTCGGTATTGTACTGAAAGTTCTAGCCAGAGCAATAAGGCAAAGAAGGTAAATAAAGGACATCCAATTGGTAAGGAAAAAGTAAAACTATCCTATTTGCAGACGACATGATCATATATATAAAAATCCCAGGAATTCTACAAGAAAACTACTGGAACTAATAAAAGGATTCAGCAAAGCCGCAGGGTACAAGATCAACATATAAAAATCAGTTGGATTCCTCTGCACTAACAAAGAGAACTCTGAAAAGGAAAAGAAACCAGGAAAACAATACCATTTACATTAGCCCCCATAAGATAAAATAGCTTGGACTAAACACAACTAGGGACATAAAAGACTTATACAAAGTAAACTACAAAACACTACCGCAAGAAACCAAAAGAAAATTTCATAAACGGAAAAACATATCATGCACATGGATAAGAAGACCTAACATTGTGAAAATGTCAATACTATCCAAAGAAATCTATAAATATAGTGCAATCCCAATCCAAATCCCAAAAACATTCTTTAACAAGATGGAAAAACTAATCTCCAACTTTATATGGAAAGGAAACAGGCCCTGGAAAAATAAAGAATTATTGAAGGAGAAGAACAAAGTAGGAGGCCTCATAGTTTACAATCTCAGAACCAACTAGACAGTCACGTTAATCAAAATAGCCTGGTACTGGTAACAAGGACAGTTACACAGACCAAAGGAACTGAACTGAGTACCAAGAAGTAAATCCATCCACCTATGGACAGCTGATCTTTGACAAAGGGTCGAAGTCCATTCAATGAGGAAGAGATAGTCTCTTTAACAAATGGTGCTGGCAAAACTGGATATCTATTTGCAGAAAAATGAAACAGGACCCATGTCTCAAACCATACACAAAAACTGACTCAAAATTTATCAAAGACCTAAATGTAAAACCTAAAACTATAAAGCTCGTGGAAGAAAACACAGGGACAAAGTTAGGGGCCCTAATTTACTGCATAAATAGACTATCAAATGTAACTAAAAAATGCACAAATGGTAGAAGATAAATTAGATAACCAGGAACTCCTAAAAATTAAATACTTATGCACATCAGAAGACTTCTCCAAAAGAGCAAAAAGAGCACCTACAGCCTGGAAAAAAAATGTTGCAACAATATATCTGACAAGGATCTACTCTCTAAAATTTATAGAAAACTTCAACACCTCAACAACAAAAAGTCAAACAATCCAATTAAAAAATGGGCAAAGAACATAAACAGACACTTCACAAACACATGTAGAGATTCTTGCAATCATTAGCCATTAGAGAGATGTAAATCAAAACTACAATGAGATAACATTTCACCCCAGCAATAATGGCACTGATCAAGAAAACAGCAAATGCTGGTGAGGCTGTGGAGAGACTGGAATTCTTATACACTCCCGGTGGAAATGTAAAATGGTACAGCCACTATGGGAAAGTGTATGGTGGTTCCTTAAAAAGCTAGAAATAGAAATGCCATATGACCCAGCAATCCCATTCCTAGGTATATATCCTAGAGAAATAAGAGCCATCACATGAGTAGACATTTGGACACCGATGTTCACTTCAGCATTACTCACAATAGCAAAATGACAAAAACAACCTAAGTGTCTATCAATGGATGAATAGATAAACAATCCATACACAGGATGGAATAGTATGCAACAAGAAAGAACAATGATGAATCAGTAGATCATCTCACAACATGACCAAATCTGGAGGACGTGCTGAGTGAAATAAGTTAATCATAAAACAACAAATATTGTATGAGACTACTATTACAAAGAGTCAAGAAAATGCTTACACACAGAAAGAAACATTATTTGATGGTTACCAGGGATGGGAGGGGGATGGAGGGAGAATCACTGACTAGAGAGTAGATACATGTTAATTTTGGTGAAGGGAAAAACAATACACAATATGGGAGAAGTCAGCACAATGTGACAAAGGCAAAGGAAGACTTTGAAAGGTACGTAAGAATAAAGGACAACTATGGTAAATATAATATATACCATCCTGCAACAACAGTAATAACAAACAATAATTTATAAGTGTATACAAAGGTAGATATGTACACTAAATAGGTATGGGAAGTCATATGGGAATACACTCGTGTGCATATACAAGTACGGTTGTGGATATTTCTACATAAATATTGGTATGTACTGCAGGTATACTAATACATAATAGAGTACATAGGGGGCACAGTTATGAAAACGTCTTAGGCATAACCAAACATCTTGTAGGACTCGGCATGTAGGACTGGGCATGAAGACTGAGGACCATAATCTCAGGGGTCATCTAGGTCAATTGGCTCAACATAGTTCATAAAGATAATGTTCTATATCCTACTTTGTTGAGTAGCGTCTGGGGTCTTAAAAGCTTGCAAGCGGCCATGTAAGGTACAACCTTTGCTGTCTTCCAGTCTGGACCAAAGAAGAGTAAAGAAAACCAAAGACTCAAGGTAGCAGTTAGTCCAAAGCACTAATGGCCCACATGAATCACAGCCTCCTCTAGCCCGAGACCAGAAGAACTAGATGGTGCCCTGCTACCACTATAAACAACTCTGACCAGGAACACAATAGAAGTTCCTGGTTAGAGTAAGAGAAAAATGTAGAACAGAACTCAGATTCATAAAAAATACCAGACTTATTGGTCTGATAGAGACTGGAGGAACCACAAGACTATATCCCTAAACATACTTCTAACTTGGAACTGAAGTCACTCCTGGAGATCATCTTTCAGCCAAATAATAGACCAAACCCAAAAACCAACCCTGTTACACTGAGTCAATTCCGACTCATAGTGACCCTATAGGATGGAGCAGAATTGCCCCATAAGGTTTCCAAAGAGTAGCTGGTGTATTTAAACTGCCCACATTTTGGTTGGCAGCTGAATTCTTAACCACTGCACTACCAGGACTCCAAATAATAGACAGGTCCAAAAATAAACAGTAACACCCAGAGGAATGTTCTCCTTATATGAATCAGCTACATGAGACCAAAAGGGCAACATCTGCCCAAAAGCAAAGATGAGAAGGCAGAAAAGGGCAGGGAAACTGGACAAATGGGAACACAGAACCCAGGGTAGAAATGAGGAGAGTGCTGACGCATTGTGGGTGCTGCAACCAATGTCAAGGAACAATTTGTGTATGCATTATTGAATGGGAAAGTAATTTGATGTGTAAACGTTCACCTAAAGCACAATAAAATGTTCAAAAAATAAATAAAAAGGAAATAAAACTGAGAAAAAATTAATTACCATTACTTTTTGATACCTATTTTTTTAGTCACATTTATGTTTAAATATATGTATATACAAACAAGTGTGTATGTGTGAACGTGTGTGCATGAGAATGAGTGGGTATGTAAAATGTGTATTTACAGTGTGTTTTACACCACATGAAGTCAGACAGCTGTTATGGGGGCATCTGGGGGAAAACCCTGGCAAACCACATGATGATGAGACTAAAACATTAGGACCATTGCTCCTCACAGTCTTAATATTTGACCTTTCAACATCTGCCCTGAGATAGAATAAATTACTTGCGTAAAACATTTACTTAAATTCCCCCTCTTTTTCAGGTACCCTGCCTTTCTTACTGTTATTTATGTGTCTACGTTAGGGAGAAACATTCTTTTATATCACAAATAACATTAAAGGTAGTTGTAATTACAAGTCACCAAAGTCCTGAATTTTTCCACTTGGGAAAAGTAAGGAAAAATCAAAATGCCTCCTCCTCTTATAAGACTATTCACCAAATGATCTTTCCCTGTTCCTGTGAGCTGCAGACGCCATCTCGCTATCATAAGTCTCCCAATGTGAGAAAACACCACTCTAGGGTTTAGGAATGTTCAGGCAATTGAAGATTTCTACTTTCAAGGATGGCAGTTCATCAGTCTAAGAGTCCAGGGAAATAATAAACTGTGTATATTCATACAGTTGGCAACACCAGTTTAAAAAGAACACACTCCAGCTACATATAGCAACATGGATAAATCTCAAAAGCAGAATTTTAAGAGAAAAGGTAAGTTGCAGTATTATAGGTATAGTATGATACCATGTATATAAAGTTTGAAAGCAAACAAAAACGTTATATATATATATATATTGATATATCCATGTATAGTAAAAACATAAAATATGCATGAGAATGATAAAGACAAATTTCAGGAAATTCAGGGAGAAAAGAAAATAGCGTTACGGAGGAATATAAGACATGAATTGAATCTGTAATGTTTTGTTACTTCAGTAAGGGGAGGATACATAGGTATTCGTCTAGTATAAACCATCTCTGATGCTTTAAGTATTCCATAATTTAAAAAAATAGATTATATGATTGACATCTTCAGATACTCTAGTGAGCAAAAACAAATTTTAGCTCATTCTTTGGAAGAACCTACCAGGGCTATCTAAAAATGAACAATATCTCCTTACATGGCTAAGGACTGAAATGCACTAAGGTCTTCAGGAGTAGCAAATCACAGTGGAAAATAGTTCACTTGTTTTTGTCTTAAGGATAAAGATTTCTTTTCTCCTACAAAATTCCCAGGGCATTTCTTGATAAAGCTTTACATCTGGGAGGTGTCACTTTGACCATCCTTCTTTCAATTTGTATCCCTAGAAGTCCCTCAACCCTACTTAGCTTCAGCTTTACACACTGGCATTGCCTGCTACTTATACTTTTGATACCGTGTCTGGCACCACCCACGCTGGACAGAACTGCTACCTGCTTCTGGTTTCCCTTCCCAGCTGCACTACTGTGACCGCTTCTGCCAACCATAAGCACACACTGTGACCCCTATAAGGTTAGGATTTCCCTACATCTGGAGATATTCAAAGAGAGGTAGATGGACAGAAATTCCGTAGAAGGGATTCTGGTAGTCTCTGGTATACTGGAGCAGATAACCTCTGACTATTCATTTCTACATTCATCCATTTAAAAAATCCTTGAGGAGTGTTTACTTTGTAAAAGGAACCTTGCTTGTTCAGTTTCTATAGTTCTAGGGTTTGTCTTTGAAAATGTATCTCTGTTTTCATAAAAATGAAAATTGAAACAGAAAGGGAGAAGAAACTTCTTTTAATTAACCAGTAAGGGAGGAAGGCAGGCTGTGGTTTGCAGAGCCATCAGTTTTAGTCTTACTGCTAAGAGCACTATCAGTGTGACAAGAACATATAGGAGATAATGGTTAAATTCACATACTCATAAACGTCTCACTGCGGAAGAGACCCTAGAGGTCATCTAATTCAAATGCTTCATTTTACAGATGAGGAAACAAAAGCCTAGGGAGGTTTGGTGGTTAACTGATTGCAGAACCTATTCTCAGATTCTCAGACACAGTATTTCCTTTCCAACCTCGAAGGTTATGTTCCTGAAAATCCCCATGGTAAGAAGAAATTACATTTGAGGAACTTATGACCTTAAGAGAAAAATAGAGTTTGGGGAGTAAGATAGCAAGTGAATCTGAGAAGGGTAGTATCATTGTTTTATATTTACTAATACACAATAATATAGATGTCATTGATATTCTCTATTTTATGCTGAACAAATTTCTAATGATGAGTCCTGTACAACTGATTTTTATGCATTTTCTTACAATTCCTTATGACTAACCCTTTAGGCTCTCCCTTTTCACAGTATTTAAAAAATGCTTGTCATTTTTGCAAATACTAGTTGCAATGGATATTTTCTGTTTTAGATTCTCTTGTCTTTATCTTTTTTGTACCTTTGCCATGATCATTCGTACTTATAATTTCATTTTGCTTTGAGCCTGTGACAACCCTTTTTTTTTGTTGTTGTTGTTGTGGTTTGTGTGCTTTTTTTTCTTGATTCTTCTACCTCTCTGGCTGTTCTTTCCCTCTGGGATACTTTATTTATTACTGCTCACCAGTATTATGCCCTAAATCTTCATCTCCTCTCACTGTTTACTCTCCCTATATAATTATTACAATTTGATAACTAGGTCCTGTCAAGTAAATCTTCTTAATATCTTTCTATATTATGCATCCCCCTCTATTCCTGCTGCTACTACCTTCATTCAAGATGTCACTGTCTCTCACCTGAACTACTGTAGTAACTTCGTTATTGGTTAATCTCCAGTTTTACATCTCTTAAATCCATTAGCCGCATTGTGGTCTAAGTGATACTTTTCTGAAGACTGCTTAGAGTTTTTAAAACACTGCCCAGACTCCTCAGCACTGCATCCAATGCCTTCCATCTTAGCCCTTCCTCCATTTCCTCCAGGCTGTAGGTGCACCAGACTGCCGGCATGTTCATGCCTTTGCCAAAAGTTTTTTCTTTATCAGTAATGCCCTTCATTCTACCCTTTTCACTCTGCCCCGTTTTCCCTCCTATGTGCCACCATCTGCCTGGTGAACATCTACCCTTCTCTGAAGTCTTTGTTCAACCATCACCTCTTCCTTGAAGATGTCACTTCCTATTCCCATTTCCTGCTTGTCTTATAGTTCACTGAAAAAAAAAACCAGAAGACTTCTGCCTCAAAATCTGAATGCCTCCTTTCACGAGTTCCTATCTTCACCTTCCCTTCTTACAACTGAGTGTGTCTTGCCTTAACCAAAAGCCTATTTCTCAATTTATATTTAGGGTCCTATTCCTCTCACCTTCTCAGAAACTTTGATCCTTCTGTCACACTATCTTTCTTGCATTAATTTTACTCTTTCTACTGAACTTCCCCCATCAGCATTCAAATATAATTGGTATTGTTGTAGTTGTCACTCTCCATTTTTCCACACCCCCTCTCCAGCTATGATCTTACTCTTCTTTTCCCTTTACAATAAAACTCCATAAAAGAATTGTCTTCACAATGTCTTCACTTTTTCACTTCATGTTCACTTTGTAATTCATGGCAAACTGCCATTCACCCCACCATGCACTTGGTCTCCAATGACCTCCATATTGTTAAATCTACATTTTTCATCTCACTAAACTCTCCACAACACTTAATAATTGACCATTCAGGTCTCAAAACTCTGTCTGTTCTTGGTGTACATGATTCCATATCTCCCTAGTTTCTCCCCTTCTTCTGTAGTTGTTCTTCCTCAGCCTTCCTTGCATCTCCTCTTCCTCTACCTGTAAGTATTGAATTTCTCCAGTACTTTGGTCTGAACTACAATCTTCTCTAATTGTTTCTATAAACTATTTCATCTACCCTCATGGCTTAAATACCATTTCAGGCTAACAACTCCCACATTTGTACCTCCAGACCAAATCTCTCCTTTAACCTCCAGACACATATACCTGTCTATATAACACTTTCTCATGGATGCTTCATGATGATCTCACATTAAGTATACCCAAGACCAGTTTTTACTGCCCTCTGAAAACCTGGTTCTACCTCAGTCTTCCCTTTCTTTGGCACCATCATCTACCTTATTCCTCAGGCCTGAAACCTGGGGGTCACCGGTGGGTGATTCCTCTCTGTCTCTTCCTGTATAGCTAATATATCGATAAATCCTATGATCTTTGTCTTCTAAATGTATTTCAAGGTGATCCATTTCTCTCCATCTTCACTGCCACACTGTGGATCAAGTTATCATTATTTTATACTTAACTTCTTCAGTACCTCCAAGCTGACCTCCATGCACCCCCTCTTAGAAAGTCATGTCCATCCCTAATGGGTTATCTACACACCCATGGAAATAGTCTTCCCTGAAACATAAATCTCTGCATGACACTCCCTGATATCAAACCTGTCTCTGAACATTCCACCAATGCCAGTTGCCTTTGAGTCGACTTTGACTCATGGAGACCCCATGTGTGTCAGAGTAAAACTGTGCTCCGTAGGGTTTTCAGTAGCTGATTTTTTGATCACCAGACTTTCTTCTGAGATGCCTCTGGGTGGACTTAACCTTCCAAACTTTCAGTTAGCAACCGAGAACATTAACCATTTGTACCAACCAGGGACTTCCTAGGCACACTGGTATGGCTATAAGCTCTGCATGGTCAGCCTTTTTTCCCACATTTCTTAGGTTGCCTTACACCAGCATCTCCTCACTCTGCCTGGTCTAGATGCATTGACTCCTGACACTTTCTCAAGCAAGTTGGTTTCTTTCCCATTTCAAACCTTCACATGTGGTGCATGATGTTTCCTCTGGTCTCTCTGATGTTCTTCTAAAACAAACAAACAAACAAAAAACCTTCTGCTGTTAAGTTGATTCTGACTCATAGTGACCCTATAGGACAGAGTAGAACTGCCCCTATAGGGTTTCCCAGGAACAGCTAGTGGATTCATACTGCTGACCTTTCGGTTCACAGCCAGCTCCTAACCACTGCGTTACCAAACCAAAAAACCAAACCTGTTGCCATCGAGTCGATTCCAACTCACTGCACCACTAGAGACTCCTTTTTTCCTTTAGGTCTTGCTTAAAGGTCACCTCTTTAGAGAAATCATCTCTGGCCACCCAGTCTTAGTCAATCTCCCATTCATCCTTTATCTCTGTTACCCGTTTGTTTCCGTAATTTGTGATTATGTATTTATTTGCTCATTTTGTTGCTATTTGTTTGTCTCTTCTACTTGACTCTGTGGAAAGGTCTGCATAATTGACCAAATTATATCCAGTGCCTGTCATAGGGCTTGTCCCCTAGCAGCAGTAAATAATTATTAGTTGAATAACTTAATGATTTTTGCCAGTCATATAAGTGTTTGTGTGACTGACTGAAAATAGATTGCCTGAGTGGCATGTAGGATAAGAGAGTGAGGACTAAAAGATAGCACCACTTTGGGATAAATTTCACTTCAAAGACAGCACTCCTTAAGTAACAAGTTACCAGTATTCCTGGGACTATAAGGCCATTATCAGCTCTATCTTATTTTGGAACATTAGCACCTCTACTAACTGACCTTTTGTATAAGAATAAAATAGAAAGTGGCTTGGAACAATGAATACCTGAAGTTTGACATTTAAAAATTCATCCTCAGATGAGATAATATCCTGGTTATCTTTGATTGTGCTAAAAGATTCTTTTTTTAATATTGTATTTATTTTTAATAGTTACCACATTGGCAATGGATTAAAATCAAACCAAACTGAATGCCATTGAGCAAACTGCTTCTGTAAAGATAACAGCCTTGGGAACACTATGGTACAGTTCTACTCTGTCCTATAGGGTCGCTATGAGTCTGAATCGACTGGACGGCAACAGGTTTGGTTTGGTTTTAATCCATTGCCAACGTGGTACCTTTTAAATATAAATACAAAGTTAAAAAAAAATTCTTTTGGCACAACAAAAGATAACCCGGATATTATAAAAAGGTAAAAGGTTTACGTTTAGATATTTTGCAATTATCCCCGTCTAACTGTTGTTGTTAGGTTGTTGTTAGGTGCCTTCAGGTGGGTTCCGACTCAGCGACCCTATGTCCAACAGTAGGAAACACTGCCCTGTGCTGCGCCATCCTCGTGATCATTGTTATGTTTGAGCCTATTGTTGTAGCCACTTTGTCTAACCATCTCTTCCTATTTTTTGCAGACCCTCTACTTTACCCAGCAAGATGTCCTTCTCCAGGGACTGGTCCCTCCTGACAGTATGTCCAAAGTATGTGAGATGAAGTCTCGCCATTCTTGCTTCTAGGAGCATTCTGGCTGTACTTCTTCCAAGACAGTTTTGTTCATTCTTCTGGCAGTCCATGGTATATTCAATATTCTTCTCCAACACCACAATTCAAAGGCATCAATTCTTTTTCAGTCTTCCTTATTTAGTGCCCAGCTTTCACAAGCATATGAGGAGATTGAAAACACCATGACTTAGATCAGGCACACCTTAGTCCTTAAAGTGATACCTTTGCTTTTTAATACTTTAAAGATGTCTTTGGCAGAAGATTTACCCAATGCAATGCATCATTTCTTTCTTGACTGCTGCTCCCATGGGTGTGGATTGTGGCTCCAAGTAAAATGAAGTCCTTGACAACCTCAATCTTTCCTCCGTTTATCATGATGTTGCTTATTGGTCCAGTTGTGAGTATTTTTATTTTTGTTATGTTGAGCTGTAATCCATACTGAAGGCTGTAATCTTTGATCTTCATCAGTAAGTATTTCAAGTCCTCTTGACTTTCAGCAAGCAAGGTTGAGTCATCTGCATATTGCAGGTTGTTAATGAGTCTTCTTCAATCCTGATGCCGAGTTCTTCTTCATATAGTCCAGCTTCTTGGATTATTTGCTCAGCATACAGATTGCATAAGTATGGTGAAAGGATACCACCCTGACTCACACCTTTCCTGACTTTAAACCACACAGTATCCTCTTGTTCTTTTCAAACGACTGCCTCTTGATCTGTGTATGGTTTCCTCATGAGCACAATTAAGTGTTCCGGAATTCTCATTCTTCATAATGTTATCCATAATTTGTTATGATCCACACAATTGAATGCCTTTGCATAGTCAATAAAACATAGGTAAACATTTTTGTTATTCTCTGCTTTCAGCCAGGATCCATCTGACATCAGCATTGCTATCCCTCTTTCCACATACTCTTCTGAATCCATCTTGAATTTTTGGCAGTTGCCTGTCGATGTACTGCTGCAGCTGCTTTTGAATGATCTTTAACAAAATTTTACTCGCGTGTGATATTAATGATATTGTTTGATAATTTCCGCATTCAATTTGGATCACCTTCCTTTGGAATGGGTACAAATATGTATCTCTTCCAGTCAGTTGGCCAAGTAGCTGTCTTCCAAATGTCTTAGCATAGACAAGTGAGCACTTCCAGCACTGCATTCATTTGTTGTAACTTCTCAGTTGGTACTCCGTCGATTCCTGGAGTCTTGTTTTTCGCCAATGCCTTCAGTGCAGCTTGGACTTCTTCCTTCAGTACCATAGGTTCCTGATCAAATGCTACCTCCTGAAATGGTTGAATGCAGACCAATTCTTTTTGTAGTAACTGTGTATTCCTTCCTTTTTCTTTTGATGCTTTCTGCGTCATTCAGTATTTTGCCCATAGAATCCTTCAATATTGCAACTCGAGGCTTGAATTTTTCTTCAGTTCTTTCACCTTGAGAAATGCTAAGCATGTTCTTCCATTTTGGTTTTCTAACTCCAGGTCTTTGCACATTTCCTTATAATACTTTACTTTGTCTTCTCAAGGCGCCCTTTGAAATCTTCTGATCAGCTCTTTTACTTCATCATTTCTTCCTTTCACTTTAGCTACTCAACGTTCAGGGGAAAGTTTCTGAGTCTCTTAACTCCATTTTCATCTTTTCTGTCTTTTTAATGACCTTTTTCTTTCTTCATATATAATGTCCTTGATGTCATTCTATAACTCTTCTGGTCTTTAGTTTTCAATGTGTCAAATCTACTCTTGAGATGGTCTCTAAATTTAGGTGGGATATACATTGGCTCTCGTGGACTCGTTCTAATTTTCTTCAACTTGAACTTGAACTTGCATATGAGCAATTGATGGTCTATTCCTCA
Source organism: Dugong dugon (assembly GCA_030035585.1). Taxonomy (NCBI): domain Eukaryota; kingdom Metazoa; phylum Chordata; class Mammalia; order Sirenia; family Dugongidae; genus Dugong; species Dugong dugon. The sequence goes on from CM057462.1 coordinate 132,774,487, forward strand.
TTTGGCTCCTGGCCTTGTTCTGACTAATGATATTGAGCTTTTCCATGTTCTTTTTCCACAGACATAGTTGATTTGATTCCTGTGTATTCCATCTGGTGAGTCTACATGCATAGTCTCCATTTACGTTGTTGAAAAAAGGTATTTTCAATGAAGAAATCATTGGTATTGCCAAATTCTACCATGGGATCTCTGGCATTGTTTCTGTCACCAAGGCCATATTTTCCAACTACCGATCCTTCTTCTTCGTTTCCAACTTTCGTATTCTATTCACCAGTAATTATAAATGCATCATAATTGCATGTTGGATCAATTTCAAATTGTAGAAGTTGGTAAAGATCTTTAATTTCTTCATCTTTGGTGTTAGTGTTTGGTGTGTTAATTTGAATAATAGTCATATTAACTGGTCTTCCTTGTAGGTATATGGATATCATCTTATCACTGATGGCGTTGTACTTCAGGATAAATCTTGCAATGTTCTTATTAATGGTGAATGCAGTGTCATTCCTTTTCAAGTTGTCACTCTCAGCATAGTAGACCATAAGATTGTCTGATTCAAAATGGCCAATACAAGTCCATTCCAGCTCACTAATGCCTAGGATATCAACACATATGTGTTCCATTTCATTTTTGATAATTTCCAGTTTTCCTAGATTCATACTTTGTATGTTCCACGTTCTGATTATTAACGGATGTTTGCAGCTGTTTTTTCTCATTTTGAGTGTTGCCACATCAGCAAATGAAGGTCCCAAAAGCTTGACTTCATCCACGTCATTAAAGTCCACTGTCTTTTGAGGAAGAAGCTCTTCCCCAGTCGTTTTTTGAATGCCTTCCAGCTTGAGGGGCTCATCTACCAGCACTATATCGGACAATGTTCCGCTGCTCTTCGTAAGGTTTTCACTGGCTAATTTCTTTCTGAAGCAGACCACCACGCCCTTCTTCCAAGTCTGTCTTAGTCTGAAAGCTCAGCTGAAACTTGTCCACCATGATTGACCCTGCTGGTATTTGAATCCCAGTGGTATAGCTTCCAGCATCACAGCAACACAAAAGCCCCACATTACAACAAACCCCTACTTAATTAGTTGTATCTCTCATTGTTAATCATTTGGGGTCAATTTTCCTGGTGCTCATTATGTAGATTCAAGTTTTGTTTTTTTTAGGGAGAAAATTTTCTTAAATTATGTTTTAAAATATTTTTTCCTGTTTTATTGTTTTGGTTTTCTTTCGGGGGAATTTAATAATGTATAAATTGCATCTCCTTTGGCTGTCTTCTATATTTACTATTCTTCTCTCTGATTATTTTTTTCATCTCTTTCTTCATTTCTGTTTTACTTTCTTTACTTTTCTTATTTCTATGCTCTGTCTTTTACTCTCTGTAGAGTCTACTTTCCCATGTGCTAATAATTAGTGTTCATTTCTGAAATAATTTTGTCATAGTCATCTGTTTCTTCCTTGAGTTCAGAGTCCCTGTGCGGTGCAAATAGTTAACATGCCAGACTGCTAACCTAGAGGTTGTAGATTCAAGTCCTCCCAGAGGAACCTCAGAAGAAAGGCCTGATAATCTAATTCCAAAAACTCAGCCACTGAAAACTCTACAGAGCACAATTCTACCCTGACACACGTGGGATTGCCATGAGTTAGAGTTGACTTGACATCAACTGGTTTTCTTCTGGATATTGGGTTATACTTTTAATCTTCTTTGTGAATAATTTTTTTCCTGTAGAAATTTCTTTATTTGTAGAAAAGTCTTGCTAATTTTTTAAAACATTTTTTTCTCATAGTATCTTTGTAGGCTTGCTGCACCTATTTTTTTTTTTTTTGTCTGATATTTACATTGAATTAGTTGGATTTTTCTGGCCTAGGTATTAGGCAGAGTTTACTAGAGCAGGGGGCAGTATATCCTTTGTAGGTCAGGATGTGTCTTTTGTTGCTACAGAGATAGATATTTTCCTTCAAATATGGTGTTTCTTTCTTCCAGCACCTAATGTAATTCAGGAGGACTTATTCAACCTCTCTGACACTTGCCTGGTTACCTCACCCACCTCTGCTCCCAAGGCTATAGGCCTTGCCTTCCAAGAACTTTGCAAAGACAGTTTTATTTATTTACTTATCATTTGTTTGTTTGATTATTTTTGTGATAGCATCCCAAGATCAGCCAACTTCTGGGCCCCACTGGACACCTTCCTTACCTCTCATTTGTGTCCTGTTTGATCTCAGCTGAGCTCACAGCAGTTCCTGCTCAGGATGGAGTTCTTTCCTTTTAGGAATGTATATTTTCTGGGAATTTCTGAGATCAGCATCCATTCACCCCCTCCAGCTGGCCCACACTTCCCTACCATTCTGTCCTAGTATTCTACAAGGTGGCCTGCAAGCTTCGTTGGTCCCCGTTACTTTGGAAGATTATGTTTAAAATTGAATTTGTGCCATTTTGTACATTCTCTTGTTGCTCTTTTGTTTTCCACGAAGACATATGGAAATATTCAGAATTAATCTCCTGACACTTTCCTGCAAATATTCTTTGTTGCAGTCAAACCTGTTCCTAACATTTGCAGTTCTGGGAATAAGAGGATTGCAAAAAAAAGTGAGGAGGCAGCATGTGACCTCCTCTAACTTCACAAAGGGGAAGGAGAATCCAGATCAACAGCCCCAGGCTGATTTCTCTGAGGCGGAGGTCAAGCATGCCTCCCTCTCTGCCATCTTTACCAATTCTGATACCAACTGTCCCTCTCACAGCACTCTCTATTTCTACGCTGAGCTTGCCAATTCATTGCAATGGCCATACAGAACTCACAGAGCATACTTACAGTTGTGGGGTTTATTAAGGAAGTAACAGGTTACAATTCAGGTTCAGGAATGCTCAGGATACAGTTCTTCCATCAGGACAGCCTCTTCTCAGCTGGTGCCTATAGGCACAACTCTCTCTGGCCCCTCGGCATCTGCCCTGCTTGGGCAAGTGTTACAAAGCTCTTTTAGCTCTGCTAATAAGTGCCTGGAGTCACAACACTATGCCAGTGAGCCTCAGCCTGAAGGAGCTCAGCTCTAGCTCCATGGGTCAACAAACCCGGCTCCACCAAGTACCTGGAAGCATCCTACTCCTCTAGCAAGCCTCCTGCCCAAAGCCACTCAGCTTTCTCACTCCGTGGGCTGGGCTGTCTCCTGCTGGTCTCTTGGTTCTGCCACTGCTTTTTGCAGTCTTCTGTGTTACAGCTCTCTCTCTCAGTCTCTTGGTTTCAGAAGCTTCTCAGCACAGGAATACCAGTTCTAAAAGATTTGCCCCACTCCTGGCTCTTCTTTCTTAATGGTGGTGAGATCCTCTCCTCCTACCTCTGAGATGACTCATTTTAAGCCTAGAGGGATGGCAAAACCAATCAATCCCCTCATTAGGGTTCCACAGACCTTATTTGCATGGTCCTACCCCCACATAGGTGCCATGAACTTTATTTGCATTATTAGCAAATTATCCAATCCCCTTGGTGGGCCACAGTTACCTTATTTGTATATTCCCACTCAGTCACTTGGGTGGGAGTTAACAAGGCCATGGTGAGAAAGGCCATACAAAAGTGATCCATTGTACTGCAAGGATATATGAATATAGGCCAGCATACCATAGGCCAAAATACTTAAGTGCTATAAACCAACCTAACAAACTATTAAGTAAAACATATTCTATTCTCTTTCCTTAGCAAATATACTTTCATAATGACATGGATGACCAAATTTAAATTTAGAATTTTCCAACTCTTTTGAGTCCCACCCCCATCCTCCCTGCTGCCCATTCCACTCCTCTTCCCATCTTAAACTGTCTCCTCATGAGAACACCCGTGCATATCCCAGCCTGATTGTCCAAGCTCCTTCCACATTATCTGTAAACAGCTATCCCTTGGCTATCATGCAGACCTAAAGGTGTGTCCAAAAGCAATGCAACACACCCTTGGGGTGCCTGGAAGGGAGTCTGTACACGCCTTGGAAGTGGACCTTTGACCAGGAAATTCTATATCATGGTCTAGAAGTAGGAGCCCTGGTGGCATATTGGTTAAACGTTCAGCTACTAACCTTATGGTCAGTATTCTAACCCACCAGCTACTCTACAGGAAAAAGATGTGGCAGTCTGCTTCTGTAATGATAACAGCTTTGCAGACCCTATGGGACAGTTCTATTCTGTCCTGTAGGACGGTTATGATTCTGAATCAACTCAACGGCAATGGGTACAGGATCTAGAAGTGGGACAGGGGCACTCCCTCTTGACTATGTGAACTCCTTACCCACTAGACAGCAGTTTGGCTAATGGAAAGTCAGGGTAGGGACATTAAAACTGTGGACCCAGACAGGACCCACATGTCCAGGTGTAAGAGAAGTACTGGTTGCTATATATGCGCCAATCCATTGCCTGAGACAGTCTTTCTAAAGGATGTTAAGGAAAGGATATACCCTATGTATTTCCTTTAACAGAAAACTCACACCCAGATGAAGGAGATTGCTCCATTAAAAATTACATGCAATTTTCTAGGTTCTTGAAATAATCATTTTGAAAACTATCTTTTAATTATCTGATAGCAATTATTTTCAGAAGAACTTACTCTTTACTCAGCTTTGGCCTGGGCACCACGGAGTATATAAATAAAGGATATAAGAGTGGTCCTGTCTCAATAAGATTACCACACTAGGGAATATATGAAGTAATGACAAAAAAAATAGTGTCTATATAAAATAGTATATAATTAAGAGCCAAATCATGTTGCAAATAACAATAACCAACCATTTATTTTACTAAATTAAATCTTTTTTTTCCCCTCAAGCTGGTGTGTTTAGAAAGTTGAAGTTTTTATAAAAATTTTTTGATGAACTGAAAAATATGAACTATGTTCAAAGTCTTCTTTCAAAAGGAAGTCTAGTACTCACTGTTGTCAAGTCAATTCCGACTCATAGCAATCCTATAGGACAGAGTAGAACTGCCCCATAGGGTTTCCAAGGAGTGGCTGGTGGATTCAAACTGTCAACCTTTTGGTTAGCAGCTGAGCTCTTAGTGCTGCATAATTTGAACAGGAAAACAAAATAAAATAAAAATAAAGAAAGAAGGAAAGGAGTGAAGAGAGGGAGAGAGGGAGGAATGAAAACTAGAAACAACTATTGGGAACCTGCATAAATTGATTATAGAATATTATACAGCTTTTCAAAAAAACAAAGAAGATTTATAGGTAATAATAATAAATAATAATGGATAACATTGATTTAAGTGTTTTAGGGACATTTAACTAACTGAATCCTCACAAAAACTCTGTAAATTAAGAACTATTATTATTCCCATAACATAGCGAAGCATATTCACATTTTGCAGTTAAGAAACTGAGATGCAGAGAGCCCAAGCAGCATATTGAAGATTTATTGTTCAGTTTTCAAAAAGCCAAAATTCAGAACAGTATTATTATACTACGTAAATGTACTTGTGTATATGTATATACATTCGTGTGTATGTGAATGTACAACTAAATATTTGGAATGATACTAAAAAACAGTTAATAGCAATTACTTATACAGATCAATAATTATGAAATATAGGGTAGGGAAAAGAGACTTTTTTCTTTATATTTTCTACTGTTATATGTTTCTGTTGTTGTCAGGTGCCATTGAGTCGGTTCCAACTCATGACAACCCTATTTCAATAGACCAAAACACTGCCTGGTCCTATGCCATCCTCACATCGCTGCAACCACTGTGTCAATCCATCTCCTTGAGGGTCTTCTTTTTTCAGCTGATCCTCCACTTTACCAAGCATGATGTACTTCTCCAGGGACTAGTCACTCCTGATAACATGTCCAAAGTACAAGAGATGAAGTCTTGCCATCCTTGCTTCTGAAGAGCATTCTGGCTGTACTTCTTCCAAGACAGATTTGCTTGTTCTTCTGGCAGTCCGTGGTATATTCAATATTCTTCACCAATACTATAGTTCAAAGGGGTCAATTCTTCTCCAGTATGGTCTTCATTACTCATTGACCAGCTTTCGCATGCATATGAAGTGACTGAAAATACCATGGCTTGGGTCAGGTGCACCTTAGTCTTCCAGGTGACATCTTTGCTTTTTAACACTTTAAAGAGGTCTTTTGCAGCAGATTTGTCCAATGCTAATCGTCATTTGATTTCTTGACTGCTGCTTCCATGAGCATTGATTGTGAATCCAAGTGAAATGAAATCCTTCAATATTTTCTCTGTTTATCGTGATATTGTTTATTGGTCCAGTTATGAGGATTTTTGCTTTTTTTATGTTGAGGTATAATCCATACTGAAGGCTGTAGTGTTCTTCTTCATCAGTAAGTACTTAGACTTCTGTTCACTTTCAGCAAGCAAGGTTGTGTCATCTGCATATTGCAGGGTGTTAATGAGTCTTCTTCCGGTCCTGATGCCTCATTCTTCATATAGTCCAGCTTCTCCAATTATTTGCTCATCATACAGATTAAATAAGGATAGTGAAAGGATACAATTCTGATTCACACCTTTCCTGACTTCAAACCATGCAGTATCCCCTTGTTCTGTTCGAAGGACTGCCTTTTGATCTATGTAAAGGTTCCTCATGAGCACAATTAAGTGTTCTGGAATTCCCATTCTTCACAATGTTATCCATAATTTGTTATGATCCACAGAATTGAATGCCTTTACATAGTCAATAAAACACAGGTAAACATCTTTCTGGTATTCTCTGCTTTCAGCCAAGATCCATCTGATATCAGCAATGATATCCCTTGTTCCACATCCTCTTCTTGAATTTCTGGCAGTTTCCTGTCAATGTACTGCTGCAAACTTTTTGAAGTATCTTCAGCAAAATTTTACTTGTTTGTAATATTTATAATATTGTTTGATAATTTCTGCATTCTAGTAGACCGTCTTTCTTTGGAATGGGCACAAAAATGGATATCCCCGGTGAGTTGTTGGTCAGGTAGCTGTCTTTCAAATTTCTTGGCATAGACAAGTAAATGCTTCCAGCATTGCATGCTTTTGTTGAAACATCTCATTTGATATTCTGCCAATTCTTGGAGGCTTGTGTTTCACCAATTCCTTCAGCGCAGTTTGGGCTTCTTCCTTCAGTACCATCAGTTCTCGATCATATGCTACCTCCTGAAATGGATAAACATTGGTCAATTCTTTTTGGTACGGTGACTCTGTGTATTCCTTCCTTCTCCTTTTGATGCTTCCTGCATCATTCAATATTTTACCCATAGAATCCTTCACTATTGTAACTTGAGGCTTGAATTTTTTCTTCAGTTCTTGCAGCTATTTGAATTATATATATACATATATTTTATAAATGTATTTCTTTTGTTATATCTATATATATATTTATTTTACAACAAAAAGTTTGATTTGTTTTAGAAGAGGGGGTTCTAAATAATTAAAAAGTCTTTCTCATTTTAAGAATATTTTGTGACTTTTCTATGAGAAATGTAAAAGCTAAGTAGGTGGAAAGTAGGATTACTGATAATTGTAATTTTCTTCTTTGTCCTTTCCTATAGGCTATGGAGCTTCTACTCTAAATGTGTGCTATTTTCATAATCAGGAAAGAAACTTATTAAAAATGAAAAGAGAAGTCTTCAAAAATTAATAGTAACCCCCCAAAAAGAACCTGATAATAATATTTATGGGAAAAAAAATGAACTTCCACCTTACTCTAATGAGCCCAAGGCATATTTCCCAAATGGCTTTTATCCAACACACACACACACACACACACACACACACACATGCACGCGCGCACACACACACACACACACACACACATGCACGCGCGCAGACACACACACACGTTTCTGAATCTTACCAAGACTGTTGATCTGGCCTTCAGTCTTCTCACACAGCTGTAAAGTATGTAATATGTACCTGGATAGCCTCTGTAGCTATGGCCTTATACTTTTTCTTCTCTTATGTTCAAGTCCGTGGTCAGCAGAGAACATCCACTGAGTGTGGCCTATCTTCTCCATGAGCCTCCTTCCACCTGCCAGGGTACCTAAGTGTCTGTCTCTGTTCACATGGATTTAATAGCTTCTTGCATGGGTTCCAGACAGGAAATGGAATGAGAATGGAACTGTCCAACATCAAGGAACCATTAACTCTAGAATCTCCCAAATCATTTTCAAAGTGGGGAGCTCCCCAATGTTTGATTTATAGTCCTTATTCCCTTGGGTCCCAGGTTTTTCTTTTCTGGAAAATATTTTGAACTCTTCCTTAGAACAATTCCCCTCCCCACCCTTAAAAAAGAAAATAGGTTGCTGTCTAGTCAATTCTGACTGAATGTTACCCTATGTGTGTCAGAGTAGAACTGTGCTCATAGAGTTTCTAATGGCTGATATTTCAAAAGTAGACTGCCAAGTCTTTCTTCTGAGATGCCTCTGGGTGGACTAAAACTTCCAACCTGTCAGTTGCAGCTGACTAACCAAAAGGTTGGAGGTTCAAATACACCCAGAGGTTTCTCAGAAGAAAGTCCTAGTGATTTACTTTTGAAAACCCTATGGAACATAGTTCTACTCTCACACACATGGGTTCTTCATGAGTTGAAATCGACTACATGGCAACTGGTTTCTCCATCTATAGGCTTCCTTCTCTTAAGTCAGGCCTCTTTAGGGACTGACATAGCAAGAGATCTAGATGAAAATATATGAGGTTTTAATTAATTCTGGAAGGCTCTGAGTAAACGAGTTCTGGTGAAGATGTCATTTCTCCCTTCAGAGAAGTACAACTCCTTTTTGTCACTATGCCCTAAAGATCTATAGCTTAATTTCTTCAATCATAAGTTAACAACATCACTCTTATGACCAGATAGTTTCTATTCAACCCACAGATGTGTCTTCTACTCTGCTAAGTGCTTTGTGAAGCATTTTGAATGTTTATTTTGCATGTTAATATTTTTCATGTGCATTCTGTTGGTTTTGTTTTCTTTTCCTAAGAATTGTTCTTTTAGAAAATGAATCTCCAATTTTCATGTTTTTTTTTTTTTTTACTTCTTTCTTTTATGTACTTTTAGATACACGTTATACAAAAATTAGATAGACTATTTAAGCAAAAGGAAATACACGTAAGGAAAGAAGAAGAGAAAAAAATCATTCATAATTCCACTACCCAGAGATAATCATTGTTACTATTCTCATTTTAGTGCACAGTAAAAAATGGAGGCTTTTTTTTTTTTTTTCCTTCTTTTCCAAATCCACTGCTACACATAATGGATGCCTCTCCAAGGATAACCCTATTCACGAGCAATTATGCTAAAGTGTTTCATTTCTAAATATAGAATCTAGAATCTGAAAATTTACTAAATGCAAGGATGACATCATCTAAACAGATATCCAAACCTCTAATGCCATGTTCATGAAAGTCTTCCTCTCTGTGTTTGAAGATGTGGGGCTCTTATCTTTGTATAGCATGTTTTGCCTGCATTTTATTTCTCCTTTTTACATGATCCAGCCAGCCATACTGCCTGTGTAAATACAACTCAGGCGTTTTTGCTTTTGATACTCCGAAACCCATCTCCAACATTTTTGATCAGTGTGCAGTGCATTAAATACTACGGCAGATGGTGCTTTTTGATGATGTGTTTCTACGTGGAACAACATTTTGTCCTGTATGCTGCATTATCAAAAAATCAAACATGTAATTATGCAAATATGTATGCCTTTATAATAATCAAGTTTTATTGTAAATGGTTGATGCACATCAATTTGATCCTGTAGTGCTGTTTTAAGTGCGGTTTAAGTGGCTTTTCAGTGTACCCAGAGGCAACACAAATGCATCTCTGGAATATTAATAAAATCCTGAATCTTTGAGACCCCAACTGGAATCTCATTTCTTGTACTGATTGAAACGAAATGCTAATCTTTTCCTTTAAAAAAAAAAAAAAACCCTTTGTTATTTAAAACACTGATATTAGTATGATATGAAGGGCCATTTTATTTTAAATTGTATTTTAATGTAGTTGTTAAAATAATGCCTAATCATACTATATTCAGTCTTCACAATGTAAATTTGATGAGACACGAATCCAATCATTTTGCAACAATGAATGCAGTCATGTCTTTTAACCAGTCCGGTTTTTCTAATTCCGTCAATTTCTATTGCCCGTGGCTGTTTACCGGTTTCACTTTTGGATGCATTAGCTGTCCTTTGTGGGGACGTGTATTGTGAATATTCATTGCAGAAACAATTGACTTTAAAAAAAAAAAAAAGGAAGGGGGATTCTTTAAGTTGAATTTCTATGAGCATTTTCTAGGATTACAACATAGACAGTGGAATTTATTATTGAACAGGATCTGGGTTTTATACATTGGATGGCTTCACTGGTACATAATGGTGCCCACCCGTCTCTCCCCCAAAAAAAGCACTCTCACACATTCTATTGTGGCTAAGCTAAACAGATGGACTGTGGGTACCGATAATTTATGATTGTAAACTATTTTTGCTTGTTTGTTCTTCATGAAGAGAAATAAAAGGATGAGAAAAGCAGAACACAAAAGGAAGAGCAATGTAGCTTTAAAGAGAAGAAAATGACCACGTAATTTCCTTTGTCTATTTCCAGTTCTCCTTCTCTTTATATTTACGTTGTTTATTAGGTTTGCTATAATTACGAGTTACATTTTCAACGGCCGCCACTCCCTTACAAGATGAAATACGTACTTTTTTTCCCTTTGGTCTCATGCCTAGTTTCCCCAGCAGTATCCCTCATCTTCCCATAAAGCATTTCATTCTTCCAAATATGTTCATTCATTTGATGTTTCCTTTCTTTTTCACCTATTTTTCATACCACAAAGAACCATACCCGTTGATTTTTTTCATTCGCGGCTGTTAAACCGCTAGCTGTGTTTATTTACCTTGTGCAAATCTCTCTAGTTCACAGTCCCTAACACACCACTGTCAGTATTTACTGTGCCTTCCTTCTTTTGGTCAATTTAGGGGTCACTTGTTTGCTATCCTATCTTCTGGGTGCACTTCTTTGTCAAAAATTACACCAGCTTATCGTCCTCACATTTCTGTGTCTCCATTTACCCATTCTCTGGTTCAACAAGATCAAGAAATACATTATTGTTGTTGTTACTTGCCCTCGAATAGACTCGGGACTCGCGGCAATCTTACGTAAACACAACAAAATGTTGCAGATCCTGTGCCATCCTCATAATCTTTGATTGTTTGAGCCTTTTGTGGCTCTGTGTCAACCCATCTCACTGAGGGTTTCCTCATTTTCACTGACCCTCTGCTTTACCAATATATACATATATGTATTGGTATATATGGGAATTTTTTGGCAGGGGTGGGAGACTCTTTTATTGCCACATGCTGAAATAAAACCTCAGGGATTCATATTTCAATATTTTGAAATCATTTTAATGCATCTATTTTCTAATACACTTTAGGAGCTGAAAACTCCTCTGTAATTACTCTCACAGATATCTGCAGTCCATGTCCATTTTGCTTCCTCCAGACCACATTAGTTCTATTCTAGATGGTTGAAACTGTGCTGTTTGGGTAAGTCATTAAAAATGCTGTGGGTTTTGTTACTTGTTACCGTAGTGGGATTTTTAATATAATAATGGCATGGTCCCAGGTCTATTTAAATTGCACCCACACACAGACAGACATCTACCTTAATGTAGCCATGAAGTAATGTTGTTAGTGGCCATTTGTAAAAGTCAAGGCAAGCTCTGGACAGTTTCAGAGTCCAATCTTTGTGGTTTGCTTCTCTTTCCATAATCAGAGCCCTGGTGATGCTACTGGAATCAAGAGAAACGGAGCTGGCATTTATGTCTGAATGCCCATTAGATCAGGGATTTTACTAATTACCATGATGTGAGCGGGTTAGGGCTGACCTGAGTTCTTAGAAAAACTCGTATCCTTCAACTGAGTGTGAATAAAAATGGTGTTTCGTTCAGAGGTTGTGACCCTATAGGTGACTTTTATATAAACATAAGAACATGACCAATTAGTTTATTTTTCTCCCAGCCACCTTTTTTTTTTTTAAATTAATAGACTTTATTCTTTAGGGTAATTTTAGGTTTACAGAAAAATTGGGCAGAAAGGACAGCGAGTTCTCACATACCCCTTTCACCCCCAATTTCTCCTATTATTAACATCTTGCATTAGTGTGGTATATTTGTTAGAGCTGATGAACCAATATTGATACATGATAATTAACTCCAGCCCATTAGAATTCAGCCTTTGTGCTGTGCAGTTATATGGTTTTTGACAAATGCATAATGTCATGTATCCACCATCACACTACCATAAGGAATAGTTTCAGTGCCCTAAAAATGCCCTGTGATTCCCCCACCCCCAATCCCTGGCAAACTTTTTACTGTCTCCACCTTTGTTTTTACAACATGGGATTCATATATGATCTGAAGCATATGTTGAAGCTTCAATCAGTCCTCTTAATCTTTATCTGGAAAATCAATAGCATCCCTGGCCTGTTAATTGCTTTTAATATGTAAATATAATGTAATACTTTTTTTCAGCTTTTGAATTTAACTTTAGATAACATGACATTTCAAGCTCCGTTTAGACATAGAAACACGGCAGTAACATACACAACTGTAGCACTGATTTTAATAGAGTAACAAGAAATGTAGTCACATATTCTGGTTAACTTTCCCCAGCAGAAATTGCTTCTGCATCAGAATTACAAATGCAATTCACTAAGGTCTTATGGGTGACAAAGCTTTAATTAACATCACATTGTTTTCTAATGTGATTTTGCACTTGTAAAAACAGGATTAGGAATCAAAATATACTTTTATAAATGCCAATTTTAATTGCATTGCTGATGGTCTGCAGGTCTTTAAGCACCCAACGCAGCTTCTCACATAACACCTCTCTGTTTGGAGGATTAACTGTGAAACATGAACAAAAGATGGCATATATCGCCTAATAAAACACCTTGACATCAGAAGAGGAAATACAGTCACTTACGGTATATCATACTTCATCCAACGTCAGCGCCTTCGGAAGTTCGTGCCCCCACGGCATCGACTTACCCAAAGCAGGTAACGCTTGGTAATTGTCTGCTGTTTTATTGCGTAACAGGGAAATAAGAGCGGCGGTGCTCACTGGGTGTGCCTGCTTGAAAACAAGCCTCAAAATCCGATAGCTTCTTTCTAGGCCCTTCTTTCAAAGACACCTGCAATTTTTATTTAACTTTCTTGCTTTCCTTTTGTCTTGATTTTGTGTTTGTTGTGGTTGACATGTGAGATCCCCTCTCCTCCCTCGGAAAAGGGAGCCTTTTAAAGAAGAGGTCATCTTCTTTTGTTCAGATAATTTTTCCAGAAAGTCTTGATGAGTAGGTTTGATCCTGGAATCAAAGATTTGCTTTAAAAAGCATGCTACTTTATTGTTAAGCATCATGTCTCTGTTCTGAGTGCTTAATAAGTTTGTACTCACTCACCTGCCCCAGATACTTTAGATAGGTAAGCAACAAGTTTTACTTCAATTTTTGAACAGAGGTGGATCCAAAGACACAGTGGGGTTAAACAATTTATCGAAGGTTAGCAGCATTTCAGTTGGAGAAATAAGACCAATGCTTCTATTTCTACTTCCTAGCTTGCAACAATAATTACTAGACCTGAGAAAGATAAAAACCGGGCACTAAATTAAGGGTTGTTGTATTAAAAAAAAAAAAAAAAAACTCCTGTTTCCTTTTTTTTGGTCTGTTTTTGTGGATGAAATAAATAAACAGTACATCTAAGCTTTGGTTATTCAGAGAAGGGTTAGAGTGGAAATGATCTTAGTTGGAAGTGACAATTTTAATTTTGAAATGTTGCCTCTACACTGCAGATGAAATGATTATTTGGAAAAGTGATTCTTATTCTACAGCAGCTCTACAGAGTCACAGCTCCTTCCATAAACTACGCTGTGTCCCTTTAGCTGTTTGCTTAAATCAGTGGAAAGAGGGGGCATTTTATATTTTAAATATAAACGTATTTATAATCTGTCGTTTGAATTTTAAAACGTAAAGTTTTTTTATACTTCTGCTTTTTTCCCCTTTTTATTTTGAAAAATTTCAAAACAACAGGAAGGTTGCAAGAATAGTACAATGAGTTTGATTGTTTTTCAGGTTTGATTTTCTGGGAAGAAAATATCCTACTGCTAGGTCAATGTAAATTTTTAAGTTTTTTCTTTTTCCCCCATTTCTTGTTAATTGCTTCTTAATTTCTTATTGATCTGTGAACTAAAGGATTTTCATTTGATTCACTGAGCAAGCTGGCAAGATTGTCTGGGTGAAATTAAATTAGTTGATCCAGCCTCTTTTGCTAGAAATTGGGTTGTGCCATTGTAATGGCTCTGTGCACTCAATAAGGCAAAGCAAGAGGAACTGGAAGCTCCAAAACACGGCTCGTATTTTAATTCATTACCACCTGTTGTCGCCATTAGGCAGAAAGACTTCACAGGAAACACTCACGTGGGAATAACTTTGAGCTGCTCCCGAAGACCAACTGGGTGTCAGTTGCCCTGAGCTTTTATTATTTTATTTTATTCTTAGATTATGATCTGGAGATAAGTAAATAGAAAGGCTTGCCATGAACGCCCCCATACTTTAACAGCACTTTTCAACATCCTTTTTTTTTCTTAGTCTCTGTTGTCTCCTTTCTTCCTCGTCTTCTTTCTTCTACCCACCCTATGCTCAACCTTGTCTTTGCACCTTAATTTTGGTGCTTCTGTCACTGTATTGCTCTCAATTAATACAGCAAACACCTATTTCTTCTCTGGCTGTCTAAAGACCACGAGTGCCTTTGAATATTGACAAGTCCTGTGGCTTCTGGGAAGCCCCGCCTGATGTAGCTAACCCATATCAATCACACCCTTCTAAAACTCGGCATTTGCTTTATTTGGCGTCTTGTGCAATTGAACACTTAACTAAGTCTGCTTAATTACCCAATTGTTATATGTACGTGTGTACGTCAATATCATCTTCATTACCTATATCTCTATCTAGCCATGCTTCGTATTGGTAGGTTTGTTTTTGTGTCATCCCTCCACCCCCACTCCCTAGCACTTTGCAGAGGTAGAGATCTGACCACACAGGCATATAGGGAAGTGGTAGATGGTCCAAGATTTCAGGTAAGTAGTGGGCAGCAAGAAGGTTACACACTGGCAAAGGAAGGGGATCCAGGAGGACAGAGAGCAGGGGTCAAGGGCCCAATCTGAAAGCACGGCTTGAAGAAAGTCAGGGTCTGGACAGAGCCACATGGCTGAGTAATGTGCAAAAATTATCTAAGTGCTAAGAAGTGACCAGCCCTCCATGATCACAAGTATATAATGATCGGCCTCCAAAATGGTATCAAAGTGTGGCGAGGTCTTCATAGCTAGTTGGAAGCAGGTAGGAGCATTTACAGTGTATAAGAAAGTAAGGAAACAGAAGCCTAACGTCTCCTGACAGATATAAAAATAGCGCTTAATAAATACCGGCTCATTATTTAAAGCCTATTCGGAAGAGAACTAACGAAGCGCCTCTGCCCCTGGGTGCTAGCTCAAGCTCTGAAAGTGGATACTATCCCAGTTAGCATCTACAAGCATGTATTCCCTGAAGTCTACTAATCTAAAGTTCTTTACTGCCTGCTGAGTTTTCAGACATTGTCTACCAAGGAGCACTAACTGCCTTCAGGGCCTGAAACACAAATTTTAGATGCATTTGCTTTCAATATTACCCTCAATTCTCTTTGAATTGCCAGATTTCTCTTCTCAGTAAACTAAGCCATCTTCTGGTGAGGACTGTAAGTATATTCTGCTAGCAACAGCTGATTTATAGTCATGATAGCTAAGTGTCTTTTTATTACTTTGATGAGCAGTCTCAAAAATCTGTGTCTGGCCCCTCTATGCCTCCCTTTCAAGTATTCTTGAGTGATCTTCCTGATATCTATACAGTAACGCTTCAAATGTTTCACCCATGTCTCTCCAGCACTGGAGAACTTCAAGTCAATGCTGAAGTCTAAGATTTCTGACTTGAAGGCAATTTCTGTAGCTCATTTTTTCTTCTGTTTCTCACCCATGAAAACAATAGTAGATACAATTAGTGAAAAGAATATTAGCTTGGTTGTTAAGAGTCCTCGTATCTTAGGCTGGGTTCTCTAGAGAAGCAAAACCAATATGTATGTATGTATGTACGTATGCAGAGAGAGATTTATCTTAAGGAAATGGCTCACGTGGTTGTAGAGGCTGGCAAGTCCCAAGTCCATGGGTCAGGTGTCAGGCTGAAGGCTTCTCTTGATCTACGCAGCTGCAGGGGTAGAAGAACCCAGGATAGGCAGGTCAGATAGCGGGCTGCTGGTTTATGGGCTGCGGAGGCTGACCAATCCAAGACTGGCAGGCAATACTGCAGGCCACTGGCTCAAGTCCCAATAACCTGAGGTCAGATGATGATGAGCCAATTGTAAAATCCAGAGCAAGCAAAAGCCAGTGAGCTTCTGCAGAACATCCACACATACTGGATGCAGGTCACATCCCCAAGGAAACTCCTCTTACAACTGACTGACCACATCAGATCATATCATGAAGGTGATTATATTATATCACAAAATGGAGGATAACTACATCATTACATAACTGACAAACTACATCATCACAACACAGCCAAACTACTGAGAATCACGGCCCAGCCAAGTTGACACACAACTTTAACTATCGCACCTTAGTTCTAATTCTGCCTCTGGTGCCAGCTCTTTAGCCCTGAATACGTTGCTTCTTTTGTAACTCTCTGGGCCTCAGCTTTCTCATCTGTAATAGAAGGAAGTCAATTGCTATTGACTAAGAGTCCATATAATCAGAACTTATGCTTTTTCTTGAGAGTCCAAAATTTTATGTGTTATATAAATTGTATATAAATGTGCATATGTCGGTTTGTGGGGACAAATTAAAATACAATTGGAATGTATTCTAAATGAGCTTTATAAGGTGACAGGTACATCTTTGTGATTTTCCGGCAGTTTTCATACTGAGTAGGATTTTTTCTCATATGGTTTAGTGATCTCCTGGTGGCTGAATTATTCCTTGTCTTGGAGCATTCATTTTTGCTTATTTTAATTCAACTGAGATTATGCTTAATAGATCTCAATTTTTTCTCATAACTTAATGATAACAATAATTATCACAGTTAACATTTCTGAGCACTTATTATGCATCAAGCAACATTCTAAGTGCTTTAAAATTGTTAATTCATGTAGCCCTGAAAACAACCCCATTAGGTAAGGTTATTATTATCTCTATCTCCAGATGAGGATACTAAGGCATGAAGAACTTAAAAACCTTATCTGAGATCACCCGGCTAGAAAGTGGAGATCTTTTACTGGAAACCAGGTAGCATAGGTCCAGAATCCACGTTATATAACGGCTATACTACATTGCATCTTATTGTTTAAAGTGCCCTACGAGAAACCACAACCTTGGCTAATGTTATCAGGTTAGGTGAAAGTTTTCACATATTCCGTGTAATCACAATTTAATCGTAGGGTTGTTGTTACTACTACAAAACAGTTGGTTAACTTTTCATATTTTACAATGCCTACGAGCCAGCAGGGGACTCAGATGAAGACACTGATACTCCAACAATGCCACCCCATTTGGAACACAAGGGAATGAACCATAACAATCAACAGGGACAAAGAACATCCTGACATCAAAGAGGTGAAGTTAATCGGAAGTGACAATCCAGTGTTAAATAATTAAATTGTTTTAGCTGTTAACTGTAAGTGAATGTTGTTTTTAATTGCACTTTAATAATGCCATGCCCTTTATAACCAAAATTAATGTTTTCTGTGGCTCTGTTTTTGAAGTATATGTCAGTTTAATTAAACTATTAATGGTAGACAGATTTTAAGTACTTTATATTCTTCATTAAATTGTATCTGTTCAACAAGCATAAACAGGAAAATCAAGTCAGTGAGAAGCAGATTCACATTCTGCCTGATAAATCACTCATCATCGGACAAGAGCGTGCGTTGTGCTTGTTTAGGTGCTTGCTCCCTGTAATAAACAAATCTACTTTCAGGTTATGATATCCATTGAGTTCATGTAAAAATAAAGGCAACTGCTCCTTTCAAAAACATGGACTGAGTAAGAGGGTTTGTTGGGCTTCTGTGAAACAGATTACCAAAAGGCAGGCGCTGAAGTACTGTAGTCATAATGGCTTCAGTTCATTTGGGATCATGGGTGCCTTTCTCTTACCTAACTCTTGACAATTCAGGAAAGAGAGACTGTAAGAAGGATGAGCTTCCTCTCTTCTATCCTTTCTGGCTTGTCTAATTATAGCTGAGTCTCCTGCAAGATGCATGAACCCAACCTAACATAAAGTGGGTATTTGTTTTTATTGCCAGAAATGACAATTGATAAAGTAAACGCTGTGCACACCCCAAGCATCTCCTGGATTCAATTCAAGAGAATCGATTGAGTCTTGGTTGCAGATCAGGAAGGGCTAGAGCAAGATAATTTCTTGTGTGTTCAGCCCACTGATGGCATATGCAGATAGAAGGGGACCTTAATTGCCAAAGTCTTAAAGAATCAGGGCAGTCTCAAAATTACACTTCTCCAGCAACTGCTGCATATAGTCAAAGAGGTAACATGTTATAACAGAGACAAGTGAGTCCTTCCTTTGTGTGGCAGATCAATCAATAGCTTTTCATGTGATCTTGTTCACTATTATGTTAGTAATGAAACCCTCGTGTGATGTGACAAGCGTGGAATAACATTTGGTCACATAGCTGGTGTTAACAAGCACAACTGGCACTCTAGTAATTAGACTGATTTCTGGTCTCTTCTTTCACAAATTGTCGATAAGTGCAGTAAACAGGCCGTTGATTCCTTACTGAACAGCTATATTAAGCCTCATAGTCTCAAAAACTCATCTACTAGGTTTGTTTGTGGGGGAAGAGAAAGATGATTATTTGACAATCTTTCCCTCTTGACCAGCTGTGCATATGCTTGTGCATATGTAAACACATCTATCTACCTACTTATCTATCTGTATCTATCAGATTTTTTTCAGTAAAATTTAAAGCATATTGTCTTAGTCATCTAGTGCTGCTATAACAAAATACCATGAGTGGATGGCTTTAACAAACAGAAATTTATTTTCTCACAGTCTAGTAAACTAGAAGTCAAAATTCAGGGCGTCAACTCCAGGGGGAAGCCTTTCTGTCTGTGTCGGCTCTGGAGGAAGGTCCTTCTCATCAATCTTCCCCTGGACTAGGACTTTTCCATGAAGGAACCCTGGGTCCAATGGACGCGCTCTGCTCCCAGTGCTTCTTTCTTGGTGGCACGCAGTCCCCAACTCTCTGCTTGCTTCCTTTTCCTTTTATCTCTTGTAAGATAAAAGGTGGTGCAGGCCCCACCCCAGGGAAACTCCCTTTACCTTGGATCAGAGATGTGACCTGATCAAGGGTGTTATGTCCCACCCTAATCCTCTTTAAACACAGGCAGAGATTATGATTTATGACACACAGGAAAATCACAAAATGGAGGACAACCACACAATACTTGGAATCATAGCCTAACCAAGTTGATACGTATTTATGAGGGACATAATTCAATCCAGGACACATATATTAACATATTTAATTTTAATTATACTAGCAGTTGGCTGAGGACAAGATCCAGACAGACGGACCCAGTGCAGATCCCTGGGTTTAAGATTCACTAAAAGAAACAGAGAGATAGAAAAATACATTAAGTGCAAAGTGGTAACAAACTAAAAACTAACTATATCTCCTTTATACTTTTGTCCAAGGTGAGCTATATTTGAGAGAAACTATAATTTCCAAAAAATCCTTCCTTATTATCCAGGTTGACTAATTATTTTTTGGTCTTAATGTTTTCTTGTTCTAAATGGATTTTCTACAGAGGGCAGGAGAAGCTATTAAATACAAGGCAAAATGGAAATTTGATCCATCAATAAACAGTCAGTGGGCTTTTCTCTAGAACTCCTCCATTGTCATCAAAGGCACTAATTGCATTTAATTGTGGGTGGCACTAAATGCAGATGAAGTTTACCCAGACAGTGCCCTTGCTTCACAGAAGCTCTGATCTGAGCCAGACACTAAGAAGGTCTGACATGCCTTCAGCCAGTCAAAAGACAACTTTGTTTAGGGAAATCACCATTACACAATAGCTAAAAACATTTGGAAGCCAAAATGAAGTCTGGGTAGAACCAAGTCCTTTGTCAAGATTCTGCTTTAAACCCCTCAATGCTTCACTTCATCCCTGTCCCAGAACACTTGTTTGCTACTTGGTACACAGAGGCTTAGAGACAAAAACACATTTTCTCATGTCAAGTTGTTTTTCCTGGACTTGGTATTTCATTCTCTGGCAGGATTTTAGATATTATTTTTTGTTTAGTTCTAGTAGATACTGAAGTATTTCAATGTAGAATATCATTCTCCATCCACAAAGAGGATTCTTATATTAGTCTCATGTACACCTTTGTCTGGTTTCCCATTTTTAAGATATTGGCTCAGGAGTTGGAGTCCCATCTCTGCTTATAAATATTACAAGCTAACTAGCTTTTACAGGGGTCAAGCCTAAGACCTTAGCCTCATGAGCATGGTTTTCTGAGCAAGTGTGTTCACACGGTTTATTTTCTTACGTGGTGTCTCATCACAGTTTTACTCAAAACAGTTCAACATTTACTGACTAGTCAGTAAATAAGTGGGTAAACAATGAGGATATGGAGATGACAAAACATAATCCTTGTCCTCATGGAGCTCACAGTCTTAAGGGAAGAGATGGGCAGGTTAGTCAACAATTTCAAGAAAGAGTTCTACATTAGAAAATATAGGGTAATGAGAAATACAAATTAGAGGAATAGGACTCAGCCTGGGGAATAAGGAAAGGCTTGCCAGAAAAGGCAACATTTGAACCAAGTCTTAAATTAACACAGAAATGAGAATGAGGGACAAAAGAGGGTCAGGTATTGCTGGGAGAGGGAACAGCATATACCAAGGCATGGAGGCTTGAGATTATATGGCATATCAAGGGAATCTAGAGCAGTCTGAAGTTCGAGTAACAGGCGATAAGAACGCAACCATAAAAAATAGTCAGAAGCCAAACCATGAAGTTTTTGTATAAGTCATCCTGAGAGATCTTGCCTTCATTCTGAAAACAGTGATGAAACATCAAACAAATTAAACGAAATATATAGAAAGAAAATATATGGAGAAATATATGCATTTGAGGGATATTTTGGTGGAGAATCCACAATACTTGGAAGCTGGCTGATTTATTAATTAGGCAGACATTTAGAAGTCCTTTCTATGGTCCATGTTTTTTTTAAGTAGTGAGGGTGACAAATAGAAATAAGACAAGGTTCTTTTCCAAAGAAGTATAGCTGATCGTGGTGTAAGTCAGGCATAAACACCACTACGGTGCAATAGAGTCTCTGTAGGAGCAAAGTGAAGAGTTCAAATGAGTACAGAAGGCGTATTTGCTGCTGATCCTTTAAATATTATTGTTCTGGGGTACCCTGCAGCCATGCTCCAATAAGATGATTTAAACCTAGCTCTATGTTGAATATTACTTAATATTCCCAGCAATATTTTGAGGCCAAGTGCCATCATCCCAATTTTATGGATAAAAAAACCTGTTGCTCAGAAAGCATAACTCACCTGCTCAAAGTCATGCAGCTAGTGGGTGATGGGTAGAGCATTTGGACAAGAGTCAGTCTGACAGCAAAGCCTATATGTGCTTCCTACCACACAAAAATATCAGGTGCTAATAGGGCATGTGATTGATTATACATGGGCCACCTACCTGGGATTCTCAAGAAACAGGCTAGCTACCACCCTCTCCATTTCAACTAGGTAGGTCATGGAGGGTTAGTTCTCAGTTGGCACAGCCATGGAGACAGAAGAAAGGCAGAACTTTGAATTTCTGTGCAAGTTAGCTCTGGAAATAGTCCACATTTAGATACTAAATTAAGAGGTGAAACAGCTAAATCTAAATAACTAGCAGAAAGTCCCCGTATAAAAGCGTAGACTGGCTTCCAGGATGCTACAAATCCCTAACCTTTGAAAGAAGAACAAAAGGCACAGACATGCTCACTACTTGACTGTTGAATCTACAGACTGTTTATAAACAGGCCACAGGTTGTAAATCTGACTGCAAGGGCCCTCTGTATTAAAGAGCTGGCACTTTATTCTGAAATATATAAATGCCTTTATCCATGCCATTCATGGTCCTTTTCCTATAGCTGTCCATCCCATGCTCTCCAGCTAGTCATTGATAGCTACAATTTGAACCCACTTCGTGCTAGGCAATGTACAGTATCTCATTTAGTCCTGATAAAGGGACATTTATTAAAGGGAAATTCAAAGCTTACAAACCTTGAGGTTACATTGCTCCATGTGTTGGAAGCATGATTCAGACCCAGGTCCATCTAGACGTTCTCATTGTAGTACACAGTCTATGAGGGATGAGAAAAGCTAGCTTGGAGATACCAGATGTTGTCCCAGGATTTTTGCCAGGAATGCTCCCTACATCCTCTCAACCACTATCCCATTCTTATTCCTGCTGTTCCTTCATTTCTGGCTTTGAACCTCTGTCTTCGTCTGTGAATTTTTAGTGACCACCTAGACTTCCCTTCCATGACTCTCACTTATAGCCGTTACCTACACACTCTCCTGATATTATCATCTGCTTTCTGGAAGACCACCTTTATCAGACCCAAGGCCATGGAGCTTGGGTTTCTATGCCTACATGAATACTTCTTGCAAAGGGAGCAACAGATACCATATAAGGATGTTAATGAGCTACTTATGGGATTAAAGATAAATTTTAGAAAGAATCTTGGTTGCAATGTGAGTAATGGATTGTGGAGAGGCAAAAGTGGACACAGATAGACCAATTAAAAGGCCGTTGTGGCAATGCAGATGAAAAAATGGTGTTAGCTTGCACCAGAGCAGTAGCTAAGAACAAACTCCAGAGTCAGACTTCTCAGATGTGATTCCAGACTTTGCCATTCTCTAACTATGTGGCTTTGGCAAGTTACCTACTCTGTCTGCACCTCAGGTCTCTCACTTGAAAAATTGGATTAATAATAGTATTACCTGCCTCACAAATTTGTTATGAAAATTAAATAAATTAACATGTGTAAGAGTAAGCTGGCACAATAAATGCTTTAAAGGTGTTAGCTATTATTGAAGGTCGTGGAAGTGGAGTGAAGAGCAATAAGAAAGAAATAAGGGAGGCAAAATATATAAATCATTTAACTTATTACCTATGAAGAAAGAGTAAGAGAGGTATCTAGAATGATTCCTAAGTTTCTGTCCTGAAGCATGGCTCTCTAAGGCTTCAGTCCCAATAAGTACAATTTTTTAAGGAGGGAGAGTGGGGATCAGAAGAGCCCTGTTGGTAGGCAAACTGAAGGTATGTGTTTACACCATTTGTTTGCTAGATTCACTAACAGGTGAAGGTGCTCACAAATTAATACATGCCAGACACCTTAGTGAGCATTCTCTCTCATAGTTGTTGTCAGTTGCCGTCCAGTCAATTCCAACTCGTGGCAACCCCATATATGCAGAGTAGAATTGCTCCATAGGGTTTTCAAGGCTGTGACCTTTCAGAAGCAGACCACAAGGCCACTCTTCCTAGGTGCCTCTGGGCAGGTTTGAACCACCAGCATTTTTGCTAGTAGTCAAATACTTAACCACTTGTGCCACCCAAGGATTCCCTCCCTCATAGCAGAAGCACAAAAGCTAAATCCATGAGTTCCTTGTATATACTGTATCATTTTTTATTTTATAGACATGTAGACTGAGATGCAAAGAGATTAAATGGCCAAGTTCAAGCAGCTAGAGAGTGAAGGCAGGCACTTTTTCTTCACTGTAGAGCTTGTGTTATTTCACTGTGGTCACTGCCCTGCAGACGACAGAATGACATCCATATTTTGAACAAGAGGCCCAGGGACAGCCAATGAAGGAGAAGCGGCATATTAGGATTACAAGATGATGGGAGAAGACAATGAACTTAATCCAGAGTGTGCATTTTAATGGGCTAATGCGTAAAGGACTAAGTTTGTACTGTGTACATGGGGCAATTTGTAATTCATTTATTTGTGTTGTGAGTTATTCAGTATAACTGAATTTACAAGATAATTCCTATTAGATCTATCTGTCCCCAGAATGGTTTGTGTCATCTACTCTTTGGGATTTTTTTTTTTTTTAATTACAGGTATTTTATGTTAAAAATCAAGTGGTCATCAAAAGTTTAATTTTGATGAAGTCAATTTATCTATTTTTTCTTTTGTTACTAATACTTTCAATGTCGTATCTATGAATCCATTGTTAAAAAGTAAGCCCCAAAACATTACTGCTATGATTTCTTCTAAGAGTTTCATGGCTGAAGTTCTTAAGTTTAGGACCTTGATCCATTTTGAGTTAGTTTTTGTATGCAGTATGAGGAATGGGTTTGAGTTCAACCCCCATCCATTGCTGGCAGGAATGTAAAACGATGCATCTGCTGTGGAAAACAGTTTGTAAATTTCTAAAAAAGTTAAACACAGAATTACCATATAATCCAGAATTCCCACTCCTGGGTATATACCCCAAATCATTGAAAACAGGAATGCAAACGGATATTTTATGTCAATGTTCATCGCACTACTGTTCACAATAGCTAAAATGTGGAAACAGCCTAAATGTCCAACAACAGCTGAATGGACTAACAAAATATGGTACATACATACAATGGAATATTACTCAGTCATAAAGAGAAATGAAGTTCTGATAAATGCTACAACCTAGATGAACCCTGAAAACATCATACTGAGTAAAATAAATCAGTCATAAAAGAACAAATATTGTATGATCCTACTTATATGAAATACCTAGAATAGACAAGTATATAGAGACCACAGTAATCAATGGTTACCAGAGGATGGCAGGGGGGACCGGGTAAGGAGGACTCATGGCTTAAGGATCACTGAGCTTCTGATAAGGGTGATGGAAATATTTGAAAATGGATAGCCATGATGGTTGAACAACATGATGAATATAATTAATGTCACTGAATTGTACATGTAAAAAATGTTGATATGTCAAATGTTCAGTTACATATATATTTACCACAATAAAAAAAAAAATCAAGTGGTCAAGTTGTTTCTTCATAAGTGTGTAATGGAGATTTAGAAAAAAAATAGTTTATTATATTCAGGAAAATTAAACAATTTGTTGACAAAAATCTGTAAACCTAAGATATATAAAAGATACAAAAAGTTATAAACATGAGGTACATTCTAAGGACATATGAGAGAACATAAATTCCTTATTAAAGTGTAAAAAAAATGTTGTCTTATTAATTAGCTACAATCCTATAGATAATCATAACTTACTTTCATTTAAAAATGTTTCTGTTCATATTATAAAAATAGATGATGACATTCATTTATTCATTCATAGAACCCCCCCCCTCTATGCCAGGCACTATTCTGGACATTGGGATTCAATAATGACAAAACCAAGTCCCTTCTCTCATTAAGCTTTTGTTCTAGTTAAAAATAATAACCAAGTGAATGAGTAGTATAAATGATAGCATATTTACTACAAGTATTAGAGAAAGCTCCCTTCCCTAAAAGATCCCTCCCAACAAATGACTTAAATCATTTATTTTAATAGTCCAGGGAGCCTGACTGGTGAGCAGCTCAATTCCCATGCGCATTTCAGGATTAGGATTCCTTCCAGGTATCTGCTCCACCTTCTCCTAGGGCGTAGGTGTTGTTGGCTGGTCCAGCTAGGTCACCTTCATGTCCAGGTGGAAACTGGCAGGAAAGTATTAACACAACAGCCTAGATGCAGTATACATCACTTCCCCATACTGGAGAAAACTTAGAAATACAGCTATATCTAGCTGCAAGGGAGGCAGACAAGTGTGCAGCTGGGTAGCCAGGTGGCCAGCTTTAATTCTATTATTCTGGAAGGAGAGGAAAGAGGAACATGACAGACATTTAGTAGTCTCTGAATAATTCAATACCTTTGTTTAAATTAACATAGGAAATTTTTAAGTTATACTGTTATAAATTTTTCTCCACAAGCATTGATTAACCATTTTCTTGGGGTATATAGTTTATTTCCAATGTTTTCATTGCCGTTGAGTTTTGTTTTTGTTTTTTTTTTTTCTCATTTTTTTTAAAATTTTTTTTATTGTAGTAATTAAATGAAGTTTACATTTCAAGTTAGTCTCCCATACAGAATTTTTTTTTACGTACATTGTTACGAATCCCCAACCGCTCACCCCATTCTGCAGCAGCACACTCCTACCCTCCGCCCCTAATTCACCATGAACATTCAACCAGCTCCTAACTCTCTCTGCCTTCCCATCTCACCTCTGGACAGAAGCTGCCCCATTGGTCTCTTGTATCTACTTGACTAAGAGGCACGTTCTTCACGTGTATCACTTTATGTCCCACAGTCCAGTCCAATCCCTGTCTGAAGAGTTGGCCTCAGAAATTGTTTTAGTTCTGGGGTGATAGAGAGTCCAAGGGGCCATGCCTTCTGGGGCACCTCCAGTCTCAGTCAGACTATTAAGTCTGGTCTTCTTACTAGAATTTGAGTTCTGCATCCCATCGTTCTACTGCTCCATCAGGGACCCTCTGTTGTGCTCCCTGTCAGGATGTTCATTGGTGGTAGCCAGGCACCATCTAGTTCTTCTGGTCTCAGGCTGATGAAGTGTCTGGTTTATGTGGCCCATTCTGTCTCTTGGGCTAATACTTTCCTTGTGTCTTTGGTGTTCTTCCTTCTCCTTTACTCCAAGTGATCGGGACCAATTGATGCATCTTAGATGGCCGCTTGCAAGCTTTTAAGACCCCAGATGCCATTCACCAAAGTAGGATGCAGAACATTTTCTTAATAAGCTTTGTTATGCCAATTGACCTAGATGTCCCCTGAAAACATGGTCTCCAGACCCCCCATCCCTGCTACTCTGTCTCTCAAAGTATTTGATTGTATTGAGGAAACTTCTTAGCTTTGGTTTAGTCCAGTTGTGCTGGCTTCCCCTATAGTGTGTGCTGTCCTTCGCTTCACCTAGGATGATTCTTATCTACTATCGAGTTAGTGAATAACCGTCACCCACCCTCCCCACCCCCATAACCACCAAAGAATGTTTTCTTCTATGTTTAAACCTTTCCCTGAGTTCTTGTAATAGTGGTCTTATACAGTATTTCTCCTTCTGTGACTGACTAAATTCACTCAGCATAATAAGTTCCAGATCCCACCAAGTTATACGATGTTTCACAGCTTCATCGTTGTTCTTTATCAGTGCGTAATATTCCACTGTGTGAAGATACCATATTTTGTTTATTCATTCGTTCGTTTATGGGCACCTAGGTTGCTTCCATCTTTTTGCTATTGTGAACAGTGCAGCAATGAACATGGGTGTGCATATCTATTCATGTGATGGCTCTTGTTTCTCTAGGATATATTGGAGCGGAACAGCTGTATCGTATGGTACTTCTATTTCTAGCTTTTTAAGGAAGCACAAAATCGATTTCCAAAGTGGTTGTACCATTTTAAATTCCCACCAACAGTGTATAAGTGTTCCAGTCTCTCCACAACCTCTCCAGCATTTATTATTTTGTGTTTTTTGGATTAATGCTAGCCTTGATGGGGTGCGATGATATATCATTGTAGTTTTGATCTGCATTTCTCTAATGGCTAATGATAGTGAGCATTTCTTCATGTGTCTGTTAGCTGCCTGAATATCTTCTTTGGTGAAACGCCTGTTTATATCCTTTGCACATTTTTTAATTGGGTTATTTGTCTTTTTGCTTTTGAGGTTTTGCAGTATCTTGTAGATTTTAGAGATTAGACGCTGATCAGATTTGTTGTAGCCAAAAATTTTTTCCCAGTCTGTAGGTGGTCTTTTTACTCTTTTGGTGAAGTCTTTGGATGAGCATAAGTGTTTGATTTTTAGGAGCTCCCATTTATCTAGTCTTTCTTCTGGTGCTTGTGCATTGTTACTTATGGTTCAAATTGTGTTTGTGCCATGTATTAGGGCTCCTAGCATTGTCCCTATTTTTTCTTCCATGATCTTTATTGTTTTTGATTTTATATTTAAGTCAGTGATCCATTTTGAGTTAGTTTTTGTACATGGTGTGAGGTATGGGTCTTGTTTCAGTATTTTGCAGATGGGTATCCAGTTATGCCAGCACCATTTGTTAAAGAGACTGTCTTTTCTCCAATTAATGGACTTTGGGCCTTTGTCAAATATCAGCTGCTCATAGGTGGATGAATTTATCTCTGGATTCTCAATTCTGTTCCATTGGTCTATGTATCTGTTGTTGTACCAGTACCAGGCTGTCTTGACTACCATGGCAGTATAATAGGTCCTAAAATCAGGTAGTGTGAGGCTTCCCACTTTGTTCTTGAGTAATGCTTTATTTATTCAGGGCCTCTTCCCTTTCCATATGAAGTTAGTGATTTGTTTCTCCATCTCGTTAAAAAATGCTGGTGGAATTTGGATCGAGATTGCATTGTATCTGTAGATCGCTTTGGGTAGAACTGACATTTTCACTATGTTGAGTCTACCTATCCATGAGCAAGGTATGTTTTTCCACTTATGCAGGTCTCTTAGTTTCTTGCAGTAGTGTCTTGCAGTTTTCTTTGTAAAGATTTTTACATCTCTGGTTAGATTTATTCCTAAGTATTTTATCTTCTTGGGAGCTATTGTAAGTGGTATTGATTTGGTGATTTCCTCTTCAAGGTTCTCTTTGTTGGTGTAAGGGAAAACAATTGATTTTTGTATGCTTATCTTCTATCCTGAAACTTTGCTGAAATCTTCTATTAGTTCCAGTAGTTTTCTTGTGGATTCTTTGGGGTTTTCTGTGTATAAGATCATATCATCTGCAAATAGAGATACTTTGACTTCTTCCCTACCCATTTGGATGTCCTTTATTTCTTTTTCTAACCTAACTGCTCTGGCTAGGACCTCCAGCACAATGTTGAATAATAGCGGTGATAGATGGCATCCTTGTCTGGTTCCTGTTCTCAAGGGGAATGCTTTCAAAGCCTCTCCATTTAGCATGATGCTGGCTGTTGGTTTTGTATAAATGCCCTTAATTATATTGAGGAATTCCCTTCTATTCCTATTTTCTTGAGAGTTTTCATCATGAATGGGTGTTGGACTTTGTTGAATGCCTTTTCTGCATCAATTGATAAGATCTTGTTGTTCTTGTCTTTTGTTTTATTTATGTGATCGATTACATTGATTGTTTTTCTAATGTTGAACCATCCATGCATACCTGGTATACATCCCACTTGGTCATGGTGAATTATTTTTTTGATATGTTGCTGAATTCTGTTGGCTAAAATTTTGTTGAGGATTTTTGCATCAATGTTCATGAGGGATATCGGTCTGTAATTTTCTTTTCTTGTGGTGTCTTTACCTGGTTTTGGCATCGGGGTTATGCTGGCTTCATAGGATGAGTTTGGGAGTATTCCATCCTCTTCTAAGCTCTGAAATACCTTTAGTAGAAGTGGTGTTATCTCTTCTCTGAAAGTTTGGTAGAATTCTCCAGTGAAGCCATCCAGGCCAGGGTTTTCATTGTTGGGAGTTTTTTAATAACCTTTTCAATCTCTTCTTTTGATATGGGTTTATTTAGTTGTTCTACCTCTGTTTGTTTTAATTTAGGTAGGTAGTGAGTTTCTAGAAATTTGTCCATTTCCTCTAGGTTTTCAAATTTGTCAGAGTACAATTCTTCATAGTAATCTGTTATGATTCTTTTACTTGGATCTGTTGTGATATCACCCATTTCATTTCTTATACGGGTTATCTGATTCCTCTCCTGTTTTTCTTTTGTCAGTTTGGCCAATGGTTTATCAATTTTGTTGCTCTTTTCAAAGAACCAGCTTTTGGTCTTGTTAACTCTTTCAATTGTTTTTCTATTCTCTATTTCATTTAATTCTGCTGTAATTCTTATTATTTCCTTCCTTCTGGTGCCTGTGGACTTCTTTTGCTGCTCTGTTTCTACTTGTTCCAGTTGTAGGGTTAATGCTTTGATTATGATCCTTTGTTCTTTTTGGATGTGTGCATTTACTGCTATAAACTGACCTCTGAGCACTGCTTTTGCTGTGTCCCAAAGGTTCTGGTAGGATGTGTTTTCATTCTCGTTTGATTCTATGAATTTCTTTATTCCATCCTTAATTTCTTCTATAACCCAGTAGTTTTTGAGCTAGGTGTTAGCTAGTTTCCATGTGTTTGATTTTTTTTTCCTTGCTTTTTGTGTTGTTGATTTCTACTTTTATGACTTTATGGTCAAAAAAGATGCTTTGCAATATTTCAATGTTTTGGATTTTGTTAAGGCTTGCTTTAAGGCCTAACATGTGGTCTCTTCTGGAGAATGTTCCATGTGCGTTGGAAAGGAAAGTATACTGTGCTGCTGTTGGGTGGAGTGTTCGGTATATGTCTATGAGATCAAGTTGGTTGATTGTAGCGTTTAGCTCTTCTGTGTCTTTGTTGAGCTTCTTTCTGGATGTTCTGTCCTTCACGGAAGGTGGTGTGTTGAAGTCTCCTACTACTATTGTGGAGCTGTCTCTCTCTCTCTTCAGAGCTGTTAGAGTTTGTTTTATGTATTTTGGAGCCCTGTTGTTGGGTGTGTAAATATTATAGTCATGTCCTCCTGGTGTATTGACCTTTTAATCATTATATAGTGTCCTTCCTTATCCTTTGTGGTGGATTTTACTTTAAAGTCTATGTTGTCAGAGATTAATATTGCCACTCCTGCTCTTTTCTGAGTGTTGTTTGCTTGATTTTTTTTTCTTCCATCCTTTAAGTTTTAGCCTGTTTGTGTCTTTAAGTCAGAGGTGTTTCTCTTGTAGGCAGCATATAGATGGATCATGCTTTTTTATCCAATCTGCTACTGTCTGTCTCTTTATTGGTGCATTAAGTCCATTCACATTCAGCGTAATTAGTGATAGGTATGACTTTAGAGCTGTCATCCTGATATCTCTTTTTGTGTGTTGTTCACAGTTTTTTTGTTCTCCTCAATTTTCTGTGCTGAGTCGTTTTTCTTTACGTACTTTTTTTTCCATCTTTTTCTTTGTTGTAGATTTTGTGTTTGCTGGGTGTTTATGTTTTTCTACTTTTTTATTTTGATTTGTAGGATTGTTAGATTCCTTTGTAGTTATCTTAATATTTACCCCTGTTTTTCTAAGTTTATACCAGTCTTTTATTACTTTATATCACCTTAACTTCCCTACATATGAAAAACAATGTCTCCATTTTTTAAGTCCCTCTTTTTTGTTTTAATGTTGTCCTTTTTTACATACTGGTATCTCTGTTTCCCTATTTTCAATGTTTTAGCTGTGATGTATTTTCAATATCCGAATCTGAGCCAATATCTGGTTGCTCTGTCCTGTGTTCTAGTCTTGCATTGTTATCTGGTGTTATTGATTATCTAACCATAAGACTCCCTTTAGTATTTCTTGTAATTTTGGTTTGGTGTTTTCAAATTTCCTGAACTTCTGTTTATCTGGAAATGCCCTAATTTTGCCATCATATTTGAGATACTGTTTTGCTGGATATATAATTCTTGGCTGGCAGTTATTTTCCTTCAAGGCTTCATATATGTCATCCCATTGCCTTCTAACCTGAATGGTTTCTGCTGAGTAGTCTGAGCTTATTCTAACTGATTCTCCTTTGTAGATAACTTTTCTTTTATCCCTAGCTGTTCTTAAAATACTCTCTTTATCGTTGGTTTTGGTTAGTTTGATTATAATATGTCCTGGTGATTTTTTTTTTAGGATCTACCTTATGTGGGGTTCAATGAGCGTCTTGGATAGATATCTTCTCATCTTTCATGATATCAGGGAAGTTTTCTGTCAACAAATCTTCAACAATTTTCTCTGTATTTTCTGTTATCCCCCCCACCGCCCCGTTCTGGTACTCCAATCACTCGTAGGCTATTTCTCTTGATAGAGTCCCGCATGACTCTTAGAGTTTATTCATTCTTTTTAATTCTTTTTTCTGAGTTTTCCTCAAATAAGTTGGCATCAAGAGCTTTATCTTCAATTTCACTATTTCTAACTTATACTACCTTAACTCTGCTCCTATGACTTTCTGTTGAGTTGTCTAATTCTGAAATTTTATTGTTAATCTTCTGGATTTCTGATTGCTGTCTCTCTATGGATTCTTGCAGCCTATTAAATTTGTCATTATGTTCTTGAATAACTTTTTTAAGTTCCACTACTACTTTGTCTGTGTGTTCCCTGGATATTGCTGCATTGTGTAGAATTTCCTTTCTAATTTCTAGAAGAGTTCTGTATATTAATCTTTTGTATTCTGCCTCTGGTAATTCCAAGAAGTTCTCTTCCTCCAGAGAATTTATTGAATCTTTATTTTGGGAGCTTGCTGAAGCCTTCATGGACTGCCTCTTTATGTGATTAGATATTGATTGTTTTCTCTGAGCCATCAATAATTTATTATAATTTCATTTTATATTTGTTTAGTGAGACCTAACTTCTTGTTTTGTTTTGTTTTGATATGCCCAAATAGGCTGCTCATGTTCACTAGTTTGATTTTTGACACCTTTGAATCTCTAATATCCTGTCACCAGATAGTTAGTTTTGTAACTAAGTATGTGCACACAGGGGTCCGTTAAATTTTCCTATATGGGTTCAGCTCAGGCGTCCAGGCAGTCGGTCACCAAGTGTGTGATGCAGGCTCTCACCCCAGTCCTAGAGAGGAATGGGTGATGGTGCAGACACTGGACTCTGGCTGTGAAAGTAGATCACGCACTGAGCCAGGCAGGGGGGTGATGGCTGCCCCTGAGAGTCTGAAAGGAAAACGTGTCCCTATTCTCTAGGTTGAGTAGGTAGGTAAGTTCTGCAGCTGGACTATGAGCACCCCACTCTGTGGGCTGTAAGGACTTGGGAACCACTTTTTCTTGGACTAGCAGGTGACTAGGAGCTTTAGGTGATCCCACTAGTCCTCAAGCCTCTGTTGCAGATCGATAAAAGTGCCTACTTAAGGGGCAGGGCTGTTTCGAGGGTCACAAATCTGCCAGTTCACAGCTGAAGCAGTTGAAGTTAAACTTCAGATGTTTTCCCTGTTATACTGTGGTAGCAAGGGCAATGCTGTTGAGATGGGTCCCCACAAGTCTATACAGGGGTGTAAGGCAGAGTCTGCGAACCCCCTTATACCTGTGCCTAGCAAAGGAGCTGTGCCGAGTCTGTGTTCCTGGCTTAGGGGAGCCAGTACCTTATTTGTTCCCTCTCCAAGGCCAGGAGCATGGGTCTGGGCGGCTTTTGGGATCTACTTCTGGCCCAGCGGACTCCCAGTGCAGAGCGCGGAGCGAGGAGGTAAAAGGGAGAGAGGTTTTTCCCAAATGGGCTTTTATTTTTTTTTAATCCCCATGAAAGGCCGCACGCATGTACTTACCTTAGCCACTTGGGAGCTTCTTTTCACTGTTTCGGAGTGTCTAGGCAGAATCTCTGCTGCCAGGTCTCTCTCAATGTGGAAACTGCTTCCCAAGCGCGCGCACAGCACAGCTGTTTCCCTGCTTCACTGCAGACCGGTGTGGCTGCAGAGCTGCAGTTTCGCTGCCGCAGCTCTAGCACTCTTCACTTCTTCCAAACCGTCTCTCTCTCCCCCACCCACCCAGCGTCACTCAGTTGTTTCCTCAACTTTGCCTTGTTCAGGGATCCTATATATTCTTGTAGAATCAAATCACTTGCTTTTCCAGGTCTTTGTTGTAAGAGGGATATAGGAAGAGTCTAACTACTCTGCCATGTTGGCCATGCCCCCCCATTGCCATGGAGTTGATTCCAACTCATAGCAACCCTATAAGACAGAGTAGAACTGCACCTTATGGTTTCCAAGGAGCAGCTGGTGGATTTGAATTGCTAACATTTTAGTTACTAGTTGAGCTCTTAACCACTGCGCTACCACCAGAGCTCCTTACTATTAATATTAAGAGAAATTAATAGTTCATGCTTAAACTTCTCTTTTTTTTTTCTTTCTTTCTTTTTTTTAAGATTATCTCCTTGAGATAGAGTCCTGGAAATATAATTACTGATAAAGAATGTTTGGAAGGTTACTTGTGGTTAATCATTTTCCATAAGCGTTTTAACCATACTTCATTTACTCAGAGAGTTTCTTTCCCACTCTTGCTGGGAATGTATATGTGTCTTGTTATTCTTTGTAAGTATGAGGAACAGAAAAACAATCTCACTGTTTTCAATATGCATTTCTTTGACAGTTATTTAAGTCTTTTTTTTTTATTGCAGTTGCATGTTTTTCATTTACCTGTGGGGCATTTATATTGAATTGTATAAGTTTTTTATACATTAAGGCTAGAAACCTTTTGTCACATTTATTATCAGCATGTGTTTCTCTTAAGAACTTCTAAATATTGTTATTGGAATATATCAGCAATTGGTATATTTATAGTATAAAATTATACACTAGTAGTCAATCTCATTAAAATTTATGACTTTTCTGGTTAATTGTATCTAATGGCCCCCTTCTATCATTTGCTTTTGGAGCTTTCAGACATACTACTGGACACAAGCCTGAGTAACTTCATATTATCCATTCTCAGTCTCTTTAGGGAGACTGAGTCATTAGGTAAGGACTGTCAAGTTCTGGAAGGAGGGGCTTCTTGCTTTTCACTTTTTTTCAGAGCATAACTTCTAACATATGACCTTAGATGATTTTGATTTATTCTTATTCAATTTAATTTTCCTGAGATAAATTGAAAGGGGAAGTTGCCAGGTAGTATGAGATCTCTCTTGTCATTGTTGAACTTGTTTGGTTGTTTCGTTCATTTTCACCACCATGTCCAGGTGGCTCATTTCCAAATAACTTCTTTTTTTCCCAACCCATTCCATCTCTTAAGGGAGCATTCTTAGGGAATTAATATATTTTTTTAAGTTCACAGTCAACATTTAAGCACGAAAATTTTATTTCTCAAAAATACATAATTGTCTTATTTTTTTGGTAGGAATATTTTAGAATTCTGAATGTACCAGTCCATGGGTGGTGCAAATGGTTAAGCACTCAAATACTAACCTAAAGGTTAGTGGTTTGAACCCACCCAGAGGCAGCTCGGAAGATAGGACTGATGATCTACTTCCAAAAGATCATGGTCTTGAAAACTCTATGGAGCAGTTCTACTCTGCGTACATGGGGTTACTATGAGTTGGAATCGACTCGACAACAACTAGCAACAACAACAACAAAACGTACCAGTAGGCGTTTGCTAAGTTATAGTGTGGTAACAAACAACCCTATGCCTCAGTGGTTTTTCAAGTTCTCCAAGACAAAATGTTGTTTTAAAAATTAGAAAGTGAAATAAAGATAATTTTAAAAATAAGAAGTCATCTCTCAGTAAG
Source organism: Dugong dugon (assembly GCA_030035585.1). Taxonomy (NCBI): domain Eukaryota; kingdom Metazoa; phylum Chordata; class Mammalia; order Sirenia; family Dugongidae; genus Dugong; species Dugong dugon. The sequence goes on from CM057462.1 coordinate 132,809,811, forward strand.
GACTAGTCTGATCATTCTACTTAAAAATGAAAACCTCACTGCCCTTCTAAAACCTTGTTGCTGTTTAGTCGATTCCGACTCATTCTGACCCTGTAGGACAAAGCAGAACTTCCCCACAGAGTTTCCAAGGCTATGATCTTGGTTGGCAGCTGATCTCTTAACCACTGCACCACCAGGGCTCCAATCTTTACAGAAGCAGACTGACACATCTTTCGCTTGTGGAGCAGCTGGTAGATTAGAACCACTGACCTTTCAGTTAGCGATCAATTGATTTAACCACTGTGCCACCAGGGCTCCTTCACCACTCACTACCCATCATATTTTTCTGCTTAATATTTTTCTCTCATATTATTTTTTTCTGACTTACTATATTATTTATTTAGTTATTGTCTGTCCTCATTAGAATGCGAATCCCATGAGCGTAAGGTTCTTGTCTATTTTGTTCACTCAAGCAGCCCCAGTGTCTAGAATAGTGCCTGGCACATAGTAGGCACTCAAAAAAACAATTGTTAAATGAATGGGAAAAAATTTCAGTGACTCACAACAATAAAGTATTTCCCCAATCATGTAACATACTTTCATGGATTAGATGCATCTCTGCACCATGGTGTTCTTATTTTGAGACCCAGCTGAAGAAACAGCCATAATCTGGGAAATGGCCTCACTGCAGGGAGAAAAAGAAATAGTGGACTTGTGATATCTCTTAAAGCTTTGGCTGGAGGGTGGCACAGGTCACTTTCACTAACATTTCCTTGGTCAAGGCAATGACTTGGTCAAGTAGTGTATCAGTGGGGTGAGAAGGTACAATCTCTTACAGGGATTGGAGATCCACTTAAAGGCAGTGGATAGTTGAAACAATTATACGGTCTATCACACCAGTCCTCCTCATTTTTCCTTTCTTATATCATGTGTGAAAAAAAAAAAGTTACCTGAAAGGAGAGGAAAATCTTCATCGTGTATTTATGTTCTCTTGAAAGACTGTAGTGCAGAAGTGATAATAGGATCTAATCTGTAGTTTGTGGGTAACTAGGTGAGAATAATTGCTCTAAAAGAGATCAAATTAGAAGTAAATTTGAGTTCTTCTAACTGTTCATTCCCATGTGCCCTCTCTTCCTTTCTCTCATTATAAGACATTCCATTCAAAGGTGGTAATTTTGGAAGATGCAATAACCATAATATTGCCTGCTTTAGATGCTATGCAGAATTCTCAATGTGATATTCAAAATGAAAATTGGTTACACATGTAACCATTCTATGAGGCTGAAGATTCCCCAAACCAAATACACTACGAAACTCAATTTAAAAAAACCTTTCACAGTGACAAAGGCAAAAACCATAAACCTCCAAGAAAGTTCAGGCCCTTTTCTCAAAAATACGTCAAATTTGAATACTAGTGAAAAAATTTCACAATTTCTAACCAAGTGGTTCACTTATATTCCCCTGGGGCTTCAGTGATTAGATTGATATTGAGGGGAAGGACAAAAGCAAGTATCCAATCCAAAGCACAAATAGCAAACTTACCTAAACAATTTGTGTTAAATATATTTTGACATTTTTGCATGGACAACCAAATATACACATATTATCAATTTAGTCCAAATGCTGCAGATTAATAATAGTGGCCATAAATGCCCTGCCATGAACTTATTTACTAACAGTGAGCCACTTTTCATTCTGGCTTTCTTTCCTCTTCTGTCCTTACTATTTTTATCTCTTCCTCTTTTGCTTGACTTTGTCCTATTTACATCAGATAACATTGTAGGTGCTAAGAATATATAAGACATGTTCCCTGTCCATAAGGAGTTTACAATCTGGTAGCACAGACCGGCAAGTAAGTTGACACTTTAAAAATGAGTTGAAAGTGCTTTCATAAATGTATTTTTGTGGGAATACAGGGGAAGACCATCACCCATCTGTCAGTTTGTCCTACTACGGTGGCTTGTATGTTCCTCTGATCCTAGAAGCTATGCCACTAGTATTTCAAATACCAGCAGGGACACTCATGGTGGATAAATTTCAGTGGAGCAAATTAGACTATGACAGACTAAGGATAAGGGCCTGGCAATCTACTTCTGGAAATTAGCCAATGAAATCCCTATGGATCATAACAGAATATTGTCTGATACAGCACTGGAAGATAAGCCCAGTAGGTTGGAAAACACTCAAAATATACAGTGGCCACAATAATGTACTTGAGCATACCAATGATAGTGAAGATGGTGCAGGATCAGGCAACGTTTTGTTATGTTGTACATAAAGTCGTCATGAGTCGGACAGCAACTAACAACAACTATAATAATGGAAGGGCATCAACTATATCTGAGCTGACAGGTACTGGGTTAATAGAACTTATACAGGTGGGCTAGGCAGTAAGAGGACATTCTAGCCAGATGGAACAAGGTGTGCATAGTTAGAGAGTTCTGGGAGAGCACAGCACAGGAAGCCTGAAGTTTGGGGTGTACAGACGACAGTAGTGGGAGATGGTGCTAAAGCAATGGTTTTCAGTCAGAGAGACGTTGCCACATGGGCATTCAACAGTATCTGGAGACACCTTGGTTTTCACAACTTGTGTGGGGTGGTGCTTCTGTTATCTGGTGGGTAGAGACTAGGGCTGCTGCTAAATATCCTACAATGCCCAATGCATCCTACAATGCAACAAATAATTATTTGGCCCAAAATGTCAATAGTGCAGAGGTTGAGAAACCTGAGCTAGAGTGAAAGAGAATAACAGAAGCCTTGATCCCTGTACATGTTTCTCCAAATTTTTTGGAATAGGGAACCTAAAAACAAAAAAAAAAGTCAATGTCCCCCTTAGCATTTGGTTGGCACAGACACTACTGTTTCAAGAGACAAGTCAGCAATGAGGTGAATTCAGTTATCTCATTATATTGAGGCTAGGGCCTCCTATCTAGAAATCTTTGGGTTCTGCAGGGATCCTGCCTTAGATTTGTTCTTTATTGGGGTAAGAATATGTGATGAATACAATGTCTATAGTGGATCAAATCAGTGATTTTTTCCCTGAATTCAGAAGATTAGTTGAATTGTTATTTTTGAATTCTCGATGATGACTACTGTCAGTGATAACACAGAATAAAGCTACCAGGCTCAGTAGATCCTGTAGATTTTATCCTTCAATCTTACCTTCTTTCCTAGCATTGTGTATTTGAATTCTTCCTTCCTATCTGAAAAAAAAGACTTCTTTTTAGAAATAAAGAAAAAACAAAAACCATATCCATTTTAAAACCAAGAATCTTAGTGTCCATAATAATCCAGCACTTCCTTACTCATCCCCTCAAACAAATTACGATTTCCCTTATAGGATTTTTGTCTAGTTACAGTTATGATGCATGTTGAATGCACAAATGAACAAATTAATTAAATAAAAGTAAGAAATGAAAACCATTCTAATTACACTGGAGTTTTGCATCAAGCACAGTTGAACCACTCCATCTTCAAGTGGTCTGGTCAATAAGTAAAATTACTCCATGGTTCCCTTGGTTACGTGGGTCTAAGTTATATTATTACACTTGAGGATTATACTACGGCTATTACATATTACATTCAACAAACGTTACTGTATTTAATTTCATAATTTTACAATCACAGATCTGAAAAGGCAAAGATAGTAAAAAAAACTCTTATTATTATAGTCTGTTTTCTGTTCATTGTTAGGATTAACATTAAAACTCTGGTACATTTTAGGCCATCGGAAATAATTCAGCGGGGTCATCAAATGGTATGTACACCCTTCCTTTCACTGCCTTAGCTTATTTCCTTCTTTCGTACTTCAGCACAGGACAAAGTAAGAAGATATATGGAATTACATTTCATGCGCAGTTTTCCAGTGTGATTTTCCTTTTATAGGATAAAGAAGATCCTTTTTTGCCAAACCTTCTATTGAAATTGGTTAAATTTACCCCCCAAATGTTGTTTGTGGTTTGCCGATTAGTTTTGCTAATGAATTAACTATTGCAACTGACCACTTGCAGAGCTATTCTCAGTATAATGATTGTAATTATTTAGCACTAAACCAGGACAGCATCCTTCTTTTTCAGTGACAAGCATAATTCTTTATTCTCCCGTTAGCCAGGTGCCCTGGTCTCTGTAAACTAGTTATTGACCTGCTCATTTAAGGAGCTTCACTCTGAATGCTTGTTCCCTTATTTAACTGAAGCAAGCTCCTATAATTCCTCCTCAGCATACAGGGTTAGCATGTAAAGAGTTCATTGTTCATTTATTGTGAGTAAAGAAAGCAAGACATCAGGAAGCTATTCTTAGATAGATGCTCAGACTCCTGAGCCCAGCTTACTTGTCCCTTGTTATAATGGATACAAAACCGTATGGGGCTTAGCGAGCATCATGTAAGCTCCATAGGAAATCTGAGGCAATGAATCATGGAGCCAGACCCCTGCTGAGAACTGTGTGTCTGAACAGACTACAAATAGACAGAAAAGCAGCTTAAGCAAGTGTCTTTCATATGACAGGAATGCATATATTACACATAAGAGGAGACTATTTGGATAAGGATGTTTATATATAAAGGACAATAATAATTCTTCTAGCGAGATTCTGAGCGAACAAACTGTTAGTGAGGAACAATGCCCCTTGGGCCCACATTGACGTGTTTCAGGCATATCTTCTGCCACCATTTAATACCCTTTTTTAAAAAATGTCACACGATATTGGATCACCTTGGCCATGATGTATTGTGTCAGGGCACATGTAATGAGACATAGTGACGTGTGACTGGCAAAGCCTAAAGATTAGATGTCACAAATTAAAGAAAAAGCCACCACCATCATTCATGATTGAACTTCCTTTTGAAGCTGCTTGGGGAAAAAATTAAAAGAGTTTAAAATTACAAAGGAAAGAAAGTTGTGTATAGTGCATTTGGGGGACAGTTTTCTCTTTCTCTCACCTTTTCTTTAAACAGCAAGTATTATATGTTATACCTGACGGCTACCTGTAGAGACATAACTGTGCTGTTAAAAAAAAAGTAAGTAGTAAACACCCCCATGGTGGGGAAAACTTGTTAACATTTTTATTAAATTTTTATGTTTGAATAATGATACTTTAATACCTCTTTTTCTTGACTGCAATTCCCAGAGTCCTTTTAAGAGTAACTTGGCTTGACAGCCCAGGAATTTTGAGATAAAGAGAAGACAAATTAGGACTAGGTCTATAGGGGGAAACAAGATTATATTGGAAAGTTTATGGTGTGAAGAGAGCAGGAACAGAATCTATTGGTTTTCTTTCAGGGTTGTTTATGTATATGTATGGTAAGTGGGATTAGCCATACAAGCATATATAATACATAAACATGTTTATGTTTGTTCCTGCACATGCTCCCTTGACTGTTTCAGCTAACCATACTTGTATAAACATGGATGGAAATAATAACTTTCTTCCAGAATAACAAATATGACTCAGACTGGGAATTCACCCAATGAAGTAAACACTCAGTTAAGAATATTACCAAGGACGAGAATAAGCCAGACCAAAAAAAATAAATAAAAAGAAGAAAAATACAGCAAATTACAGTGGAGGTATTTTGAATACAGCTGTTGTATGGATTTGGTGTGCGAGGGGCATTTCTGGGCATCCTAAATAAAATAACACTTCTATTAAATAATAGCTGGACGGTACGTCATCACATTTTCAAGACACAAATTGAGCTCGAAAAGCCTGGCCATCTGAAGTCAGAATTCCTTCACTGAAGTCTTTACAATAAGAATCCAATGCTTTAGATTTAATTTGCATGCCCTGGGGCATGTTAATTGTTACCACCTGTCTTAGGCTGGGTTCTCTAGAGAAGCAAAACCGGTAAAGCATATAAATACATATATAGAGAGAGAGATTTATATCAAGGAAACGTCCCAAGTCCGTGGATCAGGGTAGAGGCCTCTCCCAAGTTACGCAGCCACAGAAGCTGGCGAGCCCAAGATCGGCAGGTCAGAGAGCAGGGCTCCCACTCACAGGCTGTGAAGGTTGACGAATTCCAAGATTGGCAGGCAAGACCACAAGGTTTCTCCTGATTCTTGTAGCTTCAGGGGCTGGCGAACCCAAGATCGGCAGGTCAGAGAGCAGGGCTCTGCTCACAGGCTGTGAAGATCTATGAATCCCAAGTTTGGCAGATAAGCTGACAACTCAAGTCCCAAGAAATGCAGATGAGATGACAGGAGGCAGCCACAGGATCCAGAGTGAGCAAAAAGCCAGAACATCTACTTATATTCAGATGCAGGCCACACCCCCAAGGAGACTTCCTTTCATCTGATTGGCTACTCACAGTATATTCAATCATTGGAGTGATCACATTAAAACATTGAGAATCATGGCCCAGCCAAGTTGACACACAATCTTAACCATCACACCACCAAAAGCCATAAGGCTAAGGTAGGGGCAGTACAAATAAGGCTTCTTAGTGCAGTGCCACCTCCGTGCCACAAAGCCTTTTGCAAAATATAAACAGGTAGTCCCCAATTTACAACGTATTCAAGTTACGACCAACAGTACTTTTGACGACCCATTTTTTTTTTTTTTAATGATTTCTGCTTTTTTTTTATGTATGTGTTGTTATTGTTGTTAGGTGCCATCAAGTTGGTTCCAAGTCGTAGCAACTCTACATACAACAGAACAAAACAATGCCTGGTCCTGTGCCATCCTCACAATCATTGCTATGTTTGAGCCCATTGTTGCAGCCACTGTGTCAATTTATCCCATTGAGGCTCTTCCTCTTTTTTGCTGACCCTCTACTTTACCAAGCATGATGTCCTCCAGAGATTGATCCTTCCTGATAACATGTCCAAAGTGGTGGTTCAGTGGCAGAATTCTCATCTTCCATGGGGGAGATCCGGGTTCTATTCCGGCCAATGCACCTCATGAGCAACCACTACCTGTCTCTCAGTAGAGGCTTGCTTGTTGCTATGATGCTGAACAAGTTTCAGTGGAGCTTCCAGACTAAGACAGATTAAGAAGAAAGGCCTGGTGACTGCTTCCAAAAGGCCACAGCAGTGAAAATACTATGAAGGGCAGTTCTACTCTGTAACACTTGGGGTAGCCATGAGTCATAATCAACTCACCAGCAACTGGTTTGATTTTGATTTTCATATATTCCACTCTAATATCTTATTAATATATTTTCTGTATGATCTATCAATTATTGAGATGACGTTGTTAAACTCAGTCAATACAGTAGATTAATCAATTCTTCCTTGTAATTCTATCAGTTTGTTTCTAATATATTTTGAAGCTATTTTATTAGGTACTCAAAAGTTCAGGATTTCTGTATCACTTTTATAATTGTTGTGACCCTTTTATCCTTAGTTATGGCTTTCACTCTATTCAATATTAATAGAGCTGACTCAGCTTTATTTTGATTAGTATTTTTCTCTTGTATTTTTTCCATCTCTTTATTTTTAACTTTTTTTAACTATATGTGTTAAATGTACGTTATGCAAATAACAAGAATATACAATCAGCTCTCTGTATCCGCCCATTGCCATCTAGTTGATTCTGATTTTTAGAGGTCCTATAAGTCAGAGTAGAACTGCCTCACAGGGTTTCCAAAGCTGTAATCTTTATGGAAGCAGGCTACGCTCTTTTATATAAGAGACTTGAACATCCATGGGTTTTGGTATCCACTGAGGGTTCTGGAAATAACCCCTGCAGATACTGAGAGACAACTAAATATTTTTTAACCAATCTGAAAAAAATTCTCATTTTAAATTGTTCAGTTTATTTACATTTATTTGTTTACTTACATATTAGATGTGTTTCTATCATCTTATATTTTGCTTCCTATTTATTATTCCATTGGGGGTATGCAGTGGTTGGTTTTTCCTTTCCTGAATCCTAGCTTCTGTAGATTTATGCTTTTACCTCTCCCTCCTCTACTAATTTAGAAGTTACACATTTTAATTCTATTCTTTTAGTGGTTACTCTGCAAATTTTAATATAGCTTCATGAGTAACAAGTCTACAGTTAATCATCTTTATCTAGTCTCAAACAGTGCAAAGATCTGAATGTAGTAACTTAGGTCTCCTTTGTTCTTGGTACTTTAGTTCCACAGTGAACAATCCTTGTAATTATTAATTTTATACAATCAATAAATTATTTATTTACTTATGATGATGATGATGATGTTGAATCTACCTATCTGTGAGCATGGCATGTTTTTCCATTTATGTAGATCTCTTTTGGTTTCTTGCAGTATTATATTGTAATTTTCTTTGTATAGGTCTTTTACTTCCCTGGTTAAATTTATTCCTAAGTATTTTAATTTTTTAAGGGCTATTATAAATGGTACTATTTTCTTAATTTCCTTTTTGTAGTTCCCTTTATTGGTGTATAGAAATCCAACTTATTTTTGTATGTGGATCTTGTGTCCTGCTACGCTGTTGAATCTTTCTATTAGTGCCAGTAGTTTTCTTGTGGAGTCTTTAGGTTCTCTATGGGTAGTATCACATCATCCACAAGTAGGGATAGTTTTACTTCTTCCTTACCAGTTTGGATGCTCTTTATTTCTTTTTCTTCCTTTATTGCCCTAGCAAGGACTTCCAGCACAATGCTAAACAGGAGTGGTAATAGAGGGCATCCTTGTATTGTTCCCATTCTCAAGGGGAATGTTTTCAGCCTCTCTCCATTGAGAATGATGTTGGCTGTTGGTTTTGTATAGATGCTATTTATTTTGTATAGATGCTTTTTATTATGCTGAGGAATTTTCCTTCTATTCATAACTTATTGAGAGTTTTTATCAGGAATGGGTGTTACACTTTATCAAATGCCTTTTCTCGGTCAATTTATATGATCCTGTGGTTCTTTTATTTTAGTTGTAGATTATGTTGATTTATTTTCTAATCTTGAACCATCCTTGCATACCTGGTATGAATCCCAGTTGGTTATGGTGTATTATTATTATTATTATTTGATATGATGCTGAATTCTATTGGCTAGAATTTTGTTGAGAATTTTTGCATCTATATTCATGAGAGATATCGGTCTGTAATTTTCTTTTTTTGTGGTGTCTTTGCCTGGTTTTGGCATCAGGGTTACGCTGGCTTCGTAGAATGAATTTGGAAGTATCCCTCCCTTTTCTATGTTCTGAAATAGCTTGAGTAGTACTGCTACAAGATCTGCTCAGAGTGTTTAGTAGAATTCTCCAGTGAAGCCATCTGGGCCAGGACTTTTTGTTGTTGTTTTTTCCTTTCCAATCTCTTCTCTTGTTATCTGTTCACATTTTCTATCTTAGTTTGTGTTAGTTTAGGTAGGTAGTAATTTGTCCATTGTCTAGTAATTTGTCCATTTCCACTAGGTTTTCAAATTTGTTGGAGTACAGTTTTTCATAGTACTCTGTTATGACCCTTTTTATTTCAGTTGGGTCTGTTGTAATGTCTCCCATTTCATTTCTTGTTTGGGTTATTTGCTTATCTTGTTTTTCTTTTGTCAATTTGGCTAATGGTTTGTAGATTTTGTTGATCCTTCCAAAAAACCAACTTTTGGTTCAGTTGATTCTTTCTATTGTTTTTCTATTCTCTATTTATTTCTGCTCTGATCTTTATTATTTCCTTTCTTCTGGTGGCTGTGGGCTTCTTTTGCTGTTTTCTTTCTATTTGTTCAAGTTCTGTAGCTAATGTTTTAATTTTTTCCCTTTCTTCTTTTTTGATATGAGCATCTATTGCTATAAATTGACCTCTGATCATTGCCTTTGCTGTGTTCCAAAAGTTTTGGTATCATGTATTTTCATTCTCACTTGATTCTAGGAATTTTTTGATTCCATCTTTGTTTTCTTCAATTACCCAGTATTATTTAAGCAGGGCATTATTCAGTTTCCATGGATTTGATTTTTTTTTTCCCTCAGTCTTCCTGTAGTTAATTTCTTCTTTGATGGCACTGTGATCAGAAAAGATACTTTGTATTATCCAATATTTTGGATTTTGTTGAGGGTTGCTTTGTGGCCTAAGATGTAGTCTATTCTGGAGAACATTCCATGTGCGTTAGAAAAGAATGTGTACTTTCTAGCTGTTGGGTGGAGTGCTCTATATATGTCTATAAGGTCAATTTGGCTGATTGTGGCCTTTAGATCTTCTGTATCTTTGTTGAATTTCTTTCTAGATATTCTGTCCTTTACTGAGAGTGGTGTGATGAAGTCTCCCTATTATTGTGGAACTGTCAGTTTCTCTTTTCAGTGCTGTTAGCATTTGTTTTATGTATTTTGGAGCCCTGTCATTGGGTGAGTAGGTGTTTATTATAATTATGTCTTCATGATGGGTTATCCCTTTGATGATTATATAGTGTCCTTCTTTGTCTTTTATGGTGCATTTTGTTTTAAAATCTATTTTATGTGAGATTAGTACTGCCACTCCTGCTCTTTTTTGGCAGTAGTTTGCTTGATATATTGTTTCCATCCTTAGATTTTTAGTAAATTTATGTCTTTGTTTCTTAGATGTATTTCTTATAGACAGTATTTTGATGGAGCCTGTCTTTTTATTCATTCTGTCACTCTCTATCTCTTTATGGGTGCATTTAGGCCATTTATATCCAGTGTAATTATTGATAGGTGTGAGTTTATTGCTGTCATTTTGTAGTGCTTCTTTTTTGTGGTGCTGAAGTTTTCTTTGTTCCTCTTACTCCTGTGCTGAATTCCTTTTGTTTGTGGATTTTTTTTTTCTCATTCTTTTATTTTTGTAGATTTTGTGTTTACTGAGACTTTATGTTTTTCTTCATTTTGATGAGTAGGTTTGTTAACTTTCTTTGTGGTTACCTTGAAATTTACCCTTATCTTCTTAAGTTTTAACCAGTCTTTTATTACATGATATTGCCTTGACTTCTTCTCCATTTGAAAGTTCTATATCTACATCACAAATTCCCTCTTATTGTTCTAACTTACCATCATTCACAGATTGATGTCTTTAGTTCCCTGTTTTGAATCTTTTAGTTTTGTTTTATCCTTAAGAGTTCATTACCTAGGTCAGTTTTTGGCTGATACTGACCTGTGTCCTAGATTCAGGTTGTTGTCTGATGTTGGTTCTCTAACCAAACAACTCCCACTAATAATTCTTGTAAGTTTGGTTTGGTTTTTATAAATTACCTTAATTTCTGTTTGTCTGGAAATGTCCTAATTTCTCCATCATATTTGAGAGAGAGTTTTTCAAGATATATTATTTTTGATTGGCAATGTTTTTCATTCAAGGTTTTATATATATCCTCCCATTGCCTTTTTGCCTGTGTGGTTTCTCCTGAGTAATCAGAACTTAGTCTTACTTTTTCCTATTTGTATGTGACTTTTTGTTTTTCTTGAGCGGCTTTCAGGATTGTTTCTTTGTCATTGGTTTTGGTGAGTATGATTATAATATCTTTCAGTGATTTTCTTTTGGGGTCTATCCTATATGGGGTTCGTTGAGCATTTTAGATGGTCAGCTTTTCATCTTTGATATTAGGGAAGTTTACTATCAGCAAATCTTCAATGATCCTCTCGGTGTTTTCCATTTTCTCCCCCTGTTCTGGAACTCTGATCATCTGTAAATTTTTGCTCTTAATTTTATCCCACATAGTTCTTATGTTTTCTTCATTCTTCTTATTCTTTTCTCTGATTTTTCCTCAAACAATGTGGCATCCATGGATTTGTCTTCAATTTCACTCATTCTGTCTGCTATTGTTTCAAATTTGCTCCTAAAACCTTCTATTGCGTAGCCCATTTCTGAAATTTTGTTTTATCTTTTGGATTTCTAATTGCTGTTTTTGTATGATTTCTGTTTATTTATTTTGGCATTTTGTTCTTGTAATATTTTCCTGAATTTTTCTATTGCTTTGTCTGTGTTTTCCCTGATTTTGGCTATGTTCCTGTTGGTTTTTCTGTGTTTTCCAAGATTTTGTCTACATTTTCTTTGATCTCTTTCCTAATCTCTTGGGGAACCCTGAACAGTAGAGCTTTGAATTCCCTGTCAGGAAGTTCCAGTGCCTTTTCTTCTGCTGGAAGATTGACTGGTGCTTTATTTTAATAGGTTACTGGAGCCATCTTGTCCTGTTTTTTATATGTTTCGACACTGTTTGCTGTCTCTGAGACATTCAAGTATTATTTTCTTTATGTATTGATTGTAGATTTGTTTGTTTCATCCTGATTTTTTGTTTCATCTGGTTATGTCTGGTGTGGCAGGTAGGTTGGGAATGCTTTGTTGCTTGCTTGTCTGTGGGCACGATAGTTCTCACCACCTTGTCCTGGTGTGCAGGGCCAGTCTCTCAGCTATGGTGCAGCATGGCAAGTCCAGCAGGAAGGGAAGGGGCAGAGGTGGTCCTTTGTCTGCACTATGAGCTGGGCTAGGGACTGGAGTGGGGCTGCTGTGGTCCGTGAAGGTCCCAAGCTGGTGAGGTCAGGCCTGAGGTCTGTGGTGGGTCCCCTTGGGGCCGTGGTGGATGGTGAGAAGCATTCAGAGCCAGTGAGAAGTGTTCTGGTGTCTGGGTCATGTCCCCATGGGGCTGCAGCAGGTGGCAGGAATGGTCTAGAGCCAGCAGGAAGGGAATTGTGGTCTGGGTTGGGTCCCCTGGGTTCCGCAGTGGGTAGTGTGAGGGGTCCAAAACTTGAAGGAAAGGGGCTAGGGTCCTGGCCTGGTCCCCTTGGGGCAGTGGGCAGCAGTGAGATCAGTCTGGAGCTGGTGGGAAGGGGCCTGGGGTCTAGGCTGGGTCCCCTTGGACCCATGGGCAGCAGGGCAGAGAAGTAGGAGGGGGGCAAAGACAGGGGCAAAGGGAGCTAGACTGAGGAGGGCAATAGGATGGTTTAGTACTCTGGTTCCTGGCAGGGCAGTCAGGGTTGCCGCGATGGAGCGGTTATTATAACTGCTGTTCACCAGAGGGGTAGTGGTTGTAGGAGTGTGCTTCTGTGATCACTGGATGAGAGAGTGTGGGCTTCTTCTTGAGGTACAGCCAGTAAATGTGGTCTTACTTAGTCCTGGGTATGTCTGCACCATACCTGTATCTCCTAGTGGGAATTCTGTGGAGATGCCTTTCTGCATGTGGGGTTGTTGGCTTTATTTCAAGATGGTAAGTCAGAGTCATGCCTTTTGGTCAGGAACCTCCACTCCATGTCTCTATTCCTTCCCTATTTTCTATCAGTTTCTTCTTCTCCCCAGTGACTTCCAATCTAACACTTCATCTTTTCATTTAAGATTCAGGGTTCTAGGATTAATGTCCGTATCTATTTTACTCGGTTTTTCAGGTTTTTATCGTAGTGGGACGGCTTAGTGTATGTGACTAGTCTGCCATCTTGGGTCTGCCTCCTCAATAAATTATTTAGATCTGCCTGTGTTTTACCAGTTTATTTGTCTACTACTGTTTCTTGTGTCTCATTCCTTCTTTTTCAGATTGTTCTTCCTGAAACACTTCTTTCAGAGTTTCTTTCTATGAGAATATATGAGTGAGAAATACCTAAAAATCTTTGTCAAGAAATGTGTTATACTATACTAGCTCTTCAGTGAGAACTTACCTACGGAAAGTTAATACTGACTATTATTTTTCTCTCAGAACTTTAAATGTTCTATTTGGATCTTTTCATATAGTTCTTATAGCATCTTATTTAATTTTTATGTTTATAATTACTTCTTTTGTATTTTAACAAATTTTAACGTATGTTTATAATTTCTGTTCTGTATCTGAGATTCATGGGGGTTTAATCCTAATGTTTAATATGCATGTTGACTTTCCTTCATAGTGCACTATTTCCTTATTTGTTTATGATATTGAATTGTGAGGTTACATTTAGTTGGGCTTTGTCTGAAGCAATCCTGTGTGGTCTGGCTGGAATGCATGTCCCTTCTGAGTGGATTTGAATCCACCAGCCTCTCCTTGGAAACTCTATGGGGCAGTTCTACTCTCTCCTATAGGGTTGCTATGAGTTGGAATAGACTTGATGGCAATGGGTTTTTTTTTTTTTTTTTTTTTTTTTTTTTTTTTTTTTTTTTGTTTATTACAGGTGCCACAAAATTATCTGCAAATAATTTTGGATTACTTTTGTTAACCTGACTGTACTAGGCCCAAAATGGAATCACTTATGCTAAGCCCTATGTCAGCAAACTGAAACCTAGCTAACCAACCCGTTGCTACTGAGTTGATTCCAACTCATAGTGACCATATAGGACAGAGTAGCACTGCCCCACAGGGTTTCCCAGGCTATAATCTTTACGGAAGCAGACTGCAACATCTTTTTCCCAAGGAACGGCTGGTGGGTTCAAACTGCCAACCTTTCGGTTAGCAGCTGAGTGACTAACCACCGTGCCACTGTGCTCCTTGAAACCTAGCTACCAAAAAACAAAAAACAAAAAACCTGTTGCTGTTGAGTCAATTCTAACTCATAGCAATCCTATAGTACAGAGCAAAACTGCCCCATAGGGTGTCCAAGGAATGCCTGGTGGATTCAAACTTCTGACCTTTTGGTTAGCAGCCATAGCTCTTAACCACTACACCACTAGGGTTTCTGAAACCTAGCTAGTTTCCTGTAAATGCCTGACCTTCCCAGGAGCCAAAACCCAAGACAATCAATTGACTCTCTGGAAATGAAAACCTAAATAGCCAATTAGTACTTGTCTACTCAGTTTAACCTAGTTCAAAATTTCCCCTTAATCCCAAATAAGGAAAGAAAATACCCTCTAGTCAATCTGAAATTTGCCGTGCATCTTCCTTATTCCTGTGTGTCTGTGCTTACAAAAACCTTCCGCTTTGCACAATGCAGAGCTCTCATAGGAATTCTAGATCAGATCTCTCCAATTCATGAACTGGAAAATAAAGTTTATGAGTTTGTACACAAATTTAACATTGTGGAAATTTTAATTTTTAACTTTTTTTTTTCAGTTTGGGGATTACTAGACCCAATGGGATATTCTAATTTTAAAATCCAAAATGTAAAGAGAGTAGCTCCATAGATAACAATCTCAGGGGAGTTTTTTTTTTTTTTTTTTTTTTTTTTTTTTAATACCCTACCCGGAGCCCAAGTCAATATGGGCAAGTTTCAGATTTCCTTATAAATACCCTACACTGTTAGCAGCACATCTCCTCTCCCTCCACCTTCCATTTTTCCTATTTATTTCATTAAGTACCCTTTCAAGGCCCTCACTTCTTGGGTGTATCTCAATTTCCACTCTTCATCTTGAATGGATCCATAATCTGGTCTTCTGTTTCCACATAGCTGTTATGCTGAGAATTTGCAGACTACCCAATAGAAAAACTCTAATATAGCAGCTCTGGCATCGGCTCATGTGTTTTTAACTCTGATTTTTGGTTTCTTCTTCCTTTCTCATCTGTAAGGATCAATTGAAATCTATTCCACACAATTCTGACATCAACTGAGTAAATCAGCACATCTTCCTCTGATCCTAACCACCAGACCTAGGCCAGATCTCACAAATCAAAAGGACACAGTCTTCCAGACTGCCAAGTCTGCCCAAGACCTCAGACACTAGTCACAAGCTTGGGGGTCCCCATACAACCTCACTTATGACCTCTAGCTATAAATCCAGGGGTTTCCCATCATACCCTCATGATACTAGCTGTAAAGTCAGGGGTTCCCTGTCCCCCCACTTCTGACCGCTGGCTCCTACTACACCCTCCAGTTTGACAATTTGCTAGAATGACTCATAGAACTGTCTGACAGAATAATCATAAGTTGCTGTACTTATGACTGCAATTTTATTATAGAAAAAAGGATACAAAAGAAGAGACACATAGAACAAGGTCTGTTAGGGTTCCCAACAGTTTCCGTGTCCCAGAATATGTGCTATCTTCCCACATACATCAGCGTCTTTCACCAGGTTGGAAGCCAGTGGAGCTCAGTGTACAAAGCCTTTGTTAGAGCCTCATTACACAGACATAATAGATTGAGTCATCCTCCATCCTCCCTCCCTTGAGGCTGGGAAGATATCACAGATGGATCTTTCAGGCCTAGACAGCCCCCACCCAAGAGTCACCTCATTAGCATAAACCCTCAGCTGTGATCTGGAGCTCTTATAGATAAAAGACACTTAGATCACAGGAAAATTCCAAGGTTTTATAGGTTATCTCTCAGGAACCAACGACAAAGACTAAATTCTTTGGATGAACTTAATTGTAAACCTTATATTGTCCCTAGAGATTTTCCTAGCTTTCTTAAGAATTTAACATTTACAAAAGTGATTGCTGTATTTTGTCATGAACGTGTGAGTTTTTGTAATAGGAAAGAATTTCATTTTATCTTGTTCACAATTTTATTGGAATTGAAAGTTCGGCATAGATTTTGGGTACTATTGTAAAACAAATTTTTCTTGAGACAAAGCTTACTTTTTCTTGCCTACTTGGAAATATTCAAGCAAAAGTAAGAGTGCCCTTGATATAGATGATTAAGAAGTTTTTGCTTTGTGGGGAGTGAGTTGGAAGAGATCATTTGTAAAATCACTCTAAATATGGCATTTAGTTTTTTATACTCAACCACTAATCCTAAAATGTCAGTTAGCTTTTATAAATGTTCTTAAAGACTAATTTTATTTAATGAAGAAGATACTTATAACTAGTTTTCTTCTGACAGTTTTGTCAATACCTTAATAAACATAAGATTCTTATTTTGGAAATACACTCTAAAATATAGAGCTAGTAGCTCATGGGTTGAATACAAATTAGATGTGATTGAAATATGGTATTTATAGGAAATATGGTATTTAATGAACACTAATACAGTCCCTGAGCTACATAAACTTAGTTTTCCATCTGTGTTTTGACTCTCTATTCCTAATCATAGGATTAGGGTGTTGATTATAATCCATGTAGATATTAAAGGAAAAATGATAATAATTACATCATTTGTTACTGAGTCGGAATTGACTCAGTGGAAACAGGTTTGGTTTTGGTTTCTATTATGTGAATACCTTGGGCAGATACTGTGATAAATATCTCATATACCTTATCTAATTCAATCCTTAGAATAATCCCATTAAAAAAAGAAAAAACCTAGTTGCCATCCAGTCAATTCCCATTCTTGGCAACCCATGTGTGTGTCAGAGAACTGTGCTCCATATGGTTTTCAATGGCTGATTTTTGGAAGCAGATCACCAGGCCTTTCTTCTGAGGAGCCTCTGGTGGACTTGAATCTCCAACCTTTTGTTAGCAGCTGAGTGCATTAACTGTTTGCAACAGCCAGGAACTCCCTAGTATAATCCCATAAGACTAGTATAATTTCACTTACTTTTTAGAAGAGTAAACTAAAGTGTTTTTTGTTTTTTTGTTTTTTTTTTTTGTTACTTTGTCCAAGGCCACACTGTAGGCAAGCAGTGGACCTATGATTTGAATACTGGTCTATCTGACTTGAAAATGTATGCTCTTAATCTTCTGGGTACCCTACAGGGCAGTTCTCCTCTGTCCTATAGGGTTGCTGTGAGTCAGAATTGACTCAACAGCAAGAGGTTTGTTTGTTTGTTTTTAATCTTCTGGGAGTGTATAGTCTAGCAGTATGCTAGATAAGCAAGTATGTTATGATATGAGAAGGGTCATGTGAAATTATGGGAAACTGAGAAGAAGGAGGAATCCTGGTGGTACAATGGTTAAGAGCTTGTCTGCTAACCAAAAGGTCAGCAGTTCAAACCCACTAAACGCTCCTTGGAAACCCTATGGGAGCAGGTCTACTCTGTTCTATAGGGTCATTATGAGTCAGAATCGACTCAATGGCAACTGGTTTGGTTTTTTTTGGTTTTGAAAAGAGGGAAAATGTCTGGGCAAGACAGAAAACACTAAATCAGGGGACATGGGACTAAAAAAAGGACAAAGTATACCTACATATTATGGGAAGCAAATATCATATTTCATTTAATCAAAAACACCAAATTTATGTTAATGTCACCAAAAAACAAAATAAATCTACCAATTAAACTACTGTTGTTGTTGTTGTTTTTAGGTGTCATAACTACCCCATATAACAGAGTAGAACTACCCCATAGGGTTTTCTAGGCTGTAATCTTTCTCCCATAGAGCTGCTGGGTGGGTTTCAACCACCAACTTTTCCATTAGCAGCTGAGTACTTAACTGCTTGCTATTATCTGCAAGACATATCCACATATTAGAGACATTAAAAGTACCTTAGAATCAGTGAAAGAAGGTAGACCATTTAGGAACTTGTGCTAAACTGAGTGTGTTCAATACATTAGATAATTCAAGGCCAGCAGTGACTGAAAAAATATTGATGGAAGAAGTGAAAAGAAATGATGTCAGAGAAGTAGCAGAGAGCCAGACCGTGAAATTTAAGATTAAGTGAAACATGTTAAATAGTCACAAAGTGCAAGTCCCTTTGGTTAAGAATCTTACATAAAGTATATCTTTCAATGGTCTGAATTACAGTGAAAGTATATTACACATATGGAGAAACTAAGGTTCACAGAATATACGAAGTTTCCCGAAGTCACCACGGCTAGTTACAAAGTTCAGAGAAGGCCCAGTCCTAGAGGCCTGTACCCAGCAGGCTCCAGAGACAGCCTGGAGGCCAGCATCCAACAGGCTCCAGATGCTGCACAGGTCTGGGTTAACAAGCTTTGAAGGTAGGTCGTGCCCCAGGGCAGGAGCCATGCAGAGGTTACGGTGGAAGCCCTGCCTTAAACTCTGTTCTTACAGGTCCTGATTCTACCGCCTGGGGTAAGAATGATGGGGTGGATTTTTTTTTTTGTTTTCTTTTTCTGTTTTAAATATTTGCAAACACAAGTTTAAAGAGTTCTAATGAAGAATCGAATTACCAAAAAAAATTTAAAAAAAATAACAATAATAACAACCATGTACGTATATGAGGTTAGACGTTGCCCTAACCAACGTTACGCGGTACATGACAGTATAGACGTGTTGAGGACATGTGAATGAAATCACCCAAGGACAACATACAGAGTAGAGAAAATATTACAGAGCCCTAAGGAACACTAATATTTAACAGGCAACCAGAAAAAAACAATTAGAACTGTCAATAGAGAGGCAGGAAGAGTGCTTTGTTGGTGGCCAAAGAAAGAAGGCTATTATAAGAAAAGAGAAGTCAACAATAACAGTGCTACAGAGATGGGACATAGGGCAAAAATTATAATTAGATCATTAAAATTGGTAATAGGACTCTCTGTCCAGTGGCCGTAATAAGATCAGTTGATTGTTGGTAATCAAAGCTACACTGTCATGGATTAAAGAGGAAGTAGGAATCCCTGGGTGGTACAAATGGTTAATATGCTAACCTGCTAACCAAAAGGCTAGAGGTTCAAGTCCATCCGGAGGCACCTTAAAAGAAAGTCCTGGTAATCAACTTCCAAAATATAAGCCATTAAAGACCCCCATGGAGTTCTACTCTGACACAGAGGTTGCCATGAGTCAGAGTCAACAGGACCACAACTGGTTGGTAAAAATGGACTGTCAATTAACTTTTGCTGTCCTTTATTTTTTATTATTTAAAAAAAAATTTTTTTTATTGTACTTTAGATGAAGGTTTACCGAACAAATAGTTTCTCATTAAACAGTCAGTTAGTACACATATTGTTTAATGACATTGGTTAACAACCCCACGACATGTCAACACTCTCCCTTCTTGACCTTGGAGGACCTTTTCTATGGTGAAAATATACATAGCCAAAGTTACACCATTTCAAAAATTTCTACACGTACAATTCAGTGACATCGATTACATTCTTCCAGTCGTACTGCTATTTTCACTATCCTTTTCCTAATTATTCCATCACCATTATCTTCAACTCACTGTCCCCTAGGCTTCCCACCAAACCTTTTGAGTTGCTGTTGTCAATTTGATCTCACATAGATAATTCTTTTTTTTCTTTGTACCTTAGATGAAGGTTTGCAGAACAAATAGTTTCTCATCAAACAGCTAGTACACGTATTTCCCTATGACAATGGTTAGCAACCCCACGACATGTCAGCATTCTCCCTTCTCAAACTTGGGTTCCCTATCACCAGCTTTCCTGTCCCCTCCTGCCTTCTAGTCCTTGTCCCTGGATTGCTGTACCGCATTAGTTCTGTTTTGTTTCATGAGGCTGTCCAATCCCCAGCTGAACAGTGAACTTCAGGAGGGGCTTCACCACTGAGCTAAAAGGGTGTCTGGGGGCCATACTCTCCGGGTTTCTCCAGTCTGTCAGGCCAGTAAATCTGATTTTATTTTTTTGTGAGTTAGTATTTTGTTCTACGTCCTTTTCCAGCTCTGTCCAGAACCCTGTGTTGTGATCCCAGTCAAAGCAGTTAGTGGTGGTAGCCAGGCACCATCTAGCTGTACTGGACTCAGTCTGGTGGAGGCCGTGGCAGCTGTGGTCCATAAATCCTTTGGACTAATCTTTTCCTTGTATCTTGTTCCCTTCATTCTCTCTTGCTCCCAAAGAGGTGAGACCAGTGGAGTAGCTTAGATGGCTACTCACAGGCTTTTAAGACCCCAGACGCTACTCACCAAGGTAGAATGTAGAACATTGTCTTTATAAATGGTGTTATGCCAATTGAGCTAGATGTTCCCTCAGACCATGGTCCCCACAGCCCTCCACCCAGCAATTCAGTCCCTCAGGGAATTTGGGAGTGTCTATGGAGCTTCCATGAAGTTTCTTTGTAAAAGTGGTGCTGGTTTCCCCAGTATTGTGTACTGTCTTACCCTTCACCAAAGTTACCACCTATCTATTGTCTATTTAGTAACCCCCACTCCCATCCCTCATAACCAACAAAGATTGTTTCTTTTTGTGTGTAAACTTTTACATGAGTTTTTACAGTAGAGGTCTCATACAATATTTGTCCTTTTGTGATTGACTTATTTCACTCAGCATAATGTCTTCCAGTTTCATCCATGTTATGAGATGCTTCACAGATTCATCATTGTTCTTTATCATTGCATAATACTCCATTGTGTGTATGTACTATAGTTTGTTTATCCATTCATCTGTTGATGGGCATCTAGGTTGTTTCCATCTTTTTGCTATTGTGAACAGAGCTGCAATGAATATGGGTGTGCATATGTCTATTTGTGTGACAGCTCTTATCTCTCTAGGATATATTCCTAGCAGTGGAATTGCATTTTGTAGCGCTTTTTTGTGGTGCTGACGTTTTCTTTTTTCCTCTTACTCTCCTGTGCTGAGTTCCTTTTGTTTGTGGAATTTTTTTCATTTCTTTTGTTTTTGTAGGTTTTGTTTTTACTGAGACTTTATGTTTTTCTTCTTTATTTTGACGAGTAGGTTTGTTAACTTTCTTTGTGGTTACCTTGAAATTTACCCTTATCTTCCTAGATTTGAACCAGTCTATTATTACTTGGTATCACTTGCCTTCCTCTCCATTAGAATGTTCTATACCTGCACCATTTATTCCCTCTTTTATTGTTCTGATGCTTTTGCCATTTACAGATTAACCTCTCTGGTTCCCTGTTGTAATTCCTTCGGTTTTGCATAGTCCTTAAGAGTTCATTTCCTAGGTTGGTATCTGGCTAGTACAATCCTGTGTTCTATATTCAGCCTATGGTCTGATGTTGTTTGTTCTCAGATAGAAGGACTACCTTTAATAAGTCTTGTAAGTTTGGTTTGGTTTTTACATAGTGCCTCTATTTCTGTTTATCTGGAAATGACCTAATTCACCATCATATTTGAATGAGAATTTTGCAGGATGTATTATTCTTGGCTGGCAATTTTTTTCTTTCAAGCTTTTATATATGTCATCCCATTGCCTTCTTGCCTGCATGGTTTCTGCCAGATAATCCGAGCTTAGTCTTATTGTTTCTCTTTTGTATGTGATTTTTTGTTTTTCTCGAGCTGCTCTCAGGATTCTTTGTTTGTCTTTGGTTTTCGCAAGTGTGATTATTATATGCCTTGGCGATTTTCTTTTGGGGTCTATCCTATATGGGGTTCATTGAGTTTCTTCGATGGTCAGCTTTTCATCTTTCATGATATTGGGGAAGTTTTCTGTCAGCAGTTCTTCAATGATCCTCTCTGTGTTTTCTGTTTTCTCCCCCTGTTCTGGAACTCCAAGCACTTGTAGATTTTTGCTTTTGAATGTATCCCACATAATTCTCAGGGTTTCTTCATTTTTCTTCATTCTTTTTTCTGATTTTTTCTCATAGTTGTATACAAGTGTTTGTCTTCAATTTCGCTGATCCTGTGTTCCATCGTTTCAAATCTGCTCCTCAGCCCTTCTACAACACCACCCATTTCTGAAATCTTGTTGTTTATCTTTTCGATTTCTAATAGTTGTTTTTGTATGATTTCTAGTTGTGAATTTATTTTAGCATTTTGTTTCTGTATTATTTTCTTGAATTCTTCCATTTTTTTGTCTGTATTGTCCATGAATTTGTCTGCCTTTTCCATAAATTTGTCTATTTTTTCCTCATGTTTGTCTGCTTTTTGTTCGCCTCTTGGATAATTCTGAATATGAGAGATTTGAACTCCCTATCATTTAGGTCTAGTGCCTTTTTTTCTACTGGAAAGTCATTTTGTGTTTTATTATGGATGCCTACTGGAACCATCCTGTCCTGTTTTTGTAAATGTTTGATATTGTCCATTGTCTTTGGGGCATTAAGTGTTTATTGTCCTCATTTATTGATTGTAGATTTGCTTGGTTCATCCCGCTTTTTTGTTTTATTTCGTTATGTCTGAGCAAGTGGGCTGTGTGTTCTTTGTTGTTTGCTCATCTGTGGGCATGATACTTTTCACCTCCTTCTCCAATGGGCAGGGTCAGTCACTCAGGTATGGTACAGCAGGGCAGTTCCAGCTGAAGGGGAGTTACTGGGATGGGTTGTTTGTGGCACATACCAGGGCTGACAGCACTTACTGGGAATCAGTGCAGGGCAGGTTCCAGTAGGATGTACCTGTGGTGCTTGGGAGTGTGATGTTCAGTTCACAGTGCAGGTAGGCAGGAAGGAGCGGGGTAGATTGTGATGTGTGGAGCTAAGATGGGTATGGGAAAGAGGAGAGAGAGGAAAGAGGAACAGGAGCCAAAACAAACAAACAAAAAAGAGTGCTAAGGGAGCTTGCTATTGGAATGGAGAGGTGGGAGACTGAGAAATGGGGAAAAACAAAAAGAAAAAAATGAATAAATCGAGAAACTGGAAATGAAGAAAGACAAAAAGGGAATAAGAGAGAGAAGAAAACAAAACAAAGAAACAAAAAAAAAACCAAAACCAAAAGAAAAAAGAAATTCCCCCAGGGATGTCCCTGTGCGTCTGTGCAGAGTAAGGGAGTAGCTTCCAAGCCACATGGTACTGCCCAGCTAGAAGAGGCTTCCAAGCCAAGAAAAGAAAGAGAAAACAAACAAACAAATCAAAACAGAACAAATCAGAGCAAACAAACCAACAAACAAAAAAGTCCCAGGGGTCCCACCAGCGTAGTGGTACGGGCGGGGAAGCGGTTTCACAGTCAAGCGGTGTTTCGCAGCCTTTCAGGGAAAAGGAAAGATGGTACAAGGAGCCATGTATTGGAATGAAAGGAGGGGGAGGTGGTGAGAGGTAAGGAAGAAAGCTAAAGAAGTGGAAAAAAGCAACACCAGCAGCCAACAAAAGACACTAAGAGAGCTGGCCCGTGCGGGCAGGTGGAATCTAAGCAACACCGGGGTGAAGCTGGTGTTTCCTGGACAAGAGACTGTGGCTGCAGGAAGCAGAGGAGGCTAAGTGGGGGTGAAGAATGGTGGGGAGTGGGAAAGTGTATATTGCTGGTTACCGGTTGTTCTGTTTCCTGCATGTATCTCTCCTTGCTGTCTGTTCTCAGTCAGTTTCTTATTCCATTTGGTGCTTGGCTGAGTTCTTTATCTCTTCATTTGATGGTTAGGGTTTCAGGATTGGCGTGTGACTCTGTTTGAGTTAGTTTTTCTGATCTTTGCTGCAGAGGGACAGCGTGGTACTTCTGACTATAACACCATGTTGCCCGGAAGTCCACTTTTGCTGTCCTTTAAAACAACAACCATTTGGTTAGCTCACTATTCTGTGGTCGAGTAATTTAAGTCAGGCTCAGCTAGGTGATTTTTCAATGCTCAGCTAGGTTTACTCATGCTTTTTTTGGTCAGCTACCAGTCAACTTCTGGTCATTGTCTGGCTGTCAGCTGGGGTGATGAAGGCAACTGGGCCATGTGTTACACATCATCCAGCAGGCTAGCCCAGACTTGCCCTCATGGTAGCTTTTCAGGGATACAGTGAGCAGAAGCATTCAAGGACATGAGACCCAGGTGTGGAATGGCACACTGTCACCTCTGCCCTACTCTGTTGGCCAAAGCAAATCACAATGGCAGCCAGAATCAAAGGGTAAAGAAATGGATTTTACTTCTTGATGGAGGAATGGAAAACTCATATGTCAAAAGGATACAAGGATGGGTAAAGAATGGTGGTCATTTTTGCAATTCACCACAGAAATGAAACATGGACTTAGCAAATCAGAGGAAAGAATCCTGATTCTCTCCTCCTTTCCTCTCCCCACATGATTCCTCTGCAGAAACAGCTAAGAAACCCAGGCCTAATTTCCACTATAAATGAAGCCTAAACTAGTGAACAAAACAAAAAAACTATACGACTGCAAAATATTTATTTATGAGGCTGCTACATCAATAACACTAATTATACTGTAATTGCCAAGAACTGAAATTAAGGTGATTTTGTGGAAATCCACAATCAATTGCAAGCCTAATTTCTGTGAATGAATGCACTCTGAACAAAATTTCAGTTTAGAGAGCATATCTCATTCTTTGAGTACTTGGCAAAATGACATTAGGGAGGAGAGTTGTAAGATGTAACAGTATACTTCAACCCCAAACTATAAAGGCAATGAAGTCAGTCCATTCAGTACTGCCTGATTATAAGTCAGCTCCTTAATGGTTGCACAGTGAAACTGGTTCTGTGAATTATCAGACCTTACCTCTAGCCATGAGAACATTCTCAAGATAGCAGACTGAAAAGTCCAGTGATCTCAACATCATAATAATATTTCCCCAACCATACACAGAGCTACAATAAAATTGAACTATTTTCTGTATAGATAGCAGGCATAAATGTGAGAGACAAAGGACTTTCTCCTGCCTGTTTCAGCATAAGGACTAAATGTATTTTGCGTTGTGCCTAACATGAATGTTATGTTCTCTATCTTTGCGGTTAATTTTGAGCAACACTGTGGTCTTACTTAAGGTTGTAGAAACGCATATCACTTCTTTTATTTCATGAACAATCTTTGTCTCGAGTGTTGTTCTGATATTGCGGACTAGGAATAGAGCTAGACCTCTTGTTTGTATTTCAGAGACTAAACAAGAGCTGCTGAAAATAAGGGACCATATTCTAAACATTCAATTTGAGCATGGAAAACACTGTTTACACAGTCCGCAGTAATGGCAGCTGTTTCAGCTATTTAAATAGTATAATTACACATTTCATTCCAGAGTATAACAGTAACAGTTAGTTTACTAGTAAATCTCCGATTGAATGTACCCACTCCTGTATAAACAAGTACAGGTAATCTATCAATAGTTACTGCCAATTATATCTGAACTATAATTTGGTCTTTATTAGAGCTGCAGTGCTTGAAAAGAACACTTTACTTGGGAATGTTGAACCTTCCTCCACTCCCCCCCAAATGATGAAAAAAAAAAATACAGTTTTCAGCATAATGTCTTGACATTCATGATGCCAGCCTATCTTTACTAGTGTCAGATGTGAAAATAAATAGATATTAAACTGTCAGTCAATGAAGTTGCAAAGTCAAGAACAGCTCTAGCTGTGATCCTGTGTGTTCTATGTGATGGACATAGGTGTTTTAAGTGTTATGAATTCAACAGGGCCAGAGAACAAGAGAAACATCTTCCAGCAATTTTCTATTTGCTAAAACATTTGAGATGAACTTTCCTACATCTCAGGACTTCAGTAGAATCTCAGAGGCTTGAGAAGTGCCAAGAATTCCCCCACTGTTTTTAGCGCTAAAATGTGAAAAGTCGGCCCCAATTCCTTGAGGTACATTCTGCTATCACCCATGCATACAGGTCTCCAAACTCAAATAAAGGGCAGCTCCATTGGCCTCACACCTGTGACAGACACCAGAAACCCACCCAGTTTATTTATAATTCATAAGACACTTAAAGCCAATCACCTGTCACTAATAAACATTGACACTATTAAACATTAACGATCATCTTAGAGCATGCTGAGACCAACTCTTCTTTCTGCTTGATGAGTACTGCAGCAAAGCACATCGCATTCATTTGTAGCACTTATGTTTACTCTTTGCTGTTGCTGTTGTTGTTATTATTATTAGCAATACCATGGTGTTGGCCCACGTGAGAAATCTTATCCGCTTGATAACAGACTTCCCTCTTCTCAATAAGTATCATTAAACTGATATCTCAGCAAGTATCATTAAATTCTCCTATAAAAAAATGTTGATTTATAATGCATCATAAACAAAACCTTATACTTGAATACTGATTAAGTGTATGAGGGAAGAATAGGATCTTTGTTGCACTAGCACCCTTATGTTCTCTCACTGGCCAGTTCCCAGAGTAGTGTTATGGGAAATTCCACCCTGTAGTAGATGAATCTGGGGGAAATAAACTAGTTTAATGTCTACATTGATCAAATTATAATGTTGCTTAAGGCTGATAAAATACCATTTATGTACCTTTTATTACTTATTAAATTACATATATAAAATCCTAGGCTGAGAGTTTCCCCAATAATTCTCTTGCACTTATAATCTTGTTTTGGCATCTGCTTCTCTATGTACCTGCACCAACATAGCAGAAAATGCAGTTTAGGAAGATTACTCCTTTGGGTAAGTGAAAATAAACTTGACAAAAAAACAAATCTTACCAGATCAGATGTTGTTGTCAGGTGCCATCAAGTTGATTCCAACTCATAGCTACCACATGTGACAGAGTAGAACTATCCCATAAGGTTTCCTAGGCTGTAATCTTCACAGGAGCAGATCGCCAGGTCTTTTCTTCTACAGAGCCACGAGGTGGGTCTGAACTGCCAACCTTCTGGTTAGCAATTGAACACTTAACAATTACACCACTAGGGCTCCTTAAAGTGCCTCATTTTGATTTATGTCTTCAAATCAATATTGATATTCAGGCATTTCCAAACTTGGGGATGGATAGTGGTTGTGGTGCTGATGGGTTCAGAAGATAGGCATGAAGTTGGAGATACAAGAACCTTAAAAGCAAAATTTGTCCTTCTGCTTATGGAAATAAAAGTCCCACATATGCTTCCTTTCCCATCAGAGTTCTACATTATTTTCTGATCGTCTCTTCATTGACGATGGTAGACCATACAGCCTGTGTTCACCTCTTCCTCTCCCTCTCTGTGATACACTGCAAAAATGGCCACCATTCTTTATCCATTCCTGTATCCTTTTGTTACATGAGTTTGCTACTCCCCCATCAAAAAGTAAAATTCATTTCTCCACCATCCTGAATTGTTGATTTCCAACATCGCCTAACACAATTTCCGTGTTTTTCATCACCATCATTCTTCTTCATTGGCCACTGCGAAATTATGACCTAAGATGCAATGTTCTTAGGTCTTTCCTCCAAAGCTCTTAGTAGTTTCCTACACCAACTTTCATTTTACATCACTGTTATGGATTGAATCATGTCCCAGTGAATTGTGACCTTGTTTGGAAATAGGGTCTTTGAAGATGTTATCAGTTATGTTAACATGAGATCACATTGGAGTAGGGTGGGTCTTAATCTTATATGACTGATGTCCTTATAAAAGAGGAGAAGATACACAGAGATGGGGACAGAGGAATGACTCCACATAAGGCTGCATTTGCAAACCAAGGAATGCCTAGAACTACCAGAAGCTAGGAGGGAGGCAAGAAATGATTCTCCCTCAGAGCCCTCAGAAGGGATTAACATGGCCAACATTCTAATCCCAAACTCCCAGCCTCCAGAACTGTGAGACAATAAATTTCTGTTCTTATAAGTCATACAGTTTGTGATATTTTGTTATGGCACACCTAGGAAACCAATACAATCACTTCTTCACATTTTGTTTATCTAGCTGTCTTGATTTGCAAGGTACACTTGCAAATCAAGTAAATTTAGAATCAGAAGCCCTGGGTTTGAATCTAGACTCCACCATTAATTTATGTGTCCTTGAGCAAAACTCATTTCTAAAATGGAGATGATTCTAATTTTTTCATTCTGCAAATATTTATTGAGCAACTACTATTTTAGGTAGTATTTTAGGTATTACAGACACAGCAATGAAAACTTCCTCATGGCCTTACACTCTAAAATTATCTAGTCTTCCCTTTAAACTTGCAACTGAAACCACTCCTGGAGGTCACCTTTAAACTAAATAACAGACTGGCTCATAAAATAAACAATTAACACACACCTGTAAGTACTGTACCCCTTTGAAATTAAAAAAAAAAAACTATATGAAACAAAACAGTCAACACTTACCCTAAAGCAAACATGAGAAGGTCAAGGGGGCAGGGAAGCGAGATTAATGGAAATGGAACAAAAAGAACAGAAATAATGGGAATGTTGACACAATGTAGAAAACGTAACCAATGTCACTGAACAATATGCATAGAAATTGTTAAGTGGAAACCTAATTTGCTTTGTAAACTTTCACCAAAAACACAATAAAATACTAAAAAAAATTAAAATTATCTGCCCTTAAAGGATTTAACAGAAGCCCTGGTGGCATAATGGTTAAGCAACCAGCTGCTAACCGAAAGGTTGGCAATTTGAACCCACCTAGTGGCTCCATGGGAGAAGGACCTGGCAGTATACTTCCATAAAGATTCCAGCCTAGAAAACCCTATGGTGGAGTTCTACTCTGTCATATGGGGTTGCTATGAGTTGAAAATGTCTCAATGGCATCCAACAACAACAAAAAAGGACAAAATAGAATTTATATGTGAAATTTTATGATAAACCAAAACATCTATATTTAATGTTTTATGCCACTGATAATAAGAAAACAATTTCTTTTATTTTTGTCTTGCCTATTCCAGAAATAACCAGCTTGCCATTTTACAAGGTCTACCTTTCTAAAGTTGGTGAAAAGAGGTAAAGGAAATAGAATATATTTGCAAGGCAAGAATGTACAGGAGATTATTGCGAAGGGTGGAAAAAAGAGAAATGGAAAAAAACAGAAATGATCAAATTGACTACTTTAAGTGCATATTCACAGAGTAGATAGTGTTTAAGACAAGAGACCAATGCTGATTTTATTGACAAAGACCATGTGGTGCGCCAGAAACTGCAAAGATTAAGGAGGGGGAAGCCGGATTTCTAGTCCTCTTCCGTTCTACTACCTATGTGACCTTGCACTTCTTCTTGAACTTTATTTCTCGGAACTATAAAACAGAAGGCTGGATTGCATGATTTTCAAGAGACTTTTAGCTGTTAGTTTCTATGTCTTTAAAACAGGAGGTTGTGTCATTGGGTTCAGCCCTCCACTAGGACCCTCCAAATGCCTGCCACATGAAATACGTCGGATACTGTTTTGTGTGTGAGTATCTGCTTCACTTTTAAATGTCAAAAAAAAAAAAAAAAGGCAATGTGTTGTATTGTCTCTTTCAATAATAATCAATATTTGGATTTTTCTAGAAGGTGTATTTTTATCTATATATGTGTAGTTTTCACCAATATTAGTGTTTACTAAAGAAACAATCCCAACACTAAATGTCTTAGTCACTAAATGCAATTTAAATTATCTTCATATATTAGTCCTAAAGGTATACTTGATATTTTCTTCCCTGTTGTTAAAAGCCTTGGAGGGAATAGTTTCAGATTTCCATCAAGATTTCACAGTGGATTTTACATATAAAGAGGCTAAAACACGGTGGCCTATCATATTTGTGAATTGCAACAAGGCAAACTTAACCCTGTCCTGATTATCTTGCAACCTACTCCTCAAAAAATAAATAAATAAATAAATCAGCAAACAATTTTAATCTCCTTGTAATTGTGAATACAAGGAGACATTATATTCCAGAAATAAGAACACTTAAGGAGATAAGCAATATCTTCTCATTTCAGGCCCTGTGGGAAAATCCTTATCTTTTTTGGGTGAAAGACAACAGTAGTATAATTTGTGTCAGTGACATCAAGAGACCCAAAACTAACCCTACCACTGCTGTCCGCTCTCAGGCTGAGTCGTGACTGCTCCTGCCCCTTCCTGCAGGCACTCCTATCGTTTCCCAGACTCACCACTTCAGGCCACACTCTCACGGCCCTGAACCTTGACATGTTGCTGCCATCTCCCAGCCTGACATTACACTGAGAATCCCCAGAACGGTGAAGACAAATGAGACTGTCACATGATCGTAATGTCACTGTTTACATCCCCATAAAAAAACAAACAGAGTTTTAAGGGCTGATGTAATTTTCCACTATAATGTCACCCTCAATAACAATGCTCTTTTACTGAACAGAGATAAACAAACAGAATGGAAAATGAGGCAAAGCCATAAAGCAGATACTCTCTGTTTGTGGCTGTTGTTAACTGCCATCAAGTCAGTCCCCAACCTGTGGCAACACCGTGCACAGCAGAAGGAAATGCTGCCTGGTCCTGCACCATCTCCATGATTGGTTGTGGGTTGGACTGTTGTGATCCACAGGATTTGCACTGGCTGATTTTCAGAAGTAGATTGCCAGGCCTTTCTTCCTAGTCCTTTTAGTCTGGGAGCTCCACTAAAGGTTATTTAGCATCATACCAACACACAAACTACCACTGACATATGGTAGTGGCTACACATGAGGTACACAGGCCAGGAATTGAGCCTAGGTCTCCCACACAGAAGGGGAGAATTCTACCACTGTAGCACCAATGCCCCCTGGTGCTCTCTGTGGGCACTCAGAAATACTACTGGGCAATATTTACTAACTTTCAACAACTTAAAAGACCTACTTGTTTTCAGACACGAGATTATAGGCTTTCCTCACATAACTCTTCCTGCCACATCCAATGTACAATGTGAGCAGTGTAAGAGACAATACTCAAAGAATGACAGGCTCTTTGCATAGCGGCAGCAAAAATTAATTAAAGGACCACCTTAACATGAACTCTATGTAAAAAACCCAAATTGTCTTTTCAGTCAATAACTCAGGCAAATATAATAAAGACATACTTAAATTGCCAACTCTGGTTTCAAATTGGATAATGGAACATTTGTCAAAGGTTTTATCATTACTCTTTTTAAATGACACCCATCATCCCGTCATGTTTGAGTATTTTATTTGTCTGTGTGAACATGGTTCCTAATACTGTAAAACATTATACATAGATGTTATGGTTTATAATAAAATTTCACATATAAATTTTGTTTTATCCTTTTTTGTTGTTGTTGGATGCCATTGAGTCATTATCAACTCATAACAACCCCATGTGACAGAGTAGAACTCCACCATAGGGTTTTCTAGGCTGGAATCTTTATGGAAGTATACTGCCAGGTCTTTCTCCCATGGAGCCACCGGGTGGGTTCAAACTGCCAACCTTTCGGTTAGCAGCTGGTTGCTTAACCATTATGCCACCAGGGCTTCTGTTTAATCCTTTAAGGGTAGATAATTTTATTTTTTTAAATATTTTATTGTGTTTATGGTGAAAGTTTACAAAGCAAATTATGTTTCCACTTAACAATTTCTATGCATATTGTTCAGTGACATTGGTTACATTTTCTACATTGTGTCAACATTCCCATTATTTCCAGTTTATATTTTCATTTATAAAGCATTTAAATCTTTAGCATTCTTCTACCCTTATGATGTATTGTACTACCTATGATGTGCTATTAAACTAACAGTCAAATAATAGGTATCTCAAATACAGCTATTTGGAATGTGGGAAGTTCTGAAATATCTTGCTAAATTCCAAATGGTTCATTTGCTAATCAAATTTCTCAGATATGATCATTGCCTAGAAAAGTGATAATGAAGATACTACTAGTTCTGAAAACAGAAGATATTCATTTACTTTTCTTCTGAGAGGTTTCAAAAGATTATTTAGCTTCCCCGTGTAATTCCCAAAACCCTGAGCTTCATAAGTATTCTCACTTGTGATATGTCTCTGAGGGTGGCTCTTGGTCTCAGGATTATAGAGTCCATCTGAGCCATTCTAATGGTGAACATAGCAACAAATATTCTTTAAAATGAACTGAAGGTGTATTCTGTAATCAGCTTATAAATAAGCTGAGTCAGATAAAAAAGGAAATTGTTGGCAACTGAGCACCATTTAGAGCTCAGTAATTTTGGTACCAATCAAATTACACATTTAGCTTGATTATTTCAAAGGATTTCTTTTTCTTCAGGCAACATAGTTCCATCACACTGTTTGTAATCTAGCATTTCAATGCACTGCATTCATCTTCAGAGCTGACCTGAAGGAGTGTGATAGGTAGAAAGCATGTGTGTGTAGTTTTACACTTCCAACACACAGGGAAAGAATCTAGACCACGGTTGTAGCATCTGCTGTTGGGTATGAAAACGGTCCCTTAACTACAGGGTTATTTAAAAGCCTTCCTCCTAAAAAACATTTCACAAGGAATAATGTCATGGATTAAATTGTGTCCCCCAAAAATGAGTGTATCAATTTGACTGGGCTATGATTCCTGGTATTGTGTGATTGTCCACCATTTTGTCATCTGACGTGATTTTCCTATGTGTTGTAAACCCTGCCTCTATGATGTCAATGAGGGGGGATGGGCGGCAGTTGTGTTGATGAGGCAGGACTCAGTCTACAGGTGTGGATTGTGTCTTGAGCCAGTTTCTTTTGAGATATAAAAGAGAGAAGCCACCAGAGAGACAGGGGGACCTCATACCACCAAGAAAATAGTGCCAGGAGCAGAGCCGCGTCCTTTGGACCTGGGGTTCCTGTGTGGATAAACTCCTAGTCCGGGGAAGATTGGTAAAAAGACCTTCCTCTAGAGCCAACAGAGACAGAAAGGCTTTCCTTGGAGCTGATGCCCTGAATTTGGACTTTTAGCCTATTTTACTATGAGGAAATAAATTTCTCTTTGTTAAAGCCATCCACTTGTGGTATTTCTGTTATAGCAGCACTGGATAACTAAGACAAATAATGATTATCTTCAACTTACATTATAGGCTGACAGAAAAGCAAGCATTTAAGTATAAAAGCTATCAAGCAACTGGAAAGGAAGCTCTTCAATAAATATACACCAATCTTTGATCCTCAGCCATAATACAATTTTAATTCAATTCTTGTTTTCAGGTGTACACAGGTACAGGTGGCCTTTCTGAGTTATAATCTCCAGTAGGATAGGTGGCATGTCTCTTTCTTTGGGAGATACCTACAGATGCTGTGTATGGTGGTACAAACCTGAAGACATTTTACCTTTTGTAAAGTAAGCAAACATACTTATCAAAACTAATCATCTGGAACTTTAATTTGTTCATCCATTTGTCCGTTGATGGGCACCTAGGTTGTTTCCTATTGTGAACAGTACTGCAATGTGAACAGTGAACAGTGCTGCAATGAACTTGGGTGTGCATATATCTATTCGTGTGATGGCTCTTATTTCTCTAGGATATATTCCAAGGAGCAGGATAGCTGGATCATATGGTACTTCTATTTCTAGCTTTTTAAGGAAGCGCCAAATCAATTTCCAAAGTGGCTGTATAATTTTACATTCCCACCAACAGTGTATAAGTGTTCCAGTCTCTCCACAACCTCTCCAGCATTTATTATTTTTTGGATTTATGCTTGCCTTGTTGGGGTGAGATGATATCTCATTGTAGTTTTGATCTGCATTTCTCTAATGGCTAATGATAGTGAGCATTTCTTCATGTGTCTGTTAGTCGCCTGAATATCTTCTTTGGCGAAGTGCCTGTTCCTTTGCCCATTTTTTAATTGGGTTATTTGTCTCTTTGTTGTTGAGGTTTTGCAGTATTTTGTAGATTTTAGAGATAAGACGCTGATCAGATTTGTCGTAGCCAAAATTTTTTTCCCGGTCTGTCAGTTGTCTTTTTACTGTTTTGGTGAAGTCTTTTGATGAGCATAAGTGTTTGAATTTTTAGGATCTCCCAGTTATCTAGTGTCTCTTCTGGTACTTGTGCATTTTTACTTATGGTTTGTATTGTGTTTATGCCACATAGTAGGGCTCCTAGTATTGTCCCTATGTTTTCTTCCATGAGCTTTATCGTTTTCGATTTTATGTTTAAGTCTTTGATGCATTTTGAGTTAGTTTTTGTGCATGATGTGAGGTATGGGTCTCGTTTCAGTTTTTTGCAGATGGATATCCAGTTATGTCAGCACCATTTGTTAAAGAAACTGTCTTTTCCCCAATTAACAGACTTTGGGCCTTTGTCAAACATCAGCTGCTCGTAGGTGGATGAATTTATGTCTCGATTCTCAATTCTGTTCCATTGGTCTATGTATCTGTTGTTGTACCAGTACCAGTCTGTTTTGACTACCATGGTGGTATAATAGGTTCTAAAATCAGGTAGTGTGAGGCCTCCCACTTTGTTCTACTTCTTGAGTAATGCTTTACTTATTCAGGGCCTTTTCCATTTCCATATGAAGTTGGTTATTTGTTTCTCCATCTCATTAAAAAATGCTGGTGGAATTTGGATTGGGATTGCACTGTATCTGTAGATCGCTTTGGGTAGAATTAACATTTTCACAATGCTGAGTCTACCTATCCATGAGCAAGGTATGTTTTTCCACTTATGCAGGTCTCTTTTGGTTTCTTGCAGTAGTGTCTTGTAGTTTTCATTGTATAGGTCTTTTACGTCTCTGGTTAGATTTATTCCTAACTATTTTATTTTCTTGGGGCCTATTGTAAATGGTATTGATTTGGTAATTTCCTCTTCGAGGTTCTCTTTGTTGGTGTAAAGGAATCCAACTGATTTTTGTATGTTTATCTTGTATCCTAAAACTTTGCTGAAATCTTCTATTAGTTTCAGTAGTTTTCTTGTGGATTCTTTGGGGTTTCCTGTGTATAAGATCATATCATCTGCAAATAGAGATACTTTGACCTCTTCCCTACCAATTTGGATGTCCTTTATTTCTTTTTCTAGCTAATTGCTCTGGCTAGCACCTCCAGCACAATGTTGAATAACAGTTGTGATAAAGGGCATCCTTGTCTGGTTCCTGTTCTCAAGGGGAATGCTTTAAAAGTCTCTCCAATTAGGATGATGTTGGCTGTTGACTTTGTATAAATGCCCTTAATTATACTGAGGAATTTCCCTTCCATTCTTATTTTGTTGAGAGTTTTTATCATGAATGGGTGTTGGACTTTGTCAAATGCCTTTTCTACATGGATTGATAAGATCATGTAGTTCTTGTCTTTTGTTTCATTTATGTGATGGATCATTGATTGTTTTTCTAATGTTGAACCATCCCTGCATACCTGGTATAAATTTCACTTGATCATGGTGATTTT
Organism: Dugong dugon; assembly: GCA_030035585.1. NCBI lineage: Eukaryota > Metazoa > Chordata > Mammalia > Sirenia > Dugongidae > Dugong > Dugong dugon. The sequence goes on from CM057462.1 coordinate 132,845,138, forward strand.
TTTTTTTTTTTTTTGATATGTTGCTGAATTCTATTGGCTAGAATTTTTTGAGGATTTTTGCATCAATGTTCATGAGGGATATTGGTCTGTAATTTTCTTTTTTTGTGGTGTCTTTACCTGGTTTTGGTATCAGGGTTATGCTGGCTTCATAGAATGAGTTTGGGAGTATTCCATCCTTTCCTATCCTCTGAAATACCTTTAGTAGTAGTGCTGTTAACTCTTCTCTGAAAGTTTGGTAGAATTCTCCAGTGAAGCCATCTGGGCCAGGGCTTTTTTTTGTTGGGAGTTTTTTAATTACCTTTTCAATCTCCTCTTTTGGTATGGGATTATTTAGTTGTTCTACCTCTGTTTGTGTTAGTTTAGGTAGGTAGTGAGTTTCTAGAAATTTGTCCATTTCCTCTAGGTTTTCAAATTTGTTAGAGTACAATTTTTCATAGTATTCTGTTATAATTCTTTTAATTTCAGTTGGGTCTGCCGTGATATCACCCAACTCATTTCTTGTATGGGTTATTTGCTTCCTTCCCTGTTTTTCTTTTGTCAGTTTGGCCAATGGTATATCAATTTTGTTGATCTTTTCAGAGAACCAGCTTTTGGTCTTGTTAACTCTTTCACTTGTTTTTCTATTCTCTATTTCATTTAATTCTGCTCTAATTCTCATTATTTCTTGCCTTCTGGCGCTTGACGGCTTCTTTTGCTGCTCTCTTTCTACTTGTTCCAGTTGTAGAGTTAATGTTTTGATTATGGCTCTTTCTTCTTTTTGAATGTGTGCATTTATTGCTATAAACTGACCTCTGAGTACTGCTTTGGCTGTGTCCCAAAGATTCTGGTAGGATGTGTTTTCATTCTTGTTTGATTCTATGAATTTCTTTATTCCATCCTTAATTTCTTCTATAACCCAGTAGTTTTTCAGCAATGTGTTGTTCAGTTTCCATGTGTTTGATTTTTTTCCTTGCTTTTTGTGTTGTTGATTTCTACTTTTATGACTTTATGGTCAAAAAAGATGCTTTGTAATATTTCAATGTTTTGGATTCTGTTAAGGCTTGCTTTATGGCCTAATATGTGGTCGATTCTGAAGAATGTTCCATGTGCGTTGGAAAGGAAAGTATACTGTGCTGCTGTTGGGTGGAGTGTTCGGTATATGTCTACGAGATCAAGTTGGTTGATTGTAGCTTTTAGCTCTTCTGTGTCTTTGTTGAGCTTCTTTCTGGATGTTCTGTCCTTCACAGAAAGTGGTATGTTGAAGTCTCCTACTACTATTGTGGAGCTGTCTATGTCTCTTTTCCGTGCTGTTAGAGTTTGTTTTATGTATGTTTGGAGCCTTGTCGTTGGGTACATAAATATTTATTATAATTATGTCCTCCTGGTGTATTGACCCTTTAATCATTATATAGTGTCCTTCCTTGTCCTTTGTGGTGGATTTTACTTTAAAGTCTATTTTGTCAGAGAATAATATTGCCACTCCAGCTCTTTTTTGAATGTTGTTTGCTTGATATATTTTTTTCTATTCTTTGAGTTTTAATTTGTTTGTGTCTTTAAGTCTAAGGTGTGTCTCTCGTACTGCAGAATATAGATGGATCGTGTTTTTTCTCCCAATCTGCCACTCTCTGTATCTTTATTGGTGTATTTAGCCCATTTACATTCCGCATAATTATTGATAGGTATGAGTTTACTGCTCTCATTTTGATGTCTTTTTTTTTGTGTGTGTGTGTGTTGTTCACAATTTCTTTGTTCCACTTAATTTTCTGTGCTGAGTCATTTTTCTTTACGTATTTTCTTTTCATCTTTTTCATTGCTGTTGATTTTGTTTTCTGAGTCTTTATATTTTTCTAGTTTTTTATTTTGATGTGTAGGATTGTTAGTTTCCTTAATATTTACCCCTATTTTTGTAAATTTATACCAGTATTTTATTTCTTTATATCACCTTGACCTCCTCTCCATATGCAAAATCTATGTCTACAGTTTTTAAATCCCTCTTTTTTGTTTTAATGTGGTCATCTTTTACATATTCACGTCTGTTACCCTATTTTCAGTGTTTTAGCTTTGATTTATTTTGTGACTTTCTTATCTGGGTTGATATCTGGTTGCTCCGTCCTGTGTTCTAGTCTTGGGTTGTTATCTGATGTTACTGATTTTCTAACTGGAGGACACCCTTTAGTATTTCTTGTAATTTTGGTTTGGTTTTTGCAAATTCCTTAAACTTCTGTTTATCTGGAAATGCCCTAATTTCACCATCATATTTGAGAGACAGTTTTGCTGGATATATAATTCTTGGCTGGCGGTTTTTTTCCTTCAAGGCTTTATATATGTCATCCCATTGCCTTCTTGCCTACATGGTTTCTGCTGAGTAGCCCAAGCTTATTTTTATTGACTCTCCTTTGGAGATGACTTTTTGTTTATCCCTAGCCACTCTTAAAATTCTGTCTTTATCTTTGGTTTTGGCAAATTTGATTATAATCTGTCTTGGTGACCTTCTTTTGGGATCTACCTTATGTGGGGTTCGATGAACATCTTGGATAGATAACTTCTCATCTTTCACTGTCTCAGGGAAGTTTTCTTCCAACAAATCTTTAACAATTCTCTCTGTATTTTCTGTTATCCCCCTGTTCTGGTTATTCAATCACTCGTAGGTTATTCCTCTTGATAGACTCCCACATAATTCTTAGGGGTTCTTCATTGTTTTAAATCCTTTTTTGTGATTTTTCCTCAAATAAATTGGTGTCAGGTGCTTTATCTGCAATCTCACCAACTCTGACTTCCATTGCCTCAATTCTGCTCCTATGAATTTCTATTGAGTTGTCTAATTCTGACATTTTATTGTTAATCTTCTGGATTTCTGATTGCTGTCTCTCTATGGATTCTTACAGCCTGTTAAATTTGTCATTATGCTCTTCTCTAATCTTTTTAATTTCCTGTATTGTGTGTTTTGCGTTTTGCTTAATTTCCTTCCTAATTTCTTGAAGATTTCTATATATTAATCTTTTGTATTCTGCTTCTGGTAATTCCAAGAAATTTTCATCCTCTGGAAAATTTCTAGATTCTTTATTTTGGGGGCTTGCTGAAGCCATCATGGATTGCCTCTTCATGTAATTTGATATTGACCATTGTCTCCAAGCCATCAATAAGTTATTATATTTATTTATGTTTGTTTACTGTGTCCTAGCTTCTTGTCTTGTTTTGATATGCCCAAATAGGTTGCTCGTATGAGCTAGTTTGATTCTTGGCAACTTTGAAGCTCTAATGTCCTGTCACCAGGTGGTTAGATATGTTACTATGTATGTGAGCTCAGAAGTCCGCCCACTCCTCCTGTATGGATTCAGCTCAGGTGCACAGATAGATAGCCACAAGTGTGTGGTGTAGGCTCACACAGCCCTAGACAGGCATGGGTGCTTGGTGTAGCCACAGGCATCTGGTTGCAGCAGGGGGACACAGTCCGAATAAGGCAGGGGGCTGACGGCTGCCCCCAAGCGTCCAGGAGGAAGGCATGTCCCTGGTCTCTAGAGCATGTAGGTGGGTGGGTTTTGCAGCCGGATTATGCGCAAAAATGCTGTTGGCTGTAAGGACTGGGGTGCACCTCTTATTCATGGGCCTCTATCGCAGGTGGCTAGGTGGCATGAGTGGGGCCACCAGTCCTCAGGCCCCTGATGTGGGTAGGTGAAGACCCTGCTTAATGGGCAGAGCAGTGTCAAATGTCAAGAACTTGCCACTTCACAGATGAAAAATTTCAAGTTAGATTTCTGGTATATACCCTGTTGTACTGTGGTGATGAGGGCCTATGACGTTGAAATGGGCCCACACAAGTCTATGCAGGGGGAAAGACACTCAAAGTCCGTGGATCCCTTATGCCTGTGCCTAGGCAAAGGAGTTGTGCCTACCTTGGGTTCCTGGCTTAGGGGAGCCAGCAGTTTACTTTTTCCCGTTTGTTAATTTGTTCAGTCTCCAAGGCAGGGAGAATGGCTCCGGGCAAATGAAGGATCCTACTTCCGGTCCAGGGGACTTGGCAATTGCTGAAGCCGGTCTGGGATCCAGTGCAGAGCAGGGAGTGGGGAGGTAAATGGGAGAAAGTTTTTTCCCTAAGTGGGGTGTTTTTGATCCGCGCAGTAGGCTGTACAGAAGCATTTATCTTTAGCTGGATCGAGGACTGCTTCTCTCTGGTTCTGGGTGGCTGTGTAGACTCTCTGGTGCTGGGTCTCTTCCAGTGCAGAAAACATGCCTTCCAAGCACAGCTGCTTGCCTGCCTCACCGCTCACCCCCAAGCTGATCAGGCCTGAAGGGCTCAGGCTCTCGCCATGTCAGTTCTGGCAACTCCTAGATGCTCCCGAACCATCTTTCCCTCCCCCTGTCTCTCAGTCCAGTTCCTCAACTCTGCCTTTGATGTTCAGGGCTCCCAGATTGCCTTATATAATTGATTCACTTGTTTTTTCAGGTCTTTGTTTTAAGAGGGTCCACCAGAAGTGTCTGACTACTCCACCATCTTGGCACCACCTCTACCATCTAGAACTTTAACTTAGGGTGGGCTACTTGGTTCATATTTTTACCTCCAAATAATGAAAAATAGACCTACATTTCTGAAAAGAGAAAAACTAAAGGATTTGTGCAATTTAAAAAAAACTGACACATCACTGCCAAAAATTTTGTCTTCGGATATTTGTTGCAGCCATAAAGACAGTATTAGATTGAGCAGGTCTTTCTTTGCGATTACCAAAGGGTTCACATTTTCAATTTAAGGGTTTCTTTTAGATCATGCTCACATGCTACATAGCTCTCATGAGTCAAGGAGGGAAAAAAATTCACAGAATCATGGGAAATCAGAGAAGTGGAGATAGCTCTGAGTCTTTTACATTTGAGGAAACTGGCTTCATATCTTTAAGTAACTCATTTCTGGTCACCTAGAAAAGTTAGCAACAGATTCACTAAAATATTAGGTTCATGGGATTCTGAGGGCCCTCTCATATGTTTTCCATCACAACATTCTCTCCTTATGGAACGATTCTTGAAAATAAAGTTTTCTTTTTATGTTTATTAAATTAATGGAAGCATACTCTTTAAAACTCAACAGAGATGGGTAATAATGGAAAACAATATTTCCCTTGTCTTGCTCCTCACCACACCCATTCTGCTTTTCAGAGGCTCCACATTTAACCATTTCTGGTTTTATTCTGGTGTTTACCCCTCTGCCTCTAAATGAAATACTCATATTGCCTCTTTTAGACTTACCTACTTTAGACATTGTCTCTTTTCTCATTCTGTAATGAATGCAAATTTAATATATTTACACCATTCACTACTTTTCCTCTCCTCAATCCTCCCAAAACATTTAAAACACTATTCTCAGTTTCTCCACTGGTCATCCTTGCAATTTCAAACAGCATTTTTAATCTCTATTTCTTATCCCATGTCTTATTATCTAGTGCCGCTATAACAGAAATACCGCAAGTGGATGGCTTTAACAAAGAGAAATTTATTCTCTCACAGTCTAGGAGGTTAGAAGTCAGAATTCAGGGTGCCAGCTCCAGGGGAAGGCTTTCTCTCTCTGTCGACTCTGGAGGAAGGTCCTTGTCATCAATCTTCCCCTGGTCTAGAAGCTTCTTCATGCAGGTCCCCAAGTCCAAGGGATGCACTCTGTTCCCGGTGCTGCTTTCTTTGTGGTATGAGGTCTCCCTGTCTCTCTGCTCGCTTCTTTCTTTTATATCTTAAAAGAGATTGGCTTAAATTTTAGATTTATCTTGTAGATTTGAGTTTACATAATTGCCACTAATCCCATCTCATTAACATCATAAAGATAGGATATACAACACATAGGAAAATCACATTGGATGCCAAAATGGTGGATAATCACAATACTGGGAATCATGACCTAGCTGAGTTGACAGATATTTTTGTGGGACATAAGTCACAATTCAATCCATGATATCCCATAACTATAGTTCTTGAGTCTAAATTTTGAAAACAATATACATTAGTCTTCCCACACTTTCCTCCACCTCTACTTCCCATTTTCACTCCAAATATTTCTCACAATCTATCTTTACTTTTTCATTGTCTAGGTTGATTTCAAGGGCAGTGGTGGTTCAGTAGCAGAATTCTCCCCTTCCCTGAGGGAAACAGATTATCTAGAGACTGAGTGCAGAAAAGGAAGAGACTGAGGACTCAACCCTATACAACTTCACATTCTCAAGTTTTTCCAACTTCTAAATAATTCTTCCTATTCAATTGGTTCTCATTTCCTGGAGACCTCGCACCTGGATCTCCTTCCTGCAAAGATTGAGTAGTTGATTTTTAGGACTTCCACATGCTATGACCTGGTCCTTTCCCTCACCGGGTTCCTTATTTCTTATATTCCATGTCTTTCTTGTTTTGAATTTCTACAGTGTTTGCTATATTCTATCCTTAAATAACATCCTAAGAATGTGAGGTATAACACTTTCCATGTTCTGTATGTCTGAAATGTCTTTATTTTTCTTTCATACTTCAATTGATAGCTTGATTGGATGGGGATATATATATATATATATATAAAGTTCTAGGCTGGGGAGAAGTGAAAATAAGAGAAACTTGCTTAGCTCTGTTGTCATCAATTGCACTGATGAGAAGTCTGATACCAGTTTAATACAATTCCTCTGTATATGATCTAATGGTTCTTTCTGGAAAATTTTAGAATCTTGTTTTCCTCATTGCTCTGAAATTTCACAGTGATGTGAATGGGTTTAAGTCTTTATACACTGATTGAGCTGAGTATTTAGTGGATCCTTTTACTCTGCAGACATGGATGCTTTCATTCAAGAAAATCCTCTTGTACTAGTCCTTTGATAATTTTCTGTCCACCAGTGATACTCTCTTCCTGCAACTTCTATTACTATATTTTTTGCAAATAGCGTGCCTACTTAAATAATGTGCTTACACATATAACATGTGGGAATTGGCATAGCATGCTGTAAAAACAGCTTGGGGCCAGTGTCTGACCTCCTCCAACCCCACAAGGGGGCAGGAGAACCAAGATAAACAGCCCAAGGCTGTTTCCTATGAGGCAGAGGTCAGAGAAACCTCCTCTCTCCACCGTCTTTACTGACTCTGACACCAACCGTCCCTCACACAGCACTCTCTACTGGGTTCGATAATTCATTGCAATGGCCACACAGAACTCACAGACCATACTCACAATTAGGGGGTTTATTAGGGAAGTAACAGTTATAATTTAGGCTCAGGAACACTCAAGATACAGTTCTTCCATCAGGATAGCCTCTTCCCAGCCATGCTCACAGGCACACTTCTCCCAGGCCCTCAACCTCTGCCCAAACACACTCAGCTTTCCCGCTCCATGGACTGGGAGGCCCACCTCACTATCTCCTTCTGGTCTCTCCTTCCTTGGTGGTAAGCTACCCCACTCTGCTCCGGAATTCACTTTCTTTTAAGACGAAACTGACCAATTCCCTTGGTAGGCCACAATTACCCTATTACACATCGCCTGGGTGGGAGTTATAAGACCATGGCTAGAAAGGCCACATACAAAAGTAATTAATCACACTGCAGTGCTTACAAAAATAGCGCGTAGGCTCTGTGGTTGGCAAAAAATGTATAATGCTCACATTATTTGTGTAAAAATATGGTAATCAGATTGTTATACATATTAGACTGATCTTCTATGTCTCTTAACCTTCCCCACATGTTTTATGTCTCTTTTTCTCATTTTATGTTCTGGAGCAGTAACATATTTAAACCCCGACACTTGTATTGAATTGTATATTTCAGTGTCATATTTTTATTTCCCAAGAGATCTATCATTCTCTGAATGTTTCTTTGCCTAAATTCTTATACTTGTTTTCCCCCCAATTTATTTTCAAATCTCTGAGTTCTAATTAGAAGGATTGTGGAGGTTTTATTACTTTTTTTTTTTTAGCGACTTTTTTTTATAGATGTTTATTGTGTTTTTTTTTTTTACTGTCATATAACTGGCTTTCCTAAAATGATGACCTCTGATACCATATTGAACAATAAGTTTAAAAAACACTATATATATGGGCAGAATTTGTGGACTGTCTTAGCCTACTGTTATACTGGAAACCCCAAGTGGCAGAGCTTCTCTCTGGGGTCCACGTTAGATGCACTAGCTCTCCTCAGAAAGCTTGTTTAATTTCTTTTGAGAAGAAACTTCCCTCTTTTTCCTGGGAAAAGCAAGTAACTACAAATCTTCCCGTGCATGGATATGGTGATGGTGATGGAGTTCAAATGTTCTATCTATGGACTTGTAATTAGCATCTCTGCATTCTGCTTAACTTCCCTTCATACCTGGCACTTCTGAGTGCTGAGCTTTTTGGGGGTTCACAGGGCAAGTAGCCCCTCTCTGAGCCAATTTTCTGCCTTGTTACCATTCCTTCAGATGGTTTTTTCCTCCCTGAAAGTTTTTTTAGGCCTTTCTCACCTGAAAGTTTCCTCCCCATTTTTAATCGCTCTTTTGTATTCTTTTTCTACTATATTCTGGGGTTTGAGGAGGGAAGGTAAAAAGAGAGGAGAAGAAAATGCATGTAATCAATCCATCTTTATGAACCAAAAACTTTCTTAAGTGTATCCTAATCCTAGTTATCTTTCCACAGCAAGTTCTTCCTTAAACAGTCTAGATAATGGACTACATAACTGTTAAAAGCAAATGAGTGTAGGACTCAGTCATTTAAGGTGTACTTCTTTAATGCATATAAATATTTTCCATAAAAGACTAATCTACCCACTAATCCCAATTAACCACCCACTGCAAAGTGATGGAAATAACATGACAGGTTTTTAATACCACTGAAATGGCTTAATCCTATAGTGTCTTGTTGGATGTTTGCTGAAAATAATTCTGATTGTGCCTGTTGTTATTATGCTGTTAATATTGCTAAATTTAATATCAATACCCACAGAGAGACAATGGTGATTTTTCATGGAAACTCCATGGTTCCAATTTGTACCAACTGAATATTAAATAACTCACAGGAAAGGGCAGGAAGAAGTAATTTATGTATCATTAATTGGATAATATGTTACAATGAAAGCTAAAAGCAACTGAATATGTTTAATGTTTATAAGCGAAAGCTGTGTCTTGAATTCAACTATTTGACTAAATTCAGTTTAAGAAAAAAAAAAAAGAGGTAACGATGAGAAAGTGGGAATAAAACTAAGCCAGTGTCTATGTCAGTCTCCAAATAAAAAGGTTTGACTAAAATTATGTCTTTTCAAGCAGTTGTTTTTGTATCTAAAAATAATCTTACCTTTAAGAACCCACTGCCTTGGAATTGATTCCGAGTAGTTCCGTAGGAAGCCCTGGGGGCAAAAGAGAAGACCTTTACTTAAGTGTAAAGCTAGCCTGAAAATTGCCTCAAGGCAAAAGCCATTACAGGCAGTCCCTGGGTTACAAAGGAGATCTGTTCCTGTGTCTTTAAGTCTTTAAATCGAATTTGTAGGTAAGTTGGAACAAGTGCATATGGTTCTTATTTAACCTTACTTTAGTGCAAGAAAAGGCTCAAAGACTTTTCAATGACTTAAAAGCTGCACGTGCAGCAAGTGAAGGTGATTGTGATGAAGAATTTGTTGCCATTAGAGGTTGGTTCAATCATTTCAAAATGAGGGCAAATTTACATAATATTAAAGGGCAAGTATGAGTTGCCTGAAAGTCGGATGTTTGTTACCCGGGGACTGCCTATATACCCTTCTTTTCCATCCTTTAGACAAGCAAAAACCAGAGCTTCCCACAGATACAAATCAGCCCACCACTCGGCTCTCATTAGCTCTAAGTCTATGGAAATAGTTACAGGCTTGGATCACCTCACCAAGCTCATTAGGTGTTTAAAATTAGGTATTCTTTTCAAGAGCAGCAACAGTTCTTCCTGTAGCACAGGTATATATATAATGACCCCTGAGGCTTTGTTAGGTTAACAAAGTACATTGAAAGTGCTCACTAGGCCTGGTTGGCTGTACTTGTTAGCCCAGGTTTCATACTTAGCACTAAAATAGAGCAGTGATTGATACACCCAAATCCATTTAGATTCTAGGGATTCAGGTCTGATCTTCTTTCATACACTTTTAATGCTGAATCTATTTGTTTATTTCCTATTTTTGAGTATTTTGCGTTGGGGGGGGTAAAACATTCGGTTACTTGTGTCAAATATGCTAAAACCATGTAGAAAAATATTTCTTAGGAGGTATGGAAGAAGCCCTGGTGGTACAATGGTTAAACACTCGGCTACTAACCATTAACTGAAAGATTGGCAGTTCGAACTCACCAGCTGCTCTCCAGGAGAAAGATGTGGCAATCTGCTTCCTTAAAGATTTACAGTCTTGGAAATCCTATGGGGCAGTTCTACTCCGTCCTATAGGGTGACTATGAGTAGGAATCGACTTGACACCAGTGGGTTTAACAGTATGAGGTATGGGATTTAAGAATACACCTCCAATTGAATTCCGCTTTATATCAAGGCCTGTACTGTTCAGCTTCCAGGAGACTAGAAAGTGAAATTGCCTCTGCTCTCTTTGATGTAATTATAGCCATAAGGTGTTCAAAATCTTTTTATTTACGTCAAATTAAGGCAGATATCCACAGCACTGAAGCTCACTGAAATGGCTCTGTTTAATGTGTTTCACATGATTTGTAAGATGCCGGGAAGCAGAGGGACAACTGGGGAGGCAGGATGTGTTCGTGTGCAGTAAAAAGACATCCTGAAGAAGGAATCTGACTGGGCGACCCTCAGCTCAGAATCAGGGGTCAGCTAATGTCTGCAACCTTGATAACTCTCTGCTCCTTGGCTTGCACTATTTCCCAAGTTACCAAGACAATGGAGGAAAGTTGTTCTCCTTATTACAAAACAATGCTGCAGTACGTAAAATGTCAGTCTGTGTGCCCTTTTACCTCATTCAATACAGGTGTAAATCTTGAAGAGGGCATAGAGTTCAACTTGCCTTCAGCATGGAAAAGAAGCAATTACTTAGCTGTTAAGAAAAATCCTAATATCGTTATCAGATAACCCTTATAGCCACCTGATATCTGGCTATTATTTTAATGGGTTTAAAATATATTTTAAAATCTCAAATTCCAATCATATGGAAATAATAACATAAGTTATCATCAAGGTATTTTGCGATAATTCTAAATGTCAATTTAGCATATTTTCATATATTGGTTGTCTAAAGTGAATGAATAGCTTCTTTCAGGAGGTAAATGGCGTTTGGGCAAACAAAAGGGACAATCATATTTAAAGGTCAGTTAATATAGTGAGTTAGTTGTAGTTATTAGTGATGAAATCTCACTATATTATCTTTAAACAAGGTTTCCCCACAATTCTGAATAAAATTATGCACAATGGTTTGGCTGCTTATCGCTTTTGTTCCCATTTTTCTACCATGTTGATAGCCTAATATTTTTTAGCTCAAACCATTTATTTAGTGGGTATCACTAGATTATTTTCTCTAGTTTTTGTACAATAAGGCCTAGCACCATATATATGTCAATGGCACCCATTTTTGTAATTCAGAGAACTGAATTCTTTTCTCTTTTCAGAAGACAGAAATCCTCTTACAATGAGGGAACTAAGCCTTTTAAAAAACCAGAAAATTCACACTTGTTCATTCAGACCTAGGACCATGTTTCTCAAGCCTTCACCTGTGTGATGGCCCCATAACAGCTATTTAAACTAGGCAAGCCTTCTTGCTTACAAAATAAGATACCATTGCAGTATAAAAGCAATTTGCCTTTTCTCTCCACCAAACCCTTCATGCACAGGTATGCATAAGCACATCTACATGCACATATAGCCTTGACTAGTTTTTACCCCAAACTGGCTAAAAATGACTATATAGATATAGAATTGGTCTCTTCAGGAAAACAAACTTTTAATAATTCCAGTTTTTTAACTGGAAATAAAAATTACGATTTTGCAACTATTCTTAAAGTCTCATACCATGAAGATACACACGGTTACTAAGAATTTATTTAAGCCCTCTCCCTTGGTGTGAATTTCTCTGTGAGAATAACAACAACAAACAAGTTAGTACAGTGAAAAATTTGAGCTAAGTAGTCATTTGCTCCAGAGATTTTTTTGAACCCTAATTTTTCTGTATTTAAATATTCCTGTTAATCGTACGACATCTCAGCCTTGGCTCTCCCTACTCACAGGCAGTAACAGTAACCAAAAGGAAACTGAAGTCTGGTGGTCACAATGTGTTTTTAATTTTCATCGCAAGTCAACAGATACATTTTATCATAACCAAATTCATCATGATTATATATTTTACTTGTGATGTTCTCCTCAATGTCTATTTTTTCAAAATTGACACTGAAGTAAAGGAGTATATTCTCAAGTCTGCAGCCTTTGAATAATCCAATTCAAATTTTAGTATGGCCTCTTGAATAGTATTAATAGGAATGAATACAACGCTTTGTTTCACCAGCGAGGAGGGTAGTTTTAAGAGGTTAGCATAATTACTGGTTTATTCACAGGTAAACTAAATGATGAAAACAATCTTTCAAGAAACAAATTTTAAAAAAAAGAAAAATTGGCTTTGTGTTAATGAGGCAGACACACCCTGAGATAATCCCTACCCCCATGAGACAATCCTTTGTATAATTCCCCCTCCTTGAGTGTAGGTGTAATCGGTAACTTGCTTCTAGCCAACAGAGTATAACAAAGATGAAGAGATCTTTCAGAGGTATTTAAGGTCCCAAATTAGTTACCTTTGAGTTTATCAAAAGGGAGATTATTCTAGGTGGGACTGACTTAATCAGGCGAAAGCCTCCTAAAAGAGGGACTTGGTCTTCCTCACTTAAAAGACTCTATACTGGCTTTGAAGGAGCAAGCTGCTATCAGTTGTACAGCTACAAGGAAATGCATTCCATAAGCAACCACATGAAGTTGGAAGAGAAGTCCAGGCCTCAGATGAGAACACATCTCTGGCAAAAACCTGGATTACAGACTAGTGAGACACTGAAGCAAAGAACCCGTTAAATCATTCCTGGACCCTTGTCCTCCAGGGACTGTGAGAGAATACACACGTATTGTTTTAAGCCACTAAATGTGTGGTAATTTGTTATGTAGCAAGAGAAAACTAATACAGCCAAACGATAGAATATTTTTATAGGAAATCTGTGTGGTAGGGTCATTTGTGTTATAAATGAGGCTGGGAATGGATTTGGGAATTTTAGGGGGACTCCTTCAAACCTGTGAACCTTAAACCTCTCTTAAAATTGAGGAAAAGGGAAATAGAACACATTTTCCCAAAGTGGTACGCAAGAAACACTGTAACATCCACCTTACCCCTGTTCTCTCCAGGGCTTTGAACCTAGTTCATTCCCATTTGACCCCTTACTTAGAATTTGCATTTCTAACAAGTTCCTTCATAGGAAGTTATACATAAGAATCACCGGAGGTGATTTAAGAGATGACAAATTGTGAGAAACACAAATTCTCAGCAGGGAACTTGTTAGAAATGCAACTTATCAGCAGGGAGTCAAACCAGAATGAGCTGGTTTGAAGTCCTAGTTCTCTCCAAAATGATCATGAAGATAGAGTCCATGGTCAAATGTTTTTGAAAGACATTGCACATATACTTCCCACTAGCAATCAATATGAGCTATATTGGAATCTGAAGCAAAATGAAAAATTAGTAACACTGATCCTACTTTTATTTAAAATTTTAATATTTTGTTCATCATGGATTTTTGTATTAATTTTGATTTTTTAAAATATTGGAATAAATATTATTTGTCTTGATTACTGAGTGCTTTGGCATCTCCTTAAATTTTGCACCTGTGCCTCACTTAACTTCACTCTAGTCCTGGCTTTGAATTAGATCTTCTTTTTTTTTTTTTTTTAAAAACAGTCTAATTAATTCCTAGCAAATACATCCTTTTCTAAGTTCCTCATAGTTTGAGGCCAAAAGTCCATACCATACATTTATGGTCAATCGATTTTTTGACAAGAGTGTAAAAACAATCAATAAGGAAAAAAAAAAAGTCTTTTCAACAAATAGTACTGTAACAAGTGGATATTCACATATAAAATAAAGTAAGACATATTTCATACGTATACACAAAAATTAACTCAAAACATGTCATAGACTTAAATGTACGAGCTAAAACTGCAAAAATCTTAGATGAGAAATTATAAGAGTAAATCTTTGTGACCCTGGATTAGGCAAAACTTTCTTAGATACCCAAGTGACAAAAATTAAAAATAGATAAATTGAACTTCTTCAGAATTAAAAACTTTAGTTCTTCAAAGGACACTATCAAGAAAGTGAACAGGCAACCCATGGAATAGGAGAATATATTGGTAAATAATATATTTGATAAGGGACTTGTATCTAGATTATGTAAAGATTTCTTTTAACTCAACAATAAAAGGACAAATAACTCAAAATATGGCTGAATGATTTGAATAGACATTTTTCCCAAGAAGATATACAAATAGCCAATAAACACATGAAAAAATATTCAACATCATTAGCCACTAAAAAACCAAAATCCCATTGCTGTCAAGTTGATTCTGGCTCATAGCAACCGTATAGGACAGAGTAGAACTGCCCCATAGCGTTTTCAAGGAGCAGATGGTAGACTCAAACTGCCATCCTTTTGGTTAACAGGTGAGTCCTTAACAACTGTGCCACCAGTGCTCCCGTTAGCCACTAAGGACAGGTAAATCAAAACCTCAGTGAGACACCACTTCATAATCACTAGAATGGCTACATCAAAAAGGCAGATAATAACAAGTGTTGTCAAGGATGTTGAGAAATCGGAGGCCTCATACATTGCTGGTGGGGATGTAAAATGGTGTAGTCACTTATAAAAACAGACAGGCAGTTCCTCAAAATGTTAAACATAGAATTACAATATAGAGTTATGAGCAATTCCAAGAGAAATGAAAACATACATCCACACAAAAACTTTTACGCTAATGTTCATAGCAACATTATTCACAATAGCCGAAAAGTGGAAACAACCCAAATGCCTATTAACTAATGAATGGGTAAAAATAATGTGGTGTATACATACAGTGGAATATTAGTTGACTTTAAAAAGGAATTAAATGCTGATATATGCTACAATATGGATGAACCATAAAAACATGTAAAGTACAAGAAGGTAGTCACAAAAGGCCACATATTGTATTAATCCATTTATATGAAATGTGTAGAATACGTAAGTTTATACAGTCATAAATTAGATTAATGGTTACCAGAGCCTGGGGGGAAGGAGAGAATGGGGAGTGACTGCTAATGGGTACAGGATTTCTTTTGAGGACAATGACAATGGTCCTAAATTGATTGTGATGATGGTTGTACAACTCTGTGAGTATACAAAACACCATTGAATGATGCACTTTAAATGGATGAATTGTGCGGTATTTGAATTATATCTCAGTAAAGCCTTAAAGACGGACCTCATTACCACCAAAATATTGAATGACAAATGAAGCATCGAAAGAAGATGGAAGGAATACACAGAGTCACTGTACCAAAAAGAACTGGTTGATGTTCAGCCATTTCAGGAGGTAGTATATAATCAAGAACCAATGGTAGTGAAGGAAGAAGTCCAAGTTGCACTGAAGGCATTGGTGAAAAACAAGACTCCAGGAATTGACAGAATACCAATTGAGATATTTCAACAAATGGATGCAGCACTGGAGATGCTCATTAATCTATGCCAAGAAATTTGGAAGACAGCTTCCTGGCCAGCCATCTGAAAGAGATCCATATTTGCACCCATTCCAAAGAAAGGTAGTCCAACAGAATTTGGAAATTATCAAACAGTATCATTAATATCATACGCAAGTAAAATTTTACTGTAGATCTTCAAAAACAGTTGCAGCAGTACATCAACGGGGAACTGCCAGAAATTCAAGCCGGATTCAGAAGAGAACATGAACGAGGGATATCATTGCTGATGTCAGATGGATCCTGGCTGAAAGCAGAGAATACCAGAAAGATGTTTACCTGTGTTTTATTGACTATACAAAGGCAATCAATTGTGTGGATTATAACAAATTATGGATAACACTGAGAAGAACAGAAATTCCAGAATGCTTAATTGTGCATATGTGGAACCTGTACATAGACCAAGAGGTAGTCGTTTCAACAGAACAAGGGGATACTGTGTGGTTTAAGTTAGGAAAGGTGTGTGTTAGAGTTGTGTCCTTTCACCATACTTATTGAATCTATATGCTAAGCAAATAATCTGAGAAGCTGAAATATATGAAGAAGAATATAACATCAGGATTGGAGGAAGACTCATCAACAACCTGCAATATGCACATGACACAACCTTGCTTTTGAGGGCTGAAAGTGAAGAGGACTTGAAGCACTTACTGATGAAGATTACAGACTACAGCCTTCAGTATGGATTACACCTCAACATACAGAAAACAAAAATCCTCTCAACGAGACTAATAAGCAACATCATGGAAAACAGAGAAAACATTGAATTCATCAAAGATTTCATTTTACTTGGGTCCACTTTTGAAGGTTTATTTAGACTTCAACAAATATTTGCAATTGCCTTATTTAAAAAAATACATTTAATTTTTTAAATGTTTTATTTTTATCAAATGAGTACCTGAGCATGATTAGAAAATCAAATAGTTGAAAAGGAATTATTTTGAGAAGCTGTTATCCCAAGACAGGTATCTCCACATTCCTATTCTCCAGAAGCAACTCCCTTAACTTGCAGTTTTAGTTCTGGCCTTAACTTCCACATTAATTTATGCCTATGTTGACATTTTTTTTAATTTATCACTTTAGAAACTATCTATTGACTTAGTACTTTGAATGGTTATTGAGTCAGCTATAATTTGTCCTCACAAAAATGCTGACAATCCTCACAATGGATCAATAAGCAATGGAGAAAAGGTTGAAGTCGTCAAAGACTTCATTTTACTTGGATCCACAATCAACACCCGTGGAAGCAGCAGTCAAGAAATCAAAAGAGACATTGCATTGGGCAAATCTGCTGCAGAAGACCTCCTTAAAATGTTGAAAAGCAAAGATGTCACTTTGAGGACTAAGGTGCAACTGACCCAAGCCATGGTATTTTCAATCACTTCATATGCATGTGAAAGCTGAACAATGAATAAGGAAGATCAAAGAAGAATTGATGCCTTTGCATTATGGTGTTGGCAAAGAATATTGAATATACCATGGACTGCAAGAAGAATGAATAAATCTGTCTTGGAGGAAGTACAGGAGAATGCTCCTTAGAAGCAAGGATGGCAAGACTTCATCTCCTGTACTTTGGACATGTTGTCAGGAGGGATCAGTCCCTGGGGAAGGATATCATGCTTGGTAAAGTACAGGGTCAGCGAAAAAGAGGAAGACTCAACAAGATGGATTGACACAGTGGCTGCAACAATGGGCTCAAGCAAAACAACACCTGTGAGGATGGCGCAGGCCTGGACAGTATTTTGTTCTGTTGTACATAGGGTCACTATGAGTTGGAACTGACTCAATGGCACCTAACAACAACAACAATAAATCTTTAAAAAACAAAATACAAATAGTTCATACCAGAGAAGATAAGACATCCATTCTCAGCCTCTACAACTCTGTTTCCTTTTCTTTGGTTGAGTTTCCAGTAAAAGCATTCTTCCCCATGACAGCCTTAGTCAATAATTCCTCTGTTACTGTAAAGTCAAATTTGGCTGCCAAATAGTAAATGAAAAACCGTCATCATGCAAAATTCAACTTTATTTCAGTAGGACTCTACACCCCTCTTTTGATATTGACTTGTCTTTCTGGGGTGGTTTGAAGTAACTTACATGTAAAAGCTCCCCTGGAAAAAGAGCAGGAGGCTTAGAGTCAGAAAGAAGGCATCTGGCATCCCTGGTAACATGCTACAAACCATCCTATTCTTTTTTTTTTTTTTTAAGCTTCAAAAAGGTGAAATATCATGTTTGAACACCTATGCAAAATATTTTGCTTTGTCAAGTTAGATTCTGGCCTCTGCCTTGTTCCCAGGGCAGAATATATTTTCTGAGGTGATCTTTTAAGACTTTAAAAGGATGGACACTTTTATGGGCATGCTATGTCAGTAGTTCTTCATACATTCTAGCATAGATATACACAGATATACATGCATTCCAATTATCGATACTATAAGAAAGCAGGTAGCATGTGAGTGTATGTTTAAAACAGTTTAAATTTCTCACAGGATACAGCATTCTTTGATAACAACTCAAGACAGATAAAATCACAAAGTGCTAGTATTACCATGGTAGGGAGTCACTAAGGGAGTGTGGTTTACAAGACAAATGTTTCCTCTCGTATTTCCTAAATGTATTCAAGGCCTGGAAAGGCTTCAAAAGAATACTATAAGATGAAGCATTGAAGGAACAGGGAAAGCCTCCCAATAAAGTGTTTTGTGGATGTGGTCCTCATTTTCAAACTTTGAAAGCTATGAGAGAGAAAGCTGACTTTCCTTTGCTGTTCCAAAAGGCAAAACTGGTATCATAGGGTAGATGTTACCTATGATAGTTTTTAATTTTACCTCATTATAAACAAGAACTCTTTTAGCAGTCAATACTAGATAGAATAGAACCTCTTGGGGTTTTACATTCCCAGGCACTGGAATTACTCAGAATGAAACTGATAAACCCTGTTTCCTAAGTTATGGAGGGATATGTATACCAAATACAAGTTGGATTATTAGATTTTAACATCTGTTCCACCTGAGATTCCACTTTCTCACCCAGCCTCAAATCATTCATTCAGTTTGAGAAATATTCCCATATAAAGTGCAAATAATCGTAACCACTATGGTATGTGTTAGTTTTATTGCTTGATTTAATCTTAACATCCAGCTAAAATACACTGTACTGAAGAACTGTGCTAGAGTTGTTTTGTTTTCAGAGCGTGGAGAGGAAGACTGAAGCATGACATAGTTTACCCATAAGAACAGCCCAACTAGGAACCTCTTTGGTCTATCAGAAAACAGTTTATGGGCAACAGACTCCTCAAGGGGAACAGAAGAGGGATCACCAAACTCGAATGTTATCTACCTTTCCTGGAGGGTAGAGACAAGATGCAAAGAAAACATAGAACTTTGTTTTCTATTTTGATTGTCCTCCAGTGATTGTCCAACCAAACTCTTGTTGGCTGTGTCACTCAAGTCTCAATACTATTCCCTCTAGGCAAGGTCAGGATGGCTTAGAGAGGTCCTGTTAGCTCTATTTTGGAAACCATATTCATTTTTAAGAAGATCTTTACCATTTACTTCTTCACTTGAGATACAAGTAGGATATTTAGATTTTCTGTCTATTGTCTCATTTATAAAGTAGGAAAAATTATCATTGCATGTTATGGATTGAATTGTGTCCCCTAAATATATGTGTTGGAATTCTAACCCCTATACATGTGATGTAATCCCATTTGGGAATAAGGTTTTCTTTGTTATGTTAATGAGGTCATATTGGCATAGGATTGCCTTAAACCAATCACTTTTGAGATATAAAAGGAGATTAAGCACAGAAGCAAGCAAGGACAAATAGGGGAAGATTGATGCCAACTGAAGATCACCAAGGAACCAAGGAACAGAAGCTAAAAAGGGATGAGGCCTTTTCCCCAGAGCCAACAGAGAGAAAGCCTTCTCTTGGAGCCAGTACCCTGAATTTGGACTTTCCAGCCTCCTAACTGTGAGAAAATAAATTTCTGTTAATTAAAACCACTCACCTGTGGCACCTCTGTCATACCAGCACTAGATAACTATGACACTGCACTAGTAAGGTATAAAAATTAATCTAATGAATTACATACACAGTGGACAGTGAGTACCAAATCATTGCTAGCTATTACCCTAACTACCCACATTCATTTTTAAAATGACCTCAGTAGGTAAGGAGGACTTAGAAAGGACAACGTCTCTCATCCAGTCTCATTCAGCCATAAAGAAAACAGCTGTAGGCAGGGCTGGGTTTGAATTTCAAGGAAAAGAAGCAAAGTCCAAATGTTAAGGATCCATCAGCGTTGTTGCTTCTCTGCACAACATAAGGGGGAACAGGACTAAGAAACACCATATTCATTATCCCTTCTATAACTGTCACGCCACATATTCCAACACGGCTCCACAGAAAATACGCAGAAGATAGCCAAAACGTTCATTGGTAAGTTATTGGCTTTGTATAATATACATTTGTATAATATACAGCTACAACTGTAAAGGCAGATGTGTAATATATGGCTGGCACCATTTTTATTTTCTTATACGTCTTGCTACTCTCTGGGGGCAATGCTCTAGCGACTGCTGAATTATAATAGCTGCTTTCTTTCTCAGTACACAATTTGACAGCATTTATTCTTTCCTTCAGTGAACATAATTACTTCACATATGGAACCTGTGATAGCCTACAGGCATCTGAGAGAAACCAGAATCATGCAATCTGTCCCCTTTGAGAGCTTAATTTACATTCACAAGTGTCATTTTATTAAGGCTGGCATCATGTAGGATAAAAATTACAGGTCAGCAATAGCATGTCACTGGGAAGTGTGCTTAAGTCAATAATGTGGTATTACGTCTGGGATAATTTTACAAGAGAAATCTCATAGGAGGAATCTGACCCTTATTTCTTAGTTTTCAACTTTACTATTACCCACAAGGTAATTCATTTAGAAATAAGTATAGTAGCAAATAGTTTAGCCTGATGTAAATATTTGTGCTGTGTATAACATCATCTACAATCTTTATGAACGTGGAGGATTTACCTTGCTAACTATTAAAAATGGGCTTCTTCAGATTTGTATAATCAAAATGGCAACAGTTTGAAGCCGGTGCTCTTCCTTTTGGCCTGGTTGAGAGCAGAATCTAAGATCAGTTTACTGACCCTTTCCATCATAAGTAAAACATTGTGGTTTAACAGACGATTCCTGGGGATGGGAGGTGTGAGGTAAGCTATAGGCATTACAACAACCAGGGATTGTTTCTCTGTTTGAACAGGGAGGGGATCTTGAGATAGAGATTCCCATTTGGTTCCCTCTTCTGTTGATGAGGACAGAAAATATTTTAACATGAGAAGTTAGGGATGCTCAGTAAAGTCTAAACTGTGCTTTCATCATGATACTACATTCTTTTTACCAAATGCATGGTCTAATAGTTAACCAAACATAACTCTCAGATGATAAGGATGGCACACACTCTACAAATACCTGAACGCCATGGGGTTGGACTAGAACAAGCCTTCAGCACAGTTGCTGAAGATTCATTCATTCCACTAGGGATAGGCAAAAGCTCATACTTTTGATCAATGCATCAATGATAAGTCAAGGCTGAATCATGGAAGGGTAAAGTTAAGAATTAGGGGAGCGATACTGAATTAATAGTAGCAAGAGTCACTGAAGCCCAAGCAGGCTAAAGTCAAAAACCATCGCAAGATCCTGAATACTTTTTTGAAGCAAGGTACCAGGGCTGTGCAGACCAGATTAACTGCTTTGCCTTAGGTTTGTTTACTAAAAGTACCACTTTTGAAGCCTTATTTAGACCTCACCAAATCTTTGCAATTGCCTTATTTAAAATAATATTAATAACAATTTTTAAAATGTTTTAGTTTTATCAAACAAATTGCCTGGATATGATTAGAAAATCAAATAGTGGAAAAGTGATTATTTTAAGAAGCTGTTATCTCATGGGAAACCCTCGTGGCACAGTGGTTAAGTGCTATGGCTGCTAACCAAAAGGTTGGCCATTCAAATCCACCAGGTTGGAAACTCTATGGGGCAGTTCCACTCTGTCTTATAATGTCGCTATGAGTTGGAACCGACTCGAGGGCAATGGGTTTGCTTTTTTTTTTGGTTTGGTTATCCCGTGACCCATATCTCCACACTGTTATTCTCCAGCAGCAACTCCTTTACCTTTCAGTTTTAGTTCTAATCTTAACTTCCATATTACTTTAACTTATGCCTATGTTGACTTTTTTTATTTGTCACTTTAGAAACTATCTGGTACTGTCTTGAATGATTATTGAGTCGTCTATAATTTGTCTATAGGTTGATTTTTATAACTGAGAACTTAAAGTACTTATATTATTATGCTTATGTAAACATTGGTCACTGTAGAGACCAGTAGCGTACTATGAAGTAGCGTACTTCTTTCTCCACAGCTCTAAAATCTTGAGACTTTTGCTACTCAAATGAGAACATTCTGATATCCAATTCAAATGCATTGTCTTTATTTATATTATAAAAATTATTCATTTCCATGTCATAATGTTGACTATATATTTGGACGTGCCTTTCTTGTATGGAGCCCTGATGGCACAGTGGTTAAGAGCTCAGCTGCTAATCAAAAGATCATCAGTTCAAATCCACCAGCTACTCTGTGGAAATTCTACAGGGCAGTTCTACCCTGTCCTATAGGGTCGCTGTGAGTCAGAATTGACTCGATGGCAATGAGTTTGGGTTTTGGTTTCTTCTACAGGTATTGTTTTTTCCTGCACTTTCATTGCTTTTTTTTTTTTAGTCTTCGTTCTATGCCTTTATCATAGTTTCAATTTTTTTCCAATTGGGCAAAGAGTTGCAAAAATTCAATCAAATCTATTTCCTCAGCCCAGGTTCTTTCCTCTTGGAGTGCTAAATTTTCCTACTCTAATGAGTACCCATTGCTCCTATAGAGCTATCATCCTGCAATTGCCCTTTATTGCTTTCCATAGATGAATTTAGCATGATATAAACTATAGTATATTTTTTCACTTCTCAAAAATTTTATTTGGAAAGAAATATAGATGAATTTCCCTAACTTTGAGTGGTAATATTTCCTGCATAAATCTACAAGTCTTTTTTTTTTTTAATTTCTATATTAAAGTTTTTCTAAGGCTAAGAGAGGTAGACTTTCATAATAGAATAAGCGCTGGTTTCCTTATCAGTCAACTCTAAATTATAGCACTTAATATCTTCATGACACTGGGAAAGAATCTTAATCACATGGAGACTCAGTTTACACATCTGTAAACTGGAGATATCTATAAAACCTACCCATAGTGTTGTTACGAGAAATAAACAACTATATGCAAAGTGTTTAAGCACTGTTTGGCATGGAGTAAGAATTAAATAAATGTTAGTAATTATTATTATTAAATGTTATGTATATTAATTCTACTTTCTGAGGTTGATGTTATTATTTTCAGAGTTGCTCAAGAATGAAAAATTATATAGGTTAAACTCCTGGCACACTGTTTAACACTGAGTAAGCTCTCAGTATATACTAAATATAATTCTCCTCCTTATCTTCATTGTATGCACTTGAAAATAAAATATTATGGTCTTTGAGCTCATTAAAACTTTCTGAATCATAAGGAAAGAAAAAATTACTGTATTCATTTATCATAGATCATCATCTACTGACTATTTTCTCTTTATACAACAATATTTATGGCTTTATAACCTGTGTCCATTAGACTCTGGGAAATACGAGAAAAGTATAAGGATTCTTTCTCTTACAACATTTCCATGAAGGTTAAAGTATGGAACACATATATTAATCCTATCAAAATTTCAGTTGCTAATCAGGATACTTCATAGGTTTCTCAATATACCTCCTTCCTCATTCCCTGGAGTGAACATTGATTAAGATACCCTCCCTCTGAATTTTTTCAGTTGTATAAGCCAATAACTTCCCTTGAATATTTAAACCCCTTTGATTTGGGATTTCTGATATTTTCAACCAAAAGAATCTTAACTGATTCAATCAATAAATAAACCCGGTTGAGTCAGCTAAGAAAATGCCTAATTAAAAAACACAAAAAACAAAAACCTCTAAGGTTCACTATGCACCTTGGAATCTCTATAGGGTAGTTCTTTTCTGTCCTATAGGATCTCTATCAGTCGGAATCAACTCGATGACAATGGGTTTCTTTTTTTTTTTTTTTCTTATGTGCCATAAAGGAGCTCTGGTGGTACAGTAGTTAAAGCACTTGGCTGCTAACCAAAAGGTTGGCAGTTTGAACACACCAGCTGTTCCACAGGAGAAAGATATGGTAGTCTGCTTGCATAAGGATTACAGCCTTGGAAACCCTATGGGGGCAGTTTTACTCTGTTCTATAGGGTCACTATGAGTCAGAATCGACTCGATGGCAGTGGGTTTTGATTTGAATGTGCCATAACTCTTCCCTGGATTCAAAGAAAAATATGTCAACACCTACCCTCAATGAGATTACAGTCTATTGAAAAAAACTACTATGCTATCAGTGCAACAATGAAGAGGCACTAACAGGATACAGAGAAAAGGGAATACCTAATTCTTTCTGAGTGATTAGAGGATGAGAAGGATAAGAAAGACTTCTAAGAGGAGGCAATGCTTGTACTACATCTAAAAAGATGATTTTTTAAAAAATCATATATCTTTTGGTTGTAAATGCTGGAACCTAACTCAAAATGTTTTAAACTGAAAAGGAAATGCATTGTCTCAATAAACGAGAAGCATGTTTAATCTAATCACCCAATCAATGCCATTCAGAATCTGGCTAACATATCTCTGTTCTGCCTTTCTCTATACATTTTAATTTTCAGACAAGCTTTCCATGTGATGGTAAAAATGACGCTGTAATGTCCACTGTATCTTACCCTTTTACCATCTCCAAGAAATAGAAGAGAGCTTCTTTCTCAGTGGTTTTAGCAACTTTTTAAAAAAAATGTATCCCACTGTTTTTTAGCCTTCATTTTTTCTTAAGATTCATTTGTATCATTTCTCCCTGAATATATTTCATTTTCTGTGACTTCTTTCAAATTTTTCTCTTAACTTTTGGTTTTCAACAGTTTGACTATAATGTGCCTAGGTAATATTTTCTTTGTATTTATCCTGTTTATGTTATTCACCAAATTTGGAAAAATTTCAGCCATTATTTCTCTATTTTTTTTTTTCTGCCTCATACCCTTTCTTTCCTCTAGTACTCCAATTACATGTATATTAGGACTTTCAATTATTTTCCACAGGTCCCTGAGTTTCTGTTAATCTTTTTCAATCTTTTTCTCTGTTCTTCAGAATGAAAAAAATTTGATTTATTTTTAATTTCACCAACTAGACTTCCTTTGTTACCTTCATTCTGCTATTGTAGTCATTCAGTGAATTTTTTAAATTTTCAGATATTGCATTTTCTCGTTGTATAATTTTCATTTGATTTTTTTATATATATATATGTTTATATTGCTCTGAATCACAGTACCACTTAGTTGCTGCATGACCTGGGAAAGTCACTTAATTTCTCTGAGGCTCCACTTCTTCATAAGTGAAATAGACAAAATTATTGCTATAAGTCCCTGGGTGGTACAAATGGTTAACAGGATCGACTGCTAACGGAAAGGTTGGAGGTTCATATCTACCCATAGGTGACTCAGAATAAAGGCCTAGAGATCTACTTCTGGAAGATCACAGTTGTAAAAAACCCAATGGAGCATAGTTCTACTCTAATGCATATGGGATTATCATGAGTTGAAATCCACTCAACAGCAACTTTTTTTTAAATTGCTAAAATGCAAAATGATTGTTAAGATTAATATTTTCTACAGTGTTTTACAGTAAAAGCAGCTATTATCATAGTGTATTATTTTAATGGCCTCCTAACTAGTATCTACTGCCACTCCCTTTACACTAAATCCTCCACTTTATGCCAGAATTATCTTCATATAATATAAATTAGAATACTCTCTTTATTAAAAGACTTAACGATGTCTTAATACTGACAATATATTAATTCTTTTATTTCACCCCTAATAGTTTTCATAATCTGGCTCAAATCCACTCTACCGGATTCATTTCATACCATTTCTCCTATATTCTCCACACCCTAGGCATGCCTCATCACTTGCTGCGTCCCAACATGGAGATCACTATAACAATTCTGTTTTTGCTTATACTGTTTCTTAAATCTAGTGTTACCCTTCACCTATTCCCAACCTCTCATTCATGTATCATCCTGCAAGATCTAGCTCAAATGTAGCATCATTTGTGTATTCTTTCCTAATTTTCTATGGGAAAGTTGGTCTCTCCTTTCGTTGTGATTGCACTTTATTCATGTCTCTACTATTGTACTTCAATTTTATTATAATTATCTACACATGTGTCTCCACCTCCACCCCCGCCCCCCAGTCTGTACCAGACTATAAGTTCCTTGACAGCATGAACATGTCTTACTCAGTTTTGGCTTTTGAGGTCATAAATATAAACCTATGAGATATCTAGATTAGTCATTGCATAGAGACAAAATTAGATTAGTGGTTTCCAGGGTCTAGGGGAAGGGATGAATATCAGGAGTTATTGGAAAAAAAAAATGGTTAACTTTTTCCACAGCATTGTTATTACATATTAAAACAATTAATGGGGGGAAAAAACACATCCTATTTAAAAAAACAACAACAAAGTATTAACAATGTTGAAAACAAATACACTCTTTGACTCAAGAATTATAACAGAGGGAAAAGCTAAAAATAATATTATATCTTGAATAAATACTGCTAGAGGTGAAAATCAAGCATACTTATAAAGAGGGAAAAAAACTGTATGCCTTTTACAGATGTTAGAATAGATATACAATAAATATTCATTCTTAATATTGACTCTATTATCTATATATAGCTGCATAACATATTATCCCAAAATTTAGCAGCTTAATATAACAAGCATTTATTATCTCATGGCTTCTGTGGGTCAAGAATCCTGGCACAAATTACCTGGGTACCCTGGCTCAAGGTCTCTCACAGGGATGCAATGAAGATGCTGGCCAGGACTGCAGACATCTCAAGGATCAACTGGAGAATACTCCACTTCCAAACTCACTCACGTGGTTGTTGTCAGGCTTCAGGTCCTTGCTGGCTGTTGTCTGGAGTTATGTTTCTTGCCATGCAGGCCACTCCATAGGACAGTTTTCAACATGGCAGCTGACTTCTCTCAGAGCTAGTAAACAAAAGTGAGAGAACACTCAAGATGAAAAGCAGTCTTTTTATAACCTAATCATGGACGTGACATCTCGTCACTTCTGCTATATTGCATTCATTATAAAAGCAAGTCACTAGGTCCAGCCCACCTGTAACAAAAGTAGATTTCACAAGGGTGTGAATTCCAGGAGGCAGGGATCATTGGATACCATCTTACATGTTGCCCACCACAATGACAATTACCAGCTTCAAACAAGTTTTTTTTTTCTAATAATAAAATAAATCACCATTGCAGAAAATTTGGAAACTAATGTGTAGAGAGAAGGAAAAGCAATTTATATTTCTACCAATTTATATTTCCTCCAGTTAATACTCTGGAGAGTATAACATTCCACTTTTTAAAACATATTTTTATAAAGTTGGCATGATTACATACATATTCCTTTTGTTTTCATTCATTATTTTCCTATGTTTCTACAAATGCCATACAAAGTATTTTAACGGATATACCTTTGTTTATACATTCTGTATGTGTTGAATGTTTAGTCCCTTTACTTTTATTTATTTATTTATGCTATTGTATACAATGCTACTATTGTATCGTTATCTCCTAGGATTAGAGTCAATAAGCAGTTTTGAAATGAGTTAGTATAACTTAAAAGTTTGTGTGCTAGAAATAAATAATTTCATAAATGGGTGCAGGAAATTTCAACTACCATAATGGAAAGAGCATACTTATCCTGTGCCGTTTTCAGAATGTGACTTTTTTATTTCTTCACCATTGGTTTGTTTAGAAGTTTCATCTAATGGTATTTACTTTGATCTAATCAGGGGCATCTTTGGTTTGTGCCTCCTATTTCTTCTTTAGAGGTGGTAAATACATACTTTAGCAACAGATCATATTCCACAGGATGACAGAATAACCCTGATGCAATTATTTTTATTAGTAGCAGTAATAACCTTTGTTTAGTGTTTTCTCTTGTGAAGAACATTAAGATAGGTATTAGTATCATCTACACATTCCAGAAATGTAGAGTTTACAGTTACTTGGCCCAGGTCATCCAACTATTAAGTGACAGAATATGCAAATTACATAATTGGTCGTATTATGAAAATTAAACACAAATACATACACACACACACAAAAACCAACTGCATACTTAACTACATTTCCAAATGAAGGCTTCAGGTTTATGTAATTTCAGTTTACACAAAAACCAATCAACATCCTAATCTATATCTTCAAATCAGGATTTCAGACTTATTTAAATTCAGTTTACCTGAAAACCAACTAATGTGCTAAACCACATCTTCAAATCAGAATTTCAAGCTTATATAATTTCATTTATACTCTAAGGCTGCTGATTCTCTGTATGTAGCATCTTTTGGAATTTTGAAGGACTTCCATGGTAACCCTGATTACTTTTCTTAAATTTGGAAAGATAAATTTGCTAAGGAAAATTTTACATATATATGTACAAAATCATTTGTTATATACTTGCTAGGAATGTTTATCATATGTGAAAATAAATACATAATATATGAAACATAATACCTATGAGGGGTATCATTGCTGTTGTTAGATGGATCTTGGCTGAAAGCAGAGAATAACAGAAAGATGTTTACCAGTGTTTTATAGACTATGCAAAGGCATTCGACTGCGTGGATTGTAACAAATTATGGATAACACTGCAAAGAATGGGGATTCCAGAACCCTTAATTGTGCTCATGCAGAACCTGTACATAGATCAAGAGGCAGTTGTTAGAAACAGAGCAAAGGGATACTGCTTGGTTTAAAATTGGAAAAGGCATGTGGCAGGATTGCGTTCTTTCACCTTACTTATTTAATGTCTGCTGAACAAATAATCCTAGAAGCTGGGCTACATGAAGAAGAATGAGGCATCAGGATTGGAGGAAGACTTACTAACAACCCGAGATATGCATATGACAAAACCTTGCTTGCTGAAAAGGAAAATGACTTGAAGCACTTACTAATAAAGGTAAAAGACTACATACAGGCCTCAGTATGGATTACATGTGAACATAAAGAAAATGAAAATCCTGACAACCGGACCAATATACATCATGACGGTGAATAAACTGAAGTTGTCAAGAATTTCCATTCTTCGTGGATCAACAGTCAATGCCCATGGAAGCAGCACTCCAGAAATCAAATGATGTTTTGCATTCAGAAAATCTGCTGCAAACTACCTCTTTAGAGTGTTAAAAAACAAAGATGTCACTTTGATGACTAAGGTGCTCCTGATCCAAGTCATGGTCTCTTATGCATGCAAAAGCTGGACAATGAAAAAGGAAAACAGAAGAACTGATGCATTTGAATTGTGGTGTTGGTAAAAAATATTGACTATACCATGGACTTCCAGAAGAACAAACAAAGTTGTCCTGGAGGAGTACAGCCAGACTGCTCTTTAGAAGAAAGGGTGGCAAGACTTCATTTCACTTAATTTGGACATGTAATCAGGAGGGACAAATTGTTGGAGAAAAGCATCATGCTTGTTATAGTAGAGGGTCAGTGAAAAAGAGGGAAACCCTCAATGAGATAGACTGGCACCGTGGCTGCAACAATGGGTTCAGATAGCAATGATTAAGAGGATGGCATAGGACTGGGCAGCATTTAGTTCTGTTATACCTAAGGTCGCTGTAAGCCAGAGCCATCTTTTTTTTAATTTGTTTATTTATTGTTGTAATTTAAGTGAAAGTTTACATTTCAAGTTAGTCTCTCATACAAAAATTTATACATATGTTGTTATGTGACCCTAATTGCTCTCCGTATACTGTGACAGCACACTCCTCCTTTCCGCCCCTGATTTCCCATGTCTATTCAACCAGCTCCTAACCCTCTCTGCCTTCTCATCTCACCTCTGGACAGAAGCTGCCCATTTAGTCTCATGTTTCTACTTCAGCTAAGAAGCACACTCTTCATGAGTATCATTTTATGTCCCACAGTCCAGTCTAGTCTTTGTCTGAAGAGTTGGCGTCGGGAATTGTTTTAGTTCTGGGTTGACATAGAGTCCAGGGGCCGTGCTCTCAGGGCTTCCTCCAGTCTTAGTCAGACCATTAAGTCTGGTCTTTTTACTAGAATTTGAATTCTTCACCCCACCTTTCTCCTGCTCCATCAGGGACTCTCTGTTGTGTTCCCTGTCAGGGCGGTCATTGGTGGTAGCGGGGCACCATCTAGTTCTTCTGGTCTCAGGCTGATGAAGTCTCTGGTTTATGTTGGAGCCGTCTTAATGACACCTAACAACAACTACAACATATTAAAAAGTATACCTCATAAATTTGCCAAGGACAATTATATATACAAACACACTTGATACACACACATACACTTTTTCCTAAGCCTTAAAAATGAGAATTATGGACATATATTTTTGAAGGGAAAGTAGGGGTTTTCGCACGTAGTTTTTGTTGGTAAAAGTTATCCCTTGAACCTCCAGAAAGGGTCTCTCCTATTTCCTCCCCCATTTGGGTGGATTTTTAAAAAATTTTGATTTTGAAGTAAATATAGATTAACAGGAAGTTATAAAGTTAGTACAGAAAAATCCTGTGTACCCAGTCTCCACGAATGCTTACATCTTATATAACTACCCTACAATATCAAAACCAGGAAACTGATATTGGTATAATGTGTGCTTATAGCTCTATCCATTTTATCACAAGTGTAACTTAATATAACTACCACCACAATCAAGATATAGAACTATCCCATCACTATAAAGATCTCCTTCTTGCTACTTCTTTATAGTCACACCCACTTCCTTCCCCCCACCAGGTCTCTAACCCCTGGCAATCACTAATTTTTTCTCCATCCCTGTAATTTTGTCATTTCAAAATGTTATATCGGTGGAACCATATAGTTTGTGACTTTTTAGATTGGATTTTTTTTTTTTTCATTAGGCATAATGCTTTCCAGATCCACCCAAGTTGTTCTGTGTATCAATAGTTCATTCAGTTTCACTGCTGAGTAATATCTCATGGTCTGCCTATTAGACAGTTAGTGTAACCATTCTGGGTGGATTTTTTTAACTAAGAATCTGAACTGGACTTGCAAATGAGAGCATGGGGAAGAATCTTTTCTACCAGTAAAGCATTCTTCTTGTACTAAGAGTTTCTTTGTTTTTGTTTTGTTTGTTTTTTAATGAAGAAAATAATTGAAGAGGGTAATAATAAAAGTGAAAAATGGTTAATGCAGTTTTCAGGCTGAATAAAATAAATGCTGAATAATACTGAGTTCTAGAATATTGTTTAGATTCTGATTTTCTGTTGAAATACCTTGTTCCTACACGTGAAATTCACGCAAGTATTAGTGGAGCCCTGGTGGCACAGTAGTTAAAAACTCGGCTGCTAACCAAAAGGTTGGCAGTTTGAATCCACCAGCCACTCCTTGGAAACCCTATGGAGCAGTTCTACTCTGTCTTATAGGGTTGCTAAGAGTTGGAGTGTACTCAATGGCAATAGATTTGATTTGGTTTGGTTATCAGTGTGGTTTGGTTATCAGTGTTCAAAGAGCTATGTAACAAATTACGCAAGCAGAAAGACAAAGCAAGAAACAACTGTATGGACTTAGAGCCAGATATAGTATGTTTTAAAAAATCAGAAGTTCATCACTAAATATATATGTTCTAACAAAAAGTATTCTAATAATTTATTTTTAATCCATGACTTTATTTCCAGGCCAATATAGTTCGATGAAAGGTCTGAAAGAAAAATAAAATAAATTCCATCTCCAAAAAAACTGTTTTTTTCCAGTTGTGCAAGTTTCCAGTGTGCTCCATCATATTTTCCCACAGTTTTGTATGAAATGTGGTGTGGCAACCAGAAACCCAGCCACCGCTTTCCTGACGATGCAATCTCTCATCTTTTGATTTGCATTCTGATTGCCAGCAGGTTTCTGAAGTGCATTATCCTGTTTATTGCTATTTATAACTTAAAAGACTGATATTAAAAACTCTAGTGGGACAATTAAGACTTTATTTGTTCAGGAGATTTGTGGAATCTATCTTATTCTCAAATAAGATTTGTTTTTATAAATTGTTTTCTAAAATAATCTACCTGATATAAATGTCAAAATGTAACCAGACTATGCAGATTTCATGATGGGTAGAACTGCAGATTTTGTGATTCTAGGTAAGAATTCCTATAAAACAAATAAAAGCTTAATATCTTTAACATTTAAAGAGCTCTTAGAAATCAATAAAACACACACATTCCTCAGTAGGCACCTGCTTTAAAAATGAATACAAATGGCTAATAAACACATTTAAGCTATTCAATCTCAGTAGTAATAAAGATGCTAATCAAGATAGCATTCTGATAACATACCACACTTGCCTTTTTTTTTTTTTTTTAATTTTAGTAACAATATCCAATGTTGGGAAGTATTCAGGGAAATAGTCCCTCTTTTGCTCAGCTGAAATGTGATTTAGTAATGTGTGCCAAAGCCCTTAAATTACTGCAAATCTTTTACTCTGCAATTTTATCACAAATGGTAATGGATATGATAAAAGTTTCTATATAACAAATTAGAAACAATCTAAATGACCAAAGACTGGAGATTGATTAAATAAATTATATAAAGCAATTCTAGAGTAAATTCTAAGTAGTAATTAAAAACTACATACTAAAGGATACATAGCAGATATTTATATACTTGTATTTTAACTGAAAATAATTTATATAGCTCTTCCAAATTTGGATGCTTGTGTGTATGTGTATATATTCCCCAAATATTTTCTAACACTAATCATAGCATAAAAAAATAGACTGGGATGAAAATACACTAAAATATTAGCAGCTGTGTTATTACAGGTATTTTTTCTAACTGATTTTACTTATTTTTATTTTCAAAATTTTATACAGTCATTATGTATTACTATCAAAATCAACATAAAAATAAAAATAAAATGAAATGAAAGATCTTTTAAGAGGCCAGAGAAAGGTATACCATTTCTCCTGCTAAATTTGATAAGAATGATAGCTCTTAGATGAGGATTCAGAGATCTGTTTTGCATGTCATGAATCCTTAAAAAGAAAGCAACTTAATTTAGCTAAAGAAAAAATAACAACATTGCTAATACTAGAATGGCGACTTGAAGTACAATGACTCATCTTCATTATGTATTCATTACTTTAAGCTCAAATTAGAAGACTTGAGGAATAATAAAACTCCTTGGTTCTCAGACTTTTGGATTCCACTGGGGATGAAGGCCTCTCCCTTCTTTATGCTCCACATCCAAACATGTGGTTCGTCTGGCAGACCGCTCTACAACCACCTGGGCCTTTAACTTATTTATATGCTGACCAACTAACTGTAAAGTACTTAGCTAAAACTGTATCTATTGCTTCTGCTTATGGGAATTCTAAATCTCTCAGCCTGCATTCTCTTGTGATTCCAGAATGCATTTACTCTCTGTGTGCATTTGCCAAAAGGTCTCATAAAATGTTGGAGTAAAAAGACAACGTAGAAAGGGCCTTTCTATATAGTTTCTCTGAGGCAGGTTATTACCATCCCTGCTCAAACACCCTGCACGTTCAAGAAAAGTGATTCCATTTTTTTCTCACTCTACGTGCCTATCTATACATACTCTACATTCCAGCCATATCAAACCATTTCCTGTTTCCCAAACAACTCCATGCACTTTCACCAACCCATGCCTTTGCTTGTGCTAGCTCCTTAGTCTATCCTCAGTACATCCTTGCCCTTTACACCCTCCTGTTAAAACCCAACTCATCCTGTTTATGGACCAGTTTTATTATTCTATTATTGCCTCCTCCTTTTTTGATATTTCTTTCAGGATAAATTCATTGCTCCTTCCTTTGTTCTCCTTGAGCACTTCATTTGTACCTTCTCATGGTATATATCATCTCATGTATTTGATGAGAATGATTTACCCACCTCCCTGCTATAGTAAGAGATCTTTGTTGCTTTTGTTAGTTGCTACTGGCGAGTCAGATTCATGGTGACCTTATGTACAACAGAAGGAAATGTTCGTCGGTCCTGTGTCATCCTCATAATATTGCCAATACATTCGAGTCCATTGTTGTGGCTATGTGCCAATCCATCTCACCAAGGGTCTCCCTCACCCCCGTTGGCCCTCTACTTCACCAAACATGATGTCCTCCTCTAGAGACTGATCCCTTCTGACAACATGTCCAAAGTGAGTTGGACAATATTCTGTTGTGAACTATAAGGTTTTCATTGGTTAATTTTCAGAAGTAAATCACCAGGCCTTTCTTCTTAATCTAGCTTAGTCTTGAAGCTCTGCTTAAACTTCTGAACCAGGGTGATGCTCCTGGTATTTGAAATACCTGTGTCATAGCTTCCAGCATCATAGCAACACGCAAGCAACCACAGTACAACAAACTGACAGACGAGTGGTGGAAGAGATCTTCAAACGTAGGAAATATGTATTTTTCCCTTTTTCATTTCCTGTAACATGTAACTAAGGACTATTTATACAGAAGACACTCAGAAAATATTTGGTGAACTAATATTGCTGACTAATCTAACTATATTGATGTTTTTACAGTAGTCTGGATTGATGAGGGATGCCTGAATTATAGAACACGTTTAAAAGAAAAGACCAGTAATACCACAGCTAGTGTATTATCTTCCCAGTCTGTGTTCTAGCATAAAAAACAACATATTTTTTTAAATAACATAATCGATTGAATAACTTCTGGATACCTTTTTTTTCTCCTCATAAAAATGATTATCTCTGAAGTGCTTGAAAGCAAGTTTTTGCATTTATCTATAAACTGCCTCCTATTAATCTTATTTATATTGATAATTTTCTTAGTAAATGTATTTAACATCAGAAAAATCGTAAACTCCAAAAAAAAGTGAGGTTGACTCATTCAACATATATTTACTGACCACCTGTTATGTGTAGGTACAATTCTAGGTGTTAGGGAAATAGCAGTTAACACACACACACACACACACACACACACACACACGTGTACACACATCTGTGCCCTCCTAATTAAGTAAAATATATAGTGTATAATAAATGATATGAAGAAAAATAAAACAGTGAAAGGATATCAGAGTTGCGTGGCAAAATAAATTCAAATAAGTTAGACTTTGCTATAGATCTCATTTAATATTTTTTATTTATTGTTTCGTGTTTCTTGAATAAGTCTAGATTCTCTACATTTTTAAAATATTATAAAAAACACAATGGAGCCTAAATTGAACTGAAGGCATAGAGCTATGTGTTATAATGCTGAAATATGGTCATGGCTATTTGAAGAACTCAAAAAAATGAGAAAAATGTACATATATGTAAAAGAGGTAAATTTATATAGCTCACTGCAATCAATAAAGTAAAAGTCAGATAGTTATGTGTTTGTTTGTTTGTTTTCTTTCTTTTTGTTTTTTTGGATTGTTGTTGTCAGGTGACCTCGAGTTGCTTCCGACTCATAGCGATCCCTACTGAAACAGAAGGCAACATTGCCCAGTCCTGCGCGGTTCTCATTATTGTTGCTATACTTGAGCCCATTGTTGCGGCAACTGTGTCAATCCATCTCGTTGAAGGTCTTCCTCTTTTACACTGATGCTCTACTTTACCAAGCATGATGTCCTTCTCCAGGGACTGGTCCTTCCTGATAACATGTCCAAAGTATATGAGATGAAGTCTCACCATCCTTGCCTCTAAGGAGCATTCTGGCTGTACTTCTTCCAAGACAGATTTGTTTGTTCTTTTGTCAGTCCATGGTATATTCAATATTCTTCTCCAACACTATAATTCAAAGGCATCAATTCTTCAGTCTTCCTTATTCATCATCCAGCTTTCATGTGCATATGAGGTGATTAAAAACATCATGGCTTGGGCTAGGTGCACCTTAGTCCTTAAAGTGACATCTTCGCTTTTTAACACTTTAAAGAAGTTTTTTTGCAGCAGATTTGCCCAGTGTAATGTATTATTTGGTTTCTTGACTGCTGCTTCCATGGGTGTTGATTGTGGATCCAAGTAAAATGAAATCCTTGGCAACTTCAATCTTTTCTCCGTTTATTATGATGTTGCTTATTGCTCCAGTTGTGAAGATTTTTGTTTTCTTTATGTTGAAGTGTAATCCATCCTGAAGGCTGTGGTCTTTGATCTTCATCAATAAGCACTTCAAGTCCTCTTCGCTTTCAGTAAGCAAGGTTGTGTCATCTGCATAATGCAGGTTGTTAATGAGTTTCCTCCAATCCTGATGCCCGTTCTTCTTCATATAGTCCAGCTTCTCGGATTATTTCTCAGCGTACAGATTGAATAAATACAGTGAAAGGGTACAATCCTGACACACACTTTCCTGACTTTAAACCACTAAGTATCCCCTTGTTCTGTTCAAACGGCTGCCTCTTGCTGTCTGTACAGGTTCCTCATGAACACAATTAAGTGTTCTTGAATTCTTATCCTTTGTACTGTTATCCATAATTTGTTATGATCCATACAGTCGAATGCCTTTGCATAGTCAATAAAACACAGGCAAACATCCGGTATTCTCTTCTTGCAGCCAAGATCCATCTGACATCAGGAATGATATCCCTCGTTCCACGTCCTCTTCTGAATCTGGCTTGAATTTCTGGAAGTTCCATGTCAATGTACTGCTGCAACTGTTTTTGAATTATCTACAGCAAAATTTTACTTGTGTGTGAATATTAATGATATTGTTCAGTAATTTCCACATTTTGTTGGATCACTTTTCTTTGGAATGGGCACAAATATGGATCTCTTCCAGTCAGCTGGCCAGGAAGCTGTCTTCCAAATTTCTTGGCATAGACGAGTGAGTGCTTCCATCAACTCCTAGAGCCTTGTTTTTCAGCAATGCCTTCAGTGTAGCTTGGACTTCTTCCTTCAGTACCGTTGGTTCTCAATCATATGCTACCTCCTCAAATGGCTGAATGTCAACAAATTCTTTTTTGGTACAGTGACTCTGTATATTCCTTCCATCTTCTTTTGATGTTTCCTGCATCTTTCAGTATATTATCCTTGTTGTTGTTGTTAGGTGCCGTTGAGTCAGTTCCAACTCATAGTACCCCTATGCACAACAAAACAAAACACTGCCTGGTCCTGTGCCATCCTCACAATTGTTGCTATGCTTGAGCCCATTGTTGATCCCACTGTGTCAATCCATTTCAGCAACCAAGGTTGTGTCATCTGCATAATGGAGTCTTCCTCCAATCCTGATGGCCTGTTCTTCTTCATATAGTACAGCTTCTAGGATTATTTTACCCTAAGAATCCTTCAATACTGCAAAGTGAGGCTTGAGTTTTTTTCTTCAATTCTTTCAGCTTGAGAAAGGCCGAACGTCGTCTTCCCTTTTGGTTTTCTAACTCCAAGTCTTTGCACATTTTGTTATATTTTACTTTGTTTTCCCAAACCACTCTTTGAAATCTTCTGTTCAGCTCTTTTAATTCATTTATTCCATTGGCTTTAGCTACTCTATGTTCAAGAACAAGTTTCAGAGTCTCTTCTGATTTCCATTTTGGTCTTTCCTGTCTTTTTAATGACCTTTTGCTTTTTTCATGTGTGATGTCATTGGTGTCATCCCACATCTCGTCTGATCTTCGGTCATTAGTGTTCAATGTGTCAAATCTATTCTTGAGACGGTCTCTAAATTCAGGTGGGATATACTCAAATTTGTACTTTGGCTTTTGTGGACTTGCTTTAATTTTCTTTAGGTTCAACTTGAACTTACACATGAGCAATTGATGATCTGTTCTGCAGTCTGCCCCTGGCCTTATTCTGACTGATGATATTGAGCTTCTCCATTGTCTCTTTCCACAGATGTAATCTATTTAATTCCTGTGTATTCGGTCTGGCAGGGTCCACGTATATGGTTGCCATTTATGTTTTGAAAAAAGGTATTTATAATGAATAAGTCTTTTGTCTTGCAAAATTCTATCATGCGGTCTCTAGTGTCATTTCTATCACCAAGGCCATATTTTCCAACTACCAATCCTTTTTCTTTGTTTCCAACTTTTGCATTCCAATCACCAGTAATTATTAATGCATCTTAATTACGTTTGATCAATTTCAGACTGCAGACGTTGGTAAAAGTCTTAAATTTCTTTATCTTTGGCATAAGTGGTTGGTGCATAAGTTTGAATAAGTAGTTGTATCCTTGTAGTCCTGTGGATATTAACCTATCACTGATAGCATTGTACTTCAGGATAGGTCTTGCAATGCTCTTTTTGACGATGAATGGGATGCCATTCTTCTTCAATTTGCCATCCCCAGCATAGTAGACCATATGATTGTCTGATTTAAAATTGCAAATATCAGTCTACTTCAACTCTCTAATGCATGAGATATTCATCTC
The DNA here is from genome assembly GCA_030035585.1 of Dugong dugon. Lineage (NCBI taxonomy): Eukaryota > Metazoa > Chordata > Mammalia > Sirenia > Dugongidae > Dugong > Dugong dugon. The sequence continues at coordinate 132,883,337 of CM057462.1, forward strand.
TATGCGTTCCGTTTCATTTTTGATGACTTCTAATTTTCCTAGATTCATACTTTGTAAATTCCATGTTCCAATTATTAATGGATGTTTGTAGCTGTTTCTTCTCATCTTGAATTGAGCCACGCCAGCAAACAAAGATCCTGAAAGCTTTACTCCATCCATGTCATTAAAGTCAACTCTACTTTGAGGAAGTAGCTCTTCCTCAGTCGTATTTTCAGTGCCTTCCAACCTGAGGAGCTTATCTTCCAGCACTATATCAGAAAATGTTCAACTACTATTCGTCAGGTTTTCACTGGCCAGTTTGTTTAGAAGTACATCACCAGTCCTTCTCCCCAGTCTGTTTTAGTCTGGAATTTTGCTGAAACCTGTCCACCATGGCTGACTCTGCTGGTATTTGAAATACCAATGGCATAGCGTCTAGCCTCACAGCAACACAGAAGCCACCACAGTACAACAAACTGACAGACAAGTGGTGAATTTTGACTTTAATAACCCATACATGGCTTGCCTTTTCTTCCCTACCTGCTATTACAGAAGCTTCAAGCATCATAAACATTTTCCCAACCACTTAAAATTTCTAGAAGTCCTCTTGGGCATCTCACATGTGCTGAGAAATAAGATCCATCAACCACAATATGGTCTCTGATAGGTACTGCTGCTATCCCCGAGTGCCACTTGTATAGATGCTGTCCCACCTTACACTATCCAAACCTGAACGACAAGGCTGACCAAGTCCTGCTTTTCTGCTTCATCTTCTGGTACCATTGTCACCTCTTCTGCTGGTGCTGCTCATGTAGTGGAGTGTTTCTAGAGCTGAAGCTTCAGTGTAGTCTATGGCAAAATAGAGAAGAATGATTCTTTTTTAAATGGAATGCCTTGTTGAAACAGGCTCCCAAGCTTTGCTACTTGTTCGTTAATTTATAACAGAGTTTTAGTGAACATATAGCTTTCAGCTTTTATTCACAACCTTCCTTCTCCCTAGACACCACATATGAAACAAACTGAATGACAGAGACCCTGATGTAGTAAGAATCCCTCTGACAACTGACATGTCAGTAGTTGGGCCAGTCTAGGCTGCCTGACTCCCTCTTCCCCAAGGATGTGATGTTCTTACCATCCTCTTCAGTCCCTAAGCCAATTGTTTCCTGGCATGTCTAATCCAGATCAGTTATGAGACATGGCCACATGATCTTTCTACAGCAGTGGACACCGTTTAGGCATAACATAGAACACCACCCTACAAGATAATCCAGGTCTTTGTCTTCGTACTTCTGTCTTTTGGTCGCGTCATGATTTTAGGTTTCCATCACTTCACAATATTAGATGTTCTATGTCTTGCTGATCATATAGCTGTTAATACTACAATGTGGTGATTTCACCACTTATTCAATTCAAAAAAAAAATTTTGTTGAGAGATGGAAAAAAAAACGATTTGAGGCATGTCTATAAGTATCAATATCCCATGCTACTCATTTCTTCCATCTTTATAGTTAATTAATAATTGACTCATTTGGCAATTGACTCATTTGGCAATTGAATTTGAATTATACTACTTGTTTACTGTTTAAAAATATTTTGTTAATGTGTTTCCAAAATGGAACTGCCTCCTATTGCACCCAATCAACGCTATTATCATCAAACATAAAAACCAATCAAGACAAAGTAGACGTCAGTGAAAATATATTCATTTGCTAATCTTTTTCTCTGCTTAATCCCCACTTTCTAGCATGGTGCCTAGAATATGTGCTAAACATGTTGGATGATTATTGAGTGAATGATTGAATGAATGTTTCAATCATTCAATCAGGTTTTCATGAAGTCCAATACAACCTTGATAATTCAGTGTTTATCTAATTTCATGACTTATTCAGATCCCTGCTAAGCTAACTAAATTCTATAAAAAGACTTCCCCAACATCTCTACCCCTTATGTACAAGTAATATGTAGGGACTGACCTCCCTAGTCCTAGACCTGCTCCATTCTTGGAACCATCAGACATGCTAGCAGCTGTGTAAAACAGAGAGTTGTCTGACTTCAGCACTATGACACCTCACCTTCTCCTTTGCTTCAATCTGTTCACTTACCCTTTACCAGCCATCATTGGTCTGGTTCTCCATTTCCTTCTCTGCCTCACATGTTTGGTTCTCATGGCTATTTGTCACCTTGGTCCCTATCCCCAAACTACTTTCTTTTGGATTTCCAGTATAAATTCTCTCCCTTTGTTCGGATATTTCCACAGACAACCTCTACTCAATCAGGTAAACCAGTGACTACCATTCCTTATCCTCTGCCCCATCCAGCCTAGACCCAGTGGCAGAGAAGGAGAGGATGTGAAACATCGTTTCTTAACAGGAGACCCATGAATCTCATGATTCAGAATCACGTGCAGTGATTTAAAAAGAAAGATTCCCACACCCCTGCTCCCAGGAAACCTGTAACTGGTAAAATTCAGGATTACATCTAAATACATAGGAACATGCCAGTTTTTTCTCCTTAATTTGAACTGCAACTATAAATATAGCCCATAATTCCTTCAGATCCAGTACTAGTTGGGTTAATTTCAAATTGATTAAGAATCTTAACTTCATACAAGAAGCCACTCAAGCTGAAATAATTGGCTTACTTATTTGTAAAGCCAATCTCCACATTTATGAATTCCTCTAAACAGAAAGTGAGAATTCTGTATATGTATATTCTCAGGCATAGTTATGTATAGAAATCATTCTCATGCTATAAAAGAGTTTTGTAAGAGTTAGAATTTTCTGTTATGTTTGTAAAAGATTTCCCTTAAATATTATGTGCCAGCTTTTTGCTAACGCATTTTGGGATTCATGGATTTACGTTCTGACGTCATTGTTTTGAATCAAGCCTTCCCCGAGAGTGGCATTTTCCAGCTCAGACTTATAGCGTTCTGTTTATATGTCTAGATTAGCACTTATCACATTGTATCTTGAATTACATTTGTTTTCATTTATTTTATCTTGATGGCATTTCAGGGCAAACCACTACCACCTGTCAGAAAAATGTGAGGGTAATGGAGCTGAAAATCAAGGGAGGGTCAGGAATTGGATACTAAAGAATTATTATACACATGCAAAACTGCATGCACTCTCCTTTGGTGGAAACAGAGTTGAAGATCTGGCTAATGGAACAAGAAACACTAAATCTTTCTGGGGGTGTGAGAGAGTCTAAGTCCTTGCGTATACATGAGGTCACAGGGGGAGGAAGTGAATAAAAAGTTAAACATGGAAAGTCATGGTGGCATTCTCTTGTTCTATTCACGTTTATTTTCATGGATGAATTCTCATTACCATTTTGAATTCTCTTTCAAAAGTCCAGGGCCTCTCATACTTTCATCAGTCTTTAAGAAGCATTTCATTCTACGTGGCAACTAAAGAATCCTATTTCTCATACTACTATAACTCCACTGATTACTCCTATATTTTTTTCTCCATAGCATTTAGCACTTACACATATAAAGTAATAAATCAAATTTGAATGAGTGAATAATGAATGAAGTGTACATATATTTTTCACCTTTAAGGATTAAGAATTTTTTTTACTAGATCCTGGTATTTGGTTGTGCCTACTAGTATAATTCTCTGCTGTTGAGGTAGCAAGTTCTCCAATTATACTTTCTATTTCATCATTAGTCTTCACCTATTAGCAAGTAAGTTTTCCTTAACGGGGTATTTAGGATCATTTTTGTGATGGTCATTTATAATAAAAAAGGAAAAAAAAGACTACAGGAAACTCTGAGCTCTAATGTATTGTTTAATTTTACTCCATCTGCAAGTGTTTCTTTATTTTTTTTAATTAACTGTATTTAGAAGAGGCTAATTTGTACAGAGTTTACAAGTTATTTTCCTCAGTGAGATGTCTGCTGTCATGCTTCTATGACTCTATTATACCAGCAAATGATACTGCATTACTTTCAATTGCTTTAATATAAAAATCAATAAAAAGAATTATATAGGGGGGACCCACTTACAACTGAGAATATGTAATAAACAGGAGTGAGATTTGTAAAAATTTTGACTATGTTGGTCAGATTTTCTTTCCTTGTCTCTCTTTTCTTCTTAAAAATAAAAGCAGACGCCTCCTGTATGTCTCAGAGGCATGGCTGTATTATCCGTGTGCCACTGCTGAGTCATCTGTAGCAGTCACTGCGTGCCAGTTATTTTGCACAGTGCAGGATGGGGAGAGGATCCATTAGAGAGAGTCTACAGCATAATTAAGAAGCACTTTTCTCATCCCCCGGCTCCCCATTATCTTCTCTTCTCACCTTACCCTGTGTTTTTCTTCTTCGTGAAATGGTAGTAGTTTTCAGTCTTGGTGAGAAAATAACAATTCCGCTAACCCCAAATGATAGGAAAACTTGTATACTGAGTCACAGGTATGTGGCCCAAGCGAGGCATCCTGCCTACTCATTTTCAGGCTACATTTGAGGCAGATAAAGCAAAAATAGGAAAATAGCAGCGGTCAGAATTATTGGCTGGGTTTGTTGAAAAAAACAGGTTGCTGTTGCTTCGTTGCAGGTTTTTTATTCCAAGAGATTGTTTTCAGTCTCATCAGAGATTTTGCCTTCCTAAACCAAATGTTTTTGGTAAAACATTTTTGGTAGAGCATTTTTTTGGTAATACCCACACCGGTCACCACTTTAAGTTGAAATCTTACTTTTATTCAAGGTTGCCAAACTGGCATTCAGTCAGATTGCTACCACGTGACAAATATTTTTTTGCCTATATGTATACCAAAGACACACAGTATAGCTGGTTTGAAAAATTGCTCTGTGGGTATGGTTTCACATTTGTAGAGACCTTTTCTAATGGAATCTCAAGCATGCACACGCAGCCAAAATATTTTTTGATCTGTATTCTAGGCTCAGTATTGAAAATAAATCCTGCAATATAATTCCCAAAGTATTACAGTGTATGTTTATTTTGTTTGCATATGTTTATGTAGTCACAAGGATCCTTAGGGCTGATGTGACTTGATTAATAAAGCAAGAATTATTAAATAAAATAAAATCAGGTATACAAAATGGCATTATAAATACAATGATACATATAAGGTATTAAAATAATATTTTTAAGTTTGTGATGTGGCATACACTTGTGGGGTTTCTTTCCGTTAACCTCTATTTATAAAATTGAGCTCTTTTTTCTTCATAGTCCATAATGAACAGAGTCATTTGAAAAGACGGATTTGAGAGACGGCAGCAGAAAAATTGTCTTACTCTAAATAAAGGGAAAATGCACATTTATTTTAAAAAAAAAAGAAACTCAGAATGGCTCCAAAAAGGGAGTGGGGGAGCGAGCTTATGCTGAGGCCACCTGGGAGCCATTCATGTGGGTGGCGCCCATTTACTCTTCAATAAAACATGACTATTTACCATAGCAACCAGAGTAGTGGATGGTGCATGTGCTGCCTCTGAGATACAGTGCTTTAATAAAGAAATACTTGCAGAGAAGAATGAACAAACATATGGGCACTTTTTTACAATCTCATAATAGGAAACAATATCTTTTGCAAAAGCGTTTATATTTTCCCGATTTTTAATACCCAGCTACTGTGTGATAATCAGTACAATATGCCACAAGCCATTTGTCTTTCTTTGTGACTGGCTTGCCTTTGAAAGTGATTATTTTTATTTGGGTGCTTGTTTCAACAGGATGAACGCTGCATGTCAGAAAGCACCAAGCTGCCAAGGGCGGGGTAGGGGGTAGGCAGCCTTTCTTTTTCCAGAGAGAAGTGCAAGATGACCCAAGTCCCTTCTAAGGGAGTACACCGGTCCCTGTGATTCTGTGAGGTCTGCCAGGGTATACGGCTCACATATTATTTCCTAATTTCTTTAAAATTTCAGGCAAGGGGGAGGAGCTGTGATTTACTGTACATATGAACCAGGTACCAGTGGACTGCTGAGAGGGCTGCCCACTGCCTTCAGCTGCAAATTAGACGCCCCGTGCTTTTGTCCAAGCTCATTCATATACTTTGGCTGCAAATTTAGAGTTTACAACACCCTGAGCTTTGCATTTGAAGGATTCTTGAATTGTCTCGTTATAATACTACTCTCTGTGAGTTGTTTCAAGATTTTACAATAATGTTTATTTTGCATATGTCGGATTATTCTTCTATAATTACTACAGGCAGGTATATTCCATATCTTATAAAAGTTAAATTTTTACTTGGAAATCATAGCCTCAGAACACTTTTTTTCTTCTCAATGAAAGTAATTTAAATTGATGTAAGACCCTCTAATACCACCATCTGTACAAGTAAATTACTTTCAGAGTAATTAAGTATGCATATCTGAGCCATGTACTGTACAGATGAACCAAGTTTTATTGAAGCAATATGCTTATAAATCCCCTAGGTATTAAAGATGAAGAGCCAATGGCATTTTATACTTACACAGATACAAATAAGCACAAAGAAAGATATTTGAGAAGTTTCATCTTTTTTTTTTTTTTCAGAAGTACATTTTAGCAACTCTTCCTGGATAATTAATATTTTTCACCAAATAGCGTGATCAGTATTTTTATTGGCCTGGCATTCTGCACTGATTTAAAGCTTCACCAGTGATTTTCATGTTGTATGTATGTATGTCAGGATTTATGATAGGTGCCCACTCACTCATCTTCCACAGGTTCCCAGGGAGCAGAGCAATGCAGTGAAACTGAAATCATTATGTCGTCTGAATTCATTACAGTTGGACTTGCCCCGCCATGAAATAACACTACACAGCTAATTGGAATTCATGACCCTAAGCCTTTATTGCATCATCTTGGTTTATAGTCCATAACAAATACAAATACAGAAAGGAACTATAACAATATGATACATCTGACCTGCCAGCCCACCTTCTGGGGCTCTGCTTGAGGAGTCTGCACTGCATGGGGCAAAAGCACAGGGAATACTCTATGCTGTTGTTACTCCTTATAGGCCTTGACTTTGGGCCTCTAGTCCTCATCTTTGGCCATGTCATCACTACTTTAGGTAGCCAATCCTCAATGGAAAAAATGTCCACTTATGTAAGTTATCTGCAAAACAAGTCTTGAAGAAGTCTTGTTGATGTCAGTACCAGCAAGGAAGACAATAGTGTGTTATCAAAGCAACTGGAAAAACCCAACGGTATCTCATCACAGAGGAAAACAATTTTTAAACTGACCTTGCTGCTTTGATAACACACTATTGTCTTCCTTGCTGGTACTGACAAGGCTGGACCCTTGAAATGGTCTGATAAAATTGAGACTACTGAAGGAAGTCTCTTTGCCAGGGACTTTTCCATCCCAGATCCATGGAAATGGAATGTCTCTTTCTCAGATTGTTCTTAGTCCTCAGAAATTTGGAAATCAATTTTCATTTCCCTCACATTAATAATTCCCATTAAAGTCAAGTTAAATGTTTATTGAAAAGTGTTGGAGCTTTTTCTTATTTCTAGGATCATCTCATCTCACTATGAATTGACTTGACGGCAACAGGTTCTCATCTTTGTAATCATATTTAAAGTGAGTGAAACCTGCAAGTGATATGAAACATTTTCTTTTAAACTGGATGCTTAATTGCTCTTTAACAAACAAATGAATACTTATTTAAACAAAGGAAATTCCAAATTGCCTTTGGAATGGAAGCACCATGATATGCTTTACATTTCTTCCCACTTGTATCTTGTGCTTTTGAGCATTTAACTTTTTGTTTGTTTATAATAAATTAATGGGACACAAAAGGCAATATCTTGAAGAGTCAGATTAAGGTTCCACATAATATCATTGAAGATGCAGTTAAAACTTTGGTATTAGAAGCCTAGAATTGTCCTCTAAATGCATTCTAGTCACTCCTTGTCTTTAAGCAGGAAATCTCACTAAACCAGCCCATCCTGTGTGTCCTCATCAATAAAGAAATCTTCAGAGTGGCTTTCCATTGCTGGTCCATGACTAGCCCTTGTCCCAAGTTTTTACTGTTCTGCCAGTAAAAGAGAAATATAGGAATAACATATATAGTTTTTCATAAATTTAAATTTATGGAACATTCTAAAAGCTCTCCTAATTCTGGTAGTAAAAACATGAACTCAAGAGCCAGACTGTCAGAATTTGAATCTACCATAGGTGAGTCATAAAACTAAGGGCAATGAAGGAGTATCTCTATACTTTTGTTTTTACATCCTTAAAATAGGGATAATAAAATTACTCACTTCAGGTACAGAACTCAAATTCTAGTATAAAGACCAGACTTAATGGTTTGATTGAGACTGGAGGGACCCCAGAAGACATGGCCCCTGGACTCTCTGTTAACTCAAAACTAAAACCATTCCCGAGGCCAACTCTTCAGACAAAGATTAGACGGGACTCTGAGACAGAAAATGATACTTGTGAGGAGTGTGCTTCTTACCTCAGGTGGATACATGAGACTAGGTGGGCAGCTCCTGCCCAGAGGCGAGATGAGAAGGCAGAGAGGGTTAGGAGCTGGTTGAATGGGCGCAGGAAATCCGAGATGGGAAGGAAGAGTGTGCTGTCACAGTATAGGGAGAGCAAGTAGGGTCACAAAACAATGTATGTATAAATTTTTGTATGAGAGACCAACTTGAATTGTAAACTGTGATGGTTAAGACTGTATGTCAACTTGGTTACACCATTATTCTCTGTGTTTTAGCAGTTGTATAATGTTACGATCACCCCCATGGTGGAATCTGCTGAGTGGTACTGGCGGAGGTGGGGCCTGTGGCAGCTCACCGCCCTCTCAGTTTTTTATTTCTCTGCCTTCTGCAGGTTACTTTCTGCCTGCTCGCCTTGCTGAGGTTTTTGGCTTGTTCCAGACTCAGCAGCTGCCTCTGTTGTCTCACCTCCAGCTGACCTGTTGAGCTTGGAATTCACTGAACTTCTCAGCCTGTGAGCAAGAGTCCAGTTCCCCAACCTGCTGACCTTGGGTTCGCCAGCCCCTGCAGCTACGTGAATCAGGAGAAACCTTGTGGTCTTGTCTGCTGATCTTGGAATGTTGACCTTCACAGCCTGTGAGCGGGAGCCCCTCTCCAACCTGCTGGCCTTGCGTTCACCAGCTTCTGCGGCTACATGAACTGGGAGAAGCTTCCACCCTGATCTGTGGACTTGGGACGTTTTAGCCTCTACAATTGCATGAGCTATATATTTATACTCTTTACTGGTTTTGCTTCTCTAGAGAACCCAGGCTAAGACATACACTTTCACTTAAAGCGCAACAATAAAAAAATATATATATATTACCCATTTCATAAAATTGCTGTGGGGGTCAAATGATGTTATATGTATAAATGCTCAGAGTGGTACCTGGCACATACTAAGTACTTAATAACTATTAGCCACGAACTTGGTGATAATAGGTTCTCCTTTCGAATTTAGTTTCAAAGTAGCACAATTTAAACTCTTTTTACATATATACGTTCTTTAGATAACTAATCAAATTGTAACTTTGTTTATTCACGTGTGTTTGATAGATGCCTTTTCCGAATCAAATCATAAGATCATGGGGAAAAGAATCCTCCATTGTAGTCCCAGATTTTGGCCCAGTGTTTGGCTGAGAATAGGCCTTCAATAAGTTATTTTTTGAATAAATAATTTTTAAATTTAACAGAACACTTGGAAAAATTAAAAGTTGTGTGCTTTTACTGTTGAGTGCCGTCAAGTCGATTCTGGTTCATAGCAACCCTATATGACAAAGTACAACTGCTCCAGAGGATTTCCTAGGCTGAAATCTTTATGGGAACGGATCACCAGGTCTTTTCTCATGTAGAGCAGCTGATGGGTTCTAACTGCCCACCTTTCAGTTAGCAGCCAAGACTTAACCATTGCAAAACCAGGGCACATTAACCCTATATTTGTCCCCATATTTTCAAAAAGTATACTAGTGAATGATGTTTCAATAGTTTTGGAAACATCAGCTTGTTTTAAGCTTCCATGACTACCTTAAGAAGCCTAGTTTAGTGTGTTACTCCTTAGTCACAAAGTTTTTCTTTCTAATTTAAACCTTTTATGCAACAGAAGTCCATTGTTTTTAAGGCAAAGAAAAGGAAAGCTGCCGATCATCTTTCACTATAATATTCTATCACAGGCATAAATAGGGTTATTGATTTCTCTTTGCAAATGAATTAAAATGTGCTATCCAAAATTAGAAGTCAACACTGAAGAGGGCATTGGTGATTCAGGAGTAGAATTCTTACTTTTCATTAGCGAAACCTGGATTCAATTTCCAACCAATGCACCTCATGCACAGCCAACTTCATCTGTCAGTAGAGGCCTGTGTGTTGTGATACTACTAAACAGATTTCAGAGGAGCTTATGGACTAAGATGGACTAGGAAGAAAGGCCTGGCCATCTACCTCTGAAAAACAGCCAATGAAAACCCATGGATCACAACAATCTGATCCCCAATCGATCATGAGGATGGCACAGGACCAGGCAATGTTTCATTCTGTTGTGCATGGGGTCACCATGACTCAGGGGCTGACTCAATGGCAGCTAACGACAACAAAAAATCCAAACCTGACTAAAGATTCCAAAGTCAAATGGTAATAACAAAACAAAGAGTCCACTATATCTCGGAGAATTTTAATGGTGGTGTTTTATAAAAGCATATATTCTATGACTTGTATATCCTCATCTAATCTGATTAAATACATTTTTCTCTTAGACATGCATATAAGGCTCCAGGAACTATTTGCAGGGTAAAGATCTAGTTCTACCAGGGACTGCCAATGAGGTTCCAGGTTTGCCCAGTCTGAAGTCTCTCACGTCTGCTCAGAAATAATATATTGCGGAGATTCTCTCAAATCTCAAACACTGCATGAGAAAGACCAACTGGATAATCTGTATAGCAAGACTAACTGGATAGTCTGTATACCATCACACCTTAATTGAAAATAGTTAGATTTGATGGCACGGGAAAAGCTGACCCCGAATTTCCTTCAATGATAATATATTTCTTAACAAGTAAAAATAGTGTTTAAATAGTTGTTTAAATAGTTGACCATGACTTTAGGCAGACTCTCTGGTACAGTTTTAAAACTCTGAGGTATATCATAATACAGGTGACTAACTTCTCCTGATTCTTGTGAGAGTAGAACATACTCACAATAACAATCATTTTAACTACACAGTGAGAGAAGTCTTACACAAGGTTGGTGTTTTGAGATGTCTAGTGTCCTGGGACTGAAAGGATTAGTAAGGACTGGGAAAGGGATCAGAATGGAGTATCCCACTGAAAGAATTAAAAACCAAATTATTATAGCGGGTTGAGGATAGTTAAAAGAAGCAGCAGATAAGCTTCTCTCTTAAAAACATTTGCTTTCTCAAGGCGTTTCAACCAAATATGAAAGCAGCTCATACTACCTAGTCTCTAAAGATAGGGTAGCAAGAGAATGAATATATCTCAAATTTGCACATTCTCTGCCATAAAGTTTCAAAACACTTCTCTGTGGAAATCTGAGTAGTAGAAACTTTACCTGAAACTGTTGTCCTTTAAGAAAGTACATAGTTTCTTATCATGGATTTCAAATACATGATTTCTGAATGCCCTTTGAAGTAATCTATAATTCCTTATGCTACTCTAAATTACAGACCCTGCATCACAATACATTTTTGTATATTCACGTATATAAACCTATATTTCTTCCAAGCACTCCTTTCACTCCTCATCATCATCCAAAATAATTAACCAAGCCAGAAATTCATTAGTAATCAACAGCATTATGAAACTTCCAAAAAAAAAAATTACTATGGGAGCCAAAGCAAATGTATAATTTAATGTGGAAAATTATTTCAGGTTTCTGACTGCTTACTCAGTGCATTTTCTGTGCTAGTTCTTCTTCTTTATTTGTTTATTGGTTGGTTTATTTGTTTTTGTTATTGTGTGTGGCATTTTACTTTTTGTTTGCCTTGACTTATTGTTGTTATCGTTGTTACTATTTTAGTTTTTCTGAGATGTTAATATAGTGTCTTGCTGGACCATGGCTTATCCAAAGGGATCCAAGGCCTGCACCCAAATAAATATGAGCCTCCTTAATGAAAGTGGGCTTCTGGTATCCAGTCCAAGTGGCATCCAACTACACTGGTTCCCCTCTTCATCACAAATAAGGTTTCACCTTTTTACCTTTGAACACAGTTGATCTACCTTAGATATTTTCAGTTATGTTCACCTAGAGAAAATGAGCAGCTACTTGAAATGTTATTATTTAGATATACTTTGATTTTTTAGTATAGGAGTGTGTGGTATGAGGAGGTTATAACTAAAGCTAATTAAAAAGCTTTTTATTGTAATAAAATGTGTATACTTTTACTTGCTCATGACCTTTGAAAGTAAAATTATGTATACTTTCTAAAATTATTTCAAGACCTAAAACAAAGTAGGTTTTAAAAACAGTAATTTCTAAATGGTAAAGAAAGTAACCAAATGAAATTATGTTTACACATCTTATGCAACTGTTTTATAGATAGAATTTTAAAATAGATTTTGTCTATGAAAGATAGTGCTCTTTATATTGTACTATCAGGAGGAGGGGCCAAGATGGTGGAGTGGTCAGATGCTTCCTGTGGTCCCTTTTACAACACTGGCCCCCCAAAAAGTGAGTCAATTATATAAAAAAATCTAGGAGCCCTGAACGTGAAAGGCAAAACTGAGGAATCAGACTGAGCAGCAGGGGGAGGGAGAGATGGTTCAGAAGCAGTGAGAAGTTGCCAGATCTGACCCGGCAGGAACTGGCACCCTGCAGCTGGCACATGAGGTGAGGCAAGCAATGACACTCGAGATGCATTTTCCACATTGGGAGAGACCCAGCAGCAGTCGACTCAAGCCTTCAGAACCAGTGAACAGTGGTGCTCAATTAGCAAAAGATACTTACATACGTCTAACCTACTGCACGGATCAAAAAACACCCACTTTGGGGAAAACCATTTCCCTGCCCCCTCCCTGCTCTGCACCAGGTCCTGGGCCAGCTTCAGCCATCGCCATATCCCTGAGCCAGAAGGAAGGACCCATCACGTGCTCTGAGCCATTCTCCTGGCTGTGGAGAAGGAACAAATTAACAAACAGAAATAAACAATCTGCCAGCTCCCCTAAGCCGGGAACTTAGGGTAGGCACAGCTACTTTGCCTAGGCACAGGCATAAGGGGTCCATTGACTTTGAATTCCTTTCATCCTTTCATAGTCCTCTGTGGGCCCATTTCAACAGTGTAGGCCCTCACTAGCACAGTACAAGAAGGTATATACCTGTATTCAACTGTATCAGCTATGTGGTGGAGTGGCAGGTTTGTGATATTTGACACAGCTCTACCCATTAAGCAGGGTTCTCACCTACCCACATCAGGGGCCTGGGGCCTGGAGGCTTCACAAACACCGTGTAGCCACCCACGACAGGGGTTCAAGAATAAGTGGTGCCTCCCAGTCCTTAGAGTCAACAGCATTGTGTACCCACAGTATGGCTACAAAACCCATCTACCTACCTGCTGTAGGGAACAGGGACACGCTTTCCTCCCAGATACTCAGGGGTAGCAATCAGCCCCCTGCCTTGCTCAGCTCGTGACCCCCTACTGCAGCCAGATACCTGTTGCTACACCAATCACCCCTGCCAGTCTAGGACTGTAGGTGAGAGCCTGCACCAAACACTTGGTGACCGACTACCTGGACACCTGAGCTGAATCCATACAAGAAAAGTAAATGGACTCCTGGGCTCACATACCTAGTAATAGCTCTAACCACCTGGTGACAGGACGTTAGAGTTTCAAAGGTGCCAATAATCAAACTAGCTTACACGAGCAGCCTATTCGGGCATATCAAAACAAAACAAAACAGGAAATTAGGACACAGTAAGCAAACATAAAATAAAATAAATATAGTAAGTTATTGATGGCTGGGAGACAACAGTAACTACCAAATCACATAAAGAGGCAGACCATGATGGCTTCAGCAAGCTCCCAAAACAAAGAATCAAGAAATTTTCCAGAGGAAGAGAACTTCTTGGAATTACTGGAGGTAGAATACAAAAGATTAATACACAGAACTCTTCAAGATATCAGGAAGGAGATGAGGCAAAATGTAGAACAAACCAAGGTACACATAGACAAAGCAATAGAGGAACTTAAGAAGATTATAGAAGAGAATAATAACAAACTTAACAGGCTTCAAGAATCTATAGAGAGACTGCACACAAAAATCCAGAAGATTAACAATAAAATTTCATAATTAGACAACTCAATAGAAAGTCATAAGAGCAGAATTGAGACAACAGAAGTCAGAATTAGTGAGATTCAAGGTAAAGCAATTGATACCAACTTACTTGAGGAAAAATCACATAAAAGGATTTAAAAAAATGAAGAAACCCTAAGAATTATGCGGGTGGGACGCTATCAAGAGGAATAACCTAAGAGTGATTGGAGTACCAGAACAGGGGAGGATAACAGAAAATACAGAGAGAATTGTTGAAGATTTGTTGACAGAAAACTACCCTGATAGCATGAAAGATGAGAAGATATCTATCCAAGATGCTCATTGAACCTCACACAAAGTAGATCCCAAAAGAAAGTCACCAAGACAAATTATAATCAAATTTGCCAAAACCAAAGGTAAAGAGAGAATTTTAAGAGTGGCTAGGGATAAACGAAAAGTCATCTACAAAGGCGAGTCAATAAAACTAAGCTTGGACTACTCAGCAGAAACCATGCAGGCAAGAAGGCAATGAGATGACATATATAAAGCCTTGAAGGAAAAAAATTGCCAGCCAAGAATTATATATCCAGCAAAACTGTCTCTCATATATAATGGAGAAATTAGGACACTGCCAGATAAACAGAAGTTTAGGGAATTTGCAAAAACTAAACTAAAATTACAAGAAATACTAAAGGGAGTCCTGTTAGGAAATCAATAACATCAGATAACAACCCAAGACTAGAACACAGGATAGAGCCACTAGATATCAACCCAGATAGGGAAGACACAAAAACAAATCAAAGCTAGAACATTAAAAATAAGGAAACAGAGATGTCAATAAGTAAAACACGACAACATTCTAACAAAAAAGAGGGAATAAAAAATGTATTCATAGGTCTTTCATATGGAGAGGAAGATAAGGTGACATAAAGAAATAAAAGACTGGTACAAACTTAGAAAAATTGGGGTAAATATTAATGTAACCACAAAGAAAACTAACAATACTACATATCAAATAAAAAACAAGAAAAACATAAAGACTCAGCAAATACAAAATCAACAATGAAAAAGGTGAAGAGAAAACACATAAAGAAAAATGACTCAAGACACAAAACTAAGTGGAACAAAGAAACCGCCAACAACACACAAAAAAAGACATCAAAATGATAGCACTAAACTCATATCTATCAATAATTATGCTGAATGTAAATGGACTAAATGCGCCAATAAAGAGACAGAGAGTGGCAGAATGGATAAAAACCATGATCTGTGTAGATGCTGCCTACAAGAGACACACCTTAGACTTAAATACACAAACAAACTAAAACTCAAAGGATGGAAAAAAGTATATCTAGCAAACAGTAATCAAAAAAAGAGCAGGAGTGGCAATATTAATCTCTGACAAAATAGACTTTAAAGTAAAATCCACCACAAAGGATAAAGAAAGACACTGTATAATGATTAAAGGGTCAACACACTAGGAGGACATAACTATAACAAATATTTACGCACCCAACAACAGGCTCCAAAATACATAAAACAAGCTCTAACAGCACTGAAAAGAGAGATAGACAGCTCCACAATAGAAGTAGGAGACCTCAACATACCACTTTCAGTGAAGGACAAAACATCCAGAAAGAAGCTCAATAAAGACACAGAAGAGCTAAATGCCACAATCAACCAACTTGATCTCATAGACATATATAGAATACTCCACCCAACAGCAGACAAGTATACTTTCTTTTCCAACGCATATGGAACATTCTCCAAAACAGACCACATATTAGGCCATGAACCAAGCGTTAACAGAATCCAAAGCATTGAAATATTGCAAAGCATCTTTATTGACCATAAAGCCATAAAAGTAGAAATCATTAACAGAAAAGGCAAGGGCAAAAAATCAAACACATGGAAACTGGAGAACACCTTGCTCAAAAACTACTGGGTTATAGAAGAAATCAAGGATGGAATAAAGAAATTCATAGAATCAAATGAGAATAAAAACATATCCTACCAGAACCTTTGGGACACAGCAAAATCAGTGCTCAAAGGTCAATTTATAACAATAAATACACACATCCAAAAAGAAGAAAGGGCCAAAATCAAAACATTAACCCTACAACTAGAACAAGTAGAAAGAGAGCAGCAAAAGAAGCCCTCAGGCACCAGAAGAAAACAAATAATAAAAATTAGAGCAGGATTAAATGCAATAGAGAATGGAAAAAACAATTGAAAAAGTTAGCAAGACCAAAAGCTGATTCTTTGAAAAGATTAACAAAATTGGTAAACCATTGGTCAAACTGACAGAAGAAAAACAGGAGAAGAAGCAAATAACCCAAACAAGAAATGAGATGGGCAAGATCACAATAGACTCAACTAAAATTAAAAATATCATAACAGAATACTATGGAAAATTGTACTCTAACAAATTTGAAAACCTAGAGGCAATAGACAGATTCCTAGAAGCACACTACCTACCTAAACTAACAGAAACAGAGGTAGAACCACTAAATAAACCTATAACAAAAGAAGAGATTGAAAAGGTAATTAAAAATTCTGAACAAAAAAAAAAAAGCCCTGGTCCAGACAGTTTCACTGGAGAATTCTACAAACTTTCAGAGAAGAGTTAACACCACTACTACTAAAAGTATTTCAGAGTATAGAAAATGACGGAATACTCCCAAACTCATTCTATGAAGCCAGCATAATTCTGATACCAAAACCAGGTAAAAACACCACAAAAAAAGAAGATTACAAACCAACATCCCTCATGAACATAGACACAAAAATCCTCAACAAAATTCTAGCCAATAGAATTCAACAACATATCAAAAAAAAATAATTCACCATGATCAAGTGGGATTCATACCAGGATTGCAGGGATCGTTCAATGTTAGAAAAACAATCAATGTAATCCATCACATAAATAAAACAAAAGATAAGAACCACATAAGCTTATCAATTGATGCAGAAAAGGCATTTGGCAAAGTCTAACATGGATTTATGATTAAAACTCTCAGCAAAATAGAAATAGAAGGGAAGTTCTTCAACATAATTAAGGGCATTTATACAAAACCAATAGCCAACATCATACTAAATGGATGGAGTCTGAAAGCATTCCCCTTGAGAATGGGAACCAGACTAAGATACCCTTTATCACCACTCTTACTCAACATTGTGCTGGAGGTACTAGCCAGAGCAATTAGGCTAGAAAAAGAAATAAAGGGCATCCAGATTGGTAGGGAATAAGTCAAAGTATCTCTGTTTGCAGATGATATGATCTTATACACAGAAAACTCCAAAGAATCCACAAGAAAACTACTGGAACTAATAGAAGATTTCAGCAAAGTATCAGGATACAAGATAAACGTACAAAAATCAGTTGGATTCCTCTACACCAACAAAGAAAAATTCGAAGAAGAGATCACCAAATCAATACAATTTACAATAGCCCCCAAGAAGATAAAATACTTAGGAATAAATCTAACCAGAGATGTAACAGACCTATACAAAGAAAAATACAAGACACTACTGCAAGAAACCAAAAGAGACCTACGTAAGTGGAAAACATAACTTGCTCATAGATAGGAAGACTTAACATTGTGAATATGTCAATTCTACCTACCCAAAGTGATCTACAGATACAATGCAATCCTTATCCAAATTCCAACAGCATTTCTTAATGAGATGGAGAAACAAATCACCAACTCATATGGAAAGAAAAGGGGCCCCGAATAAGTAAAGCATTACTCAAGAAGAAGAACAAAGTGGGAGGCCTCACACTACCTGATTTTAGAAACTATTATACTGCCACGGTAGTCAAAACAGCCTGGTACTGGTACAACAGATACACTGACCAATGGAACAGAATTGAGAATCCAGACATAAATCCAGCCACCTATAAGCAGCTATTTGACAAAGACCCAACGTCCATTAAATGGGGAAAAGACAGTCTCTTTAACAAATGGTGCTGGCATAACTGGATATCCATCTGCAAAAAATTGAAGCAAGACCCATACGTCACACCATGCACAAAAACTAACACAAAATGGATCAAAGACCTAAATATAAAATTGAAAACGATAAAGATCATGGAAGAAAAAATAGGAACAATGCTAGGAGTCCTAATGCATGGCATAACACAGAATACAAACCATAAGTAACAATGCAAAAACACCAGAAGAGACACTAAATAACTGGGAGCTCCTAAAAATCAAACACACTCATCAGAAGTCTTCACCAAAAGAGTAAAAAAACAACCTACAGACTGGTAAAAAAACTTTTGGCTGTGACAAATCTGATCAGGGTCTAATCTCTAAAATTTACAAGATATTGCACAACCTCAACAACAAAAAGACAAATAACCCAATTAAAAAATGGGCAAAGGATGCAAACAGGCACTTCACCAAAGAAGACATTCAGGCGGCTAACTGATACATGAGGAAATGCTCACGATCATCAGTCATTAGAGAAATGCAAATCAAAACTACAATGAGATACCATCTCACCCCAACAAGGCTAGCATTAATCCAAAAAACACAATATAATAAATGCTAGAGAGGTTGTGGAGAGACTGGAACACTTATACACTGCTGATGGGAATTTAAGATGGTACAACCACTTTGGAAATTGGTGTTTCCTTAAACAGCTAGAAACAAAAGTACCATACGATCCAGCAATCCCACTCTTTGGAATATATCCTAGAGAAACAAGAGCTGCCACACAAATAGATATATGCACACACGCATGTTCATTGCAGCACTGTTCACAATAGCAAAAAGATGGAAACAACCTAGGTGCCAATCAATGGTCTAATGGATAAACAAATTATGGTATATGCACACAATGGAACACTATGCAATGAATAATAAAGAATAACAATGAATCCATGAAACATCTCATAACATGGATGAATCTGGAAGGCATTATAGTGAGTGAAATTACTCAGTCACATAAAGACAAATATTGATAAGACCACTATTATAAGAACTTAAGAAAAGGTTTAAACACAGAAGAAAACGTTCTTTGATGCTTACTAGGGTGCGGAGAGAGGGAGAAGGGTATTTACTAACTAGATAGTAGACAAGAAGTATCTTAGGTGAAGGGAAAGACAACACAGACTACAGGGGAAGTCAGTACAACTGGACTAAACCAAAAACTTAGAAGTTTCCTGAATACAACCAAACACATCAAGGGACAGAGTAGCAGGTGTGGGGGTCTGGGGACCATGGTTTCAAGGGACATCTAGGTCAATTGGCATAACAAAGCTTATTAAGAAAAGATTCTGCATCCCACTTTGGTGAGTGGTGTCTGGGGTCTTAAAAGCTGGCGAGTGGCCATATAAGATGCATCAATTGGTCCCAATCCACCTGGAGCAAAGGAGAATGTAGAAAACCAAAGACAAAAGGAAAATATTAGCCAAGAGACAAAAGGGCCACATAAACCAGAGATTCCATCAGCCTGAGACCAGAAGAACTAGATGGTGCCTGCTACCACCAATGACCGCCCTGACAGGAGTTACAATAGAGAGTCCCTGTTGGAGCAGGAGAAAAGTGTGGTGCAGAACTTAAATTCTAGTAAAAAGACCAAATTTAATGATGTGAGTGAGACTGGAGGGACCCCGAAAGACATGGACCCCACACTCTCTGTTAGCCCAAAACCATTCCCAAAGCCAACTCTTCAGACAAAGATAAGACTGGACTGTAAGACATAAAATGATAGTCGTGAAGAGTATGCTTCTTAGCTCAACTAGATACATGAGTCTAAATGGGCAGTTCCTGTCCAGAGGCGAGATGAGAAGGCAGAAAGGGACAGCAGCTGGTTGAATGGAAATCTGGGATGGAAAGAAGGAGTGTGCTCTCACAGTATGGGGAGAGCAACTAGAGTCACACAGCACTGTGGGTATAAATTTCTGTATTAGAAACTGACTTGAACTGTAAATTTTCATTTAAAGCACAATAAAAACTAAATTGTACCATCATGAGATTGTGCCACAAGATGTTGTCATCTATTAAAAACAGCTTTTAGTCTCTTGGGATGTTTACCAAGCTAGAATTTCTATTAGGGAAAGATGAAACTCCAGAATATTTTCCAAATCAACATTCTCAAAGGCAAAAGAAAGCTTATAAGTGTTTGTGAATAGCATAGGCAGTATCTCCTCAGACACTGAGAGAGCATTTGGTGCTTTAATTCCAGTATCATCTATTGAGTTGCAATTGCTTCTGCTTTCAGAACTCTGACAGAACACAATAAAGGTGAGTTGCAAAATAGTATCTCTCACCTAATTCTTAATTTTATGATTAAGGAAGGTAAGAATTTGAGTAAAAACTATTTATATGGCATTACATAGTCATACAAGTAAAAGAGAAGCTTGGGAATTATCTAACTTATACCCCAAATAAACACTATTTAGCTTTCCTAGGGAAGAGCCTTGTTAGGCTTAATCACAAGTCCATAACAGAGGGAAAAAAAAAGGAAGAAAATACACTAGAATTTTCTGGCTAAAAGTAATCTTTTATGCAAAGAGTTACCAAATCTGAACTGTGCTTCAGGAATGGAAGCTTTACCTAAACTGCCCAAGAGAATAACATCAATTAAAAAAAGTATACTTGTGCTTCAAAATGATACCAGGTGGTCTTCCACTTCTGGCCATGAGGGAGTAAGTGGGTCCAAACTTACTCTTTCACCATATACAACTAGAAAATTGAACAAAATGTATGAAACAATAGACAAAAACAAACAAAAAACAGTTGTAGACACCAAGCATCACAGTGCTATTATTCCTGAGAAGAAGAAACAAACAAATAAAATGAGTTCTATAATCATTAAGGTTTCTGTCTAGAGGTAATTTCCAGACCATGGTGTAGGTCTCACTGAGATGAGAAGACTGAAATCAGCTTTCAAGGAGGCCAAGGTGGCTTGAATTTGTAAGGCAGAGTAAAAGAGAGGAAGGATATATACAGAAAATCTGCAAAGAGTTCCCTTGAGTTTTTGAATGAATATAATCTACACACTGAGGTAGAAATTCCATGAGGTCAGGCAAAAAGCAACTTTTAGAGAATGAACAATTACCAAGGAGCTACAAAGCAAATAATTTCCAGAGCTCACACAAGGCAGGGAATCATTCAAGTTTCCACCAGCCAAACTGGAGAGACTTCCCTATATATATGAGGGCATTCTTAGACAACCAGAAATGGTCACAACTTATTACTGTGTGAAAACTTGACCTAGAAGAAAAAAAAAGAGTAAAAACAAGTCTCAAAAAAAAAAAAAAAATCCAACTGAACTTTAAGTAACTGAAGTATTCTTACATGAAAAACAATATCCAGCTGTCAAAAGTGTAAAAGTTAACAACGTTTGGCATGCAATCAAACATTACTTGACATGAAAAGTGACATGAAATTTTAACCCATAACCAAGAAAAAAAAAAAAAAGTCAACAGAAGTATAATCAGAAATGACAGAGACAAAGGAATTTGTCAACAAGGATGTTAAAACACGTATATATGCTCAGTATGCTCAAAAATTTAGAGGAAAACATGAGCATAATGTGAAGAAGAATAGAAAATTTTGCCAAAAAAATCAAACGGAACTTCTGAAGATGAAATGTCAAATACTTGAGATGAAAATTTCACTAAATGGTATTAACAGAAGATTAGACACTTCAGAAAAAAAAAATCAGTTAACTTGTCAACATAGGAATAGAAGCTATCCAAAATGAAGCTCAGAAAGAATGACTGAAAAAAAGTACAGAAACTCAGTAATCTATGACATAATATCAGTGCTCTAACATGTGTAATTGAAGTCTGTGATGGAAAAGAGAGACTGAGGGACAGGAAAAATACTTGAATAAATAGTGGCTAAATTTTTTTTTCAATTTAATGACAAGATAAACCTACAGATCCAAGAAGCATAATGAACTTCTAGCAGGATGAACACAAACAAAAACACACTAAGGCACATATAATCAAATTCCTGAAAGCAAATGATAAGTAGAAAATTTTCAAAATGATCAATAAGAAAGGCACATTATATACAGAGAAAAAAAGATAAAAATGACAACAGATTCCTTCTTAGAATTTCAACAATGAAATGACATATTTAAAGTGCGGAAGAAAAATAAACACCTGTCAACCTAAAATTCCAAATCAGTTGAAAAATATCTTAAAAATTAAGATAAAGAATTTTGGAAAAAAAAAATTTTTGAGACAAAGAAAAGCTGGGATAATTTATTGCTAGCTCATCATCACTCCAGGAAATATTACAGGAAGTTCTTCAGACAGAAGGAAAATAATACCAGATGGAAACTTGGAGCTACACAGTATAACGAAGAGTGCCAGGAATTATAAACATATGGGTAAATGTAAAAGACTTTTATTTCCTCATTTTTAAAAATTCTTTCAAAGTATAACTGATTAAAGCAGAAAAAATTTATACCAATGCTTGTGGGATTTATAACATGTAGAAGTATCCTAAGTGATACAAGGGAGAAACAGTAGTAAACTGTTTTAAGTTTCCCACATTTCATACAGTAAAATATAATATTATTTGAAGATAGACTATAATAAGTTAAACATGAGCCTTTCAAATCCTAGAGCAACCACTAACCATACAAAACAAAGGGGTATAGATACTAAACTAATAGTTGAGATAAAAGGGATTGATAAAAATACTGAACACAAAAAAGGCAGAACATTAGGAAAAATAGAAAAAGTATAGCTAGAACAAGTAGAAAAAAAATAAGACTGCATATTTAAACCCATGGTTGCGCAGTGGTTAAGAGCTATCTTTGCTAACCAAAAGGTCTGCAGTTCAAATTCACCAGCTGCTCCTTGGAAACCCTATGGGGCAGTTCTACTCTGTCCTATACTTTTGCTATGTGTTGGAATCTACTAGATGGCAATGGGTTTTGGTTTTTTTGGGTATATCAAACATAGTTCTACTAAATGTAAAAGGATCAAACATTTCAATTAAAAGGAAGAGAACGTTAGACTAGAGAAAAAGAACACACCTTTCTCCCTCTCTCTCTCTCTCTGCAAACACTCATCATAAGAAAGCTAGAGTACCTATATTAATATCAGAAAATGTTGACTTCAGATGAGAAATATTATCAGGAATAAAGAGAGACAATTTGTAATGATAAAGAAGACATAGTAATCCTATATATGTATATACCTGAAAACAGAGCTTCAAATACTTGAAGATAAACCTGATAGAATTGAAAGAAGGAATATATAAATCTACAGTTATAGTTGAACATTTCAATATTTCTTTCTCAGTAATTGATAAAACAAATAGAAAATCAATAGGAATATGTGACTTAAAAAAAATTATAAATCAACTTATGTAATATTCATATCATACTACACCAACTACTGGAAAGTACAAATTCTTTTCAAGTGCACCAAGTACATTCGCTAAGAAAGAACATATGCTGGGCCATAAAACAATTCTCAAATATTAAAGCTGTGAAATAATATGGAATATGCTCTCTTATAAAAGTTGAACTAATTTAGAAATTAGTAATAGAAAGATATATCTAAAATCCCCAAATATTTGGAAATTAAACACCACAGTGGAATGGTGTTCTGGAAATCTTAGTCAATGCACCAGATAAGAAAAATAAGTACTACCCATGCACTGGAATGGAGAGACCAAACTCGCTATTTATATGTAATTGTATCAATGGGGATATATAATGGTATGCTTATTCAGAGGACAAGCAGGTGTAGATAATTTTAAGGGAACCATCCTTTAGATCTTCAACTTCCAAGGTAATGTTTTAAAAGTTGAAAGTCCTTAGAATCAAAGGTCTGCCTAGTCTCTTCACTTGATCTTAGCCAAAAAGCCAAGAAGTGATGCCTATTCTCTCTTCTTAGTTTTCCCTTTGCAATCATCCTTTTCAAAGAGAAAGGACTATCTCTCTCCCTTTTGAACCTTACTGTGGTATATTACCCAGGGTGTAAAAAAATCTCTATGGTGGCAAAGAGACATTTCAAGAACGCATAGCTCCTGAAGGAGAGTCCCAGGACTGCAAGCACTAAGCTGGGTTAAGAAATAGTGACTGGGGCAGGGTCTTATTTCAATCAAGTGACGAAGCAAGGCACAGTCCCATGCCTTTATCTATCTTTTTTATCTGTCCTTCTTTCTTTATATTTGTCTTAGAAGTATAATTCAAAAGTGAGATTGTTGTCATGGAGATGAGTATGAAAGTACATTTATTTAAATTGAAAAATTAACTCATGTATTTGTGACAGGAAATAAGTCTGATTTAGCCATTTGTTTTGACAATGAGGACTGGTTTGCCATTTAAGTTAAATGATAAACATTTTCCATAAATCAAATTAGCTAAATCTACTTCTAGTTTTGACCAAAAAATATTTAAAGCACAAATACAACATATAATATGCTGAGAGATGTATCCTTTGCAATTCTTAAGTTTAGGATTAAAAAAGATGGATGTCAGCTTTAAAATGGTGCAGGGTGGCACATGGTTTTCAAACCAACTAAGTATCAATCAGAAGAAAATTGTATTAATGAATTCTGGTATATGCATACAATGTAATAATATACATCAGCAGTTAAAATGAAACATTTGAGCTGCATGCATCTTATGGCACCTCAAAAATGTGGGGTCAAGGATACAAAGCAAGCTGTCAAATACATACTGTGAATAGCCTCTCAACTAGTATTTATTGAGCAACTATTATATTGCAGACCTTAGTCTAGGTGCTTGAGATACAGCAATAAACAAAACAAACAAAATCCTCTGCTCTCATGAGGCTCACATTCCCCCGGGTGAGGGAGACACTCAACCAATCAGTCAACCAACACACAAAATATCAACAAATGTACATGATTCTAGAAGTGTTTGTCAGGTGATGGGAAGGATGGGAAGCAGGATAGAGAGTGCTGGTGTAGGCACAGTGGGGTGAGGCGCCTGGGGATTTGCAACCTTAAATAGAGTGGTCACAGAGGACCTCACTGAAAGGGTGATAACTGAGCAACAAACAGGAGGTGCTGAGCTAGTGAGCCATGTGGTCCTCTGGAGGGAGTGAGTTACAAAAAAAAGGAATAACAAACATAAAGGTCAAACAAGGGTGGGTTTGAGTCACGTGAAGGAGGCACGTGACTGGTGCAGAGTCAGCAGGGAGAAGAGTAATCAAGGACATCACAGAGGTAAGAGTTTCCAGACTAGGAATAAGATGAGAGCCATTGGAGGACTGCAGAATTATTTAACTTCAGTGATAAAAGGATATAAAAGCTGCTGAATTTAAAAAAAGAACCTGTAGCAGTAGGAGGCAAAAGTAGAACGGCGGCCAATTAAGAGACTGTTGGAATAATACAGGTGAAATTTGATTGTGGTTTGAATAGAGGTGGTGGCAGTGAAAACGTTCTGATATAATCAGATAGTGGTTATATTTTGTAAAATAATTGGGAGGAAAAATAAAGTTATCTTAACAGAATGATATACACACAGAGAATGATACCATTTATATGAAGTCTGAAATTATGTAAAGCAAGATTCTATATTGTCTTTTTTTTTTTAAATAATATTTTATTGTGTTTTTGGTGAATTTGCACAGCAGGTTAGATTCCCATTTAACAATTTCTACACAAACTATTCAGTGACATTGGTTACATTTTTCACAAAGTGTCAACATTCTCATTAATTCTGTTCTAGTCGTTCAGTTTCCAGTAATCTAGTTTCCCTACCCCCTTACCTTCTCATTTTTGCTTTAGGGCAATGGTTGACCATTTAGTCTATATTGCCTTTTTTTTTTTTTTTTTGCATACAGAATATAATTAATGTGTGAAAGCATGCATGTGAGAGATGAATACCAAATTCATGGTTGTAATACTCACTGGGTAGATAGGCTTGTGGTTTCAACTGTATGTATAATTTAAACAAAAGATTCATAACAAAAGTGAAATAAAAATGATGTTGCAGTGCAGTGGGAAAGGAGTTGGTCTTTTCAATAATTTGTCTTGGGTCAATTGAATATCCATTTGCCAAAAAAAAAATTAATTTTGACACCTTCCTCACATCATAAACAAAATCAAATCCAGAATAATTGTGGATTTAAATGTGAAAGGTAAAACTAAATAAATAAGCAAACAAACTAACTTTTAGAAGAAAACAGACTATTTTAATGAGTTGGGGCAAACAAAATTTTCTTATATAGGATATAAAAAGGAAAAAAAAAAGAGTAAATCATGCAATAAGATTGAGAACTTCAACTTAACCGAACGACACCACTTAGGAAGAGAAACAAAAATCTACAAAATGATAACAGTTATTTTCAATACATACCCAACAAAGGCTCTTATTCATAATATATAAAGATCCCCTACAAGTCAATAAAATAAAGGCAATCGATTTTAAAAATGGCCAAAAACTTGAAAATAAGTGGCAAATGAGCATATGAAAATGTACTCAACTTTATTAGCCTTCAGGTAAATATAAATTAAAATGATAATTTGCACAACACTAGAACGGCTAAAGTAAAAAAGACTGACAATACCAAGTGTTAGTGAGAATTTGAATCCACTACAACTGTCATTTAATAGAAAGTGAATTGGTAAAACACTTTGGAAAACTGTTTAGCAGGATCTACTAAAACTGAATATGTGTACCCAATGACCGAGCAATTTTCTCAGCAACAGTATGCATAATAGCCATAAACTGAAAACAACCTCAAAGGCTATCAACCGTAGAATGGATAAATTAATTGTTGCATATTCATAAAACGGAATACCGTGCCGCAATGAGAATAAATGATCTACAATCATGTGTCACATCATGCGTATCTCACCAACATAATATTGACAATAAAAGCTACATATGAGACTGCTAATTCTATGATTCTGTTTACAGTTCAAAAATAGTCAATCTCTGGTAGTGGAAAATAGTGGTTATTCTTGGGGAAAGAGACAGTGACTGGAAGAGGTCATAAGGAAGCTTCTGAGATCCCGATTATGTTGTTTTGGAATTTGGGTGCTTGTTATTTGGATGTGTAAACTTTGTTAAAATTTGTACACTAGTGATCTGTGCACTTTTCTATAGGTATATGATTTCCAGGAAAAAATAAAATCATGTCATTGGGGAAACTGAAAAAGAAAAGCTTAGATATTAACTCAGTTTTATTTTTTAAATAGAAGTTTTAATAAATGAAAAATAAAATTAAAAAAAAAATTAATAGCACAACTCCAAACATAAAATTCACTAGAAGGAAGTCAGAAAAGCCAGAACAGATACAAGTCCTGATTGTTAATAAGGAGTAATACCCCCTGCAGTGTTTGTAAAGCAGCCTCTTTTAAATTAATTCCCTGCTTGTGGTATATCCCTTCTAAGTTGGAAAATAGCCAAGAATGGGACTAGAAAGAGCTATTGCATTATACTCACTAATATTTGGGGCTCCAGGTAAATCCTGCTACTGGACTCCGCTGAGCATAAAACGTAGGGAAGAAGCATTCCCTTCCCCACCCTTTAAAAATGACCATCACTATAGTGATTCTATGAGAATGTTGTTGTTATTTGGTGCCGTCAAGTCGGATAGCGACCCTTTAAGACAGGGTAGACCTGCCCCATAGCGTTTCCAAGGAGTGGATGGTGGACTTGAACTGCCGACCTTTTGGTTAGCAGCTGAGCTCTTAACCACTATACAACCAGGGCTCCAAATTCTATGAGAATAGAAAGCATCAAAGATCAGCCGTGATAGTGGCAAGATGAGCTCGCTCATCTCCATATCCTGGAGTGATCTGAGGGATTCTGATCACCAGAGTTTTGAGAAAACAAGAGGCTATTGGAAAAAGTTCCCATGCTAACAGAGCATTTTCTGCAGTTATAATAGCATCCTGAACTCTTAGTTTAAAAGGTGACACAATGTGATGCTTAATTAAGGCCATTGTCACAAATCCATCTGGGTTATATCATAGTCCAAGTTCACCCCATGACAAAAGCAGACAAGAGCTCCATTAAGGCAAGCCTAGCATAGCAATGTTTTCCTACGCTGGGATAGCAGGATTGACGGGCAATGTGATTAGAGCCTTCTGCTGCTGTTTCCCCAACACACTCAAGGGTTGTTAGCATTCTTGCTTTAATATTTTCAATTTAAATATCTCAATCTTTTTTTTTTCTTTCTTTCTTAAGGATGGGAGAGAGTGAAATAAACACACTGGAATGAGTAAGACTGAAGACAAATAGCGTCATTGCTCCATAACAGAAAAAATTTAAAATTGCAATCTGAGTGTCACTTGTTTCCAATTAGTTGTTGACAAAAAATAATCTTTTCGTGTTTTTGACCATCCACATTCCTACATCTGCCTAAACTCCTGGCACTGCAGAATGTATCAAGACATTTGCCATCTAAAGGGCCATTAGGAGAATAATAAAAGTGGGGCTTTCCTCATGGCCATTTCCATCATGCTCCTTCTCCCCTCGTTCCTTGCATCCTCCTTCCTGCCCCTTGACTTGTAGAGCAGTTGCTGCAGAGATGGCAGGATGTCAATGCCCCCAAAATTGAACTGTGATTTGTTTTTCTTTGATTTATGTGCTTGTAGTCAATAAACTTTATAAAGGAAAGTATCAGACTGAACAATCAATCAAAGACAAACAGATTCCTGTCCTTTAAAAGCATTTCAGCCCAGTAGGTGAGTGCCTCATTCATCTTTTGCATGCACGCTTTTGGCCCTTCCACTGAGACAGAACCGACTGCTCACTCCAGGCCGCTCAGCTACCAAAGAGCTGCAGCCGCTGAGCTGAGATTTATCAATTTCATGGCACCAGTGGTCCTGACATGGTATCATTTGCAGGATCTAAATGGTTAAGCATGCTGTTTGTATGCCGAGACCTGGGCTTTCCATCTACCTGAAAAAGGAAGGGGGAGGACTAGTTTTAAACACTCTAGGTTTATACTGTATAGTTCTATAAAAATTCATATTGTACACTTTCTTTAAAAAAATTCTAAAGCGCCGAATCCCTTCCCTGCAAAAGAGAATTCCCTTTTCGTTCTGTTAGTGGTTTCTGAATCTTCCTTCCAATAAGGCAAATGTCATTCTGCATGTTTTGCTTCTCCGCAGCACAGATGGTGTGCATATGCAGATTGGTGATTTTCTAATCAATACAGTGGCACTTGGGAATAACTGTAAGTATTGTAATAATGCATTAGTCAGGAGTGATGTTGTAACACACTGAGATCATACTCATAAATCTAAGACACCATGTCTAGACACTCCAGGGAAGATGGTATGGCATGGGTTAGAGCAGGCATTAAGGGAGGGCAATATTTCAAGTATGATGGGAAAATAATGCAATTTGCAGACTTTAATAAAACCATTGGGAAATTAATTTCAGTAGGGGTACATTCTCTCCCCAAACATTCGTGTTCTTGTGTTTGCTTCATGGACACTTGTAATGAGATACTTTTCACCTGTTATCTCAGGCATAAACACAGAATGGGATCTGTGAATTGAGCCAGATTTTTAATGTGCTGAATATGAAAATAACCCCTTTATAGGTAGTGCTTTAGTTGTACAAAAGTGCATTATGCAAACAGCACACAGTCAGAATAAACCTTGCAGATTCAGAGTTAGAAGAGCTTATAAATTAATCTCCTAAGCACACCTTGTGCATGCTCCAAAAGTCCATTCAATCATAAAACTTGACTAACTGAACCTGCAAAGTTTTAACAGGGACAGGTTCAATGATGAAAAATGAAAACGATTTTCAATCTATACCCATTTTAACACTCCCCAAAAGTTACAGGCTGGTTTTACTCCGCTGTCTCCAATGCCTTTTGCTCTTGAACACTTCATTTTAATCAACCAAGGTCTTTTAAAATTCTGTAGGCTGATAACTGTTCCAGTGTCAGATACTCACCCTGCCAGAAATGCTATGATAAAAATGTTAAATTAAACATGGCCAGAAATGAAACCTGTAAGTATTTCCAGACAGAAAACAGGTACAGAATGTAGAAACTTTTCTCCTCCTTTGCCGGTAAGTTTCCAGCAGTAATACAATAGTCTCGTGGCCCAAAAGACCTCTTAGCCTGTCTTCTGGTTGTCATTTTGGTCCATTGCTGCCTTAGCGAAGTCTCTTCAAGTCTCAGGCCAGCCCTGTGCTTCTAATACTCTGGAGACTTTTCAGTTAAAATGCGAGAGAGAAAGAAGGCTAGATGGAATCAACCCAATTATCTCAGTAACCATAGAAATGCACGATAAAGGAACTCCAACCTTTTCCTTTCTTATGACAATTTGGGCTCTGACTAGAGGTGTGATTTTTTTTTTTTTTTTTTTTAATGAGTCTAAGGGAGAATGTGGTTTTCTTTAGAACAGGGTGAAACACCACTTATTTGGCAAAATATCTCAAGTCATAATGCTTCCAAATTCTGTACAATTTGGTTCCATGAAAGCTTACTTAGGATTAGGAATTTTTTTTCCCAAGGGAAAATCTATTGTGGCATCTCATTTGCAGATGACTTTTCTTACAACTTTAGTGGTTCATTTTCTTACTGTGTTGATTTTTTATGTTTCTAAAATAATTGCTTTGCACTTTTCTTCCAAGGGTGGCTATTAAAGGGAGTTCAAGTACACACACAAGAACAAACTAAATATTTTATTCCCTAAGCCCTCAGCTAGAAACCCTGGTGGCATAGTGGTTAAGTGCTATGGCTGCTAACCAAAAAGTTGACAGTTCAAATCCACCAGCTGCTTCTTGGAAACTCTATGGGGCAGTTCTACTCTGTTGTATAGGGTTGCTACGAGTTGGAATTGACTTGACAGCAACAGGTTTGGTTTTTTTTTAAGCCTCAACCTACTTCTCTCTTGATGGAAGGCAATTTTATCTACGTTACTAATGATGGACACACATTTTGTAAGAAAGGGTAGGAAACACAGAAAGAAGGGAGGTCAACCTCCACATTTCCACTCTGTGAGGCGCTCTCAGTTCTGAGGAAATTGATACGCACCCAGTGGACACTCAGTAAATGTTGCTTGGTATGGATGACAACCAAGGGTGGCCTCAAGAACATCTGAGTGAGTAGTATCCACTCAAAACACAGGCGATAGTCATCGTCACTCTCAAATTGAGATAATAAATAAAATTTTATATTACTTCTAGAACTCTTATTTGCCACTATTTTTTATTGTATTGTCTTGAAAATATACATAACCAAATACATGACATCTCAACAATTTCTACATATATGATTCAGTTAACATCGATTACATTCTTCAAGTTGTGCAACCATTATCACTATCCTTTTCTAAATTATTCCACCACCATTAACATAAACTCAATGCCTCCTAAGCAAAAACTCCCCCCTTTCTCCCTCCCTCCCACCCTTAAACCTGTTGCCGTTGAGTCAATTCTGACCCATAGCTACCCTAAAGGATAGACTAGAACTACCCCATAGAGTTTCCAAGGAGCAGCTGGTGGATTTGAACTGTCAACCTTGTGGTTAGCAGCTGAGCTCTTAACCACTGTGTTACTAGGGCTCCAATAATCTTTAGTTTCTATACACTTGCTTATTTAATATAAGTGAGATTATGAAATATCTGCTCTTTTGCAAATGACTTATTTTGCTCAGCATAATGTTTTCCAGGTCCATCCATGTTATGGCATACATCAGGACTTCATTTTTCTTTATGGCTGAGTAATATTCCATTGTGTGTATATATCACATTTTGTTTATCCATTTATTTATTGATAGACATTTTGGATGTTTCCACCTTTTGGAGACTGTGAAAAGTGCTACAATAGCATTAGTGTATCCACTATTTTCTTTTTTAACTGCAGCAATTTTTTCTGCTAAATGCAGAATACATGACTCCGTGTGTCTTTTTTTCTTTGTCATTCTGCCTAGTTTGTAGTACTTCTGGGGTTTATTCCATCTGACTTCTTAGTCATACAGTAATCAAAGCTGAAACCATCATGTTCCTTTTACTATTTTTTCCCGGTTCCATTCTAAGGCCATTTCAATTCCCTAGTTAGAAATTTAAAGATTTTATGAAAGCTATCACCAAAATATATGTTTAGAATATGTCCCTGCAAACACTGACAAGCCCTTTCGTTTGACTCATTTTTAGATGCCTCTTGACCAAAATTTCATCACCTACTGTCAGTTTCTCTTGGTTCCAGACAAATTTGAGACAGTGATTTAAGACCACAGAGATAATGTGTATACACTTTTAACACTTCATAGTTTACAAAGTGCATTTGGGGATATGAGAAATAGTAGTCCTGGTTGGAAACGATGGGGAGATAAAGGGATGGTTATCACACAGGATTTACGCACGATCCCTCTGATGAAACAATGCTCTGGCACTAGCTTGGAGATGGGGGATGAAAAGTCTTTGTGGGATTGAGCACCATGTCTTCAGAAGGAAGAGATCTCAGTAAAGAGACATGGTCATGGGAGGGTGGGGTTCACCAGGGGACAACAAAATTTTCAAGCAGAAAAAAATTATTGACTTCCTCACATCAAGGCCAAACATAAATGGAATTAATTTGCAAGAGACAAAATTCATTTCTACACTCATAACTAGCTCTACCATTGTGGTAGTTTATTTCCAAATCCACCAAAGATATTTGACTTCCACAGGGACAAGCTTTTAAGGCGGCAGTTAACTTTACCTCACCCATGAGAAGATTAGTGGTCATGAGTGTGAGAGAAGTATATAGGGAAAACCTCACTCAAACACCTGACGCAGCCATGCCTTACAAAATAAAAACAAACAAAACAAATATACACACAAACAAAACCGATTCCTTTGGCTTAAGGTTGCTAAAATGCAAATACCACTGTAGAAGATATCATTTTATTAAAAACAAAAAACAAAAAACTTGTTGATGTCAAGTCAATTCGGACTCATAGCAACCTTGTAGGGCAGAGGAGAACTGCCCCATAGAGTTTCCAAGGAGTGGCTGGTGGATTCGAACTGCTGACCTTTGTTTTGGTTTGCAGCTGTAGCCTTTAACCACATTTTATTAGTCACTTATAAATCAGAATTAAGCATATCATCAGATCGTTACCTGACAACAGATTTTATTACACAGGTCATGGAGGCCAGATGGCAGAGTACCTCAGAGGAATGAAGAATATGTCACCAAATTGGGAAAAGAGGCAGGAGAAGGTGGAGAGGAAGATATAACAATGGAAAGCTAGTGGGCCTAAAAATTCACTTCTTTGCTTGCTTATCATGCTTTGAACTGTTCCTGCTTTTGCCAGTATGTCACCTAAAGTTGAAACTAACAAACATGTATTGCTAAGATAAACCTTTCTTTGAGTATCCTCCTTACTTGATTTCAAAATGAAAACTGCACCAAGAGTAGTTTCCCCAATGTAGGAAAATATGTCCCTAAGGTATTGACTATGAGGTGAAATGCAAATTTCCCACCTTGTGGTGTTTAACAGGAATTTTGGCTTCCCTGTGCCTTCCAGTTCTTAGTTCTGTCCTATTTTCTATGGCACATCAATTTATCATCTGATGGCAGATTACTGATTAAACCAGCCTTAGAAATATCCACCCTGAGTGCTCCAGAAATAGAATCTGCCATTTCAAAGGCTACAGTGCTTTCTTTCTCTCCTCTCTCTCCCCCTCTTTTTCAGCCATTTTAAACAACAGAGACTATAAAGTCTTTATAACAATGCTAACATTCATTTGAATTATTCAAAAAATAGTATTATATTTGTAAACTCCCCTTTTTCACCAGTTGTGGTATGATAAATAAGAGGACCGTTTTCTGTTTCTCTCCTGGAAACAGAGATAATATGTGCTGAAATGAGTTCCTTTATCTGGCCTTTTACCTTGGTTCTTTGAAAAAACAGCTTGAGAGATTTTCCCCCTAAGTCCTGAGGACTTACCTTTGCCCTAGTTTTCTACCCTAGAAGGTTTGTTACTTTTGTCCAGGTTGACTGACATTTCCTAGGCAAGCTGTAAACAACTCGTGGTTTGATACTTTTTGTCTGGTCCCAGGCTGCAGCCTGCCCTATGATTGCTATGCACCTTGCAGGGATTGATCACGAGACTATGCAAATGAAGTGTCTGTAGCCTACCAGGAGGGGATTGGTTAGTTCCTGGCGTGGTTGGAGGCTATGCCTTGAAATTGGCAAGGAGTTTTGTATATAGGCAGCCAACTCCACAGAGATTTTTCAGACAGAAAAGTAAGAAGAGAGGCAGAAGGAAGAAAGAAGGGAGAAGAAGCAGAGAGAGAGAGGAGGCAAAGAACCTCCTAAAAGAGCTGTAACATGAGTAAAGGGGCTGTAACACTAAAGACAGTGAGAGCCCCAGAAGAGGCCTATGGCAGAGTCAGTGGTGACAGACAGCATGGCCAAGAGGAGCCTGTCCTCAGGGGGCTGAGAAGAGCCTATCCAACTCACAGAGATCGGCCTTGGACTGATCTTGATTCACATTATCCCCCCTGAAGATAGGTTCTGATGTGATTACTACTACTACCACCATTTTACATAATGATTATAGAATATTTTATAACAATAATGTCATACCAAAAAAATGTCATTTTAAAGTATCTGAATTAAGTTGAATTGCCCAAACAGCCTGGTGAAATGGATGAATGCTGGGTTTATAAATCAGAACAGATCCAGTTCTAGATCTGCCCTACCTTAGCAAGTCTCATGACCTTTCTAGGATCCAGTATTCTCTTCTGTAACATCGAGGGGTTGGACTCTCAGCAATGATAAAATGGTTCCATCTTGCATGCCAACTCAGACCAATTGCTAGAGGCCACCCGAACAGAGCCCTTGTGGTGCAGTGGTTAAGTGCTTGTCTGCTAACCAGAAGGTCATCATTTTGAACCCACCAGCCATTCCATAGAGAAAGATGTGGCAATCTGCTTCCGTAAAGATTACAGCCTTGGAAACCCTATGGGGCAGTACTACTCTGTCCTGTAGGGTCACTGTGAGTTGGAATTGACTGGACAGCAATGTTTTTTTTTTCTTTACGTGAACTATAAGGAGCCCTGGTGGCTCAATGGTTAAGGGCTAGGCTGCTAATGGAAAAGTTGGTGGTTCAAACCCACCAGTGGCTCTGAGGGTGGAAAGACCTGGCTATCTGCCGCCATAAAGATTACAGCCTAGGAAACCCTATGGGGCCATTCTACTCTGTCCTACAGTGTTGCTGTAAGTCAGAATCAACAGCACACAACAACAACCTGAATTACTAAGGACAAAGGTTCCCAATTCTAGCTCTGCAGAAAAGACCTCCCTTGATCTACAATACCTGCCGGGGCAAGGAATTAGAGTGGCAGGATTTGGACCAGATTCTGCCATCTTGGAACTACATGATGACGAAATGCTCCTCCTAGTTCTAGACTCTTAATTCTCAGGTGAAGAATAATCTGCTTTTGATTTAAAAAAATCACAGGTATAAAACAAAATTATCAATTACTTTACATTTTAAAGAAAGTGGAATATTATCAAGACTTTATATAAGTAAAATAAGTTATTAATAATAGTACCAGGTAAGTTTTATGTGACCTAGAGCACATGTCTATTTTTATATATCTTTAAAATATCTGCCCATTCTGCACCATCATTTGAAACCATTTTGTCGGTCCTGAGTGCTTAAAATAAAGTCACATAGTTCATTTCTCTTTCCTGGTGCTTACAGCACAGAGAGGAAGTAATTCCACCTGAAAAAGAAAAAATATTTATGGGATTTTAGATAGTCACATGTGTCTTAGAATAAGACATACTTTTCACCTATAAGTTCACACTAATTGCCAGGATTTGTGGCAGCCAGTTTGTAAGTCTCATTTTATACCAGCACATTCAATATGACAAGACTATCATCCAGTGATTAGTATTAAATTAGGAAATCCCATGTTATCACACGATATCACAAGTTTGGCAATGACTTTTTGTTAAGGAACTTAATTATCATTTTGTCTCTTTCTTAAAAGATAAGAATTTTTTTCATTAACTGGAAATATACCCTGTAAATACTGTTGTTCCCTTCACACTGAAAACCATTTAATTCCCCATTATCTCACTTCATTAGCCAAATGTCCTGTTTAGGCAAACTCTGAATATGAAGCACATTATAATGTAATAGAAAAATAATATTAAGAAAACAGCCTTGAACTGAAAAGAAAAAATCAGCAAAATAGAAGTCAGTGCAGATTATATGAATTTATCACATGCCAGAGTATTTCAGGTATCTGGTCTGTCCTGATTGACCTTGGAAATGAATTTAGAGTATTTTTCACATGTTGTACTAAGTAAACAATGAATTCTGCAACATACAAAAGAGTAGGGAGAGTTAGCAATTAATTTTCCAATAAGGAGTTTGAACATATGCAAGACTGTGGGCCAGACTAAGAGGGCTTTGAGGACCCGGAAAAGCCTATGTCACCAGCACCCTATCTCCATCAGCTGTTTGCCACACCCCTACAAAAATAGCCTGTGGAAATGTACTGGAAAATGAACAAAGAGTGTCTTTAATAGGAAAAATAGTTACAAAGAAGAGCTTGTGAAAGTGTACAAAAAGAAGTAGGATCAACCCCAAGGAAGAGGTGAGGAAGAGACATGTGCCACAGGTAACCATAAATACTTCAGAGGTATGCTAGCCCCTGCTGGCAAAACCACTTCTTCTTCCCTTCATATTTCCTTTCTTAGTCACTGCTTCCTCACCAGGGACATGAGACTTGCCCTAAAATAATGAGGCCTAAGGCAAACATCCTAACAAAAATGACCCATCTTTATCAAACTGAAGTGATCCTCTCATCAAGAATAGAACTGCAAGAACTGCTGTTCTTCTGGAAGCTCAAAGAATAAGTGACTGCAAATGTTAGTTAGTTCTTCTTGCTCCCGTTGCTTCTCCTTAACATTAATTGAGGGAGTTATTTTAGCTTAAGAATTCAGGAGGCAGGGACTTCTGGCAAAATGGTGCTCTGGGCAGAAGCACCACATCGTCCCTCCACAGCAAAGATCCGAAAAACTAAGCCGAACAGAGAAAACAACAATCCTTAAACCCTAAAACATCAAATGAAGAGATAAAGAATTCAGTGAAGCACCAAATGGAGTGAGAAAACTGACAGAGAATGGAGAGCAAGGAGAGATTCATGCAGAGGTCCCCTACCAGCTAACACAGCGCAGGTCCGCCATCTTGGACTCCTAAGGGAGACCAGCAAACAGGGGGTATGAGAAAGCAGCTTCACGGAGCTTCCAGCAGGAGACAAAACAACCAGTAATTTGCGATATATGCTTTCCCACCCCCCACCTTTCTTCACCCCCACTCGGCCTCCTCTGCTTCCCGCGGCCACGATCTCTTGTCCGGGAAACACCGGCTGCTTGGATTCCACACACCCGAACAGGCCGGCTCTCTGAGTGCCATTTGTTGGCTGCTGGTGTTGCTTTTTTCTGCTTCTTTTGATTTCTTCCTTACTTCTCACCACCTCCCCCTCCTTTCGCTCAAATACCTGGCTCCGTGCACCATCTTTGCTTCTTCCTGAGGGGCAGTGGAGCTCTGTTCGAGTAGGGAGCTGTTTCCCGGTCTGGGCTGCTGCACTGGTGGGATCCTGGGGCTTTTGTTTGTTTGTTTGTTTTGAATTGTTTGTTTGTTTTCTTTTCCTTTTCTTGAGTTGGGAGCAGTTTCTGGCCAGGCGGTTCTGGGTGCAAGGAGACTACCCCTCGGCTTGTAGAGACGTGCAGAGCATTCCTGAGAACATTTTTTTCCTTGGCTTTCTTTTTTTCTTTTTTTTTTCTGTTTTTTTGGGGGCTTTTCTTGTTCTTTTTTTTTTTTTTTTTTAATTTGTTTGGTTTTGTTTTCCATCTTTTTCTCTTTTTGTCTTTCTTCATTACTCAGTTTCTTGTGTCTCTCTATCTTCCTTCTCTTTCTGATCCCTGAATACCAGGCATTGTATACCTCTACGCCTTCTAGCCAGGCTGTACTGCAACACCGGAGAGCAACTTCCACAGACCTCATAGCTGCATGGGTGAGATCGCTGGGAAATTTCTGGTTCATTAACCTTTCTGATATTTATTTATTCATTCTTTTCTTTTCTTCCTCTTCTCCTCTCTGTTTTTCTCCATTTCATAGTCTCTCATCTCTCCACTACAACGGCAAGCTCCCCTAGCATTCTTTTTTGTTTGTTGGTATTTTTTTGCTGCTGTTCCTCTCTCCTCTCTCCCTAATTCATCTTAGCTCCACACATAACAATCTCCCCACTACATCCTGCTTACCTGCACTGTGTGCTTAACATCATACCACCAAGCAGCATAGGCATGGCCTACTGGAACCTTACCTGCACTGATTACTGACCCGCCCTGGTGGCTGTAGTAAGTGCCACAGACAACCCATCCCAGTAACTCCTCTTCAGCTAGACCTGCCCAGCTGTACCATAACTGAGTGACTGACCCTGCCAATTGGAGAAGGAGGCAAAAACTATAGTGCCCACAGATGAGCAAACAACAAAGAACACACAGTCTGCCTGCTCAGACATAGGCAAATTAAAAAAAAAAAAAAAAAAGGGACAAAACAAACAAATCTACAATCAATAAATGAGAAAAGTAACTACTGAATGCCCAGAAGACAGCAGACAACATCAAAACATTTACAAAAACAGGACAGGATGGTTCCAGTAAGCATCAAAAATAAAACACCAGATGACTTTCCAGTGAAAGACAATGCACTAGAACTACCTGATAGGAAATTCAAAACCCTAATACTCAAAACTCTCCAAGAGGTGAGGCAAAAATCTGACAAAAATGAGGAAAAAATAGACAAAATCATGGAAAATACAGACAAAAAATTAGAAGAACTCAGGAAAATAATGCAGGAACAAAATGCCAAAATAAATTCACAACTAGAAATTATACAAAGACAATAATTAGAAATCCAAAAGATAAACAACAATACTTCAGAAATAGATGGTGTCATAGAAAGGTTGAGAAGCAGATTTGAAACAGTGGAAGACAGAATCAGAGGAATGGAAAACAAACACTTGGATACAACTTTGTTTCAGGAAAAATCAGAAAAAGGAACAAAGAAAAATGAAGAGACCCTGAGAGTTATGTGGGACACAATCAAAAGCAAAAATCTGCAGGTGATTGGAATTCCAGAACAGGGGGAGAAAACAGAAAACACAGAGAGGATCATAGAAGAACTGCTGACAGAAAACTTCCCCAATATCATGAAAGATGAAAAGCTGGCCATCCAAGAAGTTCAACGAAGGCCATATAGGAGAGACCCCAAAAGAAAATCACCAAGGCATATCATAATCACACTCACCAAAACCAAAGACAAAGAATCCTGAGAGCAGCTCGTGAAAAACAAGAAGTCACATACAGAGTAGAAACAATAAGATTAAGCTCAGATTATTTGGCAGAAACCATGCAAGCAAGAAGACAATGAGATGACTTATAAAATCTTGAAAGAAAAAAATCATCAGCCAAGAATAATGTATCCTGCAAAACTCTCATTCACATTTGATGGCGAAATTAGGTCATTTCCAGATAAACAGAAATTAAGGGAATATGTAAAAGTCAAACCAAACTTACAAGAATTATTAAAACGAGTTCTTTGATCTGAGGACAAACAGCTTCAGCTCACAGACAGAACCTAGGATGCAGGATCGTACCAGCCAGATACCAATCTAGGAAATGACCTCTCGAGGACTATCCAACACCAAAAGAAATACAACAGGGAATCAGAGCAGTTAATCAGTAGATGACAACAACGTCAAAACAATAAAAGAGGGAATAAACGGCATAGGTATAGAACCTTCTAATGGAGAGGAAGGCAAGGCGATACCAAGTAATGGTAGACTGCTTCAAACTTAGAAAGAGTAGGGTAAAATTTATGGTAACCACAAAGAAAGTTAACAAACATAATCATAAAAATAAAGATGAAAAACATAAAGTTTTGGCAAAAACAAAACCTACAAAAACAAAAGAAATGGAAAAAAAATCTACAAACAAAAGTAACTCAGTGCAAGACAGTAAGAAGGACAAAGAAAACTTCAGCACCGCAAAAAAAGCACTACAAAATGACAGCAAAAAACTCACATCTATCAATAATTACACTGAATGTAAATGGACTCAATGCACCCATAAAGAGATAGAGAGGGACAGAATGGATAAGAAAACACCATCCATCAATATGCTGTCTACAAGAGACACACCTTAGAAACAAAGATGTGAATTTATTAAAAGTCAAAGGTTGGAAAAATATATATCAAGCTAACAACTACCAAAAAAGAGCAGGAGTGGCAATTCTAACCTCAGATAAAACAGACTTTAAAACAAATCTACCATAAAAGACAAAGAAGGACACTATATAATGATTAAGGGGACAATCCACCATGAAGATATAACCATAATAAACATCTATGCACCCAATGACAGGACTCCAAAATACATAAAACAAACTCTAACAGCACTGAAAAGAGAAATTGACAGTTCCACAATAATAGGAGGAGACTTCAACATACCACTCTCAGTAAAGGACAGAACAACTAAGAAGGAACTCAGCAAAGATACAGAAGCGCTAAAGGGCACAATCAGCCAAGTTGACCTCATAGAAATATATAGTACACTCCATCCAACCGCTGCAAAGTACACATTCTTTTCCAATGCACATGGAAAGTTCTCCAGAATAGACCACATCTTAGGCCACAGAGCAATCCTCAACAAGATCCAAAACGTTGAGATAATTCAAAGTATCTTCTCTGACCACAGTGCTATCAAGGTAGAAATTAACAATAGAAAGAGCAAGGGAAAAAAACAAATAACATGGAAACTGAATAACACCCTGCTTACACATCACTGGGTAACAGAAGAAATCAGAGATGGAATAAAAAAATTCCTACAATCAAATGAGAATGAAAACACATCATACCAAAACATCTGGAACACAGCAAAGGCAATCCTCAGAGGACAATTTATAGCAATACATGCACACATCAAAAAGAAGAAAGGGACAAAATCAAAACATTAACTACAGAACTCAAACAAATAGAGAACAGCAAAAAAGCCCACAACCACCGAAAGAAAGGAAATAGTAAAGATAAGAGCAGAAATAAATGAAATAGAGAACAGAAAAATAATAAAAAGAATCAACAAAACCAAAAGTTAGTTCTTTGAAAAAATCAACAAAATTGACAAACCACTGGCCAGACTGACGACAGAAAAACAGGAGAGACACAAATAACCTAAATAAGAAATGAAATGGGGGACATTACAACAGACCCAACTGAAATAAGAAGGATTATAACAGAATATTATGAAAAACTATACTCCAACAAATTTGAAAACATAGAGGAAATGGATAAATTTCTAGAAACACACAGTCTACCCAAGCTACAACAAAGTGATGTTGAAAATCTGAACAGACCCATAACAAGAGAAAAGATTGAAAAGGTAATAAAAAAAACTTCCAACCAAAAAAAGCCCTGGCCCAGATGGCTTCACTGGAGAATTCTACAAAACATATTTACAGAATGTGTACCAGTACCACTCAAGCTATTTCAGAGCATAGAAGAGGGA
Organism: Dugong dugon; assembly: GCA_030035585.1. Lineage (NCBI taxonomy): Eukaryota > Metazoa > Chordata > Mammalia > Sirenia > Dugongidae > Dugong > Dugong dugon. The sequence goes on from CM057462.1 coordinate 132,925,011, forward strand.
GCAATACTTCCAAATTCATTCTATGAAGCCAGCATAACGCTGATACCAAAACCAGGCAAAGACATCACAAAAAAAGAAAATTACAGACCAATATCTCTCATGAATATAGATGCAAAAATTCTGAACAAAATTCTAGCCAATAGAATTCAGCATCATATCAAAAAAATACTACACCACAACCAAGAAGGATTAATACCAGGTATGCAAGGATCCTTCAACATTAGAAAATCCATCAACATAATCCACCACATAAATAAAAGGAAAGAAAAGAATCACATGATCATCTCAATTGATGCAGAAAAGGCATTTGACAAAGTCCAACATCCATTCCTGATAAAAACTCTCAATAAAATAGGTATAGAAGGGAAATTTCTCAACATAATAAAGGGCGTCTATGAAAAACCAATGGCCAACATCATTCTTAATGGAGAGAGGCTGAAAACATTCCCCCTGAAAACAGGAAGAAGACAAGGATGCCTTTTATCACCACTCCTGTTTAACATTGTTCTGGAAGTTCTAGCTAGAGCAATAAGGCAAGAAAAAGAAATCAAGGGCATCCAAATTGGTAATGAAGAAGTTAAACTGTCCATGTTTGCAGATGATATGATGCTATACATAGAAAACCCTAAAGACTCCATGAGAAATCTACTGGAACTAATAGAAAGATTCAGCAGAGTAGCAGGATACAAGATAAACATTCAAAAATCAGTTGGATTCCTATACACCAATAAGGAGAACAATGAAAAGGAAATCTGGAAAACTATCATTTTCAGTAGCCTCTAAAAAGATAAAATACTTAGGAATAAATCTGACCAGGAATGTAAAAGACCTATACAAAGAAAACTACAAAACACTACTCCATGAAACCCAAAGGGATCTACATAAATGGAAAAACATACCATGCTCATGGATAGGCAGACTCAACATTGTGAAAATGACAATTCTACCCAAAGCAATTTACAAATACAATGCAATCCCGATCCAAATACCAACAACATTCTTCAAAGAGATGGAAAAACTAATCATTAACTTTATATGGAAAGGGAAGAAGCCCCGAATAAGTAAAGCACTACTGAAGAAGAAGAATAAAGTTGGAGGACTCACACTACCTGACTTCAGAACCTACTATACAGCTACAGTAGTCAAAACAGCCTGGTACTGGTACAACGACAGATACATTGACCAATGGAACAGAACTGAGAACCCAGATGTAAATCCATCCACCTGTGGTCACCTGATCTTTGACAAGGGCCCAAAGTCCATCAAATGGGGAAAAGACAGTCTTTTTAACAAATGGTGCTGGCAAAACTGGATATCCATTTGCAAAAAAATGAAACACGACCCATACCTCACACCATATACAAAAACAAACTGAAAATGGATGAAAGACCTAAATATAAAGCCTAATACTATAATGTTCATAGAAGAAAAAATAGGACCAATGCTACAGACCTTAATACACGGCATTAACAGATACAAACCATAACCATCAACACACACACCCCAGAAGATGAGCTAAAAATCTTCTAAAAATCAAATACCTATGATCTTCAAAAGACTTCCCCAAAACAGTAGAAAGAGAAACTACAGACTGGGAAAAAATTTTTGGATAATACAAGTCAGACAAACTTCTAATCTCCATAATCCACAAAAATGCAACACCTCTACAACAAAAAGACAAATAATCCTGTTAAAAAATGGGCAAATGAAATGAACAGACACTTCACCAAAGAAGATATTCAAATGGCCAACAGACACAAGAAGAAATGCTCAGGATCACTAGCCATTAGAGAAATGTAAATTAAAACCACAGTGTGATACCATCTCACCCCGGCATTACTGACACGAATCAAAAACACTGGAAATAACAAATGTTGGAGGGGCTGCAGGGAGATGGGAACCCTTATGCACTGCTGGTGGGAATGCAAAATGATACAACCATTTTGGAAAATGATATGGCACTTCCTCAGAAAGCTAGAAATAGACATACCATTCTATCCAGCAATCCCACTCCTAGGAATATATCCTAGAGAAATGAGTTGTCACTCGAATAGACATATGCACACCTATGTTCATGGCAGCATTGTTCACAATAGCAAAACGATGGAAACAACCTAGATGCCCATCAGCAGGTGAATGGTACATACACACAATGGAGTACTATGCAACGAGAAAGAACAATGAATCTGTGAAGCATCTCATAACATGGATGAAACTGGAAGACATTATGCTGAGTTAAATAAGTCAATCACAAAAGGACAAATATTGTCTGAGATCTCTATTGTAAAAACCCATGAAAAAGTTCACACACAAAATGTAACAATCTTAGTTGGTTACCAGGGATGGGAGGAGTGGGGGGGAAATACTAAATAGGCAATAGATCAGTGGTATCTTGGGTGAAGGGTGAGACAGTACACAATACAGGGGAAACTAGCACAACCTTTACAAGGAAAGGTCATGGAAGCCCCATAGACACATCCAAACTCCCTGAGGGACTGAATTGCTGGGTAGAGAGCTGTGGGGACCATGGTCTCGGGGAACATCTAGCTCAATTGTCATAACACAGTTTATAAAGACAATGTTCTACATTCTACCTTGGTGAGTAGCGTCTGGGGTCTTAAAAGCCTGTGAACATCCATCTAAGATACTCCACTGGTCTCATCCCTTTGGGAGCAAGTGAGAATGAAGAGAACAGGACACAAGGAAAAGATTAGTCTGAAGGACTAATGGTCCACAACTTCCAAGGCCTCCACCGGACTGAGTCCAGTACAGCTAGATGGTGCCCAGCTACCACCACTGACTGCTCTGACCAGGATCACAACCAAGGGTTCTGGACAGAGCTGGAGAAGGATGTAGAACAAAATTGTAACTCACAAAAAAAGACCAGATTTACTGGCCTAAAGGAGACTGGAGAAACCCTGAGAGTATGGCCCCCAGACACCCTTTTAGCTCAATGGTGAAGTCACTTCCAAGGTTCAGCAGGTGAGTGCACAGCCTCATAAAACCAAGTGGGCCTAATGAGGCACAGCAGTCCGGGGACAAGGCCTAGAAGGCAGAAGGAGACAGGAAAGCAGGAGATAGAGAACCCAAGGTTGAGTAAGGATAGTGTTGATGTGTTGTGAGGTTGTTAACTATTGTCATAGGGCAACAGGTGTACTAACTGTTTAATAAGAAACTATTTTGTTCTGTAAGCCTTCATCTAAAGTGAGAATAGCAGCACAATTGTAAGAGCGTAGTCGATGTCACTGAACTGTGCATGTAGAAATTTTTGAAATGGTGTATCTTTGGCTATGTATATTTTCACCAAAAAAAAAAGGTCGAGAAGGGTGAGGGTTGACATGTTGTGGGGTTGTTAACCAATGTCATAAAACAATATGTGTACTACTGTTTCGTGAGAATCTATTTGTTCTGTAAACCTTCACCTGAAGTACAATAAAAAAAAAATTTTTTTTAAATTACAATTCCAACAGCCCACAATCCAAATAAAATAAATCATAGAACAAAATTAAAAAGAAAAAAACTCTCAATCTAAAATTCAAAATCTCAGTGGCCCAACGTGGATCAGGTTCCAACCCCTGAGCTAATCAATTGTGATCCAAGAGCAAAGTCTATTTTATTGTGTAAAAGAGTTGCTCCCATGATAAAAATGTGGATGCTAAGAGGAGAAGTTCCTAGAAAAGTTGAGGATGGTCCATTAAAAACAAAACGAAGTGACAATCCAACCATCTTTTAAAAAGAGTATAACTTTTAACTAAAAAGATACTTGCTACAACAGGAATGCCAAACCACCATCCAAAGCTTAGACCAAACTGAGGCAGTTCTGGTAGACCATGAGAGTCTCACAAAGACTTCCATTTTCTTGTCTTGTTATCCAAATTTAAGGGTCTAGTCTCAATCTCCAGTATGAAGACAGGAAAGGAAACCCAGAAGATAGATCACTGATGCAGAGGTGAGTTGTGAATAAATAGCCCTGAATAAATATTGGTCTGGGTCAATTGTTTCTGCATAGCTGGAAGGTCCCCCTCAAAATGATCCTAATTGTGTATTCATTGGTCTGTCTGAGGATGTGATATAAGTATCCTCTGATTTAAAGCAAGCAAAGAGCAGATGGTGATATCAGCTGCTACTGCACACTGGCTGCTGCCATTGCAAAATGGGTTGCTGTAATCAGTGCATAAGGGAAAGAATAAAGCATTCAGATTATTACAAATAGGGGGATTTTAAAAGCTAATGTATGTGTGTATTTATCTCTTTTCAAGAGATCAGTAAGCTTCAACCTGGAACTGAAAATCAGAAAGGATAAATCATCTCAGGAATTTGGAATGGCAAATGCCAAGTTTCTCTATGGACCTATTTGTACATACGTGCTCTTGCACCAAGCCTTTTAGTTTACTGTAGTATGCATTTCAACTGAAATACAAACACTTAGAAGCAGGGACCTTATCTAAAACTTCTTTGGCTACAAACCCTTTTCTCCCCATGACCTGCCCACCATTTTTACCCATCCATTACACCTAGCTTATTGCCTTGACTCGTGATGTTCAATGTTTATTGGTAGATTCATGACGTAAATCTTGTTGGAAGAATCCTCAGGTGGTATGCTAACTGGGTTGGGTAGTAGATGGAGAAAACACTATATATCTGCCAAAATAACTTCAGTCTAGCTTATTCGTCTGCATGTGTACAGATATGGACCTCTACAGTGTGGTGGCAATGTGTATGAAAAGAAAGAATTGTTTTTCAAAAAGATTACGAAGAAAAAAGACCTAATGGGATTTAAAAATTGGACATTGTGTGTGCAGAAAAGAAGTAAGTAAAAAGCAATGAGTTAGGAAAATCTGAAGGGAAAGGATACATTTTAGATAAAGATATTTAAGTGAAAATGTCTTATAACCGTCTAATAATTTTTTATTACTTATGCCACACCATCTCCCAAAAGAAAGTAACAAGATGCTTTAAAATGGGTTTTAAGTTGAACATGTCTGGTATTAAACATAAGATCAAGCATGGACAAATTAGCATCAGAGTTGAAAAAGCCATAAGGTCTTGTGCTTAAAAATTCAAAGCAAATTTTATGTATACTACTGCCACCCTTGAAAGGTGAATATATATTTATTTATTTATAAATCCATGTATTTATATATACATATATTTATATATATAAATACATATGTTTCATATTTACATATATCTGTACTTATATATAAATACATATATTTATATATACTGTATTTATATATAAAAACGTATATTTTTTGTTTTGAATGTGTATAAAATTTTTTATATTTTCTATTTATATATAAATACATATATTTATATATCTATAAATATATATGTATATATATAAATGGGGCTAAAAATATTGGAGATATAACTTGTAATTTTCTTTAGCTAATAGACCTACAGTTTGGTATAGTGGAAAGAATTTGGAGTTGGAGTTGGAAGATTTGGATTCTCATTTCCGCCACTAACTATGTGATGTTGGGCAAGCCACACATTCTTGTTAGGTTGTTTCCCAAAAAAGAAAAGGTTTCCTATAAAAAGAGGATGTTTTCATAGGCGTTCTTCAAGTTCCCTTCCAGCTTTGAAGTTCTAAGACTATTCTCTACATGCATTTGTTGACTTAGCTTTTAATGGCTGCCATTTGCGTTTTCACTTGATAGAAGGCTGATGATTCTGTTTGTTGCCTACAGGTCTTAGAGAATTAGTACTCTGTTCATAAGCAGAATAAACAACTTTGGGAGAATGATTTAGTAATTGTCTTTTTTCCTACAATAATTCAAAATGGTCATCAATGTGGTCTGTTTGTCTTGAGTATCACCATGAGTCAAAATCCACTCAACTGCAATGGGTTTGGGTTGAGTATAGTAATAGATGATTTTGCAAGATTTTTTGATGTTTTACTTACATGTGTTACAGTAGTCCATCTCAGTGTGATGATTTTGTCCCTCAGGGTATATTTGGTAAGGTCTGGAGACATTTTTCATTGTCACAACCGGGATGAGGGTCCTACTGGCCTCAGGTAGAGGCCAGGGATGCTGTTAAACATCCTACAATGCAGAGAACAGCCTCCACTTCTCCAACAAAGAATTACCCAGCCCAAAATGTCAATAGTGCTGAGATTGAGAAACTTTCTCTTTTTTGGTTTTCCTAAATCCATTACAAATTAACCTTAAAAATATTGTACAATTCAGAAATTCCATGTTGCCATGTTCACACAGTCTTCTCATAGGTCCAGCTTTGCAAAGTTGGATGACAGGGAACATGACCCTGTTTTTTCCTGATTTGGAAGGGGAAAGGGGAAGAACTGAGAACTGGACCTATGAGATGACTTTATGGGTGTGTCTAAACTCTCAAACTGGTTAATTTAATCAAACTGATTACATTAAGTTTTTAAAAAAGGTTTGAAGTCTGCAAAACCACAGCCTTCATTTTTTTCCCTACTGTATTTTTTTCTCTTTTGAGCAGGGCATTTTGGCAAATAGAAACTAAAACTTGTAGGAGAAGCTGATGAATTTATTCAGGAAACACAATGTGAAATCAGTGGCACAGTTTTGAAAAATCAACTGTCTTAGACAAAGCTTGTAACAATTGATTAACAAGCTAGTAGTGAGTATTGAAGGGACTTGCTTTCACATCTTTTAGAAAACTACTTTAGATTATTATGAAAGCTTATACGTGTTTGGAATTAGCACACTTTAAAGTGCTTAAGTATTCTTTTTCCCTCCCTGATGTTCCATTTTCAGTTTCTCCAAATTGAATTCACAATTATATTATCTGGAAAATAGAAGGAACTGTGCAGCAGAGAACTTTGGCTGGTGATAAAGTGATCTGCGGTACCTGGCTCCATACATCTTTTCCTTTCTCCCCTTTTTGTTGTTATTATTTATTGGCATTTTGCCCGCAGCAAGACATAGCTTTTAAATGTGGACTTACGATGTTTGTGAATCAGTCTAGAGAAGGCAAGGTATTTCAAGGACAGCACAAAAGATAAGTATTCCTGAATTTTAATTTTAAGCATTTTAACCTAGGTATGCAATGAAGGTTTATTTATTGAATTTGAAAAATTAATTGCTTACAGCCTTGAGTGTATTTTGCTTTGTCTGCCCCTAGGTTTGTACATATTGTGGGTTTTTTTTTTTTTCCTTTTTAATATTTCAACAGGTGAAGTTAACAAGAAGTCTGATGATGCTGTTTTACACCTAGAGGTCTTATGGAACCAGGTCTGCATTCATAAGCGGAGCAAACAACTTTGGGGGATGGTTTAATAATTGCCTTTGGTGGGGCTTGTCTCACATTCATTAAAAACCTTAGGCAAGGCTGCTTCCTTGATCCTCATTTCTTTTCAGTTGCCAAACAAACAAACAAGAAAATCCCTTCTCCAATGCTGCTTAGTTAACTAACCCAGAATATCTTTGACAAGGGTGGAAGTTATGCACCTTAGCTATCTCAATGATTAGATGTTAGAAGTTGGCAGACATTTGGGTAGGTGCTGGAATGCGTGACTAGTCTGTTTTTCTTGGTTTTTAGAAGCATTTGAAATAGTCTAGAATTTTAACCTTTATATACCACATTAAGGTTTTCACTTTTAAAAATATTTCTCGTGTTTCTTCTTTGGCGAATGAAAGAGATCACATTGTCCAATTATCTTTGATGTAGGAAATGACTAGAGAATAATTAATATTAAAGATCATCATTTTATTTATTTAGGAAATGATTAGGTAATACTAAGCCTCTCTCTAGTTTATAATTACATTTATTGAAATCCATCTATCTTTTTTTCCTCATTTAGGTTTATAACTAGATCTGAACTTAAGCTTGTAAAGGTGACATTATATATGAAGCTCACAGAAATGCATCTCATATAGAAAGTAGTCAGCAAGTATTCACTTTTGCCTGTCAAGGGAATGCCCATAAGAATTGTTGGTAGGCGTCTAAATGTGGAGGTAAGTAATAAGCAGGTATTGACTTCTGTTGAGATCAATATCAAGATTTGTTGACCCAAAGAGGTTAAAATTGACTGAAGAGTGGGACAATAAATCTTGCTATTGACTAGAAAGCAGGAGTTAATATATGTATTATTATAAACATTTTTCTTTTGGTGGAGCTGGTAAGGGTGGAGTCATTTTTAGGAGTTTAAATGCATATAGCCACATGTTATTTATATTATGGTGGTGGCCAATACAGGCTCCTTGGCTTGTTAAAAATGTGGCTATTCACCTGACATCGATAATGTGCTTAGATCATCTTTCCCTATGTGGACCACCCTTCTCTGTGTATTTAAGCTCTCTTATCCTGATTAACTTCAAACTGAAATGTGGAATGTCCAAATTTGTATGATGACATTTTGTTTGAATGGAAAAAAACTGAAAAGGCTTTTAGAATTTTTTTTCTCTAGAGTATCGTGTAGGTGGTCTTCAGGCCTCTGAATCCTGCTCCCTTTGTGTGTGCGTGTGTGTGTGTGTGTGTGTATGTGTGTGTGAGTGTGTGTGTGTGTGTGTGAGTGTATGTGCGTGTGTGTGTGTGTATGTGCATGTGAGTGTGAGTGTATGTGAGTGTGTGTGTGTGCACGTGTATGTGTGTGTGTATGTGTGTGTGTGTGTGTGAGTGTGTGTGTGTGTGTGTATGTGCACGTGTGTGTGTCCTCTCAACATTCTTACATTTCAGGGCAATGGAAAGATTTCTAACAAAGATGCTATTACTGAGATGACTCTGCTTCTCAGACAGGCTATTATAATCATAAACTACTAGAAAATTTTAAAAGCTGCCAAGATTAGGACACCTAAAATATATATTTAAAATAAAGTCTTTTTTAAACCACAAAATATATACAAGCTCCGTTTTACGAGGTTCTTTCCGAATTTTTCTACTTACCACCAACCACTCACTCGCACAGAAGCCAAATAGAGATTTTATTTTTCCATAGTTGAGGAAGTAGAAATGGAAAACAATTTCCAATTGTTCCAAATAGCCCTCATGTTGATGAGAAATCAAACTCTGAACATCCAAGCCGAGCAGAGCGTGCTGGGTTACACTAAGTGTCTCCGTTTGTCCAATATCTTTGCCTAAAGGGAGGTCTGCACACATGTAGCACGGCTGCATAAAATCCTGGCTGAATATTCTGCCAGGACATTGATGTTTCAAATTACTAGCCCAAAATTATCTCATGCTACGCGGGCCCACCCTCCTATCCTACCCCCATCCTCCTGGTAATAAAGAAGGAAAAACAGAAAATGTCTTTCCTTTCTGATCACCTCGCAAAACATGGCACTTTACAAGGAATATTCAAACCCATAAATTCTGGAAAATCTGCAAGTTAGGGATGAAACATGAGAGATGCCTTCAGTGCTCACACTACAGGGTGTCTCCAATTCCTTAATACACCCCATTGTGCTTCACGGCTGGAGAAAGCACTGCACAACCCATTTCCTCCTTTAGCTGTGAATTTCCTCGCTTCTATGGGTTTAGATTTTAATGGGTGAATTACATTTACATCCACTTGTGCATTTGCCGTCAGCGGCCAAGTTCCAGCCTAAATCCTTTACTAACTTTGAGAACAAGCTTCTCATAAACAGCCTCATTTGGTTTATCTATATAAATTCACAGAATAGCTCTTAACTCCCAGGAAGCTCTGGAGACACCTTTCCTTACTAAATGGTACATCTTCCTGGCCGTCTTTATTAGTTTTAAGTACTTTACGATGAATCATAGCTCAAGACAAATTTGCAATTAGGTGGTGTCATGGATTGAATTGTGTCCCCCAAAAAATGTGTGTATCAGTTTGGCTAGGCCATGATTCCCAGTGTTGTGTGGTTGTCCTCTATTTTGTGATTATAATTTTACATTAAAGAGGATTAGGGTGGGATTGTAACACCATCCTTACCCAGGTCACATACCTGATCCAATGAAAAGGGAGTTTCCCTGGGGTGTGGCCTGCATCACCTTTTATCTCTCAAGAGACAAAAGGAAAGGGAAGCAAAGAGTTGGGAACCTCATACCACCAAGACAGCAGTGCCAGGAGCAGAGCATGTCCTTTGGACCTGAGGTTCCTGTGCTGAGACACTTCCAGACCAAGGGAAGATTGATGACACAGACCTTCCTCCAGAGCCGACAGAGAAGGCCTTTCCCTGGAGCTGATGCCCTGAATTTGGACTTCTGGCCTACTAGACTGTGAGAGAATATATTTCTCTTTGTTAAAGCCATCCACTTGTGTATTTCTGTTACAGCAGCACTAGATGACTAAGACAGGTAGCAACGATTCCAAAGCCAGTAAAAACATGGCAAAAGGTTGGTTAGCCAGAAGCTTTTTATTTAAGTTTTAGACTTTATAGGAGCCCTGGTGGCACAGTGATTAAGAGCTAGGCTGCTAACCAAAATGCCTGCGGTTCGAATCCACCAGCCACTCCTTAGAAACCCTATGGGACAGTTCTACTACTCTGTCCTATATAGGGTTGCTATGAGTTGTAATAAACTCAATGGCAGCAACAAATTTGTTTGTTTGTTTCTTAATGAAAAAGAAATAGTTCTTTGATGAGAACAGTCAAATGGTATTGAAGAGCTATCTGAACATGTAACAATATATTGATAATATTAAAGAAATGCATCCAGATTCATACACCAAATCCTGTCTGTATCTTCACCATAAACACAAGAAAGTGCATGAGGTAAGGGTGTAGCTAGAAGATGGCTGTGGGCTACCAGCCCAAAAAAAGATTATGTTTTTAATCTTATCAACCCCATTATACAAATTATCTATCTCTCTATTTCTGTATATTCATATCTGTGAAAATTTATATATATTTTTATATATATATTAATTTTCTACAAAAACTAAGAAATTTCAACTTGACTCCTTACTTCTTGTTGTTGTTAGCTGCCATCCATTCAGCCCCTGACTCATGGTGACCTCGTGCACAATGGAAGAAAATACTGCCCAGTCCTGTGCCATCCACATGATCAGGTATGAATCAGACCACTGTGATCCACAGGGTTTTCAGTGGCCAATTTCTGAAAGTAGATGGTCATACCTTTCTTCTTAGTCTTAATCTGAAAGCTCCACTGAAACCTGTTCAGCATCATAGCAACACACAAGCCTTCCCTGACAGATGGGTGGTGGCTGCACATCAGGTGCACTGGCCGGGAATCAAATTTGGGTCTCCCCCATGGAAGGTGAGAATTCTACTACTGAACCACCACTGCCTCATTGACACCTCAACACTTGTGATTGTTAAAATATACAACCTTGCCCTGTTTCTCATGTATATTCTATATGTAAAGATGAGAGAAGGACATAATCTAAGTCCTTTGTCTTCTTGTGATAGGTTTACAGGTTCTACTCTTTACTTGGTCAAAGTCTGTCATGGATGCTTAGCTGGTGGGGCTTCCACCGTGTTCAGAACCACAGGAGGGGGTCATCATCACCACAGATGTGAAAAATTAAATGTCTCAGACTTCTGGCAATTCACGTACCTAAATTCACTCCCTCCTGACACCCTACTTAAACAACAGAAAAGGTATTTCTAAAGGCATAATCCCAAGAGTATGGGATGATTTAGAGATTTTCAAAGTTGGAAAACAAATGAACAAGTGGTAAAGAAGTTTACATACCTGGAAAAAAAAGACAACTGAATCTTAAACTGGCAGCAGAGAAAGTTAAATCTAACATGGTTTATACTGTAGAATCCCCCATAGGCTCAGTCCCTCTGGATGCGGGGAGGGAGACAGGGGAAACTATGATAACAAGGACTGATTGAAAGTCCAGTTGTCAGATCCTCTCCAAACTCCAAAAAGCTGGGCATCTGCTCCTCTCCCAGTACAGCCAAAGTGTGAAGTTTTAGTCTCTGGAGAGATAAAAACATAGTCTCTGGACAAGGGGACAATGTTGAGGTCAGGGAATTATTTTAAAAAGATAGAGAACTTATAAACATTTCAATCAGCTGATATTGAAAGCATTTTTAGTGGCATTTATGTTTTAATCTCCACCACTTGTTTGTCAAGTTTTTTCATATTATGGTGGCTTGTGAGTTGCTGAGATGGTGGAAGCTATGCCGCTAGTATTTCAAATACCAGCAGGGTCACCCATGCTGGACAGGTTTCAGCAGAGATCCAGACTAAGAGAGACTGGGAAGAAGGACCTGGCAATCTACTCCTGAAAGAACTGGCCAAGGGAAACCTTATTAACAGCAGCCGAACGTTGTCTGATACAGTGCCAGAAGATGAGCCCTTCAAGTTGGAAGGCACTCAAAATACAACTGGGGAAGAACTGCCTCCTCAAAGTAGAGTCAATCTTAATGATGTGGATGGAGTAAAGCTTTTGAGACCTTCATTTGCTGATGTGGCATGATTCAAAATGAGAAGAAACAGCTGCAAACGTCTATTAATAATCAGAACATGGAAAGTAAGAAGTATGAATCTAGGAAAATTGGAAATTGTCAAAAATGAAATGGAACACTTGAGATTGATATCCTAGGCATTAGTGAGCTTAAATGAATTAGTATAGGCCATTTTGAATCAGACAATCATATGGTCTGCTATGCGGGGGATGATGAAAAGGAATGGCATCACATTCATCATCAGAAAGAACATTTCAAGATCTATCCTGAAATACAACTCTGTCAATGATAGGATAATATCCATATATCTCCAAAGAAGATCAGTTAATATGACTATAATTCAAATTTACACACCAACCACTAAGGCCAGAGATGAAGAAATTGAAGATTTTTACCAACTTCTTTACTAAGTCAGAGATTGATCAAACATGCAGTCAAGATGCATTGATAATTACTGGTGATTGGAATGTAAATGTTGGAAGTGAAGAAGGATCAGTAGTGGGAAAATACAGCCCTGGTTATAGATACAACGCTCGAGATCACATGATAAAATTTTGCAAGACTAAACACTTTTTCATCAGAAATATATTTTTTCAACAACATAAACAACTATACATGTAGACCTTGCCAGATGGAATACACAGGATCAAATCAACTACATCTGTGGAAAGACAATGGAGAAGCTCAATATCATCAATCAGAACAAGGGCAGGGGCCAACTGCATAACAGACCATCAATTGCTGATATACAAGTTCAAGTTGAAGCTGAAGAAAATTAAAACAAATCCACAAGAACTAATGTACAACTTTGAGTATACCCCAGCTGAATTTAGAGACCATCTCAAGAATATATTTCATTCATTGAACACTAATGACAAGTTGTAAGATAAGATCAAGGAATTCATACACAAAGAAAGCAAAAGATCTTTAAAAGCACATGAAAGAAAGAAAAGACTAAAATGGATGTCAGAAGAGACTCTGAAACTTTATTTTGGGTGTAGAGTAGCTAAAGAAAACAAAAGAAATGATGAAGTAGAGGAGCTGAAGAGAAGATTTCAAAGGGCGGCTGGAGAAGACAATGTAAAGTATTATAACAAAATGTGCAAAGACCTAGAGTTAGAAAACCAAGAAAGAAGAACACGTTTGTCATTTCTCAAGCTGAAAAACTGAATAAAGAATTCAAGTCTCAAGTTGCAATATCGAACAATTCCATGGGCAAAATACTGAATGACCCAGGAAACATCAAAAGAAGATGGAAGGAATACAGAGAGTCACTGTGCCAAAAACAAGTGGTCAATGTTCAGCTATTTCAGGAGGTAGCATTTGATCAAGAAGGAAGAAGTCCAAGCTGTGTTGAAGGCATTGGCAAAAATTAAGGCTCCAGGAAGTGACAGAATACCAACTGAGATGTTTCAACAAAAGCATGCAATGCTGGAAGCACTTGCTTGTCTATACCAAGAAATTTGGAAGAGAGCTGCCTGGTGAACTGACATGGGGGTATCCATATTAGTGCCCATTCCAAAGAAATGTAATCACCAGAGTGTGTATATTATTGAACAAAATATCATAAATATCACATGCAAGTAAAATTTGGCTGAAGATAATTCAAAAGTGTTTGCAGTAGTACATTGACAAGGAACTTCCGGAAATTCAAGTTGGACTCAGAAGAGGATGTGGAACAAGAGATATCATTGCTGATGTCAGATGGATCTTGGCTGAAAGCAGAGAATAAAAGAAAGATGTTTACCTGTGTTTTCTTGACTATGCAGAGGCATTTGACTGTGTGGATCATTAACAAATTATGGATAACATTATGGAAAATGGAAATTCCAGAACATTTAACTGTGCTTGTGCAGAACCTGTACATAGACCAAGAGGAAGTTTGTCTTAGTCATCTAGTGCTGCTGTAACAGAAATACCACAAGTGGATGACTTTAACAAAGAGAAGTTTATTTTCTCACAGTCTAGTAGGCTACAAGTCCAAATTCACGGCATCAGCTCCAAGGGAACACTTTCTCAGTCAGCTCTGGAGGAAGGTCCGTGTCACCAATCTTCTCTTGGTCTGGGAGCTTCTCTGTGCAGGAACCTCAGGTCCAAAGGACACACTCTGCTCCCGGTACTGCTTTCTTGGTAGTATGAGGTTCCCATGTGTCTCTGCTCACTTCTCTCTTTTATATCTCAAAAGAGATTGGCTTAAGACACTATCTAATCTTGTAGACCTCATCAGTATAACTGCTGCTAGACAATCTTATTACATAATAGTGATAGAGTTTATACCACATAAGGAAATCACATCAGATTACAAAATGGTACACAATCATACAATACTGGGAATCACGACCCAGTCAAGTCTACAGATATTTGGGGGGACACAATTCAATCCATGACACAGTTGTTTGAACAGAACAAGGGGATACTGTATGGTTTAAAGTCAAAAAAGTTGTGCATCAGGGTTGTTTCCTTTCACCATAATTATTCAATCTATATGCTGAGCAAACAATCCAAGAAAATGGACTATGTAAAGAAGAATGTGGCATCAGGATTGGAGGAAGATTCACTAACAACCTGCAATATGCAGATAACACAACCTTGCTTGCTGAAAGTGAGTAGGACTTGAAGCACTTACTGATGAAGATCAAAGACTGCAACCTTAAGTGTGGATTATACCTCAACATAAAGAAAACAAAAATCCCCACAACTGGACCAATAAGCAACATCATGATAAACGGAGAAAAGATTGCAGTCATCAAGAATTTCATTTTGCTTGGATCCACAATCAACACCCATGGAAACATCAGTCAAGAAATCAAACAATGTATTACATCAGGCGAATCTGCTGCCAAAGACCTCTTTAAAATGTAAAAAAGTAAAGGTGTCACTTGAGGACTAAGGTGCACCTGACCCAAGCCATGATATTTTCAAATTGCCTCAAAAGCATGTGAAAACTGGACAATGAATAAGGAATACCAAAGAAGAATTGATGGCTTTGAATTATGGCATTGGTGAAGAATAATGAATATATCATGGACTGCCAGAAGAACGAAGAAATCTGTCTTTGAAGAAGTACAGCCAGAATGCTCCTTAGAAGAGAGAGTGGCGAGACTTTGTCTCACTTACTTTGGACAGTTATCAAAAGGGGTCAGTCCCTGGAGAAGGACATCTTGCTTGGTAAAGTAGAGAGTTAGTGAAAAAGAGGAAGACCCTCAATGAGATGGATTGACACAGTAGCTGCAACAGTAGGCTCAAATATAACAACTATTAGGAGGATGGCAGAGGATCAGGCAGAATTTCATTCTGTTGTACATAGGGTCGCTATGAGTCGGCACCAACTCAATAGGACCTAAGACCAACTACTACTACTATTAAACAAAGAACTGTTTTTAAAAAGGATAATTCAAACAAAAAGGAAGCCTTTGGAAAGTAAAATCCTAATATTGTTGTTGTTTGTTAGGTGTCACCAAGTTGATTCCAACTTATAGCAACTCAAATCCTAAGAGAGAAAGAAAAAACTCAATGGAAAAGTTGAAAGATAGAGATGAGGAAATCTTCTGAAATGTGGAGCAAATAGAAAAAAGATAGGAAATGGAAGAAAAATAATAAATTTGGAGCACCAATCCAGGTGGTCTAACATCCAAATAAGAGGTGCTGTATTAGCTGCTTGCATACATAATTTTAACAAAAAAGAAAGGGAGGATGGAAAAAAGGGAGGGGAGGAGGGAAGGAGGAAGGAAGGAAGGAAGGAAAGAAGAAAGGAAAATAGATACAAATGTCAATCCTGGAACCTTAAGCATCAAATGAAGGAAAAAAGAACTAGATCAAACACTGAATAGAAAAATAAACTGAACAAAAACGAGAACAAGGATAGATATGGAGTGGAGGTCACCTGCCAACTAACATTGCACAGCTTTGCCATCTTGGAACACAGCCAGAAATTATCCCAGACATAGAATACGGGAAGGCAACTCTATGGAGCTCCCAACAGGAGACAGAGCACCCAGTAACCAGAGAAACATGCTTTCCCACCCCTCACACTTCTGCCTTGTATGCCACTCCCAACCCTTCCTGAAGGGCCACAATGTGCCACTAGGCTAGAGAGCCTGCCTTCACCCCGGGTCCACCCTACCAGCACCCACTAGCTCCTGGTATGCTATTTTTTTCTTTCTTCCTTCTGTTTCTGCCTCCTACCTAGCTCCGTACCCTACCCCAACCCCCTCCCAACAGGCCTCGCTCTACTGCTTCGCTAGAGAACTACCAACTGGCCATCACCCCAATCTGCCTTACTCCAACCCACTGGCTTCTATCACATTTTTTTTTTAACCTTACTTTCTTTTATTTGTCCCTCCCACATAGACCCGTAGGGCACCTCTACCCCTTCCCACCAAGCCACACCATACCACCATGGGAACAGAGCTACTAGCCTGCCACCATCCCTGACCCCCTCTGCCCCACCCATTGGCTCCAGCTGCACCATTTTTTTTCTTTTTCCTTTCCTCTTTTTCTTTCTACCTCCCACCTAGCACCTTATTCTACCTATACCCCTTCCCATAGGGTCATGCCACATCACCTTGTCTAGACAGTCACTGGCCTACCACCACCATGGGTGCACCCTGCCCCCTCCCACTGGCTCCCGCTGCAACTTCTTTTTCTTTCTTTCTCTTTTTCCCTATCCTTCCTTTCCTTTCTCCCACCTACCTGGCCCTGAATGCCACCTCTACCCCTTCCCACCAAGCCCTGCCACACCTCCATGGGTAGAGAGCTAGTGGCCCACTGGTACCCTGGGTCCCCTACACCTTCTCCCATTAGCTCCCACCATGATAACTTTTTTCCATTTCTTTCTTTTCTTTCTCCCTCCCACTTATCCCCGTATGCCACCTCTACTCCCTCCTGCCAGAACACACTGCACTGACTCAGGTAGAGAGCAAGCAACTGGCCTGCCACCAGCTTGGGCTTAGCTGACCACCACCCACTGGCTCTCACCATGTCAATCTCCCCCCCCCCTTTCTTCCTTTTCTTTCTCTCTCCTGTCTAGCCCCATATGCCACCTATACCTCTTCCTGTACCACTGTGGCTAGAGAGCCACCAGCATGCTGCCACCCTGGTTCTGCTCTATCCTCACCTGCCAGATCTGGCCATGCCATTTTTTTCTTTAACTCTTTTCCTTTTTTCCTTTTCTTTCTCCCTCCTACCTAGCTCCATATGACACCTCATCCCCTCTTCCACTCGCCCCCAGATCCACCCTGTCCCCACTTGCCAGCTACCTTTTTTTCTTTCTCTTTTCTTTTCTCTGTTCCCCCTACATGTCTCCATATGCAACCTCCCTTACTGCCAACCATCACAGTGCCACCACTGCTAGAGCATTCTTAGCTCAGGCCCACCACTGCACTCCCCTCCACTCCCACCACACGACCAACTGCTGAATAGAGGGAAGTGAGCCTGTACTACTCCTGTCCAACACCCCTGCTTCTCTGATGAGGGGCTGTGAATGCTCCCATACCACTGGACCAACACCAGGATTCAGACAGCACCTGCCCAGTCCACCCTCAGCCAACTGACCAAACCAGTGTATGGTGAATCAGGATCACCCTGCCTGCAGCTGCCCTGCCCAACTGGACAAGATGGTGAGAGCTATTGTGACCACAGATGAGCAAATAGCAAAGCACGCTGAGCCCTCCCATCCTGACATATAAAAACAAAACAAAGAAGCAGGATGAAACAAATTAATACACAATCAATAAATACTGAAAATAGTACCTTAATGTCTCAGAGACAGGAGACAATATCAAAACATATAAAAAAGCTGGACAAGATAGCTCCAGCAAGTGACCAAAATAAAGGAATCATTGACCTTCTGGTAGAAGAAAAGGCAGTGGAACTACCTGATATAGAATTCAAAAGGTGAATATTTAGGTCTCTCCAAGAGATTAGGAGAGAGATTAAGGAAAACACAGACAAAATCATGAAAAACACAGACAAAACTAACAAAAACATAGCCAAAATCAAGAATAACACAGACAAAGCAATAGAAGAATTCAGGAAAATAATACAAGAACAACATATCAAAATAAATAAAAAACTGGAAATCTTACAAAAACAGCAACTAGAAATTCAAAAGATAAACAACAAAATTTCAGAAATGGACAACTCAATAGAAGGTTTTAGGAGCAAATTTGAAACAATGGAACACAGAATCAGCAAGACTGAAGACAAATCCATGGGCGTCACTTTGAGGAAACTAATTTGCTCTGTAAACTTTCACCTAAATTACAATAAAAATTTTCTTCAAATAAATAAAAATTAAAAAATAAATCTCAACAAAATTCTAGTCAAGTTAGCATCATATAAAAAAATAATACACCACAACCAAGTGAGATTCATACCAGGTGTGCAAGTATGGAAAACCAATCAATGTAATCCACTACATAAATAGAACAAATGAAAAGAATCTCATGATCATCTCAATTGACACAGAAATGGCATTTGATCAATTCCAACACTCATACTGATAAACACTCTCAGTAAAACAAGAAGAGAAAGGAAATTTCTCAACATAATAAAGGGTCTCTATACAAAACCATTATTATGTTAAGGAATTTCCATTCTATTCCTATTTAATAAGGGGCATCTTTACAAAACCACTACCATGCATCTGTCACTTTGTCATACTATAGTGGCTTCCATGTTGCTGTGATACTAGAAGCTTTGCCACCAGCATTTCAAATATCAGCAGGGTCACCCTTGGTGAACAGGTTTAAGCAGAGCTTCCAGACTAAGACAGACTAGGAAAAAGGACTTGGCAGTCTACTTCTGAAAAAAATGGCCAGTGAAAACCTTATGAATAGCAGCAGAACATTGTCTGCTATAGTGCCAGAAGATGAGACCCTCAGGTTGGAAGGCACTCAAAATACAACTGGGGAAGAGCTGCCTCCTCAAAGCAGAGTTAAACTTAGTGACATGGATATAATCAAGCTTTTGGGACCTTCATTTGCTGATGTGGCACGACTCATAATGAGAAGAAATAGCTGCAAACATCCATTAATTGGAACATGGAATATATGAAGTATGAATCTAGGAAAACTGGAAGTCAATGAAAATGAAATGGAACACTTAAAGATCGATAAGCTAGGCATTGTTGGCCATTTTGAATTAGAGAATCATATGGTATAAGATGCCTGGAATGACAAATTGAAGAGGAATTGCATTCTACTCATCATCAAAATGAATATTTCAAGATCTATCCTGAAGTACAACCCTGTCAGTGATAGTCTAATATCCATACAGCTACAAGGAAGACCGGTTAATACGACTATTGTTAAAATCCTTGCACCAATCACTAATGCCAAAGATGAGGAAATTGAAGACTTTTACCCACTTCTGCAGTCTGAAATTGATCAAATATGCAATCAAGATGCATTGATAATTACTGGTGACTGGAATGTGAAAGTTGGAAATGAAGGGATTGGTGGTTGAAAAATATGGCTTTGGTGATAGAAACAATGCTAGAGACGGCATGACAGATTTTTGGAAGACCAATGACTTCTTCATTACAAATACCTTTTTTCAACAACATAAACAGCAACTATACACTTGGACTTGAACAGGTGGAAAACACATGAGTCAAATTGACTACATCTGTGGAAAGAGACAATGTAAAAGATCAATATCATCAGTCAGAACAAGGTCAGGATACAACTGCAGAACAGACCATCAATTACTCATATACAAGTTTAAGAAGAAGCTGAAGAAAATTAAAACAAGTCTACAAGAGCCAAAATATGAACCTGAATATATCCCAACTGAATTTGTGGACCATCTCAAGAACAGATTGACGCATTGAACATTACTGTCAGAAGACCAGATGATTTGTGGGAAGACATCAAGGACATCAAACATGAAGAAAGCACGGGTGATTAAAAAGACAGGAAAGAAAGAAAAGACCAAAATGGACGTCAGAAGAGACTCAGAAACTTGCTTTTGAAAGTAGAGTATCTAGAGTGAATGGAAGTAAAAGAGCTAAACAGAAGATTTCAAAGGGCAGCTAGAGAAAACAAAGTAAAATATTATAGTGAAATGTGCAGATACCTGGACTTAGAAAACTAAAAGGAAGAACACACTCGGCATTGCTCAAGCTGAATGAACTGAAAAAAATTCAAGCCTCGAGTTACAATTTTGAAGGATTCTATGGGAAAAATATTCAATGACACAGGAAGCATCAAAAGACGATGGAAAGAATACACAGAGTCACTGTACCAAAAAGAACTCGTTGATGTTCAACCATTTCAGGAGGTAGCATATGATCAAGATATGATGGTACTGAAGGAAGAAGTCCAAGCTGCACTGAAGGCATTGGTGAAAAACAAGGCTCCAGGAATAGACTAACTACCGGTTGAGATGCTTCAATAAAAGGATGCTGCACTGTAAGTGCTCACTCGTCTATACCAAGAAATTTGGAAGATAGCCACCTGGCCAACTGACTGGAAGAGATCCAATATTTGTGCCTATTGCAAAGAAAGGTGATCCAACGGAATGCAGAAATTATCAAACAATATCATTAATACGGCACTTAAGTAAAATTTTGTTGAAGAAAATAAAAAAAGGTTGCAGCATTACATTGACAGGGAACTCCCAGAAATTCAAGTCAGATTCAGAAGGGGACATGGAACAAGGGATATCTTTGCTGATGTGAGATGAATCTTGGCTGAAACTAGAGAATAACAGAAAGATATTTACCTGTGTTTTTACTGACTATTGAAAGGCATTTGACTGTGTGGATCATAACAAATTATGGATAACATTGGGAAGAATGGGAATTCCAGAACACTTAATTGTGCTCATGAGGAACCTATACAAGACCAAAAGGCAGCTGATCAAATGCAGCATGGGGATACTGCATGGTTTAAAATCAAGAAAGGTGTGTGTCAGTGTTGCAACTTTTCAGCATACTTATTCAATCTGTGTGCTCAGAAAATAATCCAAGAACCTGGTCTATATGAAGAAGAATATGGCATTAAGATTGATGGAAGACTCATTAATAACCTGCCATATGCAGATGGACCAACCTTTATTGTTGAAAGCAAAGAGGATTTGAAGCATTTACTGATGAAGATCAAAGACTATAGCCTTCAGTATGGATTATACCACAACATAAAACAAAAATCCTCACAACTGGACCAATAAGCAACATCATGATAAAAGGAAAAAAGACTGAAGTTGTCAAGGATTTCATTTTATGTGGATCCATAATCAATGCCCATGGAAGCAGCAATCAAGAAATCAAACGACATATTGCTTTGGGTAAATCTGCAGCAAAAGACCTTTTTCAAGTGTTAAAAAGCAAAGATATCACTTTGAGGAGTATGGTGCTCTGACCCAAACTGTGATATTTTCAATCGTCTCATACGCATGTGAAAGCTGGGCAATGAATAAGGAAGATAGAAGAATTGATGCCTTTGAATTGCTATATTGGTGAAGAATATTGAATACATCACTGACTGCCGGAAGAACGAACAAGTTTTTCTGGGAAGAAATACAGCCAGAGTGCTCCTTGTAAGCGAGGATGGAGAGATTTCATTTCACATACTTTGGATATAGTGTCTCCAGGGACCAGTCCCTGGAGACGGACATCATGCTTGGTAAAGTAGATGGTCAGTGAAATAGAGGAAGCCCCTCAGCAAGATGGATTGACATAGTGGCTGCAACAGTGGGCTCAAATATAAAAATGATTGTGAAGATGGTGCAAGACCAGGTGGTGTTTCTTCTGTTGTACATAGGGTCACTGTGAGTCGGCACCTAACAACAACAACAATACAAAACCAATAGTCAACATCATTCTCAGTGGAGAGAGAATGAAAGTATTCCTGCTGATAACAGGAACCAGACAAGGATGCCCTTTATCACCACTCTTATTCAATATTGTACTGAAATTTCTAGCTAAAGCAATAAGGCAAGAAAAAGAAATAAAGGGCATCCAAATTGGCAAGGAAGAAGTAAAACTGTCCCTATTTGCAGATGATATGATCCTATACATAGAGAACCCCAAAGATGCCACAAGAAAACTACTGGAACTAATAGAAAGATTCAGCAGATTAGCAGGATATAAGCTCAATGTACAAAAATCAGTTGGATTCCTATACATCAATAAAAAGAACTTTGAAAAGTAACTCAGTAAAACAATACCATTTATAATGCCCCTCAAAAAATAAAATACTTAGGAATAAATCTAACCAAGGATGTAAAACAGCTATACAAATAAAACTACAAAACACTATTGTAAGAAACCAAAAGAGACTTATATAAAAGGAAAAACATACCATGCTCATGGATAGGAAGACTTAACATTGTGAAGATGTAAATCCTACCCAAAGTGATCTACGGATATAACCCAATCCCTATCCAAATACCGAGTATTCTTTACAAAGATGCAAAAACTAATCACCAACTTTATATGGAAAGGAAAGAGGCCCTGGATAAGCAAAGCATTGTTGAAGAAAAAGAACAAAGTAGGAGGTCTCACACTACATGATCTCAGAAGCTACTGTAGTTAAAACAGCCTGGTACTGGTACAATGAAAGACACAATGACCAAAGGAACAGAATCTAGAACCCAGATGTAAATCCATCTACCTATGATCAGCTGATCTTTGACAAAGAACCAAAGTCCATTAAATGGGGAAAAGACAGTCTTTTTAACAAACAGTTCTGGCATAACTAGGTATCCTTCTGTAAAAAGATGAACCAGGATCCATACCTCACACCATACACAAAAACTAATGCAAAATGGATCAAAGACCTAAATATAAAATCTAATACAATACAGATCATGGATGAAAAATTGGGGACAACACTAGTGGCCCTAATACATGGCATAAATTCAATACAAACCTTAGCTAACAATATACAAACACCAGAAGATAAACTAGATAACTGGGAACTCTTGAAAATTAAACACTTATTCTCATAAAAAGTCTTCACCAAAAGGGTAAAAAGAGAACCTACAGACTGGGAAAAAATTTTGGCTATGACATATCCAACAAGAGCCTAATCTCTAAAATCTGTAAAATACTTCAACACCTCAATAACAAAAACCAAATAATCCAATTAAAAAATAGACAAAGGATATGAACAGACATTTTACTAAAGAAGACATTCAGGTCACTAACAGACACATGAGGAAATGTTAGACATCATCAGTCATTTGAGAAAATGCAAACCAAAACTACAATGAGAGGGGAGGCAGAGCCAATATGGTGCTATAGACAGAAGCACCACACCACCTCTCTAAGCAAAGACCTGAAAAACTAAGTAAAGCAGAGACAAACCTCAGTCCTGGAACAGTAAGGGTCAAATGAAGACGTAAAGAACTCAGCCAAGCACTGAATGAAATAAGAAACTGAAAGAGAACAGAGATTGAGGAAAGATATGTCTGGAGGTCCCCTATCAGCTAACACAACACAGATTTGCCATCTTGGATTCCTGTCGGAGATCGGCAGACAGGGAGTATGGGAAAACGACTTCATGGAGCTCCCAGCAGCAGACAGAACAACAGGTAACCTGCAATATATGCTTTCCCACCGCCCAGCCTTCTTCCCCACACCCCTGCTTAGCCTCCTCTGCTTCACACCGGCCACAGTCGCTTCCCACTGGCCACAGTCTCTTGGCCAGGAGGCATTGGCTTCAGTCCTGTCCCACTAGGATTTGCCCTGCCCACACTGGCTGACTCCCTGAGTGCCGTTTGTTTGTTGCTGGTGTTGCTTTTTTCCACTTCTTTTCATTTCTTCTGTGCCTCTCATCACCTCCCTTTCTTTTCTCTCAAACATCTGGCTCTGTGTGCCATCTTTGCTTCTTCTTGAAAGGCTGTGAAGCGCAACTCAACTGGATAGCTGCTTCTCCTGCCCATGCTGCCATGCTGGTGGGATCCCAGGGCTTTTATGTTTGTTTGTTTATTTTTTTTGTTTTGTTGTTTGTTTTCTTTTTCTTTTCATGGCTTGGAAGCCCCTTCTAGCTGGGCTGTACTTCAAGGCTTGAAAACCACTTCCTTGGTCTGCACAGTCATGCCAGTGGGATCCCTGAAGGCATTTAGTTTTTCTTTTTTTTCTTCATTTCTCAGTTTCTCATCTCTCTATACTTATTTTCTTTTCCTGTCTCCTGAATACCTGGTTCTGTGTAACAACTTTTCCCCTTCTAGCCAGGGCGTACTTCTAGGCCTGGGAGCCACTTCCCAGTCTTTGAAGCCACACTGGTGGGATCCTGGGGACCTTTCTTTTCTAATTTTTATTTTTTATTTTCTTTTTCCCTTTTTCTCTCTTTGTTTTTCTCCATTTCTCAGTTTCTCATCTCTCTACTCCAATGGCAAGCTCCCTTAGCACTCTTTCTTCTTTTTTTTTTTGGCTCATTTCTCTCTCCTATCTCTACTCTTTCCCATATCTATCTTAGCTCCACATATCACAATCTCCCTACTCCTTTCTGCCTATCTGCACTGTGCAAAGAAAATCATACCCTGAGCAGCACAGGCACAGCCCACCAGAACCTACCCTGCACTGATTCCTGGCCCGCCCTGTCAGCCCCAGGATGTGCCACAAACAACCCATCCTAGCCCCTCCCTTCAGCGGGACCTGCACTGCTGCACCATAGCTGAGAGACTGGACCTGCCCACTGGACAAGGAAGTGAAAAGTATCGTGCCCACAAATGAACAAACAACAAAGAACACAAAGCCCACCTGCTCAGACATAACCAAATAAAATAAAAAGCAGGATGAAACAAACAAATCTACAATTAATAAATGAAGAAAATAACGACTGAATGTCTCAAAGACAGCAGACAATATCAAAACATAAAAAACAAGACAAGATGGTTCCAGTAGGCATCCAAAATAAAACACCAGATGACTTTCCAGTAGAAGAAAAGGCACTAGAACTACTTGATATGGAAATCAAATCTCTAATAGTCAGAGCTATCCAAGAAGTGAAGCAAAAAGCAGACAAAAATGAGGAAAATATAGACAAATTCCTGGAAAAGGCAGACAAATCATGGAAAATACAGACCTAAAAATAGAAGAATTCAGGAAATTAATATAGGAAAAACACGCCAAAATAAATTCACTACTACAAATCATACAAAAACAACAATTAGAAATCCAAAAGATAAACAAGATTTCAGAAATGGACAGTGTCATTGAAGGGCTGAGGAGAAGGTTTGAAATGATGGAAGACAGATCAGTGAAATTGAAGACTAACACTTGGATACAACATTGTTTGAGGAAAAATCAGAAAAAAGAACAAAGAAAAATGAAGAAACCCTGAGAATTATGTGGGATATAATAAAAAGCAAAAATTTGCAAGTGATCAGAGTTCCAGAACAGGGGGATAAAACAGAAAACGCAGAGAGGATCACTGAAGAATTGCTGACAGAAAGTTCCCTAATACCATGAAAGATGAAAAGTTGACCATCCAAGAAGATCAAAAAACCCCACATAGGATAAACGCCAAAAAAAAATCACCAAGGCATATCAAAATCACACTCACTAAAACCAAAGACAAACAAGGAATCCTGAGAGCAGCTTGAGAAAAACAAAAAGTCACATACAGAGGGAAACAATAAGATGAAGCTCTGATTACTCCACAGAAACCATGCAGGCAAGAAGGCAATGGGATGACATATATAAAACCTTGAAAGAAAAGATTGCCAGCCAAGAATAATATATCCTTCAAAACTCTCATTCAAATATGATGGTGAAATTAGGTTATTTCCAGATAAACAGAAATTAAGGGAATATGTAAAAACCAAACCAAACTTACAAGAATTATTAAAGGGAGTCCTTCGGTCTGAGAAAAAACAACATCAGACGACAGCCTGAATCTAGGACGCAAGTTTGTACCAGCTGGACACCAACCTAGGAAATGAACTCTGAAGGACTATCCAAAACCAAGAGAATTACAACAAGGAACCAGAAAGGCTAATCTGTAAGTGACAGCAACATCAGAAAAATAAAAGAGAGAATAAAGGATGTAGGTATAGAACTTTCTACTGGAGGGGAAGACAAGGTGATACCAAGTAATAATAGACTGGTTCAAACCTAGGAAGACAAGGGTATATTTCAAGGTAACTACAAAGAAAGTCAACAAACCTACTCATCAAAATAAAGAAGAAAAACATAAAGTCTCAGTAAACACAAAATCTACAAAAACAAAAGAAATGAAAAAATAAATCCACAAACCAAAGGAATTCAGCACAGTAGAGTAAGAGGAACAAAGAAAATGTCAGCACCACAAAAAAAAAGCACTACAAAATGACAGCAATAAACTCAAACCTATCAATAATTAAACTGAATGTAAATGGCCTAAATGTATCCATAAAAAGACAGAGAGTGACAGAATAGATTGAGAAAACAGGATCCATGAGTATGCTGTCTATAAGAGACACACCTTAAAAACAAAGAGGTAAATTTATTAAAAATCAAAGGATGGAAAACAATCTACCAAACATCTACCAAAAAAGAGCAGGAGTGGCAATACTAATATCAGACAAAATAGACTTTAAAACAAAATCCACCATAAAAGACAAAGAAGTGTACTATATCAAGATTAAAGGGATGATCCATTATAAAGACATAACCATAATAAACATCTATGCACCCAATGACAGGGCTCCAAAACACTTAAAACAAATTCTAACAGCACTGAAAAGAGAAACTGACAGTTCCACAATAATAATAGGAGACTTCAACACAGCACTCTTGCTAAAGGAGAGAACATTTAGAAAGAAACTCAGCAAAGATACAGAAGACCTAAAGGGCACAGTTAGCTAACTTGACCTCATAGACATATATAGAACACTACACCCAACAGCTGCAAAGTACACATTCTTTTCCAACACACATGGAATGTTCTCCAGGATAGACTACATCTTAGGCCACAGAGCAACCCTCAACAAAATCCAAAACACTGAGATAACACAGAATCTTCTCTGACCACAATGCCATCAAGGTAGAAATTAACAACAGAAAGAGACAGGGGGAAAAGAAAATCAATTACATGGAAATTGAATAACACCCTGCTTACAAACCACTGGGTAATAGAAAAAATCAGAGATGGAACGAAAAACTTCCTAGAATCAAACAAGAATGAAAACACATCATACCAAAACCTTTGGGACACAGCAAAGGCAGTCCTCAGAGTACGAATTATAGTAATAGATGCACACATCAAAAGAGAAGAAAGGGACAAAATCAAAACATTAACTACACAATTCAAACAAATAGAAAGAAAACAGCGAAAAAAGCCCACAGCCACTGGAAGAAAGTAAATAATAAAGACCAGAGCAGAAAGAAATGAAATAGAGAATAGGAAAACAATAGAAAGAATCAAAAAAATCAAAAGTTGGTTCCTTGAAAGAATCAACAAAATTGACAAACCACTGGCCAGACTGACAAAAGAAAAACAAGAGAGGATGCAAATAACCCAAAAAAGAAATGAAAGGGGGAGACATTACAACAGACTCAACTGAAATAAAAAGGATCATAACAGAGTATTATGAAAAACTATACTCCAACAAATTTGAAAACCTAGAGGAAATGGACAAATTTCTAGAAACACACTACCTACCCAAACTAACACAAAATGATGTTGAAAATCTGAACAGACCCATAACAAGAGAAGAGACTGAAAAGGTAATAAAAAAAACTCCCAACAAAAAAAAAATCCCGAGCCCAGATGGCTTCACTGGAGAATTCTACCAAACATTCAGAGAAGAGCTTACAACATACTACTCAAACTATTTCAGAACATAGAAAAGAAAGCGACACTTCCAAATTCATTCTATGAAACCAGCATAACCCTGATACCAAAACCAGGCAAAGACGCCACGAAAAAAGAAAATTACAGACCAATATCTCTCATGAATATAGATGCAAAAATTCTCAACAAAATTCTAGCCAATAGAATTCAGCATCACATACAAAAAGTAATGCACTACGACCAAGTAGGATTCATATCAGATATGCAAGGATGGTTCAACACTAGAAAATCAATGTAATCCACCACATAAATAAAAGGAAAGAAAAGAATCACATGATCACCTGAATTGATGGAGAAAAGGCATTCGATAAAGTCAAACACCCATTCCTGACACCAACTCTCAACAAAGTAAGTATAGAAGGGAAATTTCTCAACATAATAAAGGCATCTATCAAAAACAATGGCCAACATCATTCTAAATGGAGAGAGATGAGATCAAAAACATTCCCCTTGAGAACAGCAACAAGACAAGGATGCCCTTTATCACCACTCCTATTTAATATTGTGCTGGAAGTGCTAGCTAGAGTAATAAGGCAAGGAAGAGAAATAAAGGGCATCCAAATTGGTAATGAAGAAGTTAAACTGTCCTTGTTTGAGGATGATATGATATACATAGAAAACCCTAAAGACTCCACGAGAAAACTACTGGAACTAATAGAAAGATTGAGCAGAGTAGCAAGATACAAGATAAACATACAAAAATAATTTGGATTCCTATAAATCAACAAAGAGAACAATGAAAAGGAAATCAGGAAAACAACACCATTTATAATAGCACCCCCAAAAATAAAATACTTAGGAATAAATCTAACCAGAGATGTAAAAGACCTATACAAAGAAAACTACAAAACACTACTGTAAGAAACCAAAAGAGATCTACATAAATGGAAAAACATACCATGCTCATGGATAGGTAGACTCAACATTGTGAAAATGACAATTCTACCCAAAGGAATTTACAAATACAATACAATCCCAATCCAAATACCAACAACATTCTTTAAAGAGATGGAAAAACTTATCATTAACTTTATATGGAAAGGGAAGAAGCCCCAGATAAGTAAAGCATTATTGAAGAAGAAGAAGAAAGTAAGAGGACTGACATTGCCTGACCTCAGAACCTACTATATAGCTACAGTAGTAAAAACAACCCAGTACTGGTACAATGACAGATGCATTGACCAGTGGAAGAGAATTGAGAATCCAGATGTAAATCCATCCACCTACGGTCACCTGATCTTCAACAAGAGCCCAAATCCATCAAATGGGGAAAAGACAGTCTTTTTAAGAAACGGTGCTGGCAAAACTGGATTTCCATCTGCAAAAAAATCAAACAGGACCCATACCTCATACCATATACAAAAACTAATTCAAAATGGATCAGACCTAAATATAAAGCCAAAAACTATAAAGTTCATAGAACAAAAAATAGGATCAACACCAGAGGCCCTAATACATGGCATTAACAGGATACAAACCATAACCAACAACACACGAAGTCCAGAAGATAAGCTAGATAACTGGGATCTTCTAAAAATTAAACACATACGCTCATCAAAAGACTTCACCAAAAAAGTAAAAAGAGAAAGTAGACTGGAAAAAAATTTGGCTATTACAAATCTGACAAAGGTCTAATCTCTAAAATCTACAAGCAAATCCAACACCTCTACAACGAAAAGACAAATAATCCAATTTAAAAATGGGTAAAGGAAATGAACTGACACTTTACCAAAGAAGGCATTCAAGCGGCCAACAGACACATGAGGAAATGCTCGCTATCACTAGCCATTAGAGAAATGCAAATCAAAACCACAATGAGACACCATCTTACCCCAGCATTACTGGCACGAATCAGAAAACCTGGAAATAACAATTGTTGGAGAGGCTGCGGGGAGATCAGAACTTTTATGCACTGCTGGTGGGAATGCAAAATGATACAACCATTTTGAGAAATGATATGGTGCTTCCTTAGAAAGCTAGAAATAGAAATACCATATGATCCAGCAACCCCACTCATAGGAATATATCCTAGAGAAATAAGAATAGACATCATACGAACAGACATATGTACACCCATGTTCATTGCAGCATTGTTCACAATAGCTGAAAGATGGAAACAACCTAGATGCCCATCAACAGATAAATGGATAAACAAACTGTGGTACATACACACAATGGAGTGTTACACAAACATAAAGAACAATGATGCATCTGCGAAGCATCTCATGACATGGATGAATCTAGAGGGCATTATACTAAGTGAAATAAGTCAATCACAAAAGGACAAATATGGTATGAGACTTCTATTGTAAAAACTCACGAAAAGGTTTACACACAGAAAGAAACAATCTTTGATGGTTACGGGGTGGGGGTGAAGATGGAAAAACACTAAATAGACAGTAGATAAGAGGTAACTTTGGTAAATGATAAGACAGTACACAATACAACAGAATTCAGCACAACTTGTACCAGGCAAGGTCATGGAAGATCCATAGACACATCTAAACTCCCTGAAGGACCAAATTGCTGGGCTGCAGGCTGTAGGGACCATGGTCTTGGGGAACATCTAGCTCAACTGGCATAACATAGTTTATAAATGAAATGTTTTACATTCTACTTTGGTGAGTAGCATCTGGGGTGTTAAAAGCCTATGAGTGGCCATCTAAGATATTCTATTGTTCTTACCCCTTCAGGAGCAAGCAAGAATGAAGAAAACTAAAGATACAAGGGAAATATTAGTCTAAAGGACTAATGGACCACATCTTCCATGGCCTCCACCAGACTGAGTCCAGCACAACTAGATGGTGCCCGGCTACCACCACTGACTGCTCTGACAGGGATTACAATAGAGGGTCCTGGACAGAGTTGGAGAAAAATGTAGAACAAAATTCTAACTCACAAAAAGAGACCAGAATTGCAAGCCCAACAGAGACTAGAGAAACCCTGGGAGTATGGCCCCTGGACACCCTTTTGGCTCAATAACGAAGTCACTTCCGAGGTTCACCCTTCAGCCAGTGATTAGACAGGCCCATATAATAAAATGAGACTAAAGGGGCACAACAGCCCAAGAACAAGTACTAGAAGACAGGAGGGGACCAGAAAGCTGGTAATAGGGAACCCAAGGTCAAGAAGGGACAGTGTTGACGTGTCGTGGACTTGTTAACCAATGTCTTAAAACAATATGTGTACTGTTTAATGAGAAACTAGTTTGTTCTGTAAACCTTCATCTAAGGTACAATTTTTTAAAAAAAGGAAAAGAAAACTGCAGTGAGATACCATCTCACCCTGACATTACTGGTATAAATAAAAAATAAAATACCAAATGTTGGAGAGGCTGTGGGGAGATTGGAACTCTTATGCACTCCTGGTGGGAATGTTGAATGGTACAACCACTCTGGAAAACGATATGGTGTCTCCTTAAAATACTATAAATAGAAATACCATAGGCTCCAGCAATACCACTCCTAGGAATATATCCTAAAAAAATAAGAGTTGTCACATGAATAGACACATGCTCACCCATGTTCATTGCAGCACTATTCACAACAGCAAAAAGATGGAAACAACATAAATGCCCATCAACAGATGAATGGACAAACAAATTACGGTACATACACACAATGGAATACTATGCAATGATAAAGAATGATGATGAATCCGCAAAACATCTCACTACATGGATGAATTTGGAGAGCATTATGCTGAGTGAAATAAGTCAGTCAGAGAAGGATAATTCTTGTATGAGACCACTAATATAAAAACTCAAGAAAATGTTTACACAAAGAAAAAACCATCTTGATGGTTATGAGGCAGGGGTGGTGTAGTGGATTGAATTATGTCCCCCCAAAAATGTCTGTATTACTTTGGCTGGGCCATGATTCCTGGTATTGTGTGATTTTCCCATGTGTTGCAAATCCTGCCTCTATGATGTTAATGGGGGAGAATGGGAGGCAGTTGTGTTGGTGAGGCAGGACTCAATCTACAAGATTGGATTGTGTCTTGAGACAATCTCTTGAGATATAAAGAGAGAAACAAGCAGAGAGACATGGGGATCTCATACCACCAAGAAAGCAGTGCTGGGAGCAGAGCGCATCCTTTGGACCTGGGGTCCCTGTGTGGAGAAGCTCCTAGTCCCGAGGTAAGATTGATGAGAAGGCCAACAGAGAGAGAAAGCCTTCACCTGGAGCTGATGCCCTAAATTTGGACTTTTAGCGTACTTTACTGTGAGGAAATAAATTTCTCTTTGTTAAAGCCATCCACTTGTAGTTCTGTTATAGCAGCTCTAGATGTCTAGGACAGAATTTGGTACCAAAAGAGGGGGGTGCTGCTCTAACAGATACCTGAAATGTGGAAGCGGCTTTGAAACTGTGAATGGATAGAGGAGCGGCAGGAGCATAGATGGTGCCTGGTTACCAGCACCGAAGACTCTGACAGGGATCACAATAGAAGGTTCCAGACAGAGCAGGAGAAAAATGTAGAACAAAATTCAAATTCACAAAAAAAGACCAGACTTATGGGTCTGACAGAGAGTGGAGGCACCCCTGAAACTATGGCCCCCAGACACCCTCCTAACTCAGAACTGAAGCCACTCTTGAAGTCCACCTTTCAGCCAAAGATTAGACAGGCTTATAAAACAAACAATAACATAAGTGAAGAACATGCTGCTCAGTTCAATTAACTATAGGAGACCTAATGGGCAACACTTGCCCAAGAGCAAAGATGAGAAGGTAGGAAGGGATAGGAAACCTGGACAAATGGACACAGGGAACCTGGGCTGTAAAGGAAAAGGGGGAGAGTGCTGACATATTGTGGGAATTGCAACCAATGTCACAAAACAATTGGTGTATAAATTTTTGAGTGAGAAACTAATTAGCGCTGTAAATTTTCACCTAAAACACAATAAAGAATAAATAAATAATATTTTGACTTACATAATGCCTCAATTTTGAAATTTCTAAGTATTCTTATAAAAATTTTTATTAGGTTTATTTCTTTGGTAAAACCAGCTTTGTTGAGGTATACTTGGCATAAAATCAGCTGCATATATTTAAATTATAAAGTTGATCAGTTTTGACATATGTATAGAATCATGGTATATAGAACCGTCACCACAACAAGATACTGAACATATTCATTATCCCCAAAAGTTTCCTGTGTCCCTTTGTCATCCCTAGCCCACCCCTTCCTCATTCCTGTCCCCAGGAAACCACTTATATCCTCTCAGTCACTATAAATTAGCTTGTATTTATTTTCTAGAGTTTTATATAAATGGATTTATGCAGTATGTACTCTTTTGTGCCTGGCTTCTTTCACTTGGCATGATTATATAGCCATTCATTCATATTGTTGCGTGTAATAATATTTCATTCTTTCTATCGCTGAGTAGTAAGTCATTGTATTGATACACCATAATTTGTTTATACATTCACTTGTTTGATATTTGTTTTTGTTTTCATTTTGTAGCTATTACAAGTAGGTTCTATGAACATACCAGTACACGTCATCATACAAACATATGCTTTCATTTCTATTGGGTAAATACCTAACAATAGAGTGGCTACATCTTTGTTAGGTATATGTTTAACTTTTCAAGAAATGCATAATATTTTCTAGAGTGGTTGTATCATTTTACACTCCCAGCAGCAGTATATGAAAGTTCTAGTTTTTCCACACCCTTGCAACACTAGGTATGGTCAGTATTTTTAATATGAGCCATTTATTAGATTTTTTAATTTCCAAAGGAATGTCGACCCAACAGTGATTTTCCTACCCCATTCATAAGAGGGATTGATACTAACTTTCCCAGTCTCCTTTACAGCTGGAACATGGACCAGACAATGAGATCTATGGGAGAATCTCCTGGGGAGCTTCTTGGAAAGATTTCTCTCTCTTAAAAAAAAAAAAAAGAAAAACTAACAATAGTGACACACCAGGAAAGGATCCCTTGCCACTAGAAGTGAAAATACGAGAATATGATGCCTAAAGCATGACAGCTATGCTGGATACCTTCTGTTTGACCCTCTAGATACATTCTCCTCCCATTTCCAACTTGCTCTTTGAGGAGGCTGACCTATATGAACAAGTCAAAGAGTTCCCTTGACCTTTGACTTTCCATTGGGCATAATCAGTGAGGAGCCATGGCAGGAGATTGGAAGGAGAAAGCATATTGTGGAGCATAGTGATGCCTCTGGCTCCCTCCCTCCACCTCAGGTGACTATGTCCTCGTACTGAAGGTCTCAGCTCTTCTCAGGTTAGCTTCTCTACAGGATCTCTCCTTCTGGGTTCCAGTACCTGCTCCCTCCACTTGCCTTCTCCATACCTAGGGTTGGGATAGTTCTGCTGTCACTGGCCTCTGAGTGAACAGCACCATCCCTTGTAGTTTGCTAAACTCTGCCCACATTATTGTGAATAGGCTTGAATTATCTTAATTGGAGAGTCATCTATTTCCTCTGAGAGGTATCTATTTCTTTTGGGACCTTTTTGGATTGAGCAATCATCTTGAGACAATGAAGGACAAGCATTAAAATAAAGGCCAACAATGACTGACAAAAAAGTTGAAAAACACCTGAGCTACTGATATTGTTAGGAGTCCCTGGGTGATGCACATGGTTGATGTTCTCTACTACTATTCAAAAGGTTGGAGGTTTGAGTCCACCCAGAAGCACCTCAGAAAAAAGGTCTGACAATCTACTTCAAAAAAATCAGCCACTGAAAACCCTATGAAGCACAGTTCTACTCTGACACAGATGGGATTGCCATGAGTTGGAATTGACTCAACGGCAACTGGTTATTGATAATTATAGCATCTCTGAATTGACCCATCTTGGAACTTCCTGTATCCAAAATACTTATTTGTTATGTAAGATATTGTGCTGTCACTAAATGCACTACTACAGGGGCAAGGTGGGCAAACCCCACCTTTATCACTCACTGCATGGTAAGAATCAGCTAGAATCCAATCCCATCTGGAAATGGATCCAGGCTTCACCTTCCTGCATCTCCATTCCTCATTGCTAGCCACTTCCACGGTGATTCCTCTCTGACCTTAACCACTTAGAGCTAGATCAGACTCTGCCCCTGGCTACCTGGCTACCTGGAGCCAGGTCACTGGGTACCAACCATAGGCTCAGGAGTCTGCACAACTCCCTGCTCTTCAGAACAGCCAGTCCTACTCTCTTCCTCCAAGTCCCTGCAACTAAGAACTCTGCCCTTCTTTATCGACTGCTTATGCAGCCCTCCCTTGACCACCAGCCACCCAGAGCTGGGTCTACACAAGTTAAGGATGTGTTCTGCTAGCCCCTGCTTGCTCATTGCCCACTGTGGGTTCATTAATTCTCTATAACAGCTAGCAAAATTCATGGAGACTTCTGCCTATGCTTACAATTGCCCATTCATTATAACCAGGAAGGATACAAGTGATGAGATGCATCAGGAAAAGTCTGGGAGAAGTTCAGAGAGCTGGAGGCTTCTATTGTCCCCATGTCATACCATCTCTAGTGCATGGATGTTCTTATAATCCAGGAAGCTCAAAAGAGAGAGCTCCAAGGCCCAGGGTCTTGCAGTCTTTGGAATCCTCACGCATACGTGTGACTGGCGCCTTAACGCATAGTTAATATTGATCCAGTCAATAAATATACACGACTGCGTCATGCCCCTTCCCTTCCTTAGACTTTTACTAGGGTGGGGCCTGTTTTCAGGGTGGGGCCTGTATAGCCTCCTATTTATTTATACGTGTTTAAGTGTTACCTGGCTATTTTATAAAACAAAGCGCCTTGACTGCTGGCAAATTCCAAGAACTATTTTCAGAAACCAAATCAGGTTCATTGTTCCACAGATATAATAATATAATAAAAATATTTATTGTTTAAAAAAATTTACAATCGATTCTCATGATTCATGGTAGTTATGTTCTATAAAGTTGTCTACAACACTAAATTAGAAACCAAACCAAACTCATTGCCGTCGAGTTGATTCTGACTCATAGCAATCCTGTAGGACAGAGTAGAATTGCCCCATAGGGTTTCTAAGGAGTGACTGATGGATTCAAACTGCCGACCTTTGGGTTAACAGTCGAGTCCTTATCTGGGAACTTGTGCACTCGGAAGACTCAAGGTTTTTTGCTATTTTGTGCTTAAATGACCACGAAAGCACCACAAGTACTGATTTTGGGGTTTCAGATAAATTTTAGTGAGTCAGCAAATTTGCAAATACGGAATCTGTGAATAATGACAATAACTGTAATTGCCTTAATAACCTTCAGCATCTGATTTAGTGAAGAGTCAGTCTGTGATTCTTTAAATGTCATTAAATGCTTTGCCATCGAGTCAATTCCAACTCATCGTGACTCTATAGGATACAGTAGAACTGCCCCATAGGGTTTCCAGGGAGCGGTTGGTAGATTACAACTGCTGACCTTTTCATTAGCAGCTGAGATCTTAACCACTGTGCCACGAGGGCTCCTTAAATGTCATTGGTAATGTTCAGTTCCCAGCTTATTCCTATCACTCTTCCTAATTGGAAGATATGGCTGACTCCTGTATGAAGGATACTGAAGCAAGGCTGGAGGAGTCTGAGGTGAATGAGGTCCTAGGATGCAAAATTTAAATAGGCGCTCACTTTTAGGGTTGTGCAAGAGCAGGGTCAGTCCTAAGAGTGAGTGCTTCTTTAAATTTTGTGACTTGGTTGCCTCATTCACCTCCCCCTACTTGCAACCCATTTGCATCAGTAAGCCTTACATTCCTCTTTGTCCCAGTTCTGTTTGTTCTGGCCACCTAGAGCTGGAATTCTGGATCATGGGTTGTTCTAAAGGCCGGTTCTAACCGACAGCTCTCTAGTGAAAATGAACTTCTTGAGCAATATAGAATCTCTAGCTCCACACTTCATTCCTGGAGCTTCCCTAACTGGTAGCTTATAGCTACTTTCCTTCTCCCTTGAAGGCATCCTCTGCTATTATCACTTGGCCACCACCTACTGTGGCAATGTATCATGGATTAAATTGTGTCACCCAAAAATGTGTGTCAACTTGGCTAGGCCGTGATTCCCAGTATCATGTGACTGCCCACCATTTTGTCATCTGATGTGATTTTCTTATGTGTTGAAAATCCTGCCTCTATGATGTTAATGAGGTAGAATTAGAGGCAGTATGTTAATGAGGCAGGACTCAGTCTACAAGATTAGGTTGTGTCTTAAAACAATCTCTTTTGAGATACAAAAGAGAGAAGCCAGTAGAGAGACAAGGTGACCTCATAGCACCAAGAAAGCAGCTTGCCAGGAGTAGAGTACTCCTCTGAACTGGGGATCCCTGCACTGAAAAGCTCCTAGACCAGGGGAAGATTGATGACAAGGACCTTCCCTCAGAGCCAACAGAGAGAGAAAGTCTTCCCCTGGAGCTGGCACCTTAAATTCAGACTTCTAGCCTCCTAGACTGTGAGAGAATAGATTTTTGTTTGTTAAAGCCATTCACTTGAGGCATTTCTGTTATAGCAGCACTAGATAACTAAGACACAAGGTAAATTAATACCTCTACTTTGAGGAAAGTAACTATGTGTGCACACACACATATACACACCCACACACAACTACTTACAGACAATTTTACCATTTTGTTTCCATGAATAAAACAATAATACTCTTTAAAGAGAGAGCCCTTTGGTCAAAATCAAATGCTCTTAATATTTTCACTCTATAATAGCTCTTGTTAGTAGTAATAGGTGTAGTGTTAGGGAATATAATAGTAGTTACTGGTATTTACTCCACTACGTGTTTTACACAAATTATTTTACTTAATAACCACATCCCTAAATAAAACTTGTTGGCTGGATGATTTTGATGACTATGATACATTTTCAGATAAAGGCATGAGATATTGAACTGGCTGTTGTTTTAACATGTATAGTTACCAGGAAGGACGACTATTTAAAAAGTCAGGATCTAAGTTGAAAAGTCTATAGCGCTACATGAGAAGACATCCAAATAAATTAAGATCCAAAGAAATAAAGCCATTCAAATGTGGCAGCAATTGAGGTAGGATAACATTGGGGACAGGGATATTCAGGTTATGAGGCCAACTTTTTTAAAAAGGTTTTGGTGCCCATGACGTAGTAATATGAGTAGGGCTCAGCATATACCAATAGGTTATTTTACAACAATAAACAATATAACCAGAAAAACCCCGAACCCATTGCCGTCAAGGTGATTCCGACTCACAGCAACCCAATAGGACAGCGTAGAACTGTCCCACAGAGTTTCCAAGAAGTGCCTGGTGGGTTCAAACTACCAACCTTTTGGTTAGCAGCCGTAGCTCTTAACCACTACACTACTAGGGTTTCCAATAAACAGTATAGGTTACAATAATTCATTCAGCGTTCTTGTTCATATCTCTTGTTATTTGCTCTCAACTGTCTAAGAAAGTATCCTCCAAAATTGCTGAGGGTGATGTGGCGAATCCTTAGTAGGTGTTATGGATTGAATTGTGCTCCCCAAAAAGCTGTGTCAGCTTGGCTGGGCCATGATTCCCAGTGTTGTATGTTGTCCACCATTTTGTTATCTGATGTGATTTTCCTATATGTTGTAAACTCTACCTCTATGATGTCAATGAGGTAGCATTAGAGGCAGTTATGTCTATGTGGCAGGACTCAATCTAGAAGATTATATCTTGAGTCATTCTCTTTTGAGATATAAAAGAGAGAAGAGAGCAGAGAGATGGAGGGACCTTGTACCACCAAGAAAGAAGAGCCAGAAGAACAGCCCATCCTTTGAACCTGGGGTCCCTGCACTGAGAAGCTCCTAGACCAGGGGAAGATTGGTGACAAGGACCTTTCCCCAGAGCTGATGGAGAGAGAAAGTCTTCCACTGGAGCTGGCACCCTGAATTTGGACTTCTAGCCTCCTAGACTGTGAGAGAATAAATTTCTGTTTGTTAAAGCCATTCACTTGCAGTATTTCTGTTATAGCAGCACTAGATAACTAAAACAGTAGGTAAGCTTTTTTAAAAAAAAATTAAACTTGGAAGTAAAGAATTAATTACAGAAATGTTTAGGAGAATCAAACATATAGTAAAGTTATTAATATTTGTTTGTTAAGGAAGAGTGCTTGTTTTTTTGATATTTACAATGTTTAAGATATTTTAGTCTCTTAAAGAACAGATAAAATTTTTGATTCCAAATTAAAATGTATAATTAAGTAATTGATTTAGGCCTGTGAATTTGAGTAGAAATGTTACTTAGTTTATATCGTAATTACAGGAAGTTTTTAGAGTAAGTGGTAAATCATTTAAGAGAACTTAAGGTTCACAATTTCTAGGCTTAATTTATTAGAGGTGTTTTAATGTTCTGGAATGTTTTCTTTTTAAATCACATACTTGAAGTACCTAAATAGGAATTCAAATACATTTATTTTACAAATTTAATATAAAATGTTTAAAAGTGTTTTGTTAACTTTGTTTGTAAATGAGACTAAACATTAATCAAAGACCTCATAAAAGTGATTGCTAAATTTGGTAGACTTATAAATACAAGATATGGCAGAATTATGTTCTTGAATTTTTAAGTCTAATAATTCAAATACATTTTAACTAAATCAAACCTCTAAATAATCTTTCCTGAACACAAAGCATGCTCTTGAAAATACTGACATTGACAAAGCAAAACAAATAATAAAGAAGCATTAGATTATTGTGATAGAAAAGACCTCTAATTGTCTATTGCATGCTATAAATGTCTCTAAATACTCTAGACTTCAGGTAACTTTCATAGCACTAATCGGAGAAACAGAACCCAGTAGTGGTCACAAACTCAGGAGTCAGATCCTTGTGGTTTATAGACCATTTCTTCACTGTACTCGCTGTGAGGGTCTGGGTGAGTTGCTAAACTCTCTAAATTTCAGTTTCCTCATTTGAAAAATAATAGTTCATACACGTAAACTGTTGAGAGACTCAAATGAGATAATGCATACAAAGCACTCAGCAGATTGCCGGGCACCATAGTAAAAGCAAAGTCAATATTAACTAGTAATATTAGGAGGAGGAATCTTCTACAGGAACAATTCTCACCCTGGTTTTCAAACATATGCCATTAGAAGCAATGTAGAATTAAAAATGCAGTGAAATCCTTACTAGAATGTTTTGCACCTGGTGGTTGTTAGAGAGAGGGTAGAGCAGCTTTGTTTTCTGGTGAATAGAAACCACAATAATCAAGGATAAAAAAGAGTGTTGTTTATCAACAATAAGCTCCTTTTAATTTGCCTTCTGATAAAAACTCTTATGCACTGTCCGCCAAAGGAATTATAGTTTTATAAGCACACCCAACAACTTTATGACCTACTTAGCTTAGTCCCTACGTAAGTGTCCTTTATAAAATGAAGTGAGAAAATAATCATCATATCAGTACACAAAATAGTACACTTTAGAATATTTAAAGTTGCACTGTCTATGGTAATAGAAAAAATTGAAGCTGACTGTCTTTGGCTTCTAGTGCTGCGCTAATAGAAATACCACAAGTGGATGGCTTTAACAAAGACAAATTTATTCTCTCACAGTCCAGTAGGCTACAAGTCCACATTCAGGGCATCAGCTCCAGGGGAAGGCTTTCTCTGTCTGCTCTGGAGGAAGGTCCATGTCATCAATCTTCCCTTGGTCTGGGAGCTTCTCTGCACAGGAACCTCAGGTCCAAAGGACGCGCTCTGCTCCCAGCACTGTTTTCTTGGTGGTATGAGGTTCCCAACTCTCTGCTTGCTTCCCTTTCCTTTTATCTCTTGTAAGATAAAAGGTAGTGCAGGCCACACCCTAGGGAAACTCCCTTTACTTTGGATCAGGATGTGACCTTAGTAAGGGTGTTATACAATCCT
Source organism: Dugong dugon (assembly GCA_030035585.1). Classification (NCBI taxonomy): domain Eukaryota; kingdom Metazoa; phylum Chordata; class Mammalia; order Sirenia; family Dugongidae; genus Dugong; species Dugong dugon. The sequence goes on from CM057462.1 coordinate 132,965,973, forward strand.
ACCCTAATCCTCTTTAACATAAAATTACAATTACAAAATGGAGGACAACCACACAATCCTTTCAGTACTTTGAATCATGGCCCAGCCAAATTGATACACACATTTTTGGGGGGACATAATTCAATCCATGACACTGACTTACATTTATAATAGCTGATTTATTAAATAAGTGATACATTTATAAAAGGGTATATTAATAAGCTATTAAAAATAATTATTGGAATTTATACATATTATCAGGGAAATGCATTCATAATGTACTGATGAATGAACTTAAAAACTAGATTTCAGAGCAATATGTATGTATATACATGTGATCATTAAGATTGTGTGTCAACTTGGTTAGGTCATGATTCTCAGTGGTTTGGCAGTTACAATGTAGTTTGGTAGTCATATGATGATGTGATCACTTCCATGATGAGATTTGATATAATGGGATCACCTCTATGATGGGATCTGCTGTGAATATCCAATCAGTTGAAAGGGAGTTTCCTGGGGGATGTGGCCCAAATCGAATATAAGTGGACTCTCTGGCAAGGCTTACAGGCTTTTGCTTGCTCTGGATCTTGCAGCTGGCTCCTGTTTATCTAATCTCCAGTTCTTGGGACTTGAGCTCGCAGCTTACCTGTGGTCTTGCTTGCAGATCTTGGGATTCATTGATCTTTGCAGCCTGTGAGCAAGAGCCCTAATTTCTGACCTGCCAATTTTGGGTTGCCAAATCAGGAGAAGTCTCCAACCTGACCCATGGATTTGGGACATTCCAGCCTCTAAAACAACATGAGCCATTTCCTTTATATTAATTTATATATTTTTTTACACTTTAAAGAGGTATCTTGCAGCACATTTAACCAATGCAATATGTTGTATGATTTTTTTTTTAATTTTTCATTTTTTTAATTATACTTTTTTTTTCTCTCTTTGGTGGATTCAGACTGCTGACCTTTTGGATAGCAGCCTGAGCTCTTAACCACTAGGCCACCAGGGCTCCGATATGTGTGTATATGTATTTTAGACTCTAGTTGATCCAGATTTTTAAGGTGACCAAAAGTGACCCAAAAGCTATGGGATAGGGGATTTCAAAAAATCAAAAACTCACTGCCATCGAGTCGATTCTGACTCACAGTGACCCCATGTGGTACAGAGTAGAACTCCTCCATAGCGTTTTCTTGGCTGTAATCTTTACAGAAGCAGATCACCAGGTCTTTCTTTTGAGGTGCCACTGGATGAGCTCATATTGCCAACCTTTAGGTTAGGACTCTAGAGCCAACCGTATGTGCAGCCCAGGGACTTTAAGGGATTTCTCAGAGCATTTTTATTTTTATTGCACTTTAGATGAAGGTTTACAGAACAATAGTTTCTTGTTAAACAGTTATTACATATATTGTTTTATGACAATGGTTAACAACCCCACGACATGTCAATACTGTCCCTTCTCAAATTTAGGTTCCCTATTACCAGCTTTCCTGTCCCCTCCTGCCTTCTAGTCCTTGTCCCTGGACTGTTGTTCACCATTCTGTTCCATTGGTCAATGTATCTGTTGCTGTACCAGTACCAGGCTGTTTTGACTACCGTAGCTCTATAGTAGGTTCTAAGGTCAGATAATGCAAGTCCTCCTACTTTATTCTTCTTCTTCAGTAGTGCTTTACTTATCTGGGGCTTCTTCCCTTCCATATAAAGTTAATGATTAGTTTCTCCATCTCTTTAAAGAATGTTGTTGGTATTTGGTTTGGAATTGCATTGAATTTGTAAATTGCTTTGGGTAGAATTGTCATTTTCACAATGTTGAGTCTACCTATCCATGAGCATGGTATGTTTTTCCATTTATGTAGATCCCTTTGGGTTTCTTGCAGTAGTGTTCTATAGTTTTCTTTCTATAGGTCTTTTACATCCCTGGTTAGATTTATTCCTAAGTATTTTATTTTTTAGGAGCTGTTATAAATGGTATTCTTTTCCTGATTTCCTTTTCATCATTCTCTTTATTGGTGTATAGGAATCCAACTGATTTTTGTATGTTTATCTTATATCCTGCTACTCTGATGAATCTTTCTATTAGTTCCAGTAGATTTCTTGTGGAGTCTTTGAGTTTTCTACGTATAGTATCATATGATCCTCAAACCGGGACAGTTTAACTTCTTCATTATCAATTTGGATGCCCTCTATTTCTTTTTCTTGCCTTATTCCTCTAACTAGGACTTCCAACACAATGTTAAATAGGAGTGAAGATAAAGAGCTAAAGGGCATCCTTGTCTTGTTCCTGTTCTCAAGGGGAATGTTTTCAGCCTCTCTCCATTAAGAATGATGTTGGCCATTGGTTTTACATAGATGCTCTTTACTATGTTGAGAAATTTCCCTTCTACACCTGTTTTATTGAGAGTTTTTATCAGGAATGGGTGTTGGACTTTGTCAAATGCCTTTTCTGCGTCAATTGAGATGATCATGTGATTCTTTTCTTTCCTTTTATTCATGTGGTGGATTACGTTGATTGATTTTCTAATGTTGAACCATCCTTGCATACCTGGTATGAATAATACTTGGTCATGGTGTATTATTTTTTTGATATGATGCTGAATTCTATTGGCTAGAATTTTGTTGAGAATTTTTGCATCTATATTCAGGAGAGATATTGGTCTGCAATATTCTTTTTTCATAGTGTCTTTGCCTGGTTTTAGTATCAGGGTTTTGCTGGCTGCATAGAATGAATTTGGAACTATCACTTCCTTTCCTATGTTCTGAAATAGTTTGAGTAGTACTGGTGTAAGCTCTTCTCTGAATGTTTGGTAGAATTCTCCAGTGAAGCCATCTGGGCTAGGGCTTTTTATTGTTGGGAGATTTTTTAGGAACTTTTCAATCTCTTCTCTTGTTATGGGTCTGTTCAGATTTTCAACATCACTTTGTGTTAGTTTGGGTGGGTAGTGTGTTTTTAGAAATTTATCCATTTCCTATAGGTTTTCAAATTGGTTGGAGTATAGTTTTTCATAATACTCTGTTATGATCCTTTTTATTACATTTAAGTTTGTTGTAATGTTCCCCATTTCATTTCTTTTTTGGGTTATTTGAGTCCTCTCCTGTTTTTCTTTTGTCTGTATTCCCAGTGGTTTGTTGATCCTTTCAGAGAATCAACTTTTGGTTTTTTTTATTCTTTCTACTGTTTTTCTATTCTCTATTTCATTTATTTACGCTTTGTTTTTTATCATTTCCATTCTTCTGATGGCTGTGGCTTTTTTTGCTGTTCTCTATTTGTTCGAGTTCTGTAGTTAATGTTTTGATTTTGTCCCTTTCTTCTTTTTGATGTGTGCATCTACTGCTATAAATTGTCCTCTGAGGACTGCCTTTGCTGTGTCCCAAAGGTTTTGGTGTGATGTGTTTTCATTCTCTTTTGATTCTAGGAATTTTTTTATTCCATCTCTGATTTCTTCTATTACCCAGTGGTTTGTAGCAGAGTGTTATTCAGTTTCCATATAATTGATTTTTTTCCCTTTCTCTTCCTGTTGTTAATTTCTACCTTGATGGCATTGTGGTCAGAGAAGAGTCTTTGTGTTATCTCAGTGTTTTGGATTTTGTTGAGGGTTTCTCTGTGGCCTAAGATGTAGTCTATTCTGCAGAACATTCCACATGCATTGGAAAAGAATGTGTACTTTGCAGCTGTTGGATGGAGTGTTCTATAGATGTCTATGAGGTCAAGTTGGGTGATTGTGCCTTGTAGGTCTTCTGTATCTTTGTTGAGTTGCTTTCTAGATATTCTGCCCTTTACCAAGAGTGGTGGGTTGAAGTATCCTACTATTATTATGGAACTGTCAATTTCTCTTTTCAGTGCTGTTAGAGTTTGTTTTATGTGTTTTGGAGCCCTGTCATTGGGTGCGTAGATATTTATTATTGTTATATCTTCATGATGGATCATCCCCTTAATCATGATATCGTGTCCTTATTTGTCTCTTATGGTGGATTTTGTTTTAAAGTCTATTTTATCTGAGATTCGTGTTACCAGTCCTGCAGTTTTTTGATAGATGTTTGCTTGATATATTTTTTTCCATCCTTTGATTTTTAATTAATGTCGTTTTTTCTAGGTGTGTCTCTTGTAGACAGCATATTGATGGATCCTGTTTTTTTAATCCATTGTCACTCTCCATCTCTTTATGGGTGCATTTAGACCATTTACATTCAGTGTAATTATTGATAGATGTGAGTTTATCGCTCTCATTTTGTAGTGCTTTTTTTGTGGTGCTGATGTTGTCTTTGTTCCTCTTACTCTCCTGTGCTGAATTCCTTTTGTTTGTGGATTTTTTTTTAATTTCATTTATTTTTGTAAATTTTGTTTTTACTGAGATTTTATGTTTTTCTTCTTTATTTTGACAAGTAGGTTTGTTAACTTTCTTTGTGGTTACCTTGAAATTTACCCTTATCTTCCTAGGTTTGAACCAGTCTATTATTGCTTCGTACCACCTTGCCTTCCTCTTCATTAGAAGGTTCTATATCTACACCATTTATTCCATCTTTTATTGTTCTGTTGTTGTTGTCATTTACAGATTAACGTCTCTGGTTCCCTGTTGTAGTTATCTTGGTTTTGGATAGTCCTTGAGAGTTCATTTCCTATGTTGGTATCTGGCTGGTATGATCCTGCATCCTAGATTCAGCCTGTGGTCTGATGTTGTTTGTTCTCAGATAAAAGGACTCTCTTGGTTTGGTTTTTACACAGTCCCTTAATTTCTGTTTATCTGGAAATGTCCTAATTTCACCATCATATTTGAATGAGATTTTTACAGGATATATTATTCTTGGCTGGCGGTTTTTTTCTTTCAAGGTTTTATGTATGTCATCCCATTGCCTTCTTGCCTGCATGGTTTCTGCCAAATAGTCTGAGCTTAGTCTTATTGTTTCTCTTCTGTACATGAGTTTTTGTTTTTCTCGAGCTTCTCTCAGGATTCTTTATCTTTGGTTTTAGCAAGTGTGATTATGATATGCCTTGGTGATTTTCTTCTGGGGTCTATCCTATATGGGGTTCGTTGAGCTTCTTGGATGGTCAGCTTTTCATCTTTCATGATATTGGGGAAATTTTCTGTCAGCAATTTTTCAATGATCCTGTCTGTTTTCTGTTTTCTCCCCCATCTGGAACTCTGATCACTCGTAAATTTTTGCTTTTGATTGTATCCCACATAATTCTCAGGGTTTCTTAATTTGTCTTCATTCTTTTTTCTGATTTTCCCTCAGAGTTGTATCCAAGTGTTTGTCTTCAGTTTTGCTGATCCTGTCTTCCATTGTTTCAAACCAGCTCCTCAGCCCTTTTATGACCTTGTCCATTTCTGACATCTTGTTGTTTATTTTTTAGATTTCTAATTGTTGTTTTTGTATGATTCTAGCTGTGAATTTATTTTGGCATTTTGTTCCTGCTTTATTTTCCTGAATTATTCCATTTTTTTTTCCCTGTATTTTCCATGAATTTTTCTGCCTTTTCCATGAATTTGTCTATTTTTTCCTTATTTTTGTCTGCTTTTTGCTTCAACTCTTGGATACTTCTGAATATTCGAGAAGTGAATTCCAATTCTGTCAGGTAGTTCTAGTGCCTTTCCTTCTACTAGAAAGTCATTTGGTGTTTTATTTTGGGCACTTACTGGAACCATCTTGTCTTGTTTTTTATGTTTTGATACTGTCTGCTGTCTTCAGGACATTCACTAGTTATTTTCCTTGTTTATTGATTGTAGATTTATTTGTTTTATCCTGCTTTTCTTTTATTATTTGGTTTTGTCTGTGCAGGCAGGCTGTGCATTCTTTGTTGTTTGCTCATCTGTGGGCATAATTTTCACCTCCTTCTCCAGTGGGCAGGCTGTCATTCAGGTATAGTACAGTGGGGCCAGTCCAGCTGAAGGGAATTTGCTGGGATACACTGTTTGTGGAATGTACTAGGGCTGACAGGGTGGGCCAGAAATCAGTGTAGGGCAGGTTTTGGTAGGCTGTGCCTTTGCAGCTTGGGTGTGTGATGTTCAGCACATGGTGCAGGTAGGCAGGAAGGAGGGGGGAGATTGTGATGTGTGGAGCTAAAATGGGTATGGGAAAGAGGAGAGAAGAACAGAAGCCAAAAACTTACATACACACAAACAAACAAAAAGTGCTAAGGGAGCTTGCCACTGGAGTGTAGAGATGAGAGACTGAGAAATGGAGAAAAGGAAAAAAAAGAAAAAATGAATAAATAAAAATTAGAAAAAAAAGAAAAGCCCCCCAAGATCCCACCAGTGTAGCTGTGAGGACTGGGGAAACTGCTCCCAGGCTGTGAAGTACAGCCTGGCTAGAAGGGGTAGAGGTGTCACACAGCACCAGGTATTCAGGAGACAGGAAGAGAAGGTTAGTATAGAGAGACAAAAAACTGAGAAATGAAGAAAGACAAAAGGGGAAAAAGAGAGAAAATAAAACAAAACCAAAACAAAACAAAAAAAAAGAAAAGGTCCTAGGAATCCCACTACGCATCTGTGCAGACTGAGGGAGTAGCTCCCAAGGCGCACAGTACTGCCCGGCTAGAAGGGGCTCCCAAGCCAAAAAATAAAAAGAAAACAAGCCAACAAACAAATCAAAACAAACAAACAAAAAAGCCCTGAGGATCCCACTAGCATGGCGGCACGGGCCAGGAAGCAGTTCCACAGTATAGCGGCATTTCACAGCCTTTCAGGAAGAAGCAAAGAAGGTACACAGAGCTAGGTATTTGAGAGAAAGGAGGCAGAGGTGGTGGGAGGTATGGAAGAAACTGAAAGAAGCAGAAAAAAGCGACACCAACAGCCAATAAATGGCACTCAGAGAGCCAGCCACTGTGGGCAGGTGGAATCCAGTGGAACAGGGGTGAAGCCAGTGCTTCCCAGCCAAGAGTTTGTGGCAGCAGGAAGTAGAAGATGCTGAGTGGGGAGTGGGGGTGAAGAAGGGTGGGGGTTAGGAAAGTGTATGTTGCTGGTTAACAGTTGTTCTGTCTCCTGCTGAAGCTGCTTTCCCATACTCCCTGTTCAGCAAGGTCTGACAGGAGTCAAAGATGGCAGATCCAAGCTGCATTAGCTAATAGGGGACCTCTGCATGTATCTCTCCTTGCTCTCTGTTCTCTGTCGGTTTCTTATTACATTCAGTGCTTGGCTGAGTTCTTTTTCTCTTCATTTGATGCTTAAGGTCTCTGGACTGACGTTTGTCTCTGTTTGGCTTAGTTTTTTGGATCTTTGCGGTGAAGGAACAGTGTAGTGCTTCTGTCTATAGTGCCATGTTCTTTTATTGTACTTTAGATGAAGGTTTGTAGAGCAAATTAGTTTCTCATTAAACAGTTAATATATGTATTGTTTTGCAACATTGGTTGCCAACCCAACAACATGTCAACGCTCTCCCCTTCTCTCTCGACCTTGGGTTCCCCGTTACCAGCTTTCCTATCCCCTCCTTTCTTCTTGTCCTTGCTCCTGAGCTGGTGTGCCCATTTAGTCTTGTTTTCTTTTATGGGCCTGTCTAATCTTTGGCTGAAGGGTGAACCTCTGGAGTGACTTCAGTACTGAGTTAAAATGTTGTCTGGGGGCCATACTTTTGGATTTCCTCCTGTCTCTGCCAGGCCAGTAAGTCTGAACGTTTTTTGGTGAGTTAGAATTTTGTTCTACATTTTTCTCCAGCTATGTCCAGGACCCTCCACAGTGATCCCTATCAGAGCAGTTGGTAGTGGTAGCTGGGCACCATCTAGTTGTGCTGGACTCAGTCTGGTAGATGCTGTGGTACTTGTGGTCCATTAGTCCTTTGGACTAATCATTCCCTTGTGTCTTTGGTTTTCTTCATTCTCCCTTGCTCCAGATGGGGTGGGACCAGTGGAGTATCTTAGATGGCTGCTCACAAGCTTTTAAGACCCCAGATGCTACTCACCAAAGTAGGATGTAGAACATTTTCTTTATAAACTCTGTCATGCCAATTGAGCTAGATGACCCTCAAGACGACAGTCCCCAACCTTGAGCCCAGTAATTCAGTCCCTCAGGGAGTTTGGATGTGTCTATGAAGTTTTCATGACCTTGCCTTGGTCAAGTTGGGCTGACATCCCCAGTATTGTGTACTGTCTTACCCTTCACCAAGTTACCATTTTTCTATTGTCTAGTTAGTGTTTTTCCCTCCCCATCCCTCCTCTATGTAGTAACTATCAAAGGTTGTTTCCTTCTGTGTGTAAACCTTTTCATGAGTTTTTATAATAGTGATCTCATACAGTATTTGGCCTTTTGTGATTGACATGAGTTTTTATAATAGTGATCTCATACAGTATTTAGCCTTTTGTGATTGACTTATTTCACTTAGTATAATGCCCTCTAGATTCATCCATGTTGTGAAGTGTTTCACAGATTCATCATTGTTCTTGATTGTTGCATAGTATTCCTTTGTGTATGCATACCGTAGTTTGTTTATCCATTCTTCTGTTGATGGGCACATAGGTTGTTTCCATCTTTTTGCTATTGTGAATAATGTTGCAATGAACATGGGTATGCATATGTTTATTCTTGTGACAGCTCTTATTTCTCTAGGATATATTCCTAGGAGTAGGATTGCTAGATCATATGGTATTTCTATTTCTAGCTTTTTAAGGAAGCGCCGTATCATTTTCCAGAATGGTTTTACCATTTTGCATTTCCACCAGGAGTGCATAAGAGTTCCAATCTCCCCACAACCTCTCCAACATTTGTTATTTTCCCTTTTATTGATTTGTGCCAGTATTGTTGGGGTGAAATGGTATCTCATTGTAGTTTTGATTTGCATTTCTCTAATGGCTAATGGTCAGGAGCATTTCCTTTTGTGTCTGTTAGCCGCCTGAATGTCATCTTTGGTGACTTGTCTGTTCATATCCTTTACCCATTTTTTAATTGGATTATTTGTCTTTTTGTTGTAGAGGTATTGGATTTCCCTATAGATTTTAGAGGTTAAAATTTTGTCAGATTTGTCATAGCAAAAAAAAAAAAATTCCCAGTCTGTAGGTTCTCATTTTACTCTTTTGGGTGAAGTGTTTTGATAAGGATAAGTGTTTAATTTTTAGAAGATCTCAGTTATCTAGCTTATCTTCTGTCATTTGTGTATTGTTAGTTATGGTTTGTGTGCTATTTATGCTGTGTATTAGGGCCTCTAATGTTGACCCTATTTTTTCTTATATGATCTTTATAGTTTTGGGTTTTATGTTTAGGTCTTTGATCCATTTTGAATTAGTTTTGTGTATGGTGTGAGGTATGAGTCCTGTTACATTTTTTTTTACACACAGACATCCAGATTTGCCAGTACCATTTGTTAAAAAGACTGTCTTTTCCCCATTTAATAGACTTTGAGCCTTTGTCGAATATCAGGTATCTTTTGATTTCTTGACTGTTGCTTCCATGGGCTTTGATAGTGTATCCAAGTTAAATGAAATCCTTGACATTTCAACATTTTCTACATTTATCATGATGTTGCTTATTGGTCCAGTTATGAGGATTTTTTTTTTCTTTATGTAGAGATGTAATCCTTACTGAACACTGTAGTCTATGATTTTCATCAGTAAATGCTTCGAGTCCTCTTCACTTTCATCAAGCAAAGCTGTGTCATATGCGTATCACATGTTGTTAATGAATCTTACATTAGTCCTGATGCCATGTTCTTCTTCATATAGTCCATTTTCTAGGATTATTTGCTCAGCATACAGATCGAATAGGTATGGTGAAAGGGTACAACCCTGGTGCACACCTTTCCTGATTTTAAACCATGCAGTATCCCCTTTTTCTGTTCAAACAACTGCCTGTATAGTTGTCTATGTACAGGTTCCTAGTGAGCACAATTAAGTGTTATGGAATTCCCATTCTTCGCAATGTTATCCCTAATTTGTTATGATCCACACAGTTGAATGCCTTTGCATAGTCAATAAAATGCAAGTAAGCATCTTTCTGGTATTCTCTGCTTTCACCAAAGATCCATCTGACATTAGCAATGACATCTCTCTTTCCAAGTCCTCTTCTGAATACAGCTTGAACTTTTGGCAGTTCCTTGTTGATGTACTGCTACAACTGTTTTGAATGATCGTTAGCAAAATTTTATTTATGTGTAATATTAATGATATTTTTCTATAATTTCCTCATTTTTTTGGATCAACTTTCTTTGAAATGAGTACAAATATATAAACTCTTCCAGTTGGTTGGCCAGGAAGCTGCCTTCCAAATTTCTTGACACAGACCAGTGAGTACCTCCAGTGCTGCCTCTGTTTGTTGAAATATCTCAATTGGTATTCAGTCAATTTCTGGAGCCTTATTTTTCACCATTCTCTTCAGTGCAGCTTGAACTTCTTCCTTCAGTACCATTGGTTCTTGATCATATGCTACCTCCTGAAATGGTTGAATGTCAACCAATTCTTTTTGGCACAGTGACTCTGTGTATTCCTTCCATCTTCTTTTGATGCTTCCTGTGTCATTCAATTATTATACCCATAGAGTCGTCCAATATTGCAATTCGAGGCTTGAATTTTTTCTTCAGTTCTTTCAGGTTGAAAAACGATGAGTGTGTTCTTCCCTTTTGGATTCTAATTCCAAGTCTTTGTACATTTCATTATAATACTTTACTTTGTCTTCCTGAGTCACCCTTTAAAATCTTCTATTCAGCTCTTTTACTTCATTATTTTTTCCAATCACTTTAGCTACTTTATGTTCAAGAGCAATTTTCAGAGTCTCTTCTGACATCCAAACACTATTCTCTTAAAAATGAATGATTAAAATATATACATATATGTTTGTATGCATATGTAAATTTAAATGTGTTGATATAAAAACATAAGGTTACAGAATAATAAGTATAATATGATTCAATTTCTGTCTTAAATAATCTAAAATTATCTATTTGTCTATATTCATTTGACTATAGCAGAAAGTGTTGAATGATTCATACTACACTGCTAATATTGGTTATCAGTAATGTAGGAAAGGAAAGATTATAAACTTTTTCTTCATATACCTGAGTAGTATTTGTATTATATGAAGAACAAGTGCTACTTTTATAACTTTTAAAAATCTAATAAACTCAAGTGAAAAAAGTAGCTATATATGGACTGTCACGTTTTTATGGATTTTTCTTTCTCTTTGTGTCTCTCTAAGTTTTGAAATGACCATAAATTAGTTAGATAATTTAGCTTAATTTTTTTTAAGTAAATTTAAATTGAAAGTTAAGTCTGAAAAAACCTCTGGAACGTAAATAAGGAGCCATTGCTCTCAAACGGGCTTCACTGGTCAATCTGAATGCAAAATTTGTTCAGAGTGCTGTTTAAGATGTGAAATTCATACAGATGGTTTTCAAAAGAAGAGTGTAGACTGTTTTTCACCTATGGAGTTATTACCATCCAAAGCATTCTTTCTATTTAGGGAGGGCTTGGTAACAAAGATCGTCAAGTATCATCATTCAGAAATGCAGTCATAGAAAGGGTAAATGTTCACCCAGGGCTATCCAATGAGTCCGTGGTCAAACTGGAAATGTTGTTGTTAGCTGCAGTCAAGATGGCCCCTGACTCATGGCGACCCTGTGCATAAAGAAACAAAATGCTGCCCAGTCCTGCGTCATCCCCCAAATCGGTTGTGTATCAGAATGTTGTGATCCATAGGGTTTTCATTGGCTGATTTTCGGAGCTAGATTACCAGGCCTTTCTTCCTAGCCCATCTTAGTCTGGAAACTCCACTGGAACCTGTTCATCATCACAGCAACATACAATCCACCACTGAGAGACGAGTGTGTCTATGCATGAGGTGCATTGGCCAGGAATCAATTCTGGGTCTTCTGCATGGAAGGTGAGAAATCTGTCACTTAACCTCCAATGTCCCCAAACTAAGAATAGGGTTCTCCATCCAGTTTTGTGTCAGTCACTTGACATCCTATTTCTAAATACAAGTTGATAAAATTATAATAAATGTTTTTATATTTTAAACATGTCTGGGATAAAACAAAAAGCAAACACAAAACCTCATTGTTTGGTCCCTTTATAGTAATAATTTTTTATGGCTGTAGTGTGACAAATTGCAGAAGAGACACTGGGTATCCCTTTGGCAATGGACTGTTGAGCCAGAAGACTGCTGAACTTCACCAGCAAACTTCAGTGTTTCCTTAACAAACCACACCTCAGGGCCTAGCTGTCCCATGTTTCTTTTTTCTCTCTGCCCTGGCAAAATCATATTCCTCAAGCCAACTTAATGCACCAAGCAGAATTTTAAGAAAGTCTGGGAAACTTTAAGAAACTTTAAGAAAGTATCCCTGTATTTTTCAAATAAGAAATTTGTTTTGATGAAGAGGAGAGGAAAGAAGCATTAAACTTCATCATCTCTTCTCAGCCAAGATCTCTGATTCACAGCAGCATCCATTAAAGTGAGGGGAAAGATATGAATAAGAAGGAATTAGGAATACTTCCTAATTCCACTGTAAAATTTTCTCTAAGTATCATGTAGCTAACAGATAAACACACCTTTAATGAAATTTTCTAATTTATTTTTTTTTTCTAAAGGAAGAAGACACATCTGCTTAATTTTCCCTTTTAATGGATTCACCATTGGGACCCACTCAAACTCATGCTCTTCTTAGGCTTCAATTAACAATGCCTTATGTGCTTTACATAACAAATCACTTCTGTCTTTGTGATATAATTCTCACAACAATCTTTTTAAGGTCAATATCAGCCCCCTTTGGAGTCCCTGGGTGGTGCAAACAGTTAATGCACTTGGCTGCTAACCAAAACGTTAGAGATTCGAGTCCACCCAGAAGAAAGCCCTCGCAATCTACTTCTGAAAAATCAGCCATTGAAAACCCTACAGAGCACAGTTCTACTCTGACACACATGAGGTTGCCATGGGAAACTGGATCAGCCCTCTTTAACAGAGGCAATAGCTAAACTGCAAAGAAACTGAGCGATTAATTAGTAGGCATTAAATGGCATAGAGAGGACTCAAACCTAGGTCTTCTCTAAATTCTATATATTTTCTTTACCTTTACTTCTGTCTCCTATGTGACTGCCTGTTTTGCAGACTTTGAATGCTTCACAGGGAAACCTCGATCCCACTTCACCTCTGAACACCACCTCCAAGCTTAAAATGGAAAAGCAAATGCATTTGAATTAGTGATTCAAACAAATGCTGAGCTATAGTACCAATTATTGGCAACTTACCCATACCCTGGCGATAGGAGCAATTATTCAGTCTATGCCCATGACTTAGGAGAAAGGCTCATGGGAAATTGGTAACTCATTTCAAGACCACGCTAGGCAAGTAGAAAGGCCCAGGAGGCGCCTGCATATAATAATCAGGAGGTATTGACTTCTGCTGAGGTCAGGAGCAAGATTTATTAACCTAAGAGGTAAATATTGACTGAAAATTTGGACAGTTCCTCTTTTTTTTCCCAGAGACCTGGTAAATTACTCAGATTGCCACTCGGGAACTTGGAAACTTAGAATTTTTCCCCAGTTTTATATCCATCTTTAGTTATAGCCCTCCTGAAGGAGGAAAATCTTTGTAGTATATTTTAGAGGGATATTTAAAATCCTGCTAATTATTGGTTCATTTTGATATATTCCAAGACTCACTGGCCAGAAGCCTTCTGTTATACAGTAATAGGTTTTCATGTCTTCAGGGCTTTTTTCCTACGGTCTTCAGTATCTGGCTTTGAGTTCCAAATTTTGATTCATCTCATGTGATAGCTTCTATTCTTTCCATCTCTGTTTTTCTTTCATTCTTAAGAAGTGGCTTGCTTCCTGTGAAAACCCCTCCTAGGCCTGCAAATTGTTCAAGTGATGCCTTGGGAAAGTTGTGTTCCAAAAGCACCTTGTTGTGATGTGTTTATTGCTTTAAAAAAAAAAAAAAAACTGTTGCCATCGAGTCGATTCAGACTCATAGGGATCCTACAGGATAGAGCAGAACTGGCCCATAGGGTTTCCAAGGAGCAACCGGTGGATTCAAAATACCAACCTTTTGGTTAGCAGCCAATCTCTTATCCACTGCACCACCAGGGCTCCATTTATCAATAAGTCATAATAGGTCCTTTTTGCCTCGGATAAGTTAGTCACAGATGTCCCAATCCAGAAGGTCTGGTATAGACTGTCTAACTTCCAGGTTTCTGTCCCTTTGCCACAGGGCTTGGAGCCTTTGATTGGTGTCTTAGATATCTGGTGCTGCTATAACAGAAATACCACGAGTGGATGGCTTTGGCAAACAGAAATTTATTCTTTCACAGTTTAGGAGGTAGAAGTCTGAATTCAGGGTGCCAGCTCCAGGGGAAGGCTTTCTCTCTCTGTCAGTTCTAAGGGAAGGTCTTGGCATTAATCTTCCCCTGGTTCTAGAGTTTCTCAGCACAAGGACCATTGGTCCAAAGGACATGGTCCCCTCCCAGCTCTTCTTCCTTGATGGTATGAGGTCCTCCTCCTCTCTGCTTGCTTCTCTTTTATATCTCAAAAGAGATTGACTCAAGATGCAACCTAATCCTGTAGATTGTGTCCTGCCTCATTAACATAACTGTGTTTAATCCTGCCTCATTAACATCACAGAGGTTAGGATTTACAGCACATAAGATAATTACATCAGATCACAAAATGGAGGACAACCACATAATACTGGAAATCATGGCCTAGCCAAGTTGACACGTATTTTTGGGGGACACAATTCAATCCATAACAAGCAGTTGTCAGATGCTGATCAGATTTATTTTCTCTTCCTTGATGACACGTAACAATCACCTCAGATAATCTGTTTTACTAGTAAAGCTTCTTAGACCTCTTTCCTCAATGTTGCTTATCTTGGAGCTGGAGGTATATCCCCACATTATATTAACAGCTGTAGAACTGTAAATCTGTGAGGCTTCAGAAACGTATTCTCTCCATTTAAATATACTCCTCCCTGATCAGGAAAATCAGCACCTTCCACAACATGTTTTTACTTAGGATGAGTATGCGTAAGTCTCTTATCTCTTGACTCCAATAAATTACTCAAAGTACCCATTCTAGTTACTTTGAAATACCTTGGAAACATGCATAGCGTTAACATATTGTATCGCAGCTTTTGAAGTTTTATTACTTTTCAGTTCTTTTTTATTATATATTTAAGCTCTGATCCCTTTTCTTTCTCTGAGATGATTGTGTTTGCCAAAGACCTGCACGGAGGAAGTATGCCTTTCTTTGTAATCGTTTTCCTCCCCCAGTCGCTTTTCTTCTGAGGCCATTATGGATTTTTAACTGCAGATATTACTACTGTATTTTCTGATTCTTTCTGAGAGAGTTTGGACCATGCTTTGACACGATTAGAGCAACTGCAAAGCTCCAGGGTGATGCTGATGTGACAGATGGGGAGTCTTGGTGGTGATTTTCCACTGTGGCCTGAGCAAGGCCCACTTGCTGGTAGTAACACATTTTCTAAGCAAATATCGTATGAAAATGAGACAGCTAGTCTCCCTGTGTGGTGCAAATGGTTAACATGTTTGGATGCTGTCTGAAAGGTTGGATGCTCAGTTCCACCCAAATGTACCTCGGAAAAAAGCCCTGGTGATCTACTTCTAAAAAATTAGCCACAGAAAACCCTATGGAGCACAGTTCTACTCTGACACCAAGGGGTTGCCATGAGTCGAAATCAATTTGATTATGTGACAAGTATGAGTGTCCTGAAATTGGTTTTAGGTTGAGATGAAGTTTGTGCAACACTCCTTCTTACTTGAATACTTCACATTGTGCTTGACCCACTAACACTGGTAGAGCAGAGCTGAAGGGAAAGGAGTGGTGTTGACCATCTGCGCTGACGAACTGACTTTGGCTTGCAAAGCTTGTGAACGGAGAATATACATTGGCAAAAAAAGACTGATTCTTGGGGCTAAATTCTCACGGGAGTTCTCGTCTCAGGAATGAGCTAGAGATAATAAACAGGAAGAAAGCCCTTGCAATTTTCCACCAACAGTGATCCAAAGAGGCTGAAAATCAATCCACTGCCACAAGGTGGCGTAATCACATCGGTGTCCTTCTTACTGCTCTATTTCCCCTAGAAACCTTTTCATCGCAACTGAGGACAAATGTACCATTTTTACATTTAAATAAAAAACACTCATCACCAGGACGTACAGGTATTTCAGTGTATCCAGACAGCTATCTGAGTATTCTGGATAGTGCATAAATAGGTAAGGATGAAAAGCAAAAACGTACATTTTATTTTCTCGTAGCTACCCATGAGAACCTGAGCTCTCCGCATGTTTGAGGACCGTTTTCTTTGGTTAGCTGCATATGATATACCATCCCTTGAAGGATGTAATGTAAAGGTTAAGAACAGAAAGCATTTAAGATATCCTTTAGGGCATGCCAGGGAACTTTTGTGACGTGCAGTTTACTTCAGATGCAGAGCAAGTATGAACAGATGCAGATGCTACTGAGTTTTAAATGTCGTCACGGGAATAAGAGGGGCAGAGTCTGTGTGTAGTCGAAGCAGCCATGGACACGTATCCTGATGCTACCGCTCATCGGGGCAAGGGCTCTGCTCTGAGTGATGCAGGCTTGAGGATTTCATTAAACTCTGGCCATCCCACCAAAACCAAACCCATTGCCGTCAAGTCGATTCCAATTCATAGCAACCCTATAGGACAAAGTAGAACTGCCCCGTAGGGTTTCCAAGGCTGTAATCTTTACCGAAACAGACTGCCCCATCTTTCTCCCATGGAGTAGCTGATGGATTCAAACGACCTATCTTTCCGTTAGCAGTCGAGCATTTAACCATTGCACCACCAGGGCCTTTCTCTGTGCATCAATTGCCTCATGTTTGAAAATACTGCACAGGATTGTTGTGGGGATTAAATGAGTTTCTGATAGAACATTGGACACATTAGATAAAGTTGCTCACTTTGGGGGGTACATCCCTCTGTAGGGTACACAGCGTGGCAAGCAATGTTCCTGCCAGAATTTCACCTCCTCTGGTGGACATTCTGATGATGGGAACTGCCTGCACAACTGTATATCTAGGTCCTGCATGTAAAGCACTTAAAATGATACCTGGTAAAGTAAGCTAAGCCCTCTAAAAATGTTTGCTATCATCATCATCCTATCCCTTATAACCTTTCTGTTGTATCCTTACTGTGTCTAGTTTAGTCTACAGATACGTCAGAAGGGTGCCTGTAAGTGAGATGGGGTAGAGAAGTGGTACCTTTGAAGCAATTTTATAAGCTATTATACTGATCTGATGGTGAAAACTATGACGAAGAATTGTTAGTTGAAGTAGCGTAGGGAATAAAACAAGCAAGCAAACCTGAAACAAGTAGAGAGGATAGGGAAAGACTCTAAACAGTTTTTAGATGCTAGTTCCCCTTAAGCAACCCACAGCGCAGCCTTCCCTTCCAGCCCTAGCCCCGTCTAGCTTAAAGCTCCCTCCAAGTTGTATTGGAACTGGATACACTTCTAAAATAAGCCTTTTGTTTTGTTTAGTGTTTTTAAAGACACTTGGAAACCCTATGGGGCCATTCTACCCTGTCTCTGGGTCACTATGAGTCGAAATCGACTCAACGGTCATGGGTTGGTTTTGGAATAACACATTTACCTCCGAAGTGACTCACAAAAGGTGATGTCAAGAGGGCTTATGGCCTGTGGTACCAAATGCCACATGTGATTTCCTAGGTGATGACAGTTTTGCAAGGTCTTGATGTGTCAGCTCGCCCAGGCATTAATTCAGAATGAATACTTTACTAAGTGGTGGATGGTTACATGGCATGCCTGTCATTAGTGAGTGGGAAAAGGACCAAGCTCTGACAAGCCAAAGGGTTTCAAGGTGCCTTTTTATTAAAAGAGGATTGTTAGTTGTTTCAACTATGACAGTAGGAGAAATGCCAATAATCTGCGTTAGAGACAGTGCACGATATAGGCAAGGTGCCTGATCAGGGATCTTCTAGCCTAAATAAAAGAAACAGGAAAGGTGATGAATAAGATGATTTTGCTCTTACAGTTTGCATCTAGCTCAGAAGGACCTTGGCACACATTTCAGAAGATGGAAAGAGTGTCCATGCAGCATTATAGACCTCTCAACACTGAAAACCTCATTTTACTGATTTATTCTCACAATGGTTGCTGACAAATGTATATTTATTTTGTAAAATTAGGATTTCTAATATATTAATAGAAACTTATATCGGGAAGGGTGTTAACTTAGAACTTAAAGGATGAAAAATATGTTTTAACGATATAGCAGTTAAATCAATTTTGTCGTGTTGGAATTGCTAATATTCTGCACATTAAGGAAGAAGATGACCTTTGTTTTCTAAAATAAAAAATTTCAAATTGTCAAGTTTTATACCACAGGCCACAAGACCTCTTTACGTCACCTCGTGTGAGTCACTTTTGAAGTAAATGTGTTATTCCAAAGCCAACCTGTTGCCATTGAGTCGATTTCAATTCATAACCACCCATAGACAGGGATAGAACTGCCCCCTGGGGTCTCCAAGGCTATAAATCTTTACAGAAGCAGACTGCCACATCTTCCTCCCTCAGAAAATCTGGTGGTACAAAGCACCCACCTTTCCATTAGCAGCTGAGAACTTAACCACTTCACCACCAGGGCTCCTTAAGTGTGTTATTGGAGCAAGGAAACTATGACTATAATAAACAAACAATAACCACTAGTTTTACTTACATTTGTTTGACACGTGGTTATGGAGCCGTTGCAACACTAAGCCACTTGAAACGTCATTGATCCAAAGCACAGTATATTCAGGGCAACTATTGTAAATTCTTCTAAAACAGAGTCAGATTGGGTAGTTTATGACAAGCTCTGAAGCAGTCACTGGTAATAACCTGGAAACATTCACATGGCAAAAGGAGGGACACGAACATGGGTGCCTGGTCCAGAGGGACAGCTTGGGACTGACATGATGCTGTGCTGAGGGGCTACCATAGATATTCTGGGCCCTCGTGTCAGCCTGGGAAAGTGTTGGACATTAGTGATGAGGTGCTCACGCCACCTTCCCTTGATGGAATAACAGCTTGGAGAGATGATAGGGTTGGAAAATTGTGCAGGAAGAGGAGGTGGAGAATAGTTCTAGGATCTCTACCCTAACTGCAGCAAAGCAGATCTGCATATTTGTTTTACATACTGGGCTTCTGAGCAAGACTGTGTTTAAAGAAAGGGCCCCAGAGCTGGGGGGAAAAAAAAATTGATGTAATCCACCACCACCAGTTACTGTTGAGTCAATTCCCACGTATGGTGACCTCATGTGTATCAGAGTAGAACTGCTCCGTAGGATTCTCAATGGCTGGTTTTTCAAAAGTAGATCACCAGACTTTTCTTCTGAGTCACCCCTGGGTGGATTCGAACTCCAATTTTCGGTTAGTAGCCAAGTGCTTAACCGTTTGCACCACCCAGGGACTCCTAACTAATGTAATAGAGTTAGTGTGTATGTGTGAGTGGGAGGGAGGGAGAGAAAGGGAGATGATACAAAAATGCAGCAAAGTCAGAACAAGAGGGCTGATTCACAAACACTGAGTCCTTGAGAAGTGGGAAGGGTGGTGGTGTGGCAGCCAGATCAGAGTGTCCTGACAGGTTTGCTCTAGGATGGAATTAATTTGGACGAGGAGGTGCAGGAATAAAGAACAAAACAAAACAAACGAACAAAATCCCTCTCTCTACTGAATGGAATTTTGAATACTAGATAAGCCAAGCTAAGAATGTGGATTCTCTGTTTTACCTTTTTTTTTTTTTTTTTTAATAAGCAAAATCATTTAATTTAGTCCATTTATCTAGGGAGGTTATGATCACACTGAAGACTTGTACTATGAGAAAGGGCATGGCTTCAGGAGGTAGACTGTAGAGATTCAAACCTAGCCCTGCCACTTACTGTCTGCACCATATATAAGTTTTTCAACTTCTTTGAGCCTCAATTTCTTCAACTAGTTTTTGTTGTTAGTTGTCACTGAGTCAGTTCTGTCGAAGACATGAGTCTTCAACTATAAAATAGGAGAAATGCTACTTATTTTCCTGGCATTGTTCCTAATGAGAATTAAACGGGAAAATGTAGACGCAAGTGCACAGTGTAACCAAAACCAAACTCTCTGTTGAGTCTTTTCCGACTCATTGCAACCCTATAGAACAGAATAGAAATGACCCGTAGGGCTCCCAAGGAGCATCTGGTGGATTCGAACTGCCAACCTTTTGGTTAGCAGCCATAGCTCTTAACCACTGCACCACCAGGGTTTCCAGGGCACACTATAATACGTGGCTTATAGTAGGTGCTGTAACTAATGGCAACCATCTAACATATTCCTACTGTTTTACCAGCTCTTCAGGTTTGTGAGTTTTGATTCTATTTCAGTTCCTATTTCTGGACATAGTCAATTAAAAATAGTCTTTAGTGTATAAAAAACTTTTCTAAAATGGTTTCCATGAAACACTAAAACTAGTTGACGTCAAGTCTATTCCAACTCATAGTGACCCCATGTGTGTCAGAGTAAACTGTGCTCCATAGGGTTTTCAATCGCTGTTTTTTTTGGAAGTAGATCTCCAGGCCCTTCTTCCAGGGCATCTCTGGGTGGGCTCCAACCTCTAACGTTTTGATTAGCAGCTGAGCTCTTTAACTGTTTGCACCACATTGAGACTCCCCCGGAAACACTAGTGTCATGAAATTATTGAAGAAAGAAGGGTCCCAGATTCACATAAGAGTGATAGCCTGCATACTGTAACACCCATTTGGAGAGTCGCATTTCACATTAGCGTATTAAAGACTCTAAGAAATTCTGCAGTTTCATTTAACTTTTTGTAAGCCCTGGTGGCACAGTGGTTAAGAGCTTGGCTGTTAACCAAAAGGTCGGCAGTTCGAATCCACCAGCCGCTCCTTTGAAACCTTATGGGGCAGTTCTACTCTGTCCTATAGAATCAATGTAAGTCAGAATCAGCTCAATGGCAATGGGTTTGGTTTTGTTTTTAACCGAAACGTGGTAGTCATTAGGCCTGTTTACAAATATTCAAGTTAGGTGGAACTTCCCTCAGTCTGCATCCCTGAGAGACAACAATGAGGACAGTGTCCCCTCTGCTGACCTGCCTTAGGTATGATGCACATGATTGAGAATTAATTTCTTGTTCTAAGCTACTAAGGTTTTGAGGCTATTTGTAACTGCAGCGTTACTTGGTGTATCCTGTCTCATTTAGAATTTAGGATTGAAAAATAAAGCTAGGTGCTGCTGTGAGAAAATCCTAAAATATACGGCATTTGTTTAATAGTTAAGTGATAAATATTGAGGAAAATGTTAGCAGAAGCTGAAAGGACAGTAAAATGTTTTGCAATATCAAAATATATATAACTATGAAATCATTTTCCTGAAATCCCTGTTAACCAACATATTTTGGAAATCATTGATCCAGCAGGGTTCACTGCAACACTTTTTTTCTCCTTGCATGTGAATTATTACATACATACATGCATAAATTTATTTGCTATTTAAAAGTATTGCATGAATGGGAAATAATTACCCAATATTTCTTTCATAGGCTGTTCATTTGTATGCCTCATGCTCTACCTTAAACTGCAATGCTTTTCTTTCCGCATATACTCTTTCACCCCCACCTTATTCATGGTTTAGCTTAAATGGCACCTTCTCAATAAAGTCTTTGTTAATTCAGTCAGTTGTGATTAATTGCTGATTCCCATTGATCTTGGTTTGTACCTCATTTCTAGCATTTACCATCCTCTACCTATTTACATGGTTAGTTTGCATGGTATCTCATCCCCATCTGATTGTAATCTCCTTTAAACTTGGAATCATATCTTATTCATGTTAACATCTCTTACAGGGTTTAGCACAGTATTTTACATTTAGATTAAACTCACTAAATGTTTATTGAATGGAATTATGCTAAGGGCTCAGTAATGATACAATTAACAACAACAATAATAACAACTAAAATTAAGCACTTACAATATGCCAGGAACTATAACAAATTTAAATGAATTATTTCTTCTGTTTCCCATATTATACCTATATGGAAGATACTATTATCCCCATTTCATAGACAAGGAAACTGGTGCTGAGAGATGTTAAGCAAATTGACCAACTTCACACAGCTAGTAAGTTAGTGCCATTTGCCAAATGTAAGCTTAGGTATTGGCCTCTGATGCAGAAGAATAGGTATTTGTAATTATACATGTTGTATTAGTACATGCTTGCATTTCTCTTTTCAAAATTAGGGTAGCTGTCCCCAGAATTTGGCAGATTTGGTTTTTAACAACACGAAAATAGGATTGGGACTGGCAGAAAAAGAAAGGAATAATAAGAGAAATTTGAAAAGGCAGAAAGAGGCATACCCCATAGAAACAGATAATAAGGCCGTGACAACTGCCCCTCCCCCTCCCCCTCTCATAAATATGGAGAAGTGACAGAGAGCAGCTGAAGAGGGAATACAGGAGGAGGAAGGTGAAGAGTCTGTTGTGTGCACCGCATGTTTTGCTGGGCCAGAGGTGAGTGTGAAGCTCAGGGATCTCCTGGCTTCAGAACCTTAGGGATGCTGATGGGGAAAATATTCAAATAGCATCGTTGGATATTAGATGTGGAAAGAGCTCCAATAAGCTGCAGATTACTTTTTAATAAAAGTAGCTTTGGAGGTTTTCTTTGTCTCTTATCCTTCTTCTTTGCTGTATTCATTGGAAACCCTGCCATTAGCATTAATTGAAAGAAAGCACCCAGTGTGCTTAAATCTTTCAGTCAAGGGAAGAAAGACTCCTCTAGATCAAAGATCTAACATTAGGATCTGATGAAAAGATAATCCTATTTCTGTGACTCGCTGACATTGATTTCTTAGTGGAACTGTCCCCCTCTCTCGTTCACACATGACCGTTGGTGTTCAATGTAATCGTGGTTCAACAAGTGCTTAATGAACACCTACGATGTGCTAGCTTGGGTCAAGTGCAGGAAACTTATGGAATAGAAGAAACATACCCCTTTCGTCTAAGAGCCTGGAGAGAGAAAATGCAGGCACACGACATATTTAGCAGGTTAAAGCAGTCTATGATGTGGGATCTTAGAAGAAAGCAAAGTGGTCCAAAGTAATGTTGAAGTAGTTAATGGAAAGGAGGGTCACCAGGCCAAATACAAAGTCGTAAACCAAGTTTTGCCAACATGAAGAAACTTCAATTTGTTAAATAAATAAAAGTAAACTACAAGCAACCCAGATGAGAGTACAGAAAATTGACTCTCCATTAATGTCTAGGGCATCCTCTTTTTCCCACAGAACATGTGAGAGAGTGCCTATGAATGAATACAGACAGGGAATCCTAAGAGATAAGATAAGCCTGTATATGCTTTATCCAGAGAATTTTAGGAAGCGCGTTTTAAAGATAAAACTGAGTCTCAAAGAAGTAAACCAATTTGTCACTTGTTGGACAGTTAAACAACTTGGAATTCAAACCCAGATCATCAAAACCCTAAAACTTTTGTTTCGTTCTCCACATCCCTCCCTCTGCTTTCACTGCCACAGTAAGGAGGGTAGCTAAGATTATATCCAGGAAAGACAGGGTGGTATATATATCTACTGAGCCGTCTGGACTGACCGTCTTCCTACTCTCTAATAGCCACAAAGAAACAAACAAACAAAAAAAACCCATTGCCATCAAGTCGATTCTGACTCATAGCAACCCTATAGGATGGAATAGAACTGCCCCTTAGTGTTTCTAAGGAGTGGCTGGTGGATTCAAACTGCTGACCTTTTGGTCAGCAGCCAAGCTCTTGACCACTGTGCCACCAGGGCTCCAAAAGCCAGAGGGGCCCCAAATCACATGGTAACATTGGTTTTCCCATTCTGTACCAGGTGACCCTTTCCCCCTGGCCAAAGATGAATGGGTCAGAATTGGTACCTGACATTGTTGGGAAAATCAGGGACCTTTTTCGTATCCCATCCCTTCGGCCATACTTGATTTTTCCAGAAATTGGTCCCTGAATCAAGCTGAGCAAGAGAAATAAAGTCTTTATATTATAACTAGAAACTGTCAGCTCTCTGTTTCCTGCTATGTACAACAAATATTCCATCACAGCCCTGTCTGCAGGGAGAAAATACAGGCCGGAAAGGAGCAGATTCAGCCCCCTCTGGAGGCCCTGCAGTGTCCCTGCCCCTGGGCTCCATGAGACACCATGTGAACATTGTTATGAATTCCCCTTTTCTGCTTAAGACAACCCAATGGATTCCAATCACTTGCAATAAAATAACTCTAACCACAAAGAAGTATGTGGATCTGCATGGGGAAATGAAGATACCATGTTAAGATAAGCAACAAGCCTGGTAAACCTACAAGGGTTTTGAACAGGACAAATGGTGAGGTACCGAAGGGGTGGCGTGGTTTGAGAAATTATGGTCTGAACGTGGAGTAAGTGCCCCTTCATGCTACACCTGTCACGTGGTGACAGGTTTCTTGAGCAGGCAGAGCTGCTAGAAAATGTAGATCTGAACTGGTCAATAACTGCAGGTTACTTGTCATCTGGGCTCACACCTGAGTTGAGAAGGAGTTGGGATGGGCAAAATGTTTACCATGGCAGTATAAATGGAGTCAGAATTTGAGTCATGGCTGAGAAAGGCATTCAGTGAAGGTGGAATAGAGGTGAGGCGATGTTAAAAATGAAAAAAATAAAAAAAAAATCCCAGACTTAAATCTGCAAATGGGAAGGTTTGTTACTGTAATCAGTTTAAAACTAAAGAGATGAATGAGGGCAGGTTGTCAACTGCTTGTCTTTCTGTTATGTGGTTTACACTTAAGGAGCCATATAGCATAATGGTTTAAGAGCATGGAGGTTGCCTGGGTTCAAATCCCAGGTCTACCACTTGTTTAACTTTAAAACTTGGGCAAGTTATTTAGCCTTTTTTGCCTTAATTCCTCATTTATAAAAATGGGTGTGTAATATAAATGTATGTGCTCTGTAATATAACCAACCCAAAGCTCACTGACTTCAAAAACAAAGAGCACTTATTATTGCTCATAGTTACATGGTTCAGTCGGGTATTTTGCTTCCCCAATCTCGACTCAGTTCTTCTGGTCCCAGTTAGGCTTACTTGTTGTAGTCTGACTCTAGTGTTCATACTCTTAAACCATTATAAGCATAAACCATATAACCTGCTGATCTTGATTTGATTCTCTCATCTATATCAAGGTCAACTAGATGTAAGCTAATCTAGGATGACCTTGTCTGGGACATATCTCTTCCATGCGGTGTCTTATCCTTAAGCAGGCTAGCTCAGGTTTGTTCATATGATGGTGGCAGAGTTGAGAGAGACAGCAGAAATGTGCAAGGACTCTTGAGACTTAGTCTTAGAACGGGCTTGATATCACTCCCACAGTATTCTACTGGCCAGAGCAAATCACAAGGTCAACTCAAATTCAGAGAGTAGGAAAATAGACTTCACCACTTGCCAGAAGAGTCTACAATGTCATATTGCAAGAAGTGTGATTACAAAGGGGGGCGGAGAATAGAGTGAGAGGGCAGTTTACATTCAATCTATCAGAATGGGGACAATAACAGTACCAACTGCACAGTGCTATTTTAAACGAGTTAATAGATGTAGACACTTAGCACAGCGCCTGACAGATGATAGTGCTGTTTTTATTATAGTTTATTTGTAGTAGTAGTTATAATTCTAGCTTTTATTATTGTCTTGATATGTTAAAGGAGCCAGATAGGACAATGTGTTTACCACCTTATTAACATGGGTCACCAGTGTTGTAATCATATTTGGTTTTTGGCTTTTTAAATCAGATTTTTTAATTTGAGCCAGAGTGCATCTGTTATTGAGCAGAGTGATTTTCTTCCACTATTCAAAATAGTAGGAGAAGCAGGAGGTCCAATCTCCACTTCCAGTTTTGCTAGGACCTAGCTGTGACTTTTAGCAGGAGACCTCAAATGTCCAGGTCTCCATGTTATCAGTTGTAAAGTGAGGAGTATGGACTAGATGATCTTTGAAGTGGCTATTAACTGTGGTTGAATCGTTATAAGAATGTTCTCTCCAATTTCACTCCAACAACTAATGGGAAAGGGAGAGTCTTTGTATTGCATTGATACTTTTTAACAACAAGAGAGGATGCTAGAGTGGAATGGGCTGCTGAAAGTTACTAAGAGCCTAAAGTGAATTGTCAAAAACAAATTGACCTGAAACAATTTTCTCAAAGTCAAATTGTTAGAAATGATAAATTGACCAAAAATATCATCTGATCCAGATTATTCTTTTTAGTAAATCTGATGCACTTGAAGGAGTTTCGTGAGCTCTCTTGCGTCATTAAGCCTTTTTGCCACTTTTTGAGAATGGCAGGGGACAAGAGCTCTTTTTTCTTCCTTATGTCTAATTCATATACAATCATGTCAGTTCCGCTTATTTGTCTCAAAGTTAACTGGTCTAAAATCAATGTTTCCAACCACCAGTTAACATTTTTAATAAGTTTTTTTATCTTGTATACTTTTTACAATTTTTGAATATATTTATATAGCAATTTTGCTTCTTTCTATATAATTAGTTTTTAAACTGTTAAGACTCATTTTTAGCCAGTGACTTTAACTTCATTTATGTAACTTCCTTTTAAGTTCCGTTTTGACTGTACATTTCTTGTGTTCTTAAGCAAATTTTACAGAGCAGCATTTTTACAACTCAATGTTGTAGTCAAAACTGAAAGTATAATGAAAACCGTGGATAGTCTCAATGTGGCTTTTCTAAGAGCTTGAGGCTTAGGCTTAAATTTGTCGATCTAACAATGTATGAAAGGATGTGTGAGTAAAACTCTTGATAGGAGAACTCTGGGTCACTACTATCTTCACTTCAAAAAAGGGAAATACATGTACCAGCTTTTCTAATCCAGTTAATCCTTACATAATTTTAATCGTTAAAAGACTTAAAAAGAAAAATGCAGAACGTTCTAAGGTGAATTTAGCAATCAATACAAAGTTTTATGATTTCCAATGACTTTATTCTTTATGATCATCTTTTCCCCATATCATATCTTTAATGTTACAGATTCCTTAGGATACACACTAATTATAAAAGAATGAATGATTTATTAAAACATAGATTTTGACTACTTTGGGCATTTTGAGGCAAAATCACAGAAGTATTGCCAAAAAAAGAAAAGGAAACATGACTGGATGAAAATGCATTATAAACTGAAAATAAAATTTTAGCAATAGGGAAAAAACAACCCCATAATTCTGAAAAATGAAATAGAGTATTAAAATTCAAAATATTCTCCACAATTTTTCAATATTAATAATACATGAATAAAAGATGACAAAGGAATAGTCATGTTGAATTATTTTTTACAAGTTTGGTTTTAGGCAAACTATTTTCCACCAGATTGGCTGCTAACAAATGGAAGCAGCTGATCAGAATCAAGAATTTTTAACTGAGGCCAGGACTAGTTCATATGCTGCTTCAGAGGAGGCAGAATTTGATACGTGTTTATTGACACAGTTAATCTCAAGTTCTTTGACTTGTTGGTCTCTGTATCATAGAGCTTCTTTTCAGTTCTGACCTCTCTGTATGTGTCTGATCCTGGGATTCTGATCTCCGACCTCGGCCTTAATTTACGTCTAGTGAGAACTCTTCCAGGCAGGCTCTCAGCTTTCGGCTTTAACCCTTAGTTTTATATGTTAGGAGTCCGTGGGTGGTGCAAACTACTAACACACTAGGCTGCTAACCAAAAGGTTGGAGGTTCAAGTCCACCCAGAGGTTCCTTAAAAGAAAGGCCTGGCAGTCTACTTCCAAAAGATCAGCCACTGAAAATCAACTCAACAGCAACTGGTTTGTGTGTGTGTGTGTGTGTGTGTGTGTGTGTGTGTGTGTGTGTGTGTGTGTATCAACTCCTTTTGTGTGGGTTTGTGTGTATGAACTCCTTTTGTGTGTGTGTGTGTGTGTATGTATTAACTCCTTTTCCTGTCTCTGAGACTAAAATGGTCCAGGATGCTGTCCAAGGCATCTCCTCCTGGGTACTTCTAGTAGTTGCCCTCTTGATGGGGCTGTCATATCAGGGCTTCCCATGGTACCCTCTGGCTTTTGTAATCAAACCAAGGTCTCAAGGAAGTAGTCTCCATGTACTGTCTCCCAGCTTCCTATGGGGTGACATTCTTAGTCCTTCCCTCAGATCCATGAACTCCAGCCAACTGGCAGCCACCTTCCCTGATATACCTTATTGTACTAGGCTGAAAACTTAACAAAAGTGATTCTGTCAGATTGTCTTTTCCTAGAATGTAGAAGTCTATTGTAGTCTTTGCAGGTGACTAGAAAAATAGAATGTAATGTCAGATGCTGAGGATGGGCGGGCATTTTGCATTATGTTGACCAGTAATCCAGAGAAAGCCAGTTTTTAAATGGACAGAAACATTTAAAAAAACACACAGGAAAAACTAAGAACAAAAAGAGATTCTGGCTCCCTTCCCTGTTCCAGGTTCTCATCATCTACTGAGATCCACCTGCTTTTCTGATCTTGGGTTATGTGAGTCACCTCTGCATCCTTAGGCAATAAATTCTCCTTTTTTGCTTAAGATGGCTCAGGCTAGTTTCTATTATTTACAACCAGAGTCTTGACTAATATATGTGTAGGAGAAAAATATCTGCAAAAAAACAAATTGAAGTCATAGCAAACATTGCTTTCATTTTGGAAATAAGAAATATGAGAAAACTTCAGTACTGACAATTAAAAAGTCCAACTACCAACATGAGTCAAAACACCTGTGACCAGGTAGCCCTTCCAGACCTTTAGTAAGCAGCTAAGAGGTGGCAGGAAATGTTCTAGATGAAACCAAAGAAGGAAAGTTAATAACATTTTAGATTTGATTATTAGTTTTTGTTTTATTTTGGCTTTAGTTTTTCACTGTCTCTCTGCAAAGCCAGAACTATCCAACAGGGATGTAATTCTCTATGGACAGTTTGTCTTTCATCAACTTCACAGTCAAACGAAACCACAGAGGGAAAAATAATAAGTTATCACTTTTGCCAAGTTCAAAACAGTCTTCCCAAATATCCATTGAATGCTTCAATTATTTTTTAATTCCTTGACTTCTACTTTGAATATACTGCTATAAAAGTTAAGATAATACGTATTGCTAGTGTCTATAGTATCCAAACAAAATAGCCTCTCATCCCAAATCTCATAGAAACAGCCTCAGCAAAAACAAATTCCAACATTGACTCTCTTTTTCTTTTTTTATTGTGCTTTAGATGAAGGTTTACAGAGCAAATTAGTTTCTCATTAAACAATTAATACATATATTGTTTTGTGACATTGGTTGCCAACCCCATGACATGTCAACGCTCTCCCCTTCTCGACCTTGGGTTCCCCATTACCAGCCTTCCTGTCCCCGCCTGCCTTCTTGTCCTTGTCCCAGGCTGGTGTACTCATTTAGTCTCGTGTTGTTTTATGGGTCTGTCTAATCTTTGGCTGTAGGGTGAACCTCAGGAATGACTTCAATACTAAGTTAAAAGGGTGTCTAGGGGCCATACTCTTGGGATTTCTCCAGTCTCTGTCAGATCAGTAAGTCTGGCCTTTTTTTTGTGAGTTAGAATTTTGTTCTACATTTTTCTCCAGCTCTGTCAGGGTCCTTCTATTTTGATCCCTATCAGAGCAGTCAGTGGTGGTAGCTGAGCACCATCTAGTTGTGCTGGACTCAGTAGTTGTGGTCCATTAGTCCTTTGGACTAATCTTTCCCTTGAGTCTTTGGTTTTCTTCATTCTCCCTTGCTCAGGATGGGGTGGGACCAGTGGAGTATCTTAGATGTCTCTAACAAGCTTTTAAGACCCCGGATGCTAGTCATGAAAGTAGAGTATCGAATATTTTCTTTGTAAACTCTGTTATGCCAATTAAGCAAGATATTCCCCGAAACCATGGTCCCCACAGCCCTCAGCCCAGTAATTTTGTCCCTCAGGGAGTTTGGATGTGTCTATAAAGTTTCCATGACCTTGCCTTGGTCAAGTTGTGCTGACTTCCCCAGTATTGTGTACTGTCTTACCCTTCACTGAAGTTGCCACTTATTTACTGTGTAGTTAGTGTTTTTCCCTTCCCACTCTTCCCCTCCCTAGTAACCATCAAAGATTGTTTCTTTCTATGTGTAATCCTTTTCATGAGTTTTTATAATAGTGGTCTCATAGAGTATTTGACCTTTTGTGATTGACTTATTTCACTCAGCATAATGCCCTCCAGATTCATCCATGCTGTGAGATGTTTCGAAGATTCATCACTATTCTCTGTTGTTGCATAGTATTCCATTGTGCATATGTACTATAGTTTGTTTATTCGTTTGTTTACTGATGGGCACATAGATTGTTTCCATCTTTTTGCTATTGTGAATAATGCTGCAATGAATATGGGTGTACATATGCCTATTTGTGTGACGACTCTTATTTCTCTAGGATATTTCCTAGGAGTAGGATTGCTGGATCATATGGTATTTCTATTTCTAGCTGTTTAAGGAAGCACTATATCACTTTCCAAAGTGATTTGTACGGTTTTACATTCCCACCAGAAGTGCATAAGAGTTCCAATCTCCCCACAGCCCCTCCAACATTTATTTTCTATTTTATTGATTCGTGCCAGTGCTTCTGGGCAGGGTGAGATGGTATCTCATTGTAGTTTTGATTTGCATTTTTCTAGTGGTTAGTGACCGGAAGAATTTCTCATGTGTCTGTTAGCCTCCTGAACGTCTTCTTTAGTAAAGTGTCTGTTCGTATCTTTTGCTCATTTTTTAATTGGATTATTTGTCTTTTTGCTGTAGAGGTGTTGGACTTTCCTATAGACTTTAGAGATTAGTTAGACCTTTGTCGGATTTGTCATAGCCAAACATTTTTTCCCAGTCTGTAGGTTCTCTTAGACTCTTTTTTCTTGTCTTGTGATTTTAATAACTACTTTAGCTTGGAAATTTTATGGGGTCTGAAAAAGGCTGAGTAATCTGCTCTCTCTCCCTCTTCCCTCAAAAAACAAACGGCAGTACATTTCTCTCCTTGAAAAAAATTAATTCCTATGTTTATTGGGCTAATCTTCTCTTTCCTCCAAAGTGATTTCAGTATCAGCCCTTGACTGTCAATCTCCCATAATTCTTTCTGTTTCTGCCACTTCCTTTTCCATCAATCCTCTTACTAATTTCCTCAGATGACCTGCTTCTTTTTTTATCATCCTGTAGCCTTGTATTTTCTTTAGCTTGTTTTCTTTTTGTCACATTTTCTTAATAGTTTCCTTTTCAGACAAAGGCAAAGAGAGAGGCAGAAGAGACATATTTTTAAATGTTCCTAAGTGCCCAACCCAGTCTATCCCTCTGAGCTGAGATGCGGCAGCCTGAATATATGATCGGCTTAGAATTTTGTATTAAGGATGTCTAAAGACCTATAGAAATTCTTCCTGAAAGCCTCCTGAAGAAATCTATACATTTTAGTGTAGATAAGTGGTGTGAACAGGCAATTAATGCATTAGGAGATAAATTAGCCTTTAAATGATCTATACATCCAGGAGGACTTGACTCTTGCAAACTTTCTTCAGGTTGGAACACTTGGCTGCCTAAATTTCTTGTATTAAGTCAATGTTTAAAAAATGCAACATAGAATCAAATAACTTCTCTTTAATGATTTTCCCCCAAATCACTCACTAAGAAATCATTCAATTTAATTCTACTTTTGGCTTTACACAGATTAATTCGACAATAGAAATGTCCTAGTTAGTTATAGTCCCATATTTTTCATTCTCTCTGAAGGCCAGTAGGAAAAAAAATTCTTGCATAGATTTATAAAACAGCTGCCTAAATCATATAAAAATTGTGTTGTTTGATTTTTAAAAATCATTCCATATGTCAAATTGATAACATATCGTCTAGCCAATAATCCCCATTTAGTCTGAATATATAAAAGCAGATGATGAATCTCAGGTACCACAACCTCTGTCAAAGCTAAAATGTACAATAAATTCATGAAATTCATTATTCAATCAAATTTTATCAATACCTATTATGTTCATTGTAACTAGAAACTGGTAGGGAAAGCATAGACATCCACTCTCAAGGGAATTGTTAGTCTAGTTGGAGAGATGGATTATACATGTATGAAAAGATTGTCAAAAATACAACGCACAACCGGAGAAGTGTAAAAATGTCAAATGAAAATTATGAACAAAAATTCCTATAGAAGTTCAGACAAGGGAAATCATCATTGACATGGATGGACAGGGATAGCTCTGGATGAGGCAGAAACTAAGCTTAACCTGAATGAGTTTGTAGGGATTGGAGAAGTGAGAACTTAGGTTTATTACAGCTGTATAGCTACTTATAAGTAATACAAGACGAAAGCAAAAACAATCCCAGCCTGTTCAGGGAAGTGGAGGGTGGGGCTGGGGTTTGAAGATTGCAGTGTGGCTAGACAAGAGAGTTTTCAAAGGAAAAGAAAGAAATTTGTCTGACTTCTCCAATAAGGGAGAGAGAAGCTTTTTCAGCAAATGAATCAGCTGCAGAGGCATGAGGGCTGTAACTCAGTCCTGTTTTATATAAAAAATTTAACAGACATATGCTTGGCTAAAACAATCTTAAAGATAAATATTGTAGTCACATGTATGTTCACAGGCACTTTCCAAGCTAAGAGATCATTTAATAAGAGAATCATTTAACAAAAAATAAAAATAAAGCAAAGCAGCTATCTATGTAATTTATCTGTGCTTATTTTCTTTAAGGAACTATACATATATTGAATATATTTCCTTAAATATATTTATACATATATGTATATATATTAATATATGTATGTATTTACACATATATAATAGAAGGTCAAAGTTAAATATAAGTAAAGGTTATATTGCCACTATTTGTTTCGTTTAAGTACAAGATTGTGAATTGTGAGTAGAACTTTAGAGTTTAAAAACCAAGAGGCAAAATCTAATCAATAAGAAAGTTGAAAAATATTTTCTTTTTCACCTTCATTAAAGATTAAATTCAAGACTGCCCTCGCAGAGTATAAAGAAAAGTATTTCCTGGGCCTGATTCACTTTATTCCCATAAAGATCTTCTGAGATTGGATTATGTATACACCTAAGGGTATACAATAGTGTGCTGGGTGCAGAAAGCCGTGAGATAAATGTAGCACATCTTCCAGGAGTAACAATTTTATCTGATGATATGGGCAGGAACAGTTAAGTAATCTAATAATAAGCAAATGAAAACACATAGTTTATATTAAAGCACATACAGATAAACTATAGTGTAAAATACAAATTGCTTCTGAAATTTCATGACAAAATATGAGGCATTGAATAAATTTTCTCCATGGTTTGCTGCATAAGACATTTCCCCAAATTGAGAGAGGAGCAAGGAAGGCTACTTAGAGAGGTTTAGAGAAAGTTTACTGTGCTTAGAAGTAGATACTTTTATGGTATCATTGTTGTACTAGATTCTTTATTTCTTCCCTCTCTGTGAATCCTGTTTTTTCCTTAATTTTATTATTGGAAGAGTAGAGAGATGATGGGCCTATGAAGTTGTTTTCCAGGTCTTAAGGACAAGTTTAGGGGCCCATTCTAACTTTTAACAAGGTGCCTTTAGTTCTTTTTGCATGTCTCTGGGGTTTGAGGCTGGTGACAATACCTCCAATCCCATCCCATCCTGTTGTGTTGGTCCTGGGTACCAGACAATGTTCCCTAGGGCTGTAGGTAATGCCAGACAATCAGTTCAGTCTGCACCATTAACCTCCAGGGATTAGTAGCTCTCTGTGCAATTGAATGTTCCCAGA
Source organism: Dugong dugon (assembly GCA_030035585.1). Lineage (NCBI taxonomy): Eukaryota > Metazoa > Chordata > Mammalia > Sirenia > Dugongidae > Dugong > Dugong dugon. The sequence continues at coordinate 132,999,653 of CM057462.1, forward strand.
TTAGTCCCTGTGGTGAGCCACCTGCCAGGACTCAGCACATCACAGGCAAGCTAAGAAGCTAGCAAAAGATTTAAAGCTCAAACTTGAGCTGAGCAATCAGGATATTTTTCTCCCACAATTTACAGCTACTGTGGCATGACCTAATTTCTCATCCCAATTTTTTTTTTTCTTTAAATTTTGGGTTTTGATTTATCTCATAAACTTTGTTTCATGAAAATCAATGGAAGAAATTTCAATTTTCCCATCCGTCATAAAGTTGGAAAACATACTGCAATCCAAGATATCCTTCCAACATTCATTAAGTTCCCATTGTGACTACTGATATGTACTGAAATAGGAGTTCTTGGCCTCATGCAAGTAAGGCCTAGCCTTTTATTTGTGTGATAGAGGCATTCAGCCTGGAACAGGAAAACATGTGCAGAGAGCTCCAGGCTCTGCACAAATATAAAAGAAGTACACCAATCATTAAACCCAAACTTGACTGGCCACAGAATAACCTATTGATGCAGAAAGAAGAAAAAAGTTATCAATTTGCATGCTTAGAAAAGAGATAAGTGTTTTGCTGATAGCAAAATAGAGTAACAAGGAATAGATTTACTCCCCTGCTGTCTGAAACAACCAAAACGAAACAGACAAGATATGAGAAAAAAATGATTTAAAGACACTGAATATTGAGCAAATGAAGGACAGTGATGTCTGAGAGATGGGACTCGAGCAAGGTGAGCTCCATGATTTCCCTAGCTTACTGCCCTGAGAGTTTCTAGACCACAGTGCAAGGAAGGACACCCTAAGTAAAGCTCACTGACTCCTTGAGTTGAACTGTCAGAGCTGAAAATCTTAGGAGACTAAATTGGCTGGTATTTGACAGACAGAGTACTGAAGAGAAGAGAACTACATACAGAGGGAACACCAGTGATCTGAAGAAGAATCTCCTTAAGTATTCAGCAGAGTACAGATCAGCACATATGTGTGAGGAAACTAAGCAAGGCTGTGTAAAATCATCCCAGAAGATTAGGGGGAACCATATCCACTGCTCATACAGGACCAGGAATAGTGCCTGTTTCTATCATTCTAGACTGGAAAACCTCACAATTTAGAGGCATTGGTTAGAGTACTCAAAGGAAGCTTGCCTCAGTGGTGGGAAACAATTAGTCCTAGACTAAATGTTACTCTAAATGTTGGTGGCCTCACGTTTAATAGAACTTAAATTTTTAAAAAATCTTAAAAGAAAAATCCACAGGAATTAAAACCTATTCAAGTAACCAGCAGTGTACTGGAATAAAGCTCATGAATACAGGAATGCAAAGCTAACTAGTACCAAAGTAATATTCACAACACCTTTCATCCAATCAAAGATTACCAGGTATGCAAAGTGGCAAGAAAATATGAAGCATAATGAGAAGAAAAATCATGAATCCAGAACTAACACAGATGTTAGAATTAGCCAACAAGGACATTAAAATAGTAATTATGACTGGATTCTAAATGTTAAAAAGGATAAATGGGGGCATGGAATATATAAAAACTTCCGTACTGAACTTCTAGGAATGAAAACTACAAGATCAATGTATAAAATACTCTGGATAAAATTAATGGCTGATTAAACATCACAGAAGAAGAGATTAATGAACTTGAAGACATGTAAATAGAAATTATTCAAAATGAAACTCAGAGAGCAAAATATGAAAGATAATCATAGATATGAGCAGTGACTTCAAGCTGTCTGATATACATATAATTGGAGTTCCCAAAAGACAGAAAACAAAGAAATAATGGCTTAAAATATTCCAAATTGGTAAGAACTATAAACTTTACATCCTCGAAGCTCATTGCCCTCCCCCCTTCACTCCCAGAAGAAGACATATGAGTAAAACCATACCAAGGTACTCTATAATCAAATTAAAGAAAAAAAAAAAAAAAAGACAAAGAAAAAATCTTAAAAGCAACTAGAGAAAAAAGGCATGTTACATTAAAAGAAACAAGGATAAAGATGTCAGCAGATTTCTCATAAAAAACAATGCAAAGGAGAAGATAGTGGAATAACATCTTTAAAGTACTTACAAGGGAAAAAAAATTATCCCCAAAATTCTGTACCCATCAAAAATATCTTCCAAAAATTAAGCTGAAGTAAATTTTTTTTCAGAGATGCTAAAGCTGAAAGAATCATCATCAGCAGGTGTGCACTAAAAAAAAGTTAAAGGAATTTCTCTAGGCAAAAGGAATATAGCATCAGATAGAAATACGGCTCTACACAAAGAAAGGAAGAACACCAGAAATGGTAACTACATTGGTAAGTATGTAAGATCTTTTTCTTTTTATTTAAATAACTTTAAAAGATAATTCACCTAAAAAACACTGAGTCTGAAGTTTATAATATATGTATTAGTGAAATATGTGACAGCAGCAGTATAGGGGAAATGGAAATTGTAAAATTCTTATACAACATATGAAGTGGTATAATATCACTTGAAGGTATATTTGGATAAGTTAAAGATGTATAATAGAAATTTTAAAACATCCACTAAAAACAGAAAAAGTTATAGTTAATAAGCCAACAAAGGAGATAAAATGGAATCATAAAAATTTTCAATTAATCTAAAAAGTGGCCAAAATGAGGAAAAAGTTAATAAAGAACAGATGAGACAAATAGAAATCAAATAACAAGATGATAGACTTAAATTAACCATATCAATAATCACATTAAGCCTAAATTATCTTAACATCCACTCAATTAAAAGGCAAAGAATTTCAGATTGAAAAAATTTAAGAAAAGGAGATACTCCCCAATTCACTCCATGAGAACAGCATTATCCTGACATCAAACTCTGAAAAAGACATTAAAAAAAAGAGAACTACAAACCAATGTTTCCAATGAACAGAATTTTAGTAAATCACATGCAATACAAAAAAGGAATTAAGGGTTTATGCCAAGAAGGCAAGATTGGTTTAACATTCAGTAATCAATCTATGTAATTTGTTATATTAATAAATTTAAAAAGAAAAAGAATTATGATCATTTAGTAGATGCAGAAACAGCATTTGAGGAAATCTCTTGAGAAATTAAGAACAGAGGAGGACGTCCTCAACTTGTTAAAGGGCACTGACAAAAAATGTATGGTGAACATCATACTTTATGGTGACGATTTTCCCCTAAGATCAGGAACAAGACAATGATGTCTACTCTAAGAAATTCTATTGAACATTGTACAGGAAGCTCTAGTTTGTGAACTAAAGCCAGAAAAGCAATAAAAGCACTAAAAATGAAGATTAGAAAGGAGGATATAAAATTGTCTTTGTTCATTGACAATATGATTGTCTAGTTGAAAAATATGATAGAATATATAAACAAACTACTAGAACCGCAAAGTGAATTTAGCAAATTTTTAGGATACAAGATCAGAATATGAAAATCAATTGTATGTCTATATATCAGCAATAAAAAGTTGGATGTTGAAAATAAGAAATATTGTTTACAATGTCATCAAAAAGACTTGGAGATAAATCTGACAAATGACATGCAAGAGCTGTACACTAAAAACCGCAAAATTTTGTCAAGAGAGGTTAAAGAAGATCTGAGTAAATTGAGAGATACATCTTGTTCATGGGTTGGAAGACTCTATATTGTTATGATAGTAATTTTCTCCAAATTGATCTCAAGTTTCAATGCAATACCTATCGTAATCGCAGGAGACTTTTTTGTAGAGCTTGACAGGCTAATTCTAGAAGTAAGATGAAAATGCAAAAAACCTAGAATACGCAAAACAACTTTGAAAAAGAACAAAGTTGGATAGCTAACACTACATGATTTCAAGACTTATTATACAACTGCAGTAATTAAGACAGCATGGTATTGGTGTCACAAAAGAGAAATAAATAAACGGAACAGAAGGGATAGTTCAGAAATAGACCCACACGGATATGGACCACCTATTTTTGACAAAGGTGCAGAGACAATTCAATGGACAAAGGACAGTCTTTTCCACAAATGGAACTGAAGTAAATGGTTATCCATATTCAAAAAAATGAAGTTTGATCCAAACCTTGCACTATACACAAAAAATTAATTCAAAATGGAACATAGACATCAGTGCAAAACAAAACTATAAAGCTTTTACAAGAAAATGCAGGAGAAAGTCATCATGTCCTTGAGTTAGGTAAAGGTTTCTTAAGATACCAAAAGCTCTATCCATGGAAGAAAAATTGATAAATTGAACTTCATGAAAATTAAAAACTTTCACTCTTCACAAGACAATGTTAACTGAATGAAAAAAAAAAATAAGTCACTAGGAAAAAATATATGTAAAGTGTGTGCCTGATAAAGGACTTGCACCTAGAAACACAATAGCCCTCAAAACTCAGCAATAAGAAAACAACCCAGTAAACAGTGAGCAGAAGATTTGAACAGACACTGTACCAAAGAAGATATACAGATGGTAAATAAACATATGGAAAGATGCACAACATATGGAAAGATGCACAACATAATTAGTCATTGTAGAAATGCAAATTAAAACCGCAATGATATACTGTTGCATGCCTATTAAAATGACTAAAATGATCATAAAATGTATCAACCAGGACTTAGAAAAACTGGAGGTCTCATACACTACTGATGGGAATTTACAATGATACTATCAACTTGGAAAACACATTGGCAGTTTCTTAAAAAGTAAAATACGTTGTTGTTGTTATTAGGTGCTGTCGAGTCTGTTCTGACTCATGGTGAACTCCCTGTATAACAAATAAAACATTGCCCAGTCCTGTGCCATCTTTATAATAGTAGGTATGTCTGAGCCCCTTGTTGCAGCCATCCTGTCAATCCAATTCTTCTTTGGTCTTCTTTTTTCATTGTCCAGCTTTCACATGCATATGAGGTGATTGAAGATACCATGGCTTGGATCAGGAGCACCTTAGTCCTCAAAGTGACAGCTTTGCTTTTTAACACTTTAAAGATGTCTTCTGCAGCAGATTTGCCCAATGCAATACTTTGTTTGATTTCTTGACTGATGGTTCCATGAGCATTTATTGTGGATCCAAGTAAAATGAAATCCTTGACAACTTCAATATTTTCTCCTTTTATCATGATGTTATTTATGGGTCCAGTTGTGAGGATTTTTGTTCTCTTTATGTTGAGGTCTACTCCATACTAAAGGCTGTGGAAAACAGTCAGGCAGTTTCTTAAAATGAAAAACATACACTGAACATTACATTGGACAAATCTACTGCAAAAGACCTCTTTAAAGTGTTAAAAAGCAAAGATGTCACTTTGAGGCCTAAGGTGTGCCTGACCCAAGCCATGACATTTTCAATCATCTCATATGCATGCAAAAGCTGCACAATGAATAAGGAAGACAGAAGAAAAATTAATGCCTGTGAATTATGGTGTTGGCAAAGAATACTGAATACACCAAGGACTGCCAGAAGAACAAACAAATCTGCCTTGGAAGAAGTACAGCCAGCACTCCTTGGAAGAGAGACGGGTGAGACTTGGTCTCACCTACTTTGAACATGTTATCAGGAGGGACCAGCCCCTAGAGAAAGACATCATGCTTGGTAAGGTAGAGGGTCAGTGAAAAAGAGGAAGACCCTCAACGAGATGGATTGATACAAAGGTTGCAACAATGGGCCCAAATATAGCAACGATTTGAGCATGGCGCAAGACTGGGCAGTGCTTCATTTTGTTGTGCGTAGGGTTGCTATGAGTCAGAACCAAGTCAATGGCACCTACCAACAACAACAACATTGACCATATGGTTTAACTATTCCATTCCTGTGTATTTATTTACCCATGAAGAAACAAAGTATATGCCTATACAAAAACTTGTACACAGATAAACAAACCCAACTTTCATCAACAAAAGAATGGACAAACAAATCATGGTATATCCACACAATGGAATCCAACCTAGTAATAAAAAGGAATGAGCTATTGCAACAACATGGATGAATCTCAAAGTAATTCGACTGAATGAAAGAAACCTAACTTAAAAGGAATATATTCTGTATTATGTCACTTATTTAAAACTCTAGAAAATGTAAACTAATCTGTACTGACAGCACATCAGTGGTTGTCTGAAGGGAGGTGGTGGCAGAAGGGAAGTATTAGTTTATTTTTGCTCAGATAATGCATGCCTTCTGTGTTTATTTGCTGGCCTCACCCTCCCCTGCCTGTGAGGCATTTTCATAAGTGCCCTATGCTAATTTTTTAATAGCAACATGTGAAAGAGGATTGACATGGTGGCTCTTGTGAGGGTGACTCATGTGTGGAGGGCAGAGCCAGCAAACAAATGTAGACAGTTGCATAAAAATACAGTACAAAAAGCACAGGAAACTTTTAGAGGTGAAAGATATGTTCATTATCTTGTGATGATTTCATGGGTCTATAAATATGTTGAAACATATGTTCAGTTTATTCTATGCCAATTATAAAACTACTTTTTTAAAGGGAGGTATAAATTAATCTATCAATTCCTAGAGCTAATTGAGATGTTCCAACAAATGGATGCAACGCTGGAAGAGCTCACTTGTCTATGCCAAGAAATTTAGAAGATAGCAACTTGGCCAACCAACTGGAACAGATCCATAGTTATGTCCATTCCAAAGAAAGGTGATCCAACAATATCATTATCAAACAATACCATTAATATCACACACAAGTAAAAATTTTGTTGAAAATAATTCAAAAACAGTTGTAGCAGTACACCAACAAGGAACTACCAGAAAGTCAAGCCAGATTCAGAAGAGGTTGTGGAACAAGGGATATCATTACTGATGGCAGATGGATCTTGGCTGAAAGCAGAGAATACCAGAAATCTGTTTACCTGTGTTTTATTGACTATGTAAAGGCATTTGACTGTGTGGATCATAGCAAATTATGGAGACCATTGTAAAGAATGGGAATTCCAGAATACCTAATTGTGCTCATGCAAACCTGTACATTGACCAAGGGGTACTGCGTGGTTTAAAATCAGGAAAGGTTTGCATCAGGGTTGTATCCTTTCACCATACTTATTCAGTCTGTATGCTGAGTAAATAATCCGAGAAGATGGACTATACAAAGAAGAATGAAGCGTCAGGATTGGAAGAAGACTCATTAACAACCAGTGATATGTATATGACACAACCTTGCTGGCTGAAAGTGAAGAGAACTTGAAGCACTTATTGATGACGATCAAAGACTACAGTCTTCAGTAAGGATTACACTTCAAAGTAAAGAAAACAAAAATACTCACAACTGGATCAGTAAACAACATCATGATAAATGGAGATAATGTTGAAGTTATCAAGGATTTCATTTTACTTGTATCCTCAATACGTGCACATGGAAGCAGCAGTCAAGAAATCAAATGGCATATTGCATTGGGTGAATCTGCCAAAAATGTGAAAAAGCAAAGATGTCACTTTGAGAACTGAGGTGTGCCTGACCCAAACCATGTGACTTAGTCATTTAGTGCTGCTACAACAGAAATTACCACAAGTGGATGGCTTTAACAAAGAGAAATTTATTGTCTCACAGTCTAGTAGGCTACAAATCCAAATTCAGGGCATCAGCTCCAGGGGAAGGCTTTCTCTTCTCGGCTCTGGAGGAAGGTCCTTGTCATCTGTCTTCCCTTGGTCTGGGAGCATCTCAGTGTGGGAACCTCAGGTCCAAAGGGCACACTCTGTTCCCGGCACTGCTGTCTTGGTGGTGTGAGGTCCTCAACTCTCTGCTTGCTTCCCTTTCTTTCTGTGTCTTGTAAAATAAAAGGTGGTGCAAGCCACACCACAGGGAAACTCCCTTTACATTGGATAAGGGATGTGACCTTAGTAAGGGTGTCAAAATCCCACCCTAATCCTCTTTAATGTAAAATTACAATTGCAAAATGGAGGACAATCACACAATACTGGGAATCATGGCCCAGCCAACTTGATACACACATTTTTGGGGGGACATAATTCAAGCCATGACACCATGGTATTTTCAGTTACCTCATATGCATGGTAAAGCTGAACAATGAATAAGACCAAAGAACAATTGATGCATTTGAATTATGGTATCGGTAAAGAATATTGAATGTGCCATGGACTGCCAGTAAAATGAACATATCTGTCTTGAAAGAGGTACAGCTAGAATGCTCTTTGGAAGCAAGGATGGTGAGACTTTGTCTCACATATTTTGGACATGTTATCAGGAGAGACCAGTCTCTAGAGAAGGACATCATGCTTAGTAAAGTAGAGGATCTGCAAAAGAGAGGAAGGCCTAAACAAGATGGATTGACACAGTGGTTACAACAAGGGGCTCAATCGTAGGAATGATTGTGAGGATGGCACAGGGTGAGGCAATGTTTCATTCTGTTGTACATAAAGTTGTTATAAGTTGGAACTGACTTGAAAGCACCTAACAACAACAACAATAGCATACATTAATCCTGCAAAGAGTACAGTCCTACTTGTTACACATACATTTCTTTTTCTGTCATTGGATGCCTTGGATCAAGCACATTCACACTGGCTTTGCTTTGAAGAGCTAGTGTATCATTGACAGAAAGGGCAAGAGGGAAAGTTTATATATTTGCCTGTAACGTTGGCTCCCAACACCATGGTGTCCATCTCCATAGTGCACCCAATGCAATGTGGATTGATATACATGTCCATTCTTCCCAGGTTTAGTTTTTAGACTACTTCTTTGCCCCTTATTGCAACGTGCTTTGGAACTCCTGAATACAAACCTTGATGCTTATTCCGTGCTTATTCTTAGTTCACCTCATTAGTCTTCAGTCTGAGGAGGTCTGCTTTCTAGCAATAACTGTGGCTGTCTCTGTGCAATGCTTCTGGTTCTTTATCCCTGCTGCATTTCTATAGACTGTCTTGGATCACAGTCCTCTTGGTTCACCCAAGGGTTCTTCTACACTGGTGGTCTATATCCATCTGTTCACTGACTCCAGGAGCAGAACCCATGCAACCTGCATCCTGACTAGAAAACCTTAAGAAAAGGAGCTAAGTGATGCAGCCTGGAATATGACACAGTGGAAAGTGCCACAGGCTTGTGCCCTTAAGGGATTTCTAGAAGACTGAAAAAGTTGTTTAAAGGAATTATTCCTTAATGGGCAGTTAAACACCATAGCTAATACAAGAGATCTCAGAGAAGAAAAAAAAAGCGATATTCTGAGATAATTTTCCATGTTAGGTGATTTGATTTGAGAGCTTTTTTAAGTTGAAAGATAAATGGAAGCATCTGCTATTTAAAAGTCACAGCTCATGGGAACTTCCACCATTTAGAGCCACCATACACAATGGCTGAGGGCTCTCTGGAGCCAGTCTGTGGGAGCAAACACCAGGTGTCAAGCTGGGGAAGCAGAATTGTTTGGAGGGAAGGTCAAACCCTCTTTTTAAACTAGGATGAATCATCCAGCATGATTTACTAATGGGCCATGGGTATGATGACTTACACTTCACTCTGCTACATACACAGAAGGAACTGCTGTTTCCTTTTAGGAGATCTGCTGGAGTAGAAAAGCTAGACATGCTGGCTGGAGGCTCAAGTCAGATACCATGATCTTAAATCTATAACATGGCTCTTAAAGCCCCATTGGAAGGTGTGGTCCAGAAAGAGAGGATTTACTGAGGTCATTTAGAAATGTAACTTCCCCCATAGAAGGACAATTCAGAAGTATCTTTTGGGTTTCAGGCTGTGGGGGTTAAAATATACTCAATCATTCATCTGAAGTTGACTGGGGCATAAAGTCAACAGAACTTTCCAAGACCAAAGTATGAATCTGCCTTTGGTCTAAATGAGAAACCATAAAATGATTAACTTCAAGAAGTTTGGTTTTTACTGAGGTTATTTTTTTGTTTCCTTTTGTTGTTGTTTTCTTAGTGCATAAAAAGTGGCAAAACACTGGAAATGTGAAAAAAATTCAATATTTTAATAGAATGCTAAGCAATTGGTTTGACTGTATTTGGCTAATTTTAGTTTCAATGACTAAATTGATTGCTTGGTTTGGGAGCTTGGTCAGGGAAAATGTACTGTGGGGTGATGGTTGCAGATTATGCAAAAAATCATGATATAAATTTAGTATTGCCAACATTATTTTATAGACTTCAAAACAAATTTCTAATAAGTGTTTCTAACTTTTCTGTGCAATTTCTCTAAAATTAGATGAAATTAATATCAATTTAGATTTTTCTTTGTTCATAAAGTACATGATCCATTTCTTCTCTTTGTGGGGAGGGAGTGGAGAAGGAACAGGGTGAGGAGGAGGTGAATAGTTAAAAATACCAAATTGTGATTTACCGGTTCCACGAGAAAGGGTAGAGTCAGAATGACCCTACTCCATATAAATATTATCCAATTGTAAGCGGAATATGCAGAAACTTGTATTTATAGCACATTCTACATCATTAAATTCTATATTTTTTTATTTTTCAAAAGGAAATTTTTAGGAAATATGAGTAGCTGTTGGCTTTATTTTAGTGGCTGTTTTGAAGAATACATGGCTGTACCTCAGGGCAACACCTGCCAGCACAGCAAAGGCCAACAGCTTAATTTGAGTCACCAGAGTAGTGTGGGCAATTTCAACACTCTATCTGCAATGCAGAAGCCATTTACTGCCCTTTACAAAGTAATAAATTGATTTTGTTCCCTTCAAGAGAAGACATTTTACTTAAATTGTGCAAACGCAATTTACAACAATTAACAGCAGTGTGATTCTTTGACAACAGAGCCAACTCAAAATGGGCAAAATACAAACTACAATTTCTTACCCAGCAGATGGAAAGAGAGCCAAATTTTTATATATGTTTTTACACACTTTGATTTTTCTTCTAATATGTATATAATCTATAAATGTATTTTAATATAAATATGTAAATGCAAGAACTTTTTTCTAACATCTATGAAATATGTAATATATGCCACTATTTTCACATATATATGAAATTTAAAATTATTGTCGTGTGCATCAATTTTATCATGCTTGGTTTTCTTGCCTTTATTGCACTCCTTAAATGTTAATGACGAAGACAAATACTCCCACTGATATAGTCTAAGGTTGCAAACGGCGTTGCCCATGACCTGCAGAGCATTTACGGAATTGTGGCACCCCTACTGTCAGTGGAAGACATGCAAAGACTCCATAATTTATAACTTCTTTTCTCAAGGTCCCTCATGAATGGGTTTCCATATTGCTGAGGGCAAATGCCGAGGAGTGTAACACTCTCATAGATATGTTTTGATGTGACCATCTCCGTACAGAAATCCCACTGCAGCTTGAAACTACATGATAAGGATCAATTTCTTGGGCTAGGTGTTGTGTTCTCTCTAGGATGTTTTTGTAAATAAAGTTTTTATTTTATAAAAGATAAAGATTTATAGAAAACTAGACAAAGCAGTATAGACAGTTCTCATATACCCTGCATACAATTTCCCTATTATTTACATTTTACATTAGTATGGTAAGGAGCCCTGGTGGTACAGTGGTTAAATTGTTTGGCTGCTAACCAAAAGGTCGGAGGTTTGAACCCACCAGCTTCTTGGTGGCAGAAAGATGTGGACTTCCTTGGAAACCTTATGGGGCAGTTCTACTTTGTACTATAGGGTCGCTATGAGTTGGAATTGACTCCATGGCAATGGGTATGGGTATTAGTATGGTATATTTGTTATAATCAATGAACCAATACTGATGCATTATTAGTAACTGAACACCATACTTTATTCAGATTTCCATAGTATCCCGTTTAGGATAACACACTGCATGTAGTCATCATGTCTCCTAGGTTCCTGTTGGCTATGACAATTTCTCAGACATTCCTTGTGTTTGATGACCCTGGCAACTTTGAAGAATATTGTTGAGGTATATTGTAGGTGTACCTACACTAGGATTTATTTGATGTTTATCTAATGATTAGACTAGGGTCAGAGTTTTTGAGAGGAAGACCATAAAGTGTCATTCTTATCACATCATATCAAGGGAACATACTGTCAAGATCACTTAACACTATTGATGTTGAAGCTGATCATCTAACTGAGGTAGTGTTTCCAGGTTTCTCCACTTTAAAGTTCCTCTTATTTTCCCCTTTTCCATACAGAAAGGAAGCACAGTCACTATGCACAGTCAATACTTAAGAGGTAGAGTTATGCTCTATTTCCTTGAGGGCAGAGTATCTATATAAATTATTTTAATTCTTCTTTGCAAGAGATTTGTCTCTTCTACTCATTTATTTTTTAACCATTTATTTATATCTCTATATAATAGATATTTATTTTATACTCTTGTGTTATAATCCAATACTACTTTAGTTATTTTGTTTCTCAGACTTTGAAGATTTGAAGCTCTTTCAGTTGCCCACTTTGTTCTTTTGGCACATCACCAGCATTGGGGGTTATTTTGAGAAATTCTTTATTTTCTAGCACTACAAGATACTAGAGGTTCTTCTTGTATCTTTCCTGCCCAGTCCTAGATTCAACCAAGGAGCCATAGATCTTTTTATTGGAGAATGGTATTAGAAACCAAGATCAGGGTGCTAGGTGTGTTCATTGTCACTGAGGTGTTGTTGCTTCTAGTTCCTCTCAGTTGACAGAGGAAGGAATTAAATGTGTGTATAATGTTGTTAGATGCCATCAAGCTGGTTCCAACTCAGAACAACCCTACTTACAACAGAACAAAATACTGCCTGGTCCTGCACCATCCTTACAACACTTGCTATGTTTGAACCCATTGTTGCAGCCACTGTGTCAATTCATCTCATTGAGGGTCTTCCTCTTTTTTGCTGACCCTCTACCTTACCAAGCATGATGTCCTTCTCCAGGGACTGGTCCCTCCTGATAACATGTCCAAAGTATGTGAGACCAAGTCTCACCATCCTCACTTCTAAGGAGTACTCTGGCTGTACTTCTTCCAAGACAAATTTGTTTGTTCTTTTGGCAGTCTATGGTATCTTCAATATTCTTCTCTAGCACCACAATTCAAAGGTGTCAATTATTCTTCAGTCTTCCTTATTCATTTTCCAGCTTTCACATGTATATGAGGTGATTGAAAATACCACGGCTTGGGTCAGGCACACATTAGTCCTCAAAGTGACATCTTTGCTTTTTGACACTTTAAAGAGGTCTTTTGAAAGGGGCAAGATGGTGCTCTAGGCAGGAACACCACTCCGTCCCTCCACAGCAAAGATCCGAAAAACTAAGCCTAACAGAGAATCAACAATCCTGAAACCCTAGAACACCAAATGAAGAGATAAAGAACTCAGCCAAACACCAAACGGAGTGAGAATACTAAAAGAGAACGGAGAGCGAGGAGAGACTCAGGCAGAGATTCCTTACCAGCTAACGCAGCGCGGATCCACCATCTTGGATTCCTATCGGAGACCAGTGAACGGGAGAGCTGCCTTGCAGAGCATCTGGTCGGAGACAGAACGACTGGTAAACTGCGGTACACGCTCTCCCACCCCCCACCCCTCTCCGCCTCAGCTGGGGATCCCCTGCTTTCCGTGGCCAGGGTCCCTGGGCTGGGGGGCGCCGGTGCTTGGATTCTGCGTGCCTGGGCTGGCGGCTTTCTGGGAGCCGTTTGCTGGCAGCTAGCGAACCTTTCTCTGCCGCCTCCCCCTCCTTTTGCCTGGGTGCCTGGTTCCGAGTGCCGTCTCTGCTCTCTCCTGCCGGGCTGTAGGGCTGCGTTCGGGCGTGTGGCTGTTTCTAGGTCTGGGCTCCCGCGCGGGTGGGATCCCGGGGCCTTTGTTCGTTCGCCCCTCTGCTTTCCGTGGCCAGAGTCCCTGAGCTGGGGGGCGCCGGTGCTTGGATTCCGCGAGCCCGGGCTGGCGGCTTTCTGGGAGCCGTTTGCTGGCGGCTAGCGAATCTTTTTCTGCCGCCTCCCCCTCCTTTTGCCTGGGTGCCTGGTTCCGAGTGCCATCTCTGCTCTCTCCTGCGGGGCTGTAGGGCTGCGTTCGGGCGTGTGGCTGTTTTCAGGTCTGGGCTCCCGTGCGGGTGGGATCCCGGGGCCTTTGTTCGTTGGCCCCTCTGCTTCCCGTGGCCACGGTCTCTTAACCCCGAGACTACCGGCTTCTTGGAATTCACGCCCCTGAGTGGGGGCTCTCTGGGTCCCATTTGTAGGCACTGAATGCTGGTGTTGCCCTTTTTTTTTTTTTTTCAATTTTATTTTTCTTCCTTTTTTGATTAGTTTTGTCATCTTTTACCTCTTTTTCCCTTTTGTCTTTCTTCATTGCTTAATTTCTCGTCTCTCTATCTCTTCCTTCTCTTTCTGATCCCTGAATACCAGGCGATGTATGCCTCTGTACCTTCTGGCCAGGCTGAGCTTTGAAAATTGAGACCGACTCCCCCAGACCTCATAGCTGCATCAGTGGGATCCCTGGGAACTTTGCAGTTCTTTAACTTTTCTGATTTTTATTTGGTCATTATTTCCTTTTCTTTCTCTTCCCCCTTCTGGTTTCCTCCATCCCATAGTCTCTCATCTGTACATTCCAACGACAACGACAAGCTCCCCTAGCATTCTTTTATGTTTGTACGCTTTTTGCTCCTCCTCCTCTCTCCTCTCTCCCATATCCAGCTTAGCTTCACACATAACCATCTTCCCGCTGCACCCTAACTACCTGCACTGTGCACTAGACATCACACCACCAAGCGGTGCAGGCGAGCCCTATTGGAACCTGCCCAGCACTGACTACCGACCGTCCTGGTGGCTGCGGTGAGTGCCACAAGCAACCCGTCCCAGTGGCTCCTCTTCAGCTAGATCTGTCCAACTGTACCACAAGGACGAAACAAAAAAAAAAAAAAACTACAATCAATAAACGAGAGAAATATCTACTAAATGCCCCAAATACAGCAAACAATATAAAAACATTTACAAAAACAAGACAAGATGGCTCCAATAGGCGTCCAAATTAAAACACCAGATAACTCTCGTGTGGAAGAAAATGCACTAGAAGTACCTGATACGGAACTCAAATCACTAATACTCGGAATTTTCCAAGAACTGAGGCAAAAAGCTGACAAACATGAGGGAAAAAAAGACAAATTTATGGAAAATACAGACAAAAAATTGGAAGAATTCAGGAAGATGATGCAGGAACAAAATGCCAAAATAAATTCACAACTCGAAATTATACAAAAACAACAATTAGAAATCCAAAAGATAAACAACAAGATTTCAGAAATGGACGGTGTCACAGAAGGGCTGAGAAGTAGATTTGAAACCATGGAAGACAGGATCAGTGGAACTGAAGACAAACACTTGGATACAACTCTGTTTCAAGAAAACTCAAAAAAAAGAACAAAGAAAAATGAAGAGACCCTGAGAGTTATGTGGGACACAATTAAAAGCAAAAACTTATGAGTGATTGGCATCCCAGAAAAGGGGGAGAAAACAGAAAACACAGAGAGGATCATTGACGAACTGCTGACAGAAAACTTTCCCAATATCATGAAAAATGAAAAGCTGGCCATTCAAGAAGCTCAACGAACCCCATATAGAAGAGACCCCAAAAGAAAATCACCAAGACATATCATATTCACACTCGCTAAAACTAAAGACAAACAAAGAATCCTGAGAGCAGCTCGTGAAAAACAAGAAGTCACATACAGAGGAGAAACAATAAGACTAAGCTCAGATTATTTGGCAGACACCATGCAGGCAAGAAGGCAGTGGGATGACATATATAAAATCTTGAAAGAAAAAAATTGTCAGCCAAGAATAATATATCCTGCAAAACTCTCGTTCAAATTTGATGGTGAAATTAGGTCATTTCCAGATAAACAGAAACTAAGGGAATATGCAAAAGTCGAACCAAACTTACAAGAATTATTAAAGGGAGTTCTTCAATCTGAGGACAAACAGCTTCAGCCCTCAGGAAGGACCTAGGACCTAGGACGCAGGTTCATACGAACCAGATACCATTCTAGGAAATGAACTATCAAGGACTATCCAAAACCAAAAGAAATACAACAGGGAATCAGAGCAATCAATCAAAGGATGACAACAACATCAAAACAATGAAAGAGGGAACAAACGGCATAGGTATAGAACCTTCTAATGGAGAGGAAGGCAAGGTGATACCAAGTAAGGTTAGACTGCTTCAAACTTATAAAGATAAGGGTAAAATTCATGGTAACCATAAACAAAGCTAACAAACCAACTCATAAAAATAAAGACGAAAAACATAAAGTCTCAGCAAAAACAAAACCTACAAAAACAAAAGAAATGAACACAAAATCCACAAACAAAAGTAACTCAGCACAAGAGAGTAAGAAAAACAAAGATAACTTCAGCACCACAAAAAAAAGCACTACAAAATGACAGCAACAAACTTCCATCTATCAATAATTACACTGAATGTAAACGGACTCAATGCACCCATAAAGAGATGGAGAGTGGCAGAATGGATAAGAAAACAGGATCCATCAATATGCTGTCTACAAGAGACACACCTTAGAAAAAAAGATGTGAATTTATTAAAAATAAAAGGTTGGGAAAAAATATATCAAGCTAACAACTACCAAAAAAGAGCAGGAGTGGCAATTCTAATCTCAGATAAAATAGACTTTAAAACAAAATCTACCATAAAAGCCAAAGAAGGACACTATTTAATGATTAAGGGGAGGATCCATCATGAAGACATAACCATAATAAATATCTACGCACCCAATGATAGGGCTCCAAAATACATAAAAAAAACTCTAACAGCACTGAAAAGAGAAATTGACAGTTCCACAATAATAGTAGGAGACTTCAACACACCACTCTCAGTAAAGGACAGAACAACTAAAAAGAAACTCAGCAAAGATACAGAAGACCTAAAGGACACAATCAGCCAACTGGACCTCATAGACATATATAGAACAATCCATCCAATCGCTGCAAAGTACACATTCTTTTCCAATGCACATGGAACGTTCTCCAGAATAGACCACATCTTAGGCCACAGAGCAATCCTCAACAAGATCCAAAATGCTGAGATAATTCACCGTATCTTCTCTGACCACAATGCCATCAAGGTAGAAATTAACACTAGAAAGAGCACGGAAAAAAAATCAAACACATGGAAACTGAATAATAATCTGCTTACACATCAATGGGTAATAGAAGAAATAAGAGATGGAATTAAAAAATTCCTAGAATCAAGTGAAAATGAAAACACATCATACCAAAACCTTTGGGACACAGCAAAGGCAGTCCTCAGAGGACAATTTATAGCAATAGATGCACATATCAAAAAAGAAGACAGGGACAAAATCAAAACATTAACGACAGAACTCAAACAAATAGAAAGAGAACAACAAAAAAAAGCCTACAACCACCGGAAGAAAGGAAATAGTAAAGATCAGAGCAGAAATCAATGAAATAGAGAACAGAAAAACAATAGAAAGAATCAACAAAACCAAAAGTTGGTTCTTTGAAAGAATCAACAAAATCGACAAACCACTGGCCAGACTGACAAAAGAAAAACAGCAGAGGGCAAAAATGACCCAAATAAGAAATGAAATGGGGGACATTACAACAGACCCAACTAAAATAAAAAGGATTATAACAGAATATTATGAAAAACTATATTCCAACAAATTTGAAAACCTAGAGGAAATGGATAAATTTCTAGAAACATACGGCCTACCCAAACTACAACAAAGTGATGTTGAAATTCTGACCAGACCCATAGCAAGAGAAGAGATTGAAAAGGTAATAAAAAAACTCCCAACCAAAAAAAGCCCTGGCCCAGATGGCTTCACTGGAGAATTCTACAAAACATTTACAGAAGAGCTCGTACCAGTTCTACTCAAGTTATTTCAGAGCATAGAAGAGGAAGCAACACTTCCAAATTCATTCTATGAAGCCAGCATAACGCTGATACCAATACCAGGCAAAGACATCACAAAAAAAGAAAATTATAGACCAATATCTCTCATGAATATAGATGCAAAAATTCTGAACAAAATTCTAGCCAATAGAATTCAGCATCATATCAAAACAATAATACACCACGACCAAGTAGGATTCATACCAGGTATGCAAGGATGGTTTAACATTAGAAAATCCATCAACGTAATCCACCACATAAATAAAAGGAAAGAAAAAAATCACATGATCATCTCAACTGATGCAGAAAAGGCATTTGACAAAGTCCAACACCCATTCCTGATAAAAGCTCTCAATAAAATAGGTATAGAAGGGAAATTTCTCAACATAATAAAGGGCATCTATGCAAAACCAACGGCCAACATCATTCTTAATGGAGAGAGGCTGAAAACATTCCCCTTGAAAACAGGAACAAGACAAGGATGCCCTTTATCACCACTCCTATTTAACATTGTGCTGGAAGTTCTAGCTAGAGCAGTAAGGCAAGAGAAAGAAATAAAGGGCATCCAAATTGGTAATGAAGAAGTTAAACTCTCCCTGTTTGCAGATGATATGATACTATACATAGAAAACCCTAAAGACTCCACGAGAAATTTACTGGAACTAATAGAAAGATTCAGCAGAGTAGCAGGATACAAGATAAACATTCAAAAATCAGTCGGATTCCTATACACCAGTAAAGAGAACGATGAAAAGGAGATCAGGAAATCAATACCATTTTCAATAGCCCCTAAAAAGATAAAATACTTAGGAATAAATCTGACCAGGAATATAAAAGACCTATACAAAGAAAACTACAAAACACTGCTGCATGAAATCCAAAGGGATCTACATAACTGGAAAAACATACCATGCTCATGGATAGGCAGACTCAACATTGTGAAAATGGCAATTCTACCTAAAGCAATCTACAAATACAATGCAATCCCGATACAAATACCAACAACATTCTTCAAAGAGATGGAAAAACTAATTATTAACTTTATATGGAAAGGGAAGAAACCCCGAATAAGTAAAGCACTACTGAAGAAGAAGAATAAAGTTGGAGGACTCACACTACCTGACTTGAGAACCTACTATACAGCTACAGTACTCAAAACAGCCTGGTACTGGTACAACAACAGAGACATTGACCAATGGAACAAAATTGATAACTCAGATGTAAATCCATCCACCTACGGTCACCTGATCTTCGACAAGGGCCCAAAATACATCAAATGGGGAAAAGACAGTCTTTTTAACAAATGGTGCTGGCAAAACTGGATATCCATTTGTAGAAAACTGAAACAGGACCCATACCTCACACCATATACAAAAACTACTTCAAAATGGATCAAAGTCCTGAATATAAAGCCTCAAACTATAAAATTCATAGAAGAAAAAATAGGACCAACACTTCAGGCCTTAATACATGGCATTAACAGGATACAAACCATAAACATCAACACAAAAAACCCAACAGATAAACTAGATAATTGGGATCTTCTAAAAATCAAACATCTATGCTCTTCAAAAGATTTCACCAAAAGAGTTAAAAGAGAACCTACAGACTGGGAAAAAATTTTTGGACAGTACAAGTCAGACAAAGGTCTAATCTCCATAATCTACAAGAAAATCCAACACCTCTACAACAAAAAGACAACCAATCCTATCAAAAAATGGGCAAAGGAAATGAACAGACACTTCACCAAGGAAGACATTCAAATGGCCAAGAGACACATGAGGAAATGCTCGCGATCACTAGCCATTAGAGAAATGCAAATTAAAACCGCAATAAGATACCATCTCACCCCGGCATTACTGGCACGAATCAAAAATACTGGAAATAACAAATGTTGGAGGGGCTGCGGGGAGACGGGAACTCTTATGCACTGCTGGTGGGAATGCAAAATGATACAACCATTTTGGAAAATGATATGGCGTTTCCTCAGAAAGCTAGAAATAGATAGACATACCATTCGATCCAGCAATCCCACTCCTAGGAATATATCCTAGAGAAATAAGAGTCATCACTCGAATAGACATATGCACACCTATGTTCATGGCAGCATTATTCACAATAGCAAAACGATGGAAACAACCTCGATGTCCATCAACAGATGAATGGATACACAAACTATGGTACATACACACAATGAAGTACTATGCAACGAGAAAGAACAACAATGAATCGGTGAAGCATCTCATAACATGGATGAAACTGGAGGACATCATGCTGAGTGAAATAAGTCAATCACAAAAGGACAAATATTGTATAAGACCTCTATTGTAAAAACCCATGAAAAAATTCACATGCAAAATGTAACAATCCTTGTTGGTTACCAGGGATGGGGGGGGGGGGGAATACTAAATAGGTAATAGGTAAGTGGTAACTTGGGTGAGAGGTGAGATAGTACATAGTACAGGGGAAACTAACACAACCTGCACAAGGAAAGGTCATGGAGGCCCTATAGACACATCCAAACCCCCTGAGGGACTGAGTTGTTGGACGGAGGGCTCTGGGGACCATGGTCTCGGGGAACATCTAGCTCAATTGGCATGACACTACTTATAAGGATAATGCTCTCCATTCTACCTTGGTGAGTAGTGTCTGGGGTCTTAAAAGCCTATGAGCAGCCATCTAAGATACTCCACTGATCTCATCCCTTCGGGAACAAGGGAGAACGAAGAGAACAGGATACAAGGAAAAGATTAGTCTGAAGGACTAATGGTCCACAGCTACCAAGGCCTCCACGGGACTGAGTCCAGTACAGCTGGATGGTGCCCGGCTACCACCAATGACTCCTCTGACCAGGATCACAACAGAGGGTTCTGGGCAGAGCTGGAGTAGGATGTAGAGCATAATTTTAACTCCCCCCAAAAAAAAAAAAAAAAGAAGAAGACCAGATATACTGGCCTAAAGAATACTAGAGAAACCTCGAGAGTGTGGCCCCCAGACACCCTTTCAGCTCAGAGGTGAAGTTACCTTCAAGTTTCGATGTTAAGCCTGGGAATGGACACCCCAGTAAAACTAAATGGGACTAACGATGTACAGGAGTCTGGTGACAAGGGCCAGAAGGCAGAGGGAGAGTAGGAAACTGATGATAAGGAACACAAATTGAATAAGGACACTGTTGATGTATTGTGAGATTGTTGACCACTGCTATAGGGCAACATTTGTAGTAACTATTAAATGGAAGGCTGTTTTGTCCTGTAAGCCTTCATCTTGGGCGAGAATGGCAGCACAATTGGAAGAGCATAGTCAATATCACTTAAATGTGTAAGTAAAAAGTTTTGAAATGGTGTTTAAATAAAATAAAATAAAATAAATAAACAAATGAGACTAAAGAGGTACAATAGTCCACTGACAAGGTCCAGAAGACAGAAGGGGACAAGGAAGCCCCCTGGTGATAGGGAACACAAGGTGGAGTAAGGATATTCTTGATGTGCTGTGAGATTGTTAACCATTGTCATAGGGCAACATGTGTAGTAACTGTTAAATGAAAAACTATTTTTTTCTGTAAGCCTTCATCTTAAGTGAGAATAACAGCACAGTTGGAAGAGCGTAGTCAATGTCACTGAACTGTGAATGTAGAAATTTTTGAAACGGTGTATCTTTGGCCATCTGTAATTTTCATCAAAAAAAAAAGGTTGAGAATTTAGAGGCTTAATACATTGTGGGGTTGTTAACCAATGTCATAGAACAACATGTGTACTACTATTTCATGAGAAACTATTTGCTCTGTAAGCTTTCACCTGAAGTTCAATAAAATATATTAAAAAAAATAAAAAATAAAAAATAAAGAGGTGTTTTGCAGCAGATTTGCCCAATGCAATACAATGTTTGCTTCTTGACTGCTGCTTCCATGGACACTGATTGTGGATCCAAGTAAAATGAAATCCTTGACAACTTCAATTTTTCCCCCATTTATCATGATGTTGTTTATTGGACCAATAGTGAGGATTTTTGTTTTCTTTACATTGAGGTAAAATCCTTACTGAAGGCTGTAGTCTTTGATCTTCATCAGTAAGTGCTTCAAGTCCTCTTCTAATTTCAGCAAGCAAACTTGTGTCATCTACATATAGCAGGTTGTTAATATGTCTTCCTCCAATCCTGATGCTGTGCTCTTCTTCACATAGTCCAGCTTCTCAAATAATTTGCTCAGCGTACAGATTGAATAAGTATGTTAAAAGCATACAACCCTGACACTCACCTTTCCTGATTTTAAACCATGCAGTATCCCCTTGCTCTGTTCAAATGACTGCCTCTTGGTCTATGTACAGGTTCCACATGAGCACAATTAAGTGTTCTGAAATTCCCATTCTTGGCAGTGTTGTTTATAATTTGTTATGATCCACACAGTCAAATGCCTTTGCATAGTCAATAAAACACAAGTAACCATCTTTCTGGTATTCCTTGCTTTCAGCCAAGATCTATCTGACATCATCAATGATATCCCTTTTTCCATATCCTCTTCTGAATCCAGCTTGAATTTCTGACAGTTACCTGTTGATGTGCTGCTGAAACCATTTTTGAATTATCTTCAGCAAAACTTTACTTGTGTATGATATTATATTGTTTGACAATTTGTGCATTCTGTTGGATCACCTTTCTTTAGAACTGGCACAAATATGGATCTCTTCCAGTTGGTTGGCCAGGTAGCTTCTTCCAAATTTCTTGTCATAGACAAGTGAGCACTTCCAATGTTGCATTCATTTGTTGAAACATCTCAGTTGGTATTTCGTCTATGCCTGGAGCCTTGTGTTTCACCAATGCCTTCAGTGCAGCTTGGACTTTTTCCTTCAGTACCACTGTTTCTTGATCAAATTCTGCCTTCTGAAATAGATGATCATCAACCAATTCTTTTTAGTACAGTGACTGTGTATTTTTTTCATCTTCTTTTGATGCTTCCTGCGTCATTCAATATTTTGCTCATAGAATCCTTCAAAGTTGCAACTCAGGGCCTGAATTTTCTCTTTAGTTCTTTCAGCTTGAGAAATGCTGAGTGTGTTCTTCCCTTTTGGTTTTCTAACTCCAGGTCTTTGCACATTTCATTACAATACTTAACTTTGTCTTCTCGAGCTGCCTTTTGAAATCTTCTGTTGAGCTCTTTTACTTCATCATTTCTTGCATTTGCTTTAGCTACTCTACATTCAAGAGCCAGTTTCAGAGTCTCATCTGACATCCATTTTGGTCTTTTCTTTCTTTCCTGTCTTTTTAATGGCCTGCTTTCATCATGTATGATGTCCTTGATGTCATCCCACAAGACATCTGGTCTTTGGTCATTAGTGTTCAATGCATCAAATCTATTTTTGAGACGGTCTCTAAATTCAAATAAGATATAATCAAGGTTGTACTTTGGCTCTCGTGGACTTGTTTCAATTTTCTTCAGCTTCAACTTAAACTTGCATATGAGCAAATGATGGTAAGTTTGACAGTCAGCCCCAGACCTTATTCTGACTGATGATATTGAGCTTCTCCATCTCTTTCCATGGATATAGTCTATTTGATATTTGTGTACTCTATCTGGATAGGTCCATGTGTATAGTCATCGTTTATGTTGTTGAAAAAAGGTATTTCCAATGAATAGATCACTGGTCTTGTAAAACTCTATCATAGGATCGCTGGTGCTATTTCTGTCACCAAGGCCATTGGTATGTACATTTAGCCATATATATGTATATACATATGTACTATGTGTATCTACATTGAGCCCTGGTGGCTCAGTGGTTAATAGCTCAGCTGCTAACCAAAAGGTCAGTGGTTTGAACCCACCAGCTTCTCTGTGGGAGAAAGACGTGGCAGTTTGCTTCTGTAAAGATTACAGCCTTTGAAACCTTATGAGGCAATTCTACTCTATCCTGTAGGGTCACTAGGAGGAGGCTATGAGTTGGAATCAAAACTACGGTAATATTAAGCTAAGCATGAGTTCATACTTATGTCTCCAACTCTAATCCATTACCACACGGATTATTCTAGCCTCCTCCCCTTGCTTATCTGTAAACTTCCACTCCAACAAACCCCAACAGTAAGAAACTTGGCTCCCATCAGCTGCTATTTACTACTTAATTGTTTAATTGCAGTAAATAGATATAGCAGTATCAGAATTGGTAACTTGTGTGCATATGAAGAAGTCCCTGAGTAGTGCAAATGGTTAATAGGTTTGGTTGCTAACCAAAAGGTTGGCAGTTCAAGTCCACCCAGAGGTGACTCAGAAGAAAGGCCTGGCAATCTACTTTTAAAAAAATCAGCTATTGAAATAGCTATGGAGAACTGTTCTACTCTGACACACATGGGGTGGCCATGAGTTGGACTTGATTTGATGGCAACTAGTATTGTACTGTATGGCTGTAGAAATGAACTTTATCAATTAGGGTACAGTGCTTATGCACAGTTTCTTTCACCTTTGGTCTTACATGCTCCTCTCATTTCCAAAGTTACTTAGGTGAGAACCTTTTTTCCTCTTCTATGATGTTTTTTCATTCATTCGCAATACATTTAGTTTTCTTTTGTTTTTTAATCACATTCTGCATTCCAATCCTAGAATCCTCCAACCTCCTAAATGATTTTTTTTTTTTTTTGGTTTTCATGTATTAAGGTTTACTTTTGCATTATAAAGGTCTATGGCTTTTGACAAATTGGTAGTGTCATGAATCCAGCATTACAGTATAATACAGAATCATTTCACCACCCTAAAAAAATACCCTGTGTTTCACCTATTCAACCCTTCCTTTCTCCACACTGAATCCCTGGCAGCCACTAGTCTTTTACCTGTGTCTATAGTTTTGTCTTTTCCAGAATGTCATTCAACTAGAATCATACAGTATGTAGTTTTTCCAGACTAGCTTCTTTCACTTAGCAATATACATTTAATTTTTATGTATGTGTTTTTAAAACTTGATAGCTCATTTGTTTTTATTGTTGAACAATATTCCATTGTATGAATGTAGTAGTTCGTTTATCCAATCACCTATTGAAGGACATCTTGGTTGTCTCCAGTATGAGTATTACAAATAAAGCTGCAATAAACACTCATGTGCAGGTATTTGTGCAGAGATAATTTTTAAATCAGTTGAGTAAATACCTTTGTGTGGCTGCTGCATTGCATAATAAAACTATTTTTACCTTTTTAAGAAATTGCCAAACTATCTTACAAAGTGGCTGTATCATTTTGTATTTCTACCAGCAATAAATAAAAGTTCCTATGGTTCTGCACTGATATTGTGAATTCTTGAATTTTAGACAATTTAATAAATGTGTAGTGGTATCATACTGTTGTTTTAATTTTCAGTTCCTTGATGGCAAATGATATTGAGTATATTTTCATATGCTTATTTGCCATTTGTATTTCTTCTTTGCTGAGGTATCTCTTCAGATCTTTTACCTGTCTTTAAATAGGGTTGTTTGATTTCTTATTGTTGAGTTTCAGAAGTTCTTTGTATATTTTGGATACAAGTCCTTTATCGGATACATGTTCTACAGATATTTTCTCCCAGCCCTTAGCTTATCTTTTTATTAACAGTGCCCTTCACAGAGCAGGAAATTTTAATTTTAATAAAATCTAACTTATTTTTTTTCATAGATTTTCCTTTTGTTGTGGTATCTAAAAGTTCACCACCAAGCCAGAGGTCACCTAAATTTTCTTCTAGAAGTTTCATAGTTTTGCATTTTACATTTAGGTCTATGATACATTTAAGTCAATTTTTGTGAAAAGTTGAGCTCTGTATCTAGGTTCTTTTTGTTTTTCTTTTTTAGATATGGTTGTTCAATGATTCCAGCATCATTTGTTGAAAAGATTATCCATCCTCCATTAAATAGCCTTTGCTCCTTTATCAAAAATCGGTTGACTATATTTGTATGGGTCTATTTATGCCCTCTCTATTCTGATCAATTTATCTATGTGTCTAATCTTTCACCAACACCACACTGTCTTGATTACTTAGCTTTATAGTAGTCTTGAAAAAGGATAATGCAAGTCCTCCGACTTTTTATTCTTTAGCATTACACATTTATTCTCATGTTTTCCGCATAAATTTTAGAATCAGTTTGTTTATAACTATAAAATAGCTTGCTGTGATTTTGATTGGAATTGTGTTGAATCTATACACCGAGTACAGAAGAATTGACATCTTTATAACATTGAGTCCTCCAATTCGTAAACATCTAAGTTATCCAGTTTGTGGGCTGTGACTTTCTAGATTCATCTGTCTCTCCAGATTTCAGGATGAAATTTGTCCTGTGACCTCAGATCTCTGGTGAGCCTAAGGGAAGTCATTTATTTTTAGATTGTTCAGCTTTGTCTTGCTTTAAGAACAGGAGTGATTACTTCCAAACTATTTTCATGTTGGAGCAAAACTGAAAGTCTATGTACAGTAATATTTTAAATTTCTAGAAGAAATAGCACATTAAATCTTTATACTTAATATGTACTAGGCACTATGCTATGTAATTTGTTGTTGTTA
This sequence comes from Dugong dugon, assembly GCA_030035585.1. Taxonomy (NCBI): domain Eukaryota; kingdom Metazoa; phylum Chordata; class Mammalia; order Sirenia; family Dugongidae; genus Dugong; species Dugong dugon. Next base: position 133,025,932 of record CM057462.1, read on the forward strand.
GGTGCCGTCGAATCAGTTCCAACTCATAGCAACCCTATGTACAGAAGAACGAAACACTGTCCAGTCCTGTGCCATCCTCACAATCGTTACCATGCTTGAGCCCTTTGTTGCAGCCACTATGTCAATTCATCTCGTTAAGGGTCTTCCTCTTTTTCGCTGACCCTCTACTTTACTAAGCACCATGTCCTTCTCCAGGGACTGATCCCTCCTGATAACATGTCCAAAGTATGTGAGACATAGTCTCACCATTCTTGTTTCTAAGGAGCATTCTGGTTGTACTTCTTCCAAGACAGATTTTCTTGTTCTTTTGGCAGTCCATGGTATATTCAATATTCTTCTCCAGCACCACAATTCAAAGGTGTCAATTCTTCTTCAGTCTTCTTTATTCATTGTATAGCTTTTGTATGCATATGAGGCAATTTAAAACACCATGGCTTGGGTAGGGGCACCTTAGTCTTCAAGGTGACATCTTTACTTTTTAACACTTTAAAGGGATCTTTTCCAGAAGATTTTCCCAGTGCAATACGTCTTTTGATTTCTTGACTGCTGCTTCTATGAGTGTTGATTGTGGATCCAAGTAGAATGAAATCCTTGACAACTTCAATCTTTTCTCCGTTTATCATGATGTTGTTTATTGGTCCAGTTGTGAGGATTTTTGTTTTCTTTATGTTGAGGTGTAATTCATACTGAAGACTGTGGTCTTTGATCTTCATCAGTAAGTGCTTCAAGTCTTCTTCGCTTTCAGCAAGCAAGATTGTCATCTGCATAAAGCAAGTTGTTAATGAGTCTTCCTCCAATCCTGATGTTGCGTCCTTCTTCATATAGCCCAGTTTTTGAGATTATTTGCTCAGCATACAGGTTGAATAAGTATGGTGAAATGATACAACCTTGACGCACTTCTTTCTTGACTTTAAACGATGCAGTATCCCCTTGTTCTGTTTGAACGACTGCCTCTTGGTCTCCATACAGGTTCCTCATGAGCACAATTAAGTGTTGTGGAATTCCCATTTTTTGCAATGTTATCCATAAATTGTTATGATCCACACAGTCGAATACCTTTGCATAGTCAAACGCTATGTACTTTATATAAGGTTTATCATTTAAAAGATACAACAAATTTACAAAGTCATTGTCAGGAGGCCTAGATTCTAATCCTGTGTGCTGTTTTTACTAAGCTATGTTGTCTTATGTTTCAGAAACCTTGGTTCCCACACTGAAATGAAAAGAGCTGTGGGAAAATATTTTATTCAGCAGAAAATATTTTGTTCAGCAGGATTAATCTGTATTAATTACTGAAACACTGTTTGACAAGCCGACTCCACATTGAGAAAAGGCCTTGAGGCTTCTATCAAAACCTCTTTTTTCTCCAGTTTGGTATTTAAATAACTAGCATTTTATTCATAGACCTCTGGAATTAGAAAAGGATAGTTTTTTTTTTTTTTTTTTAATGAAATGGCAGTTTATTTTTTAAAACGGTCAATCCTGAGAAACTGGGAAAACTTGCTTCTTTAGAAATATATTTCAAGTAAAGAGAAGTTTGATAGGAAAATTACCAGAACAGAGAAATTCTCAATAGCATATAATAGCATACTCTACCAAAAAAAAAGTTGCAACATATGGCACTGTATTTTCTTTAGGAAAACAAGCCTCCTGGGATCCAGTTCTTAGATACTAATCACAGCAGTAATTAGAGATGATGTTGGTTATTGTTCATGAATGCTCTCCATGTTAAGTGCTGATACACTACCAAGGTGTCTTCCTTCTCCCACCCAACTGGTGGCCTGACAAGTTCATCTCTAAAACTGATTTCCCCCACTGCTGATTCTTGAGACTTCCCAAATGCATTTTCAAGAATGAAATTGGACAACCATTCATTTGGAGGCAGGTAAAAGCTTTTAATTATAGTTGTTTAGCCTCTAAGTAATAGTTCTGAGTCTTGAGAGAAAGTAAAGCAAATAGGAGGAGGTCCTAAAGCAAATTTGAGCATGTAAAATTAGGTTTACTGATTAAGCATCTAAATAAAAGAAGGAGCATAGAGCCCCATAGAATTCTTTACCATTGTAGTTAGGTAAATTGTAACACAATTTTAAGAGAGAAAGGAACATCTAGCTAAAGGAGTTTATATTCAGAAACACTGGTATTATAACATTTTGTGGAATAAACCTACATCGTGATCAGGTTGTTTTTAAGTGCTAATGGAAAGGTTTTAATCAGAAGAGTGTGGGTTGTACTGGAGGCAGAATTCCATACAGTAAATACAGGTACCAGTCTAAGCAGGCTAAAAAAAGAAAACAAACTGAACCCGTTGCCGTCGAGTAGATTCCAACTCATAGTGACCCTATAAGACAGAGTAGATCTTCACCATACGGTTTCCAAGGAGCACCTGGTAGATTCAAATTGCCAACCTTTGGGTTAGCAGCCATAGCTCTTAGCCACTACACCACCAGGGTTTCCCTAAGTAGGCTGGCAGCACCAAATGTGGAAATCAATTAAGAATAATGAAAGAAGGAGGAGCAATTTCTCTAATATTTCTTTTGGAGGGTGGGAGCAGGGGGAGGAGTAAGATTAGAAAATGGTATTTTTTTTTTTTAATTATAAGGTTTATCTGTAGTAATTTCTTTTAAGAGGCCTGAATGAGTATTCTTCCTCTTGCCCTTGTCATTCATTATTAGTATGTGAGCAGGTTAATGTCATTTCTAAGTTTTACATGGTGGCCTGGAACCTTAAAAAGGAGTCCTGCTTAATGCAATGCAACTCAGCAAGTCATTGGGAAACTCACTAGCAGACCTGCAGTGGGAACTCACAGTGGGGCCCGTTCTTACCACTGGGACAAGCCATCTCCTAGGAAGAGGGCCAAGAACATGTGAAAAACAACTCTGTTGGATTGCCTGATGGGTAAGCTGCAGTGTGGGTAGGATGAGTACTTCCAACAAGGGCAAAGGGGGCCTTACTATGTAAAAGGTGTACATATAAACTTCTAAAGGTTGACTGTAATTTTTTTTTCTCTGAAGAAGTCAAGCTTCTAACATTTACAGAGGTTGAAATTTTAACCTGGTTAAAGACACTTTGACCTTTTCATTTCTTAGCTCACTCTCAGTAGGCATTTATAGCTAGCATAAAAACAAAACAAATTCACAAGAGTTTTTCTGAAACGTTTTGTATGATGAATATTCTTCAGAAGGCTGATTATTATAAAACTAGAAATGTACTCAAGTTAATTCTTGAATATATGCACTAACAGAGAGGAGCAAGAGTACAAACAACTCAAACTAGGGGAATGGTAAAAAAAAATGTGTGATTTTTTTTTTTTTTTTTTTACTTTAGAAAGGACTTCTATGAAATTTTTCCAGAACATATACTTTCATAATGTTGGATAGTTTCCTTACTTAGTTGTTGTTGTGTGCCATTGAGTTGATTCCTACTCATGGTGGCCTTATATGATAGAGTAGAACTGCCCTATAGGGTTTCCTAAGCTGTAACCTACTTTCAAAAAACACTAAACCATTGCCATCGAGTCAATTCTAACTCATAGTGATCCTGTAGGACAGAGTAGAACTGCCTCACAGAGTTTCCAAGGATCGGCTGGTAGATTCGAACTGCAAACCTTTTGGTTAGCAGCCAAACACTTGACCACTGTGCCACCAGGGCTCCATAATCTACTTAGAAATCCTTTAATTGTCCCTCTGTCTATAGGATAAACTCCAAAATCATTGACATGCCCTTTGTGATTTGTGATCTGCCTATGTTTCCATAGGTCTCTGTTCTTCAAAGGCCTACTAAATTACTTGCAGTTTCTTTAATTCCCATGGCTTTCATATCCATGAACTAAAGTGAAGCTAAAATTCCCTATTTCTCCTTTTCACTTGGTAAGTTTTTACTCTCTTCTGTTCTGAGCTCAAACTCTCCTCCGTCAATATTTGCATTTCCTTTGGCCCAGTTTGGAGCCCTGGTGGCATCGTGGTTAAGAGCCTGGCAGCTAACCAATCGGTAGGCAGTTCGAATCCACCAGCCACTCCTTGGAAACCCTATGGGGCAGTTCTACTCTGTCCTGTAGGGTCACAATGAGTCTGAGTCAGCACGACGGCAATGAGTGTTATAGATCTGGCCCAATTCAATGGGAGATACTGATGTGCTCTCCTCTGCATTCTGTCAGTACTTGGTCTCAGAACTCATGGCACTATAGAACAATTGTCTGTTTATGTATCTATTTTTCATCGAAAGTGTGAGCTACTTGAGAGTAGGGGCCAACCAGAATTCCCAAGAATCCCTAATATCAGTATAATGAATGGTAAATGACCGAAGGACTGAGTTATGAAAAGGAAAGGTAGCTCAAAATGTTGCAGGAAGAAAGACAGCCTGGGATTTGTCTTTTATAGAAGGTAATTCATACAGCACAAAACCTCCCCACAATGAACTGATAATTCACATTTCTTATATGCATTTCCTCCACAGACTACTGGAGACCAGAGAGGCAATATACACAAGCATCTTCCCCAAGTATAGCTCAGTTTTCCAACACACTTGACAAATGACTTCCAGGGAGGAGGAATTCACTTGCATGAGGAAGATCATTCCACTCTTGAATGCTTCTAATCTTTAGAAAATTTTGCGTTTGTTTGCTTTTTTTTAATAGTAAGCCAGTATCTTTTCCTCTCTTAGTGTTTCTTCACCAATCTCAGACTTAAACTAGTTTTAGTGGATGTGATGAATTGAATTGTGTCCCCCCAAAAGATAGTGAATGTGATCTTATTGGAAATCGGATCCTTGAAGATGGTATCAGTTAACATGAGGTCATACCAAGTTAGGGTGTTTCCTAATCCCAGCTGAGTGCTGTCCTTATAGAAGAGGAGGACACAGAGAGACAGACAGAGGAAGGACACCATGTGATGTTGTAGCTGCAAACCAAGGAAGTCTGGAGTTATCAAAAGCTAAGAGAGAGACACACAACAGATTCTCCCTCAAAGCCTCAGAAGGAATCAACACATCTGACACCTTGTCTCAGACTCTCAGCCTCCAAAACTGTGAAACAATAAACTTCTGTTGTTTAAAGCCACCCACTTTGCAGTTTTGTTACAGCAGACTTAGGAGACTAACACAGTAGCATAACGGATAAGGTCAACATAACTTCACAAAGCAAACCATCAAGTATTTGAAATATTACGGAAGTTAGTTAAACAATCTGAGATTCAGTTTGTTTTTTAATCTTTAAATGGGACCATTATAGCACCAACCTCACAGGGTTATAGTGAAGATCCAATGAAATGAAATATGTAAAGCACCTATTACAGTGCCAGATATATGTTGTTGTTGTTGTTAACTGTTGTCCAGTCAGCCCCACTCAGGGAAACCTCATGCACAATGGAACAAAATACTGCCTGGTCCTGTGCCATCTCCGTGATTGGTTATGGATTAGACTGTTGTGATCCGTAAGGTTTCCATTGGCTGAGTTTTGGAAGTAGATCACCAGGACTTTCTTCCTAGTCTGTTTTTGTCTGTATACTTGGCTGAAACCTGTTCAGCATTATAACAACAAGCAAAGCCTCCACTGAAAGACAAGTGGTGGCTGCATATGAGATACACTGGCTGGGAAATGAACCTGGGACTCCTATACTGACGGCAAAAATTCTACCGCTGAGCCACCACTGCCCTCAGCCAGGTATATAAACCCCCTTCTGTCGAGTTGATTCCTACTCATAGCAATCCTCTAGGACAGAGTAGAACTGCCCCCTAAGGTTTCCAAGGCTATAATCTTTATGGAAGCAAACTTCCGCATCTTTCTCCTGCAGAGCAGCTGGTGGGTTTGAACCGCCAAGCTTTTGGTTAGCAGTCAAGTGCTTTAACTACAGTGCCACCAGTGATTCTGCTAGGTATATAAAATAGCACTAAATAAAAATGAGTTATAAATTATAACTTAGTTGTTATTATTCGAAGGCTCGTATCACATCCCCTTCTCTTACTCCAGTTAAGCAGCTGTTGGTTCTTTCAGCCATTAATTGTATAAAGTTTCCTCAACTTCCTGGCTGCCTTCCCCAGGAGTGGTTTGTAAAAGTCCCTCTGGTAATAGAGTGTCCAGAATGGTACACATTATAACAAATGTAGATGGACCAACACAGACTCCAGTGGGATTATTCCCTTCTTTGATGAGACACCAGTCTTCCATTAAAGAAACAACGTTTACATCAGTTTTTTTTTTTTTTTCGGCAGCTTTATAACATTATTGATTTATGCTGAGTTTGCTGTCAACTAGAACTCCTCAGTCACTTCTGAAAGGAATGCTGCTATCCGGGTCTCTACCACTCTAACTTTGTACAGTTGATCATTTTGAACAATTGAGCAAACTTTCATATTTATACCAAGAAAAATTCTTCTTCTTGGATTTAGCTCTCTGTTAACCATCTCAAAGTACTAGTTGGACAGGATATTAGCAATCGTTTTGTGCTTTTGGTTGGAACATAAAACATAAAATAAAGAAAATAAAATTTTGACCGTGGGTTATGGAAAAGAGTAAATGACATAGTATGTATAAATTCCAAACATAATGCCTAGCACATAGTAAGTGCTTAGTAAATTTTCCCTTTATTTGATACTCAAATTTAACACGCGACACCATATATACATATACTACAATAGGATCAAAATCAGAGGTGATGTTGCTGTTAGCTGCTGTCCAGTCAGTTCTGACTCATAGCAACCTTACGTACAACAGAACAAAATGCTTTCTGGTCCTGTGCCATCCTCACAATCGTTGCTATGTTTGAGCCCATTGTTGCAGCCATTGTGTCAATCCATCTCGTTGGAGGTCTTCCTCTTTTTCGCTGACCCTCTACTCGTCAAGCATGATGTCCTTCTCGAGGGACTTGTCCCTCCTGATAACATGTCCAAAATATGTGAGACCAAGTTTGGCCATCCTTCTTTCCACCAAGTGTTTCATAGTTAATAAAGATCAAGCTGACATCAAGGAATGCTGCTTAGAATGGTCTTAACAATCAGCTATAAATCTATTTAATTCTACTATTATATATACTTTCTGATTATCTTATACTGTTACTGTAACTACTGTTGATTATGTGTCCTTTTACAAAAAGTCCCCCAACATTGGGGCATATATTTTGATAATAGCTTTTGATTTTGTATTTTCTATCCTCAAAGGATTGCACAGGGCTACAAGCATAGAAAGGTGCATTCCTCCATAGAATTGGTTTTTTGTGGAATCCTTTCCTCTCTGCAGGGCCCTTGTTTCCTCCTAGATGCTCACTCTTTGCCACTTTTCTGTAGGTAACTGTCTTGGGTACATATACTGATTCTGCTAATATGTTAGGAACAGATTTAGGTTTTAATCTTTCTGGAAATATTTTCATTTTAATAAAAGATCATTGAATCTTTCATGATTCAAAAGAATAATGTATTATGATGAGATTTTTGGTGGCTTGATTTTGGCATGGCCTTCTTTGACACATCCAAATAGCACCATAAACTTAACTGTCCATTGATGAAGTTGATCTATCATGTTGATTCACGCATTTGCTAAATGTATACTGAGTATATATTACATGTACCAGATGCTAAAGAGGAATGGTAAACAAGAGAGACATGGTCCCTCCCCTCATTATGTTCCCAGTCTATTGAGGAAGATAGACAGATAGACAATAAACCAGTAAGTCCAACACAGATGGTGATACTATTTTGTAGAATAATACTTTAAAACATTCATTTCCTTTTTAAGTCCTATCTTTTCCTCTTTTCCTCTTTTCCTTTCCCCATTAGTGCCTCAGGGGAAGTCTCTGGCAGGGGAAAACACTAAAAATTGCTTAATATACAGATTCTGTCTTGACTTTTGTTTTCAAATGCCAAAAGCAACTGAGGAAATTGTGCTAGGTATCCTAGACAGAGAGGAAAAAGGGTCAAAAGATTTTCCTTGAGAATAAAAGCAATTCCCAGAGGTTGGAGGAGAAAGGACTACAGACTTCAGACTTCTGGCAGCAACCTGGGAAAGAGGTAAGTCCTCAGAGAGGGGATGCTGTGTGGTCTCCATGCCTGCAGAACTGGATTGACAGACACGATGACAGGGCCTCCATAGTACCTTAGATCATTCCTCTAACCTGAGGATAAAAAGCCCCAGGATCGACTGAGTTTAGAATCCTCACATCCAGGAGGATGAGAACTTAAAATTGAAAATGCAATATACTTCAGTTACACCTGAGTTCTTAAAACTCATATTACTTTAAATGATGTGAGTGAAATTAAGTATTATGATATAAGTTAGTTGGGGAGGGGAAGGATTACTTCAAATATAAGGGTCAGGAACGGCCTCTCTAAGAACATTGTCTAACCATGGGAAGGGCGTGAATGAGTCAACTACGTATGTAAAGAGCTGAAGAAAAAGTATTCCAGGCATAAATCTGGGTGAGAAGAAGTAAGAAAATGATGGTTGAATAATGAAAATCAAATAGAATGGAAGACATGATAAAACTGTGACACTGTGTGTTGTAGGAATAGTAGAACAAATGAATTACAAGTTAAGAGATGATGTTAAAATAGTAAGTAGATGTTTGATATGGAGGTTTCAGATGATTAAAAATTAAAAACAAACAAACAATGACCACAAATATAGATAGCTGGGTAGAGTACAGGAAAAGAAGGTTAATGTTGAGGGCATAAAAGAACTGCTAATCTATGGTGTAGGGTGGGTTTTCCACATACGTACAGAAGTAACCAGAAAAGATAACAGGAATGGGTGTGAGGAAGAGGTTTGTGATCCAGGAGCTAAAGTTTTCAACCAATAAAGGGGTATGACTAGAAGTGGGGAGCTGACAACATGCAAACAAGAAGCGAGAAAGGAGTTGGGGCATAGAGGAAAAGTATGAATAGTTTGGAAGCAGCAATGAGTATCAAGCAGCAATTGGAGGAACTGGAATTGGAATTGCTGAGTTGTGATATATGGATTTTCAAAGTGTTGTTACAAACAACTAAAGCCAAAATGTATTATATCATTTTGGTTTACATAGATGTAATAAGCTCTAAAAGGGATAGCAAGGATTGAACATGGTGGAATTCAGAACAATCGTTACTTCAGGGTGGCAGAAGGGAAAGGAGCAGATTGTAGGGGAACCATATATATAAATAAAGTTATAGTCACTTTTCTAATTCTAGGTTTGAGAATTTGTTTTACATGTGTTTATTATAATCCAAGGAAGGAAGGAAAAATAGAGGGAAAAAAGGAGGGCCTTCCTTGTATGTCCAATGATGAGCATCACAAAATATTCTATATTATGCCAAAGAAAATTGATATGTCATCTAGAAGTTATTAAAAATTTGAGAGTTTGGTGACGAGAATCATGTTAATTCAATTATGGCAGGCCTTTACTACCTCATTTGAAATTATTTTTAATTGTCATATCCACACTTCAAAAACAATTAGCTTCTATATGCCAATGACTCACAAAATCTGTATTTCCAGTTCAAAAATTGCTCCAACAGCTCACTGAACTCTTTGATCTGGATGTGGAGGGAAGTGATATACAAGTTTGGAGTTTAATGTGGTTGTATTTCATATCCTGCTCCTCACTAGTTTTTATCAACTTGTTTAATCGTTTGAAGAATAATTTATCTCTCCTTTAAAATCAACTTTTATTTTCACAATCTCTTATTTATTTAAAAGGACTAGCATGCCTCCAATTGCCAGAACCAGAAACCAATGTCTCTCAGTAATGCTTCAGATAATGTCATGAACATCTATTGATTTCATGTTCTAAATATACATCATTTGCCTCCATTTCCTTTTTTCTCAATGACTTATTTCAAAATTAGTAATAATAGTAATTAGTACTATATATGGTTTATTGTGATTTTATTTTAAAATTCCATCAACACATTTTTGCAACAGAGATGGAAATAAAACATAAATACATTCTACATATAGTAATCAATGTTTACAATAAAATATTATAAAAATTTCACAAAATGGGTAAGATGTTTAAAAATATAAATCTGTTTTGTTCTTATTGTTATTAAGACAATATTTTATTGGTTTCAGTATGATATGAACAATCAATTCTTTCTCTCTTTTTGTATTATATCAAATAGATGATAGAGGAAAAAATATCTGAAAAATCATACAAAGAAGAAATAATCAAGAGATAAATTAACAACATATTGAAAACCAAAAATTTTCAGGCTATAATTGTTGATAGGTGAGCAGTGGTGGTTCAGTGGAAGAATTCTCGACTTCCATATGGGAGGCCTAAGTTCAACTCCCAGTCAATGTACATAATTCATAGCCACTACCTGTCAGTGGAGGCTTTTGTGTTTCCATGATGCTGAACAGGTTTCAGCACAGTTTACAGATTAAGGCAGACTAAGAAGAAAGCCCTGGTGATCTACTTCTGAAAATCAGCCATTGAAAACCCTATAGATTACAATGGTCCAATCCACAACTAATCATAGGGATGGTGTAGGACCTGGCAGCATTTTGTTCCTTTGTGCATGGAATTGCCATGAGTTGGAGGCTGAATTGACAGCAGCTAACAACTGCCAAATAAGCAGATTATGCTATGTCAATATTTCCATTAAAACATACAAGAAATTTAAACATCAGGCTACAGTGTAAAGGATATGAAAATCCTCACTCCTGTCATAACAACAAAAATATATAAACAAAATAAAAATCCTTCTTTTCTATAGAGATTGCAAATAACAGTAGGTACAAGAAAGCCTCCATAAACTGAATTACAAAGAGATATGAGTCTTTTATGCAGCTTTCACCCTTGGGAATAGGTGCCTGCTCTCTGTACAGATGGATGGAGGAATGAGTTTGCTATTAATGGAGAGACATCAATGGGGCAAGGAAAAAATTACTTGAACCTTAGACAATAATATGGTCATATTAGTTATGAATATTAGAATTTTGAACAGCCCAAATGCAAAAACAAATTTCTAGGTCAAAAGACTTTTTTCCACCATCTTCTCTTCCACAAATTTTTACAGAGAGAGCATTAGTGAATACAGGGCTACAAATGTAGTCCTGCACATTTGCATAATAATTAGATTCCAAGGCCCTGATTGAATAATTGCAAAGATAAACCAAAAATACTGGAAATAAATGGCAGCCCAACTGTTTCCAAGTTCAAATACTGATATCATAAAAAGGCATAGGTGTTGGGAGTTGGGTTATTCATTTGAGAACTCAATCCAATTAAAGCAACCTAGACATAGCTCAACTCAAATTTAGGAGGAATCTGAATGATCAACCCCTTCTTCTAACCACACATAATTATGAAAGGGCTTGCATAGCAATAAAATAAACAAAACAAAAGTCAATAATTTACTTCAAATTCTACTTATTTTATACACAATAAATGAGGGAAAAAATCATGCACCATGAAAAGAAGCAGAAAAATGTGACTTGTGATCAAGAGAATACATAGTCTGTAGAAACAGGCTCAGAGATGACCCAGTTATGGGAGTTATTAGGCAAGAACATTAAATGACCTTTTTAAACATGCTAAAGAATTTACAGTACACTATTTTTCTGTTAAAAGTTTGATATAATGGGTGAGGAGATGGGAAAACAGGAAATAACAAAATGTAAATACTAGAATTGAAAATTATAATACCTGAAATTTAAAAGTTCACTGGATTAGGAAAATAGCAACTGGGACACTGCAGAAAAAAGGATTAATGAACTTGAATACAGTGTGACAGAAATTACCAAATTAATACAATGAATAAAAGAGATTAAAAAAATAGAGCACCAGTAGCATTTGGTATACACCAACACACATGTCCAGAAAACATGTAACTAGAATCCCAGAAGGAAAAGCAAGGGGAGAAAGAGAGAGAGAGGAAACGAGGTGGGAACAGGGGTGGGGAGAGGGAAGAAGAAAGAGAGAGAGAATGAATTCGGAAAAAAAATTCAAGAAAATAATGGTAAAAATGTTCGATATTTTATAAAAACAGCAACACAGAGATCTAGGTAGCTCAATAAAGCTAAGGATAGTAAATATAAAGAAAAATAACAAGGCACATCATAGTCAAAGAGCTGAAACATAAAGATGAAGAGAAAATCTTAGAAGCATCTATAGAAAAAAGTCACATTACATATAAGGAAACAATAATAAGAATGATGACTGACTTCTCATCAGAAACAAGTCAGAACACAAGGGATGGCATTTTTAAAGTATGAAATTAAAAAAAAAAAGACCCAAGAATCAATATCCAGTGAAAATATCTTTCAAAAATGAAGTTGTAATAAAAACATTTTCAGATAAATGAAAGCTGAGAGAATCTGATGCCAGCAGGCCTGTACTACAAGAAATGATAATGGAAGTCCTTCAGGTTGAAAGGAAATTATACCAGAAGGATACTGAAAAACTCAGAAAGGACATAAGAGCACCAGAAATGGTAAGTATATGGGTAAACTTAATGGATTTTTCTTTTTTCAATTTATCTAAAGTTGACAGTTTAAAGCAAATAATAAGTTTTTAAAAAATATTTTGGGTGTAAAATATACAGGAACGTAAGATACGTTAAAAAGAAAGGCAAAAGTAAATCCATTATTTAATATACTATTGTAGGATCCATGTATCATCGATGGAGTGGCATGATATTAATTAAAGATAGAATGTTAATGACACATATTGTGATCCCCAAAGCAACCATTAAAAAAGTGTAAAACTAGAAGTTAAAATAGCAGTTCAGAAGACAAAGGTGAATAAAAATTGCTCAATTAATCCAAAAGAACATCTAGGTGTGTGTGTACATGTTTGTATGTATATTAAAATAGATATAGGTGTATGTGTGTAAATACATATACTTCCTAGATTTCACTGCTGAGAGTCCCTAAAATATATAATACATCATTAGCAATAAATACTCCTAACACCCTTACCTTGGTTTCTAAATACCACTCTCCACTAGAAAGAACCATGTCTCTTTAGAGAACAGGCTCTTTCCAGGGCTAGAACAGGGAAAGTACAAGATTCCCCTTTAAAAAAAAATAAAATCTTGCTGTTCCAGGAAGATCAGAGGGAACAAAGAGGATGAGGACATAACAAAAAGACAAAGGAGCCATCTTGAAGAGACTTCTACTGGCCAAATCTGGAAGCATTTGAGGATTAAAATAAATAGTAATAACAATAGATTAAACCTATAGAATAAAGTAATAATGCATGAATCCATATTGATATAGATAAATTAATAAATAAAGGAAAAGATAAAACTTTTTTTTTTTTCCAGTAGAATAGAAACTAAAAGATGTGAAAGGAAGGAATGAGAAAATCCCCATTTGGCAACCACCCTAGTAATAATTGTTTCAGGCAAGAATCATCAAGCAATATTAAAATGAATGAGTAACAGCTCAATGAAAAACAGGTTATTTATCTTGCTTCCAATTATCTCCCTACTAAATACTTATTTCAAAAAGGGGCACAGAGTAATTTTATAGTAGAGAAGGTTTGCAGATGATACCTTAACCAAGTGATCTAAATTAGCATTTCTAGTAATGAGAAAAATCACAATGTACCTCATGATATGGTGCACTGAGAAGAACCCATTATTACATCAGCAATATTCCTCTCAAGAATACATAACCTGAATCTAATCTTTAGGAAACATCAGACCATTTCATTGGAAATCCCATTAGAAAAATTATAGAGTAACTATTCTTATCTCCAAGCCTCTTAACATCTCCATTTTTTCCTTCACCTTTTGTATGTGTGTGTGTGTTTCATTTGACATTGTTTTTTCCCCATCAATCTGCCATTTAACTAATTTGCTCTTAAACAATATCTAAGCTGCTCTCTAAACCATAGGCTTAATGTTCAGTTTCAATTTACATACATACATATGTATATACACTCTCTCTCTCTCTATATATATATATATATAATCATTTCTAAGGTCTTATTTAGTATTTTTTTTCTAAGGGTACTCCCTAATCATTTTTATCCTCTTTTATTCTTTACTCACGTTTTAAGCCATTTTTGTCTCATTAATTATTTTAAATATTAATCATTTTGTATTCTTTATTTCATTATTCGAAAATCTGAACTCTTTAGGGATTTAATTCCCTTTCATACATTTTTCTTGAACTCTTTTTCATACCTGGTTTCCCATGTGCTTTTAATTTTATTCTAAGTGGCCTTGATGTGTGAGTTTCCAGAGGAGAGTGAATTGAGGTATAACCCTCCAGAGAGGGTGTGTGCTGCTTCTGCCAGCCACTCTGGGCATAGCAAACCTAAAACCACTTTACAATAACTTTTTCACTCCAGATTTCTTCTATTATCCAGGCATTTGTAAATTCAAATCTGACACCTGCATAAGGGTAAGACTATGGCTACCAATTCTCCATTTGCTTCTGGATGGATTTCGTTCTAGCCCACATTTTTCACCAAGGGTGTACCCACTGAAAGTTCTTTTTATTTTATTTTATCTGATATTGTCAGTTCCACCAGTGCACTTCAAGTGGGTCCAAAGCCTTGTCTCCTTCCTTACATGGCCATTAAAAATATAAATAAATAAATTCTTAAAACCCGTTAATTTTCTGTTATCAGAAAAGCTTCTCAAAGCAACTCCAGCATCATTTTATACTCCTAACACTGGTAGACATTTTCTTCTTCAGGATTTGCCTGCTTTCCTTTTTTTTGCAAACTCAGCTAGGGAATTTGATTTTTTAATGTAGCATTTTACCTGTTTGGTGATGACACCTTTTCCAAATATCTAGGCCAACTTATTGTCAGAAGCCTAACTACAGTTGTTTCCCTTTCAGGTATATATTTATTTTAGGTATATATTTATTTATATTCCTTGACTAATTCATAATCCAATACCATCATTTTCTAATGAAATGCCTTCTTTTGTTTTCCTTTTTTTTTTCCATTTCTTTATTCATTTAATTTATGTATCTCTTTTTATTCTCATTCTGTAGTTCCATTTTTTCCTCTCCAAATGGTCATTCAGAGCCCTGGTGGTGCAGTGGTTAAGAGGCTCCACTGCTAACCAAAAGGTCGGCAATTCAAATCCACCAGCCACTCCTTGGATAACCTATGAGGCAGTTCTGCTCTGTCCTGTAGGGTCGCTGTGAGTCAGAATCAACTCGACCTCAAGGAGTTTGGTTTTGGTTTTTGGGATGGTCATTTATTCTGAAGTGTTTAAAGTGTATTCTTTCATCTTCAGGTGTCCTTGTAAAACATGCACTATTATTTTGTGTGCATATATTTTTAATTAACATTAATGCTATTATACTCTAGACTGACTTTTGATTTTTACTGTGTCAACTCAAGCTATGTTTTTATGGCCTATCCTTTTTGCTATATGTACGTCTATCCCATTGCCTCCAATTGCTTTATAGTGTTTTATAATGAGCACCCACTACAGATAACACTTACCCATACTGCCTCCAACTTCCTGTACCACACACAGTGTTGTAGCAACTATCTTAGTGCATGTCTTCTAAAGGACACATATGAACATTTTCCTGAAATTCTGAATTCTGGCATTGCTGGGCACATTGTATTTGTATTTACAACTTTACTAACCGTTGACCTATTACTCTTAAGAATTGCCACGCCAGTCTATACTCCTACACTGTGTGTCCTTACCCCTCTGTCTTCCTCCAATAGACTTGAGGGAAACATTTTTATCTTACTCATCTTTCTATCCTCTATGCTTTGCTCAGCATATGGCATATAGTCAAGGATCAATACATACATAAACTTTAACCAGAAAACCTAGTTCATAGAAATGTGAAAAAAAGTAATTTCTAAATATTTAAATGGTCTGATACCAAAATAACAATTTTCATAAAATGGGAATATAGCACAAATATTGCTGCCGTTTCTTTTCTTTTTCAGCTTATTTTGTTTTAGCTCTCATTTTAATGTGGGGAACTTATTATCACTATAGCTTCCTTTCCTCTATCAGTTTTCTCTAGGGTACTGTTGACACAACAAAAACCTATTTCCTATTATTTCCTGTTAAAAAATCGTCTGAAGTCAATAATTCAGTTCACTTTACAAAATGCTCCTGTCTTCTACTTACGTTTATGCCTCATTATGATGACTCAAAAAGCCCAGCTGTCACAGTGGTTAAATAGCTCAGCTGCTAGACAAAAGGTTGGTGGTTCAAACCCTCCAGCCGCTCTTTGGGAGAAAGATGTTGCAGTTTGATTCTGTAAAGATTTACAGCCTTGGAAACCATATGGGCAGTTCTACTCTAATCAGAATTGACTCAACAGCAGTGGGTTTGGTTTTTGGTTTACGATGACTTGATTTTTCAAAGAAATTTGTCATCTTCCTTGGGATCAGGTATACTGAAGATGAGATTGTGTTGTTATATAAGAAGAAATATTTTAAATTCAGCCCATTTCAAATGTAATGTCCAGCCTTGACAACAACTTTTCAAATATTGTAATTTGGCAAACTTGTGTTCTCTACTAGAAAAGCTCATTTTTTTTCTCGCTATGTTTGTCCTAGCATCAGGACAATAAACACAAATATTCATTTTTACAGAGATCTAGTTGCTCTTGAGAACTGATGTCTAATAAGATGTTCTCTATTCAAAGGCCCCCTTTTATAAAATTTGAGACCATAATTCTTACTAACAGTAATATGTGACTTTGAGATGTGTAATGATAATATGTAGAAATAGCAGTTTACCATTTACTTTTATTTCCTTAACATATATGCTGCTGCTTTGTTTCTAAATGAATTCTTCTCTACATAATTTTGTAGCCATCTTCAATATTGCAGTCTTTGTCACAAAGTAAATACATTATGATACCTTGGGCTTTTATGTAGGTGACACTCATAAACATGGACTAATCTATATCCCCTTGTGACACAGAATAATAATAATTGGTTCTCTTTCAAACTAGTGGATTAAATCTGTTGATAAAATAATTTTTGTTGGCTATGGCTTTAGCCCCAGCCTAATATTGGTAAATAAGCATTTAAATACAACCTACAGACAAAAAAAAAATGTTGCTTGAAATTATTTGAATTATTTTTTTCTAATATGAGGGAATCCATCTTTGTGTTTTTGCCATTGCTTTAAAAATGTCAGAGTACATAATGATGCCATTGAAAAAGGCTTGATGGACCAGCTGAATTTAGATGCAACTGCTGGAACAGAAACCCAAAAAGAAGTTGTTTAAACATGATATAATTTTACCTTGCTCTCATTTAACAAACTAGATTGAAGCATCAGGGCTGGTACATAGGCTCCACTGTGTCAAGGACCAGGCTTCTATTTTCTTGCTCTGCCATCTCTAAGCCCTTGCTTTCATCCACATGATCCAAGATGGATCACCACCATGTCTACATTCCAGCTGGAAGAAGGGGGAATAGGACGAGGGAAAAGGGTGGAAAGAGGTATGCATCTTCCATTGAGGGGCAAAATACAGAAGTTGAAAGTACCACATCCACTCACATTTCTTTGACCAAAATGTAATCATGTGGCCACACACTGTAAATGAGACTTGCAAATGTAGTCTTTACTCTGGGTGACCATATATCCAGCTAAAATTCAGGAGTTAAAATTCAGGAGTTACTGAAAGGTCAGTGGTTCAAACCCACTGCTGCAAGAGAAAAGACCTGGCAATCTGCTCCTGTAAAGATTACAGCCTAGGAAACCCTATGGGGCATTTCTACTCTGTCTTATATGGTCACTATGAGTCAGAATCAACTCAATGGCACACAGCAACAACCATTAAAATAGAAAAAGAAAAAATATTTGAGGAATATCAAACATACCTTCCATATAATTCTAATTTAATTTCAACCAGAACGCTCCTTAGAGCAATGATGGCAAGACTACGTCTCACATACTTTGGACATGTTATCAGGAGGGGTCAGTCCCTGGAGAAGGACATCATGCTTGGTAAAGTACAGGGACAGCGAAAAAAGGAAAGACCCTCAACAAGATGTTTTGACACAGTGGTTCCAACAATGGGCTCAAGCATAACAACGATTGTGAGGATGGCACAGGACTGGGCAGTGTTTCGTTCTGTTGTACATAAGGTTGCCATGAGTTGAAACCAACTCGATGACACCTAACAACAACGATTTCAACTTACGTTCCTCATCCAAACTTGATAAGACCTAAAAGTGTGTGAGAACAATCAACATTTTATGAACAGATGAAGAGGTGGTTAAGTCTGAATAAATAATACGTTTGTCATTTATGTGAAGATTCCATTTCATCAGTCACACCTCTCCCAGACTTCCAAAGTAACAATAAACAGAGGTACAAGTTTCCTACCAGTGGAAAAACAATACAAGTGGATTCAAAACTTCCAATTTTCATCTTCCAGAGTTAATTTTACATTGTCCAAGAGGGAATCTGCACCTTTAAAATAGAATTCCGTGCACTTCTTTAATTAGTGAGTGAAACAGTTTTCACTTTACGCCTGGTGAATTTGAACCGCTGCCCATTTGGTTAGCAGCCATAGCTCTTAACCACTTCACCACCACGGTTTCTGCACAGTGGATATAATGCAGAAAAGGGACTCTAGGCATGCCGGACAAGTCTTGAGCAGAAGCAAAGCTCAGAAATACAATTGGAGAGGGGGAAAGGTGACCTAAGTTCTAACTATATGGCAAAATACAGTCAAGAGAACTGATTCTAAAGCTCCTTCGTTTTTCTGTAGTGATGCTGTTGGTGCTTACTCAGCTTCTCTTTAGTGTCCTAGTAAATCCGTATCCTAATTGCTATAGGTGTTGATTGCTGAAACTCATATCTGCAACCTTCTCCAGAGGACTGTGCGTAACAGGAGCTGCCATGTTGGGCAATGCCCGGGCAATTACCCTGGTCAGTCAGTGGTCAATGACTGACGTATGCAGGGCATTTGAAAGCCCAGCCCTTTTCCTCCGGGTGGAACAAACTCTGTACTGTGTAATATATACTTCAGCACTCCTTGTAGGATCAAGCTGGGCCTAGATTCCTTCTAGAATCATCTATGCTTAGCTTTTTGCCTTGCTAGTCTCCCTTCAACATATCTTTGAAAGCCTTCCTTGAAAAAATCTTGCTTAAGAATCTCCACCTCAAGATCTGCCTCTAGAGAATCCAAACTAAGGCAGCTTTCTTTAAATAGGCTTAATTTTCTGTTAATGTGAGATGTTATCAGGCACACACAGATACAGTGTTTAATCCATGGCATCATCGACAACTATCGTTTTGATTAGGAACTTCCAAATATTTTCACTAATGAGTCACTTAATTAGAAAATAATGTATGGGAATTTCATAGCACAGGTAAATACAGCCAATTATTCTATTTAATAATAAATATTTTTAGCCATAAAAGATGCAGAGTTATAGACCTAATGCTAGTCAATAACTTCACTCCAGTAAACACAGATGGTAAAATTCTACCATAATGTTATAATGAGAAAAAAATTTAATTACATAAAATGCAGGTTCATGTTACCATGAGGCTAAGGAAATGGTCCAGAAGCCTGTTGCAAAGAACAGGAGCCAACCTGTAATTGTGCTACTGTATGTCCAAATTTGTCATATTGCAAGGCATATTATTCCAGTAGGAGTCCCAGTGGCATAGTGGTTAAAGCACTCATCTGCTAACCAAAAGGTCAGCAGTTTGAATCCACCAAGCTGCTCTTTGGGAGAAAGATGTGGCAGTCTGCTTCTGTAAAGATTTTTACACCCTTAGAAACCCTATGGGGCAGTTCTACTCTGTCCTATAGGGTCGCTGTGTGTCCAAATCAACTCGACAACGTGGTGTTTTAAAAAATTATTATTACAGAGCATCACTCTGTATGACTATTTCAACATTCTTGAGATCTACGACACACGTGGTACTTGAACATCACAGTTCTGACTCTACAGTCACAGTGTTAATGCTCAAGGTTAAGTTTACTAAATTTACTAGTTTTATGAAAAAAAATTTTTTAAAGCCTATGATATATATATATCATGATATATAAAAATTACCCAGAGGTAAATCACATAGCCCCAAATTTTAGAATAGTTCAGAATAAGAAATATATATATATACATATGTATGTAAGAAATATATATACATATATATGTAACTATCATACACTTTTGTTATTTGGTATTTTTCATTTTTAACCAAATCAGTTTCTCTTGAAACTAAACCATATTGATTGAAGAGATACTTTTTAATTCTTGAGACTTACAGTTCAAAGTCAACCATAGGAATTTAAAATATGATTCATGTTTCCAATTCTTGCATTTTCAGGGAGAGGGACTACTTCTAGATTAACATTCTTGGTGTCTTGCCCCACCTTCTTACTCATTCTCTGTAATGGAAGAGAAGTAAAATCACTGGCTGGTGTACCCACATTTAATGACTGGGTAGAGATAAGCCATTTTTAAAAAGTGAGGGTTCGTTCTCTTCTTCCTTCTCCATCCCTGACCAATGTGCTTAAGCAATATAAGGCAATTATGTCATTCTTACAATTCAAGCTGGTAAAGTTGTGCCAGTGTCTAGACTGGCATGGTAAGAGGGTGTTAGCAGGTCCATTTACCAACCTTTGTGCTATTATATCCAACCAGATGTTTATCAGTAATAAAATGCAATTTTTATTTTATTTTTGGTGCCCTATTTCTCAACTGAAAAAAAAAAACTAGAATAAAAAAGAGAAGATATATTCATTGACCCTACAAAACTCCAACAATTCTTACTCATCAAAATTTACTTATGTCTTCTGACATAGTGATTTACTTTCAATAAGCAGCCTGAAATAACTCCACAGAAATCCATGATTGCACTAGCTTGAGGCACTTTGGCAAAGGCAAATGTGATTTCTATATTTGCAATGAAGCCAATAGATAAGCCCATTTTGAGTTTGAGGGACCTTTTTTTCTCTTGAATAAAAATAATATTCTTTATTCATGTTTTTTTCAAGTTTAGTTTATCGTAGAAATTTGGATTCTCAGAAATCTTTAATCAAAAAATAATTAGTTCACCTAGAAAATTTGCTCAGTAATATCTCAAAAAAATTCATAACAAAATCCTGAACTATGGTTTTCTGTATCTTCTATATTATATTAAACAAGATTGCCTGATCATTGTTGAGTTTTTTAATATTTTAAGAAGTCATTTTGTTGTATATATTATAACATTTATTCAATCTTAACAACAGAAATAAAGAAAATGAAAACAAAAAAACAACACATTGCAGGTTCTTCAAATGTTGTCCACCCCTGAAATGTGAGAATTTCTCGGATCTTTCCTAAAAGTCATTTTTTCCTTCCACTATAAACTGAAATCTCATCTACTTCATGAGTTGGTATTCCATGGCTATGTTTCTGACTCTCACACCAAGAAATGTATTCCTGCTCACTTTCCTGAACTTTGGATTTGTATATATCCAAATACCTGTACTGGATATTTGGAACAAGCCAATCCTACTCAATAACTTCAATAATTCCACTATACCTGTCAACTAATCTGATTTCTATCACCATAGCTTTGAATTGCTTATTCTACCACTTCATATAAATGACACTATACAGAATGTAATTTTTATGCTTGACTTCTTTCACTCAGCATAATAGTTTGTTTCGTTTTTAGATTCATTCAGCATATTGCATATATTTGATTCCTTTTTATTACTAAGTAGTATTATATTGTGTGAATATACCATAATTTGTTTACCTATTCACCTGTTCATAGGTATTTGGACTGTTTTCAGTTTGGGAGAATTATGGATAAAGCGACTAAGAGTGTTCATTACTTTTTATGGACATAGACTTTCATTTCTCTTGGGGAAGTACCTACATATAAAATGTCTGGTTAATAAGGCAGGTGCACATCTAACTTTATAAGAAACTGTCACCAGCAATGACTGAGATTTCCTGTTGTTCCCCCAATACGTGATATCATCAGTCTTTTTTATTATTATTATTTTAGAAATTCTAAAGAGTGTGTAATAGTATGTCATTGTGGTTTTAGTTTGCATTCCCCTGATAATGATATCCAGCACCTTTGATGTGTTTATTGGCCTTTTGTATATCTTCTTTTCTCGTTTTTCACCCTGTAAAAATGGCTTGAGGGAGGTGTCTGACCTCCTCCAATACCACAAGGTGGGAGGAGAACCAAGATCAACAGTTCAATGCTGACTCCCATAAGGTGGAGGCCAGACAAACCTCCTCTCTGTGCCATCTTTACTAATTCTGACACCAACCATCCCTCCCACAGCACTCTCTACTGGGTTCGATTATTCATTACAATGGCCACACAGAACTCACAGGCCACAGTCACAATTATGGGGTTTATTAGGGAAGTAACAGTTACAATTCAGGCTCAGGAACACTCAAGATACAATTTTTCCATCAGGACAGACTCTTCCCAGCCGTGCTTCCAGGCACGTCTCTCCCTGGCCCTCAGTCTCTGCCCAAAGGCGCACAGCTTTCTCTCTCAGTGGGCTGGGAAGCCCACTGTGAAGTCTCCTGCTGCCAGGTCTCTGCTGCTGGATCTCTCCTGCTGAGCTATCCTTCCTTGGTGGTGGTGGGCTTCTCCCCTCTGCTCTGGAATTGGCTCTCTTTTAAGGCAAAATTGACCAATCCCCTTGGATTATCCTATCACACAGTCCCGCCTAATCACCTGGGTGGGAGTTACAAGACCATGGCTAGAAAGGCCACGCAAAAGTAATCAATCACACTGCATGCTCTCAACAACATTACCATATTTACTCATTTTCTCAATCCTGTAATACATAAAACATAGATTCAGAATTACTACATCTATACCAAAACCAAAAACAAATCTTGTAAGAAAAGTTCAAGATTTCTTCGCGACCATTTTGCTGATTTAGTTTTATTTTTTTAATTTATATTTAAATTAAATCAAAACTATAAATTATATACTCAGAAGTCATACTTGCATCCCTACTCTTTCCATCTAATTCCCACCCCTATACAAAACACTAAACCAAACCCATTGCCATCAAGTCCATTCCGACTCATAGTGAGTGACGCTAAAGAACAGAGTAGAACTGCGCCATACAGTTTCCAGGGAGTGCCTGGTAGATTCAAAATGCTGACTGTTTGGTTAGCAGCCATAGCTCTTAGCCACTATGCCACCAGAGTTTTTCCCACCCCTACAGGCAATCAATTTTATTACTTTCTAGTTTATTATTCTTGTCTTTGTTTTAGAAAAGTTAAGCAGATATAGATATATTCTAATTTTCCCCTATTTCTTAGAGGAAAATACCATGTTATATGTACTTGTTTGCACCTTGCTTTTTCCACATAAAAATACTTCCTAGAAATTACTTCATGTCACTTAAAAAAAACTTTCTAAACTGTCCCTGTTTGCAGATGATACGACACTATACATAGAAAACCCTAAAAACTCCAGGAGAAAACTATTGGAACTAATAGAAAGATTCAGCAGAGTAGCAGGATACGAGATAAACATTCAAAAATCAGTTGGATTCCTATACACCAATAAAGAGAACAATGAAAAGGAAATCAGGAAAGCAATACCATTTACAATAGCCCTTAAAAAAAAAATACTTAGGAATAAATCTAACAAGGGATGTAAAAGACATATACAAAGAAAACTACAAAACACTACTGCATGAAACCCAAAGGAATCTACGTAAATGAAAAAATATACCATGCTCATGGATAGGTAGACTCAACATAGTGAAAATGACAATTCTACCCAGAACAATTTACAAATATAATACAATCCCAATCCAAATACCAACAACATTCTTCAAAGAGATGGAAAAACTAATCATTAACTTTATATGGAAAGGGAAGAAGCCCCAGATAAGTAAAGCTCTATTGAAGAAGAAGAATAAAGCAGGACTTGCACTACCTGACTTCAGAACCTACTATACAGCTACAGTAGTCAGTCTGGTACTGGTACAGTGACAAATACATTGACCAATGGAACAGAATTGAGAACCCAGATGTAAATCCATCCACCTACAGTCACCTGATCTTCTACAAGGGACCAAAGTCCATCAAATGGGGAGAAGATAGTATTTTTAACAAATGATGCTGGCAAAGGTGGATAACCATCTTCCAAAAAAATGAAACAGGACCCGTACCTCATACCATATACAAAAACTAATTCAAAATGGATCAAAGACCTAAATATAAAGCCAAAAACTATAAAGTTCATAGAAGAAAAAATAGGACCAATGCTACAGGCCTTAATACACGGCATTAACAGGATACAAACCATAACCATCAACACACAAACCCCAGAAGATAAACTAGATTACTGGGATCTTCTACAAATGAAACACTTATGCTCATCAAAAGACTTCATCAAAAAAGTAAAAAGAGAATGTACAGACTGGGAAAAAATTTTTGGACATTACAAGTCAGACAAAGGTCTAATCTCTAAAATCTATAAGAAAATCCAACACCTCTACAACAAAAAGACAATCCAATTAAAAAATGGGCAAAGGAAATGAACAGACACTTCACTGAACAAGACATTCAAGCGGCCAACAGACACATGAGGAAATGCTCGAGATCACTAGCCATTAGAGAAATGCAAATTAAAACCACAATGAGATACCATCTCACCCTGGCATTACTGGCATGAATCAAAAACACTGGAAATAACAAATGTTGGAGGGGCTGCAGGGAGATTAGAATTCTTATGCACTGCTGGTGGGAATGCAAAATGATACGACCATTTTGGAAAATGATATGGTGCTTTCTTAGAAAGCTAGAAATAGAAACACCATACAATCCAGCAATCCCACTCCTAGAAATGTATCCTAGAGAAATAAGAGCCATCACACGAATAGACATATGCACACCCATATTCATTGCAGCATTGTTCACAATAGCAAAAAGATGGGAACAACCTAGATGCCCATCAACAGGTGAATGGATAAACAAACTATGATACATGCACACAATGGAGTATTATGCAATGATAAAGAACAACGATGAACCTGTGAAGCATCTCATAACATGGATGAAACTGGAGGACATTATGCTAAGTGAAATAAGTCAATCACAAAAAGACAAATATTGTCCTCTACTGTAAAAATTCATGTAAAAGTTTACACACAAAAAGAAACAATCTTTGTTGGTTACCAGGGATGGGAGGGATGGGTGGGGGGGAGTTAAATAGACAGTAGATAAGTGGTAACTTTGGTGAAGAGTAAGACAGTACACAGTACTGGGGAAGCCAGCACAACTTGTACAAGGAAGGTCATGGAAGCTCCATAGACACATCCAAACTCCCTGAGGTACTGAATTGCTGGGCGGAGGGCTGTGGGGACCATGGTCTCGGGGAACATCTAGCTCAATTGGCGTCACACAGTTTATAAAGACAGTGTTCTACATTCTACCTTGGTAAGTATCGTCTGGGGTCTTAAAAGCCTGTGAGCAGCCATCTAAGATACTCCACTGGTCTCACCTCTTCAGGAGCAAGGGAGAATGAAGAGAACAGGATACAAGGAAAAGGTTAGTCCAAAGGACTAATGGACCACAGCTACCACAGCCTCCACCAGACTGAGCCCAGTACAGCTAGATGGTGCCCAGCTACCACCACTGACTGCTCTGACTGGGATCACAATACAGGGTTCTGGAGAGAGCTGGAAAAGGATGTAAAACAAAATTCTAACTCACACACAAAAAAAGACCAGACTTACTGGCCTGACAGAGACTGGAGAAACCCTGAGAGTACGGCCCCCAGACACCCTTTTAGCTCAGTGGTGAAGTCACTCCTGAAGTTCACTATTCAGCTGGGGATTGGACAGCCTCATAAAACAAAAAGGGACTAATGAGGCACAGCAGTCCAGGGACAAGGACTAGTAGACAGGAGCGGACAAGAAAGCTAGGGATAGGGAACCCAAGGTTGAGAAGGGACAGTGTTGACATGTCATGGGGTTGTTAACCATTGTCATAGGGCAATATGTGTCCTAACTGTTTAATGAGAAACTATTTGTTCTGCAAACCTTCACCTAAGGTACAAAAAAAAGAATTATCTATGTGAGATCAAGTTGACGACAGCAACTAAAAGGTTTGATGGGAAGCCTAGGGGGCAGTGAGTTGAAGATAATGGTGATGGAATAATTTCAAAACGGATAGTGAGAATAGCAGCACAACTGGAAGAATGTAATTGATGTAACTGAATTGTACATGTAGAAACTTTTGAAATGGTGTAACTTTGGCTATATATTTTCACCAAAAAAAAGTTTCTCCAAGGTCGAGAAAGGAGAGTGTTGACCTGTCGTGCGGTTGTTAACCAATGTCATAACACAATATGTGTACTGACTGTTTAATGAGAAACTATTTGTTCTATAAACCTTCAACTAAAGTACAATAAAAAGAATCTTTCTTATTACTTTTATTTATGTAGTTATTTATATTTTCAAAGCTACATAATATTCCAGTGTGTAGATGTACCAGAGTACATTCAACTTTCTATCTTGTGTTTAGGTTATTTCCACTCTTTTTGCTAATGTCACAATTAATAACTTTGTGCTTATGTTTATTTCTATTATTGGGGCTGTATCTTCAGGCTAAATTCCTAGAAGTGGGATTGCTGCATCAAATGGTAAATGAATGCATAATATTAATTTTTTGTAAATAATTCCAAATTCCCCTTCATTGTGATTGTACCATTTTGCATTCCCACTAGTAACCTATGAGGTTGCTTTTCTTCCCCATCTCTCCCCAACAGAGTTTGTGGTCAATTTTTGGTGAATAATTTGGTAAGTAAGAAATGGTACATCAGTATATTTTAATTTTTTTCCTCTTAATATGAGTGAGGTTAAGCATTTCTTCATATTTTAAAGGGCCATTTGTATATCATTTTGTGTAATGTTTATGATTTCTCCATTTATTCTTTTGTGTTTTTTTTCTTTCATTCTCCCATTGAAGAGCTCTTTATATATTAAATCAGTTTTTCCATTATGATTCATATGTTTTTTGCCCACCCCTAGGTCATGAAGACAGTCTCCTATGTAACCTTCTACAAAAATAGTTCAATAATAACTTTCTATAGTGATAGAAATGTTCTTTCTTTCCACGTACTAGCCACACGTGGCTATTGAGCACTTGAAATATGGCCAGTGCAACTGAGGAAGTGCATTTTAATTCCAGTTATTCAAAGACAGCTTTAGTTACATACAACAAATTTTATATATTCTATTGTCATTATACTTCAAAATATTTTCTGGTATTTTATTGAGAATTCTTCTTTTACTTATGATTTAATTTTGAAACTTTTGGGGATTTTCTAGCTACCTTTTAGTTACTGATTCAAACTTAATTCTATTATAGCTAGAAAACACTCTATTATTTCAATTACTTGAAAAATGTTGAGATTTGCTCTATATGAATTCCGGTATATTAAAATTTGGGGAGATAGTCCATGTGCACTAATACATATTCTGTAGTTGATTTCAGTGCTCTAGTGGCATTGTGGTTAAGAGCTCAGCTGCTAACCAAAACGTCAGCAGTTCAAATCCACTAGCCACTCCTTGGAAACCCTATGGGGCAGTTCTACTCTGTCCTGTAAGGTTGCTGAGTCAGAATCGACTCAATGGCAATGCTTCTTTTATTTTTTTGTAATGTCAATTAAGGCAAAGTTTATTGATCTTTCAAGTATTCTATATTTTTATTGATTTTTTTGTCTGCTTTACCTATAACTTTCTGGAAAATCTGTGTTAAAAATCTTTCACTGTGATTATGGATTTGCCTATTTCTCTATTAATTGTCTCTATTTTTGCTCTAAATATTTTCAAGCTATGTAATAAAGTACATACAGATTTTAAATTGTTTTCTATTCTTGGTGAATTGACCCTTTTGTCATTATGAAATGCCTCTCTTTACCTCCAGTAACACTTCCTGTCTTAAAATTTACTGTGTCTAACATTAGCATAGCTACATCAACTTTATTTTGATTACTGTTTAAATGGTTACTTTTTTTTCTTGACTTTCCAATTTTCTGTATGTCCTTATATTTACACCTGTGTCTCTTGTAAGCAGTATATAATTGGCAATAATTCTCTATCTTGACAATCTTGGACTCTGAATTGGTGAGTTTAATAAGTTTATTGCTAATTTAATTAATTAGTGACACATTTGGGCTTAAATATGCTAGCATATTCTTTTATTCTATTTCTCCCAATTGCTCTAGAGAAAAGGATTTGTCTCCTTTCTTGTTTTGTTTTGGATTTATCAAGCATTTTCGTTACTGTATATTTCTCCTTTATTAGCTTTTAAATTATGCATTCTTTCATTTTAAAAATATTTAACTAATTAATTAATTTGCATACGTGTTTATCTATTTAGTCGTTCATTCATTTATTTTTGTTGGTTCTTCCATGAATCTCTGGTTTCTTAAGTTTTATATAAATTAACGTTTGAACTACTTCCTGACAATGAAATGGCATTAGGACACTTTAATTGTTCTCTTCTCACTCTTGTGTTATTTTTGACATGCATTTTGATTAAATGCCATCATACATTATTTTTGTTGATTTTTATAGTCACTACTTATTTGAATGCATTCACATTTTTACCATTTACATTGTTATTCAACTTCTTTCCTCTGAGATGATATTCTTTCTGCTTAAGTAAAACTTACCAGCAATCCTATTATTAAGGTTTTGCTGGCATCAAAACTTTGCTATTTTGTTTTTGTCTGTAGGGAAATCTCTTTCTTTGATCTTAATTTGTAAAGTTTTTTTGTTTTGTTTTGTTTTTTGGCTAGGAGAATCTAGTGTAGCAGCTTTTTAAAACTTTTCCTCCATTTTTTTAAGTTATTATGTCATTTTCTTCTGGCTTCTATTGTTTTGGTTAAAAAGTAAGTTAACATCTTCTAATTGTTCTTTCAAAAGTGGTTTGCCTTTATTTCTCTGGGTTTTTAAGATTTTCTCTTTACATTGGTATTTCATTAATTTTACCATAATGCAGCTAGCTGTGTTTTTCTTTGTTCTTATCTTGTTAGAGTTTCACAGTGTTCCTTAAATCTGTGGCTTAATGTCTTTCATCAGTTTTAAATAATTTTTACTTGTATTCAGTTCTTTTTTCTTGTCCTGAGAGTTTGCGTGTGTGTGCATATGTATGTATGTGTATGTATATATGTGTGCGTGTGTGTGTGTATATACATATATATACATTTGGACTCTCTATTTATCATATATCTCTTATTCTCTTTTCTACATTTGCGATCCTTTTTTGATATTTTTTATTGACTTATCTTTCAGAATCACCAGTCCTTTCTCTAACTATATCTATTCTTCTGTTAAATCTATTTATTATGTTCTTAATTTTAATTATTGTGATTTTTAGCTCTAGAATTGCCATTTGACTCCTTTTATAAATCACATTTCTCTGATGCATTCTCTGTCTTACCATCTGTTTTCTTGAAGGTATAAACCATAGTCATTTTAAAGTTTGTTTATGATTTTTTTCAATAGTTGTATGACCTGTGAGTATGTTTCTATTGTCTGTTTTTCCTTTGGTTTTCTCTCTTTGCCTGTCTGGAGATTTTTTTAAATTATATGCCAGATATTTTGCATGAAAAATTGTAGAAGCTTTAAATGAGGTAATCTTTCCTCAGCAAGGATTTAGTTTAGCTTTTGGTATGTAGTTGGTGTAGGAGCTAATCACCTTGACCTGATTTGGTAGCTGGTTTTAGGCTTTATCTTCTTATTTGCTATTATTCCTAGGATATACTCCTTCACTGTTGGTGGGCCTTGAACTCCATTTTTTAATCTTCAAGCAGCATTGTAATTCTCTGTCTCTTAGCAGCTGCTTTCTTTTGGCTTCTGAGCCTTTCCACACATTGCATATGCATTAACTAATTACTCAAGGGGAAAACTTGCAAAGAAAAATGGACTTAGAAAGTCCTCCTTTTCTCTAAAATTCTGTGTCCCCAAGTTTCAGTTGCCTTGATAGCTGTCTGACGTGTTCAAGCAGTTTTTAAATTTTATCCAGCTTTGATTTTTGTTCTTAGTGGGAGGATGGTCTGTGACAAGCTAGTTCTTCATATGTACAAGTATGAAGTTCTAGATATTTTTAGAAGTCTATGTTAATGCTCACTCCTCCATGAAGTTTTATTCCTATGATCCCATCTGAAATAATAACTCCCTCCACTAAATTCCTATAAATATATTGTTAATAGGACAGAATCTAGAGCCATTTGAATCAACTTCTGCCCTGGCTTTGGACAAATTACCTAGTTTCCTCCTACCACAGTTTTCTCATTTATAAGGTGGAGATAATAGTTATTTTTATGTATTATGTCACAGTGCTGTTAGAACGTTGAATTAGATAGTATATATATAAATCACTTACACAGTAAGCAAATAATAAGCATTACATAAGTGCTAAGTGTTATATATTGTTAGTAATATTATTAGTAATGTAATAGTACCTTTCATTAAATACATTGCTAATAGCTATTTGAGCACATAGGTACCTGACAAGACTGTACATTACTTGATAGAAGGAAATGTCTTCTTCATCTTTATTTCCCAGCTCCTTCATATTCTTGCATGAAGTATCTATGTGTTGTATTGGTGAATGAATGCAAAATTAATTCTATAGACCCAGACTGGTGGACTCAATGGAATGAAATAATCATTTTTTTTGAAAGACCCATGGCAGGGGGAAGTTTAGCTATTGTAAATGAGATATTGACACTATCTCTAGATATTACGTATCCATGTTAATATATTTTTAGTTCCTTGAAAGCAGAACATTGCTTTTTTTAATCTCTTTATCTCCAGCAGTTAGTGCAGCTTTTAGTAAATCATACATCAATAGTTCAGCTTTTGGTAGACCCTCAATTAATGTTCGCCGCATGACTGAAAGAATGATCATTTGGTCTTGCTATCACTGATTATCTAAAGTTGTCCTTTAACAAGTACTTGTGTATTTGTACTTATATTTCAACTTACCAAATCTTCTCCAGAATTAGAAGAGTATCTGGGCTATTTTTTCTTTAACAATCGAGTTTTATTTCGCTTTTTCAGTGTGCTGTAATTGCCACTGACTCCTCATTTTAAAAGTGTCACCAGTTGTGCGTTACTGTTATGATGAGCTCTTATAACACAAGCGTGGTCCAGGTGTCCGTAGACCAACAGACCACATAATGTAAACAGTACCTCTCCTGCCACAGAATGCAATGAAAGATTTGTGTATTTTTCTTTTAAGCCAAGATTGATCTTTTTTAACTTTTGATCTTAATCTTTATTTTTCATTACATTAGCCAAAGTCTCGTGAATTTTATTTTTTATATATTGCCTTCCTAGATGTCCTTTGATGATGAGAAGAAAACTTTCAAAGGCTCTATCTGGACAGCAGAGCACCGCACAGCTGTGATGCTCTTTTTTTCCTCTGCCTTACCCTGCCTTACCCTGAAGAAAGTACTCCTTTAGGCTCAAACTCCTGAAATTGAAGTGTCTCTTAGGATGTGCTTTGGTCAAAGCAAAAAAAACTTATTTAAATTCCATTCCAGGTGCAGCTTCCCTTTACTTTATAGATTGAACCGGGAAGTATCATTGGGAAGGGAAAGGGGATCATGAGTATTTAAAGTTTATCACAAATGAGAAGTTTCTGAACAAAGCCTGCCCGTGAGACTGAGGTTTGCGTACATTGTCTCTTGAAATCAATAAGCAGAAAGAAGTGCACACCAGACAAGTGAAGCAAACAAGGGAAAGCCAGCCCATGCCTCATTACCACCCTGAGAAATGCCAGTACCAACGGCCTCTTTTTTAACCTGTTGGTCACCTTTTGACATTTTTCCTTTAAGTCACACAGGCCTTGTGGCTCACACAACAGAAAAATTATTTCTTGAGTCAATTATAATTGATTCTTCTTGTCTTTCTCACAGGTTTTTGAAATGAAGGAAATATATGAGAAAGATATATGTTAGTTAAAGATAAAAGAAATACCTGGCATAAAATGACTGATTCCCAAGATTAATATTTTCTCAGAAGGGAGTGCAGTGGGTCTGTGGATGAATTATGTTTATAACAACAGTATTAAGTATTTACTAATTAATTAATTATTAATCCTTGTGGATTAATAATTAATTGTGGAGGATTAATTGTGGAGCCCTGGTGGTGAAGTGGTTAAGAGTTACGGCTGCTAACCAAAAGACTGGCAGTTTGAATCCTCCAGCTGCTCCTTGGAAACCCCATGGGGCAGTTCTACTCTGTCCTATAGAGTCGCTGTGAAGTGGAATCGACTTGTTGGCAATGAGTTTGTTTTTTTCTTTTTTTTCGGTGGGGGGTGTGTGTGCCAGACACTGCGAAATGGCAAGTGAATTTACTACACTTTCCATGATGTCAGTTTGAGCCCTGATGGTGCAGTGGTTAAGCACTCAGCTAACCAAAAGTTCGGCGGTTTGAGCTCACTAGCCGCTCCTGGTGGGGAAAGATAAGCAATCTGCTTCCGTAAAGATCACAGCTTTGGAAACCCTATGGAGCAGTTCTATAGAGTCCTATAGGGTCGCTATGAGTCGGAGTGGACCCAACAAGCACACAACAACAACAATGTAGTCAGAACACCAAGCTCTAATCAGCTCTAACCACAGAACAATGCTATAGGATGTGAATATATAAACCATATCATATAGCTATAAGAGTTGGTTACTGTTTAAATGAAATACTCCCAAGTATTTCTCACTTCTGTTGCTTTCATCATACTACACACAAAATTATGGTGGACACTGATGAATGAATGATGTGCAATCCATTGTTCTCATTGTCATTGAAAGCATATTATGCATTCAGCGATGGACTCATTTCTTCAACAAATGTTATGATTCTATTGTATGTAAGAACAATCTTTCTGAATACACACTCCACTTCAATGTATTTCGTATCGTTAGGATTAGTTGGTCCAAGAGAGGGATCATCAAACTTTTTCTGTAAAGAACCAGGCTGAAATATCTTGGGTGCTGAGGGCCACGTATGTCTGTCTGGTGGTGGCTTTTCTTATCCTCCTTCTCCTCTTCCTCCTCCTCTTATACCTCTTCCATTTCCTCCTCTTACTTCTCCTTCTCTTCCTCCTCCTCCTCAGCCCTTTAAAAATGTAAATATTATTTGTCATGGATTGAATTATGTCCCCCAAAAAATATGTATATCAATTTGGCTGGGCCATGATTCCCAGCATTGTGTGGTTGTCTTTCATTTTGTGACTGTAATTTTGTGTTAAACAGGATTAGGGTGGGATTGTATAATACCCTTACATCCCTGATCCAATGTAAAAGGGCGTTGCCCTAGGGTGTGGCCTGCACCACCTTTTATCTTACAAGAGATAAAAGGAAAGGGAAGCAAGCAGAGAATGGGGGACTTCATACTGCCAAGAAAGCAGTTTCGGGAGCAAAGCGTGTCCTTTGGGCCTGCGGTCCCTGCGTGGAGAAGGTCCTAGTCTGGGGGAACATGGTTGAGAAGGCGGACAGAGAGAGAAAGACTTCCCCTGGAACTGATGCCTGAATTTGGACTTTTAGCCTACTTTACTATGAGGAAATAAACTTCTCTTTGTTAAAGCCATCCACCTGTGGTATTTCTGTTATAACAGCACTAGATGACTAAGACATTATTGTTAGCTCATGGACCATAAAAAAACAGGGCTTGAGTCAAATTTGGCCAGTGGGATATAGTTTGCCAACCTTGTTCTAGGGAATGTCTTTATTAGAATAGTTCAAGCTGAGCTTTAACACTCACTGTTGTCTTCTTTGGGGTCCCGCTGTCACCATGAGGGGAAGATTGGCCTTCATCTTTCTCTTTTCATGATTAGGTTTCTGCCCCAGTGTCCAGTGGGTAACTGTTTAAACACACATTTATATTTAGGGAACATTTTTCTACTAAACATAATCTTCATGATTACAATTGCACCTAAACTGAAGATCCCTTCAATATTATTATGCAGAGCAATTTTTCCCCTCATTGACTCAAACCTCTCTAACATAGACTTTTATATTTCCTTTTCAGTGATAGAAAATCTATTAAGGTGATTTTTCGTATCAAAAAAGCAGTATGCTTTAAAGTATTTTTGAGTAACAAAAACTCTCCAAGTTTTAAGTATTACTGCTAAGTCTCTAGTTTCTGTCCTTCAAGATCTCAAGATAGTCTTGGGTCCAGTCTTAGAAACTATAAATACAGTCTAAATACAGTCACATACAGACATGCAAGCATAGTCACAGAGACCCACACGTGTCATGACAATGAAAACATTAGATTAAATTTTGTATTATGGTTCTTAGAATCAATACCACTTGTTTAGTGATATATTTAAGACATGTATAAAGAGCACTGGTGGCGCAATTGTTAAGCACTCAGCTGCTAACCGAAAGGTCGGCAGTTGTCACCCACCAGCAGCTTCTCAGGAGAAAAGACGTGTGGATCTGCTCCCATTGAGATTATAGGTTAGGAAACCCTATGGGGCAGTTTTATCCTGTTCAATAGGGTCACTGTGAGTCAGAATCAACTTAACAGCACACAACAATAATATATGTGTGTGCTGTATTATATTGAAATTAAGAATGTTAAATGACTGTATCGGTTAGGATATGTAGGTGTTTAACAGACACCCAAAATAACAGTGGTTTAAACAAGATAGAAGTGTATTTCTTGCTCGCTTGAAAGTCCTGATGTAATAGTTCATAGATAATATGGTAACTCCATAGTGAAATAAGACCCAGGCAAATTCTGTCCTTCTGCTCTTTCATCTCTGGGATAGTTTCCTTGCCGTCATGATCCAAGATATGACTCCCTGTAGTGCAATGAATTACTTAATATGGCCTTTCTAGTCTTGGTCTTTGTGACTCACACACAATGACTGAGATTGAGTAGGACTATGCAAATAAGGTATATGGAACCTGTGATGGTTGGGGTTATGTCAACTTGGAAAGGCAATGATTCTCGTTACTGTATGGTTGTCCTCCCTTTTATGCATTGTAAATTCTAACCTCTACATGTTAATGAGGCAGGACTGGTGTAGGGTGTATCCTGAGTCACAGCCTTGCAGGAGGGTGTGATTCAAGCCCCATCCTTACTCTAGTTATGCCCTTCCCTGGGGTGTGGCCTGCATCTAAGGTATATATGTGGGTGCCCTGGTGGGGCTTTTTCTCTCTGCATCTGGATCCCACATCCAGGCTGTGATGGTCTAACCTCCTGTTCTTGGGACTTAAGCCAGAAGCCTGCCATCTTACTTGTGATTCTGGGATTCTCCGGCCTCCACAGCCCCGTGGGCTGGCAGCCTATGGTCTGACTTGATTCACCAGCTTCCGCAGCCTTGTGAGCCAATAGCCTGTGATCTAACCTGCCAGTTCAGGTTCATCAGCCCCTGCAGCCACGTGGGTGGGGAGAAGCCTATGCCTGACCCATGGATTTGGGACTTGCCAGCCTCTGCAACCACATGAGCCATTTCCTCCATATCGTTTGTGAGTACTGTGAGATGTTTCAGGGAATTACAGAACTCAAAGATGGAAGGAAAAGTACTGAGGAGGAGGAGGAGGAGGAGTAGTTGATGTTAGCGATGATGAAGTGGTATAGCAATTTGGAAAATTTGGACATTTGAGATATCTTTAACCTTCGCCTCATAGGAACCAGCTTTGTGCTGATCCTGGTAAAAGAAATTATTCATTTACTCCCGTACACAAAGGACCAAAGAAGGGACATATGCACCTCATAAAGAAGCAATTCCAGAAGCTGTACACATCACTGCTCCCCATACCCCGGCCATAACTTAGTTTCAGGCCATAAGTAGCTGCAAGGGTAGGTTGAGAAATATAATTTTTTGATAGGCGTGAAACACATGTGCTCAAGAGGAGAATAGGTAACAAGAAGCAAACAACTGTCTATCTTCACAGTGATCAGAAGAGTTGAAAACCATGCAGGGATATTTACACAAATGGAATTTTCTAAAAAGAGAAAACCATAGAAATACTCTAGCGCAGTAAGTAGACTAAATAAACATCCCATTAAAAGCTATTTGGAGATATTCAGTAAGGGCTTGATGACCTTACTTAGAAGACACTAAAAGGCAAATAAAATTAACAGGGTACATTTTTTATATCAACACAGTGAGATTTTTAACTAGCAGTAAGAGTGAGAGGGACATTTGTGGTTTGGAGCATCCAGCACCCATTCTCTTTTTTTCTGGTTAGCAGCATCCCCAGTTTCCTTTGGAAGATTCAATCCTATTCTACTGAATGCAGTCTCAGTGGACCGACCAATAAGGTACTCTGCGCAATTGATAGGCCTGGGAGCTAAGGTACGCCAATGAAATTCTCTCTCGAGACATTGAAACCTAATCAAAACGATGCTAGGTTGGGAGAAAAGGTTGGAGTGGTTTATTCCTGTGGCTCCCTGATGAGCTGTGGACCCCATAGTTTCCCCAGTTCCCACTCTCCTTGGACCCTACATCTACATACCTATTTTTTCTTCCAGTGAGCCACTCCAAATAATCCCAACAAATTCTGTTTATACTTTATTAGGATGCATTATAACTTGCTATTTGCAAAAAACAACAAAAATCTAGCTATATCTCAATAATAAATTCTGTACTGGAGGTGAGTGTTATATACATACGCCAACACACATGTGCACACATACACACACACGGGTGGGACTCATGAAAAAGAGAACAGAAATGACTCCATGTTTCTGTCTTTTGTGTATCCTTTTGATCTGTTTTGTTTTTCTGGACATATTTGCTGAAGGATATGATATCCTACTAATCCTACTAATCATTGAGAAACAATTCGAAGAGATGTTGATAGCTAGGAGAAAAAACATATGCCTTGGTAGATGGGGAAAGGTAAAATGAAACATTTTTAGGCCAGATGGAATATCTACCCAGCAGCCTAATGATTTGAAGAAAGTGGTTTTTCTGAGTTATATACAAGCTTAGTGTTTTTAGGGCTCTTGTTCCTAAGGATAAAATCATGCAATACAAATGAAAACACAATGCATGTATTAAATGCCTCTGGTTATATTAACACTGAGGGCTCTTTTCTTTATATATGTGTCTTTATTATTGCTTTTCTATTGTCATTTTAAAAAATGAATTCCTAACAGAGACCTCCTAGAAGGTACTTTAGGCTTAATGGCTATTGCATTTTTGAAAGTGTTCACAGGGTCAAATTGATTCAATTATTTTCATTTGTATGAAAGGAACAAACATTTCTGAGAGTCTACTATGTTGCTTCTTAACCTGGTTTATACAGCTTTTTAACACGCAGATTTCCAGAGCATTTAAAGTCCTTCTCCCACTCGTATGATTTTGATACATCTAGTAAGTGCTAGGAGCCCTGGTGGCATAGTAGTTAAGAGTTCAGGCTGCTTACCAAAAGTTCAGCAGTTCAAATCCACCAGCTACTCCTTGGAAACCCTATGGGATAGTTCTACTTTGTCCTATAGGGATGCTATGAGTCTCAATCGACTCGACCGCAATGAGTTTAGTAAGTGCTAGTGATTATGCCATATGTTTCATATATGAAACAAAGACAGTCAGAATGCTGTTGTTGTTGTTAGGCCCCATCAAGTCAGTTCCGATTCTTAGAGACCCTATACACAACAGAACGAAACACTGCCCGATCCTGCGCCATCCTAACAATTGTTGCCATGCTTGAGCCCGTTGTTGCAGCCGCTGTGTCAATCCATCTCATTGAGGGTCTTCCTCTTTATTGCTGACCCTGTACTTTACCAAGCATGATGTCCTTCTCCAGGGACTGATCCTTCCTGATAACATATCCAAAGTATGTGAGACGTAGTCTTGCCATCCTTGCTTCTGAGGAGCATTCTGGTTATACTTCTTCCGAGGCAGATTTGTTCATTCTTTTGGCAGTCCATGGTGTATTCATTATTCTTCACCAACACCACAATTCAAAGGCATCAATACTTCTTCAGTCTTCCTTATTTATTGTCCAGCTTTCACATGCATATGAGGCGATTGAAAAAACCATGGCTTGGGTCAGGTGCACCTTGGTCCTCAAAGTGACATCTTTACTTTTCAACACTTTAAAGAGGTCTTCTGCAGCAGATTTGCCCAGTGCAATGGGTGTTTTGATTCTTGACTGCTGCTTCCATGGGCTTTGATTGTGGACTCAAGTAAAATGAGATCATTGGCAACTTTAGTCTTTACCCTGTTTATCATGATGTTGCTTATTGGTCCAGTTGTGAGGATTTTTGTTTTCTTTATGTTGAGGTATAGCCCATAACTGAAGGCTGTGGTCTTTGATCTTCCTCAGCAAGTGCTTCAAGTCCTCTTTACTTTCAGCAAGCAAGGTTGTGTTATCTGCATATCACAAGCTGTTAATGAGCCTTCCTCCAATCCTGATGCCCCATTCTTTTTCATGTAGTCCAGCTTCTTGGATTATTGGTACACCATGAGGATAGAATAAGTAAGGTGAAAGGATACAACCCTAAAGCACACCTTTCCTGCTTTAAACCATGCAGTATCCCTTTGTTCTGTTTGACAAACTGCCTCTTGATCAATGTACAGATTCTTCATGAGCACAATTAAGTGTTCTGGAATTCCCATTCTTCACAATGTTATCAATAATTTGTTATGATCCACACAGTCAAATGCATTAGCATAGTCAATAAAACACAGGTAAACATCCTTCTGATATTCTCTGCTTTCAGCCAGGATCCATCTGACATCAGCAATGATATCCCTGGTTCCATGTCCTCTTCTGAATCCGGCCTGAATTTCTGGCAGTTCTCTGTTGATATACCGCTGCAGCCACTTTTGAATGATCTTCAGCAAAATTTTACTTGCGTGTGATATTAACAATATTGTTTGATAATTTCCACATTTGGTTGGACCACCTTTCTTGGGAATAGGCATAAATATGGATCTCTTCCAGTCGGTTGGCCAGGTAGCTGTCTTCCAAATTTCTTGGCATAGATGTGTGAGCACTTCCAACACTGCATCCATTTGTTGAAACAACTCAGTTGGTACTCCGATTCCTGGAGCCTTGTTTTTCGCCAACGCCTTCAGTGCAGCTTGGACTTATTCCTTTGGTACCATCAGTTCCTGATCATACATTACCTCCTGAAATGGTTGAAGATCAACAAATTCTTTTTGGTACAGTGACTGTGTGTATTCCTTCTAGCTACTTTTATGCTTCCTGTGTCATTCAATGTTTTGTCCACAGAATCCTTCAAAATTGCAACTCGCTTGAATTTTTTCTTCAGTTCTTTCAGCTAGAGAAATGCTGAGAGTGTTCTTCTCTTTTGATTTTCTATCTCCAGGTCTTTGTGCATGTCATCATAATACTTTACTTTGTCTTCTCGAGCCTCCCTTTGAAATCTTCTGTTCAGCTCTTTTACTTCATTTTTTCCTTTTACTTTAGCTACTCAATGTTCAATAGCAAGTTTCAGAGTCTCTTCTGACATCCATTTAGGTCTTTCGTTTCTCTCCTGTCTTTTTAATGACTTCTTGCTTTCTTCATGTGTGATGTCCTGGATGTCATTCCACAACTCGGCTGATCTTTGGTCATTAGCAGTGTTCAGCGCGTCAAATCTGTTCTTGAGGTGGTCTCTAAATTCCAGTGGGATATGCTGAGGTTCGTACTTTGGCTCTTGTGGACTTGTTCTTATTTTCTTTGGTTTCAACTTGTACTTGCATATGAGCAATTGACGGTCTGATACACAGTCAGCCCCTGGCCTTGTTCTGACTGATGATATCAAGTTTTCCATTGTCTCTTCCCACAGATGTAGGTGATTTGATTCCTGTGTATTCCATCTGGCGAGGTCCACGTGTATAGTCGCCATTTATGTTGGTGAAAAAAGGTATTTTCAATGAAGACATCTTTGGATTTGCAAAATTTTATCATGCAATCTCCAGCATCGTTTCTATCACCACAGCCGTATTTTCCAGCTACCAATCCTTCTTCTTTGTTTCCAACTTTTGTATTCTAATCACCAATAATTATCAGTGCATCCTGATTGCATGTTTGATCAATTTCAGACTGTGGAAGTTGGTGAAAATCTTCAATTTCTTCATCTTTGGCCTTAGTGGTTAGTGTGTAAATTTGAATAATAGTTGTATTAACTGGTCTTCCTTGTAGGCATATGGATATTATCCTACCACTGACAGTGTTGTACTTCAGGATAGATCTTGAAATGTTCTTTTTGACGATGAATGCAACATCATTCCTCTTCAAATTGTCATTCCCGGCATAGTAGACCATACGATTGTCCAATTCAAAATGACCAGTACAAGTCCATTTCAGCTCACTAATGCCTAGGATATCAATGTTTATGCATTCCATTTCATTTTTGACAATTTCCAGTTTTCCTAGATTCATACTTGGTACATTCCCCATTCCGATTATTAACAGATGTTTGCAACTGTTTCTTCTCATTTTGAGTTGTGCCACATCAGCAAATGAAGGTCCTGAAAGCTTGACTCCATCCCCATCATTAAGGTCGACTTTACTTTGAGAAGGCAACTCTTCTCCAGCCGTACTTTGAGTGCCTTCCAACCTGAGGAGTTCATCTTCCAGCACTAAAGTAGACAGTGTTCTGCTGCTATCCATAAGGTTTTCACTGACTAATTCTTTTCAGAAGTAGACCGCCAGGTCCTTCTTCTTAGTCTGTTTTAGTCTGGAAGCTCAACTGAAACCTGTCTGCTATGGGTGACCCTGCTGGTATTTGAATACTGGTAACATAGTTTCCAGCATCACAGCAACACACAAGCCCCCACAGCATGACAAACTGACAGATGAGTGGGAGACAGCCAGAATAGTGGAGCAATTAAAAGCCCAGGCTCTGGTTCAAATCCTGCCTAATCATGAAAGTGTTTAGGTAACTTTGAGCACTTTACTTAACCTCACTGTGACTCCAGTTCATCTGCTATAAAATGAGGATAGTATTTGTACTTGTTTCATTCGGTTGTGCCTTCTATGTAATCAGCAGTTTGAATCTACCAGCCGCTCCTTGGAAACTCTATGGGACAGTTCTACCCTGTCCTATAGAATGGCTGTGAGTCGGAATTGACTCGACAACAGCAGTTTGGTTTGGTTTTCTATGTAATTAGCACTTAATGATTGTAGATTGTATAAGAGCTGATTTAAAATCCTTATAAAACTATTGAAGCTACAATATTTTAATTTTACATATGGGGAAATTTTAAATATCAGACAATTAAAACTGCAAAATCATTTTTCCAATGTCATCCATTTACCACCAAGATAAGATGTGATACATTAGCAATGATGGAGAATGTATAATCAGAAAAAATTCTGGGAGGAATTTTGGTCATGGTAACTTCAAAATGGCATGGAGCAGCTAGGTAGAAATGTCTGGTAGTCAATTGTATAATGTGGCTCTGCATCTCAGAGACATCATGACCCAGGAGTATTCATTTGTGGTCTTTGGCACATAAATGTGGGTTGAACCCATGAGTGTGAGTGAGCTCGTGCAGGAATCATATATAGATACAGATGCTATATCTTTGTAGACACATAGAGAATAAAAGAATGCTGAGTACATAGTTCTTAAGAACTTCAACTTTTTAGGGGACAAATAGTCAAAGATGAGATTAAAAGAAGACTAAGAAGCCAGAGGAAAGAGTAAACTCTTAGAAAGTGTAATCATAGAAATTTACATTATGAATTAGAACTAGAGGCGGGAGTTTCAGAAGTAAATATTGGTTAAAAGTGTCAAATAACTGTAAGTTCAAGGAAAAGTGTGTCAAATGGTTTTGGAAATGTAAGGTTATTGGGGATCTCAGACACAACAGTTTAATTAGATTAAATAAGTCGGCATAGGAGTCCTGGTGGTAAAATGATTAAGAGGTCAGCTACTAACCAAAAGGTTGGCAGTTTGAACCTACCCAACTTCTCCGCAGGAGAAAGACCTGGCAGTCTGCTCCCATAGAGATTAAAACCAAACCAAACCCATAGCCATTGAGTCAATTCTGAATCAGAGTGTCCCTATAGGTCAGAGTAGAACTGCCCCACAGAGTTTCCAAGGCTGTAAATCTTTATGGAAGCAAACTGCCACATCTTTCTCCTGTGCAACAGCTGGTGGTTAATCAGTTGAGCGCTTAACCACTGAGCAACTAGGCCTCCTTCCTAAAAATTTCAGCCTAGAAAACCCTGTGGGGCAGTTCTACTTTGCCACATGAGGTCACTATGAATCAAAATCAACATGATGGCACCTAACAATAAGTTGGTATAGCAAAAATGTACTTCAAGAAGTTTGGTTATAAAATGAAACAATTCTAGATAGGGAAAGATATAAACTAGTTTTTATTTTTTTTAATGGGAAATATTTGTCTGTTTTATATTCAGGGGAAAGTGTCAGTAGAGAAGAGTTTGACAATAATGGAGAGAAAAAGGAAGAATTAATGAAGTGAGATCTTATCAGAGAAGGAATAAAAAGGAGATTCACACAAAAAAGGATTTGTCTTTCACTGAGAGAGAAAGAAAGGAGAGTGGATGCAGATGGAGATACATTTACAAATGGAGATGAATTTTGAGAAAGTAATGGATTGTGGCTAAATGACCTCAGCTTTCTCTGGCCATCTTTTTTTGACTTGAACTACGTTGAATGAGTATATGCATGTGTGTATACTTGGGTGTGTGTGTGTACGCACCCATAAGGTAAAGATATAAATATTTTGAGGGCTTTGCTCAATGGACTTATTACATTTCATCTTGTTGAGACAAAAAATGAGGCTACGAGTTAATACTAAGTTGGAGGATTTCATCTCTTTAAAATATGTAGATGGGACAAAAGTTAACAAGTAAGAGGAAGGAAGTTTATACTTTTATTTTCAAGTTAATTTTATATTGGAAAAAATTGAAGTTTTCCTTTTCATTTAATTCCCAATATTCTAAGAATCCAGTAAATTTTAGTAAAATATTGCTGTCATCTTATAATGTCTTCAACGATATTTTTGTCATTATATTTTTATTGGAGACTTTTTAAATTGAGTAACTTCATATTAATATGCCACATGTTCAAATTTCTTTTTTTTTAATTTTTTGCTTGCACTTCAGATGAAGGTTTACAGAGTGAACTAGTTTCTCAATAAACAATTAATACACATATTGTTTTGTGACATTGGTTGCCAACCCCACAACATGTCAACACTCTCCCCTTCTCAACCTTGCGTTCCCTATTACCAGCTTTCCTGTCCCCTTCCTGCCTTCTCATCCTTACCCTTGGGCTGGTGTGCCCCTTTAGTCTTGTTTTGTTTTATGGGCCTGTCTAATCTTTGGCTGAAGGTTGACCATCAGAAGTGACATCCTTATTGAGCTAAAAGTGTGTCCGGGGGCCATACTCTTCAGGTTTCGCCAGTCTTTATCAGACCAGTAAGTCTGGTCTTTTTTTTGTGAGTTAGAATTTTGTTTCACATTTTTCTCCAGCTCTGTGTAGGACTCTCTACTGTGACCCCTGTTAGAGCCGTTGGTTGTGGTAGCCGGACACCATCCAGTTGTGCTGGACTCAGTCTGGTAGAGGCTCTGGTATTTGTGGTCCATCAGTCCTTTGAACTAATCTTTCCCTTGTGTCTTTGGTTTTCTTTGTTCTCCCTTGCTCCAGATGGGATGAGAACAGTAGAGTATCTTAGATGGCTGTTGACACACTTT
The DNA here is from genome assembly GCA_030035585.1 of Dugong dugon. Lineage (NCBI taxonomy): Eukaryota > Metazoa > Chordata > Mammalia > Sirenia > Dugongidae > Dugong > Dugong dugon. The sequence goes on from CM057462.1 coordinate 133,069,471, forward strand.
TAAGACCCTGGATGCTACTCACCAAAGTAGAATGTAGAACATTTGCTTTATAAACTATGTTATGCCAATTGAGCTAGATATTGCCGAAGACCATAGTCCCCATAGCCTTCAGCCCAGAGATTTGGTTCCTTAGGGAGTTTGGAAGTTTCTATGGCACTTCCATGACCTTGCCTTTGACAAGTTGTTCTGGCTTCCACAGTATTGTGTACTGTCCTACCCTTCACCAAAATTACCACTTATCTATTGTCTATTTAGTGTTTTTCCCTCCCATCCCTCTCCTCCCTTGTAACCATTAAAGAATGTTCCTTTTTGTATGTAAACCTTTTCATGAGCTTTTATAGTAGTGGTCTCATACAATATTTGTCCTTTTATGATTGAATTATTTCACTCAGCATAATGCCTTCCAGATTCATCCATATTGTGAGATTCATCACAGATTCATCACTCTTCTTTATCTTAGTGTAGTATTCCACTGTGTGTGTGTACCATAGTTTGTTTATACATTCATCTGTTGATGGGCATTGTGATGGTTAAGATTGTGTGTGTCAGCTTGGCTGGGCCATGATTCTCAGTGTTTATATGTGATCACCCCCATAATGGGATCTGCTGTGAGTAGCCAATCAGTTGAAAGGGAGTTTCCTTGGTTGTGTAGCTTGCATCCAAATATAATTGGAAGTTCTGGCTTTTGCCCCCTCTGGATCCTATAGCTGCCTCTTGTTTGTCTGACCTCCAGTTCTTGGACTTGAGCTAGCAGCTTACCTTCTGACCTTGTGATTCATTGACCTTCACAGCCTGAGCAAGAGTCCTGCTCCCTGACCTGTCAATCTTTGGTATGCCAGCCCCTGCAGCTGCAAGAATCAAGAGAAACCTCTATCCTGATCCACAGACTTGGGACAGTCCAGCCTGTACAATTGTGTGAGCTGTCTCCTTGATATAAATCTCTCTATATATAGGTATATATTTATACACTTGACTGGTTTTACTTCTCTAGAGAACCCAGCCTAAGACAGGCACCTAGGTTGTTTCCATCTTTTTGCTATTGTGAACAATGCTGCAATGAACATGGGTGTGCATATGTCTATTCATGTGACAGCTCTTATTTTTCTAGGATATATTCTTATGTCAGATTTCTAAATAAATAGTCAATGACTCCTTTTTTGAAATGAAAGTATGGAGATGAAAACAAAAGGAAATTGTGTTTAAAGAAAATCTGAAAGTTTTACAAATCATGTACCAAACCTCAAAGACATGTGATGCTTCAAGCTTACTTACTCTTACTTAAAGTTAGGATCAAATTATCATATGAAAATATTATATACTCCTTTTCTATTTTAGGGGTATATCTCTGTGAGACATGGCTCTGTGGAAATATAAATCAACACAGAGTTGTATTCTATTTTTTGTCAGATTTTACAATCATTCTATTTCCTTTCAGTTCTATGAATAGTGGTTTTCATCCAAAGGTGATGAGGTGGTTTTGCTGTTGTTTCTATTGTGTACTATTTCTTTAAGGAAAAGGTTCAACTGTGAGCCAATCATATTTTTTCATTCACTGTGTCATACAGTTTTATTATCACGACCTTGAGCAAACCTAAGTACTTAAGTGTTTCTTGAATAAATTTAAAAAGCAGCCACTCTCTCTTTGTAAAAGGACAACCGTGAATGACCTTTAGTGAACAACATACCATTCAAAGGTGGAGTAATGAAAACAAAACGGATGTCAATCTTGTTAGTAAATTGCCAGGAGACATTGGGATGGAGTGGGCTCTGTAACAATTCTACAGAGCAGAAGCTGACTGCCTCCCCAAATGGGATTACTCCAAAGAAGTTGCAAATAAAAAAGGAAATCATCTACCAAAATGAATGTAACTTCATTTAATAGAGCATATGTGTAAAAAACAAAAATTATGCAGGAATATTTTAATGATATAAACTAACAAATATTTGTCAAAAGCCTCCCACTCAAGGACAAAATTTGTGACTAAGTAAGAGAAATACAAAACTGTTTGAAATTCTGGTATCTTATTGTTGAGTTGTGTGATTAGTTTGAAAATCATCTGAAGGCAAGAACTGAGTCATTATCATCCTTGTATTCCCCAAAGTGCTAAGAAAGTCCTTTGCTAATACTCCATGCTCAATACCTGTTTGTTAGATTGAATTGAATCCCATATCATTTGCAAAAGTCTGCAAGATCAGTCATTTCATACCAAAAAACCAAACTCATTACCATCAAGTAGAATTTCAATTGATAGCAACCCTATAGGACAGAATAGAACTGCACCATAGGGTTTCCAAGGCTGTAAATATTTATGGAAGCAGACTGCCACATCTTTCTTCCACAGAGTGACTGGTGGGTTTGAACTGCCAACCTTTTGGTTAGCGGCTGAAAGCTTTAACCACTGAGCCACTAGGGCCCCTTTAAATTTATAAGTCAGATATATATGTGTGTGTGTATATGTATGTATGTATATATATATATATATATATACACACACAATAATTATATTAAAAATAACTTAATCCAAATACTTGCTAAAAATGCAAAAGGACTTTGCCACATATACTGTCACTAGCAGATAAATAGAAAATGAAGGAAGCAGTAGTTTCCCGCATATATACCACCAATCCCATCTGTCATTCAGAGACACAAAAAAATGAGACCTAGCACTCAGGTAGTGATGTTTTAGTAGGAAAAGTTGTAAATTTCTTGACACAGAAAGAAGAGCTACTGGACTTTCTACATAGTGTGTATATCTACAGAGTAGGGGTATCTTAGTTCCATTTTCTGTTGTTTTTGGGTTAGTTATTAGGGCATAAGGAATTAATACACCTTATAATTAAATGTTCATTAAGTGAATCAAAATGATGAAATAGTGGATGATAAATATTAAGCAGAAAAGAGCAAGTGACCTTAAACATAGTTCTCACCAAACCTTAGATCTACAAGAATTTCCAGGTCATAAGACTAAGTTTCTTTAGTGGGTAATAGTCTATCCTTGTAATTAAATGTTTAAAATTGGTCTTCACTCTAAAGGCATGATGGATATGACCCATCCAAAAACAGAAAGCTAGTTATTCTTCAGCATCCTCACGAAGTTAGGGCATAGACTTATATTCCCTGCTCAACACTGCCCTCCATCAGGCCTCTTCTGTTTCACATCTCCCTCCACAACTCATCCCTTTCTTCCCCCGTTTTTTTGTCTGCTCCAGTAGCTTCTGGGTTAAAGAGCCCTTCCTACAGCTATTTTACTCTTGTAACTTGTCTTATCAAAGAGGGGCTACCTGTAGTCTTTGTCTCTTGAGAAGACTTAGACCGCAGGTCTGGTCGGTTGACTATGATTATGCATTTGTTGGAGTACCCAAGTGTCCCCAAAGGTGTCTGTGTCTATGGAAAAGTAATACTAATTATTATAATGTATCCAAATGTCTTAGAATCTGTGCCTAATCACTATGCAACACAATAACATTTATGCATATCTTTAAGCATGTCAGATTAACTTTATTAGACACTTGGTTTACTTTTAATATTGAACCCAGATCATGCTTGTTTCATCTTTTAACTTGTATTCAGCTAGCTCTGCACAAAACTTGAAACAATTAAAGAGAACAATGATCAAGAGACCTGAGTCCTGCTCCCAACTCCACTATTAACTAGTTGGTGTCCTTGGACACACCATTCCATTTCTTTGAGCATCAGCTTCCACAGTGGCGAAAGATAAATAAATAAAATGCTGCCCACGTAATTCATAATACTGTTGTGAAGTAAAAAAAAAGATACCATAGCTTTTTTGCAAAACACAAAATGAGAGCAGCCCGTAATGTAAAAAAATCTAGGGACTAGAATTCAGTCATTGATAAATTCGTTAAATCAATCAACAAATTTTTGGTCACCTACTCTATGCTAGACAGTGTGTTTGGGTTACAGCTTAAACAACAACAACAAAAGAATAATCATATCTTCATGATACTTATATTCCCTCTATTTAAAGGTTTACACAGTAAGTGTAGTATTTCAACTGTGATAAATGCTACTAAGCAAATGTACAAGGTGATATGATAAGCAATAGTAAGCTCTGGCTTAAGGAACTGTAGAACAGTTCTCTGAAGAGGTGACAATAGAAAGAAGATCTGAAAGAAAAAAAGACACTAGACAGAGTAAGAGAATGTTCCCAGCAAGAGAACAGCATATGGAACGGTCCAGTGACTCAAGAAGCATAATGAGTCTAAAGTGCATAAAATGAGGAGAAGCGCTTCGATTTGAGATAGGAGAGGCGAATGGAGGCCAGACTTACAAAACAGTGTAAGCCATACTAAAAAGTTTGATTTTATTTTAAAAGAGCTGTTGGTACACATTTAGATGTTTCATGAAGGTGGCTCCTTCTGTTCTGTGATTCAGCCATTCCCTAGGATCTTGAAGCCTTCTCATCCTTACAGAAGGAGAAACTGAGGATGGAAAAGGCACAATTAACAGTTAAATACCTTAGCCTAGAGTGACACACACCACTTCTACTCACATTCCTTTGATGAGAATTAGTCTCATGGCCCCAGTATAAGCAAGGATATGGAGCAGAGAGAAGGGAGCTGGGAAAAGAAGATCTTGAGTAGACAGAAGTTTCTCAAGACTGACCAGAATATAGGAGACACAGCACAAATTATACTGCTGGACACTTGCTACTTTTGCCAGAACTTTAGATTAAATGTTTATAAAAGAAGACTTATAAAATATTTCATGGCACTTAAAAAGCATATGAAATAGAAATTTCAATGTTCATAAATAAAGTTTTATTAAAATACAATCACACTCATTTATTTACGTATTGTCTATGACTGGTTTCTACAATGGTAGAGGTGACTAGCTGGCTCACAAAACCTGAAATATTTATTTTCTAGCTCTTTAAAGAAAAAAATTTCTAAACTCTACTTTAGAGCAATGAGTAGTAAAGAACTGTGTTTTTAGCTTAGACTCATTTGGTCAATGTTTTGAGCTGTTAAAATAATATTTAATTGTTGGTAGTTTTTCACAAAGTTTCCTTATTGCCACATCTTATTCCCTTATCCAATTATATCACACTGGTTATTGTCTACAAACACTAATTAATCTCATATATGAAGCTGTTTCACAGTTTAACTACCCATGTAAAATGCCTCAATGTTGTCCAAAGCTAACCAGATAGAACTTCTCATGGATCTGCAGAACAGACAATAACACACTATTAATCTTTCTGAAATATACCAAGACCACCAAGGAAAACGATTTCAAGTTAGTTCCTTACGAAAATGATATGACAGAAGATATTGACATCATGCCATACTATAGCATTGGTTGTGTTATGAAAGGAAACCCTGGTAGAGTAGTGGTTAAGAGTTCAGCTGCTAACCAAAAGGTGGGTAGTTAGAATCCACCAGGTGCTCCTTGGAAACTCTATGGGGCAGTTCTACTCTGTCCTATAGGGTTGCTATGAGTCGGAATCAACTTCATGGCAATGGATTTTTTTGGTTTATGTTATGAAATGTTACAATAAGAACAATTTTAAAAATCTAAAATAATGAGACCAGGCAAGCTTTAGATTTCATATCTGCAAAATTATTTGGCTCCCAGTTTGGTCCTACTAAGCTGATTCTTGTGAATCATCTTTCCTTCTAAATGAATATATTTTATTATTTGATCTGAAAAAGACAGAGGATATCACCTGAGAGATACATAAATTTCTGCATGTACTGCTAAGTAAATGATTAAAATTTAAAAATATTTATTGAGGAAAAATATATCTACACTTGGCATCAGAGATACACTGATAGATGGCATATGCCTCAGTGAGTCCATGACTAAAGAAAGAAAAAAATGAGTTCCTAAAGAAAATTTTATTTGTAAGTACTCTGAAGGATCTCTCCCATTTAATCACTCTGAGCCTACATTTCTAACCAGTAAAATGGGGGTATAATTATCTTTTGCCATACTGTGGTCCTAAATTTGACCCAAGTAATATATGTAAAGCATCCAGCACCCTGTATAGCACGCACAGTGGTGTTTAATTGTTCGTTTCTCCCTTATTCCACAGTTCTTTCTGGGTTTGTCATGATGAGCCAACTAGCTACATAAAGTCTTTCAAAATCCCAAAAACGTTTATTCATATATTCAGAGATGTTCATTAGTTCACCAAGAACGAAATCATTATACCAATATTTGTTTAGATTCAACAAGTTTCTTGGAAAGAAAACAGAGTATGAAGATATTTGTATCCCACATAAATATCCATCAGAATGGATGCACCCTGGAGAATGCTTCCAATAATCAGACGGACAAGGTATCCTTTCCTGTGGCTATCAATTAACCTCCTTTTCCAGCCACCCAGTGCTTGCTCAAATAACCTATGTACAGAGTATTTGTGTGTGTGTTTAAGAGGGAGGGGCAAGACTGAAGCCTATTCATGTGTTCAGCAACATAAATTTTCCCTCATAAAAGCTTATTTTGGTACAATCATGCCAAATGCTCAACCTGCCACAAGCAGATTGATATGACACCATTCTCCAACAGAGACTAGCTTGCTGCCTGACGGCAGTTGATTACAATAAACTCTCTCTATTGTGGAAAAAGTAGTGATTTGTCCCCATGGAAATGGACATATATTTCAGTTACAGAGGTGTCTTTACTGTCCAAAGCACTTTTGCTAATACCATTGTTCCAAATATCTTAACTACAACCACAAGATCCCACACAATATAACCTTATGAGCTAGAGATAGGGAGATATATTTTTAAGCAAGTCACAAAAAAGTGCTAAACAAAAAGGAATTATCAAAAATTGAACAGCATTAATATAATCATTTTGCTAATCAAAAGGAAGCATAAATTAAAAAAATAAGTAATCCATACAGAGCGTCAAAATATCTTCAACATATATAACCAATAAATGACTAATTAGATCTAATTCATAATTTAAAAACTTCACAAAAAGAAAAGACAAGGCTTAGATGGCTTCACTGATGAATTCTATCAAACATGTAAATAAGAACTAGTATTAATCCATCAAAAACTCTTCCAGAACAGAAGAGGAGACAACATTTTCCTACTCATTCTTTGAAGCCAGGATTACTTTGATACTAAAACCAGACAAAGACATCACAAGAAAAGAAAACTATAGACAATGTACCTTATGAAAATAGTTGCAAAAATGCTAGCAAACAATATTCAGGAACATATAAAAAGGATTAGACACCATTACTAAGTGGGATTTATCCTAGGAATTCAAGTTTGGTTTAACATTAGAAAAATCAATGTATAAACCATATTAATAGCATAAAGAAAAAAAATCAAATAATATCCCAATAGACACAGAAAAAACATTAAATAAAATCCAGCACATTTTCATGAGAAAAATATTTGACAAACTAAAAATAGAAGGGACCTTCCTCAACCCAGTAAGGACATCAATAAAAATCCCATAGCTAACATCATACTTCATGGTAAAAGAGTGAATATTTTCCCCTTAAGGTCAGAAACAAGAGAAGGATATCTGCTCTCTCCACTTATACATAACATTGTAATGGAGGTTCTAGCCAGGGCAATTAGACAACATAAATAAATGAATGACATCCAGATTAGAAAGGAAAAAGTAAAGCTATCTCTATTAATAGATGACATGATCTTGTTTATATGAAACCCTAAGTAATCCACACGTACACACACACACACACACACACACACAATTAGAACTAATAAACAACTTCAGGAAGATTATAGGATACAAGATCAAGATGCAAAAATCAACTGTGTTTCTATACACTAGCAATTAAAAATCCCAAAATAATTTTTTTGAAAATTCCATTTGCGACAGTATCAAACAAAAATAAATTATTTTGGTATAAATTTAGCAAAAGGAGTTCAGACTTATACAGTGAAAACTACAAAATATTGTTGAAAGAAATCAAAGGTCTAAATAAAGAGGAGCACATGTCATGTTCATGAATCAGAAGACAATACCACTAAATGACAATACATCCAAAATTTATCTATAAATTCAACACAATCCCTATTAATATTCCAGCTAGCTTTTTACAGAAATTGGCAAGTTATCCTAAAATTCAGTGGAAATGCAAGGGATATAGATTAGCCATAACAATCTTAAAAAAAAAACGAAGTTGGAGGACTCATACTTCCCAACTTCAAAACATACTACAAAGGTACAGTAATCAAGACGGCATGGTACTGACAAAAGAACAGACATATAGATCAGTGGAAAATAATTGAGTGTGCAGAAACAAATCCATACATTTATGGTCAATTGATTTTCAATAAGGTTGCTAAGATAATTAAATGGGAAAAGAACAGCCTTTTTAACAAATTATGCTGACACTACTAGATAGTCACATGCATAAGAATGAAGTTGGCCCCCCATTTATACAAAACCTCACTAAAAATTTATCACAGACCTAAATAAGAGCTAAAACTATAAACCTCTTAGAAGAAAATATAGGAATAAATCTTTTTGACTTTGGGTTAGGCAATGGTTTCTTAGATATGACACCAAAAGCACAAATGGCAAAAGACAGATGAATTGGACTACACCAAAAAAACTTTTGTGCTGCCAACAATACAGTCAAGAAAGGAAAAGATAACCCACAGAATGAGAGAAAATATTTGTAAATTATATATTCCATAAGGGGCTTGAGTGTACAATATATAAAGAACTCTTACAACTCAATAATAAAAAGATACATAACATAATTTTTAAAAAGGGCAAAGAATCTGAATCAGTATTTCTCTGAAGAAGATAAACAAAAGGCCAACAAGCACATGAAAAGATACTCAACATCATTAACTATTAGAAAAATGCAAACTGAAACCACTTTACACCCCTTAAACAAAACCAAACCCCTTGCCATGGAGCTGATTTCGACTCTACAGAGTAGAACAGTTCTGTAGGATTTTCTTGGCTGTATTCTTTAGGAAGAAGATCTCCCAGATCATCAGGCCTTTCTTCTGTGGCACTGATGGGTAGGTTCCAATTGCCAATCTTTAGGTTAGTAGTAAAGCACAAACTGTTTGCACCACCCAGAGACCTCTTTATACCCACTAGGATGGCTACAATAAAAAAAGGGGTGGATAATAACAAGTTGTTGGCAAGGATGTAGAGAAGTTGGAAGTTTCATACGTTGCTGGTGGGAATGTAAAATGGTGCAGTCACTTTGGAAAACGGTTTCATAGTTCCTCCAAATTTTAAACAGAGTTACCATATAACCATATGAGCCAGCAATTCCACTCCTATTGGGTATCATACTCAAGTGAAGTGAAAACGTCTGCTTTCACAAAAACTAGTACATTAATGTTTGTAGCAGCATTATTCATAATAGCTAAAATGTAAATGTCCATCAATTGACAAATGGATAAACAAAATGTGGTGTATATATATATATATAAAACAGAATAGTATTTAGCAACAAAAAAATGAAGTACTAGACATGGTACAACATGGATGAACCTTGAAAACATTATGCCAAATGAAAGAAGTCAGTCACAAAAGACCACATATTATATGACTCCATTTATATGAAACGCTGAGAGTAGGAAAATCTTTAGAGACGGGAAGTAGCTTAGTGATAGCCTAGGACTGGGATTGGAGGAGTAAGAGAATGGAGGAAATTGAGAGTGACTGCAAACGGGTAAGGGAGATTTTTAGGGGTGATGAAAATGTTCTAAAATTAGTTGTGGTGATTGACACAACCATATTAATATACTAAAAACAGTGAAGTGTATATTTCAAGTGGATTAATTTTATGGTATTTGACTTATATCTCAATAAAGCTGTTTAAAAAATTGTATGCAAAAAAAGATTGTATACAAAATTTCAGTGAGATCAGTGACTCTCTGGAAATTTGTGGATTTTAGGGAAAAAATAAAATAGGTAAAAAATAAGAGGGAAGCTCACGTGAAAATATCCGGAGGTAGAAGAGAGTTTCATATAGTTTAAAGAAGGCCCAGATCATGCAGAACCTATTAAGTCATGAAAAGAAGATTCAATAGTATTCTCAATTTAATAGAAATTCATTACAGGGTTTTAAAATGGTAACTGGCTGCAGGGTGGAAAATGGATGGAAGGGTAGAAAAAGCAGAGACCAATTAGGAAGCTCTTACAATGGATAGGGCTCAAGATGCTGAGAGTTGAACTTGAGGAGTGAAAGTCATGACATGGAAATGGAAGGATTCGAGAAATATTGTGGAGGTAGAAAGCATAGAGCTTAGTAAAGTATCCAATGTTGCTTAAAGTGATTTAGAAAATAATATTGGAATCATTATTCCCTGTCCTTGAGCATACAGAATGTGACCTAGCTGGAGCTAGACTCACAAGGACACATCAACTGAGCCCTGAGATATAAAGACAATAGCTAGGATAATCTTGGAAAATATCTTTTAGGGTGTTTTTCACATAAGCCAATCATACAGAACACAAAAGACTCTCCACTCTTATCTTTTTCTGTTAGCATTTAATGAATAGAAAATTTACTGGACCAATGAAGACCCTCCTGACTGTCATTACTGAAACCTGTGCCAATGATTGTTAAGAAAGATAATTAAAAATGTAGGATTACAGTTTCTAGCCAATCTGTGAAAAGGTGAAGCCTTCAATGGTTTTGCCCATTTGTAACGTTAATATGTACTGATGGTCCTGTAATGTTCATATATACTGACGGTTCTGTAGCGTTCACTGGACTTAGGCAGACATGGCTCTGGCAGCATGCTTACACATTTTCCCACTCTTGATTATTCTGTAATATTCCTTGGTTTCAGGCAGACAGGACTGTGGTGGCATGCTTGTCCATTTTCCCATTTTTGTCTATTCTGTAATCCTTCCGTGGATTTGGGCAGACATTAGCTCTGGCAGCATGCTTGTCTGCTTCCCACTTTTGCCTTTTTGAATGTATGCTGAATAAAACTTTCTTCTTGCCTTACTACTCTTTGCGACTTTTTTCCTTACAACAAAAGATAAGGAATAGTTAAAAAAAAATTTTAAAAAGACTCCAAATTTTCTGGTTAGTTTAATAACAAGATGAGTAGTTGTTCCACCATCAAGGAAGAGAACTCTGGAAGAAGTGCAGTTTGTGGAGGGAGGTTGAAAGAGAGAAAATCATGAGTTTACACGTATACCTGTTGAATTTAAGTACTGTGGTTAGTGTAGATATGCCCAGAGACATAGGATGGGGGTGGGGGGAGGCTTGAGGTCCCATTAAGGTGAAAAGATGTCACTTTTTGTAGTTGGGTTCCATTTCCATGTGTCTTTCCAATAATTCTCGTTTTCTAATTGTGTCTTTCAGTTCCTCATGACCAAAGTGAGACAGGGACCCCACAGTTATGTATTCTTTACCTGGCTTCCTTCCCTATAGTGCTGGATTGAAAAATCATTTCCTTTGCTGCCCACCTCCAGCTTTGCCGTTGAATCCTGCTTTTGCTTGGAGGTTATATGTAAACCCCATTGCACCTGCGCAGTATGATTAAGAATGTTGCTGATGTAACTTGTGTGAACTCCCTACTTGTAAATCCCATTAAAAGTAATTTGCCTGCTCGCCCTTGGAGAGCAGTCTTGGTGGCAGCAGCTCCGACTGACTCCATTTCTTTGTACAACAAAATAAAGTTTTCCCACCTCGGTCTCTACTTTATTGGTCAATACAAGTCATGCCGAGCAGGAACCTGGGGTTTCTACCTGTTAACAAAAGAATCCCTGAATAAGAGTCAAGATATTTGTCCTCTTGTCTCTCAAAGTCAAAATATCCATGTAAACCAGTTGCTGTTGAGTCAGTTAGGACTCATAGTGACTCCATGTGTTGTAGAGTAGAAGTGAGCTCCACAGAGTTTTCATGGCTGTGACCTTTCGGAAGTAGATCGTCAGGCCTTTCTTTCAAGGCACCTTGTGGGTGGGTTCAAACCACCGCCCTTTAGGTTAGTTGCCAAGTGCTTAACCGTTTGAGCCACCCAGGCAATTTCAACAGTTAGGAATCTTTCAATAACGAGTGACAAAAAAATAAAATGAAATAAAAAGCTGTAAACTGAAAATGACTTAAACAGTAAAGGGAATGTGTTGACTGATGTAAATGAGAAGTAAACAAGCGGAAGGCTTGATCTCACACCTCAAACGAGATCTCCAAGGACTTTTGTACTCATTTTTCTACTCTGCTTCTCTGTTGGCTTTATCCCCATGCTCCCCTGGTAGCCCACTGGGAGTTCCAGGTTCTTCTGGTAATTTTAGCAAAATGTTCACAGTAATTCCAGATGTCACATCTTCGTATCAAAGCACCCAGGGAAGCGAGATCTGTTGTGCCTGCTCTGGGCTAAATTGAAACAGGTGCCCTTCCCGAATCCAATGACCGTGGCAACAGATTATAATATTCTGACTGGATTTTAGACACTAAAGGTCCACTCTGGAGCAGGTCTTGGGTTCAATCTCACCCAAACCACATGGCTGAGAAAATGGGAGGAGAAAATTTCCTCCCAAAATATAAGGATACTGTTGGCAAAAAAAAAAAAAAAAGAGGGGAGGCAAGTAGGGGAGAGAACAGATACCAGGGAGGAAACAAAAAATAACCTTCAAAATGATTTCCAGGCACTAATCTGTAACATAAAGGAGCCCTGGTGGCACAGTAGTGAAGCTCTCATTTACTACCCAAAAGGTCGGTGGTTCGAACCCACCAGCTGCTCCATGGGAGAAAGATGTGGCGATATGCTTCCATAAAGATTTACAGCCTTGGAAATCCTATGAGGCAATTCTACTCTGTTCTATAGGGTCGCCATGAGTCAGAATTGACTCGATGGCAATGTGTTTTGTTTTGTTTTAGTAAACTATAACGTGATTTCAGAAATCATTCTCTATCTTCAAAGAACTTTTAAATTATTTTAGATAAACTTCTCATCTTTGAATCAACAAAAAAGATTAACAGAATAAGGCCTTCAGGGCAAAAAAAAAAAAAAATAGCATTTTTATTTCCTTTTACTGCAAGATGGAGCAAAACCTTGAAATTTCGGTGATGAGCATTACCATGCAGAGTCAGTGCACAGAAGATACTGTCTATTCCCAACTTTCATTCAAATTCTTTGCATATATAAAGCAAGGGTCAATCAGAAGTGCCCATGTTAATAAAAAAGAAAAACTCTGGTAGCGTATGCCAAAAAGAGTCCTATTTCTGGATGATTAAATAACATTTAAAGTCATTTGCCTTCCTATTTGTAGCCAGTATCCTGCAAGTATTCTAAGGGAATATTGTTCCTAAGGCAGCCGCAGAGAAATGTTAGGGAAAATACGGTGCTGCATCACATTAGTCTATGAAAAAATATATGGTATTTGCATTTTTAAATGAGTAGAATATTTACTGCTGTCTCTAAATAAGGACATTAAGGAAATTGCTTGGTTACTTAAAAGGGAAAGGAACACAATTATGAATTACACACTTATCTTGGTTTTGTCTCTTCAAAGGCACAAGCTGTTTACACCTGTCTCCTTTGTGCAGTCAAATGAACAGAAAATTCTGTGTTTGTGAAACCATAGATTATAAAAATAGGTTTACTTAGAAATCATGTTAGTTAATTTTGTCATTAACAATATACACTCACCATGTTTTCATTGTAAAATATGACATAAAAAATTATATGCCAATCTGTAAACGTGCAATTATAAGTGATGTACTAGACCAAACAGGATTTACAATAATGTACATCACTATAACAGCCATTGCCATCAAGTCGGTTCTGACTCATAGTGACCCTATAGGACAGGGTTTCCAAGGAGCAGCTGGTGGATTTGAACTGTCAGCCTCTTGGTTAGGGGCCGAGCTCTTAACCACTATGCCACCAGGGCTCCTCATCACTATGTATAAGCATCTTATAATACTCTTCTCTAAACTGTGACACTACAGCAATCTGGGAATTAATAGAAGCATATTCTAGTTCATCATTTTTATGATTTATTCAATTAATTTTATTTTTAAAATAGGCTCAGTTAAAGCACAAATTTCGTTATTCTTTAAAAAATTAAAATTAAAGGCTACAACACTTTTTTTCTCTTCTTTGAATGTATATTTATGACTCATTTTACCTGTGCTTTAGAGAAAAAGTATAATGCCTGAGAATTCCACCTATTTAAAACTGCTTTAAAATTACTTGGCTTGAGCTATGAAATGTTATTGATTTTTTTGAACAATAGTATTCCACTCGAGGGAAGAATGAATGCAATCCACCAAGTCTCTGTCTACATAATATAGAAACAACCAGATCAGTTAAAAATAATAATAAATAATAAAATTATTACATCAGTAAAAATTATTAAGCTATCCTAATGGTTAGGTTCATATCAAGAATAGTTTTGCAGATGAGTAACTTAAATTTTCACTTTTCCCTATTTTAAAGTTATACAGATAGCCTCCTATAATTCCCACAAACTGTCTTAAACTGTTAGCACGTTTAGATATTTAACCCACATAGAATTAATTATGGCCATTGATTAGAGATAGGGGTCCACGTGTTTTTCCTCCATAATGATAACCAAAGGTCTCAACTTTATTTAATCAATAGACCAAATTTCCCCACTGGTGGCAATGCAGCCTCTGCCATGTATCAGGTTTCCATCCATACGCTGATCTATTTCAAGTCTTTGCTCAGTACCGTCGGTCTATTTATTTTTCCTAGAACAATGCACACTGTCTTTATTGTGTATGGCTTTATATTATTCATAGCTTTATAATGACTGTTTATACAGGATAGGGAAATCTTATATTGTATTTCTTCTTCAAAATTATGTTGGCTATTTTAGTCCTTTGGACTTCCATATATTTTATAATCATCTTGTCAAGTTCCATTGAGATTAAAAAAAAAAAAAAACCTGTGGGGATTTTGACTGGAATTTTGTCTGATATCTCTAGTTCAGGTATCCAGTTTAAAAAGGAGTATAGGTATGTGGTGGGGAACTAGGGGAATTAAATTTTTAACTACTGATTTGTCTCTAATCGTTAAACATTTGTCAGGTTTTTCATTTCTTCTTGAGTTAATATTAGTTAGTTATATTTCTCTAAGAAATTGAACATTTTGTCTTAAGTTTTCAAATTTGATGGCTTAAAGTTGTTTATACTATCTTCTTTTGAAACTACCTTCTCTTTCCGTTGCTGGAGTTATGGCACTACTTTACACTGCGAATATTTGTCTGTAATTGGTTCTCACTGTTTTTCTTCCTCAGTCTTGCTAGGGGTGTCTATTTTATTAGACTCTTCAAAAAGTGAGTGATTGGCTTTGTAGATCTGCTTTACTTTGTCTTTTTCTGTCTTATTTAGTTAATGTCTGCTCTTCTTGTTATTATTTCCTTCTTTCTACTTGTTTTGAGTTATTCTTTTCATAATTCTCTTCAGTTGAATGCTTAGATTATTAATTTCAATTCAGGGCATTAAAATCATTGTATGCAGTGCTTTACCAGCTTTCCTAAATTTTAGAATGTAATGTTGTTCATAATATTCAATTATACACATTGTCTAATGTCCATAATGATTTCTTCTTAGAGCCAAGAATATTTGGAAGCATCTTATATTTTCCAAATAGTTTTTTTTTTAAATTAGCTTTTTAAATGGTTTCTAAATTAAACACGTTTTTAACATAGAAGATAATCTGTTTAACAACAACTTTTTGATATTTGTTGGGACTTGTTTTATGACCCAGAAGGTGTTCAATTTTGATAAATACTCCTCATATCTGAGAAAAATATACATTCTGAATGGTTGGATGTAGAGTTGTATATGTGCCCATTAGGTCAGACTGCTAATTGTGTTGTTTAAGTTGTCTATGTGCTTATTAGTATTTTTATCTGCTTGCTCTGTCAAATATTTACAATGCTATGTTAAGATGTTTCTATTATGAACATTAATTTATTGATTTCTCCTTACAAATCTGTCAGTTTTTCCTCTCTGTCTCTTTATATATGTATGTATATATGTATTATGGCTTCACTTTTAAGTGCTTACAAGTTTAAAATTTTAATTGACTTCTGTAGGAATTTTTCCTTTTATTATTTAATGTTGATATTCTTTACTGCTTGAAATCTTTGAAGTAATATTTGTCTGATATATAGATAGAGATATAAATGCATATGTATACATGCACACACACACATGTAGCTACGTCATCTTATTTTTGTTTAATATTGACCTAGCATATTTATCCTTTTACTTTTAACTCTGTTGTATTTAATACTCAAGGTGTATTTTGAAAATAACACTTATCTGGATTATGTTTGTTTATCCAAACTGAGAATGTCTGTATTCTGACTTGCATGTTTACTCCGTTGACATTTATTACTATTACTAACTGTGAGTTAGTTCTGCCACTTATTTTGTCCTTTCTTTCTTTATGTCTTTTTCTTTTCTCCTTTCCTGCTTGCTTTTAAATTAGTCAGGCATTTTACATTCCATTTTCCCTCAAAATAAAAATGTTTCCATTGAATTGACCTAACTCATGGTGAACTCATGTAGGTCGGAATAGAACTGTGCTCCATAGGGTTTTCAATGGTTGGTTTTTTGGAAGAAGATCACCAGCCCTTTCATCTGAGGCACCTATGGGTGGACTTGAACTGCCAACATTTCTATTAGCAACCAAGCATGTTAACCACTTGCAGATTCAACAAAATGTCATTGCCAATGATTTTATTATTATTATCTGGTATCCATTCCAAAAACCTAATTCCCCCTGCTGCCTCCCCTCAATCACATTAACTCTCAGGCCAGTTACTGTATAACGCCTGATTCAAGACATCCTGTTAGCATCTCCATCTGCCTGCTCTGGCACCACGGGACAGTCTTTGCTGCACCTCCCTGACTTAGGCTACCCATTCATTTGTTCATTCAATTTTTGTTGCATCCTACTGTGTGCCAGGATCTTTGCTGCACCTGGAGATACACTGATGAGCAAAAGATGCCACCACCAGGAATGTCACTTCTCACATCTCATGTTTTACATGGAGAGTCAGAAATATGTGAGTTTTGTGCTTGCTTCGGCAGCACATATACTAAAATTGGAATGATACAGAGAAGATTAGCATGGCCCCTGCGCAAGGATGACACGCAAATTCATGAAGCATTCCATATTTTTCAGAGATATCAATATGTAAAGGATGACAACATTAAAACAAAAAAGGGGACTAATAAATGTAGACATAGATTTTTCATATGGAGAGGAAGTCAAGGCAATATAAAGAAATAAAAGACTGGTTTAAACTTAGAAAAAATAGGGGTAAATATTAAGGTAACCACAAAGAAAACTAACGATCCTACACATCAAAATTTAAAAAAAAAAACAAGAAAAATATAAAGGCTCAGCAAATACAAAATCAACAACATTGAAAGAGATGAAAAGAAAATACATAAACAACTTAGCACAGGAAATTAAATGGAACAAAGAAACTACCAGCAACACACAAAAAAAGACATCAAAATGACAGCATTAAATTCATACCTATCAATCACTACGATGAAAGTAAATGGACTGAATGCACCAATAAAGAGACAGAGAGTGGCAGATTAGATAAAAAACCACCGTCTGTCTATATGCTGCCTGAAAGAGACACACCTTAGACTTAAAGACACAAACAAACTAAAACTCAAAGGATGGAAAAAAATATATCAAGCAAACAACATTCAAAAAAGAGCAGGAGTGGTAATACTAATCTCTGACAAAACAGACTTTAAAGTAGACGCTACCACAAAGGATAAGGAAGGATACTACATAATGACTAAAAGGTCAATACACCAGGCGGACATAACTATAAAAATTATTTACGCACCCAATGACAGGTCTCCAAAATACATAAAACAAACTCTAACAGCACTGAAAAGAGAGATAGACAGCTCCACAATAATAGTAGGAGACTTCAACACTCCACTGTCAGTAAAGGACAGAACATCCAGAAAGAAGTTCAATAAAGACATGGAAGATCTAAATGCTACAATCAACCAACTTGATCTCATGGACATGTACCAAACACTACACCCAACAGCAGCTAAGTATATTTTCTTTTCCAATGCACACGGAACATTCTCCAGAATAGACCACATATTGGGCCATAAAACAAGCCTTAACAAAATCCAGAGCATTGAAATATTACAAAACATCTTTTCTGGCCATAAAGCCATTAAAATAGAAATCAACAACAGAAAAAGGAAGGAAAAAAAATAAACACATGGAAACTGAACAACACCTTGCTCAAAAACTACTGGGATATAGAAGAAATTAAGGATGGAATAAAGAAATTTATAGAATCCAATGAGAATGAGAACATATCCTACCAGAACCTTTGGGGCACAGCAAAAACAGTGTTCAGAGGTCAGTTTATAGCAATAAATGCACACATCCAAAAAGAAGAAAGGGCCAAAATCAAAACAGTAACCCAACAACTGGAACAAGTAGAAAGAGAGCAGCAAAAGAAAGCCTCAGGTGCCAAAAGAAAGGAAATAATAAGAATTAGAGCAGAATTAAATGAAACAGAGAATTAAAAAAAACAATTGAAAGAGTTAACAAGATCAAAAGCTGGTTCTTTGAAAAGATCAATGAAATCAATAAACCATTGGCCAAACTGACAAAAGAAAAACAGGAGAGGAAGCAAATAACCCGTACAAGAAATGAGACAAGTGATATCACAACAGACCAAAATGAAATTAAAAGAATCATAACAGAATACCATGTTAAATTGTACTCTAACAAATCTGAAAACCTAGAAGAAATGGACAAATTTCTAGAAAACTCACTGCTTACCTAAACGAACGCAATCAGAGGTAGCACAACTAAATAAACCTATAACAAAGGAAGAGATTGAAAAGCTTAATTAAAAAACTCCCCCCAAAAAAAAAGCCCTGGCCTGGACCGTTTCACTGGAGAATTCTACCAAACTTTCAGAGAAGAGTTAACACCACTACTACTGAAGGTAATTCAGAGCACAGAAAAGGATGGAATATTCCCAAACCCATTCTATGAAGCCAGCATAATCCTGATACCAAAACCAGGTAAAGACACCACAAAAAAAAAAAAATTACAGACCAATATCACTCATGAACAAAATCCTCAACAAAACGCTACCCAATAGAATTCAACAACATATCAAAATAATAATTCACCATGATCAAGTGAGATTTATACCAGGTATGCAGGGATGGTTCAACATGAGAAAAACAATCAATGTCATCCATCACGTAAATAAAACAAAAGACTAGAACCATATGATCTTGAAACCCTGGGCAAGATGGCACTCTAGGCAGAAGCACCATGCCGTCCCTCCACAGCAAAGATCCGAAAAACTAAGCCAAACAGAGAATCAACAATCCTGAAACCTTAGAACATCAAATGAAGAGATAAAGAACTCAGCCAAACACCAAACAGAGTGAGAATACTGAAAGAGAACAGAGAGCGAGGAGAGACTCATGCAGAGATCCCCTACCAGCTAACACAGCGCGGATCCACCATCTTGGACTCCTATCGGAGACCAGCAAACGGGAGAACGGGAGAGCAGCTTCGTGGAGCATCCAGTGGGAGACGGAATGACCGGTAATTTGCGGTGTGTGCTTTCCCTCCCCCCACCCCTCTCCGCCTCGGCTGGGGCTCCCCTGCTTCCCGTGGCCAGGTTCCCTGGGCCAGGAGGCGCCAGTGCTTGGATTCCACGCGCCCGGGCCGGCGGCTCTCTGGGAGCCGTTTGTTGGCTGCTGGCGTAGCTTTCTCTGCTGCCTCCCCCTCCGTTTTCTCGGGTGCCTGGTTCTGAGCGCCGTCTTTGCTCTTTCCTGCGGGGCTGTGGGGCTGCGTTTGGGTATGTGGCTGCTTCCAGGTCTGGGCTGACGTGCTGGTGAGATTCCCGGGGCCTTTGTTGGTTCGCCCCTCTGCTTCCCGTGGCCATGGTCTCTTGACCCGAGACCGCCGGCTACTTGGAATCTGCGCGCCTGAGCGGGGGCTCTCTGGGTGCCATTTGTTGGCTGCTGGTGTGGCTGTTTCTGCTTCTTCTGGTTTCTTGCTTGCCTCTCGCTGCCTCCCCCTCCTTTTGCTCGGGTGCCTGGTTCCGAGCGCCATCTTTGCTCTTTCCTGTGGGGCTGTGGGGCTGCGTTCGGGCGTGTGGCTGCTTCCAGGTCTGGGCTGCCGTGCTGGTGAGATCCCGGGACCTTTGTTCCTTCGTCCCTCTGCTTCCCGTGGCCACGGTCTCTTGACCCGGAACCGCTGGCTGCTTGGATTCCGTGCACCTGTGCGGGAGGTTCTCTGGGTGCTGTTTGTTGGCTGCTGGTGTTGCTTTTTCTGCTTCTTTTGGTTTCTCGCTTGCCTCTCGCTGCCTCCCCCTCCTTTTGCTCGGGTGCCTGGTTCCAAGCGCCGTCTTTGCTCTCTCCTGCGGGGCTGTGGGGCTGAGTTCGGGTGTGTGGCTGCTTCCAGGTCTGGCCTGGGGCGCTGGTGAGATCCCGGGGCTTTTGTTCGTTTGCTCCTCTGCTTCCCGTGGCCGGAGTCACTTCACCGGGGTCCGCTGGCTGCTTGGATTCCGCGCGCCAGGGCGGACGGCTCTCTGGATGCCTTTTGTTGGCTGCTGGTGCTGCCATTTTTTTTTTCTTTTTCTTTTTTTCCTCCTGCTTCTTTTGGTTTCTCGCTTGCCTCTCCCCGCCTCCCCCTCCATTCACTCAGGTGCCTGGCTCCTTGCACCCTCTTAGCTCCTTTCTGAGGGTCCCCAGAGTGCAGGCAATTTGTGATATATGCTTTCCACTCTCCACACTTCTTCACTCACACTCGGCCTCCTCTGTTTCCCACGGACACAGTCTCTTGTCCAGAAACTCCAGCCTGCACTGGCTGGCTGTCTGAGTTCCATTCATTGACTGCTGGTGTTGCTTTTTTTTTTTTTTTAATTTTATTTATTTTCTTTTTGATTAGTTTTGTTTTCTTTTCCCTCTTTTTCCCTTTTGTCTTTCTTCATTGCTCAATTTCTTGTCTCTCTATCTCTTCCTTCTCTTTCTGATCCCTGAATACCAGGCAACGTATGCCTCTGCAAATTCTGGCCAGGCTGTGCTGTGAAACCTGAGACCGACTCCCCCAGACCTCATAGCTGCATCGGTGGGATCCCCGGGAACTTTGCGGTTCTTTAACTTTTCTGATTTTTATTTGTTCATTCTTTCCTTTTCTTTCTCTGCCCCCTTCTAGTTTTCTCCATCCCATAGTCTCTCATCTGTCCATTCCAACGACAAGCTCCCCTAGCATTCTTTTATGTTTGTATGCTTTCCACTCCTGCTCCTCTCTCCTCTCTCCCATATCCAGCTTAGCTTCACACATAACCATCTTCCCGCTGCATCCTGCCTACCTGCACTGTGCACTTGACATCACACCACCAAGCTGTGCAGGCACGCCCTATTGGAACCTGCCCAGCACTGACTACTGACCATCCTGGTGGCTGCGGTGAGTGCCACAAACAACCCGTCCCAGTGGCTCCTCTTCAGCTAGACCTACCCAACTGTACCACAAGGACGAAACAAAAAAAACTACAATCAATAAACAAGAGAAATATCTACTGAATGCCCCGAAAACAGCAAACAATATAAAAACATTTACAAAAACAAGATAAGATGGCTCCAATAGGAGTCCAAATTAAAACACCAGGTAACTAACTCTCCTGTGGAAGAAAATGCACTAGAAGTACCGGATAGGGAACTCAAATCACTAATACTCGTAATTTTTCCAAGAACTGAAGCAAAAAGCTGACAAACATGAGGGAAAAATAGACAAATTTATGGAAAATACAGACAAAAAATTGGAAGAATTCAGGAAGATGATGCAGGAACAAAATGCCAAAATAAATTCACAACTCGAAATTATACAAAAACAACAATTAGAAATCCAAAACATAAAAAACAAGATCTCAGAAATGGAGGGTGTCATAGAAGGGCTGAGAAGTAGATTTGAAACCGTGGAAGACAGGATCAGTGGAACTGAAGACAAACACTTGGATACAACTCTGTTTCAGGAAAACTTAAAAAAAAGAACAAAGAAAAATGAAGAGACCCTGAGAGTTATGTGGGACACAATTAAAAGCAAAAACTTATGAGTGATTGGCATCCCAGAACAGGGGGAGAAAACAGAAAACAGAGAGAGGATCATTGAGGAACTGCTGACAGAAAACATCCCCAATATCATGAAAGATGAAAAGATAGCCATCCAAGAAGCTCAACGAACGCCATATAGAAGAGACCTCAAAAGAAAATCACCAAGACATATCATATTCACACTCGCCAAAACTAAAGACAAACAAAGAATTCTGAGAGCAGCTCGTGAAAAACAAGAAGTCACATACAGAGGAGAAACAATAAGACTAAGCTCAGATTATTTGTAGACACCATGCAGGCAAGAAGTAAGTGGGATGACATATATAAAATCTTGAAAGAAAAAAATTGTCAGCCAAGAATAATATATCCTGCAAAACTCTCGTTCAAATTTGATGGTGAAATTAGGTCATTTCCAGATAAACAGAAACTAAGGGAATATGCAAAAGTCAAACCAAACTTACAAGAATTATTAAAGGGAGTTCTTCGATCTGAGAACAAACAGCTTCAGCCCTCAGGAAGGACCTAGGACCTAGGACGCAGGTTCATACGAACCAGATACCATTCTAGGAAATGAACTATCAAGGACTATCCAAAACCAAAAGAAATACAACAGGGAATCAGAGAAATCAATCAAAGGATGACAACAACATCAAAACAATGAAAGAGGGAACAAAAGGCATAGGTATAGAACCTTCTAATGGAGAGGAAGGCAAGGCGATACCAAGTAAGGTTAGACTGCTTCAAACTTATAAAGATAAGGGTAAAATTCATGGTAACCATAAACAAAGTTAACAAACCAACTCATAAAAATAAAGACGAAAAACATAAAGTCTCAGCAAAAACAAAACCTACAAAAACAAAAGAAATGAACACAAAATCCACAAACAAAAGTAACTCAGCACAAGAGAGTAAGAAGAACAAAGATAACTTCAGCACCACAAAAAAAAGCACTACAAAATGACAGCAACAAACTTCCATCTATCAATAATTACACTGAATGTAAAAGGAATCACTGCACCCATAAAGAGACGGAGAGTGGCAGAATGGATAAGAAAACAGGATCCATCAATATGCTGTCTACAAGAGACACACCTTAGAAACAAAGATGTGAATTTATTAAAAATCAAAGGTTGGAAAAAAATATATCAAGCTAACAACTACCAAAAAAGAGCAGGAGTGTCAATTCTAATTTCAGATAAAATAGACTTTAAAACAAAATCTACCATAAAAGACAAAGAAGGACACTATTTAATGATTAAGGGGAGGATCCATCATGAAGACATAACCATAATAAACATCTATGCACCCAATGACAGGGTTCCAAAATACATAAAAAAAACTCTAACAGCACTGAAAAGAGAAATTGACAGTTCCACAATAATAGTAGGAGACTTCAACACACCACTCTCAGTAAAGGACAGAACAACTAAAAAGAAACTCAGCAAAGATACAGAAGACCTAAAGGACACAATCAGCCAACTGGACCTCGTAGACATATATAGAACAATCCATCCAACCGCTGCAAAGTACACATTCTTTTCCAATGCACATGGAACGTTCTCCAGAATAGACCACATCTTAGGCCACAGAGCAATCCTCAACAAGATCCAAAATGCTGAGATAATTCACCGTATCTTCTCTGACCACAATGCCATCAAGGTAGAAGTTAACACTAGAAAGAGCAAGGAAAAAAAATCAAACACATGGAAACTGAATAATACTCTGCTTACACAGCAGAGGGTAATAGAAGAAATCAGAGATGGAATTAAAAAATTCATAGAATCAAATCAAAATGGTAACACATCATACCAAAACCTAAGGCAGTCCTCAGAGGACAATTTATAGCAATACATGCACATATCAAAAAAGAAGAAAGGGACAAAATCAAAACATTAACTACAGAACTCAAACAAATAGAAAGAGAACAGCAAAAGAAGCCTACAACGACCGGAAGAAAGGAGATAGTAAATATCAGAGCAGAAATAAATGAAATAGAGAACAGAAAAACAATAGAAAGAATCAACAAAACCAAAAGTTGGTTCTTTGAAAGAATCAACAAAATCGACAAACCATTGGCCAGACTGACAAAAGAAAAACAGCAGTGGGCACAAATAACCCAAATAAGAAATGAAATGGGGCACATTACAACAGATTCAACCGAAATAAAAAGGATTATAACAGAATATTATGAAAAACTATATTCCAACAAATTTGAAAACCTAGAGGAAATGGATAAATTTCTAGAAACACACAGCCTACCCAAACTACAACAAAGTGATATTGAAAATCTGAACAGACCCATAACAGGAGAAGAGATTGAAAAGGTAATAAAAAAAACTCCCAACCAAAAAAAGCCCTGGCCCAGATGGCTTCACTGGAGAATTCTACAAAACATTTGCAGAAGAGCTTGCACCAGATCTACTCAAGCTATTTCAGAGCATAGAAGAGGAAGCAACACTTCCAAATTCATTCTATGAAGCCAGCATAACACTGATACAAAAACCAGGCAAAGACATCACAAAAAAAGAAAATTACAGACCAATATCTATCCTGAATATAGATGCAAAAAATCTGAACAAAATTCTAGCCAATAGAATTCAGTATCATATAAAAAAAATAATACACCACGACCAAGTAGGATTCATACCAGGTATGCAAGGATGGTTTAACATTAGAAAATCCATCAACATAATCCACCACATAAATAAAAGGAAAGAAAAAAATCACATGATCATCTCAATTGATGCAGAAAAGGCATTTGACAAAGTCCAACACTCATTCCTGATAAAAGCTCTCAATAAAATAGGTATAGAAGGGAAATTTCTCAACATAATAAAGGGCATCTATGCAAAACCAACGGCCAACATCATTCTTAATGGAGAGAGGCTGAAAACATTCCCCTTGAAAACAGGAACAAGACAAGGATGCCCTTTATCACCACTCCTATTTAACATTGTGCTGGAAGTTCTAGCTAGAGCAGTAAGGCAAGAGAAAGAAATAAAGGGCATCCAAATTGGTAATGAAGAAGTTAAACTGTCCCTGTTTGCAGATGATATGATACTATACATAGAAAACCCTAAAGACTCCACGAGAAATTTACTGGAACTAATAGAAAGATTCAGCAGAGTAGCAGGATACAAGATAAACATTCAAAAATCAGTTGGATTCCTATACACCAGTAAAGAGAACGATGAAAAGGAGATCAGGAAATCAATACCATTTTCAATAGCCCCTAAAAAGATAAAATACTTAGGAATAAATCTGACCAGGAATGTAAAAGACCCATACAAAAAAAACTACAAAACACTGCTGCATGAAATCCAAAGGGATCTACATAAATGGAAAAACATACCATGCTCATGGATAGGCAGACTCAACATTGTGAAAATGGCAATTCTACCTAAAGCAATCTACAAATACAATGCAATCCCGATACAAATACCAAAACATTCTTCAAAGAGATGGAAAAACTAATTATTAACATTATATGGAAAGGGAAGAAACCCTGAATAAGTAAAGCACTACTGAAGAAGAAGAAGAAAGTTGGAGGACTCACACTACCTGACTTGAGAACCTACTATACAGCTACAGTACTCAAAACAGCCTGGTACTGGTAAAACAACAGAGACATTGACCAATGGAACAGAATTGAGAACTCAGATGTAAATCCATCCACCTATGGTCACCTGATTTTTGACAAGGGCCCAAAATACATCAAATGGGGAAAAGACAGTCTTTTTAACAAATGGTGCTGGCAAAACTGGATATCCATTTGTAGAAAAATGAAACAGGACCCATACCTCACACCATATACAAAAACTACTTCAAAATGGATCAGAGACCTGAATATAAAGCCTCAAACTATAAAATTCATAGAAAAAAATTAGGACCAACACTTCAGGCCTTAATACATGGCATTAACAGGATACAAACCATAAACATCAACACAAAAAACCCAACAGATAAACTAGATAATTGGGATCTTCTAAAAATCAAACATCTATGCTCTTCAAAAGATTTCACCAAAAGAGTTAAAAGAGAACCTACAGACTGGGAAAAAAAATTTTGGACAGTACAAGTCAGACAAAGGTCTAATCTCCATAATCTACAAGAAAATCCAACACCTCTACAACAAAAAGACAACCAATCCTATCAAAAAATGGGCAAAGGAAATGAACAGACACTTCACCAAGGAAGACATTCAAATGGCCAAGAGACACATGAGGAAATGCTCGCGATCACTAGCCATTAGAGAAATGCAAATTAAAACCACAATGAGATACCATCTCACCCCGGCATTACTGGCACGAATCAAAAATACTGGAAATAACAAATGTTGGAGGGGCTGCGGGGAGACGGGAACTCTTATACACTGCTGGTGGGAATGCAAAATGATACAACCATTTTGGAAAATGATATGGCGTTTCCTCAGAAAGCTAGAAATAGACATACCATTCGATCCAGCAATTCCACTCCTAGGAATATATCCTAGAGATATAAGAGTCATCACTCAAATAAACATATGCACACCTATGTTCATGGCAGCATTATTCACAATAGCAAAACGATGGAAACAACCTCAATGTCCATCAACAGAGGAATGGATACACAAACTATGGTACATACACACAATGGAGTACTATGCAATGAGAAAGAACACAATGAATCTGTGAAGCATCTCATAACATGGATGAAACTGGAGGACATCATGCTGAGTGAAATAAGTCAATCACAAAAGGACAAATATTGTATAAGACCTCTATTGTAAAAACCCATGAAAAAATTCACATGCAAAATGTAACAATCCTTGTTGGTTACCAGGGATGGGGGGGGGGGGAGAAATACTAAATAGGTAATAGGTAAGTGGTAACTTGGGTGAGAGGTGAGATAGTACATAGTACAGGGGAAACTAACACAACCTGCACAAGGAAAGGTCATGGAGGCCCCATGGACACATCCAAACTCCCCAATGGACTGAGTTGTTGGACGGAGGACTCTGGGGACCATGGTCTCGGGGAACATCTAGCTCAATTGGCATGATACTACTTATAATGCTCTCCATTCTACCTTGGTGAGTAGTGTCTGGGGTCTTAAAAGCCTATGAGCGGCCATCTAAGATACTCCACTGATCTCATCCTTTCGGGAACAAGGGAGAACGAAGAGAACAGGATACAAGGAAAAGATTAGTCCGAAGGACTAATGGTCCACAGCTACCAAGGCCTCCACGGGACTGAGTCCAGTACAGCTGGATGGTGCCCGGCTACCACCAATGAATCCTCTGACCAGGATCACAACAGAGGGTTCTGGGCAGAGCTGGAGAAGGATGTAGAGCATAATTTTAACTCCCCAAAAAAAAAAAAAAAAAAAAAAAGGAAGACCAGATTTACTAGCCTAAAGAATACTAGAGAAACCTCAAGAGTGTGGCCCCCAGACACCCTTTCAGCTCAGAGGTGAAGTTACCTTCGAGGTTCGATGTTAAGCCTGGGAATGGACAGCCCAGTAAAACTAAATGGGACTAACGATGTACAGGAGTCCGGTGACAAGGGCCAGAAGGCAGAGGGAGAGTAGGAAACTGATGATAAGGAACACAAATTGAATAAGGACACTGTTGATGTATTGTGAGATTGTTGACCACTGCTATAGGGCAACTTTTGTAGTAACTATTAAATGGGAGGCTGTTTTGTCCTGTAAGCCTTCATCTTGGGCGAGAATGGCAGCACAATTGGAAGAGCATAGTCAATATCACTTAAATGTGTAAGTAAAAAGTTTTGAAATGTTGTTTAAATAAAATAAAATAAAATAAAATAAAACAAATGAGACTAAAGAGGTACAATAGTCCACTGACAAGGTCCAGAAGACAGAAGGGGACAAGGAAGTCCCCTGGTGATAGGGAACACAAGGTGGAGTAAGGATATTCTTGATGTGCTGTGAGATTGTTAACCATTGTCATAGGGCAACATGTGTAGTAACTGTTAAATGAAAAACTATTTTGTTCTGTAAGCCTTCATCTTAAGTGAGAATAACAGCACAGTTGGAAGAGTGTAGTCAATGTCACTGAACTGTGAATGTAGAAATTTTTGAAACGGTGTATCTTTGGCCATCTTTAATTTTCATCAAAAAAAAAAAAAGAAAGGTTGAGAATTTAGAGGCTTAATACGTTGTGGGGTTGTTAACCAATGTCATAGAACAACATGTGTACTACTATTTCATGAGAAACTATTTGCTCTGTAAGCTTTCACCTGAAGTACAATAAAATATATAAAAAAAAATTTAAAAAAAAAATAATAATAAAAAGGAAAAATGAGAGCATAATGTTTAAGGTATACAATGATTTCTGTATCCTTAGGAAATTAATGATGTGGCATTAAAATATTCCATATATTGAAATGAGACTTTTAAACTTCTATAATAAAAATGAAATAATCAGATTTAAAAAAAAATAAAAATAAAAAATAAAAATGGGCAAAGGAAATGAACAGACACTTCACCAAAGAAGACATTCAAACGGCCAACAGACACATGAGGAAATGCTCATGATCACTAGCCATTAGAGAAATGTAAATTAAAACCACAATGAGATACCATCTCACCCCGGCATTACTGGCACAAATCAAAAACACTGGAAACAACAAATGTTGGAGGGGGTGCGGGGAGATCGTAACTCTTATGCACTGCTGGTGGGAATGCAAAATGATACTACCATATTGGGAAATGATATGGCGCTTCCTCAGAAAGCTAGAAATAGACATATCATTCGATCCAGCAATCCCACTCCTAGGAACATATCCTAGAGAAATAAGAGTCGTCACTCGAATAGACATATGCACACCTAGGTTCATGGCAGCATTGTTCACAATAGCAAAAAGATGGAAACAACCTAGATGCCCATCAACAGGTGAATGGATAAACAAACTATGGTACATACACACAATGGAGTACTATGCAACGAGAAAGAACAACAATGAATCTGTGAAGCATCTCATAACATGGGTGAAACTGGAGGACATTATGCTGAGTGAAATAAGTCAATCACGAAAGGACAAATATTATATGAGACCTCTATTGTAAAAACCCATGAAAAAGTTCACACACAAAATGTAACAATCTTTGTTGGTTACCAGGGATGGGAGCGGTGCGGGGGGGAAATACTAAATAAGCCATAGATAAGCATTATCTTGGGTGAAGGGTGAGACAGTACACAATACAGGGGAAACTAGCACAACCTGTAGAAGGAAAAGTCATGGAAGCCCCATAGACACATCCAAAGTCCCTGAGGGACTGAATTGCTGGGCGGAGGGCTGTGGGGACCATGGTCTCGAGGAACATCTAGCTCAATTGGCATGACACAGCTTATAAAGACAGTGCTCTCCATTCTACCTTGGTGAGTAGTGTCTGGGGTCTTAAATGCCTGTGAGCAGCCATCTAAGATACTCCACTGGTCTCATCCCTTCAGGAGCAAGGGAGAATGAAGAGAACAGGATACAAGGAAAAGATTAGTCCGAAAGACTAACTGTCCACAGCTACCGGGCTGAGTCCAGTACAGCTAGATGGTGCCCGGCTACCACCACTGACTGCTCTGACCAGGATCACAACAGAGGGTTCTGGACAGAGCTGGAGAAGGATGTAGAGCATAATCCTAACTCACAAAAAAAAGACCATATTGACTGGCGTAAAGGAGGCTGGAGAAACCTCGAGAGTATGGCCCCCAGACACCCTTTTAGCTCAGTGGTGAAGTTACCTCCGAGGTTTACTGTTCAGCCTGGGAGTGGACAGCCCCGTAAAACCAAATGAGACTAATGAGGTACAGGAGTCCAGTGACAAGGGCCAGAAGGCAGAAGGGGACAAGGAAGCTGGTGATAGGGAACACAAGGTTGAGTAAGGATATTCTTGATGTGTTGTGAGATTGTTAACCATTGTCATAGCTCAACATTTGCAGTAATTGTTAAATGAGCAACTATTTTGTTCTGTAAGCCTTCATCTTAAGTGAGAATAACAGCACAATTGGAAGAGCGTAGTCAATGTCACTGAACTGTGTATGTAGAAATTTTTGAAACGGTGTATCTTTGGCTATGTGTATTTTCACCAAAAAAAAAAAAAAAAAGGTTGAGAATTTAGAGGGTTAATATGTTGTGGGGTTGTTAACCAACATACTACTGTGTACTACTGTTTCATGAGAAACTATTTGTTCTGTAAGTCTTCACCTGAAGTACAATAAAATATTAAAAAAAAAAAAAAAGATTGCAGCCAAGAAAACCCTATGGGGCAGTTCTACTCTGTCACACACGGGTTGCTATGAGCCGGAATCAACCTTATGGCACCCAACAACAGAACCTTCAGAACATATCCCTGAAATGCGAGTGTCTGCTGATTCTAAGCCCTGAAAGCACAGAACCGCACACACATAGGCCAGGGCATTATCACTGCTTCTCCCCCGGCTTTAGCAGCAGCCCAAGAACAAGGACCTCTCATCCCATTTCAGATTTTCCCCAAATCAAGGTCGGTCTTGTCTTTTACCAAAGTCGAAAATGCATTCTGTGCAGGTCTGAACCAAATAATAACCATCCCATACAGACTGGGTCTGACTACAACATTATTGCTTTTTTTATTTTTGCCCCCTTAGGTCCACAACTGTCTTAAATTACTGTTCCCTCCAGCATCTGCGATGCTGTAAAGTTTTCAAGGACAAGCCTTTACTGCCTACCACTGCTTTCTGCTTTTATTGTCAGTGGCAATTTCAATTCATTTCATTTCTGTGTCGCTGTCACTCCAACTTCTATCTTTGGCTTACGTGGTGTCCTGAAGTTCAGAGTTAATGTAGAAACCTTTGCTTTAATAGAAAAATAATGTTCTTTGACTTTTCTTGAACATGAAGGGAGAGCCAGGCAAGGCCAGACCCAAAATTCGACAAAATAAAATTATTTCCAAGTGCCAAGGGGCTCTTCACTGTCTTTGTGTGGGTTATTGTGAAGAAAAGATTATCATTTCCCTGCAACAGATCAGAAACAGAGGATTTTAGGAAATAAAATGGTTTTTCTAAGGCCTGGGCTTAGTTTCCTGTTTCATCACTGACTAGGTGGATCTGTAATGTCAGGTAAAGGTCTTGATCTCACTAAGGGTCTCCCTCCCCTCCCCTACTCCTATGTAAAGATTGAGATACAGCTATTGCCATTTATTTCTCACTCAGCGATGCTTTAAGTGTGAGTCCAGTGCAAAAAAACATGGTTCAAATTGTTACTGCTCACAATGGACCTGATCTTGTATTGAGCTGAGATGAACAAAATGCTCTCTGGGGGAAAGAAAAGTTCACCTATGTGAGTTAAATGAATTCCTCCAAGACTCTAGAGAACGGTGAGATTGCTGTATGGTATACTGATGCCCCAAAGAGTTTATTATCTTCAGCCCACGTGTGGATAACTTGCCCTGACTTGATATAGAACACAGTCAATAATAATGTCTTTTTGGATTTACATAGAAAAATTGGATAATATGTCTAGTACTTTATTTTTATTTCAGTATCAATAAGTATCTTTACCAGAGGCATAGGGGGAGGGGTGGCTATTGCTTAGAGCCTACATCTGCCTCCACCCCAGCCTACGCTGGTAGGAGGACAGTACCTGAGTTGGCACGTAACATTGAAAATAGGAGATGAGAAGGAGGAAAGGAGAAAGGATATAAATGTTGTTAGCTGCATTTCCGCACCCCCCAGTTATCGCCCTTGCTTCCCCTCTCCGTAGAGCAGATGCCCTGGAAAGAAGAAAATAGTAAAGAGCTGTGGGGAAGGTACCTGATTTAGGTAGGGGATTTACAAAATTGTAATGATTTCTTGGGAACTGTTAAAGAGTTTCTGGTAATAAACCATGGAAAAGATGAGTCATGTGACTTATGGTCTTTATACTCTGTGGCACTTGAGTCACTGAGGTAGAACTGAATGAATCAATCCATATTAGAAATAGGGATTTTCCTGGACAATCCAGCTCTATGGCCTCTTTACCTCTGACCTGTGTCTGAGAATGAAAACTCATCACTCCAGGCTTCAGCGTCTCTTTTTCTGCAGCAAACATAATAAGCAAATAATTATATCATGCTGAGAAGCAGCCGGACGCTTTTCCAAGCCCTTGGCAAATAATAAATTAGTAACAGGTAGAATGACTGTTACTAAGGCTTGCCTGAGTCTCAAAGATTGTCCATTCTTTATTTAACCTGTAAGCAAATAGCTTTTCCTTTTCAGACTCCATAATTTTCACAGTAAAATTGAAATTCTAAGAAAAGCAAGATGGCATATTTTTTCCTGTAATCTTATAGATGTTATTTGGTTGTTCTCTCAAGAAAAATTTACCTTTATTTGATATATTTTGAAACTGTAGATTTCCCACTTCCTATCACACTCATTTCAGAAGTGTGCCATTCCAAAGTGATGGAGAAATTTTATACTGCTAGAAAACTTCACCTTAAAGAGATTTAAGTGTTCTTTTATTATTTTATGGTCTTAAATTTGCAATATAGTGAAATAGAAGAAAAACATAGCAGTTACTGAACATTTGGAACAATTTCATTTTTTCTATCAACAATACTCTGCAGTAAAAGTAAACAAATGTGAATAGTGGTTGGGATTAGTCAGTCAGGATACTTTTTACCTACAAGTAACATAAAACTGCGACTGAAGTTATTTAAATAATAGAAAAGTAATCATTTCATGTAACAAAAGTTTGGCAGTAGGCAGGCCTGGACTTGATTCATTCAGCAATTCAACGATGTTAAGTGTTTCTGATTCTCTTGGTTTTCCCTCATGATCACAGAATGGCTGCAATGGCTCCAAGTATAACATCCTTACACAACGATATTCAAAGGTAGAAGAGCACAAGCTTTTACTAGGTCATCCCTATTTAAGAGCGAGATAAACCTTCTGAAGTACTCCTAGGTAACCAACCATCTTTTACATTTAATAGGTTAAGGTATCACCACATGGGAAAGAAATAATTATGATTG
Organism: Dugong dugon; assembly: GCA_030035585.1. Classification (NCBI taxonomy): domain Eukaryota; kingdom Metazoa; phylum Chordata; class Mammalia; order Sirenia; family Dugongidae; genus Dugong; species Dugong dugon. The sequence continues at coordinate 133,102,524 of CM057462.1, forward strand.
GCTTCAACATTCATCCCTCTAGGGTTGGGAAGTTACTCATGAGACACTGGGAACCTAATACTTGAATAAAATTAGACTTCTATTAATAAGAAGAATAAGGGTGGGAGCTATTTACCAAAGATGTGGGCATGGTTAAGGAAAAGCAACAAGGGAAAAACAAACAGGAATAACAATGATTGTCTCACCATCCTCATGAATGGCTGCTCAGAGTGAGCTTTAATTTTTTTATTTAGAAAAATAATGTGACATTTCTTACACCAAAATGTGATGGAGTAAAATCAATACCCTCAATACTCGAATTATCTGCTATAGACCTCATATTAACCTTGTGAGGTAAGAATCACAATTCTTTTTCATGAATAATCAAAGTAAACTTTAAAGAATTCATGACTTGTCCATGAACATGCCTCCAATAACTGCCTGAACTGGGACTCACACTTAGACAATGTGCTCCAGAGCCGCTGTTATCCGTCACTGCTCTATATTATCCCACAGAGTTGGCTGGGTTGGATATGGGGTCATCATATCCTGTCGTAATGGAACATTCTTTACAATACACCGAGTGATTCCACTGGATAATATTTGCTGCTACTATGTTCTAAATAAATAGCAACACAACAGAGTTGAACCGAATCTTTATAACCACCCTCCTACTTGATCCTTATAGTTTATACCTGCAAGGTGGCTAAAACTTTACAACCTCCACTCATCACCATTTTACAGATGAGGAAACCAAAGTTACAGACAGAAAAAAATAAAAAGAAATAAACGAAAGGAAGGAAGCGGAGAGGGAGGGACAGATGAAGGGAATAAAAAAGAAAAGAAACTTTTTCTAACTTTGGCGATCAGGACAAGAACCAAAAGCTTTTGATTCCTAGCTCAATATTCTATTCCCTCTTTGTTTTCAACACAACAAATTTAAAAGAGCAAAACAAACAAGGGTTTCTCCTTCCCAGAACACCAGCATCGATTCAGTGTTTGTGCGATGTGACTGAAAAGGCGTGGAACTCTGTATGTATTGGTGTGAGAATGCCAACAGACTGCTAATGGAAGCTGCAGAGAATGGGTAAATGTCAGACAAGGATCAGTGACTCTTTGAGGATCACTTACCTTTTCAATACAGATCAAAATTCTTAGTACAAACTGCTAATGTGCCACATCTGGCGTATTACCCCTCGATTCCATCAACAATATCACACTGGGACTGCAATCCCGGCTTTAAATGCTATTTTTGTGACCTAAGCCATTTATTGTGGGCGGTATTATTACAGCATGAGAAGCCTTTCTCCTCTCTCCTTCTCTGCTCTTTCTAGTCTAAGGGTTTTCTGCCTATCCTTTGTCAAAAAAAAAAACAAACATTACCATTGAGTTGATTCCGACTCATAGAGACCCTATAGGACAGAGTAGAGCTCCCCACAGGGTTTCCAAGGAGCAGCTGATGGATGTGAACTGCCAGACTTTTGATCAGCAGCTGAGCTCTTAACCACTGCACCACCAGGGCTTCATCCTTTGTCTAGTGTCTTCAAAATACCAAGTACATAGTAGGTACTGAGAAAGACTGGGTAGTGTTTTGTTCTGTTGTGCATAGGGTCGCTATAGGTCACAACCAACTCAATGGCATCTAACGACAATGACAAGTAAATATTTGTGAGCTAAACTGAATCCAGCCTCCCCACCCCCTAGATGTAACTTTAACACATTAAATCAGTCATTCAAATCCTATTGCACATCAAAATCGTGTGAGTTTTTTTAAATATTCAGATGCTTTAGCTTAAAAACATTCAGATGTCAACCAAAGCTAGCAAATTATAATCCCCAAATCCATTTTATTTTTCTTGGTAAGTCCTCAAATGATTTGGCTACACAGCCAGGGCAGCTAGTATTAAAAACTAGAGCATTAAAATGCCCAACCTCCTAAACTTTAAGAGACAGTGACGAACTGGGAGAAATACCTATTTACCAAAGACTCCTGAGTCTCTTCCAATTTCCCTTGCTATAACTTTTCAATTTCTTTCGTTGAAAATTGGCTGACACTTTAAAGTTAATATTTCAAGGATACCATCCTTGAGCCTTTTCTCTAATTCTCCCTGAAATATCTGATCCATTTCTCTGACTTCCACCACCATCTATATGCTGGTGACTCACATATCCTTTTCTTCAAATGCCCTCTCCCTTAAGTTCCACATCATGTTTCCAAATGTCTCAAATACTATCATATATTCACAGTTATGAGTCCATGTGATTTGATTGCCCAGTAATGTCCACTAGAATAAGCAAAGTATATTTGTCCATCTTACTGATGTTGAGTTTGGCTATGTAACTTCTTTTGCTAATGGAATGTTAGTGGAAGTGACTCACGCTGAGGATTTAAATACGCCTGCGTAGTTTGGTTTGGCTTTTTGTGCTTTGGTATCCACCGTAAGAAGACTATGACTCAGATTCTCATTGGTCCCACAGTGAGAAACATGTGAATCAGAATTTATCCTGAGCCACAGGCTGAAATAGAGCTGTCCTAGCTGACCTGTACACCAGTGGGCATGGAATAAATCATTACTGCTGTGAATTTCTGAGAATTTGGAGTGTTTGTTACATATCATTATTGCAGTAGAAGCCTGACTAATACACTAATTAAACAACTTTTTGGTGCCTTTAATACATTAAAAATGCATCTAAAATTAAATTCGTCTTCTTAAATAAAATTGGCTTATCTTTTTAGATTATTGGTCTCAATTAATGCCATCATAAGTCACGCAGTTTCCCAACAGCAAGACTTCATTAATCATCCTTAAAACTTATTTTCTATGACCCCCTCAAAGCCAATCAGCTATTATCATATCTGTTCTATCTTTGAAATATCTCTTAAATCAGACCCTTCTTACATCCTTTTTCCACCACCATCATTGCCATCCCCTTAGTCCAAGCGTGTATCTTCTCTTCTTTACTCTTGTAATAGATCCCTCTCTGGTCTAAGAGCTATCAGTCTTTCCCACTCTAATTTATTATATATGCTCCTACCAGAGTTACTTTCTTCCTTTTTTTTTATTGTTGTAAGTGAAAGTTTACAGTTCAAGTCAGCCTCTCACACAAAAACCCGTACATACATTGTTATGTGACCCTAATTGCTCTTCCTATACTGTGACAGCACACTCCTCCTTTCCACCCGATTTTCCTTGTCCATCCAACCAGCTCCTGACCCCCTCTGCCTTTTCCTCTCACTTCCAGACAGAAGCTGCCCATTTAGTCTCATGTATCTACTTGAGCTAAGAAGCACACTCTTCATGAGTATCATTTTATGTCCCATAGTCCAGCCTAATCTTTGTCTGAGGAGTTGGCCTTGGGAATTGTTTTAGTGTTGGGTTGACAGAGTCCAGGGGCCTTACTTTCTGGGGTTCCTCCAGTCTCAGTCAGACCATTAAGTCTAGTCTTTTTACTAGAATATGAGTTCTGCACCCCACCTTTCTCCTGCTCCATCAGGGACTCTCTGTTGTGTTCCCTGTCAGGGCGGTCATTGGTGGTAGCTGGGCACCATCTAGTTCTTCTGGTCTCAGGATGATGCAGTCTCTGGTTTATGTGGCCCCTTATGTCTCTTGGTCTAATACTTTCTCTGGGTCTTTGGTGTTCTTCCTTCTCCTTTACTCCAGGTGGGTTGGGACCAATTGATGCATTTTAGATGGCTGCTCACTAGCTTTTAAGACCCAGGCACCACTCACCAAAGTAGGATGCAGAATATTTTCTTAATAAAACTTTATTATGCCAGTTGACCTAGATGTTCCCTGAAAGCATGGTCCCCCAGAGTTAACTTTCATAAAAGAAGATCTTAATCACATCAGTCACTAGCTTAAAAGTGTATGTCCTCCCATTCACCTATTTGTCAAAACACAAATTCCTTGGTACTACCCGCAAGGCCTTCACAATCTGAAGCTAACTTTCATTACCAGTCTCATCTCTTCCCGTTCTATTTACTCTATCCTACTAAGTTGAGTTCCTGATTATATAATTCTATGTCTTTGCACATGCCATTTCCTCTGCCTTCACTTCCCTTTCTGCCTTAAATTCTCCAACTTATCCTTTAAAATATCCTGAAACATCATCTGCCCCATGAATCCTTTTCTAACTACTTAAGCATGATTAGTCAGTCCTGCATCAGGATTATAACAGCACTTTGGCGTGGAATTGGAGGTAGCAGCTGGAGCTTATGCTGTATTCATGGTGGGATCCAGCTATATCTAGTCAAGGCTGGCAGCCTGGAGGGGAAATATCTGCGCAAGCTATGAGGAGCCAGGTGTCTTCCAATATCAGGCTCAGACAATGACCAGATCCAATTTTGTGGAAAGTGATGTTGTGCATGGAGAATTTTGTCTGTGTCTCAGATTTCCCCCCTGGTCCACCAGGACCTTATACTTCTGTTAGAATTTTAGGGAACAAGGGCTGCAAAAACAGAACAAAAAACTAAAAAAAGCTGTCTCACTGACAGCTCTGTGGGCCACTAAAAACATAGCTGACTGATTATTTGGGCATAACCATGAAAAGCAGAAGGCATTTTTCTTAGGATTGTCTAGAACTACTCTATAGACAGTGTGGATTCATCGGACCAGCGCTACAGAGGTAGAGGCAACTCAAGAAATGGCAGTGATACAAACGTCCATTGCCTGCCCCTCTGTGGCACAGAGAGGCATGAGAAGAGGGGCAGGCAAAGAAGGGGTGAGCTGCAGAAACCAGTTTCATGTTACTATGGGGCAAGAAGAGGTTGCAGCAACAGATATCCTTAAAGTGGCTGAAGGAAAAAAGAAGAAAACTAGGAATTGCCACATGGTAGTTCAAAGGACTTATTCATGAACTTAAATAAGATACCATCTTAAGGACTTTCACCATTAATTTAACATTTACTCATGAAAGTCTATTATGTGCAAGCGCCTTACTAGGGGCTGAATATACAGCAAAGAACAAGGCAGGCACAGGAAGGCAAAGATAGGTAAGAAACTGTACACAAATCAAAGGAAAAGTCCATTTCAGGTATCAATAAGTGCAACAAAGAAAATAAAACAAGCTGATATGAAACAGAGTGACTGAGCCAGGTGTCAGGCTAAGTCTTGCTGAGGAGGTGTCACTTGAGCTGAGACCTGAAAACACAAAGGAATCAGCCACATGAATGGAGATCCTGAGGGAAGAGCATTCCAAGTAGAGGGAATCGCAACGCAAAGGCCCAAGATAGTCAATGGGCTTGACATTTCACAAATCAGAAAGAAAGGCATTGTGGAAATCAGCATGAGCAAATAAAGGGAGTGTAGATGATTCATGAAGAAAAAATAGGAGTTGAGTCACGCCAGAATATTTAGAGCATGCCCAGGAGTTTGGACTTTATTCTATGTGTAATGGGAATCTATGAGAGAGTTTTAGCTAGGAGTCGACATGATCTGAATTGTGTTTTTAAAGCTTCACATTATCTGTTCTATGGGAGCAGTGGTGGCTTAGGGGTAGAATTCTCACCTTCCATACAGGAGACCCAAGTTCAATTCCTGGTTAATGCACCTCAAGAGCAGCCGTCCCTCATCTGTCAGCAGAGCTTCCAGACTATGATAGACTAGGAAGAAAGGCCTGGAGATCTACTTCTAAAAATCAGCCAGTGAAAACCCTATGGATTACAACGGTCTGATGCCATTGTGCAAGAGGTCACCATGAGTCATGGCCCATCTCAACAACCACTACCAATAACATAGCTGTTCTATGGAGAAGAGACTGTGGAGGGGGGGGGGGACAGCCAAAGTGGAAGCAGAGCAATCAGTTTAGAGTCTATCACAGTATTTCAGGCAAAGGATATTGGGTGCTCAGACTAAGGTAGGGAAAAATGAGAAAATCTGGCTGGTTTGGAACATATTTTGCAGGTACAATAGACAGTATTTGCTGACATATTGGATATTGGAGGTGGAGAAGAGAGGGGATGGAATTAGAGAACCTCTGCAGGTTCTGGCTAGAGCAACTAGAGAAACAGCCAATTTCTGAAAAGAAAAGAACTGGAAACTAGTGTGGGGGTTCGGCCATTAACTTTGTGACCCATTGGAAATCCAGAGGAGATGTCAGGTAAGCAGCTGGATAAAAAAAGTCTGGAGATCAGAGGAGAGGACATAGCTACAGAGTTACATTCGGGAACCATCAGGAGATCGTTGGTATTTAAAGTAACGGAAGACGTCCCAAAAATAAGTGGGGGAGATTTGAGGAAGCAAATTGACATTCTACAACCTTGGATGGGAGCAAGAACATGAGGCGTGCTAGTGTTAAATTTGTTAGTGTGTCGTGCCTTAGAGAAACTTGAGAGAGAGATGCTCATCAAAACTGGAGTGAATGATGTCAGGCACCATGCTTAAAGGGCAGCCGTCTGAAGCCAGCAAAACTTCTCAAATCTGCCTTGATCTGTTTTTTTATATTCTTAGCTTCTCTAGCCTATAATTTTATAGCTCTTAAATATCCTACATGTCTTTCCTTGAAGATAGAGCAATACAGTGATTAACAGCATGCCCTTCTGTCTTTGAACTTCTGTAGCATCTCTTTTCCTGATTACAGCAGTATTATCTTGGTAGAGTTGTGAAAAGTCAGCATCTTTTTTACTTAGCATGCAATGTTTATGTGATTTGATATAGATACATATAGAAAGCAAAGTATCTTGCTAAGGGGCCAGTTTCTAAGCCAAAAGGCAAAACTAAGGCAAAGTTTCAGTAACCAAAAATTGGGCTTAAAAATCTCCTAAATTGTCTATATAAAACAGACTGCATGGCTTCAGATATATACCCTATTCAAACACAGATCTCTCAATAAGTCCAAAGCCACCTGGTTTTCCTCCAGCAGTAGTACAGACCTCTGCTTTTGTGGTCGATCACCAAATTAAGCCACTGATTATATCAAATAAATGTTAATGCTGAAAGAGTGAATGTTAATGTTCAAAGGATGTACAAAAGGGCTCCTCTGTAGTTCCAATGCTAGTCTTAGAGTCTCCATGTCCAGATATACCGATTAGACCAGCTGCCACCAAGTCATCTCCCACTCATGGCAACCTCATGCATGTCAGAGTAGAGCTGTGCTCCATAGGGTTTTCAGTGGCTGAATTTTCAGAAGTAGATAGCCAGACTTCTCTTCCAAGGCACCTCTGGGTGGACCTGACCCTCCAACATTTCAACTGAAGCTGAGCACAGTTAACGGTTTGCACCACCCAGGGACTCCATCCAGATTATCAATGGGGCTTTTCTAGTGGTAACGGTGGGAGGTTTCACTAAGGTGTCAAAGGCCCTAAGACCACAAAATCATTGAATGAGACAGCAGAGAACACTTGTCTCTGATCTGGGAGCAAAGATTGCATTTGATTATTACTGAACATGGTAAGGTGATATATAAGAATGTGTAAGCCACAAGATGGAAGAAGTGTTGTATTTGCTTAAATTTCCTGAAAGAATTTTTACTTGCTTTGAGCTCCCAATCCAAAAAGCTGGCGAGAAATTCAGTCTTTGTTGTCACTGTGGCTTCTCCACAAAGACTGAGCTCTTGCACGGCCAAGCAGATCCCTCAGGAAGGCTTCTCTGTTTCCTGTCCACAAAGTTCACTGCTTGTATGCTCATTGTTTATGCCGGGGCAGTCCCTTGAGAGTGGGGGTTCCAATGTGAAGAACTAAATATCCAAGTTCCCAGTGCACCAGGCAGCGGTTCTCTGGGGTGGTTCCATCACCATCCCAGGCAGGTACTGTACCTAATTCTCTGAGAAACTGCAAAGCCCTATCCTGGCCTCTCCCTCTCTTTTCCCCCAACCTCTCCCCTGGCTGTGTCTGCATCTAAGCCTTGTCTCTAACTTCACACCTGCCTTACATACCTTTCCTAGAAAGATCCAGTGCAATCTTCTTCTTGAGGTTGGGCTTTTAAAAACAAAGTTTACGTCTCTTTGTGTCCCACAATCCAAAAGGCTCAGGGGGTGACAAAGCTTTGGTGTGTGGGAAGGAAAATACACGCTAAAGGGAGCACATTACAGCACAGATTGACATTTTTATAAATTATTCTGCCACAGTTTTTGTGGTAGAGGAAAAGGCATGGGTGGGAACTGTAAAGTCTTTTACAAAGGTGGAGACTAGATATAACCTACCAAAACCACAAACGCATACAAATCCAACAACTTTCTTCAAATTTAGTCCTTTGAACCAGGCTTGAGTTGTCAGATTGCCTATTCCCACTGCTAAAGAACACCATCTAAGTTAAAAATTTTTCTAGGAATAGACAAGTCAGAACAGCTTTGTTCTGACCACATTACTGAGAGAGAGTACTAGTGCTGGCAAGAATGTAACCCCATTTTCATGCTGAATTTGGTGGGGCCTGGTAAAAAACTAGATGCATTTCAGTCTGCAGGCAGTCTGGTGGGCCAGACAGATTTGCAGACAGCACACTTGCGGTATAGTGTGTCTGCAAATCTGTCTGTCCTATCAGACTATAACTTCCTTGGCAAGAGGAATCCTGCATCATTCACCTCTATAATTTCAGCCAGACTTAGGGTCTAGTATACAGAAGACACAAAATAAGTGAAACACACAACCATGTCAGAAAGAAGGTTTTTACCACTTAGCTTTCTGTTTATTTGTCATGACTCCCCTCTTACAACCTGGGGGCCTTACTTACTTCTTATATTCTATAATCCATTTGCTTACTGGTCAGGTGGGCCAATTTCTTTGGAGCTCTCCATGACAAAGTCAGCCACGCCTCAACCTCTTGGCCTCCCTGTGGGGTTATTCCAGAAGTCACAGAGGCTGCTTTTGATAGCAGGCCTACTGCTGCTCTATAGTTGACTCCAGTTAAAGAATGCTCCTATAATCCCATTAGGATTAGTTTTTCTTCCTCTGTTTCTTATCACAAACCACTGTTAGTCTGAAGATAAGAAATCCCATCACTTTGGTTAACTGGGTCACTAAGAACCATGTCATCCCTATGTTCCTGCCCTGAAAGCATAATTAAAGCCAAGACTAATTAGTACTAAAGTAACCTTAATTAACTAACCTAACTAACCACTAATCAAAGGAACGGGTCTTCTGAGAATTCTGGATCATTTTCTAGTCAGTACACAATATAAGTTAATATACATATATACCCCTAGGGATGCACTCATTAAAAAAAAAAATTAAAACTCTTTATTGTTGGGAGTGTAAGTTGGAGGTTACTTGCTTACTTGCTTATTTATTTATACCCTGCCTCTTCCCACAAATGATCGGGCTCAGAGGACATTATCTCGCGTTTGTATTGCAGAGCTCTTGCATGTTTATGAAATAAGAAGGTATTTAGCATGCTCCTTACTTGCTCTGGATTATTAGTAAACCCATGATAATTATTTTATCAGAGTAATGCAAAGGATGCTAATCTGATTTCCACATTACAGATAGTCACTAGTTATCTATATAACTTAGCACTCATCACTCCACCTCCCTGGACCCCAGCTTCCTCATCTGTAAAATGAGACCAATATATTAAGGCCTCTTCCAGCTCTAATGTGCTCTGTGGTTCTGTGAGACTAAAACTTCTCTTGTTCCCTAAGTCCTGTATCTTGCAAACCAAATAGAGGTGATGCTTATTCTATCACACAGAGCGACATCGTTTATGACTCACAACTATTGGTCGTTTTTGAAAGTTTTTATCATACAACCCCTGGGACTGCCTAATGAGAAGTCAGAATAACAAATTGCCTCTAGCAACCAATTCCAGGGACACTGGAAAGGATCCACAAAAATGTCTGTCTTAGCTATAATATCAAAGTCCTATACTTCATTCCTACAGAGTGCCAGAGTCCCTGGGGGGTGTAAACAGTTAATGCTCTTGGCTCCTGACCAAAAGGTTGGAAGTTCAAGTCCACCCAGAGGCACCTCGGGGGGGAAAAAAGGACTGGTAATTTACTTCTGAAAAATCAGCCTTTGAAAACTCTATGGAGCACAATTCTACTCTGACACACATGGGATCATCAGTTTTCAAGGCTCTGTGCAACTATTACTTGTCCTTGGTATGGATGCATTTCCAAGAACATTTCCTGAGCACAGATTTGGAGTTAGAGGGCACCAAAGAAAAACGTTATGATGTTGGTGTGGGAATCCCACAGAAAGAAGCCAGAGTAAAAACAAAGAGATCAGCTTCATGGGTTTCTTAATATTTCCCAGGAAGGGCCCTGTAGAGACCTTTAGGACACTCTTGCTTTTTCCCTGATAAAGAATTGGTATTTGTTCATGATTATCAAGAACTTGTAGTGGAAAAAGTAGTTCTTCTTAACCACTAGAGCTAATGTATGATGGAAGTTACAACATCTCCTGTCCTAAACAGGCTTAAGAATAAGTTAGCTTTCTTTCACTCTGAGATTGTTCAAAAGAAATCTGCAAAAAGTCTGGGGGTAGGGATGCTTGTGGTCTTCCCTTCCAGCTCAGTGTTTCTCTGTCCCCAACTCCTGGGAGCATCAGCTGCTGACTCATCCCCTGACAGCCACAAATAATTTCTGGGGAACATATCTTGTATTTGAAAAGAGATCTCACAAATTCTTCAAGTTGCTCCTTCGTGTATTAGTCTTTGTCGTCTATTCATAGTAAATGAACGAATGAATGAAAAAGTGAATGAGTAAATGAATAAACAGGTACATTAAAGGATCTTCTTTTCCATCTAAAGAAATACATCTATTTTTACTCATCTGTGTATCATGTGTGACAAGTAGACAGAAAACAGTTTTTTTTGGCACCATTAAGGAATTATCAAATTTTAGTGTCCATGAGAATCACTCAGAAAAGTTATTAAGTGTGCAGATCCATAGGACCCCACACCTAGAGATTATAGGTCAATAAATCAGGCATAGACACAGGAATATAAATTATAATATGGCCCCCCTATGCCCCTCATCCATGATATCCTTCTAAGACTGGACAAGGACACCATCCTTGGTAAAGTAGAGGATCAATGAAAAAGAGGAAGGCCCCCTACGAGATGGGTAGACATAGTGGCTGCAAAATGGGCTCAAACATAGCAACAATTGTGAGAATGGCACAGGACCAGGCAACATTTCATTCTGTTGTATGTAGGGTCACTATGAGTCAGAACTGGCTCGACAGCACCTAACAACAACAGGTCCCCTCCCATCATATACACACACACACACACACACACACGCACACACACACACACTCCAAAGTTAGTTCTGATATGGGTGGTCCACAGGCCACGCTTTGAAGAAAACTACTGTATAAGACTGTTGATCCTGTCTTTGGTCTGTCCACTTTGATACCACAATCCTATAAAATTGTGAGTTGCAACCGTTCCAACTTTGGGACCAAGTCAGCCAAGTTGAAACAGGTAATCCCAGGATAAAAGAATTCCAGAAACTTGTCTAAGTTCAAAGGAGTATTACAATACCTAAATTCAAAATTTACTATAAAGATACAATAATCAAGATATTGTGGTACTGGCACAAAGATAGACTAGTAGATCAATGGAAGAGAATGGAGAGTCAAGAAATAGACCCATAAGTATGTGAACAATTGATTTTCAACAAAGATAAAAAGCAATTCAGTAGAGAATCAATAGTTCTTTGAACAAATGCTGCTGGAACAATTGGATCCATATGCAAAAAAAAAAAAAAGGACTTTCACCCATATCTTGTATCATATTTAAAAAGTAACTCAAAATAGATGATAAGTATAAATGTTAAACCTAAAGTTGATAGACTTTCTAGAAGAAAATCTTTGTGATCTTGCCTACGGCAAAGAATTCTTATATAAAATATCAAAATCATGATCCAGAAAAGTAAAAATGCTTACATTGTATTTTATCAAAATTAGGAACTTCTGCTCCTCAGAGGACACTGTTAAGAAAGTGAAAAGAGAAACCACAGACTGAAAAAAAAGTTTACAAATCACAAAATATTTGCATATCACTTACCTGATAAAGTACATGTATCAACAATATATAAAGAACTCTCAAAACTAAACATTACAATAATAAGAAAAAACTCATTTCAGATATAGGCAAAATACTGAATAGATACTTCACCAACAGACATACAAATAGCAAATCAGCACATGAAAATATGCTCAACACAATTAGCCATTAGGGATATGCAAATTAACCACATTGATATACCACTACACACCTAATAGAATGGTTATAATTAAAAAGACTGACCAAATCAACATTCACAAGGATGTAGAGAAACTGGAACCCTCACATACTGTTGGAGGGAATATAACATGGTACGACCACTGAAGAAATCACTTTGGCAGCTATTTCACCTCTATTTCTCAATAGTAATTAGGAAAATTTAAACAAAAGTGACACACTAATACTCATCCTTCCAGTAGGCAAAAATTTAAAAAATAATAACTCAGACAATAAGAATTGCTGGTGATGATGTAGAAAACAGAACTCTCATTTTCTTCCGGTTGAAATAAACACTCTTATAATCACTTTGAGGTCCCTGGTTTTGCAAGTGGTTTACACTTGACTACTAACCTAAAGGTTTGTCATAGAGTAAAAATCAAGACTCTATTAAAATAAAAGTTTAAGAGATTTGTTGAAAGCAAAGACCATTCAAACGGGGGAGACGTGGATCTTACAAAGTGAAACGAATCTGAAAAACTATGGTCACAGAGGCATAGTTACAAGGTTGAATCAGGAACTTAGCTGACAATATTCTGATTGGTAGGCTAGCAATCAGTCAAGTGGAAGGTGGGCTATCTCGAAGTTGGACTTTGATTGGGATTGGTTAACAGAGTATACATGGATTAAGGGGATTGGGTACACTCACATAATTGCAGAAGTACGTGTTGGCAAGGGAGTCACAAGATGATTGATGGGGGGGCCAGGGTCTGCTGGTTCCACCCAGCCAGAGGCCCAAGGCTATATGTATATGAATGAGAAGAAATTAGTCTGCTGGTTCCACCCAGCCAGAGGCTCAAGGCTATATGTATATGAATGAGAAGAAATTAGTCTGCTGGTTCCACCCAGCCAGAGGCCCAAGGCTATATGTATATGAATGAGAAGAAATTAGTCTGCTGGTTCTACCCAGCCAGAGGCCCAAGGCCATATGCATATGAAGAAGTCAAGGTTACGTGCTCAGGAATACAGAAGTAGAAGTCACAAAATGGAGCTGGCCTTACACTTGAGCCAGCCACCTTATGCATGCCACGAACCTCAGTTTTGGAACCCTTGTACAGGTTGGTGGTTCGATTCCACGCAATGGTGCCATGAAACAAAGGTCTGGCAATCTCCTTCCATAAAGATTACAGCAAAAAAAAAAGAAACCATGAAACAGTTCTATGCTGTAACATGGAGTCAACATGAGTTGGAATCAATTTGACAGCAAGCAATGGGTTTGGTTTTTTGCTTGTTTTTGTTTTGATTTATAATTACTCTGATTATCATGTAAAATTAAAAATGTGCATAACCTGTGTATTAGTTTTTTCTTGTTGCATAACAAATTATCACAAATTTAGCACCTTAAAACAACAGAAGTCTGGGCATGTGTTAGCTGAGTCCTCTACTCAGCATCTCATCAGACTGAAATCAAGGGGTCAGCTGGGGCTGAAATCTTGAGCTGAGGTTCCGGGCCCTCATGTTGGCAAGATCATTGGTTGTAGGCAAAACTTAGTTTCTTGTGGCTATATGACTTAAGTCCCATTTTCTTGCTGGCTGTTGGCCAGGTCCTTGCCACATGGCTTCTTCCATAAGCAGCTCACAAGATGGTTATTTGCTTTTTCAAGGCCAGCAGGAGAATCTCCCTTACTCTTCAAACCTATTTTTCTGGAGAGGTCCAGTCCCCTTTAAGGGCTTGCCTGATTAAGTCAGGTCCACCCAGGATAATCTCCCTTTTAATTAACTCAAACTCAACTAATTTTGGACCTTAATTATACCTGCAAAATTGTTTCACCTTTGTGATATAACATAATCTAATCACAGGAGTAAAATTTATCATATTCACAGCCCCACCCACACTCAAGGGGAGGGTATTACACACACCTTATACTTAGGGAGACATCTTAGTATTCTGCCTACCACACCCAGCTTGTTTGAAGTCATGTGCCCAAGGAGGCAAGTACAAGGATGTTCATCACTGCATTGCTTATAACACAAAAGTGTATTGCCAACCATCCAAATGTTCATAAATTGGGAATGTATAAACAAATGAAGAATATTTCAGACTGGAATATTACACAAATGTTCAGCAGTGAAAATGAATAGCTAGGTAAAATATAAGTATCTTAATTTGCATGTTCCTGCTTTCACTGAATATGATGGTGAGTGAAAAAATAAGGTTACCTATGTAAAGTTTTAAAATGCACACAATATTATGTCTTATTTATGGATGTGCATTATTTATGGACATATATGTACTTTGGAGTATTTTTTAAAGCATTTCCAGGTTACACACTATATCCATCATGTGATTGTCTCTGGGAATTTAAGAAGGGAATGAGATTGGGGAGTTGGCATATCAGAGGGTCACAACTTTACAAGTAAGTAGCAACATGCTTTTATAAAAGAAGCAATATCAATTGTCAGTGGTGGGTCAGGAGTGTTCATCATGTGATTTTTTTTAATGTTTCCATTATGTTTAAAAATTCTGAAAATAAAAGTTATTTTTAAAAAGATAAATTATGCAAAATATTCAAAGGATGTAGTAAACATAATAATACAAAATAAAAAGCAAAGGCAATATTCAGGAGATTCATCCGCAAACTGGGTTGAATTTTGTAAAACAAGATAAGGCAAGAAGTTCAGGGAGAAGATACAATAGCAGGTACTTGCAGATAAATAACACTAATCACTCCAATTTACTTACTCAACTAGTGCAATATTGCTTCTCAGCAGTTAGTGTCTCAGTTCTCTATGGGTGCAATAATGCTGTGTAACAACAACAGTAAACAAAAGATCTCAGTGGCATGTAGCAATAAACCCTTATTTTGCTTACAAATCTTTGAGTCAGCTGAACAATTCTGTTGATCTGAGACACACTCGTGTGTCTATTGCCAGCTCTAGGTCAAATAAACAAAATAAACAGCTGACTTTGGCTGGACTCTCTCACATGTCTGGGATCTCATTTCTGTTTCACATAACTGTTCTCCAGCTGGCTAGTCCAATTTACTCTCATAGTGAAGACAGGAACAAGAGAGAGCAAAAAGAAACACGTAGGGCTCCCTAAGACCTAGGCTCAGAACTGGCACCCTCTCCCTGCCCCTGTGTTATATTTGCCAAAGCAAGAACAGCCTCTTTAATGGAAGGAGTGAAAAATCGAGACCATTACTACACTCAATCTACCACAGTTAGATAAGAGTCATCTTGGTGTACTATTTCCCCACTTTACTCCATTCATTATAAAAATCAAGAAGAAGCTGGACAGAGCAAAAATTAGCTCTAGTGGCTTTTTTTTAATTAATCCTTATGTGTACCCGCTTGAGATAATTCCATAATGTGTTGTCTTAGTCATCTAGTGCTGCTATAACCGAGGTACCACAAGTGGGTGGCTTTAACAAACAGAAGTTTATTCTCTCACAGTCTAGTAGGCTAGAAGTCCAAATTCAGGGCATCAGCTCTAGGGGAAGGCTTTCTCTCTCTGTCAGCTCTGGAGGAAGGTCTTGTCATCAATCTTCCCCTGGTTTAGGGGGTTCTTCTCGCAGGAACTCCGAGTCCAAAGGAAGTGCTCTGTTCCTGGCACTGATTTCTTGGTGGTACGAGGTCCCCCTGTCTCTCCACTCACTTCTCTCTTTTATATCTCAAAAGAGATTGGCTCAAGACATAATCCAAACTTGATGATTGAATCCCACCTCATTAACATAACTGCTGCCTGTCCCACCTCATTCATATCATAGAACACACAGAAAAATCACATCAGATGACAAAATGATGGACAATCACACAATACTGAGAATCATGGCCTAGTCAAATTGATACACATATTTTTGGGGGACACAATTCAAGCCATGACATATGTCAATAACTATATCGGCCAACCTAGACCTTTCCAGAATATTGTAACTTAAGAAAAACTTAAGGCCCAGGTCCCTTAGAAATGAAATCTGAAGAAGGCTAACATCTATTTGCCAAAGAGAGAACAGAGTTGTATGCTGCAGAGATTAAAGTCTGTGAAGGCCAAACTTCAAGCCACAGTGACAATCATATTCTTGTCAGAAGGCATGTAGGCCTTCTCAAAGGAATTGTTTGTGAAGGCATTCTCTCCCTCACGTGTCCTGCCCCTTTGCACAGTCTGACTGATTGAGCCTTTCAACCAGCAAGAAGGGACAGACCACAAAACTGTGGGAAAATACATTGTGAAAACACTGTATATGACTGTATTCTCCTCTTGGAAGGTCACACTGCACATTAGTTTTAGACACTGCATGTTGCCACACCAATATTCATTCATTCTTCTTTTTCTTACTAACAAATCTTTAATTTTTCTTGGGACAGCAGTTAAAAAGATTTACTACTCCAGACTCCCTTATAGCTAGGGATAGCCACGTGAGCTAGTTCCTGCCAATAAGATATAAGCGTGCGTTAACTTGTGGACAACTGAGAAAACCATTCTTTCCTGAAATCAAAGGGCATATTTTGCTGTTGTCCACCTTTTATTCTTGACTCTTCCTCATTCTTCCTGCCTAGAATGCAAACATGATGCCTAGAAGGTCAGCAGCCACCACATGATCGTGAGGAAAAAGTCCCATGCTATGCTAATGATGGTAGAGGGGAATGAGGGAAGAAGCCTGGCTCTTGGTGGCATCCTGGAACTGCCATTCCACTTTGGATGCCTATCTCCACATTAACTTTTTTTGACATAACAAAAATAAACCCCTTACTTGCTTATGCCTAGATAATCAGGTTTTTGTCACACATGGCCAAATGCAAACCTAAATTATTGTAGGGGTCTAAGAATTTCTACATTTAAAAAAAAAACAAAACTATCAATCTTTTCCAAACATATTTGCACACAAGAACTTTTGTTTTAATTAATTAATTTTATTTTTGTTGTTGTTGAGAACATACACAGCAGGACATACACCAATTCAACAATTACTACATGTACATTTCAGTGACATTGATTACATTCTTCAAGTTGTGCAACCAACCATTCTCACTCCGTTTTCCAGATTGTCCCTCCCCCATTAACATAAACTCACTGCCACGTAAGTTTCCTACTTAGTCTTTCAAGGATCTCAAAAGAGCACAATACTCAACGCAGATATTCTTTACTAGTTAAGCTAAACTATTGTTTGGTTTTAAGAAAACTTCTTAAAGTTTTTGGGTTAAAGTTTAAAGATTATGTCAGGGCAATAGTTTCAGTGGTTCATGCAGCCTCCATGGCTCCATAAAGTCTGGATTCCATGATAATTTGAAATTCTTTTCTGCATTTTCTCCCTTTTGATCAGGTTCTTCTATAGAATCTTTGATCAAAGCATTCAGTAATGGTAGCTGGGTACCATCCGGTTCTTCTGGTCTCCTGGCAAAGAAGGCAGTTGTTCATAGAGGCAATTAGCCACATTCTATTTATTTCCCCTATTCTTGACTTTCCTTCTTCTTCTATTGCTCCAGGTGAACAGAGACCAATTGCTGTGCGTTGCATGGCCTCTTGCAAACTTTTAAGACCCCAGGCAATACGCAATGAACTAGAAGGTAGAACAGAAGCACTAAATGTGACATTAGGCCAATTAACTGGGATGTTCCGTAAAACTATCACTCTAAACCTCCAAACAAAAGAACCAATTCCCATTAGGTGTTTGATTGGATATAAGCAGTCAAGTACCTACTCTTTTTTGTTGTTGTTGTAAATATATTTACACAACCAAGTTACCAATCAGACTTTTTACAGACGTACAACTTATTGACAGCGATTACATTAATCAGCTGTGCAACCCTACTCTTAATAAATGCTATTTTCCCAAGCACTTTTAAAAATAATTTATTTTTATTTTATATGATATAAATAAAAATGTTCTACATAATATCTGTTTGTTAAATTTGGTTTTATTTTGTGTTATAAAAACTTTTATAATAGTCTGTTTTGCTTGTTAAAGGACTTAAATAATGAGATCAAGACATAAAATCTACTTTCATATAGACAAACTAATTTCACCTTGTAACACTCGCTATCTTGGAATAGACACTATTGGTTCATCCATGAGTCCATTCATCCCCAGGAGATTTATTGATCATCTAATAGATTTCATGCTCTCTACTTGGATACAAAGATAATTTAATTATGTTCCCAGCTCTCAGTTAGCTTAACGTTTGGTAAAGATGGCAAACAAGTATTTAAAATGTAACGTATTTGACGTTCTTTGTTAATACACTTTAAGGGCAATTCCCAAACATCCAGGACATATAGTCATCCATGATCTTCTGAATCATGAATATTGGCTTACACACTGCCAGAATCATGAGAAAAACTGGGATACTTAACTAGGAAGGGATATGAGCCAACTATCCAACTCATCCCAGCTCAGCTTTGATTTTTTAAATTGTTCTTGCACACACAATAGCTCATGTAAAAAATGCTAAATCTTTGTGGAAACTGTAAACTAATAGTTAATGCTAGTGATAGGAATGAAGTGATCTAACATAATAAGAAGAGGAGAACGGTGTAATTATGACTAAAGGGGAGTTCAGGTTCAAGAGAAGGGTAACATTTGACAGGACAAGAGACATGAGTATGTTTTTAGAATACAGGGAAGAGTTTTTAGTGAAAGGCAGAAAATGGACCCACCAAAAAGAGAGGATAGTTGATGGAGCAAAATCTCAGAGGAGATAGGAAGGATTGGAATAAAGGCAAAAGCATAGAATTAATCTGAACAAAAGAAATCTTCTGATACAAGAGGAGAGGAGTAAGGATGAGAGTGGCGTTACGTACGTGTGTGGATGGAAGACAGATGTTGAGGAAAACACATGTGTGCCTTAATTTTATTCATGAAGAAGAAGCTAAGGGAGTAGGACAAAGGTTTAGAAGGGGGCACTGAGATATAGCACAGCTCTAAACTAATATCTGAGAGGAACAGAAGTGGAAACCAAGCATAAAGATATAAAAATGAGTAGTAAGAACCTGACTGAAGTCAGTGACTATGAATTTATGGCAACTCTAATCTGATAAAAAATCTCAGGCACAAATATGAGTTTAGTACAGGATAAGGGTGGTATTTCAAATCAATGGATAAATGATGGATTACTCACTACAATACAATTGACAATTCAGTGGAAAAATAAGGTTAAATATGTACCGACAGAATTGCCTGTCCCCTTGAATCTAAAAATGCCCTATAACAGTTGTTTATAACAATTAAATTTTTTTAAAAAACCTAAATATCTAATAATTGGGAATATCATATAAATATTTTGTTTCCAAGTCTTCTACAGTGAAAATACATTACTGTTTTTTTAACTAGAAAATGTCAATATATATTATTTTCTACTATTCAAGTTTTGTAAATACATGTGTATTATATATTTACATGCACACACACAAACACATACATACTGTGTCTGTATATCTCTATGAAAAATAAATGGTGGAACTATAACACAATGTTATTAACTATTATCTCTAATGATAGAATTACAGACTTTCTTTCTATATGATTTTTTTTCCAAATTATACAATTAATATGTAGCATTAATCATTTATAAGTTTAATTTAGAAAAGAAATTACTGTGACAATTGTAATTTCAGGATTTGAGGGGCTTATGTATAGTCACCAAACAGCCCAATACTTTAACTCTTTCTTCAAAATTTTAAGGGAATTTCAGAGATGGAGAGCAGAAGAACCGTGTTGAAAAACATGGATGGAAACCAATTTCTGTATTTTTAGAAGCTATTTTGGAATGTTGTTTTTGTGTACTGCCAAGTCGATTCCAACTCATAATACTATATGACAGAGGAGAAGTGCCCCATAGGGTTTCGTAGGCTGTATTCTTTACAGGAGCAGATCACCAGGTCTTCTCTACGGAGTATCGGCTGGTGGGTTCGAACCGCCAACCTTCTGGTTAGCAACAGAGACTTAACCGTTGCTCCACCAGGGCTCCTTTATTTTCTAATGCACAGACACGAACAGAAATTTATTATCTCATTTCATGATAGAAAATAAAAGCACTGAAATAAAATATCTCGAAAACTTATCTTGGAGAATATTCTACAAACTTATGCTTTTTCAGAATTACATTCCACAACTGAGAAGCTACCGAGAAGCCAGATGGCACAACCTCAAAAATTAGTTCTTTCCCATAGGATGAACCTTATCCAATCAAAAATATATCCGTGAGACCAGGCATACCTGGGACTGTGGGTATAAACTAGACATCTGATGCATCAGTTAGGAACATTGAAAAGGAGAGAGCTGCGTCTGGAAGGAAAGAATGAAACAGACGCTCTAGAAAAAAAAAAAA
This sequence comes from Dugong dugon, assembly GCA_030035585.1. NCBI lineage: Eukaryota > Metazoa > Chordata > Mammalia > Sirenia > Dugongidae > Dugong > Dugong dugon. The sequence continues at coordinate 133,122,932 of CM057462.1, forward strand.
CAAAAAAAATGCTTCTACAGCAACGGCGAGGAAACACCTCTGACCTAGACGTGAAAATCTCTCAAAAGCCAAGAGGAAGCCTGAACCATCTGGAAAATATGAAGAGACCGTGATGCGCCTACTTCCACAGTGAGGCCAAGAATCAAAGACCATTTGGAGTAATTCAAGGATAAAAAATGGAGATGGAGGTTGATAAAGTGGAGATTACTCAGGTACAGAAGTGGAATGTGGAGGAAGAAAATATTTTCATACAACAGAAAAAATAGAGTATGTTTGTATGTATCAGAGACCCAGTATATGCTTCGGAAAATGGTGGTTTCCCCTTTCTCTGCATAAAGTGGAATGCTTGAGAAAAGTTAACCAGAAAAATAATTTACCCGTAAGGAATATATGTTTGTGTATATCTCTGTATACACATATATTCAAGCACAATGGTGTAAAATAATCTTCACATCTGTAATTTGTTGCTTTCACATTCACAGATACACTGAAAATAGAAGTTCTGCTGAAAATAAAATGTTCTGAAAAAGAAGAAGCAGGTCAGTTTCAGAACAATTAAGCTCAAAAATGCTTGAGTATTGTCTTCCTCGTGGACTTGGTTGTGGAATGTAATCCTGAAAAAGCACAAGTCTGTAGACTATTCTCAGAGATAAGTTTTTGAAATATTTTATTTTAGTGCTTCCATTTTCTATAATGAAATGAGATAATAAATCCCTATTTGTGTCTGAGTATTCCAAAATAGCTTGTAAGAATAGAAAAATCTGACAGTTGCTGAGAAAAAAATTTAAAAAAAAAACAAAACATGAAAATAGCTGAATTTGTCCAATCTTGTATTTATCCATTCAGGCTATAAATGGTGTTATTGTTGAGAAGAAGTTAAGAAATTTTCCAAAGAGAAAGAAAGTTTTTGTGGAGAAGAATGGCATTTGTTGCCCACTAAATACAAATGTGCAAAATTAATTTGATTCCCTTTTATTGGTAATGATGTAAAAATGTAATACAGAATTATCATTCTTTCATTCTTCAAATGTTTACTAAGTGCCAGGATGAGCAAGACCTAGGGCACACCACTGCTAGATATAGACACCAGAGGGGATAAGATATTGTCTCTGACCTCTAAGAACCTTATTATCTTCACAAGTAAAAATCATGATAAAGGACACAAACAGGCAAATAAGTAGGCAATTCACAAAAAAAAAAAAAAAACTAACAGTCTAGAAATGTGTATAAAATATTCATCTTCATTAGTAATCAGGAAATATAACTTTAAAAGAACAGTGAGATCCTGTTTTTCATCAGTCAACTTTGAAGAGACTCTTTAATTAAAATATGCAGCATTCGAGCATAAAATAAGTCCTCTTATTAATTATTGGTTGGAGCATAAAATGGAAAAAACCCTTCTGAAATACAATCTGGCAAAATGTATCAAAAGGATTAAAAGTATTCTATGACACAAATCCTCCTCTAAGGATTTAAACTGAGGAAATAGATTATGGAAGTCCTCATAAATGGAGCAATGAGAATGTTCACCACATATTTTTTAATAGCTAAAAAAGAAAAATATTACCAACTGAAGTACCATGAAATGGAAGATTTGTCAAAACTATGGCACATCTTATAATACTATGTTGCTGTTTAAAACTCAGTGGTAGAATAATACTGAATAACACCAAGAATTTTATGATATAATTGGTGGAAAATTAAGACCACAAAACATTGGATATAGTATGATGGCATCATAAATAATGTATGTGGATATATTGTACAAGACATTACATACACATGAGTGGCAGGATATACAGAAAAAAAGTTAAAGTAGTTACGACAAGAAATAAGATTGTAGGTAGTTGTTATTTTCTTATTTTTGCTTCTTTGTACATTCTAAATTTTTTGTACTGAGCTTGTAATACTTCCTTGGTTAAAAAATAAACTTTTGCTGAAACAACGTTAGTCTGTCTATGGTTTGGACTCAAACTTTGCGTGCCTTCTCAGATTCCATTGACTGCCTCCTTTTGCTACCTCAATGGACTACCATCTTCACTGCCTTGCCCTCCACTCTCATACTTGGATGAAAGATCACGCATTGCAGTGTGGGATTTGGCTTCCTGAGAAGTCACTGAGGAGCCAGATGGCACAATCCCAAAATGTCCATCAACTGATGAATTGATAAACAAAATGTGGTCTACCATATATACCTTTTGGCTAGTAGTCAAGTGCTTAACAGTTTACACCACCTACGAACTCCATACTATGTAACGGAATATTATTTGCTTATAAAACATAATGAAGTATTCATACATGCTCTGACAACGATGAACCTCAAAAACATTATGCTCAGTGAAAGAAGCCAGATACAAAAGGTCACATATTACATGAATTCATTTATATGAAATGGCCAGAATGAAAAATCCCAAAGAAACAGAAAGTAGATTACTGGTTTCCAGAGGCTGAGGAGGTGGGGAGTGATTGCTAGTAGGTACGTGATTCCACTTCGGGGTGATAAAATGTTCTGAAATTACACAATAGCGATGGTTCTACAATGCTGGAAGTGTACTAAAAGCTACTGAATCTATGCTTCCAAAGGGTGAACTTTGTGATGTGAGAACTATATATCAACAAAGCTCTTATTAAAAAAAAAAAAAAAAAAGAAGATTGCTGTGAAAAATCAAATGTGATAATCTATGTAAAGCACTGGACACAATGCTTGGTATATAATCAACCCTCAAACAATTGCTATTACTATCAAATCCTATTTTAGATTGGTTGAATTTAGGAAGCTTTGTGTGCTTATAAAGTCACTGGGAAAAATGGATGAGTCAGCTTGCTTCTGTAGAGGAGAAAGAGATGGCAAGTCACTGAGTGTGGTCCTGTGTTCTATTGTGACCATGACAGCCGTGAAATCCTATCCTGGAGGCTGGCTGAGGCTGCAGAAGACTTAGTGGCAGAGGATGGGGCCAGTGTGCAGACCTGGAATGCACACAGACATCGTGTTTCTGGCCAATGTTTGTCAGGCTCAGGGGAGAACTTTGCAGTTCCCCAAGACTGAAACAAAGAAGTACTGAACCAATCTTGACTATAAGACACAGTAAGTGAGGGAGAATTTCCCACAGAGTATCATGTTTTGACCAACGTCATGAACATAATTTCTGCTACCAAGAGAGGAAAGTTGGGATTTAAGAAGAAAAGAACCCCTTTAAAGCTGAGCTTTCCACACAATCTGGAGCTACGGAATCCAATAAAAAAACTTAATGTTTCTTCGGCATGTTCTGTAAGAGCCACTTTACTGCGACAAGATGGTCTATTATGTGCACAAGGCCCTGAAGGTGCACACTCCTGCAGATTATTTAGCTATTAGACATGTTCTCTTACTGAATTTTTTTTATTTTTTTAAAGAAGAAGGGAGAGGGAATGCGTGAAGAAAGACTTTTAAGAGATAGAGAACATCATCAAAAAAGCATTTTCTCCCTGTGAGGCTCCAAATTCATCCTTAACAAATGCCCTGTTGAATTCTAATGTTTAAAATTTTAAACCATTTTAAACTCTTAACCAGCACAATAACCAGGCAACCCCATGTGTGTCAGAGTAGAACTGTGCTCCATAGGGTTTTTAACAGCTGAGTTTTTGGAAGTAGATTGCCAGGCCTTTCTTCCAAGGTGCCTCTGGTGAACTCAAACCTTCAACCTTTTGGTTAGCAACTGAGCGTGTTAACTGTTTGTGCACCCAGGGACTCCAACCAGCACAATAAAGACTTAACATCTGCCTAGCATTACCAGTGTTCCTTTCATTGTGAAAACCCTTAAAAATGTGACGAATTCTTAAAGGTGCCCTCTAATTCAGTACTGGGATTTATATGAAAAATAGGGTTTTCCCAACCTGAGTCTGTCTCATCTCGCCCGTATCAGTAATGAACATCTTCCTAAGCTGTGTTATAAACAGTACCCTATAAATGTCAAAAGACTGTAATAGTAAATATAATGAGAATGATAGTAACAAAAACAAACAGTTCGATGTTTCCGTTCTGAGTTTTGGGGATTGGCAGTAATGTTTGCCTCAAGGTCCAATGGCACTTTAAGTTACAGGAAAAAAGGAGATGATTTAAATTGCACTGATCACACACACACACACACACACACACACACACACACACACACACACACACACACACACACAGATTTATTCCATGTCCACGGAAGTATTCAACACCAACATAGATTCCCAATTGTCAACACTCTCTGTTCCATTCAGTCAACCTTTACGGAGGACTACTGTGACCTTAAGGAGCCCTGGTGGAGCAGCCTCGACTGCTAAGTGAGAAGTCGGCAGTTCGAACCCAGACCATGGGAGAAAGATGTGGCAGTCTGCTTCTGAAAAGATTTACAGCCTGGGACCTCTATAGGGAAGTTCTACTCTGTCCTACAGGGTCTGTATGAGTCAGAATCGACTCGACGATAAGGGGTTTGGTTTTGGTTTTTATATAAGCATTGAGGGAAATACAAAGAAATTGAGCCCATGATGTCAGGTGTCAAGAGCTTGGAATCTCACAGAGAAGTAACAACAGGAACACTAACCTTCCCACTCTGAAGCCCAACACCAGTGCCAATAATCAAAGCGAGAGCTCTAGGAGCACTGAGGAAGGAAAGAGTGGTTGGTGGAAGGAGGTTAGTGAGGAGTGCGTAGATAAGGAGCCATTGGAGCCAGCTCTATTCCAGTGAAAATGACACTGAACCGGAAGAAAAACAAGTTTCAGCTCTGGTATTGCTCTCTTGTGTGGCCTCAGACAAGTCATTGAATCTCTCTGGGCCTTCTTCTAAACTGAGAGAGTTGAACTAGATAATCCCAAGGTAGCTTCAGACTTTAATATGTATCTACTAAAAGGAACATTTTTTTTATTTTTTACATCTAATGGGAAAAAAATTTTTTAATTATTCAAAGCTGTCATCAGTGTGGTAAGATAGAAAATTATATTCAATGTTTTAATGTTTTGGGAGTATCTTGGCTAAATGTTTCTAGAAAATGGAAAAACATCTAATCTAAGCTGAAGTGGAGTGGGGACAGGGGGAAGGCAGTGCTGGTGTCAGGGGGACCCAGCAAAGAAGTCTTCCCTAAGAAAGTCAAAGATGAATTTGATTTTGAAGATTAAGTAGAAGTGTCTACATGAAGAGGAAGGCAAGGGGAAGATGTCGCCAAAGTAAAAGTGCATTGGGAGTTTGTGGGGGTGCGAACTGTTAACACGCTTAGCCGCTAACCAAAAGGTTGGAGGTTTGAATTCACCCGGAGACACCTCAGAAAAAAGTCCTGACAATCTGCTTCCAAAAAAATCAGCCATTAAAAAACCTATGGAGCACGTTTCTACTCTGACACACATGAGGTCACCAAGAGTCCTAATCAACTCAGTGGCAACTGTACAGAGGATTAAGAGAATATGGAACAACACGGAATTGCAAGTAGCCCAACTGAAAAAGAGTGTAGAAGGTGAGTGATGTTGTTGTTGTTAGGTGCCATCAAGTCAGTTCCAACTCATAGTGACCCTAAGTACAACACAACAAAACACTGCCCAGTCCTGCGCCATCCTCACAATCTTTGTTATGTTTGAGCCCATTGCTGCCAACACTGTGTCAGTCCATCTTCTTGATGGTCTTCTTCTTTTTTGAAGACCCTCCACTTTACCAAGCATGATGTCCTTCTCCAGGGGCTGGTCCCTCCTGATAACATGTCCAAAGTATGTGAAACGAAGTCTCAAAGTCTCATGATCCTCACTTCCAAGGAGCACTCTGGCTGTATTTCTTCCAAGACAGACTTGTTTGTTCTTCTGGCAGCCCATTTTGTTGTTCTCGTTGTTGTTAGGTGCCCCCGAGTTGGTTCCAACTCATAGAGATCCTATGTACAACAGAAAGAAATACTGCCCCATCCTGCGCAATACAATTGTTGTTAACTTGATCCCACAGTTGCAACCACTGTGTCAGTCCATCTCATTAAGCATGATGTCCTTCTTCAAGGACTGATCCCTCCTGATAACATGTCCAAAGTATGTGAGACGAAGTCTCACCATCCTTGCTTCTAAGTGGCATTCTGACTGTACTTCTTCTAAGACAGATGTATTCGTCCTCTGGCAGTCCATGGTATATTCAATATTCTTCGTCAACACCATAATTAAAAGGCATCAATTCTTTGATCTTCATTTTCATTGCTGTCCAACTTTTGCATGCATATGAGATGACTGAAAATATCATGGCTTGGGTCAGTCTCACCTTAGTTCTCAAAGTGACATTTTTTGCTTTTTAACACTTTAAAGAGGTCTTTTGCAGCAGATTTGCCCCATGTAATGAGTCGTTTGATAATCCTGACTGCTGCTTCCATGGGCGTTGATTGTGGATCTAAGTAAAATGAAATCTTTAACGTCAACCTTTTCTCTGTTTATCATGATGTTGCTTACTGATCCAGTTCTGAGGATTTGTGTTTTCTTTGTATTGAATTGTGATCCATACTGAAGGCTACAGTCTTTGATCTTCATCAGTAAGTGCTTCAAGTCCTCTTCTCTTTCAGCAAGCAAGGCTGTGTCATCTACATATCTCGGGTTGGTAATGAGTCTTTTACTAATTCCAATGCCCCTTTCTTCTTCTAGTTCCTTCCAGCTCTCAGATCCTGATTTTAAACCATGTAGTATCCCCTTGCTCTGTTCGAATGACTGCCTCTTGGTCTTTGTACAGGCTCCTCATGAGAACAATTAAGTGTTCTGAAATTCCCATTCTTCGCAATGTTATTTATAATTTGTGATAATCTACAGAGTTGAATGTCTTTGCATAGTCAATAAAACATAGGTAAACATATTTCTGGTATTCTCTGCTTTCAGCCAAGATCCATCTGACATCAGCAATGATATCCCTCATTCCACATCCTCTATTGAATGTGGCTTGAATTTCTGGCAGTTCCCTGTTGATGTACTGCTGCAACCGCTTTTCAATGATCTTCAGCAAAATTTTACTTGCAGATGATATTAATGATATTGCTTGCTAATTTCCACATTGGGTTGCATCACCTTTGTTTGGAATTGGCACAAATATGAATCTCTTTCAGTCAGTAGGCCAGGTAGCTGTCTTCCAAATTTCTTGACATAGACATGTGAGCACTTCCAGCACTGCATCCATTTGTTGAAACATCTCAATTGGTATTCCATCAATTCCTGGAGCCTTGGACTTTTTCCTTCAATACCATCGGTTCTCGATCATATGCTACCACCTGAAATGGTTAAACACTGACCAATTCTTTTTGGTACAGTGACTCTGTGTATTCCTTCCATCTGCTTTTGATGCTTCCTGCATCATTCAATATTTTGCCCATAGAATTCTTCAAAATTGCAACTCGAAGCTTGAATTTTTCCTTCAGTTCTTTCAGCTTGAGAAATGCAGAGCGTGTTCTTCTCTTTTGGTTTTCTAATTCCATGCCTTTGCACATTTCTTTAAAATATTTTACTTTGTCTTCTTGAACTGCCCTTTGGAATTCTTCTGTTCAGCTCTTCATCATTTCTTCCTTTAGCTTTAGCTACTCTACATTCAAGAGCAAGTTTCAAAGTCTCTTTTGACATCCATTTGGTCCTTTCTTTCTTTCTTGTCTTTTTAATGATATTCTACTTTCTTCATGTGTGATGTCCTTGATGTCTTGCCACAATTCTTCTGTCTTTGGTCATTAGCCTTCAATGTGTCAAATATATTCCTGAGATGGTCTCCAAATTCAAGTGGGATCTACTCAAGGTTGTATTTTGGCTCTCGTGGACTTGTTTTAAATTTCTTCAGCTTCAACTTGTATTTGATATGAGAAATTGACAGTCTGTTCTGCAGTCAGGTCCAGGCCTTGTTTGACTGACACTACTGAGCTTTTCCTGTGTCTCTCTCCAGACTAAGACAGAAGGTGAGTAGGGAAGTAGAAAGAATTGCAATTCCCTCTCGTGTGATATTCTCTTAGACCTGTACACAAAGCTTTTTTCAGTTGTAGAAGTACAACATGATTTGATTGATGTTCTAGAAAGGCCACTTCGGTAACAATATGAAAGATGGACAGGAAAGACTAGATCCAAGAGATGCTGAGGGAAAGGGGATTAATCATGGAGCTACTGCAGCAATCCAGTGAGAAATGATAAGGGACTGAATTAAGTCTATGACAATATAGATAGAAGAGGACAGCTGTATGAGATTATATAATACAGTATATGTAGAAGTCAGACCTGGAACACTGTAAAACTATAAAGTAGAACTGTGGCCAAATCACCGTATCCGTGAACATCCTGACAGGTCCCTTATACTGCAGTCTTTTTAAGAACATGCCTCTGGCCTCATGAAGCACACAAGAATAAAATAACATTCAAGACTAGACTAACAAACACAGTCTTTCTCTCTTTGCCTATACCTCCTCCACTTTAAGCTCCTTCTGAAATGGCGGTTCTATATGGTCTTGCTTGTCCCAAGTGATTCAGCCCCTGTCCACAGCTGGTGGGACAAAAGCTATACACCTGATCCAAGATGAACCAATAAGCTTCTCTGTAAAATTCAATCTAAGAAGTGCAGAGGTCAGGAGATGGTCACTGGTCATGTAGATTTAAAGCTGGAAGCTATTTCCAGACATGAGCACACTGACAGAAGCAGAGATAATCTGCTTATAAAGAGAAGCATGAAAATCACTAACTTGGTGGCAGAAAAAAAGACAAAGGTCCTTAGAGTTTGAGGGAGAATGAGAGTTTGTTTCTGATTTTTTATTTCCCCATCAGGCTCAGCTGCCTTTCAGGTAATTGGGTTCCCTGAATTTGGGTTCATGGTTACTTGAGGTGGTATGAAATTAGTATCTGTTCCTTGAAACCAAACCATCACTAATTCTGGCACAGCCTGATAGATTGAAAAGAACATGACCTATTCTAAGAAAAATTAGAAATAGTATAGCTAGAGTCTTGCTAAGAAATACCCACCACTCTCTCACTGAAAAACTATGTTCCAGCCACATTTATAAATATCCAATACCTCACCTAACCTGGTGAGTACTGAGGGAGAGGTGAGCCAGCCTGCCTGAGGGTTGAGATGGGTACTGCTGACCTTTCTGAGGCAGCCTACTACAGTGACCAAGAATGCAGCCTCAGTGATAAACTGCCTGAGTTTGCATCCTAGTTCCACCTCTTAACAGTGCGAACCAAGTTAAGTGATGTAACCGCTCTCTGCCTGAGATTGTTCATCTGAAAATGAGGATAATAATAACTACCCCATAGACTGTTGTGAGGATGAACTGAAATTAAGTATGTAAAGCAGTTAAATAGTTCTTTGCATATGTAGGTACTAGAGAAATGCTAGTCATTATGACTCTTGTGATTATTATTTATAACTCTCCATTTCTCATCAACCACCAAGTACTTTTAATTCTACCACCTAAATATATGTCACATTCATGTACTTCTTTCCATCAAAATTGCCACTATACGAAAGGGTCGTCCAGATCATTGTTACTGCTCTCTACAATGGTTACTCTTATCAGTTATCTCTGCCTCCACTCTTACCCACTCCAAATTAATCTACACACAAAACTAGAGTAGTCCTTCTCCAATTCAAATTAATTGAGGCCTCCCCTGCTTAAAAGCCTCAATGATTCCCTGTTGGCCTCAGAATGAATTCCTATCCCTTCATGGTCTATAGGACCTTCATGATCTGACTGCTGCTTAGCTGTCTAGCCTCATCTCTTGACATTTACTCTTTCCAATCCAGTTTCTGCTTTTGGAAAGCTCACTCGCTGGGCCTTGGTATACTAAGGAATACTCTTCCTCTTTTCTTCTTTGACTACTTTTTGCTTATCCTTTAGTTATCAGTATAGACATTACTTCCTCTGAGAATATCCTTCAATATCATAAAATTTGTCTTTATTCTCTACTACAGTGTAATCAGTTCAAGTTTGAGCAAAGTACATTACTCATCATTCTATCATCAATGCTTAATACAGTGTTTGACACTATTTGTTAAGTGAATGAATGAATGAATCTAACTGTGTAGTGCATGAAGCTAGTATGAAATACAGGAAGTCATGTCCATGGGGAAGACCAACAATGCAGACAGGTTAATATATCTAAAATTGAATTGTCAATTCAATGGATGAGACAAAGTGAGGGCTAAACAAGGAATCAAAGTAGAAGCTGACAATTCCAGAAAATTCAAGAAGTAGATGCAAGGAGAGACCATGAGAGATTCACAAGGTTCAATAGAGTAACTCATGATGACTTTTCATGGAACTCCTGAGCCGGCTTACACTAACATATGAAGTTCATTTAAAGGGACTCTAGTAGAGTGGACAATAAGCAATAGGGAGGGATTGGAGGATTTAAAATATAAAATGACATGATCAACTTTGTTTTTGGAGAAAGATGACATTTTCAGCATTACAGAAGGCAGTTTGAAGGGACAAGATTGTTGCTACAGACACTAACTGGTTAAAGGACCAAGTCAAGAAGCAAATGAGAGATAATGAGAGTCTGAAGGCAGTGGCTGTAAGAATGGGAAAGGAGGAACAAATTAAGGTAGCTAAGATCAAACATTCAGAAGAGGACGTGGAACAAAGGATATCACTGCTGATGTCAGATGGATCCTGGCTGAAAGCAGAAGATACCAAAAAGATGTTTACCTATGGTCTATTGACTATGCAACATCAACTGTGTGGATCATAACAAATTATGGATAACATTGTGAAGAATGGGAATTCCAGAACACTTAATTGTGCTCATGAGGAACCTGTACAAAGACCAAGAGGCAGTCGTTCTAACAGAACAGGGGGATACTTCACGATTTAAAGTTAAGAAAGCTGTGTGTCAGGGTTTTACCCTTTCACCAGACTTATTCAGTCTGTATGCTGAGCAAATAATCTGAGAAGCTGAACTATATAAAGAAGAACTGGGCATCAGGATTGGAGGAAGACTCATTAATAACCTGAGATATGCAGATGACACAACCTTGCTTGCTAAAAGTGAAGAGGGCTTAAAGCACTTATTAATGAAGACCAAAGACCACAGCCTTTAGTATGGATTACATCTCAACATAAAGAAAACAAAAATCCTCACAACTGGAACAATAAGCAACGTCACGATAAAAGGAGAAAAGACTGAAGTTGTGAAGGATTTCATTTTACTTGTATCCACAATCAACACCACGGAAGCAGTCGTCAAGAAATCAAATGACACATTGCAAATCTGCTGCAAAAGACCTCTTTAAAGTGTTGAAAAGCAAAGATGTCACTTTTAAGGACTAAGGTGTACGCGCCCCAAGTCATGCTATTTTCAATCCCCTTGTATGAATGTGAAAACTAGACAACGAGTAACGAAGACCTAAGAAGAATTGATGCCTTTGAATTATGATACTGGCAAAGAATACTGAATATACCATGGACTACCAGAAGAATGAACAAATCTGTCTTGGAAGAAGTACAGTCAGAATGCTCCTCAGAGGCAAGGATGGTGAGACTTCATCTCACATACTTTGGACATCTTATCAAGAAGGGTGCCAGTCCATAGGCAAGGACATCATACTTGGTAAAGTAGAGGGACAGCAAAAAAGAGGAAGACTCTCAACTAGATGGATTGACACAGTGGCTACAACAATGGGCTCAAGCAGTTGTGAGGATGGCACAGGACTGGGCAGTGTTTTAATCTCTTGTACATAGGGTTGCTATGAGTCAGAACCAACTCAATAGCACCTAACAACAACTAGATCAAACACACTTTTAGACATATTCAAAATATCATTAACATTTAGTTTGCAGAAATAATTGTAAAAACTAGCTTTAAATGGCCTAGCAAATGGAAGGAACTACAGGGTAATTTGTGTCTCTTATGAATTTTAAGTTTGGATTTGAGACGGAGAAGCTAAGCATTATCTCTTCAGCCTTTATGGAGCTACAATACCAATCTTTAAAAGCAAAAAAAGACACCTTTACAAATAAATTCACAAACAACAGGACTTTTCTAGACCCAAACCAGGACTAGGACACTGGAGTACACACATCTAGTTCATTGAGACCATCTGCCTTATTAGTAGGTCTTCCTACTAATTCCTTCCAAGTCTCAGATCCTGGTGGCTATGGGCTCCTGTGTGAAGCTCAACAGCTCTGTCACCCACATGGAGTGTGATCCAGGACAGATCACAAAAGCTGCCAGCATCTCATTTCACTGAAGTCGGCATGCTTTTCATGCTTACTGACAATGCTGCCATAGAGCCCTGGGTGAGGAGACACCGTCCCCTGGAAAGTGATCAGTACAAGAAAAATGTGTTTTAATTGCCTCTACAAAGGAAGAAGCTAATTCAGCTTGGTTTTTGTGTGACTTTCATTTTTTAATTTTCAAACAAATGATTTTTGATGGAAACATGAAGCTTCACAATGAAAATTCTTCCCCAAATTGTCTAACACTTGTTGGGAAAATTATCTCAAAATGTTACATAACATGTCAAAGGACAGCTTACATTTCCTGCTCTCTACCCCATTCTCTGTACTACCGCCCTTCCTTGAAAAAAAAAAAGTCTTGAGGCTAGAAGACAGGGTAATCATAGTTTTGCAGTGAAGGAGAGAAGGGCTGGGGAGGGGAGAAGGCTGGATTGCTGGAGCACTCTATGATGTCACAGGACTTCTGTGAGGTGAGAACCTGAGCAGTGAGAGCTTCTGCTAACCTGTCTGACAGCCAAGGTCTTGTTCCTTTCAAAGTAATCTCCCCTGAGCGCTTCAAGACAGGCTGGCTTAGGTGGGCTCAATCCAATTTAATGGATGATGTGACAATGGAAAATTGAGGGTAGAAGGAAATGATATCTGCCAGATATCAGCCAAGGTAAAGCTGAAAGTGTGCGGTACCTGTCATTCATTTACCAAGTGGCAAGTGTCTGAAGGAATAAGTGCTCGATCTGGGGGTACATTCTAGCAGAGTCTCTGGGGAAAGGAAACATCCATCTATCCTCTAACTCTTCTATATAGTATCCAATGTCTGGGAGCATTACTGGGTAATCTTTAACAATTAGCCCATCCCTACGCAATTTGGCACACCCCTTTTGTCATTGTTATTGTTAGCTGCTGTCAAGTCAGTGCAGACTCATGGAAACACCTTGCACAATAGAATGAAATACTGCCCAGTCTTGCACAATCCTCATGATGGGTTGAGGATCGGACTGTTGTGATCCATAGGATTTTCATTGGCTGATTTTTTTGAAGTAGATTGTCAGTCCTTTCTTCCTAGTCCATCTTAGTCTGGAAGCTCCACTGAAACCTGTTCAGCATCACAGCAACATGCAAGCCTCCACTGACAGATGGGTATGGGCTATACATGAGGTACATTGGTGAGGAATCAAACTGGTTTCTCCCTCATGGAAGATGAGAATTCTACCACTGAACCACATCCCTTTTAGGAACTGCCTTTCCCAAGTCAGCTGTAGAAGAATCACTATTTGTGACCTCTTAGTTCTTGTCTGTCCTCACTGCCAGATATCTCTATTGCTAACCCTCTCCCTTCTTCTGCATTTCTGTTTATGCTTAGCATCACCCAGCTCTAATTCCCAGTTGATTATTTCCAAGTTCCATTGGTACTGAATGACCCCTAATTTGGCAGCCTTGGAACCTATATTACCATGAAGTATTCTCATAAGCATCCCTTCTGGGCATAGTATAACCCAAGGGGCTCAAGCCAATACTCTCCTTAAAGCATGTCCCTTCCTCTCCACTCACTGGCTGGCATTAATGTCTGCCAGGTGTATTAACATGAACAGAGAAGGGAATGATTTAACTAGTTGTAGTTTTAACTGTTCTTTATCACATTTATGTTATTGCTACTGCCATTCCACAAGGGTAGAACAGATGTTGATGTTTGCTTTTAAGAACTAGATCTCCCAGAGAAGGTCAGCATAGCATCCTGGGAAGCCTCAGGATTTGCTTTTAGAGGTCCTAATGATCCTTTTTCATGGTGCTTTAAAACTACTCATCTCGAAACTATCGCTGTATACCTCTTGCTTTCACTGGCAGCATCCGAAGCCTCCTTGGCATTATTTATTGTGTTTTCATGGGAATTATTATTTTTTTATTTGGAGAAGGATCCAATTTCCCTACAGAAAGGCAATCATTCATCTTTCTCTGCCCTAAGGCTTGTGTTTGGGCAACTACCTTCCCATAGACAGTTGGAATGCTGCAGAAAGAGGCTATTCTACAGCCTGGCTGAGAATATACTCAAAAGGATAAGTCCCCAACTCCCCTTTATAGAATGTGGTTTATAGAATAGGTAATAACAATGTCTAACATTAATGAGCACTTACTGTATGTTAGAACAGCTAGATGATTTATATGGATTATCTAATTTAACCCTCACAAGTAATAAATAGATACTACGACTATCCTCAATTTATACATAAGGAAACTGAATGGCTAAATAATTTTCCCAAGGTCAGAGAGCAAACAAGTCATCAAGACCAAAACCTAAGTCCTATCTGTTTCTTTGACCTGAACTATACTTCCCCAAAGTGATAGTTACAGACAAGGGAGGGATGTTTTCTACATGGGCATTTGCTCCTCCCTTTGCAGTCTCAACCACCATCCCTTTGCATTCCTGGTTCCCCACCCCAGTGAATTATTTTTACATTTTCTAGTGCCAAGGTTATTTTTAGTACTTTTAGTTGTCTATTTCCCTGGTAGTTTCCATCATGATATAAAGATCAAACTTTTAAATAAGGTTGCCAGTTTTTCAAAACAAGGGGGCAGGCCTAGAAATAATGTAAAATTTTTGGATTTGACTTCCATTTGGTGACCACTGTGAGACCGTTTTTGATTTTTGCACCATGTTTCATGCAGTTCCTCACCGTCGTGTATGGTGACCCCAAACCCTCAACGGAAACTTCTTTTCATATTTCTTTCTTTTTTTTTTGGTTGCCTAGAGGCTACAAGGAAGAAATAAATAAAGAATGATTTTAAATATCAAATTAAGCATGAGTCAATTCAACCACTGTTTGTTCCCTGTGTCTATGATATGCAAGGCATGATGCTTGTTGCTGGGCCCAATCCACAAAGGACAAACAATACTTTAGCTCACGGCAGAGAGGAGCTATTGGGGAAAATATATATATACGCACATATTAATAGAAATCATCTTTTGTAGGTTGTTCCATGATAAAATAGCAATATAAAAAAAAAAAACCCACTGTTGTCCAGTCGATTCTGACTCATATTGACCCTATAGGACAGAATAGAACTGCCCCATAGGGTTTCGAAGGCTGCAATCTTTATGCAAGCAGACTTCCACATTTTTCTCCCGTGGAGAGGTTGGTGGTTTCAAACCACCGACCTTTTGGTTACAAGTATAGCACTTTATCACTGTGCCACCAGGGCTTCTTAAAAAAAAATCAATGTATATATGGAAAAAACATGGTAAAAAAATGACATATTACACATTCTTAAAAACTTTTATTATTGTTGTTTTAATACAGCAAAACATATAGGAATAAAAATAAAGAGGGAAAAATAATCAAAACTCAACATTGTAGTTTACATCTGCCATTTCAAGTAAATAATATCAAATCTCTAATGCAAACACAAAGGCATATTAATAAATTAGAGAATTCTGCTGGAATTGTTAACTCATTTTAATTATTTGTGATTTCTTACTAAAGACCAGTTCTAAACATTTTGTAAACCTATTATTAGTGGTCACAGTAATTTGGGTTCTAAATATCTTTTTTGCAAGAAACACTATATTTTAACAGTTTTCACATTGGAGTCTAACCACTAAAATCTCATATTTACTTAAGTTTGGGATGCTTTAGAAAATATATATATTTGAAAAGTATTAGGTTAGTTTGAAGCTGTATTATGACCAGTTACAGGAATAAAAATTATATTGCAGAGAACAAATCTAAAACTTGATGTAATCTTTTATGTAACATTAAAAACCATATTTATAAACCCCTTATATAGAACAAGGCTGTCCTATAAGGAAATATATGGAACAATACCCAAACTTAAATATTAAATGAATAAATAGTGTACATAACTGTGTGTAGCATGCCACCACTTAAATAAATGAATATAGATACATATGTGAAACATATACAATAAATATACTATTTCTCCCATAGCAGCTACAGTGATTCTTTGATCACATTCTGAATTGTTTTTCTTATTTCTAAAAAGTTTGCTAGAAACACAGGCTCTCCTGCTTCAGTTAGCACCTGTCCTATGTTTCTATAGCTTTAGGTGAATTTTCAAGCCTTTTCTCAGTGACTTTCATCAGGAGAGATCTGCTAAACCTTTGCTACAGGGAATGAAATGCATTGCTATCCTGAGAAGTGTCCCTTCCAACAACTCAGGGGCCAGAGTCAATGCAGCAGGGCTCTCTCACATCGCTCTTCAAAACCTGAAGAAACACTTCAGGACAATAACACAGGCATCAGTAGGCGTTGATGGATGTTTGGCAGTTTACCCTTAAGGTTGTGATCTTCACTCAACTTCCTCCTTATCACAGGTCCTAGAGAAGGCAAGATGAGAGGTGAGAGCTAGAGCCATCTTAGGTAGCTGAAGGGCAGAGATATGCATTCTATCACCTGTTTTCCCTGAAAGTTTAAAGGGTTATGTCATCTTCTCCTAGCTAGACTCATATAAGGACAATTTTTTACTCTGGCAACTGTCTAGAAATGGGGAAAGGCATGGGAAATGTCATTTTCATAAAGTTCCAGAGGGAGCCAGGCAAGTGAGGGGTAAGGGAAAGTTGAAAGCACAGATAGAGATCTTGCAGGTTGCATGAAGTCAAGGAAAGAATGATTAGGTAGGCCTTGCCACTCACTCATACTGTAGCTCTGTTTGTAGCTAGAGCTGAGCAGCTCCAGAATTTCTATTAGGAAGTGGATGGAGAGGAGGACTTGTGTTTAAGCTGCACTATATAACAAGCCTAATGGTTTCACTTAGTTCTTATATTTATTTTGAGTGGCTTAAAGATGTATTATCCTAACAAGCACACATTTTTTACTAATACTGTGTGTTATTTCGGGTGATGAGGCAGCTGCTAGAGATTGTAGGAGGGACAAAACTCTTACTCCAGCCATAATGACATACCACTGGGCTGTACGGCTTGTACAAACATGCAAGCAGGAATATAGCAAAGCAGAGCTGGCAGTAAGAACTGCTGTTTCTGAGGCTGCTGCCAGGTCATTGCACCTGCCAGGTGCAGGTAACTTGTTCTTCGGATGGAAATTTTCATCCCCAATTGTAGAGTGGCCATAGTACCCCTGTGGTGAAACATCTAAAGCAATCCAGTTGAATCCTCAAAAAAAGAAAGAAAGCAGAGGAAAGGAATGGACTCACCACACTTTTGGAGTTGCTTCAACTCGCTGAAACATATCAGTGATTACAGCTCATGCAGAGTCCAAGTATTCCAAAAAATTATTTTTTATATACCATTATCAGTTTTTACTGGATTTAATGCATCAAACTGGTTCTTACAGTGAAAAGTTTGTTTTCACTTCTCCCCTATACCAGAATATAATTTACTACATCAGAGATCAGCAGATACTACATATCAATTGACTTAGTGATTTCTAAAACAGCTGACATTATAATCCCTAAAATGAAGCATGTCAGTGTGTTAGGTTGGATTCTCCAAAAGCAGATCTAGAGACAAAGATGTGAATGCAAGACGTTTATTTAGGTAGTAGTCCTAGGATAAGGAGCCCTGGTGCAGCAATAGTGTAGCGCTCAGTTGCTAACCAAAATGTTGTCTGTTCAAACCCACCCAGAGCCTCTGCAGGAGAAAAGATCTGGTGATCTGCTCCCATAAAGATTACAGTCTAGAAAACCCTATGGGGGCAGTTCTACTCTGTCACATGGGGTTGCTATGAGTCCGAATTGACTCAATGTCACCTAACAACAACAACAACAATCCTGGGATGCACAATTAGGGAGTGGAGTAGTCAAACAAAGAAGGAAGGGAAGATGATTAAGGGTGCATTATAGCTGAGTGGAGTCCCTGGGTGGTGCAAACAGCTGAAGTGCTTGGCTACTAACTGAAAGGTTGGAGGTTCGATTTAATCATAGATGCCTTGGAAGAAAGACCTGGTGATGTACTTTCAAAAAATCAGCCATTGAAAACACTATGAAGCACAGTTCTACTCTGGCACACATGAGGTCGCCATGAATTGGAGTCCACTGGACAACAACTTTTTTTTGTTTGTTTGTTTGCTTCTTCTTTTTTTTTTTTTTTTTTAATAGTTGAGTAGCAATTGAAGCTCAATCTCACGAGGGAACTGTGGGAGACAATGTAGAACACGATTCAGAGTTATCCCCTTCTGCATGGCAAGAAGGCTGAGTTATTTATCCTCCAACTCCCATTTGTCAGGGGCTGAAGTTTGCCCCTAAGGGCACTTTAGACCTGCTGAGATAAAACACATCAGGAGGAGAGTAGCAGGAATTGGCAGTAGACACCAATGACCTGTGTTGGAATGATGAAAATAGAAAGAATATGGGTGGGGTCATAACAACTTCTGCCACAGTTAGGTCCCCAGAATGGCCCAACTGTTGTCAGCCCAACACCCCTAGAGGTGCAACCCACAGGACAGAAGTTTAAGCAACACTTAAACTTATGGACCACAATATCTACTTCTCAATCTGTCCAGATAGGGGGCTTGAGACAAGAGTTTTCCTCATAAAATATCTAAATAATCTCTTGATGCTAATGATGGGAATACTTGAAAGTAAGAAGTCAGTCAGCTTTGACTGTGTGTGTCTAATCTCATTTTCTCTTTGCCAGATTGGGTAAAGGGCCATGCATTGTATCTGGTACTTGAGAATGGGACTGGGAGAGTGGACAGGAGCAGGCCAGTAGGAAAACTTTATCCAGAATTGGGGCTTCGAGCTCACAACTCCAAGTCAGAAGAGTACTCGACTTAAAGTCCAACTATACACATAACCAAAAGCAAAGGAGATCACTTAAGAAGTAAGGTCACGCCAAGGCAAAGGAAGACACTGAGAGATTCACAAGAACAAAGGGCAACTACAGTAAATACTCTAGTATATACGATTTGGCAATAACAGTAATAAAAAACAATAATTTAGGAGTGGATACATAGGTAGATATGTATGCTAATTAGGTGTGGGAGGTCATACGGGAGTACACCCTGGAGCATATATAGGTATGGTTGTGGATATTTCTACATACATATTTATATGTACTGCATGTATATTCATATATATAACACAGCAATAGGGGCACAGTTATGGAAACTTCTTAGACATAACCAAACACTTCAATGGACTGAACTATTAGGAATGAGGGCTGAGGACCATAGCCTCAGGGGACATCTAGGTCAATTGGCATAACATCGTTCATAAAGATAATATTTTATATCCTACTGTGGTGAGTAGTTTCTGGGGTCTTGAAAGCTTGCAAATGGCCATCTAAGATACAACTATTGGTCTCCTCCCATCTAGAGCAAAGGAAAATGAAAAAAACCAAAGACTCAGGGAAGAAATTAGCACAAAGGACTAATGGCCCACATCAACCACAGCCTCCACTAGCCTGAGACCAGAAGAACTAGATGGTGCCCGGCTACCACTACCGACTGCTCTAACCAGGAACACAATAGAAGGTCCTAGTTAGTGGGAGAAAAGTGTAGAATAAAATCCAAATTCATAAAAGAGACCAGACTTACTGGTCTGATAGAGATTAGAGGAACCACTGATACTACGGCCCCAAGATACCCTTCTAAACATGGAACCGAAGCCACTCCCAGAGATCACCTATCAGCCAAATAATAGACCAAAACCAAAAAATAAGTAAATAAATCCACCGCCGTTGAGTCCATCCCACCTCATAGTGACCCTTTAGGTCAGAGTAGAACTGTGCCATAGTGTTTCCAAGGCTGTAAATCTGTATGGAAGCAGCCTGCCACATCTTTCTCCTGTGAAATAATAGGCCTATAAAATAAACAATGACACCCACCAGGAGTATGCTCCTTAGAAAAATCAACTGTACAAGACCAAAAGGGCAACATTCATGCAAAAGCAAAGATGAGAAGGCAGGAAGGGGCAGGGAAACCGGGCTAACAGGAACAGGGAACCCAGGGTGGAAATGGGGAGAGGGCTGACACACTGCGGAGATTGCAACCAATGTCGCAGAACAATTTGTGTATGAATTGTTGAGTGGGAAACTACTTTACTATGTAAACTTTCACCTAAAGTAATAAAATGTTCAGAAAAAACAAAGAAGTAAGGTCACTAAAGCAAATAGGTAACAGGGCAGTCATAAAACCCACAGCATCAGTCAGAATAAAGCTAGATAGGTAACAAATAAACCCCTGAGTCTCAGTAACTTGAGGCAAGTGAGAACTATTTCTCCCTCATATAAAATCCACTGTTCTTCTCAAGCATGACTCATGTTTCTTCTGTTTTATGTCTCCACCATTTAGAAATGCTTTGGATCTGCTAGATTCTCTAAATCTGATTGACAGACTGGGAAAATAGGGGTGAAAGACTGAGTGGGAGAGTTTTATGAGACAGGGTTGGAAATGGCATGCATTACTTTGGCCCACAAACCACTCGCAAGAACTGTGTTCCTGATTTGGAAGGAACATCCCAACAAACTCTCTACACTGTGGAAGGGGAGTATGAATTTTGGTAGAGAGCTAGCCATCTCTACCCCACAAGCCAAATCTAAACAGCTCAGGAAGATAAGGCAGTTACTAGAAGTGGAGCTCAAAGAACTTGGACAAAAATGAACCATGCACAATTCTGAAGCCAGTCAGAGACCAGATGCCTCTGATAGAGTCTTCCCTGCCAGTCAGGGCATGACCCAGCTGATTAAAATACCAGTGTAGAATGAACAATGTGGAAAAACTGATCAACCAGAGAACAAATTCCAGCATGAAACCCAGGATTTTTTTTTCCTCCCTTCCTCTCATCCAAAGATAGGCAGCCCAGCACAAATTTCAATCTAAATTTGAATTCTACTTAATATCACCAATAGAATTTTTCACTGGGCTTGTTCTGCATTCAGTGATAAAAGCAGCACACTATTACTTTCGATTGAACCAATAACATTGCTCTGAGAAGTCTCTGAAGACTTTCTGTTGAGTGCCAGTTGTTAATGAATCCCATTTGTCTTTCTTGATTAAGTCGGCTATTACCCCTGTTTAGTCCTGTCACCAACCCTTTAGCAAGAATTTTCATATCACTGTTTAGATGAGAAAATTAGCCTATGAGAGCAGCACTCATCAATCAGAGGCAATCTATTTAATACAGTTTACAGTTTATGAGTTCAAAAACTGTAGCCTCATACATTAGAAATGGATCACTGTCCCAGGGAGAGACAATCAGGGGGTTCAGTTCACTTGACAGGCGTGGAGAAACCACTCTGAACGTGAGATACGCACTTAGAAAAGGTCTGTGGTATCACACACCTGCAGCTGAGTGCCAGGAGGCTTTCTGTTCTTATTAGGAAATCCCGTTTGGTTTCAGAAAGTATTCAATTTTCCGTACTTAACCACGCTTTCCTACAACACTGTGACAAGAAACTCCAAGAGGAAATTTTAGAATAGGCTCACTTCTTTGTGATACTGATTTTTTTTCCCTTGTTCGCAATATTTTTAAAACAGTGCAGGTGGAATATTTATCTGCTCCCTGAACTCATAAAGAGCAAGATGTCCATGAAAATTGTAATTTTGCAAAGAGTAGTTCAGTTGGCCGTGGTGGTGCTATTGTTGAGTGCTGTTAAGTTGATTTGGACTCATAGTGACCCATGTGACAGAACAAAACTGCCCCATGGGGTTTTCTTGGCTCTAACCTTTGCAGAAGCAGATTGCCAGATCTTTCTCCTGCATAGTCACTGGGTGGTTTTGAACTTCCAACCTTTTGGTTAGCAGCTGAGCACTTAACCATTGCAGCACCAGGGCTCCTTTTCTATCCAGTGGGCACATGTAAACAGCACAGAAGAAAATGGAGTTCAGCAGTTAGGTAACAGGGCTATATGTGACAATCCAAACTAGATGATTTTGACCCTCAAGAGGGTTTTAGGTGACCCAGATTGGAAGATCTATTAGTTATTTGATGATATCAAGGATTGTGGTCAATTTCAGAACATTATTTCACATCACAACGTATTACACAAGCTAGATTTACGGAAATGCTTTCCATAATCTCATTTCATTTAGAGCTATAGTCTTCAACTCATTTTACCTATGGCTTCCTCTTATTTTCAGATCAATCCTTTACCAACAAAAAGTATTGCTTGTATTCTTCCTAAGTTTGAAGAAGCAATAATAAGCAAACATTTGCTGGGAGAACTCAACTCCTATCTCCCACTTGCTATGCTGGCCTTAAATCTTAGGAAGGAGAATACCTTAGAAAGATTTAGGAGCCAGAGAATACTAGCTACCATCAGAGCATATAAACTTCGCCATTACCACTATCCCTCAGTGGCTACTTGGAGACATATAAATCTAACTTCCCTGACGCCTTTGAAATTCTTAATGACATCAGATGATATTGATGCCTCTTTTAAAGAATAGTCTACTTTTCTCCTCAGAATGGTATTTTTTACATCTAGACTGGGGTATGTTATGCTAAAAAATGCTTTATTTCAATCATCCATTATTTTAATTGCTTTAGTTGTTGTCTTACATAAAGAATATATGGTCGTTGTAAAAAAAGAAATCAAGTAGCATAGAAGTACTTGAAGTAAAAAGTCAGTCACCCTATATTACTCCTTATTCCCATTCGCCAAGTGTAAGAATTGTTGCCTTTGAATTATGGTGCTGTCAAAGAATATTGAAAATACTGTGGACTGTCAGAAGAACAAACAAATCTGTCTTGGAAGAAGTACAGCCAGAATGCTCCTTAGAAGGGAGGATGGCGAGACTTTGTCTCACGTACTTCGGACATGTTATCAGAAGAGCCTAATCCCTGGAGAATGACATCATGCCTGGTAAAGTAGAGGGTAAGCAAAAAAGAGGAAGACCCTCAGTGAGATGGATTGACACAGTGGCTGCAATAATGGGCTCAAACACAGCAACAATTGTGAAGGTGAGTGGGACGAAGCTTGTTTTATTCTGTAGTCCATAGGATCACTATGAGTCAGAACCAACTTGACAGCATCTAACAACAACAAATGTAAGCACTTTTAAGTTTGATGTATATCCTTTAGACAATTTTTATGCAGGTTCAAATACTATTTCTAATTTTTTAAAAAAATGAGATTATACTATATATGTTGTCCTAAAGCTGCTTTATTTATATAACATATGTCATGAGCATTCTTCCATCTCAGCATATCAGTATAAATCACATTATTTTTATTGGCTGATATGTGGATACATAATTTACTAAAACATTTCTCTACTAAAAGACATTTGGATGATCTCCAATAATTTTGCTATTACATAACTGCATTGGACATTTTTTAACTTTTTCCCTTGATCATTTGTGTGCAATTCAGATTTGCAGATTCAAATGTTATGTATTTTTAAATTTTAAGTAATTTGACAAATCTACCCAAGATTAAAAAAACTTAACACTTTTTAATTAATTTCTCACGAACTATAAAATTCAATTTTTTACAAGATGACATTTAAAGATACTAACAGTTTATGGAGAGTCAAATATAGCACACACACACAAATATATTTATGCACACACATACATACATATATACATATATGTGTGTGTGTGTGTATATATATTCAGTCCCCAGATTTCAAACGAGTTCTGTTCCTAAGTCTATCTTTAAGTCAAATTTTTATGTAAGTCAGAACAGTTAGGTACGGTTTGTATCTAATGTCAGTTGGTCAAATGTTTTTGTCTTAGTATATAGTATATAATGTACCTTTTTATGCATAAAAAACAGTAAAGAAACACTTCCAGATACACTAAAATATCTTTAACATAATAATACAGTAATAATAATAACAATGTTATAATGCACGCCACAAAGTAGTGCCCATTTGTTATTATGAACCATTGCATGAACCTTGAATTTTTAATATAATAGGCTTTACAGGGGTTGGATCATAACTACAGGTTGTGCATAAGTTGGACTTTCAGAATGCAGGGATTGCCTGTCTATACAGTCGGCCCTCCTTATCCACGGTTTCACATCTGCAGATTCAACCAACCGTGGATCAAAAATATTCAAAAAAAAAAAAAAATTAGTAGGCATACCCTGATGTAGCCTCCTGCCCTTTCACAGATCCTCAGTCTCTCTCCAGCATTCACCGTGCGAGCATTGTTCGCTTCCTTTCATTATTCCCTAAACAATATGGTACAACAACTATTTACATAGCATTTACATTGTATTAGGTATCATAAATAATCTAGAGATGATTTAAAGTATAAAGGAGGATGTGCATAGGTTATATGCAAATACTACGCATTTTATATTAAGGACTTGAGCATCCAGGGATTTTGGTATCCACAGGGGGTCCTGGAACAAATCTCCCGCAGATACCAAGGGACAATTGTATATATATGTATGCATTGCACCTCAGCATAAAGAAAACAAAAATCCTCACAACTGGAACAATAAGCAACGTCATGATAAACAGAGAAGATATTAAAGTTATGAAGAATTTCATTTTACTTAGATCCACAATTAATGCCCATGGAAGCGGCAGTCAAGAAATCAAACGATGCATTGCATTGGGCAAATATGCTGCAAAAGACCCCTTGAAAAAAAAAGCAAAGACCTTGCTTTGAGCACTAAGGTACACCTGACCCAAGCCATGGTATTTTCAGTCACCTCATATGCATGTGAAAGCTGGACAATGAATAAGGAAGACAAAGAAGAATTGATGCCTTTGAACTATGGTGTTGCTGAAGAATATTGAATATACTGAGGACTGCCAGAAGAACAAACAAAACTGTCTTGGAAGAAGTACGGCCAGAATGCTCCTTAGAAGCGAAGATGGTGAGACTTCAGCTCATATATTTTGGACATGTTATCAGGAGGGACCAGTTCCTGAAAAAGGAGATCATACTTGGTAAAGTAGAGGGTGGGTGAAAAAGAGGAAGACCCTCAAAAAGATGGATTGACACTGTGGCTAAAACAATGGGTTCAAGCATAGCATTGATTGTGAGGGTGGCGCAGGACTGGGCATTGTTTCATTCTGTTGTATGTAGGGTCGCTATGAGTCTGAACTGACTTGACAGCACCTAACAACAACAACACACACACATATATATGTGTGTATATATATATACATTTTTCTACCATGCTAACCTAAGCTACTTTGTTCCAGGCTGAATCTCAGAATAATTCATATCAATTATCTCAAGAGATTGGACAAAGTTCAGAAAACTTTGGAAAATGGAAAAAAGGAAATCAAAGAGTGTATTCCGTTTTGAACCTACCTGTTGTTTTCAGGATAGGTGACATTATGCTCTAGTAACAAATTAACCTGGAAATCCCATTGGTTTAACACAATGCTGTATTTCTCACACTACAAGTACGTCTCAGGCGAGCAGGGACTCTGTCTGAACATAGTCACTTGGGGACTCAGGCTGATAGATGCTCATCTTTTAATTCCACTATCTGGAACATATGGCTTCCTTAGTTACTGCGGCAGGGAAAGGGCAACTGGGGTATTATGCATGGACATGTTTGGTTCTGTACTATCATTATAAAATAATGTCACATTTTCTTTAATGTCCAAATTATAACTCTGAAGCTTCAAGATCAGTGACCATTGTCTCCAGCACTGCTATCTCCATGCCAGTGATGGATCATCAATATGTCTTATACTGATATCAGTATCTCTGATCGATGCCAAAGCTCTGGTTGTGTGCACAAATGAGACCTGACTGGACCATCTTCTTTTGCTAGTCCTATTCGTGTCTTCTGTTGCCACCACTACTGCTGATCTCAGTCAATTGACCTAGGTCTTAGTGATTTCTCTAGGCATGAGAAAGAATGCTCCCTCCCTCAGAATCACACTCAGTAAAGGGTTTTCTACAGAAACTGGCTATTGTTCTTTAGAAAGAAAGCCCTTTCAGTTCAATTCACGGGCTAATTTGGCTAGTAGATGGTTCCAGCATCCGCCACACTCTCTTCCGAAGACCTGTGACCTACAGTTGAGCCTACAACCTACTCTTCCTTTAGGAGGAACTCCCTCTCAAGGCTCTCCATTATCCCTTTCTTCAGCTAACATTAATAAATCTAGCAAACATAGCCTCAAAGGAAAAGAAAGGGGCAATGTCCCTACCTTTTTTCTCTTAAGATACTTCTTAAAAACCAAACAGATTGTCATGGAGTGATGCTGGCTCATAGTGACCCTATAGGACAGAGTAGAACCGCTCCACAGAGTTTCCAAGGTTGTAAATCCTTATGGAAGCTGATTGCCACATCTCTTTCCCATGGAGCAGCTGGTGGGTTTGAACTGCTGGCCTTTCAGTTAGCAGCTGAGCGTTCAACCACTGCACCAACAGAACTCCTTAAAGATACTTTTCACTACTATATAAATCCCTATATACAAATGGAAATAGGGCTCTGCCTACCTCCACCTTAGATTATCCAAAGAACAAACAGCACCTCCCTTGCCCAACCAAATATGCTAAATTTATTATTGGTAATATTCAAAAATATCTCTCCTCTGTCCTCTTCTCTCATTCACATATGGTTTCTTCACATCTTCAGAATCTGATCACTGCTACTGTAATACTGTCTCTGAATGCAAATTCTTAGGCAGTATTAAACTAACGTCATCTTTGCATATAAATAAATGTATGATAAAATTTAAAGGAGAAGTGTTATTGAAGAAGACATGTTATTATCTTTTTATGTGTTTACAATTAGCAATGTTGTTGTTGTTGTTGTTAGGTACTGGTGTGTTGGTTCCAGCTCACAGCAACCCTGTGTACAACAGAACAAAACACTGCCCCATCCTGTGACATCCTCACAATCATTGTTATGTTTGAGCCCATTGTTGCAGCCACTATGTCAATCCATCTCGTTGAGGGTCTTCCTCTTTTTTGATGACCTTCTACTTTACCAAGCATGTTGTCCTTCTCCAGGGACTAGTCCCTCCTGATAACATTTCCAAAGTACATGAGACAAAGTCTCACATTCTTGCTTTCAAAGTATAGCACTCTGGCTACACTCCTTTCAAGACAGATTTGTTTGTTCTTCTGGCAGCCCATGGTATATTCAATATTCTTCGCCAACACAATAATTCAAAGGTATTGGTTCTTCTTCGGTCTTCCTAATTCATTGTCCAGCTTTCACATGCATATGAAGCAATTGAAAACATCATGGCTTGGGTCAGGGCCACCTTACTCCTCAAAGTGACATATTTGCTTTTCAACACTTTAAAGAGGTCTTTTGCAGCAGATTTGCCCAGTGCAATGTGTCGTTTGATTTCTTGGCTGCTGCTTCCATGGGCATTGATTGTGGATCCAAGTAAAATAAAATCCTTGACAACTTCAATCTTTTCTCCATTCATCATGATGTTGCTTATTAGTCCAGTTGTGAGGATTTTTGTTTTCTTTATGTTGAGGTGTAATCCATACTGAAGGTTGCGGTCTTTGATCTTCATCAGTAAGTGCTTCAAGTCCTCTTCTCTTTCAGCAAGCAAGGTTGTGTCATCTGCATATCTCAGGTTGTTAATGAATCTGTCACTAATCCTGATGCCCCTTTCTTCTTTATATAGCCCAGTTTATTGGATTATTTACTCAGCATACAGATTGACTGAATATGGTGAAAGGCTACAACACTGACACACACATTTCTTGATTTTAAACCATACAGTATCCCTTGCTCTGTTCGGACAACTGCCTCTTGGTCTTTGTACAAGTTCTGCATGAACAAAATTAAGTGTTCTAGAATTCCCATTCTTTGCAATGTTATCCATAATTTGTTATGATCCACACAGTCAAATGCCTTTGCAAAGGCAATAAAACACAGGTAAACATCTTTCTTGTATTCTCTGCTTTCAGCCAAGATTCATCTGACATTAGCAATGATATCCCTCATTCCACTTTCTCTTCTGAATTCATCTTGAATTTCTGGCAGTTCCTGGCACCGTTTTTAAATGATCTACAGCAAAATTACACTTGCTTATGATATTAATGATATTGCTCCATAATTTCCACATTCTGTTGGATCACCTTTCTTTGGAAAAGACACAAATATGGATTTCTTCCAGTTGGTTGGCCAGGTAGCCATCTTCCAAATACCTTGGCATAGAAGAGTGAGCACCTCCAGCACTGCATCCCTTTGTAGAAACATCGCAATTTGTATTCTGTCAATTCCTGGAGATTTGTTTTTTGCTAACGCCTTCAGTGCAGCTTGGACTTCTTCAATATCATCAGTTCTTGAGTTCTTGATCATATGCTACCTCCTGAAATGGCTGAACATTGATCAATTCTTTTTGGTACACTGACGTTGTGTATTCCTTCCATCTGCTTTTGATGCCTCCTACGTCATTCAATATTTTGCCCATAGAATCCTTCAAAATTGCAACTCGAGGCTTGATTTTTTTCTTCAGTTCTTTCAGCTTGAAAAATGCCTAGCGTGTTCTTCCTTTCTGGTTTTGTAACTCCAAGTCTTTGCACATTTCATTATAATACTATACTTTGTCTTCTCAAGCTGCCCTTTGAAATCTTCTCTTCAGCTTTTTTACTTCATCATTTCTTCCATTCACTTTAGCTACTCGACATTCACGAGCAAGTTTCAGAGTCTCTTCTAACATCCATTTTGGTCTTTTCTTTCTTTCCTGTCTTTTTAATGACCTTTTGCTTTCCTCCCACAGCTCATCGGATCTTCAGTCATTAGTATTCAATATATAAAATCCATTCTTGAAATGGTCTCCAGATTCAGGTGTGATATACTCAAGGTTGTATTTTGGCTCTCGTGGACTTGTTTTAATTTTCCTCAGCTTTAACTTAAACTTTCCTATAAGCAATTGATATTCTATTCCACTGTCAGTCCCTGACCTTGTTCTGACTGATGATATTGAGCTTTTCCACCGTCTCTTTCACAGATGTAGTCGATTTGATTCCTATGTTTTTCATCCAGTGAGTTCCTTGTGTATAGTCACCATTTATGTTGTTGAAAAAAGATATTTACAATGAAGATGCCATTGATCTTACAAAATTCTATCATGTGATCTTTGGTGTCATTTCTATCATCAAAGCTATATTTTCCAACTACCAATCCTTCTTCATGGTTTCCACCTTTCACATTCCAATCACTAGTAATTATCAATGCATCTCAATTGCATGTTTGATCAATTTCAGACTGCAGAAGCTGTAAAAATCTTGAATTCCCTCATCTCTGGCATTAATGGTTGGTGCATAAATTTAAAAATAGTTGTATTAACTGGTCTTCCTTGTAGGCTTATAGATATTATTCTATCACTGACAGAGTTATACTTCAGGAGAGATCTTGAAATGTTCTTTTTGACAGTGAATGTGACACCATTCCTCTTCTATTTGTCATTCCCGGCATAGTAGTCCATATGATTGTATAATTCAAAATGGCCAATACCAGTCCATTTCAGCTCACTAATGTCTATGATATCAGTGTTTATGCAACCCATTTCATTTTTGATGACTTCCAATTTTCCTAGATTCATACTTCTTACCTTCCACGTTCTGATTAATAATGGATGTTTGCAGCTATGTCTTTTCATTTTGAGTTGTGCCACATCATCAAATGAAGGTACCAAAAGGTTGACTCCATCCACATCATTATGGTCAACTCTACCTTGAGGAAACAGCCCTTCCCTAGTCATATTTTGGATGCCTTCCAATCTGAGGGCCTCACCTTCCAGCACTATATTAGACAGTGTTTCGCTGCTATTCATAAGGCTTTCACTGGCCATTTTTTTTCAGACGTAGACTACCAGGTGCTTCTTCCTAGTCTGTCTTAGTCTGGAAGCTCCACTGAAACCCGTCCACCAACGGTGACCCTTCTGGTATTTGAAATACTGGTGGCAAAGCTTCCAATACCACAGCAACACACACTAGCCACCAAGGTATGACCAACTGACTGATGCCTTGTGGCAATTAGAAATAGATACTGTAATATTTTAGGACAAGAAATATGAAATTGGTAAAACTTGATTGATTACTTTCAAATAATTGTAAGAATTTTTCTTCACATTTCTTCAACTTTGTTTAAAAATTGCACACTGGTTGATCTCTGATTCTATAGTTCATCATTCGTCCTGCTGCAATATGTTGAGCAATTTGTTTAAAAAAATAAAAAAGAAATCTTTCCTAAATAGATCAAAACATTTCAAATTCAGAGGCAGGTGTCACCTTCCTGATCAAATTTGGTTTAATAATTTATGGTTGCATAGAGACTTGTGCTATTTAAACAAAAGAAAAACTTTGAAACTCTTTAAATAGAAAACAGCAGGTTAAAATAAGTGTAGCTTTTCTCCCAGTAAGAAATTTCTGGAAATTTTCATTCCTGGCCAGGTTCTGCTGCAGATGTTGAGTCTTGTCACAGAGGCTCTTAAGATAGGAGGGCAAAAATTTGGTGGGAAAGAGAAGTGATGTTTACACTCAAACATCTCAATGGTTCCTCATCACCCAGGATTCTTTATGGTTGCATTATTTTATTATTCACATCTCCTTAATAATTGTACAAAAACAATTCTTAGGAGATTTTTTTGAGCCCTGGTGGCATAGTGGTTAATAGCTTGGCTGCCAACCAAAAGATCAGCAGTTTAAATCCACCAACCACTTCTTGGAAACTCTATGGGGCAGTTCTACTCTGTCTTATAGGGTCCCTATGAGTCAGAATCAACTAGATGGCAAAGGGTTTGGTCTGAGTTTTATAGATGTCTTATTCAGTGCTTGGCATTAAAATTACTGAAAATTATGATTCCTGTCTACAAGAAGCTCTCACTTGTTTTGAAATGGCCACAGTGAATTATTTAACACACACACACACACACAAAGGAATAAATCTTCAATGAATAAGTATTGCCCTTTTCAATGCTACTTCCATGGCAGATGTTCCTTCAAGTTGTGAATGTTGGTATTGATCATTACAAGAACATGACACTGAATACAAGTCAGTGGCAGGATTTGTCCCCCACATCAGGAGATAAGTGACCTGCCGAAGAGGATTTGATGGAGGTAGAATGGATTGTGAAAACTCTCACACTGAGATCCACATAAGGTTCTGAAACTAGCAAGCAGATAAAACAAGGCAGCAGGGAGACAGAGCAAAGAGTCAGGGATTTCAGAGGTGTAGGGTGGGGAAGGGAGGAACACCACGCAGCTCTCCTTTAGCAGCTGAGAGTTTTTCCTTGGGATCCACAGATCCAGTGAACTTTCTTGCTGATTTATTTATTAGGGTGGAAAATGTGGGTTACAGTTTAAGGGATGACTCTCAGAACTCAAATTTGTTGACAAAATTTGTTTTTGTTAGTTGCTGTCCTATTGACTCTGACTCAAGTGGACTTTGACTCACGGTGACCCCATGTACAGCAAAACAAAGCATTGTCAAGTCCTGCGCCATTTTCATTACTGTTGGTGTCAAAGAGTAATAATTCATACTCTCTTATAATAAAACGCAAGGAGATTTATTGAAGGTTTGAAAACAGTCTGAACTGGGGAAAATGTCTGACCTTTCAGAGTGGAACAGGTGCTTCCAAAATGGCGAAGCTGCAGTAATGCTTCAAACGGTGAGAACAAAGAACTTAAGATGCAACATTTTGATCGGACCTTATAAAAGAGATTGGTTACAGTGCATAATAGCAAAGGGATGGGCCAACGGAGAGGAGGGGTTAATGATTTATAGTAGACCAACTTAGCTTTAGCTTGAAGCCCTTTGAAGTGTAAAGGCTGGCTACCTGGTTAGGGAGAAGTGAATTAAAGCCTAGGTGATTACAGGATAGATTTTCCAAAAGCGGCTTATTATTAAGTAACTAGCTTAAAGCAAAATTATTTTGTTTGAGAATAAAGGGTTTCAGTAACCTTTTGACCCTAAGGAGCATTCTGCTGACATTCCTTTTGGTTTACTCACAGGGAAAAAAAAAAAAAAAAAATCATTAGTGATTGAGTTAGATCTGTGTAAAAGATTAATAGCCTGTTAGCCAGAAGCAGAAGTTAGAATGGGGGATGAGACCAGACTCTGGATTAGCTGTTTTATTTTGGTCAAGTGTCCTATAATTTTGGGGACTCCACTAGGTTCCCTCCTTCTGATCAAGGATTTCAAAGAACATCCTCTGATCACATTTAAAGGCATTTTTTCTTCTGGATGGACTCTCTTTAGGACTTAAGTGGCAGGCATATTAGTATTCAGGTTTCCAGCATTACAGTTGGTCACCATTAGTCTTCTTCACCATGTCATAGCTGTAGCATCCTGCTTCAGTGATCTTGGGGAAACTAGTAGAGCAGGGCTAAATTGAGAAAATAACTTGATCTTTTTTTTCTTTCCTTCAGAAAACCTAATCCAAGGTGTGAGCCCTCTTATTTCATTATATAAATGAGCAAGATCTATGTGCACTATATGTATATATTTTTCATAGCTATTATTTGGGGTTACAACGTTAGTATAACATTTGATTATTTCAATGATAACAATGACAGATGTAAGGATAATCATTTCACTAAACAAGATAGATTCAATCTAAGATCCTACGGTTTTAGGTAACCAGCTAAAAATGTCAAAAAGGAAAAGTTGGGGTTGGCTTTTCACGTATGTGTAGTCAGGTGTCCTTTTGGCATATTTGCACAGTGTTTTCCTCCATTTTTCCTGTGGTGTTTATTCAGGTGCATTTTTAACTAAAGAAAGTAGAGACTTCCAAAAGGCTTAATGTCCATTGGTCTGTTGTATACTAATCATTTAGTGTATAGTATAAAGCCTAGGTATGGGACTTGTTATTTGAATTTAGATTGGTAGTGGTTGAGTATCTTGATCCTCCATGTTATAATGGAGGAAGGCTGTTTAGGTGTTCCGAATCATAGCAACCTTATGTACAACAGAATGAAATACTGCCCTGTCCTGTGTCATCCTCATCATCGTTGCTATGCTTGAACCCATTGTTGCAGCCACTGGGTCAATCCATCTCATTGAGGGTCTCCCTCTTTTTCACTAACCCTTTAGTCTACCAAGTGCAAGGTCCTTCTCCAGGGACTAGTCCCTTCTGATAACATGTCCAAAGTACATGAGAAGAAGTCTTGCCATTCTTGCTTCTAAGGAGCATGCTGGCTGTACTTCTTCCAAGACAGACTTATTCTTTCTTCTGGCAGTCCATAGTATATTCATTACTCTTCACCAACACCAAAGTTGAGGGCATCAATTCTTCTTCAGTCTTCCTTATTCATGGTCCAGCTTTTACATGCATATGAGGCAATTGGCTGTTACAAAATACATTTCTTCAGTTACTATCACAGAAAAGTAATAATGATTCTAATTTCTAATCAAGTCATCAAATTAGAATGACTAACAAAGAATAATGCTAATGATATTTGAGCAGTAGAACAATAATACATACAGTAACTGCAAGAGAGAAAATAATAGCAAAAATATTAATAAAATGTATGAAAAAGCAACGAATATATTAAATAAAGTCCAATAATTTCAAGAACTAGTGTTAGGTGTGGGTTGAACATAGACCCGGTCCAGAGTTTTGGGGAGAGCAGTTTACACCAAGTGTCATCTGCTTTTGATGCTTGTAATGTTTGAGTTTTAGTTTAAGTCCTCTGCTGGGCTGAACAGTTGAAGCAGGAGCCACAGTCTTCTTTAACTGGGAGAGGTGATTTAAGTCTTAACTCTCTATAATTTAACAGCATAAGGATTAGTAAGAACTACATATAGTCCCTTCCAACAAGACTCCAGGGAATCTTTTAGTTGATATGTTTTCTAATATGCACGGTTCCTTGAAGTAATATCAGGCAGATTTTGGGATATTGGTTTTCAGGCAGTAAAAGTTTCTTTAACTTGTGAGAACATTTCTTAAAGTACTAGATTAAAGACTGACAATATTTAAAATCTAGGAAGATAAGGGTAAATTTCAAGGTAACCACAAAGAAAGTTAACATACCTACTCATCAAAATAAAGAAGAAAAACATAAAGTCTCAGTAAAAACAAAACCTACAAAAACAAAAGAAATGAGAAAAAAATCCACAAACAAAAGGAACTCAGCACAGGAGAGTAAGAGGAACAAAACTGGAGGACATTATGCTGAGTGAAATAAGTCAGTCACAAAAGGACAAATATTGTATGAAGACTTCTACTGTATAACTCAAGTAAAAGTTTACACACAAAAAGAAACAATCTTTGTTGGTTACGAGGGATGGGAGGAGTGTGGGGGAACTAAACAGATAAGTGGTAACTTTGGTGAAGGGTAAGACAGTACACATTGCTGGGGAAGTCAGAACATCTTGTACAAGGAAAGGTCATGGACGCTCCATAGACACTTCCAAACTCCCTGAGGGACTGAATTGCTGGGCAGAGGGCTGTGGGGACCATAGTCTAGGGGAACATCTAGCTCAACTGGCACAAGACAGTTTATAAAGACAATGTTCTACATTCTACCTTGGTGAGTAGCGTCTGGGGTCTTAAAAGCCTGTGAACAGCTATCTAAGATACTCCACTGGTCTCACCCTTGGGAGCAAGGGAGAATGAGGAGAACAAGACACAAGGAAAAGATTAGTCCAAAGGACTAATGGACCACAGCTACCAAGGCCTCCAGCAGAATGAGTCCAGTACAGCTAGATGGTGCCCGGCTACCACCACTGACTGTTGTGACCGGGATCATAATAGACGGCCCTCGACAGAGCTGGAAAAGGATGTAGAACAAAATTCTAATTCACAAAAAAAGACCAGATTTACCGGCCTGACAGACTGGAGAAACCCTGAGAGTATGGCCCCCAGACGCCTGTTTAACTCAGTGGTGAAGCCCTTTCTGAAGTTCACCATTCAGCCAGGGATTGGACAGCCTCATAAAACAAAACAGGACTAATGAGGCACAGCAGTCCAGGGACAAGGAATAGAAGGCAGGAGGGGACAGGAAAGCTGGTGATAGGGAACCCAAGGTTGAGAAGGGACAGTGTTGACATGTCATGGGGTTGTTAACCATTGTCATAGGGCAATATGTGTACTAACTGCTTAATGAGAAACTATTTGTTCTGCAAACCTTCATCTAAGGCACAAAAAAAAAAAAAAAGAACTATCTATGTGAGATCAAATTGACGACAGCAACTCAAAAGGTTTGATGGGAAGCCTAGGGGACAGTGAGTTGAAGATAATGGTGATGGTGATGGAATAATTTGGAAAAGAATAGTGAGACTAGCAGCACCACTGGAAGAATGTAATTGATGTAACTGAATAGTACATGTAGAAACTTTCAAAATGGTGTAACTTTGGCTATGTATATTTTCACCAAAAAAAAAGGTCCTTAAATTTGAGACAGGAGAGTGTTGACATGTCATAGGGTTGTTAACCAATGTCATAAAACAATATGCATACTGACTGTTTAATGAGAAACTATTTGTTCTGTAAACCTTCATCTAAAGTACAATACAATAATTAAAAAAAAAATTGACAATATTTAGTAATATTAGAGTCAGTATAAGCAACTTAAGGGACAGTCATTTGGTTTTGAAGAACTACTTTTCTTATCATAGTTATTTAGGTATTCATTTTCTTGAAGTTCATAGGTGGAATTATTTAAAATATTTTGAATATGCTTAATTATAACCTGAATAAGTGTTATAACACTTTTTAATCTATAGGATATTCTGTAATTAACATAATACTATTGGTTACTGAAATAATTGGTTCTTATATTAAAGGAGGGAAAGGAAAATAAAAATGGTTTCTTATATTTAAAAATTAGAACATTGAGTATCAGCAATATTCTCATAAAAACCTTATGGTAATTCTTTCAGTTTACTACATCTCATGTAACTGATCTTGGTTCAGTGTTATTCTGGATTAGCATTAACTTAAAAATCTCATCAGTTTCTACTAGTTTTAAAAATCTTGATTTAATTCAATAGTATCTAAAGCTGAAATTCTACAGTCCTTTTTATAAGTTTGATATAGGTCATTTTTGTTGAAATATCATGTTTAAGTATTTTCAGCAAGTCAGCAAAGAAAATGTATCTGCAAATGATATAACTTAATATAGTCATGATTAAATTATAATACTTTCTAAAAGTGAAAGCCGCAATAGGAATTACAAAAGTAATGCAAAACCAAATAAAGCCAATTTAGACTAAAATATCTTTAAAAGCTTATTTTTAAAGCGTTTCAGATATGACACATAATAATCTTGACACATAATACTATATAGTCAGGATATATTAAAAATATTCAAAGATTACTAAGTCTCTAAACATCTGAAACTGTGAATTTCCTCAGTTAAACCATTGGCATGATGATACTAGATTCAAAAGAAATTAAATTGAGACTAAGCAATTAAAATAATAAAATTATTATGTAATATTATGTGTTTCTTTGTTTAGTAATATGTAAATATTATTTATATATAAATTTTAACTCAAAGAAAATTTGACATTCTCTCTGATTTGACAAAATGTTTTATGTAATTCATAACATATTTTAAAAAATCTTTTTGTATTATTTCATAAAACAGAAACAAATTCTTTGCAGTTTTTATGAAGTTTTAAAGTTGTCAGGATTTTATTATAGATTAGAGAGAAATAATACTTAAGTTACTTAAAGATTTTAAAGGTAAAAATCTTACTTTTTAAAACCATGTAGCTTGGTTTTAATTAAGGAGTTTTATTTTAATGAGATACCAAACGCTTGTTTTCACGGCAGATTACACAAACAATAAATCAACTCTTTAGCTTAGTAAGTAAAGAAATTTTTGTTATCTTAACAGTAAGAAACCTAATGCTTTGTTTTATATGTCATTTGATATTAAAGCTCTTAAAAATTCTTATAATTCAATCTATTAAATTTTTAGTTGTAAAAAATAAGAACCTTGATTATATTAAACAATGAAAATTTTTAATCGAGCTTTTAAATTCTTTGTTTTTGTTATATATTTCTCATAGCATAAACTTTTAAGTAGTAAACATATTTATTATTAGACTTAAATATACATACACGTATCTTTTGCAATGAATAAGAAAGACCAAAGAAGAATTGACACCTTTGAATTATGGTGTTGGCAAAGAATATTGAATATACCATGGACTGCCAAAAGAACTAACAAATCTGTCTTGGAAGAAGTACAGCCAGAATGCTCCTTGGAAGCAAGAAAAGTGAGACTATGTCTCACATACTTTGGACATATTGTCAGGAGAGATGAGTCCTAGAGAAGGACACCATGCTTGGTAAAGTACAGGGTGGGTGAAAAAGAGGAAGACCCTCAGCAAGATGGATTGACACAGTGGCTGCAACGATGGGCTCAAGCATAACAAAGATCATGAAGATGCTGCAAGACTGGACAGTGTTTCATTCTGTTGTACATGGGGTTGCTATGAGTTGGAACTGACTTGATGGCACCTAACAACATTTTTTTGTCTATGGCATAAGCTTAGGGTTTTTTGTTTTGTTTTAATATCTTTAAATTTCCTCTAATTTTCTATCATTTACTATGTATCTATTTAAATTCTTCTTTTCTCTTTTTATTTTGGAACAACTAACCTCTTTCATTTTAGGACAAAATTACCTTTTTTTCTTTTAATAAAACATATTCCATACAGTTAATTTAGCTTAAGTTATTTAAAAGGATCTTAGAGACTATTTTTAAGTTGAGATATTATAAAACATAAAAACTTTATTAGAACAGATTCATTTTTATCAATTTTGGGGAATATCAGGACTTTTAAATTTATATAAATGCTTATTTATTATTAAACTAATCAGAGTAAGTTCTTTGAAGAATTATTGTAATTTAATTTAATAATACCATCTGGAGGTAAACAAATTATAATATGTTTGTAACCTTATCTTCTGTGTATTTTATAGTGTCTTTAAAGAAATGAATTAAAGTAATTTGTTTCTTTTTAAGGCTTTATTATATCAATTAAAATGAAAAATTCATTTTTTCTTTTTCCAGTGCGCTTTTTAAATATATTAATTTATATCTAAGTTTTTCAGA
Organism: Dugong dugon; assembly: GCA_030035585.1. Taxonomy (NCBI): domain Eukaryota; kingdom Metazoa; phylum Chordata; class Mammalia; order Sirenia; family Dugongidae; genus Dugong; species Dugong dugon. The sequence goes on from CM057462.1 coordinate 133,160,987, forward strand.
GTAGTTATCAAAAGCCCAGGCACATAAAGTAGTTTTTCTTGGAAAGAAAAAAAGAAAAAAGACATCCTTATGAAAAGCAATAACTGTCAGCCATGGCCTTCAACTTGATGAAAGACAGAAATTAAAACATAATATTAGAGGCAAGCTCTCAACACAAAATGAAACAGAAACATAATATGAATTTATCAATCTATGAGACCAGCTCCAGACTCAGGTTTATATAATACTATACAACATAAGTAATTTAGTTTCTTCGCATCAAACAAAATTTCTCAGAAGAAACAGAAAACAAGCAAATGGGAACTCCTTCTCTTAAAGTGATCACTGAGATTCTAAATTATTTCTAAGTATATTCAGCTTATAGTCGTTTTTAACCATGAACTTTAAATCAGCATCCTGGAAGAGGGGAAATCCAGACTCATTTATCAAAGATGTTTTTAAAGCCTTTTAAAAACTAATTCATAAAAATTAGAGTCATCAATAAACAAATTTTGGGAGAAGCAGCTTATTTAGCTACCTGGTAATTAATTTTGAAGGTCAGAAGATTTGGGTAAAGTTTGCAGAGCTCTGAGTTATTTATGGAGCTGTCTCCATTATCTCAAATGTGGGCAACACCCATCAGCATGATTTTTTGGTAACACAGAGGCATCCCCTCCTTTATTCAGCTTTCTACTTACAATTGCAGAGGTTTGATTATCTAGGTGGGGGTGGGGGCAGTTGTTACAGAATTCCAGAGAGAGCTTCTTAAGGTCTCTTTAAGGTTGTTTTCATTTAAGCTTTCTGGAAGGGCTTTTTACTTTTTAGTTTTTTCCTTCTTGCTTTGCCCTGGGTGTTTTCAACGTTTGGGAGCTTAAAAAGCTAATTTTTTTCCCAGTCCCATGAGCCTTACATTTTTTGTTTCTTTATGGCTGGATTCAGATCTTTCATTTTTGAACTAGAGGGGACTTCCTTTTGCCTGATTAGTACATAAGCTAGCTGGAATAAACAAGGGAGTCCAAGCTTCAACAAGGAGTTATTCAACAGTAAATAGCTTACAAATGAACTAGTTAAAATAGGCATACTTGCAAGAACTATTAACCTGCATGTGCAAGCAAAAATAGAGAAAACAAGAGCAGAAAATTCAAAAGATTTTCAAAGTGGCCACCGACTTAAATGGTCCCCTATCAGGTAATGCCACATTATGGGACCAAAGTAAAAGACAGGCAAGAGCTGTCATTTTCCGCCTGTGAATTTGCATTACTCCTTATCTCCTTAGAAATGATTGACGATTGCAAGCTCAAATAAATACACTCTTTGGGTTCCGTAAACGTGCACTTGAAAGGAAAGAGCGAGTAACCTTACAAAACAGGCATGAGCTACCTCCCTCTGTGAATTGCAACGCATCAGAACGTTTGAAAAAGTGAACTGAAAAATGGAAGTATAGAAGAGAAATACAGACAGAAGATCAACCATAAATCTTCAGGAACTCAATGCAACAAGGCAGAGTTCAATTCTGTCGGCTGTTTACCTGGGTGACTTTGCCAGGACCCCAGGAAAGTGAAAAGGGAACAGAGGCTCGCGTGGCCACAGCCCTGATTTCATCACCAAAGGTCGCCAAAGGCAATGGGCCTCTGAATCCCACTCCTGATACCATTATTTATCAAAGAGTGATAACGCATACTCGGTTATAATAAAAGCAAGATTTATTGAAGGCCTGGAAACAGTCGGGAAAGGGTGAGAATAAAGAATTTAAGATGCAATATTTTGATTGGACATTATAAAAGCGATTGGTTACAGCGTAATAGCAAAGGAATGGGCCAACCAACCAAAACCGACTGCCATCAAATCGATTCCAACTCACAGCAACCCTATAGGACAGAGTAGAACTGCCCCATAGGGTTTCCAAGGAGCGCCTGGTGGATTTGAACTGCTGACCTTTTGGTTAGCAGCTGAACTCTTAACCACTGTGCCACCAAGGTTTCCAGACAGGGGTGGTTAGTGATTGATTGTAGACTGAGCCCTTAGAAATGTGAAGTCTAGGTGATTACAGAATAGATTTTCAGAGAGCAGATTCTCAAGTAATTGGCTGTAAGAAAATTAATGTTTTTTGAGCATAACAGGTTTTGGCAACCGTTTGAACAACAATCCCTAGGGTGCATTCTGCTCACATTCCTTTTAACTTAGTCACAGGGCAAAAAACACATTTCCTTAGTGATTGGATTGGATCTGTGTGAATGATTAACAGCCTGTTAGCCAGAAGCAGAAGTTAGGTTGGGGTATGAGACCAGACTCCTGATTAGTCATTTTATTTTGGTCAAATGCACCTACAATTTTTAGGGCTCCACGACACTGGTATGTTTGAGTCCATTGTTGCGGCCAATGTGAATCTTCCAAACTAGGGGTGTCATCTTCCAGTACCGTATCCGACAATATTCTGTTGTGATCCATAGTTTCTATTGGCTAATTTTAGGAAGTAGATCGCCAGGTTTTTCTTCCTAGGCTGTCTTAGTCTGGAAGCTCCACCGAAACCTGTCCACCATGTGTGACCCTGCTGGTATTTCAGATACTGGTGGCATAGCTTCCAACATCATGGCAACACACAAGCCACCACAGTATGATAAACTGACAGGTGGTGGGTTGAGAAAGTAAACCAAAAACTAAACCCACTGCCATTGAGTTCAATTCTAACTCATAGTGACCCTATAGGACAGAGTAGAACTGCCCAACAGGGTTTCCAAGGCTGTTAATCTTTAAGGAAGCAGACTGAGTTGAGAAACTAGACATGGAATATTCAGAATATGGGCTCTGAGCCAAGGTACAGGATCTGATTATTGCAACAGTCTTCCTGATATCACCAATCTTTCCCTCTTTTCAGCTAAGACTTCCCGCTTGCTTCCTACAGTGAAAGCTAACAAGAGCTGGCCATAAATTTATTCATGCTTAAGCAGCTCAGTGTGAAATAGAGCAGTAGAAAGAAAGTCAGAATTCCTGGATGATAATTTTGGCTCTGCTTGTAATTAGCCATGTAACATAACCAATGTCATTTATATCTTTGGACCTCAGTTTTCTCACCTCGACAATGAGAGCCTCCAAGGCCCTTCCCATTTCTAATAGTTCTGCTTATTTCTCTAGTTCTATTTTACCTGTCAACAGAGTAAAATGAAATTTTACCTCCTGGTATTGTTGTATTTTTATTATTTACGTTTCTTAAATATTTGATAGCTAATGGATTAGAAGAAAGAAGATTGCAGAAGAATTCTTCCTGGAGTCATCTGAATATCATTACTAAATCTACAGCTCTTATCAAAGCAAACAATGACAATTGCTCCTAAGCCTTCTTTTTGGAGTCACTCACAAATGAACACATTTTATTTTAATAGAAAACAAGATCATTTTAATTGCCTGAGCTAGGTACTTTCATTTTGTTTTATGTGTGCAGTCAGAACCAGACCCTTGTGTATAATGTTAAAAGATGGATATTCTTTTCCCTGAGCTTTTTTCCTTTTTGTGTAAATTACAACAATTGCTTGGGGGATTGGGCATTTGGACAAGCCGTAAAATAATCAAACTTTTAATGCTCTTTGGTGGCAGCCTAGGACTCTTTGAATTAGTGGCTAGATTAACCATTCACAGGTGTAAGCATTCCATTCTTAACTGGATTTAATAGTCTGGTCATCCGTGGGAATAAATTCTCCGCTTGGTTCAAGGACGTAACAAATAATATCTTGAATGTAAAAAAGTGATCCCAATACTCATAACTAGGTTTTCTTTAAGCTTAATGTTATTTCTATACTCTGCCCAAATAACAAGTGGAAAAGTGAATTATTTATTACCATTTACTATGATGATTTATTATCTTTTACGTTCGTTGTTCTATTCAAACCCCTTATCATTTAGCTGCATTTGTCAAATTGTGTTGAGTGTTTACGTATGTTTCTAGCCACAATCTTACATCTGTTAAACCTGTAAAACTTTCTAGGTAGATGTTGAAAACTGCTATCTCAAAACAACTATCTTCAGAAATACATCCTTGAAGCTCATTCAAATAACAAGTACCTTGGATTTGGTCTTGGTAACTGTTCCTGAGTTTCAAATGAAATCTCAGATAAGATAAGACCCCAGCTCAATCTTGAGTTTGATTAGTTTCTCTCTCTGTCTTAATTGTTTTAAATCTCTCCTGTCATTTTAACATTTCAAACTCAACTGTTTTATGGCTGTGAAACAATGTCACAATCTATTATGCTAATGGAAGTAATTAATGCCTGGGAAAACTTTCCTGTGGACTGTGATAAAGTATATGATAAAGCCACCAGTTCTCCAATGGTGAGCAGATATTTGTTTTAAAACTGATGTGTATAATTGTTGCTGTGTGATTTACTTTTGTATTTCAGAAAGTTAGTATTTTTTTAATAATTTATTATATTTTTGTTGTTGCTGTTGAGAATCTATATGTTAGAACATTCATCAATTCAACAATTTCTGAGTATAATGTTCAGTGACATTGATTACATTCTTCGAGTTGTGCAACCATTCTCAATCTCCTTTTCCAAATTGTTCCTCTCCTATTAACAACATAAACTCACTGTCCCCTAAGTTTCCTATCTAATCTTCCGAGTTGTCAGTTTGATCCCATACAGATAGTTTTTAAAGTAGCCCTGGTGGTTAAGCACTCGGCTGTTAACAAAAACGTCAGCGGTTCGAACCCACCAGCTGCTCCACAGGAGAAAGATGTGGCAGACTGCTTCTGTAAGAGTTACAGCCTTAGAAACTCTATGGGGCACTTCTACTATGGCCTATAAGGTAGGTCTGAGTTGGAATTGACTTGACAGCAATAGGTGGATCCTTCTTAAAAGGGCACAGTGCTCAAGGCAGACATTCTATACTAGTTACGCTAAATTATTGTTTGGTTTTAAGAAGACTTCAGGGGATATTTTTGGTGAGTATATTTTAATGGATCTGATGCGTCTGTATTCTTCTATTAAACTGCTAGTTAACAGAGTGTAGGACCTGTTTAACACCCAGGCAAGTATGAGAAACTCAATAATTAATTGTTAATGATTGTGAGTCTGTCTAGACTTCCAGTTAGCATGAAAGGGATGGCTATGCCCTATTAAGAGTAAGAAAATCCTTGTAAAGCACCCTACTCATTACAATTCCCCACCATCAGATACTCAAAATGCAGAAAATTTTAGAAAAAGATGGTGGAGTGGAGAAGCCTCCAATATTCAACCTGATACTATAATGAATGCTTCTTTTTCCCCAGAAATAGAATCCAAACTGTGATTCTCAGCATTGCCAATTCCTATTGTGCTCCAGTAAAGACGTCAAGTTGACTATGTTCTGCAAGGCTAATGATACTTCAGACAAGGAGATCAAACGTTCCAGATGGATAAGAGAAGCTATAGGAAATGGGTAGGATAACTTTTTCAAGAATATAATCAGCTCCAGCCCTTCCACAGAATGCAGTGCAGTGTGATCAAAGCTCTCTGGACTGGGTGTCAAAAGGCCTGGGTTTGAATCTTGGCTCTGACATTTACTGAATATAGAATGTTTTATCTCTCTAAGTTTTAGTTTTCTAAATTGGACATCATAATATCTACCTCAAAAAGTTGTTAATGGGATAACAAGCAAAAGCATAACAATTTATGACATAAAGTAGGCCCTTGCATGTTGTTTCTTCCCCAAAAGCTTTCTCAGCTCCTCTGCTTCACAGGCTCTTCCTCTTCTTTGTACTTTAGTAGAATTTCTTATCCGCATATCACATTTTGGCACACAATCAGGCACTGCTTTAGCCCTCTACTTTCTGTGACTACATCTTGTCTTCCTAAAAACATGCTAATTTTTTTGAGGTCAGGAACCCATCTTATTCTTTTTCTGCCCTACACACCACTCATTCCCACAACAATATGTGATACAGTGTACTGAAATACTTGTTGAATTGAATTAAAATCTTTCCTTATCCTTTTCTCCCCATCCTCTTGCCATTTTTTTTTTTTCTGTTAATCAATACATGTGTTTATGGCCTCAGGTTAAATTTTAAAATATATGGCATTGACTTGTCAATTATAAATTGTAGACAACTGAGCACCACATAATTAAAACAGCAACAGTATATTTCTAAGAAAATATATCAGTAGCATAAAGCACTAGTAATAGCTGTCTTGGTTATCTAGTGCTGCTATAACACAAAACCCACAAGTGGATGGCTTTAACAGAGAGAAATTTATTCTCTCAGAGTCTAGGAGGCTACAAGTCCAAGTTCAGGGTGTCAGCTCCAGGGGAAGCCTTTCTCGGCTCTGGAGGAAGGTCCTTGTCATCAATCTTCCCCTGGACTACGAGCTTCTCCACAAAGGAACCCCGGGTCCAAAGGACACGCTCTGTTCCCAGTGCTTCTTTTTTGGCAGTGTGAGGTCCCCCATCTCTGCTCACTTTCCTTTCCTTTCATCTCTTGTAAGACAACAGGTAGTGTAGGCCACACCCCAAAGAAACTCCCTTTACATTGGATCAGGGATGTGACCTTAGTAAGGGTGTTACAATCCCACCCTAATCTTCTTTAATATAAGATTACAATCACAAAATGAAGGACAATCACACAATACTGGGAATCATGGCCTAACCAAGTTGACACATATTTTTGGGGGACACAATTCAATCCATGACAATAGCCTATGGGACAGTCAACAATAGCAGCACGATTACTGCCTTCACAAAAAAGACTTTCTACAAAGTGATAAATTCACTTTGCCTTTTGCTGAAAAATTTGCTCATTTTCTCTGGGTAGGTTGACAGAAGTATATAAAAAGATAACCGGGTATACATAGTGCCAATGGCTCCACTACTTTGTTTAAACAAACAAACAAAAAATGTTTTCTACCATCCATCATATTTCCTACTACCATCTTATACCAACAAGCTTGGTCACTCTGATGCTACACAGTAGTGATGAAATCAGGCCCTACAGTTTGAGATGCTGATCTCCATTGGGCATCTGAATTATGCCCAGCATGTTGGATTAGTTGGAACACCAATATACTGGGCCCCACATCATCTGGGCAGACTAAAGTTAGGTCTAGTCAGGGGTTATTAAGACTATGTCTACCTATAGAAGAGGTTCCCACTCCCACCACTTGGCATATGTCACCAACAATCTCCACAATTTCAATTTAAATGGGCATTTCAATTTTAATCTTTCTGTAACGGAGATGGCTAACTGTCCACCAAAAAGATGTGTCCCATCTTGCAGAGTTTAGAGTTATTGCTGGAAAGTGACAGCCCAGCCAGAGACTACATATCTCAGCCACCCTTGCATCTATACTTAGATCTCTACTATAGAATTTGAGTGAAAGTGATGTTAGATACTTCTGACGAAGGTAGTGTGCATATCCTTTATCTGCTAGATCAATGCCAAGGACTCAAAGATGCTACGGGATGGTCACACCATATATAATAGATCAAATTTATATCTCTGAATCACCAAGTAGAGCAAAATTGCTTGATATCCAGGATTACCTGTGGTGACTGATTAGGTCTAATAACTTTGTGTTAATCTACTAAAATCTAAAGTATTTATTTGTTACAGGACCCTATGTTACCCTAATACACTTACTGAATCTCTGTGTTGCATTTTGCACTACTGATGATGCCTTCCTTGACATTTACTATTGCCTGTAGTGATTCCTGGAAACTATGGTGGCACAGTGGTAAAGAGCTACCGCTGGTAAACAAAAGGTCGGCAGTTGGAATCTGCCAGGCACCCCTTGGAAACACTATGGAGCAGTTATACTCTGTCCCATAGGGTTGCTATGTGTTGATTCGACTCAGTGGCAATGGGTTTGGTCTTTTTTACAGGTAGTGATTCCATCCTCTCCTTCATCTCCCATACTGTCCTGAATATTTTTCATTCATATCCTTTCTCTAGCTATCTCTTTAAAGTTAGCATTTTCCATGGTCCATCCTTAGGCCTCTGTTGCTCTAAACACTTCTCCAGGCCATCATAGCTTGAAGATACGCTGTTGTCTTCCAAATTTTATCTCTTACCTCCTATTTAGCCTGGCATATTCAAGCACCTACTGAAAATCTCAGAGTTTCACTGACATCTCGACCTTAATTAGTCCAAAATCGAAATCAGCATTTTTCTCCCTCCCTCCTTCTATCCCAAGGGCTCCTCCTCTGCATTCTGTATCTTGGTAAATGGTACCATCATTCCCTCAGAAAAGGCACGGTAAATCATTTCAGATTCCTCTTTTTCCTTCATTTTCCATATCCAGTACATTACCAAGTCTAGAAAAATTTACCTCCTAAATAGTTTATGAATACAGCCTGCCCTCTCCATCCCAAATAACACTGTCCCTGTTCAGGCTCCCATCATTTTTCACCTAGGACACTTCAGAATCTAGTATTTAGTTTCATGGACTTTGGAATCAGGTAAACCTTTACTCAAGTCTCAACTCTACCATAATTACTAGCTGTAGTGCAGTGCTTAAGAGCTCAGCTGCTAACTGAAAGGTCAGCAGTTTGAATCCACCAGCTGTTTCTTGGAAACCCTATGAGGCAGTTCTACTCTGGTCTATAGGGTCGCTATGAGTCAGAATTGACTCGATAGCAAAGGGTTTGGATTTGATTTGGTTTAATCTGGTAGACGTTAATTACTGAAAACTCATATTTCTCATCCATAAAAGAGGAAATACTAATAGCACTTTCCGTATGGGGTTGTTATCAGCAATAAAGGAAATCAGGTATCAAGAGAACTTAACACAACCTGGTATAGAGTAAGTGCATCATGACATTAGCTATTACAATCAGAGACTCTGCTTGTAAACAGACCCCAATGAATCCTCCCTCTATAAGGAAGTGACCTCTCTAAAACACAAATTCTGCTATCTTTCACCTCTGCAATGTGAATGGAGAGGAAGGGGTTGGATATGAGAGATATTCAGAGGTAGAACTGACAGAACTTGGAAACTAATTAGGATAATAATTGATAGGCATCTTATTAGAAATGCCTATAGCAAAGGATATAAATTGGATAAATTGACCTTTGTGGGTAAATTAAGTGTATAAAAGAAAAACATCCTTTATTTCCCTTTATTCCCTTAGATTGCATCTGCACATTAGAAACTCAACTACTAAATTAGTGTTTATCTAAACTGAGACTAAGTCATACTCCCTGCATAATGGCCAATCCATTTGTTTACTTACAGAGCATACAGAACAGAACAGCTTAAAAATAGAAAATTCAAATTAACCAAAATTTCCTTGTAAGAGAACATAATATGAGGAAAGTTCTAATTATAGCATATTTTAATTTTCCCATTCTTTCCGTTTACATCCAAACTCGGTAACATTCCCCCTCTTTTTTTTTTTTTTTTTCCTTTCTTTTTTTCATCCACTGGGTTACCTGAACCCCTGAACAATGAGAACATTTACAAGATAAGAAATGCATGGGCAATTAGAGTGGCAATAAAATCAAGAGTGACTATACATCTACTATGTGCTAGACAATGGGATACCCTTTATACATGTTGTCTCATTTTTAATTTTCAAAATAAAACATAAAGCCTCATGATTTGTATATGTACCATGTACCATGAGGTACATATAATTTCTGTTTTACAGAAAACGAACTAGAGGCACAGTGAAATTAAGCTACCTACCTCTAGTCATACAGTCAACGTGTTAATTTTCCAGAATTTAAACCCCATTGCTCTCTAGTCGATTCTGACTCAGAGCAACCCTATAGGACAGAGTAGAACTGCCCCATAGAGCTTCCAAGGAGCGCCTGGTGAATCTGAACTGCAGACCTTTTGGTTAACAGCTGTAGCTTAACCACTACCCACCAGGGTTTCCTTCCAGAATTTACACCTACTTTTATCTGACTCCAAAGCCCATCAGTTTTATACCACTACATCACAGATGTTCAGATTATTAAATCAGTCTACAAAACTAGGTATTTAGCTACTCTCTACCAACCTAATGTTGTATGTGAACAAAGAGAGAGAAAAAAAAAGGATGAAAGTGAAAAAAGGAAGGAGGGAAAGAGGGAGTATAGGTTTTGGTTAGCACTTCTCACATGGTAACATTGTGGAATGCAACATAGGAACTGAGCTTGTGAAATACAGAAAATCCTTTGAGGAAGAAACCAGCCACAAATGCTACCAGAAAATACCAATAATATACACATATCCTAGTGGGATCACCTTTTATTCCTCAGGACCTTCACACTTGATGAAATCAACTTCCCCTGCTTCCTGTAATTTGGGCATCAGACTCTTTGGAGAATAAATTCACATTCTTCTGTATCTGTGCATAGGGGGAAGGAGTTCTATAAAGCAGGAGAAGACAAATGATTGGTGAATAATTTTTTTTCTTCTTTTTTTTTTTTATTGTACTTCACATGAAGGCTTACAGAACAAATAGTTTCTCATGAAACAGAAGTACACATGTTGTTTTATGACATTGGTTAACAACCCCACAACATATCAACCCTCTACCTTCTCAGCTTTTTTTTTTTTTTTTTGGTGAAGATACACATAGCCAAAGATACACCATTTCAAAAATTTCTACATGCAAGGTTCAGTGACATTGACTACCCTCATTGAATTGTGCTGTTATTCTCACTTAAGATGAAGGCATACAGAACAAAATAGATTCTCATTTAACAGTTACTACACATGCTGCCCTATGACAATGGTTAACAATCTCACAACACATCAAGAATATCCTTACTCAACTTTGGGTTCCCTATCACCAGCTTCCTTCTCCCCTTCTGCTTTCTGGCCCATGTCACTGGACTCGACCTTGTTAGTCTCATTTGGTTTTACGGGGCTGTCCACTCCCAGGCTGAACCGTGAACCTCAGAGGTAACTTCACCACTGAGCTAAAAGGGTGTCTGGGGGCCACACTCTCAGGGTTTCTCCAGTCTCCTTTAGGCCAGTAAATCTGGTATTTTTTGTGTGTGTGTGTGGGTTAGAATTATGCTCTACATCCTTCTCCAGCTCTGTCCAGAGCCCTCTGTTGTGATCCTGGTCAGAGCAGTCAGTGGTGGTAGCCAGGCACCATCTAGCTGTACTGGACTCAGTCCGGTGGAGGCCTTGGTAGCTGTGGACAGTTAGTCCTTCGGACTAATCTTTTCCTTGTATCCTGTTCTCTTCATTCTCCCTTGCTCCCGAAGGGATGAGACCAGTGGAGTATCTTAGATGGCCGCTCACAGGCTTTAAAACCCCAGACACTACTCACCAAGGTAGAATGGAGAGCGTTGTCTTTATAAGCTGTGTCATGCCAGTTAAGCTAGATGTTCCCCGAGACCATGGTCCCCAGAGCCCTCCACACAGCAATTCAGTCCCTCAGGGAATTTGGATGTGTCTATGGGGCTTCCATGACCTTTCCTTGTACAAGTTGTGCTAGTTTCCCCTGTATTGTGTACTGTCTCACCCTTATCTATTGTCTGTTAATATTCCCTCCCCACCCCTCCCATCCCTGGTAACCAACAAAGATTGTTACATTTTGTGTGTGACCTTTTTTATAGGTTTTTACAATAGAGGTCTCCTACAATATTTGTCCTTTTGTGATTGACTTATTTCACTCAGCATAATGTCCTCCAGTTTCATCCATGTTATGAGATGCTTCACAGATTCATTGTTGTTCTTTCTCTTTGCATAGTACTCCATTCTGTGTATGTACCATAGTTTGTTTATCCATTCATCTATTGATGGGCATCTAGGTTGTTTCCATTGTTTTGCTGTTGTGAACAATGCTGCCATGAACATAGGTGTGCATATCTCTATTCGAGTGATGACTCTTATTTCTCTAGGATATATTCCTAGGAGTGAGATTGCTGGATCGAATGGTATGTCTATTTCTAGCTTTCTGAGGAAGAGCCATATCATTTTCCAAAATGGTTGTATCATTTTGCATTCCCACCAACAATGCATCAGTGTTCCGATCTCCCCACAGCCCCTCCAACATTTGTTATTTCCAGTGTTTTTGATTCGTGCCAGTAATGCCAGGGTGAGATGGTATCACATTGTGGCTTTAATTTGCATTTCTCTAATGGCTAGTGATCGCGAGCATTTCCTCATGTGTCTGTTGGCCATTTGAATGTCTTCTTTGGTGAAGTGTCTATTCATTTCCTTTGCCCATTTTTTGATAGGATTGTTTGTCTTTTTGTTGTAGAGGTGTTGGTTTTTCTTGTAGATTATGGAGATTAGACTTTTGTCTGACTTGTACTGTCCAAAAATTTGTTACCAGTCTGTAGGTTCTCTTTTGACTCTTTTGGTGAAGTCTTTTCAAGAGCATAGGTGTTTGACTTTTAGAAGATCCCAGTTATCTAGCTTATCTGTTGGGTTCTGTGTGTTGATGGTTATGGTTTGTATCCTGTTAATGCCATGTATTAAGGCCTGAAGTGTTGGTCCTATTTTTTCTTCTATGAACTTTATAGTTTTAGACTTTATATTCAGGTCTTTGATCCGTTTTGAAGTAGTTTTTGTATACGGTATGAGGTATGGGTCCTGTTTCATTTTTCTACAAATGGATATCCAGTTTTGCCAGCACCATTTGTTAAAAAGGCTGTCTTTTCCCCATTTGATGGACTTTGGGCCCTTGTCGAAAATCAGGTGACCGTAGGTGGATGGATTTACATCTGGGTTCTCAATTCTGTTCCATTGGTCAATGTATCTGTCGTTGTACCAGTACCAGGCTGTTTCGACTACTGTAGCTGTATAGTAGGATCTCAAGTCAGGTAGTGTGAGTTCTCCAACTTTATTCTTCTTCTTCAGTAGTGCTTTACTTATTCGGGGCTTCTTCCCTTTCCATATATAGTTAATGATTAGTTTTTCCATCTCTTTGAAGAATGTTGCTGGTATTTGGATCGGGATTGCATTGTATTTGTAAATTGCTTTGGGTAGAATTGACATTTTCACAATGTTGAGTCTGCCTATCCATGAGCGTGGTATGTTTTTCCATTTATGTAGATCCCTTTGGGTTTCTTGCAGTAGTATTTTATAGTTTTCTTTGTATAGGTCTTTTACATCCCTGGTCAGATTTATTCCTAAGTATTTTATCTTTTTAGGGGCTATTGAAAATGGTATTGTTTTCCTGATTTCCTTTTCATCGTTCTCCTTATTGGTGTATAGGAATCCAACTGATTTTTTAATGTTTGTCTTGTATCCTGCTACTCTGTTGAATCTTTCTATTAGTTCCAGTAGATTTCTCATTGAGTCTTTAGGGTTTTCTATGTATAGTATCATATCATCTGCAAACAGGGACAGTTTAACTTCTTCATTACCAATTTGGATGCCCTTTATTTCTTTTTCTTGCCTTAGTGCTCTAGCTAGAACTTCCAGCACAATGTTAAATAAGAGTGGTGATAAAGGGCATCCTTGCCTTGTTCCTGTTTTCAAGGGGAATGTTTTCAGCCTCTCTCCATTAAGAATGATGTTGGCAGTTGGTTTTGCATAGATGCCCTTTATTATATTGAGAAATTTCCCTTCTATACCTATTTTATTGAGAGTTTTTATCAGGAATGGGTGTTGGACTTTGTTGAATGCCTTTTCTGCATCAATTGAGATGATCATGTGATTCTTTCCTTTTTATTTATGTGGTGGATTACATTGATTGATTTTCTAATGTTGAACGATCCTTGCATATCTCGTATGAATCCTACTTGGTGGTGGTGTATTATTTTTTTTGATATGATGCTGAATTCTATTGGCTAGAATTTTGTTCAGAATTTTTGCATCTATATTCTTGAGAGATATTGGTCTGTAAGTTTCTTTTTTTGTGACATCTTTGCCTGGTTTTGGTATCAGTGTTATGCTGGCTTCATAGAATGAATTTGGAAGTGTTGCTTCCTCTTCTATGCTCTGAAATAGCTTGAGTAGTACTGGTGCAAGCTCCTCTGTAAATGTTTTGTGGAATTCTCCTGTGAAGCCATCTGGGCCAGTCTGGTTGGGATTTTTTTTATTATCTTTTCAATCTCTTCTCTTGTTATGGGTCTGTTCAGATTTTCAACATCACTTTGTTGTAGTTTGGGTATGCTGTGTGTTTCTAGAAATTTACCCATTTCCTCTAGGTTTTCAAATTTGTTGGAGTATAGTTTTTCATAATATTCTGTTATCATCCTTTTTATTTCAGTTGGTTCTGTGTAATGTCCCTCATTTCATTTCTTATTTGGGTTATTTGTGTCCTCTGCTGTTTTTCTTTTGTCAGTCTGGCCAGTGGTTTGTCGATTTTGTTGATTCTTTCAAAGAACCAACTTTTGGTTTTGTGGATTCTTTCTATTGTTTTTCTGTTCTCTATTTCATCTATTTCTGCTCTGATCTTTACTATTTTCTTTCTTCCGGTGGTTGTGGGCTTTTTTTTTGCTGTTCTCTTTCTATATGTTTGAGTTCTGTAGTTAATGTTTTGATTTTGTCCCTTTCTTCTTTTTTGATATGTGCATCTATTGCTGTAAATTGTCCTCTGAGGACTGCCTTTGCTGTGTACCAAAGGTTTTGGTATGATGTGTTTTCATTCTCATTTGATTCTAGGAATTTTTTGATTCGATCTCTGATTTCTTCTATTACCCTCTGATGTGTAAGCAGGGTATTATTCAGTTTCCACGTAGTTGATTTTTTTTCCTTGCTCTTTCTAGTGTTAATTTCTACCTTGATGGCATTGTGGTCAGAGAAGATACGGTGAATTATCTCAACGTTTTGGATCTTGTTGAGGATTGCTCCATGTGGTCTATTCTGGAGAACATTCCATGTGCATTGGAAAAGAATGTGTACTTTGCAGTGGTTGGATGGAGTGTTCTATATATGTCTATGAGGTCAAGTTGGCTGATTGTGCCCTTTAGGTCTTCTGTATGTTTGCAGAGTTTCTTCTTAGCTGTTCTGTCCTTTACTGAGAGTGGTGTGTTGAAGTCTCCTACTATTATTTTGGAACTGTCAATTTCTCTTTTCAGTGCTGTTAAAGTTTTTTTAATGTATTTTGGAGCCCTGTCATTGGGTGTGTAGATGTTTATTATGGTTATGTCTTCATGATGGAACATCCCCTTAATCATTATATAGTGTCCTTCTTTGTCTTTTATGGTAGATTTCGTTTTAAAATCTATTTTATCTAATATTAGAATTGACACTCCTGCTCTTTTTTGCTAGTTGTTAGCTTGATATATATTTTTCCAACCTTTGACTTTTAATAAATTCACATCTTTGTTTCTAAGGTGTGTCTCCTGTAGACAGCATATTGATGGATCCTGGTCTCTTATCCATTCTGTCACTCTCCATCTCTTTATGGGTGCATTGAGTCCATTTACATTCACTGTAATTATTGATAGATGTGGGCTTGTTTCTGTCATTTTGTAGTGCTTTTTTTGTGGTGCTGACATTTCCTTTGTTCTTCTTACTCTCTTGTGCTGAATGACTTTTGTTTGTGGATTTTTTTCATTTCTTTTCTTTTTGTAGGTTTTGTTTTTGCTGAGACTTTATGTTTTTCCTGTTTTTTTTAATGAGTATGTTTGTTAACTTTCTTTGTGGTTACCATAAATTTTACCCTTATCTTTCTAAGTTTGAAGCAGTCTACCATTACTTGGTAGCGCCTTGCCTTCCTCTCCGTTAGAAGGTTCTATACCTATGCTGTTTAGTCCCTCTTTTATTGTTTCGATGTTGTTGTCATTTACTGATTAACTGCTCTGATTCCCTGTTGTACTTCTTTTGGTTTTGGATAGTCCTCGAGAGTTCATTTCCTAGATTGGTATCTGGCTGGTACAATCTTGCATTCTAGGTTCTGCCTGTGAGTTGAAGCTGTTTGTCCACATATCGAACAACTTGCTTTAATAATTCTTGTAAGTTTGGTTTGACTTTTACATATTCCCTTAATTTCTGTTTATCTGGAAATGACCTAATTTCACCATTGAATTTGAACGAGAGTTTTGCAGGATATATTATTCTTGGCTGACAATTTTTTTCTTTCAAGATTTTATATGTCATCCCATTGCCTTCTTGCTTGCATGGTTTCTGCCAAATAATCTGAGTTTAGTCTTATTGTTTCTCCTCTGTATGTGACTTCTCGTTTTTCATGAGCTGCTCTTAGGATTCTTTGTTTGTCTTTGGTTTTGGTGAGTGTGAATATGATATGCCTTGGTGATTTTCTTTTTGGGTCTCTTCTATATGGGGTTCGTTGAGCTTCTTGGATGGCCAGCTTTTCATCTTTCATGATATTGGGGAAGTTTTCTGCCAGCAGTTCCTCAATGATCCTCTCTGTGTTTTCTTGTTTTCTCCCCCGTTCTGGAATTCCAATCACTCACAGATTTTTACTTTTGATTGTGTCCCACATAACTCTCAGGGTCTCTTCATTTTCTTTGTTCTTTTTTCTGAGTTTTCCTGAAACAGAGTTGTATCCAAGTGTTTGTCTTCAATTCCACTGATCTTGTCTTCCACTGTTTCAAATCTGCTTCTCAGCCCTTCTATGAGATTGTCCATTTCTGAAATCTTGTTGTTTATCTTTTGGATTTCTAATTGTTGTCTTTGTATAATTTCTAGTTGTGAATTTATTTTGGCATTTTGTTCATTCATTATTTTCCTGAATTATTCCAATTTTTTGTCTGTATTTTCCATGAATTTGTCTATTTTTTCCTCATGTTTGTCAGCTTTTTGCCTCAGTTCTTGGAGAATTCTGAGTATTAGAGATTTGAATTCCCTATCAGGTAGTTCTAGCACATTTTCTTCCAGAGGAGAGTCATCTGGTGTTTTATTTTAGACACCTACTGGAACCATCCTGTCCTGTTTTTGTAAATGTTTTGTTATTGTCTGCTGTCTTTGGGCATTCAGTAGTTATTTTTCTCGTTTATTGATTGTAGATTTGTTTGTTTCATCCCATTTTTAAAAAAAAAACTTTTGACTATGTCTGAGCAGGCAGACTGTGTGTTCTTTGTTGTTTGCTCATCTGTGGGTACAATACTTTTCACCTCCTTCTTCAACTGGCAGGGTCAGTCACTCAGATATGGTATGGCAGGGCAGGTCTAGCTGAAGAGGAGTTACTGGGACAGGTTGTTTGTGGCACTTACTACAGCCACCAGAGCAGGTCAGTAATCAGTGCAGGGCAGGTTCCAATAGGCCGTGCCTGTGCTGCTTGGTGGAGTGATGTCAAGCTCATGGTGCAAGTAGGCAGGATGCAGCAGGGAGATTGTTATGTGTGGAGCTAAGATGGATATGGAAGAGAGGAGAGAGGAACAGGAGCCAAACACATACAAACAAACAAAAAAGAATGCTAGGGGAGCTTGCTGTTTGAATGGAGAGATGAGAGACTATGAAATGGAGAAAAACAGAAAGGGGAGGAGGAAGAAAAGAAAAGAATGAATAAATAAGAATCAGAAATGTTAAAGAACTGCAAAGTTCCCAGGGATCCCACCAGTGCAGCTATGAGGTCTGGGGAAGTTGCTCTCAGATGTTGCAGTAAAGCCTGGCTACAAGGAGTAGAGGCATACAATGCCAGGTATTCAGGGAACAGAAAGAGAAGGAAGATATAGAGAGATGAGAAACTGAGCAATGAAGAAAGTCAAAAAGGGAAAAAGAGGAAAAAGAAAAAAAAACAAATTAAAAAAAAAAAAAAAAACAAGAAAGCCCCCCAAAGAAACAGAAAAAAAAAAAAACCAACATAAAAAGAAATGCTCTCAGGGATCCCTCTGCACGTCTGTGGAAGCTGAAGAGGAGTCTCCCTGCCACGCAGCTCAGCCTGGCCAGAAATGGCTCCCAACTCAAGAAAAGGGAAAGAAAACAAACAAACAATTCAAAACAAACAAAAGCCCCGGGATCCCACCAGAGCGGCTGCCCAAACCAGGAAGTAGCTCCACATTTGAAGGGAGCTCCGCAGCCCCTCAGGAAGAAGCAAAGATGGCGCACGGAGCCAGATACTTGAGCGAAGGGAGGGGGAGGTGGCAAAAGGCAAGTAAGAAGTCAAAAGAAGCAGAGAAAAAAAAAAAAAAAGCAACACTAGCAGCCAGAAAATGGCACTCAGAGAGCCAGCTAGTGCGGGCTGATGTTTCTGGACAAGAGACTGTGTCCGTGGGAAGCAGAGGGGTCCGAGTGTGGGTGAAGAATGGTAGAGAGTGGGAAAGCATATATCACAAATTACCTGAGCTCTGCAGCCCCTCAGGAAGAAGCATAGATGGCGCACAGAGCAAGGTACTCAAGCGAAAGGAGGGGGAGGTTGGGAGAGGCAAGGAAGAAATAAAAAGAAGCAGAAAAAAAGCAACACCGGCAGCCAACAAATGGCAGTCAGAGAGCTGGCCGGTTTGGGTGTGCAGAATCCAAGCAGCCACTGTTTCCCAGTCAAAAGACTGTGGCCACGGGAAGCAGAGGAGGCCGAGTGGGGGTGAAGAAGGTTGGGGGGTGGGAAAGCATGTATTGCCAATTACTGGTTTTTTTGTCTCCCGCTGGAAGCTCCGTGAGGCTGCTTTCTCATACCCCCTGTTTGTTGGTCTCCCATAGGAGTCCAAGATGGTGGATCCGCGCTGCGTTAGCTGGTAGGGGACCTCTGCATGAATCCCTCCTCGCTCTCCATTCTCTGTCAGTTTTCTCACTCCATTTGGTGCTTGGCTGAGTTCTTTATCTCTTCATTTGATGTTTTAGAGTTTCAGGATTGTTGTATTCTCTGTTCGGCTTAGTTTTTTGGATCTTTGCCGTGGAGGGACAGCGTAGTGCTTCTGCCTATAGCGCCATTTTGCCGGAACTCTCCTGAATAATTTTTTTTTATAATCAAATTCTTTCTGAGACACTGATCTCATTATTTGTTCACAAGAAGAGCTCCTACTGAATCTATTCACAATTTGAAAAAAAGAAAAAATGCCCAGCTAGTAGTATTGAACTGTGCCTTAATTAGGGCAGCCAACAATGTCTTGTATAATTAACTAGGCTTTGTTTATAATTATTTCCTAGTAGTTAGAACTGTTTTCTGCATGTTACCAGGGCAAAGCAAATAGTAATGCTAACCTTTGATTTTCATATAAAAGTAACTGAAGGACGGGTAGAAGAAACAAGGTTAGACCTGGGAAAGCAAAACCAAAAGACATGAAATGTAAAATTTCTTTTTACCCTCCATTTTGCCTCAGGGTAAACACAGTCTCTCCAACCTCTGACCCAGTCTGAAGTCTCTCTGTAGGCATCTGGGCCCCTTCATCCTTTGTCACGTGAGAGAAATTATTCCTTCACTTTTGGATGCCTTTTCTCATGGAGGTCTGTGTGCTAAATTTGCCACCCTAGATCTACTCTCTGACCTCCAGGATCCTGCTGTATACCCTGGAAGGTTGACCTTTTGGACAACATCAACAGATTCCTTTGTCCTCTGACTTCCCATTGAGTTTGACCAACAGAGATTGCTAGCAAGAAATCTAGGAGAATAAAAGGAGAGAGGCAGGGAGGAGTGGTAGGTGGAAAAGAGAGGGGAGGGAGAGTAATGCCTAGGTATTTGGTCCCCTGGCTCTTTCCTTGCAGAATTATTATGGGCAGACTATATTGAATCCCTGGACCAAAGGTCTTAGCTCCTCTAAGCTGCCTTCTCCAAATATCTCTCTCCATGTGTAGACTCTGGTTATCACTCTCTCCTATCACTTATCTCCAAGCTTAGTAATAGAGCACTGTTATTATACTTTCCCAGGGTACCATGCTATCCCTTGTGGTTGCCCTACACCTTACCAAAACTTTGTAAATAGTCACTTTAAAACTCTCCTCAAATTTATGGAAAGTCAGAAGACAGAGGGTCAAGACAATCTTGAAATAAACAAAAAGAAAAACAACAAAAATCATAGAAATTCCACTACTGAATAACGAGACTTAACATAAAGTTACAACAGTTAAGATATGTGGTATATGCATAAAGATAGTCAATTAGCCCAATAAAATGGAATATCACCTAGAAATAGACCGTACCTATATAGTCTCTTAAAATTTGACAAAGGTGATACTGCAATCCAGTTAATAAAGTATGTTGTTATTGCTAGGTGTCATCAAGTCGATTTTGATTCATAACATCATGTGACAGAGTAGAACTGCCCCATAAGGTTTTCTAGGCTATTATCTTTATGGGAGCAGATCACTAGGTCTTTCTCCTACAGAACCACTGGTGGGTTCAAACCACAAACCTTTTGGTTAGCAACGGAGTGCTTAACCATTGTTAACTATTGGGTCACCAGGGCTCCTTGAATAAAATATAATCATAATAATAAATTATGTTAGGTCAATTGGATATCCATATGGGAGAAAATATTTATCTTAACTACTTCCTGACACAAACACAAAAATCAATACCAGGTGACTTGCAGATATAAATGGAAGGCTAAAATACAAAAGCTTCTAGATGATAACATGAGAATATTTTCATGGCCTTGGGGTAAAAAAAAAAAAAACTAAACCCATTGCTGTCAAGTCGATTCCGACTCATAGAGACCCTAGGCAAAAAAAAAAAAAAAAAAAGTACTAACCATAAAGCAAAAGATTGATAAATTGAACTACATTTATATTAGGAACATCTGTTCACCAAAGATACTATTAACAGAATGAAAATTTAAACAACAGAACAGAAGAAAATATATCCAAAACATAATAACAAAGAACTCATACAAATAATATATAAGGAACTGCTGCTTATCAATAAAGAAAATATAAACCAATATAAAAGGGAGCAAACCTTTACAAAAAAGGATATGCAAATAGCAATAAATATACAAAAAGAAACTCAGTAGTCATCAAGGAAATGCAAATTAAAACCTCTGTGAGATACCTCTATTCTCGCCAGAATAGCTAAAATTTAAGGCACAGACAATTCCAAGATTTATCAAGAATATAGAACAACTGCAACTATCATAAACTACTAGTGAGTGTGTTAATTCTTACAACCATTTAAGAAACTGACAATATCTATGAAATATGATCATACACATATCTTATAATTGAGTAATTCTACTCTTAGAAATTTACCCATAGATGCACATGTGCATGAAAAGACATGTATAACAATCTTCATAGCTGCACTTTTTATAGTGGTCAAAACCTGGAAACAAATATCCATTGACAGTAGAATGGGTAAATACATTGTGCCATATTCAGATAATGGTATACTGGGAAAAATGAAAATGTATGTAGTATTACCTCATGCAACAGCATGGATGAATTTCACAAACATATTGTGGAACAAATAAGCCAGATACCAAAGAGAGTATATTGCATTATTTCTTTATATAAAGTTCAAAAAGTAGGTAAAACTAATTGATAGTGATAAAAGTCAGAATAGTAGTTCCTCTGGGATGGTGATTTAGAAGAGGGTGAGCAGGATGCATCTGTGGTGGTGGTCACATATTTCTTGATCTGGATAGTTTTACATGGATCTGTTGACATTGTGGAAACCAATTAAGCTATGAACTTAAGATACATTCACTTTTCTGTACATATTTGATACTTCACTAAAAATGTTTATGAAATAGATGAATGAATTAATCAATCAATATGTAAATAAGGAATTGGTTCAGAAAAAGGAGAACCTATAGCAAGTGGTATCATGAAATCAAGGGAGAAGCAAGTTTGAAGAATGAACAGGTGGTTAGCAGTGCTGAAAAGTCAAAGAGAAGACCTTTTAAAAGGACACTGGCTGTGGTAAAGAGAGCCCTGGTGGCACAGTGGTTAAAGCACTCAGCTGCTAACCAAAAGGTCAGCACTTCAAGCCTGTCAGCCACTGCAAGTGTGAAAGATAAGGCAATCTGCGCTTGTAAAGATTACAGCCTTGGAAGCTGTATGAGGCAGTTCTACTCTGTCCTATAGGGTCACTATAATCAGAATTGATTTGATGGCACATGTTTTGTAATCTTGGTAAATGGAATAACCTTAGATTACTGTTCTTATTTTATATGTGTTCAGGAAGGAATTAAAAAAATAGTTACATTACAATCCAACACTAACAAGCCAACTTGTTTAGCTAACGTTTTAAAGCTGTTTTCCTATTTCATAAGAGTAAGAGTATAAACTTTATCTTTATGCTTAGCTAAGCAAATCTACCATATTTTTCCCAAATAACACATATAGCACACCGCATAGCACACCGCATATCGTTTACGAAAATAGCGAGGGGTGTTGCACGGTTGGCAAAAAAATTGCGTTAAAATACTCCACCCTGTTACTGGTGGAGTTAAAATGACATTTCTGTTAGTTCATGAAAATCTTATGATGGATAAGACCTAAAACTCTAAAGCTCTTTATGCACTGACTTTCTGTTCCAAACAAATATATTCAACAAATATATATGGAGTGCTGATTAGATGCCCTAAAAACCTAGAACGTATTTGTTGATTTAATACCCTCTTTAGAAAGTAATGGAAACTTTAGGCAACAATTAATTGTATTATGCCCTCTTATTCTATAACTACTACGTCCCTGATTGCCTGTGTTCTTCTTTTTATAAGTGGGAAGGGAGGTGAATTCTTGTCACAAGATTTGTGTATACCTGTTATCGAAAAGCACTCAATTAACCGTATGAAACCAAACCACTAGAACAGGTAAGAAGTGGGTTTAATTCTATTTTGAAAGAGATCTTCTCTTTAAACAGAAGCATAATCAAATTGTTGATACCATAAATAGACAATTGATAGTCAATGATGAATTACGCATTATGGTACAACTAATTATTCAGTACTGTATTTAAGAACACACTTCTAAAAAGCATGAGCTTTGGGTCACACAGATCTGAACCGGATTCTCAGCACCATCACCTTCTAGTTTTGCGACCTTGGGCAAATTACTTAGCATCACAAAGACTCAGGTTTGGTTTTTTTTTTCACATATTAAATGGCAATAATAATTATGTTAAAATTGCTAGAATAAATTCACAATATAAGGTGTAAAAAGCTTTTAGTAAAGTGTCTGGAATGTAATAAGTACTCAATAAATGGAAGCCAGTCATGAAGTTTTCAAAATTTATCTTCAAGTAACTGATATGTTAATAAATATTCCTTTCCTGAGACTATCCAGGTGTAAGTTAATTCTATACAAAGAGTCAAGATGAAGCTCAAGAATGCTCTTCCATAGGCACAAGTAACTGGAAAATAAAATTGAATAAGGATAAAAAGATAAATATTAGTCAAAGGAGCACTTACTGCACCACATCTATAGTAAATCTAAACCAAATAGAAAAGGGATTCCTCTATATTGCTCATAATTATGAAAAAGAAATACAGATATCTCTCAGTTGTTTTTCATCTTTATTTCCTTCCACTGTCTGGAAAGTTCATGTTAATCCTAATTTTTTGT
Organism: Dugong dugon; assembly: GCA_030035585.1. Lineage (NCBI taxonomy): Eukaryota > Metazoa > Chordata > Mammalia > Sirenia > Dugongidae > Dugong > Dugong dugon. The sequence goes on from CM057462.1 coordinate 133,184,233, forward strand.
TGACAATTTTTCATGGAGGAAAGAAGAGCTAGAATGAAAGAATGAAGAAAAATGAAAGAACTTTCAAGTTTAACCCAACCTGCCTCTGTGAGGTAAATGCCCCAGCTCCTCACAAGTCTTGTAATTCCACTTTGTGTCCTGGTCTCTTGGTACTTAAGACAGTGTTCACTACTTAAGAAATGCCAACTCTACCTGGTCATGGGTCTTATTTCCTCCCTACAGCTAGAACAGAAATAGGGTGAGACAGAGGAGGCAGACTCTCTGTAGAGATGTTGAGGTGCAGAACCATGCTCATTTGGCTTATTCTTTATTCTCTCATTGACTTCTTGCATCAATTTACTTCATTTTACTTTATAACGATATTCACAGAAAGCCTAACTTTTACAGCTATTGTCCTTTTAGATTCATATCCAAATTACTTATAAATGTTCATTTTAGGTTTTGCTGATGTTCTTCAGAAACGAAATAGTCAGGGGATGCTTTCTGTATTTAAAAGAAATTGATTCACATACAGAAGAATAAATTCTCTACGAATATGCAACATTTGAAAAAAAAAAGAAGAAAATTAAATGAAATCTACTTTGATACCACTAGGGATTTGATGTAAAACTGAATCAAATGGTTTGCAGGTGAAAAACAGGGCCAATTTAAATATATATAACTTTCAAAAACTCATTTTATTGTCTGGGGTTAGCAATATTGACAGTAAATTAAGAAAAGGAGATTTTGTCATGTGTTTGCTCTCACTGACCAGGACCAGCATGTTATAACTTGAGAAAACCTAGTGTTTTTCATGATAAATCTCTGATCTTTGCTTTTGGTAACTTTTGTTTATTTCTGGGTTTTTTTTTTTTTAATGTTGCAACAAAAACAAATTGAAAAATAAAGAAATCCATTAAACTATCTATTGTTTTATATATAAATTATGAATAAACAGTTTGACTAATCGTTTCTCTAACATAACAGATCTGACAAGTGTTTCATCATCACGCAAACATAACTCAAAAGGAAGGAGCCCTGGTAGTGCAATGATTAAGCACTTGGCTGCTAAGCAGAAGATTAATGGTTCAAACTCACCCAATGGCTCTGCAGGACAAAAATCTTCTCTCGTAAAGATTACAGCCTATAAAACCCTATGGGGCAGTTTTACTCTGTCACATGGGGTCACTATGAGTTCAAAATCTACTCAACAGCACCTAACAACAACAACCCAAGTGGAGTGGATTGTATAATGTCCTACTATCAAGTTAGTAATCACTCAATAAGGAATTCTTGTGTGACCTAGAATAGTTTTTTAGTAAACTATTTTTGGAACAAATCATTCATGCATTCATTTATTCAACAAGCATTGTTCAGTGCCTAGGTGTGGCAGGCATTGTATTACGGTAGGACAATTTGGTATGGAAGTTCCTTGAAAGAAGAAACTGCCTTTTCCATCATTTTCCACCTCATATTAGCAATGGGTAAAGAATTTTTTTATTGGTTTTGTAATTATTTTGCTGCTGCTGCTGATGGTATTTAAGATAAGATGATAGCACAACAAAGGAAATCATCAAATATCTGTATGTTTTATGTAATTTGGGGAAATTTGCCTGTAAATATAGTTTGTTTTCCCAGAGGCAAAGGAAAATCCAAATAAAGAAAATCCTTCAGATGGCAATGCTTTATTGGGGAGGAGGCTACATCATTTTCCAGGTAAAAAAATATATATTAGCACCATATTCTGAAAATATTGCCTTGCTCATTATATTAAACAAGTTCTGGTTCTTTTAATCACTGCTAAAATACTAACTGCTCTCTTTAATGCCTAGTCAATAAGCAGATTAAAACATAAATGCCACTAAATATGCTTTAAATATCAGCTCTATTGAAATATTTCTAAGTTCTGTATCCTCTTAAAATAAGCCCCATTCAGAACTGAGAGGAAATGTCACCCATGTGAGTTTCTTCAGAATTTAAGCTCTGATTGTACAAGGAATTATGTACTATAGCTTTGGAAATCAGATAATTAAAAAAGCACCAGATTCACTGTTGATGCTATTTTTAAGCCTAGAAAGTTTTCATCAACGTTACAGTAAAATTTTGAAGTAATGTTGCACACACTGAGTATATGTCTAACCCCAATTAAATCTAGCTACCTTAATAGGTAAATGCGAAGAAAAGCAAAGATGTGAAATTATACCAGACTGGCCAAGTGCTTTGGCTACAAAGCTGCAAAAACACTATCTGGCTTTAAACAGATCTAAGTAGTAAAAGGAGGAGAGATATGAAATTGTAAAGAAATGACCGTAACCTACAAGGAAATATTAGTCTGCTAAAGAAATTGAACTAGTTTAAATGTGACTTGATCAACCCTCTCCAAATATTATTCCTTAAGTCTCCATTTTCAATTACGGTACACAAACAGGAAGTCTCATGGACCTCAGAATAAATCTGATTCTTTCTGGAGTGAATGTAGACAAAAGGATCCAAAATATGTGCTCACACCTGATGCAGAGTAAGGGAAATTTAACACTATTTTTTCTTATTTTTACAATCCTTGGGAGTCTTTTGACTAAAAGGATCCATTCTTGCCCTCTTATCAGTTGCAATAACCAGAAACTACATTTTAAGCTACTAAAAGACTCCTTTTATCAAGGTCTTTCAAATGTTGCGCATTCAGTTTCAGCTTACTGAAAGGAGTCAACCTAACTTAATAGTCAACCTACTGATATTTGCCAGTACTTGCATCCTACAGATGTGTACCAAACCTACATTCTTCTTACTAACTTCCTTTCTTAAGAAAACATATGACCTACACATAATCCTAGGATATTGTCCAATGTAGTGCTGGAAGATGAGCCCCTTAGGTTGGAAGTCACCACATAATAACCACAACAACAGACTCAAATATACCAATGATTAAGAAGATGGTCCAGGATCAGGCAACATTTCATTATTATACATAAGGGTCACCATGAGTCAGAGCCTACTTGGCAACAACTTACAACAATACACATAACCCTATTTAAAATTTAGAATCCAAAACCTAATATTTAAAATCACCGACATTGCATTCCTTCTAGGTCTACATCTTTTTTTTTCCCCCTCATACTGTCTCCTATTTGCCCCCATTTTTCTCCTACCAAAATGGCTGATGGATTTGAACTGCTGACCTTTTGATTAGCAGCCGAACTCACTAGAGATCATCTATTCTTTCATTTTGCAAATGAATAAACTGAGCCATACACAGAATAAGTGGCTAACTTTAAGTCACACAGCTAGTCAGGACCAAAACTTAGATTGCTTGTCGTACAACCCCAAGTGCCATTGAGATTTTTCTAGGAGAGGTACAAAACATCACCAGGAATTTCAGCACAAGAGAGTAGGCAAGAGGAAACAGAAATGCAGCCTAGTATCACTCACCACGATGTTTCCTGAGGGACCAGGCTACTCCAAACAGGCTTTTGTCAACTTGCACCCAAACACCATAAGCCTGGCAGAGGCCTTGATCCTTAGTAACATTAACATGCCTTTTCAAGCAACTTGATTGAAAGGAGAGAGTGGAGGGCTTTAAAAGTCTCCAGACAGCATTGAATCTGGGATTTCTGCAACTGAGTTAGTTGAACATGATGGCAGCTCAAGAGGAAAGGTCACACAGTTTTAGGTGAGAAATTCATGATTTGCAAATGTCAGCTAAGATTTGGATAAGCATCTGGCTTTGGGTTATATATCTGAAAATGAATAAACACTGAAATGTGGAGAATTCAAACTCACTGGACCTAATCCACCCAAGATTTAACAGCCAGAAGAGAAATGATGGTTATGGCATGGATTCCATAAACTTTTAAGTCATTTACACACAAAAACAAAGAAGCACATATGTATGTGTCTGTATACATATGTAAACATGTCTATACATAACCCACACACACAAATATGTGTATATTTCTATGCATTTCATGTATTTATTCATGTAGGTTTATATATGTGTGTGTGTACGTGTGTGTGTGTGCGCTTAAATATTCCAAAACATTGGGCCAGTTGGCCATGCATCCAGTTTCTCTTGGAAAAGATTTGCTTCATATCTAATAGAAATATACAATCTGGTTAAATGTTGCTGGTAAAATGTCTAACACATGGGTGGATTGAGATTGTGAACAAGTGGAGAATACTAAAGCAGCCTGATGGAGATAGACCCTTTGAAGGGAGGCCAGAAAACATTCCATTCCAAAGAGAAGGGATATGCATCTATTGTTTCTCCAGCTGGCTAAGCAAGGGCAGGGATGTTTCCTACTAAACAGCCTCATTAACATAAGCATAACTACAGGGTAAGTTTTCAAGCTCATTCCAAGTGAATTCAAGGGGGTGGGAAAGAAAGATGCCATTAATATGCACAACTCATGCAGACAATGATATGAAGCTAATTCATTTCATCATATTATCACCATAGCATATTAACTTAAAAGAAATAATAAGACAACATGGAAATGTTTGCATATTAGAGAGAATTCTCTTTGTACCCTATTAGCACCATATCCTATTAGTATTGCATTAGGCTACCATGCTGCAATGCTAAAATGATGAAATCCCACTGTGAAAACTGATATTGAATTCTTGTAATGTTTCAGAATCATTTTTAGCACTGCATATAAATAATTCATGTGAGCAGATCTAATGAATTGATGGAAGGAAAAAACATCCCTTGGCATTGTGAGCGTATTTATGAATGTAAAGTCACGAGCAAGATGCTTTCTCATGGAAGGTCGGCAGGGGCTGAAGTGTGACATCTATTCCAGAGCCAGTGATTAATATAATGAGGAATTCTAGGTCAAGTCCAGTTGAAATATTCCTGAAAGCACATTTCCGTCTAGGAAAGGTGGCACAATATAAGTTGGCGCTCAGCTGTCCTTTCTGGATCCAGATTGTAGATCAACTGGAGTAGGCACTCTCATTTAAAGCCACTGGTTTGACAGAATCAAAATTTAGTAAACTGAGAACCCAAGCGAAGTCCTGTGCCCTTTGTACTTTCAATGTCTTTGTGCAACTCTTATCAAACGGTATTGCAATTATCTGATTTCTCACCACTGGTCTGTAAACTCCTTGAAGTCAGGGATCATAATTTATTCATATTTGCAATCCTAATCCTTAGCACAATATATAGTCTCAAATAGGTATTCAATAAATACTGAACGAATGGATGGATGGACGGATGGATGGATGAATGAATGAATGAATATATTTATTCAATTCCAAAGATTTCAACTGAAAAGTGGAAATAAAGAGGGGAGTGGGTCATTTACATTTAAATCTGATTGTTTTGCTAAATTAAATCTTTATTTGCAATGTTGAATTCAGTCAAAGCAGTTTCAATTTAGAAAGGCATTCTAATTCAATGGAATGCTTCCAGATTTAAAAGCAATTGTTTAAATTCCTGCTTTAGATTAATGGCTTTTTGGTTTCTCATACCACATATTGCATATTGGTATCAGTGTGCTTGCAGAGAAGTAATCCTAATGCAATTTCAACTCCCCAGGATGGAGATTTCCTGCAAGGAGAGCTGTCATGTAAAGCATGTTCCCCTACTTAGAAATATCACTGGCAGTTACTGTGAATTGCGGGCAGAAGCCAATGACCTGTTTTTGGTTCTCTGAGTAGCTGGCTTGTGGGCACCGTGATTCTTTGCTACTACTCTCCGGAGTTTACTACACTTAAGCTCCAGATCCCTCATGGCCTATTTCCAGCATTCTGCTCAGCAGACATATCAGACATAGTCCCCGGTTCCAAGCCGTCTTTCTACAAAGTTACTTGTTTCAAAGCTAAAGAAACTGGGAAAGAATAACTAATAGATTTTCCTGGTTTTTTAAAAAAAAAAAAAAAAGGATTTCTTTTTACTTGTCTAGTTTCAGTTCTCCCACCTCTTTTTTATGCCGAAGATAATATTCTCAGTTAGAAATGAGGAAAACCACTTCAGTGTTCAACACCAGCCCCAACACACACGTGCACACACACACACACACACACACACAAGATTTTATGGTTGTGGATGTTCAAGTTTCATAGTCGTCCACCCAGAAAAGTATCTTTTTCATTAGGACAAAAGGCAATAGAGCAAGTTAGGGCAAGGCTGGATTAAGGCACATGAGGGCCCTCAACACTGATAATCTGTGGTACCCCTCCTTTGTCTACTCACGCATTCTAACCGGGTATGTGAGTTGTATATACACATGGGCAAGTGTGTATATGTATATATATATATACGTATACACACACACACATATATACATGTGTGTATATACATATACATATATATGTGTGTGTATGTGTTTTCACTATCCATGATGTAACTTCTTTTTAAATGTGACTATAATATTAGCGATTGAATGCAAAAGTGGCATATGCAAAGGTCGACTTACTTGAATTCCCTCGCTTTTGCACATTATCTGGGACTAGAATTCCCATTAGTTGCTTATCAAGACATGCGCAAGAGCACACCCTTGTGTTTGTATCATGGCAAAGAGCATTGCTGGCCCTCGTGGCTGGAGTTGTTGGATTAGCAGAGACGGATATACAAGACGGTTCTGTCAAAATGGATCAGAGACCTGTTACATATTAATATAATCTGTCCTTGTCCAGTAACTGCTCGTGTTGTATCCAGTTGCATATTGGGTGAATGTAGCAAGAGTTAGACTCGACGACCCACCCCACCTCTAGTTTATTAGAAAGAAATAGTATACTCCCAAGAAACCTACCCAGATAAGGGGTTTCAATTACATGGGAGGGGACCATAGGAGACAGATGTGAATGAAGGTGTTAAAGTGGTAGGGGCCTCATAGCTTAAACAACCTTGCATGTGGGCACCCTTGTGACCCTGAGTGAACTTTATTTCCAGCCGGCACATTCTCACGCACTGGAGCTGGTATTGATTTCATTGAATGTCCTGCCAGTTCTCTTCCACTGCTTTGCTGACTTTTCTTTTTGTCCTGTCTGCTTGGCATCTATGGGTCTTTGCTTTGGACAACCTGTGCCCCTGTTTTTTTGATGACCTAAGCACATGCTTACCTTGCTCATTGGGTAATCCAATCCTGAACACCGGCCTCATGAACAATGGCTATGTGGGGAAGATGAAAGGTCATTTGTCCTCCTGTAAACAGCTTGTTGCAGCAGGACTGCATAAGCAAAACACTAGAAATGAGTCAGGTAGTGTGCCGCTCCATGTCTTTCTTGACTTTAACTCCCCAAGGGTCTCCTGAAGTGGACTCCAACAGTAGTCAGCGCTCAGAGAAGTAAATCATCCTTTGTGCAGGGCAATAGTCATCACTGGAAACTGAGGGCAGAATGGGGACTAAGTGCTTCCATCCCTCACAGAGAAACCAAGCAGACATTCCTCATTGTTTTCTTAGCTGTCCACTGAGAATTTACACAAGGGTTGACAGGTTGAGTTAGATCATGCAGTATTGTATGGGTAGGATTGAGATTTGATGATAAGGCATAAGAAATAAAATGAAAATGCACAATCTTTTGTTTCACCAATTAGCAAGCCATTTTATAACTGTGCACAACAAAGTACAAATGGCATATGTGAAGTGTAGTTGCCTTTAAAAACAGAATTAAGGAAATGATCAGCAAGAGTGGGAGGTGTCCTTAAGCAATAATTTGTTCTGTTCCACTGATGGATGAATTTGAGTTCCTCTGTAATACTTTTTGGTTCACAGATCACTGCAGGTAACCTGCTGAAATTGTTTCTAGGCTATAAAATACAGGTCAGAAAAAAACTAATTGTGAAGTTTGAAAGGCATACATTTTCTCTTTTCTGTTTGGATGAATAGTATTGCAAAGTCATATTCTCTTGTTTTTCCATGTATTTGCTAAGCAGCTAGGAGCCTTAATGGCACAGTGATTAAGCACTCAGCTGCTAACCAAAAGGTAGGTTGTTCAAACCCACCAGCCTCTCCATGGAAGAAAGATGTGGCAGTCTGCTTTCATAAAAATTACGGCTTTGGAAACCCTATGGAACAGTTCTACTCTGTCCTATAGGGTTGCTATGAGTCAGAATTGACTGGACGGCAGTGGATTTGGTGGGGTTTTTTTGTTTTGTTTTTCCTTTTTGGCTAAGCAACTGCTATATGCATTATGTATTCATTATTTTATTTCTTTCCATTTAAAAGCTTAGGAAACTGAGAATTAGAGAGGTTAAGTAATTTTGCCAGGGTAACAGAGCATTATGAGTGGAGAAGAATGTACACAAATCAAAGGTTAGCTGATTCCAGAGCCAATGCTCTTAATTCTCCTCTCAGAGCATTAACAAACAAGGCCTAAACAAGCACCATTGGATTTGAAATCTAATGCATGTCTGAAACTGATGAAATAAATACTAATTCCCCGTTCAGACCACACAGGTGATTCGGGAGAGCCTAGGATGTTTCCGTTAAATGGATGAAATAGGTCTGGGGCCTCCCTCGGTGACAAGAAAGGGATGGAGGGGGTCATTAATGAAGCTAGAGCATTCTCTCTAGTTAAAATGACACCTACAAGGATCTTCTGGGGCACCTGTGCTAAGTGAATCCCAAGTAAACCTACTTTCTTTCGTAGGAGGTAGCCTAATATGGGGAACAGTATGGATTTTCTGGATCAGACAAGTTGCTTTAAATCTCAGCTTTAATGATTACTAAATGCATGACTTTGGACAAGTGTATTAGCTTCTCTAAATTTCCTAATCTGTAAAACCAAGATAATGCCTAATTCATAGAGTTGTGAAAAGTAAATGAGATAATCATAGCAGCTGGCACATAGTGGTGCCCAGAAATAGTTAATTCCCTTTTCTTTCTTCACCGACTAGAAGCTAACCTTGGTCCAAGCACAGAACATGCCTTCTCTCCACCCTGCACTCACCACATCCATGCCTATAAACTTGTTACCGCAAAAACGTGGATTGGGGCCGGCTGCCGAAATAGACGATTCTAAGACAGGAATGAGGTGAGCAGCAAGAGTTTTATTATATATCAATATATAGGAGACAGAGAGGAATAGATTTCTCAAAAAAATCCATCTCTCCCACTGGAGATTGGCCGAAGGCTTTTATAAGGACAGGATTATGGGTCTTAGAAGTTTGTGTTAGTTCCTGCTTGAGATGGTCATGTCCCAGATGAGTTAATCTTTTCTTGGGGGTTACCTGGCGACATCCTGGTTTTCTTGTCCCAAGATGGGTGCTTTGTTTGGTTTGTCATTCTCAGACCATTATCACTTGTTTTCCACCCTCCAAGGAGGAACATCAGTTAATCTTAAACCTTTTGTAGAGACTGAGACAGGAGGGAAAAACAAGGTCATGAGACAATGTGGTGGTTAACAATGGGGAGTAAATAACAGTGAGCCAGGCCTATGCAGCCTCTTCCAAACTCTCCGAACAGTTGTTAGGTGCCATCTAGTCAGTTCCAACTCATAGCGACCCTACGTACAACAGAACAAAACACTACCTGGTCCTGTGCCATCCTCACGATTGTTGCTGTTTGAGCCCATTGTTGCAGCCACTGTGTCAATCCATCTTGTTGAGGGTCTTCCTCTTTTTGCTGACCCTCTACTTTACCAAGCATGATGTCCTTCTCCAGGGATTGGTCTCTCCTGATAACATGTCCAAAGTATGTGAGCCGAAGTCTCACCATCCTCACTTCTAAGGAGCATTCTGACTGTGCTTCTTCCAAGACAGTTACAGACCTCAAATGCATTTTTCCAGTCCAAAATTAAATCTCTATCATGGTTTTAAATTTTCTAGAGGATTCAGAGCGAGGTTCAAAGTGTAGGCTTCCACTGTCTAGTGGTATCATGTAGCCAGCTGAAGGACATCACCTAAGTCCACAGGTATGTTTAACAGTAAGATATTCTTATAATAAATGTCACACCAGTGGGTATAGATGGATCCCTCTGGCATCTTTCTCAATGTACCTCTCCCATAAAGTGCCCAATTCTCTTTCTTCCTAATGCCCATCCCAGCTAATTTCAGTTCTTCCAACTTAGAAACAAATTATGTACTGAACAAAATCCATAAGCACTGGACCTTGATCACCTTAGCGAGATTTTTAGCTACCAAAGAGGCTGGTTCTCTTACCGACCAGTCAATGGCATGTGCTCCAGGTCAGTGTGGCCCAGGTCAGTGCTGGGTTGATTCAGAGAGCCCTGAGAGCATAAACCAATGCAGAGATTCAAGTAGTGTCTTAGGAACGAAGAAGGCTCCAAACATTACAGAAATTCAACCTAACCTCACTCTTGAAAGGACCCTTACAGCGGGTTCAGCATGTCCTTCTGTCATAGTGAGCCAGTTCTCATAAGGTGGCTGTCTCCTGGGTGTGTACTTCAGTGTGAGTGCTAACCTACTGCCCCATCACTGAAATCCAAAAAATGGCTAAGTAACAGTCACAGAGCCTGTAAGGCAGCAGAGAGTGAAAGACTCTCTCCTATATTTCTAGCACCCCCCAAAAATTACTCAATCTATAGTCATACCAAAAACCAGTTGCCGTCAGGTGGACTCCAACTCATGTGTGTCAGAGTAGAAATGTGCTCCACAGGGTTTCAATGGCTGATTTTCCAGAAGTAGATCACCAGGCCTTTCTTCCTATGACTCTAAATGCCAATCTTTTGGTTAGCAGTCAAGGATGTTATCTGTTTGAACCACCCAGGGATTTTCTAGAGTCATACATTAATCCTAAACTTAAGACTTTCTGACAGTTATGCTGTTGTTGTTAGGCACCATTGAGTCAATTCCAACTCATAGTGACCCTATGCACAACAGAACGAAACACTGCCCAGTCCTGGGCCATCCTCAAAATCATTGTTATGCTTAAGCTCATTGTTGCAGCCACTGTGTCAGTCCATCTCCTTGAGGGTCTCGTCTTTTTTACTACCCTCTTCTTTACCAAGCATGATGTCGTTCTTCAGGAATTTATCCCTCCTGATAACATGTCCAAAGTATGTGAGATGTAGTCTCGCCATCCTTGCTTCTAAGGAGCATTCTGATTGTACTTCTTCCAAGACAGGTTTGTTCGTTCTTTTGGCAGTCCATGATATTTTCAATATTCTTCTCCAACACCACAATTCAAAGGTGTCAATTCTTCTTCAGTCTTCCTTATTCATTGTCCAGTTTTCACATGCATAAGAGATGACTGAAAACACCTTAGCTTGGGTCAGGCGCACCTTAGTCTTCAAGGTGACATCTTTGCTTTTCAACACTTCAAAGAGGTCTTTTGCAGCAGATTTGCCCATTGCAATGTGTCGTTTCATTTCTTGACTGCTGCTTCCATGGGTGTTGATTGTGGATCCAAGTAAAATGAAATCCTTGACAACTTCAACCTTTTCTCTGTTTATCATGATGTTGCTTACTGGTCCAGTTGTGAGGATTTTTGTTTTCTTTATGTTAGGGTGTAATCCATACTGAAGGCTGTGGTCTTCGATCTCCATCAGTGTTTCAAGTCCTCTTCACTTTCAGCAAGCAAAGTTGTGTCATCTGCGTAATGCACCTTTTTAATGAGTCTTCCTCCAATCCTGATGCCCCGTTCTTCTCCATATAGTCCAGCTTCTTGGATTATTTGCTCAGCATACAGATTGAATAAGTATGGTGAAAGGTACAACCCAGATACACACATTTCTTGACTTTAAACCACGCAGTATCCCCTTGTTCTGTTCGAACAACTGTCTCTTGATCTATGTACAAGTTCCTCGTGAGCACAATTAAGTGTTCTGGAATTCCCATTCTTCGCAAGGTTATCCATAATTTGTCACGATCCACACAGTCAAATACCTTTGCATAGGCAAGAAAACACAGGTAAACATCTTTCTGATATTCTCTTCTTTCAGCCAGGATCCATTTGACATCAGCAATGATATCCATGGTTCTACATCCACTTCTGAATCCGGCTTGAACCTCTAGCAATTCCATCATCTCTTTCCACAGATGTAGTTGATTTGATTCCTGTGTATTCCATCTGGTGAGATCCACCTGTACAGTCACCATTATGTTAGTAAAAAAAGATATTTGCAATGAAGAAGTCATTGGTCTTGCAAAATTCTATCACATGATCATCAGCATCGTTTCTATCACCGGGGCCATGTTTTCCAACTACTGATCATTCTACTGTTTCCAGCTTTTGCATTCCAATCACCATTAATTATCAATGCATCCTGATTGCATGTTCAATCAATTTCCAACTGCAGAAGTTGGTAAAAATCTTCAGTCTCTTCATCTTTAGCCTATCTGATAGTTACGTATGACATAATTCCAAACTATCACGACAACTGACAAGTTTCAAAATGCCTTTTTAAAGGATGTTAAATCTCTCCTCTTAATTAAGCCTTTTCTCAAAGAAGACTGGTAGCCTCCATTGATTCTCCATGTTAATAAAATATTCAGAACACTATTCTTGGAAAATCAGGACATAGCAGGTGACCCCACACACCATCACAATTTCTCAAGGTACTTCATCTTTCAATTAACCAAGTCAGGTCTATCATCATCACAGCAAGAAATTCTGAATTTAATTGGATGCATGAGTAATACAGTAGCTGAAATGTGGAGTTATTGCCCTAGATTGTTTACATTTGCAATAACAGTTTCAACAAAATGTCTTCATAAGGTTTTCAAATTTATTTCTGACATAACAAAATACATTCAATGGTTAATAATGTATTCATTAATATCTTGTATTGTCATCATGTCATTATAGGTTCTAATAATACCTAATTGCAATAATAAATACCTAATTTTGGGGATTTGTTTATTTTCCAATTAGGCATTTTTCACATTTCTATTCTGTAATTATTCATGAGTAATTATTGTTAGTCTCAAAATAGAATTATCATTAAGCCTGTATAAATGGCAGCCAGCTTCTTACTGGAAAAAGGAATTCAACTTTTTTGCTTTATGCTCTAATTAACTTTTTTCTCTATTTTGTGGAATTACTTAAAACAATTTTGAGGGAAAATGTTACTTTGTATTCATGTACTCAAGACAGTTTTATAATTATAAATTCACCATAAACAAACAAACAAACAAAAAAACCCAGACCCATTGCCATCGAGTCAATTCCGACTCATAGCAACACTACGGGACAGAGTAGAACTGCCCCATAGAGCTTCCAAGGAGCACCTGGTGGACTCAAACCACTGACATTTTAGTTAGCAGACGTAGCTCTTAAACACTATGCCACCAGGGTTTCCAAATTCACCATAAGGAAGTTTAAAGGATCATATAAGTGGGTTCTATTCCCAATCCTTAGCCTCCACTTGGAACCAAATAAGCTTTTGTCAGAAGATCTTTGTTCTGTCAGGGTTCTGCTGCTTGGTGACCTAAAGCCTTGCTCTCATATGTCAAGGTACTGAGTAAGTAGTGACAGCTCATGAAATCTTTCTGGATCTGGCTTTCAGCCTCACCCCCCTTCATCACCTTCTTTGCTCCTCCCACAGGCCCATATAAGCACTAAAAATAGTAATAATTGCTGTAGAGGCAACCCCATGAGTGTCAGAGTAGAACTACATTCCACAGAGTTTTCAATGGCTAGTTTTTTTGGAAGTAGATCACCAGGACTTTCTTCCAAGATGCCTCTGGATGGACTTGAACCTCCAAACTTTGGTTAGCAGTTGAGTACATTAAGCATTTGCACTACCCAGGGATTCTATATAAACACTACACTCCATCTAACAATATCTAGCTGCTTCCAGTACGCTTTTGTACTTCCCTGTCTTTGCATATGTTATTCTTTCTTCCTGGAATGCCCTCCCCTTTTTCAGTCTCTAGAATTCAATTCATCAATTCAATTAATGATTTTTTCATGATACTGTCCCGATTCCTTTATGGAAACTTTCTTCTATTCTCCCCACACTATAAACTTACCTTTAGCATTACCACTTACAACTGGATTTTAAATGTGGTATTTAAATCCACTGAACTGTGAGTCTCCCAATGGAGGCTAGAGGTATACTGTTTTTATCCTCTATCACCCAGTACTTTGTACTTGACAGTGCAAGGGAATTAAGAGTGCCCTCACACCTAACAGTGAAGAGTGGGAGCCAGTGGATCAACACTTCTCTCTTCCATGTCTTGGGCAGAAATGATTCCTCAGGTCTCCAGTGGGAATGAGCCTCAGTTGCCCGCAGGAGTAACCTGCTCGATAATGCCCCTTTAGTGTTTCTTCCCTGTCTGTTTTACTCCTCCCAGTCTCAATTCCTTTTCCCTGATGTGTGTTTCCTATTGCTGCTGTAACAAATTGCTACAAGTTCAGTGCCATAAAACAACACAAATGTATCCTTTTATCATGCTGGGGGTCAGAAGCCCCAAATCAATGTTATTGAGCTAAGGTCAAGATGTCAGCACGGCTAGTTCCTTGAGAAGACACTGGAGGAGAATCTGTTTTCTTGCCTTTTCTAGTTTTTGAAGGCCACTTGCCTTCCTTGCCTCGTGACCCCTTCCTCACGTCATTTCAACCTCATTCTTCCAGAATCTCGATTGCTACTTCCACCTTTGATCTTTTTGCTTTCCTCTTATAGGGACGTTTTTGATTACATTTAGGATCCACCCAAATAATTTAGGATAATCTCTCCACTTTAAGATCCTTAATTTAATCATACCTGCAAAATTCTTTTTGCCTTTAAAAAAAAAAAAACAACAACCCTAAACCGTTGTTGTGGAGTTGATCCCGACCCATAGTGACCCTTTAGGACAGAGCAGAACTGCCACACAGGGTTTCCAAGGCTGTAAATTTTTTCAGAAGCAGACTGCCACATCTTTCTCCTGTGGAGCGGCTGGTGGGCTCAAACCGCCGAACTGTTGGCTAGCAACTAAGCGCTTAACCACTGTGCCACCAGGGCTCCTTTTTGCTTTTAAGATAATAACCAAAAAATAATAATAATAATAATCCATTGCCGTCAAGCCAATTCTGACTCGTAGCAACCCTATAGCACAGAGTAGAACTGCCCCATAGGGTTTCCAAGGAGCAGCTGGTGGATTCCAACTGCTGACCTTTCGCTTAGCTGCAGAGCTCTTAACCAGTTCACCACCAGGGCTCCTTTAAGATAATAGGTTCCAGAAATTAGGATGTGGCAATCTTTGGGAGAGCGTTATTCGGCCTACCGCCCTGAGATCACTTGCAAAACTATTTTGCCACAAACTTGCTCCTGTTTCAAGCTCTGTGTTTGGGAGAAACCCAAGCTAAAACCGAATCCAAAAGAAATGAGGATGTCTGGATGAAAGTAGTTATTATTAAAAGCTACGGATCACTAAGATACGATTCAGAAAGATAATACCAGGTTCCCAATGAGGAGGTCGTGGTAAGCTTAGTGAGGACAATTTCAAAGGTTAATTGTTAAATTGTACTGGATTCAGAACTAAATCTCAAAGTGGCCCAAGGATACAAATGCAAAGAAGGCTCAAGTCAGCCATTGCACTTTCAGAAATTGTGACTTTCTATAAATTTAAGTCCCTCTTAATTTTTCACAGTATATACTACTTATAAATCCTAAACTTTACTTTTCAGGAGGGTCTTCCCCAACTTAGTGCCTACCTGCTGGGTGCTTTTGTAACCTTCTCTAATCTCTCTGTCCTTACACACACCATCCTATGTAATTTCTTATTTAGAATCTATCTTCCCTCAGCCACCAAAGCTCTGTGATGGTAGAATCTATGTCTTTCTTATTTCGTTTTGCATCCCTAGACCATCCCATGGTTCCTTAACAAGGTAGATGTTCAAGAAGTACTTATTAAATAAAAGAATGAACTGGTACAAATCAATAAATCTGATTAAAATAAAAATCACAATCCATATATTTTGAGGCACAGCTGGAAGGAACCTTGGAGATCAGCGTCTCTTGCTTGAATGTATATATGAGTCCACTATGGATGTAGCTAAAATGCAGATTAAGTCAGTGTGAAGTAGCGGCCTGGATTCTGCATTTCTTATCAAGCTCCCAGGTGACGTCTATGCTGCTGGTCCTCTGACAGACATTTGGCAAGCATTCTAGTTCAGTAGTTCTAAATTCTAACTGCACGTTAAAGAGTGTCTTGGAGACTTTATGAATACATAGCAATGCTGGAACCTCGTGCACAGAGATTCTGATTTCATTGCTAAGGAGTGGAGCTCCAGCACTGCTGTTTTGTTGTTTTGTTTTAAGACTCTCAGACAATTTTAATGGGTAGCCCTGGCTAAGAACTACTGATCTAGTCCAACTCTTCGTTTTAACAAATAAAGAAACTGTGATTCAGAAAGGGTAGATTAAAGCTGAAGTCCAGAGAGTTGAGGACCACTCAGAAATGGGACTCACATTGCCAAGCTCTCGGCTGCACAATGAATTCAGGAAAAGTCAGGGAACTACTTTGCATTTAGACACAGCCTCAGTGATGCCGGGGAGTCAGTGAGAGACGACTCAGATGTGAATTCCCTGCTGGCTCCCATTTTCATCCCCTTGGGCAGTGTGTAGGAGAGGTATAACTGCATGAAGAGAGCATTGTCAAAGAAAATATCCTGGCTGATCTATTTTAGTTAAAACAGCTTTCCCCCCCGCTCCCCCCCGCCCTCCCAGGTACTGTGAGATTGCTTGTCTGTCAGGGTGTTGGCCTTGAGCAGGAGCTGGGCACCAGGGAAGGCGTTTTTAGTGCAGAGAGAAAATAGAAATAAAAAGGAGGGCTGAGCCACGAGGTGCTGGGAGCGGAGGAGTGAGCGAGGTCTGCTCAGCGGCGTGTTCTTCATTGCAAATATCTCTGGGCTAAAGCAGATCTTCAGCCCTGGCTTTCACCGGGCGCCAGTTGAAATTAACATTTTCCACATTCCGAGATTTGTCTAACGTTATCCAGAGTATCGCACTAAACTCATCCAGTTCTTAATTTTGTTATGAATTTATGCTCTTTTGAAAATTCAGGCTACTCTCTGGAAGGAGTGGATGAATCTGAATAACAAATTGTGCCTGCTGTTATCCAAATGTCAGGACCTGGCATGTCCCTAATGAGCAGAGGTTAATGGTGGTGAACAAGGGCCACAGAAGCATCTGAGGGTGACTAAATGAGGAGAATTCTAGGTGTCAGTGGTGGCAACGTGGGAAGAAGATTGTAATGGCGGGGGGAGGGAGGGGAGGGTCAGAGGACCCAGAGAATAAATTCAGGAAAGTAAAATTGCCAGTTATCTGTGAGAATATTGGTAGATGCCCCCAAAATGATTCAAAACTTCTGACCTGAGGGAAATAGCTTGTCTCTGGAGCCCAGTAACTTCTCTGCATGGTAGTAGCCACCTTGGGCATGGATATTTTGCTGAATTCCCTGTTCTTTTCTCCTAATAGTGTCATGGATGTGCCACTTTCTGCCAAAAATCCTCCTTATGGGATCCTTTATTTCCAAATTTTAACGTACCTGCAAATCACCTGGGATTTTGTAATTCTGATTCAATAGGTCTGGGATGAGGCCCAAGTTTTTTACATTTCTCACAAGTTTATCAGGTGATTAATGCTGCTCTCAAAAAATTGAGGCTCTGTTTTGCTTCAGCCTTTACAGCCCCTCTCCATTCTGGGCCACAGCTGCAGGATTGGGTCTACCTGGGCTGTGGTTGGGTGGCAGAGGTAAGTCAGGAAGCAGCAAGAGGGACAGACACCTGAAAGGTCCAAAGCCAGAGAAAGCCTGTCCCAGCAGGGCTTGCAAAAGGGGACTCCTCTTGCCTGGTTTTGGTCTCACTTTACCCCAACACAGATGACTGGTTATAATCAAAGGTCAAAAAGGAGAATAATATCTAATTAACTTTCCTTTTCTATCCCCAAAGACGTGCGTGCACACACACACACACACACACACACACACACACAGAGTTTATTATGTATTTGTTTATTTTCTGGGGAGTCCCTGGGTGGTGCAATTCATTAAGCACTCAGCTACCAACAAAAAGGTTGGCCATTTATATCCACCCAGAGGCACCTCAGAAGAAAGTCCTGGCAATCTACTTTTGAAAGTTCACAACCATTAAAAACCCTATGGGGCACAGTTCTACTCTGACACACATGCGGTTGTCATGAGTCAGAATCAAATCGATGACAATTGAAGGTTTTATTTTCTGAGGAAGCTTTTTAATCTTAACAAAGGTAAGTGATTTGTCCCAACTCTCAGGCTTTTGGTAGCAAATCTTCCTTTATGAGTGCTGTTTTGTCCTTGGTTCTGTTCTTCCCAAGGCCTGGAAATAAAGTGGCCTAACAGGTAACTCTATCTGCTATTCAGTGACGAAAACTTATAGAAAGACAGTGTAACTCTTCCTAAGAAGTTATTAAAATCTGAAATATATAAACTACATAGGCCAATAGAAAATAAATTTAAATTGAGAAACAATGAAATTACAAACACAATTTCTTCAATTTTCCTTTCACCGATGACTACTTAATGCATCTTGAGGTGCATCTGGCTTTTTTTTTCTGTGTTCCTCATTATCCTTTCTCACTTGGAGAAGCCCTTTGGTTTGTCTAAACAACACTCAACAGAGGATTCTTGAAAGGGTCCCTAAGGAAAGTGACCACTCTGGGAGATACACCTCGTTGTATGAACAGAGAGGAGTTCAACACTGACAAGTTGAAGAAAAGAAAAAAGGGAACAAAAAAAGGTGTGTGACTTAAAGGAGGAGTGTGTAAGAATCAAGTAAATATATACATGTGGATCAGAAAGACCTAAAGGTGCACCAAATAAGCTATGTCTTATGTATCTGGAAGTAGTACCTGGGAATGTTTAGGTGGAAGGGAGAAAAGTAACCGCATCAGATGTGCATGAAGGGAAGGTAGGCATATTAATAGAAACAGATGTATCCATAGGTACACCAGCCCATGGTTGGAAAGTGCATGCTGACAAGTGTGCCATAGAATACGGACAGAGGCCCATTGCCCACATTAAGAGAGCAGTTCAATACCCTTCAAAACCAGCAACCGAAATGTTGACACACTCTGACAAAGCACTTTTAATTTGTCGCAAATTACAAATTGCCCCCTGACTTGTGCTAAGCAGAATAAACACAATAATAAACCATTAGAAGGTACTTGTGAGACATTTTAGGTTTTAAGAGCCTTGTTCTGATGACTTTGAAAATAGAACTTGTTCCCTTGGAAAAGGTTTTTGTTTATTCTGTTTAGTTTAAATCACAGCTAAGTGACCTACTGGTTTTGAAAGACTCACAGTTATTCCTGGCTTTTGAGTACAGCCCAAGCTTTTCCAAATAAGAATGTTTCAAATGTTTATCTACAAACGGGCAGATATCTATTTATGAGAAGTATGGTATTATGTGTTACTTCAACACACAAGTTCATAGGTACTATTTACCATTGAGTCGATTCTGACTCATGGCAGGCCCATGTGTGTCAGAGTAAGCTGTGCTCCACAGGATTTGCAATGGCTGATTTTTCAGAAGTAGACAGCCAGGCCTTTCTTCCGAGGTGTCTCTGAGTAGACTAGAAATGCCAACCTTTCCCTTAGGAGACAAGCACAATAACCATTTGTACCACCCAGGGACTCCTTATTCATATGTAGGTTTGCCATTTGGTTTTCTGTTCTCATTTCAACTATCAGACATTCAGAGATCAAGAGAACAGTTCCTCTGAAACTCGGCCTATTGCCAATGAGTTGGTAAAACTGCCCCATTGGGTTTCCGAGGCTATAAATGTTTACCTGGGTTCGAACCACCAACTTTTGGTTAGCACCCAAGAGCTTTAACCACCACGCTACCAGGGCTTCTTAGCACCTCTAAACTCTATCTCAAATCTGTTGATATTCCCAGTGAATTTCAGTCCCGGTCCCAAGAAAGTGAAAACGAACATTTGGATTTCCCCATCCTTCTCAGTTTGGGTTCAAGAAGCCAAGCAGCTACCTATTTCCTGCAATCCTGATGAATACAATCCCAAAGTGTTTAATGAGTAGGTTTTCTACTTTCTAATCTGAGTCAGACATTGTATATTTATGACCACTGTTTCATCAGTAAATGACTTAGCAAACCACAGAAAAGAAATGCTTGGATTAATATATTGATATTATCAAGTGTTTTGGGAAACAGAATGAGCAAAGAATACAATGAGGCGTAGGGACTGGAACTCTTACCACATTGCCTGGCACATGGTTAAGTGATTGAGAAGTGGAAGTTGTAAATGCAAATTGGAATTTGCCTACACAACTTTTGAGACTAGTGCCGACTTGTGGTCTTGCCTCAACATACTTAAATTAAGTGTAAGCCATGTCCTCATTTGGCTTTCTGGTTTTACAAACCCCCTTGGATGGGCTCTAGAAAGACATCACGATTGCTGGGTGAAAAGCTGCTAGAAGCTACACACCCTTGAGGGGAAAAAGAGTCAGTTATAATAATCATGCTTGTCAGCACAGCAGGATCCTTGTCTCACACATCTGCCTTGAGTACAGTACTCGGGACGGCATTAGACAAGTATCATTTTGTCAATTAACCTTTTTCCATTCTTAGTTTATTAGATCCTAAGCAAATGCATTTGCTAAACACAGAGGGGCTTTTATTTTTCTGACATGGTACGTGCAGCTTTAAATGGAGCCTACCTGCACTTTCCCCTTACTATAGACTCAGTTGCACCTCACTGGCAAATTGGATAACCCTGTGTCACGCTGCATAAGAAAATCATTTTAATTTATGGAAGACCCTGGTTTATTTAACATAAAGAGCAGTAGAAGTCATGGTGTTTTAACTCTGCTTTTCATACCCAAGCAGGCTTGAGAAAGCAGAAGACGTAGGTGTTGACTGTGATCAGTGGCTGAGTACTCCTCTCTATTTGTAAACCCCTCAATCATCCTTTTTGGGTACATGGGACAGGATAATGGGGCACCACAATGCATACAAGTCTAAGATAATCCCTGATGTAGAAAGTAAAATAAATCTTAATAACCTACCTGTTTGTTCTATGTTAATACCCATTCTGTAGTCTCCTAGCCCTGGTGGCGCAGTGGTTAATCTTTTGGCTATTAACCAAAAGGTCTGCAGTTTGAATCCACCAGTTGCTCCTTGGAAACACTATGTGGCAGTTCTCCTCTGTCCTGTATGGTCACTATGAGTCAGAATCGACTCAACGGCAATGGGTTTGGTTTTCTGTGGTTTCTGCAATCTCCTAATGAATACACAATAACAGAAACCATTTTATCAACCACTTATCAAGTGCCAAGTTTTGCTAAGTGCTTTTTGTTCACCATTACATTTTAATCCCCATAATAACCTTATGAGGCAGTTACCTCTGCTTTATGAATAAGGGAACTGTTAAAACTAGCCAGGGATCAAGCCAAGACTGGAGCCAGGTTGCCCTAACCATACTACCTCCAGATCATGCAATGGCTCGGATCATATTCCCCATCCTGTAAGAATATATCTAAGAAGAATTGTGATTCTTCTACTAAGCAAACTGAATTTCAATTGAATGGGATACTGAAAGGTGAACTCATATTAATAAAAATAAATAAGAATAAATTCGATTGTACAGGACTCTTTGGGTATGAATGGCAACATTAAGCCTGATGCTAAAATGTGTAAAATTTCTTGAAGCACAACGTATTTACTCAGGTAGGAAATTGAAATTATTTTATATATAAAGTTGATCTAAGAGGAAAATATCTTGAGTAAAAACAAGCAAATAGTTATTAATTCATCCCCTAGTTATGAAAGATTGTGTGCGCTTGAAATTCCTTTTCTTACAGGTGCCACCAGAAAGCCCCATCTCTCCTTTCTTCTCCTTTCCTTTCTCGATACTTGGACTTCGCTATTCTGTTACCGTGGCCCATTCTATTCCCTTCCTGCTCCTTAGTTTGGTACTTAGGTCATCTATCTATTGCTGTGGCCATATTGCAATCTTTCCCTTTGTGTTCTACCTCCTATCACCCTCTCCTACATTATCGCCATGGTTTTTCATTCCTTTCCTGCTGTCACATTCATCCCTTGGGCATACCTACCCTCCTCCTGATAGGCAGTTACTTCTCTCATCCTCTCTTTCTGTTGATGTTGTTCGGTGTCACTGAGCTGGTTCCAACTCATGGCAACATTACGTATAACAGAACGAAACGTTGCCTGGTCCTGCAACATCTTCATGATCGTTGATATGTGTGAGTTCATTGTTCCCTTCTAACCTAGGGGGTTCATCTTCCAGCATGCAGCACTGTATTAGACAACGTTCTGTTGTGATACATAAGGTTTTCATTGGGTAATTTTTAGAAGTAGATTGCCAGGCCTTTCTTCCTAATCTTAGTCTGGACACTCAGCTGAAACTTGTCCACCACAGGTGTTCCTGGTGGTATTTCAAATACTGGTGGCATAGCTTCCAGCATTACAGCAACACGCAGGCCATCACAGTTCAGTAAACTGACAGATGGGTGGTGGCCTTCTGTTTACACCACTGTTGAATTAGAGCCTCGATTTAAAATGATAAAAGTTTGTAAAGTCTAATAAGAAAGTACACAGAGATTTTCTTTTTTAAAGTTCCCTATTTCTTAATTCTAAAAAATAATTTTATCACTGAGAAGTTGGGAAAATTAAGATCAAGAATACTGTTATCACAAAAAAAATGCTGAAATGACAGTCTATGGGCTTTTTACTCTCTTTGTGGCTTTTAAAGCAGCAGTTAACAAACGAATCTCCCTGCTCCAGCAGTGTTGACCTCATCAGTGCGTCTAGTAAGACAAACAAGGAGGCAAACGTAAAGGCATTTAATTCTGAGGTCCATAAGGAAAAAAAAAAACAAAAACACGAAAACATTAATGTTTGCCAAATAGACTACATCAGAAGGGAAATAGGGAATGCATTTTCAAGATTGGAAGAAGTATCAACCATGGAGAATAAAAATGGAAACTATGGAAAAGAGAGTTCATATAATCCTAGCTTTGGATGTTACTGCAAAAGTGTCTAATCATCAAGTTATCATTATTAGTATTATTATTGTTATTACCAATAATAAACATGGGCTGGTGGCCAACAGGATGCCACACTCTGTGCAAAAGAGAAGTAGGTTCAGTCCCTGCATTGCAGGCTTACAACGGATTACAATTGCAATGGAAAATCATATTAATAGCAATTTAATATTTTATTAGAAAAATAACATTGTTTCTCTCCTCTTTCTGGGTTTTGTTTTACCACCAAGTAGAATACTGACTCTGAGAATGCTAGTTCCTGGACCATAAAGCTAATAAATCTCCCACTAAGAATTTACCTACTGCAATTTTCCAGCATCCAACGTTTCTTTGCTTCTTCATTCATGCGCTCAAGTGCCGTTATCCTACAGCTGTTCAGTTCTCTACCTTACGGATCAAGTGTATTTTATTTAGGTCGAAACTGCAAAGAGATGACTGATTTTACAGCTTTGCCCATCGTCCTAAGCCATCCTGGCTTCTAAGGAACATTCTGGCTGCACTTCTTCCAAGGCAGATTCATTCATCCATGGTATATTCAATATTCTTCACCAACACCATAATTCAAATGCATCAAATCTTCTTCGGTATTCCTTTTTCATGGTCCAGCTTTTGCATGCATATGAACCAATTGAAAACACCATGGCTTGCATCAAGAGCACTTTACTCCACAAAATGACATCTTTGTTTTTTTTACTTTACTCTTTACTTTAAAGAGGTCTTTTGCAACAGATTTTCCCGACTCAATACATCATTTGATTTCTTGACTCATACTTTCATGGATGTTGATAATGGATCCAAGTAAGATGAAATCTTTGACAACTTCAGTCTTTTCTCCATTTATCATGATGTTGCTTAATGGTCCAGTTGTAAGGATTTTTGTTTTCTTTACATTGAGGTGTAATCCATACTGAAGGCTGTAGTCTTTGATCTTCATCAGTAAATGCTTCTAGTCCTCTTCACTTTCAGCAAACAAGGTTGTGTCATCTGCATATCTCAGGTTGTTAATGAGTCTTGCTGCAATTCTGATGCCACATTCTTCTTCATATAGTCCAGCTCCTTGGATTGTAATAAGTATGGTGAAAGGATACAACCCTGACACACAGGTTTCCTGATTTTAAACCATGCAGCATCCCCTTGTTCTGTTCAAATGACTGCCTCTTGGTCTATGTAGAGGCTCCTCAAGAGCACAATTAAACATTCTGGAATTCCCATTCTTTGCAATGTTGTCCGTAATTTGTTATGATTCAAACAGTCATATGCCTTTGCATAGGCAAGAAAACATAGTTAAACATCTTTCTGGTATTCTCTGTTTTCAGCCAAGATCCATCTGACATCAGCAATGATCCCTCATTCCATGCCCTCCTCTGAATCCAGCTTGAATTTCTGGCAGTTCCCTGTCAATGTACTCTTGCAACTGTTTTTGAATAATCTTCAACAAAAGTTTACTTGCATATGGTATTAATGATGTTGTTTGATAATTTCTGCATTCTGTTGGATTAACTTTCTTTGGAATGGGCGCAAATATAGATCTCTTCCAGTCCGTTGGCCAGGTAGCTGTCTTCCAAATTTCTTGGCATAGATGAATGAACACTTCCAGCACTATATGTTTGTTGAAACATCTAACTTGGTATTCGGTCGATTCCTAGAGCCTTGTTTTTCTCCAATGCCTTCAGTGCAGCTTAGACTTCTTCCTTCAGTACCACTGGTTCTTGATCATATGCTACCTCCTGACATGGTAACATCGATCAATTCTTTTTGGGACAGTGACTATGTATTCCTTCCATCTTCTTTTAATGTCTCCTGCATCGTTCAGTATTTTGCTGGTAGAATCCTTCAATGTTGCAACACAAGGACTGAATTTTCTCTTTAGTTCTTTCAGCTTGAGAAATGCCAAGAGTCTTCTCTTTTGGTTTTCTAGCTCCAGGTCTTTGCACATTTTATTATAATATTATACTTTGTCTTTTCTGGCTTCCCTTTGAAATCTGCTGTTCAGCTCTTTTATTTCATCATTTCTTCCATTCTCCTTAGCTACTCGACATTCAAGAGTAAGTTTCAGAGTCTCTTCTGACATCCATTTCAGTCTTTTCTTTCTTTCCCATCTTTTTAATGACCTTTTGCTTTTTTCATGTATAACGTCCTTGATGTCATCCCACAACTCGACTGGTCTTTGGTCACTAGTGTTCAATGTGTCAAGCTGATCCTTGAAATGGTCTCTAAATTCAGGTGGGATATACTCAAGGTAGTACTTCGGCTCTTGTGGGCTTGTTTTTAATTTTCTTCAGCTTCAACTTGAACTTGCAGAAGAGCAATTGATGGTCTGTTCCATAGTTGGCCCCTGGCCTTGTTCTGACTGATGATGTTGACCTTCTCCATCATCTCTTTCCACAGATGCAGTCAATTTGATTTTTGTGTATTCCATCTGATGAGGTCCACATGTGTAGTTACCATTTATGCTGTTGAAAAAAAGGTATTTCCGATGAATAGGTTGTTGGTCTTGCAAAATTCTATTATGCAATTTCAGGAGTCATTTCTATCACCAAGTCTGTATTTTGCAACTTCTGATCCTTATTTTTTGTTTCTAACTTTTGCATTCCAATCACTAGTAATTGTCAATGCATCTTGTTTGTATGTTTGATCAATTTCAGATTGCAGAAGTTGGTAAAAATCTTCAATTTCTTCATTTTTGACGTTAGTGGTTGGTTCATAAGTTTGAATAATAGTCGGATTAACTGGTCTTCCTTGTAGGCATATGGATATTATCCTTTCACTCACAGCATTGTACTTCAGGATAGATCTTGAAATGTTCTTTTTGACAATGAATACAACACCGTTTCTCTTCAATTTGTCATTCTTGGCGTAGCAGACGATATGATTGTCCAATTCAAAATGGCCAATACCAGCCCATTTCAGCTCATTAATGCCTAGGATATCAATCTTCAAGGGTTCCATTTCATTTTTGACAACTTTCAATTTTTCTAGATTCATACTTCATACATTCCACGTTCCAATTACTAAAAGATGTTTGAAGCTTTCTTCTCATTTTGAGTTGTGCCAAATCAGCAAACGAAGGTCCCAAAAGTTTACCCCATCCATGTCATTAAGGTCGACTCTACTTTGAGGATGTAACTCTTCTCCAGTTGTATTTTGAGCGCCTTCCAACCTGAGAGGCTGATCTTCCGGCACTGTATCAGACAATGTTCCACTGCTATTTATAACGTTTTCTCTGGCCAGTTTCTTCAGAAGTAGATCGCCAGGTCCTTCTTCCTAGTCTGTATTAGTCTGGAAGCTCTGCTGAAACCCATCCACCATGGGTGATCCTGATAGTATTTGAAATACCAGTGGCATAACTTCCAGCATCACAGCAACAAGCAAGCCACCACAGTATGACAAACTGACAGTTGAGTAGTGGTTATTTCTGTTAATCACATTAGATTACTTCTATTACATTATTTCTAAAAGGCACTAAAGATATAAAGATATAGTTTATCTTTACTTTGATGTTCACACTATCATCCAAACTCTAAACATGGCTGACAGTGAACATAGTTTTTAAGACAATCCAATTATTCATTGTTCAGCAGGTAAAATCAATAGATATTTACCATGGTTCCAATGATCTTACATCCCAGAATTAATTCAAATCTGAAATATTATGTTCCATTGCCACAATAAATGCATTCAGACTTGTTAGACTCCAAATTCTGACTATTGGTCCATAAAATACATTCACCATATGATGTCATTTATAAAGCCATTCGTTTCTTCTTTCCTCTGACTGCCATAGGCCTCTCTCTCACACCTAATTTTTTGTTTTACTTTTTTTGTTGTTGTTGCAATTAAATGAGGTTTACATTTCAAATTAGTCTCCCATACAGAATTGTTTTTTTAACATACATTGTTATGAGACCCCAACCGCTCACCCCATTCTGCCACAGCACACTCCTCCCCTCCTCCCCTGATTCCCCATGAGCATTCAACCAGCTCCTAACTCTCTCTACCTTCCCCTCTCACCTCTGGACAGAAGCCGCCCCTTTGGTCTCTTATATCTACTTGTCTAAGAGGCACATTCTTCACAAGTATCACTTTATGTCCCACAGTCCAGTCCAATCCCTGTTTGAAGAGTTGGCCTCAGAAATTGTTTTAGTTCTGGGTGATGGAGAGACCAAGGGCCATGCTTTCCGGGGTGCCTCCAGTCTTAGTCAGACCATTAAGTCTGGTCTTCTTACCAGAATTTGAGCTCTGCATCCCATCGTTCTACTGCTCCATCAGGGACCTTCTGTTGTGTTCCCTGTCAGGACTTCCATTGGTCATAGCCAGGCACCAACTAGTTCTTCTGGTCTCAGGCTGATGAAGTCTCTGGTTTATGTGGCCCATTCTGTCTCTTGGGCCAATACTTTCCTTGTGTCTTTGGTGTTCTTCGTTCTCCTTTACTCCAAGTGGTTGGGACCAATTGATGCATGTTAGATGGCCGCTTGCAAGCCTTTAAGACCCCAGACACCACTCACCAAAGTAGGATGTAGAACATTTTCTTAATAAGCTTTGTTATGCCAGTTGACATAATGTCCCCTGAAAGCATGGTCCCCAGACCCCACATCCCTGCTACTCTGTCTCTCAAAATATTTGTTTTTATTGAGGAAACTTCTTAGCTTTGGTTTAGTCCAGTTGTGCTGGCTTCCCCTGTAGAGTGTCACACCTAATTTTTTGATGACTTCCTCTTGGAATGGCTAGTCCCACCTAATGTATACTTTGCTGAATGAACCTACAGTATATCTTTCTTCTTACTCCCACCCCTAAAAGAAAAAACTTCAAAATCTAAATCCTAGACCTTAGTCATATAATTAATATACTCCAGGAACAATGTCTATCTGCCTCCAGCGGGTAAATCACATCACTTATCACAATTTCTTGGTAAAGACTGTTCGCTTTTTGCTTTTTTCTTAGCTAGAATTTCTGTGATTTTCCTTTAGTTATATCATTTGATCTATTTAAGTAGTGTGAGGTGAGAACTAAGTGTATATTCTCACAAACACTTTACTCTGATTTTTTCATTTAATCCCAGTGGAAGTGTTTGAACTGGGAATGGATAGGAGGAATCACAACAGAATTATCCAGATAAACTTCTAGTAAAGATTCTGTCTGAGGTTGCAGAAGCTGAGGTAGCAAAATATATAGCAAGTTCCAATGGTATGAAGAGGCTTGCCTGGTGATGTTTCAAACAAGGATAAACACATAGCTTTGGGAGAGTTTATACAGATCCACAATTCTAGAAATGCTTCTTACTGTACTTACTAAATTGACATTTTCCATTGCTCAAGGAAAAGTCCCTGAAACTTATTTATTTCAAGCTCAAAAAAACCTCATGATGATTCCAAGGTTGACTAGAAATACAAACTATAGAGTTATACTCCTCCTCAGAAGGAGGCCCTATTGTTGATGAATTTATTTATCTACAATTTGCACTCCCACCAACATCCAAAAGGACATGAGGGCAGCCTGAAGTTTAAAATGCAATGCACAATAAGGTATTTAAGGATAAAACAGAATAAAGCTCATCTCACAGAAGAAAAGGGAATGGATGCTTTTAGTCATTGGAGTTGAGCAAATTATAATACTTGAATAATAAACTTGGTTCTAAATTTTCTGGCAGCTAAAGTAAAAAGGGAAACACAAACATTATCTTAACAGACATAATCTTTCCTGGAATTGAACTCAAGCTGAAATGTACAATATGGTCTTTGTTTAAGGAGCATTGAATGTGGCTTGTGTGTCAGGTCACCTGGTTCTAGTCATAGCCCTGCCTCTAACTTATTATATTGTCCTTGGCAAGTTTTTTTACCTTTAAATTATTAATCTATGTGAAGAGGCCATAGTGGGGGAGCTTTGAACTAGAGAATTGCAAAGTCCCTTTAAGTATTAAAATTCTGAATCTATGACATGAGTAGATTTGAAGGAATAAGGTATTTTAAACCAAGAGCTGGTTTAACCACTAAAAATTACAGAAATTGAGAAATAGCATTTGTGTAAAATTAACCAGTTGCTGTTTTTCTGTATGGAAGTAGTGGAGGCAATATATTTGCACAATTCCAAAATTCATTGCTTAATTTCAAAATATGGTGCAGAATCACTCCCAGCACCCAATCAGTCATGGATTCTACTTGCTATGTCTCTTTGCATTTATCTTCTTGTTTCTCTCCCTACTGCAACTACTCATTCCTACCTGATCTCCCTCTGCCTCTAGCTGTAACCCTCTTTCCCAGCTGCCACACTGCTACAAGATGGTTTTTCTAAGATGAATACTTTCATCATACCCTTCAGTGACTATGCAGCAATGGCAGGCTAAGTCCCAACTTCTTAGCTCCCTATAAAACCCTCCATGACTTCAACTGTGCTTACTTCTTTAGACTTGCATCTCTGCACAGTCTCTTTGAATTCTAATGCTTCAATCATTCAGACTCCTCACCGGTGCCCCAATGACCTATGCTGTTGCATGCCTTCATGACTTTGCACATCCTGATTCCCCCCTTGAAATATCTTTTTTGTCTGTCTCACTTCCCCACTTCACTTGGCAAAAGCTTCCTTAACTTTCAAGACGCTGTTAAATTGTTGCCTCTTCTGTTGTTGTTGTTAGGTGCCATGAAGTCGGTTCCAACTCATAGGACCCTATGTATGACAGAATGAAATATTGCCCAGTCCTGAGCCATCCTCACAATCATTGCTATGTTTGAGCCCATTGTCGCAGCCACTGTGTCAATCCATCTCATTGAGGGTCTTCCTCTTTTTCACTGGCCTGTACTTTACCAAGCATGATGTCCTTCTCCGGAGACTGGTCCCTGCTGATAGCATGTCCAAAGTACGTGGGAAGAAGTCTAGCCATCCTTGCTTCTAATGAGTATTCTGGCTATACTTTTTCCAAGACAGATTTGTTTGTTCTTCTGGCAATCCATGGTACATTCAATATTCTTTGCCAATACCATAATTCAAAGACATCAGTTCTTCAGTCTTCCTTATTCACTGCCTCTTCGATGAAACCATAACTGCGTTCTCTTTTCTAGAATTTATAACCACTCTTTCTTCTTTCCCTCATTGTACCTTACACAAGTTCTATCACAGTACTCATGACATTTTATTACTTCTATGTCTGTTTCCCTTCCTCAATCTTTAGCACTTGGAGGAATGAAACGTTTACTATTTTTAACACTGGCCCTCAAAGGATGGGGAAACCCTGGTGGCACAGTGGTTAAAGAGCTATGGCTGCTAACCAAGAGATTGGCAGTTTGAATCCACCAGGAGCTCCTTGGAGACCCTATGAGGCAGTTCTCTGTCCTATAGAGTCACTATAAGTTGAAATCAACTCGACAGCAACTGGTTTGGTGTTTTGGTTTTCAAAGAATAAAGGAATCCCTGGGCAATGCAAATGGTTAAGCACTGGGCTACTAACCAAAACGTTAGCAGTTCAAACCCACCCAGATTGTACCTCAGAAGACAGACCTGGCCATCTTCTTCTGAAAGGTCACAGCCTTGGAAACCCAGTGGAGCAGTTCTACTCTGCACACGTGGGGTCACCATGAGTCGGAACTGACTCAATGGCAACTAACAACAACAACTCAAAGAATGTGGAATAAATGATGTTGGAATGTTGGATCCTCTCCCTGATTCTTAACCCTTAAAAATCAAAAAAAGTCCTTTTTTGTCTCCTTCTTTGTCATTATTTTACCTATCCCCATATTCACTCCTCTCATAATAATCTCTTCTGTGCCCTTTCCCCCACTCAGTGGTAGTGTCATGCACAGTGTCCTGTGTAATTCAGTATCTTATTTCATTTTGCTTTCTTTAGACTCATTTCTTTATCTGACTTTTCTATATTATATAAAGGGGCCCTAGTGGCACAGTAGTTAAATGCTGGGCTGTTAACCAAAAGGTTGGCAGTTCAAACTCACCAGCTGCTCCACAGAAGAAAGATGTGTCAGTCTGCTTCTGTAAAAGTTACAGCCTTGGAAAGCCTGTGGGGGCAGTTCTGCTCTGTCCTATAGCATTACTATGAGTCAGAGTTGACTCAGTGGCAATGGGTTTTGGTTTATTTCATGTTTCTCATCTGCCAGACTCCTCCTACCAATGTGACCATTTCTTTATGTGTCTACTAAATATTTTGCCCATTTCTGAAAAAAAAAAATTGCCATCCAGTTGATTCTGACTCGTGGTGACCTCTAGTGTGTCAGAGTAAAACTCTGCTCCATAGGGTTTTCAATGACTGAATTTTTTGGAAGTAGATTGCCAGACCTTTCTTTTGAGGTACCTCTGAGTGGGCTCGAACTTCCAACCTTTCAGTTAGCAGCCAAGTGCATTAACTGTTCATACCACCCAGGACTCCTGCCCATATCTAGCACTCTATAAATACTAAAGGTACTTGTGGACAAGCAATAATGTTTGTTGAGTTGATTTTTTGCTGTCAGGTCATATCTAGAAGTACCTCCTTTTAAAAAAAAAAAGGCGGTATAGTATAGTGGTTAACAAAGGCAGAATAGTGTAACAGAGCAAGAAACAGTCTTGGCTCCCTAGTCAAACAGTCCTGGGTTTGAGCCCTGCCTCCAGCCCTAACCCACTGGGTGATTTTTGGGCAAGTTGCTCAGCCTCTGAGTCAATTTGCACATCTGTGAAAGGAGATAATCACACCTACATGCTTGTATTATTATATGGATTAAATAAAACATTTTGGCAGAATATGTAGTCAACAGTAAATAATAAAGGGTAGTTCTTATCATTACTGATCATTGAGTATTATTATTATTAATTATTATTATTAGTGATCTGATGCCCCTCGGGTGCTACACTGAAGAGTATTTGGGGGCCGTTTCTCCTTGGGATCATCCTAAGTGTTTGTGAGACTGGTTTTTATTTTTTAATGTTAAAAAAAGAGGTTGACTGAGAATGTTTGCTGTCAGATTTTTTTTTATAACAAGGGTTTATGTTAATAGATTATTATTCCACAGCTATTCCATCTGGAGTTGATATTGAACCCAACCCTGAACAGCAGCTACGGTGTAATCTTTAGTCTCAAAAGGTGAGTTTGGGGGGACCGTAGCAAGCTGGAAAGCACCATTGGCTTTTCTGACTGTGGCTTTTCTAGGGTTGTCTCATTATTGTTAGGGTGGTTGTTTTTATTTTTATTCTCCTTTTTTTTTTTCTTCCAGTAAAGAGCTGAGAACCACTAAAGGAAAAAGATAAAGACTCAGTAGCTTCAATAATGTTGTAAAGTGTCATTGGAAGCAGGATTTTGCACCATCTCAATGCCAACCCAGGTAACAGCTTGTGACTTCTTGGACAAAGGAAATCACTCTTTTGATGAACACTTTGGGATGATTTTTCAGCTTCTGATATTCTCTTCCTCTTAGACAGTTACTGTAACAAAAGCCTGTAGGGAGAGCTAAAGCTTCGCCTATTTACAATGCCCACATGCTGACTTTCTATTTTAATTTTAAAAAAAAAAGTAGAGCTTCAAATCACTCTCATATTTAATATTTTATCCTAAAATAACTCTGTGCTTTATTTTGCTCCTTAGAATTAAAATATAGGTTTATATAACAGGCAACAGGAAAAAAAAAGAGAAAGAAGAAGAAAAAAATAGTGACACGAGCTGTGGGTCTAACAGCACAAACTCATTCCCACCTCTTTTGAGGCAAAGAAGTAGGCAACTGCTATGGCGCTGTTGTTTCTTGCATGCCAGTTGAAGCTGGGTACAGGACTACATGCCATCAATTTCAGTACTCCCTGTGGGTTTCTGTGGAAACACACACATACGCATGCATACACACAACCATGTTTTAACTAAATAAATTCTACAATGAACCACCTGTCCGTTAAATATGATTACACAAACGTGATTTAAGGTGCTTTCTGTGCTTTCTCTTCAATTCCCTTTTTCTAGACAAATTGGAAGCCACCTGTGTATTCCAGACCATGTTGTGACCCTTCTTGGCTTCTTTCCAAACCCAAATTCAGTTGCATAATTGCCAGCCTGGGTTCAAGCCTCTTCCACCTCCTGAGTAAGTTCCTGACCAGTGAAACGGTACACAAAAGCACTTGCTTTTGTGTAAGTTGGTCAATCACTTCAAAACCTTCTCTGGCTTTTCGCAGGCTGAGCTTCACGCTGCCGGGCGCAGCATGCTGGTTGTGTTCAGCCATTATGCAATGATGTTCTATGTTGCCAATAAACCATGGCTTTATGCCACCATTCAGTATAGCAACTCCATTTAGCTTTATTTATTGGATTTTTAAATCCTCTTGTAGAGTAGGTGTTGCTCTCTCCTGAAGTTGTGATTACAGCTTTAACTATTGACGCTCTGTCACAGCCAATCCCTCCATTCTTTGCCCTCGTGCTGACATGAAATGGCAGTTCTTCCAACACTGCAGCATCTGAGCCCTTGACCCCCAGCCCCCACATACATGGAAGCTGATTAGTTGGTTTCCTTAGCAACTTGGAGGTCTCAGATTGCTTTCCCATGCTGTATTGCTTCTTCATGGAATCCAGGGAATAGTAGAGGTAAGTCTGACCAGACATACTGAACGTACTCTAGGATCCATTTGCATCTAAAAGCTGCTTCTTTCCCATTGAAAAATTTGGTTTCTGCCACTATCCACCTAAAACACTGTCCATCAAGTTACTGAAATAATCAGCAGTGAGCATTTATTTAAGAGACTGTACCCCTCTGTTTGTTGCCTAATCTCAAGGATGAGCTGCAAGTTCCAGAAATTTGGGTATAATTGGAAAGAAGCAACACTAAAAATCACAACACCCAAGTTTGAATATCAGCTCAGCCATTAATTAGTTGTGTGACTTTGAGTAAGTGACTTAACTTCTCTGAGTCTCAGGTAGCTCATCTATGAAATAAGAAGGCCACAACTTTCCTCACAGCTTTATTATGAGGCTAAATGAGAAAATGTGGTGGGAATATCTGACACCCAGTCGATTGTCAGTCAATTTTCATTTCATTTCCAATTTTGCCCTTTCCTGTCTCAGGATCACTGGACCAATTGTTGCCCATAAAAGACTAGACAATCATTCTGTCATATTTCGTCACCCTAGTGTAGGTCAGATTAACAAGCCTGATCTTGTCATTTGTTTTACCCCTTGTCAACTTGTGTTACCCCTCCTGGCCTTGCCTAATGCCTGGAACTCTTCAGTCTTTACTCCTTTGGGCCGAAGCAATGATCCAATGATTGTATCTGCTCTTAGTTAAAAATAATAGAATCTCTCAGAAGATGTAAGTTTGATTTTCCCTACATTTTTTTTTCTTCAATTCTTTGGCATCTACTTCTGCTGGCTATTAAGAACACCAAATTTACCATTACTGAATGTTGGGTACAGAATAGATGGATCCTGATAGAAAAGGAAAAATGTAGAACAAAATTTCAAATTCTCAAAGAACCAGACTTACTGGAACCATTGAGGCTGAAGGAACCCCTGAGACTCTTACCCTGGGATACTTTTCAAACCTTGAAATGAAACTATCCTCTGAAGTCAGCTTTAAACAGAAAAGCGGTTTAGCTCAAAAAGTAAAGAATGACATCCTTAAGTATTGCACTTAAAAAAATATATATCTACATGAGACTAAAGTGACAACAGAAACTGCAGAACTTAGATGAGAAGTTTAGGGGGCTGTGAGTCTAAATTAATGGAGGCAAAACAACTAGAGCAGAAAAGACAAGAACGTTGACACCACGTGAAGAATGTAACCAGTGTCGCTGAACAATATGCATCAAAATTGTTAAATGGTAGCATTTTTTGATGTGTGTTATTTTCACCAAAAATTAAATTAAATTAAACTTTTTAAAAAAGAATACTAAACAAATAATAAAAACATTGAAACCAGATGTTTGAGCATCAAAGGACTTTATCAAGAAAGAGAAGAGACAATTTAGATAATGGGAGAAAATTTGGAGGAATCATATATCTGAAAAGGATTTAATATCCAGAATATATAAAGAATTCCTACAAATCAACCACAAAAGGCAAACAACCTAATTTAAAAATGGGCGAAGAACTTACATACAAATTTCTCCAGAAAAGATGTACAAATGGCAGTAAGCACATGAAAAAATGTTCAATGTCATCAGTCTTTAGGGAAATGCAAATCAAAACCACAATAAGATACCACTTAACACCTACTAGAATGGTTATTGTCAGGAAAAAAAAAACAGAAAGTAACAAGTACTGGAAAGGATGTGGAGAAATTAGAACCCTCAGTGCATTGCTGGTGGGATTGTAAAACGGTGCATGTGTGGAAAAGTTTAGAGGTTCCTAAAAAAGTTTAACAGAATTACTATGTGACCCAGCAACTGCACTTGAAAAGACTTGAAAGCAGGGACTCAAACAGATACTTGTACACCAGTGTTCACTACAGCATTATCCGCAATAGCCAGAAGGTGGAAACAACCCAAGTGTCCATCAACAGATGAATGGATAAACAAAATGTGATATGTGGTATATACATACAATGGAATATTATTATTTAGCCATAAAGAGAAATGATGTTTTGATACATGCTATGACATGAATGAACCTTGAAAACGTTATGCTAAGTGAAATAAGTGAGACACAAAAGGACAAATATTATATGGTATGAATATGAACCTTATATGAAGTATATAGAATAGGTAAGTGCAGAGACAAAAGTGGTTGCTAGGTCTGGTAGGTAGGAGAGAATGGGGAGTTATTAAGAGACAGTGAGTTTCTGTTTGGCGTTATCAAAAACTTTTGGCAACAGATAGTGTAATGGTTGCACAATATTGTGAATGTAATTCATATCATTTAAAAACGGTTAAAATGACGAATTTTTGTTATATGTTTTACCACAATAAACATTTGAAAGCAAACAAGCAGAAGCCAGATGTTGAACTTGGTTTAATAACTTGGGTAGTAAAGTTATTCCTAGATCTTTCCATCAATGAATTAATACAAATCAGTTTCAATGGTATTGCCAAACACCTGTTTTCAGGGGCTCTGGTGCTTGAACAAGGAGTCCTGGTGGCGCAGTGGTTAAGTACTCGGCTGCTAACCAAAAAGTCAAGAGTTAGAACCTACCAGCTGCTCCGCAGGAAAAAGATGTGGCAGGCTGCTTTAGTAAAGATTTATAGCCTTAGAAACCCTAGGGGGCAGTTCTACCCTGTCCTTTAGGGTCACTGTGAGTCAAAATCAACTCAACAGCAACGGGTTTGGGTTTTGGGTTTTTGGTATGTGAACAAGTTTACTTTGCCTGTTAAAAATTATTAAATTCACTTGTTTTGATCTATTGCATATTTTGTGCTTTGAAATTGTATATCTTAGGTCAGCATACGTGACAAAAATGGACTTTTCCTATCTATTAACAATACAAGCAAATTCAACTCTTCTGACCTTTTCTGGGACACATGTGAGTGAGTAGAAATAACAAAAAGAAAAAAATAGCTTAAGCTGAGGAATTTATTTTTGAAAGTATGTAAGGGAGGGATTGACAAAGGAGCCCCATGTGGCTTGTAGGCACAGCATATGGCTTGTAACTGGTTTGGACAGCGTGACCAAGACATTAACCACTAGGTGGTATCAGCATAGCTAACTGCAGGAAACTATCCAGGGGCAACAGAGGCACTTCCATCGCCAACAAACCTGTAATTCTTATTTTTGCCAAAACGTACAAATGTCATTTGGATAGAATTTTATATCTATCCATTTAAGAAAGAAGGAGAGTAGAGAATCAAAGAAAAGATGACATAAAGGGAGAAGAGGAGCCAAAAGGAAAAATGGCGAATGCTGCTCACTTCACATTTTTCAGGGACAGGATTCTGTGGCCTCTTTTTTTTTAAACTATTTTTTTATTGAGGTGAAATTCACGTAACATAAACTTAACCATTCAAAAGTGAACAATTCAGTGGTATTTAGCACGTTTACAATGTTGTGCAACCATTCCCTCTATCTAGTTCCAAAACATTTCCATCACCTCAAAGGAGACCCCATACCCATTATGCAGTAGATCCCCATTCCACCCTCCCTCGGAGCCCCTGGCAAACACTAATCTGCTTTCTGTTTCTATGAATTTACCTAATCTGTGTATTTCATATAAGTGGAAACATATAATATGTGACCTTTCGTGTCTGGCTTCTTTCACTTAACATACCATTTCTGAGGTTCATTCACACTGGAATATGTATCAGTACTTCATTGCTTTTTATAGTTGAATAATACTGCATTGTATGAGTATACCACATTTTGTTTATCCATTCATCTGTTGATGGACATCCTGTGGTTTTTTTTAAGGTGGGGCACTTCAGAGCTACACTGCACCTGGGCATGGAGACATTTCTTTCTTATCGAAGGTGATTATTCATCCAGTAAAGACATCCTGAGTTCATTGTCTGGCACCATTAGGTGTTCGGGAAATAAATACCTCATGCATACTTTCAAAGACTGAACCATGTGGGAGAGAGAGATAGACATGCAAAGAAGATAATTAGTAAAGCATTCCAGGTGCTGAGTACAATGGGGACAAAGGAGTGCAGAGTGGCCAATGCTACCTAGGCCAAGTGAAAAAAAGAAGAAGGCTATGAAGGAGAGAGAAAATGTTTCTTTTGAAAGAGAAGTGACACCTGAGTGTGGACTTCAGGGGAAGACTAAAAGAAAAACAGGAGGGCGGTAGTGATTCAGTAGTATAATTCTTGCTTTCCATGCAAGAGACCATGTCGTTTTCCAGCCAACGAACCTCATGCACAGCCACCACCCATCTGTCAGTGGAGGCTTGAATGTTGCTATGTTGCTGAATAGGTTTCAGTGGAGCTTCCAGGCTAACAGGGACTAGAAAGAAAGGCTTGGCTATCTACTTCCCAAAATCAGCCAATGAAAACCCTATGGATCCCAGCAGTCCAATCCGCAACCAATCATGGGAATAGCACAGGACCAGGCAGTATTTTGTTCCATTGTGCATAAGGTTGCCATGAGTTGGGGGTGACTTGACGGCAGCTAACAGCAACAACAACGAAAAGAAACAGCTTTACAGAAGAAAAA
The DNA here is from genome assembly GCA_030035585.1 of Dugong dugon. Taxonomy (NCBI): domain Eukaryota; kingdom Metazoa; phylum Chordata; class Mammalia; order Sirenia; family Dugongidae; genus Dugong; species Dugong dugon. The sequence goes on from CM057462.1 coordinate 133,222,134, forward strand.
GGAGCAAGATACGCAAAGGTACAGAGATCTAAAAGAATAGGGCCCGCTCAAGAGACTACAAATATTTTGGTACGGCTGGACTTGATGGTGGGACTCCTTGCTACACACATATTTCCTGCAGTGGATACTTAGAGGCAAAGACATAAAATTGAATTCTACTGCAGTAGTTCAAGCAGGAGAGGAAAGCCCAAATGGGACCAAGCGGAGATGTCAAGCAGGACTAGATGGCTGTAACTAGAACCGAGCCACTTAGACCCTGATGGACAGGGGAGTAAGGGAAAAGAGCAAGATGAGAATGACCCCTCAGTTTCAGGCTAGGGATGGATGAGTGGTGATGCCATCTGATACATACATCGGGTAAATTTTAGAAATTTCCATTACAGACCTTCTGATCAGCTTCCTTCAAATTAAAAAAAAAAAAACACTGATTAGGAAAAGACTCATTATATTGCTTTATCTAAATAAACTCTATGAATATTCGAATGATTCCACCTGGTCTTTATTTGGGCTAAAATGAGACACTGTAAGCTGTCTTATTGTACCACATTATTATAATATGCCCTTTCATTTGAGACGTGGCAATCCCTTTGGGAACATCCTGGAAAAACGAATCATAAACAGTTAAAAATGTAAGTGAGAAGCATCGAGTTATTAGGCAAGACCCTGAGAAGATAAATGGTTTGTGAAGAAAAATGTAATTAACAGGTTACACTGTATATGTTTGCAAAATGCCTATGATGCATGAAAATGTTTTTGTCTGCTTAATTTTCCTAAGATTGTGTGTTTATATTTAAATTAATTAAATGCGAACGGCTCAGTTCTCTTAAATAATTCTGTAGTAACTAATATAAGCAGCCAAATCAATGGCATGTGGTCAAGAATGGCTAAGCCAAAAACTGTGGTCCAACAAGTCATTTTCAGCAGTGAGGGACTGAGACCCGTTGTTCCACAGAGTAAGCTACTGTCCCTAATGTAAAAGAAGCCTAAATCATCAGGGGCAACAGCCAGAACCTTCCTCAATAAAGAGAGATTTGCAGTTCATTAAGATATCAGCAAGAATATAAATGCCTTGAGGGCAGAGATCTTCGTTGGTTTTGTTCACTGATGTTTTCAGCTACTTAGAACTAACTGTTGTTGTTAGGTGCCATCCAGTCGATTTCAACTCATAGCGTCCTCGTGTGACAGACTAGAACTGAACCATAGTATTTTCTTGGCTGTATTCTTTATGGGAAGGAGCCCTTGTGGCATATTGGTTAAGTGCTCAGCTGCTAACAGAGTGTTGGAGGTTTGAACCCACCAGCTGTTCAGGCTACAAATCCTTGGAAACACTACGGGGCAGTTCTAGTCTGTCCTGTAGAGTCACTATGATTCAGCATTTACTCAATGGGAAGGGGTTAATCTATACGGGAGCAGATCACTGGGCCTTCCTCCCATGGAGCCACTGGGTTCGAATCATCGCACCACTGGAGCTCATTAGAACAAATTAGGTGCTCAGTAAGTTGGTCCATTGAGGTTTCTAAGATCTGCGTTTCCTTCTCGGTTTGGAGGCCCTCTGAGCCTGATTTCCTAGGTTCACTTCCTTAAGACCATTACTCCCACCTCCCTGCAGAATTACTACATTACCTAACAAACTGAGGTATACGTACTGGCTCTGTGCAGCACGGATATCCATTTGAAAACTTCCTGTTCTACAAATGGAATCCCCGGGTATGCGAACAGCTAAAGTGATCTGCTGCTAACCTGAAGGTTAGAGGTTCCAGTCCACCCATAGGCACCTCAGAAAAAAAGGCCTGGTGATCTGCTTCCAGGAAATCAGCCACTGAAAACTCTATGGAAAAAACAGTTCTACTCTGACACACGTGGGGAATCGATTCACAGCAACTCTCATACTAGTAGGTCCACAAAGACCATATATGGCTGTGTCGATATGTATCTTTTTGTGCCCAGAAATACTTTCTATGAGTACACTTATCCTTTGTGTAAGTCCCCATCTCATAGATTAGCTTTCAAATTTCATTTGTAAGAATTTTTTCAATAATTTCTTCAACAAAAGTGAGGTCCATATTGTTCCAGCCCCTGTGTGTAAACATTGGGAAACAAAGATGTCTGACAGGTAATCCTTGCCGTCTCTGGCTACTCCTTTAAAGTCAAGGAGACCAGGAAGAAAGGTATATGGTAATATGAGCAAAAGCTGCCTCAGTGGCAATGCAGATTTAGAGGAGAGCTTAGAAGAGTGGCATATTTAGAAGGTAAAATTGACAGAACTGGGTGATCCTTTAGATATGAGAGTCAATGGAGCAGGCATAATCTAAGATGGCTCTGTGAGGTTATGGCTTCAGTGACAGGGCAAATGGTTCTGTTGTTTGTCAAAAGAGAACCACATAAAGGATGAGCAGTTTTGTTTTCAAAGTTTGATCAAGTTTATTCATATAAAAATAAAATTTAATCCTAATAAGTCATCTGTCACAATCAATGAGCTATTGGGGTGTGTGTGTGTGTTTTATTGTGGTAAATATATAGGTAACAAAACATTTGACATTTCTACAAACTTCAATGTACAGTTCAGTGATACGTTGTTCATCATGTTGTTCAACCATCACCATTAGCTATTCCCGAATTTTCCCATCACCCTTAACAGAAAGGGGTGAGCAGTTTTAAGGGGTGAGCAGTTTTAAGGGATGAGCAGTTTTAAGCACTGCGATTCTGTGCAGTACTTAGCATGACTTGAGTTCAACAGATAAGTACCTCACTAGTGTCTTCACATATGAACCACTTTATCTCTATTAAATGAATAAATCAATGAATTCCTGCTGTCATTTACAAGTTGTATGACTTTGAGCAAATCATTTAACCTCGTGTCATTTTTTCCCCATTTTTTCAGTAATAATGCCTATTTCATAAGGTAATTAATTGTATTTAAAAATAGCACAAAAGGTTATGTGTAAAGAAAGTGTTTAGAACAGTTCCAGGTACACAGTAGGCTTTCAATAAACAGTAACCATTTATATTAGACCCTGTTCTAATTCCCATTCCTTGTGATTAATTTTAATGCTCCTGGTTATGCCTCTTGGATAGAGAAGAGGAAGAAACTTACAGATGTGATTTTATTAATAGTATTAGCACATTTTTAAAATAATTTTTGGCAGAGTTTTTCACTGACACAGAACATGTAGCCTTTACGTGATTTTATGGGAACATGGCACTTTGATCAACTGAGTGCAGTGTCCTCCAACCGATGGTCTGGTTTAAATCCCTGTTAGCACTCAACTCCTGCCTGCCCAGCCCCCATGCATCTTTCCCTCTCCTCTCCCACAAAATGCCTAGGTGAATGACAGAGGATGAGTAAGAAGGAATCAAGGGAAGAAAAATCAAGAACTGACCCCCTCCAGCCTACTAAGCTAAACTTTAATACTGTGTAAAGGCAGACCACACAGTCAACATAATTATATGCATAGTACATGTGGATATGCAAAAACATGTAAATCACACCACTTTAAATGCAAATATATGCATGGTCTTTTTTATTATCTATACCACTTGGATGTGACCCTCAGGATAACCTTAGTAGAAACTGCTGCCCTAGGTAGCATTTTTTAACTGGATCACTGATCTGAGATGTTTTTTAAAAAGGAACTCAGGAATGAAAATTATGTTTTATAGTTCACATCTGTGTGGGTTAAACCACCTGGTATGATTCTGTAGATTATATTTCTTTTACTGCCTTGTACTATTAGTTAATTTTTATGTGTACATGTTTTCTCTTCCACCACCCCCAATCCCAGACTGCAAGTTCCTTGAAAGAAGGCACTGTGTATTATAACCCATTATGTTCCATTATAACCCTGGCAAATCAAACTGAGTCTACAAAAATGGAGGGAGCACCCTGTCATGTGAATTAATATCACCTTATTTGTGTGGTGCAAATGGTTAATATGCTCAGATGCTAATCAAAAGGTTGGAGGTTCGAGTTTACCCAGAGGCACCTTGGAAGAAAGGACTGACTATATACTTCTGAATAATCAACCACTGAAAACCCTAGGATGCACGGTTCTACTCTGACCCACATGGGGCAGCCATGAGTTGGAATCAACTTGAAGGCAACTTTTACTTGTTTTGTTTTGTTTTTAATTTGTTCCTCACTCTTCACTCTATTCTCTCTACCCACTAGCTTCTACATTTCTATCCTTTTCTCACTTGCCCAGTCCTTCTTGGCCTCCTATTTGCCTTTCCACCTGAACTGTGCTTTTTCCTTCTACTTGGCTCAGTATGCATGGATGGTCCCTGTGGTAGCAACCCTGTCACTTCTCCTGGATCCCCAAAACTCCCCTTTCTGTATCCTGCCTACAAAGCAATCTCCCACCAGTTGTCTTCCAATCTCATATTGGAGCACATTCATCAAAGGTTTTTTTAACACTCTTCTTCAGATTCTATGGAAACGCTGGTGGTGTAGTTGTTAAAAGCCACAGTTGGTAACCAAAAGGTCAGCAGTTCGACTCCACCGGGTGCTCCTTGGAAATCCTATGGGGCAGTTCTACTCCATCCTGTAGGATCGCTATGAGTTGGAATCAACTCAGTGGCAATGGGTTTTTGGTTTTTTTCAGATTCTAGTCAACATTAAAAATTTTTACATCTGGCTTAATACCTACCAGACACCAAGAGCCCTGGTGGTGCAGTGGTTAAATACCAGCCTACTAATTGAACAGATGACAGTTTGAACCCACCAGCTGCTCTGTGAGAAAAAGATGTGGCAGTCTGATTCTGTAAAGATTACAGCCTTGGAAACCCTATGGAGCATACCCATATGGTTGCTAAGAGTTGGAATTGACTTGACAGCAATGGGTTTAGACAGCTAAAGTTTTAAGAGTTTAATAATAATAATACCATGCCCCTTCAGAGATATTATTCTTCGCTTCCATTCCTCTTTTCCCATTGCCGTTGAGTGGATTTGGACTCTAGAGACCCTATAGAACAGAGTAGAACTGCCCTCCCTATAGAGTTTCCAAGGAGAAGCTGGTGGATTGGAACTGCCAACTTTTTGGTTACCAGCTGAGCCCTTAACCACTGCACCACCAGAGCTCCAATAAGGCCTGTATGTAATAAGAAATAACTAAGTTTAATATCCTATGAGGTGGTTCTTTAAGTTCTTTCTGGTGTTTCACCATCCTTACATCTACCTTCCCATAATGTTTTGAAGTTTTTATTTCATCTTAGAACTGTCCATATCCAAGTTCAAGCTCACTGACTGCTCCTCTGTCTCACTTCATTCCCATGTACCTGCCCAAATCCCAAGTCTGTCTGCACTAGACTTGTCAATGGTTTTCATTGGGTTTAGGCATATATTACCTGTTCAACAAGCTTCTAAGATCCACTGGGAAATGAACAATTCATTGTTAACCTCTCAGCACAAGCCTATAGAGGATAGCTCCCAACTGTGTTTCTGCTTTTTAGGGAAATAGCTCTTTTAAAGAAAAGCTCTGTTACGTATGCCAGGGAGGTCGAAAGCCTTCAGATTTGTGCTCTTGTCTGAGATTTTTTTTCCCTGCATTTGCTCACTGTGCTGATTAGGGGAAAAGGGAAAGGGAGAAAGAACAGATAGAAAGCAAGGTGATTTTGAAGCAGTTAAAAACAAACACTTGCTGAATGCCTACTCATTTCTATTTTTTAAATCCTATACAGCAGAGATCAGAAAACATTTTCTATAAAGGGTCAGACTGTCAATATTTTAGACTCTACAGGCCACAGGCCAACAGTCTCTGTGACAACAATTCAACTGCCATTGCAGTGTGAAAGCAGGCATTAAAAAAAAAAAATCCCTTTGCCGTGGAGTCAATTCTGACTCATAGCGATCCTATAGGACAGAGCAGAATTTCCCAAAGGGCTTTCAAGGAGTAGCTGGTGGATTCTAACTGCCAACCTTTGGGTTAACAGCTGCGCTCTGAACCACTGCACAACCAGGGCTGGGTGGAGCTGTGTTAAAAGGTAGAGAGGAAAGAAGACAGGAAGAGAAGAAAGGAAGGAGGAAAAGAAAGATAGAGAGAAAGAAAGAAGGTTCAATCCAAATTGGTAGGGAAGAAGTCAAAGTATCTATATTTGCACATGATATGATCCTATACACAGAAAACCCCAAAGAATCCACAAGAAAACTACTGGAACTAATAGAAGATTTTAGCAAAGTTTCAGGATACAAGATAAACATACAAAAATCAGTTGGATTCATTTACACTAGCAAAGAGAACCTCAAAGAGGTAATCACCAAATCAATACCATTTACAATAGCCCCCAAGAAGATAAAATACTTAGGAATAAATCTAACCAGAGATGTAAAAGACCTATACAAAGAAAACTACAAGACACTACTGCAAGAAACCAAAAGAGACCTGCATGAGTGGAAGAAAATACCTTGCTCATGGATAGGAAGACTCAACATTGTGAAAATGTCAATTCTACCCAAAGCTATCTACAGATACAATGCAATCCTGATCCAAATTCCAACGGCATTTTTTAATGAGATGGAAAAACAAAACACCAACTTCATATGGAAAGAGAAGAGGCCCTGGATAAGTAAAGCATTACTCAAGAATATGAACAAAGTGAGAGGCCTCACACTGCCTAATTTTAGAAACTATTATACCACCACAGTAGTCAAAACAGCCTGGTACTGGTACAACAATAGATATATAGACAAATGGAGCAGAATTGAGAATCCAGACATAAATTCATCCACCTATGAGCAGCTGATATTTGACAAAGGCCCAAAGTCCATTAACTGGGGAAAAGACAGTCTCTTTACCAAACGGTGCTGACATAACTGGATATCCATCTACAAAAAAACTGAAACAAGACCCATACCTCACACCATGCACAAAAACTAACTCAAAATGGATCAAAGATTTAAATATAAAGGTGAAAATGATAAAGATCATGGAATAAAAAACAAGGACAATGCTAGGATCCCTAATACATGGCATAAACACAATACTAATAATAAGTAACAATGCACAAGCACCAGAAGAAAGACTAGATAAGTGGGAGCTCATAAAAATCACTTACGCTCATCATAAGACTTCACCAAAAGAGTGGAAGGACAACCTACAGACTGGGAAAAAAAAATTTGGCTACAACAAATCCAATCAGTGTCTAATCTCTAAAATCTACAAGATACTGTAAATCCTCAACAACAAAAAGACAAATAACCCCATTAAAAAATGGGCAAAGGATATGAACAGGCACTTTGCCAAAGAAGATATTCAGGTGGTTAACAGACACATGAAGAAATGATCACAATCATTAGCCATTAGAAAAACGCAGACCAAAACAACAATGAGATATCATCTGACCCCAGTAAGGCTAGCATTAATCCAAAAAACACAAAATAATAAATGCTGGAGAGGTTGTGGAGAGACTGGAACACTTATACACTGTTGGTGGGAATGTAAAATGGTACAACCACTCTGGAAATTGATTTGGCACTTCCTTAAAAAGCTAGAAATAGTGGGTGGCTAGCAAGATGGTGCTCTAGGCAGAAGCACCACGCCGTCCCTCCACAGCAAAGATCCGAAAAACTAAGCCAGAGAATCAACAATCCTGAAACCCTAGAACATCAAATGAAGAGATAAAGAACTCAGCTGAATACCAAACAGAGTGACAATACTGAAAGAGAATGGAGAGTGAGGAGGGATGCATGCAGAGGTCCCCTACCAGCTAACGCAGCGCGGATCCACCATCTTGGACTCCTATCAGAGACCAGCAAACGGGAATATGGGAGAGCAGCCTCGTGGAGCATCCAGTGAGAGACAAAACAACTGGGACAAAACAAAAAAATCTACAATAAATAAACGAGAGAAATATCTACTGAATGCCCTGAAAACAGCAAACAATATCAAAACATTTACAAAAACAAGACAGGATGGCTCCAGTAGGCGTCCAAATTAAAACACCAGATAACTCTTCTGTGGAAGAAAATGCACTAGAAGTACCTGATAGGGAAATCAAATCACTAATATTCAGAATTTTCCAAGAACTGAGCCAAAAATCTGACAAACATGAGGAAAAAATAGACAAATTTAAGGAAAATACAGACAAAAAATTGGAAGAATTCAGGAAGATGATGCAGGAACAAAATGCCAAAATAAATTCACAACTAGAAATTATACAAAAACAACAATTAGAAATCCAAAAGATAAACAACAAGATCTCAGAAATGGATGGTGTCATAGAAGGGCTGAGAAGTAGATTTGAAACCGTGGAAGACAGGATCAGTGGAACTGAAGACAAACACTTGGATACAAATCTGTTTCAGGAAAACTCAGAAAAAAGAACAAAGAAAAATGAAGAGACCCTGAGAGTTATGTGGGACACAATCAAAAGTAAAAATCTGTGAGTGATTGGCATCCCAGAACAGGGGGAGAAAACAGAAAACACAGAGAGGATCATTGAGGAACTGCTGACAGAAAACTTTCCCAATATCATGAAAGATGAAAAGCTAGCCATCCAAGAAGCTCAACAAACCCCATATAGAAGAGACCTCAGAAGAAAATCACCAAGACATATCATATTCACACTCGCCAAAACTAAAGACAAACAAAGAATCCTGAGAGCAGCTGATGAAAAACAAGAAGTCACATACAGAGGAGAAACAATAAGACTAAGCTCAGATTATTCGGCAGAAACCATGCAGGCAAGAAGGCAGTGGGATGACATATATAACATCTTGAAAGAAAAAAATTGTCAGCCAAGAATAATATATCCTGCAAAACTCTCATTCAAATTTGATGGTGAAATTAGGTCATTTCCAGATAAACAGAAACTAAGGGACTATGCAAAAGTCTAACCAAAATTACAAGAATTATTAAAGGGAGTTCTTCGATCTGAGGACAAACATCTTCAACCCTCAGGCAGGACCTAGGACGCAGGATCATACGAACCAGATACCATTCTAGGAAATGAACTCTCGAGGACTATCCAAAACCAAAAGAAATACAACAAGGAATCAGAGCAGTCAATCGATGGATGACAACAACATCAAAACAATGAAAAAGGGAATAAATGGCATAGGTATAGAACCTTCAAATGGAGAGGAAGGCAAGGTGATACTAAGTAAGGGTAGACTGCTTCAAACTTATAAAGATAAGGGTAAAATTCATGGTAACCACAAAAAAGTTAACAAACCAACTAATAAAAATAAAGATGAAAAACATAAAGTCTCAGCAAAAACAAAACCTACAAAAACAAAAGAAATGAACACAAAATCCACAAACAAAAGTAACTCAGTACAAGAGAGTAAGAAGAACAAAGAAAAATTCAGCACCACAAAAAAAAGTACTACAAAATGACAGCAACAAACTTATATCTATCAATAATTACACTGAATGTAAATAGACTCAATGCACCCATAAAGAGACAGAGAGTGGCAGAACGCATAAGAAAACAGGATCCATCAATATGCTGTCTACAAGAGACACACCTTAGAAACAAAGATGTGAATTTATTAAAAATCAAAGGTTGGAAAAAATATATGAAGCTAACAACTACCAAAAAAGAGCAGGAGTGGCAACTCTAATCTCAGATAAAATAGACATTAAAACAAAATCTACCATAAAAAACAAAGAAGGACACTATATAATGATTAAGGGGACGATACATCATGAAGACATAACCATAATAAACATCTATGCACCCAATGACAGGGCTCCAAAATACATTAAAAAAGCTCTAACAGCACTGAAAAGAGAAATTAACAGTTCCACAATAATAGTAGAAGACTTAAACACACCATGCTCAGTAAAGGACAGAACAACTAAGAAGAAACTCAGCAAAGATACAGAAGACCTAAAGGGCATAATCAGCCAACTGGACCTCATAGACATATATAGAACAATCCATCCAACCGCTGCAAAGTACACATTCTTTTGCAATGCACATGGAACGTTCTCCAGAATAGACCACATCTTAGGCAACAGAGCAGTCCTCAACAAGATCCAAAACGTTGAGATAATTCACAATATCTTCTCTGACCACAATGCCATCAAGGTAGAAATTAACACTAGAAAGAGCAAGGAAAAAAAATCAACTACATGGAAACTGAATAATACTCTGCTTACACATCAATGGGTAATAGAAGAAATCAGAGATAGAATCAAAAAATTCCTAGAATCAAATGAGAATGAAAACACATCATACCAAAATCTTTGGGACACAGCAAAGGCAGTCCTCAGAGGACAATTTATAGCAATAGATGCACATATCAAAAAAGAAGAAAGGGACAAAATCAAAACATTAACTACAGAACTCAAACAAATAAAAAGAGAACAGCAAAAAAAGCATACAACCACCAGAAGAAAGGAAATAGTAAAGATCAGAGCAGAAATAAATGAAATAGAGAACAGAAAAACAATAGAAAGAATCAACAAAACCAAAAGTTGGTTCTTGGAAAGAATCAACAAAATCGACAAACCACTGGCCAGACTGACAAAAGAAAAACAGCAGAGGACACAAATAACCCAAATAAGAAATGAAATGGGGGACATTACAACAGACCCAACCAAAATAAAAAGGATGATAACAGAATATTATGAAAAACTATATTCCAACAAATTTGAAAACCTAGAGGAAATGGATAAATTTCTAGAAACACACGACCTACCCAAACTACAACAAAGTGAGATTGAAAATCTGAACAGACCCATAACAGGAGAAGAGATTGAAAAGCTAATAAAAAAACTCCCAACCAAAAAAAGCACTGGCCCAGATGGCTTCACTGGAGAATTCTACAGAACATTTACAGAAGAGCTTGTACCAGTACTACTCAAGCTATTTCAGAGCATAGAAGAGGAAGCAACACTTCCAAATTCATTCTATGAAGCCAGCATAATGCTGATACAAAAACCAGGCAAAGACATCACAAAAAAAGAAAATTACAGACCAATATCTCTCCTGAATATAGATGCAAACATTCTGAACAAAATTCTAGCCAATAGAATTCAGTATCATATCAAAAAAATAATACACCATGACCAAGTAGGAATGATACCAAGTATGCAAGGATGGTTTAACATTAGAAAATCCATCAACGTAATACACCACATAAATAAAAGGAAAGAAAAAAATCACATGATCATCTCAATTGACACAGAAAAGGCATTTGACAAAGTCCAACACCCATTCCTGATAAAAGCTCTCAATAAAATAGGTATAGAAGGGAAATTTCTCAACATAATAAACAGCATCTATGCAAAACCAACAGCCAACATCATTCTTAATGGAGACAGGCTGAAAACATTCCCCTTGAAAACAGGAACAAAACAAGGATGCCCTTTATCACCACTCCTATTTAACATTGTGCTGGAAGTTCTAGCCAGAGCAATAAGGCAAGAGAAAGAAATAAAGGACATCCAAATTGGTAATGAAGAAGTTAAACTGTCCCTGTTTGCAGATGATATGATACTATACACAGAAAACCCTAAAGACTCCACGAGAAATCTACTGGAACTAATAGAAAGATTCAGCAGAGTAGCAGGATACAAGATAAACATTCAAAAATCAGTTGGATTCCTACACACCAGTAAGGAGAACGATAAAAAGGAAATCAGGAAATCAATACCATTTTCAATAGCCTCTAAAAAGATAAAATACTTAGGAATAAATCTGACCAGGGATGTAAAAGACCTATACAAAGAAAACTATAAAACACTACTGCATGAAACCCAAAGGGATCTACATAAATGGAAAAACATACCATGCTCATGGATAGGCAGACTCAACATTGTGAAAATGGCAATTCTACCCAAAGCAATTTACAAATACAATGCAATCCCGATCCAAATATCAGCAACATTCTTCAAAGAGATGGAAAAACTAATCATTAACTATATATGGAAAGGGAAGAAGCCCCGAATAAGTAAAGCACTACTGAAGAAGAAGAATAAAGTTGGAGGACTCACACTACCTGACTTCAGAACCTACTATACAGCTACAGTAGTCAAAACAGCCTGGTACTGGTACAAAGACAGATACATTGACCAATGAAACAGAATTGAGAACCCAGATGTAAATCCATCCACCTACGGTCACCTGATTTTCGACAAGGGCCCAAAGTCCATCAAATGGGGAAAAGACAGTCTTTTTAACAAATGGTGCTGGCAAAACTGTATATCCATTTGCAGAAAAATGAAACAGGACCCATATCTCACACCGTATACAAAAACTACTTCAAAACGGATCAAAGACCTGAATATAAAGCCTAAAACTATAAAGTTCATAGAAGAAAAAAATAGGACCAACACTTCAGGCCTTAATACATGGCGTTAACAGGATACAAACCATAACCATCAACACACAGAACCCAACAGATAAGCTAGATAACTGGGATCTTCTAAAAATCAAACACCTATGCTCTTGAAAAGACTTCACCAAAAGAGTCAAAAGAGAACCTACAGACTGGGAAAAAATTTTTGGACAGTACAAGTCAGGCAAAGGTCTAATCTCCATAATCTACAAGAAAATCCAACACCTCTCCAACAAAAAGACAACCAATCCTATCAAAAAATGGGCAAAGGAAATGAACAGACACTTCACCAAAGAAGACATTCAAATGGCCAACAGACACATGAGGAAATGATCACGATCACTAGCCATTAGAGAAATGCAAATTAAAACCACAATGAGATACCATCTTACCCCGGCATTACTGGCATGAATCAAAAACACTGGAAATAACAAATGTTGGAGGGGCTGCGGGGAGATCGGAACTCTTATGCACTGCTGGTGGGAATGCAAAATGATACAACCATTTTGGAAAATGATATGGCATTTCCTCAGAAAGCTAGAAATAGACATACCATTCGATCCAGCAATCCCACTCCTAGGAATATATCCTAGAGAAATAAGAGTCATCACTTGAATAGACATATGCACACCTATGTTCATGTCAGCATTGTTCACAATAGCAAAACGATGGAAACAACCTAGATGCCCATCAACAGATGAATGGATAAACAAACTTTGGTACACACACACAATGGAGTACTATGCAACGAGAAAGAACAACAATGAATCTGTGAAGCATCTCATAACATGGATGAAACTGGAGGACATTATGCTGAGTGAAATAAGTCAATCACGAAAGGACAAATATTGTATGAGACCTCTATTGTAAAATAACATGAAAAAGTTCACACACAAAATGTAACAATCTTTGTTGGTTACCAGGGATGGGAGTGTTGGCGGGGGGGAATACTAAATAGGCAATAGATAAGTGGTATCTTGGGTGAAAGGTGAGACAGTACACAATACAGGGGAAACTAACACAACCTGTTCAAGGAAAGGTCATGGAGGCCCCATGGACACATCCAAACTCCCCGAGGGACTGAGTTGTTGGACGGAGGGCTCTGGGGACCATGGTCTCGGGGAACATCTAGCTCAATTGGCATGACACTACATTCTATATTCTACCTTGGTGAGTAGTGTCTGGGGTCTTAAAAGCCTGTGAGCGGCCATCTAAGATACTCCATTGGTCTCATCCCTTCAGGAGCAAGGGAGAATGAAGAGAGCAGGATACAACGAAAAGATTAGTCCAAAGGACTAATTGTCCACAGCTACCAAGACCTCCACCGGACTGAGTCCAGTACAGCTAGATGGTGCCCGGCTACCACCACTGACTGCTCTGACCAGGATCACAACAGAGGGTTCTGGACAGAGCTGGAGAAGGATGTAGAGCATAATTCCAACTCACAAAAAAAAAAAAAAAAAGACCAGATTTACTGGCCTAAAGGAGACTGGAGAAACCTCAAGAGTATGGCCCCCAGATGCCCTTTTAGCTCAGTGGTGAAGTTACCTTCGAGGTTCACTGTTCAGCCTGGGAGTGGACAGCCCAGTAAAACCAAATGAGACTAACGAGGTACAGGAGTCCAGTGACAAGGTCCAGAAGGCAGAAGTGGAGTAGGAAGCTGATGATAGGGAACACAAGGTTGAGTAAGGATATTGTTGATGTGTTGTGAGATTGTTAACCATTGTTATAGGGCAACATTTGTAGTAACTGTTAAATGGGAGGCTATTTTGTCCTGTAAGCCTTCATCTTGAGAATAACAGCACAATTGGAAGAGCGTAGTCAATGTCACTTAAATGTGTACGTAAAAATTTTTGAAATGGTGTATCTTTGGCTATGTGTATTGTCACCAAAAAAAAAAAAAAGTTGAGAATTTAGAGGGTTAAAATGTTGTGGGGTTGTTAACGAATGTCATAAAACAGCATGTGTGCTACTGTTACATGAGAAACTATTTGTTCTGTAAGCCTTCACCTGAAGTACAATAAAATATTAAAAAAAAAATAAAGCTAGAAATAGAAGTACTATACAATCCAGCTATCCTGCTCCTTGGAATATATCCTAGAGAAATAAGAGCTGTCACACAAATAGATATATGCACACCCATGTTCTTTGCAGCACCGTTCACAATAGCAAAAAGATGGAAACAACCTAGGTGCTCATCAACAGACGAATGGATGAACAAATTATGGTATATCCACCTAATGGAATGCTACACAACAAAGAACAATGATGAAGCCTTGAAACATCTTACAACATGGAGGAATCTGCAGGGCATTATGCTGAGTGAATTTAGTCAGTCACAAAAGGACAAATATTATATAAGACCACTATTATAAGAACTCAAGAAAAGGTTTAAACTCAGAAGAAGACATTCTTTTATGATTATGAGGGTGCGGAAGGAGGGTGAGGGTTATTTACTAACTAGATAGTAGATAAGAATTAGATGAAGGGAAGTAAGCACAACTGGACTAAACAAAAGCTAAGAAGTTTCCTGAATACAACCAAACACTTTGAGAGACAGAGCAGCAGGGGTAGGGGTCTGGAGACCATGCTTTCAGGGGACATCTAGGTCAATTGGCATAACAAAGCTTATTAAGAAAATGTTCTGCATCCTACTTTGGTGAGTGGCGGCTGGGGTCTTGAAAGCTTGCAAGCGGCCATCTAAGATGCATCAATTGGCCCAACCACCTGGAGTAAAGGAGAATGAAGAACACCAAAGACACAAGGAAAGTATTAGCCCAAGAGACAGAAAGGGCCACATAAACCAGAGACTTCAACAACCTGAGACCAGAAGAACTAGATGGTGCCCGGCTACCACCAATAACCTCCCTGACAGGGAACACAACAGAGAGTCTCTGATGGAGCAGGAGAAAGATGGCATGCAGAACTCAAACTCCAGTAAGAAGACCAGACTTAATGAGACTGGAGGAACCTCAGAAAGCATGGCCTCCAGCTTCTCTATCAGCTCAGAACTAAAACAATTTCTGAGGCCAACTCTTCAGACAAGGATTGGACTGGACTGTGGGACATAAAGTGATACTCGTGTGGAGTGTGCCTCTTAGCTCAAGTAGATATAAGAGACTAAACGGGTAGCTTCTGTCCAGAGGTGAGATGGGAAGGCAGAGAGGGCTAGGAGCTGTTTGAATGGACATGAGGAATCAGAGATGGAAATGAAGAGTGTGCTGTCACAGTATGGGGAGAGCAATTGGGGTCACATAACCGTATGTATAAATTTTTATATGGGAAACTAACTTGAAATGTAAATTTCATTTAAACTACAACAATAAACAAAATAAATAAATTTAAAAAAAAGAAAAGTATTAATCCAGCATACATTAAAAAAAAAGAAAGAAAGAAATTTCAAAGGAAGGAAGGAAGGACAAAAACTGGACAGTTTATTTTTATCCTTTTGTATAATAAAATTTATTTTAACAATCTTCAATTTAGGATATTCAGATTATTTTCAATTTTTTCAACATTGTAATTAATGTCACAATAAACTTCCTTTCTATGTATTTTTACCCATGTTCCTAATTATTTTTATAGGAAAAAGTCTACAGATGGAGTTAAAGTTTAAAAATATATAGATACGGATATAGATATATAGATATATATCCACATAAATGTATTGCCTCCAGAAAAGTTTTAATAATTACATTACCATTTTTCCAAAAACCTGCCAGCATTGGGTTTTATATTTTCATCAAATTAATAAGTGAAATTTTTATCATATCAGTTAATTTGCATCCATTTTAGTACTGGCGTGGTTAAATATATTTTTATAATTTTTTGGTCATTTGTAATTTTCCCCTAGAGAATTTCTATTTTTCTATTGAGTTGTTCATGTTTTAAATTATTTTAAGAGAGCTGGAATTTTTAATGATTAATTCTTTACCAGTCATTTATTGCAAATATACTTTTCTTATTTGACATTTGCTGTTGAAATTTATTTATAGTGTTTAAACTATGGACAGTTTTGTGTTTATCCTTTGATATAATCAAGTCGAACACCTCTTGTCTTTTTTGTTTCTACCTTTACTTTTATGCTTAAGAATATCTTTCATAAACAAACTTCAAATTGACTTTTACCCAATTTCTCCTTTTTTCATTACTTATTTTATATTTCACTTTTTTATTAATCTTGATTTTGCCTAAAAGTGTGCCATGATATAAAATTTTAATTTTATAGTTTGAAAGTAATTAAACAATTGTCCCCAAACCACTGATGTGAAACATTTCCTTTATTCATATTTATGCACACATGCACAAATAAAATCACAAACATACAGTGCTATATTTCTGGGCTTTCTCTTTAATCATGTTAGTTTGTCTATCCTTACATCAGTATCACTTTGTTTTAATTACTGTAGTTAACCAAAAGGTCGGCAGTTCAAATCCACCAACCTACTGCAGTTTGAGGCTACACTTAAATTTACCTGATAGCACAAGTCACTGCTTCATGGTTGTTCTTATGCTACAGTGAGTAATGCAGTTGGTTGAGGATAGTTACAGACAGGAACCATGATCACTCCTAGGCCAGAAGGTGCAAAGAGAGAGCTGTGTGGAGAAGGCCATCTTATAGTACAGGGCTCATCTAATCCTCAGTTATTCTGCAAGGAAATAGCTATGAAAATAAACACCACATTCCCCTGCCACCCCACCCACCCCTTAATGCCCCTCCTACCTCCCTTTGTTCTACTGTCAGTCAAACCCAACTTGAAGCCAGAAGGCAAGGAAGGGAGCCCTTTGATGCAGTCTCATCAGGCCAGCTTTGGGGGACACAGAGCAGGATGGAGACAGGTCAGGAGGTGAAAAAGGAAGACAGCCAGCACATAATTACCTTGTTTAGATACAAAAGCAATCTCCTACAGGTTTTTCTTAGAATTGAGTTACATTTATGACTAAAGTTCGGGAAAACTGATGTCTTTGTAGCACTGAATTTTCAAATCCAAGAACATGGCATTATTTCCTTTTAATTAAATCTCTCTTTCAGTCCTTCAGAAAGAGCGTGCTGATGTCTTAAATGTACTGTTTTCTCTCCCTCCCTCTCTCCCTTCCTTCCTTCCTTCCTTCTTTTTTCCTTTCTGCCATTTATTGCCACTTTACCTTCCAAGGCTCCTCTTTTTATTATTATTATTTATTTATTAGCTTGATCCCTATTCCCCATTCCCATTTCCTTCCTTACCCCTAAACAAAGCAATTTTTAAGTGCTTTATATCTTTTTTGAGTTTTTGTGTTTCTGTGAACTAGATTTTTTGTTTGTGTGCATATATTGTTATTACATAAGTGCTATTGTGTGTTACAAATTTCATTGTTTCTTGCTTTTTCTCACTCTGCCCAAGGTTTTGAAAATTAATTGCTTACTGTGAGTACACGTCTATACCTGCGTGATTCTTTGATCCTAACCCCTACCGATTTCCATGGCTTACATTCACAACATTTACATATCCATTCCCCAAAGAAAGATAACTGGATTGCTTCCAACTTCCAACCACCACAAACAAAGCTCCAAGATACATCCTCATCTCTTTAAACTTAAGGTTTTGTGCGAAGCGGAATCACTGGTCATACACACACTTATACTAATTTGACTAAGTATTGTCATTTGGCTTCGGAATGGCTTATTCTCACTCCAGCCATGAGTGTTTCTATATCCCTCCTTCCACCAATACTTAGCACTATCCAGCTAATGTTTTCTCTATCTGACAGGTCTCCAGGGATATGTCATTGTTATTTTAATTTGCATTTATCTAATTGCTAATGATCTGGAGTATCTCTTTTGTAAGTTTATTAGTCCTTTGGGTTTCCTCCTTTATGAACTGTTTTTGTCCTTGGACCATTTTTTCTACTGCAGTTCATATTTACTTCTTGTTTGTTTGTAAGAGGTTCACCTATATTCTAGATATTAGTGCCTTTTAGTTTTTAGCCATAGCAACTATCTGTCATCATTCTGACATCTCTCTTTAACTTTCTCCATAGTATCCTTTATTAAATAAAAATATTTAGTTTGATGTAATCAAATTCAGCGGTTTTTTCTCCTCGTGATTCCAGAGTGTTTTATTTTTCCAAAGCAGGGCACTAACATATTTTCTTACATTATTTTCTATTAGCGTTATAGTTTTATCTTCACATTTACATCTTTAATCCATCTAGAATCCTCTCCTCTATACATCATGTTTTGTTTCTTTATGCAATAAAATAATTTTCCCAACATCATCTCCTAAATAATCACTTCTTTCTTAATATCTTTGGCCTCTTCTGTTGCCTATTAATTTCCCACATACAAACAAGTCTGCTCTCAGATCAATGGCCTATTCCATTGGTCTGTTTTCTTCTGCTGCTTGTTCTATAACTATAGCTTTATAATATGACAATATCTGATAAGACAAATCCCAACTCTTTGAGCTTGTTTTTCTAAGTCGACTTAGCTTTCCACAGACATACATTCTTTCATATAAATTTTAAAATAAATTTAGTGAGTTCCTCTCTTGTTAAGCTTACTTAAGCAATTATATAGATGTTTATGTTTCTAAAGTGACTACTGCTTCATTTATATTGAATTCTGATTATTGACTTTTTCTATGTATTGATAATAGATGGAAACAATTTTCCTACGTTTGTTTTGTAATGGATCTTTTCATTAAATTCTGTTTTTAATAGCTTTTCAGTTGATTTTATTGACTTTCCCTCATAAAAACTTCATATCATATTCAAATCTCTTCACACTACTTTCTCATCTGAATTATTTTTCTTGACATGTTGCATTGGCTAGAGCTCCCTAAAGATTTTTTTAATTATAGTGATGATAGCAGGCATCTTTTTCTTGTTTCTTTTAATGGGAATGGCTCAGGACTTTTCAGTAAGTATAACAGGTGCACCCCATCAGATTAAGGGAGTATTCTTCTATCATTAATTTACTAAGAGATTTATTATAAATACTTTGAATGTTATCAAAAGTATTTCTATAATTTATAGACCAAAATTACAGTCCTTACGTATTTTATTTATTAATTTATTTAATATTTATTAATATGATTGCTGTTCTAATGAGTTTCTTATTATTATTTGACGAACCTTCCGGCTTTGGAATGTTATTGTTGTCATCTGCCATCAAGTCGACTCTGACTCTTGGCGACCTTATATACAACAGAGTGAAACATTGTCTGGTCCTGCATCATCCTCACAGGTACCAGCATGTTTGTCTATCACTGCAGCTATTGTGTCAATTCATCTCACCGAGGGTCTCCCTTGCCATCAATGGCCTTCTACTTCACTGAACATGATGTCCTCTTCTAGTGATTGATTCCTCCTGATCACGTGTCCAAAGGAAGCAAATCAAACAATGTTCTATTGTGATGATCCACTGTGATGATCCATAAGGTTTTCATTGGTTAATTTTTGGAAGTAGATTGCCAGGTCTTTCTTCCTAATCTATCTTAGTCTGGTTGTGGTAGTTGTTAGGTTCCTTCAAGTCAGTTCTGACTCATAGTGACTCTATGTACAACAGGACAAAACACTGCCTGGTCCTGAGCCATCCTCACGGTCGTTGTTATGCTTGAGCCCATTGTTGAAGTCCCTGTGTCAGTCCATTTCATTGAGGGTCTTCCTCTTTTTTGCTGACTCTCTGCTTTACCAAGCATGATGTCTTTCTCCAAGGACTGGTCCCTCCTGATAACATGCCAAAGTATGTGAGACAAAGTCTTGCCATCCTTGCTTCTAAGGAGCACTCTGACTGTACTTCTTCCAAGACATATTTGTTCATTCTTCTGGCAGTCCATGGTATATTCAATATTGTTCGCCAACACTATAATTCAAAGGCATTGATTCTTCTTCGATCATCCTTGCCCAGCTTTCAAATGCATATGAGGCGATTGAAAACAGCATGGCTTGGGTCAGGCGCACCGTAGCCCTCAAAGTGACATCTTTGCTTTTTAACACTTTGAAGAGCTCTTTTGCAGCAGATTTGCCCAATGCACTATGTCGTTCAGTTTCTTGACTGCTGATTGTGGATCCAAGTAAAATGAAATTCTTGACAACTTCAGTATTTTCTATGTTTATCATGAGGTTGCTTATTGGTCCATTTGTGAAGATTTTTGTTTTCTTTATGTTGAGGTGTAATCCATACTGAAGGCTGTAGTCTTTGATCTTCATCAGTAAGTGCTTCAAGTCCTCTTCACTTTCAGCAAGCAAGGTTGTATCATCTGAGTAATGCAGGTTGTTAATGAGTCTTCCTCGAATCCTAATGCCACATTCTTCTTCATATGGTCCAGCTTCTCAAATTATTTGCTCAGCATACAGATTGAACAAGTATGGTGAAAGGATACAACCTGGCACACACCTTTCCTGACTTTAAACCACACAGTATCCCCTTGTTCTTTTCAAACGACTGCCTCTTGGTCAATGTACAGGTTCCACCAGGAGCACAATTAAGTAAGTGTTCTGGAGCTCCCTTTCTTTGAAATGTTATCCATAATTTGTCATGATCCACACAGTTGAATGCCTTTGCATAGTCAATAAAACACAGGTAAACATCTTTCTGGTATTCTTTGCTTTCAGCCAGGATACATCTGACATTAGCAATGATATCCCTTGTTCTATATCCTCTTCTGAAACCAGCTTGAATTTCTGGCAGTTTCCTGTCAATGTACTGCTGCAACTTTTTTTTTATGATCTTCAGCAACAATTTACTTGTGTATGGTATTAAGGATATTGTTCGATAATTTCCGCATTCTGTTGGATCACCTTTCTTTGGAATGGGCACCAATAAGGCTCTCTTCCAGTCGATTGGCCAGGTAGCTGTCTTCCAAATTTCTTGGCATAGATGAGTGAGAACTTCCAGGGCTGCATCTGTTTGCTGAAACATCTCAACATCTTAATCTGGTAGTTCCACTGAAACCTGTTCACCATGGTTGAACCCGTTGATATTTGAAATACCAGTGGCATAGCTTCCAGAATCAGCAACAGGAAAGCCACCACAGTATGACAAACTGACGGATGGTAGATTCCTGATAAACCCTACTTAATCATAGTGTGTATTTTATTGTACTAATGAATTCAATTTACTGTATGTGTTTTATTTAAATTTTTTTCTACTATTTTGGTAAGAGTTTTGATATTTTATTAGGACTGTATAAATATTAAAAATATCTTAAAATTTTGAAAGATTTTCCTCATAAAACCATTTGCTTTTGGCTATTTCTAGGAGTAATTATTTGATAACTTTTGTTCAATGTTTGTTAATATATTGAGCTTTTCCATTTATCTAATCAATTTAAATAATTTATATTTCCCTAGAAAATTATTCATTTAATCCAGGTTTTCAAATAAGGATTTTACATATAGCTTAGTTTTGTTTTATAAAATCTTTCAGTGCTTTCGATTATTATTCTTTTTCTTCTAAAATTATGCACTTAGGTTATTACTCTGTTTACTTGATTGAAAAAGCTGTAGTGATTTTTCTTTGTAAATATTTGTTTATTTTTTCAATAAATAGCCATTGGATTTATTTTCCAAGTCTACAGTTTTTGCTGCTTATTTTATTGGTTTCTGCTTTTATTTTATTACTTTTTTCTTCTAATTTCCATATATTTCTTTTATTGTTTTTTTAACTTCATGAATTAAATGCATTGATCAATTCTTTCCTTCATACTTATTTAGTTATGAATGGATTTAAATTGATAAATTGCTTATGATTGCAGCCTTGACTGGATCCTACATGTTTTGATATGCGTAGTTCTCACTATCCTTATTTTTTAATCATTGAAACTGCAGTTTTGATTCTTGTTTTAACCCAGCAATTATTTAGGAAAATTGTAGTTGATGTTTAATTCCCAAGTGGTTGGAGCAAGGGATTTCTTTTATCCATTTATCATTAACTTCTTGCACTGTGGTCAGACAATGGGCCCTGTACACTTTTAACTACTTAAGAGAATTGTGAGGTCTAATATACTTTGACTCAAGGAGCCTGATGGCGCAGTGGTTAAGCACTTGGCTGCTAACCTAAAGGTCAGCTGTTCGAACCCACTAGCCGCTCTGCAGGAGAAAGATGTGGTAGTCTGCTTCAGTAAAGATTTATGGCCTTGGAAACCCTGTGAGGCAGCTCTACTATGGGATCGCTATGGGTCGAAATTGACTCGATGGCAATGGGGTTTTTGGCTTCAATATACTTTGAAAGTTTAAATAATATTCACTGGCTACCTCAATAAAATATATTATCTGTGGTTCAGGAAACAGAGTATTAGTTAGATCTATTAAATCACTAGATTTGAAATCACTTAAATCATGTACATCCTTATTTGTTCTTTGCCTGTTGATCTTTCAGAAATAGAAGGCTATCTCTCTCTCCCACAATGATTGTATATTGTCCAGTATTAAGATGTTGTTACTATTTTTCATTATAAAATTATCATCTTGAATCTATTTAAGCTCTTTTGCATTAAAACCTACTTGAATGGTAGTGTTTCTATCTTTGTTTCTGTTTATTTGTATTTACTTAAATATTTTTGCCTATCCTGTTGCTTGTAAACTTTCTGAATTACTTTGAGGGGGCAAGAGGAAGAGTCTTCTGGGAGGAGGTTGCTTTTTGTAGACAGCATAGAATTGGGTTTGATTTTTAGTTCTGTTTTATTTGTTTACTCAGTGTGAGTCTTTTTTGTTTGTTTGTTTTAAATGAGGCAGTTGAACTTAATTAAAAGTGAACCCTGGTAGCACAATGGCTAAGCACTCACCTGCTAACTGAAAGGTTGGCGGTTTGAACCCACCCTGAGGCTCCACAGAAGGAAGACCTGACAATCTGCTTCTGTGAAGAATACAGCTAAGAAAACCCTGTAGTGCAGTTCTGCTCTGTCACATGGGGTCATTATAAGTTGGAATCAACCTGACATCACCCAACAACAACTTAATTGTACTTACTGTCATAGCCGATATGGTTAATCTTGGTTATGCCACAGTCTTATGTTTTGTGCCGTTTATGATTCTTTTCTCTTTCCTTTGTTTTCTGTCATTTTTTATTTTAAAAAAATTTTTAGGTATGTTGAACGCATAATTCTATACAATGTGGAGAGTATAAGTGTTTATCTCATAAATTTCTTTTGTAATGTTTCAATTAACTACTCTTTAAAAGCCTGGTGAAGAGTACCTGATACATTAAAAATGCTCAGTGTTTTTATTATTTTTATTATCAGTCATCATTATCACCATCAGAATTATTCTGGCATTTATAGTTGTAAAGGCAAATTCACCAGACACCTGCTTGATTTAGATTTCTTTCTAAGCAGCTAACAGAGAAATAATTTTGGATCTGCAGAATTCAAAAATTTCTCTAAAATGTGTCTCGTTGTTCTTGTCTAATTAATTTTGCTGGGCATGAGGTGAGGTCTTTGAACCCATTGATTCAGGCCCCTCAGAAATCTCTGAGGGTTATTTCCATTATACCTTGATTATTGCTTCTTTTTATTTCATTTCCCTCTCTTGTTCAAGAAAGTAAAATATCTATGCATTGGATTCCCTTACTCTGTTATTCAAATCCATTAAATTTTTCTATCACATCTAAGTTTTATAGTATCTCCTTAATTCATTGCCATATCTGACTTGATTTTCTTCTGTGTGTCTTTGGTTTGCTTCTAGTGCACATTTTGATCCTTTTATTAAGTATTATGATATTATTTCTCCATTATATTATTTATGCACCAGCGATAGTTTCCGTCCTTGCCACTACTTGTCTCTCATTTTGTATTTTCATCTCTTCTTAAACTCCATGTGTTCTAGAATTTTACTGGGAGCACAAAATAGATGTTATAAATTTACTTCTACTTCCTTTTAAAAAAGTGTTGTTTTTTTTTTAAATGTTGTTCTTCTGCTCTGGGGTACTATATTTTCCTTGTTCTTTTATGTTGACAAACCTTTTCAGTTGCCTCCTGTTGTTAATTATATTTAAATGAAAATTTGGCTCTCTTGATTTGATATTTGCCTGTGAACAGAGGAGTGGATTCTCTGCCAATCTGCATTTTATCTTCCCAGTTAGAACCTCTTTCAGACCTCATGCTGTAGGTTAGATGGAAGTACTACTCTATATTAAGATCCAACCACCTGAAGAATGGGGAGAGAGAGCCCTGCAAAGACCATGCAGTAGTCCCTATGGAGATCATATTCAGTAAGCTGCCAAGCTTCACTATACCCAACTTTCTGTCTACCCCATTCTCCTTACCATTTCCTTTGTGTGGCTGTCCAAGCTTTGTGTCTGGTGCTGCTCACTAGGTCAAGGAGAATACCCACTGGCACTCAGCTAGAACCCCTGTTCTACTACAGCATTGTTTGTGGTGTGCTCATTTGCATAACTCTCACAATCTCCCAGTGCTGCCACTTCTAACATGTCAGCTTTCAAAGAAAAAAAGATTCTAAGGAAAATGCTCCCATCTGTCACATGGTCCACCTACAACCTCTGCATTTAGTAGGTATTAGTTGAGTCATAACTGATCTGATGCCAGCGGGTTTGGTTTGGTTTGGTAGGAGTCCCTGGGTGGTGTAAAAGCTTAATGTGCTTGGCTGCTAACCAAAAGATTGGTGAGTTGAGTCTACCCAGAGGTGCCTCAGAAGAAAGGTCTGGCTATCTACTTTCAGAAAATCAACCATTGAAAACCCTATGGAGCACAGTTCTACTTTGATGCACATGGGGTCACTATGAGTTGGAATTGACTCAACAGCAACTGGTTAGTTAGATTCTATCAGGTAATTCTCTGTTTTCTAGAATACTTTACTGTACATTATAGTGGGAGTTGTATGTCAAACCACAATGGCCTCCTTCAATTTTATCCTGTCTATATTTTAGTTAGTCTAGTCAAATTGTCTGGCAGGGAAATGGTACTCTTCCCTAGTTTCTAATATTGATGCAAATTATCCCCGCTTTTTTTTTTTTATTTTATTGTGATAAGATATCTATAACAAAATATTTGCCATTTCAACCATTTTTGTATGCAAAACTCAGTGACATTAACTACATTCACCATATTATGTAACCACCACCACCACTATCTGTTACCAAATTTTTCTATCACTCTTAACAGAAACGCAGCATCCCTTAAGCAATGATTCCACCCTTCCCCCTCTCATTCGACCCTGGTAGTCACTAATAAACTTTTATCTCTATACGTTTGCCTGTTGTAGATATTTCATATAAACAGGATCATACAACATTTGTCCTTTTATGTCTGACTTATTTTATTCAGCATAGTGTTTTCAAGGTTCATTCATGTCATTGCATGTATCAGAACTTTATTTTTTTATGGCTGAATAATACTCCATTGTATGTATATATAACATTTTGTTTATCCATTCATCTGTTGATGGACACGTGGGTGTTTCCACTTTTTGGCTATTGTGGATAATACTGCGATGAACATTGTTGGATAAGGATCTGCTTCTTGAGTCCCTGCTTTCAAGTGTTTGGGGTATATACCGATGAGTGGAATTTCTGGGTCATATGGTTATTCTATATTTAATATTTTTAGAAACTTCCAAACTTTTTCACAATGACTGCACCATTTTATAGTCCCACTGGCAATGGATGAGTGTTCCTGCTTTTATTTTATGTTATTTTATTTTTGGTCATTTCAGTAGATTTCTTAAGTAGAATTGTGAGGGCCACTAGGGAAGAAGTTAGATGCATGTGCTCAAGTTGTTACAGAGCCTGAAAGCCTAGAGATGCAACCTCTAATACACACTCACACGCACACATACACACACACACACACAGTCCGTATTGCCAAAATCTTATTTCTTGACCAAGAAATAAGAATTTTACTATTACCGGAAATGCATGCTCGTGATACCTGTACTTACTTTCTTACACATCACCCCTGTTTAGTATAGGAACACCATCTTAAAAGGATATTCAGAAAACTTCCAAATAAATCTCACAAATGGGCAAGCCACATCACTTGGCATTGATGAGTTCACCTTGACAAACAAGCCTGGGAATCAAGTTCTATTCCAAGAGCTCATAGGAAGATATCTGAAGATACTGAAGCCTTTTGCACGGAATTAGGAAATGACTAAGAGTGTCACATAGGAGTCAATATCAGCTTTGCTGTGTTAACCAGTAAACAACAAGGCTTTTTCCAGAATGTTGAGGCCACCATGAACTTCTCAAGATTATAGTGATTACAGGGATAGTATCCCCAGAAACCAGAAGTTGAATGTGCTGCACTGCTCCTTTAAAGAGAACGCTTCCATCAACTCTGAAAGGGGCATTAGAAACCTCTTAATAAGGACCTGAACTCTACAATGGGAAGCTGTATCCAGGCATTTGTACAATTATCAAAAAAAAAAAAAAACTAGTTACCGTCAAGTCGATTGGTGATCCCATGTGTTGCAGAGTAGAACTGTGCTCCATAGTGTTTTAAATGGTTGTGACTTTTTGCAAGTAGATTACCATGGCTTTCTTCGGAGGCATCTCTGGGTGGATTCAAACCGTCAAACTTTTGGTCAGTAATTGAGTGCTTAACCGTTTGTGCCACTACAGAACTCTTTAAACTACCGTACTGCCTAACTATTGGAATTGGCCAACAGATTCTCTGAGGCATTCTCCAAGGTTCCATCTTGAAACCATTCACTTCAAAGGTTCTTTTTGTTCTAACAAATGTTTTTAATTATCTGAGTATATAATCCAAAAAGAGGTTCTTGAGACAATTACAAACGGATCCTTTGAAGGAAATAGAAATACTTATGACTACACTGGGTGAATGAACAATGAATTAACGTATTAGAAACTTAAAAAGATTTGGACCCCTTCCCACAGTCCCTGATCCATACTCAGGAAGTAATTTTCTCACCTGGTGGAAACTTACCTAGCCATTTTGGACAGATATAGCCTCTGTCCAAAGTGCTGAACTGTTGGTTCCCAACAATTCTTTGGCTCAATCTTCCATCAATGGCTTTAGAATTGTGAAGAGAACAAGCAAAATAACATATGGCAGTCATATAAATAGATCCAAGGCTGAGTATCTCAAATGGCTTACTTACCATTAGTCAATTGCCTTAGCACCTCAAGTGCATTACAGCCTCACAATTCTTATAGCACCGTCTTTTATCTTATCATTGACATGAAATTACCTTTGCAGAATTCAACACATGAATATTTCAGTTTATTTTCTAGTGGAATGTGTTTGCTGGATGTAATTTAAAATAAGATGTCTACTTTAAACTCTTTCTTAATTTGTTGTAACAATTTGAATAAGGGGTGAAATAATACATGGAGACCTTGACCAACTCTTCTCTTTGAGTGTCCACAAATTAAGGTAGTACGCGCTCAAAGTCTTAACCAGACTATTGGTTCTCTCATGGGGAGGGTAGAAATTCTCTTGTATCCTGCCAAGAAACTGGCTACCACACGCACACCCCTCCCAAGTTAAGGGCAATGCAAACATAAGGCTCCCTAGTTACAGTCCACTTTAATGGCTGGTGAGTTCTAACTGCTGACATTTCTGTTAGCAGCTGAGCATTTAACCACTGCACTACCAGTGCTCCTCTTGTAAAGATTACAGCCTCGAAAACCCTGTAGGGCAGTTCTACTCTATCCTATAGGGTCACTATGAATCAAAATCGATTTGATGGCACAAAAGAACAATATTTTATTTTGCCTTTTTTAAAATTGTACTTTAGATGAAGGTTTACAGGGCAAATAGTTTCTCATTAAACAGTACACATATTGTTTTCTGACAATGGTTAACAACTCCACAACATGTCAACACTGTCCCTTCTCAACCTTGGGTACCCTATTACCAACTCTCTTGTCCTCTCCTGCCTTCTAGTCCTCTTCCCTGGATTGTTGTGCCCCATTAGTCTCGCCCTACAAAACAACAATCTTAAAGGGAGAAGATCACCAGGTCTTTTCTCCCTCAGAGACTTTGGTGTGTTTGGACTACCAGGTTAGCTGCTGAACACTTAATCATTGTGCCACCAGGGCTCCTTTAATAGAAATGATTAATATTATTAGGAACATT
Source organism: Dugong dugon (assembly GCA_030035585.1). Taxonomy (NCBI): domain Eukaryota; kingdom Metazoa; phylum Chordata; class Mammalia; order Sirenia; family Dugongidae; genus Dugong; species Dugong dugon. The sequence goes on from CM057462.1 coordinate 133,250,454, forward strand.
ATCTTATTTGATCCTCACAATAATTCAGAGAGGTAGACTCTATTGTTATTACTATTTCACAGATAGAGATACATAGAGATTAAATAATTTGCCCAAAATTCACAGCTAATAAATGGTATGGCTGGGATTCAAAATAATGCCTTCAGACTAGAGCTCCTACTCTAAACCCCTCTGCTGTATGCCATCCATAGTCATTCATATATACTTGATGCAAGGGTCCTACTGCATGAGGGACTCTTGAACCACAAGCTGTAGATACCAAGGGATAATTATAAACATGGGCTCCCATTTCTTTATTTCTTTTTTTTTTTTTACTGTCCTTTAGGTGACAGTTCACAGCTCAAGTTAGTTTCTCATACAAAAATTTATACACACATTGTTATGTGACCCTAGTTGCTATCCCTGTAATGTGACTGCACATTCCTCCTTTCCACCCCAAATTTCCCGTGTCCATTCAACCAGCTCCTATCCCTTTCTGCCTTCTCATCTCACCTCCTGACTGGAGCTGCCCATTTAGTCTCGTGTATCTGCTTGAAATAAGAAGCACACTCTTCACAAGTATCATTTTATGTCTTATAGTCCAGTTTATGTCTGAAGAGTTGGCTTTGGGAATGGTTTCAGTTCTGGGTTAAACAGAGTCTGGGGTCTAAGTCTTCTGGGGTTCCTCCAGTCTCAGTCAAACCATTAAGTCTGGTCTTTTTACTAAGATTTGAGTTCTGCACCCCACTTTTCTCCTGCTCTATCAGAGACTCTCTGTTGCATTCCCTGTCAGGGCGGTCATTGGTGGTAGCTGGGCACCATCTAGTTCTTCTGGTCTCAGGCTGATGGAGTCTCTGGTTTATGTGGCCCCTTTTGTCTCTTGGGCTAATATTTTCCTTGTGTCTTCGGTGTTCTTCATTCTCCTTTGCTCCAGGTGGTTGGGACCAATTGATGCATCTTAGATGGCTGCTCACTAGCTTTTAAGACCCCAGATGCACTTATCAAAGTGGGATGCAGAACATTTTCTTAATGAACTTTGTTATGCCAATTGAGCTAGATGTCCCCTGAAACCATGGTCCCCAGACCCATGCTCCTGTTACACTGTCCCTCGAAGTGTTTGGTTGTGTTTAGGAAAGTTCTTAGCTTTTGGTTTAGTCCAGTGTTGCTGACATCCCCTGTATTGTGTGTTGTCCTTCCCTTTGCCTAAGACAATTCTTGTCTATTATCTAGTTAGTGAATTCCCCTCTCCCTCCCTCCCTACTCTCGTAACCATCAAAGAATGTTTTCTTCTGAGTTTAAACCTTTTCTTGAGTTCTTATAATAGTGATATGGTACAATACTTGTCCTTATGTGACTGGCTAATTTCACTCAGCATAATGCCTTCCAGGATTCATCCATGTTATGAAATGTTTTGCAGATTCATCTTTGTTCTTTATTGTTCCATAATATTCCATTGTGTGAATATACCATAATTTGTTTATCCATTCATCCATTGATGGGAACCCAGGTTGTTTCCAACTTTTTCATTGTTGTTGATTTTGTACTTGCTAAGTCTTTGTTTTTCTCATTTTTTGTTTTGATGTGTAGGATTGTTAGTTTCCTTTGTGGTTACCTTAATATTTACCCCTATTTTTCTAAGTTTAAATCAATCTTTTATTTCTTAATATCACCTTGACTTCCTCGCCATATGAAAGATCTATGACTACGTTATTTAGTCCCTATTTTTTGTTTTAATGTTGTTATCTTTTACATATTAATTAATTAATATTGCCACTCCTTCTCTCTTTTGATTGTTTTTTGCTTGACATATTTTTACATATTTACATACTGTTTCCCCATTTCCAGTATTTTAGCTTTGATTTATATTTGTGACTTCCCTATCTGGGTAGATATCTGGTTGTTCTGTCCCATGTTCCAGTCTTGGGTTGTTATTTGATGTTATTGATTTTCTAACCAGAGGACTCCCTTTAGTATTTCTTGTAATTTGGGTTTGGTTTTTGCAAATTCTCTAAACTTCTGTTTTTCTGGAAATGCCCTGATTTTGCCATCATATTTTAGAGACAGTTTTGCTGGATATATAATTCTTGGCTGGCAATTTTTTTCCGTCAAGGCTTTATACATGTCATCTCATTGCCTTCTTGCCTGCATGGTTTCTGTTGAGTAGTCAGAGCTTAATCTTATTGACTCGCCTTTGTAGGTGACTTTTCATTTATCCCTAACTGCTCTTAAAATTCTCTCTTTATCTTTGGTTTTGGTAAGTTTGATTATAGTATGTCTTGGTGACTTTCTTTTGGAATCTACCTTGTGTGGGGTTCAATGAGCATCTTGGATAGACATCTTCTCCTCCTTCACAGTATCAGGGAAGTTTTCTGCCAAAAAATCTTCAACAATTCTCTCTGTATTTTCTATTATCTCACCGTGTTCTGGTACTCCAATCACTCATAGGTTATTCCTTTTGACAGAGTCTCACATAATTCTTAGAGTTTCATCATTTTTTTAAATCCTTTCAACTGATTTTTCCTCAAATAAGTTGGCATCAAGTGCTTTATCTTCAGTCTCACTAATTCTGACTTCCATTGCCTCAATTCAGCTCCTGTGACTTTCTATTGAGTTCTCTAATTCTGAAATTTTATTGTTAATCTTTTGGATTTCTGTTTGCTGTCTGTCTATGCAGCCTGTTAAATTTGTCATTATGCTCTTTTGTAATCTTCTTAAGTTCCTCTATTGCTTTGTCTGTGTGTTCCTTGGCTTGTTCTACGTTTTACATGATCTGCTTCCTGATCTCTTGGAGAGTTCTGTATATTAATCTTTTGAATTCTACCTCTGGTAATTACAAGAAGTTCTCTTCCTCCAGAAGGCTTCTTGATTCTTTGTTTTGGGGGTTTCCTGAAGCCATAACAGTCTGTCTTTTTATGTGATTTGATGTTGACTGTTATCTCTGAACCATCAATAAGTTATTTATTTATTTATTTTATGTTTGCTTACTGTGTCCTAGCTTCTTGTTTTGTTTTGTTTTGATATGCCCAAATAGGCTGCTCATGTGAGTTAGTTTGATTATTGGCATCTTTGAAGCTCTCACATCCTGTCTCCAGGTGGCTAGAACTGTTACTGGGTATGTGAGCCTGGGAGTCCGTTCACTTTTCTTGTGTGGATTCAGCTCAAGTGTTCAGGTCGTCAGTCACCGAGTGTGTGGTGCAGGCTCTCACCTACAGTCCTGAACAAGCAAGGGTGATTGGAGTAGGCACAGGTACCTGGCTGTAGTAGGGGGTCATACTCTGATCAAGGCAGGGGCAGACTGCTGCTTCTCAGTGCCTGGTTAGGAGTGTCCCTTTTCCCTAGCGCAGGTAGGTAGGTGGGTTTTGCTGCCAAAATATGGGCACCCAGTGCTGTTGGCTATAAGGAGTGGGAGTCACCACTTATTCTTGGACCTCTGCCTCGTGTGGCTCAGTGGAGTGGGTGGAACCACCAGTCCTCAGGTCCCTGATGTGGGTAGGTGAGGACCCTGCTTAATGGGCAGAACAGTGTCAAATGTCATGAATCTGCCAGTCTCCCTTATAGCTAGTACAGAAGAAAATAGGCTTCAGGCACATATCCTGTTGTAGTGTGGCAATGAGGGCCTACGCTGTTGAAATGGGCCCACACACGTCTAGGCAGGGATGAAAGGCATTCAAAGTCTGTGGACCCCTTATGCCTGTGTCTAGGCAAAGGGTTTGTGCCTTCCCTGAGTTCCTGGCTTAGGGAAGCTGGCAGATTATTTCTCCCTGTTTGTTAATTTGTTCCCTCTCCAAAGCCAGGAGAATGGTTCAGGGCACAGACAGGTCCTACTTCTGGCCCAGGGGGCTCAGAAATCCCTGAAGCTGGACCAGGACTGGAGCAGAGTGGGGAGGGGACAGGTAAATGGGAGAGAAGTACTTTCCAAAAGGGTTTTTTTTTTTTTTTTTTTTTTTGATCCATTAGTTTAGATGCTTGCACTTATCTTTCACTGACTGAGCTCCATTTCTCACTGGTTCTGGAAACTTGAGCAGACTCCACCACTTGGTCTCTCGTGATGTGGAAAACATGTCCTGAGCACCACTGCTTGCGTCACTCTTCATGCACCAGCTGATCTGGCCTGAGGGGTGTCAGAGCTGGCCAGGTCAGATCTAGCAACTCCTCACTGCTTTTGAACCATTCCTCCCTCCCCCTACTGCTCAGTCTGATTCCTCAATTTTGTCTTTGATATTCAGGGCTCCTAGATTGTCATATGTAATTGATTCACTTGTTTTTTCAGGTCTTTGCTGTAAGAGGGACCACAGGAAGCATCTGACTACTCCACCATCTTGGCCCTCCTCTGATTTAATCTCCCATTTCTTGATTAGCCCGGCATGAGCCTGAATCAACTAGTCTGTTCCTGACGTGGACTCCCATCAGTTCTCTCTCATTCATCTGCCCCTCTTCTAAGACCTAGTTTTAGCTTTCTTCTAAGCCTGTTCTGGTATCTCTGCCAGACATCAGTGAAAGCCTTTTCTCCAGAAGTGTAAATATGAAATAACTTTCCTGACTGAATCCCAAACCCTTTGACTCTGAGATGAGCTTGTATTAGTGGTGGTCAGCTTCACATTCTTAACTGGATGGACATCCTCTTGCTCAGCATCATTAAGTATTTTTCTTAATTCTGAAACCCTATCTGTTTTTCAATCTCCCTAAACTGAACCCCAATATACATCAGCTTTTCCTGATTACTTTTGTCTCTCTCCTCTTCCAGAACCCCACCATTTTACTCTTTCTAATCTTGTTTCTCTTGTTTTTTGTCTCCCTTATCTTTCCTCCTAAACATTTTCAAATTGCTGTTTCCTCAGGCTGTTAACTCAGGCCTAACTCTTCTGGGTCCTTTAAACTTCTTTTTAACTTCTCTCTGTAAGCACACAAGTTCAGTGAAAGTGTTCTTTTCCTCCCTAACTCTGTTTCAGTAAACTGTCTGACTCCTGACCAGCTAGAGTGTTCTATCCCTCTTTCCACTCCTTTGAGAAAAAGCCACCACGTCTCTCTTTCAGGGATTTCTGTCACTTAATAAATATCCCTTGGCATGTTAAAAGACAGCCTCCATCTGGCTCTGGTAAAGCCCGTCAGTGAACATCCTTACAAATATTAAAACCATTTATATTTGATAACATGCACTTCACCTTTCCAGAACTTTTAACCCATGCTCACTTTTTAAATGTGGTTGATACTTCATTTGTTCTTTACACTGAACAAGTCTACAAGGCAATGATCTCATAAACTTGAATTTTGTATACAAATAATCTCAGTATCACAATGTGTCCAAACAAAATATTTTATAACGAGGGCTTGGTGGATGGGAGAACAAACTTATAGCCTGTTTTCTTAAAGGTTTGCTTATTTGTTGTTAGCAAAATACATTCTATACCATGATTACTGACATACAGGACAAGACTCATTCCCAGCAGCAAGAAACAGGAGAAAGTCCAGGCAGATGGCAAATCTGCATCAGGGGAGAGTTGGCAGTGAACAACAGGTGTGCTGGCAATGAAGTCAAATACAGCATCAAGAGCCAAGTTGGCGGGAGACAGAGTCAATGCCAGGGAAGTTTGGCAACAGGTAAAAGGAGCCAACCACAAGCACTAAAGTTCAGGTCCATCATATGACTCAAGTAGCAAGACAGGATCATAGTAGTGGAGGATATAGGGTACTAGGCAGGGCAGACAGTAAACACATGGGCACCAAGTATTTTATTCCAGTAACTGGAATTGGGATTCAAGGTAGAGTTTTGTTCACAAGGAAGGTGATAATGGGTAGGGTAGAAGACAGCTAGAATGATGGGAGGTTGAACTACTAATCTCTGCCTCAGATTTAAATTCCACTTACCTCGGACCAGAATTAGCCTGAGGGTTGAAAATGGAATTAAACCTTCAGGTCGGGACCAAGCAGCCACTTCTCTAGCCAGAGGCAGATGAACCCATCAGATTGTTACAGGGTGAAACCCAGGTCGTCGGAAGGTAATGAGGGAGTGTATTAGTTTGCTAGTGCTGCTGTAACAGAAATACTAGTGGTGACTTTAAAGAACAGAAACTTATTTTCTCATAGTTTACAGGTCTAGAAGCCTGGATTCAGACTGTGGTTCTGGGGAGAGTGCCTTCATTGTCTATTTCAGTTTATAGTAGCAGACAATCCTTGTAATTCCTGGGCTTGTAGATTCTTTTGCCTTCTTGGTTATCAGATAGAGTCTATCTTTCCCTGTTTGTGCTTGCTTCTTTCTGTGTCTATGCTACACTTTACAACTCAGAAGTGATTAAGTTTAGGACATACTCCCTAAACTGGCAGGGCCTCATTACATAACAAAAAAACCCTTATTTCCAGATAGGATTACATCTACAGGTAAAGGGGCTAGGATTCCAACACATATTTGGGGTGGAGGGGGGCACAATTCAATCCATAATGGGGGGGCAGACTCTGCAGCCTGGACAGCTTCTGGGACTGCTAGGTCTTCAAAGCATCTTTATCCCTTATAGGAGTTTGTCTAGCACAGATTCCAGTCTCCCAGCAAAAAACTACCTGCTTGCCTATGGGTTGTGTCCCAGGGCAGGGGCACCTGCTCCACAAAGCCTTAAGCCTGAGGCATAGGATAACAACATTTCTATAAGCCCCACAATCAAACTAAGATTAGTAATTTTAAACAGGACATCCCAGTGGCTAAAATTTTCCCTGAGAGTATCGTTTCACATGCATGTGACAGGTAAGTTGAGGTAAGGGAACTCTTTCGATGTGCAGGCCAGAGAGCCCCGTGACTTCCAGAATGCCTTTTGGTCCGAGTGGGCACTCGATAAATCTCTGGAGACTGATTGATCTGCATTACCTTTGGGTTTCCAACGAAGTAGAAAACTTGATTGCAACTATGCCCTGGCCACTCTCTTTTATCCAGTCCTGGAAATGTGAGTAATCCTGGCCTCAATATATTCTTCAGTGATATTCAGGGGTTGAGTTTTACCATACAGGGATGATTCCCTGAAGGTAGGGCAACCTGTTATGGAGATTTTCTGGCTATAATGTCCATAACTCAAAATGCAAAATACATACTGCCAAAGAAGTTGTCCAGATTCTCAATGCCAGCAAGTTGGTGAGCAGCCCAGATAAACACTTTTGTTTAAATACAAAGAATGGTGTGTATAGGAGTGTGCCATCTATTCAAATGTTAATTGTTTCAAATTTAAATGTACTTTTAACGACTATTATTTGTATGTTTGTCAATGAAGTTGTTTTTGCCAAACAAATCATGCCCTAATTGAGAACAGCAGCAACTTGCACTTTTGCTGTGATGAGCAGTTTTGGAGACTCATTTCCACGGCCCCAGAGCAAGTACTGACACGGCTCTGCCCTTCGTTGATACAGAAGACGACCTAGAGATGGCTGAAACGCCTCTACTTTGACTGTCCAAGCAGGAGGTAGAAAGAAGTAATTCGTTTCATTTAGAGCTGTGAGTATCATCTTGGCATCAAAATGACAAATGATCCTTCTCCATGTGTGAAGCATGCTGGAGTTAGTGGGCTACGTACCAGGGCTATAAAAACTTGGAAATGTCAACGGCATTTCCAAGCATCTGCTCTCTCCAGCCCCACATTTCTGGGCAACTGCAAAAATTCTTCAGAATGATGCTTTCAAGCTCCAGTCCTCCAGCATAGTCTGTCAAGAGAAATTTTTAATTTACATCAAAGAAATTAGGTGAATTACCCTACTCTCCCCTGTTACTCTCCATGGGGGTCTCTGGGATGAAATGAAATCATGGTTACATTTCCAAATGGGTATAAACCCAATACAGCTCTCCTTAGGGACTCACAACTTATACTTCCCCATTTCCTGATACACTACTGCCGCTCCATACACAGTCCATACACACACCACATAGTAGTGGGCCTTGGGGAAAAGGCAAAAACAGGGAAGAGAATTCTGATGATGGATGGTTGAAAGCTTAGTGGACCTTATTTAAACACACAACACACACGCGCACACACACACACACACGCACGCACACACACACACACAGAATCTCCAACCCTGCATCACTGATCCCGGTTTGCTGGATAACTCTATCCCATTATGTGCTGATATAATGGCATACTAGCAAATAGCTAAATAACAGCTCTCCACCCTGACAGGGAATTTACACCCTGTGAAGCCTCCTTTATGTTTGTGACCACTGAAGTTTAAATGGGGCTTCACCTATAAAGTCTTCAAAGAGGGTTTTTTTTAGTGATACCCTAAATCTAACTTCACTTTTTAATTAAAGTTTTTGAACAGATACTTATTTTAGCCAGAGGTGGTAAGGGGTGGGGGGAGTGGGGGGTGGGAGATGGGTTTCCAAATGGAGACAGAACAATTTCATTTTAGTGAGATCTACCCTTGCTTCATCCCAGAAGAAATAGTAAGAACCCCAAAATGGCAAACTCTGGCAGCCTTTATCATGCTCTGGTTCCGCTTCCAGGGAATTACTGACATACACATAGCCTTCCTCTAGGTATTTTTAGAAAACAGGCAATAACTAAGAAATAAAAACATTGACTAAGTGCACACATCACTGAGATGATTGCTAATTTAGAAATATACTTCTAGCAACTCATTTTCTCCTACTGTTTCCAGGCACAGTACCAGCAAGAAATTAATCGCCTAGAGAAGCGGGAAAAATGTAAGTAAAATAAAACCAAATCAATTTCTCTTTAAAGAAATAAAATAAAATAAATAGCACATATGGATCTTTAACAATATTTTACAGTTGCCCGGTTAACTGAGTAGTCAGGCTCCACTTCAGCAGTCTGGGACCAAAGTCCATGCAGCAAACACGGATTTCCTGGGTGCCACAGTGGCCCCTCTCTGGTACTTTCCATGATAAATGCACACTTCTGCTCGTCATGAAGTTTTTGATTAATGTTCACGTAATCTTTCTTCTCACTAATAGACCAAAATATTTCTCATCAAGAAATAAATGATCCGACTACTGATACAAGTGGCTTTAGAGAAGTCACCTTATAAGGCAGCACCTTCAGCAAGAAATTCTGGATTAAAAAAAAATAGAAGAAGAAAAACTAAAATTGATATATTTAGACTTTTATAACTCTCTCCCACGCCTTCTCTTGGACTCCGGCTTTTGGGTGGTAAAAAATGGAAAGAGGAAGAGGGAAAGAGGTAGCATTTACTAGGGTCTTACAATGGGCCAGGCACTGTACTGGCTACTGAATTACACATTATCTCATTTAATTCCCATAACAACCTCTCAGAGCAAGTATCATTATCCTTATTTTATAGATAAGTAAACAGAGCTTTACTGACGTTAAGTATTCAAGGTCATGCAGTCAGCAAGTAGTAAAAACCCATTTCAAACAATGATCTATCTGACCGCAAAATTCATGCTGTTAACATCTCATAGTATCAGCAATCTACATATTGAACATAAAGAGAAAATAGTGTAGTTCTGCCCTTAGAGATGTTAGTTTTAGGCCAGCTCCTATTAATATACACAGTCTGCTCTCTGTTTAGCTGAATTAAGGGTGCTGAGCATTCACAAGGGCATTAAAACAGAAAATAATCAATCCAACATTTATCTCCCCATTAGAGCATTAGAGCACCAAAGAGACATCAGCCAGAGAGTCAGAAAGGTTTTTACTCACAAGAGTAACCCTGACATTTAAAAGATGTCTTAGAAATTTATCACTTATTTTGACTTCATCCCACAGTGAGTTAGCTAGATAGGTAGCTGCCGTCAAGTTGTCTCCAACTCATGGTGACCTTATGTACAGCAGAATAAAGTGTTGCCAGGTCTTATGTCATCCTCACGATCGTTGGCGTGTTCGAGTCCAGTCTTGTGGCTACTGTGCCAATCCATCTCACTCAGTTTCTCCCTCGCTGTCACCATCTCTTCACTTCACCAAACACTATGTCTTCCTCCAGCGATTGATCCCTCCTGATGATTTGCCCAAAGCAAGCGAGTTCAACAATGTTCTGTTGTGATCCATAAACCAAAAAAATCAAACTCATTGCTGTTAATTCCCACTCATAGTGACACTATAGGACAGAGTAAAACTGCTCCATAAGGTTTCCAAAGCTAAAAATACAGAAACAGACTGCTCCGTCTTTCTCCCACAGAGCGGCTGGTGAGTTGGAACCACCAACCTCTTGGTTAGCAGCCAAGAACTGAACCACTGTGCCACCAGGGCTCCTTGTTATGATCCATAGTGATCACTAATTCTTGTTCAATTAATGTAGGCAGCAACATTCTTGGTAGGAAGACCATAACTGAGAGCCAGGGTGAGAAATGCAGGTCAGTGTAGGCACTGAGGCCAACCAGCCTAGAGAAGGGGTGGCTGGTGGACTGGAACAGCACTGGAGTGAGAGTCAGGAGTTGGGAATTTAGGTTCTAATTTCTATTTGTGGTAAGAGTCTAGATAAATCACTTAAACTCTCCAGGCTTAGTTTTCTCATCTCTTAAATAAGGATGTTATATTAAATGTATCCAAGGTTCCCTGCAGACCACTTTATGCTTCTAAACTTGTGTTCAAAGTGGAACTAGGAGAGAGTTCAGAGTTAGAGAAGGCTATACTGACGTTCAGACTTGCATTATAACAAAGAATATGGATGAAGCAAAAAATTCCCATTATTCCAGGCCAAGAGGTTAAGGCAAAGAGGAAGCCAAACTCAAGCAAAATATAGGAACAGTGTCAAGTTTAAGATACCATCAGTAAGAGGAATCAACATACAGGACTATCCACTAAGTTTTAATCTCGGGATTTCTTCCTCAAGAAACTGAAAACTAATCCTTGATGGAAGCTAACCTGGGGATGGCAAGTTGAAGTAATGGGAATACCTGGTCTGAATAAGAAGTGTTCTAAAAGAGAAGTTCTGACCAATGCCAGCATACTGACACACTAATTTTAGTGTGTCTAAATGCAATTTTGACAAGTATTTTCAAGCATTTGGTATTGGTCTCAATTCTGTTAGCAATTTCTATATTCTTAAAGGAGCAGAACTAAAGAAATCAATAAACCACACAGACATTTTAATAACATCTTTCTAATAAAGGAATTTGGGACCCTAGGATTTTCCTTAAGGGAGATTGGTTTAATTGACTTACAGTAATAATGGCTTGATTCATAAAGAATTTTTTTTAAATCTGCACTATACTTAAAATGAGTTTTGCTACTAACCACCATCCTGCTTACCCAGGATTAAATAACGACACAGTCCAGGCAAGAGATTAAAAAAAAATGTGGTTTTATTTATTTTACAAAAGTATAACTTTTTGAGGAAGATGGGTATGTAATTAGGGTTTTTTTTTTTTTTTTTTTGAGTCACTCAGTAGTATAATGCTAACTGCCTTCAATGTCAAGTGGGATATTTCTTTTACCAATGAAAAGAAAATAACTATATTTATGGAACTCTGGTCGGGGAGTGGCTAAGAGCTCAGGCTGCTAACAAAAAGGTCAGCAGTTTGAATCCACCAGCTGCTCCTTGGAAACCCTATGGGGCAGTTTTATTTGTCCTATAGGTCACTGTGAGTCGGAATCAATTCAACTGCAATGCATTTGGTGTCTTTTTTTGGTTGTGTGTTTTTTTTTTTTTTTTTGTTATATCTATATATATGTACATCTACGTATCTATCTATCTATGTTGTGTGCCATCGAGTCAATTCTGACTCATAGTGACCCTAAATGACAGAGTAGAACTGCCCCATAAAGTTCCCTAAGCTGTAATCTGTATGTGAGCAGATCACCAGGGTCTTTTCTCCTGCAGAGCAGCTGTTGCTTTAGAACCACCAACCTTTCAGTTAGCAGCTGAACACTTAAGCATTGCACCATCAGGGCTCATTCAATCTCTCTATATGTACATATATACACTACACACACATACATATATTGACATGCATGAATATGTGATATATATGTGTGCATATTCAGACCATGTGTGATAGTTAAGGTTATGTTAAGGTCAATTTGGCTAGGACATGATTCTTAGTGATTTGGCAGATATTATGTAATCATCCTCCATTTTGAGATATGATGTGAGCATCCAGTCAATTGAAAGGGGAATTTCATTGGAGGTGTGGCCTACATCCAGTATATATAGATGTTCTGGCAAAGCTCACCCTCTGTTGATCCTGCATCCGACTCGTCATCCTCTGACCTCCGGTTCTTGGAACATGAGCCTGCAGCTTACCATCTGACCATAAGATGTTGGGATTCACCAGCTCCTGCAGCCCCGTGAGACAGCAGCCTGCCATCTGACCTACCAGTTTTGGGTTCATCAGCCCCTGCAACCATGTGAGTCAGGAGAAACCTCCAGCATGATGACTAACCCACAGATTGCCAGCCTCCACAACTGTGTGAGCCATTTCCTTGAAATAAATCTCCCTACATACATATTTGTATGTATATGCTTTACTGGTTTTGCTTCTCTAGAGAACTCAGCTTAAGACAATGTGCTTTGGGTTAATGAGTACAGTTCTCAAAAAAATACGCACAAGAATAAATTTTATGATGCTAAACAGGTTTCAGTAGAGCTTCCAGACTAAGACGTACTAGGAAGAAACGCATGGTGATCTACTTTTGAAAATCAGCCATTGAAAACCTTATGGATCACAATGGTCTGATCAGCAAATGATCACGAGATGGTGCAGGACCAGGCAGCCTTTTGTTCCATTGTGTGTGTTGTCGCCATGAGTCTGGGGCTGACTTGACAGCAGCTGACAACAACTGTTAATGAAACAAATATTAAGTATAGATAGGTTAAGTACATTTTTAAATTATTTACAGAGAATATTATATAACTGTTAAAAATATTGAGGTGGATTTATATATATGGTCGTGAAAAGACCATCAAAATATATTGTTAAACTATTGCAACACAGTACTCTGCATAAGTATGTTTCCATATTAGTGTACACATACAAGAAAGATGAAGCCTATGCATCATACTGTTGTTAGTGGTTCTCTCTGGAGATAGTACTTTCACTTTCTATATACTTTAAGTTGTGTGCAAATCTGATACAATTTTATATTACTTTCATTTAAAAAAAAGTCAAAGGAAAAGTAAGATCCAGGCAGGCTGCCTGTAGACATGTATGTTCCTCTCTGGAGGTCTAAATCTAAGTTAAGCATGAGGGCAGAGTTTGACAGTGTGCAATTTAGAACTTTTTAAATTTAAAATTTTATTTAAATTTAAATATTTTAAAATTTTGTGTAAAGTATCAAACACATATATCACTCCTAGTAATATTTGTCTCATGATGATGATGACTAGCAATGGGAGTGATCTTGGCTTTTAAAGTCCTTCAGAGAAATGAGAAGAGAGAAATTTGACTACTGCAATTTTGTATGTGCTTAAGCTTCAGCAATACCAAATATTTCAGAACCCAGAACACAAACCAACCCAGGTCTCAATTTATTGATGAAAACAAACAAATGAAGAGATAGAGGAACTATTGGAAACTTACATGACCATTTTTAATAAGGTGTACTTACTTAAACAACCACTTCACATAGTATTTAAAGATCCATTAATATATGTTTCCATGTGGCAAGCACTGTGCTAGGCACTTCAAAATATAGGCTGCTGTTGCTTTTGTTGCTTTTTAATGTATTACGAAGAGCACGGTGCATTAAGAAGAGCCTGTCCTGGAAGTGTAGAGATGAGAACTCTAGACCCAACTCCATCACTGAGAGAAAAGCTGTGTAATTCTGGCCAGCTCACTCACCCTCTCTGGGTCTCAATTTCTGTGCAAGGATTAGACTGCCTTTTGTCTACATTTTCTTCCACTGGATCTATTTCATGTCACAGTGAAAATCTGAACTGTCGGTATTGTTGATTGCTATATCCTCTGCATCTAGAATGGTGTTTGCTACATACAAACCCATTGCAGTGGAGTCAATTCCAACTCACAGTGACCCTATATGTCAAAATAGAACTGCCTTATAGGGTTTCCAAGGAGCGGCTGGTGGATTCGAAATGCTGACCCTTTGGTTAAGAGCCGAGCTCTTAACTACTGCACCACCAGGGTTCCACCTACTACATAGAAGATGGTTAACATATATGTGTTAAAAGGTCGCTTCCTCAGTGGTGTACTCTAAGGTTTTATATGTGAGGCTTTTGCTTTAGCATAAATTAGAGTAAAAACGGGGGAACAGAGAATAAAGGTCAGGATCTGTTTCTTGAATAAGAGAACATCCTTGCCTAAAAACCAAAATCAAGTGTTATGGATTAAACTGTGTTGCCCTCAAAAGTAGACTGAAGTCCTAACAACTGGTACCTATGAATGTGACCCTGTTTGGAAACAGGGTCATCACAGGTATTAGCTAAATTAACGTGAGGTCATAGTGGAATAAGGTGGGTCCTAATCTGGTATGACTAGTTTCCTTATAAAAAGAGAAGAAGAAACAGAGAGACAGAGAGAAGAATTCCACAAGAATATGGAGGCCGAGATTGGAGTGATACATCTGCAAGCCAAGGAACGCCAAGGATTGTCAGGAACCGCTAGAAGAGAAGAAGAATCTTCCCTTAGAGCTTTCAGAAAGAGCTTGGCCCTGCCAACGCCTTGATTTTGTACTTCTAGCCTCCAGAACTGTGAGAAAACAAATTTCTGTTGTTTTAATCCACCCACTTTGTGGTATTTTGTTATAGCAGCCCTAGGAAGCTAATACACCAAACAAACAAAACAAACAAAAAATCCTATGGCACAGCCCCCACTGAATTTTATTGTGCTTCAGAAACCTCATTGCAAGCCCTGCCAAGTGTCCGCTGGGAAGGTTATATAAACAAAGCCGAGCGCTCTTAGAGAGTCCTACTTGGATCTCAAGTAATTGGGCACCCTCCCCCTTTGCATTCCTTTCCTGCCTCTTTTACTGTCACCGAAGCCTGCCCTATAAATCAGATTTAATTATCTATAAAATTTGGTGTAGAAAAGGATTTACTCATTAAAAATGTTCATCAACTTGCTACCCACGTTCCAGACTAATAGAAGCAGAAAAGGAACACCATGGAAACACCAGACGGGTTGGAGAGATAAGCAGGCTTTGAAATACCTGAACCTCAATTAAATAGCAAGTTCCAGTTTCTGTATTTGCCTTTTAAAATATCATGTCGGGAAGAAGTAAATGTCACCAAATAATCAGCCCATTTCCCCCTCTTTTCTTTTGAGGTGACCTGCTTCAACAGGTTTTTAAAAATGGGTTTTCTCAATTTACCTCCTTTGCCAGTATGTTCCCCCAAGATATTCTCCCCAGTCGTGTGCGTGTGTTTGCAAAATGTCATAATCCTCTCTGCAGCTAAATACAACGGCTCACATTTAGTCACAGAGTGAAGAGCAGTTAATTAATGAGAGCCAAGGGAGGCAGTGAGGAAACATTGGAGAAAAACGTAGCCAGTGGAAGATCATAGGGGAAATGTCTGAAGTCAGTCCAAGACAAATCTACATTCCTTAGAGATAGCCCTGGGATAGATAAATGCTGGCTGCCAACTAAATTGGATTGTGTGTGTGTGTGTGTGTGTATGTGTGTGTGTGTGTGGTTTGTGGTTTTGTTTGTTAAGGTGGTAATGGCACAGAGTGTGGGAACTTGGGAGAATGTTAGAATAACTTTTACAAGCAAAGCTCCTCTTTTAAAACTGCACATCAATTTCTGTGAAACTCTTCTTTTGTGAAAAGGCAAAAGATTTAAAGTTTCTCTCCTTTCCAGCACATGACAAGATTTTGTCGTGACTTTCCTGTATGATCAGTGTGCCAGGAAAGAAAGAAAGTGCCCACAGGAGTGGGAGGGAGAAGACACATGGAGTGGCAGCAAGGAAACCTGCCTTGCGGAGCCAGCCTTCCCTTCTGTCCCCTCACTTCCTTCCAGAGAGACTGTCTTTCCTTGACAGCGCCTGCCTCCTGTCACTTCATCCCAACACTCTTCCCAACCCTGGAAATCTGGATTTTCTTTTTAAAGAAAGATGTCTAAAGAGAAAAATAGACAGTGAACAGTCAATAAAAAATGTAGCAGAGCTTGTTGATTTGGTCCTGTCAGAAGTTTCAAGAGTTAGTCGTAAGACCCATCTTTTATTTCTAGAGACTTGCATCTTTTCACTTCAGTTTATATATCCTTTCTTGTTTATTTGTCCCTAGTGTATATATCCAAGTAAAGACATGTTATTAGGAAGGACCAGTTCCTAGAGAAGGACATCATGCTTGATAAGGTAGAGGGTCAGCAAAAAAGAGGAAGACCCTCAGCGAGATGGGTTGACACAGTGGCGGCAGCAATGGGCTCAAACATAGCAAAAATTGTGAGGATGGCACTGGACCAGGTAGTGTCTTGTTTTGTTGAATATAGGGTCATTATGAGTCAGAACCAACTCGACGGCACCTAACAACAATAAGAATGTATGTATGCTTTTGTTATTTGTTCTTACTGTCTCTTGCTAAGCCCTCCATTCTGTGATCTATCTGATCTCATGACTTTATCACAACTAACTCAAATTAGAGTTTGGAGTGTTTTAATTAAGTTTTGGAAGAATATGCTGCTCCAGTTGCTATCTGCTTATTGATAAGAAGGGTCTGTGTTCTCGGTTCACACAAAGTCTTTGAAGACTCATGCTCATGACCATATGAATATAAGAAGATTCTATGGCCACATCACCCAGGATGGCAGTCTGACCAAGTAAAGAGTCTCAGTCTTGGCACAGTGTTCAGCCAAAAATATAAATCATACTGTTGGATTGTGCTTTGCACTACAGTTATTTGCATATATGTCTCCTAGACTATGAGCAACTCATAGATAGGAATTCTGTCTTATTCATTTTGCATCATCGTCTAAAACAATGCTTAGCTTATACAGAAATTTCAATAATTTTGAAAGACTGAACCAATCAGTTTTTTGATGTTAGAGCTATGGAACCATCTTATCCATATGCAAAAGCTAAACTTTAAAACCAACAGCATTTTGACCTTCTGGATTCACCCTAGAGAAAAGAAACTGTGAGTGATGGCCCCGGTATTTTCCGTGAGCACAGTGTTCTCTATCTCTTGCTGTTCCAATTTTGTCATTATCCCTGCTCCTGTCCCAAATAGCCAAGAGTGTAAACCTATTCTCATATTGCTGAGTTGTCAGTAAAGAAGATCTTTGTTTCATTCAAATGAATATCTACTAAGTCTGAAATTCTGGACCACTCAACTTTTACTCACAGTGTGAGTGCATGTATTAGGAATGGCAGTAAGGCAAGGAGTTGTAGATCAGAAGAAGGAGGAGGACAGGAAGGGGAGAACCAGAGAGAGTGGAAAGACCTTGTTCATTCAATCCTTATTTATTGTCTGCTTGCTGTAAGCCAGGTGTTGTGCTGGGCTCCTACAAAACAATGGCGAATAGTACCTGTTCTCAAAGAGCTAACAATTTAGTGGGGATGGTTGTATATGAACCTGGTAGCCTTACTGATTTCACTGCCCTGAAAATCATGCCATATAAGTGGTTGCTTACGGCCTGGGGCTGTTATCCTCGTGTCAAGGGTAACTGATAACAAATGAAATCTCCCAGAACTTGAGCCATGAGCTTGACTGTTAGTTATGCAGTGTTGAGCACTATGATCATTCTTCCACACCAATAGGCTTGCTGCCACTGTCCAAATGAATAACAGATATACTCCTTAGGCAGTGGGAGAATCTAATGAAATCCAATATCGGGGCCAGTAAGAAGCACCAGGCAGCCATCATTCTCTTTCTAAATTATGCAAATATGGCAGTTGGCATTCATAGGCAGAGAATACTGACCCCTCCATTGAATGACTAATGGAGCCCCAAAGCCTGCTCTGTCCTAGAAATATCCCCCTCAAACCAGCCACAAAACTCTTAATGTCACTCTATGAAAAGCACTTTCACCGTGGAGCCAACAGACGCCTAGAAAGAATAATGGTGAGATACTGTGCATTATCAGGAGTTAGCCTATTTAATTAACCCATTACCTTCCTTTCTAGAACCTCCTACTCACTTCTACCTCCTCTATGCTCAAGTAACTGAAAGTCAAAGACTGGATGGGGGAGGAGGGAGCAGTGCGTAATCCTTAATGGGGGAAGCACATCTGGTTTTTTCACAAGGCTCAAGGGTATCTCAGTGGGGAATCCGGCTTTGCTGTGGCAATCTGAAAAGAAAACATAAAGAAGGAAAAGAAGTGCTGAAGACAAATTTTCCTCACATCACAGTTTTGTGAGCAGCCCTATCTGCAAGGGATAGCTCTTCTACTAAAATCTCAGCCCTGGTTCTGAGTTCCCTAGAACGGCTGCTGCAGGCACAAAACTGCCTTTAAGATGCTTGACAATCTAACCCATGCCATTCCTCTCTGCGTAGCAGCTACACTAAGTGACATCCGAACGTTCATAATGAGGAGACATCTGCATACACACTGGTTTTGAAACATAAAGCACTGGAGGAGTTATGAGCTGTCAATCACTTCAGCTGTCCTTGGCCCTGTGTTTATTCAAAACTAATTTTCAAGGCTGCAGGAAGTGTTGTTAGTAACTGATGAGCAAGTTTGAACACTGAGAATGAGGAATGATTGATGTTCTTTTAGGTAAACTGGGAAACTCTTCATCCACTAGAGGCAGCCACAGCTCAGGATGCTGATTGAGTTCTGACACGGAGAGTGAGTGATGAGTGGTGTGTAATGTTTGCTGAAAACTAGACGCTATGACAACAGTGTGAAGAGGAATCCCCCCAACACAAATCCTATGGCTCCACACAAGCAGCTTAATAGCCCTGATGGCTTGAATTGATACATAGCCAGAACCCCAGTCAGGATCAACTTTACTCTTCTGGTGGAAGAGACTGTAAAAGCAAAGACTCGTTAATTGGTAATAAAATCCTCTTTGATTTACTAATTGGCTGGTAATTTGGGGATTTTCTAATGTGAATGTTTAATTCAGAATATTTTCCACCCTGTCATATTTCCAGTATTATTAGAGAAAAGGACTGGAGTTATTAGAATCATTAAAACTATTAGAATAAAGAAAATGTGGGTCCTATTTTGGGATTCATGTCAGGAAATCCACAGCCCAGAAATATTCTCCACAGTCAGCTTTCCTGAATCTGGATCCCAGGATTCAGAATGCTGACCCAATACAAAACCAGGCTCTCTGGCAGCTGCAGAAAATTCTTTTGTTTATTGTCCATTGACTTGCTGGCTCACAAGCCATGGCAACACCCCATCATTTCTCTACTCAAACTCCTAACCAAGCCTGCCACCCACCCATATTCTGCTTGGATATATGCATTTAATAGCCCTTAACTGGAGCATGTTCTTCACTAGGCATGAACCTAGTTGGCGCTAAAGATACAGTGATGGACAAACAAAAATGCTCCCTATCTCCACAGAGCTCACAATCCAGCAGTAGACAGAGACATTGAATATAATATACCTACTTCCAAAAGTGCTGTGAAGGATAAGTTACACAGGGTGTTATAAAAAGAATAATGAAGGGAACCTAAAAGAGATATGGAAGGCCTCTCTGAGGAAGTAATATGTAAGCTGAAACCTGAAGTTTGACTAGGAGAAGGTCAAGCAAAAGGCAAAAGGCGGCTGAGTGAGGTAGCATTCTAGGAGGAATGATCAGCATATGCTAAAACTCGGTGACTAGAAAAGTTTGACATGTTAGAGGAAGTGAAGGAAAGGAATACCACCACTGATAAGACTTATTTTCTTTTGGCAACTGAGGCCATTCAATTTGATGTTACCCCTTTTCTCTGTTGTTTTTTTCCCCCCTTCAAACACTACCAAAAGGAATCTCTTCTTCATCTTAAAGGCTAAAGTCTTTAAGTTGGCTGTGTATTCTGTCCCCTTTCACTAATTCTGGATTACCACTCCAATACTTATTCATCAGCATCTTTGGGCTCCTTTTTCTGGCTTCATACATATATATTATATATAATAACAGTGATAGTGAAATAGGGTAATCTGGATATTAATTTGTGACTTGTACTCACTGCTGTAGAAGACTTGAAGTATTGGGAAAGGACTTTTCCCCTCTCCTCTCCTCCCCACAAGGAGCCCTGGTGGTGCAGAGATTAAGCGTTCAGCTGCTAACCAAAAGGTCAGTGGTCAGCAGTTCAAATCCACCAGCTGTTCCAAGGGAGAAAGATGTGGCAGTCTGCTTCTGTAAAGATTACAGCCTTGGAAACCTTATGAGGCAGTTCTACTCTGTCCTATAGGGTGGCCATGAGTCAGAATCAATGCAACGGCAACAGGTTCTCCTCCTCATCCCTTTTCATGGAAAGGACAGCCAGGCCTTTATGTTCTAATGTCACTTTTCTTCTCCATTGGAGGGCAATTAATAGCATACTTTTATCTCAGTAGCCCCATGAAGATCCTCTGTTTTGTAAGATGTGGGCCCATTCAAGAAAAGGTGACTTGGGTTGGGGAGAAGGACCCATTTGCCTTGTTGGAAACTTATTAACACTTCTTTGCCATTCCTCTACTGAGGAACCTATAATGAGACACCATGATCTATAAAATTCAGCCCAAGACTGCAGCTCAATCCCTAGTCTATGCAATATTGAACCCCAAACCTCCTCTGCAACCATTCCTCCCCATGGCCAATTTCACTCTCGATATCAAATCCTACCCCATAAGCCTTGCCTACCCTGTAATTCATCTCTTGTCTCTCTCTTTTCCTTTGTGTTGTCTCCCACACCCACTCTTCCACGTCACTCTTTTTTTTCTTTAATCTCTCATTTTCCTGATGTTCCATAGTGCTTATTGTCTATTCCAGGCATGTCATTGCTTACACCCTCTTGTGTATAAAACAATTAGAGAACAATGCATGTATTTTTTTCTCCTCAACTAATTTAGAAACTCCTTGATTTCAGAGATAAAGTCTCATACTCCTTTGAATCTCTTCCAGTGACTACTGCAATGCTGGATTCATGGCAAGCACTCAAAAATAAAAACTTTTTAAATCAAATAAAATCATTTGGCATCCAGTCTAAGTACAATGCCATGCTGAGTGCTATAAGGGTTTATAAAAGACACATCAGCCTAAGCCAACTCATCTTTCCAGCCTCAGCTTACACATAGTACTTGGTGCCTTCTTTGAATCTAAGTCCAGAGTAGATACCCCTTTTATGTGTTGCCAAAGTAATCTGTACTCCCTATTCTAGTTGTCATCTGGTCAATTTATGGCCACCCTATGCATGTCAGAGTAGAACTGTGCTCCACAGGATTTTCAAAGGCTGATTTTTCAGAAGTAGATCACCTGGCCTGTCTTCCGAAGTGCTTCTGGGTTGACTCAAACCATTAACCATTTGCACCACCCCATAGTACATCACTTCATATAGCAAGAGGCTTTACTATTTAAAAAACTCATTTACTAGCCTTTTCCTCCAGGTGAAAGTTCCATGAGGCTGGGTCCATGTTTGACTTACTCATTATTTAATCTCAATGCCTAGTGTAGTGGCTATCCCATGGTAGACACTCAGTAAGTATTTGCTGAATAAATAAATGAATAAAAAATTTACTGACCTCAAGGCACAAATGATCTAGTTATTGAAACAGAAGAAATGCTTAAATGATGTACATACATATTGATTATATATGTTTATATATATTAATGTTTATCTGTTTAGTCATTTTCCTCTAAGGCTAACTATTGTGGTTTTAACATACTTTTGATATGATAAGAGCTCCTGATAGTGGTAGCTGATAAACTGTAAGGCTAAAAACAGTAATTATTCAAATTTGTAGATTCTTGAGAGATATTAGCAGATCATAAAACATAGCCAGGTACTCACCTCATGCCCCTACATGAACATTCACTCCTTATGGTTCTTGTCTTCTGGGCTACTCTTAGCAGTGATTTGTCCTTTATTCCTAGTTAAGGCTACCTCTCAAACGAAATGTATTCACGCTTGTGTTAAGTAAAAACACTCATGAGAATCGCTTTCATGTCTGTGTTTCTGTGAGTTGAAAGAGTTTTGTAAAGACCCACTTAAGATGGCAGAGGTCTTTATGGGCCACCAGAATCTTTTCTCTACTTCTAAATAAGACTGCATCAAAACCTGTATTCCAAAAGCATGAGTACTGAGTATAGTTTAAAATATTTGCAATGAGGAAACATTCCTGAGTAAATTCCTCCTTCCATTAAACTTTAAATCTAAGATATTTTCTTCTTTATAACTTGATTATAGATGACAATCATTACTGAATGCTGCCTGCTACTTTCTAGCTGTCTATCAACAACGAACATTATTTGAAATTTACTAAGTCCCACCTTGGGGTTGCAAGGACAGATAGAAGATTTTGGCACCGTAGCAGTTCATTTGTTTTTTTCATTGAACAGATAATTAAGGAGCATCTATAATGGGCCAAATACTGTGCTAGCTGCCAGGGATTTAGCAGGAGCAAGAGAGACCTTCCCAAGGTCTCTACCCCAACACAGAGAGACAAGTCCAGGAATCCTCTTTTCTCTTTACTTGGCATCTTTTACACAGTTGCCCAAGACATTCAGTATCTACCTACTGATCATCTACCTTTATGATTATGAATGCAACTATGAGGTTTCAGATACCAAATAAAGTCTTATCATTATGTCTGAATTTCCCTAAATTACTTTCTGTATCCTTAATTTGTGATACCTTAGTGTGTTACTTTAGCAACACAGAGAAGGAGCATCTGTGTTATCTGTACTGTTAGTCAAAATTTATGTATCTGCTTTATCTGCCTGAAGAGATTATAAGCTCCTAGAGGACAGGGTCCTTAACTAAGACCTCATTGTGTCATGAAAAGTAGCATGCCTTGCACGTAAGAGGCAAATGCTACTTACTCTGTGGATTTTTTATCTTGGACTTCAATTCAGGAACAATTCTACAGATACCTGCTGCAACTGTAGTGCATCAGCAGGAGCTCATCCTGATTGAATGAACCATAAAAATAAAAATGAAGACACCTTGTTTCCAGCTGATCCTATTAAATCCCACTCCTGGAATTTCTACACATTTCTACATTAAACGGGGGAGGGAGAGGGCTATACATTTCAGTGAGTACCAATAAGGAATTACCTAAAAAAAAAAAATAGAAAATGAGGAGTACTCACTCCCCAGTGGAAAGACTATAGGGACATGTTCGGGGAGATGTGTATACCTGAGATCTGACCTCCGCAAGTTCATTTGTTCCGTCTACAAGGTGCTGTGCTTGGTACCAGGTTGCAAGGAAGATCAAGATGACCTTCTGTCCTTACAAGACTATCAGGTTAGTGAGTTGCCATTAGGGCTACACTACCTTAGTTGGCAGGAATGATGCAGGGCAAGTGTCCTTGGCCCCTAACACCTGGGACTTTGCATATCCAGCTATCAGGGAAGGAACATTCTTTACTATTAAATTATAAAGGATATTCTCAGCAACTCCTTGCTTGGGAAATGAGCATTCTTGGAAGATTGTTATAAACCATGGTTTTTAAACTCTGCTCCTGGGAGCACTGAGATTCTCCAGATGTGCCCCTAGGGGCCCTGTGTGGTGGCCTGTAGCCCTAGGGAGGTGTCTGAGGAATTCTTCAGTCATGCCACCCTCACTTCAACTTTAGAAGCTCCATTTAATGTGTGTGTGTGTTTTCATATTAGAGTTTAGTGTGAAGTTTTTTTGTTTTTGTTTTTTTTGGATTGGGGGAGATTCTGCAGCTTTACACAGTGGCCTAAAAACAACAACAAAAAAAAAAAACAGTTGCCTAAAAAATGCAACACTTGATATATGTACATGATTTATCTATTTCTGTTCGAGATTCATATTGAATTTCAATGATACGCAGCACTGGATGTGAGAGAAAGTTTTTTGCTTGTTCAATTTTTTTGTTTGTTTGTTTTTATTATTTGGCATTTATTTATGCAAGTTAGTGTCATGCAGATTACTTCTCTAGTAGGTCAGGGTGCTAAGTGGTACTGTGGAATAAACATTTAGAAAATGCAAAGCTACTTATCAAAACAATATTGTTAGTTAGTTTTCTCCAAGAACAGCCAATGGAACTGGACATCACTGTCAAATAACGTTTCTAGCCCTGGAAGCAGAGCCCACATTGAAGGAAAACATGTACCAATTTTGACAGCAACCCTAAATATACAGAGTGTTTATGTAAGGTAAAGATATGGTCATTTCCAAAGGTAGTTTAAAATTCGACGAAACTAAAATCCCGTATTATTCATTATTTGAATTCTCTCGTGCATTTTTGCAACCTCCCAGTACCCACTGTGAACTACCACTAAAGGGAAATTTAGATGTGTAATTCCCATTAACAATATGACAGAAACAGCAACTGTGTAACTAATTCCCCACATTGTGTGTGTCTTCTTCTGCTCACACTGCACTGAACACATTCCTTCGTGAGTCTGAAAGGAAGCAAACCACACACCATCCCTGTGAAAAGTAGAGCGAATTCAGAAATCGCTGTGATTGTGTTGGGCACCAGAAACAGGGTCGAGTCTTGGACGTTTTGTGTGCTGTGTGCTGGAGCCATTATCTCTCTGTATGCGCAGGATACTAATGCTGGCATCTAATTAGCATTACGAAACTGATTGACTCTCAGTAAGGTCAGTACAAAGCAGAGAAATACATGCTGATGTGATCTATTAGGTCATTTATTTAATAAATTATTAAGGAAGGAAAGTCAGTCTGGCATTTTCTCGAGACTATTCCCCTTGGTAGGTGACTGAACTACAGAGAAATTCAGATGGGTGCAACACTACATTAAAAGCCCCCTAATCAAAACAGAGAGCATAAAAACAGTTGAGCATTGTCTAATGGACAATTTATCATCCAAACAGATGCATTCATTAAGGGAAAAATTACCTTCAAATATCAGTAAAATAAATTGGGTCTACTCTGAATTCTTATTTCTGCAACGAGAATGTTTCAAACTATAGAAACAAGTATATAAAAGATGCTTCACTGCGCGATCAGGACATTTTAGGCATTTAAGTTTACCATGCAAAGCTGTTTGAGCTGCTTGACAATGGTAAATCAAGCAAATATGGAACGTTCCAACTGATAATGTCTTTCTGAGCCAATTATTTCTCTCCTATATTTCAAAGACAGAGGCTGTTTCGCTACTTCATGGCTATTGTTATTATTAATGCTACACCTACTACTAATAAGAAATCATCTTCTGCTTTGCCTTAGCAATGTGGTCTCCAATCTCTCATCACTGTTTTCCCTTCTGTGGCAGAGAAACACATCTCTCAAGCGCAGAGCCAAGAGACGGGCCCCCTCACACCGCCTCTCCTCGTGTGAATTCTTGGTGCTAAGCTAGCAGTCAGACAGCAAAGGAATTGCTCCTACAGCTGGTGGCCTGAGTGAGCTCCACCAGGTTGCTGCTTGCTCTGAAATTAACACTGAGAAGCAGCACTGTGATTGCCCTAAGGCCCCAATCCAGCCACTAAATTGAATAAAGAACTTTCATAAATAAACAGGCTAAGCAGTAGCTCACTGAGCTATGGCCCTCAGGCACATGGAAACCTTCTCTTTTCCCTGTGAGTGAAGCTGCAGAAAGCTGCTCTAAACTTACTGATGCTGGTGACAGTGAAGACGATAAAGGCTCTCGTTACAGAGCACCTACTACGTGAGAAGCACTGTGCTAGGCCTTTTCTTACGTTATCCTTAATCCTTGTAACAACCCTGCCTGTGAGTGTTATCACCATTTTACAGATTAGAGAGTCATTTTACAGAGTCAGACACCAAAATCTTCCCACTACACACACTGCCTCTTTGCTTACTGGTCCCCGACCATAGCCTAATGAACTTTTGGGCCATTTTATTTTGCATATGACAAAAGAGAGGCAGCAAAAGGTACAGTGAACGCCATAAGTTCATGGCTAAACAGGCTGGTTTGGACACCCATGTAGGGTTTTAGTCTGTTGAGCCAGTCTACCTCTATAGAGAGAGAGAGAGAGACACTGCAGTGACAAGGGCCAATATTCTGTTGTCAGTCTGACCTGGGGTTGTATCTGGCTGTGTGATCTTTGGGAAACTGGTTAACTTCATTTATTTCATTTGTGAAATAATAAGTAATAGCCAAATTTATTAATCACTATGTACAAAACACTTTATAATATATAAAGTCACTTAATCCTCAGAAGAACTATATTATTAAGTCTAAATTATAAACCTGAATTTAAAAAATAAATAATGGCTGTGGAGTCAGCTTTGACTCATGGCAACCCCATGTGTGTCAGAGTAGAACTGTGCTCCATAGGGTTTTCAGTGGCTGATTTTTTGAAAGTAGACCACCAGACCTTTCTTTCGAGGTATCTTTGTGTGGATTCAAACCTCCAACCTTTCATTAGCAGCCAAGCATGTTAACTTATGTACCACCCAGGGAAGAGAAGTAACTTGGCTAGGAAGTGCCAGAGCAGGGATCCTAACTCAGGAACTCTGACTCTGCATCCTGGGGCTATGGCTATCTGATGCCACCCTACCTCACATGGTTGTTTTATACATCAGAGATTATATATTGTATATGAACTACATGTTTATATATAATATGGCTTATTGCCACTGTGGCCATATTTTAAAGACCTTTAAATATCAAAGATTTAATAATAATAACTACATTATTATAATTGTTTAGTGAAAGCCAACTTTGTAAACAAGGCCAGGTATATGCCATAGAAAATTGCTGTGTTACTAAAGAAAAAACTAGCTCCCTAGGAGATGTTTTCATTTAAAATGTGTATATAAGTGAAATAAAATGGCACACACTTTGAGAAAAGGAAGTGTGTCTTAGGCATCTTGCTAGCGCAGAAAGCATTACCTTGCATTTAATGATTAACCCAAATTGCATTGGAATAGAAAGAAAATAAGCATAACCATTGTGCATATATTTTAGTCATTCCTTCATTAAGCTATGTGTCAGGCCTTGACCAATACCCTGGGGATGCAAAGATGAACTTGACATGGCCCCTATTCTTGCAGGGTCTACAATATAGTTGTGATATGGAGGAGTGTATAGGAGGAAGTGGCTTACTCTGCCAAAAAATACAAATCTATCGCCGTCAAGTTGATTCCAACTCATAGTGACCCTATAGGACAGAGTAGAACTGCCCCCATAGGGTTTCCAAAGAGCAGCTGATGGATTTGAACTGTCAAACTTTTGGTTAGCAGCCAAGCTCTTAACCACTGCGCCACCAAAAAAAAAAAAAACACCAAACCTGTTGCCTTGGAGTCAATTCTGACTCATAACAACTGTATACCAACCCTATAGGACAGAGTAGAACTGCCTCATAGGGTTTCCAAGGAACAGCTGGTGGATTATAACTGCTGACCTTTTCTTAGCAATGGTAGCACGCCTTCAGCTCCAAACCACCGTGCAACCAGGGCTCCACACTGCGCCACCAAGGCCCCTTTATTCTGCCTGGGTACATTGAAAAAGTCCTATTCAAGGAGGAAATTTTCAAGAGCCGTTATGAAGGGCAATTAGGAGATAGGTAGGTAAACAAAAAGGATTTTATGTGCAACAGTCATATAAGTACAGCTTAAAACGTCAACATTTACATATGGCAACTTTGTGTGTGTATGTACTTTACTAGAGCAAAAGAAGTATACTGATTACCGGGCTGGTGGGCAGTATAAGCTTTCAAAATTAAGGCTAGAAAGATAAACTGTGGTCAAATTTCAAAGAGCTAATATGCATACTAAGGAGTTTGTACTCTAACTATAAGCATTAAGGGGCCATTGACTTTTTCTAATTAGGAAAAGTGATACAATGACTTTCATGTTTTAGGAAAATAACTCTGGCATAAAGATCAGCTAGAGACTAGCAAGCAAAAAATAAGTCTTGAACTAAGGCAGAAGCCGTGGTGATGGTGAGGACTGAATAGAGCCACGAGCTCATAGTTGGATGTGGAAGGCGTGGGGATGGGAGAAGTCCAGGATGATTATCAAGTCTTTGACTTGGGGGTCTGCTGGATTGTGATGCCATTAATATGACTTGCTTCGGGCTGCCATAACAAAGTACCACAAACCATGTGGCTTAAAACAACAGCAATGTATTGTTTTACAGTTCTGGAGGCTAAGAGTCCAAATTCAGGGTGTCATTAGGGCTGTGCTCTGTCTAAATGCTCTAGGGGACGATCTTTCCCTGTCTTTTCCAGCTTCTGGTGGTCTCAGGCATTCCTCAGCTTGTGGCTGCAAAACTCCAACCTTTGTCTCTGTTTTCACATGGCATATAAGGAACAGTGGGGAAGCACCAGCTCTGAGGAGTGGACAATGGGTTTGGTTATGAACATGTTCATTTTGGTGTGTTTGTGAGCAATTGATCTGGGAATGTCTGCTCAAGTTTAGGAATGAAGTGAGGGATGACACTAAAGAGTTGGTCATTATCAGCAAATAGGTGGTTTACTAAGACCTGGCAGTGGGACTTAGCAGAAATGATGATTATCTGAAATGACAGAGGCTCAAGAAGTCCGACTTTAGCACTGCTGTTCTATCCCCCTCACTAAGCGAATACACTCCTACCGGTTCTACTACAATATTTCCAAATGTTTACATTTATTTCAATTTTAAATTTATCAGTAAAGAGAAAGTCCCTGAAGTACTCAAATTATAGGACTGTGTGCTTTCTTCTCTTCCAGCTCCTACCTTTTGATATAGTCTCTTTGTCAAGGGCATCTTGTTGATAGAGAGATGCTGGCAGATGTGAAATGGCATCCTTTATTATGAGAACTAAGATTTGGCTTGAAAATGACTAGGTTAGGGTGGTAGATGCAAATCACATGTCTTAATATTATCATGGGGGGAAATTCTAAGGACTAATCTTGTTTTCTCACAAGGAGAAGGAAGTGTAGCCCCCTGGTTTAAAGAAATGCTCAGTGTGATAACAGAGCTAACCTCTTACTTCTCTGGGCTTTAATATTTACATCTGAATTATGAAAGGTTGAACTGTGTCTTAGTTACCTGGTGCTGCTGTAACAAAAAAAATACCACAAGTGGGTGGCGTTAAAGAACAGAAATTAATTTTCTCACAGTTTTGGAGGCTTGAAGTCCTCCAGGGCCTCAGCTCTAAGGAGAAGAGGCCTGGTGGCTCTGCGGCTAGACGTTCAGCTGCTAACCAGTCTGTCGGCAGTTCAAATCTACCAGCTGCTCCTTGGAAACCCTGTGGGGTAGTTCTACTCTGTCCTACAGGGTCTCTATTGACTTGATGGCAACGAGTTTTTTTATTTGTTGGCTTTTTGTTTTTGTTTTTTTTTTGCTCTAAGGAGGGGTCCTTTTTTGTCTCTTTCAGCTTCTAGTTGTTGTTTGCCGTGGAGTCGATTATGACTCATACTGACCCTATAGGACAGGGTAAAACTTCCCCATAGGGTTTCCAAAACTGTAATCTGTATGGAAACAGATTACCACATCTTTCTCCTATGGAGTGGCTGGTGGGTTTGAACTGCCTACCTTTTGATTAGCCGCCGAGCGCTTAACCACTGTGCCACTGGGGCTCCTTTAGCTACTAGTAGTTGCCAGCAATCGTTGCTATTCCTGGGCTTGTAGATACATTTGCCTCCTCCTTCACATGATGTCTTTCCCTCTGTGTCTATATTCTGCTCTTTTTATAAGACACTCAGAAGGGATTAGGTGTAAAACCTACCCTAATCCGGCATGGCCTCGTTAACATAACAAAAGAAAACCCCTGTTTCCAAATAGGGTTGTATTTACAGGTACTAAAAAAAACAAAACAAACCCACTGCCATTAAATCAATTCCAACTCAGAGCGACCCTATAGGACAGAGTAGAACTGCCCCATAGGATTTTCAAGGAGCAGCTGGTAGATTTGAACTGCAGACCTTTCTTTTACCAGCCATAGCTCTTAACCACAGCTTTACCAGGGCTCCTTTACAGGAACAGGAGTTAGGATTTCAATATAAATGTAGGGGGACACAATTTAATCCATAACAGGCTGGGTGATTTCTAAAGTATGTCATAGCTCAAACAGTCTCTGAGATATGCTGTGGTAACAAAAAATTTCAAATCTCAGTGTATTTCTCACACTTAGCTACATGTCCCTGGTGGGTAGGTGTTAAAGACTCTGACCCACATAGTCACTCAAACCCAGGTTAAGGGAGGCTCCGTAGCCTTGGAGCTGCACTGCCTGCAACATGTGGCCTTTTATCGCCGGGATAAGAGAGAGTGCAGAGGATTTTGCACAGGCAACTAAAGGCCTTGGCCTGGAGGTGGCATGGGTCATTTCCACTCACAGCCCACTTTCCTGTGAGGAGACAAGGAAGTGCCATTCTTCCATGTGTTCAGAGGAGAGAACAGGATATGGATGAACACTTGAGTCTCCAATACCTGGGACAAGAGAAAGAACTACATTGAGGTGTCTAGAACATTCTGTGCCCTTAGACTTTCTAGTAGAGAACTTGTGAAGTGGATGAACAATGCTAGCCAGCAAGACAAAGTGAAGAGAATCTTTTTTTTTCCCCCCCTCTATCCAAAGTCCTCTTAAGGGAAAAAAATCTACACCATCTGAAAAAATTACAGCACAAGCACTTAGTATGAAGAGCAGACTACCAGTCCATATTTGGTTTGTTTTTGAGAGTTTGTCATTTAAAACAAATAGGTAATTTCCACTGAGCAAGGTTTTTTATGTTCTTTATACTTAAAGTCCACTTCTAAATTTGAAGGTTTTATTTAGTGCTAGAGCCAAATCACATTTCAGCAATAGCTACATTGAATAACATGGACTGCTTTGATTTCTCCCATCTAAGTTGAAAAAGTTGTCACAAAACACCAACAGATTCAAAACAGCTCTCAAAATGACTTTTGTTAAAGGCAGATTCCTGAACTATTCATCTGTGTTAAAATGCATTTTGCCTTGAATCATATGTCATGTTGCCAGCAAAGAGTTGTTTCCATGCCAACTCGTTTGCAACACGAGGGAAAAAAATCAAAGCTACCAACATCTGGAAGATGTCAGTACTGATGTAAACCACTTGCAATGAAAAACACAGGACTGTAAGGGTCTGCCAAAGAGACCCTATATATGGGGGTAACATTTTATTATATAATTGTCTAACAATGCATTCCTATTCCTTTTTTTGACTGTTTTCTTGATCTCAACTCTATTCCAGAAAAGGCTTGCATAAAAAAAATTAATAGGCTTCCTATGCAGTGCTTTTGTTATAAAGCCAGCGCATTTTTCTGACTTGAGCTTTTTAACAAGCCACTTAATTTTATACATATTTTTAAAAGTGGGACAAAAAACTATTGTTTCACTTCTACAACTTTTCCTTTCCATCTGTGGTCTTGCAAAGTCTCTTTTTAAATACTCTATCTATCAGTAAGATAAATGAGACCTAGTGCCTCAAACAATGAATTTCATGACCAGCAGTTCCAACATACTTCTCTTTCTCCTGTCTTTCTTTATCTCTTTATGTGTATGTGCACATGCATGCATGTATATCTATCTCTGTATGTCTCTAAATGAAATGGATTCATTTATTTGTTTTCAGATGTGTCTGGTGATCTGCTTCCGAAAAGTCACAACCCTATGAAGCAGTTCTACTCTGCACACACGGTGTTGCCATAAGTCAGAATCGACTTGATGGCAACCAACAACAGCAATAAATAATAAGGAATGGCACAAGCTGGCCAGAGTGGCTTTTTGGAAATAGTATCCTATGGTCAAAGAATCTAGAGACAATAAATTTCAAGATGATGCCTAATTCTGCCAGAACAGCTTCAGTCTTTCCACAGGTAACAAGGATCCACTGACTACACTTAATTCATAGTGGAAAAGCATAGGTGTTTCATGTCCTCACTTAAAAATGTAACACCAAGAATTGACGGAATACCAATTAAGATGTTTAAACAAATGGACATAATGCTGGAAGTGCTCACACATCTATGCCAAAAAATTTGGGAGAGAGTTACCTGGCCAACCGACTAGAAGGATCCATATCTGTGCACATTCCAAAGAAAGGTGGCCCAACAGAATGCGGAAATTATCAAACAATACCATTCATATCAAATGCAAGTAAAAATTTTGCTGAAGATAATTCAAAAACAGTTGCAGCAACACATCAACAGGGAACTGCCAGAAATTCAAGCCAGATTCAGAAGAGGTCTTGGAACAAGGGATATCTTTGCTGATGTCAGTTGGATCTTGGCTGAAAGCAGAGAATACCAGAATGACATTTACCTATGTTTTATTGACTACGCAAAGGCATTTGACTACGTGTATCATAACAAATTATGGATAACTTTGGGAAGAATAGGAATCCCTGAACATTTAATTGTGCTCATGCGGAACCTGTACATAGACCAGGAGGCAGTCATTTGAACAGAACAGGGGGAAATTGTGTGGTTTACAATCAGGAAAGTTGTGCGTCAGAGTTATACCCTTTCACCATACTTACTCAATCTGAGCCAATAATTGGAAAAGCTGGACTACATGAAGGAGAATGTCACATCAGGATAAGAGGAAGACTCACTAACAACCTGCGATGACACAACCTTGCTTGAAGCACTTACTGATCAAGATCATAGCCTTCAGTATGAATTACAGCACAACATAAAGTAAACAAAAATCCTCACAACTGGACCAATAAGCAACATTCTGGTAAACAGAGAAAATATTGAAGTCATCAAGGATTTCATTTTACTTGGATCCATAGTCTACATCCATGGAAGCAGCAGTCAAGAAAGCAAATGACGTATTGCATTGGGAAATCTGCTTCTAAAGACCTCTTTAAAGTGTTAAAAAGCAAAGATGTCACTTTGAGGATTAAGCTGCACCTGACTCAAGCCATGGTATTTTCAATAGCCTCAAAAGCATGTGAAAGCTTGACAATGAGTGAGGAAGACTGAGGAAGAATTGATGCCTTTGAATTATTGTGTTGGCAAAGAAAGTTAATATACCATGGACTACCAGAAGAATGAACAAATCTGTCTTGAAAGAAGTACAGCCAGAGTGCTCGTTGGAAGCAAGGACGGCAAGACTTCATCTCACGTACTTTGGACATGTTATCATTAGGGACCAGTCGCTGGAGAAGTACATCATGCTTGGTAAAGTAGAGGGTCAACAAAAAGAGGAAGATCCTCAATGAGATGGACTGACACAGTGGCTGCAACACGAGGCTCAAACATAGCAAGGATTATGAGGGTGGCACAGGACTGGGCAATGTTTCATTCTGTTGTACGTAGCATCGCTATGAGTTGGAACCAACTAGACAG
Organism: Dugong dugon; assembly: GCA_030035585.1. NCBI lineage: Eukaryota > Metazoa > Chordata > Mammalia > Sirenia > Dugongidae > Dugong > Dugong dugon. Next base: position 133,283,621 of record CM057462.1, read on the forward strand.
CACCTAACAACAACACAGGTTTTTACTAAGCCTTATCAGATTGTAAAGACGCAGTGGGTCCTGTTAACAGAAATAGCTTGTATTCCTCACCCCTGCTTACTCGAGTATGACCTTAGATTCTTCTCAAAGTCCCTCTTGTCCCCCAAATATTTTGAGGAATATGTCTCATCTATGTGTTCAGAAAAACTCCAGGCAGCTATATTCTCAAAAATGCCTTTCTTCTTCTCCTGCTCCACTCACCTTCACCTCTAATAGCCATCATTTCTTGCCAGAAACCAGGTCTGCCAGCAAGCATGGCTGCCTCCCACCAACAGGCTAGGGCTCCAAGGTGTCAAAGCTGCCCTGGTATCTATTGCGAAGTGAGGAAGAATCTCCCTGTTGCCGTATCCTCCACTGAAAGTGTACTCAGTATTATTTGTCACCTCTATTTTTACAGAATATTGGTGGAACAGTTTTTAAGGGTTTTTTTTTTTAAATGCCTCTCTGCTTTCTATGGGACTCATACATGAGTCCTGTGGGACTTGGGTCAGTGCTAATCCATGAGTTAAAATCCCATGTCACTATACTGTATTCTGCGTCTTCCCTCCCTGCTACTGATGCTATGGACATGTTTTCTTACTGTGTCAACCTAGTCTTGCCTGGCTTCTCTTCCTTTTGAATGAGTTCTTTCTCAAGAAGTTCATTGTTCTCTCTTGCAGACCCATCCCATGTCAATTTGCCAGACATACCCAAGTAAGCCAAGATTAAATGCTAGGTTGGAGTCAACTGCAAAGTAGTTAGAACATCTATTGATTTACAAAGGTCAGAGGTCTTCTGAGTCATTTTCAGAGAGGACTCTTCTTTTGGAACATGTTGGTTCCTTCAGGCCTTCTACCCTGGGCCCTCACTATCATTGCAAATGGATTATGGACATGGTTCTGTGTAATTCCTTAATATGAATATATTCTTCTTTCCCTGAAAAGACACAGCAGTGGCCCCTCGAGGCATCTTTGATTCTTAACATATTGACCTTCCTGATCTCTTGCTCACAGCTGAATTCTAGCCAGAGTTGTAGCTGTTCTTTCCCCGATGTGTAGATTCATCCCTGTCTTCGGCTTTGAGGCCTAAACTTGTTCCTATGTGTTGGGTGAGAAGTGAGTGAGCTAGAGAGCCCTAATTCAACAACTCAAGTGACTCTGCATCATACCCTTCATTCTAAAACCAAATCTGAAACCATATGTCCAGCTTGCAGCTCTCTCAATCCCTTTTTCCTCTCAGGAATCCTGTTGCTAACCATGTGCAGACAGGCCTCACAAATAACATCTACTACCTCCTCTCTCTCTGCCCACTGTCTGCTCCCATCTGTTATATCTTGCTGAACTCCTGAAGCATTCTGGATGTTTCCTTCCTAATCTTTCTGAGACATTTGCCCCACTTGCTGCTAAGTTTGCTTTGACCCACTGCCTTACCCTTGTGACTGTGCCTGGTTTCCAGTTTCCAGTCCCTGTGCTAGTCTGTCCCACCAGTTCAGGCAATGGAGTCCCTCAGATTCCAACCTAGGTATTCTAATCTTGGACAGTAAAGCAACGGAGTATTTTAGTGAAGCCAGACCTATATGAGAGGTCACACATAAACTGTCAGGCCACACGCAGCTGGCAAACAGATTTTGCTGCATCCACACAGTGTTTTAGAAATACTTGAGTCAGTCTTGAAAATTGGTAGATCTTATATAAAAACCCTGATTTCCAGCTTCTCTTGAGAAATCAGAAGCTCTCACAATATTGGGCTTAAATTCCCTCATGGTAACAATCAGCTAGAGCTTAGTAATGTTTCCCCCTAAAGGACACATGCCACCTAGTACAAAACAGTCTTTACCACTCCTTATGACACAAAGCTTACTTCACATCACCCTGGCATGGACGGTTTTCTCACAGTATAGAAACATTCCTCTGTAACCTTGTCTCTATCAAAAAGATAAAAACGAACAAAAGAAAGAGAAGTCCTTGTATTTGAAGAAACATGTGAAGGAGGGACTATTGTGCATGAGTCTGTGCATGGGTGTGTGTAAGGGAAGAACAGTCATACTTGTTTAATAACAACGAGAATGTATGTGTCAATGTTTTCTTATACACTGCCCACATCACCCGTTTATATTTATCCTGATGCAGCCTCTGGCCTAAAAGATTGATAGGGCATCTGCAATCAAGTTTAGCTCTATAAATAGTTCAAGTAAATAGCTACCTATACATTATGATCTAAAAACCAATGAAAGTTCACCTTATTCATCAGGAATCTCTTGAAAAGCTGTGTCATGCCTTACCCCACTCCTTCACCACTAACAGCACAGGTTCAATTGCCACAATAAGAGTCTCGCTAAAAAAATGGAAACAGAAAGCTACAACCAACAGGCAGATTTATTGCCTGAGGACAGTTTCTCGTCTTTCATTTATTAAACTCATTCAACCAATATTTATTAAGCTCCTCTATGAGCTTGGCATGGAATTGTGCACTTTTCATGATTATAATTGCTATCATCCACGGAGGGCATACTGTGTACTGGGGGCTCTACCAAGCCCTTTCCAGTTACTGTATTATTTATAATCCTCCAAGGTAGTGATTATTCCCATCTTATAAATAAGGAAGCTGGTACTCAGGAAGCTAAATAACTGGTCCACAGTCACATCTTGTAAATGGGATACCAAGACTCAAATACAGGCCTAAGTTTAAATATAGTAGTCTTTCCAGAGACTAGTGAAACTGGGTTTTATTTGCTTAGATGCACCAAATCTCTCTATATTGCTCAAAGCTGAATATTGTACACCTTGAACTATGAGTTGGAATCGACTCTATGGCAACAGGTTTGGTTTGGTTTGGTTTTGAACTGAAGAGATGGCTTAGTATGGGACTCTGCAACACTCCTCCTGCATAAGCCAAAGAGACTCCTTCACACACAAGGAACGATAGACTCATCCTATAGGACTCAGTCTGGTTATTAAAAATGCTTTATTTTTAATTTCTAAAATGCCCTCAGCACTTGCAATACCAAAATGAAGCTTGTGTTTTGTTATAATCTGACTTCAAACCACATTCTCCACTGTAGGACGGCATTTAGCCTTCCATAATATTATGATTGGCATCTTACCCAAACTTTAACTTCTGCGTGTTAATAAATAGCAGCAAAAACCCGTATGTAGTAGCACAGTGAAAAAAAAGTCATAAAACTGTTCATTACCCTTGACTGTCCTGCTCCCTTGCCTTTGTTTTCCCTTTGCACATGGCCAGAAATTGAATTGATATTGAATTTGCTTCACTTGTATAATACTATTCATACACGCTTTTCTAATTCATTCACTTCACTCACGTTTCACCTTTTGTCATTTCAATCACTTTAAATCTGCTTTGGCCGCTTTCACATTCAGTCTACTAAGTTCCTGGGTATGAGCAGAAGATTTATTAACTTTACTTTCCGGGTTTCTGGTTACAGTAGGAATAATCTCATCAAGGGGGGTTTAGACACTGACAACACTGCCAGGCCTGAAGTAAGGCCTGGGGGGTAGATGCCAGCCTCTCCTGAGGCGGACTCTCCAACAGAGGCTCCTGAAAGGGCCTGCACCCAATCGGGAAGTGTGGCCTGCAGCCGTCAGTGAGAGTACCATGAAGCACTTCAATACATAGGCTCTGTAATCAGACTGACAGGGTTCACAACCTGAAATGCCATTTTCTGACATGGAACCTTGGGAAAGTTAAGTTACTTAGCCTCTACATGCCTCAGTTTCCACGTCTGCACATGCATATAATAATAGCATCAATCACATGGGATTGGTTTAGGGATTAAATGAGAAAAAAACTATGTTAAGCACTTAGCCAACAGTATATATTCAATAAATTGTTGTTGTTGTTAGCTGCCAAGTCGGCCCCTGACTCACTATAACCTCATGTACAACAGAACAAAACGCTGCCCAGTCCTGAACCATCCCCATGATCGGTGGTAGAACGGAGCGCTGTGATCCATAAGGTTTTCATTGGCTGATTTTTGGAAACAGATTGCCAAGCCTTTCTTCCTGATTCAATAAGTCTAATTATTATGGTGGTGGAGCCATGAGGTCTAGAGCTAATCTCGTCATTTTGGGAATAGGCTGCTGAAACATGAAAAATACCTTAAAAAAAAAAATACAAACAATGGTAACAAAAATGCCTCAATTAAAGCAATGGTTTATTCAACTCTAGTCTAATGCCAACTATTGCATTTAATGAACAAGCTTGGTTGCCCTTCGATACATCTTGAAGTGTTATAGCTGAACACTGAATATTGATAAATCTCCTTTAGTGAAATAATTGATCAATCTTTAATTAATTCCAGCTTTTCCTGATCTCTGTTTCTGTTCTGTACAACTTGGGGATAATAACATTCCTCCAGCTTGCTATGCTACCTGCTGTGAAAAGAGCATAATCTTTTACTCCCTGGTTCTTCAATTTTAGAAACTTGGTGAATGAGTCCTTGTCTTGTAGACTCATCCGTAACCTATTGTCCTTTACTGTTTGCAGAGAGAAGAGTCCTAATTTCTCTGTCTTGGGTAAAAAGGCAAAGCTGGGTGACTAAAGATGTACGTGGGCCCAAACAAGTCAAAAACCAAAACCAAACCCATTGCCATCGAGTTGATTCTGATTCATAGTGACCCTATAGGACAAAGTAGAACTGCCCCACAGGGACTCCAAGGAGTGACTGGTGGATTCGAACTGTCGACCTTTTGGTTAGGAGCCAAGCTCTTAACTACTGCACCACCAGGACTCCAAACAAGTCAAGACCTGGGCAATGTCCTAGGAAAGACATAGTTGATTTTCTGGTATCAAAAATGATAGTGAACATTGACATGGGTAGGATTGGTCTAGGTAGTGCTTACAGTATGAATAAAAGATACGAGACACTGAGTCTAGATCTAAGTAAACTGCAAAATTAAGTTTGGCTTAGCAAACTGCGTCAATTAACTGATAGAATCTGGGTGAAAAATTCTGAAGGCAGCTGGTTTCTCTAACAAAGAGATGAGGCAAAGGAGGCTTGATTATCTGCAGGAAAGCTAGGAATTTTCCATCTTAAAAGACCAGAGTATGTTACTGCAGGCCTGAGACCTTACAGGCAGAATTGATCTCCTCATTCTTTTGGGATGCCTGAGAGCTACATCTGCCAGCCAGACCTGAGGATCCTCTAGGGAATCCAGTCCAAAAGACGCTGCCTCCTTAGAGCCCCTTGTGTTCCATTTATTAGAATCTTCCTTCTTCAAGGACCAGTTAAAGCTATTTCTCTGAGAGTGAAAGCTTCTGAATGAGGTCATGATGCAAGTCATTTTAGTTTGTTCTCATTGGGAAGCTATTCCAGCACATTTATCAACCAAAAACTGCCCATCTCTGGTCCTTTTCCAGGTTAGTTATAGCTTTCTGGAAGTGTAATGACCAGAACATGTTCTTCACGGGTAACATTATACTTTCTATTTTCATTCTGATACCCTTCTTGGTGATGCCAAGAACACCCTGGCCTTTTTTTTTTTTTTTTTTTCCAGCTACATACAGAGTCTTCAAGACCTGAGACTCTCTAGTCCCTTAGAGGCAGTTCAATCCTGCCACTATTTCTTAAGCTCTTATAGGGGAAGCATACAAAAGAAGCAAAAGGCTCAATCTTGGCCCTCAAGTAGCTACAATCTTCCTGAAACCATAAACTCATGATCACCTTAATTAACAAACCAATGCAATATATTGTTAGGTACCATAAATTAGCTTGAAAATATTATAGAATTTAAAAGATTCCCTGTGCTTTCATTTTAAGGCAAATGTATTGCTGGGGTATAGTAATGGGAATGTAATTATTCAATAAATGAGACATAATAAAATAGAGCAAATTAGGTGATTATCTTGTCTATTAGTTGTGGTTCAATGCTAAGATATTTGACCAAGATCCTATAGTTATTGCACATTCTCAAGGGATGTATGCAGAGGGGCACTCAGACAAAGGCAGACTGATTAATATTAACTAGAGCTTTGGGACTCCTAGCCCTGGCGAGGTAGACTATCTCACATGTGAGCAGGAAGAATTTTTTTTACATCACTGTCCTTAGGCTTAGGCCAGAGATGACAAAATGTAGCATATGTATTCCTCTGTCTCCTCCGTCCTCTGCCTTCTAAATTAAATATCACTATTAGATCATGTGCAGCCACCACCCAACTGTCAGTGGAGGCTTGCGTGTTGCTGGGTTTCAGCTGAGCTTCCAGACTATGATAGATTAGGAAGAAAGGCCTGGCAATTTACTTCTGAAAATCAGCCAATGAAAACCTCATGGATCGCAATGGTCCAATCCTCAACCAATCATTGGAATGGCACAAGACCAGGCGGCACTTTGTTCTATTGTGCGTGGCGTCACCATGAGTTGGCACCAACCGGAAAACAGCTAACAACAAAAAGAGCAACTATATCACAGCCTTTTTCTGCATTGAGTCCAGAAATGGTCATAGAACTTTTCTCAATTCAGCCCTCATGGTGGCTATCATGACCAGCCAGAAATTGACATTGTAAACAGATACCTGTTTGCCAACCTGATCCGAGGTCCAAGCATGCCTTAATGCATATTGCAGCGTAGATACAGGGGTAGGCCATTCATCTTTCTGAAGGCCATTCATCTTTCTGACTCTTAACAACTTTGAATCAGTAAGAATTACAGACACTTAATTATGGAAGATCTTCATTTCTAGATAGAAATAGAAGGCATGAGTATAATCTCAGTCCAACATGCCAGCTGTGACAAGAAACACACAATATGTTCTGATTTTTGGAAGGGTGTTTACATAAGTAAATACGGATGAATGGGCACTTAAGCTTATTTCCAACTCATAATCTGCAAAATCTGAAATTACTCAGAGGTGAAGTACCTGTACAGTCACAGTGGGTGATTTAGTGAATCTGAGAGAGCTTTCATTTAGCAAAGCTTTTTTTTCCTTTTCTGTTAGGTGAGAGTAGCCCATATCAAAGGGAACATGGAATTTAAACTTAAAATTGCAATACATTAATATTATCCAAAATTGTACAGGCTGTTCTCTGTATCCAAACAATGAAGTTTAATTAAGTCCTTTGGTAAATGCCACTAAAAGAAGAAAAACTCTATGATCCAAGTGGCATTCTCACGCAGTTTCACTGTCCAATGGGGTAAAAAAATAAAACTCCAAACAGTATGGATGTCAACTCTTCGGCATCCTGCATTTTTGCGAAGTATTTTCTTTTGAACAGTAACATATCTCATTATTGTCTAGAATAGAACCCAGAATATAAGAAGGAGTCCTCCAAATCAATAGGAAAAAGACAAGTCACTCAATAGAAAAAAATGGGTACAAGATCTAAAAAGGCAAATTTGCATAAAAGAAAACCCCAATGGCTAATAAACTTACAAGGAGACAATCAGTGTTCAGGGAAGTACAGATTAAAACCGTAGTGAGATACCATTTTACATTGGTAATATTGTCAAATTTTTTAAACTTGATAGTACTAAATGTTGGGGAGAATATGGAGCAACAGGAAACCTTTTGCAGAGTAAAACTACCGGAGAACAATTTACTTATGTCTAGCAAAGTTGAAGCTGCATGGTATCCTCTGGTCAAGAAATTCCACTTTCAGGAAATTCTTGCACATATGCACAAAGAGACATAGTAAAATATTGTAGCAACTATTACTTTTTGTAATGGCCAAAAATAAGAAGTAGGAGAATGGGTAAATGAATTGTGGCATACGATGGAATACTATACATCAATTCATTCAATGGACTAGATCCACGTGTGTCAACATGGAAAAATGTTTTAAGTTTAAATATATTATGCTAAAGAAAAAGGAAAATTGCAGAGGAAAGTTTTTTAATACACGCAACAATATTCTATACTATTAAATGCACACATTCATCAGTAGGAAAAGAATCCAATTTACTGGGAAAAGGAGAAAAATGAGATAATTATGAGGCTCAAAGCAGCTTCAACTAAAACTGGATTTTGTTGAATTTTAAAAAGAAAATCTGAAGCACATATGGCAAAATATTAACATATTGAGTCTATGTAGAGGGTACATGTATGATTATTCAATATTACCTATACTTTCAATATTCAATATTACATATATTTATTACTATAGTGGAAAATAGTAATTGCAATGTAATTATTCAATAAATGGGAGTAATAAAATAGAACCAAATAGGTAATTATCTCTTCTATTAGTTGGGGTTCAATGGTAAGATGTTTAACTAGAATTCCCTATGCTTTTTTCTAAACTTTTGGTATCTGAAATATCTTATACTTATTTTACAGAAAATTTTTAAAGAATTTCCTTCAGGGTTTGTTTGTGGTTTGTTTTGTATAGTTAACCTTTATGAAATGGAGATAAATAGAGAAAATGTACCTTCTTTAAGCATCCCTCAAATCAAGCAGAAATACATGTCTGATCTTCTCATAGCCAGACAACAGTAATTTTCTTCACTGTAGAGGAGAAATTCCTTTCAGATCCAAGGGCCAGTTTTTGTCTTTATTTTCTCTAAATTTCTACCTCCAAAACCACCTATTTTTTCACTGAACAAACTCTGGTAGTACTTTTTCTTATATTCCTTCAGTAGCTTCCTGCAACTCTCTGTATTTACTTTAAGCTCATTATTTTAGGTTGATATCAAGGAACCAAAGTTTGACTAGATAGGCGATAAGAAAACCTGGATTCTGGCCTTTTATTTTATCACTCCTTGACTGCGATACTTATTTAGCTATTCATATTCTTGGATTAGTTATATTTAGGTGTCTCAGTTTCTCCAAGTATACTGTGGAAACAATGTTATTTCTAACTGTGTGGTCCTCTTGGCACATTAAAACAATAAAAAAATTAATTTATTGTAAGAGTACCGTATACGTCAATCTCTATCTTCTCATTATTTCCTGACTTGGTTCAGTCTATCTCATTGACTCATTCATTTATTTTTTTCAATAAACAAATACCCATTCTGCACTTACAACATGCAAAGAACTGCTAAGGATTCAGAAACTCTCAAACATGCCAGGTCATTCTTTTTCACATAGGATACACACTAATAGAAAATACATAAATTCTTCAGTAGGAAAGAAAGGTATTTTACTCAAGAGGACATTTCGAACACATAGAGTAGACTCTAAGAACACATGGGGTTGTAAGTGGGAAAATTTTTAAAGCTGATAGCAGGTGTTAACCAAAGAACTAATAGTTCAAGAACAATGCTGTCTGCTAGCAGAGGACAGATTTCATTCTTAGCTCTGTATCTGTGGTGTCCAGACCTAGTAATTTAATAAACCAATAAAATTTCCCTCTCAAATTATACATGGTAGCTAATTTTTATTTTCCAAATAAAATCATTAAACTAACAAACCCTACCATAGTCTATTACCAAATTTAATTAAAAGAAAATATATGACTATAGAAAAAAAAATAGGCCTTTCAAGGAATGGCCTATTGTCAATGCATATGTTGATATATAGTTTATTTTTCTCATTATGCTGTGCTAGGATTAGGAATCCTTAGAACAGTGTCACAAGAATGATGCAGTTCAATTCAGTCAACAAATATGTTGAATGCCTACCATGTTCTGTATTCTAGGCATTTCTGGTACATCTGTGAACAACATTAAGATTCATGTCCTCATTTGAAATATAAAAAAGAGAATAAATACAAGTTTATGGTGGTGATTAATTTAGCCTGAAATAGAAAACCTGCTTTTCTCATTGAATCACAGAATTTTCTACTAAAATTAAATTCAGGTCATAAATAAGAGCAAGCAAAATCTGCTCCATATTTGTAAAATACAAAGGGATCTTCATAAAATTAAGGGGAAAATTGCGATGTTTTATTCCAAGTTAAGTAGTAAGTATAAGGCTGAAGACAGAACCCTATATTCTATTGACTGAATGCATAAATAGAACTTTATCTGATAACATTAAAATATGCATTGTTTTCATTTCCTTTCGCATTTACTACATACATATTTCTAATTTTTCTGGCTGAGCAGTTTTAAAGACTCAATTGTTATTAACTTCTCTATTGAACCTGAGATAGACCACATTCTGATATACCACCATGATCATCTTTTGGTCAGATTGAAATCTTATCTTTTGTTAATTATGTCAAGATTATGAGGTTAATATTATCTGTTGTCTTCAGGTCTATTAAATTTTTGTATGTAATTTTGAGTCAGTTTATACCTACTTGTCTAAAAACTATTGGGTCAGAATCTATGCTATCTGCCTAAGTATATTTATCAGAATTTCCTTAGCTTTTCTAAAATGGATGGATCTTCAATTATCTAATATGTTGTATGAGTTAAAAATGCACCTAGATATTCAGCAATCCCTGGGTTCTCAGCTTGCACTTATCAGCAGAAAAGTCTTTCTTCAGCTGTATTTGGTTCAGAGATTATATCCCTATTTTTCCAATGCAATCCTTAATACTTCTGCATTTCTTAAAACCAGAAATACACACTTAAATATCTATAGCATTCAAAAAGGTGACAGAAATCATGAACTGAGTAGCCTATTTGATAGTAGGAAATGATGGGAGGCTACGGTAGAACCAGATCACATATATCATTCTTAAGACATTCAAAAATGTACTGTGTTTTTGAAGAACTTTGCTTGGCCAAACAACTGCAGACATGGCCTGTAGGTTTGCAGTTTGCAATCCCTGTTTTAAACACTGTTTGCCAGGATTACTATAATATACTTGGCATAAATCAGCCTGACATAAATCCCCAGGTTCCATTAACAGGCAGTCCTGGATTATGAACAAGTTCCATTCCTAAATCTATCTTTAAGTCAAATTTGTGTGTTAAATTGGAACAGTTAGGTATGGTTCGTATCTGATGTCAGTTACTTAAATGTTTGTCTCTGTATATAGTAGATAGTGTACCTTTTTATGCATAAAAACATTAAAGAATATGCTGAAAACAGCTTTAAGATAATAATCACCAAAAAAACCCCGTTGTCGTCGAGTCGATTCCAACTCATAGCAACCCTATAAGACAGAGTAGAACTGCCCCAAAACGTTTCCAAGGAGCGACTGGTGGATTCGAACTGCCAATCTTTTGCTTAGCAGCCAAGCTCTTAACCACTGTGCCACCAGGGCTTCAAGATAATAATACAGTAATAACATAATGATAATAATTAATGTGCATCACAAAGTAGCGCACATTTGTTGTTGTGAACCATTGTATATATCTAGAATTTTTAATATAATAGGCTTTATGGGGTCTGTTTCAAACTACAGGTTGCATGTAAGTCAGATGTTCATAACCCAGGGGCTATGTGTGTAGTTATATAAAAGGTTGTTGTAGTTACATGCCCTTGAGTAGGTTCTAACTCATAGCGACACTATGTACAACAGAACAAAACACTGCCTGGTCCTGCACCATCCTCACAATATGTTTGAGCCTTTTGTTGCAGCCACTGTGTTAGTCCATCTCATTGAGAATCTTCCTCTTTTTCACTGACCGTCTACTTTACCAAGCATGACGTCCTTCTCCAAGGACTGGTCCTTCCTGATAGCATTGCTCGAAACACATGAGACGAAGTCTTGCCATCCTCACCTCTAAGAAGCGTTCTGGCTATACTTCTTCCAAGAAAAATTTGTTCATTCTTCTGACAGTCCATGGTATGTTCAATACCCTTCGCCAATACCATAATTCAAAGGCGTCAATTCTTCTTCAGTCTTCCTTATTCGTTGTCCAGCTTTCACATGTATATGAGGTAATTGAAAATATTATGGCTTGGGTCAGGTGCACCTTAATTCTCAAAGTGACGTCTTTGCTTTTTCATACTTTGAAGATGTCTTGCAGCAGATTTGCTCAATGCAACGTGTCTTTTGATTTCTTGACTGCTGCTTCCATGGGTGTTGATTGTGGATCCAAATAAAATGAAATCCTTGGCAACTTCAGTATTTTCTGCTTTTTTCATGATGTTTCTTATTGGTCCAATTGTGAGGATTTTTATTTTCTTTGTGTTGAGGTGTAATCCATACTGAAGGCTGCAGCCTTCAATTTTCATCAGCCAGTGCTTCAAATCCTCTTCACTTTCAGCAAGCAAAGTTGTGTCAAAGTTAGTTGTTAATGAATCTTCCTTCAATTCTGATGCTGCATTTTTTTCCATATAGTCCAGCTTCTGATTATTTGCTTAGCATACAGATTAAGGATGGTGAAAGGATACAACCCTGACACACCTTTCCTGATTTTAAACCACACAGTATCCCCTTGCTCTGTTCTAACGACTGCCTCTTGATCTATGCACAGGTTCCTCATGAGCACAATTAAGGGTTCTGGAATTCCCATTCTTCACAATGTCATCCATAATTTGTTATGGTCCGCACAGTCGAGTGTCTTTGCATAGTCAATAAAACACAGGTAAACATCTTTCTGGTATTCTCTGCTTTCAGTCAAGATCTATCTAACAACAACAATGATATCCCTTTTTCTGCATTCTCTTTCAAATTAGACTTGACTTTCTGGCAGTTCTCTGTCTGTGTACTGCTGCAAACGTTTTTCAGTTATCTTCAGCACAATTTTACTTCATCATCAAAAACAACATTTCAAGATCTATCCTGAGGTATACCGCTGTCAGTTATAGGATAATATCCATATGCCTATAAGGAAGACCAGTTAATATAAATATTATTCAAATTTACACAGCAAACCACTAATGCCAAAGGTGAAGACACTGAATATTTTCATCAAATTCTGCAGTCTGAAATTGATCAAATATGCAATCAAGATATATTGATAATTACCAGTGATTGGAATGAGAAAACTGGAAATAAAAAAGAAGGATCAGTAGTTGGAAAATATGGCCTTGGTGGTGGAAACAACGCTGGACACATGATAGAATTTTGCAAGAAAAATGACTTATTCATTGCAAATACCTTTTTTCAACAACATAAACGGTAACTGTACACGTGGACCATGTGGATGGAATACACAGGTATCAAATTGACTACATCTGTGAAAAGAGACGATGGAGAAACTCAATCAGCCAGAACAAGGCAAGGGGCTGACTGCAGAATAGACCGTCAATTGCTCATATGAAAGTTAAAGATGAAGCTCAACAAAATTACAAGTTCACAAAAGCCAAAATATAACCATGAATATATCCCACCTGAATTTAGAGACCATCTCAAGAATAGATTTGATCCATGAACACTAATGACCGAAGACCAGATGAGTTGTGGAATTACATCAAGGACATCATACATGAAGAAAGCAAAGGGTCAATAAAAAGACAGGAAAGAAAGAAAAGGCCAAAATGAATGTCAGAAGAGACTCTGAAACTTGTTCTTCAACATAGAGTGGCTAAAGTGAATGGAAGAAATGATGAAGTAAAGGAGCTGAACAGAAGATTTCAAAGGGCAGTTCAAGAAGAAAAAGCAAAGTAATATGATGAAATATGCAAAGACCTGAAGTTAGAAAACCAAAAGGAAAGAAAAACTACTAATCCTTCTTTTTTATTCCCAATTTTCACATTCTCATCACCAGTAATTATCAGTGCATCTTGAGAACAGCATTTCTCAAGCTGATAGACCAAAAGAAAAAAAATCGAGCCTTGAGTTGCAATATTGAAGAATTCTACAGGGAAAATATTGAACAACACAGGAAGCATCAAAAGAAGATGGACAGAATACACAGAGTCACTGTACCAAAAAGAACTGGTCAACGTTCAACCGTTTCAGAGGTGCCATATGATCAAGAACCAATGATACTGAAGGAAGAGGTCCAAGCTACACTGAAGGGAATAGTGAAAAACAAGACTCCAGGAATTGAATACAAATTGAGATGTTTCAACAAACAGATGCAGCACTGGAGATGCTCATTAGTTTATGCCAGGAAATTTGGAAGACAGCTACCTGGCCAACCAACTGGAAGATATCCAAATTTGTGCCAGTTCCAAAGAAAGGTGATCCAAGAGAATGGTGGAAATTATCAAACAATATTATATATAATAGGAGTACTATTAAATAGCCAATAAAGATGCATTTTATTTTCTAGTACTACCCTAGCTAGTACAATTAATCGAAGGAAGTATAAGGTATGGTTTCTTTCCCTAAGGAATGGGAATAGAAAAGAGCAATTATTTGGCACCTGTTATGTGCAAAGCTGTATTAACTGGTCCTCGTATCACTGACAGTGTTGGTGTTTTCAATTGCCTCATATGCATGCGAAAGCTGGACAATGAATAAGGAAGACCAAAGGAGAAATGACACCTTTGAATTGTGGTGTTGGCGAAGAATATTGAATATATCATGGACTGCCAAAAGAAAGAACAAATCTGTCCTGGAAAAAGAACAAGCAGAATGCTCCTTAGAAGCAAGAATGGCAAGACTATGTCTCACATACTTTGCACATGTTATCAGGAAGGATCAGTCCCTGGGGAAGGACATCATGCTTGGTAAAGTAGAGGGTCAGCAAAGAAAAGGAAGACTCTCAAAGAGATGGATTGACACAGTGGCTGCAGCAATGGGCTCAAGCATAACAACGATTGTGAGGATGGCACAGGACCAAGCAGTGTTTCGTTCTGTTGTAGTCACTATAAGTCGGAACCGACTCCATGGCACCTAACAACAACAACAATGTGTAAAGCATTATACAAATGGTAATTCTTCTAATCCTCACTACTTTACAATTAGCAATTATTACTTCCAGTTATTCCTTCTGCTTCTGTAAGATTCATAGCTTTGGAAACCTTGTGCGGCAGTTCTACTTTGTCCTATAGGGTCACTATGAGTAGGAATCTACTTGACAGCAATGGGTTTTTTTTTGTTTGTTTGTTTTTGTTTTTTTTTTTTTTTGCTTACTACATGCCTGGTAAAGAGTGGACTTTAAAAAATGTAAGAAATGAAATTAGATTAGGAAATTTGTCCGAAGGCCTCTAGTAAACTCTATACCTTTCAGAGTCCAAATCCCATGCTCTTTTCCCCAGAAACTCAGAAGAAAAGTGACATGGTTTTGAATTCTACCCTACCACTTTACAGCTACATCTCTTTCTTTATGCATTGAGCTTCTCACTCTCTCTCTCTCAGAATGTTGTGGCAATGGAAAGGGCTTTATAACAAGTCCTAACTATGTATATGTACATTTATTATACTTTATCAATGACTACAGCCTTCAGCATGGATTGCACCTTAACATAAAGAAAACAGAAATCCTCACAAATGGACCAGTAAGCAACATTATGATAAATGCAGGAAAGATTCAAGTTGTCAAGGATTTCACTTTACTTGGGTCCGCAATCAACACCCATGGAAACCGTAGTCAAGAAATCAAATGATACATCTACTGGTCCTATCAAGTTCGGAGCAAAGGAGAATGCAAAAAACTAAAGACTCAAGGAAAATATTAGTCCAAAAGACTAACGGACCATGTGAACCACAGCCTCCACCAGCCTGAGCCCAGAAGAACTAGATGGTGTCTGGCAACAATGCTCTGACAGAGACCACAATTGAGGGTCCTGGACAGAGCGGGAGAAAAATGTAGAACAAAATTCAAATTCACAAAAAAAGATCATATGTAATGGTCTGACAGAGACTGGAGGAACCTCTGAGATTATGGCCACCAGACACTCCTAACTCAGAACTCAAGCCACTCCCGAAGTCCCCCTTCCAGCCAAAGATTAGACAGGCCTATGAAACAAACAATAACACATGTGAGGAACGTGCTTCTTAGTTCCCTCAAGTATATGAGACCAAGTGGGCAACGCCTGCCCAAAAGCAAAGACAAGAAGATAGGAAGGGACAAGAAAACTAGACAAATTGACATGGAGAACCCAGGATGGAAAGGGAAAGTGCTGACACATTGTGGGGATTGCAACCAATGTAACAAAACAATATGTGTATAAATTTTTGAATGAGAAACTTACTTGGGCTATAAACTTTCACCTAAAACACAATAAAATGAAAAAAGAAGAAGAAGAAATCCAACAACATATTGTATTGGATAAATCTGCTGCAAAAGACCTCTTTAAAGTGTTAAAAAGCAAAGATGTCACTTTGAGGACTAAGGGGAGCCTGATCCAAGCCATGGTATTTTTAATCGCTTCAAATGCATGTGAAAGCTGGACAATGAATAGGGAAGACCAAAGAAGAATTAATGCCTTTGAATTATGGTGTTGGCGAAGAATATTGAATATACCATGGACTGTCAAAAGAATGAACAAATCTGTCTTGGAAGAAGCACAGCTAGAATGCGCCTTAGAAGTGAGGATGGTGAGGCCTTGTAGCACGTACTTTGGACATGTTATCAGAAGGGACCAGTCCCTGGAGAAGGACATCATGCTTGATAAAGTAAAGTGTCAGTGAAAAAGAGGAAGTCCCTCAATGAGACAGATTGACCCAGTGGCTGCAACAATAGGCTCAAACATAGCAATGATTGTGAAGATGGAGCAGGACTAGGCAATGTTTCTTTCTGTTATTCATAGAGTTGCTATGAATTGGAACCAACTCGGGGGCACCTAACAACACATATATATGGAGAGAAAGAGAGATCTATTCTGAGGAATTGGCTGACATGATTGTGGGAGCAGGGAAGTCCAAAATATTTACGTCAGGTGACAGACTGGAAATAGCTGCAGGTTTGTGTCCCAAAATTGGTGTCAGACCGTGGGGGAGAGACAGGAATCCTGGCAAGATGTCTATTTATAGTCTGGAGACAGAACTGTCCCTTGGGAAACTTCCTGTTTTGCTCTTAAGACCTTTAACTTTAGATGTGATCCACCCACTTTATGGAGTGTAATCCGCTTTACTTAAGGCCAATTGATTTAAATGCTAATCACATGTAAATAACTTTATAGCAACATCTAGACTAGTGGTCGATCAAATGAATGGGCACCATAGCCTAGCTGTGCTGACACATGAAATTAACCATCACACCCACTGTGCAGAAGTCATTGATTCTATGATACTTCTTGTGTAGCCCTATCAAAGACCTCCCTGCCTTCAGCGACTAAGGTTTTGCTATTTGACCATTACTAGCATATATGGGTTACATACCTACCTACCTGTTGCCATCAAGTCAATTCCAACTCATAGCTAGGCTGGTGAATATATAACCTTTGAATTCCTTTCATATTTGCATATGTGTATCTATATATATAGTAAATGGTTATTATCAGCAATGTGATGGCCATTATTCAAGATAAATAAAAACATCCAAATTGTTTTGTTTTCAAGGCTGTTATTTTGTGATTAACACAGTAGGTTTGTTTGTACCTTACACTAGTCTGATGGTAACTAAAAACCAAAAGTTCCTGAAGAACAGGCTGAAACTCCTCTCATTTATTTACTCATTTTTTTAATCCTCTACAACAATCATCATTGATAGATGAACAAGTGGGGGCATAGATAAACAGGCTAGTTCTTCTCCAAATGGTCTCTAAATTTGAACAAGTCATTTTTTACAGGTAGCCCATATCTCAGAGATTCATTTTCTCTCCTGCTTGACAAATTTCAAATGTTTCAGGACATGATGCAGTGCCCTGGCATTCAATCAAGCTTTGACGGATGGGTGGATGTGGGTATATATTTGGAACAGAAAAACTTGTTTTGTTAATTGAATTTTGTGTTATCGTTAGTACGGTTCTGTGGACTAAGCATTAAAGAAAATAAATAAAAATATTTACACCAAAGTGTCATTTTAGGAATTTATCTATAAAATTTTTCTAAGAAAAAGGAGGACATACCATTGTTATTTTCACCAGCTAGGAGAATTTGGTGGTACTTACACTTCAATATTTATCAGTCATTACTTTCTTGATCATACGTATATTTCTTAACATAGTATCTAGTTTATGTCCTCAGAGCTACATTTCATCTGGTTTATACTGAGCTAATTGACAATTTTACTCTGTGTTGACCTTATTTCTCATCTCTCATCCCTTATTTGCAACTACCTCCTTTTGAACTCTAAGCTGTTTGGATAGTGACCCTGATTTTGTCTATTAGCCTTTCACATAAAGAGGAATTGACATTATTGCTCTGGGGAAAGTATAACTGCCTTCTATTCATTGTCATTCCTATAGACCTCACACAATGCACTTGATTCATTCTTGCTCTTGCTCTGCCTCTCCACAGTCAACTGGTAAAAGCTGATTTCCCCTGAGCTGATTGAGCACCAACACCACTAGGAACTTTCACATCTTCTAGTGTATTTAGCTTTGGCCCCATACCAGGATTTAAGTCTCTTTTCCTTTATGTATACTGCAGCTATGTGGATATACACAGCTTCTTCCAAAAAAACACCAAGCAATTTTACCAAGATAATGACTAGCATTTATTGAGTGCTTATCATGAGTCAAACACTATTCCTGGATTACCTCATAATCCTTACAACAGCTCTAGGAGGTAGGTATCACTATTCTCCCTATTTTACAAATGAGGAGCCATGTTCTTAACCACCAAATCACCACTGTGCATTCAATGCCCCTATTTCAAGTCATTGTGTCCTTATATATACTCCTTCTGTTTTTCAGCTGGGACTGCCTTATTCATCCTCCACAGCCTTGCAAACTTCTATTAATCCTTTAAAACACATCCCAGCTGCTCTGTCTGTGAAGTCTTTTTTAATCCACCCCAAATATTTGATCATTGCCTTTTCTGTGCCAAAACTATACCAACTACAAAACTTAGTATAGCTCATATCACACTTCACAGCTTTTGTTTATTTATTTTAACACATCTGCTTTCCTTACCAAATTATAATCACATTGAGAGCAGGAACTTGAAATATTTACCTTTAAAGTCTTTGTTTTCCAGGTCCATTACCTGGGCTTGATTCCATTACGAATCATAATTTCCTGTTTCTTTATATGTCTAGTAATTTTTTGATTGAATACTAGAAATTGTTGCTAATACATTGTAGAGACTCAATTTTGTCATCTTCCTCTGAACAGTGTTGATTCTTATTTTAGTATACAGTTCAATTGCTGTATGATCACCTTGTATTGGAGAAAGCTTGTTTTTATGCTTTATTATTGAGATCCGTGCAAAGCCTCATGTATTTCCCAAGCCCATCTAAATTGCCAGTCATGCCAAACAAGGTATCCTCTGCAGATTTTGTCATATAATGTTATGCTTTGTTAGGAGGGTGTAGATTAGGCCTTACTTTAGCTTGCAGCTTCACTTCTAATGTGTGACCCTTCTGGTGTCTCAGCTGGGTACAAAGATGTCAACTAGGTATTAAGATGATCTCTCCACTCTGGCAGGGCCAAAACCCAAAGTCCCCTGGCACTGCTCTTACCTTAGGCATTGCTGATCCTCTAATAGCTGTTCCACTCTCAACCCTGTAGTACCTACTGTCTGGTGAGTCTTGCATGGGTTCACCCTGCATATACCTGTAGCCCTGTCCTCAGTCATGGATGCACAGGAATCTCACAAAGAGGTTTCTGGGCCCCTTTTCTGCAATGTTCCCTGTCTCTAATGATCCATCACATAGATTCCAGCCATTTCAGCTGACTCAAACTTTGACCTCTGTCTTGTTACCTCAGTGGGACCACCATGTTTTATTCAGCCTCTAGCTCTCTACACTGTGAACAGAAAACTGCTTCCAGGCAGAGAGTTGCGCAATTATGGGGCTCACTTCTTATTTCCCTTGTCTTAGAGATTACAGTATTGTGTTGGCTGTTGTCCAATGCCTGAAAATAGTTGCCTCATATATTTGGTACAGTTTTATAGTTGCTTATGGCAGGAGAGCTAGTCTACTACCAGTTATCTCAGCATAGCCAGAAGCAGATATCTACTGTCTTATTTATTTTTATATCACCAGCTCTTACAAGTGTCTAGCAAATGGTGTTTAATAATCAATTATTAAACAAAGAATTGAATGAATGATGCTTTTCAATGAGTTACACTGTTCTAGCTAAATAATATTTTTATTACTCCATGAGATCACTAAAGTAGATTTTATTCTGACATAAAATTAATTTACTAAAATTAATGGGGGGTCAGGAGAGAATTTTCTCTGCTAATTTTCAACTGCTCCCGTTTATTTGTAACACAATTTGCTAGTCCTTTGATGGTAGATAGATAAATATTTAGGCAAATTAAGGTAAAAATCTAGGTTAGCAGGGACGCCTCAGAGAATGGAATTTTCTGTTAATGTAATTTTCCCAGTCAGCGAGGATTAACAGAATATCCCTTCTGTTTCAATACTTATTATCGAAATAGAAGCTCTAACTTTCCTGCCTTAGGAAATACAGTACATTTCAGATAGGTAAATCTTCCTTCTGCTTCTAAATAGCAATCCACACTGTCCAATTCAGACAGTTCCTAACACCTGGGAACAAGCTCAGGAAGAGAAAAGAATATCTACACAACTCTCCTGAATTATGACTGAATTCTGATCATTCCCAATACAGAAGCTTTAGGAAAATGAATACAACTCTACCCCCATTTTCAAATGTGATTCTAGAGACAAATAAATATTCTCTGACACCACATCCCTATAAGCAAGACACATTCTCCAACTCCAGCTATTTGTAAAGCAGTTTTAGGGAACACATGATTCATTTCTCTGCTTCCTGCCATGATCATGAAAAAAGCAATGCCTCAACTCTCTAGGATCCTGAAGTCCCTAACGATGCAAAGCTTTTATCTAAGGAATCCTAGACCAACTTCTGAGGAGAAGCATCCTCAGATTGCTGCACATTTTTCTGAATTACATCCCTCATTAACAAAGAAAACAAGTAGTCACCTTGCTGGCTGAGGGATCATGCTTGTTCCCTTTCCTTTCTTTTTCACTTATCTTACTTTAGGATTTATTTGACTTCTTGAATCTGTAGATTGTATGTTTCATCATTTCCAAAAATCTTCAATCATTACTCCTTCAAATATGGCTTTGTTACATTATCTTTTCTTTTCATACTCTATCCTCCATGATTCTTAATCTCTTTTTTATATTTCCCATATGTTTACGTTTCCTAACTGCCCTCTGGATAATTTCTTCTGAACTTTCTTCTAGTTTACTAATTCTCTCTTTATCTAATTCAAACTGTTATCAAACCCATCCACTGAGCTTTGTTATGTATAGCCATGTTACTCAAAATATGGTTCTCAGACCAGCAAAACTGGTATTACTTGGAAGCTTGCTAGAAATAAAAATTCTTGAGCCCATCACCCAAAAACCAAACGAAATCCATTGCCACTGATTCAATTCCAACTCATAGTGACCCTAAAGGACAGAGTAGAAATGTCCCATAAGGGTTCCAAGGAGCGGCTGGTGGATTCAAACTGGTGACCTTTTGGTTAGCAACCATAGCTCTTAACCACTGGGCCACCAGGGTTCCACCACAAACTTACTAAATTAGAATCTATGGGAGTATGGCCTAGGAATTTGTGTCTTGACAAGCTTTCCAGGTGATTCTTATGCATGTTAAAATATGAGAAGCACTGATATAGACTATTATATATTTTTTAATTTTATAAATTCTATTTGATTCCTTTTTAAATAGTCTTTGTAATCTCTTTTGTTTCCTAGAGAGATTTAAGTTTGTGTTTTGTTTCTTTAAATATAATAACCGTATTTGTTTTATATTCCAATATCTGAATTCTTTGGGAACCTGTTTCTGCCATATGTTGCTTCTGTTGGTCTCACTCATGGCGCCATGTTTCCTCTGTACTTAATTTTTTGAACTGTAAGCTACTCATTTGTCTTTCAAACTTCCTTGTGGAAGTACTTTGATACCTGCTGTGAAGGAGCACTCCTCCAGAAATAATTTGCATTTTTGTGTGCTAAGAGCTTAGGGGTACTTTAGATTTATAGTATTTTGGACCACTTATGTGGGCTACCAGTCCTTTTGAGGGCTAGCTAGTGGTTAAGATTTCTTAGAAGCAATTCTATTTTCCTCCTGACCTGATTAGCTCCCTGGCAAATTTTCATTCAGTTCCCAGAGGACGGAGGAGAGGGGTGGCATTAATTCTGGTTCACAGTTGCTCTTTGTTCTTTTATGAGGATGTGGTCACTTATTAGATTCACCACCTCATGTAGGCCTGAGGATTAATCTACTATTGCACAAGCCAGTGAGGCCTCAGAGCTAAAATCTCAAAATTATCAGCTGCAGCAAATGACCTCAAGGCAGTAGCACTTCCATGCATTTAAGATTACATACACACACACACACACACACACACACACACACACACACAGTAGTGTGCTGGAGCTGGCTTGTACCAGCTCCTGAGATTCAATTGTTAGTGTCTCTTCCCAACTATGCATTCAGTGCCATCATGTTGGTACACTGAAATCAGCTATGGAGGAGCATTTACACCATGAAAATTGGCAAACATAGTAGATTAGAATTTCTTTTATTCTCTAGAAAGCTAATTATTAAATATTTAACAGCACAAAACTATATATACCGTCCTACATTTTTAGTTGTCATCTTCAGAAGGATCAGCCTGGCTGTCTAACAAATAAAACTCTCTTTGCTCTCTCCTTTCCATTATTGCGACCCTTGCTTTTCCTAGAGACCCATGGTGTATGTCCAAGACACATGCCGATTTTCGTTTGTTTTTCCGATTTTCTCACACAACCATGAATAAACATTCCAGATAATTTAACCCCAGATCAAGACTCCTTTTTGATCTTCCAGTAAATTAACTATAGTCCTCAAATACACTCTGCAAGATTGTTTTTGTTATTCATCTGTTTTATAGATCAAGAAACTGAGGCCCAGAAAACTGTGTTAGTAGAAAATGGAGTTCCGTGGACAAATTAAATTTAGAAAATTCTGGGTTAAATATAATTAAATTTGAAGTCATTGTTGAAGGACTTCTCAGGGCCTTTCCTTAATTATATTTTCGTCTAACACCTATTAATATCCCAGTTTCCACATATGTTTTCAGAAGTGGCATATATACAAAGAAAGCTTTCTGGTCAACTATCTCTTTAAACTCCAAATTAACTCTACAGAACCCTCATTTTTTTTGCCACATTGCATTTCTGGAAACTGAGTTATAAAGTACCTTGGGAATAATGTTATGATTTGGATGCTATATTCCTAATGAAGGACTTACCATCAAACAAATAAATTATAAATATGATCAATAGTCTCTCTTAAAATCAAAGGTAACAAAATAAGACTTTATAGAATTTTCTAATAGTAAAACATTATAAATATCCTGCATATTTGATTATTGAAATGACGTCATTGTATCATAAGGTATTATAGAGTATTCACATCCCAAAAAAATGCAATTTTGCTGTCTATGAAGTTCATCTGAAACTGATACTCTGCCATAGCAAATATTATTAAACTTTCAAAGAGTCTTTAGCTTCTATGACTTTATAAGGACTTTGGAAATTGACGGAAACCTTCAAATCAGTCATGAGTTAAATGAAGGCGTTAATGTGGCAGCTCAAAGATGGTGAACATTGTCTTTACTTAATCAACTTAAATATTGGTTTTGCAACCATATAGTTTTCTTTTTATTATAATTGTATAGCATATCAATTCTGTGGTGAGCTTCATATGCAAACCATAACTTATTATGCTGATGCTATTAAAAATGTACCCTGAATTTCAAACATATTTTGAGAGATGAACTTTGGAACATATCGATCTAGAGCTACCTACACCAAGATAAAGAAGAAGCTGATTGGGCTAAACGCATAATAAAATCTGGGGCTATGTATAATTATATATATTCCTGTAATGAGCTTATATGTTTATAAGTGATGCCTTTCTTCTAAAAGTTTTATCTTAGGGTGATGGGAAACTCTGGTTAACTCAAGTTAACTCAATTAAGACTTTGCTATACTTTGAAATATTGCAACTGGATCTAACATTTTAAGAAACTGCGCTGATTATCTACCTTTCATCTCCTCAGTTTCTTATAGGACATTATTTCCTTAACCATATTTCAATTATTTGACCTTTGTTATGTAATAAATTAACTAATATAACGATCTGGGTATCGTTAACAGAATCTGGATTTGTGGTGACGTGTATATTTGTCAAAATCTCTTTTTAGTTTATTGTATCTCTGCAAAAGAGAAATGTTCTGTTGCTTCTTTCATTGAAGCATTTAGCTGGATTCACAATACTTTTTTCAAAATTTTGTTAAACTTCTGTCATCTTTGGGATTTAGAAGAATTTCTTTTATCTCTACCAGTGTACTTGCCTGGTGAATTTGCTACACTTGAAAAGATAAATCTGATGGAATTTAAGATAATTTCTCCTGTTGTGATTCCAGGTTACATTTATGGATCCTTGTCTTTTTCATCTTTTTCATTTTGTTCTTTTCCCATAGTCTCCGAGGATGCTGTCTGTGCTCTTATCATTGAGGTCAGACTGACTACTTGTCTCTCTGACCTCGTCCCTTTGGGTTTTCTTCATAGACATCTTTCTCTTTCATTTTGCATCCTATAGCTAATAATATTTAATCTCCCTTGATTTCTTAGACTTTCCTATGTAATTTTAATTATCCTTTGGTTCCCTCTTTTATATGAAAAAGAAAAAAGTTAATGTAAGAATGTAAAGAAGGTTTCCTACTGACCTAATGAGTTATTATCGATCAGATTCAGACTGTAGATTTTGATTTCCCTGTATCTACATTCACAATTTGGCAGGACCCATTCAACCCAGATATATAGCTAGTCATTCAGAAGCTGCACTCTTACAAAAGCTAGTGGCAATACAGTCAAAAAATGGAATGACTTATCATCAGCTTCATCATCTGGATTCTTCTAATGAGAGAACTGAAGCTTTCATCACAGTAAGATACTTTACTATCAATTGGCCATTCTTAAATTTCAGAATTAAATATATATGAAGTGTCTGTTATGCTTCTGATAGCTGTTTTCTTATTCTTCTGTTCACATGATCTTATACTGGGGTTTCTCAATATTGAGTTGGCACCTTTCAGATTCCTGGGTACCTACCAATGTTTATGGATTTAAAAAATAAGAATGATCATGTGTATACTGATGATGTCAAATATAAATTGACATCACTTTTACAGAGATATATGCCATCACATCTTTCTGTTCTCAAATACTATAAAATATTATAATTTTCTGTCACTGACCCATATTTTACTCCTGATCTTTAAATCGTTGGTAATTTTCTTTCTCCTTTATGTACAGTTTTTGGTAGGAATTATAAATGTTTACCCAGACTATTTGGAAAACATCATAATTAAGATCTAGTCCCTCAAGTATTTTCAATATTTAAAAATAATGCTACAGATTTTGTTTATTTATGACAATTCTTAAAATTATGTCCCATAGAAGTTTCTAGGTGAAATAAATGTGATGCCCAGACCCAGTCTGAAGTATATTAACAGTAGTGAATACTGTTATTAAGTGTGTACTCTATGTAAGTTACATTACATATATTTATTCCTTAAAAAAAAAAACTGTGTTTTACAAATAAAGGGACTAAAGCTCATAGAGATTATTTAATCTGCTCAAATTCAGTTAGTATATGAAAGATTTATGATCTGAACCTGGATTTGTGTAACTCCAAAGTCTGTGTCCTGTCCTCTATACTACATTATGTCTCAATTACACAGGTGAACTGTCCCTTTAGTGATCATGTCGTCTGATTAATATCTCAACTCTCTACCTCATTTTGCCTGTATGGGTTATTAACATGTGACAGAACTAATGAAGTTGGCGCAGTAAATTCATTTATTTACTAAATGACTGATATAGATCACTGGATGGTCATTAACGCCATGGTCATTAGTATGCATTGTAAAGATGACTGAAATGAATGAATCAGCACCAAGATGTGGGCACAGGGCACAGAGTTTCACAGCCTTCCATGGTGATAAAACTCAGAGCACCAGGCTTGAAGTCATGAACTGAAACTCTGCTGCACTACTTACTAGTCATGTGCCCTTGCATAACCCACTCAACCCCTCCGAGCCTCTTTTTCACATCTATTAAATAGAAGTATAGAGATACCTACCCCACAAAGTTGTCTAGAAGATTAAATGAGATAATGTATATAAAAAGGTATTACATTCTGAAAAGCATTCTATAAATTAAAGCTATGACTATTATTTTATTAAAGCAGCATTTACCTATAAATTCTCATGATACTGAGACTACCTGGGAAAGAGAGACAATATGTTGCATGTCACTGTTCTATTATTTAAATCTTTTCACACTTGGAATCTTACATTGCTTTACAGTCTGGATCATGATTAACTTTCTATTTACAACTTAACATCCTGCAAATGATTTACAATTTGCTCTACCATCTGTGTCTTCTGAGAAATCTAGGTTACTTTATAGGATCTCTGTATTTAGTGTCTTCTACTAAGATTTCACTAAATATTTTTGGAGATCCTCTACCACATGTTTAAGTCTTCATTCTTCCTTCTACAATATTCCTCAGATAGCTTGGTATGAGTGAGAGGAAGTCTACAAATTAATCAATAATAATTAATAAGCTTTTGACTATGACATATGTCAAATACAATCAAGTCCCGGAGGATGACACATACAGCATGTTACAAGTCTGTCACAATATGTATGATTTATGTATGTAAATACTAGGTCATAATCAGTCTTCATTTGAAGAAATCATGTATTTCTAAAACAAAATAAGTCAGCACTTAAGATTCTTTCTGTCATCAACAATGTAATTAAAAACTATCCTAGTGTGTCATTAAGATAATCTATTAATATATTTACAAAGTACAACACTTAATACAGGAAATTTCAAAGTAAGCTGGAAATAAAAAAGGACATTGCTTTTTTATAAATGTCTTACATTTTTTTTCTTTATTTCAAGTGAAATATAGAACAAAAAATAATTAAGAGGGCAATTTGATGGTCCACTGACAAATTTGAGTGAGTCTATTTCCCATGGAAAATATACATAGTTGAAATACACAAAATCTCTCTGTGTGTTTTAATTAGTGAGGTTTGATAGTATTCATTATAATAAATTATTTCAGCTGTAATGTTAAAACAAAGACATATCACACAAAGTAAAATTGAACAAAGGTCCAAATGGGATATTATTAAAATGTCAAAGTGAGTAAGCAGATGGGGTTTATATGGCTCAGTGGATTAGTCACCAGGCCTGATTACCTTGGGGACTCTAGTGAAATCCAGTCTCAGTAGAATGATCAGAAAGTAAAAATAAAGTGTATATGCAGAAGCAAATGAATCATTTCATTTGTGTTCCCAACTAAAACCCAGAAATTTTTATTTTATTATTTTTTTCTTTAATCACAAAACCACATAAAGATTACAATACTGCTACATTTGTTTTTATCAGAGATTTCCCTTTCTTTCTAAGGTGGTGTAAAGAAAGTAAAGGGAAAGATTGGAAAATATGCAGATTTGTCATGCTCTTCACATAGCAGCCTGGGCAGGCAGTGGCTGGATAAAAGCATGCTCTCTCTGTAATGGAGCTTCCGCACAATGCACCAGAGTGTGGGGAAGGCACTGCTCAAAAGCAGTGACTTTGTACAAATCCCATAAAGAAGAAATTATTTTTTTTTACTGTCTTTCATCTTGGTCAGCTCCCTAAAGCAATTACTAATACCTACTCTTTGCAGACACAAATTGAAATGTAGGCATTTACATTTCCCTTGAATTTTGACAAATGACTTTGACTTTTATTGTGGCTCTACAGTTTAGCACACATCAAACCTCACGATCTGTACTAGGAAGTTAAGTTTTAGAGCATGAACATACATCTTGTAAGAAAAATTAGAATTGGTAGAAAGACCTTCCCCTAGATCAAATAAAAGTGTTCCTCAGATATTTCATGATATGAAGAAAGTAATTGCATGTTACACATTAGAGTTCAGATAGCTTTCTGGTAGGAGCTCAGAACTGTTTGGGTGACACTCTACTACACAAAATGAACACTTGCTCGATGCAGATTCCCCCACATAAGTAGCTGTTGAGACAGCAGCTACAGCATAATCATGGGCCAGTCCTTACTCTAGAGACAGAAGTCAAAGCAAGCTAAAAGAGTAAGGTGACCCAGCCTGCTCTATTCAGGGTTTATGTTGTTTGTTTGTTTTGTAATATAGATAAGCGCTGGCTCCTTTTAAAAGTTTAGTCTGGTCTTTGAGAATTTCCCTGAGCCCATTAGAACTAAGTACATATACATAATATATATGTACTTAGTTCTATATACATAGTATAGTACTAAATACATATATATACATACACATATGTATACATATATATATGTGTATGTACATATGTAAAACCACACCCATTGCCCCTGAGTGGATTCCAACTCATAGCAACCCCATAGGGTTTCCAAGGCTCTATAGAAGCAGACTGCCACATCTTTCTCCCATGGAGCTGCTGGTGGTTATGGTTATAGATATATAAATAGCCCTTTAGTGCTGAACACACACACACACTACACATACTATATGTATACTATGTATATGTATTCTTTGATTTTAGACAACAAAGAGATGGAAACCTTTGTTACTAAACTTGTGCAAATTATAATTAATATTGTTTGAATTTACTAGGAATGGATTTGCTAGGAATCCTTCAGTATGGATCACAACTCAACATAAAGAAAACGAAAATCCTCACAACCTGACCAAGAAGCAACATCACGATAAAAGAAGAAAAGATTGAAGTTGTCAAGGATTTCGTTTTACTTGGATCCATAATCAACACCCATGGAAGCAGCAATCAAGAAATCAAAAGACACATTGCACTGGGCAAATCTGCTGCAAAAGACCTCTTTAAAGTGTTGAAAAGCAAAGGTGAACCTGACCCAAGCCATGGTGTTTTCAATCACCTCATATGCATGTGAAAGCTGAACAATGAACAAGGAAGATCAAAGAAGAATTAATGCCTTTGAATTAAGGTGTTGGTGAAGAATAGTGAATATACCATGGACTGCCAAAAGAATAAACAAATCTGTCTTGGAAGATGTACAATCAGAGTGCTCCTTAG
Organism: Dugong dugon; assembly: GCA_030035585.1. NCBI lineage: Eukaryota > Metazoa > Chordata > Mammalia > Sirenia > Dugongidae > Dugong > Dugong dugon. Next base: position 133,312,558 of record CM057462.1, read on the forward strand.
AAACAAGGATGGCAAGACTACATCTCACATACTTTGGACATGTTATCAGGAAGGATCCGTCCCTGGAGAAGGACATCATACCTGCTGAAGCAGAGGGTCAGCCAAGAAAATGAAGACCCTCAATGAGACGGATTGACACAGTGACTGCAACAATAGGTTCAAGAATAATGATTATGAGGATGGTGCAGGACCAGGCAGTGTTTTATTCTGTTGTACACAGGGTTGCTATGAGTCAGAACTGACTTGACAGAACCTAACAACCACAGTGTGTATATATACATATATATATGTTTAGTCCTGTATCGCAATACCTTGACAATACATACAGTCAAGATATTGCAATGAAGGACTAAATTGAAAGTGGAACAGGAATCTCTTATCGCTACACTGTGCCAATTATATTACCACATTGTTTCTTCACTGCAAGGCTGATAAGAATCTACAAGCGTCCAGAGCCCAAGGGACTTGAACATGCCTGGTGAAAATTGGAAATCAATGAGTCTATAATCACAAGCAAACGGCATCATTTTCATTGGAGTAAAGATGACAGGCATCACAGAGCTTGTATGGATGCTGTAGGACACACGACCAACCGAACGCTCTTGCTCCTCAGCCTGCCCAAGTGTTCCTAAGTTGGAAACACCTGTTTTTTGTTGTGTGTGTATGTGTTTGTTTTCAATATTTTTTTTAAAAAGGAAAATTATTCTTCAATTTTGGGCAACAAAGAGATGGCAAACGTTTGTTACTAAGCTTGTGCAAATTAGATAATGAATATGTTCTGAATTTACTAGGAATGGGACAAAATTCATTTTCTGAATTTGGCACTTCCGTTTGTCTGCATTCCTGGTACCAAGTGTGCAAACATTTCCAGGCTTTCTGTCAACATACCACAAATTCATCTCAATTCTGGCTTGCGGCAAACTCCATTTCCAAAGCCCAGAGTTAATTTAATCTCTGGGGTCATTTGGTTCTGCCCCTCACTTAAGCAAAGACTACCAATTCAACGTGACAATGAGAATTACTAACCACTAGAGGCCAAGCTAAACCAAACATTTAATTTTGTTGCAAATGCCCATTTTTTCCTAGTTCAAATTACAAGCATCTTTTTTTTCTGTCTTCTTGATTTTTAGCTTATCACATGATGTGTCCAATTCAACGCTGTTCTTGAGTGCTGTAGCTGAGACAGACACAGCTCAGTGATATGAATGTGCAGTCTTTATGAAAACCACGAACGCATCTACCCACGGACAGGCAGGTGGTGCACTCAGTGACACCGTCCCCCAGACAAACACCGAAAGAGATGTCACTCTTCAGACAACAGCACCTTTAAAAGATTTTCAAAATAGAAACCAAGGTTAGCTTTAACAACATGCGTGGCTATCCTGTCCACTTGTTGAGCAAAAAGGGTGTGCTGAAGGTGATGGGTGCCTAGGTTAGTTGTCAAAAGACAATGCCTAGCCAAATGTTAATTCATTTCTAACATTTTTTAAAATATAAAATGTACTAGGATGCTGCCTTATTAGAGGAAAGTGAGTTAAGGGTCTAAGTGTTGCCCAGGTGGAATGACATACATATGGCAGTATTTGAAAGTGTTTTCAAGGGTGCAACAGTTTTAACTCGTAGGTTCTATAAATCAGTGCCAACTGGTTTTTGAGAATTTGGGATTTAGCTTGTTGAGTGAGGTATAAGTGGCTAGTTGGCAATGTTCTGTTGTACACAAAATTCAGATTTGAGAGAAAATGATTTTGCCTACACATTGAGTTTTTCCTACTCCTTCTACTCTTCTTTATTTCAAGCAATTTACTTAGCTACAAGGAAACACTGGCTCAAAATAGAGATGAAGCAAAAGAGAATACCTAGTACAATGTCCTATGTGGATAACAGAGTAAGTAAACATTGCTTTTTTGAAGGGAACAAGTAGTTTTCCATAGAATTTACTATACCCTCAATATTTCAGCACCTTGGACCTATGCAACACGATTTCTCCTTCAGAGAAAGCTATCTCTCTCTGCCATGAATTCAGAAATATTTTCTTAAGTGTGGCAAATTGTACAAGCCTGAGGCTGGTTCTGCGCATATGCAGAAAGGACATCCACTTATGGAGTATGATCTGGTAAGAACCCAAGAATTTCGAGCGTTCAGAACGGACTTGAGTTCCTCCGCCAAGTGTATTATCTTACTGTCTCACAATTCTTGCCTCAGTTCATTCCAGTAGAGCTGTCTTTCTCAACACAGCTCTGATCATGTTTGCCTTTTACTCACACTTGCCAGTAGTTCCTCCACTTTGTAAAAGATCGTCTCAACGCCTTAGGCATTTCCTATCAGGAGTCATCAGATCTTCTTAATTTTATTTCTCCACTTACCTATGTCTCAGCAGCATCATAGTAACCAAACATCTTACACTTGTATCAACCTGATTCATTTTCTGATCTCCACCATTTATCTTATGAAATCCATACCCTACAAAGCAGACACCTCACAGAGCTGGCGCATAGTAGATGCACAATAAAATATTTGATTGATGAATAAAGGGATCATGTGAACTGAGATAATAGCAGTCTTCATATTAGCCATTTCAAACTGATGACCAAAGGGCCTACCTTGGAACTTGGAATCTGGGCAAGGAAATCACAAGATTTACTTAGACTAAATTTCCCACTAGTCCAGCAAAATAGGGGCTTGAAGTTGAAATTAAGTGGATTTTTAAAAATTAAATAATATGACATTTTTTGCCCACCTGGATTTCAGGACAGAAATTCATGCCCACTACCTATGGGAGCCAAGCAGATAAGTTCTAGGAGAGAAGGACCATGTCTGTCTTGCTCACTGTTTCCACAGCAGCATTAAGTAGGCAATCAATTGTTGCTGTAAGTTGCTATTGAGTTGATTCCATCTCATGGTGACCCCATGCGAGCAGAGTAGAATTACTCTAAAGGTTTTTCAAGGCTGTGACACTTCTGAAGCAAATCGCCAGGCATGTCTCCCAAGGCACTTTTGGGTGGGTTCAACCACCAACCTTTCAGCTAGCAGTCAAGTGTTTAACTGTTTTGTCACCCAAGGCCTCCTTGGCAGTTAATTAATAGTGCTTAAATAAAGGAGCAATTGGATAAATACATTAGGACAAATGTCATTATTAAATTAGCTAGTTATTATCCAGCAGAAGACATAGAGTAAGAACAAATAATCTTTGAGGCCAGAAAAGAAAATCTTCTAAACACTGGAGGACAGGAGACAAATGGGCAGCATACTGCACAAACTTAGGCTGCAAAAAGTACTCTGATTACACCAAGGGCCTGATGGAGGGGCAGGTGACTTTGTTGGAACTAAGTATTGGATATAGGGTGGCAGTGGTGGGGTGCATTGGATAGGACTGCCAAGGACAAGTTTATTCTGACCCTTATCAAAGTATTAACATAAGGAAGAATTGGAAACATACTGTTGTGGAAAAAAAAAAAAAAACAGTTGTTGAGTGGGTTCCAACTCATAGCGACCCCGTGAGTAGAACTATGCTCTATAGGGTTTTCAAGGCTGTGACCTTCCAGAGGCAGACCACCAGGTCTTTCTTTCAAGGCACTGCTGGGTGCCTTTTGGTTAGTAGTTGAGTGCTTAGCTGTTTGCACCACCCAGGACTCTCATTGCTATGAACTGCAACCCCCCACCCCCGCCGTTGACTCGATTCCAACTCATAACGACACTGTAGGACAGAGTAGAAATGCCCCATAGGATTTCCAAGACTGCCACATCTTTCTCCCACAGAGTGGCTGGTGGGTTCTAAACATTGACATTTTGGTTAGCAGCTAAGCGTTTTAACCACTATGCTACCAGGGCTAATCATTACTATGAAAGGGGGTGTCTTAGGCTGGGTTCTCTAGAAAAGCAAAACCAGTAAAGTGTATAAATATATATAGAGAGAGATTTATATCAAGGAAATGGTTCACGTGGTTTTAGAGTCTGGAATGTCCCAAGTCCGTGGGTCAGACTAGAGGCTTCTCCTGACTCATGTAGCTGCAGGGACTGGTGAACCCAAGATCAGCAGGTCAGACAGCAAGTCTCTGACTCACAGGCTGTGGAGACTGACAAATCCCAAGATTGGCAGGCAAGAAAGCAGGTAAGCTGCTAGCTCAAGTGCCAGGGACCAGAGATCAGACGAACAGGACCCAGCTGCAAGATCCAGAGAGAGCAAAAGCCCACAAGGCTTGCCAGAAAGTCACCTGTTTTGGATGCAGGCCACACCCCCAAGGAAATTCCCTTTCAATTGTTTGGTTACTCACAGCATATCCCATCATGGAGGGGATCACATTATATCAGATCTCATCATGGAGGTGATTACGTCATTATACAACTGCCAAACTACCTCTTAACTGCCAAACCACTGAGAATCATGGCCCAGCCAAGTTGACATACAATCTTAATGATCACAGGGGCCTTTAAACTTTAATTTTTAAAAATAAATTTCTGAAAAACTTTTGCAGCTATGTAGAAGCCTGTCTCTCTCTTCAGCAGCACACGTTCTTTTTCTCAGCCCCCTCTTTCCATCTTTTTTCTTGTCTCTTACTTTAAGCAAATGTGAACTCTAAAGCTCTCCATCATGCACCTGGAATCTAGTTGGGCAGCTGGTAAAGCTTTAGGATAAGCCCAGAAAAAAATGGTACGTAGAGTAGGCTGTTCAGTGTTGCCTACAACCCACCCGTTATTGGGCCTTTTTTACCAGCACTACAGGCATTCCTGCAACTGCTTGGGCAGGTGAGATAAGAACCCCTTCTAGAACCTGTGCTAGAAAGTCATACTCAGGCCTTGAAATAATATACAAAAGCAGACATTTTGCCTTCCATGAGGGAGAACTGGGTTTGATTCCCAGCCAATGCACTTCATGCAGAGCCAATATGCATCTGCCAGTAGAGGCTTGTGTTGCTATGATGGTGAGCTTATTGTTTTATTCTCTCACGGTAACAGGTTTCAGCAATGCTTCTAGACTAAGACAGACTAGGAAGAAAGCCCTGCCTATCTACTCCCTGGTAGCACAATGGTTAAGCACTCGACTGTTAATCAAAAGTTTGGTGATTCAAACCCACCCAGCACCTCCATGGGAGAAAGTCCTGGCTATCTGCTCCCGTAAAAATTACAACCAAGAAACCGCTATGGGGTAGTTCTACTCTTTCACTTATGGTCATTATGAGTCTGAATCGACTCCATGGTACCCAACAACAGGAACATCTACTTTCGAAAATCAGTCAATGAAAACTGATTTAGAAGATAGTATTGGAGCCATTATTCCCTGTCCTTCAGTATAAAGAATGTGACTCAGCTGGAACTGGACTCACAAGTACTCACAAGAACACATCAGCTGGGCCCAGAAGTATAAAGACAATAGGTTGGACAATCTTGGAAAACATCTTTTAGGGAAATTTTCACATGGTGATGCAGTGGTCAAAAGTACGGCTGCTCACCAAAAGGTTGGCAGTTCAAATCCACCAGCCTCTCCTTGGAAACTCTACGGGGGAGCTCTACTCCGTCATGAGTCGGGATCGACTCTACCGCAACGGGTTTTGGGTTTTTTCACATAAACTATTCAAACAGAGCACAAAAGATCCATCCACATACTCTCCACTCTTATCTTTTTCTATCAGCATTTAGTTAAGTAGTAAGATGTGTTGGACCAATGAAGACCCTCCTGACTGTCCTTACTGACACCTGTACCAATGATTATTAAGAAAGACAATTCAAAATGTAGAATCACAGTGATTTGGCAGTTTTTAGCCAATCTGTGGAAAGGTGAAGCTTTCAATGATTTTACCCATTTGTGATGTTAATATATGCTGATGATTCTGTAATGTTCCTTGGACTTGGGCAGACGTGGCTCTGGCAGCGTGTTTGTCCATTTTCTACTTTTGCCTCTTGGAACATATACAACATAAAATCTTCCTTTTTGCTTAACTATAACTTGGTGGTGATTTTACCCTAGGACAAAACCCTATGGATCACGAAGGTCCTATTCACAACCGCTCACAGGGTTGGCACAGGACGGGGCAGTGTTTCTATTGTGCATGGGGTCGCATGAGACGGGGGCCATCTCCATGGCAGCTACCCACAACAACAGCATATTGTTAATTTTCCTCCTTCTTTCCACACATTCATCCATGTCTCCAGTCCTACGGCTAGCCCGTTCTTAGGAAACCTCACCAAGATCTTCTCTTTTATGAGAGAGCGTCAAATGATCAACTAATTTATAAGACAAGCTACAGCTTGCAGCAAGGTATAATTAAAAAGTGTCACATATTTACCAACTGGCTCACCTGTAGCCCAGCATATGGGACTAGAAAAATGCTTCATTCTTCTGAAAGAATCCAGCCGCCTGCTGAGAAAACTGTGTCAGCCTGACAGCGCCTGGCTTAATTACTTCAAACTTAAAATAATTAATAAGTTCCTCATTTTGCAACAGGAAAGCACTTAACGCTGTTCAATAAAATAACTCATAGCCTACATAGCTTGCTGCAGCTAGGAGTTTGTTTTTTATTTTCCTCTGACTTTGTGTAAGCTATCTACGGCACATTTGAAATGTTTTCTTGCTGAGCTTCCTAAAGGATTGTGGGTTGCGATCATTATGTTTCCTCCAGCAAACCCAGTCTTTCTCAAACGCACCAGGGAGAGACTTTCTTTCCCCTCGTCTTCCTCCCTTACAAATCCCCCTGAGTCCTGTGCTTCATTGTAAATGGTCTGAGGAGTCTTTCAGCCTGAAAACCTAAATATTTGCTGAAAATAAATGTAGGAAGAGGGGGTAGGGAGGTGGTGAAGTGAAGGGAAAAATCTGTGCTAAGCAAAAGAATCATAGTAATGAGATAGCAATAAGAAATGTTTAAAATGGGCCTAACTTTCTCCTTCCTCTGGTGGGTTTTCCATTCAGTATCTTTATAGGTGGCTGCATGAGGTAATATGAATGCAGAAAGCAGCGAATCTAGTTTTTTTTTTTAATTGTCTAATAAGAGATAGTTTTTCGTATTGTAAGTGAAATTTCCTTTAAGGAGAGAAATTTTATTTGAAAATACATAATGGAGAACAAAACAGGGAGCTGGGGTTTCTCAACGGTCGTATTATTTGATACAAAAAGAAGCATACCTGTTGCTCTCCAGTCGATTCCAAGTCATAGTGACCCTATAGGACAGAGTATAACTGGTGGATTCAAACTGCTCACCCTTTGGTTAGCAGCAATAACACTCAACCACTACATCACCAGGGTTTCCTATTCTTTGATAGCTACCCTAAAAAGAAAGTGTTTATTCCACCCCGAGTGGGAAATTGTTATGGACAACTTACTGCTGGGGCTTCTATAAGGCTGTTAAAGGCAGGACTGGGGTGAGGGCAAGAATAAAAGGCTAAATGCCACAAAGGCCTTATACAGTGGAACTAGGCTGAAGGATTTTTGAGGGCAGTTGTCATGGCGGAAATATCCACCCCTAACACACTGTTGCCTCTCAATAAATGCTGGATATCAACAAATACTTGCATCTCTCTCCTCCTAGGGTCTAGGTTAGAGAGGGTCCCTTTCTAATCCAAAGTAAAGGAAGGAATGTGTGTGTGTGAGAGGGAGTTAACTAAGGATTTAACTCGTTTTTCACTGTATTAAGCTATGAGTCAGAAATCGACTTGACGGCAACGGTTTTTTTTTTTTTTTTAACTCGGGAAATTAGGTTCCGTTACCAGCCAATGCACCTCATACACAGCCACCACCCCTCTGTCAGTGGAGGTCAGCTTGTTGCTATGATACTGAACGGGTTTCAGCAGAGCTTTCAGATTAACATGGACCAAAACCAAAAACCAAACCTGTTGCCATTTATTCAATTCCAACTTATAGTGACCGTATAGGACAGAGTAGAAGTTTCCAAGGAGCGGCTGGTGGATTCGAACTGCCGACCTTTTGGTTAACAGCCAAACTCTTAACCACTACTCCACCAGAGTTCCCAACACAGACTAGCAAGTGTCAAGAGCAAAACTAGAGTCCATATTAAAATAAAGCAAAGAATTCTATTGAAGGAATAAAGCAATTCAGATCTGGCAGTATTTACTGAGTATTCACCAAAGTACTCTAACAAAAGGAAATTTTCACAGAGGTTAAGTACAGAAAATTCAGAAACTTACAAGGAAAAATTCTGATCGGTTGACATTTACAAAGTTATGTTTTAATAGACACTAGACAATTATGAAATCCCTTAAGCATTGTTTTGTTAATCATAAAGTTTGTGTCAGTTAACCTCTTGCTGATCTATGGATATTTCGGGGGCCAGCCTGAGTAAGTATTCTCCCTGGGAGCATGCTGTGAGAGGAAGGGACAGGAGGGGAGCCCACAGGCTTTCTGAGGTATTCTGGCTAGCTGACTTTTGAGAGTCAGCTCACAATGAGCAGTAAACAACAAAAATGGAGTTTGGCTTACATCATTGACAGAAGCCTCTCCTTAGATTTTTAGGGCTCTTTCACAGAAGAAAGGTCTGGTGATCTACATCTGAAAATCTGCCAGTGAAAACCCTATGAATCACAATGATCTGATCATGGAGATGGCACAGGACTGGGCAACATTTCCTTCTTTGGGGTCGCCATGAGTAGGTGGCAACAGCTAACAACAACATCCTTTGTTGGAAGTGTTGTTCATTTGTCCTTATAGGGACTTGATTTCAGACTGTGAGAGAAACCCTTTTGGGTCCATGCCCAATCACATGTAAGCCATACAAGCAGTGAGTCTCTAATGCTGTCTGCATGAAGGAGGTTCTCACTGTCAGCAAAGGGCTGAAAGCACAGAAGGCATTACTGGAATATGGCTTGGGATTGCTTTGTTTCAGACAGCAATTAAGGGGAAGTGAAACTCTTTGACTGGTCCCAGTCTCTTGGTGTCTTTTTCATTTTGATCAGAATATCAAAGAACATGCTCCTGCAAAGAAGGGAGAAATTTCTAATTTTGATAAATGTTACGTATTAATAATAAGAATGAGTTTGCATCAAACTCTCCAGAAAATCAAAGATTGCCCCTTGCTATAGTCTGGTGGTTAAATATCAAAACTTTGGCAGTAAGCAGTTTCAAGATTGAAGCTCAGGTCTGCCCTTACTGTCTGTACAGTTTGGGGCATGTCACTTACTTCTCCAAAGCTCAGTTTCTTTATTTATAAAATAGGTGTAATAGTAGGACCTATCACATAGTGCCATTGTGAGAATTAAATGGGATAGTTTGGTAGGGTGTGTGGTACAGGCTAAAGGAATCAAAAATACTAATTAATCTCACCCCCCTATAAAGTCCAAAGGGACAATGACTATGCTTCTTCTGTTTATCATTGCAATGCCAACACAGATCCTGACATATGGTTTATGTCTCATAAATACTTTCAGAATGAAGAAAAGAAGGAAGGTAGAGAGTAAAGAAGAAAGAAAAGAAGCAAGGAAGGAGAGACTTTGGAAAATAATGGAAATATAATTCCAAGGGAAATAATGAGAAGTGTTCAAAACCATATGTTGACCTAGACAAAATTACAGTAACAATACATATAAACGTATTTCTTCCTCACAAAAAGTCCTTTACACATCCAAGCAGTGTCAGGGATCATTCAGATTCCATCTGGTGACACTGGCATGTGTCTTCCAGGGTAACACCACAGGGGAGAGAGCTAGAGAGCTATGCCTCCATCCATACATGACATATATCATTTCTCTTCAGGTCTACTGGCCAGAACTAATCACATGACCAATCCCACTGCATGCAGGTGGGAAAAGGAGTGTGTCACGTGCCACGGAAGGAGAAGAAAACCAAACAAAGGTGAGCACTAATTATGTCTACCACGTCATATATCCTGGTGCCAAAGTCTAAGAGAAGGCAGTGACAAAGGATGTATAAGAAAATACATCGTGGAAAGAATCAGCAAAAGTAAATTTGATAAACAAACGCGGTTTTTTGTTTTCGATTAATAATATCATGGGATTTTCACTTGGTATTTAGCATGTGCAGCTGCACAAGTGAGATCTCAAAAGAGCTTAATACAGTGAGAAACGAGTTAAATCCTTAATTAACTCTCTCACACACACACTCCTTCCTTTACTTTGGATTAGAAAGGGATCCTCTCTAACCTCGACCCTAGGAGGAGAGAGATGCAAATATTTGTTGATATCTAACATTTATTGAGAGGCAACAGTGTATTAGGGATGGCTATTTCCGCCATGACCACTGCCCTCAAAAATCCTTCATCCTAATTCCACTGCATAACCAAAGCGTGGCAACTCTGACCTTGAACTGTCAATTAACTCAGACCAGGTATGTATATCTAGAACAATTAAGCTATGGCAGAGATGCTCCTTTTGTTTATCTAAACACTTAATGAAAATAGCTGCACAACTAATTCACTAAAAGTTATCAGTATCCAAATCTGGCCAAAACAACCCAGATATAATCTGCTCACAGGCAGCCCTGGTGGTGCAGTGGTTAAGCACTCAATTGTTAACCGAAAGGTCAGTAGTTCGAACCCATCAGCTGCTCCACAAGAAAAAGATGTGGCATTCAGCTTCTGTAAATATTACAGCTTTGGAAACCCTGCTGAGCAGTTCTGCTCTGTCCTGTAGGGTCGTTATGAGTTGGAATCGATTCGATTACAGCGGGTTTTATTTTTGTTTTTGTTTTGAGTCTGCTCACAGCCCATCTCCAGACTGGTGCATTACTTTAGTTTGCAGGACTCTGGACTAGAACTATCTCCTTTTTTTTGTCATTAATTTCTGAGATGACTATCAGGATTTTTAATGCCTTGGAATTAATGTACTAGAGTCTAACTCTGTGCAAAGTGTTTTAGCTAGCTTCACTGTGGTATAACAACAACCACCTCCAAAATGTCAGTGGTTCACAACAACAAACATGTTGTACATTGGCAACTTATATGGCTTTGTTCAATCTTCTCATTCTAGAACTCAGATTAGAGTTGTTGTGTTTAGGTGCCATCCAGCTGATTTTGACTCACAGCAACCCCATATGACAGAGTAGAACTGCCCCGTAGGGTTTTCTAGGCTGTAATCTTTATAGAAGCAGATCACCAGGTCTTCCTCTTCGCAGAGCTGCCGGGTGGGTTCAAACCACCAACCTTTCAGTTAGCAGCAAGGCACTTGACCATTTTGCAACCAAACTTCCTTAGTTATGTTTAGGGTTAGCAAAAAAGAAAAACAGTTGGTGTTGGGTCAGCTCCAACTCATGGCAATCCCATGTGTATCAGACTAGAGTTGTGCTCCATAGGGTTTTCAATGGCTGATTTTTTTTGGAAGTAGATTGCCAGGCCTTTTTTTAGAGGCACCTCTGGGTGGACTCGAACTTCCAAACTTTCAGTTAGCAGTGAATGCTTTAACCATTTGCACCGCCAGCAGCCCTGTTTTGAGACATGGAGTTCTCACAGCAAAGGGAAAAGAGCAAGAGTGCTCATGGTAACACAAATATCTTTTAAGTCTGGTGGTGTAGTGGTTAAGAGCTTGGCTGCTAACCAAAAGGTCAGCAGTTCAAATCCATCAGCCACTCCTTGGAAACAGTGTGGGGCAGTTCTACTCTGTCCTATAGGGTTGCTATGAGTCAGAATTGACTCAAAGGCACCTAACAACAATGACTCACATGCCGCTGACTAAAGTCACGGCCAAGGGGGGAAGTTATACTCCTCCCACATGACACACTATAAGGTACATGGTCACAGGCAGGGAGGTATAATCCTCTTACAGGAAGGAGTGCAAATATTTGATAACAATAATACAGTCTACCATGGTAAGTAACCAATACTGAATCTCGTCTTAATATCCCTGGGGCCTAGCACAGGTGTTCAATGAATATTTATCAAAATACATTGAATATTCATTGTATTGAATGAATACCTCATTGCAGTATAAGTCAGTGATATGAAAGAGTCTTTTATCATTATACCTATCAACTCTATTATCATCAATTTTTTTTTGATTAGCCATGTATACCTAGTACATTCTACAGGCAACAACAACAGATTTTATTGATTACCTTTAGTAGCTTAATCTGAAAGAGAAAATGATAGCACATAATTTTTAAAAGACATTAACATACACATTCACACTTCCCTTTTTGAAAATACTGTTGATAATTCCAACCAAATCCTAAAAAAAGTGGAATTTGTTTTTCTAAAAATCGTCTCTGAGATTTAAAATAGTGTTTGTTCCATTAGAAATATTTTTTTTGATGGGGGAACAGAAATACCAGGTATGAATGATTCCTTTCATGCCATGAACTCATGAATTAGGGGTGTCATGAATGTGTTGATTTTGAAGGCAGTCATTAAAATAGTTACAAGGCTGATGTACAAAATGAAGATTGTGTGTTCAGCCTGAATAAATGCAAAATATAAAAAAATTTAGGATACATTTGGACAAGGGATGGTTATGTTGCTTTTGAATAAGAGTTCAGACAAAATAAAATTCTAAGACTCTGCCAGTCCCCTCCGAGGGATCCGGGTACAGAGGCTATGCTACAGCACGCTTCACTATCACAGAAATCACTCGTTTTAATTTGCATCCATTGCAGGAGTTGGTCACGGGCAAATTCACACATCCAGAAACTGGCTTTTCCTCAAAGATACCAGTATGCTACACATTACATTACAAGAATCAAGACTAATACCTTTATCCTGTAAAACAATGCCGTTCCCTTCTAATTGCAACTGAAAATTTTACTGAAGTTATCATTTGTGCTCAGTGAGCTTGTGAATTAATTCATTACATTGTTAAAATCCAACGTCTCTTATCACCTGCCGCTTTGAAGACTCCAGTTGCATTACCAGCGCTGCCCTGTCAGCTGCCAACTTGCATGAGCTGGAGGCAGCTAAGAAGTGAATCCTTGAGCTGAGAAATTCTACCTAGAGAAGGAGGAGATGCAGCTTTGACTTGCAAACAGGGCTCGGGAACCCAGCAGAGCTATCTGGAGAACTACCTGAATCATCAATCCATAAAACCATCATGAACGTCAACGTCTCCACCAGCACGTATCAGAGTCAGGCTTAGATAAAATGCTGTCGGTAATTATAACCCTGTTCTCTAACCATGGACAAGAATAAGGGATCAGCATGCCTGACTTTGAGGAAATCTTGTGCAAACACCTGAAAATAGTAGTAGGAAAATCCAAGCAAGCCCCTTGTTTTGGAATCCTTCCCTAAATACATGTGAACTTCTACATTTAAAGTTTGGTGTTACCTTTGAGGAAATAAGCCAGTATCACTGATTAAAAGAATATTTATTTTTTCCAGTGCCACCATAAGCCTCATATATTTGCCTGGCTGCCAAGCAATAATTAATTTTCTAGTGTGCACTGCCTGTCCCGAGATTTCCACTGAGCCACACTAGTATTTCTCATTAAAATGAATCCTGAAGGCACTTTGTTATTGTTTAGTCTGAGAGGAATATTGACAGTGGTTTTCTTTTTCCCTCCATGTGTTTTATAAATGTTAAATGTAAAAGAATTTTTTAGCACACTTTTGAAGTATTTCTTATCAATAATTCATTCAAAATCACAAAGGAGCAAAATAGCTGGGTGGTCGAAACTGTAGCAGTGTTAGGGAAATCACCTCTGCTTTTAAATCATCATATTACTGAGATAAAGCTTCATGGAAGGAACAGTAACATCCACAAGTCCGTGGGTTTCTCTTTGTGTTCAATTCAGCTGCGCCTTTTAACTGAGCTTTAGGGGGTTGTTTCACCGGCATTACAGATGACAGCACCAGGGTGTATCACTCTCCTGCTTCTATTTTTGTTTATTAAGGTATGTCCTGGAAGAGCAGGGTTCTTGTGTAGTGTTCTACGTACCTTTGCATCATGTCAAGGATAATTATCTCTTAATAGTGGGGTTTTGTTTGCCTTATTTTGTAAACTGTGCCCACGGAGAAGGGATTCTTCCTGCTCTATGATATTCAATGCAGAGCTGAGTCTATTGCCAGTGCTAAATAAAAGTTAAATAATAAGACTCCTATCATTCCTGCCATGGCGAATGTCTATTTAAGAAAAGAAGAATAAAAGTGAAAAACCTATTACATAGTTGCCAAACTCAGATGTAAAAAAAGTCAGACTCTCCATTTTACTTTTAGTGTCAGACGAAAAGGCCAGGCTTTTTAATTATTTCAGCCATAGGTTAAAGAAAACAGCCATTAGCTCTTTTGTTAAAACATTCTTCTATTCTCTTCGTTGATTTGAAAGGTAATAATGCCAGTGGTTTCCTATGTCGCGGCTTTATGAGTTTTAAAATCACTGAACCTTATTGCTGAAGTCTGAACTGAGGGTAAAATGTTACATAGTGTGGGTATAACAAACTAAGATATATTTTCTTGTGGTTGGTAGACATCTTAGAGCTAATGTTATTTTAGAAACTACAAAAAGGAAAATAAAAATGTAGATCAAGGCTTCTTGCTTATCTGCATACTCAGAAACCCACTCAAACTTCCTCTGTAGAAAGGTTCCTGGGTGTTTGTGCTTGGCTACTCATCAAAGGGTTGGCAGTTTGAATTCACCCAGCGACAGACACCACAGAAGAAAGGCCTCGTGATCTACTTCCAGAAGATTATATCCATGGAGGGGAGTGGACTTGTTCTCCAGACCACATAAGCATTCTTCAGTATGTCTAGTCATTAGTCAAAAGTAATAAAGTTGAATTTAACCTGAAATAAATCTTTACCGTCACTTTAATTTCTCATCATTACCCTCCCATAGCAAAACATAACATTGTGCACAAGTAATTATTGAATAAAGCACACAAATGAAAAAATCCGTCTTGGAAGAAGTACAGCCCAAATGTTCCTTAGAAGCAAGGAGGTCGAGACTATGTCTCACATACTTTGGACATGTTATCAAGAGGGATCAGTCCCTGGAGAAGGACATCATGCTTGGTAAAGCAGAGGGTCAGCAAAAGAGAGAAAGACCACGAACGAGATGGACTGACACAGTAGCTGCAACAACGGGATCACGCATAACAACAGTTGTGAGGATGTGACAGGACCGAGCAGTGTTTCATTCTGTTGTACATCAGATAGCTATGAGTTGGAGCCCACTCGACAATACCTAAGAACAACAACAACAAAACACACAAACCATACTCTGATAATTCTCTTTCTTGCCCTCGGTAAAATCTCTTTCACGTCATCCCATTTGACTTCTTGGCAGCAGTCAGAACTTTCCAGTTCATTTCCCTAAACTCCATGGGGAAACAAATTTTCTGAAAAGTTTAAGAAAGTGGCTGCTAAAGAAAAACAAAGCCAGGTTGACTTTTCACAACTAAAGGCAGGAATAAAAGCCCGTTTCTTCAACTATTTATTTAATTCTGCGTTCTCAAACAATAGCAGGCAGTGCTTTGGGTGTACCTGACATGAGGAGTTTCCATTACCTATATTTATTTTGTCATGTATAGAAACCTAAGAACTCAGTCAAAGGTTTTACAAACTGAAAAACATTAACATAGTAAAACTTTACATTAGATTAATTTGAGAATAAGAGACATAAATGCTAGTAGATCATCAATGATGCACAAAGTAAACTAAGTCATATATACCTCATTATATCTGGGGTGAGATATTAGGCTGGTGTAGAAAGACAGACATAAATTGATTAGAAAGCCTCTCACAATATATGCATGGATAATGATACCAATTATAATAGTTATAATCTGTTGAATAATTATTGTATGGCAGGTACTATTCTAGAGGATATATATACATATGTAAATATATATATATATGATCTTAATTAATCTTTACAACAATCCTTTGAGATTAGTATTATTTCCTCATTTTTCAGTGGAAGAAACCCGGATTTAAAGGATTATGCAACTCATCCATAGCCAAAGTAGCAGTGTCAGGATCTGAACCCACGTCTGTCTGACTTGAAGCCGGTGCTCTTAACTATTACTAGGTAATGGTATTGTCAACAATCTTAATAGTTGATTAAACAATCACATCCAAAGAATATGGATAGATATTATTAGTCAGTGTCTTCCCAAAATGAGGTCTTTTACACAAATTTTCACATTTGGCCTTACCTGGTTCACCTGTTTTTTTAATCACCAACTTCAACAAGATCGACTTTTCAAATCTGCATGTGACCCAAGTCGGAGAGGAAGAGATAGCTTATACATTGCAGTACTGAATCTGGATTGAAAAAAAGAGCTTGACACACAGGAATAATGCACCCAAACAAAGATGACATTCAACAGAAAGAAGCATAAATGTGGAGACCTGTTTGAACCCTGGTCATTGTAAGGGAAACCAAAGGCCTACAGATTTTAGAAGATCACAGACAGTATGATAGTGCTGCCCCAAATTAATGATAAAGTACGTTATCCAAATCAAAGAAGACAATTGTATCATCATACTTTGTAATTTTTAGGTAATATCTACACTACAAGGAGCCCTGGTGGCACAATGGTTAAGTGCTCGGCTGCTAACTGAAAGGTCGGCAGTTCGAACCCACCAGCTGTTCCGAGGGACAAAGATGTGGCAGTCTGCTTCTGTAAAGATTTACAGCCCTGGAAACCCTGTGGGACAGTCCTACTCTGTCTTATAGGGTGGCTACGAGTTGGAATCGACTCTACCGCAACTTTTTTTTTGGTTTTTTTAATCTACTCTAGGACATGTTTTTCAAGAAGGACTCCGACAGCTTTTGAGGGTGTAGAGAAGGGGGCTGCTTGCAATTTTCTACAGGTTAGAGGTTAGTGTAAGCAGCCCTGGTGGCGCAGTAGTTAAGCGCTAGGCTGGTAACCAGAAGCCAGTGATTCAAACCCACCATCCGCTCAGCAGGAGAAAGATGTGGCAGTCTGCTTCCTTAAAGATTACAGCCTCGGAAACTCTATGGGGCAGTTCCACTTTGTCTTATAGGTTCACTACGAATTGGAATCACCTTGAGGGCAATGAGTTTGGGATAGGGGTTAGTGTCAGGTTCACTTAGGGAATTTTTCTGAAATTATAAATGCCTGGGCTCCTTCCTTTTGATGGCCCCTACCACTCCACTCTTATATGGTAGATGTGTTTGAAGGCTTCTGCTGAAGTATTTTGAAAAACGTTTTCCCAGTGATTCGGGTACCTTTCTATACACCTTGCATCTTATACTTTTCATACTATGACTGTTCTATCCCAATCTTTTCCAAATACCCAAGTAAAGGTATTTGGAAAAGATGTCTGCAAATATTAAGGCTGCTGAAACAGAAATAGACACTCAAAAATCATATAGTAGGAGAAACAAACCAATATATATTTTGTATATAGTGGCTAGGATTAAGCAATAGCATTAACTTAAATATCCAGGCATCAAATTAAAAAATGAAAAAATAGCAAGTTACAACAATTGGTCTCTACTCTACTGGAGGAATAGAGAAAGAGGGAGAATCAGAAATAGGAGGAGGAAATGGAATGCATGGCCAATTGCCTCTGTTAACAACTGCCTCCCTTGCCAGGAGAACAGAAGAACTACTATTACTGAATGTTTTGATCAAAGAACCTATGAAAGAATCTTGATCAAAAGGGGAAAACTTGTGAAACAGATTTTAAAATTTTCATGAAATCCAGACCTGCTGGAGCCATGGAGGCTGGATGACCACCCGCCCCTAACTATTGTCCTAAGGTAATCTTTAAATATTAAACAAAAATATTCCATAAAGTCTTCTTTAAACCAGCTAATACAAAAAAGAAAGGAGAAAAACTTTGTTGCCATCAATCAATTCTGACTCACAGCCACCCTATAGGACAGAGTAGAACTGCCCAGTAGGGCTTCCAAGACTGCAATCTTTATGGAAGCAGATTGCCACATTTTTCTCCCATGGAGTAGCTAGTGGGTTCGAACCACTGACCTTTCAGCTAGCAGCCTAATGCTTAGCCACTGCACCACCAGGGCTTCCCAAACCAAACAACAGTTTAGCTTAATTAGTAGAGAATGTTTGCCTTGAGCGTTGTGCTCTTCTAAAGAACGATCTGTATGGGATCAAACTGACAACACCAACTCGAAAGGTCATATAGTAAACTTAGGGGGCAGCAAGTTCATGTTAATGAGGGAGCAACAATTTATAGAGAAGGAGGATAACAATGGTTACACAGCTTGAAAAATGTAATCCATGTTACTGAGTTGTACATGTAGAAATTGTTGAATTGGTGTATATTTTGCTGTGTATATTTTCAACAACAATAAAACAAACAAAAAAAGAATAAAAAATGAAGAAAAACAAGGGTTTAAACACTGTAATAAAATGGTTATAGCTTAGCTTTTAGAGTCAGATAGATATTATTTGAATTTTCGCACAGGCTTTTGACTTTGGGAAGTTTCTTAGCCTTTCTAAGCCTCAAGTTTTTCGTTTGCAAAATGGGGCAGTAATTGTTCTTCAACTTGAATCACAGGCTCACCTCTTCTAGCTGTATAACCTTAAGTGAGATGTTCAACCTCTCCACGTCTTAGTTTCTTCACCAGCAAAATGGGCACAATAATAGCATCTACTTCACAGAGCCGTGCCAGGAATAATGAGTTAATATATTCAAAATGTTTGAACAGTGCATGGCTTATAGTTCAAATTAAATAAATGTTAGCTATTATTTACCCTGTTTTCAAAACAGAGATTATATAGCATGCCCTATTTTACAGGACTCTTATAAGAATTCTATCATGTGATGAATGAAGAATCATTCTACAAACTGAAAAACCAGTTGACTATTAGCTGATATTTTTATTTTTATCAGCCAGGAGTCCACAAAGCATTTGTGTAGACTTGAGATTAAAATTTATTTATATATATTAATTGTGCAGATAGATAATTTACTAGACACAAAATTTGTTCCACAAAATTTTGCATACATATTATAAATACATACTTGTTTTTGTTAGCTGCCGTTGAGTCAGCCCTGATTCACGGTGACCTGATGCACAATGGAACAAAATGGCTGAGTAGTCCTGCACCATCCCCATGGTTGATTGCAGATCAGACCATTGTGATTAATAGGGTTTTCACTGGTTAATTCTCGGGAGTAGATCGCCAGATCTTTCTTCGTAGTCCATCTTAGCCTGAAAGCTCCACTGAAACCTGTTCAGCATCACAGCAACACGCAAGCCTCCACTGACAGATGAGGGGTGGCTATGCATGCGGTGCATTGGCTGGGAATAGAACCCTGGCCTGCTGCATGGAAGGTGAGACTTCTACCGCTAAATCACCACTGCCCCAATATATACTTAGACATTCATATTTTCAGGAGACATCAAGAAGAATCAGAGAGCTGTGATTTTCATACTTCAACGAAGAAAGCAAAGAAGTCTGAGATTTTGTTAGTCTTCGACAATCAGAAACAGAATTGTTTTTAATTGGCTTTATTTACTAAGTATGAAGAAAAATAATTGGTTCACAGACAGCAGCAGCTCTGAATGAGATCCCAAAACCACTGCCAGCAGAGACCAGCTAGCCACAGCCATATGAGTCATCTTCTAAAACATGATTTCAAGTAGCGCTTTTGAAAGTTAATCTCACAATTTTTTTTAAACTTCTAAATTGGATTTGTCTGTATCTGCTGTATAATAAATAGCATGTTGAATTCATATTTTAATTCCCTTTAGCACTTCACCAGGAAAATTACCTACATCACTTTGATTCTTTGTTTTCCTTTCTTTTAGGCCATTGCATTGATATAACTAAAATGCTTGGGGACAAATCCATCAAGCTATTAAATGTATAGAGTAGATTTTCTAAACTAGGCAAAAGAAAATCTTGTACCAAAAACATGGTAGAGATTTTTGTTTTCATATTTTGATTGTAGTATTCAACCAATGAAAAGTCATGCTGCCTCAAAATTCATTGGATTTACTGAACTGTGTCTTCAAAGAAAAGGTTTGTTCTATGAAGAAAAGGAACTAGTGTTTTTGTTTTCTTTTCCTGATCAGAAGATTAGCTAGTTTGAAGTGAACTGTTATCTCAAAATAAATGAGAAGCGGCAATAGACGCTAAGTGAAAACCCAGGAGACAATGTTTGCTTTGAAGTGAAAGTGAAGGCAGCATTACACAGTGGATAAATGTCTGGCGGGACCATCAGACACGGGTCTCCTTCAGCATTGTGAAGCGTGGTAAATCCACAGCCTGTTTGAGAGCCATCAAAGCCTCCAAAAAGGAAATTTGTTTTCAAATGCCCCGGGGTGTTGATGATACCCCTAATTTCACAAGGACCAAAACAAATAAATAAATTGGATAAAATAAAACTTCTCCGTTCTTGTTTTTCAGTTATACAAGCACAGCTACATTTCTTACAACCACCTCCTAGTAGGTAAAAAGAATCAACTGTTCATCGGGGAGGGAAGTAGTACAGAAAGTATCTTCCTAACAAAACACCTCTCAAACAGACAATTTAAAACAAAGAACGATCAGGAAGCAAAAGCTCATAAAGACCTTTTTTTTTTTTAGAATCACATAAAGATAGTTATTTGGGATGTTTACTTTTAAAACAATGTTCACATAGTTACTCTATGATAATCTATCTGCAAGAAAATGACATTTTAGATAATCTTAGATTGAAGATAGATCGTGCCATTTAGATTTGCCAAACCTTTACTACCACGAAGTGAATCTGCTTATTCCTGAAAAGGAGCCCTGGTGGTGTAACAGTTAGGCCCTCGGCTACTAACCCAAAGGCCAGTAGTTCGAACCACCAAGCAGCTCTGCCAGAGAAAGATTTGGCAGTCTGCTTCTGTAGAGATTTACAGCCTTGGAAACGTTATGGGGCACTTCTACTCAGTCCTATAGGGAAGCTATGAGTCGGCATTGACTTGACAGCAATGGGTTTGGGTTTTTTTGGGTTTTATTACTGAAAAGGAAGGAGAAAAGAGAAAAAGTCACAGCTATTCCAAACCTGCATATCCCAGTTCTTCCTAATAACCACTCGGAGAGCGTACCTTTTCAGCTGCGGAAGTCATCTCCAGGAGTTAGATCAGGTGGTTTTACAACAAAACAAAAATATCTTTAAAAGTATCTTTTCCTTCATAAGGGTGAAATCCTCACTAAAAAAAAAAAAACTTCTATGGCTCCATTCCCAAAGAGATAGTATCCTGAATGCAGAAAATACCCATTCAGAGTTTAAAAGAGAATAACTAAAATTTTCCCCAAATAACTTTTTGAAGAAAGAAGGAAAGCTAAAATTGTCCTATGCACTCCCCAGTAAACAAGAGAAGAATCTTTCTGCTCAAGGTAAAAAATACGCTGTGATTGGGCCCAATTTAAACTTGGGCTTTCAACATTTTTGCTCCAGGAACTAAGATGTTAAAGAGTGGAAAGGATGCTAATTTAAGACATCAACATCTAATTCTTATTACCAAAAATATAATCACAGGAGGAAAAGCTTCTAAAATTAGAACCCAAAATAACTATTGAACTGAAATTTTCAAAGGCAGTACTAAGCATTTAATTAGGCTATTTCTGCAAGGAAAGAGCTGGTAAATCAATACAACCTAATAAGCTCTTGGCCAGGGCAAAAGAAGAGTGATCACACTTGCTTGCTGTGTGTTTACTCTTCAGGCCTTTATTGGGCAACTTCCGCTAAAGAACAATACAATAAAAAGGGAAGGTGTAGAAAGAATTTTTTTAATGGAAGAATTCAGGCTTCAGGATACTATTTTATATATTGAAGATATATAAGCCTTCTTTGGAAATTCTCCTTGACTATATAGTTTAAGCTTCATAAGTTTGATAAATGGCTGTTTTTTCTTCGACCTATTAAGTGGAGAGAACAGGATGACCTGAACATTCATGGTTTTAAAGTACAGTATGTGAATCTGTGAAAGTTAGCAGCCTTGCTGATTTGATTCACAATAGTACAAAAAGAAATCGGCTTACATTGCAACAAAAGGAAAATGCTTTTAACTTTACATAACTCACTTAACTTCTCCAGGTCTCATTTTTATTGTTTGTAAAAGAAAAGAGTTAGGTTAAATGTTTCCTATCCATCTCTGCTTATAGGAATCTGGTATACATATGTAGGTTCTGGTACTAAGAGCAGGCAGGAGATTGGCCTTGGAAAAAGCAACAACTGCACTTCAGGGTTAGAAACGGACAGATTAGAATGGCACCAAATGAAAGCTTGCAGATAAAGGGAGTGTTTTTTCAGTCCTCTGAAGAAGGGGACAAAAATGCGGGATAATCCAAGAGACAAATAAAAAAGATGCAGAACTGAATCTGTTAAAGTCAGATCTCAGAGTTTCAAGAGCCAAAGACAAAGCAGAGCCAGGGAACGGAAAAGTATTCCTGGTTCCAATGGTTTATAGGTGTGCTGGAAAAGAGATCAGAGAGCAATGGAGGAAAGGTTGCCATCTTTTCTATGTTCCGTGAAAGTGAATGAACAAAGGCCTTCAAGATTATCTCTGGGTGAAAACTCTCTAGATGCAGAGGGAAGTCTCAACCACTTCAACTCTGTGCCCTACACATTTAGACCTTCTTTTTCCAGTCGGGAGCCCTGGTGGCACAGTGGTTAAGAGTTTCAGCTGTTAACCAAAAGGTCGGCAGTTTGAACCTACCGGTGGCTCCTTGGAAACCCTGTGGGGCAGTTCTACTCTGTCCTATGGGGACGCTATGAGTTGGAATCGACTCTACATCAAAGGGTTTTTTTTTTTTATTGCTGTCTTTCCAGTTGTGTTCCCCAGTTCCAACATCTCAAGGTCCACACCTGAGGGGCATTTTCACTGAAAAATAGTTCCATCTTGTTTGTATTTCTCATATTATTTCACTAGAGTTATTGCTATGTGAGGACAAATAGAGAACAAAGCCTCACGGAGTTGCAAATGCTGCATCTTGGGCCAGACTCAACCTAAATGACTCAGTCCCCAACGTCATGTCACACTTGATTTAAAGTACAAATTCCAGCTTTAGCAATTGTGAAACTGGACTTGCCATGGGACCTCCAGGGATGCTGTAGCCCAGAAATTCTCAAACTATTGAGTATAAGATTTACTGAGGCTGCTTTTTTAAAAACGCAGATTCATAGGCCTTTTCACTCTCAGAAATTCTGATTAAGTCAGTCTTGGCTGGGACTCAGGAAAATGCATTTTAATAAGGCTTTCGGGAATGTGCACTTTAAAAAAGGCTTCCAGGAGATTTTGATGAATTCTTTGAGAAACCCTCTAGACAAAATCACAAATGTCAAAAACCCCTTGAATTTCAATAATCTGTTATCAAGATCAAATTGAAAGCATTAGACCTGTTATAAACAGCACAGAATTGAGGCGTGAATAGTCACATGAGAATAAATCAAGCTAGGGCATCTGTATATCATGAAAATGTGGAAACAATTTATTTACAAATCTCTCTTATAAAATTTAAGTTTTCAGAGTTTTCCTTAACTAAAAACTTGTCAAAATCGGAGGAAAGGAATGTTGTTATAAAGTCAAAAATTGCATCCTGTGCTAAGTATCACTATAGTAATGTCCCTGATTCACCACAGCCAAATGTATTTTTCAACTCCACAAATTAAGACAATCTATAAAGAAATGTTCATTTATTAGCAACTTGTGTTTGACAGTTTATTTCATGTCAGCCTCCAGCTTTCCTTTGCAAGCTTATTTGCATAATGTGTTATTATGTCTAAATGGAAAACTAAATGCCTCCATGTGGTCTTTAAATGACAAGTGCTTGTCAGCTTCATGCAATATTCAGAAGTAATAGATCCAAATCACAACAGCACTCACTGAGATGTTAAAAAAAACTTGTTGTGTATCCTTCCTTGACAAATTTACACTTTGGTGCAGAATTGTCAATTAGACATTCCATGTGTTAAACAGTTTAGTTCAACTGTGAAGGAATTTACTGTAGCTTTATTCTAGAGTGTTCTAAGTAATTACAGTTCACATTACAATTTTTTTTTATTATTTTTATTTCAAACAAAGCATCTCAGGGGATAATCTCCAAATGACCTTGGCAAGATATCGCTAAGAATTTCTATTTAATTATTTTAGAAAGCATGAAAGCATTATGGTAATGTCTTTAAGAGCACTGAAAGATCCATTGTGGGAGTCCAAATTTTTCTAGGCCTTAGATTTGATATTTTAGGACTGACATAATGGTGTTAATTTTTTGTGTTTAACAAGAAATCATACTATTTTAAAGAAGCTTTTTCTGCACCATGTTTTTTTCCTGCCTATATTTAGAACAGTTCTCATTTTGACTTAACATACAAATTCAGCATTAACCTTTGATTTAACATTAGCACCAACAACTGAATTCATGAAACCTCCTCCGCATAATCCACTGAAAGGAACTCACTTTGTCTCAAGAGCCTTTTCAACTGAGGGACAACAAAGAAGAGGACGCAGCTAGCAAATATCCATTCATGTGGCTTTCCTAACTCCATGCTCTCCTCCTCCTCTCCCACTGGGAAGCTGCTCCAAATACAGCTCTAGCCTGCAGTTGTGGATGACCCTTAGTGGACCTGACTCTGGAACATCCCTTGAGAGAGAAACATAAAAAACGAAAATGGAGGCATGAGACTCCTAGTTGAGGGATCCTAGGGATCTTGAACCAAAACAGAGCAGGACTGAGGCTATACGGAGGAGACAAAATTGACCCATCCTCCAAGGAAAGGGAAGAGGTGCCTGGTTTAATCTATATGCGTCACACAGACTCTCTCCATAAACTGAATGGCCGGGAACAGAATGAGGGAAGTGACAATGTGACTGATTTCCCGAGTGGATCCCTGAAGACTTAGTTGATTCAGGACTTTGAGTGATGAGATCTGCACACCAAGTGCCAGTTGGTGGGAAATGTAGGGATGTTTGACCCGCATCCTGACACTAGAAAGTGATGATGTGTTCAACAGGTTTTGTTTGGAAGGTCTGGAGACTGGTGATGGATGGCAAATGAGTGGGCAGAAGCTGACCTCAGAATAACAACAAGGACCCAGTGAACCCAGATAATAGCCTATTGAAGTCAGTTCCTAAGAAATGTCGAAATATAGCCACAGTGAAAGAATTCAGAACAGTTTGATGAAAAGTAAGCAGTTGGAGGGACTGATTTATAAAAGGGAAAAATAATTGATTCTGAACTGTGGGAATCATGGAATGTTGACAATAAAAGACATCTTAAAGACAGGCTAGTCCTGTCTACTTATTTTACAGATAACAAACTAGAGGTCCAGAAAAGTTTTCCCAGCTGCTTAATGGTATAGTGGGACCCGGATTTGGATTATCTCTCGTTTAGTCAGAGTTGCTTTCACTATGTCATGTTGGAGACAATGTGAGTTTACTCAGGTTCTCTCCAGCTGTTTAGTAACACAGTGAGAGTTAATAGACAGATAATAAATGTAATCCTGTTTCATTTACTGCCCAATGGCAGTCTACATTTGTTCATTATTTTTACTAATATTAATATTATTATCTTTTATAAGCATAGGATCAAAAAAATTATGGACAAAATGGTGAGTAAAATTGCTCTTTTTTAGAATTGTGTTAAAACCTTCTTATCACAGTTCATAATCTGCTCATTCTCCCCTTAGAGGAACAAGAACATAACATGCATGTATTAAAAATTCAGCCAATAAATCAATAGGGATTTTTTTAGCACCTACTCCATTCATTCATTCAACAAAAGCGTATTTATCACCTATTAGGTGCCAGGTGTTGTTCTACACACTGGAGCTATAGGAGTGAACAAAAGATTAAAAAGTCCCAACATCCAGAGTGCTTATGCTCTGGAAGAAGAGACAATTAGTAAATAAAATAATTTATAATGTAATCTCAGCAGTTGGAAGTGCACTATAGAAGAATGAAGTGTATGGAAGTGCTGGTTTACTCCATGATCACTGCTGAGTACATTATTTGGTTATAATGGCAAGGCTAACTCACTGAAGAGATTCAGAGGACTCCAACGGCATTTCACAATGTGGGACTGGGATAATACTAGCTCTGCCACATACTAATGAGTGTCTTGTGCAAAAATTAAAACAAACAAATAAACAAAACACCCTGTGGTTAAATAACTTTAAGAAATCCTGGATTAAATAAACGTTTTTCGGTGCAGCCCTTCTGAGGGTGTGGAATGCTAACGTGCACTGGGGCTCTACAGTACAAGGATATTAGGATATTACACGGAACATTTCCCTGTATTGATGGTAGAACTTGCAGAGCGAGTTCTCTGTGGAAAGCATTTGGCGAAAACACACTACTGGAGACGCTGATAGGATAGGGGTTGGAGAAGTATATCTAAATACTTGTGTTGTATAGACACGTCCTTATATACCAGAATATCCATTTTATTTACTAACATGGTAGGTGCGATGCTGAATTTTAAGAGATGATTGAATCATTCAACTCTGCAAATTAGTACCTGAGAAAACATCTGTTGCACATCTCCAGTAAAGAGGGGGGAAAAAAGCTCTTTTAAATTACGAAACATATAGTTAAGTTGCAAAAGTGTAAGATAGACATTCCAGAAAGTAAAGTTTCTAGAGCATATATATAATACTTGTATTGTATTCCACACTAGACAGTGTACTGAAATGACACCAGCCAAGTTTATCTGAATGACACATAGTACACTGCTTGGCAAATAGCACACAGAAAATGAATATATGTGAAATAAATGGATGAATCAATAAAATTAATGAGGGTATCACACAGTATTCCATATTCCCATGTTTACTTTATCCTGTGGTTGGCGTGTAGCATCACTTTTATATACATATGTATATTTTTTAAGTGATGTGAAAATTGCATAACATAAAATTCACTATTTTAAAGTGAACAATTCAGTGACATTTAGTACACTCACAATGTTGTGCAATCACCGTCTCTACCTAGTTCCAAAACATTTTCATCTCCCCAAAAGGAAATACCAGCCATACCCATTAAGCAATTGTCTCAGTCATCTAGCGCTGCTCTAACAGAAGTACCGCAAGTGGATGGCTTTACAAACAGAAATTTGTTCTCTCACAGTCCAGTAGGCTACAAGTCCAAATTCAGGGCCTCAGCTCCAGGGGAACGCTTTCTCCATTGGCTCTGGAGGAAAGTCCATGTCATCAGGCTTCCTTTGGTCTGGGAGCTTCTCTGCGCAGGAACCTCGGGTCCACAGGACACGCTCTGCTCCCAGCACTGCTTTCTTGGTGGTATGAGGTTCCCATGTGTCTCTGCTCACTTCTCTCTTTTATATCTCAAAAGAGATTGCACTGATGTTGTCAACCTCATAACAGTGATAGAATTTACAACACATGAGGAGATCACATATAATCTCATCATAGTGGTAGAGTTTACAACACATAAGGAAATCACATCAGATAACACAATCATACGGTACTAGGAATCATGACCTAGCCAAGTTGCTACACACATTTCTTGGGGGACACAATTCAATCCATGACAGCAATCTATCCCCATTCCCTGCTACCCTCTGACTCTGGCAACCACCGATATCCTTTCTCTCTGTGTGGATTTACTTATTCTGGATATTTCAAATGAATGAAATGATAGAATATGTGACCTTTTGTGTCTGGCTTCTTTCATTTAGCATACTGTTTTTGAGGTTCATCCATCCATGTTGTAGGACTACCAGTATTTTGTTTCTTTTTATGGCTGAATAATATTCAGTTTTATGAATATACCATAATTTATCTATTCATTCTTTGATGGACAGTTGGGTTATTTCTACCTTTTGCCTATTGTTAATAATGTTGCTATGAACATGCATGCACATGTATTTTTTCATCTGTTTTCAATTCTTTTGGGTATGTATCTAGTATTTGAATTATTGAGTCATATGGTAGTTATTTGTTTAACGTTTTGAGGAACTACCAGCCATGCTTTTAATAACTAAAAAAAACAAACAGAATCCTTAAGCCTAGCTAAAATTCCACTACTGCCCAATTGTAAAGAAGAAAAAATAGAACGGGCGTGAGGCAAAATTTATAAGTAGACAGTGGTTTTTGAGTTCACCTTTTTGTCAACATGTGTTCTTTCTGTCTTTCCATGCTTCACTCAGACCAATTTCACAATCCTGTCTTCTCCCACTCCCCATCATATCCTGCCCTCAGAAAAGGGTTTGATCATTTCTACCTGATTGCAAATTTAAGTTACTGTTATTTCTTTATGTTCTTTATACTCTCACTAGAATATAAGATCCTTGAGAGCAGGGACTCTGACTGCTCATTGCTGTTTCTCAGCATCTTAGACAATGGCTGGCACATAGTAAGTGCTCAATATATATTTACAGCTGATTTCTCTATGGAACACAAGTAGTCTGTGCGTGTTAAAAGAACTTTAGGCATCAACAAACCGTTGTATGTGTATAGATGAGAGATCGTTATTTAAAGGGGAAGGAAACACTGAAATGGTTGCCATGAGTCAGAGTTGACAGCAACGGGTTTGGTTTTTAGGCAGCCATTTACTCTAACTAGTCCTGCCAAGTAGGCAGACACAGACCCCTAGGCAGCACAGCAGGCGAGTTTGCTCCTAACAATCTACAGCAGTGAGTTGCAAAGTCTGGAATCTTCCAAGTTTGGTTTAAAAAAGAAATGATGGGGGTTGCTCTTCTCTAAGTGACAGTGATTTATATCTGTAGCTCCTCAGGTATCAAGGAGAAAATGAACCCCAGGATGTCTGAAGCTAACAGAAATGAAAAGCTTTCAAATGCATTGGTACATAAGCTACCAACTAGATTAAATTACCTGAAGAGATGGCAATCAGACTGTTTCTCAAGGTGAGAGAAAAGCGGAAGGTAATATAAAATTGTATAAATACTGCTATTCATTTTTTAATCTATTGTAAAACTGGGGAGAGAACAAATACAATGTTTCACTCTTCTTGGGCATCCTTACTTGGGAATAATTATGCATGCAGAGATTGGTTGCAACCTTCAAGGCAACTGTGGTGCATTTCAGTGGTTAATAAGGTCCAGTGGTAATAAAATGAAGCGGGACACTCAAGACAACTTGGTGGGGGGCAATTATGACCCATTACTGTGTGAATCACACACTGTGATTAAACTCGTAGGAGGCACTCAGCATCCACACTTGTTGTGAAAAGGGCTCTGATTAGCATTTGTACTATGCATTTTGGTAATCAGAAATCATTATAGAGAATGCTACATTAAATGAAGGAATATGGCAATCTCCCATGCATTAAATAGTCTAATTTTTAAAAAGAAATGACTTTATATCTAAAGCAAATAACATCACTTCTTTTCCTGCAAAGCAATAACACTGGGTCAGATGCTCTATGCTACAGTCCTGTAAGTATTGCCACAGTGAATATTTGATTAGCAAATACTTGACTCTGCATGATATAGATGTGGTTTTCATTTAAATGTTGATATGTAAGAGCTCCAGGAGCCCTGGTGGTGCTGTGGTTAAAGTGCTCGGCTGCTAACCGAAAGATTGGCCGTTTGAAACTACTAGCTGCTCTGCCGAAGAAGGATGTGGCAGTCTGCTTCCATAAAGACATACAGCTTTGGAAACCCAATGGGGCAGTTCTACTCCGTCCTATAGGGTCACTATGAGTTGGAATGGACTCGACAACAGTGGAGTGGATGTAAGAGCTATTTTTCCTGTGTCTTTAGTCTTATAGAGAGCTAAATGATGAATTAAACTAGCCAGAGGTAGAAACAGCTAGTTTTAAATTCTTAAATCATCCAACAAATTAGGTTAGGATTCAGAAGGCTTCTGACAGAGACATCAGAAATATTTTTCATTTTATAAAATATTAACTGGCATGAAAGCTGTTGATATAATATTTTTGGCATATTTTGACACTTGATCTGTTGTCACTTCAAGGGACTTGGATCTACCTTTTAATGTTAAAAGTCTTAAACAATTGTATCACACCATTTTATAGATGAATTCCAAAAGCTTTTTCACATTTTTATATCCGTAAGTATACACACTCTGAGCAGTCCTTTTGGTAATCGTGTCCTTGCAAGACCGTGTTATCTCACCAATAAATATTCACTTCCATTTGTTTTAATTATATAGATTCCTTTGTAAAATTTTCAAGAAAAGAGGTACTGTCAAGAATTGAATGGGACAGTCAAACTCTGGATTTACACAAAAGAAATTGTGAACACTTTACTGTTAACAGGCAAAGCCAAACTATTTATTAAATGACCATTTATTCATAATTTATTCCTTACTATTAAAAGCACTTTTAACTTTAACTACAATGTTACCTAATTAATATACCCAAATCTTCATCGCTTATTTTCAAATACTTCTCCTCTGGCAAGCTATTTGGATGGATTAACCAAAGAGCTAATGCTGACTAATAATAAAGTAATTATCACTTATTTCAAAGTGTATTAGACAATAGCTAAATAAAGAACTTCATTAACATTTGTTATAACAAGACCAAAATATCATAGTTATCCAACATTTCCCTTGCTTGGCTTTAACAACTGTTTCTCTAAAATTATTCTGTGGGTAATTCAGAATTCATGAAAATGAAGTTGGTGACGTATCCCAAATTGTTTTTATAGAGATATTTGTACTGACCCATCAGAAAGGCGTTACTCAATTTGTTTTCCCATGTTCTGCTCCTACCCTATATCTCTGTCCCACTTTTTGAATTGAAGCTTTCTTTTGCAAAGCTAGGAGCCATTAAGAGCAGCTCAAATCTACCAGCTGCTTCTTGGAAACCCTATGGGGCAATTCTACTCTGTCCTGTAGGGTTGCTAGGAGTCCGAATTGACTTGAAGGCAATGGGTAACTGGCATTAGGACCGCAGTCACCTCATGTAAAACAGAAAGCTACTGACGTAGTCCTAGGTTGAGATGTCATAATTCTGAGAAAGAATGGAGGAAGAGGAAAAGAAAACTAACAGTTTGTGAGTCCCACTATGCGCCATGCATATATTCTTATACACTTTTAAAATATTTCAAGCTGTTACTAAATAGACAATAGATAAGTGGTAATTTTGGTGAAGGGTAAGACAGTACACAATACTGGGGAAGCCAGCACAACTTGTACAAGGAAAGGTCATGGAAGCTCCATAGACACTTCGAAACTCCCTGAGGGACTGAACTGCTGGGCAGAGGGCTGTGGGGACCATGGTCTCGGGGAATATCTAGCTCAATTGGCATAACACACTTTATAAAGAAATTGTTCTACTTTCTACCTTGGTGAGTAGCATCTGGGGTCTTAAAAGCCTGTGAGCAGCCATCTAAGGTACTCCAGTGGTCTCACCCCTTCGGCAGCAACAGAGAATGAAGAAAACAAGATACAAGGGAAAGATTAGTCCAAAGAACTAATGGACCACAACTACCACGGCCTCCACCAGACTGAGTCCAGTACAACTAGATGGTGCCCGGCTACCACCAGTGACTGCTCTGACCGGGCTCACAGCAGAAGGTCCTGGACGGAGCTGGAGAAAAACGTAGAACAAAATTCTAACTCACAAAATAAGACCAGACTTACTGGCTTGACAGAGACTGGAGAAACCCTGAGAGTATGGCCCCCGGACACCCTTTTAGCTCAATAATGAAGTCACTCCCAAGGTTCACCATTCAGCCAAAGATTAGACAGCCCCATAAAACAAAATGAGACTCATGGGGCACAACAGTCCAGGGACAAGGACTAGAAGGCAGGAGGGGACAGGAAAGCTGGTAATAGGGAACCCAAGGTCGAGAAGGGACAGTGTTGACATGTTGTGGGGTTGTTAATCATTGTCATAAAACAATATGTGTACTAACTGTTTAATGAGAAACTATTTGTTCTGTAAACCTTCATCTAAAGTACAATAAAAAAAATTTTTTTTTAATTTCAAGTCGCACACATATTTGAAAAAGCTAAAATGAACACCATATACGAGAGTGCAACATAACATTGGAAAGTAGTCAAATCACCAAGTACAATGAAAGTCAACCCCTTTGCTTCTCAAATTCAGCTTTTTAGAAACTCCATCTGTCTCATAGTCTATATGGACCCAATAAGGAATTTCTTTTGGGTTTGTAGAACAGCAATGCTTAGTTGAAAAGTATATTGTGAGACAGAAAAGCTGCATGTCTACTCAGCAGAAAAAAAAACATTAAAACTTTTTTTTCTTTGAAAAGGTCTTGACCTAGTATTATTATGTAATAGAAGTTTCACTGATGATGGAACCTTAGGTTCAATGGCTGTGCTGAAGTTAAAAGAAGAAATGTATAAGAATGTCAAACTGTCTGGTGAGGGAGAAACTGCCCAGGACACTTTGGGTTTTCAAGGTCCTGGCTGAGCAGGAAAATCGGGAGACAAACTTCAGCAAAATCATCAGTGATCTAGTGGGTGGGTTACACTGGGAGAGAAGACCCTTAAATGCCTTTCACCTTTGAAACTATTTGGGGCACTCACATTACCAGACACGAGATTTCCTAACCTACTGAGCAGGAAAACTGCAATTAAGTCAATGTTTACTTGCTGAACATTGTCTCGCTAGACACAGTACTGTTGTTGTTACACGCCATCGTGTCGATTCCAACTCATAGAGAGCCTACGTGACAAGAGTAGAACTGCCCAATAGGGTTTCCTAGGCTTTAATCTTTACGGGAGCAAATCACCGGGTCTTTTCTCCCATTGAGCCACTGGTGGGTTCAAACTGCAGATCCTTCGATTAGCAATTTTACCATTGCACCACTAGGGCTCCTTAGACATTGTACTAGACACTATAACTTTACGAAAACAAACAAGTAAAAGGAAAACTTTTACCTTCCATGAGCTTGCAATCTCATGAAACATAAACTGGTTGCCATTGAGTCGATTTTGACTCATATTGACATGATGATGCCAAAATAAAACGTATCTCTTGATTCAGTCCAGCATTCTTTCAACTACATGCCAGATACTATGCTAAATACTTTCTGGTGGATTAACTCCTTTAATTTCCACAGCTCTCTCAGAGAGTTATTATTATTCACTGCATTTTACAGATAAGGAAACTAAGGTTTAAAATTGCTTAATGAAGCTCTGATTCCCAAGCCCACATTCTTAGCCAGTCTTGGGCTGAACCTTCAGGTGTGCATGGGGTCCTCTGCATTCTAAATCCCTTCTGCCTCCATGATATCACCTATACCACCAGTTACTCATATTCTATCTTAGAAAGAAGAAGGGAGCAGAAATCTGAAAGAGTTAACAACTGTCCTAAAAAATCTGAGTTCTCATCCCACAGTTCAGCTGTATGACATTACCTCAGTTTTCTCATCTACAAAGTAGAGATAAAAACAGTACCTGCTTTACAGGTTTGCTGTGATGATCAAACGAAATAATGTAGGCACAATGTCTGGCATCTGGTAAATACTGAATAAATGCTAACTGTAATTAACCAAACCCATTGCTGTCGAGTCAATTCCGACTCGTAGTGACCCTATAGGACAGAGTAGAAATGCCCCATAGGGTTTCCAAGGAGCAGCTGGTGGATTTGAACTGCTGAACTTTTTGGTTAGCAGCAGAGCTCTTAAACAACTCCACCACCAGGGATCCAGCTAACTGAGTTCGTGTCCCTGTTTTATAGATGAGAAAATAGCTTCTCAGGGAAATTATGAATCTTTCTCATAATCTACTGCTAATTAGTCATCTAGTGCTGCTATAACAGAGATACCACAAGTGGATAGCTTTAACAAAGAGAAATTTATTGTTTCACAGTCTCGTAGGCTACAAGTCTAAAACCAGGGCATCAACTCAAGGGGAAGGCTTTCTCCATCAGCTCTGGAGAAAGGTCCTTGCGATGCATCAGTCTTCCCTTGGTCTGGGAGGATCTCAGTGCAGGAACCTCAGGTCCAAAGGATGCACTCTGCTCTTGGCACTGCTTTCTTCATGGTATGAGGTTCCCATGTGTCTCTGCTCACTTCTCTCTTTTATATCTCAAAAGAGATTGGCTTAAGACACTATCCAGTCTTGTATACCTCATCGGTATAACTGCCACTAATCCATTTTATTAGATCATAGTGATGGAATTTGTAAGACATAAGGAAATCACATCAGATTACAAAATATTACACAATTATACAACACTGGGAATCACGGCCCAGCCAAGTTGACAGATATTTTGGGGGCACACAATTCAATCCATGACAAAGTAGCAGAGTCAGTACATGAATTACTGTACATCTGACTACAAAAATCATGAATGAATGAACACATAGTAAATCAGGATTCAGACTCAGGGGTATCTCATTTCAAAACTCATGTGCTTCCTCATATTGCTTATCAAATGCAGGTGGGGAAGAAAAATCAAGGTAGATAGAAGCATAACAAAAGAAGAAATAACCAGCTCCAAGTGAAACCTGCAGTCCTGGTGGAAGTGATTGGGAAATGGGAGGCATTTGACTGGGGCACAATATCCACTGGCTTTGTGTAGTGCAGTTTCTGAGTAGAATATGGCAAAGAGTAACTGGGAACCCAGATGCTCAAACAATGCCCCTTGATGTTTGTTGACATCAGGTCCCTTGACTTAATCTTCACATCATTGCAATAGCATATATTGCAATCTCAAGTAGCAACAGTAGCTGTCTTTCCGAAGGAAATGATTTAATAAGCCATCACATAAAAGCTGCTATTTTGTATCTTCACACTTAAGCCTTCCTATTTCTCAAGCATCTTTTTAGTCACATATTCATAAATCAAAGACAAGTTATGTTTTCTTATACAATCTGAGAAAGATATCTTGACCGACTCTTGTCTATGAATGAGATCTATTTAATGGGCTACCCGTAGAATCAACGTCTGGGACTATGTACGAAAACAGCTCATTTCCAATGGCAAAATACTGGATGATTTGGGTGTTTTTCTCTGTTGAAAAGTTATGAAAACTCTTCTAATTAGGTGTCCTTTTACATATACTCTGTTTTATAAATGTCCATATTTCTTTTACTACTGATATTGCTACTGTATGACTATTGGAGTTGGGTGGGCAGAACTCTTGTTTTGTAAGGACTCAGGGAAGAGAGATCATTTTTTCTTCCCATGGGATGGGGGTGATCAGGACCCCAAGCCTCAAGATCGAGCTGATGATCAGATCTCACTGACTGCTCCACCTTTTTCCTTATTGAGACGGGTTCTGTCAAGGCTGCTGCTGTTTGAAGCTGACACAACCTGACCTCCGTAGAACACAGGGAATTCAAGACAAATTGAAATTTCAGGTAATTTATTTGAAGTTAGAAATGTAAGAAAAGCCTTTTGCTGCTAAAGAGGCTCTCACACAGGATCAGAACCATTAATCTCTAAAATTCAACTGAACAAAAAGTATTATTCACCTAAACTGCAATATCCTATTAGTGACGGAGAAAATATTCACCTTTGTGAAAACGGTAGATATGGAAATCATCTGAA
Source organism: Dugong dugon (assembly GCA_030035585.1). Lineage (NCBI taxonomy): Eukaryota > Metazoa > Chordata > Mammalia > Sirenia > Dugongidae > Dugong > Dugong dugon. The sequence goes on from CM057462.1 coordinate 133,347,834, forward strand.
CTTCAGTTATTGAAAATATACCCATTTATTAAATAACTACAATGCTCTGGACTACATATTGTAAGGGATATAAAGATACTGAAGTCATGATCTTTGCCTCAAAATACTTGCAATCTAAAGAGGAAAGACCAAGTATGCAGGGTAGAATTCTCTGTACTTGTCTCAGTCTTGAAAGATCTGGGTGGCACGAATAGTTTGTGCTTGTCTACTAACCTAAAGGCTGGCAGTTCAAACCCACCCAGCAGTATGACAGAAAAAATGCCTGGCAATCTCCTCCATAAAGATTATGGCCAAGAAAACCCTCTGGAGCAGATCTACTCTGTAGCACTTGGGGTCACCATGAGTCAGAATCAACTTGTCGGAACAGGTTAGATTTTCTTTTTCTTTTGTTTTTTCTTTTAGAAAGACCTTTAGATCTTCCAGCTCCATTACCCCTTACCCCTACTTCTCTAGTACAAAAGTTTCCACTCAATTTCCAAAAGCCCTTTTATCTTTGAAATCCTCCCTAGATCTCCTAACCATCAGGTCATTCTTTCTTTGTTGTTCCTCTAGCAATTTGTACTTACTTCTCCCAAAACACTCATTATGCTACACTGTAGTGTCTGTCTTCCATTCTACTCTCCCTTACCCCAATTAGAACATGAGTCATAATCATTCTTTGTAAAATGTTTCCCCCTCCGCTAACCCCGTAGACTACTTCTAGCACGCTTTCTGGTACAGGAGCTCATAATGATGCTGAATAGGTGAATGCATAGATGAACAAATGAATTGAAGTCCCACAGAACTGTTGGAGTCGTATTTATTCCACCTAGTGGGAGGTATCTCAGTCTCAGTTGAATTCTGTTTGTATCACAGTGGCATTTTGCTTGTACCTCAGGTTTCCCAATTTCTAAGCACAACAAATTGCCACTGGCTGGATTTCCTTCGCTGGACAACTGAAGAAGAACGTGGCAGCTGCACTCCAAAATTCTACCGAAAAACAGACTAGAAGCAAAACCAACTTTCAAGAACTGGAAGGACTATGCACTGTTGTTGTTAGGTATCATCCAGTTGGTTCCAACTCATAGCGATCTTATGTACAACGGAATGAAACACTTCCTAGTCCGGTGCCATCCTCGTGATTGTTGATATGTTTGAGCCCATTGTTGCAGCCACTGTGTCAATCCATGTCACTGAGGTTCTTCCTTCTTTTCGCTGACCCTCTACTTTACCAAGCATGTTGTCCTTCTCCAGTGACTGGTCCCTCCTGTAACATGTCCAAAGTATGTGAGATGAAGTCTCGTCATCTTTGCTACTAAGGAGCATTCTGACTACTGCTTCCAAGACAGATATGTTCATTCTTCCGGCAGTCCATGATATATTCAATATTCTTCATCAACATCGTAATTCAAAGGCATCAATTCTTCTTCAGTCTTTCTTATTCACTGTCCAGCTTTCGCATGCATAGGAGGTGATTGAAAATAACATGGTTTGGGTCAGGCACACCTTAGCCCTCAGAGTCACATCTTTACTTTTCCACAGTTGAAGGAGGTCTTTTGCAGGAGATTTGACCAATGCTATACATCATTTGATTTCTTGACTGCTGCTTCCACGAGCATTAACTGTGAATCCAAGTAAAATGAAATCCTTGACAACTTCAATCTTTTCTCCTTTTATCTTGATGTTGTTTATTGGTTCAGTTGTGAAGATTTTTGTTTTCTTTATGTTAAGGTTTAAACCATACTGAAGGCTGTCATCTAGTATGCAATTAAAAAAAAAAAAAATTGCCGTTAAGTCAATTCTGACTCATAGCAACCCTATAGGACAGAGTAGAACTGCCCCATAGGATTTCCAAGGAGTGGCTGGTGGATTTGAAGTGCCGACCTTTTGCTTAGCAGACGAGCTCTTAACCACTGCTCCACCAGGGCTCCAAGCAGGCAATTTTCTGATACTTCACCAAGTAAATGATTCACATTGGCTAAAATAGCCAAAAAAGGAGGACTCCACCAAAGCACTTTTGCTTAAAGCTTGGATTTCAAACCAGGAGAATTAAAGTGTTCAAATTTCAACCTTGGTTGACTTGACACCCTGTCTATCTAGATGTTTTGACTATTCATTGAACAGCTTGCATAGCCCATACCGTTACCATGGAGCCCATGTGAGACTGAATGCCACGTAAATCTTCTAAATCCCCTCTGCTAAAGGATTTCATCCCACTCTCTCTGCTCCCTCCAACAAAATGCAATTTAAATGGTGGCAGTCAGTAGGTAACTTAGAACAAGCTATTGAGTCTCAATTTCTCAATTTGCAAAACAGAGAAGGGATTATGTTTTATGTAACTTTTTGCCAAGAATCTTACCACTAATTAGGTTTAGATGTTTATAAAATACACAATTCCTCAGATTTAAAGCCATCTGGCATTTCTCCCTAATTTGAAAGAAGTTTAATTTAAAATATCTATAATGAAAAACGCCAATAGTTCCTGGTAATTTTTCTAAACATGTACATTTTAAAAACATTTTTAAATTTAGAGAAAAAATAAATTAAAAAGTGAAACCTTAATTTCTTTTGCTCTGGATTAGAAAGGACAGTTGTGTGTTGTTATTGCAGTTCTTTCATTTGCCTTAATGATTTATTCATCTTTAATTTATCAGATGGCATTTTCCCAAGGGAGCTAAGCAACTGCTATTTTTGGTATTAGAGATTTGTAATTCTTTCTCTATATTAAAAAAAAAATGCAAATATTCACACATAAATTAATAAGACATCTCGTATCAGTACACATCTCAGCTTCACTGACTGGAGAATTCTGTCCCTAAAAGCAGTATAAATAAATGGTTTGTGGGAGGGCATGTTGGCCCTCCGTTATGTTAACAGCAGAATGCCAAGGAATTTTCCTGGAGAACTCATCAGAGATCTATCATCCATGTATGTAACTAAACTTTTTAAATACATTCTTGTCATGGATTGAACTGTGTCCCCCCAAAATATGTGTCACCTTGGCTAGGCTATAATTCCCAGTATTGTGTGGTTGTCCTCCATTTTTTGATTTGATATAATTTCCCTATGTGTTGTAAATCCTAATCTCTGCCTGTGGTTAATGAGGCAAGATCAGGTTATGTTAAGGAGGATTAGGGTAGGATGCAATATCCTTACTCAGGTCACATCCGTGATCCAATATAAAGGCAGTTTCCCTGAGATGTGGCCTGCAGCACCTTTTATCTTACAAGAGATAAAAGGAATGAGAAGCCAGAGAGAGATTGGGACCTCCTACCACCTAAAAGTCCTCTTCACTTTCAGCAAGCAAGGTTACTTGAAGCAAGTATTTGAAGATCAAGGACTACAGGTTTCAGTATGGATTACAGCTTAACATAAAGAAAACTAAAATCCTCACAACTGGACCAGTAAGCTACATCATGATAAATGGAGAAAAGATTGAAGTTGTCAAAGATTTCATTTTACTTGGATCCACAATCAATGCCCATGGAAGCAGCAGTCAAGAAATCAAACAACATATTGCATCAGGCAAATCTGCTGCAAAAGACCTCTTTAAAGTGGTAAAAAGCAAAGATGTAAGTTTAAGGACTAAGGTGTGCCTGACCCAAGCATGGTGTTTTCAATCGCTTCTTACACATGTGAAAGCTAGACAATGACTAAGAAAGACTGAAGAAGAATTGATGCCTTTGAATTATGGTGTTGGCGAAGAATATTGTATATACCATGGACTGCCAGAAGAATGAATAAATCTGCCAGAATGCTCCTTAGAGGGAAGGATGATGAGACTTTGTCTCACATGCTTTGGACATGTTATCAGGAGGGACCACTCCCTGGAGAAGTACATCATGCTTGGTAAAACAGAAGATCAGCAGAAGAGAGGAAGACCCATGAAGAAAGATGAAAAGACCCTGAGAATTATGTGGGATTCAATCAAAAGCAAAAATTTTCGAGTGGAGTTCCAGAACAGGGGGAGAAAACAGAAAACAGAGATGATCGTTGAAGAACTCTTGACAGAAAATTTCCCCAATATCATGAAAGATGAAAAGCTGGACATCCAATAAGCTCCATGAACCCCATATAGGATAGACCCCAAGAGAAAATCACGAAGGCATATCATAATCACACTTGCCAAAACCAAAGACAGACAAAGAATCCTGAGAGCAGCATGAGAAAAACAAAAAGTCACATACAGAGGAGAAACAATAAAAATAAGTTCAGATTATTTTGGCAGAAACCATGCAGGCAAGAAGGCAATGGGATGACATATATAAAACCTTGAAAGAAAACAATTGCCAGCCAAGAATAATCTATCCTGCAAAACTCTCATTCAAATATGATGGTGAAATTAAGACATTTCCTGATAAACAGAAATTAAGGGACTATGTAAAAACCAAACCAAATTTACAAGAATTATTAAAGGGAGTCCTTCGATCTGAGAACAAACAACATCAGCTCACAGGCTGAATCTAAGATGCAAGATCATACCAGCCAGAAAACCAATCTAAGAAATGAACTCTCAAGGACTATCCAAAACCAAAAGAAATACAACAGGGAATCAGAGAGGTTAATCTGTAAATGACAACATCCAAACAATAAAAGGGGGAATATATGGTATAGGTATAGAACCTTCTAATGGAGAAGAAGACAAGATGATACCAATTTATAACAGACCGCTTCAAACTTAGGAAGATAAGGGTAAATTTCAAGGTAACCACAAAGACAGTTAACAAACATACTCATCAAAATAAAGAGGAAAAACATAAAGTCTCAGTAAAAACAAAACCTACAAAACCAAAAGAAATGAAAAAAAATTCACAAACAAAATGAGTTCAGCACAGGAGAGTAACAGGAACAAAGAAAATGTCAGCACCACAAAAAAAAGCACTACAAAATGACAGCAATAAACTCACACCTATCAATAATTACACTGAATGTGAATGGCCTAAATGCACCCATAAAGAGACGGAGAGTGACAGAATGGATAAAAAAATAGGACCCATCAGTATTCTGTCTACAAGAGACACACCTTAGAAACAAAGACATAAATTTATTAAAAATCAAAGGGTGGGAAAAATGTATCAAGCAAACAGCTACCAAAAAAGAACAGGCGTGGCAATACTAATCGCAGATAAAATAGACTTTAAAACAAAATCCACTATAAAAGACAAAGAAGGATACTATTTAATGATTAAAGGGACAATCCATCATGAAGACATAACCATAATAAACATCTACACACCAAATGACAGGGCTCCAAAATACGTAAAACAAACTCTAATGGCACTGAAAAGAGAAATTGAGTTCAACAATGATAGTAGGAGACTTCAACACACCGCTCTCGGTAAAGGACAGGACATCTAAAAGGAAACTCAACAAAGATACAAAAGGCCTAAAGGGCACAATCACCCAACTTGACCTCATAGACATGTATAGAACACTCCACCCAACAGCTGCAAAGTACACATTCTTTCCCAATGCACATGGAACGTTTTCCAGAATAGACCACATCTTAGGCCACAGAGCAATCCTCAACAAGATCCAAAACGTTGAGATAATTCAAAGTATCTTCTCTGACCACAATGCCATCAAGGTAGAAATTAACAACAGAAAGAGCAAGGGAAAAAATCAGTTACATGGAAACTGAGTAACACCTTGCATACAAACCACTGGGTGATAGAAGAAATCAGAGATGGAATCAAAAAATTCCTAGAATCAAATGAGAATGAAAATACATCATACCAAAACCTTTGGGACACAGCAAAGGCAGTCATCAGGGACAATTTATAGCAATAGATGCACACATCAAAAAAGAAGAATAGGACAAAATCAAAATATTAACTACACAGAACTCAAACAAATAGAAAGAGAACAGAAAAAAAAAAAAATCCCACAGCCACCAGAAGAAAAGAAATAATAAAGATCAAGGCAGAAATAAATGAAATAGAAAAACAATAGAAAGAATCAACAAAACCAAAAGTTGTTTCTTTGAAAGAATCAACAAAATTTACAAACCATGACCAGACTGACAAAAGGAAAACAGGAGAGGATGCAAATAACCCAAATAAGAAATGGAAAAAAAAAAAGAGAGAGAGAGAGGAAGACCCTCAATGAGATGGATTGACACAGTGCCTGCAACAATGGGCTCAAGCATAACAATTGTGAGGCTGGCACAGGACCGGGCAGTGTTTCGGTAGCTATGAGTCAGAACTGACTCAATGGCACCTAACAACAACAACACAAAAAATGAAGAACTAGGACGGGAGCAGGTCCTTTGGACCCAGAGTCTCTGCACTGAGAAGCACCTAGACCAGGAGAAGATTGATGACAAGGACTTTCCCCCAGAGCTGACAGAGAGAGAAAACCTTCCCCTGGAGCTGGCACCCTGAATTCGGACTTCTAGCCCCCTAGACTGCGAGAGAATAAATTTCTCTTTGTTAAAGCCATCCACTTGTGATATTTGTTACAGCGGCAGTAGATAAATAATACAATTCTTATTGCAATCTACACTATATCTTCAAGTAATATATTCCCATAATTTTCAATACTCATTATTTAAAGTTCTAGTAACCATTAACTTCTACATTTTCTTTATTTTAATCTCAAAGGAGGCTCCAGTTCTAGTTCTACGAGAGTCAGTGAACAAGTCCATGTGACTTACCCTTTTCAGATCTTTCCTATTATAAATTTTGATTAAGATTCCTCTCACCTTTGGACTGAAGTGTTCTGCTTGTTTAATATATCTTATAGTCATTGTCACTGATGACCTGATAAATATCAAGACATTAGCCCTTTCCAGTTCCCATTCTTTTTATTTCCCTGCCACACACGACATTGCTGCTCATATTCTGTTTCTTTATATTCATTCTTACTTTGGCTCCTATGGCACATTACTTTGTCTTAGTGTTTGGATTACTACTCATTCTTTATTCTGCAAATATTCTCTTTCTCTTTTTTGGCTCCAGGTTTTTCCTTGATTTCATCTAAGTTTAGAACTTGACCACCATTCTTCTTACCCACTATTCTCTCTCCAACTCCCTCTAATATGTTTAAAAAAAAAAAAAACTGATTTCGGGAGTCAATCTAGAATGACCGTCAAATCCGGAGGTAAAAATGATGGATCTCAGATTAAAAAATAGTGTAGGTGTATAATTTTATAGTTTTCCACTTTTGTGTCTCTACTGAAAAGTGAAACACTGAACTGTCTCAGGAAGTGTTTCCAAAAGATATGTGCAAGTTTATCTTTTCATATGTGGTCAAGCTGTGCTTTCTCTGCAGACTTTGAGATTCCCTTACCTATTTTTCTGATCATTTACAAATAGGTTAAATAAAATAGATTTCAGCCTAGTCTTTAGGAGGCTTCATAGCTTGTATGTTTCCAAGTTACAGTTTCTCTCTAAAAAACATGCAAAATTCAGCAACTATCATTTGTTATTTAACTGATTTCCTTGATCATGTGAACACTAAAATGTAGGCTTCGCTAATATGTTCCATTTTCGCTCTAGGAATGCTCCCTTTCCTGTAATTTTACTGAATCATTACCTCTTACATACTTCAAATGGAAACTTTCTTTAAAAATAGAACTTCTTGTTTAACTACTTGTGTGTACACTTGAAACTTGTTATAAAAGGAAATATGTTAACAACATGGATAAGAATTATAAAATTTCTAGAAAGTTTTAATGATATTATAATATCATTATGTATAACAATGAGTGAAATTCAGTTACTATGTTTATATTCTATTTTAATTATCGTAAAATAGAAATAGCCAATCTGCATTAACTGATCAAGCCACCATTAGTGAAGGCAGATAACAGAGTATATTATTCATGGGGCTAGGGGAAGTTTTCAACAATCAGGATTTTCAAAGAAATCTCAAACTTGTCTACAAAACTACTTAAATACTTTTGTACCCTTTCTAGAAAGACTGACTGTTCACATTTGAATACTATAAACATTATTATATCTGGAGAAATAGTTTTATATTGGTCCTATTTTCCTTTTTCTCCCCTATTCCAAGTTCCACTTACAAGTTAAATCCCTTGGGAGTAGACTAAGAAATAAAATATTTTTGACTTAATATTTTTATTATGACCATTAAACAATTGCTCAATCCCAGCAAAAACCCTCCTAGTTGTGGGAGGGGTGAAGGTGGGCGGGTGGAGGTTGATGTCGACAAGATGATTCTAAAATTTAATTGGAAATGCAAATAGCCAACAATAGCAATGATAATTAGGAAGAACAAAGTTGATGGGCTTATAGTACCAGATATCAAGATTTATTATGAAGTTGTAGTCACTAAAACAGCACAGAATTGGTGAAATAATAGACAGATGGAATGAAATAAAGAATTCAGAAAAATACGCATCTATATGTAACTACTTTATTTACCTATGACAGGTATCACAACAATGCAGTGAGGGAAGTGTAGTCATTTCAATAAACAGTGCTGGGTTAATATATATTCACATGGATAAAAATGAACATTGACCTCTATTTCATCCTATACATAAAAATCAATTTCAGTTGGATCATAGGCCTAAATGTGAACAGTAAAACAGTAAAGCTTACAGAAAAACATATAGAAGAATATCTTCATGCCATCAGGAAAAGCAACAATTTCTTAAACAAAATACCTAAAGTTCTAATCATAAAAAGGAAATGGACAAATAAGACTTCATTAACATTAATAACTTCTATTTATTAGAATACTATTAAAAGAGTGGAAAGGCAAGACACAGAGTGAGAGAAATTATTTGCAATACATAACTCTGATAAAGCACTAATATTCAGAATGTTTAGAGAACTACAAATCAATTAGTTAAATATAGAAAATATAATTTTTAAATCAAGGGCAAAACATTTGAACAAGCACTTTACAAAACAGGATACATAAATGGCCAATTAACATATGAAAATGTGCTCAACATCATTAATCATCTGAGAAGTACAAATTGAAATCTCAATAGATTCCACTACACACTCACCATAGTAGCTAAAATTAAGAAAGACAGTGATACCAAGTACTGGTGTGAATGTGGAGTAATCATAACTCTCAGACTTTGTTGATGGAAACGTAAATCAGTACAACTACTCTGTAACACTCTTGGGCAGTATCTACTAGAGCTAAACATACATCTACCATATGACCCAACAGTTCTATTCCCAAGTATATATCCAATAAAGATTAGTGCATATGTCCATCAGAACACACATCAAGAATCTAGTTTAATTTGATACTAATTTAACTTCAATAGTATTCAAAAACTCTGTTCATTATATGAATATACCACAATTTATTTATCCATTCTACTTTTTATGGACATTTAGATTTTCCCCAGTTTTTGGTCATTATGAATAAACATATGTTATCTCCTGAAATCATTTAATACAGACCAATTCTTTTTGGTACAGTGACTTTGTGTATTCCTTATATCTGCTTTTGATGCTTCCTGCGTCATTCAATGTTTTGCCCACAGAATCCTTCAAAACTGCAACTCGAGGCCTGGATTTTTTCTTTAGTTGTTTCAGTTTGAGAAATGTTGAGCATGTTCTTCCTTTTTCATTTTCTAACTCCAGGTCTTTGCACATTTCATTATTTTACTTTCTCTTCCCTCCCGCTGTCCTTTGGAATCTTCTGTTCAGCTTTTACTTCATCATTTCTTCCATTCACTTTAGTCACTCTGCATTCAAGAGCAAGTTTCAGAGTCTCTTCTGACATCCATTTTGGTCTTTTCTTTCTTCCCTCTCTTTTTAATGACTTTTTGCTTTTTTCATATGTAATGTGCTTGATGTCATTCCATAACTCGTCAGGTCTTCCATCATTAGCGTTCATTGTCTCAAGTCTATTCTTGAGGTGGTTTCCAAATTCAGGTGGGATTTACTCAAGGTCATACTTTTGCTCTCATAAACTTATTCTAATTTTCTTCAGCTTCAACTCGAACTTCAATATGAGCAATTAATGGTCTGTTCCACATTCGGCCCCTGCGTTGTTCGGACAGATGATATTGAGCTTTTCCAAAGTCTCTTTCCACAGATGTAGTCAATCTGATTCCTGTGTTTTCAGTCCGGCGAGGTCCATGTGTACAACTGCTGTTTATGTTGTTGAAAAACGGTATTTGCAATGAAGAAGTTGTCGGTCTTGCAAAATTCTATCATGTGATCTGTGGTGTCATTTCTATCACCAAGGCCGTATTTTCCAACTACTAATCCTTCTTCGTTTCCAACTTTCAAATTCCAATTATTAATAATTATCAGTGCATCTTGATTGCATGTTTGATCAATTTCAGACTGCAGAAGTTGGTAAAAATCTTTAATTTCTTCATCTTTAGCATTAGTGATTGGTGCACAAATTTGAATAATGATCATATTAACTGACCTTCTTGTAGGCATATGGATATTATCCTATCACTGACAGTGTTGTACTTCAGGATAGATCTTTGAATGCTGTTTTTGATGATGAATGCAACTCCATTCCTCTTCAATTTGTCATTTTCGGCATAGTAGACCACAGGATTGTCCTATTCAAAATGGCCAATACTAGTCCATTTTAGCTCACTAATGTGTAGGATACCAATCTTTATGCAGTTCACTTCATTTTTGATGACTTCCAATTTTTCTAGATTCATATTTCGTATATTCCATGTTCTGATTATTAATGGATGTTTGCAGCTGTTTCTTCTTATTTTGAGTAGTGCCACATCAGCAAATGAAGGTCCCGAAAGCTTGACTCCATCCACGTCATTAAGGTCAACTCTACTTTGAGGAGGCAGCTCTTCCCTAGTCGTATTTTGAGTGCCTTCCAACCTGGGGGCTCTTCTTCCGGCACTATATCAGACAATGTTCAGCTGCTCCTCATAAAATTTTCACTGGCCAATTTTTTCAGAAGTAGACTGCCAGGTCCTTTTCCCTAGCCTGTCTTAGTCCAGAAGTTCCACTGAAACCTGTCCACCAAGGGTGACCCTGCTGGTATTTGAAATACCAGTGGTAAAGCTTCCAGTATCACAGCAACACGTAAGCCACCTCAGTATGACAAACTAACGGACTGGGGGTGGCCGTAAAGGTTACAGCCTAGGAAACCCTATGGGGCAGTTCTACTTTGTCCTACAGAGTCACTATGAGTAAAAATTGACTCGATGGCACACAACAACAACTAACGAGTCATATTAAATCAGTTGCGGATGAACAAGTCAACCAATACATGAATGGAATACTAGCCTAACATTCAGAATGTGCCCCATTAATATAGTATACTATTAATATACTATGGATTAGAAAATACATAGATCATCTGAATGACATTGTTTAATATGATACTTAATTTGATGTAAACATTTAATGCACCCTTTAAATCCATTTTTTTGCCCAAATGTTTAAAATTATTTACTTTTAGAATCAAATCTCTAATAGGCATGTCTACCCGAAGTTTTCTTATATATGCAGACAGTGACATTAAATATTTGTACTTGGATATTTGAAAATAAATAGTAAATATTTCTTCACAAGGAGTTTGACTATTATATAGTAGTTTATAAATAAGTAGTTTGAACCTAAGGAGCAAAAATAGTCAATTAAATCCTGTCCCTATCTTTTAAAAAAAAAAATTATTGGAAAGAATGCTCTTCCACTAGCCAAAAGCTTTGCTGTTCAAACCCACCCAGAAGAGCCTCAGAAGAAAGGCCTGGTGATCTGCTTCTGAAAGGTCACAGCCTTGAAAACTCTATGGAGCACAGTTCTACTCTGCACAGGTGACGTCGCCATGAGTTGGAATCAACTGGATGGCAACTAACAACAACGACAGCAACATTAGGAAGAACTACGTGGCCCTTCAGTAGAATAGCAGACACTGATTGTCTTTGTTCTGGACTATGTTTTAAAGAATACTTGTATGGCAAACAGCCTCAGAAGTAATAGTATCACACTATGGAGCAGAGAACAGGTATGCTTACTGTCAAATATAATAAAGATAATATCTCCCTTGAAGGCAAAGTTCAGGCAGGTGTGCTTTCATTCTATTATAAAGATTCGGGTCCCTTAAACTCAGGGCTCTTCATCTGTGACACCAATTCACCAGAATAGCACAGCATTTACCTGAGTTTCTCATATGGCAAAGGAAACCAACGGAAATATAAATATCCTGCTAATTTTTGTAATAAATCTCCTTGTCTCTGATCCAGGAGTCGTATGTCTCCTGTCAGTATCCATGAAACTCTAGCAGGCTAACTGGTTAGCTTGCAAGTAGTGTTCTTGACAATCCACAGCTTGTTGTTTAAACAGTCATTATACAATCAAGGATAAGCTGTTTTTCTCACGCCTTGCCTTCATCTATTCATACAATAAGATCAAAGCAGAGCTGATACTATTTTTTAAAAAGATTTAATAAAGAGTACCAGGTGCTGCAGCCAAATTCCCTTTCTTGCTGCCATTGAATTGATTCTGACTCTCAGCGACCCTATAGGACAGAGGAGAACTGCCCGATAGGGTTTTCTAGGTTGTAATCTTTATGGGAGCAGACTGCCACGTCTTTCTCCCACAAAGACACCGGTGGATTCGAACTGCCAACATTTTGGTTAGCAGCCGAATACGTAACCACTGTACCACCAGGCTTCCTTGCAGCCAAATGTGGCTATATCTGAAAATGGTCAAAATGATCAGACAAGTCAAGCCATGCCTTGACATGTTACCTTTTCTAATGCTAGCCTGGGGACATCTGTTCATGCCATTCCTTTGCTTAAATACTTTTACTCCCTAATGGTTCTAGAATAAAATCATTAGTTTGGCACATAGGGCCATACTTACTATGGGCCAAATCTTTACTGTCTCATCTTCTTTCCCTTCTGCCCTAGCTCCTGCTCCATTAAATTTTTCCTTCTTTTTTGGATGTCACCAATCTTCTCACTACTCGGGGTTTCTGAACATACAAGAACACCCTGCTCTATGCAGTCAGTCAGAAATATCTATTGAGGAACTATTACGGACCAGTTGGTGTGCTAAACGTGGACAAGACAAACAGTTCCTCCTTCGTGGAGATTATAATCTGGTGAATCCTCTGGCTTTAGCAAACTCTGTTTTGCCCTTTAAGACCCAGCTCAGATCTTACATCTTCAGAGAAACCTTTGCATTCTTTTCCAGGTAGACCTGTTCTCTACTCCATGCTTCCCTAGTAGTTGATATACCTCACTGTTTAACGCCGTTCTAAGGGCCAGGACCATGTCTACCTCAGTGGCTGGCACACACTAAGCATTTAATACATGTTTGAGGTAGAAAGAAAAGAAGAATGAGCAAAGAAATGACTGCATATAGATGCTGTACTCCGTTTAGTCTGCTCTCATACTAAGGCTCTGAGTAGGAAAAGATTAAGATGAGGCTTTGACTTGTATGATTTTATTTCATTTGGTTGTAGCCTGTGGCCTAAATGAGTTAGGGCATAGTTCAAAGCCCAGAGGCAAAGTTTCGTCTTAACCCAAGTCTTTACTTTTTACCCAGGGAGTTACAGATAACCTTTGATTAGGAGATTCAGCCTTATATGATGGAAAGTGCCTATGCTTTAACAGAAGCTGACGAAAGGCTGGGCCAGCTGGACAGGTGCCCAGGGACCCCAGAATATAAGGGACAGTAAGACATCAATGGAAATGTAAAGAGATGGAGAACATTGTTCTTTCCCAAAATTCCTCACTGGAAATAGAAAAATACTTTACGAGATTGGGAAGAATTCTTTAATATGTTGTTGAGGGAGGGTGAGAGAGTAGCACAGTAATAATTACCAGCTTTTTCGGGAAACAAAAAACCAACTGCTGTCGAGTTGACTCTGACTCATGGTGACCCCATGTGCTAGGTCCTTCTTCCAAGGAGCCTGTGGGTGGACTTGAACCTCCAACCGTTTTGTTAGCAGCCGAGCTCGTTAGCTGTTTGCACCAGCCAACAACTCCTTTTCAGGAAATAGGACCTATAAACTACAAGGCTCTGGTTTCCAAGAGAGATTGGCAGGTCTGAAGCCAAAAAAGGAAAAGCTGGGCATTGCTACTAGGGGTCTTTCTTCTCCCTCCTCCTGTTCATTTCTCAGCTTCTCTACTAAATAAATGTTGAATAAACAGTTAAAGAATTTCAGTTTGGTAGTATAGGAGCCCTGGTGGCACAGTGGTTAAGAGCATGGCTGCTAACCAAACGGTCAGCAGTTCGAATCCAACAGACATTCCTTGGAAACTCTATGGGGCAGTTCTACTCTGTCCTATAGGGTCTCTGTGAGTCAGAATCGACTCGAAGGCAATGGATTTGGCTTGATTTTTGCTTTGGTGTAGGTAGAGGGGAGCAAAGGGTGTTTTATTCTGGCCTTGTGCCTTGTAGTGACACAGATCTGGGTTCAAATTTCAATTTTGGGGAAGGAACTGAACATCCCCAGGCAGGACTAGCTACATAATTTTCAGGACTCAGCGCACCATGAAAATGTGAGGGTCCTTATTCAAAAACTGTTGAGAATTTCAAGATGGTGACAGCAGGGCACTAAACCAAGCATGGGGGCCCTTCTAAGTGTGGGTGCTGATAAAAATGACTCTTTCTCAAGGTTGTCATGAGGTTTAGATGAGTTACCATGTGAAAAGTGCCTGGCTTATTGCAAACATTCAGAAATTATTGGTTCTGTTTGGTTCTCTCCTTTTTCTTCATCTCCCCTCCCCTCCTCTTATATCTATTATTTTAATAGGAATAATATGTTAAATACATCTTTACTATTGGTTAAATTAACTGTCAAAAAGATATATAATATACATGTGGATAATGTTAAGGATAATTTTCTATAGACAGTACAGGGTGATCGAAATCCATGAATTATCCCCAATCACCTCTTAAGCCATTACATAAAATTTCACACATCAGTTACCTTTTAATGAGAATTAATACGAATCAGTTTTTCTGTTCCCATATTTTATAATTACACAATGTCGGCTAGGATTAGAATAAAGGTCTTTTCTTAGTTCAGTTTCATATACATTAGCATACACTGCTTTAGTTATCTTAAAATTCAACGCACATCACTAAAATTTTATCTCCTGTGTGTTATTTTTAACAGAGAATATATCAGAAGAATTGGGTTTATTTTGCTTATATTTTTATTGTCAGTCTGGACAATAGCAGAGCTATACTGCATATCAAGTGTTCTGAATACAAAACTCAAGTACTCTATAAGAAATTGTCTCCTGAAAATATTGAGAGAATGCCAAAGTGTCTGTTATGTAAATTAAATATCAGCCTTGGGCAGCTAGGAGTTATGGGTCATTCACATTATACAGTAAAATGTTTTACTTTCTCTTAACTAGCACACATTCCCTCTAGACTTAAAGTAAGAGTCACTCACAATCACATATTTAAGTACAGAAAATGCAAATGGCCACGCTTCTGAAATCCAGCCATGGCACTAAAGAATGCATATTACAAACACTGAAAATTTTATTTTCACATCAATTGTCTAATGTTCTTGCTTTAATTGTCAAATGAGCTGACACTTTTCTTTTGAAATTCTTATCCCTAGAAAAGATAAGTATTATAAAATAAAATAAAATTTTAACAGAATATGAAAATATTCAATGTATCATAAGCATTTCCTTCATTTCAGTTTATAATATGATTCATATGCCAAAAGATTCGTCCTCTTACCATCATAAAACTTAACAAAAACGTATATTTATAAAGTGTATGTGTATATCTAAGAAGAATAAAGGAACCTTCATTAGACTTTTTCTGTCTGTTTATTGGAATCTAAGTAGCCCTCCAAAAGTCAGATCATCTTCTGTCCTCTTCTGGTGTTATTATAAATGGAGCCTTCTTTGCTAACTTCATCACAAACATGAGTTGAGTGGTATAAGATATTTCCGTAACCCTACAAATACAAATGCAATCACAGCAGTTTGTATAATTTAAAACAAGGATAACAATTCCTATCCCGCCTACCTCTGTAGGTTGTGATGAGGATCAACGGCGATAAAATGTAAGGAAGCTTTTGTCAACCTCTGAAGCTTTCTATAAGTCTATGAGAGTACAGTAAAAGGGAGATATTGTCATTTCTAAGTACTGTCAAACCCCACTTATTAAATACATGATTGCGTGTAACGCTGTGCTAGGTGTGAAGTGCTAAACTAAAACAGTGGCACCAATAACTGTGTTTGCAAGTTATGATGATATAGTTGACTTCAGAAACTATGAACTCCTCATGGATTATAGCATGAAAACCAAAAACCAAACCTGTTGCCGTCGAGTCAATTCCAACTCAAAGTGACCCTGCAGGACAGAGAACTGTCCCACAGAGTTTCCAAATCTGTAATCTTTTCGGAAGCAGACTGCCACATATTTTTCCGGCTGAGCGGCCGGTGGGTTCAAACTGCCCACCTTTCGGTTAGCACTTTGACCACTGCACCACCAGGGATTCTTTTTTTGTCACAGACTATTTAATAAGTATATTCTTTAATAATTAAAGAAAATATTTAACTGTTTTCTATTCAAAAAACTCACTCATAGCCACAAATATCGTAGTGATTTTTTTCCCATAGTGTTTCTGTCTAAATGACTTGTGCTGTTCTTTTATACAATTTACAAATATATATTTTTTTTGTATAGTTTGTATTTGATTTACAACTCTTTGACTAAAAATATTAAAAGTTTAAGAATTCTTAACTATTTCCTAGGCCTGAAGCAAAGTTTTAAGTCATATATGTTTAATATTAAATACTTTAATGAGTGCTTTAAGAAATATTTAATATACAATTGCTATTATCTTGAAAATTAAATGTTTCCCATCAAATTTGCTTTTTTATTTAACATGATAAGAAAATTGCATATTAAAATACTCTCAATTTTCTTCTCTACCAGATAGAGTGTTTTAACATATATATGCTAAAGATAGCCTTAATGTAGAGAAAAATTGTAGCCATTTTCTTATTATAGCCAATAACTTCTGATTTTTAGGTTTTGCTTAGCATTTTTCCTATGTTAATTTACATTTACCAGGAAGCATATTCTCAAATGTTTTCACCTATAAATAGCGATCTAATGCTGATAAATAGAGAGTGTAAATGTTTTGTAATGATATTCAATGTGGTATAATGTTGAACATATTGATAACTATCTCTGAGACTGGTAACAGAGAAATAGTGAATATTCAGTTCAGTGAGGAAAAGAAAATTTTGTTCTGAGGTTAATGTACCTGAAACAAACAAACAAAAAACACTGAGAAAATTATAAACTGAGTCTCCTTCTGGATCTTACTCTCTCCTCCAGAATGAGAGGATGTCTGAGGAGTCTTCCATTCATGGCATTTCCTAATACGATGATTCTACTTAGGCTTAGAAAGTGGATTTTGACAACGCAAACAGGAAATGCTGCTTTAGAAAATTACACCTACACTTTCTGCTTTGAAACCTCAAGTATAAGGATTGGTCATCGGCTGACTCCAATTCTAATCACCATGAGACACTTTTTTAGATTTTCTGATGACATACAAGTGATATGGGGAAAGAGAGAGAGAAGAGGACTTAACATGTATTATTGTTGTTGTTAGTTTTTGAGTTGGCATCAACTCATGGGGACCTTATGTATAACAGAATGAAACACTGCTTGCTCCTGAGCCTTCTTCACGATCTTTGGTATGTTTGAGTCCGTAACATGTATTGAGTGTCTGCTATATACTAATTACCATATTAAATGACCTATATTCAATGTTTCATTTAAGCAGAATGAAATCCAAAAACATCTGAGAGATAAAACTCACTTACTTCACGTCTAAATATGGAAATAGCTAGCTAGCTAGCTAGACAGACATATGAAACATATCAATGTATATATGACAATACTATCTAGTGAGTTCTTACCTGAGAAATTATAAATAATAAAGAATTATGTCTACAGTAATCTAGACAGTCTGGAATTAGAGAAGGGATAAACAGATAGATCTATGGAACAGACTAGAGAAACCAGAAATATAAGTGTGCTCAACTGAGTTTTTAAAACAGAGGAAAAGGAATAGTCTCTCCAGTAAACTTATTGGAACAATTGAACATAATAGGCAAAAAAAAGAACTTTGACCTAAACCTCACGTTATATAAAAATAGTCACTCAAAATAGATCATAGATCTAAATGTAAAACGTAAAACTTTTAGACAAAAAGATGAGAGAAAATGTTTGTGATCCAAGGTTAGACAAGAGTTTTGAGACATGGCACCAAAAGCAAGGGAAAAAAAATCAATAAATTAGACTTTATCAAAATTTAAACCTTTTAATCTATGAAATACCCTGTTAAGAGGTTGAAAAGGCAAACCACTGACAGGGAGAAAATATTTGTAAATCACATATCTGACAAAGGACTTGTATATCGAATACATAAAGATCTCTAGAAACTCAACACTAAGAAAACAAACAATCCATTCAGGCAAAGGACAAAAGACTTGGACAGACAGTTCAGCAAAGAGACCAAACCAAAAATAACCAAACTCATTGCCATCAAGTCGACTCCAATTCATGGCAACCCTGTAAGACAGAGTAGGACTGCCCCAGAGAGTTTTCAAGGAGCTCCTGGTGGATTGAAACTACCTACCTTTTGGTTAGTAGCTGTAGCTCTTAACCACTATACCACCAGGGTGTGTCCAAAGAGGACATGTAGATGAAAAATAAGAACATGAAAAGATATTCAGCGTCATTAGTCATTAATGCAGATTAAAGTCAGCCCTGATGATGTACCACTACACACCTATCAGAATGATTAAAAGAAAAATACTGGCAATACAAAATGTTGACAAGGATGTGGAGCTACTAGACCTCTCACACAATCCTGGGGGAATATGAAACAGTACAACTACTCTGGAAAACAGTCTACAGTTTCTTATAAAGTGAAACATATATTTACCATAAGAGCCAGCGATTGTACTCATAGATCCTTACCGTTGAAAAATGAAAACTTATGTCTACACAAGAATCTGTACACAAATGTCTGTAGAAGCTTTATTGGTAATAGCCCAAAACTAGAAACAACCCAAATGCCCTTCAGTGGGTAAATGGATAAACAAACTGTCCATATAGTGGAATACTACTCAGTATTACAAAGGAAGGAATTGTTGATATGTGCAAAAATATAGATGAATCTCAAGAACATTATGCTGACTGAGAGAAGCCAGTCTCAAAAGGTTACATTCTGTAGGATTCCACTTATAAAACACCCTGTCAATAACAAAATTAGTGATGGAGAATAGATCAGTGGTTGCTAGAGGTTAGGATTTGGAAGAGGGTGTGACAATAAAGGAGAAGTACAAGGGAGTTTCCTTATGGTGAGAGAACAGTTCTAATTGAGGGGGTGGTTACATGAATCTGTACATTTGGTAACATTTCATAGAACTAAACACACACACACACACACACACACACACATGTGCGTGCCTATACAAAGAAAACAAAGACAAAGAAAATAGTGTATGTAAAACCTGTAGAAGTCCGAACAAGGTCTATAGTTTAGTTAATAGCATTATACCAATGAAAATTTCCTGGCTTGGTGATGTAGCATAGTTATATAAGATGTTGTCACTGGGGAAAGCTGAGAGAAGGGTGCCCAGGGAATTTCTTGTGAGTCTTGAGTTATTTCAAAATAATGCATGATGTGATTGAAGTGTAAATTTACTTCCACCTCTAACTTCAAGTCTATATGAGTATCTATACTGCTAAAGAAACTAGATACTTTTGAAATACTCAAATCCATAATACAACAGTTATGTAAGGATCTAGATTAATGTGTGATTTATCTGATGACTTACTCAGGAAAATAAAGTCTGGAAATAATGTTTAAAAAAAACAAACAACAAAAACAAAAAAGATGATTCCTGGGGAAAATTAAGGCCAGCAAGGACTTTGGAAGTGAAAGGAGAAGGAGAAATGGGAGAGATTTGAAGTTAATACCAGAGGCTACCATTGGAGATGGGAGTCCCTGGGTGGTGCAGTTAACATGCTCAGCTGCTAACAAAAATTTGAAGGGTCAAGTCCACCCAGAAGGTGGCTTGGAAGAAAGGCCTGGTGATCTACTTCTGAAAATCAGCCACTGAAAATCCTACTGAGAACACTTCTACTCTGACACACCTGGGGCCACTATGAGTTGGAGTCTACTCCACAGCAACTGGTTCTGAACCGTTGGAGATAAATTCAGGAAAAAAGGACACAAAAAACTAGAGTTATCAAGAAAGGTTCAAAGACAAGTTTGATTAAACGTTGAATTTCACTGGGTGAAGTTAAAGCCAAGGATTAGATTTTGACATCAAATTGCTATTTCTATTATTTACTGTCTTTTTAAGTTAATAATGGAACTACTTTGGAATGTAAAGTTCTAGTCTTTAAAAAAAAAAAAAGAAATTCTTATCAATTTCATAGAGTGGCTTGAAGCTTATAAATTATGCCATTATTCTTCTCTAAAAAATTCTCAAAATTCAAGCAGTCAGTTCGCAATTAGATGTACTCTGTGATCATTATAGTGTCTTCACTGGTTAAGTGCTCAGCTGCTAACTGTGAAAGGTCAGTGGTTCTAACCACCAGCTGCTCCACAGGAGAAAGATGTGACAGTCTGGTTCTGTGAAGATTACAGCCTTGGAAACCCTATGGGGCAGTTCTACTCTGTCCTATAAGGTCGCTATGAGTTGGAATCGACTCGACAGCATTCATGTGAAGCTGTTTACAAATTTTCTTACCGCTTTAGAAACATAATAGGCCAATAAATTTCTGGTGAGGCTCATGATATCAAATAAATCTGTCTAAAGAGTGGTTACAGTCTCTCTGAATAACTTTTTTCTGAAGACGATTTGCTAAAATGCTACATCCTTCCTCTAAATTAAAGATTATAAGGCAACGACATCAGAAAATTGGATATTGGCGACATGAAAGACAAGGATTAGTTCTTGGAAGAATATTCAATGCATCAGATTATATACACTGATGCAGCCACCGCTGCAGCAAATGGACTGCAACTACATATTTTGAATTATTGAAGCAGTGGTTTGAAACTATTCGGGAGATCAGATGTATTGCCTTCCTTCCTGAGATTGATGAGAATTCAGCTCTGCTCGCCACACTCCAGTGCAGAGCACTGGAGGGCATTTAACATGCTGGAAAAGGTCAAAGTAAGACTGTATCAGTTTCTGAACCTAAAAATTCCAAACTCCTCGCTACCCACTAAAATGAATAAGAAAAGCTGCGTTTTCATGTGTAGCATCCCAAGACCTGCTGGAGAGATAAAGGACAGAAACTACTCTGGCTCAGACCAAGGAACCCTTGTTTGCCACCTTCCGGAACACATATGAGAGCACAGTGCTGTGAGCTGACCCCCTCCTGGAACATTATAGTGTCAAAAATCATGTGCAGCTTAAATAATGGAGATACAAACATAGGAAACACGTTAACTATATCTGGCCCTTCTTTCTGGCTGATTTTCCAGAAACAAATCAAAGTAATTTTCCTATTCAAATTGATTGGGAAATGGATTTTTCATATAAAAGACTGGAATAATATTTTGCTATAGGCAGAAGTCTACATGATTAAGAAATCACAAATTGTGCAATATGCTAAACTTCCGAGAAAACATTTGCCCTTGTGAACACGTATACTTAACTCTTACGTTTAGCTTAATTTGGTTGAACCACAGTAGTTCCAGATTGTACCACATGGTTTAGAATGTGAGGAACACCCTTGGTCAAACCTGTTAAATGGTACTGTGCTTCAAGGTGAAATAGTGGGAAGTTGATAAGATGCTTTTCCTGCTTATTTACTTCTTATTCGCATGTCAGATTGATCAGGACTAGGATTCTACAACTATTGTCTAATTCTCTTTCCCACAATTCTTTTCTCTCCTCTGACTCCCTCCCGCATCATAGATCAAAAGAAAACTTGACACATTTATGGAATAATTTTGCTTCTGGTGGAAAAAAAAATGCTGTAAGAATTGTGTGTGTGTGTTTATAACATATGTGTAGATATAGATGTAGATGTATATGTGTTTGTGTGGTGTATTATTACATTATAATTTCTTTCCTTGGAGTTTATAGCTGAGATTTTTTTCTACTATCCTCAGCCAAGTGAAATAATAAGTCTCAAAATAAAATATTCCTTTGAGGGCTTATGATTGGCAATCTTCTGGAGAAAAGAAGAGCAATATTTGTTTGTTATCAATAACTGAGAATACCCATGCTAACAAAAATCAGTATGTTAGTCAATTAGGTTTCTGTTTCAACACTCTGAATTGATTAACAGTTAATACATACATAAGAATTTATGTAAAATAAATTATTTATGAGACACAACAGATTGAACAGTTGCACACCTATCTGCAACATAAGACTATTACCAATATTGTTGCGTCTACTTGTGCATCCCTTCCCTATGCCACTTCTTTGTCTCCCAGTGCTCCAGGAGGTAACCACTATTCTGAAACGCGTGTGTATTTATCCTTCCCTTGCTTTTTTTCCTGTAGTGTTATCAAGGATGTATTTATGTCTAAATAATATACTTTCTGGCTTCTTGGTTTAGAGATTTGAAAATGGTAAACTACTATAAACAATCTTCTGTGATTTGCTAAGGAGGCCTGGTGGTGCAGTTGTTAAAGGGCTTGGCTGCTAAGTGAAAAGTCAGCGGTTCAAACCCACCACCCTGCTTCTGTAAAGATTTACAGCCTTGGAACCCCATGGGGCAGTTCTACTCTGTCCTGTAGGGTCAGTATGAGTCGGAATTGACTCAATGACGGTGGATTTGGGTGACTTGCTTTGTTCAAGCAACCTTTGGTTTCAAGAATTCATCCATGGAGTTGCATATAATTGTAGGTCATTCATTTCCACTGCTGCATGAAATCATATTGTGTGGATATTCCACAGTTTAATGATCCATTCTTCTGTAAATAGACATTTGTGACATTGTAACTGCCACTCATTTACACAAGACGTTATCATCTCACATTTAAAGTTGGGTAATTTTGACTACCCCTAGGTAGAAATTTCCCTCAGTTAGAACAGGATTAGCCCGTTGTAAATCCGGTTGTTGTTAGGTGCCATCGAGTCAGTTCCAACTCATACCGACTCTATATACAACAGAACGAAACACTGCCTAGTCCTGCGCCATCCTCACAATCATTGCTATGTTTGAACCCATTGGTGCAGCCACTGTGTCAATCCATCTCACTGAGGGTCTTCCTCTTTTTCTCTGACACTACTTTACCAAGCACGATGTCCTTCTCCAGGGACTGGTCCCTCCTGATAACATGTCCAAAGTACTTGAGACAAAGCCTCGCCACCCCCACTTTTAAGGAGCATTCTAGCTGTACTTCTTCCAAGACAGACTTGTCAGTTCTTCTGGCAGTCCATGATATATTCAATATCCTTTTCCAACACCATAATTCAAAGGCATCAATTCTTCTTCAGTCCTTATTCATTGTCCAGCTTTTGCATGCATAGGAGGTGACTGAAAATATCATGGCTTGGTTCAGGTGCACCTTAGTCCTCCAAGTGACATCTTTGCTTTTTAGCACTTTACATAAGAGATCTTTTGCAGCAGATTTGCTCAATGTAATAGGTCATTTGATTTCTCAACTGCTGTTTCCATAGGTGTTAATTGCAGATCCAAGTAAAATGAAATCCTTGACAACTTCAATCTTTTCTCTGTTTATCATGATGTTGCTTATTGGTCCAGTTGTGGGGATTTTTGTTTTCTTTATATTGAGATGTAATCCATACTGAAGGCTGTATACACTCTTTGGTCTTCATCAGTAAGTGCTTCAAGTCCTCTTTGCTTTCAGCAAGGAAGGTTGTGTCATCTGCATATTGCAGGTTGATAATGAGTCTTCCTCCAATCCTGATGCCCCATTCTTCTTCATATAGTCCTGTTTCTCAGGTAATTTGTTCAGCATACAGACTGAATAAGCATGGTGAAAGGATACAACCCTCACGTGCATCTTTCCTGACTTTAAACCCTGCAATTTCCCCTTGTTCTGGTAAATCATAGCCCTTTATAAATAAGAACAACCCAAGGAGGTTTCTCAGATCCTTTTGATCATGAGATATCTAGCCCCTTAGTAAGCCATACTACTGGTTCTAATATTTATTCCTTCCTTTTTTGTACATGGGTGTCTTAGGCTGGGTTCTCTAGAGAAGCGAAACCAGTTAAGTGTATAAATATATATAGAGAGAGATCTATATCAAGGAAATGGCTCACACAGTTGTAAAGGCTGGAACATCCCAAGTCCATGGGTCAGGATAGAGGCATCTCCTGACTCACGTAGCCGCAGGGGCTGGTGAACTCAATATGGCAGGTCAGACAGCAAGGCTCTTGCTCACAGACTGTGAACATCAAGGAATCGCAAGATCAGCAGGCAAGACAGCAGGTAAGCTGCTAGCTCAAGTCCCAAGAACCAGAGGTCAAACAAGAGCCAGCTGCAGGATCCAAAGCAAGCAAAAGCCCACAAGCCTTGCCAGAATGTCCACTTATATTCCATGCAGGCCACACACCCGAGGAAACTCCCTTTCAGCTGATTGGCTACTCACAGCAGATCCCATCATGAAGGTGATCACATTATATCAAATCTCATCACAGAAGTGATCACAACATACAACTGCTAAACTATAACTGCCAAACCACTAAGAATCATGGCCCAGCCAAGTTGGCACACAACCTTAACCATCACATGGGTTTTGTAACATTATATTCCGCTCCATTTATATTCCATTTCATAAAATACAATATACTGTGAAACAAAACATGTCTACAGGTGGTTGGAACCTGGATGACAATTATTCAATCACTGGTTTATAGCATCTCTCTGGAGGTGTAGGATGTAAAACTGATGTGTGGGTGGCATCTGACCTCCTCTAATGTCAGAAGGGAGAAGGAAAATCAAGATCAACTTCCCAGGACTGATTCCTATGAGGCAGAGGTCAGACATGCCCCCTTCTTCTGCTGTTTTTTTTTTTTTTTTTACCAATTCTGACACCAAGCGTCTCTCCCATAGCACTCTCTGTTACTCTGCTGAGTTCAATAATTCATTGTAATGGTCACACAGAATTCACAAATGATATAGTTATGGGGTTTATTAGGGAAGTAACAGGTTACAATTCAGGTTCAGGATACTGTTCTTCCATCAGGAAAGTCTCTTTTCAGCTGTGCCCACAGGGAGGCCTCTCTCTGGCTCCTCAGCCACTGCCCTGCTCCAGCAAGTATTACAAATCTCTTTTAGCTCCTTAGCCTCTGCCCTGCTGGGACAAGTGTTACAAAGCTCTTTTAGCTCTGCCGATTAGCACCCAGAGGCACCCTGCTACACCAGTTATCCTCAGCCTGAAGGCACTCAGCTCTAGCTCCGTGGGTTGGCAAACCTAGCTCCAAGAAGTGCCTGGAGGTGCCCTACTCCGCCAGCAAGCCTTCTGCCTGAGACACTCAGCCGTCTTGCTCCATGCACTGGGAAGCCTGCTGTGCCATCCCCTGCCAGTGTCTCCTGCGGGTCTCTTCTGCTGCCTTTTCTCTGCCACCACTTCTTGCTGTCTTCAGTGTTATAGCTCTCTCTCCCAGTCTGCTAGTTCCAGGAACTTCTCAGTGCAGGGGTCCTGGGTCCAAAGGATGCACTCCATTCCTGGTTCTTCTTCCTTGGTGGTGGTGAGATCCTCTTTTCCCACCTCTAGGATGGCTCTTTGTAAGCTTAGTGGGATGACAAAACTTATCAATCCTTTTGGTGGGCCACAATTACTTTATTTGCACAGTCCTACCTATTCACTTAAGCGGGAGTTTCAAGACCATGGAGAGAAAGGCCACACAAAAGTGATCATCACACCGCATAGGAATTACCTAATAAGTCAGGAAAATGAAGCTAACATCTTTTGGCTGCCTCCTATATGCCATGTGTCCCTCTAGGCTAACAAAATAAGGAAGCACTAATGAAGAGAATCTCCTCCCTCCCCTTAAGAATGTAACATTCACATCTTCTCTCTTAGGACATAGTCTCCTGACACAGTCTGATTGGGGAGTTCCTTCTTGTCTCAGATATGCTATGTATAGTTAGTCCAGGTCAAAGACCTTTAAACATCTAAGACACCCTTCAAAACTACAAAACACATACACTTATAAAACAAAACAAGCTCACCAACTTCTCCATGGCAGGGAAAAACTTGATGTTTATTGCTATTTCCCTTTTTATTCTTTCTATCCTCCAGCCCCCTTTCCTAGCCCGGCCCTTTCCTTGTATTTGCTATTCTATTCTTCTTTTTTTCAGATTCCTACTCCTCAAAACAAAGATGTCCTTGGAAGCCTATCTCCAATCCTCTCCCTTCCCACCTTCCTAGGAAGAACAATCTGTCTTTCCTGTTGATCTGTGTCATACCTTCTGATGCAGTACTCCTGATTCTTCCCTCTCTGGTTCCATGTACATGAGCACCAACTATAGTCTTTGCAGAACCCAGGGCAACTTCTCTGGTCTATGGTTTATTCTCAGTTTTGTGCTTGGTTGTCTGGATTATTATGATATCCACCAGTCATAATTCTTAGCCTATGAGGAAGACACGGGGGTAAAACCTACTTCCTTTCTAAGAAAAATATGTCAGCATCATTTCTCTTTTGTGTTGCTAGTGTCTTGGTTGCTCAATACAGTAACATGCTTAACCAGGAAGAGCACTATTTGTTGTCTTAATGCCCCAAGGAAACTCTCTTTTGTGAATAGCCATCAACCAGCGATTTAACTCTAGATGCATTCAGCTAAAATTAAAATGAAACATTTCCAACAGAGGTTAAAGAAACTAGGAGTTTATTTTTTTTCTTATCTAATCATAAATTCAGAGACTTGAAGTCTGCTGTTGCTGCTCTACAATGCCATCAAAGATCTAGGCTCATTCCATCTTTCTGCTTGCTGTACTCATATTTACAAAATAGCTACTGCTGTCTCTAAACATCACATCTGGTTCCAGGCAGGAAGAAAACAGAAGGTCCATCAATATCCATCTTCTCACAATATTTTTCCTCTGGACTTTCTTCGCAGAAAGTTTCTGTTTACATCAACCTTGGCCAAAACTGTGCCAGTATAACCTGCAACCGTGATGAGGAAATCAAGAATTTTACCTTTCCAGACCCTATAGTAGGAGAAAACACAAATTTTACAAACACGGTACTCAGTGCATTAAGATTAAATCACAGAATTTTTCTTTAACATTTAAGGAAATTATATTCACGAAATGTATATATTGCTATGTTTATCAGTTACATTTTATTACGATTTTGACTAGGGAGCTTAAGGCACTACATAAATAACTTTCAAATGATAGAAATTTTGCCAAATAACTAATTTCTTAAACATTATACTGCAGGGCCAAACGTATTTGAAATGAGTAGAGGAAGATGACAGGGAAGGGATAATAGAAAAAGAAGCACATTAAGAAATGGCAGATAGAGAAAAGAAAACGGAATCAAATATGATGAAAGTAAGTTAACAACCGTTGTAAGTCCTTGTTTCTGAAAATCAAAATCAGCTCATATTCAATCTCATCTTCCCAGGGTGTTGATGAGGTTGCTGAGGGGAAAGAAAAAAAGCCAGATGTTCTAATGTCTCCACAAAACACATATATAATAGTATTTTTAATACAGAAAAAATATTATTGATCTTTTTTATACTGCATAATAATACTAGACCACAGGCTAAAAAAGCAAAGTTTTTCTTTTTCTTTTTTTTCTCTCCGAGGAATTCGAACAAATAATTGACTTTAAAATTTGCTCAGGAGAAATTTGCTAAAAATATACTATATGTGGACATCAGAGTTAGTCAAAGACCCTTTGCTTATTGGCTCTCCTTGTTCTCTCTATCCTTTCTCTTTTACCCTTTCATTTGCTCTCTCCTTCACTTTATATGAGGAAACCCTGGTGGTGTAGTGGTTAAGAGCTCCAGCTGCTAACCAAAAGGCCAGCAGTTTGAATCCACCAGGCACTCCTTGGAAACCGAATGCAGCAGTTCTACCCTGTCCTATATGGTCGCTATGAGTGGGAATCCACTGGACGGCAACAAGTAGCTTTACATGTAGTTCCTGGGCAGAGAGCACGACTCCGGTTGGTTGGTGGGTAAAAAGAGGGGCGGAGAAAGGTCGCTCAAGTAGTGGGCGGGTGGAGAGCACAACTTCGGATTGGGTACTGTGTGGGTGGGGCAGAGAGCTCGACTTCGGATTGGGTGCTGTGTGGGTGGGTGGATCACCTTCTGACTTGGTTCAAGGGTGAGGCTTCTCTGTGTCTCCTGCCTTCTGGTCTCCCTTCCCCACCTGTTGCTGGGCTGAGAACATTTGGAAATTCTTGCAGGAAATTCTTCCCTGGATGACTACATATAAACTAGTAAACGTGCTTGGCTGCTAACAGAAAGGTTGGCTTTTCAAATTTACCCAGAGGTGCCTTGCAATGAAGTCCTGGTGATGTACTCCTGAAAAATTAGCCATTAAAAACCCTGTGGAACACAATTCTACTCTGACATACATGGGATCACCATGAGTCAGAATGACTCAGTGGCAACTGGTTTGGCTTTGATTTTTGTTGTTTTTGGCTTTGGTTTTCTGTTTCCTTTATACACACACACAAACATACACATGTTAAATCCAAATAGTATTATATTTTATATAGTGTTTCAATAAATTACATACATATTTTAATAATAAATATGTGCATTTGTAAATAAAAGTAAAATATTGGAATATCAGAGTATATGGTTTAATTTAAGGGAACAAATGTTTTCAAATTATTCCCTTTAGTTCTTTTTTTTTTTAATCAGACAAGAAAGAATGACAATAACATGTTCCAATGTCTAGTTTTCTCCTTTGTCCTAGCTTATACCCTTATACATAAAAATGCAGATACAATTTGCCACACATTTATTTTATGACCTTAAAAATGAGAAAAAAAAAATGTTATTTCCATTTAAGGTCTATGTCTCTAGCATCTCAGCATTATAGTCTTATATAACAGTTTTCATTTTCAATACTACTTCAAAATGCACTTTTAAAATCTGAACATGCACCATGATTCCACAGTTGTGAATGTTTTTAATTTAAGCATATTATAATTCATATATTTAATAGAAATCTCATGAATAGTATCTAATGTTTTAACAGAGTAGGATAGTCACATTTTAAATTCATTAATTCATTTAGCATAGGTCTTTTTTTTGAGCACCTGCTATGTACCAGATAGTATGATTGCTTCTTTTTTTCTCTGAAACCTATTCTTTTAAACCTGGGAGACTAAACATGGGTCTGTTTTATTCTGCACTCAAGTGCTAGCGTCTGACATAGTGTCTGGCACATAGTAGGCATTGAATAAATATTTGTTTAACACATGAATTGATCTTCATCTTAAAAACAAATTTCTGTTTTCTGGTCCACTTCTTAGTCATTGTGAATCTAAAGCCTTCTTTCCAAAAGAATAATCCTTTTCTTTGTAGTAGAATTTTAGACTTCAATGGTGAGTCCATTTACTTCCCAGCTACGAGTTGGAATCGACTGGAGGGCAATGGGTTTTTATCTATGTATGTGCCAAATTGCCTGAGGTAGTGCTTGAGTGAGTTCTTTAGACATCTTTCTTTGCTCTTCCCACTCACCACTATCTGAATTCAGATCACTACCCAGTAACTTCTTAGGTATCTGCTCAGAGATATTCTGTTGTGAAGGCCAAGGACTCTTACACATCATTGGATAACCCAAAAGACTGCTTAACCAAAATTATTCTCCCCACGAAGGACAAAATTTCCAAGAATATCCTTTTCAGGCTCATTTTCTTAAAAATTGTAAATTCCACTGGGAGGTTAACATTAAATTTCAATAATTTAAAAATAAGTAGGCTTATTGGATTGTTCTCCTCCCTGAGAGAAAATATTCAGAGTATGTTGAGACTTCTAGGAGTTTCCACACAGCTCTCAGGGATTCTAGATCCATCTTGTACATTTAACAATAAGTCACAATATTTTATATATATATATAAACTGTTGAGATTAGTGAATATTTTTTAAGAAAAAAATGTATGTGAAAGTACATTTACTTGATTATGAAGGCTAGAATTCTAGAATATCAAGAATGTGTCAGATTCTGGTGCATATTGTATATATTTTATTAGTGATTTTGTGAATCATTACAGAAAAGTATCATTGAGTTAAAAATATATATATTGTATATATATAAAACATATTAGAAATGTCTAACTTCATATTTAGGAACAACCGCCAACCCACCATGATCCTAGGTCCTAATTTTATTCTCTTCTGTAATTATGAAGTAGCCAGAGTATGAATTATCTCTCATCAAAAACTATTACAGATAAATGAACTTCTAAATGATTCCTGGAGCTACCTTCTTCCATATGCAGTTCATGGGAACCTATATTTTTAAAAGCCTCTAAATGTTCTCAGAAGCTGTGAATTCTAAACCTGTTTTAGTACTAACTTGCTTTGTAATCCTGGCATGTTACTTTTCTCCCCTATGTTTTCTTTGCATTATAAAAATGAATATTAACATAATACTTTTCTCACAAGGGCATTGCGAGATTTAATTAATGTCTGTAGAACATTCTGGGGAACTCAGAGGAGAGATACTATATAAGTACAGAGTATTATACTAAAGTTTCAGAACTGACTTAACTATACAACAATGCACATTTTCAAGGTGAATATTTTTGCACTATATTCTCTGTGCCAATATTATAATCTAAGATAATTATAGTAGCTTTACTTTAAAAAAAAAAAAAGACATATTTTTCTTAGACTATCAGATGCTACTAGTTTTTTTTAGCTGTGGTTAAAATGATAACCTCAGTAATTTTCTAATAGGAACCAAAAATCACACATGACAGATTCAATGAATGTGAGGAAAATGACAGTGGGTCTGGGCTCTGGATGTTTATAATGACATGCTGACACCATTCGTGATGCATTACTATTCTAAGGGTGGGTTTGCCATGGTTCTGCATAGAGAGCCAAATTTGAATTTAAAGCAAAACTTGATGAATTAGTGTCTATGGAGCAAAAGGCAACAATTTTAAGGGGTGGGAAAAACTCGAAATGTCACAATGACAACCCCAAATTTTCTTTTGTTTGTTCCACCGAATTGAAAGCAATAACAACCCATCATCCACCTATTATGTATTAAGTACCATAACTTGTCAGCTGCTAAAATAAATGTCCAACAACTTAAATATTTCCAGTGTGTGCCAGCAAGCAACAACAGTGTCAAATTCCCCCAAAGTATAGAATTTATGATCTTAGAATCCACTTCCTTTTCCTGCTGAATCCCTCATGCATATATATTTAAAACCCTACTTACAGTAACAGAATTATTTGAACTCATACTGCCTGTCATCTGTTATTCTCAAAGTACTTTACTAATAACAAATAATCTGTGAATTTGTCTCTGCCCTGGGTATCACTACTTTGGTTTCAACAGCATGTCCCTGACGTTGGGCCCGTCTGTTACTGCCAAGATGTCTGATTAGAGGAATTACGAGTGGAACTGGAGACCAGGGCTAGACTGCAAGGTGGGTGGCTGGCGGTTCTGCCGCTTCTTTGTGTGGCACCTGTCAAAAAACTTTCCGCTATGGTTCCGCGTAGGGATCAATTTCAAAGTCTGACTCCCTAGCAAAACAGCAGGTGCAGCGAAGCCCGGCGCAGCAGTGGCAGGCCCAGGACAAAAACACTACCCTAATCCACACCTGCTTATAGCTCCTTTAACTTGCACTTGATTCACTGCTCCCTGCTTTAGTATTTTTAGTTCCTTTTGCCCTAGAATGCTAACCTAAAGGTTAGCGGTTCGAGCCACCCAGCAGTTCCTCAGAAGAAAAGGCCTTCGGTGGTACCGCAGAAAAGAAGCAGTAACGGAAGTGAACTGATTTCATAGAGAGTGCAGCCAAGAAAACCCTATGATGGAGCAGTTTTGCTTTGTAACACATGGAGTTACCATGAATTGGAGTCGACTTGATGGCCACTAATAACTCATCCAAGAAGCCAACGAAAATGCAAAATGACCACTCACATTGTCTGAGATGGTCAAGTGGAAATCATGGTAATCTTAGAACATTCATATTAGGAGCAATATGTCCTAATTGTCTTTTTTCTACTTTTTTGTATCAGTAGCACTATGGAAAGATAAAGTTTAAAAGGGTAGTAAATGAAAGCATAGGATGATCGAGTGATGAATGTAAAACAACTTAATAAAGATTTGTCATCTCAAATATTATATAATACACACCCTCTTGATTTTTTTATAGTTGTTAAACCTCCTATTCCTAAGCACCTAAATTTATGAGTTTACTGTTATTATGAATTTATCAGTATTTGTGGACAATGCCTGCATAACACTATCATCATTAGATTTCTTTTACTAATTTCTACGCTACTTGACAATTTCTTGCAAACTTTTACTAACCATTTATGCAGAAACGCAAACTCAAATCTTGTATGGAGATGGCAATTTCCCAGATTTTTTTAAAGATGTCAAGTGTCATGAGCAAATTCATAGGCTCCAAAATTAGTGTTGGTCTTGGAATGCAATCTTTCTTTTCTTTAAATCAAACTGTGAAAGATCCTGGAATAATTGTTGATTGTTCAAATTGTCAAATAAAATTCTGCACTCACATTTTTATATACTGTACCTTCCATATAGTAAACACGATCAAAAGTGGAAGGATCCACATTAACACTGAAAGTGGTTAAGAACTGTTTGCAGATTGGAGAAACTGATACAGTTCAGAAAGACAAAACATGAGTGATCATATTCAGGGTGCTGACCATGTAACACTGTGATGTTTAATTTTATATGTCAGCTTGGCTAAGCTATGGTGCCCATTTGTTTGGTCAAATACTAGTCTACATGTTGCTGTGAAGATATTTTTGTAGATGTGATTAATATTTGCTATCAGATGAGTCTAAGTAAAGGAGATTGCCCTAAATGATGTGGGTGGGCCTCATCTAATCAGTTCAAAACCTTAAGAGCAAAAACTGAGGTTTGTTAGAGAAGAAAGACTTCTGCCTCAGACTGTAATATAGAAATCTTGCCAAAGTTTCCAGCCTGCTACTTGCCCTGCAGATTTTGGACTCATCAGCCCCCACAATGGCATGAGTCAGTTCTTTAAAATCAATCTCTCTGTCTCTGTATTTCTCTCTCTCTCTCTCTGAAGAATCCTGGAAAATATCTATGTAAAAATTAGGAAAAGACATCTTCTGAGAGATAGAGCCTTGAGGACACGTTCTTTTCTCCCTACATGTTGGAAAGCCCCAGGATTCATTTCTTGATCCTCCCTCCTCTATCTACCTCTACCTTATTACACCTTTAAATACCATTTTTGCTGAAGATAATTCAAAAACATTGGCAGATGTGCATTGACAAGGAACTGCCGGAAGTTCAAGCCAGATTCAGAAGAGGATATGAAACAAGGGATATCATTGCTGATGTCAGATAGATCTTAGCCAAAAGCAGAGAATACCAGAAAGATGTTTACCTGTATTTTATCAGCTCTGCAAAGGCATTCAACTGTGTGGATCATAACAAATTATGGATATCCCATTATGAAGAATGGGAATTATAGAACACTTAATTGTGCTTATGTGGAACTTGTACATAGATAAAGAGGCAGTTGTTCCAAAAGAACAAGCGGATATTACAAGGTCTAAAATTGGAAAAGGTGTGTGGCAGGATTGTATCCTTTCACCTTATTCAATCTGTATACTGAGCAAATGATTGGAGAAACTGTACTAAATGAAGAACGCAGCATCAGGATTGGAAGAAGACTCATTAACAACCTGTGATATACAGATGACACAACCTTGCTTGCTGAAAATGAAGATGACTTGAAGTGCTTAATGATGAAGGTCACAGACTATAGTATTCACTATGGATTCCACCTAAACATGAAGAAAATGGAAATTCTCACAACTGGGCCCATAAACAATATTATGATAAACAGTGAAGAAAGAAATTGAACTTTCCAAGGATTTCATTCTTCTTGGATCAATGCCCATCTAAGGAGCAGTTAAGAAATCAAATGGCATATTACCTTGAGCAAATTTGCTTCAAAGACTTCTTTAAAATATTAACAAATAAATATGTCACTTTGATGAATAAGGTGCACCTGACCCAAGCCATGGTCTTTTCAACCCTGTCATATACATGTGAAAGCTGGACAATGAAAAAGGGAGACTGAGTAAGAATTGACGTATTCAAATTGTGGTGTTGTCAAGAAATGTTGAATATACCATGAACTGCCAGAAAGAGGAACAAATTAGTCTTGAAGGAAGACAGAATGCTCCTCAGAAGCAAGGATGATGAGACATTGTCTCATTTATTCTGGACATGTCATCAGGAGAAACCAACTGCTGGATAAATAGAGGGTCAGTGAAAAATAGGGAGACTTTCAATGAAATAGATTTGCACAGTGGCTGCAACAATGAGCTCAAACACAGCAACGATAGTGAATATGGTGTAGGACTGGGCAACTTTTCGTTCTGTTACACATAGGGTCACTACGAGTTGGAGTTAACTCGAGGGGGCCTAAAAACAACAACACTGATGACAGCCAAATTCGTATTTTCAGCCCCACCGATTTGCCTTAGTTCTTGATTCATAAATCTCTTGTCCACTCAGCATATCCATGTAGATGTCTAATTGACCTATCAAAGTCCACGTGGCCAAAAGGGAACTCTTGATTTTCCCTGCCCTCACCCAAACCTGATCTTTCCTAAACGTTTCCTATTTAATTAATATCACCACCATTCTTACGTATATTTTGCCGAAATCCTAGAAGTCATCCTCAATTCTTCTCCACTCCCATATCCTACTGCAATCCTGCAGCATGTCCTGTCAGCTCTATCCTCACTATATAAATCCTTATATAAACCATGCTTTATTGTGACTAGCTAGCACAATCCACTATCCTTTCCCATCAGGACTCCTGCAATAACCTCCTAACTCTTCTCCCTGCTTCAATTCTTGTGCCCTTTAGAGACCGTTCTCCACACAACAATCAGAGTGATATTTTAAAAATATTAACCAGACCATGTCATTGCACAGTTCAACCTTCCCCCAGCAGTTCCCCATTATAATTAGCATAAAATCTAAACTTACGATCATGGTGAAGAGGGATCTACATCTCAGGTCACTATCTGGCTCTCAGACCTCATCTAAAACCCTCTACCTCTTGCTCACTGACCTTCTGACATTGGTCTTTCAGTTCTTTCTCAAAAAATGCCAGGCTGTTCCTTCCTTATGGCCATTATACTACCCTAGTCATCTACACACCTGTTACCACAAGAACGCGGATTGGAGCCACCTGCCACCATAGCCAATTCTGAGACAGGAGCGAGGTGAGCAGCAAGAGTCTTATTACATATCGATATATAGGAGACAGAGAGGAATAGATTCCTCAAAAAAACCTGTCTCCCCCACTGGAGATCAGCTGAAGGCTTTTATAGGGACAGGACTATGGGTCTTATAAGTTTGTGTTAGTTCCCTCTTGAGGTGGTCACCTCCCAGATGAGTTAATCTTTTCTTAGGGGTTATCTGGCAACATCCTGGTTTTCTTGTCCCAAGATGGGTGCTTTGTTTGGTTTGTCATTCTTAGATCATTAGCACTTGTTTTCCACCCTCCAAGGAGGAACATCAGTTAATCTTAAACCTTTTGTAGAGCCTGGAACCAGAGGGAAAGGCAAGGTCATGAGACAATGTGGCGACTAGCAATGGGAGTAAATAATAGTGAGCCGGACCTATGCAGCCTCTTCCGCACTCATTCTGCACATGTTTATTTAGTAAATGAGTTGGAATTGACTCGACAGCAACGGGTTTGGGGTTTTTTTGGTTTATCATGTGACAAGTTGTTTTAGTCACAGGGGATAATAAGGCAGTGACTAAACACCTTGCTCTCAAGGAGATTGTGTTCTAGTCCCTAAAAGAATGTTCTATTATCTTCATCAGGACTCTGGCAATAGCCTCCTACCTCTTCTCCCTGCTTCTATGGGGATTCCTTAATACAGTTCTTTCTTCATATAGCAATCAAACTATAGTATGCTCCTTTGACAGCCTTTTTCTAAAGAATCTATATTAAAAAATGCTCCCCTTTTCACCTTAGGCCCCTATCACTCTTTATTCTGCTTTATTTTCTTCATGGCCCCTATAGGATTGTGGATCTAAAATGTTATTATGGATTTATTTACTTTTTATTACCTCCCCTCGCAAATAAAATATGAACCTCATGATGGAGAGACATTGTCTTTTCTATCCCTGTATCCTCAACTTCTTGAACATCTCCTGACACAGAGTATACATTCAATAAATACTTGTACGATGAATACATTAAGTAGGGCATCTCAACCCAAAACATGCACAGGAAAGAGCTTAATCTAAGTGGGGGCAATTCCTCCCGGAAGTCCACATGAGAGCTTCCAAACTTAGAGTTACCAAGTATAAAGAGTGAAAATGGCCATGGGGGAAAGCAAGGCTATTTACTAAGGGGCTGTCTGAAGAATACCTGAGACGGTGGATCCCTGCCCTTTAATTAGTCCACAGAGAATGATTCACACAAGGGTTTTTCCCAAAACTAAAATCAGAGAGTTACTCTCTAAAGAAAGTAAATGCCCCTCTTGGAAAGATCTAGAATTCTTAATGTAGATGCTAGTTAATACCTGAGATAGAGGCAGAGCAGAGACTGAGGTAAGTGTGGACCTTTAGGATAAAGAAGAAAAGGAAAGGGAAGGCCACTCCACTTGGGGAAAATATCCTAAGTAAACCTTGCCCGTACCTCCCCGCATGCAGGTGTTCAGCATGTCTGCCCCTCCTCCTCCACTCCCTAAATTGAAGCTTGTTCATTTGTAGGCCTTGTTTGTTTTTACAGAGCCAGAAGTCAGCAATCTAAGTGAAAAAAGAAAACCTTTCAGATACAGATCTACACAATTGTATTTATAATTAACATTTGCATAGCACTTGCCCTGTGCTGGGAATTGTTATAAGTGCCTTAATATGTTAATTAATTTAATTCCCACAACTACCTCTGGAATGGTACAATTGTTATTCCTCCCATTTTACTGAGGATGCACGGAAATGGTCAAGTGACCCACCCGAGGCTAAACAGCTTTTTAGTGGATTAGCAGAAATTCTAAACTAGTACTCTTAACCACCACTGTCTTTGTAGAAGAAACCCATGTCATTTCCCTTTGTTAATCAGTCTTGTTCTGCATGCATTAATAGAAATAAAAAATAAGGAAACAAGACACTTGAGGTAAATCTACAACACCGAAAAGAAGAACCAAAATGAACAAAAACAAAAATTAACACTATAGGAAACAGAATTAATTCAGGAGGCTAGTAAAATTCTAATAGTCTTAAAAAGATTCAGGAGGCTCTTGTATCTATAAAATATGATCAGGCTGTTTTGAAAAAAGAATAATCAGGGAAGAAAAAGTTCTTGGAAATATAAAACATTGCTACTGAAAATTAAAAAAACAAAAAACTTGTACACTTGAAGAATATAAGAAAAGTAACTAATAAGCATGAAGAATTGATCAATGGGGCCCAACATCAATTTATTTAGAAAGTGAGAGAGGCAGGTAGGCAGGCAGGGAGGCAGGAAGACAACAAGGAAAAGCAAAAGGGAAGACTTAAGAAAAGCTGGAAGAGAAGATATATTAATAATAGAAGAAAATGGAAGAACTAGTATACTTAAAGCAATATTAGAATAAATAAAGGAACGAGTCTATATTTTAAGGACTTGAGTTCAGTCAGTTATATATATTAAACTCGTGGGAAAAAATAACTCATAAAATATAAATACTCCAAATATTAAGAAAAAAATTCTAAAATCTTTCAGACAGAAAAAGCATGTCCCCTACAAAGAAGTGAGAAATCAGATTTGCATCAGTAACTCTGGATGCCAGAAGACAATAGAAGAGTGCCTGAAAAAGTCTAAAATTGGAAACTTGAATTCTAAATCTGCCGAAGACTGAATGCATGAAGAACTCAAAGAGTTTACCTCCAACATATATTTTTGTAAAACTTCTGGAAAATATATTCCACACAACAAAAAAAGAAGTTCCCTAAAGAGTTAGACATGTGCTCAGAGGAATTTTGGAATTAATAACAAAATTGCAGGATGACAGCTATGTGATCAGACTAAAAAAAAAAAACTACTGATCCAAATTAATACAGAAGTCGAGAGTGTTCTGGGGAGCATCACTTCAAAAAGAAAGTGTGTTCCTCTCAACAAAAAACATTACTAAGAAATGTGAAGATCTTCTGTCAATAAGGAAAAGTAAAGACAATTGGAAACTGGAAAAAAACAAAGAGCTCCACAAGAAAGGGATGTTTCTAAAATAAAAAAATTAAAAAAATTGGCATGATATTTAGCAATTTATGTTCTGTAAGAAAAGAACCCATTTGATCTAATCTTAGAACATTCACCTTTGAACAGCAGAGTTTTAACCATCTATGATTATATTTTCTTTTCTACTGGTAAATTTCACAATTTGCATCTCAGTGCACTTTATTTTTAGATTATTATAAATAATGTTTTTAGTTTATACTTTTTAGATTCAGCCGAGTCAAAGATCACAAAAGACTTCATTGCAGTAGCAGAATTATTTAAATTAAGTAATACCTTCCAAGCTGAAAGAAATTGTAAAAATAACAGAAATTGAAAGATAGCAGGAGGAGATATGCAAGGGCATGTAAGAGATATTAATTCCTCATATTGCACAAAGGGAACTCAATAGAGTCTACCTAAGTTTCATGAATCAAGAAATATAACTTTAAATACTTAAAATTATAACAACAACTACTAGAGTGATTGAAACGATCAATGAGATGGGGGAGGTAGTGAGAGGAAGGGAGAAGGGAAGGATTGGGAAGTAGTGTAAGTGTGGTGACTTTTTTCCACTTGCAATACTGTTTCAGCCAAGATTACCTAAATTTAAAAAAACAGTGGTATATGCATATCATTTAGAGTTATAGTGGTAATCTCCAGAAGAACTAATTTTTATAGTAAGTAAATAAATAGTCATATGAGAATTATGAAATTCTTGGTACCAGGGTGGCACCTTGACTAAAATATTGCACAGAGAAGTTAACCAATCTCTATGTAATCTGGCTGAAAAATAATAAATTAAGTGCTATTAGTAAGGTAAAAGTATATTCTTAAAAGAAGGAAGTGTGTGAGTTGTGAAAATTAATTCTGAATATCAGTTAGGACCATTCCTTAGTTCAACTAAAGGGCAAGGAATTTAGGATAAGTAAAAATGGATAAGAAAGAAAGGGCTGGCAATCTACTTTAGAAACATCAGTCACTGAAAACCCTGTGGGGCACAGTTCTACTCTGACACACATGAGGTTGCTATGAGTTAGAATCAACTCAACAGCAACTGGTGTGTTGTTTCTGAAGATGGATAAATATAAAATATATTTTAATGATTAAACACATTAGATTTTCTGTGTAACAAACAACCAGAATACCTCAGTGGTATTCAACAATGAGCATTTGTTTTCCTTAAAGGTCTGCAGGTCATCTAGGATGACATCTTCAGTTTATAGGTTAGCTGCAGTGACTCAGCTCTGTAGTCCCATTCTAGAGCCCAGGCTGATTGGGGCAGCAGCTATCTACCAGTTGTCATAGAGTAGATTCCAACTCATGGTGACTCCATGTGTGTCAGGGTAGAACTGTGCTCCTCAGAGTTCTCAGGGGTTGATTTTTCAGAAGTAGATCCCTAGGGCTTTCATTGAAACATCTCTGGGCGGACTAGAACCACCAACTTTTCGGTCAGCTGCTGAGCACTGTTAACCGTTTGGACCACGTTGGGACTCTTGTTCTTGTGGTAAAGGTTGGAAGTTTCTGCAGGGATGAACAAAAACGTATGATGCCTCTTAAGGCCTAGGTTCAAAACTGGCACATTCACTTATACTCACTCCATTGGGCAAACCATGTCACATATCCAATGTCAATACCAGTGAGGCAGAGAAGTATATTCTTTCAATGGGAGAGTTTTGTTGCTTCATACACATAGATTAAATTATTTATTTCTATTGACCACTGCTAATTTCAATCAGAAATACTTTTAGGAAATTATTATTCCAACCAGAGATTTTACCTATATTTGTTTTTCAAAAGAAAAAACAACAGTGAATGTGTTGTTAATGTCTGTAATATTAAGTTAATAAAGCAATGTATAACCAAGCCATTATTTATTCTCTCACTATAAGCGGAAACTAAAGCAAATTGCCTGATAAATTATTCTCAGAAAGGAAAAGCATCATTTGCTCACTGTCTCAGCATACATGTTAGGTGTGTGTCTTAATCATCTAGTGCTGCTCTAACAGAAATACCACAAGCGGATGGCTTTAACAAAGAGAAATTTATTCCCTCACAGTCCAGTAGGCTACAAGTCCAAATTCAGGGCATCAGCTCCAGGGGAAGGCTTTCTCTCTCTGTGGGTTCTGGAGGAAGGTCCTTGTCATCAGTCTTCCCTTGGTCTGGAGAATCTCAGTGCAGGAAGCTCTGGTCCAAAAGTCACACTCTGCTCCAGGTGCTGCTTTCTTGGTGGTATGAGGTCCCCACTCTCTGCTTGCTTCCCTTTCCTTATATCTCTTGTAAGATAAAAGGTGGTACAGGCCACGCTCTAGCGAAACTCCCCTTACATTGGATCAGGGATGTGAACTTAATAACGGTGTTACAATCTCACCCTAATCCTCTTTAATATAAAATTACAATCACAAAATGGAAGACAACCACATAGTCCTGGGAATTATAGACTAACCAAGCTGACACAATTTTTAGGGGACACAATTCAATCCATGACAGTGTGTTTTATATTAATTCTAAAAGTATGATATTCACCATTTGTGTAAATGAGAATATGTATAGCATTTCATAAGAAATGCTCACTTTGTTCTGAAGAATAGCAATATCATTTGGAATATTAAAAATTTGTTGGTACATTGCACACAGCAGAACCTACTGAAGGTTGGCTACGAGTAAAAAGCAGTTTTCAAAATCATTGTTGTTATTGCTGTTAGCTGCTGTCAAGTTAACCCCAACTTATGGAGATGCCATGCACAATAGGATCAAACCATTGTGATCCATAGTGATTTTATTGGCTGATTTTTTGTCAATAGATCCTTTTTTTTTTTTTTTTTTTTTGTCAGTAGGCCTTTCTTCCTAGTCAATGTTAGTCTGGAAGCTCCACTGAAACCTGCTCGGCATCAGAGTAACACAAAAGCCTCCGCTGACAGAGAGGTGATGGGTGCTCATGAGGTGCATTGGCTGGGAATCAAACCCGGGTTTCCCACATGAAAGACAAGAATTCTACCACTGGATAACCACTGCTCCCATTTTTAAAGCTAATATGTTAATATTTGAGAGTTCTTGAAACATAGAAAATAATACTTTTGAACAACAATAAAAAATTACCGTTCGTAATTTGTTTTCTTTGCTTGCTACTAAATTGAGAAATACTACAGTCCTTTAAGACAAGCATTGATTTGAATTTTACAAACCAAGCGTAGCTAACCATTAAGACTTTCTGCATTATTTAGACATGGCTAAAAAGAACATTAATTCTTGTGGCCAGAGACTTAGTGGCAATATCTCCTAGATTTGGTTGATTGGCTATGATGTCCGAAAACCTGAATTCGACTTACAAAGATTTCAAACAAACTAACAAGCAAAATTCCAAGCAGAGAAAATAACAGTCTAAATGAGAAGTAAGCTATGTTTCTCTGTTTCTCTTTTTTATCTCCTTTTTCCACTTCCTACTCACTCAAATCTAGTTGAATAACTGTTCTGGGCGTGCTCTCCTGGCCTTCTCAACTGTTCGCGAAAGTTTGAAACTATTAAGTTGACACTTCCCAAGCGTTTCAGACTGTTGAGAACTATACATATTTTAATGCTTAATACTAGTATGTGTATCTTTAATGAATAGAATAAGAGTTCTACAAAGGCCTCTATGATCCTAAAATCCTAGAGAATATATTAAAGAAAAAAAAATCAATAAAATTTCAACTTAATATAATAATTCAGCAAAGCCCTTTCTTGGACTATATATATATATACACACATGTATATATTCCATAAATTTACTGAATACATTATTTTCATGATGTTCCTGCATAAAATCATCTCATTAAACTGTCTTAAATGTATTCCTGACTTATACTTTAATGGCAAATCAATAATTTAGAGCCATAGTGTCAGTAAAGCATAAAAGATTATCCAAGAAATATATCCAGGACTAGTTCACTTTATAAATTTGTATTTAATTTTATTTTTGAAGAAGGAATTAAATGCAGACATCTACTTTATCTTTTGCTAAATGATCTTTCCAGTGATTTTGAGTTGAATTTTGTCTTTAGTAATCTTCCAGGTCTTCCACTAGTCAAACATTTCATTCCTATAATAGCAACCTTTAAAACAAGTACATAATTTGGACTTATAA
This sequence comes from Dugong dugon, assembly GCA_030035585.1. NCBI lineage: Eukaryota > Metazoa > Chordata > Mammalia > Sirenia > Dugongidae > Dugong > Dugong dugon. Next base: position 133,390,263 of record CM057462.1, read on the forward strand.
CTAATTTAGATTTGCCCACATCTTCTACAACCAGACCAAATTAGTGATGGAAAGCTCAGCAAACAGTGCCTGGCACATAGTAGGCACTTGCTAAATTTTTGTTGAATGATTGAACGAATACATTCTATAATACTAGGAACTGAAAGACAAATCTGGTTCATTTTTCTCTATTTCACAAAAGTTCAACTCAAAAACATTGGAAAGTTCACTTAGTGAAATCTGGTGTCTGCATTGAATTACTTCTGCATGATTGCTCAAAAGATTTAAATTCAAATTTATAAAATAAACTTGTCCTAAATGTATGCACAATCTTTATTTGCACTAACACTAGTGCTCTAAATTATTGATTTGTCATTAAAGTATAAGATAGGAATATACTTGGAGCAGGTTTAGTGACATTTTTATGCAGGAACGTCATGAAATAATGTTCTCTGTAAGTTTATGAATATATACATGAAAACATTTATTTTTGAAATATTCCATGAAGGAGCTTTGCTGATGTGGCCATGGAAATGTGCTCCTCCAATGTCCGCCTGTGGAGAGCAAAATTTAAAAAAGGGCTAGCTGCTGATGCCTCTCCCAGACCCCATGATGGTCATGATAAAGCCATTCTTTGAAACAGTGACTTAGCATGGCAGAGGTACTCATGCAAGCTTATTCCTACAAGACATGGGACTCTTATTCTGGGTGACATTGGCTCAAGGACTCTCCACTGGTTTTGCCAAAACTTTCTTAAAACTGGGTTTTATTCTGAGATTGTTCCTATCAACTCCTCCTTCCTTCCTCCTCTCCCTCATAGGTGTCAGACCTATATCACAGTCTGAATGCTCTCCCCACTTTCCTTGCCTTTGTCCCCTTTATCTTTCACAGATGTTTCCCCAAATAAATCTCTTGCACTTCCAATTCCGCCTTAGCATCTGTTTCTTAGACCACCCAAATATCAAAGCTGAATGATTCAATTCAGTTGAAATTTTGTTGATTGTTTTCTTTTTAAAATCTTCTTTAGGATTTGAAGATTATGGAAGACTTTATAGAATTGTTATTCTATCCACTACAGATACACATATTAGTATTAAGCATTAAAATATGCGTAATTCTCAACTTAGTGGTTTGGAAATTTCGCTGGGGCTGGGAAGGCCAAGAGGACAAGGCAAGCCCTAAACAGCTATTCAGCAAGGTGTGCATGAGGATGATATTTTCTGAGTTGGAAATGGAAAAAGGAGATTAAAAAAGAGAAACAGGGAAGCATCAAGAGAAACACAGACTACTTCTCATTTAGCGTATTGTTCCTGCTTAGAGTTTTGCTTGTTAATTTGTTTGAAATGTTTCTAAAGAGAATTGAGGTTGTTGAACATTATAATCAGTCAACCAATTCCAGGAGATATTGTCACTACATCTCTGGGCCCAAGAATTAAAGTTCTTTTTAGCCATGTCTAAATAACACACACACACACACACACACACACACATGCACGCACAAAAGTCTTAACGGTTAGTCATGCTTTATTTGTAAAATTTAAAGCAAAGTTTTTCTTAAAAGACCTTATAAAACTACTCCATTTTAGTAGAGAGCAAATAAAATTAGAGTAGTCAAGATATGGTATTTTTTTTTTGTCACAGAAGTGGTATTTCTTATGTTTAAAGAGTTCTCAAATGTTTGCTTATATACTAGTTGCATGATGTAGAATCATCTTACTAAAAAAGCAATTTGGCCTTTTGGTCCTGGTCTGAGGCCTGGTCCAATAACCAACATTTACCAGGATTGACTGGGGAGCTCAGCCTGGTCTGATCTTTACCTGGATTGGGTGGGGAGCCCGACCCAGTAACTGACCTATAACCGAATTGACTGGGGGGCCCTGCCCAGTAGTTGACCTTTACGGGAACTGGCTGGGGGACCCCCCACCCAGCCTGACCTTTACAAGAATAGGCTGGGGAACCCCATCTTCTAGTTGACCTTTACACGAATTGGTAGGGGGTGCCTACCTGGTGACTGATAAAAACCCTAGAACACAAAAGTTCCTGATCAAGAGAAACATATATCCTTTGGATGTGAGGGCCTTGTGCCAAGAAATTCCCAAACTGGGTAAACTTGTGATGGTGATTGAGGCAGCAGCTGCAATAGTACCAAAAGAGGCAATGAGCGGAAGTGAACAGTGGCAGCAGAATGTAAAAGGTGAACCTCGGCCTAGAGCGAGCCAGGAGCCAGTTGAGAGGAGTGGCCAACAGTAGAGCCCACCAAGTGACATCGCCAAACAGTTTCTGCTTAAAAGTTTTTCCTGGTTGACAAGAGTAAATATCAGTTTTCAGGAAGGATAAGCAGGTCCCCTTTGAGAGGTTGAGGCCCTGTGCTAGCACCCCTCCTGAACATCACCCTATGCATATCTTCATTTCTGTTTGTATTCTCATTTGTATCCTTCTCTGTTGCATTAAAGTTGTTATTGCAGACATCGTGTTTCCTTGAGTTCTCTGTGATGGTTGTAATGAATTATTGAACCCAGCAGGGAAGGAGTGCTGTGAGAGAACAGGTGGTGTTAGAAATGATGAAATTGGAGGACAGGAGTATATTTGACCTTTGTGTCATAGGAACCAGCTTGTGCTGATTCTTATGGTCAGGGTTATCATTTCATTTGGTGTCCAAGGAGGTTCTCCTAACTCACTAGTCAATTTTAAAAATTACAGTTTACACCAAGTCAACCTTCACTAGGCTAGCAGCAACCCTTCAGATGTTCTGTGTCTTCCCAATGTGACAATTTATCTTTTTTGTTTGTTTGTTTTACAATTTTACAACAAGCATGTTTAGTTTAATTGTTTTATTGTTATTTTCCTATTACAAACATGAAAAGTTTTAAAGCAAATAATTTTGAAAGAATGCCTGGAAGAAGACTGTGTAACCTGTAAAAACATTAAAACATAACATAAAAACTGCAATAAACAAATGTTGTGAATTTGTTGACAAAAAAATAAAACATCATTTGAAGTCATTACAACTCCAATAAAGCAAGAATATCACAGGAAAAAAAATCACTTAGTATGAATTATCAAGGGACACTACTGAGACATCTGTAAGACCTGTGAGAAAAATAATAAAATGTTCTGAGAATTTTGAAAGAAGCTGTGAGTAAATAGAGAGGCCAGCTAGTGTTGCTTAGAGATGAGCGTTTAGTTTGCTGGCCTGTGGAGAAAGATGCCACAAAGACCCTCCAAGGTAACAAATTCCCCAGCTCCCAGCCACATCACAGGACTTCTTCATGAGTAGACAGCTGGGTTCCTATGTCCTAACAGGAGTGTCCCATTTCCATGTCTCTGCTTGGTCATATGGGAGTGAAGGTGGGGCATAATAGAATTACAGCATCTGAGAGGGAGTTATGGCATAGGCCAGCCACATTCCCTGGGCTACTGGCAGAGACAAAACCTGGGTTTGAATCAGAAGATCCACAGTTTACTATTTCCCTGATTATAAATTGTCTATCTCCCCCAAAACCACTCCTGAGAGAATGTGAACACTTCAGGGGCACGAATTTTTTGTGAGTTTTGCTCACTATTGCCTTAGTCATAGTGTTGTTAGCTGTCATCGAGTCAGCTCCAACTCACAGCAATCTTAAGCGTAACAGAAGGAAACGTTTCCCAGTCCTGCACAATCTTCACAGTTGGTATATTTGAGCTCATTGTTGTAGCCACTGTGTCAATTCATCTCATCGAGGGTCTCCCTCCTTTACCTGACCCTCTACTTTACTAATCATAATGTCCTTCTCCAGCAATTAAAATAACTGTGTGTTAAATGAATAGGTCTCCCTTCCCCAAGAGACTGTGTGACCCTTGCAAGCAAGAACTATATTTAATCAGTCTTTGTAGATCCAGCATCCAGTTAACTGGCTGAAACCTGCTCAGCATCAGTGAATGCTCATTGGCTTATTTAACTGATCATTTGGAAGACCTAATAGAAAAAAATATTTCCCTTCTAATCCAGAGATAGAACATTGGAAGCTATTTTTGAGCCATGTGGTGTCGCTTTTGAGTATCGGGTGTCCTGCAGACTCCTCCAGTCAGCTGTGAGCCTCCAGAACAAAAATGAGAATGTAACTCACTTTTTCTATGCACTTCATGCATAGGTTGATGCATTTCTCAAGACAGAGCATTAGTGTAGTAGGTTAAATGATACCCTCTTCCTCCAAAATATATCCACATCCTAATCCACAGAGCCTATGAACGTGTCCTTATTTGGAAAAGGGTCTTTGTAGATATAATTGAGTTAAGGATCCCAGGATGAGCTAGCTCATCCTGTATTATCTAGATGGGCCCTAAATCCAATGACAAGTATCCTTATAAAAGACACACAGAGAGAAGAGGAGAAGGTCATGAAAGGACATAGGTAGAAACAAGTTATGTAACCATAAGCCAAGGAATGCCTGGGGCTACCAGACACTGGAGATGATGAGGAAGTCTTCTCTCCTAGAGCCTCTGAAGGGAGTACGGCCATGCCGACACCTTGGTTTTGGACTTCTATCCTCCAGAACTATGAGAAAAGAAATTTCTGGTGCTTCAAGCCACCAAGTTTGTGGTAATTTGTTACAGCAGCCATAGGAAAATAATATACATACTTAGGGCGGCATTTCCCAGAGTTCAAACATTCAGATATCACTTGTAGGGTTGCCACTTTCTCCTCACCTCAGCTGCCCTGTTATGTAAAATATTTTTAAACTTTTTATCATGAAATAATTTAGATTTACGAAAGAATTGTAAAGATAGTACAGAGAGATTTCATGTACCCTTCAAACAGTTTTCCCTAATGTTGACACCTTACATAACCATAGCACATTTGTCAAAACTAAGAAACTAACATTGGCATGATACTATTAATTAAGCTACAGACTTTATTTGGATTTTACCAGTTTTTCCACCCATATTTTTTCTCTGTTTCAGGATCCAATCCAGGATACCATGTTGCATTTAATCATCATGTCTCCTTAGCTTCCTTTAATCTGTAACACCTTCTCAGTCTGTCTGTTTTTTGTTTGTTTTTATGATATTCACACTTTTGGAGATCTGTGGTCAGGTGTTTTACAGAATGTCCCACAATCTGGGTATGTCTATTGTGCTATGATTAGATTAGGGTTACAAATTTTGGGGAAGAACACCCAAAAGGTGAAGTGCACTTGCCAATTGATTTTTAATATTCCAAATGATACTGGTGCTTTACAAAGCAATGTGAGCATTTCATATCACATGCAATGCATAATCTCATTCACACAAAGAAGTCATTATTACTAAGTTTCTATTCTGATCGAAAGATCCTGGCCAGAGTATTGACTCAGGTCTGGAATTAATCTTACTGCCCTAAGCCAATCATCTAATGGTTGGCCCTATCAGTTTGTCACCTCCTCTGACTTTCTTCAATGTAGTGGTAACTTACACACGCTCTCACCCCAGAAATTTTCTTCTGGTCACTGGAGAGTGAGCCCTTCTTAAAAATATTCATTTTGGGGAAAAAACTGGTTTCAAAAACTTATGACCATTTTTTTTTTTTTGTGCTAACTGTAGAAATCCTTAATACATATATGTTCTAGATATACAACAGTTTGCTGGGATCCATTCTGTTATTTCCTTCACCTGTTTTGGTCCTTCTCTGGTGGCACAATGGTTAAGTGCTCGACTGCTAACTTAAAGGTCAGTGGTTCAAATCCACCAGCCTCTCTGCAGGAGAAAGATGTGACAGTCTGTTTCCATAAAGATTACCCATTGCCATTGAGTCGATTTCGACTCACAGTGAGCCTATAGGACAAAGTAGAACAGCTCCATAAGATTTCCAAGGCTGTCAGTCTTTACAGAAGCAGATTGCCAGATCTTTCTCCTGCGGACCGGCTGATAGGTTTGAACAGTTAACCTTTAGGTTAGCACCCAGTGCTTAACTGCTGCACCACCAGGGCTCTTTTCTATAAAGATTACAGCCTTGGAAACCCTATGAGGCAGTTCTACCCTGTCCTATAGGGTTGCTATGAGTAAGAGTCAGCTTGATGGCAACAGATTTTGGTTTTAGTTACTATAACCCATCAGCTGCTAGAGAACAGAAGAAGACAAAAAAGCCTGTTTGGTGGGCATATACTCAAGTATCTGATATTGATATCATGGGGTGTGACACCTAATGCGGTGCCTGGCACATAGTAACTGTAATAAATATGCGTTAAATGAATAAATTAATGACTGAATGGCCAGGTCACCAAAGTCCATCTGCTAGTAACAATGATAGAATATTGGGCTCTATGGACAAGGGATCTGAGCCAGTATGTCTGGCAATTTTTCCCTTTAGATGTCATAGTAACCTTTTAAATTACTTTTATAACAGATAGTTGAAGAGAAACTTTCTGTAAGAGCTCATCAGGAGTTATACCGCTACTCTTCACTTATGGATTAGCATTATGCAACATTTCACATTTACAACAATAGTAAAAAATCTGCTATCCAACTGTTTTGTGCATTAACGACGTACATCTGGCAGTAACGAATGCCAAGGTGAGAGGCAAGAGTAACACTGGCTGTGATGGTTAAGGTAATGTGTCAACTTAGCTGGGCCATGATTCTCAGCAGTTTGGCAGCTATTGTAATGATGTAATTTGCCAGTTATGTAATGATGTAATATGATAGTTATGCAATGATGTAGTCATCCTCTATTTTGTGATCTGAGGTGGTCATCCTCCATTTTTGCATAATGTCGATTTTCACATAACAACCTTGTCTTTGGAACCTAACCATGTTGCTAAGTGAGAAGTAGGTGTATTCAGTATAAGAGCTAGACATTAAGTTAAGCCACACACATAAGATTATTCCTATTTTATTTTTGAAACAAAAGGAGGATCCTAGAAAAATATATTTTTGTTTTAATTATTTTAGTCAGATACATGAATCTAACAACCTTAAAACAAGGCTTTCACATCTTTAATAACATTAAAATGAAGGATATTGTCAGCAGTGCTTATAAGAATTTTCTTTCTCTTGCCAAACTTAACTATCATATATATTATTTGCAGTATTTTATTATCATTATTCTTAAGGGCTTTACTTGGAGAAATCTAAAAATGCACAAATCACTGAAAAGGCAGTCTTTCTATTTCTGAAATAATTCCTCCTTAAAGAAAGTCCGAGGCTTAAAGAAAATTTAGAAAAGGTTTTCCTTTGAAAAAAACTCATGTGATTGAAGATATTTCACCTTCAAAGAGTTTTACTCCAGAGGGAGCCCCCTTTGAGAATTTTAAGCATTGCATGGGAAATGTATTCTTTGAAGATTTTCCTGTTAAAAAACAGTTGCATGACTTGGGTATCCTGCTGGAAGATTTTTTAAAAACAATATTTAAAGAATTTCCCCCCTTTGAATGTTTTCATGTTACTGAGTGCTACTATTTCTGAAAAATGTTACTCTTTATTTAAATGGTTTGCTTTTCTTTCCATTTTTCCCATTATTATTATACCTTTAATTATTTTGTTCTAATAATTATTTTGTTTTGTTATTTGATGGGAAATGCCATTACACCAGTGCTCCTCCTACACACTATGAAATTAGGATTGGATTTCCCAGCCATTCCCTGCATGAGATTAGATTCAGAAATACTATAAAAATTACTACCCTAAGAAGTAACCAACATGGAAACATGACCCAGCATAGGAGGTTTTATAAGAACTGGCAATGTCTGGATGAATTACTCAAGAGCATCATAAACTGGTTTTAGAGAATAGAGAATATCTCCATGAATAATTTCATCACAATATCCCTAAATCAGATACAACTAAAGTAGAGAAAAAGAAATCTTTTAGGGTGGATTAGGAGGGTGTATCTTGACTAATATCAGGTTTCTTTCATTTGACTAACTTCTACTGAGACTGTACTGTGTCCTAGGTGCCAAAGATGACACAGAATAAATTTCATACAAGCCTGGCTCTCGAGAAGTTTACAAGTTTACAGAGACATAAAATGCACACAAATCGCTATATAATATAAAGTCTTGTGTTAGTAGGAGCCCTGATGGCACAGTGGTTAAGAGATTGGTGCTAACCAAAAGGTCAGCAGTTCAAATCCACCAGCCGCTCCTTGGAAGCTCTATGGGGCAGTTCTAATCCGTCCTATAAGGTCACTATGAGTTGGAATCAACTTGTTGGCAACAGATTTGGTTTTTGTGTGTGTGTATGTTAGTAAGTGTACCCGTAGTAAAAGCTCCTATCAGAGTTTAGAGAAAGGAAAAGTCTGTTTCTGATTAGAGAGATAAAAGTCTTCATAAAGGAGGGGAAATCTTAGATATACATTAAAGTAATACTTGCAATTGCAGAATAGTAATCCATAAGTGAGCCAAGAAATCAATTTGATGTAATAAGACTAGCATTTTTTTAAATGAAATGGAATGGCATAGAATACAATATAATGTAATAAAAATAAAATATGAATATGCATCAAGGTAATAAAAATATGCTTCCATGAAAATTTTCTTTTTTTTTTAGGTTCCTGGTTGGTACAGTTTGCACTTAGCTGCTAACCTGAAGTTTGGCAGTTTGAATGCACCCAGTGGCACAGCAAAAGAAAGGCCTGGTGATATACTTCCATGAGGATTACAGCCAAGAATTCCTGATGAAGCTCAGTTTTACTCTCTGTACTATATGAGGTCATCAAGAGTTGGAATCAACTCTACAGCAATTGGTTTGGTTTTTTTTTTTTTTTTTTAATGTGTGTTTTGAGTTGTGTTTCATGTTGAATTTGGTATTCAAAAAAATATGTTCAAATCCTAATCCCAGGTACTTGTAAATATGACCTTATCTGGAAATAGGGTCATTGCAGATGTGATTAGTCAAGCTGAGGTCATTAGTGGGCCTTAGTCCCTTCCTGACTGGTAACTTGATAAGAAGATGAGAAGAGACATAGAGAGATACATAGAGGCCATGTGAAGGCAACACAGGGACTGGAGTTATGCTGCAGTTGCAAGCCAAGAAACACCTGGGACTACCAGAAGCTGAAAAAGATGAGAAAGGATTTTTCCTAGATCTTTCAGAGAGAACATGGCCTGCCAACACCTTGAGTTCAGATTTTTAGCCTCCAGAACTGTGAAAGAATAAACTGTTGTTTTAAGCCACCCAGTTTGTGGTACTTTGTTGTGGCAGCCTTAGGAAACTAATATGGATTTCAATCTAAAATGTATGTCTTACAGTGGGACTCAGTAAAACAAAACATACAGAACAAAATCAGTTTGAAAGCCATTACCTTAAATGATGGAAAAAATTTCAAGAAGGAGAAATGAAGTAGGAGAATGGACACATTCTGGACAAAGGCAGAGGACAAAAGACAAACATGTTTAAGGACAAAGTAGCTCACTATCTGGAAGACAGGGTTCACTAGGAGGAATGAGATAAGGCTAGAAAGTAAAATGAGGCAAGGGAAGGGGTAAATTGTGGAGTACCTGAAATTCAAGTCATAGACTTCAGGTGTTGCCTAAAGTAGAGGGAATCCATTGAAGTTTGTGGGCAGAGAAGTAACAATACCAGAGTTACATACTAGGGAGGTCACTCTGTCAGTGCCAGATTGCAAGAAGTAGAAATTAGAGGTGGAGGAGAGATTAGTGGTATATCTCAATACAGACAGAACAATGGTGAAGTTTGCTATTTTAAAAATAAGAAATATATATATATGTGTGTGTATATATATATAGGAGCTCTGGTGACATAGTGGTTAAGAGCTCTGCTGAAAAGTTTGGCTGCTAACCGAAAGATTGGCAGTTGAAATCCACTAGCTGCTTCTTGGAAACCCTATGCCGCAATTCTACTCCTCCCTATAGGGTAACTATGAGTCGGAATCAACTTGAGGGCAATGGGCTATATATATAGCATCCCTGGTGGCACAGTGGTTAAAGCACTCAACTGCAAACCAAAAGTTTGGCAGTTCTGCTAACCAAGAGGTCGACGGTTCGAACCCAGCAGCCGCTCCGCATGAGAGAAAGAAGTGATAGTCTGCTTCTGTAAAGATTTACAACCTTGGAAACCCTATGGGGCAGATACCTAAAATTCAAAATTCACTGAGCATCATGTATTTTATCTGTTGACCTTAACTGTTAGCTGCTGATGAGTCACCCTCCCTACTCATGGTAACCCCATGCACAACAGAAGGAAATACTGCCCAATACTGCACAATTCCCATGATTGGTTGTTGATTAGATAGTTTTAATCTGTAGGACGTTCACAGGCTGATTTTCAGAAGCAGATTTTCAGGCCTTTTTTCCTAGTGCATCTTAGTCTGACAGGTTGACTGAAACCTGTTCAGCATTGTCTTAGTTATGCAGTGCTGCTATAACAGAAATACCACAAGTGGATGGCTTTAACAAATAGAGATTTATTTTCTCGTAATTTAGGAGGCTAGAAGTCCGAATTCAGGCACCAGCTCTAGGGGAATGCTGTCTCTCTGTATCTGTCTGCTCTGGGGGAAAGTCCTTGTCTCTTTTCAGCTTCTATTCCTAGATTCCTTGGGGATCATGTGGTGTGGATCTTGCTTGTTTGCTTTATTTGCTCTTTTATATTTCAAAAGAGATTGATTTAAGACACATCCTACATTAATACTTTCTCATTAACATAACAAAGAAAACCCATCTCCAAAAGGGATTATAACCGAAGGCATAGGGGTTAGAATTTGCAGCACATATTTTGGGGGACACAGTTCAATCCATAACAAGCATCATGTCAACGTGTCAGCCTCTACTGACAGACAAATGGTACCTGAACACGAGGTGCATTGGTCAAGAATCATTGGTCAAGGGTTCCACCAGGAAAGCAGAAATCTACCACTGAACCACCAGTGCACCAACCCTAGTAGTAGGTGGTCAATAATGTTAAATGAATGAGTGAATGCTTATATGTGTTTTTGTTAGAATGTTTTATACGTGTCTTATTAGTATACTGGCTTAGGACCCCCAAGTAATCCTCATATTGTCTTTCAAACTTTGTTCCAATTCCAGCACTTTGCAGGCCCAAGCTGTAATTCTTCCTGTTGACAATCTGTAGGCCAACAGCTTCCCATGCCAAGTAAAAAGAATAAGTGGAGTCAGAAGGTAACACTACCTGCAATAGAATCTAATGCATTCCCTTGTTCTGCCTCTGAGTGCTGTTGCTTCCAGCTTTTCCATTTTTAAACACTGGTGCTTATCAGTCCAGTCTGTCCAAAGCCACCTGCGCCTTCTAGCTTTGCTGAATTTCCTAAACTTCTGCCACATTGTCTGACCATAAATCCCTGCCAGACTTCTTCCTGACTACCACCATGCGCTAGGGTGATAGCCCATTACAATATATTCAGTAAACAATTACATAAATAGTTGCTAAAATGAACTGAAGTATTTTTTATTATTTTGAGAAATATACAATCACTGACACATCATCGGCCATTTTAAAATGACAGTTGGTGACTGTACATTTAACTCTATGGGAAAACTTTTTAAAATCTTTTGAAATATGTTTATATAACGATATTTTTATGTACCTGAGATTTCTTTAAGTCCCAGCTATATTACAGCAATTTTGTACCATTCTCCATATATATGAGATAGTTGCTAAGGAACCATTCAATGTAAATATCAAGTAATTCAGGTTTGGGCTTCAAAGGGCAAAGAGCTAAATTTGAGAGATCAAATGAAGATAATAGTGGATTTTTTTTTTCTGTTGGCAAATGTACTGATATTTTCTGAAGTCTCCTTTTGCTCCTATACAAGAGGAATCAACCATGGCACCCTGTGCCTTATCCATTATGGCACCTGTCACATTGTTACCGGAATAGGGTCCTGGCCCTGGAGCAGTCAAGCCAATGAAACATACTTCAAGTCAGAAGGCGTGAGAAAGTTTTAACTCAGGAAGTGTACACCACCGGTGACCCAACAGCAACGCAGGCTGTCCTTAGGGAGTCCCAAAAGGTATTTTTACATTAGAGCTTATATATGATTTTTACGAAGGTTGGAAGTATCTTTTAGCACATTTTCCACAGATGGCCAGATGAGCATTACAAGATAACTACAGGAGACTCCTTATCAGGCTAAAAATATACGTATCTGACATCTGGGCTCTAATCTTCTTGGGGGGAATCCTAAGTCACAAAACAAAGTTATTAACAAAGGTATGTGAAAAGGGAGAAGGCAAAGAAAAAAAACTTATATAGGTTCATTATGACAGTTATGTCAAGCCCTCAGTTGCCCATTTTGAAAAAGAGAAAAAATGTTGGGGAGTATTACTGTCACCACATCTTCTGGTGATTGTTTAACAACTCTCCTCTGTGCTACACTATATGCTTCATGAAGGTTGTCTTGTGTTCCTCCCTCAGTCCCCTGGGCCTAATACAAATCCAGGTCTATGGTAGGCTCACAATGAATATTTGTTGTTTATGTGAATAAAGGGATAAACTAGCTAGACAAATGCAGCAGCATCTTTGGTACTTCTCAGCTTTGCCTCCATTTCTTTTTATTCTAGAAATAACAAACAAGTGTGCAGGTGATCTAGCACCTACTAATGGATGTAATCCCTCTTCCTGACCTGCACCTAACAGTAATTATCTCCTGAGTGGGAATGTGAGACACTCATGGCCAAGTAAGAACCAGTTCTTGCATTTCTTTGGAATTCTTGGAAAAAAGAAACACTCTTTCCTCTAAGTAGGTAGAAACTTGCTAAACTAAAAGATTGTGAGCCCCATATTGCCAGGAGCCTCCCTATCAGTAAGGTCAATGCAGAGGAGAGCAGGGCTGAGAGAAAGGGAAAGATCGAGGACCCCTAACAAACTTTGAATCCCCAATTGCAACTCTGCCTGACCTTTTCTATCTCTGTACTTCTCAGTTTCATGAGTCCATGCATTCCCTTTTACTGTTTTAATGAGTTTGAGATGGGTTTCCTATCACTTGCAAACAAGATCCTTGCCTAAATCAGCAAGTTTTAAAGAAGATGGCCCATTTGAAAAACCATAGTAATTATGAGCAAGATTTCTCAACGCCAAGGTAACTGTAATTAAATCTCAAATTTGTCTGTTTGGTTTTATTGTCGTTGTTGTTAAGTGTATAGTATACATTACTGGTCTTTTCTCCAGCAACTATTCCAAGGTTTCACATTGTGAATTAGGCCTTCATTTTGAGTAAGATCAACTTTACCTGCTGCTCAGCTAATCTAAGCACGTGCAATTCTCTGGCTACAATGATTAGTTAGAAAATGGGCACAAGATAGAGGATGATCCAATCAGCGTCAAACCCTGCACTTCTGTTTAAGGTTGGTGGAAAAAAATCTCTCCCTTCTGAATGATGTGGTGTGCAAATATATGGTCTGGAAACGATGCAGCCATTTTGTTACCATGAGGAAAACCAGTACAAGGACAGAGCCAACACACAGGAAGATGAAGCTGTGAAAATCAGAGAGAAGTAGAGCTTAAACCTTATTTAACTCTACTCTACCTCTGAGATTTTTAGTTTCATGAACCAATATGTTCTCTTTATTGTTAAATCTAATTGAATGGGTTTTCTGCTACTTGAGTTTGAAAGCATTCTAACTGTAACAATGTCTTAACTAAACCACCATCCGGTAACAAATAAGGAAAAGCACCTACATAGAAATTTATTTTACTAAAACACCTTTTTTGAGGAGCCAAAAGTAACATGTCTGAAGGCACCTAGCGCAGAACATGGCACATAGTAGGAGTATAATAAACGTTTGTTGAAATAAAAGTGAGTTTTATTTTTAATAATAACTATACTTTTAATCCACCACTTGTCTGTCAGTTTGTCATACTGTGGCGGCGTTCATGTTGTCATGATGCTGGAAGCAATGCACCTGTACTTCAAATACCAGCAGGATCATCATGGTGGGCACATTACAGCAGAGCTTCCAAACTAAGACAAACTAGGAAGAAGGATCCAGTGATCTACTTCTGAAAAAATTGGCCAATGAAGATCTTATGAAAAGCAGCAGAACATTATCTGATACAGTGCCAGAAGATGAGCCCAAGTTGGAAGGCACTCAAAAAACAACTGGGGAAGAGCTGCCTCCTCAAAGTAGAGTCAAACTTAAAAATGACATGGATGGAGTAAAGTTTTGGGGACCTTAATTTGATGATGTAGCATGACTCAAAATGAGAAGAAATAGCTGCAAACATCCATTAATGATCGGAACATGGAATGCACAAAGTATGAGTCTAAGAAAATTGGAAGTCACCAAAAATGAAATGGAACTCATAAAGATCAATATCCTAAGCATTAGTGAGCTAAAATGAACTGATATTGGCCATTTCGAATCAGACAACCATATGGTCTACTATAACAAGGATGGCAAATTGAAGAGGAATGGCATCACATTCATCACCAAAAAAACTACATTCAAAGATCTATCCTGAAGTACAACACTGTCAGTGATAGGATAATATCCATATGCCTATAAGAAGACCAGTTAATACGACCATTGTTCAAATTTATGCACCAACCACTAATGTCAAAGATGAAGAAACTGAAGTTTTTACCAACTTCTGAAGTCTAAAACTGATCAAACATGCAATCAAGATGCATTGATAATTATTGATGATTAGAATGCAAAGTTGGAAACAAAGAAAAATGATCAGTAGTTGGAAAATATGGTCTTGGTGACAGAAATGATGCCAGAGATCACGAGGTAGAATCTTGCAAGACCAATGATTTCTTCATTGAAAATACCTTTTCTCAGCAACATAAATGGCAACTATATACATGAACATTGCCAGATGGAATACACAGGAATCAAATCAACTACATCTGTGGAAAGGGACGATGGAGAAGCTCAATGTCATCAGTCAGAACGAGGCCAGTGGTCGACTGTGGAACAGATCATTAAGTTGCTCCTATGCAAGCTCAAGTAGAAGGTGAAGAAAACTAAAACAAGTCCATGAGATCCAAAATACAATCTTAAGTATATCTCACCTGAATTTAGAGACCATCTCCAGAATAAATTTGATACATTGAACATTAAAAACCAAAGATCAGATGAGTTGTAGGATGACATCAAGGATACCATACATGAAGAAAGCAAACGGTCATTAAAAAGACAGGAAAGAAAGTGAGAGCTCCTAAAAATTAAACACTTATGCTCATCAAAAGACTTCACCAAAAGAGTGAAAAGAGAACCTACAGATGGGAAAATATTTTTGGCTACAACATATTCGACAAGTGTCTAATCTCTAAAATCTATAAAATACTTCAGCACTTGAAAAACATAAAGACAAATTATCCAGAAAAAACATAGGCCAAGGATATGAACAGACACTTCACCAAAGAAGACAGTCAGGCAGCTAACAGCCATTAATTAGAGAAATACAAATCAAAACTACAGTGAGATACCATCTCACCCTGACATTACTGGCACGAATAAAAAAAAAAAAACAGAAAATAACAAATGTTGGAGAGGTTGTGGGGAGATTGGAACTCTTATGCACTGCAGGTAGGATTGTAAAATGGTACAACTACTACGGAAAACAATATGGCACTTCCTTAAAAAGGTAGAAATAGAAATACCATACGATCCAGCAATCCTACTCCAGATTACATCCTGGAGAAATAAGAGCCATCACACAAATAGACATATGCATGCCCATGTTCATTGCAGCATTATTCACAATATCAAAAAGATGGAAACAACCTAAGGGCCCATCTGCAGGTGAATGTATAAACAAATTATGGTACATACACACAATGGAATACTATGCAATGATAGAGAACAATGATGAATTCTCGAAACCATATCACAACATGGATGAATCTGGAGGGAATTATGCTGAGTGAAATAAGTCAATCAAAAAATGACAAACATTGTGTAAACCACTATTACAAAAATCCAAGAAAAGGCTTACACACAGAAAAAAACAATCTTTGATGATTATGAGGGAGGGGAGGAGTGGAGAGGAGAAATCTCTAACTAGAGAGTAGACAAGCGTTAACTTTGGTGAAGGGGAAGACAACACACAATATAGGGGAAGTAAGTACAACTTGATCAAGGCAAACACATGGAAGCTTCCTAGACACATCCAGACCCACTGAGGGACCAAGTTACTGGGGTAGAGGGCTAGGGACCATGGTCTCAGGGGACTTCTAGGTCAATTGGCATAACACTGTTCATAAAGAAAAGGTTCTACATCCTACTTTGGTGAGTAGTGTCTGGGTCTTAAAAGCCTTCAAGTGGCCGTCTAAGATACATCTTGGTCCAATACAGTATGGAGCAAAAGAAAATGAAGAAAATCAAAGACACAAGGAAAATATCAGTCTAAAGGACTAATGGATCACATGAACTGCAGCCTCTACCAGCCTGAGCCCAGAAGAACTACATGGTGCTTGGCTACCACTACCAATGGTTTTGACAGGGATCACAAAATACGGTCCCGGACAGAGAGGGTGAAAAATATAAAACAAAATTTAAATTCACCAAAAAAAAAAAAAAAAAAAAAAAACCAGACTTACTGGTCTGATAGAGACTGGAGGAACCCAAAAGACTATGGCCTCCTGGCACCCTGCTAACTCAGAACTGAAGCCACTCCTGAAGTCCACCATTCAGCCATAGATTAGACAGGCATATAAAACATACAATAACACACATCAGGAACGTGCTTCTTAGTTCACTCAAGTATATGAGACCAAATGGGCAACATCTGCTCAAAAGAAAAGACGAAAAGGGAGGAAGGGACAGGAAAACTGCACAAATGGACACAGGGAACTCGGGATATAAAGGGAAAGGGGGAAAGTGCTTACACATTGCAGGGATTGCAACCAATGTCACAAAATAATTTGTGTATAAATTTTTGAATGAGAAACTAATTCATGCTGTAAACTTTCACCTAAAGCACAATGAAATTTTTTTTTAAAAAAAAGAAAACAAGACAGGAAAGGAAGAAAAGACCAAAATGGATGTCAGAAGAGACTCTGAAACTGGCTCTTGAACATACAGTAGTTAAAGCAAATGGAAGAAATGATGAAATAAGAGGGTTGAGCAGAAGATTTCAAAGGGCAGCTCAAGAAGACAAAGTATTATAATGATATGTGCAAAAACCTGGACTTAGAAAACCAAAAGGGAAGAACACACTCAGCCATTTCTCAAGCTGAAAGAACTGAAGAAAAAATTCAAGCCTTGAGTTGCAATACTAAAGAATTCTACGGGCAAAATATTGAATAATGCAGGAAACATTAAAAGAAGATGCAAGGAATATACAGAATTACTGTATCAAAAAGAATTGGCTGACATTCAACCATTTCAGGAGGTAGCATGTGATCAAGAACTGTCAGTATTAAAGTAAGAAGTCCAAGCTGTACTGAAGGCATTAACGCAAAACAAGGCTCCAGGAATTGATGGAATACCAACTGGGATGTTTCAATAAATGGATGCACACTGGAGATGCTCACTCATCTATGCCAAAAATTTGGAAGACAGCTGTTTTGCCAACCAACTGGAAGAGTTCCATATTTGTGCCCTTTCCAAAGAAAGGTAATCCAATAGAATGCAGAAATTATAGAACAATATCATTAATGCGACACTTAACTAACATTTTGCTTAAGATAATTCAAAAGTAGTTGCAGCAGTACATCAATAGGGAACTGCCAAAAATTCAAGTCAGATTCAGAAGAGGACTTGGAACAAGAGATATCATTGCTGATGTCAGATAGACCCTAGTTGAAAGCAGAAAATACCAGAAAGATGTTTACCTGTGTTTTATTGACTATGCAAAGGCATTTGACTGTGTGGATCATAACAAATTATGGATAAAATTGCGAAGAATGGGAATTCCAGAACTCTTAATTGTGCTCGTGAGGAAACTGTACATAGACCTATAGGCAGTCGTTCGAAAAGAACAAGGGGATACTGCGTGGCTTAAAGTCAGGAAAGGTGTGTGGCAGGGTTGTATCCTTTCATGATACTTATTTAATCTGTACACAAGCAAATAATCCTAGAAACTGGACTGTGTGAAGAAAATGTGGCATCAGGATTGATAGGAGACTCATTAATAACCTGTGATAGGCAGATGACACAACCTTGCTTGCTGCAAGCGAAGAGGACTGAAAGTGCTTACTAATGGAGATCAAAGAGTTCAGCCTTCACTATGGATTACACCTCAATATAAAGAAAACAAAAATCCTCACTACTGGACTAATAAGCAACATCATGATAAACAGAGAAAATATTGAAGTTGTCAAGGATTTCATTTTACTTGGATCAACAGCCAACACCCATGGAAGCAGCAATCAAGAAATCAAACGACACATTGCATTGGGCGAATCTGCTGCAAAAGACCTCTTTAAAGTGTTAAAAAGCAAAGATGTCACTTTGAGGATGTGGTATTTTCAATCACCTCATGGAAGACCAAAGAAAAATTGATGCCTTCGAATTATGGTGTTGGCAAAGAATATTGACTATACTATAGACTGCCAAAAGAACAAACAAATCTGTGTTGGAAAAAGTACAGCCAGAATGCTCCTTAGAAGCAAGGATGGCGAGACTTTGTCTCACATGCTTCAGACATGTTATCAGGATGGACCAGTCCCTAAAGAAGGACATTATGCTTGGTGAAGTAGAGGGTCAGCAAAAAAGAAGAAGACCCTCAAGGAGATGGATTGACATAGTGGCTGCCAACAATGGACTCAAATATAGCAACAATTGTGAAGACAGCGCAGAACTAGGCAGTGTTTTTTTCTGTTGTACATAGGGTTGCTAAGAGTCAGAACGGACTCTACCGCGTGACACCTAACAACATTGATATAACTGTGTTTAACTTTATCGCCTTACTTTTTGTTTCATATATGCTCCATTTGCTTGGTTTTTTAAATTTTTTCTCCTTTCTTATCTTTTAGATTGAGCATTTTTTATGATTCTATTATATCTCTTCTATTGGTTTATTGGCTATAATTTTTTATCGTATCTCTTCAGTGGTTTCTGAGATTCTTCACTATGAATCTTTAACTTAACACAATTTCCCTTTAGATAATATTAAACTACTTCATATATAACATAAAAGCCTTACAACATTATACTTCCTTTTGTCCTCTGCCATTCTATGTGATATTGTTGTCATACATTTATTTCTATATATGTTTGTTGTTGTTGTTAGGTACGGTCAAGTCGGTTCTGACTCACAGACAAACAAAAACAAAAGGAAATATTTTTCCTTCATTTGTTAATGTCTTCAAAAGATAATTGACTGTTTAAAACAAAAAAAAATAGCAATGTATTTTGGGGCTACATATGCTATTAACCCCAAAATACATTGCTTTTTTGTTTTGTTTTGTTTTAAATAGTCAATTATCTTTTGAGGACAATAAAAGATCAGAAAAATATCTTTAAATATACTGCCTTAGTAGCCAAGTGCTGCTGTAACACAAACACAAGTGGATGACTTTAAAGACTAGAAACATATTTTCTCACACTTCTGGAGGCTAAAAGTCCAAATCAGGGTCTCAGTCATGTGGATTCCTTCCTTGTAGGCAGTCCCTCAGAAACCCTGGAGGGGTAGTGGTTAAGTGTTACAGCTGCTAACCAAAAGGTTAGCATGTTTGAATTCACTAGGCTCTCCTTGGAAACTCTATGGACCAGTTCTACTCTGTCCTATAGAGTCACTATGAGTCAGAACCAACTCGACGGCAATAGGTTTTTTTTTTTTAGGTAGTCCCTATGAGTCAGAATTCACTGGATGGTTACGGGTCTTTTACAGAAGTAGTCCCAGGCATTCCTTTGTTCATTGACAAGCCTCACATAGTTTCTGTATTCCCGTGTGTGTCTCTATGTGAGTGCTGTTCTTCATATAACTCAGATGTGATAAGGTTTCGAATCTACCGTGTGCTGGTATGACCTCAACTGATTGATTTATTACATTACATTAGATTGCATTATGGAAAGAGATTACATTACACTAAAGTCCCTGGGTTTGTGCTCAACTACTAACCTAAAGGTTGGCAGTCCAAACCCACTCAGCAGTGCTGTGAGAGAAAGGCCTTGTGATTTGCTTCCATAAAAATTAAAGCCAAGGGGACTTCCGGGCAACATGATGCTATAGACAGAAGCACCACGCCATCCCTCCACAGCAAAGATCGGAAAAACTAAGTCAAATAGAGACAAACATCAATCCTGAAACCCTAAGCATCAAATGAAGAGATAAAGAACTCATCCAAGCACCAAATGGAATGAGTAGCTAACAGAGAACAGAGAGCGAGGAGAAATACATGCAGAGGTCCCCTATCAGCTAATGCAGCACAGATTTGCCATCTTGGACTCCTGTCAGAGATCGGCGAACACAGAGTACAGGAAAGCAGTGTCACAGAGCTCCCAGCAGGAGACAGAACAACCGGTAACCAGCGATATACACTTTCCCACCCCCACCCTTCGTCACTCCCACTCGGCCTCCTCTGCTTTCTGTGGCCACAGTCTCTTGGCTGTAAGGCACAAGCTTCAGCCCTGTGGGGCTTGGATTCCACCCACTCACACTGGCCGGCTCCCAGAGTGTCATTTATTTGTTGCTGGCGTTGATTTTTCCACTTCTTTTAGTTTCTTCCATACCTATCACCAACTTCCCCTCCTTTCTCTCAAATACCTGTCTCCATGTGCCATCTTTTGCTTCTTCCTGAAAGGCTGTGAAACCTCACTCAACTGTGGAACTGCTTCCCAGCCCATGTCACCACTCTGGCAGTATCCCTGGGGCTTTTGTTTGTTTGTTTTGGTTTGTTCTGCTATGATTAGTTTGTTTGTTTCTTTTCTTTTTCTTTTCTCAGCTTGGGAGTCCCTTCTAGCCAGGCCGTAATGCACTGCTTAAGAGCTAGTTCCTCAGTCTGTGCAACTGCACAGCAGGATCCCTGGGAGCATTCCCTTTTTCTTTTTGTTTGTTTCTTTGTTTTTGTTTCCTTTTCTCTCTTTTGCCTTTCTTGTCTTTCTTCATTTCCTGGTTTCTCATCTCTATACTTACCTTTTCTTGCTGTCTCCTGAATACCAGGTGGTGTATGACCCCTCTAACCCTTCTAACCAGGCTGAACTTTGCAGACTGGGAGCCACTTCACCAGTCTTCACAGCCGCAATGGTGGAACCTCTGAGGTCCTTGTTTTTCTTATTTTTTTTCTAATTTTTAATTTTTTCCCCTTTTTGTTTTTCTCCATTTCTCGGCCTTTCATATTTCCACTCCAATGGCAAGCTCCCTAGCACTCCTTTTTGTTGGTTTTTGGCTGTTTCTCTCTCCTCTTTCCCATACCCATCTTAGCTCCCCACATCCCAATCTCTCCCCTCCTTCTTTCCTACCTGCACCGTGTGCTGAACATCACACCTGCAAGCAGCACAGGCACAACCTACTAGAACCTGCCCTGCATTGATTCCTGGCCTGCAAAGTTGGCCTTAGTATGTGCCACAAACAACCCATCCTAGCAACTCCCCTTCAGTTGGACCTGCCCTGCAGCACCATAGCTGAGCCACTGGCCCTGCCCATTGGACAAGGAGCCAAAAAGTATCAGGCTCACAGACAAGTAAACAACATAGAATTCATAGCCCACCCTCTCAGACACAACCAAGTAAAACAAAACAGCAGGACACAATAAATAAATCTACAATCAATAAATGAGGAAAATAACTACTAAATATTCCAAAGATAGCAGACAATATCAAAACATATTAAAAAAAAAAGGAAAAGATGGTTCCAGTAATAGTCCAAAATAAAACACCAGATGACTTTCCAGTAGAAGAACAGGAACTAGAACTACCTGATAGAGAATTCAAATCTCTAATACTCAGCTATCCAAGAGCTGAAGCAAAAAGCAGACAAAACTGAGGAAAAAATAGATAAATTTATGGAAAAGGCAGACAAAATCACAGAAAATAAAAACAAAAAATGGAAAAATTCAGGATGATAATAAAGGAACAAAATGTCAAAATCAATTCACAACTAGAAATCATACAAAAACAACCATTAGAAATCCAAAAGATAAACAACAAGATTTCAGAAATGGACAGTGTCATAGAAGGGCTGAGGAGCAGGTTTAAAATGATGGAAGACAGGATCAGCGAAATTGAAGACAAATACTTGCATACAACTTTGAGGAAAAATCAGAAAAAAGAACAAAAAAAAAATGAAGAAACCCTGAGAATTACGTGGGATACAATCAAAAGCAAACATTGGCGAGTGATCAGAGTTCTAGAACACAGGAAGAAAACAGAAAACATAGAGAGGATCCCTGAAGAAATGCTGACAGAAAACTTCCTCCGTGTCATGAGAAATGAAAATCTAGCCATTCAAGAAGGTCAATGAACCCCATATAGAATAGACCCCAAAAGAAAATCACCAAGGCATATCATAATCACACTCACTAAAACCAAAGACAAAGAAAGAATCCAGAGAGCAGCTTGAGAAACACAAAAAGTCACATACAGAGGAGAAACAAGATTAAGCTCAGATTATTCAGCAGAAACCATGCAAGCAAGAAGGCAATGGGATGACATATATAAAACCTTGAAAGAAAAAAATTGCCAACCAAGAATAACCTATTCTGCAAAACTCTCATTCAAACATGATGGCGAAATTAGGACATTTCCAGATAAACAGAAATTAAGGGAATACGTAAAAACCAAACCAAACTTACAAGAATTATTAAAAAGAGTCTTTCGGTCTGAGAACAAACAACATCAGACCACAGGCTGAATCTAGGATGCAGGATCATATCAGGCAGATACCAACCTAGGAAATGAACTCTTAAGGACTCAAAACCAAAAGAATTACAACAGGGAACCAGAGAAGTTAAATCTGTAATTGACAACAATATCAGTACAATAAAAGAGGGAATAAATGGTATAGGTATAGAACCTTCTGACAGAGAGGAAGGCAAGGCGATACCAAGTAATAATAGACTGGTTCAAACCTAGGAAGATAAGGGTAAATTTCAAGGTAACCACAAAGAAAGTTGACAAACATACTCATCAAAAACATAAGTCTCAGTAAAAAACAAAATCTAAAAAAAAAAAAGAAACGAAAAATTCCACAAAAAAAAAAGGAACTTAGCACAGGAGAGTAAGAGGAACAAAGAAAATGTCAGCGCCACAAAAAAAAGCACTACAAAATGACAGCAACAAACTCACACCTATCAATAATTACACTGAATGTAAATGGCCTAAATGCACCCATAAAGAGACGGAGAATGACAGAATGGATTAAAAAAACAGGATCCATCAATATGCTGTCTACAAGAGACACACCTTAGAAACAAAGACATAAATTTATTAAAAATCAAAGGATGGAAAAAGATATATCAAGCAAACAGCTACCAAAAAAGAGCAGGAGTGGCAATACTAATTTCAGATAAAATAGACTTTAAAATAAAATCCACCATAAAAGACAAAGGATGCTATATAGTGATTAAAGGGATGATCCATCATGAAAACATAACCATAATAAACATCGCAACAGTGACAGGGTTAAAAATACATAAAACAAAATCTAACAGCACTGAAAAGAGAAATTGACAGTTCGAGAATAATAGTGGGAGACTTCAACATACCACTCTCGGTAAAGGACAGAACATCTAGAAAGAAACTCAGCAAAGATACAGAAGACCTAAAGGGCACAATCAGCTAACCTGACCTCATAGACATATATAGAACACGCCACCCAACAGCTGCAAAGTACACATTCTTTTCCAAAGAACATGGAACATTCTCCAGAATAGACCACATCATAGGCCACAGAGCAACCCTCAAAAAATCCAAAACACTGAGATAATACAAAGTATCTTCTCTGACAACAACGCCATCAACGTAGAAATTAACAAGAGAAGAGTAAGGAAAAAAATCAATTACGTGGAAACTGAATAACACCCTGCTTTCAAACTACTAGGTAAGAGAAGAAATCAAAAATGGAATAAAAAAATTCTTAGACTCAAACAAGAATGAAAATACATCATACCATACAGCAAAGGCAGTCATCAGAGGACAATTTAGAGCAATAGATGCGCACATCAAAAAAGAAGAAAGGGGAGTTTTGGCAAGATGGCGCT
The DNA here is from genome assembly GCA_030035585.1 of Dugong dugon. Classification (NCBI taxonomy): domain Eukaryota; kingdom Metazoa; phylum Chordata; class Mammalia; order Sirenia; family Dugongidae; genus Dugong; species Dugong dugon. The sequence goes on from CM057462.1 coordinate 133,414,265, forward strand.
CTAGGCAGAAACACCACGCCGTCCCTCCACAGCAAAGATCCGAAAAACTAAGCCTAACAGAGAATCAACAATCCTGAAACCCTAGAACACCAAATGAAGAGATAAAGAACTCAGCCAAACACCAAACGGAGTGAGAATACTAAAAGAGAACGGAGAGCGAGGAGAGACTCAGGCAGAGATTCCTTACCAGCTAACGCAGCGCGGATCCACCATCTTGGATTCCTATCAGAGACCAGCAAACGGGAGAACAGCCTTGCAGAGCATCTGGTCGGAGACAGAACGACCGGTAAACTGCGGTGCGCGCTCTCCCACCACCCACCCCTCTCCGCCTCAGCTGGGGATCCCCTGCTTTCCGTGGCCAGGGTCTCTGGGCTGGGGGGTGCTGGTGCTTGGATTCCGCGCGCCTGGGCTGGCGGCTTTCTGGGAGCCGTTTGCTGGCAGCTAGCGAACCTTTCTCTGCCGCCTCCCCCTCCTTTTGCCTGGGTGCCTGGTTCCGAGTGCCGTCTCTGCTCTCTCCTGCGGGGCTGTAGGGCTGCGTGCGGGCGTGTGGCTGTTTCTGGGTCTGGGCTCCCGCGTGGGTGGGATCCCGGGGCCTTTGTTCGTTCGCCCCTCTGCTTTCCGTGGCTGGGGTCCCTGGGCGGGGGGGCGCCGGTGCTTGGGTTCCGCGCGCCCGGGCTGGGGGCTTTCTGGGAGCCGTTTGCTGGCACCTAGCGGACCTTTTCCTGCCGCCTCCCCCTCCTTTTGCCTGGGTGCCTGGTTCCGAGGGCCGTCTCTGCTCTCTCCTGCGGGGCTGTAGGGCTGCGTTCGGGCGTGTGGCTGTTTCCAGGTCTGGGCTCCCGCGCGGGTGGGATCCTGGGGCCTTTGTTCGTTGGCCCCTCTGCTTCCCGTGGCCACGGTCACTTAACCCCGAGACTATCGGCTTCTTGGAATTCGCGCCCCTGAGTGGGGGCTCTCTGGGTCCCATTTGTAGGCACTGACTGCTGGTGTTGCCCTTTTTTTTTTTTTTTTTTTTTCCTCAATTTTATTTTTCTTCCTTTTTTGATTAGTTTTGTCATATTTTACCTCTTTTTCTCTTTTGTCTTTCTTCATTGCTTAATTTCTTGTCCCTCTATCTCTTCCTTCTCTTTCTGATCCCTGAATACCAGGCGATGTATGCCTCTGTACCTTCTGGCCAGGCTGAGCTGTGAAAATTGAGACCGACTCCCCCAGACCTCATAGCTGCATTGGTGCGATCCCTGGGAACTTTGCAGTTTTTTAACTTTTCTGATTTTCATTTGGTCATTCTTTCCTTTTCTTTCTCTTCCCCCTTCTGGTTTCCTCCATCCCATAGTCTCTCATCTGTACATTCCAACGACAAACTCCTCTAGCATTCTTTTATGTTTGTACGCTTTTTGCTCCTCCTCCTCTCTCCTCTCTCCCATATCCAGCTTAGCTTCACACATAACCATCTTCCCGCTGCACCCTACCTACCTGCACCGTGCACTAGACATCACATCACCAAGCGGTGCAGGCACGCCCTATTGGAACCTGCCCAGCACTGACTACCGACCGTCCTGGTGGCTGCGGTGAGTGCCACAAGCAACCCATCCCAGTGGCTCCTCCTCAACTAGATCTGCCCAGCTGTACCACAAGAACGAAAAAAAAAAAAAAAATCTACAATCAATAAACGAGAGAAATATTTACTGAATGCCCCAAAAACAGCAAACCATATCAAAACATTTACAAAAACAAGACAAGATGGCTCCAATAGGCGTCCAAATTAAAACACCAGATAACTCTCCTGTGGAAGAAAATGCACTAGAAGTACCTGATACGGAACTCAAATCACTAATACTCGGAATTTTCCAAGAACTGAGGCAAAAAGCTGACAAACATGAGGAAAAAATAGACAAATTTATGGAAAATACAGACAAAAAATTGGAAGAATTCAGGAAGATGATGCAAGAACAAAATGCCAAAATAAATTCACAACTCGAAATTATACAAAAACAACAATTAGAAATCCAAAAGATAAACAACAAGATTTCAGAAATGGACGGTGTCATAGAAGGGCTGAGAAGTAGATTTGAAACCATGGAAGACAGGATCAGTGGAACTGAAGACAAACACTTGGATACAACTCTGTTTCAGGAAAACTCAGAAAAAAGAACAAAGAAAAATGAAGAGACCCTGAGAGTTATGTGGGACACAATTAAAAGCAAAAACTTACGAGTGATTGGCATACCAGAACAGGGGAAGAAAACAGAAAACACAGAGAGGATCATTGAGGAACTGCTGACAGAAAACTTTCCCAATATCATGAAAGATGAAAAGCTGGTCATCCAAGAAGCTCAACGAACCCCATATAGAATAGACCCCAAAAGAAAATCACCAAGACATATCATATTCACACTCGCTAAAACTAAAGACAAACAAAGAATCCTGAGAGCAGCTCGGGAAAAACAAGAAGTCACATACAGAGGAGAAACAATAAGACTAAGCTCAGATTATTCAGCAGAAACCATGCAGGCAAGAAGACAATGGGATGACATATATAAAATCTTGAAAGAAAAAAATTGTCAGCCAAGAATAATATATCCTGCAAAACTCTCATTCAGATTTGATGGTGAAATTAGGTCATTTCCAGATAAACAGAAACTAAAGGAATATGCAAAAGTCAAACCAAACTTACAAGAATTATTAAAGGGAGTTCTTCAATCTGAGGACAAACAGCTTAAGCCCTCAGGCAGGACCTAGGACCTAGGATGCAGGTTCACATGAACCAGATACCATTCTAGGAACTGAACTACAGACGACTTTCCAAAAACAAAAGATATACAACAGGGAATCAGAGAAATCAATCAAAGGATGACAACAACATCAAAACAATGAAAGAGGGAACAAACGGCATAGGTATAGAACCTTCTAAAGGAGAAGAAGGCAAGGCGATACCAAGTAACGGTAGACTGCTTCAAAATTATAAAGATAAGGGTAAAATTCATGGTAACCACAAAAAAAGTTAACAAACCAACTCATAAAAATAAAGACGAAAAACATAAAGTCTCAACAAAAACAAAACCTACAAAAACAAAAGAAATGAACACAAAATCCACAAACAAAAGGAACTCAGCACAAGAGAGTAAGAAGAACAAAGAAAACTTCAGCATCACAAAAAAAAGCACTACAAAATGACAGCAACAAACTCACATCTATCAATAATTACACTGAACGTAAATGGACTCAATGCACCCATAAAGCGACGGAGAGTGGCAGAATGGATAAGAAAACAGGATCCATCTATTTGCTGTCTACAAGAGACACATCTTAGAAACAAAGATGTGAATTTATTAAAAATCAAAGGTTGGAAAAAAATATATCAACCTAACAACTATCAAAAAAGAGCAGGAGTGGCAATTCTAATCTCAGATAAAATAGACTTTAAAACAAAATCTACCATAAAAGACAAAGAAGGACACTATATAATGATTAAGGGGATGATCCATCATGAAGACATAACCATAATAAATATCTATGCACCCAATGACAGGGCTCCAAAATACATAAAAAAAACTCTAACAGCACTGAAAAGAGAAATTGACAGTTCCACAATAATAGTAGGAGACTTCAACACACCACTCTCAGTAAAGGACAGAACAACTAAAAAGAAACTTAGCAAAGATACAGAAGACCTAAAGGACACAATCAGCCAACTGGACCTCATAGACATATATAGAACACTCCATCCAACCGCTGCAAAGTACACATTCTTTACCAATGCACATGGAACGTTCTCCAGAATAGACCACATCTTAGGCCACAGAGCAATCCTCAACAAGATCCAAAATGCTGAGATAATTCACAGTATTTTCTCTGACCACAATGCCATCAAGGTAGAAATTAACACTAGAAAGAGCAAGGAAAAAAAATCAAACACATGGAAACTGAATAATAATCTGCTTACACATCAATGGGTAATAGAAGAAATCAGAGATGGAATTAAAAAATTCCTAGAATCAAATGAAAATGAAAACACATCATACCAAAACCTTTGGGACACAGCAAAGGCAGTCCTCAGAGGACAATTTATAGCAATAGATGCACATATCAAAAAAGAAGAAAGGGACAAAATCAAAACATTAACTACAGAACTCAAACAAATAGAAAGAGAACAACAAAAAAAGCCTACAACCACCGGAAGAAAGGAAATAGTAAAGATCAGAGCAGAAATCAATGAAATAGAGAACAGAAAAACAATAGAAAGAATCAACAAAACCAAAAGTTGGTTCTTTGAAAGAATCAACAAAATCGACAAACCACTGGCCAGACTGACAAAAGAAAAACAGCAGAGGGCACAAATAACCCAAATAAGAAATGAAATGGGGGACATTACAACAGACCCAACTGAAATAAAAAGGATTATAACAGAATATTATGAAAAACTATATTCCAACAAATTTGAAAACCTAGAGGAAATGGATAAATTTCTAGAAACATACGGCCTACCCAAACTACAACAAAGTGATATTGAAAATCTGAACAGACCCATAACAAGAGAAGAGATTGAAAAGGTAATAAAAAAACTCCCAACCAAAAAAAGCCCTGGCCCAGATGGCTTCACTGGAGAATTCTACAAAACATTTACAGAAGAGCTCGTACCAGTTCTACTCAAGTTATTTCAGAGCATAGAAGAGGAAGCAACACTTCCAAATTCATTCTATGAAGCCAGCATAACGCTGATACCAAAACCAGGCAAAGACATCACAAAAAAAGAAAATTACAGACCAATATCTCTCATGAATATAGATGCAAAAATTCTGAACAAAATTTTAGCCAATAGAATTCAGTATCATATCAAAAAAATAATACACCACGACCAAGTAGGATTCATACCAGGTATGCAAGGATGGTTTAACATTAGAAAATCCATCAACGTAATCCACCACATAAATAAAAGGAAAGAAAAAAATCACATGATTATCTCAATTGATGCAGAAAAGGCATTTGACAAAGTCCAACAGCCATTCCTGATAAAAGCTCTCAATAAAATAGGTATAGAAGGGAAATTTCTCAACATCATAAAGGGCATCTATGCAAAACCAACAGCCAACATCATTCTTAATGGAGAAAGGCTGAAAACATTCCCCCTGAAAACAGGAACAAGACAAGGATGCCCTTTATCACCACTCCTATTTAACATTGTGCTGGAAGTTCTCGCTAGAGCAGTAAGGCAAGAGAAAGAAATAAAGGGCATCCAAATTGGTAATGAAGAAGTTAAACTCTCCCTGTTTGCAGATGATATGATACTATACATAGAAAACCCTAAAGACTCCACGAGAAATTTACTGGAACTAATAGAAAGATTCAGCAGAGTAGCAGGATACAAGATAAACATTGGGATCTACATAAATGGAAAAACATACCATGCTCATGGATAGGCAGACTCAACATTGTGAAAATGGCAATTCTACCTAAAGCAATTTACAAATACAATGCAATTCCGATACAAATACCAACAGCATTCTTCAAAGAGATGGAAAAACTAATTATTAACTTTATATGGAAAGGGAAGAAACCCCGAATAAGTAAAGCACTACTGAAGAAGAAGAATAAAGTTGGAGGACTCACACTACCTGACTTGAGAACCTACTATACAGCTACAGTACTCAAAACAGCCTGGTACTGGTACAACAACAGAGACATTGACCAATGGAACAGAATTGAGAACTCAGATGTAAATCCATCCACCTACGGTCACCTGATTTTTGACAAGGGCCCAAAATACATCAAATGGGGAAAAGACAGTCTTTTTAACAAATGGTGCTGGCAAAACTGGATATCCATTTGTAGAAAAATGAAACAGGACCCATACCTCACACCATATACAAAAACTACTTCAAAATGGATCAAAGACCTGAATATAAAGCCTCAAACTATAAAATTCATAGAAGAAAAAATAGGACCAACACTTCAGACCTTAATACATGGCATTAACAGGATACAAACCATAAACATCAACACAAAAAACCCAACAGATAAACTAGATAATTGGGATCTTCTAAAAATCAAACATCTATGCTCTTCAAAAGATTTCACCAAAAGAGTTAAAAGAGAACCTACAGACTGGGAAAAAATTTTTGGACAGTACAAGTCAGACAAAGGTCTAATCTCCATAATCTACAAGAAAATCCAACACCTCTACAACAAAAAGACAACCAATCCTATCAAAAAATGGGCAAAGGAAATGAACAGACACTTCACCAAGGAAGACATTCAAATGGCCAACAGACACATGAGGAAATGCTCGCGATCACTAGCCATTAGAGAAATGCAAATTAAAACCACAATGAGATACCATCTCACCCCGGTATTACTGGCACGAATCAAAAACACTGGAAATAACAAATGTTGGAGGGGCTGCGGGGAGACGGGAACTCTTATACACTGCTGGTGGGAATGCAAAATGATACAGCCATTTTGGAAAATGATATGGCGTTTCCTCAGAAAGCTAGAAATAGACGTACCATTCGATCCAGCAATCCCACTCCTAGGAATATATCCTAGAGAAATAAGAGTCATTACTCGAATAGACATATGCACACCTATGTTCATGGCAGCATTATTCACAATAGCAAAACGATGGAAACAACCTCGATGTCCATCAACAGACGAATGGATACACAAACTATGGTACATACACACAATGGAGTACTATGCAACGAGAAAGAACAATGAATCGGTGAACCATCTCATAACATGGATGAAACTGGAGGACATCATGCTGAGTGAAATAAGTCAATCACAAAAGGACAAATATTGTATGAGACCTCTATTGTAAAAACCCATGAAAAAATTCACATGCAAAATGTAACAATCCTTGTTGGTTCCCAGGGATGGGAGGGGGGGGGGAATACTAAATAGGTAATAGGTAAGTGGTAACTTGGGTGAGAGATGAGATAGTACATAGTACAGGGGAAACTAACACAACCTGCACAAGGAAAGGTCATGGAGGCCCTATAGACACATCCAAACCCCCCGAGGGACTGAGTTGTTGGACGGAGGGCTCTGGGGACCATGATCTCGGGGAACATCTAGCTCAATTGGCATGACACTACTTATAAAGATAATGCTCTACATTCTACCTTGGTGAGTAGTGTCTGGGGTCTTAAAAGCCTATGAGCGGCCATCTAAGATACTCCACTGATCTCATCCCTTCGGGAACAAGGGAGAACGAAGAGAACAGGATACAAGGAAAAGATTAGTCCGAAGGACTAATGGTCCACAGCTACCAAGGCCTCCACGGGACTGAGCCCAGTACAGCTGGATGGTGCCCGGCTACCACCAACGACTCCTCTGACCAGGATCACAACAGAGGGTTCTGGGCAGAGCTGGAGTAGGATGTAGAGTATAATTTTAACTCCCAAAAAAAAAAAAAAAAAAGAAGACCAGATATACTGGCCTAAAGAATACTAGAGAAACCTCGAGAGTGTGGCCCCCAGACACCCTTTCAGCTCAGAGGGGAAGTTACCTTCAAGGTTCGATGTTAAGCCTGGGAATGGACACCCCAGTAAAACTAAATGGGACTAACGATGTACAGGAGTCCGGTGACAAGGGCCAGAAGGCAGAGGGAGAGTAGGAAACTGATGATAAGGAACACAAATTGAATAAGGACACTGTCGATGTATTGTGAGATTGTTGACCACTGCTATAGGGCAACATTTGTAGTAACTATTAAATGGGAGGCTGTTTTGTCCTGTAAGCCTTCATCTTGGGCGAGAATGGCAGCACAATTGGAAGAGCATAGTCAATATCACTTAAATGTGTAAGTAAAAAGTTTTGAAATGGTGTTTAAATAAAATAAGAATAAAAAAAAAAAAAAAAAAAAAAGAAGAAGAAAGGGACAAAATCAAAACACTAGCTACACAACTTGAACAAATAGAAAGAGAACAGCAAAAAAAGCCCACAGCCACAGAAGAAAGGAAATAATAAAGACCAGAGCAGAATTAAATGAAGTAGAGAATAGAAAAACAATTGAAAGAGTTAATAAGACCAAAAGCAGGTTCTTTGAAAAGATCAACAAAATTGATAAACCATTGGTCAAACTGACAAAAGAAAAACAGGAGGAGAAGCAAATAACCCAAATAAGAAATGAAATGGGGGATATCACAACAGACCCAATTGAAATTAAAAGAATCATAACAGAATACTGTGAAAAATTATACTCTAACAAATTTGAAAACCTAGAGGAAATGGACAAATTTCTAGAAACACACTACCTACATAAACTAACACAAAGTGATGTTGAAAATCTGAACAGACCCATAACAACAGAAGAGATTGAAAAGGTAATTAAAAAACTCCCAACAAAAAAAAAAGCCCTGGCCCAGATGGCTTCACTGGAGAATTTTACAAAACTTTCAGAGAAGAGGTTACACCAGTACTACTCAAACTATTTCAGAATATGGAAAGGAAGTAACACTTCCAAATTCATCCTATGAAACCAGCATAACCCTGATACCAAAACCATGTAAAGACACCACAAAAAAAGAAAATTACAGACCAATATCCCTTATGAACGTTGACACAAAAATCCTCAACAAAATTCTAGACAATAGAATTCAGAAACAGATCAAAACAACAGTTCACCATGATCAAGTGGGATTTATACCAGGTATGCAGGGATGGTTCAACATTAGAAAAACAATCAATGTAATCCATCACATTAATAAAACAAAAGATAAGAACCACATGATCTTATCAATCGATGCAGAAAAGGCATTTGACAAAGTCTAATGCCCATTTATGATAAAAACTCTCAAGAAAATAAGAATAGAAGGGAAATTCCTCAGTATAATTAAGGGCATTTATACAAAGCCAACAGCCAACATCATCATAAATGGAGAGACTTTGAATGCATTCCCCTTGAGAATGGGAACCAGACAAGGATGCCCTTTATCACCACTCTTATTCAACATTGTGCTGGAGGCCCTAGCCAGAGCAATTAGGCTAGACGAAGAAATAACAGGCATCCAAATTGGTAGACAAGAAGTTTAAGTATCTCTATTTGCAGATGATGTGATCTTATACACAGAAAACCAGGAAGAATCTACAAGAAAACTACCAGAACTAATAGAAAGATTCAGCAGACTAGCAGGATACAAGATAAACATACAAAAAATCAGTTGGATTCCTATACACCAATAAAGAGAATGATGAAAAGGAAATCAAGAAAACAATACCATTTATAATATCCCCTAAAAAAACAAAATACTTAGGAATAAATCTAACCAGGGATGTAAAAGATCTATACAAGGAAAACTACAAAACACTACTGTAAGAAACCCAAAGGGATCTACATAAATGGAAAAACATACCATGCTCATGGATAGGTAGACTCAACATTGTGGAAATGACAATTCTACCCAAAGCAATTTACAAATACAATGCAATCCCAATTCAAAATCCAACAGCATATTTTAATGAGATGGAAAACTAATCATTAACTTTATATAGAAAGGGAAGAAACCCTGGATAAGCAAAGCACTGTTAAAGAAGAAGAATAAAGTAGGAGTACTCGCACTTCCTGACCTCAGATCCTACTATACAGCTATGGTAGTCAAACAGTCTGGTACTGGTACAACGACAGATACATTGACCAATGGAACAGAATTGAGAACCCAGATGTAAATCCATCCACCTAAGGTTACCTGATCTTCGACAAGGGCCCAAAGTCCGTCAAATGGGGAACAGTCTTTTTAACAAATAGTGCTGGCAAAATTGGATGTCCATCTGCAAAAAATTGAAACAGGACCCATACCTCACACCATATACAAAAACTAATTCAAAATAGGTCAAAGACCTAAATATAAAGCCAAAAACTATAAAGTTCATAGAAGAAAAAATAGGATCATAGCTAAAGGCCCTAATACATGGCATTAACAGGATACAAACCATAACCAACAACACACAAACTCCAGAAGATAAGCTAGGTAACTGGGGTCTTCTAAAGATTAAACACTTATGCTCATCAAAAGACTTCACCAAAAGAGTGAAAAGAGAACCTACAGACTGGGAAAAAATTTTGGACATTACAAGTCAGACAAAGGTCTAATCTCTAAAATCTACAAGAAAATCCAACACCTCTATGACAAAAAGACAAATAATCCAATTAAAATATGGGCAAAGGAAATGAACAGACACTTCACCAAAGAAGACATTCAAGCAGCCCACAGACACATGAGGAAATGTTCGCAATCACTAGCCATTAGAGAAATGCAAATCAAAACTACAATGAGATACCATCTCACCCCACCATTACTGGCAGGAATCAACAAAACTGAAAATAATAAATGTTGGAGAGGCTGCAGGGAGATTGGAACACTTATGCACTGCTGGTGGGAATGCAAAATGATACAACCATTTTGGAAAACAATATGGCACTTCCTTAAAAAGCTAGAAATAGAAATACCATATGATCCAGCAATACTACTTCTAGGAATATACCCTAGAGAAAAAAGAGCCATCACATGAATAGACACATGCATATCCATTTCATTGCAGCATTGTTCACAATAGCAAAAAGATGGAAACAACCTAGATGTCCATCAACAGATGAGCCATAAAGTTAAGCTATTGGCATTTTTATCAAAACCTTAGAGGATTTTTATGTATACTAAAGTTTGAAAACCACTGCCTGAGTAGAGAACAAGCAGGACTTGGTGATTGATGGCTATGAAAAACCTCAAAGATGATTCTCATGTCCCTAACTTATGTAATTAGTTGATTAGTTTAAACAGTAGAAACTATGAGAAATATATCTGATCACATGCAAGGAGTCTCAAGTAGGGAACCCACAAAATTGGTTTATTTTGTGGTTCACTGATGTCATCAAAGACCAGGCTGTTCCCATTTTTCATCTCTGCCATTCTGAGTATGTTGGTCTAATCTTCAAGCTAGCTTCCTTTTCATCAAGGAAATCCTTCCTAGAAATACCTCCCATTCCTTCAAGTTTCCTAGCCAGAACTACATCATAAGTTTATTCTAAATCAGTCATTGGCAAAAGGAATGGACTATCACAAGTAACTTAGAATAATCTAAATTTGCCCCTGAGTCACATAAAGGAGGAATAGATGTTACAATAAAATGGGGGCTTTGCTTGCTACAAAGAAGGGCAGAGAGAAGAGGGAGATACCTATTGGGTAGGCAACCAATAATGTCACAGCCCAAGAGGAGAATCCAGAAGAAGAAGACTGTTGAAGCAAAAGCAGTGCTCAGAGGTCAGTTTATAGCAATAAATGCACACATCCAAAAAACTGGAACAAGACCCATACCTCAAACCATGCACAAAAACTGACTCAAAATGGATCAAAGACTTAAATATAAAATAAGAAACAATAAAAATCATGGAACAAAAAATAGGGACAATGCTAGGAGCCCTAACACATGGCATAAACACAATACGAACCATAAGTAACAATGCACAAGCACCAGAAGAGAGACTAGATAACTGGAAGCTCCTAAAAATCAAACAATTATGCTCATCAAAAGATTTCACCAAAAGAGTAAAAAGACAACCTATAGACTGGGAAAAAATTTTTGGCTACGACAAATCCGATCAGCATCTAATCTCTAAAATCTACAAGATACTGCAAAACCTCAACAATAAAAAGACAAATAACTCAATTAAAAAATGGGCAAAGGATATGAACAGGCACTTCACCAAAGAAGATATTCAGGAGGCTAGCAGACACATGAAGAAATGCTGACAACCATTAGCCATTAGAGAAAGGTAGATCAAAATTACAATGAGATAGCATCTCACCCCAACAAGGCTAGCATTTATCCAAAAAGCACAAAACAATAAATGCTGGAGAGGTTGTAGAGAGACTGGAACACTTATACACTGTTGGTGGGAATGTAAAATGGTGCAACCAATTTGGAAATTTATTTGGCTCTTCCTTAAAAAGCTAGAAATACAAGTACCATACGAACCAGCTATCCCACTCCTTGGAATATATCCTAGAGAAATAAGAGCCGTCACACGAATAGATATATGCACACTCATGTTCGTTGCAGCACTGTTCACAATAGCAAAAAGATGGAAACAACCTAGGTGCCCATCAACGGATGAATGGACAAACAAATTTTGGTATATCCACACAATGGAATACTATGCAATGATAAAGAACAATGATGAAACTGTGAAACATCTTAAAACATGGAAGAATCTGGAGGGCATTATGCTGAGTGAATTTCGTCAGGCACAGAAGGACAAATATTGTATAAGACCACTATTACAAGAACTTAAGAAAAGGTTTAAACTCAGAAGAAAACATTCTTAGATGGTTATGAGGGTGGGGAGGGAGGGTGAGGGTTATTTACTATCTAAATAGTAGATAAGAATCATCTTAGGTGAAGGGAAGTCAGCACCACTGGACTAAACCAAAGTTAAGAAGTTTCCTGAATACAATCAAACACTTTGAGAGACAGAGTAGCAGGGGTAGGGATCTGGGGACCATGCTTTCAGGGGACATCTAGGTCAACTGGCATAACAAAGCTTATTAAGAAAATGTTCTGCATCCTACTTTGGTGAGTGGTGTCTGGGGTCTTAAAAGCTTGCAAACGGCCATCTAAGATGCATCAAATGGCCCAACCACCTGGAGTAAAGGAGAATGAAGAACACCAAAGACACAAGCAAAGTATTAGCCCAAGAGACAGAAAGGGCCACATAAACCAGAGACTTCATCGGCCTGAGACCAGAAGAACTAGATAGTGCCCACCTACCACCAATGACTGCCCTGACAGGGAACACAACAGAGAGTCCTTGATGCAACAGGAGAAAGGTGGCATGTAGAACTCAAATTCTAGTAAGAAGATCAGACTTAATGGTCTGAATGAGACTGGAGGAACCCTGGAAAGCATGGCCCCAAGATTCTCTATCAGCTCAGAACTAAAACAATTTGTGAGGCCAACTCTTCAGACAAGGATTGGACTGGGCTGTGGGACACAAAGTGATACTCTTGAGGAGTGTGCCTCTTAGCGCAAATAGATGCAAGAGACTAAACGGGCGGCTTCTGTCCAGAGGTGAGATGGGAAGGCAGAGAGGACTAGAAGATGGTTGAATGGACATGAGGAATCAGGAGTGGGAAGGAGGAGTGTGCTGTCACAGTATGGGGAGAGCAATTAGGGTCACATAACAATGTATGTATAAATTTTTGTATGAGAGACTAACTTGAAATGTAAACTTCATTTAAACTACAGCAATAAACAAAAAAACAGCAAAAAAAAAAAAAGTAGACAGTTGAAGGATAAAGATAAGTTTTATTTTGAATATGTTGAGTTTAAAGTATTTGTAGAATATCAAGGCAGAGATATCTATAAAGCAGTTGGTTATACTGGTTTGAAGCCTGAAGCCGAGATACAAGCTGGAACCTTAAATTTGGGAGTTGTCGACACGTATGTAGTAGCTAAAGCCATCAATGTAAATAAGTTACTTATAGACAATATAGAAAGTGAGAAGAAGGGTTTACCTGAGGACAAACCTGAGGAACACCAATAGTGTTCAAAACAAGAAGAAAAATATCCCTTCAAACAAAAGAGAAAGAATCGTTAAAAAAAAAAAAAAAAAAAAACTAACAAGAATAACCAGGAGATTGCAATGTCATGGAAACTAAGATTTCAAGAAGGGGAGAATGATAATGTAATTAAGAAGAAATATCTAATAGTTCGAAAATAGGCCAATGATTATGAGAACTAGGGAGCCATCGGTGAATTTCCAGAAAGCACAACTAACATGAAAAAGTGATTGCTGGAGTCAGATTAGAACAGGTTGAGAAATAAATTAAGATAGGAAAAGAAAAAATCTCCAAAGCTAAGATGTTTCCTCAATACAATCAAATACTTTGAGAGACAGAGTAGTAGGGGTGCGGAGTCTGGGGACCATGCTTTCAGGGGACAGCTAGGTCAATTGGCATAACAAAGCTTATTAAAAAAATGTTCTGCATCCTACTTTGGTGAGTGGCGTCTGGGGTCTTAAAAGCTTGCAAGTGGCCGTCTAAGATGCAGCAGTTGGTCCCAACAACTTGGAGTAAAGGAGAATGAAGAACACCAAAGACACAGGGAAAGTATTGGCCCAAGAGACAGAAAGGACCATGTAAACCAGAGACTTCATCAGCCTGAGACCAGAAGAACTAGATGGTGCCTGGCTACCACCAATGAACGTCCTGACAGGGAACACAGTAGAGGGTCCCTGATGGAGCAGTAGAACAATGGGATGCAGAACTCAAATACTAGTAAGAAGACCAGACTTAATGGTCTAAGACTGGAGGTGCCCTGGAAAGCATGGCCCCTGGTCTCTCCATCACCCCTGAACTAAAACAATTTGTGAGGCCAACTCTTCAGATAGGGATTGGACTGGACTGTGGGACATAAACTGATACTTGTGAAGAATGTGCCTCTTAGACAAGTAGATATAAGAGACCAAAGGGGCGGCTTCTGTCCAGAGGTGAGAGGGGAAAGCAGAGAGAGTTAGGAGCCGGCTGAATGTTCATGGGGAATCAGGGGCAGAGGGGAGGAGTGTGCTGTCACAGAATGGGGTGAGCAGTTGGGGTCTCATAACAATGTATGTTAAAAAAAAACAATTCTGTATGGGAGACTAACTTGAAATGTAAACTTCATTTCATTACATCAATTAAAAAAAAAAAAGAAAGAAAAAAAAAATCTTACCAAAAAATCTGAAAAAGATAAGTTTGTAAGAGAAAAAGAAAGACAGAGATTTGACCTAACACAGAGGCACATGGTGCGCCACATACAACTGTGCAGACTATTCTCTGCACAGGGCCCCACTGGCAAGGTGGAGCCATTTAAGTCCTAAACATCAAAGGTTTATGTACTTATTATGACAAATGTGGAAGATAACATCAGGGTGCCTTATTCTAATACACTTAGTATGTTATGACAATTTTTCCAACAGATAAGAAATGTTTTGAGGAAGTGGTGCCTTTACTAATTCACACAATAGTGCCACATAGGCTAGCAACAGGTTTGATTCATGGTGTCAGGGAGAAATTTTATTTGTTCGTGTGTGTGTTGTGCGTGTTGTGTTGTGTTTAGGATGGGAGAGACTGGAGTGTGTTTATAGGTGAAGAAGAGGCCAGTAAGGAGAAAAAGGTTAATCATAGAAAGGGGAAGTAATTGATGAATCAAGGATCCAGATGGTAGTATCAAGGACACAGATAGATAAATTGATTTTGAATTGGAAGAATGACCTTCATCCCTCAGAGCAGAGAAGAGAGGAAAAAGTGAGTGGTTTAAATATATTCTCCAGGTAAGAGTTCTGCAAGTTAAGAAGATGATGGCCTCAGTTTTCCAAATGAAGGTGGTCTTATCAAGTGGAGAACTTGATAAGATTTGTACAGATTTAGAGTAGTAGCTAAGGGATATGGGAGAGAAGGATAAGTAAAAATTAAAGGATCAGGAGAAGCTAAGAATATAAGCGAGTTTTGGAAATATGACTTTGTGGGGGCAGAAGTCTATAAGACTTGGAATTTTTCACTAACATCTCTCAACTGCTCAGTTGTAGGAAAGAGAAAATGAAATTGAAATCTTGAGTAGGATTTTATTGGGATGAGTTGGGAAGCTAGGTATTCAGAATTTCTGTCTGGCAGTTCAAAGCTTTCTTTAGATGATCAAAACCTACATTTTAAAAATTTCTTTCCCAATAATCCTATAATGAGCTAGAGAAAATTGTGTTCATCAGAGCTCCTCTTGCGGTGAACAATGTAAAGTATTATTTGGAAGAATTATTTCTTGGGGTTGAGGGTGAGACTCCTACGAGCATGTTCAGGCAACAAACAACGCTCACTAAAATGATATGACTGAAAGGGAAAGAAAAAAATTGTTTTGCTCCAACAGGGAGAGAGAAGAGTACAAAACAGGAAGGGATGAGAAGGAAGATGAGAGGGTGCAAAACTCTGTCTCCTCCAGGACATAACAACACCTCACTGCCACCCCCAAATTTTTGAAGACACCTCATGAATACATGGTGGAAACTGATTTATTGTATAAACTAGCCAAGGGGCTGAGTTTTACATACAGGTTAGTGTAAAGGTGAACAGACACAGAATACACAGATTCAAGACATGGAATAGAGTGGATCATGGAAATGTAAGCTCCCAAGAGTGGATTTTCACGTGTTGTGAAATTGGTGATTTCAGTCAAGTTTACCTTCAATGGCAGAAACGTCTCCACTATTGCTTCTCAAGGACAGGATTCAAACTGATTCTTCTCTGTACCTCCAGACTGCGTAGCATACACCCTATACATAAGAAGCACCCAATAGATAAACTCTATTCTGAGACATCCCTCTCACAGATACATGCTAATTTCTATAAGAGGAACTGGAGAGAAAGAATAACAAATCTCTGACCTTTCATTGCCTTCAAATAAACAACTCAAAGCACAGCTCAACACTGTCATTTTCATATAACAAGGCCATGACATTTTCAAACATCAGAGTACTATGAGAGCACGTGAAAATTTTCAGAGAGACGCTAGAAAGCCAGAAACACGTATTCGGTTACTATTGTAAACTCCTGTGATTGAGCTACAACTAAAACTACCCTTCTAACAATCCCGTACCAAAAGCCATAGACACCTATTCCCAAAGGTAAGAGCTGACTCTCAAGTCTCCTCTAGCTGGTCCAGGACATAGTCTAGAAAAAGCTTGTCAGGATGGTCACTATATAATAGCTAATGCTGGATGAACCAATAATCAGGCTAAGCTTGTGTTAAAAAAAAAAAAACAAACCTATTGCTGTCAAGTTCATTCTGACTCATAGTGACCCAACAGGACAGAGTGAACTGCCCCATAAGATTTCCAAAGAGCAGCTGGTGGATTTGAACTGCCTACCTTTAGGTTAGCAGCTATAGTACTTAACCACTGGGCCAACAGGGACATCACATTTTTGCAGTGAAAAGCTTTCAAGTCCTAACTATTGGAAAACCTGTTGGACAATGCTTAGAATTCTTTTGGTTTTGGATTACATTGGAAGCTGGAGAGTATGAAACTGTACTTTTGATGGTAATTACGTCTTCAAAAAATTTTCTTATGGCTTCTGTATTTGGATATTATTAGCAGACAAAATAGTACTGGGTCTTAAAGAAAAAGTTACCAAACAAGTTGAGATCGTCACTGAAGAGGGAAGGGAAAAGTGTCTAAATTCTTTTGATGTTGAATGCCAGAAAATACTTCACATTTTTGCCTTGTTCAT
This sequence comes from Dugong dugon, assembly GCA_030035585.1. Lineage (NCBI taxonomy): Eukaryota > Metazoa > Chordata > Mammalia > Sirenia > Dugongidae > Dugong > Dugong dugon. Next base: position 133,431,511 of record CM057462.1, read on the forward strand.
TCAGCTATCAAGTCCTAAGCAACTCAAACTCATAAAGCTAACATTGTGTTGACTAATAGAAGTCCTTAGGGGATCTATTTAATGAATAGATAAGAATTATTTGTAAATTAATCATAATTAGCATACCAATTGTTTGTATGGAAATTAGCTACTTCGGAAGTACTTGAGGGTGTCGAAGGTGCTTAGAAACCGCTTATAGTCTACATCATTTTAAACATTCTGCTTACACTTTTACTTATACAATTAAATTGCACTGTCAGTAAACAACCATTTAGGCATACGTGAACTTCATTCAAGTCCAGCTCAACTCAGAAATTCTGAATTATCATCGTATCTGAATATTGTGGAGTTTTAAGAGAGGTTAGTTTTTATTGTAGTTGTTAAATTTTCTTTTCTTTTCCTTTTTTTTTAGAAGCATAGAAAAGGAGATTGGGGAGATGTGCATACACTTGACATGAGTAAAAGAAGGCCCAAAGTTATATTTTATAAATTATTAAAACCTTATCTTAAAATATACCATAAATGGTCACCTTGCATTCTGAAGCATGTATAAGATCAGGATGGCCCAACTGGTATCTTCTATTTAGCTCTAGCCATGTGTGCAAAAGACAAGATTTTGCTTGTTGCTGCCAAAAAAGCAACAGACCTCTCTATATTCATGGTAAGTATGAGAAAGGGATAGTTTTTGATAAGGTATAAAATAACTGTATTTCTTTTTAATATCAAAGAAAGTATTAATCCATTGTACCAACCAAGATGAAGTCATTAGCATACTATTAACATTAGTATAAGTAGGAAAATATTATATTAATCTATTACAGAAGTTTCAAGTCAAAAATCGTTTCTAGGACATACTAAGTGTCTTTAAAGTGCAAGTATCATAAATGTCTTTGAACTTAAATATCCCTTATGCTTTATGCCAGTTGTCTTAGTTACCTAGTGCTACCATAATAGAAATACCACAAATTGGTGGTTTTAAAGAACAGAATTTTATTTTCACACAGTTTAAGGGGCTAGAAGTATGAATTAGGGCACCAGTTCTAGGAGAAAGATTTTTCTCTGTCCTATCTGAGGGAAAATCCTTCTCTCTGCTTCTGTAACTCCAGTGTTTCTTGGTTCCTTAGAGATCTCTGTGTGGCATCTATTTTTCCTCTATCGGTGCTTGTTTCTCTAGATCTGCTCTTTTTATATTTAAATAGTCATTAGACTAATATGGCCTCATTAACATATCAAAGAAAACCCTATTCCCAAATGGGATTACATCCACTGTATAGGGGCTAGGATTCCAACACATATTTTGAGTGGACACAGTTCAATCCATAACACCAGTCAATATTAAAGAGAAATTATACCTTAATTGTATTGGCTTTTTTCTCCTTTTTTACGATATCAAGAGTCTCAAATGAGTGAGGGTTTTATAAAATAGTCTCGTGACCTCAAAAAAGTTAAAATATCAAATGTCCATTCTTAATCTCTACCTACATGTCTCATAGGTAGCTCATGCCCTTCTGCTGCTAAAAGTCTTAAAACAACTTATTGCATTGTCTTTTGGATAAGGTTCAAATTCTTTAGCATGGCATGTAGAGACGTTTCAGATGATTGCGTTTCTGGCTTTTCCCTCTTCACCCTCCATTGTTTACACCAAAATTCTCAGCACCGTTAATATCTCTCTAACCAAATACTTCGTTCTTTCTCCTGACTCCCTGTCTTTGCACATGTAATATTCTCTCTGTAATGCCCTTCTCTGTCTCATCTACTGGCAACGTGGCTTGTCCTTCAAGACGGTTCAAGCCTTAAAAACCAAAAAAACCAAACCAGTTGCTGTTGAGTCGATCCTGACTCGTAGCAACACTATAGCCTTAGCCACTCACAAAAACTAATCCTGTACCCCCACTTTCTTCAACCTACTTTCCAAAAATTAGCATAGACCCTCTCTTTTGTGAGCCTCCTAGTTATACTGCTTTTACGTTAAATTATAATCACTGTTTCATACATATATGCTGTTGTTGTTAGGTGCTGTCGAGTTGGTTCCAACTCATAGCAACCCTATGAACAACAGAACGAAACACTGCCTCGTCCTGCGCCATGCTCACAATCGTTGTTAGGCTTGAGCCCATCGTTGCAGCCACTGTGTCAATCCATCTCGTTGAGGGTCTTCCTCTTTTTTGCTTACCCTCTACTTTACCAAGCATGATGTCCTTCTCCAGGGACTGATCCCTGCTGATAACATGTCCAAAGTATGTAAGACGTAGTCTCTCCATCCTTGCTTCTAAGGAGTATTCTGGTTGTACTATGAACATATGTATGTATTTCCTTTACCAGAAGTTGAGTTACTTGAAGTTGAAGGCAATTGTTTCATTTTCTTCATCTTTATAACCTCAGTACCTCTCACAGATACTGAGACATGTAGATTTTCAAAAACGTTTGTTAAACAACTAAATTTAATTTTCAGAAATTCTGAACATCCACAGAGTCAACGTATTTCCATATCTTTACCAACCTGGGTTATTACATCTACAATCTCATACTGTTTGTTTATCTTCCTATAAATCTCTGCTTAAACGCTATCATATCAAAAAGGACGTCCCCAATCTGATCTATTGAAAATTATCACTCAGTTCTGACTCCATTATCTTTCTACCCTGTCCTGCTATTTTTCTATGCAGCAATTATTATCTTCTGACATTGTATATGCATATGGAGCCCTTGTGGCACAGCGGTTAAGCGTTTGGCTGCTAACCAAAATGTTAGCAGTTCAAAACCACCAGCTGGTCCTTGAAGACCCCATGGGGCAGTTCTACCCTATCCTGTAGGGTCACTGTCAGTCAGAACAGACTCGACAGCAACAGGCTTTTTTTTGTGTGTATATATATATATATATATATATACATATACGTACATATATATGCATGTGTGTGTCAACATGGCTAGGCTATGGTGCTCAGTTGTTTAGCTAAGCACTAGTCTAAACTCTGTTATGAAGTAGTAGTTACCAGTTACTGTAGAGTTGATTCTGACTCATGGCGGCCCCATGTGCCAGAGTAGAATTGTGCTCCATAGGGTTTTCAGTGGCTGATTCTTCAGAATAGATCACCAGGCCTTTCTTCTGAGGCACCTCTGGGTAGACTCAAAACACTCAACCTTTTGGTTAGGTTTTATTCAGTGGTGCATTAACTGTATGCACCACCCAGGAATTCCTAAATAATTACATGTGATTAAATCAGTTGGTCTTAAGTAAAGCACGTTATTCTCCATAATGTGCATGGGACTCATTTAATCAGTTGAAGATCTTAAGAGCAAAAAAGGAGTTTTCCCTAAGGTATATTTTGCCTCTAGGCTATAAATAGACATTCTGCCAGAACTTCCTCACTTTTCACTCTTCCCATCATCTGATCTATAGATTTTGGATTTGCCCGCCTCCCACCATCACATGAACCAATTCCTTAAAAACAATCAGTCTCTTTCTCTCTACACATCACAGTTCTGTTTCTCTAGAGAATCCTAAGACAGTGTACGTATACAAAAATTACAGTGTATGTGTCTTAAAAAACTATATATATATATTTTTTTGGTCTCCCCCTCTGGGAGGTAAATTCCTTGAGAGCAGAAGACCTTTCTTCTCTGCTGTATTCATAGATTCTGGAATACTGTCTGAAACATAGAAAATGTAAAATTCATTTATTTAACAAATATTTATTGAGCACTTGCTGTGTGTCAAAGATTGTAAGTGTCTGGGATATATTGGTAAACAAAATAAACCGTTTCCCTTGTGGAGTTTACATTGAGTGGTTGGGGTGGGTGTTGAGTCAAGGGAGGAAGAAAGATAATAAACAACAGACATAATAAATAAGGAGATGGTGTACTATGTTAGAAGGTGTTATAAAAAAATAAAAGTAGGGTGAAGAGGATCAGGTGTGTTAAGGGGGCAGGTTACACCATTAAACAAGGTGGTCAGATAAATATTTATGAGTAAATAAATATTTATTGAATGAACAAACATGATTTATATATATATGTTGAATGAATGAATGAATATATCTCCTATTCTGTTTGATAAGCTATTTTATATACATACCAAACAAATCCGTTGGCATCAAGTCGATTCCAACTCATAGCAACCTGATAGGACAGAGTAGAACTTCCCCATATGGTTTCCAAGGAGCAGCTGATGGGTTCAAACTCCAACCTTTTGGTTAGCAACCGAGCTCTTAACCACTGTGCCACTAGGGTTCCTTTACATGCGTGCATATATATATATATAATATGTATATTAAAAGTATATATATGTATGTTGTTGTTGTTGTTAGTAGGTGCCATTGAGTCAGTTCCGACTCATAGCAACCTTATGTACAACAGAATGAAAGTGTCAAATCCTGCCCCATTCTCATGATTGTTGTTATGCTCCAGCCCATTGTTGCAGCCACTGTGTCAGTTCATCTCGCTGAGGGCCTTCCTCTCTTTTGCTGACCCTCTACCAAGCATGCTGTCTTTCTGCAGGGACTGATCTCTCCTGATAACATGCCCAAAGTATGTGAGACAAAGTCTGCCATCCTTGCTTCTAAGAAGCATTCTGGTTGTACTTCTTCCAAGACAGATTTGTCTGTTCTTTTGGCAGTCCATGGTATATTCAATATTCTTTGCCAACACCATAATTCAAAGGCATCAATTCTTTTTCAGTCTTCCTTATTCATTGTCCAGCTTTCTCATGCATATGAGGCAATTGAAAATACAGTGGCTTGGGTCAGGCACATCTTAGTCCTTAAAGTGACATCTTTGCTTTCTAGCACTTTAAAGAGGTCTTTTGCAGCAGATTTGCCCAATGCAATGCATTATTTGATTTCCTGGCTGCTGCTTCCATGGAGGTTGATTGTGGATCCAAGTAAAATGAAATCCTTGACTTCAGTCTTTTCTCTGTTTATCATAATGTTGTTTACTGGTCCAGCTTTGAGGAGTTCTGTTTTCTTTATGTTGAGGTGTAATCCATACGAAGGCTGTGGTCTTTGATCTTCATCAGTAAGAGAAGCTTCAAGTCCTCTTCACTTTCAGCAAGCAACGTTGTATCATCTGCGTAACGCAGGTTGTTAATGAGTCTTTCTCCAATCCTGTTGTCCCGTTCTTCTTCATACAGTACAGCTTCTCAGGTTATTTGCTCAGCATACAGATTGAATAAGTATGGTGAAAGGATATAACCCTGACACACACCTTTCCTGATTTTAAACCACACAGTATCTTGTTGTTCTGTTCGAACAACTGCCGCTTGATCTATGTACAGGTTCCTTTTGAGCACAATTAAGTGTTCTGGAATTTCCATTCTTCACAATGTTATCCATAATTTGTTATGACCTACACAGTCAAATGCCTTTGCATAGTCAATAAAACACATACACACATGTATACATAAAAACAAAACAAAAAAAACCATTGCCATCTAGTCAGTTTTGACTCATGATGATCCCATGTGTTATAGAGTAGGAGAGTTCCAAAGGGTTTTCTTGGATGTAATCTTTACAGAAGCAGATTGCTAAGCCATTCTCCTGTAGAGCCACCGGATGGGTTGGAACCATCAACCTTTGAGATTGAAGTAGAGCACAAACCGTTTACACCACCCAGGGACCTACATGTTTATGTACATACATATACAAGTATGTATCGCTTAATGTCCACGATACATTCTGTGAAATAGGACGTTAAGTGGTTTAAACGTCGTGCAAACATCAGATTACATACAGAAAAGAGTCGCACAGGATGGTCAACGGGAAGGCACGGGATCCGCACCACCACTGCCGCACGAAGGGACTGCACAAAAACTTTGTCTCCACTGCTGCGGGTCCTGCATAGTTGCTGCCGGGTCTCCAAGAGCCCCGCCTGTTGTCCAAGTGGCACGCATTCCCCATCCAACCAGCCACCTCCAGGTGCACTCCAGGCTTCCAGCTCCCTTCCCTTCCTTACTCCCCACCTGCCTTCCCCGCCCCCAATGTAATGGGTTTTAAACTCTTTCAGCCTTGCCCACCCCTCCTACACCTCTGCTTCCGCCTCTGCCTCTGTTTCCTCCCCCCAGCCACATTTCCTGCTCCTTTTCCCCACCACCACAGCAGCCCAGACAGCTCAGGGGCTGCTACTGTCGGGGGAGTTGTGGTCTTGGACCTGGACGTGACGCACAGGGCACCCTGGCTGATTGGGGCAGAGGCCTTGTGGGGCATCCCCCTTGGTGGCTCCAGTGGCGTCTGCGTTATCCCTGTCTGAGGTGAGCGCTGTGTGACAGGTAACCTTGGATGGGCGCTGGGGCCCCCTCCTCCTGACACTTTAGAGCCGGGGCTGACACGGGACCCAGAAAACTAGTGAGAGACAGATAGGATCTACAATCTTTAGCAAAGTACATCAGCTACATCCCATTCTCTGGTCAGGGTTTCTGAACTCTGATATAACTTATGGGACCACGGACGTATATGCGGTCAGACATTGCCTGAACAGATATTATGCGGTGCATACCTGTGTATAAAACAACTGCATATAAAAGAACTGACCAAATGGAATAGAAGATATATTCATTCATTCATTCAACAAATATTTATGTAATGCATATTTGTTCATTCAATAAATATTTAATTATAAACATTTATTTGACCACTCTATTTAACAGTGTTACCTGCCCCCTTAACACGCCTGATGTATATGAAGGTCCCTGGGTAGCACAAGTTGTTTGCAATCAGCTGCTAATTTAAAGGTTGGTGGTTCGCTCTCACCCAGTGGTGCTGCAGGAGAAAGACCTGGCAATCTGCTTCTATAAATATCACACCCAAGGAAACCCTATGAAGCCGTTCTACTCTGTAACACATGGGGTCACCATGAGTCAGAATTAGCTCAACAGCAACAGGTTTGGTTCTTTCCTTTTTTTTTTTTTAAATGTAGATATATATATATATATATATATATATATATATATATATATATACACATGTGTGTGTGTGTGTGTGTGTGTGTGTGTGTGTGTGTTGTAAACTTGGATTGGTTAAATAACTTTGGCTCACTAACAATAACTACGTGAATGGAAACTTTTGGAATGAAAACTTCCTTTTGTTTGAATTGGTTATTTCAGCTAATGTAAAAAATGATTTGGAAATCTATATTTTTAAATAAGATATTTGATCATAGAATCTTCAAGTTGAGACTAAATTTGTATACCTCCTAGTTAAGTCATTTCATGTAATCTCCTTTAGTGAAAAGAACCTAAGTGATATATCTAGTTTAAGCAGTGGAGGAAAAGACCAGTCCCCTAAATTATCAATCCTCTGCTCTTTCCATTGTATCAGGCTAGTTCCAATCCAAACTTTCATTTCTGAGTTGATCTACTAGCCTTATAGAAATGCAACACATGCTAGATCTTTAGGTAAACTCAATTTATTTTTTCTGTAGTTCAATCTTCCAAGTTATAAAATAAGATTCACTAGAAATAATATTGTTCCTAGGGAACTTTGTTCTAACACCCTACTTTTGCTCATTTGTCTTATATAATCTAGTTATTTATTTCATATATTAAAACATATTTATTGTGTGCCAGTTCTGGGTCAGGCACTGTGCTAAATACTAAGAATACCAGAGATGATTACCACTTGATTTAACAGTGTACTTGTTAATTTATCCTTCAATTATTTTTTGATTATTTACTTTGTGCCAGACATTTTTCTAGGTTCTGGGAGAGCAGAAAAGAACAAAAATTGCAAAGTCACTCCCATGTAGATTGCATTTTTGGAGGTGAGACAAATAATAATCAACTAACCATATAGATAAAATATTAGGCAGATAATTTTTTTTATTGTGGTAAAATATATATAACAAAACATTTGCCATATCAACCATTTTTATGTGTACAATTCAGTGAGACTAATTACATTCACTATGTTGTGCAACCATCGCCATTATCAATTTCCAAATTTTTTCATCACCTTTAACAGAAACTCAGTTAGGCAGATAATTCTTAAGAAGAAAAATAAAATAAGGAAGGGGATAAAGGGTGATGGGATAGAGAGATATTGTCTTAAACAGGACTATCAGGGAAGGCCTCGCTGAGGCCACCCGCTCTGAGCAAGATCTGAATGAAGAAAGAGAGGAAACCATACAAAAACTTGGTAGAAAGCATTCAAGGCAGAAAGTGCAACCTGAAGCTGACCTGCTTGGAGTGTTCTAGATAGAGCAGGGTGGCTTATATCAGTGTGTGCTGGAGTTGTTTTGTAAAAGCTCAGGAGAGCCAGTTGTGCATATCTCTTCCAGACTCCATGGTTAGCCATGTTTGTAGCTTGAAATTAGCCATGGTAAGAGTATTTATACCATGCAAATTGGCAAACACTACAAATCAGTGCTTTTGTCCTAGAGAGCTGGTGGCTATAAAACATTTAGCAGCACACCACTGCCTGTGTGCCAGTGCAGTGAGGAAGGGGAGAGTGTAGAGGTGAAGTCACCTCTGTAAGACCTGTTTACATAGTGGAGACCTGGCCAGGTGGTTGTGTTTGTTTCCTTAAGTATCCTTACACTCTCCCAGAATGCACACTTGAGGTAACCTTAGTGGTTACTGCTCCTTGCAATTGGCAAGTGGTGTCAGTGAAAGAACTCTTCTTCCCCATGCTTGCCTTATGCCCCCATTCCTGCCTTTTAAAAATGTTTAGTTTCTTCCCTTGATTTTCAATACATGTGTCATAACATTCACAGTACCACTAACATCTAACCTGAAAGAATGAAAGAGCTAGGGAAAGGCTAAGAACAGAAAGTACTAATACCCCCAGAGTGTCCAGGATATAACAAAGGCTTTAAGATATCCAAATAGAAATATATAGTATATTTGTGAAGTCCTAAAATACTCAACATTTTAGAACTGTTATCACAATTTCCTTTAGAACTTTGTGCCAGGTGTTAATACGATAGATTACTATCTACAACAAGTAATGTAAATACTTGCTTACCTTTTTTCGGCTTATTTTTTTCAATCAACTTACAATGTATGTGGTTCCAATCAATGTGTAAAAAGAATCTTATTTTTACCCTTTTTTATATAAATGGTAAAAGTTTTAATTTATTGACCCAGGTCTCGTAAATATGGATCAATAGAGATTAAAAGCAAAATAAAATATGTATTGGGTTGCTATTCTTTGGTAGCAAGTAACAGAAGCAACTTGATTAGCTTAAGGAAAAATGAGAGCTAGAGAAAGGATTTATTATAAGTATAAAGGAATGTCTCCATAAACTAAAGAGTAAGAACACCATTGGGAATTAGGAAAGATTGGAACTAAGAATTGGAAAGTTGTTACAAATACCCAGGCTGCATTTTCTCTGTCACTTAGTTTTTGCTCTCTCTTTGTATCAGCCTCATTCTTTTCTCCTTCTGCAGACCAGTTTTCTCCACTCCTTGGTCTACATTGTAGAATATGGTTGTCCCTTGGTGCTGAGTTCAGATGTTACCTTTCTAATCCACAAGGAGACTGAATGAGACTCTTTTCTCCTATCTTTAAATTTCTGGATGGAAGAATCTGATTGATGCGTTTTGATAAGCTGCCCACTCCTGGTCCAGTCAACTATGGCCAAAGGGAATGGGCTCACACAGTACAAATATGGCTGCTGAAAGCACATCCATGTGAAGAGGCTCAAAAATGAGAAAAGAGATAGCACACAGAAAAAGAGGATTTGCTTCTAGGGTAAGCAGGTATCCTATAAGTGCCTGCATCAAAACACTTCAAACCAAATTGTAGAGCAGAACGGGACCAAAAAAAAAGAAAAGAAAAGAAAAAATCACAAGTCCAACAAGTCCAATCTTCTGCCCAGTGCAATAATCTCTTCTGTCATTTCTCTAATAGATGCATTCAACCTCTGCTTGAACACTCATACGAATGGAAGGCTGAACAAAGCATGAGGCAGCTCATTCCACTGTAAGGCAGTTTTTATTGTTAGAAGGCTTGTTCTTACGCTGAGTTGAAATTTGTCTCTCTATAACTTTAATCCATTCTACTTTGTGGAACAATAAATAACATGTGTAATTCCTTTTTCTTAATATGACAGCTCGTTATTTGAAAATAACTAGTATGTTCCTCATTGGTTTTCATTGGTTACACATCTCTAATTCCTGCAAACATTTTTTCATTGATATGGATCCCTCATCCTTCACTATTTTAGTAGTTAGTTTGCTTTCTGTTGCCTGAAAAAGAAATTCCTACTCCAAGTGTGTAAAGAAATCACCTTGGTTCACATCACTGGAAATCCAGAGTCAGTCTTCAGAAGCTGAGTGATACAGCAGCTCAGTTACTCATTCATCCTTCAAAAAATGCTTAGGGAGTATCTATTATATATGCCAGGCATTGTTCTAGGTGCTTGAGATAAACTAGAAACAAAACAAATTCACATTCTAGAGCTTACATTCTAGCAGAGGGAGATAGATACACATACCCACACCTATTGCAGTCCATTGATTCTGACTTATAGTGACCCTACAGGACAGAGTAGAACTGCCCCATAGGGTTTCCAAGGCTGTAAATCTTTACAGAAGCAAACTGCCACATCTTTCTCCCTCGGAGCGTATGGTGATTCGAATCACTGACCTTTCAGTTAGCAGCCAAGTGCTTTAACCACTAAACCACCTGGACTCCTAGGGAGATAGACAGTAAATAATAAACGTTAAAAAATAAGCAAATTATATAGTTTGTTAGAATAGGATAAATGCTTTGGGAAAAAAAAGAGTAGAGCAAGAAAAGGGGCAGTGAGATTGTCAGGGTAGGGGGAACAGATGGCAATATTAAATCGTGTGATCAGGGTACTGCTCATTGAGAAGAAAGTATATGAACACAGATTTAGAGATAAGGGAGTTATCTGTGGGGCAGGGGATATCTGAGGGGAAGAGTAGAGAAATAGCGTAAGCAAAGGCCCTAAAGTGAGACAATGCCTGGCATGTTCTAAGGAAGGCAAAGTAGGCCAGTATAGTGGTGGTGAAAGGGAGAGTCATACGAGATGAGGTCAGAGAGAGGACAGGTGACCAGATCATGTAGGAGTTGTAAGCCTTTGTAAGGACTCTGGCGTTTACTCAGAATGAAATCAAGTTCCATTTTAGGGTTCTGAGCAGAGGAGAGACATGATCTTAACTTACATTTTCCCCGGATCATGGTAAGAATGGGTTGTTGAGAGACAAGAGTTTCTGTCTTTCTGCAGGCTTTGTCCTTTTGTGATTTTAGGGTAGCTGCCAGCATTGGTCAGAGCTACATGATTCCACATTTGTGTCCATCAAGAGGAAGTGATGATTCACACTATCATCAAACATAAATTTTATGCAGATTAGCCACACTTGAACCAACCCATGGGGGTCAAGGGAATGCCATGCTTTGGTTGACTTTAAATCTGGATTACTTGAAACTATCACTATAGAAGGGAGACAGTTACCTTGACTGGCTTATTCCTGGAGTTTGGAATAGGGGTCAAACCCACTGAAATTGCATGGTTGCGGCACAAGGGGACAATAGAATGAATGTTGGGGTGTCAATGATAATGCCTTCCACAATCATCCTTATATAATTGGTTTTTTAAAAAAATATTTCTTCTAACTCAACATAATCTGTGAGAAAAATCTGAGTAAAAACAATGAGACTATTACATCCTTAACTGAATTCTTTCATTGCATTAACAAAGCTTAAAATTGTAATTGCTTTGGGTCAATGCCTCACGATTTCTTTACGTGGACTGTTTTCAAGCCATTTATCTTCTTACATGTATTTATGTAGATGAATTTTTTAAACTAAATGAGATACTCTATATTTATATTCTTGTTATAGATCTTTCAATATCATTTTGAAGCTGATTTTGTTTTTCCTACTATAAATTATCTGTCATATTGGTAAACAAATTTGGTAAACATAATTCGTTGTAAATATGAAATAAGAACAAAATCATATTCCCTCCCCCCATCTTAAATGGATATTTTATTTCTCTAATAGAAAATGGGTGTAGGGAGTAAAGGGATCATAGACTGAAGTCACAATGTTCCAAAAGAGACACTTATTACAAACCAGTTAAGAGACTTAATCAAATTCAAACTGTTTTCATCTCTCCTTTCTCAGTTTTCCTTTGACAGCGTTAAGGAGAAAATGTATTCGAACTATTTAGAAAGCTTTAGAAATATTAAGAAATTTTGAAAAAATAGGTTATTTCCTTTTTTTTTTTTTTTGGCTCTTTTCTTTGGGAAGTTATCAGAGAAGAATTTAGTTTGGAACAATTACTTATTCCAGGTATGAGTTTAAAACCTGTATGTTGATTTAAGATACAGTATTTCTATTTGTAAAACCACTGGTCCTCAGTTTTCATTTATGCGTCCATTTGAATAAATCCACATAAATTATTATGTTGATTTTATAATATTTCATAGTTTATAATATTACAAAGCAAAATGACGTCGTTTCCTTTGTATTTAGCATTTTTTTCATCTTTTACTTTTCTGGGTAATTTTTCTTTACTTTTCCCATTCTCTCCCCTAGCTTAGTTCTTCTTGTATGATCATTCTAAAAATTGCTGACACACTCAAACTATTGTGTTCTTTTCCAAGAATAATCTTTATTATGTGCATAGGATAGGAAGGACAGCCAGCTATGCTGAGCTTTTTTCATTGAACATATAGATATGCAGTCACTATTGCTGAATGCAAAAGAGGCAATGTTTGTGCTAAGACAGTCTTTTACCTGCTGCCATTTAATGCCTTTTGTGTGTGTGTGTGTGTGTGTGTGTAAAATTTATTTTTTATTAAAGTAACACATGCACATAGCTTAAACAGTACATAGTTCTGGAAGACATCTCATGAAATAAACAAAACCCAAAATAACGGTTTACTGTCTCACCTTTTCTCATCCCCAAGCACCACTTCCTGGAAGCAAACACTTCTAAACTCTTCTCCCTGATTCTCCTGGTATCTCCCTCCATGCTTTCAAAATAATATGCTTATCCTAGAGTATGGCCCCCCGGACACCCTTTTAGCTCAGTAATGAAGTCACTCCTGAGGTTCACCATTCGGCCAAAGATTAGACAGCCCCATAAAACAAAATGAGACAAATGGGGCACAACAGTCCAGGGACAAGGACTAGAAGTTGGGGGGGGGGGACAGGAAAGATGGTAATAGGGAACTCAAGGTTGAGAAGGGACAGTGTTGACATGTCGTGGGGTTGTTAACCATTGTCATAAAACAATATGTGTACTAACAGTTTAATGAGAAATTATTTGTTCTGTAAACCTTCATCTAAAGTACAATAGAAAATAATAACATGCTTATACTGGTATTTCTTCCCCCACCAACTGTTTACATGATCTATTGGCTTCCTACTTTGGAAGAAGAGAATTTATACCCCCGCCACTCACACATATGCTCGTGTCCATACTTTTCTTCCACCCTCCAAACAAGTTGTCTCACAATCTTTATTTCATTACTATTCAGGGCTTATGTTATTATAAAAATATGACTATTTTCACAACTGAGCCACAGTACTATGGTTACATTGCTTTAAAACTTTTGTTTATCCTGGAGTTAATTAAAAAAAAAAAAATTTCCATGTATCTTTCATTAATTCTTCCCCTGATCTTGTCAACAGACCTATAAAACTGCTCAATTCAGACATTTTTGATATATCAGTTCCATGATTTGTTTGTTTCTTGGACACATCTTTTCTGGAGACCTCTGGCCTCGTGCTCCATTAGAACCCTAGGTCTTCGGTATTAGCTCTTGTCCTGGGACTTCTTTCACCAAAATCCTCTTAATCTCCTTTTCTGCTTTTCTGTGTTGGATCTCTGGTTTCCTGGATCCCATATAGTCTTCTTCCCTGATACACTCCCTCATTATTGGGAAATACATATTTCAGAAGACTCCAAAGAAAAAATGCATAGGAGACAAACTTTTTGATATTCAGTATATCTATGTTGTTATTGTTGTTATCTGTCATTGAGTCAGTCCCCAACTCATGGCAACTTCATGCACAACAGAACAAAATGCTGCCTGGTCCTGCGCCATCCCCATGATTGATCAGACCATTGTGATCCATAGGATTTAAATTGGCTGATTTTTTTCCGTAAAACCTGTTCAGCATAATAGCAACATGCAAGTCTCCACGGACAGAAGGGTGGTGGCTGCACATGAGGTGCATTGCCCAGGAATCTATCTGGGTCTCCTGTATGGAAGGTGAGAATTATACTACTGAACCACCAATATCCCCAGTTTATCTTTATTCTATTCTCATACTTCACTGATAGTTTGGAAAGGAATTTTTTTCTTAGTACTCAGGAAGTTTTGTGCCTATGGATTCATGTCTGCCTAGAGGAGACATTGGCAGGTGAAAAGTGTATCTTGGTGCAGTTTTAACTTGAATTTCTTTTATAATAAGTGAGGCTGAGCATGTTTGTTTTTATGTTTCTGTAACCAATCTGCTCAAATTCATTTATTCTTCATCCATTTTTCTGTTTGGTTGTTGGTCTTTGACTTCTTTATTTGTAGGAAAAAACCAAAAACCCAAACAAAACCCATTGCCACTGAGTTGATTCTGACTCATAGTGACCCTATAGGACAGTGTAGAACTGCCCCATAGGGTTTCCAAGGAGCAGCTGGTGGATTTGAACTGCCAATCTTTTGTGCCACCAGGGCTTCACTCTTCATGTATTAAACAAATTAGCCCTTTGTTTATAATAGGAATTGCAAATACTTTCACCCAAGGACTAAAGGTCCAGGGAGGGCAATTTGATACTATCTTTTAAAATTAAAAATGCCCATTACTCAATAATTTTAATTATAGGTATTTATCCAGCAGATACATTCACAAATGTGGAAAAAGACTTAAAAACAAGGGTATTCATTGCAGAATTGTTTGTAAATAGCAAAAATGAAGACAATCTAAATATCAATATGGTCTAGTTAAATAAATCAAAATTTATTTATTCAGTGGAATATTACGCAGCCATAAAGAATGAGGCAGTTCTAAATGTACTGATAGGGAAAGATCTCTATGATATATTTTTTAAGCTAAAAAAAGTTACGGAACAGTTTTCAAGTAATTACCACTTCTGAATAAAAAAGGAAAACTAAGTATGTAATCAATATGTGCATTAGAATATTTCTGTGAGGGTATAAACTGGTGTATATAACCGGATATAAACTGCAATAAACTATTAAGAGGAATTGCCTTAGAAGTATGAAATTCAGTAGCTGAGAGCAGGAGCGGAAGGTATGTGCTTTTTCTTCTTTAATGGCTTTATTGAGATATAATTTACATACTATAAAATTCACCTGCATTAAGTGCATAATTCAATGAATTTTAGTATATTTGCAGAGTTGTATAACCACCACAACAATCTAGTTTTAAAGTATTTCCATCATCCTAAAAAAAACTTTGTGCCCATTCACAGTCACTGCCCATTCCCACCCCCAGCCCTAGGCAACCACTAGACTACTTCTTTCCGTACATATTTGCATTTTCTGTACATGTTGTATATGTTTTTATACCTTTTCAATCTATTTTGCCTATTTTGAGTTTACATAACCTATTTAAAAATACTTACAAAAATAAAATACTATCTAATTGTAGCTATTATTATTCCCTTTTCTCATAAGAGGAAGCTGCAACATGAAAAAGTTAAATGTCTTGGTGCTATAAGCAAAGAAGAGGTGGGACTAGGAAAAACATAAGAACCCTATGAACAAGATCCTACTTCCTACTTTTATTGCATCAATATTAGAGCTCATTTTGGATTAGCATACACTGAAATTTAGATTCATTATTGTTCACATAAATATAAATCTCTGTAAAAGGTCAAAAAATTTACCACTCGGAAGGGAAAGAAGAAATCGTTATACTGAAAAAAGATATGGGTATGAAAATAACACCGTACAAGCACTTCACTTTTTATTGCCTAATTTTGTTAGGAATCATAAACACTAATATAATCTTGTCATTTATTACAAAGGTTGGCCATCTGCTAATGTTGAGATTAATAATCCACCCCATGGTTAACTCATAAAATCACACAAATTTAGATTTCGAAGGGCTTTAGAAACTTACCCATGACATTTCCCCAGATTTATTTCACTAGATAGAGGCCAATCTAATTACTTTAGTGACATGCTTAACCTTTGTGCAATCATCTATATAGATTTACATGAATATTGTTGGCTGTTAAAAATCCAAGAGCCAAATTTGTGGCCAGTTGCTTCTCAAGTAAATAATAATGGTAATAAAAATAATATGGATTATGATAGTACCCTTTATTGAGTAGTATAGTCACTGGGTTAGGGAGGTGCTTCACATGCATTAAGATATTTCAACCTCACAACCATCTAGGAGGTAGGCCCTATTCCGATCTTATTTTACAGCAAAGGAATTTTTTTCCTGGAGAGATTACTGAACATGCACAATTATTATATTTACGAAAAAACATTTTTCTTTATTTTTTTATCCTAACAAAATACAAGACTACATACAATAGTCAATACACTTGCTCATTTAAACCTATCACTTTCTAGAAATAATTTAAGGTTGTTTACAAGTCAAGACACATAAAGTACTAGAGGAAATAAGTGAAGTGAAATAAGGAATACACCTGTTGCCGTCAAGCCAATTCCGACTCATAGCAACCCTACAGGACAGAGCAAAACTGCCCCATAGGGTTTCCAAGGAGTGGCTGGGGGATTCCAACTGCCGACCTTTTAGTTAGCAGCTGCGTTCTTAATCAATGCACCACCAAGGTCCCATAAACCACAGTACTTTATGTGTCTTGACTTGTGAACAACCTTAAATTATTTCTAGAAAGTGATAGGTTTAAATGAGCAAGTGTATTGACTATTGTATGTAGTCTTGTATTTTGTTAGGATAAAAAAATAAAGAAAAATTTTTTTTGTAAATATAATAATTTCTTCTGCCACCTAAGGACAGTTTGTCTTTGCCAAGGCAAGGTGAGAACCAATCAATCAATACTGACTGAACCAATAGGGGAAATACAGAGAATTATGCTATAGTTCCCGCCCTTTGGGAGCTTACATATTTAATTGTTGAGTGATAATACATGTACAAAACCACAAATATATGAAAAGTGATTATTAATGGCACTGATAATAGGTCGTCTATGAATCACAAGTCAATCGTTGAGGTGAAGGGAAGGGAAGGCATTGTAGAGAATTTGATTTTTTTAAGCATTACCAAACCCTGAAGCAAATAATTTTTTAAACATTTTAGCGCTTTGAAGAACTGTGACAAAGTATTTGGACAAGATGCTTTTTAAGAGTCCATCTAACTTAAAAAATAATATAATTTTAAGAATTATACAGAAACTACCACATTTAAAAAAAACAAAACAAAATACCAAACCTGTTGCCGTGGAGACCATTCCAACTCATCGAAACCCTACAGAACAGGGTAGAACTGCCCCATAGAGTTTCCAAGGTGCGGTTGGTGAATTCAAACTGACTAGCTTTGGTTAGCATCCGTAGCTCTAACCACTACACCACCAGGGTTTCCAACTACCATATTAAAAAAAAAAAAAAAAAATCCGTTGCAGTCCAGTCGAATCCGATTCCGACTCATAGCGACCCTACATATAGCATAGCGAAATTCCAATTAGTAAAAGGGTGACATGTTTGGGCTTGAAGGAGATGCCCGAAAGCCCAGAGCGGGCATTGAGAGTAACTGGAGAGATGTAGGGAATATTTATTATTTTCAGGATTAAGACGTGCGTTTGTGTGTGTATCGGGACTGGGGTGAAGGGTGGGGGAGAGGAAGGATGCTGGCAAAACAGTCACACTCACTGAGCAAATTCTCCAAACTTTGTTGGAGAAACACACATTAAAGGCGAATGCCCAACATGCTATTAAAATTAAAATTGAGACTACGAGGCATATAGAAAAGGAAGTCAAATGGTAGGCTTCAGACTCAGCTGCCCCCACTCCCATCCCCACCTACCCTTTCACGACCCCAAATGTTAATCCTGACTTTGGGGAGAATTTTCAGTATAAACTCTTTAACACGTCCCTCAACCTGTGCATATTTCGTACAGTTGCACCTAATGAACTGAGGTGAAGCTGGAAAGTTTCTCCACTTGGCATGGTACTACAAGTGTCTGGATGCAAAAACCTATTTTCTGTCTGATGAGATCTGCTTGCTTGAGAAGGCATTGTTTTCATTAAACAATGGCCTTGTTTTAAAGGGTAAAGCTTTTTGTTTGATGGGATGGAGAGAGTCTGAAAATAAAAGACAGTATAGGAGGAAAGCTATAATCTGTTTTCTCCTCCGCCTGCATTGGTCGAGGGTAGCCAAGGTGAATTTGGATTTGGGGAAAAAGTGGAGGCTGTCTGGGGGCAGCCCTGAAGTCCAGGGGCCACCCTCCTGAGGTCCAGTGCAGAAAGTGGGGGGAGACTGGGAGGATGTCCCACTCACACCGCCCAGGTTGGACAACAGGGATTTCCTAGCGGAACATACAAAAGGAACCCCGGACGCCATGCTTCGCAGCGGCAGGCCACGTCCCAGAGGACGGAGGGCGGAAGGACCTAGGCGCGGCGGCGCGGAGGCGGCTGCGCCCACTCCCCCTCGTCCCCGCGCCCCGCCGCTCGCCGCCAGCAGCCGGGGCCCGCGCGCTCGGCTCTTTCCGCCGCCGCCGTTGCCGCGCGCTGCCCTGTGCGCTCCGGCACCTTCGGCAATTTCCGTCTGGCTCTGGCCGCCATTTTCTCGCCGCTTGTGTGTCTCGCTGGCTGCGTGGCTCGGTTCTTGTGAGCGAAGCTTTGTCCGGTTCGGCAATGGACGGGTATGTAATCGGGCCAGCAAGGAGGTGTGTGTGAGAAAGGAGTTGGAGCCTCCTTCGACTTGTTTAGGGGTCGTGTATAAAACCTCCGGCGGCCCCTCCCTGGGTTGGGCTGCCGTTACCCAACCCCCGCCCCATCGCACACACCCCTCCCTTGGCTTCCCCCGGCGGGCTCTGGTCGAGAAAATGAGAAGAAAGCGGGTTATGCAGGCAGGGGAGGCATTGGGGCGATGGTTGTGGGGACGACCTCGGAGAGGGAGAGAGCACCAGCTTGGCGGCGGGGGATGGGGTGGGAACCCCAGGGCGTATCGCCGGTCCCTGCCCCCTCTAGGAGCCATTTCGATCCATAACCTGGGACCCGAACCCTGGCCTCGCGGCGCCTGTGGGGAGTGAGGGAGTGGTGGTGGTTCCTTTAGGGGAGAGGAGAGAGGCACCCATTGTGAATGCTGGCCATCCTAAACCTCCGGAGCCTCGCCCGGCCCGCCCTGACTGGGGAAGATGCCGGTGGCGGGAGCTCCCGGAAAGCAAAGTGGGAGCTGCTTAGGAAGGCGGGGGGGAGGGCGTGCGGCGGCGTGAGGAAAGGGGAGGGCAGATGTCATACTCCTTTGTTTTCGGTGGAGTGTCTAGTGGGGGCGGGAGGCAGAAAAAAATTGCCTTTTTATGAGGCCTAAGGACACTCGAGGCTTAGCATGAGGGCCAGAAATTAAATCATCTAAAAAACGAAGTGTTTGTGATCGACATCAGTCACATGGGCAAAGGCCAGCAGCCATGGCAGAAACAAGAGTAGGTAGTCAACACAGGGCCATCTTTTTAGCTACTTTGACCAGTTTCTGGAAAAACAAAAGCTAGAACCGTGCTGCATCTTTGCGAGCCCAAGAGTGGAGGTAGAATGCTGAGTGAGGTGAGGCGAGGGCTTGGGGACATAACATGGACGAGTGTCTGGTACAGACGCTCCACGTCTGAAAAGACTGTTAATAATTTAACCCATTGTTAGAAAGGGCACGCTCCAGGGAGAAACTAGAGCTGTAGTCAGTATATTTGGGGATATAAAAACGATCACTTTAAAAGTACATTTATTGGAACCAGTGACAGTACTTGAAGAATCAGAAGTAAAATATGGATTTATTTTGGTTAAGGGTCTAAAGTTTGGTGTTTTTTAAGATATTAAATGAAGATCATTTAAAAGTTGTTAATAGACTCAGAATTTAAGTCATCCTAGAGATTACCTGGAGATTATTTTACATGAAGAATCATAGATCCAGAAAAGTTCGGTATTCCCCCAGATCAACATGGAAATTGATGGCAAAACTTGCATTGGAATTAATGTTTCTACTGTAACAGGATTTACTGAAAAGTTGATTTAAGTGTTAAATTATTAATCTAAATGTACTAACCCTGCAGAAGTGGCATTTTATAGTGTTTTGAGTTTTACTCTTTTTGCTATTTATTGTTCAGAAATACCACAGGTTTTCTGAATTTTGCCTCACTTTGAAAGTTATTTCTAGAAAACCAGGTTGATAATAGTACAAGAGAAGTGTCATTGACTATCTGTGTATTTTTGATCTGTGTTGTGAATGTCTAGAAGGTTTATAAACTACTCTAAAAAGTTTGAGAGAGGCAAACGATAATCAGAGGAAAAATAACAAGAGATTTAAACTATTTATTTTTTTTCTTCACAGAATTGTCACTGAGGTTGCAGTTGGCGTGAAGGTAGGATAAGATTGTTTGAAACTAATGTGAAAACCGGGATTGTTGGATCTACTGTTTTCATCATTAATGGAAGTTTTCAGTTAGCGTTTGAAAACTATATTGCAGCTGACAAAACTCAACAATCTTTCGTTTGATTTATAAAGTTGTATTATATAGTTCATTAAATAGAACAATTCTGTATACGTTTTTCTAGAACTGGCAGTCTATGAGAATAACATTTTAAAGTAGGTATGAGTGCTGTTCAAGGAATTAAAAACGTTTTTCAGGCATGGTTTCCTGTGAATACAAAATGTTGTCCCAATTTTCTGAGGGGAAACTATGGTTCTGAAATCAAGAGTGATTTGACCTACAATATATAATTTTATTAATCTGAGGTTTTTTTCATTCTTTTTACATTATGAAAACAAGATAGTTTTGTCAGTAATAAGGTACATCAGAAGTTAGTTACCCTGACCCTTAACAAGAGAAGAAACTTGTTTAGGCAATTAGCGTCAAATTTGCGTCAGAAGTTAAGAGCTGGTTTGTCTTTCTGTGGAGTATAGGCCTTATGGTAGAGATCATTTGGAATCTTTCCTCACTCACTTTTTGGCCAGGCAAACTCTTATTCATCCTTTAAACCTTCGTTCTAGTGCTTAGGCCTTTAGTTCCCTTGGGTCTTTGCAGGTTTTAACATTATGGTGTATGATGATTTTTTGTTTGCAAGCTTGTTTGCCCTGTTAGGGTCCTTGTCTTTTATCTATAATTTCTCAAGCCTGACACATCTCCCAAGCCTAGTACTCAAATATTTGATGAATACAATGAGATTCTCCCCCCACCGGCTCCCCACCCCCCCCCCCCCCAAAATGCGAGTAGTCTTGAGAGGCTGTGTATTTACTCCATCCACTAATGGTGATTGTTCAGTATATTTTTTGGAACTCTTAAAATTGCGTTCACAACAGTGTGATATTCTTTAGCGTATTCTTGGAGCTGGCCACTCTTTTTCGGGAATAAATTTGAATAATATTACTGTAATACACATTTTAACATTAAAATACTAAGTTATACAGTAGTGATACTGATATTTCTTATGTGGTTTGTAAATTTTCAGAATTGTTCCAAAAATGTTTATAGTATAATTACTACATTGTTGGAATGATACTATAGTCTTTGAGGATGCTACTCTGAAGGATAACCTCGTAATTTTAAAAAAATCGTGTAAGAGTGCACTGAAGTGTTTGCGGGGAATAATAAAAGGGTTGATGTGTAAAAATGAGTATAATTAATTTACATGGGACTGGTTTAAAAATTTTTTAAGAGGATTTTGACCATAACTCAGGTAAAGAATAAAATCTGAGAAACTATACTAGGAAGAGACATTAGAACATGCAGTTGAGTTAGTCTTATGGGAGTCTACAAGATTAAAGATTTTATTAGGCATAACATGGTTAAAAGTTCTTGACTGTGATTTTTAACCTGTTGGAATAGGGTGAGAAGATTGAGCTGCTAAATTTATCTGTTTGAGGGATGTGAGCAAGTGACATCTGTATTTAATTCTCCCTGCTGTGTTGAATGGATTTGACTGCACTGCAGTCCCATCTTACAGACCATTTCTCATTCTCCTTTGTTGGCGTGTCTTCTGCTTGACGTCACATTCTCTTCCTAGGTTAACTAGACATCCAGGTATGCATCTGTAGCCTTCCACTGATCCCTAGACTCATCTATCCAACTTCCCATTTGATGTATTCGTTTAGTTATCCACTACTTAAAATTATACGGCCAAAACTGAACTCTTGCGTTCTCTCACTTTCCCAAACTTTTTTTACCCCGTTCTTCCCTAATTAAAAAAAAAATAAGTGGCACTACCAATCGTCTAAGTGATCCAGCCAAAACCAAGAGCTCATTTTGGAGTCCCTTTTCTCTCTTCCCCTAATTCTTAAGCAAAACGTTTGGCTTTATCTCTACAATATGTCCTCATTCTGTCTGCTTAATACCATATTCTCCATTACTACCTTAGTTCAAACCCACTATCGTCTCTCACCTAGACAACTGTAATTTTATAATTCTAGTCTCCTTAGACACTCTACTTCCAATTTTGCCTCTTTACCATTCATTCTCCTCATAGTAGCCAGAATGATCTTTTTAAAATAAGTTTTATCTTGTTATTCTCCTAGTTAAAGCCCTTCATTTGTTGCCCAGTGTACTCAGAGTCAAGTTGAAATCTTATGTTGGTCTACAAGGCCTTATATGATCAAACCTCATTTTTTAATCATCCTCCTTTTTCCCTTAGTGTGCGCCATGCATACAGCCCACTGTTCTTTGAACACAGTGAACTCCCACCTTAGTGCCTTTGCACTGGCTGGTTTTATTCTCTCTGGAAATTCCTCACCCTATGTAAAATCTGCACGATTAAGCTGCTGTTTGAACTAAGATTTAAATGACATTTTAGGTAGCTACTCTACCAGTCTAGTAGCTGTCTACCCTAGAATCTGATTCAAATCCTATCAATCACATCATTGTGTGACTTTATCTTGTTAATTTGTTTTCTTGCTTATTTTCTGTCCTCTGCTCTGTAGTGAACTAAATACTTGTCCATGTTTTAATATTTAGGCTTATTTCTTGAGTTCATACTTACAGACTGGGGAAGAGATAATGGGTTCTTTTTTGAGGGGGAGGCATATTTCGTTTTATTTGGCAGTGGTATTTTCTAAGTCGAGATGTTTATAGAATTTGAAGTCAGGAATAGCTCAGGAGTTCAAGATGCAGATATTATAGTTACCATCCAGACAGACCTCTGGAAGTGAATTCTGTAAAAGAATAAATGATACAAGTCTAAGGTGTCTACTTCTGGATGAGGAAGAAAGGATCCCATAGACAAGACCCAGAAAGAAGTGAGGAGATTTGGAATATGATGTCTGGACATAGTTTATGGATTATACCAGTTTTCTGTGTTAGTGGTTTGACAGGAAAACGTTAGAAAAGAATCTAAAAATAATCCCTAAACATATTTTATCCATCATTTAATATAAAAGGTTGAATACTGAAGTTACGTTTTAAAATTTTTCAAGTTAGTGGTTAAGAATTTTTACCTTAGTGTCAGACGTATATACAAGTAAGTAAGCTTTCTTTCGAAAATACTTTTTCAATAAAAATAATACATGTACATGGTAAAAAAAAAAAAAAAAATTCAGTGTGAAAGGTATTTTCCTCGATTCCTAGTCCTATTTCTTAGGTGTAGGTAATGACTTAAAAACATTTCCTTTTTCCTGAAATTATTAGTTTATATATTAAACTGGTTGGCGTCAAGGTTGATTCCAACTCTTGGAGACCCCATGTGTGCTCCATAGGATTTTCAGTGAGTTAATTTTTCAGAAGTAGATCGCTAGCCCTTTCTTACCAGGTGTCTACGGGTGGACATGAATCTACAACGTTTCAGTTAGCAGGTGAGCGCATTAACTGTTACCAGCATCCACGGACTCCTCCATTTACTTGGGTCTTTTTAAATTTAGCATTGTTTGCAGTTTTTGTTGTACAGGTCTTTTGTTGGATTTATTTCTAAGTATTTCTTATTTTTTAATAGTATTGTAAATGGAATTTTTAAAAATGTCAATTTCCAGTTGTTCATTGCTAGCATATAGAAAAATAACATATTTTTGCATATTGCTATTGTATTCTGCTCTCTTGCTAAACTCACTTATTAGTTCTAACAACTTTTTTGGAAATTCCATCAGATTTTCTGTGTAGACTGTTTGTGTCTGAAGGAATCAGTTTACTTCTTTTTTCCCAATCCAGATTTCTTTTTTTTTTTTTTTTTTCCTTACTATGGCTTCTAGTACAATGTTGAATAGAAATGCTAAGAGTAGGCATCTTTACCTTATTCCTGATATTAAGATAAAAGCCCTAAATGATATTATTTCTTCCATAAATAATTGATAAAATTCGCCAGTGAAGCCATGAGGGCCTCATATTTTCTTTCTGGGAAAGTTTTAATCTTTACATTCAATTTATTTAATAGATACTCATTTATTCTGGGTATCTGTTTCTTCAGCAAGCTTTGGTAATTTGTATCTTCCATAGAATTTGTTCATATCATCAAAGTTCATGTTTTTTTGCATAGAGTTATTTATGATTTTACCTTTTTATCCTTTTGATGTCTTTAGAATCTGTAATGATGTCACTTTTCTTACTCCTTATATTGGCAATTTGCGCCCTTTTTTTCCCTCATCAGCCTGGCTGAAGGTGTATTGATTTTTATTAATCTTCTCAAAAAAAATAAGCTTTTGATTTCATTGATTTTTCTGTTGTTTTTCTGTTTCCTATTTTATTGACTTTTGCTGTTTTTTATTTTTTTCTGCATACTTTGTGTTTAGTTTGCTTACTTTCTGCTTAGTTAGCATTGAAGCTGATGTCATTGACTTGGTACCTTTTCTGATTTAGGTGTTCAGTGCTATATGATTTCCTTTAAATACTGCTTTCAGTATATTATTTAATTTCCAAATATTTTAGCGTTTCCATATAGGAGCCTTGGTGGCACAGTGGTTAAAAGCTCAGGCTGCTAACCAGAAGGTCAGCAGTTTGAATCCACCAAGCGCTCCTTGTAAACCCTATGGGGCAGTTCTGCTTTGTTGTATAGGGTTGCTGTGAGTCAGAATCGACTCAGTGGCAGTGGGTTTGGTTTTGGTTTGGGTTACTTCAATATACCTTACAATTTCCACACTTCATCCTTTTTTTTTTTTTTTTATTATTTTTTAAATACTCATTTATCTTTTAAAAAGATTTTAATGGTAAAAAAAATACTTCTACATTTCTCCCCATAGTTAGATGTTTGCATTTATTAGTACTCTGCAGAATACTTGAACGGAGTTCTGTGCAGATCTGTGGAATTCTCTGTCTCTGCAACTCTTCCTTTCTGGTACTCTGCCATGCACACTGTAGTTGTTTTGGTCTCTTTGGACTCTAGGCTACTTTTCAACTCCAGGAGTTTTCCAGTCTCTGCCTGGCTGTGCCATGGTCTAGACTCACTCTCAAGGAATTAACCTGGGGCATTCATGGACTCAACTTCATTTGTTTTTCTGACTGTCAGGGATCATTGTCCTTCATTGCCTGATGTCCATTATTTTGAAACCATGCTTCTATGTATTTTGTGTCATTTTTTAAGTTGTTTTAATGGGGTAGATTTAGTTCCTCTTACTCCATCTTGGCTGGAAGCAGAAGTCCACTTTTTTTTTTTTTAAAACCCCTCAGCTGCTAACTGAAAGGTTGGTGGCTCATTTCCACACAGAGGTGCCTCAGAAGAAAGATCTGGCAATCTGCTTCCAAAAAATCAGCCATTGAAAACCCTATGGAGCACTATTCTACTCTCACACATTGTGGGGTGCCATAAGCTGTAATCGACTCAGTGGCAACTGGTTTGGTTTTTGGTTTAATTATGTAATAAAATATCAACAGTTACACATCTGTCTCATTCTTTGTTAATGACAATCAGTGGTATTGTATGGACACACCAAGTTAGTTCCTAAATTGATGGATATTTTGGTTTGATTCTAGTTTACAATTTAAAAGTGTGGAAATATTTCGGATAGAAGTAAAAATGCTACATCAAATAAAATTTACATTTAAAAAATTTATGAAAACTACAATGCCAGAGAATCCACTGATATATAGTCCCATAACTCCGTAAGAGTACCTGTTCTCCACGCCCTTGCCAGTTCTGGGTTTTAACAAAATTTAGCATATTAACTAATTTTAGGCTAAAAAAGTTATAATTTACATTTTAAAATAGGTGAGATTTTTCAAGTATTTGCTACTAATAGTTCTTTTTCTGTGAACTGCCTTTTTGTATAACAATAAAAACAACAACAGAAAAATACAAAAACCAAACCCGTTGCTGTCAAGTCAATTGCTACTCATAGGACGGTAAAACTGCACTATAGGGTTTCCAAGGAGCGGCTTGTGGATTCAAACTGCCAACCTTTTGTTGAGCAGCCAAACTCTTAACCACTGTGCCGCCAGGGCTCTGCCTTTTTGTATACTTGACCTATTTTAATATCATATTTATCTTATATGTTACAACTCTTCATATAGAAAGAAAATTGTTTTCATATGCATTGCAGATTCTTTTCCTTACAGCGTATTTTTGACATAAATCTTTTTGATTTTTAAGTAGTACAATTTTTTTTTTGTCTATATGATACTTAAGTCTCAGTTTTTTCATGTTTCAAATGGGGATTATAATAGTTACGAGGATTAAATGTGGTTATGCATAAAATCCCTCATGTGCAAACAATCCAGGAAGCTGGACCATATGAAGAATGGGGCATCAGGATTGAAGGAAGGCTCACTAATAACCTGTGTTATGCAGTGACACATTCTGGCTTGCTGAAAGTGAAGAGTGCTTGAAGCATTTACTGATGAAGATTAAAGACTACATCCTTCAGTATGGATTACACTTAAACATAAAACAAAAATTCTCACAACTGAACCAATAAGCAGCATGATAAACAGAGGAAAAGATTGAAGTTGTGAAGGGTTTCATTTTACTTGGATCCACAATCAATTCCCAAATGAAGCAGCAGTGAAGAAATCAAACAGTGCATTGCATTGGGCAAATCTGCTGCAAAAGACCTCTTTAAAGTGTTAAAGATACCACTTTGGGAACTAAGGTGTGCCTCACCCAAGCCATGGTATTTTCAGTTGCTTCACATGCATGTGAAAACTGGACAATGAATAAGGAAGACCAAAGAATTGATGCATTTGAATTATGGTGTTGGTGAAAAATATTGAATATACCGTGGACTGCCAAAAGCACAAACAAATCTGTCTTGGAAGAAGTACAGCCAGAATGCTTCTCAGAAGCAAGGATGGCAAGACTATGTCACACATACTTCGTACATGTTTTATCAGGAAGTATCAGTCACTGTAGAAGGACATAATGCTTGGTAAAGTAAGGGATCAGTGAAAAAGAGGAAGACTCAAGGAGGTGGACTGACACAGTGGCTACAACAGCAGGTTCAAGCATAACAGTGGTCATGAGGATGGCGGAGGACCAGGCAGTGTTTCGTTCCGTTGTCCATAGGGTCGCTGTGAGTCGAAATTGACTTGGTGGCACCTAACAACAACAGATGTATAAAATGTATTTTCTACAAACTAGTTCCTCAGTTAATGTAAATTGATGTGCACTGTGTGTAGAATATCCAAGTTTTATAGCTTTAGGTCCTATGTTAAAATATAATTTTCCACTACCTTTTTATGAATTTGCTGTAGTTACTCAGCTCTCATTGATTTCGTGCTCCTTCTTTTTGTTAGCTCAATGAGACTATAAAACAAGAAAGGAAATTTGTGAACTTTTAATGATGTTTATCACATTTCTTTAAAATAGCTTTTTCCGTTCTTCCTAATTTGGAAGTTTTTGTAGTTCATTTCAGGTGTTCATTTCTGCACTCTACCATCTTGTCAGTGTGAAATCTTTGTGAAATAATGGACCTGTTGCTTAGGAAGACAGAAACATGGAATGATTGCAGAATGACATAAGGCAATACCCAGTATGGAAAAACGTTAACTTTTTGGTTGCAGATTTTAAATACAAGGAAATTTTAGGCAGTTCTGTCTTTAGTAAGTTAACTAAATGAAGACGTGTAACTGGATGACTAATTGAGATCCTATTTGTGAAAATAAGTTGTTAGCTTTTTCCAAGTTGGATTTTAGTAGTTTTTTGAAAGCACTGATTGTAAAATTGTCAAAACTCAGTTTACATTGTGATGTGGCTATTGAATTCACTATCATTTGCTTTCTTAGATAATTACAAGTATACTTTTAAAAAATATATAACTGGTTGTTTATAATCAACATGTTATTGAAAAAACTTTTGGTTTTTAGATTTTGATTTTTCTTAAAATGTGGTATGTACGTAATGCTAGGGTATTTGTATCAGAATTTCAATTTACAGACATAGTATTTCTACTAAATGACTGCAATGTGTTAGAAACTAGTTCAGAGATAATTTAGACAGAGTATATGTATGTTCCTTGAGGGGCAGGTACTTTGTCTTATTTATTACTACTCCATTTTCAGCAGTGTATATTACATAGTGCATTCTTAGTAAATATTTAATGAGTGTTGAATTGGCTTCATTTTATAATCTCACAAGCCATTTGTCAATAAAAAGATAAGTACCAATTTTATTGCACAACAGTCTTCTTTCTGTTTGCTGAAGATGTAAAAGAAGTATTGTTTTCCAGGACCTTATATAGTTGAGGAGATAAGCCCACAGGGTTTTAATTTTAATTAAGTGCCATATTGCTATAGTAGGAGAGATTAGTTTTGGTTGGAAAGATCCAAGTAGGTTTCATGAAAGTAAGTAGTGGGGTGTGACCTGTGTCTTGTAGATAAGAGGACAGAGTAAGGAGTATACAGTGAGAGAATATGACCAAACTTGGTGGAGACAGGATGACACAATTCATGGCCATTAAACAGGGAGCTGAATAATTTGGCTTTGAGGAGCACCGAAAGTAAAAATACATAATTTAAATATGTACATATATTTAATCCACAGGAAGACAGGAGATGAGAAAAAAAGTAAAAGAACAGGTCAGAAAGCAAGCTTGAATTTTGGAAGCCTTAAGAGAGGCTCTTAGGGAGTATTTCTTTGAGTCTTTAAACAGTTTTGGGGAGAGGAATTGTCCTTGATTATTTCAAGTAGAGAAAGCTCCAGTAATAGCTGTGAGGAGGAAAACTGGGACATGTTGGAGATGAGTAGTTTGTTTGGAATGTAGATTGAAGTAGAGTAGAATGAGACAAAACAAGAAAAGTAGTTTGGGCCATAATATGGAGAGCTTTGAATGCAAAGGATTTTCAGAGAGGACGTTTGAAGATTTGACCTGCTTTCTCGTAAGTATGTTTAGATAAACTTTATTATTGAATTTTGTTGTATATGTTTTGAAAACTACTATTGTAGTTTTTTTTTTTAACTAGTTTTGTTGAGCCACACTGTTGACTAAGTATGGGCTATTTTAAGGATTCTAGTCCTGATTTTTAATGAACTTTTGAAAAGACTGAGGATTTGTGATTCTGAATTCCTCTAATCGACATAGTTCCGCTTTCCTTAATTTCCCAAAAATTTACTTTGCAGTTTCATACAGATAGTTATGATATTCATAATATGACTGGAGTTTTAGGTTAAGACATAAGTATTTATTGACTGTTAAGAGAAATATTCATTTATTCAGTAAAACAGCCAACTTTTATTATACTTATTTCCAGTTCCTTCTATTGTTTGTTCAACTTAGAAAAATGAACACGTGGTAATGGTTGCAAAACTCAAAGAATGTAATGAGTGTCACTGAATTGTACATATAGAAGCTGTTGAATTGATGTATGTTTTGTTTTGTATATTCTCAACAACAACAACAGAAAAACCCTGAGTGATGTCTGTAAGCTCCTGCTTGGCTTTTGTTTGAATGAATTCATGAGGTATTTTCTTAAAAGATTTTGTTTTTTCTATATTTTACATTGATCGGGCTTGAGCCACTGCTTTACTGCTTAATGCGTGATTATGGACAAGTCATTTATTCTCAGCCTTCTTTTCCTAATTTATAATACAGGGATGATTATTTCTAACTCAAGTGATTGTTGTGAAGATAAAAAGAAGACTCTAATGTAGGTGGAGCGGTTTAGAGTATCTCTCACAAACACAGTGCAACTGTATTGGGGTTTTAAATACAAAAATACTACTTTTAAAATTTTGGACTGAAATGGACGCTTCTAATGTGGAAGTATTTAAGGAGCACGTCAATTATCCTGTAATCTCTAATGCCGATAACTTAATAGCATATTAAAATACATATTGAAACTTCTTGTAGATTAGCAATTTTTTTCTGAGTTTGTAAATATTCTGATTTATTTTTAAATTTCATTATCATGTTTTCAAAATATATTTATTTGGTAAAATAAATACTCAGTTTTAGATGGCTGTTTATCAGTGATCCTTGATGTACTTTAGAAATGAATGCTTTTTTCATATTCTTTTTCCTAGTATTTTATGTCTCGGTAACTCCCAGAAAGGAAATGATCAGATATGTGTGCACTTTATATATACAAGTGTTGATTTACAGTAAATCATAGAAATAACTTAAATGTAAAATGATAAGGAAATAAATTACTTGGCTACAGGTAACTAATAAACCGTAGAAGTGTTTTCTAAATATTTTAATATAATGAACTAAAAACAGTGTTTTAAAAAAATGCTGTATATACAGTTTATATGTGTTCTCAAAGCTGGAGGGAAATACACAGAGATGGAGTTGTTTTCTCCTGGTTGATCAGGTTAATTTTTTTTTACTCTTTTCTATGTACTCCAAATTTCCCAATATCATTTATTTTATAATGAGATAGAAATTATTAATATTGTTTTGATAAAATTCACTTAAACATGCAGCTATGTAGTTTCTGTAAAAAAAGTGTAATTTTGTATCCTAAATAATGTCCATTTCAGATTGATTGTTTAGTAGCCCTTTGTTTCTATTATAAAGGAAAAAATAATTATTAAAGTACTGAGAAAATTACCATTTAGATGATAATTAGAAAAAAACTTCCATGAAGTTGTGCTTTTGTTTGGTATTTAGTTTTAATATACGATCATGTGTGGCATAACACTCATTAGGGCAACGTCCAACTGCGTGTATGTCTGTGGTCTCATAAGGGTACGACAGAGTTCAGAAATTCTGGTTGGAGAATGGGACGTAGCGGATTTAGGCGTGTCACATTCAACAATCAGAATGATCCTCAGAAACAAAGAAAAAATTCCCCAAGCTGTTAAAGGATCGGCTCCACTGAAAGCTACAAGGTTAACGAAAATTCGAGAGGGACCTGTATCAGATATGGAGAAATTGCTAATGACTTGGATTTAGGACCAAACACAAAAGTGAAGCCCTCTCAGCATGTTGATGATCACTGCTAAGGCACGAAGCTTGTTTGAGATGCTTAAAGAAAAAGCGGGACCAGACTACAATATTGAGTTTTGTGCTAGTTTTGGGTGGTTTACACACTTCAAAAACCATTTTTTGCTGCAAAGTGGTGAATCTGTGAATGCTGATGGGAAGGCAGCAGAATAATTTGTTGAAACCTTAAACTAATTGTAGAGAGAGGTTATTTGCCTTAGCAAATTTTTAATGTGGATGAAACCTCCTTATTCTGGAAGTGAATGCCCGAAAGGAGCTTCATTCATAATATGGTATTCACACAACGTCCAAATCACATGGCATCCTATTTAACAGAACGTATCATGTATGATAAGCAGCGCATGACCATATACTTTTAAAAATGAAGTGTTTAACATAAAAAAGGCACCTTTTCTCAAAGTGTAGTCTGGGGACCCTGAGTACCCCTTACATGCTTTCAGTGAGTCTGCAAGGTTAAAACTATTTTCATAATTAATAGTAAGACATTGCTTTCATTTACTTGTAAGTGTACAGTAAGAGATTTTAAATATAGTATTTTTCATAAAATAACATTAATGTGTAATGGGTTTATTATTAAATGAATTTAAAGTATTATAAAAGTTTCTCAGATGTGATTTCTAATGTGGTGAGTACTGATAGAATATATCCACATAAACAAATGCTCTTTGGAATTCTCTAGTATAAATGGTGCTGTAGAAGTATAAAGAGTGTAAAGACCCAAAAAATGGAGAGCCACTGATGATGATAATACAAGAACACCTGTTATGATTGAATTGTGTCCCCCCAAAATGTATGTCAACTTGGCTAGTCCATGATTCCAAGTATTGTGTGATTGTCCACCGTTTTGTCATCTGATGTGATATTCCTATGTTGTAAACCCTACCTCTGTGATGTTAATCAGGTGAGATTAGCAGCTTTTATGTTCATGAGGCAGGACTCAATCTACAAGATTAGGCTATGTCTTGAGGCAATCTCTTTTGAGATATAAAAGAGAGAAGCAGCGAGCACAGAGGCAGGAGGTCTAAAACCACCAAGAAACAAGAGCCAGGAGAGAGAATACTGTGTCCTTTGGACCCGGGGTCCCTGTGCTGAGAAGCTCCTCACCCGGGTAAAACTGATGATAGGGACCTTCCCCCAGAGGCAACAGAGAGAGAAAGCCTTCCCTTGGAGCTGGCACCCTGAATTCGGACTTCTGGTCACCTAGACTGAGAGAATAAATTTCTTTATTAAAGCCATTCACTTGTGGTATTTCTGTTATAGCAGCACTGGATAACTAAGACACATATGTACCAAAATACCAGTACAGATGAAGAATCCCTCTTCGTATATTTTCCCCACCCTCACCCCAGGTAGCCACTACCCTGAATTTGGTGTTTACCGTTCCCTTGAAATTTTCGATGGTTTTATTGCATGCATATTTATCTTATGTGATCATGTGGTTTTGTTTTGCATGTTTAAACTGTACATGCTCTTTTACTGTATGTATTCTGTAATTTGCTGTTTTTGTTTGATGCTATTTTTGGTTTTTTTTTATTCCAAGTTTATAAGTGTAGCTCTAATTCATGTTTTCATTGCCATGTAGTGAATGATTATATGAATATACCATTACCCTGTTGACAGATAATTAAGGTTGTTTGAATTTTTTCCTATTACAAACTGTTGGTATGAACATTCATGTGCATATTTCTATATGTATCTAAATTAGAGTTTCTCTAGAAGTTGAACTGCTGGATTATAGGTAGATACTACTGTCAAGTTGACTCCAACACATCGCTTGTGTACAGCAGAACAAAATGTCATCTGGTCCTGTGTCATCCTCATGATAATGTCAGAATCTTCAAGTTCATCATTCTGGCTGTTGGGCCAATCCATTTCACTGAGGCTTGGCCTCACCCTTGCTGGCCCTCTTCTCCACCAAACATGATGTCTTTCTCTAATTATTGATTCCTCCTGATGACCTGTCCAAAGCAAAGGAGTCAGACAGTGTTCTGTTGTGATCTGTAGGTTTTCGTTAGCTAATTTTCAGAAGTAGGTCTCCAGTCTTTTCTTCCTAGTCTGTGTTAGTCTGGAAGCTCCACGGAAACCTGTTCACCATGGGTGACTCTGCTTGTATTTGAAATACTGAGAAACACACAAGGTACCACAGTATGACACTGACAGAGGATGGGCTGGATTACAGGATGTATCTGTTTTCAGGTTCACTGGATATTAACATGTTGCTTGCCTAAGTAGTTGTGCTAATTTATACTCCATCAGCAGTGTATGAGAATTCCTGTTTCTTTATATTCTCTCTGATAATTATCATGGTTGGACTTTTTAATTTTTGCCAATTTGTTGTCAATATAATGTACATGTAAATGGTTTCTTGTGGTTTTTAATTTGAATTCCCTATTGCAACGGTTAAGTACTCAGCTGCTAAATGAAAGGTCGACACTTCGAGCCCACCAGCCACTCTTTGGGAGAAAGATGTGGCAATCTGCTTCCATAAAGATTTCAGCCTTGGAAACCCATAGAGCAGTTCTGTGGTATTGCTGTGAGTTAGAATCGACTTGTCGGCAACAGGTTTGGTGGTTTTTGGTTTATTATTGACGTATTTTATTAGTTCATTGGCAATTCATGTTTCTTCTCTGTTAAATGTCTGTATATAGGGTATTGATTTTCTTTATGTAGTTATGCATTTTTTATGTAGCTTATTTTTTTTCTTACAGATTCATATGTTTTTTGTATTCTGGATACTAATGCTTTGTCAGTTATGTGCTGCAGATAATTCCTCTGCTGACTTCTTTGCCCTGTTTGTGACTTTTTTTTTTTTTTTTTTACTTTGGTGAATAGAAGCTGTAACATTTAACCTTAATTTTATGTTTTTCTTTTGTCTTAAGATTTTTAAATTTAACTCAGTGGCTTACGTACAGTCTTGTGGATTTTCTTCTGCAAGTTTTAAAATTTTGATTTTCATGTTTAGGGCCTCATTACACCTGGAGTTTACTTTTTGGGTGCAGGGTGGTAAAGGTTTATTTTTTTCCCTTATGAGTACCAAATTGCGTACCCACTCAGTAGAATAGTTAATTTTTTCATCACTGATTTGCAGTATCAGTTTAGTCAGGTTTCCATATATGCATGGAACCGTTTCTGGGCTATCTGTTCTATTTCATTGTCCGTTTTGGTACCAATACCACAGTGTCTTAATTACTGTAGCATCAAAATGAGTCTTGGAATCTCATGTAGTGGATTTCACAGCTTTGTTCATTAAAATTGTTTTGGCGTTTTTCTTTACTGTATGTAAGGTCAGTTGGTTAAGTTCCATGATGACTTTTTGGGTTTTGATGCATTAAATTTTTAAGTTAATTGGGAATCATTGTATTTATAGCTTTAATAAAATGGCAGTGTTTGCTTGAGTTCAAAGGCGGGAACTATAACATTTCTTTGAGGAATTTCCCATTTATTTTCTATGATATTGTCTTTAATTATAAAAGACATGCTTAATGCAGAAAACTTAATGCAGAAAGGCAAAGAGGAAAGTAAATAAATCACCACTGATCCCACTGTCACAGCTAATCGTCGTTGTCTGTTCTTCCCATAATTTTTCCTATGCAGTAGAAGGATTTTAAACAGCTTATATGTAAGTAATTCCCATGCCTTTTGAAGGGGGATCAGGAGGTGAGGAATGGTGATACTTTGATAAGTAGTTCCATTTCTTCTAAGGTTATTGGTTTATTTAGTGATTTAGCATTTTCCTAGAAAATTAGGTCTTATTGAGAGTTTCAAATTTCTCAGAATTATATAGCATTTTAAAATTTTCTCCTTTTATTACTAATGTTGAACATTGTGTTTTCTCCTATTTATTGATTTGTCTTATGAGAGATTTATTTTATTGGTCTTTTCAAAGAACCATCTTTTTATTGTTTCATAATTCACAAATTTGTGTTTTTGTCTTTTTCTGCCTTACATTAGATTATTTTACTGTTATATTTTGGTCACTTTAAGTTGGATTCTGAACTCATTTATTTTCTTGTTAAAAAATCAGTGCGTTCAAGGTTAAGAATGAGCAATTATTATTGTTGCTTTGACAGTAATTTTTGGCAGTGAGAGATCTCTTTTTTTAACTTCATTTTAGAAGTTTCAAAATACACAAACGTAGAGGAAGTGAAATCATAATGCACTTCTTTTTCCTTCCTGTTGGGGAATAGCGAATCTCAAGAGATTATTTTACATCATCCCCAAATACTTCAGTATCTATTTCTAACAAACTTTTTCTCTGGAAAATAGCTTTGATACCATTATTATACCTAATAAAATATAAAATAACTTCTTAATATCATCTAACCTTCAGCAATTTTCAAAATTTCCTGATTGCATAAAAGATGTCTTTTACCTTTTTTTCCTTTTTGAATTTGGAACCAAGGAAAGTCCACATATTAATGTGGTTTATTTCTCTTCTGTTAAGCCTTCACCTATAACAGTTTAATACCTGCCCGTCTTGTCTTCCCATTTCTTTGTTAGAGAAACTGGGTCATCTGTTCTGCACAGTCCCACATTCTGAGTTTGGCTGATTGTATCTCCATGTTACCATTTCATATGTACCTCACATTCTCGGTATTTCCTGTAAACTTAGAGGAGGCTTGATCAGATTCAGATTTATTTTTGGCAAGAATTGTATCACACTGGGACGAACATAATGTTAACATTTATTTATCAGTTGGTTCAGATATTGTCAGCCTGATACATCCATTAGAGAATATTCCATCATGCTTTTACCTAATGGGTTTTAGTAACTATTGATTGCATAATTTAATTGGGTATTATAAAAATGGTGATATTCTTATCATTTTACCCCTACCTATATTAGCTAGAATTTTTCTATTTAAATTTTTTTCCAGTACCTATTTGATCATGCTAAAGTACACTTTGTATAAGAAAGCAGACTAGATTTGTCCTTTTGTGTCTGACATTTCATTCAGCATAATGTTTTCAAGTCCATCCATGTTGTAGCATATGTCAGAACTTCTTGTTATGACTGAGTAAGGTTCTGTTATATGAATACACCATTTTGTTTATTCGCTTATCTGTTGAATACTTAGGTTGTTTCTACCTTTTGGCTGTTGAATACTGCTACCGTGAACATTGGTGTACAAGTATCTGTTTGAATTCCTGCTTTCAGTTCTTTTGGGAGTGGAAATTCTGAGTCATGGTAATTTTATCTTTAACTTTATGAGAATTCTTCAGACTGTTTTCCACAGTGGTTGTACCGTTTTACATTCCCACCAGCGGTGGATGATGGTTCCAGTTTCTCCACATTCTCACCAACACTTGTTATTTTTCATTTTTATTGGATATTAGTCATCCTAGCAGGCATAAAACCAGGGAACGCTGGTGGCACAGTGGTTAAGAGCTTGGCTGCTAACTAAAAGGTTGGCACTTCAAATCCACCAGCCGCTCCTTGGAAACCCTGTGAGGCAGTTCTCTGTGTCCTGTAGGGTCGCTATGAGTTGAAATCTACTCAACAGCAACAGGTTTTTGGTTGGTTTTAGTGGGCATGAAGTGCTATCTTATTGTGGTTTTGATTTGCATTTCCCTGATGTTTAATATTTTAATGTGGGGTCAAACATAGCAACGATTGTGAGGATGGTGCGGAATCCGACAGTGTTTCGTTCTGTTGTACATAGGGTCACTGTGAGTTGGAACTGACTCGATGGCACCTGACAACAACAATAACAATGTTTAATGACATTGAGTATCTTTTAATGTGCTTGTTGGCCAGTTGTATATCTTTGGAGAAATGTCTATTCAAGTCCTTGCCCATTTTTTAATTGGATTGTTTGTCTTTTTGTTGTTATGTTGTAGAAGCTCTTTATATATTCTGGATATTAAACTCTTGTCAGATATATGGTTGCCAAATGTTTTCTTCAGTTCTTATGAGTTGTCTTCACTTTCTTCATAAAGTCCTTTAATGAACAAAAAATTTAATTTTGATGAAATCTAATTTGTCTGTTTTGTCTTTTGCGCTCAAGCTTTTAGTTCGTATCTAAGTATCCATTGTTGAAAACTAGGTCTCAAAACATTACCTTTTTATTTTCTTCTAAGAGTTTTATGGTTTTAGTTCTTACATTTAGATCATTGATCCATTTTTGTGTTAATTTGCATGTATTGTCTCAGGTATGGGTACAGGCCCAAGTTCATTTTTTTACATGTGGTGATCCAGTTGTCCCAGCACCGTTTATTAAAGAGACTATTCTTTTCTCCATTGAATGGACTTAGCGCCCATCCGTACAGTGGAATTAATTGACTGTAAATGTCTGGGTTCGTTTCTAGACTCTCAGTTCTATTCCATTGGTCTATATTTTTATCCTTATACTAGTACAACACTGTTTTGATTATTGTAGCTCCATAGTATGTTTTGAAATTAAGAAGTGTGAGTCCTCCTACTTTGTTCTTTTTAAATATTGCTTTGACTATTTAGGGCCTCTTGCAGTTCCGTGTGAATTTGATAATTAGCTTTTCTATTTCTGCAAAAAGGCTGTTAGAATTTTGATAGGGATTGTATTGAATCTGTAGACCATGTTGAGTAGTATTGGCATCTTAACAGTAGTGTGTTCCACTCCATGGCACAAGATGTCTTTCCATTTATTTAGGTCTTCTTTAATTTTTTTCTGCAATGTTTTATAGTTTTCAATGGACAAATCTTTCACCTGCTTGGTTAAAGGTATTCCTAGGTAGTTTATTCTTTTAGATGCTATCGTAAATGGAATTGTTTTGTTAATTTCTTTTTCAGATTGTTCATTGTTGGTGTATAAGAACACAACTAATTTTTTTGTGTTGATCTTGTACCTTAAAATTTTGATGAATTCATTTTTTAGCTCTAGTAGCTTTCTTGTGAATTCTTTGGAATTTTTTATATATAGGATCATGTCATCTGGGAATATAGTTTTACTTTTTTCCTTTCCAGTTGGATACATTTTATTTATTTTTCTTGCCTAATTATTTTGGCTAGAACTTCCAGTACAGTGTTGAACAGCAGTGGTGAAAGTGGGCATCCTTATCTTGTTGATCTTACAGGGAATGCTTTCAGTCTTTCATCATTGAGCATGATGTTAGCCATGGGTTTTTGATAAATGCGCTTTATTATGTTGAGGAATTTCCTTTCTCCTTCTAGTTTGTTGAGTGCTTTTATAATAAAAGATTGCTGGATTTTATGAAATGCTTTTTTTGTACCAATTGAGATGATCCTGTGGTGGTTTTTCTATTAAGGTGGTATATTACATTGATTCGTTTTCTTATGTTGATCCACCCTTGCATTCCTGGGATAAATCTCACTTGTGTAATTCTTTTAATATGCTGTTGGATTTGGTTTGCTAGTATTTTGTTGGGAATATTTGCATCTGTACTCATAAGGGGTATTGGTCTGTAGTTTTCTCTCATTGAATCTTTTCCTTAGGTATCAGGGTAACACTGCCTTCTTAGAATGAGTTACGTAGTTTTCCCTGGTCTTCAGTACTTTGGAAGTGTTTCAGAAGGATTGGTGTCAATTCTGTAAATGTTCAATAGAATTCCCCAGTGAAGCCATCTTGTCCAGGACTTTTCTTTATTGGGAGGTTTTTAATTACTGATTTCAATCTATTAATTTGTTATGGCACTGTTGAGATTTTCTGTTTCTTCTTAAGTCAGTTTAGGTAGTTTATGTGTTTCCAGGGATGTGTTCATTTCACTGAGGTTATCCAGTTTGTTGGCGTGCAATTATTCGTAGTAGTCTTTTTATTTATATAGTGTTAGTACTAAGGTCCCTACTTTCATTTCTGATTTTAGTTATTTGCATTTTTTTTAAATATACTGTGGTTATTGATTTTCTTTTCATTTTGTGTTTTGCTAATATTTTCTCCAAGTTAGTAGCTTGCCTTTTCACTTCTTTATGTTTTCTGATGAAAAGAAGTTATTATACCTTTGTATTCTAGTTAGAAATTATTTATATGTTCCCATTTTTTCTCCACCTATTTTTATTTTCCCCTTGTTATGGATGTCTTCCATGTTGATTGTTGGAAGTCTTTAAAGCAATCCCTCATAACTCTTAAGTTTTCAACTGTTATTGAGATACAATTTCTTATACAGAAATTTTGTGGCCACTTTTTAGTAGAATTTGTCATCAGTGTTTTCTTTTATGGCTAGTTTGCTTTGTGTTTTAATTTTAGAAGTCATTACTTACCCAGCAGTCATAAAGATATTTTCCTCTAAAATTTAAAATTTTACCTTTCAAATTTTTATCTAATACATCAGAGAGTTATCTTTTTGTGTATTGTATTTGATAGCAATTCAGTTTCATTTCTTTGCCCTTGTAGGGATAACCGATTAAATTAAAATCTACGTGCCATTTCTTTTATATTACCAGTAGATATATCTTAGGGTAAAGGCTAAGTGCTTCTAACAAAATGAAGAGTAGAGGGGCATAAATGGCCTACAACTTTTATTTCTTTCTTATAAACAAAAAGTCCAGTTAGCCTAGGAAAATGGAACCACTGGGCTCCATGAGGTTATTCACTAGGCCAACTTTTTCATCTTTTTGCTTCAATATTCCTTTGACTTTTATAATTATTTGCATGGTTTGATAATGTATAATAGTGCCATCTTTTTTTCTCTTAATTATTCTCATCTGAGGTTTGTCTATTTTGTAGTCCTGTTTAGAAAATCAGCTTTTGCTTTATTTATCCTCTCCATTGTATCATTGTTTTC
The DNA here is from genome assembly GCA_030035585.1 of Dugong dugon. Taxonomy (NCBI): domain Eukaryota; kingdom Metazoa; phylum Chordata; class Mammalia; order Sirenia; family Dugongidae; genus Dugong; species Dugong dugon. Next base: position 133,471,653 of record CM057462.1, read on the forward strand.
TCTAGTGTGTATTTTTACTGGTTGTATGAATTAGTGCTTTCCTCTTCTCTGGTAGGTAGGTGGCACTCATTTCTTCCTGGCAGCACTTAATGTACAGCAAGACCAGAAGCACGTGGTTGAGTACTTTCCTTCTACATGCAGAACCGTGTTCTCTTCAGGAGTCTGATATTTGCATACTTGCCCCATGTCTTTCTGTCATCGTTCCATAGGCTGACATCTTTAGAGGGAAGTCCTTGGCCAGCTCTCAGTCCTGAACCCTAGCAGAGCCCAAGGACTCTTGTCAGCCTCAACCTTCAGCTCTTACCTGCCTTCCTGGCAGCTCCAACAGCTCTGTACCTGTGAGTAATAGGTGGTAGTTGGATTGGAGAATTATGATGGACAGGTTATCCAATAGCCAAAAGAAGAAAAAACAAGAAAATTTATATCACTAGAATGAATGCCACGTGTCCATTAATCTATATTTATTTTTCCATTTATCTTTTTAAATTTATTTCTCTCCCTTGATGATTGACATATAAGTTGTCTCCTGTGTCATCATTTTACTAATTGATTTTTTGGTTACTAGTTTTTATAGGGGGAAAGTTTCTGTGATGAGATTTAACAAAGGACATCAATGTCAATTTTAACATTTTCTTTTTTAATTGATTCTGGAAACCCTGCTGGCGTAGTGGTTAAGAGCTACAGCTGTTAACCAAAAGGTCAGTAGTTCAGATGTTCAGATGACATCTATTTTAAATGAATTAAGTTAAAAGATACATATACTGAGTAGAGATTCTGATTCTGAGTTTAAGTACCACTAATAAGTCAGCAGCCACTAGTGTTGAACAGCCATCAGTTGCTTTACCATTCATTCGATTTTATATCTTTTTCAAAGTAAAACAACTAGGCTGAGGTATTCAAAGTAAAATTGTTCCATCATGTTAACATTACCAGTAATGACTGCAGAATCAGTTCTTTTGTGCATAGTAGTGGTAGATATTTTACTCAGTGGAAAGGCAAACATAAATGTTTTATTTATTTATTTATATTTTTATTGTACTTTAGATGAAGGTTTACAGAACAAATAGTTTCTCATTAAACAGTCAGTACACATATTGTTTTATGACATTGGTTAACAACGCCACCAAATGTCAACACTCTCCCTTCTCAACCTTGGATGATGCTTTTTTTTTTTTTTTTTTAATGAAAATATACATAGCCAAAGTTACACCATTTCAAAAGTTTCTACATGTACAATTCAGTGACAGAGTTACATTCTTCCAGTTGTGCTGCTATTCTCACTATCCTTTTCCAAATTATTCCATCACCATTATCTTCAACTCACTGCCCCCTAGGCTTTCCATTAAACCTTTTGAGTTGCTGTTGTCAGTTTGATCTCACATAGAAAATGTTTTATTTAAAAAAAAAATTAAATTTATCAAAAACTTACTCATTACTAAGTTTTGTAAATGATCATAAAATTGCAAGTAATTTTTCTTTAGACTTAGTTAAGAAGAGTGTTACACTTACTCTTAGCAGCAGATATGAAACTTTTGATAGAGTTTGGGGTGGGACTAGAATGTCCTACATACCACACATTAGAATGGCAGGCTTTCTTTTATACTTCAGTAGACCCAAAATTTCTCACCCCTCTTCTTCCAGAATTACTTGTGATCCACTGAGGTGGAAGGGTTTTGACTCAAGTAAGCAAGCATCTAAATAATAAAATGATAATACACATTTGAAGAGATGAAATACACTGTTTGAAAACTGGGACAGTCAAAGTGTTTGCTGAAACTAAAGGGATATTGAAAATCTTTAAAAGAGTTATGAATTTTGGCGAGTAAGATGTTAAGGATCTCTCTCTCTTTTTTTTTTTTAACTTTTAGAATACTTAGTCTGGAATTCTATTGATTTATTACGTAGGAGCCGATTTTATCCGCTCTGTATAAGAAATTTTGCAGTGGTTAATAGCTTGGCAGCTAACCAAAAGGTCAGTTTGAGTCCACCAGCGACTCCTTGGAAATCCCATGGGGGAGTTCTGCTCTGTCCTGTAGGCTCACTGTGGGTTGGAATCAACTTGACAGCAGTGGGTTTGGTTTGGTTTATGGTGGGGAGCTAACTTTGTTTTTGTGCATGGAGTAATCTGACTTCAGTTATTTGATCCAAGGACAGAGACCAAAAAAATACAGCAGTTGTTAGTAATAAAAACCAACATTCATTCACTTAATCAAAAAATATGTGTGGATCCTGTGCATGATTGAACTCTTATAGAGAATACTAGTGAGGTGGGCCAGGCACTTTGCCTGGTAAATACTTCTGTGCATTATCACATCTAATCCTAAAGGCTGTGATGTAGATGTTATCCCTGTTTAAAAATGAGAAAATTAAAGTTTAGAGTGGTTTAAGTAATTTACCAAAGTTATGTAAGTGGGAGCTGGACTTCACAGCCCTTTTTCTTAATACCATATTACATACTTTTCATAAAAACATGATGAAAATTAGGAAATAATTGTTATTGATAGTGAACTGATAATATATAGCAGTGGTGCTTAAACTTTAGCATGCATTAGAAGCCCTTGAAGAACTTGTTAAAACTCAAGCCGCTGGACTCCAGCCCCAGAGTTTCTTATTCAGTAGGTCTGGAGTGACTTGACAACATGCATTGCTAATGGATTTCTAGGTCTAAAGCTGATGATCCTTTCCAGGGACCACATTTTGAGAATCTCTGATATAAAGTATTCTATTTGTGCTCATCACGTCCTTATACAACATTAGTGTTGAATCTTCTATACCTTGGTAAGATCTTAGACTTGATGCAAATATAATATGGCTTGACACTGTATTTATTTGTCTCATATTTGTATTTCTGTGAGCATTTTATGTTAATGAGCAGAAAGCTTTTAAAACATTTAAGAGAGATGATCTATGGAGATGTATTTGCTTCAGTTTTTCATATTTTGTTGTAACGCAACTCATTAATTATGAGTTTAAGCTCAAATTAGCATGCAGCTTATGGTTAATTTGAATTTTTGGGGGGGACCGTATGAAATGCTTTGACATCTTTTTTATATATTTTTGATGGTTGCATTCAACTTCTGTGTACTGATTGGCTGTTTAAATTTGCCAGTATTGATTTAGCTATTTTACGTATTAGTACCTGTGTATGTAAATATACACATTTTTAAAATAGGCAAAACAGTTGATGTAGCTATTTTAAATAATGAGTCTATTCATATTTTAGTAAATATACACATATTTAAAATAGCTTAAAACAATACTAATTGGTTTGAACAGCTGTGCAGTTCACAGAACATAGTTATTTTATAACTGTTCTCTGGAGTTTAGGACGTGATTCAAATCTCTTTATATTGACAGAAATTTTTCATTCTATAGATTTTGCTTTTAATTTTCTAGCCACTGAAGTGTATACCTGACTGTTTAATTTTAGTAATGATGATGCTGTTGTCCCACTCACCAGTATGAAGTTTAAAGACCTGAGTTACCTGGATGAATAAAGGGCTTTGTGGGGATGGAAGATTCACAGAACATTTCTGAGAAAATCCAGCTCCTGTGGGATTAGCTTGTTTGTAAAGAATTGGGGTGGCTTTCCAAAGCTTTTGATTATGAAACAATCTTTTTTTTTTATATATTGTCTTTTGAACTTGGGTGAACTGTTGGCGTTGAGGAAAGGGAGAAGAAGGATACATAGGAAGATGGAGGGATGAAGTTAATTTTGTTATTTTAAGGTTTGTTGTTAGAATAAAATTTTAAGTGTCCCCAGTAGTATAATACTTGACATATGCTTTTCAGTGAATATTTGAAAAGTTACAAATTTGTGACAGGCTTTCAGATTAAAATTTTACATTTAAAGATTGCTTATGCTAATTTGTTATGTCTTTATAGAGAGGATCTGACGAACTACTCTCAGGAAGTGTTCTCAGTAGTCCAAACTCTAACATGAGCAGCATGGTAGTTACAGGTAAGTGTTCTGCTCTCAAGTCTGTCATTATTTGCCTTTTCGTGGGGCAGAATGTTAAAACTGAAACTTCGTGCTATGTGTTGACATGTTTTAAGTGAAATTCTACTAGAGTATACATGTGCCAAATGAAAACTTTGAAGTTGGTGACTTCTGTAGGCAAGTAATTCTGTTTGTTTTTGTAATTACAAAAATAGTCTTTTCTCTGTCATGTTACAAGCCTGCTCATTCACTCCCTTTGTACTTTTATGTTTAGTTTTTGTGTGTAGATGTCATAGGATTTTTTGATTTTTAGTATTTCTTCTCTAGCCCATGAACCCAGAAGCACAAACTGTGAATAACAACCAAATGATTCAACTACGTAATTGTTTTCTTTCTGTGTTTTTACCTTTTCTCTTAGTTCTTTGTGGTAACAATATTTTAATTCTTTGAATTGTCATCTACTTGGAAATTTGAGTTATTGAATCTACAAGATTAGGAGTCCTTAAATTATATATGTCTGAAATAACATTTTTGGTTGTTTGTAATGTCTGTCTGTGTAAACAAAAATAGACAAGTTTAGACCATAGTTTCATGGCTGATGGGCCCAGTTTTGTATCTGTTTATTGCTATTGTTAATGAGTTTATCTTATAACCCTACATTCCACATTGTTTCCCTGAAACCAAAAAAGTTCCTTTTTTTTACCTTTTCCTGAATTAGTTGCTTGATTCATTGATTATATTGGGCATCAAAAGAATCAAAAGATCAGAAGGTGTTTTGACTTCCTGTAAGTAGTTACGGTGTATGCATAAACTCAGGCACACACATATACATCCTTGACAGTTCAGTTACTAAAAATTATAGTGAAGTACTTACCAAATACAGCGATAATGATGTACTTACATGTGAAGATGAACCTGTCAGCACATCATTACAGATTTTTCAGTGTCGTGGTTACAAAGCAAAGTAACTAGGCAATGATGTACCATGTACATGTACCATGTACCAAATAATTGAACAAACAGGTTAAAGTGTTCATAATTCTGCTTTGTCAGTATTGTTTTTCTTTTAGATTGTATTTATGATTGATAGGGAACTATTTTAAAAGTTAGTATGCAGGGCTGTGACAGAGTAACTGGTACCAGCCTTGCCTCTCTCCTCACCAAAAAAAAAGAAATCTGTAAAACTGAATAAAAATGTATGGGGCAGCTGTTGTTTGGAATTGATAGGCAGACAGTGCAAGATCATGATTCTTGAGAAAAGGGAAACACGAGGTGAGTGTGATGATCACTCCAGCTTTCTGCTTTGGAGTACTGTATTTTTACTCGAATAATGGGTGCCTTCTACATTTGTTTGCCAGCCACACCCTTCTCCTCCGTGAGATATTTTCGCAAGTATGCTGTACTAATTTTTTATAGCAACATGTAAAAAAAAAAATTGGCATAGTGACACTTATAAAAATACCTCATGGGGGTAGGGCACAGTTGGCAAACAAATGTAGAAGGAGCAAGTTATTTGCGTAAAAATAGGCTACCTTATTGCTGTGTGGCACAGAGGAGTAAGCCCACACAGATCACGCAGATCTCATTGAGCTGAAGAGGCTGAGATTGGAAAGCAAGGGTGCTCACACAGCAGGAATTTGTAGGGTAAGGTTCTGGAGAAAAGTCGTCCAAGGGCTTAGACATAGGGCAGGCAGGGGGGCAGAATTTGGTATGAGGAGTCATGTCATTCAGAACTTTGGATAACAGCTGGGCTGTAGTACATGTACAGGTTGAAACAAGGTCTATCAAATTGCCTGCTTTGGGACTGAGAGCTAAATGGGGATACCAAAGGTTGTGCAGACATTGGCATTCTGGGAAGCCAAAGTGGAGGCATCTTGCCGAGCACCTCAAACATTTAATTTACACTGCAGAAAAGCCAAGCTTTAAGACAAAAGATCACATCCTATAGTTAACATGCCATAATAATAAGTTAAAAAAAAGTGAAATAGTCTTAACTTGACAGGATCCGAAAGATTCACCAGTACTTGGATTCCCTGCAGAAACAAAATGACATCCCCTAAGGAAGATGACATGATTTAGGCTCTTTACAACTATCACCCACAATATCCAGCATACAATCAAAACTTAAAAATTGTGTGATGAAGCAGGAAAATAATGCATGAACTAGAGAAGAAACAGTCAATAGAAGTATATTGTAAAATAACCTAGATGCTGGAATTAGCAGACAAAGACTACAAAATGTTTTTGTAGATATAAATGAAAAGATTGAAATGATAAGGGAACAGATGGGGGAATGTATTAAGAAAGAAGAGAAAACCAATTATGAAGAAAGCACATGGAAACGCTCTAAGTGAAAAACAGTATTTGAAATGAAAAATTCACTGGATGGGATTAACAGTAGATGAAGACAACATTAAAAAAGGTTAGTGAATCTGAATAGAAAATATATCTGTGGGACAATCAAGCTATCTGACATATATGTAATTGGAATCTCAGAGGGTAAGGAGACAGAGAATGGAGCAAAAAAAATTTTGAATAGTAATGGCCAAAAACTTCCAAAGTTTGAGGAAAAATCCTAACTTAGAGTTCTAGGAAACCTAGTAAATTTCATATTGGATAAATAAAAAGAACCATATCTAGGCAAGTAATAGCCAGAGTATCAAAAACTAGTGATTATAGAGCAAATCAAGAAACAGCCAAGAGAAAGACATTTAGCAGTAGACATATTACCAAAACATACATACAAACACACACACAACCAAAAACAAAAAAGTTGATTTCCTAAAGTCGAGTAGAATGATACCCGATAAAAACCTAGATCTGCAGAAGTAACAAAGAATACTGGGAGTGGTAAATATGTCCCTAAATAAAAACAGGCTGCTGTTATTCTCTGATTTTGTTTGAAAGACTCTAAATAACAGTATAAGTATAGTAGCACTGTATTATGGGACTTATTTTATGTGTGTCTGTATGTAAAATATAACAGTTAGCACAAAGAGAAGATTAAATGGACTTTTGCAGTTGTAACGTTCTTATATTTTACCTAAAGTGATACAATAGTAACCTCTAATAGATTGATCATTAAGGTTGCATATTGAAATCCCTAGCACAGCATCTTAGTAAACTACAAAACAGTTAAGTACTTGACTGTTAACTAAAAGATTGGCGGTTGGAACTCACCCAGTGTCTCCATGGAAGAAAGACCTGGCGATCTGCTCCCGTAAAGATTACAGCCTGGAAACCCTATGGGGCAGTTCTACGCTGTCACATGGGGTTGCTGTGAGTCAAATCAACTTGACAACGTCTACCAACAACATAGCTAAAAGCCAGTAGAGTAAAACAAAGTTAGGAGGACTAAGACTCCTGTTTTCAAGAATTATCGTGAAACTACGTTCATCAAAACAGGATCATATGACATTAAGAAGATAAATAGATCAATGGAACGGAGTAGAAAGTCCAGAACTAATCCCACATATATATGGACAACTGATTTTTAAAAGCTGCAAAGTGAGAATTTAGTGGAGAAAGAATAGCCTTTCAACAAATGGTGCTTTAACAACTGGATATCTGTATACTCCTCCCTCTTAAAAAAAATCTTGGATCCATACTTCACATCATATTTTAAAAACTCCTAATGGACCCTGGACCTGAATGTAAAACCTAAAACTATAAAATTCCTAGAAGAAAACATAGGAGAAAATGTTTGTGACCCTGAAGCAGAGATTCTTAGAGATATGACCCCAAAAGCACAATCTATAAAAAACAAGTGGATAAATTAGGCTTCATCAGAATTTAAAAATCTGCATTTCAAAAGCTACTGTTACGAGAATTAAAAGACTAGCTATAGATTTTCTCTTTGCAAATCTTATAGTTGATAAAGTACTACTATCCAGAATAAGTGCGTGTGTGTGTGTGTGTGTATGTATATACTAAAACTCAACAATAACGTAACAAACAACCCAATTTAAAAAATGGGCAAAGTATTTGGACAGATAGTTCAGCAAAGAAGATAAACACGTAGCAAATAAGTGTATGAAAAAAGATGCTGCACATCATTAGTCATTTGTCGTCGTTGGTAGTTGCCCTTGAGTCACCTCTAACTCATGTTGACTTTATGTATAACACAATGAAATATTGCCTGGTCCTGTGCAAGACTAAGCTCGGATTATTTGGCAGAAACCATGCAGGCAAGAAGGCAATGGGATGACATATCTAAAACCTTGAAAGAAAAAAATTTCCAGCCAAGAATAATATATCTTGCAAAACTCTCGTTCAAATATGATGGTGAAATTAGGTTGTTTCCAGATAAACAGAAATTAAGGGACTATGTAAAAACCAAACCAAACACAAGAATTACTAAAGGGAGTCCTTTGATCTGAGGACAAACAACATCAGACCATAGGCTGAATATAGGACGCAGGATTGTACTAGCCAGATACCAGCCTAGGAAATGAATGCTTAAGGACTATGCAAAACCAAAAGAACTACAACAGGGAACCAGAGAGGTTAATCTGTAAATGACAACAGCATCAGAACAGTAAAAGAGGGAATAAATGGTATAGGTATAGAACCTTCTAATGGAGAAGAAGGCAAAGTGATACCAGGTAATAATAGACTGGTTCAAATCTAGGAAGATAAGGGTAAATTTCAAGGTAACCACAAAGAAAGTCAACAAATCTACTCATCAAAGAAGAAAAACATAAAGTCTCAGTAAAAACAAAACCTACAAAAACAAAAGAAATGAAAAAAAAAATCCACGAACAGAAGGAACTCAGCACAGGAGAGTAAGAGGAACAAAGAAAATGTCAGCACCACAAAAAAAAGCACTACAAAATGCAATTCCACTCCTAGGAATATATCCCAGAGAAATAAGAGCCATCACACAAATAGACATATCCACACCCATGTTCGTTGCAGCACTGTTCACAATAGCAAAAAGAAAATTCCGACTCATAGCGACCCTGTAGGACAGAGTAGAACTGCCCCATAGGGTTTTTAAGGAGTGCCTGGTGGATTCGAACTGCCGACATTTTGATTAGCAGCCGTAGCTCTTGACTACGCCACCAGGGTTTCCATACACACAACAGCAGAGGTGAATCTTCAGATAATTATGCTGTGTGAAAGAAGTGAGACAGTAAAGAGGGCATCCTGTATGATTCCATTTATATAAAACTCTAGAAAATGCCAAATAATCTGTAGTTAAGAAAAGCAAATCGGTGGCTGCTTGGATTTTGAGGTGGAGAAGTGTAGGAGGGGATGGATTACAGAGGATCACAAGAAGATTTTGGGGTAATGAATATGTATACTCTGTTACTAGTAATAAAGGTTTCACAGGTGTACTATAGATAACAAAGATTATCAAATTGTACCTCAAAAAGCTGTTTTTTGTTGTTTTAAAGCCTGTAGAGTAGTTAAAATGGAATACTATCAAATATTCCATTAACCCAGTGCAATAGAAGAACAACATAAGACAACTAGAAAATAAATAGCTAGAAGTTAAACCCAATAAAAATCCCAACAGGCTTTGATAATTTTCTCTACTTATTTGATCTATGTGTTGTTCAGAATTGTTTAGTTTAATTTCTAAATACTTGGTAATTTTCTATGTTTCTTACTGTTTTTGATTTTTAATCAGAAGCTATTTTTATACACAAATAACGTGTACCTTCTACATTTGTTTGCCAACCTCTCCTTCCCCCTGCGAGGTATTTTTGTGAGCATTGTTATGGCATAGTGGTGCTTATGAAAATATGATATATAAGCTTTCAGTCATTTGAAATTTATTGAGACTTAGAGTAACTGAAACAATTTTGAAAAAGAAAAGAAAAAGTTGGGCAAACATACACTATCTAAGACTCTGAAAACCTGTAGTAATCACAGCAGTTTAGTATTAGCATGATTACTGTCATAGATTAATGTTCAGAAATAAACTCATACTTAAAGTCAATGGATTGTTTACGAAGATGCCTTAGTGGGGAAGGAAAAGTTCTTTCAACAATGGTGCTAGAACAACACCACCAACAAAAAAGAACCTCAAGCCCTACGTATTATACGAACCAAAACCAAACCTATTGCTATTGAGTTGATTCTGACTCATAGAGAATCTATCAGACACAGTAGAACTACCCTATAGTGTTTCCAAGGAGCGGCTGGTGGATTTGAACTGCTGCTGACCTTTTGGTTAGCAGCCAAGCTCTTAACCACTGCGCTGCCAGAGCTCCAACACTGCGTATTGTACCGTATATAAAAATGAATTTGAGATGAATTATATTCCTAAATCTAAAGGTTACTATATGAAACTATTAGGAAAAATCAGATTATATTCTCAACCTGCGGCTGTATGAAGATTTCTTAGAAAAGACACAAAAAGCACTAACCATAAAGAAATAATTTATAAACTAGATTCTATTAAAATAACTTCTTATCAAAAGACATTGTTAAAAAAATGAAAAGGCAAGGCATAAATTGGGAGAAAATATTCACAATACATTTATCTGACAAGGGACATATTTAGAGTATATAAAGGACTCTTCCACACCAAGAATTAAATACAGGCAGTGCATTTTTTAAAACTGGGCAAGATAAGGTATATAAATGTTTAATAAACACATGAAGGTACATTAGTCATCAGGAAGAAAAGCAATTTAAAATCACTCTGAGATACACTTCACAGCCACTAGAATGACTAAACAGATTGACAGCACTGCATGCTGATGAGGATGTGGAGCAACTGGAACTATCTTCCATTGCTGTTGAGAGTGTGAAATATAAAATAGTTAAGAAAACCATTTGGCAGTTTCTTACAAACAAACATATGCTATGACCCACTGCTTCCAATTCTGTGTTTTTCTCTATTGAAAACATGTTCACTACAACCCAAAGCCATTGCCGTCGAGTCAATTCCATCTCCTATCCACCCTATAGAACAGAGTAGAACTGCCCCATAGGGTTTCCAGGGAGCGGCTGGTAGATTTGAACTGTCAATCTTTTGGTTAGGAGCCTGAGTTCTTAACCAGTGTGCCACCAGGGTGCCAACGTATATCACACACACGCACACCCGTTGCCATCGAGTCAGTGCCAACCCATAGCGACCCTATAGGACAGAGTAGAACTGCCCCATAGGGTTTCCAAGGACCAGCTGGTGGATTTGAACTGCCAATCTTTTCGTTAGCAGCCAGAAACTTACCTGCTGCGCACAAGGTATGTTGAGGAGTGCTAAGTATGCTTAATGTACATTATGAATAAACAACGAATCTAGTCTTTTTGTAATGATGGAATAAAATTCCTTAAAGCCATGTTGTATGATAAAGAGTTTACATGCAATGTATGTATTTATTTTACCTTTGTGCACAGAGGAAACATTGAATTGTAAGGTTTTTCTATGTTTTTTTTCCAATAGTATGAGAGTTTTCATATGTTCTAACAGACCCCAATTTGAATACTGTTTACTTTTGAGAACAAATAGGATCAAAGACCTTTAAAAACTAGTGATTATATTTGCTTGGATGTATATATCATACCGTTGTGCTCCAGATGTCTCAAAAAGGAACTTTTGCAGGCAGTGTTACAAGAACACTTTCCTAGATGTCAAATACAGAACAGGATTTTCTTCTTATATGCCATCTTCTGGCTTTCTCCAAAATGCTTCTTCCTAAACTTGATGTTTCCATAAAATTCTGTTTCCAAGAGCATCTATCTCAACAGCCTTTTCTTTACCTATCCAGAGCGCCTTTCTCTATATACCTGTTATATCTCTATATACCAGATGTTTTGTGGGGAAAAAAAAGATAAGAAGTGAGAAAAATCAATATTATTAGGAACAATCTCAGGTAAATATCTAATAAATTGATACATCCAGACTATTTTGTAATAAATCAGTTCCTTCTTTAGGAGAAATAAAAATGAAATATTTAAAAACACAGTGCCCCAACTGGCATCGGAATTGGATTTTATTGCAAGGAATTTGTAACTGGCAGTGGGGAAGAGGCTTAACAGTTTTAAGTATTATGGTCTGTTTAATTTTTGAGTTATTTCTTCTATAACTGTGGAAATGGAATATGCATTTAAGTATATGTATTTCTGCCAATGTTATTTGTCATTCCGTAAAATAGCTCGGCTTATTATTATTAAAAGTGTGACGTTTTGCTTTATGTGAAGGAACTGAAATCATTCTATAGATTTTGGTGCCTGTACTCAGAACTCTGGAATTTTCATTTTAATTTTCACAGATATTTTTGGTGTCTCATTTTGTTAAAATGTTTTTGAGAGAGTATTCCAGCACATTGTTCGACATTTTGAATGTTTATGAGAATTATAACAACATGTCTTCTTGTGCATATAGAGGTAATGAGAGCTTTCCTCTATTTGCAGTTGGTGTTTTCCCTTCATCCACCTCATGCCTAAGGCACTTTAAATAACCATGCTGCTACTCAGAAACCCAGAAAGGTATATCTAGCTTTTACAGTAAGCCTAGTAGGGCTTTTTGGGTGGTAGCTGTTGGAGTTAACTAAATTGCCGACAGAATAACAGAAGCTTTACTGGTTCACTCTTCGTTAGCATTTGTTTTCCCATATAGGCATACAAAGAGTACCGGCATTTATTTTTCTTTTAGCTTAGATTCTTTTTATTTATTTGTTTATTTTAAAGCCAGGAGCTTCTGTAACCCTGTACTTTGTTTTGAAGTCTTAACTAAAATTGTTTAGAATTAAAATTGCTTTGACTCAGTATCGTGTTTGATAAACAGGCACCGGTCTTTTGTAAATGTTTGAATTTGAATGTGGGAAATTCAGATTGGGAAATGTGGTTGTACTTAGAATAAATGGAAGAGCTTTTGTCAGATAGCCAGTTTTAACTGGACATATGAAAGTAAGAAGTTTTGAAATGTCGCACTTCAGGTTGGTACATATTTATAAGTATTGAGTCAGAATATTGGAGAATGAGTTGGACTAAAATAATAGATTTACAAATAAAATGATGAAGTGATTGTTGAAACCTGGGCACTGGAGTGTTTATATGAGCAAGAAAAGATAGGAAGGAGTTTGAGATCAAAACAGCTTGAGAGAACTCAAACCAATTTGGGGAATGAATGAGTAAGCTGAGGATTCAAAGCAGGTATCAAATGAGTCAGGGAAGTAAGAAAACTAGAAATGGAAATTATTAGAGGTGCTGTGAGTATAGAGTGATATCACTAACAGAGGGGATTTACAGTTGCTCGACTGTTGATGGATTTGGTGACTTAAGTCACCCACGATCTTGGTGAGACTCATTTATGTGAAAACTACAGGTAAAAGCCAAAACTAAAAAAATCCATTGCCGTCAAGTCGATTCTGACTCAGTGACCCTATAGGATAGAGTAGAACTGCCTCATAGGGTTTCTAAGGCTGTAAATCTTTATGGAAGCAGACTGCCAGATCTTTCTCCCGGAGAGCAACTGGTGGGTTTGAACTGCAGACTTGTCAGTTAGCAGCGGAGTGCTTTAACCACTGTACCACCAGGGCTCCTGGTAGGTAAAAGCCAGTGGAGAACAAAAGTCAGAGGAGAAAAATGATGGACTGATTGAAGGTGAAAATGTGGGTTTTAGAATTGAGGCAGAAAACCACTTTTGAGTTTAGAAGAAAGAAGTATTAAGTACAAACACTTTAAAATTTTCATCTGCTTATGGTTTGTGAGTAAATGAACATCTCCTGAAGCAAAAGGCTAAAAAGACTATATAAAATAATATATGGGGAATAATGTAATTAAAGATCTCTGGTATTTATATACAGCTTCTGTGTATAAGCATTACTGTGTGCCTTGTTAATTGAGCATACTTTTAAAATCATCTTAATTATTGGTTTTACATACCCAAACCAAAAGTTTTTGGGTTCACCTGGTGAATAGAAGGGGAAGGATCATTAAAAAAGCCCACATTGTTTTGTTTTTGTCTTCTGAAGAATCATAGATCTGTAACTAAGACAACCTAATCCTCCTCACTTCTATGATAGAGTAATAAATGGTCTAGGTGTTCTAGAGACTGAGAACCCACACGTTTTCACTGCAGTCCTTCCAGGGATGGAATTTTTTTATATGTGAAAATAGGTTTAGTTGTGTGATTAAGGAAGTCCATAATCTCCCAGTTTCACGTTCTTACAGTATCAGTTATTTAATATGAAGACATTCCTAATATTTAAGCACTAAGGTAAAGTTAAAAAAAAAAAAAAAAAAAAAAAAACCCAAACCAGTTGTCGGCACGTTGATTCTGACTCGTGACAAACCCATGTGTTTCAGAGTAGAATTGTGCTCCATAGGGTTTTCAATGGCTTTGATCTTTCAGAAGTAGATTGCTGGATTGCCAGGCCTTTCTTCCATGGCACCCCTTGGTGGATGCAAACCACCAGCCTTTTGGTTAGTAGCCCAGTGCTTAACCATTTGTGCCACCCAGGGACTCCTAAGGTAAGGTGGTGATACAACTCAGCAACCCATATGTGCAGAGCAGAACTGCTCCATAGAATTTCCAAGGCTGTGACTTTTTGGAAGCAGAATGCCAGGCCTTACTTCCAGGGTGCCTCTGGGTGGGTTTGAACTGTCAACCTTTTAGTTAGTAGTCCAGTGCTTAACCATTTGCACCACCCAGTGACTCCTAAGGTAAGGCTAACCCATTACTGTTGAGTCGATTCCAACTCCTAGCTACCCTATGGGACAGAGTAGGGGTGCCCCATAGGGTTTCCAATGAATGGCTGGTGGATTTGAACTGCTGACCTTTTGGTTAGCAGCCGTAACTCTTATTAACCAGTGCCACCAGGGCTCCAAGGTAAGGTAAAGTTGATTTAGTATCAGGTAATATCAGGTAGTGTGAAGAAAGAGTATAGATTTTGATAGTTACAAGGTAGCTTGCTTGGTCTTCGGTAGAAGAGGACAGATCTACTCTAGACTATCATATATACGTATGTAATGTGGAGTTTATTTTTGAAACCCTCCTATAGTGTACTGGCTTATGAGCACAGGCTATGGAGTTATACTCCCTGAGTTTTAATCCTTTTATCCTCTTCCTTTCTTCACCACTTAGTAACTGTCAGACCTTGGACAGCTTACTAGCTCCTTATCTGTAAATGGGTTAATAGCAGTCTTAGAGTTGTGAAGTGCCTAGCAAATAGTTAACTTGCAATGAATGTTAAATATTAATGCAAAAGAAAAGTAGCATTGTTTTTTTCTGTATTTCTCAAAAAAGAAAAAAAAAAAAAGACAATGGTATTTTTATCTTATTTTTTGACTATCCAAAGTATCTCACTTCCTAAATTATTTAGCTCTCTTCTTTCTACCCACCGTCCATTCCCCAGAAAATATCCAGCACAGATCCAAAACAATAAACTAGCCTGTTGTCTTAATGATAGCCTTAGACTTCTGCCTTTTGGCAATCATGTTCTAAAAACCGTTTGAAAAGGGAACTTTTCTTCCCCCATATCCAATTTAGGGTAGTGTCTTTGTTGTGATGATTTTTCTTAAACCTATCTCCCAGAAGGAGAAGGACAGATTAAATTAGGAGAAACTGAAATTTGCTGTTTTGAGTATACCATAACTCACTAGTGTCTCCATTGGATTACAAAGTATTTGTCATTGTGCAGACAAAGCTTAATGAATAAGAACAACAGACTATCAGTTTTTTTTCTATACTCAGATTGCTTTACCAAGACAAAGGCCTTAGTCTGGCATCCGAAAAATATGTATTTGTATGCTAATGATATGTTTTAAGGCCTGTGTGTTTTTTCGTTCCTGCTTTAACTTTTTTCAATTAATACACTAATATTGATGATGATTTTGTTATATAAGATGCCACAAAATAGAAAGTACAGCATCTTTCTTTGTGATAAGTTCAGATGGCTATGCATGCACACATCTTTCTCAGTTAAAAGGATAGGTAGAGAGCTTTCTTGTAGTTTTTCATATTGCTGGAGTGATGGGGAGGTAGCCAGAAAGATTTCCTTGGTTATATGTTCAGAAGCCAAAACTTAGCACTCTTCTGTACAAAGCCAACTTAAGGATATTTGAAAGTGCTGGCCATTCAGGTATGTAAATTTGAGTGAAACTCAGAGTAAAATAAAACTTAAGTATAACTCAACAAGTAAATTATCAAGTGAGTTCACATATTATTATCTCCTACAGATACCGTCTCTGGTCATCCAATAAAGATACCACACCACCCTCTTGCAGTCTTCAGCGAAGGCGCTTTCTATCACATCACTGTGTTGTGCTTTCTTCATAGCACTTTTACTGGAAGAAATTAACTTGTTCATGTATTAGTCTACCTTTCCCACTAGACTATAGGAGAAAATCAGGAACTTGTTCATCTTGTTCATTGCTTTACTCCCAGAGTCTACATCAGTGCCAGACACATCATTAATACTCGATAAATATTTAAAGAATGAGTGAGTCAATGAATTATTTTTCCTATGTTAGATTTTATTCATCCAATTTTAGGCAACCTGAACACTACTGTCTGAATCTAGATACTGATTTATAGTAGCAAGTATCCACCATGATCGTGTATCACAATAACTTGAGAGGCTTTGTAGAGATAGCATTCTTGGGTCTAGTCCCTGGAGATTTTCTAATCAGAAGATTTTGATGAACACCAGGTTTACAAATCACAAGTTTAGACTTACTTGAACAGTATCATTTGAAGCTAAACATTTATGGTTTAACTAAGAATTACTTCATATATGCTATAAAATGTTATATTTTTGTTGTTCTTATATGCCACCTAGACCATTTTGACTCATTGCGACCCCATGTGACAGAGTAGAACTGCCCCATAAGGGTGAGATTGAATGAATTTTGAGGTCACAAAGATCAAGATGATTTCAGAGTTGTATGGATTGTGTGGAATGTTTGGGGAAGATCCATGAAGTACCTAAAATTATATGCAAAATGGAGTACACATGAATATGTCTCAGTTTATAAGGGTCTTTTATTTTAGATTCTCAGAAAGACTGTTGAGTCCTCAAAAAGATTAAGAACCACTGATCTGGCATCATGGATAGATTACAAGTCCTTTAAAGAATTCTGTATAAAACATCACCTATTTTACTGCTATCTTTAAAGATTTTTATCTTTGGTGAAGCTTTGGAATGAAGGTAGCTATCTACTTTGTGGATTGAAATATATCAGTTTAGAAATCAGTGTAACAGAATAAGTTGATGAAATTCATGAGTGATTTATAGTATATAGATGTTGATAGTGACAGATATTTAACTAGATTTAAGTAGATAAGGTGGTAATATTACCAATTAGAGGCTTCTTATAGATAAGTCACAGTGTGTATTGACTGCATAATCATTTTACAGCATTGCCTTCTTTGATCCTACTTTTAAGTACAATATTTTCCTCATTGAGCAATTTATAATTTCTCAGGTGTAGTGAAACCTAATTTTTGCCAATCAAAATTTTTCACATTTTTTTCTTCTGTATTTCTGTATAGTCTGTAAGATGGTTAAATTACGTGCTAATTGTGTTCTTTAGCTATTGGACAATTTCTTTATGAAATGTTAGTTTTTAATGTTTTTGCTTATCATTTATTACTTTTTACATGTACTGTTCAGAAACGTATTACTTGACCACAATCTTAACTAGTTGATAAAAATTCCATTTATTAATAATTTGTGGATATATCATTCTCCATTCCTTCGAAAGCCCCGTTTTTTATTCTTTAAGAATGATTCAGGTACACTCAGCTATGTTTTTAAGTTTTTTAAAACTTTGTTTTGTAGTTTTTCACACATACAAGGAAAATTAGTATGTTATTTCATTGTTCATATATGAAGATCACATTTTTTTAATGTCTTTCAGCCAATGGTAATGATAGTAAAAAATTTAAAGGAGAAGATAAAATGGATGGTGCCCCTTCTCGTGTACTTCATATTCGAAAATTACCTGGTGAAGTGACAGAAACTGAAGTTATTGCTTTAGGCTTACCTTTTGGTAAGGTGACCAACATCCTTATGCTGAAAGGAAAAAATCAGGTATACTTCTTTCAGGGCTTATAAAATGTTAAACCTCAAACTACCCAGTAGGTGTAAATCAACTATAATAAAGGGTACAGTACAGTAGGTTAATTTTCTGAAAGAACATTATCGAAGTCTCAAATTAGAATTCTCTTAAGTAGCTTTGTAGGAAACTACTGCTAGGGAGCCAGAATTGAGTGAGTCACCGTAGTTTTCAGAGTCTTACCTTTGAATTCACTTCAGGGCTCTTTTATTGAGGTTGTGGGAAACATAAATAAAATATTTCTTTCATTGTGGGCTCTGTTCCTTATAGTATCAGAAATTAGTAGGGGCAGTAGTAACATCTTATCCTTTAAGTTTTTCCCATGGAAATATTTATCTGATAATATTTGAGTAAATTAGTCATTAATCCTGAATAGTCTTCATTGGATAAGTGTGCCTGTAGCAGTAGACCCAGGTAAATTAAATATGAAATTTAACATCACCTTGAATATAATTAATGTCACTAATAATCTGGCACTTAATGTTTCAATATTTTTCTTTGTATTAAATTATACTGCTTGTCAAATAACTTTGAGATCTCTTGTTCTCTAGGTTAGGAGTGGTAAAATTCTAACGCTAGAAAATGTTTAAATTTGATTTTCTCTAGATTGTGTTGTGAGGAATAAATTTGTGGGGTATGGATGATCATAGTTAGAAAGCAGAAGCAGCATATACTCAGCATTCTTCTGAGGTTAGCTTTAATTGTATACCTAAGCTTGGTAAGGGGTTTCTAATTCTACTTATTAGAACATCTAAATGTAATTTGAAAAGTTATATTCTAGACATTGATTTTTTAAATCAGCTGAATAGATTACGCAGATATTGAAGTTTATTTGAGCTTAATTCATAGTATTAAAATTTTTGTTATTTAAATTGTATTTCAGGCATTTTTGGAACTAGCAACAGAGGAAGCAGCTATTACTATGGTTAATTATTATTCGGCTGTGACACCTCATCTTCGTAACCAACCGATTTATATCCAGTACTCTAATCACAAAGAACTAAAGACAGATAATACATTAAACCAAGTGAGTATGTGTAGGTACATAAATAAAACAGCTTAGAATGTATTAAGAGTCTCATAAACATATTAACAGAAAATAAAATGTTTAACCATTCAGAAGATGTGCTAGGAATTTTCTTATTTTTGAGGTATTTTCTTGCAGTATGTCCCTGCGTGTTAAATATTACACTAACTTAGAAGGAAAGTGTGTGGTTTGTCATTTTCATATGTCTAAAGTATTAGTACTGTATGATTTTAGATAAATAATGTTTTTAAAGTTCTTTTATGGTCCTATTTAAAAGGAATTCTAGAATAACAGCTTAATGTCTGGAAAATCAGAATGTTCTTTTTCTTGCTGCAAGTTAAAATTTTTGTATGCAAACTTTATGAGATAGGACTTAACGAGAATAAACTATTTTTACAACTTGCTGTTTAGACTTGAAGGCGTGAAGTTCAGTGCCTTTGGTTTTTTGACTTTTTATAGGTTTTATTTTCTTGTGGAATAATTCCTATT
The DNA here is from genome assembly GCA_030035585.1 of Dugong dugon. Lineage (NCBI taxonomy): Eukaryota > Metazoa > Chordata > Mammalia > Sirenia > Dugongidae > Dugong > Dugong dugon. Next base: position 133,491,128 of record CM057462.1, read on the forward strand.
AAAAAAATGTTAATGCTTTTCCTGAGAATAACAGTCTAAGAATGGAGAATATATGAATAGATTGATTTTGTGAAATAGAAGATATTCTTTAAAATTAACATATTAAAAAATAGTATACGAATGCTTTTAGACCTAAATGTATAGAACTGCAGTAATGGTAAAATCTGTAACACTTGTAATATCGTTTTTTAGCTAATTTTATCTTTCTGTTTCAGTAAAACGTAAACTCTGTCTGACTTTGTCTTATAGAAAATTTAATGGAAAATAATTCTGCATAGATTTTTAATCCTTGGATGACTTGAAATTATTTTGATAGTTTATGAAAAGTAATCGTTAAGACAGCACTCCAAATCTGTGTGCTGCTTACATGTTCTGCCCAATTTCTAGATAGCCAGGAGGCCGTTAGGAAAAGGACACCAGTAACGAGTATGGATTGCTCCATAAACATCACGTCTTTCCCCACCAGACCCTGAACACACGTTAGCACATGGAAAGTAGCTTTTATTACTTATAAGAATCAGACAGCATATAACAGGAAAAGTTCTATCATGGGCAGTGCCCCTTGGCTCAAAAGCTTTCTAGGCAAAGATGACAACTCTTCGTTGTACACCCCACTTTGGGCCATGAGAGAAGGGCTTAAATGGGACTTTACCTACTGCTTTTTACCTACTGCTTTTCTCCCCCTGGCGAGGTAGGTACACTTAGGTGGACTGTAAGCTTAAGCTGTGCGTGCCCCACCTGCACCGTAGCTGAAAAAAGAGACAAAGAAAACTTCCTTTCCCAGCTATTTTATACCCCAGCCTGAGTGACTAATTGTATCTTTTTAACCCTGCTGACAAACATCCCACTGCATCATGCCCCCCGACTTCTAAGGAGGAGGTATAGTTAGCCCAGAATTTTATCTTCTTAATCTTGCTAACAAGGAGCCTCCGTCGTGCTGTGGTTAAAAGTGCTCGGCTGGTAACCAAAAGGTTGGCAGTTTGAACCCACCAGCCATTCTGTAGGAGAAAAATGTGGCACCCTGCTTCTATAAAGATTACAGCCTTGAAAAAACCCTATGGGGCAGTTCTGATCTGTCCTGTAGGGTCACTATGAATTGGAATCGACGGCAATGAGTTTGGTTTTTAGTTTTAGCCTTGCTAACAAATATCAGGCCTTAGTGGGGGTGGTGGTTTGTTCTGAGGTCTAAAGATGCCAGCAGGGAGAGGAACAGAGGTCTTCTGGCTTGTCTGAAGGACTTGCTCCTCCCAATAAACTTAGCGTTTTTTTAATGAAAGATAGAGCTTATTTTTTTAAAATTTGGTAATATATTTTTTTTGGAAACATAAATTGTACTTCTAAGAATTTATCATGAGGAAATATGCCAGAAGAGAATAGCTTTTTATTTATAATTTAAAATTACATTTGATATCTTGGTTTCATTTTTCTAAAAAATAATATTTTTATTAACAAAATAATTCAGAACACATTCTCCTTTTTAAATATTCAAATGAAAGGAAAGTGTAAAGAATAAAGATAGGGAGTTTATAGATGTATGTGGGGGAGGAGGACTTGTAATTTTAAATAGGACCAGTGAAAGCTCTATTACAAAGTGATACTTGATTAATGAACTTCAAAGAGGTAAGGGAATAAGCCATTTATTCCAGTTTGGATTATTCCAGACAGAGGAAACAATTAATGCAAGGTTCCTTCTGTTGAAAAAAAACTTTTTTGCAATTATAGTTTTAATTTTCAGAAGCCTTTTAATCCTTTTTACATTGCAGTTGGTCATGATTTACAGCTTCCCTCTCTCCTCACTCCCGCCCTGTCTTTCCTCTTCCCCCACCCCCACCCGTGTCTGGCCTCTCTCTGTTTGTGTTTTGGAATGGACAGTTAGGTTTTATTGGACTTGCATGCTTCCCTCTAGGGTAAAGTAATGGATACTAAGTTGAAATTCTTAGATGCCAAAGGAGGCTTTTGTTTGGGCCAACAAAACTTCCTTTAGAGCTTTTTTTTTTTTTTTTTTCCCCCTAAGGAGTTGCATTTTTTTTTTTAATGGTGAGAGTAATAGACTGGGGGGAAGGGGGGGTAAGAGGAGTTCACCTGTTTGTTAATTAGCCATCCTTTCTGTTAATCCCTTTGTTTTCCACCCTATATTTCCTTCTCTGAACTTGCCAGTTTCTAATCTGGAACCTTTTTAAGGTTCCTGTTTCCTCCTTTGCTCTGTGACTTCTGTCCAGTTGGCTCCATTCATTTTCTGTATTCCAGGCATTTGATAAAAATTATTCTCAGCTAATGATGACCTTCCTCTTGTCAGTATTTGCATTTATTCCATTTTATGTTTATTTACAGATATTTTAATTGGGTTTTATAATGAAAAGAGGTAAAAGAATGTCAGCTATAACTTCTTCCTCAACCCTTCATCAAATTACCAAATCCTATCAGTTCACTCCTTAATATCTGCCTAGTTCTTACTGCCCCTCCTGCTGCTTTTATAGCTCAGACACAATCACCTCTTGGCTGTATTACTGCAGCAGCTCTCTTACTGGTCAACTTACTTAACTTTTCCCTCTTGAATTCTTTCTTCCTAGTACAGCCAAGTGTGTATCTTTGTAAAATGCACAGATCTAAGTTACTTTCCTGCAGCAAGTCCTTTTTGAGCTCAGGATTAAAGCATTTTCTGAGATGGCCACTACTCTGTCTTCTTCCTTATTACTGCTCTCACCCTACATGCCTGTGCGTCTTTCCCAGAAGTAATTGTAGATCCTTTAACCTAGTGTAAGGAGCCCTGGTGGTGTGGTGGTTAAAGTGCTTGGTTGCTAACCAGAAGGTTGGCGGTTCGAACTCACCAGCCACTTTGAGGGAGAAAGATGTGACAGTCTGCATCCATAAAGATTTATAGCCTTGGTAACCCTATGGGACAGTTCTGTTCTGCCCTACGAGGTTGCTATGAGTCAGAATCGACTTGACGGCAGTGGGTTTGGTTTTTGCTTTAACCTGGTGTGCTTTCTCTTGATTTTAGTCTTCTGCCTATGCTGCCACTTTTACTTGGAATATTATGGTCTCCCCGTCTTTGAGCTACTCCTTGCTACCCTCCCCATTTCACTTGGCCAGTTGCTAAACATCTTTAGGTCTCACTTCACCTTTTTCTTCCTCCAGAAAGCCATCCTGTGATCCATGAAGAGTGGATTAGGTTTGGATTGTGTGCCTTTAATGCAAATTAAAATCACAGATACTACTGTACACATACCAGATTGGCTAAAATTTAAAAGACAGGTAATACCTAGTGTTGGTGATAGTGTAGAGAAGCTTGAGCTCTCATACATGTAAGTGGTAGGAATGTAAATGGTAGAATAATTTTGGAAACCTTCAAGTATCTACTTAAGCTGAGCATATGCATATTCTTTGACTCAGTAAATCCAGTCCATGTTACATACTTCAGAAAAATGTGTGTATAACAAAAGATATGTATGAGACAATTCATGGTATACTGTATGTAATAGCCATTGATGGCAACAATCCAAATGTTCAGCAGCAGTGGAATATGCTGTTGTGTATTCATTCAGTGGAATACCTCTTGACAATAAGAATGACCAAAACCCAAAACCAAACCCAGTGCTGCAAAGTCAATTCCGACTCATAGCAACCCTATAGGACATAGAATAGAACTGCCCCATAGGTTTTCCAAGGAGTGGCTGTTGGATTCAATCTGCTGACCTTTTGGTTAGCAGCCAAGCTGTTAACTACTGCACCGCTAGGGCTCCTGGAGTCCAGATATGGTAAAAAGAAATTTTTTCCTTATCAGAGAATCTGTCAAAAATAATAATTGGAAATAATAATAAAGACAGTTGTTCTAAAGCATTTAACATGATTTGATTGACAGATTTTCTAAAAAATAACTTTCTTCAATTCTGTATGCGTATTTCTTCATATATCAAAATCTCAAAAATCAGGATCTTAACAGCAGTTGATCTGTAATGGTTTAATTGTTATTTGTCATACATAAAATAATAGTGCAGTTTACAATTAGTGGTGTAATAGATACCATAAAATATGTGGGAAGTAATCCTTCATATTGTATCTCAAATCATTGCTGAAAATGTTGTGGTTTTATACTAGAATACACATCAATTTCTGTTCTAAAATTTTTGGTGTATTATGTTGACAGTAGTATGAAAAAAGGCTTATTTGTGCCCTGAATATTCCTCTTCTAAGATTGTTTTAGAAATAACAAGCTTTATAGGAGTTCTTTTGGATAATTCAATAATCCCCTTGTTGAAGTCTTCCATGTACCTGTTTTATGAAGTGACTAGTGTTTAACTGAATTTCTGTTCTAAGTTTCTGTTTAAAGCATTTTCTGGTTATGTGGATCAGCCAAACTACATCTTCTTTTGAGAATAAATTACATTGCCTATGTTTTCTTTTTGAACATTGGTTCCCAATCCTAGATAGTTGTTTTGAAGTAAACACTACTAGAATTCTTGAATTGCACACAGACAATTATAGGCTTGTAGCAGTTGCTCGAAAACATTTGTTGGGTGAGTATTAAATTTTGTTTAATCTGTGTTCTAGAAAAGAAGTGAACTAATAGTGTAACATGTAGCAAACTCTGTAGTGGCTGTGTTCCTAAAGTACTTACCCTTCCTTTCAATTTATAGCGTGCTCAAGCCGTTCTTCAAGCTGTGACAGCCGTCCAGACAGCAAACACTCCTCTTAGTGGCACCACAGTTAGTGAGAGTGCAGTGACTCCAGCCCAGAGCCCAGTACTTAGAATAATTATCGACAATATGTACTACCCTGTAACACTTGATGTTCTTCACCAAGTAAGTTCAATTTAATTTGCATCTTTACCTGTAAATTAGAGAAATAATAGCCCGGTATGTAAATACTATTTTGAATTTAATGTTTCAACAGATATTTTCTAAGTTTGGTGCTGTATTGAAGATAATCACATTTACAAAAAATAACCAGTTTCAAGCTTTGCTCCAGTATGGTGATCCAGTAAATGCCCAACAAGCAAAACTAGTAAGTCTAGAGATTCTTTTAAGATGGTAATATTTTTCAGTGACATCGATACATACCTAATGTTATTAATATTGATCTAACTTAGCAATAGCATGTAGCCTTATAGATGATAGACATTTGTGTCAGCAAGATATTGGAAAACCATGGTATTTGTCATAGAAAAAGAAATGTTTATTTTTTAAACTAGCTTCAGTAAATAAGAATTTATTCTTATCCATAATATAAAAACCAGTTGTTGCCTAGTCAAATCCGACTCATGGTGACTCTCCCTCGTGTGTCAGAGTAGAACTGTGCTCCATAAGATTTTCAGTGGCCGATTTTTCAGAAGTAGCTCTCCAAGACTTTCTTCTGAGGTGCCTCTGGGTGGACTCGAACCTCCAGCCTTCCGGTTAGTAACTGAGCATGTTAACCTTTTGCACCTCCCAAGGACTCCTATCCATAATATAGATTTATATTATTTTGCATTTTTGTTGATTTAGGTGCAAAAATTTTGTGCTCTTAAGGAGATGGTGGGGTTGTGTTGTACATGTATACCAGCATAAGATCTTAAGTGATTTTCAGTAGTAAAGAGTCTCAGTAATTAACTATTGAGATAATTTGTCTGAAATATCATATCATCACAGATGTGGTTCAGATGGCTATGAAATCCTCTGACTTTACTTAAACTATACTTAATGTTACTTTTCTGTGACTTACAACAACTTAACAAATCAGATTCAACGTAAGTTTTCTTGAAGGGAGCTTACAAATTAAGGTTTTCCACTAATTACTATGTATCATTTTAGAAAGATGAGGAAATTATGTCCTTGTTACCTATATTTTTTTACTTCAGTGAGCTTTAATAAACCCACCCATGAAGATTCCCATGTGAGTTTCAAAACATTTTAATTTTGTATTCAAAGATAGATTTTCTGAATAAGTTTTTAGTCTGCTTTTTATTCACATCGTTTATCTTTTTTTGTTGTTGTGTATGATTGCTAAGAGACTGTTAGAAGAAGCAGAATCTTCCAGTGTCATGGCTACCATTGAAAACTTTATGTCACATCTTTACTTCCAAATGCTTTAATCTACTCTTTGTGTATCTTACTTAACTCTCCCTTTGCTGTGTGTCTGTTTAGCTTTTCTGTGCCGTATTATATCATTGCATATTTCTTCATTATTAAACTTTTAGCTGTCTTTATGTACCCTTGCCTTACCTCCTTTTCTCCATTTCACTCTTCTTTTGACTGTTTTACTTTTAGACTGTTTATGGCCTCTAATATTTCAGTGATTTCTCCAGGTCTAGATTACTTATATATAGCACAGACTATTTTCCTTTATTGTTTTATTACATTTCTGTTCTCCAAATCTCATTCAAGGAACAGAATAGCTTCAAGTAGCACAAAGGATATATCGGTAATAATAGCATAATTGGAATAGTTTAACCAAGTGCCGTTATCTCATGTTTTCTGACCACTTGTCTACGTTATAAACTGAAGAGGAATTTCTCCTGTTACAAGGGGATGCTAAGATTTAAAGAGATAAATTACTTGTCATAATGTACACTATTGTAGACATTTTCAGTCTACTTTTCAGATATATTTTTTTCTCTACATTATGTTGCTACTCACTGGTGCCCACATTATGTAACCTAATCTTAAGTTTTCTTCCTTAGGCATAGGTTAACAATTAAAATTCTTTTTTTCCTCAGAAGGATTGTTCTTCTCTACATGCCACAGCAACCCAACCTCAGAGATATATGATTAGTTACTAAAATCAATGTGGTATGATTTGAGGTGACCAGTAGAGGACAGTCTAGAAGCCATGGTCTCCATGGCATTTTTTACAGCTTCAAATATTTTTAAATATAGTGTACATTTTTCTTGGTGTGTGCTATTTTCTTTGCCATATCCATTGCTTCCCTTCTAATCCAGAGGAAGAGTATTTGTTTATCTAAAGGACCAGTGAAATGGAATTTTATTTTTAATTGTGCTGCATTTGAGCTATCATTTTTATGGGGAGATAGTTCAATGTGTGTCTTATCTAAATTAATCTGTAATTGCATTTATTCTTATGATAAAGGTAAGAGATAGTATCTCCTAACGTTTATTAAATACTTGAGGTTTTCATTTAACCAGTTTACACACAGATAATAAGCATCTCAAAAGAAACCAAGCTTTAAGTATTTGTGAATCTGTACATATACGCACTCAGGCCCCCTCTACAAAGATTCTAAAATTATAATTCGAAGAGAGTAGATCGTTGTTTTGTTAAGTTTTTATTCTGGTATCAGAACTTAACTTCACTTATTAGGGAAGGAAAAAGGAGTTTGTATCGTAAACCTGCTTACCCCATTATCTTGTAATTCAGACTCTTCAGTAAAATTTATATTTTGACAAGTTCAGTCATTTTCCTTCTTCATGCCTGCGTCAGAGTTTTTGAGTATACCTAGAGAATAATACATAAATCTAATAGTTTTATACCAGTTTAAATTCACGAGTATCAACCACAGATATTTACTTTATCCTGCTTCAGAAATCTTACCACATTTTTCTAGTCAACGCATTCTCCTGTATCAGATAGAAATTCCCCTTCCACCATGTCTTTCCTAACTCCTGCTTATGACTTCACCTACTACTTCACAGGAAAAAGTAGAAAGTATCAGATGAAAACTCAATCAGCTTTTCTCACTCTGCTATACCCACACCTATTTTTTCTTCTGATAAAAGGCATAGTAGTTTTTTAGAACTGTATAAGACCAATAAACCCTGGACCCAGTCCTCTTGTGCCTCCCAAGACACTTTGCACTACCTGTCTATCCCATTTCTCTTATATTTTTCTCTATATTGGCTGCTTTTCAACAGTGTTTCAAGCGTGCTCAGGCCTCTCCTATTTAAACTTATCCTTAACTCCATGTATGTCTACATATCACTGTGTCTCTTTTTTCTGTTCTTGTTTATAACCAGACTTCTTGTATAAGGTGTCTATGATGTTTATAGTTCTTACCTCCTTCTCCATTTCTTTACCCACTATAATTTGGTTTCTACCCTCATTTACCCAAATTATTCTTCCTAGTGTATCAGTGATCATTTGGAGTAGCTAAATCCCAACAACACTATTTAGTTCTTAATCATACGTAACCTCTAGGTAACATTTGACACTGCAGACCACTCTCTTTCTTAAAACTCTTTTGGTTTCTGATACATCTCAGTTAGACTTATCCTACATCTCTGGTGGTTTCCCCTTTGTCACATCCCTTCCTCTCTACCTGGAGACTCACCTGCTCCCGCAGCTCAGTTACACCTTTGTGATTCTGATAGTGCTCACATTACTTTCTCTAGGTCAGGCCTTTTCCTAAGAGTCCCAGACTAGGAGCCCAGTGGACCATGGGGCCACCTTCAAACTTAATTTAATCAATCCAGCTCCTTACTTCCCCTCCGCCTCTCCTTAACATCTGGTGTTCCCTGTGTCAGTAAAGTGAAAGGTATGAACATCAATCTAGTTGACAAGCCAGAAAACATGGTCATCTTTTATTCCTTTCCTCTCCAGCCTATCACCAAATCTTACTGAGTCTAGCTCCTGAATTTTTGTTGAATCTTCTTGTTTTCAACTCTTCTGCTGCAAACCTAGTCTAAACCAGTGCTACTCAAAGTGTTGATCTCTGTTGCTAAAAGGAACTTGTGTCACCCTACAAATCAGCACACTTCTGGCTACAGCATGTTTAGTATTGATGTTGATTTAAATTTTGGCACAAACTCCTTATCCTCATGCAGTGTGATGCAGGCTGCTGGTCATGGACTATAGTTTGAGTAGTACTAGTCTGAGCCATCATTCTCTCAAATTTCTACTTCATTGGCTTTCTGACTAAACTCACCACTTGGACATCTTCCCCACATTCATTATTTTTCCACAGAGTTTTAAGAATGATCTCAACTTAAAGTTATATTGCTTCCATTCTTCATGCTCTTCAGTGACTTTTGCCTTAGGATAAAGTCTACAGCCCTAACATGGCTTACAGGGCCTCTATCAATCTTCAGCATGCTTTTCCAGTCTCATCTCCTACCTCTTTAGCTATGCTGGACTTTTTAAATAGCTTGCATGTATCCTGTATTTTCTCTGTTCTGTCAGGCTTTCAATTTGCTATTACATTTACTAGTACTGTGTTTTCTCTTTACCTCCTTATGCCCAGCTCCTGCTTATCTTTCTCTTTCAGGTACAGTGAAACACGTGAGAGCCAGAACTGGACAGGACTGTCTTGCTTTTCTGGGTCTTGCAAATTTTCTGCCTTTGACAGGGTACAGCCTTACCACTTTTCTGTTGCCTGTTTTAATGGAAGATATTTGTGTTTTCCTTCTCTGACAGGTGTCTGTCTTACACAGTTTCCAGCTTTTGCAGGTTTTACTGTATAAGGTTAGAAGTCACTTCTCAGAGTGGTCTTCCATGACCTTTTAACTAGATTAGATCCTTTCCTTTCTTAATTCGTTACCACCACACATCAGACTTACAATTAATATTTGTTAAATGTCTATGTTTTCTTCTGGCCAATTGTTATATAACTACAATATCTGCTTTGTTTTTTTGATACATTCCTAGCACAAGGCCTGGCATGCTGTAGGTAGTAGGGAGTTTTTTATCCTGTGTCACAACTTTCCCAATGCCTTGTGTGCTGCACATCTCTTCCTGCCCTTCAACTAACATTGTGTATCTCAGCATATTATAAAATGAGTTGGTTCTAAACTCAGTTGTTAGATTTTTAGACTTGTTAAAACAATGGAGGCTATGTAAAATTATAGGCAAGCAATAATTTGAGAAGAGAATCTCAAGTTTATCTCTCTGCTTTTAATGATAGTTTTTTAAATGGGTGAGAGATTTCAAAATATCTGTAATTAAGCAGTGGGAATACATTTAGCATGCAAAAAGTACCTTTCAGGTCTTGGGGAAGAGACTCAGTGTTCTCAAAGTATGGTCCAGAGACCACCTTCATTCTTACCATTAAAAATGGGACTCCTGGGTTACCTCAGCTACCAAATCAGAATCTTGGGCTTTGGGGCACAGTTCTCCGTATCTTTTAGAAGGCACTGGTAGTTAGTGCTGTTTAAAGAAGCTTTGAGTGACAGAGCCAACCAAACTCTTCCATATGCTAATTATATGATCTTTGGCAAATACTTTCAGTTAATGGTGTTTTTTCCCCCTTCTTTTAGCATTTTGCTTTTTAAGACAGTAGCAATTTAGAAAAAAGAAGAGTAGTGATAGAGATTTGTTAATGAGGGTTGGGGGCAGGATCCAGTAATTTTCTCAATTTGTCCATTGGTTAGTACGTATTATAGTCCAATCTCTTAATAACCTCTTCAGTCAACAGCAAAAGATAATGTTTATATTGAAAGTCGACCTTCAGGATGATAATTTCAAGTCATAATATGATCATAATTATCAGATAAAAAGTAAATGTTTTATATGATCCTCGTATTTATTAAAATAAGAAAAACCCCCTAATTCCTTTTAGAAAGTCTTGTTTGTTTATTATTGGTAAGCACTTCATTGGACAAAGATAGGCCTTTCTTTGGCTTTCTAGTTGAGGTGTTACGGTTTCGTTGTTGTTGTTGAATTTTTGTGAGTTTATTCAAATACAATAACAGTTCATGAATTGGGCAGCAGCCAAACTGAAAATGACTGAAAGCTCTGAAGAAAAAGTAGAAAAAGTTTTTATAGAATAAATGCGGAAGCAAAGCTAGATTTAAACCTAATTGGCTGGAACTGGTGCTTTGGGTTGAGGGGCTTGTTTTAGCTGATTGGCAACTCCTGATTGGCCATTGATAAATTTTGTTTTGCTTACGGAAGGAGTCAGGCTTCAGAGTTCTGCTGGTTTTTTTTTTTTTTTTTTTTTTTTTTAAATAATATTTTATTGTGTTTTCTGTGAAGATTTATAGAGCAGCTTAGGTTCTCATTCAACAATTTCTACACAGATTGTTTAGTGGAGGTTTTATGTTTTGGAAAAATAGAATTACTTGATATGTAAAAACATCCCAGTCTTTGTAATAATGAGACATATTATGATGGAATCATCATCTTTTTACCTGGGGCTTTTAAAAAATACTTGTTTTATGTCACCCTGAAATTATAACACACAAGTAGAAAATGACTCTCCTTTTTACATTGTAAGAAACACTTTTTCAGGAGCATTTTCTTTTTTTATTAGGAATACTTATATGTAGTTGATTCAGGATAGTGACACTGTATCTTTTGAAAGTCTCTTCTTATGATCATTTTATTTTAGCATACCAGTGGATTGTTTCTCATTATTGACTCCTTCTAGGAGATTGAAAATTAGTAAAAATAAATGTCATAAAATTTTTGCAGCAGTAAAATCATGTCATTCATTCCTTCTTAACCAATTCCCATTGCTTCATGTAATTCTTCGAGAGAACTAATAAAATTATTCTTTTCTTATTTTCTTGGACAAAGATTCTCCTTGACATGTGCTTAATTCTCTTTACCCTTTTAGTGTTTACAATGTGTGTCTTCTGTATTTATATAGTTGGAGGATATTGATGATTGAGACCTTGGTTTTAGAATTTTTAAGACAAATTTGCGTGATCTGCGAGTCTGGGGTTGTTTTACATTGACAATAATTGGTCTGAAGTATTTTATTGATATTATAAAACTATTTTTACGTTCTGAATTTTGATAATTTTTTTCATGATTGCTAAAAATTAAAAGATATTTAAGGAGTTTGGAGATTAAGATTTCCCTGAGCATCTGTTAAATCTATGACCCCCCACTCCAGCAATCTCCTCAAAAAAAAGTTAAGATGTATAAATAAATGGTAACAAACATTGAGGTAAAATTGGAAGTTTTCTTGTGGCTTTCTGTATTTTCAGTCCATATTTAGTGTTCCATTGTGCTGTTTTTAAGTGTGCATTCTATGTCTGTATTTCTTGAGTTTTGATTGTATAATATTTTAACCATAAATCCTGTAAGTATTTACTGTGAAAACTTTTTTCATGATTGTTTTTACTTGCTCCATAAACTTTCCCTATGTGTAGATGCATTTGATTGACCTTTCTGCAAATTATCTTGCATTTTTACTGTCAGAAAATCTTTACTCCAGCAGTATCATTGCATTCCTGATTGCTAAAATGCAGGACTGGTTGTGTGCTACTGTTATTTCCTGAGATTTTGAGCCTGAAGTGAGACTGCTTAAAGTGAGATTGCATACGTATATATTTTAATCTAATTTTTCTTCTTACCTTATTTCTTTGTGGTCACCCTAATTCAGACTGTTGAAAATACCTAGGTTCCTGTTTTCATGCATCTTCACCTTCTGTTCCTTTTCTCTTGCTAACAGATGTTTTTAATTTGCGTCTTATTGTTTGCTGATTTCTCTAGATTTTGCAACATAGGTATACTATGTAAATTCCAACTACGTAAAGGTTTTTTAAAAAATTAAGAGGGGAAAAAGTCAAAATAGAGGGCTTTTAAAAAATTGGCATATATATTCTAGACATTTGGCAGGGTTAACCTTAGTATTGCTTGGAAAGAACTCAGTCCAAAGAAATTACACTGATGTTATTGTTAATTTAGTAATTTTAGGTCAGTATTTTAACATTAATTTGGACAGTGACTCAAAGCCAGGTCTGTTTTTCCAAGATAACATTTTTTCTTTGATAGTATCAGTCACCTAAGAGTGAATTTTGCTCCTTATCTTTTGATACTCATATATCGCACTGAGACATAGATTCTATTACTTTGCTCACATTTTCCCTATAGGAATGCTGCAGAGGTAAATGTATACCTATTTTCAATGCTTTTATTGCCTTTACAGCAGGGTATTAAATTCATAATTGTATTATTCTCACTAATAGAGTTGATACTTGGCTTCCATTCTCATGTGATGGTAGATATCTTGCCTAACTCAAGTGTAATTCAAACCCTGAGAGGTATGTAGTCCCTTTAGTTGGAATTTTCACCAGTACTTGATTGAAGTGGATGAACTTATGTTAAAAATTCAGGAATTATTTTTTTAGGTTAGTTTTTAGCTTGATAAATATATTTATGTAAAACTTAATTTTGTATATTAAGGGAAAGAAGTTTATACTTCCAGAGAGTGGGAGTATTTGAAGGCATTACAAGCTTTATATACATTAGTAGCTATAGAAGCTTACTTGCTCCATAACAAGACACTCATATTTTTATGTATGTTTCAGTTACTTTCCATAGTCAACTATATTAAAATAGTCATACTGAAATAATACAAAAGTTCTCTTGCAAACATGCAGTATATGACCACAAATATTTGGTTTGATCTTAAGTCTACTGTTAATATAGTTTTAGATTTACGTTTATATACCTAATGGATCTTGGTCTAGGTAAAATATCAGATGTGATCTCTTATTTGTCTGCTGTTATCAGAAGTGTTATTTGATTTCCATAGTGATTCATAGAGCTAAGCATGTTCTTCATTTCTGAGCTGTCATATTATTGCAGTAAATGTTGTATTCTTCTAATGAAAAATTAACATTATATTACCCTGTTCTCAGTTTGTTCCAGGCTTATATCCAGCTGGACTAGAAATGGTGACTGTATAGGAGCAGAATAAAACATAGTAATCATAACAGCAGTGTTTGCATAGTACTTTATAATTTACGATGTGCTTTTATTCACATATGTGATTTTTTTTTTTTTAATTTGATCCTCACAGTAACCCTGTGAGGAAGCATGGCAGCCATTATCATGTTTCCAGATTAAGAAATTGAGACTTGGAGAGGTTAAGTAACTTACTCAAGATGACCTAATTGAGTCCAGACTTTCAACTCTATACCTGACACTCTTTTTATCCCAGAACTTCCCTTGGAATGGCATTAGATTTGCAAATTTCCTCAAGTTATTCTGATTCAGATTGAACACCTGAGGTTAAGCATGATACTGATTTCTGTTCAGTTTCGTGGGAATTGCTATTATGCACCATAGTGATACTTATTTCGTTTGAACCAACCTCATTTAATGTGGCATTAAATAGAAGTTAACTTATAAAACTATGCCAATTCATATGAGTACTACCGTCCACCATAAAATATATATATGTGTGTGTATGTATAATGCATGTATGTATAATAAAATTGAAAGTATTGTTACTCTCTAGTGGTTCTACTACTGTGGTAGAACTGACTATGTATTTGTGACCCTTGTTAGTTTTTTAAAATTACACTATTTGCAGCTTTTAAATTTTTTAATTAAAAATACTAGTATGGATGCTTACCTGGTTATATTTTAGATTTAAGTAGCACTTTCTATTAGAGAAGATGGTATTTCGTGGTAACTAACACAGGTCAGAGCCAACTTGACGGCAGCTAACAAATACAGCAAAGTATGATGCATGAAATTTAGTCGTTTTCCTGTTGGCTTTTTTATGTACAGGTTTTCGTTGTTGGGTTTTATTGTCAAATCATTACTTGTTCCTAATTTTCATGCCTTGTTTAAGATTGCTGACATACTTAATTCCCTTTTACAGGCCCTAGATGGTCAGAATATTTATAATGCTTGCTGTACCCTCAGGATTGATTTTTCCAAACTTGTGAATTTGAATGTAAAATACAACAATGATAAAAGTAGGGATTATACTCGACCTGATCTTCCATCCGGAGATGGGCAGCCTGCATTGGACCCAGCTATTGCTGCAGCATTTGCCAAGGAAACATCTCTTTTAGGTATGATTTTTAATGTCTATACACCACTTTTCTCCCATTTTGCCAAATGGGGAAGCACCTGTTAAACTCCAGTAAGTATAATGAATTCCCCATTTTGGTAGTTAACAGATTGTGTTAAGTTTTACAGGTTTTGTTGTTTTCCTCAGGTGAGACAGTGTATGAATGCTGTTAGGAGAAAAACCTAAAATGTTCTTCATAAGTGTAATTAAAAGTATATCCTCTTTATTCTTTTCTACACCCTTACTTTTTGTTCTGTGCCACTCTCCGCAAATAGAAGAAAAGTTCTAATGAAGAAGTTCTGTTGACTTAATGTAATATTTACACTTCAAACTTGATGTTTGTGTGACCATGTGTATATTCTTCAAGACTAACCTGTTTTAATATTACATAGAAACAGTGAAATGTGGGAAGACAAAATATACATATGTCTTAGTTATCTAGTGCTGCTGTAACAGAAATACCACAAGGGAATGGCTTTAATAAAGAGAAGTTTATTTCTTCACGTTAAAGTAGGCTAAAAGTCCAAATTCCAGGCATCAGCTTCAGAGGAAGGCTTTCTCTCTCTGTTGGCCTTCTCATCAGTGTTCCCCGGGACTAGGAGCTTCTCCACGCAGGGACCCCGAGTCCAAAGGATGCGGTTTGCTCCCAGCACTGCTTTCTTGGTGGTGTGAGGTCCTCCCTCTCTGATCTCTTCTCTTTCCTTTTTATCTCTTGTAAGATAAAAGGTGGTGCAGGCCACACCCTAGGGAAACTGCCTTTATATTGGATCAGGGACATGACCTTAGTAAGGGTGTTACAATCCCACCCTAATTCTCTTTAACATAAAATTACAGTCACAAAATGGAGGACAACAACACAATACTGGGAATCATGGCCCAGCCAAATTGATACACACATTTTTGGGGGGACATAATTCAACCAATGACAGTGTAATAGGAGGAGATACATGGGTTTTTTCAAAGCTTATTAAAGCTTCTCTTAAAAAGAAAATCAGAATTTTCTATATAAATTATTTTGTCTTATTCATTTATATTTCACTTTGTTCTACAATGGTTTTAAATCACTTAAAAATACAGTGCGAAAATATACAACTAATAGGTGATGGAGTTCAGATGAAGAAAAAAATTAGGGGAAATGTTATTTTGTAAGTAAAATGAGTAAAGTGATTTATACCATAAGATGAAACTTTATTATTTCCATTTATTTGATGAGTTTGGGAAATTGTCTTTTGATTGCTTACATTTGTAAGATTATCTTTTAAATCAGGGTTTCTATCCATATAGAACCTAAGACTGATGTGTTACAAACTAGCTCTTAGTTTATGTCCATCAATAAAAAAGAAAACACATTATAATTAAGTAATGCTTAGAAATATATATTTATTTTAGGGGGATACGGAGCCCTTGTGGCACAGTGGTTAAGAACTCTGCTGCTAACCAAAAGGTCAGCAGTTCGAATCCATGAGCTACTCCTTGGAAACCCTATGGGGCAGTTCAGCTCTGTCCTATAGGGTCGCTGTGAGTCGGAATCAACTTGACGTCAACAGATTTGGTTTTGTTTTTTAACAATAAACCCTTTTGGTTAGCAGCAGAGCTCTTAACCACTGCACCACCAGGGCTCCTGTTAACAATAGTGCTGGCCATTTTTAAGTATGAAATATGTAAGTGATGCATCTGTGAGGAGAGACACCATAATGCACAAGAAAAGCAATTGATACTTGAAGTTAATTCTAGTGACTTAAACAAAACTGACCCTTTTTTCTAATTTCCTAATCTAGCACAAGCCACAGCTATTTATCATGATTATAATAGATGCTTTAGGTGGATAACAGTCTTTGTGACAGAATCTGTATCTCTGTTTGGTCTGGTTTAAGCCTCGATTCCCTTCTCTCAGTTTGAAAATTGGTAATAATTGATTATTTCATAGTGTATGTTTTTTAAAGACACCATCTAAGGGTGAGAGAATAGTGAATTATATATGGCCCTTACTTATAACTACTACTATAGATGGTTAAATTCTTTGCTGACAAAAATTGTATTATCTTATAGAAACGACTCAACATTTATTGAGTAGCTTCCAGGTTTGCTGGGCAGATCTGCAGTGATAGATACATCATTTAATCCTTACAATAGCCAAACAAATTAGTTGATGGCATCAAGATTTTACATACAGTTTCTGAGACGTTTACAAATTCACATGCAACTCATTAAAGTAACAAGGATAAAATACCAAGATACTCCAGCTGGCATCAAACATAGGCCTACAACAACATCACTTCCTAATACCCTAAAGAGCCCATCTGGGTATAATTAGATGTGTTTGTTTATGTTTGGAACCTGGGTGTAGGCACGATTAGAAGTCACTTGGACTCTTTTAGGAAATTCTTCAGTTTTTCCCTGCAATCTCATGGCCTTGGTGTAATTTTTTTAAAATGTAATTATAAATCTTTCTCAAAAACGATTACTATGCTTTTATTCATTTTCCAGGGATTGTCTACATGTTTACATTAAAAGCATATAAGTAGTTTGCTCAGTTCTTAATAAATACACTTATATCGTATATCTTTGATTTATATAGTATATCTTTGAGCTCTGATGAATTTTTTAATATAATGCATTTTTGTTTCTACATCTCTGCCTGACAAGAAAAAAGACGAGTTTTGTGGCGCTCCTTTGAAAATATGGTGAATTTGCATTTCTTTACTGGGTGTCATCATCTTTTTTACCTGTTTTAATGGTTTTGTATGTTGTTATAACTGGGCTTTTTATTTTAAATATCCTTAAATAGTTTTTGGAAGTAAGTTACAAGTTTTGAAAACCAAATAGTGGGCACTTTAATTTTGATAATTCACAAAAGATAACTGCTCTTATATTTTGATATATTGCTTCTCACTTTTTCTTTTAGTCGGTATGTATGTATTTTTGTATAAAATTAAAATCACACTGTATTTGCATCTTTGTGTTGTACTTTACTGTGTCATGTTTTTAAGCATTTTGTGAAAATATAATTTTAATAGCTGCGTAGTATTCTAATGGATGTATCATACCACTGAAAGTTTTATCTTCTGTTTTAATTTAAACTAAGATGAATGGTATATGAGAGGGGCTGTCCTGGCACTAAGTATTACTTTTTAATTTGATAGGAGAGTGTCTAGTTATTATTTTAATTTTATTACTTTACAAACTAGTTTGAACTTTTTAAGTGCTTGTTAGGCATTTGCAATTCTCTCTGAATTAGTTGTTCACATTCTTTCTGTTGGGATGTACAATAATTCCTGTAAAATACTTATTAAGGATATTATGTTCATATTTGATATGAGGTGAACCTTCAAATTTATGCACCTATTTTGAACTAGACAGTTTTTTTGAAAGTTATTTTTAAATAATCTCAATCCAAAAGTATCAGTTTACCACACATTAAGATAATTTTATCACATTTGGTGGATATTTGTGATCTTTATGAGGAACCATTTACTGTATGGGTTTTTAAAGAGGTCTTCAAAAGCTTTTTACAGTGATATTAAGTTTTGCAATAGTGAGGTCATTCCTGCTGGAATGATAACTAAATCTTTCCTATGTTTCTTTGCCTCAGTTTAATTAGTCTGGTCAGTTCAAAGTACAGTTAAACTAGTATTGATTGATTCATTTTCATAGGAGTCTGCTTCAAATAGTACTTGTTTTAAAATGAAGTAATTGAGAGAGTATCCTTTTACTTCAAAGATTTTGTAAGAACACAAATACAAGGTTATACTTTTTTATACTGTTTGGAGGGAAATTATTTTACCTTGTATAATTTTCATAGCCATTTGACTAAATTTAATTACTTAGAATCAGTGTTATAAATTTTAATTTATTTTATTTTGCATTGTTTTTTTAAGACTAACACTTATACTTAGTTTCTCTGCTTTTCTCTTTTAGTGCTAGTGATTACAGTGTCTCAGAAAATGTAATTTATTTAAAGAAGGAAGACTTTGAGTGCTTTGTAATTAGAAATCTGACATCTAAATACATTATCGTAAACTTGTCAGACTATTAGTCATTCACATATTCTACTTCAAAAAACAGGGTGATCAAAAATCCTTGAGATTATAAATTGAGATAACATTAAAAATAATCATTTTATCATATTTAAGAGGTGTAGTTAATTTATTAAGGGGTGGATCACTTTGAAAAATTGCCAGAAGTAATTAATTTTTCATGATTGTGTTGTCTACCTTAAAAAAAATAAAATAGAGTAGATAATACCTATAAAGAACACTTATTTTAGAGCTTTGTATGTAATTTAAGTTGAATAAAGTAGCAGCTATTCCCATGATACAGTCTAAACAGAAAGGCAAAGTAAACTCTTTGTAGGAAATCTGTTAATATTTAAATATTAATAGAGACTAAATATAATAAACCTTTATTCAAGAAGGAAAATACAGACATTACGGAATGGTGTTTCTCAAACCTTAGTGCACATGGGAATCACCAGGCCCCACCCCAGACTAAGAATCATTGGATGTGGGTCCCAGGCATTGGTATTTTGTAAAGATGCCAGCAAGATGGTTTACTATGTAGTGAGAGTTGAGAAGTGCTACTATAGAAAAACATTTGTAATTTTTTAGATGCTAAATTTTAGCTTTTTGGCAAAATTACTAGTGGTGCCCTCATAAAAGATCTTACAGTCATTAAGCAGTATTTTAATACTTTTTATCTGTGTGATTTAAGGTTAACATCAAATTTACATAGCTAAGTATTTTGATAGTGTTCTGCAGATAAGATTATTGTTTAGTTTGGCTGTTAAACTGATTTTATCTTTTTCTCTGCTGTGTTGATGATGCATGAAATTAACATGTAAGCTTATTTTGAGAAATGATTTTTGAAAGCTTTTGGTTTTTCTTTGTTATTTTTGGATAGGTCATTCACATGGTAATTCAAAAAAAAAGCTTCTTATAATCCAGAGATTATAATCATTATATATAATACAATGAATGCCATATGTCCATCATCTTAATTCAGTAGTTCTCACATTTGCTTCATCTACTCGTTTTTTCTGTTGTATTTAAAGGAAATCCTTGACATCATGTTATGTCATCTCAGACGTTACCATAAAACCAAAGCAAACGCGTTGCTATTGAGTCGATTCTGACTCATAGCAACCCTATAGGACAGAATAGAAGTGCCCCATCACGTTTTCAAGGAGCGGCTGGTGAATTTAAACTGCCAACCTTTTGGTTAGCAGCCGAGCTCTTAGCCATTGCACCACCAGGGCTCCAACATTACCGTAGCATCTGTAAAATAATCACATAGCTCTGGTGGCACAGTGGTTAAAGTGCTCAGCCACTAACTAAAAGGTTGACAGTTTGAACTCACCAGCTACTCCACGGGAGAAAGATGTGGCAGTCTGCTTCCAGGAAGATTTACAGCCTTGGAAACCCAGTGGGGCAGTTCTAGTCTGTCCTATAGGGTCACTGTGAGTTGGAATCATCTCGACGGTATGAGTTTGGTTTTGTTTTGATAACCATAATGTTATCATCATACCTATCAAAATTTTGATTTATCCATGTCTTGCATTGCAGAGCATGAAAGGATAGTAGTATGTGAGCAGAATGGTGGACCAAAAGGCTTAGGCCACTTTGTAAAGTAAAGCCAAGAGATAGAAGAAAGGAAACTGGCTACCATAAAGACCAAAAGTGGTTTCAGTGGTTCCGTGGGAGTAGGAGGATCAAGAAAGTTGAAAAATGAAGTCAGGAAAATAAATATAAATGTTAGAAATTGGCAAAAAGAAAAAAAATCAAGATGTAGTGAAGAGAGGGTGTTTAAGTGAATTGATGTAAAAATCATCGAAGTAGAAGTTTTTAAAAAAATTGTGAGACCAGAATGTAGGAAAGATCACACAGGATGATGACAGGGGCTCTTGGTGAAAAGGAGAATAAAGCCAGATGCTGACTGCTTTAATAAGAAAGAGGGTGGTCTGACTGGGTGGTATCGACATCAAAAGTCAGTCAAATTGATGATGCTAGAACAGTCTGAAAGTAACATTGAGTAGTGGGGAAGAGTGCTGAATAATATATCCTTTTTCTCTTTGAAGAAGGATTTGTGGAGATAAAAATGAATTTCTTGAGAGGGTTATAAGGGAAATGTCACTAGGACAAAGCAGCCTTTTAATTAAAAAGTTTCTCTGAGGAACAAGTTGAATAAAAATGCAATTGTTAATGATAGAAAAGAGAATGGATTCCAGAGGTAAAATAGGAATTGAAGGGAAGGTTGATGGAAGAGGAGGAATGTACTGTAATGAATAACAATTATTGTCAAAAGTAAAGTTTTATTTGGCAATCAGGAAATAAAGTGATGTAAAAACTGCTTCTCCCTCCTTCCCCCCATACTCCAGGAATTAGAAGGGACCTCCGATTCCTACCACTAATCCTCTGTTCAGTAGTGTGTAAGGCTTACAACTACCAGATGTCTTGAACAGGAAGAAGTAAGACTAAAATCATGTAATTGGCTTAGGATAGGAGTTTTAGAATGGGAAATGAGATAAATTCTCCATCCTTAAAAATCTTCACATATAACTGTCACACCTAAGAGGAACCTAGGGAGATGTGACAACTGAATGTAATACGAGATTCTGGATGGAATGCTGGAACAAAAAAAAGATACCAAGTACAAACTAAGGAAATCCGAATAAAGTATGGACTTTAGTTAATGTATAAATATTGGTTCATTAATTGCAACAAATACATTAATTAAGATACTAATAACGGGAAAATGGAGACTCCAGTATCTTCGTAATTTTTCTAGAAATCTAAAACTGTTCTAAAATAAAAAGTTGATTAAAAAATTAGATTAAATTTATAAATGATTTAAAATAAGTTAAGGAATTTGGTATTCTAGCAAGTAAAAATGGGCAAGTAGTAGGTTCGGGATGCCTGTGTGTCGGTGAAATGAAACCTAGAGGGAAGAGGGATAGATAAATTATGTTTTTGTCTCTGGAATTTGGGACTTTGAGCCTGTATCATCATATCCATGGCCGTGTGTCCATCAGTTTCAGCGGGGGGAGGATTGGGAATAATAAGTGTCAGAAACAGTGTTGGATATTTATAAAATTGCTGAATCATTCAAAATGTATAGGTGACCTGGCTAACGAGAATCCTTTCATGTGAAAAAGATCTCTGTGGCACCTTCCTTTTCTTCAACATATGGCAGTTTAGGAAGGCTTTTTACTTTATCCTTATTCTTGGGAGAAGAACAGGAATTTTATAATCCGTCTTCAGTATGCATAACTAAACCAAAAACCCAAACCCTCTACCATCGAGTCAATTCCAACTCATAGTGACCCTATAGAACAGAGTAAAACTGCTCCATAGGGTTTCCAAAGCTGTAAATCTTTATGGAAGCAGACTGCCACGTCTTCTTCAGAGCAGCTGGTAGGCTAGAACTGCTGACCTTTTGTTAGCAGCTGAGCAGTTAGCCACCAGGGCTCCTCAGTATGCATAAACATTGTTTTTTTCCTACCATACTGCTGCTTTAGCTGAAGAATGTAAATCATTACAATTGAAATTATTATTTCTATCACTAAAAACAATCCATTGCAACCAATGTGTATATATAATGTATATAATATATTTTATGTAATTTTTACAAAGGGAAGATGGTACATTGTCTTCTTTCAGCTAAGATTTAGCATTTATATGAAAAATGTACTACAAACTTTTCCAGAATTTATCATTTTGTTATAAAAACTGTATCATGAAATATTTTGTAGATTTTTATGTTTTTATTGCAGCCAAAAATGTATTATATCTAAAGAAGCTTTACTCATTGACAAAATTTATCAAAGAAGAGTATAATGAGGGGGAATTGTAGAATCTGTCCTTGTGTGGTTGTGTGCTCATGAGTTGGTCCCGACTCAAAACAACCCTATTCATACGGTCACTATGAATATCCTTTGAGGCTCTGAAATTCAGTGAAAACTTAGATTGTTCCAATGATTTACAACTGCCTGAAG
This sequence comes from Dugong dugon, assembly GCA_030035585.1. Taxonomy (NCBI): domain Eukaryota; kingdom Metazoa; phylum Chordata; class Mammalia; order Sirenia; family Dugongidae; genus Dugong; species Dugong dugon. The sequence continues at coordinate 133,513,804 of CM057462.1, forward strand.
GTGACCTCGTAGTTTTTCTAAGTTGTCAGCCCAGAAGAGGAAATAATGGAAGAGAAATATATACTATTAGCATAAGGACAGACAGCGAGTGCCCTTCATGCTTCGGCTGCCTAAAACGAAGAAGGATCATTTGGCAGAAGAATAGATCACCTGACTTAATAGCACAGTAGCCCAGAATGGTGATAACAAATTGGAAAGTGAGGAGACTATGAAGTAGCGCTAGGACAGCAATAACAGTGGTCGTCACTGAGAGCTTATACTGCACTTTTTGGTAAGCTTTCTGGTACCCTTACTAGAAGAAGTAAATTGCATCTTTTTAAGCCCAAATTTTTCTCAGTAGAAAATTTGCAGTCATATTTTTACTAAAGCACAATATTGTTTATAAAAGTAATGATGTTCTCTGGCTTTTTTTTTAAAGTAAGTCTTTTGAGTTTACCACCCTGAAAAAGAGCGTTCACCTAGACTTTGAAAATTTTTTTTCTCAATTATTTTTCTGTGGTAAGACTTGATGTTCTAAATCATATTGTGCCACCAAGTTGTCTCCATTATGAAACCTGTATTTCAAGAAGGAACTACATCTTAAAAACTCAATGTCTTGCGTATCTAAAGTTTTTTTTTTTTTTAAAACGAGTTTTCCATCACCTTTGAATTTTTTGGTAATTTTCATTAGATCATTTAATTTTATAAATTGTATGTTTGCATGATAGAGATATATTTTAAAAGAAACAACTTTCTGCAAAATGAAGTGTCAACCTTACACTTTTCTGTTTAGATATGTTGAATTTAAGTAGATATTTTGAATATGTTGCATGAGTTAGTAGTTTTTCTGGGGACAGCAACAGGGAAAGGCCTCATAGATGACTTAGAACTATACGTTTTGAAAGTGTTATAGGGTATAATCCAACTACATGACTCAACATTCTTTATTAAACATACTTGTTAAATATTATAGTGTTCTCTTTTCTTTGACATGAATAAATGCATCTTTTTTATCCCATAGTATTTTTTGAGCTCATATATATGAACAAGGCATCATACCAACTATGTATGGCAGCAATTTGTAGAACATTTCCAGAGATCCTTGGGAGTCCTTGAGACCTTCTCAGGGAGTCCACAACAGGAAAACTGTTTTCGTGATGGTACTAAAATATTATTTGCCTTTTTCACTCTCATTGTCTCACCAGTCGAGAGTATTCTACATCATTCTGAAAGCTGATGGGAATATATGATCATGTATTCTTGTGCTTTAAAGAGTTCTCAGTTTTAATAGCTGATATGATAAATATCAATAAGCATAACTCACAGATAACAAAAGATGTAGATACAAATATATATAAATATAACAAAAGTTCTTTGAGGTCCTCAGTAATTTTTAAAAGTGTAAAGGGGCCTCTAGACCAAAAAGTTTTGAGAACTGCTTCACTGTGATATACAAAGTTCAAGATACTTCTAGTAGATGAGTAAGAGGAGATAACAGAGTATTACAATAAACATGAAATTGTGGTAAGAGTCAAGAGAGGTACAGAAAAAATGTTAGGGACTAGGCAAGTTTTTGAGAATATCTTAATTTCGGTAAATAATTACAACTAGTTATCAGCTAAATTTTTCTGTTTTAGTAGGCCCTGATAATTGCCTCATAAAATGAAACCAGAAATTAAACTGATAATTTTTTATTGTGCGTAAGAGCTGGTCAGGATTCTTTAGTAGATTTCAAAACAAAAATGTCTGTTGTCAGAAGGAAATTTGAGGCTTGATGACCAGATAAACTAGTTGCCATCGAGTTGATTGTGACTCATGGCGACCCCATGTGTGTCAGAGTTAGAAGTGCTCCACAGAGTTTTTAATGGCTGATTTTTCAGAAGTAGATTGTCAGGCCTTTCTTCTGAGGCCCCTCTGGGGACTGAGTTTTTTTTCTTCTTCTGCGTGCCCCTTAAACCTTTTTTTTTTTTTTTTTTTTTTGCCATCAAGTGGATACCATTAAAGACCAAGGAATTTAATAGAATTTTATGTTACTTTTTCTGATAAAAGACAGCCTTTTGCCAATTAAATGAATACCGATTAAAGGCAAGAAAACAAAAGGATGATTTGACAGTATAGATTAATAAACCTGGAGTTTCTTCTACTATTAAATAATTCTCTGCTGGATAAACTTCAGTTGAATCCTGTGTGCATTCAGCCAGAGTTACCTAAAAATTCTGTAGAACAGTGTGAAAAAATAATAGGAACTATGCAAGAACACAGTTACGAGTGCATTCTTAGGAGTTAGGAATGCATCTTTATACTTGAAATAAGTTTCATTGAGAAAGTTCATGAGAAATTTATATTTAAAAGCTAGATTCTTATCTCTGGGATTTTAAAAATAAAGTGGGTGGGTAGATGAAACCGGTTTGGTTATGAGTTAATAATCGTTGAACCTGGTTGATGGTTCAGTGGGGGGTTCATTACTCTCATGTCTACTTTTGTATATGTTAGAAAATCCCCCCTGCCAAAAAAAGAAAAATGGAAAAGTAAGAGAAAAAGGGGGATCTTAAAAAAAATGGTAAGGGTAAAAAGTGTAAACTCATCCAGAGAAAAGAAACGTATCATTGCAGTGTTGGAATCCTCAGACATGCTCAAAACTGAATTAAAAGGAGATTGGAGGGAAAATATTTGTAAGTAAAAAACTAAAGAGGGTAAGAATTGTGATGCTAAAGAGTACATCAGATTGCCAGTGAAAGGTCATAGTAGTTTCCATAAAGTACAAAGACTGAAAAGTTGACTAAAAGGATATTTGAAACCAAAGGTTAACAACAGATTGTCTTGACAAACAGAAGAAGGCTGAAAAGAAAGGAGAAAAACATGAACTTACTGGTCTGCAGTGTTAAGGGCCAGTTACACCCAGGTATGTCCTGAAGTCAACTTGATTTAGGTTGGATTTTTTTTCCTTTATCACAGGATGGTAAAGAAGAGCATATGATTGATTTCTTTAGTGAACTAATAGTTACTGAGAAATAAACTGGTATAAGAATTTTAAGAGAAGCGAATAAAGGGTGCTGAAACAGAAGGGTATTCTGTATAGTATAAATGACTGAAGATACGATTGTTTATAAAGATAGGACAAGAGTAAGACTAGAAAGTGGAGCAATAGAAATAAGGAAATGTTAAAACTGGTTGGCAGAGGATAGGAAAATACTGAAAGAAAGTCTGCATCATATAGTGCTGTCTTCACATCTTTTCTGCTGGGAGCATGTGTATTTGAGAAACTTGTGTTCATTGTAACTACTTGAGTGTGGAATTTAATACATAAACAAATATTGATAAGATTTTCCTTAGGTCATGGAATGAAGTAGTTCATGATGATTTGCCTCTAGGAGCTGAAGGACTTAGACTGTATTTCTTCATAAGCTATAACTATATTATTCCAAGTGGGAGTTTATGAAGAAGATAGCAATTGTAGAAACAAGTATGAGTTATTTTAGAGAGAATTTTTATATTTGGCTTCTCACTATAAACCATGGAGTAAATTTTCAGGTCTCTGACATGGAAGCATTGTATTTTATGCTTTGTTTGCTTTTCCATAGGAAATGATTACTACATACTTACTTTTTAAACAAAATACAGGTAGGTACTTTAGTTCTAATAATTAATGTTTTCATTGAAGCAAGTTATTTTTCTCTAATTCCTGCATATTGGCATACCATTTCTAAATGTTACAAAAATTAACTTTCAGGAGCCATTTGGAACGGTCAGCCGTAAGCCGTTGCAGCCATCGTGCTTAAATTGGTTTTTGTAAACGACTTGTGTGTGTTTCGTAAAATATGCTTTATTTTAAAATTAGGGCTTCCTGTTGCAGCTGTTCCAGGAGCTCTGAGTCCTTTGGCTATTCCAAATGCTGCTGCAGCAGCTGCTGCAGCTGCTGCTGGCCGAGTGGGTATGCCTGGAGTCTCAGCTGGTGGCAATACAGTCCTGTTGGTTAGCAATTTAAATGAAGAGGTTAGTGAAATAATTTTCTAATGTTTATCCTTTAACTTCATTTCATTCGTGAAAGTTTTTCATGTTTATATCATTTTGCACTTGCCTTTCTTTTTATGTACATTCATTAGTCCAAGTATTTTCTGTATGTTTCTATTTCTGAATAAAATCTACATACTTGTTTAGGTAACTTTATTTCCTTTATATCTATATATATATATTTATATTATTATTATTATTATTTTTAATTTAACTACCTATTTTTCCTAAGAAAAATATGGTGAAGTACCATAGTTTGGCTTTTTATCTTTTTTGTTGTTCTCAGAAGCAAATGTGATCTAATTTGCAGATTTAACTGTAAAACAGTTTTGCCCTTTGCCTTTTCTAATTATTTGCTTGTTCATTTCATGCTTATGTGTCATTGCATTTTTTAAATCTTATTTTATGTGAACTACTCTAATACATTTTTCTTTGAAGGTTCTTCCAAAGATCTTGACGAGGCACTCTTCCAGTCTTTCTTAGTAATTTTTTTCTTTGCAGTTTAAATTAGTCATTGTCTTCTAAAAATATTTTTCAACTTTATTTTCCCTCCTCCCTTTCTTGTTAAATGAAATCTATTGCTGAGTTGTTTTCTTTAGTTGTACATTTTATGTCTGATATATTTTATTTTGATTGCTATGAAAGCTGGTATGAAATGTGGGAATTTCAATGTATCAGTTTTTGATGTCTGATTTAAATATTTGTTTCATTTTTAATTGGCCTCTGTTAATATGAACATTAAGCTTATTTTATCGTTTAATACTGTTGTCATTCACAGTTTGCATGCTAAAATGTTTGGATCAGAGTGCCTTTGTTTTCATTGTAAGACTTTTGCCTGCATTTCATAACCAGCCATGCTTATGCAGTTAAAGTTCAAAGTTTAAAATTCCTATGCATGCTTTCCTCCCCTATGTTGAGATGAAATGCTGTAATTTACTCTTTGATATAGATGTACTTTACCCATATTTGTCTTGGATGACTACATTTTACTCAGTTTTTCTTGTACAGTACATAAACCAACCATTTTCTGACCAAATTCCTGCATTTCCTATGTACTGACCTATATTTTATTTTTTTTTTTGTTCCCCAAATCCTTATTTTTTTCTTCTGCATTGCTGTTTCCCTTCCCCATTTCATCCTTCCCCCTGTGTGTTCACCTTCCCTTTCCTTGTCTTTTCCCAAATGCCCATCCCCCTCCTTGTCTTATCCTTTATTTTCCTTGTCCTTGTCTTCATTCCCTGTCTCCATTCCCTATGTTCATGCTTCTGTGCTTGAACAAATGTTCCTCGGACCAACTTGCCCCAATTAACCGCCTTGAACCATGATCCATGACCACCTCACCATTCTGCGGGAACCACCCTTCGTTATGGATGATCTGTTCATCTCCGCTCTTCCTCGACTCTTCTCTCTTCTTGTCTTACGCTGCTTGCTCTTCTCTCCTTCTAAAGATGGTTACGCCCCAAAGTCTGTTTACCCTCTTCGGTATGTTATTGTTAGCACTATACTTTTATTATTGATTTGATTTTTGTTTCACCTTAATTCTTATTTGTAGCTAGCACTTTGGCTTAAAGTTGAATAGTAAATCTTTTGCTATTTTTCTTTGCTATTTAAAACTCGCCATAGACACAAAATTTGTTTTAATGCATGCTGATTTATTTTGCATGGTCTTTAATTTAATATCATTCACATAGCTTTCAGGGTTTATCAAAAATTATTCTTTTCAAAATTCACTGTTCAAAATCTTGTTCTTCTTTATTCATTTGTGAGAATGATGAGATTGAATGAGTGATCATGTTGATGTCTGAATGTTTCATTGATATGTCAGAAAGATAATCTTTAGATGACTTGCACTTAAAATTAATTCCATTTTTGGATTACCTCTCTGTGGCTCCAAAAAAGGTGTTTATGGAGATGTGCAGCGTGTGAAGATTTTGTACAATAAGAAAGACAGTGCTCTAATACAGATGGCTGATGGAAACCAATCACAACTTGGTAAGATTATATTATCATCTATATCTAAAAATAAAGTGTCTTATGCCAGTAAGAAATCATTTTGTTTTTATTTTCTTAATAGCCAGGGCTTCAATGTCATTGTAATTTTCATATTTTAATGTGAATGGTTGTAGTGATGAATGTATTTGTATTTTCCTGCTATCCTCCAACCGTTTCTAAAGTGTAGTCCACTGGAAAAAGGTTTGCGCCCCCAAAATTAAAATAACAATTTCACAACTAAGAATTATAGCATTTATATTAAAGATCCTTCTTAGTGGTTTTCATTCCTGGTTTCTCCCTGTAATAGAAATTAACTCTTCATGTAGTCCTTAGAATCCTGATTGATGCAGTATTATTTTATCTAAAGTCATTTATAAGTATTTGGATAAACTGATGAATGGGAAGCTTGACATGGAGATTGTCTTTCAGAGAAATACCAGATTCTTAGAAAATGAAAAATCTGTGTCAAAACTGTTATTTAGGTTTTCTTGTAAACCTGCCATTTTCCTGACCAAGTTCCTGAATTTACTTTGTACAGATTTTTTTTTTTAGTCTCCAATTCCTTATTTTTTTCTTCTGCATTGCTGTTTCCCTTTCCCATTTCATCCTTTCCCCTGTGTATTCACCTTCCCTTTCCTTGCCTTTTCCCAAATGCCCATCCCCTTCCCTGTCTTAATCTTTACTATTGTTAATCACTTTTGGAATCTTAAAATATAGTTGAGTCAAATTATACATATTATTACTTACATATATAATTGATGATTTTAATTAAGCATTTTATTTGGCATTATACACAAAGTCAAATCACTTATCTAGAATACAACTGTATTCTTACAATGCAATTAACTAAATGTCAGTATTTTCTTAGTTTTTATAATTTCATTCATTGAGATTCAAGACTTTGGTAACCTCTGACTGGCTGTATTCATATTGTGAGTTTTTAAATTTGCCAAAATAAAAAACGATTGCCGTCGAGTCTGTTCCGACTCATAGTGACCTTATAGGACAGAGTAGAATGGCTCCATAGGATTTCCAAGGAGCACCTGGTGGATTCGAACTGCCGACCTTTTGGTTAGCAGCTGTAGCTCTTAACCACTATGCCACCAGGGTTTCCTTAAATTTGCCAGTTTTGAAAATAAGGATTGGTGTGTTTTTGCTGTTATATCCAAATAAAACTTGTATACAAACAATACAATATACTGGACCAGTTTTAGGCTTTGGAGTCAGAAGTAAGCTTGACTTTCAGTGTTTCTTACCAGATATCTTGGCAGCCCAGACAAGGTATAAACCTATCCATTAGGCTCTCCATGTATTAAATGGAGATACCTATTTTAAATGGAAGGTATCTAAAAGTATTTTTCCTGTAATAGGTACCTGCTTATGTACACTTCTGTACTCTGGTGGGAATGGTCATTGCCATTGTTTTTATTTACATTATAATAGCATTTTCTAATGCTTTATAGTTAACAAAGCACTCAAATTTTTTCTTCTAATCACCATGTGAGTTGTGAGTGACATTACCCTCACTATAAAGAATGGATGCAGAATTGTCATGGTTGAGATTTGCCTAAAATAGAATATAACCAAATTCTGCTGGCTATTGTTTTTGTTTTATGTGCGACAGTTATTTTAAATAAGTGATTTTTAATTCATACTATTCTTATTTTTCTATACCTTTTACCCCTAATTTTTGTAAGATCTTTACACCAGCACTTTGATTTCTTACAGCAGGATTTATAATTTTCGGACTGTATGTTGTAGTAAATAACTTATTATTTCTCATTGCTGCTAGAATAGATTTTATTTTCTTTTGTTGAAGTACATGACCATGAAAACATGTATTCACACTACCAATACCTTTAGAACTCACACACACTCAAAAACCTTCACAAAATTAGAGCATGCTATTGAAAAAAACAAGTGAGACTAAATGAAATTTAATATGCCTTGTTTGTGGGCCCTGTTCTCATTCTTTTTGGTTTTCATGGGAATATATTTGGAAACCCTCAACTGTTCATGATATACCAGGCAGACGTGTTTATTTTTAAGAAGTAGCCTGAGAGAAATAAGTGGTAAGGAAAATTCTTAAGAGGTAAAGTTATTCTTAAATTTGAATGGGCTTATTGCAAGTCTTAGAAGCCTTAGTAAATCATTGTTAAGCCAAAGTTTTAAAATTTGCAAACATTAAGGTGTTTTTTGATAAACTTTTAAAAAGTCTTCTTACTTGATAATAGTATTATTTTCTTAAATCAGATATTTTCTGAAATGATTTATAGATTCTGATCTTTAAAAAAGTGTAATGATCTCCAAAATTTAAAATAGTGAATTCTAACAAAATGCAGAAAAACTAGTTTCTTATGATAAAGTAATCATCAAGTGTCTCTGATTCATATTTTCAAGAACTACTTAAAAATGACTCCAGCTGTTTTTAATGTGTAGCTGCCATCTCAAAAGTAAATTTAGATAGTTCTTCAAAACAGACCTTAACCTACAAAATTATATCTTATCAAATTGTACTGTAAAGTGAATAGAAATCATAAATTCTGGTGTATGATATTTGAACAATTTTTAAGTATGTATATATATCGGCTTTGAAAGTTGAAAACATACGTAACTGTTCTCTAATCTCAGGCCAGTTCATTCATTTAAAAAAATAACCCAACAGGCACTGTGCTACATGCTAGGATAGAGCCAGGTGGTTCCTGCTTTCGTGTACCTTACAGTCTGAAGAAGGATGTAACTACTATAAATTGTGATGAGTTTAAGAGGAATTATAAGAGTACTACATGAGGAATATTTAGTGAGGTTCCGAACCTTTACAGCTGATAAAGGCCTTCCTGAGGACGTAACATTAAAGGATGAGATTAACAGGAAAAGTTTAAGGAGATAGAAGATTGTTACCAGTAGTGAGAACAACATGTACATAAGACTAAAGGTAAATAAAAAACTAATACTAAGTTTGAGGAAATATGTTTTGTATAGCTGGAGCATAAAGTGCAAGGAATATAGTGCTAAGAGACTGTAAGTTCCATGAAGGCTAGGATAGTGTGTAACTACTTTATTCCCAACACTAGCACAGTGAGTGGTTGGTATTACCCATCATCAATAAATATCTGTTAAAAGGATGATGAGATATTTAAGAATCAGACTGTGAAAGGTATAGCCGTGTTAAACAATGACTTTAGACTTTATCCCTATGGGTTTTAAGCAGGGAATGACATGATCAGATTTGCAATTAGGAAAGGTCAGTCCAGCTGCTTTAAAGAGAATGGATTGGAGAAAAGGTCCACTAGGAAGACAAATTAGGAGATTGGTTGAGTTATCCAGATCAAAAATGTCAGTGAAGAAGTAGAGAAAACATGAATTTAAGAGATAATTAGGAAAAAGAAAATCACAAGACTTAGTAGTTACAGTGTAGAAGAGAAAGGAGAAAAAGCATTAAGGATGACTTAAAATTTCTTTTTTGGGAATTAAGTATGATTTATTGAGATAATGAACACTTCTGAAGCAGCAGGATTGTTGAAGAAAAGATTCGTAATCAAGATTTTCATTCTATGAAAGAATCCTTTTTGTTTGCCAAAATGTCATGTCTAGTGCAAATGAAAATTGAGTTTGTCATGGTTTATTTTAAAGTCATATAAAAATTCAGAGTTTTAAATTATTACTTTTAAATAAGGATTTGTTTTGAACTTTGTAGGTACTGTTTTTTAATAGATAATCTTTCTTTTTATAGCCATGAATCATCTTAACGGGCAGAAAATGTATGGGAAAATTATTCGTGTTACTCTCTCTAAACATCAGACTGTACAACTACCTCGAGAGGGACTTGATGATCAAGGGCTAACAAAAGATTTTGGGAACTCCCCATTGCATCGTTTTAAGAAACCTGGATCCAAAAATTTTCAGAACATTTTTCCTCCCTCTGCAACCCTTCACCTATCTAATATCCCGTAAGTATTTAAGCTGAAGTTTATTAAAGGATATAAAGTTTAAAACTAAATATATAAATTTTATTATTAATCTTTGCTTATTTTTTTCTCCAATTTTCCTAGTCCTTCAGTAGCAGAAGAGGATCTACGAACACTATTTGCTAACACTGGGGGCACTGTGAAAGCATTCAAGTTTTTTCAGTAAGCAAGCTCTCTTGTCTTTGAATTAATGACTCGATAGAAGTACAAGTTTTCTTCAAGTAGTTTTTATTCTTTTTGTTTATAGAAGTTTTTGATTGTAGAATGAACAAAATTGAAATATTTAAGCTTTTCCTTTTTTTTTTTTTTTTTTTATAAAGTGTCTAATTTCATAATTTTGTTTCAGAAGAGATCACAAAATGGCTCTTCTTCAGATGGCAACAGTGGAAGAAGCTATCCAGGCCTTGATTGATCTTCATAATTATAACCTTGGTGAAAACCATCATCTGAGAGTATCTTTCTCCAAGTCAACAATTTAAAAAGGCGGAGATGAAGATTGGGAGTGAATCACATTGTTTGGTGTTACCACCTATTGACTGTTCAGAAAAGTGGGGACCAGAGTTTGATTTTTTTTGTTGTTGTTTTCATTTTGTTTTTTTTTTTTCACGCTGTTATCATTCCTTGGTTATAAAATGAAATGGCATACATAAAGGCAGAGTTACTAACTGCTGTGTTTCATCTGTTCTATAGGGAAGCCATTTTTACTGTCTAAAATTTCAGTTGAATTTTACTTTTTTTTCAACTTAGTTGACATACGTGCCTTAAAAAGGAAAACTAGTGTTGCTATTGTGCATTTACTAGAAAAAAATTGGTTGTCTAGGGCACATTGTTACATGGGAATTAAAATATGTTTAGGCAGGGGTGTGTAAAAAGGTTAAGTTTTTTTTTTCTCCTGCTTGGAACTTATTTTTAATTATTGGCTTGTCACATTTCTTTCCATTTAATCAAATAATATACAGGATATTGAAAGAATAAAGCAGCGTTTTTAGTTTTTACTACCGTAGGCTTTATTGCTTTAAAAAAAAAGCGAAAAAAATTGGCCTTTTGTATCTCACAATTCTGGTCTAGATTCAGTTATGAATGTAGGCATTAGTTAAAATTAACAAGATGCAGAGTATTAATTTCTTAAGACAACAAAGTGATTTCTGTAAGTTTGAACCCTATGTGGAAAGCATTGTGGAATCTTAACCTTTTTGTACACACTCTTGTGGGACGTATCATATAAATGTCAGCACTAAGTAATGTCTTGTTTGTGGCTGAATATTTTTCGTAGATGTTTTTGAAGTTGACATGACTTACGTGCATTTAAATATATATTGCCATCCTTAGTTTGTAATTAAGATTTGGAACATGGTTGTGGATTTCTGAGCATGTGCAGACTGGTCTAGCTAGTTCAGGAACTGGTGCATGTATTTTTCAAAGATAAAGAAAGTGTACTGCGAAAATTTGCAGGAAGATTAATTTTGTGGCAGTTTTCTAAAACTGACAACCAGGTGGGACCAAAGTTTATGTGCCTTTAGTCTTAATTTACCTTGCATTGTAATATTCAGTTTTAATAAATCTTCAAAATATTTTGTATTTAGGAATAGATCTGACTTTAATAAAAACATGGCTCAGAATCTACAGGTCAAATTAATTTGAACAGTTCTTGTCAATCTGAATTGTTGATTCTGTTTAAATGACCAATACTTTTTGAAATTGATGTACTTAGTTTCAAGATTCATAGATTCTGTTATCTATGTAGACAGAATGGTCATGTATATTTTCTATTAGTTGAGTTTTTACATCTTTAGAAATGTAAAATTCAGTATAGTTTGAAAGCGGCACAATTAAAAATTAATTTTCTAACAAAGTTGGGAGGTTTGATGGTTGTTTAATTTCCTTTTGTGTGTACTCTGCTTACCTCTGTAGCATGCTCAATAAACACTTCTGTAGCTCTGTATTCACCTTTTCTGTCTTTCTCTGCTGCCTTTTCTCTCTTCTCTTCTTTGTTTTCACTCCACTGTGCTTCTGAATTCATGTTTATTCTCTGCCAGGGTGGGAAAAGAGTAATAATAAAATTCTATGGCTTTATACCATAAATAAATCTAGATGCTGTGAAAATATACCAGCTGGTTTTTTTTTTTTTTTTTTTTTTTTTTTTTTAATTTGAAAGATGGTAACTGCTTTTCAGGAGGACACATTAAACATTTCCCACCCTGTTATAATCTACTGCTTTAAAGACATAACTTTTATTGTAGCTTGTTAATTCTATCTCTTTTGTTGTTGTTTTGTTTTTTCAGTAGATTTATGCACTAATAGATCGTTTGGATTTGCCATGCTCTCTTGCTGCAGTTTTCATCTTTCATCTTTCGTGTCTGCTAATGATTTCCTACTAATCTTAGACTACCTTATGAGCTTTAAAAAAAAAAAACAACAAAACTTGATACTGTTATAAAGAAAGTAGCATATCATATACTTTTTGCTTTGGGCAGGAAGGCAAATATTCAAGTGTTCAGTAGTAATTTATATTTTACAACTGGAGTTCTTACTTTTGCTTTTTACAGGGTTGCTATTAGGGTGCCCTGGTGGCACAGCGGTTAAGACCTCAGACTGCTAACCAAAATGTCAGCAGTTGGAGTTCACCAGCTGCTCCTTGGAAACCCTGTGGGGCAATTCTCCTCTGCCCTATACGATCACTATGAGTCAAAATCAACTGGATGGCAGTGGGTTTGGATTTTGGTTTATTAGTGTGCTATTTATTAAATATTTTTGGTCACTTTTTCTAAACTAGTATATGTCAGATAACTTTGGAACTATTCATGTTCCTTTGTTTTATTATAAAATATCTGACAATTATGCAAAATCCATGAATTAGAATAAAAGAATAAATGACACAGTATGAGATACATTTGACTATCATTATACTTTATACAATAATTCAGTCACCTCCAAGAAATAGTAAATAAAAATTTTAATTGGGTTTACATTTACGTCCAGCAACATGGAGATGAATTGAAAGCTAGGTGATTGCCCGTGTTTTTTCTTCTTAAAATAGCATTGTAGTACAGAACTACTCTAGCAACATGAAATTATAAGAAAAAATACTGTGGTTAATGAGTAATACTAATTTAGCGTAGTTACTTTAAGTGAAGTTACTTTGATGAAGTTTAGGGTAAGCTCAGTTTTTTTCAGTTTTGAGTGGTGGTTAGAACACTTGAAAAGATTTTTTTCCCCTTTTCAGATAGTTCCTTGGCTATCTGGGTTGGCTTGGAATGAGAAACAAAGTCCTGAGATGTGCAGGTAATCTGGGGTTGGTCCAATAGCTGAGCTGGGAAGAGTTCCACGTATTTCCCTGATGGGGATGACCAGAAATGAAAGTTCTTCCTGCCCAGGGATGTGGCATACTACACAGTCTCACAGCATGGTCCAATACAGCCATCCTTCCGAAACACCCAAGTTAGTGAAGTGGGAATTTTGTTGACATTGTAGAATACGTTAACCCAGTCCTTTGCACATAGTAAATTGCTTATTAAATGTTAGGTAGAAATAGTAATACCAACATCATTGTCATCATTACTACATCTGTATATCTCATAGTCTTATCTCTACCATAAGCTAGCTAGTGAAGTGTTGTAAGGACTCAGCTGCTTTGTTAATAGAGGCCATACTATATAATACATATTATGACCTTCAGTACTTAGAAACTTGATTTTTTTTTCTATAGATGAGAGAAAACTGATTTGTTAAGATTTGTTTTGGAAATGCATTTCAAAGCACCTGCTTAAGGAATAGATTTCATGCAGTTTAATGTGGAAACCTGATTTTAGCATTTGAAAATAGCTAAGAAACCCCTTGCGCAACCAGAAAGGGTAACAAGTCATTCTATTAGGAATGCATTCGCTAACACTTAGAGGCATTTAGTTCAAAATTTCAAACAATGTAAAATACGTTGTGTGCTGTCAAGTCAGTTCTGACTCGGCAATCCTATAGGACAGAGTAGAACTATCGCTTAGGGTTTCCTATACTGAAACCCTTGCAGGAGCTGATTGCCAGTTCTTTTCTCCCGTGGAGCCACTGGAGGATTCAAACCTCCAACCTTTCTGTTAGCAGCCATGCACTTAACAGTTGCGTCACCATGGCTCCTTAAGGTAGAGTACAGAAGAATCAAATCATAGTAATTAGCCTAATTTGTTCATGTAGTTTCATTTGGATCATCGTGTGGTTTCCAGGAGAAAAACGACAAATTTTTCTAAGCCTCAGTTTCCTTATTTATAAAACGGAGCCAGTATATTCTGCTCCGTCTACCTTACAGGATTATTGTTAGGTTCAAATAGCATAATTGCAGAAATACTATGCAACTGGTACACTACTATGTAAGTAAAAAATAGTTACAGTGTCCAAGTTTCCAGGCTGCTACAGATTTGCCTATAAACTTAGTTATCCACCAGAGATATTACCCTAATATGTTTTACTACAAAGAAATATTTGTTAATATCTTAGAAGTATTGTAAATGTTAGATATAGAAGGCAATTATATGGGTGCATCCCAAAGCCAAATGAAAGGAGACTTAGGATTTAACCTATTTTCTGTTGTATAATCAAGAACGATTTGATGGTCCAATAATAAAATGCAGATACATATTTAATTAGAACACCTTAGCAGTGAGAATTTACATGCGTAAGTCTTTAAAAGTTGCTGTGAAACTTGCGGGTAAATCTAACACTTTAAGGCCGTGAAAGGAATAACACATACTCTCATGAGTAGCTCAGGATTTGGAACAAGATTTCCTGGGCTGCCTCACTAATTTAACAAAAAAAAACAAAAAAACCAAACCCGTTGCTGTTGAGTCGATTTCGGCTCACAGCAACCCTATAGGACAGAGTAGAACTACCCCATAGAGTTTTCAAGGAGTGCCTGGTGGATTAGAACTACCAACCTTTTGGTTAGCAGCCATAGCTGTTAATCACTACGCCACCACGGTTTCCTAACAACTAAAGTGAAGCATAAATCTGAAGAAAAAAATTTTTTCCCTCAGGAGGAAAGGGTACCAGAATTGATTAGTGAAATTGAGTATACAGTATGTTTCTATTTTAGCTGAATATTTGTTTCTAGAAAATCTGGTGTAAGAATTCAGAAAATCTTAACTTTAGGCCATAATGTTAGAATGAGTGCACTAATTACCAAAAAAATCTCAATTTTACAGATAATCTTTATTCTCTTGAATATATTTCCTTAATCTTTTTTAGTTTCAGAATTTGCAAATGAAAGTCAACATTTGAAGCTAGGTACCCACATAAAGGCAGTATGAAGCGGTCAGATACACAGACAAGTATAGACAAGAATGAACACCTATTTTTAAGTATGACTTTTTCAAAGAAAACATTGCAGACTAAACGGAAATCTACGTACCTGGTCCTAATCGCAGTGTCTACCTCATTCCTTCCGCAGCGGTAATCTTTATCATGAGCTTAGTGTTTTATCATTCAGCGGCTGCTTTTTAAAGGAACTGTTCGAATTCCACAGCCTAAATTTATGTTTGTGCCTATTTACAAAGATACTGCAAATACTGTAATTACTCATGGTAATTAAATACCACAGTGTTGTTAGTAGCACACACTTTATAATTTTAAGATTAGGATGTTTGGACATTAATATTCTGCAAACCGATTGTGACATTTAATCAGTTTTAAGATTTTTAACTCAATTCCTTTTCAGAAAACACAGAATGAGTCGGATCTCTCATGTTTCTCTTAAAGTAAAATATGTAAAAAGTAAGCAAGGAGCTATTTATAGTATTTTAAAAGCTGAAATTGTGTGTAAGATCCTGAAATACAAGTATACCCTTTCTAGCTGCACATTGCAACAAAACTTGCAACTTTAATCAAAGCCTGCCTTCTTTCCTTCCTTGCTTTCCTTCTCTTCCCCTTCTCCTTCCCTTCTCCCTCCCTTCTTCCCTCCCTCCGGCCTACCTTTCCTTTTTAAATTTCAGTGGACAGAGTATTTGACGTATTTATTTTCATTGCTTTAACTGGTGTTAGTATTGTGTAGGATATTTGAATCAAGGAATTTTAACCTTTTATTATGAAAGATTTCAAACGTACTAAAGTAGAGTAATATGATGAACCTCATTACTCGGCTTCAGTTACGAACTTGACACAACCTTTGTTTCTTCCACCTGCTGCTTACCTCCCATATTAAGGCAAATCCCAGACGTATTTCATCAAGAAACTTTTTGGCATCTTTTCTTTATAGTGTTTTATTCCTGATCATAGTCACTGTTCTTTAATAATATTTGAGCTTGCTTAGCTTGTCTCATTATTGTAAAGGCAATACCTAGACCAGCAGAAATTAGTATCACCTGGGAAATTACTGGACACGCAGAATCTCTGGCCTCACCTCAGACTTGCTGAATCTAAATTTTGACAAGATTATTTTTTGACAAGATTATTTGGATGTAAAAGTTTGAGAAGCATTGTAGTAGAACCCGTACTTTAGTACTATGAAAGTGAGCTTAGAAGTAGTCATCCCTCCTTTTTTTTAAATTCTTTTTTCCCTAAGTGTGATAATTATTTTACTGGTAAATTTAAATTACCCAAAGATGTGTATTGTTAATAACACCAAGGAAGAATTGTAGAACTGAAAAGGACCCTAGATACCTATTTGTAACCTCTTGTTTTAAAGATAAGCAGTTTCAGAGAAAAATCAATAGCAACACATTTATTGTGCCTTGGCTGTAATTAGAATACAGATCCCTGGGTTTCCAGTCAGTCTTTGAATATACTGTACCAAGGAGGGGAAATAGAGGCATGATGTTATTTATAAATCATAGCTACTGTAATCTACATGTTTTTAAATAATAATAGAAATCATGATTTTTTTATTTAGTACTAATCATCAAATTTAGCTTTATAGGGAAAGCACTTCCACATTGACTAATTTTTTTCAAATGACTGCAAATAAACACTCTAAACCCTGACTCATTTATTATGTTGTGTGGTATAATAAAACAATGCCTTTGGGTCATTTTAGTAAATGGACAGTTTTCCTACTTACTGAAGGCTTCTTCAATCCCTTTCTCCCACCTATTGCATTGCACAGTCTTAGAGTTGAAATATCTAAGCATTCTTGAGTGATTACTGATACTCTGTCAGTTTGTGCTGTGCTGTAAAATGCAGATTTAGCTGTGCAATAGTATGCCTCCAGGGCCTAATCCCCACAGTTTTTAATGTTCTTGTGCCTAGCCATGTTCTCTACTGTCGTGTCTTATTGTTAATGGAGTATTTCCTGCTTACCACCCCCATTGCTATCTCTAATCCTTGTTGCTGCTTTAGCTGTTTCTCTCTTCTCCATTTTTCTTTCATCTTTCTTCTCATTTCTTCTTTGCAATTACATGTCTTGCTCCTATGACTTGGATTTTATAACCATAGCCAACCAATTAAAGTATTCTTTTTTACTTCTGGTTAATGAACTGACATCATAGTGCATGGTATTTCTATTCAGGTGTTTTGCTATTTGTAGTTTCTGGTTCAGGTTTAAATCCCTTTCCTTTTGTTTTGTTTTTTAACTTCTGGGATTATAACAGTTCCAGATGGTTGAAATTACTAAAAGTCCCCAGAAAGTTGAAGCATTCATGTATTTATCACTAGTGTATTCAACTCTACTACAATGGAGGGAAATTCATCAAAGAATTATTTATTTACTGTTTGTTTGGAGAGAGTGATTAAAGAGCTCCCTTGAGGAGACTTGTAAATTTTAAGGGCTGATTTCAGTTCATACAATAATTATTTTTAAAATTGAAAGCACATGTGTTCAAAAGAATAATTTTACTTACATATTTTAAAAGATGTAAGTAAAAGCTGCAGAGAATGTAATAACTGCTGTAGTTGTCTCCTCCCTAAGTTGGAATTTTATAATGTAAAATATAAGTTAATAAATATTTTTATACATGAAAAAGCATAGGCATTCACATTAGACTGAACTGTATTCAGACCTTATTCTACTCACTAGTACTAGCTATGAGACCTTTAAAAGCCTTAATTTTCTTATCTGCAAAAATGTAGATATCTACCTCATGTTCACTATCAGGATTGTATGGCCCCCGGACACCCCTTTAGCTTAGTTCTGAAGTCACTCCTGAGGTTCATCCTTCAGCCAAAAATTAGGCCCATAAAACAAAACGAGACTAAATGGGCACTCTAGCCCAGGGGCAAGGACAAGAAGGCAGGAGGGGATAGGAAAGCTGGTAATGGGGAACCAAGGTCAAGAAGGGGAGAGAGTTGACACGTTGTGGGGTTGGCAACCAGTGTCACAAAACAGTATGTGTATTGATTGTTTAATGAAAAAACTAATTTGCTCTGTAAACCATCTAAAGCAACAAAAAATTCGGAGGGAAAATAAATCTGAAATGCCATTAATAATTTTGTTGAGTCAGAAGAATTAATGTTGACGAGCAAAGATGCCTTTATTAAAAATATTTCACCATTTAAGAAACTTTCAAGCCTCATAGTAAATTTAAATACTACTTGCTATTAAGATAAAGTACCTGTTAACCAAAATTTATCTTTTAGATAATCCAGGAGAATTATGCATGCACTATATTTTGAGTTAAGGACCACACACAAAACCAGTCTAAAGATGGAAAATTCAACATACTTTACAACGCCCATGTCTCTATATGCTATCTACCTCAGTTACCACTTTGTATACGAAAGTCCTATGTAACTGAGTTTAATGAGAATTATAGGAAATCAAATAAGATTTGTAATAGAATTTCCAAAAATATTTTTGTCAACATTTGTTTCTGATCACTGAATCACTATACTTACCGAGAACTCGAGTTCTTTACCAGTATCATATTCTCTTTCCCTCAAGTATATTCATTTTCTGTCCTTTATTAATGATTCTTAATCAAGGTGATGTACGGAGTAGATACAGATGTCAGATTTCAGTTTAGTATCTCCAAAAGACTGCCTAATTTTTGAGCATATTTTAGATGAATTGTTATTGAGCAGAGGTAATTTAGTTGTAATTAGTTTGTGTTTGAGAGTGCCTATCTAAGCAGATCAAAGAACTCATATTTGTTCTGCATGTAATATATTTACTATGTAAATTTCAACCATCCTGGTCTAATTCACATGTTCTAATATTTGCAAAATAAGTGGCAAAATTAGTCCATTTTTTAAAAGTTTTATTTTCCATCTCACTATTTCCACTAAATTCTAAGTCTAAACATACAATATACATAGGGACTAGTATACAGAAGTTCTGAACTTTTTTTTTTCAAGAGTAATTGTAATGTCTTCTGTTTGGATTGAATAGATGAAGTATATGTTTTAACACTAAAAGCAAACTATCCATAAAGTAGCTCTTTAAGCAAAGGAAGATAAAGAACTTACTTGAATCTTCTTGGTCCTGGTCCCTTATCCATGTAAGTGTTATCCCTGGCACAGTTTTATTTTACTTAAGTTTTCTACTGCTCTTCAAATGTAAACTTGGTACATTGTTATCACAAGACCTAAATGCACTTTTGCACAAGAAAGACAAGCCAAAATGGATTTCAGAAGAGACTCTGAAACTTACTCTTAAGCATAGAGTGGCTAAAGAGAATGGAAGAAATGAAGTAAAAGAGCTGAAAGAAGAATTCAAAGGATGCCTTGCGAAGACAAAGAGTCATGAAATGTGCAAAGACCTGGAGTTAAAAAACCAAAAGGGAAGAATATGCTCAACATTTCTCAAGCTGAAAGAACTGAGGAAAAATTCAAGCCTTGAGTTGCAATATTGAAAGATTTATCGACAAAATATTGAACAATGCAGGAAGCATCCAAAGAAAATGGAAGGAATACACAGAGTAACTGTAGCAAAAAGAATTGGTCAATGTTCAACCATTTCAGGAGGTGTCGTATGATCCAGAACTGATGGTACTGAAGAAAGAAGTCCAAGCTGCGCTAAAGTCATTGGCAAAAAACAAGGCTCCAGGAATTGACGAAATACCAATTGAGATGTTTCAACAAATGGCTGCAATGCCGGA
Source organism: Dugong dugon (assembly GCA_030035585.1). Taxonomy (NCBI): domain Eukaryota; kingdom Metazoa; phylum Chordata; class Mammalia; order Sirenia; family Dugongidae; genus Dugong; species Dugong dugon. The sequence continues at coordinate 133,533,764 of CM057462.1, forward strand.
AGCACTCACTTGTTTATGCCAGGAAATATGGAAGGCAGCTACTTGGCCAACCTACTGGAAGAGATCCATATTTGTGCCCATTCCAGAGAAAGGTGATCCAATAGAATGCAGAAATTATCAAACAATATCATTAATATCATACGCAAGTAAAATTTTGCTGAAGATAATTCAAAAGTGGTTGCATCAGTACATCAACAGGGAGCTTCCAGAAATACAGGCCAGATTCAGAAGAGGATGTAGAACCAGGGATATCATTGCTGATGTCAGATGGATCTTGGCTGAAAGCAGAGAATACCAGAAAGATGTTTACCTGTGTTTTATTGACTATGCAAAGGCATTCAAACTGTGTGGACCATCAGAAATTATGGATAACATTTTAAAAGAATGGGAATTCTAGAACACTTAATTGTGCTCATGAGGAACCTGTACATAGAAGCAGTGGTCAAGAAATCAAACGATGATTACATTGGGCAAATCTGCTGCAAAAGACCTCTTTAATGTGTTAATAAGCAAAAATGTCACTTTGAGGACTAAAGTGCACCTGATCCACGCCATGGTATTTTCAATCACCTCATATGCATGCAAAAGCTGGACTACGAATAAGGAAGACAGAAAAATTGATATCTTTGAATTATGGTGGTGGCAAAGAATATTGAATATACCATGGACTGCCAGAAGAACGAACAACTCTGTCTTGGAAGAAATACAGCCAGAATGCTCCTTAGAAGCGAGCATGGCAATACTTTGTCTCATGTACTTTGGACATGTTATCAGGAGAGACCATTCAATGGAGAAGGACATCATGCCTGGTAAAGTAGAGAGTCAGCAAAAAAGAGGAAGACCCTCAACTAGAAAGAGTGACACAGTGGCTGCAATAATGGGCTCAAACACAGCAACAATTATGAGGATGGAGCAGGACCAGGCAATGTTTCGTTCTGTTGCCATACGTTTGCTATGAGTTGGAACCAATGCAACGGCACTTCACAACAACACAAACAATAAAGCTTTAGGAAATGGCAAACTCAGGTTTAACAAAGCTTCAGGAGCTGACACATTTCAGGAAATGGCAATGGGAAAACATGGATCTGATTTCCAGCAGGTCTAGATTTACAGCTGTAGAAATTTTTAAAATTTAGAGAATATTTTCTGTTAAGGCTTACATATGTTAAACTCTATATGCATTTGCTCACTTAATTCTTATGGCAATGGTGTAAGGTAAACACTAGTTATCAGAGGAAAATGAGTCTTACTAGATGATGCTACCAAGGTCAAATGGTAAATGGCAAAGCTAGAGCCCATGTTCTAACTACTATTTCTCCTAGTACAATAATCCCGGCCTGTAGACTTTATCATATGCCTCCGTAAATATGCATACTCTTCTTTTGACACGTTTATTCTTTATCCTGTCTCATTGCCCCACCTACCTCAGGCTCTAGGGTTCAGAACCGAGGGAGAGGACAACCAGGAAACGCTGTGTTTCCAGAAGGAGTGGGTTAGTTATCAGACACCAAATGATGGCCTTTACTTTTGAGTCTTCAAGTTAGGCAGGTATATCAAAATCTCAACTCTGTTCTCTGCCTAAAAGGGATGTGTATGTCTGAAATAATTATATCCCACTGCTTCAGCTAGGCTAGCTGCTTTCTAGCACCATAAACACGAACCTAGAGTTATGTTTTTGTTTGTGTTTCTCTTCCACCTCAGACTTCTCCCTCATTGCTCTCTAATGTCTATATATCCATCAAACTTCGTCATTAAATCTCCCTTCTTCTGTAAAGCTTTCTTAGATATTTAGAGACCACATGGATTTTTCTCCATGCTATTAAGTCTATTACTTTAGTCATTCAAAAAGACTTCTTATTACTGACTTCTGATTGCCAAGGATGCATCTTAATTAGTGCCTAAATTTGTGGTTTTCTAAGTGTGGTCCCTGGACCAGCAGTGTCAGTATCACTTGGGAACTTGTTATAAATGGAAATTATCAGGCCCTATCATAGCTCTACTGAATTAGAAACTATGGTAGTGGGGCCCAGAAATCTGTATTTTAACAAGCCTTCCAGATGATTCTGATGAATGCTAGAATTTGAGAATGATTGGCCTAAAGAACTCGGCCAGGACCTGAAAAGGCCAAGATGGCAGACTAGTCAGATGCACCACACCATCCCTCTGCAGCAAAGACCTGAAAAATCAAGTAAAACAGATACATATATCAATCCTGTAACCCTGAACAGCAAATGAAGGGATAAAGAACTAGATCAAATACCAAATGGAAGAAGAAACTTACTGAAAACAGCAAACAAGAAAAGGCTGAGTGGAGGTGCCTAGCCAGCTGGTCCGGGACCATCTTAAGACAAAGACAGCTGAGATCCCAGGTGAGGTGCACAGGAGACAACTTCACGGAATTCCCATCAAGACACAGAAATTGAGAAGACACACCTGAATTAAAACAAGGTGACGAGTGGCACAAGCTCCCCCATCCTGGCAGCCCAATCCACCGGGGACCATGGTATAAGTCCCCTCTCTTTTTTTCTTCTCTTTCTCTCCCCACCCTACTTGGCCATCCGTCCCACCTTACCTGCCCACATGGAGCTCTGGCATGCCATCAGCCCTTCCCTGTCCCCTGAGTGCAGGCAGGGAATTCCGTGCAGCTTCAGCCTTGCCCCGTCCCCCATCTGAACAACTCAAGTGCAGGTAGGGAGCTCCATGTGGCTTCAGCCCCACCTTGCCCCCTGAGCACAGGCAGGGAGCTCCACGCAGCTTCAACCCTGCCCTGTCCCTCATCTGAACAAGTCAAGTGCCAGCAGTCAGCCCCAGATCAACTTACCCAGTGAATGCAGGCACACGTGCACTCCTATGCCTAGCCACCAGTGTCAGGGCCATGGTCTAGTGGTGCCTTCTACTTCCCCCAACCATCAGCTCCAGGGCCCAAAAGCCAGCAGCACACTCTCCCCCACAGGGCACTCTAGCAGACAGTGGCACACCTTCCAAATGCTATGGGCTGGCAATATTTTCCCTACCTTGCCTCCTCCATCACCCCCGCTATAACTGGAGGCTTGTGTTTGTTCTGGCCATCCCCACCCAGCCCAGCCAGCCAGGGACAATTGGTGAAGGTTCCATACCACTCACTTGGTGACTGACGACCCAGACACCTTTGACCAGAACACCTGGTAACTGGCAGTGCACACACACAATACTCAACCCAGTGACCAGTGAGAATACTCCCTGTACCCATGTACAACTGACTGGCTAGACAGACACATCATCTCAGCAGAAATGCCAGCTATATCCTCAGCTGTCCTGCAAGACCAGCAGCAAAAAACTGAGCTGTCACATCCAGTCACTGCCCCACCTACCCAGAGTCAGGTGTTGAGAGCTCCAGTACACCCAGACTAGTGACCAGAATAGCATACACACTCTGCTGACTCAGATATTAAAAAAAAAAAAAATCAAGTTGCAGCAAACAAACATACAATAACTCAATAAATATAATAACACCTTGATGCCTCAAGAAAACAGACAATGAGAAAATCACAAAAAAAAGCAGGTCAAGATGATTCCAGTAAGTGACCAAAATAAAGAACCAGATAACCTTCCAGAGGAAGAAATGGTAATGGAACTACCTGAAAAGAAATTAAAAAGACTAATATACAGTGTTCTCCGAGAGAACAAGAAAGAGATCAAGGAAAACACAGATAAAATGAAGAGAGAAAGTAATGGAAGAATTCAGGAAAACCATACAAGAACAAAACAACAGGAGGTGGAGTCACCATGATGCTATAGCCAGAAGCACCATGCTGTCCCTCTGCAGCAAAGACTTGAAAAACTAAGTAAACAGATACAAACATCAATCCGGGAACCCTAAGCATTAAATGAAGGGATAAAGAACTAGATCAAGCACTGAATGGAAGAAGAAACTGACAGAGAACTAAGAATGAGGAGAGCTGTGGAGTAGAAGTCCCTTTCCAGGTAACACCATGGATTTTCCATCTTGGAGCGCAGCCACCAATGACACCAGACAGGGAGTATGGGAAGGCAACTTCACAAAGCTCCCACTGGGAGACAGAGCACCAGCTCTGCATATCATATCCTCTCCCTTCCCTCCTTCCTGTCTGTGCCATACACTGAGCACTGCACCCCTGAGTGGCACTGGCATGGACCCCCAGCCCCCATCCCATGCTGCCCCCTAGCCCTGCCCTGCCAAGTGCCGTGCCCGTCAGTGGGACTGGTGCAGACCTCCAGACCCCTGGACCCTGCTCTGCTGTGCTGCACTCAGACCCACCCAGCAGGCCCTGGTTAGTGCTGCAAAAGAACCATCCCCACCCCTTCCCCCACCACTGTACCTGCCCTGCTGCACTATAGCTGAGCAATGGCCCTGTCCACCTGAACAAGGTGGTAAGAACTATCATACCCACAGACAAGCAAGCAACAAAACACACCCTGCCCACCTGCCCAAATAAACCAAATAAACCTGCCCCCTAACCAAATAAAACAAAAAAGCAGGATGAAACAAACAAACCTACAATCAACAAATGAAGAAAATAATTTCTGAATGTCTCAGAGACAGCAGACAATATCAAAACATAAAAAAACAGGACATGATGGCTCCAGTAAGTGACCAAAATAAAACACCAGATGACCTTCTGGTAGAAGAAAAAGTACTGGAATTATCTGATAGGGAATTCAAAAGTCTAATATTCAGGGCATTCCAAAAATTAGGAAAGAGATGAAGGAAAACACAGACAAAATCATGGAAAACACAGACAAAATCATGGAAAATACAGACAAAATCAGGGGAAGCACAAAGAAATGGAAGAATTCATGAAAATAATACAAGAACAAACTGTCAAAATAAATAATTAGAAATCATACAAAAATAGCAATTAGAAATCCAAGAGATAAACAACAAGATTTCAGAAATGGACAACACAATAGAAAGTTTTAGGAGCATATTTGTAACAGTGGAAGACAGGGTCAGCAAAATTGAGGACAAACCCTTGGATACCACTTTGAGGAAAAATCAGAGAAGAGAACGAAGAAAAATGAAGAAATCGTGAGAACAATGTGGGATACAATGAAAAGCAAAAATTTGCATGTGATCGGAGTTCCAGAACAGGGGGATAAAATGGAAAATACAGAGAGAATAATTGTAGATTTGTTGACAGAAAACTTGTCTAATGTCATGAAAGATGAAAAGCTGACCATCCAAAAACCTCAATGAACCCCATATAGGATAGACTTCAAAAGAAAATCAACAAGACATATCATAATCACACTCACCAAAACCAAAAACAAAAAAAAAGAATTCTGAGAGCAGATTGAGAAAAATGAAAAGTCACATACAAAGGGAAAAGAATAAGACTAAGCTCTGATTACTTGGCAGAAACCTTGCAGGCAAGAAGGCAATGGGATGACATATATAAAACCTTGAAAGAAAAAAATTGCCAACCAAGAAAATACATCCTGCAAAACTCATGCTCAAATATGATGATGAAATTAGGACACTTCCAGATAAACAGAAATTAAGGAAATATGTCAAAACCAAACCAAACTTACAAAAATTATTAAAGGGAGTTCAGTTAGAGAACCAACAACATCGGACAACAACCTGAATCTAGGATACAGGAAAGCATAAGCCAGATACCAGTCTAGGCAATGAACTCTCAAGGATAAAAGAAAACTATAAGACTTCAATAGGAAACCAGAGATGTCAATCTGTAAATGACAACAATGTCAGAACAATAAAAGGGAGAATAAATGATGTAGGTGTAGATCTTTCAAATGGAAAGGAAGTCAAGGTGATATCAAGTTATAAAAGATTGGTTCACACTTAGGAAGATAGGGGTAAATTTCAAGGCAACCACACAAAAGTTAACAAATCTACTCATCAAAATAAAGAAGAAAAGCATAAAGTCTCAGTATTCACAAAATCAACAACAATGAAAGAAATGAAAAGAAAATCTACAAACGAAAGGAACTCAGCACAGGAGAGTAAGAGGAACAAAGAAAACATCAGCACCATAAAAAAAGCATTACAAAATGACAGCAATAAACTCAAACCTATGGATAATCACACTGAACATAAATGGCTTAAATGCACCCATAGAGAGTGACAATATGGGTAAAAAAAAAAAATAACCTATCAATATGCTGTCTACAAGAGACAAACATTAAAGCAAAGACTGCAAGAAACCAAAAGAGACCTACATAAATGGAAAAACATACCATACTCATGGATACGTAGACTCAACATTGAGAAAATGTCAGTTCTACCCAAAGTAATGTACAGATACAATACAATCTTGATCCAAATACCAACGGCATTCTTTAATGAGATGGAGAAACTAATCATTAACTTTATATGGAAAGGAAAGAGGCCCTGGATAAGTAAAGAATTATTGAAGAAGAAAAAAGTGGGAGGCCTTTGGGTGACTAAAAGACACATGAGGAAATGCTCACAATCAGTAGCCATTAGAGAAATGCAAATCAAAACTACAATGAGATACCATCTCACTCCCACATTACTGGTACTAATCAAAAAAAAAAAAAAAAAAGAAAAAAGAAAATAACAAATGTTGGAGAGGCTGTGGAGTGATTGGGATGCTTATGCACTGCTGGTGGGAATGCAAAATGGTATAACCACTTTGGAAAATAGTATGGCACTTCCTTAAAAAGCTAGAAATAGAAATATCATATGATCCAGCAATCTCACTCCTAGGAATATATCCTAGAGAAATAAGAGCTGTCACATGAATAGACATATGCACATCCATGTTCATTGCAGCATTATTCACAATAGCAAAAAGATGGAAACAACCTAAGTGCCTATCAATAGATGAGTGGATAAACAAACTATGGTACATCCACACAATTGAATATTATGCAATGATAAAGAACAATGATGAATCTATGAAATATTTCACAACATGGATGAATCTGGAGGGCATTATGCTGATTGAAATAAGTCAATCACAAAAGGTCAACTACTGTCTGAGACCACTATTACAAAAACACATGAAAAGGTTTACACACAGAAAGAAATAATCTTTGATGGTTAAGAGGGAGGGGAGGGGTGAAGAAGGAAAAACACGAACTAGACAATAGATAAGTGGTACCTTTGATGAAGGGTAAGACAACACACAATACTGGGGAAGTCAGCACAACTCAACTAAGGCAAAGTTGTAGAAGCTTCATAAACAGATCCAATCTCCCTGATGGACAGAGTTACTGGGCTGAGGGCTGGGGACCATTGTCTTGGGGACATCTAGCTCAATTGGCATAACATAGTTTATAAAGAAAATGTTTAACATCCTACTTTGGTGAGTAGCGTCTGGGGTCTTAAAAGCTGGTGAGTGACCATCTAAGATATATCTACTGGTCCCACCCTGTCTAGAGTAAGGGAGAATGAAGAAAACAAGGAGGCAAGGGAATGATTTGTCCAAAGAACAAATGGACCACAACTACCACAGCCTCCTGCAGACTGAATCCAGCACAACTAGATGTTGCCTGGTTACCACCACTAACTTCTCTGAGAGGGATCACAATAGAGTGTCCCAGATGGAAAATGTAGAACAAAATTCGACCTCACAAAAAAAGACCAGACTTACTTGTCTGACAGAGACAGGAAAAACCTTGAGAGTATGGCATCCGGACACCCTTTTAACTCAGTACTGAACTCACGCCTGAGGTTCACCCATCAGCCAAAGATTAGACAGGCCTATAAAATAAACAATAACACACATAGTTCAACTAGGTATATGAGACTAAATGGGAGCCCAGGGGCAAGAATGAGAAGGCAGAAGGAGACAGGAAAGATGGACAAATGGAAACAGGGAACCCAAGGTCAAGAGATGAGAGTGTTGACACATCATGAGTTGGCAACCAATGTCACAAAACAATATGTATATTAATTGTTTAGTGAGAAATTAATTTCCTCCATAAACTTTCACCTAAGGCACACACACACACAAACTCAAAGAACAAAATGACAAAATAAATAAACAACTACAAAATACAAATACAAAAACTACAGCTAGAAATTTGAAAGTTTAACAGTAAGTTCTCAGAAATGGACAATTTAATAGAAGGATGTGGGAGCAGAATTGAATTACTGGAAGAGAGACTTAGCAAAATTGAGGACAAATCCCTTGACATCAACTTGTTGGAGGAAAAATTAGAAAAAAGAATGAAGAAAATGAAGAAAGCCTAAGAATTATGTGGGACACTGTCATGGATTGAATTGTGTCCCCAAAAAATATGTGTATCAATTTGGCTAGACCATGATTCCCAGTATTGTGTGATTGTCCACCATTTTGTCAACTGATGTGATATTCCATATAAACAGAAATTAAAAGAATTTGGGAAAAACAGACCAAACTGACAAGAAATATTACAGGGAGTCCTTTGGATACAGGAGCATCAACATCAGACACTAACCTGAGATTAGGACACAGGCCAGTGTCAGCCAGATATCAACCCAGATAAAGAATCCTCATAAATAAAACAAAGTTAAAGACTGAATACAGGGAACCAAGATGTCAGTCTGTAAATGATGACAACAAAACAAAAAGAGGGAATAAATGGTGTCTTATAGAACGTTCATATGGAGAGGAGGACAAGGCAAAAACAAGAAGTAAAAGACTGCTTTAAAATTAGGAAGGTAAAGGTAAATTTCAAGGTAACTGCTAAGAAAGTTAACATACCTAATCATCAAAATAAAAAAGAGAAACATAAAGTCTCAATATTCACAGAATCAACAACAATGAAAGAAATGAAAAAAACATTCACAAACAAAAAGAAATCACTGCAGAAAATGAAGTGGAACAAAGAAATCTTCAACACCACAAAATAAAACAAAGCACAGCAAAATGGCAGCAGTAAACACATACCTACTGATAATCACATTGAATGTAAATGGCTTAAATGCACCAGTAAAGAGACAGAGAGTAGCAGAATGGATAAGAAAACATGACCCATTAATATGCTGTCTGCGGGAGACACACCTCACATGCAAGGACACAGATACATTAAAAATCAAAGGATGAAAAGAATATATCAAGCAAACAATAACCAAAATAGAGCAGGAGTGGCAATATTAATCTCTGCTAAAATAGACTGTAAGGCAAAATTCACCATAAAAGACAAGGAAGGGCATTATATTAAAGGGTCAATCCACCAAGAGGACATAACTATAATAAATATATATACACCCAATGAAAGGGCATCAAAAATACATAAAACAAACTCTAACAGTGTTGAAAACAGTTATAGACAGTTTCCACAATAATAGTACGAAACTTCAACAATGTTTTTGGTGAAGCACAGAACAACTAGAAACTCAACAGAGATACAGAAGACCTAATTGCCACAATCAATCAACTCATAGACATATACAGAACACTCCACCCAAGAGTAGCGAAGTTTATATTCTTTTCCAATGCACATAGATCATTCTCAGAATAGACCACATTTTAGGCCACAAAGCAACCCTCAACAAAATCCAAAATATCAAAATAATACAAAATATTTTCTCTGATCACAACACTATAAAAATTGAAATAAACTAATGGACCACAGCTACCAAGGCCTCCACTGGACTGAGTCCAGTACAGCTAGATGATGCCCAGCTACCATCACTGACTGCTCTGACCAGGATCACAATAGAGGGTTCTGGACAGAGCTGGAGAAAGATGTAGAACATAATTCTAACTCACAAAAAGAAGACCAGATTTACTGGCCTAAAGGAGACTGGAGAAATCCCGAGAGTATGGCCCCCAGACACGCTTTTAACTCAGTGGTGAAGTTACCTCCGAGGTTAACCGTTCAGCCTGGGAGTGTACAGCCCCGTAAAACCAAATGGAATTAATGAGGTACAGTAGTCCAGTGACAAGGGCCAGAAGGCAGAAGGGGACAAGGAAGCTGGTGATAGGGAACCCAAGGTTGAGTAAGGATATTGTTGATGTGTTGTGAGATTGTTAACCATTGTCAAAGGGCAACATTCGTAGTAACTGTTAAATGAGAAACTATTTTGTTCTGTAAGCCTTCATCTTAAGTGAGAATAGCAGCACAATGGGAAGAGCGTAGTCAAAGTCACTGAACTGTGCATGTAGAAATTTTTGAAATGGTGTATCTTTGGCTATGTGTATTTTCACCAAAAAAAAAAAAAGGTTGAGAAGTTAGAGGGTTGACATGTTGTGGGGTTGTTAACCAATGTCATAAAACAATATGTGTACTACTGTTTCATGAGAAACTATTTGTTCTGTAAGCCTTCACCTGAAGTACAATAAAAAAAATTTAAAAAATTGAAATCAATAAAAGGAAGAACAAGGGAAAAAAATCAAATAAATAGAAACTGAATAACACCTTACTTAAAAACCAGTGGATAACAGAAGAAATTAAAGATGAAATTTAAAAATTCCTAGAATCAAATGAGAATGAAAACAAGTCTCACCAAAACTTGTGGGACACAGCAAAAGCAGTGCTCAGAGGACAATTTATAGCAATAGATGCACACATCAAAAAAGAAGAAAGGGCCAAAATCAAAACATTAACCCTACAATTCAAACAAATAGAAAGAGAACAGCAAAAGAAGCCCACAGCCACCAGAAGAAAGGAAATAATAAAGATCAGAGCTGAAATAAATGAAATAGAGAACAGAAAAACAATACAAAGAATCAGCAAGACTGGAAGTTAGTTCTTTGAAAGGATCAACAAAATTGACAAACCATTGGCCAAACTGACAAAAGAAAACCAGGAGACGAAGCAAATAATCCGAATAAGAAATGAGAAATGTGACATTATAACAGACCCAATAGAAATAAAAAGGATCATAACAGAGTACTATGAAAAATTGTACTCCAACAAATTTGAAAACCTAAAGGAAATGAACAAATTTCTAGAAACACACTATGTAACTAAACTAACACACGCTGAGACAGAAAATCTGAACAGATCCATAACAAAAGAAGAGATTAAAGAGGTAATAATAATAATAATAATAAACTGCCAACAACAACAAAAAAAAGCCCTGGCCTGGATGGCTTCACTGGAGAATTCTACCAAACATTCAGAGAAGAGCTCACACCAATACTACTCAAACTATTTCAGAGCATAGAAAAGGAAGGAATACTCCTAAATTCATTCTATGAAGCTAGCACAACCCTGAAAGACTCCAAAAAAAAAAAAAAAAAAAAGAAAGAAAATTACAAACCAGTATCCCCCATGAATATAGATGCAAAAATTCTCAACAAAATTCTAGCCAATAGAATTCAGCAGCATATCAAAAAAGTAATACATCATGACCAAGTGGGATTCATACCAGGTATGGAAGGATGGTTCAACATTAGAAAATCAAGAAAATCAATCAATGTAATTGACCACATAAATAGAACAAAAGAAAAGAATCACATGATCATCTCAATAGATTCAGAAAAGGCATTTGACAAAGTCCAAAATCATTCCTGTTAAAAACTCTCAGCAAAATGCAAATAGAAGGGAAATTCCTCAACATACTAAAGGGCATTTATGCAAAACCAACAACCAACATTATCCTCAATGAAGAGAGATGAGACTGAAAGCATTCCCCTTGAGAATGGGAACCAAAAAGGATGCCCTTTATCACCACTGTCATTCAACGTTGTACTGGAAGTCCTAGATAGAGCAATAAGGCAAGAAAAGGAAATAAAGTTCTTACAAATTGGTAAGCAAGAAGTAAAACTATCCCTGTTTGCAGATGATACGATCCTATACATAGAAAATCCCAAGGATTCCACAAGAAAGCTACTTAAACAAATAGAAGGATTTGACAAAGTAGCAGGATACAAGCTCAACATACAAAAATCAGTTAGATTCCTATACAACAACGAAGAGAACTTTGAAAAGGAAATCAGGAAAACAATACCATTTACAATAGTCCCCCATAAGATAAAATACTTACAAATAAATTTAACCAGGGACATAAAAGACCTATACAAAGAAAACTACAAAACACTACTGCAAGAAACCGAAAGAGACCTACATAAATGGAAAAACATACCATGCTCAAGGATAGGAAGACTCAACTTCTTTACCAAGATGGAAAAACTAATCACCAACTTTATGTGAAAAGGAAAGAGGCCTTGGGTAGGTAAAGCAATATTGAAGAACAAAGTAGGATACCTCACACTATCTGGTCTCAGAACCTACTCTGCAGCCACTGTAGTCAAAATAGCCTGGTACTGGTACAACGACAGACACATAGACCAACGGAAAATAATTGAGAATCCAGATATAAATCCATTCACCTATAGTCAGCTGATCTTCAACAAAGGCCCAAAGTCCATTAATTGGGGAAAAGACAGTCTTTTTAACAAATGGTGCTGGCAAAACTGGATGTCCATCTGCAAAAAAATGAAGCAAGACCTATACCTCACACCATGCACAAAAACTAACTCAAAATGGATCAAAGACCTAAATATAAAATCTAAAACGATAAAGATCATGGAAGAAAAAATAGGGACAACACTAGAAGCCCTAATACGTGACATAAACAGAATACAAACCATAAATAACAATGCACAAACACCAGAAGAGAAACTAGATAACTGGGAGCTCCTAATAATCAAATACTTAGGCTCATCAAAAGACTTCACCAAAAGACTAAAAAGACAAGCTACACACTGGGAAAAAAATTTTGGCTATGATGTATCTGGCAAGGGACTAATCTCTAAAATTTATAGAAAACTTCAACATCTCAACAATAAAAAGACAAACAATCCAGTTAAAAATTGGGCCATGGATATGAACAGAAACTTTACCAAAGACTTTCAGGCAGCTAACAGACACATGAGGAAATGCTCATAATCATTAGCTATTAGAGAGACGCAAATCAAAACTACAGTGAGATACCATCCCACCCCTACATTACTGGCAGTAATAAAAAAAACAGAAGATAACAAATGTTGGTGAGATTGCAGGGAGATTGGAACTCTTATATGCTGCTGGTGGGAATGTAAAATGGTACAACCACTTTGGAAAATGGTATGGCAAATTCCTCAAAAACCTAGAAATCTAAATATATGATTCAGCAATCCTGCTCATAGATATATTCCCTAAAGAAATAAGAACTGTGACACAAATAGACATACGCACACCCATGTTTATTGCAGCACTATTCACAACAGCAAAAGGGTGGAAACAATCTAAGTGCCCATCAACAGATGAATGGATAAACAAACTGTGGTACATACACACAATGGAATACAATGCAGTGATAAAGAATAATGACAAATCTACAAAACACCTCACAGCATGGATGAATTTGGAGGACTTTATGCTGAGTGAAATAAGTTGATCACAAAAAGACAAATATTGCGTGAGACCACTACTATAAACTAACAACAAAAGTTTTACACACAGGAAAAATTTTTTTAAAAAAGCACTCTTTGATAGTTACCAGGGACTGGAGGGGGAAGGAGAGAAAAATTACCAATTAGACAGAAAAGAGGAGTTAATATTAGTGAAGGGAACAGCAACACATTATATGGGGGAAGTCAGTACAACATGACCAAGGCAAGAGAGGACACTGATAGGAACCAAAAACATAAAGGGCACCTATGGTAACTACTACAGCTTAGACAATCCTGCAGCAAGACTATTAACAAATGATAATTTGTGAATGTACAAATAGGTAGACAGATACACCAAGAAGTGTGGGAGGATGTAAGGGAACACACCCACTGGCACAGATGAGTTTGGTGGTAGATATTTCTTCATACACGATTGTAGGTGTGGCTCATATAGAACAGTAAGTGGCAAAGTCAGGGAAACCTCTTAGACATAACCAAACACCTTTTGGGATAAAGTTCCTAGGCTAGAAGACAAAGGACCGTAAACTTGGGGAGCAGCTACATCAATCGGCACAACATAGTACCTAAAGTCAATGTTCTGCATTCTACTTTGGTGAGTAGCATCTAGGGTCTTAAAAGCTTGTGAGAGGCCATTTAAGATATAGCTATTGATTTGTTCCCGTCTGGATCCAGGAAGAGTGAAGGAGATCAAAGACTCAAGGGAGCAATTAGTCCAAAGGACTAATGGATCACATGAACCACAGACTACACAACCCTAAGACCAGAAGAATTAGATGGTGCTTGACTACCACTACCGACTGCTCTGATTGGGATCACAACAGGGGGTCCTGGACAGATCAGAAGGAAATTGTAGAACAAAAAAATCAAATTCACAAAGAAAGACCAGGCTTGCTGATCTGACAGAGACTGGAGGAACCCCCAAGACTATGGCCCTAAGATACTCTTCTTATCTGGAAATGAAGCCATTCCCAGAGACCGCTTCCCAGCCAAACAATTGACAAGCACATAAGATAAACAATAAAACCCGAGACAAATGTATTCCTTAGAATAATCAGTTATAGGATGAGAAGGCAGGAAGGGGTAGATAATCAGGATGAAAGAAAATGTGGAAACCAGGGCAGAAATGGGGAGAGTGCTGACATGTTGTGGGGAATGAAATCGAGGTCATGAAACACCTTATGACACTTTATGGGAAACTAATCTGCTATGTAAACTTTTACCTAAAGCACAATTAAAAAAAAAAAAAAGAACTAGGCCACTGATTATCCCAACACCTGTAACCGTGTTTGCCCCTAGGCCTTTGACCACCCAGTATTTCCGTTTTTATTGACTTCAATGCAGTGAGGCCACAGTCCACTCTGCGTTTCTCATTGCAGTGGCCTCCATTTCCGCCAAGGACCTATTCTTGTGCCAGCTTCAACATCTACAGCTCAGACCACTGATTTTCCAGGGCCCCAGCCTATACTTGCTGATAAAAAGGTCTCTGTGGACCTGCTCCATCCAACTTCCAACACTTCTTTGGGCCTTATCACATTATTAATAGCTAATATTTAAGAACTGCTATATGGCAAGCTCTATGCAAAGTACTTTATATAAACAATTTCCAAAGTCACACAGTCTATGAGTGGTAAAGCTGGAATTCTGATGCAGTCTGTCTCTAGAACCTATGGATATAGAGGACTTTGTTTACCATGGAGTGAGGAGCGAGGGGTCCAACAAAACACTGCCTTCGAGTCGATTCCAACTCATAGTGACCATGTAGGACAGAGTAGAACTGCCCCCATAGGGTTTCCAAGGCTGTAATCTTTATGGAAGCAGACTGTCACATCTTTCTCCCGGGGAGCGGCTGGTGGGTTCAAACCACCAACCTTTCGGTTAGCAGCTGAGCGCTTAACCACTGTGCCCGTAGGCTCCTTAAGAGGTCCAGAGGCTCAGTGAAAAGATCAGGGAGAAAGGGTGGTGGTGCGAAGCTGGTTCAGAGAAGAGACAATACAGAAAAAGTCTTGGATCACTGCCCCAAGTGTAAGTTCCTCCAGTCATTTATCTTCTACCATACTTTCACTTCTATACCCTGGACCTCTTTAGGAGCCCGGCGGGCACAGTGGTTAAGTGCTCAGCTGTTAACCGAAAGGTTGGTGGTCTGAACCCACCAGCCGCTCCCTGGGAGAAAGATGTGACAGTCTGCTTCCGTCAAGATTACAGTCTTGGAAACCCTATGGGGGCAGTTCTACTCTGTCCTACACGGTCACTATGAGTCGGAATCGACTCGACTGCAGTGGGTTTGTTGGACCTTCCGCTCCGCACTCTATGGTAAACAAAGTCCACTACAACCATAGAGTGTTTGTATAGTGCCTTTCCACTTCCTTGTCTTAACTAAAAGTTGGTACTTCTCATTTTATACGCATCCCACAGGGTTAGAAGATAAGATACTCTTTTCTCTCAACTGCTGCTTCTCACTGTCCTTTACTCTCAAATAAAAAATTGCTACTCTTTTGAAGTGTTTGTACCTGACTCTGCCCTCTTCTGGAGGCAAAGGGTTAAGAGCTCAGCTACTAAACGAAAGGTTGGAGGTTCATGTTCACTCAGAGGCACCTCAGAAGAAAGGCTTGGCAATCTACTTCCAAAGAATTAGCCACTGAAAACCCTATAGAGCACAGGTCTATTCTGACACACATGAGGTCACCATGAGTTGGAACGGACTCGACAGCAACTGGTTTATGTTCTCTTCTACCCATTTTCATCTCTACAATCTAGCAACCTTTTGTCACACCTTCACATTCATCAAAGACTTTTGTACTTGGCTTTTTTTCTTATCACCCCAAGTTCTGGCATTGTCCTGACTGATTTCCTGTCCATATTCTTAACTTATAGAATACTTTCTCCTTAGAGTCTCTTTCTCTCCTAAATGCCCGTGACCCACCCTTCACACCACTTCAGTCATCCCTTCCCATGGCAACATCTGGCTCTTTGTATCTTCCAGAACTGCTTTACCTGCGAAAATTTGAGCTTCAACGAACGTCTTGCGAGAATTTTGTCTTTTTATCACTGCTGTGTTCCCAATGCCTAAAACAGTATTTGGCACATAAAAAAACCCATTGCCATGGAGTTAATTCTGACTCATAGCGACCCTATAGTACAGAGCAGAACTGCCCCATAGAGTTTCCAAGGAGCGCCTGGTGGATTCGAACTGCTGACCTTTGGTTAGCAGCGATAGCACTTAACCACTATGCCACCAGGGTTTCTGTTTGGCACATAGTAAGTGCTTAATAAATACCTGTTGGATCCATTAATTACAACTTTCAATTTCTCAGTCACAGTATACCCAATTTTTGAGAAAAAAGAAAAAAAGAGCCTGAATTCCCTGAGGCTTCCTGATTTTTCAGCCTAGTCTCAAACCAAGAACTGATCATCTAAACCACTCTCTCACTAGAATCATTTTCTTTGTACTTGTCTACTTATGCCAAACTTGTCCAACAAATCCCAACCCAGGTCAGTATCAAAATCTATATTCTGTGCTTGAATCGCTAAATGCAATTGAACAAAATCTTACATCCTTGCAGATTAGCTCAACTCATCTGATTCCTCAGCAACATTTTTTAACCATTTTAATAATTCGGGTCAATTCTCTGCCCTATTTCCCTTAGCCTAAACATATTTCCAACTTCACCACTAGCAAATGCTCATATCACTGAACTGAACTTCACTTTTTGTGCCATGTTTATCCTTCTGCCTAGAATGTCCTTGTTATTTTTCTCTTTCCTAGCCTGCTGATTCATACTTAGCCCTAAGACTGAATTGTGTTACTGGAATCCTTCCCTGACTTCTTAGTCTAGACTTGGTAGTTTGTGTTCCACTAACAAACTTTTTTTTAATCGCTATCACTGTGCTTGCCAAATCTGTTTAATTCAAGCAAAAATGACCCACAGCCCAGCAAAGAAAAGCATAAAACAACCGTATCACCATGATTATAATAGAGGCATATATATATTGTGCTATGAGAGCACATGGGAAGAATAATTAATGCCACAGAGGAAGTGGCGTTTGACTAGAGTATTGAAGGATAAGCAGTCATTTGCTAGAACTAGAAATGGATAAGAAGGGCATCTTAGGTACAGTGGAAGGTATGTGTAGAGGCACCAAGGAACAGAAAGACATATGTTTAGCTCATATGGATAACTCAGTATTGCGGAATATAGGAGGTAAAGGAGTATAGAGTGGGAGACAGATAACACTTCAGAAGTTGGTAGGTCTTTTCCGTCATGCTGAGGATTTTAGTCTTCCCTATACATAGAAATTGTGAGTATTTAAATAAGGGCTTTCCATGATCAGATTTTTATTAGAAAGATAACTGATAAAAATTATAAGGGTGGTTTGTAGCGAAGAGAGCCTGGAGGTATCAGGATCAGTTGGGACACTCTTGAAATAGCGCAGGCAAAAGATAATGCTATGAATTTAGGCAGTGGTAATGGAGAGAGAATTTGAGAATATTTCAGAGATAGGCTTGGGGACTAATTAAATAAGAGGGTGTGAAGGAGAAGGAAGAGTTGATGACCAGAGGGTTAAACTATTATTTGTATTAGGAAAAAAGGTAGGAAAAGAGGTAGCTTTTGTAGTCTGGTTTTAGAGAATGGAAGATTGTGAATTACACATCAGTTTCAAGAACGGTTAGAGCATCCACTTAGGTTGCAAACTCATATGAAGTACAGAAAAGAGGTGAGAGTGGAGATAATGTTCGGGGAGTCTTTTGGCCATACCATATAGATAATATTTTTAAGGAATGGGAGTGGATAAGACCATCCATAGAGTGGGGAGAGACTTGTATTTTTATCTATTTCATATTCTATCAGTCCTCTGGGTCCAAGTAGACTGTGTGCTCACTGAGGGCTGGGAATGAGTCAAATTTTGCCTGCTGCTGAGAGCCCAGCAGAAGAAAATGATAGCTTCAACATGAATAGGTATTTGCTTAAGAACTTTTCCTCCTCTTTGCTCTTTTATATTTCAAGTACTTTTCTTTCTTGGCGTATGCAGTCTCTGTTCAATTCAGCACAGAGAGTAATTTGGAAAGTAATTTCTGGCAAGGTGCATAATATAATGAAATTCCACCACAGGGAAAAATTTGAATGCTCAGTGGAACTTACTACATAACTCCAGACACAGTTTCACCTTAGAGATTTTTCAAGAGCATAGAAAAGTCATTTTTTTGAAGAGTGATGTTAATGATGTATCATTACTCCTATTGTTCTGCTTTCAAGCTTAAATATATGCTAATCAGAAAGGCTACAACATATAAATAGGCCTATGTACTGTATTGTTTTCACCAAATATATGAAAAAGGGCTAATAATATCAATGCTTATCCTGTAATGATATAAATTACTTATAGATATACTATCATAGAGAAATTACATAATTCTCCATCTACACTTACACTCTATGTAGATATGCTGACTCTATCTATATTTGTAGGTACTTGTTAAAATTTTATTCCTTTAGATTTGGCCTTTCTTTTATATACATCTATCTGGCTTATTGTTGTTTTTTTTTTCCCTCCTCCTTTTTTACACACTCTCCTTGTTCCATTAAAGTCTCAGAGTTAAATAAGTAATTTTCTAAGATGTCCTTTGTCAGACAACGTTATGGAAATTATTTGAATATCATTGCTAAGCCAGGTGAGCCATTTAAAAATGTAAATAATTTGCAATACCATGAATCTAGCTGATGAAGAGCAAACTTAATGCTGATTGATTTGTTAGAATCTTTTCCTGATTAGTAGTTGCTTCAAAAATCTTATTTCTCTGGTTCAGTTTATCACTTTAGTGCCAGTTCTTAATATATATCTGTATAACTATCAAATCTGTAACAACCATTTCACACCATTGGTTATCCCATACTTTTCCAGCCAATAATAGACGGTAAATAACTGTACATTTTTCACAGTTACTGGTTACTCATATTCAGTGTGTGGCTGATATTATTAATAATCTGATATATAAAATACTTTAAAACTTTGCATTGGCCCTACTCAGTAGTATGTTTTTCCCAGTGTTATGAGTTGAACTGTGTTTCCCAAGAACATATGTTGAAATCCTAACCCCTGTTCCTGTGGATGTAGTCTAATGTAATGTAATGTAATTGCCTTCTGTAATGCACTCTAATGTAATGTAATTAATCTTTTGAGGTCATACCAGTATAGGGTGGATCCTAAACTTAATCACTTCTGAGTTATATAAAGAGCAGAGGAGACTCAAAGAGATACTTAAAGACTTAGGGGGTAAGACAGATGCTATCTGGCCCTGACCAATCAAACCTATTGCCATCGAGTCGATCCCGACTCGTAGTGACCCTAGAGGACAAAGTAGAACTGCCCCATAGGGTTTCCAAGGAGCAGCTGGTGGATTCAAACTGCGAACCTTTGTTAGCAGCTGTAGCTCTTAACCAGGGTGCCTCTGACCATGACAGAGGCAGATAAGTCTACAAGCTCTGAAACTCCAAGGATTGTGGGTGCTAGAAGTTGAAATAGACAAAGAAGAAACCTCCCCATTGAGCCACATCCTGAATTTGGACTTCTAGCCACCTGAACTGTGAGGAAATAATCGTTCTTGAAAGCCAGCCACTTGTGGAATTTGTGTTAGAGCAGCGCTAGGAAGCTTAGACACCCAGCCTGTTACATTTTTAAATATACATCATGGTACCAGAACAACATCCAGGTTACAAACTTTTAGCTTGTCAACCATTTTTTAAAGCGTCAAATAAAAAAACAAATAGGGAATTTGATAGTGAGAAGCTTTATTCAGAAAGAAAAGGGGGAAAAGGACTATTTCAATAGGGGAAGGGGTCTATTGTAATAAAGAGAACTGTCTGATTATAATATCAGCTAGCCTCTCAAGAGTTATGGAAAAAGTATTTTCTTTTATAGAGACAGAGAGTAAACAAGGCTAGGAAAAAAACCAAAACCAAAAACAAAAACCCAGGTGCGGGGAAGTGGGATGAAAAGGTGGAGTCTTTGGATAGTAAGTCAGGATGTTTTACCTTGAGGCCAACCTATTCTCTGAGAGGAGTACTTAAAGAAGGAAGTGTGTAGGCTCAGGCTGAGGGTGGGGCAAATTTCAGGGACTTGGGGGCAGGAGAGAAGCTTAAGCAAACTTTGATTAATAAGCACTTGCTTCTGATTAAGGAGCGCTGGTAGTGCAGTGGTTAAGTGTTTGGCTGCTAACCAAAAGTTTGGCAGTTTGAATCCACCAGCTGCTCCTTGGAAACCCTATGGGGCAGTTCTACTCTGACCTGTAGGGTTGCTATGAGGTGGAACTGACTTAATGGCAAGGGGTTTGGTTGTGGTTTTTTGTTTTTTTTTTTGGTAGCACAATGGTTAAGAGCTTGGCTTCTGACCTTTGGCTGCTAATCAAAGGTCAGCAGTTTGAACCCACTAGCTACTCCACGGGAGAAAGATGTGGCAGTCTGCTTCTGTAAAGATTTACTGCCTTGGAAGCCCTATGGGGATAGTTCTACTCTGTCCTACAGACTCACTCCGAGTCAGAATCAACGGCAGTGGGTTTGGTGGGTTTTTTGGCTTGTTCCTGATTAAACAGTGTTGTTACTCACTTAAAAAAAAAAAAAAAAATTGCCATGGAGTCCACTCCAACTCATGTTACTCATTTAAGAGGCAAGAAATGGGAGTTTGGAGAATCTTTGTCTGGCCTGGAGCCCTTGTGGCGCAGTGATTAAGAGTTCAGCTGCTAACCAAAGAGTTGGCAGTTTGACTCCACTAGCTGCTCCTTGGAAACCCTATGGGGCGGTTCTACTCTGTCCAATAGGGTCACTATGAGTTGGAATTGACTCAACAGGTGGTGCAAACAGTTTGCACTCAGCTGCTAATCGAAAGGTTAGCAGTTTGAACCTACTCAGTGGTGCCATAGAAGAAAGGCCTGGTAATTTGCTTCCCTAAAGATAATAGCCAAGCAAACTCTATGGAGCGCAGTACTACTCTGTAACACACATGATCGCCATGAGCTGGAATTGACTAGATGGCTTGGTTGTTTTTGTTTGGTGTTTGACCTATTCATAGGTAAACAAAGGAGCATCCATGAGTCTTATCTAAGTTATGCGTGAAGGGTGGTTATTTGCAGTAAGCCATGTTCCTGAACACAAAGGTTGGGAATTTCTTCCACCATCACTGTTTTGCAAAATCACAGGGTTCAGGTAAAATGTTGAATTATCAACATTACTTTAAAGGAAAAGAGTTATACTCATGATCTTGAGGCTTTCCGAACTTGAATCTGTCTGAAATTTACAAACGTGATTATAATTTCAAGAAGTACCATCTTAAAGTTATCTTATTGTTGTAATGAAGCTGCTAGAAATTTCACTTACTCTTGAGCTAAAATCTCCAGAAACCTATTTCATCACAGGAAATCAGTTAGTGCTAAAAGACTGCTTTGACTCTGGGGTTCAAATGTATTCCTGTATCTCCTGAGAAATGCCTATCAGTCAGTCATAGAAAGTTTATTGCCTATTATATTTATTTGTTAATATACATTTCAATTCAGCGCTCTCTAAAGATAAGGACTCTGTGTATTGCTACTTCTATCACATGTGTATCTTCATGTATGTAACTCTGTCGGGAAGTTTGCCATATCCTACATAGCATACAAGTTGGTTGTACAACGACAGTGAAAGAATTGGAGTAGAATACATATTAACAGAAACATCTATGATTATGGTTGATCTTCAACCATCCATTTCATGGAGATAAGAAATATACTATGTGTCTTACAGAAAATCCAGGGTGGAAAGGGGGAGTGTGCTGTCAAATAAATTTTTGTAAGAGAGACTAGCTTGAACTGTAAACTTTCACTTAAAGCACAACAAGAAAAAAAAAAAAAAAAGAAGAAATATACTATGTGTTTTATAAGAATGTTTTCCACTTCGGAATTACATGACTGTAAAGATATTTTGGCAGGTACTGAGGCCGAGTCAAGTACTTGATATAACCTTGAAAATGTTAGGACAAATCAATTAGTCAAGTAACAACAAATGTAGGACACTTTTAAAACTGTTCACTAGTAGCTCAAAATCTTATGTACCATTTTGTTTAAAAAAAATTTCTTTCATGAAAACATAAACCTTACATTTTTATTAATTTCTCAAATAGTAACTATTTTGCTTTTAAAAAAATCCATACTTAAGAAATGATTTGTGTGCTGTTATCACTACTTTTAAAGTACTTTATTTTTAAAGAGAGTAATCTCACATGTTTCAAAACTTAGATGATAGACACCAAAATATTATAAATAAAGTATCATTTCTCTTTGTGTGTTCCTCTTAATGCTAAGTCTTAGAATGAAGGCAGTTTTTTTTCACTATTAAAGAGAATGTAAGAAGTTCCAGGCTTCAGAATCCACCCCTTTCATCCTCACATACCCTTTGGTAATGGGTCCTTGCTCTTATAAACTGCTACATTATATGAGTGCCATGTAAGGGCCAGAAGTTCCCAATCAGGACCAATTACCATGTGGTCTTGACAAGACACTTAAAACGTCCATCCTCACAAACTGAACATGAATGATAACGTTTCCCCTTGAGAACTGCTTGCTCAATGACACTTAAAATTCTTATTTCCTAAAGTTTCTCCTTTCTTCCTGACTTGTAAACAGTTTGAAGCTATAGTGAAAGCAAAAATGCCGGGGTGGATCCATTTAATGGCTTCATCTGGGCCTTAGCTGCAGTTTGAAATAAATGGTTTCTCAGTGAACAATTTTATTTTTAGAGCTCTTTAGTTTATTCTCTTGAATATTCTGTTGCTCACCATGACCTAATACTGTGCTTACTTAACGTCCAGCACCCTGAGCGGCTCAAATGGAATGAACGCAAAGTATGCAGAAACATTTCAGTATACACATCCCCCATCTCTTCCTGTTCTTTCTCTGCTGAGGCCTGCTGTATTTGTTAATTTTCATCTTCAAAGGATTTTTCCGGACAGTTGGTGATTAATCTTTATAACCCCCTTTAGAACTCTTTGCATTATCCCTCTTTTATGGGTGAAGAAACTGAGGTAGACAAGTCAGAAAGTTAAGACACTTGCCAAAAGCAAAAGAGGATGTTTTATGAGAGCTGAGATTAAGATAGCACCATCTTTGCCCAAAGTTCTGTGCTCACAGTTCTCCTGCTCCATGAAAAATACATGCCATTTAAATATCTACATTTTGCTAACAGTAGCAGAAATAATGCTGACAAATGTTAATTAAGCAGCCACAAGATGATTAAAACACTGGTAGCGGCCTCCCCAGCACGAGTAAATCTATTAACATTTTCTTATTGACTCTCGGATGCCTCACTGTGATCTGTCTCCATGAGCTGAAACAAAACAAAATTTCTGATCAAAGGGATTTGTTCCGGGGGGTGGGGGATCAACCTTGTCAGTAGATACTCATCACAAGGCTGGTAGGGAGTGAAGATGCTTATCTGATGGCAGCCAGAAATGACAGCATGACTCTTGGGAAGGGATTTGTAGTCAAGAGCAGTAATCCTCTGGTGTCAGGTGAGCGCTAAGGCAGCCCAGCTCTTGCAGTTACCTGCTTCTACTATTTCTCTAATAAAGAGTCATCTCTGCTCATGGTTTCAGTAGATGTGGCCTCTACAGCTAGAAGGAATCCCGTATTCCATGCCCAGCCCCAGGAGCCTGTAGCCACCAGATGCCAGGTGAGCTTGTGGGTGTGTGGGGATCAAGTCAGGTTTCCATTTTCTCCTCATCCTGCACGTTCTTTCTCTGCCAAGTTGGGGACTGGCTTCATTACCTCCACTAAGCACAGAAGCTGGCTGAGTGCTCTCAGTGTCCTGTCCAGGGGTTGTTTGCCTCAGCCGTTTTCTTTGCATTTCAACAGGTTAATACCGGCCTCTTTGCTTTCTGCTCTCTCCTCCCATTCTTGGCAATGGAGCCACAGAAACTCTTCCTTATCTCTTTAAAAAAAGAAAAAACAAACCTGTTGCCTTCAAGTCAATTCTGACTCATGGGGCATTCTATGTGTTACAGAGTAGAACAGAGCTCCATAGGGTTTTCTTGGCTGTAATCTTTATGAAAGCAGATCGCCAGGCCTTTCTTCCACAGAGTTGCCGGTGGGTCTGAACAGCCAAACTTTATGTTAGTAAAACCAAAAACCAAACTCACTGCCATTGAGTCAATTCTAACTCATAGCAACCCTGTAAGAGTAGAACTGCTCCCTCAGGGTTTCCAAGGAGCGCCTGGTGGATTCGAACTGCTGACCTTTTGGTTAGCAGCTGTAGTTCTTAACAACTTTGCCAAAAGCTTTCCTTAGATTAGTAGTTGAGCGTGAACTGTGCCACCCAGAGAACTTTTCTCTTTAAAAACACCTCTTAAAAACATTGTTGGATGAGAGCCCCATTTATTACCCAAGCTTTTTTTCACCTCTGGGCTCTCCTTTTTTTCACTTGAGCCCCTTTTTTGTGGTCTCGTCACTGCCACAAAGAATTTAGGCTCTATATTTGGTAGATTAAAAAAAAAAACAAATCAAACCTGTTGCTGTGGAGTCAATTCTGACTAATAGCGACCCTATAGGACAGAGTAGAACTGTCCCATGGAGTTTCCAAGGAGTGCTTAGGGGATTCGAACTGCCAGCCTTTTGGTTAGCAGCCATAGCACTTAACCACTATACCACCAGGGTTTCCATTTGATAGATAGGTGGCCCCAATTTGTATGTCAGGGGTTAACTCACAGCCTAGCTTTCTAGGATCTCTTGAGGAGCAGGAATCTTTTCTAGGCTCTTTATGGATGCGTTGACTTTTAGAACCGTAAACATCCTTAGAGAACAACAGCTAAGCTCATTTTGCAGATGTGTCTAGTCTTAGCAGCAAGCCTTGGGCACCATTAGAAGAAACAAGTGCTACAGCAGCTGCTATAGAAAGGATGAAGCAATGCTAAACAAGGCTTTCTGCTGCCCCAAGATAAAATAGGGATGTGAGGTCCTTTTCTGCATTAATCTGAGTCCACCATATTCTTATATGAATAAGACTCCAGAAAGCATATACTTAGTAAGCCATTGTCATGAATAGATTAATTTACCTGGGAATAAGAGACCCTTCCTTCCGCTCAGTGCTGCGAGTCAGAATTCCTCAGTAGCCTAGGATATCCCTGCTCCTTTAGATATGTTTCTTTCAACACTTAAATCCTCTTGAGCAAGGACTGAGAGAACTGGACTCAGAATCTGAATAACTTGATCTCCCTTGACATTTCATTCTCAGACTCGACTCTATTAAACAGAGAACTTCAATATTTACTGAGTATTCTGCACAAGGCACTATATTAAATACCATGAGTCAGGGACAGAAAGGAACAGTACAAGGGACGGTCTCAATCTTCAGGCTGCTCATGGCCTGGAAGAAGAAGTATGTATTTGAAGAAAACATTATGATATAAATTCCTGACTGGTTCTATGGACAATTTTATCTCTCAAAAGGTTAAGAAAGCACTGAGTGGAACCAGCGCTTTGGATGTAATTGGGAGACATGGACAAGGAAGAATAATTAAACTCATATTTTATTTTCCTTTCAAAGAAAATCATCTTTAGTAGAAAAATACTAGATTAGCTGTTGTTGTTAGGTGCCATCAAGTTGACTCTGATTCATAGTGACACCATGTGACAGAGTAGAGCTGCCCAATAGGGTTTTCTTGGCTGTAATCTTTATAGAAGCAGATCGCCAGGTCTTTCTCCCACAGAGCCACTGGGTGGGTTCAAACTGCCAGCCTTTCCATTAGCAGCCACACGCTTAACCAGGCAACTAGGGCTTTCAGAATTTACAGGTGCAACCCTCAAATGCTATTATTTAGTCATTATTGAGGAATTGAGAAATCGCTGAGAGGTGTCCCCAATTGAAGGCAATAGTCTTAATTAAAAAAAAAAAAAGGTGCATTTTTCAAACTGTAAGATATTAGCTTAATGGTAGTCCAGGACAATGTTCTAGACTAATCAAAAAAAAAAAAAAAAAATCGCTTACAAATACTTAGAAAAGGAATAGCAAGTAACAGGAGTCAACTTTGTTAATTTTGAGTACATCATGCCAAACTCACCTCATTTCCATTTTCTACATGGGCCCACTACATTGATGCATCATGAAAACTCAGTAGACATTGTGTATCCAATTTATTTGGGGACAACATATGTGGTTTTAGAGATGCAGTTGTAAAGATATTGCAAGAACATTTAAAAATGCTCAGAATATAGACTTTCAGAGCTCTTACTTTAGGGGTAATTAAATTTCCATGTATTTGCAGTGTCGTAGTGTCCAATCAACTGAGAGCCATCTTGCAGCCCAGAGGCTATTAGAGAGAACCCGGAGGTTACATTTTAGTTATTTATTCACTTTATCTCATGCTATCCTCTCTCTCAATTCTTCAACCTTTCCATTAATCTGTTAGCCTGTCTTTAGACTCTGTTTGCTTTAAGTTGCTTTCTCAAGCCCTGGGACTTGATTAAGGAAAATATCCATGCAGTTCATCAAAGCCAGAGAAAAAGCCAAGCAGTCTTTCAAGTATAATGTAACCTTTTACTTTGCCTCCCTATTTCTTAACTAGGACAAGCAGTGGGTATGGGCCTTGGAGGAGCTCTGTTTGACCTTGGCTTGGGCCTGGCTGCCTTCAGAAAACAACATGGACTCGGGGTATAGATTGTTATTTGATTTTGATGACACTAGATCAATTACATTCCAATTTTTTCTGACATGGCTCACATTGTGGATGACCTTTAGTTGTGCACCCACTCTCCTGGTTATTCCCAGATTATAGGTTAAGGCAAGGATCAGATTGGGTGCAGTTTATGCATAATTTTTGGCAGCCTACTTCTAAGTCCACCTTTTCCTTTTCCACTCAAGAGAACGTGAGTTGAGGGAGACATTTATGCTATTAAAGTGATATACTTTGATTCTGGCCTAATATTTATGAAAAATCTAACAATCCTGATACCTTGGGATTTATTAAAAGTGATGAATTACTTACAGCATCTCATAACTGATGATACCACATAACTGGTCATGACTCCAGTCCCCAGAACAGGACTAGATCATAGTGATACGACCAAAGGCTTAACACTTTGTGATGGTTAAGATTGTGTGCCAACTTGGCTGGGCCATGATTCTCCGTGTTTTAATGTAATCACTCCCATGATTGAATATACTGTGAGTAGCCAATCAGATGAAAGGGAGTCTCCTTGGGAGTGTGGCCCACATCTGTATATAAGCAGACTTTCTGGCCTTTTGCTCTGTCTGGATCCTGTGGCTGCTTCCTGTCATCTCATCTCCTGTTCTTGGGACTTGAGCTGTCAGCTTATCTGCCAAACCTGGGATTCATCGATCTGCACAGCCTGTGAGTGGGAGCCCTGCTCTCCGACCTTCCGATCTTGGGCTTGCCAGCTTCTGCAGCTGTGTGACTTGGGAGAGGCCTCTACCCTGATCCACGGACTTGGGACGTTCTAGCCTCTACAATCGCGTGAGCTGTTTCCTTGATATAATCTCTCTCTGTATATATATTTATACACTTTACTGGTTTTGCTTCTGTAGAGAATCCAGCCTAAGACACACTTCAATACAAATAACTTACCATATTGGGAGAAAATACAGTTCTTTTGTACCTCTGATTGAGCATGTTCCAGGCAGATTGGTGAAAAAGGTCAGTCTTTGTCTTTAGCATTTCAGATCATTGTACCTGAGATTAAAAAAACAAAACAAATGTATAAAATTTCTTTACTTTAAGTACTTAATACCTTTGCTTGCTTTTTCTTCCTCCTGTCAAGATCTACGTTCATTAAAAGGTCTGCTATCCGTCATTAACACCCTAGTACAAATTTAAGTCAATTTACTTTGTCTTTCCAGTAAAAGTATATTGTTTGAATTTTTTGACCTTATTTCAATGGTACAGTTAAAGTATTTCTCTTCAGTGGATATAATTTTAAGTACCTGCCCTAAAACCGGACAGTTTAAGACTTTAATCTGGAGGTAAGATGAGGTCTCCTTAGCATTTTTTTAAATCATAAAAAATAGGCAGCTGCAAAGAAAGGTAATGTTGATTCACAGTCTCCACTGCTAGGTGCTTTCAGAGTTTGCTGGCCTAGATAAGTTATCCCTTTCCACTGCTGGAGGAATCCCTCACTAAAGGGCCCATTGCACTGAAATTTAAAAAATGCCCTTCTTTATAGGAAGAACAGTTTGATTTAAACCCATTTTTACAGACTAACTCTTTCAGATGAAAGTATTATAAATTGGATAATACAACCAGACCTCAATGTGCAAGGAAAAAAGAAAAAGAAAAAGAAAAAAGATTTATGTCAACCATAGCGCATAAATGGACATAAGATATTTCCTCAATAATTCTTTTATAATCCTATCTACATCATTTCTGACTTAGTTAAATACAGGTAGCAAGCATCTAATCAGGGGTTTTGTTTTTAATTAAAATTTAAGGCTTGATACCATTCCTATGGAGGGAAAAATCTCCCATTGACTAATCTAAGCATTTAAATTCAGTTTAAAACAAACCATATCCCTGGTTACGAGTATTTGCTGCATTTCAAGTTATTTAATTTGAAAAGTCAAATTGGGGATGATAACCACCATTTAAAATAACAGGGTCTAAAATAATACCAGAGACATTTGTGAAGAAGACAAATAGAGCATGGAGTTTAAGGGAATAAGTATCAAAATTTTCTTTCCGTTGTGTGATTCTCAAGTCTTTGGGTCCAAGTGATTTCTGAGGACTCAAGTTAACATAAATAAAGGGATTGTTTTACTGGAAGGGTTTTCTAATCTGTGGTGCTCTGCTCTTTGTTTAACAGAGTTATTGGAGTTCCTGGGTGGAGTAAACGGTTAACGCACTTGGTTGCTAACCGAAAAGTTGGAAGTTTGAGTCCACTGATAGGTCCCTTGGAAGAAGGACCTGGTGATTTACTTCTGAAAAATCAGCCATTGAAAACCTTATGGGGCACAGTTGTACTCTGAAACACATGGGGTTGCCATGAGTTGAAGTCAACTCAAAGGCAACTGTTTGTTTGGTTCTGAACACTTACTCTGTGCCTCAGCATTGAGCTTGTGGGGTAACTAGAAGGAAGACCTGGTTTCTGTTCTCATGGTGCCAATACGAGCTTCCTAAAACACAAACTTGATTCGTTAACTCCTTTCTTAAAAGCCCTTTAAAGTATCTCCCACCTTTGCTCAGAAACCTTTTCACACCTGTTCCCTACCTGTCCCCCCATCCCCATCTCTCATCCCTCACATTATAGGCTGACACTCATCCCTTTCAAAGCACCTGCCATGTGTTTTCTGATGACTTTTTACAGATGGTGTTCTGCCTGCCTAGAACCCCTTCCTTGACCTGTCTGCCTGAATAATTCCCTGCATTTTAAAAGAGTAAATATAATCTCTCTCCTCTCCACAACTTCATTCCTTGACTTTCCTTGATTCAGTCAACTAGGGCATTTATTCTCTGTTTATTGTCTCAAGAAAAGCAGAATGCAGAAGAAAAAGAAGTCAATCTTTGCCTTTTGATTTTGAAAAGCCTTAGGCCCTCAGGGGAAGAGACACCTTGGATTTGGGAAAATAATGAAGCATAAAAGCAGTTTTCCCACAACCACAGATGAAGCCACTAGGAATGAATCCTCTTCTAGTTTGGAGAGGGAGGAGTTGGAGGAGAAGTGAGGAATGAGTAAGGCGCGGGGGTGAGAGGAGATGGGGAAGACTAGAAAAAGTCAGGGCAAATGGGGGCAGGAATAAACGGAACTTGGAAGGGTTATGTGGGCTTCAGAGCACAGGAGGCCGTGCCTCTGCCCTGAGAGGAGCAGCGCCCCCTTGAGGGAGTGGGTGTGTGCTCCACCTAAGCAGAGGAGCCCAGAAACATCCCCCCTCCTCCCTGTTCAGAGACCTGTGGCCTCACTGAATAATCTCATGCAGAGAAGTGACATAGGATCTTGTTGTTGACTCATGAGGACCTCATGTATGCAGAGTAGAACTGTGCTCCACAGGGTTTTCAAGGCTGTACACCCACAGGATTTTAGCACCATAGTTTCCCACAGTGCAGGAGCAGCAGCAGAGAGGAAGTGGCAAGAGGGAATTGCTAGATTTGAAATGACCTTTTGCAGGATATGAGGGATGACCTGGGTGTGATCTGCATGGACCAACCCTGAGGAGCAGGTGAGATGGATGTCTCCTAGGCACTGCAGACATTCCCCACGTGTGGAGGCAACCTCAAATTGACTGAGATGACATTTCCACAATCTGGCTAAATGGGCACTCGAGATAGAAATTGAGTTAAAAATAATAATAAAATTGAATGTTTTGCACATTGGAATTTGTAGGCAGAGAATCAAACCCAGTACAAGTCTTTAAGACTCAGTTCAGACATCATTCTTACGAACCTTCTGATAAAGCTCCTTGGGAAAGTTGTTGCCAGGTGCCATCGCACTGGTTCCGACTCAGTGACCCTGTGTACAACAGAACCAAACATTGCCTGGTCCGGCGACATCCTCACAATAGTTGTTATGCTTGAGACATTGTTGCAGTCACTGTGTCAATCTATCTCACTGAAGTTCTTTTTTGCTGACACTCTACTTTACCAAGTATGATGGCCTTCTCCAGGGACTGGTCCTTCCTGATAACATGTTCAAAGTATATGAGACGAAGTCTTGTCATCCTCACTTCTAAGGAGCATTCTGGCTGTACTTCTTTCAAGACAGACTTGTTCATTTTTATGGAAGTCCGTGGTGTATTCACTATTCTTCGCCAACACCATAATTGGAAGGTATCAACACTTCTTTGGTCTTCCTCATTCATTGTCCAGCTCTAGCATGCATATGAGGCAATTGAAAATAACATGACTTGGGTCAGGCATACCTTAGTCCTCAAAGTGACATCTTTGCTTTTTCAACATTTTAAAGAGGTCTTTTGCAGAAAGCTCTCAATAATTGGTGAATTTTATTCTGATTTGTCTTGTTCATCTCTGTGTGCAGGGTATCTGGCACAAGGCAGGCACTCACATAAGCTGGCTGAAATGAACCATGATCTATGATCTAGTTAACAAAAAAGACTGGCACATTTAAAAAACTATATTTATAAATTATGTACTGCTTTCTATATGTAAAGTGGTACCCTTTCTAAAGAAAAAAAAAACCTGCTGATGCCCAGTCGATTTGGACTCATAGTGACCGTATAAGATAGAGTAGAACTGCCCCAAGGAGGGACTGGTGGATTCAAACTGCCAGCCTTTGGGTTAGCTGCCTGAGTTCTTAAACCACCTTGCAACCAGGGCTTCAAGAGTGGTACATAATCTTTAAATGCAATAAAAATACAAAAGAGAGGGAGAGGTCATTTTTGTTAATTGTCTACCTCCCTAAAATGTGAACAGCAGAGATCAAGAAAGTTTGCTCCACAAAGAAATCAGATGCCCTTATTCAAAGTAAGAGACCAATTATGTCCTATTTCCTGGCCCTGTGCAAACTGTGGCTCTGATTCCCATTTAAAGGATGTACGATAATTTTCTGTGGTCCTCTGTCCATACGTTGATCTAAACACCTATCAGAATTCTTTTTTCTTAGCATTTGGTTAAATTTGAAAATAAATAGTTAGAGGGGCCACTGAGAAATGCTGGAAAATGTCATAGTGGAAAGCGTTAGTGGCTCCTACAAGATGACAGGAAGCCAAAGTGTCCCTTGTACAGGAGAAAGGAAAGGGAAGACTGTGGCTCACAGAAGGAGGAAGCAGAAAATCAGCAACTCCCCCCTGAAGGCACCAGCCATCCCTCTGAGGTGGAATCACAGGTTACCTCACCTCCCCTGCATCCTGCTGGGACGCTTGATAGCTTCAGACCACAGAGTGGGATGCTGGACTCCTTTGGGGAGGTCTGTAGCTGTGACTGCCAGCATCACTAAGGAAGGCAGCACCAGCATCACTAATCAGATACACGAGAAGTGTCTTTATCTGCATGAGGTAAAAAATTAATTGGAGCACAGACCCGCCACGAAGGTGTGAGACAGCCAAGAGGGTGACTTGATATATGCCACACTTAGCTAGACAAAAGAAATTCTGTAAATTAATTGGCCAGGCAAGAAGGAAATGAAATGTTCTGTCTAATCGAACAATTCTTCCCTTTTACTTTCTTTTTACCCCTACTTCCCTCTCCTTCTCCTCTCTTTTCTTACCAACCACCCCTCCTCAGCCCTTATTAGACATTCATCTGTTGAGTGGCCTCGGGACTACCACTAGTTAGAAGAGTATTTCCAAGCAAGACACAAAAACTCAAAAACTTCAGGGGGTACCAGAAAGGAGAAATGGAAAAAATGAACTATTCTTGCCAGAGGTCCTACCTCTAGAGAAACAGAATTGAGAACTCTTACATAAACTTTAGTGATATGAAAGGACTGTGAATATGGAGAGTGGTGGCATCTATTTTGTTCCACCGAGGTCAGAAATGGGATTAATAGACAAACTAGAGTGGGATGGGGAGAAGGGTATTGGGGAAAATGCCTCGAGTTTACAGGGAGGCACTGAGACTCAGGGAACCCAGATACTATGGAGACTCATTTCAAATGGCTTTAT
Source organism: Dugong dugon (assembly GCA_030035585.1). NCBI lineage: Eukaryota > Metazoa > Chordata > Mammalia > Sirenia > Dugongidae > Dugong > Dugong dugon. The sequence continues at coordinate 133,566,687 of CM057462.1, forward strand.
GATTTTTTTTGTGTTTTGAGCACTGTGATGTAGACAATAAATAGGTTTTCTCATTTTCAGCACTATTGACATTTTGTGCTGGATAATTCTTTGTTGTGGGGGGCTGCCCTGCACATTGTAGGATGTTTAGCAGCATCCCTATCCATTACCCACTAAATGCCAGTAGCATTTTCTTAGTTGTGACAACCAGAAATGTCTCTAGACATCGCCAATGTCCGCTGGGTGGCACAATCGTCCCTAGTTAGGAACCATTGCATTAGAGGGTAGACTAGTTGACCACATACTGACATTTTTAGCCCTGTAGTTTCTGGAGTCTAGAATAGAGCACAAAACTTGACAGTGGACCAACAATGATCTTAGATTGTCCCAAGTTCCAGAGTAGAATGACTTGCAATTTTATACACCACCTATAGAAAAATTTCTCAACTTCTCTGATTATAAAGGTTCACTGACGGTATTCACTTGGGGATACATTTCTATTTAAAACAATTCTTTAAAAAGCCTAAGGAAAAACAATGTGGATATGCCAGAGAGGTGGATAACAAAGGGAGAATACAAACAGAAGAGCTGTTTCACTTCTGTTGTCAAAAATGGCAAGCCAATCCATAGAGATTTAAAATACTACAAAATTCACTTTAATGACAAATGACACCAAATGCCCGCATAGCCAAAGAGAAATAAAAATGAAGATGAAGAGTTGAATTGAGGCCACAACAATACGTAATCACAGCCCATCATCTTATACCCATCCAGCCACTGACTGGGGACCAGAGCCCTGCTTCGCACTCAAGGAACTCAGAATCGTGCATTAGCTGCTACCGTCTTTGGAGTCTATACACACCAGAGAAGAGCATTTGAACTGGGTTTGAAAATTTAATAAACAATTTGAAGTAAACCTGAGATAAACTAGTGAACTCAGACAGGTGGGCACATTTTAAGAGTAACAAATAAATAAGCATCCAACTTCCAGTAAACACCATGATGGGCTCTAAGAGAGGGAAGTATAGATATTGCGTTTAAAAAGCAGAAGAGTGGGGTTAAAACACCCAACACTGGAATGGCGGATAAAGCAGCCTTCAGGCTCTTAACTAAATGGTGTGTGTCCTTATAATACCTGCATTTTAGAGGTTAAAAAGAAGTTGGGACATTGTAGTCCACTTTGCCCTTTCCACCCTGGCTGTTACAACAGTCCTCGTGCTTTTGTATTTTTCCCTGGGTGCTTGACCCAGATCATACAGCTCACCGAGAGGTTAGAGAAGTATTGTCTGAAGAATAATGAGAGTTGGTGGATAAACTGGGATGGCTTACAAAGAGGAAACGAAGAGTGGTTATCCTCAGGGTAACACAGGTCTAGGAAGGGGATCATGTGACCTTCAGGGTGTCGCCTGAGCCCACCATTACTACCCAATCTCTTTCATGACTGACCTTGAAAAGAAGGTTAATGTGATATTGACCAAATTTGCAAATAGCACAAAGCTTGCTAGTATGGGAGATAAAGAAGATGACATACGACAAACACAGCAGGATATAGATAACTCAGGGCACCAGTTGAACAAAAGTGAGATGAGGCTTAATATAAAGACATGCAAGCTAATATATGCACCTGAGAGAAAATAACTCTCCGCACAGATTCAAATTATAGGGGTATTACTCAGGAAGCTGTCGTGCTGAGTGAGATTTGGGGAGGATGGGGGATAACAAATTGAGTAGGAGTTCACAGTGCAATGTCACTGCAAAGAAGGGCAGTGCTACACTGAGATGTGTAGATGTTATAAAGCAATCTTTGAAAATCCAAGGGGGGATGGAGTGTTGCTTTACACCATGTCTGTAAAATCTCACCTTGAACTCTCTGGTGCCCTGACTTTAACAAAGACGGCAATAGGACAGGAGATATAGCAAAGACAGTCATTTGAATGCTATTCAAAATGATGCACAGGTCTCCCTACAAGAAGCAGAATTGTCTTCTCAGGCCTGACAAACACATTTATAATAAAGTTTTCTCATGATAAGGTCCTCTTGCTATGAGGTTTCCTTTAATGCCTTTTTGACTTTCAGGAAGGGGAAAACAGCTACTTAGGGGGAAAAAAAAAAGAAAAGAAAGGAAGAATGAAACAACCATATAAATTCCTTTTAGAGAGCAGAATAAAAAGGGTGTTTCACATGGTCAGCAATATTTAAAATCAAAACCAAACCCGTTGCAGTCAAGTTGATTTCAACTCATAGTGACCCTATAGGACAGAGTAGAGCTGCCTCATAGGGCTTCCAATGCATTCTTCCAATGTGGACACTGGTACTTAGTAGATATGTACATGCAATCTATTTAATCTCTGAGATTCAGTTATTTTATTTTATTGTGCTTTAGGTCAAAGTTTACAGCGCAAATTAGTTTCTCATTCAAAAATTTATACACAAATTGTTTTGTGACATTGGTTGTAATTTCCACAACGTATCAGCACTCTCCCCCTTTCCACCCCAGGTTCCCCATATCCATTCATCCAGTTTTCTGTCCCTTCCCGCCTTCTCATCTTTGCTTTTGGGCAGGAGCTGCCCATTTGGTCTCGTATACTTGATTGAACTAAGAAGCATGCTTCTCACGTGTGTTGCTGCTTGTTTTATAGGCCTGTCTAATCTTTGGCTGAAAGGTGAACTTCAGGAGTTACTTCAGTTCTGAGTAGCAGGGTGTCTGGAGGCCATAGTTTTGGAGATCCCTCCAGTCTCTTTTAGACCAATAAGTCTGGTCTTTTTTTGTGAATTTGAATTTTGTTCTAAATTTTTTTCTAGCTCTGTCTGGGGCTCCTATTGTGATCCCTGTCAGAGTGGTTGGTGGTGGTAGCCGGGCACCATCTAGTTCTTCTGGGCTCAGGCTGGTGGAAGCTCTGGTTCATGTGGTCCATTAGTCCTTTGAACTAATGCTTTCCTTGTGTCTTTGGTTTTCTTCATTCTCCTTTGTTCCAGATGGGATAAGACCAATAGATGTACCTTAGATGGCTGCTTGTAAGCTTTTAAGACCCCAGACGCTGCTCACCAAAGTAAGATGTAGAACATTTTTTCTATGAACTCTGTTATGCCAATTGACCTAGATATCCCCTGAGACCATGGTCCCCAGCCCAAGACTCAGTTTCTTATCAATTAAATGGGAATTATAAAAACTACTTTACGAGATTATTATGAGAATTAGAAATAATGTGTGAAGCACTTAAAAATTAAGGCATGATAAATGTTTAAACTTTTGGTAACTGATTTGTGGTTGAGGCCATAGGGAAAAAAGAATAAAAGTCTTCTACGTTTTAACCTGGAGTGGATTATTATATTTCAAACACACAGGATAAGAGGAAGAGTTATTGGCTTGGCAAGGTGCTGCCTGACACATTGCCATTGAGTCAATTCTAACTCATGGCAGACCTATGGAACAGAGTAGAACTGCCCCATATAGTCTTCAAGGAGTGGCTGGTGGATTCGAACTGCTGACCTTTTGGTTAGCAGCCGAGTTCTTAACCATTGTACCACTAGGGCTCCAGCAAGGTGCTAATACTGAGTTTTCCCCATGTCGAATTTAATGAGATGATAGAACACCTTGACTTTTAACTTTGCCAGAATTTGCGTCTTGAGGTTTTTTTTTTTAACTTACTGCTGAATTTGGTGAAAGTAGAGTCATAAAAATAGTACATTTTTATAAAATTCTGAACCTAGTTTTCAACACTGAGAGAAAAGTAAAGATGTGTTAGCATTTCTGTGGAACAGATTGTGAACATATTGATGGGGCTAGGTCAAAGTGAAAAAGAGCTCAAGGCTATGATTTCTCATCTCATTTGGTCCACAGGCATTAAGTTTTCATAAGTACATTATCCAGGTAAAGTTATGGAATTGCTTGTGCTCAGTTCATAAAACACATTTAATTTCACACAAACAATGCCGATGTTCCATGGCAAATCAAAGGTGTGTGCAGTGGGGGGATTTGCTTATGGGAGTATCTAGTTTAATAAATAAGCAAAACAGTAAATTAACAACAATCCAAATAGAGCATGTATCCAGCATATCTGGGTTAGGCCTGTGGCACCATAGCATTGAGATTTATCGTGTCTTTACCTTTAATGTCAACAGAATGCTACCAGTTGTCATTCCATTGCCTATAGCCACAGGAACAAAATATGACTATCTGGTTAAAAGAGCCACTGTGTGATGCGTCTTTGAATGCTCATTTACTCCATTTTCTCTCCATTCAAAAGAGATTTTTACTTCTGTCATTCAAATAATAATTGCTTCTCAAACTTAAAATAATATATTAAAATTTAAAATAGAATTAGCATCATAATGCCTGGCGTGTACCTAATTTTACTGATGATAACATGTTAATAAAGGAGAGAAAGGTTAATTTTAATGGTTGCAATCATTTTTCCAATTACTCAAATTTATTTTCACACTTTAATATTCTAGAGCAGGGCTTGGCCAACAATCTCTGTAAAGGACCAGATAGTAAATATTTTAGGCTTCGCATGCCGTGAGACAAAATCTAGGATATAAAGGAGATTATACAAGCAAGAGACCAAGCAGAGATGGGGAAAGACTGATGCCAAGCCACATGGAGACCTCCAAGGAACCAGGAAACATAGGCTGCAGAGAAAAAGACCTTCCCTTAGAGCTGACACAGAGAGAGAGAGACTTCCCCTAGAGCTGCCACCCTGAATTTATACTTCTAGCCCCGTAGACTGTGAGAAAATAAATTTATGTATGTTAAAGCCATCTACTTGTGGTATTTCTGTTATAGCAGCACTAGATAACTAAGACACATGGGGTCACCATGATTCAGAATCAACTCCATGGCAACTGAAAAAAAATTGTCTCCTACAGGTTTTCCCTTGCTTCTCTGACACCCAGGGATCTTCCTTTCTGGGAATTGCTGCAGAATGTGTTGACCGCATCTCTCTGGCACTTATATCCTACACTGATAGTATTGGACACCTTTTCCCATGGGAAGCAGAGTAATACCCCAGACTCTGGGGTAAGACTCCTTGAGTGTGAATTCTGGATGAACTGGAATTCGTTAGTGGGTGATCTTTAGCTACTCACTCAGCTTCCTCGTCTATAAAATGAATAATAGTATCTACTTCATAGGGTTGTTGTAAAGACTAAAGGAGTTAATAAATGCACATATTTAGAAGAGTACATGACATACATGACATACATGACATACATGACAAGTACTGATATAAATGTTGCTATTCTTCGATTTTTTAAAAAAATATTTAAAAATATAAAACCATTCTTAGACTGTGGACTGTACAAAAACAAGCAGTGGGCTGGATTTGGATGGTGAACCATAGTTTGCTGAAGTTTTCTCTTTCCTTTAAATGACCATTAGCTTTCTATTAGAATAGGAGTCTAAGAGCCATAATGGACCTTAAGCTGTTGTCAAAACTAGACCACTCATTGTACAGCTAAAGAAATTGAGACTCAACAGTGAACTGACTTGATCTTGCCCACCTAGCCCATTACTGACAGGTCCCATGTTGGAACCTAAGTCTCTGGGACTTTCTACATTCCCAAATCACAAGGCACAGCATGAGTTGGGTGCTGGGAACAGTATGGTGGGAGTTGACCTGAGTTAGGATTGGTGAGTTTGGACACTTAAGTCTTGCTTAAATAGTTCATAAAACCAAAATCAAACAAAACCCGTTGCTGCTGAGTAGATTCTGACTCATAGCAACCCTATAGGACAGACTAGAACTGCCCCATAGGGTTTCCAAGGAGTGCCTGCTGGATTCAAACTGCCGATCTTTTTTGGTTAGCAGTCGTAGCATTGAACTACTGTGCCAACAGGGCTCCAGAGAGAAGAGTTACATACTGCAATTCCAACTTCTCCCTGGATTCTAGCAGTTGTGAAAATTTAGGAATTACCCCTTTAGACTAGGAGAATCCAGGGAGAAGGTGAAATTAGCAATATGTAACTCTTCTCTCTGGTGTAGAATCCAAACTCCCATAGAACTCCAACACTGATACTTTAGAAAAGAATCTTGTTTTACCTACCTAATTCCGTAACGCTCACACTGAGCCAACTCAAATCCATTGCCGCCGAGTTGATTCTGACTCATAACAATTTGTAAGACAGAGTAGAACTGCCCCATAGTGTTTCCGAGGCTGTAATCTTCCTGAAAGATACATCTTTCTGCTGTGGAGTGGCTGGTGGATTCAAACCACCAACTTACTAGTTAGCAGCCGAGCTCTTAACCACTGTGCCACCTGCTGGGCTTCTTTACACTGAGCAGAAGAGGATAGATTGGTGAGAAACTAATGGTTAGTAACTTTATATATAATTTTCCATCTTTCACATTTGGAAGTATGACGGGCTGCATTGACCAAGTCTCCCAGACAGTCTCCATGGGTCTTAGTTTTTTGACCTGACATGCAAAGACAGAGCAGAAATGAATAAATGTTTGCCAGGTAACTTGAAGTCCTACAAGAAAGCAGTTCCATCTGCCCAAAGCATTTAGGTTATGGATTGCAGTCTCAGAATTATATTTTTAACCAAGTAATATTTCACAGGAATAACATAATCACCTAATGAAGTCGGTTGAATGTTAATTATAGAGAGGTATTGAAATGCACCAACATGATTTATTTTGTCTGAAATATCTTTTACTCTTTCATATGATGTAAGTTAGAGAGCATTGTGCCTTCTGCATAACATTCAAAGTCACTTTGGCCCTTCACAAATCCTGTCCTGCTAGAAGTAGATTTAAATTAGTGCATGAGGTATAGAATTTTACCTACAGAGATTTCTGAGCATTGCTGACTTAAAGATGGGCAGGGGTAACTGTTTCTAGGGAAAGTACTAAAAATACAAAATTTGTCTGCACTGCTCTGACACTTCCCTTGATAAGAATCCCTTATTTTAATAAATCACATATACGTTTTTGACAAAACACATTTTGAAGAGAACCTTTGTATCTTGTAGAAGCATCATTTACAAAACTATTTTCAGAACGGTGAATTTTAGTGGTAGCATATCCTTTTTTTTCTTTTCACTTTCAAAATTCAAAGGAAGATCAGGATTATTTTTAAAGGGTTTTGATAACTAATATTTAATGCCTCACTAGGTACCAAATAATAGCTAGTATTTACTGAGTATTTTTAAATAACTTCAGATATATTAACTCATTTAATCCTCATTATAACTCTTTAAGTTTCTTCACTTTACAAATGAGGAAACTGGGACTCAGGGAAGTAACATTGCTAATGAGTGGTGGAACCAATGTCACATTGTTAGTAAGTCACATTGCTAGCAAGTGGTGGACATGAGAACCAAACCCAGACAGTGTGATCCAAAACATTGTTCTTATTCACAATGCTATACCATTTTTCCAGTTTCTCGTGCCTTTCCAAAAGTATTCCATAGACTTTCTTCACTCAACAATCCTCAATAGTTAATCTTTCCGATCAGATCCTCTTATTTCTTCACTTCATCTCATAATCTGCTTTACCTACTTTATAATAAGAGCCAATACTTAGATGGTGTTAGATAGTTATTAAGCATTTTCATATAATATTTTTGTTATGAAGTGGGTTTTATTCACATACCCATTTGGCAGATGAAGAAAATGAGGTTCAGAGAGGTAAAATTTCTTGTCCAGGGTCCTTCAGCTATGAGGAGGTAGAGACAAGATTGAAAGTAAGTATTTTATTTTTTCTGCTATGGAATAATGCCTTTATTAGAGCACTAGAATGTACTCTTCAATAGAAAAGAGAATTGTACTATGGGTTATTGTGCTTCAAAAGGCATGGAATGGAGCAAATGTCACAGAAATTTGAAATCAAAGGAAGCTGTAACTAGAAGCTAGTTTATGTAGTCCCATTTTTTCATACTGTGCTCTTGGGAGCCCTGGGTTGCTTTTGGACATCCTTAGGAGTCTGAGGGGTGTGTGGGGTGGAAAGCCTTCCAGCTTTTCCATCAATCAGAGAAGATCCACTTTCTTCTCTTGTACACATTGAACTTTCACTAAATATTCTTTTAGAAACTGTATACTCCAGCTTTAAAAAAAGTCTAAAAACCATTGCTCAAACAAACAAGCAAAAGAAAAACAGAATGAAGAATCTCCTGCTCTACTCCAGACCTCAGACAGGGTAAATCATTTTCCCAAAGTCACACAGCTCATAGCAGCATAGATCCAGAAAGACCTATAACCCAGTTCTTCCAAGTCCCATCCCAGGGCTCTTTCTACCACACCATGATAAATGCTGCCTTTCTGAAGAAAAAAGTCATTTGAACGCCCATTACAGAAATGACAAACTGGGAGCCAGAAACAAAATCTTAAGATAAAAAGTAGGCCAAGTGCTGTTCTGAGGTCTGAGGAGGCCATTTTAGCCTACTCAGGCACTGATTCAATTTTTCGTTTTGGCATCTTTTGAGCTTTCTTCTTTCTCATGTCCAGGTACAACTCTTTTTCAGGAAACTCACTACAGACAATTATCTACTCAGGGAAATAAATGAGGCTCTTTTTAATGGTGCTCCTTACCCTGCTATGCAGCAAGATAAATTAGAATTTATCCACAAAACAATTTACCAAAGACATGAAAAAAATAGACTTTAACATCACACATAGCCCCAGGTAAATGAAAAATAAAACTTACACTTGATAAGCATGGAAAATAGAACAATCAACATGTTAATAACAATATAATGTAATAAAACACTTAATTTACCAGAATACTCAGGTAAGAGTATTGAGTATTCAGACTACCAAAAAGTGATTATTTTTGCCCTTACTAAAATTTTTGATGTAATTTTACTCATTCTTAAAAGAAAAACTAGAATATTCTTAATGCAGATTGTTTAATGATTTATAATATTACATTGCTTAGTAAGGCAAAGCGTCAGCCAAAAAGAGGAAGACCCTCGACAAGATGGATTGACACAGTGGCTGCAACAATGGGCTGAAACACAGCAACGATTGTGGGGATGGCACAGGACAAGGCAGTGTTTCGTTCTATTACACACAGTGTCACTATGAGTTGGAACTGACTCGACACCACCTAACAAACAACATTACATTGCTTCTGGATAATCATTTTGAATATGAATTCTCACTTAATTCTATAAAGGTGAAGCAAACTGGATAAAATAAAGCTTATTCCAAAAGGCTTTTTTATTTTTCTAAAATTTTCAATTACTTCCATTTCTATTAGAGAATAAACTGGTATTTGAATTTCCCTTCCAATTAAACAACTAAAAAAAATTGGACACAATATACTGAACAATTGTTTTCACATTGGATAACAAGTAGAGCAGGACTGTGGATCCTAAGAAAAGGAAAACAAATGAGGTTATCACTACATTTGTCACAAATTTCCTCCTAGAGGCATTTTCCATACTGTGGTAATAGGAAAGGGAACACAGAGCACTGAGATGTCACTGAATTGTGGAGTCAGAGATCAGAGTTCAGAGAGGCTGAAGAAGTTAGAATTTGTGGAGACAAACACCGGAGAAAAGAGAGTTACCCAGAGTAACAGCTCCAGAAATATACACAGGAGCCCACTGTGTCTTTGCTTGAATACTAAGCAGCATATTCATATGATGAAGTTCTATTAGAACAAGTGAAGAACTGAACAGGCTATAACACAAACAACTCCTAGACCTCAAAAAGGGCTGGGAAATGTTCAAGTTCTGACTAGCTTAGTAGAGAGATCACTTTGAACACCTGAAGCATTCAACAGTGCATCCAGAAGGATCAGTCCTTAATAGCAGTGCTAACCCAGACCTAGAGTAAAGGCTGTCCTAGACTTGCCCTAACAAAGCTTAAAAAAAGCCTCAAAAGGGTCAAACTGAAATGCCTATTAAACAAAAATTCAACACTCTTGAAAAGAAGAAAACAAAATCCAGATATACAGCAAACTAACATTTACAATGTCCAACATCTAACAAAAAGTTACTGGCCATGAAAAGAAGCAGAATATGACCCATAGCTAGAAGAAAAATCAGTTAATTGAGACAGAGTTGTGGTTGGTAGTCTGAGCGGGTAGAGGCATACCCAAATTGTTAGGCAGCACGTAGAAGTGAGGGTGTTGTGGGGATTTCCAAGCTTGCAGCTGGTGTTTGAAGTCTTGGGCAGACTTGGTAGTCTGGTGCCTTTTAATTTTGACATCTGGCCTAGCTCTGGGTGGTTAGAGTCAGAGGAAGATGTGCAGCATGTATAGTTGGTGTCAGAACAGAAGTGGAACAAAGGGGAAAATAATTGATATTGGACTTGATTGATCCCTACAGTTTGGTGCCAGAGAAGTGGGATCTGATTTTCCAAGCAACCTCCCTTTTTCTCTTTTCCCCAAACACTTCAGAACTCAGTGGACAGAACAAGAAGTTCAAATTAAGCCCATGCAACCTGGTATCTTAAAAAATAAGCTCACAACTTTGTTTTAAGATAAAACTCAGGAAGCCAACAATCTACTATTATAATCTACTATAAATAGAACACAAAGTATTTCAAACAGTAAGTGATTTAGTATAGGGTATTAAGTACTTACAAAATCATTGAAAAAAATTAAAGGACTAGGAGTAGGGGAGTGACTGATGAGTCACTATTGGACTAATGAGTTTAAGGATACACCATCATAGTTGCAGTCTAGGCATCAGGGAGCTGTTGCAGCCTCCACTACCACCGCTGATACCACAACAACTGCCACTGGACTCGGGTAAGGCCAATGACTAGACACCAGAAAGTGAGTCCACCACAACTGCCTCTTGATAGTCACTTCTCCATGACCACGATGGCCAGAACCAGATTAACGGGGAGCTGCTCTCTAATTCTCTTCCACTTTCCAGACCTCATGTGAGTGTATCTCATGCGCAAAAATTAATTTGCATTTATAGCTCCAGCTACAAGAATGTCTGAAGAATTTTTGTTCCTTTAGGGGAAGGCTCATAAAAGGATAGAAATTGATGCTGAGTACCTATTGACCATAGCCAACACAACTTTTAATCTTAGAACTTTGTCTCATTTAAAAAAAATGTGAAATTTAATATTGCAACAAAACATACTGTAAAGAAAAACGGTGTCAGCAGATGGTGTCTTGTACACTGAACTAGAAAGTAATCTTTCTATTAAACTGTGTGTGAGCTCATTGAGGGCAGGATTAATATCTTATTGATCTTTGTATTTTCATTCTGGCATAGCAGCTGATGTACGGTGGATATTCTGTAACAATTCCTTGAATGAATGAGATGAATGAAATCCATTACTCCAACACAGCTGACCAAGACTGCTCATTTATTCATCAATGTCAGAATTCCATCTACTCTAGTTAAAGGAAATAAATTTATTTTTAACATTTTTTTTGCCAACTTTTTAGCATTAAAAATTCAAAATATCTCTCTCATTAGTCATTCACCAGCATGTATACACACACACACACATACACATATATATACACACAAACATATATGTACGTATATATTTCAACAAACAGATGCAGCACTGGAAGCTCTCACTCATCTATGCCAAGAAATTTGGAAGACAGCTACCTGGCCAACCGACTGAAAGAGATCTATATTTGTACCATTCCAAAGAAAGGTGACCCAAAAGAATGCGGAAATTATCGAACGATATCATTAATATCACACATAAGTAAAATTTTTCTGAAGATCATTCAAAAGCAGTTGCAGCAGTACATAGACAGAAAACTGCCATAAATTCAAGCCGGATTTAGAAGAGAATGTGGAATGAGGGATATCATTGCTGATGTCAGATGGATCATGGCTGACAGCAGAGAATACCAGAAAGATGTTTACCCGTATTTTATTGACTACGCAAAGGCATTCGACTGGTGGATCATAACAAATTATGTATAACATTTTGAAGAATGGAAATTCCAGAACACTTAGTTGTGTTCATGAGGAACCTGTACATAAATCAAGAGGCTGTAATTTGAACAAAACAAGGGGATACTGTGTGGATTAAAGTCAAGAAAGCTGTGCATCAGGGTTGTATCCTTTCATCATACTTATTCAATTTGTATGCCGAGCAGATAATCTGAGAAGCTGGGCTACATGAAGAAGAACAAGGCCTCAGTATAGGAGGAAGACTCATTAACAAACTGCGTTATACAGATGACACAACCTTGCTTGCTGGAAGTGAAGAGGACTTGAAGCACTTACTGATGAAGATCAAAGACCACAGCCTTCAGTATGGATTACACCTCAACATAAAGAAAACAAAAGTCCTTACAACTGGACCACTAAGCAACATCATGATAAATGGAGAAAGGATTGAAGTTATCAAGGATTTCATTACACTTGGATCCACAATCAATGCCCATGGAAGCAGCAGTCAAGAAATCAAACAACGCATTGCATTGGGCAAATCTTCTGCAGAAGACCTCTTTAAAGTGTTAAAAAGCAAAGATGTCAGTTTAAGGACTAAGGTGTGCCTGACCCAAGCCATGGTGTTTTCAGTCACCTTGTATGCATGTGAAAGCTGGACAATGAAGAAGGAAGACCAAAAAATAATTGATGTCTTTGAATTGTGGTGTTGACGAAGAATATTGAATATACCATGAACTGCCAGAAGAACGAACACATCTGTCTGGAAAGAAGTACAGCCAGAGTGCTCCTTGGAAGTGAGGATGGCGAGACTTCTTCTCACACACTTTGGACCTGTTATCAGGAGGGACCAGTCCCTGGAGAAGGACATCATGCTTGATAAAGTAGAGGGTCAGCTAAAAAGAGGAAGACCCTTGTCAAGATGGATTAACACAGTGGCTGCAACAATGGACTCAAGCATAGCAACGATTGTGAAGATGGCTCAGGGCCAGGCGGCGTTTCATTCTGTTGTACATAGGGTCACCATGAGTTGGAAGCGACTTGACAGCACCTAACAACAGCATACACACACACACACACACACACACATATGCATACTGCCTTAGTTATCTAGCGCTGCTATAACAGAAACAGAAAAGTAGATGGTTTTAACAAAGAGAAATTTATTCTCTCACAGCCTAGGAGGCTAGAAGTACAGATTCAGGGCACAAGCTCTAGGGGAAGGCTTTCTCCCTCTGTCAGCTTTGGGAAAAGGTCCCTGCCATCTATCTTCCTCTGGTCTAGGAGCTTTTCAGTGCAGGAACCCTGGGTCCAAAGGACACACTCTGCTCCCAGCTGTGCTTTCTTGGTGATAGGAGGTCCCTCTGTCTCTCTGCTTGCTTCTCTATTTTATATCTCAATAGAGATTTACTCAACATACAACCTAATCCTATAGATTGAGTCCTGCTTCATTAACATAACTGTCTCTAATCCTGCCTCTTTAACATCATAGAGGTAGGATTTACAACACATAGGAAAATCACATCAGATATAAAATGGTGGACAATCACACAATACTGGGAATCATGGCCTAGCCAAATTGACACATATTTTGGGGAGATATAATTCAATCCTTAACATTCTGTGTATGACTCCCAAAAAATCATGCCCTTGCCACATGTAAAATACATTCAGCCCACCATATGATAGCAAAAGTCTTAAATTAACTCCAAGTCCCAAATCTCCTGGGACAAAATTCCTTTTCATATGTGAAATCTAGAATAAAAGTTATCTGCTTCCAAAGTACAATGGTGAAACAGGCACAAGGTAGACATTTCTATTACAAATGGAAGAAATTAGAGGTAAAGAATGGATAACAGGCACCAAGCAAGTCAGCAGAACACGTTACGTTAGCTCTCAAGCCTTGAAAATAATCTTCTGTTTTCTGAGACCATTTATGCAATGTCTCTGTCCTCCAGACTCTGGGTATTGGCCACATTCTCTGGATTCTGGGTGGAGGCCCCTCAGCCCTAGACTTCAGCTCAGCCTTTCAGGCCTACTGGAGTGACAACTCTGCTCCCTTGGATTTAGGTGGCTCTATTCTCCTAGACTGACTGCAACCTCACCCCCTTGGCCTTGGCAGGCCCTGTTCTTCTGTTCCTTGGGCATGGCAGCCCTGCCCCCTCAGCTTTGGGCAGCGGATCTGGCCCCATCCTGCTGGCACTCCTAAAAGGCAGTGCCACACTCCTGAACCGAGATGGTAAAGATCTGACTCTTTGAAACCTAGGAGGCTGTGGCCCCACCCTTTGAGACCCCAGAGGCCATGGATCCACACTTTGAGACCCCAGCGGTTGTGGCCTTATCCTTTGAGACTGAGGCAGCTTTACTTCCTGCGTTCCTTGTCTATTCAGCTTCTGCTTTCTGGTTCCTTGGCCTCTTGGCCCCTTGGGTCTGCCCGGCTGGGGCAAGCTCCAAAGCTCTTTAGCTCCACCGATAAGTATCTAGGGACAACCCACTCCGCCAGTAAACTTCAGCCAGAAGGCACTCAGCTCTCTTGCTCCATGGGTCAGCAAGCCTATCTCCACCGTTAGGTGCCTGGAGGCATCCCACTCTGCCAGGAAGCTCCAGCACAAAGGCACTCAGCTCTCTTGTTCCATGGGTTGGCTCCAGCGCTGTCTCACACTGGTCTCCTGGTTCTGCTGCTGTCGTTTCTCTGCTGCTGATTCTCGCCATCTGTGCTGTCTCCAGGGTAACAGCTCTCCTCACTTCCTTCTGATTCCTCACCAGAATTGTCTTTGACGTCATAATTCCACCAACAGTCTCTTCAAGACAATCTAGGCTTTTACTATTAGGCACTTTAAAACTCCTCCAACCTCGGCCCATTCACAGTTTCAAAACCGCTTCCACATTTTAGGTATGTGTCAGAGTAGCACTCCACTCCCCTGCTACCAAATTCTGTCGTAGTTATCTACTGCTGCTATAACAGAAATACCAAAAGTGGATGACTTTAACAAAGAGAAATTTACTCTTTCACAGTCTAGGAAGCTTGAAGTCTGAATTCAGGGTGCCAGCTCCAGGGGAAGGCTTTCTCTATCTGTCAGCTCTGGGGGAAGGTCTTTGCCATCAATCTTCCTCTGGTCTAGGAGTTTCTTAGTGCAGGGACCTCAGGTCCAAAGGATGCACTCTTCTCCCAGCTCTGCTTTCTTGGTGGTAGGAAGTCCCCCTGTCTCTCTGCTCACTTCTCTCTTTTATATCTCAAAAGAGAATGACTCAAGATACAACCTAATCTTGGAGATTGAGTCCTGCCTCATTAACATAACTGCCTCTAATCCTGCCTCTTCAACATAATAGAGGTTAGGATTTACAACACATAGGATAATCACACCAGATCACAAAAAGGTGGACAACCACACACAATACTGGGAATCATGGCCTAGCTAAGCCTACACACATTTTGGGGGGACACAACTCAATCCACAACACACACTATATATACATATATATGTGTATATATATACACCATATGTGTACATATATAGATGCACACACCATATATATACACACTATACATATATACATACTATATATATATATATATATATATATATATATATATATGTATATAAACCCAAAATACCAAACCCATTGCTGTCGAGTTGACAAGAGTAAACTGCCCCATAAGGTTTCAAAGGAGTGGCTGGTGGATTTGAACTGCCAACATTTTGATTAGCAGCTAAGCTCTTAACCACTTCCCCACCAGGGTTCCATGTATGTATATATACATATATAAATATATATATATATATAGATATACACACACACACTATATATATATATACATATATATATATATCTGGTGGAACTATATGACAATTAATTGCGGATGTCTTGCTACTTCCTGTAAATACTTTACTGTGTATCTTCTAAGAATAAGAATATTTTCCTACATAAATAAAATTCAGGGAACTGAACTTGATATAGTACTATTATCTAATATACAGTTCATATTCAGATTACTCCTTTTGTTAAAAAAAGCTAGGATACAGTCAAGGATCACATCTTGCATTTAGTTGTCTTCTGTCTCTAGTCTCTTACTACAGAGCAGTTCCTTATTCATTCATTCATTTTCATCTTTCACAGCATTAGTATTTTTTTTGAATCCAGGCCAGTTGTTTTGCAGAGTGCCCCTCAGTTTGAGTTAATCTATTTCTTCATAGCTAAACTCAGGATCCTTTTTGTTTACACCTTGGTAAGGAGCACTGCATGGGGGATGCTGTGTCCTTCTCAGGGAAGCACATTAAGAGGCACCTGATGTCAGTTTGTCCCATTATCAGTGATGTTACGCTTGATCATTTAGTTAAGGGGGCAAATTTATTTTGTGGTTTGCATGATCCATGCTCCTTGTTCTGAATGTCTCCTAGTGTGTAGATACTTAGGGGTATAGAAGACGTAAGTTTTTAGTTACTTCCCAAACGAGTAGGAAGGTAAAGAATTCTTCTCTTTGGCTTTTTCCTCTCGGAAGTTTGCTGCCCACTGATTGCACTAATAGAGCTCTTATAAACTCAGCAGATGGGAGACTGAGTAAAGCAGAAAGCACTTCTGGGTTTGAGCATAAGCATTCTGAGCAATGCCCGGAAAATCATCACTTCAAACAGACTGTCTAGTAGAGGTGGGCTTTCCTGGAAGCTTGTTTCTTTACTTTGGATCCTACTGTTTGTCTAGATATTTTACTTGAAGTGTTGAACTGCATGAATTTCCAGAACCAGGCCAGGATACAGTCCAAGTCTGCAGCATTTCCCACTCACAGAACTTTCTCTAGCTACTCTGATGGCCTGAATCCAGAACTCAGCTTCGATTACTATTTTTGCTTTTTCTGAAAATCTCTGGAAAATACAAGTTTTCTTAAATAGTAGGGAAAAATGTAGCTCAGTGAACTAGAAAAATTTGTGGACACTAGCTTTATCACAATAGGAAGTTTTATTTCAAAGAAGGAGGTAGAAACTACTCAGGTTTACATAAACTGTAGTCAGATTTTCCTGGGAGTGTTTGGCTGAATAGCTGTGGTTAAGAACACAGTTTGGGAGTTCAGTAAACTAGCAATTTCTAGCTCCTCATCTAACTACTTGTAAGTCTGAGCTTCCTCATCTGTAAAATGGAGGTAATACATATTTTCTTCACAGATTATGAAGATTAATTAGACAACGTCTTTGAAGTGTGAAGAGCACTTCTACATGTAGTCATTTCCAGGTATGTAGATACCAAGAGTACAATATGGCTTTTAGTATAAATTTTTGTTTGTTAGTTCATGTTGAGTTGATTCCGACTCATGGAGACTCCTTGTGTGAAGAGTAGAGCTGCTTCATAGGGTTTTTAAGTCCATGATCTTTCGGAAGCAGATTACCAAGCCTGTCCTCCAAGGCACCTCTGGGTGGGTTTTAACCATCAACCTTTCAGCTAGTAGTCAAGTGGTTAACGGTTTGTGCTACCCAGGGACACCTTTTATTATCACGATCACCTTCAATTTAGATTAGATATCACAAGAATGTGGATGGGGTCAGGATCCAGACTTTGATAACTAAAAACAAACCCATTGCCATTGAGTTGATTCCAACTTGTAGCGACCCTATAGGACAGGCTAGAACTGCCCCATGGGTTTCCAAGGAGCTGCTGGTAGATTCGAACGGTCAATCTTTTGGTTAGCAGCTTGGGCTCTTAACCACTGCACCACCAGGGCTCCTTGATAACTAAAGCATTTCCTAGTTTGAAGATGTATAATAACTAGTGACATTAAGCATTAAAAAAGCCCGCAGTTTTAGGGAAGCAGAATGTGACTGTTTAGGGGAAAGAGAATGCGTTTTCAAATTGTACATCTTTACCAGACATGTGCTTGGACATATTATTTAACTCTCATCCCTGGTTTCCTAACCTCTATCATTTGCAGGGTTGCTGTGAGGATTTGAACTCATGCATCAGGAGGTAAAGAGGAAGGGCAACTGCTGGAGCCCTGGGCCTTTTTCTTCACAAAGTAATAGAACTTCAGACTTCCAAGTCTCCTGTCTCTTCTAGAATCTAGAATCATCCTGGCAGAGCATTAGACAGGGCTGCCCACCTGCCCCTTCCAACAACCAATTCTGTGTTAGATTTAGGAAAACAAAGTGACATAAACAGTAGATTATTTTGCCTGAAGAAATAAGCCATTTTTGCCCTGCAGAGAACCTAAGAGTTCTTTAGACTTTTATGTCCCATCTTATCTCCAGTGAAATAATTGTATTCTCTTGTTGCTGTTATTGTTAGGTGCCATTGAGTTGGTTTCAACTCATAGTGACCTTATGTACAAGAGAACAAAACACTGCCTGGTCCTGTGCCATCCTCACAATCTTTGCTATGCTTGAGCCCATCATTGTAGCCACTGTGTCAATCCATCTCATTGTGGGTCTTCCTCTCTTTTGCTGACCCTCTACTTTACAAAGCACAAAGTCCTTCTCCAGGGGTTGGTCCCTCCTGATAACATATCCAGAGTACATGAGACAAAGTCTCACCATCCTTGCTTCCAAGGAGCACTCTGGCTGTACTTCTTCCAAGACAGATTTGTTCATCTTTCTGGCAGTATATGGTATATGCAATATTCTTCACCAACAACATAATTCAAATGCATCAATTCTTCTTCTGTTTTCCTTATTCATTGTCCAACTTTCGCATACCTATGAGGCAGTTGAAAATACCACGGCTTGGGGCAGTGCACCTTAGTCCTCAAAGTGACATTTCTGCTTTTCAACACTTTAACAGGGTCTTTTGCAGCAGATTTGTCCAATGCAATACTTCGTTTGATTTCTTGACTACTGCTTTCGTGGGTGTTGATTGTGGATCCAAGTAAAATCAAATCCTTGACTACTTCAATATTTTCTCCATTTATCATGATGTTGCTTATTGGTCCAGTTGTAAGGATTTTTGTTTACTTTATGTTGAGGTGTAATCCATACTGAAGGTTATTGTCTTTGATTTTCATCAGTAAGGGCTTCAAGTCCTCTTCACTTTCAGCAAGGAAGATTGTGTCATCTGCATATTGCAGTTTGTTAATGAGTCTTCCTCTAATACTGATGCCTCGTTCTTCATATAGTCCAGCTTCTCAGATTATTTGCTCAGCATACAGACTGAATAAGTATGGTGAAAGGATACAACCCTGACACACACCCTTCCTCATTTTAAAGCACGCAGTATCCCCTTGCTCTGTTTGAAGGACTGCCTCTTGGTCTATGTACAGGTTCCACCAAGCACAATTAAATGTTTTGGAATTCTCATTCTTTGCAATGTTATCCATAATTTGTTATGATCCACACTGTTGAATGCTTTTGCATAGTCAATAAAACACAGGTAAACATCTTTCTGGTATTCTCTGCTTTAAGCCAGGATCCATCTGACATCAGCAAGGATACCGTCGTTCCACATCCTCTTCTGAATCCGGCTTGTATTTCTGGCAGTTCCCTGTCAATGTACTACTGCAACTGCTTTTGAATTATCTTCAGCAAAATTTTACTTGTGTGTGATATTAATTATATTGCTCAATAACCCTTTCGTCCCTTTTTCAGTCTCTGGGATTTATTGGGAAGCTGCTTTCCCACTGACAGTGTGTGCTGCCGCAAACACACGTAAAGAAGACTTTATGACCGTTTGAAACCAAAGAAACATGTATGTGCCACAAATTACTGTTTTTACAGGGTGTTATCTGAAGTGTCTGAATTTTTGGTAAGAAAAATAGAAATTTCTAAAATTTTTATTTGTTACACATAGGTACCAATAGATCCTGGTGGGGACTCTGAAGTACAATTACCTACTACCTACCAAAAATTCAGGCACACTCACTGGTTCAGCATGCTTCCATTAATGAAATCACATGATTTTGACAAAAATTCAAAGCAGAAAATAATTGGGTCACCAAAGGGATAATTTCTGCATTCTGTTGGATAACTTTTCTTTGGAATGGACACAGAAATGGATGTCTTCCAGTTGGTTGGCCAGGTAGCTGTCTTCCCTATTTCCTGGCATAGATGAATGAGCACCTCCAGTGCTGCATCCGTTTGTTGAAACATCTCATTGGTATTCCATCAGTTCTGGAGCCTTGATTTTCACCGATGCCTTCAGTGCACCTTGGACTTCTTCATTGCATCTTGGTTCTTGATTATATGCTCCCTCCTGAAAAGGTTGAACTTGGACCAATTCTTTTTGGTCTCGTGACTGTGTATTCCTTCCATCTTCTTTGATGCTTCTTGCATCATTCAATATTTTGCCCATAGAATCCTTCCATATTGCAACTCAAGGCTTAAATTTTTTCTTCAGTTCTTTCAGCTTGAGAAATACCAAGCGTGTTCTTCCCTTTTGGTTTTCTAAATCCAGGTCTTTGCACATTTCATTATAATACTTTGTCTTCTCTAGCTGCCATTTGAAATCTTCTGTTCAGCTCTTTTACTTCATCATTTCTTCTATTTGCTTTAGCTGCTCTATGTTCAATATCAAGTCTTCCTTTATAAACTTTCAATTGTGGAAGAAAGTCTGCTAGCATACATTGCCTTTCCCAGTGGATAAAGATTAATTCAAGTAGTGCTTACAAGAGGTATTCAAGAGGAAAATAAGATTTTAAACTTGTTTCTCTGATTTTCTGGGCTGTGGTCGGCTCCCAGTGGTTCAGTGATTTGAGAATAAACACACACACACATACACACACACAGGGTTTACCTCTTATTATTTGTGTGAAAATTAATTATTTTACAGATCTAAATATTTGAATAATAGGATTCTTTAATGTTCATTGCTCATTGTATACGGAGAATTATATATAAGTAGGTTCCTAATAAATGTATCTCTTTAGATTTTTACAGATGACTTGGATAGAGATAAATCATCTAAGTACTTATTAAGCACTTATCGATGACAGAGAAATATTCTAGGTATTAAGGAGTAAGAAGAAGTTATGAGACATGGCTTCTATCCTCAAAGAACTTGCTATCTAGTTGGAAAGAGAAATACATGCAAATGGAATGATAACTGAAAATCCCAAGTAGTAAAACCTAATGACCAAGTAAACACACCATGCTAAGTGCTTAAAAGGACAAAAAGAAAAGTTAAGATAACCTCCAAGTAAAGTGATCAAAGAAAGCTTCATGATTAATAGGTAACATTTATCGAAAGCTAGGCACTTTTCTAAGTGTTTTACACATTTTATCTCACACAATCCTTACAATAACCCCATTAGACAGATGTGTTCTCCTATCTTACAGGTGAAGAAACTGAGGCACAGGGAAATTAAGCACTTAATGAAGGTTGCACAGCTAGTAAGTGGAGGTCCTGGATGGAAGCCAGTCAGTCAGATTGCAGAACTTGTGTGCTCTTAGATTTTATACCAAAATACGTCTTGAAAAGGGTATAATTCAAGCTAGACATTAGAAGATGAGTACAATTGGAATGGAAGACATTTTAGATGGATTAGTGAGCTCACAGGCCCAGGGTAGGAAAGTACAAGTTATTATTATTTTTTTTAATGAGTAGTGTGTTTTAGATGCAGTTAAGAGTTCCTGTGAGTTGGGATTAGATTCCCACATATAAAAAAATGAAGCTGGGTCCATACCTCACACTATATATGAAAATTAACTAAAAATGGATCAACGACCTAAATGTGAGAACTGAAATCATAAAACTCTTAGGAGAAAACATGGGAGTAACACTTTGGTACTTAGTATTTAACAATGGATTCTTAGATATGCCACCAAAAGCACGAGCAACAAAAGACAAAATAGATAAATGAGACTTAATCAAAATTAAAAACTTTTGTTTATCGAAAGACTCAACTAAGTGAAGAGACAATCTACAGACTGGTAAAAAACCTGGAACTATGTATATTATAAGGATTTAACATCTAGAATGTTGAAAGAATGCCTATAACTTAACAACAAAAAGACAAACAAATTGAAAAATGGACAAAGAACTTGAATAGACATTTCACAAAAGAAGAAATCAAATGATCAAAAAGCACATAAAAAGGTGCTCAGTAGTCATTAGGGAAATGTAAATCAAAACCACAATAAGATACCGCTTCACACCCACTAAGATGGATACGGAGCCCCGGTGGCACAGTGGTTAAGGCCTCAGCTGCTAACCAAAAGGTGGGAAGTTCAAAATCACCAGCTGCTCCTTGGAAACCCTATCGGGCATTTCTACTCTGTCCTTTAGGGTTTCTATGAGTCCAAATTGACTCGATGGTAATTTTTTTTTTTTTTTAGGATGAATATAATTTTAAAAGACATACAATAACAAGTGTTGGTGAAGATGTAGAGAAATTGGAACCATCATTCATTGCTGGCGGGAAAGTAAAATGGTGGAGCTATTTTGAAAAACAGTTTGGCATTTCTTCATAGAGTTACCACATGACCCAGCAATTCCACTTCTAGGTATATACCCAAGAGATTTGAAAGCAGGAACAGAAACAGATAGATGTACAGCAGTGTTCACTGCAGCACTGTTCACAATAGCCAAAAGCTGGAAACAGCATAAATATCCATCAACAGATGAATGGATAAACAAAATGTAGAACAAATACAATGGAATATTACTCTTCCATAAAGAGAAATGAAGTCCTGATACATGCTACACCACGGATGAACCTTGAAAACATTATGCTGAACGAAATAAGTCAGTTACAAAAGGGCAAATATTATATGATCCCACTTATATAAAATATCTATAATTGGCAAAGTATAGACCCTAAAGTTTATTAATGGTTACTAGGGGTGGAAGGGAAGGAAAAAGGAGTCATTGCTTAGGGAGCACTGAGCTTCTGTTAACAGTGATGGAAAACTGGAAACAAATAGTGGTGATGCACAACAAGATGAACATAATTAATGTCACTCAATTGTACACGTAAAAAATGTTGAAATAGCAAATGTTTATATATATATGTATATATATAAAACAATTAAAAAAAAGAGTTCCTGTAAGAGTGATAAAAAGAAGACTGAGAAGAGAGAAATCGAGGTCCCACTGCGGAAGTCTTTACATGTCAGGTTTAGAAGAAGATACCTTAATTCCATGATTACTAGGGAGCCATTAAATGTTTTTGACATCAGTTAAGATTTTGGCCTATTTTTATCCATATTCCTCAAGAAACCAAGGAAACCTAGTTTCTGTCTGTGTGAGGTCTATGTTGTTGTTGTTAGGTGCCGTTTAGTGAGTTCCCATTCATAGTGACCCTATGTACAACAGAATGAAACACTTCCTGGTCCTGCACCATCCTCAAAATCATTGTTATGCTCGAGCCCATTATTGCAGCCACTGTGTCAATCCATCTTCTTTTTCACTGGCCCTGTACTTTACCAAGCACGATATCCTTCTCCAGGGACTGATCTCTCCTGATAACACGTCCAAAGTATGTGAGACGTAGTCTCGCCATCCTTGAGTCTAAGGAGCATTCTGGCTGTACTTCCAAGACAGATTGGTTCATTCTTTTGGCAGTCCACGGCATATTCAATATTCTTCACCAACACCACAATTCAAAGGCATCAATTCTCCTTCAGTCTTCCTTACTCATTGTCCAGCTTTCGCATGCATATGAGGTGACTGAAAACACCATGGCTTGGGTCAGGCGCACCTTAGTCTTCAAGGTGACATCTTTGCTTTCAACATTTTAAAGAGGTCTTTTACAGCAGATTTGCCCAATGCAATGCATCTTTTTATTTCTTAACTGCTGCTTCCATGGGTGTTGATTGTGGATCCGAGTAAAATGAAATCCTTGACAACTTCATTCTTTTCTCGGTTTATCATGATGTTGCTTCTTGGTCCATTTGTGAGGATTTCTGTTTTCTTTATGTTGAAGTGTAATCCATAGTGAAGGCTGTGGTCTTTGATCTTCATCAGTAAGTGCTTCAAGTCCTCTTCACTTTCACAAAGCAAGGTTGTGTCATCTGCGTATCATAGGTTGTTAATTAGTCTTCCTTCAATCCTGATGCCCCGTTCTTCATATAGTTTCCCCATAAATCCTACCCCTAACTCCTCCACCCATGGTGCCTCTCATTTACTTTCTTTTTCTGCCAGAGACAAACAGGGCCATGCTAATGTCCTCCTTCTTGACTATTTCAGTCATTGCCCTGCTTTACTTTTCTGTAGCATTTTTTGATACTTGACCAGTGTTGTGGGTTAATTGCCTTCCCCAAAAGAGATTACGTCCTAATCCCTGGTACCAATGAATACGACTGTCATGGATTGAATTGTGTGCCCCCAAAACCTCTGTCAAATTGGCTGGGTCATGATTCCCAGTATTGCATGATTGTACCATTTTGTAATCTGATGTGATTTCCTTATGTGTTGTAAACTCTATCACTATAATGTATTAAGATGGATTAGTGGCAGTTATACTGATGAGGTTTACAAGATTAGGTAGTGTCTTAAGCCAATCTGTTCTGAGATATAAAAGAGAGAAGCAAGCAGAGACACATGAGGACCTCATACCACCAAGAAAGCAGTGCCGGGAGCAGAGTGCATCCTTTGGACCTGAGGTTCCTGCTCTGAGGTGTTCCCAGACCAAAGGAAGACTGATGACAACAAGGACCTTCCTTCAGAACAGACAGAAAGAGAAAGACTTTCCCTGGAGCTGACACCCTACTAGACTGTGAGGAAATAAATTTCCCTTTATTAAAGCCACCCACTTGTAGTATTTCTGTTAAAGCAGCACTAGATGACTAAGACAGTGACCTTACACCTACTCCTCACTTATTGGCTGACTGTCTTATTATCTGACGTTTCGCATTTACGACAACAGTAAAAAATCTACTATCTGATTACCTTGCATATTACTGATGTATGTCTAGAAACAACAAATGCTGAGGTGCAAGGCAAGCATAATGCTGGCTGTGATGATTAAGGTTCTGTGTCATCTTGACTGGGTCATGATTCTTAGTGGTTTGGCAGATATATAATGAGATAATTTGGCAGTTATGTAATCATGTAATCCTCTATTTTGTAATCTGATGTGGTCACCCTCCATTTTTGCATAACGCCAATTTTTGCATAATTACCTGGGTGTATTTGGAAATAGGATCTTTGCAGGTATAATCAAGTTAATACGATGTCATACTGAATTAGGAAAGAGGGAAATTTGGAGACACAGAGGCATACACAGAGGGGAGAAGGCAGCGTGATGACGGAGGCAGAGAGTGGAGTGATGAACTGTAAGCCAAGGAATGCCAAGGATTGCTGGCACCCACAGAAGCTAGGAAGAAGCAAGGAAAGATTTTTTTCTTAGAGCCTTCAGAGAGAACATGGCGCTACTGACAACCTGATTTTGACCTTCTAGCCCCCAGAACTAAGAGAGAATGAATTTCTGTTTTAAACCACTTGGTCTGTGATACTTTGTTACAGCAGTCCTGGGAAACTAATGTAACTACTTTCTCCTATTCCAGAACATCACTCTTCCTTGGCTCTTGTGCCAGCATAGGTTGTCCTCCTATTTCTGAAGTCACCCGTTCCTGTTCTTTTGTTTTGGTTTTTTGTGTGTGTGCTCTTCACTTTTGCCAAACCTCTAAATGTAGGTTTTGTCTTCAGCCTGTTTTTCTTCATTTTCTCTTCCTACCCTTATTGCTTGGGATCTCTTCCTCCTCCACAGTAGAATAGATGACTCTTAAGTCTATGCTTCTAAGGCTGACCACTTTTCTTGGCTGTAGAGCTGC
The DNA here is from genome assembly GCA_030035585.1 of Dugong dugon. Lineage (NCBI taxonomy): Eukaryota > Metazoa > Chordata > Mammalia > Sirenia > Dugongidae > Dugong > Dugong dugon. Next base: position 133,592,181 of record CM057462.1, read on the forward strand.
CTGACCAGTAATTCCATCTACTAACCATTGCCCAGGAGACAAATGATCTTTCTGTTGTTAAGCCCCAGAATGACTTATCAGATTTGGAGGTCTTCAAGCTCAGCCTTTCTTGTTTTCACAGGCTCTAGGGATTTAGCTCACTTCATTTTCCTCTTTAAATCTGTTGCCTCCCTCTCTCTTCCATGTGACTTTTTTAAACACCATTTCAAAAAGTGGTTGCAAATAGGATATTGCTAAGTTTCTTCTTTTGTCAATGTTTCTGAAGTCAGGAACACAGGCCTTTTTTCATTTTAAAGTCTGCATTACACAGATGCAGCTTGGGATAACAGACTTGGAGGTTACAGAAGTTAAGAAACCTTTCACAGTTTACACTCTTGTAGTCCTTACCATTCAACCAACATGGACCTACTACTCAATGTTCCAAAACAGAGCCCACACACATTACTTCACTGCCTTTATACCTACCTATTCTATATAAGGAGTCCTGGTGGCATAGTGGTTAAGAGCTCGACTGCTAACCAAAAGGTCAGCAATTTAAATCCACCAGTCACTCCTTGGAAACCCTATGGGGCAGCTCTACTTTGTTCTATAGGGTCACTATGAGTCGGAATTGACTTGATGGCAATGGGCTGCTGCTGCATGCTATATGAACTTAAACCAAAGCCGTTGCTGTGTAGTCAACTCTGACTCGTAGCCACCCTATAGGACAGAGAAGAACTGCCTCATAGGGTTTCCAAGGCTGTAATCTTTATGGAAGCAGACTGCCACATCTTTCTCCTGAGGAGCGGCTGGTGGATTTGAACTACCATCTTTTCCATTAGCAGCTGAGCACTTAACCACTGCACCACCAGGGCTCCTTACTTATGCTGTATCTCCCTTAAATGCCTTTGTAGTCCACTTACTGTCCCTTAAATGCTTATTATATACTGAGTACTGTGCTATATGTGGGTTATAGATACATTAGTTCACTTCCTCATGGAACCTATAGTACCATTTTGACATCGTGTGTATTTGTCTGTTTGACTGCGTTAGTGTTTCATTATGTGTGTTACAAGTTGTCCACTCATTTCCCTCAACTGTGCTGAAAGAGGTAGGTCACATATTATGCACACCTCCTAAGAGCCTTCTTTTGTAGGTTAAGATATAGTTCAGAAAGAAGTCTTGGGATATACCTCAAATAACTACCTACTATATTTCACTACCTGGCTGCCCAATACATATATTCTTTTTTTCTTATGCATCCTACATACATTCTCGTTTTCTTATGCATCCAGTTCCAAAGATGCCTCAACTTACCATGATTCTACAATTTATAGAGTACATAAAAAATTCACCCAAATCTAACTCTCTCAATATTCAATAATAAAGGAAAAACAATACATTTATAACAAAATGTCATTTATTAGTGGTAGAAAAAATAAGGAAACTGCAGGCCAACCCCATATGATTAGACAAGAGCCATTGTTCCTTGCTTAATGGCCCTTGTCCAATCATATCCTACATCCTCTGGATGGGATAGATTACAAGATCCATGATAACAACAGAAACATCCATGGGAAATAATTTGTCAGCTCTCTTTCTTGGCATTATGGTACTTTCCTTGGCCAGGAAATCTGACTCCCTGGCCCTGGCTGGCTAAGTGGTTTCCTCTAGCCCATTGTTCCCTATGGGCACCTCCTTAATAGAGCACTAGTCATAATTTCTGGGTGTACGTATGTATTTGGATCCTCAGAGCAGTTCAGTTCTTGGTGATGCAGATGATCATTGTACTTTATCCTGGTTTTAACCTGGGTGGCTGACACTCCCAGTCATTTCGGATCAAAAACATAAGCCACTACTCTCTAAGCTTAGGATTTTTCCTGATGCTTCAACCCTCTTGAAACCTCTCCATTCCTTCTGGAAATTCCATTTAATCTGTGAAAAGCCAATTCTAGGGATCTCTGCCTCTCAAGCCATCTTCCCCAATCTCTGTTTACCAAGCTAATTTGTTTGCTTATTTTGAGGATCCAGCCCACTTGCATAGGATTAATCTCTGCTATTTGGGACCTGTTCATCCATATTGCATGTTGTTCTGTGCTTAATGGCCCTTGTCTCAGGGCAGGGATGAAGAAAAATGGATACAGAAGAAGCAAATGGAGCTTTTTCTTGCCTAATTTTCCTTTGTCATATCACCAGTGCCTGCCCCGGAAATTCCATATCTGGAGGTAGAATAAGGAGTTAGAATGGTATTGCCTCCCCTCTATTCCCTCTTTCCTGACCCAGTGTGTATATAAGGGAGAATATAAGTTTAGTTTGGATGTTTTGAATTTGAGTCTGAAAGAGAATTTCCAAAAGGAAATGGTTTGAAGATAGTTTGAAATAAGAAACTAGGCAAGAGGTAGGAGATCTGGGCCCACGAGGTAATTATCCAATCTACTTTCAACTGTTTTATGGTTGAAATCCTGAGCATACTGAGCTCAGAAAGGAAGTAAATCAAGGGAGAGAAAGAGTGCTGGAGAATCAAATAAGGCAAGTAAACAAACATACATTGTACTTACCAAAATGCCATAAAATGGTGTTAGTTTTTTGTAATTATATGTTACTGTATTTTCGGTGAAGGTATACACAGCAGTTTTGGTTCCCATTCAACAATTTCTACGCAAGTTGTTCAGTGATATCGTTGATATTCTTCAGAAGACATGAACATTCTCATTATTTCTGTTCTGGTTATTCTGTTGTTGGCTTTAATTTAATTATCATAATAACTATTCCTATTAAAAATAGGAAGGGGCATGACTAGATACAGAAATAAATCAGTTATAAGGTAAGAGGAGGATACGAAAGTAAAAAGCAAAAGGAGGAGAGTGTTTCCAGCAAAGAACCTAGTATCAAATGTATCAAATGTATCAGAACAGTCAAAGATGCTGACGGACGGAAAGGCATGGGATTTAATAAACAGGAGCAATTGCCAGTGATGACGGTAGGGGCAAAGGTCAGACTGCAGGAAGTTACAATGAGAATGAAGATCAGGAAAAGGAGACATTTGTTTACATTGTTGACATAAAAATGAAAGGATGGGGAAAAACATACCATGCTCATGGATAGGCAGACTCAACACTGTGAAAATGACATTTCTACCCAAAGCAATTTACAAATACAATGAAATCCCAATCCAAATACCAACAACATTCTTCAAAGAGAAGGAAAAACTAATCATTAACTTTATACGGAAAGGGAAGAAGCCCCGAATAAGTAAAGCACTACTGAAGAAGAATAAAGTTGGAGGACTCACACTACCTGACCTCAGGACCTACTATACAGCTACAGTAGTCAAAACAGCCTGGTACTGGTCCAACGACAGATACATTGACCAATGGAACAGAATTGAGAACCCGGATGTAAATCCATCCACCTGTGGTCACCTGATCTTCGACAAGGGCCCAAAGTCCATCAAATGGGGGAAAAGACAGTCTTTTTAACAAATGGTGCTGGCAAAACTGGATATCCATCGGCAAAAAAATGAAACAGGACCCATACCGCATGCCGTATACAAAACCTACTTCAAAATGGATCAAAGACCTGAATATAAAGTCTAAAACTATAAAGTTCATAGAAGAAAAAATAGGACCAACACTTCAGGCCTTAATACACGACATTAACAGGATACAAACCATAACCATAAATGCACAGACCCCAATAGATAAGCTAGATAACTGGGATCTTCTAAAAATCAAACACCCATGCTCTTCAAAAGACTTCACCAAAAGAGTAAAAAGAGAACCTACAGACTGGGAAAAAATTTTTGGACAGTACAAGTCAGACAAAGGTCTAATCTCCATACTCTACAAGAAAATCCAACACCTCTACAACAAAAAGACAAATAATCCTATTAAAAAATGGGCAGAGGAAATGAACAGACACTTCACCAAAGAAGACATCCAAATGGCCAACAGGTACATGAGGAAATGCTCGTGATCACTAGCCATTAGAGAAATGCAAATTAAAACCACAACGAGATACCATCTCACCCTGGCATTACTGGCACAAATCAAAATCACTGGAAATAACAAACGTTGGAGGGGCTGTGTGGAGATCGGAACTCTTATGCACTGCTGGTGGGAATGCAAAATGATACAACCATTTTGGAAAATGATATGGCGCTTCCTCAGAAAGCTAGAAATAGACATACCATTCGATCCAGCAATCCCACTCCTAGGAATATATCCTAGAGAAATAAGAGTCATCACTCGAATAGACATATGCACACCTATGTTCATGTCAGCATTGTTCACAATAGCAAAACGATGGAAACAACCTAGATGCCCATCAACAGATGAATGGATAAACTATGGTACATACACACAATGGAGTACTATGCAACGAGAAAGAACAACAATGAATCTGTGAACCATCTCATAACATGGATGAAACTGGAGGACATTATGCTGAGTGAAATAAGTCAATCACAAAAGGACAAATATTGTAGGAGACCTCTATTGTAAAAATCCATGAAAAAGTTCACACACAAAATGTAACAATTTTTGTTGGTTACCAGGGATGGGAGGGGTGGGGAGGAAATACTAAATAGGCAATAGATAAGTGGTATCTTGGGTGAAGGGGGAGACAGTACACAATACAGGAGAAACTAGCACAACTTGTACAAGGAAAGGTCATGGAAGCCCCATAGACACATTCAAACTCCCTGAGGGACTGAATTGCTGGGTGGAGGGCTGTGGGGACCGTGGTCTCAGGGAACATCTAGCTCAAATGGCATGACACAGCTTATAAAGACAATGCCCTACATTCTACCTTGGTGAGTAGTGTCTGGGGTCTTAAAAGCCTGTGAGCGGCCATCTAAGATACTCCACTAGTCTTATCCCTTCGGGAGCAAGGGAGAATGAAGACAACAGGATACAAGAAAAAGATTAGTCTGAAGGACTAATGGACCACAGCTATTAAGGCCTCCACTGGACTGAGTCCAGTACAGCTAGATGGTGCCTGGCTACCACCACTGACTTCTCTGACCAGGATCACAACAAAGGGTTCTGGACAGAGCTGGAGAAGGATGTAGAACATAGTTCTAACTCACAAAAAATAGACCGGATTTACTGGCCTAAAGGAGACTGGAGAAACCCCGAGAGTATGGCCCCCAGACACCCTTTTAGCTCAGTGGTGAAGTTATCTCCGAGGTTCACCGTTCAGCCTGAGACTAATGAGGTACAGTAGTCCAGTGACAAGGGCCAGAAGAAAGAAGGGGACAAGGAAGCTGGTGATAGGGAACCCAAGGTTGAGTAAGGGTATTGTTGATGTGTTGTGAGATTGTTAACCATTGTCACAGGGCAACATTCGTAGTAACTGTTAAATGAGAAACTATTTTGTTCTGTAAGCCTTCATCTTAAGTGAGAATAACAGCACAATTGGAAGAGCATAGTCAATGTCACTGAACTGTGCGTGTAGAAATTTTTGAAATGGTGTATCTTTGGCTATGTGTATTCTCACCAAAAAAAAAATGGTTGAGGAGTTAGAGGATTGACATGTTGTGGGGTTGTTAACCAATGTCATAAAACAATATGTGTACTATTGTTTCATGAGAAACTATTTGTTCTGTAAGCCTTCACCTGAAGTACAATTAAAAAAAAAAATGAAAGGATGATGTTGACTGGTAACTAGAAATTGCATTAAAATGAAGAAAAATGTTTTATTAAAGAAGGGAAACAGGTATATTTCACGTTAGAAGGGAAGGGAAGAGATGAAACTAGTGGTGAGGGAAAGATTGAAGTGGTCTAGGGTAGTGAGGGTGGAAGGTGAAGTTACAAATGAAATAGGAAGGAGTATGAGAGCTTTCTCAACCACTGCTCTTGGTTCGAACTCAGCCAGAGATGGTGTGTAGCCCTCCACAAGATACAAGAACTTGCTCTCTTTCAGCTCTAACTAGCTGGATAGACTTTTCCTGTCTCTCTAGTTCATGAATTCTGTCTTATTTCTAACATCATTTGAAATGTTTTCTACCTTGCTTTGGCATTCCATTTACGTTCTATTTCCCTGAACACCTCACAATATGATATACACATGTTGTGCCACATAGAATTGTGTCAGATACATACAAAAAGGGTGAAACAATTATGAGCTTCATGCCCAGAAATGCAAGTACTGAAGAAATGGAATGACTACCCTTATTCAAAGCTTAAATCCTATTTGAGAATAATTTGTTTCACAACTGTCTGTAATTTTTTGTGATGAATTGCATCAGAAATACAACTGGATACAACAAACAATAATTTATTCTTTTTAAGGTGATGTTTTAAAAACAAAATTATTTTTCTGGATTGTATTCCTCGAAGTGGTATTTTCTGGTTGTTGTTTTTAGTTTGTTTGTTTGATTTCCTCAGGTTCAATTAAAAAAAAACCAAAACCCATTGCTGCTGAGTTGATTCCAACTCATAGCTACCCTAAAGGTCAGAGTAGAACTGCCCTGTATGGTTTCCAAGACTGTAAATCTTTACGGAAGCAACTTGCCACATCTTTCTTCCGTGGAGTGGCTAGTGGGTTTGAATCTGACTTTTCAGTCAGCAGCTGAGTGCTTTAACCACTGTGCCACCAGAGTTCCCTCTCAGCTTCAGTAGACCTTACAAAATCAACTTCCTATTCAATTATTATCACCCTCCTCCTGCCTTCTCCCCAGTGTCAAAAGATGTGACAAAGACTGAGATTTTGGTTTAAAAACAGAATGTAAAATTAAAGCATTTTTAGAGATTATCAGAAGACAGAGTATTTTAATAGCCGTCTGTGATTTTTATGCAAACAGTGTGGACATTGGAGATTTAAACTCGGTGCAAGTAACTTTCCAATTATAGTTAGAATTGAAGAAAAAATACTGGTCAATACTGTTTTTTTCCCCCTGGGAGTATGAAAAGTTTGCAACAGGAATTAAATTTTGGGATGGAGCACAAAGAAGTTACTTGGAAAAAACAATTAATCATAACCTTAATGATGATTTGATTTGGGGGAAAGACAGTCTTTTAAATAAGCTTTTTACTTAATCCACCCGAATCCAGCCTTCTTTTGTGTGATCACCACAGGGAGGTTTCAGTGTGGCTTGTTATTTTCTTGTGTTTGTTACTTCATGACTTTGTGATATTTACATCAGTGCCAACGACCAGAGAGAACAATTCACTCACTCTATTCTTCCTCACACTCTGGATTGATTCATACAAACTGGTGCAGCATGTAGAAAAGGTTTCATTAATTTCAGACAGGTTATGGATTGAGGAAACATATAGGGTGTTAATTGAAAATATCAGGTTGTATGTGGTCTCCTTCTTAATTTCCCAGGCTAAAAGCTTGCTGACTTTTTTCTCTTTTGTCACATAATGCATGTCTAGTGTTTTTTTTTTTTTTTTAATGAACTTTGGCTTGCTGAGTAGTTGAAGCATCATACTGAAACTTGTCTTACGCCAAATTATTATAAAGCTTGTGATTGTGTGAGTGTTTCGTTTCTCTTCCACGTCTTTTATTAAGATTATTGAGGTCGCAAAGGTGAATTCAGGTGCAGCTGAATGTGAGATATTTCTGGGGTAAAATAGCTAAAGGTATGTCATAGTCTGTTTCACAAATCTCTTTTTGTACAATTTCATGCTGAAAGATGTCTGTGATTCTCCATTTTATAGAACTATGTCCTACATTTCTCAGATATAAGGTTGGAAAAGATCTGCTTCTTGACCAAGTGGCTGTCATATGCTTGGAGGTAGACCCTGATAAATCATCATGAAAAGATGAGAGTGTGTAGAGTAACTTTAAAGATATCCATGTAAAGGGCTATGAAGTGTGTGTGTGTGTGTGTGTGTGTTTTAAAACTGCTTTTGCTTTATTTCATTTGTTTGTCTCTGAAGTCCTCTCTGTGGGTATATTATGTATTTTCCAGAAAGTAGAAAATTTTGATAAACTTTGTGATTACTCAAACTGTAAAATGTACAGTAACCATTACGTTTACTCATTTTTCATCTTCTGAAAGTAAATAATTGAAACAGCTACATATTCAATACCGTTTGCACTGAAATGAACCCCTAGGGAACTCAGCAACTAGGGCTCCTGAGTATCTCCGGTTTGCATTCTAGCTTGTGGCACTGCAGCCATTTCAACGCACCAGGAATCATTAGTTCTTAGAAAGCTGACAGGATCCTCTAATTCTATGGACTTATTTGTCTCATATAGGGCTGTGGACATCCAGAAACAATGTTCTTTCACCGTCTCCTCTGTTCATACGAGTACTGTGATGGGTTGAGAGGGAGCCTGTCTCATGTCCCTTTCCTCCTTCTTTCCCCCATCTGCCTCCCTTTCTTTGAATCACTCCCATTCTTTGTTACTACCATGGAAGCAGTTCTAGTCTCTCATCTTCCTTTTAGTTTCTGTTTTAGCCCTAAATCCTACTGGAACTTTCTGTGAGGCAAAAGGAGCCACTCAGGTGTCCTGTGTTTCCCACATATGCAGTTCACCTCCTCGAGGATCGCTCAGGGGGCTGCCACTTTACTTACTTATTTTCAAAAACAAAATTATTTGTTTTAATTATTAAAATGATACATGCTTATGGTGAAAACACACAAAAACAACATTCACCCAAATTAGAAAAAGTAAAATGACAATTACCCAAAAAGATACATGCTAACATTTTCATAAACATCTTTAAAGATACCGCTAGGCCTATATGTGCACACGCACAGACATACCCTTCACGTAAAGGGGATTACGTTATTCAGTAACTTGGCTTTTCACTAAATAGCAGGTTGTGAACATCTTTCTCTGTCAATAAATGTAACTCTAAATAATTGTTTTTGATGGCTACATAGTACTGAAGAGCATGGGTGTCCCATAATTTATTTAACCGAATAACAGTACGAGTGTTTCCAATTTTCCCTTCTTGAACAATCCAAAACCAAAATCAAACCCATTGCCATCAAGTTGATTCCGACTCATAGCAGCCCTATAGGAACTGCCCAGAGTAGAACTGCCCCATAGGGTTTCTAAGGAGCGGCTGGTGTATCTGAACTACTGACTTTTTGGTTAGCAGCCATAGCTCTTAACCACTGTGCCACCAGGGCTCAGTGCATATCGTTGTATAGACATCTCTGTGCACCTGTGTGACCTTCTCCATAGAAGACATCTCTACAAAGGAATTGTTGCACCAGAAGGTGTATTTTAGGAGTACATCCAATTTGTGTGTAAGAGAAAAGACAAGTAACCATGGCTTATCCAAGTAAGGCATTTGTTTGTCTCTGATAACAAGGAGTCTAGAGTATGGAGTTCAGGCCTCCAGCAGATATCCAATGAACCAGATTCATTTTTCCCTTTCTGTTCCACCATCTTTAGCATATTACTTTGTTCCTGTTGGTTGCAAAAGACTGCTTCACCTCTGGACATTGCATTCCCATTTCAGGCAGGCAAATAGTAGGGGGAGGTAACAAAGAGGAAAGGGAAGCATTCTGTCTATATCAGGGAAGCAAAATTCCCAGAAATTCCCCACAGATTTCTGTTTTTATGTTACTCACAAGAATTGCCTAAAAAGGAAACCCCTGAGAGGAGTTTGGATTTTTTTTAAAGTCTAGACACAAAACAGCTGAGTAAACGTTGGAGCTGTTTTAGTAAAAAACCAAAACCAAACCCATTGCCATCGAGTCAATTCTGACTCATAGCGATTTTATAGGACAGAGTAGAACTGTCCCATAGGGTTTCCAAGGAGTGCCTGGTGGATTTGCACTGCCGACCTTTTGGTTAACAACCTAACTCTTAACCACTACGCCACCAGGGTTTCCTCTGTTAGTAAGGAGGCTGGATATTGGAAGGCAGTTAGCAGTGTCTGTTACAAAGGTTCTGCACATGAAGCATTCTGAACACACTATAGTTAACTGTCTTCCAGAAAGTCTGCACCAATTTACCCTTCTCACATGTTAGAGTATGTGCCTGCTACTTTTGAAAGTAGAGGACTAAGGACAGAGTTTGTGAGTGACCTTTGTTCTTGCATTTTCATGGAGAGAAACATCCGCCTTCTTAGTTATCTAGTGCTGCTATAACAGAAATACCACAAGCGGGTGGCTTTAACAAAGAGAAATTTATTTTCTTACAGTTTAGGAAGCTAGACGACCAAACTCAGGGTGCCGACTCTTCAGAAAGGCTTCCTCTCTCTGCTGACTCTGGGGGAAGATCTTTGTCTCTTATCATCTTCTGTTCTTTGGCTCCTTGGTGGTCTTCATGCGGCATGGCATCTATCTTCCCCCATCTTGGCTTACTTGATTGCTTCCTGGCTTAATCTCCTCTTTATATCTCAAAAGAGATTGATTTAAGACACACCCTTACACTAATACTGCCAGGTTAACATAACAAAGAAAATTCATTCCCAAGTGGGATTATATCCATGGGTATAAAAACCAAAAACCATTGTCATCCAGTCGATTCCGACTCATAGCAACCCTATAGGACAGAGTAGACCTGCCCCATAGGGTTTCCAAGGAGCAGCTGGTGAATTCAAACTGCCAACCTTTGGGTTAGCAACTGAGCTCTTAACCACTGTGCCACAAGGGCTCCAACCACAGGTATAGGGATTGGGATTTACAACATAAATTTCGGAGGGACAGGATTCAATCCATAACACCCTCCTTCTAGTGAGGAGGATCTCTGGTTACCAGACACGGAGGAAGGTCTGTTGCCACATTGTGTCAAGTTTTGATTATTTGCACCTAGAAATAATGGCACAATGGTCTCCTGCCTCTTATCATCAGCATCCTCAGTACAGGCACAAAAGGCATCCTAAAACGGAGCTGAGGCAGAATTAAGATGGTATGGGTTGCCAAAAGTGACTTTCTGGGCTTATTGGTGAGAAGTTGAGGGGTGGTTGAAAGAAACATAGGGAAACTTGAAAGAGTGTTTTAGGGATCGGTACAGGTTGTCTTTCTCACTAATGCTAAACATTTTATTTAGGATTCCATTCCTTTCCACCCACTGAAGAAGCTTACACTGTATTCTTTCATTTATATCATTGTTTCTGTTTTGCATATATAAGAATAATGTGTATTATAGAAAATTTGGAAAAACATTAAAAATTCAGCAAAGAAAATAAGTTATCCATAACCACTTTAATATTTAGGTGCATTTTTTTATACATATGTACATATATCTACACACATATGTACATAAATGTAGAATCACATTGTATATATTTAATTTTGTATCTAATCTTTGCACTTTATTTTATGAGACTTTTCTGGTTAGTAATCATTCTTTAAAAACACGATTTTAATGTTTACCCAATATTGAATTGTTTGATATTACATTAATTATTTTTACTGTTTGACTTTAATTTTTCCCCTTATTTTTTTTCACATTATTAAAAATTTTATATTAAGCATCCTAAACTGTAAGTCATTTGTCATATGAATTACTGCCTCAAAGAGTAGAAGGCGTTTTCCAACTCTAAATGTGTGCATATATTTTCATATTTACAAAATATTATGTAATACACACAAATTTTGCAACATTTTCAGAAAATTTGTGCTAATTTGCATTTCTGTTGGCAACGTATGAACCCCTCTTCCTTCCACTTTTGCCATGCTAGATCTTTGCTAAATTTGTTGTCTTGCTGTTTTTCATATTTTAATTTCCATGATTACTATTGAGCAGAAGTTTTTTTAAAAAATATGTTTATTGTTGTGAGGTTTAAATGACATAGCATGTCTACATGGCTCCATAACTCGCTTGGCCCATAGAACAAGTTCACTGAGTTATCAATCACACATACACGCATACACACACACACACACGGTAGCTACTAGATTTAAACCTAATATTTTCTGTGTTTATTTTTGAAGTGGCTACGTGATATTCTCCTACATGATTGTTTTAACCAGTTTCCTTTGCTGTACGTTTAGGTTGTTTCAGTTTTTTTCTATATGTTATACATTGCAAGCATTGTAGCAATGAAGATCTTATGATCAAAATTTTGATAGATTCATGATTATTAGGATAAATTCATAGAGTTACCGAAATCACTTACTTAAAAGATACACAAAATTTTGGCCTTATATGTGTTCCCAATTAAAATACTTCAATAATCTCTTTATAAATGTTCATCACATATTTTTTTCCAGAAAATTATTCATTTCATTGAGGTTTTCAGATGTATTAATATTCCTTTATAATAATGATAAAAATCTCTCAATGTTTGCTCTGGTATTTTGTTTCTTTCCTTCCATTTTTCTTATGTAGATTTTAAAATAGTATTGATGTATTTTGTGGAAGACAAATTTTGTTGTTTATGATTAATTCTATTTTTTGGTTTTTAAAGTAATTATACTATTAGTTTTATTTTTGCTTTTTGGAAGTTGATTTTTTGTTGTTTTTTATTTGCTGAGTTGAATGATTAAATTTTTTGGTTTTTATATTAATTTTTTGTTTTGTTTTCAAAGTCACTCATTTATGGTGTTATGTTATTTATTAATTTTTTTTTTGCCTTTGCTTTCCTTCAGGTTCATTTGTTATTCTTTTGACTTCTTGCATTGAAAGCCAACAAATCAAGATTTAATGATTACTTAGGGATATGAAGTTAACTTTTAATACAAAGTGAGCTGCCTCCCATACTTTTGTGTGCAAGGTTCTCATTTTCATTATTTCTAAAAAAAGTTTAATTATATATCATTATTTTCTTTTAGTTTCCTTCACTCCTTATGGAGTGTGTTCTTATATCCCTGGGATTTTAATTAAAACATCTATATTATTATTTATCTTTATTATAATTGGAAAAATTGTCTTTAAAACTTCTATACTTGAAACTTGTTGAGGTTTTATTTATAGTTTAGTCTGTATTCAGTGTTTGGAACTGCTCCATGGATGTTAGAAAAAAAGTAAATTTTATGCTCTTTAATTAATTAATAAATCTTATTAACAAATCCTATTGATCACATTTTTGAACCACCTATGTCATATTTTTTGACATTTTAATCTTCTGCAGATTAACAAGTGCTTGTAAAAGGTTTTTATGATTATATTTCTGAAACTTTCTCCTTAAATTTTCAAACAACTTTCCCTTATACTTTTCTTTAATACCAAGTGACCATCCATCACGCTCATTTAATGCTTTGTGTTGGCCTTCCCTTCTCTTTTGTTTCATATTAACATTGTTGCTCCAGGTTCTTCCTTCCTCCTCCTTCTCAACTTCCTTTCTTCTTTATTTTTTTGGCATTTGAGGAATACATCTTTGACCATTCTTTTTTCTTTTAATCTTTGCAGTTAACAGCATGTAATCTATTTTTATTTATTGTCAAATTTAATATTTTACTTTTTCAGTTTCTTTTGTGCTTTCTAGTTTCTATTTTTCTGTCTTTTGATAAATATGTTTTCTTTACTATTATTTTCTTTATTGATGTGGCAAGTCTAATCCTGTTATAAATTCTACCTCTGATTACTTTAAGTTTATGAAATAAATACCTAATATTCATTTCTCCATTTATTAAAATCAAGAACAAAGCAGAGATAGGCTTCCTCCTTATGTGTTGAGGGATTTACTGTAACTGTATTTCTCTTCCCCAGTGTGATCTTGGAAGGCTAAATGTAGAGATATTGTGTGTGTGTTTATGCATCATTTTTGTCCATAAAAAAATTGTAAATGTATTTGCAGAAATTATATTAGTTAGTTTTAATGCTACAACTTTCCCATTTGTGGTTTTTGATTTTGATTCATCTCTCAGTAAGTGATAACATCTTTGAGTAATTTTTTCTAGAGAGATTTGTAAGTGGCATAATCTGAGAATGTCATTCTGGTTTATTGTGTTTATTAGGTGTTTATTATTAGGTGTTTATTGTTGCGGGAAATATTTGAGGCTGGTTTGATTTTTATTTTTCCTAAGTTGGAAGCCTTGGTATTGGTAGGATTTTTTTCCCCCTATTATATTAAAATTAGCTTTAATCATTGAGATGTGGCCAGGTATGTGTCCTTTTTATTAACCATATCTGGAGTATGGTAAGTTTTTCAATTAACATACTGTAGGTTTTTTTTTTTTTTTAAAAAAAAAACCTTTATTATGTTTTATGTGAAATTTACAGAACAAATTAGTTTCCCATTCAACAAATCGTACGCAAAGTGTTCCATGACTCTGGTTGCAATCTCCACACTGTGTGGACACTCTCCCAATTTCTGCCCTGGGTTCTGTGTTTCCTCTTTTCTGGTTTTCCTATCCCTTCCTGCCTTCTCATCTTTACTTGTGGGCAAATGTTGCCTTTTTGGTCTCATATAATTGTTTGTTCTACACAGCATGTTCTTCTTGGGTGTTATTGTTTATTATAGAGGCCTGTCTATTGCTTGGCTGGAAGGTGGTTTCCGGAAATTTTCAAGTCAGAGGGATGTCTATTAGGCTAGTAAGTCTGGTCTTTTTTTATGAATTTGATTTTTTGTTCTACATTTTTCTCTCACTCTGTCTGAGACCCTCTATTGTGATCCTGGTCAGAGTGGTCGGTAGTGGTAGCTGGGCACCATCTAGCTCTTCTGGTCTCAGGGTTGTGTAGGCTGTGGTGCCTGTGGTCCGTTAGCCCTTTGGACTGATTTCTCCCGAGTCCTTGGTTTTCTTCACTCTCCTTTGCTCCGCACGAGAAGAGACCACTAGTTGTATCTTAGATAGCCACTCACAAGATTTTAAGACCCCAGATGCTACTCACCAAAGCAGGATGTAGACCACTGTTTTTATGCACTATGTTACGCCAATTGACCTAGCTGTCCCCCAAGTCTATGGTCCTTAGCCTTCAAGTCTAGTATGTTTATCCCTCAAGGTGTTTGATTGTGCATAGAAAGTTTCCATGACTGTGCCCCTTGTGTGTTCTACTGTCTATATTAGCATATATGCAACATCTACAAATATGTATGTACAGATATCCACAACCTAACCTGTATCTGCAGGAGGATGCACTCCCTTAACACTCTCCCATGCCTCTTTAGCATACCTATCTATCTGTGTAACCCTTTGCAAATTCTTGTTTGTTAGTACAGTTGTTGCAGGATTGTCTGTTGCAGTAATTGCCGTAGTTGCACTTTGTTGTTGTGTTCCTTTCAGTGTCTTCCTTTGCCTTTGTCATGTTGTGCCAACTTCCCCCATATAGTGTATTGCCTTTCCCTTCACTAATATTACCACGTGTCTTCTATTTAGTAATTTACCCTCCTTCCCCCTACCTTCCCTGGTAACCATCAAAGAATGTTTTTTCTGTGTGTAAACCTTCTCTAGTTATTTTATAATGGTGGTCTCATACAATATTTGTCCTTTTGTGATTGGCTTATTTCACTCAGCATAATGTCCTCCAAATCCATCCAATGTTGTGAGATGTTAAGAGGATGCTTAATGTTCCACTGTGTGTATGTACCACAGCTTGTTTATCCATTAATCCATTGATGAGCACTTAGGTTGTGCCCATCTTTTTGCTATTGTAGATAATGCTGCAATCAACAAGGGTGTGCGTATGTCTATTTGTGTCAAGGTTCTTATTTCTCTAGGATATTATACCTAGGAGAGGGATTTCTGGATCATATGGTATTTCGGTTTCTCGCTTTTTAAGCACCATATTGTTTTTTATAGTGGTTGTACCATTTTACATTCCCACCAGCAGTGTAGAAGAGTTCCAATCTCCCCACAACCTTGCCAGCATTTGTTTTCTGTTTCTTTGATTAGCGCCAGTAATGTTAGGGTGAGATGGTATCTCATTGAAGTTTTAATTTGCATCTCTCTAATGGCTAATGATCGTGAGCATTTCTTCATGTGTTTGTTAGCCACCGAATGTCTTCTTTGGTGAAGTGTCTGTTCATATCCTTTGCCCATTTTTCAGTTTTTGTTGTTGAGGTGTTGAAGTTTTCTATATATTTTAGAGATTAACCTCTTGTCAGGTATGTGATAGCTGAAAATTTTTCCTAGTCTATAGATTCTCTTTTTACTCTTTTGGAGAAGTCTTTTGATGAGCATAGGTGTTTAATTTTTAGGAGGTCCCATTCATCTAGTTTATCTTCTGCTGTTTGTATATTTTTAGTTATGGTTGGTATACTATTTACACCATGTATTAGAGCCCCTAGGGTTGTCCCTATTTTTTCTTCCAATGTAGATTTATTTTTACCTCAGGAAAAATTTCCTTGAATACATCTTTGATTATTGTATCTAATGATTATGATGATGGCTAGCATTTATTGAGTGCTTAAAATAGCCACATTAAATAACTTATATGTAGTATCTAATTTGATGATACCAAATCCTATTATTATTCTCATCTTAAAGATAAGGAAACTGAAGTGTGGGAATGTTAATTAACTTTCCCAAGGCTCCACATGTAGTAAATAGCAGGGAGTTTGAACTCAAAATGCCTGTGTCACAGATTGAATTATGTCCCGCAAAAAATGTGTGTATCAATTTGGCTAGGCCATGATTCCTGGTACTGTGTGATTTTCCTGTATGTTGTAAACCTGCCTCTGTGATGTTAACGAGGGAGTTGTGTTAGTAAGGCAGGACCTCATCTACAAGACTGGATTGTGTCCTGAGGCAATCTCTTGAGATATAAAAGACAGAAGTGAGCAGTGAGACAGGGGGACCTCATACCATCAAGAAAGCAGTGCCGGGAGCAGAGCGAGTCCTTTGGACTGGGATCCCTGCTCAGAGAAGTTCCTAGTCCGGGGGAACACTGAAGAGAAGAAGGCCAACAGAGAGGAAAAAGCCTTCCCCTGGAGCTGAGGCCCTGAATTTGGACTTTTAGCCTACTTTAACTGTGAGGAAATAAACTTCTCTTCGTTAAAACCATCCACTTGTAGTATTTCTGTTACAGCAGCACTAGATGAATAAGACAGCCTCCCTCCAAATCCTATGCACTCAGCCACTAATTTACTTTGCTTACTTAAGGCTACTAAGTTTCTGTTGTTGTTTTTTTTCTTTAGGTCCTCTGTATGTGTTAGCTTGGACCTCAGCTCTTCATCTTATAGTTTATTCTATTCCCTCTTTGTGAATTCTAGGAGAGTATCTTGAGTTGAACCATTTCATTAAAGATTTGATTTTACAGTGTCAAATTTGTTTTTTATTGCTGAAGTTTTTAAAAGTTGCAGTTACTTTTTAGGATTCATTAATATACTTTATTTCATCTAGCTTCATTTTTTTAATAGTACTTCAGATGAAGGTTTACAGACAAATTAGTTTCTCATTAAACAATTAATACACATATTGTTTTGTGATGTTGGTTGCCACCCCCACAACATGTCAACATTCTCCCCTTCTTGACCTTCTCCGTTACCAGCCTTCCTTTCCCCTTCTGCCTTCTAGTCCTTGCCCCTGGGCTGGTATGCCCCTTTAGTCTCTTTTTGTTTTATGGGCCTGTCTAAATCTTTGACTGAAGGGTGACCCTCAGGAGTGATATCATTACTGAGCTAAAAGAGTATCTGGGGGCCATACTCTTGAGATTTCTCTAGTCTCTGTCAGACCAGTAAGTCTGGTCTTTTTTTTTTTTTTTTGTAAGTTAGAATTTTGTTCTACATTTTTCTCCAGCTGTGTCTGGAACCCTCTATTGTGATCCCTGTACACCTAGCTTTATTTTTGTTGTTGTCTTTATCTTAGTGTAGTTTCCATTATGCTTTTGACACCTGTGTCTCAAAAGCCTTGCTGTCTTGCATCTTTCTGAGAGCACCAAATAGATATTCTTCCAAAACTGTCTTATTATTTTTGTATGCATTTTTCTGAGTTTTCAACACATTTCTCCCTTTTTCATGTGCACCTTTATTATTTATTCCTCCTTGGATGAGGAGAATACTCTCTAAATCTCATGTTTGTCTATAGACACGGGGAATGAATTTTCTGCAACCCTTTTTTCTACTTGATGGGGCATTGATGGTTCAGTGATAGAATTCTCACTTTCCATGCAAGAGACCTGGGTTCCATTCCTGGCCAACACACCTCATTCACAACCACCTCCTGTCTGTCAGTGGAGGCTTGTGTGTTGCTACGATGTAGAGCAGGTTTCAGTGAAGCTTCCAGAATAAGATGGACTAGGAAGAAAGGCCTGGAAATCTCCCTCCAAAAATCAGCCAGTGAAAACCGTATCAATTACAATGGTCTGATCCACAGCGAATCTTGGGGATGACACAGGACTGGTCAGCATTTCGTTCCATTGTGCATGGAGTTACCGTGAGTTGTGGGCCGACTCGAAGGTAGCTAACAAAAACAACCCTGTCTTAGGGAACACAAGGTTGAAAAGGGAGAGTGTTGACATGTCATGGGGTTGGTAATCAATGTCACAAAACAATATGTGTACTAATTGTTTAATGAGAAGCTAGTTTGTTGTATAAACCTTCATCTAAAATACAATTAAAAAAATCTATTGCAAAACAAAAACAAAAAACAAGCCTGCCTACTGATGGCTGAGAAATTCCTCCTCTTAGATTTAGATCTTAATGGCAGAGCAATGTGTATTGTCCCTAAATCCAGTTTCTAGTTACTGCTTTATCCAGAATAGGTCTGCTGTGCTGTCATTTTCTGTGGTTGGGTCTCTGTTTATGCTTGTGAGACAGAGGAATCTGCAGCAATTCTTTTTATTTGTCCACAACAATTCTTATTTATTTATTTATTGTTGAACTTTAAGTGAAAGTTTACAATTCAAGTTAGTCTCTCATACAAAAATGTATGCATACATACATTGTTATGTGACCCTAATTGCTCTCCCTATGCTGTGACAGCACACTCCTCCTTTCCACCCCTGATTTTCTGTGTCCTTTCAGTCAGCTCCTGTCCCTCTCTGCCTTCTCATCTCACCTCCAGACAGGAGCTTCCCATCTACTCTCATGTATCTACTTGAGCTGAGAAGCACACTCTTCACGAGTATCATTTTATGTCCCATAGTCCAGTCTAATCTTTGTCTGAAGAGTTGTCCTCAGGCATGGTTTTAGGGCTGGGTTGACAGAGAGTTCAGGGGCCATGCTTTCTGGGTTCCTCCAGTCTCAGTCAGACCATTAAGCCTGGTCTTTTTACTAGAATTTGAGTTCTGCACCCTACTTTTCTCATGCTCCATCAGGGACTCTCTGTTGTGTTCCCTGTCAGGGCCGTCATTGGTGGTAGCTGGGCACCATCTAGTTCTTCTGGTCTCAGGCTGATGCAGTCTCTGGTTTATGTGGCCCTTTCTATCTCTTGGGCTAATACTTTCCTTGTGACTTTGGTGTTCTTCATTCTCCTTTACTCCAGGTGGGTTGGGACAAATTGATGCATCTTAGATGGCTGCTTGCAAGCTTTTAAGACTCCGGATGCCACTCACCAAAGTAGGATGCAGAACACTTTCTTAATAAACTTTGTTATGCCAATTGACATAGATGTCCCCTGAAAGCATGGTCCACAGACCCCCACCCCTGCTACTCTGTCCCTTGAAGTGTTTGGTTGTATTCTGGAAACTTCTTAGCTTTGGTTTAGTCCAGTTGTGCTGACTTCCCTTGTAGTGCCTACAACAATTCTTGACACACATTTACAATAGGGTAGACTGCTCCCTGCCAGCATGTACTTCTCTCATCAGCCTTCACGCCCCTACCCCTTATGGCAAACATTTTTCTCAGGTACCTATGCATCCCAGATGCCGTGCACCACTCAGTGTTCATCTCTCTTAGAGATGCTGTTGTTGACTTTTGCAGTCTCTGAATATGTAAAAAGTGACAAGTGTATGGAAGCAGAGGAGAGAAGATTATTTTGGTCAGCCCAGTTTTGGGAAGGCCAACATGCATTCCGCAGCTAAGGGCAAATATAAGAGCTCAATCAAGGATATTTTTCCCCATGGTGTTTGTGGTCTTTTGTATTATTTTTGGTTGGCCCATAGAATCTATGTAGTCTAAGAATATATGCAGTAATGCATAAATCTCAGTGAAAGATTTAGTGGAAAAAGCTTCTCATATGTTAACATATGTTCTTTTAGGAGCTTTACTTTATCCTTCTGTTGCCAGTTTTTACTCCCCAATCCCCTCTGGACATTTCAATTGAAATCTGCAAGAAGGCTATATTCATCTGGGTTCCCTAGAAAGCAGAGCCTGGGACTTACACTCTAATTGAAGTGTGACTGTAGGGGGCAGGACTGAGGGACCAGGGTCCAATGAGAGGGAAAACCATTGTGAGAATATGTTATGGAGTTGGCTTCCACTATGGGTGACTCGCTGCTCAATCCTACCGGACATGTGAAAAATACATGAAATGTGCCTCAAGACCTAGTGTCCAGGGATAAATGGGGAAGGCATTTATTCATTAGTTCCCATCCATATTAGTCAAAGGTTCAACCCATGGGGCATTAACACCCTTGAATTTCTGGGTTGTACACATGTACAACCTACAACGTCCCAAGCTACCACGTCTACACAGGAACCTCAGAGCAGGATGCCAGGGCACTGGGCACAGGCCTGAGGCTAGGTGCTATCACAGTGCTGCTCCTTTAAGTTGGTAAGCATCCATGCAGAACTAATCACTGAGCATTGGGTGGAGAAAGATACAGCTTAAGAACAGAGGATCTGGAGTGGTGTGTAAGAGAGGCCTTGTCAGGCTTTTAGTAAATGTTTGAAAAAGCATCAGATACAATAGTCTGGGATAGAACATAGTTATTTTTAATTAGATTCAACCTTACCCTAGACTCTAATAAAGTTGAAATAACTAATACTGCTTCAAAGTTTAATGATGTTCTGAGATTTTTCATTTCCTGATATTCTGAGAACTAGAGAATCAACACCATGTCATCAAACCACTCCCTGGTGTGAGCCTGTGCACTCACCAGCCTCTCCTACCACTGACTGGAGCCCCTTATCTTATTTTCTACATGAAATGCCTTCTGTCTTCATGAAGTCCACTAAATGGGCAGAAATAAAAAGTGAATTGAAGTGGAACTCCAGTAGAAGGCTGGCAGTTAAGAAGTGAGGACAATGGGGTCTTGGAAAGAGAGGCAGGAAGACTGGAGATCCCTGGAAGCCCACTGTAAATGTTGGCACCAACCTGCAGCCTACCTTTTCTCAATAACAAATTAATCCCAAAGATAAGAATGCTGTTCTAAATCTGGAACCCAGATCATACAAGGAGACAGATAAATTGATGACAATGAGCTATCAAAATGTTTGTATACTATATGCTGCTTAACCACAGACATTCAGATATTTCTGATGGGCCAAGATGCCTAATAGTGTAGCTGTGCCCCAGATTCAATTTTATGACTCTTTTATTGTGCTAAGTAGACCAGTGGACTGGTAAGAGCTAACTATTGTAAACCCACACTCATACATGTGCTATAGAAGGGATTATAAAAAACCTTTTTATTATGAACTAATTTTAGATTTACAGAAAACTTGCAAAGATAGTATAACCAAAAAATCCCCAAACCCATTGACTTTGAGCTGATTCTGACTTATAGTGACCCTAGGACAGAGCAGAACTGCCCTATAGGGTTTCCAAGGAGTGGCTGGTGGATTCGAACTGCCAAACTTTTGGTTAGCAGCTGTAGCTCTTAACCACTGCACCACCAGGACTCCTACCTATTTATCCCTTACCCTGTTTCCCCAAATGTTAACATTTAAAATAATCATAATCCAGTTATCATAACTAGGAAATTGACATGGTTCAATACTATTAAGTCAAATCCATACCTTATTCTAACTTTATCAATTTTTCTGACAATGTCCTTTTTCTTTTCCAGGAACCTACATTGTATTTTGTTGTAATGTCTCCTTAGTCTCCTCAAATCTCTGACAGTTCCTCAGCCTTTCTTTATCTTTCACAATCCTGACACTTTTGAAGAGCACTGATACGTTATTTTGTAGGATGTCCCTCAGTTTGGATTTGTCTGATGTTTTCCCATGCTTAGAATGTCTTTTTGGCAAGAATACCAAAGAAAATGATGTGTGTCTTTCTCATTATATAGTGATAATTTTTATCTTCTCTATGTCTACATATAATTTATAAACTTGAGTTCCTGTTCACAAAAATGCTCAAACAATGAGTAAATAATCAATGCTCAAGGGTGTTGTATGTAGGATTCTTGCCTTTGGATGTGAAATTGAGTTAGATGACTTCTGAGATTCTTATCTGTTAGATTCTGTGATTTCATTTCACTCATTCAGCCAGTAAATGCCTTAGATGCCTTCGAACATATAAGTGCTCTTGAGGAAGTTGTGGAGAGGAAGTCTCTTTTCTGTCTTCCCCATTAACTAAGTTAACTCACTCCTGAAACTAATAAGAGCCTGACACCCATGTGGTGTGTGTGTGTATGTGTTGGGGTAGTGGGAAATAATGGAACATGAGACTGGAAAGGAAAATTGGAAGAAATTTTGGTCCTTGGTAAAGGGATGTAGCCTGTATCATATGTTAGATCACTCTGATTGCAGTGAGATGAATACAGTGGTAATGGGGGAGTGGGGCTCAGGCAGGCAGTGAGGTCAGTTTCCCAGATATTGTGCTAATCTATGAGTGAAATAATTACTTTATGAACCAAGACAATGGGAGTGAGGGTAGGAAGAACAGGCTAGACTCAAGAACAGATCATGCAGTAGAATAGATTGTTATTGGTGGACAGATAGATGTGGAAATATGGGTGAAGAAGGAGACTAGAAAGTCAACCAAGTCTCTAGCTTGAGGATCCGAGCCCACGAACAGCATGGAAAGTCCAGAGGTGCAACTGACTTCATTCAAGGCAGTGTTCAGAGGCTCAAATGATGTTGGCAAGACTATGTTTCTCTTGAACCCTCTCACATCTATATCATGTTATTTTTTTAATTGGCTTGCTCTACAAGATGGACAAGATGTCAACTGGAAAACTCGTACTCGAAACATTCAACTACTTCATTGTAACCAGTGGATAAAGGCTGTCTTTCCT
Source organism: Dugong dugon (assembly GCA_030035585.1). Taxonomy (NCBI): domain Eukaryota; kingdom Metazoa; phylum Chordata; class Mammalia; order Sirenia; family Dugongidae; genus Dugong; species Dugong dugon. The sequence continues at coordinate 133,615,029 of CM057462.1, forward strand.
GTTAGCTCCAGATCCCTTGGGGATGACTCTCTGGCCCTGTGTTCGTCAAATTCCAATCCTTACATTAATGACTAAGCTCTGAGGCACTTGGCTAGTCTTCAGCCCTCTATCTGCCTTTCAACCCAGGGCAGGTCACTGGGATTAGTAACCCCTTGTGGAATAAGGGATTGATAGCTCCCAAAGGAAAGTGGGTATATTCTAGAAGAAGAGAGGTGAGCAGACGAAATCATGTCTACCACAGTCCATTACAGTAGGTTAGTCGCTTTTAAGGGATTTCAAAATTTTGCTCATATTAGCATTGTTTATGTGCTTTCTTGTTCCTTCAAAAATAAATCACCAAAGCACAAATGTCCGTCTTAAATGTTTTAACAATGAAAAAAGAGAAAGATCACGTATGATTTCCACTATATCAGAACACAAAACTTCATGTCTACTCTTTGGAAATTCATGCTCTTGCAACCAGATTTGGAAGAAATTTGTGAGGAATTATGAGAAATAGGCCTTGTTATATTCCTCTATAATGCCATACTTGCCAAATCAGAGGAAATGAAGCTACTGAAATGACTGAGATAAGTTCCACTGATGGGGTTTTGTTAGTTATGGTTAATGCTAATACTATTTCTTAAACTAAGTATCAAGACAACAGTAAAGGTCTCTCCTTTGCACTTTGTAACTTTGACAACATTCTTATTTGATTGTAATTCTTTTATATGTAAAGTCTTTGGAGAGTACCTTTTAGGAGGGGAGATAAATTAGATGAGTCCCTTCTAAATTCATACAACTTCATGATAAAGCCCGGAAGTGAGTAGAGTGTCTTTAGTGAGGTGGATTAGAGATGGTTCACTTTGTTCACTGTATGGCAAGCCAAGCTTTCCTCATATGGGGTTCGTCACAAGGAATGAGTCCACCAACGCTGATTAACTCTCACCAAGGGCTTAAATGGAATGGAATAAAGATGGCTTATTTAAATCACACACATTTTGAGGATCGTTAGAGCTCTGCACCCTATGAATAAGGATGATTAAAATTCAGCAGTGCTTTGTGTATTCTTAATGTGCATTTAGTTTATACCACAACGTCTTCTTTAACATGCCATTATGCTGTGTGCTGTGACTGCTATTCATAATGGCACACACTTGGTAATACGCATGATGATAAAGGATAAGTTTAAGTGTCTTTACATTATTCTTAATATAATAATGGTTCTGAGGGCTGCATGCAGCTGTGAGTGCATATTAACAGGGGTAGCCTACTGTGAATTATGAATCTATAACACAAAATTTTCAGAAAAAGTACTTACTGTGTATGTAAAATAGCTGCTTTTTAAAGCTTGAAGCTTAGGCTGGTTAAAATTGCCCCTAGTAATATTTTTAAAAGAAAATATTCCAGAGGTAATAAGGTGAACTGAAAGGATTTATGAATGATTGCTACAAAGTCTTCTTTTTAAGGTAATAACTCACAAAATTGCAAAAGGAATAGAAAATTATCTTTTTATGCATGTATAATACGAAATCAATTCAAATGAAGTTCAGTAACAAATGTTCTTGATGTTTTTGCCCTCTTAATGGATCTCGCTATTTATCTTTTATTCTTATTGATCAAATGATACTGAGACACAAAAGATCCTATTTCTTTGTTAATTTTAACTAAATTTCTATAATTGTATACATTTTTAAGAAGTAATTTTTATAAATTGACATTTTGACCTTATTTTGGTAGTATCCACACTCACATTTACTCCCCTCTAAAATTTTTCTGAAAGTCCCGTCATGCTTATGAATAAGTCCAAACTCCTTAATATCATACATGAAACTCTTTGTGAACTACTCACCATCTTCTTCCAGCCTCATCTTCTGTCACTCCTTCTCCCTCATCCATGATCGTGTACAACAGTATTTTTCAAACATTCATTCTTGATTTGCTTTGCACAGACTGTTCCTTCACCCTGGAATGTTTTCCTAGCCCTTCCAGGACACTTCTTTTCAGTTTGAAGAGATGGCTAAAGGCTCATCTCCTCTGTAATGTGGCCCTTGAACCTATGTGTTGCACCTGCACCCCAGTCATGCTCTTAGTGACTCCTTTTACAGTGAGAAGTACACTGGATCTGTGTAGACTGACCTCGATTAGTGTAAAATAGGCAAAATAATACCAATCCTATGGGACTGATATAAGCCTGAAAATACATGGAATTCATAGACTCTAGCATATAGTATGTACAGTACATATTAGATGCATTCTTATTGCATACTCAATTTTTTTAAAGTAATGAAAAGTAATATTTATTTATTGTAAAAACATTATTATTGCTTTTAATTATATTAACTTGTTGCCATAGAGTTGATTCCAACTTAAAGCAACCCTATAGGACAGAATAGAACAGCCTCATAGGGTTTCCAAGGAGCAGCTGGTGGATTAGAACTCTCAACTTTTGGTTAGCAGCCCAGCTGTTAACCACTGCACCACCAGGGCTCCTTTAATTATATTACATATTTTATATAGTATTAGTAAGACCACTTTGGGCCCAGTTTGGCAATATCTGTTGAGATTTTTGGAGCCCTAGTGGTGCAGTGACTAAGAGCTCAGGCTGGTAACCAAAAGGTGGGCAGTACAAATCCACCGGCAGCTCCTTGGAAACCGTATGGGGCAGTTCTACTCTGTCCTATAGGGTTGCTATGAGTTGGAATCAACTCGACGACAGGGAGTTTTATATGACCTAGTAGTTCTATCTTTCAGAATCCATGCAATATAAACATTCACACATTTGTATAAGTACAAGGATGTTCAGTGCAGTGATGCTTAAAATAGGGAAAAATTGGAAACAACTTAAGTGTTCACCATCAGGGGAATAAAAAAAAGACAAAAAAATTTGATTTATGGTGACTCCATGTATTACAGAGAAGAACTGTGCTCCATAGGATTTTCTTGGCTTTAATCTTTATGGAAGCAGATCTCCAGGACTTTTTTCTGTGGTACCACTGGGTGGGTTTGAACCACCAACTTTTAAGTTACCAGTTGGTCGTAAACTGCTTGTGCCACCCTGCTTTATCTTCTTCATAACACTATTACTACTGTCTTGAATTACATTATTTATTTATCTACTTGTTTGTTGTCTAGGAAATTAACTCCATAAAATCAGAGGCAATCAGAATGTATTTATATAATACTTGTTTGCTTAAGAGTTCATTAAAAATAATGCATTGCCTTTTAAAAAATAAATGAAAACACACACCATTTTTTGCCTTTAACAACCTGAATCCACTAGAAGGCCTTCATGAAGTCCTGGAGGCTTGCAGACACAGGCTGAGGAAAGCTGACCAGGCGGAACCTCTGAAACTGCTATTCAGAGACTATCACTGGATGTGATGTGTTTGCTTAGCGTCTTGGACATTTTGCCAGACAAATCAACACACTCTCCACCACTTGATGCTATCAACTGCCTTTAATACTTGAATCCCAATACTGCTGCTTGCTTACAGCCAGCACTATGTGGGCCTCCACTCACTAGAGAGGGCCCACTATAGGAAGGAGTCCCAACCAAATCTGCCGGAAGAATACCAAGAGTGCCAAGATGCACCTTGCAGAGAGGAGACAAAATGCTTACCCCTGATCAACAGTGCTGATGGGCGTAGGCCCTGGAAGGAGCATTATGTTCATCTGTACTCATAACAGCACTACTGAGGGGCTCCATCTCCAAGACGGTAAAATAGAGAACCAGTGTGTGATCCACAAAATGGAAGCGATCAGTGTAACTCTGCTATAATTCTAAGCCCTTAATAATGTTCCCATTCATAGCCATTAATCTCTGATTTTTATTTTTAATCTCACAGACGAGCAGTTTTCACACTGCTTTTTTTTTTTTTTTAAATGGAGGGACTCTGTTCAAATGAAAGCATAAAAATGAATAAACAAACAAATGGGGAGGAGGATAGCCACAGTGCTCAGTCTCTGGGGGAGGGCTGTGAGAGGAAAACCCAGGCCTTTCTAGAGCTCTGGGAAGCAGAGTTTGAAAGGGAGATAGTAAATGCTGGGGAAAGTGTTACCTCAGCAATGACCAGAAAGAGATGAAGGAAGGAATTTTGTAGATATTAGGGGAAAGCTAAGTTCCTGAAGCGGGAACATAGCTGGCTGGTTGGAGGAAGAACAAGGCAACTTTTATGAGTAGCCACAAAGGAGAGTATTAGAAGATGAGGTCAGAGAAGTGAAGGGGGGTTCAGACCATGTAGGGCCTTGTAGATAATTTTAAAGCCTCTGAGCAGAAGAGTGGCATGATCTAACTCACTTTTAACAGGGTCCTTCCATCTGCTGTGTAGAGAATAAATTGTAAAAGAGCAAGGACAGAAGCAATGAGAAGACTTAGGAGGATACTGCAATAATCCAGGTGAGATATAATGGTAGCTTGAATAAGGCGGTAGCAGTGGAGGTTGTGGGAGGTGACCCGATTCTGGATATATCTTGAAGACAAAGTCAGCAGGATTGACTGATAGGTTGAATGTGGGATGAAAGACGAGAGTCAAGATTGGCTCAGAAGGTTTTTGGCCTGGGCTACTGGAAGAATGGGGCTTCTTTTTACTGAGGTGGGTAGGCTGAGTGAAGAGCAGGTTTTAGAGGGGAAGATCAAGAGCTTAGCAGTGAGATGTCTTTTTAGATATCCAAATGGAGATGTCAAATAGGCACTTTGATATCAGAGGATGGGATTCTGAGGAGAAGTCGGAATTGGAAATATAAGTTGGAGATTGGGTAGTCATGGATGAATAGATAGTACCTAAATACATGATAGTAGATGAGATTGCCAAGGAAAGCATAGATAAGGAAGGAGAAAGGTTTGAAGAAGCCCTGAAACCTTTAAGAAGTTAGGAAAAGGACGTGGAACCAGCAAAAAGACTAAGAAGAACCTCCAGTTAAGGTGGGAGGAAATCCCAAGAATGCACTGTTCTAGAAGCTAAGTGAAGAAAGCATTTCAAAGAAGAGGGAATGATCAACTGTGTGGAATGTTGCTGAAGGTCAAGTAAGAGGAAGACTGAGAACTAACTCACTGGATTTAGCAACATGGAGTTCATTGGCGACCTTGACAAAGAGTGGTTCAGTTGAGGAAAAGCCTGATTAGTGTGGGTCCTCAAGAAAGACTGGTGGAAAAGAAATTGGAGTTAGTGAGTTAGACAACTGTAGATAGTAACAAAGATTTACAGGGAGTTGCAGAGTCAAGAGAAGGTTTGTGTCTTGTATTACAAGCACTGTATCTCTGGGACCTGTGTACACTGCCTGTCACATTGTGGTAACTCAATAAATATTTCTTGATTAAACTAAATTATGTCACTAGCCATTGAATCAGGGGAAACAGTCCTGTCTCTAGAAGTATCAAAGCTGATACACTGAATCATAAGGATTCTTGGTCCAATAAGAAAGATTACCTTTTACTCTCCTACTATGTCTTGAAAATTCTTTAAACCAAAAACCAAACCAAACTCATTGCTGTTTAGTCAACTCCGACTCATAGCGACCCTGCAGGACAGGGCAGAACTGCCGTATTGGGTTTCCAAGGAGTAACCACTATGCCACCAGGGCTGAAAGCTCTTTAGTGCCCTTAAATATCTAGAACAGATATTCCAAAACTTGAGAGGAATAGTAAAACAAAACAAAACAAAACAAAACAAACAAACAAAAACTCAATGAGCACATGCCTTACAAGAAAATATGCTTTCAATTCCAGATAGGCACTATCTCTCTAAGTACCTCTTGCATTTGGATTCCTACTGCTTTGTACCCAGGGGTTCAACAGTATACTAGCCCTCTAGCCATGCCGTCACCCACTATCCATTAGGATGGAAGCCTTTTGGTGGTCTCTGAAAGCTCCCAACCTACAGGGGGCCTTGTATAAATCAAGCCTATGTGTTACAAACCAATAATAATCACTAGTATTTGTTTAGTGATTTATACTTTATGTCTTAGTCATCTAGTGCTGCTATAACAGAAATACCATAAGTGGATGGCTTTAACAAAGAGAAATTTATTTCTTCACAGTAAAGTAGGCTAAAAGTCCAAATTCAGAGTGTCAGCTCCAGGGGAAGTCTTTCTCTCTCTGTTGGTCTTCTCATCAATGTTCCCCCGGACTAGGAGTTTCTCCACGCAGGTATCCTGGGTCCAAAAGACACATTCTGCTCCCAGCACTGCTTTCTTGGTAGTATGAGGTCCCCCTGTCTCTCTGCTCACTTCTCTCTTTTATATCTCAAGAGATTGCTTCAGGACACAATCCAATCTTGTAGATTGAGTCTTGTCTTACTAACACAACTGCTGCCCATCCTCCCTCATTAACATCATAAGGCAAGATTTACAACATATATGAAAAATCACACAATACCAGGAATCATGGCCCAGCCAAACTGATACACACATTTTTTTGGGGGGACATAATTCAATCCACGACACTTTCCAAAGTCATTGCACATACATTCTCTCTTATTTAATCATACAATAGCATTGTGATGCAAGTGTTCTTGTCACTTTTATTTTACAAATGAGAAAATTAAGGGTCAGAGGTTTGCATAAGATCACACAACTCACACTTGACAGATCCAAAACTTGCACTCAAGAACTGACTCTAAATTCCCTGCCCACCATGCCATTCAATCCCCACAAACCAAAGGAGCCCTGGACCATCATGGCAATGGACTTTTCTCCCATCTACCCACATCCAGGTGTAGTGCTTACCTATGTTTATGATGGAATTCCCACAGCTGCCCGAGTACATAAAAGTTTCTAAATAAAATGTTTTCTTATTGTGGGTCCCCAGTACAAAACATCTTGGACTAAGGCCTGCAATTCATGTCATAAAGTTATCCTTTATACAGAGGTCAATTCATCATCCATCTATGAAATCTACATCCTCACAAGATGATATTCTTTTTTGCTAAAGAGTATAGCGATGGGGTTTATGCCTTCAACTATTAAACACCATTCCTCGCTAATAATTTTTGGCATTTTCCAATCCAGTGTTCTCTCTTCTGCTGGTGGACCATTGACCTTTAAACCCTCCTCTGCCAGGTTAAGGTTGCCAATAAGGCAGAGGTGGATGAGAGAAAGATTGGATATAGATGACTCATGACAGCCCCCCCTAGTCACTCTAACCCCCAGGTCTTCAAGGTAACAGCATTCACATGATTTCTTGGATACTAATGTTTGCTTGGTTCTCCAAAGATCTCTTCTCCTTCTCTCTGAGCTCAATGAGAGTCTACACCTCAATTTACATCCAAACTCTTCAACCACTAGCAATGATAAGAATTTCAAAGTATGAGAAATTTTACATACCTGCAAATGGCAAACCAAGCTATAATATCAAGTTAATTCAAAGGAGGGTGAGAATGGTTGTACAACTCGAAGAATGTAATCAATGTCACTAAATTGTACATGTAGACGTTGTTGAATTGGTGTATGTTCTGTTGTGCATATTCTCAATTACAACATTATTAAAAAAATCAAGTTAATTCAAAAAAATATAGCTGTAATAATTATTTACAGTAATCTAACAGTTAGAGACACATTCCCTGATAGAGTCAAGTATCCCATTTTCCACATGCCCACAATTCAGTCTTTGTTTATTGGTTCAGTGCAAAGATCATGTCAGGGCCACTGCAACCCAGATCACTGCTGGCCTTTAGGAGCTCTATAGCTTTCCAGTTAAGAAAAGGCACGTTCAAGGTTCTCAAGGGCCCTAGCAAACTATCTTCTTCATGAAAACTATGAATTCTCCAGAATAAATACAAGCAAAACCCCTCTAAGATGAGGAGAGGAGGCAACCAGGAACCATTAAGCTACTTCCTTGAACAGTTAGGAGAAGTGCTTGTACTATCAACAGACTGAATACCTACGATGTGCTAGCCATATAAGACACCTGCCTTTCCCTCCTCACTCTCTTCTTTGACCAACTTTCCCAAAGAGTTTTCCAATCTTCACTATCTCTGATTCCTTACTTCCTTCCTAGCCATGTCAATCTGGTTTTTCCATCTTTCAGTCTAAACTGGTTCTTACTGAGATCAAAGACCTCATCTTGATAAATCTGGTGGATAATTTTTAGTCCACATATTTAATTTTAAATATTTTTAATTATTAGTCCTTCCTACTAGATTATGAACTTTATGAGGGCAGGAACTATGTCCTATTCACCATTGTATTCCCAGGACCACACACAAGGTTAAGCACACATTTGTGTTACATAATAGGTTGACTATTTCACTACAGTGCTTCATAAATTATGGAATTATTTTGCACCTGAATTGTTGCTATTGTATTTCATTAATTCTAAGGTTCAATTTTTTGCACATTTTAACATCTCTGAAATTGGGATGGGTTGTCATTGCATGATGGATAGCATTTGTTCTTTCCTAATGGAATATAAAATAACAATATATCTTACAACTGATGGTGTTTTATATTCAAAGAAATATAGCATTGTAATTTTTAGCTAGAGTTAATAAAATCAATAATAAATATCTGCTAAGTGTCTGAATTAATCAGGGTGGGCTAAGTGCCATAATAAATAGCCATAACACCTCAGTGACTTATCAAATGTTTATGCCTCAGACATGCTCCAGTTCATGTGGGTCAGAAGAGGGATAAGAGAAGCCTCTTGGCTACACAGACTTTGAGGGACCTAGATGTATTCCATCTGGTGGCTCCTCCTTTCACTGGGGTGGTAGAGTCCTCCAGTGGGTTTTCTGAATGAAAACAAGAGTGAGAGCACAGAGGACCCTGAAGAAGGCTTGTTTAGGAATCCATCCTAAAACTGGCACCCATAATTTACATCCACATTCCACTAGCCAAATGCAGTCACATGGTCTAACTCAGTTGCTGCAAAGACAAGAAATATAGTCTAGATGTGTGTCCAGGAAGAAAAGGAGATGGTGTTTGGTGAATACATATTAATCTCTGCCTGCCATGTGTCTAACACTACATAAGGCAATGTTGAGAGCACATAAAAAAATTTCTACAGCTCCTGTCCAGAAAGTTTACAATTCAATTTTTTTTGTTTATTTACCGACTAAATAGTAATGAATATCTACTACAAGCCATGTCATGTGCTAAATGATGTGAAGCATACAAACATCAATGAGATTTGGATCGATTATTGTAGATTTTATTACCTAGACCAAAAAACACCACTGCTGTCAAGTCAATTCTGTCTCATAGCGACCCCATAGGGTTTCCAAGGCTGTAAATCTCTCCAGAAGCAGACTGCCACATCTTTCTCCCACAGAGCCGCTGGTGGTTTTGAACCACCAACCGTTCGGTTAGCAGTCGATTGCTTTAAGCACTGTGCCACCTGGCTCCTTGTTATTATCTAAAGTGGGAGGTAAAACAGGCACACAAGTAACCATAATACAAGATAGAAAGTGGAGAGTACTGGGAGAGATTGCTTCTAGCTGGAGGAATCAAGAAAGATTTTGGAAGAGGGACGTCTAGACCTGGACTAAAATAAAGAAAGCTTTGAAGATGGGTATGAGCAGGAATGATGCCAAGATAAGGGGCAGGCTTGAACTCAAACTACGGAAGAACAAGAGGGTATGGACTTGTTTTGTGTGTTCCAGAGATTTGCCTTCAAAGAACAGAAAAAGAAATGAATGAGTAGGAAGCAGCCTAGACAGAGAGATTTGAGCAATGTGTTGAGGGGTATTTGTTACCTAAAGCTCAGTAGGGGGTGAGTTCGAAAAGCGGAAGGTAAGTGGAGAAATCCACAGAGGCAAAAGCACATTTCCCTTCCCCGCTCCAGCTCAATAAGTGGTAGGTCATGTTTCATGGGTGGGCCTGCAAAAAACTCACAGTCTTTTTCATCTGGACATATATGTAGCATGTCCTTGGTGCAGAAAGTTGTGGTCCTTGTATCTTTGTCACCCTACTGCGTAGGGCACTGTAGCAGGCGCCTTGGTGTCTGGTATCACATCCCCATGTACTAACTCAGATTTCAGCCACAGCTGCGATGGACAGCTCCACAAGAGTAGCGTGTCTCCTTGTGCTGGCAGCTTCCATCCCATCTCAAAGCCACGCTACAGAGTCTGTGGGTTCTCAACCAGTTGCTTTGGGGGCAAGCCTCAAAAAGTGAGGGAGGAGAACCAGTAAGTTAATGCTTATATTTAATTCAGATGTTAAAAAAAAAAAAAAATATCTTTGAGAAAATCTTAAGTTTTCCTTATTGGTTGCCAGCAAAGGGAGAGAGAGATTGAAGGTGTTGAAGGAACCAAGGAAACATCTTCCAGGATCATGGGTTACAGAATCTGTTGTCACAGAATTTGTAGCATTTTGGAGCTAAGGAAAGATCACACACCTCCCAGGGAGTGTCATATTTATTTATTTTTATTAGGTTACTGTTATTTACCTTAAATGCTGGCTCTGTATGGTTTCCTTTAAATATAAAAGATATCACCTCTTTGTCCATAAGCTATAAAAGCTTATCAGCACCTTAGTAACCTTTGCAGGTTTATTTTTATTTAAATCACTTAATCTGATTTACATTGGTCTTTTTAAAAGAAACAATATTTTCTTGCTGTAAACACACTATGAAATTGATATAGTTTAAATCTTCTCATGCAGGAGTCTCTGAGTGGTGATTTACTGCTTTTTTTATTTGCCAAAGGATTGAAAAGATCCCAGAAATGATGGAAAAAAACAAAACGAAACATAGGCTTTCCTCCCTCTAAGTCACTTTAAAGTCCTATAACTCTGAGTGGCTAAAATAAGAAAATATGATAGGGATAGCATGCAGGCTTTTATTATAGAAGTTAAACTGCAGGGAAGAAAATTTCTTAAGCGTATACAACTCTCAGCTCTGACTTTTGCTTAGAGATGTCCTCATAGTACGGAGGGTGAGTTCAGGTCACAATAAATTTATATTTCTAAAATTCTTTGAAATGTCACGTTTTGATATGGATAGCAATGACAATAAGAATGTCAAAAGGAATACATACTGTGATTTGACTATGTGCTGTAAAGTATGATACATGCTTTATATACAATTTATATCATTCTCAAAACAACCCAGTATGGTAGGTACTATTATCTGTATTTTACAAATAAGAAATTAAGATTTTGAAATGTTATGTGATTTTACTCAAAATTATACACAAATAAATGGCACATCAATTCAAGACATATTTGTTTGACTTAGACCATATTGATCTCATTTGGTTGAAATGACAAAGTGGGTCCTTCCTTTTCTTTCTTCCTGTCCATCCATCTATCCATCCCTCCATCCATATTATTCCACTTATTGTTTGTACAGACCCAAACTGAATGCTTTTTTATGCACTAGGTTCTGGCATAGGTTTCATAGGCTTATAGAAGGGAGACATTAGATAAAGCCACAGAGTTGCAATGAACCTAAAAAGTAATCTTAGAAATTCAACTTTCCTCCAGATAAAGAAAACAGAACAAAACAAAAACAAAAACTACAACATTTCAAACAGTTCTAGTCCCACTTGAAATTTTCCTAGGACTGAGAATTCTGTCCTTCCAAAACAGCCCATTTTCCAAATTTCAGCTTTAATCCTTCTCTGTACGTGTCTTTTGTTACTAGATTTTAGCTCCCTTAAAGCTGCCTGCAGGGGGAGACCCAACTTCTCTCTAGAGAAAACAGAGTTGCTGGACTGCTCTGGCTCCTAATCAAGTGGGTAGGATAGGTTGGGAACGGTCAATCTGGTTGCCTTGATCAATTTCCAAATCAAGACAGTCTGTGTGTCAGTGTTTCCTTTTTCATGTTGAGAACTGATATTTAAAAATTCTGATCTTCCAGCAGATTTCCCAAATTTGTAGGAAGGACATTTTTCTCTCTCTCTCTTACGCTCTTCTTTCTGTTCCTCACCTCTCCCTCCTCCTTCCCTTTGTTATCATCAGAAACTTACATAAATGTCCTCTACAACTATTTGCCTGTCTATTTATCCTTCATTTCTTTTAGAAATATTGCTATCTGAGGACTCCTTTGTCAGCCTGCTCTTGGAGCTTGTACTCCAGCACAGCTCCACTGAAGGTAACTCTATATATTCTGATTTATTCAAATCCAATCAGTGAGAGTTAATGAATTCCTAAGGGCAAGAGATCAATCATGTTCTATTTATATTTGATTAATTTCTTGTTGCCTTACTTGTCTTTTATAACTCCTTTAAAGCATTTGAGAAGAGCATATTTGCGATATGTTCTCATCTTAGGATATTTTCTCTTTTATTTTTCTATAAAAATCTTTGTTTCCTCAGGATTTTTAGGACTTGTAGAGTAATAATATTTTTATTATTGAAAGAAACCTCTGCTTAAATTATGTTTCTTACAAATTTCCTCATTTCCGCCAAGATAGACTTGATCCCATCCTCCTTTTTTTGATACCAAATTATAACTAATTGTAACACTTAATTGCATCTCTGTTTGCTCCTCTTTCTGGACCACATGTTCCTTTGTCTTCTTGTGCCTAGCAGTATGTATGGTACAGAGAGCGGATGCCCCACAAATGTGTAGTTTTGTCTTAAAGAATGGATGAATGAACAAACTTAAGAAGCGATGAAACTAGAGAAATGCAGTATATGTGAGACATATCAGAGGGAGAGCGGCTGACTACAAGTGAGGCAAAGGGATATGTCAGATGAGAGATGTTATGGCATAATATAATTAAATGTTGACTAAACTGATAGCATGGTATAATATATGCACCTAGGCACTAAGGTTTTGGTATAGAGGGAAAGAGGGGCTTGACAGGAGGAGGAAAAACAGTTTGGCAGGGAAGTGGGTGTGATGCATACAGAGGAATAATTGAGAAACCTGTATTAGGGCAGGGAAGACTCATATCCTTGAAGAAGCTGGTGTAAATAGGACATGAGCTCTTCATATATGGAAGACTCTTAGATGTCCCTTCGGTGGCCTAACCAGTTGCTAATTTTCCTTCTCAACAAACTAGGAAGACTATCTAGGCAGGGGTCAGTAATTTTTTTATTTTCTATAACAGACTAGATATTAATTATTTTCAGCTTTGTGGGCGATACAGTCTCTGTCAAAAATTCTCAACTCTGCCATTGTGAAAACAGCCAAAAACAATATGTAAATAATCAAATTAAAATTTACTCACAAAAGCAGGTATCAGGTTGGATTTAGGCTGTAGGCATAGTTTGCTGACCTTCTCCTCCCCCAATCCTGCTGTGTTTTCAAGACTGGGCCAACAGATCGGTCAGATGTGAAATTAAGGGCTTTCTGCTCACAATCAACAAACCATAAACAATTTCACTTGCTTACTAAAATTCTGTAACAGAAAACAAAGTTTTTGATATCCAATATCTGCAAACTGTTAGCTATTCAAGTAAGTTAAAATATTGTTTGAAATTAAGTCATTAAATTATTCTCTATCAATAAATTAAAAAGTTCAGAAGACTAATATGAAATCTTTTTCAGTTTTCCAAAGGGGAAGAGGCAAATAGAAGATGATAACTTGGGGCATTTGAGCTGGGGGAAGTGGCAGACATTGAGGTAGTTGGTGAAGAAAATTGGCAGAAAAGGTATACTGGAATAGAAGGAAATCAGCTTTGAAATCCTCACCATTTGAGTTAAAGCAGGTCCAGTTTGGCTCAAATTAGTTATAGACAAACAGACACGAGTGGGAGGCATTTTTTATTAGCCAAGCTCTTCAGGCTCTACGGCTTTATTATGCAATGTTTCTAAAAAAAAAAAAAATTGTTTAAACATGGCTGACCACATGAAGAAGGGAGGTAATTTTCAAAGGGTTGCAACTGTGGGGCCACTTTATCCCTTGAAATCAAAACTCAGACTACAAAGGTAGTGTCCTGATCAAAATAAGATTATAAGTTCATGTTTAAAACTGTCTCCTCCCAACTATAAACATATACCAGTGATAGCTGTAAATAATATTTACAGAGTTATTGCTACTCTGAAAAAAAAGATAAACATCTCTTATGGGCCAAGAAGAGTCCTTGGGTGGCACAAACAGCTAAGCGCTTGACTACTAACTGAAAAATTGGCAGTTCAAACCTACCCAGAAGCTCCTTGGAAGACAGGCCTGGTGATCTACTTCCAAAAGATCATAGCCTTGATAAGCCTATGAAGCAGCTTACTCTGCACACATGGGGCAGTAATGAGTCAGAATTGATTCAATGGCAGCTAACAACAACAACTTGGACTAGAATTCGAAAAGAAACAAACCGCAATATGTGAGACTAAAGCTGGAAATCTGCTGCACTATAGGATGAAAACAGGAAGAGGCAGCAAAAAGCTCAATCTCCACGAGGAAGTAACATAATCTTTAATACTTCAGCTGGGAGCTGGGGTAGGAAAAAAGCCAAAATCATCCTCAGGGGCCATAGCTTATATTGTACTGCTGGTGGCATGGCAGCAGGAAACAGAAACAGCTGAACGTGACTTAAGCCATATGTTGACTTGGACAATGGATCTGTTATAACTCCCAGAATGGCAATTCTGAGTTGCCAATATAAAACTTGATTCAGACTAAGGACTTGAGTAACCCAAGTAGAGGCAACTATAAAAGAACCAGATATGGAGAAGTAAGTGCAAAGAGGGGAATAGAAAAAAAAAAAAAGATAATGCTCTTAATTTGAGCTTGCAACTTGAATTCCACGAATGAAAGCTAAACTCACAAACTTTGTCAACAAATTCAATAAATGATAAAATTCATTATTGATAAGATTATAATCTTTTCAAACACATAAATAAGTCCATAAAGCAAGAATGAAATATTAGGAAAAAAACAGATGATTTTGAGTCAAAGATAGGAGATGATTTTTAAAAAATTTAGAGGGTGGGGAAATGAAAAAGCTAACCACTGAAATAAATTCAGTAAATTGAATGCAGCCAAAAGAATTAGTGAACTGGAGGGAAGATCTGAGTGTTTGACCTGGAATTCGGGACAGACAGATAAAAAAATGGAAAATGCAAAGTTAAAGTTATGACTTTAGATAGACTGAGAAACCCCTACCTACATATGACAGGAGTTACAGAAGTATAAACAAGAGGAAATAACAAGGGGTAATAATTAAAGAGATAATGGCTTAAGTGTTTTTCTGAATTGAAGAAAAAAATGTATCATCAGAAAAGGCCCACTGCAACATAAAACAAACAAAAAATAAATAAATTCACTTTTTGACTCAGCATAATAAAACTGTAGACAGTCAAGAAAAAAGAAAAAATCTAAAAGCTAGCAGAAGAAAAAAGGATCTATTACTACGAAGTGGTGAAAATTAAATTGACGGGAGGCAGAGCCAACATGGTGCTATGAACAGAAGCACCACACTGTTCCTCCACAGCAAAGACCCAAAAAACTAAGTAAAACAGAGACAAACATCAATCCTGGAACCCTAAGCATCAAAAGAAGAGATAAAGAACTTAACGAAGCACTGAATGGAATTAGAAACTGACAGAGAACAAAGAGTGAAGAGAGCTATGAGTGGAGGTCCCCTATCAGCTAATGCAGCATGGATCCACTGTCTTGAATTCCTGTAGGAGACTGGCAGACAGGGAGTACAGGAAAGCAGATTCACAGAGCACCCAGCAGGAGACAGCACTTGGTAACCAGCAATACACGCTTTTCTCACTCCCCACCCTACTCGGCCTTCGCCACTTCCCGGCGGGCAGATCTGTGGCTTCCTGGCTGGTGATCTGCAGCTTCCCAGCTGGCCGATCCACAGCTTCTCAGTGGGCCTCAGGCCGATTCACTGCTTCCTGGTGGGCCGATCCACTGCTTCCCAGTGGGCTGAGACTGCAGCATGGGAGGCAATGGTTTTGTGCCTCATGGATTCACCCTGCCCACATTGGCTGGCTCTTCAGTGCCATTTCTTTGTTGCTGGTGTTTTTTTCAGCCTCTTTTGGTTTCTTCCCTGCCTATCACCTTCTCCTCCTCCTTTCTCTCGAACACCTGACTCCATGTGCCATCTTTGCTTCTTCTTGACAGGCTGTAAAGTGTCACTCAGCTGGGGAGCTGCTTCCCTGGTTGGCACCACCATGCTGGTGGTATCTCTGGGGGCTTTTATTTTCTTTTTGTTTTCTCTTTTTTTAATTTTTCTTCATGTCTCAGTTTCTGGTCTCTTTCTACTTACCTTCATTTCCTGTCTCCTGAATACCTGGTGCTGTGCATCACCTCCACCCCTTCTAGCCGGGCAGTACTGTGCCGTTTGGAAGCTGCTTCTCTGGTCTGTGCCACCATGCAAGTGGGATACTTGGGGGCATTATTCTTTTTTAAATTATTTATTTTCCTTTTTGATTTTCTTCCTTTCTAGGTTTCTCATCTCTCCACTCCAATGGCAGGCTTCCTCAGCACTTTTTTTTTGGCTCCTGTTTCTCTCTCCCCTCTCTCTTCTTTCCCATACCCAACCTAACTCCAACCATCACAATCTCTCCCTCTCCTTTCCTCCTTCCTATCTGCACTGTGAGCTGAACATTGCACTCCCTAGCACCACAATTGCGGCCTACTGGAACCTGCCCTGCACTGATCGCTGGCTCACCTTGTCGGCCCCAGTATGTGCCACAAACAACCCATCTCACCCCCTCCCTTTAAGCTGAACCTCCCTTGCTACACCATAGCTGAGAGACTAGCCTTGTCCATTGGACAAGGAAGTGAAAAATAACGTGTCCACAGACCAGCAAACAACAAAGAACACACAGCCCGCCTGCTCAGACATAATCAAATAAAGCAAAAAAGCAGGATGAAAGAAAAAATTTGCAATCAATAAATGGAGAAAATTACTACTGAATGTCCCAAAGACAGCAGACAATATCAAAACATATTAAAAAAATAAAAAAGCATAGGATGGTTCCAGTAGGCATGCAAAATAAAACACCAGATGACCTTCCAGTAGAAGAAAAGTCACTAGAACTACCTGATAGGGAATTCAAATGTCTAATATTCAGAGCTATCCAAGAGTTGAAGCAAAAAGCAGACAAAAATGAGGAAAAAATAGAAAAACTCATGGAAAAGGCAGACAAATTCATGGAAAATACAGACAAAAAAATGGAAGAATTCAGGAAAATAATACAGGAACAAAATGCCAAAATAAATTTATATTAGAAATCATACAAAAACAACAGTTAGAAATCCAAAAGATAAACAACAAGATTTCAGAAACCGGGGGGGAACCTCATACCATCAAGAAAGCAGTGCAGGGAGCAGAGCGCATACTTCGGACTGGGGTCCCTGCACAGAGAAGCTCCTAGTCTGGGGAAACACTGAAGAGAAGAAGGCCAACAGAAAGGAAAAAGCCTTCCCCTGGAGCTGACACCCTGAATTTGGACTTTTAGCCTGCTTTGACTGTGAGGAAATAAACTTCTCTTCATTTAAAAAAAAAAAAGATTTCAGAAATGGACAGTGTCATAGTAGGGCTGAGGAACAGGTTTGAAACCATGAAGACAGGATCAGCAAAATTGAAGACAAACACTTGGATACAACCTTGTTTAAGGAGAAATCAGAAAAAAGAAGAAAGAAAAATGAAGAAACCCTGAGAATTATTGGGATACAATCGAAAGCAAAAATTTACCAGTGATCAGAGTTCCAGAACGGGGGAGAAAAAGGAAAACACAGAGAGGATGTTTGAAGAATTGTTGGCAGAAAACTTCCCTAATACCATGAAAGATGAGAAGCTGACCATCTGAAAAGCTCAACGAACCCCATATAGGATGGACCTCAAAAGAAACTCACCAAGGCATATCATAATCACACTCGATAAAACCAAAGACAAACAAAGAATCCTGAGAGCAGCTTTAGAAAAACAAAAAGTCACATACACAGGGGAAACAATAAGACTAAGCTCTGATTACTTGGCAGAAACTATGGAGACAAGAAGGTAATGGGATGACATATATAAAACCTTGAAAGAAAAAAATTGCCAACCAAGAATAATATATCCTGAAAAACTCATTTAAATATGATGGTGAAATTAGGACATTTCCAGATAAACAGAAATTAAGGGACTATGTAAAAACCAGACCAAACTTACAAGAATAATTAAAGGGAGTCCTTTGGTTTTAGAACAAAAAACATCAGACAACAGCCTGAATCTAGGATGCAACATCGCACCAGACAGATATCAACCTAGGAAATAAACTTTCAAGGACTATTTAAAACCAGAAGATTTACAACAGGGAACCAGAGAGGTTAATCTGCAAATAACAACAACATCAGAACAATAAAAGAATAAAAAGTGTGGGTATAGAACTTTCTAATGGAGAGGAAGGCAAGGCAATACCAAGTAATAATAGACTGGTTCAAACCTAGGGAGACAAGGGTAAATTTCAAGGTAACCACCAAGAAAGTTAGCAAACTTACTCATCGAAATAAAGAAGAAAAACAAAAAGTTTCAGTAAAAACTAAATCTACAAAAACAAAAGAAAGGAAAGAAATCCACAAACCAAAGGAATTCAGCACAGAGTAAGAGGAACAAAGAAATCATCAGCATCACAAAAAAAATCACTACAAAATAACAGCAATAAACTCACACCTATCAATAATTGCACTGAATGTAAATGGCCTAAATGCACCCATAAAGAGACAGAGAGTGAAAGAATGACTGAAAAAAAAAATCCATCAATAAGCTGTCTATAAGAGACACACCTTAGAAACAAAGACATAAATTTATTAAAAATCAAAGGACGGAAAGAAATATATCAAGCCAATAGCCACCAAAAAAGAGCAGGAGTGGCAACGCTAATCTCAGATAAAATAGACTTTAAAACATAATCCACCATAAAAGACAAAGAAGGGCACTATATCATGATTAAAGGGATGATCCATCATGAAGACATAACCATAATAAATATCTCTGCACCCAATGACAGAGCTGAAAAATACATAAAACAAACTTTAACAGCACTGAAAAGAGAAATTGACACTTCCACTATAATAATAGGAGACTTCAACACACCACTCTTGTAAAGGACAGAACATCTAGAAAGAAAACAAAGATACAGAAGATCTAAAGGCCACAATCGGACAACTTGAACTCGTAGACAGATATAGAACACTCCACCCAACAGCTGCAAAGTACACATTCTTTTCCAATGTACATGGAACATTCTCCAGAATAGACCACATTTTAGTCCACAAAGAAACCCTCAACAAAATCCAAAACACTGAGATAATACAAAGTGTCTTCTCTGATCACAATGCCATCAAAGTAGAAATTAACAACAGGAAGAACAAGAAAAACAAAATCAATTACATGGAAACTAAATAACACCCTGCTTAAAAGCCACTGGGTAACAGAAGAAATAAAAGATGGAATAAAAAAATTCCTAGAATCAAATGAGAATGAAAACACATCAACCAAAACCTTGGGGACACAGCAGAGGTAAATTTATAGCAATAGATGTACACATCAAAAAAGAAGAAAGGGACAAAATCAAAATATTAGCTACACAAGTCAAACAACTAGAAAGAGAAGAGCAAAAGAAGCCTACAGCCACCAGAAGAAGGAAATAATAAAAATCAGGCAGAAATAAATGAAATAGAGAATAGAAAAACAATAGACAGAATCAACAAAACCAAAAATTGGTTCTTTGAAAGGATCAACAAAATTGACAAACCACTGGCCATATTAACAAAAGAAAAATAGGAGAGGACACAAATAACCTTAATAAGACATGAAATGGGGAACATTACAATAGATCCAACTGAAATAAAAAGGATCATAACAGAGTATTATGAAAAACAATACTCCAACAAATTTGAAAATCTAGAGGAAATGGACAAATCTTTAGAAACACACTACCTACACAAACTGTCACAAATTGATGTTGAAAATCTGAACAGAACCATAACAGGAGAAGAGAATGAAAAGGTAGTAAAAAACTCCCAACCAAAAAAAACAAGCCCTGGCCCAGATGACTTCACTGGAAAATTCTACCAAACATTCAGTGAACAGCTTACACCAGTACTACTCAAACTATTTCAGAACATAGAAATGGAAGCAGCACTTCCAGATTCATTCTGTGAAGCCAGCATAACCTTGATATCAAAACCAGGCAAAGATGCCACAAAAAAAGAAAATTACAGATCAATGTCTCTCGTGAATATAGATGCAAAAACTCTCAACAAAATTCTAGCAAATAGAATTCAGCATCATATCAAAACAGTAATACACCATGACCAAGTAGGATTCATACCAGTCATGCAAGAATGGTTCAACATTAGAAAACCAATCAATGTAATCCACCACACAAATAAAATAAAATAAGAGAAAAGAATCACATGATCATCTCAATTAATGCAAAAAAAGGCATTTGACAAAGTCCAACACCCATTCCTGATAAAAACTCTCAATAAAATAGGTATAGAAGGGAAATTCCTCAACATAATAAAGGACATCTATACAAAACTGATAACCAACATCACTCTTCATGAAGAGAGGCTGAAAACATTCCCCTTGAGAACAGGAACAAGACAAGGGTGTCCTTTATCACAACGCTTATTTAACATTGTGCTAGAAGTCCTAGCTAGAGCAATAAGGCAAGAAAAAGAAATAAAGGGCATCCAAATTGGTAATGAAGAAGTAAAACTGTCCCTATTTGTGGATGATATGATATTATACATAGAAAATCCAAAAGACTCCCCTACAAAACTAATGGAACTAATAGAAAGATTCAGCAGAGTAGCAGGACACAAGATAAACATACAAAAACCAGTTGGATTCCTATACACCAATAAAGAGAATGATGAAAAGGAAATCAGGAAAACAATACCATTTATAATAGCCCCTAAAAAAATAAAATACTTAGGAATAAATCTAACCAGGGATGTAAAAGCCCTATACAAAGATAACTGCAAAACATTACTGCAAGAAACCAAGAGAGATCTACATAAATGGAAAAACATACCATGCTTATGGATAGGTAGACTCAACATTGTGAAAATGACAACTCTACCCAAAGCAATTTACAAATAAAATGCAATCCCAACCCAAATACCAACAACATTCTTTAAAGAGATGGAAAAACTAATCATTAACTTTATAGGGAAAAGTAAGAGACCCCAGATAAGTAAAGCAATACTGAAGAAGAAAAAAGTAGGAGGACTCCCACTACCTGAACTCAGAACCTACTATACTGCTACGGTAGTCAAAACAGCCTGGTAGTGGTACAACGACAGACACATTGACCAATGGAACAGAACTGAGAACCCAGATGTAAATCCATCCAGCTGTGGTCACCTGATCTTCGACAAGGGCCCAAATTCTAAAAAATGGGGGAAAAACAGTCTTCAACAAATGGTGATGACAGAACTGGATGTCCATCTGCAAAAAAATAAAAGAGGACCCATACCTCACACCATACACAAAAACTAATTCAAAATGGATCAAAGACCTAAGAATAAAGCCCAAAACTATAAAGTTCATAGAAGAAAAAATAGGATCAATGCTAGAGACCCTAATACATAGCATTAACAGGATACAAACCATAACCAACAACACACCAACTCCAGAGATAAGCTAGATAACTGGGATCTTCTGAAAATTAAACACTTACGCTTATCATAAGATTTCACCAAAAGAGAACCTACAGACTAGGAAAAAATGTTTGGCTATGACAAATCTGACAAAGGTCTAATCTGTAAAATCTACAGGAAAATCCAACACCTCTACAACAAAAAGACAAATAATCCCATTAAAAAATGGGCAAAGGAAATGAACAGACACTTCAGCAATGAAGACATTCAAGTGGCTAACAGACACATGAGGAAATGCTCACGATCACTAGCCATTAGAGAAATGCAAATCAAAACCACAATGAAATACCATCTCACCCTGCCATTACTGGCATGAATCAAAAAAATAGAAAATAACAAATGCTGCAGAGGATACAGGGATATTGGAATTCTTATGCACTGCTGGTGGGAATGCAAAATGGTACAACCATTTTGGAAAACGATAAGGCGCTTCCTTAGAAAGCTAGAAATAGAAATACCATATGATCCAGCAATCCTACTACTAGGAATATATCCTACAGATATAAGAGCCATCACACGAATATGCATATGCACACCCATGTTCATTGCAGCATTGTTCACAATTGCAAAAGGATGGAAACAATCTAGATGCCCATTAACAGATGAATGGATATACAAACTTTGGTACATACACAAAATGGAGTACTACACAATGATGAAGAACAATGATGAATTTGCAAAGCATCTCACAACATGGATGAATCTGGAGGGCATTATGCTAAGTGAAGTAATTCAATCAGAAAAGGACAAATATTGTATGAGACCACTACTGTAAAAACTCATGAAAATGTTTACACACATAAAGAAACAATCTTTCATAGTTATGAGGGAGGGAAGGGGTGGGGATGGAGAAACACTCAATAGACAATAGATAAGTGGTAACTTCGGTGAAGAGTAAGACAGTACACGATACTAGTGAAGCCTTCAGGGTAAGGCCACGGAAGCTCCATGGACAAATCCAGACTCTCTTAGGAACCAAATTACTGGGCTGAGGGCTGTTGGGACCATGGTTTCAGGGAACATCTAGCTCAACTGGCATAACATAGTTTATAAAGAAAATGTTCTACATTTTACTTTGGCGAGTAGCGTTTGGGGTCTTAAAAACCTGTGAGCAGCCACCCAAGATACTCCACTGGTTTCACCCCTTCAAGAGCAAGGGAAAATGAAGAAAACTAAAGACACAAGGGAAAGATTAGTCCAAAGGACTAATAGCCCACAACTACCACGGCCTCCACCAGACTGAGTCCAGTACAACTAGATGGTGCCTGGCTACCACCACTGACGGCTCTGACAGGGATCACAATAGAGGATCCTGGACACAGCTGGAGAAAAATGTAGAACAAAATTCTAACTCGAAAAAAGACCAGACTTACTGGCCTGACAGAGACTGGAGAAGCCCTGAGAGTATGGCCGCTCAACACCCTTATAGCTCAGTAATGAAGTCACTCCTGAGGTTCACCCTTCAGCCAAAGATTAAACAGGTCCATAAAACAAAATCAAACTAAAGGGGTACACCAGCCCAGGGACAAGGACTAGAAGGCAGAAGGGGACAGGAAAGCTGGTAATAGGGAACTCAAGGTAGAGAAGGGAGAGTATGACATGTCATGAGGTTGTTAGCCAATGTCATAAAACAATATGTGTACTAACTGTTTAATGAGAAACTAGTTTGTTCTGTAAAGCTTCATCTAAAGTACTATTAAAGAAAGGAAGTTAAATTGACAGCAATCTTCTCAGAAACAACAATAGATACCAAAAGTTGTCAGAAAGGGAATATAACTCTCTATGTGTAACTCTATACCTAATTAAATTATTGTTTAATTATAAATGCAAAATACCATTTTCCGGCACTGGGATTAAGTGAATTTGCCACCCATAGATGATTGCTGAATGAAAAACCAATGAAGTAGTCAACTACTGAATTTAGAGGAAGATATCACTGAATTATGACTGCAACTTAATTAACTGTTCATTCTAAAATATTAATGTTAATAATCACTAATAGTTGCTTGGAACTGCAACCATTACAGGAAACCACCTTTCAGCCAAGCAATGGACAGACCTATAAAATAAACAGTAACACCCGAAAAAAACATGCTCCATGGAACAAACAATTATACAAGACCAAAAGGGCCACATTTACCCAAAAATAAATATGAGAAGGCAAGAAGGGGTAGGAAAATCAGACAAAAGGAAACAGGGAACCCAGGATGGAAATGGGGAGAGTGTTGACACAGTGTAGAGATTGCAACCAATGTTATGGAACACTTCATGTACAATTTGTAGAGTGGAAAATTAATTTGCTCTGTAAAATTTCACCTAAAACACAATAAAATATTTTTTAAAAAATCACTAGTAGTCTTAAAATTAGTACAAATAACATTAATGAAGAAAAAGGGAGTGGTAGTGTTTGGACACTAAAGTGTGCTAAGACATTTTACGAGAAAGAGAGAAATAATGAAAGCTTTAGGCTTTGTTAGAATAATATGAAGTTAAGTATGATTGCTAAACATTTATGGCTGGTTCTAAAAGAATAGAAATAACCCACTGCCATTGAGTTGATTCTGACTTATATAGACACTATAGGACAGAGTAGAACAGCTCCATCTTTCTCCGTCAGAGTGGCTGGTGGGTTTGAATCGCTGCCCTTTTGGTTAGCAGCTGAGCAGTTTAACCACTGTGCCATCAGTGCTCCTACAAGAATAGAAATAAAAACTAAAACAAACCCTCTGCCATCAAGTCAATTCCGACTCATAGCAACCGTATAGGACAGAGTAGAACTGCCCCATAGGGTTTCCAAGCTGCTACATCTTCCTTCCACGGAGCAGCTGGTGGATTCAAACAACCAATCTTTCAGTTAGCACCCAAAGTCTTAACCACTGTGCCACCAGGGCTCCAAGAATAGGAATAGAAACTTAAATTTAAAAGCCAGCAAGAGAGAGAGAGACTAAATAAATGTTATCAATATCAAATAACAGGCTGAAAAAAGTAAAAGAAAAAAAGGAACAGAGTGAAGAGAAAACACAAAAGAAGGTATCATAAATAAGTCTAAATAAATCAGTAATCACAATAAATATAAATGGATTAAATATAACAATTAAAAAAAGAGGTGACCCATCTTCACATTAAAAATGAAGTACAGAATCTAGATTTACATCTATCAGAGAGGGTGGCATGTTGTTTGGTGCCATTTTTGTTACTTCAGATTTAACTACAGTATGACTTAGTTTTCACAGGAAACCAGAAATAATGAAAGCAATCAATACCACTGAATTTGGCAGCACATTATTAAGCAACTCTGCATTTCAGGAGATTTGGAAGGAGAGACACTTAAGCTTAAATCCTGATTGTACTCCTTGGCTTTGTGACCCAGGACAAGTTGTCTAAGCTTTTCAAGACTATTTTCTCAATATATTTTATAGAATCCACCTCACAGGTTTGTGATTAGGATTAAATTGAATGATGCATTTAAAGTGTTTATTATGGTTTCATTATGTTAGTATCCTTCTTTTCCTTTCTCTTTGACTCTTCAATGTACTTTATTTTTGGGTAAAGGAGCACTGAAGGTGCAAACCATTAAGCACTTGGCTGGCGACAAAAAGGTTGGCAGTTTGAACCCACCCAGTAGCTCTGTAGGAGAACGACCTGGAAATCTGCTTCTGTAAAGATTACAGCCAAGAAAACCCTATCAGGCAGCTCTACTCTGTTAAATGGGGTCTCTATGAGTCAAAATCCACTTGACATCACCCAACAACAACAACAACAACAATTTCTGGATAAGATAAAGCTAAACATTTGACATGATTAGTTTCTACAAAGAAATAAATAAACTTAGAGGCAGCAAAAGCTCATTAAATCTCAGTTCCCATATTTAAATGGTGTTGTGCTTAGAAGCTTTACAGGAAACTCAGATAACACTCAAGGAAGGGGTTTTTATGACTTAGATTTGCTGTAATTCATAAACTGTGGGCAAGACCTTTGTAACTATCTAATCCAGCTCTCTCATTTTACCAACAAGAAAAATGAAGCTCAGAAGTTAGAGAAGTGTTAAAGTTACATGGAGCAATGCCTCTCAAACTTTAATGTACAAACTAATCACCTGGGATCTTGTTAAAATGCAGATTCTGATTCAGTAGGTCTGAATGGAGCCTGAGATTCTGCATTTCTGATAAGCTCCCAGGTAATATCAAAGCTATTGCTCTGTGGGCCATGTTTTTAGTTACTTACAAGGACATAGATGCTAGGAGAAAATCTTTAGAACCTGAGCCTCCATATGATACATAATGTGTATTCCACCCTTTACAAAGTTTTCTAAGAAAGCAAACAAGATATTGTTTCTGAAATAAAATAAGGCACATGATACAGTGGTGCAGGAAGGGATATCATTTGTAATATTTTTCAATAATAATCTGCATTATGTTGGATCACCTTTCTTTGGAATGGGTGATCAGCATATACTGTTCTTGGTTTGTTATTGGAAGTCTGATGGCAGTCCTAACTATATAAATCCAAAATGAATTGATCAGAAGACTTGTTAGTGAGGAGAGAATTCTGAATGATGCCATTTCAAAGTTTCCCCTTTGTATCTTCTTGCCAACTTCCTTGCCATATTTTTCAATCTAAGTATTTCAATTTGGTCATTAATGTTCAACGCATTAATGTTCAATGCGTTGAACATTAATGATTGAAGGCCAGACAAGTTGTGGGATGACATCAAGGACATCATACATGGAGAAATCAAAAGGTCACTAAAAAGATGAGAAAGAAAAGACCAGAACAGATGTTGGAAGAAACTCTGAAAGTTGCTCTTGAACGTAGAGTAGCTAAAGCTAATAGAAGAAGTGACGGAGTAAAAGAACTGAACAGAAGATTTCAAAGGGTGGCTCGAGAAGACAAAGTAAAGTATTATAAGGAAATGTGTGAAGGCCTGGAGTTAGAAAACTAAAAGGAAAGATTACACCCAACATTTCTTGAGTTGAAAGAACTGAAGAAAAAATTCAAGCCTCGAGTTGCAATATTGAAGGATTCTGTGAGGAAAGTATTGAATGATACAGGAAGCATCAAAAGAAGATGGAAGGGATATACAGAGTCACTGTACCAAAAAGAATTGGTCAATGTTCAACTATTTCAGGAAGTAGCATATGATCAAGAGCCGATGATATTTAAGGAAGAAGTGCAAGCTTCTCCTAAGGCACTGGCAAAAAACAAGGCTGCAGGAATTGACGGAATACCAGTTGAGATGTTTCTACAAACTGATGGAACACTGGAAGCACTTGCTCATCTATGCCAAGAAATTTGGAAGACAGCTACCTGGCCAACCAACTGGAAGAGATCCATATTTGTGCCCATTCCAATGAAAGGTGATCCAAAAGAATGTGGAAATTATCGAACAATTTCATTAATATCACATGCAAGTAAAATTTTGCCAAAGGTCATTCAAAAGTGGTTGCAGCAGTACATTGACAGGGAACTGCCAGAAATTCAAGCTGGATTCAAAAGAAGATGGGAATGAGGGATAGCATCGCTATTGTCAGATGGGTCTTGGCTGAAAGCAGAGAATACCAGAAAGATATTTACCTATGTTTTTGACTGTGCAAAAGTATTTAACTGTGTGGATCATGACAAATTATGGATAACATTGCAAAGAATGGGAATTCCAGAACACTTAATCATACTCGTGAGGAACCTGTACATAGACCAAGATGCAGTCATTTGAACAGAACAAGGGGATACTGCATGATTTAAAATCAGAAAAGGTGTGTGTCAGGGTTGTATCCTTTCACCATACTTATTCAACCTGTATGCTGAGGAGATAATCTGAGAAGCTGGACTATATGAAGAAGAATGTGGTATCAGGGTCAGAGGAAGACTAACAACCTGCATCATGCAGATGACACAACCTTACTTGCTGAAAGTGAAGAGGACTTGAAGCACTTACTGATGAAGATCAAAGACCTCAGCCTTCAGTATAGATTACATCTCAACATAAAGAAAACAAAAATCCTCACAACTGGACCAATAAGCAACATTATGATAAAATAAACAGAGAAAAGATTGAAGTTGTCAAGAATTTCATTCTACTTGGATCCACAATCAACGCCCACGGAAGCAGCAGTCGAGAAATCAAATGATGTATTGCACTGGACAAATCTGCTGCAAAAGACCTCTTTAAAAGTGTTAAAAAGCAAAAATTTCATTTCGAGAACTAAGGTGCTCCTGATCCAAGGCATGGTATTTTCAATCACCTTGTATGCATGCAAAAACTGGACAATGAATAAGGAAGACCAAAGAAGAACTGATGCCTTTGAATTATGGTGTTGGTGAAGAATATTGCATATACCACGGACTGCCAGAAGAACGAACAAACCTGTCTCGGAAAAAGCACAGGTTTCCCTTGCTATCCAAAAGTAGAGCATCCCTATGAAACCTTTTATAAGCCAAAATGGTGTAAAGCAAAGAAGCTATTACCATTAATTTATATGGGAAGAAATTTTCAGCATTTCCAGACCCAAAAAATAACCTACCAAATCATACCAAATGACACATAAAACCTAAAATAACACTAACCTATAGTAAAAGTAGAAAAGATGTAAATACACAGCCTATATAAAGTGGAAGTAACGTATGTACACTGTAGTTTCACTTACCAGAATCTGGAAGACAGCGAAAACACTGGAAGGCTGAGAAATGGTGGTCGTGATGATGATGGCTCCAGTAGCCTAGCTAGCAATGGCACATGGGGCTAGGTTGAAGGGCTGGGGTTGGAAACCCTCAGAAGTGCAGGATTTGTATTAACTCTGTGTGTCGACGGATAAGTCCTACAATTAAAGAAGTGCACAGGGGAGGACCAGTCCAGGATGGGATCTTGCGATGCATAGTTGTTTACATGTCACCGGGCACTTGATTGTATGTGGCTGAGTCGTTTATTTAGGCCAGAACAGTTTGGAAGGAGGAGCTTGGTCAAGCCTCCATGTAAAATGGGTGGCTAACGCATTAAGGTGGACACCTTGCTCAGGAGGAGTGAGAACAAGTGTGGCTCTACTACTCAACACTATTTTCGTTTTTAGCCTTTTTTCGTAAAAGCGAAAATCCTCTTCAGATTTCTTTCGGTTATCAAAAAGAGGTATTGAAGTAGGTCTTTTGTAAAAGTGAAGTGGTGTAGAGTGAACTTTTGAAAAGTGGGGGATATCTGTACAGCCAGAATGTTCCTTAGAAGCGAGGACTTCGTCGCACGTACTTTAAGCATGTTATTAGAAGGGATCAGTCTCTGGAGAATGACATCATGCTTGGTAAAGTAGAAGGTCAGTGAAAAAGAAGAAGGCCCTCAACGAGATGGATTGATACAGTGGCTTCAACAATGGGCTTAAGCATAACAGCGATTGTGAGGCTGGCACAGGACCGGGCAGTGTTTCCTTCTATTATACATAGGGTTGCTATGAGTGGGAACCAACTTGATGGCACCTAACAACAATAAGTATTTCAAAAGAAAAATACAGGTACTTCAAAGCCCCTCCCTTTTGCCATGAATGTCACTGGGCCTTTGAAACACATGTAAGCGGTCCACAATCCAAGCCAACATCCCCTGAAACAAACGCTATTAAATCGTTGGGTTTGGGTTTAGAGTTTTCAATCAATTTTATTTAGGCAATATTCTTTTCCCAAATACTTCTTTCTTCTGGGATTTGAATAAAGCTCTCATACTCTAGGGGTCGATTTTCCTGCCTAGTCTCACTCTAATTATTTAAAAAAAAAAAAAAAAAAAGAATGAATGAAAGAAGGAAACACTTAAAATTGTTCTTTAAGTGCTAAGTTCTTAGATTTATGGATTCAATATAAAAACAGTGCCTCTTCAATTTTTCAGAGGTTGTGCTGATTTATATGGGCTTTGCTCAAACAAAAATTAGATTAAAATTTTTTATTGAATCTTGTCTGAAATGCTTAAACTTGAAGGGAGACTTCAACAGGGAAAATTCATTCTCCCAATTCTCTCATTGGATTTGGCTTTGGGAAAACAGTGTGTAAGCATTGACTAGGTTTATCTCTGGGCACACCCCAGTCTGCCCAGACCATCCAGGGAAAGATATTTCTTACCCCATTCATAATCTCGGTAGAGAAATGTATTCTGCTTGGTATTTCAACACGTTGCATCCTGACTATTATCTGTGTAGGCAGGGGTTTGAATTTTCTAGGACCCCAGCAGTTGAGCCAAACTCCTTCTGATTTACTCATCAATGAGAGAATCATCAGGATTTGGAAAAACTTGTTTGTCAGAGCTCAGCATTCAAATTTTTGGGTTGCAGCTTCCTGCAGCTCTAATCACAACCTTTCTCTCCTTGGTGACAGTTCTGTTCATTTGAGCTCAGTTTGGTCTCTAGAAGTCCAGTCGTGTTTGATGCACCTGGAAGCACATTGAATCAGGAGGACAATTAAATAGCTGAGAACAGTGGACTCAGGGAGCTCTGCCTTTCTTCTTTGTTTAAATTCAGGAATTCTTCTAGGCCTCATTTCAGGATGATCAAAACCCTTTGGTTTTTACCCTCCAGTTGCAGACTACCAGCAAAGCATGGAATTGGTTTCATTACCTTGTGAGGTTGCTGAGGACAGTGACTCACGCAGGGATGATGTTATTTGCTTCCTGTGATTTTCCTACCATGCAGGTGGTTGGTTATTTAAAAAAAAAAAAAGAGGACGTTATTTTCAGATACGTCCTGAAATAATATCACCTCTGTTGTGTTGCTTAAGGTAATAGTGGGACACTGAAGGATAAGGAATAGGTGGCCTTAGTTTTGTATTAGTGGCAATAGAAAAGTGCTAAAATGACAATGTATATGTTAGAATAGCTATGTGGATAATGGAATGCTATAGTTACTTATGATGTAAAAAAATTAAACACGTCATAACATAGTTGTCTAGATTGGTGGACTGTGGTAGTTTTATCGATGTAGTTTTGAGTAGTAACTTAATATGAAAGAAATGTGAAAATTATGAAGCAGTGATTTTGATGCCTACTCGTTACTTTTGCCATGACTTTTTTTTTTTCCTTAGGAGAAAACTCTCGTGGTGTTTCCATTCTTTCATTCAGAAAAGTGAAGGCTAGACTTTTGAGAGGTTTATTTTTGGCAGGTAAATTTCACATAGTGGTTTTGAGGTCTGTCAAATGGATTCTAAATATTAAAACATTGCTGGAGCATTTATATATCCATATTACTAGGGAGACAGAAATAACATTTGAAAATAAATACTCCTCGCCTCAAACACATGGAGCCCTCGTGGCACAGTGGTTAAGAGCTTGGCTGCTAAACAAAAAAGATCCATAGTTTGAATCCACCGGCCATTCCTTGGAAACCCTATGTGGCAGTTTTACCCTGTCCGATAGGGTCACTATGAGTCGGAATGGACTCAACAGCAAAGGTTTTCTTTTTTTTCATCCAAGCACAAGTTAAACATCCCATTTCCTATTTTCCCTACTCATTATTTCAGCAAACGCACACTGAACTCAGTTACCCCTGTAAATTTAATCAGTCAACAAGTGCTCACTGAATTCGCTGGCTCAGAACCACCCGTGAGGCCCTGTGGGGAGGCGTGCTGGCTTCTGGAAGCAACAGCAAACTCCTTAGATGCTGTTGTGATAAGATACCTCTATCTCCACCCAGCCTAGAGGCCCTGGCAGCCATCCTGGGTTCTGGGTGAGGGGTTTCGAGGCCATTAACGAGTCAGGCAACAGCTCTCTCAATGGCAAGGAGGTGGGGTTCTTCTGAGGACAATGGGTCAATAGCCCTGGCAGTTTTCAACAGCTTGTCTGCTGCCTGGAGTGGCTGTTTTTCAAAGTTCATCTTTTCTCAGTTCAATTTTGTTCTTAGATTTTTTTATTACTATGTAAAAATACAAATATCAGAAAGAGCTCGGGTTTACTCTGAGAGGATAGTACCAACTTAATCTCATGAAATATCATGACTCCCATACTTTTTATTTTCTTCTTTTGGCTGTTATCAATTGGATATTTCATATTAATCAAGGAGGATATGATTTTGCTGGAGGAACGAATTGGTGCTGCTGGCAGTTTTTCTTGTGTATGGTTCTATCTTCTTTTTAATTTGATGATAGGAGAATTTCTTCAGATTCTGAAGATTTAGGAAATAAGATCTAGGAAAAGGGTGACATGATCTATATTCTTAATTTAAAAACCTGTTTCTAATGATCAGTATCTGCATCAAAGATGTAGTTTTTATGCTTTCACTTTAAATAGCGATCAAGCAGCACTTCTAACTCATGTATCTTCTTCATTAAACATTTAATTTATTATGCTTTTTATTTAAAGCTAGAGACAGAGATCTATTAGTTTGTAAAAGAAAATGGATAACTTTTTTGACCGCGTTTGACTGCTGCTGGGAGGAGGCAGAACCCTGGAGCTGAAATTGGACAGTCTGGATACTTCATTGATTTTAGGTGGGTGATAAGGTATGTATGCTCGTTTAAATAATCACTGGATCAAATTTCTGAAGACTATCTTATCTATAATTAGATAATTACTTGCTTCACTTGCGATGAAAACATAAGACAAGTGAGTTTAAACACTCAGTGAAAGTTTCAAACCTGCGCTGGTGTTGGGAGGCAGAAGATCCATCCTACAGACTGAGTTAAGATGGGTGTTTTTGTGTTACTTTGTCCTTATGATTTTAAACAAGGTTGCCATGCAACCAAAGAAATGGTACTTGAAAAGAAAGAAGAGAGAACGGAAGGAAGAAGGGAGGAAGGGAGGGAAGGAAGGAAGGAAGAATAAAAGGAAAAATACTTTTTTATTAATTTAATTCCTCAGTTAATATTTATTGAGCACTTTCTACGTCCCAAGCAGTACACTAAGTGCTCATTTTGCCAACTAGCCCAATACCATCTAACATCACTCCAACCTCCCTCCTCGCTGTTGTTGTTGTTAGGTGCCATCAAGTTTGTTCTGACTCATAGTGACCCTGTGTATGACAGAATGAAATGTTGCTCGGTCCTGTGCCATCCTCACTATAGAAGGTATGCTTGCGCCCATTGTTGCAGCCACTGTGCCAATCCATCTCATTGAGGGTTTTTCTCTTTTTCGCTGACGCTCTGCTTCACTGTTTTACAACTACCAAATCCTGGACCCTGGAAAATGTCCCTTGAACCAATTCAGGTTTTCCTTTCTGTTTGCACTAGTCTTCTGGGTAATCCAAGGAGCGCTGATGACACGTTGATTAAGGTGCTTGGCTGCTAACTGAAAGGTTGGTGGTTCAAACCTACCAGCCACTCTGAGGAAGAAAGATGTGGCAGTCTGCTTCTGTAAAGATTACATTCTTGGAAACCCTATGGGGCAGTTCTGCTCTGTTCTATAGGCCACTATGAGTTGGAATTGACTCGCAGTGGGTTTTGTTTTTTAGTTTTCTAGGTAATTCTGCTCCTCTTTCTGGTTAATCATCGATCTAATCAGCCCTGAGACCCTAGTGTTAAGTTGCTTAAATGGTGCGTTGTTACCGAGTGTGCCCATCCATTCTGTGAGTGGGATTGTACGTTTCTGGTTGCAGTTTCTCTGCTTCCACAGGACCTAATAGGACCTGTGAGTCATCAGAACCCTTATCATAATGAACTGAAAATGGATTTCCTCTAGCTCTCTATACTTGTTAAGCAAAGTAAACTCTTTTTTTGAAACCAGTACTGTATACTTCTTAGTTGACACTTTTATTATCACTAAGCTATCAAAATGAAAAGAATTAGAGATGAATGGTTTAGAGGGAGGATGTTTCCCCTTATGCAACTTGCCTTTCAGTGTACATGTTTGCCTTGGAATGCCCTGAGCACAAGTGGGCACTAAGCAGGGAAGAATTCCATATTTTTACATGCTGATTTCCTTGACCATGTGGTTGACAGTGCTAGAAGCAGTATAAAAGACAAAACAAAACAAAAAGCAAACAAAAACAACCCACCAGTTGCTGATGAGTTGATTTTGACTCATGGCAACCCCATGTGTGTCAGAGTGGAACTGTGTTCCACAGGGTTTTTAATGGCTGATTTTTCAGAAGTAGACTGCCAGGTCTTTCTTCCAGTGTGCCACAGGGGAGACTTGACCCTCTAGCCTTTGGGTTAATAACTGAATGCATTAACCATTTGTGGTATGGCCTCTCTAATTGCCAAAATGGACAGATTTTTAAATTTTCTTTCAGCAGCAAACATTTCTTAGGACTCTCAGAAATTTTTATGGTCTTTGGTTAGATTAAAAATAAGATTATAACGTTATGTATTTTCACATTTTCATTCTGACCTGTGGCTTTGAGGGGAATTCTAAATCTGACTGTAATTTCTCAATTACTTGTATCTGATGATAGCCTGAAACCAGAACTAAAAGAGGAAAGAAATAGAGAATAATTTTCCCTATCGAGTAAGCCAAAGTCCTTTGCTGCAACTCTGTAGAAAAATGATTATTTGGTTCCATAATCGTCTGCTAATGTAATCCGGTGTATAAATATTCATCTCTGTTACTGAGACCATGTGTAATATTTATAACTTTAAGTTTAACAAATGTATCTAATCTATGGCGCTCTGGTGGTGCAGTGGTTAAGAGCTACAGCTGGTAACCAAAAGGTCGGCAGTTCAAATCCACCAGACGCTTCTTGGAAACCCTGTGGGGCAGTTCTACTCTGTCCTGTAGGGGTGCTATGAGTCAGATGGCAATGGGTTTGGTTTAGGTTCTTATCTATGAGCTGAGTTCTCTGGAAATGGGGGCCTTTCTGTAGCACAATCTTCCTAAACCAAACTAAACCTGCTGCCGTCAAGTAGATTCCAACTCATGTGACCCCATGTGTTACAGAGTATAATTGTACCATAGAGTTTTCTTGGCTGTAATCTTTATGGGAGCAGATTGCCAGGTCTTTCTTCTGCTGTGGCTGGGTAGGTTCAAATCACCATATGTTAGTTTAGTAGTTGAGTGAAAACTGTTTGCAACACCAGGGACCTCTTGCATGATCAATTGTCCAATAAAGTTCTAAAAGAATGAAGTTGCTCAGGAGAACAGGGATCTGGCTTATGTATTTTTGTAGCTGCCATAACTCTTTTGTGGCATGCCCAACTTTTGAGCCCCATAGTTAATTTATGTAGAGTTAATAATCCCTCCATGGGCCTTTTTTTCAGTTTAGTTACTCTTTTTTTTTGTTTTTATTGTACTGTTAGATGAAGGTTTACAGAACAAACCAGCTTCTCATTAAAGAGTTATACACATATTGTTTTATGACTTTGGTTAACAACCCCATGACATGTCAATACTCTCCCTTCTTGACCTTGGGTTCGCTATTACCAGCTTTCCTGTCCCCTCCTGCCTTCTAGTCCTTGCCCCTGAACTGGTGTGCCCCTTTAGTCTCATTTTGTCCTACGGGCCTGTCTAATCTTTGGCTGAAGGGTGAACCTCAGGAGTGACTTCATTACTGAGCTAAACGGGTGTTGAGGGGCCATACTATCAGGGTTTCTCCAGTCTCTGTCAGGCCAGTAAGTCTGGTCTTCTTTTGAATTAGAATTTTGTTCTACATTTTTCTCCAGCTCTGTCCGGGACCCTCTATTGTGATCCCTGCCAGGGCAGTCAGTGTGGTAGCCAGGCACCATCTAGTTGTACTGGACTCAGTCTGGTGAAGGCCGTGGTAGTTGTGGGCTATTAGTTCTTTGGACTAATCTTTCCTTTGTGTCTTAGTTTTCTTCATTTTCCCTTGCTCTTGAAGGAGAGAGACCAGTGGGGTACCTTAGATGGCCGCTCACAGGATTTTAAGACCCTAGACGCTACTCACCAAAGTAGAATATAGAACATTTTCTTTATAAACTATTTTATGCTAATTGTGCTAGATGTTCCCTGAGACCATGGTCCCCACAGAACCTCAGCCCAGTAATTTGGTCCCTAAGAGAGTCTGGATTTGTCCATGGAGCTTCCGTGGCCTTACCCTGAAGAAGTTGTGCTGGCTTCACTAGTATCGTGTACTGTCTTACTCTTCACCGAAGTTACCACTTATCTATTGTCTATTGAGTGTTTCTCCATCCCCACCCCTTCCCTCCCTCATAACTATGAAAGATTGTTTCTTTATGTGTGTAAACATTTTCATGAGTTTTTACAGTAGTGGTCTCATACAATATTTGTCCTTTTCTGATTGAATTACTTCACTTAGCATAATGCCCTCCAGATTCATCCATGTTGTGAGATGCTTTGCAAATTCATCATTGTTCTTCATCATTGTGTAGTACTCCATTTTGTGTATGTACCAAAGTTTGTATATCCATTCATCTGTTAATGGGCATCTAGATTGTTTCCATCCTTTTGCAATTGTGAACAATGCTGCAATGAACATGGGTGTGCATATGCATATTCGTGTGATGGCTCTTATATCTGTAGGATATATTCCTAGTAGTAGGATTGCTGGATCATATGGTATTTCTATTTCTAGCTTTCTAAGGAAGCACCTTATCGTTTTCCAGAATGGTTGTACCATTTTGCATTCCCACCAGCCATGCATAAGAATTCCAATATCCCTGTATCTTCTGCAGCATTTGTTATTTTCTGTTTTTTTGATTCATGCCAGTAATGGCAGGGTGAGATGGTATTTCATTGTGGTTTTAATTTGCATTTCTCTAATGGCTAGTGATAGCATTTCCTCATGTGTCTTTTAGCCACTTGAATGTCTTCATTGCTGAAATGTCTGTTCATTTTCTTTGCCTATTTTTTAATGGGATTATTTGTCTTTTTGTTGTTGTAGAGGTGTTGGACTTTCCCATAGATTTTACAGATTAGATCTTTGTCGGATTTGTCATAGCCAGACATTTTTTCCTAGTCTGTAGGTTCTCTTGTGGTGAAATCTTTTTTTTTTTTTTTAAATATTTTATTGTACTTCAGGTGAAGGCTTACAGAACAAATAGTTTCTCATGAAACAGTAGTACACATGTTGTTTTATGACATTGGTTAACAACCCCACAACATATTAACCCTCTAACTTCTCAAATTTTTTTTTTTTTTTTTTTTTTGGTAAAAATACACATAGCCAAAGATACACCATTTCAAAAATTTCTACATATACAGTTCAGTGACATTGACTACGCTCTTCCAATTGTGCTGTTATTCTCACTTAAGATGAAGGCTTACAGAACAAAATAGTTTCACATTTAACAGTTACTACAAATGTTGCCCTGTGACAATGGTTAACAATTTCACAACACATCAACAATATCCTTACTCAACCTTGGGTTCCCAATCATCAGCTTCCTTGTTCCTTTCTGCCTTCTGGCCCTTGTCTCTGGACTCCTGTACCTCGTTAGTCTCATTTGGTTTTACGGGGCTGTCCACTCCCAGGCTGAACAGTGAACCTCGGAGGTAACTTGTGGTGAAATCTTTTGATGAGCATAAGTGTTTAATTTTTAGAAGATTTCAGTTATCTAGCTTATCTCTGGAGTTGGTGTGTTGTTGGTTATGATTTGTATCCTGTTAATGCCATGTATTGGGGCCTCTAGCGTTGATCCTATTTTTTCCTCTATGAACTTTATAGTTTTTGGCTTTGTATTTAGGTCTTTCATGCATTTTGAATTAGTTTTTATGTATGGTGTGAGGTATGAATCCTGTTTCTTTTTTTTGCAAATGGACATCCAGTTTTGCCAGCACCATTTGTTAAAAAACTGTCTGGTCCCCATTTGATGGACTTTGGGCCTTTGTTGAAGATCAGGTGACCACAGATGGATGGATTTACACCTGGGTTCTCGATTTTGTTCCATTGGTCAATGTATCTGTCCTTGTACCAGTGCCAGCCTGTTTTGACTACCGTAGCAGTATAGTAGGTTCTGAGTTCAGGTAGTGGGAGTCCTCCTACTTTATTCTTCTTCTTCAATAGTGCTTTACTTATCAGGCCCTCTTCCCTTTCCATATAAATTAATGATTTGTTTTTCCCATCTCTTTAAAGAGTGTTGTTGGTATATGGATCGGGATTGCACTGTATTTGTAGATTGCTTTGGATAGAATTGTCATTTTCACAATGTTGAGTCTACCTATCCTTGAGCATGGTATGTTTTTCCATTTATGTAGATCTCTTCTGGTTTCTTGAAGTAGTGTTTTGCAGTTTTCTTTGTATAGGTCTTTTACATCCCTGGTTAGATTTATTCCTAAGTATTTTATTTTTTTAGGGGCTATTATAAATGATATTGTTTTCTTGATTTTCTTTTCCTCATTCTCTTTATTGGTGTACAGGAATCCAAGGATTTTTGTATGTTTATCTTGTGTCTTGCTACTTTGCTGAATCTTTCTATTAGTTCCAGTAGTTTTCTCGTGGAGTTTTTTGGGTTTTCTATGTATAATATCATATTATCTGCAAATAGGGACATTTTTACTTCATTACCAACTTGGATGCCCTTTATTTCTTTTTCTTGCCTTATTGCTCTAGCTAGGACTTCTAGCACAATGTTAAATAAGAGATGTGATAAAGGACACCCTTTGAGATGATTACGTGATTCTTTTATTTTATTTATGTGGTGGATTACACTGAATGATTTTCTAATGTTGAACCACCCTTGCATTCCTGTTATGAATCTTACTTTGTCATGGTTTATTATTTTTTTGATATGATACTGAATTCTATTGGCTAGAATTTTGTTAAGAATTTTTACATCTATATTCATGAGAGATATTGGTCTGTAATTTTTTTTTTTTTTTGGTGGTGTCTTTGCCTGGTTTTGGTATCAGGGTTATGCTGGCTTCATAGAATTAATTTGGAAGTGTCACTTCATTTTCTATGTTCTGAAATAGTTTGAGTAGTACTGGTGTAAGCTGTTCTCTGAATGTTTGGTAGAATTCTCCAACGAAGCCATTTGGGCTAGGATTTTTTTTTTTGTTGGTTTTTTTTTTTTTTTAATTACCTTTTCAATCTCTTATTTTGTTATGGGTCTGTTCAGATTTTAACATCAATTTGTGATAATTTGGGTAGGTAGTGTGTTTCTAGAAATTTGTCCATTTCCTCTAGATTTTCAAATTTGTTGGAGTGTAATTTTTCATAATACTCTGTTATAATCTTTTTTAAGTTGGGTCTGTTGTAATGTCCCCATTTCATGTGTAATCAGGTTATTTGCAACTTCTCCTGTTTTTCTTTTGTCACTTTTTCCAGTGGTCTGTTGATTTTGATGATCCTTTCAAAGAACCAACTTTTGGTTTTGTTGATTCTTTCTATTGTTTGTCTATTCTCTATATCATTTATTTCTACTCTGATCCTTATTCTTTCCTTTGTCTGGTGGCTGTAGGCTTCTTTTGCTGTTCTCTTTCTATCTGTTTGAGTTGTGTAGCTAATGATTTGATTTTGTCCCTTTCTTCTTTTTTGATGTGTACATCTATTGCTTTAAGTTGTCCTCCGAGCACTGCCTTTGCTGTGTCCCAAAGGTTTTGGTATGATGTGTTTTCATTCTCATTTGATTCTAGGAATTTTTTTATTCCATCTTTGATTTCTTCTATTAGTCAGTGGTTTTTAAGCAAGGTGTTATTTAGTTTCTATGTAATTGATTTTTTTCCTTGGTCTTCCTGTTGTTAATTTCTACTTTGATGGCATTGTGATCAGAGAAGATACTTTGTATTACCTCAGTGTTTTGGATTTTGTGGAGGGTTGCCTAGTGGCCTAAGATATGGTCTATTCTGGAGAATGTTCCGCGTGCATTGGAAAAGAATGTGTACTTTGCAGCTGTTGGGTGGAGTATTCTATTTATGTTTATGAGTTCAAGTTGGCCAATTGCAGCCCTTAGATCTTCTGTATTTTTGTTGTGTTTCTTTCTAGATGTTCTGTCCTTTACCGAGAGGGTGTGTTGAAGTCCCTTACTATTATAGTGGAACTGTCAATTCCTGTTTTCAGTGCTGTTAAAGTTTATTTTATGTATTTTGGAGCCCTGTCATTGGGTGCATAGATATTTCTTATAGTTATGTCTTCATGATGGATCATCCCTTTAATCATGACATAGTGCCCTTCTTTGTTTTTTATGGTGAATTTTGTTTTAAAGTCTATTTTATATGAGATCAGTACTTCCACTCCTGCTCTTTTTGGTGGCTATTTGCTTAATTTATTTTTTTCCATCCTTTGATTTTTAATACATTTACGTCTTTGTGTCTAAGGTTTGTCTCTTGTAGACAGCATATTGATGGAACTTGTTTTTTTTATCCATTCTGTCACTTTCTGTCTCTTTGTGGGTGCATGTAGGCCATTTACGTTCATTGTAATTATTGACAGGTGTGAGTTTATTGCTTTTGTTTTGTAGTGCTTTTTTTCTTCTGTAGTGCTGATGATTTCTTTGTTCCTTTTACTCTCCTGTGCTGAATTCCTTTTGTTTGTGGATTTTTTTTCATTTCTTTTGTTTTTGTGGCTTTTGTTTTTACCAAGACTTTTCGTGTTCCTTCTTTACTTTGTTGAGTAAGTTTGTTAACTTTCTTTGTGTTTACCTTGAAATTTACCATTATCTCCTTAGGTTTGAATGAGTCTATTATTACTAGTTATTGCCTGGCCTTCCTCTCCATTAGAAAGTTCCATACCTATGCAGTTTATTCCCTCTTTTATTGGTCTGATGTTGCCATTTGCAGATTAATCTCTCTGGTTCCCTGTTGTAAATCTTTGGTTTTGAATAGTCCTTGAGAGTTCATTTCTTAGGTTGGTATCTGGCTGGTGTGATCTTGCGTCCTAGATTTAGGCAGTCATCTGATGTTGTTTGTTTTCAAACCAAAGGACTCCCTTTAATAATTCTTGTAAGTTTGGTTTAGTTTTTACATTTTCCCTTAGTTTCTGTTTATCTGGAAATGTCCTAATTCCACCATTACATTTGAATGAGAGTTTTGCAGGATATGTTATTCTTGATTGGCAACGTTTTTCTTTCAAGGCTTTATATATGACATTTCATTGCCTTCTTACCTGCATGGCTTCTGCTGAGTAATCAGAACTTAGTTTTATTGTTTCCCCTCTGTATGTGACTTTTTGTTTTTTTCAAGCTGCTCTCAAGAGTCTTTCTTTGTCTTTGGTTTTAGTGAGTGTAATTATGATATGCCTTGGTGATTTTCTTTTGAGGTCTATGCTATATGGGGTTTGTTGGGCTTCTTAGATGGTCAGTTTTTCATCTTGTATGATATTAGTGAAGTTTTCTGTCAGAAATTCTTCAATGATCCTCTCTGTGTTTTACATTTTCTCCCCCTGTTCTGGAACTCTGGTCACTCAAAAATTTTTTGCTTTTGTTTGTGTCCTGCATAATTCCCAGGGTTTCTTCATTTTTCTTTCTTCTTTTTTCTGATTTTCCCTCAAACAAAATTGTATCCAAGTGTTTGTTTTCAATTTTGCCAATCCTGTCTTCCATTGTTTCAAAATTGCTCCTCAGGACTTCTATGACACTGTCCATTTCTGAAATGTTGTTTATCTTTTGGATTTCCAATTGTTGTTTTTGTATGATTTCTAGTTGTGAATTTATTTTGGCATTTTGTTCCTGTACTATTTTCCTTAATTCTTCCATTTTTTGTCTGTATTTTCCATGAATTTTTCTATTTTTTCCTCATTTTTATCTGCTTTTTGCTTCAACTGTTGGATAGCTCTGAATATTAGAGATTTGAATTCCCTATCAGGTAGTTCTAGTGCCTTTTCTTGTACTGCAAAGTCATCTGGTGTTTTATTTTGGACGCCAACTGGAACCATCCTGTCCTGTTTTTTTTAATATGTTTTGATCTCATCTGCTGTCTTTGGGACATTCAGTAGTTATTTTCTTCATTTATTGATTGTAGATTTGTTTGTTTCTTCCTGGTTTTTTGTTTTATTTGGTTATGTCTGAGCAGGAGAGCTGTGCATTTTTTGTTTGCTGGTCTGTGGACATGATATTTTTCACCTCCTTGTCCAATGGGCAAGGCCACTCTCTCAGCTATGGTGTAGCAGGGCAGCTCCAGCTGAAGGACAGGGGCTGAGATGGGTTGTTTGTGACACATACTCGGGCCGACAAGGTGAGCCAGGGATCAGTGCAGGGCAGATTCCAGTAGACTGTGCCCGTGCTGCTTGGGAGTGCAATGTTCAGCACACGGTGTGGATAGGCAGGAGGGAGGGGTAAGGGGAGGTTGTGATGTGTGGAGCTAGGGTATGGGAAAGAAGAGAGAGGAGAAACAGGAGTCAAAAAAATATGCTGAGGGAGGTTGTCTTTGGAGTGGAAAGGTGAGAAACTGAGAAATGAAGAAAAAGAAAACGGAAAAATAAATTAAATTAAAAATTAAAAAAAAAGAAAAAATGTCCCCAGGGATCCCGCTAGTGTGGCTGTGCAGACTGGGGAAGCAGCTCCTAATCTGTACTGTACAGCCTGGCTAGAAGGAGTGGAGATGATACACAACACCAGGTATTCAGAAGACAGGAAAAGAAGGTAAGTAGAAAGAGATGAGAAACCGAGAAATGAGGTAAAATAAAAAGGAAAAAAGAAAGGAAACAAAAAAAAAAAAGGAAAAGAAAAATTGATCCCACCAGCATGGGGAAGTAGTTTCCCAGTCAAGAAGTGCTTCACAACCTGTCAAGAAGAAGCAAAGATGGCACATGGAGTCAGGTGTTTGAGAGAAAGGAGGGGAAGGAGGTAAGAAGCAGGGAAGAAATGAAAGAAGCTAAAAAAGGTAACACCAGCAACAAAGAAATGGCACTGAAGAAGCTGGTCTCTGTGGGCAGGGTGAATTCATGCATCACGGAACTGGCACCTCCCATGCTGCTGTCACAGCCCGCTGGGAAGCGGCAGATCAGCCCTCTGGGAAGCAGCAAATTGACCCTCCAGGAAGCCAAGGATCTACCTGCCAAGAAGCTGCAGATCAGCCCCCAGGGAAGCCGCAAGTCAGTTAGCTGGGAAGCAGAGGATTGGCCCGCTGGGAAGCGGCGAAGGTCGAGCAGGGGGAGGCAGGATCGGGGGTGGGAAAGCATGTATTGCTGGTTACTGGGTGCTCTGTCTCCTGGTGGGAGCTCCGTGAATCTGCTTTCCTGTACTCCCTGTCCACCAATCTCTGACAGGAGTCCAAGATGGTGGATCTGTGCTGTGTTAACTGATAGGGGACCTCTGTTCATAATGCTCCTTGCTCTCTGATCTCTGTCAGTTTCTTATTCCATTCGGTGCTTGGTTGAGTTTTTTATCTCTTCATTTGACACTTAGGGTCCCAGGATTGATGTTTGTCTCTGTTTTACTTAGTTTTTGCTGTGGAGGGACAGCATGGTGCTTCTGTATATAGCTTAGTTACTCTTGATGTAGATATTCTTACCTTACTCAAGCCACCCTCTTTTTGCTCTTTCTATCTGCAACAATGGCTTCTCAACACTAGCTACACATTACACTCATTAATGGATCTTTTAAAATAAGAATGCTCAAGACCCCATCTTCAGAGATTTCAATTCAGTTGATTTGTGGTGGGACCCAAGCATCAATATTTTAAAAGATCTCTACTAGAGTTTAGAACCACTCACCAGCAATAATTACTTAGTGTTTGCAAGCTAATTCCATGGTCATCTATTAAGAATGTTGGGAATTTTCACTCTACTGGACCCTTCATATAATGGAGGAACACCTTTTAGGTGAGACCACATTACCACTGGACAATGAATAAGGAAGACCGAAGAAGAATTAATGTCTTTGAATTATGGTGCTGGTGAAGAATATTGAATATACCATGAACTGCCAAAAGAAAGAACAAATCTGTCTTGGAAGAAGTACAGCCAGGATGCTCCTTAGAAGAAAGGATGGCGAGAGTCTCAAAATCTTTAGACATGTTATCAGGAGGGACCAGTCCCTGGAGAAGGACATCATATTTGCTCAAGTAGACTGTCAGCAAAACAGAGGAAGACCCTCTACAAGATGAATTGACACAATGGCTGCAACAATGGGCTCCCGCATAACAACGATCGTGAGGATGGTGCAGGACCAAGCAGTGTTTCATTCTGTTGTACACTGGGTTGCTATGAGTTGGAACTGACTCAACAACACCTAACAACAACAACAACAACAACCCATTACCACCATCATCACTGCCACCAATAAGTAAGAACTACACATTTGAATACTTGGTACATTTCATAGAGGCTGGCAATACTAGGTACTCGGTAAATTTTTACTGACTGAATGACAAATGCCAAGTAATTAAGCAGCATGTGGGAATCAAAGAGGCAGTGCTTGTAGTTCTTACATGTAAAGAAGGTCTTTTCTGAAATTCTGATTCCAAATCTGGGGCTGTAGGATCATAGTCAAAGTCAAGTATCCAATTTTTTACTGTTGAGAATAATTACGGTGTGATGATAGTAAGCCTTTAGCCTCTAGAAAATGGGGACAAACTCAAAGCCAGAGAAATGTGAACAGTATT
The DNA here is from genome assembly GCA_030035585.1 of Dugong dugon. Classification (NCBI taxonomy): domain Eukaryota; kingdom Metazoa; phylum Chordata; class Mammalia; order Sirenia; family Dugongidae; genus Dugong; species Dugong dugon. The sequence continues at coordinate 133,658,855 of CM057462.1, forward strand.
TAATTCTTGGATTTTCAAACATTATAACTGTATCAATCAAATCTTTTCTGCTATAGCCTACAACATCTCTCCATTGAGAAAAAAGACTGGATGCTTTGTAGAATTATCACAATTTTTGCGCATCTTGACTTGAGTGGTAGGGTAGTAGAGAGAGGGAAATAGATAAAGGAGAAGAATTAAGGTGAGGAGGAGAAAGGAAAAGTAAGTGTGGGAAGAAATGTGGAAATAGTTTGAGTAGGCTTTTTGCCTCAAGACAAAAAGAATTGGAATAGGGATTGTTTCTTTACACACAAGCAAAATATTATGTTAGCCTAAAAGACTCTTAAGGATAATTTTGGAACTTCGTGTTTTCATTGACATGCATCTTGCGCCTTTGGCAAATGTTTCTTGGGTTTTTATTTATTTGTTATTTAATCCCCTCTAGCCCTACATGCTCTTCTAAAAGCAGCAATTGTTTTAATTTGGAGGGCAGAATTTCACCAGGAGTTTACCTGAGGGTAGTCCAGAGAATTCTAGTCCCCAAAATGTTCCACATTCAGAAAGACCTCATGGTCAAATAAGCCTGAAATACTGCATATGATAGCCTCATTTTAGATATTCACAATGGATACTAGACCCAAGAATCCTGAAATATAACTTTGTTTAACCTAGCATTCTCTAAAATTTTGAAAGCTGAGAACCCTTTAATGCTTACTAACAGTTTGTAGAGCTAGTGATCTGAATCATACAGGGGGATATTGTGCTAACCTATTATGTCCGCATTACATTTTCCATCCTGTTACCTTGGTTCTATTATTGTGAGCCTTTTTTCATTTGTATTACTGAAGAGCTAAAGAAGAGGTGAAAGAAACTGAAATAGGAAGACAGGTGGAAAAAGGAGGGGGAAAACAAACCAAAACTAAACCCAAATCAGTTGCTGTTGAGTCAGTTCCTACTGAAGACAACTTCATGTGTGTCAGAGTAGAACTGTGCCCCAGACGGTTTTCAATGGCTGTGACTTTTTCTTCTGAGGTGCCTCTGGGTTGATTCAGACTATCAACCTTTCCACTTAATCATTTGTGCTACCCAGGTCACCATGGAAAAAGGAGGAAGGTGTAGCTAAGTCTAGAACCAATACGGTGTTAAAGAAACTTCAACAAAGTATCTTACAGCTGATCAAGGACTTTTCACATATATCATCTAATTTAGGGAGAAGGGAAAAGAAAAAGAGGAAATAGGCTGTCTGGATTACGTTGAGTTTGTGATTACAGGATTCCTACTCTGCTTACAACCAGCTGCAATCTGGTCTTCAGACACACAGCTTGTTCAAAAGAATAAGAATGAATGGAGCTGAGCTTGAGATAATTATTTTTTCAGAAGAGTTAGTACAGAAAAAGAAATGTCAAGTTCTTTATGATGATTTTAGAAAAAATTCTTTGATTCCTCTCTGTGACATAGCTGTGCCCCACATTTCATTTCAGGAAAAACAAAAAATCCTGTTTGAGTAATACTGCCATTCTGTGCAAAAGGTCGGCAGTTTGAATCCACCAGCCATTCTTTGGAAACTCTGTGGGGTAGCTCTACTCTGTCCTATAGGGTCACTAAGAGTCAGAATTGACTCTGTGGCAACAGGTTAGGAGCCCTGGTGGCACAGTGGTTAAGAGCTTGGCTGCTAACCAAAAGGTCAGCGGTTTGAAACCACCATCTACTCCTTGGAAACCCTATGGGGCAGTTCTACTCTGTCCTATAGGGTCGCTATGAGTCAGAATCGACTTGACTGCAAGGGGTTTGTTTTTTTTTTTTGGCTTCTCAGCTATGTTGTTACCTACTATAAAATTTTATATAACTAAATTCAACTAACTAGCATCCTCTGGCTATACCTAGAAGGTTTTTCTTAATTATTCTACATTTAGAAAAGTAAATACCAATAAAAGAAGCTGATGGGAAAAGATGGATGAGAAGGGCAATAACTCCAACAGCATGCATTTATGGTTTCCAGAGTGCTTTCACGTCGAGTATTCAATTTGGTATAGACTGGGCAACTGTAATTATCTTACTTTGTAGATGAAGAAGGTGAAATGATTTTTCAAGATCACATGAGTAAGATAGCCTGAACTTCAGTTTAGTTCTTCTTACTCCAAATTCTATCCTCATTCCAATACATGTGCAGCTTACTTCCCTAGACCTTCTACTTTGACAATAAATTTATATCTAAAATTCATAGAAAAACTATCAGTGAACAAGTAATAGGTAATGATTATTGAAGACTTACTATACTCTGGGCACTGTTAAGTTCTTTACCTAAACTGTCTTATTCAATCCTCACAATTATCCCCCATTCCTTCAATGAGAAGCCAAGTCTGGAGAGATTAGGGGGTCTGGGATTGAGATTCAGGTCTGTTTGACACTGGAGCCCATGCTCCTGGCCACACTGCTGTTTGCATTAGCTTTCTATTGATGCTGTAACAGATTACCACAATCTTAATGTCTTAAAACAATACACATTTATTATCTTACAGTTCTAGGGGTCAAAGTCCAACATGGGCCTCACTGGGCTAAAATCAAGGTGGTGTCAGCAGGGCTAGTTTCTTTCTGGGGGCCTTTTACAGCATCTAGAGGCCACTTGCATTTCTTGTCTCCTGGCCTCGTTTCTCCATATTCAAAGCCAGCAACATTTGGCCAAATTCTTCCCATGCTGCCATGTCTATTCATTCTCTTCTGCTTCCCACTTCCCCTTTAAGAACTTCTGTAGTTACATTGGGCCCACCTGGATAATCCAGGATAATCTTCCTATTTTAAAGTCAACTGATTAACAATCTTTATTCCATCTGCAACCTTAATTTCCCCTTGCCATTTAACCTATTTACAGATTGTAGGGATTAGGATGTAGACCTTGGGGGGTGGGGAGAGATTACCATATCTTCACGCAAATAACTCACACCTTCTACCTTTGTTTGCCAACCACACCCTTCCCCCCAACGAGATATTTTCATAAGTACCACTATGCCAGTTTTCCTTTTTTTTTTTACATGTTGCTGTAAAAAAGTTAGCATAGGGTGCTTATGAAAATACCTCACAGGGGGAGGATGCGGTTGGCAAACAAACGTAGAAGGCACACATTATTTGCATAAAAATATGGTACTCTGGCATACTGTTCTTTCTTCCTTTCATAGATAGGAAGACTCAGTGAGGTTTTGAATACAGTACTATGTTTACTTAGTAGAAAATGTTAACAGAGTATTTTAGAAAGACTTTCAAAAGTAAAGATGTAAACCAAAATGACTTTTGGTTAACAAGGAAGAAACTAGAAAATATGATTTTAATAAAACAACTTGAATTTACATAGTTCTGTGCAGTCTAGAAAGTATTTTCACACGTATCTGATCCTCACAGATAACCTATGAGGTAACTGCTAAGACCTGACAGTTAATTGACCCTCCCTCCTGCCTTCCTTTCCTTGCTTTTATTTTCTGCTTTGCCCTGTCCCCAACCCCAATACTCAAGTGCTTTTTCTAAAATAAATCATACTGTGCAGGTGTAGTAAAAAAACATAATTTTAACCTAAAATAAATACATTAAAATTTTCCACAGCTTTCTATTACTTTGTAATTTAGTTTTGGGGAACTCTCTGTGGGTGGAATTCTGAGTATATTTGCAGATGACAGGTCCTTGAGCTGGTTTATCTCCTTGATAAGAGGAATATGAGAAGAAGGTAGACATTTTCAGGAGAAGTAAGGGTGAACTTGGTAAAAAGTAGGTGTTTATTTATTTTAAAAAAGGGCATTGAGCACTTACTATATGCCAGGCACTGCTCTAGGCTCTAGAGATACAATAATGAATAAAAGTTCCTATCTAGGGAGTTTGTGTTCTAGAAGAAGTGATAAATAATGGACAAATTAACAAGAAACTATATAATATTTAGTTGTGATAAGTGATATGGAGTCTGGGAACAGCAGTGGGGGAGGGGGAAGTTGCTATTTTATATGGGGTGGCCAGAGAAGACTTCCCTGATAAGATAACATGTGAACAGAGACCTGAAGGAAGTAAGAGATACCAATATCAGTTGCTGTGGGGTCATTGCCAACTCATGGCGATCTCCTGTGTGTTAAAATATAACGGTGCTCCGAAGGGTTTTCAAAGGCTGATTTTTCAGAAGTAGATCACCAGGCCTTTCTTCTAAGGCTCCTCTGGCTGGACTGGAGCCTCCAACCTTTTGGTTAACAGCTGAATGCTTAACCGTTTTTACCACCCAGGGACTCCAGAGATGTTAAGTAGGCAGTTGGATATATAAGGCTGGACTTTAAAGCTGGGACTATTAGTTGGGAGTCATCATAGAACTGATCCTGGTGTGCCTCCAAATTTAGAGGTGGCAGAAGGAGGCGTCAGTGAGATAGGGAGAGGATTGAAAGAGAATGACAACCTAGGCATCACATTTCCTGAAGGAGAGAGTGAACAACTATATCAAAGGCAGTCAGTAGGCAGAAAAGCATAGAACTGAAAATTGACCTTTGGATCAAGCAGCATAGAGGTCTCTGATGAGTTGGAAAAGAGTTTTGACAATGGCCTGATGAAGAGGAAACTGATTGCAGTGAGCTCAAGGACGATGGGAGCAAAGGAAGTAAAGACATCCAGTGTAAAACTAAACTAAACCCATTGTTGCTGAGTTGATTCCAACTCACAGCAACCCTATGGGACAGAACAGAACTGTCCAGCAGGGTTTCCAAGGGCGTAATGTTTACAGAAGCAGACTGCCACATCTTTCTTCCACAGAGCTACTGCCTTTTTAAAGAAGTATATTCTATACAGGGGGCAGTAAAATGGAGCAGTAGCGGAGGAAGGAGATCATGGGTGAAGGGAGGTTTATTTTAAAGATGGGAGAAATAACAGCTTGTAAGCTGATAGGAAAGAATTAACAGAAAGGGGAAGGTGATGATGCAGGAGGCAGGACAACAGCTGAACAGTAGCTTTGAGTAGGTGAGAATGCCCGGGGACGCAGTGTAGGACCATGGACAGTGACAAACGTCAAGGCGGAGGATGTAGGTGTAGGTGCATATAGATTGGCAGATGTTGTGGAGACATATGGTACTTCTGAGAACTTGCAGTATCTCAGTGAAGTAAGATGCAAGGTCTTCAGCTGAAAGTGAAAAGACGGGGGAAGTTACGAGGCGTTTGAAGAAAGCCAAGTAACCTGTAGGAGAGTGGGGAAGGGAGTACCCTAAGGAAATGCTGGTAGGTTTGCTGGTCATGAATTTCAGCCTGGTTCTGTGTTTTTCTCCAGCTCCCCCAGATGTAGGAGGTTAAAAACCAATCCTAATAATTTGGGCTGGAATATGTTAAAATCTATAAAAATATTGTCTTTCTCTGGATCACAATAAAGTGCTGTGAGTGAAGCCTTTAAGGCAGTCTGCCCTCTGTAGCATTTGCATTCTTGACAGTAGGAGAAATCCTTTCCCAACACATGAAGATTTAGCAGGAGAATTTCAGATTCAGTAATAACCATGGTGGGGAAATATTTTGGGGGAGTGAGTCCAATTGCTGTTCCTCAAATAACAGCATATTGTTAACAACCGATGCATGAATTTGGACCCTTATGAATAAGCACTTGTAATACGAGATATCTACTTCTGACAGAGGCTATTACATCGGCATAAGCATGCCACTTAACTGCTCTAGGAACAAGAGAAAAATAGGACAGGGAAGGTTTAAGAGGGTAGGATGCTTGTAAATCTTTGTTACTGTGCTGTGGTTGTCTTTTAAATCCATGACTCATTTTCAGGGTTTCTAACCAGAGTAAATGATAAACATCACAAGGAATCCTAATATTTTTCCTTTGTAGTCTTATGGGTGATTATTAGGCTGCTAAATTTTAACACCTTTGGAAAATGAGAGCGTAGCAGTGTCCTCGTGAGATGCTAACTCTGGTCACCCCCTTCCATTTAATAAAGACAAGGATGATGTCTTCCTTTCTCCTAAATGGCAGATCTAACCTTATAATCTGTCATAGCTCTGCTAAAGCAAGACAATTCTGAGATAAATCTTCTGACACATTTTTCCAGACTTCTGGAAAACAGTATGTAAAGAACCAAGAAAGCCTGACATAAAATGAAGGCAGCATACTCTTCTGTCTTTTTCCTTAATTGGAAATGCTGTTTTATATAAGATCTATTTTATTTTCGTGTACTCCAAAGAAGAGCAGGATGGTTTGATTAAACTGGAAAAAATCTTCATTGGTGCTTTAACACTGCCATTCTATGTCAGCACTCATGGTGAGGACATGGTGGCCCCAAGAAAGTTTGAGGGTCATGACAGTGTTTCTGATCCAGGTTACAATGGGAATCTTGAGTACTAACTGGATTAGTCCCAAACAGAGACACAAAGATAAACAGTATAAAATATAATGCAGTTTTACATCTGCAATTTAGTGGGTTCTTTTTTTTTTAACTCACTAAGAGTCACCATCTAGCTTGAATGTCATTTATTTATCCATCCACTCATTAAGCTAACATTTACTAAGTATCTACATGTTACCAGAGTTTATGCTAGATACCAAGAGTATAGAGATTAGGCAGTGATGGTCCTTGCCCACATTTAGCACATAATTTAATCTTCCAGTGTAACCAGTAGATTACTACTACCAGTTACCATCGAATCTATACTGACTCATGGTGACCCTATCTGTGTCAGAATACAACTGTGCTCCATAAGGTTTTTAATAGCTTATTTTTTGAAAGTAGATCACCAGGCCTTTCTTCTGAGGCACCTCTAGGTGGACTGGAACCTCCAGCCTTTTGGTTAGCAGCAGAGTGCGTTAGCTGTTTGCACCACCCAGGGACTCCTCGCCAAGAGATATGTACTGTTTTGATATAGCTACGCAAATCTCCAAGTAATTCTCTTCTCCTGCTTTTTCTTTTGTAAAAGCATCCAGTTTAAATGGGAAAAAATTTTACACAAGTGGTCTGTTGCCAGTTAATCTGGAACACTCGGCCCACTCACTTCATCAAGTACTTCTGTCTACATTCAGGATTGGCGTTTTCTTTTTTTAAAAGTACATCCATGAGACAATTTTCTTTGATTTAATCCTGAGATTGTAGTTTCGTGAGAAGCCTGGTGGTGCAGTGGTTAAGTGCTAGGCTAGTAACCAAAAGGCTGGTGGTTCAAACCCACCAGCTGATCCACAGGGCCAAGATGTGGCAGTCTGCTTCCATAAAGATTACAGCCTCGGAAACCCTGTGGGGTCACTATGAGTCGGAACTGACTTGACAGCAGTGGGTTTTGGGTACTAGAGGACTTACTAGAAGCTGAAGGCTTTTTACCAAACAGCAGGTGAATGGTTCTTAATTCATCCCTGAATTTCAAATACTTTTTATGAGAAGCAAAAATGGAAGGAAAATGATATTCGGCCTTCTTAAAATTAAATAAAATTTCTACTTGGTCACATCTTAATAAATAGAAGCCAGCTAAACCTTATTTCTTTTATCTGCACAAAACGAATGGCATTTCAATCAATAGATCCAACAGCAAAGAGCAAGCCGTAGTACGTAAGTCTGCCAATGTCAAATATAGTAAGTACTCAAGAATACATTGGCAGGGACAAGTTTTGTGCAAATGCTGTTTCGTAAAAAGAAAATCCTCATGGTAATTGTTGGTGACCATGGAGATCATATTCTAAATTAACACTGTACGATTATTGATTTGGAGGTACAAAATGCATTTATTCTAAAAGCTCATTACCTAGCAACCACTGAGGCAGAATTATCCAATCAGAAACAGTCTCTCTCATGGAACTATGGAGGTCAAATTATATGTACTTTTTTTTTTTTTTTGACATTCAAAAATAGGTCTGTATATAATAGAATATTCATGGCCATTTACTTTTCAAACCTGTTCAAAACTAGATTCTTCTATAAAGGATAGGGATGAGCATAAAAAGACTGATTAGTGTGCTTGGGAAACACAAAGATATAAATTACTTGCTATAGGTTAGATAATTTTAATTTTTCTTCCTTTTTCCCCAAGGGGTAGCTTACTTTCTTCCTTCTTTCCCTATATTCTTCATTCTTTCTCTCTCTTTTCAGGACTAACCATGTGTCGTATCTCAGTACTTACATATACAGAGCTATATATACACAACCTCTTCTCAAGTGGCATTTCTTTAAAAATATTTTCTTTCTGAAATATTTTCCTGAGGTAACAATGCTCAGGATCAATCAGGAAATTCCAGCTGGATTTGAAACAAAATGTTCAAATGATCAAAATCCCTTGGATTAATGATTTTATGGGATACAGTTTTTTGTGAGGTTCAAGTCTAAATTTAATTGTTTTATGCATGGAGTTAGTTACCCAAAGGAGAGTATTATTCTTCAATGACAATAAATGCTTGTAGGTGCGGCTTTAACTTAAGCATTTATATGGCTTTAAATTTGCATCGATCATATTTACACTCATATTTCTTCCTATATTTCAATGTGGTAGAAGCAATTTGGTGCCCCTTGTCTTAGGCTGGGTTCTCTAGAGAAGCAAAACCAGTGAAACATATATATATATATGCTATATATATACACATTATATATATGTTATACATATATATGTTATATGTGTGTTTTTATATACACACACACACACACACACACACACACACACATATGTTATATAGATATATATATAGAGAGAGAGAAAGAGAGATTTATCTCAAGGAAATGGCTCGCACAGTTGTAGAGGCTGGCAAGTCCCAAGTCTGTGGGTCAAGCATCAAGCTTCAGGCTGGAGGCTTCTCCTGATTCACGTAGCTGCAGGGGCTGATGAACCCAATATTTACAGGCCAAGCAGCAGGCTGCTGGCTCATGGCTTTGAAGGCTGACGAATCCAGGATTGGCAGGTAAGATGGCAGGCTGCTGGCCCAAGTACCAAGAACTGGAGGTCAGTTGCTAATGAGCCGAATGCAGGGTCCAGAGCAAAAGCCACTGAGTTTTGCCATAAAGTCCACCTGTATTGGATGCAGCCCAAATCCCAAGGAAACGCCCTCTCAACTGATTGGCTACTACAGCAGATCCCATCATGGCGGTGATCATATTATATCAGATCTTATCATGGAAGTGATTACATTATTATACGACTGCCAAGCTACAGCATAACTGCCAGACAACTGAGAATCATGCCCCAGCCAAGTAGATACACAATCTTAACGATCACATCCCTGTAAAAAAATAGTTTTTTTGTTTGTTTGTTTGTTTTAGCAAGGTGAGACACATATCTTTGAAAATCTGTTGTAATAACCGATCTCATTTAAACCTTGGTCAATTTTTTTTCTTGCATACTCAATGAAACAAGAATAAAGTGACCATCCACATTAAAATTAGAAAGGTAAAAATAGTCAAAGCTCATTTTCTCTACATAGTACACTTATATAATTCTTAATGATGTTTGACTAGTTGTGATCATATCTCAGAGGAGGGAGTAGTTACTCACTAAACCAGTTGCCTTGAGTTGATTCCAACTCATGATGACCACATGTATGTCAGAGTAGAATGCTGCTCCATAGGGCTTTCAGTGATTGATTTTTCAGAAGTAGATTGCCAGCCGTTTATTCTGAGGCACTTGTGGGAGGACTCAAACTGCCAACCTTTTGGTTAGAAGCTGAGTATGTTAACTGTTTGCACCACCCAGAGGCTCTGGTCACTCACTAGAAAAAAGTAATTCTACCTTAATGCTTTTTAGGGTAATAATTATGTGAACCATATCTGTAACTATATCCTGAACCCTTAGAAATTGGTCATAAATCTCAAAAGTTTAATTTTTTAAATTTTGTAGATTTGCTTAGCACACCTAATGTTAAAATACCTTGGTTACCAGTGAGTGCCCTAAATAAATGATGAAATGCTTGAAGAATTTGGTTTGACAATTTTGGCCACTGTTATTAAACTGATAAATTTACAACTAAAAAAACAAAACAAAACAAAACCCGTTGCCATCAAGTCGATTCTAACTCATAGTGACCCCTATAGGACAGAGTAGAACTGTCCCATAGGGGCAGCTGGTGGATTCAAACTGCTGACCTTTTGGTCAGCAGCCAAGCTCTTAACCACTGTGCCACCAAGACTCCGAATTTATAACCAAGTAACCAACAAATGAATTCTTAATCCCCAATTCCTATCTTCTGTTAGGAAAAATACAGTCCAAGAGGCTTAATTGAACTGGATTTAAATAATATATATATACACGTACGTAACTAGCAATGCGATGATGTTTATAACTTGGGGTTAAGGTCCTTAGTTGGCATTAGTAATATGTTCCATGATTCATTAACAAATATCTATTGAGTGCCTACTAAGGGCCAGGTATTAGAGATTTAACAGTAAACAAAACAAACAAAATCCCTGCCCTCGTGCTGCTCACATTCCATGATGACTTTAATTACATTACAAACTCAATATTTAATGCGAATTGTGTATAAGGTTGGGCAATGTAACTGGATTTTTTTACTGTACAGGTAAGTATACAGAGAATAAGTGAACAATCCAAGGAATTATGATAAATGTATATGTCTGTGTAATCACCACTGTAATCAAGCTATAGAACATTTCCATCACCCTAGGAAGTTTCCTCACTATCTTTACCCTACTCTACCTAAAGAATCACTTTTCTGATAGCTATCACCAAAGATTGCTTCTTGTTCTTAGACTTGGTATGAATGGATTTATCGACTATGTACTCTTTTGTCTTGCTTCTTTCCCTCAACATAAGGTTTTGAGATTTATTCATGTTCCTATATCAGTAGTTCATTCATTTTCATTGCTGAGCATTATTTCATGCTATGAATATACCACGATTTGTTTATCCATTCAAATGTTGATGGGCATTTGGGTTGTTTCCAGTTTTTGGTTCTTATGAATAAAGCTGCTGTGAACAATCTGGTATAATTCTTTTCCATACAAGTCTGTTGACGGGTACATGTATTATGAATATTTTCTCCTAGACAGTAGCTTGCATTTTCATTTTTTAACCATGCCTTTTGATGAGCAGAAGTTTTTAATTTTGATGAAGTCAATCTATCATTTTTTTTTTTTATGGTTGGTGCTTTTTGGTACTTTTGTCTCTAAGATATCTTTGTCTACTCAAGAGTCACAAAGTTATTGTTTTCCTCTAGAAACTTTAGAGTGTTATCCTTTGCTTTTAGGTCTATGATCCACCTCAGATGAATTATTTTGTAAGGTAGAGGTTAAGATTTATTTTTCTCCCATATATTTATCTAATGATTACTGCACCATTTGTTGCAAAGGTTATCCTTTTCCCATTGAGCTGCCTTGGGGCATTTGTCAAAAATCGATTGACTGTATTATGTTTCTGAGATTGCTATTCTATTCCATTGATCTTTTTTTTTTTAATCTTTATGCAATATCAGACTGTACCTATTGAAATCAGACAATGTCCTCCAAATTTTTTGAACATTGTTTCGGTAATTTTAGTCTCTTTCCACGTAAATTTAAGAATCAACTTTTCCATATCTTTTTTAAAAAGTTCATTGAGATTTTCATTGTAATTGTATTGAATCTAGAGATCAATTTAAGGATTGACGTCTTAATAATATTTAGTCTTCCAACCCATGTACATGGTCTATCTCTCCATTTATTTAGATTTTCTTTTATTTCTCTCAGAAATGATGTATAGTCTTGGATATCTTTTGTTAAATTTATTCCAGATGTTTTATATTTACTGATGCTATTTTAAATAGAATAATTTTCAATTGTTTGCTGCTAATATGTGAAAATTTAATTGATTTTTGTATATTGACCTCATATCCAATGAATTTGTTAAATTTACTCATTAGCTGTAGTCATTGTTTTGTAAATTCCTTAGGATTCTTCATGTTAACATTATGTTGTCTGCAAATAAAGCTGATTTGTATATGACTTTAATTACAACATTATAAACTCAATATTTAATGAGTGGATTTTAATAATCTTATTAGAGAATGAAATGTTACTGAGGTAGACAAATATTAATGATATGAGTATAAAAATGAGCCAGCAAGCCCTGAACCATTATAAGGTTATGTGATGAATCTGAGATTATTTTATTTGTATCTTTTTTTATCTAGACCAGTGCCATTCAATAGAAATACAATGTGAGCCACATATGTAATTTAGAATTTTCTAGTAGCCACATTTTTAAAAGTAAATAAAATTTTAATATTATATTTAGCTCAATATATCCAAAATTATCATTTCCACACACAATCAATACAACCATTATTGAGATATTTATTAGTGTTGTTAATATTAATGACCTTTAATTAATATTAATGAGATAGCCCTTTTTTTGGTATTGTCTTTGAAATCCAGTGTGTATTTTATGCTTACAGCACATCTCATTTTAGACAAGCTACATTTCAAGTGCTCAATAGCCACATGTGACTGATGGCTACCATACTGAGCAGTGAGGATCTCAAGGATAAAAAACGAGGATACGAGCAGAAACCTTGTAGTTGAGTAACTATGTATTTTGTCCTACAAATGCTGAGAAGCTAATAGGATGGCTTTGAAATTTTACTTTCTTAAGCTACATATTGTGATGTCTAACACACTTTTCATTATAAGTACTATTTTAGGAAGGAGATTGCAATGGTTAAGAGCCCAGGCTGTGAAGTTAGATCGCCTATTTTCTTATCCTGCCTCCATCAATTACTGTGTGACCTTGGGCAAGTTCCTTATTCTCTCTTTGTCTTAGTTGCTTCATTTCTAAAATGGGGATAATAATATTATCTGCCACATAGGATTGCTGAGGGTTAAATGAGATAAAATGTGGATTAACTTAAATGAGACCAAACAGTGCCAGACACATAGTAAGTATTCAAGGCATGTTAGCTATAATGAGTATTTCACTTGGTTTTAGTGTGTATGTGTGTGTATTTTTGGAAACAGGTATGTATATTCTGGATGAAAAATTGATCCAGTGGCTGGCAAGTGGTATCCATTTACGTCCTTTTTGATTCGTCTTATAGTTATCCTGAACCACATTTATCAGGTTGATACATTCAAGTTCAATAACTTGGAAGCATGACACTTGGGAGGAGAACTCATGAAGAAAGTGTCTGTGGAACTAACCAAAGAGACTGTTGCCTGGTCAGCCAAGAGAGGTTCTACCTAGGGATCTCAAATTTGCTCTGCATTTGGAAAGGAGTGGACTTTTCAGACATTTTCTATAGATATATTTGCTCTAATTTCTATTTCTGGTCCCAAGCTGCCAGTAACCTCCGCTGGCTCTGCTGACATCTGGCAGCTCTCTGGCTCAGTAACTTAAGTCAAATTACCTTTTTCTCTTGGTTTTAATAACCATTCTCTTCTATTCTCTACCCTGGAAGCCAGAAGGGGAAAAAAAAGAGATGCCCCTCTGAGGCAAAGCCTTAGATTTTTGAAAGAATCTATTTTGGACTCGCTTTAAAATCCATTCATTTTGATGAATATAATCTAGTCTGTGTCTGGAGCCAGCCCAGTATATTGTGAAGATTCTCGGCTTCATTTCAGTTCTCTCAGAGAGACAATAATTCTGCGCTTTGGCAGCATAATGAGATTTATTTGCACAACGTCCACGAGTGTATCTATAGAATGTGCTTGTGGGGGAGAAGGGTTATTCAAGTCCTATCATCTGACTTTCCTGCTTTCAGTAAATGTTTGCTATTTGAGATATTTTTCTATGTATGTGTCTCTTAGAGTTTCTTTGCTTTGTGATGTGTTCTCCTCTTGGGCGGCTGGCAGTGTAAGTGGTTGACAAAAAAAGCTAATAAATCTGAGGTTAATAGGGCCCTAGACAGCAAAGTACATAGAATAAGAAGTCTCACTAGCTGCCAAGTATTGTTGAAGAAGGAACTGTCAACAGAAATTCTGAGTATTGCAATGGGCAGGACAAAGCTCAGAAAAATTCCAGATCAGTTTTCAATTTACTGAAGTAATTTCTCACACCAGCATATACCTCTCCCCTGGGATTTGAAGTTGGGAGAAAGAAGTCAAGGAAAGATACAACTCTCTGCGGGATTTCAGTTTAGCTTGGATTTGGGGGTCGTTCAAGTGCATGGGACACCTGTCAAGGGGCAAAATACACAGGAATGGAGAGTGTTGACTCAGATGATGTTGTTGTTAGTTGCCATTGAGTCAGCTCGGATTCATGGCAACCTCATGCATAACAGAATGAAATGTTGCCTGGTCCTGTGGCATCTTCACCATCATTGGTATGTTTGAGTCCATTGTTTCGATTATTGTGTCAGTTCATCAAATTGAGGGTGTCCTTGTTTTTGCTGACCTTGTACTTTACTGAACGTGATGTCCTTTTCTAGTGATTGGTCTTTCCTGACGACATGTCCAAAGCAAGGGAGTTGACACGTAATGCACCTTAAATGCTTGTATAGAGAAATAGCATGGTGGAACATCATGAATTTTGAATAATTTGCCATTTGTGTTGCTTTTGAAGCTCAGTGATTCAGATTCACTCCTTACCTTCAGGGAAATTGGGTACATTTACCTATTAGCTGGTTGTGGTTGCTCAGCATAGGTGAGGTGGGCCTGTGAGAAGAGATTCTACTTGTGTGGATCCTTAGGCAGAAGCTTGGCTGGATTGTGCTCGGGGTGAGGACAGTGACTGCTGTCATGGTGGTAACCACATTCTATTTTCTCAGTCAGTTCCCCACGTGGGGGGAGGGAGATGTGTAGCTGTGGTTGTGGAGGCAGTTTGCTCATGGAGGGAAGAGTGCTTTTCTCTGAGATCTAAACATAGAATCTATGATAAAAACAAACAAAAACCAAATTGATTCCAACTCAGAGCAACCCTACAGGACAGAGTAAAACTGCTGCATAATGTTTCTAAGGAGCAGCTGGTGTATTCAAATGGTGGACTTTTGGTTAGCAGCCGGACTTTTAACCACTTCGCCATAGGGATACAGAAAAGATTTTCTCAGAGCTTCTAATATGTTGAAAGAATAAGGGGCTGAAACATTGTACATGGAGAAGTGGAATGGGAAGGGTAACTTAAAATGTACATCTGACACAAGAACACACTTATTGAAGAAACTAGGCTGTCTCTGATTTATAACACAGGTATTGGTTTCTCTCAAACTCAAGTAAACTACCTCTTGGAACATATACTTTTCTCCTATTGAAGGAAGAAAAGAATCCCCTTTAAAGGTAATATGTCAGGGATTAGAATAAACTGAGGCTCCCAATTCTAAGTCTGTCAATATTCATTGAGTAGGCATTTTGTGCCAAGTTCATTTCTAAGCATAGCAGGAGAGTTCTAAACAAGCAGGAGTCAAATCTTGCAGCAATCCCATCCAGCAACCACTCATGGAGCCCTACTAGGTGGCCAGATTTTTTCTAGGTACAACTCCAGTGCAGGCGGGGGAGAGTGGACAGAAAGACAGTATTAGATTCCTTGGGGATGACTGTCCAGCCCACATACACTTTCTCTGGTGACTGCCACGTGACCCTGAGAGAGAGAGAGAGTACTTCTGAGGGACTTATCAACCACTAGCTCCTGACGACTCTCCTGCTTCCCATGAAGCCTGGCATGGCTTCTTACCTTTTGAATTTGTTGGAATGCAAGTTTCTTTAGAAACATTTCCAGTTTTTGACTTATGCTAGTTTAAACGAATAGCTGTTTTTTTTTTTTTTTTTCAGAAAGCCAGGCATGTTTATAACTAAACAAAGGAAAATGATTAAGTATAAAATTGAAGTAGAAATAAACCTTTCTGCTCTACTTTCCATCTTCCTGCTGTGTATACGTCTGTGAGCATGTGTTTCTCGATATACATTCTTTGAACTGCTCAATACATGCCTTCTCTTTCTCTTTTCTCCATCTTCGTGCTCTTTCTAATTTTATCTGATTTCATGGTCCTAAAAATAATACTGGAGCCTTGGTGGTGCAGCGGTTAAGAGCTCGGCTGCTAACCAGAAGGTTGGCAATTTGAATCTACCAGCTGCTCCTTGGAAACCCTATGGGGCAGTTCTACTCTGTCCTATTGGGTCGCTATGAATCGACGTCGACTCGAAGGCAACAGGTTTTGTTTTTTTGGGTTTAATAATGATGTCAGTGTAGATAAGCCCCAATCTTCATCTTAAATCCTGACTCTTTTCTAACTACCTACTTGATGCCCATATCAGGACATCCTTCTACCAGTTTAGGCTCAGCATATCCAGAAATATTTTATATTTCTTGTTCTCATGTTCTTATCCTCCCATCACCCAGAGTAGAAAGCTCAAAGCCTCTATTCCCTTACATTCCTGGAGTCCCTGGGTGGTGCAAACAGTTAAGCACTTGAATACTAACCAAAGGTGCCTCAGAAGAAAGACCTGGTGATTTGCTTCCAAAAGGTCACAGCCTTGAAAACTCTATGGAGTGTAGTTCTACTCTGCACACATGCCATGAGTCGAAATTGACTCAATGGTAACTGGTGGTTTTTATGTTTCTAGCCCCCATTCCCATAACATCAAGTGCTAAACCCAATCCATTCTATGTGTGTTTCGGTCTCCAGCATCCTTTTCCTACTCTCCAACTCCCTGGCCACTCTCCTACTTTAGGATCCTTTCTAGAATGTTGTAGTAACCTCTCAACTGTTCTCTCTACTTTCAGTTTCTTTCTTTCTTTTTTAAACCTTGAATCCAACCTATCTACAACTGCAAGGTTAATTTTCCTAAAGCACACTTCTGATTATGTCTTTGTCCTGCTCAAGAATTACCATTGGCTTCCTAGTGACTATTGCAAAAATAAATTGAAATTCGTCGGCTTGCCTTTCCAAAATTGTGTCCAGCCTTACTTTTCTAAACTTCTTCTCTCAGTTCTGCCTTTTATTCACTCTATAGTATGGTTAAGATAGAACTATTCACTATATGACAGGAACAGCTATCTGTTTCTGACTTGGGTAGTGTATTAGTTAGTACCAAATTGATACAGTGTTTCTCATATAAATCATAGCCTTTTCTATCCATTTCAATCTCTATATGTGCAAATCCTACCTATTTGAATCCGGTCAAATTCTACATCTTTAACATATCTTTCTGATTCCTGTTGCTCACCTCATCCCTCTTTTACTCCTCCTTTTCAGACTTACCTACCATGGTAAGTAATGCCTTTCTTCTTGAACTTCCCATACCATTATAAGCATTTACATATGCTAGCTCCTTCAGTCCTATCCATAACTCCATGCTGTACCTTTTTTTTTTTGCACGAACGAATGCCTTCTTCATTTGTTTTCTGGCGTGCCCTCCTCCCATGAGGTATTTTTGTAAGCCCGCTATGCTAATTTTTTTTTTTTTTTTTTACAGCAACGTGTAAGGGGACTGGCATGGCTGCACTTGTGAGGGTACCTCGTAGGAGGGAGGGTGTGAACCCAAAAGGAGCACGTTATTTGAGTAAAAATACAATTGTTATTTTACAGATGAGGAGACTAAGGCGTAATGGTTACATAACTTTTCCAAGGTCATGCTGTTAGTAAATAAAAGATCCAGGATTCAAACCTAGACATCTGGTCCCAGGGTCCATGTTTTTTAACCTTATTCTATAATGTTTAAATATCTTTAGTGCTTTATATCTAGTACTAAGGAAAGACGTTTATGGAAACTGCCTTTTGTACTATTTCTTGAGTGTAGATCACCTGTCTGATTTTCTTTGGCTCTCCCACATTGCCTAGCAAAGAGTTTTGCATATTCCAGAAACTCATTAAACACTAGATAAAGGGTCAATTCTCTTATTTTGTTACTGCATCACTTTTTGCAGTTTAGTTGTTCCTAAATATAACCAAACAGCATATTAGCTGATAGTCAATATGTTGGTTTATCAAAACCCTTAAGACCAGAGTAAGCCTTCTCCTTCACATCTTCATGCCACTTCTCATCTCCTCCTGGCCAAAGAAGGGAATAGAATTGGTTTCACATGACAAATTTGTTGGTTGCTTTTAAACAACTTAATAATCTCCAGGATTTTGCAAATTGATCTTTTTCTTAATGAATTGCCCAAGAATCTTTCAGGCTTAAGAGTTAGACCAACTGCTCCATAATTCATGAGTTAGTACTTGTGTGCTTCTTTTAGTGCAGGATGAACTGATTAATTTTTTGGACATTTTGGCAAATCTGATCTGGATGACTAAGTCCCTGGTCTGTTTTAAATCCTATTTCTTAAGTCCTCTGGTAGGAATTATATTATGTCTCTGACAATAGTAGCCTTTGTAATGAGAACTGAAACAAAACAGGCATTAAGCATGTCCATGTTAAGTAACAATTATTCATTACTATGTTGAGTGTCTACCCTTCGCTTTGACTGTAGTTGAAATATGTTTTCTGGTTGCTAAATGTTACACCCCTCTTGCTAATCTGATTTTGCTTATCAGAGGTGTATGCATAGTTTGAAGATTTGGATGATAGAATTTGGATTCATTTATTTTTTGAAGGTTAAAGTTTAGGGATTATTTATTATAGTAGCACACCCATACAATCATGACCTTTACCTTGCTCATGAAGAAAGCTGGTCACACAGACAACAATCTACTTAATCTTGCTTTATCATGCCATGTAAATGCCTGGGGAAAATTTCTGAAGCTCATGATGTGTTCAAAACAAACTTATCCTACAGGAGATTAAGACATTTCCCTCTTTCCTGAGAACTGTAGCTCTAACAACTTTAAAATGAGATATTTATTTCTTCATTCATCCATTTATTTCAGTAAATATTTATTGACATCCTTTCATGTGCCTGGTCAAGGGCTAGGCTAGAAGGAGCCTACAAAGACGAATAAGAGCTAATTCCTGCCTTCCGGTTCAGTCAGATAGGGAGGGGAGGGCAGTCAAGTTATGTAGCAACAAAATAATGAGTATTTTTAGAGGAAAGAGTAATTGACTTCCTAGGGGACTCAGAAAAGGCTTCTCAATTGGGGAGAATGTCGAACCAGGCCTTGATGGCTAAATATGGGTATGAGAGACAGAGAAGGGAGAGGAAGAAGAGTTTGGGTATGAGAGAAAGATAGAGGAATGAGGATGAAAAGGAGAGTCGGGTTTTGATGGGGTAGGGTTTGGTGTGGTTTTCTAAAGGAATTCGTTTACATTCTGAAGGTTATGGAGGGGATCTGAAGGCTTTGAAACATGGAAGAGACACGCTCAGATTTGTTTATAGGACGATAACTTTGGTGTCAGGTAGAAGGCAATTTGGAGGGAGGATAATGGAAAGCTGCCTATAAATACTTAACACCATTGCTAAGACTTTGATTTTGCAAAGATGTCTACATAAAACACTCAACCCTCAAGGAGAGAGGTATTTTATTTCTATGGATTGTATACTGATAATCATTAATGATTTATTTTCCCTATAGCAAAGGAATTAGCTATGGCATGACTTTTACTGCTGTCTGAGTACAGAACTACTGTTATTTTCCCTAACCACTGCCTGTATCTGAAATTCAACCCAAACCCTTGACATTGAAGCTAGTTCATGTTCATTTGTGAACTGTTGCACAGCAGGCTTCAAATAAACCTTTTATGCACATTTGTCAGGAAAATGGCCTTAAAAGTAATTGTTGAGCCCAAACTTTCTCTACTGATTAAAGCAGAATCATATTTTATTTAAGAGGTTATGAAACTGATTATGGGGCTTGGAATACTGTAGAGCTGATGGCAATGGTGGCTGCAGGCCTGACACAGAGCCTCACATCCAGTGAAGGGCCAAGATGTTAATTGATGGCGGTGGTGATGACTGTGATACAGCAATATGAATGAGTCTTGGAACAATTAACTGTCTCGAACACTTGGGTTTGCATATGTGTGTATTTTTGTTTCTTTGTTTTTTAAGTTAATTCTAGAATCTGACACAACATTTTACAAGAAGCAAAAGTCCACGGAAACAAATGTTTCCTCTAATTTTGAAGAACTGTACTTTTTACACTTCAAGTCTCAGATCCCATATTAGTGAAAAAGAATCTTGCTACTCAGGGGGTATTTGAATAGCCTGCTAGGTTCAAGTGAAAACTGGGTATATTATGGGGTCAGGAAGAGTAATAAGAACACACAGACACACAAAAACAGACACAGAGTCCATCTTTAAGGTCTTTTGTACGAATGGGTTTTTTTAAGTGTCAAAAATATTATGAATATATGTGAACAGAAAGACAAACATGCCCACAGTGAATTAAAACTCTTTAAAAAATCATGATGTCATGATGTGTGGCTGGATCACTCAACCCAGAAAGAAGTGGAAAAAATTTTACAGGTACAAGCTATGATCATTCTGGTGTCAAGGGGTGGTGGCGGGGGCGGGGTGGGGGGAGAGTAATGACAAGCTATCATTTACGAAGGCCAGAGCTACTAGAGATATGATAAAGTAGGAGTCCATCTTCCTAAATTCAAGACATGGCTCTGCCACATATGGGCTCTGGGACTGGGGGAGATTCACTTAAGCTCTATGTGCCTTACTTTTCTCCTCTGTAAAATGAGAAAATTCAATTATATGCCCTCTGAGATGCTTCCTCGTTCTAACATTCTTTAATTCTATGAATTGAAGTGACTGTGTGAAGGCCCACAGTTTCAGGGGATTTGATGATGAAGCTGAGCAATGGTTGGCTTTCCAGATGCTGTTGGTGAGTTGCTGTGGCTGTGTTGCTCAGCAGCAATGTGGATGA
The DNA here is from genome assembly GCA_030035585.1 of Dugong dugon. Taxonomy (NCBI): domain Eukaryota; kingdom Metazoa; phylum Chordata; class Mammalia; order Sirenia; family Dugongidae; genus Dugong; species Dugong dugon. Next base: position 133,679,478 of record CM057462.1, read on the forward strand.
GGTGGTGAGGGAAGGGACTTCTCCATGTTCCTTCATGGTTGGAGCAGATCTCCACTACCTCAGTTTCCACCAATTGATGCAATGATTGAATGCAGAGTTTCTGAAATAAGGTTATAGTTGCATATAAAACTGGCCGTACCAAAGATGAAAGAGAAAGAAACAAGATAAGGATATTACAGTACATCTTTGTCAGAGCATCAGGGTAATGTGGTGGTTAAAAGCATTGACTGGCTTTGTAACTTAGGCAAATTACTTAAACTCTCTGAGCCACATTTTCCTCATTGGTAAAACAGGGCTAATAATAGCATCTGTCTCATAGAGTAGGGGAGAAGTGGTGGAATTCTCGTCTTCCACATGGGAGACCTGGGTTTGATTCCCAGCCAATATACCTCATATGCAGCCACAACATGTCTGGGAGTGGAGGCTGGCATATTGCTATGACGCTGACCAGGCTTCAGTGGAGCTTTCAGACCAACACAGAATAGGAAGAAAGGCCTGGTGATCTACTTCTGAAAATCAGCCAGTGGAATCCCTATGGATCACAATGGTCTGATCGCATCATGCATACAGTTGCCATGAGCTGGAGGCTGACTTGATGGCAGCTAACAACAACATCTTACAGAGTAGACTTGAGCATTCAAAGAAATAATAGGAAAATAGAATTGAGTGCTACCAAAGCCAGGCAGTGTTATATGAGCCTTAAGCTTTTCATGTCACTTATTTCTTGAAAGGAGTAGTGGAGGTGTTGAGTAAAGAGGCTGAGACGGTAAAAAGGCACAAAAGAGGAGCACCAGAAACAGTGTTTGTAGTTTTGTAGCTTTGCCTTTAGCAGTTGCTGTTGAGTCTATTCCAGCTCATGACGACCCCATATGTGTCAGAGTAGAACTGTGCTCTGTAGGGTTTTCAAGGATGTGACCTTTTGGAAGCGGATCAACAGGCCTTTCTTTTATGGTGCCTCTGGGTGGGTTCTTCGAATGGCCATCCTTGTGGTTAGTGTTATAGATTGAATTGTGTCCCCCCAAAATGTGTGTCAATTTGGCTAGACTGTGATTCCCAGTATTGTATGATTGTCCACTATTTTGTCATCTGATGGGATTTTCCTATGTGTTGTAAATCTTGCCTCTTCGATGTTAATGAGGTGGGATTAGTGGCAGTTATGTTAATCAGGCAGGACTCAATCCATAAGACTAAGTTGTATCTTAAATCAGTCTCTTTTGAGATATAAAAGAGAGAAGTGAGCAGAGAGACATGGGAACCTCATACCACCAAGAAATAAGAGCCAGAAGAACAGCTTGTCCTTTGGACCCGGGGTCTCTGCGCCAAGAAGCTCCTCAACCAGGGAAGATTGATGACAAAGACCTTCCTCCAGAGCCAAGAGAGAGAGAAAGGCTTCCCTGGAGCTGGCACCCTGAATTCAGACTTCTAACCTCCCAGACTGTGAGAGAATAGGTCTCTCTTTGTTAAAGCCATCCACTTACGGTATTTCTGTTATAGCAGCGCTAGATAACTAAGACAGTTAGTATCCCTGTGCTTAACCGTTTGCACTACTGAGACACTCCTTTGTTCCACATATTTGCCTCAGTTGTTCTCGTAGTTCAGAGGCGCACTGCTGTAGTAGGTGTGCCCCTGAAATTTCCAGAGGGAAATACTGAAGGAAGAGAGAGTTAGTGGAAGGGGATTAGTGGCTAAACATCGACATGGCTTTAGCATTTTGTATTTACACTTGTGAATTCTACTTTAAGATTTTTTCCTCATTTCAGCTTAGTAGAAATAGTTTGCTGTCCTTATGTTCAGTTTAGTAGATTTCTTTTGGAGGAAAAAGAGTGTTTTAAAAATTCACTGTAGTGACCACAGAACAAGTGAATCCTTTATATAAATTCACTTGGATTTTTCCCCTTGAATATTGTAAATGAAATGTAAGAACAAATTAACATCCCTGGGAGAAGCAATGGGCTCCTTTTCTATTACTTTATGTCTACACCTACGTTATTAATTTGTTTTTGGTCTCCACAGAGGTCTGCCTAAGATAAGTTGCATTTAAAGTGAATTAAGGGTCAATAGGAAGACATACGGTAGAACTGAATCAGAAGATTTTTGAAACACTGTGGTGTGTTAAGGAGCCCTGGTGGCACAGTGGTTAAAGTGCTTACCTGGTAACCAAAAGGTTGGCTGTTGGAACCCACCAGCTGCTCTGCGGGAGGAAGATGTGGCTGTCTGCTTCCATAAATATTAAGCCAAAAACCCAAAGCTGTTACCATAGGGTCAATTCCAACTCCTAACATACCTATAGGACAGAGTAGAACTGCCCCATAGGGTTTCCAAGGAGCGCCTGGTGGATTCGAACTGCCAAGTTCTTGTTTAGCTGAGCTCTTAACCACTATAACCACTGCGCCAGCAGGGCTCCATCCGTAAAGATTACCTGCTTGGAAATCCTAGGGGGCAGTTCCACTCTGTCTGATAGGGTCACTACAAGTCAGAACGGACTCGAGGACAGTGTTATCTATAATGACTGTGAAAATCCCTTCCCTTGAGAACTTCGTAAGTAGACTGACTTCCTCCTGTTTATAGTGTTTTCAGTGCAGTCATAGCTAAATGTGCGTGTGTTGTGGCGTGGTATTCAAAGGCTCTTACAGCCCCTTCCAGTCCAATCCTTCAGAGTCTAATACCAAAGGGGAAGGGACCTTCACAAAGAGCCTTTATCATTAGAGCCAACTTAATGACAAAGAGCAATTAAGCATTTCTATGGTGGGTAGTATTCTGTGTCTGTTAGCTATTATTAAACTTACTGAGTTTTTGAAGGGATTTATCTCTTGTTGCCTCTCTTTGCCTTTGGCTCAATAGGGCAATGAAATCGAAATTGCATGCCTGTGACAACATGGGGCGTTGCCACAGGATGAAAGATGTTACCAATTTAGCCTGACGACCACTTCAAAATCAAGAGGAGGAGCAGATGGGCTGGTGTTGGAAAATTCTGCTACTTGCTTAAATGCAAATAACTCATATAATACTAAAGATGGAAAAGCTATTTAAAAAATTATGCAAATGCAATTCAATATTTTATTTCTGTTGGTATGTTTCTTAGACAATAAAGTCATGCCTGTTCTAGAATCAGTCAAAAAGCATTTGTTGAGAGCCTACTATAAATCCATTGCAGTCGAGTCGATTCCAACTCATAGTGACCTTATAAACAAGACAAGTTGCACACATACATATGTTTATATGTGTATAACCATATGTGCATGTATGTATAAAATGTGTGTATGTATCTGTATTCATGTGTTTGTAGAATTATACAATTAGCATGCCTTATATTAGTATTACATGTCTATCACATATTGATAAAATTAAAAGTTAAATTGTGAGGTACTGGCATGTAGGAGGAGCCATGGTGGAGTCATGGTTAAGAAGTTGGCCGCTAACCAAAAGGTTGGCAGTTCAAATCCACCAGCCACTCCCTGGAAATTCTATGGGGCAGTTCTACTCTGTCTTATAGGGTCACTATGAGTAGAATTGACTTGAGGGCAATGGGTTTGATTTGGGTTTTGGGCATGTAGGAAATTGTAACTTACGTAATTTACAATACAGATAGTGTAAAAGAAGATTTTTTTAAAGGAGGTTAATATGAATGGAGCCATCAGGGATGACTTGACTGGGACATGCAGGGGTATAGAGATGAACGGGTAGATGGGAGGAGTAGGGCTGGGTTGACAAACAGCTTGAGCCAAGGTAGAGGCCAGAGTCAGGGCAGCAATAAAGGGATCTGCTTAATGGACACTAGTATCTCTTGATTTGGAATTGTAGGAGATGAAACAAGCTAGGCAAACAGGCCTAAAGAGTTAGACAGAGTTGAGATTAATGAGGCACTTATAGAGGTCTGAACTGGGGATGGCATAAGATTTAATGACTATCATTGTAGGATGAATCTGAACTTGGAAGTGAGATCTAATTAAGAGAAACCTCCAGTACTAGTTTGTGAGGTTAAACCTGTCGCTGTTGAGTTGATTCTGACTTACAGCCAACCCATGTGTGTCAGAGTAAAACTGTGCTCCATAATCTTTGCAATGGCTGACTTTTTGGGAAGTAGATTGCCAGACCTTTCTTCTGAGCTGCCGCTGGGTAGACTTGAACCTCCAACCTTTCAGTTAGCAGCCAAGCACTTAACCATTAACACCATCTGGGGACTCCTTATAAAGTATCTCGTGCTGCTATAACAGAAATACCATGAGTAGATGGCTTTAACAAACAGAAATTTATTTTCTCACAGTCTAAGAGGCTAGAAGTCCAAATTCAGGGTGCCATCTCCAGGCGAAGGCTTTCTCTCTCTGTCGGTTCTGAGGGACGGTCCTTGTCATCATTATCCCCTAGGTCTAAGAGTTTTTCAATGTAGGGACCCTGAGTACAAAGGACATGCCCCGGCTCTTCTTTCTTGGTGGTAGGAGGTCCTTCTCCTCTCTGCTCACTTCTCTCTTTTGTATCTCAAAAGAGATTGACTCAAAATACAGCCTAATCCTGTAGAATGTGTCCTGCCTCATGAACATAACTGCCTCTAATCCTGCCTCATTAACATCATAGAGGTTAGGTTTTATAACACACAGGTAGTTGCATCAGATCACAAAATGGAGCACAGCCACACAATACTGGGAATCATGGCCTTGCCAAGCTGACATATATTTTGGGGGGACACAATTCAATCCATAACATAAAGTTAGGGACTTGCTTAATGGAATTACTTGGAATAATGGGAGATGAGCAGTTGTGCAAAATGCCATAGTGAAGGCAAGCTTTAAGTTTTAAAAATGGGGAGAGATGCAGTTTGGCATAGAAATTGCTGCAAGTTTGGAGACATCATTCATTTATATAACATTTGTTAGCACCAACTCTTTGCTAGGTATACCCAACAGACAAGACCCTGTACTTCTGGAGTTTATAGTCAGAATCATGTCCAAATTTAATACACACTACTATTCAGGTATATAAGCAGAAAAAAAAAAAAAAGCTTCTTTTTCTATAATTTATCTAATTTTCCTTGTGATTCCTTTCCCACTAGGGAAAAGGAAAATATAATCTTGCCAATTAGCGATATCTCAATCTCATCTTGTTTTAACAGTCTTTGTGGGTTAAATTGCAGTCCATGGGTAGTGCAGAGGGTTGAAGTGCTTGGCTGCTAACTGAAAGGTTGGTGGTTTGAGTACACGCCGAGGTGCCTCAGAAGAAAGGCCTGGTGACTTACTTCTGGAAAATCAGCCATTGAAAACTCTGTGGAGCACAGTTCTACTTTGATACTCATGCGGTGACCATGGGTTGGAGCCCACTCAATGGCGAATGATGTGCTAAATCTTCAGTACATTCAGAATTTTCAGTTTCCCATATGGGCAAGTTAAGAGTATTTCTTTTAGATGACTCAATCTTTCAAGCAAATCCTTAGTCTTTCAGATTTTTATTGTCCTTCTTCCTGCTCTTTACTAAAATGGCATCTGTCTGTGAAGTAGTTGTTTAGGTGGCCTTGAGATAGTGGGAGAAAAGGAGGCTGAGAATTCACATGGTCTCTTTTAGATACTGGCTGATCTCTGCTGATAAGGCACAACCAGTCCTGTTTGACTTTTTGGAATGATGGGTGAGATCTATCCCAGAAGTCCATAGTCAAGTCATTTTTATAGTCCTATTTGTCCTGCATCTGTGGAAAAAGAAGATGGAAAAGCTCAATTGCTCATATGCAAGTTCAGGTTGAAGTTGAAGAAAATTAAAACAAGTTCAGTAGAGTCAAAGTACAACCTTGAATATATCCCACCTGAATTTAGAGACACTCTCAAGAGTAGATTTGACCCACTGAACACTAATGACTGAAGACCAGATGAGTTGTGGGATGACATCAAGAACATCATACATGAAGCAAGCAAGAGGTCATTAAAAAGACAGGAAAGAAAGAAAAGACCAAAATGGATGTCAGAAGAGACTCTGAAAGTTACTCTTGAACATCAAGTACCTAAAGTAAAAGGAAGAAATAATGAAGTCAAAGAGCTGAACAGAAGTTTTCAAAAGGTGGCTCAAGAAGACAAAGTAAAGTATTATAATGAAATGTGTAAAGACCTGGAGATAGAAAACCAAAAGGGAAGAACACGGTCGGCATTTCTCAAACTGAAAGAACTGAATAAAAAATTCAGGCCTCGAGTTGCAATACTGAAGGATTCTATGAGGAAAATATTGAATGATATAGGAAGCATCAAAAGAAGATAGAAGGAATACACAGAGTCACTGTACCCAAAAGAATTGGTCAACATTCAGTCATTTCAGAAGATAGCATACGATCAAGAACCAATGGTCCCAAAGGAAGAAGTCCAAGCTGCACTGAAGGCGTTGGTGAAAAACAAGGCTCCAGGAATTGACAGAATACCAACTGAGGTGTTTCAACAAATGGATGCAGCCTGGAGGTGCTCACTCATCTACGCCAAGAATTCGAAAGACAGCTACCTGGTTAACCAACTGGAAGAGATCCATGTTTGTGCCCATTCCAAAGAAAGGTAATGCAACAGAATGCAGAAATTATCGAACAATATCATTAATATCACATAGGTAAAATTTTGCTGAAGATCATTCAAAAGCAGTTGCAGCAGTACATCAACAGGGAACTGCCAGAAATTCAAGCCGGATTCAGAAGAGGATGTGGAACAAGGAATATCATTGCTGTTATCAGATGGATCCTGGCTGAAAGCAGAGAATACCAGAAAGATGTTTACCTGTGTTTTATTAACTATGCAAAGGCATTCGACTGTGTGTATCATTACAAATTATGGATAACACTGTAAAGAATGGGAATTCCAGAACATTTAATTGTGCTCTCAAGGAACCTGTACTTAGGCTAAGAAGCAGTTGTTCCAACAGAACAAGGGGGTGCTGCGTGGTTTAAAGTCAAGAAAGGCGTGTGTCAGGGTTGTATCCTTTTGCCATACTTATTCAATCTGTATGCTGAGCAAATAATCTGAGAAGCTGGACTATATGAAGAAGAATGTGACATCAGGACTGGAGGAAGACTCATTAACAACCTGCAATGTGCAGATGACACAACGTTGCATGCTGAATGTGAAGAGAACTTGAAGCACTTACTGATGAAAATCAGACCACAGCCTTCGCTATGGACTACCCTTCAACATAAAGAAAACAAAAATCCTCACAACTGGACCAATAAGCAACCTCATGATAAATGGAGAAAAGATTGAAGTTGTCAAGGATTTCATTCTACTTGGATCCACAATCAATGCTCATGGAAGCAGCAGTCAGGAAATCAACACGACACTGCATCGGGCAAATCTGCTGCAAAAGACCTTTTCAAAGTGTTAAAAAGCAAAGATGTCACCTTGAAGACTAAGGTGTGCCTGACCCAAGTTATGGTGCTTTCAATCACCTCATATGCATGTGAAAGCTGGACAATGAATAAAGAAGTCTGAAGAGGAATTGACGCCTTTGAATTATGGTGCTGGTGAAGAATACTGAACGTACCATGGACTACCAGAAGAACGCACAAATCTGTCTTGGAAGAAGTACAGTCAGAATGCTCCTTAGAAGCAAGGATGGCAAGACTTTTTCTCACACACTTTGGACGTGTTATCAGGAGGGACCAGTCCCGGAGAAGGACATTATGCTTTGTAAAGTAGAGGGTCAGTGAAAAAGAGGAAAACCCTCAATGAGATGGATTGACACAGGACTGCAACAATGATCTCAAGCATAACAATGACTGGAGGATGGCACAAGACCAGGCAGTATTTCCTTCTGTTGTACATGGGATCGCTACATGTCGGAACCGACTCGAGGCACCTAACAACAATAACAACATTTGTCCTGATCCTAGGCCTATGTTTGTCCACTACCCCTTCCAGCAACTTCAGGCCTGCTCACTGGGGTTACACAGGATCCCCTGCATGCCCCCACATGGCTCTGGGAGGCCAGGAAAACTGTCTCCATCTCTTCAGCTGCCTTCTAAGACCAAGGCTGTACTGTTGCTCCCACAGAACACAGGATGTGGGATGCTCGCAGCCTTCTCAAGCAATGGCTGAGAAAACTTGCCACTGGTCCTCTTCTCTCCCACCTGGCTTTCTTGGGATCTCTCAGACCTGCCTACATCTTTCTATCATTCCTCACACCCTCAAGATTCTACCCCAAAGCAGGAAGGTGAGGACAAATCCATATGATCTCTTAGTCCTTTCTTCTGTTTTCCCTTTCTTACAATTCACTGAGACAAAAAAGCTGGATTTTCCATTTTCTGTGCAGGAACTTCTGTTACCTTTTTTTCTCTCTCTCTCTCTCTTTCTTTTTCTCTTAATTCATCAGTGTTAGTCCAGTGAACTAAAGTGAAAGAGATCTTCACACAACCCTGAGTTAACATATTCTCTCTACCCATTCATACTTTGAAGCATAAACGATAAAGTATAGTTTAAGTGTTTGGAATAAAGCCCCGTAATCTGAACTGCAGATCAAAAAAGTGCTAATAAGTGGCAGTCAATCCATCAGCCAACAAATGGTTTTATTTTCACTCAGTGTGGGTTTCACATTTAAAGGGGAGATGGATAATTAAGACTTCATGTTTCAAAATATTAAATATTGATTTGTAGACATTTAGCAGCAGGCATAAAGCTCTCCTGAGGGATGACAACAACTGTCTAAAAGATTATACAAGATTTTATTTTTCTTGGTAGAATTTAGCATTTATTTCTTATTTAGAAGATGTGAAATGAGAGTTAGTAAAATATTATATCAAGGAAATAGCTCAAAGCTCTGCAAATGGATGTCATGTCTGTGGTGTGTGGCTAGCCGGAGTTAAAATAAAACCAGTTTGCCAGTTTCATATCGGCTTTTGGTTTATTGAAGTGTCAGAAGGTTTATAAGCTCTTCAGCTCAAGTTTTGATTGTTTTATCCAACTACTGTCACTTTTTATCAGTATTAAAGGCAGAAATCAAAGAACAGGCCCAGGGGAGGAGGACTTCCAAATGTTGCTTTTTGCTGTCATGTCTGTAACGCTGATACTCTTTTGACAGGCTCTTTTTCTTGACACCACAGAGTAATTAGAGAGATTTTTATAATAGGCTTCGCCAATTAGTTGATGCATTTTCTGATTAAACACTCCTTTGTCTCAGCCTTAGAGAAACTGCCTAAATGAGTAGGAACTGGAGAATGGACCTATCATGGGGGTTAGAGGGGAGACACCATGGTGAGTACAAGTATCACCAGGGCTCCAAGACCTTGGGTCAGGGATATTGGTCATTGCAGACAATTGGGACAACACTAGGATCTGGCATAATATTCAAACCTCACAGAGGAATTTTGCCATAAATAGACCCCACTATTTGGTTTTCTAGCACCTTAAAGAAATTTGGTGTCTTTCAAAGGTTTACTATACTAATAAGCTCTTTGGGTTGAAGGACTAGCAAAGGTAAAAGAAAAGGCATAAAACTAAGTGAATATGGGGAAACCCACAAGATAGTGTAAAGATTCTGGAAATATCCAACATATAAGATTTATAAAACTTGCAAAATTTCCTAGTGCTGTCATAGGATTCTCACAGATACAATTTGAATTTCATTTTTGTTCATATTATTTAATATGCTTCAATAAAAACAAACATGTTATCAAAAATCCTATGTCATTGAACCAAAGCTAAGAAGTTTCCTGAATACAATCAAACACTTTGAGAGACAGAGTAGCAGGGGTAGGGGTCTGGGGACCATGCTTTCAGGGGACATCTAGGTCAATTGACATAACAAAACTTATTAAGAAAATGTTCTGCATCCTACTTTGGTGAGTGGTGTCTGGGGTCTTAAAAGCTTGCAAGCGGCCATCTAAGATGCATCAATTGGTCCCAACCACCTGGAGTAAAGGAGAATGAAGAACACCAAAGACACAAGGAAAGTATTAGCCCAAGAGACAGAAAGGGCCACATAAACCAGAGACTTCATCAGCCTAAGGCCAGGAGAACTAGATGGTTCCCGGCTACCACCAATGACCGCCCTGACAGGGAATACAACAGAGAGTCCCTGATGGAGCAGGAGAAAGGTGGGGTGCAGAACTCAAATTCTAGTAAGAAGACCAGACTTAATGGTCTGACTGAGACTGGAGAAACCCCAGAAAGCATGACCCCTGGATTCTCTATCAGCCCAGAACTAAAACAATTTCTGAGGCCAACTCTTCAGACAGGGTTTGGACTGGGCTGTGTGACATAAAGTGATACTCATGAATAGTGTGCCTCTTAGCTCAAGTACATACAAGAGACCAAAGGGGCAGCTTCTGTCCGGAGGTGAGATGGGAAGGCAGAGAGGGTTAGGAGCTGGTTGAATGGACATGGGGAATCAGGGGTGGAAAGGAGGAGTGTGCTGTTGCAGTATGGGGTGAACAATTACGGTCACATAACAATGTATGTATAAATTTTTGTATAGGAGACTAACTTTAAAGGTAAACTTCATTTAAACTACAACAATTAAAAAAAAATCCTGTGTCATTAGGTTTGTTGAGTCTAGTTCTTATAATTGATCAGGAAAGAATTATTTTGGCAAAGTAAGGCTGGGTGTTGTCAGGTAGACTTGAGGGACTTGTATCTTGGGTCTGCTCTTCCCCTGGGACTCTAAGGGAAGTTACAACCCTTCTAGGGCCAAAGCTGACAGACCTCTGGTAACTTTATTTCTGCACTCTGCATTTAGCTCAAAGAGTGGCTACCTAACTCTAAGCAGCTTCTCAAACTTCCTTCGACTGTGTGCACCTTGGGTTCTTTATTTCCCACTTTAATATTGAGAAAAAGTGGTAGCAGTTGGATTTAAAAATTCAGAATCCTGATTGAAGTTCTTATAAACTTATTTTCTTCTCCATTGTTGTTAGGTGCTGTCAAGTTGGTTCTGACTCAAAGTGACCCTATGTGTATAAGAGAACAAAACACTGCTCGGTCCTGTGCCATCCTTGTAATCATTGTTATGTTTGAGTCCGTTGCTGCCCCCACTGTGTCAGTCTATCTCATTGAGGGTCTTCCTCTTTTTCACTGACACTTACCAAACATGATGTCCTTCTCCTTGGACTGGTCCCTCCTGATAACATGTCCAAAGTATGTGAGACAAGTGTTGCCATCCTTGCTTCTAAGGAGCATTGTAGCTGTACTTCTTCCAAGATAGACTTGTTTGTTCTTCTGGCAATCCATGGTATGGTCAATATTCTTCACCAACACTGTAATTCAAAGGCATCAATTTTTCTTCAGTTTTCCTTGTTCGTTGTCCAGCTTTCAAATGCATATGAGGCAATTGAAAATACCATGGCTTGAGTCAGGTGCACCTTAGTCCTCAAAGTGACATCTATGCTTTTCAACACTTTAAAAAGATCTTTTGCAGCAGATTTGCCCAGTGCAGTACATCATTTGATTTCTTCACTGCTGCTTCCATGGGCATTGATTGTGGATACAAGTAGAATGAAATCTTGACAATTTCAATCTTTTCTCTGTTTATCATGTTGTTGATTGTTGGTCCAGTTATGAGGATTTTTGTTTTCTTTATGTTGAAGTGTAATCCATACTGAAGGCTGTAGTCTTTGATCTTCATCAGTAAGTGCTTCAAGTCCTCTTTGTTTTCAGCAAGCAAGGTTGTGTCATCTGCATATCGCAAGTTGTTAATGAATCTTCCTCCAATCCTGATGCCTTGTTCTTTTTCATATAGTCCAGCTTCGCAGGTTATTTGCTCAGCATACTGATTGAATAAGTATGGTTTGGGCAAGTTGCTTTAGGCAGTTTCCTCTGCTTCAATCTTAGGCAACAGGAAACTTTCTAAAGCAACTTGCCCAAACCATACTTATTCAATGGTATTCAAGGCAGGTAACATATCCTGTAGGCATAAAATGTGAAGAAAAATGAGCAAGAGCATGAAGCTCTCAAATTGTAGCCATGGTGCTTCCAATGGAGGATTTTCTTGGCTCTTCAAGCCCAGTCGTTGGCTTCCTATTGGTTTTTTTTTTTTTTTAAATCAATTGCTCCATGGGGCTTTAGAATCTCATTAAGGAGGTTGAGAAAGAAGCAAATTTGGTTCAACTTTTTGTGCTGAAAGTTTTCACTCTCTTAATCTGAAGTGCCTGGCACCAGGGCTTTGCTGCTCCTCAGTCATGCTTGGATGGCTGCATTACCTACAATCTATAGCAAAGTGGAAAAAATTAATAAATAGCCTTGTTGTATACGACATTAATTTCTTTAGCAAATATTAGTTCAGGAGCTCCATGTGGGAGATTGGCATGTAGTGTCACAGTTCATTTTAGTTTGTTTATTGTACAGGTATATTCACTTATAGAATAAAAATATTTTTGTATTTCTTATTTAAGAGCCTGAAGTTCATGTGATGCATTTCAGAGCTATCTTTTTTTCTTATAATGAACTGCTTAGAATTAAAAATATATTCTTTTAAAAGCATATCCTTTTATTAGACATTTGAATGCACCACACGGTTTTATCAGCAGTAGCAAGTAGAGGATAGAATAGGAAAGTGACAGAAAATCCATTTGACAGAGAAGATAGGCTTTCTTCATATGTGTATGTGATTGCATGTGTGTGGGTAACATTACAGCAATTGTAACATGAGGTTAGACATCTTTTGGAACCATAATTGCAAATCATGAAATACAATACAGTCTTTAAAATGTGGTCTGTTTTTGGTCACTTGATTATTTCATACCAGTAGCAAGTAGAAAATAGACTGACACAAGAGAATCTACTGCATCAGATTCTAAATTAGGTCTTAAGCTATCTCTCTTGTACAGGTGAGAGGGAATTTAAAAGGCAAGTCATCTGTTTGGAAAAGAAAAGGAGACAACACAGTTGGAAATAAACACTTCTATTTTGTTTTAAACATATATTTTATAAAACAAAGAAGCAGCTGTGGTTTCTGTAAGAGAGTCATTGAGAGTGCATTAAATGAAATATTTAAAGCTGTGAAGTGGAAGTGGGAATTCATACTAATTATCATTGCGTCTAATAATTTAGATAGTATTTCCTAGTACGCAAGAAAATCTCTGACGTACATGATACACCTTCCTATTTGTATTTAGTTAAAAAAAAAAAAAACAAAAACCACAAACCTTTTTCTTTCTGAGACCTTCCAGGAAAGTCTTATTAGACATGCAAATCCCGTCTGATTATCAGGTGATCGCGAAAGTACTTGCCATTTCTACTAAACATTAAATTCTGCAGATAATGCACCCTGAAGAGGGAAAAACCTGGCCCACTTAATAATGTATACTTCATTTAAAGTTCTGAGTATACGCATTCTTCTGGCTATGGCATTTCTCCGAGTCATACTTCTGAGGTATGCAAATCTCTAAGTACATTTTAAATAGAACAACAACCGAACGATACACGCCACAGAATTCATGAGGAGGAAATAGACATATTTCGGCATGGGAGAATATTTATGCATTATTTAACAGCAATAATGTTTGAATTCATACATTATGCAAATGCAGTTATAATCAGGAAAATGAAAGAACTTGGACTGCTGCAACATCCTTAAGCCCACCATTAGGTACCTATTTGTGCATAACATTTAATGCTGCACAATGCCTTAGGATGCTACAGTGTGTCACTCGAAGAGAAAAGTTATCAGAGATTAACTGGGTATAAAATGAAACGTTGATGAACCCCTGATTCCTACCTTGACACTGACTTCTATAAATTTATCCTCAAACAAGTGTAAGGATGTTAATGATAATTAAAATGATCTTGGAATAAAATGCACTTCACTCAAATCCTGCTCCTACTAAAGCTGCTTCATATCGAATCAGATACGGATGACTTCGTCTTTACTTAGGGAATCCTCTGGGTAAAGGTGCCCTGGTGGCACAGTGGTTAAGAGGTAGGCTGCTAACTGAAAGGCTGGCAGTTTGAACCACCCAGCGGCTCCACAGGAAAAATACCTGGTGATCTGTGTCTGTGAAGATTACAGCCTAGAAAATCCTATGGGACAGTTCTACTCAGTTATATTGGGTTGCTATGTGTAAGAAGCACAGTTCTAAGCATTTTACAAGAATTACCTCATTTAACCTCGTAAAAAGGCTGCAAAGTAAACACTAGTATTACTCATGTTACTTGTATTTGAGGAAACTGAACCAGAGAGAGGATGAGTAGTTTGCCCAAGGTCACTTAGTTATTAAAGGGACAGAACCTTGGCTCTGAGTCTAGGCCGTCTGGATCCAGAGTCTATGCTCTTAGCCACTGTTATGGATTGAATTGTGGCTCCCCCAAAATATGTGTTGATATCCTAACCCCTATACCTGTGGATGTAATCCCATTTGGGAATAGGGGTTTTATTTTGCTATCTTAATGAGGCCACATCAGTGTAGAGTATGTCTTAAATCTGATCGGTTCCGAGTTATAAAAAGAGCAGATCAGACACAGGAGCAAGCACAAAAGGGGGGATGGTGGAAAATAGATGCCATGTAAAGATCCCCAAGGAACCGAGGAGAAGACAGTATCCTGGGGCTACAGAAGTTGAGACAAGGATCAGCCCCCAGAGCTGACAGAGAGAGAGAGCTTTCCCCTAGAGCTGGTGCCCTGAGTTTGGACTTTTAGCCTAAATTGTGAGAAAGTAAGTTTCTGTTTTTAAAGCCACACACGTGTGGTACTTCTGTTACAGCAGCACTAGGTAACTAAGAGCCACTATGTCGTATTGTTTATATTTCTATGATAGTTATTTATACCTGCTTTCTTCATTCAGATTGCAAACTCACTGCATTAAAAAGGGTAATGATTGAGCATTTCTTATGTCCTGGGCTCTGTGCCAGGTATGGTGGATACAAAGATGAGAAAGCACAGCCTCTGCTCTCAAGTCCAGCAAAGGCAATAAATGTGAAGTCTGTCCTACAGGGTCACTATGAGTCACAGTCGACTCCCCGGCAAAGGGTTTCATTTGGTTTTTGGTTTAAGACACACATTTGACTAAATGACCCTAAGTAAGAACTGTATGTACCAGTTCTGACTTTAAAAGACAGATTTGGGAACAAATGTACAAATTCAACTTAAAGACAGGCTTAGGAATGGATCTCATTTATAACCAGGGGACTGCCTGTATACTATTTTGAACAAATTTGTAAATAACTTTCAAAGTACTTCTGTAAAACAAAATTCTAATTTTCACTTGAAATCTTAATTTTACCAAGGGCAACAAACATTTTTAATAGTTACTTTCTTTGAAATTGTATGTTCACTTCAATTGTTTTTGAGAAAATGTACCCCAGATACAAAAATTGAGTAACCATCATTTGTCAGTCATTCCGCAAAGTGACTTTTTCAGTTTGCAACTCAAATAATCACACAAGTCCTTTTTCTTGAAAAGTTAACACTTCAACATGCAGTAAAAATGCTTTATGTATACTTCCCATGTTGTCACCTAGATTATTAAAGATTATATTCAAGGTGAGTTTTAATAAAATTAATATTTTACTGTTTCATCAAGGACATTCTTCAGTGAAACTGGCTTTCCCCTTTGATCCCCAGTTATGAGCATGTGGCAGTGAAAAATACAATGATTACATTTAACAGTCGGATATCACTGCCTTGATTTGTGCTAAGGTACCAGAAGTCTTACCCATCATTGCTTTTGCACCATCAGTGCAAATGTTAACACAGTGAAAAAGGCAAATAATGTCTTAGCATTATTATGAAAATAGTTTTGACTTTGCAGATGCCTTGAAAGGCTCTCAGAGACCTCCAAGGTTCCACATCCCATATTTTGAAAACCACTGGTATAGAAAGTACATAAAGAAAAACCTATGGATGAAGGTTGAAAAGAGTATGGAGCAAAGTTGAAAGGCTTGTGGAAAAGCACTTTGCAGGGAGAAAAGCTAACAAATAAAAATAATAGATTGATAGGTAGATATCATATTTTTACAAAAATAACACGGGCCTTCTATGTTTGTTTTCTAGCTGCACCCTGCCCCCACGTGAGGTATTTTCGTAAGTGTGCTATGCTAATTTTATTTTTTTTACAGCAACATGTAAAAAAAAAAATGACATAGCAGCCTTTAGGAAAATACCTTGTGGGGAGAGGGTGTGATTGGCAAACAAAAGTAGAAGGCGTGAATTATTTGCATAGAAATACCGTAGGTAGATAGGTAGAGATGGAGCCCTGGTGGTGCAGTGGTTAAGTATTTGGCTACTAACCAAAAGGTTGGCAGTTCAAATCTACCAGCTACTCCTTGGAAACCCTATGGGGCAGTCCTGCTCTATCCTATAGGGTCTCTATGAGTTGGAATCAACTCGATGGCAATGGTTTTTCTTTTTTAAGTTCAGGTAGATAGATAGCTGCTGTCGAAGTTCAACCATGGCAACCTTATGTACAACATAAGAAACGTTACCCGGTCCTGTGCCGTCCTCACAATCACTGCCATGTCCGAGGCCATTGTTGTGGCTATTCTGCAAACTAATCTCACCGAGGGTCTCCCTCACCCTCACTGGCCCTCTGCTTCACCAAAAATAATGTCCTTCTCTAGCAGTTGATCCCTCCTGATGATGTGTCTAAAGCAAGTGAGTTGACAGTGTTTTTTTGTGATCTCTGAGTTTCCATTGGCTAATTTTCTAAAGTAGATCACCAGGGCTTTCTTCCCAATCTGTCTTAGTCTGGAAGCCCTGCTGAAACCTGTCCATCATAGGTGACCCTGCTGGTATTTGAATACCAGTTGCATAGCTTCCAGCATCACAGCAACCTGTAAGCTACCACCGTATGACAAACTGATGGACGAATGGTGGAATAAAAGTACTCGTATGTTCCTAATAGTGGTTAAGGTGCAGTTACGGCTGCAGACTTCTTGGATGCTCCATACACCAATTCTAGCATTGAGCTGCTCCAGGAATAGGATGTGTGCTTCCTTAGTGTCTTAGTCATCTAGTGCTGCTACAACAGAAATACCACAAGTGGATGCTTCAACAAGCAGATGTTTATTCTCCCACAGTCTAGTAGGCTATAAGTCCAAAATCAGGGCTTCAGCCCCAGAGTAAGACTTTCTTTCTCTGTCGGCTCTGGGGGAAGGTCCTTGTCATCCATCTTACCCTGGTCTAGGAGCTTCTCAGGCACAGGGACCCTGGGTCCAAAGGACACACTGTGCTCCTGGTGCTGTTTTCTTGGTGATATGAAGTCCCCCTGTCTCTCTGCTCCCTTCTCTCTTTTATATCTCAAAAGAGATTGGCTTCAAACACAATCCAATCTTATAGATTGAGTCCTGCCTCATTTACATAAATGGCACTAATCCCATCTCATTAACATCATGGAGATAGGATTTATAACACATAGGAAAATCATATGAGATGACAAAATGGTGGACAATCACAGAATACTGGGAATCTTGGCCTAGCCAAGTTAACAGATATTTGGGGGGGACACTATTCAATCCACAACACTTAGGCAGTCGTTTTTCTAATGGCAAATTTTGTAGTTAGTGTTTTTAACACTCAGCTACCAAGCTGTATTAAATTTTTGAATTTAAAGAAAGAGTGAATGGGAACTGGTAGGGAAGGATTTCACTCATCTAGCTGAAAATAGAGGCTTTTTAAAGTTTCACAAAACAAAAACTTCTTAAAGAGTGAGCTTTTATTGCGAATACATAAGCTTCAGAAAACCCAGGTTCAGAGTGGAATGTTGACAGAGGCAGGAGAAGGCTGTTCTGCAGTAAGTAAAACTAAACCGAAGAGTTGAAAGATGCTTGTTATTCTGTGTTTTCATAACACTGTATTCAAGCTGCTATGGTGGAGGTGCTATTAGCATTTACATTACAAATCTCATTTCTTCTGAGGTCATACCTCAAGCTGAAAATTCACTTCTGGTGGACACTCCTTACCTTTCTGTTGGCCCATGTCACAAACGGAATGCTTCTTGGCTTTATTTTAGTTGTCTAAATATTGTAGGGTTGCCTGGTAATAAATCAACTTTATGCTATCTTTTTTCTTCTATTTATCTCTAGTCATCTTGGAACGCTAAGGGTTTCTTGCATTAGGGTAGAATTTTGTATAATACATAGATCACTGATAAAAAGATAATTTTGTGTTGTGAAACAGGTTAATAAGAAAGAATATTACTAGCCATTCATCTTTCTGCCTCCAAGGCGAAGAATATCTTCCAGAGAGATAGCAGTTGATGTCTTCTTAAAAATGCAGCGGTAATTTCCTTACCAAGATTATTACTGTATGGATAGAAACTTGTGGTAAAAAGTTATCCTTGGTTTCACATTTCATTCATACTTTTTGAATTCCCTGGCATTCCCATTTCTTTAAGCACAGTTAAGGTATATTGTGTAGAATCTTCAGGATGGTCCAATATGCAGTTATTTCTGGGATGAAGTTAAGCATTTGGTGGTGTTTCCTGCCAAGAAATTTTGCAAAGGAAATCACCGTGCTGCAGTACTGCATGAAGGATGTAATCTGCTGGGGTACTGAGAACCAATGAAAATAGGTGCTCTCCACAGAAAAAAACTCACAAAACTAGCCTGAAAAAAACCTGTCCTCTTTGGGTGATAATCATGCTGAAAAAAGGACAAGTAACTATACAGTTTTAGAGAGAAAGATAAAGGAGATCAGGTCTCATGATTCTACCCAGTTGGAAGAAAATACTTTTTTTGGTCTGTAATGTTCTAGACAGCCACATGTGACTTTTTAAATACTAGGGTGATTGAAGGTATTTAGGATCCCTGGTGGTGCAGTGGTTAAACTCCTGGCTGCTAACCAAATGGTCAGTGGTTCGAGCCCACCAGATGCTCTGCAGGAGAAAGATGTGGCAGTCTGCTTCTGTAAACATTACTACTTTGCAAACCCTATGAGGTTGTTCTACTGTGTCCTATAAGGCTGCTATGAGTCAGATTCTACTCACTGGCAATGGGTTTTGTTTGGTTTGAGGGCATTTATGTAATTCTAGACTAGGGATAAAAGGTAAATTAATGGGAGAATTTCTATCAGTACATTCTGTTAAAATACCCAAATGTGTTTCTCAAAATTCTTTTAATTCTATGATTCTCCTTCTGTAAAATTCCAAACAAGATACCTCTAAAGATATCTTGTTTGGAAGTTTACAGAAGGGGAATCCTGAAACTAAAATCACAACATTAAAAGAGGCTTTGGAGATGATCTATTTCTTATCCTTCCTTTCCTGGGTAAAATATATTTTCAGCTCTTTAGGATCATATTAGGCAAGAATGAACCTCTAGGTGGGAAATAGGCCAGAGAACTCCTTGAATTCCTCTTAAGACCTAAGTTTTCATGATTTAATAATAATACGTATAAAAATACTTGCATTGAAATCAAAGCCCTCTATAAAGTCCAGGTATTATTATCATCCTATTGGTTAGATGCTAAAAAGTGAAGTAGTAACAATAAAGCCAGGTCTACACTGGCTGAGAAAAAGTCTGTCTCTCTATAGAGCTTTTCAAGGGAATTGAAAGCAGCTCTAGCCTGCTGACTAGTCTTAATAGGGAGAAGTTGAAAATAGCTTAGAATTTCAAAATCGACACAAAAGCAGTAGAGGTGTCACTTCAATCTCATACGTCTTAAAAATAAAAGAAGAAAAACACCTTGTTCCCTTTGTGGGTCAGAATGAATATGGCCTCAAAGGAGTCCACGGGAAGGAAGAATAGTATTTTTTTATTGATGATGAAGACTGTACCTGTAATCTATTTATAGTATTGAAGCTTTGTTTTTAGAGAGGTAACCCCACCCCCTCCCCACACATTCCAGCTTGAAACATGGCACCAAGAGTTCATCCTGCACAGTTTCATTATTAATGGTGCTATCATTAATGCAAATGTTGACACATTATCTGCACTACCGTTTTCTAGTAAAGAAATCCACAAATAATGCTTGACATCTTGTTTACATAGCAGCTACAGTGTGTATTTTTCACTGTTCTTTATATCTTTACTGCCTATGGGAGCTCCACGTCATTTTGGCCTAGTTTGAAATCTTTTAATATGCAAACCTGAATCAACATCAAAGGACAAATAGCTTCAAAATGATTTTCCACACTAAGAGTCTTGTGCATCTCTAACAAATATTATTATCGCATTGATTACCACACGTTTTTAAGATTCAATGGTTTCATGCTGATTTTTTTTTTGCCCATTAATATGACTTGTAGACTTTCATAATATGTATTTTTGGGCATAATTTTGTTAAGAGTCCTCATTTTCTCTTTTAAATAAATTTTTTAATTAAATGTGTAATTTCTAATATAATCCAGAGTTTTCTAGGATCATGATGTTATTGATACTTCAATTATTTTAAACTATTGTTTGCAATGCAATAAGCAAGGCACTGTGAATCCTTAATGTTAGGATTTCTTCTATATGACTAGAACCATTATATAGTTATTGCGAACTTGCTATCAATTCTGCAAGATTTTAATCAGAGACACTCTTTTAAGAGCTGCACTTCACCATAGGATGCAAACATCTTGGCGCCTAAGAAAAACATTGTAGAGACAATTTGCTAATAGATTTTTCCTTAAGAACAATCCGTTTCTCTTCCAGTTTATTATAGGAAACACTGGCATTTGTCATTTTTCCAATATTTGGAGCTTGCTGCCTTAATAAATGCACATATCAGATGATGCGCTCTCCCCGTCTGATGGGCTGATGGTGTTGGGCAGAAGAAGGTCACAATGATGTTAAATTTGCTGCTGAGCAAAGGATCAAAGTGTAAATGGAATCTTGAAAGCTGGGAAATGTGAGTGTGCCAGTGTAAATAATCTATTAATTATTGACAGCTAAGGGACTGAAAATTCCTATTTAGTCATGACATCTTCATTTTCACACTGACTGAACCATTTCTGGCGTTTTTAAAATTAAACTTTTCTTTTACTACAGATAGGAAAGATTTCAATTTATAGTAAATCTCTGCTGGTGCTTTCCTCTTCTTTTGACATTTTTGTTGGATTTCTGCATATTAAAGCCATATTGGATATGACAAAAGGCAAAAAGGGATCCAAGTGTCAGAAATAGAACAACGGTATTAGGTTTGCCTACATATTACACATTTTAAAATGCTGTTTCTACACTGGGGGGAAACAAAGCCCCAGGAACAAAGTAAGTGATGTTTGAGAAGCTTCAGGCATGTTAGCTATTTGCAGAAGGCAAACGACTCTGAAGGTGCTCACACTTTCGAGACCAGTTTGCAGGTATTGTAGGACTATAGGTCATTTCCCAAACATTCTGAAGTATATCCAAGAATAATATAAACCAAATACAAATGATTTTAGCATCCTTACTGTAAGTTTTTAAAATATAAATTGGGAAATGACATGATGCCATATTATGTTCAATTCTGATGTCTCTACATGTCATTGGAGTTTCTTTTAATATCATTGCCAGCATTGTCTATTTATTTAACTGGAGTAACTGACACTCTGCTCATCACAGTTTCACTGGAGAGAGTATAAATTTAGCCCACAGAAAAGCTTGGTACCATGTCAGAACATTTGAGGACTTCTAAGGCTCAGTGGGTTGGTGGCCCTGACATGTGGGGGGAAACGGGCTTTTATTAACAGCACACTTCCATTGGCGAGGTAATGTACAGACCTTTGATAACTATAAAGGCCCTCTCCTCTAGGCTTCTTAACGATCTGAAAGGTTGAATCAGGTTCCCTGAAGTTTGTGAACCCCTTTTTGTACATTTGGGTCAAGTTTGAAGCCCAAATGGACCAATTTATGTTTTTAGGTTAGCTTTGCTTTGAGTTGAGGAAACATGTTTGAGCCTTCCATTCAACAATCAGACTCGGGGTGTGAATAGTGGTGAACTGTTCTCATGAGCCCCTGCACACCTACACTGCTGTGTTTCCTACTGATGGACTGCTGGTCCGAACTGGCCTTAAAGGATTTGCCACCAGGAGGAGGTCTTTAATGTTTCTCTAGCTTTGATTTCACACTCTCTGCCACTGATCATTTATGATAAACTGGAGCCTTTTGACAAGAGCAATGGCTACTGCCTAGATTTGAAATGACACTATATTGATGCATTTTACAGCTGAAACATACATGACATCCATGATTATTAAAAGAAGTGTTTTAGATAATATGCCCAAGATAGAGAAAGAAAAAAGGAGAGGGAAGAGTTCTCATGGAATACATTTAATTGTAAGGAATTTAATTATATAGCTTGTTCAACGGAAGAAAGAAGACAGGAAAGATAAGGGGAAACACTCTCAAAGGTTAGGCTAACTGCAAACTGTTATTCCTAATAGAATTACATAGTAGGGATGAGTCTTCACTTTGAAAAGATAGTTTTCTTCCTCAAAGAGATGCCATGTGTTGCGTGCTCTACAACAACAGCATCGGAAATGAAGAAATATAGATCCATCCTTATTGGTTATTGCTTCTAACAAGGACTTTGAGCTCAGCCATAGCCTTGGTGGTACTTGAGATGTTCATTCTGTCCAGCAGAGGGCACTAGTAACCAGTGCACTCTAGTCAACACATGCTGGTATTTTCCATGGGATGGATAACCATATTCTCAATACATCACAAACCACAGCAATGAGAAGAATCAGATTTTTTTGCCTGTTTGTTTGTTTCGTTTTGTTTTTGTTGTTATTGTTGTGGTTATCATGACATAATCTCCTTTCTTCATCCTAGTGAATATTTCAAATTCCTATAGCTTCAATGAAATTATCAATATCCAGTTCAAAGCACTTTCTCTATGCCCAGAGTGGGTCTATTAAATCCACACAGACCCTTTCACACTTCTGAACAGAGTGAACATTTTTGACTTTTCTCATGTGAACATTTCTGTTCATTTAAGCAATATTCCAAAGCAAAAGGACAGCAGTTCTAAACACTTGAAATTTATGAATCAATGAAAAAGGTGCTTCAAAACTTTTAAGAATGGTGTCTCTACTACTCTAGTAGAAACGTTTTACTGAGAAGTCACAAAGTTGATTTTACAGACACAGTTCAAAAATTTTAAGGAACCATTTTCTTACATATTTAGATATTATTTAAGTAACCATCTCCTTCATTTCCTTATATATTAAAAAAAAAGTCTGTTGTCATCGAGTCAATTCCAACTCATAGCGACCCTATAGGACAGAGTAGAACTGCCTCATAGGTTTTCCAAGCAGCAGCTGGTGGATTTGAACTGCCGACCTTTTGGTTAGCAGCCGGATGCTTAACCACTGCACCACTAGGGCTCCCCTTATACATTAGGTATGATTTAAGTAAACATCTCCTTACATATTAGGTATTATTTAAATAATCATCTCCTTACATATTTAGATATTAACATTAATTGGTAGTCTGTTGAAGATTTCTGGAGTATAACTACTTGGAGAGTGAAAAATATTTTGAACATATTGCCAAAATATCATTTTTAAATTTTAAACTTAAAAAGATTATGCCCCTTTTCATCATACTGGACAAGAATGTGCAAAAAGGATAAGCAATGAGACTTCATATATATTAACTGTTCTGGAGTAAACTTACCAATAAATAAAATAAACTTACCAGTAGCAAATGTCTCCAGATCACTGACAAGAAAAAGATCCTTACAATATTTCTATTCATTAGTGTCTAAAAATGTTATTGTTGAATGATAGTTAACTAAATATAAATTCTAAGGATAGTGTTATTGAAAAAAAAACTTACAGGATATTTAATATTAACTTTTTATATTTTTATATCTCTGTGTGTTTACATACACATGCGGTTAACATCAGATCTTCGTTATTTTCACTATCTTTTTCTGGAACCTGGAACTTATGGCTGGTTATGTGTGACAGAAAAGAAAAAAGTAAAAGCATAAGTGTAAACTGTATATCATTGAGATGGCTTATATTTTACCATAAAAGTATATCTTTTATGGTTTCCAGTGAAAATATAGAATGTAGCACTGGTCAATCAATTAGAGTTTTGAATGTTACTGATAATTTCTTGTCATTGGTTTATAAATAACATTCATTTTGCCTCCCATCAAAATCATGGCTGGGTGAATGTAGAAAACGTTACATTCAGAAATATGGTAAAACATTATAGGAAGATTTATGCCATTTTGGACCGATTGTTTCAGGTTGCCTGAATTTTTAATACCACTTCCTTTTTTTTTTTTTGTCAGAGAGAACTTTATTTTTGGCTTTCATTCTAGTTCTCACTTCCGAGTTGGTTAGTACAGTTTTCTGCTTTCAAAGCTGACATCTCTTTTCTTTTTAGCATCTGTTACATAAACAGGGTGAATAGCTACAGGATTCCAAAATTGTGAAGGAAGCAGCTAACCCACATATTCCCCACTAGCCAGTGTAACTGACATAATAAAGAAAAATATTAATACCTTTATAATATTTTTGCATATTCATTTTTTTTGATTCTTATACCATCTCTCTGAGAAATATATAATTGTTGCTGGGTGTCATAAAGTCAATTCTGACTCCTAGTGACCCCATGTGACAAAGTAGAACCGTTCCATAGGGCTTTCTAGCCTATAATCTTAATGGGAGCAGATCGCCAGGACTCAAACCCACTGGGTGGGTTTGAACCACCAGTCTTTTTGTTAGCAGCCACGTTCTTAACCACTGCACCACGAGGGCTCCTTGTTAATGATTATTACCTCCCATTTTAAAAATTCTATATACGTCTTTGTATCTTTTAGATATTTAATTTAACTTCTTTTAAATAATGGCAGAAGAGGAGAAATACTCTAGGTAAGAGAATTGTTTTTTCTTTTCTGCTTTCTGGGCTAATCTTAAACCCAAAGGAAAATATTTCATACAACAAGCAGTTTCAGTATAAGGGGGCTACAGAGTATAACGATGTCATCAGGGACTAGGCACTTGCTGCCTTTCTTTCTTTCTTTTTTTTAAATAATATTTTATTGAGTTTTTGGTGAAAGTTTACACAGCAAGTTAGATTCCCATTTGACAGTTTTCACATAAATTGTTACTTGCTGCCTTTCTGGTCCGCCATTTTGTCAGCACGCTGGCTTCATACACCGCTTGTGTCCTCATCCTCGTAAGACGGCTGCCACAATTCCAGGGTTTCCAGTTAACGCTGTCACCCAGCACAGAGTCTAGCACCGGCTCTTACAGATAGCAAAGGCTCAGTTAAGTCTGATGCATTAAATTGGAACTTTTTCATCCGCTGAGCTTCAACGTTGGTTTAATTCTCAGCCTCCACATGGAAGAAAGATAACCCTCCTCCTGCTTCTGAGGTTCAAATACATCATGGAAAAAATAAATAAATAAACTAAGAGTAGAGAGTATAAATAATTTGTTCAGGGATTTTGAGGCACACTTGAAACATGGTGGCCATTTTTTCTGTCGCTAATCCAGTGCTCTGCTCTGGAAAGTGTTTGGGTTGAGACGGCAACGTTTTCACTTATCTATTTGTGCACACTTCTTTGTACATAGAAGGTACTCAATCAGCGTCTGTTAATTTGATTTTAGGCTTACAATGAAATTAAAATGGAGCTCCTTTGGGCTATATTTGGCTTTGCTCTCTCTCTCTCTCTGAGACCTCCCCGTGTTCATTTTAATTATATTCAAGCCAGAATATGAGAAATGTCCAAGACCCAGATAGCTTTTCTTACGTGTTTAACTCTGTGCGACTATCAACAAAGGCGGAGAAGATCGTAATCAGTGGACTCAATCTGCTATTTCAGGCCCAGGCCACATTCTCTGTAATCAATCAGTAGATTAATCCACAAATGGATTTTGAACACCTTCAATGGGATCCATTCTAACCTGCTCCAAAATATGTAAGTGGTAGTTCTTTTTATTGAGGAGCTTTTAATATACTTGGAGAAACCTGTCAAGTACACTTATAAAAACCCATTGCCATCAAGTCAATTCTGACTCCTAGTGACCCTATAGGACAGTGTAGAACTGCCCCACAGGGTTTCTAAACAGTGACTGATAGATTCGAACTGCTGACCTTTTGGTTAGCAGCCGTAGCTCGCTGTTGCTCTTAACCACTGCACCACCAGGGCTCCCAGGTGCTTGCATAACACCTTAAAACTGTCAGGTACACGGAACAATTTTAAGGTGCGATATATGTATCCAGGTGTCCCTGGGTGATGCAATTGGTTACCAGCTTGACTACTAACTGAAACTTTGGCAGTTCGAACCAGCCAGAGGCACTTGGGAAGAAAGCCCTGCTGATCTGTTTCTGAAAAGTCACAGCCTTAAAAACTCTATAAACTGCAGTTCTACTCTGTACACATGGGGTCACCGTGAGCTGGAATTGACTCGACAACAACTGGTTTGGTTTTTATGTATGAAGGAGCCCTGGTGGCCCAACAGTTAAGCACTCAGTTGCTAACTGAAAGCTTGGCGTTTCGAACCTATCCAGTGGCTCTGCGGGTGAAAGGCCTGGTGATCTGCTTCCATAAAGATTACAGCCAAGAAAATCCTATAGGGCAGTTCTACACTCTCAGAATCGACTGAACTGCACACAACATCCAATAAATAAGCTCATGGAGGTCCAATACACACAGAAACAAGATGTGAGCTGGCCCTTGGCTGGTTAACTGGTCTCAAGGGAGCAGAATAATAACTTTTTTGGAGACAATGTACCTGAATTTAAAGGAGCCCTAGTGGCGCAGTGGTTAAGTGCTTGGCTGCTAACCGAAAGGTCAGCAGTTCAAACCCACCAGCCACCAGAGGCAGATTATTCAACAGGAAAGGTAAGCACAGTGCTTACCTCATTTACTGGATTATCTCTAGTGAACAATGTCACATTTTTTCACCACATCAAAGATTCTGTTTCTAGGTATGGCTAGAATCTGTCTCTCTTCCAATCCCACAGCACCTTCCTAAAGAATCAAAGCCTCTTTTCAAATTTACAATCCCTGACAAGGGCAGATTAAGCCTGTGTTTACCTTGTTAACTGGGTAATCTACCCCTGCTTGCCACCCCACAGTAAAAAGATGTGGCAGTCAGCTTCTGTAAAGATTACAGCCTTAGAAACTCTCTGGGGCAGTTCTACTCTGTCTTACAGTGTTGCTATGAGTCGGAATCAACTTGATGGGTTTGGTTTTTGGTTTGTGTACCTGAATTTCATGAACGTGGAGTTTCTCAGATTCCTGCAGCTGTACCATCTGGCAAGATTGGGACTGAGTCCTATTCTCCCTGATAGGCTTCAGAGGCACACCTGAAACCAAAAAACATACCCAGGGCCTGGAAAATTGGAGCAGTATTTAGGTCTGCGTGCTTGGAGGAACTCTATGCAGGGGGAGAATGGTACAGAAAATCAGCCTTGGAGGGGACAAAGGAGAATGTTTCTATTTAGGAAGTTTTGACTAAGGTGCAAATTTTGCAGGCTGTATCTTAGCAAGCAATTAACCAATATGTTTATCATCCTCATCATAGAGCCCACCGAGTCACACAGCCCCCTTTATGACTTATTATAGTTAAAAAACCAAAAACTCAGTTTTACTTGCCTACAAATTCTATCAGGAACATGGACTTGACAGCAAGAGTTCTCTGGTTTTTTTTTTTTTTTCCAGCAAACCCCTGAGGCTTGGCTCAGGAATAGACATGTAGATTCATAAGCCAACAACACAGAAGTGGCTATCAACACCAGAAAAGTAGGTAAGTTATCTAGGCAAGAAATTACATTCAGAGGCCAGGGACAAAGACAAAGCCTGGAGGGTTGCTTACTAGGGTTGATCTTAGACACAATTATGATATTTCACTTGTAAAATTAGAATAATAGTATTCCCTGGTGATGCAGTGGTTAAAGCAATAGACTGCTAACTGAAAGGTCGGCCTTTGAAAACCACCAGGGGCTCTCGGGGAGAAAGATGTGGCAGTCTGCTTCTGTGGAGATTTATAGCCTCAGAAACCCTTTGGGGTCGCTATGAGTTGGGATCAACTTGACAGCAGTGAGTGAGTTTTTAGACATTAGGGTTTTGCAAGGATTTGATGAGTAGGTAGATGCAAAGCACTGGAAAGTCACTTGACAGAAAGTGCTTAATGTTGTTGTTATTAAGACTATTCATCTTCTCACTTCCCATCCTCCCTTTTCATAGTACTCCTGTCTTCCCTAAGCTTCCCCAGTGCCACATACCTTCTCTGGATGCCTAGGACCCTTCTTCAAGCTCCTCTTGAGCTATGTGTGGGCCCTCAGGCTTCTCTCTTTACCTTCCACAATCAAAACTAAACTGTTCCATTTTAAGCCCCACTAACTCCATCCACTACGAGTGTTTAACTTTTAACCAGACAATGTCTTAATATGAAAGACTGTCTCTACTATGGGAAATTCAGGCATCGACGGTGATTTCTGGATACAGCGGTCTTGCTCTGTTCCCCTCAAACCATACTTGTATGCAGGCCCCTACGCATGTAATCCTTTGAAAGCAGAAGAGGAGACAGAGTGAAAAATGGGCACAAAGAAATGCCCAAGAGCAAGGATGTCATCAAGCTATTTCCACAGAAACCAATAACTGATTAAAAGAAGGAAGCAAACAAATCTGTGGTCGTTTGAAGCCTGAAGACATATTTACCAACATTTCCTAATTTCTCTAAATTTCTAACTTTTTTCCCCTGTGGAAGAAATCTACCCAATATATAACATAAACCACTAATATTGTCCTTTAGGCAGAACACGGTCTGTGAGGCAATGCAAGCTGGTTTCAGGGAAACTAACGGTATTATTGATTTTAGTCAGGCTTATTAGAATCAGTGTTACATGCCCTCTTCCTCTACCTGATTGTATTTGGACTTCATTATGAAATCTCATTACATTAAAAGGAAGCACCAATGAGTTCTATAAATACAAAATTTCCAAAGATGGATTTGCTAAAATTAGTATATCTGCAAAACCTGCTTTGGGTATCAATCTGTCAAGAAACCAAATCATCTATTTTCTGATTCTACCTTGCCTTTTTTTTTTAATTGGGAATATTCACCAATTCTAGCAGCATACAGAAAAGCTTCACTTGTTTTCCTGTTAGCAGCCCCTGTGCAACATATTATTACACAACCTGGGTGAGACATCACATCACATAATGACTACAGACAGCTTGAAGGGATGAACATGGTTTTTTTCCTTTCCATACAGCTCAGTAACACAATAGATTCGTGAATCCCAAACTGAGAGCTATGAAAATGGAGTTAACTCTACAGCCAAGGTTTTTAGTGCAAGAATATGGAGAACTAAAAGAGATTTGAAATAACCCCCAAGGCTGCTTCAATGTGTGGCAGTATCATTTGGATTAGGTGGCTTAAGAGAATTGATAAAATTGATGGAAAATGAACTGATAGAGGAAATTATTTTTCCAAAACAAAGAGTTACAATATGTACTTTCTCCTAGACACGCACTGCTGTGTCTGTGTGTTCAGTATCAGCACACACAGCCTTGTAAATACTGGCGAAAATTATGAGAACTATTTAGTCAGAAAGCTTAGTACACACTCATCCAAAATTATAGCCACAAACTCAACAGCTAACCATTGAGTGTGGCTTCAATTGGAACTCAGTGAGTAATTCTAGAATCCCATTTGGAAGCAGGGAATGGTTAGGAGTCCCTGCATTTCCTTATCTGTTTTAAACATAACCACCAGCCTAAACTTATGCTCCTTTTGTCCCAGAATGCTTCACTCCCACCCCAGTTGACATTTTAGATCTCTATAGTACTGGACATTGATACTGACATGGGGAGAAAAATTCTGAGCAGTAAGATACTGAGCATAGTATTAGTGTATGAGAGTCATGCAGAGAAGTTAGGAGACGCCTCAAACAAAAATATCCTGGGAAAGTATAAAAGATGTAGGGACAGGCTGATTTCTCTCATCTCTCCTGACATGGTTTTCCCTATCCACCATAACTTATAGATTCGTAGTGAGGTCACAAATTTCCTCAAACCATATACAGTCACACTGGGAAAATGCAGTGTCTTTACATTCTGTAATTGATTTGAGTTTTCTTTTTGAGTCCCCTCTCTCTTGGATACATAAAGCTGCCAGTTAGCAAGATGTCAGTCTCCTGTACTTTAAGAAGTCTCATTTCTGGGATAATACTGGAAAGATGGCAGCATGAGCAAGTCTAAGATCCTGACCCTCTCCACATGGACACCAAGAAAAGTGATTAGAAGTCTGTACATGGCCCTGTGAGATCTCAGAAAATGTGGACAAAGGACAATGGCAACCTGCCACAAACTAAAACAAGATAAACTGAGACAACATTGCCCCTGCCTCTCCTTCTTCTGGTGCAGCAGAAGAATGACTGCAGCAGAGCCACAATCACAGATCCAATCAACCCACAGCTCTCCTATGTGCTAAGAGGGGCCTCAATCTCTGGCTCCAAGAAAAATAGGACAGAACTTCCAGGTGGACTGTTCAGGGTATCCCTGCTTCTCCCTCTCCTGGCCCAGCAGATAGACGCTACAGTGGAGCTTTAGCCACACTTGCAACCCCAGCCAATGCACAACTCTCCTGTACACTGGGAAAGGCCCTGATCGCTAGCTCTGAAATAAATAGAACAGATTTTGTAGCAGATTCTTCTGGATATAAAGACTGACCAGTCTGGAGGCAGCCTGAAAGACTGGAATCCTCATAACATGCTCACTCTCGCCACTGCTATTCAATATTGTACTGAAGGACTCGAATCCAGGTCTGGCCAGAATCTGAGTCTTCACAGATAAAGGGAGGAAGCATGACCAAGGACTGAGGGTAATATCTGCCTGCTAGTAGTTTAATCAGTGTGTGCTTTCTAATTAGTTTAGGAGCTACTAAAGTTCTGAAATCTTGGTCTGGTTGGATTCAGAGCCATCACAGAGCAAGAGAGGGAGCAGTAAGCAAAGTCTGAAGGCTGTGCCCACCCAAGAATTTCTTGAAGAAATTAACGGTATAGAAAGTACCACATACTCAGGGGAATTGAGACAGCTAACACCTGGTAAAATTCTAATATCTTGATTTCAACAAAAAAATCACATGGCACACAAACAAACTGGAATGATGACCCATTCAAGAGATCAAGATGAAGGGAGAGAAATTATATTTATGGGAGCCTGAATAATGAACAGACTGAAAGAATATAACAATATTAAATGAGCTCAAAGAACTAAAGGAAAATAAAAAGAACTAACAGAAGAAGTACAACCAGAATGCTCCTTAGAAGCAAGGATGGAGAGACTACATTTCACATACTTTGGACATTTTGTCAGGAGGGATCAGTCCCTGGAGAAGGACATCACGCTTGGTAAAGTAGAGGGTCAGTGAAAAACAGGAAGAGCTTCAAGGAGATGGATTGACACAGTGGCTGTAACAATGGGCTTAAGCATAGCAACGATAGTAAGGATGGCGCAGGACCTGGCAGTATTTCATTCCGTTGTACATAGGGTTGCTATGAGTCGGAATTGACTCAGCAACACCTAACAACAAAAACAACAACAGGAAACAGAAAAGAATGCATAAACAAAACAAGAATATAAATGAATAGATAGACACTATTAAAAAAAAAAAAACAGAAATACTGGAGATGAAAGACAATAACTGAAAAAAAAAAACTCATTGGAAAGACTTAACAACAGGTTTAAGCTGGCAGAAGAAAGAATCATCTAGAGGATAAGATAATCAAAGTTATGGATATAGATGCAAAATCCTCAACAAAATACTAGCAAACAAAATCCACCAGTATATATAAAAGATTATACACCATGATCAAGTGGAATTTATCCCAGGAATGCAGAAGTGGTTCAACATTAGAAAATAAATTAGTGTGATATACCACATTAATAGAACAAAGGGAAAGAGCTACACGATCATCTCAACTGATGCAGAGAAGAAATTCGACAAAATCCAACACTCTTTCATGATAAAAACTCTCAACAAGCCAGGAATAGAAGGGAAATTCCTCAACATGGTAGAAGGGCATTTATGAAAAAATCACAGTGAACATCATACTCAATGGAGGAAGATTGAGGCTTTTCCCCTTAGCATCAGGAACAAAGCAAGGATGACTACTGTCACCACTGTTATTCAACATTGTACGGAAGTCCTAGCAAGAGCAATTAGGCAAGGAAAAAAAAAGTTTCAAAATTGCGAAGGAAAAAGTATGACTTTCATTTTTTGCAGATAACATGGTGCTTTATATAGAGAACTCCTAGGACTCCACAAGGAAGCTGCTAGAAGTAATAAATGAATTCAGCAAAGTGGCAGGATACAAGACCAAAACACAAAAATCAGTCATGTTTCTATACATCAACAATTAGTATTCTGAAAAGGAAATTATGGTAACAATTACATTTAAAATAACATCCGAAAGAATAAAATACCTAGGAATAAATTTAACCTACAAAGTGGAAGACTTGTACACTAAAGACTGTAAATCATTACTAAAACAAATTAAAGGAGACCTGTATACATGGAAGGGCATTCCATGTTCATGGATTGGAAGACTTAATATTATTACGATGTCAGCACTACAGAGAGCAGTCTATAGATTCAGTGCAATCTGTATCAAAACTCCATTACCCTTCTTTGAAAATTATAAAATTTATATCAAACTATAAAAGGCCCTGAAGAGCCAAAGTGATCTTGAAAAAGAACAAAATAGGAGGAGTTACACTTCCCAACCTCAGAACAGGCTGTAAAGCCACAGTAATCAAAAAAGCCTGGTACTGGTATAATGATAGATACATACACCAATGAAATAGAATTGAGAGTCCAAAAGTAAACTTGTACATCTATGGTCAATTGATTTTTCAACAAGTGTGCCAAGTCCATTCAATGGGAAAAAATAATCTGTTTAATAAATGGTGCTGGGACAACTGGATCTCCACATGCAAAACAATGAGACTGGACACATAGATTTTACCATGTACAAAAATTAATTCAAAATGGGTCAAGGACCTAACTGTAAGAACTAAAACCCTTGAAAGAAGGCATAGGGGTATTCCTGACATTCCTCAGTGCTGGCAAGGTTGGACTTTTATTTTCCTTCCTCTTCCTATCTGGTACTCCTCCTAAAGCTTACAGTCATCTTGCAGATTCCATCATCATAACCCATCCCCGGTGGTCACTGAGGTTTAAAGACAGAAACCAATTCACCACTGAAGGATTATAGTTTAGAAGGCATTTCAAAAAACCATTATACCCATTGCCCACTGTTACTATGTTAGCAGGGGTAAAACTTGAGGGAAATTAAAAAATACTGTGGCTTTCCCGTATAAGCCTTCTTCAGAAAGTCCATTTTCAGAGATAGAGTGGCAAAGACTATTGCTCCAGCTCCCATGTATTCTGCCAGATATCTTGACATTGTTAAAATCTTTAAGCAAATTGGACATTTACCTTTTTTTATATCACAACAGATATTTGGAAAAGTATGCTTGGAACTGGTCACACAAACTATGAAGAGTTGTCTATCAGTCTGATTGTTATCCGTCTATATTTATAGTTACAAAATTCTCTTGCAATGAGTTCATTATAGCCCTTGAAAGCAAGGAAGTGTCTCACTCCTACTTCATAAATCTGTATAAACAGAGCAATTAGGTTATGAGATTAGTTTTCTAAGCTTCTACAGAAGGGAGAAATGATCTCATTGTATTTGACACCAGTCAGACCTCTGGAGTATATTATACATTTCTGGATACAAGACATCACAAATTACAGAATGTCTCTTGGAAGGCATCTGGGATTTAATCATTCAACATATACTCATCCAACAAGTATTTCCTAAAATCTAAGTGTCAGCCATTTTTACTTTTTTTTAGATGCTGGTGGAGAGTTAAATAAGGTAGATGAAGTCTCTGCCTTGAAGGAGATTGCATTTTAGCAAGCAAGATAAGGAAGATGGAAATGGGCAGATATGAGGAACATTTAAGGACCTCAAAGAGTATGTCAATCAGAACGAGAAAGAACCTTAGGGAAGGGAGCATGAGACTTAATGATTGCAAATAGTAGATGGCCTGAAATTTAGAGACAAGGAACTTAATTCTCTTTATTGGGTGTTGCTTTGTAGGACAGGGGCTAGGAAAATCAGGGAGGCAGCTCTTGCTCAGTATAAGAAAGAACTTTCTGACAATTAGAGCTTTACTTCCTCTGAAAGTATTATGCTCTTGACAAAGAAAGTGTTTAAGATGAGGTTGGATGACCATCTACTAGAGAGTGGCAGGGGCTGTCTGTTCTCAGAGCAGCTTTTGAAGATGGTCCATATGGAATCTTCCAAATCAGTATTGCTATAATTCCATGCACTTAGGTAATTAATTTTCAAATGTATCATTATGGACCCGTAACTCCTTAAAAAATAGAGTACTTCTTCTAAGCTAAGATACACTCCTAAGCACAGTAAGTAGTCACAGATGTTTTGGACAGCAGTCTAGTACACAGAGATCATAGGCCTATTATCAAGTCTGGTAAACCAGTCCTGAGGGGCTTTTAAGAAAGGATGAGAAGTGGTATTAGAGTGTGGGTGTGGATAGGCAGTGTGAAGGGGACAAAGGGTTGACAGGTCATTGAGTCAGGAGACATGGTTCTGTCACTAAACGGTTGAGGTAAACCACTTTATTTCTCCAGGCCTCAGTTTCCTTATGTCTAGAAGGACATCACTGGGTTGGTAAATCTCTAAGGTCCCAACTAGCTCTGATACTCTTGTGCTTCTATGAAATGGAAAGAGAAGTCTGCATCTCTTTTCCTTATCATTCACGGCTTTTTAATTGAAAGGGCCGAGACTGAGCTCGGTAGAGGAGTGTCCTATATGCCTGTTTTCACACAGGTTTACTCATATCCATTTACTCTGGTCTACAATTGAGCGGTCATAACTTTAGGAAGTATCGGTAAGGAAGTATTGGTAAGATAGATGTCTCCTTCTATAGATATTTTCCTATATGGTATTGCAATTAATTATTTGAGTCTAAAATTTACTCACTGAGATGTTACCTTTTAATAGTGGTTAAGGTTAAGATATGTTGTTGTTGTTAGGTGCTGTAGAGTCTATTTCAACTCATAATGAATCCATGTGACAGAGTAGAACCGCCTCCATAGGGTTTTCTAGGAGGAAATCTTTACGGGAGCAGATCGCCAGGTCTTTCTCCCACGGAGCGGCTGGGTGAGCTCAAACTGCCAACCTTCTGGTTAGCAGCCAAGCGCTTAACTGTTGTGCCACCAGGGCTCCTCAAGGTTAAGATATACAAACGGCCAATAAGCACATGGAGAAAAGATGCTCAGCATCATTAGTCTTCAGGGAAATGCAAATCAAAACCACAATGGGATACCACCTCACACCCACTAGCATGGCTAGAGTCAACAAATCTGACAGCAAGTGTTGGTGAGAATGTGGAGAAATTTGAACTGTCACACACTGCTGATGGGATGAAAATGGTGTAGCTGCTTTGAAAAATAGTCTGGAAGTTTATCAAATGATTATGCATAGACTTACCATATGACTAAGCGAGTACACTCTTAGGTATATAACCCACCCATTGCCATCAAGTTGATTCCGATTCATAGTGACCTCATAGGGTTTCTGAGGCTGTAACTCTCTACAGAAACAGACTGCCACATCTTTCTCCTGCAGAGCTGCTGGTGGTTTCAAACTGCTGACCTTTTGGTTAGCAGTTGATCACTTTAACCACTGTGCCACCAGAGCTCCTCTTAGGTATATACCCAAGAGAAATAAAGACATACGTCCACACAAAAACTAGTACATGAATGTTTACCGTAGCATTATTCATAATGGCCAAAAAGTGTAATCCACACAAATATCCATCCATGGACTAATGAATAAACAGACTATGGAATACCCATACAGTGGAATATTATTCAGCCATAAAAAGGAATGAAGTACTGATATATGCTCATGGGTAAACCTTGAAAACATTATGCTAAATGAAAAAAATCCAGTTACAAAAGACTACATATTATATGATTTCATTCATATGAAAGCCCAGAACAGGGAAATCTAAAGAGACAGAAAATAGATTAGCGGTCGCTTAGGGCTGTGGGGGATGGGGTAGGGTGATGGTAGTTAACAGATGGAGGGCTCCTTATTGAAGTGATAAAAATGTTCTAAAATTGACTGTGGTGATGGCTGCACATATCTGTGAATAGAAAAAAACCATTGAATTGTACCCTTTAAAATGGGTGAATTGTATGGTATACACATTATATCTCAATAAAGCTGTTTCATAAAAGGAAGTAATGTTTGAATTTCTGGTTTTAAAATGGTCTCAGATGTAATGCTTGACTTTTCAACCAGGTTATTATGGGACACTCTGAATTGTAGCTTGGGCCCAAATGAAAAGAGAGGGTCCGTTTCTGACTCCATTTGAGCAGTGGAAATCTCTATTTTAACAAGTATGAAAATTGGACTTGCAGTCTCTGATGATTTGGAGAAACTGGGTCTGCTGAAAGATAATTCCTGTCTTTTTAAGTACTTTCTGTGTCCTTTGCCCTAGGTTCTCACTGCTAGGAATGCAAATATGAGGTGCAGAATAGTGAAAGACCTGGAAGAAGCTCCCAAATTGGTCGCTACTCTTCATCCTCCAATGACCTTGTATCAAAAAGGAAAATTATAAAGGATTGGAACATATAATAAAAGATGGGCTATTGTTTTCATTAGCATAGTCTTGCAGTTTGTAGTAAGGAACACAATACAAAGAACTTTAAACTTTGATCGTCTCTTATTGCATGATTGTATTGGTTTCCTAAGGCTGCCATCACAAAGTACCACAAAGTGGGAGGCTTTAAAGAACAGACATTTTTTGTCTAACAGTTCTGGAGGGTAAGAGTCCAAATTCAGGGTAAGGTCATGCTCTCTCTTCCATTCTATGGGAGCTCTTTCCTTGTCTCTTCGAGTTTCTGGTACTCCCAAGTGTTTCTTGGCTTTCTTTGGCTTATAGATACGTCTTCACATGGCCCTCTCCCCTCTGTCTGTCTCTCTGTGTCTGTTGCTCTCTTTTATAAAGACAACATTCAGATTGGTTCGGGACTGACCCTACTCCGATGTGACCTCAAATTAACTGATAACACCTCCAAAAACTCTATTTCCAAACAAGGTCACATTCACAGGTACTGGGATTTAGTACTTCAACTTATCTTTTTGAGAGTCACCATTTAAACCAAGACAATGACATAACAATAGGAATTTTATTTATTGCCATTTACTGAGTAACTATTATGCCCTAGACACTTTTATGTACCTCAGTCATA
The DNA here is from genome assembly GCA_030035585.1 of Dugong dugon. NCBI lineage: Eukaryota > Metazoa > Chordata > Mammalia > Sirenia > Dugongidae > Dugong > Dugong dugon. The sequence goes on from CM057462.1 coordinate 133,716,588, forward strand.
ATCCTATTTAGAAAAAAGAAACGGAGCCTAGAGAGACTGTATTTTGCCTCAAATCCCACTGCTCTTGGTAAGTGGCAGACCCAGGATTTGAAGCTGTGTTTTTCAGGTTATCAAAGTCTTTTGTCTAAGGGGCCTTTGAAGAAAGTGGGCCAAGACTGGAGCTTTGAGTCTCTTACTGCTACAAAACAATACAAGATGTGAAAAGAAAACCTGGCTACTGAGAAAGTCCCCTTACTAAATTATCAAGTGAATCTACCTCTTGAAGTAATTTCTCCCTAAAACCCATTGCCATTGAGTCGATTCTGACTCATAGTGACCCTTTAGGACAGAGTAGAACTGCCCCAAAGGGTTTCCAAGGAAAGGCTGGTGGATTTGAACTGCCAACCTTTTGGTTTGCAGCCAAGCTCTTAACCACTGCACCACCAGGGCTCCAAGTTCTCCTTATTATTTCCTAAAATGTTAATTTCATTGCCCAAAGTCTTCAAAGTCCAAAATTTCTTACTTTCATGATTGCTAGTTCCGAATAGCAGCACTTTCCCCCTCTTGTCTTTCTCTCTTGTTTTCACCCTAATCAAATTGCTAGCAGTCGAGCTGCCAACAAACTAGAGCTCCCCTGGTGCTTCTCACACATCTCCAGAAACGATGTCAGACCAGCTCAACTCATGTTCATATTCTCCTTGGTTAATGAAATATTTAAACCGTGCTGATAGCCTCAGATGGCATTTCGGATGCTGAATGCACCACCCTGTTGTGTCTCTTTCCAGAGGAACAGTAGGCTGCAGTGTCCTGCATCCATTTCTCTCCCATGTTTATGCTAAAAATGACACTTCCCCCAAATGGTGTTTTAATCAAAGCAGCTCATCACCAACATTTAAAAAAAACACACACAAAAAACCAATCATTTCTAGTAGGCTTGGCTGGCCAAGTGCACACAATTAGTAAGACCTTTTGGAGGAAGAATTTACAGAAAATGTTCCATTCGTTGACTTTCAATTAAAATGATAAGAGCAACAGATCAAGTGAAAGGGAACCTGTTGCTATTCTGCAACCCCGTGGTGGATGCGTGGTGGGAGACCGCGATTCTCTTTGCAAGCACAGGTGAGCAGGTCATTCTGAATGCAGCTTTTACACCCAAGCTAATTGATGAAGACGTGTTCATGTTGACCCGATCTCATGGAAAACAAACAAACAAACCAAAAACACTTGTCAAAGAGCTGAGCTAACACAGGTAAGGTTAATAGATGTGAGGGACTAGACTTTCCTTAATATTAATCGAAAATAATTTGAGCCGTAACACAATGCCCTTGCTCCTTACTTTTGGTGGCAAAAAATCAGAACGTTTCCCTTCAATGCCATTAATGGGGTCAGTCTCAGATTCTGAGCTGGTTGCCATAACGTCAGTCCCGTGGAATCCTAAAAACCATCATCATTTGTTTCTAAACAGATCAAGAGCTATTTACCATCTCAGTGTTTTGTGCACAGCTGGGTGTCTGGAAAATGTCCAATATCCATTAACATTTAAAAATTAGTCCCATAATGCATCTTTTCTAGGGCTTGAGAAGTATACACAGTGACACATGTTGGGAACCAATTACACTTGCGCCACCATTAGTCCGGCTGCATTCAACTTCCCAGTAAATGGAAGCTAATTTAGTTTCTAGAATGGTGTGTCTAATTCATACAATGACCTTACAGAAAGCTGAGTATCTAAAGATGGAAAGTGGAACAAATCGCTCAGCAAAAATATTACTTCTCATAGTGAAACACGGTAGCACATTACATGACAATTCACTTAATTTCTGCAAACTTCCTTTTCATTCCTCCTTTCTAAAACTCCCAGGCAGGGTGAGTTGGGAGAGCACAAACAGACTAACAGATTTCAGTACCCATTTCTAGTCCGTTGGTCTGCAGAGCTAACATGACTTTGTACACTGGCAAATAACTTTAAATATGTCTTTTCTTTCTCAGTCCTGGGATACAGCTGGGCTACCTTATTCCATCTGTCCAATGAATGAACACATTCTGCCTTTGGAGTTGAGTGCTTCATACTGTATTTGGGAATCATATTACCTTATGCCTAAGATGAGCAAAGCAAACTCTGTAACTGATGGTTGGGTAAAAGGTTGAAAACAGAAGTTCAGAAATAAATATTTTCTGGAAAGCATGATTACCCAACTTCCACTGTCTATTAAAAAAAAAAATCATCTAATAGTATCCAAGGTGAAATAGGGAGTCAGGTCTGCCTGGGAAGCAGCCAGAAGAGGACCACCCCCCCCCTTCCCAGGTGTCCACTCAGCTCCCAGTAATCAGGATGGAGACTGACTGGCTTCCCTGCTGCTGATTCTGGGGCACATACTGTATCAAGCTTATCTTAGCTCGCTTAGTCTATGTCATGCTGTTTAATAAAGCTAAATTGCTCACATAAACAGAATACCGTGCCGTGGGCTTTTAGGATTCAGAGGTGGTTTAAAAATATAATTTTTCACTAACATTCAACAGAACAATTTAGCAATAGCTTACAGAAAATTGCAGGAAAGCAGTAATTTTCCAAACGTGCACAAACTGATTCAGCAATTTACAAATTAGAGACTATAGGGGTGGTTAGGGATGTGCAGTGAGCTAGCAAAGTTGTCCTCTCCAAGGGGAGATTTCCCATGCTTCAGGCCATGCTGGGAAACGTTATTCTGTTTTTCTTTAGCACCTTAAAATATTTCACAGCAAAGCTCCCTTTGGAGGTTATAATTGTTCAGTTAAACATTGTATTGACGGAATTGATTTAAATTGGGGTTAATTCTGGGACATGTCATGGCCTCTGCAATTGAAGAGTAGTTTTTAATAAGCTGGAGGCATATATTAGGATCACTCTTAGTGTGCTCTTATTTTGAGGAGACTATGTATTATAATGTTTGGGATAAAGATGTTTTTAAATATCATTGGGAATACAACTGGCCTATCAGGGCTGTTGATTTGTACACTTACTGTTTTAGGCGTTTGGGGTATCAAGCTTGTTTGGAAAGTATGAATCATCATTACTGCTGAAAATGTATAGGATAGACAGTTAAAGTTTTATAGGATAGGCAAAGTAGATTAAATAATATAGAAGAAATGTGCCAATGGGGGAAAACATCCAACTCCATCATTTTACAAAGCTGTCTCTGTTGTATGTTTCCAGGTCATTCTTTTCGCGTAGGGATTAATCTGATGACTGTAGATTTATTGAATGAGGAGAGATTCGATATGGTGGAGAATATTTCCTTTTAGTAACTTGAAAAGTAGAGATTTTACCTTTGAATAATTTGAATGTGTGCCCTGCTTAAAATAACTAGTTCAAAACAAACGAGGGAGAAAAAGGTGCATTTGTCTTTTGTATAAAATGCATGTAGGGTTATGATCTCATCACACATACCAAAAAAACCCTCTACAACTGGCATCGAGAACAAGAAATGTATTTCCTTCAACTTAATTATTTAGTTTCCTGTTAAGAAGTTGCTCTGCAGAGGTCAATTATCCTTCAGGGACATCCTAAAAGAAATGAACAATTAGCTTGATTTTCCTTTGAATTTGGAGCTTGAGACTCAGTATGTGATCTACTAAAAAAAAGGAGATAATTCCCCTTAAACCATGTTCTGATCTACATGGGAGTCTTACACTGCAGGTAAGAAATCAGCAAAGTAATCCAATCCACCACCATGGGGCCAGGACTGAGCATCTTGATACACAACAATCATGGCTTCAAAACGTTAAAAGAAAAATCTCTTATGGTGAGCAATGAAGGATAACAGAATTCACTCCTCTTATGAAGTGCAGAACCTTATGAAAGGAAAATGCCATTTGATTTTTTTTTTTATTTAACTAAACAGAATTGCTCAAATCTGATTAAAGGGAGTAGCAGCAAACATTGTAATTTGGGGTAATCAGGAGAGTGTACAGCTTTACAGAGAGATGAAAGGCAAGCATAAGACTTTCATAAGCTTCAGACTATCCAGGAGGTGGACTATTACCTGGCTCTGCTCTAAAAAAATAAAAAAGCTTTCATGCCCCCAAGAAACAGAATTTAGAGTGGGGACTAAATTGAGTTAAAAAGCATCCTGCACAGTGCTTTTCAGAAAAGCGCTGAATTCGCCTACGCAATGAATCTAGAAAAAAATTTTTTTTTCTCTCTGGAAATGTCTTTCTCTCTTTCTTTGAGTTATTTTAACATGAGGGTTGTAAACACAGCGTTCTTTTTTTTTTTTTTTTTTTTTTTAAATTGAGGATGCTAGTTTCAACTGGCTCTATTTCCTTGGAAGTCAGTGCTATGCTGTAAGCTTAATAATATTGGATGCCCCTCAAGGCCTTTAAATCACCTTCATGTCACTGATTTAGCATTTCTCCTGAGGATGCATTCATTTGTTCTGTCTCAGTCCTAGGAGTCTGGCATTAAAACACACACACACATAAAACAGAGAGTGAAGTGAAAATATGCACAGGGCTAAAAGTAGAAGAACTCAGAAGTATATTATGGAGTGGGAACTTGCTGGAGTTATGTCATTTCAAATACGATCCCAGGCAAATAGTTTTATAGCCAGTTGCTGGTTTTCTTTACCAGAGGGAGAACAGTTTTATCAAAAACCCCTGAGTGGGTGGCAGAAATAAGTCTCCGCATAGAGATAGAGCAGGGCTCTCTTGAATGACTGCTACTTATGATACCAATGATAATTTGTAACAATACATAAAAGAGGACCCTGAGTTCATTTAACCATTTTCAATGAGATTTAAACACTTTTCACACATTTTCATTTACTTTCGCAGCATTCTGGTGAGGCAGAGTGGGTAGATCCTATTTCTCCCTCTGTAGTTAAGAGATGACTGTGATTAGAGCAGAGAATGTGTGCAGTAGCATCTGGTGATGTAAGATTAGGTGCTTTGTGTTGAAGCTCTTTAAAGTTTTGTTTTTTTTTCCTAATACATTTCTTTTTCAATGCGGTTCTGTGCTCAGTTTTGCACTGCTTCCAGGTTGGCCCGTTGGAGCCTGGGACTTTGAATCAATCTGAAAGACGTGCTCTTTGATTTTAATCCTCTTTTTTCCTTAAACAACCTCAGCAGGTCCCAGTAACATCACGTCATTAGATTGGCATCAGACGTGACCGGAAGTGATTTAATGAGGAAATGTTTGATCTATTCACTCAGTATAGACATACCCCTCCAAAATCAAGCCCATACCACTTGACAGCTTAATATGTACTAAAGAATTGGGTAGAGGGGAATATCATAGTCTTTGGTGTTGGACATAACTGGATTTAAACCCTGTCTCTGACACTGATCTGTTTTTAGGTCTGTATCCAGAAGGCTATCGGAATGACCATTTGTACTGTACTGAGGGCAATTTTATTGAACACTAGTCAACCAGCCAATTGGTGCAGTGGTTAAGAGCTCAGCTGCTAACCAGAAGACAGTTTGAATCCACCAGTTGCTTCTGGAAAATCCTATGAGGCAGTTCTACTCTGTCCTATAGGGTTGCTATGAGTCGGAATAGACTCGTTGGCAATGGTTTTTTTTTTTTTAAAGCACAAAGGAAGTTTTATTCGGCATATATTCAAAAAGGCAGAAGTAGAAAACGGACAAGCATGGTGCCACAGCCATGTCTGCCCGAGTCCAAAGAACAGTTACAGAGCCTTCAGTATATATTAACATTACAAATGGTCAAAACCACTGAAAGCTTAGCCTTTTCACAGATTGGCTAGAAACTGTGTTCCTACATTTTGAATTGTCTTTCTTAACAATCGTTGGTACAGGTTTCAGTAATGAGAGTCAGGAGGGTCTTCACTGGTCCAACAAATTTCTATTCACTGAATGCTAATAGAGAAAGATAAGAGTGGAAAGTCTTTTGTGTTCTGTTTGATGGGCTTTTGTGAAAACTTCCTTAAGATAATTTCTGAGATTGTCCCATCTATTGTCTATCTCAGGACCCAGTTGATGTGTTTCTGCGAGTCTGTGAGGGCCCAGCCCCAGCTAGGTCACAATTCTCCATGCTCAAGGTCAGGGAATAATGATTCCAATTATTATTTCTAAATCATTCCCTCCTTTTGATCGGAGATTGTAGATAACACATCGACCATCAATACCTGGATTTAGTCAAGCTCCTAGATGGCGGCCATTGCAGGCTCTTTAAACTCATGGTGCTGGTTTTCCACTGGATACCATCTGGTTCTTCACCAGGATCTTAAGTAAGAGTGATGTTCTCATCAATCACATTGCTGGAGTGAGCAGACTCAATGTACATCAGCATTTTAGCCCAAGGCCTTCTTTTGCCTTTTAGGTGTGTAAGACAATAGAGGATAAATTTTATTATGCCTAATAGTATCAGGATATAGACTAAGAATATTACTATTCCTTGCAATAGTGATCTAGCCCGTGTACTTACTCCTGATGGTAACCAACGAAACAAATCTAGTGTCTGTAAGGGTGTTACAGTGTGTAACCAGGTAGCTTGTTGTCTAATTGTATATATATCTTGTTCTACTTCTCCTGTGTTATTCATCCAAATGCAACAAGAGGTATTTACTACAGCACAGACTCCACCTTCTTAGACTAATAAAAAGTCCAAAGCTGTTCTGTTGTCTAATGCCACCTTGGCCAATGAGGTCAGAGATTGCTGTTGTGCTTCCGTCTCATCTGTTGACTGGCCCATAGTGACTGATAAATTTTCTTAAAGATTTCTCCAATTCACCTATGCCATAAGTAGGAATTAAATCTGCCAACAATATCCTGAGTGTTGGACCAATGGGTTTTCTTCTGACTTTCATTTTACAATGTGTAACAATTTAACATTACCATTCCAATATTTACTAACATTGTTATTATGAATACTTAAAGATAATCCTGAAGTTTCCAAAGTGCATTGTCCACACGTTCTTCAGGAATCTAAACAAAAGATTGCCCACATAAATTCACTATCAGTTAGAAAGGATCATCTAAATCAGTATAGTTGGATCTACCACACAAATATATATATCCATAAAGAACACTCAGAGTTTGTCTAGAGAAAACAGAAAATATAGAAAAATTTACATGTGACAACAAAGTTTCCATTAAAGAATACATGATTAGCAAGATGATACAGGATGGACCTCTCCTGTAGGAGGTCTTCAGTTAGTCTGTTTAAAACATACTCTTCTTCCCAAGGGCAAGCTACCCCTCCTTGGTTTACCTACTAATAGTCATGGGTCACTTTCTCAGAAGCAGAAATGGAACCAAAGACAAAATGGAGTTTGAGCCATGAGGTCATTCTCCTCTGAGAATCTGGTTTCTTTAAGATTCATAATTTTCTGCATTGTAAGAGGGTGACAGTTTGATTACAAACATTAGACAGGTATTTCACACAACATTGTCTTAAAGACTGATTAAAGTAATTACTGATTTACCCTAAACATAACTCTCAGTTTGATCTTTGAAGTTAGTTTCCTAAAGCAGACTGAATTCTTCAAAAAAAGCACAATGCCCAGAGCAAAATCGTCTTACTGGTTTATCTGGACCATTGTTTGACTCAAAGTATCTTCAGGAACCAGTTTTTCTCTCAAAGCTCGAGGTTCAAAAGGACACCCAAAGACAATAGCCTGTGTGGGTTGCCTCAACCTCCCTGAAAGCCAGAAATCTGGATTTCAGGAGAAGTATACACAACTCTCTCATCATTCTTTTCTTGGAATCATGATCTTGTTACAGGATCTTTTATCAAAAATGTTCAATAAATGGTAATTGGACATCATCTGGTTTTTTAAGATACCAGGCACCATACAGCAAACTAGGAAATAAAACAGAAACACTAACAATTATATTAGGCCAATTGTCTCAAATAATCAATGAAACCATGACCCTAAGGTCTCTGAACCAAGGAAACAAATCTCATGAGGTGTTTGTCTCTACATAAGCAGCATCAGTAACTGCTCTTCACGTGCCTCAACAGAAACTACATTCTGCAAAACCTCAGACTGAGTATTAATATAAACACAGCAACATTTATCGATTGAGGCACAAACTGTTTCTTAAGAGACTAACAGGAAATCTAATGCTGTTCTATTTTGTAAAATCGTAGCTCTAATTTCAGACAGTTCTCTGGTTATGATATTTACAACGTGGCTAAGTTTACCAACGGGAACTTCTAATTCAAGAGTTACAGTAGCTAAACCCATTAGTTAGATAATTTAGGAGAAAGGAGAATGATTTCTTATATCCAGAATTTAGGACCTTAAAATGTCAGCAATATTAAAAGAACCATAATTTCCTTTAGTTTACTCAGTCTTATGTAGTTAATTTCTGTTCCACGTGATTCTGGATCAGCTGCAGTCTGTGAACCCATCAGCTTGTGCGTAGGAGTTCTGGAAATTTTATTCAGTCTAGTCACAGTCCTTTTAGGAAGTCCAGCCTAGTCCATCTTTTTGTTGAGATATTTTGGTCAAACCTTTTCAGCAAATCAGCAAAGTAAAAACTTACCTGCAGATGACAAAACTTAATATGGCCATGATTAATTCATAAACATAATATTCTTAATAGCGAAAGGCCTGATAGAAATTAATTACAAGCACAAAGTAAAGACCAAATAAAATCAGTTAAAAAAAACTTCAGATAAAAATATTTCTGAATATAGCCATTAACTATATTCAAAAAGCTGCAGATATAATGCATAATAATTTTGAGACAAAAGACCATATAGTCAGGATATACTAAGAATATAACAAGATTATCAAATCTCTAAATACTTGAATAGTAATAAAAAAAACTTCATAGATAAACGATGTGAATTCCCCAATCAAACCATTGGCTTTGATGAGGCTAGATTCAAAAAAATAAAGTTGTGACCACGTTAGCAATAAACAAATAATAATAGTATAGGTCATTGTGAAACAATACTTAAGTTATTTAACCAAAGACCTTAAGGTAAAAACCTTAGCTTTCTTTTCTAATAGCCATCTGGCTTAGTATTCAGACTCAGAAATCTTATTCTATTGACAGGCCGAACCTTTGTCTTCCAGGCAGATTACACAAAGAATAAAGTAACCCTTTAGCTCAGAAATTAAAGAAAATTTTATCTTAACTGAGAGAAACCCAATTCTTTGTTTTATAACCTACTTTACATTAAAACTCCTAAAAATCTCATAAATTAAACCATTAAACTTTAGTCAGACCGATGAAACTTGACCATATCAAATAAATTTCTTTTTCAATAAACCTCTTAAATGTTGCCTTTGTTGCATATTTTACAGTGCATCCCTTTTAATGGCAAAAATGAACACACTCATTAGCAGACTTAAATATATATGCCTATCCTTTCTCTTGTGGCATAAAAAGCAAAAGTATATAAACTTAAGTTATGACAAATATCTATTAACTCAATTTAACATCAATAGGTTACCTAAAATGTCTTGGGAATTATTTTAAGCTTGTATACCATAAAACATAAGTGTTGTTGAAAGAAAAGTCTATTAAATAGAACTTCTAAGATTTCATTTAGCTTTTACTACTCATATTTTTCCCAATCTAATTTTTGCTCTTAAAGATTGTATCAACTGGCTTTGGAAATCACAAAGTATCCTGTTCAATTGACCAAATCATGGATATGGATATAACCTGAAGTGTCTGGCTACTGCTGGAAACATTTTTCCAGGCCACTTCGGGTGCGTCTCATTGTGGTTTCTATTTTTTGACCTCTTAGGGTTCCCCTATAATAAAAAGAACTTGCTTACAGTTCTGTGATTGAGATCCACTCAGTTTCTGATAACTATAGCAAAGCCGCAATTTTTCTTATCTTTTGTCCTAAAAGAGTCTCCACCTAGCTGGAAAGGGTCTTTCAAAAGCTTCCCTGGAGCTATACGACCTTGGAGACTAGGAACTGGGGAGGCCTGATCGTGCCCCGCCCTCACTCTCTACATTTACATATGTTTAAATTGATGGAGGCATTTTGAAAGACAAAAGATAACTAATTTCTTTCTTTTTTACTCTTCTGGAACTGCTACTTTTACTTTAAGACAAAACTATCCTTTTTCCTTAAATAAAACACATATAATATCTAGCTTAAGTTACTTAGAGAGGTTTCACTTTTAAGACTGACATAGTATAAACCATAAAGATCTTAGTATACCTTTCAAAATAGACCAATTTATATCAAAGTTTCTCCAAGTAGCTATTAAAAGTCTAAATCATAAGACAGACACAAGGCGCAGTTTTTTCTGGACGAAGAAAGAACTGAGGTTCCATGACTAGCCTTACAAACAACAGCAATTCTTAGCCATAGCCACCCATCTAATTAATACAAGACAAACTTAGACACAATGCTCTAGACCAGAAGAAAGCTCTTAGAACAAAAGGAGACAGAAAGACCACATAAACTCACCAGATAATACCACACAAAACAAGGATATGGGGATCCGAGTTTCTAAAAGTGTATATAGCAATTTTTGGTAAGTTCGACTCAATTCAATGGAAAAAACACTTACAGAACTACCACTTCTCCCTTAAATATCAAAACACAGGTCAGGAGCTGCCACCTCCCCCTGAGAATCTGGCAAAACAGGCAAGAGCTGCCATCTCTCCCTGCAAATTTGGCAAAACAGAGCACTATTTTCCAGGTTTTTTCTGAGCCACAAAAAGGTTTGAATTTTGCACCTTATAGTGACTCACAGCTCTTTGAAAACAGAATTACCTCTTCAAACACCCGAATCCAGGCCTAAACTGCAGTTCACTTAGAGTTACTAAATGTCACTCTTAACCAAACGATCAAACAAAAAATCTAAGAAAGATTCTCCTTAATCAATCAACCGGTTTTACAAACAAATATACCAAACAAAACTTAAGAAACCATGAGAAAGAGAACAACAAAGAATAAGCAAAAGCTCGTTTTCCGAGAGCACTCACCCCATCAAGGTCGAAGGGATAGGGAGCTGGAACACGTGGGTCCAGAAGATAGGACCTTTCTTTGTCCGCTTCTGCTCCGCAGTCCAGGTCTCTCCGAAGCTGACTGGACCCGTAGCTTCAGATGCTTGACGACTTTACCATTAACTGTTGTAGGGGGAAAACATCATAAAGTTTAGTAAAGCAAAAAGAAAGTTTTATTCGGCATTAATTCAAAAAGGCAGAAGTGGAAAACGGACAAGCATGCTGCCACAGCCATGTCTGCCTGAGTCCCTTTTTCTTTTTCTTTTAATCCCCGCAAGAAACATATTTTCCTTTACTCACCAAATTTCTCTGCCCTCAGTAGCCTTTTGAGTCTTCAATTAATTATTTGTAAAATGGAGATAATACTGGTGGCCACTTTATGGGGTCATTTATTTATTTATTGGTAAGGATGAAATGAGATAATGCAAGTAAACAAGGCTGTTATTTATTAGTGTGCTGTCACCACCGAAAACCAAAACCCATACCAGTTCCTGTCAAGTGACCCCATGTGTTGCAAAGCAGAACTGTACTCCATATGGTTTTCCAGGCCGTGACCTTTCAGAAGCAGATCACCAGGCCTATCTTTTGAGGTGCCTCTGAGTGGGTTTGAACCTCCAACCTTTTGGTTAGTAGTCAAGTGCTTAACCATTTGCACCGCCCAGGAACAGACCAAGCCTAAACCAAGCAACTTGCATCTCAGTGATGCACATTAGCCTTGAGCTTACTGTTTTCTTGGGCCTGGTCTTTGCCACAGTACGCTTTCTTGGTCAAATCCTACAAATAAAACTTTTATATTGAAAATTTATTACAGAACTCTTGATATTAGAAAGTTCTCTTGGCTACAGAGCTTGTAAGATTTTCTGCCCAATTGCCATCCAGAAGTATGGGTTGAAATAGATCAAGTTGACTGAGGAAGCTATTGACTACTAATCCCTCTCCTAGAGAGTAGTGAATTTTGCCATAAGAAAGCCTCACACCTCATAAAGCTTCCCACGAAGACGAAAAATGTGATGGCAGTTTGCAAATTGAAGAACCAGAGAATGCTAGATCCAAAAACTTCTTGGAGATCACTACTTATGGCTAGGCTCTTTTTTCAAATGAGGAAAATAAGGCATCAAATGGTCACACAGCTATTCAGTTACCTAGCAGGACAAGTGCCTTAGACTCCTAGTAACGTGCCTTTCATACCTATAAAATAAAGCACAATCTTTAATAAATATTTGTGAATACTAGTTTAAAGACAATGTCTACTTGTTCATAGATAAGTGATCCATACAGGCAATCCAGTTACTTAACTAATTAATTCCTTGGTGGGTGAAGGAAAGACATGTCGCTGGTGGAGATGGGACTCCTAAATTGACTGTTTGGCAATTGTTTGATGAAATTTGTTTGATTAAAGCTGCTAAAATTTGTTTGATAAAATTGCCCTCAGTTCAGTCCAAACGGTCATTCCAATAGCTTTCTGGATACAGACCTAAAAATAGGTCAAGAAAAAAAAGAAGTATTTCAGTGGTAACCTCTCTACTGCTATGCTGGGTGAGTAGGAGGGATGCTCATAGTGGTGTAGTGTTCATTTTGACTGAAAGACATGGTTTTTATTCCCTTGAAGGTACAGAATGCATAACTGTGGCTAGTCAATTCTGTCTTGTTCAAGAGGAGGATAGTTCTTGGTGAGCCATCACACTTTTTTTTTTTTTCTGCTTGCACACTGATTTATTTCCTCTGTTCGTTTTTGCTTCAGTGCTACATTTTCGTAAAAGGTGGACGAAGAGCCCAAGTTCAGAGTGAAATAGCTCAAAGGCCTTTCTCTGGGAATTAAGCAGATGTTTGAGAGGCTGCCAGAATGACAGGCACAATCAGCACAAGGTGATTTTAGTTTTAATTTTTCCCTTTTTACTTCCTTCTAGAATTATGCATTTTTCCTAATGAAGAGTTGGTGAAGCTTCCTCTCTAAGAGTAAGTTTTAAAACTCCCAAAAGTGTAAGATGGACTTGACTTCCATTTCTGATTTCAGCCTGGGTATTCTTTTTCTTTTATAGGCATGGTTTATTCTCATAGGTCTCTGAGAGTTTAAAAACCTTTCAGAGGCTATGACATCTGTTCCATGTACATTACTTGTCCCCAGAAGGGCTCTTCAGAATACCCTTCACTAAGGTAGAGCCAGGATTGATCTCTGTGACATCTACTTATGCACTATTATCTTTCAGCTACGTAGTACAGGCAGACCACATTTCTGGATGCCTAACTACTGGCATAATCTAAAATTCTTTTTTTCGTAAATGATGGCACATAAACATTTCTACCTGCACTCTACCAGCTCAGAATTCCACTGCTCACTGGGGAATCTTCCCCTCAGTTGGCTCTCTAATTATGCATGCAGGATCACCTTGGGACACATTCACTTAGGATTTAGTCCCTCAGGTTCTTTGCAGGTGCTTCGCCAGCCTTGGCAGTGTCTGGAGAAAGAAGATTCTGCTCTATACAGCAGTTGTCTGGTGGTGGTCCCCATGAGGCTTTAGGGTGCTTGAGTTGAACCATAATGGTGGGAGGGGGAAGCTGGAGACCCAGTAAAGGCCATAGGAAAGCCCTTTTCCTCAACTTTGTGTTGCATTTTGTTACATAAATTGGGCCTAGAATCTTCTAACATCTTCTATGAACAAAGCTCTTTGAGCCTCTGTCCTAACCTCTCCCACTCCTTGTGTTCATGACTTGTTTCCATCAAACTGGTGGTGAGGAGGGTGGTTAGGTGAGTAGAAGTATACTCTACTCCTCCTTTCTCTCTTTCCACCTCAGGCACCCTTCACATATACAACAACCACAGTAACACCACCATCTACAAAATGCCTTCAGTTAGAACTCAAGGCACCTTAAAAATTACCTCATGGAAATAGATCTACATGTGTGTGTTGGAGTAGGGCAAGGAAGTTCTCATTACAAAATCTTTGAACTGAGCATGGTAGCAAATATCGGAGTAATGCAGATGGCAAAACCTTCCTCTCACACTGCCAGGAGTCCAGCTACTTCTGGCCAATAGGCTGTGTTGTGTTCTAAGCTGGGTGGTTGAAGAAGCTAGAACCTTTTCTCCATCCTGGGATCCTCAGAGTAGCTGACTGTAATGTATGCCTCAGCTGGCTTCCCAGTGGAACAGATTATGCTGAAGAACACCTCCAACAGTTCTTCATTGAAGGGTTCAGATAATTGTACTCAAGTCACAAGAGTCAGGGGTTGGGGAGGGGAATTTCTGGAGCTTCTGTACTACATAAAGGAGCAAGGCCTCATTACCTTGGCCTTGAGGGGTATTCCCAGTGCATGTGTCTTGTTCACTAATTCTCCCTCTTCTCTTCTCCTGTCCCTTTAAAGCCCTTCCCATCTGTGTTCTCAACACCATCCTTAGCCCCTTCCTGCTCTCACCAATTCTCCCAGGAATTCAACACCCTAGCGAGAATAGTTAAATCCCTGCATCCTTTCTTGTGTCAAGCGAATTCTCTAATGTGGGGCCTTAAGTATCTGCTACATGGCATGGCTGTTTTCTTCCAACTGATTTTTGCCGACCCACCAGATGAACTCTATCTTCAGAAACTGCTATGTTCTGTTGAAAACATGACTGCCCCCATCCCACCCATTCCCAATATGCTTTCCTTTAGAAGGCACTGTGCCTAATCTTTAGTATACGTCCACATTTCTCCTTATTAACTCAACTTTGACTTTGTTTCTTGAGAATGTTGTTGTTAGCTGCCATTGAGTCAGCCGCCAACTATGGTGACATCATGCACAACTGGACTGGGTCATTGAGATCCACTGGCTGAATTTTGGAAGTAGGATGCTAGGCCTTTCTTTCTAGTCTGTCTTAGTTTGGAAGCTCCACTAAAACCCGCTCAACATCACAGCAACACGCAAGCCTCCACTGACAGATGGGTGGTGGCTGCGCTTAAGGTGAATTGGCCAGGTATCAACTCAGGTCTCTTGTATGGAGAGTAAGAATTCTACCACTGAACAACCACTGCCCTCTTTTCTTGAGAATAATTCTGATCTTATATGTTAAATACACACTTGATCCCTCTGTGCCTAGATTATATTTTAAAGGTTCCTTACCTTAATTGACATGAATGGCAACGAACCCAAATCTCTTCTCTCTAATTCCCAAATTTCTCCCTGATCACAAGAGTTGGGATATAGGAATTGAGAGGACTTGCAGGTCAGTTTTCATAATATACCAGTAGAGCCTGTACTACTGAGGAGGAATTCATGCCTTGTACATGCATGGTAAGTTTTCACACTTGTCCTTTAGCCTTTGTCTTAGGTGGGGCTCCTCCAGAAACAGACTCTGAGACAAGCAAACAAACTACTAAAATTAGTTGATTTGGGAGATGATCTTAGGAAACACCAATAGGGGAGTGAGGAAGTGAGAGAGCACAGGGAAGGCAGCCAACCTGGTGTGTGGTGGGTGCTGGGGCTTAGCGCCCTCAAAACCTCTGGGAGACTGTGAGGAGCTTACCACAGAAGTGTCCCACCCAAACGGAGAGAATGGTGGATATATATTCATCAATTGTCCTCTAATATTAGTGATTGTTGCTCCAAGAGGAATTAACTCCCCTAGTATTTCTAACAAAGACCCTTGATGGTGTAAAAGGTTAAATGCTCGGATGTTGACCAAAAGGTTGGAAGTTTGAGTCCATTCAGAGGAGTCTTGGAAGAGAGGCCTTGTGATCTACTTTCAAAAAATTAGCCATTGAAAACCCCATGGAGCACAGCTCTAATCTAATATATGTGGCATCGCCATGAGTTGGACTCTACTTGATGGTAACTAGTTGGTATTTCTGGCAGACACTGCCCCCCTCCGAAAAGCCTTTGGACAGAGTCATAGGTACTTACTGTTAGAAACCAACAGGTCTACTGTGACAGTGAGAGCCAAGGTGACAATGCAGGGCACTGTGTTTGCTACCACCCTAGTCAAAGGTATGAGTAAAAACACAGTTTTATACTTTACTTGTCGGTGACCTGGAAATGCAGAGGCCTCTCCTTTCCTTTGGTCAGAAACTACTCCACACAGTTTGCATTCCCATTCCACAGAGAAGGGTCTAGCAGGAGGTAGAAAAGGTGGCCTACGTCATTGGCTCAGCTACAGACAATGGTTGGTCTTCGCTTTGATATTCCCTAGGAAAGTGGCTAACCCAATGCTGTGGAGTCAATTCTGACTCATAGCCACCTTATGGAGCAACCCTATAGGACAAAGTAAAACTGACATGTAGGGTTTAATCTTTACAGAAGCAGACTGCCACATCTTTCTTTCGTGGAACAACTGGTGAGTTTGAAACGCTGACCTTTCAGTTAGCAGCCAAGCACTTCAGCCACTTGCCACCAGAGCTGTTTGGAAAGTGGATAGCATCTGGTTAATGATGAATATTTTTTAAATGGAAGAATATATAAAGAAATTGGGATTTGAACCAAGGACACCTGATTTCAAGTCTTGTACTTTTTCATTTAGTTCAATCTTTACTTCACTAAGGAGTCTCTGAGCCAAAAAGACCAGAAACAGTAGTTGCCGCCAGTGGTGGCAATGAAAGAGCCCTCTCGCTGGGAATTCCCAGCCCTGGTTGATAATGGCTTTAGTGTGTCTAAGACTTGGGTGTGCCAATTAGCCTGCCAACCTAGCTAGAATGCAAAAACCCCACTCCCTTAAGGGCCATTCAAAATCAACCAAAATGTCAACACTCTTGAAAACGGATCTATTAATAATTCAAATAATTCAGTGTTTTAGTAACAATACAAGCATTTTCTCACAGTATATTAGAAAATTTGACAATGTTTGTCCATATTTATAACTGTGATGGCTTTATTTTTCAGAAATAGTATAATTGTGAAGCTCTGACACATTTGTTTCTGCACTGAATAGTCTGACTTGATGAACAACTTCCAAAGCCAATAGCTCTTATTTAAATAAATAAAATTTGTCTAGGAAACCTTTGCATTTATCCCAAGAAAAAGTAAGATATAGTCAGGATAGGATTAGTCATGTTTAAGTATTTTTGTTTCTTCTAATTCTTTGATAATTGGTTATGGATGGTAAGTTTCCGTTCAGGATATATGTGTTCCACTGGCTACGATGTATAACAAAGTTTCTCTTGCATAAATCTGCACACATT
The DNA here is from genome assembly GCA_030035585.1 of Dugong dugon. NCBI lineage: Eukaryota > Metazoa > Chordata > Mammalia > Sirenia > Dugongidae > Dugong > Dugong dugon. Next base: position 133,733,639 of record CM057462.1, read on the forward strand.
TACCATACCTATTCATTCATTTATTTTACAAATACTTGTTTGTTGATCAATAACTTTTTCAATACATGTATAAACTTATTTGAGGGATACAATAAATTAATTGCTCTCCCATAAAGGAAGGCATAGTTTTTGACTTAAGAAAGACCTAATTCAAATCCTACTAGCCACCTGAATATATCGAATATACCATGGACTGCCAAAAGAAAGAACAAATCTGTCTTGGAAGAAGTACAGCGAGAATGCTCCTTAGAAGCAAGGATGGCGAGACTTTGTCTCACATACTTTGGACACTATCAGGAGGGACATCATGCTTGGTAAAGTAGAGGGTCAGAGAAAAAGAGGAAGACCCTCAACGAGATGGATTGACACAGTAGCTACAACAATGGGCTCAAACATAACAACAATTGTGAGGATGGCACAGGACCAGGCAGTGTTTCGTTCTATTGTACATAGGGTCTTTATGATTCAGAAACAACTTGATGGCATCTAACCTCACAACAGCTAGCTTCCTAACACTGAGTGAGTTATTTAAACTTTCAATCCTCAGTGTCTAAATCTATCAGTTTGTGGTAAATAATACTTACCTCATATGATTAATGAGGGTTAAATTAGATAGTACAGGAGAGCAAATTAATATTTAATTCTATAGAGGACTCTATGAGGTTGGTACTAGTATTTGCATTTTATTCAGGAGACAATCAAGATTCTCTCAAACATGAATCTCCCAAGCTGCACAGAATTGTATCTGTGTAGCTAACACATTAAGGCCACCTTCTGATATCTGTATATCACTTTAAAGTTTTCAGGGTTATATTGAAGTAACAAGTAGATTCCTGTTATCTCAGGTGACACTACAATGGTCCTTATCAGGTAAGAGACAAAGAATCTCTTTTATCAGTTAAACACTCATTAAAGTCAGCAAACATTTATTGATTGGCAAAGGAGTGTGTGGTTAAAAGGGTAGTAGCAGCTTAACTATTAACTACAAAGAAGAGAATGTCTAACTACTCCTCTGAAAGTATTTTCATTTATTTCCACTGGGTTTTATCAAATATCCAATATAAAGGCCTAGGAAGACTGTTTAAATATTTGAGCAGTAATTGATTGTGTATTTTAACATAGTTGTGCTTTTGCAGGAGTATCAATGATCATATGGATTGGTTGTCCATTTGATGAACTTCTTGCATGAGTGGTGTTGACAAAGTCAGAATATTCCTTAAAGTGCATGTTTTGTTCCCCCAGCGTCATTTTGTAATGTGTTGGGGTAAATATTTTTCTTTGTGTGTGTGGAAATATACTTCTAAAATCACAAAGGAAGGCAGTGGGGATATATGATTTTGTATACAAATATTTATTTTATAGACAACTTTTCAGGAACATTCGGTGCATAAAGGCAAGTAGATCTATCTATCGATCCCGCTGGCTGGTTTCCAGCGTAGGAGAACTTGATTCATCTCCTGTATATTCACCATTCTCTTACAGGTTCAGGATTTTCACTGGCAGCGTTTCTCCGAAGGCTATAGGGTCTTTGCCATCTGCTTGGGCATAGGCAAAAAGAAAAATAAATAAAATAAAGGAAGGAAGACAAAAACATGTATAAAATATTGTGAAGATAGGATTACCAAGCAGAAAAAGTTAACCTTTCATATCTTTATTTATAAGAAATCTAAGATGAATAATCTATTTTTTTCCTTCAATTTTTGACCTTCTTTTGTCACAGGAAAGAAGGGAAGGACCCCCATTAAGTGGGGTTTGGAGCTTGGCAGCCCTGAGTTCTCCTCAGCCCTTTGCTTATAGCCTGTGTGGCCAGAAGGAAGTCACCTACGGTCCTGAGTCTCAGGCTCCTCACCTCAAGAAAGAGTGAAATTAAAACTGTCAGGCCAGGTTGTTAAAAAGATTTCAGAGAGTATATGCAAAGTTCCCAGAAACTATAAGCAATTAATAAATAGTAGCTATTTTTAATTTGAGGAGTCCCTGGTTGGTGAAACTGCTGATACACTCAGCTGCTAACTGAAAGGTTTGAGGTTCTAGTACACCCAGACAAACTTTGAAAGAAAGGTTTGGCAGTTTACTTCCAAACAATCAGCTACTGAAAATCCGATGGAGCACAGCCTTACTCTGACACACAGGAGTTCGTCATGAGTCAGAGCTGGCTCAGTAGTAACTGGGTTTTATTTTTAATTTTAATAAAGTTATTGTAGCTCCTGGGAAGGCAGAATATTTGGTAGCAGGAATATAGTATTAGGACCGGGCAAGGGGCTAAATTCTGTTGTTAGCTTTATGATTGACTCAGTGTATACTTGACGTTAGCAACCCATCTTCTCATTTGTAACATTTAATTTTAACTTACATGAACAAAGTGATGTTGGAATTTGGTGATAGTAACAGAGCTCTAAAGTGTTTTCAGAAAGGAATTCAGAGATAATGGGAGAGGGAATGGGTCACTCAGACCCATTTATAGACCATTGTGAGGACATTGGCTTCGAATTTTACCACTTCAGGGTTTTTAGTAGAGGAGTAAGATGACCTGAAATATGTTTTAATTGGCTGCTCAGGTTGCCATGTTGACAGCAACATGTGGGGGATAAGGGAGGAAGCAGATAGAATTCTTGAGTGAATATTGCGGTAATCCAAGTGAGAGTTGATGGTGTCTAGGGTCAGGAGATCACAGTGGAACTTTTAGAAGTAATTATATTCCTGATACATGTCATGGATTGAATTATGCCCCACCAAAAATATGTGTATCAAACTGGCTTGGCCGTGATTCCCAGTATTGTGTGATTGTCCACCATTTTGTCATTTGATGTGATCTTCCTATGTGTTGTAAATCCTGTCTCTATGATGTTGATGAGATGGGATTGGCGGCAGTTGTGTTAATCAGGCAGGACTCAGTCTACAAGATTGGATTGTGTCTTGAGCCAATCTCTCTTGAGATATAAAAGAGAGAAGTGAACAGAGAGATATGGAGACCTCATACCACCAAGAAAGAAGCGGTGGGACCATATCTCATCCTTTGGCTCTGAGGTCCCTACGCTGAGAAACTCCTCAGCCAGGGGAAGATTGGTGACAAAGACCTTCCCCCTAGAGCCGACACAGAGAGAAAGCTTCCCCTGGAGCTGGCACCCTGAATGCAGACTTCTAGCCTCCTAGACTGTGAGAGAATAAATTTCTGTTTGTTAAAGCCATCCACTTGTGGTATTTCTGTTATATCAACACCGGATAACTAAGACTATACATATTCAAAGTAGAAACAATAGCTTTGCAGGTGGATTGGATATGGGATGCTAGAGAAAGATAATAGCTGAGAATGACTTCAAAGTTTTTTTGCCTGAGCAACTGGAAGGATAAAGCTGCCACCAACTGAGATAAGCAGAACTGGAGTGGAGCAGATTTAGGACGGAAGATATACAGATCTGCTTGGCTTTATGCACTGAATGGTCCTGAAAAGTTGTCTATAAAATAAATATTTGTAAACAAAATCATAAATTCCCACTACCTTCCTTTGTGATTTTAGAAATAGGTTTCCAAACACATAAAGAAAAATATTTATCCCAACACATTACAAAATGACACTGGGGGAGCCAAACATGCATTTTCGGGAATATTCTGACTTTGTCAATACCACCCATGCAAGAAGTTCATCAAATGGACAACCAACCTGTATGATTATTGATACTCTTGCATAGAGATAGTATTTAAAGCCATAGACTACATGAGATCACTGAGTAAATGAGTCTGATAAAGAAGAAAGGACCAAGGATTGACCAGGGGACAATTTACTTCATTAACTGATGTCTCCAAAAGATTAAATAAAGGGCATCGTTATACAAAAGAGATGGTATCTACATTTGATCACTATTACCTCTTGTAAGCACAAAAGATATGAGCCATCTTGCTTTTGCCACACTTTTGCTGAGAGAGAGGGGCAAGTAAGCACCAGGTGAAATTGGATCTTTTTGAATGACCCTGAACTGTCAAAGGCTTGGATCCAAAATATATAAAGAATGTTCAAAACTTATTAATAAGAAAAACTAGTTGCCATCGAGTCCACTCCAACTTCCGGTGATCTCAAGTATGTCAGAGTAGAACTGTGCTCCATAAGGTTTTCGATGTCTGATTTTTTGGAAGTAGAACACCAGGCCTTTCTTCTGAGGCACCTCTGGGTGGACTCAAATCTCCAGCCTTTTGGTTAGCAGCCAAGCACATTAACCGTTTGCACCACCAAGGACTGCATGATAAGAAAAGCAAGCTTCAAGTAAAAAAAGGGCAAAAGATTTGAACTGAAAGTTCACCAAAGAACATACAAAAATAACAAAAAGCAAATGAAAATTAGCCTTCAGGGAAATGCAAATTGAAAAACACACTGAGATACCACTTCACTCGAACTATAATGGCTTAAAACAAAACAAAACAAAAAAAAGAAGCAAGCAAGCAAAAAACCTGAAAGCATCAAATTCTGAGAAAGATCCAGAGCAACTAGAACTCTGATACACGGCTGATTAGGAATGCTGATTACATATAGCCATTCTGGAAAACAGGCAGTTGCTTAAAAAGTTAAAACATATACTCACTCTGAGACCCAACTATCCATATTTACCCAAAAGAAATAAAAGTGTATGGTCACACAAAAACCTTCACATACATGTTTATAGTGACTTTATTGATAACTGCCAGAAACTGAGAACAACCCAAAAGTTCTTCAACTGGTAAATGGATAAACTATGGTACAATCATCCAAAGGAATACCATTGAGCAACAAAAAGGAACCAACTGATATGCACTATATAGATGAATCTCAAATTTATTATGATAAGTGAAAAAAGCCAGACTCAAAAGGCTTCATACTATCTGGTTCCATATATGACATTCTCCAAAAGGTAATCCATAAGGACAGAGAGCAGATCCGTGGTGTTAGGGTTGAGATTGTGGAAAGGGATGGACTAAAAAGAGGCACGAGTGAATATTTTTGGGTGAAGAAACTGTTAAATGTCTTGACTGTGGTGGTGGTTCTCTTACTGTATATATATATACAAAACAAACAAACAAAAAACCATTGCAGTCAAATCAACTCTGACTCATGGCAACCCCATGTGTGTCAGAATAGAACATACTCCACAGGGTTTTCAATTGCTGATTTTTCAGAAGTAGATCATCAGGACTTTCTTCTGAGGTGCCTTTTGGTGGACTTGAACCTCCAACCTTTCATTTAGCAGCCAAGCTCGTTAACTGTTTACACCACCCAGGGACTATATGTCTGTCAAAACTTATAGAATTGTACACCAAAAAGGGTGAATTTTACTGTGTATAAATTATATCTCAATAAACCTGATCTTTTTCAAAATCAATAGCATTTCTTTACACTAAAAAAATAATAAAAATCTAGAAAAAATAAGAACAAATAAAAAACCACCATGGTTTCCTAGTATTGAACTGTTAGGTAACTACCTCAAAAAGTCAAGAGAAAGCCAGTAGCCATACTGAAGTCTTTCCCAAGGCCTGGTAAGGGGCAGAGAGTCTGTGAGGTCCCCTTTCATTTGCTGCATCCTGGAAAGCTTTTGAACAAAGTCAGAGATCCACTTGCTGTAGACCTGTTAGACAGCACGTTAACTCAGTGAGAGATGACCCAGCCTAATGTACTATAAAGTGTCAGCATACAACAAACTTGTATTTTTAGATCCCAGACTCAGACACACCATGTATGGTCTTTTCACATGGGGTGAGGTTGACCTAAAACACCACAGGCAAATTCTCTAGAGTAAAAGATTTTTAACTACATGTCAGCAATGATTAGTTACAAAGGGAAAAAGAACTTCCCCCATTTGACACTAAATGACAGAACAATGTGACAAAAGCTAAAAACATAGAGGGAAAAAAAAAAGCCCTTAAGACAAGAGGCTGATCCCCAGTAATGGTAAGGACAAGCCCTTTGACTACATCTTTGGTCCCACAAATAATAAAATCCCTACCCTCAAAAGGCTTTCTAGGCTGGTGTCCTAGATTTTGGCCTGGTGACCTCCAAAGTACAATCTGCCAAGTTAAAGGAATCTGATCTGCATTTAATATTTAGTTTCTATATATTTCTGCAAGGTATATTCTGGAGAGGGAGCCAGAGAATCTCCTTATCGCCCTATAAATCAGGAACAGCATGGACGACATGTTCTATAGCTTTTTAAAGACCTGAGTAACAGGTTAAAACTCTGATTAGTGAAGATGCTCTTTTAAACCTCTTGACTTAAGGTATAGCCAGGCTATTAATGGTGATGTTACCTTTCTGAGAAGCAGCATCACAATAATAATGTAATGTCAAGGCTTTGCTGGAACTAAACATGCAGAGACACCAGACAGGGCACCCGACATAAGGGCTAACATTAGAGGCGAAAAGGCAGGACTTAATAAAAAATAATAATAAAAGCAATTCAAAGTAGTATATGCTAATTTCCAAATGTGTAGAAGAAATGGTAAACACAGTAGAGAAGCAGTATATTATAAAGAGAGACTTGAGAGTCAGATCTGCCCTTCCATCCCAGTCCCATTCCTTTGTAGCTGTAAGACACTGGACAGCTCATGTAACCTCTGGAAGCCTCAGTTGTTATTGCTTTATCTGTGAGAAAGTATAATTATAGTTTCTACTGCTTACACTTGTGAGAATTAAATGTGCTCGCGCCTGCAAATGCTTTAATACCAGGCATTTTTTTTTCCAGTTGCCATCAAGTCATTTCCAACTCATGGGGACTCCAAGTGTGCCAGAGAAGAACTGTGCTCCAAGGGGTGTTCAGTGGCTGATTTTTTGGGAAGTAGATAGCCATCCCTTTCTTCCAAGCTGCCTCTGGGTTGGCTTAACTATCAACTTTCTGTTTAGCAGCTGAGAGCATTAACCACTTGTACCATCCAGGGACTCCAGTACCTGACACAAAGAGCACTCAATTAGTGTTAACTGTAGGTAGTAGGAGTGAAAGTATGCAGTAATAGCACTGAAAATAAGCAGCTATTCATGCAATGGTCTGTCAAGTGTGTGCTCAGGGAGGAAGTCCCAGTTGGAGCGATAAATCTGGGAGTGTAGATGATACTAAAAATCATGAGGATGGGTGAAATTATTAAGGAGATAATGTAGGTAAAAAAGAGAATAGGGCTTAGCATGGAGCCTTCCTGCACTCTAATGCTGGGAAGAGGAAGAAGTGGTGCCCAGGACTGGAATTATTTTTTCTCCTCATTCAATTTAGAATTTAACTCTATCACACTTTGCAAATTCTCCACCAACATCACAGCAGTGGAATCAGAGGCCTCTCCCTGAATCCTGACACGTATCTCCACTCACTTTCATTGGGGTCATTATTGATGGACTGTGGAAACTTAGTTAAATCAACTTCTGTTGGCTTATGCAATTTTAATCCAGGTCTCCATTGTCAAAGTAAAGGATTGGAGCAATTATCCAGATAATTCAGGCAGAACCCACCAGGCCCCTGGGATCCCTTTTTCCTTCTGCTACTTTTGCCTGAGTAACCAGGGAACCACCTCAATCCTTTCTCTCTGCCTGTGTAGCCCTGGTCTTACTATGTCTTTAACCACTGGATCTCGTTGCTGAAATAAATATATCATGTTGGAAACAAATAAGAGTGAGCGAAGGCACTCTCATTTCACATGTGGATGTATTTTATTTCCATATGGACTATGCTGTGTGCCAGTGCAACAGACAGATCTGAAGTGTAAGGAATAAATGAAGGCAGACAGTCAGGAACTGATTCCTTGTCAGTTTGAAAAGAAATCAAGCTCGCTAAAGGTGAAGGAGCTGAATTTTCTTGACAAGAGCCTGTATTACCATTTATTGTTATTTATGGATCTTTGGGAGAGGAGCAAGAATACTAAAATAAAGGAGAAAATTTTGACCCATGTCACAAAACACCATAGGAATTTATAGCCTCCTCATTTACTCATTAGAGATATTTTTCTAATCAAGAAGCAGCACTTTATCCTCATGAAACAGGGTTTAAGGGGCATGAGATGTTTTTGATGAAGGAGCCTGGAAATTTTTACTTGTTCAGATGCCCAGGTTGTGATAAATAACAGCAGAGTAAATGAAAATCTCACCCGAAAAGGGCACCCTCCCTTTTGTGTCACTGATTTAAGTGCATGCATGGAACTTGTGGTTGTACCCAAATAAAGAAAAGCCACCAGTTCTAACTCAGCATTGACTGCGCCTGTCAGATCTTATCTTAATGAGGCACAGATCCTAGGACAGGGGAGGAACAAAATGAAGCTGTGTGATAAGGTACACAGTGCAGTAATTGGATCAAGCTGAGGCGGTGGTGGTCCTTAACGGCAGCTGTGGATACAAATGAAAGGCCTGTCACTTGCAAATAATTTGCTATGTTTCAGTTTTCACTTTTGTGCATAGAGTTGTGTGTCAGAAGAGAAGCCTAGAAGCATAGATTTTCCTTCACCTCTTACTTACCAGCACATTTGTCTCTATCGGCACTTGAGCAAATTTAACAACATGGCAAATCTTGAGATCTCTGAAATTCTTTATTTACAAGAATATAAATTACGCTTTCTCAGATCTTATAATCTTATCCTGCATTCACTAAATTCCCTGTGTTGCTAGCATCATGTTGCAATTTGCATTGCATTTTCTATGATTTACCAGTATTCCCAAGAAATACTTGATAAATATTGACATTGTCTGCTATGAAATGAACCCTGTAGAATAAACTGAGTTCTTGTTACAACTGAAAAAGCATTGAGTTCCTGCAATCCACAGATCTTTTACAACAACCCCATGGGCGTTGTTTAAATTATTTCTTGTTGTGTAGCAAACTATTCAAACACATAGTTGCTTAAAACAATGTTTTATTATTTTTCATTATTCAACAATCTGGATTGAGCTCAGTGAGATGGTTCTTCTGCTCCATGTGGTGTCTATTGGTAATGGAATAGTTAACAGGCTTCCTTACTCACATATTGCTGCCTCAGCTGGTATGTCTGGAACAGCCGGGAGCTATCATCTTCCCCTTTCCACATGGCTTCTTAGTCTGGTCTTCCTAACAGCATCATAGTCACAGAGAAGTCTGACTTCTTACGTGGTGGCTGGCTTTCAAGAGGGAGAAAGCAAAAGCTTCCAGTCCTCTTAAGGCCAGGGCTTGTTCCAAAACATCACACCTGCTACACTGTATTGATCAAAGCAAGTCACAAGGCCAGCCTAGATTCAGGGAATGGGGAATAGTTTACCTCTTAAAAGATGGAGGAGCAGCATGTATACAAAGCAGGAAGGAATTGATCGTGGCCATCTTTATAGGCATTAGAACTGCCTCCTGTAATTGTTCTGGTGGAGACTGAGGAGCCTTAGACATTGGATTCATTGCTTGCAAATGGTTTGTTTCTAGTTCTGAGCAGTTCATATAAATATATATATATACACATACATACACATATATTTATATACAATATTTCAGAGATATGAGGAACCCCTAACCCATTTTAGACGTAAGAGGAACCCTAACCGACTCATAGCAGAACTGCCCCATAGGGTTTCCAAGGCTATAAATCTTTACAGAAGCAGACTGCTGCATCTTTCCCCCCAGAAGCGGCTGATGGGTTTGAACCGCTGACCTTTTGGTTAGTAGCCGAGCTTTAATCACTGTACCACCAGGAATCCATTCATTGGGAACCCTAGACATCATTTAAAATAGTGTTTCTCAAACATTTTTACTGTTATCCGCAGTGAGATATATTTTATATAGTGATCTATTGTACAAAACAGAAATTACAGAAAAATGTATATGTACCCCTACCCACAAAGGAGGCCTGGTGGCACAGTGATTGAATGTGTGGCTGCTAACCAAAAGGTTGGTGGTTTGAACCCACTAGTTGCTCCTTGGTAGAAAGATGTGGCAGTCTGCTTCCATAAAGATTTACAGCCTTGGAAACCCTATGGGGCAGTTCTACTCTGTTCTACAGAGTTGCTATGAGTTGGAATTGACTTGACAGCACACAACAACAACAACAACTCACAAACAGGTAACAATAGTTTCGTGAAAAAATATTGACCCTTAATATGTGCACTGCAGTCTGATTTTTTTTTATTCTGTTTCATTTTTAAAAAGTTGCTCTTGACCCATGAAATTGATTTCATGACCTACCAGTGTGTAACCTTGTGAATTGAAAACACTGAAGTTTACCTAATCCTATCTACTCTTTTTACAGATGAGGTTGCTGAAAATTCATGAGGCTGGGAGACTTGTTAGGTAGAAGTAGGACTAGAAAGCAGTTCTCCTGACTCAGAGTCTACTGCTGTACTAGGCTCACCACACTGCTTCTATAGATATATGCATGGTCTAATGTGAGTTACTAATTTTGCTCAGTTGATAGTACTTCCTCATTCTGGTCTCCACGAAAGTGTAAATGAGGATTTGTTAATGCGTATTCTTTCACATTTTCCTATGCTAGGCTTAGCGATGCCAAGTATAATTATTCAAGCATGAGCACTAACTCACAACACTTTCATGCAAGCACAAAAAACAAAACCCCTTCTTTGCCCTCAGGCTTTTTTTTTTTGCTAGTTTGCCTCTTTCACAATTCTAGGAAGTATAAAAGAAACAAAGAAATAAAAGTCCATAAAATCAACATATTTACTTATTAATGCAAAGAGGAAAATTTCCTGACTTTAATGCTGTGAGGAGCTGGAGCGATTTCCTTTGGGAGGTGGTGGAAACATCTGCAGGAGACTATAAGGAATAGGGCTGTCTTCCAGGAAGAGTTTTAGTGTATTTCTGCCTGGAATCATAGATTGAATGACCTATGAGTTCAAGTCATCACTCACCTCGGTTTAGTGGTGTTATGGGGCTGCATTAACTGATGGCCCAATTAGCTTTCTAACAATAAAACTGCTTATTAAGTAAACTAAACTATCTCTAAATAGACCTTAGCTGCAACTGAGAGTGCAGAACTGAATACGTTATCTTGGTTCTTACTGTAGCTTAATGCTCTATTGCTGCACTGTCCAACAGAAATACACTGTGTGCCACATGTGTACTTTTAAATTTTCCAGAAGCCACATTTTCCAAAGGTAAAAACAGGTGGAATTCATTTTTTAATTCTACATTTTGAGATAAATGTAGACATATAAAAAAGTTGTAAAAATAGTGCCATGTCCCCAACACCCTTCACTCAGCTTCTCTCTTATCGTTAATGAATTGAAAAACTATAGTAAATTTATCAAAACTAGGAAATTAACACTGGTACACTATTCTTGAAGGAACTACAAACTTTATGTGGATTGGTGAAATTAATTAACCTTAATATATCCAGAATATTATCATCTCAACCTCTTATCAATAGACAAGTTAGTAACAAGATATTTTACATTCTTTGTGTCGTACAAAGCCTTCAAAACCTGTTGTGCATTTTATGCTCACAACTCACCTCAAGTCATACGAGCAGCGACTATGTTGGACAATGCAGTTGTATGGTAACAACTCAGAGAAGAGTGTTGTCAACAATCTACCTATACCGTGTATGAATTATGGATAAGGTGCTTGAGTCCATGAAGCACTGATGGGAGAGGCAAAATAGCCTACTGTTTACAGCACTGTCTTAGACGTCAGGCAGACTCTGCAACTTATCCTTAGCTCTGTGAGCTTCGCGTATAACTTAAACTTTCTGGGCCTCCATTTCTTCAATTATAAAAAGAATAATGAAGAAAAGGGCACTAAGTCATGGGGTTAGCGAAAGGACTGAATGAGATAACACATGTTAAGTGCTAGCACAGTGCCTGACCTGGATTGGTAGAAGAGTGTTAGCTTTTGGTGGTCATCTACGTCAATGCCGAAAGATCAAATGTAAGTGCACCTCCTTTGGTGTTGAGTGCTAATAGAAGTTGAGTTAGGGCTCCGGGAAATATTTTAAAAAGGTTCGACAAATGTTATTGAGTACCTACTATTTGCCAGGCACTGTGCTGCTCAGTGGTTAAGCGTTTGGCTGCTAACCAAAAGGTTAGCAGTTTGAATTCACCAGCCGCTCCTTGGAAACCCTACAGAGCAGCTCTGCTCTATCCTATAGGGTTGCTATGAGTTGGAATCAACTCGACGGCAATGGGTTTGCTTTTTTTGGTGCTGAATGCTAGGGGTATAAAGATGAATAAAAGCCCTATGGACTTCACAGTTTAGTAAAAGACAGAAAACATTAAAAATGTCTGCATTTTTCATGTGCCTGTGAGTTGTAGCTATTTATTTTTTAAATTATGATGTTGTTAAATCCTTAAACAGTTGTGAAAACAGATTTTTAAGCAATTGAGCATTATCAATAATCCTATCATCCTCACAATTGACTCCTATCTCTGCCTCTCTCTCTTTTTGTATTTGTTTTACTTTTTTTTTTCCCCCCTTAATTTTATGTCTTGGTAATCATAGTGTAGGGACAATTTTAAATACTACTTTTTTAAAATCACTGAACTTTTTCTCTATCATTGGGTATTTCCTGCAGAATCTGAGGGACAATTTGTATATAAAAGGGACAGTCACCTAAGGTATCTGTAATTAAATCAGGCTGCACTTATTGGTTGGAATAAAACTTATTTATTTCCTGTTACAGAATGAGGTGGTGAGCTGAGGGGGATGGTAAGGCTGCTAAAGAAAACTATCAAAAGTAATAATAACAACAAGAGCTAACATTTCTCAAGCGTTTATTATGCACAAGCATTGTGCAAACCCAGCAATATGACTCCAGAGCTCTGTCTTAATTAATATCGTGTACTATCTCCTGTAAAGTTTTTTTTCAGATTTCTGAATATGGTATAAGTAAAAAAAAATTTTTTTTTTTTTTAGCCTGACTACATACAGAGAATCAGGAAACCACAATAGTGACTCTACCAAACTCTTAATTTAATTGTCTTTGAGAAATTGTGCTATGGATGATTTTTCCTTCCTTCCTTGCTTTCTTCCTCCCCCTCTCCCTCCTTTCCTATATTTTCTGCATTTACTTTGTATTACATGTTGAATCATTTTGACCAAATTCTCTTTTCTTCCATGTTATAGGTGCAATTTGGGGGATGGAAGAGCTACCTTGAACTTTTGAAATGAAAACCAGTAGTTCACTGGTGTTTTTAAGAAGGCTCTACTCATAGTGCTGTGGTTATAAGGCAAAGAGACCAAGATCTGAATTCTGACTCTTATAATTGCTGAATAAATGCCTTTTGGGCAACTTAAATTCTTTGAGTCTCAGTTTCCTTATTTTTAAAATAAGGATAAGAAAGATACCTTCCTTCCAGGGATATTTTGAGGATTCAGTAAGATAAGGTTTGTAAAGCTTGTAACATAATGTATGCTTTGAAAACATTGATCACAGAATAGTGGTTCAATAAATGGTTGTGTAACAGCCAGTCAAAGATGTCAACCCACTCGAGGCTGGGGCATAAGGACTGGTATAGCAAGAATGCAAAAAGAAAGAGTCCTTTAGCTTTTAACTGGCTAAAAGTAATCTTTGTAATCCAGGCTTTTTTTTTTTTTTTTAAGAGAGATAAAACTTTTTTTTTTTTTTTAAGCTCATTCTTTTATATCCTATTTAACTTTTTAAGAACCAAGTCTAGAAGATGTTAAGCATGTTTTTGGTTATATTGGAGTCTCTGGTTGATGCAAATGGTTAACATATTTGGCTGCTAACTGGAAGTTTGGAGTTCAAGTTCACCCAGAGGTGCCTCAAAAGAAAGCCCTGGTTATCTACTTCAGAAAAATCATCCATTGAAAACCTTATGAAGCACTATTCTACTCTGAAATACACAGGGTCACCATGAGTTGGAATCAACTCTACGGCAGCTGGTAAATACCAATTTATTGCATTACTTAGGTGCTTCTTTTAAGGGCACTTCTTCCATCAAGATCCTGAGGCTCTCTTCCCTGGAGTGGAAGGAGCCATGGGGAACAGAAAATTGGAACCAGAAGTTGGCCCCCTCTCTTCCAGGAGGATGTGAAGAAGAGGCAGACTGAGATAGAGTGAGGAGGTCTTCCTGCCTCTCCATTGGGTCCATATCTCATCTCCACAAGGAAGACTGAGAAACAGCTGAATAATTTTGGATTCCTGAAAATGTGAGTGCTAACAGTATCATGTGGGGAGGGGCTGAAGGCTCTTGTAACAATCCCAACCTTTAGGGCAGTTTCCTGTCCAACTTGATTTAGGAGTGATGACATTATCAGTCCTAGGGATGAGTCTGAGGGAGGCTTGGAGGAATTTTCCTGTGAGGGGATGCAGAGACACTGAGAGGGCCTGAGGACCTTCAGAGGTTGGGACAAGGAAGTCATAGAGAAGGAGACTTCAAGGTGGGCATGAAGGTGATAGATTTAAGTGACTGGGAACATGGAACTCAGAAATGAACACCAGAATTTCATGCCAAAAATGTGAGGTAGGAGCACTATGCCTTTAGAACCATGAGTTCACCACGTACAAACTAGACCCTCTGTATCAGAGGACACCAAGTGAATCTGAGGCTTCTGTCCCTCCAGCACCAGCACTAGGTCACATTAACTGTGTTCCTCCACATACCCTGACACCCTTTTTTGGCAAGTGTCATGGATTGAATTGCGTCCCCCAAAAATATGTGTCAACTTGGTTAGGCCATGAATCCCAGTATTGTGTGGTTGTGCTCCCTTTTGAGACTATAATTTTATGTTAAAGAAAATTAAGTTGGGATTGTAACACCCTTACTAGGGTCACATACCTGATCCAATGTAAAGGGAATTTCCCTGGGGTGTGGCCTGCACCACCTTTTATCTTACAAGAGATAAAAAAGAAAGAGAAGCAAGCAGGGAGTAGGGGACCTCATACCACCAAGAAAGCAGTGCCTGGAGCAGAGCGCATCCTTCAGACCCCGGATCCCTGTGCAGAGATGCTCCTAGTCCGGGGGAAGATTGATGACAAGGCTGACAGGGAGAGAAAGCCCTCCCCTGGAGCTGACGCCCTGAATTCGGACTTCCAGCCTACTTCACTGTGAGGAAATAAACTTCTCTTCGTTAAAGCCATCCACTCATGGTATTTCTGTTATAGCAGCTCTAGATGACTAAGACAGCAAGTAACAGGGGAAGAGTAAAATAGATGACATTGTCACAAGAGACTCTTAGACCAGAAGAGACTGAGCCATCTAACGGGGTTAATTAAATTGTTGGATCTGACTAAGTTTACTAGATTGAATTTAAATTTATTTTCTCTTCTATTCACTGGTGATACGGGTGTGTATGTGTTCAGAAGGATGGGAGTTGCCTTTTAGTAAGATTAGTAAGATCATGGGAGGAGTACACTTTTTGCGGGGGGAAGATCAAAATTTCCATTTTGGACTATTACATTTCAGATGCCTGTTAGGCATGTGGAAACCCTGGTGGCATAGTGGTTAAGAGCTACGGTTGCTAACTAAAAGGTGGACAGTTCGAATCCACCACGCACTCCTTGGAAACCATATGGGTCAGTTCTACTCTGTCCCATAGGATCACTACGAGTTGGAATCAACTCGATGACAAAGGGTTTCAGTTTTTTATTTTTTTTTTGGCTTATTAGGCATATAAATGGCAAAGGTGAGTAAGTATTTAGGTATGTGAGTCTGAAGTTCAATAAAGAGGACTGTGCTGGATATAAAACTGTGGGAGCCATCAACAAATAGTTGCTATTTTTGTGCCAGGGCATGGTTGGCCCTTGCCAGCTCAAGTGTTTCAAGAACACGTACTTCCCACCGATTATCTTCAGGCAGCCACAGCACAAATAGTTGGGGCGGGAGGATGGAAACCTAACTGATTTCCCCTTTTCTTGATCATAAGCCTAAGGAAAATGGAAAACCGGGAGTGGACTGCGATGATCTGGAGAGTGTGTGTTGATTCCGTAAATGAAATTCTTAGATATGTGCATAGCTGCCCACTAATGAGGGGAGCAAGGCAATTGCACCCACATGCCCCTTGTGCTTCATGGAAGGGGAAGTGAGGATACTATCTGCACATTGTCTGAGTCGATATTTTGAAAAGGAAAGTTCTTTTGTAACTTCAGGTTACAAGAAGCCTGAGAAGAGAAGGCATTAAAGGTCTTTTGCCTCTGATTGAGCACTAACAAAAGCCACTTGCCTCCTGCTGTCTCTACATCTTTACCTTCTGAAATAACATCTTTGAGATATCCTGAATATCCATCTGTCTGTCAGGGTTTTCACCATCCTTGTGTCATACGCTTTATTATGAGGAGACATTTAAGGCATGTAACTCACATTCCCTTCCTTCCATTTGTACTCTCCACGTTTACCTCTGCTTCACACATCCATCTTCCCTAAGTGTGTTCAGACATGACAGTGGAAGTAAATGCTCTATTTTATGTCACTGGGGATGGATGCCATCTTTCCAAGTAGGTGCGTTTGAACAGTCTTCCTTGCATCACTGATATCATAAAACTCCCACTTGTTGAGGTGTCGACAGGTCCGTTGTCATATCTGACTCGTTTTGAGTTACTGATTCTGTGGAGTCTATCTTGTTCTTGAAACAAGTGTATTCTGTTTTTCTGAGAAGACCAACCAAAGTGAAGGAGAAAATTTAATAATGTTAATGGAGGTAATGATATTAATTATGATAATAGCAATAGCTAACATTTGTTACCACCGTATGTCTGTCAGTTTGTTTTACTGTGGTAGTCTGCGTGATGCTATCATGCTGGAAGCTATGCCACCAGTATTTCAAATACCATCAAGGTCACCCATGATGAATAGGTTTTGGTGGAGCTTCCAGACTAAGACAGACTAGGAAAAAAGGCTTGGCAATCTATTTCTGAAAAAAAAAAAAAAAAAAAAAAGTTGCTGTCCAGTCAATTCTGACCCATAGTGACCTTATAGGACAGAGTAGAACTACCCTGTAGGGTTTCCAAGGAGCAGCTGGTGGATTCGTACTCCTGACCTTTTGGTTAGCTGCCGAGCTCTTGACCAGGTCTGAAAATTAATCAAAGAAAATCTTAGGATCACAAAAGAATATTGTCTGATATGGTGCTCAAAGATGGCTCCCCTAGGTTGGAAAGCACTACACAATGACCACAACAATGGACTCAGACATGAAGATGGTACAGAACCAAGCAATGTTTCATTCTGTTATACATAAGTTCATAAGAGCCGACTCAATTGTAACTAACAGCAACAATATTTATTAAACAATGTCTGACGTACCAGGTCACTGTGTTCATTGCTTGACATGCCTTACTCAGATACTTGAAGCAGGGCATCAGAGGCCATGTGGTAAAATGAGTAGGGCCCAGGCTCTCAAGTCGAACTGTCTGGGTTGGAATTTTGGCAGCATCACGTATTTCTGTGATGTGCACCCCCACCCTTGCCTCAACTTCTTCCTCTAAAAAATGGGAATAATAACAGTGAGGATAATAAAGGGTACCTTATGCATAGGGTTGTTTTGGGGACTGAATTAGATAATACATATAAAGAAACTAGAATAGCACCTGCACTTATTAAGAATCCATAAATATCAGCTTTTAAATATTATATTTATCCTCCTGTTAAAAGTGAGGAAAGTAAATCAAACATAAATGATCCTTAACTGTCCCATGATAGGTAGCATGTCTGGCCTCAAAGGAAGGTTTGTTTAAGGCTATACATCATCCAGTGGTTCAGAGGCCACATTGGCTCCATAAAATATTTCTAATATTTGGATGTAACTAATGAACGTAAGAGATAGTGGTAAGACATTATATGCTGTATCACATGAGTACATGTTATATCAAACCAAACAAATACTAAGAGAAGATCAGAGTATTCCCATTTTATTTGCCTTTCTTTTGTGCTCATTCAGGTGACCCTGATCCATAGGAAAACTAAAAACCAAGATCCCAAAACCTGTCGTTGTGTGAGAAAGTCACTACACCTGACTACCTCAGTTCCTGGCCCACAGAGCCTTGACTTTCTGTTCTAAGTATGAATATGTAAGAGTACTTTGTCAACTTTATAGCTCTCGTCATTATTATCCTGGGTTGTCTATTGTCTAGATACCAGTACCTTGGGATATCTGTGTCATCAGGGTAGAAATAAAAAGTCCCTGAAAGTCGATGTTATAAGTCTCAGTGCATTTTGCCCTCTATTTTTCTTGTTTCTAATGTTGACAACCGCCCACATGCTATTCACTGGTCCTCAGTGCAGCCCACGGAAATGCCAGCTGGCTGCATGCCAGTTTCAGGAGGATGAGGTTGTTGAGAGCTTCCTTATAGCAAAACCTTGTCAAAAACAAGCATTGTTTCTGAATTTGAAATGAAATATTTTCTTTTTTCTGTCCCTTTGGTTTCTCTTCCCACTGGGGAATGGGATTCAGAACGGATTACTAATTATATCACAGTCGCTGAGATTCCTAACAACACCAGTTCTCATATTTATCCTGAATCACTCCCTAGCTATACCGGCTAATACGCGGAGTTTGGTAAGGCTGTCGACAACCACATGCAGCATCGTAGGCAAGTCTGGTGTGCAGCCTTGTAGTTCCACCCTGGCTTTTTAAAATATGATTTGTTTCCTTTAAACCTGTCCAATGTACAACAGACAGAAAGAAAAATGGTGAAAACACAAAACCTGTCTCCCACTTATTTTTGGCAATTATCACAATTTTTGTCTTAAATTAGCAGAAATGCTAAATTGCCCTGCTTGAGACTCAGTGACCACCAAAATTCAAACACAAGCATTCTAAAACCAAATACCTTTCCTCTGTTCTAATGACAACTTCCCAGGTAGCAACACCGGCTCTAAGGAATATTCTTTACTTTGGAATCTGGTCCTGTGTACATTGGATTGCTGACTGGAGCAACAAGTGAGGGAAGCTTGCAGAGCTCACAGCATTTCCTTGTCTGTATAAAAAATACATTACCTTTTACTCAACAGGAATAACGCTTTAAAAATTGATCCTCACTGGCTTGAGGACCTATTTTGGCCTCCAAAATCTCCCAACTGAAATCTAAGGGATTCTAGTTGTAGGTATTATGCATGTAATGAAAATGGCACGGTGAGCCTTCAACCCACATGTGATATGTGTGTAACACTGTAATGACTCGATACATTACAGTGCTTATATTAGTCTGCCAAGAATGTGATCAGTTCACTGACTTAAGGTTTCTTTAGAGGATAATAGAGTTAGGATTCCTAGGCTTGTCATTCAAGGTGTCTTTGATTTATATTAGGTGTTGTTGTAATTCAGAATACTGTGATATCTCATGTAGAGAACGGTCTCCAGTCAAGGCTCCTAAGGATTGCCAGGCTGGATTCCAAGTGGCTCTCAAATTGAGTACAATAGAAAAAAGAGATCGATTGAAGCCTCTCTTCTTCCACTGTAGACTTGAGGTTTGCCTGTGTCTGCAAATCCTGACTCATGGCTGTCCAGTAGTTATTTACAATGCAGCTGTGGTTGGAAGTATTTAAGTAGTTCCTCCTCCTCTGGTTATATTGCGTAATTCTTTGTCAAAACAACAGATAAGTTAGAATTTACTGAGTACTTTATTAGGTATGTGCAAGGCACTGTTCTAAGTGCTTTACATATGTTATCTCATCTAATCAACACAGCAATCCCACGAAGTAGTATTATTGTTTTCTCAATTTTCAGATGAGCACAGCACAATTTTCAGGTTTCACTAAAGCATAGCTAGGTTAAGCGATTGTCCCAGGGTCCCAGGTACAGGAGAAAGAGAACCAGGCACTCTGACTCCAGATGTAGTGCTTTTAACCACTGAGTTCCACAGACCCTGAGAGACAGCTTTCTTGCAAGACTAGCAATAAGGGAATTTTCCAGTGTGAGTTCAGTACAAAAGAAAAGCAAGGAATCTCTAGTTTTTGGTGCATAAACTTTCTGATGTTTCAGACAGTTTGCCCTATTAATAACAGCCTTTAAGATTTCTTAATTTGGGAAAAATCCTAAATCTCTTCTAACTACATAATTTATCTTCTGCAGCAAAAGATTCTGAATGCAAACAAGTACTGAGAGCATATGAAGAAATTGCAAACTATAAAAGATGTCTTCATCACATGATAGTAGTGGTATGAGAACAGACTTTTCACAGAATTGATACCATCCGCAGTTTTAAGTGGAGTCCCTGGGTGGCACAAACGATTAAGTGCTCAACTACTAGCCAAAAGGTTGGCTAACCCACCCAGAGACGCCTTGGAAGACAGACCTGGCAATCTGCTTCTGAAAGATCACAGCCCTGAAGACCCTATGGAGCACCTTCATGGGGTCTCCGTGAGTCGGAATCAACTCGATGGCAACTAACAACAACAACTATTGTGATATGCCTTACCAAAGAAAGATGGGGTTCCACCACAAAGGAACGCAGAGTTTGCTGTAGTTGAAGCATTTGGTAATGTACCTAGAGTGACTGCTATGTCTCCCATCAGAGGGATTTGGGGAATAACTCTGCATTGCATGGTACATTTAATCTGGACATTTCCAGGGATTACCTTGAATAGAATGTTTTGATTTGCCTCTATTAGGCTTAGTCCTGCCTCACAAGGAAAGGACAAGCCTTGGGTCATTCTGAGTTCTGAGCTTTTACAAGTGTTTGAGGTAGTACTGAGAGACTAGGATTCCAGAAGAGCCTAATGCAATGAGGGACAATTACAACTCTACCCTTGGAAACCTGTGTGCAGACCTTCCTCCATTCTGTGGTTCACTTGTTTTCATCCATTCCGTCTCATTCTGTATCACACAATCCATTTCAGTCCAGAATAATATCACCAGCATTCACTTCTTGGCCTTAACGGACAGCGAGTTTTTAAAGTCCAGTATGACCTCCTGATTATTTTCATTGCTGTGCCACACAAAAATCATTAGCAGCATTTGTGCATGGCTTGGGTGAATCTCCTGCCTGTTTGGCTATACTTGGAATCCTAGAATAGGTCTGCAAATGAAAACGTGTCCCAGTAAAGGCTCCACATGTTAGAATAATTCGTGAACTAATGGTCTCACTGTTAATTTGATTTTGCTGCTGATGAGAGATAGGAAGAAAATTGTAATGGAAATGCATGGCTACCAATTTGTAAATGTTGGTATACATTATCCATCATTGTTATACTATTATGCTATTAACATAAATTATCACATAGAGGTAATTTAAAACTGTTAGCTGACAAAGTTATATCTTATTCCTGGTGATAATTACATATAAAGGAAGGAGGTTAAGCTAAATGTTATGTGATATTATTACATGGACTATTGATGGACAGTAGTGATTAACTGATGTTGGCACTGAAAAATTACTTTGTTCCTAGCATTTCTATTATTTTTCTGTTATACTTGTATTAAAAGTATCGTAGTAAAATGAGTAATAGATTTTTCCTTAAGAACACACTTTTGGAACTAGCTCCCAAAGTCACTATTCTGCTTCATACTAATTCAGTATTGATTTTAATGAATTGCTTCACAGTTTTTAGCTTCATACACAGCTATAGGATATTTTCTTTAAAAAGTTACAAAGACACTAACTTATTACTAGTAAATTCTTGGTTCGTTATGCGAACTCCCAGTTCATTTGTATATGGATGAATTGTGTCTCATATTCCTAAGTGAATTTGGACAAAAAATAAGCTTATGTTTCAAGAGTCAAGTTCTCACTTTGGCCAAAGGACTGGTTACATGGACAGGTTCTGTATTGAAGTTATGATATCGTAAAGAAAGACTTTAGTTTTTTTTCCCCCTGTGGAATCTATCAGATCACTTACTGTATGTAGCCTCTGGCATACAACTAATGAAAGGAAAAGTAAGTTCGATTACATGATGGGAGATAGAGCATTGGACTTCTCAGACTTAGCTTTGAAAACCTTAATGTTTGAAGCCTGTCAGCCAGAGGTTAGATTGTCAATGGATGTCACAATGAAGTACAGGCAGTCCCTGAGTTGCGAACATCCGAACATCTGGCTTTCAGACAACTTGCACCGGCCCTCTAATGTTATGTAAATTTGCCCTCACTTTGAAACCATTGAACCTACCCCTACCAAAACCAAAAACCAAACCCACTACCATAGAGTTGATTCCAACGCACAGCAATCCTGTAAGACAGAGTAGAACTGCCCCATAGGGTTTCCAAGGCAGTCATCTTTACAGAAGCAGACTACCACATCTTCCCCCATGGAGGAGATGGTGGGTTCGAACTGCCAAGCTTTTGGTTTGCATCTGAGTGCTTTAACCACTGCGCCACCAGGGATCCTTAATCAACCCCTACTCACAACAAATTCTTCATCAAAATCACCTTCACTTGCTGCACGTGCAGCTTTTAAATCACTGAAAAGGCTTTGAGCCTTTCCTTGCACTGGCACACATACAACACACACCTTGCCATCGAGTAGATTCCGATTCATAGCAACCCGATAGGACAGAGTAGAAGTGTCCCATAGGGTTTCCAAAGGCAACTGGTAGATTTGAACTGCCGACCTTTTGGTTAGTAGACAAGCTCTTAACCACTATGCCACCAGGGCTCCTCCTTGCACTAAAGTAAGGCTAAATAAGAACCGTATGCACTTGTTCCAACTTATCTTACAAAATGGACTTAAAGACACCGTTAGGAATAGATCTCGTCCATAACCCTGAGTCAGCCTGTACTTGGAAATGTTATATGAGGTTTTGCTACTACCAGATGTCAAGGGCAAATGTGAAATGACAAATGGGCCCTTAACAGAATAATGTGCTATCATTTCATCTCATCCCAAAGGGTTCCTTAATCCCAAAACTGTAGTCATATGTTACAACTATTTATGAGATGAAGAGGACATAACGTATGTGACATTCTAGAGTTGTGGAATGAGAGGCCTTAGTGCTCATGTTGGAAAACAATCGCACATAAATTATAGAGAACACTGAATAACAATTCCTTGTTATTCTCAAAATTAGATCATATGCTGTTAAGACAGAGTAGAGCTGTTTCTTACTGAAGCGTTCTAAAATAATCATGAAGGATAAAAAACATCTATTGTACTGGGTTGAATAGTGTCCCCCCAAAATTCATGTCCTCCCACAACCTCAGAAGATACAGGTGTAATTAGTTAAGAAGTAGTCATACTGGGTTAGGGTATAATCCAATGATCTGTGTCCTTACAAGAAGAGAAAGGAAACCTTGGTGGCGTAGTGGTTAAAAGCTACAGCTGCTAACCAAAAGGTTGGCAGTTCGAATCCACCGGCTCTCCTTGGAAACTCTATGGAGCAGTTCTACCCTGTCCTATAGGGTTGCTATGAGTCAGAATCCACTTGATGGCAATGGGCTTGTTTTGGTTTTTAAGAAGAGAAAACAGAGACTCACAGGGAGAAAGCCATATGATGATGGTGGAGGCAGAGATGGAAGTTATGCTGCCATGAGTCAAGGAACACCAAGGATTGTTGGCAACTACCAGAAGCTAGGAGAGAAGCATGGAACAGATTCTCCCTCTGACACCCAAGAAGGATCCAACCCTTGCAACATCTTGATTGCAGACTTCTGGCCTCCAACACTGTGAGAGAATAAATTTCTGTTGTTTTAAGCCATTGAACTTGTGGTGATTTGTTACAGTAATCCTATGAAACTGACACATGTATCACTGAGATTTTATATACATAAGAAATACGTATCTTTAAGCATAAGACTATGAGCCAACATGACAAGATACATTGATGAGGGGCATGTGAGAACTGGGGCTGGTTAAAGGAACAGATTTCCGTATTCTCGTATTCATCTCCTACTTTCTCTTGGAAATAGACTTTCTGAATGGGATTGCCAAATTTGCTGGCCTTATTGAATTATTTAAATTGTTTTTTCTTCCTCTCTCCCTTCCCTCTGCTTTCTCCTCTTCTTCTTCCTCTCCCCTCTCATACTAATTCTCAACAGTTAGCATCTATTAATATCACCCTATTGTTCCTTTGAGATGGAGTAGAAACATTAAGCCTTTAAAAACAAAACAAAACAAAACTATATCTGGCCTAGCGTCGGCTCTAAGATCTCTAGTTTTTTTTTTTTTTTTTTTTTTTTTTTAGCTTTAGAAACCTCTCTGTTGGTTCTGGACAGAGCTGGAGAGGGATGTAGAGCATAATTCTAACCCACAAAAAAAAAGACCAGATTTACTGGCCTAAAGGAGACTGGAGAAACCTCGAGAGTATGGCCCCCGGACACACTTTTAGCTCAGTGGTGAAGCTACCTTTGAGGTTCACTGTTCAGCCTGGGAGTGGACAGCCCCGTAAAACCAAATGAGACTAACGAGGTACAGGAGTCCAGTGACAAGGGCCAGAGGGCAGAAGGGGACAGGGAAGCTGGTGATCGGTAACACAAGACTGAGTAAGGATATTGTTGATGTGTTGTGAGATTGTGAACCATTGTCATAGGGCAACACTTGTAGTAACTGTTAAATGAGAAACTATTTTGTTCTGTAAGCCTTCGTCTTAAGTGAGAATAACAGCACAATTGGAAGAGCGTAGTCAATGTCACTGAACTGTGTATGTAGAAATTTTTGAAATGGGGTATCTTTGGCTATGTGTATTTTCACCAAAAAAAAAAAAAAAAAGGTTGAGAATTTAGAGGGTTAATATGTTGTGGGGTTGTTAACCAATGTCATAAAACAACATGTGTACTACTGTTTCATGAGAAACTATTTGTTCTGTAAGCCTTCACCTGAAGTACAATAAAATACAAAAAAAAAGAAACCTCTCTGTCTTATTTTCTGCTAGCAGGGGTTAATTTTTTGTGGGTCAGCCTTTTTGAGTAACTGATGAAACTTAAAGACTCTTCCCCAGAAAAATGTACTATGTGCAAGTACAATTTAAAAAAAAAATTTAAAAAGTCAGTGGTTCAATCATAGTTCTATAATTCTTAACTAAGACCCTCTAGACCATCACAGATTTCTCCTTCCACTAGCTGGTGGTCCACATTCTTGTGATCTAAACAGTCTATCCTATATCATCATTTTAGATGGAGATAGTAGTAGGTGATCTAAATGGTCTATCCTACATCATCATTTTAGAGGGAGACACTAATACTAATAATGACAGCAATACTAATAATCAATATCTAACCTTCATTAGAGCTTAATATCTACAGACACTATTCTAAGTGTTAATTCATTTACCATTCACCACAACCAAATGACAAAGGTGCTTTTATCATCCTCATTTTACTATTAAGGAAACTGAGGAACAAGGAGGTTAAGGAATTTGCCCAAGATCAAGCAAGTAGTAAGTGACAGAGTCATGATTTGAACTCAGAAAGGCTAGCTTGAGAGACCAGGCTATTAAACACTATGCAGTACTTCTTTGCTATATAAAAGACATTGGGCATCTTTTCTCCTTGGCTTGTGTATGGAAAAGTATCAAATCCCCATGCGTCACTTCCCTGCCACTTCACTGTGTTGATCAGTCCAGATCAATTTATTATCAGTTCTGTTCCACTTCTCTTCTGACACCGGCTGCACATGCAGCACTTCTTCCTCTGACCTTCACCACCTGGAGCAAGTCAGACTTCACAGCCATAGTCGTCACAAGGGCATAGGCGTCTTGACTGCTGAGTCGGCCCAAGACCTCAAACCCAAGCCAGCTGCAAACTTGACAGTCCCCAAGGCACCCTCACTTCTGACCTACTAGCTACAAGTTTGATGTTTCCTCTACCCATTCAGGACACCAGCTATAGCTCAGGTGTCCCCAGCCCCACTCACTTCTGACCTGCTGGCTCCTGCTACTCCCTTGAGTACGATAATTTTCTGCAAAGACTCATAGAACTCCCAGAAAGTGCTATACTTCTTATTACAATTTTATTGCAGCAAAAAGGATACAAAGGAAGAGACACATAGGGCAAGGTCTGCGAGCGTTCCCAATGCCGAGCTTCCACGTTCCCAAAAAGCGTGCACTATCCTCCCACATGCATCAAATCTTTCACTGACCAGAAAGTCCATGGAGCTTCTGTGTCCAGAGCATTTATCAAGGCCTCATTATAAAGGACATCATGCTTGGTAAAGTAGAGGGTCAGCGAAAAAGAGGAAGACCCTCAATGAGATGGATTGACACAGTGGCTGCAACAATGGGCTCAAGCATAACAACGATTGTGAGGATGGCACAGGACCAGGCAGTGTTTCATTCTATTGTACATAGGGTTGCTATGAGTCAGAACAGACTCGACAGCACCTAACAACAACAACAACATTACCTAGGCACGATTGATTAAATCTTCCCCTTTCTCCCAGATTGACTGGCCACTAGGTGGTCTTTCTGGCCTGGCCAGCTCTCACTTGAGTCACTTCATTAGCATAAACCCTCAGGTGTGGTCTGGAGACCTCATCAAAGGCACTTTAATTCCTGGGGAATTTCTAAGGTTTTGTAGGTTACATCTCAGGAACCAAGGACAAAGACTAAATTCTTTGGATAAAGTTAATTTTAAACCCTACGGCTTAGTAAAAAAGAGAAGAGAGGATAATCATGGCCATACTATACCACAAAATTGTGACTCTAATCAGAAGAAATTTCCCTTCTTAGAAGAGAGGATGCACATCTTCTTTGTATTTGATGCTTATTATTGACCGACAACTACGTCTACTCAGACTCCTATCAGTCCCGCTGGTAAGCACTTGAGTTGATTTCCAGTAGTGTTCTATGGGGTTACCGTGAGTCAGAGGCCAACTCAACAGCAGCTAACAGCTACAACAGGGTGATGCAAGATGTTTACCACTTACCTTTTCAGGCACTAGGACTGGGAAGACTTAACGTAGATAGTGATCACGCTGGCACTTTGGCCAAGGTATGTCGCTGCTGCTACACCAGCTTTCTCTGCAGGAGACTTAAGTGTTTAGGGAGAAAAGATTTTCTGTAACCCTGAGAATGGGTGGCCAAGAAGGCTGCCAATCCTACTATAAAGGCTTTGCTGCTGTCTAGCTCACATCACTACTCATCATGGCAAAGCATTTCCTTCCAATCCTGTGCGCTCATCTTTGATTTTACATTTTTTATAGTAACTTTCTAGCCAAATATCAATGCTCACTGCCTTTTAGATGTTCAAAATCAAAAGTTGTGCACTGGGTATTTTTTTATTTTATTTAAAGATGATTTCTATTTTTGGAAATCTTTGACAGCTCCTCTCAGCACCGGTACTACAATAAACCCATAGAAATTCTAGTTTTTATGGAGAGTAAGACAAACCAGAGAATTATTTCACCCATCTAAACTGGGAGATAGATTTTTTTCTCCCTTCAGCCTCTGTAAAGGCTGTTTATTATCTCCATTACAGTTTTACCTTAAGAATAGAATTTTGTGTCTTGCTTGCATTTAAAAAATTTTGTATGGAGTACTTCACATAAAATAAAAAAGCCTTTTTCATATCTTTTATTTAAAGCCAGGACATCCTTGGGGCCAAAGAGGTGACTTTTAGACATGGAACTAGGACATGACAGTCTGCCTAAAATGAGAGAGAAATCTAAAGTGTGCTGAGCTAAGAAGTTAGATAGGTATCAAAAAACCTCTTACCATATCTATTTTTATATGTATACTTCATCTTGTGTCCATTCCCATTTGATCTGCCATCAATTACCCAATGGTAATGAAAGCCTCTATGTTTTTTATAAGGAAGAGACATGGTAAAAGTTACCGGAGGTCAGCAAAGCTGCCACTTCAAGTGTTTTTTTTTTTTTTTTTTCCCTTATTAACTGCCCCTGCACACCCCTGACTCCTTCCTCTGACCTTCTTTTAAGTTTCCCTTTATATTTCTCTTCCTTTTCATCTTTTAAAGTTCTTTCTCGTTTATTTCACTGGGACAAGCATAGCGTATTTCAAAGCACTTTGGAATCAGATAGACCAGGAACTGAAATTCTGACCATACACTTACCAGCTGCACGAACTTGGGCAAGTTTCTTAACTTTCCTCTGCCTTAGTTTCCTCATCCCTACATTGGTACTAATATGAAGAATATATGAGATTATTTATATCTATAAGACACAGTCTATGCTTGGCTTCACAGTATAAGTACTCCGTTAAAAAAAAAAAAGCTGTTTTTACCTTTCATATTCCTTCTCTTTATTGTTCTCTGTTTTTTTGGCACCTTCCCTTCTCTTTCTTTTTTCTTCTCTTTTCCTTCCTTTTTTGTTTCTTTCTCTCTCTGCCTTTTATCATTCGGTTTAGTCTTTCTTCTCCTAACGTTGTCAGAGCATACACATGCCATTTCCTGTGACCTAATCCGGCGAGTCTCAAATAAGGGGCTGCACTGGGAATTCACAAAGGTTTTTAACTGTTTCAAAAGCCTGAGGGAAGCCCTGAACTGATCTGTAACAGCACTGTATTGTTTCTTTTCTTTTGGCTCCAAGTAGTCAATTCAGTGTAAAGAAACTGTCTGGCTCATAGTGTTTAAAAGCTCTGACGGGGAGTTACGTATGTCTTAGACTGTGGAGGTAGAGGGGGAGAGAATGTGGAAAAATGATCTATTTTTAAACAGTCTTTTTTGTGGGGGAGTATAGGGTCACTAGGAGTCAGAATGGACTCGACAGTGACAGGTTTTTTTTTGTTTGTTTGTTTGGAACGCCCCTTCAACATGTGGATTCCATGGGGATTAGGGAAGAGAATAAAACAAGTTAAACTCTGTATTTCTCTTTTCTCGTCTCTGAAATTAAAGAAATGGGCTAGGTAATTTTACCTTTCCTGAATACTAGTGATACGGGCAATGTCAGAGAGACTCATTAATTGAAAGATGCTTTGGTGTGTGAGGGCTTCAGCCCTTTCATTAATGAGTACTATAAGAAATAGGTAGGAATGCAGCTGTTGTATTCACTGTTCAGGAACACCATTGAGAACACTGTCTACTACATTAAATGAGTACTATAAGAAATAGGTAGGAATGCAGCTGTTGTATTCACTGTTCAGGAACACCATTGAGAACACTGTCTACTACATTATTCAGTTTGGCTACTGTTTGAAACCCATTTCGCTATTTCACAATGACTTCTAGGAAGCTTAGAGTTAAATTCAAGTCTCAGCTGTAGTCCTTTAAGGGACCTTTATGTTCCTGGTATTTAAACACCAATTTTCTGTTTTATAATATTTACTTTAAATCTTCTGTAGAAATGCTAAGGATATGTTTTCATAAATGTCACCCCTCTCCCTGGGTCACCTCTGTTTCTTTTCTAACTTCTTAGCACTCACAGATGCCATTTTCTCAGATGTCATTTCAGCCACATACTTTTTCAAACTTTGATAATTTAGAAGAGATATCTGCCCCTCTTTCTTCTTTCCTGACCTCTACATTTTACACGTAGATTTTTGTTTGGCTTGCAGATATTATTTGTTAAGAGGGAATCTACTGTGATAACTGTTACCCCACGTCATAGCTGATTTTCTTCATGGTCTTAACTGTGCTCTTCTCTTTTCTTTTTGTTTGTTTTACTTTGGAATGTGCCATCCTTTACTTTGTGAAAATGGGTTTCAGACAAACTTCTTCCTTCTTGGATTACTTAGTTTTTTTGTACCTCACCTAAAAACAATTAATAATTGCAAGCCAAATTACTCACAGAATGCGGCTGGTTTATGCCAATTCTTGGTTTAATAATTTACTGTAGGTTATTGAAGCAGTTTGCCATTTTAATTTTGCAAACAGCTCCAGGAGGATTTTGGTCATTTGCAACAAAAACTTTATAGTTAAGATACACAGGTAAACATTATTTTATAATGAAGGAGAGCTAAGACATTGATAAATAAGATGACGTGTGGTTTAGCATGGTGGTGAAGGGCATAAGCGTCTTCATTTAATCACCATATGAACTTGAACAAGTTACTCAGCCTTTCTGAACTTCAGTGTTTGCTTGTAGGTTTTTGTCTGTAAAATGGGCCTAATAATAAAACCTTTAGCTTAGCTCAGAGCCTGGTCATGATTAGTATTATTACCTTGGTGATTTTTAATTGTTGAGATAATGGAGTTAAAACTGATCTGTTATAAAAGCTGACATAATTATAGTTAATACCTCTATCTCCATGCTTCATGGTCCTTTGTGGTTGGATTTCCATTATCCAGAGAAAGCTGTCCGCTGCTCCAGTTCTATACTTGGACTTTGGAGAACAAAAAGAAGCTAGCATGTGTAAAGCGAAGCTGAAAAAGAAGTTGATGATTTAAATAAATGAGCAATGTTTCTATAAAACCCAGGAAGGATAAAGAGCCCCACTCAGTTCATTAACCAGTTACTAAATGGTGTTTGTGTTATCCCCATGAATACTAAATGAATTCATTATGATCTGTGCTATTACAGTGAATAACAAATGAATTCATAACTATGGGATCCATAAAAATATTCCTAATGGAGAAGTTAATGCATTGCCAAGCTGGTTTCTAGAGTAACTGGGGCTTACATTGAAATGGGGAAACAAATAATAAGAGGCACAACATCAGTTAGCTGGAGTTATTTGGGTTGGTCATACAGAACTGGAAAAAAATGTTCACGTCTTGGTGATATGTCGGTAGACTTACATGACTCTCAACTTTTGGTTTCTGTCCTTTATTACTGATGGCCAATGTCTATTTTTGTCTTTGATTCAAGGAGCCAATCATATGCAGCTGATCAATGGTAAGCCTTTGGTTTGCGAATAGGTAGATTAGATGAGAAAGTCTTGAAGGGTGTTCAACCTTTGCTGTTCAGAGCTCTCTGAAGAAATGGCTGTCATACTTGACCAATCTTTTGGTCAGCTGTACACAAAATCCAGTGAACCCCCTCATCCATCCACTTTTGTTTAGCATAGGAATAAAATAAATTTTAGAATTGGCAGAATGAATGGCATACCCTTGAAGTAATATTTGGATTTTATTGACCATTGTAAATAGATTATGAAATCATGGCAGCAATGAAAGCACAGATGGTGTCGTATTATAGACCTGCAAACTACAAGCGATGAGCCTGAAGACCGCTCAGAGGTACTTGTGGGCCATCAGTGGTCTAGAAATCATACTATGATAACATCTCATCTAAATGCAGAATTAGTTTCTAAGAAAAAAAAAAAAGCCACAGCTTCTTGGTTTCATAGTAGAATTAAAATACTTCCAGGGCTTAATTTTCAAGAGCCACCAATTTTATATGCAATACAAATTTATGGATTATGTTGCAGCCCATGAGAATAAAATTTAGGAAGTATAAAAAATTGAAGAAATGGAAAGTAAAGCTTTACTAACACAAGCAGTTAAACAATTTAATTAAATACCATTACTTGCAGGACAGCAATGTGGAAACCATTGTAAAGGATACATAAATAAGACACTGAGTTAGTCTTCAAGAAATTTTCAATGTAGTCTGCCATGTACATATTTAACCATGATATAAGTTAGCCTAGGATAAAATTTAGAAACAATATAGACATTATGGAATAATAGCAAAATAATAGCACACACTTATATTACATTTTCTGTGTTTCGGGTACTAATCTAAAGACTACAAAAATTAACTTTTTAGTCTTCACAACCAGAGCCTATGCTGTAGGCACTGTTGTTATCTCTAATTTACATGTGAGGAAACTGAGGCACAGATAGCTAAGTAACTCAGAGATGACTAGCTGACCACCACCTTTTCATGCTTTCCTTCCATGGTGGAAGGTTATTGCTAAGAAGTAGTTGCTAAATATAGAGAATTGTGAGACTATAGAAGGAGGGTGGAGCCACAAGATGGAAGAGGCGATTCCCGAAGAGCATGAGGAAGATTACTTGCAGATCAGCAGCTTCTACATTGGGCCTTGAGTGAGTGAAAAAGAAATTTTTATGATGTTGAGCCTCTGAGATATTTGGGGTTTGTTTTCAGCAGCTAATGTTCTTCCCCTAAATAACGCATACAACGAATACATAGCAAAATTGGGGTTATGAACTGTGGTATATGTTCTTAAGTACTATATTTTACTAATACTTGTAATGGCAAGAAGGTTTAATTACAACTAGTATTTCCTGGGTAGGGCTCATATAGGCAATGGCATTTGAACTAATTCTGAAAGAATGGGTGGAGATTTTATAAGTATAAATTGGCAGGTAGGGTGGACATCTTAGGCAATGTGCTGACTTGAACATCTGCTTGAAAAAGGGGCTCTGAAGGAAATGTCTGGGAGATGGCAAATTGTCTGTTGGTTCTAATTAAGAAGATTAGAAGATTATGAAGAAAATTAACATTGCAGAGAATTAAAATGGAAAGAAAGACTGAGATTTGATTTTGGAGAATTTTAATGCAAAGTTAAGGTGTTTGGACTTTATCTTCTATGACAATGATTTCCAAAGTGGGTTATGTATACCCCAGCATGTGCAGAAGATGGTTCCTCAGGATATGGGATGAAAAATAATAGAACTATTTTTGCTTTCTTTGTATTAAAAAAAAATCTAAGCTTTACTAATATTTAATGTGTGGATTCCATAATACTTAATATGCTAACCTAAGCCTTACTAACATTTAATTTGTGACAATCATGAGTTATATAAGGGACTCAAAGTCTTCTGAGAGCTTAAAGTACGGATATCACAACACAAAGGAGTCAGTTGTGCCATTGTGTACGTGTAATGTCCGCGTTTAACTAAACTCATCCTCACAAAATGGAAAAGTAGCTTTAGAATTTCTTTAAAAGAAGCATTGTTGGAAGATATTGTTAATTATGTAAATGTGTGTGATCAAGAAAATGACAGAATTAATCCTTCCAATCAGTTGATCTCTTTATTAGACATATTATGAGGTAAGAACATGATGATCTGAATAGATTTGCAGGAAGTTGGCTCTCCCAATCTATATCATTAACTAGCACTCACATAAGCTGTAGTTTTGACTAATGCCCTATGTTACTTAAATACATAATACATATCATGTACGTTAGGGTTCAAATATCTTTGGTTAATCCTAACCTAAAGCTAAAAATGGCATTAGAGCCTCTCTGACTTATTAACAGCACATTGTACATTTCAGAAATGGGAGCTTCTTGTATAGTGCTTAGCACAATGTTAAATGAATTAAAATTAATGAAATACATATTATCTAATACTCAAAAAAATCCTGTGAAGCAGGTATTATTATCCTGTTTTATAAACGAGGAGACATATTAAGGGACTTGCCTAAGGCCACACAGCTTGATGATGGGCAAGGCGTGGTCTTGAATTGATTCCAAATACCTTGTTAGTATTTTCCACTGCATTACATTTGTCTCATTTCAACTTAACATTGAAAGTATAAGAGAAGTAAAAGTCTCACTGTGCTATTAAAAATCTTCTTTAAACGTAGAACAAAATTCAAATTCACAAAAAAGACCAGACTTACTAGTCTGACAGAGACTAGAGGAACCCTTGAGACTATGGCTTTTGGATACCTGCTAACTCAGAACTGAAGCCACTCCCAAAGGCCACCTCTCAGCCAAAGATTAGACAGGCTTATAAAATAAACAATAACACAAGTGAGGAATGTGTTTCTAGTTCAAGCAAGTATATGAGACCAAATGGGCAGCACTTGCCCAAAAGCAAAGATGAGAAAGCAGGAAGGGACAGGAAAACTGGACGAATGGACACAGGGAACACAGAGGGGAAAGGGGGAGAGGGCTGACATATTGCGGGGATTGCAACCAATGTCACAAAAAAAAATTTGTATATAAATTTTTGAATGAGAAACTAGTTTGCATTGTAAACTTTCCCCTAAACACACACACACAAAATCTTTTTTTTTCCTGAAAATGGTTCACGATATTGTCCTGTGAGTTATCTTAACAGAAGTAACTCTCAGCACTTTGAAGGTGGACCATTTTATACTTCCTAAAAATACTCTAAAATAAAGTATATTAGTAGCGACTCCACTGACAACCTCCTGAATGTAATATTAAGTAAGGACAAAGTCTAAATAGGAAGGAATATTCTTATGGGGGGAGAGTGCTATTATTATCATCCTTATATTCAGTGTATCTTACCATGGTATCTGCAGAAAAAAAGATGGTGCGTATTTACTGAGACTCCTCCTGGAAGTAATTGATAATCAATTACATAACTGTTCTTAATATTTTTTCTATTTCTACCATAACAACAGCAGTAACAACACAATTGGATTAATACAATCATTTATTCATTCAACAAACTCTGAGTAATTATTATGGCCCAGGCACTTGGACAAGCATGTTGGATACAAAGGTAAGTCAAACACGTGATTCATAAATTTGAAGCTCTCATTCTCTAGCAGGTGTATTTTAGATACTTAGATATGTGTATGCATGCATCTAGTATTAGACATAAAGCTAAAAAAACAGTTGCCATTGAGTTGATCCAGACTCATGACAACCCCACAGCTGTCACAATAGAGCTACGCTCCATAGGGTTTTCAATGGCTGTGATCTTTTCAAAGTAGATCGTCAGGAATTTCTTTCAATGCACCTATCGGTGGATTTGAACTGACAGTCTTTCAATTAGTAGCTGAGAACTTAATCAATTGCACCACCAGGGACTCCTAGTATTACACGTACTAAAAAAACCTATTGCCAAAGAGTCGGGTCTGACGGTTGGTGACCCTATAGGACAGAGTAGAACCCTATCGTGTTTCCAAGGAAAGGCTGGTGGATTTGAACTGCTGACTTTTTGGTTAGCAGCTGAGCTCTTACTTTAAAATATATTCCAAAAAAAAACACATTAATTATTACCTGGCATTATGCTCCAAACTAACAGTTATCCCAGATGATTCAAATTCTATACATTTCTAGGGGAGGAACTGCCTTATACAGCACTTCTCTTCCAGCCCCACTCCCTCCATCTCCATTCCCCACCACCTGGTACAGTTTCTTGTATTTAGTGAGTTGCCAAATACTCTGATTACATGATTGATTGGCTGGTTTTGGGGGATCTTTACTCTTTAAGGCATATACTTACCATTTTTTCCTATGGAAATCATGATTGCAGAGATCTGTTAGACTGATTTATCCTTCCCTCAAACACTAATGAATGCCACTAGATGACCCAGGTAGTTGTGGGTAGTGCCATTGAGTTAAATTTACATCCAAACAAAGTCTTTGTGCTCCAGAGTCACGAAATATGATTTGACATCGTGTTAAAGTTATTTCTTAAGGATAGTAAGGCAGGCCATGTCAATATGATGCCACCATCATTAAGTATCTAACTTTTAAATAATCCGAATGGTTGCTTCTTATCTGCCAATTCAGGGAAGGAGAAAAGATTGAGGAAACCAAAACTTGTTTGGTCATAGCAGGCAAAGCACTCAATTGTCTTGCCTCTCTAGGAAGCTATGGCTTAATATCAAATTGAGCAGACCTAAAGCTGATAAAGTGGCTGAAGCTTCAAAAGCAAAACAAAACACAGAACCTAATAAATCCTTTTCTTAAAAACAAAACCAAAGACCATTAAATGCCTTTAAGCGAAAAGCTTTTGTCTAGCAGCCAGAGATAATCCTTCCAGGGGATGAGAACTTGGCTTGCGTAACCGATCCCACTGTCGTAATGGGCTATTACGAAACACAGAAAATATTGAAATTGTCAAGGATTCCATTTTACTTGGATCTGCAATCAACGCCCACAGAAGCAGCAATTGAGAAATCAAAGGACGCATTGCATTGGGCAAATCTGTTACAAAAGATCTCTTTAAAGTGTTAAAAAGCAAAGATGTCACTTCAAGGACTAAGATGCGCCTGACCCAAGCCTTGGTGTTTTCAATTGCCTCTTATGCATTTGAAAGCTGGACAATGAATAAGGAAGACCAAAGAAGAATTGATGCCTTTGAATTATGGTGTTGGTGAGGAATACTGACTATGCCATGGACTGCCAGAAGAATGAACAAATCTGTCTTGGAAGAAGTATGACAGAATTCTCCTTAGAAGCAAGGATGGCAAGACTTCGTCTCACATACTTTGGACATGTTATCAGTAGGGATCAGTTCCTGGAGAAGGACATCATGCTTGGTAAAGTAGAGGGTCAGAGTAAAAGAGGAAGATTCTCAATGAGATGGATGATACAGTGGCTGCAACAACGGGCTTAAGCATAGCAACGATTGGGAGGATGGCGCAGGACCGGGCAGTGTTTTACTCTGTTGTATGTAGGGTTGCTATGAGTTGGAATCGACTTGACAGCACCTAACAATAACAACAAAATTATGAAATGACCAGAAAAATCATATCATTGTTTCATTTTGATGAGGGTCTAAAGTGATACAGTTAAACAAGTTTGATAATTAAACAGCTCCAAGAAAACTAATATTTCCACTTTAAATATTAAAACTAAGCTATTCTTTTCATCATAGAGTTTAAGTGACATTTTTATTTGTTTATTTTCATGTAAACCACTTTATTCTTGGTCATTGCAGTCTCACTTATTCCTGAGAAGTCAGAATTATGTGTCCCCAAAATTGATGTACATTGTAGAGCAACAAAATTGGCCAGAAGACTTTAAGGTTGTCTCATGATTAATTAGATTTTGAATTAACTCTTCTTTGGAGGACAGTTTGTGGTAAATCCCACAAACAATCTTTAGTTTTTTTTTATTCTTTGGTGGACAACATTTAGTCATGTTGACCCCTCCCTACATTTTGAAATACTCTCTACCTTTGGATTTCGTGGCAGCTAACTCTTTATTTATTTATTTTTTCCTGCCTCTTTACTTCTTAGTCTCTTTTCTGGGTAGTTTTCTCCTTCTTCCTTCCCTTTAATCCAGTTACTTCTCCAGGTTTCTGCCACTGTACACATTTTCCCTGGGAGAAAAATGAAGGCTCCCAAATCTTATACTCAAAGCCTTCTCTTGAGCTTCCTCTAACTCGCTTTACAGGACATCTCGACTGTGTTGGTCCTCAGATACCTAAAGTTCAGTGTGCTAAAAACTGAAATTATTATTTCCCCACCAAACTAGTCCCTATTCCTATGTTTGCTCTTATTATTGTCGGATGCTGGTTCCCAAATATCACAAGCACAGCCTGCTGATAAGAAAAAGATGAATACATTGCTTACTGAGGTAGGCGAGACCAACACCTCACTAGAACTTTGGTAGTGCCTGTGAGTTGAAAAGCAAGGTTTGAATTTTCTGAGAATTTAAACTTTGGTTTAACATGAGTGTTTCAATGTAGGGACTTGATTAGGATTGGGTAAGGATCATGGCAGAATAATCCAGGATTGGTGGAAACAATTAGGCAAGGAAGTTTGAAGTAAGGGATTCGAAAAATCTTAAGTCACAAACTGTTTATTGACCATTACCATTGAAAAGTTGAGGGATCTTTCGGGAAGTTCCCCTAACAAACAATCAAGTCCTCTTCACTTTCTGTAAGCATGGTTGTGTGATCTGCAAAATGCAGGTTGTTAATGAGTCTTCCTCCAGTCCTAATGTCACGTTCTTTTTCATGTAGTCCAGCTTCTCTAATTATTTGCTCAGCATACAGATTGAATAAGAAAGGTGAAAAGATACAACCCTGAAGCACACCTTTTCTGATTTTAAACCTCGCACTATCCTCTTGTTCTATTGAAATGACTGCCCCTTGGTCTATGTACAAGTTCCTCATCAGCACAGTTAAGTGTTCTAAAATTCCCATTCTTCCAATGTTATCCATAATTTGTTATGATCCACACAGTCAAATGCCTTTGCATAGTCAATAAAATGCAGGTTAACATTTTTCTGGTATTCTCTACTTTCAGCCAAGTTCCATCTGACATCAGCAATGATATCCCTGGTTCCACATCCTCCAAGATCCAACTCATAGTGACCCTATAGGACAGAACAGAACTGCCTGTAGCGTTTCCAAGGAGCACCTGGTGGATTTGAACTGCCAGCCTTTCGGTTAGCAGCCGAACTCTTAAACACTGCGCCACCAGGGTTTCCCCAAGATCTTTAAGCAACTTAAAATCTTAGAGTGATAAAAGAGTTTTGTCCTGAAGTAAAATGACTGGTTGTTCCAGAATGAAAAAGAAAAAAAGTATCGGGCGAAACCTGAGTGGATACGGAAAGTTATAGAAGGTTCACAAAAAGGGAATTTTATTTGACATGGTCAGGCTGGCTAAAGTTTGACTGATTTATCTGCAAGTAAGAAACCATTTTAATTCCCCTGAAATCCAGATTTCTGGGGTCCGTGAATTTAGGATAATCCACTCAGACCATTTTCTCATAGGTGTCCTTTTGGAACTTAAGCCTTGGAAAAACTGGTTTCTTAAAGTCACCTTTAAGTCATACAATAGCCTGCTAAGCAGCTTGTTGGTGTTGTTGTTGGGTGCTGCAAAGTTGGTTCCAACTCATAGCGACCCTATGCACAACAGAAAGAAACACTACCCAGTCTTGCACCATCCTTCACAATTGCTGCTATACTTGAGCCCATTGCAACCACTGTATCAATCCATCTCATTGAGAATCTTCCTCTTTCACTCTGACCCTCTACTTTACCAAGCATGATGTCCTTCTCCTGATAACATGTCCAAAGTATGTGACACAAAGTCTCACCATCCTTGCTTCTAAGGAGCATTCTGGCTGTACTTCTTCCAGGACGGATTTGTTCGTTCATTTGGCAGACCATGGTGTAGTCAATATTCTTTGCCAACACCGTAACTCAGAGCAGCTTAGTGTAGACCATTTTGTCATCAGTACTGAGCTATTTTGAAGAATGATCTATGTGCAGTCAGTTTGAAGAAACAGGAGCTCCAAGGTTGGACTGGAAGCTGTGTTTAATGGTAAGTTGTTACTACGTAAACATTGTTCTCCAGCCTTCTTCTATGGTAATGCCAATAATGCTGGGTATAAGAGTCTTTAGAGGTTCACTCATCTTCACAACATTTTTGACTCTCTAGTCTAAATGTTACCCCAATTTGCAAGTCATATACTAAATAAACTTCAATCATATTTCTATTATCGGCTTACTACGATTTTTATTTTAACAGAAGATTTTTTAAAAGAGTTTTAGTATCAAATATTATACTAATATAAAAGTAGTATCAAATGTTATACTAATATAAAAGTAGAATTTGATTTTCTCTCTGTTAAAATGAGAAAATTTTCTTGGGTTATAGGCAGTCTCAGGGTTACAAACATCCGACTTATGTACAACCCGCAGTTATAACCAACTCCCATAAAATATTAAAAATTTGAGGTATGTACAATGGTTCATAGTAACAAATGAGCGCTACTTGTGATGCTCATCAAAACATTGTTACTATCATTACTATCATTACTGTTTTATTATGTTAAAGATGTTTTAGCGTATCTGGAAGTGTTTCTTTGATATTTTTTATGCATAGAAAGATAAGCAATATACTATATACTAAGACAAATATTTGACTAACTGATATTAGATATGAAACAGAGCTAACTGTTCTGACTTACATACAAATTGGACTCAAAGATAGACTTAGAAGCAAAACTCGTTTCCAATCCAGGGACTGTCTGTATTGTTCTGGTCTTAATAGGAGATTGTAAAATGTTATTCTTGACCATTTGTGTAATCTGCTTGGATTACAAAGATTCTATGACTTACCAGAATAATCTTCCATGGTTAATAACAATTTTATTATGATTTTGATTGTTTAATAAAACAAAAGTTTCTTACTTAGGAAAGAACTAAGATTCTTTACAATCATGTTACTGCTTATGTTTACTTAAAAAAATATTTTATCTTGGCACTTTGGTTAATTAGATAGCCAAGCGTTCTTTCTCAGTAAACCATGACCTATCTTAATCAAATTTTCAAATCTCCTGACAACTTGTAATATTTTGCTTTTCCAAACTTGAATCTTAAATGATATATTTTACACATAAAGCTGTCTATGAGATTTCCCAGAGGGCCCTGAAAAAATTTGTTTTTTCACCTTGTAAAAAGCAAGAAGTCCAAGCTACACTGAAGGCATTGACAAAAAAAAGTTTCCAGGAATTGACAGAATACCAGTTGAGATGTTTTAACAAACTGATGCAATGTTGGAAGAGCTCACTGTCTATGCCGAAAAATTTGGAAGACAGCTTCCTGGCCAACCACCTGGAAAAGATCCATATTTGTGCCCATTCCAAAGAAAGATGCTGCAACAGAACGCAGAAATTATTCAACAATATTATTAATATCACATGCAAGTATAATTTTGCTGAAGATCATTCAAAATGGGTTGCAACAGTACAGTGACAAGGAACTGCCAGAAATTCAAGCTGGATTTAGAAGAGGACGTGGAACCAGGGATATCATCGGTGATGTCAGATGGATCCTGGCTGAAAGCAGAGAATAACAGAAAGATGTTTACCTGAGTTTTATTGACTACGTGAAGGCATCTGACTGTGTGGATCATAACAAATTATGGATAACATTGTGAAGACTGGGAATTCCAGAACACTTAATTGTGCTCATGCAGAACCTGTACATAGACCAAGAGGCAGTTGTTCGAATAGAACAAGGGGGTACTGCATGGTTTAAGATCAAGAAAGGTGTGCGTCAGGGTTGTATACTTATTCAATTTGTGCTGAGCAAATAATCTGAGAAGCTGGACTATATGAAGAAGAACGAGGCATCGGGATTGGAGGAAGACTGATTAACAACCTGCGTTATGCATATGACACAACCTTGCTTGCTGAAAGTGAAGAGGACTTGAAGCACTTACCGATGAAGATCAAAGACTGCAACCTTCAGTATGGATTACACCTCAACATAAAGAAAGCAAAAATCCTCACAACTGGACCAATAAGCAACATCATGATAAACAGAGACTATATCGAAGTTGTCAAGGATTTCATTTTACTTGGGTCCACGATCAGTGCCCATGGAAGCAGCAGTCAAGAAATCAAATGACATATTGCGTTGACAAATCTGCTGCAAAAGACCTCTTTAAAGTGTTAAAAAGCAAAGATTTCATTTTGAGGACTAACGTGCACCTGACCCAAGGCACGGTATTTTCAATTACCTCATATGCATGTGAAAGCTGGACCATGAATAAGGAAGACAGAGGAAGAATTGATGTCTTTGAATTGTGGTGCTGACGAAGACTACTGAATATACCATGGACTGCCGGAAGAATGAACAAATCTGTCTTGGAAGAAGTACAACCAGAATGTTTCTTAGAAGCAAGAATGACGAGACTTCGTCTCAAGTACTTTGGACTTGTTATTAGGAAGGGCAAGTCTCTGGAGAAGGACATCATGCTTGGTAAAGTAGAGGGTCAGCGAAAAAGAGGAAGACCCTTAACGAGATAGATTGACACAGTGGCTGCAACAATGGGCTCAAACATAGCAATGATTTTGAGGGTGGTGCAGGACCAGGCAGTGTTTCGTTCTATTCTACATAGGGTTGATATGAGTTGGAACCAATTGGATGGCACCTAACAACAATACCCTAATAACAAAAAACAAGGTGCTAGAAATAATCAAATTTATTTGATGTGTTACTTTTGTTGAGTTTCATGAGAAGAATTGTCAAGTCAAACGAGATGCTTAACCTTCCCTAGGTTAAATTTGTATGGAAAAAAGTTATTAATATAAATATTTCAGAAGTTGTATGCTGTACGGGAAGTTCCTAGAGATTTCTCAATGTTCTTACTGTTCATAATATATTGTTACTTATCAGAGTCATGGTACTGCTTTCCCTGATATTACACAACAAAAGTATAATGTTATCAGTCATAATTTCAGTTACTTTTAAAAATGTTAACTTGATTGCAACTTTATATTTTTTAAATTTGAATCTAGCATCTTCTAGAAGAGTTGTTTTCAACTGTGGATTCAATATTACTTACCTATGGAGTTTTATCAATATACAGATGTTTAGTACCTACTCCACACTTACTGAATCTCTTGATTTTTTTTTTTTGAGTGTGGAATTTTATGTGATTTTTAGGTTTTCTTTGGGGGGAGGAGGGCATACTTTCCTCAATATTCCAAATTCCTTTTGATGTGGAAGAAAGAGAGAGGCAGAGACAGAGAAAGAGATTCCTTTGAGGATTGGCTCCCCTCTGTTGTCAGTAGGGAAACTCTGGTCGTGTAGTGGTTAAGAGTTCGGCTGCTAACCAAAAGGTCAGCAGATTGACTCCACCAGGAGCCTCCTGGAAACCCTATGGGGCAGTTCTGCTCTGTCCTTTAGGGTCCCTATAAGTCGGAATTGACTCGACAGTAATGAGTTTGGGTTGTCAG
Source organism: Dugong dugon (assembly GCA_030035585.1). Lineage (NCBI taxonomy): Eukaryota > Metazoa > Chordata > Mammalia > Sirenia > Dugongidae > Dugong > Dugong dugon. Next base: position 133,775,647 of record CM057462.1, read on the forward strand.
TAGATGCTTTATGCCAGATGTTATAGTGGTAGAGAGACACCAAAATTTTTCAATAACTGGGCAGTTAATGGCTATGTACATATTCTCTTGCTTCACACAGTCAGTGATTAAGCCTTACTAAGTAACCACAAAACTTTCTTGCTATTTATCAGAACAATCTATCCACAAATGGTCATTGCTAATAAAAATTGCTTTAAAGATATATTTAATTTGATAAAACTTAACTTGAACATTTAACAGGGTGAATTTCAAGCCCATCTCTAGCAAGTATCTTTAATTTTTTCAAGATACTTTCATTGTGATCTACTCCATTCACAACTCTTTGACCCGCAGTGTGTTTCAGGTACATAACTTTATAATACTATCAGTGACATTCTATGGCACTTGTTCACTGTTTTTGCATGCCTGTTTTCCCTGATTGATTGAAAGCTTTTGAAGGCAATTAAAAAAAAAATTTTTTTTTATTGTACTTTAGAGGAAGGTTAACAGAACAAATAGTTTCTCATATCATTTTATAACATTGGTTAACAACCCCATGAAATGTCAATACTATCCCTTCTCGACCTTGGAGGACTTTTTTTTGGTGAAAGTATACATAGGCAAAGTTACACCATTTCAAAAGTGTCTACATGTAGAATTTAGTGACATCAATTACATTCTTCCAGTTGTGCTGTTCATCTCACTATCCTTTTCCAAATTATTCCATCAGCATTATCTTCAACTCACTGCCCCCTAGGCTTCCCATCAAACATTTTGAGTTGCTGTTGTCAATTTGATCTCACATAGATAATTCTTTTTTTTTTGTACCTTAGATGAAAGTTTGCAGAACAAATATTTTCTCATTAAACAGTCAGTACACATATTGCCCTATGACAATGGTTAACAACCCCACTACATGTCCACACTGTCCTTACTAGACCTTGGGTTCCCTATCACCAGCTTTTCTGCCCGCTCCTGCCTTCTAGTCCTTATCCCTGGACTGCTGTGCCTCATTAGTCCCATTTTATGAGGCTGTCCAATCCCTGGCTGAATGGTGAACTTCAGTAATGACTTCACCACTGAGCTAAAAGGGTGTCAGGGGGCCATACTCTGGGGGTTTCTCCAGTCTGTCAGGCCAGCAAATCTGGGTTTTTGTGATTTTGTGTGTGTGTGTGTGTGTGTGTGTAAGTTAGAATTTTGTTCTACATCTTTTTCCAGTTCTGTCCAGGACCCTCTACTGTGATCCCAGTCAGAGCAGTCAGCATCATCTAGCTGTACCGGACTCAGTCTGGTGGAGGCTGTGGTAGCTGTGGTCCATTAGTCCTTTGGATTAATCTTTTCCTTGTATGTTGTTCTCTTCATTCTCCCTTGCTCCCAAAGGGGTGAGACCAGTGGAGTATCTTAGATGGCTACTCACAGGCTTTTAAGACCCCAGACGTTACTCACCAAGGTAGAATGTAGAACATTGTCTTTATAAACTGTGTTATGCCAATTGAGCTAGATGTTCCCCGAGACCATGGTCCCCACAGCCCTCCGCCCAGCAATTCAGTCCCTCAGGGAGTTTGGAAGTGTCTATGGAGCTTCCATGACCTTTTCTTGTACAAGTTGTGCTGGCTTCCCCAGTAATGTGTGCTGTCGTACCCTTCACCAAAGTTACCTTTTATCTATTGTCTATTTAGCTCCCCCTCCATCCCTTGTAACCAACAAAGATTGTTTCTTTTTGTGTGTAAACTTTTACATGAGTTTTTACAGTAGAGGTCTCATACAATATTTGTCCTTTTGTGATTGACTTATTTCACTCAGCATAATGTCCTCCAGTTTCATCCACATTATGAGATGCTTCACAGATTCATCATTGTTCTTTGCCTTTGCGTAATACTCCATTGTGTGTATGCACCATAGTTTGTTTATCCATTATTCTGTTGATGGGCATCTAGGTTGTTTCCATCTTTTTGCTATTGTGAACAGTGCTGCAAAGAATATGGCTGTGAATATGTCTATTCGCGTGACGGCTATTATTTCTCTAAGATGTATTCCTAGGAGTGGGATTGCGTTTTGTAGTGCTTTTTTTTGTGGTGCTGACATTTTCTTTGTTCCTCTTATTCTCTTGTGCTGAGCTCCTTTTGTTTGTGGATTTTTTTTTTCATTTCTTCTGTTTTTGTAGGTTTTGTTTTTACTGAGACTTTATGTTTTTCTTCTTTATTTTGATGAGTAGGTTTGTTAACTTTCTTTGTGGTTACCTTGGAATTTACCCTTATCTTCCTAGATTTGAACCAGTCTATTATTACTTGCTATCGCCTCGCCATTAGAAGGTTCTATCCCTACACAGTTTATTCCCTCTTTTATTGTTCTGATGCTGTTGTTATTTACAGATTAACCTCTCTGGTTCCCTGTTGTAATTCTTTTGGTTTTGCATAGTCCTTAAGAGTTCATTCCCTAGGTTGGTATCTGGCCAGTACAAACCTGTGTCCTTTATTCAGCCTGTGGTCTGATTTTGCTTGTTCTCAGATCGAAGGTCATTTGATGGATAGGGTTTCAGGATTGATGTGTGACTCTGTTTGACTTAGTTTTTCTGCTCTTTGCTGCAGAGGGACGGCGTGGTGCTTCTGACTATAGCGCCATGTTGCCCAGAAATCTAAAGGCAATTTTTATAGCAATACCTGCAGAACAGATGATAACAGTTCAATAAATACTTGTCGAAAGAAACCAGTTTGATGATTATGTGGTTATGCTTAATGCAAGGTAATATTTTTGGTCAAAAAAATGCATAGTAACCTGTTTCATTAGGTCTCCAGGTGGTCTAAACAGTTTGCACATGACTGCTAACCTAAAGGTTGGAGGTTCAAACCCACCCAGCTATACCATGGAAGATAGGCCTCACTTCACTTAAGATTACAGTTAAAAAAAAAAAAAAAAAAAAAGCCATAGGGATCATTTCTACTCTGTAACACACGGGGTCACTGTGAGTCAGAACTGACTTGAGGGTAACTAACAACAACTCATTTGATTAACATTAGTTGATTTAAGTAATTTAAAAGTCATAGACTTGTTACGCTGTTCTGAAATTGCAATTTGTATAACTCGCTGAAGTTATCTGTACTGTTAGTGGGTTTAGGCCACCACACCTTGAAGGCACTGCAATATGATGAAAAGCATAAGCTTTGAATCAGACAGAAGTTTGACTCCTCAACATCTATGAGATTTTGATAAGATATTTTAGCTTTCTAGTCCTCAGTTTTCCCTCTGTAATATGAGATGATAATTATACCTGACTTATCAAATTCTGGTGTGAATTACAATGACAGATAATGTGCTTGGCATCCAGTACTCATTGCTGTGAGTCAATTCCAACTCATAACGACCCTATAGGACAGAGTAGAACTGCCCTATAAGGTTTCCAAAGAGCAGCTGGTGGATTTGAACCGTTGACCTTCTGGTTAGCAGGCATAGCTCTTAACCACTGTGCCACCAGGGCTCCGAATAAGAGCCCCCAAATTGTATTCCCTTCCTTCCTCCTTCATTCCCAGTTATAATTACAGTATCTGTTCATGACTGATTTCAGCCTGTCCCGTTGTCCTTATGCTTGTCAGAAAATATGTACTCAATGTGGTGAAAATTGGGTCACCAGACTGATCCTTGTTGATCCTCATCAACCACTAGGCTGTTTCTCAGGACACAAGCTTATTACGCTATTTGGTGTTTGTGTTTAGAGAATCATTTGCTTGCCCCTCATGCAGTGCTTAGCCATTGCTGATTTCTTTTTGATTATTTTGTTCAGTCGTGCTACACTCCCTTCCACACTACAATATGCTTTGGTGAGAGAAGCCAGCTCACCCCAGGCAGGGGGCTTGTTTCCCTCTGCCTGTGGAGCTCCCCAGCACCAGCTCTGATGTGCAAGGTGAGACAGCTCAGGGAGGTACAAACTGTCCTGAGTTATGGATGTTCATAGAGGGATGGTTTGTTTTAATTATAATACTTTTCTTTTGGCTGTGCTTACCTCCTGCCAGATTTCTAATTCCCTTAACATTTAAGATTGCCAAATCAGGCCATCTGTAAACATGAAAAGTTGTAAAACTGGGGTCTCTCACCAAAGTGATAGTTTTAATATTCTGAACAGAAGAAAGACTGATTTTCCCAATCCCAAAACTTCTAGATAATCCAGTTTGGAGCAGGCATACCCTCTCCCTTCACCCTCTACACTTCTTAGGGCTTTCTGAAGGTGGATGAATCTTGATATATGACCATCTTTTTGCTTCTTTCAAGAGTGTGCCTTGGCAACTGTTATGGCGAAGCCTAGCACAGTCTTTCATGAGCCAGAAAGGTTAAAACGGAGGAGACAGGACAGCCCCAGTTCTCTGCTGTTGGTGAGTTATTCTGTTTATTCTACATATGTTTCCATTTAATTAAAATGTCATTTTTAATTAAAAATGAAATGTCAAGAAGGAAAAAGAATTGGCAAAATCTGGACAATTGCAATGAATGCGAGCTGAAAAGTCAGTAGAGAGAAATAACTTGAAAGTATGAGAACAGTATCTTATTCACCATTTTGGCTAAAAAAAAAAAAAAAATCAGGAAAACGTTCGAATGCCCTTTGCTGTTCATAGCATACATGCACATCTGCTTTATAGCATATTCTCATAATTAAAAAATATATATTTGATGTGTAGGCACATGCTTTAAGTTAATGAGTGATGCTGATGGGTACCACATTTTTCATGAGTGACAGAGCCATTAATGAGATGTAGTGTTGCCTGCAGAGGGCACCAACAAATTGTGTAAAATACCCCTGCTGGCCATTTATTTAATTTATTTTATAGAAGTGTAATACCTTATAATTTAATATACAGCCCTTATTTTGTTTTAAAGACCCAAGCGTACAATGGTCTTTTCAAGAATTATGCATCATATATGCTTCTCATTTCAGTGTTGTTCTGATAGAGAATTTCCATGTTATGATTAAATCCTCAAAGGTATGCTTCCACTTAAAAGTAAATTACATCAAAACAACTGTACTAGAGTATACATCACCTTTACTAGTGAGTGGAATCCTTGGGTATTGCAAACAGTTAATGTGCTCGACTGCTAACCAAAAGATTGAAAGTTTGAGGAGCCTTGGAAAAAAGGTCTGGTGATCTACTTCCTAAAAATCAGTCATTGAAAACCCTTTGGAACACAGTTCTACTCTGACAAACACGGGGTCCCCCGAGTCAGAATTAACTCAACTGCAGCTGGTTGGTTACTGGTGAGTAGGAAGTGACATGTGGTTAGGAAACTGGTGGAGATTGCAGAAATCAGCTGCAGAAAAATGACAAAAAAGTAGTTTTGGTATTGAATAAGGGAAAGACCAAAGGGAAATGAGTCAGTCATCAGCAAGTACAGGTAGTATCTTGATTTGACCTTGCATCTCTTTTTATCCCTTTTTTGGCCCTTTAGATCAGGCCGAGGACTTCCGCTCACTCTCCATGTTCAGTCACATACGGCCGCAATGGTTTCATTTTCTTCCCTCTGTTGTAGGTGCCACGTTTTACCTGACTTAGGTCTTTGTACGTGCTCTTTCCTTTTCTTGAAATGCAAATTTCTTCCTGTATTCTCTCCTAACTCCTTGCCTAGATACTACTAATCATCCTTTGTATCTCAGTTTATAAAAATCAATTTTCAATTTCAATCCAATCTCTTCTGTACAGCTTTTCCGTTGCCATCAATAGGTATAATGCCTTCCCTACTTTTCCCTTACATTCTCTCGTAGAATCCTGTACTTCTCCTCTGTAGTACTTACAGCAACTGTCATGAAATGCTTAGGGCTAACTTAATTTGCTTGTATTTTCTAAAATATAAGTTTCTGGAGGGCAGAAACTGTGCCCACCTTGTTTATGGCCATGACCCAAGCACCTGGCACAGTGTCTTGCCCACAGTAAACGTTAGCTAAGTATTTGTTTTTAAATGAGTTTTTACTCTCAATAAGGTGAGATTCTGCTACATATTTGGTTAGTATGATTGCTAAAAAGCAAGTTAAAAATAGTACAGTTCATTTAGATTACAAAAGGGCTTCACAGTCAAGCATGCGATCTCTAGTTTAGCCTAAGCTCTGTCTCTAGTTTACTAAGATCTATGGTAATGATAACAGGGCATAGAGTTTGATCCTTGTAATGATACAGAAAGCAATGCAGTTTGTGGAAACACAATTCAATACATCTGTGCTGAGATTCTGCCATGTGCCAAATAGTATGCTTGGCACCTACTATCTCTACCTTTTAGGGGCTCTCAATTTAGTCAAATTTGTTGAGCGAGTGAGAATGGAAGAACATTTTTATCTATGCTGGCTTTCCTTTTTATTTTCTCTCTGGTAAATGTTGTTTAGTGGAAAATGAAAGTAAGGTGTCTGCCCAATTCTTAACAGCCTGCAGAAGGAAATATACCTGTGTCTATTTACAAAACAGAAAAACTGAAGGAGGTTGGAAAACGGTTCCTTTCTTACTTTATAAGCTGATTAACTATTTCATTACTACTTTTGTTGAAAAATAAGTAACATGGTTGAAAAGGTGTTACACATATATTAATTGCCCTGTCTAGTCTTCAGTTTTGTAAATGTAAGTAATAAAAGTAAAGACATCTCCAATCTATTTTAGTGGACATTTTATTTGACAGTTATCTTTGAAAAATTATTGAAAAGATTCCTCCATTTTTCTTTATCACTGTGATAGTCAAGAAGGCCATGTGTCCAATTGAAATCTCTCCTGGTTTATTAAACCAGTTTCTGCTTGTTTGCTTCTCTGTATCCATGGAGAACAGCTGATCAGCATCCTTCATATAAAACTCTTTATACTCTTGGAGACAGTAATTTCCTGTGAAAGATTTAGTTGAAACTTTCATAAACTTTCAGAGAAAAAAAAAAAAAGGCTGTTGTTAGTGTATACATCACTAAAATATTATTCCAAAGCTTTAAACATGAGGATAGTTACACTTACCTTTCTGTGTGACAAATTAACTTTACCTCCCCCCTTTAATAGCATTTTGAGTTCCCCCATAATACATTTAAGTCACATAGCTCCTGTCAAGCGTGGTTAATTATTTTGAAAGTGTGTACATATAGCAAGTCTTTGTCTTCTCTTAATTTCTTGGTAAATCTTTTCAAGTATATTTTATAATTCAGATTTATAATTATCCCAATATGAATTATTATTTATTTTGAATTGATTTTGGCAATTCGATTCTAAAACCTTGACATCTGATTATGGGTAACCAATAAGAAAACATTCATGTAAGATACAGAAAGAAATAATGTCTTTTAGGGTTGAGTGATTTGATTGCATGAACAGTTTTTTAAAATACCTTATCCCTACTATTAATTTCAGAAGTTCAAAGTTGTCCACAGTGGCTTAAGAAATTCAAACACTTATGTAAATTAAAAGTAAAATATCACTGAAGCTGCAAACATTTGTACGGCGATCCACGTGTAAAGACAGTTTCTGAAAATGACAGTCCATGGTGTTAGCTATCTCGTTTCTTCATTCTTTAGGTCAAGGGAGCTTTTCACCTTGGAATTCTATGATTGGAGGGGTCCTTATACAAATTAATAAAAAGTTCTGCCCAAGTGTTTCCTTGGTTTTAGGGAAAGGCTGCCCTCTTGTGCAGAGATGAGAAGCAACTATTAAAAACCTCATTTACCTTATTGGTTGATGCCATTTGTTGGTTTTTGAAATGGAACTTAACTCTATGCTTGGAACTTGCAAGTCATCATTTAGCAATCCAGAGACTTCATTGTTTTAGTCTTCCTTTTGACTCTTCGTATCATAGCAAAGGATTATGACTTTCATGGTTCCTTTGTACAACTCAGACCAAAGACAGATTCTCACCTTCAATATGAGGCAAAGCCCATGGGGTTTCCCTTTCAGCAAATAAACGATGTGCTTATTTCTAATTGCAAAATCTTCTAATTTGTTAATGAACAGCCGTATAACTAAATGAAGAAAATCATAATCATTCACTTGGGTCTGTTAAAGCCTTGTTGTTGTTAGCTGCTGTTGAATTGGCCCTCACCTAATGGGAACCTCATGCACAACATCCGTCTTAGTATGGAAGCTCTCCGGAAACCTGTTCAGCATCATAGCAACACGTAAGTCCCCACTGACAAACAGGTGGTCGCTGTGCATGAGGTGCATTGGCTGGAAATTGAACTCAGGTCTCCTGTATAGAAGGTGAGAATTCTACCACTGAGCCACCACCGTTGTTGTGTGCCATTGAGTCGATTATGACTCATAGCTGCCCCTCTTAACACCTAGGTCTTGGCTAGGGAGAGACAAGTGGGAGAGAAGAATCTGGGAGAATCCTTCACAGATTAGCAGTGAAAGGTGAAAAAACAGAGCACCTACACACTCCTATCTTTTCTCTCTCTTTTTTTTTCTTATTTTTCCAAGTATTTCATGCCACTGAAGAAGTACTAATACTAAAATGTATATCTGATAAGTACGTAAGACAGATAATTTCTATTCTGAGATTTTAATAATAAGTTTTATTTTATGCAAAGCTTTCTCATACTTTTTAAATATGAGGTTTTAAAGAACTTAAATAATTATTGTCACTTAGAAAAGATTAATTGACTATCTTTGTGAAAGTTGTAAGCGTGGCTGAGAATCCTAAATAATGTTATCTGAATTAATTACTCTGCCTCTAATCCATAACTTACAGAATATAGAAATAAAGCTTTAACATATAGATTATAGTTTATAATTTCATGAAATCTTTAGTCCCCATAATGTTTGAGCCCCATTTTTTTAGAAGATAAATATTTAAAAGCACAGAGCCCAAAGAAAAATGAAAACATATGCCCACACAAAAACTTGTATGTGAATGTTCATAACAATATTATCAATAATAGCCAAAAAATGGAAACAGCCCCAATATCCATCAACTGATGAATGGATAAACAGGATGTGGTATATCCATACAATGGACTATTACATGGAATGAAGTATCATAACATGCTACAACATGAATGAATCTTAAAAACATGTACTAAGCAAAAGAAGCCAGTTACAAAATGCCACATATAGTATGATTTTATTTTTATGAAATGCCCAGAAAGGGTGAATATATAGAAAAAGAAAGTAAATCAGTGGTTGTCCAGGGCCTGGGTCATGATGGAGGGAAAGGGGAGTGACCGCTAATGGATGATAGAAGGGTGTGGGATGATAAAAAAGTTCTAAAATTGATTGTGGTGATGGTTGCACAACTCTGTGACTATACTAAAGACCACTGAATTGTACACTTTAAATGGGTAAATTTTATGGTAAGTGAATTATATGTCAATAAAGCTGTTATTAATTAAAGAAAAACTCAAAAAAAATTAAAAAGTAAGCAGAGTACTGTGCTCTGTAAAAAGTCATTTTCTGTATTTCAGTGGCTGATAGAAGACCTTTATCTGACATTCAAAACTCTTCATATATGTGCAGTGAGCCTTATAGAACCTTACTTGGTTTCAAAGATTTTATGTCTCTGGGTCAAATCTGTTATCTTGTTTTATGAGTTTAATTATTATGGATAATTTTTCCTCAGACCTTTTTTCCCTCCGAGGTCAACATGTCTTAGAGAGAATGTAAATATTTTAAGTGTTGTTACTATATTTATATGAGCAGAAACAAACAGCCAAGGGCGACACTTTTACGTAGCGCATGCTCACTCCGGCTTTGGGGTCAGACTGATTAAGATTCAAATCTGACTTACTAGTTGTGAAATCTTGAACAAGTTCTGTTTGAGCCTCAGTTTCCCTAGCTATAAAATAGGGATAGTGGTACCTCTTTCACACAGTTGTTGCTTATATATTAAATTAGATAATGTATTAGATAATGTATTTAAAGCATTTTGCAAAATCCTTAGCACATACTGTCTTCAGAAGAGATAGAAATTATTATCAATAATAATTCTGAAGGGAATAATTTTATTTATTGAAAATAGTCTTTATTTTACTAAATTACATGAATGGAAAACTGAGTTACCAGGTACTTCAAGTCACTTTAATATTAATTAGAGGGCTTTTGCATTGGTCTTTAAAAATATGAATATTTACAGAGTTCCATATTAAGATTCAATTTTTTTTTTCCATCAGAAGGAAAGCTAAAACAAATATGTAAGGAAGCATAATAGCTTTTGGGAAATAGACAAAATTATTCTCTTGAAGTATTATTTTCAAAATAATGGATTTTACTTGTCCTAGGAATTTTTTTCTCTGCCTTTCCATCACAATTGCAATCAGCACACTACCTGCTTTCAGCAGCAACAGAAACAGCTGGATCGCCCATTTTGAAGAGGGATAACTCTTCAGTATTTATAGTAACACCCATTTCACCAAGTGGAACCCAAAAGGAAGAAAAAACCAACAAGTGACTTTTCTTTTACCAGGCAACTGTTTTCTTTTGTATTAAATTTCCTTTCCTGTTGCTTTCACCAGCGTCAGATTTTGAAGCCTGTTTCTCTACTCAGGAGACACTTAAAAGCAGCCAATAGAAATTTAATTTTAAAAATAAAAAGCTTTGCTTTGTAAGTCTTGTAGAAACATTAAGCAAAATATTAAAGGATAAAAACAAGCACATAAACATGCCAAAGACCTTGAAATCTGAACAAGGACTATGCTAGAAGTCAGACATGCATAAATAAATGTCTTTTGTCAGTGATATTAATGAAACGGTTAATTCTGCTGTCATGGCAACAAAGAACAGCTATGATAAAAAGCTAAAGGTCTATACATAATGCCCAATACAAGGTCTCTAATTCTAAAGCTGATTTTCTTAGCTACAATAGAAGTGATGTGTTTTCAATATCATCCTGAGCTTTCACATCAAATCCTTCTAGTTAATCCAATAAATAGACTAGTAGCATAAAAAGGAATATATGTTTGCGCATTATAAACCTTGTAAAAGAAGTTTACCTATGCCCAATCTGAAGAAGGGTTCTGGGAAGTAAACATAGGCTCCAGCCAAGTAAAAAACCTATTCTGAGTGAAACTGCAAAAAATAAAATATGTTCAAATGGGATATCAGAATAATTATCAAACACATTATTATCTGGCCAGCCAGCAGGAATGTATTATACTTGAGATAACAACATCACCGTCAACAACAACAATATGACAGCAAAATAGTTCAATTTAAAAAACTCACTGGAACTTAATAATACAAGCAGCAGAGCTTGCTCTCTGGGCCTCTCAGTGTTGTCTTTGGTAAGTGAGAGCACTAAAATTTGCTGACTATATCACACCAGTAAATCTACCCCAGGTTGTAGATGAGTTTCAGACTCTGGTAGAGACCCATATAATATTTCATCTTCATAAACCTCTTTCCTCCACCTTCTTAAGATCCCTGGGAGGCATCCTAGACATCTTTGTCTTCCTCATCTCTAATCTGCATAGATTGCTCTGTTTTTTTCACAGCTACCTTCTTCCTTCATTTTCACATTCAGTAGATTCACCGGGGAGCCCTGGTGGCACAGTCGTTAAGGGTTTGGCTGCTAACCAAAAGGTCGGCAGTTCAAATCCACCAGCTGCTCCTTGGGGACCCTATGGGACAGTTCTACTTTGTCCTATTGGGTCACTATGAGTTGGGATTGAGGTCACCAGCAATGGGTTAGATTGAATGTGATTCCTTTTTTAAAAAATCAACTTTATTGAAGTATGATTTACATAATATAAAATGCATACATTTTACGTGTACTGTTTGATTAGTTTTCTTTTTTAAATAAATGTGTACTACTATGTGATCAGGGGCAGTGGTGGTTCAGCGGTAGAATTCTCACCTTCCATGTGGGAGTTCTGGTTTCTATTCCTGGCCGTGCACCTCAGGGGCAGCCACCACTTGTTACTATGTTTGACTTTTCTCTAATAAGAACAAATAGGAATTGCAATTATGAGAAGTCTTGAGAATGTGTGAATAAGGAGAATGTTCCTTGGGCAGACAATAAGTTCTAGTTCTCTAGTTGTTCATGTGTAAATAAAAAAGGGAATTGGGAGTGAGTGTGGTTTTGTTTTTTTCTGGATAAATTGAACATTAACTACTTGTTTAGTAGTGAGATGCATATTTTATTTTTAAACTAGGATTTGAAGGGCAGGTTTTATGGATGCCAAGCATTAGTGATTAAATATCAAAGCATTTTTGGTTTAAACTTGTGGTACCTTTACATATGGTGAGAAATTTTGCAAATGTTAGTTTCACTCTGAATTTTGATTTTGTCTTCTGTTTTGAGGGTTAAATCACTACCCGTGACTAGAGATATAGACCTTGACACGTTTGGTACTGGATTTGGACAGATGGAAACTGTTTTGAGTATAAATAGAGAAAAGCTACCATGAGCATATTGTAATCTTTAGTTTTTCCAAATATGAGTAAGTTTCTGGGGAACGCAAGACAGTTTTCTAATTATTATTGAATTCTGAACTGCTTGCTAACCACACCAGTTGCCATAGAGTCAACTCTGACTCAGGGTGACCCTATATGTGTCAGAGTAGAACTGTGCTCCATAGGGTTTTCAGTGGCTGATGTTTGGAATGCCAACCCATTCTTCTGAGGAGCCTCTGGGTGGACTTGAACCAAACACATTAACCATTTGCTACATCCAGTCTCTAACTTGAGTTAAATTTAATGTGGCCATCCCGTCGTCTGGGCAATGCGCCCTGTTACGTTTACTAAGTCTTCCTGGCTGACTCATGATTAATTCCTTTAATCCTTTGAAGGACCATGGATAATGGATCTACTTAAAGCAACAAGACTTATTTTTCAAGCTTTTTCATTTATTCCGGGGGTTGGTAGGAATGGTGGTAGATGGTCTGTGAAGGCAATGGTGGACTTTTATCTGGTTTGGAATTGTATGAGAAAACTCTATAAAGGGAGAGAAATGCTTTTCACACAGACAGAAAATTCTGAAAGAAGTCAATTACAACGGGAGAATGTAGCTCCTGTTGTTCTACCATAATATTGTCTAAAGTCCTAATGGTTGTAGAAGAGGGAAGAAGAAGTGATTTAGAATTCTATCCTCAACAATTAAAAAACCACAAACTGGGACCCAAAGTCTAAGCCAGTTGAAACATTACCATCTCACCAACAATGTCAGGAATTTTCTAAGTTTCTGAGTTTGTAAATCAACCTGTCACTGCCTTAACATCCTTAACTGTAAAATGGAAGTAATCATACAGTATCTTATTTTGAAGTGAAATAAAGTCATGCATATAAAGTAGTTAGGACAATGAATGACACAGAGTAAAGACTCAATAAATATTAACTATTGTTTAGTTATAATAGTAAGTAATAATACTATTATTATTATGGTTACTCCTATTGTTATTACTATTATTTTTCACCTTTATCACTATTATTGATAACTCCTATCTGTTTCCCTACAATGTTTAGCAGTAAAACCTGTAAAATGAAAAGCGCTGAGTGTTCATCTTTGGGGGTAATCAGGATGTAAAGAAGCCCAAGTGGCATTGGTTTTTTGAAGAGAAGCATTCCCAAACATTAGACAACCTTGTGTCCCACTTAAGGAGAAGAGGAAACAGTCTAAGTCTTTCAGGCTTGCAGCTTGGAAGGAGAGGGAGCTGTGGGAAGCTTTCTGAGCCTGAGCCAAGGTCCTGAGGCACAGGGTGTTTCTCACTGTGCTGAGCTAGCTCTCAAGATGAGCCAAGAGTTGGATGTAATCAAGTCACTGTTTTGTTTGATGATACATGATCAATTTTCCCACACTTCCGGAATTTAAGAAGCTCTGAAAATCAAGAAGTTTTTTGGTAACAAGATTTGGCAGCCAAATTGATTTGGCCTGCCCTCATTTGAGGCAAAAATTGAACTAATACGAGTCTACGTAGCGTCTTTATCCCCCTTACAATGAATATTAATATGTGTTGCTCCAGAAATATTAATGACTTTGTATATGGGGTGCTACTCTAGACCTCACTGGGAGTGTACATAATATGCAAGATATGTCTTTTTTTCCTGAATATATAAAATTCTGAAATAGAAAATGCATCTGGCTCCAAGCTTTTTAATTAAGGGATTAAAACTACACCAACTCACAGATTAACTTTGGTCTAGTAACGTGAGAAAGTCCTTGGGTGGTGCAAGTCCCCTAGACTGCTAACTGAAAGGTTGGCAATTCAAGTCCATCCCAAGGCACCTTGGAAAAAAGGCATTATCAATCTACTTCCAAAAAATCAGCAATTGAAAACCCTATGGAGCGCGGTTCTACTCTGACACACATGTGGTTGCTATGAGTCAAAGTCAACTCGATGCCACCTGGTTTTGGTTTAGTAAAGTGAGAAGACCAGCCTCCATCTCTGAACACCTGCCCCCCATGCAGGTGTCCTTAATCTCCATGCAGATCCCTGGTGAGCCCCAAAGAGAAGGGAGGCCTTTGAAATCAAAGTCAACAATCATGTTAGACTGCGGTGGTTTCTTGCCCTGGAGGAACCCCCTCCCAATTTTTTTGAGGTCAGGAGTTAGAGTTCAGAGACTTTTTGGTCAATAAGAATTTAATCTGAGGAGTGACCTCCCCAGTGAGGTTAGAATTTGGCCTTGAGGGCCTAACATTTCTACTTCCAACAAGGCCTTTGTATATTGGGATTTTGGTTCCTACCTATCTTTGGCTTGTAGTTTAGCGTTTAGTGTCTGTCATCCTTACAGTACCCAAACATCTCGCTCTTTCCCTCTTCTTTCCACTCCTTATTTTGATTTTTTAATTATTATTATTATTTTTATGGTGCTTTAGATGAAGATCACAGAGCAAATTAGTTTCTCATTAAACAATTAATACACATATTGTTTTGTGACTTGGTTGCCAACCCCACAAAGTGTCAACACGCTCCCCTTCTAGAACTTGGGCTCCCCCTTACCAACTTTCCTGTCCCCTCCTGCCTTCTTGTCTTTGCCCCTGGGCTGGTGTGCCCAGTTAGTCTCATTTTGTTTTATGGCCCGCCTAATCTTTGGCTGAAGGGTGTATGTCAGGAGTGGCTTCAGTACTGAATGAAAAGGGTGCCCGGGGGCCATACTTTCAGGGTCTCTCCAGTCTCTGTCAGACCAGTAAGTCTGTTCTTCTTTTGTGAAACACTCCTCATTTTGGAAACAGGTTATCCTCTGGGATTTAAGCTGAAAGATCAATATATAATGAATCATAACAGATATATAAGATCATGTTAAACAGATAAAAGGCTCCCAGGCCTAAGCAAGACATGAAAGCAAATACTGATGTATTTTAATGAAGGAATATGTAAACTGGAAGAGTGTTTGTTTAGCAGTGAAAGCCTAGAAATAGTATCAGAGACAGAAATCATTAAAGCACATGCAGGCAGTCACTCATGAAAGCAGACATAGACAATAGGAAAACAAATGGGTGTGGCCGCTTTCCAGCAAAATTTTGTTTACCGTGACCCAGGGAGAGGACTCATCAGCTGAGGTTCTCTGGGCTCTTAGACTGATGTCACTGAACATTCCAATCATCTTACCAACTCTCCTTGGTTTGTTCCTGTGTTTTCCTTGCTTAAACCAAAAAACCCAAAGTGCTGCTGTCGAGTCAATTCTGACTCATAGTGACCCCATGTGTGCAGAGTAGAACTGCTCCATAGGGTTTTTGAGAAGCAGATGCAGCCTGTCTTCCGAGGCACCTACCGAGTAGGTTTGAACTACCAACATTTTGGTTAGTAGTATTAAAACAAAAATCATATTAAGCCAGTAATAGAAATTGATTGAAGTTTATTTAATATACTATTTGCAAATTGGGGTAACATTTTAACTAGGGAGTCAAAAATTCTCCAAAAAGGAAAGAACTTCCAAAGATTGTTATACACTATCTTATCAACATTGCCAAGGAAAAAGTGCCAGAACAGAACAGATAAAAAAACAATTTTTGGTCAGGAAGAATGTCATACAGCATTGTCTTGAAGAGTAATTAAAATAATTACTCATTCACCCTAAAACTAGTTATAGTCTGACCTTTGGAGTCTCTGTTTCTTGAAACTGGCTACACATAGATAATTCTTAAAAAGAGCACAATGCCTAAGGCAAAATGGTCTTTAATAAGCTATTTGCTAGGCTATGGTTTGACTTAAAGGTGACTTTAGGAAACTAATTCCCTCAAGGCTCAAGGTTCACAAGATGACCTCAGGAGATGGGAACTCTTACGCACTGCTGGTAGGAGTGTAAAATGGTACAACTGCTGTGGAAAAGAGTATAGCACGTCCTTAAAAAGCTAGAAATAGAAGTACCTTATGATTCAGCAATCCCACCCTTAGGTATATATCCTAGAGATATAAGAGTAGAGACACGAATAGACATATGTACATCTATGTTCACTGCAGCATTATTCACAATGGAGAAAAGATGGAAACAACCTAAGTGCCCATCAATGGATGAATGGATAAACAAACTGTGGTACATGTATACAATGTATATGTATATACATATACATATATACATATGTATATATGTATACAATACAATATAAACAACTATAAAGAATAATGATGAGTCCGTGAAACATCGTATAACATGAGTGCATCTGGAGGACACTATGCTGAGGGAAATAAATCAATCAAAAAGGACAAATATTGTATGGTCTCATTTTATAAAAAGTCAAGAATAGGTATACACACAAAAAGCAACATTCTTTGATGGTTGCCAAGGTTGGCAGAAGGAGGGAAGGGAATTACTTGCTAGATAGCAGACATTTGTTATTTCTGGTGATAGGAAAGGCAATACACAATATGGGGGAAGTCAGCTCAACTTGACTAAGGTAAATGAAGACACTGAGAGGTATGCAAGAATATAGGACACATATGGTAAGTGTTATAACGTATACAATCTGCAACAACAGTAACAACAACCAAAAAAATATGTGTGGTTACATAAATAGATATGTATGCTATACGTGTATAGGAAGTATATGTGAGTACATGCAAGTGCATATACAGATATATTTGTAGGTTTAAGTACATACATGTCTGGGTGTGCTACATATACACAGACATACCTCGTTTTATTGCACTTTGCTTTATTGAGGTTCATAGATATCGTGTTTTTTACAAATTGAAGATTTGTGGCAACCCTGCATGGAGCAAGTCTATCAGCGTCATTTTCCAACAGCACGAGCTTACTTCATATCTATGTGACACTTTTTGGTAATTCTCACAATATTTCAAACTTTTTCTTTTTTATTATATCTGGTATGGTGATCTGTGGTCAGTGATCTTTGACGTTGCTACTGTAATTGTTTTGGGGCACCACAAACCATGCCCATATAAGACAGCGAACTTAATTGTTAATGTTGTGTATGTTCTGAATGCTCCACAGACAAGCCCTTCCTTTGTCTCTCTCTCTCTATCTCCTCTGGCCTCCCTATTCCATAACACAAGATGATATTTAAATTATGCCAATTAATAGCCCTATAATGGCCTGTAAGTGTTCTCACTTTAAATTAAAAAAAAAAAAAAAAAACTCATTGCCATCGAGTCTATTCCGACTCATAGCAACCCTACAGAACAGAGTAGAACTCCCCCATACAGTTTCCAAGGAGTGCCTGGTGGATTAGAACTGCCAACCCTTTGGTTAGCAGCTGTACCTCTTAACCACTAAGCCAAAGCTAGAAATAATTAAACTTGGTGAGGAAGTCATATCAAAAGCCATGATTGACTGAAAGCTAGGTCTCTTGCACAAAATAGTTAGCCAAATTGTGAATGCAGAGGAAAAGTTCTTGAAGGAAATTAAAAGTGCTACTCTGTGAACACAGGAATACAAAATAGCTTTATTGTTGACATGGAGAAGGTTTTAGTGGTCTAGATAGAAAATCAAACCAGCCATGACATTCCCTTAAGCCATAGCCTAATCCAGAGCAAGGTCCTAACTCTCTTCGATTCTGTAAAGGCTGAGAGAGGTGAGGAAGCTGCAGAAGAAAACTTTGAAGGTAGCAAAGGTTGGTTCATGAGGTTTAAGGAAAGAAGTCATCTCCATAACATGAAAGTGCAAGATGAAGCAGCTAGTGCTGATGTAGAAGCTGCAGCAAGTAATCCAGAAGATCTAGCTAAGAGAATTGATGAAGGTGGCTACACTAAACAACAGATTTTCAATGTAGACCAATCAGTCTTATACTGGAAGAAGATGCCATCTAGGATTTTCCAGCTAGGGAGAAGTCAACACCTGGTTTTGAAGCTTCAAAGGACAGGCTGACTGTCTTGTTAGGTGCTAATGCAGCTGATGACTTTAAGTTGAAGCCAATGCTCATTTACCATTCAGAAAATCCTAGGGTCCTTAAGAACTATGCTAAATCTACTCTGCCTTTGCTCTATAAATGGAACAACAAAGCCTGAATGAAAGCACATCTGTTTATGACATGTTTACAGGATATTTTAAACCCACTGTTGAGAACTTCAGTTCAGAAAAAAAGATTCCTTTCAAAATATTATTGCTCATGGATAGTGCACCTGGTCACCCAAGAGCTCTGATGGAGATGTACAAGGAGATTAATGTTATTTTCATGCCTGCTAACACAACATCCATTCTGTAGCCCATGGATCAAGGAGTAATTTCAACTGTCAAGCCTTATTATTTAAGAAATACATTTCGTAAGGATATAGCTGCCATAGATAGTGATTCCTCTGATGGATTTGGGCAAAGTAAATTGAAAATCTTCTGGAAAGGATTAACTATTCTGGATGCCATTAAGAACATTTGTGGTTCATGGGAGAAGGTCAAAATATCATTAACAGGAGTTTGGAAGAAGTCAATTCTAACCCTTATGGGTGACTCTCAGGGGTTCAAGACTTCAGTGGATGAAGTAACTGCAGATGTGGTGGAAATAGCAAGAGAACTAGATTAGCAGTGGAGCCTGAAGACGTGACTAAATTGCTGGAATCTCATGATAAGACTTTAATGGATGAGGAATTGCTTCTTATGGATGAGCAAAGAAAGTGGTTTCCTGAGATGGAATATACTCCTGGTGAGGTTGCTGTGAACACTATTGAAATGACAATAAAGGATTTAGAATATTACGTAAACTTAGTTGATAAAGCAGCAGCAGGGTTTGAGAGGATTGACTCCAATTTTGAAAGAAGTTACACTGTGAGTAAAACGCTATCAAACAGCATCGCATGCTACAGAGAAATCTTTTGTGAAAGGAAGAGTCAAAAGATGTGACAAACTTCATTGTTGTCTTATTTTAAGAAATAGCCACAGCCACCCAACCTTCAGCAACCACCATCATGATCAGTCAGCAGCCATCAACCTCAAGGCAAGACCCTCCTCCAGCAAAAAGATTATGACTGAAGGCTTAGATGATAGCTAGCATTTTTTAGCAATAAAATATTTTTTAATTAAGGTATGTACTTTTTTTTAGACACAATGCTACTGCAAACTTAATAGACTACAGTATAGTGTAAACATAATTTTTATATGCACTGGGAAACCCAAAAATTCGTGTGACTCACTTTACTGCAATATTTACTTTATTGTGGTGGTCTGCAACCAAACCCACAATATCTCTGAGGTATACTTGTATTCATATATACAATAAAGCACATAGGGAGCACAGTTAGGGAGTCCTCCTAGACATATCCAAATACCTTGCGATATTGATTTACTGGGTTGAAGGACTTGGGACCGTAGTCTTGTGGGTTAACTCAATCAATTGGCATGACATAGTTCATAAAGATAATGTTCTACATCCTAGTTTAGTGAGTAGCATCTGGGGTTTTAAAAGCTTGTGAGTGACCATCTAAGATACAATAATTGGTCTCCTGCCGTCTGGAGCAGAAGAGAATGAAGGAAACCAAAGACTCAAAGAGGAAACTAGTCCACATGACTAACAGCCCACATGAACCATGCCTCTTCCAGCCTGAGACCAGAAGAACTAGATAGTGCCCGGCTACTGCTACCGACAATTTTGACCAGGGACACAATAAAAGGTCCCAGATAAAATGAGAGAAAATGTGGAACAAGACCCAAAATCCTTAAAAAAAAAAAAGGCCAGACTTACTGGACTGATAGAGACTAGAGGAACCCCCAAGAATATCACCTAACTTACCTTCTTGACATGGAACTGAAGACATCTCCAGAGGTCACCTTTCAGCCAAGTAATAGATTGGCTTATAAAATAAACAATACCACATATGAGGAATGTGCTCCCTTAAATAATCAACTATATGAGACCAAACGGTCAACATTTACCCAAAAGCAAAGATGAGAAGGCAAGGAGGGCCAGAAAAGCTAGATAAATGGAAACAGAACAAACAGAATGGAAACCATGAAAATGTTGACACATTGCAAAAATTGTAATGAATGTCACAGAACAGATGATGATGATAGCTTGGTGAGTCAGATGATAGCTTGGGTGAGTCACCCCACCTCCATGGAACCCAGAAACCTGGATTCCGTGAGAATTAAAACTCTGTTTCTCAGCAGTCAAGGGCTCCTTTCCTTGCCTAGGAGAAAACATCCTGGCCAGAAGGCTTGCAAGTCCTTTGTACACACTGTTTTACATAACTGTCTTTGTGAATTGACATGATAGAAATTTTCCCCAAGACATGGAGCTAGTTGTGGGGGTGTGTGCTAACAAGCCTTTAGTCTGAGACCTGCCAACCTGGTAAGATTTCTGGAGGACAGGAAGCTAGCCCTCCTGAGATGCCTGTCCTCACCTACAAAGAGCAGTTAGGTGGTCAGGTGAAGCTAACTACAGGTAATTTCTCTTAACCATGATGGGAACTGTGCATCTTCTCCTGAGTTTATCTTTCTAAAGCAAAACATCTGTTTTGGTATTCTTTATTCTTTCCTAAGGTTATGGTATATAAAGTGGAAAACAATTAGTCAAATAAAAATATTTACTAAGTGTCCACAGCATTATTTGCAGGGTACCAGACCTTCAGGGCATGCAAAAGAAGTAAAGCTATGTTTCTGCCCTGGGAAGACAAAAGTAACAAATTCTAAACTGGAAGAAAACATTTCTGCAACTAAACCAGGGCGTGTAAGTGTAGCTGATTTGATTGACAATGGGGGAGAATTTGGCACTGACTTGGAGAAAGATAAGAGAGAAGCAGGAGCTGACTTGGTGAAAGGTTGTAAGAGCTTGTAAACAGGGTGGACAGTTCTGCAGGGGCCAGGCAGTCAGTGGGTGGAGCGACTCAGCCTTGGGTGGGAGGATGGCTGCCCATTGACCTGGAGGGGGCAATTGCTTCTAGTTTTAGCTCAGGGGTCAGCACACTTCTTCTGTAAAATGCCAGACAGTAAATATTTTAGGCTTTGTGAGCCATACTGTCTCTGTTGGAGCTCAACTACACAATTCTGTTACTACCATGGGCAGCCAGACATGATGAGGGAAGTGAATGAGTGTGACTCTGTCCCAGTAAAAGGTTGTTTACAGAACTGGAGGCCATGCAACTCCTGCTCTAGAGCTAATGGTTGTTGGGTCCTAAGAGTTCCAAAAGAGTTGGAAATTAGGATCTTAATGTGAAATATCTTGATTTTAAGGTTTTGGCTCAAAAATTTTTTTAACGTTGATCCAAGCAAAACTGTTTCTATGACCCTTTTACAACCACTTTGTAAACTGCTAGTAAGATTTGATGTGGGCTTTAAAGGTAAGTGGGATTTCATAACTGTAGAGGAAAAAGGAGGGCATGAGAATGAAGATCAGTTGGAGGAAGGCCCTCACAGTAGGATTGTTAGGAGTACAGACGCTGTGCAAGTGTTCCAAAACTGAGGTGCCTGGCATGCCTAGTTTGGCTGGCTCAGGCCTGACTCCATTTTGTGACTTCTGCTTCTGCATTCCTGAAAATGTAACCTTGACTTCTTCATGTGCATATGGCTCTGAGCCTCTGGCTAGGTGAAACCAGCAGACTAACTTCTTCCCATTCATATGCATATGACCTTCAGCCTCTGGCTGGGTGGAACCAGCAGACCCTGGCCCCCTAACAATCATATTGTTACCTCCTTGCCAGCACATACTTCTGCAATTATGTGAGTGTACTCAATCCCCTTAACCCATGCATGTTCTGTTAACCAATCCTAACCAAATCCCCGCATGGAGATGCCAACCACTTTACTAATTGCTGGCTTACCAATCAGAATATTTTCAGCTAAGTTCCTGATTCAACTCTGTAACTATGCCCATGTGACTGCAGCTTTTCAGAGCACTGGTTTTTACTTTGTGAGCGCCTATATGCTCCTAGCTGGAGTTGCCTTTGTTCTCAATAAATCTCTTTACTTTCATTTTATTTTTTATTTAAAAAAATTTTTATTGTAGTGAAATATTTGTAACAAAAAATGTGCCATTTTAGTCATCTATAAATGTACATTTCAATGACACCAAATGCACTCACTATGTTGTGTAACCATCATTATGTATTTCCAAAAGTTTTATTTTATTATATGGTTGTAATTTAAGTGAAAGTTTACGATTTAATTTAGTCTCCCATACAAAAATCTATACATACACATTTATGTTACCCTAATTGCTCTCCCCACACTATGACAGCACCCTCCTCCCTTTCACCCGCTATTTCCCCTGGCCATTCAACCAGCTCCCAATCCCCTCTGCCTTCTCATCTCACCTCCAGACAGGCACTGACCATTTAGTCTCATGTATCTACTTGAGCTAAGAAGCACACTCTTCATGAGAATCATTTTATGTCCTATAGTCCAGTCTAATCTTTGTCTGAAGAGTTTGCCTCAGGAATTGTTTTAGTTCTGGGTTGACAGAGAGTCTGGAGGCCATGTTTCTGGGGCTCCTCCACTCGCAGCCAGACCATTAGGTCTGGTCTTTTTACTAGAATCTGAGTTCTGCACACCACTTTTCTCCTTCTCCATGAGGGATTCTCTGTTGTGTTCCATGTCAGGGTGGTCATTGGTGGTAGCTGGGCACCATCTAGTTCTTCTGGTCTCAGGCTGATGAAGTCTCTGGTTTATGTGGTCCTTTCTGTCTCTTGGGCTAATACTTTCCTTGTGACTTTGATGTTCTTCATTCTCCTTTACTCCAGGTGGTTTGGGACCAATTGATGCATCTTAGATGGCCACTTGCTAGCTTTAAGACCCCGGACGCCACTCACCCAAATAGGATGCAGAACATTTTCTTAATAAGCTTTTTTATGCCAATTGACCTAGATGTCCCCTGAAAGCATGGTCCACACACCCCTGCCCCTGCTACTGTGTTCCTCAAAATATTTGATTGTATTCAGGAAACATCTTAGCTTTAGTTTAGTCCAGCTGTGCTGACTTCCCCTGTAGTGTGTGCTGTCCTTCCTTTCACCTAAGATAACTCTTGTCTACTATCTAGTTAGTGAATAAACCTCCCCCTCCCTCTCGACCCTCGTAACCATCAAAGAATGTTTTCTTCTGTGTTTAAACCTTTTCTTGAGTCCTTATAATAGTGGTCTTATAAAATATTTGTCCTTTTGTAACTGACTAAATTCACTCAGCGTAATGCCTTCCAGATTCCTCCATGTTATAAGATGTTTCATGGATTCATCATGGTTCTTTATCATTGTGTAGTATTCCATTGTATGAATATACTGTAATTTGTTTATCCATTCATCCGTTGATGGGCACCTAGGTTCTTTCCATCTTTTTGCTATCAGGAACAGTGCTGCAACGAACATGGGTGTGCATATATCTATTTGTGTGATGGCTCTTATTTATCTCAGATATATTCCAAGGAGAGGGATAGCTGGATCATATGGAACTTCTATTTCTAGCTTTTTAAGGAAGCGCCAAATCAGTTTCCAAAGTTGTAGTATCGTTTTACATTCCCACCAACAGTGTATAAGTGTTCCAGTCTCTCCACAACCTCTCCAACATTTATTACTTTGTGTTTTTTGGATTAATGCTAGCCCTGTTAGGGTGAGATGGTATTTCATTGTAGTTTTGATTTGCATTTCTCTAATGGCTAATGATTGCAGGCATTTCTTCATGTGTGTGTTAGCTACCTGAACGTCTTCTTTGGCGAAGTGCCTGTTAATATCCTTCGCCCATTTTTTAATTGAGTTATTTGTCTTTTTGTTGCTGAGGTTTTGTAATATTTTGTAGATTTTAGAGATTAGACGCTGATCTGATTTGTTGTAGCCAAAAATGTTTTCCCAGTCTGTAGGTTGTCTTTTTACTCTTTTGATGAAGTCTTTTGACAAGCATAAGTGTCTGACTTTTAGGGGCTCCTAATTATCTAGTTTCTCTTCTGGTGTTTGTGCATTGTTAGTTATGGTTTGTATTCTGTTTATGTCATTATTAGGGCTCCTAGCGTTGTCCCTATTTTTTCTTCCATGACCTTTATCATCTTAGATTTTATATTTAGGTCTTCGATCCATTTAGAGTTAGTTTTTGTGCATGGTGTGAAGTATGGGTCTTGTTTTAGTTTTTTACAGATGGATATCCAGTTATGCCAGCAACATTTGTTAAAGAGACTGTCTTTTCCCCATTTAACAGATTTTGGGCCTTTGTCAAATATCAGCTGATCATAGGTGAATGAATTTATGTCTGGATTCTCAATTCTGTTCCATTGGTCTATGTATCTGTTGTTGTACCGGTACTAGGCTGTTTTGACTACCATGGTGGTATAACAGGTTCTAAAATCAGGTAGTATGAGATCTCCCACTTTGTTCTTCCTCTTGAGTAAAGCTTTACTTGTCCGGGGCCTGATCCCTTTCCATATGAAGTTGGTGATTTGTTCGCCTATCTCAATAAAAAATGTCATTGGAATTTGGATCGGGATTGCATTGTATCTGTAGATTGCTTTGGGTAGAATTGACATTTTCACAAAGTTGAGTCTACCTATCCATGAGCAAGGTATGTTTTTCCACTTATGCAGGTCTCTTTTGGTTTCTTGCAGCAGTGTCTTGTAGTTTTCATCATGTAGGTCTTTTATGTCTCTGGTTAGATTTATTCCTAGGTATTTTATCTTCCTCGGGGCTATTGTAAATGGTGTTGATTTGGTGATTTCCTCTTCGAAGTTCTCTTTGTTGGTGTAGAGGAATCCAACTGATTTTTGTATGTTTATCTTGTATCCTGAAACTTTGCTGAAATCTTCTATTAGCTCCAGTAGTGATTCTTTGGGGTTTTCTGTATATAAGATCATATCATCAGCAAATAGAGATACTTTAATGTCTTCCCTACCAATTTGGATGCCCTTTATTTTTTTTTCTAGCCTAATTGCTCTGGCTAGGACCTCCAGCACAAGGTTGAATAAGAGTGGTGATAAAGGGCATCCTTGTCTGGTTCCTGTTCTCAAGGGGAATGCTTTCAGACTGCCTCCATTTAGGATGATGTTGGCTGTTGGCTTTGCATATACACCCTTTATTATGTCGAGGAATTTCCCTTCTATTCTTATTTTGATGAGAGTTTTTATCTTGAACGGGTGTTGAACTTTGTCAAATACCTTTTCTGCATTGATTGATAAAATCATGTGGTTCTTGTCTTTTGTTTTATTAATGTGAAGGATTACATCAATTCTTTTTCTAATGTTGAACCATCCCTGCATACCTGGTATAAATCCCACTTGATCATGGTGAATTATTTTTTTGATATGTTGCTGACTTCTATTGGCTAGAATTTTGTTGAGGATTTTTGCATCAATGTTCATGAGGATATTGGTCTGTAATTTTCTTTTATTTTGTGGTGTCTTTACCTGGTTTTGGTATCAGGG
Source organism: Dugong dugon (assembly GCA_030035585.1). Lineage (NCBI taxonomy): Eukaryota > Metazoa > Chordata > Mammalia > Sirenia > Dugongidae > Dugong > Dugong dugon. The sequence continues at coordinate 133,801,267 of CM057462.1, forward strand.
TTATGCTGGCTTCATAGAATGAGCTTGGGAGTATTCCATCCTTTTCTATGCTCTGAAATACGTTTAGTAGTAGTGGTATTAACTCTACTCTGAAAGTTTGGTAGAATTCTCCAGTGATACCATCTGGGCCAGGGCTTTTTTGAGGGGGGGGAGTTTTTTTAATTACCTTTTTAATCTCTTCTTTTGTTATAGGTTTATTTAGTTATTCTACCTCTGTTTGTATCAGTTTAAGTAGGTAGTGAGTTTCTAGAAATTTGTCCATTTCCTCTAGGTTTTCAAATTTGTTAGAGCACAATTTTTCATAGTATTCTGTTATGATGCTTTTAATTTCAGTTGGGTCTGTTGTGATATCACCCATCTCATTTCTTATAGGGGTTATTTACTTCCTCTCCTGTTTCTCTTTTGTCAGTTTGGCCAATGGTTTATCAATTTTGTTGATCTTTTCAAAGAACCAGCTTTGGTCTTGTTAACTCTTTCAATTGTTCTTCTATTCTCTATTTCATTTAATTCTGCTCTAATTCTTATTATTTCCTGTCTTCTGGCATCCAAGGGCTTCTTTCACTGCTCTCTTCTTACTTGTTCCAGTTGTAGGATTAATGTTTTGATTTTGGCCCTTTCTTCTTTTTGGATGTGTGCATTTATTGCTATAAACTGACCCTGAACACTGCTTTTGCTATGTCCCAAAGGTTCTGGTAGGATGTGTTTTCATTCTTGTTTGATTCTATGAATTTCTTTATTCCATCTTTAATTTCTTCTGTAACCCAGTAGTTTTTGAGTAAGGTGTTGTTCAGTTTCTATGTTTTTGATTTTTATTCCTTGCTTTCTCTGTTGTTGATTTCTACTTTTATGACTTTATGGTCAGAAAAGATGCTTTGTAATATTTCTATGTTTTGGATTTTGTTAAGTCTTGCTTTATGGCCTAATATGTGGTCTATTATGGAGAATGTTCTGTGTGCGTTGGAAAAGAAAGTATACTTGGCTGTTGTTGGGTGAGGTGTTCAGTATATGTCCATGAGGAGATCAAGTTGGCTGATTGTAGCATTTAGATCTTCCATATCTTTATTGAGCATCTTTCTGGATATTCTGTCCGTCACCAAAAGTGGTGTGTTGAAGTCTCCGACTATTATTGTGGAGCTATCTGTCTCTCTTTTCAATACTGTTAGAGTTTGTTTTATGTATTTTGGAGCTTTGTTGTTGAGTGCATAAATATTTATTACACTTATGTTCTCCTGGTGTATTGACCCTTTAATCATTATACAGTGTCCTTTCTTATTCTTTGTGGTGGATTTTACTTTAAAGTCTATTTTGTCAGAGATTAATACTGCCACTGCTGCTCTTTTTTGAGTGTTGTTTGCTTGATATATTTTTTTCCATCCTTTGAGATTTAGTTTGTTTGTGTCTTTAAGTCTAAGGTGTGTCTTTGGAGGCAGCATATAGATGGATCTTTTTTTTTTTTTAATCCATTCTGCCACTCTCTGTCTCTTTATTGGTGTATTTAGTCCATTTACATTCAGCATAATTATTGATAAGTGTGTGTTTAGTTCTGTCATTTTGAGGTCTTTTTTGTGTGTTGTTCACAGTTTCTTTGTTCCACTTAATTTTCTGTGCTGAGTGGTTTTTCTTTATGTATTTTCTTTTCATCTTTTTCATTGTTGTTGACTTTGTATTTGCTGAGTCTTTTTATTTTTTTGTTTTTTATTTTGATGTGTAGGATTGTTAATTTCCTTTGTGGTTACCTTAATATTTACCCCTATTTTTCTTAGTTTAAACCAGTCTTTTATTTCTTTATATTGCCTGACTTCCTCTCCATATGAAAAGTCTATGTCTACATTTTTTAGTCCCTCTTTTTTGTTTTAATGTTGTCATCTGTTACATATTGACATCTCTGTTTCCCTATTTTCTGTGTTTTAGCTTTGATTTATTTTTGTGACTTCCCTATCTGGGTTGATACCTGGTTGCTCTGTCTTGTGTTCTAGTCTTGGGTTGTTATCTGATGCTATTGATTTTCTAACTGGAGGACTCCCTTTAGTATTTCTTGTAATTTTGGTTTGGTTTTTGCCAAATTCCCTAAACTTCTGTTTATCTGGAAATGCCCTAAATTCACTATCATATTTGAGAGACAGTTTTGCTGGATATCTAATTCTTGGCTGGCAATTTTTTTCCTTTAAGGCTTTATATATGTCATCCATTGCCTTCTTGCCTGCATTCTTTCTGCTGATTAGTCCAAGCTTAGTCTTATTGACTCTCCTTTGTAGATGACTTTTCGTTTATCCTTAGCCACTCTTAAAATTCTCTCTTTATCTTTGGTTTTGGCAAGTTTGATTATAATATGTCTTGGTGACTTTCTTTTGGGATCTACCTTATGTGGGGTTTGATGAGCATCTTGGATAGATATCTTCTCATCTTTCATGATATCAGGGAAGTTTTTTGCCAACAAATCTTCAACAATTCTCTCTGTGTTTTCTGTTATCCCCCCTGTTCTGGTACTCCAATCACTTGTAGGTTATTCCTCTTGATAGAGTCCCACATAATTCTTAGGGTTTCTTCATTTTTTTTAACCCTATTATATAATTTTTCCTCAAATAAGTTGGTGTCAAGTGCTTTATCTTCAGTCTCACTAATTCTCACTTCCATTGCCTCAATTTTGCTCCTATGACTTTCTATTGACTTACCTAATTCTGAAAGTTTATTGTTAATCTTCTGGATTTCTGATTGCTGTCTCTCTATGGATTCTTGCAGCCTATTAAATTTGTCATTATACTCTTCTCTAATCTTCTTAAGTTCCTCTATTGCTTGGTCTGTGTTTTGTATAATCTCCTTCCTGATCTCTTATAGAATTCTGTATATTAATCTTTTGTATTCTACCTCTGGTAATTCCAAGAAATTCTCTTCCTCTGGAAAATTTCTTGATTCTTTATTTTGGGAGCTTGCTGAAGCCATCATGGTCTGCCTCTTTATGTGATTTGATATTTATTGTTGTCTCCAAGCCATCAATAAGTTATTATATTTATTTATTTTATGTTTGCTTACTGTGTCTTAGTTTCTTGTTTTGTTTCCTTCTGATATGTCCAAATAGGCAGCTCATGTAAGTTAGCCCAATCACTGGCACCCCTGAAGCTCCAATGTCCTGCCTTCAGGTGGCTAGACCAGCCACTAAGTATGTGAGTCCAGGAGTCCGTAAAAGCACTTTAACAATCCCTGGCACAAAGAATCACCAAATAGATATCAGGTTAATAATATTAAAAAGACCTATTAAGAGGAAATATAAAGAAGAAACTAGATGTTAAGACCAGCTTATTACTAGGAGTAAGTGCCCATTATATCACTCACTGTGTATTTCTCATCAATTTCTGCTTTATAATTTGTAGTATAGGTAATGAATTCCACATAGACAGCTTGTTTGTTCTGGAGTCACACTCTACTACTCTTGACTCTGGTCACTCACACTGCAAATGTTTTTCTCAAGGGAAAAAAGAACAATGCCAATTGCTGTACATGTTGTGCAGTTCTTACAATAATCCTGTGAAGTAAGTATATCAGCCCTCCTTAATTCTCTGAGTTCATAGCTCATGTGAGAAGCTCAAACCAGGTCTAACACTCATGTTGTTTCTTCTACAGCATGGGTTGTCAAAATGCGTCCTGTGGAACACTAAGATTTGAGACAGCGATTCTAAGGCCATTGCAAGCTGAGGTCTTGCCTATCTTTAAGTTGAAATCATCAAGAGGCACTTGCTAGATGTCTGTTAAATGAATGCATGCATGCATGAATGAATGAATGAAGGCATTTAGGACCTTCATTCTTGGCCTGTTTCAACCACAGCAACTCCACTTTCATCTATTTTAACCTTGCAGGTTATAGAAAAGAACTCGTATAAAAAATAAGAGTTGTGCTGTTGAAAATGTTAGGAAGTCACTGCAGCACACTGCCTTCCAAACAATACACATTATTGACAGCATCTATCTTCTTACATGTGATATTTGCAATGAAATTCAACAAATGATTATCACTCCTGTGTTACTATAGGATGGTATCCCCTCTAGGCCTGACCTGAGATTCTGACACATCTAGCAAGTGGAGACTCTCAAAAATCACACTTCAGGAACCCAGAATCCCCAGCAGCCCTAATCCTACTTCAAGGCTTGAACAGTTATCTGCCCCAGGTCCCCTTCCTAAGGCGGATCACACCATGTGATGAGCATATCCCTAGACCAAAGGGACAAGTTCTTTGGGGAGGGGGGCTGGTAGCCCTGGTGGCACAGTGGCTAAGAGCTACAGAGAAATATGGCTGCTAACCATAAGGGTAGCAGTTCGAATCCACCAGCTTTTCCTTGGAAACCCTATGGAGTAGTCCAACTCTGTCCTATAGGGTCCCCATGAGTCGGAATCAACTCGATGACAAACAGTTTGGTTTTTTTGGTTTTTGAGCATTTGGGCTAAGGTGTCCACAAGCATGTGTCTGAGGGCAGGTGTTAGTTTCCTAGTTTTGCTGTAACACAGTGGGTGGCTTTAAAGAACAGAAGTTTATTTTCTCATAGTTCTGGAGGTTACAATTTCAAACCAGGGTCTCAGCCATGTCAATTCCTCCCCTGTTGGTAGCCCTGGGCATTCCTTGGTTCTTGGCGATCCTCGCATGTCATCTGTCTTCCTCAGTATGTGTCTTCCTCTGTGTCTACTCTGTTCTTTTTATAACTCAGAAGTGATTAGATTTAGGACACACCCTACACTGGTATGACCTTATTAACATAACAAAAAAAACCAAAAAACCCCGGTTTGCAGACAGGATTGCATCCACGTGAAGAGTGGTTAGAATTCCAATACATATTTTCAGGAGGCACAATTCAATCCATAATAGGCCAGATAATGTCAGAGCAAGGGTGGGGAGAGAAGAGTTTGGGCCGGGAGGCCTACATTTGTACTCTTGCCCCAGGGTTCATGAAATATTAGGGCTACTTCCTTGGATCCCTTTAATGGAAGATAATACAAGGAGTGGAGGAGATTTCTAAGGAGGTATGATGTTTTGATGGTGATGGTGACAGACAGGACGTGGACAAGAGGATGCCCATGACATTGGAGTATTAACTTGAGATCTGCAGAAGCCCAGGTATAGAGAGGGATGGAGTACCAGTGTGCACAGGGTTAGCATGTCAGGAAGCAGGCTGATGGGTAAGAGTGCAGGATCCCTTGGAGACTGTGGCAATTCTTATTTGTTGTTGTTGGAAGTGGGGAAGGGGTGTGTGCTGATAAAAAGGGCTAACACAGGTAGGCTTGCAGGTGAAGGTTAATTAACCAGAAAAATTAATGATGTTAAGATGCACTCATTGGTCCACGCAGGCCAAAGAGGCTTGAGAACATTCAAATTAGGTTAAAGTTCATATTGACACTGAAGAGCACAGCACTGATCGTTCAGCATCTCTATCCATCAGAGCAAGCAGTGCTAAAATTCAGCCCTTCTTGCAATACTTCCCTTTAAGTACTCTTTGAAATTCTTTGGATGAGATTTTCTAAGAATCCATTCTATTAGAGAGCTCCAAATCTGTAATATTCTTCTAATGAGGGCTGTTAATTTGATGACAACATTATCAAATATAAACACCACCCCCCTTAGGTCTGTAGGGTTCTTCATAATGAGATGGATCCGGGGGGTGGGGGGGAGGCAGACTATTGCCAGGAACATTAAAGAAGCTAGTGTCCCCAACTAAGAAAGGACTTGTTAATGATTTTAGTCCCAAAGGAGAGACACACAGAAATACTTCAGAAAGAAAGAAATGGTAATGGTGAGATCAAAGCAATCCAGATGGCCTATAAACAGGCTAATTGTGTGGTAGACCCAGAAGCAACTCAAAAGTTTCTTCCCCAGCTGCCTAAGGAGTCTGCCAGGTAGCCAGATGCTGCCAGGGCAAACATGTCTTCCACAGGTCATCACCAAAGTGGTGCTACACATTAAAGCAAATGATAGCCCCCCCAGTACATTTCCTTATGCAACAACAGAATATTTCAGATCTGAAAATTCTAGAGGATTTACGAACTTCCTATTATTCAAAGAGTAAGCATTACAGCACAGATTGTTTTTGTTGCTGGAGAGGCATAATTATGGAACACAGCATATATAGATTTGTGCACATCCATAAACATATTGTCAGGTTAAGGAAAGGAAGTGATTCCAGTGCATTGCTAACTAGCTATAATTTAGAGATAAATGGTAAAAATTAAAAAAAAAATTTTTTATATATATTTTTATTGTACTTTAGATGAAGGTTTATAGAACAAATAGTTTCTCATTAAACAATTAGTACACATATTGTTTTATAATAATGGTTAACAACCCCATGACATGTCAACTGTCCCTTCTCGACTTTGGGTTCCCTATTACCAGCTTTCCTGTCCCCTCCTGCCTTCTAGTCCTCGTCCCTGGGCTGTTGTGTGCCATTAGTTTTGTTTTGTTTTACGGGCCTGTCTAAGCTTTGGCTGAAGACTGAACCTCAGGAGTGACTTCATTACTGAGCTAAAAGTGTTTCCGGGGGCCATACTCTTGGGGTTTCTCCAGTCTCTGTCAGGCCAGTAAGTCTGGTCTTTTTTTGTGAGTTAGAATTTTCTCCAGCTCTGTCTGGGATCCTCTGTTGTGATCCCTGTCAGAGCAGTCAGTGGTGGTAGCCGGGCACCAAATAGTTGTCCTGGACTCAGTCTGGTGGAGGCTGTGGTTTATTAGTCCCTTGGACTAATCTTTCCCTTTTATCTTGTTTTCTTCATTCTCCCTTGCTCCCGAAGGGGTGAGACCAGTGGAGTATCTTAGATGGCTGTTCACAGGCTTTTAAGACCCTAGATGTTACTCACCAAGGTAGAATGTAGAACATTTTCTTCATAAACTTATGTTATGCTAGTTGAGCTAGATGTTACCCGAGACTATGGTCCCCATAGCCCTCTGCCCAACAGTTCGGCCTGTCGGGAGTTTGGATGTTTCTATGGAGTTTCCATCACCATTCCTTGTACAAGTTGTGCTGGCTTCCCCAGTATTGTGTACTGTCTTGCCTTTCACCAAAGTTATCACTTATCTGTTGTCTGTTTAGTAGTCTCTCCCACCCCTTCCCTCCCTTGTAACCATCAAAGATTGTTTCTTTTTGTGTGTAAACCTTTTCATGAGTTTTTACAGTAGTGGTCTCATACGATATTAGTCCTTTTGTGATTGACTTATTTCACTCAGCATAATGTCCTCCAGTTTCATCCACGTTATGAGATGCTTCAAAGATTCATCATTGTTCTTTATCATTGCATGATACCCTATTGGGTGTATGTACCATAGTTTCTTTATCCAGTCATCTGTTGATGGGCATCTAGGTTGTTTCCATCGTTTTGCTATTGTGAACAAAGCTGCAGTGAACATGGGTGTGCGTATGTCTATTTGTGTGACAGCTCTTATTTCTCTAGGATATATTCCTAGGAGTGGAATTGTTGGATCGAATTGTATGTCTATTTCTAACTTTCTGAGGAAGCACCATATCATTTTGCAAAATAGTTGTATCATTTTGTATTCCCACCAGCAGTGCATAAGAGTTCTGATCTCCCTGCAACCCCTCCAACATTTGTTATTTCCGGTGTTTTTGACTCGTGCCAGTAATGCCAGGGTGAGATGGTATCTCATTGTGGTTTTAATTTGCATTTCTCTAATGGCTAGTGATCACGAGCATTTCCTCATGTGTCTGTTGGCCATTTGAATGTCTTCTTTGGTGAAGTGTCTGTTCATTTCCTTTGTCCTTTTTTTAATAGGATTATTTGTCTTTTTCTTGCAGAGGTGTTGGATTTTCTTGTAGATTATGGAGATTAGACCTTTGTCTGACTTGTACTGTCCAAAAATGTTTTCCCAGTCTGTAGGTTCTCTTTTGACTCTTTTGGTGAAGTCTTTTGAAGAGCATAGGTGTTTGATTTTTAGAAGATCCCAGTTATCTAGCTTGTTGGTTGGGTTTTGTGCGTTGATGGTTATGGTTTGTATCCTGTTAATGCCATGTATTAAGGTCTAAAGTGTTGGTCCTATTTTTTCCTCTATGAACTTTATAGTTTCAGGCTTTACATTCAGGTCTTTGATCCATTTTGAAGTATTTTTGTATACGGTGTGAGGTATGGTTCCTGTTTCATTTTTTTGCCGATGGATATCCAGTTTTGGCAGCACCATTTGTTAAAAAGACTGTCTTTTCCCCATTTGATGGACTTTGGGCCCTTGTCAAAGATCAGGTGACCGTAGGTGGATGGATTTACATCTGGGTTCTCAATCCTGTTCCATTGGTCAATGTATCTGTCGTTGTACCAATACCAGGCTGTTTTGACTACTGTAGCTATATAGTAGGTTCTGAAGTCAGGTAGTGTGAGTCCTCCAACTTTATTCTTCTTCTTCAGTAGCGCTTTACTTATTTGGGGCTCTTCCCTTTCTATATAAAGTTAATGATTAGTTTTTCCATCTCTTTGAAGAATGTTGTTGGTATTTAGATTGGGATTGCATTGTATTTGTAAATTGCTTTGGGTAGAATTGTCATTTTCACAATGTTGAGTCTGCCTATCCATGAGCATGGTGTGTTTTTCCATTTATGTAGATCCCTTTGGGTTTCTTGCAGTAGTGTTTTGTAGTTTTCTTTGTATAGGTCCTTTATATCCCTGGTTAGATTTATTCCTGAGTATTTTATCTTTTTAGGGGCTATTGAAAATGGTATTGTTTTCCTGATTTCCTTTTCATCGTTCTCCTTATTGGTGTATAGGAATCCAACTGATTTTTGAATGTTTATCTTGTATCCTGCTACGCTGCTGAATCTTTCTATTAGTTCCAGTAGATTTCTCGTGGAGTCTCTAGGGTTTTCTGTGTATAGTATCATATCATCTGCAAACAGGGACAGTTTAACTTCTTCGTTACCAATTTGGATGCCCTTTATTTCTTTTTCTTGCCTTACTGCTCTAGCTCGATCTTCCAGCACAATGTTAAATGGGAGTGGTGATAAAGGGCATCCTTGTCTTGTTCCTGTTTTCAAGGGGAATGTTTTCAGCCTCTCTCTGTTAAGAATGATGTTGGCCATTGGTTTTGCATAGATGCCGTTTATTATGTTGAGAAATTTCCCTTCTATACCTATTTTATTGAGAGTTTTTATCAGGAATGGGTGTTGGACTTTGTCAAATGCCTTTTCTGCATCAAATGAGATGATCATGTGATTCTTTTCTTTCCTTTTATTTATGTGGCGGATTACGTTGATTGATTTTCTCATGTTGAACCATCCTTGCATAGCTGGTATGACTCCTACTTGGTCCTGGTGTACTATTTTTTTGATATGATGCTGAATTCTATTGGCTAGAATCTTGTTCAGAATTTTTGCATCTATATTCATGAGAGATATCGGTCTGTAATTTTCTTTTTTTGTGACATCTTTGCCTGGTTTTGGTATCAGCGTTATGCTGACTTCATAGAATGAATTTGGAAGTGTTGCTTCCTCTTCTATGCTCTGAAATAGCTTGAGTAGTACTGGTACAAGCTCTTCTGTAAATGTTTTATAGAATTCTCCAGTGAAGCTATCTGAGCCAGGGCTTTTTTTTTTGTTGGGATTTTTTTTTAATTACTTTTTCAATCTCTTCTCCTGTTATGGGTCTGTTCAGATTTTCAACATCACTTTGTTGTAGTTTGGGTAGGTAGTGTGCTGCTAGAAATCTATCCATTTTCTCTAGGTTTTCAAATTTGTTGGAGTATAGTTTTTCATAATATTCTGTTATAATCCTTTTTATTTCAGTTGGGTCTGTTGTAATGTCCCCCATTTCATTTCTTATTTGGGTTATTTGCATACTCTCCTGTTTTTCTTTTGTCAGTTTAGCCAGTGGTTTGTTGAGTTTGTTGATTCTTTCAAAGAACCAACTTTTGGTTTTGTTGATTCTTTCTATTGTTTTTCTATTTTCTATTTCACTGATTTCTGCTCTGATCTTTATTATTTCCTTCCTTCTGGTGGTTGCGGGCATTTTTTTGCTGTTTTCGTTCTATTTGTTTGAGTTGTGTAGTTAATGTTTTGACTTTGTCCCTTTCTTCTTTTTGATGTGTGCATCTATTGCTATAAATTGTCCTCTGAGGACTGCCTTTGTTGTGTCCCAAAAGTTTTGGTATGATGTGTTTTCATTCTCGTTTGATTCTAGGAATTTTTTTACTCTATCTTTTATTCCTTCCCTTACCCAGTGGTTTGTAAGCAGGGTATTATTCAGTTTCCAAGTAATTGATTTTCTTTCTTTGCTCTTCCTGTGAATTTCTACCTTGATGGCATTGTGGTCAGAGAAGATACTTTGTATTATCTCAGTGTTTTGTATTTTGTTGAGGGTTGCTCTGTGGCCTAAAATGTGGTCTATTCTGGAGAAAGTTCCAGGTGCATTGGAAAAGAATGTGTGCTTGGCAGCTGTTGGATGGTGTGTTCTATATATGTCTATGAGGTCAAGTTGGCTGATTGTGCACTTTAGGTCTTCTGTATCTGTGCTGAGTTTCTTTCTAGATGTTCTGTCCTTTACCAAGACTGGTGTGTTGAAGTCTCCTACTATTATTGTGGAACTGTCAATTTCTCTTTTCAGCGCTGTTAAAATTTGTTTTATGTATTTTGAAGACCTGTCATAAGTGCATAGATATTTATTATGATTATGTCTTCATGATGGATCATCCCTTCAATCACTATACAGTGTCCTTCTTTGTCTTCCATGGTGGATTTTGTTTTAAAGTCTCTTTTATCAGAGATTAGTATTGCCACTCCTTCTTTTTTGGTAGTTGTTTGCTTGATATATTTTTTTTCATCTTTTTATTTTTTTAAATAGATTTACCTCTTTGTTACTAAGGTGTGTCTCCTGTAGACAGCATATTGATGGATCCTGTTTTCTTATCCAGTCTGTCATTCTCTGTTTCTTTATGAGTGCACTTAGGCCATTTACATTAAGTGTAATTACTGATAGATGTGAGTTTGTTGCTGTTTTTGTAGTCCTTCTTTTGTGGTGCTGACATTTTCTTTGTTCCTCTTACTCTCCTGTGCTGAATTGCTTTTGTTTGTGGATTTTTAAAATTTCTTTTGTCTTTGTATATTTTGTTCTTACTGAGACTTTGTTTTTCTTCTTTATTTTGATGAGTAGGTTTGTTAACTTCCTTTGTGGTTACCTTGAAATTTACCCGTATCTTCTTAGATTTGAACCAGTCTATTATTACTTGGTATCACCTTGCCTTCCTCGCCATTAGAAGATTCTATACCTACAGGGTTTATTCCCTCTTTTATTGTTTTGATATTGTTGTCATTTACAGATTAGCATCTCTGGTTTCCTATTGTAATTCTTTTGGTTTTGGATAGTCCTTGAGAGTTCATTTCCTAGGTTGGTATTTGGCTGGTATGATCCTGCATCCTAGAGTAAACCTGTGGTCTGATGTTGTTTGTTCTTATATTGAAGGACTCCCTTTAAATAATTCTTGTAAGTTTGGTTTGGTCTTTACCTAGTCCCTTAATTCCTTTTTATCTGTAAATGTCCTAATTTTACGATCATATCTGAACAAGAGTTTTGCAGGATATATTATTGTTGACCAGCAATTCTTTTCTTTCGAGCTTTTATATATGTCATCCCATTGCCTTCTTGCCTGAATGGTTTCTGCTGAAGAATCCAAGCTTAGTCTTATTGTTTCTCCTCTGTATGTGGCTTTTTGTTTTTCTTCAGCTGTTCTCAGGATTCTTTCTTTGTCTTTGGTTTTAGCGAGTGTAATTATGATATGGCTCAGTGATTTTCTCTTGGGGTCTATCCTATATGGTGTTCATTGAGCTTCTTGGATGGTCAGCTTTTCACCTTTCTTACTACTGGGGTCGTTTTCTGTCAGCAGTTCTTCAATGATCCTCTCTGTATTTTCTGTTTTTTCCCCCTGTTCTGGAACTCCGATCACTTCCAGATTTTTGCTTTTGATTGTATCCTACATAATTTTCAGGGCTTCTTAATTTTTCTGGTTCTTTTTTCTGATTGTTCCTCAGAGTTATGTCCTACTGTTTTTCTTCAGTTTTGCTGCTCCTGTCTGCCATCATTTCAAACCTGCTCCTCAGCACATCTATGACACTGTCCATTTCTGAAATTTTGTTGTTTATTTTTTGGATTTCTAACTGCCGTTTCTGTTGATTTCTAGCTATGAATTTATTTTGACATTTTGTTCCTGTGTTATTTTCCTGAATTCTTCTATTTTTTTGTCTGCTTTTTCCATGAATTTGTCTATTTTTTTCCTCATGCTTGTCTGCTTTTTGATTCAACTCTTGGATAGCTCTGAATATTAGAGATTGAATTTGCTATCAGGTAGTTCTAGTGCCTTTTCTTCTACTAGAAATTCATCTAGTGTTTTATTTTGGATGCCTAATGGAACTATCTTGTCCTGTATTTTTAATATGTTTTGATATTGTCTGCTGTCTTCATGACATTCAGTAGTTATTTTTCTTGCTTATTGATTGTAGATTTATCTGTTTTTTCCTGCTTTTTTCTTTCATTTGTTTATGTCTGAGCAGGCGGGCTTTGGGTTCTTTATTGTTTGCTTGTCTGTGGGCATGATACTTTTTACCTCCTTGTCCCATGGGCATGGTTAGTCACTCAGCAATGGTGTAGCACGGTAGGTTCAGCTGAAGGGGAGTTGCTGTGATGAGTTTTTTGTGGCACATACTAGGACTGACAGGGTGGGCCAGGAATCAACGCAGGGCAGGTTCCTCTAGGCTGTGCCTGTGCTGCTTATGTGCGATGTTCTGTGCATGTTGCAGGTAGGTAGGAAGGAAGGAGGATATTGTGATATGTAGCACTAATATGGGTATGGGAAAGAGGAGAGAGAGGAGAGAGAAACAGGGGTCAGATAAAAAAACAAACAAACAAAAAAAGAGTGCTAAGGGAGCGTGACATTTGAATGGAGAGACGAGAGACTGAGAAATGGACAAAAACAAAAGGGAAAAAAGGGTAAAAGGATAAATAAATAATTTTTTCAAAAAAGAAAGAAAAGAAAGCCTCCAGGGATCCCACCTGTGCAGCTGTGAAGACTGTGGAAGTGACTCCCAGGCCAAAAAGTACAGTCTGGTTAGAAGGGGTAGAGGAGTCACACAGCGCCAGGTATTCAGGACACAGGAAGAGAAGGTAAATATAGAGGCAATAAAATGAGAAATGAAGAAAGACAAAAAGGGAAAAAGAAAGAAAACAAACAAACAACAAAAGAAACACAAAAAACAAAGCAAAATAAAAAAAGAAATGCACCCAGGGATCCCACTTAGCAGCTTCGCAGACTGAGGAAGTAGCTCCCAAGCCTCACAGTACAGCCCAGCTAGAAGGGGCTGCCAAGCTGAAAAAAGAAAAAGAAAACAAACAAATTAACAAATCAAAACAGAACAAACCAAAACAAAGAAACAAAGCCCCAGGGATCCCAGCAGCATGGCTTGCAGGCCAGGAAGCAGTTCCACAGTTGAGCACTGTTTCACAGCCTTTCAGGATAAAGCAAAGATGGTACACGGAGCCAGGTTTTTGAGAGAAAGGAGAGGGAAGTGGTGTGAGGTATGGAAGAAACCAAAAGAAGTTGGAAAAAGCAGCACCAGAAACAAATAGCACTCAAGGAGCCACCAGTGAAGGCAGGTGGAATCCAAGCAGCAAAGGACTGAAGCCAGTTTCGCCCTGACAAGATACTGTGGCCACTGGAAGCAGAGGAGACCAAGTGGAGGTGAAGAAGTATGGGGGGTGGGAAAGCGCATATCACTGGTTACCGGTTGTTCTGTCTCCTACTGGGAGGTCTGTGAAGCCACTTTCCCATACTCCCTGTTCACCAATCTCCAACAGGAGTCCAAGATGGCAAATCTGTGCTGTGTTAGCTGATAGGAGACCTCTGCATGTATTTCTCCTCCCTCTCTGTTCTCTGTCAGTGTCTTATTTCATTTGGTGCTTGGCTCAGTTCTTTATCTCCTCTTTTGATGCTTAGGGTTTCAGGATTGACGTTTGTCTCTGACTTAGTTTTTCAGATCTATGCTGTGGAGGGACAGCATGGTGCCTCTGTCTATAATGCCATGTTGGTTGGAAGTCCTCTAAATAGCAAAATTTTGATGAATAATGCCATTTTATATCAAGGTATTCTTTATCATCTTAGGAGTATCAAGCTAGAGCTCAGCTCAGGCTCTTAAATAAGAGGCTGTGATTGAAAAGCTTTGCTCAGCATTGAGGCTGTCACCACAGTGTTTGTCACACCCTTGTCAGACATCCCAGGGCAGAAAGTGTTGAGTTCACTTGCTGGTTGAGTTTGGTGATTTCTGCAATATCTGAAGAGAAGCCAGGTGCCCAGATTCAAAATAGAGATGAAAGAGTGGGAAAAGGAAATGTGATGGCTTTGTAGTTAAAACATGGTTCAATTTAACCATGATCCAGGTGATGTCACTAAAGATAATGAGAGGTGTATGTCAATGGAGACCTGCCTCCATTTTTTTTGTCTAGTTCTTGTCATACTTAATATTTTATTCTTTATATACTGAGGAACCTCCATATTTCTCTGTATTGTTATTCTTGGTGATTATTGAAGAAAATTGCTTCTAAGGCAAAAGGCTACTGAATTACAAAAATTCAGGTATCAGGCAGGTGTCACTTTTTAACTATATCTCAAAGAAAAAGAGAGCCATTGTTTATGGTAATTCTAAGTTTGAAATTCAGTTGCTGTCGAGCCGACTTTGAGTCATGGTGACGCCATGAGCATCAGAGAAGAACTGTGTTCCACAGAGTTTTCAATAGCTGATTTTTCAGAAGTTAAGGGAATTTGTAAAAACCAAAACAAAGTTACAAGAAATACTAAAGGGAATTTTCTGACTATAGATTCAATAATATCAGATAACAACACAAAACTAGAGCACAAGACAGAACAATCAGATATCAACCCAGATAGGGAAGCCACAACAATAAGTCAAAGCTAAAACACTGAAAATAGGGAAACAGAGATGTTAATATGTAACAGATGACAACACTGAAACAAAAAAGAGGGACTAAATAGTGTAGTCATAGAATTTTCACATGGAGAGAAAGTTTAGGTGGTATCAAGAAATAAAAGACTACTTTAAACTTAGAAAAACAGAGGTACATTTTAAGGTAATCACAAAGGAAACTAACAAATCTACACATTAAAATAAAAAAGAAGAAAAACATAAAGTCTCAGCAAATACAAAATAAACAGCAATGAAAAGATGAAAAGAGAATACATAAAGAAAAATGACTCAGCACAGTAAATTAAGTGGCACAAAGAAACTGTCAACGTGACCAAAAAACCCCATCAAAATGACAGTACTAAACTCATACCTATCAATAATTACACTGAATGTAAATGGATTAAATGCACCAATAAAGAGACAGAGAGTAACTAAATGGATTAAAAAACATGATCCGTCTATATGTTGCCTAAAGAGACACACGTTAAACTCAAAGACACAAACAAAACTAAAACTCAAAGGATGGAAGAAAATATATCAAGCAAACAACAAACAAAAAAGAGTAGGAGTGGCAATATTAATCTCTGACAAAATAGACTTTGAAGTAAAATCCACCACAGAGGATAATGAAGGACACTATATACTGACTAAAGGGTCAATACACCAGGAGGACATAACCATAATAAATATTTACGTACCAAATGTCAGGGCTCCAAAATACATAAAACAAACTCTAACAACATTGAAAAGAGAAATAGACAGCTCCACAATAGTAGTAGGAGACTTCAACACACCACTTTCAGTGAAGGACAGAGAATCTAGAAAGAAGCTCAGTAAAGACATGGAAGATCTAAATGTCACAATCAGCAAATTTGATCTCATAGACATATACTGAAGACCCCACCCAACAGCAATCAAGTGTATTTTCTTTTCCAATGCACATGGAACATTCTCCAGAATAGACCACATATTAGGCTACAAAGCAAGCCTTATTTCAAAACATTGAAATATTACAAAACATCTTTTCTCACTATAAGCAATAAAAGTAGAAATCGATAACAGAAAAGGCAAGGAAAAAAAAAAACCAAATACATGGAAATTGAACAACACCTTGCTCAAAAACTACTGGATTACAGAAGAAATCAAGGATGGAATAAAGAAATTCACAGAATCAAATGAGAATGAAAACACATCCTACCAGAACCTTTAGGACACAGCAAAAGCAGAGGTCAATTTATAATAAATGTACACCTCTAAAAAGTACAATGGGCCAAACTCAAAACATTAACCCTACAACTCAAACAAATAGAAAGAGAGCAGTAAAAGAAGCCCTTGGACACCAGAAGAAAGGAAATAATAAAAATTCGAGGAGAAATAAATGAAACAAAGGAGAGAAAAACAATTGAAAGAGTCAACAAGACCACAAGATGGTTCTTTGAAAAGAACAACAAAACTGATAAACCATCAGCCAAACTTATAAAAGAAAAACACAGGAGGAAACCAATAACCCAGATAAGAAATGAGATGGGCAATACCACAACAGACCCAACTGAAATGAAAAGAATCATATCAGAATATTATGAAAAATTGTACTCAAACAAATTTGAAAACCTAGAGGAAATGTACAAATTTCTAGAAACACACAAACTACTTAAATTGACATAAACTGAGGTAGAAAAACTAAATAAACCTATGACAAAAGAAGAGATTGAAGAGATAATTTTTTAAAAAACAAACAAACAAACAAAAAACTCCCAACCAAAAAAAAAGTTCTGGCCCTGAAGGCTTTGCTGGATAATTCCACCAAACTTTCAGGGAAGAGTTAATATGACTGCTACTAAAGGTATTTCAGAGCATAGAGAAGGATGGAATACTCCCAAACTCATTCTATGAAGCCAGCATAACCCTGATACCAAAACCAAGCAAAGACACTACAAAAAAGGATAATTACAGGCCGCTATCCTTCATGAACATACATGCAAACATCCTCAACAAAATTCTAGCCAATATATTCAACAACATATCAAAAAAATAATTCATCATGACCAAGTGGGATTCATACCAGGTATGCAGGGATGGTTCAACATTAGAAAAGCAATCAACATAATCCAACGCATAAATAAAACAAAAGATAAGAACCACATGATCTTATCAATTGATGCAGAAAAGGCATTTGACAAGGTCCAACACCCATTCATGATAAAAACTCTCAGCAAAATAGAAGGGAAATTCCTCAACATAATAAAGGGTGTATATGCAAAGCCAACAGCCAACATCTTCCTAAAGGGAGACAGTCTGAAAACATTCCGCATGAGAATAAAAATCAGACAAGGATGCCCTTTATCACCTCTCTTATTCAACATTGTGCTGGAGGTCCTAGCTAGAATAATAAGGCAGGAAAAGAAATAAAGGGGACAAAAATTGGTAAGGAAGAAGTAAAAGTATCCTATTTGCAGATGATATGATCTTATACACAGAAAAATCCAAGGAATCCACAAGAAAACTAATGGAACTAATAAAAAATTTCAGCAAAGTATCAGGATACAAGATAAACATACAAAAATCAGCTGGATTCCTCTACACCAACAAAGAGAACTTCGAAAAGGAAATCATCAAATCAATGCCATTTACAATAGCCCCAAAGAAGATAAAATACTTAGGAATAGCACTAACCAGAGACATAAAAGACCTATACAAAGAAAACTATAAGACACTACTGCAAGAAATAAAAATAGACCTGCATAAGTGAAAAAAAAATACCATGCTCATGGACAGAAAGACTCAGCATTGTGAAAATGACAGTTCTACCCAAACTGATCTACAGATACAATGCAGTCCAGATTCAAATTCCAACAACATATTTTAATGAGATGGAGAAAGAAATCACCAACTTCATAAGGAAAAGGAAGAGGCCCCAGATAAGTAAAGCATTACTGAAGAAGAAGAACAAAGTGTGAGATCTCACACTACCTGATTTTAGAACTTATTATACTGTCACAGTAGTCAGAACAGCCTAGTACTGGTACAACAAAAGATACGTATACTAATGGAACAGAATTGAGAATCCAGACAGAAATTCATCCACCTATGATCAGCTGATATTTGATAAAGGCCCAAAGTCCATTAAATGGGGAAAAGACTGTCTCTTTAACAAATGGTGTTGACATAACTGGGTATTCATCTGCAAAAAAATGAAATAAGAGAGAGTTCGGCAAAATGGCACTCTAGGCAGAAGCACCACACCATCCCTCCACAGCAAAGATCCAAAAAACTAAGCCGAACAGAGAATCCAACAATCCTGAAACCCTAAAACATCCAATGAAGAGATAAAGAACTCAGCCAAGCACCAAATGGAGTGAGAAAACTGACAGAGAGCGGAGAGTGAGGAGAGATTCATGCAGATGTCCCCTACCAGCTAACGCAGCGCGGATCCAGCATCTTGGACTCCTATCAGAGACCAGCAAACAGGGGGTACGAGAAAGCAGCCTCACGGAGCTTCCAGCGGGTGAGAAAAACAACTGGTAATTGGCAATATACGCTTTCCACCCCCCACCCTTCTTCACCCTGACTCGGCCTCCTCTGCTTCCTGCATCCACAGTCTCTTGACTGGGAAACAGCGGCTGCTTGGATTCCACACATCCGAACGGGTGGCTCTCTGAGTGCTATTTGTTGGCTGTTGGTTGCTTTTTTTCCGCTTCTTTTTATTTCTTCCTTGCCTCTCCCCACCTTCTCCTCCTTTCGCTCGAGTACCTCGGTCCGTGCATCATCTTTGCTTCTTCCTGAGGTGCTGCAGAGCTCCGGTAATTTGTGATATACGCTTTCCCACTCTCTACCGTTCTTCACCCACACTCGGCCCCCTCTGCTTCCCACGGACGCAGTCTCTTGTCCAGAAGCACCAGCCCGCACTAGCTGGCTCTCTGAGTGCCATTTGTTGGCTGCTAGTGTTGCTTTTTTTTTCCTGCTTCTTTTGATTTCTTACTTGCCTCTCACCACCTCCCACTCCCTTTGCTCAAGTACCTGGCTCCGTGCGCCATCTTTGCTTCTAACTGAGGAGCTGCGGAGCTCCGTTTGAGTGTGGAGCTGCTTCTCCGTCTGGGCTGCCACGCTGGTGGGATCCTGGGGCTTTTGTTTGTTTGTTTGTTTTGAATTGTTTGTTTGTTTTCTTTTCCTTTTCTTGAGTTGGGAGCCCTTTATGACCAGGCTGAGCTGCGTGGCAGGGAGAATCCCCTTCGGCTTCCACAAACGTGCAGAGGGATCCCTGAGAGCATTTCTTTTTATGTTGGTTTTTTTCTTCTTCTTTTTTCTGTTTCTTTTGGGGGCCTTTCTTGTTTTTTCTTTGTTTTTTTAATTTGTTTTGTTTTCTTTTTCCTCTTTTCCCCTTTTTGTCTTTCTTCATTGCTCAGTTTCTCATCTCTCTATATCTTCCTTCTATTTCTATTCCCTGAATACCTGGCGTTGCATACCTCTACGCCTTCTAGCCAGGCTGTACTGCAACACCTGAGAGCAACTTCCCCAGACCTCATAGCTGTACCAGTGGGATCCCTGGGAACTTCGTGGTTCTTAAAACTTTCTGATTCTTATTTATTCATTCTTTTCTTTTCTTCCTCCTCCCCTTTCTGTTTTTCTCCATTTCATAGTGTCTCATCTCTCCACTCCAACGGCAAGCTCGCCAAGCATTCTTTTTGTTTGTTTGTATGTTTTTGGCTCCTGTTCCTCTCTCCTTTCTCCCATATCCATCTTAGCTCCACACATAACAATCTCCCTGCTGCATCCTGCCTACCTGCACCGTGCGCTTGACATCACACCACCAAGCAGCACGGGCATGGCCTACTGGAACCTGCCCTGCACTGATTACTGACCAGCCCTGGTGGCTGTAGTAAGTGCCACAAACAACCCATCCCATAAACTCCTATTCAGCTAGACCTGCCCTAATGTACCATATCTGAGTGACTGACCCTGCCAGTTGAACTAGGAGGTGAAAAGTATTGTGCCCACAGGTGAGCAAACAACAAAGAACACACAGTCTGCCTGCTCAGACATAGTCAATTTTTTTTTTTTAAAAAGGGATGAAACAAACAAATCTACAATTAATAAACGAGAAAAATAACTACTGAATGCCCCGAAGACAGCAGACAATAACAAAACATTTACAAAAACAGGACAGGATGGTTCCAGTAGGCGTCCAAAATAAAACACCAGATGACTCTCCTTTGGAAGAAAATGCGATAGACCTACCTGATAGGGGATTCAAATATCTAATACTCAGAATTCTCCAAGAACTGAGGCAAAAAGCTAACAAACATGAGGAAAAAATAGACAAATTCATGGAAAATACAGAAAAAAAATTGGAATAATTCAGGAAAATAACGCAGGAACAAAATGCCAAAATAAATTCACAACTAGGAATTATACAAAGACAACAATTAGCAGTCCATAAGATAAACAACAAGATTTCAGAAATGGACAATGTCATAGAAGGGCTGAGAAGCAGACTTGAAATGGTGGAAGACAGGATCAGTGGAATTGAAGACAAACACTTGGATACAACTCTGTTTGAGGAAAACTCAGAAAAAAGAGCAAAGAAAAATGAAGAGACCCTGAGAGTTATGTGGGACACAATCAAAAGCAAAAAATTTCGAGTGATTGGAATTCCAGAACAGGGGGAGAATCCAGAAAACACAGAGAGGATCATTAAGGAACTGCTAACAGAAAACTTCCCCAATATTATGAAAGATGAAAAGCTAGCCATCCAAGAAGCTCAACGAACACCATATAGAAGAGACCCCAAAAGAAAATCACCAAGGCATATCATATTCACACTCACCAAAACCAAAGACAAACAAAGAATCCTGAGAGCAGCTCATGAAAAACAAGAAGTCACATACAGAGGAGAAACAATAAGGCTAAGCTCGGATTATTCGGCAGAAACCTTGCAGGCAAGAAGGCAATGGGATGACATGTATAAAATCTTGAAAGAAAAAAATTGTCAGCCAAGAATAATATATCCTGCAAAACTCTCGTTCAAATTTGATGGTGAAATTAGGTAATTTCCAGATAAACAGAAACTAAGGGAATATGTAAAAGTCAAACAAAACTTACAAGAATTATTAAAGTGAGCTCTTCAATCTGAAGACAAACAGCTTCAGCTCACAGGCAGAACCTAGGACGCAGGATCGTACCAGCCAGATACTAATCTAGGAAATGAACTCTCAAGGACTATCTGAAACCAAAAGAAATACAACAGGGAATCAGAGCAGTTAATCAGTAAATCACAACAACATCATAACCATAAAAGAGGGAATAAACCGCATAGGTATAGAACCTTCTAATGGAGAGGAAGGCAAGGTGATACCAAGCAATGGTAGACTGCTTCAAACTTAGAAAGATAAGGTTAAAATTTATGGTAACCACAAAGAAAGTTAACAAACATACTCATACAAAAAAAAAAGAGGAAAAACATAAAGTCTCAGCAAAAACAAAACCTAAAAAAACACAAGAAATGAAAAAAAAAAAAAACCACAAGCAAAAGTAACTCAGCACAAGAGAGTAAGAAGAATAAAGAAAACGTCAGCACCACAAAAAAAAAAAAAAAAAAAAACTACAAAATGAAGCAACACACCCACATCTATCAATAATTACACTGAATGTAAATGGACTCAATGCACCCATAAAGAGATGGAGAGTGACAGAATGGATAAGAAAACAGGATCCATCAATATGCTGTCTACAGGAGACACACCTTAGTAACAAAGAGGTAAATCTATTTAAAAAAATAAAAAGATGAAAAAAAATATATCAAGCAAACAACTACCAAAAAAGAAGGAGTGGCAATACTAATCTCTGATAAAAGAGACTTTAAAACAAAATCCACCATGGAAGACAAAGAAGGACACTGTATAGTGATTGAAGGGATGATCCATCATGAAGACATAATCATAATAAATATCTATGCACTTATGACAGGTCTTCAAAATACATAAAACAAATTTTAACAGTGCTGAAAAGAGAAATTGACAGTTCCACAATAATAGTAGGAGACTTCAACACACCAGTCTTGGTAAAGGACAGAACATCTAGAAAGAAACTCAGCACAGATACAGAAGACCTAAAGTGCACAATCAGCCAACTTGACCTCATAGACATATATAGAACACACCATCCAACAGCTGCCAAGCACACATTCTTTTCCAATGCACCTGGAACTTTCTCCAGAATAGACCACATTTTAGGCCACAGAGCAACCCTCAACAAAATACAAAACACTGAGATAATACAAAGTATCTTCTCTGACCACAATGCCATCAAGGTAGAAATTCACAGGAAGAGCAAAGAAAGAAAATCAATTACTTGGAAACTGAATAATACCCTGCTTACAAACCACTGGGTAAGGGAAGGAATAAAAGATAGAGTAAAAAAATTCCTAGAATCAAACGAGAATGAAAACACATCATACCAAAACTTTTGGGACACAACAAAGGCAGTCCTCAGAGGACAATTTATAGCAATAGATGCACACATCAAAAAGAAGAAAGGGACAAAGTCAAAACATTAACTACACAACTCAAACAAATAGAACGAAAACAGCAAAAAAATGCCCGCAACCACCAGAAGGAAGGAAATAATAAAGATCAGAGCAGAAATCAGTGAAATAGAAAATAGAAAAACAATAGAAAGAATCAACAAAACCAAAAGTTGGTTCTTTGAAAGAATCAACAAACTCAACAAACCACTGGCTAAACTGACAAAAGAAAAACAGGAGAGTATGCAAATAACCCAAATAAGAAATGAAATGGGGGACATTACAACAGACCCAACTGAAATAAAAAGGATTATAACAGAATATTATGAAAAACTATACTCCAACAAATTTGAAAACCTAGAGAAAATGGATAGATTTCTAGCAGCACACTACCTACCCAAACTACAACAAAGTGATGTTGAAAATCTGAACAGACCCATAACAGGAGAAGAGATTGAAAAAGTAATAAAAAAAAATCCCAACAAAAAAAAAAGCCCTGGCTCAGATAGCTTCACTGGAGAATTCTATAAAACATTTACAGAAGAGCTTGTACCAGTACTACTCAAGCTATTTCAGAGCATAGAAGAGGAAGCAACACTTCCAAATTCATTCTATGAAGTCAGCATAACGCTGATACCAAAACCAGGCAAAGATGTCACAAAAAAAGAAAATTACAGACCGATATCTCTCATGAATATAGATGCAAAAATTCTGAACAAGATTCTAGCCAATAGAATTCAGCATCATATCAAAAAAATAGTACACCAGGACCAAGTAGGAGTCATACCAGCTATGCAAGGATGGTTCAACATGAGAAAATCAATCAACGTAATCCGCCACATAAATAAAAGGAAAGAAAAGAATCACATGATCATCTCATTTGATGCAGAAAAGGCATTTGACAAAGTCCAACACCCATTCCTGATAAAAACTCTCAATAAAATAGGTATAGAAGGGAAATTTCTCAACATAATAAACGGCATCTATGCAAAACCAATGGCCAACATCATTCTTAACAGAGAGAGGCTGAAAACATTCCCCTTGAAAACAGGAACAAGACAAGGATGCCCTTTATCACCACTCCCATTTAACATTGTGCTGGAAGATCTAGCTAGAGCAGTAAGGCAAGAAAAAGAAATAAAGGGCATCCAAATTGGTAACGAAGAAGTTAAACTGTCCCTGTTTGCAGATGATATGATACTATACACAGAAAACCCTAGAGACTCCACGAGAAATCTACTGGAACTAATAGAAAGATTCAGCAGCGTAGCAGGATACAAGATAAACATTCAAAAATCAGTTGGATTCCTATACACCAATAAGGAGAACGATGAAAAGGAAATCAGGAAAACAATACCATTTTCAATAGCCCCTAAAAAGATAAAATACTCAGGAATAAATCTAACCAGGGATATAAAGGACCTATACAAAGAAAACTACAAAACACTACTGCAAGAAACCCAAAGGGATCTACATAAATGGAAAAACACACCATGCTCATGGATAGGCAGACTCAACATTGTGAAAATGACAATTCTACCCAAAGCAATTTACAAATACAATGCAATCCCAATCTAAATACCAACAACATTCTTCAAAGAGATGGAAAAACTAATCATTAACTTTATATAGAAAGGGAAGAGCCCCAAATAAGTAAAGCGCTACTGAAGAAGAAGAATAAAGTTGGAGGACTCACACTACCTGACTTCAGAACCTACTATATAGCTACAGTAGTCAAAACAGCCTGGTATTGGTACAACGACAGATACATTGACCAATGGAACAGGATTGAGAACCCAGATGTAAATCCATCCACCTACGGTCACCTGATCTTTGACAAGGGCCCAAAGTCCATCAAATGGGGAAAAGACAGTCTTTTTAACAAATGGTGCTGCCAAAACTGGATATCCATCGGCAAAAAAATGAAACAGGAACCATACCTCACACCGTATACAAAAATACTTCAAAATGGATCAAAGACCTGAATGTAAAGCCTGAAACTATAAAGTTCATAGAGGAAAAAATAGGACCAACACTTTAGACCTTAATACATGGCATTAACAGGATACAAACCATAACCATCAACGCACAAAACCCAACCAACAAGCTAGATAACTGGGATCTTCTAAAAATCAAACACCTATGCTCTTCAAAAGACTTCACCAAAAGAGTCAAAAGAGAACCTACAGACTGGGAAAACATTTTTGGACAGTACAAGTCAGACAAAGGTCTAATCTCCATAATCTACAAGAAAATCCAACACCTCTGCAAGAAAAAGACAAATAATCCTATTAAAAAAAGGACAAAGGAAATGAACAGACACTTCACCAAAGAAGACATTCAAATGTCCAGCAGACACATGAGGAAATGCTCGTGATCACTAGCCATTAGTGAAATGCAAATTAAAACCACAACGAGATACCATCTCACCCTGGCATTACTGGCACGAGTCAAAAACATTGGAAATAACAAACTTTGGAGGGGCTGCGGGGAGATTGGAACACTTATCCACTGCTGGTGGGAATACAAAATGATACAACCATTTTGGAAAATGATATGGCGCTTCCTCAGAAAGCTAGAAATCGACATACCATTCGATCCAGCAATCCCACTCTTAGGAATAGATCCTAGAGAAATAAGAGTCATCACTCGAATAGACATATGCACACCTATGTTCATGGCAGCATTGTTCACAATAGCAAAACGATGGAAACAGCCTAGATGCCCATCAACAGATGAATGGATAAACAAACTATGGTACATACACAGAATGGAGTACTATGCAATGAGAAAGATCAACAATGAATCTTTGAAGCATCTCATAACATGGATGAAACTGGAGGACATTATGCTGAGTGAAATAAGTCAATCACAAAAGGACAAATATTGTATGAGACCTCTCTTGTAAAAACCCATGAAAAAGTTCACACACAAAATGTAACAATCTTTGTTAGTTACCAGGGATGGGTGCTGTTGTTGGGAAATACTAAATAGGCAATAGATAAGTGGTATCTTGGGTGAAGGGTGAGACAGTACACAACACAGGGGAAACCAGCACAACTTGTACAAGGAAAGGTCATGGAAGCTCCATAGACACATCCAAACTCCCCAAGGGACTGAACTGTTGGGTGGAGGGCTGTGGGGACTGTGGTCTCAGGTCAGAGCTAGCTCAATTGGCATAACACAGTTTATTTTTTTAAAGACAATGTTCTACATTCTACCTTGGTGAGTAGCATCTGGGGTCTTAAAAGCCTGTGAGCAGCCATCTAAGATACTCCACTGGTCTCATCCCTTTGGGAGCAAGAGAGAATGAAGAGAACAGGATACAAGGAAAAGATTAGTCTGAAGGGCTAATGAATCACAGCTACCAAAGCCTCCACCAGACTGAGTCCAGTACAGCTAGATGGTGCCTAGCTACCACCACTGACTGCCCTGACCAGGATCACAACAGAGGTTTCTGGACAGAGCTGGAGAAGAATGTAGAGCATAATTCTAACTCACAAAAAAAAGACCAGATTTACTGGCCTAAAGGAGACTGGAGAAACCCTGAGAGTATGGCCGCCAGACACCCTTTTAGCTCAATGGTGAAGTTACCTCCGAGGTTCACTGTTTAGCCTGGGAGTGGACAGCCCCGTAAAACCAAATGAGACTAACGAGGTACAGGAGTCCAGTGACAAGGGCCAGAAAGCAGAAGGGGACAAGGAAGCTGGTGATAGGGAACCCAAGGTTGAGTAAGGATATTGTTGATGTGTTGTGAGATTGTTAACCATTGTCA
The DNA here is from genome assembly GCA_030035585.1 of Dugong dugon. NCBI lineage: Eukaryota > Metazoa > Chordata > Mammalia > Sirenia > Dugongidae > Dugong > Dugong dugon. The sequence goes on from CM057462.1 coordinate 133,827,498, forward strand.
TAGGGCAACATTTGTAGTAACTGTTAAATGTGAAACTATTTTGTTCTGTAAGCCTTCATCTTAAGTGAGAATAACAGTACAATTTGAAGACATAGTCAATGTCACTGAACTGTGCATGCAGAAATTTTTGAAATGGTGTATCTTTGGCTATGTGTATTTTCACCAAAAACAAAAAGAGGTTGAGAAGTTAGAGGGTTGGTATGTTGTGGGGTTGTTAACCAATGTCATAGAACAACATGTGTACTTCGGTTTCATGAGAAATTATTTGTTCTGTAAGCCTTCACCTGAAGTACAATAAAAAAAAAAAAATACAGCATGTGATAGCAGTTGTTAGAGATGACCAATATAAAACGCTTTAACCTTTGCAAAAAAATGAAATAAGACCTGTACCTCACACCATGTACAAAAATTAACTCAAAATGGATCAAAGACCTAAATACAAAATCTAAAATGATAAAAATCACAGAAGAAAAAATAGGGACAATGCTAGGATCCCTAATACACGGCATAAACAGAATACAAACCATAACTTACAGTGCACAAACACCAGAAGAGAGACTAGATAACTGGAATCTTTTAAAACTCAAACACTGCTAATGGGGCACAACAGTCCAGGGACAAGGACTAGAAGGCAGGAGGGGACAGGAAAGCTGGTAATAGGGAACCCAAGGTTGAGAAGGGACTGTGTTGACATGTCATGGGGTTGTTAACCATTGTCCTAAAGCAATATGTGTACTGTTTAACCAGAAATTATTTGTTCTGTAAGCCTTCATCTAAAGTACAATAAAAAAAATGACCAAAAAAAGAAAAAGGCCAATACCAGTCCATTTCAGCTCATGCCTAGGATAAAAAAATAAAATAGAAATCAAACACTTATGCTCATCAGAGGACTTCATCCAAAGAGTAAAAAGAGTACCTACAGACTGGGAAAAAATTTTTGGCTACGACATATCTGACAAGGGCCTAATCTCTAAAATCTGCAAGATTCTGCAACACCTCTACAATAAGAAGACAAAATAACCCAATTAAAATAATGGGCATAGGATATGAACAGACACTTCACTGAAGAAGACATTCAGGCAGCTAACAGATGCATGAGGAAATGCTCACCATCATTAGCCGTTAGAAACATGCATATTGAAACTGCAATGAGATGCCATCTCATCCCAACAAGGCTAACATTAATTCAAAAAACACAAAATAATAAAAGTTGGAGAGGTTGTGGAGAGACTGGAACACTTATACACTGCTGGTGGGTATGTAAAATAGTACAACCACTTTGGAAATCAATTTGACCCTTCCTTAAAAAGCTAGAAACAGAAGTTCTGTATGATCCAGCAATCCCACTCCGTGGAATATATCCTAGAGAAACAAGAGCCATTGCATAAATAGATATATGTATACCCATGTTCCTTGCAGCACTGTTTATAATAATTAAAAGTTGGAAACAACCTAGATGCCCATCAACAGACAAATGGATAAACAAATTATGGTACATACACACAATGGAATACTACGCAACAATGAAGAACAATGAAGAATCCGTGCAATACCTCATAATATGGATGAATCTGGAGGGCATTATGCTAAGTGAAATATTTGTCACAAAAGGACAAATATTGTATGAGACCAATATTATAAGAACTCAAGAAAAGTTTTAAACAAAGAAGAAAACTTTCTTAGATGATTATGAGAGTGGGGAGGGAGAAAGGGGGGAATTCACTAACTAGATAGTAGACGAGAATCATCTTGGGTGAAGGGAAGGACAGCACAAAATACAGGGTAAGTTAGCACAACTGGACTAAACCAAAAGCTAAGAAGTTTCCTGAATACAACCAAACACTTCAAAGGACAGAGTAGCTGGGGCTGGGGGCTGGGTACCATGGTTTCGGGGAACATCTAGGTCAACTGCCGTAACAAAGTTTATTAAGAAAATGTTTTGCATCCTACTTTGGTGAGCAGCATCTGGGGTCTTAAAAGCTAGCAAGCAGCCATCTAAGATGCATCAATTGGTCCCAACCTACTTGGAGCAAAGGAGAATGAAGTACACCAAAGACACAAGGAAAATATTAGCCCAAGAGTCAAAAGGGCCACATAAACCAGAGACTCCATCAGCCTGAGACCAGAAGAACTAGATGGTGCCCGGCTACCACCAATGACCGCCCTGACAGGGAACACAACAGAGAGTCCCTGATGGAGCAGGAGAAAGGTGGGGTGCAGAACTCAAATTCTAGTAAAAAGACCAGACTTAATGGTCTGACTGAGACTGGAGGCACCCCAGAAGACATGGCCCCCAGACTTTCCATTAGCCCAGAACTGAAACCATTTCCGAAGACCACTGTTCAGACAAAGATTAGGCTGCACTACAAAACATAAAATAATACTCCTGAAGAGTGTGCTTCTTAGTTCAAGCAGATACATGAGACCAAATGGGTGGCTCCTATCTGGAGGTAGGATGAGAAAGAAAGAGACAGGAGCAGGTTGGATGGACACAAGAAACCCAGGGTGGAAAGGCGGAGTGTGCCGTGATATCGTAGGGATTGCCACTAGCGTCACATGACAATATGTGTATAAAATTTTGCATGAGAGATTAACTTGAGCTGTAAACTTTCACCTGAAATACAGTTAAAAAATACATACGTATAAAAATAAAAGAAATGAAGTAAGTACTAATACATGTTACAACATGAATGAACCTTGAAAACACTATGCTGAGTCAAAGAAGGAAATCATAAAGGCCGGCAAATTGTGTGATTCCATTTATATGAAACGTCCACAGTAGACAAATCCACAGAGACAGAAAGTGGATTAGTGTTAGCCTGGGACTCGGGCAGGGATGAATGGGGAGTGACTGCTAATGGGTACAGGATTTTTTGTTTTAGGGTGATACAGTTGATTGTTGTGATGATTGCATAACTGTGAATATTATACTAAAAACCATTGAATTATACACTTTCAATGGCTGAATTGTATAGTGTGTGAATTGTATCTCAATAAAACTGTTATAAAAATAATTTATTGTGTATCTGGTCTATTACATACCAGGCCCTGTACCTGGCCCTGGGGAATTGAAGATAAATATGACAATCACTTGCAACCTGGTACACTTATAAACCAAAAAACCAAACCGGTTGCCATCAAGTTGATTCCAACTCATAGTGACCCTATAAGACAGAGTAGAACTTCCCCCTAGGATTTTCAAGGAGCAGCTGGTGGATTTGAACCGCTGACCTTTTTGTTAGCAGCCGAACTCTTAACCACTGTGCTACCATGTTACAAAAGGGAAAAAAGGAAAAAGCAAAAGAAGTTTGCAAAGCACTTTGTTGGGTAATTGCTCTAGCACTGATGAGATGTGCCAAGGATTTAAGTTCAGGCCACAAGTGTGGTGGGAGTGGAGGGGCAGGAACAACACAGGCACATTTAGGGAGCATTTGTACTGTACCACCCTATTCCAAGTGCTTTGTGTATCTTTGTTTTTCTCATCTGTATACAATTCAATGAAATCCCTTTGCTCTTTTCTTCATAGATACAAGGATAGTAAGACACAGAGACAGGGTGGATTATCCAATAGGCAAGGTAAACATGGTACTTACCTTGCTTACCAGATTATCTGTAATGAAATTGTTCACTACAGATTAGTAAGTAAACACAAGTAAGCCTGTGCTTTTCTTGCTTTCTGAGTCACCCGCCCCTGCAAGAGATTGTAAATCTGAAAAGAGGCTCTTATTCTGTAGTAAGATGCTGCGGGGTCGGGAGAGAGACAGATGCCAGTCATACCTAGAAGCGGAGGCTTTGGTGTGGTGAAAAAATGTGAAACTGGATAATCGGCCCCTGCACAGAGAGGTTAAGTGACTTGTCTGAAGTCTAAAACTTCCATATGGCAAAGTTGGGATTCAAACCCAGGTAATCTGTCTCTGGAACCTGAGCTCTCAGCCACTGTTTAATTTGGAAGACATCACGCCAGTTTCGTATCCCACATGGAACCTTCTACAAGGCTTGGGACATCACTGGTCCTTGGAAACTGGCTGTCCATTGAATGAATCCACATTCTCCTATCTGTCTGGCCCAAGAACCCATGCTATGAAGACCTGTACTTAGCCTGGGCAATGCCTCCACCTGCAACCAGGGAAGTTGGGAATGGAGGCCCTGGTCTCATGTTTCAGGACAGCAGACTCCTTTCTACTCCTTATAATGCCCTGTAGCAGATCCTAAAAGATTATAGATTTGAACATACCCAGCAGCTCCCTGGGAGAAAGACCTGGTGATCTGCTCTTTTAAAGATTACAGCCTAGAAAATCCTATGAGGCAGTTCTACTCTGTCACATGGGATTGTTATGAGTTGAAAGCTGACTAGATGACACCTAACAACAACAAAAACAACATTTAGTAAACATTTTTCATCATAAGTACTGTGCTAAGCACTTTGCATGCATTAACTCATTTAAATCTCACAATAAAAGGATCCTTGAGAGAGTAACACATTGGTTAACAGCCTGGATTCAGGAGCTAGGCTGCGTGGGTTCAAATCTTCACTTTGCCATTTACCAGTTGTGTATCGTGGGCAATTTTTTAGATTTTTCAGCATCAGTTTCCTCATCTCCAAATTGGTGATAATAATTTACCTCTTAGGATTGTTGTAATGGCTAAACAGTTAATCAGATGTACAGTGTTTGGAACAAAGTCTGATGTGTGGTGAGTGCTGTTTAAGTGTTAGCTATTATCAGCAATCTCCCTCCTACTCCTGTTTACATCTGAGAAAACTAAGCTTTGAATTGTTAAGAACCTTCTACAAGAAGACACAGCTATGTGGCAGAACCAGGTTTCAAACACAGATGGTTTGATTACAGGAGCTGCATTCTAAACTATTACACTGTATCACCTCTTCATAAAATTCAGTTCACACCTTATACATCCTCTATGAAGCATCCTTTGTCTTCCCAGATGGATTTAAGGGGAAAGTATCTGTATTTACATCATATTCAACATTTTATTAGAAGTGTATAACACTGTCTATTTACAGTATTTTTCCCTTATTTTATGCATCAGTTAGTACCTAGTAGGAACTTAATAAATGTATAGTATTGTTCTCAATTCTATTTGAAAATGTTTCTTCAATCCGTTCTCTCCTCCCTAGCTTCACTGTTGTTGTTAATTGCCCTTGAGTCAGTTCTGACTCGTGACGACCATGTGAGTGCAGAGTAGAACCACTCCATACAGTTTTCAAGGCTGTGACCTTTCAGAAGCTCCAGCACTGAGGTCTCAGCCACTGTTCAGTTTGGAAGACATCGCTCCAGTTTCGTATCCTGTCTTCTGAGGTGCCTATGGGTGGTTCAAACTGCCAACCTTTTGGCTAGTAGTCAAATGTTTAATCATTTGCACCACCCAGGGACTCCATCCTAACCTCACTCCAAAACCAAAACCAAACCTGTTGCCGTAGAGTCGATTCCGACTCATAACAACCCTACAGGACAGAGTAGAACTGCCCTATAGGGTTTCCAAGAAGCGGCTGGTGGATTTGAATGGCCAACTTTTTGGTTAGCAGCCAAGCTCTTAACCACTACTGCTGCCTTATTAGTACCCACCCCCCACAGAAAAAAAAAAACAAAACCAAAATCAAACCTGTTGCCTTCACGTAGATTCCAACACGTAGCAACTGTATAGGACAGAGTAGAACTGCCGCATAGAGATGCCAAGGCTGTTATTTTTATGGAAGCAGACTGCCACATCTTCCTCCTGGAGAGGCTGATGAGTTCGAACCACAGACCTTTGGCTTAGCACCTGAGAGTTTTAACCACTGAGCCACCAGGGCTTCTTGTTCTTAATTTTTTGGTTGAGTGGATGTTACAGCACTTTTGTTAGACTTAGGGCTGCCATACTCCTCACTGTATCCTGTGATATGAATCTCTGCTCTATGCAACCAAAAGAATCCATGCTTGCCCAGCTGATAAAATTGATCTAAAATGTATATATGTGTAGGCCCAATAATTTCATGATAATTTGGACAGCCCTGCCACCTGAAAGTTCTTAATAATTATTATTTGATGAATGTGAAACTGTCTCTGCTATTTAAAGCACAGTGATGAAGAGTGTTGGTTTGTAAACACCTCTTGCCTGAGTGTAAAAATATTAATAGTAATATGTAAAATACGGTTTTCTTTAGTATTGCTGTACCAAACAAGTCATCTACAATTTTCAACTTCATGACAAGTTCCATGTGGGTTTTTTTTATTATCATGAACATCTTCTTTAAGGAAGGTGTCTTTTAAACCCTCTGAAATTGACAGTCATCCAACCATTAAAACTTATTGATGCCAAAATTAATAAACCACATTTCTTAAATAAACCCTTAAAAATGCATAAAGATTAAGAGTACTTCATTTCACATTTTGCCTCAGCATGAAACTTGGAGGCTAAATTTCATTAACTTCCCAATCATAATCTGGTTAGAGACTAGGCAGCTTCTGAATTTTCTATTTGCTACAATTATTTCAGATTTTTTCTCTAGCTAGTGGGATTGTACCTTACTTCAGGATTTGGATTCTAAAATCACGGTTTTATTAAATTTTTAATACCTTGACACCTAACGAAGTTAAGCACCTTTTTATATGTTTGACATAAATGACATAAATGACTGTCTCAGGGATAATGTTGTGGGGAAGAAACCAGACAAAAAATATATACTGGGTGGTTCCATATATAGAAAGTTCAAAAATAAGCAAAAGTAGCGTGGTTTTAGAGGTTGGGAGAGTGGTTACTTTGGGGAGAAGAATCGTTTGAATATCCTCTTTTGTTCAATGTCTATTCATGCCTTTTGCCCATTTGTTCTACTGGGTGGTCTTTTTCTTGTTGATTTGTAGGGATTGTTTTATGTTCTGGACATGGATTCTTTGTCAAATATATGTATTGCAACTATATTTTCTCACTCTGATTTGCCTGTTCATTCTCTTAATGATATTTTTTAATTTAAAAAAATCCTAATTTTAATGTAGTCCTTTATTAATTTTTCTTCATGATTAGTGCTTTTGTTTCTTGTTTATGAAATATTTGCCATTATATACCCACTAGAATGGCTAAAAAAAATATATTGCCAATATAAAGTGTTGACAAGGGTGTGGAACAACTTGAATGCTTCTTTTGGGAGTGTAAATTAGTACAACCATTTTGGAAACAATTTAGTAGCACAAGAAAAACTAAACAGACAATTTCTGTGATTCAACAATTCTGCTCCGGGTTTTTCATCCAATGAAATGTGTACGTTTATACACAAAAGACACACATAAGAATGTTTATGTCAGTATTATTTGTAATGGTAAAAAAATTGCCAACCACCTAAATATTCTTCAGTAATAACATAAATACAAAGTTATGTCATATTCATGCAGTGGAATATTATACAGCAATGAAAATGCCTGAATTAATATTACATACAATGACATAAATGATTCTCCCAAGGATTATGGTGAGTGAAAGAAACCAGCCAAAAAAAATACTGGGTGGTTCCATTTATATAAAGTTCAAAAATAGGCAAAACTACCATGGTGTTAGAGGTTGCGACAGTGGTTATTTTGGGGGAAAGGAAAGGGTCCAAGGAGGGTTTCAGGGATACAGGGATATTTGTCAATTTGGGTGGTGGTTAAATGAGTGTGTTCTCTTTGTGATAATTCTTCAAGTTGAAACTTATGATTTGTGCACTTTTATGTATGTGTTATATTTTAATAAAAGAAATTTATTAAAAAATAGCTAGCCCATAAGATAAAAATCATATTAAATCTCCCTTTAAAAATATGTGTCATCTTCTGTATCCATGTAATCTGCTAACTCTACGGCACAAATGAATGATGAGTTTTTAATTCTGACTTTATTTCTTTATAGCTTAGATACTTGAGTCCAAAAACAGAGCTGGGAGGGGCCTTAAAATTCTCTCTTTAGGTCCCTTGATAAAGACCTACAATAGGGCAGTGAGAGTTAAAGTAGATGTGGGAATGCTTCTCATAGACATTTCAGAGACAGAATTATAGGAATTAGCAAATGATGGGAGGGATGCAGTGGGGGAGACTGTAATGGATTTTTTTTTTTTTTTTTGGCCATTCAGCATCCATTCTCTCACAATGGGTAACAGCAAGGACATAGAAGGAAGACAGAAGTCCGCAGAAGTCTCTTGGCCCTTGCAGAGTATACACATTTTCTATTGATGCTGTAACAAACTGCCACAAATTTAGTGGCGTACAACAACACAAATTTATTATCTTACAGTTTGGGAGGTTGGAAGTCCAACATGGTTCTCACTGGGCCAAAATCAGAGTGCCACAGGACTGCCTTCCTTTCTGGGGTCTGTAGCAGAGAATCCGTTTTCTCACTTGTTCCAGATTCAGGAGGCTACCCTCATTCCTTGGCTCAAGGCCCCCTTTCACCTTCAAAGCTAGCAATGGCTACTTGAGCCTTTCTCATTATGCATCACTATGACAATCTCTCTCTTCTACCTCCCTCTGCAATTTATAAGGACCATGGTGATTACATTTGGCTCACCTGGATAATTCAGGATAATCACTCCACTTTAAGATCAGGTGAGTGGTAAATTAAATTCACCCTCAGCCTTAATTCTCTCTTGCCATTTAACATATTCACAGGTTCCAGAAATTAGAACACAAGTGTCATTGGGAAACCATTATTCTGCCTACCACACAGATCTTAAAGGTAATATGGACCTTAAGCTCCATGGCTCACCTGTAGAGTCTGGAAGTGAAGCCTCAGAAGGCAGAACAGGGATGAAGGGAAATATAATTCTGATGATACTACTTTTGAAACTCTAGATTCAGTAGAACCTGCAGTGAGCTCTACCTCTGGTTTTTTTGGTTATGTGAATCAATAAATTTCTTTTTTCTTCTCTTTTTTTCCCCCTAAGTCAGTCTGGGTTGGGTTTTCTGTCACTTGAAATAAAAAGTCTGACTGGTATGGGGCAGGAAAGAAAAGAAGAGTTAGGGATGAAAGAGAAGGAATTGTTGATTGTAATTCTAATTATTAATCCTGGGTGACTGGAAGAAGTATGAAGTTATTATATATGTACGAGGAAGAAATGCTGTTGAACCAACGAGGAGATAAAAAATTGATTTTAGGCATAGTGCATTTGAGGACTTATATTTGAATATTCCATTGTTCAGTGAACATTCTGATATATAGGTTGGGAATTCAGAAAAGCGAGGATGACAGTAATAGGTTTTGGAATACCTAACCTTTTTCTTTGAGTCTTTAATGGAGCTGTTTTATCTCTGGTGTCCTTAATTGGCTAGTTTCTTGGACTCCTATACAGCCGTCATTAGCAGAGAAGAACATAGAGATAGGAAATTCTTGTCTTTAGGAAACTTTCAATGGTTTTATTGTAATGGTCACCACAACAATATTGCAATAGGAAGCATTGTCACTGGCCGTAATTGGCGGCAAGACTTTGGAGTGTAATAAAAATTATCCATGCCTAAAGTTTCAAAAGAGAAAATGGACTATCATTAATTTCACTTTTTTTCTCCTTACTAGCCACATGTGTTGATTGAAGCCCATCAAAACATCACAGCCTATAAAAAGGAGCAAGATGTGATCTCCTAAATGTTGCAAAACAGAAATGAGTATAAAAAAAGTCACAGTTAGCTTCCTGCAGTCCTGTCCTGAATCCTTAAGCCCTGCCTCCACCTTTTACTTAAAAGCTTCCCTTCTGAAACAGGTACTAAGCATCTTTGAGTTTCTTGCCTAAAGACATAAACTGAATTGAAAGGTTCTTATCTTCTGCTGAGGTTCTTCTACCTCCAAGAGAAGCGTGCAGACTTAACCTTTACACTAATCTTAAACCTTAACATACATGTGTTTATGCACACTTCTAAGTGTGTGTATGTGCGTACGTATATATTTGATATTTGATCTTTGACCAAATACCTAGGTTCCATTGAGACTGACACCACAGAAGGCTAAAAAAAGACGAATAAACCAACCCTATTAATAAGCAGGTAGATCTCATTTTCAATTGAAAAACATAAAGGAAAATTACTGATAAGAGAGGAAATCTTGACCCATATGTTGATTAATGAAACTCTTTGAAAAGTGCCAGCAGTATGTAAACTTGAATTCATCCACACCCTCAAAACCCTATTGCCATCAAGTCGATTCTGACTCATAGCGATCCTACAGGACAGAGTAGAACTGCCCATACGGTTTCCAAGGAGCAGCTGGTGGATTCCAACTGCCAACATATTTGGTTAGAAGACTGAGCTCATAACCACTGCGCCACCAGGGCTCCCGAATTCATCCATGATAGTGGAATAAAGAAGATAGGGACTTAGGAAGAGAAGCACACACAGAAGGGTCTCGGTGCTTGGGGAACACAACATGTGGAAAAGCACTACAGAAATCCTATAAGTAAATCACCGCACAGATACACAAATCAATATGACTCACTACTGTAGACTATTTACCAGTGACAAAATGGCTTGGCTTCTTTTATGGCACAGCAGTTTATAGTGCATATTAGAAAAATAGCAAATATGGCTACAATGAAAGACAATATCAGAGTCTATAAATGCTCTAGATGGGTTAACGAAAGGCTAACACACTCAAAAGGACAGTCAGCTGTGCAGGTTTCTGACCCGGATTGTGCTAACCATTTTAAAGATGTCATCTGTAATTTTAAAAATAATTTAAGTGGAGAATCCATACTAATTAATAAAAGAGATAGCTTATTAATTAATCGTAGCATATTAATTAATGAAAGAGAGCTGCAGACTACGCGAACCTCCCACAATCATTAAGGGTCTGGTCCAAATTTTCAGTCAGCAGTTAGTTTGCTGAACTGTGTTCATCTGTGGGCAAGTGGAAAATGTTACAGCTCTGGGTACATAACAGTGTGTCCAATGGCTTTTCTGTTAATTGGATTAACTTCATAGGATAGAAGTAGACCAGATCCTGCTAGGTAGTAAGCCTGTTACTAAGGGCCGTATCTTAACCCTTTCAGACAACAGTTATTACATGACTTCTTCAGGCCACTTACTGGTAACCTAAGGCCATGAACACGTGAATAACGCATCTCCAAATATCCACATTATGGCAAAATATAGACTAGTCACTTAGCAAAATGACCTGGCAGGGAGGACACTGCCTGAGAGTTAAGTGGGCTGAGCTTCATTTCCAAAGGTGGCACCAATTAAGTGTCAATTTAAGTAAGTCACTTGTCTCTTTGTCTTTTAATTTCTTTTTTTTTAAAAAAAAAAAAACAGAAACAACAATATCTTCTCTATACAATTTATGAAATTGAGAGGATGAAATGAGATCACATGTGTCAAAGAGCTAAGAAATAATTGAAGGTGTCATTTGCTTAAAATGGCAAATATAAAACATAAAAAATGGTATGTTAAGTTTTATTGCTGGGGTCTTATATATTTGTCAGAATTGGTGAGATTACTCCTCTCGTCTTTTTTTTTTTTTTCTCATTTATAATCTTGATCTTCCAACTGCATAGAGTATCTTTTTGTGAGATTGTTACAGATGATGAATGTTAGCTTAGGAAGTCATACTACCGGTTATTACTATGACAGTCTGATTCTGAGTCTTGCAAATGCTGATTTTACTTAGAAGCCTTTTATTTCTTTAAACTGTATTTGAAATTTCTATGCCCATGAATAATAGCAAGGGTAATTACAATTATCTCTAACTTATCAAATGTAGGACTATTATCTTCTCCACTTCTAGACGATGAAATTGAGACCCAGCAAGTCTAGTTAACTTATCCAAGTTAACACGCTCAGCAAGTTGGAAATCCAGATTCTAATATTCTGTATGTAAGATGAAGAACTATTTTCGTATTGTAAGGAGGCTTGAGAGACTCAAGTGAAGATGGGGAGCGTGTATTGTGGCCCATGTAGTTATAGTGGGTGGATGGAACCTTGGGTTTAAGTAGTGACTTTGCCCTGTGCAATGTATAAAACCAAAAAAACCAAACCCATTGCCATCAAGTTGATTCCGACTCATAGTCAACCCTATAGGACAGAGTAGAACTGCCCCATAGGGTTTCCAAGGAGCACCTGGTGGATTCAAACTGCTGCCCTTTTGGTTAGCTGCCATAGCTCTTAACCATTACACCACCAGGGTTTCCAAGCAATGTATATCCTGGGTAAATGGTAAATCATGTAAACTCTTTGAGCCTTTGTATTTTCATTTGTGAAATGGGGTTAATAACTTCTACTTGACTGAATTATTGTGTTGTTAAATGAGATAGTGTATGTGAAGTGCCTGGTTAGAAGGAGATGCTCAGTAAGTATTAGTTTTCACCTTCTTATCAGTGACAGCCCACAGCTCCTGTCAATGTTCTATTTACATATTGATTTTTTTTTTTTTTGGTGGTCATAGATTTTTAAAACGGTGCTAGAAGAATTTGTTTTGCATTAAAAATGTATGATTTATAAAATATTCTTAATATCCACAGGTAATTTTTTTCTCAACATACAAAGTCAGTATAAATTTTTAAGTTATTTTACTGAAGTAACAAAGCTCTCACATGAGTATTCAGAATAAGGTAGACTTCTGCTGGTATCAAAAGACTATATTAAATAACATCTTAGTTACTGAGTATGCATGTTTTTATTATTGAAATTCCTTATTATAAAGTATAATCTGATTACAAGGGCTCTGTTATATTTTTTTAAAATCTGAATACCTGTTAAAGATTTCATTTAACTCATTATTAATGAGGGAACAGGTAAGATGTTACAATCAGTTCAGGCATAAACATTTTGATCTTAAAATACAGACACATAAGAGAAGAGGCAGAAGAGGATTTACATATAAAACATTTCTTTGTTTTCTAAAGTGTTTGACTGTAGGGTGATTCTACATAAGAAAAAAAAAAATCAATGAATACTTATTCAATAAGAGTTCGTTAGATGGACCAGCACCATCTTGTTTTAACCTCACAATAACCTTTGCAAGTAAAAACTATTCTAATATCACTTTTACAGATTAATAAATTGAGGTTTGTTTGTCTGAAGTCATAAGAAATGAAGCGATAGCCAAGTATCAAACCTTAAAGACTGTACTTATCTTCCATGCAGTAAACATTTTTGTCTTAAATGAGTTACAATACACAAGAGAAATCAAAAGGAGAAGAAAAAGAAATCTTCCTATTGGAAGGATACAGAAAGGTTCCATGGAGAAAGTTCTCCATTTGCAAAGTACTTAGTTGCCACCCAGTCTATCTCCAATCATGACAATCCCATGTGTATCAGTAGAACTGTGCTGCACAGGGTTTTCAATGGCTGATTTTTCAAAAATAGGTCACCAGGACTTTCCTCCAAGGCTTCTCTGGGTGAATGCAAAACTCCTCCCTTTTGGCTAGCAGCTGAGCCCGTTTGTGCCACCTAGGAACTCCATACTTAGACTAGTCCCTGGTGAATACTATGTACTTAATAACAGTTATGATTATTGTTGCTGTTGTTATGATTATTTCATGTGGGTTGAGGGTGGAAGAAACAAAATGAGCACAGGAATAGCACTGAGAAGATGTGGAACATGCCTGGGCAAGAGAGAATAGAGCTCAGGTTATGTAAGAGATACATGGTTAGAACAGCAGTAGGGAGCCTTAGTAGAAAAATCAGAATTCTATTTTAAGGAGACTGTGGTATTTAATTTGTTACCAAATGGAGGAATCTTGAGTATTTTATAGTGGTGAAAGAATATGATGGGATATTCATGTTTGCAAGTAATCTAGGATAGTGCTGAATGAGTAGGAGTATGTGGAGCCTGAAAGTTGAAGGCCGGTTAGGAAGTTATTCCAGGAGCTGGGTAATAAACAATGGAGGAATGAACCATGGTGGCTTGTACAATGGACAGCTGGAGAAAGATTTGGGAAATGTTTAAGGGTAAAATCATTAGACATGATAAATAACTGGACATGAGGAGGGAGGATAAAGGGTAAAGAAAATAACTATTTTGATTTTGAACTTGAGTTTGAGATATCTAAATACAGCAAATGGTCAGGGACTTGAATAGATGTCCAAGTTGGAGGTATCGATGTTGGCATCAACTGTATACAAAGGGTGAATGCCACTATCAGATTGGGAGAAGGGGGAAATCTACAGACTTCCTCTAGTCTACAGTTGGTATAGATTTTAGGCATTCCTGTTTACTACTCCTCCTCAATCTATCTTTTTAGTCATTTGCATAAATCAGGCTCTTTCCAATCTCAGGGACTTTACACTTGCTGTTCCTCCTTCTGGAACACACTGTCTCCTAATCCTACATGGTTGGTTCCTTCCCATCCATCAGGATTTCCCTGGTCACCCTATGAAGAATAAGTACCTCCTTGTTTCTATCTCAGGTCCTGTTGTTTCTGCCATAGAATTTTCTATAATTTGCAGTCTATTTGTTTTTGTATCCCCCACTAAAATGTCAGCTCAGCAAGGCAGAAATCATGTCTGTCTTGTTCATAGTTGAATCACCGGCAACTACTAAGTGCTTAGCAGGTTCTTAATAAATACTTTTGAATTAGTGAATGAACAAAACGTGATTCTGATTCCCTGAGGGATTATATGATCCAACCCCGCCTCATCCTCTCTGCCTTACTTCCCGCCATATGTTCCCTTTGCCCTAGTTAATCCCAAGCTCTTGTAGTTTCCTGAAAATTCCAGACTTTTTTACAGCCTTATGCTTTGTCTCATGTTTTCGCTGTTTGAGATGTCCTTCTCTGGTTACCTATTTAGGAAATTCTGTTATGAGCTCAAAATTTGCCTTAATTAGCATCTCATCAAGGGAGTTTGCTTTAGATGTTTCTTCTCCAAAGATGGCTTTCCTAGCACTCCTCACATGTGCTGTTATAGCTTATACATTCAATTCCCCTATAGCTGGCAAGCTCCTCGAAGTGAGGGAACATGCATCATTTGAGTTCATACCCTCATCCCTTAGCCCAGTGCTTGGTACATACTATTTGATAAACATTTGCTGAATGAATGAAGAGCTTGATAAACAAAAGGGTGAAAGCAAAATGGTCTATTGGATAGAACCAAGAGCACATAGAAATATACCCAATTAGTTATGTGACCTTGAACAGTTACTTTCACTCTTTAAGCAAGTGTGACCACATTTGCAAAATGGGAGAAAACGATAGCACCTGTCTTTGATCATTATAACATTCAAATGAGCTATATGTAAAACAGTTTATTTTCTTAGACATAAGAAACATTCGCTCAATGTTAGACCCCAGCCCTGCCTGGTCTGGTCTTATGCCCCTACTCATGTCTAGAGGTGAGGAGCCAGAGAATGGGGTGTTAGGTGGTCTCTTGCTGGACAGAGTAATATGATTTTTATTCTTCCCTTATTCTGAGTCTCTCTGCAAGCCACACATGGAAAATTGAGTTATGTTTCCTATAAATGCATGGGTAAGAAAAGCTTCTTAATGCAAAGCAGAAAGTGAATGCAACAGAAATAAATTTCAGTGAGGAACAAACTTGTGTAAAATTACTGATTGCCATGGCCTAACTCAAAGACCTGGCCACTCTGCAGTTCTCCAAAATAGTTAAGAGCTAAAGCATTGTGTCTACTCTTCCTCATACCCATAAATTGTGATGAGAAGAGGCTGCAAAGGATATAAACTTCTTTTTTCTTTAATCTCTATTAAGGGAATTTCTGCCTGGTGGTCAGTGTCTTGAAAAGGACTCAGGCATATATAGACATATATAAACATGTATATACATATACATATGTAAAACCCATTGTCCTTGGGTAGATTGCTCTGAGAGCCCTGCTGGTGCAGTGGTTAAAGCGATCGACTGCTAACTAAAAGGTTGGTGGTTTGAAACCAACAGCCGCTCTGCGGGAGAAAGATCTTGCAGTCTGCTTCTGTAGAGATTTACAGCCTTGGAAACCATATGGGGTCACTATGAGTCGAATCAGCTTGACAGCAGTGGGCTTTATATATATATATATATATATATATATATATATATATATATATATATATATATATAAATAATATTTTTTCACAATATCCCCAGAAGGCTGAAGAATTCCCTCAGTTCATTACATGTAAAAATTTCTCATCATATTGAGATAGGGGTGTCTTAGTCATCTAGTGCTGCTCTAACAGAAATACCACAAGTGGATGGCTTTAACAAAGAGAAGGATTCTCTCACAGTCCCGTAGGCTACGAGTCCAAATTCAGGGTGTCAGCTCCGGGGGAACACTTTCTCCATCAGCTCTGGAGGAAGGTCCATGTCATCAATCTTCCCTTGGTCTCGAATCTTCTCTGCACAGGAATCTCAGGTCCAAAGGACGTGCTCTGCTCCTGGCACTGCTTTCTTGGTGGTGTGAAGTTCCCATGTGTCTCTCCTTGCATCTCTCTTTTATATCTCAAAGGAGATTGGCTTAAGACACTATCCAATCTTGTAAACCTCATCAGTATAACTGCCACTAATCCATTTTATTAAATGATAGTGATTGAATTTATACCACATAGGGAAATCATATATAACCTCATCATAATGATAGAATTTACAACACATAAGAAAATCACATCAGATTATGAAACGGTACACTATCATACAATACTGAGAATTATGACCCACACATTTTTGGGGGTACATAATTCAATCCGCGACTAGGGGTAATACATCACTATGGCATCCATGTAGCCCTGGCACACTTATTTTTTGGGGGGAACTTAGCTGAGCAGTCACCAACTCCAAAAGTTAAAATGCCCCCTCCCCATCATGACAAGAGGGAAGAGAGATCCAGTTTAATGAGCATTGATTCCATACAACTATGTAAGGAGTGGAGTCCCTGGGTGGTGAACAGGTTAACAAGCTTGGCTACTAAACAAAAGACTGGCAGTTCGAGACCACTCAGAGGCAGCTTGTGAAAAAGGTCTGGTGATCGATCTTCTGAAAAATCAACCATTTAAAACTCTATGGAGCACAGTTCTCCTCTGACACACAGAGAGTCACCATGAGTCAGAATCAACTCACTGGCAAGTGGTTTGGTTTGGTATTAAGGAGTAATGCTAAGAAACATGGATGCTTCCTATAGTGAAGATGGCATCTTCAAGGTAGACACACTGCTATTTTCCCTTTGTTTCTGCCCATGGGCCATTGCAGGAAACCTCGGCTGGTACCCAGTGAAGGATGCATTTGGGCAGAATAGAATCAAATTCAGTTGGGAAAGCTGGTTAAGAAGGACAAGAAGTGAAACATTTGAATAATTATACTGGTATCACCTTCATTAAATTTGAACTAGCATTATACATACATTTGAATGGAATTTACTGTAGAACTAACCACATACTGTTCCACCTCAAAATTTGAATGGTGAATAGGTGTATTAGATTTCCAGGGCTGCTATAACAAATTACCAAAAACTGGATGGCTTGAAACAACAAAAATTTATTCTCTCACACTGTTGGAGGCCAGATGTCTGAAATCAAGTTTTTGGCCTTTTGGGAGGCTCTGAAAGAGAATCTGTTCCATATCTTTCTCTCAGTTTCTGGTAGTTGCCAGCAATCCTTTGAGTCCCTGGCTTGTAGACTCATCACTCCAATCTTTGCCAGTGTTGTCAAATAGAATTCTCCCTGTGTGGTGTCTCTGTGTCCAAATTTTCCTCTTATAAAGACATCGGTCGTCGGATTAGTGCCTACCCTAATCCAGTGTGACCTCATTTTAACATGATTACATCTGCAAAGACCCTATTTCCAAAGAAGGTCACCTTCACATATCTCAAGTACACATGAATTTTGAGGATACTATTATAACATGAGAATGTATTTGCAAAAGAGGCAACAAAAGATCATGTTATTTAAAATGCTTTATAAAATTTTATTTGATATTACTCAATCATACCGATTTTGTGATACATGTGCATAATTAAATATTTTTTCTAGATTTTACATTTACATAGAAGTATGCCACAGCATAGGAATTACAGATTTACTATATAGATTCAGATAAAAATATTCCACAAAGAAGAGAGAAAGAACCTATATGATGCTATTTACTGATCATGAAAAATAGAAAAATATTATTTGGCAGTTACAGAAAATCTATATTTCTTTTTTATTCCATTAAGTTTGAAGTTGAACATAAACAGTAAAATAAAGACTAGCCAAATTGGTTTTGCACATTTAAGATATATTACCGATACTTTATTTTTCATTCTTGAATAATTGAGCACATGACCCACTGTATAATTTGGGTTTTGTTTGAACATTAATTGCTGTAATCATGAAGATTACTATTAAAAGCACACAGAGCAGATTTGTGCACAGCAGAAAAGTGACTTTAACCAGAGCTCCACCCTAACAACTTATCTTATTAGGAACATAGTTTAAATATTTAAAGAAGGATGTCATGTCGATTCATTGGTGAGTTTGGACACCTGTCTCAGGCATCAGTGGTAAATAGCACAGAGCTATCCGAATGGTTAGCAAATACTCTTGCTTGAAGTATCTAGCACACAAAAAGAAGCTATTTCAGCTAAGGATCCCCAATAAAGTTTTACAAACCCTTCTTTAGGCTTTCTTTTCCTGCTATAGTAAATAACTGTTTGGTTTTCCTCATTTGTGTTTTTATGGAGCTTTCTTCATCTGTGCTTCATATATGCTTTCTTTGAAACTGTTAAAACTAAATGTAATTTTCAATTATAGAATGCTGCCTGGGAAACATTGTCTTGTATGTTAAAGTGTACTTTGTTCCAAAATACTTAATTTCCTTTACCATTAGAAATCAAAGACAGAACACAGCATAGGGCAATTTGGAAATTGTCACATTAATTAAAACAGAAAAGTTAATATATTTCACAATGGACAACTGACCATGAACATCCAACTAACTGCTACACAATTATTTAACAACTGTCCTCAGAAAAGAATTACTACATTTATGACCACTAATTGAATGATCATTGGCACTATACATTTATTTATTTAGAAATCATGTATTTTTATTTAGAAATTTATTTTGAAATTATATACTCTTTAATTTAGAAAGCCAAAAATAATGGTCACAATTAGAAAAGATCAGCATATGTAGGTGGCATCAAAGTTCACAGCCACTGTTTCACAAATCACCTTAACACACCGGATTCACAGCTAAGGGTAAGCCTCTCTTTGGTTCATAAGGTGTTGTCCTGGAAACCATTTTGATGCAGTCGATAATAGGGCAGACACTGAGACACAGAGTACAGCCTGTACAAGTGTCAGTAACGGTGGGCAGGTGGGTTTCTGGATCAAATTGTATAGCCTGCAAACAGAAATAAAGAGCATTGCTGTCACTGACAACAAAGGTCAAGAATGCCCTCATCTAAGCGTCAACGTTTTCTCTACTGTGGTAGAGCTGCACTTCCAGACAACTACGCCCAGCACTGCGGTGCAACTATAGCAACAGTTGAGCTGCCAGAGTGGAGGGGAAGAAACAAAGAGAGAGAGAGAAGGAGAGAGGGAGAAGAAATCCTCGTAAATTAGAAACACAATGTTTAAAATTCCTTAGAGGGTATTTTTCTTCATTGTGTGAGGAAAATATTTCATAACATAATAATTCTCTAGTTTTCTTTGTTCCAAGCAGAGCTCAGGTCTTTCCAGCCTTATTAGGATGGGTTGTTTCCCACCGGAGGACGATGGAGGTGCTTTCCCACGTCCTCCTCCTCCTCCTCACACTCCTTGTTCTCAACAGTGGAAAAGTGTCACCGTCAGATGGGGCAAGGAATGCACTAGTTTGGATTTCTAATAATGCATATCGTTTTTAGAAGAAAGGAGTCGAAAAAAATTGCTTTAAGAGCGGGTTTTGACTTGTGAGGATTTCCACGCCAATTTGAGGCGTTGTCCCACCAGGCAGTGGAAAAAGCATTGAACGCTGAGCCAGGACACCTTGCTTCCTGGCCCGGCCCTGACATTACTCAGCTGTGAGAACCAGAGGGAGGTCTTTAGCGTTGAAGCTGCTCTGACTTTTGTTCTCAAAACAAAAATATAATTCTTGATAATTTCTTCTTCTTTTTTTATTGACATGAAGCAAATTATAAGAAGCAATAAAAATACCTAGTGTGAAATTTAGGATTGAGATTTTCCTTAAGAAATATTTCCTGAAGAAATATTTCTTTTGAATAATTATTTGTCTGTTAAAGAGGAATATTTCAAGAGTGGGAATAATGAAATGGGTGATCATTAAGGAAACACTTATATGACATTTGAACAAGAACTGCAGCTATAACAAACATTAAGAGAATCTGTCCACATAAGTAGCTGTCATGTTTAGTAAACAACACCTCAGATAGCTATTTGGATGGGTAAAAACTATTTCCATTCCTCCGGCATCCTTTTGTAAATAGAAATCCAATGAAATGATTGAATAAAATTAAAGCAATACTTATGTCTTAGAAATCTTATACTTGGAAAATTTGCAAAACAACTTAGCATTCAGTTGAACACTTTGATTTTCTATTTTTTTTTTAAGATAAAAGAATCAAATACTTTCCAAAATTTTTAAATGAATTATTATGATATTTTTCTCACTAATAAATCATATTACTAAAGTTGTACCAAGGCTAGAATTCCAAGGTGGGAGTCATAACTTCTAAGATTCAGGATATTACGACCCTAATGATACTTTGATTTTAGTTATAGGACCTCTTGACTTATCTTTGATTGACTAATTAGAGGAAAGATAAGACTAAAGTGAATATAATATGATTATCATTTCAAAATAACTGTTAGAAATCCTTTTTAGCTAGGAAGAAAAAGACGATGAATTGGATAGAAATTGAGTTTCAAATTAACTCAGGAGAAAGAGTTTTTTTTTAATTAAAATATGTTCTTAATATTGCTATTAGGTGGTCACAGAGTATGCAGAATCCCACCATGAGCAACATGGGGCATATCCCCAGGTCAAATAAGGTAAACGAACTTCAATTTTTTAGATGGGGCATTTTATTTATTCAGAAAATGCCATTGATCATTTCTTAAAGGGGCTTATTTTGACTTTACTACTTCTTTATGAGTAATAAGTTTAATTAATGAAAATAATATTTTTCTACAGTTTTTGGCAATTTTAATGTGAACTTCTATTTTGTTTTCCATACCGGGGAGTCTGTACTGGGGGTGGGGGACACAACTCTTACTTCCACAATAAACCAGGCCTTTGAGGAAAACTAATATTTAAAGGCATCATTTACGATGAGCATACGATCATGTTTTCATTCGTTTCTAAAATTCAACCAGTTCAAGGTCGTAGTCAGTCAAAGTAATAAAAACAGCAGGTTATAAATACAGAGGAGATAACTGAAGAAGCAAATTAAAAGTCTGTTTAATGCTTTCACAAAGAGAAATTCATAGAATGTGTTTTCAAGATAGCCCACCCTGAAGAGAACCGAGTCCCCACTTTGTCCTTCTTGCCCTGTGAGGGCCCTTAGCAGCTAAAGGGTGAGGAGCTATAGGAAGAATCAATGGATCATTTCATGAGGAGGAATACTCTGGCTTTGCCAGATATAAAGGCCTTTCTGGGACCAACTTGTACAACTAGTTGGTGGGAAAATGCTTTTCCTTTTTTTTCTGGAGAAGAAGCCCAATAAATATTGAATGGAAGAGATTCTCTTTTGGCAGAAAGAATCCAGTTCTTTCAGGGTAAGAAACTGTAGTTCTTTTCCTTTTCCTCTGTGTTAAAGCAAAATGCTTTCCTAATGTTCATAAAAACGTAGCCCTGGTTGCCTAATGGTTAAGCACTCGGCTGCTAACCAAAAGGTTAATGGTTTGAACCCACCCAGTGGCTCTGCGGGAGAAAGACCTCGTGATCTGCTTCCGTGAAAATTACAGCCAAGAAAACCCTATGGGCAGTTCTGTTCTGTCACATGGGGTTGCTATGAGTCAAAAATCAACTTGACAATATTTAACAACAATTGTGTACCTTTGTCTTTTAGGTTGGATTTCTACATACAATTTTATGGGCGATGAAATGATATTAATAATAAGATTGCACATGGAACAATGGCATAGTTACAGCTTTCCTAAAAACAAACAACAAACGAAAAACATACCATGCTATGAGGGTGAGAAGACAGAAGGATATGCTACTGTTGAAGAGAAGTTTTTGACACATCTGTTTTATATCATACACTTAGCAACACTAGATGCGTTCTGCCACAAAAGCCAGAAACATGCCTCACGGAGTCTTTCTGCTAATTACAGCAGGATTCCTACCTGGTAGCCAGAGTCATTGCAGGTCATGTAGCATTTACCACAGTTGATACACATTTCTTCATCGATCAGGGCCACAACTTGCTCTACGGTGCTAAGTTCACCAAATGTTCCAAGGTACTTCAGCGCTTTTCCAATTACATCCTAAAGAGAGACATTGAATTTCTTAGAGTTTTTATTTTAAGACATTTCCATATAATAATTAATGTCAGCACAAATTTCCCTGTTTTTAGATAATGTTGCATTATGTTAACTTAGGAAGCTTTGGATATTATACTTCACGTAGATATGCTTTTCATGATAATTACAGCTAGATATTTCTCGCTTCCGAAAGATGGGCAATATATATACCTAGCTTAGAAACACAAAACCTAAGTAACAGCAATCAAGAGAATTTGCTACTGGATAATCTAAAAACAGTGTTTCTGTGGAGCAGGAGAAAGAAATGACATGCTTCAGTTGTGACTTTTTCACAGTTCTGGACCTTGAAGGATCAAAAAGTAATGAAAAGCAACAAAGGGTAATAACACTTAGACAACTTTAGAGTGCTAGGAATGAGGGAAAAAATTGTGATGCTCTGTATTTATATCACTGCATTTGGTATCTAGACTTCGTGTAGAAATGAAGAATATATTTCATTATTAAAACATTTTAATTTATGCTAATTAATCAAGTTGACCTAATAGTTAAATTAGACGCTCTTTTACTTTTTAAAAAGTAGAATTTTCATTTACCACTGAAGATTTTTTTCATGTGGTTACACATTGCTTTGTTCTTCATATTAATTGAAAATGTGCTTAGTATGTGAAGCACAGGCGATGTTTCATCAACAATAAGAAACACTTTGTTTTGTAAAACAAAACAGAAGAATGTAACAATGTTTGCCAAATTCGTATGCTGTCAAGATGGTCTGCTTTTGTTTTTAATTTTTTAAAAAGGAATTCTTTGTCTGAATTCAAGGTCCGTATTCAAGGAGGTTTGACTCTGACCTAATACCACGTTTCTATATTCTCTTTGGTATTTTATTTTCTGCTCTTTTTCTGACCTTGACTATCCCTCTTTACTCCATTTTTTTCTATTTGAGCCCTAAACGACAATACACTTATTGACCACAAGCTTTCAAACTGAAAAGAAGTTTACATTATTGTATACAGTGCATTTGTGCATTTCTCAGAGGGTAAGATGAGAGAAAAGTTTATACTGTCTTCACTATTTTCAATGTGCTAAAGGTATAATTTCAACTGTACTTCAGTCTGTTTGGGGTGGGCACTTGATGTCCAAATCAATATCTTCATCCTGAATTGCCCTCACAAACTCAAGACATTGGTACCTCAAATTCATCACAGATTGAATTTATCATCATCAACACAAAACTGGCTCTTCCTTCTGATTTCCTGAGTTGTGTGAACAGCATTAGGATTTTCTGATCACTGAGGCTTAAAATTCCAGAGTCATGTTTCACTCCAACTTTTCTCTGCTCCAATATCTCTATCAAGTCTTCTGAGTTTAGCATCTGCAATATCTTTTGAATCCTTTTTCCAGGTCTACCACCATCTTTAACAATGATCAATTTATTTCCCATTACTTTTCATGCAGCTGCAAGGGCCTACTTGATGTCTCATCTTCGTATCATTCTTCCTTTCCCAGTCTACCCTATAAAATGTTGACATCTTAATCTAGACACAAAGATACAGGCTAAATTTCCTGCTAACCTGACTCAAAAATCTATTGAACTAAGTACAGTCTCACCAGGCTGGCACTTGTTTTCCTACCAATACGTTTTCAAATCAATTTTATTGCTTATTTCCAATCACCTTGTACGTTAGCTACATGGGACTCATGTTCCACATTAAATACACTTTAAATGACTTCTTGGGGCCTAATTTTATGTTGCGTCCTCTGTCTGGAATGCCCTTCCTTCATATCTCCACTTAAAAAAAATTCTCTACATTCTTCAAAGACATCTCAGTTACCTGAATTACCCCTCCCCACCCCCTTTCTTTCTTTCTTTTGATGGCTGTCTTAGTCAGCTAGTGCTAATATAACAGAAATACCTCAAGTGGATCACTTTAACAAAGAGAACTTTATTCTCTCTCAGTCCAGTAGGCTACAAGTCCGAATTCAGGGTGCCAGCTTGAGGGGAAGGCTTTCTCTCTGTGTCGGCTCTGAAGGAAGGTCTTTGTCATCAGTCTTCCCTTGGTCTGGGAACATCTCAGTGCAGGAACCTCAGGTCCAAAGGACACACTCTGCTCTGGGCACTGCTTTCTTGGTAGTATGAGATCCCCATGTCTCTCTGCTTACTTCTCTCCTTTATATCTCAAAAGAAATTGGCCTAAAAAACTATTTAATCTTGTAGACCTTATCAGTACAACTGCCACTAAGCCATCTTATTACATACTAGTGATAGGATTTACAACACATAGGGAAATCACACCAGATGACAAAATGGCAGACTATCATCCAATACTGGGAATCATGACCTAGCTAAGTTGACAGATACTTTTGGGGGACACAGTTCAATCCATGACAATGGCCAAAAGCATTTTGTTTGCATCTATTTTGTGAAACTAATAATAACAGATAACTTTTAAGTACTTACTATATATCAGGCCACTGCTATTTTTTAAAACATCTTGTCATTTAAACATCACCCAGTTTATAGATGATGATATGACTGTGACTCAAGGTATAAAATAAGTAAATGATAAAACAGGCATTCAGACCAGTGCAGCCTGACTTCAAATACTATGATCAAAAGCACTCTACTATGCTGACTCATTTGTTATCTCTCTATTTAGTAAATTCTACTTTATGTTACCAATATTTTCTATACTTGGCTTCATATGTTGCAGTCTCTTACTAAGTTTTATTTATCTTTGTATATTATAGGGATGTACTTCACTCCTGTAGATAACTGAAACATTACAGGTGTTGAAATATTTGTCAGAATAAATATATCTTTCATATATCTACACACTACAGATACAGCATAATATTAGGCACATAGTTGAATGGGACACTTGCTACTTGTTGATTGAGCATTTCTAGCTAATAATATGAGATTCAGAGATGGAGTTGAGCACTTTTTAAAAATGTGAAACAGTGATAATCAAAATATCTGAATGAGTTTGATATTCTCTAATAATATTTTAACACATTAAATACATGAGATTGCTATCTGTCTATAAAAGGCTATTTATATGTGATAGAAAATCATTTTTTCAATCCAGTAAATAAATCACTCAAAAGAGTTGTTGCACAGAATCAGTCATAGACTGAATGAAATCATCAGCCAATATTCAAAAGATGATTAAACAGGAAATTCCCTGATCAGCCACCAAGCTCATATGACTAACTCAAAAGAAATGTTTATCTCTAAGAAATTTTATTGTATGAAGCAAATTCACATTCTGTCTGAGTACATTAAATATGCCTTTTGCTCTATATTGGAGATTAGCTGTTGCCTTTTATTAGAACAGCATAATTTAATGTGAAACTAAATAAAACAAGATGCTTAGAGCCTTTAGAAGTTATTAGCACATGGTGTTAAAAAGTCTCCCCTCGTTCACCACAGTTCTTTAAAAAAATTTATTTTTTTAATCTGGAAAAGGATAAAAGAATGAGAACTTTTAAAAATTATTTTGGGAAAGAATATCAAAGAAAAATAATTATCATTCTATGTAAATGAAAATGTGGACATTTGTTAAAAACCTAAAACCTCCAGGTAGTGTTGACAGCTTATGAATACTCTTGAGAACACATCCTGGAACTTAAAGTAGCTGAAAGATGCGTAGAAACCGTAAAACACATATGGCTACACATCTTGGGCACACATCTGTGGAGATTAAGGGAAGCTACATTCATTATTCCAAGAAGGCTGTGGATATACGCGGTCAAAAAATCTGCTGCAGCCATCCTGATTAGTGGAAATGCTTATGTGTAAGTGTGTGTGTGTGTGTGTGGAGAAAACTGTGCTAAATTCTTTAAATTATAGATTATATATCTGATTTAAATAAAAGTCTTTACCAAATTGTTGTACAGGGCTACAAAATTCTGAATCCCATCTTTGTCATAGATTACATGTTTGGGATAATCGAAAGTATTTTTTAAAGAGAGATCTGTCAATATTTCTGGCTGATATTAAAAGTTTAGGGCCAAAGAGTGAGGAAATAGAGAATCCCAATCTCATCACTGATGCATCCATACTCAATTTATTATGCTTAATATGAATATGTTAGTTTTTTTTACAGCTAATTGAAGTATTTTCAAATTGTAACAGTTATCTAGTGTGTTAACTTCCTCTTTCCAATTTCCAGTCTTCCACACACTTGATTAATATACTTTCTACAATTCCTGTAAATACAAAAAAAAAAAAAAAAAAAAAAAAAAAAAAAAAACACCCAAACCCATTGCCGTCAAGTCAATTCCAACTCATAGCGACCCTATAGGACAGAGTAGAACTGCCCCATAGGGTTTCCAAGGAGCTGCTGGTAGATTCAAACTGCTGACCTTTCGGTTAGCAGCTGAGCTCTTAACCACCTCGCTACCAGGGCCCCTCCCTGTAAATAAGTGCTGTTTAATGGCCGGGACCAAGGACAGCAGCAGTGGGAAATATTTGAATTACTTGAGTGTGGCTGTTCAATCTCCTTATTTGTACCATTATCAATATTACATGTTCTTATCTTATTACATTATGTTCACTACTTGCCTAATAAACCTATCAAAATAGGACATGAGTTAATTTGGTTTGTTTTCTTTGAATTTATGTTGACTTTTAATAACGTCTTCCTTTACTAAGTGCTCCCAAGTCAAAAGTTTAATGATCTTTGCAGAATAGCAAAAGGATTAGGTCTCCAGCTTCTGATCTGCTTCTATTTTCCCCCCTCCCTCTATCACATCCACCTTATCCTTCTCTAAAGAACCAGGGGCAACATTTATGTGTTCAATATTATGGCAAATCAATCTTATATAAAAATACTTTCAAAAATATAGCACGCAACATATTCTTGATATTCTACAAAATGCCCTCTGAGCTAGGAAGCAGGGAGAAGGACTACATGCCTAGAAAGGGAGGTCTTGAGTTTAAATTCAGTGGAACTCTGATAGCAAGACTCAGCTTGTGTATGCTGAGATGGGAGTGGAGAGACAAACCATGATCCAGGAAATGCAAAGCAGATTGGGAGGAGGGGGTTAGAGCAGCAAGTAAATCAAAAGACAGGAAAGAAGCAAATGAGAATCTAGGAATTGAAGTGGGTGAGGGAGAGTGGGATGGGAGGGGGAGGGAGGGGAGCTTATTAGTGAAAGAGAAGGACAGATGGATGAGGTTTAGACATGACCAAGGTTAGTTCAGTACAGATCTGTGGCCCAGATGACTGTATTCTTTTTATGTGGGGCAGGCTCAGCAGCAAATTCTTGCCAGAAGCCTTGGATTTAAATTCGTTTAAAGATGCTAAGTGTCTTTTTACCATATCATTATCTATCTTAAGCTTCAACTCTCAAATATGTTTTTCCTACCTTTTTCAGTTTTAAGAGCATTCTCTATGGGGATGATAGAATTATAATAGGAATGGAATAGTTCTTCTTTCTAATTGTAATTTAACAGTACACCATCTGCTGTAAGTAGTAGGTATATTTTTTTCTTTTTACTTTTAACTGACAAAAATACATTTCCATTTTTCTTAATATTTTCTCCAAATTCAGATCATTTGAGGCTTTGGCACTCCTGACCCATCCATAAATCTTGATGCCACTCTTTTGTGTTCATCTTTACTAATGTGATCTGCCTTTTCTCATATAACTGCTAAATACAGAGTTATCTAAATGCTTAATCCTTTTCTTCCTCCTTGGGATACTTAGTAATTATATCATTAAGTTTCTATCTAAAAGCTTCTCATTCTTTTTGATCCATCTATGTGTTAAAGAGTCTCTAACTATGGACTTGTATCTATTGTTTTCTCTGAACTTTCTGAAATTAGATTTACTAAAGGAGGGATACTTGCATATCTAAGCTCAGACTTCCTTTCCTTGGCCTAAGGAATTCTAAGTTGAAGTAGGATGGTTACTTTCCATCAAGATTCCTTTAGCTTCCTTTTTCCCCCAACAGATTTTTATAAGAAGCCAGAAATAAGCCAAGGGCAGAAAGTCCCCTCATCGCTTCTCTTTCCTTTGTGAGATTAAATTTCCACAAGGCAATTCAACAATTTTTCAGACATTTTGCCCTTAGTGGAGTGGGATTTTCATCTGAAGTCTGTAAAGGCTTACGTCGCTCCTCTATCTTGCCTGTCCAGATTAACCATCAGGTTACGAGGTCTCTGATGTAGTCCTTCTGATAACATTTCTGGTTTTCTTTCAATCCACTCGCATGCAGCTGCTTCCTCCACGCAACACCCTCAGGTTTGCGGATTTCCATTCAAGTGTATATCTTTTTGACATATACTGCTCCTCCCCAACCCTCTGATTACAACTATTTATTCCAAACA
Organism: Dugong dugon; assembly: GCA_030035585.1. Taxonomy (NCBI): domain Eukaryota; kingdom Metazoa; phylum Chordata; class Mammalia; order Sirenia; family Dugongidae; genus Dugong; species Dugong dugon. The sequence continues at coordinate 133,856,175 of CM057462.1, forward strand.
AGATATACCTTTCCATTGCCATATTCTACTCACATCTCAACAAAACCCCATAGGACATAAGAGATTATGTTTACAAAATTCTGCTCTTTTTTTTAAAGTTCAGTTTGATAATTATTTATCTGCAATTTGTTGGTATATAGACAACTGCGACTATTAATGCCCCCAGCCCATTTCTCTGGCATCTACTGAAAATGGCTGGGCAAGTCCTCCACTATTTTTCTTTCTGTGCCATCACTTCTATGCTTCATAGTATCTAATATGGGTTTACAGTTTTGTCTGAGTACTTTTCTCCTTCCTCTCACAATTCAGTTGAAATAATAAACCACTCTATCAGGCTGACTGGTCTCCTGCCAACACCGTCTTGCCAGTCTTATGAGATGCAGTCCATCTTTTACTCGAAGCAGCAGGAAGAAAAGATGAAAACGTCACTAACACAAACCCAAGTCCATTGCTGTTGAGTTGATTCCAACTCATAGCGACCCTATAGGACAGAATAGAACTGTCCCATAGGGTTTCCAAGGCTGTAAATCTTCAAAGAAGCAGACTGCCGCATCTTTCTCCCACGGAACGGCTGGTTGGTTTGAACTGCTGACCTTTCAGTTAGCAGCTGAGTGCTTAACAACTGCACCACCAGGGCTCATTGAAAACATCACTAGTGCCCCTAAACCACTCATTTTTCTACCCAGAAATTCCAAGATGTTAGAGATACATTCCAGGCTTCATAAAGAGAATGAAAATTCATTCTCATATCAACAGAAGTGGGCAGCGCTCAGTAGACTTTATAAGTCTTGGCAGACACAAGTCTCTGTTATATGCTGCCTGGGAATAAAGCACGTTTTTCATTTAGCCAGGCCAAATGCACACGCTGTCACTTCAGTTCTCCACAGCAAGGGGACAAAACTATCTCCTCCTGAAGGTGGCTCCTGGTGTCTTTTCTCTATCAGGAACTTCTTCAGAATGTCCTGGTTCATCTTTTAGAAGGAGACCTGCATACTTACTGCAGGGACCAGGTCTCTTTTTGTTTATCTTATTCTTCCCTTTCAGACTTCCGGCACTGTTTATGATTGCCTTCTTCATCCTTCAGAATTCTTTTCTTTCTGATTCCTTCACATAATTGGAGCTTCAAAATATTCCAGTATGCATTGTAAGTGCTATGCCATTACTAAATTGAAATCAATATGTGGGAGTGATAAAGAGGCACTCGACTGGATGCCAGCTGTCACCGTGGTCCCTGCACTATTCCCTGGCATAGGATTGAGATATCCTGCATTCTCTAGCTTCCAAGAAGACAAGGAGAAGCTGGATAGCATGTTGGCTCACAAAGACTTCTGGTTTTCAAGGACTCTGTAGTCATAGCGTAATACTGGGAATGCTAACCACTCCTGAATGCTGGAGCCCTGGTGGCGCAGTGGTTAACAGCTTGGATGGTAAACAAAAGGTAGGCAGTTCAAATCCACCAGCCACTACTTGAAAGCTCTATGGGGTAGTTCTAGTCTGTCCTATAGGGTCACTATGAGTCAGAATCACCTTGACGGCAACAGGTTTGGTTCTTGAATGCTCTAGCTGAAATTCTTAGCAATTCAAACAATACGTACCCTTTTACACCTCTTGTTAAATTAAGATTTATAAAAAAAATTGAAATTATAGCACTTTTGCCTTTCAGTTCTCTTCTTTTTCTGAAGCAGTATTGAACAAACGAATAAGTTTAACATGAAGTTTATCACTTTGACGCCACTCTGATAGAATCGGGGATTGCGTATTGAATTTAAGGTCCTATGGTTGCATGCTATTCCAGGTATGCTTGAACTTCATGCTTTGCAAAGTTGTTGTTGTTGTGTATCATCAAATAAGTTTTGATTTATAGTGACCCTATGTACAACAGAATGAAACATTGCCCGGTCCTGCGCTATCCTCACGATCCTTGTTATGCTTGAGCCCATTGTTGCAGCCACTGTGTCAATCCATCTTGTTGAGGGTCTTCCTCTTTTTCGATGACCCTCTACTTTACCAAGCATGATGTCCTTCTCCAGGGACTCATCCCTCCTAATAACATGTCCAAAGTATGTGAGACAAAATCTCACCATCCTTGCTTCTAAGGAGCATTCTGGCTGTACTTCTTCCAAGACAGACTTGTTCGTTCTTCTGGCAATCCATGGTACACTCAATATTCTTCACCAGCACCATATTTCAAAGTCATCAATTCTTCTTCGGTCTTCCTTGTTCATTGTCCATCTTTTGCATGCATATGAGATGATTGCAAACACCATGGCTTGGGTCAGGCACACCTTAGTCCTTAAAGTGACATCTTTGCTTTTTAACACTTGTAGCAGATTTGCCCAATGCAAAAAGTTTGATTCCTTGACTGTTGCTTCCATGGGCATTGATTGTGGATCCAAGTAAAATGAAATCCTTGACAACTTCAATCTTTTCTTTTTTATTTTTTCTCCCTTTTCTCAGTGAGAGACAGCAGAGGACACCGCTTAAAGGCCCAGGTTCTGGAGTCAGAGTTTAGAATCAAATATTGGCTTAGATACTTTCCTAGCTGTGTGACCTTGGGCAAGTTATTTAATCTCTCTGTTTGTCAATTTATTAATCAATAAAATAGGAATAATTGGAGTATCTTATAGGGTTATTGTGCAGATTACATGAGTTAATTCACAAGCACATAGAATAGTGCCTGGAACCCTGGCACCTCGTGAGTACTTGATAAATATTAGCTTTTATTATTAATTCTCTGCTTAATTAACACTAATTTATTAAACTCCATTTTAAATATCACCATCTCCGTGAAGTGTTCCATAATTACTCGAGGCAGAACTAATCCCTTTCACTCCTGTGTTCCCAAAGCATTTTGTACATATTTGATTGAACTGTAAATAATTTCTAACACGTGTCTCTTTCCCCTGCTAGACTATGAGCTCCATAAGGATAGATTTCTTCCCTTCTTTCTTTCTTTTTTAATTCATGATATATGCCTAGTTTCTAGCACAATTTCTGGATTGCAGTGAGTGCATAATAAATATATATGAGCACTACAACTCCATCGAGATTGCAAGAATCCCTGAGCCTTGGACCATGTCTTGTATGTCTTTGGAATCTCCCACAGTCCTTAACACACTGCTGTTCACATAGCAAATACTCTATAATACTTGCTAATTGACTGATATCGAAACTGCCTACTTCTGAAGCCATAGACCATTAAATCATATTTGAGGCATCTGAAAGGGAAAAAAGAACAAAAGATGAGATCTATTGAGCATGGCCTGCTTAGAAATAATATTGTCACATTCATACCCAGGGAAGATGTGGTAGATTAGAAACTTGAATGCATCACTGAAAAACCTGTTTAAACACGAGGGGCTTAGTTAAGTTTGTGGGGCACTAGGGCTCTTTTTATAGCAGATGGGGAATAATATACTGTGCTAGCAGAGAGGATAAACAGAGCAGCGTCATGGAGTTTAAACTATTGAACAGAGGGATCCATAAAGAGGCCAGCAGAGAGGAGGGAAGAAACAAGCTAAAATAAACAGATGGGTGGACATGGAAAATATTAAGCATGAAAACAGATAACCCAGGCCCTCCAGGAAAAAGGGAAAGAGGAAAAATGGTATGTCAGGAACAGAAGAAACTCTGTAGGGAAAATCACAAAAGTAATAAAGAAGCAGCAGAGAGACGTACATAGCATGCCTGGGTATGTGTGCTAGGGGGAGAAAAAAAAGAGGGCGAGATATAATCCCGGATGCACATGCAGAGAGAAAATGACTCTTAAAGGGAACGTAGCTGTTTAATTCAATGGTGACTGAACAGCCACACAGCCAGATTATCCAGATGGGGTCTGAAATAATGGGCAAAAGGGCAGGGGACTCATTATGAAAATGACAATAACTGTGGCTCTTTACATCTGAATAGAACTGCGCTGCATACAACACTTTTGCACACATCATTTCATTTAAAACAATAGAATTGGGGCCTTTCTGACATTATCTAGTATTTATTCTCTCTCCTGCCAATTTCTCTTCTGGATTGTTACAATAGCCTTCTAACTGGTCTCTCTGCTTCTGCCCTTGCCCCTCTAGGGTCTTGTATCAACAGCACAGCCAGAATGATCCTTTAAAAAATTAAGTCAGATCATGTCACCCTTCCTTACAAAAAGCCTTCCATGGTTTCCCGACTGGGACTTTCTCATCTCAGAGTCTTTGCACTTTCTGTTCCCTCTGAACGGAAGGTCTTCCCCTAAATAGCCACATTATTCATTCCCTCCCTTTTTTAGGTGTTTACTCAAATGCCATTTAATCAGGCAGGTTTTCCCTGACCAGCCTCTCTAGCAATTCCTATTCTCCTAACCTTGCTTTATTTTCTCCATAATACTTGTCACGATCTGACGTATTATGTATGTGTTTATTGTCTGTTTCTCCCTGCTAAAATGTAAGCTCCTAAAGAGCTGGAATTTTGTTTTGTTCACTACTGAATCACTAGTGACTGTAACAATTAGAACACTGTGGGTGTTCATTAATAGTTGTTGAGTGAATGAATGAAGACATGGATGTATGGATGAACACGACAATTGTTGCCAACTGGAGGTTCAGAATGTCACTGGTTAGATGTGAAAGACAAAATGAAATGATACAAGATGTGCTGCCAAAATGATGGGTGCTTTCTGACTCTCTGGGACACCTCCTCATTTGTAAGATTTCTGCCTGTTTCAGTTTCCCAACACCATCATTTTTTTCTGGTTCTTCTCCTATTTCCTTGATTATTTCTTCTCATTTGCTTTCCCAGAACTTACTCTATCATAGAGTATTAGGTTAAGAGAAATAAGAAAATACATGTGAAGCTTCTATTTTGTGTCTGGCATACAGTAGGCAGTCAAAAACATCTGTTCTCTTTCCTTTATATCTTCCAGCACTTCCCTTGGGTCAATCGATTTCAGTATGCTCAAATCTAAAATTTTTTAAATCTCATACCAAAAATAAATAAATAAAACCCATCAAACTAAAAAAACAATAAGAATAAAACCCTGATTCAGTCTTTCTCACTTTATCTCAGTTAGATGATCAAAAATCGAATCAGCTCAGTCTCTTTGTTCTCAACTCCTCACTATCCCTTGTCCCTCAATATAAAATGAGAACTGTTAAGTCTTGGAGATAAAACTAACAAGACTTTATCAATTTCATCTCTGACTCTTTCTCTATCACCATGGCTACTCCCCAAGTCTAGTACTTCAGTACGGCTCACCTGAAGCATTCCTTCTTCCCTTTACCTTTCTAATCCCTACCTAGTCTAGGTTGTTTGTTGTTGTTAGCTTCCTTGGAGTTACCCCCAACTCACAGTCCTGTTCCATCCCCATTATCTGTTGCAGATTAGATCATTGTGATCCATAGGGTGTTCAATGGCTGATTTTTGGAAGTAGATCCCAGGCCTTTCTTCCTAGTCCATCTTAGTCTAAAAGCTTCGCTGAAACCTGTTCAGCACCACAGCAACACACAAGCCTTCAATGACAGATGGGTAGTGGCTGTGCATGAGGTGCATTGGCTGGGAATTGAACCTGGGTCTCCTGCATGGAAAGTGAGAATTCTACCACTAAATCACCAATGCCCCTACCTAGTCCATGTTGTTTTTGTTTTTGTTGTGTGTTGGCAAGTCGACTCTGACTCATGGTACTCCTTAAATGTCACTTCCTAGGGAGGCCTTCCTTGGTGTCTTCAATCTAAATTAGGCATCACTGTGAAAGAGTCTTCATACATCCTGTATTTTTTCTATTAACTCACATCATATATACAATTTTATAATTATTAGTGTAATCCCTTTATAATACCTGCCACTCGCTATATTCTGTATGCTTTATGAGGACAGAGGCTGTGCCTGTTCTATTGATTGTACTATATAGGTAGATACAATGAGTCCTGGTAGCTCAATGGTTAAGCACTTGGCTGCTAACTGAAAGTTTGGTGGCTTGAGCTCACCCAGTGGCTCCACAGGAGAAAGAGCTAGTGATCTGTTTCCGTAAAGATTACAGCAAAGAAAACCCTATGGAGCAGTTCTACTCTGTCACATGGGGTCTCTATGAGTCGAAAACCAACTCCACACCACCTAACGACAACAACAATGTAGATAGATACACATTGGTTACCTCATGCTAGCAATAAAGATTTCCTGGAAAATAAGTGGGCTCCTTCAAATCCTCTAGAGCTTTATGAACTCCTAATTTCATACTTAATTTCATGTTATTGGATAAAATGAAAATGGACAGCCACCTTAACCTCTTATCTCTGTCAGTTTGTCCGTTCCTCCTTAATAAAAGTAGGTAACACTTACTTAGGATTTACTTGGTTCAGACACTGTGTAAAAGCACTTTCTCTAATAATGTTTTTATTATTTCCAGTTTACAGATTAGTTAACTGAGGCAAGTATACACAGTTACTAAATGGCAGTGCCATAATTTGAATCCAGGCAGTGTGATAGAGTGATCACATGCTTAATCCAGGACGCTCTTCTCTTATTACTGTAATCTGCTAAAATTTTACCAACTTTGTTATGTGTTGTGGTAAAGGAAATAACTTTTAAATTTAATTTTCACTTATATTTTTAACTCAATTTATCTGAAATTTTAAATCCAATTTTATTTAGATAAGACTTTTTTATGGTCACTTTCTTTAAACATTGCTACTAATTAAAATGACACTGGTAAGTCCAAAATCAACTTCATTAAGTGCATATAGCAAGTATTAGGTAGAAAATCATAAGAGGTGTCCCTCCTCTTATCCAAGATGATTTTATGTATGGTCTGGACTCCAATTCTTTCCTATTTGCTGTCTTAGTCATCTAGTGCTGCTATAACAGAAATACCGTAAGTGGATGGCTTTAACAAAGAGAAATTTATTTCTTCACAGTAAAGTAGGCTAAACGTTCAAATTTAGGGTGTCAACTCCAGGGGAAGGCTTTCTCTCTTTGTCGGCCTTCTTCTCACCAGTGTTCCCCCAGACTAGGAGCTTTTCCACGCAGGGACCCCAGGTCGAAAGGACATGCTTTGCTCCCGGCACTGCTTTCTTGGTGGTATGAGGTCCCCCTGTCTCTCTGCTCACTTCTCCCTTTTATATCTCAAGAGATTGCCCCAGGATACAATCTAATCCTGTAGATTGAGTCCTGCCTTACTAACACAACTGTCACCCATCCTCCCTCATTAACATCATAGAGGCAGGATTTACAACATACAGGAAAATCACACAATACCAGGAATTATGGTCCAGCCAAATTGATACACACATTTTTTGGGGGGGACATAATTCAATCCATGACATTCTACCCTTTGGCCCCCAAAAATCATATCCTTGCAACATGGAAAACATATTCAGCCCATCATAACATAGCAAAACTCTTAACTCCAAGTCCAAAATCCAAAAATTCCTCTTCATCTGTGAAATCTAGAATACAAGTTATCTGCTTCCAAAGATACAATGGCAGAACAGGCACAAGCTAGACATTTCCATTACAAATGGGAGAAATTGCAGGGAAAGAAGGGATAACAGGTACCGAGCAAGTCAGCAGAACACATCACATTAGCCCTCGAGGCTTTGAAAATAATCTTCTGTCCTCTGAGACAATTTAGACAATGGCTCTGCCCTTCAGACTCTAGGTATTGGCCACACTCTCCAGATTCTGAGTGGAGGCTCCTCGGCCCTGGGCTTCAGCTCCGCCTTCCAGACCCACTGGGACAGCAACTCTGCTCCAACGGCTTTAGGCACACCATTCTCCTGGTCCATCTGAGTGGCAACTCCACCCTTAGAAACACCAGAGGCCATGGCTCAACCCTTAGAAACCCCTGAGGTCATGGCCATACCTTTTGAGACTAAGGCAGCTCAGCTTCTTGTGTCCCTTGTCTCTTCAGCCTCTGTTTCTGTTTCTTGTGGCCTCTTGGCCCTCAGGCCTCATGCCCATGTCTGCCCTGCTGGGGCAAGTGTTCCAAAGCTCGGTAGCTCCACCAATAAGTGCCCGGAGGCACCCTACTCCACCAGGAAGCCTCCTGCGCATAGGCACTCAGCTCCCTCGATCCGTGGGTCGGCAAGCTTAGCTCTGCTGATAAGTACCTGGAGGCACCACACTCTGCCAGGAAGCCTCCTGCGCACAGGCACTCAGCTCTCTCTCTCTGTGGGTCAGCTCCATTGCCATCTCACACTGGTCTCCTGGTTCTGCTGCTGTTGGTTCTCTGCCGCTGCCGCTCCTCTGCTACTGCAGGTTCTCTGCTACTGCTGCTTCTCTGCTGCTGAAGCTCCTTTGCTGCTGCCACTGCTCTGCCCATTCACAGTTTCAAAACTACTTCCATGTTTTAGGGATCTCTAAGAGCAGAGCCCCACTCTCTTGGTACCAAATTCTGTCTTAGTCACCTAGTGCTGCTATAACAGAAATACCACAAGCGGATGGCTTTAACAAAGAAAAATTTATTTCTTCACAGTAAAGTTGGCTAAAAGTCCAAATTCATGGTGTCAACTCCAGGAGAAGGCTTTCTCTCTCTGTCAGCCTTCTTCTCATCGGTGTTCCCCCAGACTAGGAGCTTCTCTATGCAGGGACCCAGGTCCAAAGGGCACATTCTGCTCCTGGCACTGCTTTCTTGGTGGTATGAGGTCCCCCGTCTCTCTGCTCACTTCTCTCTTTTATATCTCAAGAGATTGCCTCAGGATACAATCCAATCTTGCAGATTGAGTCCTGCCTTACTAACACAACTGCCACCCATCCTCCCTCATTAACATCATAGCGGCAGGTTTACAACATATCGGAAAATCACACAATACCAGGAATCATGGCCCAGCCAAACTGATACACACTTTTTTGGGGGGACATAATTCAATGCATGACATTTTCCAAGGGCCTAGCTTGATTAATGACACCCTTTCTGGCAGTTGCAGCTATTCTTCTCTACTAGAATATAAACACACTCAAGCCTAGATTATCTTAACATAAACCCTCTACTCCATTCCCCCTTCTTATCACTTTCTTTTTGATCTTTCTCAATTTGCAGACAGAGTAGTCCACACATAGTGCTGTTACTTTCCCAACCTTTATTCATTCTTTAATTTACCACTTCCTGGATTCTTCTTTAGGGTCCCTATGGGTAGGAATGGACTTGATGCCAATGGGTTTTTTTTTTTTGGATTCTACTTGAGGGAGAAAAATGTGACAGTCTGCTTCCATAAAGATATTTACAGTCTTGGAAACCCTATGGGGCACCTCCACTCGGTTCTATAGAGTCGCTATGAGTCGGAATTGACTCGACGTCAACAGGATTTGGTAGTGCTGCTTTTCACCATTCCAGTGAAACTACCTAGGCCGAGATAAGCTAAAATATGAGGGACCTGAAGGTAATGCTAAGAAGTTTACCTTAAGGCCATAGTTATGATGGGAGACATTTAAGCAAGAGAGTGAAATAATCAGATCTGAATTTTTAACAGAATATACCATAATAGTTGTAAGATGGATTAGATAAGAATGACAAAAGAAAGGAGACCGGTGGGTAGAATGTTTCAGAATTGCAGCAAAGAACGTGTAAAGAACTGCACTGAGGCCTAAGCAGTAGGGCAGAACAGAAGAGGAGGGAGACATAAGAGACAAAAATGATAGACATTGGTGACTGATGGATAAATAAGATGAGTGATAGGATGGAAGCTGGCTGAATTTCAGGTTTCTGACATGGTAAGAGGGTGAATAGGGGTGCTGTTCATGATGAAGGATAAAGTTCAGAAGGAAGGATAATCAGTTCAGTCTTAAGTGTGATCTTGGCCTTCGGGTTCCCTGTTTACACCGTCCAGTTGGAGGTATCTAGATGATAGTGGATGACACAGGTCTGAAGTGCAGAAAAGAGGTGTGGAATGGAGAATAGTTGTGAGTCATCACATAGGAAAAGTTTAGATGAATCATAAAGGGAGATGAAATATGCAGAGATGAATACAGACACCAACATCATATTCTTTCTTCACTCTGTTCTCCTAATGCTTCCCAACCTGTGCGTCAGCTCCTGTCATATGAAGCTACTTGCTGCCCCTTGAACTCATCACCCTCCTACAAAGACCACTTTCCCCTTACCTTTTCTATTTGGATAATATCAAGAAGAAAAAGGGGTATATTAAGCATATTTCAAAGCAAGGAATCAGCATTGTAATACAAGAAACCTTTGTCTTTACGGAAGTGTTAAAGTAGTACCTTAGATCTCGGTTTAAAGTAAGGGATTTAGCACCAAGAATTTTGGATTTTATTAGAAATTTTTATTTGTATTAACTCTTCCTTCTTGAATCAAGAATTACTCAAGGCATAAAACTTTCCTAGAAATTTTCTTCTTAGAAATCGTCTATCTTTATTAGAACCTTGTCTAATCCATTTCTGGTTCACAAGAAAGTTCTTGCCCTTGAAGTTTTAGCAGATTTTGAAAGGTTACAAATTTGAATGTAAAGTAAGTGATGAAATTTATGGTAAATTTTTGTCATAGAACAGTAGTTTGAGAGACAGAAAAAAACCTCTTTAAAAAGCAAATACTAGGGTATTGGGATTGTTGTTTATTTGGGAAAAAAGGTTATTACCGTACCTGATATTTTAGAGCAAAACAAATTTTAAATTAATTAAATAGTTAAAAGTAAAAATTAAAACCGTAAAAGAACTAGATTGGGGTGAATATTTATATGATGTTATGGTAAAGAAGGCTAAACTATGCAAAGAAAGAAAGAAATCACAAAATAAACTTTTGCCAGATGTGATTACATAAAATTAAAACTTCTGTACATACATATGTAAACTTACCATAATACAAATTGTGAGAGAAATTGCAATCTTAGAAAAATATATTTGAAACATACTTGAGTGCTATTATTTTTAAAATATATAAAACATTTACAAAGAATTTGTAAGACAAAGGTAAATACTCCAACAAAAAATTAGTCAAGTGAACTTCAAATTCACAAAAGAAGAAATACAAAGATCAAGAAAAATACATAAAAACTTGCTGATCTCACTAGTATTTAGACATTCAAAGTTAAAGAAAAAAATTCTCTTTGACTGTTACATTGGCAAAAATTAAAAACAAATTCACTGTTGATGACAGTCTAAGAAAATGGGTTCTTCTTTACATTTTTGGGAGGAATGTAAATTTGCACACTCTTCCTGGAGAATAATTTGGCAATAAGTAACAACATTCACTACTAAAATTTCACTACTTGTGATTTCTCTTCAAAAAATTATAAGAGGTCTACACAAAGATTTTTGTACAAAGATAGTTATAATAGCATTATTTGTATAAAATTCTGGAAAAAACTTAAAGGTTTAACAATAGGTAATTTAAAAGTAATAATGATATGTACATACTAAGGAATACTATGTGTGTGGTTAAGGTTGTGTGTCAACTTGGCTGGGCCATGATTCTCAGTGGTTTGGCAGTTATGATATAGTTTGGCAGTTATGTAATGATGTAATCGCCTTCACAATGAGATCTGATATAATGTAATCACTTCCATGATGAGATCTGCTATGAGCAGCCAATCAGTTGAAAAGGAGTTTCTTTGGAGGTGTACAATTATATGTAATTTTTATATTAATCTTTGTGCTTTTAACATTATAATAAAAACAAACAAATGAAAATAGGAAGATGAGGGAATATATAATATAGCTTCATAGCTCACTATTGGTAAAACTGTGACTCTAGAGAGTAAATGTCGTCTGAAGCCAAAATGCACCCATAACTGTCTCCAGAGGACAAGAACAGAGCCCTACACCTTTTTCCTCTAAAACACATCCTCTCTTCCATTCTATATAAAGCCTTATAGAGGGTAAGATGAGGTGAACAGACATTTGCTATTAAAAAAAAATAATTTCTCATTGTTCAAAGACATAATTGTACTTACAACAAATAAAAATACTTCCTCTTCTCCACACTGAAAAAAACAAAACCAAACCAACAACCACACACGCAACATTATCAGCTATCTTCCTAGAAATGACAGTGAATGGAATGGGTATGGATATCCCTAGGAGAAGGTCAAGGTAGTGGAAAAGCCACGAACTTCAGAAAAATCTCCAGCATCAGCCCCCTTAATGTGTTGACGCTGATGAGGTCTTTAGATGCTGTCTTAGTTATCTAGTGCTACTATAACAGAAATACCACAAGTGGATGGCTTTAACAAAGAGAAATTTATTTCTTCACAGTAAGGTAGGCTGAAAGTCCAAATTCAGGGCATCAGCTCCAGGGGAAGGCTCTTTCTCTCTGTCGGCCTTCTCATCAGTGTTCCTCCGGACTAGGAGCTTCTTGGCGCAGGACCCCAGTCCAAAGGACGTGCTCTGCTCTTGGCACTGCTTTCTTGATGGTATGAGGTCCCCCTGTGTCACTGCTCACTTCTCTCTTTTATATCTCAAGAGATTGCCTCAGGACACAATCCAGTCTTGTAGATCCAGTCCTGCCTTACTAACACAACTGCCACCCATCCTCCCTCATTAACATCAAAGAGGCAGGCTTACAACATATAGGAAAATCACACAGTGCCAGGAATCATGGCCCAGACAAACTGATATACACATTTTTTGCGGGACGTAATTCAATCCAGGAGAGATGCTGTGAAGATGGTAATTACAATGTCCTGTGGCTTATGTAACATACAGCACCAAGGGTACTTCAATATGAATAATTTCTAGAGTAAGACATTTTAGGAGAGGAATATAAAACTGCTCTATTTTTAATAAGACCCCATATCCTTCCTTAACACTTTTAAAAATCTTTGTTTCCTGACTTCACATTTCTTTGGTGTATTCAATTTCTGCTGTGTTGGATATTTCATTTGGATTAGTGATCTACCAACTTTACTTCAACTACAGTAGGTTTTTTGTTTGCTCTATTTTTGTTTTACTTCTAGGTTATTGACAGAAAGACTCGGGGACTAAAAAAGGGCAAAATGCTTTTAAAATCATCTTGCACTTTTTAAATTAAATATATAAATAATATATTTCTTTTGAAATTTTTATGTAGAAGGACAAGACTTCTAGAGATGAAGATTTTACATTTAATTCAAATTAACTAAGAAGAGAGACAGAACTGGAAGAATTCTCACTTAACCAAATCATATAATAACCTTGGGCAAACATGGGGAAAAAAGTCTTGTGATGGCCTGTAGGATCTTGCTTCCTCTTTCCTGTGAGTGAGCAGTTCATCCTTTTAGTAGCACACAAATAATTTAAAGGAAATAGCTCAAGAGACTATTTGGGGGCTATTAGGCTGTTAGAAGTTAGTTGCAAGCATTCAATTTATTTGGAATTATGGCACTGAAGTGTGGGTGGAACCTGTGGTCAGCCCCTTTCATTTTTACTTTCGCAACTCTGCATCACTTACATTTTTCCACATTAAGTCTAAAAACTTCACTCTTTTCACCATAGGACACATTTTTTTTCCTTATAGGTAGAGGAAATTCTTCAGGATTCCAATCCTCATTTGACTGCTAGAGATAAATCTGAATGAGGTCCACCTGTGACCACTTTAGAGTGAGCTTATCAGTTGATGCTTAAAACAGAAGATGGAGATGTAGTATATGGTCACCAAATAGAGAAGGATAAATTTCAGTAACTGCAAACCTCATTTCAGTAATGGTGATTTCAGAGAGACTATCAGCCAGTTGGGAGTCCCTGGGTGGTGCAAATGGTTGATGCGCTCAGCTACTAACTGAAAGGTTGGAGGTTTGACTCTACCCAAAGGCACCTCAGAAGAAAGACCCAGTGATCTAGTTCCAAAAAATTAGCCTTTGAAAACCCTATGGAGCACAGTTCTACTCTGACACACATGACAACTCTGTGAGTTGGAATCGACACTATAGCAACTGTTTGTTTCCCCACCCCCACTATGAGAGCTTTAAAACAATTCCATGGGGGAAGGGGGTGGACATGGCTGTAAAAGGGCAATAGGAGGGATTCACGTGGTGATGGAACTATTCTGTATCTTAATTGTGGTGGTGGATATATGAAACTACATGTGATGAAATTACATAGAACCAAATACACACACACACACACACACACACACACACACACACACACACACACACACAAACAGAAGTAAAGCTGGGGAAATCTAAATAGGACCAGTAGATAATATCTGTGTCGATATCCTTCCTGGTTGTGATACTGTACTGTATAGTTTTTGCAAATTGTTACCGTTGGAAAAAATCTGGGCAAAGGGTACATGAGACCCCTCCATAGTATTTCTTATAACTGCATATGAATCAACTATTATCTAAAAATGAAAAGTTTAATAAAAAAGGTAATACACACACAATTTCATCTTGATATTTTTTGCTATTACCCAGAAAAATAACCTCCTGAGAGCCAAAGTTATAGGGTTTCCAGAGGCCAAACCAGGGAGTTTGCCCCAAAATCTAAGGTATTATCACTGCCTGTACATATTGTATCTTGATCGTTTAGTTGTATTGAATGACTAATATGAGATTCCTTGGAATTAATTTGGGATTACAATAATTTTTAAATGACTATGAGAATACGAAGGATTCACCTTAATATTTCCTGACACATTTAATACATAGCAAATTTCTATGGAAAGCATATTTGACAATGCTCTAAAAAGTCTAAAATATACAAATAAAAGAGATCATCCTATAATCTAATATATTTTCCACTATAGTCAGAATTTTTTAAACTTTCAGTATGTTTCTAAGACAAACTTAGTGATAAAATTAAATCATAAATAACCATTTAAACTATATATATTTCATCAGTAAAAAGAAAACCAAACCCGTTACCACTGAGTTGATTCCAACTCATAGTGACCCTATAGGACAGAATAGAACTGCCCCATAGGGTTTCCAAGGAGCGGCTGGTGGATTTGAACTGCCGAACTTTTGGTTAGCAGCCATAGCACTTAACCACTATACCACCAGAGCTCTGTGACATATATATTTGGCTTAATGTTTACCTTGATTGCAGGAATAGGCTTTTTGGGAATAAAGTAGTTTCTCTCAAGTGGTGAAGAAGCTACGTTTTGCTCCTTTAGTCTAATCTTGTTCTCTGCTATGATTTTCTTGCGCTGCTCAAGATAAGGTCCAAAACTTGGCAGTTTCTAAAAGGAAAACACACAAATAAGAAATAGTGTTAGCTCAGAAAATAATATGAAGACTTAAGTATATAAATATTATCAATATTTATGATAATGTGTTGTGAGATTTTTTTTCAAGTATACTGTAACAAGGTCCTCATTTATTCTTGGGCCACTAGTCTTCAAGGTATCAGATTCCATTAATTATTAAAAAGAACGAAAGAGCCTGATATCTTTACCAAATATGTATGTATTAAATATACAAATGTTAATTAAAATGCATTCCTAAATGGAATAGAGCTCACATCGCTAAACCAAATCCATTCACTGAAAACAATAGCTATTAGTTAAACCATTTGTTTGGTTTCTGGAGACAGAAGGTGAAACCTATTGATGCTTTTTTTTTTTCCTTCATCAGGGTTTTAGCACGATATAGACACAGCCATAGTCCCTGACAATTGCTTTTGTCAATAGCAAAGGTACTTTGCCAAAGTTCTAATCTGTATCTCTCTTTTATTGTGTTCAAATTCTTACTACATCTCTTTAAAGATTGTAACTAGTGTTGACTGCAATTTACTGGAATGGCTGAAAAACAAAATGGTCAAAATATTGATTTCCCCGTACGGAAAACAAATTTTATTTTGCATGAAGAAGGTAAAAATAGAAACAAAAAGCAGAGGAAACATCACAGTGCTTAAATAAACTCCATCAGTATTCAAAATCACATTATGGAGCTTTAAATCTCAAGGTTATTCACTTGTACTTTGCTAAGTTCATTTAGAAAGATACCTGGGCGTCACGGAAAAATGCTAAGTGGTTTCAAGTTAACACAAAAATGCCCTCATACCATTTATTATCCCACAATTACTTCCTCTTCACTTTGTCCTTCCCTCTTCTAGAACCTTTGATCCTCACTTTTACTGACACGTGCTGCTGATGACAGACACCACTGAATTTCAAATGTTTTGTGTCAGCCTGTAACCTGGAATGGCTAGGTCTCCTTCACAAGACTGCAGAAATACCCTCTCTCTCCTGCAGAATAAAGTCCATTTATCTAGCTGATGGAGATTTGGAAAACTGTAGCACTCCAAGGTCATCCTGATCTCTGACCTAGCAAGTACTTCGGTAAAAAATCACACTTGTTTCAAAACACTGGCCTCCACTTGCCAGGTTGCGTAATGCCCCCAGGAAAATGAGTTTTCTGGTCTTCTTGAGTTCTCAGTAGAGCAGGTAAACTAAATGGAATCCATGCTCCACAATCAAGCAAATTGCAAACTGCAACTGTAAATTTATATTAGCAAAGAACATATTTATTGGAAATAGCTAAGATTGTTGCTTGTTATCAATTATTTGTAATTATGTCAACAAGTCAAGCAAATGGAAACAATGTTATGAATACCAAATTAAACTAGAACTATATACTTCATCTGAATATCTTAATACTTTCCTAAATTTCAATATTTAGTGGTTTCAGTAATATGCTATGACATAGTGGAGAGACAGTATTTTGTATGTTTTTACTGTAAAACTAGTGGCATTGACTTGTTAAAAAATAAAATAAGATTATAAAACAAATCTTCAATACTTATCAAATATGTAAGCCTTCTTAATATAGAAAAGGTAATGCTTGTTTAAAAAGTTTTCTTATGAAATAACTTTTTTCCTGGGGCAGGTGAGGTGTTAGGGATTATAGCTGCTGCCAAAGACAGGCCCCTGCGTTCCAGATGACACCTCATAAGGTGACAAACACATGTTCGCATGATATAAATCTTGTCAGAATGTCACTCTCTCCATACGTCTCCTATTTCAGGGGCACCAAAATCCTAATCTCACATTCTTGAAGATTATAAAGAATGAAGAAGTGTTGAAATACATGACCTCTGGCTCTAGCAGACCCCTCATTTTAGCAAGCTCCATAGCAATCTGAACGTTACTGAGTTTCCCTGATTGGGTCTTACTTAGTCAATGCCATCTAGTTCCACCTCAGAGTTTTGTAAAGGCTGTTAAAAAGAACACATTCTTAGAACTTTTTTGATCTATATTCTTTTAAACACAGATCAGAGGGGAATCTTTTTCCATTAAGATTCTTTTATGTAAATAGTGATAAAGAATGTACTTAAATTTAAACCATGACGCTATAATAATAATTATTATTGTTTGAAATTCCCTTGATGCTGAACAGAATACAGTCTGGGTAAGCATCTAACGGCCTTGTATCTTCTGTAATTTTTTGCTGTGGTTGACTGCCTTTACCGTATATAAATTTGTATGCAGCTTTTCTATGGCTAACAGTGCACTAATTCTAATGTGCTCATCTTTTTTAGTTAGTCCTGAGGAGAGTCTTAATTTAATGTAAAGATTGCTATAGGATTTTCTTTGAGCATTGGTCAGAAGAATCAGTGAAATAAAGGGAAAACTGTTGCCAAAATTTCCTTTAAACTGAAAGTACAAAAAAAATCAGCAACCATTTCCTCAATCTTCCAACGTATTTCTCTGAATCAGAGTCCATTTGTGTGGGGTTCGTCACTGCCTTATGGAGATCCCAGAGGCTGAGGTGGAGTATTAGCTTGCAAAACTTCAAGGCTGTCATGGCATTTTGTTTTCCTCGTTAATATAAGAAAGTTAAGTGTGGCGTAGTGGTTAAGAGCTCAGCTCCTAACCAAAAGGCTGGTAGTTCAAGTCCACCAGCCACTCCTTGGAAACCCCATAGGGCAGTGCTAGTCTCTCCTATAGGGTCACTATGAGTCGAAATCGACTCGATGGCCATGGGTTTTTTTTTTTTTTTTTGGTGTATACACTAAAGTGGCTTTAGGATTTTGAGGTACTGAACATTAAGTTTTCAGAAAATATAAAAGATCAGTTCTTCCTGGCACCAGGGAATCACCTCTACACATAACTGCATTTGGGCATATATTTGTGTTATGATCTTGCCCCAAAACATCAAACCAAAGCCAAGCAAAACAAAACAAAGAAAGATGAAAATGAATGCATAGTTGGTCACTGTGTATATGTGCAATCAGTTGTGATTAATAAAGCAGTTAGTTCAAATATCTGCTTGAACATACAGTTAATTGATTTCCTGTTGCAGGAGGGGAAGCAGCAGGGCCTGACAGAGC
Organism: Dugong dugon; assembly: GCA_030035585.1. NCBI lineage: Eukaryota > Metazoa > Chordata > Mammalia > Sirenia > Dugongidae > Dugong > Dugong dugon. The sequence continues at coordinate 133,874,355 of CM057462.1, forward strand.
CAGCAGCAGGAGCTTTCCCTCTTCATTCATTATTTTCTCACAGAAAAAGTTGTAGCCTGTGGTAACTCAAAGCGAGAGGTTTTGAGCGTCATGCTATATTTCTTAAACAAAGAAAAAATTTCTTTAGGACTATCAAAAGCTGCTTTGTAACTGATGAACTGAACAAAGTTCAGAAATGGTGTGATTTCTGTTTCAATAGTTTCTCCCAGGATACATCATTGAGGAATTTGTTCTCACCAGAAAAGCTAAATCCAACTCATTTAAAGATAACACTATCTCACACTAAAACTGTCTCTCTCCAGATAAAAAAAGCATTACATTGCTGATAGAAAAGTGACAACATAATGAATCAACAATGATACCTTAAGCCAGCAAATCTTTAAGGTAAAGAAGTCTATTTGGATTATAATTTATTCATGGATCAATCTAAAGGTAACTGAGCATATTATGAAGTAGAAAAGGTTCTTGTTCCTAACAGAAACAGGCACGGGTATCTTCCAGTTTAAACTGCATAATTTTTATGAGAATGGCAGCAAGTTGGTTAATAGGACTGGTCTACAGTGCTGTAATGGATCAACCCTATTTTCCTAATCATACTCTCTTATCTGACTGGAAACAATAACAGCAAGAGAAGTAATTACTTTGATATCTAAATGGTAATAAGTGAAAAGATAAAAGGATTTCAGGTTTATACTGAGTGCAACGTGTGTGTATGTCTGTGTGTGTACACTGAAAGACTACGGGATAAATTAGACATAAAGGACATGTATTTCACAAGTATATAAAAGTTGAGTTTTAAAAATGTTTTCAAAAGACGTGTTCCACACACAACATAAAAAAACCAAACCCGTTGCTGTCAAGTCCATTCCGACTCGTAACGACCCCACAGGACAGAGTAGAACTGCCCACAGGATTTCCAAGGAGTGACTGGTGGATTTGAACTGCCGACCTTTTGGTTAGCAGCTGAACACCTAACCACAGCACCACCAGGGCTCCACATATGACATAGTTACATTATTTATCCATCTTTTGCTATTTATTCAACAAATACAACACCAACTGCCTACTCTGGGTCAAGAACGGTCCTGTGCTATGTGAAAGGTTGACTAATTTCCATAAGGTGTGTGTACATTTATCACTGTTAGTAATTTTATAAATATCTCTTTATATTCATTAAGAGTTTGTGTCAGACTGAATTATGTATCAAGTGTACCCAGTTATTGTGGCTATCTAAAGGCATGATACACCAAATTCTTTGGAAAACTGAACCCGATCAAATGACCAACAATTGGAGAGAAAAATGAAGAAAATAAAGCCTCAAAGAGCTGATCTTTAAAAAAAAAAATAAGAAGGCAATTGGAGTACTTATTGAATACGTAAAATCTAAAATGTGGGAGCAGTGTGGCATGATGGCTGGGAGCATGGGTTCTCCTAGTCTGTTTCATTACCTGTTACATGGGTCATTGTGAGGTTTAAAGGAAGTAATCCATGTAAGCTCCTAAACTGACACACAAATTTCAATCACTATGCACTCAGCATGATGCAAGATAGCATGGGAGATCAAGATGAGTTTCTTTTCTGTTCTGTACTGTTTGAATTCAGCAACTTTTTTCTTTTCCTCTCACCAATTATGAGTAATCAGTTGTTTAAATTTTACCCTGATTTTTTACTTAAAAATTAGCTTTAGGATGGCTTAGATTCAGAAACTCAGATAGTCCCCACGAGCAATTGGTATGCAATTCTTAACCACTGATATAACAGCAAGCAGTTTTTCACGATATTATTAAATTTGGACAGAGGAAAAGAAAAACAAGACAGAAAGAGGAAGCCCATCTATATACTACATGTTATTAGGATACGAGGTGGAGTCCAAAGGTGTAAACTGGGACACTGGAGTTAGACATGCAAAATCTCTGAAATTAATGAAATATGACTTACTTTAACCTGACAAATTTAAGCATACAACTTTTGATCAATCTGATGTCTAAATAAGTCAAAAGCAACGATCATGCTTCAGAGTGAAAGTAGAAAGCCAACATTAGCATAATGGATAGGCTACTGACTTAGGAGTCAAATATGTATAAGAATCCCAGTTTTGCACTGATTAGATGTATGACTATCAGCAAACTACTTAACCATTCTGCTACTAATTTTGCTTATCAATTAAATGAAAATAACAGTGTCTAACTCACAGTTTTTCTATACGCATTAAATGCAATAACATTTGTAATATGCATGCCTGCTGATTTATTCCCATCAGCCTTAACTGCTTATATTACATAGTGTACCATATTTTTTTTTAATTCCATGATTTCCTATGTATCCTCTCTGCTTAGAATGCCCCCTCCTTGCCCCTTCCCGGATACATGCCCATTTGGCTGCTTGGTCTCAGCTGAGTCTTCATAGCATCTACTCAGCTCACAGTGCTCCAGAGCATTCTGGGCATATTTCAATCCTTGCACTTACTGAACTGTCTTATCACTATTAGCCTCTGCCTCTGTCTTCCCCACTTGAGATCCTAGCAAGCTGGTTTTGATCTGACACATAATTGGCATTTACAATTTTTTTAGCTAAACGAATGAATGGACATCTTGCGTATATTTACAAAATTCTGCTAGTTGTTTGCAATGTCGAATAATCTCAAACAATTATTTTCAAAAGGAAATTAAACTATATAGATAGGTTTTTTAACATTAAAATTATATGATCTAAAAAAATAACATACTTAAGCAATAGTGATGGTTCATAAATTTAAAAAACACTTAAGACGTGCCAGACACTTGAGATGTATATATAAAAGATTATCTCTGACCTTAAAGAGCCCCCAGTTAATAAACAATTGCAATGCCCTGTGACAAGGGTTGGAGTAGAGATGACGCAGTATGCTACAAGAGCAACGACAATGTGTACCTAGCCCAGTCTGGAGGGAGGGACATCTGAGCTAAATTCTGAAGGAGGAGATGAAGGGAAGTTGGCCAGCAGTAAAGGGGAAGCACGAGGGTCAGGGAGAGGGGAAGAAAATTCTCCAGGTGGAAGAAACACCAGAGGGAGGAGGGTGAAACTTTGGAAGAGGAGCTGGGGAGCCAGAAGACCGCTAACCCTCTCTGGTGTTTGGTAAGGTACAGTAAGGAGCCTCCTCTCTGAAAGGAAGGAGAACGTGTTTTGCTGTGAAATGATGAAGTTGGAATATGTGTTAGGAATAATTTTAATGAAGACAAGAAATCTAACATTAATGGAATGCCAGCAAAGGATGATGGAGGTAAGGACTTGATTTATGCCAACCACTGTGCAGGTGCCTGGGGCCACAAAGATGATACGAGATGGTTCTTTCCAAAAGCAGCTTCTAGCCTTGTGAGGAAGACCAACTCATATTCAAAGGATCTGGGGTAAGAAAAGTGTTATTTTAATATTTAAATATTATTCAAATAACTCATATCAGGTTCCTCTAAAGAAACAAACTGTCATTACTTAATGTAATAAATTTTAAGGCAGTACCTTTAGCATGGGGCTTGGGAGATGTAGTCCTGATGGTATGATTTTGAGGAAACCAAGACAAAAAGAGATGGCCTGACCAATAATGAATAAAAAATGTAGCAGGCTTTTGGAGCAGAAGGAGAATAGAGAAGAAAGGAGAGAGCAGAGGAAAGAGCAAAAGAGAGAAGGACAGACATGGAGTGGAGGCTGATGATATCATAGCTGAAGGACTTTTAGAAACAGGAGAGCTAATACCTAACTTTAAACTGTTTGAATTGTTGCAATGTAAATCCTCCTCTGTGACCCCTAGATTTGTAACAAAGTCTCCTACACATATATGCCTTGGAGAGAAATATGCAAGAAAATCAGACACATAGGGTTGAGTTTCAGGGTTGAGTTGGCATATATTTGAAAGAACAGAAACAAACAAGAGGTAAGATTTGAGGGATATTTGGAATTCAGTGAGAGCAAGAATTTACGACCTGAAGTAACTTAGAGAAAATAATCTCTGGGGACTTTGTAGCAATCCCAGAAGGACAAGACTGGGTGACCTCAACTGTCATCGGAGTTACACAGGTAATTATAAGGAAGAATGGTATCAGTAGATGCATAGATGCATGTCTGACGTGACCCAGATCCCATGAGCAATTAATTCCAACTAAGAGGATTAAGAATGATCTTTTATAGTGAGAATTTAAACTGATAAAAGATTATAAAAAGGGGTGATAATGGGTGGTGCTTGGCGGGGAAGAAAGATGAATGGATGAGTAAATGGATGAATTTGAGAAATTATAGGATTAGCTCACGTTGACAGGGCTAAAATATCGTAAGTGCACAGGGTACCAACAAACCCATTGCCGTCGATTCCGAGTCATAGCAACCCTATAGGACAGAGTAGCACTGCCCCATAGGGTTTCCAAGGAGCAGCTAGTGGATTTGAACTGCTGACGTTTTGGTTAGCAGCCACAGCTCTCCATAGCTCTTAACCACTGTGCCACCAGAGCTCCACACAGGGTACAGTAGGGGATAAAGCTGGCAAATGTACAGAAAGCCCGAAATGTGGGCAAAGCAGTTGGATTTTACTCTTTAGGATGTCAGAAGACACCAGATATTTATAAATATGTGAGTGAGATGATCAGATTCCTGTGGTGGGTTGTTGGTGGAGGACTGTTGTAGAAAAAAGAGAATGATCTGAAATGTTGGTGATAGGATTTGAGTAATAGTAGGAAAGTGAACTAGATGGACTGTAAGGTTATTTTATTTTATTTTTTTTAGATTCTGCGGTACTCTGGGAAAAGGAGAACCAACACTGACTCCACATCCCAACTCCAACAATCTAACACTGATCTTCACTCCCACACTGCCCGCTGCTGCTGCAGCCACTGCTACTCTGACCGTGACGCCTGCCCTGAAACCACTCATGCTTTCTTTCCTTCTGACACAGAGCCTACTCTGAAAACCTCTATCTCCACTTCTTCCTCATCTTTCTTAAATGACCACTGTTCTCTCACCATCCCCTACTCAGTCAGACTCTCCAGCAATTTTCAAAATTACATAGGAACTTGTGTTAACTTGTGGCTGCGCAGGCCATGAACTGGAGAAGCGTTCCCTCTTAGTCAAAATTCACATAAAACAGGATTGGTGGAGAACTTGGGAGGGGTGAAATAGAGTGTTTTTCTTTGCTTGCACTCTGGAGGACCCTTGCTTGTATTGTGTACTAGTGATGAAGTGGTTGAAGGGGACATGGGGAGAACTGACTTCCTCAACAATAGCTCAGTGAGAGGTTAGTATAAGCTCACTCAAGGAAAGAACTGCATCACCATGAACATAATCATCTGCATCAACATCAGTATACCTGTCGAGCATTGCTATACACCTGGCCCTTGGCAAAGCACATGAGTACGTTTTCTCTTCTTCACTGTAACCCTGTGAAGTGAATATTGTTACTGCCCTCGTTTTACTGATTAGAAACTGTGGCTCAGAAAGGCCAAATGACTTGTTCCAATCTCCACCATCAATAAATGGCAGATCCAGAGTTCAAACGCCAGATGCCAGCTCCTGTCCTATGCTGTCGTTCATACTTCTTTGTAGTCCTCACAAAGCTTTGTAAAAGCTAAGTATTTAATACATTTTTAATTGATACGAAGACAGCTACTACACACATAATCCATTTCTTGAAATCTATTCTTCCCAGTTTTCTCATTCTGCAAGCTGGGAAGGGAAAAATGTTTCACACAGTAGACACCATTAAAAAAATTGCTGAACGCATACCAAGCAAAACGTCTGTATTAGTTCAGTCCTGTTTATTACTGGCCTCAAGTTTAATGAGCTCAGGTTAATACAGGTGAAAGGCCAGAGAGTTACATGCAGGAGTTAATGAAATACTATAGAACTGCTGAGAAAATGACTAGCAGCCAAATGTGAATTTAATATACTTCATTCTCAAAAAGCAATGCCCCATGGGAGGCATCTTGCTGGGGGAGGCAATGTGGCATGTTGGAAAAGTACTCGCTTGAGAGTTAGGAGATGGGGCTCTGATCTTAGCCTTGCTATCAGCTAGTTCAGTAATCTTTGGCAGAGTGGTGACTCTGAGTCTCAGTTTTCTCATCTGTAAAATGAGGGGGTTGGACTAGATGGTCTATCAGGCCCCATCCAGTGATAAGTTCTGTTTTGTTTTCAAATTCACAGTTAGAAATCCTTAAGGTCTACGCCCAGGTGGCACCTCATAGCCTGTGGATGTAACATTGCATTGAGTCAAAAATTGGAACTGTTTTCCCCCTATTTAACTATAGAACATTCTGAGTCTGCTTAAGCTGCAAAATACTGATAATATGAACAGTGTATTACCCATGGTTGGCATGAGTTCACACACTGTTTTGAGGTTCATTAGTGAAAGGCACAACTATAGACATCACAGCTATTTTAGTTCATTATTAAATAATGAAATCTGTGTAGATAATAGATATAAAAATAATTAGAAATGAAAGTTATTACAATCTGTGTAAATTGAGAAATTAATAGAGATCACCACATACACTAAACTGTAAATATCTTTATGAAGTTTGATGTCTAGTTACAAACTCAGCTGAGACACATTCTACACAAAATTAACCACACAAACATTAGAAGTGGATATAACTGATGGCAGGCATAAATTACCAAGGAAGTAAAATTATATGTAAAATCCATTGCTGTCAAGTCTACTTTGACTCATACCAGCCCTATAGCACAGAGCAGAACTGCCCCATAGAGTTTTTAAGGAGCAGCTGACGGATTTGAACTGCCCACCTTTTGATTAGCAGCTGGATTTTAACCACTGCATCACCAGGGCTCCAGTTAGAATTACACACACACACGCACACACACACACGCACACACACACCATATATACAGGGAGCCCTCGTGGTGCAATGGTTAAAGTCCTTGCCTGCTAACCGAAAGGTCATTGGTTCAAACCCACCAGCCACTCCATGGGAGAAAGATGTGGCAGTCTGTTTCTGTAAAGATTTACAGCCTTGGAAACCCTATAGGGTGGTTCTACTCTCCTGTAGGGTTGCTATAAGTCAAAATTGACTCGACGGCAATGGGGTTTTTGGTTTATAAATACACACACACACACACACACACACACACACACACGATATAAATTGGAGGAAAATTGAACCTTCTAGTAAAGCAGCGACATCCCTGGGTGGCACAAATGGTTAAGCGCTTGACTACAAACAAAAAGGTTGGCAGTTCAAATCCACCCAGAGGTGTCTCAAAAGTAAGGCCTGGCTATCTGCTTACAAAAGGTCACAACCTTGAAAATTGTATAGAGCAGTTCTACTCTACACACATAGGATTGCCATGAGTTGAAATCAACTCAATGGCAACCAGGTTTGGTTTAGTAAAACTGCAGTATGTAAAACCATCACTGGTCTTTAAATGCAGAGACTAATTAAATGACCTGGGCGAAGTCACTTGACCAACGTTCACCTCAACTTTCTTCTGGGTAAAACAGAAATAACAATGATCACCCTGCCTATTTGCTCTTCACAACAACTGTTTGAAATAAGGAAAGTATTAATAGATCATTATAATAAAGCTTGTACTATTTTGAAAACTGCAAAGCAGTATACAACTCTCAAGTATAATGATGGAGTATCTGAATTATAAAAAGTCACAAAATATAGCTATATAAGTCTTTATAAGAAAGACATCCTGAGCTATAGTTCTAATGTCTTAGGAGGACTTGGATCAAATAATTTGCTTTTGAAATCCACCTTCAAAATGCTACTGCTTTCATGGCTAAATGTTTCATTGAACGTCAAGGGCAAAAACCGATGAAGGAAAATGGAATAAAAACTACTTCACACAAAGAAAAACAGAAAAATGGGGTTATGAGGAAGATGAGACTGTTACAAATATGAAAAAACACATACAGTATTCAGGCTATATTTGGAGCAAGAGTAGAAAAGTAATCAAACTTTTCCATATTTATTCAATATGATACCTATTATCTTCCTACACAGAAACCCCTGGATGACTGCTTTAAGCCTTTTTACTGGAAAGTGTGGCATGGGGCATAACATATTACATTTTGATCCAATCGAAACCCTATTTGGAGTTATAGGTCAGGACTTATTGGAAAATAATCATCATTTTGAAAGTCAATTTTTAGGGTTTCTATGCTAAGCAGAATAATATTTGAGAGAAACTGAAAGCAAGTGCAAGCTTTTTCATTGAAAAGAAATAATTTTCCAAGATAATTAATTACCATACTAGGAGGAAGTATTTAGCATGGGAAAAACAACTTTTATTTGTGTGGAAAAACGTCCATAAACAATAGCTTCTGTATGTAGATATGGAAAACCCAGAAAATATCCATAAGACAACATTTATCTTCAAACCAAGGCAATCATTGCCCTGCAGATTTGGTTTTCTCTCTGTCTCTTCTTGAACATAATTTCTTATACTATATTACCACTATTTATGCATTCTCTATCCCCTTGAGTAGATAGTAAAATTTTGAAGACAGGATGCTACTTAAACTTTTTTCATTCCTCATTCTTTGCACATAAAAAACAAAACAAATACCAAACCCATCGTTTTCGAGTCAATTTCCACTCATGGCAACCCCATATGTCACCCAGTAGAACTGCTCTATAGGGTTTTCTTGGCTAGCATAAACCACAACTATACACGTGGACCTCACCAGATGGAATACACAGGAATCAAATCAACTACATCTGTGGAAAGAGACGATGGAAAAGCTCAATATCATCAGTCAGAACAAGGCCAGGGCTCGACTGTGGATCAGACTATCAATTACTCATACGCAAGTTCAAGTTAAAACTGAAGAAAATTAGAACAGGTCCACGAGAGCCAAAGTACGACCTTGAGTATATCCCACCTGAATTTAGAGACCATCTCAAGAATAGATTTGATCTGTTGAACACTAATGAACAAAGACCAGACGAGCTGTGGAATGACATCAAGGACATCATACATGAAGAAAGCAAGAGGTCACTAAAAAGACAGGAGGGAAAGAAAAGACCTAAATGGATGTCAGAAGAGACTCTGAAACTTGCTCTTGAACATTGAGTAGCTACAGCAAAAGGAAAAAATGATGAAAAGAGCTGAACAGAAGATTTCAAAGGGCAGTTCAAGAAGACAAAGTGTTATGATGACATGTGCAAAGACCTGGAGATAGAAAACCAAAAGGGAAGAACACATTCAGCATTTCTCAAGCTTAAAGAACTGAAGAAAAAATTCAAGCCTTGAGTTGCAATACTGCAGGATTCTACGGGGAAAATATTAAACAATGCAAGAAGCATCAAAAGAACATGGCAGGAATATACAGAGTCATTATACCAAAACGAATTGGTCGACGTTCAACCATTTCAGGAGGTAGCATGTGATCAGGAATCTGATGGTACTGAAGGAAGTAGTCCAAGCTGCACTGAAGGCATTGGCGAAAAAGAAGGATCTGGGAGTTGACAGAATACCAATTGAGACGTTTCAACAAATGGATGCAGCGCAGGAAGTGCTCACTTGTATATGCCAAGAAATCTGGAAGACAGCTACCTGGCCGAGCAACTGGAAGAGATCCATATTTATGCCTATTCCCAAGAAAAGTAATCCAACCAAATTTGGAAATTATTGAACAATATCATTAATATCACATATAAGCAAAATTTTGCTGAAGGTCATTCAAAAGTGGCTGCAGCAGTACATGAACAGGGAACTGCCAGAAACTGAGGTCGGATTTAGAAGAGGATGTAGAACCAGGGATATCATTGCTGATGTCAGATGGATCCTGGCTGAAAGCTGAGAATACCAGAAAGATGTTTACCTGTGTTTTATCGACATGCTAAGGCATCTGACTGTGTGGATCACAACAAATTATGGATAACACTGAGGAGAATGGGAATTCTGGAACACTTACTTGTGCTCACGAGGAATCTGTATATGGATCAAGAGGCAGTCAAGTCATTCAAACAGAACAAGGGGATACTGCATGGTTTAAAGTCTGGAAAGGTGTGTGTCAGGGTTGTATCCTTTCACCATACCTATTCAATCTGTACGCTGAGCAAACAATCCAAGAAGCTAGATTATATGAAGAAGAACAGGGCATCAGGATTGGAGGAAGACTCACTAACAACCTGCGTTATGCAGATGACACAACCTTGCTTGCTGAAAGTGAAGAGGACTTGGAGCACTTACTGATGAAGATCGAAGACCACAGCCTTCAGTATGGATTACACCTCAACATAAAGAAAACAAAAATCCTCACAACTGGACCTATATGCAACATCATGCAAAACGGAGAAAAGATGGAGGTTGTCAAGGATTTCATTTCACTTGGATCCACAATCAATACCCATAGAAGCAGTAGTCAAGAAATCAAAAGACGCATTGCAATGGGAAAATTTGCTGCAAAAGATCTCTTTAAAGTGTTGAAAAGCAAAGATGTCACCTTGGACTAAGGTGCACCTGAACCAAGCCATGATGTTTTCAATCACCTCATATGCCTGTGAAAGCTGGACAGTGAACAAGGAAGACCGAAGGAGAATTGACACCTTTGAATTGTGGTGTTGGAGAAGAATATTGAATATACCATGGACTGCCAAAAGAACAAACAAATCTGTCTTGGAAGAAGTACAACCAGAATGCTCCTTAGAAGCGAGGATGGCAAGACTACGTCTCACATACTTTGGACATGTTGTCAGGAGGGATCAGTCCCTGGAGAAGGACATCATGCTTGGTAAAGTAGAGGGTCAGTGAAAAAGAGAAAGACCCTTGACGAGATGGATTGACACAGTGGCTGCAACAATGGGCTCAAGCGTAGCGACAATTGTGAGGATGGTGCAGGACCAGGCAGTGTTTTGTTCTGTTGTGCGTAGGGTTGGAACCGACTCGACGACACCTAACGACAACAACAACAACAATCTTTATGGAAGCAGATTGCCAGAGCTTTCTTTTGTGGCACTACTTGGGGGGTATAAACCACCAACCTTTAGGTTAGTAACTGAGCCCAAACAGCTTGTGCCACCCAGGGGCCTTTTTCTTTGCACACTGTTCACCTTAATTAAGTATTTGGTGAATGGCGCAAGGACTAAAACCAACAAAAAGCTATCCTGACAAGGAATTTCAACTAGTCTTATGTGGTCAAAGCTTAATGATGAGAACAAATGATCTAGTATGATTAAGCACTTTTTATATAAAATATTAAGAAAGGCTCTGTATATGCACAAAGTTTGCAAGAGTGAGATCTCATCTAATGCTTAATAACTGAACAAATAATGATATTTGGCCTGGTCCATAATATTACATAAACCAATCTCTGACAATAACATTTATGTTGAATTATAATACTGTCCTATAGCCTGACAGCATTCCTTGTAATAGGTTTTGTAGGCATCGTTCCAACAATCAATTTAGACTTAATGGTATAGAGCTCATTAAAAATAATTTCTTTATATTTTCCAGCCTCATTGCTTACAGTTTTCTATTAAGAAAATAATAATGGCCAGCTATTTCACTTTTTCTTTGTAACTAAATAATCAAATAACAAAAAAGTATTGTCCATAGTTCTCATAGAAATCATCATTTTATTGACAATTCACTTAAAATTCTAAATCTAGGCAATTATTACATTAGACAAAAAAATTCAGCTTCAGGGAAAAATGATCCACTCCAATTTGTAGGTGTTATAAAAGCCAAATGGCTATGTTGTTCATGGTGCTTTTCTTTTGATCCCCTTGCCCTGCGCTGCCATAAACCAAACCAAACCAAAACCATTGCCTTTAGTAGATTCTGACTCATTGTGATCCTATAGGACAAAGTAGAACTGCCCCATAGGGTTTCCAAGGCTGTGAATCTTTATGGAAGCTGACTGCCGTATCATTCTCCCATGGAGTGACTGATAGGTTTGAATCGCCGACCTTTCAGTTAGTAGCTGAGCGCTTAAACACTGTGCCACCAGGGCTCCTTTGAGCTGCCATAATCTACTAAAAAAGATGGGCCCATGTTTGGCAGTGGCTAATATCACAAAATAAGGACAGTAGTCAAAGAAACCAGCCCCTAGACTTGGAGCAGAATAATCAGTATGTAATTTGCGGAGATTCACCAGACATTAGCAAGTGACTGTACAACACGTGTCCCAAAAGACATTAGCTACAAACTCTAAAGAGCATGCCTATAGCACTTAAAGTTTTAGAAATTGCCTTTATACATTATCTCATTTAATTCTCACAATAATGTCATTATTACAATATTGATGGAACCCGAGGCCTACAAATGTGGAGTGAAATGATTTTCTCATTCTACACGCTGGTAAGTGGCAGAGCAAACGCCAGCACAGATGTTCCAACTCCAAGCCTAGCACCTTCCCCTCTACATTAACTGGACATGACTGTCCTGAGCTTTTTGGCTGTGACTTGACCCAACAATAACACTATAAGTTTTTTTTTTTTTTAATATTTTAGAAGAAGATACTGAGGGAAAGATCTAATAAACTATGTCCTCAGGAAAGGATTCTCCAGAAATATTTATTGAGCAACTACTATGTGTCTAGAACATACACAGATACTATGTGCTATGTACTGAAGACAGTTGAAAAGAGAGGGCAAAACATATATGACCCCTCTCCTCAGGGAGTTTGTAGCCTGGTAGAATTAAACATAAACAGTCAAATAAACACGTATAGCATTTATCACAATTGCAATGATATATATTTATCTGATTATTTGTTTAAGGTCTAATCCTATCAGACAACAATCTCTATCCTTTTATTATACTCACCAGGCCAAATATTATCCCCTTGTTAAACCCAGTTATTCCATATCTGCCCATGAGAAACTCAATATAGCTAGAGATTATAACTGCTCCCCCTTCAAATGCACAGTCTCAAATGGGAACTCAATACTGCCTAACAATCCTCCTTATTATAAGCGTCACTCCACAAAAGACATTTAGATACCTTCTCCTCTGAGCTAAAATATAAAATGCCACTCCTTTTTATTCTAGGCTGAAGTGTATGAGTCATCAGACCAAGACGTTTAACAAAATTGTTCACGGATGCTTCCCCAGAACTTCAAACAATGCCTGCCCCACAGTATCTTCTCAAATGAATGAAGGTACTGAGTAGCAGTATATTTAGGATAAACAGTGCACTTCTTGAACTTAGCTTGGCCTCCAGTCTTGATTTCATTATTTACTGGTTTCGACCTGGCTAAATTTTGCTAACCTTCCTAAGATCTCAGTTTCCTCATTCGTGAAATGGGACTAAGATCTTCCAGGGTTGTTGTAAGGATTATATAAGATAATTTATATAAATTATATAAAATAAAGCCGGAGTTTGGTACACAGAAGGCATTCAATAAATGTTAGTTCTCATTATCAACATCGTTATTATGGAAATTCTTAAAATGTTAGTTTTCTTTCAATTATTAACTTTATGAAGTATTTTGTTACACAATGAAAATAACAATGCATGGATTTTAAATACGTGATTTAAAATATTTTGTTGCATGCTTAATATTATGCTAAAGCAAACATTTCTCTTCTCTTCAGTAAACCGTTTTTTCCAGCTTTTAAAAGGGAAGTCAATGAATTAAACGTGTCTTGCATGATGGAGAATTGCTTATTTCACATTTAAACTGCATACACTCTATAAAGTCGGGATTGCTCACGTAGATTTGTAATTTTATGCTTCACATGTTTAAATAAGTAAAATTAAGAAAATGAAGATTTGATAGTTGATAAGTAAATGTAAACACTAGTGCTTAAAGAATGAAAGCAAGGCCATTCTGTACCCTAAAGAAAATCCATTATTCTGGGGGGGGGGGGGTTAGGGAGGGAAGATGCTAAAATCTGAGCCCATTACCGTGCTACTTCATGAACATCTGGCAGTCTGTCACTTCACGGGCAACAACATCTTCTCTAAACAGAAGAGACGAATTCATCAGGGATTCCCGTAGTACAGTATATGCTTAACTTAAGTACCTGCTTTCCGTGATTACCATAGATTATCATATTCATGACACTGTGGAGTGAAAGCATTCTTCTGACTCTCTAACCAGAACATGAAAAAGAAATTAAAACATTGGCAGGCACTTTGTCTCCAGTTTGTTGGACAAGTAAGAAAAGGACTTTCCACCCATTTATGTAAATGAAATTCTGTCAACTTAGAACATTTTAACAAAGATGACAGTTGACTGTCTATTGATAAATACTTGACAGGATAACAATTATAATTGTAGTTGATTATTTTTCTTTCCGTAAATGTAGGTCAGTGTGTATTTTTTAAGAATCTGTTTAAAATAAATTTGCAAACCCCAATAACTTTTCTCCTCACCCCTATTAATGCAGGCAAAACTTCAACGTGTACATTCTTGTCTTCTAAAATGTTCATGGTTTTAGAATATGGTGGCAAAGCCTTTGCTGATACATATAACCATGTAATTAAATATGTGTGTGCTTAGCAGTGTATTTAGGCATACCTGCATATCAACATACACATATATAAATACATGCTAGATATTCATATTCTAATCCAGTATTTTGAATTCTGTAGAAAGCCTTAAAGTACACTTGGCTCTCCATTATCCAGGGGTGGTTATTCATTTTAGGGATAATCCATGCTTCTTCTAGCTGACATTAGAATTTTTTAAATTGTTTACTATCAGAAAGGTAGGGTAAGGATATGTAACAAATTAATCAATCTGGTTACTCAACAAGCTTTGGGAATTTAGTAGAGGAGGAAGTAATGAATCTAACGAATAAGTTGAGTTTTGGGAGGTTACCTGTGGAAATCACTTATCTACCTTAGTCCACTGCCCCATTAGTTACATTTGAGAAAGAGAGTTTCTAAATAGAATCAGAATGAGCTTTAAAATTTCCTTTTGCGCAAGATCCTTCCGGGAAAATGTATCTCTCTAGGGGAGTTTGGGAGAGGGACAAGGCTATGTTGATGTATTAGAATGTCAGTTACAAGTACTACCCAAACAGTGAGTAATTTTGCCTTTATCTATTACAATTGAAAGCGCAACACTGTACTTCATCAGATTTAAGATGCTATAATATATCGTTCTTATGCATGCAATGAAGTAGAAAGTAAGCAAAATAAATTGTTTAAATATTACTAAAATTTTCTCCCAAAGTCTAATAATTTGAAGATGCCATTTATTGTAAGACACCCTGATTTTAAAGATATTAAAATGGAAAGAATGCACATAGTAGAACTAATAAAACACACAGTGTTGTTCATTGCCGTTGAGTAAGCTCCCACTCACAGTGACCTTATGTAAAACAGAACAAAACGTTGCCTGATTTTGAGCCTTCTTCATGATCATTAGTATGCCTGAGTCCATTGTTGTGGTCATGGTGTCACTCCTCTTCATTGGGGGTTTCCTTAGTTCTTACTGGTTCAGTTCTAAGTTTCTTATTACTGTTAGAGGCCATAATAGTGGCATCTCATTTTCCTAGAGTAATGTTATATGAAAATCATCTTTCCTAAAATCTTATTTATAAATAAAAACCCAAGTTCTAGAGGTATAAAACTTAAATATACACACACATATATATATCTCATCAGAGACAAGCTGGGAATAAACATGGTTCTGTTCCCAGCTATATCCCAGAAAACAACGTGTAAATATTTGAAAGAGCTAGAAGCAGAGAGGGGTAAATCTCTGGGTGTTTCTGATTTACGTTAAGTCTACCTTTGAATGTTTCTGAGCTAGGTATCTTTGTTGTTTTTTGAACTCCATTTTCCCCTCCTTATCTCCTCCAGAGGTAGATGAAGCCAAAAGTTTTTTGGTTTGTTTAGTTAAAGAATATGTACAATATGTATTTGTGTGTATCTCCAAAAGTGAGTTCAAGATGAAAATATCATAAGCAAAATTTGCTCTGCCAAACAAAATGATAATGCCCTATCAATTTTTTTAAGAGCAAGATTCCTCTCTCATGTTTTTGGGCAAATAACTTTACATGAGCTAGATATCCTGAGATGCTGACAGACCGAGTTGTTTCTAGGAGAAATTTCTGTTGGTCAGTGTGCAGGGGTTAATTCTTCTAGGACTGCTCCTTGGAGATACTTTCTCGAGGACAGAATGAACCACAGAGAAAGATACACAGGACAATGTCCAAAAAATACAGCATCATTATGCCATTTAATGACTGATGTAGGTTCCGTCAACCAACAGTCCTAGGAAAGTAGGTTTTCTCTGAATAAGAATGATTCAGAAAGATAATGTTGTATTTTATTAGAATCAATAAAATCATAAGCAAATACCATGTATTCCTGTTAGTCATCCAGTGATGGAACTGTGTGCATGAATGCACTAATGGATTCCTTCAATGCAAATTAGCACTAAATTCCTAAGTAAACCGTCCTCCACTTCAGAGCCACGGTAATCCATCTCTTATGTCAGATGAACTGCTAGACTTATCCTTCTGATCACATAGGCTTTACTGCTTTTCTTCATTCATCTCTCACACTCAGTAATCCTTTTACCTCTCCTTTCCTAGTTTATAATTTAAATGCAATCTATTCACTACTAAAAAAGGACCCTAGTGTAAATAGGATGTCTTTGAGTTACAGCCAGAGAAGCCATTACTGGATATACAATGGCCCGGGTTCTTTTACATGTACGACATTATGGGGAGCCTCACTGTCACTTGCCTTCATTAATGTTTCATGTCGACACACAGTATCAAGACTGGGCTCTGAATTTGGGGTCCTCTTCTACTTTGACTTCTTTCACATAGTCTGGCAGCATTTTGTATTTGAGAGAAAAGTCTTTGAGGGCCAGAATTGACCCCCATCAGTTCTTTGGTGTGTTATCAAAATGGATTTCGATTTTATATTTCAAAGTTACAAAATAGAAGATCGGCTAAATACATTATGATGTGGTCTTTCTTCAACATACTAGATGGCCATTAAAAAGAAAATCATGTTTAGAAGGATTTCAAGAAGTATGAAAAATGCTTCCTTAATATATTTTTAAGTAAAATAAAAGGATTAGAGCAGTATATGCCGTCTGAGCCTAGTTTAGTTTTATAAATTATTATTTATGTGTGTTTGTGTCTCTATATATATAGGCACACACACACACACAACTGGGATCACTGAGTGGTGGGATTACATGATTTTTATTTTTTTGTGCTTATATAGTTTTCTAATTTTCTCCAAGAGCACATATTACTTTTATAATCAGAAAAATGTTAATTAAAACAAATATTGGCTTAAACGGAAAGTTAATGGGAAATGTTATAAAAACCTTTGTGGGAATAAAATTACAATTATCATCTTGGCCACAATCGTTATCCTATTTTTTAAAATATGAGCCTCAAATCACAATTTGGAATGGTAGCTACCAAGCAAATTTAAGCTGTGAGAGAATGCATATGTAATGACTAAACAAATAGAAATATGATAAACAGATTTCAGGCCTAATTTTAAAATATGGTTAAATTCATAGTAAGTCATCCACTCCAATAAAGCACTGCATATATATATATATATATATTTGAGGTTATAGATTCTTGTTCCTGAGTAAAATGAAATTCCTAAATTTTAGTTCTATATGGGGCATTGGCAAATTAGTAATATCTAAGAATTAAACTGTAATGCTAAATTTCCAAGAATTAAAATAGTAATACTAGCATTTACTAGAATTCTTTCCCATTTATATTTCCCAAAGGAGATATACATGTAGCATATATATATGAAAATACTTATGCACAAATACACAGAATAAAATTTTGTCCCTTCAGAGTCCAGCTACCTAAACAAATGAAAAAATGAACCTAAAAATATTGCATCTTCAGAAGGATCTTTGGTGGCAAGTATCATCTTCACTCCCAGATAGAATGAACAGAGTTGAGAAGCGTTATAGAGCTAAATGTTACCCACACTATGTTCTGATTAGCCCATTTGTGTATTGAAAAAGAATAGTGTTGATTAGCTGATGATGTTTTTAAAGACCAGTCTTTCTTTTTATGTAGAAGTCAGTGAGGATGGGAGAAGCTTCACAAGTATAATCAAACCAAAATTTTAAAAGGTGAAGCAACGATTATACATACATTAGAGGGAGTAACAGCAAATACATTGACCTTGGAAGAGTAAGGTGTCAGTAGAGAGCTGGAGGATCTGCAGACAATAGTAGGTGTGAGACAGTCTAGGTTGCAATTTTATAAGCTTTGAAGACTCATAAAGGTAATATCTTTTTTACAAGCATTGAAAAACAGGTATTCATATTTCGTTAAGGCCTATTATATATATAGGAGAACCTTGTTGCACAAATGGTTAAGAGCGTGACGACTGAGAAATTGGTGGTTCGATCCTACCCAGAGGTGTCTCAGAAGACAGGCCTGGTGATCTGCTTCTGAAAGGCCATGGCCTTGGAAACCCTTTAGAACAGTCCTCTGTACACATTGGGTCACCATGAGTCAGAACTGACTCAATATCAACTGACAACAACACACACACACACACAGACATGAAGAGAAGCCAACTGTAATATAAATTCCATCCTCCTCTAGAAGCAAAGAGTAAATGTGTAAAAGGGAAAATGTGTATGTGCACATGATCAGAAAAAAGAGTACGTGAAGGAAAACAATGGGTTAATAAAACATCAGTTTTCTTACCATCTATGATATTGGAGCTCAGAAAAAGTAGTTGTGAAGGAGATTCCACAGATACTGAGTCATCTGAAGTGATTTGAAAGCCTTCACAACTTTCTGTTTGAATGATCCAGTAAGTTAAATTAATATTTACTGAGCACCTACAATTTTCTGGATATTAACCCCTCTATCTGACTCACTATTCAGTAAGGAGACCCAAGACAACTGCACCATTAGTACCTTATAAACGGTGGCTATGGGGCGTCTTACTGAGACCTGAGCTTAGAAAGTGTGTGTGTGTGTGTGTGTGTGTGTGTGTGTGTGTGTGTGTGTTTGTGTGTGTGTATATATATATATGTATTTTTACACAAGTAACACACACCTTCTATGTTTGTTTGCCAACCGCGCCCTCACCCCTTGAGGTATTTTTTTAAGTGGGCTATGACAATTTTTTTCACAGCAACATGTAAAAAAAATTGGTATAGCAGCACTTACAAAAATATCTTCGGGGGGAGGGTGTGGTTGGCAAACATAGAAAGCACGCATTATTTACGTAAAACACTGTATTAAAACAAAAACAAAAACAAAAAAACCCCAAAACCCATTGCCATCTAGTCATTTCTGACTCGTAGCAACCCTACAGGACAGAGTATAATTGCCCCATAGAGTTTCCAAGGAATGGCTGGTGGATTTGAACTGCTGACTTTTTGGTTAGCAGTCGACCTCTTAAAAAAACACTGTATAGTTGGCATGAAGTGACAAATCATGGATCTACTAAAGAAATGGTAGATTTTCTCATGGAATTCACTTCTGTACACAATCTCCTGGCATATTTTACAGTGCAGATGAATTAGCCAGTTTTGGTTATTGCCCTATAATATGTACCGTGGCTGATGGTTGAGCCAGCAACTCAAGTCCCCCTAGGATAAAAAGCATAATGACAGATCGAATGTGCTAATAATACTAAAGGTTTTCAAAATAAAACCTTTATTGATTGAATGCCTTATCATCTACAAGTGTCACTCATTTACCTGCTGCTTTTAAGTATATGTGAATGTATGGATGAAAAAAGACTCTTCTTTTCTGAACAATTTTCACTAAAAGATCACTTCAGAATCATAGGTTAAAGTCGTGCTTTATTATTGCTGTATAATTGTGAAGTACACTTAGAGGAAGCTGGGTCAAGCACTGTTATCATCCTTCTTATATACTGATTCATCCTATATACAGGGGTTTATCTATACCCTATAAAGTTAATACGTAGAGCAGATTAGAAGAGAAAATTAATCCTTGTATAGATGTTGCATGAAACTTTTAGTCTTAAGATAATGCCAAATATGCAATTTTTAATATTATTTTATTTAGAAGTTTTGCACCTTTATTCATAAATGGAAAAACTGTCTATAATTTTCTTTACTGTACTATTATCAGATTTTGGTATTAAAGTTGAACCAAATTCATAAATTTAAGGGGGAGTTTTCTGTATCTGGAATTGTTTAAATACCTCAGAAACTCTGATAAAGATGTCAGCTATTCAGCTGCAAAATTTCCTGTGCCTGGTATCTCTTTAATGGCAGATTTTAAAATTTGCTTTCCAATTCTATCTATGATTATTGGTTACTTTTTAAAAAAAATTTAGGGAGGTTATAGATGATAAGAAATTACCTCCTCACTCTAAATATTACAGCTGAAGAGTTGTACAGTCATGCGCTGCACAATGTACGTTTGGGCAATGTCTGACTACATATATGTCTGTGATCCCTGGGTTATAAATGCCAGACTTATGTACAACCCATAGTTACAAACCAACCCCCGTAAAGCCTATGCTATTAAAAATTTGAGGTACATATAACGGTTCATAGTAACAAACGGGCAGTACTTTGCAACATACATCAAATATTATTATTATTGCTGTAGTATTATGTTAAAGATATTTTAGTGTATCTGGAAGTATTTCTTTAATGTTTTTTATGCATAGAAAGGTACACTATATATAAGTATATATATATATATACACTATATATAAGTATACTATATACTATGTCAAACATTTGACTGATGTTAGATACGAACCATACCTAACTGTTCTGACTTACATACAAATTTGACTTAACAATAGACTTAGGAACAGAAGCTGTTCCTAAGTAAGCAAGGACTGCCTGTATATAATATGGTGTTTACACAATGGCCAAATCACATATCCTATTTCACAGAATGTATTGTGGACATTAAGTGACACATGACTGTAGACAATAATTTCTTATTCTTTAATACTCTCCTATATCTGAGTTACAGCTTCATTTGCATTTTTAACAGAATCTATTTTTACTTCCTCCTTTTTGGAGTTTTTATGGTAATCTTATCTATTTATTTACTTCCTTTTTCCATATGTCAAGGTTTCTGGGTGGTGCAACTGGTTTGCGACCAACTGCTAACCTAAAGATTGGCGGTTCAAACCCACCCAGCGGTGCTATGGAAGAAAGCCCTGGTGATCTGTTTTCATGAAGATTACAGCCAAGAAAACCCTCTGCAGCAGTTCTACTCTGTAACACATGGGGTCACCATGAGTCGGAATCCACTCGACAGTAACAGATTGGATTTTGTTTTTTTCATGTCACTTTTGGTTTTATTCATCCTTTCTCCCTTTTTAAAACAATTTGTTCCCAAAACAGACCTTGCTGATGCCCAGGAGAAGTGCATGCTCCTTGTAGTTCAGTGCATCTGTTCTCAGTCCAGGCTGGCCTTCCCTTCTCTGGTCATGCTGAGGGCTCTTTATAATCTTCAGGTTCTATTGTGAAAACACCTTCATTTTTTCTTCCTATTTATTTCTCTGTCCTTTACCTTCTGCCTGGATGCTGTTTGCACTTGTCTTTCTCTATAGCATTTTTTTTTTTTTTCAAGCCAGAAACCATCTTTGGCTTTTTGACATACAGAACCATTTAAATATACACAAGTAGAAAATAATAGGTGAGTATCAAATAGCTTTCACACTTCCTGGTCTCTGCAAAGGAACTTGAGGGGGGCATCAAAAGTTAGATCCAGCGACAATGAGCTGTATTATATCAGTTTTCCTGTTTAAGCACCTAGAAAAAGCAGTGGGTACTGAAAATAGTACTGAGCTCAGAATCTGGATATTAGAAGATTTGGGTTCTAGGTCTTTATTTAAATCCTTTTTCTGTCTGATTCAAAAATTAACTCTTTCGTGAGAGTTGATTTCTCTCTTACTATTGACCCAAAGATATAGAGAAGCACGTAGAGCTAGATGAAAAAAAAAAAAATTCAATTTACAATCACACTAACCTACTTCAAAACTTAAAAAAAAAAAAAGCTTGTTTACTTGTTTCTTTTTAATGATTCATATTTCAGTGGTTTAGATCAGGTCATCTGAGGGTTGAAGTTTAGTGATAAAATGACTGTGCCAGTTGCAAATGGAAAAGAAGTTTCTAAAATAAGGTGCATGCCTTTGGAGATCTTCGATTGCAGGATGAACCTGTTATCTGCATGTTTGTCTGAGCAAGGAGAACAGCTTGCATAAGAGACTCTTCTAATGGATGTAAACAAGCTCTCTTTTTCTGTCATCTTTTTTTTTAATTTTTTTAATGAAAGAATATAGAAATATATTATTTAGTGGTAAAGGGAACAAAAAAGTCATTGTTTTTCACAGGCTTTGGAGACAAAAGATCATTGCCTCCAGGCCTTGGCAATTTTGAACAAAAAGCGTTCATTATAAAGTACACTAGGTATGTTATTTATTGTGATTTGTGGTGATATAATTGAGCCCAAACAGAACAGGATTTTAAAAGAAAGCCCTATACTAGTGCCTTCTGTAATTCTGGCTTACAAACATTAAGAAGTGAAATTCTTATGCCATCTACCACACATCCCAACCCTTCAGTCTGTCCCCAGAAGTCAGGTAACAGGTCTATGTAACAGCTCTGCACTGGAAATTAGTGCGCCGAGTGTCCTGCTTTGCAGCTGAATTCCTTGATTTCCATTATTTGACAGCAAGATGATATCAAAGACTGCAGAGAGCTGTTAAGGGATAGCTCAAATGCTAGTGCGTGTGGTGGGGCAGGTGAACAATTAGGATCGTGTGACACATACTGACAGGAAAGGGAGTATCAGGCTACCCCCTGAGTGAAGCGCTGAACATGGGCCCTATCATGGAAAATATGCTTTCTGTTAAAACTCTCCGTATCTAGAGGGAGGGGCAACCTTTCTGGCACAAATGCTTGACTGCTGTGAAAATCCAGTAAAAGGTCTTCTCAGGGTTTGTTTAAAAAGGTCAGCTCAGGAACTACTGACCCCCATGACTTCATCCTGACAGTTTCCGCACCCTCACAAAATCACTCTTGTCACTTCTAGCTCCTGTGCTTTTCTGAAAACAAAACCCTCTACCACCTGCCGTCTATTATTCTATCAGCGAGCAACATGCCCTCTCTTCAGCTGATATCTCAATTTATTTGTGGTTAGATGTGCAATAATACTCTGACTGAAGCCAAGGGAGCAGTTTAAAGATTTAAAACAAAAACAAAGCCAGTGCTTCAAATATCTCTTCATGCGAAGCTTACCAGACACGAAAATGTGGCTAATTCTCATCCATACAAAAGCAAAACTGAGACACGCAGATGGTCAGCGCCTGCCCTCTGCAGAGGGAGAAGCAGGGTTGGCTCCAACTAAAAAATAATTATCCAGGTCCTTTGAAAATCAAGTTGTACCACTTCTCCTGTGAGCATCCACAAAGACTGTTGCATATATTTGCTATTAGCTCCCTCTTTGTCTGGGGATTTTGTTAATGCTCTTTCTTCATAGAAGTTTGTGTCGCCTTGTTCTCATATTTGACACCAACTGAAATAGCCTTGCCGAAACCTTTGTTTCTATTTTCTTCAAAATGTGTATTCCTCATTGAGGTTTCATCTTAATCTCTTCTTTTCAAAAGGATATGAATTGAACACGCAGAGAATCAGCCTAACAGGACCGATTATCAATTTCCATTTCCTTTCAACGCCTTTGCCACCCGTGGGCCTCCTAGACAGCTTTCCTCGAGGACAAAAGGTGTCTGAAATGGACAACTTTATTTTATTCACTGGTCTCTTAGTGAATGACAGAGACTCATCGCCCATAATAAATCCTTCCTCTGACTCTTTTATATAATGCACAGCTGAGCTAAAAAGGAAATCAATGCTGCAATTTTAATTTAACACTTTCATTCCGTTAATTTATCTAAAAAATCCTATGCCATGCTTTTCCTTGTCAAAACAGCCAATTGCTGTCAGTGTGAAAATGCTCTGAGTTTCTTTCTTTTCTTTTCTTTTAAAAATAGTATGGCTGTAAAAACCATGGGTCACATACTAAGCCCTCTGTTTTTCTTCTGAGTGCAAAGCTCCTTTTGAAATCGATGTGAGCTCAGCAAGTTGGAGAAATACGTAGAGTCTCCAGGGAGAGAAGAATCTGGGCCTACATAGTTTGTTAGCTTCACTAAAGTTGCTCATGAAACACTATAAAAATGGGATACCAAGTATCTGAAGTGTGCATTTGGTGGTGAAATCTGATCATTTGAGTAAACTGGAGTCATTTAATCACGATTAATCCCTAGGGAGACTTCTAAGTGATAAACAACACTGTGTTTTCTGTCCTGGTACCATAAAATAACCCCTTCATTTCCATTCATTTCTCTGTGTATTTCAGAACTTGAAAACAAGCCACAGATGGAGTCTTACACTGCTCTGGGCATGCTGCTGTCATAAGGGAAAGAGGCCAACTCAACAGCACATTCCCATCAGTGCTGTGGTGGAGATGTGTGGGGCATGGAGATTATGGGGTGGCAGAATCTGCCGCCTTTGCAATGGGAATCTCATGCCAATGGAATTGTTTCTTCAAGTCTTGGCTCAAATAGCACCTTAGTGAAACTGTTCCTAACCATGCTATTTAAATTGAAATTCTTCCTGGCCTCCCTTTACTCCCCTGTTGTTGTTGGGGGCCATCAAGTCGATTGCGATTCATAGCAACCCCATGTGACAGAGTAGAACTGCCCCCTAGGGTTTTCTTGGCTGTAATCTTTATGGGAGCAGATCACTAGGTCTTTATCCAGCAGGGCCACTGAGTTGGTTTGAAGCACCAACCTTTCAGTTAACAGCCAAGTGTTCAAATGTTGCACCAGCAGGGCTCCTATTTATGCCCCTAGCCCTCTCTATACGAGCCCTGGCAGCACAGTGGTTAAGCACTTGGCTGCTAACCTAGAGGTTGGCCTCGAACCCACTAGTGGTTCCGTGGGACAAAAGACCTGAAGATCTGCTTCCACAAAGATTACAACCCAGGTGTGATGGTTAAGATTGTGTGTCAGCTTGGCTGGGCAATGATTCTCAGTGTTTTGGCAGTCATATAATGTTGTGATCACTTCCCTGTAGAGATTTGATACGTGATCATCCCCATAATGGGATCTGCTGTGAGTAGCCAATCAGTTGAAGGGGAGTTTCCTTGGACATGTGGCCTGCATTGAGTGTGGGCGGATGTTCAGGCAGGGCTCAGGGCCTTTTGCTTATTCTGGATCCTGCATCTGGCTCCTGTTCATCTGACCTCCAATTCTTTAGACTTGAGCTAGCAGCTTGCCTGTCAATCTTGGGATTCATTGATCTTCCTAGCCTGTGAGCAACAGCCCTGTCTCCAGCCTGCCTATCTTGAGTTCACCAGCCCTTGAGGCTATGTGAATCAGGAGAAGCCTCTTTCCTGACTCACGGACTTGGGACATTACAGCCTCTACAACTGCGTGAGATATTTTCTTGATATAAATCTCTCTGTCTATACATATATTTATATGCATTACTGGTTTTTCTTCTCTAGAGAACTCAGCCTAAGACACTAGGAAACCCTATGGGGCATTTCTACTATGTCATGTAGGGTAGATATGAGTCGGAATAGACGGCACACAACAACAGCCCTTTTTATACCTCTTCCATGCTTTTTTTTTTCTCCTTAGCACTTAAGAATTTTCAACTCACTTTATAATTTACTTATATAGTTCATTGTCTATCTCCATCCCAAATAAAATATAAAGGTCCTGACTATTTGTTCACTAAATTATCCTCAGAGCATAGAGCAGTGTATAACACATTATAGGTGCTCAATAAATATTTGTTGCATGAAGGAACTATTAAGAGGGCATCTCCTGGAAAGTTGTCCCTGTGGCAGGAATGGCAGCAGTGCACCTCTACTGTTACCTCAGAACAGAGGCCCTGTGTAGAGGGGTTACTGTAGACTGATCCACATAATGACTGTGTTTAGAAAGACAGTTCGGTAGACTATTTCTTGCCACGAGAACCTGCAAAATCTGAGCGTGGTTCAGGAAAGGAAGCCTAACTCTAAACCTAAGGCAAGGGATTAACTCAACTGTGGGCTTCTAAATAGAGTCAGACCCTGGAACTTGTGTGTTGCAGGGACAACCCTAGCTAGCTTGGGTTTGAAACACAGCTTCAGTTATCAGTCCATAGGTATGACTGATTCAATGAGACCATAGGTACCATGCTAGGCACTGCAGGGGAGACAGCATCCTAGCCAATATCTTTAGTAATTTAAGATCTAGAGAGATTAGCGTGTATGTTTCAGGTCCAGAATGGCTATCATGGAGAATCAGAGAAGGATTTTCCAGATTGTCCTGAATCTTGAAGGATGGCAATGCTTTCTGTAGCAGAGATGAGATAAAAGGCATTCCAGGCAATGGAAATGGCATTAAGACAAGCAGCATGTTTTTGAGGAATAGCAATTAGTCTCATATAATCTGCTTATCTTATAGATATTTGTACTAAAGGAAAGATTGAAAAGGGAGATAATTCTAGAAAGACAGGTGACTAGTATATTGGAAGTTGGGTTTTACATAGTTTATTTTTGTAGTGGGGACTCACCAATAGCTTTTAGGGAGAAGATGACTTCATTTAGAAGTTTGTGCTTTAGGCACTACGTTTTGTCTTATTTTTGTGGGGGTAGTGGTAGTGGTGGTGGATATAACCAGTCAAATAAATATTTTGATGCAGTGGACCTTAAAGCTTAAGAACTATGGAATCCATCTGACTTCTAACCTTTAATCAACATCAAGTGTTCTAGAATAAAGTCATGTACCTGCTTTTCAAAGACTTCACAGTGACTTTGCAACATTGCTCATCCTTCTTTCCAGCATGCTCAACCTGTATGCTGTGATGGTTAAGGTTGTGTGTCAACTTGGCTAGGCCATGATTCTCAGTGGTTTGGCAGATATTATGCAATCATCCTCCATTTTGAGATCTGACGTGAGTAGCCAATCAATTGAAACACCAATCAGTTGGAAACCAATCAGTTTCCTCGGGGATTGGCCTGTATTTTATATATATGGATGTCCTCACAAAGCTCTCTCTAGATCCTGTATCTGACCCGTTATCCTCTGACCTCAGGTTCTTGGGATGTGAGCCAGCAGCTTGTCACCTGACCTGTAGATTTTGAGCTCATCAGCCCCTGCAACCACCTGAGTCAGGAGAAGCCTCCAACCTGACATTTGACCCATGGATTTGGAACTTGCCAGCTTCCACAACTGTGTGAACCGTTTCCTTGAGATAAATCTCTCTCTCTCTAAATATATACAAAAAAATCCAAATCTGTTGCCACTGAGTTGATTTCAACTCATAGCGACTCTATAGGACAGAGTAGAACTGCCCATAGGGTCTCCAAGGAGCGGCTGGTGGATTCGAACTGCCAACCTTTTGGTTAGCAGCCGTAGCTTGCCATAGCTCTTAACCACTGCACCACCAGGGCTCTATACACACACACACACACACACACACACACACACACGTATATAGAGATATACAGATATACATGCTTCACTGGTTTTGCTCCCGTAGAGAACCCAGCCTAAGACAATGGTCAAGAAATTCTTCCTTATTTCCAAATCAAATCATTTTTTCTTATTTATAACCAAACTTACCTTATTTGATGTAGAGTATCATCACATGGCATTACCAAAAGTCAGCCTGCTACATGCCTGAAGAGAGTAAGTAAGCTTTTTTGAAAGAGTCTACTGTCCTTTAAAAACAAATTATTTTAATCTTTCCTTGTATCAACTTTATTTCTGAATTTAATTTTTAAAAACTCTTAACTATCTTTTCTGTCTTTATATTTCTTTCCGAAGATTGACAATAAAACTGTATCTTGACCTAAGAAAGGTATAACTATTGTAGGGGCTAGTGGATGTCTACATTCATCATTTTTTGACTCCTTTCTGTCATTAATTGGCTTTTTATTCCTCGATTACAATGCTCTGATCAGTCAGATTGAATATACAGTTGCATATATGCTCAGATATTTTTCTTCTATACTTGAACCTAGTTACATCAGACCATCCTCTCTTATCTTCAAAGCAAAGGTTAACTATCATGTGGCCAGGGTTGGCAAAACATGGCTCCTGACAAACTTACTTGTTTTAAAGGCAAACTCCCAATTTTTAATTTGGTGAACTGTAGATGGAAAATTTTGGTGCTAACAATAACACTGTACATTTTCACTTATGTTCTGATAATTTTGCTTTTTCTTTACATAGAAGAAGTATATTTGTTGTGCTTCCCAGCCAGTACTAAGAAATAAATAAATAAATAAAAAAGTTGACCACACTTCCTGCAGATAAAATTTATCTGTCTAATAAATTATGCTTCTAATACTGAGGTTGAGGTTTTGACCTGTTCATTGAGACTTTCACCTTTATTATCCTCTGAAATTGGGACTATCACATGAATTTAGGAAAAACAGTAAAAAACAGACTGAGCAGGGTTTGAAATATAGTACCTTCAACAGCCCAGAGGACTCTGCTACTTCCTAAATCTGATAAAGTAAATATAGGAAGAAAAATACATATGCTCCTTGGCATCACAGGTATATTCTAGTTTATTTATGAAATTTCTCTTTATTGGTCTTTTGAATGTAAGACAGTCAACAACCTAGATTCTTTTTAAGAGCATTTATTAACTAAGAAAATAAATATACATGAATGTATATAAACATTTACTTTTGTTTTCTTATTCTTTTATTCATCTTTTCCTAATTTTTCCATTTTATTTTCTATCTAGTCTTTAACACAATTACTTTTTAGCTTCATTACAAAAGTCTAAGTATCCTATTTCCTATTTAGCCTCAGCTCTGTTCAGGCAGACACCTTTATTGAGTTATCAGAGGACTGTGCAGGTTCTGGGCCCTGCAGCATACAAAAGTAGCCTGGGTGATCTGGGTCAATGTGTAATAATGAATCTGGGTCCCTGCCAAATATGATCGGCCATTGTGAAGCTCCATTCCTGCATTTTAAATCGTGATGGAGTTTTCTTGCATATAGCTTTTCCTTGGATTTTGCTTCATTAAAGTACTTTGGAAGAACTATTTTACACTCTCAATTTTTGTATGAAAGTCTCTGATTAATCAGTAGACTTATGGTTTGGAATGACACAATGTCTGAACCAGAGGAAAATTCTATAATGAACTTGCTTCTTATCACTTTGCCAAAGCAAAAACTTCTCCCACCCCCTAAATAGTATAGGTTTATGGTATTTGAATGCATCATTAGTTTGACCAGACAGATTTTAATCCCTAATAGTTCTAGCCTTTAGGTTATTTATATTTCTTAATATTTACTTACTTATGAGAAAAGGCAAATAAGTCATGTTAACTGGTTTGCAACACTTCAATGCTGTAACTTTAGTAACTTTCCTAAGTAATTTTAAAAACAGAGAGAGGTGCAGTTTCCCAAAGGATAGTCCAGGAAACCCCCAAAACTAGATTTATTTCAAGCACAGATTCAATAGGTCAGTGTCCATGTAAGAACTTGCCTTTTGCATTTCTTATTATTTGACTGAACATGCTTTGGTCTCTAACAAGAATGAAATATATATATATATATATGTATATATGTATGTATACATATATATACATACGTATACATATATAGCCTCCATTGTCCATTTGGAATTTAGTCCTCCTATTTGGACAAATGTTGTTTTGTTGTGTGCCATTGAGTCAATTCCGACTCATAGCGACCCTATAGGACAGAGTAGAACTGTCCCCTAGAGTTTCCAAGGAGTGGTTGGTGGATTTGAACTGCCGACATTTTGGTTAGCAGCCTGAGCTCTTAACTACTTCGCCATCAGGGCTCCATTTGGACAGATATTAGGAATAAAATGTTTGATTTCAGTGGATAGCAATCCACTGAGAAAAGTTGGATGCTACTAAAATCTGCCTACATCTTTGATAACCCTGGATGATCCATGCTTCTTCTCCCCAATATTTGTGCATCCACACAGAATAGTTTACCTGATCTTCTTTTAGTGGTTTCCTGTGTGGTCTTTGCTTTGTGAATTTGGGAAGGTAACTTACCGCTTTTTATCTGCTTTGGTCCCTAACATAGGAAGTTAGAGAATATCTACTTTTTCTAGTGGGTGTGAAAGAAAAACTCTAGGATCATCCTGAATAACATTTGGAGAAAATGAATTAGTAACATAAAGTGACAATTTCTGTAACATTTTTTTATTGTGGTAAATATATATACATGTAACATAACATTTGCCACTTCAACATTCTTCACAAGTACAATGAAATGATATTAATTGTGCTCATCATGTTGTACAACTATCACTATTATCCTACAACATTTTCGCCTTAATTTTGAAGCCTTCAAAAGGATTATGTTAAAATAAGCTAACTCGTAAAAAGAAATAAACCCCTTATTTTTATAGGCAATAGTGCTTTCAGGACCTTGTAGTAGCAACTTCACAAATTAGTGCTTAGATTAAGGTTTTAAGAAAAGAGAAATTATTTAAAAAATTTTCCTTGTTCTATCTATAATGAGGATTGCCGGCAAATGGAAACAGAATACGTACATGAACCATTTTTCTTATTTTATGTGGATGAATGTCCTTTTCAAAAGACCACACATGATCATTTTTCTCAAACAAACCAAAAAACCATTGCATCTTAAACATTCTGACTCTCTTTTGTCACTCAGATGAAATATATCAATTGCAGAAAATTAAGTATGCTGCCGTACAGACCATCTACATAAGTTTAATAGAAAAATTCCAATTTTATCTTTCTAGTGCATATAATTATTACAACTATGCTAAACACTTGCATAGGCCTGGGGTTTAAGAGACTCAATTTACTAAGCAGACAAGAATAAACCATGATTAGCAATTATTAGTTATTAGCAATTAGTTATTTTTATGTAAATGATGCTTTTAAATGCTTGGAAATAGTTGACTCTGCTTAGTGGAGAAGTAAGTCATCTCTGTCCTTTCTTTTGGTACTATTAATGGTTTAGTAAATCCCTTTGAAATTAATAATACCATGATCAACTTAGTCTTACTCTTGTCTGACTTGTCACAGATTATGAGTTTTCAGAATGAAAATTAGTGAAATTTACTGTACAATGAGACTGTTTCCAGAACTGTTTTTTTTTTGGACCTTGCCTTAACAGATGTGGTATTAAGTGATAAGCAGTTGGAGAAGTTGAGGGGCAATGGACATTTCTCCACTTTCAGCACTAATTCATTTAGTTTGAGGTATCTGCATTTTAGATTCCAACTTCTAATCACAAGTATCTGATAAATTTGCTTGAATAGAACTTCTAAATACGAGTATCTGACAAGCTTGGTGTCATCCTGATTTTTATTACTATTATCTAAAGATTATAAAGCATTTCCACATAAATGTCTTCTGGAAAACTCTGCATCTTAAGAAAACAAGTACTTGCTTTGACTCATCTCCCTGGACCTGTCCAGTTGTCCACACTCAACCTGCAGCCATTTGCAGCCCCCAAATGCTCCATTACATCTCATGCCTCTCAGTCTACGCACATGCTGTTCTCTAGGCTTTATATGCCCTTCCTCTGTTCTTAGTTCGGCGAATCTTTATCATTCCTTTAGATCTCAGCTTACACATTACCTTCTCTAGGAATCATTGTTAACCAAAAGGTTGGCAGTTTGAACCTACCCAGCGGCTCTGCAGTAGAAAGACCTGGCGATCTGCTTCCAAAAAGATTACAACCAAGACATTCCTATGGGACAAGTCTACTCGGTCACATGGGGTCTCTGTGAGTCAGAATTGACTAGATGGCACCTAACAACAAGAAGCATTGCCTGCTAATACTCAACTTCCAAACACCTGAGATTAACTCCATCATTGCATTAATTTCGCTAAGCCTGTAGCACCTGTCTCTCTCCTCTTAGGCTTAATCCCTTGAAGGGTAAGGACTGCATTTTGTAGCACAATGCCTGTCACGTAGAGGTGCTGAACTATATTTACTGAGTAGACGAATGGGCAGCAAATACTTCATTTCTTTAATATGCTTTCTCCACATGATTTCTCTATCAGTTCTTTTTATCCCCTGGGTAGAGTACCTTGGCATTCTTTTAAATCCCATGTTTTCTTTGGAACTTTTTTTGCTTTACTCTGCCTGGACAGTCATATATTCATTCAACAAATATTTCTGAGTTTCTTTTATGTATAAGGCACTTTGGAAGTTCTAGAAAGAGCCCCAAGATAAATCAAATTTGGGCATTTCCCTTAGAGGATGACAGTCCAACAGAAAAGGGAAGAAAGGCATAAGCAACAGTATCATTAAAGAAGAAAACAAGAGTATGGCCCCCAGACACCCTTTTAGCTCAGTAATGAAGTCCCTCCTGAGGTTCACCCTTCAGCCAAAGATTAGACAGGCCCATAAAACAAAACAAGACTAAATGGGCACACCAGCCTAGGGACAAGGACTAGAAGGCAGGAGGGGACAGGAAAGCTGGTTAACGGGGAATCCAAGGTTGAGAAAGGAGTGTTGACATGTCGTGGTGTTGTTAACCAATGTCATAAAACAATATGTGTACTAACTGTTTAATGAGAAACTATTTGTTCTGTAAACCTTCATCTAAAGTACAACAAAAAAGTAGAAAATAGTAAATGTCATCGAAGGGACAAAACACATCCAATTGGATGGATAAGACAGGCCTTCCTGAACATGATCAAGGCCTTAAAGCATGCTCAGGGTCTGGATATTATGGCATAAAGAGAAAAGATATCCTAAGTCAAGATATAACATGTGTGAAGAATAAAGAGGAAAACAATAACGTAACCTATATAGAAAAGCCTGACTGGAGCTCACGGTTTATGAAGAACAGTAACAGTGCTGATGGCATGTTAAAAAGGGAGCCTTGGTCAAAATAGTGGAAAACCTTGAATGCTAGGCAAAGAAGTTAGAGTTTAGAGAGGCAAAGGGGACTATTGAAAGCTTCTGAGCAGAGCTGGGAATCTCTCATTGGCTGACTCTTGCTTCATTTTCCTATGCATTATCTCCATATCTAACTCTTCTTTCTATGACGTCACAGCAACACTTCTCATTCCATACTAGGGTCCTTTCCTATTATTTTAATGATTCTTCTAGAAAGCTCAACCTGAAGCCTGCTAGAAAGGTCACTGTCAACTCAGTTTTTATCCCATTCTCATTAAGCTGTTACTCACCACACCAGGTTCAAAACTAGCCTCTACCATAGTTTCCCACTGGCATCCTTCCAATCCAATTTACCTGCTACACCTTTTCCTAATACTTTTGAGACCTTTGACGTCAACTCTTCCTATTTCTGGAGCCATTTCCTTGTCTTACAGGCATCTGTGCTGTCTCTCTTTTTTGAAATATGTACTGATGGCCAACTTCCCTCGGACATATTTTTGGATTATGCAAAAAGTGTATCAACAGAGGCCATTAATCCCAACACATGCACATTACTGCACATTATTGCAATGATTAATCTCATATGTATTGCTGATCTTGAACAAGCCAAGCACTAGTAGTAGGTACTCAATGAATGCTTAATGAGTGAAGGAATAAATGAGTATTGGTTCATGTTGGAATATGTATTCCTGAGTATCAAGAATTAGTTTTTATATTCTACATTCTCAACCACTCTCAGTGCAGGCACTCAGTAAACGCTAATTAAATGAGTACAATTAATCCCTGCAGTAAAAAGGAAAGCCAGTGGAAAATTCCCTAAGAAGCTCAAGAAAGGATACATCATCTCACCTTAAAATTCATATATGGAATCTAGGATAATAGAGAAAAACATAGTCTTTAGTTCTCATTTACTGATGCCTTGTATATAAGCTTTCAATAAAACATAGCCATTGTTGGTTTTTTTTTTTTTAAAGCCCAACTCAAAGACTTCATATCTTTGAACTAAACAAGAGTTCTCAGTTTTTATTACTTGTGCAAACAGAAGCCGAGTGTGGTTAGACTTATCTGTGCCTAATATTTGAATTCCATTGTTCAATAATTC
Organism: Dugong dugon; assembly: GCA_030035585.1. Taxonomy (NCBI): domain Eukaryota; kingdom Metazoa; phylum Chordata; class Mammalia; order Sirenia; family Dugongidae; genus Dugong; species Dugong dugon. The sequence continues at coordinate 133,908,263 of CM057462.1, forward strand.
CCGTTCCTTTGCATTATTTTTGCTTTATTATGCTCTTATAATACTCTGAAATATATCTATAAAACTTTACAACCCTTTTCCAATGGCATATGGTGTGTGTTCTGAAGAGAAACACGTTTATGGGCTGAAGGAGGGGAAGAAAATGTAAAGTGCTCTTACGGGACTTGGGGAAGGATTGCTGCCTGCTTGTGTGGAGAGAACACTGCAGTATATCAGACTCTCACAACCTGAATCTCAGCTCTTCTGTTTCAACAACGAACAGAAGTCTGGGAATGTGCTATGCCTACTTTGATGGTGATAGGGTTTTATTTTGTGGGGTTTTTTTTTTTCCTTGCTGAATACTGAAGTAAATCATTTCTGAAATAATATTCTAACTCTGTATGCTATAGAATAATATCTGTTGGACAAAAATTTCAATGTAGGTAGAGGTGGGAGAACAAGTACAGTATTGCTGTCCACTTCCACCAGAGCCCTCTCAGACTCTGCCAGAGTTAGCAAGAGTGTTTCTTAGGGCACTCTCCCTTCCATAATCATTCTTGGAAGCCTACAGATCTCTGCTCTGAAAGGTTCTTCTACATTCTTAAATGCGTCACTTGTTGAGCATTAGCTTTAGGTTTTCAGGTGCTTTCTATTTTCCTTCCTTGTAACAATTTATTGATCTAATCATGTAGACACATTGACTGGAAATCTGACTATGACTTCTGACTTCTCTCTTTTTGCCTCTTGGTTGGTCAACAAGTGCAGTAATTTCTCTTCTCCAGTTTCTCTCATACCCATCTCTCCCCTTCATCTTCACAGCTATTGCCCTAGTTTCAGGCCTAGAACTTATCTCACATGGCCTATTTCAATAGTTTCTTGATAAATCGCTTTTTTGCATTAAAGTCTTTATTATCCTGAATATAAAAGACAGAAGTGTTCTAGGATATAACAGAGTTCTTTATGTAGAAATATTATTTTTTTACAAGTGAAAAAATACATATCTTTGGAATTAAGGCTTATATGCTAAATGTGCTATAAAAAAGTAGTGTTTTAATACCTGACAAAATGTCTGTGCAAAGAAACAAATGCATAAACACATTACCACTACATTAAGGCAATATGAAAAGTATACTAAAAAATATCAGTAAAGTGACAGTGTAGGTTTCTAGCTTTAACTTAGCTAGGATTGCACCCAATAAGGTCATCTAGGTTTCCCTACATCCCAGGAAACGTACTAGCGGACCAGCGTCCAAAATGTCCAAGTGGGAGTGGAAAATGTGTTTAAGAATACAGAAAAAAAAAGAACTGAAATCCCTCCAAAACAAGTAGATGGGACAACCAAAAGTTAATACTAAGCATTTACAAAACAAAACAAAAGGATGCAATGTCTAGGATACTTATAATATCTGACTCTAGTCCATCCCACTCAAATTATCCTCCAACATACCACCTGCAAGACTTATATTCCTTTAAAAAAACTCTAAGCATCCCACTAAAAAAACAGCAACTCCTTTCCCTCCTATCTACCAAGTCCCTGGTTGTTTGCTTATAACTCACATCTCCTCACTATCTCATCCTGGTTTACCTTTGCAGCCTCCCCTCCCCTCCCTACTCTGCTTCACAGACACTCTGTGTCAGCATCACTGCACTATGCTCTTGTGTATGCTCTGCTCAACCTCAATCCTCTGGAAATTTTTCACCCTTTGAAATATGGCACCTCTGTCCAATTGTGGTTCAGAAGTTTTTATATGTATTCCTGGATTTCTCCTTCTTCTCTGCTCTCTGACAGTATTGTTGTTACATCTCTATTGTAACATCTTTATTCTGCTTTTTATTACAGTTTGTAATTTTTATTCCTATTGCACCCAGTGACTGTAAGTTCCATCTTCAGGCCTTCTTTATCATCTCCATTACTCGTTTGACAGTGCATATTAAATGGACCCAGAATTGTCTTCGTGCAAAATACTGGCTCTACTTATGAGGAGTCTCTTGGTCTACATTCTGACATTTCTAAATGACTCAGCCTTTCCTGTAAATATTCTATTAAATAAAGTAACAAAACACAGATCAGCCTTTAGTCAGAAATATGGAAAACCACACTGTAGGTCAGAAAGTGTACTCTCATGCTGTCACCCAGGGCTGATCAAAAATAGATTTGAGAATAAAATATTTAGGGAGTATGTTCTGAATGATCCACTTTTATGAATTCTCTAAATTTTATTTCTAGGTTCTCTAAATTTAAGCTGGACCTTCACAGGTCTACTAAACTGGATGGTCCTTTGTAAAATTCTTGTCACTATCAACAGTGAAGAAGGAAAGTATAAAATGCTGCACTACGAAACCATTTCTGTGTTTATATCAGAGATGTGTTTCTTTGTAAGGATCTATCAGAGACATTTCTCTAGGTATTCTTACCAGAAAGAGTGTGCTTCTCTTCTGTTAGTTTAAATTTGTAGGTCTTGTAAATTATATATATGATTGCTCTCATTTTTTGCATTTGGGGTTAGGCAGCTCGAAGTCATATTTTCAACCTTCCTTTACTAAGACATATAGGATCAGTGATAAGTACCTGGCTACTAACTCCATTCCATCTCCATTTTATTTTTCTCAGTTTCCTTTGATATCTATCTGTCTAGTTATTGTTTATTGAACATCATTGAAGAAGTTTTAAATGTGAACAGGATTTGGGAATAAATAAATGCTCTAGCAATTTCTATCTCAAATAAAGTGCCTAAGATAACACTTTACACATAGAAGGCACTCAAGAATTCCTTGATCGAATCCAAATAATTTCAAGCACTCATAAATCCAAGAGAGAAAGGCTATAGATCAGATGTACTAGTCACTAGAAGGAACCCAAACAGACTTTTGGTCAGAGTTGAACACAATAATACAATGCACTCACTGCACTTAGAATAAATGAAAGCCAAACATCATTACTGGCTTTCATTTAAGTGATTCGCATTTCATAACTTTAGGTCATAAAAGTGAGGCAACATATATAGTATTTTCCCCCACTAAATCCTCATATAGAGGCTCTGAAAGAGACCAGTACTTTTCATGTATGTAATAACTCAGGCACCACTATCTAAGCAAACACTGCTAGATAGCGGTTACAAGAAAGGGCATCAAGTAAGTATCTTTCTCACTTCTACCCGAGAAAGGTTAGTGTTATGAGATGTGCACAAGAAGAAGGTCAAGGAGCACAGATTTCTGGTCCCTGCTATATGTCAGAGCAAGGCAACTGAAATACACTGAGAAGGTCAAGAGCAGTAGAAGCTGAAGAGACAACTATTTGTGTATATGTGAATGTTCACAGGATCTGAAGAAACCTGAGCACAAATGTCAGTCTTCTTGACCTGATCACAGGTGACTCAATACAGAGGTGAAATCAAGGTGCTCCTACTGAGAAGTTCAAAGGATAGACATATGAAGAATGAGACTGAAACAAGCCAAAAGAGTCAGATCCCAACAGGAAGAAAATTCCGGAACAAAACTCTTCATACTATGCTTACACGGACTAACAATCAGGGAAGACCATTTAAAACTGAATAATTTTAGTTTCTAGGGTTACATTATTGAATTTTTTTTACATAAAACAACTTTTTGTCACTTTTTTTTACTTAAAGTATTTTTAAATGAAGACATATGGTTGCTAAGGTGCTTACAATTTTAAATACATTTGAAAAGATTTCTGTGATAGTCACAATAACTGAACTATTAAAAGTGAACACAACTAAAATTGGGAGAGATATGGGGAAAGAAGCCCAGGAAAATATTTGGCTTTTTTTTTTTTTTAATAAACCACCAAGCGGTATTTTTAAAGACACAAAAAATGTAATTTCTTTATTATTCTCATCAGACTTTCTTACTGCTCAGCATTCTTGAGGTCAGTTAGTCAAATCACTGCTAATGGTTTCACCATCAGGAACATCATGACTAAAGCTAATACTTCAGTGTAAGAACTGTTACTAACAATAAATATAAAACCTATAATACTAGGTTTTTTTTTTACCTTGTGTGATACAGAAATGCCCCTACAGATAAAGAAAATATGACAATCTTTCCACAGATTTTCTCTATTCCACATTCATTAACTTAACAACAAAATAGTCTACTGGGATGGGAAATGAATAAGATGGAGGAAATCTTCACAGCTCCATATTTCTAATGTGAAATAAGAAATATGTATAAGAAATTTTGTCACTTTTTATGCATCAAAATATTCCATTCAGTGGATGTATCACAATTTAATCAACTTTTTCCATATTGAGGGACATTTAGGTTGCTTCAAGTTTTTACGGTTACTACTATTTGATTATTAAATAATGATTAAGTGAACTTCTGTGTGCACATTTTTTTGTTGTAGTTTTGTTTTGTTTTCTTTAATATTTGTGATGATTTCCTTAGGTTTAATTCAAAGACTTTAGATGATATTTCTTTCACAAAAAGTTGAGCCCATTTCCAAAGTTGTCAATGTTTATCAGAATACTAGTTTCAAGCCAATACTTGGTATTGTCTCAACATCTATAAATATTTTTTTCTGCCTATTTAATATATGACATGAACATGAGACTTTTTTTGCTTTGAATTTTTTCAAAACCAGTAAGCTTGAAAAAAAATACTTTCTATGTTTTTTACAGGTTTTATTTCTTTATGAATTGTCTGATTTTAGAGGATTTAAGATTTTTTTCCTTAAGAATTTAATTTAGATTTTTATAAAATAACATTTATTTTGCCATGTTTATTGTACTTTCTCCAAGTCTATTGCTAGCCTATTGCTATCCCTATTTGGGTCATATTTTATATACAGGTAGTCCTCAACTTAACTCAGGGTTCCATTCAGACAACTCCGTGGTAAGCTGGTTCTGATGAAAGTTGAATATTTTTTTTTTAGTTTTTGTAACCTGCTATATGACAGTGTTTTTAACAGTAAGTCATAACATTGAACATCTGTGAGTAAGCATCTGAGAATGATAACATCAGCATATTACATCTGTAACATTGTCTGTAGTACATATGACTAATGAAAAGATGTTAAAAAAAAAAAAAAGCAGACGGTCCTAAGTGCTGTTTGTCATAACTCGAATACACCGTGAGTTGGGAGTACTTTACCTGTGCATAGGTTTTACGGTTTTTACAGATAAATCTACTGTTGACTTCTTTCTTTTTTTAATTGCTTTTGACAGTAATAACTTACAGTGATATGATAATTTTAGTTTCTTCTACTTTTTTTTGTTTGAGTTTACATCTCACTTATGCAGGCAAATCTATTTGTTGGTGTCTTTCTCCTTTTTGTGGCTTTTAACAATTGATTCCATACAGATATTTGATAAACATCTAATTTTATTTTCTTCTACATGTTCTTTGTTTTGTTTTTATACACAACTATTTAATCCCTTTTGGAATTTGTTTTGGTGTGTGCTATGAGGCATTTTAAAACTTTCTTTCCTCTGTAACTGCTATACATTATCATATAGAGCCTTTTAATTAAAGAAAAACAAACTCCTTTCTCCATTGTTGTATGAAATCTTCTACGATACATATTAAGTTCTATTTTTTATTTAAAATTATATTCTACTTACACTGGATGGAGACTGTCATGGGCTTATTAGTTGTGGGTAGCAACTTTACACTGAGAGTGATTTCTTTGTCTTCTAGGTAAAAACTTATGAACAAGCTGGATCTTAATAGAACTGGCTCTGGGCTGACCCTAGGATTTCAGTAATTGTAAAGAATATCACTCTCAACTGTCAAATTGAGTTTTTAATCTAGCTCCAAAATAAAAATATCGTTTTTATTAAATCTGAGTATAAATATTTGGCTGCCTTCAATAAAGAATCAGTTTAAAATACTATTCCTTTCATCACATACTATTTATGAACATGGATTCTGGAGGCAGACTGCCTGAGTCTGGCTCTTCTGTCTGCTACTGACAGGCTGGATAATTTGGGACAAATTACTTAACCTGGTTGTATACAAGTTTTCTCAGATGTAAAATGATCATAATAATAGTTACCATAGGGTTGTTATGATAATTAAATGAGTTAATATTTACATGATTTTACCTAGTTTTGAAGGCGAAGGGGACAGTGTGTCAACAAAGGCTTCCTGAGAAGGTGACCGCTGGGCTAAATCTTAAACTATAAGTAGATGATCACTATTTCAATTTTGCATTTTGACAGCAGTTTCTACAGTGGGTGCTGACCTATTCGGCAGAGAAGTTTTACTACTACTTTTTTTGAAAATTAAAAGGGCCTTTACTCCAATTCTACTTCCCTGAATTCCAACTGTGATGTGTGGATTCTTCTGGATCTTTTCCAATGCATACACAAGTGTGTACACAGACACATGCACATATACACTGATACATTTTATATATAAATAGGAATCACCACGTCATTCTGAATTTTTCTTACTCTCTCTGCCTGTGACAGATTGAACTCTTTAATGCTCTTTAAAAAAGATTGCGGTGAAAATATAACACCGATTCAAAAATTTCCACGTGCGTAATTGATTACATTCTTTAAGTTGTGCGACCACCCTAGCTATCCTTTTCCAAATCATTCCACCACTGTTAATGGAAACTCACTGAACCCTAAGAAAAACTTCCCCTCCCCCACCCTCCCACCCCAGGTAGCCACAAATAATCTCTAGTTTCTATATATTTATTTCATATAAGTGAGATCATACAGTATTTGTCCTTTTGCAACTGACTTATTTTGCTCAGCATGATGTTTACAAGGTTCATCCATGCTGTGGCATGCATCAGGACATTGTTTCTCTTTATGGTTAAGTAATATTTCCTTGTATGGATAGGCCACATTTTGTTTATCCATTCATCTATTAATGGTCATTTTGGTTGTTTATAAATTTTGGCTATTGGGAATAGTGCTGCAGTGAACATTAGTGTACAGGTTTTGCTGGAAGTTTTTTTTTTTTTCTTTTTTAAGAATTTGAGCTCTGCTCCACATTTTTCTCTCATTCTATCTGGGACCATCCATTGTGACCCAGGTCAGAAGGTTAGTGACCGTAGCCAGACACAATCTAGTTCTTCTGGTCTCAGATTAGATGGGGTTGTGGCTTGTGTAGACTTGTTTCTTCTCTGAGCTTTCGGTTAACCTCCTTAACTATTTTCCTCTGACAAGTAGAGACCAGTAGTTGTATGTTAGATGGCCACTTGCAAGCTTTAAGATCTAGCTGGTACTCACTTCACTAGGGATGCAGATCATGATTTTTTTAAACTATTTTATAACAGTTGTGAGGATTTTTTCTTTTCTTTAGTTGAGGTGTAATCCATAGTGAATGAATCCTCACAACTGGACCAATAAGCAACATCATGATAAATGGAAAAAAGACTGAAGTTGTCAAGAACTTCATTTTACTTGGATCCACAATCAGTTGTGCAAGGAAGTCACAGCCCAGAAACTATTGTTCTTTATGGTTGCATAATATTTCATTGTATATATGTACCACAATTTGATTATCCATTCATCCGTTGATGGGCACTTTGGTTGTTTCCATTTATTTGCTACAGTGAATAAAGTAGCAATGAACACACGTGTGCTCATGTCGTTATTTTTTTGGTCTCTAGGGTATATATGTATATACATATATATATATATATATATATATATGTATGTGTATATATATACCTAGGAGTGGGACAGCTGGATCATTAAAAAAAAGCAACCAAACCCATTGCTGTCAAGTCGATTCCGACTCATAGTGCTGGACCACAGGGTAGTTCTATTCTAGTTTTTTGAGAAAGCGCCATATGGTTTTCCACAGCTGTTGTACCATTTTACAACCCCCCCAGCAATGGATAAGGGTTCCAAACCCCCGCATCCTCCCCAACATTTGCTGTTATCTGTTTTTTTTATCAGTGCCATTTTAGCTGGGGTAAAATGGTATCTCATTGTAGTTTTGATTGGCATCTCTCTAATGGCTAATAACTGTGAACATCTTTTCATATGTTTGTTGGCTGCTTGGATGTCCTCTTTGGTGAAGGTTTCGTTCATGTCCTTTGCTCGTTTTGTGATTGGGTTGTTTGTCTTTTTGTTGACTTGTTGCAGTTTTCTACAGATTTTAGAGATTAGACCCTTCTTGGAGAAGTCATTTCCACAGACTTGTTTTCAGTCTGTAGGTTGTCCATTTACTCTTTTAATCAAATTTTTTGACAAGCATAAGTTTTTAACTTTTACGAGGTCCCATTTATCTATTTTGTCTTCTTCCATTCGTACATTTGTTATGTTTGTTATCCTATTGTTTACAAAAGTTAGGTCTCATTGTTTTCTCCTTATGTTCCCCCCCCCCCCAGGAATTTTATAGTTTTAAGTTTAACATTCAGGTCTTTGATCCAATTTGAATTAGTATTTTGTATGGAATGGGTCCTGTTTCATTTTTCTGCAGGTAGATGTCCAGTTTTGCCAGCACCATTTATTAAAGAGACTGTTTCTGCCCCCACTGAATGGACTTTGACCCTTTGTTGAAAATCAGTTGTCCATAGATGGCTGGGTTTAATTCTGAGTTCTTAATTCCATCCCACTGGTCTATGTGTCTGTTGATGAACCAATACCAGGATGTTTTGATTACAATGGCTATATAGTATGCTTTCATAATGGGAAGTGTGAGGCCTCCTGCTTTGTTCTTTTTCTTCGATATTGCTTTGGCTATTTGGGGTTTCTTTCCTTTCCGTATAAAGTTGGTCATTAGTTTTTCCACTTCAGTAAAGAATGTTGTTCAGATTTGTATTGGGATTGCATTGTGTATTGCTTTAGGTAGAATTGACATTTTCACTATATTAAGTCTTCTAATCCATGAGCATGGGATATCTTTCCATTTTTTAAGGTCTCTTTTAGTCTCTAGGATTTTATCAATTTGTGGTCTATTGTAAATGATATTGTTTTCTTGACTTCTTTTTTGGAGTAGTCTTTGTTACCGTAGAGGAACCCAACTGATTTTTGCATGTTCTTGTACTCTGCAACATTGCTAAATTCTTCTATTAGTTTCAGCAGTTTTCTTGTGGAATCTTTAGGGTCTTCTATGTATAGGATCATGTTATCTGCAAATAGAGACTGTTTTATTTCTTGCTTTATGATTTGGATGCCTTTTATTTCTCTTTCTTGTCTTATTGCTCTGGCTAGGACTTCCAGTACAATGTTGAATAGAGTGGTGACAATGGGCATCCTTGTCTCATGCACACTTTCAAAGGGAAAACTCTCAGTCTTTCTCCATTGAGTATAATGTTGGCTGTTGGTTTTGCATATATTCCATTAATTATGTTGAGAAATTTCCCTTCTATTACTATTTTGCTAAGAGTTTTTATCAGGAAAAGGTGTTGAATTTTACCAAATGCCTTTTTTGCATCAATTGATATAATCATATAGTTCTTTTCCTATGTTTTACATATGTAGTAGATTACATTGATTGATTTTCTAATGTCGAACCACCCTTTTAATCCTGGTACGAATCCCACTTGATCATGGTGTATGATTTTTTTTTTTTTGATATGTTGCTGAAGTCTGTCGGCTAGAATTTTGTTGAAAAATTTTACATCTATGTTCATAAGGGATATTGGCCTGTAATTTTATTTTTTTGCTATGTCTTTTCCTGGTTTAGGTATCAGGGTTATGCTGGCTTCATAGAAAGAGTTTGCTAGTGTTCCACCCTCTTCTATATTTTTGAAAAGATTGAGTAGGGTTGGTGTCAACTCTTCCTTGAATGTTTGGTAGAATTCTCCAGTGTAGCCATCTGGTTGTGGGCTTTTTGTTGTTGTTGTTATTGCCAGTTTTTTGAGGACATCTTCAATCTTTCTTTTGCAATGGGTCTGTTTAAATTTTCTACCTCTTTTCATGTTGGTTTGGGTAAATTATGTGTTTCTAAGAATTTGTCCATTTCATCTAGGTTTTCAAATTTGTTGGAGTACAATTTTTCATAGTAATCTGTTATGATCTACTTTATCTTTGTTGGATTGGTGGTAATGTCACCAATTTCCGTTCTTAATTTAGTTATTTGCCACTGCTGGTTTTTCATTTTATCAGTCTAACCAGTGGTTTGTCTATTTTATTGATCCCTTCAAAGAATCAACTTCTGGTTTTGTTTATTCTTTCTCTTGTTTTTCTGTTTCGTTTATTGCTGTCTGATCTTTATTATTTCCATTTTTTCTGGTAGCTTTTGGCTTTTTTTTTAAGTAATTTTTTTCTTTTTTTTTATTGTACTTCAGGTGAAGGTTTACAGAACAAATAGTTTCTCATTAAACTGTCAGTACACATATTGTTTTATGACATTGGTTAACAACCCCACAACATGTCAACCCTCTCCCTTCTTGACCTTTTTCTCTTGGTGAAAATATACACAGCCAAAGATACACCATTTCAAAAATTTCTATATGCACAGTTCAGTGGCATCGATTACATTCTTCCAGTTATGCTGCTATTCTCACTTTAGATGAGGGTTTACAGAACAAAATAGTTTCTTACTAAACAGTTAGTACACATGTTGCCCTATGACAATGGCTAACAACCCCACTACATGTCAAAGCTCTCCTTACTCAACCTTGGGTTCCCTATCACCAGCTTTCCCGTCCCCTTCTGCCTTCTAGTCCTTGTCCCTGGACTGCTGTGCCTCATTAGTCCCATTTTGTTTTATGGGGCTGTCCAATCCCCAGCTGAATGGTAAACCTCGGAAGTGACTTCACCACTGAGCAAAAAGGGTGTCTGGGGGCCATACTCTTGGGGTTTCTCCAGTCTCTTTCAGGCCAGTAAGTCTGGTCTTTTCTGTATTAGAATTTTGTTCTACATTTTTCTACAGCTCTGTCCGGAACCCTCTGTCGTGATCCTGGTCACAGCAGTCAGTGGTGGTAGCCGGGCACCATCTAGCTGTACTGGACTCAGTCTGGTGGAGGCCTTGGTAGCTGTGGTCCATTAGTCCTTTGGACTAATCTTTTCTTTGTATCCTATTCTCTTCATTCTCCCTTGCTCCCGAAGGTGTAAGACCAGTGGAGTATCTTAGATGGCTGCTCACAGGCTTTTAAGACCCCAGATGCTACTCATCAAGGTAGAATGTAGAACATTGTCTTTATAAACTGTGTTATGCCAATTGAGCTAGATGTTCCCTGAGACCATGGTCCCCACAGCCCTCTGCCCAGCAATTCAGTCCCTCGGGGAGTTTGGATGTGTCTGGGGAGCTTCCATGACCTTTCCTGGTATAAGTTGTGCTTTTTTGCACAGTATTGTGTGTCTCACCCTTCACCAAAGATACTTGGCTTCTTTTGCTCTTCTTTTTCTATTTGTTCAAGCTGTTGGTTGAATTTAGTGAATTTGGATCTTTTTTCTTTTTCAATGTGGTAGGAATTTATTGCTATAAATTTCCCTTTGAGTACTTCTTTTGCTGTGTCCCAAAGGTTTTGATATGTTGTACTTTCATTTTCATTTGAATCTAGGAATTTTTTAATTTCACTTTTGGTTTCTTCTATAACTCAATCATTTTTTAGCGGTTTATTATTTAGTTTTCACGTATTTATTTAGTTTTCCTATTGTTGATTTATAGCTTCATACTGCTATGGTCAGAGAAGATGATTTCAATCATTTCAATCTTTTTAAACTTGTTGAGACTTGTTCTGTGTCCTAGTAAATGCTCCATTCTGAAAAATGATCCGTGTGCTCTGGAGAATAATGTGTATTGTTCTAATGTTGGGTGGAATGTTCTGCATATGTCTCTTAGGTCCAATTGGCTTATGGTTTTATTTAAGTTTTCAGTGTCCTTAGTGATCTTCTCTTTAGATGTTCTGTCTATACTTGAAAGTGGTATGTTGAAGTCCCCTACTATTATTGTGGGATTGTCTGTTTCTCTTTTCATATTAGTATTTGTTTCATGTATTTTGGAGCATTGTTATTAGGTGCACATATATTTACAATTGTTATATCTTCTTGATGGATTGACCCATTTATTATTATGTAATGTCCTTCTTTATCTCTTGTAACAGATTTTGATTTAAAGTCTGTTTTATCCGATATCAGCATGGCTACCTCTGCTCTTTTTGTTTACTGGTTGCATGGGATATTTTTCTCCAACCTTTCATTTTCAGTCTGTTTATGTCCTTATGTCTAAGGTGTTTTTCTTGTAGACAGAAAAAGGATGGATCATGTTTTTCATCCATTCTGCCACTCTCTGTCTTTTGCATGTGGCATTTATACCATTTACATTTAAGGTTAAATCTGAAAACAAAGTGCCTACCTCACTCGTTTTGCTATTTGGTTTTTGAGTGTTCATATCTTCTTTGTTTTTTTAATTCTGATTTTCTGTTCTTGTTTATATTTCATTGCTTTTTGTGTGAGCCTTTTGCTTTCTTCCTTCTTTGATTTCTTTAGTGGTTACTACCTATATTACATTACACAACTTACTATTACAACAACACTTAACACACAAACAACAGTTAACATATGACCTTAACATAATAAATCTTTTCCTGATATGCTCTTTCCTTCCCAATTTCTGTTGGTGTGTCTCCATTAACATCAATATACAACCTATATTCAATATGTTTACTTTGTACTTATTTCTTACAAACTTAATGTTGTACTGTACGTGGGACTTAATTATTGAGTTTATTCCCTGAAAATATCATCTATTTGGTTCTTATGATTGCTTGTGTTGTTGGGTTTTTGGAAGATCTCTCTTTCTCTCTCTTATTTTTTAATTTGCTTTTTTTTTTTCCCCTCATGTATAGATATGAGTGTTTACTTAATGTTCTCACCTTTCCATTTGAAGTACTTTCTTGAGTAATACTTGCAAAGCTGCTCTGGTAGTGGCAAATTCCCAGAGCTTCTCTTTGTTTGAGAATGTCTTGATTTTCCCCTTGCTTTTGAATGACAACTTTTCTGGCTAAAGAATTGTTGGTTGATAATTGTTTTGGTTCAGTATTTTATATATGTTGCTTCATTGTCTTCTGGCCACTAGAGTTTCTGGGGATAAATCCACACCAATTCTTACAAAAGATCCTTGGTACGTTATATTGGGTTTTTCTCTTGCTGCTTTCAGAATTCTCTCTTTGTCTTTCGTTTTCAAGAATTTCATTAGACTATGGAGTGAGTTAATTTTTTTTTTTTTTAATTGGTGTTCATGTAGCTTCCTATATTTGCAGGCTTGGTTCTCTGCTCAGGTCTGTAAAATTCTAATTATTCCTTGGAAAATTGTTTCTATACTTTATTGCTGTCATGGTTCTTTGAGATTCCAATAATTCTAATGTTAGGTCTCTTAATGGAATCCCACATTTCCATTTGGGTTTGTTCACTTTTCTTCGTTGTTTTTCCTTGTTTCTCTTTGGAACGTGATAAATTCAGTTATTTTGTCTTCTAGTTCATTTATTCTATCTTCTGTCTGTCTGACTCTATTGTTGAGTGTTTCTCTTGCTTTCTCTAATGCAGTTGCTTTCTTCTTCAGTTCCAGTAGTTTTCTCTCTCTCTCTTTTTTTTTTTTTAACATTTTCAATTTCCTCGTTGAGTCTCTATTTTTGCTCCTTCATTTTTTTCCTGATAGCTGCTAGTTTGTTTTCTGTGTGCTTTTCACCTTCTTTAAACGTATTTAGCACGATACTCTGAAAGTTTTCAATTTGTTCCATTAGTCTTCCCTGCATAGGAGAAATTTCCTCTTCTTCATGCTTTTGATTGGTCCTTATTCTCTTGTGACTTTGTGTGTTTTATTATTTTGGTTGTTGAACTTGGGCCATTTATTTATTTATTTATTTAACTACAAAATTTGTATTCTGGTTTTTGTGGGAAAATTTTCTTATACGGCAACCCGGTGATGCAGCAGCCAAGCACCCGGCTACCAACCTAAGGGCCTAGGTCCACACCCACCAGCTGCTCTATGGGAGAAAGACGCAGCAGCCTGCCTCCACAAAGACTCACAGCTCTGGGGCAGATCCACTCCATCCCTTAGGGTCTCCATGAGTCAGAATTGACCTGGCAGTGGTGGGCCTGATATCTTCTCTTGAGAATCACTGGAGTGCACTCTTATCCTTAGGTTTTTTTCAGCGCTGATTCAGTTCTGGATGCTTGGTCTCTGACATTCAAAAAGCATGCATGGAGGGTTGGTTTAGCTGGTTGTAGATGCTGACCTAAGCTATGGGACTCAACTTTCCTATGGCAAAGGTGGCAAGTCTCTATGTCTTTCCCTCATGGGTGGCCCTACAGAGGTTCTCTCATGGTGTCACATTTTGGGCAGGAAGCCAGCCGTTTCTCTGTGTTTCCTATCCATCTGAAGTATTCCTGTTGCCCTGCTGCTCTTACAGTTCCTCCTGGTCCTACTGCCTGTCCATTTTGGGCCTCAGCAAGATACAACAACACTTTCTCACAGTGCCACAGTCTCTCTTCGCTTCCTCCCAATTGTGTGGATTGTGAACTCTCATGGTCAATCTTCACTGCCTTAAATATTCGAGCTACAGCTACCTCAGATTAGCTTCCTTTCTGTGTTGCCAGTTTGAGGTGTTGCACAGCCTCATCCCAAAATGGCTGTGATCAGTGAGTACTCCAGATGTTAGGAGGTATGTTCTCCCAGTCTCTGTGCCATCCCCATTCCTCCTCTTCCCCACTTCTGGACTCACCTTGACTCTCCAAAACCTCAGTTGCCATCCGGAGTTCTGAGATCTCAGTCTGTGCTTGTTTTTATTTGTTGTTCAGTGGGTTAGCTCCTGGGGGAGTAAATGGGAGCATCCATTCACTTCACCATCTTGCTCTGTCCTCTACTACATACTTTTAAGAAGGTTCAGTCTAGCTCTGCATATGGGATGCTAGCTTTCAGCACCAGCCCTAGGCCATATGATGAAGTAAGTCAATATTGCTGTTGACATTTACCTCTTCTCGGTAAAACCAAGGTGCTGAGAGTACCCTATGTTGAGTGTTTCAGTGGAAAATTATCTGATAAAATAATGTATAAGAATTTAAACAGTACCCAGTGTGTTACTCCTTCCAGGTAGAACCCTGTATATATTACTTACTGAAAACGTATCTTCAAGGCAGCCTAAAGGGCAGTTTAATCCACCATTTTCTGGGTTTTTCTAAGCATTAAGTTTGGTCACCATGAAGCAATATTCCTAGAGATTATTAGCTTAGCGTCACTCAGACAGAATTCCATTGAGTTGATTGAGCTAATGCTTGACTTTTACTGAGAATTGATACGGTATAGCTATTTGAACGACATTTTTTATCTTTCACAAAACCCCAGTTGTAGGTATTGAGCATTATATTAAGAAATGTTCTTTAAATATGGATCTGTGTAGCAAAATTTTCCCAATATTTAATGCCAAGAAGAAAATGTTGTCTCTTTGGACAAACCTTGTTAATTCCTCCACAACTTGTCTATTACTTTGTCATACTGCGGTAGCTTGCATGTTGCTATGATGTAGGAATCTATGCCACTGGTATTTCAAATACCAGTAGAATCACCAATGTTGGACAGGTTTCAGTGGAGCCTCCAGATTAAAACAGACTCAGAAGAAAGGCCTGGTGATCTACTTCTGAAAATTAGACAGTGAAAACCTTATGGATCACAAAATATTGCCTGATGTAGTGCTGGAGGATGTGCCCCTTAGGTTGGAAGGCATTCAAAATGCACAATAGCTCCAACAATGTACTCAAACTTACTGATGGTCATGAAGATGGCACAGGGCCAGATAACATTTCATTCTGTTGTATATGAGTCAAAGTCGACTTGATAGTAGCTAACAACAACAACAACAGACATCTCAGTTTATCAGACCACAAGGGCTGTAAAGCCCTGAGTTTCTTTAGCTTCTTGGCTACCAATAAGTTTGGAGCTAAACTTGATCTCCCACTGTAGAAGTTTAACTTAGGTTTCTGATGCAAGTATATCTTACTTCCAAATAAATTCCCGATTCCTCTTACATTTTAAAAATATACTGTTTTAAATATTTTAAATCTGTACATTGCTATAAAAGTCATACAAGTACATGAATGAAACTGTTATTGTGTCCTTCATCTGACATTTATTAATTTTTTAAAAATAAGGACACATTTTCTCTTTTGGAATAGATTTCAAGGTCCTACAGCAGGGAAGTGTTTCTTGTTTTGTACCTTCTATATCTCTATGGTATATATACCATGGACTGCCAGAAGAATGAACAAATCTGTTTTGGAAGAAGTACCACCAGAATGCTCCTTAGACGTGAGGATGGCGAGAATTCATCTCACATACTTCGGACATGCTATCAGGAGGGACAAGTCCTGGGAGGACATCATGCTTGTAAAGTAGAGGGCCAATGAAAAAGAGGAAGACCCTCAAAGAGATGGACTGACACAGTGGCTGTAACAATGGGCTCAAACGTATAAATGAGTGTGAGGATGTTGCAGGACCAGGCAATGTTTTGTTCTGTTGTACATAGGGTCACTATGAGTCAGAAGCAACTCGACAGCACCTAACAACAACAACAACATATCTCTATCCTAATAGGTACTCAATAAATAACCTGATTGATTTAAATCTGCCTTTTAAAAGAAGATGCCTATAGAGAATTTTTAATGATAGACTGTCACAAAAAACGATGAGTGAATAGCAGAAACACTGGATTGAGAGAGTATTTCTGTTATTTTCAAATCACGCCACAAATGGACTAGGGCTATTTTCTATATGTAAGGGAGAGCATGTTCAGGGTCAACATACTGTAGATCAGAAAGGACTTTGATATAGCATAGCCCCTCATTTCCAAGATTAGGAAACTGAGGCCCAAGAGTTTATATCAAATGCTCAAGGTAATGTGCTGAGTCAGATATAAAACCAAGACTAGAATTTAGGCATCTTATTTCCTAGTCATGCCATCTGATGTCAATCCATTTACTCACTCTCTGCACCCACATAATAGGAATGATCTGCATAATTTCCAAGGCACGAAATCCAGCATGACCTTAATCAGAATCTCCATTCACAAAATCCCAAGTTTAAAAGTGCTAGGAATTATGGTACAAATAACTAAAACCCTGAGCAGTCACACCGTGCCAGGTCCTGTGCTAAACATGTTTCTTTCATTATTTCATTTAATCTTCACAATAACCCTTTGAGGTAGAGATAGATGAGGGAACGAGTGGCAGGTCCAATGCTTAGTACTAGGATTCAGCTGAGCTCTCATTTACTATGAGTTACTGTTGTTAGTTGCCATCGAGTTGGCTCCCGACTCATGGTGACCCCATGCATGAGGAAATGAAATGCTGCCCAGTCTTGTGCCATCCCCATGATCTGTTGTAGAATGGACTGTTGTGATCTGCAGGGTTTTCATCAGCTGATTTTTGGAGGTAGGGTTTCCATCAGCCAATTTTCACCAGGACTTTCCAGGCCTTTCTTCTTACCACTGAGTACTGTCTCACAAATCCATTAGTGTATAAAGACATGCTTTCCTTTTCAGATATGTAAGGAGATATTTTTCCCCAAAGCCAGATTGGGCTGTCCTATTTTTCCCTTCTAAGAGAATTCTCAATTCCTATCCATTTAGGTTCCCTCCTACTCTCCCCCCCACTCCACCCCCAAAAGGGAATTTGATTCCCAGTAACTTTCTGCCATCAAAGCAAGCTTTCAGACTTAGCACTTGAGAACTTTTTCACTGACTCTCTATCTTACCAAGCATGATGTCCTTCTCCAGGGACAGTGAAAAAGAGGAAAACTCTCTAAGAGGTAGACTGACACAGTGGCTGCAACAATGGGCTCAAGCATGGCAACTATTGTGAGGATGGCGCAGGACCAGGCCATGTTTCATTTTGTTTTCATAGGGTTGCTATGAATCAGAATCAGCTCAACAGCACCTAACAACAACAACAACTTCAGGTCAGTAAAGTCACAAAGCCTTAGTAGTACTGGAATCCAGGAGGGGAACATCAGGTATTTGGACAAATATGGGAGGAACAGTCTGAAGCCCAAGGAAGAATGTCAGTGAATATGTTGTTGTTGGGTGCCAGCAATTCGGTTCCAACTCAGTGACTGTGTGTACGACAGAAGGAAAAACGCTGCCTGGTCCTGTGCCATCCTCATGATCGTTGTTATGCTTGAGCCCATTGTTGGAGCCACTGTGTCAATCCATCTCATTGAGGGCCTCCTCTTTTTGTTGGCCCTCTACTTTACGAAGCATGATGTCCTTCTCCAGACACTGGTCTCTCCTGATAACATGTCCAAAGTATGTGAGACGAATTCTCGCCATCCTCGCTTCTAAGAAGCATTCTGGCTGTACTTCTGACAAAGACAGATTTGTTCAGTCTTTTGGCAGTCCATGGCATATTCAATATTCTTGGTGCTGTAATTAGGGAACATCTTGGAAGATTGTAGGAATGCAAATTTGTGATGAGAATAAAGGAAATGTAAGCCCAAAGTCACTGGATCCTATCTGTTTGTACACTATCTCCAATGCTGGTAAAGATGTATGCCAGGTATTATTGGACTAGAAAGAATAACTAAAATGGACAACAAACATTGTAATATTTAAAAGTGGCACAAATCAGAGAAACAGCTAACAGAGCTATCTCTTCATTCTATAACTGTAATATTTTGATGGAGCCCCAGGAATAAATATATGACAAATGCCGAGAAAATAGCTCAATTTTAACCAGGTACATTGTTCAGCTGCTGGTACTGTACTATTATGTCAAACCAAAACCAAACCGATTGCCATTAAGTTGATTCTGACTCATAGTGACCCTGCAGGACAGAGTAGAACTGTCCCATAGGGCTTCCAAGTGCAATGTGATAGACTGATTTTGTGTGGCCTTTCTTGCCATGGTCTTGTAACTTCCACCCAAGTGATTGGGTAGGACGTGCAGATATGTTAATTGTGGTCCGCCAAAGGGATTGGTCAGTTTTGCATCCTGCAGGGCTTAAAATGAGTTAGCCCAGAGTCAGGAAGAGGAGGATCTTACCATCACCAAGGAAGAGCAGCCGGGAGCAGAGCATGTCCTTTGGACCTGGAATCCCTGAGCTGAGAAGCTCCTGCAACCAGGAGGCAGAGGGAGAGAAAGCTGTGACACTGAAGATGGTGAGAAGCAGTGGCAGAGAAACGGTGGCAGGAGAGACTGGCAGGAGACAGCACAGTGGGCTTCCTGGCCCACGGAGCAGAAAAGCTGAGTGCCTTTGGGCAAGAGGCTTGCTGGAGGAATGGGATGCTCAGGGCACTTATCAGCAGAGCTAAAAGAGCCTTGTAATACTTGCCCAGGGAGGGCAGAGGCCAAGTGTCCAAAGAGAGGTGTGCCTGCGGGCACAGACGAGAAGAGGCTGTCCTAATGGAAGAACTGTATCCCGAGCATTCCTGAACCTGTAACCTGTTACTTCCCTAATAAACCCCATAACTGTGAGTATCATCTGTGAGTTCTGCGTTTGAAAATTGCAATGAATTATCAAACGCAGTAAGGAAGTAGAGAGTGCCATGGGAGGAAAGGTTGATGTCAGAATTGGTAAAGATGGCAGAAATGGGAGGCATACCTGACCTCCACCTCACAATAATCTGTCTTGGGCTGTTAATCTTGACTCTCCTTCCCCCTTGTGAAGTTAGAGGAGGTCAGATGCCACCCCATGCATTTTTACACCAAGGCTGTAAATCTTTACAGAAGCAGACTGCCACATCTTTCTCCTGTGGAGCAGCTGGTGGGTTTGAACCATTGACCTTTTGATTAGCAACAGAGTGCTTTAACCATTGTGCCACCAGGGCTACTCGTAGTACTGTGCGTTGCCTGTGAATCTTTTGTAGCTGGTTTCATGGCATAGCGGGTCTTCTGGGAATGCTAAGAATATAGTGTCTTCCAAGAGCAGGTTGTTTTGGATGCCAGCCTCACTGATGCATGTACCAATGAACACTATGTCACACAATCCCACAATGCTCTCAGCAAGTTCAGTCATCTGCCTTGGAGAGATTGAAAATATTACTATTGATTCAGCTTGGTGTTTAATGTGGTTGTTAAATTTTAAATCACAGTACAATGACCAATACTTTGAGTAGTAATGTAATTCTTTCAGGTTTATCATCTTTCTTGCAACCTGGCTACTTAGTACATTGTTCAGCATTAAATTCCAGACAGGGGAATAGGTTTTAATAACACAAACACTTAATAAAATAACTCTTCCATAAGCTCTCTCATAATGGTATTAACAGGAAAAGACAATTTCTCTCATTGTGCTTCCCAGCAGACGTTCTGCTGCTCTGTATCTCTATCAGTTTTTTCGTATGATGCTCTTGGCACGCTTACCTTAGTATTGCTGGTTTGAAAGCACTGTCTTTTTTATCCTTGTCACCAAATACGATATTTTGAGTGCTCAAGATGCACTGCAAGCACGGATACACTGATTTATATGGAGACTACAATGGCAGAGTATTTAGGGTCATTTACCTCTGTGAAATAAGCCTTCATCTTGGAACTATCTCTGGCTATAATATACAGTTTTTTTTTTTTTAGGGCTGATAATTAATGTACTAGGCAACACTACTTTCATATTCACTGCTTATAAGTAGAGTAATCTTGGTGGGTGCACACCTTAACATAAAGGAGGAATGCCTACATCTTGTTCTTTTAACAGAGAAAGTGATGTCTCTACCACGTTCTCTTCCCTGATCCAAGATTTTAGTGAACACCTCTCCTATCAGCAGTAGAGCTTTCAAAGATTTTTTCACTGTCCATCAACCACTTTCCAGTCTGGATGACGGATGTTAGCTAGATACACGGCTAAGCACAGATCCATTCTGGATATGCAGGCTGACCCTACTGGTAGATGTTGGCTGAGCACTGAACCTGGCTGGGCTGAAACCTGTTCCAATGTGTGTGGCATGTGGAAACCAAGACAGATGGTAGGGTCAGATATAAGGAACTTGTTTGTTGTTGCCGATTGGAGGCCATTTCTCCTGCCAGCATGACTCCACAGATTTATCCTGGCATTGGTGACCAAGGGGATACAAACAATATTGTTCAACAAGCATTCTGAAAGAAAGCATATGGCCAGAAATAAATCTCTAGAGAATACCAGAACATGTTGTGTTACACTATGCTGTGGTAGTATTGCTCCTAAGCAGTAGGGGGCATGGTGAGTTCATCCAGTTAGAAGTATAAATAGAAGTAACTGGAGACAGCAGGAAATATAATCTGATGAGTTTGTGAGCTGGGGAGCAACACTGTTGTGTGCTGTTTCTAAGATGATTTGCTTAATAAACTGCCTTAGTTTCATTCTTTTGCATTTTGCTCTCAGTAAATACTCATATAGGTGGGATTCTAGGGTGACAAAGTGTTGAGAATTTTTGCTGATTTAAAAAAAATATGGATTAATAAGAGAACTATTAATGATGCTAGTGTAGAAGCTTCGTTAATTGGGAGTCTCTGGAGGAGTCACTTGAGCTGATGTCTGCTAATTAAGGAAATGCATTTTCCAAGCATTTAGAGTGCCAACAGCTCTTCTGGCTTATGACGGCTCATGGGTTACCGTGCAGTAGCAGTGACCAGCCTTAGCTGATTCTAGACATATGGCTGATGTGGTTAGACATATCCTACTCTCATAACAAAGGCTTGTGGGTAGTATGCTAACATTTAATCATAGATTCAATACCAATGTGATTCCATTTTATACATTTTCAGGAATCGAGTTTTGGGGTACTGTGTGAAAAACCAATCTAAGAATTCTGACAAATGTTTTTTTAAAGAAAGTTTCATGTAACTTTAGAGACGGAAAGAACCTAGCTTCCTTCAGGTAGTTCTTTGAATAAGGAATTGTGAAAATTTGTCATTGAGTTCAGACCTTTCGAAAAATGAGAACTCTGCTACAATTTCATATTTCTTCTTATGGTTTCTGGGTATCGTGGATTTTATCAAAGTGCAGAATAATTTCCCAAAATAGTTCCAAATTAGGAATCCTGGACTTCTGTTGAGTCCTGTTCTGATCTATGCCAGGTCTGGACATGAACTGATGAATAACCACTCAAAGTCAAGATGCCTCAGATCCCTTCTCCTCATTTCTGAAGCTACAGCAGGATCTTCCCAGTTAGAGCTGGACCAAGCAAATGGATTTTCAGAAAAATGCAAAGTACTTTTTGTTCTTAAGAGAAATGAGTCATAAAAATAAAAATATTATTTATTCTCAAAGTGGCTTCATAAGATGCATCTTTTATGATACTGTAATGCTGGTCACATGGTATTAAGCATTTGTCAAAACCAGTAGGACTGTCCAACCCAAAGAGTGAAACTCTATGTGAACTATGGACTTTAGTTGATGGTGATTTATCAATATTAGTTCATCAATGGTAACAAATGTACCACAGGAATGCAAGATATAAATAGGAAGAAGCAATCTGGAGGGAAAAGGGAGTAAATTGGAACTCTTTGTACTTTCTGCATAATTTTTCTTTAAATGTAAAACTGCTCTAAAAAAATAACATCTATTTAAGAAAAAGACATTAGGAAAAACCTAACAATAATCACAACTTTCAGCTATGCAATAGAACAAGAAACAGTGCTAAACTCAAAGACTGGGTTTCATTTATTCATTTAAAAAATCTTGGACTTCCAGTATTTAAAAGTTCTCTCTAACTTGGGTTTAACCAACTGAAGCATCCCTATGTCCATTATTTACCACACTATCGGATATCTCTATCCTG
Organism: Dugong dugon; assembly: GCA_030035585.1. NCBI lineage: Eukaryota > Metazoa > Chordata > Mammalia > Sirenia > Dugongidae > Dugong > Dugong dugon. Next base: position 133,930,866 of record CM057462.1, read on the forward strand.
AAAAGATTTTTTTTTTTAATGTTTACTAGTAACAGATTAAAGGAAAAGGCAGAGATTGAAAGTAATCTTAATATTACTATCGCAATAGGATTTTATAGGCCATTTCTTAGTCTTAGAGGTCCTAAAAGTGAAAAACGATGTTGATAAATATCCCTCTTTCTTAAAAGGATTGGTAGGATGTGGTAAGACATGGTCTAAACTTGTTCTGTAGGTGTAGAAACTTGCCCTATCACCCATGTCTAGCCTAGTTATAATGAGAGACTGAGAGAAGAGACTGCAGAAAAGAGAATTTCTTATATGCCTAAAAAAAAGTGCTGTGCTTTTCTCCCCTCCCTATAGAACCTTCTGTTTCCCTCACCTTAGGACAAGCAACTTATTTGAATGTAAGTTCCATGAGGGTGAGATATATATTTAAATTGCTGTATCCAAAGTGCCTAGGCCACCATCTGTTTGTCAGTTTTTCAGTTTGTTGTACTCTGATAGCTTCTGTGTTGCTATGATGCTGGAAGCTATGCCACCAGAATTTCAAATACCAGCAGGCTCACTCACAGTACACAGGTTTCAGCAGAGCTTTCAGACTAAGACAGACTGGGAAGAACGGCCTGGAGATCTACTTCTGAAAATTAGCCACTGAAAACCCTCTGGATCACAACAGAATACTGTCTGATATAGTGCTGGAAGATGAGCCACCAAGGTTGGAAGGTACTCAAAACACACAGTGGACACAACAGTGCACTTGAGCATGTCAACAATTGTGAAGATGGTGCATGATCATTTTGTTCTGCTGTACATGGTGTCACCATGAGTCAGAGCCGACTCGATGGCAACCAACAAGAACAACAAGTGCATAGAACAGTGTCGCATACAGTAAGGACTCAATAAATTTACCTGGTATAGACGACCAGATACTTCTGTGTCATGTTCACTGGTTTCCCTTTAAGGCATCATGGAACATTTGCTCTGGGCGGGTAAGGAGTCACTGACTCCTTTACCAAGTAGCTGCAGTGCGTATCCACAGCCTACTAATAACAATCAGCACCCTGTGGATTCTAAAACCACACTCAAGAACTGCTCATGTGCTCCAAAGTCAAACAGCAGATTGGAGAGTTGCTTTGGATTCATCTTCAGCTGGCTGTTTAGAGCAACAGGTACTAAGTTATATTTGGGGGCATTTAGGGTTCATATCTTGAACACTATCTCTATATAAGGCATAGAGGATAAGAATTTAGATACTAATAGAAATAAAAATAAATTGACACTGAATCAATTTAGATTAGATAGCTCTTCAAATCAACTTGCACTCAAAGAGCACTGGTCCATTTCTGGGCACAAATAATTGTACTTTACAGTGGAGATAAATAAATCTATATTTATAGGGACTTAAGTAAATATTTCAGGTGTTACTATGCAAAGATGGAGTGCTGGAGGGGCAGTGGTTAAAGCACTCAGCTGCTAACCAAAAGGTCAGTGGTTTGACCCTACGGGAGAAAGATGTGGCAGTCTGCTTCTGTAAAGATTACAGCCTTGGAAACCCTATGGGTAATTCTACTCTGTCCTACAGGGTTGCTGTGAGTTGGAATTGCCTTGATGGCGATGGGTTTTGGAGTACTGCGTGAAAAACCAATTTGAGAATTCTGATAAATTTTTTTTTTTAAAGAAAATTTTATGTCACTTTAGAGAAGGAAAGAACCTAGCTTCCTTCAGGTAGGTCTTTCATAAGGAAGACACAAGGATTTTTCTTCTTTTCAAAAACGGAAGGAAAAGAAACAAAAAGAAAAGAAGGAAAAAAAAAAGGGAGAAAAAAAAAAAAAAAGATTCCAAAGATTTTTTTTTTTAGCCCATTCAAATAGCTAATTCTCAGGAAGCACTTCTTCTGTCAGATTTAACATCCTCATATTGGTTTCATTTCCCTTCTTCAGTAGTAGTAAACCTAGAAAACTATTACTCCTTTTATAAAAATTCACATAAAATCCTTTTATTTTATTTATTTTTTTAAAGAAAAGCAGTAAGTTCTTCTCAGCTTTTATTCTTTGGCTAAACCAACTTTCACTTGCTTTTAAAGCTAAACAATGACAGTATTTTATGGCTTCCTTGGTTTCGCTTTTCAATACTTCAACAGTCTTGATTTTTTTTTAATTTGGCTCTTCCAAGGATATTTTGATGAAATATTTGATCAATATTCTTTATAGATGCATACAAAACTTTGCCAAATTACTCTTTATTTTTGTTTTAAGTACTATTTATTCTTTCTCATTATAAAAAAATGCTCATTATAGAAAATTGAGACAATATGGAAAAAAGAAGATGGAAATCAAAATCATTCAGAATTTCTGAGAAATGCTTGTTAATATATAGCTATCATCACAGATTTTTTTCTGTCGACATATACATGTTTTTTGAATGAAACTGGAATTATATTTAGATATAGTTTGGTTTCTTGCTTTTTTTCACTTAATAATGTGAATATTTACTAGGGCCAGTGTATATTATTTTTTAAGTATTATATTTATTAAAAAACAGGAGTTACATTCATTCTTTATTTTGAATTCCTTCCTGTAGAACCGTTATATAAAAAGTGGAGTGTGTTAGCATCCGCCTTAAGTACATTTAAATGTCTCATGGCATGGTGTTTAGGGCTGAGAACATCTGACCAGTTAGAGCAAATTCTTTGACCTGCAAAGTGAATTAACTCAGAAAAGTGAATTGATGACCACTAACTTACTGATCAAGATGTCTGAACCACCTGTTGACAGATGGAAAGAAATCTCAGGGATGAATAAATCTAGGCTAATATACATTTTAACATGCTGTACATGGAAAAAAAATCTAGTAAGGAATTTTAGTTTTATCTGGTGACTGTACCAACTACGTAGACCCCGCTACCTGGTGACTTAATGTCAACCTCTATAAAATAGTAAATACAGTTCGTGTGTCTTTTTCACAAGGACATTCTCAGAATTTAAGTTTAGCAAGCACTTACAGATTCAAAATAACACTTTTTAATCACAATAAATTTTTACCATACTATTTTGCCAGACTCCTTAGCTAGTCATTAACTCACACTGTTAGATTCTGAAGTCAGTCAGATTTTAAACCAAAAAGCATTCTGGAAATGAATCTCATGAGCCACCTTTGTATGCCCGTTTCTCACATACTGACTTTCAAATCACACTATATTAGAACTTGAGCTGCTTTTCTTTGTCATGAGAAAGAGCTGTCCACTAGCGAATGCTGACTGATGGCTCTAAACCACTTGCTGTCCAATAGATTCTGACTCATGGCGAGTCCACGTGTTTCAGAGTAGAACTGCACTCCATAGGGTTTTCTATGGCTGTAATCTTTCAGAAGTAGATTGCCAGGCTTTTCTTCTGAGACGCCTCTGAGTGAATTTGAATTGCCAACCTTTTGGGTAGCAGCCAAGCTCTTAACCATTGGTGCCACCCAGGGCATATGCTTTATCCCCTAGTTACAGACCTTCCTTACATGGTAAGTTTTATTCCTGCCACAACCCTCTGGTCATCAAACCTCAGGATACTTTGTCATGAAACAAATGTCTGATAAAGGATAGGTTCAGGATAATCCCAGAGCCTAACTGTGACTCCGAGATCCTGAAAAAATATCCTGTAACTTTTTTAATCAAAAGGACAACAAACGGATGTACTCCTTAATGCAGACACATAGCAAATCTTTTCTTTGTGCTTTACACAGAAATCAGTAGAAGAATCCTTTACTTCCTGGGCAACCAACCGGAACTCTACTAACTGGTAGATGAAGTAAGCTAAACTATATGTTCCAGATGTAATAGGAACAAAAACACTCAAGTAAGGGAAGTAAAGTCGCAACCTTCGAACAGAAAGAACTAGAAGTTATCCAGTCATTCTGCATGAAAAGTTTATTCTGACATTTCTATTTTATTAACAATGTGTTCCTGCTTTGGTGGCCTTGGAAGAATGGACAGCAATATCCACAATCTACACTTTCGGCTTTGCTTTTTTTCAAAGACCACTGGATCCTTATTATCCTGCAACTTTTGCTACTGGGAGCGTTCTCATTTCTGCAACAAATAGATTAAAATCAACAGAAAGAAGTTCAAAGAGTGATAGGGTTGTTGGCATTTTTTTTGGGATTGTTATGGTTACTTCTTTATGCATAGGTCATTTGAATCATAGCAAAATATCGACTATTCAGAGTCACACGCTGTGCTTTGTGCCTCTGGTAGCTCAGAAAAGCAGAGAACGTGGGTCCACCACTGTACACCAATGCAGCAAGGGGGAGTGACAACTGAAGTATTCTTAGAGGAGTTATGCTTTTTCTTACAAATCAGATTCTTATTCTTTTTACAAAAGTGCCAAAATAATACGCATTGGTTCTCTCACTAAATGTAACGTACAAAATAGTATACCTTTCAATGTGGTGGCTAAGATTGGATGATGTTGAGGGGAGGATGATATGTAGAAAGATGTTAGTATGGCACGGTGGAGGTGGTAGTGGGGGGCAAGTGTGCATGGTTAATAGGAGAAGATGTCAAAAAAAATGAAGCATAATAATAGTGCAATTTATCCTTGCTAAACGTACTGCAGTGTGCTATAATTAAATATGAAAACCTAAATTTATCTCTGTGTTCGGTTGTCATTAATTTAACAGGGAGTGCACATGTTCTAATCTAATGGCTGATTTTTTTCTCCATGTGCAGCATATTAAAATGTATATTAGCCTCAAGGTGCATAAACACTAAATAATAGACCAAAGGTTTTGGCCTGTGGAGAAAAAAATCCATGCTCAAAGGCCGTCAAGTAGCTGTGATGCAGGGGAGACACTCACTTAGCCTCATTAAGCCAAAGCTCTCTTTTGCTTGTCTTTTGTTCTGCATGACAGCAGCCTCTTTGTTGTATAATAATTCATTCCAAGTTCGTTCCAAGCTACCGAAACTGGTGAACTGTGGCCATTTTAATGAGAAGTATTGGTGGTATGCATAATCTGGAAGCCACGTGGGCCAGACAATCACAGAGCACTGTAGCCAGCAAAATGAGATATTGTCGAAATCACAAATTTGTCAAGTTGTTTTTGGACAGGGTATTATAATAAGCACTAAAATATGCATCCTATTACTCTGCATCTGCCAGTCAAAGATCACTGTAATGAATGCGTGCTGCAGGGTATAACCAGGCCGTTTTCCTAAGTAAAACAAACCACAGAGTACAGAAAAGAATTATGTGTGGGTTTTCTTTTTCTTTTTTTTTTTTTTTAATCCTTTTGCACTAGGAGTCAGGTTCTCCTGGCATGGTGTCCACCGCTAGCGGTGAATACACAGAGCCTGCTGGTGCCAGGGAGTTAACGTGAATACATTGCTTTTTAATAGGTGTGCTTACCAACTGAGAATACAAAACCTCAAACTCAAGGCTTAAATTGAGTCTAATGAAGAATTCCTGGGAGAGAAAAGAAAAAAAGAAGGAGAAGAAAATCTCTCCCAATGATCCTGAGCCTTGTGTTTTATCCTGTCCTACTTCAAATGGCTTAGCCTTTGGGACTCAATTCTTTTTTTTTTTTTTTTTTTTTCATTTGTTTGTTTTTACTGTTTTGTCTGTTAGTTGGTTTGCTTTTTAGAGTAACCTGAAATTTTGGGAAGAAATAGATGGGATTGTAACTCTGAGCTTCCAAGATTGTTTAAGGATACAAGCATGATAATGATGTGTAAGTTCAGTCTTTCCACTTGTCCATAAATATGGACTTAAGAAGAGTGACTATATAATTTATCATCTAAACCAGAGCTTTTGAGAATGAAAGGGAGAACCTTATTAGTAATTACAGGCATGAAAAACAGGGCTGTCACAGGCAAACTGCCCTATATGATTATCTTAACCATAAATTCTTATGGGCAAATGTGAGGGAAGCTCACCATCACCAAAGGCAGAACAATAAATTTTATTTTAGGCAGTCTGTATTAAGCATTTAGTGGTTTTTTTTTTCAGCCAAACAGGTTCTCCATAAGGTCTAAGTAGGAGTACAATATTTGTGGAAGGTATTATCAGAACTGGGAGAAGAATCCACTCTTTTCTATTCAGCACATGAGTGGTATTATGATCAACAGACTATGAGGGACAAAGAGATATAAAAGTATGGACCTCACAGTGTTTATAATCAGAGATGGGGATGGAAAGACGGCTAAGACAAGTACCACAATGGCTCAAATAAATAGGTATGCACACAGTGAATGTTAATAGAAATTCCAACTAGATGCTCTCTTCGTTCGGAGGGGAGAAATATGATATCCGGTAGGGGAAAATAAAGCTTTTTGGAGTAAGTATTGGCAGTACCTTGTAGAATTACTATAATTTCAATAGGCAGAGATAGTAAAGAGTTAGAGGAACTGTCTGTCGTGAGCCGAGATACTGAGGTTGTGATAGGAAGGAGCAGGACACGGTTGGGGACCGCTTGACTCAAAGATAACATATGCACAAAGGAGTAACAAAAGTAAGGTTGGCAAAATAGGTTGCAGTGAGATCACAAACAGCCTTGAATGCCAGATGAAAGAACTTCTTAAATCTATTGGTCAAGTAGTGTCAGTGAAGACTCTGAGCAGGAAAGTGAGAAAAGTTTGGAAAGAGTAAACTGACAGTAATATATAAGAGGGCTAGAGTGGGAGAAGCTGGGAGAGGAAAGCCTCTAATAGAACAGGAGAGAGGTAATAAAGGCTTAAGCTATCATATTGATATTTGAAATGGATAAAGATGGAGTTGTCTGGAGTGCTCCCATTCTTATTTGAAGTATTCCCACTGTAAGACTTACATGAGGAGTCGCTGGGTAGTGCAAATGGTTAATGCACTTGACTGGTAACCCAAAGTTTGGCTCTTTGAATCCACCCAGAGGCACCTAGGAAGAAAGGCCTGGCAATCTACTTCTGAAAAATTACCCACTGAAAACCCTGTGGAGCACAGTTCTACTCTGATACACATGGAGTTGCCATAAATCAGAGTCAGGTCGATGGTAACTGGTTAAGACTTACACATATTTCTCAAGTTGTATCATATCTTCTTAATGCCTGCCACATTCCTAGCCAACCAGTCCATCTTGTTTTCACGTCCAACTTTTCTAAGCACTTTCTCAGACTCAGTGAATGAACTGCAAGGGACATCTCTTGTGAGCTCTATTTAGAGTATGGGCAGGACTTAGAGGGTAAGGGTGACATCTGTTTACATGACTTGGTATAGGCTAAGCTAGCAAACATTTTCTATAGCTTTCTCAATGGTCATGTTTCCATTGATTTCTCTTAAGACATTAGGCTCTAAAGTCATACCTTTAAAGTTCGAAGTGTATCAGCACTTTGTGGACATAAAAAAGGCAGATAAGTGAAGGAAAATAGAGCTCAGAGTTCAATGCCTCAAGAGATACAGGCTGGAAGTGCTGCTCACAGCCGGAATCATGGAAGCCTGAAAGTGTAACAAATGTCCTGGGATGTAATGTCTGGGGTCTTAAAGCTGTGATGCGTGACAAGCAAAGCTCTTCATTGCCAGAGGTCTCCGTCTCTGGGGCACTGGTCCATCCTTCCATCCCCATGTGTCTTCTGTTCAGTGCGTGTGTAGGAGTGTGTGCGTGTGTGTTTTCCTTTGGGATATTTGCTTTCAAGTCTGGTCATCAAACCAGACCTTTCCCTAGTGGAAGTTTCTTGGTGAGAGTTCCATACTATAGAGAAAACATCCGCGTTTGCCTGCAGTTTGTGTAACTTGCTAAGCAGAGACAGATATGCTGTGCAGGAACCAGGTCGTTTTATCTTTTAATTTCATTAGATTTAAACCTATTGGTTAACATTCTGGTTTTACTTCTCAACATTGGTGATGAATACTAAGAATTATGTTACTTATAGCTCTATTTCATTTTGCAGAAAGTAAAGACGGGCATTTTGATTTTTTTTCTTTCTAAAGACCTCAATAATGTTTATCTTCTAAACAGAATCTTCAAATATACCAGAACAATCTTATGGGTTACTACATATTGAGACATGTCTACTATGGAAGCACCGGTAATATCTGGTTTTAATTAAAATGAAACGTCACGATAATGTCATCCCACATTCTGGTGTCATGACAAAAATCATTGCAGTCCTGTGATTAAATAAAGAGAAACATTCGATAAAACTTCAATGATCTTTCTAAACAAATGGAATCTCTTTCAGTGGGTTGTTTGTATCTCCTTCACGCATATATCCTTCCTAGTATTATAGGTATTTTAAGTCTTACCTGTCAACTAGTTTATAAGCTCTTAATAGATAATACCCACACCACTCTAAATCCACAGCAGTGTCTTTCACATACTTTGTGCTTAACAGATACAAGTGGAACAGAAAGGTAAATCGAAGGGATTCACACAACTTGGCTGTCATCTCTATTATAGACACACAACAACACAGGATACGTGATATGTGAATGTACTAAAAAGATGATAAAAAATTAACAATCTTTTGAAAACTGGTATTTTTTAATGGATGGGATATGTATTGACTGAATATCATAAACTAATGTTGTACAAGCAACTAAAATGTTCTACATGGGCAAAATTGAAAACTCATATGGATGGCAATTTGATATTGGATTCTAATTGCATTTCACCTGCAAAACAAAGATCATCACATTTCTTCATCCCCCGGTGCCATTATCCTAGTCTACAGCACCATCATCTTGCAATTGGATTTCTACAATAGCCAGTACCAGCTACATAATTTGTGGGGCTCAGTGAAAAATGAAAATACGAGACCCCTTGCTTAAAAATTATTAAGAATTTTCAAGACAGTAGAGCCTTAAGCCAAGAGCAGGGCCCCTCTGTGCAGGGAGCCTTGTGTGTCTACACAGGTTGCACACCCATGAAGCCAGCCTTGATAATATCTCTTTGATCTCACTTTTGCACATTTTTAATCTATTTTCACATAGTAGCATGATGATATATTTGTGTAAAACCATCTGACAACCTCCCTGTTCACATTTAATAAAATCTAAATTCTCTATCATAGCCAATAAGGCTCTACCCATTGCTGTTGAGTTGATTCTGACTCATAGCGACCCTATAAGACAGAGCAGAACTGCCCGATAGGGTTTCCAAGGAGTGGCTGGTCGATTTGAACTTCTGACCTTTTGGTTAGCAGCCATAGCTCTTAACCACTGTGCCACCAGGGCTCCAGAATAAGGCTCCAGTGATGCCCATGTCTCTAATCCCATGCGGTGTCACTTTCCCCCTATCTTTGGTCTTTTTTCAGTTTATTGCACACCTTCACAGATGCTGTTCTCTCTGAGAGGAATACTGTTCCTTGGCTCCTTCTCATCTTTCAGGTGGCATTTCAGATGTCACTCCCTCAGAGAAACTTTCCCTGATACCCAGGCTAAGGTAGCCACATACTCTCCATTATTCCTCCTAAAGCACCTCCTTTTCCCCTTCCTTTATTACAAACTGTAAATTTTTTTAAATTAAAATTGCTTCTGTTCATAATCACACTATAATCTCCAAGATGGTAAGAGCCAGTCTACCTTGCTCACCACAGTATAATAGTTGTTGCACAGTGCCTAGCTTATAGTAGGTGTTAAATAAACATTTGTTGACTGTATGGATAAATGAATGAATGAAAGTGCTATTCAACTGCTCAATGACATTTTTCTCATTACTATTATTCTTTTCACAAAGTTAAGATATGGTTTGCTTTGGCAACCAGAAATATAACAAGCTCACCCAGCATTTTCTATTGAGAACTGAGCTCTATTCTCTACCTATTAAAAAGCCCTTTTCTCAGGATAATGAGTATTTATTAATATTTATTTCTCTTATGTAAAATAGGACCCCAAAAGCTAGATGCTTTCCTGTATTCCCTGTTTTCATGACTTCTGAATGTAGTCTGATGTTATGCCTATTTCTAGGTCCTTTTCTTTTTCATTTCCTATTCTATTCAAGAAGACGGAGCTGTTAATCATTTTTCACTAGTCATCTTGTTCTTCTTTGGCTTCAAATAGAACTAAGGCTGGTTATAAGAAACTACATACATATAGAGTATATTACATCTTCCTGGAATTCTAGTACATTGTAATGACAAATGTTTTTCATAGCAATCTTCATTGTATTGTGTTCAACTGTTTTTGTTGTTGGTTTGGAAACACTAGAAGTATAATTACTTGCTTTCATAAAGTAATAAAGCCAATGGAATAAAACCATGCTAGAATTACGGCCTCCTGTTATAAGTTAAACAGCAAAGCTAAGTCAATACACATATAGAAAATTAATATTGATATCAAATCCAGCCATCTTATGCTCAAAATGAGAAATCATTATATTCTCATAACGTTCTTCTATGAAATGTATCCCTTTTATAACATGAACACCAAATAAAACATAAAAATACTTCACATATATTTATATAGTGCCTCACTGCATTTAAGAACTTTCATATATATTATCTCTTTTGATCCTCCCTAGGTGTCCTGTGAAGTTGACATGGAAGATTTAATTATCTCCATTGTCTAGATGAGAAAATCGAGGCTCAGAAAGATTATCTGGGACCATGAGCAGCTAGTACTAGAGTCAGAATCCGAATCTTGAGATTTCTGTTCTTCCCATTTTATTGTTCTTTGTTTAACAAATACTGCAGATAGGAAATGAATTTTAGGTTAAAAACGTACTAATGAGCACACTCTATTATTGCACAGGAGAACTTAATAGCAAAAAGTTAATTCATGGAAAAGTTTTGAAATAGTAAATTATCTGAATCAGTCTAGTATTATTGGTTAAGCCCTCTTCAGCCTTTTCCATCAAAAAGAATTGTATTAAATTCATGTTATAGTTATTTAAGAACCAACTTTTTCTAGCCTGATTTAATCTTATGGATAAAATAATGATTATCATGTCCTCCTGGTTTCCCATTAAAAATGCAGTTGAGAACATTCATGCTGATAGTTCCAGGAAATTCTTTCTGCTAATTTGGTAAAGCACTTAGTTTACAGCAAGCATTTCAAACACTTCTGGTGGAAAAATACACTATGCAATATTGGCCAATGTTTTGAAGGATGTGGCTGATTTATTTCTTGGCCTAAACTATCTCTAAATAAGATTTATGAGCTGGGAGTCAATGTACAATGGGATTACCTTATATTGAGAAGAATAAGATTTGCAAAGTCAATGTCAATATTAAATTAAGGTATAAAATGCAAAGGTAGAGGGTTTGAATTATGTCTCCATTTGGTTAGGTAGTGACTGACTAACAGACATACACACAACATACATATTTAATAGATATTAATGTTTTCATTAAATGATGGTGTTATCTTCATTTAATAGATACATATTTAATAGATATTAATATATATTATGTATATGAATATATATTAATATGTAATTATACATATACACAAACCTGCATATTTAATAGATATTAATACATTTATTAAATGATGATGTTAATACCACATATACACACAGACACGCATTTAATAGATATTAATATATAGTATATTATATATACTTATGTATATTAATATATAATTATTATACATGTATACAGACCACATTTGATAGGTATTAGAATAGAATATATAATTGGGCGACTGCCAATTTTCCTAGATTCATACTTCCTACATTCCATGTTCCGATTATTAGTGGATGTTTGCAGCTGTTTCTTCTCATTTTAAGTCTTGCCACGGTAGCAAATGAGGTCTCAAAAGCTTTACTCCATCTGTGTCATTAAAGTCAACTCTACTTGGAGGGGGCAGCTCTTTCTGGTTGTATTTCGAATGCCTTCCAACCTGAGGGGATCAACTTCCAACACTATATTAGACAATGTTCATACAGTTTGCCCTGGCCAGTTTTTTTTGAAGTAGATCGCCAGGTCGTCCTTCCTAGTCTGTCTTAGTCTGGAAGCTCCACTGAATCCTCTCCACCATGAGTGACCCTGCTGGAATTTGAAATACTGGTGACATAGCTTCCAGCATCACAGCAACACACAAGCCACCACAGTATGACAAACTGACATAGGCCATTTTGAATCAGACAAACATATGGTCTACTATTCTGGAAATGACAAATTGAATAGGAATCATGTTTCATTTATCATCAAAAGAACATTTCAAGACCTATCCCGAAGTACACTGCTGTCGGTAATAGGATAATATCCGTATGCCTACAAGGAAGACCAGTTAATACCACTATTATACAAACATACACACCAACCACTAATGCCAGAGATGAAGAAACTGAAGACTTTTTACCAACTTCTGCAGTCTGAAATTGATCAAATATGCAGTCAAGATGCACTGATAATTATTGATAATTGGAATGCAAAAGTTGGAACAAGGAAGACGGATGGGTATTTGGAAAATATGGCCTTGGTGATTTGATAGAAGTGACGCCAGAGATAGCATGATAGAATTTTCAAGACCAAAGGCTTATTCACTGCAAATACCGTTTTTTCAACAACATAAACAGTGACTATATAAGTGGTCCTTGCCAGGTGGAATACACAGGAATAAAATTGACTACATCTGTGGAAGGAGATAATGGAGAAGCTCAATATCATCAGTCTGAACAAGGCCAGGAGCGGACTGAGGAGCAGATCATCAATTGCTTATATGCAAGTTCAAGTTGAAGCTTAAGAAAATTAAAATAAGTCCACGAGAGCCAAAGTACCACCTTGAGTATATCCCATCTGAATTTAGAGACCATCTCAAGAATAGAAGTGACACATTGAACACTAATGACCAAAAACCAGACGAGTTGCAGGATGACATCAAGACATCATACATGAAGAAAGCAGAAGTTCTTTAAAAAGACAGGAAAGAAAGAAAAGACCAGAATGGATGTCAGAAGAGAATCTGCACTTGTTCTTTTTGACAATGAATGCAATGCCATTCCTCTTCAATTTGTCATTCCCAGCGTAGCAGACCATATGAATGTCCGACTGAAAATGGCCAATAACAGTCCATTTCAGCTCACTAATGCCTAGGGTATCGATCTTCACATGTTCCATTTCATTTTAGTCGACTTCCAATTTTCCTAGATTCATACTTTGTACACGTCATGTTTTGATTATTAATGGATGTTTGCAGCTGTTTCTTCTCATTTTAAGTCTTGCCACAGCAGCAAATGAAGGTCCCAAAAGCTTTACTCCATCCAGGTCATTGAGGTCAACTCTTCTTTGAGGAGGCAGTTCTTCCCAGCTGTGTTCTGAGTGCCTTGCAACCTGAGAGGCTCATCTTCCGGCAGTATATCAGACATTGTTCTGCTGCTATTCATAAGATTTTCACCGGCCAATATTTTTAGAAGTAGACCACCAGATCCTTCTTCCTAGTATGTCTTAGTCTGGAAGCTCCACTGAACCCTGCCCAGCATGGGTGACCCTGTTGGTATTTGAAATACTGGTGGCATAGCTTCCAGTATCACAGCAAAATGCAAGCCACCACAGAACGACAAACTGACAGACGAGTGGTGGTGTGTATATAATATTAACTCCATCAGCCTTTTTTCAAGTTGCTACTCTCTCAGCTCTATCGTGCCTTAGAAATGTATATCTTTTCAAACTTTTATCTTTAGATGGTTTTGTTGTTTTGTTTCCCACTGATAAAGTAGAATTTTAAATATAAGTTGTCTTGTTTTTATCTGTCCTCAATTTTAGTGTTTCCTAGTTCATTAAATTTAGAAATCCCTTCCTATTGCCCCTCTGCCATGCAGTTAATGATCTGTAAAACACTTAAAAACACTACAGGAGTTCATTTTTTAAAAGGAACCCTAGGAAGAAAGCTTCTGAAATGTGAGAAAGTCTTTTGTAATCAGCCGTTTATTTATTTGTGCTTCAAGTATTGATTTTCATGTAGTAGAAGTATTCTTTTAGCAGGGCAAACCTGCAACATGTTCCATAGCTTACACTAATCATAGCTGATAACACCTTAATATTTTTTTTTTTTTCCATTGCTCTTAGAACTAGTCTAGATCCTACTGAGCAGAATCATTATTCATAGAACAGGATTTAGGTTCAGGCGGGGGGAGGGGGAAGGGGAAGAATAATATCCGCATCCACACTCCTCTGCGGTCACTACTGTGTTTGTGAGCATTACGATGACATGGCATGGCATGTGAGTTAGGCCTGGCCCTATGGCTCCAGAAGAACATGGTGAGGACAGTATCAGGAGCACATGTCTAGGTAATTTACAAGGTAGGTAGCCTCATCCTAGGTAAGCTAATTTGTTTTGTCTGCCATCGTGTAAGCGAAGCAAGCTAGAACTGTATTGGGCTGCTTAAACTTTTCTAAAGAACTGGTAATGGGTGAGGTCTAGCAGGAATTAGGTACTTTCTCTTTAGGGGAATGTTTATGTGGTCTGAATAGTCGAGCACACAGACTTGGGGTGGGTGCTATTAAATATGTGGATGTGTGTTAGTATTTTGTAGGTTTGATTTCACTACTATGCTTCAAATTACTACATGCCTCTTAAATCAAAGGCTTTACATATTTCATATTTCCACACATTGTTCTAAGTCTGATCTTGGAGCCATTATTTAAACTATTCATATTTTTCTTTATAAATACCCCCTAATAATCGAATTTTATAACCTGTTGTTCTCTGGATCCCGTATAAAGCCTGAGCCTTTCTGCTTTTGTGTCCAAATATTCTTTCTGAGTTTTCACCTGAGTCATTACAAATGAACCATTATCTGCCTCTTTCATGATTTACCTCTGGGTAAGAGTCCCCAAATTGCATTAGTTGTTTTTATTATCCTAACACACTGAAAGGCTGATTTTACTATAATTTGTTCTTCACTTTCATCCCAGCTCTAGGTCTCCTGATAATACTACTTTCTAAATTGTGTCTATTAAATATCTTATTTGGTATTATTAGTTCACAGATTCCTATCTTACATTTACCCAGGTTTCATTTCCTTTCTTCTTCCTTATTTGTAACCTCTTTAGATTCTTTCGTGCAAGTTATCGTTTTCTGAGAATTGAAAGTAGTTCCCAAATTATAGCCATCTACAAATTTCCTTAATGTTCTTTTGACCTCACTCTCCAATGGTGTTCAAAGTAAGACATACAATGTACTTCTTACATTGAGATTTTATTTTATTGTATTATCTATACTCTACTTCCAAACTTTAACATACATATCAATCACCTGGGGATCTTGTTAAAATGCAGACTGTGGTTCAGCCGGTCTGGGGTAGTGCCAGAGATTCAGCATTTCCAACAAGCTTCAGGTGATGCTGCATCTGCTGGTTTAGGTAGCACACTTTGAGTAGCAATGATCTAGATATTCCAATTCATGCAAAAATTGACATAACCTAACTGACGTCAAATAACGTTTTAAGGAAAATATACTATTTTTAAGGAGCCCTAGTGGTGCAGTGGTTAAACGCTTAGCTGCTAACTGAAAGGTCACGGTTCAAACACACCAGCAGCTCCGCAGGAGAAAGGGCATGTCGATCTGCTCTCTAAAGACTGCAGCCTACGAGACCCTATAAGGCAGTTCTACTCTGTCATATAGGGTCACTATGAATCGGAATTAACTGGGTACCTAATAACAACAACGTAAATATTTGTTTGAGATGGTGGTTATTTGAAATGAATAAATTTCTTTGACCTTGGAAAAGAGAAAGGGTCTCACTTCCACATGACCTAAGAGGGAGATGAGAACTTGGTTTTCTCTTCCTTAGGCTCTAGGTTCTGTTCTTAAGTAGGAAAATGCTTTCTGGATTCTTTCCAAATGCTTTCTTGATGATAAGTTATATTATCTAGTGTCTGCCCATGTTCAAACACATGTCATCTCTTCTGCCCATTTACAGAGCTTGGTTTCCTTTTTAGTGTATTGTCATCATCTTGCCTTTTTCCTATGGGGAAGATATATACAGATACGTGGAATTTTATTCCTCAAATAACATTGGCTTTATTACTGACCCCTGATGAACACAAATGCCTAGTTGTCCCTATCTATAGTTTTCTGTTATTAAGTCAGTTCTCTATCCAGGACAACAAAGTTGCTCCCATTTCCATAGTGACTGAATGGAGAAGGAAAAATCATAAGGTGTCAGCTACAGCATATGAGGCAGAAAAAAAGGAAACTTGAAATTTCTCCAGACTCAGGAAATGTGTATTCCATGGCACAGAAAAGAGTATCAAATTAAATATATTTCTGAAATATTTCACTTTCTATGAAAACTGCCACACCTCTTGATGGATATATTTTCAAGTTGCACAAGCATTCCCATAACTGTAATATGTGTATAAGCTCTCCTTTATTTTTGACACTTTTATTCACCCTTAATGGTACGTGGTGCTAAAAGTGATATATTTTCTAGACACGGCTTGATTTCAGGTGATGTATATCTGCAGCTAGAGAATAAGATTCTTTACAATGAGCAGGGTTGAACAGGTGCTTCTATAATAATCAGGTATCACATATTTGGACTTGACTGCTCAGGGTAACCATATATATTCTTATTGAAGTACTGGGTGCTTAAAAACTGTTTTACTTCATTCCTCAGTTAACAAAAATGACCCTGAAAAGTACACTGGTAGCAAGCAGTATTGCACCAATTATACTCTTCACTGCATTTGATTGTAGGGTTTTCTCTTTATTAGCTTAAAAGTGAGCAATACCAAGTCCAATTCCCCAGGGCCTTTGTGCTTCTACAAATCATGTCAAGTTGCTCACAACCATTGAGTTCATTACTCTGATTTAGAGATGGCAATCTATAGAATGAAAATTTAAAAACAACAGCAAAAACATTTAAGTCTTCAAACCGTACAAGTTTGTAATTTGGGTAAGTTTTATACGTAGGTGAATATTCTTTCTATAAGTATTGTCCATGTTCCTAATTTACTACAGATTATTTTTGGCGAGTTCCACTTCTAGGAATCGCGGAGTATCTTGTGTTGGGCCCCTGCCGTAGGTAACTATTATGAACTAAGGAAAACAAAACAAATGAAAAAGAACAAAATCTAACTATGTGAAGGCACTGAAGAGTGTCCAAAAGAAGGCAGAAACTGGGAGGGAGATGACACTTGGAAGAAGGGAATAGCACACCCTTTTTGCCCAAGGACAGGTCTAGGTAGTACCATGCAGGAAGGCTGAAACTCATAGAAAAATCCAGTCTTAGTGGTTGAGGGAGCAGAGTTCAGGGATATCAAAGTATCTGGAATCTAGGGAAACAGACAAGAAAAGAGAAAACTAGAGAGAGCACTGAACTCTGCGTATATACTCTGCCCAAATCTCTGACTGACTCTGGACTATGTATGTGCTTGGCAGGCAGCTGCTGCTACTACAGAGGGGACAGAGAAGGGAGTTTCCGTTTAGCAAAATTAACTGTCTGCTCAAACCAAACCAAACAAACAAATAAAAATCAATATTATAGGAGACACATAATAGACACCGTAGCTCCACAATGTATCATTCACACAGTCCAGGAGACATACCCAACATATGCAAAAACAGGAAATTGTAACCTTTCTCAAGCAAAGGACAATCAATGGAAATCAATCCCAAAATGACCCAGATGTTGGAATTGGAAGTCTAGGAATTTAAAGCAACTATATATCTATGGAGCCCTGGTGGCACAGTGTTTAAGAGCTTGGCTGCTAACTAGAAAGTCAGCAGTTCGAATCCACCAGCCAGAACTTGGAAACCCCATGGGATAGGTCTACTCTGTCCTATACGGTCACTATGAGTCAGAATCGACTTGATGGCAATGGGTTTGGTTTTTGTTTTTTAATCTTATTATATCTATGCAGGAGTCCTTGGGTGGTATAAATGGTTAAGCACTTTATTAACCAAAAGTTTGGCAGTTTGACCCACCCAAAGGCACCTCAAAAGAAAGGCCTGGCAATCTACTTCTTTCTGAAAAGTCATAGCCTTGAAAACCCTATGGAGCAGCAGTTCTACTCTGCATATATGGTGTTGACATGAGTCAGCATCAACTTGATGGCTACAGGTTTAAATTTTTTTTTTAATTATTATATCTATGCTCAAGGAGAAAAAAAGGAAAATAGGCTAATAAAAAATGAGAAGATAAGAAATCTCAGCAGAGAAACTACAAAACTGAACCAAAAAGAAATGTTTTCAACTAAAATGCAATATCTGAAATAAAAATTTACTAGGTGACTTTAACAGCATGATGGAGATGGTATAAGAAAGAGAGTCAGTGGACTTGAAGAGA
The DNA here is from genome assembly GCA_030035585.1 of Dugong dugon. Classification (NCBI taxonomy): domain Eukaryota; kingdom Metazoa; phylum Chordata; class Mammalia; order Sirenia; family Dugongidae; genus Dugong; species Dugong dugon. Next base: position 133,949,031 of record CM057462.1, read on the forward strand.
GAACTACTGAAATTATCTAATCTGAAAATCAGAGAAAATAAAAAAATAGGAAAAAATCAACAGAGTCTCAGGGACCTGTGTGACAATACCAAAAGCTCTAATACACATTGGAGTCCCAGGGAAGAGGTGAGAATGAATGGAATAGAAAACTCCTTGAAAAAATAGTGGCTGAATATTCCTTCCCCAAATTTGATGAAAGATATTACATTTACAGATTCAAGAAGCCTGTGGAAGCTTAACCAAATAGACAGGTTTTGAAGATTTATCAGATTTTAATATTAAGTAGGGAGCAAGTAGGGGGAAAGAACTTGGGGCTATGAATTTGTAGTATGTTCAGAGAAAACTGTAGCAAAGGGAATATGGAAAAGTTGTAATATAACCAAAATGAAGTAGAAATGCATTTTGTTCCTTTCAAATCTATTATTAGACAGTTAAATAGGAATATTATAAGAATAAATTTATTCTGTAGATAATTAAATAGAAAGATGAGTATTCAGTTGGTATGCTACTTCTCAAATAAATACAAGTTTCTTTTCTCCTTCCTTTCTTCCCTTCTTCCTTGTCTCCCACCTTTCCTTTCTCCCTCCCTCACTTTCTTCCTTCCTTCCACCCTGAAGAAAGGCAAAGGATACAATTTTTCTGACTGATACCATTAGATTGAGGGAGAAATGTCATTTTAGTATTTGGGTCAAGAGATCACTACGCTAACCAACAGTTTTAAATTTACAATCTTGTATATTAAACTAACTTCTTCACAATTAGTATGTAATAGGGCACTGGACTCTCCAAGGTCATTTTAGAACTATTTCTATTTAAAGCGCATGAAGTTAAAGCAGACAATTATTTCACATAAATAGGTGAAAAAGAAAAATATAACAACAACAAAGACAACTTTCCTTTTTAATTCTTTCAGAATACTAGAATAGGGTGACCGGAAAGTTGTACTTGAAATGCAAGACTGAATGTTTTCCCTGAGCTACTCATAACTGAAGGTTAGTTATACATCCTCAACTGAACTAACGCTCTATCTTTTCTATAATACTGATAAGGGAGTTGAAAATGGATGCCTCTTTAATACACTACGTGACAAAAGTGAGATTAGGGAGTCCAGCAGAATTTTGAAGGCCAAATGATGGGATGTCTGATTCCGAGAGATGAACTAACTCTTTAATAGAAGAGAAAGATCACAAGAGATTTACCCCTTCCTATCATGCCTCTTCTAGTCCTCAAGGTTTAATATCAATTACAATTTCATCAGTACTTGAATTTTCCCTTAATGTTACATATTTTGAATATCTGAATTTCAAAGAGAACATGACAGCTTTCCAGATAGAATCAGTCAGCAGGGAGCTGGCAGGGTACCACCCAAATTATTTATTTAGTCCACAAGAGACTGTACCATTACTGGGATTTAATAATGTAATACCTGAATAAATCTTTACTAATTACTGCTTTCATTTTTTTTTTTTTTTTTTCAATGCTAAGTTCTTAAAAATTTTGAAAACAGAAACTTGAGCCTGGTCACAGTGTGTTCTCAAGTTAATTCTTCAAATAGCTTCAGGATAGCCTTAGTTAACTTGGCAAAATGCCCTCAAAAGTGAATTAGCATGTTTAACAATTTGGCTAATCTCATCCTCACCCACCACCACCGTCCCCTTCCCGCCGCCCAAGCAAAACTGGTATAATTTCAAGCAGGTATTTTAGCATATAGTGGTCTAAATTCCATCCTGTGCTCATATCTTGAATTGGCTGATTTTGAGGCAGACAGACTTCCTTCTGTATTTCATGCAATTTAGAAACAATAGCAGATTAGCGATTAAATTGGCTGAACAATTTATGGCTCATATCAATTAATTTCTCCAAGGATTTTTGCTTAAATAAAGCACCTTTTCTATACAGCTTCAGGGAACTTCTCAAACAGCCCAACTATATACACCACTGTCTTCGAATGTTTTCATTTTTAATGTTAGACTATCTGCCACAGAAAACAGCCTGAACATTTTGTGGGCAATCTATGATTATTCTATCATACTGTTACAAGTAAAAGAAACAACAGTATCAATGTTCCAATAAGGACCGTTTACAAAGGATTCTGGAGCCCTGGTGGCACAATGGTTAAGCTCTTGGCTGCTAACCAAAGGATGGCAGTTCAAACCCACCAGCCCCTCTGTGGGGAGAAATATGCGGCTGCTTCCATAAAGATTTATAGCCTTGGAAACCTATGGGGCAGTTCTACTCTACCCTATAGGGTGGCTATGAGTCAGAATCGACTCAACAGCGATGGGTTTGGGGTTTTATAAGAACTCTCACCATCTGAAACCCCTTGCAACCATTGAGGAGCTATGGATATTTCTAAGCCAGTGAACAAAGGGCAATGTATTTGGAATTTACAGAAACACCTTTATGCTCCCCCTTTTTAAATTCAATATGAAGCCTAAACCAAGTGTATTTAAAGTGATTTACCAAATCGACAGAAAACACCCTGTTACTGAAGTCCACAAACTGGGTCCTGTGAACAATATGAGAAGCTAATAGAATGACTCTTTTTTAGCTACAGGGTTGAGAGGACAACTTTGTTGTATTCACTTGCTTCTGGTCCATAGAATTTGGCTCTTAAGGAAAAGTGGCAGGTTAAAAGTTGAATAGTAAAACTGAGGCTTCTTGCAAGTGGAAAAAAATCCACTTTTCCCCGAGGGTTTCCTTAAAATGACTGATGGTTTATCCTTCTTGTCCTTTCAGCTCTTAGCAGCTGACCAATCCAGCTACCTACTTCCAAAATTCCCCTTTCTCTCGAATCAGAGGTACAAACTCTCTGATATGCCGAGTATTACATTTTGTGTTAAGAACGCTCCAGACATAAGCAGGGGTCCCAAAATTTGCCATGTGGACCATGCTTTTGCTTCAAAGTTTTATAAAAGCAGAATTTCATGCAGATACATGAGCATTATCTAAATATAGTATAGCTGAGCTTTTGGGACAATTTCCTTATATTTTCAGTAGTTTTTTATTACTACTAATGTTTTCAATTATTTCAGAAGATTTTTAATGCCAACTCAGGAAATGGGGGTGTTTTTAATAGCAAGAGGTTAGATTTATAAAAACATGGAATTAAGCTTTAGATGAGGCTCTTCATAAAAAGATTTATATATCAAGCTTTTTCTGGTAGCAATTGTTTTTTTCCTTTCTGAAGACGTCCAATGAATAATTTATATTTTTCAAAAGTCTTAGAGATGATTAAAAGTTAAGATCATTTTGGCCACAGAAGGAACAACAAAATACCCTTCTGTGAAATATTTGCATCATATTTATACAGTCCCTGAATTTATTTAGTGTCCTGGTATTAGATTTAAAAATTAAAGCACATACTACTCCACTCCTGTAAATTACCACTTCTTGAAACTGTACAATTCTTGGACATAATTGCTTTGGGTCTCTAGAGTAAGATCAGTAAGCAACTAATGAAAGATTCCTAATAGCCGCAGATAGAATGAGAAAATGATTGCATAACGGAGATCAAATTATATCCACAAGGGGTATGGTGCTCTCCATATTCTATAAAAGCCTACAGGAAAATCTTAGTAATCTGGATGAATTGTGTATTTTCAGGCACACTCACTGAAAGGAATTTCTAACAAATGCTCATTTAAAACAGCTCTTTCATTTTTGGTTTTTATATGAATTTTGATAGAGTACTTGAAAGCTATTAATTATCTTAAGTAGGTTAAACAGTTTCATGAAATGTGTTCATACTAATAATTTGTATAGCAAAACAGGCCTTTTTATATTATAGCATAGTGGTACAATATGACTCAAATGACTAAACATCCCACATTTTAAATTAGTTATGTCTAAAATGTACACATTTGTAGTTTTTCATTACTAATCTCTGGAAAACTTCTAGTCCTTTCTTTCAGAGGTTCGTTACTTTCATTCAATATTCATGTTGCTGTTGTTGTTAAGTGCTGTCGAGTCAGTTCCGACTCATATCCACCCTATGTACAACAGGGTGAAACACTGTCCCTGGCCTTGTTCAGATTGATGATACTGAACTTTTCCATGGTCTCTTTCCACAGATGCAGTCGATTTGATTCCTGTGTATTCCATCTGACAAGGTCCACGTGCATAGTTGCTGTTTCTATTGTTGAAAAAAGGTATGTGCAACGAAGAAGTCGTTGGTCTTGCAAAATTCTAACATAATCTCCAGCATCGTTTCTATCACCAAGGCCATATTTTCCAACTACCAATCCTTTGTTTCCAACTTTTGCATTCCAACCATCAGTAATTATCAATGCATTTTGATTGCATGTTTGATCAATTACAGACTGCAGAAGTTGGTAAAAATCTTCAGTTTCTTCATCTTTAGCGTTAGGGTTGCTGCGTAAATCTGAATAATAAACATATCAACTGGTCTTCCTTGTAGGTATATGGATGTTATCCTATCACTGACAGAACTGTACTTCAGCATAGATCTTGAAATATTCTTTTTGATGGTGAACACAACACCATTCCTCTTCAATTTGTCATTCCCGACATAGTAGACCATAAGATTGTCTGATTCAAAATGGCCAATACCAGTCCATTTCAGCTCACTAATGTCTAGAATATCAATGTTTATGCATTTCATTTCAATTTTTGATGACTTCCAATTTTCCTAGATTCATACTTTGTATGTTACATGTTCCTATTATTTTTTTTTAAATTTTTTTTATTGTACTTTAGGTGAAGGTTTACAGAACAAACAGTTTCTCATTAAACAGTCAGCACCCATATTGTTTTATGACATTGGTTAACAACCCCATGACATGTCAACACTCTCCCTTCTCAACCTTGGAGGACCTTTTTTTTTCTTGGTGAAAATATACATCGCCAAAGATATACCATTTCAAAAATTTCTACATGCACAGTTCAGTGACATCAGTTACGTTCTTCCAGTTGTGCCGCTATTCTCACTTTAGATGAAGGTTTACAGAACAAAATATTTTCTCATTAAACAGTTAGTACATGTATTGCCCTATGACAATGGTTAACAACCCCACTACATGTCAACAGTCTCCTCACTCAACCTTGGGTTCCCTATCACCAGCTTTCCCATCCCCTTCTGCCTTCTAGTCCTTGTCCCTGGACTGCTGTGCCTCATTAGTCCCATTTTGTTTTATGGGGCTGTCCAATCCCCGGCTGAACGGTGAACCTCGGGAGTGACTTCACCACTGAGCTAGAAGGGGGTCTGGGGGCCATACTCTCGGGGTTTCTCCAGTCTCTGTCAGGCCAGAAAATCTGGTCTTTTTTACGAGTTAGAATTTTGTTCTACATCCTTCTCCAGCTCTGTCCAGAACCCTCTGTTGTGATCCCGGTAAGAGCAGTCAGTGGTGGTAGCCGGGCACCATCTAGCTGTACTGGACTCAGTCTGGTCGAGACGTTGGTAGCTGTGGTCCATTAGTCCTTTGGACTAATCTTTTCCTTGTATCCTGTTCTCTTCATTCTCCCTTGCTCCCGAAGGGGTGAGACCAGTGGAGTATCTCTGATGGCTGCTCACAGGCTCTTAAGACCCCAGACAGTACTCACCAAGGTAGAATATAGAACATTGTCTCTATAAACTGTGTTATGCCAATTGAGCTAGATGTTTCCTGAGACCATAGTCCCCATAGCCCTCTGCCCAGCAATTCTGTCACTCAGGGAGTTTGGAAGTGTCTATGGAGCTTCCATGACCTTTCCTTGTACAAGTTGTGCTGGCTTCCCCAGTATTGTGTACTGTCTTACCCTTCCATTCCTATTATTAATGGATGTTTACAGCTGTTTCTTCTCATTCTGAGTTGTGCCACATCAGCAAATGAAGGTCCTGAAAGCTTGACTCCATCCACATCATTAAGGTCGACTGCACTTTGGTCTTCCAAGTTATATTTTGAGTGCCTTCCAACTTGAGGGGTTCATCTTCTGGCACAGCATCAGACAATGTTCTGCTGCTATTCATAAGGTTTTCACTGGCTAATTTTTTTCTGAACTAGACCATCAGGTCCTTCTTCATAGTCTGTCTTAGTCTGGAAGCTCAGTTGAAACCTGTCCACCATGGAAGACCCTGATGGTATTTGAATACTGGTGGCATAGCTTCCAGCATCCCAGCAACACACAAGACCCCACAGTATGACAAACTGACAGATCTCATACCATTAAGAATGAAGAGCTGGGAGAAGATCATGTGCTCTGGACCCACGGTTCCTGCACTGAGAAGCTCCTTGTGATGGTTAAGATTGTGTGTCAACTTGGCTGGGCCATGATTCTCAGTGTTTTACTGTAATCACTCCCATGATTGAATATACTCTGAGTAGCCAATCAGGTGAAGGGGAGTCTCCTTGGGGGTGTGGCCAGCATCTGTATATAAGCAGAAGTTCTGGCTTTTTGCTCTCTCTGGATCCTGTGGCTGCTTCCTGTCATCTCATTTCCCATTCTTGGGACTTGAGCTGTCAGCTTATCTGCCGAACCTGGGACTCGTTGATCTGTACAGCCTGTGAGCAGAAGCCCTGCTCTCTGACCTGCCAATCTTGGGCTTGCCAGCTTCTGCAGCTGTGTGACTTGGGAGAGGCCTCTACCCTGATCCACAGACTTGGGACGTTCTAGCCTCTACAATCACATGAGCTGTTTCCTTGAAATAATCTCTCTCTATATATATATTTATACACTTTACTGGTTTAGCTTCTCTAGAGAACGCAGCCTAAGACACTCCTAGACCAGGGTTCCTTGATGAAAAGGACCTTCCCCCTAGAGCCGACAGAGAGAGAGAGCCTTCCCCCAGAGCTGGCGCACCCTGAATTCAGACTTCTAGCCGTCTAGACTGTGAGAATAAATTTCTCTGTGTTAAAGCCACCCACTTGTGGTATTTCTGTTACAGCAGGACTAGATAACTAAGACAAGTGTAAACCATTTGCACCACCCAGGGGCGTCCTAAACTGACAAACACTTTCTGAAAATCAAGGTACACTTTGCTGGCAGAAGTTCTTCACTCAATTGAGAGGCAATGCAATGTGATTTGGGGTCTGGCCTCTGATTTCCTGTTATCTGGGTTCAAACCCCAGCTAAAGCATCTACTAGCCTTGCCTCTGTCTTCTCAACTGCAAAGCAGAAATACCAGGAAGACCTACTTCAAAGAGTTGCTGTGGGGGTTAAATGAGATAACTGAGGTAAAGCACTTAGCCCAGCACCTGGTTATTTAGTAAGAGCTAGGTGAAAGCTAGTAATTGTTATCTACTGTCTAGAAATCTATCAAAAAAGGAAATTAGGTACACTTGGCATGAATTGTTTATTGAGTTTTCACACCTCCTCCCCCTACACTCGCACCTTGTTTTAGACAAACAAATCCTCATTCCAAAGAAACAGTTTACTTTCCCACTTTTTACAATTAACTTTTTTTTTTTTCCCCAAACCAATGAGTTTAGATATTTTCTAGGGGACCAGTTTCAACTTTAACCTTCAGTGATTTTCAGAATTCACATTTTTTCCCCTTCAGGTAATTCAGGGCAGTTTCAAAGTTTTGGCTCTTCTCCTGTGTGATGATTTCTCAGAGATGACCAGCAGCTGTGCTTTGATCACATCTTTAAGTTTTTTCAGCTCCCTGGGATGCAATTTGTCTGGGACTGGAGACTTAAATTTAAAGAGGCTAAGTACTACCTGACCATACTAGCTTATATAGAGATAGGGCTTCAATTCCCATTTAATGATTTTTGTTCTGCTTTTTCCAGATTGAAGATGATTTTTCTTAGTGGAGGAAATAGAAACAAAATAGGAGTTGAGTAGTTCTACCAACTTTCTGTCACCTGTAACCATTTTACAATTTTGCATCTACTTTCTTTGGGAATGGTCCAGTCACTATCATTTTAATCTAGGAGTTCTAAAAGGCAATATTTACTGATGAGGTCAAGGTCATCCAACATTTGTTCTTTACTTTCCAACTCAAAATGTCTACACAACAGCACATGCCTTACATTGTATCTTAGATGAAGTATCCATTTCTTTCCAAGGCAAGATCCTTGGGGGAAAAATGCCCTTAGTATGAAAATGTGCTTACAGATACCTGTACAATTGACTCCTGCAAGTCTCTGAGAGGGAGGTGGAAAGCTCACCATCTTGTCCACAGATTAATAGAATCCTAATCAGTTATTTGTCGTCCCACAATCATATCAAAAGCTGCAGAACCAATAATCCTCTCTGCATAAGATGACAGGCAGAGGCATTGAAGCCTAGTGGTCAAGTACGCAGGGTTTTTTTTTTTTTTCCTTTTTTTTAAATTGCGCTGTAAATGAAAGTTTGCAGTTAAGTATGCAGGTTTTGTGAACATACCGATCTGGGCAAGAATATTGCCTCTCCTCTTACTAGTGTGGGAGCTTGGACATCTTTCTTAACTCTTCTGAGCCTTACTTTTCTCAAAAGTAAAAAGAGAATAATGATTCCTATCTTATATGGACTGTTGTAAGAATTTATTTCGATAACATAAAAAGCCCTCAAAACAATGCCACAAAACAACCAACTGAAGGTACTTTATTTCTATTATTATCATCTTCATAACTATTAAGTCTACTTTTCTTTGGGCAAGTAACCCTGTACTCACGCTGTGAACAGCTTTGTCCGTTTTACAAGATGGACACATATACCACTGAACGGTAGAAGCAGAACTTGGTCTGGCGCCCCTTCAGTAGGTGCAGGTTAGTGGCATCGTTGGCCTGCTAGAATAACAAAACTGGTACTGACGACAAGATCCCGAAAGACAAAGTTCACTGGAACAGTGGAATTCTTGAGGTGGGAATTGCTAACGTCCAGAGCCCTGGTGGCACAGTGGTTAAGAGTTGGGTTGCTAACCAAAAGATTGGCAGTTCGAATGCCCCAGTTGCTCCTGGAAACCCTGTGGGGCAGTTCTACTCTGTCCTATAGGGTCGCTTTGAGTCGGAATCGACTCAACGGCAATGGTTTTTTATTCTTTGTTTTTTTCTAGAGAAGGTATAAGAAAACTATTGGGGGGAAGGTGGATTTTGTGTATCAGGGAACTTGAAGCACGCTCATTGTCACAATCAGTAGGTAGATGATGTTGTCATCTTTCCTCATAGCCTTGAAGTAAGCTTTCTAACCCAAGGAGGAGAAGGGGATTCAGATTTTATAAATTTTAGCAATTCCAAATTACAAATATTAATGAGTTTCTTAGGCTGGCTAACAGTTATTTGCTATCCTTCGAGTAATGAAATACTTAAAGCGTATTGTATCAGATTCCAATGAGCCTAAGGAGGGGAGGGAAAGAGATGATTTGATACAGTTATAAATCTGATTTCTGTGTGTGGAAATTCATATAAATTTGTTTTTGTCGCACCGATTTTGATAACCTGCCATAAAACTTTTGTTAATGCTAAGAGGAAAGACATAGCTTATGTTATAAATTCACTTAGATATCTCTGCCTTACATATTTTGGTAGCAAATTAAATTTACCACTTCATTATCCCTTCCTGGCAGTTGGAAGTTGTAGACTTTAATGGAAGGTGCCAGGGTTGCTAATAGAATCTTCTCGTCACAGATGAAGGAAATGTAAAAGCAAAACTCGTGAAGATTTGATGGGATTTATGCTAAAAGACAATAGCACCTAAGAGCACTAAGAATGAAGCCTGTGCCCTTTCAGGGGATAGAATTAATTATCTAATAGATTTGTAACTCCGGCTCCACTAATAATAAAAATGTAGCAATTTCCACAAGTGATCACTTGGCTACAATCATTGCCTATAGATTGGAATTAATGAGGACATTTACATAAAGCTTATAACATTTTCATTCCTCAAGACTTGGTGTATCTGTCCCCTCCTGATCTCCCAGGCTGAGATGGACACTTATTTCTTTCTGCTTTCATAATTCTGATATTATAATAGCACTTATGTTGAGAGGAAGTATAAAGTAGTTAAGGGCATAGTTTTTCTAATAGACATAATTGGTTTGCATCTTGCTTCCACCACTAAATAACTGAGCCTCTTTAAGCCTCAGTTTCCACATTCGTAAAATGGGAACAAATACACATATTTGTGTGTGTATTTATTTACAATTATGTAATATACGCAGTTTAAATCCACTATCCACTCCTTGGAAACCCTATAGGGCAGTTCTACTCTGCCCTTATAGGGTCAGTACGGGTCGGAATTAACTTGATGGCAGGGGGTTTGGTTTTTTAGGTTTAATGTATTTACGGGCTCTTTGGTGCAAAGGTTAATGCTCTGGGCTGCTAACTGAAAGGCTGGCAGTTTGAGTCCACTCAGAGGTACCTTAGAAGAAAGGCCTGGAGATCTACTTCTGAAAAACCAGCCACTGAAACTTTATGGAGCATAGTTCTACTCTGACACACTTACGGGGTTGCCATGAGTTGAAATCAGCTCCATGGCAATTGGTAATGTATTTAGAGTTTATTACTATTATCTTATTTTTTTTTTGCAATTGTTCTTTTAATGACCATCCTTGCATGATAAGAGGTTTGTCTTTTTCATAACTCAGTCTCAGTTCTCTACCACAGTGACCGACATATAGTGGATACTCAGTATTTGTTGAATGAATAGATACATGCATAAACGATTAAGATTCCAGCTCAAATTAAAATTTCTCTACTAGGCAGGAATATATAAAATACTTTAATTAATACCAAGACTTGAATCTGTTGCAAAAATTATGTGAGTCCGGAACAGACGTATGATACTTATTTCCAGTCATAAATTTTTTAGGTTATGCATTTTAGATAATAGGAAGCACCAAAGCAGCAACTTGAAGGAAAAACAAAACAAAAATCAAAAACAAAACAAAAAACCAGGATCAAAATATAGTTTTTGACTCTTTACAACTTTGCAATAGCAATTTCCCACAAAATGCACCAGCCCTGAGTGAACAGATAATTCAACCTCAAGTGTTTGGTCTTTAGTTCTATAAACGTTATAATTTCATTATCTGTTAATAATAATGCTATTAGAAGACAAAATGTCGATGCATATATTAAAGCATTAGAAATGTATTTGGCTTAAAACATCCAGACAAATATCCCAGTGGGTTTGTTTGTGTAAGGATGGGTAGGACATTAAGGCAAAAGAGTCCAGCCCTGCAGGTAACACTATCAGCAATCAATTTAAGGCTCTGCTGTGAGAGCTTTGGCCTCAGGCTAGGCCAGCTTTTGTTAACAGAGGCTACCAGTGCTGGCTGATCCTTCAAAGCACAGCAAGTTGAAGGCCTACCAAAGGACCGAATCAAATTTTCCATCTTTAAGAAGCAATTTCTCATTTGAATTGTGATGCCACATCCACTAGCTGCCCCAGTCCTCAAGGAGCCAGATGTGTCCCTTCTCTTTCTAAGCCCTAGCCAGTCTCCCTGATCTCCCTGATGTGCAATGCCTAAAGTATTCCCATTCTACACCCAGCTGTTGGCAAGTTGGCAGAGGGAAATACATTTGTTGATGCCCCCAGCCATCCATTTTCTTTAAGCCACTTTCCAGCCAAGATTTTTTATCTAGGTACCAGTTATTTTTTTCCAGTGATTAACTTCTTAAGGTTTTTAGTTCCCAAAGGCTATCTGATAAAAAGTAATTTGGACACAAAATGTTGTTAGTTTTTCTTATATAATATGTCTTATTTTGTTCCTAGAACTATTACTGAATGCTTAACCTCTAGTTTCTTCAGAGTTAGTTGTTTACCTTCTTTTTTAAATTAACTTAAGGTATTTATGTATGTTTATTAAAAAAAAAAAAAAAACAAACCCATTACCACTGAGTTGATTCCAATTCATGGCGACCCTACAGGACAGAGAAGAACTGCCCCATAGAGTTTCCAAGGAGTGGCTGGTGGATTCACACTGCTAACCTCTTGATTAGCAGCCAAGCTCTTAACCACTGCACCACCAGGGCTCCATATTTATGTATACTTACACAAAATAAAATTCACAGATTGTAAGTGTACAGTCTGAGGAGTTATATACCCATGAAACTATCACCCCAATCATGATATGACATTTTCATCATCCCAGTGAATTCCCTTATGCCTCCTTCCAGTCAATCTCTACCTACCATCGTTCTGATTTCTAATACTACAGATTAGTTTTTCACTTACTTACAACTCCACATAATTGAAATTATTTAATAAGTAGTCTTTTGTGTCTCTGGCTTCTTTCCCTTAATGCAACATTTTTGAAATTCATCCATCTCAAACGTTATGGACATATGTTTTTATGTCTCTTAGATAGTTAGGAGTGAATAGTTTGATCTCATAAAAAATTACCAAAGAGTTGTCTAAAATGGGTATACTATTTTATACTCTCATTAGCAAAAGTATGAGAGGTCTAGTTGCTCCATATCCTTGCCAACATTCGATGTTGTCACTCTTAATTTTAGCCTTTCTTGTGGGTGTGAAGGGTATGTCATTGTGCTCTTCTGCTGTTTTTTCCTTACCCAGGCTTGCAGTTCTTACCCAGTGCTGTCCTGCACTTAAGGAAATATTATTCTCAATCACAGACCAGGCTACCTAGACTATGGTGATGTGCAAGTCCATTTTTATGATGAAATATAAGTTGATGAGGACTTAAAAAAAAATGTTTTTTCAACCGAGATTGACACTACTTAAGACATAGGTGTCACTGATATTTGGACACACATTTTTGTGTCCAAATTACTTTTAATCAGGTAGCCTTTTGGAACCAAAAACCTTATGAAGTTAACCACTAAAAAAAAAAGATGCATCTACAAAAAAACTCTTGACCCCTCCTGCTTAGATTCCTTCAGGTTTCCCAGAAGGGGCAGAACAAACCGTCATCAGCACAGCATCACAGATAGGATTATCAGAATCTTGGTGAATTCATTCAACAGATGTCTGCTCAATTTCTATGCCAAATGTATAAACAAGGAATAGAGGCACAGGTGTGGGTCTGTTAGAGTGTCTGTCCTTCGACTCTACTTTGTTTTCCTTTTTCAACTGCCTTTTCTAGGCCTTAAATCCTACCTCAACTAGTTAAAGCATTCCTCTGAGCCTAGGAAAATCACCCTTGAGTCTCATTAGAATCAAGTGCCTCTGTTATTAATTGATTTAAAAGTGGAAAAAAAAATCACATAATCTAGGCTAAATATTTTTTTAAACAGTGCAAATCAATCGAGCCATCCTTTCACGTTGCGTCCTTCAACAGCCGAATATTCTATATGGCATTTCACAGAAACATGATTTGATTTGAGAACATCTGCAGCAGTCTGGAACACATTTTCCCCTGTACTTGACTTTTAGCTCATTATAGCTCTCAGATGTTCTCTCAGCAATCCTGTGACATATTGGAGTGTTACTGAACAAACATCAGTGAAGCCTATGTCTTGAGTAGTGTCAATCTCAGCTGAAAATGTTTCAGCTTTCTTAGCATCAACACTAGAAGAATTTAATTAACCCACTGAAACTTTCAACATGATCGTTCATGCACGTAAGAAATGAGAAATCGGAAGAGTGGATAAGTGCTTAACCTCCCACATGCTGATGCCTGCCACCCTCAGCCTGAGCTTAGGCAGACCAAGAGAAGCCTTGATGCTCTACGCAGCCTCCCACATTCTGCCATGAAAACTCTGGCTTGCTGTATTGCCCCCAGGGGATGGAGAAGGTAGAGGTGGCAACTACTGCTGCCACACTCCCCTGGTCCCTACACAAGGTCAGCTTCTAGCCTCTAATCAGCTCTCATCCAGCTGCTCTCATGTTTTTAGTCGGTGGGGCTGGGAGACCAAGGTCAGAAAAGAGCTGTCGGCAGTGACACGGTTTTTTGCCCACTGCTGCTATTCCATGAAGGGAACAGCTGGGGAGATAATGGATGCCCCCGTGCTTTGTAAATTATAAAGTGCTTTTCTAATTGTCAGGGATAATCACTACTGTTGTTTTATTCCCAGGCTGAGGAAAGAGCACCGAACTTGGCTCGTGGGAGGCAAAGTCCACCAGGAAGCTGAATATATGGGTGTGTAGGGTCCAGAGGGGAGGTCTGTGGTAAAGCGACAGATTGGGAAGCTAACAACATGGAGGATACAATTAGCTCTGTGGGTCAGATGAGCATGCACAGTAACATGAGAGCTGCAGACAGGAGAACACCAGTATTCAAAAGACCAAAAACCAAAACTGTTGCCACTGAGTCGATACCAACTCACAGCAACCTTATACGTACAGAGTAAAACTGCTCCATAGAGTTTCCAAGGAGCACCTGGTGGATTTGAACTGCCGACCTTTTCGTTAGCAGCCATAGCACTTAACCACTACGTCACCAGGGTACTTAAGGGGCAAGAAATAAGGAAGGGGTTCCTAAAGGATGAAGTCAAAGAAGGTTCTCTTCATACATAGAAACGTTGTGTTGTCTCCAGGCCTTCGACAAGCTTTTTGCCTTAGCCTGGAGTATCCTTCCCACTCCTACTAGACTGTAAGTTTCTTATTATTCTGGAAAACATTCTCCAACTCCCCTCCATCCCAGGTACCCTGTGTCTATTTCTATCATTGCAATAATCACACTATATTATAAATAACTCTATATCTAATTGCCATACTAGTCTGTGATTCTTTAGAGGGCAGAACTATATTATTATTAAATTTTCCATTTATAATGCCTGGCTTATATTAGGTACTAGCAAATGCTTGCTTGATTAAAAGTTAGGGAGAAACCAGGAGAAAAGAGTGTTTAAAAATCAAAGAAGAAATTTCAAGCATGAAGAAGTGCTGCATTGTTGACTATAACACAGATGGAGTAAAATGAGGACTGTAAAATACCTACTGAATTTGGTGATCACCAAATCATTGGTAACTTTAGCAGATCAGTTTTATTGACTTCGGGAGGGGTGGGTAGAAATCTTATTTTAATGTATCGAAGACAGAAAAGCAAGTTAAGGAGCTAAAGACAGTGAGTGGAGATGACTTTGTCTAGAACTTGAACTCTGAAGGGAAGAACAATTTCAAATCACGGGATGTATTTCTCAAAACTATTCTCTGAGGTACATATCATTATCCCAAGTTTTTGGATGAGGAAATGTGAGCTGAGAGAAAGTGTGTAAGTTGCTCAGTGTCATACTGCTAGTAGGAAAAAAGTCATGAGCAAGGCATACACACTGTTAGGTTTCCTCCATTGGATTAAGCCAATTGTTGGATATTTGCCAAATAATCTATTTAAAACCATGCACAAGGGGGGAAGAAACATTTTAGCCCATGGCACTTTGCCAAGAGGTCAGGCAGGGGTCGAATGACATAACTGGAAACTGCATTATGGCACTAGCTGCCAGCAGGTAGGAAGGGGTACAGAAAGGGAAATGAAAATCAATAAAGATGAGCTCCTCCATTTTACTATTCTGTACAGGACTACAGAGCCATCAACCCCTCTGGTAACAGCTACAAGTTATCTGGAATACTAAATTAATCCTCATAGGCTAGTTAGACTGTAGTAGCAATTAACCCTAAAATCTCAATGGCTTAACACAATAAAAGTTCATCTCTTACCCACAAGAAGCCTGCTGTGTCTGTGGCTGTCCTACAGATGGTGTCTCAGCAATTTTGCATCCTTTTTATGTGGCCACCATCTCAACATGAGACTTCAGTGTTGGCTATGGCAGAGGAAGGGAGTATGGAGAACTGAGTACTAGCTCTTAAATGTTGTTGTTAGGCCCCATTGGGTAGATTCCAACTCACAGTGACCCCAACTGACAGAGTAAAGCTGCCCATAGGATTTTCTAGGCTATAATCTTTACAGGAGTAGGTTGCCAGGTGTTTCTCCTATAGACCCTCTGGGTGGGTTCAAACCACCAACCTTTCAGTTAGCAGCCGAGCACTTAACCATTGTGCCACCAGGGTTCTTTAGCTCTTAAATGCTTCCACCCAAAGAGAAACACTTCCTACTTCAGACATATTTCATTGACTAAGGCAAGTCACCTAATCACATGGAACATCGAAGAGGTAGGGAGGTTTACTTCTCACATATATCCAGGAAGGGTCAAAGAACAGGAAATATTAGTGAGCACAAGCAATGTTCACCACAAATGCCAAAGGAATAAACAGAGTAGCATGGTCTTGGAGAATAATCCTTTCGTTTTCCTAGGAGGTGTGGATTAGCAAAAATGTCATGTTACTTTCATCAGCTTTACTTGTGACCTTCATTAAATGGCAAGAAAGACTTAGTAATATTTAGGGTCAGAAAGATGACCAGCTTGATAGCCCTGAAATGATGGATGACTTTCCACAGCTCAATTAGACTGGGCAGATGCAGAAAATAGCCACCATCAGGGGACTTAGAGAAGTTTTACAGGTTGAGATGAAATAGGATAAAATTGACAAATAGAGAAGACAAGTAAAATATTTTAAAGATGTATGGAAACACATCTTCAAAAGGCATGGTCTTGATGTGATTTGCTGAGCCCAATGCACAGCAGACTGGCCAGCCTGGGGTGAAGTGCTGGGGGCGAAGGCTTCAGGCGGCTTCCATTCTCACAGGCAGCTTCACAAACAGGGCCCGAAGCTGCAAATCAAAGGATTTTCTGTGCGGCATAGTCACATTCTCCGGGCAGGTTGTAGTCACATCTTCTCAGATACGTTTCGAGGGGTCGCCTGTGACTATGATGCACAGGACCAGTATGGGGTTATGTATTTGAGACACTAATAAGATTCCTTTCCAAGATCTACAAAGCAAAATATAGAGTGGATATTTGGGAATTGTGTGGTTAACTAAATCAATATGAATAACCAAACAGAGTCTCTAAGAAGAAGAGAGAAAGGCATGAATATTGCATTTGGATATCTAAACTGATTTGGTTAACTGAAAAATTGCCAGTGATTCAGTGCAATTGAAGATATACTGGCCTATCCTTCCTAGCTTCTAGGGTTTTGGTAAAGCTATTCAATAGCAGTTACAACCCATGGCATTTGGAAGCTAGAAAAACAAAACAAACAAAACCAAAAACTAGTTTTATTTTTTTTCTTTTCTTTTTTTTAGAAATAAAATCCTCCGCTTTTTATTTAAAATAACAGATATTCATTCATCTATTTAATTTTTTTATTCAAATCTTAGATTAGGACCAATTGACATAATATAACATAATTTAAATTTCTGTTGACTCCTTTATATTATCAAAATGACTCCTTTGACTCCTATAATTGCCAGAAAATTACACCTTCAATCTAGTACTCCCTTTTTCAAGTGGGCAGATGAGCTTAAACAAAGATATAACAAATATATATAAAGTCTTAGGGCATAGCTCAGAATTAGAGAGAGATATTTTGCCTTTCTCTATAAAATCAGGATTAGGAGCAAACATAACTGGTTTGCAGTAAATGTCCAGTGACTGTGTCAAGTTCATGGTGGGGAGGGGTGGACAGTAGGCATGAGTTCAAGGATAAAATTTGAATTCAAATTGCAATTTACATGCTTATAGTAATGGTTTCTTTTAAAATCCTCAGTCTCCACTCAGGACAAGAAAAATCCTAATTCTTTTTTCCTGGCTCAGAAGTAATGTCAGAATGAATGTGGATAAGTTGTGTTGAAGATGTACTGCACTTTTATACAAGTTCTAAGTATATAATTAATATTAATAAGGTACATTCTGATTAAAGTAGTTATATTTGATAAAGTATGAGGAATTATACTTGACCACTTACTTTCCTGAACGTGACCAAGGAAATAATTCCGTTTGTCATTGGCAATGAGATATCAGTTTCATGTGGTACGGTGAAATGGAGAATGAAGCTTTTAAAAAGCATTGATGGACAAAGGGAAGGATGGAAGGCTAGTAAAACAAGGAAAATGTTGCATGGCTTACATTTTATTTCAGGCTTGCAATGGTGGACTGCAATGAGGCAGCTGCAGTGCTTATAAATTCAAAATCTCAGTTGCTGCCCAAATTCCTAGACCATGCATTCTGTAGGGAGGTGTTCCACACAGACAAAGAAGTGGAAAGCCATGTGCTGCAACATCTTGTCCTATGCCCATGCAGGCACTGGCAATTGATCACACCATCTCTGTTAAACTGGGCTCCACAATCCTCCTCTATACAGTGCTCCAGACAGCCACTGCCAACTGATCAGAGTGTCCCTGTGAGATGAACCAACTTATCCCTGGCATGGGAAGAACCAAGCTGGGAGGCTTATAGGGGCACAAGCTATTCTGGGTCATAAGCAGTGCAAAACTCTTTTCATAACAAGAAGGGCTCCTATCAGTCCCTCTTCTAACAATTCTTGTTAAATTCCGATACTGTTCTTACGTCTGATTTGGCAAAGGCAGTAGCACCCTCCCTTCTGCCTATTTTAGGACAAATGACAGACCACTCATGCCAGTTTACTATTTCAGTCACTATCCAGGTAACTGATAGAGATGTAAAACATCATCTGAAATTTTTCTAACATTATAACGTAACCATCTGTCAGCTACAGGTATAATAACTGCAGGGACAAAGCTGCAATGGGAGAAGGTAACATGGATGAGGACTACATGATCATAAGACAATCTGAAGGAAAATCGCTTTCATCTCCCTCCCTCCTCCCCTTTTCCTAAGCTAGCTCTGCAAGAGGTTATTAGAGGCAAGAGTAAGGGAAAAAAACAACAACAAGGTATTATAGATGGATGGGAGGTAGCCACAAGGGTCTACAGGCAAGTCCCTTGCTACGGACTTTTCATTGCAAGATTTCCCGTACTCATTGATAAGATTAAATTATTTCAAAATATTCCAGTTTACATTTCAAAATCATTATATATGCTTATTATAGTCAAAAAATTCTTGTCCGATATATGTAGTATGGATATTCTCTCCCATTCTGTGACTTGAGATTTCATTGTCTTAATCGTGTCTTTTCAAGACAGTTTCTAATTTTGATGAAGTGCAATTTATCAATTTTTTTCCTTTTATACTCAGTGCTTTTTGTGTCCTAAGAAATTTTTCCTTATCTCAAGGTCATGAAGATGTTTACATTTGTTGCTCCCTAATATTTTATAGTCTTAGCTTTTACTTTTAGATTTATGATCTATTTAAAATTACTTTTGTATCTGGCGTAGGTAGGTATTGAGGTTCATTTTTTATCTTTTATTTTCCACATGAGTATTCATTAATTACATCACCGTTTGTTGAAAGGTCTTTCTTTTTTCCATTGGACTCCTTTGACACCTTTGTCAAAATTCAATAGTGTGTATGTATGGGTCTATTTCTGGGACTCTCCATTCTGTTCCACTGATCTATTTGTCTGTCCTGATACTGAAACACGCTTGATTACTGAAGACTTATAGGAAGTCTTGAAAGCAGGTGCTACAAATTCTCTAACTTTGTTCTTATTTATTCAAGAATGTTGGCTGTTCTAGTGACTTTGAATTCCAATGTAAATTTTAGAATCAGGTTGTCAAGTCCTAAAAAAACTTGTATTGGGATTTTGATTGGGATCAACTGGGTGAGAACTGACATCCTGGCATACTTCTCCATTGATTGAAATCTCCTTTAATTTTTCTCAGCAATCCTTTGTAGCTTGTGGTGTGCAAGTATTGTACAAATTTTCATTTGTTCTTAAGAACTTTATGTTTTTTTGATGCTACTATAAATGGTATTTTTAAATTTTACAATTGTTCATTGTTTCAGTTATTCATATAGAAATACAACTGACTTTTGTGTCTTGTCCTTGTATCATGAAACTTTTCCATGTTCACGTATTGATTTTCATAGTGTTTTCATAAGGTCTTTAGGATTTTCTCTGTGTACAATCTTATTATCTAAAAATAGACAATTTTAGTTCTTCCTTTTCAATCTGGATGCCTTTTCTCTCTCTCTTTTTCTTTTCTTTTTTTGTCATTATTGTACTGGTTAGGACTACCAGTACAGTACTGAATAGAAGCAGTGAGAGTGGAGATTCTCACCTAGTTCTTGACCTTAGGAGAAAATAATTTCTTCTTTCACCATTAAGTATGATGATAGCTGTAAAATTTATGTAGATGTCTTTAATCAGATTGAGGAAGTTTCCTTCTATTCCTAGATTGCTGAGAGTTTTTATTATGAATGGATGTTGGATTTTGTCAAGTATTTTTTCTACATCTTAGGACTTATATCCAGGATATATAAAGAGCTCCAACAATTTAATATAAAAATAAATTTAATAAAATGGGGAAAAATATTTGAACACATGACAGTGGAAGATATAAGAATGGCCAATAAAAGCATAAAGAAGTGGTCAACAATATTAGTTATCTGGGAGACTAGAATTCAAATCACAATGAAATACAAATGCACTCATACTAAAATTGCCAGAATTAAAAAGACTGAGGATATCAAATGTTCGCTAGGATGAAGAGGAATTGAAACACTCATCCATAGCTGGGAGGAGTATAAAATGGTACAATCCATGAACTCCAGACTTCCTGGAGCCATGGAGGCTGGAGAACCCCTGAAACTACTGCCCCGAGATAATCTTTAAAACTTAAACCAAAAATACCCTTGAAATTTTCTTAAAACCAAACAATAGTTTAGCTTAACTTGTAAAAAATGTCTGTCTTGAGCATTAGGCTCTTTTAAGAACTATCTGTATGGGATCAAATTGACAATGGCACCTGGATAAATAAAACATTATTGAAGAAGAACAAAGTAGGAGGCCTCACATTTCCCTGTTTCAGAACCTACTATACAGCCACGGTAGTCAAAACAGCCTCATACTGGTACAATGATGGACACATAGACCAACAGGACAGAATTAAGAACTCAGAAGTAAATCCATCCACCTGTGGGTAGCTGATCTTTGACAAAGGACCAAAGTCCATTAAATGGGGAAGAGATAGTCTCTTTAATAGATGGAGCTGGCAAAACTGGATATCCATTTGCAGAAAAATGAAACAGGATGCATACCTCACATCGTACACAAAACCTAACTCAAAAAGGATCAAAGACCTAAATGTGAAACCTAAAACTATAAAGTTCATGGAAGATAACATAGCAACAAACCTAGGGGACCTAATTTATGGCATAAATGGACTATCAAACATAACAAAAAATGTACAAACAGCAGAAGATAAACTAGATAACTCGGACCTACTAAAAATTAAATACTTTTGCTCATCAAAAGACTTCTCCAAGAGTGTAAAAAGAAAATTTACAGACTGGGGAAAAAAATGGGCAACAACATATCTGACAAAGGTCTAGTTTCTAAAATTTATAGAAAACTTCAACACCTCAACAACAAAAAGACAAACAAGCCAATTTAAAAAATGGGCAAAGGACGTGAACAGACACTTCATGAATGAAGATATTCTGGGGACTAACAAACACATGAAGACATGCTTATGATCATTAGCCATTAGAGAGATGAAAATCAAACTCACAATGAGATACCATCTCACCCCAGCAAGTTTGACTGAGACTAGAGGGACCCTGGAAGACATGGCCCCCAGACTCTCTTTTGGCCCAAAACTAAAACCATTCTCGAGGCCAACACATCAGACAAATATTAGACTGGACTATGGGACATAAATTGATACTCATGAAGAGTGTGCTTCTTAGCTCAAGTAGATACATGAGACTAAATTGGCACCTCCTGTCTGGAGGAGAGATAAGAAGGCAGAGAGGGTCAGGAACTGGCTGAATGGACACAAGAAATATGGGGTGGAAAAGAGAAGTGTGCTGTCACAGTACAGGAGAGCAACTAGGGTCACATAACAAAGTGTGTATAAATTTTTGTATGAGAAACTAACTTGAATTGTAAACTTTCATTTAAAGCACACACACACACACAAAAGAATGGCACTGATCAAAAAAACAGAAAACAACAAATGCTGGTGAGGTTGTGGGGAGATTGGAACTCTTATACACTGCTGGGGGGAATGTAAAATGGTACAATCACTATGGAAAACGGTATGGCGTTTCCTGAAAAAGCTAGAAATACAAATACCGTATGATCCAGCAGTCCCACTCCTAGGTATGCATCCTAGAGAAATAAGAGCCATCACACAAATAGACATATGCACACCTATGATTATTGCAGCATTATTCACAATAGCAAAAAGATGGAAGCAACCTAAATGCAAATCAACAGACGAATGGATAAACAAAATGTGGTACATACACACAATGGAATACTATGCAATGATAAAGAAAAATGATGAATTTGCAAAACATCTCACAACAAGGATAAATCTGGAGGACATTATGCTAGATGAGATAAGCCAATCACAAAAGGATAAATATTATAGGAGACTGTTATTATAAAAAATCAAGAATAGGTTTACACACAGAAACAAACACTCTTTGACTGTTACCAGAGGGGAAGGGATGGAGAATCACTAACTAGACAGCAGACACATGTTAATTTTGGTGAAGGGAAAGGTAATACACAATATGTGGGAAGTCAGCACAACATGACCAAGGCAAAAGAAGACACTGACTAACAGGTACATAAGAATAATGGGCAACTACAGTAAATACTATAGCATGTATAAACCTGCAACAATAGGAAAAAACAATGATTTACCAGTTGATATACAGGTAGATATGTACGCTAAATAGGTGAAGGTGGGTGTATGAGAGTACACTCGTGCACATATACAGGTATGGTTGTGGATATTTCTACATACATATTTATATGTACTGCCGATATATAATATATATATAATAATTATATATATAATATATATATAATAAAGCACATTTAGAGCACAGCGATGGAAACTACCTAGTCATTACCTAACATCTCGCAGGACTGAAATACTGGACTTGAAGGCTAAGGACCATAGTCTCGGGGGGCATCTAGGTCAACTGGTGCAACACAGTTCATAAAGATAATGTTCTACATCAGACCAAAGTGAGTAGTGGCTTGCAGGTAGCGACCTAAGACACAACTATCGGTCTCTTCCCATTGTGGAGAAAAGGGGAGTGAAGAAAACCAAAGACCCAAGGAAACAATTAGTCTACTAGAACAATCAACTATACAAGACAAGTGAGACAGTATTTGCCCAAAAGCAAAGACAAGAAGGTAGGAGGGGCCAGGAAAACTAAACAAATGGGAATGGGGAATCCAGGGTGGAAATGGGGAGTGTGCTGACACATTGCGGGGACTGAGGCCAATGTCAGGGAACAAATTGTGTATAAGCTATTGAATGGGAAACTAACTTGATATGTAAACTTTCACCTAAAGCACAGTAAAATGTTCAAAAAAAATTTGACAACAGTAACCGGAAAGATTAGACAGGAATCTTAGTGGGTAACGAGTTTATGGTAATGGAGGAGGAACAATTCAGAAAAGGTGGGTGCGGGTGGTTGCACAACTAGAAGAACGTAACCAGTGTCACTGAATTGTATATGTAGAAACTGTTGAATTGGTGTATGTTTTGCTGTGTATATTTTTAGCAACAACAACAACAAAATAAATACATTTTAAAAAAATGGTACAACCACTTTGGAAATCTGACAGTTTCTTATAAAACTAAATGTACATCTACCTTACGACTCAGAAATTACAATCCCAGTTATTAACCAAGAGAAATGAAAATATTTGTCTACAAAAAGAGTTACACAAGACTGCTTAGAGCAGCTTTATTTTTAATATCTGAAAAGTGAAAACCACCCAAATGACCATCAATATTTAGTGGATAACAAATTGTGGTGTATTCATACAGTGGAATATTATTACCAATAAAAAGAAATAAACAACTAACACCCACAACAACATGGAAGAATCTCTGAAACATTCTGCTGAGTGAAAGTAGCCACACACACACACATACACACACACACACACACACGCACACACGTGCATACACAAAAACATACATTCCGTGGAATTCCATTTATATGATTTTTTTTAACATGGAAAGACTCACCTATGGTGATAGAAATCAGAACAGCGATTGCTTCTGGTGGTGGTGGGAGGGGAATGGAAAATGACTGAGAAGGTGCCTAAGAGAATTTTCAGAGGCCTTAGTAACATTCTGTATCTTGATGGATATGCATTGGTGTATGCATTGTCAAAACTCATCAAATGGTTAGTTTAAAATCTGTGTATTTTTTTCTATGTAAATCATACATTAATTTGGAAAAAATAAAAAGCATGTTAACTCCATTTGAGGCCAAATAGCATGGAAGATATAAAACTTTTAAAGTCGTGGTAAATAGGAAATAACACGGTCCTGTTTTTGTAATGGTTATGCTGTTGCCTTTATACATTCCTTTAAAACATTACTTTGTTCTCTGTGTTGGACACTAAATAAGCAGTCAGACATCTACATATAAAATTAATATAACCATATAAAAATAGTTTTATGAAATTGTATTACTTTTGGCTTTAAAGTATCACCAGAGTGACGCCTCTGGTCAAATGATGCCTCTAGTCAAGTGGATGTACCAATTTTGATTTCTATCAAAAAACAAAGCTCTCCTTGTTTTAGGCGTTGCTACACCATGAGAGTTTTTCTGATTTTATCCTAGTGAAAGCTTTTTAATGAGCACAGATTATGTTCACTTACTAATATTACTGATATGTATTTCATCAAGTTTTAATACCTACTGAAAGTAATTTGGCACGTTTACTGTTTTCTTCTGAAATGACTGCTATTCCTGAAAGTGTCTAGCTGGAATTTTAATTATAAATTGGCTTTCTTTTTTCTTGCTAAATAAGGACACCACAGATAGTTTGTGTAATTTAATTCTATAAACATGCAGCATTGTCCTAAGTGCTCGAAAAATCAAGCATAAATAAGACATGATCTCTGCTTTCAAGATGCTCATAATGAGCTGCAGTGATGGATAAGTGCAATGCTAGCTGTATGAACAAAGGGCTACAGGAGAACTGAAAATGAAGTATTCGGTTTTCATGGAGCAAGAGGAAGAGGCTTCTTCATAGAAGGCTTCACAAAGGAAGCTATATCTAAGATAGATCTAAAATGAATGAGTGAGTGATCGATATATTCATTTAGCAATTCAGTTACCATGCTGTTGCTCCTACATAGCAGACATTGCGTTAGGCACTGGCATGTAGCGTGTGATCTAAGCCCTCAAGAAGTTTATTATCTAGGTCCATTTGCCAAGCCAACAAGGAATGGAGGTTGTTCACCTGCCTACCTCACTCTTTACACTCTGGCTTTTTTCCATCTCATTTTACTAAACTAGATTCATACACCAAGAGGGACTTTAAATTCAAAAGTTGTTCTCTTCTTTTCATATTCTCTTCATTTGTAATGTAATAGAAAAAGTAATGTCTTGCTAAGTTTAATGATTATTAATGACTACTAATTCTGAATACTATCACTTACCATGTTCTTAGAACTTTCATTTAATCATTCATTCCTTCATGTATTCAACCAACATTTATCAAGCCCCCACTATGCATCAACGAGTGTCCAAGGAGTTGCGATAAGAAAGCAAACAAGATAAGTGAACTTACTGTCTAGTAGAGGAAATGGATGTGTAACAACTCAAATATTGCATGACATCTGCTGCAACCAAGGTTGAGGAAGGAAAACAGAAATTAATTTTGGTTTACAGGTCAGGGAATAATTCAAAGAGAAGGTGATGGTTGAGCATTTCCCTTAAATAAACTGGAAAGACATTCCAGGCATAGGGGAAAGCAAGTGAAAATGCATGTAGACCCCAAGCAATAAGTAGTTTTTGGCCTGTACTGCTTCCCTTTCAAGGGCTTTTGCTTAGGGGTCCTAATCTCATCCCAAGTGCAGACTAGTAAAGATATTTCCTTCCTTGATAAATTTTTCTGTTCTAACATTGGAGTTTACAACTTGTTTCATGTTTCTTAAGCAAATAACCTAAATGCAATTCTTATTTTCTGCAATGTTAAAATGCCAAAGATTAATATTTTATTTTCCAATGTCACTAAAATATACACTTTGTCCCCAATTCTAAAGCTGAACTTTCTAAATAAAGATATTTTTATAGTTCTAGTCTCATCTAGATATTCTCCACAATTCATTACCTACAATCTTCGGGGCCAGGTGCATGGCAGATTTTAGCTTTTTTTGTTTGTTTGTTTTGGATTTTGGAAAAGTAATATGGTACATATGCAACATTTTGCATAACGTCCCCAGCAAGCTGTGGGGCAGCACCCTAGAATCAAACACATCAGCGTCTCTGCAGTAAACCTTTAACTGTTCACTCTAAGAGGAAGAAGTAAAGATTATAAATAGCCTCACATCAGTTTAGGCCAGGTATGATGCCAAATGAGTTATGTGAAAGCATTCGGTTTCAGTGCTTTTTGGATTTCAGAATTGTTGATGAGGGACTGCGGACCTGTATTCTGAATATCTTTGTTTTTACAGTTTTAGAAACAGGTTTAGAGAGATTAAGTAACTTGTCCAAGTTAAGCTAGCTAGTAAGTAATGAAGCATCATGTCTTGGCAGTCTTACTCTTGTAAGTTTGCTAGTAACTGCCTCACTGTCTCCTATATATCTGCATCTCACTTCATGTTGATTTACTAGGTTCTCGTCAGGAAGAAGAAGGAATTGAGGTAACTGAGTTTTAAAATAACAGGTTGTTTTGCTATTGAGGCTCTTCCTTTCTGATGATATTGTGAATACCCTTCTGCTCCCTCATCCTCACAGGTTTCCTCATTGCTGACTGTCTGCACTGACTCTGGATGTAATGTCTTTGATAACAAAGTCTCTGTTCTGTTCTCACAGCTCTTGCTTATATGGCTTTGATCCACCTGGTGCACTAATTCCCTGATCCTGGCTCCTCACTAAGTATTTTCAGACTCTGGCCATTCAGAATGCAGTGTGATGCTTCTCTGGATTTCCTTCCCTGCCTCTCTGATTTTTTTCATTTCTCTTCCAGCTCGAAATCATGCATTCTAGACACCTACATCAAGATAAGCTTGCATTCTGCTCATTGCTAACATCTCATTCTCTGACTTTTCTACTGTGATTACCATCCTCCTTCCTTTTGGCAGTGTGGTCTCTGGGTCACTGCATCAGCATCATGAGGTGAAAATGCAGATTCCTGGACCCACCTCTGACCCACTGAATCGGGATTTCTGGGGATGGGGCTCGGGGAATCTACATTTTTCACAAGCATGTCACATGGTTCTTAAGCATCAATAATTCGAGATCAGCAGCTCTGTGGCATGACAAAGCTGATGTTTGCTCTACCTGTGGGATTTGTTCTCACTCTTGCAGGCAAGATTTAACCTACTTCTACCATCACATCAGAAGAAACTACAAATGTTCAACTTATTTTCCTTCCAAAGTCATCTGAAGAAATATTGTTTGGGAAGTTCAATCAACTATTAAGTGAGGTAAGCATAAGATTGTTGTTGTGTGCCGTCAAGCCGATTCCAACTCATAGCAACCCTATAGGACAGAGTAGAACTGCCCCATAGGGCTTCCTAGGCTGTAATCTTTATGTGAGCAGATCACGAGGTCTTTTCTCCTGCAGAGTGGCCAGTGGGTTCAGACTGCTGACCTTTTGATTAGCAGCCAAGTGCTTAACCGTTGCACTACCAGGGCTCCTTTTTTGTTTATTTTTATTTTACAGAGCATAGGGAGAATATATTAAATATACTTTTACTGAACCATGGTGTTTCCAATCGCCTTATATACATGTGAAAGCTGGGCGATGAATAAGGAAGACCGAAGAATTGATGATGCCTTTGAATTATGGTGCTGGTGAAGAATATTGAATATACCATGGACTGCCAAAGAACAAGCAAATCTGTCTTGTTATTAGGATGGATCAGTCCCTGGAGAAGGACATCATGCTTGGTAAAGTAGAGAGGGTCAGTGAAAAAGAGGAAGAGCCTCAGTGAGATGGACTGACACAGTGACTGCAACAATGGGCTGAAGCATAACAATGATTGTGAGGATGGCGCAGGACCGGGCAGTGTTTCGTTCTGCTATATGTGGGGTTGCTATGAGTCAGAACCGACTCGACGGCACCTAACAACAACCACAACAAAATTACTGAAAAGATTAAGTGAATATCTTGACCAAATCCTTGTTTCTATCTCCAAAGCCTCATTTTCTCTCCATTCTGAAATACTGCATTGTACTTGATTTCTTCTAAATATCTAATTTATTCTAGCCTGAACTATGAATGAAAGATTGAGTAACAATTGTCCTTTCCAAACAAATCCGTCCTATATAAAGAAGGCAGGCACTTCTGGAGAGTCTTTGTAAGAAGGGAGCACATCTTCTCTTGTTCTCCACGTAGCATGAAAACACTGTCCTATTCTTTAGTTAATGAGAACATAATATGAGTTGTTTTCAAAGACACACACACTCACACACACAAAACAGTAACACTAAGAAGGAACAATTAGGAAGCCACCTGTACCTTGGATCCAGCGTGCTTTGATTCACTATTAAGAATATTAACCTGAAGGGGATATTCATCTATTGTTTTAGTCATGCCAGCCAGCACTAGAGAATCCAGAAGCACAAATCTATTACCAGACCATCTGCTGGTTCCTGAACTTAGTGTTGAGAAATGAATCATTAATATAATCACAAAGGCAGAATCTTTTTTTTTTTCCAAATGATAATGCTGACAATTACACTTATGATTATGATGAAGGCTGGGCTTACCACATCCACCAAAGTAAAGAAAGTCTGAATCCAAATTCAAACTACCTGAAAATCAATTTCCATTTATGTCATCGACAAAAGTGTCCTTGTCATTATCCACCTTTTATTTGAATATGTAAGTTTTGAGAAATAGGAGTGAAAGACCTTGAAAGACAAAATGACACAGTGCCGCGCAGCTACTTACATTTCAGCTCACATGACAACCACCCAAATTTGAGACAATGCCTTTATAGATGGTCATAAACCATCATGTCAGAAACAATGTCCTTGAGATATTTACATGGAGGGAATATAAAGTCATTTGTGAATTTATTGAGCTATGAAAAAACTCTGGGATATTGACAGTCATTGATAAAGGCAAGAACAGTCACTGTCTAAATAGTGCAGACTCAGTTTATGATAATATGATTAGTCAGACTAATAATGCTGCTTAGGCACAGTCTTGCTAATTACAGTATTATAAATATTAATGTCACCCAGCCTTTCTGCTTGATTGCCACTCATGGAGTCATTCATCATATTTTCCTGGAACCCACACTGAAAGATTTTCTTTCTTTCCCCCTTTTGTTTTTCATTACTGGACCTGCAATCATATGCATTATTCTTCAAGAAGACTTGACTTTGACTGCTAGTAAAGGGACAGTGATATTTTCCATTAAAACCAGCCAAATGAAAGACAGGTAGATGATGTTTCTCTTATTCTTTCTGAGTCCCTAATCCATCCAAGGAAAAGTACCCAGGGTTTTTGTTTTCCATTCTTTTTCACGTGACCTGTTTCAAGTTAAGATTCATTTGAATTATTAAATGCTTCCTTAAAGAATCTTTTTATACCGCCTCTCTTTTTTTTTTCTTTTTTGGAAGTTAATTATTGATGTGGTGACAAGGTGAAAAGACTAAGAATTGTAATTTTTCCCTCTCTTCGTTCACGACTCAGAAATGTCTTCTGACAATGGTTGTCTATTTAGAATAATACAAAGGAAATACAAAGGCAAAATGTTGAATGTTGTTTTAGAAAAAGGGTTGCTAAAATCACTGTATTATACAAAATGTAAATGTAGTGTACATTTCTCTGAAAATAGCAGTGAGTGAGAAAGTTGGGACATAACCTTTTGAGCCCAGGTTTAACCACATAGCAGAAGCAGTTACAAAAGATACTGATTAGAATTTAATTTTAAGAAAATCCCCATGTTATTTGGGACTCCAGTGATTTGATTGTCTTGAAAATAGAAAGGTAATGTTAATTTCCAGAGCCTGTTAGAGAATAAAGACATCTCCAGCCTCTCACCGAAAACAATGCCCGTCATCACCACAGTAAGCAAGAATTTGGAGGCACTTCACACTACAAACTTCAATCTCTTTCTTTTTTATGACCTTGTGTTATACTGGTTTTATAAAAATATAACTTGCAGACTCATCATATAGCTGTAATCAAGCCTCCTTCAGAAAGATTCTACTGTAGAAATCACATCCAACAGCACTGTTTCCTCCATTAGTGAGCATTGTGAGAGGGCAAACAATACCTGGGATAAAAACTGACCAACGTACAGTTCTCAGGGATAACACAGGAGAGGTGAGCACATACCTTTCCGGTGAGTTCAGCGATCTGTGGAACTGGTTTCCCTTTCTGGTGACGCACGGTGGCTGGACTCTGCCCATCCCAGTCTTGCAGTTCTTCAATGCTTTTCAGATAAAGAAGTGCTTTAAGGCCAGTGCAGTAGTCGTTGATTACAGTGAAATCCTGATTCTGAATAGCACTGCATACCTAGAGAAGATGGAGCAACCAAGCAAACATAAGACCAAGAACTAATTCTCCAAATGGATTGTTTACATTTATTCAACAAATGTTTATTTTAGGTGTCAAATCCTGTTCTAGGCATGACAGATCAATCACTGCCTAAAGATGAGGGTAGTGGGGCATGGGCTCTGGGGAAACTTTTGGGGGCAATGGATATTTTCATTAATTTGATGTGGTGACGGTCTCACAGGTGTGTATATATATGTATATAAAAGTTATCAAGATGTATGCTTTAAATATGTTCACTTTATTGTATATCAATTACACCTTAATATTGCTTTTAAAAATCAGATCCAATACGTTGAATTGTCAAGGAGTCACATGCAGCGTAACATTAGACGGGGCATTCTAAGGCTCTCATTTTCTCTCTGTCGGGACGTGCTGCCTGGAGGTAGTTTTTGGCTCTGGAGGCCAAGTTGTGACTAGAGTAAAGTTCATTCAGTTAACTTGAACATCGTTTACCCCTGCCTGCCTCTTCAGCCTCATCTATTTTTAACTTTTTGTTTACTGTGCTCCAGCACCCAGGTCTTTCCTCTTTTCCTCAAATTTGACAAGCTTTTTTCCTTGCCTTAAGGTCTTTTCATGTGTCCTTTTTGCTACCTAGAAGGCCTTTCCCCTCTACACCTGGGTAACTACTACCCATTCTTCAGTCTCACAGTGTATACCACTCCTTAAAGGAGGTGTCCACGAACCGGACTAGGCTAGAGCCTTCTTTTATACATATCATCTTTTAATTATAGTTATTTATGATTATTTGATTGACAGCTCTCTCCCCAATTAGACTGAAGCTTCAGGAGGGCAGAACCCATATTTACCTTGGTCACACATTATCTCCAATGACTAGCACAGGGTTTGTCATGATTCTGTCCTCAATAAATATTGTTGAATGAATGGGTAATTCAGAGACACTGTAGAAGATATGGGGCCTTGGTGGTGCAGTGGTTAAGAGCTCAGGCTGCTAACCAAAAGGCTGGCAGTTCAAATCTACTAGCCGCTCCTTGGAAACCTTATGGGGCAGTTCTACTCTGTCTTATAAGGTTGCTATGAGTTGGAATCAACTCAACAGCAATGGGTTTGGTTTTCCGGTAGAACGCATTTTTAAATTTGAATGAACATATGTCAGAAAATAGAGATACATTTCTAGATCTTAGAAGGGTTAAATCAGAGAACTTAGGATTCTTCCAATAAAAGTATACTTGGGGTTCTACAATTATAGTTCAGACTTGAGTTAAAACTTAAAGAATGTGGATTTAGATAAGCATTTCTATGTTGAGTACTTTCAAATACATCTCTTCAGCTTTGACACCAGATGCAGACTGCAGAGTCACATGTACAATTGCCAGTAGGACATCTTCACCCAGATGATCCAACATCACTTCAAATTCAAAATTTACAATATGGAATTCAGCATCCCTCCCCACCTACCTTCTAAATTCAATCAAAGAAGCAACAAACCAGACAAACAAAGCTAAGCAAAGTAAAGTTAATTTCTATCACATTTCCCAAGACATTGGATACCTAGCATATACCTCAGTGCCTGGTAATTGGGCATCAATAAATGGCAGCCAAAAAAGAAAAAATGTCACAAGTGAATGAAAATGAAGGAAATACCTAAAAATAGGAGGATGAATCAGATGCTATTTCCAGGTCTCGTAAAACCTTTTGAGTAAGTAAATTTTGTTTAATCTTCTTGTCTAGCATATTACCTGGTAGCAAGTGGTTGCTGAATATAAGCATTGGTAGAGAGAATTTAGTGAAGACACACTACGAAGTTACTGGGTGGGGAATGGGAAGTTGATAGAGAAAGAGACAGAGAGACAAAGCAAAAGATATATACATCTAGGATTTTTCAGCAAGAAGTGGTAGTAGATTTCACAGTAATAGATTCCATGATGTGTGTGCATAAAAGAAGCCAAGTGTGGAATTCTGGGAACACCAGCATTTAAAGGGAAGACTAAGGAAGAAGGTCATGGAGACACTAAGCAGAGGAGAACCAAGAGAATATCAAGGAAGATGTAAAATGTTGAAGAAAGGTCAGAAACATCAGAGCTGAGAAGTGATCATTGGATTTAGCAACAAGAAAGATACTGGCAGACTTTTGCATTTACAGGGAAGAAGCTCTACAATAGGTGGGTTGGGAGATGGAAGAACTAGGAACTGAAGATACGGAGACAGACCGACCGCTCTTGCAAGTAGTATGGCTTCAGCAAGAGGAACAGGAGAGCTAAGGGTATAGGTAGGAGGGTTTTATATTTCATTTTATTTAAAATTTTTTTATTGTGGTGTAATATATTTAACATAAAATTTGCCATTTTAGCCATTTTAAGTGTACAATTCAGTAGCATTATGCATATATACAGCATTGTGCAACCATCACACTACTGAGTTCCAAAACACTTTTAATTTCCCCAAACATAAACTCTGTCTGTACCCATTAAGCAAAAACTCCCTACTTACCCTTCTCCTCCAGCACATGATAACCATCAATCTACTTTCTGTTTCCATGAATTTGCCTATTCTAGGTACTTCACACAAGGGGGATCATACAACATGTGTCTAGATTATTTCACTTAGCATAATATTTTCAATGTTCATCCATATCATCCATATCATAGCATATATCAGAACTTCATTTCCCTCTATGGCACTCCTATGAATGATAGAGTGATAAAACAAAGCAATCTAATACTTAACATGATTTGAACTCTTATTAAGGGCCAGGCACTCTGTGAAACACTTTTAAAACACGGTATTTTTATGCAAATAACACGTGCCTTCTATGTTGTTTGCCAACTGCTCCCCCAACCAGGAGGTATTCCCCCCCTTCCCCCCCTCTACCTCGTGAGGTATTTTCCTAAGCTCACTATGCTAGTTTTTTTTTTACAGCAACTTGTAAAACAAATTGGCATAGTGGCCTTTATGAAAATACCTCATAATGGGAGGGAGTGGTTGGCAAACAAAGGAAGAAGGCACGCATTATTTGCATAAAAATATGGTATATTATCTAATTTAATTCTCAGAATAATCCAAGATACGGGTATTATTTTTAGCCCTACTTTACAGATGAGAAACTGAGTTTTAGAGACGTTAAATGCTCCATGTCATGCAGTTAGAAAGTGGTAGAGCCACGATTCATGACCGTGCAGACTAATTTGACTAGATACAGATACTGACAAATTAAAAACTATTTTAGTTTAACTAAAATTATATTTTCCTTCAACCATGCCATGAATCAAACACGTTTAAACGCATATTGATTAAACTGTCTTCAACCCAAGTATAACTACTGTGTCAAAAATACATATGGCTAAGTTAAAAAATTTGTCAATTTTCTCATGTTTTATTTACTTTCTTCCTTGTACAGTACAAGCACAAAAACAACAAGCCAAAATCAAATGCAAACTTGTTGCTGTCGCGTCGATTCCAACTCATAGTGACCCTATGAATGTAAACCAAAAACCAAAAACAGAAACACAAAAAACTTCATTTCCTATTTTGAGGTTCAGTATGTTAATAATCTCTAGGAAAGCACGGAATACCTACTAAATATGACCAAGAACATTTCCTATGAAGCCCATTTACATTACATAAAAAATCTGTTTCTCAGGAGGAACAACTGGAGCATTAATTAGGCCTGTTATAACTTCCTTAGAGTTGATGGGTTTTTTTCAGAACAATTATAAAGAACATCATTATAATTTCCTCCCCAGGATATTTTTTTTTAACTGTAAAAGTCAACTGATGCTTTACTTAATCTTCTTTGTTCACTGTGAGATTCTTTTTTTTATAGGATATGCTTATGGATATACTTTTACTATAGTCTTAAAATAGCTCATCATATTAACAGATCAAATTTTGAAAATCACATCATGTCATGCACTTTATGGGATGTTCATGACTATTGTGAAAACCTGCTGCTAAAAGGAATCTAGAAGTACTTTGCAAGGTGTAAATAAGAAGGATTAATCCCAGTCATCCCAGCTTGTTCTAGTGACAAGACACAAAAGTCTTTGAACCCACAGCCTGGCACAATTCGTATATGGTAGACTCAGCCAAGGTGTGCAGGAGTGATCAAAATGTGGACTTGGTGTATTTTAAGTATGGAAGAACATGGTTGGGCTTAAGGCTAATGTTCCTTATCTCTCATCATCTCCTACCTTCTTTATCCTACAGTGTTACTGTTCCACATAATTGGGGGCTGTACATGAAGGGGAGTCCTTGGTGGTGCAAATGGTTAACGTGCTCAGCTACTAACCAAAATGTTGGAGGTTTCAGTCTACTCAGAGGTGCCTTGGAAGAAAGGTCTAGTGATCTATTTCTGAAAAATCAGCCACAGAAAACCCTACAGAGCCCTATTCTCATACACGGGGTCACCACGAGTCAGAGTCGACTTGACGGCTACTGATTTTTATACATGAAGTGGACACAAAACCTGAAGAGGGTAGAGACACTACAAGATGGCAACTGAGTAGTGGCTGGGATAGCGTGCTATGTTGGAATCCCTGGAAGCCACCCCTGAACACAGGTTCTAGAGGTGGCCACCTGAGATATGCTTAATGATTTGGCAAATGCCACACTATTTATGTACCTCCCTGAGTTAGTAATTTAATTTCTACTTTTCAATAAGATTAAATGTATTAATTATCTTGATAGACTGCCTGATGGTAGGAACTTTGCACGTCGCTATTTTATTCTCAAATTCTAATATACATACAAATCATCTGCAGATCTTATTAACATGCAGATTCTGATGCTGTAGGTTGGAGTGGGGCCCAAGATCCTGCATTTCTGACAAGCTCCCAGGTGATGCTGTTGCTACTGGACACACTTAGAATAGCAAAGTTTTAAGCACACACCCTTAGGAGTGAGTCTCACCCTAACCTGAAATGTTGTCTTCTAAACAAATAAATTTCTTCTGAACAAATAATTTCTTCTTGATTTTCACTATTAGATTATATAAACATGTTCACAGCCCTTAAAATAGCCACTACTTATAATAAGAAGTCACATTTGAAGAGACAAGACTAATTTTCTGATTAAATTGTAATAAGATGAAAAATAAATCTTCGATGCAAGTACACCATTGGGAGCCAGAGATTTTTCCTTGGGACTCAATGCTTAGAAAATGGAACTGTGCAGAAAGATGCCATGTTGTTGCCTAACCTTTGCACTCCACTGAGGACTCCATCTCAAAGATAAACGGTTCCTTTTAAAACTCCAAACATGTAGCTGCTATTCCTAAACCGGTGTATTTTATATGACATCTCTTAATGGTTTAACAGCTCTGATTATGACTCTTAATAGCTGTTAACATGTTTGCTTAGTATAATTTGCAAATTCTTTATGGTGAAGGCTGGTTTATCTTTCTTCACAGTGGGCATCAGGTACCATTATAAGGATCACTGTCACCATTAATTATTTCTGTAAGTATGACTATCCTCGTAGTGAACTGTTTTAAATAGGGGTTCCTAGATTCTCAGCTGGTCCAGCCTTATGCAGGAGTTGAATAGGTGGTGCCCCTTGTGTAGGATGAATTGAGGTATGCCATAAACCTCTCACTGTGACTTGACAGTCTCCCCCAGAGGTCTGACATATTGTGCTGAATTTTCCTATTGGGTACAGGCACGTTAAATCTAAGCTTGTCTATACCAGGCACTGTACAGACACCTGGCAAGTGACAGAGGATTGTAGGGCGCTATTCCTTTCTCACTGAAAGAGATTAATCACATTAATAGTAAGCTGCCTATTTATGGTTATTTTTATAATCTCCTTTACATACATTATTACTTTCAATACTCAGAATAAACCTACGAGTTAGGCAAGAGACAGAGTAATATTTGACTTTAAAAATGGAAACTTAGTACTATTCTTAATGTCAAATCTAGTGGTCTTTATAACATATCAAGCAATACAGCTTAGAGGTTAGGAGCATGTAGAAGTTAGGCAGAATTGGGTTCAAACCTTGGCTTGGCTGTGTAACAATGAGCAACTTTCTTCACTTAAATATGGACATTCAATACTTCGCATATAGGAAACTAAAAGGCAATGTATTTAATAGTTAAAATAGTAGCTAGTACTTAGTAACCTGGTTGGTACCAAAAATAAATTTCAAATTTGAATAACTCATTAGGGCATGGATTAGACAGGATAAAAAAAAATTCTAATAATTTTTTGGTGGAATGAAGTCAAAGAAGGTGATATACCTGTTTGTATTTGCATTAAGTAATGCTCTCAAAAATAGCTTTGTTCTTGCCCTCAGAAGACTTGTGTCTGAGACCCAGCTCTGCCTTTCAGCAGCCGTGTGAACTGGGGCTAGTCATTTAGCCTCTTAAATTCCTCCTCTTGCCCCCAATGTGTAAAGCTAATTTATTGTGTGAGAATTAAATTACATCATGTAGGTAATTTTCAAAATGGAAAATTTTGCCTGTAAACAAATAACAAACAAAAAAGTACCTTCCTATGAAATGTTAAAGACAATATACTCTGAGGCTAGCAAATAAAATCTAAATTGTTATTAAAAACACTAATAATTTTATTAGTGCCAGTAATGTTGGGATGAGATGGTATCTTATTGTAGTTTTGATTTGCATTTCTCTAATGGCTAATGATCGAGAGCATTTCCTCATGTGTCTGTTAGCTACCTGAATGTCTTCTTTGGTGAAGTGTCTGTTCATATCCTTTGCCCATTTTTTAATTGGATTGTTCACCAATTTGTTATTGATGTATTGAAGTATTCTATAGATTTTAGACATTAGACCTTTGTCAGATATATCGCAGCCAAATTTTTTTTCCCAGTCTGTAGGTTCTCTTTTTACTCTTTTGGTGAAGTCTTTTGATGAGCGTAAGTGTTTAATTTTTAGGAGTTCCCAGGTAAGTTTATCTTCTGGTGTTTGTGCATTGTTAGTTATGGTTTGTATTGTATTTATGCCATGTATTAGGGCCCCTAGTGTTGTCCTTATTTTTTCTTCCATGATCTTCATCATTTTAGGTTTTATATTTTTAGATCTTTAATCCATTTTGAGTTAGTTTTTGTGTATGGGGTGAGGTATGGGTACTGTTTCATTTTTTTATAGATGGACATCCAGTTTTGCCAGCACTGTTTGTTAGACTATCTTTTCCTCCATTTAATTGACTTTGATCCTTTGTCAAAGATCAGCTGACCATAGGTGGATGGATTTATATCTGGGTTCTTGATTCTGTTCCATTGATCTAAGTGTCTGTTGTACCAGTACCAGGCTGCTTTGACTACTGTGGCTGTATAGTAGGTTCTAAGATGAGGTGAAAACCCTGGTGGCATAGTGGTTAACAGCTACGGCTGCTAACCAAAAGGTTGGCTGTTCAAATCTACCAGGTGCTTCTACTCTGTCCTGTAGGGTCACTATGAGTCAAAATTAACTCAGCTGCACTGGTTTTTTGGCCCTCCTACTTTGTTCTTTTTCTTCAGTAATGCTTTGCTTATCCAGGGCCTTTTTCCTTTATGCATAAAGCTGGTGATTAGGTTTTCCATCTTATTAAAGAATGGTATTGGTATTTGGATCGGGATTGCATTATATCTGTAGATAGCTCTGGGTAGGATTGACATTACTGGCACTAAGAAAACAGAAAATAACAAATGTCGCAGAAGTTGTGGGGAGATTGGAATTCTTACGCAGTGCTGGTGGGATTGTAAAATGGTACAACCACTATGGACAATGATATAGCACCTCTTTAAAAAGCTAGAAATAGAAACAGCATACAATCGAGCAATTCTACCCCTAGGAATATATCCTAGAGAAATAAGAGCCGTCACATGAATAGATACATGCATACCCATGTTCATTGTAGCATTATTCACAATAGCAAAAAGATGGAAACAACCTAAGTGCCCACCAACAGATGAATGAATGAATAAATTATGGTACATACCCACAATGAAATACTACACAACGATAAAGAACAATGATGAGTCCGTGAAACATCTCACAATATGGATGAATCTGGAGAGCATTATGCTGATGAACTAAGTCAATCACAAAAGGACAAATATTGTATGAGACCCCTATTATAAAAACCCAAGAAAAGGTTTATACACAGCAAAAAACAATCTCTGATAGTTAAGATGGTGGGGAGGGGGTTAGACAGGGGAAATCACTAACTAAATAGTAGACAAGTTAACTCTGGTGAAGTGAAAAACAACACACAATATAGGGGAAGGCAGAACAACCTGACAAAGGCAAAGTCATCAAAGCTTCTTAGACGCATCCAAACACCTTGAGGGACCATGTTACTAGGGCTGAGGGCTGGGGACTATGGTCTTGGGGGACGTCTAGGTCAACTGGCATAACACAGTTCATAAAGAAAATGTTCTACATCGTACTTTGGTGAGTAGCGTCTGGAGTCTTAAAAGCTTGCAAGTGGCCATCTAAGATACATCTATTGGTCCTATCCTGTCTGGAGCAAAGGAGAATGAAGAAAACCAAAGACACAAGGAAAATATTATTTTAAAGGACTAATGGACTGTATAAACCACAGCCACCACCAGCCTGAGTCCAGAAGAACTAGATGGTGCCTGGTTACCACCACTGACTGCTCTGACAAGGATCACAATAGAGGGTCCTGGAGAGAGTGGAACACCCTCCTAACTTAGAACTGAAGCCCCTTCTGAAGTCCACTTTTCAGCCGAAGATTAGACAGGCCTATAAAACAAACAATAACACACTTGAGGAATGTGTTTCTTACTTCAATCAAGTATACAAGACCCAATGGGCAACATCTGCCCCAAAGCAAAGATGAGAAGGCAGGAAGGGACAGGAAAACTGGACGAATAGACACAGAGAACCCAGGGTGGAAAGGGAAAGGGTGAGAGTGCTGGCACACTGTGGAGACTGCAACCAATGTCACAAAACAATTCGTGTATAAATGTTTCTGAATGAAAAAATACTAATAATTTGACAAAGAAGAGTTCTATGGAAGCAGGACACTCTGGGTCTAGAGTATTTGATTCTGGGCTATAGAGAAACACATTATTCAAATGATATTTTAAAATGTGACAAGGTTTTTAACAGAAGATCTTGAACCATTAAATACAACTCAGATGAACCCATGATCATAATTTCCCTTTTCATTTCTTATCACTTAAGTGGATAAACTAAACTCCAGGTCTTAAAATGTATGCCTACAAGCAATATACAACTCAAATATATACCTACAATTTAAGTTCAAAAGAGTCTCAAAGTTTCTGTAAATTCATTAATAAAAGGAATATTGAAGATCAACTACATTTAAGCAAAAATGGAAGTTTTTCTTCAATGGTTATCTCATTTCAAATTATACTAATGTTACAGAACTGGAAGTGGTTCAAGTATTTTCCTGTGAAGTTGGTCCATCATTGGAAACACTGAATAAGGAGGGTTATCCTGCCAATTCTCCTAAAGATTTCCCAGGAAAAAAAAAAAAAAGGGAGGCGGGGCAAGATGGCGCTCTAGGCAGAAGCACCACGCCGTCCCTCCACAGCAAAGATCTGAAAAACTAAGCCCAGCAGAGAATCAACAATCCTGAAACCCTAGAACACCAAATGAA
Source organism: Dugong dugon (assembly GCA_030035585.1). Classification (NCBI taxonomy): domain Eukaryota; kingdom Metazoa; phylum Chordata; class Mammalia; order Sirenia; family Dugongidae; genus Dugong; species Dugong dugon. The sequence goes on from CM057462.1 coordinate 133,988,904, forward strand.
GAGATAAAGAACTCAGCCAAACACCAAACGGAGTGAGAATACTAAATGAGAACGGAGAGCGAGGAGAGGCTCATGCAGAGATTCCTTACCAGCTAACGCAGCACGGATCCACCATCTTGGATTCCTATCGGAGAACAGAAAACAGGAGAGCAGCCTCGCAGAGAGTCCAGTGGGAGACAGAACAACCGGTAAACTGCGGTGCGCGCTTTCCCACCCCCCACCCCTCTCCTCCTTGGCTGGGGCTCCCCTGCTTTCCGTGGCCAGGGTCCCTGGGCTGGGGGGCGCCGGTGCTTGGATTCCACGCACCCGGGCTGGCGGCTTTCTGAGGGCCATTTGCTGGCTGCTGGTGAAGCTTTTTCTGCCGCCACCCCCTCCTTTTGCCTGGGTGCCTGGTTCTGAGCACCGTCCTTGCTCTTGCCTGCGGGGCTGTGGGGCTGCGTTCGGGCGTGTGGCTGCTTCCAGGTCTGGGCTGCCATGCTGGTGAGATCCTGGGGCCTTTGTTCGTTGGCTCTTCTGCTTCCTGTGGCCACGGTCTCTTAACCCCGAGACTGCCGGCTGCTTGGAATTCGCGCCCCTGAGTGGGGGCTCTCTGGGTCCCATTTGTTGGCACTGACTGCTGGTGTTGCTTTTTTTTTTCTTTTTTAATTTTATTTTTCTTCTTTTTTGATTAGTTTTGTCTTCTTTTCCCTCTTTTTCCAATTTGTCTTTCTTCATTGCTTAATTTCTCGTCTATCTCTTCCTTCTCTTTCTGATCCCTGAATACCAGGCGATGTATGCCTCTGTACCTTCTGGCCAGGCTGTGCTGTGAAAACTGAGACTGACTCCCCCAGACCTCATAGCTGCATCGGTGGGATCCCTGGGAACTTTGCAGTTCTTTAACTTTTCTGATTTTTATTTGTTCATTCTTTCCTTTTCTTTCTCTTTCCCCTTCTGGTATCCTCCATCCCATAGTCTCTCATCTGTACATTCCAACGACAAGCTCCCCTAGCATTCTTTTATGTTTGTATGCTTTTTGCTCCTGCTCCTCTCTCCTCTCTCCCATATCCAGCTTAGCTTCACACATAACCAGCTTCCCGCTGCACCCTACTTACCTGCACTGTGCACTTGACATCACACCACCAAGCTGTGCAGGCACGCCCTATTGGAACCTGCCCAGCACTGACTACCAACCATCCTGGTGGCTGCAATGAGTGCCACAAACAACCCGTCCCAGTGGCTCCTCTTCAGCTAGATCTGCCCAGCTGTACCACAAGGATGAAACAAACAAAAAAAAATCTACAATCAAAAAACGTGAGAAATATCTACTGAATGCCCAGAAAACAGCAAACAATATCAAAACATTTACAAAAACAAGACAAGATGGCTCCAATAGGCGTCCAAATTAAAACACCAGATAACTCTCCTGTGGAAGAAAATGCACCAGAAGTACCTGATACGGAACTCAAATCACTAATACTCGGAATTTTCCAAGAACTGAGGCAAAAAGCTGACAAACATGAGGAAAAAATAGATAAATTTATGGAAAATACAGACAAAAAATTGGAAGAATTCAGGAAGATGATGCAGGAACAAAATGCCAAAATAAATTCACAACTCGAAATTATACAAAAACAACAATTAGAAATCCAAAAGATAAATAAGATTTCAGAAATGGACGGTGTCATAGAAGGGCTGAGAAGTAGATTTGAAACCATGGAAGACAGGATCAGTGGGACTGAAGACAAACACTTGGATACAACTCTGTTTCAGGAAAACTCAGAAAAAAGAACAAAGAAAAATGAAGAGACCCTGAGAGTTATGTGGGATACAATTAAAAGCAAAAACTTACGAGTGATTGGCATACCAGAACAGGGGGAGAAAACAGAAAACACAGAGAGGATCATTGACGAACTGCTGACAGAAAACTTTCCCAATATCATGAAAATGAAAAGCTGGCCATCCCAGAAGCTCAACGAACACCATATAGAAGAGACCCCAAAAGAAAATCACCAAGACATATCATATTCACACTCGCTAAAACTAAAGACAAACAAAGAATCCTGAGAGCAGCTCGTGAAAAACAAGAAGTCACATACAGAGGAGAAACAGTAAGACTAAGCTCAGATTATTCAGCAGAAACCATGCAGGCAAGAAGGCAATGGGATGACATATATAAAATCTTGAAAGAAAAAAATTGTCAGCCAAGAATAATATATCCTGCAAAACTCTCATTCAAATTTGATGGTGAAATTAGGTCATTTCCAGATAAACAGAAACTAAAGGAATATGCAAAAGTCAAACCAAACTTACAAGAATTATTAAAGGCAGTTCTTCGATCTGAGGAAAAACACCTTCAGCCCTCAGGCAGGACCTAGGACCTAGGTCGCAGGTTCATATGAACCAGATACCATTCTAGGAACTGAACTACAGAGGACTTTCCAAAAACAAAAGAAATAGAACAGTGAATCAGAGAAATCAATCAAAGGATGACAACAACATCAAAACAATGAAAGAGGGAACAAACGGCATAGGTATAGAACCTTCTAAAGGAAAGGAAGGCAAGGCGATACCAAGTAAAGGTAGACTGCTTCAAAATTATAAAGATAAGGGTAAAATTCATGGTAACCACAAAGAAAGTTAACAAACCAACCCATAAAAATAAAGATGAAAAACATAAAGTCTCAAGAAAAACAAAACCTACAAAAACAAAAGAAATGAACACAAAATCCACAAACAAAAGTAACTCAGCACAAGAGAGTAAGAAGAACAAAGAAAACTTCAGCACCACAAAAAAAAGCACTACAAAATGACAGCAACAAACTTCCATCTATCAATAATTACACTGAACGTAAATGGACTCAATGCACCCATAAAGAGACGGAGAGTGGCAGAATGGATAAGAAAACAGGATCCATCAATTTGCTGTCTACAAGAGACACACCTTAGAAACAAAGATGTGAATTTATTAAAAATCAAAGGTTGGAAAAAAATATATCAAGCTAACAACTACCAAAAAAGAGCAGGAGTGGCAATTCTAATCTCAGATAAAATAGACTTTAAAACAAAATCTACCATAAAAGACAAAGAAGGACACTATATAATGATTAAGGGGATGATCGATCATGAAGACATAACCATAATAAATATCTATGCACCCAATGACAGGGCTCCGAAATATATAAAAAAAACTCTAAAAGCACTGAAAAGAGAAATTGACAGTTCCACAATAATAATAGAAGACTTCAACACACCACTCTCAGTAAAGGACAGAACAACTAAAAAGAAACTCAGCAAAGATACAGAAGACCTAAAGGACACAATCAGCCAACTGGACCTCATAGACATATATAGAACAATCCATCCAACTGCTGCAAAGTACACATTCTTTTCCAATGCACATGGAACGTTCTCCAGAATAGACCACATCCTAGGCCACAGAGCAATCCTCAACAAGATCCAAAATGCTGAGATAATTCACAGTATCTTCTCTGACCACAATGCCATCAAGGTAGAAATTAACACTAGAAAGAGCAAGGAAAAAAAAATCAAACACATGGAAACTGAATAATAATCTGCTTACACATCAATGGGTAATAGAAGAAATCAGAGATGGAATTAAAAAATTCCTAGAATCAAATGAAAATGAAAACACATCATACCAAAACCTTTGGGACACAGCAAAGGCAGTCCTCAGAGGACAATTTATAGCAATAGATGCACATATCAAAAAAGAAGAAAGGGACAAAATCAAAACATTAACTACAGAACTCAAACAAATAGAAAGAGAACAACAAAAATGCCTACAACCACCAGAAGAAAGGAAATAGTAAAGATCAGAGCAGAAATAAATGAAATAGAGAACAGAAAAACAATAGAAAGAATCAACAAAACCAAAAGTTGGTTCTTTGAAAGAATCAACAAAATAGACAAACCACTAGCCAGACTTACAAAAGAAAAACAGCAGAGGGCACAAATAACCCAAATAACAAATGAAATGGGGGACATTACAACAGACCCAACCGAAATAAAAAGGATTATAACAGAATATTATGAAAAACTATATTCCAACAAATTTGAAAACCTAGAGGAAATGGATAAATTTCTAGAAACATACAGCCTACCCAAACTACAACAAAGTGATATTTAATATCTGAACAGACCCATAACAGGAGAAGAGATTGAAAAGGTAATAAAAAAACTCCTAACCAAAAAAAGCCCTGGCCCAGATGGCTTCACTGGAGAATTCCAGAAAACATTTACAGAAGAGCTTGTACCAGTTCTACTCAAGCTATTTCAGAGCATAGAAGAGGAAGCAACACTTCCAAATTCATTCTATGAAGCCAGCATAATGCTGATACCAAAACCAGGCAAAGACATCACAAAAAAAGAAAATTACAGACCAATATCTCTCATGAATATAGATGCAAAAATTCTGAACAAAATTCTAGCCAATAGAATTCAGTATCATATCAAAAAAAAAATACACCACGACCGAGTAGGATTCATACCAGGTATGCAAGGATGGTTTAACATTAGAAAATCCATCAACATAATCCACCACATAAATAAAAGGAAAGAAAAAAATCACATGATCATCTCAATTGACGCAGAAAAGGCATTTGACAAAGTCCAACACCCATTCCTGATAAAAGCTCTCAATAAAATAGATATAGAAGGGAAATTTCTCAACATAATAAAGGGCATCTATGCAAAACCAACAGCCAACATCATTCTTAACCGAGAGAGGCTGAAAACATTCCCCTTGAAAACAGGAACAAGACAAGGATGCCCTTTATCACCACTCCTATTTAACATCGTGCTGGAAGTTCTAGCTAGAGCAATAAGGCAAGAGAAAGAAATAAAGGGCATCCAAATTGGTAATGAAGAAGTTAAACTGTCCCTGTTTGTAGATGATATGATACTATACATAGAAAACCCTAAAGACTCCACGAGAAATCTACTGGAACTAATAGAAAGATTCAGCAGCGTAGCAGGATACAAGATAAACATTCAAAAATCAGTTGGATTCCTATACACCAGTAAAGAGAACGATGAAAAGGAGATCAGGAAATCAATATCATTTTCAATAGCCCCTAAAAAGATAAAATACTTAGGAATAAATCTGACCAGGAATGTAAAAGACCTATACAAAGAAAACTACAAAACACTGCTGCATGAAACCCAAAGGGATCTACATAAATGGAAAAACATACCATGCTCATGGATAGGCAGACTCAACATTGTGAAAATGGTAATTCTACCTAAAGCAATTTACATATACAATGCAATCCCGATACAAATACCAACATCATTCTTCAAAGAGATGGAAAAACTATTAACTTTATATGGAAAGGGAAGAAACCTCGAATAAGTAAAGCACTACTGAAGAAGAAGAATAAAGTTGGAGGACTCACACTACCTGACTTGAGAACCTACTATACAGCTACAGTACTCAAAACAGCCTGGTACTGGTACAACGACAGAGACATTGACCAATGGAACAGAATTGAGAACCCAGATGTAAATCCATCCACCTACGGTCACCTGATCTTCGACAAGGGCCCAAAATACATCAAATGGGGAAAAGACAGTCTTTTTAACAAATGGTGCTGGCAAAACTGGATATCCATTTGTAGAAAAATGAAACAGGACCCATACCTCACACCATATACAAAAACTACTTCAAAATGGATCAAAGACCTGAATATAAAGCCTCAAACTATAAAATTCAAAGAAGACAAAATAGGACCAACACTTCAGGCCTTAATACATGGCATTAACAGGATACAAACCATAAACAGCAACACAAAAAACCCAACAGATAAACTAGATAACTGGGATCTTCTAAAAATCAAACATCTATGCTCTTCAAAAGACTTCACCAAAAGAGTCAAAAGAGAACCTACAGACTGGGAAAAAATTTTTGGACAGTACAAGTCAGACAAAGGTGTAATCTCCATAATCTACAAGAAAACAACACCTCTACAACAAAAAGACAAACAATCCTATCAAAAAATGGGCAAAGGAAATGAACGGACACTTCACCAAGGAAGACATTCAAATGGCCAACAGACACATGAGGAAATGCTCGCGATCACTAGCCATTAGAGAAATGCAAATTAAAACCACAATGAAATACCATCTCACCCTGGCATTACTGGCACAAATCAAAAATACTGGAAATAACAAATGTTGGAGGGGCTGCAGGGAGATGGGAACTCTTATACACTGCTGGTGGGAATGCAAAATGATACAACCATTTTGGAAAATGATATGGCGTTTCCTCAGAAAGCTAGAAATAGACATACCATTCGATCCAGCAATCCCACTCCTAAGAATATATCCTAGAGAATTAAGAGTCATCACTCGAATAGACATATGCACACCTATGTTCATGGCAGCATTGTTCACAATAGCAAAACGATGGAAACAACCTCGATGTCCAGCAACAGATGAATGGATACACAAACTATGGTACATACACACAATGGAGTACTATGCAACGAGAAAGAACAACAATGAATCTGTGAACCATCTCATAACATGGATGAAACTGCGGGACATTATGCTGAGTGAAATAAGTCAATCACAGAAGGACAAATAGTGTATGAGACCTCTATTGTAAAAACCCATGAAAAAATTCACATGCAAAATGTAACAATCCTTGTTGGTTACCAGGGATGGGAGGGGAGGGGGGGGAATACTAAATAGGCAATAGATAAGTGGTACCTTGGGTGAGAGGTGAGATAGTACACAGTACAGGGGAAACTAACACAACCTGCACAAGGAAAGTTCATGGAGGCCCTATAGACACATCCAAACCCCCCGAGGGACTGAGTTGTTGGACGGAGGGCTCTGGGGACCATGGTCTCGGGGAACATCTAGCTCAATTGGCATGACACTACTTACAAAGATAATGCTCTACATTCTACCTTGGTGAGTAGTGTCTGGGGTCTTAAAAGCCTATGAGCGGCCATCTAAGATACTCCACTGGTCTCATCCCTTCGGGAGCAAGGGAGAATGAAGAGAACAGGATACAATGAAAAGATTAGTCCAAAGGACTAATTGTCCACAGCTACCAAGGCCTCCACCGGACTGAGTCCAGTACAGCTAGATGGTGCCCGGCTACCACCACTGACTGCTTTGACCAGGATCACAACAGAGGGTTTTGGACAGAGCTGGAGAAGGATGTAGAGCATAATTTTAACTCCCAAAAAAAAAAAAAGACCAGATTTCCTGGCCTAAAGAATACTGGAGAAACCTCAAGAGTGTGGCCCCCAGACACCCTTTCAGCTCAGAGGTGAAGTTACCTTCGAGGTTCGATGTTAAGCCTGGGAGTGGACAGCCCAGTAAAACTAAATGGGACTAATGAGGTACAGGAGTCCGGTGACAAAGGCCAGAAGGCAGAGGGGGAGTAGGAAACTGATGATAAGGAACACAAATTGAGTAAGGACACTGTCGATGTGTTGTGAGATTGTTGACCACTGTTATAGGGCAACAATTGTAGTAACCATTAAATGGGAGGCTGATTTGTCCTGTAAGCCTTCATCTTGGGCAAGAATGGCAGCACAATTGGAAGAGCATAGTCAATATCACTTAAATGTGTAAGTAAAAAGTTTTGAAATGGTGTTAAAAAAAAAAAAATGAGACTAATGAGGTACAGTAGTCCAGTGACAAGGGCCAGAAGACAGAAGGGGACAAGGAAGTCCCCTGGTGATAGGGAACACAAGGTGGAGTAAAGATATTCTTGATGTGTTGTGAGATTGTTAACCATTGTCATAGGGCAACATGTGTAGTAACTGTTAAATGAGAAACTATTTTGTTCTGTAAGCCTTCATGTTAAGTGAGAATAACAGCACAGTTGGAAGAGCATAGTCAATGTCACTGAACTGTGTATGTAGAAATTTTTGAAACGGTGTATCTTTGGCTATCTGTATTTTCATCAAAAAAAAAAAAAAAAGGTTGAGAATTTAGAGGGTTAATATGTTGTGGGGTTGTTAACCAATGTCATAAAACAACATGTGTACTACTGTTTCATGAGAAACTATTTGTTCTGTAAGCCTTCACCTGAAGTACAATAAAATATAAAAAAAAAAAAAAGGTAAAATCCCCCTTTAATAAAAGGGTTAAACTGTTTAAACTATGTAAAACATCAGCAATATTTTATACAGTGTTTTATAGTTTTCAAAGGAGTCCTGGTGGCACAGTGGTTAAAGCAATTTGACTGCTAACTGAAAGGTCAGAGGTTCGAAACCACTAGAGGCTCCAAGGGAGAAAGATGTGGCTTCCACAGAGATTTACAGCCTTGGAAACCCTATGCGGTCACTGTGAGTCAGAATCAACTCAGTGGCAGTGGGTTTGGTTATAGTTTTCAAAGCGTGCTGTCAAAAAGCCAGAAATATTTATGTAGTGATTTACAGTTTTCAAATATGCTGACAAATAAGATCAAATAATTTTATACTCAAAATTAACTTAGACATATTTCAGATCATCTTCTTATTTTATAGATGAGAATCCAGAGAGGTTAAATGATCTGTCTCTGGTCACACTGCTAGTTGAAGGCAGTGCTGGTCTAATTATTTCTATTTGGTCTGAAGCTTTCTCTGCTATAGCCTCTCATGTATCATCTTACTTAGTCCATATTCTGATTCTGAGAGGTAGACAGAGAAGGTGCTGTTAATTGTTTAATAAATAAGGATATAGGAAGCAAGATCTGGCAATCTACTTACAAAAGATCACAGCCATTGAAAACCCTATGAAGCACAGCTGTACTCTGAAACACATGGAGTCTCCATGAATTGCAATCTACTTGATGGCAAATGGTTTGGTTTTGGTTTAAATGAGGAAATCAAAACTACATAATAAATGTCGTGCCCAAATTCAAAAGGTTAGTAAGTAGTAGAGCCAACAATAGGATTCAGGTCTTCTGACCTCCGCTTTTATTGTATTTCCATAAATTTCAAAATCTTAAATTGGCGAAGTCTTACATAATTAAATAAGCATACAGTTATAATTTTCATTAGAAGCTCATCACTGCAAAATAATGTCAAATTTATTATTTAACTAATAACGTCAAAAATCTGCAGGTTTTAAAAAATTAGAATCGAATATTTGATGATTCACTTCAAGGTTTACTACTAAAACTGGAATACAGACATCTGCTGTCCTTGGATAGGAATGCAGTTTTCAATTCCATCTGTCCACACCCAGTGAGTGAAAAAGATCAGATTTTCCAAAAGCATGAAATCAGTAATTCTTCACTGACTTGAGTTCTGACCAGTGCTGACAGATACATAAAACTAGACTGAACTTTTAATAACAGTGTACAATACATTTTGTTAAAATAATAATTCAGAATAACAATATCCCCCTGTACATTTTTGGTATATATAAACATGGCAATGCTGATTAGAATTCATCAATAAAACCAAAATTATAATTTTATAAAGATATAGATGCAAAGACAGCACCTGGAGATACACAGGGAGCTAGATGAGGATATATTTGTATAGCCACATAAAACCACAAATCTTAGTTGTTCTATCATATTAGTTTCCATTTGTTGTAGCTGTAAAACATCAAAGTCCTGATGTCCCTATATATTGCATTTAGCAGTAATGTAACGGACTACGTGAAGAAATCAAAGTGAGAGTTTCTAAGTAGTTTCCTGGCAATTGAGACAGCAGGCTCTTTCATCTGCTCTGTAACTGTGGCAGTGCATTGATTTAAACTCCTTCTGAGATCTCAAATGCTTTTATACTCTGAGGTCTCTCAAGCAGCTTTTTTTTTTTTTCAAAGTGATAAAATTCTAGCATTCAGCAGAATGCCATCTTGTTTCCCTCTAAAGGAGAGGGCTTATTTCAGCTTTGCTACTAAACTGCACAAGATCACTAAGTAAAGCAGCTGTCCAAACGCCATCTTATTAAGAAATCTACTCTGAGTTCAGTTTTCTCTGTTCTGACCATGGCAAATTGGACTGGAAGGGGAGTGGGGAGAAGCAACAAATAGCCCCACAGACGTTGTTTTTCAAAGGTTCAGCTTAAAAAAAAAAAAAAAAGCCCAATGGATAAGCAGTTCTGCTTACTAATTTTTTTCAAAGTTGTCTTTGACATGCTTTTCATGATAAATCCTAAAGGTACAGGAGTACAGTAGCTTCTTTTATTTTCTATATATTTCATTGTCAATCACATTACTTATCCTCTTATCTAGCCTTTTAAATTATTTTCTGATAAATTCTAAGTACATCATAAATACCCCCATTTTCTTCCCAATCAAGAAAGAATTTTACAGAGCCTGAAAGGCTACTTTTCAATGTCAATCTGTGGTCACTGTCCGTATGAATAATTTCTTAACCCAAGTTCAGCTAAAGACATACTGGAAAGAATCAAGAGTTTTTAGGGCGTTCTCCACAGTGATTCAGACCACACTCTACCGACCAGAATACAATAATCGGTTCTTCAAGCAGTTTCTCAATGGTAACACAGATGACGGGCCACCCATTGACTACTATTTGGAAGAGCACTTTGGGACAGATCTTCTATGTTGCTCTCTGTTGATGACACAAGTTGACTGAGGACAGTGAGGGCTAATTGGTCAAAGGGATGTGCCTGGCAGGTGAGAGTGCCCTTGCCTCCTTTCTTGCATTTGTCCTTTACAAAATGAACTCCAACTTGATTCAGATCTCAATAATGACCTGAACCAAGAAATAGTAATAAAAAGAGCCATACAGAGACACAGCACCTTTGCCTGCCTTTTATGCAAAGGCTAGAGATAAAATACATGAGCCAGGCACAACATGTGGGGCTAAAGAATGTTGATAGCCATCCTTCCTCTTCAAAGACTGGGCTGCTGATGGTCCTGCTGCTCCACAGACATAAATAGAAGACTAAAAAGACTGAGGCAAGACCTGGAGTCCTCTACACACCAGGCTCCTGTGCAGCCCATTCTTTGGTTAGAGTGTATGGCTGCAGCGTGTGGGAGCTCAGCCACTTTGCTTCAGAGGCAGTAGGATTTTTCTACTGAAATAGATCCTCACTATACTGGGTTATTTTGAGTGCCTTCCAACCTGACGTGCTCATCTTCTGGCACTATGTCAGACAATGTTCCGCTGCTATTCATAAGGTTTTCACTGGCCAATTTTTTTCAGAAGTAGACTGTCAGCTTCTTCTTCCAGCTCTATTTAGTTTAGAAGCTCCACTGAAATCTGTCCACCGTAGGTGACCCTGCTGGTATTTGAAACACCAGTGGCATAGCTTCTAGCATCATAGCAACATGCAAGCCACCACAGTAAGATAAACTGACAGACGAGCAAAACAAGCGGATACTGTGTGGTTCAAAATCAGGACAGGGTGTGCGTTTCAGGGTTGTATCCTTTCACCATACTTATTCAGTCTGTATGCTGCGAAAATTATTCAAGAAGCTGGACTATATAAAACAGAATGTGGCATCAGGATTGAAGGAAGACTCATTAACAACCTGTAACATGCAGACGACACAACCTTCCTTGCTGAAAGCAAAGAGGACTTGAAGCACTTGCTGATGAAGATGACAGACCACAGTCTTCAGTATGGATTACACCCCAATATAAAGAAAACAAAAATCTTCACAACTGGACTAATAAAAAACATCACGATAAACAGAAAAGACTGAAGCTGTCAAGGATTTCATTTTACTTGGAACCACAATCAATGCCCATGGAAGCAGCAGTCAAGAAATCAAAGGACATATTGCATTGGGCAAATCTACTGCAAAAGACCTCTTTAAAGTGTTAAAAAGCAAAGATGTCATTTTGAGGACTAAGGTGTCCCTGACCCAAGCCATGATGTTTTCAATTGCTTCATAGGCATGCAAAAGCAGGACAATGAATAAGGAAGACTGAAGAAGAATTAATACCTTTGAAACATGATGTTGGTGAAGAATATTGAATATACCATGGACTGCCAGAAGAAGGAACAAGTCTGTTTTGGAAGAAGTACAGCCGAAGTGCTCCTTGGAAGCAAGGATGGCAAGACTTCGTCTCACTTACTTTGGACATGTTATCAGGAAGGACCAGTCCCTGGAGTAGGACATCATGCTTGGTAAGGTAGAGGGCCAGCGAAAAAGAGGAAGACCCTCGATGAGATGGATTGACACAGTGGCTACAACAATGGGCTCAAACAGCAATGATTATGAGTATGGAGCAGGACGGGGCAGTGTTTCCTTCTGTTCTACATGGGGTCACTATGAGTCAAGACCGACTCAACGGCACCTAACAACAACAATCCTAGGCTATTGCTCTGGTGCAGCATCAGTTATCACAGTAATTTTCAATAACTTTGCAGTAACACAGGTGGTAGTGCAAGGGCTTGCACGTAGTACTGTGCGTGCTCAGCACATCCCATAATAAGATTGGGGCAAAAAACGAAAACTAAATATCCAAACAATAGCTGTTAGATGACTAAAATTCATAATTTTAGGCAATTTCTCTTTTTCAATGGAGTCAACACAGCTGGGAAAACTTGATGTATCATATCATTTACTAAAATACCACATGGGGTTTGGATCACAGAAGGAGAAGAAGTCATAACGCCTGGAGAGGAGAAGTCTATTGGGCAAGTTAACCCATGGGGATTTTTTTTCTAGGCCTTGAAAATGGATTAGGAATGTGGGCATTAAGATCACAAGTTGGCATTCAACATTCCGAGAAACAGGACAATTTACTTACACGGAGAAAAATGTTGATATAAAAATAATGTCTTAACTCTTAACGCACTCACAATTCAGTAGTTGGTTTATTATTGATAAAACACAAATTTGTCAGAGTAGCATATGCCTGTATCAGTAAGTCAACCACCTTGATTAAACTACCAACATATTCTGGGGTACATAAATTAGACAAAATTCAGTTGATTAGGAAAAAATGATCTATTTAAGAGTTAAGCGCTATATAGAGAAAAAAAGAAGATTTACCAAAGTACAAGTTAATATATTGTAAGCACAGTGCATACTTATGGAGTGCTAAAGAAACAGAGCACTAGAGTATTTTAAAAAAGAAGCTTTTAGAAAATTTTAAAGGCCTATTCTTAATTCCTTCACTACACAAGCAGAAGATTTGAGGCTTACAAAGTTTGTGATTTTGTGGATAAGCAAGGGAAAAAAATTGTATGCTAGCTTTTTGTCTTTGCTTAGTTTCGTTTTTAATTAATGAAAGCCAAGAACTTAAAACACTTGGCCTTCACCCTCCAAAAACGGATCTGCTGGAACATGATTCTAGACGAACGAATGCCATGACCAAGGAAGTAGTTTTATTGGTGTATTTCTCACCAAAAGAGCACAGATCTTACGATTTATGAATATGGAAATTAACCTGAAGAAAAATTACAGACACCAGTAAAGGTTCTAGACTGAGGGTTTTAGGAGTATGCTTAGAGGTGACCATATAATTTATCATCCAAACTATGACATTTTTGAGAATGAACAAGGAAAATATTAATGTAAACATCAGGACAATAATAAACTGGGATTATCCTAGGCAAACTAGGATCTCTGATTTCTCTGTTTAGAAGTTATTTTCTATCTTTGTATCAGAGGGAGAGTTTCACTTTTCTAAAATTCTCTGTCACTTTTGGTTTGGTTTAACATTCTGGGCTTTCAGGTACTTATGCAGTACATTAACACTGGATGGAGTTCAAAGGGCCTTTATTGCTTAAGTGGAGATTTGGAATCTCAAAGACTTAACATGATTCGGGTAACTGTCTTGGCCTTCAAAGGGTCTTTTAGCTACAAAAAATTCAAGGGCAAGAGGAAGAGTAGAGGATGGCCCAAAATCCAAATCCTGTGAGCTGGCTTTTAAAACAACCCTTAAGGGTGGAAAAGTTTGGTGTACTTGACATACTTAACAGTCTCTTATTTTCTAGCCATCTCTTCTTCACCCAAATTCCTCTATACTTACTGCCCTTTGACATTTACTAAGTGATTATTAGGTTCTAAACACTGAGCTAAATATGTTCACATGTAGTATCACATTTAATCCTTACAATAATGCCATGAGGTGATATTATTTGCTTCCTGTAGCAGATGGCTAAACAGAAGGTTAGAGATTAAAGATCTTGCCTAAGATCATACAGTTAATAAATGGCAGAGCAAGGATTCAAATCTTGGGTCAATTTGTCCCCAGGATCCTTTCTTGTGACCACTTCGCAGTCCTGCTTTCCTTTTATTAACCACTACAAAGGTGAAAAAGGGGTAAGAATGCAGATAGATAGATAGACAGACAGACAGATAGATAATCATAAAGTTTTTGCCAGGGTTATATCAAATAAGAAGACATATATCTAGTTAAGTGCCTAAAATTCATGCATAAAAACAAAATAAACCCGTTGCCATTGAGTCAATTCTGACTCATAGGGAACCTACAGAACAGAGTAGAACTGCCCCATAGGGTTTCCAAGGAGCAGCTGGTGGATTTGAACTGCTGACCTTTTGATTAGTAGCCAAGCTCTTAAGTACTGTACCCCCAGGGCTCCAAATACATGTATGGTAGGTATTATTATTTCAATCACATTCACCAGCTTTCAGAGAAAGTAAAAAGGGCAGGGTCTAAATCTGTTTTTCTTACTACTGCACACTCAGTGCTTAGCCATAAAGATCTGTGTCTGGCATATGATTTGCTCAATGAATGAATGAATGAACCAAGATAAAGATACTAAAGATAGCAGTACCATTCAATGATACTATACAAGCGCAAATCTCTCTCACTCCCTGTCAAGAATGCATTTTTCTCTCCCTCTAATTATACAAATTGATCATAATTCAGAACTCACACCAACCCACAATAGAATACTTTCTCTCAACTTTTACTGCATTTAGAGTCTACATCATTCATTACACCATTTAAACATTAATTACTTTGCATTATTACTTAAGTATTCGGGTATACCAACATCTCTCCAGGATGCAACAAAAGAGCTCCACTTCTTCAGCATCCTTCTTGGTACTCAAAGTACCATTTGTCACAGCCAAACAGGACAGAGCCTGTATACGAATTATTGCTTATCTAGTGTTCCCAGCCTGAAAACCTGAATCTTGACAGCAGTTGTTACTTGATCACCTCTTTTTTGGCAGCCCCCTTTAATAATAACCGAAGGCATGTATAATTCAGAATTATATAAAGATATAATTTAATAGTGATTGAACTTGCAGTATCAAGTCAAATATGTGCAATGTTCCCAACTATTAATTTTCACATAGACATGTATATACGCTAAAGTATTCATATATAGCAATCAATATTCTAACTACAATAAAGGACAGATAGATTTCACACAGGAGAAGGTAAGGGAAATGTCTCTATTCTGATTTGCGTCTGGATTCTTTTGTTTAATTTTTTGAATTCTGTATCCCGCACATATCCAGGTCAGTGCTGTTGACTCCTTGTATCAGGACCAGTATTTTAATTTTAAAGAATTCGTTCTCTTCCAATTACACCAAATTCATTCTTCAAGGATCAGAACTTCATCAACTGACTCTAAATCTTTCTAGGTAAATGATAATATTTACTCCTAAATAGATCGGTGCAAATATTGACATTTAAAATGATTTGTTCTCCTCTAGTACATGTCCTGCAAAACTGCTGCATCCGTCCAGTAAAGACCTTCTCTCTCTTTCCTGGGAATACAACCAGGAGTGTTTAATAGATTATTTTGGATTTTGACCTAAAGAAAGCAATTTTTACTCTCGTCATTTCTTCAAAAATCTTTATTATTCAAAAATTACCCATTCATGTATTTATTCTTTCTTTCAACAAATACTAATTTATGCACAAATCCTCTGATTTCTTTGCATATTCTATTATCTACAAAACTCTGACTGCAGCAGCCTGGGGTTAGGCTGTTTATTATTTATCTATCAGAAGGAACCTTCAACATAGAACTGTTGTGAGGACCAAATGAGGTAACAATGACAAAGTATTACTTTCCAGGAAGGCTTTCTTGGTACACATGTGACACACATTGGGTTGGATTCAGAGGTAAGAATAACTATTCAGGTTCTGGATTTGGTATCTTAAAATTTATATGGGCATAGGTGCAACTAGCGCCTTTTGAGGTTCCCCTCCCCTACATGGAATAATTTCTACTGGTTTTAAAAGATAAATTACTGTATTTAGTTTAAGGATTAAAATTATCACACTTATGTTGTAAACAATTACCTTAATCACACACAAAAGAACATACAAGATAGAATTTTGAGACCAGGAAATGACTGAGTTTCAACTGTCATGCTTTAAAAGCATAAACTATCATTACCATCCCCTACCCCAAATCATATACTGAAAAACCAGTTGCCCACTGAGTCGATTCCGACTCATAGGGACCCTATAGGACACAGCAGAACTGCCCCAAAGGGTTTCCAAGGAGCGGCTGGGAGATTTGAAATGCCTACCTTTTGGTTAGCAGCCAAGGTCTTAACTACTGTGCCACCAGTGCTCCAAATCATATATTATAGACTTTAAATCAATTATTGAATAATATATAGTAGGTTAAAGAAAAGATAAGTGCAGGTAAGTTAGAGTTTAGGTGTTTAACATTTTAGTCTTATCAATAAAACATCACACTTTAAAATGTCACACACCCACTTAAAAATGTTGCTTATATTCTAAAGCCTTTATAACGAACCTCACTTAATTGTATAATGGTCTAACATGCAATTGAACTGGCTTAAAAAAAAAAAAAAAAAAAAAAACCTCACTCTAGATTACTCACATTTATTCTGTGTGTTTTAGAAAGGCCAGGCCTTATGAACATGAAAGACATTAATTTAGCTGTGTAAGACCAGGCACGTGCAGTGCTGGTGTACTAGGTCATACTGAAGTTACCAGGGATTAAGTGAATTTTTAGCTGGCATCACTGTTTTCAGGCCCAATGATGAGTCATGGAACTTTTCTCTCATCCCAGATACAATACTGCATCTGGTGCCATCAGGATGGAGTTAATATCCACAGATGTAGTGATTGATTTAGTGAGATGATAATGAGATTATGGCTCATGCCCTTAAAGCATGACAATTGAAATCCTATCATTTTCCACATGAGGAAATATGCTAAATATGATAATATCTGACATGTCTATCACTGTGGGATAAAGCCAGTTATCTGAAACAGAGGTCTGATATTTTGATCCTTAGACATATTATCTTCCTTTGTCTTACAAATACAGCATAATTGATTTGGAGATAATAAAGTTTTATATTTGCTTGCCCAAACTCTTAATTCCAAGAAGTTTTTGGGTCTTTCCGGTTCTGATTTGTCACCTTAAACGAAAGGACTCACCAACAATCATTGTTCCTTTACTTCTGACTATGTAAGTGGAGGAGCCCTGGTGGCACAGTGGTTAAGCACTCAGCTGCTAACTGAAAGGTCAGTGGTTTGAATCCACCAGCTGCTCTGCGGGAGAAAGATGTGGCAGTCTGCTTCCCTATGGGGAAGTCTCAGAAACCCTATGGGGCAGTTCTACCCTGTTCTATAGGGTCACTATGGGTAGGAAGTGACATGATGGCAGTGCATTTTTATGTAAGGAGGAAGGTCCCTGGGTGGTGTAAATGGTTAAGTGTTCTACTACTAGCCAAAAGGTTGGTCGTTCGAACCCACCCGGAGGTGCCTCAGAAGACAGAACCAGTGAGTGATCTGCTTCCAAAAGGTCACAGCCTTGAAGAACCTATGGAGTAGTTTTACGCTGCACAAATGGGGCCACCATGAGTTAGAACTGACTCAATGACAACTAAAAACAACAATGTAAGCAGGGGCAGGGAATAGGGGGGTAAGAGAGGTATTTAACTAGGGTCATTTATATTTCAAGCCAAGGAAATCTTGTTTGAAAGTTTTCAAAAAACCTATCTGTCACAAAAGCATTAAACGTGGGAGAAACCCACCCCAATTTATCACAACAGAAAAACAATGCTTCCTGAATATCAGAAGAAGAAGAGTTTGGAAAATGTTTTTAAGTCTCATAAGTTTAGAAATATTTTTCCATTCGAAGCAAATGTTTGCTAGCTCTTTTATTTATTTAAAAATACTTTGCCCTAACTTTCTGCCTATAATTCTCATCTCCATGTTTTCACATGGCTAGGTGAATCTTCTCATTCAGATCTTTAGTTTAAACGTCACCACCTCTCCAGAGAGAATTTCCCTAACCAGACAATTCAAAGTAGCCTCCCAGTCACTATTGGCTTGCCTTATTTAAATTTTCTTCATAGCATTTATTACTTTTTGGCATTTTTCTTATATGTTTGTTTCTTATTACTGTGCCTGTACCATCACAAGTCAGTAAGTATTTGTTGGATGAATGGAAATTGTGATCACTGCATAATATTGTTTGATAACATGAACCCCATGACGGAAAGTTCTCAACAGATGTTCATTATTGATACCTTCAAAACCAATCTCTCCCCAATCTACTTAACTTTTTCTAAATAATCTATAGTATTAAAATTTCAAAAAAAAAAAAGCATAAGCATTTATACCAAGTATGATTAGTGCGTATTTGTAAGAAACTATTCTAGCTTTAATACTTTAATACATGGAACACATTTGAGAAATCTAGGTATGCCTCTATGAAGGATGCTTTAATAAGGCAGACTTATTTGAATGTGCATATTCATAAATGTGGCACACATCATTTGTGTAAAAATGTTTTGGGCTATTAGGAACAATGATGTTATGACCATCTGTGTACAAGTCTGTCTAGATATATGTTTGTCTTTCTCTTGGACAGATACCTAGGACTGAGATTTATGTTTAAGTTTTTAAGATACTACAAAATTGCTTTCCAAAGTGATCATAGTATTTTACATTCCAACAAGCAATGTACAAGGGTTCCAGTTTCTCCACATCCTCACCTATACTTATTACTGTCTGTATTTTTGATAATAGCCATGCTAGTGGACAGAAATGTCAATATAGAATAGTGGTTAATATCAGGCTCTGGGGCCAAATTGTCTGAGTTCAGACTTGTATTACCATACAAGTTGTCTTACTATTACTATTAGTAAGACAATCTGTATGGTAATAAGGTATCTGTCACATATACCTACATAGATAGATAGACAGATAGATATGCTTACAAAATCATCTTGCACGTAGTAAGTTCTATATAAGGGTTATCCATTATTATTGTCATTTTATTATTATTTGTAAAGCAGTAATGCACTTAGGCTGGTTGTGGATTATAGTTAGACTTTGGGAAGTAGTTTAAATTCTTTTAACTACCAGTTCCTTATTGGAACTGATATTGGCCTAAGATATTATTAGATACTGGTATTAGAATGCCAAGTGCTATGAAATCAAATTACAGATCACATATGACAATTAAAATGGGTAAGATTTTCAAATGGCCAGATTGACCTACCAGGCAACTTCAGTTAAAAATGGAACTTAGACCAACTGATTAGAACAGTGGTACAGATTATTCGTGAAATAGACCTATTCATGGAGGTAAAAACCTGGTATAGATAAGTTGCTTTCCTTTATAAAGTTGTATTCAGTTCTCAATTGCTTGACCATAAAGACTTTCTTCCCCTCTTTCCCCTACTCAATCCGTTTTTTCCTTCCTGCCCTTTATCCTCTGCTTGAAGACTGGAATAATTAATGGATCATTGGTGTTTCTGATCAAGGAATGAATGGAGGAATGGCTAAGGAAGGAACGGAGGAATGATCAAGTCCCGACAATGATCATTTTAGATACTAAAGAGGTACCAGTCCCATCTGGTGTCAGTCCTACTTCTGATTAATAACTAGAAGATGTTTTACATGCATGTTAGTTTTTAAAGCACATTGCTGATAGCATTTCGGAGTGCTTTCCCTAGGGTTCCGGCTGTAAGCAGGAATCACTTCATGCTTAGGTCACTTCTGTGCTAATTTCTCCAGGTTTCAGTCAGTCTTTGGGTACCTCTTTAATTCCCTTACCAATTTTCTTGAAAGTGCCCAACTTCTTAGTCTTGTGTGTCTTGTTCTGGGAGAGAGTTGATCTAGGTTATAGAATGGTAAAAATATTGTTATAAAATTACATGCTATTTTAACTTATCTATGTTACTGCCCATAGTTATAAGCAAAGATAACAAGGATAAGATGAATACATTATTCAACTGTTTACGGGCTGTCAAGGTTTTCTCCATTTCTGTGCTTTTATGAAAATTGAACAGATGCACACTGTGTAGTTTTAGAAAGAAGTAGGGCTAATGGATAAAAGATACAGGGAGATAGTTTTTTCACAATATGAGGCAGACTTTTCTTATAGTTTTAAATGGCTAACTTGTATGGCAATAAGCTATCCGTCACTATTGAATATTCAAGAAGGTCATGATAACCAGAGGTTTAAAAAAGATTGGTATACTGGAAGAAGTGCCACATGGGGCCATGCCCTAGGGTGTAAAAGCGGGATTTCCCAGAGTGATAAAACCCAGAAGGATGGGACGTTAACTCCTTGGAAAGGTGAACTTCAACCAATGGGAGAGAGAAGGCAGAGGGAATAGCAGATAAATTTCCTCCTTATTTTCCCTGTGACGGACTGTCCCAAGGCACTGTTTTCTATCTAGGCTATCTGGTGATGTCCCACATGGCCAATTGGCTGTCTGTGTTTCTCTGCAGCTTATGAAGCAGTGGCCAACGCAGTAATGCATTCCCTTGTATATAAATCCGATCTTTCTCTGTCTCATTTCAGTGCTCTTTCATCTTGCTACCCTAGATTTCACCTCCCAGTAAAACATTAGCATTTGGCCCCCTTCTCAGGCTCTGTTTTCTACCAACCTGAGCTAAGATACGTGCTAATCCAAAAGTATAATAGAGGACTGTGCATTTCGTTTTAAAATTATCTTTCCGTGCATAATATTACCAGCAGAGGAGATAATGATGATAACTATAATTAATATCTAACACCTGTGGGGCATTTACTTGGTTCCAGGTACTGTTGTTCCATGTGATAATTCCTTTACTCCTCACAACAATCCTATGAGGTAGGTATTACTGTTATCCTCATATGTAAGAATGCTGAAGTACAAAAAGTTCACCTAGCAAATAAGCCCAAGTTCACACAGTTATTGAGTGGCAGAGCTAGGATTTGAACTCACGCAATCTGATGCATTTTCATAGGTATTGAAGCATCCATCAGGAAGGTGGCATCCTGTGAAACTTCCTGTCACTATTCAGAAATTCTGAGTGTGGCTAACTCAGTGGAAAAGGCAGTCTGGGTCTCTGCCACACTGTTACAGATTAGAGTATGGTCTATGGTCTCAAGAGAGCTGAGGCCCAATGTGTTTCAAGAATGTGTGGTTGCAGGGGCATCAGACTCTGTATCACTGAGTCTACTCATCTTGCATGCTCAAAAGGAACCATCCTCAAAACGTACACTTAGCTGAAGGAGAATCTCTCACTTCATTGCTAGTAGTACAGGTTTTTAGAACGGTCTATTTCATTTTAGGACTAATTCTGGGCATTTGTAGTTCCATTTTGAATCATTTTTTTACCCACCATCATACAGCACACAAACATATTATATCCATCCTGTACACAAACATACATACCCATGGCTCATTATGCTCTATTTTGTGACTACTTGGGGCTTAAAAAAAGGTTCCCAATTTGTGTGGTGGAAGACAGTTATGACTGAAAGTGACCTATACTTTCCTTGTGCCTTTCTGTTGCCCTATTTAAAATAATGACTACAGAATCTCTTTCAACAAAAGGTCATTTGTGTCAATGGACAGAACACAGAGGATCAGATCACCTGCGGTAATTGCAAATTAATGCTCTCCTGGTAATGCATTAACTACACACTATTGATCTACAATTGAATAATAGCGGCTACTGAGAAGTGGCTTTACTTTCCTGTTTTTTTGTGCTTTTATTGCTTTTTCCATAATGCATTTTTCTTTCAACTGGAATTTTCTTCTAATTGTCTCCATTTTTAATTTCCCACAGTGAGATGACTTCTAACTTGTAATTAGAATCTGTAAAAATTAATGTCTCTGTCTCAAAAGCCTTTTAGAAATCTACTGAACTATAACTTTGATGCCATAAATGACACATGTGATGTACAGATACATATTTCTAGAGAGCCAAGCTTTTGAATAATTTTCTTAAACTTAGATAAAACAGAAATACATTTGGTCCTCTATCTGAAATTTCAATTTGTTGAATAGTAATAAACATTCAAAAGTTTTGCTTAAAAGCATTTTACTTAGAGCAGTGATAATGTGATTTTTTTCCCCTAGAACAAACTTTTAATATGTAAGTAAACAGTTTATGTCAGAATTTTTTTTTAAAGTGTAAGTATGAGAAGATAGAAAAATTCAGTAAATACTCATGTATTTCTGCAAAGAATACTTCAAAAAAAAAAAAAAAACCCAAATTTTCTCATGTTTTTGTCAAATGTTAATTGTTAATAATTCTCCTATCTGGTGGGACTGATCATAAACTTGTATTTCATTGTTGAACTTGATCATGCTCCTGTTCTAGACAGAGGTCTCTGACCTGTGCTTAGTTTTTGAACTGTTAGGAGTCACCTGAACTGAAGATATATTCACACAGCAATTTCCTTCGAAACTTTTCATAAACCTAGACTTACACTGATTTTCCAAAGTTCTAAGTGGGAGGAATGGGTGTGACATCTAATAAAAGTCTTTAAAAGGGGTTTTCAGGCACATAACTTTGCTATCTTGCTGTTATTTCTTTAATAATCATCATTTGCAACAGGAGTCACAATTAATCTGCAAAAATAAATGGGTGCCCAAATTTTTTGCTAATTCTTTATTCTTAAGTAAATCATTATCATCTGTACCAAGAAAACCTTTAAGAGATGTCAACTGCATGACTAAAATTACATAATCCTGGTATCTTTTCTTCTAGGAGTGCATAATTAGAGAAAGATACAAGCAGCATTGAAGTTATTTTACAACTAGTTTTAGAGCTGGACCAGGATTCTAGAGGTCCCCATGTGCCAGGCATTGATGGACGGTGGGAAGGTTGGTGGGACCATGTGGCTGAAGCAGCAGGAAGACACCATGAGGACTGGGACTATGAAATGTGATAGACCTTGTAATATGTTAGATACCCTACCACCCATCTGTCACTTTGTCATACGGTGGAGGCTTGTGTGTTACTATGATGTTGGAAGCTATGCTACCAGTATTTCAAATACCTATAAGGTCACCGATGGTGGACAGGTTTCAGTGAAGCTTCCAGACTAAGACAGACTAGAAAGAAAAGTCTGGCGATCCGCTTCCAAAAATTAAGCCAATGAAAACCTCGTGGATCACAATAGATCATTGTTTGACTCACTTGGACACATCATCAGGAGGGATCAAATGCTAGAGAAGGACATCATGTTTGGTGAAGCAGAGGGTCGATGAGATTTACTGGCACAATAGCTGCAACAATGAACATACCAGTGACCATGAGAATGACCCATGACTGGGTAACATTTCATTCTGTTGTATACAAAGTTGCCATAAGTTGGAGCTATCTATGCCATCTATTTATCTGTCTGTTTGTCTGTCTTCTATCTATGTATCTGTCATTTCTCCCTTATACAACCCAATAAGATAAGCACTATAACTTACATTTTATAGGTGAATAAACCCAGGTTTACAGAGGCCAAATAATTACTCAAAATTTATGCGGGCAGTAAATGGTAAGGCCAGGTGTTGAGCAAAGGACTGGGAACTTGAAAGCTCCTTCTCCTAACTACCATACTATACATGGATGGGCAAAAAAAACCACATCTGGATACATAATTATATTACACAGACGTAAGAACACTGCCAAGGGTACTCAAGACTAGAATAAACTGAGATATTTGAAAAAAATGCTAGATACCAACAACAGGGTTTCTTAAATAAATGCATTAGTAATAAAATCAAGAAACTAGAGAAGATTGGTTTGCAAAGATTAAAAAATATATATATATGTATATATTAGGCAGTGATGTCGAGGTTTCAATTTTACCTCAGTTTTTCAGTCTAAAGAGTTATCCTCAGACCGGAAAGGACAGAATAAATATTATTCGTAAGAATTTGAAACTAGAGATAGGCATGGAGTTAGGAGCACCTAGATGGTTTAAATTCTAAAGAAAAACAGAAGCTATCACTGGGTGCCCAATGAATTCAGTAAAATTAAAAACTGAAAAAAAAAAATTTATTTTAATTTTTTATGGTATTTATGCATCTACCTGCTTTTCTATCCTTAAAAAGTATCAGAAAAAAAAAAAAAAAAAAAAAAACCAGTTCTTTGTACATTTTATTAGTACCACACTGCATTTTTGGTCATGTTTCGGGAGATAGAATGTGGTATCTTACAGTGACTAGACATCTCAAGTTAGTTATGACAGTTCCAATTTTTGACAAACGGGTGAGCAAATAGAAAATAAAATGTATTACAAGTAGGTTCTGATATGGGGTCAGAACGTTAACTATGAATAAACTATCGAATACTGTAGGTTGTTTTGTTAATTACTATACACACATATTTAGCTATTTATAATCTGCTAAAGGTTCTTTTATTTTAATTGCTTTATGAGTAACTATATCACTAGTAAGAAATAACACCTGCCTTTATAAAGCAGTGCTCAGATACATTTATTGGTTCAGAGTCCTGGACATTCTATAGTCCAGCCATGGTCCCAGGGTGTCCTCCTTCCTCCTCTTCTTCTCCTCTTTACTTCAGCCTTTAGGCATATCATGGGTCATGATCAGAAGGTGAATAAACAAATCCATACATTTTCTAACCTTGGAAGATTGTACGAAATAAGGCCTTTACAAATGCACTCCATACACAATAAGCTAGGAAGAAAATCAAGGTCCCTGGATGGCACACACACAAATGGTCTGCATTCAGCTACTCACTGAAAGGTGGGTGGTTTGAATCTACCTAGTGGTGCTGTGAAAGAAAGTCCTGGCAATCTACTTCCGTAAGATTACAGCTATTGAAAATCTAACAGAGCACAGTTCTACTCTGAAACGTGCGAGTTTGGGTATTTTTTGTTTTTCTCTCTCTAATTTTTTCTTTTTTTTGGTTTAAGAAAGCAACAGTAAAATCATAATGTACCACAACTAAAGTGATGACTGGATCTTTCTGAGGAAATTACAAACTCTGGATTTTCAAAATCCAGAAAATTTGTTAAAAAATGCTTACCGATATACTCAAAGCTTTGTAAGAGTCAAAAGAATTAACAAATAGAAAAAGCTTTGAAAAAAAAAATCATTAATATTCTTTACAATATATTTGCTATGGCCTAGTACTTTCTAAATCTCTATGGCATCTGGGTTCTGAACCCTAACTTTGTATCTTACAGAGTCTATAAAATATTGTAGTGAATTTTTAAACATATATCAAATTACATACCTTCAAATGAATGTGACATTTTCAAACTAATCCACTTGGAATATGTTAGCAATGCTCAGAATAACTCTGTAACACCACTTTATGAGTTGTTTGTTAAAGTCAGTTTATAAACTACAGAAAAACAGACTCATGACTTTGTGTATATAATTCAGTTCAACAACCAACTTTGTTAACTCAACTTGACTCTCTTTAACTTTGTTTAGAGGAAATCAAATCCATTCTCAAAGTATGAAGCATAGTTACTGACTGTCATGGATTGAATTATGTCCCCCCCACCCCCCCACCAAAATGTGTGCATCAGTTTGGCTGGGCCATGATTCCCAATATTGTGTGGTTGTTCTCCATTTTGTGATTGTAAATTTAAGTTAAAAAGGATTAGGGTGGGATGTTAACACCCTTACTAAGGTCACATCCCTGATCCAATGTAAAGGGAGTTTCCCTGGGGTTTGGCCTGCACCACCTTTTATCTTACAAGAGATAAAAGGGAAGGGAAGCAAGCAGAGAGTGGAGGACTTCATACCACTAAGAAATCAGTGCTTGGAGAAGACCTTGTCCTATGGATGGTCGGCGGGGTGGGGGGGTGGCGGTGTCCTTGCGAGGAGAAGCTCCTAGTATAGGAGAAGACTGATAAGAGAAAGAAAGCCCTCCCCTGGAGCTGATGCCCTGAATGTGGACTTTTAGCCTATTTTACTGTGAGAAAATAAATTTCTCTTTGTTAAAGCCATCCACTTGTGCTATTTCTGTTATAGCAGCACTAGATGACTAAGACACTGAAAGTGACTATTTCCAACAGTCATTCGGATGGGCAACTTGTGGTATGATTATCAGAAAATCAGTTACATCCAGTCACATCTCATTTCAAGTGATACTGATAATTTGGAAAGATTCAGAGGGAAGCCACAAAGAAAATGCAATGCTTAAAAAATAGTACATGAAATAAGAGTAAACAACGGGATCATGGAGCTTTGGTGGCCCAGTTGTTAAGAGCTCAGCTGCTCACCAAAAAGTCCTCAATTTGAATCCACCAGCCACTCCCTAGAAACACTGTGGGGCAGTCCTACTCTGTCCTATTGGGTCGCCATGAGTCAGAATCAACTGGACAGCAACTGGCTTTTTTTTTTCTTTTTTAAACAACTGTTTTTTATTTTTAACCTGAAGAATAAAAAGGTAAACAGAAGTTTAGCAGATTGGTAAAGCATGTGAAAACTCTTCGTTTGCCAAAGAGGTCTAACTGGTAGTTATTTATATATTTACACACAATGCCAAAAGGGACAGATAACATGAAGGATCAAGGTTAGGATCAAAAAAAAAGAAAAAATTAGCCAAATAAGTTTGTAAAAGGTCAGAAATTTCATGTAGCTATATCTGCAAACTTACCTTAGCTAACTCTTGGTTATTTTTTAACATAAAATAGTCACTGTGTGATGCTGATTATTTTTTTCTTACAGTAAAACTGTGTTTCAAAAAGATCAGATTTAATTTCAATTAATTTCCTTTGAATCTAGATGGTAATCCTTCTATCAAGTGAAGAGTGTGTAATCGTTTAAAGGCCTAGCAGGTTTCCCTTTAATTTCTTCTATTTGCTTACAACCAACACTTGTTACTCTGGAAACACGATGCTTTTCAAAAATTAAAACCTCTTGAAAATAACTTTCTATTAAAGTAATTTAAAATAATATAATAGTTGACACAGTAATTAAGAGTTTCATTGAATGAATACAGAGTGTATTTTTTCTTGTATGTTATTCTAAGAATATAGGGTTTTAATTTTTCAAAAATATATACTTACATATTCTTAAAAATGTAAAGGAAACATTAAAGCTAGGGAAAAAATAAATTGCATAGCAGAAAGAAAAAAAATGTCCATTTTAACTAGCTAGGTGAAACAGTTTTGATGCCATTTAAATTAATTCCAAATGGTATCAATTATTCTTCATATATTGTATTCTAGCTTTAAAGTGAATGACAATAGAAGGACAAATAAGAAATCATTGCATCGGTATTTTCCACCTATCCAACGAAAATTTAAGATATGGATGCAAAATTTTTATCACTTGAAGACACCTGTCAATAAAGCTGAAGCACTGGGGTCTCTATGCATTATGGCCAAAAGATAACGTCAGTAACCCATCGGCACTCATGTGGAAACTGTGTCACCGTGCAGCTTCAATTACTTCCTTTTCTTCTAGTTTTAATAAAATAACACATTGGATCATGTTTAAAAGTTCCATTTAGCTTGAACTAACTCCATCAGAGCAGCTTTGATTATTGTTAAGAATTGATTTGGTTATCCGAGTTCAGTGAGTGGCCATCATGTGACCATGACACCCCACTGCAGACGCCCACTATGCTCTCTCTTTCTGTCGCATTTCAGGATTTTCTATTAACTTCAGTGGTAAACCCATACAAAAGAAATGGAATAAAAAAACCACCCACACAATCTCTATGAAGGCACAGGTCATAATTGTACATGAATGAACTGATGGCTTCCTATAATTTCCAATGTCCTGAATCAAAACCCTTAAGAGATTGAATTGTAATGGCAATATCATTAAATTAAATTATAGAAACCTATAGTCATTCAGCAAAAAAAAAAAAAAAAAAAGAAAAAAAGGTGCTGTGGCACTTATATTCTCTATCTATATACAGTAGAGGAGGGTGAACATTTTGTGATGAAACCTATCACTAAAAGCGACTGAATCAGTATTTGAGTTTTGGTTGTAATAAAATCCTTCAATAGTTTCTTATTAACAGAAATTGTAGAAACCCACTGCCATTGAATCGAGTCCGACTCATAGTGACCCTGTTGGACAGAACAGAACTGCCCCACAGGGTTTCCAAGGCTGTAATCTGTATGGAAGCAGACTGCCACATCTTTCTTCCATGGAGCGGATGGTGAGTTCGAACCACTGACCCTTCGGTTAGCAGCTGAGCGCTTAACCACTGTGCCACCAGGGCTCCTAGAAATTCGTAGACTAGTATTTAAATCAGAGGAAGGGAATTTAAGACTCATTGAGAAATTTAGGTCTGGGGCTAACAACTAAAACTAAAAAAAAAGCCAGTGTTACTTATTATTATCCAGTTTATGAATAACTCATGAGGTCTACACTGGCAGCCAGTGCCAAATTTCTTTTCTTCAGAGTAGCACCCCCCACCCTTAAAGATTTTATGACCTTAAGAGTTCATCAAGAGTTTGGGAAAATAATTTAAAAAACAGGCTGAAAATTTTCATCTGTCCTTTTTACAGCTCTAACTGCCATATTCTAACTAATGAAAGCCTGTCAAATAAGATGAAAAATTAGGAATGCCAAAGACACTGAGGTTTACTTAGAAGTCAGTTGGGTTGAGTGACAGAGTCACAAGGGCAGTTATCCAAGAACACAAACCCATAATTGGTTTTGAACCTTATTTCTCGGCCAGAGTGTTGCATCTGGTTCAGTGGCAGTAAGCATTTTCACTCCAAAGTTGTACTAGTGAAATGATATAGAGTACCCAAATTACTCTCTGGCTAAATTCCTTATAGAGTACCCAAATTACTCTCTAGCTAAATTCCTTAGTTTTTATGTTCAACATTCAATGACGCATTTTTAAGGTAGGGTGATCGGATGTTTTACCACTGAAAAATGTTAACATCCCTTTCACAGCAAGTTATTGGATAAGGTAATGGAAATAAGCATTCTCACTGAGAAATGATATATTCCTAGAAATGGTAAGAAGGCTTCAAAAAGCAAATACTTTCCATTAAAATGCAACTTGATACCCTATGAAACAGTTTATAAACTGCAAGGTAGTTTAAGATATTTTGTGATTTTTATATTTAAGTTAAAATCTCAGTTAGCAAAAATTCAAGCAAGTGACACAATAATCTAGATTTTTCTTTAAAAATTTCCTGGATTCACCAGCTTTAATTTTTTATATAAATGTTACCTTTTTATGGAGACCTGTATTTTTACACAACGTTTATCTTCTTACATACAAGATATATTTAATTTTATTGTATACTACGTCTCCTCCTTCACTAGAATGTAAACTCTATGAAGTCATGGACTCCTGTCCATTTTATTCACACGAGTATATGAAATTCCTAAAACAGTGTTAGCATGTAGTAGATTGTCGATAAGAATGAATGGTTCTGTGATGCATATTTATTAACAAGGAAGGAAAGTTCTGCCAGACATACTTATCATAATTTGTTTAGCTTTTACATTTTTGGGATGTTAGTACTTTCTCTAAAGTCATATGACAATTTTTAAACATACAGAAACTCATGCGATATTTAATTTCTTTAAAATAGAAAACGACTGCTTTAAGTATAAATCCTTATTCCAGCAGTAAATTCACCTATATACATAGTTCATGTATGTGATGGGTAGTCTATCAAGAGTATCAGAAAAAAAAAATATATATATATGTATGTTGTTGCTATTGTTAGATGCCTACAAGTCGGTTCCAACTCACAGTGACCCTGTGTATAACAGAATGAAATGTTGCTCAGTCCCGTGCCATCCTCACAATAGTAGGTATGTTTGAGCCCATTATTGCTGCTGTTTTGTCAATCCATCTCATTAAGGGTCTTCCTCTTTTTTGCCGACCCTTTACTTTACCAAGTATGATGCCCTTCTCTAGGGATTAGTCCTGCCTGACAACATGTTTTAAGTAAGCAAGACCATTTTCATGTCCAGGAGCATTCTGGTTGTACTTCTTCCAAGACAGATTTGTTTATTCTTCTGGCAGTCCACGGTATATTCGATATTCTTCGCCAACACCATAATTCAAATGCATCAATTCTTTTTCGGTCTTCCTTTTTCATTGTCCAGCTTTCAATGCATATGAAGCAATTAACTACAGCTTGTGTCAATGCATCTCAGTCATCTAAAGTGACATCTTTGTGTGTGTATATAATATATATATATATATATATCACTATTTTTTATTTCTATATGCCAATGTATCAGTACCATCATCATACTGATATTTAAATGCATTTTATTTGTCTGATCATATGTCTTGTGAAAAATGGATTTTGTCAGTAGATACTTCACTTCAAGAAGTAATTAAAAGGTAGATTTGATAGTATTCCACTTCATCTTCAAGGGAAATATGATGGTATCAGAGAAGGGGATTGAGCTGGGCAATTAAAATTCAGTGAATATATGGCATCAGAGAAATAGGAGGGTGATGATGGAGGGGTTTAGGAGTTTGAGGTATACAAAAAAGATCTGAGTTAGTTGCTAAAGGGAATTTGATTAGGAATAAAACAAAGATGAATAAAAAGAGATGCTGACTAGCACCCAAGGCCCAGCTGAGGTTAAACACTGTGAATTTGGAGTAAATCCAGTTGGCTGAGTACTTGAATTTCTCTAATAATATTCAGCAGCCCTGAGTGTAGAAAATGAAAGGTTAGATTAACCCATGATTAGGGATTGGAGGAGGGTGAAATTCAGTTACAATGGAATAGGGATGGAAATATTATACATTCTCCACCCCATTCAAATACCAATCCAAAATTGTAACTTCAAGTGTTTTTCCACTCAGATCTGTCCTACATATAACTTAATACTGATCTTATTTCACATTTCAGCTAAAATTGGCTAAAAAATATTTTCTGGCTGAATAAAAGTCTGAGTCTAGCTAATGATAGAAATGATAAATGATCTATAATTTTCTACCAGTAAAAGCCTATGTATGGAGCTCTACATTTTTAACAATACTAGTTTGGGAACCAATATTCTATACAGGTGAAGTCTCTAGGTAGTCCTTTGGAAACCATTTTTTGTATCTTGTGAACCCCTTCATCCCCTCCTTACAATCTGGTAAAAGAATTGTAACTCAAGCACATTCGTATAACAAATTTATTCAATAAACGTTTAGTGTGTGTCTGCTACACACCAAACAGTCAATACATGGTGTGACCAATGGCTTATGATGGGTGCTGACAGGGAAAGATAAATTGAGCCAAACAGATTCTCTCTTGGAAATATGAGCCAAGAAACATTAAGCTAGCAAGGCATTTGCTGTTGAAGCTGGAGCTGAAAGGCCACAGTATGGAGTGGGTCCAAAGGCCATGACAGCCATGTGTTAAGCAGTAGTTCACAGGAGGCAAAATCAAAGAGTAAGCCATGTAGAAAGAAAGAGTGGACAAACCTACAGATTCTCTCACATGGCCTGTGAAATAGAGATGGAGAAGGTTTCTCCCCAGAGCTGTCCCATTGGTTCTTGCAGTTAAAAGTCCATGTTTCATCTATGTACACAGAACAATAGGCTTCATTTTCTTAAGATAGTCTGAGTGATTCTCTGCTTCTTGACCCAAGAGGAGCCTAAGCAGAAGCTGCAATTTGAGTAATGATTTCACCACACATTTTTATGTTATGAGTACATGGAGTACTCTGCATGTACTCATATACTATGATCCACCCAATGAGATATAACAGTTGAACTCAGAACATATAATATTTATTTTTCTGTGTCTTCATATTTTGTCTAGTCGTTGAAGCCTGACTCTAAAGAATAAGCCTGAACATCCAAGCTTTGAGTGGGTGGAAAAGACCTGACTTTTATTAATATTTCCATCTTACAGCCTCTGTGTGGCCTAGACAATGTGACCAGTCAGCAGAGTGTTGGCTTTATGGTTGTGAAACCCTAGGTCTGAGCTCTGCCTCTAGCACTAGTCATGTAACTTTGGCCATGCCTGCCACTGTCACCCTCTAAGCCTCAGCTGAGCATCTATAAAAAGGAAAAAACTATTTCACTCTAGGTAGGTTTTGGGGGATTAAAGGAAATACTGTATGTAGCAGCAGCTAGTATTGGCACCTGTAGACAGTCAACAATCTTCACTTCCATGTGTGGCTTGCCCAAGATCACATGTCTGGCAATGACCAGGAACCTGTACTGAAACCCACTCATAACCCATTTATATTCTCCAGTCCATGCATATCTATGTGTTCATGCACATAAATTCAGGTCATATTCACACCTGGACATCATTACCTTCCAGATTCTTTGTGAAGAAGCTGTCTGTTGGTTGCTTCCTTCCTGATGTTCCAAATTGCCTTCTTTTATCATTTTTGTTTTTGTTTTTTTTAATTCTTCTTAAGGAACTTCCTTAAGCCATTCTCTTAAGGAACAAATTTTCTTAGTTTTCCTTCAGCTGAGAATATCTTGATTTCCCCTTCATTCTTGAAGACTATATTCACCGGATATAGGATTCTGTGTAGACAGTTCTTTTCTTTCAGCACTTGAAGTATGTTGTTCCATTTCCTTCTGGACTCCATGGTTTCTGATGAGAAATCCATTGTCAATAGAATTGTTTGTTCCCTGTAGGTAAGATGTTGTGTTGCTCTTGCTGCTTTCAAAGTTTTTTCTTTGTCTTTAGTTTTCAGAAGTTTGACTATGATATGTTTTGGTGTGGGTTTCTGTGGATCTATTCTGTTTGGGTTTGCTCAGCGTCTTGAATCTGTAGGTTTATGTCTTTTGTAAGATTTGAAAAGTTTTGAGGCAAAAAGAAAACCCAGGAAAATCACTACCATATAGTTCCTTGGTCCTGTGGTTTTCAGCTGATCTGTCTTCTTTCCACCTTTCAGGGTCTTCTTATGATTGTTTTATACAAATAGGGATTTTAGTCGTACTTAGTGGGAGGCATAGAGAAAAATACATCTACTCCATCATCTTGGAAGCAGATCACTCCCATTAGAATTTTGATGCATATTATTTCATGAGAGGATGTTAACTCTGATTGTCAAATTGGCAATCTGCACACCACTTTCTTGCCAGAGAATATAAGTGATGCTAAACTTCCTGCTTTGCGAAAACTGTCAATGCCATGTAATGAGAAGTCATATTAATGGAGAATTACCTGCGAGTTAGCCCCGGTGGTGCAGTGGTTAAGCATTTGACTGCTAAGGTCAGCAGTTCAAACCCACCAGCCGCATCGTGGGACGAAGATGTGGTAGTCTGCTTTTATAAAGATTACAGCCTTAGAAACCCTATGAGGCAGTTCTAGTCTGTCCTATAGGGTCGCTATAAGTCAGAATTGATTCAATGGCACACAACAACAACAGCAGCCCAGTCATCATATTAAAAATTTAATTCCTGGATCAAGTGAGACCATCAAAGATCTGTATATGTGACCCCTCAAAGAAATGCTTATTCTAAAATGTGCTATAGCACTGTACTGGGTCCATGCTGAGGAACATGGTGAGAAACAAATTAGTTATTTAAAATTATTTACAAACAAATAAATTATTTAAAATTAAGTAGTTTGCAGGGATGCTCTTAATTAACTAATTTGCAGGGATGCTAGTAAGTGTGAAGTTCACTACTTTTCAAAGTATCCCTTTATGAAGACAATAGAAGGATTTCCCTCAGCTTTGTACCACAAGAAGCTGAACAACTGATTTATTTTTATATCTTGAAATTTGTGAAGCCAATGGCTTCCTTTGTGCTGGCTTCCAGGAAGCTCAGTCAAATTTGATAACCCCTCCAGTGTCTTGTGGCATACATTTTATGTACTGGCCTTACCCTGACTTTATTTTATTCTTAAATTGAGATTTTGTTTTTACCCAGATTTCTTCATGTTTTTATTTTTTATCCAGTAGCATAGTATACATTTTCATACCTCATCACATTTATTTTAGAAACAGATGGGTGAGTGAATACATCAAAAAGAGAGAGGTTTTGTAAGCCCTTGATAGGAAAAGAAATGGACCTTGGGTTTATCCTCTATTCAGGATGATGTTGTTGCTAGTTGTTATTGAGTCCATTCTGATTCATGGCAACCTCATATGTGCAGACTAGAACTGCTCCATAGAGTTTTCAAGGTTGTGGCCTTTCAGAAGTATATCACCAGGCCTGTCTTCTGAGATGCCTCTGGGTGGGTTTGAACCAACAACCTTTTGGTTAGTAGTTGAACGCTTAACTGTATGCACCACCCAGGGACTCCTTACTCATAATAGGAAGGTAATGAGTGCTACCATTTTGATCCCACACTGCCTCTTTCTTAGAGGCCCTATACGAGTATATTTTTTGTCACATAATTTACAGTATATTTTTAGACATAGCTTTTTAAAAGGGCAGACAAACACAAGTACTACCTGTAGGACTGAAGCACCACTGTGGAGAAACTGGAGACCACTTTCAGCTGAATCAATTCCACCAGTGGCTAAAATGGGAAATCCAGGCAAAGCACGAGCGATGGAGGTGATGGCTCTCAAAGCAATGGGTCTGATAGCTGTCCCTACAGAACACAAGAATGATCAGCTGTTAGCATAATAATCACTTGAACATATTGCCTTATACTTAGTATCACGTGATGGCAGTGTTGTACTAGACAAAATTCAAGTTTTTATTACATCTATTTAAAGTATACAGACATGTAATATAAAATGTTCTTATGTTTCAAAGTTTGTTAATCTGTAAATGAATGTGTATTTATTTTGAGAACTTTGATGCTATTATTGCATGCAGACGTGTTATGCAAGTGGGTGTAGCAGCCCTGAAATTCTTGCATAAAATGCATGCATATTACATTTTGATATACAATAATGTGTAAAAAATTGTATGGAACATTCAAGCATCTGTTTAAAAAAAAAAGAACAAGGAACAGCAGATTTTGGAAAAGAAAAATAATCACACACAGTGCATAAATAGACATATAACTCTGTTATGTTTCCACAAAGTATAAAGCAGCTGGTATGAATATAGATACTATAAAAACAAGTAAGGTGCTGATGAACTTACAGATTCCATATTGCTTTTTACATGTATTTCTCACAATTCATTGAAGCATAGTGAGCCTGCTCTAATTTTTCATATATTAGAAAGTTCTAAGTTAGGCAGCATTTATTAGAATCCAGTAATGAGAAACTAAATGTTTAATTATTTTCTACTTCATTTGCCAGATGTTAGTAGTGTATATTCTCTAATGGTAATGAAAATTCCATGGATGGACAAGACATTTTGAGGTCATTTTATTGAATGATTCTGCTATACTATAGCTATTTTGGACTCTCAAGTGTTAATGTATCTTGGAGTAAATTAGTACTGCCAAAATATGGGAATATTATTTGACATTGCTGGTGTACACTCACAAGCCAGCGACCCTTTAAAGACATTTTATGAATTAAAAGTAGTTCTATTCATGCAAGAATTTGACACTGACTCAATACAGAGCTTCACACACAAGACAGACGAGCAACTGGTGACATCAGCCTCACGCGTTAAGTACTTTATCATCACCACCATCACAAGCACCTTCACCAGCATTATCAATACGTATTTATTGAAGTGCTCAATTCAAGGAATCACAAAGCTTTCTTTAATTTCAGTGGAGCTCTCTTTATTCCATTCATATCCATTTCAGATGAAGTCGAATTTATATGTAACTGATACTTCCGCACTCACATCTAGAAAACATATGTGTTAGTGATTTTAAGTCAAGAATGTTCAAGGCTGACACTTTAGAATTCTGGAACTGGCATTTATATATATAAACAAGGCATTAAGTTAGGGCAAGTTACTAACTCTACGTCAGGATACCATTCCTATCTCAAGACTATCAGTGTCTTCTTAGTCTTTATGTTTTAACCTTAAAGAAGGTTAACATAGGCAACACACTCATGCACACACACATCCACATTTCTATACACACATCTTTAGCTATACTAAAAAGAAACCCAAGTAAGAATAAAAGTTTTTTAAGGAAACGGTAACATAGTAAAATTGTTATGCTCAGTACACACTAAGCTGATGATTTCTTCACATAAATGTGAACTAATAAAGAAGTACTGGGATTCTCTCCCCCCGCCCCCTTAGAGAGTAAAGGAAATTTGAGCTAGGCAGATTAATAATTTATTTCTAACTGCACTGTCAGAAGACTATCATTAACACTAAGGGGTAAAATTTCAAAGTGGTACACAGGGATTTGGCCGCATATTCCAATTGATATTAATGGACATCAAATGGCAAAATCCTGGAACACAGCTTTGAAAATTTAACTGGTTACATTTAAAGGGCAACATTATTACAAAGGTGTTAAAAAACATCAGAAAATCCTCAGTGGCATTTGAAGATGTTCAATTAGGTCAATAAAACATTTTCTTTTTCATGTTTTTCTGCCTTTTCTAAAACTTTTAATCTACCTAATGAACATGAAAACCTTTCAAACTAATAAAAGTATGGTTTTAAAAAATTAAGAGTAATTAGGATTTCTGAGGAAATGTGATTCAAAGATGAAGAAATGGATCCTTTTGTTGCTGGGCAATAGTAAATTCAGTTTTTATTTCCATTCTAAACTACATTTGATTTTTTAAAATAATTCAACTGGTTTAATATAAAATGTAGTGTACTTGTTTTGAGCATTTTAATGGAAAATAGACTTTTGAAAATGACTTTCATTCACCATGAAAGGTCTTCATATAAAGAGATTTCTTTTTATTTTTAAAATCGTAGAAATGAATAATGTTCAAAATAAAACTTTTAGTATAAAGAAAATACAGATATTAATACCATATAGAGTTGTATAACTAAGATGCATAAAGACTTCCAGAAACACTGTTATTGAAATGAATAATTTTAAAATTTTGTCATTGTTACAATGATAAATGATTTTAGACCATTGACCAGTGTTATAGATTTAATGGTATCTCCCCTAAAATATATGTTCTAAATCCTAACCCCTATACATGTGTATGTAATTCCATCTGGGAATAGAATTTTCTTTGTTATGTTAATGAGACTACATCAACGTAGGGTATGTTTTGAAATTCCATCTGGGAATAGGATTTTCTTTGCTATGTTAATAAGGTTACATCAATGTAGGGTATCTTTTGAGCCAATCACTTTTGAGATATAAAAGGAGAAGATAGGCACAGAAGCAAAGACAAATAGGGAAGACAGATGCCACATGAAGATTGCCAAGGAACTGAGGACCAGAAGCTGAAAGAGACAAAGATCTTCCCTCAGAGATGACAGAAAGAGCACCTTAACCTAGAGCCAGTGCCTTGAATTTGGACTTCCAGCCTCCTAAACTGTGAGAAAATAAATTTCTGTTCATTAAAGCCACCCACTTGTGTTATTTCTGTTACAGCAGCAATAAGACACTAAGACAACTGGGGAGGAAGGATTTAGTTTGAGAGATTCAAGGAATGTGAATGTGGACTCCATTTTTAATGAAACAAGGTTTAAATCAAGAAATTGAAACCCTGTAAGTTTAAATGAGTGCAATTTAAATTAAGGCCTCATCTACATGCGGTGGCTGGATGAACCTGATGGGAAACTCAGTGACATCAAGCCATAGTGCTTTAACTGTGAAATCCTCCATTGAAAATCAAGCCAATCCGAGTCCCCATATTTTGAAACAAAATGCAAGTTTAAACAAACAAACAGAAAATGAGCTGGACCTTTTTGAGTTCCAACATTGCTGCCAAGAATTCTGATTTGTATTAAAGTGGACCTGGTGGAAAAGCTAGTTGACTAGACGGAACTGTAACTTTTGTTCTTTAATTAATCTAGGACAGCCATACAAATTTAAAATACAAATGAGCGTGTTGAATTCATAGATCTTATCTGATAAACTGCAAGTACACTTTTGGATTGATTCATTTACCAGAAAAACATGTTACTAAGCCAAGTATTTTGAATTAAATTAATTAATCTGATTTTGATGAAACTTTTTTCTTAAAAATAAATGATAGTATCATTTGTCAAATATCATTTTCAGTGCAGCTTCAACAGAACTAAGATTAGAAATAATATTCTGTATTGACATGTATATTAATGTATATGACTTA
Organism: Dugong dugon; assembly: GCA_030035585.1. Taxonomy (NCBI): domain Eukaryota; kingdom Metazoa; phylum Chordata; class Mammalia; order Sirenia; family Dugongidae; genus Dugong; species Dugong dugon. Next base: position 134,027,034 of record CM057462.1, read on the forward strand.
ATCAAGTTCCTTACTCAGTCTTCATTTATCCATCCATCTGTCCATCCAAGGAATATTTATTAAAAACCTGTTGTTTTTTTTTTTTTAATATGTTCATACCTGAATCTGAAAAGCTTAAAAGAACTATTCTAGTTAAACCAGTTTTGTCAACCAGGACAGATACCCAAAACACCAGAGGACGTTATTTCAAGATAAATAATATGAATCCAATTGTTCAGTCTATACAGGGTTTCTACTAAGAAAAATTAACTTTGGTTTGAACATAAGACATTTTATAAATATAAATATTACTAATATGGATTCTACCAAAAATGCTAGTTGAGGGTAAATTAGTTACAACATCAAACAGACATGGGGTCAGACGGCTTAGATTCAAATCCTAGCTCCACTAACTACCAGCTGTGTGACCTTGTGAAAATTTCTTGTTTATTGTACCTCAGTACCTCAGTTTTGTTATCTATAAAATAATAAAAATTATCACAACTTCATAGTGTTGTTGAGATGATTCAAATACATACATACCTACATATATAAAGGACTAGCACATAATGAAAACTGTAGAAGTGTTTGCTATTATAATCTATGCCGCTCTCGATGATCACAATTGATTTCAGGGGGCACATTTGTGTAGCTTACTTTGACAGTGCCTTTTATGTTGTTCCTGTGTGTTTAGTGATCCAATGAAACTTATTTTCTTATTGGAGAGACAAAGATGATGCCTATGGTAACAGAGCTTTATACCCTCTGATACCTTAGGAAAACCACGTATCTCCCCTCCTTTTTCTCCTTTCCTAATAGCTCTCATTTTGCAGTTTCACGATGCTGGTTAAGATTACTTTAACTGACTCCAAGGGTAAAAATCTCAAAGGCAGACATCAATATATTTATAATTTTTTTTCCCTGAGAATCAAAAGTTCCATGCACTAAACCCATATACAAGGATCTTAATGACAACATCCTTGAAAAAAAATGGAGTTTTTAATGGGAAAGATAATGTCGAACATATGCTAATTTTGGATAACTGGAATTTTGAATAATTGAGTTTAGTTCTGTTTGATTTTTGGCTAATCATTTGACCTCTAACAGCTACTGTTACACAATTAATTGTTAAAAATAACTCCATGATAAACTCCCTGATAGTAGCTCTGTTGTAGTTAGGTGCTGTTGAGTCATTTCCGGCTCATAGCGACCCTATGTACAACAGAATGAAACACTGCCTAGAGCTGCACCATTCTCACAATCATTGTTATGTCTGAGCCCACTGTTGCAGCCACTGTATCAATGCACCTCATTGAGGGTCTTCCAATTTTTCACTGACCCTCTACTTTACCAAGCATGATGTCTTTCTCCAGGGACTAGTCCCTCCTGATAACAAGTCCAAAGTATATAAGATGGAGTCTTGCAATCCTCATTTCTAAGGAGCATTCTAGCTGTACTTCTTCCAAGGCAGATTTGTTCATTCTTCTGGCAGTCCATGGTATAGTCAATATTCTTCGCCAACACCATAGTTCAAATGCATCAATTCTTCATTGGGCATCCGTATTCATTGTCCAGCTTTCACATGTATATGAGATGACTGAAAACACCATGGCTTTGATCAGGTGCACCTTAGACCTCAAATTGACATTTTTGCTTTTAAACACTTTAAAGAGGTTTTTGCAATACGTTTGCCCAATGCAATACGCCATTTGACTTCTTGACTGCTACTTCCATGGATGTTGATTGCAGATCCAAGTAAAATGAAATCCTTGACAACTTCAATTATTTTCTCCATTTATCATGATGTTTATTGGTCCAGCTGTGAGGAGGTTTGTTTTCTTTATGTTAAGGTGTAATCCATACTGAAGGCTGTAGTCTTTGATATTCATCAATAAGTGCTTCAAGTCCTCTTCATTTTCACATTGAAGGTTGTTAATGAGTCTTCCTCTAATCCTGATGCCGCATTCTTCTTCATATAGTCCAGCTTCTTGGATTATTTGCTCAGCATACAGACTGAATAGGTATAGTGAAAGGTTACAACCCTGACACACACTATTATTGCTTTAAGTCATGCAGTATCCCCTTATTCTGTTCTAACAACTGCTTCTTGGTCTATGTACAAGTTCTGCATGAGCACAATGAAGTGTTCTGGAATTCCCATTCTTCTCAAGGTTATCCATAATTTGTTATGATCCACACAGCCCAATGACTTTGCATAGTCAATAAAATGCAGGTTAACATTTTCCTGGTGTTCTCTGCTTTCAGCCAAGATCCATCTGACATCAAGAATGATATCCCTCATCCTATATCCTCTTCTGAATCCGGCTTGAATTTTTGGGAGTTCCCTGTCAAAGTAAAGTATTATAATGAAATATGCAAAGACCTAGAGTTAGAAAACCAAAAGGGAAGAACACGCTTGGCATTTCTCAAGCTGAAAGAAATGAAGAAAAAATTCAAGTGTCAATTTGCAATACGAAAGGATTCTATGGGCAAAAAATTGAACGACGCAGGAAGCATCAAAAGAAGATGGAAGAAATACACAGTGTCACTCTACCAAAAAGAATTGGTCAATGTTCAATCATTTCAGGAGGCAGCATATGATCAAGAACCGATGGTACTCAAGGAAGAAGTTCAAGCTGCACTGAAGGCATTGGTGAAAAACAATATTCCAGGAATTGACAGAATACCAATTGAGATGTTTCAATAAACAGATGGCTGCAATGCTGGAAGCGCTCACTCATCTATGCCAAGAAATTTGGAAGACAGCTACCTGGCCAACCAACTGGAAGAAATCCATATTTGTGCCCATTCTAACGAAAGGCAATCCAACAGAATGAGGAAATTATCAAACAATATCATTAACATTACATGCAAGTAAAATTATGGTGAAGATAATAGCTCTAGCTGGCAATAAAACAGAAATTGGGTTATAATACTCAATCGGGCTCACTGTGTATACAATAAGAAAATGAAGTTTTAATTTGCTTACATGAATTAAAACATAATGAATTAAGTGGATAATAAATTCATTAGAAATTGAACTTTGTCTAATTGTTAATATTTTTAAAATCATCCCTAAGAAAGAAAACATTAGTAAATCAAGAATTTCAAGGATTTAAAAGTTGAAAGATTGATTTTTATAAAATACCCCCAAACCAAGCACCAAATAATTTATACCTTACTAAAACACATTTAAAATGTTATTGAAGCTAATGTGCTGATAAATACGTATAGCATGGCTATTTAAAAATACATCTTTACACATGGATTAAAGTCATCTGGGAAAATTAACATAATTCAGCCAGAAACTGAAGTATTAAAAGGACCTAGGGTTATATATGCAGTGATGTGAAATCTAAACCAGAGAAATGAAAAAACAAAATCAATTGCTTTTTTGTTACTTTTATTTTATTGGAAAAGCAGAAAATTTTTTTATAAAAATGTTTTAATTTTAGTTGAATTTTTCAGAGTTTTTTCCCCTCAGTCTTCATACGTCTTCAGCTATGTTTATCTGCTTCATAATATTCAGTAGATATTAACTCGATCGCTACCATGTGAGGGGCATTTTATTTTAAAACAATAGAATGAATAATATTCACCAAGGAGGTGACAATTTTTCCATTCTCAAATGTCAGCTGGTGTTAATAAAAGGGGAAGTCATTCATGGAGTGACTTCCGTATGCCAGACACCAAGGTTATACATTGCGTAAATTAACCCTTATAACTCTGTGAAGGTAGATGCTGTCATCCCTATTTTGTATATGAACAAAGGAAAGCTCAAGCTGAATAAATAACATTTTATATGACACAGTTTAAAAGGGGTAGAGCTAGGATTAAAAATCAAGTCTCTGTGACACAGAAGTCTATACTTATTAGTTATTGTTGAGAAGTGACTGTGCAGAAAAGGGAAGAGGATGACTTTCACATCCTTTGCCTAAGAAAAACAGTATGTGTCAGTATGACCTAATGATAAGAGCACTGAAGTTCAACCAATTAGGCCTAAGTCTCAACTCAGCTCATTTCTTTGAATAAGCTCCTTAACCTTCCAAAGCACCAGTTTTCCTTCCTATAAAATAGGGACAATGATAATAATAGTAATAATATCATAGCGATTTGGAAAGACTTACATGATATAATTCATTGAAAGCACTCACCACAGTTCCTTGCCCACACTAAGTCCACAGTATCTATAAGCTAACATCACTGCCAAAGCCAGGGAAAATTAATTGGAAAAATAAACACTCAGCTAAACATTTGGGGAGGAAGGCTTACTGCTTGCTGCTGTTGTTAGCTGCCATCAAGTCAGCTCTGACTTATGGCGACTTTATGTATTACAACAAAACATTGCCAGTCCTGTGCCAGCCTCATGCTCACTGGCAAGTTTGGATCCATTGTTATCGCTCTACTTACTACTTAAGAGGTGTTAGCTAATCTCCTAGATACCAAATTTGGAGATCCTCATAATTTTATATGTCACTTCATTTGTAAAAAATTATGAATATTCATAGTTTTAATCTACAATAGTAAATGTGTACGTTTGTGTGTATAAAAATTTTAAGTGCAATTTGAATTATCTAAATGTATGCCTTTTCATCCAGAAACTCCACTTTTAGGAATCTAAAATTCCATAGGTACTTAGGCACAAAGTTACATGTACAAAGATGTATCCTGAAGTATGGTTTTTTGTAGCAAAATAGTGAAAACAACTTAAATGATCACTGTAGGTATGCTGTTAAGTAAATCACAGCTCACCCACATACGATATACTAGTAAATCTTTAAAAATTACATGGAAATATGTTAAAGGTTAATCATAAGTGGGAGAACAAAATATATGGTATGATCGCATTTGTGGTTAAAAAAAAAAGTGTGTGATTACATTTGGTATGGCTGCATGTAAATGCATAGAATGCTGAATTTCACACTGTTAATGGTTAAGATTGAAGTTGTCAAGGATTTCATTTTACTTGGATCCACAATCAACACCCATGGAAGCAGCACTCAAGAAATCCAATGACATACCGCACTGGGCAAATCTGCTGCAAAAGACCTCTTTGAAGTGTTAAAAAGGTGCACCTGACCCAAGATATAGTATTTTAAATCTCCTCTTATGCTTGTGGAAGCTGGACAATAAATAAGGAAGACAGAAGAAGAACTGATGCCTTTGAATTATGGTGTTGGTGAAGAATATTGAATACACCACGGACTGCCAGAGGAATGAATAAATCTCTCTTGGAAGAAGTACAACCAGAATGCCCCTTGGAAGCAAGGACAGCGAGACTTTGCCTTACGTACTTTGGACATGTTATCAGGAGGGACCAACCCCTGGAGAAGGACATCATGCTTGGGTAAAGTAGAGGGGTCAGTGAAAGAGAGGAAGCCCCTTAATGTGATGGATTGACCCAGTGACTGTAAAGATGGGCTTAAGCATAGCAATGATCATGAGGATGGCACAGGACCAGGCAGTGTCTTCTTCTGTTGTACACAGGGTCACTATGAGTCAGAACCGACTGGATGGCAACTAACAACAACAATGGTTATCATCTTTGAAAAAGGAAGTAAGTCCAGCAGTGAGGGGGTTGAATAGGAACTTTCAGGCTTTGATATATTTGCATATTGTTTGATTCTTTTAAATAAGAAAGTGTTTATGATTTACTTCTGCAATTAAAAAAAAATCACTTTTTTCTAATGCTCCTAAAATTTATGTTGTAGGAATAGGCATTCTGTGCTATGAAAATTTTACATATGGAATGTACAGTGGTTCTACCCTCTACACATTTAGAAGAGCACATTCAGTGCTGTGTCCAATATTTTAAGTAAAACATTAACAAACTTGGAGTGTGGACAGAACAACAGAGTGAACAGGGTGATGTATCACACACACGATATATATAAAGGCTGAAAGAAATCCCAGTACCCAAAACTCATTGCCGTTGAGTAAATTCCGGCTCATAGAAACTATATAGGACAGAGTAGAACTGCTCCATAGAATATCCAAGGCTGTAATCTTTACAAAAGCAGACTGCCACATCTTTCTCTGGCGGAGCAGCTCGTAGGTTCGAACCACTGACCTTTCGCTTAGCAGCCATATGCTTAACCACTACGCCAATGGGGCTTCTTTAAATCTAAATAGCTGTCTTCAAATATTTGAAGGGTAACCAGATGAGTTGATTCTGACTCATGGCTATTCAAGTATGTCAGCATAGGACTGTGTTCCACAGGGTTTTCAATGGCTGACTTTTCAGAAATAGATAACTAGACCATTCTTTCAAGGCACCTCTGGGTGGACTCCAACCTTCAACCTTTAAGTTATCAGCTGACTCGTTTAACCATTTGCAACACCCAATGACTCCATCTGAAGGGTAACCATGCATAAACGACTTGATCGATATTTTTCTGGAAAGAAAACTAGAACCAGTGGATGAGTATACATTATTGGTTTTATTATTTTTATTTTTATCATTAATTAGTTGCAATTTCAGCAACAGAAATGGCCACACTGAGGCCTCCCTATCCTTTGAACCTAGCTAGATACTTGGCAGGCAAGGTGCCACAGAAAAGACTTCTCTACTATAGGAAATACTGAATTGGATTATTTCTTTCCATGCAAAATTTAAGGATACTATGAACTTTGTCATGGTAGGTTAAAGAACACTTTTAAATGCTCTGTGTTTTCCCAATAGATACAAGTGATGGAGTTTACTTAGAAAAGAAGCAAGTATGAATTAAAGTGAAATTTTAACATTAAATATAGACTCCTATTTTGAGTGCTTTCTAATTGCCATGTCACTTCCTAAGTGTTTTGCATACATTGTCTTGATAATAACGAAATACATTTTGTTTGTTTGTTGTTTGTTTCCATTTTATGATGTGGAAACCAAGGCACAAAGAGGGTAAACAACTTATCCTCATCATCACTTAGAGAGGTTGGTCCAGTATTTGAGTAAAAGTCTACTTGACTCCCAATCCCATGCTCCTAACCACGATGATATATTTCTTCCCTATCTTAAAAGACTGGATATAAATCAAGTTAGAGCAAGAGGAGTTAATAATTTTTATTATGAACAAAAATATAAGTTGGCCAGGTATGGTAAAACCAAGAAAATAAACATTATACTAATTGTTGGATGGAAATTATACTAAAACCATAGTACTTAGTAACTGCTATAACTAGAGTGACCATATGGCTCAGTTTGCCTGAGACAGTCCCTGTATTTATTTATAATTACCTGGTGTAATACAAAAAGCAGCTTCTTTCACTCTAAAATACTTCCAGTCTGGAGGATAAATGATATAATCATAGTAGCTATAACTAATGAAAATTACATCCAGGAATAAAAAGACAAAGAAAATTATAAAAGTAAAATAAGTTTTGATATAGAACAAAAACCATGGTCTAGGAAGAACTTAGAAACTCACTAGACTTGAAGACTCAAAGGGTACCACAAAGATCAAAAAATGTTTAAATTTGTTATGAAAGGGAAAAATATATAGCATTCACGTGTGCTTTCTAGGCATAATTTGTCTATATGTTCTTTCCGTTTTCAACCTGTAGGTGGCCACCACAAGCTACACTTATTAAACAACTCATTAGCAGCATTTTCAATACTGTCATCTTCAGATAATTAGCAATTTATTTAAATAACCAATTTCTGTGGAAATAATTGCCACGAAATGCCCTGAACCTACTTTTTATAAACTATAATAAAAGTGTTAAGATAATCCCTGACATTTGCAAATGCCATTAGTTCACCTTTCCTTTTGATAGTGCTATGGCATTATGTTTAAACAATTACCCGATAACACAGCAGTTTAATGAAACAGCGCTGTAAGCACATTCTTCAATATGGCCAGTGAGGACATTCAGACTCAGAAGGAACTTCAGTGTGCAGACATGTTTACACAGAGGAAACACACAGCTAAAAAAAAGAAGGATTATTGAAATAAATGTATTATTGCTATTTCCAACTTGGCTTAGTTTTCATGGAGGATACTATAACATACGTACTCTCCTTGGAAACAAGAAGGGAGCATTGTATACATTGATTCATGTAATTGGCTGGTGTAAATTAAAATCAAATGCACCTATGAACATGCATAATATACTCATTGTATTATTTGCTCTATAACCTCCATAAAGCAGAAAACAAGTAGGAGGCTTTTCTTACTACTATTCCTAAATATTTATACATGCTTTTAGTTACAAAATGTTGCCAATTTTCAAAGTAGAGTTATCAAGGAAAACTATAAATGGCTTTTAGATCTCAGCTGGTACGTAGTATTTAAAATGGACCAGAGTTGTAGCTCTCAATTTCTTCCTTGCTATTCAGCTCCCTGTTTCACTAAGACCCATTGGTGAGGGACTATAAACTGCTTCTGGATTGCAAGTGGTAAAACTCTTTGAGACTTTCATAATTTTTAAGCTTTTGACCTTTATATGGCAAAACAAAGAATTCAAAGCCAATGACAATATCATTTTTATGGCTAAATATAAATAATTCTGAGTGCCTACTAAGCAGCAGTTGCTCTGCTAAATTATTAAAACACATTATTTATATCCTCATAATATCATTACAAGTCACATATGCATTTTTCTTGCATTTTTCATAACACTATTGCAAGTCACATATGCGTCATTTACAGATAAGGAAATTCAGTCTCAAAGAGGTTACATGGTATGTGCGTGTAAGGAAAGCAGAGTAAAATAATGCATTATGACAATAAAACAATTGATCTACAATGTCATCGTAAAATCCATTGCTAAGTTTGAATCAGAAGACTTTTCTTTATTTCTAGGTTACGAATATACTTTAATGTCTTCCAAATAAGTATTTCTGGCCTTGTTTTTTGCATATAAACATAATGAGTTTACCTATAAGTGTAAACAGATAGACAAACAAACTTATTATATATTTCCTCAGCCAAGAAACGTGTGTATATGAAGGAAATATTATCTATCTTGTTTTAGGTTGTAGTTACCACTGGTGTATACAATTGTCAAAGCTTATTTAACTGAACAGTTAATATCTGAGCATTATATTGCCTATAAATTATACTTCATTCAAAAAAATAAAATATATAAATACATATGTAAGTAGCAAACAGTTCCATCTAAAGTGAGTATCTCTTACTTTGATCCATTTCTAAGAAATCTTTTGATGATCAGAGTCATTTAAAAACTTTGTTTTATGAAATATAAGAAGAATATCATATTTTCAAATTAGAAAGTGAATCTGTGAGCTTATGCTTTAAAGTTAAATAGGACTAAAGATCATCACTTGCAGTTAATCATGGAAGGTAAATCTACATAAACTTGCTGATCCTTTAGGAGCACTGTTTATGATGCTGTTGGCCTCTTTAATAATTGTAATTACCACGGAATTTTTTTGAAAGCAATGCTTCTAAATAAGCCGTATAGATCACTTATTGCATTGGCAAACATGCTACACAACTATCTTTAGAGATTTAAAAAACAAACATGTCACTTTAATGACCAAGGTACATCCTACCCAAGCTATGGTCTTTTTAATAGCCTCATATGCATGTGGAAGTTGCATAATGAAAAAGGAAGACAGAAGAATTGATGCCTTCAAACTGTGGTGTTGGTGAAGAATATTCAATATTTAATATACCATGGACTGCCAAAAGAACGAAGAAATCAGTCGTACAAGAAATACAACCAGAACGCTCCTTAGAAGCGAGGATCACAAGACTTTGACTCACTTCGGATACATCATCAGGAAAGACCAATTACTAGAAAAGGACACCATGTTTGGTAAAGTAGAGGGCCAACAGAAATGAAGAAAAGTTTCAACAGGATGAATTGACAAGACAGCCACAATAATGGCCTCAAAACATATCAACGATCATAAGACGGCACGGGACCAGTCCATGTTTCCTTCTGTTATACATAAGGTCGCCACGAGTTGGCCAACTTGACAGCAACTAACAACAACATCATATATCACGTATAAAACATACACAGTATCAATGATACATCACTGATTATTAAGAATAAGGATACATGGGGTGCAACAATGATGCAAATATAAAGACAGATATTACGGTTGGACTATACACCTAAATCATACCCCTGAATTAACCAGTCATAATAAGCACCACTTTATTTAGAATGGCACAACTTCCATGAGCCAGAAAGGCCGTTTGGCCCTTTGCTGACTGTTGTACTAAGTAAGACCCGAGAGCCAAATTTTCGAAATGTCATCAACTGATCACAAATATCATTAACATATAATGGAAGTGTCTTTTTCTGCGCTTTATGCCCAAACTGATATTTGAGTATATCTTTACCTCTCCAAAGCAAGAGAGCAAACACTCAAGGCCATTATTCCTATTAAAACCTTGTAATCATGAACTTATCTTTCCAGCTGAATCTTTAAAGAGTATCTGGCTTATTGCTGATGTCAGGGCTACGATGGGTTTGTAAGGAAATATCCTTCCTCTATTTGCTATTTTTCCAATCTTTTATATTTTCTGATGAAATTTCAGGCTCTTGTCAAATGGAGGTCATTACTTTGTCAACTGGCGTGGTTTTTAGGCTGAACTGGCAACTATGCAACCCTAGATGACTTAACTCAGTGCCAGATGGCATGTAGTTAACTTCTGCATGCATAAAAAGGAGACAGCACATTATCAGGACCAACTTGGTGGGAAAAGGATATATAATCAATATCTATCACACATATTTAAGCAAAATGGATGCATATGTTTTTCCTTGTTCATAGATGCTCATTCAATTTATACTGTTGCCATGCATGTTTCATCATCCAAATGCTTAAATTGTACATAATGATTCCAAACAGCACTGGACCATTCAGACTTGGGCATTCAGCATCACAGATGTGCTAAATCCAGTTATAGCAGGATGAGTAAACCATGGTCTCCATGTCCCAAGGGGAGAGACTCTTAGTAACCTTTGCCAAAACTGTATTATACATTGTTTTCTCAACAGGGCTCAGAGACTGTTTGTAATTGTGTAGAAGCTGACAGAAATCATATTAGACCATAACAGTCTTTCAAATGTTTTCAAGTACATCTGCAACCCGGTGTAAATAGGGCCAGCGGTCACAATGTATATCTTTTTTGGAACACTAATATTTGTTTTACCTCAGGCAATAAAAATGAAGGTGTGAGGAATGGCACGGTCACAAGCAGTAACTGGCATGAAAAAGGTCTCCTGTTTGTGTTGTGGCAAATCATTTATTTATAAACTCCAGAATACAAATCATAAAACAACCAGAGCTCTTATTTCATAAATGCTGAATTGTTACAATGCAGCTCTTAAAATCTGAAATTTAAAAATGGGAAAGTATTTAAAAGTTTCAGGGAAAAATGATAGATTTCCCATATCTGGCACAAACTGAACTAGAGAAACATATCTGTGATTGCCAAAAAGGGCTAGCACTCTAAAGAAAGTAGGCAAACAAAATGCTAACAAGTTTAATTATTCACAATGGCACATTTATGGAGAGTATAATGTCGCAATCAATGATTACAAGCCCACACAAACAGCGCTGTAATAATTCTACAAGGCGTGTTCAGAAGTGAAGTAATTCAGAATTTGAAATCAATAGCATTTATAGACATTAGAAAATGTCAAATGGAAAATGAATGCCAGTGTTTGTATTCTTTCTTGAACATTTTTACTTCTCAAATTTTAATTATTCCTCAAAAGATTTCTTAGTACCCAAAAGCAAAAGCAAGCATTTGCCCTTTCATGTCTCAGTTAACTCTTTCAATGGATTTAGATTTGTCAGGGAGCCATTTTGTATATACAAAAATGACAAGTCTTCACAAGAACAAAGATTTTTTCAAGTTTTGTCTCTTACTTGCTTTCTGTTCTCTTAATTTCTCTCCCTCAATTTCTGTCCTTCTCATTCTCCTATATTACACTGTTTTTATTCCATTCATTTCCCATCACTCTTTGTTAGTCTTTTAAAAAAAGACTTCAGCACTGTAAAAACCGCATGGTAGTGTCAGACCTCATAGTCTCACTTCACGAAGTGGGAGAATAATCAAGATCATCAGCTCAAGACTGATTCCTATGAGGCGGAGCTCAAACATACCTCCACCCTCCAAACTTTTTACCAATTCTGGCACTAGTCATCCCTCCCACGGCACTCTTTACTTTTCTGCTGGGTTTGATAAATTCATTACAATGGTCACAGGGAACTCACAGATCATACTCACAGTTATGGGGTTTATCAGGGAAGTAACAGGTTACAGTTCAGTATCAGGAATGACTCAGGATACAGTTCTTTGGTCAAGACAGCTTGTTGGCCAAGTCTGCAGGCAGGCCTCTCTCTCTCTGCTCCTCAGTCCCTCAGCCTGTCCTCTGCCCTGCTTAGGCAAGTGTTACAAAGTTCTTTAGCTTTGCCAATAAGTGTCTGGGGGTACCCCATTTCACCAGTAAGACTCGGCCTGAAGGCACTCAGCTCTCTCACTTCATGGGTCAGAAATCCTAGCTCCACCACATGCCCGGAGGCACCTCACTCAGCCAGCAAGCCTCCTGCCCAAAGGTGCTCAAGCTCTCATGCTCCATGAGTCAGTACACCTACTGTAGCCACCTTGCTCCATGAGCTGGGAAGCCCATCATATTGTCTCATACTAGTCTTCTGGTTCTGCTCTCTGCCTCTGTTTCTCACTATCTCCAGTGTTACAGCTCCCTTTGTCTCCTGGGTACGAAAGTTCTCAGTTCAAGGATGCAGGGCCCAAAGGATGCTCTGTTTCTGGCTCTTCTTGATGATAGTGAGGTCCCCTCCCTCTCCTCTGGAATTGGCTCCCTTTAAGCCTAGCAAGATGGCAAAACTGACCAATCCCCTCATTAAGATTCCATATACCTGATTTGCCTGGTCCTACCCCTGCAAAGGTTCCATGTGTCTTATTTGCATTATTAGTAAGCTGTCCAATTCCCTTGGTTGACCACAAACACCTTATTTGCATAGTCCCACCTAATCAGTTTGTGGGAGTCACAACACCACGCATGGCTAGAAGGGCCATATTAAGTAATTCACTGTACTACAGGCACAAATCTTTGCACCACAAGATATCAATTTGGTAAATTCTTAAATTAAATTATCCCTTAAAGTAAAAATAGCAGAAATTGGGTGAGGGGTGTGTGGGAGTTCTCTGTATTATTTTTTCAACTTTTCTGTGAATCTAAAATCGTTCCAAAAGGTTTATTTTTTAAAATCCTGTATATAACATTTGGATTCTATCTGCTGCTATAAAAAAATCAGTTTGTCTATATTATTTCACAAAAACACACAAACTTGTGAGTGTTAGAAATAGATTTTTTTGAAAATATAGAATTTGTAGCTGTTTTCAATAAATGAGATCAATCTTTTATTCAATGGTCTACTATATGCAAAGAACTGTATTAGAGCTTTTACTTATATTATTTCATCTAAACCTTACAAAATTCACAGGAGTTATTACTTTTAATGCTAAAAATGGTTAAATATCTTTACCTTTGTAAAGGTAATGGGAAGATCTCAGATTCCACCCACTCTGTTGACTTCTACCTCAGTACTGCTTTCCACATTGCTTCCTTTCCAAAGTTAATCTTTGTATATACTTTCTGGTTCCAGGAACTGTACTAGGATATATAAATAGGCATACATATATATGTATATATCTGAAACCTCAAAAATAACCCTGCAAACAAGTTGCTATTAGTCCTAAAAACAAAAGGAAAAACCTGACATTTTCTAGTAAAAGCTATTCTAGTTTTGAAAGCATATCACTGTCAGCTCTTGTCTTTGTTGACAATTTTTCAGTTCTCTGAGAAAAAAGATGTATTTAACCATTTCTCCACGAATACAGTGATGTCCAATAACCTTATGTCCCACCAAATTACCTAACAAGTGAAAAAGAAAGAGAAGAAAATTTAATTTCCATTTACTCCAGAAACTATGGCAACCAGGCAGTTTGGCAGCCAAAGGGTGTAAAATCCAGATTAGATAGATGGATATATTTACATATTCACTTTTACATTAAACAGAGTGGATGACACATTCCTGTATAAAACCTATTATTTAAATACTTCAACTGAAAAGTGTTAAAATAAATGGCTCATGACTTATGAAGTGTTAAAGTAAACGTTTATTTCAACACTATACATGTCATAAGCCATTTATTTCAACACTTTCTACTTGAGAAGACTCACCCAGACAAGACGAAAAGATCTCGTATGTCAAGAGGCCAAGACACAGAGGCTAAGATCGAAGTTTTGAAGCCAGAGTGCTAGGTGTGGGGAGGCTGGGATTAGAAGATAAGAGAAGGTTTGATACGTAACACCCTGGTAAATGCTCTTTAGATATGGTGAGCTGTTCATCAACACCACCTACATTGGCTTAATTCAGACATCATATTTATCTTGACTGATTCTGAGACTTCAGAGTATGCCTGAGCACAGAATTATAAATGAAATGCACTATATTTGGTTTTTTTAAGAAGAAAACATGTTTTATTTCATACCTCCACTTTTAAGAAGAGCCTGATGTAACCCAAACACTTCAGGGAACAAAGTTTCCAAGAATAAAGTAGAGTTTCATAAGCATAAATGTATAATCTTATAAAGCACTTGCTATATGCCAAACACCATTCTAAGTGTTGTACATACATTAACTAATTTAATCCTCATACTGATCTAGAGAGATAAAAACTGAAACCAAACCCTTTGCCATTGAGTTAATTCTGACTCACAGTAACCCTAAAGGACAGATTAGAACTGTCCCACAGGGTTTCCAAGGCTGTAATCTTTACAGAATCAGATTGCCACATCTTTCTCCCATAGAGCAGTTGGCAGGTTTGAAACACCAACCTTTTGGTTTGCAGCCATGCACTTTGACCACTGCATCACCAAGGCTCAGATATGAGTACTATTATTTCTGCCATTTTTCAGATGAGGAAACTGAGGTACAGAGTGGCTGAGTAACATATCCCATCTAAACTAGTAAGACATGGAGTCAGGATTTTACCTCAAGCAGTAGGCTCCAGAGTTTATGCTTTTAATCCCTAAACTAGCCTTTCAGAAGCAGGATAAAACCAAAACCAAACATGTTGCCATCAAGTAGATTGCAACTCACAGAAACTCTGTAGGACAGAGTAAACTGCTCCATAGCGTTTCCAAGGAGAAGCTGGTGGATTTGAACTGCTGACCTTTTGGTTAGCAGCCAAACACTTAACTACTGTGTCACCAAGGCTCTATTCCATTTCATGTTCTTGAGAAGTTGTGGAGTTTGTCATTTCATTTTGAGGCAGAGCCAGCCCAAATGGGTGACAATTTATCTCCTTTTTAACAAGATCTCCAGATAAGAAGATTAATGACCTATCTACATGAAATTAGTATTGACTGATGACTGAACTCTTAGGCACAGTTGATTGAATTCTTCCGATTTTACCTATTTTAAGATATTTTCCTACAAAAGTTTGATCTTCTATGGTTGAAATGGGAATGTCTGATAGTGACTGAATTATTTCCCTCCAGGATGTCTCTTATGGGTCTCTGATAAAAATGCTGGTAAAATGTTTCCATTTTCAAGCAAATCCAACAGCAGTAGAGCTCATATCCTAAAGCAAATTTTTCTATGAGTGGTAAGCTTCTCTCTCTCTCTCTCTCTCCTTCCTTCTCTCCTTCCCTTTCTCACTATCCATTATACTCGTTTCCTCTTCTTTATCTAACAGAATTTGGTACCAGGAGTGGGGTGCTGCTCTAACAGATACCCAAAATGTGGAAGCGGTTTTGAAACTGTGAATGGGTAGAGGACTCAGAAGCAAGTGAGGAGAACTGTTAACACCAGAGAAGGTGCAGACTGTGAGAAGCAGCAGCAGAGGACCGGCTGCAGCAGAGGACCGGCTGCAGCAGAGGACCAGCTGCAGCAGAGAACTGGCAGCAAGAGAGGACCACCAGTGGCAGAGAACCAGCAGCAGCAGAACCAGGAGACCAGTGTGAGACCGCACTGCAGCCAACCCATGGAGGGAGAGAGCTGAGTGCCTTTGCCCTGGAGGCTTCCTTGTGGAATAGGGTGCCTCCAGGCACTTATCAGTAGAGCTGCAGAGCTTTGGAATGGATGTGGGTAAGAGGCCCGAGGGCAGAGAGACCAAAGACCCAGGAAGCAACCTGAAGAGATACGAAACACAGGAAGCCAAGCTGCCTCAGTCTCAAAAGGTATGGCCATGACCTCTGGGGTTTCAAAGGGTGGAGCCATGGCTTATGTTATTTTTAAGGGTGGAGTCTCCACTCACATGGACTAGGAGAATGGTGTGCCTAAAGCTGAGGGAGCAGAGTTGCCTTCCCAGTGGGCCTGGAAGGTGGACCTGAAGCCCAGGGCCAAGGGGCCTCCACTCAGAATCTGCAGAGTGTGGCCAATACCTAGAGTCTGGAGGCAGGGCCATTGTGTAAATTGTCTCAGAGAACAGAGGATTATTTTCAAAGCCTTGAGGGCTAATATAATATGTAGTGCTGACTTGCTTGGTGCCTATTATCCCTTCTTTCCCTCCAGTTTCTCCCATTTGTAATGGAGATGTCTAGCTTGCGCCTGTTCTGCCATTGTACCTTTGGAAGCAGATAACTTATTCTAGATTTCACAGATGAAGAGGAATTTTTGGATTTTGGAGTTAGAGTTAAAACTTTTGTTATGATATGATGGGGTGAATATGTTTTGCATGTTGCAAGGACATGATTTTTTGGGGGCCAAAGGATGGAATGTCATGGATTGAACTGTATATGTATATCAATTATGTTAGGCCATGATTCCCAGTGTTGTGTGATTGTCCACTATTTTGTCATCTGATGTGATTTTCCTGTGTGTTGTAAATCCTGCCTCTATGATGTTAATGAGGGGGGGGATTGGTGGCAGTTATGTTAATGAGGCAGGACTCAGTCCACAAGACTGGATTGTGTCCTGAGCCAATTTCTTTTGGAATATAAAAAAAAAGAAGCAAGCAGAGAGATGGGGGACCTCATACCACCAAGAAAGCAGTGCCAGGAGCAGAGCGCATCCTTTGGACCTGGAGTTCCTGTGTGGAGAAGCTCCTAGGCCAGGGGGGGATTGATGAGAAGCACCTTCCTCCAGAGGCAACAGAGAAAGTCTTCCCCTTGAGCTGACACCCTGAATTTGGACTTCTAGACTACTAGTCTGTGAGAAAATAAATTTCTCTTTGTTAAATAGATGCACTTGTGGTATTTCTGTTATAGCAGCACTAGATAACTAAGACAATCACAGATAGAACTGCATGAGCAAAGGGACAAAATCTGAAAGTGTTCAGAACAACAGGTGTGTAAGAGGGCCTAGAGTAAAGCATGGATTAAGAAGGGAAGAAAGGAGACAAGGTAGAGGAAGAGTGTGGCAGGTGCCTCTGGTGATTCACATCACATCCCCTCTCAAGCACCTCCAATTTCAACTGCAGCTGCCATGGAAAAGTCCCATGTGAGCTCTGACTGATTCCAATATGGCAGTATTTCACCTCATACTCCTGCCAAACTTTTTTCAACTTTCAGCCCCACGATTTGTGCTGACACACTAAGGGCCTACTAACCAGTATCAGTTGCTGTTGAGTCCATTTGACTTATGATGACCCCATACATGTCAGAATATAACTGTGCTCAGTAGGGCTTTCAAAGGCTGTGACCTTTCAGAAGTAGATTGCCAGGTCTTTCTTCTGAGGTGCATCTGGGTGGACTCAAACCACTAACCTTTCAGTTAGCAGCTTAGCTGAGTGCTTTACCGTTTGTACCACCCAGGGAATCCAAGAGCCTACTGTTGTTGTTTTGTGCTGTTGAGTCAATTACAACTCACAGTAATCCTATATGACAGAGCAGAACTGCCTCACAGGGTTTCCTAGGCTGTAATCTTAACAGGAGCAGATCAACAGGTCTTTTTCTTGAGAGGAGCCACTGCTGGGTTCCAATGGCTGATCTTTCAGTAAACTGCTGAGCCCTTAACTGTTGAGCCACCACGGCCCCTTAAGACCCTACTAAAACCAAACTGTCAAGTTGATTCTGACTCATAGTGACCCCATAGGACAGAGTAGAACTGCCCTATAGAGTTTCCAAGGAGCAGCTGGTGGATTTGAACTGCCGACAATTTGGTTAGCAGCCAAGCTCTTAACCATTGCACCACCAGGGCTCCAACGAGGTCCCATGCAATTGTAGCCACGGAAGCGCAGGAGAGTTAATGTTAGCAGAGACAACATTAAAGCAGTTGTTGATGGGAGCTTGTGGATAGATGCTCCAGCTCTCCAGTCTTTGAGTGGACAATTCTATGAGGTCTTCTGTATACATCTCAGGAGTTCACAATTGTTATCTCAAAATAACATTCTCTTAAATTGGCTTTTATTCCTTCCTTGTATCAAGCTCCCTCTTCCCTCATACTGCCTTCCTGGGATCAACTTCCAAATAGACCACCTCACTCAAGTTCTTATCTCGGGCATGGCTTTCATGAGAATTCAAACTAAGACAGAGAAGAGATACATGGAAGCCACACTAAGGATTGTGGACTTTTTCTTAAAGGAGTGGGAGGGCTTCTGAAATTTTGAGCAGGGAAGTCACAAGATGAGATGGTATTTTAGACATTATAAATGGTGGTGGTATCTCATAAGGATCAGAAAGGGATGAAAGCGAAAGTGGAGAGATTATCAGAAGGTCATTTAAGAATCCAGTTTGTAAGCACAAGGGCTTGGACTAAGCCAAGGCTATAAAGATAGAAAATGAGGGGAAATTTTCAGTTATAATCAGAGATAGACTATATAGGATCTGGTGATTAATTAGTCTCAGAGGGTAAAAGGGTAGGAGGAGTCAAGATGACTCAAAAGTAATATCATTAGCTACGATAAAAAGTTTTGCAGAGGATAATGATTTGGATTTTGGCAAGTTTCTGATATCATCTGGGTGGAAAACAACTGAGCTAATTAGGAACATGAAATACAGCCTGTTTATATTTGCTTTGCCATGCATTGTCTCTCACATAATGTAAAATTGGAATTCTGTAAATATATTATTTGTAAATAGTTGCTTAGAGCTGAAAGAGGTTATGACAGTGTTGACCGACGGAGACTTTGCCAAAATGTTCTCTAACTGAAAAACCAGGTATGGACTTTGTTGTTGTTGTTGCGTGCCATCGAGTTGGTTCCAACTCATACTGACCCCATGTGACAGAGTAGAACTGCCCCCAAAGAATTTTCTTGGCTGTAATCTTTACAGAAGCAGATCACCAGGTCTTTCTACCAATGGGTGGATTTAGAACTGCCAGTCTTTTGGTTACCAGCCAACTGCTTAACCCTTGAGCCACCCAGGATGCTTATGTATGGACTTTAGGATCATAAAACTTTGGTATAAATTCTGCTTCCCTCTCTTAACAGTAACTGTGAGCTCAATTTTTAATCACTTTAAAACAAAGCTAACACCACCACCTATCTCATAAGGTGGTTGTGAGAATCAAATGAAATTCTGATAATTCTTTGAAACAGTGAAAGAGTTACACATATATTACCACATAATCTTTAATATAGCTTTGGAACTTGATGGATCTATAGCAACATGGATTCTGAAGTTTCCAATGATGACGATGATAGCTAAAATTTATTACACTTACTATGTTATACCTGGAGTCCCTGGGTGGTGCAAACAATCAATATTTTTGGCTGCTAATCAAAGGTTGGCAGTTAAAGTCCACCCAGAGGCACCTCGGAAGAAAGACCTGGCGATCTACTTCTGAGAAATCATCTACTGAAAACCCTGTGGAGCACATTTCTACTCTGATACACATAGGGTTGCCACGAGTCAGAGTTAGCTCAACAGCAACTGGTAAACTGATACATGCCAGCTAGATCTTTAACTAAGTACTTTTACACTTATCTCATAATAATGATGGCAGAAGACGGAGTGACAGAAAGACCAGTGAACCAAGAACCAAAGTATTCAGCCAAGGTATGGTGATGACCTTATGATTAGTGGATGAGATTAGGATGGCAAAATTAGAGGAAAAGACAGTGCATTAGGTTAAGGAAACATAATGGAGGTAAGAACTCAAAGAATGGTAATAAAAGACTGTGTATGCCAACAATCTGGAAAGAGTACTGAAAGAATGAAACAGTTCTATTAATGTTATTAATTTTTGCTCACATTAAAACTCAGTTAAGAGTTTTAATTCTTGTTATGTGTGCAGTTTAGCCTAGCCAGACTGAAATTGGGAGACACGGGCAGTAGCATATATAGGTAGATACGTACAGTTTTTTCTACATACATATAAAGTTAGCTTTCACCACTGTCGTTCTCAGCAGATGAAACACTATAATCATTTTATAGTTGAATGGCACATAATGCAATGAAAGGTCTTCACAGGAAAAAAAAATATTATGTTTTCACCCTTTTACTTTCTTCAGCAGTGATTAATTCCAGAAACATAAGGTATCATCACTTCTCAAAAAGCACTGTAGGTTATAAGATTGCTCCTCTGAAGTTGGCAACATGTAATAAGTGCGCTTTATTCCCAAACATCAATCAGTTTCAAGAATGGCAATTGCTTGTAGAATGATAATAATAGAAATAGTCAGCTAATAAGCACCATAGGCATTAAAACACTGGATGACAGACGTGAAGACTTCTTGTTATACAAGAACAGTTTCTTATAATTATGGTTTTATAACTAACTACGTTAGTTTCTAAATATTTAGTTTTTAAGATTTCTGTATCTTTTATAATGAAACTTATATGACAGTATTCTGTGCTAACATAAGAAATGAGATACAGAAATAAGAATAACATATAGAAATATATCCAAGATCTGCACTGAAAGTATTCTAGATTAAGTATGGTGGCACTAGATCATTTAATCTGAAGAGTACCCCATTTAAGTAATTACTAAAAATTTGGCTTGAGAGCATTTTAATTTATTGCAAAAGTGTGAAACTGAAGTAAGAATGTATCTGATAAGCCCATATTCATGCTGCAACTAAATTATGTAAGCAATATATGAAATAGTTATATAGCTATGCTTTACCGAATGTGCTGTTTCATGAAAAACATGTAGCTTTTCATTGGCAAAAGTAAAATTCCATTTTGTGTCAATTACATACAGACATTGGGACCCCAACCTAAATGGGTTGCTATGAGTCAGAATCGACTCCATGGCAATGGGTTTGATTTGGTTTTGTTTTTTAATCTAAATGGACTTATACTTTGCTGGAGAGAGAATTAATAGACTTAACATAACAATATAATGTAGCATATCTAAAAGTCGAAGTACAGGCAGCAGTTCCAAAGGAGTTCAGAGAGCAGCTACGTTCCAGGTAGTACTTGAAAGAGGTGATCGTTAAACACAACAAGACTCAGATAAATGGACCATAGACATTCCAAACTTCAGATAGATTTTGAAGCAAGACATAGACATGTGAACATGTACACTGCTTTTAAGGATTTAGGAGATAACCATTAACCGGACTAGATAGTTTGAGAAATAATCATTGAGATGTAGGTTGGGATATAGATTGTTGCTAGATCATGGAGACCTAGTCAAGAATGACAGATTAAGAAATTTGACATTTACTGTGAGAAACAGGCCATTGGAAAAATTCTCTGTGTAGCTTATTGAACTAGGTTCTGAAGAGGATTGTAATAAAAAGGCAAAGGAAGAGAAAGGAAAGGGGAACTAACTGGGTGCCTCTATGCTCTGGGTGCTGTGATGGGCACCTCTGACTTTAGAACATGTTATCCTTATGATTCTCCTTTATTATAAATATATGTATTTAAAATCATACCTATTCAAAATTATTTTAGAAATCCAAACATACAAATAGGAGAAATTTAAGTACTAAATGACTCTTGCTAGTTGAGATGACATTACAAAAATCCTCTTTGAGAAAGAAATAAAAGAAGAATATGTATATTGCAAAAGGGTCAATTTGTATCTCTTCTCTAACTTGCCATAGGAAGAAAGAAAACTAGAGGGGAAATTGTGTCAAACGGCTATTTTATTTATGGGAAATAGTTTGAGAATGTAGTTTCAAAATTACTTCTGAACCAATTAAAAAATGGGCAAAGGAAATGAACAGATACTTCACCAAAGAAGCCATTCAAGTGGCCAACAGACACATGAGGAAATGCTCCCGATCACTAGCCATTAGAAAAATGCAAATTAAAACCACAATGAGACACCATCTCACCCCGGCATTACTGACACGAATCAAAAACACTGGAAATAACAAATGTTGGAGAGGCTGCGGGGAGCTCGGAACTCTTATGCACTGCTGGTGGGAATGCAAAATGATACAACCATTTTGGAAAATGATATGGCGCTTCCTTAAAAAGCTAGAAATAGAAATATCATACGATCCAGGAATCCCATTCCTAGGAATATATCCTAGAGAAATAAGAGCTGTCACATGAATGGACATATGCACACCCATATTCATTGCAGCACTGTTCACAATAGCAAAAAGATGGAAACAACCTAGATGCCCATCAACAGAAGAATGGATAAACAAACTATGGTACATACACACAATGGAGTATTATGCAACAATAAAGAGCAATGATGAATCTGTGAAGCATCTCATAACATGGATGAAACTGGAAGACATTATGCTGAGTGAAATAAGTCAATCACAAAAGGACAAATAGTGTATGAGACCTCTACTGTAAAAACTCATGTAAAAGTTTACACACAAAAAGTAACAATCTTTGTTGGTTACGAGGGATGGGGGGAACTAAATAGACAGTAGATAAGTGGTAACTTTGGTGAAGGGTAAGACAGTACACAATACTGGGGAAGCCAGCACAGCTTGTACAAGGAAAGGTCATGGAAGCTCCATAGACACTTCCAAACTCCCCGAGGGACTGAATTGCTGGATGGAGGGCTGTGGGGACCATGATACCCGGGAACATCTAGCTTAATTGGCATAACACAGTTTATAAAGACAATGTTCTGCATTCTACCTTGCTGAGTAGTGTCTCGGGTCTTCAAAGCTTGTGGGCAGCCATCTAAGATACTCCATTGGTCTCACCCCTTCGGGAGCAAGGGAGAATGAAGAGAACAGGATACAAGGAAAAGATTAGTCCAAAGGACTAACGGACCACAGCTACCAACGCCTCCACCAGACTGAGTCCAGTACAGCCAGATGGTGCCCGGCTACCACCACTGACTGCTCTGACCGGGATCACAACAGAGGGTCCTGGACAGACCTGGAAAAGGATATAGAACAAAATTCTAACTCACAAAAAAAGACCAAATTTACTGGCCTGACAGACTGGAGAAACCCCGAGAGTATGGCCCCTGGACACCCTTTTAGCTCAGTGGTGAAGTCACTCCTGAGATTCACTGTTCAGCCAGGGATTGGACAGCCTCATAAAACAAAACAGGACTAATGAGTCACAGTAGTCCAGGGACAAGGACTAGAAGGCAGGAGGGGACAGGAAAGCTAGTGATAGGGAACCCAAGGTTGAGAAGGGAGAGTGTTGACGTGTCGTGGGTTTCTTAACCATTGTCATAGGGCAATATGTGTACTAACTGTTTAATGAGAAACTATTTGTTCTGTAAACCTTCATCTAAAGTACAATAAAAAAAATTACTTCTGAAGGTAGCAAAGGGCATGAATTTATTTTAGAACTTAAAACCATTCTTAGAATTGAGAACTAGGGATGGGCCAGGCATTTGACATATATTATCTCATTTATCCCTTATAAAAGCTTGGTGTGGTCTGATCCCAAAACTCACCGCTG
Source organism: Dugong dugon (assembly GCA_030035585.1). Taxonomy (NCBI): domain Eukaryota; kingdom Metazoa; phylum Chordata; class Mammalia; order Sirenia; family Dugongidae; genus Dugong; species Dugong dugon. The sequence continues at coordinate 134,050,752 of CM057462.1, forward strand.
TTGAGTCGAATCCGACTCATAGCAACCCTATAGGACAAAATAGAACTGCCCCACAGGGTTTCCAAGGAGTGGCTGGTCGATTCAAACTGCCAATCTTCTGGTTAGCAGCCTGAGCACTTAACCACTGTGCCACCAGGGCTCCAGAGACATGGGCATAAACTGCTGTCATTCAAGGTGGTGTTCTCTTGAGGGAAAAGAAAAAAGTGGTTGAGGATGGTCTAGGAATTCTCCCTAAAGGATGTGATATTTGGTATGGATCTTATGGCAATAGTAAGAGAAGAAGAGAAGAACATTTCAGCCAGTGAGGGAAGCAAGATAGATGACACAGAGGTGTGAATAAACATGATATCCTCAAGAAATGGCAAGTAGTTCAGCGTTTCAGGAGTTACTGGGTGAGAGCAGCAGAGATGATGCGAAGAACTGCGCTCCTTGGAAACCCTATGGGACAGTTCTACTCTGTCCTACAGGGTCGCTATGAGTCAGAATTGACTCAGCGGCAACAGGTTTGGTTTGTTTGTTTCTTCTTTTAAAGTGTAAGCTATGTAAGGGCAGGAAATATTTCTTGTTATCTTTATATTTCCAATCTGGAATCTGGTACATAGCAGGTACTCAAAGGGACTTTGTAGAAGGAATGAAGCTGTCATCTACTTTGCTTCCTTCTCAGTCTTCTTTGCTGATTTTTCTGAGACCTCTTAATGTTTGACAGCTTCAGGGTACAGTCCTTGGTCCTCTTCTCTACCCACACTTCCTTGGATTCCATCCAGTCTCATGGCTTTAAATACTTTTTCTATGTTGATGACTCGTAAATCTATATCTCCAGCAATAGCCTCTTTTGAATTCTAGACTTGTATATCCAACTGTCTCCTCAACATCTCTACTTGAATACCTAATAGCAACTCAAATGCAACATTCAAAAACTGAACTCTAGATTTTCTCCCCAAATCCTAGTTAACTGGCAATCATCAGCATCTCAGTTAACGGCATCCTTCAATTGCTCAGGCCAAAAACCTTGCAACCATCCTCGATACCATTCAATCCATGGGGAAATGCCGTTGGCTCTACCTTAAGATACATACAGAATTCAACCACAACTCACTATCTCCAAGTCATAATCTTCCCTCACTTGCATTCCTGCAAAATCCTTCTAAAATATCTCCCTGCTTTTACACTTGCCACCTACAATGAATTATCAACATAGAAACCAGAGTGAACCTGTTAAAAATAATTCATATCATACTATTCCTCTGCTCAATATCCTCATATTGCTATACTCAGACTAAAATCCAAAACCCTCGCAATGACCTCCAGGTATCCCCATGAGTTTTATCACACTCTGACCTTACTCTTAGCACCTTTCCCTTCTCAGTATGCTCCAGCCTTTCCCTCCTCATTGCTGTTCCATGAACCTGCTGCAAAGGCCTTTGTGCTTGCTGTTCTCTTGGCTTGAAATTTTCTTCTAGACATTTTACTCCCTCATCTTCTTCAGTCTTTCTCAAATTTCATCTTCTCAATGAGGCCTTTCTTGAGTATCTTTTATTATTGCAAATGTCCCCATACTGACACTCACTATCTGCCTTCCCTGCTTTGTTTTTCCCTTAATACTTAGTATTGTATATTGCATTACATATTTACTTGTGTATTTGCCTTTTCCCTCCCACTATAACATAAGCTTCATGAGGGCAAAGACTAGCAGCCAGATGGCTGAGGATTGGAATTGAATGGAAGTAAGAATATGAACACTCCTTCTTAGTACTTGTATAGGGTCGCTATGAGTTGGAATCGACTCAACGACAATGGATCTTCTTAGAACTGCTCTCTTTACTTGGAATGTTCATGGTACCCTGTCTCCCCCCAGAATCTTATTTTTAAGTCTCAGCTTCAGGGCTGACTCCTCTGGAAAGTAGAAAGTTGAACTCTTTATGCCTCCTCTGTGCCCTTCCTTTATAGAACCTATCACAGTTCCAATATAACTTAATTACACTTAGTTATTTACTTACCTCTATTTGGTTACTCAATAGAGGGAGCCATGTCATACAAGTTTTGGAAGCAGCTGCCTGCATTTGGAGTCTGTCTCTCCTACTCACTAGCTATGTGACTTTAGGGAAGTTGTGTAAGTTTTCTGTGCCTTGGTTTCCTCATCTATAAAATGGTGATAACAATACCAATACCTACCTGGTAGGTGATAATCAAAGGCATCAATTAAATATGATGCTACACTATTAGAGCCCTGCCCAGCATTTAGTTGATGTTTAACAAATGTTAACTATGATCATGTGGCCCCTGTCTCTGGAACTCGGCCAGTGCTTTATTAATGCTTATTGAATGAAGACAGAAGGAAGTGAGTAAGAGGATAAGTAAGGAAATTTGGCTGAGAAGGAAAGCAAAAATAAGTATGTAGATGGAGATGTGGTTCAAGGGAACATCCTAAAATAGGCTGAAAAAGGCTTAAGATTTTAAAAAGTGAGGATAAAACCAAACGACAAGTTGAAGACACAGGAGAAATTGTGCAGCTAAGCTCCTCATTGTGCAGATGTGAGTATTGGCTTTTGCTTGATGGAATTGTTTTTTTTAGGATGAGAAGACCCATGACCTTAAAAGTGGCTAGACTTAAAAAATACATGCAAGTCACAATACCAGCCCGTGATCCTTGACTATGGGTACATATACTGGAAAGGAAATAAGGATAAGCTTTAGGAAACACTGAGAATGGTCAGATACGTTCCCTAAGCTCTTCTGAGTCTCAGTTTCCTCATATGCGAAAGGAGGCCAATGGAAGTACCTGTCTCATAGAATTAAATGAGAAACTGCATGTAAAATGCTGAATATAGAGCCTGACACACTGTAAGACTTCAATGAATGTTAGTTCTTACCACTATCATCATCATCATCAAAAGATTCAGCATATCTAGTAATTAATCAAATTCATTGCTCAGCTTCCTGAAAGACCAAAAAAGGGTAACATTTTCTTCTGACACTTGAAGATAATTAATTTTGTTTTAAAAATACTATCGCCATTGGAAGATTGACATTTGAGTTTTTAGAGTCACAATAAAAATTAATTAATTTTATTAATTTTTATTTTTTGAATTTATATTTTGTCTTTTAACCAAAGCCTCTAAAAATAAGCCATTTGGGACACACTTACTTTTACTGGAAGGTATATAAAAGATAATACCGTTCTTCTTACTTCCCTTCCCCTTTTAGGAAGTGGAAATTATAAGACATTTTCTGACACAGAAAAGATAATGTCTGACTTAGGTATATAGTCAGTTTCATTCTGGATCCATGCTGGGAGAGAAAACAATGAATGTTACACTTCATTTATAATTTCTACTGTGAACATGAGAAGGACTAGTATATTCTCAAATCAAATTAATCCACAGTTGTGGCATTTAAGATACAGTGAAAATCCCTAATTCAAGTGTACAGTATCAACTATAAAGCCAAAATAAATGGGGTAAGATAAAGAGTTCTCAGTCTTGGGTTATGATGTCAATGCAAGACTTGAGCTGTGTTAATTCAACAAGCTTGATCTTGATTGCCAAAACATGCTTGTCAATATCTGGCTCCCGGGGGCATGTCAGGGGCCTTACGGAAACTAGCTTAAATACAAAATACTATAGGAGGATTTGTGATCGTTTTCCTAACACTGAGATTAAACTGCAGATTTTTTTTCTTTTAGCTTTTTAAACCAGAAACGTGTTTTCCATACTCCTACGGTAACAGGAAGAGGAGGAATCGCATAGAAGAATTGTAAATGCTGTTATTAGGGATTCTTGAAACTCAGATAAAATTCTGTCACATGAAATCACTACAAAGCTTTCATCCGAGGTTTGAAATACCATTTCCTCACTAGGATGATAATGTAGGAAAACACTTGGAAGAATGCTAATCTGGTTCAGAAAAGAATGTAATACAGATAAGATGATAGGTCAAGATTTCCATAAACTTACAAACAAATAGTTTGCAATTGCAATTTTAGTAACTCTACACTTGGAATCTTCTGCTAGAATGATGCCGTGAGTTTTCTAAGCCTCTCTAGCTATTATTTTTTCTTGTATAAAGAGTTGAACCATTAAAGCAATTATAATTGAGAAAAACATAATGGGGATCAATTTTATCATGATGAAAATATGCACCCCACGTGATGATTCAGAATAAAATATGGTATGAAAATAGTATTATTTCCAAATGAATATATTTTTCTTTGCCATTCAACTTATTCTGGCTTAATAGATATGGATTAGAAATCTATATTTACCTTCTTACAGAGGCTGACAAATTATCTATGAGATTAAATATGAGGAAGACTACGATTAAAAACAAAAGTTAAACCCATACGTCAGATCATTGACCAATCACCCCCTTCATTTGGTGTGCTCAAAATTTTCATATATGTCAGGACCTTATAACATGACTGAAAGTGGCCTTGACATTATTTACTTTTGTTGTTTATCAAAAATAATGGCAAAGGATGAACTCAGATCAACACTGCCACAATGAGACTCAGGCAGAAATAAGCAAAGGAGCCAGGCCGTGATCCAGCTGTTTTTGGTTATCTACAGATAGCTGTGATTGGCTTTTCTGATGCTTAATGCTTTAATGGCAAATGTTCTCTTCTCAGTCTATAAACATCTGAATGGAAAACTCCAAAGATTTGGTGAAACAATGCCTGTCTAGATTTGTCATATTTATTTTACTAAGCTAAGGCAAATGTATAAGACACATCTTTAAATTCTATTTGAACTTTCATGTAGTAATACATTTTCCACCACCATCCATAACTTAAGCTTCCTAAATGTCAGTTGATTCTCACAGCAATAGCCATATTTTATACGTAAGAAACTGGGCTCAGATGGATCTAGTGGGCACAATCCAATACCACTGGCCTAGTTAAGTATTTAAACCAGGACTTGAACCTGAGTTTGCTGATACCAAACCTGTTGCTCTGACTTTATCAACATATCAGAGACGTCTTGATCAAGCCAAAGCTCGAACAGAAACATGCTGAGACTTTTGGACATAAAAATGTTTTTATTTTGAGCGAAATGTTAAAACTTTACAGGGTTCAGTTATAATTTCCATTGCCTTTTCTTAGAAAACACCTTCAATCCACGCCACCCCCCCTGGAGATAATAATGTCAAAATCAGTTTTTATTCACTATCTCTTTTATCCTTGGACACTGCCCTTATTGGATACCAGGAATCCTAATTATAAATTACATCATACCACGCTCATCCTTGTTCATCACATTCCTGCCTCACTGGTATTTTTGCTGTTTCTCAAATTCCCAAATTCATGGTAGTAGGTCCCTTGTATGTCCTTCTGCCTCTGCCTGGTGCTCTAAGTATCCATATTATTACATGACTGGCACATTGTTATCATGTAATTCTCAGCTCACACACTGTTTCTTAGAGAAATCTTCCCTGAGCTCCAATTTAAAATCTTACCCCTTTTTGTCTCTATCACAATAATATCACCAAGTTTTGTTATTTTCATAGCAGTTAGGAGCATCAGATTATCCTTACTGCTCATTGCTCTACATTGGGTCTACAACAGTATCTGGCATATGGTAGGCTTTCATATAAATATATGTTCAATGAATAAATAATTGAATCAGAGTCTCTTTAAAATCCAGATGAACTATAGCCTACAAAAATATGTTTTAAGAATAACATTTGTCTGTATCAGTCTCAAAGTTAGAGATTTGAAAGTGCAGAATTTGTCACTGTGATATATAAAAAATTTTATCATATATCTTCTATCATATAGTATATTGCTTTTATATCAATAATGATTGTGAGATAAACCTGGTCTTTTAAACACAATTTTTCTTTAATCATCTCAGGTCTTCTACTGATTTGCTCAATTTCAAACATGTAACGAATCTACTCATAAGTCAAAACATTTTGGTATTCTCCACTTGGACGATCAATTTTTTAAGAAAACCCCATTCCTTTTCTTGTGGTCTAAGTTTGATTCCTCCACTAAGAGTTTTACAAATTAAACATCTCATATCAGATGTATGTTATATATTTATTGAGAAACGTAATATATTGAGCTTTGAGTAAAAGTAAAAATTACTTTCAAAGTCTCATGAATTGTACTATCAAAGCAGGTTAATACCTATGACTAGATTTTTGCTTTTTTTAAAAATTAAAAAGACAAGACTATCCGGAAATAAAGCAAAATAATCTAAGTTTCAAAAAAATTAGCTCATGATGTTTTAATAGGATATGCATTTTAGAAAAATCCTGTACTATAGAATCTATATGATCTGTTCCTCTGAGCTTAGAAAGGTATTAATAAATTCCCCTAGGCAGCATTGTGCATGTGGCTTAGCATGTCAAGGAAGAATACTAGCCAGGGAATGAAAAATAGCACACTTGTGCTCAGAATACTCAGATATTTTGAGAAGATAGCTCTGTACCATGGACAGAGTGCATCAGGAGCATCAAGGCAGAATCTAGAAGTGCTACCTAAAACCAGATGAAATAATATTGCTGGCATCCTGTGTCTTTGGCCTTCCCATGCAATTCAGTTCAATATGTTATTATACCTGGTCAAGCAACCTCTGGTAGATTTCCAATTTGTTCTAATATTTTATGTGAACATTTCAACTGAAAGCTACCTACCATCTAGTTCTACCCCCTCCTTTCATAGACAAGTGAGAAACAAGAGTCGTAGAGTGATTTATCTGCCCCAGAGAAGACAGTTCCTGAAGAGTTCATCATTTTAGTCCAAATGCTGACTTAAAAAGAGGGTATAGAGTTGGGAACACAATTCTTCTTTCTTTGAACTGGGACAAGCCTTCAAGGCAGCCTGAAGTTGTAGATTGAAAAAGATTACTACTCTAGATCATTCTTCAGTTTTGACAAGGATCAGCAGGCTTAAGACAGTGTCCATCAGTTTTGAGGAAGTATAAAGTTAGAATCCAACCTCACAAAGTCTCCAGCCAGTCTGAAAGATCAGGTGGCATATTCTTGCTTTCTTCTAAGTCACTGGCAAAAGCTTTGCTATCAATGAGAGTACTATGCTTAGAATCACACCAGAATCCTTTTTCCCCACCAACTTTCAATCAGCACACTTGGACAACCACCTTCTCTTTCTGAACATTTGTTCTCTTATCGTGAAGTGTTCACCAAGATTCTTCAGAGGATCAGATGAGAGAAGAAACATGAAGCGAGAGAGGTCTGAGCACCACATGAAGACGCATCATTTGGCTTTTCTGTCAGTGTTACCGACTGAGCACAGGGTCCTCACTAGCTTTTGGTCAAGCTTAAGATTTGTGTTTGGGGCAAAGAACACACTAAGCAGAGGACCTGAATTAGCAGTCAGCTTTAATCTGGAATCACCACCATGAGCTCCTCAAGAAGAACATGTTTATCACCTGTGACTGCCCCACCACCACCCCACAGGTTGTATTTTTAGTGCCTAATGATAACTTTTATGTTTCTTTGCTATTTTTTCTTATATGCTAGGCAATCTAGGAATAATATGCAAGTATTGCAAATGATAATTGTGACGAATTTTTTAACAGCATGACAAAGCACTTACGACATAATTTTAAGTGAAAAAGAAAGATTAAAATGGAATATATAGTGTTTTGTATGATGACAAAATATATATTGCCTATTATTGTGAAAACAGTAATATTTTGGATATTTCTGTAATCATCTGAGTCATTGTAAACAAGGAGGCAGATAAATTTAACAATGATTTAATCATTATCTGTGCATGGTGGAGAATGGCTTCATAACTGAAAAGACTGGATATTAGAATTAGAAAGTTTTTAAGGATTAATTCAAAAGTGGCTACATTGTAAACACATTATGAGTGTATCCTTATAGAATAAATGAAAAAAAAAAAGTTCAAAATTCAGGTAAAGTCCCTGGTGATAGGGAACACAAGGTGGAGTAAGGATATTCTTGATGTGTTGTGACATTGTTAACCATTGTCATAGGGCAACATGTGTAGTAACTGTTAAATGAGAAACTATTTTGTTCTGTAAGCCTTCATCTTAAGTGAGAATAACAGCATAGTTGGAAGAGCGTAATCAATGTCACTGAACTGTGTATGTAGAAATTTTTGAAATGGTGTATCTTTGGCTATCTGTATTTTCATCAAAAAAAAAAATAAAAAAAGGTTGAGAATTTAGAGGCTTAATATGTTGCGGGGTTGTTAACCAATGTCATAAAACAACATGTGTACTACTGTTTCATGAGAAACTATTTGTTCTGTAAGCCTTCACCTGAAGTACAATAAAATATTAAAAAAAAAAAAAATTCAGGTAAAGTGGTATTTGTAGCTTGATATAAAATCTTCTGCAATAAAATCATACATGATTTCAAAGAGTGTTTTATCTCAAATAACTTAAATAGAAGTAAAAATGTCTTTGGGAAAATGGTATCAGAAAATTTAAAAAGTAATATCATTTTTGAGAACTCACTGTTATTGATGTATGTTAAGAGTTTGAATAAAGCTGTACAGGAAATGAACATGGAAGATGGTTATTTCCAAATTATGTATTATTTTATATAAAATACAACTTTATGTATGTACGGGTAAGAAAATTAAGATACTAAATATTGTTAATAGGCACTTTAACATTTTATTTACACTCCTAAAGTCTATTCATTTAAATTTCTTGAAAAAACTGGGTTTTCAATCTCAGTGGAAAATAGAGTTGCCTTATATTCAGAGGCACCTTATGTACGTACATAAACTACCATTATCTGACACTCAATCCACAAAAATTGTAGCATGTAAACTATTTACAAAGTAATGTGCAAATACTAATCAACACTAACTCAGTGGATATTAGACTGAAATTCTGGAGATATGTGCTTATCTAATCGATAATTTTCTTCATACCTCTTATCACAATTGCAATTAGCTACTTAAATATTTAAGAGTTGTTGCCTTACTAGATTGTAATCGTCATAAAAGCCTGGAGCCATATATGTTTCATTCACCACTTCACTCCAGCATAGTGCCTGGCATATAGTTACAGGAAGAAAGGAAGGAAGGAAGAAAAGCAGGCAGGAAGGCAATGGAATCACTACACGATCTCCCATTAACCCACTGCAGTCGAGTCGATTCCAGCCCATGGTGACCACATGTGCTACAGAATAGACTTGTTCCATAGGGTGTTCTTGGCTGTAATCTTTAGGGAAGTAGGTTGCCAGGACTTTCTTCCACAGTGCCACTGGGTGAATCCAAACCACCAAACTTTAGGTTAGTAGTTGAGTGCAAACCCAGTTTGCACCACACAGGGACAATCTCCAATTAGGAATCTAAATTCATAAACAATGGGAGAATGGCTTTAGTCTTCCTAAAGGAAGGATCTGTGGCCATTATTGTGTTGGAAGGTATCACAGTATTCTGGTAGAATGTTGTTGTTAGCTGCTGTTGAGTCAGGGCTGATTTTTTGGAAGTAGATTGCCAGCCCTTTCTTCCTAGTCTGTCTTAGTCTAGAAGCTCTACTGAAACCTGTTCAGTATCATAGTAACACGCAATCCTCCACTGACTAACGGGTGGTAGCTACACTTGAGGTACATCAGCCAGGAACTGGACCCAGGTCTCCCTCGTGGAAGGTGAGAATTCTACCACTGAACCACTACTATCCTGTAATGGTCACCTTAATCCTTCTGTCTTGGGTCCCCTTCATCCACTCTGCCTTCTTACATATCTGTATCAAGTGCTGACACTCCCTATACTTGAGCTTCTTCTTTAGGTTAAATCACAGATCACTAGAAGAAACTAATTAAAATATACACACGTTATCTGTGGAAGTTCATGAGCTAAGTCATTTACACCATTATACATTAATATGAACCCAGGCCTTGAGAGCTGTGAGGGGGATAAAATACAAGGCAAGTAAATTACGGGGCCGGAACAGATCTGGTATGTAAGTAATTGCTGCTGAAGGGTGGGGTTTAGATACTTTTGACTCAAATGAGGAAAAGCAAAGGTAGCACTGAATCTGTTTGCCAAAAAAAGAAGTAAAAATGAGAGGTACAAAGATAAACTTCTTCTATTTAAGTTCTTCAAGGGCCAGGGTTGCCTCTTCTGAACATTTTAAGGGGAAGTTAGTTAGGTAAGTTACATAAACAACATATTTTAACCATTGGAGTCATGAAGATTTATGTTCTTAATAACTACCTCTTGTGTTGATTCACGAGTAATTATTGAGTGCCTGCTGCATACCAGAGACTTTGCTTAACAAGAGATTTAAAAACAAACAAAAATGACCAAAAGAGTATTCCTGTGCAGAAAGAACTTTCAGATTATTAGGAAAGACAGATATAAATAACAACTACAAAAAATGATAAGTCCTTTGTGGAAAGTATGCTGGAAGTCCACAGTAGGGAACATCTAGTTTACCTAGAGAACTCACAGAGACTTATTTGCACATTGAAGGAAAACTGGGATTTCCTCAGACACAGGTAAAATCAAAGGAGCCCTCTGGTGCAAGGAATGGTTAGTTAAATGCTCGGCTACTAACTGAGAGGTCTGCAGGTCGAACCCACCAGCCGCTCCACAGGAGAAAAGACCTGGCAATCTGCTCCCGTAAAGATTACAGCCTATGAGGGCTGGGGACCACGGTCTCAGACATCTAGCTCAATTGGCATAACATAGTTTATAAAGGAAATGTTCTGAATCCTACTTTGGTAAGGAGCGTCTGGGGTCTTAAAAGCTTGCAAGCGGCCGTCTAAGATATTCCACTGGTCCCACCCCATCTGGAGCAAGGAAGAATGAAGAAAACCAAAGACACAATGGAAAGATAAGTCCAAAGGACTAATGGACCACAACTACTACGGCCTCCACCAGACTGGGTCCAGCACAACTAGATGGTGCCCAGCTACCACCACCGACTGCTCTGACAAGGATCACGATAGAGGGTCCCAGACAGAGCTGGAGAAAAATTCTAATTTACAAAAAAAGGCCAGACTTACTGGTCTGATAGAGACTGGAGGAACTCTGAGAGTATGGCTCCTGGACATCCTTTTAACTCAGTACTGAAATCACTCCTGATGTTCACCCTTCAGCCAAAGATTAGACAGGCCCATAAAACAAAACAAGACTAAATGCTCACACCAGCTCAGTGGCAAGGATGAGAAGGCAGGCGGGGACAGGAAAGCTGGTAACAGGGAACCCAGGGTCAAGAAGGGGAGAGTGTTGACATGTTGTGAGGTTGGCAACCAGAGTCACAAAACAATATGTCTATTAATTGTTTAATGAGAAACTAATTTGCTCTGCAAACCTTTATCTACAGCACAATAAAAAAAAAAAAAGAGGTGTAGGAAACCCTATGATTTCAGTTCTACTCCATTATGCAAGGTTACTATAAGTCAGAATGAACCTGACAACACACAACAACAGGGAAAAGCAAGAGACAGGCAGGGAGTACTCCGGGAGTGTGGGGAACATTGTGTGTTTTAAGAGCAGATTTAAATAATGTACAGAATTAATTACTAGGGCATAAATATATGGAGCATTTTTTATTTAGTCCCTGCTTACCACTGCATTCTACTTTATCATAGCCCAAAATATTGGTATTCTCCATTCTCCCACTTGGTGAACCATGGAATTGCAGTATCCAATGGAAGGACTTCCACACTGTAAATAATTGATCTCAAGCATGCTCCCTTATGATTTGACATTTACTCTGTTCTTTTCCATGAAGTATATTTATGTCAATAACCTCAGCTTCATTTGCCCTATATCACTGTATCCCTTTTGAAGAACAAACTAGTGTCTGGGGGTAACTGTGAACCTCTTTTTGAAACATTATTTTTTTTTTTGCAATTTGAACTTAAAGTGGCAGATTTTGTCAAAGGTAAACCAGCACATTTTTCTCTTTTAAAAACCCATGTTTTGAACACCTGTGAAAGGTTTCGATTGAATTTGACACTCAGCCAAGTCTTAGGAAAATCCAACTCACAGTCTTGTTTATTTTTTCTCTACTTTTTCTCCAGCTTTCTCTACATTCTAGAATTATTTTCTGGCCAAGTTTAATAAAAACAAACAAAAATATGGTAGACAGCACAGGCATGGAAGCTTTTTTCCTTTTTTTTGAGAGGGTTCTATTTAGTTAGAAGTATATTCTGTTGTTTCCAGTTTGAATCTTTATTTGTACAACGATTAATCAGGTATGGTTTATTTCTTTTAACAGAGTGATCAACAACTCCTCCTAAATATGTTAAGGAGTTCATTTCCATCTGAATTCTCCTGACAAATACTGAAATAGATAACCTTAATAAGGCACTAATGAGATCATTATAACTAGTTTTGTCTGTATTTAAAGCACAGATTTAAGATCTTCATTAATGATTAACTACTGGAAAACTTTGTTCGCTCCCTTGAGTTATTTTTAAATCTCTATATACTATAATTATATATAGTCCATCATAGACCTTTCCATGGTGCTGAACACAATTGAACTTTGAATAAGAACAAGTATGTTACAAATCTTGGCTGTTTAAAAGGTTAATCTGTAAATAGATTAATGACATGTAGTGATCTTTACTCATTTCAAGCTTTTTTGACTGAGGAAAAGACAACATTAACCAGCTGCCATCAAGATGACTGATTCACGGCGACCCCACGTGTGTCAGAGCAGAAGTGGGCTCCATAGGGTTTTCCATGGCTGATTGGTCAGAAGCAGATCACAAGGCCTTTCTTCTGAAGTACCTCTGGGTGGACTAGAACCTCCAACGTTTTGGTTAGCAGCTGAGCCTATTAATGTACCACCCAGGGACTTTCAAAGATACATTACCACAGCTATTTCATATCTTTCTGAATGGACTTCTGGGATTGATTTCTCAACCAGTACCTTGAATTTGTTGATTATAAGGCATCTCTGAGATCATATAAGTAGCATCACGGCCTATAACTAGTCTTTATTTTCAGGTGTCCTAAATCTACAAAGTACACTTTCCCCCTTTAAAGCATTTGTTTTAGAGGAGGGTGGCAATTAATTATAAAATTATATTTGAGCTGAAGTTATCATTCAAAAACTTCAAATCTTAAAGTTATTTGGGAGAATAGAAATAAGGCATTTTACATGTGGTACTGCAAAATCAAGGAAGAGGCAGAAATCTGGGATGTTTCCTTTATTAAATACAAAATAACAGTTTCAAACAATAAGTTGTAAATGACTATTCTAAACTCATACATTTTCAGAATTAAATTCCAATTTAAGCCAAATTAGCTAATTGTCTCCAGCAAAGAGATGACTTTTAGGGGAATGTAATTTTCTAACCTATTCAGGAATTTCCAAAATATGGTTTGACATGGGCCAAACAAAGCCAATAATAAAACTCAGTATTTTCTGACTTCTGAAATCCTTCTAAAAAAGAAACTCAGAATATCGACAAAGAAATCTATAAGCTATGTTAAAGGGACAACATAAATATTCATCTAGAATCTCACTACACTATGCCCTCTCACAAGACAGCACTTTGTAACATTGTACAGTTACCTCCATACTGACTGTGTAATGGCAGTTAAACCTTTAACCTTTGCTTGTGAGTGCTCACTAGCCAGGGCTTTAAAACATCTGAGGAGAAGGTTGAGGAAGGTAGTAAGATATTTGTAAACCGGAAGGTGTTTTGAATTTATCTAGGAATATAGATATTGTCAATATGTGATTAAGTTACTGCATCAGTTTTCCTGGAGGATTTGTATGTTTATTGCTTTTTTGTAAGACATTTATCCACCTCTCTCACTTCGGTTCTCTTTCTTGCATGAATTCACACATATTAAAATGCAGGTGTTCTACTTGTCTGATATATATCATTTGCATTATTTGAAACACTGCAGCCCTAAAATTTCTGGATGTTTACACAATTCAGGAACGAAACCATTTAGTAATGGTCTTCCAAGGATAAAGCAATGTCTAATAAAATATGTATACAACAACAAGTTCACAAACAAATCTATCTTGGAAGAAGTACAGCCAGAATGCTTCTTAGAAGCAAGGATGGCGAGATTTCATCTCACATGCTTCGGACATATTATCAGGAGGGACCAGTCCCTGGAGAAGAACATCATGCTTGGTTAAGTAGAGGGTCAGCGAAAAAGAGGAAGACTCTCGACGAGATGCACTGATACAGTGGCTGCAAAAATGGGCTCAAGTATAACAACGACTGTGAGGATGGCGCAGGACCGGGAAGTGTTTCGTTCTGTTGTACACAGGGTTGTTACAAGCAGAACTGCCTCGATGGCACCTAACAACAACAACAACAATGACAATAATAAAAACAAGAATAATCCATTGAGCATTTACTCATTGCTGCTACACTGGAAGCTCCATGGATAGTAAGTGCTGGTGACCGCTGTACCCTAGTCTGTGGGACAATGCATGGCTTATAGTGGACGTTCAATATATAATGATGGAAGAAATGTATTAAGTACTTTATATATTTATAATTTGTTTTCTTACATTTTTTAATTACTAGTTTTCTAAAAACCACAAAGTTAGAACGTGCTTTAAAGACATACAAGTATATAAAATAAAATATATGTCAATATTCTCCTTTCTTTAAGCAATCACCCCAATTCCTATTACATGGGGAGAATGGTTATATCGTCACCATTTCAGGGCATATCCTTTCAGATACACAGCTGTACAAACACTACACACACACGAAAAGAGTTTATTAATTTTACTTGTATCAAAGAAAAATAGTATTTCTAACTTGCATTTTCACACAACAGGATAAACATGGACATCATTCTGTATTTCAGCACAATCACATCTAATCCTCACATCAACACTATTGTGGCCACTATCTCCATTTTACAGCAGAAGAAAATTACTTGCCAGTGTTTTCCCATTGTGGAAGAACTGGGATTTGACACCAAGGACGCAAAGACTGTTTTCTCTTAAGGACCATTTTACACAACCTCTTATTAGGTTACCTTACAGCTGTTAGAAGAAAGAGGTGATTATTGCATTGGATTAACATTCATTCTTTAAATTATTTATTATCTATTATTAGCTAGGCATCAATTATATGCCTGGCAAGTCCATGCTGTTCTGAAATTCACAGTTTAAGAAAGATAAAACGTTAAAAACAAAATACTGTATCAACATGATAGAGAGATGGACAGGAAGCATGGACTTGGGAGAAGGGGCTTCTAAATTAGTTTGGGGAGTTTAAAGAGGCATTGGTGGCTCAGTAGTAGAATTTTCACCTGCCATGTAGGAGAACCAAGTTCAATTCCTGGCCAATGCACCTCATGCTCCTCTGTCAGTGTAGGTCTGTGTGTTGCTATGATTATGAATAGATTTCAGCGGAGCTTTAAGACTGAGATAGGCTAGGAAGAAAAGCCTGATGATCCACTTCCAAAAATTAGCCAATGAAAATCCTATGGATCACAACGGTCTGATTTGCAACTGGCCATAAGGATGGCATAGGACCAGGCAGCGTTCCATTCCATTGTGCATTGGGTCAACCATGAGTCAGGGCCAACTCAAAAGCAGCTAACAACAATAAAGAAATGACTGGACTGAGTCTTGAAAATATATGGAAGGGGTGGGGCTCAAAGGAGGAATGCCTCTGTGTAAAAGGGAGCAGCATGTCTGTAGGTAGAGAAGGAAGACAGGAGCTTGGCGTGATGTGGAAGGGTGGGTAGATCAGCATGGCCATGAACTAGGGTTGTTGTGGGGAATAACAACAGATGAGGTTGGAGATGTAGGCAAGGACAGATGAACTAGGGTACTGGCTGCCACAAGGCAATTTTTATCCTGAAATCCCAACCCTTCTTCAAATTCTCATTAAAATGCTACCTCTCCCACAAAATCTTCCCCGATCCTGTCAGCGAGAAGAGATCTCTCTCTGCACAGAACTCCTGTAGAACTTTCTTTGAGTTGCTCTTTTGGCATTTGCCACATTTTCTATTGCAATCGGTAGCCGAGTAAAAAGAACAGGGAACTAGGATTCAGAAGGCAAGAGACATATTCCCAATTTTGCCACTTAGCAGTTAGTCCATCTGCCTTTGGACAAATCTGTTAACCTTATCTTCTTTATCTATAAATTCTGGATAATAACTTACAAACATTTACCACGTGGGGTTATTATGAGGATGTGAAAGTGTACTAGAAATTGTGTTGAGTGTATTCACTTCCTACAAGAATGTACACTCTTAAAGAAGGGTAAGATTTAGACTTTAGGAGGTATGGATAGTAGTTTGCCAGTGATTTTATAGACTAAAAACCTTGAAGATTTATTTCAGTCATTGCTTCTTCTAGGAAGCCTTCCCTTATTTCTTCTCCACTTGCCTGATAAGTTAGCTGTCCCTTTTCTGGGTGCATAGACCTTACGGATAGCTATTGTATTGCCCTTTTCATATCATGGCTTCATGTGTATATTTATGTACCTGATTCTGTTGGACTTTTTGAGGGCAGGGACCACTTCTTACAGATCTCTGTAAGACCCAGTAAAGGGCATACATATTACAATTAGTTAAAAAATGCCTGCTTAAAAAAAAAAGATCCTCTTATAGTCAAAGCCCCAGAGATCAAACATGTACAGCTTGAGAAAGGTGCCACTAGATACCACAGAGTCTTATTGCTCCCAGAGTTCCACATCAGATAAATGAGAGGCAGAGAACAGAAAGAACAATGATTTTGAGGGAGTACATTCAACTTTTAAACACATATAACTAACTTATAATGATTACTAGAAATAATAAGTTATAATATCACATATCTTTCTGTCAGTTTGGTATATCGTGGAGGCTTGCATGTTGCTATGTTGCTGGAAGCTATGCCACTGGTAATTCAAATATCAGCAGGGTCACCCATAGCAGACAGGTTTCGGCAGAGTTTCCAGACTAAGACTAGGAAGAAAGACTTGGCAAGTTACTTCCAAAAATTAGTCAGTGAAAACCCTATGGACCACAGTAGAATATTGTCCGATACAGTGCTGGAAGATGAGCTTGCTAGTGTGGAAGGCAACAATGGCCTCAAGCATGTCGGCGATAATGAGGATAGTGCGGGACTGGGCAGTGTTTCATTCCATTGTGCATGGGGTTGCCATCAGTTGGAGCCAACTCGACAACTTACAACAACAAAAATATTACATACATCTTAGGGGAAAGTGAGAACAAGAAAGAATGGAGTTAACTGAAATAATATTATGCCCTAAGTGTTTTCCTAAACTCTTTGAAATACCAGATCCTGGGAGAAATACCCAATAAATGAGGACCATACCAATGGAGTTCCAATTTAAGCTCAAATGCCTCCATTTCCACTTGGATTCCCTCTTGGAGCTATCCCTCTCAGGTTTTTGTCCTCCCATTCCCTTGAAATAGTCCTCACTGAGGTCAAAATGAACTTCACATGGCCAAGTGCAAGTCCTAGTCCTCATCTTCATAGGCTCAGCGGCATTGACACAGTTGACATTTTGAAACACTTTCTTCAGTTGACTTCCAGGACACCACACTCTCCAGATCTTCCTCCTTTCGGTTTCCTTTGCTGGATCGTCCTATACTTACAGATTACAAAATATTGAAATAACTCAAGGTTTAGTCCTTGGACCTCTGCTTTTCTTTATCTAGGGATACACATTCCCTAGTCTGTCCCGTCAGGGTCCCTGGGTTCTAAATACCATGTACTGCTCGTGGCAACAATGTTCAGTTTGTGTATTCAGCTCTTCGTTTCCCCTGAGCTTCACACTCAAATATCCAACTATCAACTATACATCTTGACTTGGGCGTCCAACAGACATCTCAACTCCAACACATCCAAAAGTGAACTACTTATCTTCCTTCCTCACCTCCCTGCCACAAAGCTGTTCCTTGCCAGGGTTCCCCATCACTTTAAACGGTATCACTGTTCATTCAGATGCTTGGGCCAAACTACTTGGAATCATATATAACTCCCTTTCCTTTTGTACTCCACATCCAAGCTATCAACCAATCTCACTGACTTACTTATAAAATATGTTCTGAATTCCATCATTTCTCACCAGATCGTTGCCTCCATTGATGCCACAGTAGTCTAAACCACCATCATCTCTTGCCTAAATTCCTGCATTAGCCTTCAGAATGATTTTCCTATCTCCATGCTTGTTCTTTATAGTCTGTCTACCAACAACATCCATTTTGATCTTTTATTTTAAAATAGAAGTTAGATTATATCACTACCCTAAAAATTGGAAAAAAATCCAAAATCCTCACAGGGCTACTGGATTTCTGGTTCTTTGTCTGTTCTCATTGTCAATTATTCTCCTCCCTCCACACCTCACTGTGCATCATACATTCTCATAGCTGTTCCTAAGCATTCTGCCATCTCAGGGCCTGTGTACTTGTTTTGCTGTCTACAGGTATTCACATGGCTTATTCCCATTCTTGGCTCAGGTGTTTTCTTACCGTACGTTCTAAAATAGGGATCATATTCCTTCCTTCTCCCTTATCCTCCTGTTTTTTCTTTATAGTAGTTATCACTATATTGCATTTACATTTCTATTTATTATCTGTCTCTCCTATCAGAATGTTAAACTCCATGATGGTGGGGAATGTATCTACCTTGGTCAGTCTTACATTCTTGAGCAATTGAAAATAGCACAAACTTAATAATACTTATCAAATAAATATTCAATTAATACATATTTAATATACATTGGAATAATACATACATTTATGATTATAACTGATTTCAAGTAATGGATCAGGTTAGCATTTGTATGTTTTTGATCAAGATTATGATCAATTTATCTCCTAATCCACTAATCTTTTCTTCATGATCTAATGGAACATGGATGGGTCCTAGCTTTCCTTGTAGGTTTTCACTGTAAGACAGTTTCTTTAACCCTTTTTCAGTGCCGATCTACATATTTAGTTTGCCATCTCCCAGTTAACTTTATGTGACTAATACTGACTAATGGGCCATGAAGGTGTTTACTGTCATTCAACCCATGACTCAAACTGTTCCCAGAAATACAAAGATCAGTAATAATAATAATAATAATTTCGCTTTGATTGTGGTTTAGCATTTTGTGTATTCAGAGATATTTTCCTCTGTCTTGAATAATAACTACCAGTAATGTCAATGAAAGTTTGCCTATTCCAGGGTTTCATCTCAGATAAGAAAGTACCAGAAAAGTGAAGCTCAATGTGTCAGTCTACATCAAGGCTGTGTTCTTTGAGGTTTCAATTTTCAAAAGTTACATTTACTACCTGACTGCCCCTTTATCACATTACAATTTAGGGCAGGACAACTGGAAACTTCAGAAGGTGAGAGGATAGGAAGAGAGATGTGCAACTGTTGTTGATAATATGCTAGCACATGACTAAGCTCTGCTAGTTAAATGTTACTCAGTGTTCTTAACTCAAGGCCTAGATTTAGAAGGTCACAGACCAGTGCCCCAATTATGCTAAATTGCTTGGTGGTATTACTAACGCCCAAAGCAGACTTCCTGCTGCTGCTCCCCTCTAAAGATTTGAAAACTGTGTAGAGGAAAATGAGAACAAGTAAATGAGACTAATTTTGAGTGTATAATTGGAAAGAAGGCACCATTTAAGAAAGAAACAAAATTTCTTGTCATGTGGCAATGATGCAAAGGGCTAGAGGCATTGAAAATCCTGAATCATGATAGTGCAGATAATAATTCGTTTTCCTTGCTCAAGGAAATTTACTATTAGCTTATCATTTTTAACTGTATACATACACAAATACATACACTACATATATTTTACAGTCTTACTAAGATAACGGTATTACATAAAAAATATTTTCCCATAGCCTTTGGTAGACATGATCTTGAGCTTATGAATTAGAAACATTTACTTGCTTTTAAAGGATTCAACATGTTTAATCTCTCAGATATTAACGTTCTTATTTTTCAAAAATTTCAATGAATTGCTTTTTAATTATGTAAATATAACACCAATTATGTTTAAACATGATAGATTCACCATACATATATATTCCTCCTTCAAACTCCACCTAAATGACAGGAAACAAATATTAAAATAAAATAAATACAAATTCACTAATACAAAGAGAATAAGAAAGGCATCATCTACAGATGGAAAATTCTGGAAGATGGGAAGTGGATTAAGATGTGATAACTGACTTTGAAAACCAAAAACATTCACCCTGAAGAACCTCCAGAAAGGCTAAGGACTGGCAGGCATCAATACTGTGGAATTTGGGGATGTACAGGGAGCTGAAAACAGAAGGATTATTTGAAGATTGGCAAGCAGAAAAAACTGGACCCAGGTCTCCCTCCACCTCTGTATAGTCAGGTGTCTAGTCGTCACCCAGAGATAAGGGATTTATCTTTCTGGAGTAAGTGTCCCAGAGATATCTAGATATAGAAAGAAGAGAAGGCTGTGATTCAGATAGGAGGACGAAACTAAGGAGATAAGATGAAAGTCTACGAACTGAACGTTGGGACTACCACTCACTTTTTCTCCCTTTACTAAAAAGGAAGGCATATGCTTCCAGGATAGGAGACTTGAGGAATCTTCTGAGAAAATGGCTATCCCCAGAGAAAAGACCTCAATATGCTAATATCTGGGAGCCACATGAAAAGGGTAGCTTACCATTTACTACTTGTACATTCAAGCCTCCTAGTTGATAAATTTTACTCATGTACTCAGAGTGTTCAGTCAGTTTTTTAGTGTGTCACATTTACACATGAATTGAGAAAGTCCCAAATCCCCAGGCGTTTCAGGAAAGTCTCCTACATGAAATAAAAAAATTAAAATAAACAAATAATGATCCAAATAAAACAGATCATACAAGAATCAAAAGAAAACTGGAAAAAAATAAGTATAGTTAATATTCTTAGAGAAAGTAAGAGAAGATGCTGCATTGAAAAAATCAGGATACAATAAAAAAAAAAGAAACTATCAGAAAATAAGAAAGTTTTTTGTTGTAAGAAATTTAAAATATATGGCCAATTAAAAAAATAATTCAGAGGTTTTAAAATAATATCAAATTAATTCTAAAAAGAGAATAAGATTAAAATAGGAGAAAAATATTTTAAAAAACTGGAGAAGAGAGCAACTAAAAGGAAGAATGGAGAAGAAAATTAGAAAACAGCTGAGATCACAAAAATAAATTAAAAAGAAAAATCCTCGGATACAGGGGCAAGATGGCGCTCTAGGCAGAAACACCACGCCGTCCCTCCACAGCAAAGATCCGAAAAACTAAGCCTAACAGAGAATCAACAATCCTGAAACCCTAGAACACCAAATGAAGAGATAAAGAACTCAGCCAAACACCAAACGGAGTGAGAATACTAAAAGAGAACGGAGAGCGAGGAGAGACTCAGGCAGAGATTCCTTACCAGCTAACGCAGCGCGGATCCACCATCTTGGATTCCTATCAGAGACCAGCAAACGGGAGAACAGCCTTGCAGAGCATCTGGTCGGAGACAGAACGACCGGTAAACTGCGGTGCGCGCTCTCCCACCACCCACCCCTCTCCGCCTCAGCTGGGGATCCCCTGCTTTCCGTGGCCAGGGTCTCTGGGCTGGGGGGTGCTGGTGCTTGGATTCCGCGCGCCTGGGCTGGCGGCTTTCTGGGAGCCGTTTGCTGGCAGCTAGCGAACCTTTCTCTGCCGCCTCCCCCTCCTTTTGCCTGGGTGCCTGGTTCCGAGTGCCGTCTCTGCTCTCTCCTGCGGGGCTGTAGGGCTGCGTGCGGGCGTGTGGCTGTTTCTGGGTCTGGGCTCCCGCGTGGGTGGGATCCCGGGGCCTTTGTTCGTTCGCCCCTCTGCTTTCCGTGGCCGGGGTCCCTGGGCGGGGGGGCGCCGGTGCTTGGGTTCCGCGCGCCCGGGCTGGGGGCTTTCTGGGAGCCGTTTGCTGGCACCTAGCGGACCTTTTTCTGCCGCCTCCCCCTCCTTTTGCCTGGGTGCCTGGGTCCGGGTGCTGTCTCTGCTCTCTCCTGCGGGGCTGTGGAGCTGCGTGCGGGCGTGTGGCTGTTTCTGGGTCTGGGCTCCCGCGTGGGTGGGATCCCGGGGCCTTTGTTCGTTCACCCCTCTGCTTTCCGTGGCCGGGGTCCCTGGGCGGGGGGGCGCCAGTGCTTGGGTTCCGCGCGCCCGGGCTGGGGGCTTTCTGGGAGCCGTTTGCTGGCACCTAGCGGACCTTTTCCTGCCGCCTCCCCCTCCTTTTGCCTGGGTGCCTGGTTCCGAGGGCCGT
This sequence comes from Dugong dugon, assembly GCA_030035585.1. Classification (NCBI taxonomy): domain Eukaryota; kingdom Metazoa; phylum Chordata; class Mammalia; order Sirenia; family Dugongidae; genus Dugong; species Dugong dugon. The sequence continues at coordinate 134,072,913 of CM057462.1, forward strand.
CTCTGCTCTCTCCTGCGAGGCTGTAGGGCTGCGTTCGGGCGTGTGGCTGTTTCCAGGTCTGGGCTCCCGCGCGGGTGGGATCCTGGGGCCTTTGTTCGTTGGCCCCTCTGCTTCCCGTGGCCACGGTCACTTAACCCCGAGACTATCGGCTTCTTGGAATTCGCGCCCCTGAGTGGGGGCTCTCTGGGTCCCATTTGTAGGCACTGACTGCTGGTGTTGCCCTTTTTTTTTTTTTTTTTCCCTCAATTTTATTTTTCTTCCTTTTTTGATTAGTTTTGTCATATTTTACCTCTTTTTCTCTTTTGTCTTTCTTCATTGCTTAATTTCTTGTCCCTCTATCTCTTCCTTCTCTTTCTGATCCCTGAATACCAGGCGATGTATGCCTCTGTACCTTCTGGCCAGGCTGAGCTGTGAAAATTGAGACCGACTCCCCCAGACCTCATAGCTGCATCGGTGTGATCCCTGGGAACTTTGCAGTTTTTTAACTTTTCTGATTTTCATTTGGTCATTCTTTCCTTTTCTTTCTCTTCCCCCTTCTGGTTTCCTCCATCCCATAGTCTCTCATCTGTACATTCCAACGACAAACTCCTCTAGCATTCTTTTATGTTTGTACGCTTTTTGCTCCTCCTCCTCTCTCCTCTCTCCCATATCCAGCTTAGCTTCACACATAACCATCTTCCCGCTGCACCCTACCTACCTGCACCGTGCACTAGACATCACATCACCAAGCGGTGCAGGCACGCCCTATTGGAACCTGCCCAGCACTGACTACCGACCGTCCTGGTGGCTGCGGTGAGTGCCACAAGCAACCCATCCCAGTGGCTCCTCCTCAACTAGATCTGCCCAGCTGTACCACAAGAAAGAAAAAAAAAAAAAATCTACAATCAATAAACGAGAGAAATATTTACTGAATGCCCCGAAAACAGCAAACAATATCAAAACATTTACAAAAACAAGACAAGATGGCTCCAATAGGCGTCCAAATTAAAACACCAGATAACTCTCCTGTGGAAGAAAATGCACTAGAAGTACCTGATACGGAACTCAAATCACTAATACTCAGAATTTTCCAAGAACTGAGGCAAAAAGCTGACAAACATGAGGAAAAAATAGACAAATTTATGGAAAATACAGACAAAAAATTGGAAGAATTCAGGAAGATGATGCAAGAACAAAATGCCAAAATAAATTCACAACTCGAAATTATACAAAAACAACAATTAGAAATCCAAAAGATAAACAACAAGATTTCAGAAATGGACGGTGTCATAGAAGGGCTGAGAAGTAGATTTGAAACCATGGAAGACAGGATCAGTGGAACTGAAGACAAACACTTGGATACAACTCTGTTTCAGGAAAACTCAGAAAAAAGAACAAAGAAAAATGAAGAGACCCTGAGAGTTATGTGGGACACAATTAAAAGCAAAAACTTACGAGTGATTGGCATACCAGAACAGGGGAAGAAAACAGAAAACACAGAGAGGATCATTGAGGAACTGCTGACAGAAAACTTTCCCAATATCATGAAAGATGAAAAGCTGGTCATCCAAGAAGCTCAACGAACCCCATATAGAATAGACCCCAAAAGAAAATCACCAAGACATATCATATTCACACTCGCTAAAACTAAAGACAAACAAAGAATCCTGAGAGCAGCTCGGGAAAAACAAGAAGTCACATACAGAGGAGAAACAATAAGACTAAGCTCAGATTATTCAGCAGAAACCATGCAGGCAAGAAGGCAATGGGATGACATATATAAAATCTTGAAAGAAAAAAATTGTCAGCCAAGAATAATATATCCTGCAAAACTCTCATTCAGATTTGATGGTGAAATTAGGTCATTTCCAGATAAACAGAAACTAAAGGAATATGCAAAAGTCAAACCAAACTTACAAGAATTATTAAAGGGAGTTCTTCGATCTGAGGACAAACAGCTTAAGCCCTCAGGCAGGACCTAGGACCTAGGATGCAGGTTAACATGAACCAGATACCATTCTAGGAACTGAACTACAGACGACTTTCCAAAAACAAAAGATATACAACAGGGAATCAGAGAAATCAATCAAAGGATGACAACAACATCAAAACAATGAAAGAGGGAACAAACGGCATAGGTATAGAACCTTCTAAAGGAGAAGAAGGCAAGGCGATACCAAGTAACGGTAGACTGCTTTAAAATTATAAAGATAAGGGTAAACTTCATGGTAACCACAAAAAAAGTTAACAAACCAACTCATAAAAATAAAGACGAAAAACATAAAGTCTCAACAAAAACAAAACCTACAAAAACAAAAGAAATGAACACAAAATCCACAAACAAAAGGAACTCAGCACAAGAGAGTAAGAAGAACAAAGAAAACTTCAGCATCACAAAAAAAAGCACTACAAAATGACAGCAACAAACTCACATCTATCAATAATTACACTGAACGTAAATGGACTCAACGCACCCATAAAGCGACGGAGAGTGGCAGAATGGATAAGAAAACAGGATCCATCTATTTGCTGTCTACAAGAGACACATCTTAGAAACAAAGATGTGAATTTATTAAAAATCAAAGGTTGGAAAAAAATATATCAAGCTAACAACTATCAAAAAAGAGCAGGAGTGGCAATTCTAATCTCAGATAAAATAGACTTTAAAACAAAATCTACCATAAAAGACAAAGAAGGACACTATATAATGATTAAGGGGATGATCCATCATGAAGACATAACCATAATAAATATCTATGCACCCAATGACAGGGCTCCAAAATACATAAAAAAAACTCTAACAGCACTGAAAAGAGAAATTGACAGTTCCACAATAATAGTAGGAGACTTCAACACACCACTCTCAGTAAAGGACAGAACAACTAAAAAGAAACTTAGCAAAGATACAGAAGACCTAAAGGACACAATCAGCCAACTGGACCTCATAGACATATATAGAACACTCCATCCAACCGCTGCAAAGTACACATTCTTTTCCAATGCACATGGAACGTTCTCCAGAATAGACCACATCTTAGGCCACAGAGCAATCCTCAACAAGATCCAAAATGCTGAGATAATTCACAGTATCTTCTCTGACCACAATGCCATCAAGGTAGAAATTAACACTAGAAAGAGCAAGGAAAAAAAATCAAACACATGGAAACTGAATAATAATCTGCTTACACATCAATGGGTAATAGAAGAAATCAGAGATGGAATTAAAAAATTCCTAGAATCAAATGAAAATGAAAACACATCATACCAAAACCTTTGGGACACAGCAAAGGCAGTCCTCAGAGGACAATTTATAGCAATAGATGCACATATCAAAAAAGAAGAAAGGGACAAAATCAAAACATTAACTACAGAACTCAAACAAATAGAAAGAGAACAACAAAAAAAGCCTACAACCACCGGAAGAAAGGAAATAGTAAAGATCAGAGCAGAAATCAATGAAATAGAGAACAGAAAAACAATAGAAAGAATCAACAAAACCAAAAGTTGGTTCTTTGAAAGAATCAACAAAATCGACAAACCACTGGCCAGACTGACAAAAGAAAAACAGCAGAGGGCACAAATAACCCAAATAAGAAATGAAATGGGGGACATTACAACAGACCCAACTGAAATAAAAAGGATTATAACAGAATATTATGAAAAACTATATTCCAACAAATTTGAAAACCTAGAGGAAATGGATAAATTTCTAGAAACATACGGCCTACCCAAACTACAACAAAGTGATATTGAAAATCTGAACAGACCCATAACAAGAGAAGAGATTGAAAAGGTAATAAAAAAACTCCCAACCAAAAAAAGCCCTGGCCCTGATGGCTTCACTGGAGAATTCTACAAAACATTTACCGAAGAGCTCGTACCAGTTCTACTCAAGTTATTTCAGAGCATAGAAGAGGAAGCAACACTTCCAAATTCATTCTATGAAGCCAGCATAACGCTGATACCAAAACCAGGCAAAGACATCACAAAAAAAGAAAATTACAGACCAATATCTCTCATGAATATAGATGCAAAAATTCTGAACAAAATTCTAGCCAATAGAATTCAGTATCATATCAAAAAAATAATACACCACGACCAAGTAGGATTCATACCAGGTATGCAAGGATGGTTTAACATTAGAAAATCCATCAACGTAATCCACCACATAAATAAAAGGAAAGAAAAAAATCACATGATTATCTCAATTGATGCAGAAAAGGCATTTGACAAAGTCCAACACCCATTCCTGATAAAAGCTCTCAATAAAATAGGTATAGAAGGGAAATTTCTCAACATCATAAAGGGCATCTATGCAAAACCAACAGCCAACATCATTCTTAATGGAGAAAGGCTGAAAACATTCCCCCTGAAAACAGGAACAAGACAAGGATGCCCTTTATCACCACTCCTATTTAACATTGTGCTGGAAGTTCTCGCTAGAGCAGTAAGGCAAGAGAAAGAAATAAAGGGCATCCAAATTGGTAATGAAGAAGTTAAACTCTCCCTGTTTGCAGATGATATGATACTATACATAGAAAACCCTAAAGACTCCACGAGAAATTTACTGGAACTAATAGAAAGATTCAGCAGAGTAGCAGGATACAAGATAAACATTCAAAAATCAGTTGGATTCCTATACACCAGTAAAGAGAACGATGAAAAGGAGATCAGGAAATCAATACCATTTTCAATAGCCCCTAAAAAGATAAAATACTTGGGAATAAATCTGACCAGGAATATAAAAGACCTATACAAAGAAAACTACAAAACACTGCTGCATGAAACCCAAAGGGATCTACATAAATGGAAAAACATACCATGCTCATGGATAGGCAGACTCAACATTGTGAAAATGGCAATTCTACCTAAAGCAATTTACAAATACAATGCAATTCCGATACAAATACCAACAGCATTCTTCAAAGAGATGGAAAAACTAATTATTAACTTTATATGGAAAGGGAAGAAACCCCGAATAAGTAAAGCACTACTGAAGAAGAAGAATAAAGTTGGAGGACTCACACTACCTGACTTGAGAACCTACTATACAGCTACAGTACTCAAAACAGCCTGGTACTGGTACAACAACAGAGACATTGACCAATGGAACAGAATTGAGAACTCAGATGTAAATCCATCCACCTATGGTCACCTGATTTTTGACAAGGGCCCAAAATACATCAAATGGGGAAAAGACAGTCTTTTTAACAAATGGTGCTGGCAAAACTGGATATCCATTTGTAGAAAAATGAAACAGGACCCATACCTCACACCATATACAAAAACTACTTCAAAATGGATCAAAGACCTGAATATAAAGCCTCAAACTATAAAATTCATAGAAGAAAAAATAGGACCAACACTTCAGACCTTAATACATGGCATTAACAGGATACAAACCATAAACATCAACACAAAAAACCCAACAGATAAACTAGATAATTGGGATCTTCTAAAAATCAAACATCTATGCTCTTCAAAAGATTTCACCAAAAGAGTTAAAAGAGAACCTACAGACTGGGAAAAAATTTTTGGACAGTACAAGTCAGACAAAGGTCTAATCTCCATAATCTACAAGAAAATCCAACACCTCTACAACAAAAAGACAACCAATCCTATCAAAAAATGGGCAAAGGAAATGAACAGACACTTCACCAAGGAAGACATTCAAATGGCCAACAGACACATGAGGAAATGCTCGCGATCACTAGCCATTAGAGAAATGCAAATTAAAACCACAATGAGATACCATCTCACCCCGGCATTACTGGCACGAATCAAAAACACTGGAAATAACAAATGTTGGAGGGGCTGCGGGGAGTCGGGAACTCTTTTACACTGCTGGTGGGAATGCAAAATGATACAGCCATTTTGGAAAATGATATGGCGTTTCCTCAGAAAGCTAGAAATAGACGTACCATTCGATCCAGCAATCCCACTCCTAGGAATATATCCTAGAGAAATAAGAGTCATCACTCGAATAGACATATGCACACCTATGTTCATGGCAGCATTATTCACAATAGCAAAACGATGGAAACAACCTCGATGTCCATCAACAGACGAATGGATACACAAACTATGGTACATACACACAATGGAGTACTATGCAACGAGAAAGAACAATGAATCGGTGAACCATCTCATAACATGGATGAAACTGGAGGACATCATGCTGAGTGAAATAAGTCAATCACAAAAGGACAAATATTGTATGAGACCTCTATTGTAAAAACCCATGAAAAAATTCACATGCAAAATGTAACAATCCTTGTTGGTTACCAGGGATGGGGGGGGGGGGGGGAATACTAAATAGGTAATAGGTAAGTGGTAACTTGGGTGAGAGATGAGATAGTACATAGTACAGGGGAAACTAACACAACCTGCACAAGGAAAGGTCATGGAGGCCCTATAGACACATCCAAACCCCCCGAGGGACTGAGTTGTTGGACGGAGGGCTCTGGGGACCATGATCTCGGGGAACATCTAGCTCAATTGGCATGACACTACTTATAAAGATAATGCTCTACATTCTACCTTGGTGAGTAGTGTCTGGGGTCTTAAAAGCCTATGAGCGGCCATCTAAGATACTCCACTGATCTCATCCCTTCGGGAACAAGGGAGAACGAAGAGAACAGGATACAAGGAAAAGATTAGTCCGAAGGACTAATGGTCCACAGCTACCAAGGCCTCCACGGGACTGAGCCCAGTACAGCTGGATGGTGCCCGGCTACCACCAACGACTCCTCTGACCAGGATCACAACAGAGGGTTCTGGGCAGAGCTGGAGTAGGATGTAGAGTATAATTTTAACTCCCAAAAAAAAAAAAAAAAAAAAAAAAAAGAAGACCAGATATACTGGCCTAAAGAATACTAGAGAAACCTCGAGAGTGTGGCCCCCAGACACCCTTTCAGCTCAGAGGGGAAGTTACCTTCAAGGTTCGATGTTAAGCCTGGGAATGGACACCCCAGTAAAACTAAATGGGACTAACGATGTACAGGAGTCCGGTGACAAGGGCCAGAAGGCAGAGGGAGAGTAGGAAACTGATGATAAGGAACACAAATTGAATAAGGACACTGTCGATGTATTGTGAGATTGTTGACCACTGCTATAGGGCAACATTTGTAGTAACTATTAAATGGGAGGCTGTTTTGTCCTGTAAGCCTTCATCTTGGGCGAGAATGGCAGCACAATTGGAAGAGCATAGTCAATATCACTTAAATGTGTAAGTAAAAAGTTTTGAAATGGTGTTTAAATAAAATAAAAATAAATAAATAAATAAACAAACAAAGGAGACTAAAGAGGTACAATAGTCCACTGACAAGGTCCAGAAGACAGAAGGGGACAAGGAAGCCCCCTGGTGATAGGGAACACAAGGTGGAGTAAGGATATTCTTGATGTGCTGTGAGATTGTTAACCATTGTCATAGGGCAACATGTGTAGTAACTGTTAAATGAATAACTATTTTTTCTGTAAGCCTTCATCTTAAGTGAGAATAACAGCACAGTTGGAAGAGCGTAGTCAATGTCACTGAACTGTGAATGTAGAAATTTTTGAAACGGTGTATCTTTGGCCATCTGTAATTTTCATCAAAAAAAAAGGTTGAGAATTTAGAGGCTTAATACGTTGTGGGGTTGTTAACCAATGTCAAAAAACAACATGTGTACTACTATTTCATGAGAAACTATTTGCTCTGTAAGCTTTCACCTGAAGTACAATAAAATATATATTAAAAAAAAAAAAAAAAAAAAAAAAAGAAAAATCCTCAATGTGAAAACTGAACCACTAGGGAAAGAGTATATTCTACTCATTATATAAAATAAACAAAAGAGAATATATTAGTTGAAATCATATTTCTCAATAACAGATACAAAAAATTACAACTTAAAATGTTTAGTGAAAATTGATCTTTAATGCAGAATTTTATACCCAACCAAATTATCAAGTATAGTGCTAGAATAAAGACATTTTTCAAATATGCATTAACTGAAAATTTTACCTAAAATTCTCAGGATGCTTAGAATATCTCAGGAAGTTTTCAATATAAGATCCAGAAAAAAATAAATATATTAAGAAAGGGGAATATATGGGACCCAGAAAAAGATAATCCAATACAAGTAATAAGGGATATCCCTAAATCAATCATATCAATTACGCACACTTTATTTTTCCAAAATGTGTACTAAATTACACCACCACCAGTAGTGTACAAAAGCTTTACCTCATGACCATCTTTTGAATTAAATGTTGCTTTTAAATTATCTTACCTGTTTGGTATTCAAAAATAGCTCACTGTTGGCTTGACTTTGTATTTCTCTGCAAATTGAGTTTTAATAGTTTTTTCTTGTAGTTACTGGCCATTTTCCATCTATTGCTCAAGGAAATTTAAAAATCTATCTCTAGTTGAAAGGAGAGCAGCAAAGAGCTGCTTTCATTGATTTATACCTTGATATTATGTTATAAACCTACTCTGAGGGATGTTATAACAAAACATAGTCATCGGTGTAAAAGTGTGTTGACTTGTAAGGCTTTTGTTGAGGATATAGCTATTATACCACATGATATTTTCTTTATAAGAAATCATTCACCTTGGTTTTAAAGCAAGTGCTTTATTGTTGTCTTATGAGTGCTTCTATATTCACTTTTATTTATGGCTTTTTGATAAAAAGAAGTTTTTTAAATTAGATGCAGTCAAGTGCATTCAAGTTTTTCATTGTGATATTTTTCCCATTTCATCTTTAGAAAGGTTTGCTTTTCCATTTTCAAATAGAGTAAATATTCATCTATCTTTTTCCCTTTCTTTTTTAAAGTTTATTTTAGTACAGTTGTTCTTTAAGTTATCTATTATTTATTTTGATGTTTAGTCCAAAGAAAGGACATAGATTTTTTTCTAAATAGTGAATTTACCCATTTATTATCTGTTTCATATAACATATTTTCCCAATCAATTTGAGAAACTTCCTTTCTTATATGCTGTATTCCTGGGAATACAGTTTATTTCAGGGTTTCTATTCTGTTTCAGTGGCTCATCTATTGTTTCTCTTGCTACTAAGCATTGTTTTAATTATCATAATTTTGAAATTGGTTTAAATCATCTGTTGTGGATGTCCTTTCTCATCTTTCTTCTGTATAAAAAAAATTACTTAAAGTAATTACGTTGTAAGTTTTTTTCCTGTTTGTTCTTGCTCCTGAATTTTAAAATAATTTTGTTATGTCTTAGACATGGCAATTTTATGACTGTATTAAGCCTATAATTTAATTAGAGATTAATTTCAGTCACAACAATGTCTTTTCTTATAAGAACATGTTTTGTTTTGTTACTTATTCAAATCTGTTTTTCTATACTGCAACAAGTTGTTTCTTTCAGTCCTGTATATTTCTTGCTCAGGATGGGTATTCTACGCTTTTGTGTGGGTGTGTGTGTTAGTGTGAAGACTGGTGCACAGCAAAGTAACTAATGTTTGTATATATCTGTTGTATAGTGGAGTCACTGCTGCCTAAGACCATAGGCTTTGGAATCAGTCAGACCTGGAGTCAAATAACAATGAATGTGAGTCTCTGGTACCATTTGCCTCATTTATAAAATGACTCTTTGTGAAAACTGCTTAGTTCAATGCCTGGTAGACCGGAACCCCTTAATAAAAGGTAGCACATGTAATACCTTAACAATGTCATTGTCATTTATATGTCATGATAGTACATTTATATGATTATCTTGTTGTTGTTGTTGGTTGCCCTCAAGTTGATTAAGACTGATGGTGATCCCGTGTGTGCAGAGTAGAACTGCTTCACAGGGCTTTCAAGGCTGTGACCTTTTGGAAGCAGATCACCAGGCCTGTCTTCTGAAGTGCCTCTGGGTGGGTTCAAACCGCCAACCTTTCAGCCAGCAGTCAAGCACTTAACCGTTTGCACCACTCAGGAGCCTATGACTATCTTTGCCACTGTTTGGTGCCATTGAGTCCATTTTTGACTCACAGAGACACAATGTGACAAAGCAGAAATGCTTCGTAGGGTTTTCTAGGCTATAATTATTATGGGAAGAGCCCTGGTCGCACATTGGTTAAGAGCTCAGCTGCTAACCAAAAGGTCTGAACCCACCAGCTGCTCCACTGGAGAAAGATGCGGCAGTCTGCTTCCATAAAGATTACAGCCTTGGAAACCCTATAGGGGAGTTCTACTCTGTCCTACAGGGTTGCTATAAGTCCGAATCCACTCGACAGCGTGCTTTTTTTTTTTTTTTTTTAAATGAATCATTAGGGGAGCAGATCACCAAGTCCTTTCTCCCACGGAGCTGCTGGGTGGGTTTGAACTGCCAACATTTTGGCTAGCAGCTGAGCGCTTAACAATTGCACCATCAAGGATCTTTATGACAACCTTATACTCCATTAATTCTGACATTTATTTTATTTTATATTTTTGCATTTCCTAGGTATATAAACAGAGTATCTCCAAATTATAATATTATATTATCTAAAAATGTCTATCACTTCTTTCATAATATATGCATTACACACAAACTTCCAGATCAATATTAAATAATAATGCTCATGATACGTCTTCTTGTCTTATTTTTTATTTTCATGGAAATATTTTTAATTTTTAATATTTCAACATTAAGTATTAGACTTTCGATTTAAGATTGATATTTTTGATTCTATTAAATACAAGCCTTCTACATTTAGCTTTTTGAGAATTTTAAAAGTTGATATAGAAATTTTAGAATGCCTTTTCAAATTCTTTTGCAATAATGAACTTTCTAAAATATTGTATATATTCATATTGCATATTATATTAATAATGTTCATAATAACAAGCCATCCTTGCATTCCTGGAATATTCTTCTTTAGTCAATATGGGTAACTCTTTGAATACACTGTTGAACTTAATTTCTTAGCAACTAATATACATTTAGATACACAAGTGATATTGATCCAAAGCTTTTATTTGGTGCTTATTTATAGATCAGCTTTAGTATGTTAACATCATAATGACTTTTCCATTAGAGAAATATTCTGGAACTATTTACGCAGCATTGGCAAGGAGTAAGCAATATATATGTAAAATATTTTGCATGCATTATGTACCTTAATCATCACAAAAACCCTCTGAAGTAGACATTGTTATTATTTTTATTATACAGATGAGAAAACTCAGGCAGACAAATGCCAATTAAGCTTCCCAAAATCTCAAAATTTATTCATTTACGATTCTATGCATTTGACCACTATACTTCTTAACATGACTTTCATAAATATTACTTTTAAATTATATTACAAGGCCACTATTCCTTATGTCAGATCCTAATTTCGAACGTTCATTCATTCAACAAATGTTTTTTGAGCACCTACTATGTGCCAGACACTGTTCTAACTACAGGAGATACATCTGTGAGTAAAACATCACTGCTCTTGTGACATTCACATTTTAGTGAGGTGAAACTGACAATAAACATAACAAATAGTTAATTATTTTTGGAAAGTGGCAAAATTAATGCTTGGAAATATTTACAACTTTATCTGTTTATAGGAAACCCTGGTGGCACAGTGGTTAAGAGTTCAGCTGCTAACCAAAAGGTCAGCAGTTTGAATCTACCAGTCACTCTTTGGAAACCCTATGGGGAAGTTCTATTCTGTCCTGTAGGGTCACTATGAGTCGGAATCGACTCAGCGGCAATAGGTTCAATGGGTTATCTGTTTACAGTAAAACAGAAAAATAGGTCTAAAATCAATGATCTAAACTTCAATTTTCTACCCGAATAATCTAGAAAAAGAGGAGTAAATTAAATCCAAAGTAGCAGGAAGGAATTGATAAAGGTAAGAAATGAAAAAAGAAAATGAACAAGAGCTAGAAAAAAAGAGATAAAGCCAAAAGCTGGTTCTTTGCAAAGATCAACAAAGTTCATAACTTCTAACTAGACTGATCAAGACATAAAAAGACAAAAAGTACCAATATCAGGAATGAAAGATGATCATTGCTATAGATCCTCAGACATTAAAAGGATAATTAGAGAATATTATAAATGGGTAAATTATATAGTATATGATCTCTTTTAAATTTTTGCTGCTCCAAACAGTATTTTTAAGGTTCTCAAAAGCCTGTTTCAATCTATGTATTTTTTTAATTATCTAAAAATGAAACTTAAGAAAAAGCTAGGATGAAATATTCAGCATTTGAAAAATTTATGTCACTTATGTGAAATCTCACCCACCTATCCTTTTTTTCTCATTAATTATTCTTTGTTAAAATAATCTGGGGATATGAACCTAACTGATTTCCTTTAAAATTTTTTTTAATATTTGTGGCTTCTCTTTCATAATTAATTTTTGACACAGGCATTTGGTTTTAAAATTCAATTTCCAATAATTATTTAGGCTTAAATATATGGTTAACTGTTTTAAAAGCTTACTATTGATGCAATGACCTTCCAAATAGCGAGTTCATTAATTTAATTCAGTGGGTCTCAAACTTTAGTTAGCATCAGAATCACCTGGAGGGCTTGTTAAAACAGACTGCTGGGCCCCACACTCCAGAGTCTCTGATTCAGGTTGGCCCTGAAAATGTGTGCTTCTAATAAGTTCCCAGGTGATGCTTGCTGCTGGTCCAGAAACCATAATTCAAAAGTCACTGCTTTAATTCATCACTCAGTTGTTTAGTACCTATATCTTCAATAATATTTTTAAGGAATGGTATATGAATGCTACATTTTCTGAGCCATTCTATACCTGATAATTTTCCTGTAGAATTTACACATGAATAACAACTTGGATATGTGATGGTCTTTCCTACTAAAAATATATACGATTCTGTTTTCTTCTGGCATTTCGTGTTTTGGAGACTGTATTGGTGGCTAGCCTAATTTTATCTATTTATTCTTGTAATTGAAAACAGTTTCCAGAGTGTACTTAGGTAAAAGCCTCTTTACTGAACTTTCCCGGTAATCAGTTGATTCTTTTGAGCTACTTCTTTTCCCCCATTCAGGAAAACTTAAAATATATATGTTTATGTATGTCTTTCATTATGGGAGCCCTAGTAGCACAGTGATTAAGAGTTCAGCTGCTAACCAAAAAGGTCATCGGTTCAAATCTACCAGCTGCTCCTTGGAAACTCTATGGAGCAGTTCTACTCTGTCCTATAGGGTCGCTATGAGTCGGAATCGACTCGATGGCAATGTTTTTTTTTTTTTTTTTTTTTTTTCCATTATGAGTTAATATATATAAAACACCTATTAGTTACAACACAGGAAGAAATAAGCTTAGAATAGTGACTGGAGCATGACAACTGCTCAGTGAATGCCAGCTATTACTATTTTTTCTTTCATTACTCCACTGCCCCACTCCCTTCCTGCTACCTTTATCATGAATTCCTTTTTGGGGGGTTGTTTACCCATTACCTCCCTTTCGTAATTTTGATTTCTCTGTTGTTTTCTCTACAGTTTTTTGAGACATTCCTAACACTATCCTTCACAACCCGGATTCAATTTTCCACAGTGTCCATTTGACTCTGTCGCAACAGCAATGTGAATGTTATTTGCTCTGCTGTATTTCTTGCTTCTTTACTATTTGTCCTTTTCTCACCTATTTCCCTATCCATTCTCTATCTTCCAATTTTAAACCAATGTGAATTGTTCCTGCTTTTTCTTTGCCCCTGCATGTCCTCTATGCCTGCTTGGTTGGGCAAATCCCCTTTTCAGGACTAGAGGTAGATGCCAAACTGATACTCAGAGCTCAAAGCCAACTTGGCAGAATCTAGCAGATTTCCATGGCACTCTGTGAGACTAAAGTGGAAAGTTTCTTTTATCTTTTCTTCTTTATATTGATCTCTGACACTCTGTACAGATGGAATATCTCTAAAACTAAATAATACCCACTAAACAGATATTAGGAATCTTAAAGTTTCTGATTCTATTTAAAGGTCTTGGCTTATGGAGATTACAGCTCTTAAACATTAGGCATCTCCTACAGCTGCTCCTTACTACTCCTCACAGAATGAGGGAGCTGAAGCGTCTTCTTCCATTCTTGGCTTTATCCTGCGTCACTGGAACAACAGCAACCCCGTCTGTCTTAAAGTAGACATACAAGTGCTAAGTGCTTCATGACTGTTTTTAACTACTCCCTGGATTAAATAAAAAATTTACAAAAAAATAGAACACTGAAACATTTTTGAGTGTTCTATAACACAGATCTTTGGATACATCCAGTCGTATACTGCATCTCGGAAATGTCTGGTCAGGAATTAGGAGTGGCAAAGAAGGGCTCCTAATAATGTATCACTTGACTAAAGTTTACAGAGTAGAAATTCAGTGGAAACAGTTGGACAATTTTGACAATCAGCTGAATGTCAAGTCAACTTTTGCTTGTTCTTCTGCATTTTTGTCATCCTCTGTCTTCATATGGAGCCCTGGTGGTGCTCAGACTGCTGACCAAAAGGTTGGCCATTCAAATCCACCAGCTGCTCCTCAGAAAACCCATGGGGCAGTTCTACGCTGTCCTATAGGGTTGCTATAAGTTGGAATAGACTTGACAGCAATGGGTTTTTTGGTTTTTAGGTCTTCACATATTTCAGGAAGAATTTGGAGAATCCACCTGAGGAGCACTCATTTAAAATCTAAATTCCTATATCTGAATCATTAATACTAGAATGAGCATTGAGCTAAACTTAACCTATCAAAGCTATACTGTTTCATTTCATTCTCCTTAAAATAAACATTCATATCTGTATTAAACAAAATGATTACACTTTATAATAGTGACATTCTCTACATTAGGCTTTTTTATTTTTCCCACCGCAAAGTAGGGACTGAAGACCAAGTACATCAGAATCCTCTGAGATGCTTGTTGAGAAAATATATGCCTCGGCCTCACCTCAGATCTAATGAATTATTTTCTCTGAGTCCAGGAATCGACATACTTAAAAGTTCCTCAGGTGACTATTAAGCACACCAAACAGTTTGTTGATCCCTGCTATATTATAAACCTATACAAAATGTTGAAACTAAAGAAAGGTCTTTTGGGAATTAGTTAGAATAATGTAAAAAGGAAAAACACACACACACATCTACATTCTTTCTACAAATGCATTTCCATCCCTCAATCATGTATAAACCTGCAACCAGAACAAGGATTTGAGGAGCTGGCAAGGATAAGGCAGAAAGATATTTCAACTACTCAAAGCATTACTTTAGCCTAATTTATTCCAATTATATTTTTATTTTATACTATTTAATAGAGAACTTTATCATTTCATTTTAATATTGGATGAAACTAAAGTAAAAGGCCAAATGTCCAGAACAAGTGAATAAAAATCCAACATAGAAATAATTTGATCCATTAAACTTTTGGCATCTGCCTTGAAAAGTACATATGTTTCCTTGTGTTATTTCTCAGTATATTAATATGAGAAATGCATGAAGCAGAGAGGTTAATAGGAATACTGAGCGGTTTACTAGACCACTTATAGTATAATTGTGATCTGTCATTACTGTGACTTTTTTAAACAGAGATTAATCTTGGTGTTATATTTATAGATTATTTTCAGTCTAAAATTTTTTTGTGTTAAAGAAATACAAACGTGACTATATTTTCACTCAACAGTATGTTAAGTATACTATAAAAGCATAATGGAGTAAATTAATATAGAATGAGCAGGGGTGGAGAGGCAGCTGCGGCACAGTGGTTAAGTGCATAGTACCAAGAACCAGACAGCATGGATTCCAAAATGGGCTCTACCTAGATACTAGCTGTGTGACATTACAGAATTTAATTGACTTTGCTGTGCCTCAGTTACTTTCTCAGTAAAACAGGCCACTTATTGTGCTCACCTGATAAGGATGTTGTAATGATTAAATGACATAATATATGAAAAGCTCTTAGTATCTGGCACATACTCATACCCATTGCCATCGAGCCCACTCTAATTCAGAGTGACTCTACTGGGCAGAGTAGAACTTTCCCAAAGGGTTTCCAAGGTTGTAATCTTTATGGAAGCAGACTGCCACATCTTTCTCCCTCGGAGCAGCTGGTGGATTTGAACCACCCACCTTTCAATTAGAAGCTGAGTGCTTTAACCACTTTGCCACCAGAGCTCCTTATCTGGCACATAGTAAGCACTTAACAGATAATAACTATTATTGTTAGGGGAAGACTCAAAGGGATAGGAAGACACTTTGGCCAATTCTGAAAAACAGATCGCAGAAGGAATATAAGGTGGCAACCACTATGAAAAGTAATCATATTTCCCTCCTGCTTAGCAACGTAAGAGACAATTGGGCAAAATGTATGCATAAGCAATGGGTACTCTGAGGCCTGTGACAGTATAAGTAGCAGTAAAGAGACTATAAACCAAAAACTGGAAGTAAGGGAGCCAGTGATGACAGGTAAATTTAAAAAAGAGACGTGCAGTGCTGGATGGACTTGACAAACTTTTCATAGTTCTTTTCTAGGATTTACTACCTCTAACAGAAACACAGGAAAATTAGGAGGCTTCAACAGATGAATGGACAAACAAATCATGGCATATTCACACAATAGAATACTATGCAAAGATAAAGAACAATGATGAAGCCGTGAAGCATAACATGGAGGAATCTGAAGGGCATTATGCTGTGTGAATTTAGTCAGTCACAGAAGGACAAATATTGTATAAGACCACTATTATAAGAACTCAAGAGAAGGTTTAAACACAGAAGAAAATATTCTTTGATAGTTATGAGGGTGGGGAGGGAGGATGAGGGTTATTCACTAACTAGATAGTAGACAAGAATCATCTTAGGTGAAGGGAAGGACAGCACACACTACAGGGGAAGTCAGCACAACGGGACTAAACCAAAGTTAAGTTTCCTGAATACAACCAAACACTTCGAGGGACAGAGTAGCAGGGGCAGGGGTCTGGGGACCATGCTTTCAGGGGACATCTACGTCAACTGGCATAACAAAGCTTGTTAAGAAAATCTTCTGCATCCTACTTTGGTGAGTGGCATCTGGGGTCTTAAAAGCTAGCAAGCAGCCATCTAAGATGCATCAGTCGGTCCCAACCACCTGGAGTAAAGGAGAATGAAGAACACCAAAGACACAAGGAAAGTTAGCCCAAGAGACAGAAAGAGCCACACAGACCAGACACTTCATCAGCCTGAGACCAGAACTGGATGGTGCCCTGCTACCACCAATGACCACCCTGACAGGGAACACAACAGAGAGTCCCTGACAGAGCAGGGGAAGGCTGGGATGCAGGACTCAAATTCTAGTAAAAAGACCAGATTTAATGGTCTGACTGAGACTGGAGGAATCCCAGAGACCGTGGCCCCTGGACTCTCTTGTCAGCCTAGAACTAAAACAATTCCCGAGGCCAACTCTTCAGACAAAGATTGGACTGGACTGTGGGACATAAAAGGATACTCGTGAAGAGTGTGCTTCTTAGCTCAAGTAAATACATGAGACTAAATGGGCAGCTTCTGTCTGGAGGTGAGATGAGAAGGCATAGAGGGTTACAAGCTGGTTGAATGGACATGGAAAATCTGGGGTGGAAAGGAGAAGGGTGCTGTCACAGTATAGGGAGAGTAATTGGGTTACATAACAATGTATGTATAAATTTTTTGTATGAGAGCCTAACTTGAATTGTAAACTTTCACTTAAACTACAACAATAAAAAAAAAGGATTCCTGTTAAACATTAAAAAAAAATTAAGGGGCTGTATAAAGAAATTAGTACATTAAATCTTTATTCATCAAAATGAAAAAAAAGTAGTAAAACATCAAAAATCTCAGTGAGTTGAACAGTTTGTATCAGTTGAGATCTCCCACGAATTCCCTGGGGCCCTTAGAAACCTAACTGTTGATGTTTATTAAATGCTTGCTCATGTTAGACAAGGTGCCAAGTGCTTTGTATCTATTACTAATACATTTTGTAAATGAAACTAATTTAATAGTATATATTTAGGTCTTCTGTTGCAAAAATGCAACATTTTGGTTGCCAAATGCAACTGTTTTTTTTACATTAAGCGGTTCCTGCCCTCCCCTCTATTTGTTGCTGATGAGAACAAACTACTTAGGGCACAAAATTAACTCAAATGTATTATTTTGCATATTGGCAAAATCACATAGAGGTAAAAACCTTTGAAAGGCACTACAGAATCAAAGAAATCTAAGATACTGTGGGTTCACAGACATACTTCATTGTATGTGGTTTTAAAATAATGACAAAAAATGTGCTCTCAAATCCAGTGTTAAATAAAGTCTCAGAGTCACTTTTTAAATTGGCCAGTGACTCAGAACAAACAGCAAGCCAAAAGAAAAAGTATACGCCTTCGCTTTCCTTTTTATTTAATGAAAGTTAAAATTAGATCTTTTCTAAGGATTTATGGATGTTTTTTAAATATATAAGTTAAGCTCTTTTGAATTAATCAATTGGGATTTCAGTCACAAACCTGGAAGGATAATTAAAAAACAAAACAAAAACAAACCATTGTCCTCAAGTCGATTCTGACTCATAGCTACCCCATAGGACAGAGTTGAACTGCCCCATAGGGTTTCCAAAGAGCATCTGGTGGATTCGAACTGCCAACCTTTTGGTTAGCAGCTGTAGCTCTTAACCACTAAGCCACCAGGGTTTCTGGAATGGTAATTAAATGTGCTAAAATGGCGGAGCATCCTGTTTGGTACTATGCTCCCAATAAAAATTTATACCTTTCTGGATTCCACAGCAGAGAACTACCAAATTCTTACCATCAATGATCATTAGGTTGAATCCTTACTAATAATAATGGCCTACATTCTACCAGTTAGAATTTCTTACTCAGTTTCCAAAAGCTCAGCAGCAAATCAATATGGCTGGCAGAGATTAAGAGACAGTCTGATCACCAAAACCATCTGAATTGTACAAAGCTGAGTATAAAGAATTAAATAGTGTTTCCTGCATGTCTACTAGTGTAATATCTGTAATTTTGCTAGGCTTTGGAGGCAATGATGAGAAGAATAAGCAATAGTTTCTGCATTTTAGAAGCTTTATAAGTCAAACAGGGCAATCATCAACCAGATGTACTAAATGAACTGAGAGTAATTTGGGAACATTCCTTGGACTCTTGGCTTCTGATCCATATACTTCTTTTTCGAATTATTTAATACTGATAAAAAATTCTTATACCATATCACGCCAGATACATGCTAACAGGGCTTCACATTTTTATTTTATTTATATATCTTGTTTTGTTGTAAATCAGGGGCAGTGAGAGATGGTTGGGCTCCTTTTTCACTTTTAGAAAGGGCTTAGCATAGGTTTTCTAGTTTCAATTTCTTGCCCACCTCACCACCTTCAAAACGTCCTTCCTTCCGTCCCCACCTAACGAAAAGGTAGCATCTCTGAATTACCTAGTAGTGCTTTTTGCAAGCTCAGCTGAAATTATAAAGGAGATGATACTGCTACTGGAGAAAAAGATGGATCTGTCCCAAAACATGGTGAGACAGTGCATGAATATACACTCATTTGCAACTCACTGAGGATTACAAAGAAGGAATTAAGAAGGATACTCAAAGTTTGTTCCCCCATCACTGTTGGACCAAGCTCTCAGACAGTTTATCCAAGTCAGTAAGAAGTAAGGTTATTTATTGCTCTAGTCATGACAGCCTCATTTCAAGCAGACCCAGTGTGCTTACACTTACAGAAAAATGCCTGAATGCTTCCTCTCATTTTTTGTTCTTTAGAATGAGTTTGAGAGTTTTTCTGTGATTTATCTGGTTGACTCAATTTTCCAATGATTTTAACAATGATCACAGAAGGGTACGCTCAGATTTTCCAATCCAGATAGAATAAATTTTAGATTAATAAGTGATAGTTGTAGTCTACTAGAATTAATAAGTATACTCTGTTTAGACAGAGACTTCCCAGATACTGGATGAAGACGTTAATAAAAATACTTAACAGTTCATGTTTAGAGACACATCTGAGTTTGAATATTGACTATGACACTCCTTGGCTATGTAAACTCTGGGAATTTGCTTAAACACATAGAGTTTGAGTTTTTAAGTCTGTAAAATGAGCTTAATGATATTCACATCATAGGGTTATTTAAATAAGGTTGCATATAAAATGCTTAATATAGTTCTTGGCACTTAAAGATCTAATCATTCAAAAGTCTCCATATACCCATTAATTGTTACCTAGTGTTTGAAGTCTGAATGGCTAGTGCTGGGGAATGCAGAAATGCTAACCAATTGTGCCAGGAACACAAATGTCTGGCAATATAAAATTTTAAACACTACCACCAAAACCCAAACCAAACCTGATTCTGACTCATCGTGACCCTATAGGACAGAGTAGAACTGCCACAGGATATATTAATTTATATACGGAGACATGTAAAAGCATGAATGGGAATTTTCTTAAAATTGCTGGTGCTACTTTGAGAGACCTAGTAGTTTATTTACAAAGGAAAACCAAGGTACTCTTTAGTTTCCTTAAAGTTTTTCATTAAATGAAATGAGCTAGTGGTTGTCTCACAGAAGTATCATACCCAGTGTTGTACTTCACCTGGAAATATATAAATCCCAAGGATAAATTGATTTGGAGGGAACCATTTTTCAGATTCCTAATTTCCATACATCTTATTTCCTCAATTTTCTATGCCTGAGAAAGCATGCAGTCATTCTTTCATGCTGGTTCTCTGTTCCCAACTCCTGTTTCTCAATAGCCCTCACAGAAGGAAAAAAAAAAGGATGCTCAACAATCCCAAATATTACAGTGATGTATTGCCCTAGAGTGTAAAAACTCTGGGATATCAAGCAAAGTGATAATTTAAAATGTTGGTGTTGTTTTTAAGAAAGTGATTGATTTTTCTGATTGGGTAACACATACTTTTCCAAATCAGGTGACTTCCAAGCTATTACTTTCAACGGAATTGAAACATATACTACCATATTCTTTCACAAATAATAGGCGTCCACATAAATAATGTGACCACACATATAATAGGTGGTTGGCAAAAACGTATATAACATATACATTATTTGCGTAAAAAATTGATAATCCAGTTGCCTAATAATTTTTGGTAAAAGGTCACTAAGTAATTTTTGATTTGTAACATGGAAGATATTCATAGATTTCAATGGAATAGCTATAACAAAACTCCTTGTAGCCTCCTTTACTCATTTATACGAACAAGAATTTTCAGTGTTCATATCTAAAAATTAAAGTAAAATAGAGTTGTTCCTGAACCCTGATCTTTTTAGGAGTAAGTAATATGCCTCAAAGGATACATGATTAAATTGTTTAAAAAAAAAAAAAAAGAAGTCATATTCTTCTCACTAAGAAGTGCATTTCTAATAAGATTCAAGATATTCAAGATCTACTTTTATGTTGAATAGTTATCAATATTATGATACATTTTATGTTGATTTGATAAAGTATAAATTATAAAAATACAGAAGAAAAATATTTATCATTTAAGGCCTTAATTGAGGAGTTTTAAAAATATAAATGTCCATTTTGTTAAAGAAAAATTTCATAGAGTGATCTATAAAAGTTCTTCAAGCATGAAAACATGACATAAAATTTGGTGGGGAACTCAATTGGAAATACTAGTTCAAGGAGAAAAAAAAAAAGATGTGAAACTTCCAACTACCAATTATAGCTTGTTTTTATTATTTTTAAATGGGTGCTAATGAGTATAAAATTACTGTATTACTTAGACTCTACTGGGTTTAAAGAATGATATAGCAATTTTATTGTAAGAATAATATTTGAAGTACACGGAAATTAACATCTTTTGCTGCTACTTAAATTTCTGGCTAAATTTTTTAAAAACCCTTTGCTGTTGAGTTGATTCTAACCCATAGTGACCTTACAGGACAGAGTAGAATTGCCCCATAAGGTTTCCAAGGAATGGTTGGTGGATTTGGACTCCCAACCTTTTGTTTAGCGGCCAAGCTCTTAACCACTGAGCCACAAGGGCTCCAAATTTTTTAAGATCAACTTAAAAATATGTGAAAGGGCACAAAGTTTATTATTTTTATTTGTGGTACATGAAGATACCTGAACAATGTGTGTCAAGTCCTTAGTACACCCTCTGACCCAACACTTGCTTGCTCAGTTAAGTCAAAGTACTGGACTTACCAGAATGATGCCATGTGATGCTAAGCTGGCCTGACCACATTCCTTTGAGTCCTCTAATTCCGATCCTAACTCTTGCCATCATTCCTATATTGTCGTGGCAGTCTGCGCCTTTGGGTGTTAGAAACTGCATATGTCTCTCAGGGGTTCACTACAGCCAATACTTAGTGACCTTTTGGAACTCTTATACCAGGGTTCACATGGTACTAAATTGCTGGGGCTGTATACCAGGAGATTCCTCTACCCAGTGGAAGGCTGCAGGCAGCTTTCATGGCTGATGAACAAGATCATGAACAGACTATCAACACAATTTTGGAAGACTCTTAGTGTGTAGTTAACTCTGGGCTTGAACAGCTAGGAAGGACACTGTGCACTGAAATGGCTATCTCCATAACCTAAGTTATCTCCTCCCTTCTACTGATATAAGGATATTGTAGCAGGATGACAGCAAAGAAATAAATGAAGCAGGAGGCTACCAATACTGTTGTCTCCTGTATTCTAGAAGTTTGAGAAAATAACTCTGTTAATTCATATGTGTTTGTCCTGGGAGAGAACTGTTATTATTCAATATGTTAGGATCTGCATAATGTTAAAAAGGAAAACATAATATTTCACAAGCGTGAATTTAATTTTACTCTTGTCTGCCTCTTACACCTGTTTCCTCTTCAAAGGACTACTAATATCCATAAATTGTCTTCAGTGGCACTCAGAATTGATTCTCTTTGTATAAACAAAGGTTTGCATTCAACATTTAATCTTAAAAGGAGTAACATATTCTTTTCTATTTTGAGACCTCAAATAATCTGTTCTACTACGTTTTCTAAAACTGAATTTTAATGTTATTTACTAAAATTTGTTTCAAATACTTAACTGTGGGCAGAGAGTCTGTATTTGCCAACCTTTTGGTTAGAAGCCGCAGCTTGTAGCTCTTAACCACTGCGCCACCAGGGCTTCGTATTTTATTTATAGGATACTGTAATTCTCTCATCTTGCCATTGATCAAAGTTTTTGACACTATTTTAGAAACCACACCAAGATGCTCAATGCCACTCATCTTTGTTGTCTACAGTTCTCGAAGCGTGGACCCCAGACCAGCGGCAAAAACATCATCTGGGAACTTGTTAACAATGCACATTCTTAGGCCCTCCCAGACCTCTGTATCAGAAACTCTGGGGGAGGAGCCCAGCAATCTATGTTCTAACAAGCTCTCCAGGTTCTGATGCATGCTGAAGTTTGAGAACCACTGATCTACTGCAATCTCACCTCACCAAAACAACCTTCATTAAGTAAAAAAATAGCTGCAGTTTAGAAGTTAAATCAGAATATTTCCCTTTACCAATATTAATAAATGCTAATATATAAAAAATTATAAACATAAGCCTTAAATCCCAAAATTGAAGTGAATTTAATTTTTTCATGTAATCAGGTATTTGCTTCCAGCAGGTTTCAGGATCTTCAACTACTGAGAGGCAGTGGCATTTTGATAGCCTGCTAGATGTTAGAAATAAATGTGTTGGCTTTATAGTCAGAGCAATGCTGGACAGTTTGGTCTGATGCTTAGAGATTTAAGCCAACAAACGGATAAGGATGGTGAGGAATCTCATTCTAGTCATGCCCTTCTTTCCTAATTTCCCTTTTCACTGTTTGGTCTTCTTTCCCTTTTCCTTAGGGAGCTAAGTGATTGATAGCCTAATCCAATGACTGTATTACAGCTGCCTCAACTAGGACTCTTTTCCTTATCATTAGCAGTTAGCCTATGGTTAAATTCACAGCTCACCGCTCGGTACAGCCCCTGAGATTTAAGGGTCTGGCCTTTAGAAAATATTTAACATAAAACTGAAATCTTGACATACTGAGAACTCAGTTCTCTGCAAGACTTCTTTAATTAATCCAATGTACTGTACCATTGTTCTGTATGAGACTGTGACATCGTGAACTGTTTCAGAAGCTTACAGAGATGTGTAGTTCTAAATTAAACAGTCACTGACGTGTACCTACACTGATTTTTTAGTACAGTAGATACGCATGAATCTGTGAATATTTAAATTCAATCTCAAAGAGTGACACAATGCTCTCTAGTTTTACTTTCACAATAGAACATTTTTTGATTAATTTCAAGCTTGAAATCATTCTTTATGGAAAAAACACACGCACAGAGGAAAGAAATTTAATAATTCATTACCACTGCTGCAAAGGTAAGTTTTCTTAATATGCTTGTCAGAGTCCTTTGGTTTACAAAGTCTATCAAATAGTTTCTTAGGAACTGGTACAGACATTAGTTTATTTTTCTAATTTTGAACAAAAGGAAAATATATGTGATATTCAAGTACCTATGAATTTGTTGGCTCTTAAATACTGTTCGATTCTATGATTTATCTGCATGACAATAGTTATTTTAAAATACCTAAGGAAAGGATGTAGACCTTGATCTATGCTTTAAACCTTTGCCCTTGCTCCACTCTGTCGATGAGCTGTAAGCATCTATGAATATGGCAGCTGAGTCCCAGATGAAAAATTATGCATCTCATAAACTACTATTCTGCTGAAATGTCAAGCCAAGGCAAGGCTGTACCTCAAACTCAGCACTTGGCATTTTCCTACTGTCTGCTTTGTTGCCATGAAGCAAACATGAACAGGGAGGATTTGTGTAGGGCAGGTAGCAGGCAAGCTCACTGTCAAAAATCTATTATTAGGGCTCTGATCTGCACAGACCGACGACGGCCAAACAGTGAGAAACTCAGGCTCCAAGAAAGGCAATATAATGAAAGAGAGGCTCCTTTGTCAATCTAAACATGAATGTATTCAAATGAGCATTATTTAAATGAGAATATTTCTAATCGTGAGCTTCTCTCAACCAAACTGATCATTTATAATGAAAAATGTAATTCAGCATCTTTCTTTGCTATGCCTACTTTTGACTTTTTCTGCCAATACAGTACATATATATTTATATAAAAGGTCTTTAATAATTTGATCAGTTAAACTTGTGATAGCCTAAGAATGTTTTTACATATGTGAATAATTGCCAGATTCTTATATTATTTTGGTATACAAACACACACAAAACATATGAATGAATATAAAATGGAAGGCTATCATTTTAATTATTCTTTTTGGCATGATTTATCATATTTCTTATTAACTTAAATTATATCTTCATCTATTGGGTTATTTTAGATATTTCAGTGTTAAAGCCTAAGCTCTTATTGATAAAGATAGTTACAATAGATAGACTAAATTTTATGACAGATAATAGGTGTGTTTTCTAAAAGGATTTTATGCATTAATAATCATGTGATTGACACATTAAAAAAAAATCAAGCCGATTAAGAACTACCCCCTAATCAAAAAAAAAGAAATCACACCAACACTGTATTTTGTGAGGTGTAGTATAAGAACTTAAAAAACAAACTTAAGGAGTCTCGTGGTGCAATGATTAAGCACTCGGCTTCTAACTGAAAGGTTGGCAGTTCGAACTCCCCCAGTAGCTCTGTGGAACAAAGACCTGGCGATCTGCTCTTGTAAAGATTACAGCCTAGAAAACCCCACGAGGCAGTTCTACTCTGTCACATGGGGTCTCTATGAGTCAAAATTGACTCATCAGCACCTAACAACAACAGTATAAGAACTTAATGTTACCCTGCCAAAATCTTCAGTTGCATACATATGTAAAAACAGTTCTTTAAAGCCAAATGTAACTAAAACTTCTGAGTTTCCAATCTATTATGTGTTTTGTTATCTTCCCAGTTTTATACAAAGATTTACTAGTAAATACATCAAAATAAGTTTATGGTTGGAGTGGGTTACATTGGATTTGTATTATGCATGCCCAGTAGTACAGTATAAGTTGCTAAGTCACTAGATGGTCCCAACAATTCATGCCTAACTATTTTAAAAACAAATAAATATACCATGTGTAGTCAACGCTTAAAATCTTCTTTTAAGTTACTATGCTGATTCGAGCTTGTGCAAGTTTTCTAAACTATGCACTTTGTACTCATGGCCCTACATTGCCACAGTTACAAATTACTTGCAAAATTTCTAACTTGTACCTTCTTTTATTGGTATTTCCCATGTTGATTTTACAATGAAAACACCTTTAAGAGGCTTGTAACAGTAAGAATTCAGTCAGAGCTTGTTGTCCAGCTAGATTTCAAATCATTCATTATTGACCTGCAGACTGTAAGAGCACTTATGGAGTATGCCAGTATCATTTGTTCAGAAATACACAATCATTTCTTAGCCCTTCTATAATACCCTAATTGTGATTAACAGATATTTTGGTTCCTAAAGTAGAAATCAAAACTTAAAGGTTATATTTGATGAATTATTCAGAAATAAATAATAAAGTTTATAATTATTAAAACTGAACAAAATATGTCCTATTATTTTAACTGAGCAACTTGATACAGAATCAATAATTTCAAATAGCATACAAAATTTGAAATTAAGAACATTAGTTGCCTTTTTTTTGGTAAACTGTGACGAATTTGGCAAATAAAAATAATTTAAAACAATGAGTTAATCTTTCAAACTTGCAGGAGGTAAATTACATGGAGCCTAAAACACTTATCATCATTTCAACTAAACTGCCCTCTGTAGAGCAATTTTAGAACTTTTTCCTAAGTATGTGTGTACGTGTAACAAACAAAATATGTACGGGATAATGGAGTAACATAAGAAACTTATGAAATATGTTTATCCTCTCAATTAATAAAAAGAAACATTAAAAAAAATTACACAAACTCCTCCAAATAAGTTTACCTCATTGACCAGATTCTTATATATTATTGTGATGCATACACACAGTTACTGTTTCTCCTGATGTTGTAATAAATGAACAGAGGTTATAATCATGCAGCCAAATGTAAGAAAGACAACAGTAATTTATGTCATGCAGGACCCGTTCTTAAACATCTCTAAAAGAAGCTTGCCCATGGCGGAGACTTCATAGAAAATGTCACACCACAGCTGGATAATACCATTGATAGAGGTAATAGTAATCACTGAGCTAACTTAAAACGTTCTCAGTATTAGGGGGCAAGGTCAGGAAAAAGCTCAGTTTTTCAAACAAAAACAAGAAAAAAATGAACTAAACTAAAACTAGGAAAATCACGCCTAATCCACTTGAGGATGGTGTTTGTAAATATGTTGCTGATGAGAACAGGGTTTCTTTCAATGACATACATAAAGTAAAGGAATTTCTCCAAAAATAAAACAACAACAAAAAACAAAAACAAAATAAAACAATAAGCCAAAAAAAAAAAAAAATCTACTAAACTCCTTGGGGATCCATGAACTAACTGTTGTTGGACAAAAGTTTTCTGCAAGAAGCCTAGAAAAAGGAAAGTTAACGTGGTAATAACTTATCAGTAGTGAGGTTATACTGTCCATGGAAAGGTAAAGACTGATAATTCTTTAGAATAAATGTTTTAGACAGAAGTACTTGTACGGTGGAAAGCTTAACCACTCATCCTAGTTTTATGAAAAATATCCCTTAGAACTATCAAACAATCTTTCATTTAATAACGTTCTCACAACCAAATCACCATATATATAATCCAACCTTTAATGGACCTGTACTGTGAGCATGAATTTTGCCAGGTATTTCTCTCATAATTGAAATTTTGATTCATAAATCATTCCCTGATGAGTTTGGTTCATATGTTCGAGGCCTCCAGATTCAAATCACCTACAGGCGAGTTCGGAAAATGCAGTTTCTAAAATAGCAAAACTGCAGAGGAAAATCTGGAATGAGATCCTAACACTCCCTCTTGATGTAATTTTCAAACTGCAACAAGTAGTAGTTACTTAGTTTTCTACAGGCTTAGTGACTTTATTTAACAAGGAGACCTCCCTCTAAAGCAATAGCTTTCCAACTTTTTTGAAGGTATTCCATGGTAAAATAATGCCTTTTCCATCATGATACAGTACAGAAGTACATATGCATGTGTATATTATATACATAGGGGACCCTGGTGGTGCAGTGGTTAAGCACTTGGCTGGTAAGCAAAAGGTCGGCAGTTCAAACTTACCAGCCACTCCGCGGGAGAAAGATGTAGCAATCTGCTTCTGTAAAGATCACGGCCTTGGAAACCCTAGGGGGCAGTTCTACTCTGTCCTATAGCATCATTATAAGTCACAAGCGACTTGACGGCAATGGGGGGTTCATTATGTATATAACTGAAAAATAAGTTTGATCAAACAATGCTTATCCCAACTATGTGTGAAGTTTTCTGACAAATTTTTGTTCTTTTATTTCATTTTTTAAAAAAATTTTGATTATAGCTCATTAAACTTGATTCCAAAGTAACTCATGAGTTGAGAACCAAAGTTTGAGAAACACTTCTTTAGATTATTCTAGAATCCAGACTAATCATATCTGAAAAAATTCAACTAACATTCTTTACCTAGGTAGTCTTCCCAAAGCAAGTCACTTTCCCTTATTAGCTAATGTGTGTTTTAAGAGAAGACATTCCTGAAACGTGACTATTTTTCTATGCGCACTATCCCAAGTACCTCACTATTTTCCATTTCCGTAAAGAAAAAGACCTCCATTCTAAATAGCAGAAAGCTTTCTGAGGGGGAAGAATAAAGATTGAATAAAGAGCTAGGGAATACAATGAATGAGCAAAATATCCTTTCCTGGCAATGGAAGGTGCATATTGTATTTCAGATGGCTATCCAAAAGTGAACTTCATTTAGTTTTCACTTAAAAAAGAAACAAACCAAACAAACCGTGATTCAAGCAACTCTTCTAGGCATAGACATTCCAATGCTCTCAGAGAACACTTAGAAAGGCATTAGCACTCTGTTGTGGTAAGAAAAAAATTAATCTTGTAAAGATCATCCGCCATGATTTATGTGATTTCCATATTGAAGCAGTATTTGAAGCCCAGAATTTAGCCATTTTGTTATTTCCACCACCCCTGGAAGTTGAAGCCATTATTATTCAACATTTATTTAACAGTTTTGTTAGGCTAGGTTTTCCTGTTACTCATTCTGAAGGTACTTTGTTATAGAACTTGCTTCTGTTCTAAAATATATATTATCATTCCCTGTTTAAACTGCTTTTCAGATTCTATTTTCTTTAAACTAAAGCAAGTATTACTCTAAAGGAGAAAAAAATCTATTAATTTTGTCAATATGGAGAAAGGCTATTTTCAAAACAGACTGTTTAATGTAAAGGGACTTAACATAGAACCTATTAGAAATGAGGTGCAAGCCCTTAAAAATGCTGGGATCTTTTGTTGTTTAAAAATGAAAGTTCTGTCCAGGCTTAGCTGAGCTTGTAGCCCAAGTGAATATTTACATATGAATTTATAAATCTTAGGAATAGAGTTTTATGGAAATGTTAACAGACCCGTAGGTATAGCTGAACTTGTTTTCAGGTACCGCTATAATTTCCAGTGTGTGTATGCTTAAAGTCTGCAACACAAAAGACTTTTTCTAATGCTGTAATTTCACAGTTTTATTAGACTGAGTTATAGTATGGAAGCATATTCAGAAATTGCAGCTAAAATGAGAAAATGTGAATGGCGTTACTTATATAAAATACTACTGCAATAGTCCTTTTATTAATTTTTAATGTTCAGCACCCTCTGTGACCTCCTTTATTCTCTTGCTGTCAACATGGCAGGCTAGAAAAATTGAAATGGGCTGACAGAAAACATAGGCACGTTACAGCCCAACTCTGGAAGCTCTCAACTCCCTTTCGGTGGTACACGCTAACTCAATCCACGTTATTCTGCATAACAATAATATTTAAGGCCTTGTTTGATAGCTCTTGATAAAAGAAAGTTGTGTCTGGACCCTGAGCAGGTGCTCCTCGTCAGCCTTCCTCTTTCTGACATTGTGGGCATGGCATTCAATTAAGCACAGAATGTAACCTTTTTTTTTTTTTTTTTTTTTATCATGGCTTACAGGCACACTTCATGCTCTCAAAACAATACTTCAGCATAGATAGAAGCTTTATTTGTCTAGCCAGTCTCTTCCAAAGGCACATTTTGGTCTGATTCAGCAATGCTTTTCTTGAACAGTGGGACACTGCTATGTTATGTATATTTACCACTGTCTCTATCACCAAGGAGACTAATCCCCATACCAGTACAGTCAAGAACCTCACAGCATTGTCTTTGCAAGACCAAGTTCATGTTGTCACAGCAACAGTGCACAGGGCAAAGAAGCTGAACAGGACTTTGGGATTAAAACTTCTCTTTCTTTTTTAAATGCAAGTGCTAGATGATGAGAAAGAGTGAGTAAAGGTGTGAGGTCTGCAAATGTCTTGTCAGCTACACCTATAAATGCAACATTTTAATGATTTGTCTGGGGCAGTGTTAAAGCAAGATTTTTTGAAGAAGGTAGATTTTTTGAATTCCAGGAAGAATAAAAACTAATCCAGGCAATGAAGCAGATATTATAATCAGGGTGTTTATCTTTTTTCTCTTAGATCGTCCTAGTATTAGCCTTTACTAAAAGCAACAAGACAATCGTGACAATGAGAAATTCTAGTAAAAGCACAGACAACAAGAGAATAAAATTCTTGAAAGACCCTATGTCAGCATTCTTTCATTCTATGCTAACAGTCACTTGAGCCTTCGCACTCAATCTGTTCCATCTGTTGTAACTATTAGCAATATTGACCAACAATGAGTTATAAGAATTTGGGATTATAAAAGACATGAAACTCCTGCTTGCAACATGACCTTCTGATTTTTCAGCAATCTCGGAGGAAGCATAATGATAGGAGAGAGCAACACCTACCAGACACTCCACCATATGTGGTCCGCTTGCCAACGCCCACTGCCGGCCAGGGTGTGCTATCAGCATTTAATCCCATCAGACCTGAGACAGTGTTGGTGGCTGTAACACCGTCTGCACCACCTGTGAAAAACACATCAATAAAAAATTTCTTGCAGTTCTTAAAGAGACAACTATTCAAACCCACGCAACCCGGGAAGATGTACACGGTACTTTCTCTCAAGAACATTTCCTCCTCTCAAATGTCTTCACTAACTTACTTCCTACAACGACGCTTAGAATGCAAGGCATAAAAACAAAGTTTTATTTACCACCATTTCATTTTGTCAATTATTATACAGACTTGTTGATGCCAACTGTGTTTCACTCAGTGCTATTTTCCAGGTAATTTACATTGTCTTTGGAAACCAGGGCACAATTTCCACGGATGGAACACGTGCATGTATGAGTTTTAAAGCCATGCACTGACTTACATGATTTTATGCAGTCAACAGATACTTACTGAGCATATGTTCAAGGCAATGTGCTAAACTCTATCAAATATGAAATAAACAAACTCATTGCCATCAAGCTGATTTCAACTCATAGCAACCTACAGGAGAGAGTAGAATTGCCCCATAGGGTTTCCAAGACTGTAAATCTTCCAGGCTTTTGACCTTTTGCCAGTCTTTTGAGCTCTTAACTACTGCACCACCAGAGCTCATGATCAAATATGAAGGGAACCTATAATCAATTTCACATTGTGGAAGCTGATACCTTTTTTTGACTTCACTATAAGTTTCAAATGCTATTATTGTTGAATAGTTACATTATGAGGTCATTTATTTCGGAGGGGATCATATTGCTGTAACTGGTTTTGGCACATAATTCTTTGTATATGAAACAGGTGCTTATTCAAAAAAAATTATAAAGGTTTTTGTGTTCGCAAGTCAAAATTTGGGGTCCATTTCCTAGCTTGAGTCTAGATGTGAATCAAATGAAATGAAGTTGTTCAATAATACTTCTCTTAAACTATGAACAAAGAAATACAATAAAATTATGTTTATGGAAGAAGACATGCTTTAGTGTGGCTATATAATTCAGACCCATATTTATATAACTGGGAAACTGAGGCAAGCCTAGTCCTTACCTTCCTTTGCAGCTCTTGCGATGCTTACGATATCGGTGACATTTGGGGTCAACTTGGCAAAAAAAGGAACCTGAACAGCTTGCCTAACCCAGCGACAGATGTTCCGCACCAGCTCTGGATCCTGTTCAAATAGGTCAGTTAAACATAGAACATAATTAAAGAATTGTGATCAAAGTGTATACCAGAACAACAGCAAAGCTGGAAATGTTCAAGACAAATCTAACTTAACAATGATCTACATGATATATTTCTCAAATTCCTCCTCAGTATTACACCTAGACTCATTAGGGAACTAAGGTTAACACACTTCAAGTGAACTGCAACTTCATCACATAAAGGTTAAATTCCTCAAGGGGGCCTTTGGAAATAAAACTACAAAGAACCAAAAGGAAGAAA
Source organism: Dugong dugon (assembly GCA_030035585.1). NCBI lineage: Eukaryota > Metazoa > Chordata > Mammalia > Sirenia > Dugongidae > Dugong > Dugong dugon. Next base: position 134,105,274 of record CM057462.1, read on the forward strand.
GACTTCCCCACTTCCAGTTAAATAATATCAGGGATAAAACATAAACTTGCGGTGGTAAGTTCAGGAAACATTACAGGATTTATGTTGACCTCGTTGGTTCAAGTCTAACAAAAAAAAAAAAATATTTAAACTGCTCACTCCTGGGTGAATGATATTAAATCTGGTCTGTTTTCATTATTAGAAGACTTAGTCTTGCTGAAGTGTATTTCAAAGAAACTCCATCTTTGACTTAATCATCAGTCTAAACAGGATATGTACTATACGTTAATATGGACTAATTCAGCCTTAGATTATGCATGAGCTGATGAGTAACTTTAACTTACTTTTGTAAACGTCACCAAGATCTGTACAACATTTTCCCACACTCATCTACTTGAAAAAATTGATCAAAATGACAAAAAAATGAAATAAAATATCAAATGCTCGTTTTTAAAAGCAAGGAACAGACATTTTCGTGTGCCTGTTTCCTGTGATTTTTTAGGCTTTTATTTTCTCACGGGACAAGTATCATTTAGAGGGCAATCACCTATCCTTTTCCACTGAAAATAACTTAGCTGTAGTAATGTTCTTTGATTTCAACACGTACAATAGTCCTTTTTTTATTACTTTTAGTGCAAAATTTATTCTGACAGGTACTGATAATGTGCTTTGATAAATTATCTTAAAATATGCGATAGCAATTCATTATTGAACTTAGTAATATTATCTTAGCAAGTTAAAATGTTTTTTTGAATAAAATAAAAACCCAGAAAAATGTAGACACATATTTAAACTATAAAACAGTAGGCAAGTATATCATTTGTAATTAATATTTTCATATGCAAGGAAGTTGCTCTTTGCATTTTAACCTTTCAAATTCTTTTAAGATGAGGTTTCCAATGTTATAATCTTTAGAAAGAACCTTTTCACCTAGGCTTCATCTTTCCTCCTGTACTACTCTAAAAGTTATGCATTTATGTGCTAAGATACCGCAATGAGGTAATTTCTGTTGATTGTTATCGTCTCTATTCAGCAAAACTTAATAATTTTAGCAAGAAATCTTTGGCTTGGTTTGTCTCTTTTCAGAACAGTAGTTTCTTCATTAAACATAAATATTAAAAAAAACACTATATGGAATGCTGTATGGGGCATACTGTGCATTATGAACAGTACAATCTGGAGACTTAGCTGTACAAATTCTAACTCATGAAAATGGAGATCTGCCCCTGCCTATGCAATGTTCATGAAATATTTATAACCACTGCATTGGCATTATGAAGGCAGTTGCATCTTTGTGACTTTCATTTTTAAGTTATGAATTTCCATGGGACTTAGCCTAGAAATGACAGTAACTCTAGATGATATGAATTGCATGTCCTTTGTGAAAGCTTTCTTTAAGGTAGAATTTGACAATAATTTAAAGATCACTTGATTTGCATAATACATGGAAGGCAGCCTGATAATACCAAAACAAATGTACAATTTTATTGGTTCCAATAAATACTAATAATCTGATATAGGTGGCTTCTAAGTGACTCTTAATATTATTGACCAACATGTCTTTATAATTTACCTCAAACGTGTCAGACTTTTTTGCTGTTGATTTTCACTTATCTAGTTAACTATTTTTAATGAATCCATTTTACTCATTGTTTAACAATTTGGAATTTACTCTAAGTTTTGCAGTTTTTTATATACTTGAATCATGTGTCTATTTCAAGATGCCATGATTTGACCCATCTACGGCGTGGTGGTTAAGAGCTCGGTTGCTAACCAAAAGGTCAGCAGTTCAAATCCACCAGCTACTCTTTGGAAACCCTATGGGGAAGTTCTACTCTGTCTTGCACAGTCACTATGAGTCAGAATCGACTTGATGGCAATGGGTTTGGTTTTTGGATAGGTCTATGAGTAAGGCTGATGGTGTTCAGATATATCTTATCTTCACAGTCAGCCAAACCAGCTGCAGACTAATCAGCATAAGTTGCTGAAACAAAATTTGATTACTCAAGAATCTTCATAACAATTTCTGACCCACATTATTGTGAAAATGAATGTCTCTTCTGTAAACTGTGAAGTTTTGTTTGACAGGCATAAAAAGAATATCCTAATACAACTAGAAATGTGGCATATATAATAACATGATAAAATGAATCTGTATACTTTGGGGAATTAAAAGATAGACTATAAATATTCACATGTTGCTCATTTCCTCATACTTTTGATATGAACGTTCAAGATCTGCAAGCAATTTACAGTGTTTCTACATCTTGATTTTCTCATTTTCTACTGATAGCATCAGATGGCTTTGCCCATTCCCAATAAGCTAATTTTTAGAATTTTATTGAAATGAGTAAATTTTAGACAATTTCTAATTCCCCAAAAAATCCTCAGAATAGGAAATGTATAGTTACCAGTATCTCTCAGACAAATTGTGGGTTAATAGTGTCAACACAAAAAGCAAATAAAACAAAACAGTTCTGGACTGCTCTTCTATTTCCAGATACAAAACATAGTAGATACTCAACAAATATTTGCTGTGTCATGCATGAATGATTGAAAACAGGATATTTTCAATTTCTCCATCTTTCTCCCTCTCTGTGTGTATTTCCATCAAAATATAGTCACTGTCTAGGTTTAAGAAAAAGCTGGATTTTTTGATGATAGATAATGTCTAAAAACTTCAAATCTAAGAAGACTATTTTATAAACCTGTGATAATTCTCAAGAAAAATGATAGGCAAATGTGCAAAAAATAGCTTAACAATTCTTTTAATGTGTCTAATCCACAGTCTACCTGAATCTCTGTCTTATACAGAAATCAATAATGCCCACCATTAACTATAATTTGCAATCTTTCCCACAGCAGCTGTCATGTATGTGTGTATGTGCATGCGTGTGTGTGTGTACTTCTTTAATACCTGTTAAGCCTTCTATGAGGGGCCCTGGTGGCACAATGGTTAATAAGTTGGCTGCTAACCAAAAGGTCTTCAGATCGAACCCACCACTGGCTTCGCGGGAGAAAAAACCTGGAGATCTACTCCTGTTAAGACTACAGAGTCCTAGTCTGTCCTGTAGGGTCATTGTGAGTTGGAATCAACTGGAGAGTAAACAACCACCACCCTCACCCTTTTGTTATTTATGTGATTACCAAAAAAAGCTCTGAGGTAACAAAACCGGTTTTCTGTTATGGAGGTATGTAGCATTATGAGGGGGAAGGCATTGAAGCCCTTCCGTCCTGGAGGGTAAATGACAGTCTCGAAGGTACTATATGAGGTAAAGGTGCCAGATCAGACATGTGAAGTGCTGAAAAGAGGATAAAAGCAGGTTAGAGATAATTTGGCTTATTTGACAATTTTAAGGAGAAGCATCCCTGTGTCTGCCTGCAATTAATATGCTCTGGCAGAGATTCCTATGAAAACCAACCAATGACAAGAGCAGAGTAGATTGTTTGCAACAATAATTTCCATTGTCCAAAACTGGTTGCTTTTAACGCTTATCGTCTTATCTGGGCCATATGATAATGATTTTTAGTTCTACTAAGTAGTGTGTGTCTAGTTATACATTAAGGGGGCTCTATGAATGATCCACCCTGCTGCCTTTGAGGCCCCTAAGGTAACCTTTCCGCTGTGAACAGGCATTTCTACCAGTTACTTAGGGCATTTGGTTTCATGCCTTGTACAAAGGAGCAAGCATGAGAAAATGAGATTGCGAGAATTTCTTCTTTTTTTTTTAAATCTATATTGTATAAATTTATCTTGCTAAGAAATTAAAAAACATAACATGTAACAGTTTTTAGATTGAATGCACATATCCAAAATGGCATTAGCAAGTTGAAATTATTTTGTTATATTGGTGAACTCTTCTTTGTTCTTAACCTACTGAGCAGACATGCAGGGCACTCTCCTGTTTGTAAAATGCTCTAGTGCCAGCGTTCCTCCTTGTCCTAGGATTTCTGACCATCTTTTTTATTTCTATATCCCATTCCTATCTCTAACTCTTATCCGGCTCTGCTTCTGTCTTTCCCCGTGAGATGGTGGAAGCAGGTACCTAGCAGCGAGTGTGAGAGCCATCTCCCATGTCTCCCCTCTGACCCCCAGGCTGTGCTCACTGATTGGCTCCTAACTCAGGACAGTACCTTCTCCTCCTTTTGCTGGGGGCTCAGAGGCCTCACTAAGGCCTGGGCCACAGATAGTAGTAGCTGTCTGTTACTTAGACTTTGCTTCGGCTTGCTTTGTTTAAGGTCAACTGATCATACTGAAAACAAGGAACTCAAAGCATTTTCTTGGTTTTTCAGGTAAGGGAAAATTCGGGGGTTTAATATTAAGTCAGTAGTAATTACAGCTTAGTCAGTTTGTTTAACTATACAAGTTAATTCTGTAAATCATACCTAAATCATTTCTATTTGGGTTTAGGAAGGAAAACAACCTCCTTTTCAGCTTTTACTCAGTGTTGGTCAAATCATAATTGTTTTCCTTCCCCAAGCCCATCCTAGAGCATGTCAGGTGACAAAAACCAGCTCAGTCTTAAATCTTGGCTAGATTGTCAGAATTTCTTGATAAGCTTAAATTACAAGTGAATTTCTGACTTGAAGAAACATTTCTTTCCAATTTACCTGGTAATTTTCACTCAGTACAAAGCTTTTCAAAATGAATTTCTTAGAAGCTGGCATTGTAATGAATCCAATGAAAAATTTTACTAGTTATAAAATGTTTTCCACTAAGGGACTCCTAAGTCTTAATTCACGTGACATGCCAAGAGGTGGCTGGCATTTTTATTATGTCCACTTTTCTGATGGAGAGAACCAGGGCTCAGATCATTTTGAGTACCAATTTCACCTTCTTAATTTTCTTTCCCATTATCATGTCCCAAACCATCATCTTCTTTTGAAAATTGCTCCTGAAAGTGAAATTCAGCCATCAATTGTAAACTATAACTGTAAAAGGCTTCTGCATCATTTACACCTGTAAGATGAGATGTAGCTTCAAAATAATAGGCAACAGTAATGCATTTATCCTTCTGTGTCAGATAGGACAGAAAGAGCTAATTACTCCAGGTACAATTATTGGTAAATGAAAACTTGAGTGTTGGAATGGAGATGTTTAAATTAACTTGTGTGTTAGCGTGTGTCCTTCTGGCATCAGTTTTACTGACTTAAGAATTCTAAGTGTGGTACAACCACTTTGGAAAACAGTTTGACAGCTTCTTATAAAGGTAGACATGCACTTAACCATCAACCCATAATGTCACTCTTAGTTATATATCCAAGAGACACAAAAACATATACCCACACAAAGACTTGCACATGAATGTTCATAGCAGCCTTTTTCAAAACAGCCAAAATTGGAAACAACCCAATTATCCATCAGTAGGTGAATGGATAAACAAATGGTGGTATATCCACACAATGGAGTACTATTCAACAATAGAAAGAAAATAAATTATTGAATAATCCAACAACCTGGATTAATTTTAAAAACATTATGCTAAGAAGTAAGATACATACATGTTGTATGATTACATTCATATAAAATTCTACAAATGGAAAAAACTAACCTAAGGCATAGTGCCTAAGGCAGCTGCTTACCCTGAACCTAATAATTTTATATTCCCAATTTACTTCTAAGTAAATGGAAATAACAAAAATAATTTGTGCAATGTGGCTCTATCAGTTCAGCAATATTTGCCATTATATGTGCAATATATGCCAATATATGTGCCAAGTCCCCATGCTACATACTCTTTGAAATAATCTGAAATGCGGGGGCATTATCAGAATCTCTGAGATTTGTGGCTATAAATAATAAAGACCTTGAACTTTCCTCATATATGGCATATATTTATCTATGAATCAAAATGCTAATACTATTACATTTAGGGTGTTGCCCATAGTTCGCTTATTAATGAGGCTATGCAGGCTGATTAACAGGCTATGCACATGCTGATACCACCAGTAAGTGTTCAAAATTGTGGACCAGCTGAGTCAAAACTGAACCCCAGCAGGCTTCCCAAACACTGCTTGGAACACACTAAAAAGACTTCAGTGGGTAATAAAGTGCAGGCAGTTGCTTGCACTACTGTGTATGGATTCATTTTAGAGAAGGGCAAGCAAGTATTTAAGTGCATAATAAGGCATTTTTATTATTTGCAGACTTCAGGCAGCTTGGCATTTATTTTCTTAATGCAAAGCATTAGTGTAAACAGTGTAACAGTTGATGTTTTATAATCTGCTGGTCTATTTACTTAGCCTGTATTTTCGAGGACTACAGTTAGAAAACAACCATAGCATAGTATCTTTATAATCCCATGTTGGTGTGAATGATTCACCAACACAGCGAGGAGACTAGTGTCGAACAACATTCTGCCCTGAAGCACCCACTATGCTGATACATTCAGGATGAAGAGAGTCTAGGGAAGTCAAGCTTCTGTCTTGGGAACTTTATGAAATCCAAGCAAGAAGGAATTACTGCTGAGGCAATTTTAAATAATGTAGCAGAGAAAACCTCAATCCCTTGACAATGAATGGTTTCAGCTAAGGGGAATTTATCCATAACAAGTTAGTACAGTTCCTTAAGGGATTTCTTCCTACTGCTGCTGTAAGAGCTAGAAAGAAATATCTGCCCCCGACCCCTCACTTTGCCAGCTCTATGGATTGACTTCCCTCTCTGAGCTGAAAAGGAAAAGTGGGGTGATTTTCTTGCAAAGTCTTTGCGTGCAAATGTGAGAAGATATTAAAGTTGGCCTTTTGTAAGTTTAATATTCATGGATGCTAGATTTTCCCTAAAATTTAAGCAATCTTGAACCTGACTTAATCTTTATTGATTTATTTACACTTCTTGTGGTGGTTTATAAGAATATGTATCATAAAATTAAGATAGATAGATAGATAGACAGACTGATAGACTGATAGATAGACAGACAGAGAATGATGGTGTCCCTGGGTGGCACAAACAGTTGCACATTCAGCTGCTAACCAAAAGTTTGGTGGTTTGAGTCCACTCAGAGGCACCTCAGAAGAAAGGCCTGGTGATCTACTTCCAAAAAGTCAGCCACGGGAAACCCTAAAGAGCACAGTTCTACTCTGACACACGTGGGATTGCCATGAGTTGGAATCAAATCAGGGAACTGGTTTGATTTTTATGTTTGTATAGATAGATATAGATGATATAGGTGGATAAAAAGGAGGTTTTCTATTTTTAAAAGCTGTTTAGGTATCAAGGAAAGAAGGCATGGCAAGGCTACCTTCAGTGTTGGGGCTTATTACGACGATATATGGAGAAGTAAGAAACTAGGTGAAATGCTTTTGGCAAAGGAAGAGCCAGGTCTCTAGGAACTGAGATGTCACTCATTCACCTTGTAGGATATTACCCACCAGTGATGCCAGCGACAAAGAACAGCTCTTGTTCTATTGCTTTAAGGACCATAAACTGAATTTGCTTTTATTTCTCAGCACCTCTTTTCCCATTTCCACTTTTTCTCACATCCTCTCTCTCTCTTTTTTTTTTTTTTTCTGTATTGCCTAATTGGTTCTACTATTTACTAGAATATATATTTGAAAATCATACCCACAGAGAAGAAGATTTAATACAGACAGTGTAGTTCTTTATTTTTTTGACTGCCCAACACTTAGCCTATTTGTAGGGAATTCTCACTGTATGAAGTATTGCTAGGATACAGAACTACCCCATTATGTAAGCCATTGAAGGGAAAGTTTTTCTTTCTCCACTCTCTGGCAATTGGAAGCTTCTGATGTGAACTTTAATCTCAAAGTCAAAGAAGTGGTTAAATCTTACTCCTGGTGGTGCCAGTGTCTCCTGGCAGCATCCAATGAGCAGAAGTGGTAGATATGATCCTGGTCGGGGTGGGACCTTAGCTGGACAATTCTTGCCATCTATTACCTGCATCCTTTTGGTTTCTACTGATTTGCTATGCTTGCTTCTTTCCTCCTTCCTTGATTTTACGATATAGCTAGTATCCTGACAATAAATCCCCTTTTCCCTTCTGACAGCCATCGTCTGTTTCTGTTGCTTGCAAGAAAGAGCTCTAAATGATACAGGCAGTTGCCACTATCTAGTACTAACTATGCAGAGTGAACATATTGCCTAAGTCATGGCACCACACTGTCTTATGGGATACTGACCTCTGTCTTAATCTATAGGCATTTGTCTTTTGCTCAGAATACAATATCTAGTCCAGTGAATTGTCATCCAGGTAGTTAAGATGCACTGTATTGTGGCAACTCCTGTGAAGGATACTGCCTCTGGTTACTTTCCTTTGAAACAGAGTTATATGCATTGCAAGCCTATAGCTTCATGGGCTATATAGCAAGGAAATGTCACTTTTTATTTAACACCTAATAATTAACCCAAAATGTTCCATGGAATATGGGAATTACAAGAGTAAGGCATTCACTTTACCCTCAAAGAACTTACATTCAAGTAATAAGCCCTTAGTACTCAGAAAATTGGTCAGAATCAATAGACTATATAAGAAATGGCCTTTGGAATAACTATCTCTCTCTGTATCTATAAATCATTTAGCAGCTGAATACGTCATAATGAGCAAGCCTTGATATAACTCAAGAGACTCTTGAGGAAAAACACAATATATATCACCCAGATCCAGCAAAGCTTGATTCCAAATGTATTAAGAGTAGCTATGATTTCTAAAAAGATGGATATGTAAACAGAATGGTAATACAGCTCACAAGGAAAAATAAGGCCCTGAAATTAAATTAAAATATGATCTCCTTTTTGCTCTGAATACCTGCACGATTACCAACTCGACAAGGCTCTTGCATTTATCCCAACTCAACTTTACAAAAGTGCCTAAAGCCTACGTTGTTGATTAAACAGTTGATGAAACTTGCATGGGGGAAAAAGTCCTCAAGCTGCTTGATATACAAAATCGTATTACTACTAAAAATAGATGGGTGTTCACTTTTGCAAATATTCAAAAAATGTAAAGTACCCAACGGACTACTAGATTCAAATAGTTTAAAAGTTTGCAATTTTTTTTTTTTCATTTAAAACAAGTATACTATGGTGAACCTTACTGGATTGTGTTATTATTATCTAGATGCAGCAGTACCTAATTAAATTTTTAGGAGACGTGGGCAAAGAAAACATCCAGTACCGCAGAGAAGACCTTATCTTATACATCTTCAGAGTCTTGTATTCCTATATCTTAACATATAAACGAGCCCTGGTGGTGCAGTGGTTAAGCACTCAGCTGCTAACAAAAAGGTTGGCAGTTCAAACCTAGTGGCTGCTCCACGGGAGAAAGATATGGCAGTCTGCTTCCGTAAAGATTTACAGCCTTGGAAACCCTATGGAGCAGTTCTACTCTGTCCTATAGCATCACTATGAGTCAGAATTGATTTGATGACAGTAGGTTTTTTTGTTTGTTTGTTTTAACATGTACCAGCAGAAATCACAAATGTAACTCATATCCTTACTGCTTTGTCCCGTCTTTGATAAGTAAAGGATTTGTGGTAATATCAAAAGTTATATCTGGACCAAAGTCTTTAAACTGGGCACATGCATCCACCTCCTCCTTGCAATTCTTTTCCTCCTCTTTATCTTCTTCATCAATAAGTAAAATATATTAAAATTTGATGGCCTTTCACAGCACAAGCCTGTTGCTCTATATGACAGCCTTGAAAAATGTCTCATGTGCTAAGCAGCCAGCTAAGCCCTTCGACGTGTTTTCTCTCATCCACTGAGCCAACAAAATGAAGCTAGGAAACTGTTCAGAGGCGTAAACTAGAGACTGTCAGCATGGTTTCTATACTAAGTTAGTACTGTTTTGTGTAAACTCAGGGTTTTTGACATAGTGAAATTCCAAATGACAAGGGTGCTTTTGGTAGCAATAATCCAAGATGTGTGGAATCCTGCCAAAGAATACTTTGACACTGACGACAGCTGCATTTATACGCTCTTGTCCCTGAGAAGGCAAGGGTGCTTTGTAAAGTGCAGGAACTGCTAACGTATAAACAAGAGCCTCCTGTTGAAGGCTGACCATCCTCTATGAGCCTCTGAAGATGAAAACTTTATGAACAACTTCATTTTGGTATATGAACCCACGGCCATCCAGTTGATCCTGACTCCTAGCAACCCTATTGGACAAAGTAGAACTCCTTCATAGGGTTTCCAAGGTGTGCCTGGTGGATTCAAACTGCTGACCTTTTGGTTTGCAGCCGAGTCTTAACCGCTGTGCCACCAGGGCTCCTTGGTACAAGACAGTGATATATAAATAATGCAATACAATGTGCTCTATTAGAGGTATGTATAAAATGAATTAAAACTTATAAGTGGGAGTGATTATTTTTATTTACTTTTGCCTGAGGAGGGGGGCAAAAGACTTAAGAGTGAGGGTACTTGTTGTCTGCAACCTTAAAGGACACATGAAATGGCACAGGCTGGATCAGGTCCTGTAAAACAATGCATAGAGAAGGAATAAGTAGGAAAGACACAAAAGCATGGGAATGCATGATGTGAAGAGAAATGGAAAAAAAAAAAAAAGTTCATATGAAGAGGGTAGGGATGAAATATGGCTAGATGGTTCAGCTAGAGCTTAGGGTTAGTTTCCTAAATAATGTGTGCTTTAACTTTTAGGTCCTTGGGAGGCAAAAATGGTTTGTACTCATCTACTAACCTAAAGGTTAGCACTTCAAAACCACCCAGCACCACAGGAGATCTGCTTACATGAAGATACCTGTTATTGTGAGGTGCCATCGAGTTGGCTCCAGCACCTAGTGACCCTATGCATAACAGAATGAAACGTTGCCTGGTCCTGTGCCATCCTCACAATACTAAGTATGTTTGAGCCTACTGTGGCAGCCACTGTGTCAGTCCATCTTGTTGAGGGGCTTCCTATTTTTAACTGACCTTCTACTTTACCAAGCATGATGTCCTTCTTCAGGGATTGCTCCCTCCTGATATCATGTCCAAAGTAATGGCGAAGAAGTCTCACCATCCTAGATTCTAAGGAGCATTCTAGCTGTAATGAACAGATTTGTTTGTTCTTCTGACAATCCATGGTATATTCAATATTCTTCGCCAACACCATAATTCAAATGCATCAATTATTCTTCAGCCTTCCTTTTTTACTGTCCAGCTTTGTATGCATATGAGGTGACTGAAAAGACTATGGCTTGGGTCAGGTGCTCCTAAACATCAAAGTGACATCTTTGCTTTTTAGGGTTTTCAAGAGGTCTTTTGCAGCAGATTTACCCAATACTATACATTATTTGATTTCTGGGCTGTGGCTTCATTGCATGTTGATTGTTGAGCCAATAAAATGAAATCCTTGACAATTTCAATATTTTCCCCATTTACCATGATGTCGCTTATTGGTCCAGTTGTGAGGATTTTTGTTTTCTTTATGTTGAGGTGTAATCTGTACTGAAGGCTGTAGTCTTTGATCTTCATCAGTAAGTGCTTCAACTCATCTTTACTTTTGGCAAACAAAGTTGTATCATCTGCATAGCACAGGTTGTTAATTAGTCTTCCTCCAGTCTTGATGCTGAGTTCTTCGTCATGCAGTCCAGCTTCTTGGATTATTTGCTCAACATACAGATTGAATAAGGACGGTGGAAGAATACAACCCTGCCACACAACTTTTCCAATTTTAAACCACACAGTATTCCTTGTTCTGTTCCAATGACAGCCTCTTGATCTATGTACCGGTTCCACATGAGCATAATCAACTGTTCTGGAATTCCCATTCTTTGCAATGTTATTCATAATTGTTATGATCCACAAGTTGAATGCCTTTGTGTAGTCAAATAAAACACAGGTAAACATCTTTCTGGTATTCTCTGCTTTCAGCCAAGATCCATCTGACATCAGTAATGATATCCCTCCTTCCACATCCTTTTCTGAATCTGGCTTGACTTTCTGGAAATTCCCTTTTGATGTACGGCTGCAGCTGTTCTAGAAATATTTTCACAAAAATATTGTTTGAATTTGATATTAATGATGTTCTTTGATGATTTCTGCATTCTGCTGGGTCACTTTTCTTTGGAATGAGCACAAATATGGATCTCTTTCAGTCAGTTGGCCAGGTAGCTGTCTTCCAAATTTCTTAGCATAGATGAGTGAGCGCTTCCAGCATCTGTTTGTTGAAGCATCTCAATTGGTGTTTTGTCAGTTCCTGAAGCCTTGTTTTTCACCAATGCCTTCAGTGCAGCTTGGACTTCTTCCTTCAATACCACCAGTTCTTGGTTACATGCTACCTCCTGAAATGGTTGAACATTGACCAATGCTTTTTGGTACAGTGACTCTGTGTATTCCTTCCATCTCTCTTTGACGCTTTGTGCATCATTCAATTTTGCCCATAGGATCCTTCAATACTGCAAATTAAGCCTTAAATTTTTTCTTCAATTCTTTCAGCTTGAGAAACACTGAGTGTATTCACTTTTGGTTCTCTAACTCCAGGTCTTTGCACATTTCATTATAATACTTTGTCTTAACTTCTTGAGCCACCCTTTAAAATCTTCTGTTCAACATTTTTACTTCATCATTTCTTCTGTTTGCTTTAGTTACTCTATGCTCAAGAGCAAGTATCAGAGTCTCTTCTGGCATCCATTTTGGTCTTTTCTTTCTTTCTTGTCTTTTTAATAACCTTTTGTTTTCTTCATGTATCATGTCCTTGATGTCATCCCACAACTCCTCCGGACTTCGGTTGCTAGTGTTGAGAGCATCAGATTGATTCTTGAGATCCTCATGATATTCAGTAGGAATGTATTCAAGGTTGTACTTTGGCTCTCATGAACTTGTTTTAATTTTCTTCAGCTTCATCTTGAACTTACCTAGGAGTACTTGATGGTCTGTTCCACAGCAGGCTCCTGGCCTTGTCCTGGCTGATGATTTGAGCTTCTCCATCATCTCTTTCCATAGATGTGGTTGATTTGATTCCTGTGCATTCCATCTGATGACGTCCACGTGCATACTTGTCACTTGTGTTGTTGAAAAAAAAGTTATTTCTGATGAATAAGTCATTGGTCTTGCAGAATCCTATCATGCGATCTCTGGCATTATTTCTTTCACCAAGGCTGTATTTTACAACTAGTGATCGGTCTTTGCAACTTTTCCATCATGATTACAAGTAATAATCAATGCATCTTGAATGCATGTTTGATCAATTTCAGACTGCAGCAGTTCATAAAAATCTCCATTTTTTTAAATCTTTGGCATTAGTAGTTGGTGCATTTAAACAATATTCATATTAACTTGCCTTCCTTGTAGGCGTATGGATATTATCCTATCACTGACAGCACTTGGAATGTTCTTTTTGATGATGAATGCAACACCGTTCCTCTTCAATTTGTCATTCCTGACATAGTAGAGCATATAATTGTCCAACTCAAAATGGTCAGTATCAGTACATTTTAGCTCACTAATGCCTAGGATATCAATCTTCAAGCATTACATTCCATTTTGTATGATTTCCAGTCTTCTCTGATTCATACTGTGTACATTCCACATTCTGATTGCTAATGGATGTTTGCAGCTGTTACTTCTCATTTTGAGTTTTATCACAACAGATGAAGGCCTTGAAAGCTTTAGTCCAACCACGTCATTAAGGTTGACTCTAAGATGCAGAGACAGCTCTTCCCTAGTCATATTTGGAATGTTTTCCAACCTGAGTGACTTATCTGGACAATGCTCTGTCATTATCTATAAGGTTTTCATTGGCTAATTTTTTTGGAAGTAGATCACCAGGTCCTTTTTTCTAGTCTGTTTTAGCTGGAAGCTCTGCTGAAACTTGTCCACCATGAATGACCCTACTGGTATCTGAAATACCAGCGGCATAGCTTCTAGCATCACAGCAAGACACAAGCCACCACAGTATGAAAAGCTGACAGACAGGTGGTGGCCATAAATATTACAGCCAAGAAATGTAAGGAGTGGTTCTACTCTGTAATGCATGGGGTCACCATGAGTTAGAATTGACTCAACTCAATTCCAACTGGTTTGGTTTATCTTTTAAGCAATAAGAAAACATGGAAAAGTCATATATTTAGATCCATGTTTTAGGAAGATAACTCCCACAATATTTTAGATAAGGCATATGTGTCTGTATGGTAAGGTGGAGAAGACAGTGCAACTAGGAAGACCAATGTGAAAGAGAAGATGGATCTAAAGTAAAAAGGTGGCAGTGAGAAGTGGACTGGGAGATCATTTTAAGAGAGAATATTAAAAACAGGCAAGGGAAAGACAAACTGGAGTTGGGGAATGAAAAATAGGATCAATCAAGAATAATTCCATCATTTCTAATTAGTAGGTGTTATGAACTGTGTCTCCCAGAAATGTGTGTCAACTTGGTTAGGCCATGATTCCCAGCATTGTGTGGTTGTCCACCATTTTGTGATCTGATGTTATTATCCTATGTGTTGTATATCCTCACCTCTATGATGTTAATGAGGGAGGATTAGAAGCAGTTATGTTAATGAGGCAGTACTCAATCTACAGGATTAGGTTATATCTTTAGTCAGTCTCCTTTGAGATATAAAAGAGAGAATCGAGCAGAGAGGAGAGGGAACTCATGCCACCAAGAAGGAAGCCCAGGAATAGTATACATCCTTTGAACTTGGGTATCCCGTGCTGAGAAGCCCCTAGACCAAGGGAAGATTGATAACAATGGTCTTCCCCAAGAGACGACAGAAAGAGAAAGCCTTTCCTTCAAGCTGGCACCCTGAATTCAGCCTTCTAGCCTCCTAAACTGTGAGAGAATAAACTTATGTTTGTTAAAGCCATCCACTTGTAGTATTTCTATTATAGCAGCACTAGATAACTAAGAAAGTGGGGGATAGAAATTTCATCAACTGAGTCAGGAAATATAAGAGACGCAGGTTTGGTGGTGGGGCAGAGGGATGATGAAAGAATTTTAGACAAATTGAGTTTAAAGTGCCTGTAGGCCATCTGAAGGAGCCCTGGTGGCACAGTGGTTAAGTGCTCGGCCGTTAACCAAAAGGTCGGCTGCTCAAACCCACCAGCCACTCTGTGGAGAAAGATGTGGCGGTCTGCTTCCATAAAGATTTACAGCCTTGGAAACCTTACAGGGTAGTTCTACTCTGTCTTCTAGGGTCACTGTGAGTTGGAATCAACTCAATGGCAATAGTTCTGCTTTTTTTTTTTTTTTGGTATAGGCCATCTGGGAGTCCCTGAATGGTACAATTAACACACTCAGCTGCTAAAACAAAGGTTGGTGGTTTGAGTTCACCCAGGGGTACCTTAGAAGTAAGTCCTAGCAATCTACTCTGAAAGAAATCAGCCACTGAAAACCTTATGGGGCATAGTTCTACTCTCACACAAACGGAGTTTCCATTAGTCAGAATTGACTCGACAGCAACTGGCTTTTTTTTAATAGGACATCTAGCTGAAAGAGTCTAGCTAACAGGCAATATGAATCTGGTTGAAGTTGTGTGAATGGATAAGATGGAAGAAAAAGGGCTTAAGTCTTGAGATTATTAATACTAAGGTATAGAAATCCTTGCAATGTATGGTCAGGGAGAAAAGAGAATAACCAGGAAAAATATAAGGGAGAAGAGCAACTCCAGAAAGAAGATGTAGACTTTGATGTCAAATATTGCAGATAAATCAGGTAGGATGAGGACTGAAATATAGGTAATCGATTATACTACTTAAGAGACATTGGCTATTTATGGGTAATTGGTTAGAGAGACATAATGGGGACAGAAGGCAGATTGCAATGGGTTTAGAAATTAATATTTACAAACACATATAGTCAAATAAAACCTACAACAAATTAATCTAATCCTGACTCATAGTTATCTCATGTGACAGAGTAGTCCTTGCATTATCTCTTTCTTCAAATGTTATTTTTAAGAAAGCCTTTTTTTTCTGATTATAAAAGGATGATTCAATGATTATTGTGAAATGGAAAAAAAGATTGAATAAAGAAGAAAATAAAAATTACTCATAATGAAACAACCAAATAATAGCAATATTAAAAAAGATATATTTCCTTCTATTTTCTCTTGAGTAAGAATACACTTCACTCAAAAATTTACATCATACCATTCTTCCAGTATTGCATCCTTCATTTTTACGTATCATATGATTCCTTATGTTAAACTTCTTCAAAAATACCATTTTAACAGTTATATAATATTTCATCCTATAGATGTACCCTATTTTACTTAATCATTTCCCCATTTTGAGATTGTTTCCAGGTTTTATTATAAATAACATTGGACTAAATATCTTTTGGTGATTGGTATTCATAATTCCCTTCAGTGTGTAGCTAAGTGTTGTCTTTATAGGCAAAATTTAAATTAAAAAAAAAAGGAAGGAAACAAAAACAGGCATCTGGAAGATACAAGCCCTAAAAAACCTGGGCAGTCAATGTCTCTAAACCTGACACTAGTAAAAACTTAGGTTGCTGTACGTTATCATGGGGGCAACTGGTGAAGGAAAAAGAAATGGGTCTTTCAGTTGATGCAAAATAGAGTAGACGCCCATTCACAAGCAGACAACCTTTAACATCTCCCCTCTATCCCCATAACATAGAGCATACAGGGCTTCCATGCCTCATTCTCATATAGATCTCCAATCAGATAGCACATGTACAATTTGATTCCCCTTCAAATTTTAACCACATGCTATTCACAGTGGCATTTTCCTGAACCGTATGTGCCCTGGATAACACTATTAGAGAATAAACAATAATGCTATTACACTGTAGCCACAGTTGTTCCTAAATAGTTACAAAACAGACAAAAACCTGTATTATACATGTAAACCATGATATGCAGTCAAAATCAGTCATTATATGTGTTAGGACAATCATACTAGTCCACTTATGTTTGACCAATACACCAGAATGTATTGTTTCCTCCATCTGCCATATCCTCTCCCATTCATGCCACATACCCTTGTTTCAGCTCTTGAGAGAATTAATTTCCTCATTTATCTTTCCTTGGAATTGTATACATACTTCTATTTCGATTGCGTAATTACACAGATGAATGAATGGATATTACTTGTTATATAACTGGATAAGATGATAAAAATATTTACAAAATATAAAGTGATATATTTCCAAAGACA
Organism: Dugong dugon; assembly: GCA_030035585.1. Classification (NCBI taxonomy): domain Eukaryota; kingdom Metazoa; phylum Chordata; class Mammalia; order Sirenia; family Dugongidae; genus Dugong; species Dugong dugon. The sequence continues at coordinate 134,122,327 of CM057462.1, forward strand.
TATAAAAAAGATAACAAAAGTACATACTACTGATAAGTGAAAAAAAAATGGCCAGACTACATAAAATGCAGTTTGTTTTTATAAAGCGTCCTAAGTAATCTCTTGCTAATCATCTGAGAGTTATACATTTACATGTATACAATTTACTTAAAACTTGCTAAAATTTTACTGTGATTATCTTGCAATTAATCATTATAGAAAAGAGATATCATTCGTGCATTTCTAACTTAATCATATTGTATCATTTCTTCATACCAAGGGGCTATTTTAGTTTATGTTCTTTGTTTTACTTCACATTTAATTAAAGCTAACAACTTGTTTAAAGTGTGATAAATTAGAAAAAAATGTTTTCCAAGATGAGTGAGAGACAACTTGTAAATATTACTTCCTAGTTTTTTGGTGAATTTGGTAGGATGAACTTAAGCTTAAAGCTTTTCCTTATAAAAGAAAAAGGGAAAAGAAGAACAACAGTGGTAGATGTAAATTTTGCTAAGATAGCATGAATAGTAATGATCACTAACAAGAATATATTTTAGGATATGGAGTTGCTACCAATTTGAGTCCTGCATTCATTTCTATGGAGATGTCATTAACTTTGAATTATCCACATTAGAGTGATAAGAGTCATTTATATTATCTGCACTTTCAAAATCAAGTATATTTCTCTTTGGGATGTGATCTGAACTACAAATGTACACTCTCAGACTTCTTTATTTCCAGTATTTTAATCCTTTCTAAGAAGCGATGCTTGATGAAAACTCTGATGGCTACAGATCAGTAAGGGTAAGAAACACAGAGCCTTGAGTCACCAGGCATGAAAAGCATATCAGAAAGATATCTTACTCCACATTTAAAAACACAAATACACAAAAGAATGTCTATTAGGTCATCTTCTTTCACCATATTTGTGATTTTTATCAATATTAAAATTTACAAAATAATATAAATACATTGATATTTTATTTCTTTGATAATTCTATGATATAATGATATAACTTTTATAAAACCAAAATATACAATGCATTTCAAGAATACTTAGCAATCTATTTAGATTTTCTGAAAAATTTAAGTCCAAACTTTTGCACAATTTTTATTATCATATACACATATAAAATATGTAAACACACAAGAGACATCTTATTTTAGAGGTATACACAATATAGTTTAACATAGAAAGAACATTTCGTTTTGGAGGTATATTTCTTTTTTAGGAAATGGCCAATTCTTCGAACATTAAATATCCTGTATTTTATTCCCAGTACAATATAAAATGGTGTCATGAAAATAAATACTGATTTTCCTGACTATAAAAGAAATCAGGATGGGTCCCAGGTCAATTAGATAGTAGCAGTCCTAAACAAATTATAATCATTTTCCTGTTGTGGTTCATTGTTGAGATTATTTTTAATGAAGACCTGAACTTGTGAAATAACTAAAATCTGTGTCATGGCAAATGCTAATACATTATCAGCCGTATTTATCTTATCTGTATAGTAGTGGGCTACCTGGTATGCAATCAGTCCATAATGATCTATTCCTTATTTGGTGACACGCAGTCATTAATTCACGAACTCAACAAATAATTATTCATCAACTACTATGCTAGTTCCTGAGGATATAGCAGTAAATAAGACAAAGTTACTGTTCTCATGGAGTTTTCATTCTACTGGAAAATACAACAAGAAAAAATGAATAAATATAGAATACAATTTCAAGTAGGTGTTAAGAAGAAAACATAGCACGGTAAGAGGATAAAGGGACAGAGATGGCTGAGAGGTGGTGTGGTACATTGCACATAATAAAGCCTTGTGGCACTGGGGTTTTGCTACAAATTAAATAATAGTGCCATCTGTTTAGGATGGCTAAAGAATGAAGGGTAGTTTTAAAATTTCAGGGTGATATAAGATTAATTGAATACTTTTATTTAAAAATGTGCTTTTATTAAGAAAATAACTGATTAGATTTTTACTTAGAAACTATATAATGCTTATGTTAGAGAAAGAATTCAGAGAAAAACAACCCCTTCATACTAATGGAATAAATATTCTTGTCATTATCTATCTATTCTCTAGGCATTTTTACGTTAGAAGAAGGAATGCTTTATTTCTCTCCCTCCAAGGTTTGTATTTGCAGATTCGGTTCATTCCGAGACACTACTGAGATGGCCATTGTTAATTATCCCCTAATTATATCCTTAAGAATACTGAGAATGTACTTTGTGTTTCTGGGCCTAGTTCTACTCTCTGGAATCATACACTCCTCTTGGTTAGCTCTGCTATTTGGAGTTCTGAGGTTCCGAGTTGCCTCCTTCAAACGATGGTACATCCCGTCTACACATGAGGTCTTTGGGCCAGCTCTTCTGCTTCTGTTTTATAACTTACTTAGGTTAAAGGGGTCCAGATTGATCCCGAAAAATTTAAAACAGCTAAGTAAAAAATATGCATGTATAAAACAAAGATATCTAAAATTTCTCATTCATGAATTCAGTTTTTATTGAATACACACACATATACCTATACGTGTGTGTGCGTGTGTGCACATGTGTGTGTAATAAATATAATAGGATGGTAGCAATACCAAAGTAGGATTAGGAATAGCACTGACAAAGGCACATTTCTGAGCTAGGAAGTTTGTTTTCGAGGGAGTGACTGTTCTGCTTGGCTCTGCATGGTTCTCTGTCTTAAAAGCATCTCCATGTGCTCCAAGGCGAGTTAACAACAAATGATAGCGGTGCCTTAACGTGAGGCAGAGACTAAATATTTACCTTTTACTGAGTTCCTGACATAGTATTTGTGGTGATAAAAATCAGAAAACTTTGGAGAATAAACTGTAGATGCATGGTCAATAAATGAGTAAATTCTTTATTATTATTGATGGCTACCCTGAAAACTACAAAAGAAGCAAGAATTAAAGAAAACTGCTACATAGTATAGTAAATCTCTGACAGTCCTGTACTAAACACCAGCAGTTTCAACAGCTGGCAAATGATTCCATTGCACATATATTAGTATACAATTTTATAAGAAATTTGAATCACACAGTAATCCTGGTGTGAGTAAATGAGTCACTTGGCTAGGAATGAGTCTAACTTTCAAAATGTTTTCTAGCCAGCACTTACACTGCAGTGCAGTCTGAATTTTTTTTTAACTTAGAAGTTCAAAAAGATATTTTGAGCTGATTCAAACACTTTTATGTAAAATGACCTCCAAACAATGCCAACTTCTAATGCTTGTGATGGAGATTAAGAAAAAGGGAGATCATTTTCAAAAATTGATGGATCTTTGTCAGAAAAATAGAAGTTCTGGATAAAGCTGATGATGAGTCAGACAAAAATGAGCCCACCATATGCTCTATATGGGAAACAAGAAAAAGTGATGTTTAAAACTGTTTCAAACAGTGCTCAAGTCAAAATTTATGTTAATAGCATCATAAATGACTGTAGTTCTGCTTCTATAGAATCATTAGGGGTCTACAGGGATCATTTAAATATTTCAGTTATACTTTACTGCATTTTATGAGGAAATTATATATTATAGTGGTACTTGGGGATTTGAGAAGGTCCTGGGACAGATCCCTCATGAATATCTAAATCTCAGCACTTGTAGATTTACCTTTCCCCTATGATTTCTTGTTAATTCTTCAGTAATAGCTAAAATTTGGCCTACTCAGCTTATTATGGAACTCTATTTTTCTTAAAGATGCCATTTTCTTGCAAGTTATTGTTAAATTTCACGGTAAAATGCTTAAAAACTTAGGAGTTAAGATGCCTTGAAAACCGCAACCTCTCCAGGTGTCCAAGCGTTAGCATAGTCCATGCTTGAAGTTATACTCCTTGCTGCTGCTAATTCCTGCCACTTGGTAACATGACAGATAAGAGAACCCTATAGGGCAGTTCTACTCTGTCATATGAGGTCACTATGAGTTGTACTTGACCTGACAGCACCCAGCAACAACCAACATACATATTATATGGTCTGTGGTCATAGTGGAGCCTTGGTGTCATAGTGGTTAAGAGCTTAGCTGCTAACCAAAAAGGTCGGCAGTTTGAATCCACCAGGTTCTCCCTGGAAACCCTATGGGCCAATTCTACTCTGTCCTATAGGGTCACTATGAGTCAGAATCGACTCAATAGCAATGAGTTTGGCTTGTTTTTTTGGGTGGTCATAGCAGCTTACAGTCTAGGAGGGAAAACATCCACCATTAACCAGTTGCATTGAGTTGATTCCAACTCATAGCAACCCCACGTGTGTCAGAGTAGAACCGTGCTCCATAAGGTTTACAATGGCTGATTTTTCAGAAGTAGATCACCAGGGCTTTGTTCTGAGGAGTCTCTGCATGGACTTGAAACCTCTAGTCTTTTGGTTAGCAGCCGAGCGCCCTGTTTGTACCATCCAGGGACTCAGGAGGGAAGATAAGGCCCAGGTAATCATAATCATAGTAGAAGGTGAAATGAGGTGAGGGAGGCAGCATGCACGGCATGGCATCATGGAAAGAATATGGGGTTGAGATCACCCTAATCTCTTTTTCTGGCTCTGCCACTTAGCAGCTGTATAATAGGGGCCTAGCATATAGTAGGATCTCAATTAATTATAATTATATGGTAAGTGGCTCAAATTGCTGCAGGGACTAGAGAAGAAAAGGGTTACTTTGGGGAGCAGTGATAGGTTAAGGTATTTGAATTGGTCCTTAAAGAATGGATAGGCTTGGCTGGGCGCATATTTAGAGGGAAATCTGTGTTACAGGAGAAGCATGAAATAAGGTGCTGGAGGGAACAAGAAAGCCGGGTGCATACTACAGAAAGTAGACTGTGAAGTGTTGTAGCATGGACTTTCTGTGCAGGGGGCAAGGGTCAGACCGAAACTGTAGGTTGTTGAAGAAAGACAGGATGCCTGTCTCTGTGATAAGCTTCAAGAGAGAGTACTTCCTTTGTTTTTCATCACGCTTTCCTTTGCAACGAGCATAGGAAACTTTGCTGTCAGTTTTTTTGTAGAAGCTGCTTCCTAAACTTAATTAGAAGATGTTTCCTAACGCAGATGCAGAGCCCACCCTCTTCTTTCCATGGCAGCAGTTTATCTAATCAAATTCCGCTCATCAAATTTCCAGCTTAGTCGTTCTCAACACTGGCTGTGCATCAGTATCACTTGTGGAGTTAAATACACACACACACACACACACACACACAAAGATGCCTAGGGCCCAGAATTCCTAAAACAGAATCTCAGGGAAGAGGGGTCCAGGTATCTTTTTTAAAGAGCTTCATGGGTGATTCTGACAGTCAGAAATGACCAAGGGGAAACTTTTAGCTCATATTTTCTTTTTTAGCAATTCTTTAAAATATGGGTGAAGGTGGTTACCTGTTGAGACATACATAGCACCCTTGTTTCTCCTAGGGATCATTACATTTCTCATTAAAATAACTGAACATATCACTATGTAGCATTCACTGTAAAAATGGCAATACTCAAAGAGCCTGCTCCATTTTCTACAGTTCTTTCTGAGTCAGTTGGGCCCACAAAATCCTGCATTACCTCCTTCACTCAGCCAGTTTCAACATATAGGTACCAAGGATAACTCTTAGATTTTCATATTTTACAATAATATGTTTGAAAATATAATAGTACAATTGCTGCATTACCTCAAAGTAACCCACGTGCCTTTTCAAGGCAAAGAAACCTGATTCAATTTACTATCTTATTTTCTCTATTCTTTCATTCCGTCACCTCTGTCCCCAGAGATCTGATGCTAACCAGATCTCCTTCTCTCTATAACCCTTTGGGCTGTTTTCCTTTCTCCATTTTCCATCCTACATCTCATTCTCTCTTGATTCAAGATAACTGGTTTTATAACTTTAGGTCATAAACTTATAAACAGCTTAACAATTTTTCCTTATAAAGAATATTCACATTTTGAAAGAAAACTCAAAAAATAATGCAACAATGTTTCAGTAATGGTGGTGACTTCAAATATCATGGCACAATAGTAGAAAAGATATGTTTGAGCAACGAGGCCTTTACTAAGTGACTCTTCAGTCACACCTTGTAGGCTATTCAAAGCCTGACCCTGGACAGGTAGATGCAGTATTTCTGAGCCCACATTAATTTTAAAAGTTTTGCAGTCACGTTTTAAAAATTAACACATGATTTCTTAAGGAACCAAGTTTAGTTAAACCACCAGTAATTAAACCTGAGGTTGTTTATATCACATAGGTTCTCAATAAGTGTTTGCAGAATAAATAAATGAATGATTGATTGAATGGATACACCAACAAATTTAAATAGTATTAAGGGAAGAGAATTGAACCAGGAGCCAGTAAACTGGGATTCTAGTCCTGACTTCAGAACAAGATGAAAATGTTTGTATAAAAAGGGGGAAAAATGGGGAGTGAAACGGAAGAGGACAATTTTACAGAGATAGGAAATAATTTCAAAGAGGGGATGGACATAGGTTAAATTTTAATCAGAAGATCAGAAGGCAGATGATTGTGAAAATGTCATTGGTGAGAGGTGGGGCAAGATGGTAAAGTGCATTGACACTCCCATTTACTACCCCAGCAATTAACTCACTAAACAATGAATAAAAACAAGCACAGAATGAGATCTCAGAACTCTGGACAGCAGTTGAGGTATTGGAGAGTTGGGGTGAGTCTAGAAGTAGACGGAGGAGGTAAGGGGTTGGCTCAGAAGCCGGGAAATCCTGCCCGCTAACATCGGAAGCATTCACTAATTGCAGTCATTTTGCGACAGAGCTGGCTAACACCCAATCACAGGACACAGAAATGAAAACAACATATCAAAACCTTTGAGACACAGCAAATGCAGTACTCAGAGGAAAATTTATAGCAATAAATGCCTACGTTAAAAAAGAAGAGTCCTGGCCAGAGTGGGAGAAAAGTGTGGAACAGAACTCAAATTCATGTAAAAAGACCAGACTTAATGGTCTGACTGAGACTAGAGGAACCCCAGAAACTATGGCCCCCAGACCCTCTGTTAACCCAGATCTGAAATGGTTCCCGAAGCCCACCCTTCAGACAAAGAATAGACTGGACTATAAAACAAAAAATAATACTCGTGAGGAGTGTGCTTCTATATTCAATCAAATACACAAGACCAAATGGGCAGCTCCTGCCCAGAGGCAGGATAAGAAGGCAGGAAGGGACAGGAACTGGTTGAGTGGACACAAGAAACCTGGGGTAGAAAGGGGAGTGTGGTGTCACATTGCAGGGATGGCAACTAGTGTCGCATAACAATGTGTGTACAAATTTTTATATGAGAGATTGATTTCAGCGGTAAACTTTCACCTAAAGCACAATACAAAAAAAAATTTTAGACAAATTATAGAAATGTCCTCTCAATGGGATAGTACATAGCCATTAAAAAAAATGTTTATAGAGGTTTTTAGTAACAGGAAAAATGTTTATCACATTAGATTAAGTGAAAAAAGCATAAAAAATACAAAATTTTATGTTTAAGTGATTATAATGGTAGAAAAAATAGCAAATATGAATAAAAAGTCTAAACGAATATGTAAATAAGCATTAATAACATTTATTTTTAGTTAATATAACCCTGGGTGATTTAAAGAATTGTTTCTGAATATATAAGTTTTCATAAAATGAAAGTAGTCAATTTAATAATGAAAAAATAAACATTAAAAAAAAGAAGAAAGATCCAAAATCATTAACTTAAACAGACAACTTGAACAAATAGAAAAGGAAGAGCAAAGGAAGCCAAAGCTACCAGAAAAAAAGAAATAATAAAGATCAGGGCAGAAATAAATGAAATTGAAAGCAAAAAAAAAAAAAAAAAAAAAACCTATTAAAAGAATTAACAAAACCAGAAGTTGGTTCTTTGAAAAGATTAATAAAACAGACAAACTACTGGCTAGATTGAAAACAAACAAACAAACAAACAAAAAAAAAAAACAGAAGAGGCAAACTAAGAAATGAAATTGGTTACATTGCAACTGATTCAACTGAGATAAAGAAGATCATAACTAAATACTATGAAAAACCGTACTCCAATAAATTTGAAAACCTAAATGAAACGGACAAATTCCTAGAAACACACAACCTACCCTAACTAACACAAACAGAGGTAGAAAATTTAAACAAACTCATTACAAAAGAAAAGATAGAACATGTCATTAAAAAAAAAAAAAAAGCACAGGAACAGATGGCTACACTGGAGGATTCTACCAAACATTTAGAGAAGAGTTGACACCAATCCTACTCAATTACTTCAAAAACATATGAAAGGAAAGAACACTACTGAACTCCTTCCATGAAGCCAGCATAACTCTGATATCTAAACCAGGAAAAGATATAACAAAAAAGAGAAAATTACAGATCAATATCCCTTATGAACATAGATGCAAAAACTTTCAACAAAATTCTAGCCAAAAGACTTCAGCAACATACCCAAAATCTATCTATCTATCTACCTATATATATATATATATATATATATATATATATATATATGTATATATATATACACCTTGATCAAGTGGGATTCATACTAGGATTGCAAAGGTGGCTCAACATTAGAAAATCAGCGTAACTCACTACATAAATAGAACAAAGGGAAAAAATATGAACATATCAATTGATGAAAAGGCATTTGATAAAATTCAACACACTTTCAAGATAAAAACTCTCAGCCAAATAGGAAAAGAAGGTAAATTTCTCAACATAATAAATGACATATATGCAAAACCAATAGCCCACATTATACTCAATGTAGAAAGACGAGAGCCTTCCCTCTGAGAATGGAAATGAGACAAGAGGATGCTCATTATCGCCACTCTTATTTGACATTGTACTGGAAGTCCTAGACAGAGTAGTAAGACAAGAAAGAGAAATAAAAGGTATCCAAATCAGAAAAGAAGAAGTAAATGACATGATCTACTTGCAGATGACATGATCCTATACATAGAAGACCCTAAATATTCCACAAGAGAGCTGCTTGAACTAATAGAAGAATTTTGCAACCTTGCAGGGTACAAGATCAATACAAAAATCAGTTGGGTTCCTCTAATACTAACAAAGACTACTCCAAAAAGAGAAACCAAGAGAACAATACCAGTTACAATATCCCCAAAACTAATAAAATACCTAGGAATTAACCTAAGCAGGGACATAAAAGACTTATACAGTGAAAATTATAAAACATTACTACAAGAAACTAAAAAGGACCTACAAAAATGGAAAGACATCCTGTGCTCATGGATTGGAAGATTTAATATAGTGAAAATGTCAATCCTACCTAAAGCAATCTACAGATCTAATGCAATCCACATCCAAATCCCATCAACATTCTTTACTGAAATGGAAAAATTATTGACCAACTTCATACTGAAAGGAAAGAAACCCCAAATAGCCAAAGCAATATAGAAGAAAAAGAACAAAGCAGGAGATCTCACACTTCCTGATACCAAAACACGTTATAAAGCCACTGTAATTAAAACAGCCTGGTATTGGTTCAACAACAGACACGTACACCAATGGAATAAAAACAAGAACCCAAAATTAAACCCAGCCATTTAAGGACAACTGATTTTCAACAGGGGTCAGAGTTCATTCAATGGGACAGATACAGTTTCTTTAATAAATGGTGCTGGCAAAACTGGATATTCACTTACTGAAAATAAAACAGGACCCATACCTCACACCATACACAAAAATTAACTCAAAATGGACCATGTGCCTAAATGTTAAATCTAAAACCATAAAACTCCTGGAAGATGACATAGGAAGAAAACTACGGGACCTAATCTTTTATAAAAATAGGATAGCAAACCTTACAATAAATGTATGAATAGAAGACCACAAAATATAAAAATGGAATCTCTTAAAAATTAAAAATTTATGCTCATCAATATATTTGATTAAAACAGTAAATGGGCAACCTAAACACTGGGAAAAAATCTTGGGAAACAATTTGTCCGATAAGGATCTAATCTCTAAAATCTGTAGAAAACTGCAACAACTCAACAACAAAAAGACAAACAACCCAATCGCAAAGGACATGAACATAACCTTCACCAAAGAGAACACCCAAACAGCCAACAAATATAAGAAAAATATTCACAATCATTAGTCATTAGAGAGACACAAATCAAAACTACAATAATAGACCATCTCATTCCGGTCAAATTGGCACGGATTAAAAAACAAACAAAGATAAAAACAAATTTTGGCAAGGATGTGGGGAGATTAGAACACTTATCTATTGCTGGTGGGACATTAAAATGGAACAACCACTATGGAAAATGGTGTGGCACTTTCTCAAAAAACTAGAAATAGAACTACTCTATGATCCAGCAATCCCACTTACAGGTATGTACCCTAAATACCTAATAATAATGACACAAACAGATATATGCACACCTATGCTCATGGCTGCTTTATTCACAATAGCAAATAAATGGAAACAACTGGAGTGTCCATCAGTGGATGAATGGATAAGAAACCGTGGTATATACATACAATGGAATACCACACAACTGTAAAGAACAATGATGAGTCCACAAAACATATTTTAACATGGATGGACCTGAAGGGCATAATGCTTAGTGAAATAAGTCAAGCATATAAGGACAAATATTGTATGATCCCTCTTTTATAAGAAGACAAGAATAGATAAATACAGAGAAACCAATGTTCATTGGTGGTTACCAGGAAGAGAGAGGGGATGGGGAAAGCATGCTTTATACAGTAGAGACTTGTTATTTTTGGTGATGGGAAAAGTCGTACCGATTGTGGATGCAGTGAGCACAGCACAATCAAAGTAATAACAAGCATTTGAGCACATATGGTTAGGTACAGGCAAATTGGAATATAGGTAGGTGCAGATGCGCACATAGGTGAGAACAGATAGAAGTATCTATAGGTATGTGTAAATACAAATATGTGGGTGCAGGCACATATATTCATTGAAGACACAAATATGGATTCTCCTCTGACATAACCAAACACCTTCCAACAATGGTTTTCTGGGTCTGAAGATACAGGACCATAGTCTCACAGGACAATGCAGTCAATCGGTATAACAGTTCACAAAAATCATGGTCTGCATCATAGTGAAGTGAGTAGTGTCTACAATGTTAAAAGCTCGCGAGTGGCCATCTAAGACACAACTACAGGTCTCAGCTTGCCAGGAGCAAAACAATAAGAAGGTAATCAAAAGCGCAGAGAAGAAACAAGTTTACAAGAGCTACAACCTCATCTACCCTGAGACTAGAAGAACTAGATGGTGCCTGGTTACCACTACTGATCATTCTGACCGGGGCGACAACAGTTGGTCCCAGATGGAACAGGAGAAAAATATGGAGTAGAACCCAAATTTTTATTTAAACAAACAAAAAGCCAGACAAACTATAAAGGTAGAAAACAGAAGACTCCTTGAGACTGTTGCCCTAAGACACTCTTTAAACCTAAAGCCAAGCCTACTGAGATCACCTTTTAGAGAAATATCAGAGTGGCACACAAAATAAAGGATATTACCTGTAAGATCAGTTCCCTACTTAAAAATCATCAACATCAGACCAAAAAGTCAACAATTTATGAAAAGCAAAGATGAGAAGATAGGGGGCAGGGAAACCAGAGTACTGGAAAGGGAACAAACAGGACATAATTAAAGAGAATGCCGACAAACTGTGATAAGTGTAACTAATGTCACTGAACAATTAGTGTGGAAATTGTCAAATGGGAACCTAACTTGCACTGTAAGCTTTCACCAAAAACTCAATAAAATATTATTTTTGAAAAATGTCATTGGTGACATTCCTGGTCTTTTGAGTAGAGTGGGAGAAAAGACAGACAGAAGGAGTTTGGAGGTTATGAGCAGTGAGGAAGCAAAGACAGTTTCATAAATGACTGGTGACAGAGGGATGAAGAAATGTGGACAGGAGTATTGAGAGTGTGATAAGACAGAAGAGAGGTTTTTCTCAGAGGATTTTTGTAGGAGAGTAAAAAGGGATCATGAAGAGAGAAAAACTAAAAATACAAAAGATGAGACAGCAAGATATTAAAGAAGCTGACGAGGCTGGGAGGAAGCACATGAGAAAGTACGTTTGTCTTGGAAAGGCTCTTCTACCTGATACAGGGGTTAAAGTAGAGCGTGACCAGTTACTGTGGAGTTGATTCCATTCCGCCTCACGGTGACCCCATGTGTGTCAGAGTAGAACTGTGCTCCATACAGGTTTCAATGGTTGATTTTTTGAAAGTAGATCACCAGGCCTTTCTTCCTGGCACCTCTGGGTAGACTCAAATTATCAACCTTTCAGTTAGCAGTTGAGTGCTTTAACCATTTGCACTACCCAGGGACTCTCCAACTAGAAATAAATATTCTCAGGAAGGCTAGAGCAATGAGGAGGCAGAAATCCTCAGGAGTCTACTAAATACCTCCTGTTGTACTCCCTGTCCAAACAAAGGTATTAATTACTTCTGTCCTACCCGCCCCCCCACTCCGACAACCACACACAAGCCCAACTATGCGGTATAATGTGCCCCATTCAGTTTAGTCTCCAGAACAGACCCATACAGTCTGCCACTGCTCTAAGGTAGAAAACCTTAAAAAGACTTCCTAGCTGATGGGCTAAGGCTTTGTGCTAAGAAACCACTAAGGCAGGTCCAACTTGAAGAATTGTGACTCAATACATTTTTTTTTGGAATTGGATTCCAGCTAAGAGAGTGTGCCAAATGAAATCACTACAGATGTGACTAGGATTTTAAAGGAATATTGCCAGAGAAACTCTAAGTCTGGCAGAGTGGCATGTGATTGCTTAATAGCGTAGCACTCTTTAATTATGCTAAAAGGCACTGCCATGTCAACCTTTAGCAATGGTTGTCCCTCAGCAGTGGAACCTGAACCTGTGGCAGTCATACTGGCTAAACAAAAGACTCACTTTAATTGATGGGAAGTGAGTTACCACTAGACCTGTCAAACAGAATATAGTCTATGCTAGTACCACTAGTAACTGTATCTGGATTCCCTCCCTCCCCTTTTCTAGATGGGGTAGTTCCTCCATTGTTGTTTTGTAAGTATGTTTGTTATTATATAGTCCATATGTTACAGAATTTTGCAGATGAAGCAGCAGGTTATAATTTTGACCTGCCATTTTAATCCCAAAGATATTTTTATTGAGACACTAGAAAAATCATATTGGGTAGACATAATCCAAACAAAATAAAGTTGAAGATGAAAAAATAGCTTAAGATAAAACTTTTATATTTGGGATTCTGGGAAAATGGGAAGTTGCCAGGGTAATTTAACACCTACAGTAAGGGACAGGAGAAGAGCAGAGATCCCAGCAGGGTCTGAAGTTAATATAGCAGATTCCTCAGCTTCCGGAGAGGGTCAGTGGAGCTCCAATCATGCACAGAAGAGCACATCTATCAATGCTTCACACTGTATGTTGGGAAGATGCCTAATCCTGGGGGTTGGGGACTATTTGTCTGGGGTAAATTGCTCTAATTATGCATATTTGCAGGGAACCCACTTTCTCCCACTTACATCTAGAGAGTCCTAGGACCTGGTCTCATACCATTCTCTGTGGAGGAGTTCAGGTATGCTAGTGTGTATCACTAGCCCAATAGACCAAACCACCACATTATCCACAACCTTCTAGTTTACCATTGCTCAAGTGAACCTCAAATCCTAACCTGTTCTTGTGTGGACAAAACTAACATTATGGGGAAGTCAAAGAAAAATTACTACCTATTTCATGGACTCTGTTATCTTGTGGGAGAGAGGTCAAGCTGAACAGGTAGCTACTATAAAGGAAGAACTAATGAATAGATAGAGGAGAATATTAAATTAAATGTAATGAGTCTTCTTAAGGAGATGCAATTCAAAAATAACAATAATAATTACTTAAACTAACAGTAATGGTTTTCAGAGTTCTAAAATTAAATAGAGGAATTGAAAAAGAATAGCCACTGCTGAGAACTGAATTAGTTGTCTGGCTGATCAAATGAAAGAGAAAAAATGGAAAATAGTGATAAGAGACTCAGAGGAAGAGCCAGGTGACTATATGCAAAGAAGAGGAGTTCTAGAGGGGGAAAAAACGAGCATGGAATAGAAATGATAATCAAGGAAATAACAGAATAAAAATGTTCCGAGTTGAAAAAAGATTTGGGCCCTTTTACAGAATAGACTCATTAAATGCCTTAAGTATCTAGAGCTGCTATAACAGAAATACCACAAGTGGATGGCTTTAACAAACAGAAATTTATTTTCTCACTGTTTAGGAGACTAGAAGTCCAAATTCAGGGTGCCAGCTCTAGGAGAAGGCTTTCTCTCTATCAGCTCTGGAGGAAGTCCTTGTCTCTTTGAACCTCTGCTCCTGGAAGATCTTCATGTAGCTTGATATCTCTCTTCCCCCATCTCTGCTTCCTAGTTTGCTTGTTTAATCTCTTTTATATATCAAAAGAGACTGACTTAACACACAGCCTACACTAATCCTGTCTCGTTAACATATCAAAGACAACCCATTCCCAAATGGGATTATAATCACAGGCATAGAGATTAGGATTTACAACACATATTTTTTTTGGGGGGGGGGCACAATTCAATCCATAACATTCCACCCTTGGGCTCCCAAAAATTCATGTCCTTGCCACATGCAAAACTTATTCACCCTATCACATCATCCCAAAAGTTTTAAATCCACTCCAAGTCTAAAATCTCATCTTGTGAATCATCTAAAATGAATATGGGTGATATGTTAGGCATAATCTATCCCAGAACAAAATTCTTCTTCATCTGAGAACCTGTGAAATCTAGAATACAGGCTGTCTGCTTCCAAAATACAATGGCAGAACTGGCACAAGGGAGACATTTCCATTACAAATGGGAGAAATTGGAGGGAAAGAACAGATAGCAGGTACCAAGGAAGTCCAAAACCCAGTAGAACATATCACATTAGCTCTAAAAAATCAAAAAACAAAACCATTGCTGTCAAGTAGATTCCAACTCATAGCAACCCTACAGGACAGAGTAGAACTGCCCCACAGAGTTTCCAAGGGGCAGCTGGTGGACTCAATCTCCCTTTTGGTTAGCAGCCAAACTCTTGACCATGCCCTCTGGATTCTGAATGGTGGCCCCACGACCCTGGGCTATAATCCACCTCCTAGGCACCCTGGGACAGCAATTTTCCTCTCTCAGCTTTGGGCAGCCCCATTCTTCTAGTCCATATGAGTGGCAACCATACACCCTCGGCCCTGGCAGGCCCTGTTCTTCTGCCCCTTGGCCATGGCAGCGCCGCCCCCTCTGCTTTGGATGGCAGTCCCATCCACATGGAACACCTTAAGGGCAGCCCCACACTTTGGAACCCAGTTGGTGAAGATCTGTCTCTTTGAAACTTAGGAGGCCATGGCCCCACTCTTTGAAGCCCAGCAGGCTGTGGTTCCACCCTTTGAAACTGAGGAAGCCCTGCTTCCTGTGTTCCTTCCAACAGTTCTGCTGATCTACAAGATTTGCTTCAGGGATGGTACTTTTCTTTTCTTGGAGGAGAACAGATGTAGCTTCTTTGGCCTGTTTCCTGCCTGTAGAATCCCAAGAGGCAGACAGTTTTCTTTTGTTTCACCCTTTCTCCATCTCCTTCAGTCTAAGCTGATGGGTTTTGTGCTGTGGTACTTGGTCAGATCCATCAGTCACAGTCTTAATCTCTTTCAACAAAAATTGTGTAGCCACATCCTTGGTGAAAACTCTAGGACACATATCCTTAGTTTGTACAACAGAATTTTCCAAATCTTTAAGTTTTGTATTCATTTTACACAGTTCACTTGTAAGTCCATCTCTTTCCTCTAGCATTTTACTATAAGCAGCATGGAGAAACTATACAGCTCCTTTAAGACCTTGCTTAGAAATCTCCTCATCCAGATATCCAAGTTCATCACTTAACAAGTTCTTCCTTCACCAGACATTTGAACGTAATTCAGACAAGTTCTTTGCCCCTGCATAAAAAGCATCGCCCTTCCTCCATTGTCCAATCACATGTTCATCGTTTTCTTTTAAAGCCTCACCAGAAGCACATTTAATGGTCACATTTCTGGCAACATTCTTTTGCTGGCACCAAATGTATTCTCTAAGAGGATAGAGACTTTCTCTATAGCTCTCCTCACTTCCTTTTGAGCCCTCACCAGCACTGCCTTTGATGTCCATAATTCTACCAACAGTTTCTTCAAGGCAACCTAGGCTTTTACTATTAGGCACCTTAAAACTCCTCAAGCCTCTACCCATTACCCAATTCCAAAACAGCTTCCACATTTTAGGTATTGGTTAGAGAAGCACCCCACTCTTCTGGTACCAAATTCTCTCTTAGTTATCTAGTGCTGCTGTAACAGAAATACTACAAGTGAATGGCTTTAACAAACACATTTATTTTCTCACAGTTTAGGAGGCTAGAAGTCTGAATTCAGGGTGCCATCTTTAGGGGAAGGCTTTCTTTCTCTGCTGGCTCTAGAGAAAAGTTCTTGTCTCTTTGAGTTTCTGCTCCTGGGAGATTTTCATGTACCTTGACATCTCTCTTCCCCCATCTCTGCTTCCTCACTTGCTTGTTTAATCTCTTTTTTATCTCAAAAGAGATTGACTTAAAACACTGCTTACACTAATCCTATCTCATTAACATATCAAAGATAACTCATTCCTAAATGGGATTATAACCACAGGCATAGAAGTTAGGATTTACAACACATATTTTGGAGGGACACAGTTCAATCCATAACACTAAGACTCAGATAGGATTAATTTTACAAAAAGCCACACACCTAGACATAATCAGGGGAAATGCCTGACCTCCAATGTTAATGAAAAAAAACCTTTCTTCTATACAGAACAAAAAATAGTTTTCTTACAAAAGAAAGATTATCTGACTAGGCTATTAAAAGAAAAGGACTGTGATCCAAGAATCTTTATGCCAGCTATTATAATAATCAATTGCTAAGGAAAACATGCAATGGTTTTCGACATTCAAGGATTCAGAAAATATGTCACCCATATACTTATATCTTAAGAAAATGCCTGAGGAAGTACCCCAATTTCACAAAAATTCCATCAGAAAGAAGTCTCTTCTTTCCCAAGAAGAGGAAAGAACAGTACAACACACAGTGGTGACTAACATGTTTTAATTTATATGATGATAATTCCATAATTAAGACTAGAATAGAATTTATAAGATAGAGTTCTTAAAATAAAATATACTTTGTAAAGAAAACTTTAATATAAATACGCAACTAAAATTTTTCAACTTCTCAGCAAAACCCAGGATTGTGGAGGGAATAAAGGTGAAGGAATAATGAAGGAAGAAATCTAAAAGTCTCTAAGAGCGGTAGAGGGAAGGAGGAGGTGTTCAGATGGGTAAAGTGGGCAGGTAGACGTCCTACTGGGGCCCTTGGCATTATTAAACATGTGCAGTGGTTAAAGCAATTGGCTGCTAACTGAAAGGTCGGCAGTTCGAAATCACCAGTGGCTCTGTGGGAGAAAGATGTGGCAGTCTGCATCTGTAGAGATTTAAAGCCTCAGAAATCCTACGGGGTCGCTATGAGTCGGAATCGACTCCAAGCCAGTGGGTTTGGGTTTATGCTAATAGAGAAATACTGCTTTACATATCACTATGAACAGTGTAAGGATGTAAGTTCTAAATTAGCAGAGGAAAAAATGAAAAAAAAAGTAAACAAACAGTAAACACACAATAATGTGAAATAATAAATCAAATAGATCAATTAACACTGTATGTGTGAATAGGCTGAATTCCCTATCAAAATAAAAAGACATCCAGAATGGGTTAAAAATATCACATAAAATACTTAAATAGACAAAGGAATAAAAAAGGAAGAAACTAGAAAGTAGAAGTAGCAATATTAAGGTAAAAATGAAATTTAAGGTCAAAAGCCTTAAGTAAGACAATGAGTGATATTATATAACGATGACAGGTATGATTCCCAAAACTACATATCAAAAAGAAGATAGCAAACAGCATAAGGCTTATAGCTCTAGAAAACAAATAAGGAACTATATAAAACCACAATGATAGTAGGGAATTTTAATAGACCTCTTGTAGATTTTGACTGATAAGTAACACTGAAAATAAGCAAGGGTGGAGATAATTACGATAAAATTAACAAGCTTGATTTATTAGATAATTGTGAAATTGTGTAACATGCATATCCCATGCATTTTTCTCATGTACTCATGGTGAATACAAGCAGCATACAGTTGGCCAAAAAAACAAAATGTTGGCAGTTTCCCCACAATAGGTGTTGTATATCCTGGATTCTTTAACTAGAATCCAGTAAATCTATGTATTAATCATCAAGAGAAACCCTACCTCACCCTTGCATCCACTGCTGATATTCACAGGAAGCGAGACTAAAGCAGAGTTACAGAGAGAACTTAGTTTAATAGACAGAGAGCGTCTTGTGGCATCAGCTCCTTGTATCCAGTTTTCCCATGAGTCAGCTGTCTTTTCATTCCTATGGATCGGACTTGTTAGGTGCTGTCGAGTCAGTTCCAACTCATAGCGACCCTACGGATCGGTCTATGAGTTAGTAATTCCTCTTATTTGGCAATCTTCTTTTATATTTTCAAACAAAAAGGATCAACTAATACAAAGTTTTTCTCCTTCCTTCCCCATCCCCTCCCCTCCCTTCCCCTTCTCTCCTATGTGTGTCAGAGTAGAACTCTGGCAGATTTTTTGGAAGTAGATGGGCAGGTTTTTCTTCCGAGGTGCCCCTGGGTGAACTTGAATCTCTATCCTTTCAGTTAGCAGCCAAGCACATTAACCACTACACCATTCAGGGGCTAAAGGTCTTTCATAGAAGAAGTCTAACTATTCCAGTGGTATGCAGGTGCCTACTCCACGTTCAGTGACATCAGGTTAGTAGGTTAAAATTGGCCATGGTAGGAATATTGTACCACAGGAAGCAGCAAATGCTACAAACCAGGGATTTGTTTTTGGTAGAGCTGGTTTACAAGCACACTATTGATTTTTGTCTCAGCTATTTGATGTCACAAAGTTTAGAATATCATATTCTAATGGCAAGAAATAAATGAGAAAAAAGATCCATTAAAAACTGTAATTATGTGTCTCTTGAGTAAATGTATTTAGTACAGAGAAGTATAGCTTTTTTAAAGAGTCATGGAGTCCTTAAACTAATAATTTTGGAAAATGTTAAGTCTGAAAAACCATCTTACAAAATTATAAGCTGAGAAAAAAAAATAGTACTTTAGCTTAAGGCAAGTTAAAAATATAATCTTGTCTACTTCCCTCTTTTTAATCTCCTATAGTCTTATATCTCTCTAGTTTCTACTTCCAAGAACAACTAATTCAATTTTTCAAAGGATGGCAAGAATTTTCACATTATGCCTTGATAAAACTTGGAGACATGCTATTAACAGATAGGCAAAAAACTGCGGAAGCTTTTTTTCTTTCTGATATAGCACTGAAACATTCTTACTAACCCCATACAACTTAACAATGCTAAACAGAGGTAGACTTACTTTCTTAATGGAATTAATCAATGTCCAGCCAGTTGTAACCAATATGAAGTCCAGAGTCGGAAAATACGCTAAGCGAAGTCATGTATGGAAACATAAATTGGAGTCCCTAAATTTACATCCAGAGGAATAAGAAAGGTAACGACAAGGTCAAAACTGAGTACTGAAAGTTTTACACTGATGAATGTGCAGAAGTCTGAAAGATGGATTTGTGTTGGGGGATGAAGACGTGATAAGAGGGTTGTCAGCAGCATGCAGAGCTCTGGCTCTATGGGTCTGAGTTGTTTTTGTTTAGCAGCCTTTGCAACTACCGCCAATCCCAGCTCATCAAAGCGCTTATCTTCAGCCTTCCCTCCCCCGCCTCTTACTATCACCACCACTCTGAGAAGGACAATTCAATTTATTTTTATGACAAAGCCCAGTTTTTGAGGTCTGGATGAAGTCTGCTACATCTCCTGTGCTTGACTCACCATTTCAGGTATTTTAAAAATATTGTTAAAACAAACAAGCAAAAAACCCCAAAAAACTGCAAATTAGTACATTTCTTTAATGTTATAAAGTTTGTCTGAGATTCTTGTGTGCGTGTGTGCGTGTGTGTGCGTGTGCGTGTGTGCGCGCGTGTGTGTGCGTGTGCGTGAGTGTGCGTGTGCGTGCGTGTGCGTGTGTGTGTGTGTGTGTGTGTGCGCGTGCATAAAACTGTCTCAGCTATCATCTACGAACTGAGAAAGGCCTTCTTTTGTTTGAATGTGACAGATCAGTTAGAACTGTGGCAACTACCATTTACAGCTATTGATTTCAGTGTGACATTACAGGCCCCAAATTCAACCATTATTCTCTTCAATTGTCACAAACAAAGGTTAATAATAGTTGAGTTTGGTCTGAAGGAATCAAGTAAAGATTGCCAACTGAAATTAGCATGTTGTTTCTCTCTGAGTCACAAGTCAGGACAAGGGTCTGTGTTCCCAAGATTAAACATATATATTATCATCATTTTTAAAACGTGCCTTTCTCCAAAAGAAATATTTGAAATACAGAAAAGGAAAATGTAGTTTCACAAGAAATCATGCCATTTAAGATAAATAATTTAAAAATATTTCTCTGCACAGAGTAAAAACATTTTGTTTTGTTGCTTCTATTGCAGCAAAATAATGTTTCTCATAACTGTAAAAAGTGGTATGTAGCATGATTAAGCAATATTTCAACTCTTTAGTTCATGCAGAGGTTACCAGCTAGAGGGGAGAAAGGTTTGATTAGGTTTATGTCTTCCATGAGAAATTTTAAAGGAAAGCATACAACTTCTTTAATATATGAGGGCTGAAGCTACAAATGGCTTTCTCTTGTGGACAGGTATGAAAGAACAAAGTCCCTTTACTACAAGAAATAGGCAAAAAACAGCTGGTAAGAAATCCTAAATCTTCAAAAAAGCAATGGCAAATTTAAAAAAGTCTTCAAGTCTTTACTTCAACTTGCTTATATTTATATCATGATTTACTACCTACTTATTCTATTATTAAACGGTGAACAAAGTTTCATATGCTATGTCCACTGTAAAACTTTTTAAACCAGCAACGTATTTTGAAAACTTACAATACTTTTAACTATTATTACACCATCATTCAATATTTATAGAGCACTATCAAATTATACTTCTCATTAGAGGGAAACTACCCTTTTTTACATAAAAAAGAACCCCATATCAAGTAAATGAGTTTAGGATAATTTATTATTGATCATTATTTCTAAAAAATTAATAAGAATCTTCTGAAATGTTGGGGCCCTGATGGTGCAGTGGTTAAAAGCTCAGCTGATAACAAGAAAGGTCAGCAGTTTGAATCCACCAGCCACTCCTTGGAAACCGCATGGGGCAGTTCTACTCTGTCCTACAGTGCTTCTATGAGTCGGAATCAGCTTGACAGCAGTGGGTTTGGTTTTTTTTTGGGGGGGAGGATGGGGGACAGGGGTGGTTCTCAAATGTTAACCTCTACCTGTCAGTAACCATTCTAAGGAATTTTAAAGTGGGACAATATGAATCCAAATAAACAGTTTATACTTTGAATAGACAGACCAATACTGGACCTCGGTTAATGTAATGGATTTCATAGCTCTTAAGATAAGAATGTTTTCGTTGTACGACCTCAAGTCAATTCTGGCTCATAGAGACCCTATATGACAGAGTAGAACTGCCCCACAATAGTGATGGTAAAATTATCTTAACTACAGAATCACAGCTTGTGCACTCAAACATAAAAAATATCCTTTTAAAATCTGATTTACTGGGATTATATTTTTAAACACAGAAGAATGAACAATTGTTCTTATACTGACAACTGCATAAAATAAGAAATGAAATTTCCCTCATTCCATCCCCAGAGGTTCTAACCACTGTGAGCATTGATGTGTATTCCTTTTATTTTTCATCCTATGTTTATATGTCATTGTTGTTAGGTGCCATTGAATAGGTTCTGACTCACAGTGACCCTATGTACAACAGAAGGAAACACTGCCGGGTCGTGCACCATCCTCACAACTGTTGTTGTGCTTGAGCCCACTGTTGTTGCCACTGTGTCAATCCATATATTTATTGACATACTACCATTATTTAATAAAAAAATTCAACTGCTTTTACTCTCTACATATATATACACACCAAACACATTGATATTGTAAGATCTATGTTTTTTCAATTTTTTCCCGGATTAAGACATATACATCTACCAAATTATTTTTAATAGTGCAGAATATCCCGCATAGGGATGTGCCATAATTTACTCAACCATTCTCTTAAAGGCAGACATTTAAGTAGTTTGCAGTATTACAAACAGTGGTGCACCAAACTACCTTATCCACGTTTAGAACGTGCTATGATTTTTATAGGACAGATTCCTAGAATTGTATTGCTATGTCTAAAAGTATATGCCTGAAATTCAACTAGACATTACAAAATACTTCACCAAAGGGTGGTATGATTTTACTTTTCTACCAACATAATATGAAATGCTTACTTCCCCACACCCTAAAGTATATGCCCTGAAATTTAATTAGACATTGCAAAATACTTTCCCAAAGGGTGGTATGATTTTACTTTTCTACCAACATAATATGAAATGCTTACTTCCCCACACCCTAAAGTATATGCCCTGAAATTTAATTAGACATTGCAAAATACTTTCCCAAAGGGTGGTATGATTTTACTTTCCTACCAACATAAGATGAAATGCTTACTTTCCCACACCCACACCCACAATAGCACTGAAGGTCATCACTTTGCCAATCCAATTGTGAAACATTTAATATCTGTGTTACTTTAGTTAGCATTTCCATACTGACCCGCTGGGTTGTGTATCTTTTTTTTTTTTCCCCTGCCTACTTTAAAAATGCATGCTTATTTAGAAAAGACATATGGGTAAAAAGAAGATGAAAACTGTCCATATTTCTATTCACAAAGATAATAGTTCTGGCATTTATGCTTTGAGTAGCCTCTGTGAAGATTTAGATGCATTGCTGTCCATTCTGTTTCGTCATCGCTTCTCTTCACTCAACAATATAGCCTCTACATTTTTCCATACCTTTAAACGTTCATACACAACCGCGGTTTTCAAACTTCACTCAAAACGGAACAAAAGTAAGAAAACACTGAAATCTCATTTTGGAAACTCAAATGAAAATTGAATCAAAGCACAGTTGCTCCATTAGCTTCCCCTCATAACTCATATCCTATGCCGGATCATGATGACCGTGGGAATGTAAGAAAGTGCCTTTTAACTGACAATTAGAAAACAGCAAGAAGAAAAGTCATGGGTACCTCAGTTGCAATTATGTGTACAAACAGGCTCCACTGTTCTAAATGTATTACATATATTTTAATCTTCACTACAACTCTATGAGGTGAATAGTGTTATTAACTCCATATTACAATTAAAGTTTTTGGGAAAATCCTTCCCAAGAGGATGTTTCCCATCAACAAACAGAAGTAAAATTAAACAAATTTTATCAAATTCTTGTTCTGTATCTGTTGAGATGATCATATCTTTTTTCTCCTTTAGCTTGTTAGTGTGATGATTTGAGTAACTCATTTTTTTTTTTCTGTTAAATCAACCTTGCTTTACTGAGATAAGCCACATGTTATATTTACCTTTTTTGTGTGCTTTTCTTGCCTTGTTTTAGGAATCCTTTTTTTTAAATTGCTGGTTTCCGTGCGTTAATATTTTGTTGGGTAGTTTGCAACTAGGTTCATGAGTGAAACTGGTCTGTAACATTCTTTCTCACACTGACCTTTTAATATGAAGGACATGCCAGTCTGTAAGCCGAGTTGAGGAAGTATTCTTTTTGCTGTAGTCTGTAATAGTTTGCAATCTTTCCTCCATTATTTTCTATTTTTTAACCCCATTTTGGACAGTCTGCTTCCTCCTGTGCACTAGAGACAAATCTGACTGGAATACTGGTCAGCCATCCTACAGTTAAAATGGAAATTAAGGGATCTTTTTGACTAATTGGGTTTCAAACAGCTTTTGCTTGTACAGTATATTCACGGATGCTAAGAAGGCATTGTTACAATTAAGATTTTTGAGAAAATCCTTTCCAAGAAGATGTTTCCCATCAACAAACAGAAGCAAAATTAAATGCCCGATTAACAAACATAATGTCCTCTTTAATAATTCTCAGCACTCTGGTAATTCTGTTCATATTACTGAGCTATCTACAATTCCTTTCTTTGTTTCATGTTTTGAATAATTCAATTAAAAGTGTGACAAAGCAATAACGAGGGATTAAATGTTGTTGAGTTGTAATTCGAAAGAAAAACATAAGCTCTTTGGGGGCATTTATTAAATAGTCTACAAAACCTTTTCAAGTAGCTAAGATCGTTGGATTTTACAAAATAAACAGTTAACTCCTTAGCCAAGTTATACATCCTGTTTCCTTTTTTTGTACCCAATTCCAGTGATTGAGGAATATAAAAACTGAATGAAGTTCTTGCAAAATGGACCATGCAAGAAGGATTCTGAGCTGTCTTCATTTGGCCTACATGGAAGGAAGGGCAATGCTTTATCTTTGTTTCTCCGAATTGTAAGGAAAACATCTGTTACAGCTTGAGCACCGAACAGCACAAGCTCCTGAGAAAGAGGGTCTATTATTTTGGCCTTTTTATTTGGAAAAAATCTATGTAAAAGGCACTGTGAAGGGTATAAAAAAGAATGCAATGCAGGCCTTGCCCTTGTTGTTAGGTGCTAAATCAATTTCAACTCATAGTGACCTCGTGACAACAGTAAAACTGCCCCATAGGGTTTTCTTGGCTGTATTCTATATGGAAGCAGATCGCCAGGTCTTTCTCCTGCAGAGCCGCTGGGTAGGTTCAAACCGCCAACATATCAGTTAGCAGCTGAGCACTTAACTGCTTTGCCACCAGGGCTCCTTCCCCTTAGAGACTGTTTATATTGTAGTAAAGGAAGTAAGATGCAAATACACACAATGAAGAATTATGATCATGTTATGAGGATCCCCAGCCTGTACTTTGGTAATTCCCACTTCTTTCTTATAACTAAAATTTTGTTGAACATTATGGGTAGCCCCTAGAATATGATTGTTTTCCTGTGTGACACTGTCTCATGTGGTTAGTGGACAAAAAGAGATTTAAGAATGTATGACAAAGAGAATATTGATCAAGATGTTAACGCAATAGGAATCAAACCCTCCATACACATTAAAATTCTGCTTCAGGTCTCTAAGCTCTCATTAGAATTAATGATGAAGAAAGTTACAATGAGAAAGTTACCTATCAGCACACTGAAGAGACACCTGGTGGTATGTTACAAAAACATTATGGATTAGTAGTTAAGTGTGCAGGCCTGTGATCAAAGAGCCTAGTGCTGACCCCTGGCATGGGTACTTTCTGGCTGCAGGATTTTGGACAAGTTGCTTGACCTTCTATCCCTCAGTTTCTTTATCTGCAAAGTAGGGGTAATACTAGCACAAGCTCAGAAGATTGCTTAGAGGGTTAAAAAAAAAATTATCCATCTAAAGTGCTGACATATTTCCTGGCATATAAATGGTCATAAAATGAGAGCTCTATGTTATTAACAGTGTTTGCTGATGATACAACTTTTTATCAAAAAGCTGATGGAAGGATCAGTACTGATGATTCTAAAAGAATAGGAACCCATGGGGTGGCCTTAAAATTGACTCATGTGAAACAAAGTTCCCAAACAGAAAAAAGATAAGTAAACAGTAACTATATGTATGTGTGTGTGTGTATATATATATATATATGCACATATATATGTATATATACGTATATATATATGTATATATATGTACATATATATGTACATATATATATGTGTGTGTGTATGTGTATATATATAAAATTACAGAAATATTGTTGGTGTTAGGTGCCCTTGAGTCAATTCCAGCTCATAGTGGCCTTATGTATCAGACAATGTTCTGCTGCTATTCATAAGGTTTTCACAGGTCAATTTTTTTTAGAAGTAGATTGCCAGGTCCTTCTTCCTAGTCTATCTTAGCCTGGAAGCTCACTGAACCCTGTCCACCATGGGTGAATTCACTGGTATTTGGAATGCCGGTGGCATAGCTTCCACCATTACAGCAACACACAAGACCCCACAGTATGATGACCTGACAGATGAGTGGTGGATTACAGAAATAAATCATAAAAGTTTTTTTTTTTTTTAAATCAATGAGATGAAAGGACTCTGGTCTCAGAATGAATGATGTGAAGAATATTCTTTTTCTTCTCACTTAGTAGGGCTCACCCAGGTACCAAGGAATATTGGTGGCACCAGGGTTAAGTAAGTACTCAACTGCTAGTAGAAATGCTGGCAGTTTGAGCCCAATCAGTGGCTCTGTAGGAGAAAAGACCTAGCCATCTGCTCCCAGAAAGATTACAGCCTAGCTATGGGGCAGTTCTACTCTGTCATTTGAGGTTGCTATGAGTTAAAAGCCACCTGAAGTTATCTAACAAAAACAACCCTGGTACCTGGAAACCACTCCTCTTGAGGGTTGGGAAAGAAAGGGAGGTAAGAGTGACAGGGAAGGACAACCAAGATAAAGGAAGCAATGGGAAAACTGAAATCTCTTCTTTTAACTAAATAAAACTAAACTTTACTATAATATTGGCTGGTATTATAATTCTAGGTGATGAAAAGAAGGGATTAAATATTCAAGTTCTAAACTTTAATCCAAGATGTCCTTCTTACACAGCTTACTAAACTGAAGTGTAGCACTGTTTATAAACCAAATATTTATTTATGATCTAGCCTCCAAACTTACCTACATTTGCTATTTCTATGTTCCCATTTTATACTAGAATATGGGTTGCTCTTAACATTTATATATTTACTCCTCTATATACAAAACTGGGCAACTTTGTAGACAGGTATCCTATCTGACAAATTTACAGTGGTCTAAAGTTGAGGGTACAGGTACTAGTGATTCATTGGTAACTTCGAGTCGATTTTGACTCATAGCCACCCCAAATGACAGAACAGAACTGCACCATAGGGTTTCCTAGGCTGTAATCTATATGGGAGGAGATGGCCAGGTCTTTGCACCTGCAAAGCTATTGGATGGGCTCAAACTGCCAACCTTTCTGTTAGCAGTTGATTAACTGATAAATTAATAGCTTACTATTTTTTTTTTTTAAAGAAGGCAGTTTTTATATTAACATTAGCACTAGTGAAGGCAAACCAGAACTGAGTTTCAATTATTAATGATACTCTAGGTCACAAAATTTAGGAGAAAAATCAAAATTAAAAGGAATTCATTAATTAGGAAAACAAACGTATGAGCTAATTGTTTTATATACTGACTTTAAAATGTGATTATTTACCGAGTATTTATGACATAAGTGGAATCTGGTTGATAAAAATGCAATAGGAAATTCAGAAGAGACTGATACTGTGCACTTTTAAAAATTATTGCCCCATTTAAAAGTCATGTAAAATAGGAGTAATGTCTCATCAAGGCACAGCCATTTAGTGATGAAACAAATAAAACTCTATAGAGTGAATTGGGTGCGTTTATCATAAAAGCGGAGCCCTGGTGGTGCAGTGGTTAAGAGCTCAGCTGCTCACTGGAAACCCTATGGGGCAGTTCTGCTCCATCCCATAGGGTCGCCATGAGAGAGAATCAACTCGACAGCAACGGGTTGGGTTTGGTTAGGTTTAGTATACAAGTCAGCTTTGTTTGGTGGATTCAGCAACATGAAGCCCTGGTCTTCAGGAACAAATCAGTGGGAGGTTTTCTGAACTTCTCCTCTTTTACTCTGTCATCACAAGTATTTTTTCCTGTGACGTGCTTTAAGGATGCAAGTATCCTGCTTATGACATTTACTTATTTACTTTCAGTCTATTACCTCTCTTTCACTTTTAGAATTATCTTCATAGCGATTCTCGTCTCTTCCTCCCTTTTCTCTTTCCACAACTGAGAAGGAAATAATTAAAAATTGGAAACATGAAATACATGTGAGTCTTACGTGAGCAGTTTACTGTATCTGGAAGCTGACAGGGGAACTGACATATTCTTATGGGTGCTTATAATGAACAATAGTACAAATCCGAGAGTTTTACTCTGAAAGTCCAATTAGTGAAAATAAAATAACAGAAGTTGTTTGCAAAACATGTGAAAAATGATATTAAAAGGCTGGTGTCTCTTTTTAAAATATACCTCAGATAGGAATAAGCTAAAGGTACAGAGTTAAAACAAGTGGCAACAGAAAAAGAAATAATAGAAAGACAGAAATTCGTAACTGGAGATTTGAATATTTGAGGAAGAGTAGGGAAATAAAAATGCAAAGGATATCAGTAGAGAGATAGAGAAATCATTTAAGTGGTTAAAAGCAGTAAACTCACTTTTATGAACTATTATGCCAATTCTTATATAAAATAACTAGGACATAAATAAGTAAATAATTCTAGAATACAACAGATTAAAGGAAATAGGGAAAGGAAAACGAGAAAGCAAAATACAGAAAAAAGCAGAAATTCTAAGGTGATTCAAGAGAAACAGGATTAACAGAAAGTAAGTTTACAAAAAGAGAAAATAAGCAGGCAAGTGAAAGAAACAGAAAAACACTTCAAAGGAGCAGAACCCTGAAATACTTCAAGAAAAAAAAAAACCCATTGAGGGAGAGTTTAATTATAGATCTTGATTTAAATTCCTGATATTTAATAAGCATACATATTGTTGTTTTCAGGTGCCACTGAGTCTGTTCTGACTCATAGCGGCCCTACGTACAACAGAACAAAACACTGCCTAGTCCTGCATCATCCTCGTAATCACTGCTATGTCTGAGCCCACTGTTGCAGCCACTCTGCCAATCCATCTCATTGAGAGACATCCTCTTTTTTGTGGACCATCTACCTTACCAAGTATGATGTCTTTCACCAGGGGACTGGTCCCTCCTGATAATGTGTTCAAAGTACTTGAGACGAAGTCTCACCATCCTCACTTCCAAGGAGCACTCTGGCTGTATTTCTTCCAAGGTAGACTTGTTCCTTCTTCTGGAAGTCCACAGGATATTCAATATTCTTTGACAACACCATAATTCAAAGTCATCAGTTCTTCTCTTGTCTTCCTTATTTATTGTCCATCTTTTGTATGCACATGAGGCAATTAAAAATATCATGGCTTGGGTCAGACACATCTTGGTCCTCAAAGTGACATTTCTGTTTTTCAACACTTTGAAAACGTCTTTTGCGGCAGATTTGCCCAATGCAATGTGTTGTTTGATTTCTTGACTGCTGCTTCCATAGGCATTGACTGAGGATTCAAGTAAATGAAATCCTCGACAACTTTAATCTTTTCTCCATTTATCATGATGTTGCTTATTTGTCCAGTTGAGGATTTTTGCTTTCTTTATGTTGAGGTGTAATCCACAGTGAAGGCTGTGGTCTTTGACTTTCATCAGCAAGTGCTTTCAAGTCCTCTTCACTTTTAGAAAGCAAGGTTGTGTCATTTGTATGGTGCAGGTTGTTAATAAGTCTTCCACCAATCCTGACGCCATGTTCTTCTTCATATAGTCCAGCTTCTCAATTATTTGCTTAGCAGACAGACTGAATAAGTACGGTGAAATGATACAACCCTGACACACACTTTTCCTGATTTTAAACCACACAGTATCTCCTTGTTCTGTTCGAACAACTGCATCTTTGTCTACATACAGGTTCTGCACGAGCACAATTAAGTGTTTGGAATTTCCATTCTTCGTAATGTTATCCATAATTTGTTACGATTCATATAGTGGAATGCTTTTGTATAGTCAATAAAACCCAGGTAAACAAACATCTTTCTGGTATTCTCTGCTTTCGTCCAGGATCCATCTGACACCAGCAATGATATAGTTTGTTCCACATCATCTTCTGAAACTGGCTTGACCTTCTGGAAGGTCCCTGTTGATGGACTGCTGCAACCGTTTTTGAGTTATCTTCAACAAAATTTTACTTGCTTGTGATATTAATGATATTGTTTGATAATTTTGACATCCTGTTGGATTACCTTTCTTTGGAATGGGCACAAATATAGATCTCTTCCAGCGGGTTGGCCAGGTAGCTGTCTTCCCACGTTCTTGGTATAGACAAGTGAGCACTTCCAGCGCTGCATCTGTTTATTGAAACATCTCAGTTGCTATTCCGTCAATTCCCGGAGCCTTGTTTTTCACCAATGCCTTCAGAACAGCTTGAACTTTTTTCTTCATTACCATCAGTTCTTGATTATATGCTACCTCCTGAAATAGTTGAATATTGACCAATTCTTTTTGATACAGTGATTCTGTATTCCTTCCATCTTCTTTGGATGCTTCCTGAGTCATTCAATATTTTGCCTGTAGAATCATTCAAAATTGCAACTAGAGGCTTGAATTTTGTTTCAGTTCTTTCAGCTTGAGAAATGCCGAGAGTGTTCTTCCTTTTTGGTTTTCTAACTCCAGGTCTTTGCACATTTCAATTACTTTGACTTCTTGAGCTGCCCTTTGAAAACTTCTGTTCAGCTCTTTTTACTTCATTTCTTCCATTCACTTTAGCTACTCTACATTTAAAAGCAAGGGTCAGAGTCTCTTCTGACTTCATTTTGGTCTTTTCTTTCTTTCGTGTCTTTTTAATGTTTTTTTTCTTTTTTCATGTATTATATCCTTCATGTCATCCCACAACTTGTCAAGTCTTCACTCATTAGTGTTCAATGTGTCAAATCTATTCTTTAGATAATCTCCAAATCCAGGTGGCATATACTCAAGGTTGTATTTTGGTTCTCATGGATTTGTTTTAATTTTCTTCAGTTTCAACTTAAACTTGTACATGAGCAATTGATTGTCTATATATTTATACATTTAAATTTAGCTACTATAAATATTACAAAAATCTACAACCATATCAGAGGTTTTTTTTTTTTTTTTTTTTTTTTGTCTGTTCTGAACTTCAACTCAATAATGGGATGAATCATCTGGCATATTCTTGGGTATTCACTGCCAGGGACATTTTAATTTCTAATCTGATGCAGTGAAATTAAGCAGAAAAATTAGAAGTCCTTCTTAAATAAGTCTAAACAAGTAGAAGTGCTAGGTTGAAAGGTATGAAGAAAGAGAAAGTGGAGAGGCCAAGATGGTAAGAATGTCAGGTGTCCATAGAGAGAGGAAAGACATGCGATAAGGAGCATGACCAAATGAAGAATATAAAAAGTAGAACAAAATTAATAGCTTCCAGTGTTCCCAACATGTCCAGGATGACTGCCACATAATAGTTGCTCAATTCCTAAGTGGAGAATTGGATTAAAGCAGTATATTTTCTACCTAATGGAACTATCTTTTCAGGCTGTATTCCTGAATGGAAAAATAATAATAAATATAAATGGAATAGGAAATAAGCATCTAAGTGGATTTGCAAAGAATACCATCAAAACAATCAATAATTTGGAATAAAGTTACTCTTGGGAAAAAGAAGAAAACATTAAATAATTTGCAATTATTAACTAAAATGTACAGATTCTTTGTGAACTGATCAACAAAGAAGAAACAGGTCTGCACTGTTCTCAAAGGACCCTTCTACTAGTTGTTTTGATTGTTTTTTTTTTTTAATTGCATCAGCCTTGGCACGGCTCCGGACATGTGTTTGGGATTCTTGAAACAAAATGAATAGTATACGCGTTAGAGTGCACCTATCCTGAAGGGAAAATGACAACTACATAACACTATGTAAAAGAGCGCAGACAAAAAGAGAATTTTTTTTTTTTTTTTTTTTTTGCATTATAAGAGACAATGCTGAAAAAGAAAGAAAAGTAAGGCAAACGAAGACATGACAGAAAAGAAGAATGAAGCTCAGAACACATAAAACCAAGAAAGGGAGGTGGGGGAGCCTGCGTGGGCAGAAACAAGGTAACAAAAAGCACAAAACCTGCAGTCGAAAAGAACTGTCACACACAAAACCCTCAAAACAATAGATAGGAAAAAAAGGCACAAGATGACAGGAAAAGAGCAGCATGGAAGCTAGTAAGAAAAAGAAACAAAAATTTCAAATAATGGATTTTCTAACAACCCCGCTGTTCCTCCAGAGCATTGTGTCACAGTCTCACAGAGCAGCGCATAATTTATTATGGTCACTTGCTGCCAGGCTGTTATAAAGGGCAACAGCTATATGAAAATACTCCCCACTGCCTAGATGGCTTAATGATCTACACTTTGTAGACAGGTAGAGCTGGCAAATGGCAGGCGAGGGCAGAACAGCACTACACTTACTGGGCTGGATGGCTCTGCATATTTAGTCTTCTCAGCCATTTGAAGAGAGGGTGAATTAACTCTCAGGGCACCTCTGTGGAGTCACCACCACCGTGCCCCCCCTCCCCCGCTTCCACCCTCGGGCTTCTCCCAAATAATCGCGTTCTATTAGGCGTAGTTTCTTTCTTTTTTTTTTTTTTTATATATTTTATTGTACTTCAGGTGAAGGCTTACAGAACAAGTAGTTTCTCATGAAACAGTAGTACACATGTTGTTTTATGACATTGGTTAACAACCTCACAACATATTAACCCTCTAAATTCTCAACCTTTTTTTTTTTTTTTTTGGTGAAAATACACACAGCAAAAGATATACGGTTTCAAAAATTTCTACATACACAGTTCAGTGACATTGACTATGCTCTTCCAATTGTGCTGTTATTCTCACTTAAGATGAAGGCTTACAGAACAAAATAGTTTCTCATTTAACAGTTACTACAAATGTTGCCCTATGACAATGGTTAACAATCTCACAACACATCAACAATATCCTTACTCAACCTTGGGTTCCCTATCATCAGCTTCCTTGTCCCCTTCTGCCTTCTGGCCCTTGTCACTGGACTCCTGTACCTCGTTAGTCTCATTTGGTTTTAAGGGGCTGTCCACTCCCAGGCTGAACAGTGAATCTCGGAGGTAACTTCACCACTGAGCTAAAAGGGTGTCAGGGGGCCATACTCTCGAGGTTTCTCCGGTCTCCTTTAGGCCAGTAAATCTGGTCTTTTTTTTTTTTTTTTTTTGTGAGTTAGAATTATGCTCTACATTCTTCTCTAGCTCTGTCCAGAACCCTCTGTTGTGATCCTGGTCAGAGCAGTCAGTGGTGGTAGCCGAGCACCATGTAGCTGTAATGGACTCAGTCCGGTGGAGGCCTTGGTAGCTGTGGACAGTTAGTCCTTTGGACTAATCTTTTCCTTGTATCCTGTTCTCGTCATTCTCCCTTGCTCCCGAAGGGATGAGACCAGTGGAGTATCTTAGATGGCCGCTCATAGGCTTTTAAGACCCCAGACACTACTCACCAAGGTAGAATGTAGAGCATTGTCTTTATAAGCTGTGTCATGCCAATTGAGCTAGATGTTCCCCAAGACCATGGTCCCCACAGCCCTCCGCCCAGCAACTCAGACCCTCAGGGAGTTTGGATGTGTCTATGGGGCTTCCATGACCTTTCCTTGTACAAGTTGTGCTAGTTTCCCCTGTGTTGTGTACTGTCTCACCCTTCACCCAAGATACCACTTATCTATTGCCTATTTAGTATTTCCCCCCGCCTCCCCTCCCATCCCTGGTAACCAACAAAGATTGTTACATTTTGTGTGTGAACTTTTTCATGGGTTTTTACACTAGAGGTCTCATACAATATTTGTCCTTTTGTGATTGACTTATTTCACTCAGCATAATGTCCTCCAGTTTCATCCATGTTATGAGATGCTTCACAGATTCATTGTTGTGCTTTCTCGTTGCATAGTACTCTATTGTGTGTATGTACCATAGTCTGTTTATCCATTCATCTGTTGATGGGCATCTAGGTTGTTTCCATTGTTTTGCTATTGTCAGCAATGCTGCCATGAACATAGGTGTGCATATGTCTATTCGAGTGATGACTCTTATTTCTCTAGGATATAGTGCTAGGAGTGGGATTGCTGGATCGAATGGTATGTCTATTTCTAGCTTTCTGAGGAAGCACCATATCATTTTCCAAAATGGTTGTATCATTTTGCATTCCCACCAGAAGTGCGTAAGAGTTCCGATCTCCTTGCAGCCCCTCCAACATTTGTTATTTCCAGTGTTTTTGATTCGTGCCAGTAATGCCAGGGTGAGATGGTATCTCATTGTGGTTTTAATTTGCATTTCTCTAATGGCTGGTGATCACGAGCATTTCCTCATGTGTCTGTTGGCCATTTGAATGTCTTCTTTGGTGAAGTGTCTGTTCATTTCCTTTGTCCATTTTTTAATAGGATTATTTGTCTTTTTGTTGTAGAGGTGTTGGATTTTCTTGTAGATTATGGAGATTAGACCTTTGTCTGACTTGTACTGATCAAAAATTTTTTCCCAGTCTGTAGGTTCTCTTTTCACTCTTTTGGTGAAGTCTTTTGAAGAGCATAGGTGTTTGGTTTTTAGAAGATCCCAGTTATCTAGCTTATCTGTTGGGTTTTGTGCATTGATGGTTATGGTTTGTATCCTGTTAATGCCATGTATTAACGCCTGACGTGTTGGTCCTATTTTTTCTTCTATGAACTTTATAGTTTTAGGCTTTATATTCAGGTCTTCGATCCATTTTGAAGTAGTTTTTGTACATGGTGTGAGGTATGGGTCCTGTTTCATTTTTTTGCAAATGGATATCCAGTTTTGCCAGCACCATTTGTTGAAAAGACTGTCTTTTCCCCATTTGATGGACTTTGGGCCCTTGTCGAAGATCAGGTGACCGTAGGTGGATGGATTTATATCTGGGTTCTCAATTCTGTTCCATTGGTCAATGTATGTGTCGTTGTACCAGTACCAGGCTGTTTTGACTATTGTAGCTGTATAGTAGGTTCTGAAGTCAGGTAGTGTGAGTCCTCCAACTTTATTCTTCTTCTTCACTAGTGCTTTACTTATTCGGGGCTTCTTCCCTTACCATGTAAAGTTAATGATTAGTTTTTCCATCTCTTTGAAGAATGTTGCTGGTATTTGGATCGGGATTGCATTGTATGTGTAAATTGCTTTGGGTAGAATTGCCGTTTTCACAATGTTGAGTCTGCCTATCCATGAACATGGTATGTTTTTCCATTTACGTAGATCCCTTTGGGTTTCATGCAGTAGTGTTTTATAGTTTTCTTTGTATAGGACTTTTACATCCCTGGTCAGATTTATTCCTAAGTATTTTATCTTTTTAGGGGCTATTGAAAACGGTATTGATCTCCTGATTTCCTTTTCATCGTTCTCCTTATTGGTGTATAGGAATCCAACTGATTTTTGAATGTTTATCTTGTATCCTGCTATTCTGCTGAATCTTTCCATTAGTTCCAGTAGATTTCTCATGGAGTCTTTAGGGTTTTCTATGTATAGTATCATATCATCTGCAAACAGGGACAGTTTAACCTCTTCATTACCAGTTTGGATGCCTTTTATTTCTTTTTCTTGCCTTATTGCTCTAGATAGAACTTCCAGCACAATGATAAATAGGAGCGGTGATAAAGGGCATCCTTGTCTTGTTCCTGTTTTCAAGGGTAATGTTTTCAGCCTCTCTCCATTAAGAATGATGTTGGCCATTGGTTTTGCATAGATGCCCTTTATTATGTTGAGAAATTTCCCTTCTATACCTATTTTATTGAGAGCTTTTACCAGGAATGGGTTTTGGACTTTGTCAAATGCCTTTTCTGCGTCAATTGAGATGATCATGTGATTCTTTTCTTTCCTTTTATTTATGTGGTGGATTACGTTGATTGATTTTCTCATGTTGAACCATCCTTGCATACCTGGTAGGAATCTTACTTGGTCGTGGTGTATTATTTTTTTGATATGATGCTGAATTCTGTTGGCTAGAATTTTGTTCAGAATTTTTGCATCTATATTCATGAGAGATATTGGTCTGTAATTTTCTTTTTTTGTGGCGTCTTTGCCTGGTTTTGGTATCAGCTTTATGCTGGCTTCATAGAATGAATTTGGAAGTGTTGCTTCCTCTTCTATGCTCTGAAATAGCTTGAGTAGTACTGGTACAAGCTCTTCTGTAAATGTTTTGTAGAATTCTCCAGTGAAGCCATCTGGGCCAGGGCTTTTTTTGGTTGGGAGTTTTTTTTATTACCTTTTCAATCTCTTCTCTTGTTATGGGTCTGGTCAGATTTTCAACATCACTTTGTTGTAGTTTGGGTAGGCCATGTGTTTCTAGAAATTTATCCATTTCCTCTAGGTTTTCAAATTTGTTGGAGTACAGTTTTTCATAATATTCTGTTATAATCCTTTTTATTTCAGTTGGGTCTGTTGTAATGTCCCCCATTTCATTTCTTATTTGGGCTATTTGTGTCCTCTCCTGTTTTTCTTTTGTCAGTCTGGCCAGTGGTTTGTCGATTTTGTTGATTCTTTCAAAGAACCAACTTTTGGTTTTGTTGATTCTTTCTACTGTTTTTCTGTTCTCTATTTCATTTATTTCTGCTCTGATCTTTACTATTTCCTTTCTTCTGGGGGTTGTGGGCTTTTTTTGATGTTCCCTTTCTATTGGTTTGAGTTCTGTAGTTAATGTTTTGATTTTGTCCCTTTCTTCTTTTTTGATATGTGCATCTATTGCTATAAATTGTCCTCTGAGGACTGCTTTTGCTGTGTCCCAAAGGTTTTGGTATGATGTGTTTTCATTCTCATTCGATTCTAGGAATTTTTTATTCCATCTCTGATTTCTTCTATTACCCACTGATGTGTAAGCAGGGTATTATTCAGTTTCCATGTAGTTGCTTTTTTTTCCTTGCTCTTTCTAGTGTTAATTTCTACCTTGATGGCATTGTGGTCAGAGAAGATACTTTGAATTATCTCAACGTTTTGGATCTTGTTGAGGATTGCTCTGTGGCCTAAGACGTGGTCTATTCTGGAGAATGTTCCATGTGCATTGGAAAAGAATGTGTACTTTGCAGCGGTTGGATGGAGTGTTCTATATATGTCTATGAGGTCAAGTTGGCTGATTGTGCCTTTAGGTCTTCTGTATCTTTGCTGAGTTTCTTCTTAGTTGTTCTGTCCTTTACTGAGAGTGGTGTGTTGAAGTCTCCTACTATTATTGTGGAACTGTCCATTTCTCTTTTCAGTGCTGTTAGAGTTTGTTTTATGTATTTTGGAGCCCCGTCATTGGGTGTGTAGATGTTTATTATGGTTATGTCTTCATGATGGATCGTCCCTTTAATCATTATATAGTGTCCTTCTTTGTCTTTTATGGTAGATTTTGTTTTAAAGTCTATTTTATCTGAGATTAGAATTGCCACTCCTGCTCTTTTTTGGTGGTTGTTAGCTTGATATATATTTTTCCAACCTTTGACTTTTAATAAATTCACATCTTTGTTTCTAAGGTGTGTCTCTTGTATACAGCGTATTGATGGATCCTGTTTTCTTATCCATTCTGTAACTCTCCATCTCTTTATGGCTGCATTGAGTCCATTTACATTTAGTGTAATTATTGATAGATGTGAGTTTGTTGCTGTCATTTTGTAGTGCTTTTTTTTGTGTTGCTGAAGTTTTCTTTGTTCTTCTTACTCTCATGTACTGAGTTACTTTTGTTTGTGGATTTTTTTTTTCATTTCTTTATTTTTTGTAGCTTTTGTTTTTGCTGAGACTTTATGTTTTTCATCTTTATTTTTATGGGTTGGTTTGTTAACTTTCTTTGTAGTTACCATGGATTTTACCCTTATCTTTCTAAGTTTGAAGCAGTATACCCTCACTTGGTATCGCCTTGCCTTCCTCTGCATTAGAAAGTTCTATACCTATGCCGTTTATTCCCTCTTTCATTGTTTTGATGTTGTTGTCATCCATCAATTGACTGCTCTGATTCCCTGTTGTATTTCTTTTGGTTTTGGATAGTCCTCAATAGTTCATTTCCTAAAATGGTATCTGGTTCGTATGAACCTGCATCCTAGGTCCTAGGTCGTGCCTGAGGGCTGAAGCTGTTTGTCCTCAGATTGAAGAACTCCCTTTAATAATTCTTGTAAGTTTGCTTTGACTTTTACATATTCCCTTAGTTTCTGTTTATCTGGAAATGACCTAATTTCTCCATCAAATTTGAAGAAGAGTTTTGCAGGATATATTATTCTTGGTTGACAATTTTTTTCTTTCAAGATTTTATATATGTCATCCCACTGCCTTCTTGCCTGCATGGTTTCTGCCAAATAATCTGAGCTTAGTCTTATTGTTTCTCCTCTGTATGTGACTTCTTGTTTTTCATGAGCTGCTCTCAGGATTCTTTGTTTGTCTTTGGTTTTGGTGAGTGTGAAT
The DNA here is from genome assembly GCA_030035585.1 of Dugong dugon. NCBI lineage: Eukaryota > Metazoa > Chordata > Mammalia > Sirenia > Dugongidae > Dugong > Dugong dugon. The sequence continues at coordinate 134,160,534 of CM057462.1, forward strand.
ATGATATGCCTTGGTGATTTTCTTTTGGGGTCTCTTCTATATGGGGTTCATTGAGCTTCTTGGATAGCCAGATTTTCATCTTTCATGATATTGGGGAAGTTTTCTGTCCACAGTTCCTCAATGATCCTCTCTGTGTTTTCTGTTTTCTCCCCCTGTTCTGGAATGCCAATCACTCATAAATTTTTGCTTTTAATTGTGTCCCACATAACTCTCAGGGTCTCTTCATTTTTCTTTGTTCTTTTTTCTGAGTTTTCCTGAAACAGAGTTGTATCCAAGTGTTTGTCTTCAGTTCTACTGACCCTGTCTTCACGGTTTCAAATCTGCTTCTCAGCCCTTCTATGACATCATCCATTTCTAAAATCTTGTTGTTTATCTTTTGGATTTCTAATAGTTGTTTTTGTATAATTTGTAGTTGTGAATTTATTTTGGCATTTTGTTCCTGCATCATCTTCCTGAATTTTTCCAATTTTTTGTCTGTATTTTCCATGAATTTGTCTATTTTTTTCTCATGTTTGTCAGCTTTTTGCCTCAGTTCTTTGAAAATTCCGAGTATCAGAGATTTGAATTCCCTATCAGGTACTTCTAGTGCTTTTTCTTCCACAAGAGAGTCATCTGGTGTTTTAATTTGGACGCCTACTGGAACCATCCTGTCCTGTTTTTATAAATGTTTTGATATTGTTTGCTGTTTTCGGGGCATTCAGTAGATATTTCTCTCATTTATTGAATGTAGATTTGTTTGTTTCATCCGGGCTGTTTTGTCTCCCACTGGACGCTCCATGAGGCTGCTTTTTCATACCCCCGTTTGCTGGTCTCCGATAGGAGTCCAAGATGATGGATCCGCTCTGCGTTAGCTGGTAGGGGACCTCTGCATGAATCTCTCCTTGCTCTCCATTCTCTTTCAGTATTCTCACTCCATTTGGTGCTTGGCTGAGTTCTTTATCTCTTCATTTGATGTTCTAGGGTTTCAGGATTGTTGCATTCTCTGTTTGGCTTAGTTTTTCAGATCTTTGCTGTGGAGGAACGGCATGGTGCTTCTGCCTAGAGCGCCATCTTGCCGGAACCTCTTCTAGGCGTAGTTTCTTAATGCCTGATACCACATGTTCCTTCCTTTATCGGAGGGGTGATGTCAAATTTATACAATAAAAAGTGAATTCTTTATAAAAACGGACCTTGACAACTAATACTGGTAATTGGAAAACTGCATTGTATTTTAATCATGTCTGGAAATTTTCTCTTCAGAAATGAATTTGTCTGCAGAAAAATTAAATCACATAAAAATAGAGATCATTCAAATCATTTTTACCAGACATTTTCAGGAAACTGGCTTTTCCAATATTCTTTATATAGAGGAACTTCCACTATTTTCACAGATAGCACCGTCTTCAAACAGAGAGTGATTCATTAAGATATGTACCAGTAATTTCTAGGTTGGAATGGTCAGGAATTCTATAACATTCTTTTTTGAGAGCCAATGTTGCTTGAGGATTAGAAGCATAGGGGTTTGGATCCCAGCGTGGGCACTTACTTGCCTGTGAGCCTTCCAGGTTACTTACTCTTTCTGTCTCTGAGATCCCCATCTGTAAAATGGGGATAATAATAGCAAATACATCACAGAGTTGTGTGAAGATCCACTGAGTTAGCCCTTGGATCAGAGCCTGGCAAACAGAAAGAGCATGGTAGGTGCATGCTAGTATTGTACCTATTCTCAAGCAATGCATGAGGGGACATTTGGGAACATTTTCTAATCCAGAAGTAATCCCACTTGATGTTGGGCATTGAAAAAGCTGAAAATCATGAACCTTTTTCCTACTGGAGGCCAGGCTGGGGTAAAGCATTTTTTTTTTCTCTTCCTTCATCTCTGGGTAAGGAACTTGTTTATATAGGATAATAGGCTGGCAAAAAAAAAAAAAAAAAAAAGGTGTATGCAGTCCTTATGACACCCTCACCCTCCAAAGTTCTATAGTAACAGGTAAACAATGCTCATTCTTAAACAAAAAATGATTACTGAGTTCCCAAAGTGAAAGATTTTAAAAGGAGACAGACTCCTGTCCAGGGCACAGGGAACTGTGAATAGTACGCACACATGAGCAGTATGTACTTCCAGACAAACATATTAGAATGAATTTGATAAACAAATTGGAGAAATCAGACACATGAAGCTTAACACAATCGAAGTGGAAAGATAAAAAAAAAAATCAGAAGAAAGTATTGAAATTGGTCTTAGATAATTTTGGTATGTAAACTCCCAGCTTAAAAAAAAATCAGGAAGTGCTTTGCTCTGTCAGATTCACAAACTGCCCTTTTCAGGATCTTCTTACTGCCTGTGATGGTTAAGATTGTGTGTCAACTTGGCTGGGCCATGATTCTCAGTGCTTATATGCGACCACCCCAATGATGGGACCTGCTGTGAGTAGCCAATCAGTTGAAATGGGGTTTCCTTGGGGGTGCGGCCTGTATCCGAATGTAAGTGGACGTTCTGGCTTTTGCCTTTTCTGGATCTTGTAGCTGACTCTTGATTGTCTGACCTCCGATTCTTGGGACTTGAGCTAGCAGCTTATCTGCCAATCTTGGGATCTGTCAATCTTCATTCACAGCCTTTGAGCACGAGCCCTGCTCTCCAACCTGCTGATCTTGGGTTCACCAGCCCCTGTAACTACATGAATCAGGAGAAGCCTTATGGTCTTGCCTGCCAATCTTGGGGTTTGTTGGTCTTCACAGCTGTGAACAAGAGCCCTGATCTCTGACCTGCCGATTTTGGGTTCACTAGCCCCTGTGGCTACGTAAATCAGGAGACGCCTCTATCCCTGATCCATGGACTTGGGACTTTCCAGCCTTTACAATCGCGTCAGCTGTTTCCTTGATATAAATCTCTTTCTGTATATACTTTACTGGTTTTGCTTCTCTAGAGAACCCAGCCTAAGACACTGCCAATGGCACAAAGAGACATTTTGCTTGAAAAGCTGAATTCATCCATTTATTCATTCATTCAATCTTTCATTACCTAGTCATACCTTCATTAATCTGTCCAAAAAATTATTTACTGAGCACCTACCATATGCCATAGTCACATCAACACCTGGGGATTCAATGGGGGTCAAGTCATTCTAGCCTTGGTTTCTTCATCTATAATATGGAAGATATTCTATCTTCTTCCTCAAAGTTGGTTAAGGAGTAAGTGTGATCCCATATAGAAATACCTAGCACAATGCTTAGAATACAATTGGCACTGACTGAGTTAACACAATTTTTATACTTCATAAAAATTCTTTATGAAAGTATTATCTTGGGCTATATCTATATCACAGAAACTATACATTCATTATAGCCACCTCAGAAAACACAGTTCCTTATTTTTACTATTAACTAGGGTGCCTGTGCTTCATTGTATTTATCCTATATCTATCATATCTATAGATATAATGGATATCTAGTATGTTTTAAGTGTATGTTTTAAATTGCTTACAATAAGGACGACTCCATTTAACAGAAGGTTTTCAATAAGAGTTTATGGGTGGGGTTGGAAAGAGTATACTAAAAGTACCAGAATCACAGATATCAATGGATGGTCCAGGGATAGAAAAGTGAAGATCTTCTGGATATGCAACTTGGAACCACAGAGAGGTTATTCAATGGATAGAAAACGCTTATCTGGTGTAAGTAAAAATGAGTTGTCCATCATTCCACAAAACAGAGAAAAGAAAGCTAGAGATAGTGGGAATACTGAACAAATTAGACCCTCAATGAGATGGACTGACTGGACTGACACAGGGGCTGCAACAATGGGCTCAAGCATAACAACAATTGCCAGGGTGGTGAAGGACCAGGCAGTGTTTCGTTCTGTTGCACATAGGGTCGCTATGAGTTGGAACCGACTTGATGGCACCTAACAACAACAACAACATTAGTGCTTTATTTCTGGAATATAACAAATGATGAGTATAATGAAAACCATATTAAATTTAAAAAGTATATATTTCAATGTTTTTCTTATAACCATTCACCAGGTAGTCCACCTATTTGATACTACATAATTTTTTTTTTACTGCTACACAATTGCTGTCCTAGATAAACACAATAATACTCCCCACCTAGAACTGATATTTCAGTTAGATTTAAATGGTATTACTTTCTACTAAAAATGTATAATTTTTAAAAGAAAGCAATCATTTTTATATCATTAACCAACATTAATAACTAAAATGGAAAATTCATAGAGAATCAGCTTTAGGCAAAATATTGGCTGTTATATAAATGCTTCTTACAGATCTCCTGTAGTTATCTACTTATGTAAGCACCCATGTCTGTGTAAATGGCTAAGAATTAAAATCAAATAAAAAGTTGAGTAGCATAATACAAGAAAAAGCAAATATTTCTTTTTGATTAGTGATACTTTTGTCTCATAAACAAATTGATAGTTCATTTTAAAGCACTTCTAAAATTACAGAGCCACAAAGAAAATAAAAGAGAATAAGATAAACTGAATGTTTATATGTAATATCAGATTTCAGTAATCTTTGCAACACGTATACCACACAGCCATCTCTCATGTCTCTTCATGGAACTATGTTATTTCCCAATGTAATGATTTCCAAACCTGTACATATGATGTTTCAAAGGCCCAACCCACAGAAACTAATCTAACCTTTCCTGTATTTATCCAGTCAGCTCATAGATCTCAAGTTTCAACTCCCTAGCACAAACTTACATACATCCATGCTGATTTAACCAACCAGTTATTGTCAAGTCAACTCCAACTCATGGTGAGCCCATGTGTGTCAGACAATGACTGTGCTCCATAGGGTTTTCAGTGGCTGATTTTTTGGAACTAGATCACTAGGCCTTGCTTCCAAGGTGACTCTAGGTAGACTTGAACCTCCAGTCTTTCAATTAGCAGCCAAGAGCATTAACCATTTATACCACCCAGGAATTTCCCATGCTGATTAGAACGTGATTAAATACAGTATTCAGGACAAAGGAGAACTCTACCACTTGTGTCTCTATCAGAGATTGGAACAAAGAAGAGGGCGAGAAATCAAGAACTTGAAACAGGGGAAGCCTCATGGGAATATATGTCATAAGAATCATCGAAAGGTAAATGTCCACCTTTTACCTTTTACTCAGCAGTGATTCTCACTTTAGATCCCCAAAGAGATTCTGGAAAGGCAACTGTGACTTCAGCTTGCTGCATTTTACCACTAGTGGGGCTCACACATCCTTTTCCCTAACTATTGAATTACTTCAATTTCTCATTCTCCTGAGGTCCCCTGAGCTTTCCCCTCTCTGGGAAATATAGGAAATAACTATGACTTTTCAGCTGTTTTGGCTTTAGAAGAATAATCTTTAGATTGTCCCCTACACAAATATCTAAGAGGGACGTGATCTAGGCAGGGATGTGGTCATCGCTCTCTGGACAGTGATATTGCATATGAGATAGCGGGTCTGTTCACTGAGATGCTGGAGGAAGGTTTTATTTCCCAGGGAAAATACCAGCACATGTGGGGCAATGTGGTCCTCACATTAAGTTTTAGACGCTCTTCCTAATGATAGGTATTTGCTCTTTGGCAAGGGCAAGAGTAATAGTCTGTGGCTAATGTCTTATGAATAATTTTGGCATGTTATAACAGCCACAAAGCCTTTCTCTCTCTCTTTTTAAAATAAACATACACAGTTAGTATAAATTAAGTTAAATTTGGACATAGAACAGATCATGAGGGAACTGTCAAACTGTTGCTTTGGATGATCCTAATTGTAGTCAATAATCCTTTAAGACTGCTGAACTTTTTAAGATTTATCACTTTTAAACACTTACGTTCTTTCTAGCTGTATATCTATTTCCTGACAATAAAACAAATGTTAAGACTGTTTGAATTAAACATTCGGTATTTAAAAATTCTATGCAGAGGATACGTGTAAATAAAGGGAAGAAGATTGTGAGGTAGCAAGATATACCAGGTGATAACAGTGGACTTGCCATCTTTATCCCAGGCACTTGTTCTGCCTGTGAAGAGAAAAGCAGTCTTCTTTCCAAATAACTCATTTTGGAATTTTCCCTTAAAAAAAAATCTTTACTGAAATAGTTGTGAAGTACTTAGCAATCACACCTAGGATGAAGGCATCCAAACCACTGAACAATGGGAATCCTACATGGGCCAGGAAAACAACATCTTTGTAGCCTCTTAGAACTATTAGGTAAAGAAATCCAAATTTATTGACTGTGATTCAATCTCTAAACCAAACCAAACCCATTGCTGTCGAGTCTATTCCAACTCATAGCAACCCCATAGGACAGAGTAGAACTGCTCCATATGGTTTCCAAGGAGTGGTCAGTGGATTCAAACTGTCAATCTTTTGGTTAGCAGCCAAACACTTTACTACTGCACCACCAGGGCTCCAGTCTCTCTATTTCAAGTGAGAGTATATACATAGTTTCCATATTTAAATGCTTTCACATATAACATATTCTCCCTTTTCATGGAAAGTTTGGTTGATTGATAAGACTTACCCAATTTACGAATAAGATGCCATTTGAAATAGAACTAGACAGATGATATCTATCTGGATAATTTCAGTTGAGAAGGTTTGAACTTCAAGCAGAAGGAATAGTAGTATGCACAAAGGTACAAACTCAGGAGTACACATGAGATTGTACTGACTTATTCAGTTGGCCAGAGATTTGGATATACTCAACTGACACTGTAGGAAATACTGCACAGAGCACCAGACGGAGTCAGTGACTGGGACATTAAGCTGTGGGCCTTGCTAGTGAGCAATGTTGACTACCTTAGGCTAAGGCAAATTGGGCATTTTCCCTGTCCCCAGTTCCTCTTCTGTAAATAAGGGGATTAAATTGGACAATCTTTAAGGCTCCTGTTAGTCCAAAAATTCTATACAACACTATGCCACATCATTGACTCAAGACAAAGAACTTGTGTGAAAAAAAAAGGACAAGGTTCAAAACAATTATATGGTTTCTGATGACAGAAAAAGAAAAATCATATCAAGAGGAGTAGGTAACTTGTATTGAAAAGCTCTGTGGAGTGTACTGTCTCTTGCTCTTCTTTCTTGCCATGTAGATGATAAAACAGGAACCAAAGACAAAGCAAGGCAGTTCAAATCTACCAGGTGCTCCTTGAAAACGCTATCAGACAGTTCTACTCTGTTCTACAGGGTTGCTATGAGTTGCAATCCACTCAAGGTATATGTGGTGGCATGCTGTCCCCAAGTCTCTCTGTTCACTTCTCTCTTTTATATCTTAAAAGAGATTGGCTTAAGACACTATCTAATCTTGTAGCTCTCATCAATATAACTGCTGCTAATCCATCTTATTACATCATAGTGATAGGATTTACAACACAAAGGGAAATCATATCAGACGATAAAATGGTAGACAATCATACAATACTAGGAATCATGACCTAAGTTGACAGATGTTTTTAGGGGGCACAATTCAATCCATGACAGTAATTAAAGGGTTAAATTCTAATAATGTCAGTTTGTTTCATTCATAAATAGGCATTCATTAAGCTCTGGCAATGCACACAGCTCTTGCTTGCACACAGAGAGCTTTCAACAAAAGGAATAAAATATCACACTGTGATGTGAAAGAGGAACTGGAATGGCTCCTCAGTGCTCCAAAACTGAGTACAAATTCCCCGTCCCACCAACTCACAAGTGTTTGTTCAGGACTCTGAACCTTAGAGAAGCAGGAAGACAAAGCAATGGGGACAGGAGGTAGAGAAAGGGAAAGAGAAAGTAGAGAGTTATAGTAAAACCTTTTTTTAATATGTAAATATTCTTCCTTCCCTTCATTTAAAATATTGAACATTTCATGTATCTTGATGCAGAGTGATCATTTTAAAAATATTGGAGCAAAATGATTATATTGGCTTTATCTTTAAAAATATATAAATTATAAGAATATAATTCAAAGGAAACTTCCTAAAGGAATAAATATTAAAATGCATCCTTCTTTAAATAGTCAATAGATTAAAATTTTCAATAGCTGTTTCAATTTGCATAACTGAAAAATATTTTGGTTTCAGAGACTGTGAAAGAGGTACAGGGAGAACATTCACTCAAGCTGGGAAGAGTGCGCTACACCTCAGGCCCTTTGCTCCAGGTGTCCTTTTAGGAGCCTTCCTCCTTTTAATCAAGTTACACGTCTCAACACACTTACTGCTACCTAATCACGTAACTCTTAAAAGTCATGATTCAATCTACTGATTCCCTCCCCCCACCCCCTACAGAAAGTCATTCTGAGGTTTAGTTCTGTTACCACACTTACTGATCTTCTGGGTGAACTGTTGTGAGAACAGAGAATATACCTTTCCCACTTTTGATCCGGCTCTCCTCTCCTGCTGCTACATAAGAACGGCATCTTCCTAATTCACAAATCTATTCTGAATGTTAATTAAATATTTACAAGGCACTTTAAAATTCTTCCTGAATGCAAACATGAAAATGGCAACCTATGTTCATTTGACTAAGCAGAAATTATTGCTCTCCCAAATTAAGTGCTGTTGAGTTTAATTCAAATCAAGTCAATGACTTAGAAAAAGAAGAAAAAAAAATTGGACACCTACTATGTTCAAGGCCCTGTGCCATAGATGCAAATACAAGCAAACTTTCCAGGACTAGAAAATCTATCATAAATTATATTTCACATCATTTAATTCACACCATTTTGCTTTGGAATGAGGAAAGATAAATTAGATGCAAAACACCTTTTTAACATTAAGCTTTTAAATTACATAAAATATTGTACCTAGTTACATAAAAATCTAGTATTTTCGAGATACTAACATTTTTTCACATTTTATTCATCAGGTTTTTGAAAGGATTTTAGCATGAAATTTCCATTTATTGTATCCAAAAATAAAAATAAAATCAAAGTCCTTTTGCAACTCCCCAAACACAGGGAATAATGATCATACACTAAAAAATGTAAAATGCAATTTATGCTGTGCCCCATTTACTACAAAATCATTACGAACAATGCATTTTGTACAGTATATTGCTCCAGGGAAACTGGATCAGCATCAGGAATGAATAAAGAACACCGCATTTGAAATCAGCTAATTCTGCTTCAGCGCTTTAAAAAACTATTTGTTATGATATTACTTCCTCTCAAGCCCATAATGTGATATTTTCCTCAATAAAACTAAACAGTTGCTGTAATTTCAGCTTCCCTCATTTTCCACTTTTTAAACACTAAATATTTAAACAATGCAGACCTGGAAGTCTCAAGCCAGTCATCTGATCCACCTGTCTCCTTGTCTAAGGTATAGAAACTATTCAGGCAGAAGCCTGTGATGTCACATAAACATCAGGGCAATGGTCGAGATTCTTACCTGCCCGCAAGCCAGGCCCATCCCTCTTTCTCCCATGCCATGTGGACAGGATAAATTCAATTCCAGGGCATCTGCTCCAGAATCCTTTAAGATATGGAGATAAAAATGAAAGAAAAGGCAAAGCTTTATTTGTATTCTGGCACACTTTCACCATTGATAATTCAACAAAGGTCATGTTTGTCGAACTTTATTCTGCTTTGTGCCTCATGGTTATCTTGAGAGATACATTCTGATTCTCTCAATTGAAGGTATGTATAACATCAACAACAGTCTCTAATATTTATTGAGTGTTTAAAAGGTGCCACAGACTGCTCGAAGTGCTTTACATTTATTATCTCTAATTCTCACAATCCTTATACAATTATTTATGCCAATTTTACAGATAAGGAAACCGAAGCATGGGGAGGTTAAATGACAAGCCTGATTATTAAGTGACAGAGTAGAGATTTTACTCAGATCTGTTTGACACTACATTTATTCTGCCCTAGACAGCTTCTATATTTTACAGAAACAACTCTTAGTAATTTTGGATAATTGGTGCTGGAAGTAGGCGTGCAAAGAAAAATGAAGTAGGCTAGCTGGAATGAATAAGAGTGAAATTTAAAATGTTTTTAGCTGAAAATCAATTTTATTATATTCAAAAAGATACCACGCTAAGAGACATGAAGAACAGATAGTTTTTGCCTTATTTTAATCATTAAATAAGGATTCTTATTATTTCACTTGCTAATCTGTTTGTATACAAATGGTCCTCAAAGAAAAGAACAAAGTAATTCATTCAAAGTATTCTGAGAATCCTTGGAGAATCTTAGACTCCTTGGGGAACCCTTTATGAAAAGCTTTAAGAATAAGCAAAACACTTTTTAAAGTTTAATATAGTAATTTGAGGGAAGGGGTGTAAACTAAACAATTCAAATTTATATTCCTTTACCCAATTCTAAAAGTTCTCCAATGCTATTGATAAAGGGTTAACCTAGCCATAGCAGGTCATAACCAGAAAAGGCTATCTTGTCCGTCAGAATTGGAAAAGCTTGAAACAATAGAAAACTATACAAAGAAGTGGGACGAAGTACTCTAACCGGTTCAATGGACAGTGGATGTGTGTACCAAAATAACAATTTATGCCAGGAATCAAGTTAAAGATCTACCCCATATCATATATAGCCCACATAACAAATAAAAAACAACCATCCTATGCCATATCCAGGATCCCTAAGTCAAGAGACCGTATTGTTAGAAAAGAAAAACAAGAAAAGGTCACCCAATCATGATCTTAGTTCTTTGTCTTTGTTTTAACCAATCATAGACTGTAAGTAATTTACTCACAATGAATCAGCACCTGTCAAAATTGTATGAAAAGCACTTATAGATTGGACTTCTTTGGATTTTGGTCTGGTTTATAGCCTGAGTGCTTGCAAAAAATTTCTCATTTTGTTTTCTGGTATGTCACAATAAATAATCTCTTCGTTGCAGAAGGCTTTGGTAAAAGTTTCTCTACAGAACTATGCTTTTTTAAACTAAGGCCAACTAAGAGCTTGAATCAGTTTCCATATGCCTATTTACATTACTGGGGCCTTGGTGGTACATTGGTTAGGCGTTTGGTTGCTAACCAGAAGGTCAGCAGTTCAAATCCACCAACTGCTCCTTGAAAACCCTATGGCTTACTTCTACTCTGTCCTATAGGTCACTATGAGCCAGAATCAACTCCATACAACAGGCTTGGTTTTTTATTCACATTATAAAGGAGCCCTGGTATGGCAGTGGTTAAGAGCTCAGGCTGCTAACCAAAAGATCAGCAGTTCAAATCCACCAGCCGCTCCTTGGAAGCCCTATGGGGCAGTTCTACTCTGTCCTATAGGGTCGGTACAACAGCAACAGGTTTGGTTTACCTTATAAAAGGCTTTTTTTTTTTTTTTTTTAAGTTCACGTTTTTCCTAAGCATACCAGCCCTTTCTTTAGGCCAACAGCTATTTCTTCAAGGTTTCTCCTTTCTTCTTAACTGTTTAAGATTGTAGCTTATTTTTTCCTGCCTAATGAATTCCAAGTAGCACTTCAACAAACTTAAGATCTCAAATTAGCTATTTCTCAGGTGACTTTTTTACCCATCCTTATTCATTAGTGAGTCAACGTTTTTTTTCTTCTGCACATTTGTGAAAGTTCATTTGATCATTCAGCCTGTTTTCTAACATCATCTCATTATGGCTTTTGCTTCCCTAATTCAATTTTAAAATGCTTCATGTTATTCAAAAATTACCATATATCATCCTACTTTTCTCCTGTTGCTTTAGTAGTGAGCATGGGCAAAGCACAGCCTGCTGAATCTGAGTTCCAATCCTAGGTTTGCTAAGGAATTTGAGATGCGTTGGGGAAGTCAGGTAACTGTCTTTGTCTCCTTGTCCTCATGTATAAATTATACATAATGTAATCTGTCTCAGAACCAGGTTAGGTGATAATAACCAGCTTAATTATAAGATTGTAAACTGCAATGATACATATTATTTCTTATTTACTTCAAGTATTTCCTTATTTAGTTGAAATGCAGCAATCAATAGCAAATCAACATTTTGAATTAGATAAGCTTTAGGTGGTACTTGTTTATAAATTTACCTTACAAATAAAAAAAAAAAAACAACCTGTTGCTGTCGAGTCAATTGCGACTCATAGCAACCCTATAGGACATAGTAGAACTGCATCACAGGATTTCCAAGGCTGTAAATCTTTAGGGAAGCAGACTCCCGTGCAGCAGCTGGCTGGTGGATTCGAACCACCAACCATTTGATTTGCAGCCTAACCACTGTGGGCCACATTACAAATAGATGCAAACTATAAATTAGTTACTTTAATAGATAATAATAACTAATACATATCGAGCACATACAATATGTCAGGCACTTTAATGGGCCCTGTACACATTTTATCTTCTTTAATCCTCACAATTCTATGAAGTAAGAAATAGTATTATTCCTAGTCTACAAATGATAAAACTGAGGCACAAGGGGTTAAAGTGACTTGCCCAAGGTTCCACAAGTTGTAAATGAGAGTAGGGTCTCAAACCCAAGTATTTTGAGTCCAAAAACTGAGTTCCTGCCCAATATTATAATTTATTAGAAACTACTTATTCCAGGGCTGGAGTTGGTATAGTGTATTCAGAAAGACATAACAACTTGGCAACCTTAAAACTTCTAAACTTGAAGTAAAAATTAAAATATTTTAAAACCACCTCTCCAATATAAGTTTTTTCAGTAACTGATTATTAAAAGTTTCCCAAAATTATACATATATATAAACACCTGCCCACCAAACACACCTGGAAAAGCCTTTGAAATGAGCATCTAAGTCTCAAAAGCTGAGATAATCCTGCTCAGGTTGTGTCCAAGAGATTGGGAGCATTCATTTGGCCTCTGCTTGAATACTTGAATATTCCTATCTCAGGATGCACATCACCTTAAAAGCCAGTTAAAGACCCTTCAAACCAGGAACTGAACCCACTTCCAGAGATCACTTTTCAGCCAAACAATAGACAGGCCTATAAAGTGAACAATAACACCCGTGAGGAACATTCTCCACATGAGAACAAAAGGACAGCATTTGCCCAAAAACTAAGTTCTGAAAGCAGGAAAGGGCAGGAAAGATGAGCAAATGGAAACAGGAACCCAGGGAGGAAAGGGGTAGAGTGCTGTCACATTGAGGGGACTGCAACTAATGTCATGAAACAAAATGTGTAGAAATTGTTGAATGGGAAACTAATTAGCTTTGTAAAATTTTTACCCAAACCACAATAAAATGTTCAAAAAAAAAAAAAAAAAAAAGGCAGTTAATTTAATTTCCAAGCAACTATAACCATTCAAAAAGCTTTAATTGCTGAATTAGCATGAAATGTTAAATTAACTGAAACTGGGCATGCATTCTGATTCTTGTTAGTCACAAGTTTTTTACTTTAGTCACTTAGCCCAGAATTTATTCTGTCTCACCTAAATGATTGTGAAATAAAGTAACACGGTTAAGGCAATGACATAGGAAACATTGCTGTTTCTAATTTTGTATGTTATCTAGTTATCATTCATTTACCCATATGATGTAGCATGTACGTGTTAATAGCATCAACTCTGGAGCCAAATTTCATGGGTTTGAATCATACCTTTAACATACTGGCTGTGTGAACTTGGGCACCTTATTTAACTACTTTTTGTCTGTTATCTCATGTCTAAAAAATGGAAAACAATGGTACTAACTCATAGGTTTGTTGTGAAGTCTAAATAAATTTCATATAAGTAAATGACTCAAAACTGTGACTGAAACATAGCAAATACTACATAAGAAATTTCTGCCAGTCTATCTACCTACCTATCTATCTATCTAATCTATCATCTCTTCCAATTAGTCCTCTGCCTTAATCTGAAAAGAATTTATGGTAACTCTCTTTGCATTACATTACCTAAACTTCTAGGGGGAAAAGAAAAGAGGGAAAAAAAAAAAAAACAAACAAAGAAAATAAAACTAGTGTATACCCCTCTAGGTAGTAGACAAGAACTATCTTAGGTGAAAGGAAGGACAACACACACTACAGGGGAAGTCAGCACAACTGGGCTTAACTAAAGCTAAGAAGTTTCCTGAATACAATCAAACACTTTGAGGGACAGAGTAGCAGGGGTGAGGGTCTGGGGAACACGGTTTCAGGGGACATCTAGGTCAATTTGCATAACAAAATGTATTCAGAAAATGTTCTACATCCCACTTTGGTGAGTGGCATCTGGGGTCTTAAAACCTAGTGAGCAGCCATCTAAGATGCATCAATTGGTCCCAACACACCTGGAGTAAAGGAGCATGAAGAATACCAAAGACACAAGGAAAGTATTAGCCCAAGAGACAGAAAGGGCCACATAAGCCAAAGACTTCATCAGTCTGAGACCAGAAGACCTAGATGGTGCCTGGCTACCACCAATGTTCGCCTTGAGAGAGAACACAACAGAGAGTCCCTGACGGAGCAGGAGAAAAGTAGGGTGCAGAACTCAAATTCTAGTAAAAAGACTAGATTTAATGGTTTGATTGAGACTGGAGGGACCCCAAAAGACAAAGCCCCCAGACTTTCTGTTAGCCCAATCCTAAACTCTTTCCTGAGGCCAACTCTTCAGACAAAGATTAGACTGGACTATGGGACATAAAATGATACTTGTGAAGAGTGTGCTTCTTAGCTCAAGCAGACACGTAAGATTAAATGGGCAGCTCCTGTCCAGAGGTGAGATGAGATGGCAGAGAGGGTCAGGAGCTGGTTGAAAGGACATGGGAAATCCAGGGTGGAAAGGAGGAGTGTGCTGTCACAGTGTAGGGAGAGCAAATAGGGCAACATAACAATATACATATAAATTTTTGTGCGAGAGACTAACTTGAATTGTAAACTTTCACTTAAAGCACAATAAAAAAAATAAAATAAAACTATTCTGAGTAATTCTTGGAGCACTGGTAATGGTGTAGTTTCTAAAACTCTCTGAATCACTTTATAAAAACTCTCAGAGAAACTAGGGTAGCAACACCTAAAGCATAATTAAAAAAAAAAAAAAAGAAGTAAGGTAGCAAAACTGTCACCCCATGTACAATATGTATGACAAAACTAGGTGACAAAGTTCTTCCTCTTTCTCTTCTCTTTTCCCTACCTCTTCCCTCCTTTCCCTTCTCTTCCTGGTCAATGCACTCCTAATGTCACTGGGCAGGGCAGGGCAGGGTAGGTGTCATGGATTGAATTGTGTCCCCCCAAAATGTCAGGCAACACTGCTAGGTCATGATTCTCAGTGTTGTGTGATAGTCCACCATTTTGTCATCTGATGTGATTTCCCTGTGTTGTAAATCCAATCTCTATAATGTTGATGAGATAGGATTAGTGGCAGTCAGGTAAACTCAATACACAAGATTAATCTACACTTTAAGCCAATCTCTTTTGAGAGATAAAAGAGAGAAGTGAGAAGAAAGACAAGGGGACCTCATATCACCAAGAAAGCAGCACCGGGAGCGGAGCGCGTCCTTTGGACCTGGGGTCCCTGTGTGGAGAAGCTCCTAGTCCAGGGGAAGATTGATGACAAGGACCTTCCTCCAGAGCTGACAGAGAAAGAAAGCCTTCCCCTGGAGCTGACAGCCTGAATTTGGACTTGTAGCCTACTAGACTCTGAAAGAATAAATTTCTCTTTGTTAAAGCCCTCCACGTGCAGTATTTCTGATATAGCAGCATTAGATAAGTAAGATAGTAGGTGACTGTGAGGATTTGAGGGGGGACTATGGCACCCAGGTGTAGGGTGTCAGAGCCCAAAGAGAGTGAGGAGGATGTTCATGTGGAGCGGTCAGTTGACATGGTGTATCAGAGCCCAAGTAGGGTGGAAGGCTGCATTGGTTGGTGGGAATTGGCATAGGATATTAGAGCCCAAGAAGGTAAAGAGGGGCATTCCTGTGGCAAGGCATGAAAGTGATAAAGCCATTTTAATTCTCCTGGAATCTAGCTTTCTGAGTTTATGGAACTGGGGTGACCGTGACGGTTAAAGTTATGTGTCAACTTGGCTAGGCTATGATTCTCAGTAGTTTGGCAGATATGTAATCATCCTCTACTTTGTGATCTGATGTGAGCAGCCAGTCAGTTGAAAGGGGAGAATCCTTGGGTGTCGCCTGCATCCATTGTATATGGATGTTCTGGCAAAGCTTGTTCCCTCTCAATCCTGCATTCACCTTGTCATCCTCTGACCTCATGTTCATGAGTCAGCAGCCTGCTGCAGATTTTGGGTTCATCAGCCTCTGCTACCACATAAGTCAGAAAAAGCCTCCAGCTTACCATCTGACCCGCAGATTTTGGATTTGCCAGCCTCCACAATTCTGCAGGTCATTTCCTTGAAACAAATCTCTCTCTCTCTCTCTCTCTCTCTATATATATATATATGTATATATCTTGCTCCTCTAGAGAACTCAGCTTAAGACACCCACCCAGGCCATCTGCCCTTTGGTGTGCTTTTGAAACTTAAGCCTTTAAGTAACTGTTTTCCTAAAGTCATCTTCAAGTCAAATAACAGTGTGTTGTTGTTGTTGGTAGGTGCTGTCCAATCGGTTCCAACTCATGGCGACCCTATGTACGACAGAATGAAACACTGCCCGGTCATGCGCCATCCTCACAATCATTGTTATGCTTCAGCCCATTGTTGCAGCCACTGTGTCAATCCATCTCATTAAGGGTCTTCCTCTTTTTCACTGACATTCTACTTCACCAAGCATGATGTCCTTCTCCAGGGACTGGTCCCTCCTGATAACATGTCCAAAGTATGTGAGACAGAGACTCACCATCCTTGCTTCTAATGAGCATTCTGGCTATACTTCTTCCAAGACAGATGTGTTCATTCTACTGGTAGTCCATGGTATAGTCAATATTTTTCACCAAAGTCATAATTCAAAGGCATCACTATTTCGATCTTCCTCATTCATTGTCCAGCTTTCATATACATATGAGGTGATTAAAAACATCATGGCTTGGGCCTGGTGCACTTTAGTCCTTAATATGACATCTTTGCTTTTTAATACTTTAAAAAGGTCTTTTGCAGCAGATTGCCCAATGCAATGTGTCTTTTGATTTCTTAACTGCTACTTCCGTGGGCGTTGACTGTAGATTCAAGTGAAATGAAATCCTTAAAAACTTCAATCTTTTCTCTGATTATCATGGTGTTGCTTATTGGTCCAGTTGTGAGGATTTTTATTTTCTTTATGTTGCGGTGTAATTCATACTGTACGCTGTAGCCTTTAATCCTCATGAGTAAGTACTTCAAGTTCTCTTCACTTTCAGACAGCAAGGTTGTGTCATCTGCATATGGCAGATTGTTAATGAGTCTTCCTCCAATCCTGATGCCACGTTCTTCTTGATATAGTCCAGCTTCTCAGATTATTTGCTCAGCATACAGACTGAATAAGTATAGTGAAAGGATGCAACACCGATCACACCTTTCCTGATTTTAAACCATGCAGTATTCCCTTGTTCTGTTTGAATGACTGCCTCTTGGTCTAAGTACAGATTCCTCATGAGCACAATTAAGTGTTCTGGAATCCCCATTCTTTGCAATTTTATCCATAATTTTTTTTATGATCCACATAGTAGAATGCCTTTGCATAGTCAAAGAAATACAGGTAAACAGCTTTCTGGTATTCTCTGCTTTCAGCCAAGATCCATCTGACATCAGCAATGATATCCCTTGTTCCATGTCTTCTGAACCTGGATGGTTTCATTCTGATGACTCTATTTCCAGGAAAAAATAAAGCTTACCCCAGAATATGCATATTCTTGATAAAGAAAGATATAATAAACATACATTAACTTTCACAACTATTTAGTTGAACTTACTATATTTTAAGAATACATCTAGGTTCATTTTTTTTTTTTTAATCACCCACATGGTCTTTAAAAAGCTTACTCAAATTAATAAAATCACATGGCACCCTCTGGTGAAAGAAGCAAAGAAAAAAATAACAACCACTCCTTGTACACATTTTCACTCTGACAAAGAGATTTTCAGTCTTTATTAATTCATGTTCTCGAACAACTGGATTTGTTCTGCTGTTATACATGTGTCATTTCTGTTTTCAGGTATAATAATAAAAAGCCAGTAGCAAGTTTCTTCAACTCTCTATTATATAACTCAAGAATTAATCGGCTATCAGGATTAATGAATCTAAAGTTTATACATCATCATATCAAGTCATTTGCTGAACTTAAAAATACTGGCATGCTAGAGTTGCTGGTGTGATCTCTCTAATTTCTCACATCCCATTATTAGCATCCCCCAAAGAAATGTACATTTTAAGTGAAATACTAACTTTGCCTTGAATACTTTTGTTTTTGTTCATTTTTAGGTAGGCCATTCCATTGTAAACGGTCCCTGGGTGGCACAAATGGTCTGTGCTCAACTATTAACCTAAAGCTTTGCAGTTCAAACCCACCAGCGGTGCCACAGAAGAAAGGCATGGGGCTCTACTTCCGTAAAGATTACAGCCAAGAAAACCCTGTGGAACAGTTCTACTCTGTAACCACACTGGGTTGCCATGAGTCAGAATTGGCAACAGGTTTCTTTTTTTTTTTTTTTCCATTGCAAAGAAATCTGTTTTGAAGTGCATGTTCATAAAAATAAAACCAAATACCGACTCTACAAAGCTTTCTTGGGTGCTTACCACAGTGAGCTGTAATAAAATCACACTGCCTAATACTGCCCTCCAGGGGACATGAAGGTCTCAGGTATTTCCTTCACGTGATGATCCTAGGCTGGTCCAGTTTTAAGATTATAGAGAAGACTTTTTTTTAATTGATACCATCTATACATTGACCTTCTTTATATATGGGTTGATCTCCTGTGGAGAGAATTCATAGACTGTTTTGACTGAATGGAAGACACACTTTGTCCTTTTTATTCTGCCTTTTAAAAAATTTTTTTGCTAGAGTACCAAAACACCAAACCCATTGCTTTCGAGTCAATTCTGACTCATAGTGACCCGAGAGGAAAAGAGCAGAACTGCCCCATAGGGTTTCCAAGGCTGTAAATCATTACAGAAGCAGACTGCCACATCTTTCTCCCACGAAGCAGCTGGTGAGTTCCAAGTGCTGACCTTTCGCTTAGCAGCTAAGGGCTTTAACCACATGTGTTATTAAATAAAACTGCAATTAAAGAAATATATATGGACTGTGAAAGATGTCTTTTAGTTGACTAGTATTTTATAATTAGAGGCTTTTGACTTTTTAAAAGTAAAGCACTTGTTTAAAAATTAATGCCCATTACTGAAGAAAATAATTTTTAAAAGTATTTTATTCTTACGAAAAAGCAGGGAAGCGAGCAGCGTGATAAGTCATTCATCATAGTCAGCTTAAAATTGGCAAAGCTCATGCCAAGCACGGACTCTGTGGAAGATTTCATGGTCAATTAGGTAAATACACGTATAAAATGCACCCAGCACCAAAGATCACAAAGCCAATTACTGAGCATGTTTAATTTCACTCCCCAAACCCAGAAGTAATTTTTTCCCTCACAGTTATAAGATAACCAAATACAATGTACAATAAACATTTTTGAACATTATGGAAAGCTTTATAGTATGTTATAATGTAGAGTCAATTAGTCTGTAAGTATTGCCAGATTTAGGCTTCTGTATTTCTGAGATGGTTTTAAGAAACCCCAGCTAAAGCGGTCTAGAGCATTTGGCTTAACAACATGACGGACATAAGTGTACAATTTTAAGTATGTATTTTTCTATTTGAAATACAAATTTGAGACACATGATTAGTTGTTTGCATTTGTGCAAGATTCAATTTAAATTATAGAAAACCTGATGACTAGTGTTCCATTCAGAAGCATTCTGTCCTGACATTCTATGCATGTCTGTATTCAAACTAGAATAGTATTAAATGAACCTTTTATATTTTAAATATTCAAGAGTTTTATATTCAAAATTTCTTTCCTTACTGTCAAACTAGTTTGCCTTAAGGCAAGGTAAGATCAAGTTAGACTCTCAAAGGTAGAATTAAATTTTATCATGGCATCCATCATAATATACAGTTTGCTTAATATGCAAATAAAGAGTATATGGATTCAGAGAATAAAGGATTTTTAGGTAGTATGTGAAATCCAAGGGACCACTTTCATAGAATAGATTCCTTTTAAATTTACATTTCCATCATTTTAATGAAAACACAGGGTAAACAAATTATAATAGAAATGTTTTAAGTTACCATTTTTCAATTCAATTTTACTTCTACTGCATGATTTTTCATGGCAGCTCTTTATTTAAAACTAATAAAAATAGGAGAGAGGAAATAAAATAAATATGGACTAAAGAAACCATTACCTCAGCCATTTTGGAGAGCTCCAGCCAGTCATTTTTGTTGTAACTGCACATGATGCTAGCAATTACAATCTTTAGAAAGGAAACAAAAAAGAAAGGAAGTCAGGTCAAGGTATTATGCTACTGTAAAAAAAAGATATATTGATATTTACATACATAAAAGGTAAACGCTATTATAAAATTTAGAGTTCAATCTGTTGAAAGATACATCATTAGAAAAGAGCAAGATATTATAGTGAAGCAGAGGAAGAGGTCTGCGCTTTGGACTTGTGTTAGAGATTTTCTCATTTACTACCTTTGATTACTAAGCATATTATTTAACTTTTTTGGTCCTCTGTTTTCTCCTTTCTGGGGCCCTGGTGGCACAGTGCTTAAGAGCTCAGGTGGCTAACCAAAAGGTTGGCAGTTCAAATCCACCAGCTGCTCACTGGAAACCCTTTGGGGCAGTTCTACTCTGTCCTATAAGGTCGCTATGAGTTGGAATCGACTCAACGGCAACAGGTTTTTGGGTTTTTTTTCTCCTTTTTAAAATGGAGATAATAATACTGACTTCATCATCCTCAGACAGCTGTACTGGGAATTACAAGCATTTGTGTATGTACAGAGGGTTATCTAAATTATATGCCATAGAAATGTTTATAATTGCTGGTATAACCAAAAAGTTTCAAACTATGGAAGACAAATAAATCAGTGTCTCATTCAGTCATAACTTCTTACAGTATGGATAATAATACCTTACACTTTAATAGTACATTATAGTTTTAAATTTTATTTAATACTGATTATTTAACTATCATTTTATAGTAACCTGACACTGGCAGCTCTATAGAGTAGTAATAACTAGTACCTGCTCTGAAGCCCCAGAATACCCAAGTTAGCCTTGATTTTACCATTTACTGTGTAACCCTGGGCCAGGTACTTAGTTTCATCACTGATACAAAATGGATAAAACTAATACCTACTGAGAAAAGTAATAATAGATTCCTAAGACTTAAATGAAGTCCCTCTGTGGTGCAAACGGTTAAGCGCTCATCTACTAGCTGATAGGCTGGCAGTTTGAACCCACCCAAAGGTGCTTCAGAAGACAGGCCTGGTGATCTGTTTCTGAAAGGTCACAACCTTGAAAACAATATGCAGCAGTTCTACTCTGCACACATGGGGTTGTATGTGTTGGAATCAATTCAATGACAGCTAACAACAAGACACGCAGCTTTTACCATTTGCTTGTGCTGTTTTAAGTTATTTTATTAACTTATTTAATCATTCCAACATTATTCTCCCCACTTTATAGATGAGGACACTGAGGGACTGAGATGTTAATGTCATAACTTTTTAATTTTGAGACTCTATAACACTAAGTTTCCTGCCGAAGGGAAATGTTTGAAGACGTATTTTAAATGATAATTTTTGTAAGTTAATCACGATTATCTTGGAAAAAAAGTTAAGAGTTTGCTGTTTGAAGACTAAAATAAAAGTGTTCTTGGTTAAAAAGAAAAGAAAATGATGGCACATGGATAATTCTTCAAAAGGTCCAAATGCCTAAGGCAAAACAGTCTTACTAAGCAGCTTACTAGGCTTTTGTCTGACTTAAAGGTGACTTTAGGAAACCAGTTTCTTCAGGGCTTAAGACTCAAGGTTCAAAAGGGCACCTAAGGGCAATTGGCCTAGGTGGGTTGCCCCAACTCCGTGGACTCTAGAAATCTGGTTTCCAGGAGAATTAAAGCAGTGTGTAGATGACACAACCTTGCTTGCTGAAAGTGAAGTGGACTTGAAGCACTTATTGATGAAGATCAAAGACTGTAGCCTTCAGAATGGATTACAGTTTAACATAAAGAAAATATAAATCCTCACAACTGGACCAATAAGAAACATCATGATAAACAGAGAAAATATTGAAGTTGTCAAGGATTTCATTTTACTTGGATCTACGATCAATGCCCACGGAAGCAGCAACCAAAAAATTAAATGATGTATTGCTTTGGGCAAATCTGCTGCAAAACACCTCTTTTAAGTGTTAAAAAGCAAAGATGTTACCTTGAGGATTAATGTGCGCCTTACCCAAGTCATGGTATTTGTATTGCCTCATATGCATGCGAAAGCTGGGTAATGATTAAGGAAGACCAAATAAGAATTGATGCCATGTTCTTCTTCATATAGTCCAGCTTCTCAGATTATTTGCTTAGCATACAGATTGAACAAGGATAGTTAAAGAATACAACCCTGCCACACAACTTTTACCATTCTAAACCACATGTATCTCTTGTTCTGTTCCAATGACAGCCTCTTGATCTATGTATAGGTTCCTCATGAGCATAATCAAGTGTTCTGGAATTCCCATTCTTTGCAATGTTATCCATAATTTGTTATAATCCACATAGTCGAATGCCTTTGCATAGTCAATGAAATACAGGTAAACATCTTTCTGATATTCTCTGCTTTCAGCCAAGATCCATCTGACAGCAGCGGTGATATCCCTCCTTCCACATCCTCTTCTGAATAAGGCTTGGATTTCTGGCAGTTCTCTGTCAATGTACTACTGCAGCCATTTTTTAATTATCTTCAGCAAAATTTTGCTTGCTTGTAATATTAATGATATTGTTCAAAATTTCTGCACTCTGTTGGATAACTTTTCTCTGGAATAGGTACATGTATGGATCTCTTCTAGTCAGCTGGCCAGGTAGCTGTCTTCCAAATTTCTTGGGATAGACAAGTGAGTGCTTCCAGAATTGCGTGAGAATAATAAAAAAATACCATTTAAAGACTATGACACTGCGGCACAAAGAGTTTGTTCTATGCCTAAAGTCACAGAACCTAGTAGTAGGATCCACTAAAAGTCACAACATTGTCACCACACACAGCTTTTGAAGTATGTCCAGAAAAAAACAAAGATATATTGTGAAAGTCAGATGAATACTAAAAACAGTGATTGATAATAATTCCAGTTATATTCTTAAGATAAAACAAGTTGTCATGCTGAGTGATAAAATATTTTAAGGCTAACATCAAACAAACAAAGATTTACTATTGTAACCTCAGGTTTATAACTAATTATCATTAGTTATTTCTGCATCTGAAAAAAAGAGGTAAAATGGGCTATGCATATCATCTTTCAAAGGATAATAATAAAATTTTGTTTTAAAGTTTTACATCCATCGAATAATATATATTCACAAGGTCGTTCTTTGTGCTTATTGATATACTTTGTGAGTTTACCTTGCTCTAAGTAGCTTCTATTTCTAGGACAATGAAGGACAAAGTCCTCAGGGGAATAAAAATGAATATAATACATAGTGGTCTTGAAGGTTTGAAGAAAAGAGAGAGCACAGCCACTGAGGCCTGTCACTTAGGCCCCCTTTCTTGTCTCTCACCTTCTTTGCTCTGACTCCAGCTCCACTGCCCAGACTTTTAATCAATATTGTTAAACATCTACTATGTTCCAGATATTATTCTAGACCCACTCCAGGGCACTTTATAGGCTAGGCCTCTAAACATGCTGGACCCAGGACTGGATATACACATGCCGCTATAGCAATTGAATGGCGTGGCATGCTTAGAAAATACCATGCAGAAAAGTTTGTATGGTGTGATCATATTAGGGAGAGTACTGAAAACCAGGGAGAGAAGCAAGTCTTTAATGTCTGGTTATTTCTTTTTTTTTTTCCTCTCCTGATAGACTAATAGCACCAGAGACTATCCTGCATCAATCACCATTTTATACACAATAACTAGCAGAGTGCTTGGCACATGGTAGAAACTGAATAAAGAAATGAATGCAGGAATAAATGGATGGAGTTACCTAAGGATTGGGAGTGGGGGAGGGGAGGGAGTGTTCATTAACTCACTGTTTTATGATTAAGCAGAAATGAATATCATGGATTAGAAAAGGGAAAAATAAGCTATTAGTGAAGACTGCTACCAAATAATTATTATTTGGAGTGAAGAGTGATCTCCTCTTTAGAGTAGAGAATGAAGATTAATACTTTACTAAGATGTTGATCTTGGTGATGGAAAAGAGGGGTCAGTTGTTAGGATGTCAGGACTGGCCAACAAGTGAACACAATTAAGAGGAAGGAATCAAGAAATCTGAGAGTCTGAATCCGAGTGACTGAGAACATTTCAGAACATTAGTCAGATAAAGGTAGAATCATGATCACAAATAAAAAAATTGGGAGAAACAGATTCTGTTAAAAGGGAGTCGGTATCGGTCAAATTATGTAATGGTGGGGAAAAGGATCAACAGATTGGAGGTACAAAGATTAGCAAGAAGGAAAGAAGCGTCTTCCTTATAGTGAAGACCAAAGAGAGGGAACTAAAAATACACGATGAATTAAAAAAAAACCCAAATGCAGTATAGTTGATTCAGACTCACGGTAACCCCATGTGTGTCAGAGTAGAACTGTGCTCTAGTTCTTGGCTGTAATCTTTACAGTAGATCACCTGGACTTTCTTAGCACTTCAGGGTGAGTTCAAATAACCTATCTTTAGGTTAGTGTTGTTGTTAGGTGCCATCTAGTTGGTTCCAAATCATAGTGACCCTATGTACAACAGAATGAAGCATTGCCCAGTCCTGCACCATCCTTACAATCATTGCTATGTTTGATCCCATTGTTGCAGCCACTGTGTCAATCCATCTCTTTGAGGGTCTTTCTCTTTTTTTCTGACCCACTGCTTTACCAACATGATGTCCTTGTCCAGGGACTGGTCCCTCCTGATAACGTGTCCAAAGTACGTTGAGACAAAGTCTCATCATCCTTGCTTCTAAGTAGCATTCTGGCTGTACTACTTCCAAGACAGATTTGTTCACTCTGCTGGCAGTCCATGGTATATTCAGTATTCTTTGCCAACACTATAATTCAAAGGCATCAGTTCTTCTTCTGTCTTCCTTATTCATTGTCCAGCTTTCACATGCATATGAGGCAATTGAAAATACCATGGCTTGGGTCAGGCGTACCTTAGTCCTCAAGGTGACATCTTTACTTTTTAACATTTTAAAGAGGTCTTTTGCAGCAGATTTGCCCGATGCATTACTTTGTTTGATTTCTTGACTGTTGCTTCCATGTCATTTGATAGTGGATCCAAGTAAAATCATTTTTTTTCTCCATTTATCATGATATTGATTGTTGGTTCAGTTGTGAGGATTTGTGGGGTTTTTTTTTTTTGTTTTTGTTTTTTATTCTTGCAATAGTCTCTAAATTCAAGTGGGATATGCTCGAAGTCATACTTTGGTTCTCGTGGACTTGTTTTAATTTTCTTCAGCTTCAACTTAAACATGCATATGAGCAACTGATGGCCCTCGCCATGTTCTTACTGATGATATTGAGCTTCTCCATCTTCTCTTTCCACAGATGTAGCTGATTTGATTCCTGTGACTTCCATTCGGTGAGGCCTATCTGTATCGTTGCCATTTATGTTGTTGAAAAAGGTATTTGCAATGAATAAGTCATTGGTCTTGCAAAATCCTATCAGGCTATCTCCTGCATCATTTCTATCACCAAGGCCATATTTTCAACTACCCATCCTTCTTCTTTGTTTCCACCTTTCGTATGTCAATCACCAGTAATTATTAATGCATCTTGATTGCACATTTGATCGATTTCAGACTGCAGAAGTTGGTAAAAACCTTCAGTTTCTTCATCTTTTGCATTAGTGATTGGTGCATAAATTTGAACAACAGTCATATTAACTGGTCTTCCTGACAGCATTTTACTTCAGGATAGATCTTGAAATGTTCTTTTTGACAATGAATGCAACATGATTCCTCTTTAATTTGTCACTCCTAGCATAGTAGACCTTATGATTATCTGATTCAAAATGTCCAACACCAGTCCATTTCAGCTCACTACTGCCTCGGATATCAATCTTCAAGTGTTCCACTTCATTTTTGACAACTTCCAATTTTCCTTGATTCATACTTTGTAAATTTCACATTCCAGTTACTAATGGATGTTTGCAGCTGTTTTTTCTCATTTTGAGTTATGCCACATCAACAAACGAAGGTCTTGAAAGCTTGACTCCATCCACATCATTAAGGTCCTCTCTACTCTGAGGAGACAGCTCTTCCCCAGTTGTATTTTGAGTGCCTTCCAACCTAAGGGGCTCATCTTTGGGCACGGTATCAATGTTCCACTGCTGTCCATAAGGTTTTCACTGGTCAATTTTTTTAGAAGTAGATTGCCAGGTCCTTCTTCCTATTTAGGTTAGTACTTCAGTGCAAACTGTTTGTGCCACCCAGGGATTTTGATGAAGAATTTAAAAATAACCCATTGCCATCTAGTTGATTCCGACTCATAGCAACCCTACAGGACAGAGTAGAACTGCCCCATAGGGTTTCCAAGCAGCACCTGCGAACCTTTTGGTTAGCAGCCAGACTCTTAACCACTATGCCACCAGGGTTTAGAGTAGGAAAATTAAGAATACCTCATTATTATTTGTGGAGTTTAGAACTCAACCAGTGAAGCTGCAGCTTTTGATAATTTGGAAAGAAAAAAGGTAAAAATATTCTATGGCCTTTTCTCTAAAGGCTAAAAGAAGGTGATAAGGCATATTGAAGCTGACCAATCTGAAAATAGAAAAGGGTCATCAGAGGAATTATGCAGCTTGGGCAAGAGAAACCCTTTCTGTCCTTGCCAAGTGATCCCGGGATCAGTGTTCTTCACAGAATTATAATACCAAATATTCTGCCTCATTCCCCACTGGGGCAGTTCTACTCTGTCCTATATTGTCGCTATGAGTTGGAATCGACTCCTTGGCAATGAGTCTGGTTTTTTTAATTCTCCACTTAGAAACTGGACCAGAAGGACTATCTAGGAGCAAAAAGAACACTGAATCTTCTGGGACTAGCCCAAATACCCCCGGTGGGTCCCCTTGCTTAGAAAAAAGATAATTTGAAAGGAATTTCAAAGGAAAAACAATCAGGATGAAGCCTGAGGGAAGGTGACAGGTTCCTATGGGCTTCAGTTGCAAAGAGCAAAGTCAGACCCAAAATTCAAGACTGAAAAAAATCTTAGCCATTAGTTAGTCACTAGTTCATAGCACTCTCCTGTGGTGAAACTGGCAGGTAATACATCTAGCTTTTTAGGTAGTTTATTGCTTAAAACCAAACCAAACCAAACCAAAAAACCCTCCAAGGATGGCAAAAGAATCCTCAAATTCACATCCCCATACAAATATGACCAAACCAAAAAACCAAACCCGTTGCCATCGAGTTGATCCCGACTCATAGCGACCCTATAGGACAGAGTAGAACTGCCCCATAGGGTTTCCAAGGAGCACCAGGTGAATCCAAACTGCCCACCTTTTGGTTAGCAGTTGAGCTCTGAACCACTTCGCCACCAGGGCTCCTACAAACATGCAGGGGCTGCTAAATCAGTACAGCCACAGCACGTGCATCCTCCTCTCCCATGCCCCTCTCAAGGGTGCCATGGAGGACAAGAGGGAAGATCCTTCTAGTGGGCAGAAGCCAGCTCTGCAGAGTAGCTGACCAAAGACATGCACCACCAGGGAAGTAAGACTTACTAGCACTGACAGCAGGATATGATACATGGTCGTCACTAGTGACTAGCATGGTTCCTCTTTCCTAAATGGCACTTTTGATTTTGATAAAGGTGTTTTGCTTCAAACGTATATTGATTGTGCCAGGGCTGATTAAAATCATCATTTGGCCTATAGGTTGCTGAGGATCATCAGGAGCTACAGTTGAGCTTGATGAAGAGAAATAAATATCCAAGAGAATTTTTCTGGACATCAAGCACATCAGTGTCATCAAATGTCTGTGGATGTTCTGACTGGATATAATTTTGGAAGTCTCTCAGTGGGGTTAAGTGCTTGGCCTCTAACTGAAAGGTCAGCAGTTCGAACCCACCAGCTACTCTGTGGGAAAAAAGAACTGGCGATCTGCTCTGGTAAAGATTACAGCCTAGGAAACCCTATGCGGCAGTTCTACTCTGTCCTGTAAGGTCACTATGAGCCAGAATCGACTCCATGGCACATAACAACAACATCTCAATGGGGTGGGGTGATCACAGGTGGGAGAGATATATTGTGTTAAACAGGGGCAAGTTTTAATTGTGTGCTCTGAGCAATTAAGGACTATCCTGTTTTCCTTTCACTGCCTTCTGAAAAAAATACCTTCCTGCCCAAAAAAAGTGAGTAAGTATCCCAGACTGGGCTTATCATAGTGATTTGCTACTCTGCTCTCATTGAAGCCTTCACTAAAGCTGGAAAGCAAAAGCTCCTTTTCTTGCTGGTCCCTAAGTGGGAAAAAAGCGTGTCCAGAGTTGTGGTAGCCACCAACTCCTCACTTAACCCCCTTTCCCCAAAAGCTAGCTGCACTAGGAAAAGATAAAGCAGAGACACAGAGAAAAGCACGGATGAAAGGGGGAGAGAGGCCCACATTACAGCCACGAGAAAGCCAGGTGTACCACTGACATGTCTGTATCTGTAAATGAATGAATGAATGAATGAAGAAACACTACTTTTGGCTTCAGAAAATTCAAGTTATATTGTGGTTTCAATCACTTATAACACAGTCTTGACAATTACTATGTAAAAAACTGTCACCTTTGAAATAACTTCCTGTTTTTAAATAGTCAAGTAAAAGAAACAACTTTATTTGGGGAGTAGGGTCAAAGTGAGCATTCTAGGTGCAGGAAATTGTGCATGCAAAGACTCTGAGGTGGGAGTGACCAGTGATCTAAGTAGCCCAAATATCCTTATCAACAACTAAAGGATAGTTTGTGAAAATATAAGGTGCGTTCTATTTCAGAGGAAAGAAGAGGACCAAAAAATCAATGCAGTCTTTATTGAAAGAGATTAGGATTTTTCAGAGTCAGGCTAACAGACATTAACATTAAAAGGACATTAGACATAATCTAATCTTTCTTTGATGATTAGAAAGCCCTTCAGTGTTTTGCTGTGTGCGGTTTTTAATCAAGTAGGAGAGGAAAGGTTTTGTTCGTTTGTTTTTTTCCTATGAAAAGAGAGCTGATGGGTATTTTAAATTGTGAAGCATCATACAATATTATTACAAGTGAATACCAAGTAAAATATATTCTTAAGTACCTTTCCTTATATCCATATTTCACTTAATTTATATTATTTCTAGTGCTTCAATTTTTATGGCTCATACTGAATGTACTGATACATAAAAGCCAAATGCTACATAATTTTTTAACTTACTCTGCCCTTAGTCTACATTTGGCACTATAGTGTTGTGGGAAATTCAAATAATGTCAGTTAATTAATTGCAAATTGAGTACCTACTGTGGTTATGAAATAACAAAAGAATTAATGACATGACCTAGTCTTTGTTCATGCACTACTCAACCAATATTTCTTGAGCAACTAGTAAGTGCCAGTAACTGTTCTGAGAAGTGGTGACAAAACAGAAAAAGTCCCTGTCTTCCTAAAACTTACATTCCAGGGAGGAAAATGATTATAACAAATAAATGAATATGACCGCTTTCAGGTCAGGATTATTATTATGAAGGCACGAATAGAGGAGAACATGATGGAGAATACAGTAAAGGCCTTCCTGAGTTTTGAACTGAAAGATAAGAAGGCACCTTACACTGAAGAATGGAGTTGGGAGTGGGGCGAAAGCGAGCACTCTCGGTGCAGGAAACTGTACATGCAAAGACTATGAGGTGGGAGTCGATCATGGTATATTCAAGAAAAAGAAAAGACCTGTGTAGATACTCCACTAGTGATAGGGCAAGAATAGTATGGAGAAGCAGGTATTGGTAATATTTCTGGGAGCTTTCAGCCCCGTAGGTGTAACGGGAGGCCACTGAAAGGTTTAAAGGAAGGTGGTGAAATGATCCAACTTACATTTTTCAAAAGATTCTTCTGACTACTTTGTAAAAAATAGATTGAGAGGGTTAAGTCTGTAAGCAAGAAGTCCAGCCAGGTTGCAAAAATGTGGCTTGCATGGTTTCCATGGAGATACGGAGAAGTGGATAGTTCTCACCTAAGATCAACAGGACTGGTGAATGGCTAGATTCTGAGGGTGACAGAAAAGAAAGTAAGGATGATGCCTAGATTATTGGCTTGAACTACTGGGTGAAGGTTAGACAATTTCTTGAGATAGAGCAAAGCCTAGAGAAGAAACTAAAGAATAGGAAAAGTTTCCGTTTTAATACATTAGATATAACATGTCTACTAACCATACCATTAGTAAAGTCATCAATTGTGCCATTGGATACATGACTATAGAATTCACTAAAGGGGTTAGGGATGAAGGTGTAAATTTAAGAGACTTCAGTATATAGATGTATTTAAAATACCTGGCTAGAAGGCCTCCCAACAGGAAGGGACTACGATAGAGAAAAAGGCAGGGCCCAGGACTAACCTGGAGCCACACGAAGCCGAGAGAGGAAAGTGTTCCAAAAAGTACGTCAACTGTGATACGTGTTTCTGAGAGTTTATGTAAGAAGAGGAGGGATAAGTGTCCATTGGATTTAGCACTACAGAAACCATTGTAACCTTGACAAGAGGGGTTTCAGTAAAGCAATGGTGACTAGAAGACAGACTGGGATGGGTTGAAGAGTGAAAAGAAGATTAACTGGAAAGAGGTGATACACAAACCTCTAAAATTCATGTTAGGGTAGGGTAAGCTAAAAGAGAAATGAGTCAGCAGGTAAGGGTTTGTGGGAGGTCTAGTAAGAGCTTTTTTTTTTTTTTTTTTTAATGAACAATATCTGAGCATGTTTTTATGCTGGTGGAAATGAACTATAAAAAACGAAGAAATTGTTGAGAAGGCAAGAGTTGATAGTGAATCAAGTAGAGAAGTGGCCTTTGATAGGAGCACATGTATTGCTTCCAGTTTAATGAGGTGTGAGGAAGGAGTAGAGAGAGAAAAATTAGGTATGGATGCATTGGGTTTATAGATTTAGTATGGAAAAGGAAAAATGATCTTTCCTGGTATTTAAATGTTCTTTAACAAGTAGGAGGTGAGGTCTATAGCTGAGATTAAAGAGAGGTAGGGACAGGGGTTTAGAAGTATGGAGAGAGGAATGAACAAAATGTTCTTGATGTGCTCCACGACAAATCATGCTTATATTGAATTCTGCTTTGTAGAAATACTTTGAAATTGGGCTTTTACATGGTTTTGACTTTCATCTTGACTAATGAATATAACTTAAGAAAATGTAAACTCTTTGTAAACAACTAATTTCTGTAAGACATTAAAATACTAAAACAAATAAAATACAAACTATAATCATTTTGAATCAAATTTTGTGCATTGTTTCTCCCTGAAAAATACCTAAAAGGTTAAAAATAATAGATGGACACTCACTCTGCACAAAATTAGTGTTAAATGGCTTCCATTGTTATTCTAAAAAACTTTTAGAGAGTCAAAATTCATAGTCAATTTATTTAGATAATCCCATTTCCTTATAAAACCAGTAAAATGATTTAATTAAGTAGTTTTCCAAAGTGAATTATAGAAAAGTTTGTACATCAGAAATTAAGGTGAAGGGTAACATAATACCTCCAATTGGTTCTAAGCAGGCTGTCTCATCAGATTCTCATTTACCTAAAGTCGACTATGCTTAAAACACACATTGACACCACTGTTTTGGTATTCTGTAACCATACTGCAAACTACATTTGAAATCCAGTCAACAATTCAGCTTCAAGACAACTTAAATTTTTTAGTAGGGAAAAACTGCCAAGTGACAAAAAATGAACACCTGTAAATTACAAGGAGTCAAGTTATGTTTTGTCAAACAATTTAACAAAACCATTCCTAACACTACTGGGATTACATGAAGAAGAAAAAATAGCATGGGACATGTGATCTTCAAAGGCATTTAAACTAAGAAAATATGTTCATTAGATACGAATTAACTGTACAACATTCATATTTTAAGTATATTTCATGCCTTTGTACCAGTATAATTAAAATGAGGTTGGTGCAATTTTCTTGAAAAGCACACATTGAGAATGTGACATTGTTGTAGTGAAATAACCACAAGTCTGTTTAAATTTAAAAACAAAGACTTTTATTATGGTGAAAAAGCATGCTTCAAAATGGGAAAACACATGTCAGAATAATCTGAACAAAGTGTTTGAGGGGGCTGCAGTGATACATACAGAAGCTTATGATGGAAAAAAAAACCCACAAACAGTAGAGTGCAGCTGAAACAATTTTGACTGGCTGACATTTACAAAGTTGTAGGTAAAAGATTTCGCGAACCACTAAAATCACGTTTCCTGGCTTCTAGATATCTGTAGTCTGTTAAACTGAGTTACTTTAGTATTGCGATGGTGAGTTCTGTGGAAATATAAAAGCAAAGAGTTTGTTGAAGAAATAGGATGACTGCAAGTGGAAATGCTAAGTACTCTAATGCTTAAGGAGAGAAAAAGAGTTTTGATACAAAACTATAAGTTGGGTTAGTTAGAACAAAGGTTTGAAAAATTGCAGGTAAGGCTGAAGGGGTTTAAAGGGGAGGGTTGTCTTCTTAGAATTGGCTTCACCACTTAAAGTCACACGTTTAACACTTGTGCCAACCGAAGTTTATCTTCCTTTAGCATTGGCTAGTTTTAACCACATTTCCCTGTACAACTGCGTATTTTCTAAGCTAAAGGGTATAGTGGAAAATGTTACAGAAGTGACAAGTTGTGTTACATGACAGAAGCTGCATTTAGAAATCTAAGATGGAGTCACTTTGCACAAGCAGAGTTTTGGCCTAGACCTCAGTTAGAAATTCCCAGTCTGTCAGGAGCTTTAGTTTTGGAACGCTCTTCCTCAACATTAAAAGTGAAACTGATAAACTTTTCAAATTTTATTTGCTCAATTACTTATTTAATGGTTGTAAATGAGAATAATATTCTTATAAATTGTCTCTTTATATTATTTTAAAATTCATCATTTACTTCTTTATTTTGGGGTCAAATGTCTTGCTTATATAACTACTCCTAATATAGAAATGTCATAATTAAAGTTAAACAATGTACACAGAAATTCATTTTCTTAATAGTTTTCATAAAAAAGCAGCGATATTTTCATCTAGAACAGGAAAAAAGCAACCACTCCAGTGACTTCAGTAACTGCTACTTTTTCATCCCCTTTTGATCACTCTTTCATATATTCTTATCTGGTTTTTGCCTGCACTATGCCCAGTAACTGATCTCCCTGAGGTCACCCATGATCTTGCCAAATATATTGGATATTTTTCAGCCCTAATCTTTACTAGAACTCTCTTCAGCACTTAAGGCTGCTAACCACCTCCAGCTTCTTGAAACTCTTTTCCAAATGAGCTTTGTAGATACCTCTTTTCCTTACTTTTTCCTATTTCTGTTGCTCCTTTTCAAGCTCTTCTACCTTTACCTGCCTCTTACTTGTTGATGCCCCAGGGAATATTCATGCTCCTCTTTTAGTCTCAGTTCACACGTATTCTTTGGATATCATATTCACAACGATTTCAAATAATACTACGTGTACTTCCAACCTACATCTTTCTCCTAAATCTAAGAACTGCATCTCCAACTATGTCCTAACATCTAAATTCAGTTTGCTCAAAACCACATTTAAATTTCTCCACCCTAAATTTGCTTTTTAGATTATTTGCTCGGCATACAGATTGAATAATTATGGTGAAAGGATACAACCCTGACGCACATCTTTTCTGACTTTAAACCATATAGCATCCCTCTAGCACCTTGTATAGTACCTTGCAAGTAATTAGATCTCCCTAAATGTTTGCTCCAAAAAAAATTAAAATAGGTAGATAAGAAAAGGGATTCCGAGTAATACATATTTTTATTACCAATCCCAATATCCAAACATATGTAAATTTTAATACATATTTTTATTACCAATCCCAATATCCAAACATATGTAAATTTTTACTCTGTAGAGAAAGAATGAGAAGGACTGATAGGTAGTACAGGGTAAGGGGAGAAACCTTTAGTTTTATAAAGTATACATTATGTGAAAGAACAATCTCACATTTCTTTCTATATTTACACTTTAATACACATTTCACATACATTATATCATTTATTCCTCACAGTAAACCTGAATTTGGATAACCTTATAGTTGAGAATATAGATAATTTAATTTATTTTACCAGGTTCAAATTAATCAATAGCAGAGGCAGGAATTAAGCTTAGGTCTTTTGACTCCAAGTTCCTCTGTACTACATTAAGGCTATACCATATTGATTTCCTCTCCCTTCAATTTAGAGATTCTAGTTGATTGGAGTTTTGAGTCCTCAATCTTCTTATGGTAGATTATTTTTTGAAAGATGATCACAAGTGTTCACCTCCCTGTATCCAAGACCCTTTCCAGTGTAACTGTGCAGTTACTCCCATCAAGTGAAAGAGATTATTTACTACCCCTTCCCCCACTGCCGCCCCTTGAATCTTGGCTGACTTTGTGTCTCGCTTTAATTAAGAGAACTTGGCAGAAGTGATATCATGCCCGTGCCAAGGCAAGGATTGAAGAAGTCTTATACTCTTCTGCTTATTCTCTTGAAATCTTGCCTACCCATGTTAACAAGCTGGCATAGCCTACTTAAAGGGTAAGAGACCACATGGAACAAAGATAAAATATCCCAGCTGAGACCATCCTAGACCAGCTAGCCACCAGCCCACCTGGAAGTTGACCACAGATAGAGTGAGACCAGCTGAAACCAAAAGAACCACACAGTTTAGCCCATCCCAAATTGCTAACATGCATAATTGTGAACTAAATTAATGGATGTTTCAATCCCCTAAATTTTGGGATATCTTGTTATGTAGCAAAAACTGATAACATCTTTTAATAAGTACAATAAAAAACAAGAGCTATCACATGATGTGTACTTGCACGTGCCAAGTACTGTGTTAAACATTTCACTTGTATCATCTCTGGCCCTTAGGACAACACTACAAAGAAGATATTATCAGCTTCATTTTACAGATTGGAAAAATGTAAAAATAATGTAAAAAAAAGAAAAAAACAAAAAGTTATTTCAAGAGGTTAAATAACTGCTCATAGTTGCACAGCTAATAAAGAGTAAATTCAAAGTTAGATCTGTCTGGCTATAATATTTTTGCTCTGGGTCATTTTTCTGCACTCTTTAATCACGCATCTATAGAAAATACGGTGGGTTTACTTTTACAGACAGTGAATTTTATTCAATGTGTGTCAATTTTTATTACTTTCATTCCCACAGGCTAACCTTGTTTCTATGCTCTTGGGCAATGGATTATTTCACTGTAATTCCACAAATACCATCTAATTTAGACAGGAAGATGGAACTGCCTAGGAAATCATAAAGTCAAAGGAAAGAACAAGTGAGCAAGACCCAGTGAGATGATTCACTGTCTCCTGATTCCTTAAGCATGTTTAGGGATGAAGATATCATAGTGTTGACCCTTCATAACCTGGCCAAAGATCACCTTGCTGTCTCTTATCTGAATATACCAACCTGAACTCCCTATATATACTGCCCACCCGTGGACTTTTAGGTTTCCATTATTTTGCCCATGCTGGTCCTTCTTCTTGTAGCACTGCCCTACTCCTGTGGCAGTATATCTACTCTCCACTCTTCAAGGTCTAGCTCAGAACTAACCTCTATCATACTATCCTCAATGATCTCAGACACAGTAAATCACTGTCTGCACTGGGGATTAGAGGATGGTGCACCTACCTCTTCTCCAGGTATTGTCACACTGCATCACAGATCTGTGTTTATTTATATCATTGTCTTCTCCTACTCCCCTCAATGGGAGAACACGGTAATTTTTATTCACTTTTGCTTTCTTATCTCCCAGCTCAGCATTGCCTAGCACCTAATGCACATTTAACACGTCTGTTAAAGGATGGATGGCCTTTTGTTTTTTTATTATCAATTTTTTTTTTTTTTATATTCTGAATCTGTCCCTGTAAAAACTACTGTACCTGCTGAAAGCATGGACAGAAAGTGCATATGAAGCTGCTGTGACTACCATACATTTTTATAGCTATAAGCCATTTACCGTTTTCATAGCACGATTGTTGCACTGACTTTAATTCATAATGTCCAACTGGATTTGGGTTGTTGCTCCATCACTGTTGACTCTTCACTGTGGTTGTAGTAAGTCAACTGAATTCATGAGATTTCAATTCACTATACACACAAAGAGAGGTACGTTTCCAACAGAAAACCTGTGTATGAGATTTCCTTTGTTTTTATTTAAAAGGTCATGGTATGTTGCTTGTATTGATATGGTTCACTCAGGGATATCGCTTTTCAATGCTATATAAAGATACTGATTTAAAATGTATTATGATGTATATATATTTTATTTTTAAACTTGTCTGTTCAGATGCTACAGCAAGTATTCATTGAATGAACTACCTTTCTAAATGAATAAAGCTAATAATTAATATAGTGTTAAAATTTAACATGAGAATTAAAAAAAGAAGGTTTAAATAAAATAATGAAAACTCTCAAGATAATTACGTGGAATGTTGCAGTACTTTAAATAGTTGGGACATTTCTTCCAATACCATCCATATGGTACACAGGTGTTGTAAAGATTATTGAAACATTTTCTGTAAAGAGTTTAAATTCCCAAATGACAATTTTATTTAAGTACTGTTATTGTAATTATTTTATGAGATGTGGCTCTTTTGTTCTCATTAACTATGATTACATGTTTAATGCACGTTCAATTAGATAATCTTGCATAAGTTAGTGGTAGTGTGTCTTAAGCACTGGGTGGTATGCTCCTGGGGGACAGTGGCTGAGTCTCACATCTCAGCACATATCCCTGGGACTTGCCTATCCTTTTATTAATGTATCTGATACACAGAAGGAACTCAAGTAATATTCAAGATAATAATCGTTGAATGATTAAGTAAATAATAGTTGAGATGCAATAAATATTTGTTGAGTGAAATGCTTTTAAGAAGTCAAGGACTTCTAAAAACACACGGCTTCCACTTTTCCAACTATACCATATTACCTCACAGAAGTTCTAAGTGAAGTCTTAAACTCAGTTCATTGTGGAACGTACTGTGTGTCCTTCCACTTGAGAGGCTGCCCTGGCTCTTCTTCTACCTTGTATATTCTTCTCCAGATGTCCACATGTCGCTCTCCCACACCTCCTTCAAGTCTCTGATCAAATGTCATTGTTACATTGTGACACCCTATTTAAAATTGCAAACCACTCTCCCCTAGCTCTATTTTCTTTACCATGGCACTTTCTATTATATCATTTTCTTATTCAATATATTTATCTTCTTTCTTCCCCTCAGTTGGAATGTAAGCTCTACTAGGGTAAGAATCTTCGTTTTGAACTAGAATAGCACTTGTATGCAGTAGATGTCCCATAAATACTTTTGGAATTAATAATGAATATTGACATATCATTTAAAAGTCTTTCTGCATCAGCTATGTCACCTATAAAATGGGAATAATTTGGTCTGCCACACTTATTTCATAAGGATTGTTCTAAGAATTAGATGGTATTATATATTTGACATCAAATACTTTTCAATTAAATTTAATGATTATTTTTATGATGAAGAGAATAATGTCATATTCAGATTTGCCATTTTCTACAATTCAGTTAGATTGCTAACAATGACATTTCAAAATAGTGGAGTACTTTGGTTTTAAACATTCACAGATAAGACTTTTAAAAATGTGCCATTAGAAAAGGGTAGAACGCATCATCTTTATATGCTCCTTTGGTATTTCTGTAGTGTCAGATTGCAGGCATCACATTTGTAAATTAATGCAGTTAAAACAAAAAAGAGGTGGATCTACTAAAACACATTTTACAACTAGATTCACATTTCATAGATTTGAAAAATTATTTTTAGATTTAGCTAACATGCTAGGAAATTTACCAATATCTAGGACATCTTTTTGCTAAATTACATTTCTTAGTTTGCATTGTTTTAGCAGAGTTGAGATTGAATTTTTTTTCCTATTTACTATTTATGATAACATCAGAATCACACCCAGACATTTTGCGTTTAGAAAAAATTCTAAGAACTATGAGCCCCTAACATGTGTGCTTCTGTGATTTGGATGACTCAAAGAGGGCCCCTGCTGCAAACGGATGCCACATCAGTGAGACAGTAGAGTGTTGGGCTGGCTCCAATACTGGGAGAGGAAGGGATGGAGAGTGGGGTGGGAGTTAGGAATTACTCCCTTTAGCTGAGAGGTCTACAGGGCATGCATTCTAAACCATAAAGCTGGAAGCTTCTCTTTTGACCCAAGCTTTGCATGAGACATAAGGATTTCCACTGAACCTCT
Source organism: Dugong dugon (assembly GCA_030035585.1). Lineage (NCBI taxonomy): Eukaryota > Metazoa > Chordata > Mammalia > Sirenia > Dugongidae > Dugong > Dugong dugon. Next base: position 134,198,972 of record CM057462.1, read on the forward strand.
CTTTATTCTATGGCACTTCTGTAATTACTCAGTCATTGCCTTTCTGCCCCATGAGACCACCTCTTTGAGCACTACATCTTCAGCTCCCAGCCCTGAGCTAGGCACAGAGAAAAGCTCAGTGAAAGCTAGAAGAATGACTGTATGTACTCTTCTTGCGCAAATTAACCCATCTTCACTGTTTTTCTACTTTCCCACCTCCCCCTCCATCATGCAACAACTACAACTTCCCTCACCTCAATCAGACCTTTCTTGAGCTATTTCCGTGTTTGTACTCATGTGCTCCCACTACCATTTTAAGCTGCCACATGTGCCAACAACTGGCACTCTGGCAAACTGCAATAGGAACAAACCGCTAACACTCTTCACTTCTTGGGACAATGATTAATTTTACTTAACTAATAAAAGTTATCGTAATATTGATAAGTGATTTTCTTGCCTTAGTATGCTGTTCATACTTAGGAATCAACCAAAGATGTTTCCCTCATTTTGTGAACATCTTAAGAGTTTCATCTGTATTACAAATTTCAGTTCAAAATGTTTCTTCACAGAAGCTTAGTATAGTGATTTACAACAGAAATAATGACAGGACCTTTTTCAAAGTGATTGGAACCTTTATGGTATAAACTTTATACAGCATAATGACTGTGTTGGCATTTGTTCCTTATTTGCATACTATAAAAATAAAACAGAGTGTACAACAAAGACCTTGTTAAATTCACATTACCTGTTAAATGAAGATACTCAAAAGGCAATGTAACCTAATTAAAATCAAGAAATGGTATTCAAGCCATACTTACATACTTCTAAGATAATGCATAAGAACTAATATTTATAATGCATGCAAAGGGTATACACCTCATTAAGCACATTGGTTTAAAAAAAACCCAAATTTCTTTGTTCTAATTAGTCATTTGATAAAATTTTTCTAATGTGAATATTAGCTATTTCAACTGCTGGGCTAACATCATATTTGAATAAAACTATAATCAATGCATTAGCCATTCTAATCCAAAGCAAATTTTGAAAGTCCTTCTCAAAGTTTAAAATTTTATGCCTATTCACAATAATGTATTGAAACTTGGGGAAAAAAAGTATTTATTTTGCATAAACGTGCCTTTTTCTCATTGTTCATACTTTCCAGCTTGCTAGTGAATGCACAGATGTTGGTATCAATGTTGTTTTCAAGGAACAACAATAAGGTGTTTGTTTTGTAATCTGTTCTCTCCCTTCTCCCACACATAATTACATGATCTTTGAAACTTTCAAAACAAATAGGAGAAAAGTAGCCTTTCAAAATGAAGTAATTGTATGGCTGGGGTTTGTAGTCCTCTAAAATAAGAGTAGATTATATATTTTTGCTCCTACATGAGATTTGCCAATTTGAAAGTTCGTTTTAAAAAATGAATTTATAGGCATACACTTGTTTTAGGAATTACTGTATAAAGGTATACACATTTAAGAGTTGGGAAAAAGGCATAAGACTTCAATTTGGGGTCATCAAAAGCTTTCTGTTTTGATAATTACTATGCATGTTCAAAGAACATAATGAGACCTATAGAACTAATTGTTTTAATTACTAAGAATGAGGCAAAGAAAGCCTCTAGAATAACTTGACTTAAAAGACAAAATCTGGTTAAGAACCTTTTGAATTATTTGCAACCAACTCTGATTGATCTAACAATCATTTAATGAAAGAACGGAGAAGTGTGTTCCCCAAACAAGTCATTGTAGAAGAACACATAAAAGCTTGTGATAAGGATTGAAGTCTCAGATGCAGCCCATGTGCCCAAATGTCTCATAAATTCTTCTAATGCATTTTCACATGCATGATCGTGAATGCCTGTTCAGTGAAAAGATTTGCCATATGCTGTGTTTTTCAGCTACCAAAAACAAAGGGCAAATGGTCCCTGGCCTTGTAAATTTTGAACAAAAAAATACGAAAGCTAAACAAAAACCTCTTACATTTTTACTAAATAAAAGAATGAATACAGATTGTAAAGACTGAGTGGAAGCTTGTTTTGGCACATGCTGTTTTTTCTTGAGACAAAAGTGTTAAATGAGGAACCGAAAGGCAGAAAAAGAGATACAAATGTAGTAGACCGCATGGGTCACCCAGTCCATCTTCTCCCTAGTAAAGATCTGTTTGCTACAATATAGCTTTGACTGTTTCCTTCAGTTTATTTTCAGAGTGATGGGCTTTTGTTATTTTTTAGGAAGAATTCACAGTAATAGTAGGTACTGCCAACAGTATATCTCTCTTGCCCCTTAAGCTACTCTTAGTATGCTTCTTGAATCAGGCTAAGCAATTCCCTTTCCTTCTTTTTTTAATATATTTTAATGACTTGAGTATTATTTCTCAGTAGAAATTATTCATACAAGCCAGACAGACTTACTGCTGCATATACGTATATATATAACATATATAATATAGTAACTATCATATACATACATTTATACATACGTATATACATACACACTTTTCCCTCAACCAACTACCCCCAATAACTCCATTCTGAAACAGCTACCTCTGAGCCCAATTACTCAGCAAAAATAAAATAAAATAAAAAGTTAAAAATTCTAGAAGTTGGAAGGAAAAATGCTAGTATATAAATTTAACTTGAAACTCTTGTCCAGTCTAGGCAAAGCTCTTCTTTTTAAGTTGTAATTTATTACAATTAGTCTTTCTATCTGTGGGTTACCAGTCTTGGTTGAGTGCACAAGCAATTTCTAGCGAAGCGTTTACTATATCAAAATACCATCAATGGCAAATAATGCGTAGATGCTATGAAATTCATTGTATGAGATGTTATTCCTATCATATACTTAGGGTTTCTAGGAAATCCTAGGAAGTTTTCACTAAAAGTAAATTCGTGGCCACATTTAATGGATTAAAGGACATATATGGTTTAGGCACAGTGTCTAGTTCATGGTGTCACTTCTCTGATGTGCAGTAGAGAGACCCATAGTGGACAACTAAGTTGGCTCCTTAACTAGCAGTGTAAAAATACTCTCACTTTGATACTGTTTATTGCTCTCATACAGAATTACCCTGCCCCTCTCCCATTTTTTACTTCCCTCTTAATTATTTGTGGAAGGGATTATTTTATTCTCAATTGAATATGCTGTAGCTATAAAATTTCTAAGAATTAAATCTTTCTAACTGCAAAGTATATGCATTGTATCTATTTGTCCCATCTGCCCTAAGAGTTTGTACCATTTTGCTGGTAGAACTCTTACTTATATGCGTTATTTTCTCACATACAGCGTCTTACATATATTAGCTATAATCTTGATTAATAAAAATGGTAACTATTCAATATCCTCTGTCTTACTATCATAAAGTTGAAGGAAATGATCAGTACAGCAAGAGCAATCCAATAATACTGATGCTTAAGAACCATTGGTTTTTTCAGTTCTCATTTGTCACAGTGTGGTATTAAATCTCTTTTTTTTTTTTTGAGGGTCTGAAAAACATGTCACAATATAGGATGCTTTCCAAAAAGGACAATCTAATTTCTTATAGCTCCGAAAGGACTTTAAATTGTGTCATTCCATTTACCTGCAAAGACTAAATTCAAATGAGTCAGCCTCTTGCTCATGTAATGTGGTACAGAAACTCATTGTCTTGTCAATGGTTCATGTAGAACTATAATTTGGTTTCCCTTCTGCAAAGTGATCCAGTCCACAACCTATATCTTACTAAGCTTCGTAACAGCAAAGAGTACTGAAGCACTTCTATTGCCTGGCTTGGCTTTTTGTTTGGTTTGATCACATGGTGTTAGATCCTTCCAGAATCATTGATTGAGAAAATGTTTACTCTTTGCTTTACCTTATCTATTAGACATAAAATGTTTGGGCTCCCCTCATTTTTAACTTCAAAAACACTATTGCTATTACTTAAGCTTCTACGTATATAACAATATCTTTCCATTAGACATGGATCCTAGAATACCTTGAAGCCACTGGCAAAGCACTTCTCTTGAAGTACTTCTGTAGTAGTCAGTAGCTGGCATTGCCTGTGGTATGAAAGCTTCACCTTATTCTTCATGAAATAGAAAACATTCTACCTAGAAATCACTGAGGACCCATGGCCTATAAAGCTCCTGAGAAATACAACCCAATTTTAAACAAATGTGAAGGTGTTTCCTTCACATCACTCATCAGTGGGTGACAGGATCATCTCCCACTCCCTCTGGGTTATCATTAACTCAGAGAAGTTCACTGAACCCCACTTCAGTTAGTTTTGGGATTCATCTCCAGCCTAAAAGATTTCTTATTGACTCATATTTTCCTAACACTGGTTCCCCGCATATACCTTCAAATATAATATAGTCAGAGTTCCTGGGTAGTACAAATGGTTAACATGTTCGGCTGCTAACCAAATAGCTAGAGGTTTGAGTCCACCGAGAAGCACCTCAGAAGAAAGACCTGGTGATCTTCTTCTGAAAAATCAGCCATTGAAAACCTTATGGAGCACAGTTTAGTCTAATACACATGGGGTCACTATAAGTCAGAATTAACTTGATGACAACTGGTTTATAATATAGCTACACAGTTACTAATTACTTTTAATTTTCTAATGAGTGTATGGAAAGCTCTGGAGCTAGAAATAGTGAGGTTTGAACCCTACCTCCCTGCTTTCTAGCTGTTTGACCTCTGACAAGGACCATACTTTCCTAAACCCTACAGGGGAGGCCAAGTGATGTAGTGAAATGAGACGGCCCTCCACACTTACTAGCTGTGGAGCTTGGGTAATTTTCATAAGCTCTTGGTTCAGTCACCTTACCTGTAATATGGAATTAATAACAGCTGTATTACTGAACTGAAGTTTTCAAAGGATTTCTATTCATTTGTCTATTTATCCATTTCTATTGCTATTTCTAACTATATCGCCATCTCTATTTCTATACCTATATTTCAAAACGATAAACACACAGCTCTCAATAAATATTAGCTAATTGCTCTACTCTGTTGTTAGTTATATCCCTGTAATATCTAAAATTGTCATATATTTCTCATATTCAAATACTGAACCAAATATGTAGATTTTAATTTTTACAAATAACACATGACATGCCGCTAAGCAGAATTGTGTTCGCTGAATGGTTGAAGGAAAAATAGGAAGTACATCTCTTTTCAACAAAGCTACACACAGTCAGCAGTATATTCTTTAAATAGCCATATTGCGTTGCTCAGTATATCTGATTTTGATTTTATTTTACTGTGTTGTTTTTGCTTTATTTCTTTTTTTCAGTATTGAAATACAAATGTGCTCCTTATTAAAAACTACCTGGAACATCAAATCCCAGGCAATAACAGTGTTAACCATTGTAAACCCTGTCATGTCTCTGAGAAGCAGAGGAATTATCTTGTTATCAATTTAATAACGGAACATTGAAGTAAATGATGCCATCCACTGACACCAGTAACACTGTCTCTCTGGGGAAATTCGGGTCTGTGAGAACTGTCAATCTAGATTGATATGGACATATTAAACATACTCCCTTCAATCCATAAATCTACCCTTTCTGGGATGCCTTAATAAAAAGATTCCTTATTTTGATAAAGAAGCTATGCAGAATATCTTGACATTACTGATCTATAATCCTTTTATTAAATATATACATATATATATTTACACATATATTGAGGAAGGGGTTAGTAAATAATTTAACAAATTTTCTTCTTTTTTTTTCCTTAGTGTAACTTATATGTAAATACATTTCTGAGACTTTAGATGATGTATTAATAATTACTTAGAGATGTAGGAAATGGATATAACATATTTATCCAGCTATTTGGTTTAGCTAGCTTTCTGCCAAACACCACAGCTTACTTTTGTTGTTTGGCATTAAAATTGTCTCTAGTTGTAATTCAGGTGGATATAAGATGATTCCTTATATTAAAAGTATCAAGCATTTTCCCATGAGAAAATATGACAAGTGAACATTAAATATAAAGGTATCAATCAAATATACAGTAGTAGAAAAGAATAAAAAACTCAGCACAAAAAATAAATCGTAAGAATAAGCAGAAAGCAAGACAAAAGTTTAGTTGCACCATTATACTACCAAGATATTCTGATGTCTTAGATTGTTGGTGCATATTTGATTGCATTAATAGGACATAGGTTTTAACTGAAGCCTAAAAGCTATGATATGCTCAGCTCATAAGGATTATAAAAAGGGAAAAGGAAGTTCAAGGAGAAGAAGCTCTAATAAGGCTCTTGAAAGCCCCAAATGGTTTTGAACTCTTATCCCCCAACCTAGACAATGATATTCCAGAGTAATGAGAAGGTCTACTTGTCATGAGATCACTTGACTGCTCTTGTTCCAAACACCTCCTGGATAATCCACTATGGATATCGCCCAAACAAAACTCATCATCTCCCTTCCGAAATCTACATCTCCTGCTATACACTGTCTTAGTGAATGGAGCCACATACTTGCTTAAATCAGAACTTAGAATCATTCTAAAGTCCTTTCTCCCTTTATGCAATACATCTTATCTTTGTTACTTGAATAGTTACCATCTCTGACAATCCCAGCTCTTACAACTCTTTAAAACTAATTACTTTTCCCACTCCTATTACCCTTGCTATAGTTCAGGTTGTCTTCATTTATTACCTAGACCAGTTCTGGTTTCTGAACTATTATATGCTCTTTTGCTAACTGATTTTATTATTTCCATTCTTATTCTTCCATCTATTTCCTTGAGAACCATTCCAGGATCTTTCCAAAACACAAGTCAGATGGTATAATTTTTCTGCATAAAATTTCTCAGTACTTCTCCATTTCTCCAGGATAAAGTTGTAACTCTTAAGCAAGCACAAATGGTCCTTCATAATTGACCCCTGTGGTCTGGCTTCTCTCCAACCATCATGGTTGCTATTTTTCCATTCACATTTGGCACTCAAGCAGTACTGAGACATTGCAGTTGGCAGCTGTGAAACACTTCCGCACGTTTGTACATGACTGCATTTCTCTTCCAGCAATGCCAGCATCTCCTTTGTCAACATTGTGAACGTGGTCATTCAAGATCTCGCTCAAGAGTCACCTCCTCTAGGAAGCTTTTCCTAACCAACTTTTTCTTGTGGCAAGAGTTGGTCACTCTGTCCTCTCAACTCCTACAAGACACCGTATGCTTCTCACCTGAACATAATTTTCTGAACCTGTTCACTTGTTTATCTCCCTCCTTAGACTATGAACAACTTGAGAGTAGGGGCTGGTTTCTTGCTTCCTTTATTCATGTTTTTCTTGGTATCAAGCAGACTCTGATGTCAGATGACTTAGGTGTGAGTTCTGGCAAATTCACTAACTTTCTGTGTGTACTTATTAAAGTCCCTTAATTTCCCCACATTTCTTAGCTTTAAACTGGGAGTAATAATAGTGCCATCCTCTTAAAGTTGCTGGGAGAGTAAAATGAATTAATATTTGCCAAGCCATTAGCATGATGTCTGGCAAATAAGTGCTAAATAAAGGTTAGCCATTGATTTTGTTAGCTCCAGAATGCTTATATATCATAGCAGACCACCAAGGATCCTATTTCCAAGAGTCTCTGAGTGACTATCTGTATGAAAACCCATTAGATCTCCCTGGAGAAATAAGAAAAGGTTTGGGGCCTGACACTAGATCCCTGAGGATATCAGGTTTAAGTAATTTCCCAGCAAAGAAAAGAAACCAGTGGTTGCCCAAATCTCTAACTGATTGAGAAACACAAGGGTATTTTTTTTTTGGGGGGGGGGGTGGTCATCAGTTGCTTCTTGCCTTATCCACAGCACATAGGAGTGCCTAGCACATAACAGGTTATAATAAATATTTGCTGGAAGAATATATGTACCTTAGTTTGGGACACAAACTGCTTACTAATAAGGACCATTGCTGTGGCCTGAGTGGACACAGATCCTTTGTCTCAGTGCCAAGGAAAATTATTGAAACCTTCAATAATTGGGATGGATGCACATCATTCAAAGAACAAGGCAACACTCTGAGGATCTTAAAGACTGTTATCTCTGGTGGAAAAGTCTCCCTTAGCTTTGAAGACCCCATAGCAGCAACAATAGGAAGAGCGTTTCCAAGAACAGAAGAATGGAAAATCTCTGGCAGTGGTGAGGTTTCGAAATGATAAGAATGAATGACTCCAAGACCTGTAAAGCCCCAGCCCCTAAAGACAGAGGCCGAGAGAGAGAGAACAGGGGCAGCGGGGGGATGTGGGGTGGGGTGGGGGTGCAGTTCTGTATTAATCCCATGTGCTGGTTCTGAGTCAAATACCCCTGAGATTGTTACTTATCCCCACTCCTTGTTTATTCTCTGGGGAAAGCAAGAGCTGTGCAATTAACCTAAGCTTTAATTGTAAGTGGTATTATGAGCAAACTAAAAAGAAAAGCAAAAAACTGATAATGAAAGGATTTTTACATTATTTTATTTTAATATTTGTATGTTGTTGTTGTGTGCTGTCAAGTCGATTCCGACTCATAATGACCCTAAAGGACAGAGTAGAACTGCCCCATAGGGATTCCTGGGCTATAATCTTTACAGGAGCACACTGTCAGGTCTTTTCTCTTGTGGAGCCACTGGGTGGGTTCAAACCACTGACCTTTTGGTTAGCAACTGTCTGGATTGAATTATGTCCCCCCAAAATATATGTCAACTTGGCTAGGCTATGATTCCCAGAATTATGTGATTATCCTCCATTTTGTGATCTCATGTAATTATCCTCCATTTTGTGATATTATGTAACTATCCTCCAATTTATGTGTTGTAAATCCTAAAACTTCTATGAGGAGGGATTTGGGTGGGGTGTATCTTGAGTCTCACCCTTTCTAAAGGATATGACTCAAGTCATGCCCTTGCTTGAGTCACACTTTTTATCTTACAAGAGATAAAAAGGAGAGAGAAGCAAGCAGAGAGGAGAGGAACTTCACTACCATCAAGGAAGAAAAGCCTGGAGCAAAGTGCATGCTTGGGACCCAGGGTCCCTGCACTGAGAACCTCCTAGTCCCAGGGGAAGATTGATGCCAAGACACATCGTGATCTCCAAGGTACACCAGGCCCACAGATGTTGAAAAGAGACAAGGACCTTCCCCCAGGGCTGTCAGAGAAAAAAAGCTTTCCCCTAGAATTAGTGCCCTGAATCCACACTTCTAGCCTCCTAAACTGTGAGTCAACAAATTTCTGTTTGTAAAAGCCATCCACTTGTGTTAGTTTTGTTATAACAGCACTAAATAACTAAGACAGCAGCCGAGAGCTTAACCATTGTGTCACCAGGGCTACTTTAATATTTATGTTAGGTACCAATATTTGAATATGTAAACCTTTGCAGTTCAGAAAATGCACACCATCTCAAATAAAATAATACACTGATTGCGGAGAAATTTAAAATTAAAGTGAAGAAGGTGTCACAATTTGATTGTTTAGTGCTTATCAAGGGACCATGGAAATCACTGGATAAGGCCTTAGAGACAAACGACTTTGAACTAGAGGTTAAAGTCACACTTGTAGACTCCTCTGATAACTTGCCAACTGCTAACTAGGTATTGTGATAGGTTGAACTAGGAGAAGAACATGAACGCAGCAAGCTGAAGGTGGGGGAGGGAGGTGTTAAATTACAATAAACTCCATTAAAATCTATTTTTCTGATCTGGCCTTGAGATGTCTCATTTCCTCCTTCAAGAACGCCAGTGGGTCAGTGGCATTCCTCCATATCTTGCAAGTCAGAATAGATTCTCTTTTCACTATAGTAACATGGAGACTCTAAGCACGTAACAGAGTGGTGGGGTCTGGTACTTCATTCACTGAGCACCTACTACAGGCCAGAAATTGTACTAGGTTCTAGGTATCATGTATTCCAGAAAGGAGATGTTATGTCAGCATACCTCAAGGTTACAGTCTAGTGGGGAAGAGAAACATTCAACAAACATAACAAAATGGTATATGAGTATAAATCGTGATGATGATTGCAAACAAGGTACTACTCCAGTAATAATAACAATAATGATTGAGAACCTAACATAGATCACCATGTCAGGAAATGCCTCCTGGAGAAGTTACAGGTAAGTTGAAATCTAACAGATGAGCTGGAATTTCTTGGGTGAAGAGTGACCCAGTTCAAGCAAAGGGAATATCATGTATCAATGCTCAGAGGCAGTGAGAACCAGGCATAATGTCAGATCTCATTTCCCAGTGAGAACTATACCTAAATAGAATAGAGTCTAAATAATTAAAGGAAGGCCAGTGTTGCTGGATAATAATGACTGAACAGGGAGTTGAAGGAGATGTTGTCCGGGAGGCCGACAGCAGCCACATAAAAACATTGGTTCCAGCAAGAGAAACCATATTGTGATAACTAGGGGTGAGCTAGAAAATCCTCCAGCATTTCCATTCTATCTTTATGCCCATTTACTTTGACTTGAGAATAGAGTTGAATGGCACTGAATTTCTGATTTTATTGAAGCCTACGAGTAACCACACGGCCTCGAAGCTCATTTTTTGTCTGGTTCGTAGTCTGGCCAAGTGGAAGAATGGGTATAAAAATGGCTAAGTAGGGGTGGGTGGAAGGAAAGCAGACACTTCTTTTGTTCCTTGCCTTTCAGACTTAGTATTAGCCTAAAGAAGAGAGTACAAAATGACATTGGACCCCTCCTGGTGCAGAGAGTGCAGAATTGGTCATGGGCAACAGTGAACACTGAGCTGACACAGTACCCTGGTGACCTGAATGAGTTAATGCATTGTCCAGAAGCTCTAATTTACAACCAGGAAGAATGTGGGGCATTGAGAGGCAGATTGAATAGGTCCAGTTTTATCCATTGTGATTTCAGTGACAGGTCCAGTTTGCTGTAGTCTAAACTGACTCACCAAATCATGCATTCAGGCAATTAAATAAAAAATCCTTTGATACATTGTAGAATTTCTGCAATGCAACACAGCATTGTCACTTCAGATTCCAGCTTAATGTGTCCTTTACTTTCCAGTCCTCTTCCCTTTTTAGCCATTTCATACTGAAAAGCTTCCTAATTTCTAATTTTGAAATAAAAAAGTTAATATCGTCACTTATCTTTCCATTAGCCAATGAATGTAAAATCCTGCCATTAAGCCCAGAACAAAACCAGAAATGTAGGTTATCTTCCTGATTTCAAAATTTGCACCTCTTTAAGATTATCTCATATCTGTTTGTCTTTTTCTGTAGAGATTTCTCATTATATAATAATAATATCTACTTATTCTTATTTACTGATGATAACGAGATAATTCCAGTAAAATCCAAAACCAAAGACAATAACCAAACACTTCCACAGCTGTACATAAAATTAGTAAAAATTGTATCTTGAAAACTCTTTACACTCTTCAGGTGAAATGGTACATGGAAAAGCAGTCCCTATGATAAAGGGTGGTCAGTGGTTACATGGAAAAGCTCCAGAACTTTCGCTGAGGTAGTTTACACAGAAACTGCCATGATACTGCTAGATGGGAAACCCTGTTGGAAATGTCTGTATCACCAAATAAGCAGACAAGACAACTGTGAGTGGTTGTCAGAATACTACTGGCAAAGGAAACACAGACATGCTGTTCAGATAAGAGAGGAAAACAGAGAGTGAAAAACAAGAGTTGCTAGAATAAAAAGGAGGCTTTGATCTTGCTAGCTGAAGATTACCACCGGAACTTTAGTAAGGAGAAATGAAAACATAGTACTAGCTTTGTGTCATTTAATATTTATCATGCAAAAATTTAAAGTAAAATTCTCTATAACACTCATCCCGGAATTTTAGTGCACTAATATTTAAAAAATCCTTTTGTGACCTTTATAAGATCAATGTTAAAGAGCCTTCCCCTTCTCCAGACACTGATGTTAGCACGGTAGCAAGTGGACACCCCTTGAGGATTATAATCTAGATTTTTACGCCCACAGAGAACAAAATCCCTTTTAGAAAATTATCTTATTGAAGGCTAAATTTTCCACAATGTACAAACTCAAACAAGAAAGAATTCCTAACTGATCATTACCAGATTTCCACACTATCTTTATTGTAATCTGCTCTCAGTGGATAAACTGATAAATTCAGCTTTTCAGATCTGTAATTTTTTTGTATTAAAAACATATAAAATTATAATGATGAAATCATATTTATTTCATATGAATTGTATCGATAATATGTCCACTAGAAATTTTAGGCCATATAATAACTATGCTTAAAGTTACTGCAGTATATAAACTTCAGAACAATTTTTTTTTTTTTTTGGAATGCAGTCATTAAATTGAAATTCCCAGACTTTAAATATTTTTACTTGCAGCACAAATATTTATTTAATTATTTTAGTATCAAATATAGGTTAAAACAAGCAGAATAACTAGATGTCAGCAAAATATTTCAACTCTAGACAACCAAATACAAAATATCTGGGTAGCTTTCCCCCTTACGACATAGATTATTAGCTGATCTCTTTAATAAATTGATGATTTTCCTATTTTGAGTCTTTTGGTGAAATGCATTTAGGCAAATTTTATTCTAACATTAGAATTCTATGAAATTAACAATTATCAAACTGGATGGTAGAATTATTGTATGATCTTATCAATTAAATATTATCCGGGGATATTTTGGAGCCCTGGTGGTGCAGTGGTTAAGAGCACAGCTGCTAACCAAAAGGTCAGCAGTTCCAATCCACCAGTCGCTCCTTGAAAACCCTATGGGGCAGTTCTACTCTGTCCTATGTGGTCGCTATGAATCAGAATCAACTCGACGGCAATGGGTTTTTTTTTTTTAAGGGATATTTTTGTTACTGAAATTATAAAAATATCAGAAGAGAGAATTAGAATTTTTTTACTATCCTTTTAAGGAGCCCTGTGGCACTATGGTTAGGCATTCGGCTGCTGACTGAAAGGCCAGTGATTTGAACCAGTGGCCTTGTGGGAGAAAAGACCTGGCAATCAGCTGCCATAAAGATCACAGCCTAAGAAACCCCACGGGGGTAGTTCTACTCTGTAATACAGGGTCACTATGAGTCGGCATCAACTCGAAGGCACACAACAAAACTTCCCTTTACAAATGCAACTTCTCATAAATTCTGGTCTCCTTTGATGATCCACTTCCTTATTATGCCAGAAAAAAAGAACATTAAAAAGAGCACTTTCGAAATTCACAGATGTGTATGATGAGTAAGGCTTCATGTATGATTGCTCCTAGATTTATGGTTAAACTTCAACGGACATAAAAGAATATTTAACATTTTGCAAACCAGGCTTCATCCTAGACTGGCATGGCTTCACCCCAAATCTCCCAACTTCTAAGCAATTCCCCCTGCATAAAAGATCCATGTTCAATACCCATGGAAGCAGCAGTCAAGAAATCAAAAGACACATTGCATTGGGCAAATCTGCTGCAAAAGACCTCTTTAAAGTGTTGAAAGGCAAAGATGTCACCTTGAAGACTAAAGTGCGCCTGACCCAAGCCATGGTGTTTTCAATTGCCTCATGTGTATGGGAAAGCTGAACAATGATTAGGGAAGACAGAAGAAGAATTATTGCCTTTGAATTGTGGTGTTGGTGAAGAATGCTGAATATATCATGGACTACCAAAAGAACGAACAAATCTGTCTTAGAAGTACAACCAGAACGCTCCTTAGAAGCAAGGATGGCGAGACTACGTCTCACATACTTTGGACATGTTATCAGGAGAGATCAGTCCTTGGAGAAGGACATCATGCTTGGTAAGGTAGAGGGTCAGCAAAAATGAGGAAGACCCTCAACGAGATGGACTGACAGTGGCTGCAACAATGGGCTAAAGCATAATAACAATTGTGAGGATGGCGCAGGACTGGGAAATGTTTTGTTCTCTTGTACGTAGGGTCACTATGAGTCAGAACTGACTCAATGGCACAAACAACAGCAATAACAAGATTGTAAAAAAAGCTACTCATCTGAACTTTGATAGCATTCTTTTAATTATTTCCCTTTCCACAAGTTTCAGCTTCTTGCTTGCATTTGAACTGCATGATTTCATACATATTATTTATATTGAGTTCGGTTTACTGAAAAGTAACCTGCATCTTCTGAATTCTTTACAACGATAATCAAAGCACCTAGCAAAACAAATATAACAAAAATCTTAACATTTATCAGTACTAGGTGATGTACATAAAAGTATTTGTTATATTATTTTTAATATTTTCCAAAATTAAAATAAGCACTTTAATTAAAGTTAGTGTGTATGAAATATAGGCTGGAAAAGAACTGTTGCAGAACCAGGAGGGTGCTGAGAGTTAGAACAGAAAGGATTTAAGAGGCAGGAAGTCACAGATGGAGAGGTCTTAGAGCACATGTGGTGGGGGAAACAGAAGGTTTGGGCTGTTGTTTAGATGCCAGGATTTCAGTGTCCAAGACAATACAGGTGGCATTGTTCTTCAGGAAAGCAATACCAGGAGGTATCTATGGAAGAAAGTTAGTGAGACACGATGGCAAAAGTAGTTGTAGGATAAAAAGTAAAGACACGGTAACAAAAGCCACAACTGTGGTTTTCAAAGTTGCCTACGATGATGGCAGACGTTTGGCAGAGGAAGATTAATTAAAAGTGATATACCATAAATATCGGAGGGGGGCGGCGTGGTGAGGAGGAAGATGATAAGAGAATGTGAAGTAAGGACCCACGGGGCCATAGGCTAGGAAGAGTGTGACATAACTTGATGAATATAGTTCAATGAAGAGGGATGGTTGACTAAATGCCTAGAAGTTGCAGTGGGAAGCTAGGAGAGTGCTGACTGTACTTAGGGGATTAAAAAAGAGAGGTGTTGGATACCCAGTGGGGTGGGATGGAGAATGGAAAAGGAGAACTCTGAGAGAATTTTAAGGAACATTCCTCTTTTTGGGGGCAAATACATGTTTTAGTTAAGTCAAAGAGGTGAATGGAAAAGTCTAGGAAAATACTGAGGTTATCAGGAGTATCTAGTAAGAAAATATGGTTTCCAGAGGGCAAAGTAAGTGGAAGAAAGGTGCTCTAGGAAAGAAAGTAAATACTACTATCTGCCGATAAGTGATTAGAGGAGATTAACCCTCACCAGTGACATAGGACTCCTAAAAATGAGAAAATAAGGAGAGTAAATTAGTTGATGCTACAAATTATTTAGGTCAAGCTAAATTTATTTTTCTTTTTTCTTTTGGTTAGTTGTTGTTTGTTTGTTTTAAAACCTAATTATCTATTTGTTGGTATATCCATCTAAAGGTAAACTTTCTGATATTGGAAGTCTCATGGATCAGAGAAAATGACCTTCTTGGTTTCTTTGCCCCCCTGACCATTATCTCAAGAGCCAAAATAAACCTACTCCTATTTCTACTTGGTCAAATGACTGACATTTTTGTGTGCCCAAAGATCTATACCTTCATCACATGGAGGTTATAATAAAAAACTCCTGTTTGTCTATTCTAGGAAATGACTAAGAAAACATAACCCCAATCCTTCACTCTAGACTAGGTACCAAAATAATTTCACAGCTGATTTAAAACTCTTACCCTCATCTTCATGCCCCAAGAGCATTGTGACCTGTCTAGTTGGGAAACTAACAGAGCATTCTCCCCCTTTCTCTGTTCACCTTGTGTTCCCCAGCTCCCAGCAGTGGTCCGTTCCCATAGTTAACCTCACAGAACAAGATAAAGCTTTCTTGCCCAATGAAGCAAAAAGAAAAAAAAAAAAACCAACTCTGCTTGAAAATGTACCTCTGTCTCAAAAAATTTTTTCCCCAGAAATAGATATTAATCCTGCCCCTTTGCCCACCAGCCAATAGTCAAAAAACCTCAGAACATAAAAATTCTCAGTAATTTTCTATGTTGCTACCATCAAACCATTTCATTACATATGACTAAAAAGGAGCAGGGAATAGAAAATAGTGTGTATTCACCTCTGCAATGATCTCATATATTTTCTGAGCATGAGATCCCACTGGCTTCTCTTATGTGCAATTCAAAGATGCCTAAAAAAAAAAAATGACTAAGTACTTATGGTTCAGTTAAAACGTAAAAGCTTTTCCTTCTACTATTCAATACCCACTGCATCAAATACCACTGCCATGAAACTTACATGTTCATTGCATATAAAATGATTCCTCACACTCAGTGAGAGATCTATTTAATCACACCATTGTCAGAACTACAGTATCTTTAGGGTGGTGTTAACCTCACCCATGCTCTTTGTTGATATATAAGATTATGACTTGCCCAAGTTCATGTAGTTGGTAACAGAGCTGAGAGAGACTCTAGCTCTCCCAACTCCTAGTCCATTATTTATTCATATATTTACTTACAGTCTGTGATTTAACTCCATGACCCCACCCCCAAATTGCAGCCTCCCTAATATATCAACTGGTTGCTTGAATCTATTTTGAAAATAAATAACCAAAAAATTTTATAAGTTAATAGTCAACAAAGGAGCCCTGGTGGTGCAGTGGTTAAGCACTTGACTGTTAACCAAAAGGTTGGCAGTTCGAACCCACCAGCCACTCCGTGGGACAAAGATGTGGCAGTCTGCTTTTGTGAAGATTTACAGCCTTGGAAACCCTATGGGACAGTTCTACTCTATCCTATAGGGTGGCTATAAGTTAGAATCAAGTCAGTGGCAACGAGTTAACAGTCAACAAATATTTGAGTGATTGCAATGTGCCAGATTCTGCAGCGAAAATTAATAAGATGGATGCAGAAGAGGTAGGAAGGCAGTAGGTTTTGCTCACGTAGGGAAGTTTCAGATTTTGAGCCTATTATTTAGCAGTAGCAATCCCCAGATAGTGCAAACAGTTAAGTGCTCAACTAGTAACTGAAAAGTTGGTGCTCTGAACCCACCCAGAGGCACCTCAGAAGAAAGGCCTGGCAATCTGTTTCCAAAACATTAAAACCTTCAAAACGCTATGGAACACAGTTCTACTCTGCAACATATAGGGTCTCCAAGAGTCCTAATAGATTGGAGGGCATCTGGTGTGGTGTAAATTTTGCTGTAACAAGGGATCTTGGGCTAGCAAGCAGTTAAGTCTGAGAAATCCAATCAACCAGCCAGGAAAAGCAAAACAAAAAAGCACATCTGCCTGAGACTTTAAGAAAGTGAGCTGATATGATCTCTTACCAAGTAAGTGATTCACACAATTTGAAAATGAACATGTTCAAAATTTACCAAGTCCTTAATTTCATTTTCTGAGTGTGTGTAGGTGTTTTTTAAGTTTTTTTGATATGCATGTAAGTAAGGAATGTTTCTTTTCAAAATGTGGTTATTGTTAGGATTAAACTGTAGTATTAAGCTAGATTGAGTAAATGGCCTTTTGTTGTTGCTGTTGTTAATATTGGATACTAAAACCCAAACCAAACCCATAGCCATCGAGTCAATTCGCACTCACAGCGACCCTATAGGACAAGAGTAGAACTGCCCCGTAGGATTTCCAAGGATCAGCTGGTGGATTCCAACCGCTGACCTTTTGGTTAGCAGCTGAGCTCTTAACCACTCACTGCACCACCAGGGCTCCAGTATTAGGTAAATAGGCTATTAAATTTTAAAGCGTTTAGAAAATTTTATAAGGATATAAATGGCATCAAAATATCAGCTTAGGAACATTTAAGAGTTTATGTAGTAAAATAATGAGGATTTTTAGAACTGGACGTTAGACATAACTTTGGATTTGGGGAGTATTAATAAAATTATTATATAGTTTTTATAACTTAACAGAGAAAATGTTAAACATTTAGTCAAACTATTAATCAGTATAACATAATACTACCCATTGCTGTCAAGTCGATTCTGACTCATAGAGACCCTATAGGACAGAGTAGAACTGTCCAGCAGGGTTTCCAAGGAGTGGCTGGTGGAGTTGAACTGCCGACCTTTTGGTTAGCAGCCGTAGCTCTTAACCATTGCACCACCAGGGCCCCGTAACATAATAATATACATCTTGGTAAATTTGAGTCAATGAAAAGTTACTCTTTTGCTGAATAGGACAATATCATCGCATAGTATTTTCTCCGTGTATGTGTATAAATAAGAGACTGGAAAGACTGCCACGCTTTATAACTTGTTTTACTTGGTGCAATTTGATTTTATATTTTACCTAACCAACTTTTATGCTTCTTCAATTTTAAGTAAATAAAACAATAGATTTGTAATATGTTTTTATATAAAGAATAAACTTGTATAAATTTGTCTCTCTTAATCTTAAATAGAAAAAAATATGTATTTATCATAGAGGTCTGTAATTTCCTCCCCTTCTCCTTTTTTTCCTACTTCTCTTCCTTCCTCTTCTTCCGCTCCTTCTCTTCCTTTTTTTTTTTGATCAGGAGCTATGGTTACATAGATGTTGTTACAGAGAACTGTGCTGTACACCGGAGAGAGTAAAAACTTTGGAGTTCAGTTATTGACTTTGCTACTGATAAGCTCTTTCATTTTGGATAAATTACTTTTGTATTTTTTAGTATTAGTCTCCACATTTGCAAAGCAAGGATAATAATACCTCCTGTTTAAAACTATGACGAAGATTAGTGATAATGCATGCCTATTACTCAACATGGCAATTGACACGGTAGTTATTAGAAATAAATTTAGTCATCATTAATCATGACACCTGGACTAATAGATACTGGCAACACATAATTCTAAAGCATGGGCTCCTGAAATTTAATACTATTCTCTTTGGTGTGTTTTACTTGGGGAAAGGAGGGTTTGATGATAAACAAAATATATTTAGGAAAAGAGGGATGATGTATTTAATAAATGTGGACAAACCAAACAATAGTTTGCAAAACCCAACACAACTTTGGGACCAACACTCTAATCCTCAGTTATTTCATTCATAAATAAACAGACTGAATGAGTTGATGTTTGATAATCAATGGTTCAATGATTGTCTGCCATTCAGGGACTCTATTATTAAACATTCAATTATGCTTATTAAGAATGCTAAAAAATGGCAGTTTTAATTTTATCTCCTATCATTAAATTTCCCTCCAAGATTGGAAGGCTGTTCCAATGATGACTGGGAGTAAATCAAAATATGTTTTAAAAACTAAAGGAGAAGTATAGAAGTTCCAGAATTAAACCTATGAGAATCATACCCTCAGAGAATCATACCCTCAGAGAATTCTAGTGTGTGATTGATATATTCTATATAATCAGTCACTAACAGATTCTAACAGATTTGGTCATCTCTTTCTTAGAAATTCAGCCAACATGGCCTAGAGGACATTTTAAATCAGAATAATAATAAATAAATAAATTTAGACAATTGACTTTACAAAACAAACAAACAAAAACCGCTCTATGTCTGTGTCCTTTATTTACATGACTATTTTTATCTTGTTGTTGTTAGATGATCTCGAGTCCATTCCGACTCATAGTGACCCTGTGCAAAACAGAACCAAATACTGTCTGGTCCTGTGCCATCCTCACAATCATTGCTATGTTTGAGGTCATTGTTGCACCCACTGTGTCAATCCATCTCACTGAGGTCAACCTCTTTCACACTGAGCCTCTAATTTACCTAGCATGATGTCCTTCTCCAAGGACAAGTCCCTCCTGATAACCTGTCCAAAGTATGTAAGATAAAATTTCTCCATCCTCCCTTCTAAGGAGCATTCTGGCTGTACTTCTTCCAAGACAGATTTTTTTGTTCTTCTGGCAGGTCATGTTATTATATTCGATATTCTTTGCCAATACCATAATTCAAAGGTATCAATTCTTCTGTTTTCCTTATTCATTGTCCAGCTTTCACGTGCATATGAGGCAACTGAAAATACCATGGCTAGGGTCGGGCACACTTTAGTCCTCAAGGTGACATCTTTGCTGTTTTAACACTTTAAAGAGGTCTTTTGCAACCAGAGTTACTGGCCTAACAGACTGGAGAAACCCCAAGAGTATGGCCTCTGGACACTCTCCTAGCTCAGTAATGAAGCCACTCCTGAGGTTCACCCTTTAGCCAAAGATCAGACAGGTCCATAAAACAAAACAAGACTAAAGGGGCACACCAGCCCAGGGGCAAGGACTAAAAGGCAGGAGGAGACAGGAAAGCTGGTAATACGGAAGCCAAGTTTGAGAATGGGAGAGTGTTGACATGTCACAAAACAATATGCGTACTAAGTGTTTAACAAGAAGCTAGTGAGTGTTCTGAAAGCCTCCATCTAAAGAGCAATTTAAAAGAAAGGTCTTTTGCAGCAGATTTGCACAATGCAATACGTCATTTGATTTCTTGACTGCTGCTTTCATGGGCGTTGATTGTGGATCCAACTAAAACGAAATCCTTGACAACTTCAGTATTTTCTCTATTTATCATGATGTTTCTTATTAGTCCAGTTGTGAGGATTTTCATTTTCTTTATGTTGAGGTAATCCATACTGAGGATCCTTTACAGAGGATCTCAGGTGGCACAATAGTTAAGTGCCCAGCTGCTAACCACCAGTCGCTCCTCGGGAGAAACGTGGCAGTCTGCTTCAGTAAAGATCACAGCCTCGGAAACCCTATGGGGCAGTTCAGCTCTGTCTTATAGTGTCACTATGAGTCAGAATGAACTCGATGTGACACAGTAACAATCTTTACCAGAGCAGATCACCAGGTCTTTCTCCCACAAAGCTGCTGCGTGAGTTCAAACAGCCAGCCTTTTGGTTAGCACTCAAGTGCTTAACTGTAGCTCCATCAGAGTTCCCTGTTATTTGGGATAGGGGCCTGCTTTTCAAAACGATGCTCAAAGAAGGCTGTGGTGAGATGGTACTATTTGAATTAATAACTTTGCTCAATCCCTCTCTCATTTCTTTATAATATTTCAACTACATGAATATTAGAGCATTTGACGTTTTTCCACAGATCTTGGACCGGCATTTTTTTCACTCTTTTTATCTGTTTGATTTTTCAGTTTGGGTAATTTCTATTACTCTGTCTTCAAGTTAACTGATCCTTTACTCTGCTAGGTCTAAGTATTCCTTAAATTTCTCCTTCAAATTCTGCCTTTCTGATATAGTATTTTCCATTTCTATTATTTCTTCCACGAGGAGCCCTGGTGGCACAGTGATAAGCACTTGGCTGCTAACCAAAAGGTTGCTGGTTCAAAACCACCAGCTGCTCCATGGAAGAAAGATGTGGCAGTCTGCTTCCATAAAGATTACAGCCTTGAAAACCCTATGGGACAGTTTTACTCTGTCTGATAGGGTCGTTATGAGTCGGAATCAACTCGATGGCACACAACAACAATGACATTATTTCCATTTGGAAGTTTTTACTACTTTGCAGGCCTCTGATAAAATTCCACATCTTTTCGTGAATGTTTTCTACCTTTTCCACTAGATCTTTTTTTTTATACGTATCATGGTTATTTAAGTCTCTGTCTGATAATTCCAATTCTATTTCTGGATATGCTTCTTTGGACAATTTCCACTCTTCATGCTGGGTCATGTTACTCCCCAGCAACCCCTGCCCATGTCCTGTAATTTTTTATTGTACACCAAATATTTTGTGTAAAAGAACAATAGAAACTTAATAACAACTAATTCCAGAAAAGGGTGTACGCCTTCTATAGTCAGGCTGCTAATCTGCCCTGTGGGGCAGCTCTACTCTGTCCTCTAGGATCTCTGAGTCAGAATCAGTTCCAAAACATGCAACAACAAATGTGTGTGGGGGCGGGGGTTGGGGGTAGGGTTGAACAACCAAATCCACAGTTAATGAGTCTGGGCTTTGCTGTGGCTTTAGTTAGATTCAGTTCTGTTCTCTAATGACTTCAAATGTTTTGAGAGAAGGATCAGAACTTTCCTTTCAGCGGGTTTGGGATTTGAGTTTCAGCACTACTCAAGAGTCTCTCTTTTCTTATTAGTGCATCCACCAACTCTCCCAACTATGGGATATTTCTTGCTGGTTTACAGCCCAGCTGCCAGCTTTCTGAGTTACTGCAGAGTTCTCTTTGCTCTCTTGTCCCACACTAGGCTCTCTGGACTTCAGAATATCTGCTCTGCCTTGGAAGGAGTCTTGAAGAACAATCCTTGGAAGGGGTTCCTCTCAGCTCTCTTTCCCAGTCCCAGACATCCTCAGGCTGTTGTCTTTTAATTGAAGAAGGGCCTGCTTGCCTTACGGAGGATCTTCCACAACTGTCTTGGCCCTAACTTCGGATGGCTACTCCATGAAATTCAGTGGGAAGACTTGGTTGGGGTGTGCAGACATGCTCTGTGCCTGGAGCTCCTTGGGATTCTAATCCATCAAACTACTACAAACATGGCCATTAAAAGTTCTTTAATACTTTAACTGATTTCTCTGTGGTGAATTCCTTTTCTCTCACATTCCTCTAGGGATCAAAGCAGTCATGGGTGTCTTATCTCCTAGAAGAAGTTTGTCCCTTTCTGAAAATTGGTTCATTTAGGTTATTTTGCATTCTCTGATCTCTGATAGGTTAAAAAACAAACAAACAGACATCTGATTTTATATCTTATCTGACTTGTTCTGGTTCCTAGGGTGGGAGCAGTAATCTCTTTTGGCTTTTTACGTCTTAAATAGAAGAAGTTCTTCTGCCTGAATTTCAAAGTCATAATCTAACCATATTGTCTCTATCTTGGTATTTTGAGTTTGAATTGCAAAGACCTTGGAAGGTTTTATGCAGGATATTAGGCAAAATTCTGAAGTCATAAAACAAACATTAAAACATTGAATTTGGTGGACCAGAACAATGGCTTTTCAGTACATATATTATCTGCAAGAAAACAAATCCCATTTGTAAGAGTTTTGGTTGCACAAGCGATTATAAATGGACTATATTAAATAGTACTCATGGCTACTAGTATAATAAAGATAAAATGTTACCAATAATCTCTTTAGTTAGTATCCTATATTTGCTGTTTTATTTCAGTAAAAGTAAAATAATGTGTATTTGTCAGGGCTTTTAGTTTTATTTGAAATCTCAGTCCCCTTAGCCCATTTATCATCCTCATATCAATGCAAGTTCATTTTCTAGAATTATCCTATTAGGCATAATTTTAGGAATGTATTCTTTAGTTTTGGGGAGGAACAACAGAATGTATACTGTAACAAAGTGATTCAGGATAATTAGGTTAGGGTAATGAAAAAATTAGAAAGGATTTTACAGATACTGCAGTGATTAAAGGGGATTTTTAAAGGATTACAATTTGTTTGAGAGGCCAACATTGTGGAAGGCATTTCAGTCAATGAAAAAGCCTGAACAAATTCACAGACCCATGGAAGAATATAGGATACTGGGGAGAAATACAAGTAAATCAGTATTCCTGAATAATAAGATTTGAAAGGGGTGGGTATAAGCATGCTGATGGTCAACAGATTAGAACACATCCCAGAAGTTAACACTATAAAATTCTATCCTTGATAGAAAAGAGAGTATAAGGATGCTGTTCAAGGAAAGAAAAGCAAATACAAAATAGTCTATACATTATTGCAAGGACATGCAAAACATTTTAGTGAACATATGTAATTTAATCATTAATTGTTTGGCAGTTTTATAGACATTGTATGTCTGTATAAATCAGATTCACCCTTTACTTCTTCTCAATTTCTAATAATGGCAGTTAACAAAGGTTAACAATCTACTTCACACCTTGATTCAGTGGCAACACTAGGGGAGTACATGGGGATGTGGACCACACTAGGTGATACTGTCACAGGGGTGACATCAAAATGACTGTCTACAAAATTTTTGTGCAGTGTTTCAGCAGAAATTCTTTTTTTTTAAATTGTACTTCAGGTACAATGAAGGCTTACAGAACAAATAGTTTCTCATGAAACAGTAGTACACATGTTGTTTTATGACATTGGTTAACAACCCCACAACATATCAACCCTCTAACTTCTCAACCTTTTTTTTTGGTGAAAATACACATAGCCAAAGATACACTGTTTCAAAAATGTCTACATGCACAGTTCAGTGACATTGACTACGCTCTTCCAATTGTGCTGTTATTCTCACTTAAGATGAAGGCTTACAGAACAAAATAGTTTCACATTTAACAGTTACTACAAATGTTGCCCTATGACAATGGTTAACAATCTCACAACGTATCAACAACATCCTTACTCAACCTTGGGTTCCCTATCACCAGCTTCCTTGTCTCCTTCTGCCTTCTGGCCCTTGTCACTAGACTCCTGTACCTCGTTAGTCTCATTTGATTTTACAGGGCTGTCCACTCCCAGGCTGAACAGTGAACCTCGGAGGTAACTTCACCACTGAGCTAAAAGGGTGTCTGGGGGCCATACTCTCGAGGTTTCTCCAGTCTCCTTTAGGCCAGTAAATCTGGTCTTTTTTTTTTTTTTTTTTTTGTGAGTTAGAATTATGCTCTACATCCTTCTCCAGCTCTGTCCAGAACCCTCTGTTGTGATCCTGGTCAGAGCAGTCAGTGGTGGTAGCCGGACACCATCTAGCTGTAGTGGCCTCAGTCCGGTGGAGGCCTCGGTAGCTGTGGACAGTTAGTCCTTTGGACTAATCTTTTCCTTGTATCCTGTTCTCTTCATTCTCCCTTGCTCCCGAAGGGATGAGACCAGTGGAGTATCTTAGATGGCCGCTCACAGGCTTTTAAGACCCCAGACACTACTCACCAAGGTAGAATGTAGAGCATTGTCTTTATAAGCTGTGTCATGCCAATTGAGCTAGATGTTCCCTGAGACCATGGTCCCCATAGCCCTCCGTCCAGCAATTCAGTCCCTCAGGGAGTTTGGATGTGTCTATGGGGCTTCCATGACCTTTCCTTGTACAGGTTGTGCTAGTTTCCCCTGTATTGTGTACTGTCTCACCCTTCACCCAAGATGCCACTTATCTATTGTCTATTTAGTATTTCCCCCCCACCCCTCCCAACCCTGGTAACCAACAAAGATTGTTACATTTTGTGTGTGAACTTTTTCATGGGTTTTTACAATAGAGGTCTCATACAATATTTGTCCTTTGGGGATTGACTTATTTCACTCAGCATAATGTCCTCCAGTTTCATCCATGTTATGAGATGCTTCGCAGATTCATCATTGTTCTTTCTCATTGCATAGTACTCCATTGTGTGTATGTACCATAGTTTGTTTATCCATTCATCTGTTGATGGGCATCTAGGTTGCTTCCATCTTTTTGCTATTGTAAACAATGCTGCCATGAACATAGGTGTGCATATGTCTAGTCGAGTGACGACCCTTATTTCTCTAGGATCTATTCCTAGGAGTGGGATTGCTGGATCTAATGGTATGTCTATTTCTAGCTTTCTGAGGAAGTGCCATATCATTTTCCAAAATGGTTGTATCAAGAAATTGATTATTTTTTTATAAAAATATTCCTGTAGCCAACTCTTCAGACAGGGATTGGACTAGACTGTGGGACATAAAGTCATACTCGTGAGGAGTGTGCCTCTTAGCTCAACTAGATACAAGAGACTAAACGGGCAGCTTCTGTCCGGAGGTGTGATGGGAAAGCAGAGAGGGTTAGGAGCTGGCTGAATGGACATGGGGACTCAGGAGTGGAAATGAGGAGTGTGCTGTTGCAGTATGGGGAGAGCAGTTAGGGTCACATAACGATGTATATATAAATTTTTGTATGGGAGACTAACTTGAAATGTAAACTTCATTTAAACTACAACATTAAAAAAAAATAAAAAGGAAAAAAGTAAGGTAAAACAAAAATATTCCTGTAGTTAGTCATAGCAAAAAAACAATTTTTGTAAGCCCAGCTTACATGTATCAATATACCTACAAGGCTAAAACTCTATGCTAATTTACTTTTTGAACCTTCTAATGTGCTCCTGTCAGAGCTGCCATTATTAGTCAATCACAACAATGCTTCAAATCATGTGGTTTCATCTTTAGGCACTACAAGCATGCACTGTTTTTGTTGCTGCCACTGTTTTCGTAGTCACTGATTTTGTCAAATTTTCTGGTGTTTTAGCTACAATATTGTGGTAATTAGTATTTGTGAAGCTATATTAAATAACTTTTTTGAAAAGAAAGTAGTAATTAAAGGAAAAGAAGGAGAAAGATCTAAAAAGGCTTCCACTTAGTTACTAATAATGTTGTAATTCAATGTTTAAAGATTTTACAAAATGATTTTGTTGTTAGTATTCATATAATCTAAGAAATATTATATTTAAGCAATTTACAACTCTATCACATATTATTATATGGTTAAAATTGATAATAAACATTACTATGGATTCTATATGGTCTAGTATGGGAGGATGTCCATGAGGGGGAGTGACACCATGAATTACCACATTGGGTGGCACCAACCCTAGTGATGCCACTGTCCTGATTTAATAGAAGTACAATTAAGGCCCACGCAAAGACTCTAGAAAGTCCTTCAAAGGAAGAGTAAAAAGGGTGTCTGTATATTGTCAAAATTAAGATTCAGTTGAACATTCGAGCCTATAGATACTCACTTGCAGCCACTAAAGAAGAATCAAAATTGTGCAAGAATGAAATCAAATTTGACTTAGGTACCTCCGAGAAGAATCCCACATTACTTCTGAGACCAACTGGTTTTCATTTCACAATGTCAGTTGTGTTCTCAGTTGTAAGTCATAGAAATCAACTCTGGCTAACTTCCACAAGAAGGACTTATTGAAAGGATACTGGAATTCACAGGTCACCATGAAAGGTGAAGAACTGGGCCTAGAAGTGGTATAAACCAAGGTACTTCTGGAGGTCTAGGTAACAGAAACTATATGAATGATTCTAGAGTAGGAACTGAATGATCAGTGTGCCACTGTGGTGCTGGATGAGTTCTCAATCTCTCCTCTATCCTTTCATACTCATTCAAGGCTCAAAGTCTCAGGACAGAGCATCTGATGGGTTGACCACAATTCACTTGCTTACTCCCTGGTGTACGGAAAAATCTTGCCTAATGCACCTTCAAAGACCCTATTGACATACGGTGGAAGGGTGTTGCTGTGTGTCATTGGGTAGATTCTGACTCACAGGGAAGCTATCTGACAGAGTAGAATTGCCCCATAGGGTTTCCTAGGCTGTAATCTTTATGGGAGCAGATGACCAGGTCTTTTCTGCCATGGAGCCACTGATGGGCTCGAACCACCAACCTTTTGGCTAGCAGTTGAGTGCTTAACCATTTGTGCCACCAGGACTCCTTGGTGGAAAGGTTAGTCACCTGGATTTACCATCTCATCAGTGTTCCACAAATTGCAGGAAAGTAATTATCCCAAAAAAATCTGGGTGCTGTTAGGAAAGGGATGATTGCTGGATGGCTTAAAAAAAAAAGAAAAGAAAAACCATTCCTTAAAAGTATCACAGAAAAATAAGTATATAAAGGATGCAGGACTTCAGTGGCCAGTCTTTTAAGACCTGTACCTCAAACCTGATAAATGGTGAAAGATGTTGATAATTAGCAGTAGATTTTAAATAAATTCCTTTGTGACTAGCAAAATATTTTAAAGTCACAAATTAATAATTATTATTTTAAAAGAATTTTACTTGCTTCTTCAATATTCTAAAGGGAAAATGTCATCATATATGAGCTTCAGCCGAACTCAGAAATTACTGCCTAACACAGAGCTCTTAAAACTTCAGCGTTATTAGAGTTAGAATAATCTAACAATATGGTTTTTCAAACTTTACAGCAGTAGAACTTTCTTTTCAAACAAACCAAAACCAAACCATTTGCCATCAGGTTGGTTCCATCTCATCTTACTTAAAAGCAGATGATGGCAGACCTGCTTAGGCTGGAACTGGGTTGGGAAAGCTGGAACTATAACAACTGAGCCTCCCTTCAGGACCCTTGCACAGCCATGAGGACACATTGAGGGTCCTTAAGTTTCCTGGGAACATACATTGAACATCCCAGTGCTGAATAGTAGTTATGAACATGTTTATCTATCATAAAGCATTAGAGGTGTAATTATAGTCTAGGTAACAATAGTAATTATTATATGGAGCTTTTTATCATCGCTCCTGTTGATTTCTACACCGTTTCCGATTAATTCACTTAACAATGTGTTAACATATAAATTTTCCAGCCTGTAAATGTTCATTTCCTATATACCTCCCCAACCTTGTAACCCAAGGGCCATAATTAAACTTACAATTTAAACTAGATCAGGCACAAAACAGTCACTGATCATTTTAATTTGGAAGGTTTTAAAAGACACATTTCTCATAAGGAGCCCTAGTAGTGCAATGGTTAAGTGCTCAGCTGCTGACTGAATGGTCAGCAGTTTGAACCCACCAACCACTCCAAGGGAGAAAGATGTGGCAGTCTGCTTCCTCAAGGGTTACAGTCTTGGAAACCCTATAGGCAGTTCTACTCTGTCCTATATGGTCGTTATGAGTCAGAATTGACTCAATGGCAATGGTTTTTTTTTTTTTTTTGGTTTAAAAAGACACATTATGAAAAAAATGAAAACGCAAAAAGCAGCACAAATTTAAATTAAATTATTTAGTATGGAAAGATTAGTTAATCCAGTTACCACCCTAAATTTTGTATGAATAAAATATTACAGAAAATTTCCCTTTGGATGATCAGTGTATATATCAGAAACTCCCCAAAGAGGCTGTATTAATAAAAGTTAACTCATTCCTTATTAATGCTCTAGGCATATTAGCAATAGCAAAGTAAAATATACACCTCAAAAAATGACTTTAGTGATAAGTTGTTTCTTTGCTTCATGTACCCAATGGATAAAGTTCAGGAAAAGACTCTCAAAGGGATAAAAAATAGCTAAGTGTGAAATTCACAAATACTTTCCTCTGGTTAGGTACAAACGCTATTCAGGCTGGTACCAGGGATGCATAAATTCTTTCTATCCTATTTACAATTGAGTCTTGATTCGTTAGGAGCTCATTTTCCAGTTTGTGAATTATCTAGGTCTTTGATTCTTCTCTTTCCTCTGGGTAATTACCTCTCTTCATTTCTCTGCTCATTAGCACCTCCACCACAAGGGGACGAAAATTCAGGTGAAAAGAAAAAAGTAAATCATGCATGGACATTTCTTAAGATTCTGGTGCTTGGCTTTAGCAGAAGAACAGGGCTGTGTGGTCGGTCCTTCTATTATCAATTCTAAATTCTATCACCTATCGGCTGAGAAACACCCTTGTGAAATGAGTTTATATTATCTGAATTTCAGATTCTTACTGTGAAAAGGGGATGATATTCATACCTTCCTTACAAGGATGTGAGATCAACACTGAGAAATACAAATTTGTATACTGAAAATAACTATATAAAATTAAGAAATTATCATGTATTAAATTCATAAAACTCACTGCTTTGTCAGTTTTTGTTTTTTTCCACTTCCCCTAAGAATCAGGGTTTGTCTTTGGAAAGGCTTACTGACAAAATACTCATTTTCTTTCCTTCCTTCCTCCCCCCCTTCCTCCCTCCCTTCGTGCCCTCCTTCCTTCGTTCCTTCCTTCCCTCCTTCACTTCTTCCTCCCTCCCGTCCTTCTTTCCCTCCACCTCTCTCTTTCTCTCTTTCTGGCTGGCTAGCTTCCCTTTTCCCTCTAACATGGTTATGAAATGCACACTGGTAAAAAGCTGGAAGGGACTGTGAAAAATATAATAATTTTTTTACTGATGAATTTAATTCATCTGTTTTCCCTATCTACTATTAAAATTAATAACTGTAAGTTGCCAATATTACTATATATTTCCACAAAAATACCATGCATGCTAATATATATTTTCATAACTTTGGATCTTAAAAAGAAGACACATCCAGCAGAGAAGAATTTCCAGTAACACAAAGGGTTCATGGTACACCAGTTTAACAGTTCTATTAAAGTATATAAAAAGAGCCCTGGTGGCAAAATGGTTAAGCACTTATCTGCTAACTGTAAGTTCAGCAGTTTGAACCCATCAGCCACTCCCTGAGAGAAAGATGTGGTAGTCTGCTTCTGTAAATATTACAGCCTTAGAAACCTTATGGGGGAAGTTCTACTGTCTTATAAGGCCACTATGAGTTGGAGTTGACTCGATGGCCTTGAATTTTTTTGGTACTAAAGTATGTCTCATTAGTGATATTTTAAGAATGTTTGCTTTGCCTGGTGATTATTAGTCTGATGTCCCCTTGGTCACCCTCTTTTTAGATGGTTTACTCAAAAACAGTTTATTATCTCATCCTTTTGGGTCAGAGATATAGCCTTAAATTCTGCTTAAACTGAATAAATTACCAAGCCATAAATACTGATTAAAAAAAGGAAAACTGAGTTATTAAAATACAGTAGACAAGCACTTAAAACAACACTTAGTTTTTATTTTTAAAAATACCTTAAAGAAAAGAGAACGTGAGACTTCTGGGCAATGTGGCACAATAGCACCACGCCTTCCCTCCACAGCAAAGATCTGAAAAATTAAGTCAAACAGAGACAAACATGAATCCTGAAACCCTAAATATCAAATGAAGACATAAAGAACTCAGCCAAGCACTGAACTAAATAAAAAACTGACAGAAAACAGAGAGCAAGGAGAGATACATGCAGAGGTCCCCTATCAGCTAACGCAGCATTGATCTTCCATCTTGGACTCCCATCGGAGATCAGCAAACAGGGGGTATGAGAAAGCAGCTTCATGGAGCTTCCAGCAGGAGACAGAACAAAAAATAACCAGCGATATACACTTTCTCACCCACCACCCTTCTTCACCCCCACTTGGCCTCTTCTGCTTCCTGCAGCTACAGTCTCTGGGCTGGGAAGCAGTGGCTTCACCCTGATACAGCTTGGATTCCACCTGCCCACGATGGCTGGCTCCCTGAGTGCCATTTGTTGAGTGCTGGTGTTGCTTTTTTTCAGCTTCTTTTGATTTCTTCCTTACCTCTCACCACCTCACCCTCCTTTCTCTCAAATACCTGGCTCAGTGTGCCCTCTTTGTTTCTTCCTGAAAGGCTGCGAAACACCGATCGACTGTGAAACTGCTACCCAGCCCGTGCCACCATGCTGGTGGGATCCCCGGGGCTTTTTGTTTGTTTGTTTTCTTTTGGTTTGTTTGTTTGTTTTCTTTTTTTTTTTCTTGGCTTGGGGGCCCTTCTAGCAGGGCAGTACTGCACGGCTTGGGAGTTACACTCCTACTCTGTGCAGATGCACAGTGGGATCCCTGGGGCCATTTCTTCTTCTTCTTCTTCTTTTTTTGTTTTTCTTCTATTGTTTTTTTTTTGTTCTTGTTTCTTTGTTTTGTTTTCTTTTCTCTCTTTTTCCTTTTTTGTCTTTCTTTATTTCTCAGTATCTCATTTCTCTATACATACCTTCTCTTCCTGTCTCCTGAATGTCTGGCGCTGTGTGACACCTCTAACCCTTCTAGCCAGGCTGTACGTCACAGCCTGGGAGCAACTTCACCAGTTCTTGCAGCAGACCAGTGGGATCCCTGGGGGCTTTTCTTTTTCAAATTTTTATTTATTCACTTTATTCTTTTACCCTTTTTCTTTTTGTTTTGTTTTTCTCCATTTCTCAGTCTCCCATCTTTCCACTCCAATGGCAAGCTCCCTCAGCACTCTTTTTTGTTTGTTTGTATGTATGTTTTTGGCTCCTGTTCGTCTCTCCCCTCTCTCCTCTTTCCCATACCCATCTTAGCTCCACACATCACAATCTCCCCCCTCCTTTTTGCCTACCTGCACCATGCGCTGACCATCACACCACTAAGCAGCACAGGCATGGCCTACCAGAACCTGCCCTGAACTTATTCCCGGCCCACCCTGTCGGCCATAGTACATGCCACAAACAACCCATCTCAGCAGCTCCCCTTCAGCAGGACCTGCCCTGCTATACCATACCCAAGCAACTGAACCTACCCATTGGAGAAGGAGATGAAAAGCATCATGTCCACGGATGAGCAAACAACAAAGAATGCACAGCCCACCTACTCACACATAACCAAATAAAACAAAAAAGCAGGATGAAAGAAACAAATCTACAATCAATAAATGAGGAAAATAACTACTGAATGTCCCGAGGACAGCAGACAATATTTAAACAGATAAAAACAGGACAGGATGGTTCCAGTTGATGTCCAAAATAAAACACCAGAAGATTTTTCATTAGAAGAAAAGACACTAGAACTACCTGACAAGGAATTCAAATCTCTAATATTCAGAGATATCCAAGACTTGAAGCAGAAAGCAGACAAAAATGAGGAAAAAAAATAGACAAATTCATGGAAAATACAGACAAAAAAATGGAAGAATTCGGGAAAATAATACAGGAGAAAAATGCTAAAAATAAATTCACAACTAGCAATCATACAAAAGCAACAATTAGAAATATAAAAGATAAACAACAAGATTTCGGAAATGGACAGTGTCATAGAAGTGCTAAGGAGCAGGTTTGAAACGATGGAAAACAGGATCAGTGAAACTGAAGAAAAACACTTGGATACAACTCAGAGGAAAAATCAGAAAGAAGAACAAAGAAAAATGAAGAAACCCTGAGAATTATGTGGGATAAAATCAAAAGCAAAAATCTGTGAGGGATTGGAGTTCCAGAATAGGGGGAGAAAACAGAAAACACAGAGAGGCTTATTGAAGAACTGCTGACAGAAAACTTTCCCAATATCATGAAAAATGAAAAGCTGACCATCCAAGAAGCTCAAGGAAAACCGTATAGGATAGAACTAAAAAAAAAAATCAACAAAGCATATCATAATCACACTTGCTAAAACCAAAGACAAACAAAGAATCCTGAGAGCAGCTCGAGAAAAACAAAAAATTCCATACGGAGGAGAAATAACAAGACTAAGCTCGGATTGTTCAGCAGAAACCATGCAGGCAAGAAGGCAATGGGATGACATATATAAAACCTCGAAAGAAAAGAATTGCTGGTCAAGAATAATATATCCTGCAAAACTCTTGTTCAGATATGATCGTAAAATTAGGACATTTCCAGATAAAAAGGAATTAAGGGACTAGGTAAAGACCAAACCAAACTTACAAGAATTATTTAAAGGGAGTCCTTCAGTATAAGAACAAACAACATCAGACCACAGGCTTACTCTAGGATGCAGGATCATACCAGCCAAATATCAACCTAGGAAATGAACTCTCAAGGACTATCCAAAACCAAAAGAATTACAATAGGGAACCAGAGAGGCTAATCTGTAAATGACAACAATATCAAAACAATAAAAGAGGGAATAAACGCTGTAGGTATAGAATCTTCTAATGGCGAGGAAGGCAAGGTGATACCAAGTAATAAAAGGCTGGTTCAAACCTAGGAAGATAAGGGTAAATTTCAAGGTAACCACAAAGAAAGTTAACAAACCTACTCATCAAAATAAAGAAGAAAAACATAAAGTCTCAGTGAAAACAAAACCTACAAAGACAAAAGAAATGAAAAAAAAAAAATCCAAAAACAAAAGAAATTCAGCACAGGAGAGTAAGAACAAACAAAATGTCAGCCCACAAAAAAAAAAGACTACAAAATGATAGCAATAAACTCATACCAATCAATAATTACACTGAATGTAAATGGCCTAAATACACCCATAAAGAGATGGAGAGTGACAGAATGGATAAAAAAAAGCACAATCCATCAATATGCTGCCTACAAGAGACACATCTTGGAAACAAAGACATAAAGTTATTTAAAAAATCAAAGGGTGGAAAAGAATATATCAAGCAAACAACTACCAAAAAAGAACAGGAGTGCAATATTAATCTCAGATAAAATAGACTTTAAAACAAAATACAGCATAAAAGACAAAGAAGGACACTATATAATGATTAAGGGGATGATCCATCATGAAGACATAACCATAATAAACATCTAAGCACCCAATGGCATGGCTCCAAAATACAAAAAACAAACTCTAACAGCACTGAAAAGAGAAACTGACAGTTCCACAGTAATAGAAGGAGACTTCGACATGCCTCTCTTGGTAAAGGACAGACCATCTAGAAAGAAACTCAACAAAGATACAGAAGACCTAAAGGGCACAATCAGCCAACTTGATCTCATAAGACATATATAGAACACTACACCAAATGGCTGCAAAGTACATTCTTTTCCAATGCACATGGAATGTTATCCAGAACAGACCACATCTTAGGCCACAGAGCAATCCTGAACAAGATCCAAAACACTGAGATAATACAAAGTATCTTCTCTGACCACAATGCCATCAAGGTCCAAATTAACAACAGGAAGCGCAAGGAAAAAAAAAAAATCGATTGCATGGAAATGAATAACATCCTGCTTACAAACTACTGGGTAAGAAGAAGAAATCAGAGATGGAATAAAAAAATTCCTAGAATCAAATGAGAATGAAAACACATCATAGCAAAACTTTTGGGACACAGCAAAGGCAGTCCTCAGAGGAAAATGTATAGCAATAGATGCATACATCAAAAAAGAAGATGGATTTGTAGTAACTATTAAATGAGAAACTATTTTGTTCTGCAAGCCTTCATCTTAAGTGAGAATAATGGCACAATTGGAAGAGCGTAGTCAATGTCACTGAACTCCATATTTAGAAATTTTTGGAATGGTGTATCTTTGGCTACGTGTATTTTCACCAAAAAAAAAAAAAAAAAGGTCGAGAAGTTAGAGGGTTAATATGTTGTGGGGTTGTTAACCAATGTCATAAAACAACAAGTGTACTACTGATGAGAAACTATTTGTTCTGTAACCCTTCATCTGAGGTACAATAAAGTATATATATAAAAAAAAGAAGATGGATAAAATCAAAACATTAACTACACAACTTGAATAGAAAGAGAATAGCAAAAAAAGCTCACAGCCACCAAAAGAAAGAAAATAATAAAGATCAGAGCAGAAATAAATGAAATAGAGAAGAGAAAAACAATAGTAAGAATCAACAAAACCAAAAGTTGGTTCTTTGAAAGGATCGACAAAATTGACAAGCCACCAGCCAGACTGACAAAAGAAAAACAGGAGAGGATGCAAATAACCAAAAAAAGAAATGAAATGGGGGACATTACAACAGACACAACTGAAATAAAAAGGATCAGAACTGAGTATTATGAAAAAGCATACTCCAACAAATTTGAAAACCTAGAGGAAATGGTTAAATTTCTAGAAAAACACTACCTACCCAGACTAACACAAAGTGATGCTGAAAATCTAAACAGACCCATAACAAGAGAAGAGATTGAAAAGCTAATAATAATTTTAAAAATCCCAACAAAAAAAAGTGCTGGACACTAGCTGGCTCTCTGAGTGCCATTTGTTGGCTGCTGGTATTGCTTTTTTTTTTTTTTTTCCTGCTTCTTTGGATTTCTTGCTTGCCTCTCGCTGCCTCCCCCTCCTTTCACTCAAGTGCCTGGCTCCGTGCGCCATCTTTGCTTCTTCCTGAGGGGCTGCTGAGATCCATTCGAGTGTGGAGCTGCTTCCCGGTCTGGGCTACCGTACTGGTGGGATCCCGGGGCTTTTGATCGTTTGTTCATTTTGAATTGTTTGTTTGTTTTCTTTTCCTTTTCTTGAGTTGGGAGCCCTTTCTGGCCAGGTGGAGCTGCATGGCAAGGAACTCCCTTTAGCTTCCACAGATGTGCAGAGGGATCCCTGAGCACATTTCTTTTTTCGTTGTTTTTTTTTTTTTTTTCTGTTTTCTCGGGGGGCTTTTCTTGTTCTTTTTTAATTTGATTTGTTTTCTCTTCCCTCTTTTTCCCTTTTTGTCTTTCTTCAGGGCTCAGTTTCTTGTCTCTCTATAGTTTCCTTCTCTTTCTGATCCCTGAATACCAGGTGTTGTATACCTCTACGCCTTGTAGCCAGGCTGTACTGCGACACCTGAGAGCGACTTCCCCAGACTTCATAGCTGCATCGGTGGGATCCCTGGGAACTTTGCGGTTCTTTAACCTTTCTGATTTTTATTTATTCATTCTTTTCTTTTCTTCTTCTTCCCCTTTCTGTTTTTCTCTATTTCATAGTCTCTCATCTCTCCATTCCAACAGAAAGTTCCCCTAGCATTCTTTTTTGTATGTTTGTATGTGTTTTGGCTCTTGTTCCTCTCTCCTCTCTCCCATATCCATCTTAGCTCCACACATAACAATCTCCCCGCTGCATCCTGCCTACCTGCACCATGTGCTTGACATCACACCACGAACCAGTACAGGCACGGCCTACTGGAACCTGCCTTGCACTGATTACCTACCTGTCTTGGTGGCTGTAGTAAGTGCCACAAACAACCGGTCCCAGTAACTCCTCTTCAGCTATACCTGCTCTGCTGTACCATATCTGAGTGACTGACCCTGCCAGTTGGAGAAGGAGGTGAAAAGTATTGAGTGCACAGAAAAGCAAACAACAAAGAACACACAGTCTGCCTGTTCAGACATAGTCAATTTTTTTTTTAAAAGGGACGAAACAAACAAATCTAAAATCAATAAATGAGAAAAATAACTACTGAATGCCCCGAAAACAGCAGACAATTTCAAAACATTTAAAACAACAGGACAGGATGGTTCCAGTAGGCATCCAAATTAAAACATCAGATGACTCTCCTATGGAAGAAAATGCACTAGAAGTACCTGATAGGGAATTCAAATCTCTAATACTCAGAATTTTCAAAGAACTGAGGCAAAAAGCTGACAAACATGAGGAATAAATAGACAAATTCATGGAAAATACAGGCAAAAAATTGGAAGAATTCAGGAAGATGATGCAGGAACAAAATGCAAAAATAAATTCACAGCTAGATATTATACAAAAACAACAATTAGAAATCCAAAAGATAAACAACAAGCTTTCAGAAATGGATGATGTCATAGAAGGGCTGAGAAGCAGATTTGAAACCGTGGAAGATAGGATCAGTGGAACTGAAGACAAACACTTGGATACAACTCTGTCTCAGGAAAACTCAGAAAAAAGAACAAGGAAAAATGAAGAGACCCTGAGAGTTATGTGGGACACAATTAAAGCAAAAATTTACGAGTGATTGGCATTCCAGAACAGGGGGAGAAAACAGAAAACACAGAGAGGATCACTGAGGAACTGTGGACAGAAAACTTCTCCAATATCATGAAAGATGAAAAGCTGGCTATCCAAGAAGCTCAATGAACCCCATATAGAAGAGATCCCAAAAGAAAATCACCAAGGCATATCATATTCACACTTGCCAAAACCAAAGACAAACAAAGAATCCTGAGAGCAGCTCATGAAAAACAAGAAGTCACATACAGAGGAGAAACAATAAGACAAAGCTCAGATTATTTGGCAGAAACCATGAAAGCAAGAAGGCAATGGGAGGACATGTATAAAATCTTGAAAGAAAAAAATTGTCAGCCAAGAATAATATATCCTGCAAAACTCTCATTCAAATTTGACGGTGAAATTAAGTCATTTCCAGATAAACAGAAACTAAGGGAATATGTAAAAGTCAAACAAACTTACAAGAATTATTAAAGGGAGTTCTTCGATCTGAAGACAAACAGCTTCAGCTCACAGGCAGAACCTAGGACGCAGGATCGTACGAGCCAGATACCAATCTAGGAAATGAACTCTCGAGGACTATCCAAAACCAAAACACATACAACAGGGAATCAGAGCAGTTAATTGATGGATGACAACAACATCAAAACAGTGAAAAAGGAAATAAACGGCATAGGTATAGAACCTTCTAATGGAGAGGAAGGCAAGGTGATACCAAGTAATGGTAGACTGCTTCAAACTTAGAAAGATAAGGGTAAAATTTATGGTTACCATAAAGAAAGTTAACAAACATACTCATTAAAAAAAAGAGGAAAAACATAAAGTCTCAGCAAAAACAAAACCTACAAAAACAAAAGAAATGAAAAAAAAAATCCACAAAGAAAAGTAATTCAGCACAAGAGAGTAAGAAGAACAAAGAAAACGTCAGCACCACAAAAAACAAAAACAAAAAAAAACTACAAAATGATAGCAATAAACCCACATCTATCAATAATTACACTGAATGTAAATGGACTCAATGCACCCATAAAGACACGGAGATTGACAGAATGGATAAGAAAACAGGATCCATCAATATGCTGTCTACAAGAGACACACCTTAGAAACAAAGATGTGAATTTATTAATAGTCAAAGGTTGGGAAAAAATGTATCAAGCTAATAACTACCCAAAAAGAGCAGGAGTGGCAATTCTAATCTCAGATAAAATAGACTTTAAAACAAAATCTACCATAAAAGACAAAGAAGAACACTATATAATGATTAAGGGGAGGATCCATCATGAAGACATAACCATAATAAACATCTACACACCCAATGACAGGGCTCCAAAATACATCAAACAAACTCTAACAACACTGAAAAGAGAAATTGACAGTTCCACAATAATAGTAGGAGACATCAACACACTACTCTCAGTAAAGGACAGAACAACTAAGAAGAAACTTAGCAAAGATACAGAAGACCTAAAGCTCACAATCAGCCACCTTGTCCTCATAGACATATAGAATACTCCATCCAACCGCTGCAAACTACACATTCTTTTCCAATGCACATGGAATGTTCTCCAGAATAGACCACATCTTAGGCCACAGAGCAATCCTCAACAAGATCCAAAACACTGAGATAATTCAAAGTATCTTCTCTGACCACAATGCCATCAAGGTAGAAATTAACAATAGAAAGAGCAAGGAAAAAAAAAAAACAACTACATAGAAATTGAATAATACCCTGCTTACACATCAGTGGGTAGTAGAAGAAATCAGAGATGGAATAAAAAAATTCCTAAAATCGAATGAGAATGAAAACACATCATACCAAAACCTTTGGGACACAGCAAAGGCAGTCCTCAGAGGACAATTAATAGCAATAGATGCACATATCAAAAAAAAAGAAAGGAACAAAATCAAAACATTAACTACAGAACTCAAACAAATAGAAAGAGAACATCAAAAAAAGCCCACAACCACTGGAAGAAAGGAAATAGTAAAGATCGGAGCAGAAATAAATGAAATAGAGAACAGAAAAACAATAGAAAGAATCAACAAAACCAAAAGTTGGTTCTTTGAAAGAATCAACAAAATCGACAAACCACTGGCCAGACTGACAAAAGAAAAACAGGAGAGGACACAAATAACCCAAATAAGAAATGAAATGGGGGACATTACAACAGACCCAACTGAAATAAAAAGGATTATAACAGAATATTATGAAAAACTATATTCCAACAAATTTGAAAACCTAGAGGAAATGGATAAATTTATAGAAACACACGGCCTACCCAAACTACAACAAAGTGAGATTGAAAATCTGAACAGACCCATAACAGGAGAAGAGATTGAAAAGGTAATAAAAAAAACTCCCAACCAAAAAAAGCCCTGGCCCAGATGGCTTCACTGGAGAATTCTACAAAACATTTACAGAAGAGCTTGTACCAGTACTACTC
The DNA here is from genome assembly GCA_030035585.1 of Dugong dugon. Taxonomy (NCBI): domain Eukaryota; kingdom Metazoa; phylum Chordata; class Mammalia; order Sirenia; family Dugongidae; genus Dugong; species Dugong dugon. Next base: position 134,238,215 of record CM057462.1, read on the forward strand.
AAGCTATTTCAGAGCATAGAAGAGGAAGCAACACTTCCAAATTCATTCTATGAAGCCAGCATAACGCTGATACCAAAACCAGGCAAAGATGTCACAAAAAAAGAAAATTACAGACCGATATCTCTCAATAATATAGATGCAAAAATTCTGAACAAAATTCTAGCCAATAGAATTCAGCATCGTATCAAAAAAATAATACACCACGACCAAGTAGGATTCATACCAGGTATGCAAGGATGGCTCAACATGAGAAAATCAATCAACGTAATCCACCACATAAATAAGAGGAAAGAAAAGAATCACAAGATCATCTCAATTGACACAGAAAAGGCATTTGACAAAGTCCAACACCCATTCCTGGTAAAAACTCTCAATAAAATAGGTATCGAAGGGAAATTTCTCCACATAATAAAGGGCATCTATGCAAAACCAATGGCCAACATCATTCTTAATGGAGAGAGGCTGAAAACATTCCCCTTGAAAACAGGAACAAGACAAGGATGCCCTTTATCACTACTCCTATTTAACACTGTGCTGGAAGTTCTAGCTAGAGCAATAAGGCAAGAAAAAGAAATAAAGGGCATCCAAATTGGTAATGAAGAAGTTAAACTCTCCCTGTTTGCAGATGATATGATACTATACATAGAAAACCCTAAAGACTCCACAAGAAATCTACTGGAACTAATAGAAAGATTCAGCAGAGTAGCAGGATCCAAGATAAACACTCAAAAATCAGTTGGATTCCTATACACCAGTACGGAGAACAATGAAAAGGAAATCAGGAAAACAATACCATTTTTAATAGCCCCTAGAAAGATAAAATACTTAGGAATAAATCTGACCAGGGATGTAAAAGACCTATACAAAGAAAACTACAAAACACTACTGCAAGAAACCCAAAGGGATCTACATAAATGGAAAAACATACCATGCTCATGGATAGGCAGACTCAACATTGTGAAAATGTCAATTCTACCCAAAGCAATTTACAAATACAATGCAATCCCGATCGAAATACCAACAACATTCTTCAAAGAGAAGGAAAAGCTAATCATTAACTTTATATGGAAAGGGAAGAAGCCCCGAATAAGTAAAGCACTACTGAAGAAGAAGAATAAAGTTGGAGGACTCACACTACCTGACTTCAGAACCTACTATACAACTACAGTAGTCAAAACAGCCTGGTACTGGTACAACAACAGATACATTGACCAATGGAACAGAATTGAGAACCCAGATGTAAATCCATCCACCTACGCTCACCTGATCTTTGACAAGGGCCCAAAGTCCATCAAATGGGGAAAAGACAGTCTTTTTAACAAATGGTGCTGGCAAAACTGGATATCCATTTGCAAAAAAATGAAACAGGACCCATACCTCATACTGTATACAAAAACTACTTCAAAATGGATCAAAGACCTGAATATAAAGCCTAAAACTATAAAGTTCATATAAGAAAAAATAGGACCAACACTACAGGCCTTAATACATGGCATTAACAGGATACAAACCATAACCATCAACACACAAAACCCAACAGATAAGCTAGATAACTGGGATCTTCTAAAAATCAAACACCTATGCTCTTCAAAAGACTTCACCAAAAAAAGTAAAAACAGAACCTACAGACTGGGAAAAAATTTTTGGACAGTACAATTCAGACAAAGGTCTAATCATAATCTACAAGAAAATCCAACACCTCTACAACAAAAAGACAAATAATCCTATTAAAAAGTGGGCAAAGGAAATGAACATACACCTCACGAAAGAAGACATTCAAATGGCCAACAGACACATGAGGAAATGCTCGCGATCACTAGCCATTAGGGAAATGCAAATTAGAACCACAATGAGATACCATCTCACCCCGGCATTACTGGCACGAATCAAAAACACTGGAAATAACAAATGTTGGAGGGGCTGCGGGGAGATGGGAACTCTTATGCACTGCTGGTGGGAATGAAAAATGATACAACCATTTTGGAAAATGATATGGCGCTTCCTCAGAAAGCTAGAAATAGACATACCATTCGATCCAGCAATCCCACTCCTAGGAATAGATCCTAGAGAAATAAGAGTCATCACTCAAATAGACATATGCACACGTATGTTCATGGCAGCATTCTTGACAATAGCAGAACGATGGAAACAACCTAGATGCCCATCAACCAATGCATGGATAAACAGACTATGGTACATACACACAATGGAGTATTATGCAATGAGAAAGAACAACAATGAATCTGTGAAGCATCTCATAACATGGATGAAACTGGAGGACATTATGCTGAGTGAAATAAGTCAATCACAAAAGGACAAATATTGTATGAGACCTCTAGTGTAAAAACCCATGAAAAAGTTTACACACAAAAAGAAACAATCTTTGATGGTTACCAGGGATGGGATGGGTGGGGGGTACTAAATAGACTATAGCTAAGTAGTAACTTTGGGGAACGGTAAGACAGTATGCAATAGTGGGGAAGCCAACACAACGTGTGCAAGGAAAGGCCATGGAAGCTCCAGAGACACATCCACACTCCCTGAGGGACTGAATTGCTGGGCAGAGGGCTGTGGGGACCATTGTCTCAGTGAACATCTAGCTCAACTGGCATAACACAGTTTACAAAGAAAATGTTCTACAGTCTACCTTGGTGAGTAGTGTCTTGGGTCTTAAAAGCCCGTGAGCTGCCATCTAAGATACTCCACTGGTCTCACCTCTTTGGCAGCAAGGGAGAATGAAGAAAACAAGATACAAAGAAAAGATTAGTCCAAAGGACTAATGGACCACAACTACAACAGCCTCCACTAGACTGAGTCCAGTACAACTAGATGGTGCCCAGCTACCACCACTGACTGCTCTGACTGGGATCATAACAGAGGGTCCCAGATAGAGCTGAAGAAAAATGTAGAACAAAATTCTAACTCACAAAAAAAGACCAGACTTACTGGTCTGACAGAGACTGGAGAAACCCTGAGAGTATGGCCCCCGGACATCCTTTTAGCTCAGTAACGAAGTCACTCCTGAGGATCACTCTTCAGCCAAAGATTAGACAGCCCCATAAAACAAAACAAAACTAATGACGCACAACAGCCCAGCGACAAGGACTAGAAGGCAGGAGGGGACAGGAAAGCTGGTAATAGGGAACCCAAGGTTGAGAAGGGACAGTGTTGATATGTCGTGTGGTTGTTAACCATTGTCATAAAACAATATGTGTACTAAAAAAAAAAAAAAAGATCTTGGAAGATAAACTCATTTTCTTGTTATTATGAATTAGTGTTATGCTAATAACTTTGACATCCAGATGCACCTCATTTAGCGTGGTAGAGTTGAAGGCATCTTAATACCTGCTCTAACAGGCAAGAAATTTGATCAATAGTACTGCAGACTAAGAAAACAGTCCTTGTTCTGGTGGAAGATATTGGCTGCCCAGTGTCATAGAGTCTAGATAAGGGTGTTGTCGGATAGGGAAGAACGAGGGTAATGATGCAATAAACCTGACAGTTTCTCCTCAAAAAAAACAAAAAACAAAAAGCAAAGAATGCTTTTAAGTAAATGTCTTAGAAGCTCTAAGGGAAAATATAAAATTAGTTCCCTATGAAATATAATTCTTTGATCTTCATCAATAAGTATTTCAAGTTTTCTTCACTTTCAGCAAGGAAGGCTATGTCATCTGCATATCTCAGGTTGTTAATGACTCTTCCACCAACCCTGATACCACATTCTTCCTCATATAGTCCATCTTCTCTGATTATTTGCTCAGCATTCAGATAGCATAGGTATGGTGAAGGGATACATCCCTTACACACACCTTTCTTGATTTTAAACCATGCAGTATCCCCTTGTTCTATTCAAATGACTGCCTCTTGATCTATGTACAGGTTCTGCATGAGCACAATTAAGTGTTCTGGGATTCCCATTCTTCACAGTGTTATCCATAATTTGTTATGATCTATACAGTTGAATGCCTTTGCAAAGTCAATAAAACACAGGTAAACATCTTTCTTGTATTCTCCACTTTCAGCCAAGATCCACTGGACATCAGCCATGATATCCCTTGTTCCACATCGTCTTCTGAATCCAGCTTGACTTTCTGGTAGTTCCCTGTTGATGTACTGCTGCAATCATTTTTGAATGATCTTCAGCAAAATTTTACTTATGTGTTAAATTAATGATATTTTTCCACAATTTCCACATTCAGTTGGATCATCTTTCTTTAGAATGGGCACAAATATGGATCTCTTCCAGTTGGTTGGCCAGGTAGCTATCTTCCAAATTTCTTGGCATAGACGAGTGAGCACCTCCAGTGCTGCATCTGTTTGTTGAAGCATCTCAATTGGTATTCTGTCAGTTCCCGGGGCCTTGTTTTTCACCAATGCCTTCAGTAAAACTTGGACTTCTTCCTTCAGTACCATCAGTTCTTGATCATATGCTACTTCCAGAAATGGTTGAACATTGCCCATTCCTTTTTGCTCCAGTGTCTCTGCGTATTCCTTCCATCTTATTTTGATGCTTCCTACATCATTCAATATTTTTCTTATAGAATCCTTCAAAATTGCAGTCCAAAGCTTGAATTTTTTTCTTCAGTTCTTTCAGCTTGACAAATCCTGAGTGTGTTCTTTTTTGGTTTTCTAACTCCAGGTCGCTGCGCATTTCGTTGTAACACTTTACTCTGTCTTCTCGAATCCCCCTTTGAAATCTTCTGTTCAGTTCTTTTACTTCATCATTTCTTACATTCACTTTAGCACTTACTGATGAAGATCAAAGACTACAGCCTTCAGTATGGATTATACCTCAACATGCAGAAAACAAAAATTCTCACAGCTGGACCAATAAGAAACATCATGATAAATGGGGAAAATACTGAAGTTGTCAAGGATTTCATATAACCTGGATCCACAATCAACACTGTCTTAGTCATCTAGTGCTGCTATAAGAGAAATACCACAAGTGGATGGCTTTAACAAAGAGAAATTTATTTCTTCACAGTAAGGTTGGCTGAAAGTCCAAATTCACGGGGTCAGCTCCAGGGGAAGGTCTTTCCCTCTCTGTCAGCCTTCTTCTCTTCAGTGTTCCCCCGGACTAGGAGCTTCTCTGCGTAGGGACCCCGGACCAAAGGACGCACTCTGCTCCCAGCACTACTTTCTTGATGGTATGAGGTCCCCCTGTCTCTCTTCTCACTTCTGTCTTATATCTCAAGAGATTGCCTCAGGACACAACCCAGTCTTGTAGACTGAGTCCTGCCTTACTAACACAACTGCCACCCATCCTCCCTCATTAGCATCACAGAGGCAGGATTTACAACATATAGGAAAATCACACAATACCAGGAATCATGGCCCAGCCAAACTGATATACACATTTTTTGTGGGACATAATTCAATCCATGACAAACACCCATGGAAGCAGCAGTCAGGAAATCAAATGACACCTTGCATTGGGCAAATCTGGTGCAAAAGACCTCTTTAAAGTGTTAAAAAGCAAAGATATCACTTTGACGACTAAGCTGCACCTGACCCAAACCATGATATTTTCAATAGCCTCCTATGCATGTGATAGCTGGACAGTGAATAAAGAAGACTTAAGAACAATTGATGCCTTTGGATTATGGTGTTGGCGAGGAATAATGAATATACCATGGACTGGCAGAAAAAAGAACAAGTCTGCCTTGGAAGAAGTAAAGCTAGAGTGATCCTTGGAAGCGATAATGGCAAGGCTTCATCTCACGTACTTTGTACATGTTATCAGGAGGGACCAGTCATCATGCTTAGTAAGGTACAGGGTCAGCGAAAATGAGGAAGGCCGTCGATGAGATGGATTGACACAGCTGCAACAGTGGGCTCAAACATAACAATTGTGAGGATGATGCAGGAGCAGGCAGTGTTTCTTTGTTATGCATAAGGTCTCTATGAGTGGAAACCAACTCAAGGGCACCTAGCAACAACAACATGAAACATAAATCTTTGAATACTATTCCCTGTAGGGTACAATGTAAAAGAATAAAATGTTTAGTGGCCAAAAAAAATAGGAAGCTGGAGGGGGAAAAATATTGTCATCATCAAACCAAAAAGTAAAATAGGATAAATAGTTTGCAACAAAGATAATGAAACACATATAACTGTAGTATCTTATGTGAAAACAATCTTTATATTATCTCCTACTTTTTATCCTTTTTATAAAACAGTGGCGCTTATTCTAAGATTAATTAACAGATTAAACAGGACCTTCAAGATTGAAACACAGGGGGTCACCACAACTCCGAATTATTTTGGCATTTCTGGTTTTCAAGATAAAAAAGATACATTTTAGGGGCTTGAGGGAGAAAGTAATTGCTTCAGTTTTTACTTAATCCTTTCTGTCTTTTGGTTTCCCAACCCTTGAGATAATTCACTAGGAAGTGAGTTTTCCATAAAAACAGAATATTTACTGATATAAACCAAAACCAAACCAAATCCATTGTCATCGAGTCAATTCAGAATCATAGTGACCCTATAGGACGGAGAACTGCCCCATAGGGTTTCCAAGGAGTGGCTGGTGGATTTGAACTGCTGACCTTTTGGTTAGCAGCTGTAGCTCTTAACCACTATGCCACCAGGGTTTAGAGTAGGAAAATTCAGAATACCTCATTATTATCTGTGGAGTTTAGAACTCAACCAATGAAGCTGCAGCTTTTGATAATTTGGAAAGAAAAAAGGTAAAAATGTTCTATGGCACAATAAAAGAATGTCACTGAATAACCTGAATTACGATTTGCCCTGGTTTTTTGCAAAGAAGGGAGGCTAGAAAGTAAGTATCTATGAATTCATGAGTGATATTAGAAAATCAGTACTTAAGGTCTGGTGTAAAAAAGGGAACAGGTTCCTGGGAGGTATACTAGCCTTCCTTTTAATACCTGCTTCAGCAGTGTCTGAATGTATTTAAAATAAATCAGCATGGGTACGTGTAGAAATGGACAGGAACAGGGATCTGACAAGCCTGCGAACTTCCAGATGGAGCCAAGGAGGAGTCCCTCCTCTACAAGAAATCCCTTAAATTTCTGTTTGTGAATATCCTCTTTGGGCTATGAAGAGAGAACTAAGATAATTCTTGTGCTCTACAAGTTCTGTGATAAGAAAGATGAACTAACTACACGTACTGGTCATTGCTGATCTTAAAACAAATAATTATAGTTGAATCCGTTATTAAATTTTATTTTATTTTTTTAAGCGGGACGAGTGAATAACAAATATCCTCCTATTTCTAATCAGTGGGGCTTAGTTGGAAACCTGGTGGTGTAGTGGTTAAGAGCTATGGCTGCTAACCCGAAGGTCAGTAGTTCGAATCCACCACGCGCTCCTTGGAAACTCTATGGGGCAGTTCTACTGTGTCCTATAGGGTTGCTATGAGTTGGAATTGACTTGATGGTAATGGGTTTGGTTTTTGGTTTTTTGGGGCTTAGTTATATATACTCCAAAGAAAAGGAAGTTTACTTCTGTTGAGACAGCCTTGGTGGAAAGTGTAACAAGACTGTAGGAAGGTTATAGGGTAATGGACCTTCAGGGAATATGCAGAGAACATGTATGCTTGCAGATACCTTAAGATCTGACTTAGTCCTTCAGCTTTACTTTTTTTCAATGAAGAACTAAAGATAAGGCTATGTTACAATTCTAACCAACATCCAAATAGAGCCACTGACCTTGTTTTCTATGTTGTTGTTAGGCGCTGTCGAGTCAAACTGACCAAGGTGTTCTAGGCTGTAATCTTTACAGGAGCAGATCACCAGGTCTTTTCTCCCATGGAGCCCATGGTGGGTTCAAACTGCTGACCTTTTGGTTAGCAGCCAAGTGTTTAACCATTGTGCCACCAGGGCTTCCTTAGACAGTTACATTAATGCAAAGGGATAATGAGCTAGCACTAAAGAAAAAATATTGGTTGGTTAATGACAGAACTTCTTTTTCAAATAACAAGATGGTTTTTTCTATTTAAAGAGTCTTAAGAGTGCTCAATATAATTAGCTGATCTGAGTGAGTATAAGAGGACTGTTGTGGTTGCTGTGTGCCATCAAAATGATTCATAGCAACCCTATGTTAGGATAGGAATAACATATCTTCTTAATTCCTCAGGCTCCTTAGGCACAAATGGAATACCTCTTCAAGTTGTGATGGAAACTCTTCTAGTCCTAGTGCCATCAGTTTCCACATCTGTAGAATGGGGAAACGTCTGTTTCACTGATAAAATAAAGCCCTTGGCAAAGAGCCTGGCACATATGAAAGGCTCATAGTAAACAGTTCTGATACAGGGGTTTTAAAAATATTTAACGATATATGTCAAGGGCCATGAATAACACTGGCTGTATATGGAGTACAATCAGTTGACCAGCTTTATAAAAAAAAAAAAATACACACACATATATACACATACATATACACATACATACTTATATACATAAATACACATGTTGTTGTTAGGTGCTGCCTAGTCCGTTCCAACTCATAACGACCCTATGTACAATAGAATGAAACACTATCCAATCCTGCCCAATCCTCACAATCATTGTTACTTCAATCCATCTCCTTGAGAGTCTTACTCTTTTTCACTGACCCTCTACTTTACCAAGCATGACTGATGTCTTTCTCCAGGGACTGGACCCTTTTAATAACATGTCCAAAGTAAGTGAGAGGAAGTCTCACCATCGATGCTTCTAAGAAGCTTTATGGTTGTACTTCTTCCAAGACAGATTTGTTTGTTTTTCTGGAAGTCCATGGTATATTCAAAATTCTTCACCAACACCATAATTCAAAGGCATCAATTCTTCTTCAGTCCTCCTTATTCATTGCTCAGCTTTTGCAAGCATATGAGGCGATTGAAAATACCATGGTTTGGATCAGGTGTACCTTAGTCCTCAAGGTCACATTTTTGCTTTTTAACACTTTAAAGAGGTCTTTTGCAGGGTTGAGTCATAAAAATCAAAAACCGAACCCTTTGCTGTTGAGTCAATTCTGACTCATAGCGACCCCATGTGACAGAGTAGAACTGTTCTATATGATTCCAAAGCTGTAATCTTTAAGGAAGCAGACTGCAACATTTTTCTCCCTTGGAGCGGCTGGTAGGTTCTAACTGCCGACCTTTCAGTTAGCAGCCGAGTGCTTAACCACTGTGCCACCAGGGCTATAATCACACTTTTAAAGCTTTCCGGGTGATTTTTATGTACAACCAGCAATAAGAATCAATGGAGACAGGTTCTAAATCTGAGGTCCACAAACCCCTTGACAGAATACACGGTAGCCATGAACTTGGGTGAAAAAAAAAATTAATTTTTTTTTCACTGAATTCCCTCTTTATTCCTACTAAAATTTAGCATTTCCTCAATTAAGACTGCAACAAATGACGGTAGTATTATCAGTACTTGTAACTTTGCACCAACGGAAATCACAGAAAATCATCATACAGTTGTTGCAGATATCTCAAGGTATCATTTATGCTCACCTCTACATCAAAATTACAGTAGGTATGAGACCTGTTGCTAGATTGTACCATTTAAAGCCTTAATAAAGAGTAACACATATTACTATGTCACATAGTTTTAAAATATATTTTTAAAATGTTATTTTAATATAATGGGAATCTTTTATAATCTTAAAAGACTTCAATGCATTTAAAAACATTACTCTGAAAAGTGGTCCTTAATCTTCACCAAACTGCCAAAGGGGTCCCTGGTCACCAAAAAGAAAGAAGAAAAAAGGTTAAGTGCCCTGCATTTAGAGGCTACTTGTCAGGAAAGAACCTTCAGGAGTGTTGATGAAGATCAACCTCTTTGGAGTCATTTTGAACTTACTGTGTGTAATGCTGATCTCTCAGTAATTAACTGAGAAAAGGTTTCAGTAGAAATGAGGTGTACTGTAACAGAACTATATTTACATATCAATTGTTCTTCCTTTATGAATTTTTCTAAAAAAGCCATCATTCCCTTTTCTATCTTCACCAGTTGATTCACTGCTGAAGCTCTATCTTTTGCCTAACTCTTAACTTTCATTGCCACAAATAACAGAAAACGTCAGTCTCTGCTTGATAATCCAGTGCATTCAGACAAATTAGAGCATGCATTTTTTGGTAAAATTTTTTTCCAAGCCTAAAATATATGATTTGTGAGACTTTTGCAGTGAGAATGAAAGGCTTCACTTAAAATCGATCTCTGTAAGCCTTAATTATACAGTACATTCCACAATAAGCATTGCAAAATCTCAGCTGAAGAACAAAAAATCTCTCCGTTTGTCACTACAATGATCAGCGTGCAGAGTTTAATTCGCAGGTAAATAAAAGCGAACCTTGAAAGGCAAGCAGAAGTCTAGCGTGAGCCTAGTACATACCTAGTATTACTGTGATAGTTAAACAAGTCTTCACAGTATATTTTAGATGATCTTTATATTCAAGTTCTTCCAGCTGTCTCATCTAAATCCCTCTGGTTCATGGTCAACTGGCGTCTACCTTCCCTGAATCAGAGACACTGGCTGCTGATATGAGCTGACCTATATGCCTCCCCAGCACAATTTCTTTTTCAAAAAAGTTGGCCTTTGCTTAGAAGCTGCCACAGTGGGTTGAATTATCCAATCCCTGTCATTAAAGGTGGCAGCCACAGACTTGAGAATGATGTGGGAAAACTCCAGTGAGAGTGATAATTAAACTTGGAAAATGAAGGGTCACTTTCTTTCCTTCAGCTCATTGGGTTTGGCATCAGAGTAATTCCAAAACAGTGGGGGATATTCTGCTCTCAGCATGGCAATATCTAGGTGCACACACATTATTTCTACGGGATCAAATGGGAATGCTGTTTTAATTGTATTTAAAATGTTATCTTTGATATGTTATTTTTGTTGTGTGCTGCCGAGTCGATTCCAACTCACGGCAACCTTATATAGGGAATAAAAATGTTAGAAATTAATTCAAAGAATACAGAAAAGGAAGATGAGTATAATCTAACTGAAGAAGAAATTAGAAAGAAGAAAACCATGCATTGTTTTCTCAGAAGAAAAAGGCAAGCATTATAGAGGAAAATTGTTGCCAGGAAAATTGAAAAGAACGTTCAAATGTGCCTCTTTCTCTATCTGACTGTGGGATCACAGAGTGAAGGTTCCATCTTAGCTTTCTTATCCATTTATTGTCATTCCTTTGTCGTTATTATAACATCTTACTCCTGCTCAAGAGCTCAAGACAAGTCATTGGTGGGAGTTAGTTTATAGGAAAAGGGATTTTTTTTTTTTTAAAGACACATTGAATTATCTAAATACTACTGAAGCAATATTTGGGAAATTATATTGCACACAGTTATTGTTAAGGGCCTGAAATGATATTGCACCATAGGCAGGTATACTACAGAATACTATTATTAGACAAGAGCATAGATACTAAAAGCAAACTGCAAGTTCAAATTCCAGCTTTATCATACATTAGCTGTGCCCAAACCAAACCCAACCCACTGCTGTTGAGTCGATTTCGACTCATAGCAACCCCACAGCGCAGAGGAGAACTTCCCTGCCCCATACGGTTTCCAAGGCTGTAATCTTTATGGAAACAAATTGCCACATCTTCCTCTAGAAGAGCAGCTGGTGGGTTTGAACCGCCAACCTTTTGGTTAGCAGCTGAGTGCTTAACCTCTGCACCATGAGGGCGGCAACATAAAAATCTACAAAGAAATGAATTCTATGGTGTCACTGGGGTTGCTATGAGTCAAAACTGACTCAATGGCACCTAACAACAACAACAAGCCTAATTTTACTGTAATATTTGTACATGGTTCTTTAAAAATAAAAAAATTTTTAAAAAGATTTTATAAATGATATTTGACTCATTTAGAATAAAAGTGTTAAAATTATTTGGTAAATTATTTCCTACTTTAAAAAAAAAAACCTCTTAGAAGATATTCTGCCTCAGGTTTATATTTAAAATGATTTATAGCTTGCAATTTCTTCCTGAGGTCATCGCCTTCATAAATACTAGCCACATATGGTGAAAACCAATGCAATAAAATGAGTATTTCATTTCTTTTCCTTCTGCTTATGTAGATACTTCTTCTATCTACATGGCACCCATTTATAACAAAGCCTGGCATTGCATAGATTTTCATGAGCTCTTGAGCTTTTCTTTCTTTTTTTTATCTTCTATGCAGCAAAGCAACTGGCAGATTCTTTAATAAAATATATTATACACATTAATATTTATAAGCCTATGAATTGGATGTTTAAATAAACATTCACCAACTTACGCCAATTTTCGTTTTAGGCGTTAAATCACACTTACATTGTCTGGAAAGTCAGCCTTTAGTTCGGTGACACTTTGACACCAATATGCAGCCGTTTTCTCACTGATGAGCTCAATATTCAGGAAAGAGCTTTGTCCAGGGCCATACATGGGGCCAGAGGTGGTCCCTCGGATGATTCTGGGTGAAACATTAGTCACAATGTCCTGATGAAAGAATAGAGATATTAGGTCTCCATTTGACAAAGAAAAACTGTGATCTTTATTATACGCTTATTTCCGTAGGACAATATTTTACCAAATCCTTTCTCATATATTTACAGAATAATTTTTTAGTACATTTTAGATTACAGTTGAACATAAACTACTTCCAAATGAAAGGGCAAAATAAAATATCTGTTAGGTTTAGTTAAATTACTTTTTGTAATTCTAGGTTTAGCACAGTGAAAAAATAAAAATATTTAAATTCATTTACACTGGTTTTGGGCATAAATATTTGAATTTGTTTGCAATTAAGTAATAAATAAAAACATGATAAGTAAATTGCAATAATATTATTTCACTCTATTAAATCTAAGTATCTCTACTTTCATTTTAACTCCAATAAGAGTTAATGTTTGTAAAATATACATATATATTTCCTAAAAACTAATTCCAATGTAAATCAGCTAGATATTAGTACTACTGGCTTATCAAACTTTAGTACAAACACTAACAAAGTAACTGCATCAAATTACCGATCTCATTGTAACTGTAAATTCATATTCAGTGAGAAGAAAGTCACTTTTCCCAAGGCAGAAATGAGAATATCAGTAACTTCCTGATAACTATAAACAGTAAACAGTAAAATCAACTTGCTTGTTAAATGTAATTAACAATCTACAACAGCTTCTAAAGCTGTATTCTAAAGCTGTATTAACAAAGAAGAGTAACATTCTTACATTACTTAAAACTAAAAAGAAACGAAGAAGGAAAATGTTTCTTTTGCCAACTTCCAAATACAATTAATTTTGAGTAAAGGTCATTTAGTTAAGGATTTATCAGAATTAGTCATTTAAGTACCCCTCCTCGCCATCTTGTCACTTTTAGTGAGATAACATGAACCCCCATTAGTATATAGCAATTAAGGTCAATTTACATATTTTAATTAAGAACCACCCCATAGAAAACAATTAGTGTAATAGGCATACTAACTGGATTTCATAACATTTGGACGTTTTTCCAACTAGATAGACAGGAAACCTTAATTAGCATTAATTAGTGCTGATCTGCATATGTTTGATAAGGCATACCCTTGCCACAAAAGATTATTTATTCCTGAATCTGCCAAGTGCTACAGTTGCAGAGGATAAAAGGACTTTTCTTCACATTGCATGTTAATTTCTAGTAATTTACATTCGCTTTTACATTCGAATTAGTATATTATAAAATAAAGGGTGTAAATGTTATAATAAGCCTCCTTAAATATGTACATTTTTACTTATAGGAATCATGCCGGTTAATTTTTTACTAATTAAGCCATTCTGTTTTTATTGTAATCGTGCATAACATCAACAGCCTTACTCTGATTTGCTATTGTGAAACCATGTTACACAATCTTAATGAGTAAAGTGACAAGTAGATTCACTCCAGGAAGCACAAGCCTTGTGGGTCAAATTTCCAACTTGGCAAATGCTTAAAGAAGTGTTGTGCATCCCAGCAGGTGGCTTCTCTGTAGTTCACCCTGTATGTTCCCTGATGCTGTCAGAAACTGAGAAGATAATTCCAGAACATTTTCACCCCAGTGAGGCTGATTTTCTTCCACATTCCAATTTTCAAGAGCCACACTCTTTAGTTGTGAAGCCTTCCTTCTCCTCTGCTCTACACTGTACTTGAAACACACTTCAATCAGATAGATAGTCAAACCGACCTAACAGGTTGTGTTCTGCACTGGATAGCTTGGCCAAAGAAGTGAGGAGCGCCCGTTCAGTTGACCAAAATTTGTGTCCAGGCACTGGGAAGAATCCACAAAAGAAGGAGCACCTTTTGAAAATTACAATTGGCATATGTCTTAGCAGCGTCCCTGCCTCTGCCCATTCTTCAGGTCTTAGCTTAGACTTCAGTCCCTTTGGGAAGCCTCTCTGACCTCTCCAACTCCATCAAGTCTTAGTAAGATGTTCTGACTCATGCACCATAGTAATGCATACTTTAGGCACATGACCTTATCACCCTGCATTGTGATTGTCGACTGTAAACAGAAAGAGGCACTCGTGTCAGGCGTCAGAATGACAGGGCTAACATGTATTCCTAGAAAGCAAAAGGTCAGTATGTAAGCCATTTGTTCATGGGAAGAATGTGTCAAGGTGTAAACAATTTGTTTACAGGAAAAACGTGTTCATGACTGCAGTCATGTATAACCATACTGGCTGGCAGTTCTCATCTAGGTGGTAACTCACTCTCTCCTAGCCAAGTGGCTGACCTTTACATTTCAAAGGACTTCAAGATGAAGCAGACCTTAATCTATAATTAACCCCCTACCTTTGCCTTGTTCTCTATGCATACAGACTGCTCTCTCTGCTTGAGAAATCAGGAAGGATCAGTCCCTAGAGAAGGACATCATGACTGGTAAAGTAGAGGGTCAGCACAAAAGAGGAAGACCCTCAATGAGATGCATTGACACAGTGGCTGCAACAATGGGTTCAGGCAAAGCAAAAATTGTGAGGATGGTGCAGGACCAGGCAGTGTTTCATTCTGTTGTGGACAGGGTCACTATGAGTCGGAACCGACTTGATGGCACCTAACAACAACTACTCTGCTTGAATGCTGGAGTGCTTTGTATTTTTACTTAGGGCAGCCCAGCTCGAGCTGTATTATTCCTCAATAAAATTTCTTTTCTTTCAATCCCAACAGAGTTTGGGATTTTCTTTTCTGAAACTACATTCTTGTCTGTACCTTCCACTAATATGTAAGATTTGAGAAGGAAAAAACTATATCTTGTTGCTATTTTATGCCCTGCTTCTAGCCAGGCATTTAGTAGAGCCACTCAAGCAATGTTTCTTAAAGGAGCCTGGGCTAAAACCCTAGGCTCTAGAATAAGACTTGTCCACAGGCTCAGGAATTACAAGGTATTGATTGCTGGTTCCATTCTGTTCCTGAACAGGCAAGTGAGTTTGAGCTCATATTCAAATTTCAGGCACTTGTATTATGCCTGGATCTTTTCCTACTAATCCATTCCTCTAAACTGGGGTCCTTACTTGTTCCCCTCAATCGCTCAGGTACCTCTACTTTAGTACCCCCCATTACTCTACTCCTCCCTGATCCCAGCCTGCTGTACAGTCTCCATGACAGTGAATTTGTCACACAGTGGCTTCTAAGACCTTCTGGTTGCTGGCATTAAGTTGCTGGGTATTTCAAATCTATAGAACCCAAGTAGAATGGCCCCATTCAGATACAACTCAACTCTTAGACATTTTTTTAGGGGGTGGAGGTAGATGTGAATTCTTAACCTGGTCCATGGTAATCTAGGGATCTTCTAGATGATGAGCCTATCTTAGCCAACTATTGTTAGGCCCTAGGTTCACCTCTTCACACTATGTGTAGGCTTTGTAGACATTTCTTTTTTTTTTTTTTCCTGTGGCTCTGTGATCCTGAGCAAGTCAGCTCACCTGTCTTGGTCTCAGTTTCCCCATCTGTTTTTTTTTTTTTTTTGTAGTTATTTTTTTTTTTTAAATTGTGCTTTAGGTGAAAGTTTACAGCTCAAGTTAATTTCACATACAAAAATTTATACACATATTGTTATGTGACACTAGTTGCAATACCCACAACGTGATAGCATACTCCCCCTTTCCACCCCGGGTTTCTTGTATCCATTCAACAAGTTCCTGCCCCTTCCTGCCTTCTCACCCTCCCTCTGGACAGGAGCCGCCCATTTGGTCTTGTGTATCTGACTGAACTAAGAAGCACACTCCTCACGAGTATTGTTTTTTGTTTTATAGTCCAGTCTAATCTTTTTCTGAAGAGTGGGCTTTAGGATTGGTTTTAGTTCTGGGTTAACAGAGCATCCAGGGGCCATAGTTTTGGGGGTTCTTCCAGTCTCTTTCAGATCATTAAGTCTGGTCTTTTTATGTGAATTTGTGTTCTGCTCTGAACTTCTCTCCTGCTGTGTCTGGGACTGTCAGATGTGTTCCCTGTCAGGGCAATCATGGTGGTAGCTGGGCACCATCTAGTTCTTCTGGTCTTGGCTGGTGGAGTCTCTGGTTTATGTGGACCTTTTGTCTCTTGGGCTACTATTTTCCTTGTGCCTTTGGTGTGACATTTCTTAATACAATAAAATAAAAAAGACACAGAAGAGAGTTGCACCTATATGGAATATGGAAACACCCCATTGTCCAGGAATTGTAAGCCATATGGGATTTACAGAAACTCTTCTATAACAATCAGGCCAGCAACCCACAAGAGCCAAAAGGTCAATAAGCTGACAAGATTTAATTAGAGGATAGCCAATAAAATGTATTTGCTTAAAATGTTCCTCCTTAGTGATTCCTTAAAAGGAGCCCTGGTGCTGCAGTGGTTAAGTGCTGGCTGCTAACCGAAAGGTCAGCAGTTGGAACCCACCAGCAATTCCATGGGAGAAAGATGTGGCAATCTGCTTCTGTAAAGATTACAGCCTTAGAAAACCTATGGGACAGTTCTATTCTGTCCTATAGGGTCACTATGAGTCAAAATCGACTTGATGGCAACAGGTTTTTATTTAGTGATACCTTAAAATGTGAAATTCCACCATTAGAGATTTAACCTTTCTGTATCATGAGTTAAGTTTATTGTCAATGTGGGAGTTTTTTTAAATTTTTCTCTTCTATAATACTATGTTAAACTGTAAATATTCCATGGGAGAATTATCAACTAACTCCTTGATCAAGATAATGAAGAGGAAGCACATGAGAAATCTCATCTACTTTTTGATAGAGAATGTTTACTCTTTTATGCACTTTATGATAGGGAAGTTTTCTTAAAACACATCAATTTTCTATTTCCTTAACTCAGGCAAAGAAAAAATATCATTGTAACTGCTCAAATTAAAGACACCTACTGTGTAGAACTTGTCAACTATCAGTGACATACTTGTTACCATCATTAAAAAAAAAAAAAAAAATCCATTGCTGTTGAGTCAATTGCAACTCCTAGCAATCCTATAGGATGGAGTAGAACTGCACCATAGGGTTTCCAAGGAGCAGCTGGTGGATTCAAACCACCGACCTTTTGGTTAGCAGTCGAGCTCTTAACCACTATGCCACCAGGACTCCATCATAGCAATTCAAAAATTCAAACTGTTTCAAATGCCAAAATTCCAATATAGTCACACAGTGATAAAGCAGTAATATAAATTTTATTCTAAGTTTTCTTTCCCAAATTCAGTCATGTTTGCTACTACTTTACCCAAATCCTTCTCTGCTGACTTAAGACTTTTTGAAATTTTTAAATTAAGTGAAAGATGAATGAAAACTTGGATAAAACCAGTTATCCTTGGTTATATTATTAGAAGTTAAAGCTTCAATAATTGGGCAATAACTTACTAAATCTTTTGACCTGGGAACAGAATTTGAGTATGATTATATAAGAGAATATTTTGCTTTAATATTTAATAGCTAAATCATATTGGCATTGCTTAAGGGAGTTAACATAACAAATTAAACATTTTCAAAAATGGTTAGGATAGATAAGAGTTCATTCTATATAGTAAAAAAATGTGAATTATCATAGCTCTAATATCCTATGCATTAACAATATTCAAAATTTTGAAAATAGATGTTTATAGTTAAGGAAGTGTTAAGTGATATCTCTGCTTTACGTGGTATTCTAACTACCATTATAAAATTGAATGCTAGTGACCTCTTAACATTTGAAGCAATGACAGTGATTTTTCAGCATTACTAAAGAGATTTAAATGGTAAACAGACTGATCACACTTGTTTGTTAAAGTTCATTTACAAGACCGCTCTAATCCTAAAAAGCTGTAGTGTTTCCATGGTTACAATTGGATTAAGATAGTCACAAGGGCCTCAATGGATAGAAAAAAAGGAAAGTTTGTAGAGATGTCTTCATAAGAGACTGGAAAAATAAGCGGGATCCAAGAAAACTGGATGAAAATGAAAAGTACAATTTGCAGAGTAAAACACAGCTACACATACCACCATGAATGGATTTCAGAAACATGGTGTTGAGTGAATGATATATAGAATGTGATACCTAAAACAAGCAAAATAAAATAATACATTGTTCAGTGATACATAGTTTTGTGATAAAATTATAAACACAAATAAAGGAATGACTAAAAATAATCTAGAATTGTGGTAAGTAGATAGTTGCGGGGGGGAGTTAGGGATGAGGGAACAAAGAGGTCTTTTTAAAAGGATTAGTGATATATACTTTTAAAAAGGCTTTATTTCTGAACTGCAGAAGCATATGGTAGGTACACTGTGAAATTTGTTCAGTGAGCTAAATGGTACTATAATACATCTTGGTATAAGTTTTATCAGTCTACCTGAAAACCAAAATCTCAGAGATATTTGTACCTTTTTTAAGTTCCTAGATTTTGCATGACTTTTTTTGTTTTTAGCAGAAATCTTTTAATTGTTTGGCTTTATATGCTAGGATTTCAAAATTGAAATGCATTTCAGAACAAACTGTCTTCTGAAATCTATGAGTTTCTTCATAAGTAGGATTTAACTACGCTTTATTCCATAAAAGAGGAGAATCATTTGTCGAACGTATATCTTCTTACATAATATGATTCCATCATTATAAATCTGACACACTGCTATCCTGGGAATAGCAAAAAGTAAAATAAAATTCAACAGTGGCCCAGTTTCCAATGCAACTCTGCTATTATGAAAGAATTCTCTAACATTTTATTTTTTTCATGCAATAAATATATTAAAATTTGATTCCTCCCCAAAATAAAATTTATAATGGACAGAATAATATCTAGTTGGTTGTTCTGTGGAAATGGATAGGATGAATATTTGCTCTCAATATACCAATTTTTTCATCCAAGTGTCTTATATAAAGATAGCACTTAAAACCTGAATTAGTGACAATTCACCACCTACAGAATTCCTCCATTTGCAATCAAGAACTTTAAATCTGTCTATCCACATGGAAAAAAAACAGTCGGCAAGAATAGAAATGTTATCCTAGAAATACAAAATAAGCTATCAGAGAAGTTGCAGAATTTTAAGTTGCAGAAACAATAATAATTTAGGTTTTGATAGTACAGATATTTCATATCCATCATCTCATTTGATTTTCACAACTTTATCATTACGCTATTAATGATACAACAGAGGCTTAAAGAAATTAAAGTGACTTGTTTATGGTTGCACAGCTAGTTCGAATTAGAGATTAGACTAGAATCTGGGTGGCTTAACGTGATATAAATAATAACAATAATAATTTAGTGGCCTCTTGACATTTGATGTAATAATTAGAACTGAAATTAGTTGCAAGAAAGAGAAATCACTTTGAACAAGTTACGAAAAAGAAAAAGAAAGTGGGTGTGGTGGAGTGTATTTACTTTAAAGATAAGTAATGTTTCACATATACAAGGGAGGAAATGCAGCTTCATCTCAGTCAAGAATGTTTCTCCGACTCCTCTCTTCGCTTCTATTTACATTTCTGTTTCATTTTTTTCTCTTTTTACAAAGGGTTGCCTCTGTCTTAGTTCACATAATGGAACATAGCCCCCGCCTGGTCCCAGATTCATAAATTGCAGGTACAATGACCCAAAAAACTGATAATCTCTCCATCCTAATTTTAACCCCAGGTGGTAGAGACTCCAGTGAGCTTAAATTGGGTTTAGACCCCCAGTCTAATGAAATATGTCTACTATAGTAGGATTACCATATTTTTCACAAATAATGCACCCATGTAAATAACATGCTCACGTAAATAATGCACAGAGTGCCTAGGAAAATAATGTGCAAGGGGGTTGCACAGTTAGCAAAAAATGTTAACATGTGTATTATTTGTGTAAAAATATGGCAATTAGGATTCACATAGATGCTAGAGGGTCCACTCATGTAAACAAAGATGGAGTGATTAAGAACTGGGCAGATATTCTGGGAGAAGTCTACTCTACCAGGATTCAACTATGTAGGTTCACCTTAGAAAGCTTGGAAGAAAACATAATATGGACACAGATAAAGTATACATAACTAGGAAAATGACTGTAAAACAGAAAAATAATTATTGACTGAAATGAAAACTCTCCATAGTGTTGACTCAGCCATGATAATCCATTTCCCATTCTGTGGTCCATAACCTTGCAAGATCAAAGTTCTAGGAAACCTTTGAAATCCTCATGTTTTAGTTTTAGACTATGTTGGGAATCCTGAAATTTCAAGGCATTGGTGTGATAAAGACTATGAACACAAAATGGCATCTCACAATCTCAGTCATGGGCTGGACAAACGGACTGAATAGAGACCTTATACAAGAAGGGTGAGATAGTAGAAGTAGTAGAAAAGAAACAACAAATAACAGTAACAACAAAACACTGGGTTCTAGATTGAAGACCAAGGAATTTTACCCACATGATTTCAGAGGTCACCCTGCGCCAGCCATCCCTCACCTCCTGGATAGTGTCAAATATCTAAAGGGTTCGCTGTCTTACACAGAAGGCAGAAATATGGAGCATAACTTTATGAATTTTATATATGTGTGACTGGTAAAATACTAAATCACAGTCTTATGTAGCCTTTTGTTATTCCTCTTGCCCTTTTTATAATGTGCTCATAACTTAGTAAACCAGACACTAAAAGGTGATTACTTTTTCTCTTTGATCTCCTCTGTCAAACTGAGTAATTATGAGTATGTCACAGACAGGCTGTGGGATAGCAAATGAAACAATATAGCACATACCTGACATGTCATATCTGATAAATATTTATTCATGCATCAGCTCACCAGTTTAGGAAATCATAAAAAGAGAAGTCATGAAAGTTTAGGCTACTGACTCTAACTAGCGCATGGGATGAAGTTGAGAAAGCAAGAAAAATGAAGATCCCAAGATTGCAGAAAGTTGGGTCAGACTGTAGAGTGCTTTGAATGACTGTTTTAAGGAGTTCAAACTTTTTTTCTGCAGACTTCGAGAATCCATTGTGTTCTGTCTCCTATTCAAGTTATTAATACCAATAGCTCACAGCAGCTGTGCACTCACAGAGATAAGTTTTACAAGAAACAGATGAAAAGCTTTCTCAGCGCTGATATCAGATGGATTAGAACGTGATTAATCAACAGACAGACTGATTAAATTATTGGGTTCACTGTTCAGATAAGAGGTTTTGGATACACTCTGCCAAACTGTAATTAACTTAGAAATTTTTGTTGGCCTGCTTATAAGATGATCATGTGACATGCTTTGAAGAAATCTTTTAAGGCCCAAAATAGCAGCTGTGAAGGTGTAAGCATGAGTCAGTTCTAATAATTATTAAGCATCTTCAAGTATTAGAGCAGAATTTTCATTGAAAATGATATTTTTTTAAAAAAACTTTACTTTTTATAAAACTTGTATAAGTCCCCTGCTCCTACTCAAGAAGGCACTGAAAAGGAAATGGTTTTCATTTAAGTAAAGAAGTATCTAAAAGAATCAGATGGGAGTTTTCCATTTCTGCAATATGATGAACAAGATATTAAGAGGAAACCTCTCTCATATACCATTTATAAAAATATCGGACAGGATATGAAAAAAAAAAGAAGACGTATTGGTGTCAAAGTAAGGAAATTCTTCAGAGATCTGAAATAATAACACAGCAGGGACACACAAGGGAACAGTAGCTATAGGGTGGTGTTTGCCCTGAAGGTTTCTGCCAATTCCTGGTGGCCTAAAGAATAGGCTCTATTGGCTTATAAACACCTGACATCCTGAGACAGCAATCAAAGCCAGGCACCTTCATGATGGTAGGTAGAGTAGAAACCTCCACATTAAGCTGGACCAAAAAGAAAAAAAAGATAATATCAATTTGTGAACTAGAACTAGAGGTCAGTGGTAGGTATGAGTCCATTTCAGTCTTAATTATGGATGAAAGAGAACAGAAGTCTCCTCTAACACTTCAAACATGTGTGGGCATCAAACCCTTAAATTAAAATTTGATTTAAAAGTGACTCTAGGTCATGGTGTCCTTAGGTATGTAATAGCAGCAATCTCAAATCCTCTCTGGAAGGTTGCACATTAACCCAGATCTCAAAAAATTCCCGTAGATAAATTTTCAAGGAACATGAGCTCACAATAGGAAAAAAAAACACTAAAAAATTAGAAAACAAGATATCCTAAGTGGCAATCAGTAGTAAGAAAAAGCTACAAAATCAAAGCCACAAAAAATGCAGTGTGATGATTAACTGTATGTCAACTTGGATAGCCGATCGTGCCCAGGTGTTTGGTCAAACACTAGTCTGGATGTTACTGTGAAAGTAGTTTGTAGAAGTGATTGACATTTATAATTAGTTGACTTTAAGTAAATGAGATTACCCTCAATAAAATGTGCATGAGCCTCATCCAGTCAGTTGAAGGTCTTAAGAACAAAAGTTAAGGTTTCTGGAAAAAGAAGGAATTCTGTCTCAAGACTGTAACATAAAAATTCTGCCAAAGTTTCCATCTTGTCGGCCTGTCCTACCGATTTCAGACTGAAGACTGCAATATCAACTGTTTCCTGAATTTCCAGCCTGTCAACCTGTCCTGCAGATTACAGATTTGCCAGTACTTCAAAATCACTTGATGCAATTTCTTAAAATCAGTCAATCTCCCTCTTCCTCTTTCCTTCTCTTTTCTCTCACTCTCTCTCTTCCCTCATACTTTCTCTCTCTCTGTGTATACATATACATGTGATTGCTGTGTGCCATCAAATGCATTCCGACACACAGTGCCCCATAGGGTTTCCTAAACTGTAATCTTTATGGAAGCAGATTGCCAGGTCTTTTGTCCCAGGGAATGGCTGGTGGGTTTGAACTACCAACCCTTCTGTTAGCAGTCAAGCACTTAACGATTGTACAACCAGGGCTCCTTAGATATATTTATATATATACATACACAGATGTATCTCTATATCTACATATAGCTA
Source organism: Dugong dugon (assembly GCA_030035585.1). NCBI lineage: Eukaryota > Metazoa > Chordata > Mammalia > Sirenia > Dugongidae > Dugong > Dugong dugon. Next base: position 134,261,537 of record CM057462.1, read on the forward strand.
TATAGCTATGCATCTATCTATGTCTCTATGTATCTAACATCTATCTATAGGGTTCAATTGTGTCCCGCTAAAATACATGTTGGTATACTAAACCCTATACCTGTGGATGTAATCCCATTTGGGAATAGGGTTTTCTTTGTTATGTTAATGAGGTCATATCAGTTTAGTGTGTGTCCTAAATCTGATCTGCAGCTGGGGTTATAGAAACTGACATAAGGATCTTCTCCCAGAGCCAACAGAGAGAGAGCCTTCCCCTACAGCTGGTGCCCTGAATTCAGACTTCTAGCCTCCTAAATTGTGAGAAAATAAATAAATTTCTATTCTTTAACATCACCAATTTATGGTATTTGTTATAGCAACACTAAGAAACTAAGATAATATATATGTATGTATATATACATACCGTATTTTTACACAAATAATATGCGCTTTTTGCTTTTGTTTGCTGGCCAAGCCCTACTCCCACCCCAGAGAGGTATTTTCATAAGATCGCTATGCTTTTTTTTTTTTTTTTACAGCAACACCTGGAAGAGGATTGGCATTGTGGCACTTATGAGGGTGTCTTGCAGAGGACGGCATGGCAGACAAACACAGAAGGCATGTGTTAGATGCGTAAAAATACAGTATATTCGGACATATACAGGTATTAAATATATGATATATATGTGTGTGTATACATATATATAATTGGTTCTGCATCTCTGGAGAACTCTGATACATGCAGATAGTGGGATTATCAGATATAGAATATAAAATGAATGTTTAATATGTTTAAAAAATAAGAGAGACTTGAATGTATAATCAAGAAGAATAAATCCAAAACTTGCTGTGCAGATTTACAATATAACCAAACGGAATTTCTAACATATAATAACTGGAAAAAAGAAAAAAAAAAGAAGAACTCTAATAATTGAGTTAAACAGGATATTAGATATAACTGAAGAGAATTAGTTCACTGGATGATACATTTGGGAAAATTACATGAAAGGTAGTACAGACAAATGAGACATAAAACATGATAGGGAGGGTAAGGGATATGGAGGACAGAATGAGAATGTAAAGGAGAAATCTAATTGGCGTTCTCAAGAAGATAATGCTGAACCTCAAGAGAAGCAATTATTTCAATAGATATTGTCAGAGAATTTAACAGAATTGACGAGAGACCCCCATCCTCAGATGCAGGGAGACCAATAAACTCAAGAATTAAAAAAAAAAAAAAAAGATACCTAGCTATCTTGTAGTAAATAATAATAAAAAGCAAACTTGTTGTCCTTGAGTTGATTCTGACTCATAGCGACCCTATAGGACAGAGTAGAACTGTCCCATAGGGTTTCTAAGGCTGTAAATCTTTATGGAAGCAGACTGTCACATCTTTCTTCCGTGTAATGGCTGGTGGATTCAAAACACGGATCTTTTGGTTAGCAGCCAAGTGCTTTAACCACAGCGCCATCAAGGTTTCTGCCCATTGATTAGAATGGCAAAAGGTTAGTCATCTATAAAAGTAGGAAATATATAACACAGAGACATTTCAGATTGGACATGCAACTGTTTTTGCCCATAACACAAATTCATAATTTAGCGGTAATCTCAAACTCGTATTAAAATTAGTTCAGACAATATACATTATGCTTTGAGTATCTTGAGGAGTCCTCTCTACCAATATCCAAACTGACTGAAAAGGGAAGGTGCTTTATGAAGAACAAAAAAAAATTAATTATGCCAACAAGCTTTGAAACCATTAGCTGAAGAAAAATCATTCATCTGAGCAAATACACAAAGTCAAACTCCTCCAAATGTAAGTTAAGCAGCCATGAGATTTAATAATTAAAATAATAAAATTTAAAGTCTGTTTTCTCATGATTCTAACACCCCTACTCAATAGCATTCTTTCAGATATTAGGCCATAAAGATGCTTGTATTATAATTATAAAACACCACTTAAAAAATGTATTATGTCCTACAGCACTTAGCCTTGACAAACAATTACTGGATATCACATTCAACTGAATACAAAAAGCCATCTTTATCACAGGGTTAAAATTAGCCTTGGAACAATAAATGCTTTCAAACCTATTCTAAACTCCAAACAGCTTTGCACCAGTCTCTTTTGAGGAAACGCAAACAAGTAAACTGAAGGACATTTGAAAAACTTCTTGTCAGTATCCTCCAAATTCTTTTCAAGTTTTATTTTTTAGTTTATAAGAAATAACTGTGTAACATCTAAAAGGTGATCAGTATGGCTTTGTAAGGAAAGGTTTTACAAATGAAAAGAAAAACAAAACATAAATAACCAAGCAAACAAACAAAAAACCTGTAATTCTGGACTTTAGAATGTATTGTTCATAGTAGGGCCCTATTTTTGCACTTTGGATATCTAATACAATATAATTAAAAAACAGTCTCAAGTTTTGAGCCACATGATTATCTTAAGAACAAGTACTTGGAAAGATCCCTAAGAAAAGAAGCTATTTTAATTACCAGAGCCACCAGTATTCTTGTAGGAAAAAAATTGGAATGACAAAGTATTTGTTTCATAGAGAAGAGACATTGGGGATAGATGAGGAGTTTGGTGCCGAAGCCATCTTGGACAAGCACTGAACTCATCCTACTTTTGGTGATTCACTATGTGCATAAGCATATCAAAGGCCTTGAGATATCAGCTCTAGAAACCCACCTGTCTAACTTTCTCTAACGATTGATTTCACAAACTTATTAGACTCTGAAACTTTTTTCATGTTTTACTAATTAATATCTCATAGGACATTACTCCCCCACACATCTGTCAGTTTGTCGTGCGGTGAAGGCTTACGTGTTGCTGTGATGCTGTAAGCTATGCCACTGGTATTTCAAATACCAGCAGGGTCACCCATGGTGGACAGGTTTCAGCTGAGCTTCTAGACTAAGACAGACTGGGAAGATCGAAGAAGAAATGATGTCTTTGCATTACAGTGTTGGCAAAGAATATTGAATATACCATGGACTGCCAGAAGAACAAATAAATCTACCTTAGAAGAAGTACAGCCAGAATGCTCCTTAGAAGCAAGGATAGTGAGACTTTGTCTCACATACTTTGGACATGTTATCAGGAGGGACCAGTCCCTGGAGAAGGACATCATGCTTGGTGAAGTAGAGGGTCAGCTAAAAAGAGGAAGACCCTCAATGAGATGGATTGATACAGTGGCTGCAACAATGGGCTCAAGCATAATGACGATTGTGAGGATGGCACAGGACTGCGCAGTGTTTCATTCTGTTGTACAAAGGGTTGCTGTGAGTCAGAACCAACTCAAGGGCACCTGACAACAACAACAACCAGGACATGACTATCATATACTGTTGTATTATCCAGTACAGTATGCTATTGCATACGGCAGTGATCTCCAAAAGTTTTTGAGTATTACCTTATGAACAAAGGCAAACATTTTAGAATGTGTCCCCAAATGAAACATTTACAGAAAATAGAAATCAGAAAAAAGGGAGGCAAAAGTAAAATAAATAGATTCGTGCATACTTTCTTATCCCAATGCTTTAGAAATCTCTGAACGTACAACAGATAGGAGAGCACTGATCTATCCTGAGTGCAAAAAGAAGAGGGACATGTCCAAAAAGGAAGCTAAAAATCTGCCTTAAAAATTGCAGGAAGATTATCCAGAGCAGGAGTGAGCAAACTTCTATTGTAAAGAGTCAGATAATAAATATTTTAGGAATTGTGGACTAAATGATCTCTCTCACAACTACTAGACTCTGTCATTGTCACAGGAAAGCAGCCATAGACAAAACTTAAATGAGTGAGTGTAGCTTAGTTCCAATGAAACTTTATCTACAGACACTGAAATCTGAATTTCATATAATTTTCAACATTTCACAAATATTATTCTTCTTTTGATTTTTTTCCGAGTCATGTAAAAAAAATGTGAAAATATTTTCAGCTCATCAGCTGTACAAAAACAGGCAGGCAGCCTCGTTTGGCCCATGGGCTGTAGTTTTGGGACCATTTTTCCCAGGTGTCAAGGGGCAGATTAAAGAGGAAAACCAAGAATGACTAAAGAGGGTGAGTTAAAAACACTGTTTTTATTTTCCTACCAAGTCTCAAGGGTGGAAGGTGAATGATTAATTAAAGATGGTTCTGTTTCTTAAGATTTAGCAGGAGTTTAGAAAACCAAAACGAAACCAGTTACCGTGGAGCCAATTCCAACAGTGACCCTATAGGACAGAGTAGAACTGTCCCAGAGGTTTTCTAAGGCTGTCATCTTTATGGGGAGCCCTAGTGGTGCAGTGGTTAAGAGCTTGGGCTGCTAATCAAAATGCTGGCAGTTTGAATCCACCAGCTGCTCCCTGAAAACTCTATGGGGCAGTTCCACTGTCCTAAAGGGTCTCTATGAGTTGGAACTGTCTCGATGGCAATGTTTTTTTTAAATCTTTACAGAAGCAGACCACCACACCTCTCTCCTCTAGAGGAGCTGGTGGGGTAGAACCACTAATCTTTTGGTTAGCAACTGAGTGCTTTAACCACTGTGCAACCAGGGCTCCCTGGGAATTTAGAGGACGCTTATAATTTTAGGGAAATAGGTGGATAGTAAGGAGCCCTGGGGGTGCAATGGTTAAGCACTCGGCTGCTAATGGAAAGGTTGGAGGTTCCAATCCATCAACAGCTCTGTGGCAATCTGCTCCTATGAAGATTACAGCCTTGGAAATCCTATGCGGTAGCTCTACTCTGTCTTACAGGATCACTGAGTCAGAATTGACTCGAGGACACACAGCAACAATAGGTGGCTGTTGGCTCTGGACGTTCTAGCTACCACTCCTACTACATGGGCATAAGGCATTTCAACTTCTTGACAAGTAGCTGTAAAAATAAATTTACTCAGTAGATAACAAAATTATTTCCTAAATAAGTTTATAGAGGAAGACCGTTCCAAATATTTTTTAAAAAACTATGGAAACTTTGAGGATTTTGGGAAACTCCAAAATTAGTTAGAGCTGTGGTCCTATGACCCTCTGGATAGTCACTGCTAATGTTTATCAGCAGGAATTGTTTTTTGCAAAAATGGCATAAAGGAACTGCCTTTTAATATATCAACCTCATTAAGAACAAAATGCAGTGCTAACATCAGTAATGTTTGATAGTACTACAAATAATTATTTTCAAATTTAGGTGAGGGTTATACAAACATCATATATCTCCAGGAGCCTCTTATCTGATAAATCTAAATGTAATAAAATCTCATGGTTCTGATTACCAAAGGCTAAAGAATGAGTAATTTATACTCTGCAGGCCTACAGAAGTACATTGTCTGCTAAAATAGCCCTAAGGGAAGCTAACACTGAAAAGACAAAAGACAGATAAATAAAATGCCGCTATTTCCTCAGCAGCCTTTTTTGTTGTGGTTGATTTTCTTTCTTAATAGTATTATTATTACCAAATTTCTGGTAGTTAGTGAAAATAAAAAAGTAGTTGTCAGTCCTGTTTAATACTAGCTGTAGAGAGAATATTAAAACTCCATAATTTGCATATTGATATGTTTCTGTTTCGATAACAAAATTAAATTCTACAGAAGTTCACAACTGAGACTGTAGATACTAACCATAGCACCATATTATGATCTTATAATTGGGTTACAATGTCTTGGATCAATTTTGTAATGGGAGTAATTTCAAAATAATTTGATTTCTTTTTTGAAATGGTTACCAATCTAATATATAAAGAAATGTGGTAGATCCACACATTGGGTACCTGAACCATAGCAAGCAAGGTATCTGAATTTTCACTGAGATAAGATGGAGGTAAAGACTAGAAAAATACTTAAACAAGTGAACAATTATTTGCATGAAAAAGTGTTTCCAATTATACAAAAGGGCTCTGCCCTCAGTCAGGTCATGGGTATCATTTTTTCTAAATAACCAATGGATAGCTATACATGGACATGGGTATAGACATAGGGTAACCATATTTATTAAATGTGCTAATGCTACTGAGGGGAATTAGATGAAGATAGTCTAATGGACTCAGAGATCAGATAAAGAAACACAGTCAATATTGATTATCCCAAACCTACCTCATTCATTTCCCATGCACTTTTGGAGATAGTTTTCAATACAGAGAGGCAGCATAGTGTACTGGTTGAAAAGAATAAAGCCAACTATCTGGGTTTACATCTAGACCCTGTCATTATACTGACAATGTCACCTGGACAAGTAACAATCCCTTTCTACCTCACTTTCCTCATCGGTGAAATAAAAACTGTTACAGTTAACATCACAAAGAGCTACTGTAAGCATTAAAGTAAAAACATGTAAGGTCTACTAACAGTGTGTGGCACAGTATAAATGTTTATTAGTATTTCCTGGTTTCTGCACATTAACATCCTTTAAACTCCTCATAGTTGCAATACATGCAATGTAATATTGATGTGTAATATCTTTGGTGAACTGATGTTAGGTGTTGCAGTCGATATATGCAGCTTTTAGTAGTAAACCTTGCACCAACATACTGGAAGAACTCTGATGTTGAAGAGGGCTTCTAAGTGCTAATTCCCTGAAGCTGCACATGTAACCAATGCAGATGAACCCACAAGAAGATTGTAAGATTTCTGAATGAGTTCTCCTGACAACATGCCACACGGCTTGTTCTGGTAAAGTGAAAGAAGCTGAACTGGAAAGAGACTGTGAGTGTGACAATGTGAAAAGATCTAGGCCATATATCCTTTTATGAAAACTTAATATAAGAACAGAGCTTGAGAAGCCTACCTCACTGATGCCAAGTGTGTATAATGAGAGCAATAAAATTCCCTAAAAAGTTGCAAACTGCACTGTCTTTATCTTCAATATATTGTACAGGGGTCTGTATAAACACTGGAGCCCTGGTGGCACAGTGGTTGAGCGTTCAGCTGCTAATCAAAAGGTCGGCAGTTCAAATCCACCAGCTGCTCCCTGGAAACCCTATGGGGCAGTTCTACTCTGTCCTAGAGACTCGTTATGAGTTGATATCTACTGGATGGCAACGAGTTTTTTTTTTTTTAAAGATCACAAAACCAAGGTGGACATGCCAGGAAAGAGTAAAAAAAAAAAAAAAAAAAACAGAAAAAAAAGTATCAGGGAAGGAGACCAAATATGTTGGATATCAAATAAAATCCAAAGTGATGTTGACGGACCAGAGTGACAGAATGACAGTCTTAACACAATAACATGTAGTAGGTAACTAGATTTTGGGTCTAAAACTCCAAATACACAAATACAAGATAGAGAAGACACAATTTCTTGGCCACGATGCTTAATAAAACGTTATGGAGCTCGTTTACTCAGTATGAGTCAAAAGAAGAACAGGAGATACACAAAAAAACTAGTGGATGCGTTAGTGTAAATTAGAAAAAGGGGTGTGACTGTCTCACTCTGGAGCTATTCAGAGTTCTGCCTCCTGTTTTTGGGAAAATTAGAATACTTTCAGAAGAAAATGAGAAAAAGGATGAAGGGACTTAACATCTTGTCATATGAGGAATACGCGAAAGAAGCAAGCATATTTAGCTTGGAAAAGATTTTAAAAAGCTATTATCACGTATCGACAGTCATACAGAGAGGGTTTAGAATTGTTCTGAATCACCGTAGAATGGGATAACCTACACAATAATTAGAAACTACTCAAAAGCACTTTGATTGCACTTTTTAATACCCAAAGCTATTTAAAGAGACAATCATCTCTTTAAGGGTTTTGAGAACAGTGTAGTAGACACCTAGCACTCCTTTCTCAAAAATTGTCCTCCCTCTTCTTCACCCACTTGGTCGCACAGACCACTGCCCATCTCCTACCCTACACCCTTTCACCACATAACTTTTGATTGGCTAAGGGGGTGGTAACTTCAGAGACAGTCCAGACATGGTTTCAATTTTTGATTATACTTTGTTCCTTAGACAAGCTGCATTCTAGTCTTTGGGTTATGTGGACATCACCTTATACTTTTCACTTTGATTTCAGCTGTTGCAATCAAAACAAGACTGATATACACATTGGCTAGGGCAGTAATTGATACCGAGATTGTGAGAGGGAGTAGACAGATCATGGCCTCTAAGTTCCTTTCCAACTGATATTTTGTATTTGTGTGTTTACCTATTTCCAATACACACCTATCTTTAAGGACAGTATTTAGGAATTTGATCATAAAACTCCTACCTTCACCCAAATGTATTAACCAAAATAGCCTAAATGGAAGAAAACAGGACAAGCTGTTCCTCAAAGTATTAAGATACTGAATTTTTTTAATAGATTTAAATACTGTTAATAGGTTATTAAAATCATAATTGAAATCTATAATAAAATATTCTAAAGAAGAGCAACGCAACTTAGCAAAAAACAGAAACATAATTAATTAGCATTCTAAATGAAAATATGGACATTAATATAATGAAATGCAAACACTGATATAGTTCACACTCAATGTTTGAATAAATACATGAAAACATATCCAAGATATATTTAGAAGTACATCAGTTTTGTCAGACATATTTTATATTTTACATTTCCGAAGGCCATCTATAATAACTGGTAGATATTTGGAATTCTTTGATTAGTGAGTTTAGATATTAAATCACCTATCTTTTTAAAAAATTACAATAGCGCATTACCCTTAATAACTGTATTTTATGTAAAAATGAATATATTTATTTAAGCGTAGATTTAATAACCATTTATAGGATATTTACTCTGCACCAGTTATCAGCCAACATAATTAATAAAAAAAATAAACCTGAGTGACAAATATTTAAATTTAGGTACAAAGTGTCATGGTGGTATATAATGTAGAAAATTTATATAGACATGTAATTTTGGTATCTTGAATATCTTCCTTATTTTTTTATTTAATCTGAATGAGACATATAATATAGTCAAAACAAACCTTTGATGTCCCTTTTCTTACATAGAATTCTATAAATTATGAACAATGAAATCTCAAAAAAAAAAATCCTGTGGTTGACTTTTGCAATGATAAAAGATGACCCTGAATTTTGCCTGGAAAAATAAAGTATTGCAAATGGCCGAGGAAATGACGTAAAAAGAAAAATAAAAAGGCAATATTTTATCTTTGTAAAATTAATGCATATAATAAAAATTAGTAATTTAAGTAGTATGATTTATGTGGACATGATGTGTGTGAATCTGCTATGTAATTAGGATATAATATTCAATCAGTAGGGGAGTACAGATTATTCATACATTGTAGTAGGACAACTGATAAATAATTTAATGAAAAATAAGTTTAAAATCACAATGACTTGCCATATACCAAAATAAACTCCAGATGAATTAAAAAGGTAAAGGTAAACAAATGAACGAAATGAAGTGGCAAAAAATGTTCATACGTATCTCAACTGTAAATGTTGGAAATTATTCTAAATATAAAAGGAATAACCAACCCCCCTCAAAAATAGCAAGAAAAAAAATAGAGATAAACAAAACTAGATAAAAATTCAAAACACTTACATTTTCAAATGATGTAATTAGGAAAGACAAATGAAAAACTAGGAAAATATTTGCAACATAGCTAGCATATAAAGGATTAATATTCTTAATACATTGGAAGAAAAAGTTTAATAGCTGCACCATGGACTTTTTCTCTAGCCCAGGAGTTGGGCAAACTTAGTCTATAAAGAGCCAGATAGCAAATAACTTAGTCTTTGTAGGTCAAACAATCTTTGTCATAACTACTTCACCATTACAGCATGAAAGCTGTCATTTAAACCCGTTGCCTTCCAGTCAATTCCTACTCATAGTGACCCTATAGGACAGAGTAGAACTGCCCCACAAGGTTTCCAAGGAGTGGCTGGTGGATTCAACTGCCAACCTTTTGGTTAGCAACCAAGCTCTTAACCACTGAGCCACCAGGGCTCTCCACAGACTGTTAGTGGAGTTTAAACTGGAAAATATGAAAAAAAAAAAAAAAAAAAAGTGAATAGGAATGTACTTCTTTGAACTACAATCCCACTTACAGGAATTTATGACATGGAATTAGTCACAGGAAATGTAAAGATATGTGCACACAGATGGTAAATATAGCATTACTTGTAACAGCAAAAAAAAAAAAAATCTAAAAAGACTAGATATCAAATAATAAGTTACTAGTTATATATATAAATTATAGTGAATCCAAATTTAATAGACATTGTTTATTGTCTATGGAATATCCATTCCTATCTCCCTTCTTCTAACAAAAATCTGATACTATTCAGGGGGCAATGTGTCCAATTTAAGACTTGTCTCTTTAAATTTCCTTGCACCTAAAGGAAGGCATGTGACATAGATCTGGCCAGTGACGAATAATTTAGAGTTTCTGAAAGAGCTTTTCTTCCCTGCCATAGATATTGCAACTTCCTGCTTTCCTACTGTTTCTCTGAAAATTATTCTACCGTTTCTTAGAAATTATTTCCTACTGTTTCTTAGAAATTGTCAAATAAAAATATATTTCTCAAATATATTTGCCTGAAAAATGTATATTTCTCAATAGTAGCATTAGACACTAGAAAGTAAGGAGCAATGGCTTCACATTTTTAAAGAAAAATGATTCTCAGTTTAGAAGTCTATACCCAGCCAAACTACTACTTATGAGGATAGAATACAGAAGTTGTTAAATTTGCAAGGACTCTAAATACACCTATGCTGAGAAGACTTCTGGAGAGTTTAGTTTAGGAAAATAAGAAATCAGAGAAAGAGAGGAAGAAATGGAATTCAGGACACACGGAGAGTAAAATCCAAAAACCAAACCACTTGCAGTTGAGCCGATTTTAACTCATGGCAATCCCATGTGTTTCAGAGTACAGCTGTGCTCTATGGGGTTTTCATGGCTGTGTCCTTTGGGAAGGTGATCACCAGGCCTTTCTTCCAAAGCACCTGTGGGTGGGTTTGAACCACCAACCTTAACCATTTCTGCCACCCAGGCACTCCACATGGAGAGTAAAGAAAAAAAAAAAAAGTTGCAGTTGAGTTGATTCCAACTCATAGTGACCCTATAGAACAGAGTAGAACTGCCTCATATGGTTTCCAAGGAGCGGCTGGTTGATATGAACTGTTGACCTTTTGTTTACCAGCGGAGCTCTTAACCACTGCACCACCAGGGCCCCTCAAAAAACCAAAACCAAACCTGTTGCTATTGAGTCAATTCCGACTGATAGCAACCCTACAGGACAGAGTAGAACTGTCCCATACGGTTGCCAAGGAGCGCCTGGTGGATTCGAACTGCTGACCTTTTGTTTAGCTGCCGTAGCTGTAAACCACTACACCACCAGAGTTTCCAAGTCCCTCAGGGAGACTAGTATACAATAATTTGAGGACTCAGAAATGCAACAAGATCATATAGGAACAGGGGAGTTGGTCTCCCGAAAATAGAATTAAATTAATAGAATCTTTGGAACTATGTGTGGAAAAATTATATATACACATGTAACAGATGAGGCAAAATACATAGAAAAAATTGTAGTTATATAAATATAAAGTTTTTTTAGGGAGGAATTATAAATACTTGTAAGACAAAGGAAACAATCATCGCATATCACCTCTGTCAATAATGAACAATATTTACGTTGACACAGAAACGTAAACATTGACAATTGAGAATACTCAGGAAATACAACAGAAAGTCAATAGGAAATGGCTAAATGAGAAAAAAATACAGAAATTGCAGCATAAGCATATGATTTAGAAGCATAGCTTCAAAAATCTAAAAATGGTAAGAACTGAAAAGTAGTTGCCTTGCAAAAGCAAGAAAGGAGGTGTGAAAAGGTGGTGCAGAACTGCAGAATTTCATCAAAATATTTTTAGTATTTTTTGATGTTTAACCATATGTACAAATTACTTTGCCAAAAGAAAAATTTAGTTTTAAAAAGTTATAAAAAGTCAGGCTAAAAGAAAATATAATATGAGAAAACTAATATGTTAAAGATTACTATCTTCTATTATAAAACTACTCCTTAAAATGTTAGGAGCAAATAATCCAAAAGAAAGATAGACAAAGGATGTGCACAATTACTTCAAAGAAAATGAGATCATATGATAAGACAAATATGAATATGCACGTGAAAAGAGGTTCAACCACATTAGTAATGAGAAAATGTACCTGAGAACCATGTGACACCATTTTTTTGCCAATACGACTGAAACATTTTAAAACACTGATAACATTCAGTACTAGGTGCATGGTGGGCAGGATGGATGCTCTCTTACATTAGTGGGTGTGTGAACTGTTAGACCTTTTTTGAAGTTAATCTTTAGTGTTTTTTAAAAATTAAAAGCATATATATGTTTGAATCAGCAATCCCAGTTTTGGGAATTTAGACTAAAAAGAAAAATCATACAGGACATCAAACACAGTGACAAAAATCTTTACAACCCAAATGTACATTAGGAAAAAAATGGATGAATAAATGATGCTATGTCTAATTGATACTATGGAGAATTATGCAACTATTAAAAAAAAAAATGAGTGAACAATACCAACAAAGTACTTCTCTTCATGGAGCCTACACTTTTACTGTGAGAAAGACAATAAGTAAAACTACATGTATTAATAAAACTAATTCACTGAAACTTTAAAAACTTGATAAAGTTAAAACTATTTCTTACAATAAAAAGTCATGGGTTCCCCTAATTGTAATGTTTCATCTCAACTGATACTTGCATTTCACCCTTACTTTTGTCATCTGACACAGAAATGTTTTAAATTACCAGTTCCTCTTAGAAATCTAAATGATCTCTACCTTGTCTCTCTGTGTGTATGTGTTCACATTCAAACATACAGATATATTTAGATACACACATATTCCTAGAGAAAGATATAAAGAACTAATGTTGTTGTGTGCCGTCTAGTCGATTCTGACACATATCAACCCTAAAAGGACAGAGTAGAACCGCTCATAGAGTTTTCTCGGCTGTAATCTTTATGGGAACAGACAGACCGTCAGGTCTTTTCTCCCACAGAGCGGCTGGTGAGTTTGAACTGCCAACCTTTAGGTTAGCAGCCAAGCACTTTACCCACTGTGCCACCAGGGTTCCTTAAAGAACTAAACAAAACAAAACAAACAAAAAAACCTGTTGCCATCAAATCGATTCTGACTCATAGTGACCCTACAGGACAGAGTGGAACTGCTCCATAGTGTTTCCGAGGAGCGTCTGGTGGATTCGAACCGCCAACCTTTTGGTTAGCAGCCCAAGCTCTTAACCACTTTGCCACCAAGGCTCCAAGAACTAATAGTGGATTATAAATCACCACTGCATTAAAAGCATTGTTTTTTTCCCAAGATTGCTTTTACTAAAGTAGGCACATTACCTTTGCCTATAGAGAGAAAGAGGAAAAAGAAAAAAAAAGGAAAAGTCTATCACACTAAAGGTTATAAAAGGTATATTACATATCAACCTGACAACAAGTGAAGAAGCACAGTGCTGTTTTGAGAGTGAGGTCTTATGGGGGATATATAAAATCCTAGATGTAAAGAGTCACTGTCAATTAGTGAACTGTACAGTTACTTAATATGTGATGTATCTACTTCTTCCCATTGCATTAAACTGTCTCAGTCTCGTTTCTCCTTTAAAACAGTGTTATCCACCTGAACACATATTCAATTACATTTTCCACTTAGGATGAACTGCTAAAATCAATGCACACATCATAGACACCTGTATTTTTCTTTCTCCATTAGAGTTTAAAATTGCTACAATTCTATAAGTATTGACTGACATCATTAGATTATTTAGGGTGAAGAATTTGAGGCAAACATGCTGTTTCCACGTGAGTACTCTAATAGCAAATATATACTTAAATTCCACTCCACTCCCCCTCCCACTGCCCCCAAGCAATGGCTCAATCAGATTCAGGTATAGATGACTAAAGAATTGGTTTGGATAACTAACGGGTATGTGCGGGTCAGTTTCATGAGTGATAACAAAGACATATTTTTATGATTATATTGATAATTGAAAATAGCAAATTTAGTTCTCACAACATGAGTAGTGAATGAAGGGAAAGTCCATATTTCTGTGTTGAATAGGTCAGTTATCCTTGTGCAGAGGAAGTACGCACCCTAGACCTGCCTTTCTCCCCCAGCTTCCTATTATGGAAGAAGAGATTTTAACTCTATTATATATCCTCACACCCAAATTTATTCTCCTCCAACCTCCCCACATATTTTACACATTTTCAGTGAAATGTACAATCAATGTTTTTATGTTTGTGACTGTGTAATTATAGATCATTGCAGAATCAGTGTTCTACTGTCTCTATTCCTTTTCTGTACTACTTTCTCCCTACCCCGACTCCCACTACAGGATAAATTCTCTTTATTGACTTGGCTTTTCCTGAATCACATGCTGAGTCTTCCCACACACTGTGGTAGCTCCATAAAATGGCTCTTAAGCTGATTTCCTACCACATCAAACCTGTCAGATAACTGAGGATTTTCATGTTTCCTTGAAAAATTACTCCTAGAGGCCTGTGGCTGCTTGATTCCTGGTTGCCCTTAAAGCCTACTGCAGAGCTGTCATCCTGAAATTTCCGCAATCTCACTTCAGTCCAGTTTTGGATCCCCTTATTTACTAAATTTGACGTAGCATGTTCCCCAGTAGCTTCCTGAGAAAGGGCTCAAGGAAGGAAAACATATTTGTCTTCCCTTCATATCTGATTAATATGCTTGCTGGTTGGTGTAGAATTCAATACTGGAAAATCATTTCCCTTAGAATTTCGAAGGCATTGTCTTCTACCTTCCTGTGTTACTTTGCAGAACCCCCTTTCCTTATATGCAACTTGCTCATTTTCTGTCTGGAATCTTGTAGGATCTTTGTTATCTTCTAAGTCTTCTAATACATATTTACTTTTTGCTATCATAGTTTAATTTCTAGTACTTCTTTTTGGACCTGTTCAATTTTAATAATACAGTATTCTTATTTCATGGAGTTAGTATCTTTTGTTATTTCTCGGCTATGATTATCTGTTATTTTTCTACCCTCTGTATTTACTCTGTTAACCAGGACTTCATTTTTTTACGTTTTATAATTATGGTCTCTCTTTTATGCTTGAGACTTTACTTAAGTTATCTCTCTTATTCTCTGGTTACTTTTAAGGTCTTCTCTTCGGTCTTCTGTAATTTCACTATAATGCATCTAGATAGGAGTTTCTATCCACTTATTTTGTTTGAGATTTACTGAGCTTCTCTAATCTGTAAATTGGGTCATTCAATATTTCTGAATATACTAAGCTATTCTCTCTTCAAATACTGGATGTTCCCTATTTGTCTTTTTCCTTGAAATCTGAAAGACTATATAGTTTAGAACTTCTTATTCTCCTCTCCAAGTCTTTTAACATTTCATTCATATTTTCCATCTCCTTTCTTCAGATCTATTGTCCAGTTCACCATCCTTTTCTTTAACCATTTAATTGAGGTTTTTTATTTTTTTAATTCAGTTTCACATATTTTGATTTCTACGTCTACCTGGTTCTTTTTCAAATGCATTTGGTTAGTTTTGTTTCTTTGCTGATTCTTTACACGTTTCTATAGCTAGGGTTGCCTTGCTTCTATTTTCATAGGAAGGCAATAAAATTTCAGATCTCTTTAGTATGCTAAGTGACTTACAACTAGTTCATTAATATTTTCCCTTCCTATAATGTGTTGGTATATTTTGTCTGTTATTGTTTTATCTCATGATATGTTTGTTGTCATTGTAAACATGTAAATATTTTATAATTAAAAACAACTTTTTAAGGACTTTTATTGGGGTATAGAAATGGAGTGGCGATTAGGAGATTAGCATGTATGAATAACCTGCAATGCTTAGCAGGAAGTTAATACATTTTGCCTAGTTCAGCAGTTTTTAGTACTCAAGTACAGTTCCAATTATTCAGATCATGTGACAGTTAGTGATTTTTAAAAGGCAAGTTATAATTTTGCTATTGTCTATTCTTGTTGTTGTTAGGTGCCATTGAGCTGCATCCATTTGTTGAAACATCTCGCTTGGTATTCCATAAATTCCTGGAGTCTTTTTTTCTCCAATGTCTTCCATGAAGCTTAGACTTCTTACTTCAGTACTGTCAGTTCTTGATCATATGCTATCTCCTGAAATGGTTGGACGTCGACCAATTCTTTTAGGTACAGTGACTCTGTGTATTCCATCCATTTTCTTTTGATGCTTTCTGCGTTGTTCAATATTTTGCCCATTAAAAAAAAAAAAGAAACCCCTTGCTGTCAAGTCGATTCTGACTCATAGAGACCCTATAGAATCCTTCAATATTATAACTTGAGGCTTGAATTTTTTCTTCAGTTCTTTCAGCTTGAGAAATGCCAGGCGGGTTCTTCCCTTTTGGTTTTCTAACTCCAGGTCTTTGCACACTTCATTATAATACTTTACTATGTCTTATCGAGCCACCCTTTGAAACCTTCTGTTCAACTCTTTTACTTCATCACTTCTTCCATTTGCTTCAGCTACTCTACATTCAAGAGTAAGTTTCAGAGTCTCTTATCACATCTATTTTGGTCTTTTCTTTCTTTCCTGTCTTCTTAATGACTTTTTGCTTTCTTCATGTATGATGTCCTTGATGTCATTCCACAACTCGTCTGGTCTTTGGTCATTAGTGATCACAGCATCAAATCTATTCTTGAGATGGTCTCTTAATGAAGGTGGGATATACTCAAGCTCATATTCTAGCTCTCGTGGACTTGTTTTAAATTTCTTCAGCTTCAACTTGAACTTGGCATATGAGCAATTGATGGTCTGTTCCACAGTCAGCCCCTGGTCTTGTTCTGACTGGTGATATTGTGCTTCTCCATCTTCTATTTTCACAGATGTAGTAGATTTGACTCCTGTGTATTCCAGCCAGTGAGGTCCACGTGTGATCTCCGGCATCCCTTCTATCACCAAGGCTATATTTTGCAACTACCAATCCTTCTTCTTTCTTTCCACCTTTCACATTTCAATCACCAGTAATTATCAATGCAGCTTGATTGCATGTTTGATCAATTTCATACTGTAGAAGTTGGTAAAAAATCATCAATGTCTTCATCCTTGGCCTTAGTGGTTGGTGTATAAATTTGAATAATAATCATATTAACTGGTCCTCCTTGTAGGTATATGGATATTATTCTATTACTGACAGCGGTGTACTTTAGGATAGATCTTGAAATGTTTTTTTGATGATAAATGTGACATCATTCCTCATCAATTGATCATTCCCGGCATGGAAGACCATATGATTGTCCCATTCAAAATGGCCGATACCAGTCCATTTCAGCCCACTAATGCCTAGGATATTGATCTTCAAGCATTCCATTTCATTTTTGACAACCTCCAATTTTCTTTGATTCATACTTTGTACATTTCACATTCCAGTTATTAATGGATGTTTGCAGCTGTTTCTTCTCATTTTGAGCCGTGTCATATCAGCAAATGAAAAGCTTTACTTTACTTTGTCTACTGAGTAACCATTAATTTTTAAAATTAGAAAATGTTTCTTTGAAATTTTAGAACATTTATGGTTAGATAACTGTAAAGATGTAACATAGTTATATATGTAATGTATATCATCACAGAATCTATATTAACACATTAACACATTATTTTAGTCCTCAATTTATATAATTATTAAAAGCTGATGGGAATAATAAATTTTTCATTTCTACTATAGTGCTTTATTGTGAAATACTAGACACACTTGTTTTGAAACTTGGGGTTTATCAAACTTTATGAAAAATTGCTCATGAATTTTATGGTTCCGATCTATGACAGGAAACATAATACAGAACTTAGGCTATGAGGATCACGCATTGCGAGTATATTCTTCATATCATCTAACTCAGCATGAAATATAATGTCACAAAACAATGTTACTCATTCCATGTCTGTTATATAGAATCATTCTATTAATTTAAAATCATTTAGATTTAATGTTTCTGTATATAAAAGGAAGATAAACCACTGCTAGTCTTACCCAAATCAACTCTTTATGTGATTTAAGATTAATTCAGAATGTCTAACATTCAAAAGAGATTAGGATATGTTCATTGGGAACTTAATTATTATTCTTAACCATTAAATGGATTTACTTCATAGTATTTAAAATGCCAATTCACTGAAAAATCCTAGAATTAAACAAGGTTTTTTTTTTTTTTCATGTATAAACTATATCTAAATGTATATGTGGAGACCTAGTAGTGCAATAGTTAAAGTGCTTGGCTGTTAACCAAAAGGTCAGTGGTTCAAACACACCAGCTGCTCCGAGGGAGAAAGATGTGGCAGTCTGCTTACGTAAACATTACAGCCTTGGAAATCCTATGGGGCAGCTCTACTCTATACTTTAGGGTCACTATGAGTCTTAATTAACTCGATGGCAGAGGGCTTGGTTTTGTGATTGGAAATGTATACCCAAAACAGACTTTCACTCTATAAATAATCTGTTTTATTATCTTTGAAAAGTTACTAGTCTTATTAAAATAAGAATCATTAATTAACGAGTAAAAAATGAAAGGGAGAGAGAATTACTGAAAAATTAAATAAAATAAGAGAATTTGAGGGATGAAGTCTCTAAGAATCATTTTACCTATACCTTTAAGTCATATTTACATAGTTTCTAAGAAATTAAAAGTGAAAACTGAAGTTAATTTTCTTAAACCTAATTTACTTATTAGGATATTTATTTACTGAACTGCCTGAAATTAAAGATGACCAAGTTTGGCACAAAATGTATTATATTTGATTTTTTTTTTTCAGTTATGGTATATCCACACACTGGAAAACTATATAGCAGTAGAAATGAAGGAGGAAAACTATATCTATATTTTCTCATAGAATGACTTCCAGGATAGTTAAATTTTTAAAAAAAAGCCATATGGAGAAACAGACATTTACTGAAGAAGATATAAAAACAAACAAACAAACAGAAAAAAAAAAACCAACTCGCTGCCAATGAGTCAAATCTAACTCCTAGCGACCTTACAGGACAGAGTAGAACTGCCCCATAGCGTTTCAAAATCATTATGGAAGCAGACTGCCACATCTTTCTCCTGCAGAGAAGTTGTTAAGTTCAAACCACTGACCCTTCGGTTAGCAGCTGAGCACTTTAACCACTGCTCCACCAGGGCTCCATGAAGATGGCAAATAAACACAGGAAAAGATGTTCATCTTCATTTGCCATTAGGAAAAATGGATGTTAAAACAGCAATGAGATATTACTACACAGCTATCAGAATGGCTAAAATTAAAAAAAAAAAAATAGTGACAATACCAAATGCTAGTAAGGATGCAGAGAAACTGGATCTTTTACATATTGCTGTGGGAATGTAAAATGGTACAACTACTTAGCAAAACAGTTTTGCAATTTTTTAATAAAATTAAACATACACTTACCATACAACGAATCAATGTGGTCTGCATACTTATGACAGAGAAATAAAAACTAATGTCCACCTAAAAACCTATACACAAACTCCAGTTTTACTTCAATAGCATTAAAAAAGATGTTCTTCAACAGGTGAATGGTAAACAAACTGTGGTACATCTATACCATGGAATACTGTTGCTAGGTGCTGTTGAGTAGGTTCTGATTCATAGCAACCCTATTTTACGTACTACAGAATGAAATACTGTCTGGTCCTGGGCCATCCTCACCATCATTGCTATGTTTGAGCTCATTGTTGCAGCCACTGTGTCAACCCATCTCTTTGTGGAGCTTCCTTTTTTTCACTGACTTTACTTTACAAAGCATGATGTCCTTCTCAGAGACTGGTCCCTCCTGATAACATGTCCAAAGTATGTGAGATGAAGTCTCTCTATCCTTGCTTCTAAGGAGCATTCTGGTTGTACTTCTTCCAAGACAGACTTGTTCGTTCTTCTGGCAGTCCATGGTATATTTAACATTCTTTGCCTACACCATAATTCAAAGGCATCAATTTTTCGCTCTTCCTTATTCATTGTTCAGCTTTTGCATGTACATGAGGTGATTGAAAATATCATAGCTTGGGTCAAGGCCACCTTAGTCTTTGCTTTTTAATGCTTTCAGGAGGTCTTTTGTAGCAGATTTGTCTAATGCAATACATTGTTTGATTCTTGACTGCTGCTTCCATGGGTGTTGATTGTGGATCCAAGTAAAATGAAATCCTTGACAACTTCAGTCTTTTCTCCATTTATCATGAAGTTGCTTATTAGTCCAGCTGTGAGGATTTTTGTTTTCTACATGTTGAGGTGTAATCCATATTGAAGGCTGTAGTCTTTGACCTTCATCAGTAAGTGCTTCAAATCCTCTTTGCTTTCAGCAAGTGTCTTAGTTGTCTAGTGCTGCTATAACAGAAATACCATAAGTGGATGGCTTTAACAAAGAGAAATTCATTCTCTCACCGTCTAGGAGGCTAGAAGTCCAAAATCAGGGTGCTGGCACCAGCGAAAGGCTCTCTCCCTCTGTCAGCTCTGGGGGAAGTTCTTTGCCATCAATCTTCCCTGGTTGAGGGGCTTCTCAATGCAGGGACCCCAAGTCCAAAAGACACGTTATTATCCTGGCTCTTGTTCCTTGGTGGTATGAAGGCCCCATGTCTCTCTGCTTGCTTCTTTCTTTTATATCTCAAAAGGGACTGGCTTAAAACATAACCTAATCTGGTAGATTGAGTCCTGCCTTATTAACATAACTACCGCTAATTCCACCTCATTAACATCATAGAGATAGGATTTACAACACATAGGGAAATCACATCAGATGACAAAATGGTGGACAATCACACAATACTAGGAATCAAGGACTAGCCAAGGTGACAGGTATTTTGAGGGGACACAATTCAATCCATGACAGCAAGCAAGGTGTGCCATCTGCATGCATATCACAAGTTGTTAATGAGTCTTCCTCCAATCCTGATGCCAGGTTCTTCTTCATATAGTCCAGCTTCTCAGATGATTTGCTCTGAACCTTTTATTTAGTAGCACCAACCTTTTATTTAGTAGCGAGCTTAAACATTATGCCACCGGGGCTCCTCAAAAAAATTACCAACTATTGGTATATAGGACAATGTCGATGCATCTCAAGGGAATTATGCCGAACTGGAAAAGAGAAACCAATCCCAAAAGTTTATATACTATATGAGTCCATCTAATAAAATCCTTGAAACGACAAAATTATAGAGGTGGAAAATAGATCAGTGGTTGCCTGGGGTTACAGATGTGGGAGCAGGGAGGAGATGGAAGTAGATGTGGTTATAAAAGGACAATGTGAGGAACTCTTTTGGTGATGGAACTGCTCTATACCTTGATTGTGGTGGTGGATACATGAACCTAAATATGTGACAAAATTGTACCAAACACACACACACACACACACACACACACACACACACACACAGAGTCAAAGTAATACTGGAAAATCGGAATATGATTGATGCATTCTAGCAATGCCAATATCCTGATTGTGCTATCGTATTACAGTTTTCCATGATGTTACCATTGGGAAAAACTGGGTGAAATGTACATGGTTCTTTCAGTATTATTTCTTACAATTGCATATTAATCTGAAGTAGTTTTAAAATTAAAAATGAAATTTAAAAACTAAAAAAGCAAGGTGGAAAAATAGTGTATACTATGCTCTGTTCAACAAAAAAAGTGGAATAGAAATATACATTCTTATTTTACATATTGAAAACAATGGAAGAATAAATAATATTAAAAAACAAACAAATAACAACAAAAAAACTAGTTACCTATGAGGTAGGGAGAGAACAGATGGAAAAGCAGGTATAGAAGATAGACTTCTTTGAATATGTGTTGTTTTACAGATTTGACACTGGAAGCAGGCAAATACTTTTCATAATTTAAAACAAAATTAAATTTACAAAGAGCAATTTCTGAAAATCAAATGTAAAATTAAACATATGAACTTAAATGTATAACAAGTCAGTGGCATAACCACACAGACAGGTGCTATACAACAGAGGTACTTTGTATATTTCTATTGGAACAAAAATAATGGCAAACAAAACAAAAAAAAATCAAAATGTTTTCAGTAAAAAATTTGTTGGGTAGTACTAGTAATGCTATTCTGGTACTGATGTGTGTAGTATGGGATAAAAAAAAAATTATAGATGTACGATCGACAAGATTAAGGAAAAATAACGTAGTGCTGAATTTAAATTGGAATGATCAGTTGCATGATTTATTTTACCTTAAAACTTAATATTTCTCATCTCTGTCTACTAAAAAGGCCTAGAAGCAATGATCAATTCAACAGCAATAAACAGCCCTAGAGCCAGTATTGTGTTTTTTAAGACCCTAAAACAACCTATCTCATTATAAAACTAGGAAACTGTCAAAACATAAAAGAATACCGGAGTGATATGGAAGGCAGTAGATAAATGGAAAAAAAAAATAAAGCATGTATCCTGCTTCTCTTATACGAAGTTCACCTAAGTGTAGCCAAATAGTTGATGATGGGATATTTCTCTTTTTAGAATCCTAGCTAATATGTGAGGAAGGTATGACACAGAGGCATGGGGGGTGGGGGTGGCACAGAGAGGGGCACTTACCTCTAGGTGCAAATCCAATGGTGCACCAGACAAGGTGCAGAATGACATTCTGAGGTGCCACAAATATTAAAGGCGCCTGACTGAGGCAGCAGGAGAAGAGAGGGGAAGGTGTTTCTGCTGACGCGTTGCTGCTTTTAATGTCAACTCATCTTGAAGTTGGGGGGAGTGGGCACAACTTAGAGATTGCCCCTGGGTGCTTGAATTGAGGAGGGACACAACTTAAGAGACTGCCCCCGGGCGCTCTTTACCCTTGCTACGTCCCTGGTATGACAAAGTTAACATATCATGCTTATGCAACCTCAAATAAAATAACAAATCCATGTATAATGATAATAAAATTGGGGGCACTTTTGAGACCCTGGGAAAACATACATAAAGTAGGCATCAATGGAATACATAGTCACCCTAGATCATTAACGGTCAATTATAAACATCATCAATAGAGAAACAGGCATTTTATATACCAGATAAGTATAAAACCTGCTATGATGTGTTGTTGTTTCCGACTCACAGCAACCGTATAAGACAGGGTAGAACTGCCTCATAGGGTTTCCAAGGAGCAGCTGGTGGATTTGAACTGTCAATCTTCTGGTTAGCAGCTGAGCTCTTAACCACTATGCCACCAGGGCTCCTACCTATGATGTAGTCTTGAAAAAAAAAAAATCAGTATCTTGTCTATCAATTCATAAAAAAGCCAGGTGTCAAATGAACATTTTTAAGGCAAATATGAACCTTTTTTATTGAGGTAAATTTTACATATGATCAAAGATCCTATATATGTATATGTCTTAATAAATGTATGCACCCATGTAACAGTTTTGATAAATGTATGCACCCATGTAACAGCCACTTCAGTCAAGATCTAAAACATTTCCATCATCCCCAAATTTTCTCTAGTCAATACTCATCCCCATAGGCAACCACAGTTCTGATTTCTATCACCATAGATGAGTTTTGCTTATTCTTGAAATAGAATCATCCAGTATGTACTCTTTTGTGTCTGGGTTCTTTTGAGCAAAAAAAAAAAAAAACATTTTAAATGACAGCTTACAGAGACAACCAACAGAATCCAGGCTGTGAAAAATGCTACCAGACTAGCTGGTGTGTTTTAACACAAAATTGCAAGGAAAATTTCAAACGAGATGAAGTAGGCATTTTTTAAAAGAAATTGAAGAGAACTCTCAACCAAATGATATACAGGGTTCTTCCTTGGACACACTGATTCAAACAATGGCAAAACTATACAGTAATCATAAACACTGACTAGATATTTGATGATATTGAGGAATTACTGTTGATTATTTGAGTTGTTATTCTGGTAATGTCATTTTTAAATTGTCTCTATCTTTTAGAGATATATGTTAATATATACCAGTTAAATCACATAATGACTGATAGTTTAAAATAATCTGGAGTTGGGTATGTGGACGGGTAAGGTTAGCCATGAATTTACAATTGTTGAAGCTAGGGGATGGGTATATTTTGAAATTTTCTGTAATTAAAAGTTTTTAATGTGACATGAATACCCATATATTACTTTCAGATAAGTACTGAAAGTTATTATAAGTTTTATGCTAAATTTCCAGACTACTTTCAGATTTTAAAAGTAGGTTGTATTAAAGATGTTATTACCTGGTATCTTGGTCTGTGTCCTTACGTTAATCTACTGCTGTGGAATCTGACTCATAGGGACCCTACAGGACAGAGTAGAGCTGCTAGATAGGGTTTCTGAGGCTGTAAATCTTTACAGAAGCAGACTACCACGTCTTTCTCTTGTGGAGCAACAGTGGGTTCTAACCGCCAACCTTTTGGTTGGTTAGCAGCTGAGCGCTTAACTACTGCATCACCTGGGTTCCTTGTCCCTATCTTGGATGACCATAAATAAACATATTTAAAGCAAAGAGTATTTGTGCCCTCTGTACATTTAAGTTCTGTTTCAGAAGTTAACCACAAATGGGCAGGTGTAAAGTCTGAAAAAGAGAAGTTACAACTAGATGTTACCACTGTTTCAACTTTGTTAAAAAGACAGTCCACAGATTTGTTAAACTATTTACACTTGTTTATATCAGGGACTCCATTTCCAGGTGTAGTTATTATGAGGATAAAAGTAGTTTCAAGGAACTGCTGAGTTTTTAGCATGTGTGCCATTAACTAAGAAGACCAGGTTTAAGATCAGGGCTTAAGTTCCTTCCTTGGAATCAAGGCAAAAGTCCAATTCTAAGAACTCGGTAAATTTAGTACAGAAACGATAGGGAAGTGCTGACCTGGCAACTCTCAGAATATCCCAGGAGCTCTCTTCCCATTACAACTGTATGTGGTAGACTTATTCCAGTCTCCGCCCAGGTTCAACAGGAGGTTACTGGTAGTCTTGGCAGTCTTCTCTGACTATACTGAGCATGGCAAAATACATTAACAATATTAGTTAGCCTTTGTTAAATACTTACAGTGCCCTACAAGAGTCCTTGACATGTGGATGAACTGAGTAACATACAGTTATTAATACTGGATTATAACAATTTCACCAATAAGAAAACCAACTTAGAGAGTTTAAATGACATGCACAAAGTCCCATAGTTAGTAAATTGCAAGTTGGGCTTTATTTATTAGTTCATTCATGCAACAAATACGTGATTCCCGCTGCAAATATGCTCCTTAATACTAATATCTATATTTTTTTGAGCACTTACTAGGTGCCAAGAATTGCATTCAGTGCTTTCGTCATCACACCAGATCAGCCACTGTGTAACAGGGGTTGGGCAAACCACTAACCCTTCTGTGACTCAGCTCCTTCCCAACAAAGAGCTGATAATGAGAGCACCTTTACCTCATAGTGCTGTTATAAAAAATTACATGAGGTAGTGCATAAAAACTGTGAAATAAGTACTGCATAAGCTGTCCTCTTCCTTGCTGTTTTCTTCTTCTCTTTCTCCTTATTCTCATTGAATATTCCCAACAATTGCTCATGGTAGAGATTACCTCACCTGCTCTACCACTCTCTTATCAATGGTGGTTACTAGAGTAAACATTCTGTGTCTCACTTCCTCATTTAATACATAAGACTAATAACAATACATACTGCATAGAGTTGATGTGAGAATTCAGAGAGTTAATTCACCCGCAGGGCCTGGATACAGTAATCACTCAGGGTTCTTTTAAAAATGAGAAATACCTAATTGATTGAGGAAGAGAGTAGACACGAGTAGATGTAACCATTGGAACAAAAAGAGAACTAAACATCACATATGCTATGTAACTCTGAAATTTCACTTACTCTTCCGTGTCTTCATTTTCTTGTTAAGCTACTTTTGATGCCCATTTTCAAGGGACACTTTTACTGACTAAGGGGAGACATTGTTGTATAGCTGAAACATCTAAGTTTTGGAATTAGATAAACATGAGTAAGGACTTTGGCTTTACCATTTAATGGCTGTGTAACTCCAAACAGTTTCTCTGGATTTCAGTTTCCTTAACTGGAATATTATAAAGCAATATAAAAAGATTTAAAATTTCTATCTCCAAGACCTGTCAGGAAAATGAAATCAGATAATATATGGCATAATACGTAAGTATTTCCAATCACATTGTGCATTATATAACATTTTTAGAGGGAGGAGGGTGCCACCAAAGAATATGATGCTAGGGTTTTGCATCTCCTAAGATCATAGCAACATCAGCAGATTCCCCCATCAACGTTCATGGTAGCACCGACATTAGGAAGGCATTTTCAAGCGGGTTTAAACACTGCGGTTGTTGTGTGCCGTCAAGCTGACTCTGACTCTAGCAACCCTATAGGACAGAGTAGAACTGCCCCATAGAGTTTCCTTGGTTAAAATCTTTATGGGAGCAGATCACCAGGTCTCTTCTCCTGCGGCGTGGGTGGTGGGTTCAAACCACCGGCCTTTCAGTTAGCAGCTGAGTGCTTAACCATTGCCACATTAACAGGGCTTATTATCTCATGTATTCAGTGGCAGATTTCCCTTTTCTGTCCAAATGTCTCAAATCTCTTCTGATATTGTATTTCACTTGTCAAGGGGGGATATCGGGTTTTATTTCAAATCTGTGTCATCCGTGTGCTGTGTGATACTTAACATCACAAAATATGACGCAACTCCACATATTAAGCTTGATACAGTCATAAATTTGCACTCTAAGCCCTCATTGACTTCAATAGGGCTACGACTTGTAGAACGATTGCAGATCAAGCCATTTTGATATAATGTAATTTTTTAAGTAGCTTTTTTCCATAAGTAGAAACATGCTGGGAATAGCAAACTACCTGCACAGCATACACACAGCAGTCAGTAATCCTGCTCCTTGTCAAAACACTTTCTGTTCATACGTGAGTGTTGACTGTGGTGAGAGACTTCAAAAGACTAAAGAAAATCTCTGTAGCCACTCTATTCCCTATTAGCATAACACAATTTGAGGAGCTTCATTAAAATTCCTTCTTATAGAACCACACCTAGCATGCTTCACTATAATAAATTAGCTACCAATTGGACTATTGACCTTCTATGCATGCAAATCATAGTATCTTTTCCTTTGTTTTAAAATCAGCTTTGGTTTCCAAATGAAGATTTATTTTGCCACTTGATGCTAGTCTGAGCATACATCATAAATCACTAAGAGCACAGTCTGCAAATATGTTTCAAGTTCAAGCAGCAATGATCTGCTACTCATGAACCTGAAGACAATAAACGTTTTTATCTAATCAACCAGAGTCTAAAGAAATTCAAAGAATGAAAACTCTTTGAAATATACAGGCTTTTGGATATCAAATTACCTTTGAAACCCCCCAATCAGAAGTATCTCTAACAAAATCCATTTGAAATACTGCTTCAATATTCTAAAAAATCAATAATTTAAACCACAGGTTGAACATTTTTACTGCTTCCACGGCAGACTGTCATTTTTCGAAATGAAAATGCTAATGTACCGAAAGGGAAAGCACTAAGCAGAAGAGATGCATGAATGAAACCTCGGATTGGCTAGACTCTCTGGTTTGATCTTTTTCTCCCTCACTCATCTGTGACAAAATGTCTTTTAAAATCAACAACTTTCATTTCAGCGTCTCTAAAAACTGCATTTCTCTGTTGCACATTATATCCTTCTCTATAGGAAGTTAAAGAATGTACTGTAGCAAGATATTTTATAGTAAATATGAATACAGAATGTAATACCAAGTAGGTTGTATTATTTCAGCATAATCTATAACGTTGGGACACCTTTAAAATACTGCCCAGGGCACTGGGGAGAAGATAATCCCCTGGTACTAACGGTTTTCATAATCATACCACCGTACTAAAGCACAAGCAATGAAGAAAGCCTCGACAATCTAGATCCCAGAGGATTTCAGTTCAGAAGAAACTTTTCCATTGCGTCTAGAATTTATTTGTGGTGTTTAAAGATATAAGAAATAAAGGTGTGAGTCCAGGATCATTACCTTCCCTATAGGGGTCCTGTTTTTGAATCTCTGCTTCCTAATATACAACCTCACTAGTAAAGCTTGGTGAATGTTAAGGTAGAGTCATTTTTTTGTCCAAGAATTTGGAATTGTGATTCACGGGATCACAACTTACTTAAGAAGGGCCAGAGAGAAAAAGTCAACAAAACAATGATCGCCAAGAATAGTCAAACACGATTCCACAAGCAGTGGGACTCATGAGGGAAAAAGGTTGTATCATAAAATAAGAGAGATAAAAAGAGGCCTGTAGTAAATCTGGAAACCCTGGTGGCACAGTGGTTAAGAGTTCATCTGCTTACCAAAAGGTCAGCAGTTCCAATCCACCAGGCGCTCCTTGGAAAGCCTACGGGGTAGTTCTGCTCTGTCCTATAGGGTCGTTATGAGTGGAATCAACTTGACAGCAACAAGTTTGGTTTTTGGGTTTATAGTAAATCTTGTAATGAGTTTTCATTTCTTTCCCCAAAACCTACAGTGACCTAAATTCTACCTGTAGCAAAATTATGGCAGGAAAATATTATTTATTAGTTTGTATTATATTATAAATAGAGGCAACGGTAGTTCAGTGGTAGAATTCTCCCCTCCCACGTGGAAGACCTGGGTTCAATTCCTGGCCAATGCACCGGATATGCAGCCAACACCCATCCCTCAGCAGATGCTTGTGCGTTGCTATGATGTTGAACAGGTTTCAGTGGAGCATCCAAACTAAGATAGGTTAGTTAAGAAAGTCCTGGCAATCTACTTCCAAAAATCAGCCAGTGAAAACCCTGTGGATCACAATGGTCCAATTTGCAACTGATCATGTGGATGGTGAAGGACTGGGCAGTGTTTTGTTCCATTATGCATGGGGTCGCCATGATTCGAGGGTCAACTCGACAGCAGCTAACAACAGCCACCACATTATAAATCATATCCTGTTTCCATCTGGAAGAATAAAAAATAATCTAACATGAGACAGATGAGGGGAAACCAGCCTTTGCTGCATGTCTGTAGGGCTCAAGGCACTGAGCTATGACTGTGGGGGACATAAAGAACAGGAAGATCAAAAATGGTTAAGCCTCATTTATCCATGCAGTGGGGATTATGATCTCTACCATAAAGAGTTGCCAGTACTTACAGAGAAAATGTAAAAGATGAATGCCATACTATACACTCAATAAATACCCAGTGCTCGTTTATCAGAGAAGGTGGAGTCAGTATACAGATAACTCTAAGGAAAAATAAAAATGTCTTGATTAAAATTCAGCATGGTTGTGAGGATGGTGCAGGACCGGTGAGTGTTTCATTCTGTTGGACATAGGGTCATTATGAGTCGGAACTTGACATCAACAACAGGACAAAAAGGAGCTGATTGATCCTTGGCTCATCACCTTCATTTTACAAGGCTACACACTGTGTTAATGGCATAGTTGCAATCCCCTTGCAAGTTTGTCTTCTTCCTGTTATAGCAGGCAGTTGTAGAAGAACTCCAAAGGTTTATGGGAATATCATTTATCAGGAAGAGAAGGCTTTCTAAAGAGGCGGTCACATCTCAGCTGACTCCTGAGGGTACTCTGAGTTCCTGAAAGATGAATACTGGGGAGGGCTCTACACAGGAGCGCACACAGCATGAGCAAGCGCTGGGGCAGGAAAGCACAGGACATCTTCAGCGAAAGTGGAGAGTGCTCTTCCACAGGATTTGCTTGGATAATGAGCAGTCTACAAATCTATGCGCACTAACACGGGACTGAATAAGTTAACAGAGTATTTGGAATCTGGGAAATGTTATAAGGCTAGAAAGGGGCACTTTCATTTAAAAACAGGGCTTCTGTTAGTGAACCTTCTTTTGGAGAAGAACTGGTGAGAATATTTAGGCTAAGACAAAGTTGGGCTGAGATGACAGAGAGCCTTATAATGACACAGTATGGAATATGAACTTTCTCTCACAGGTAACCAGGGGAGAGGCATGTCCAAATATGCTTTATGCACATAAATTTGGTTAAAAATACGCCCATTAATTTGTATTAAGAGAGACAATGGAAAGCAGAGTTCTTAAAAGTTTTGTGAAATGTCCTAGGCGAAGATAAATGAGGCTTTGAACAAAGACAGACGTGCAGTTGGAGGATGTGTATTTGATTCCTGTTCTGGATTTAGTAATTGATTCTATGTGAATAGTCAGTGCTTCATTTGCTAGAGAGAGAAAGTGAGAAAAAGAGAGAGAGAAAAAAGATGAGACAGAGAAAAGACAGGAGAAAGAGAAAAGAGAGAGAAACAGAGAGATCAGTTTTCACATCTTAATAAATTACAAAAATATTTCTTCTGTCTTTCTCAGTGCCCCCTCTATCCTTGAATTGAAGTTAAAAGTCACAAACATACACATGGACTTAAATGGATGAAGAGTTCTGTTTTTGTAGTTTATTCATACGTAAACTCAATGCTTTAATACATTTACCTTTCCAAGCTGCATTAAAATTATTTGTTCCACTCTTGATTTTATTATTATTGATTATATTATTATTGCACTAGGATTTGGATCTGTGAAGTGCTGCTAGACAGTTTAACAATTTGTCATGACACCTCTGCTGGGTGGGAGGATGACACACATCATCATCATTATTAAGATTTTCTTTTACAGCTTGTACCATGATAAATGATTTACAGATAAACATAACAATACTCAAGTTATTTATATCAAGTTAATTAATCATATTGATTTAACATCGTGTTCTGTTATTTAACTTTTCCCCTTTAGATGTTTGTCATAGATCTAATTTTAGAATAATACTATTGAGTTTGAATTTTAGAAAGCTACATTAGTATCTATATCTCATCTGAAAAATTATTAACATTTTCAGTTCAATTTTAATAGCTGCAGTTCCTCTATTACAGTGACCTTTTCCTTCCAAGTATTTTAAGTAATTGTAGTGGGAGAATGAAAGTGTCCATTGATAGTTTTCTTTTGATACTGAAAAGTCCCGCATCGGTGACTGGTGCAGAACATAACAGTCACCCTTTTCTCCTGTATTCTTTCTTTGTGAATGGAAAAAACGTAGTCAGCTGCCAAGTCAGAGAGCCCAGAGTCACTCTAGTCCCTTTCCCTCCCCATCTCTAGCCTCATGCAATCAGCTCCGAGACTGCCACCTTAGTCTCCTTTATACATCGCAAATAGGTTCACTTTGCTCTAGCTACAAACTTGGGCCCAAATCATTTCTTCCATAGCATTTTGTGCCTGTAAGTCCCATGAAGTTAGGGCCTGGCCATATTCCTCACCACTCTATCCTTAGCGCCCAAGCTCAGTGCTTGGAAATAGAGTAGCATGTCGTAAATATTTATGGGACGACTATATTGTCTTTCCCCAGTTGTACATAGCTATTTTCTAAGACATTTTATACACTGATGTCAGAGAAACCATCCTAAGATGCACGGCTGATCCTGTCCTGTCCTTTTTTTCCTTAAAGTTCATTGATTATCCTTTAAGATAAAATCCAAACTGTTCTTGATGGGCAAGAAAGGCCCTTTATTACCTGGCTCCCGTCTAACTCTCCTATTCTCACTACACCGTTGTTTTAGTGAAACTAAACTCCTACT
This sequence comes from Dugong dugon, assembly GCA_030035585.1. Taxonomy (NCBI): domain Eukaryota; kingdom Metazoa; phylum Chordata; class Mammalia; order Sirenia; family Dugongidae; genus Dugong; species Dugong dugon. The sequence continues at coordinate 134,293,080 of CM057462.1, forward strand.
TCTACTGGGCTATCTCTCAGACTTTGCCTATGCTCCCATCCACAGTGAGCTGTTTAGTCTTCCAATAGGAACTACAGTTGGTTATCTTTTTTTCTCCTAATACATTCCTCACCCCCAGCTTCGTCTAGTCGTCCTCTGTATTTGTTTCCACCTTGTTTCTACTGCTCTCATAGCACATTTTACACAGTATGCAAATTGGCTACTCACTGTGCATCTTACCACTAGATTTTAAGTTCTCTTAGGGCCAAGACTGTGTCTTATAGTTGTACCATGCATGATCCATAAAATAAACAAAGAAGTGCCAAACCCACTGCCATCGAGTCAATTCCGACTCATAGTGACCCTGTAGAACAGGAAACAGACTGCCACATCTTTCTCCCGCAGAGTGGATGGTGGGTTTGAACTGTTGATCTTTTGGTTAACAGCCGAGCACTTAACCACTGCACTACCAGGCTCCTACAAAGTAGTACAGAGGGTGTAATACACCATAAAGAATGCAGTGCTGAGGGTCAAGTCATGGCTTGAGAGTATCTAATCACCATCTAAATGAACTTGGACAAATCAGTTAATTAATTTAGGGTTTAGTCCCCTCATCTGCAAATGGGAGCTTTTAGACAAGAGCTGGAGCTAAGGTGAGTCCTCTTAGCTCCCAGTCTGGGAGGTAGGATTTAGAGCACTAAAATAACACAGTAGGGCAAGAGTGAGCAGGAAAGGACAACTGATTCAGACTCTGTTATGGATTATACTGTGTCCCCTCAAAATATGTGTTGTAAACCTTAACTCCTATACATGTGCATGGGAGTGACTCAAATGGCTAACTAGGCACTTATCTACAAGCAAAAATATTGGTGGTTTGAACCGACGGAGAGGTACCTTGGAAGGTAGGCCTGGCATCTGCTTCCCAAAGGACACTGGCTTGAAAACCCTATGCAGCAGTTTTACTCTGCACATGTGGGGTCTCTGAGACTCAGAATCAACTTGATGGCAACTAACAACAATAATTAAAAAAATACCTGTGGATGTAATCCCATTTGGGAATAGAGTTATCTTTGTTATGTTAATGAGGTCATATCAACGTAGGCTGTGTCTTAAACCAATCATTTTTGAGATATAAAAGGAGCAGAATAGGCATAGAAACAAGGAAGCACTGGTGGGCGAAATAGATGCCACATCACGTAAGGAACACCAACCAAGAAACAGAAGCTGCAAAGAGACAAGGATCTTCCCCCAGAGCTGACAGAGAGAGAAAACCTTCCCCTAGAGCCAGCTGCCTGATGTCAGACTTCTAGCCTCCTAACTGTGAGAAAATAAATTTCTGTTTGTTAAAGCCCTGCCACTTGTGGAATATCTGTTACAGCAGCAACAAGAAACTAAGAAACATTCCTAGAGTAATATGCTTTATTCTAGATTTCTAGAATATCTCTCTATGCTTTAGAGTATCTCTTTAGATTTCTGGCTTAGGGTTTTGTTTTGGGTTTTTTTTTTCCCCTCAAAATTTAGCTTGGAACTTTTACTCATTTTCTTTAACTATATAAATAACCGAACAATAGGAGATTACTCTTTGAATACACACCATCCAGTAACAGATTCTCCCAAAGGTCAGAAGCCCATATTAACTGGCTATTCTTTAGAAGTTGCCTCTACTCCACCCCCAAACTCTACCTTTAGACTTGTTATTAGGTCATGCCTCCAATAGAACTGAGTCAGTCTGTCCCTGATGACCACACTTTCTAGAACAAGAGAGGAGGAGATAAAAACAGCTCCTTTAACTGCCAGCTGTATCAACTAGCTGTCGCAGTGATATATTATGAAGAATATTGAGATCACTATCAGGTCTTCATATTTTTACTATTCTAGTTATCAAGGATGCTAGAAGTAGAAACTACAATGAGATGTCACTTCATACCCATTAAAACAAAACAAAAACAGTTGTTGTCGAGTTGATTCAGACTCGTGGAGACCCCAGGTGTGTCAGAGTAGAACTGTGCTTCATAGGATTTTCAATGGCTGTGACAATTTTCAGAAGTAAATCACTAGACCTTTCTTCTGAGGCACCTCTGGGTGGATTCAAAGTGCCAACCTTTTGGTTAGGAACCGAGGGCTTAACTGTTTACACCATCCAGGTGGCCTTTACATCATTAGGTTGGCTATAACTTAAAAGACAGATAATTGTTGGTGAGTATGTGGAAGAATTGGAACTCTTGTACACTGCTGGTAGGAATCTAAATTTGTGCAGCCATTTTGGAACAACAGTATTCATAATAGCCAAACAGTAGAAAAAAAACAAATGTCATGAACTGACGAATGGATAAAGAAAATATGGTCTATCTATAAAAATGAATGAAGTTCCGATAAATGCTATTAATGTGGCTGAATCTTGGAACTATTACGCTAAGTGAAAAAATCCAGACATAAAAAGCCACACATTATATGATTTTATTTATATGAAATATCCAGAATAAGCAAATCCATAGAGATGGAAAGCAAGTTAGTGGTTTCTAGGGACTAGGGAAAGAGAGTAGTGGAGGATGACTGCTAATCGGTATAGAATTTCCTTTTGGGGTAATGAAAATCTTCTGGAAATAATTAAAGAATGCTGATGGTTGCATAAACCTTTGCATATACTAAAAATACTGAATCTTTTGCTTTATAAAGGTGGGTTTTATGATATGTGAGTTATAAAATGAAATCAATACAAGAATACTAGAAGCTAGGTTGAAGGCTAAGATTGCTAAATATTGTATTCTTTCACTCGGAACTTTTTAAATTACAGGAATAATTCTTTCCAAGGGATTAAAAAGGAATGTGTTATTAGGCATGTGTATATATATGTATATATGTGTTTAAAGGACAAAGTTCTCAACAGATGAATACATGGACTCATAATATATAGAATTTATTCTTGTGACAGTTATATATTAATGGAAATCGTCTAGGTTTTGACTTAATAGAAAACTACATTGAAATTTATATGTAAATACAAAGCAGGGATTTTTCTTGAAGGTTATGTTTTGTAAAAATTCTTCCTTAAAACTTTAATTACCACGGTAAACAGATCTACTTGATTTTTTTATGAAAACCTTTTATCACTTATAATGAATAGGCTTTTTTTATTATCTCCATGAGGAATAAAATGAAAAACTGAGTGGCTCAAAATGTAGAACGGCTGGAGTTACAACACTGACCTCTATCTCATTTTTCTCCCTCAGGGGATATATATTTAAATAAGCAATTTCAATGTTTAGCCTTGTATTCCTTTGGTAAATTCACTTTTCTGCTATCTTGCATAATTTCTTTATAAAATCTTCCAAGACTCAGTAACCTAAGAGTCCAAATGGAATGAATATTATTTTCTTCATTCTTAAAATACAAAATATTTTATTTTACATCTATTTTTATGACTGTTATTTATTATTTTAAAATACTTATCTGAAATAGGTTGAAAAACCCCTTGGAGTTAAAACAGTAAATATTTTCATTTACCATGGATATATCTCCAAGGTTAATCCTACTGCAAAAACATTTAAGAGAGTGTATTATGTATATTTCTCTATCTGAAAACATATATACACAACTTCAAATTCCCTGTGGAACAAAGTGAGAACAAAAAATATACATACTCTTCCAATAAAAAAAAAAGTTTCATATTGTAATTTAATCCAGGCCTTCTTATCTTTTAGAAATCTAGTTTTAAAATACTGAAAATGTTCTCATGCTTTATTAACACAAAAGTATAAATCAATCCAAGATTCATTGTGCACCTGTGGCCTTTTATTTCAACTACAACCTAATGTTCTATTCAAAATTTTATTTCAAAATCCTCAAAGAAGAGTTAGAAATTAGGTGGTAAAATGGTTATAGAGGTGATCATCTTTGTTTGGGTCTCCTATAAAGAGGAGATGTGTATGCACTGAACTTCATTCATAAAGTGTAGTTTGTGTGGTGAATGCTCATGTTTATATTTCAACCATAGATTACTTTCGGAAATGAAAAGATGAACCTGACGAGCTGTAACAAACAAAAAAACACTAACTTCTGAAAAAAAACAAACCAAACCTGTTGCCATCAGTCGATTCCAACTCATAGTGACCCTATAGGACAGAGCAGAACTGCCCCATACAGTTTCCAAGGAGCAGCTGGTGGATTCAAACTGCTGACCTTTGGGTTAACAGCTGTAGCACTTAACCACTGTGCCACCAGGGCTCCTAGATCTTATATCTTAAAAGAACACATGTTCTTCATATAGTTAGTTGGTTCATCAAACACTGCTCACACCTCCTCAGAAATGAAATAAATGTAACGGGGTATTGAAATATTCTATTCTTACATTTTACTAACTTATAAGCAAAAGTCAGTTACAAGGTAAAATTGCATGAATGCTAAAACTAAAATTATCTTATCACAATATAATTTTTGTTTATTGAAAATATTACTCAAACTTATGCGTCTATTATGTTTAATAATTTTATGTCAAAGTAATGTATAAGTTAATAATTAAATAATGAACTCAAAGTTCTTATTTCCAATGTTCTCTGATTAGTCACATTTGTTATATTCTCATATTTTCATAAAAGGCGTTTTTGCCTTAGAGGCACAGGATCATCATATCATTTTCCACATGAACACCAAATAACATATGTTAAAAGGAGGAACTGTAAAAGCGTATGTGTACATTAATATGATGTGATATAGTGTATCAGAGGCGAAATATGGCAAGCAAGCAGCATATTTCACATTTTGAAACACATTTTCAGTCTTCTTTTAATCACACAGTTTAGGCCTCAGTTGTGTTTCTCAATTGCTCACTACAGAATAGCTGCAGAACTCAAACAAAACCTTCAGGATAAAAATGACAACCCTTTTGTTTCCACTAAATCCTTATTCTGTCATCCACTGGCAGGGAGCTTTCCAGTCATGTTCTCTGCCAGTCCTTACCAGTTTGCCAATTACACAAGCTGCTTCCCAGACATCAGACACAAATTCCACAAGACTGCTGTGCAAGCGTACCCTAATTAACCATCAGCTTAATTAGACAATTTACTGTGTAATTAGCAGGCAATTAGTCAACACCTCTCAGATCTTATTGACTGCTGTGACAGCCTTTCCTTCTCTGCACATTCCAATACACAACAGCGACCATGTTTTTAGCACTCTCAAACCCTGTACGACATGATTCTGGGTGGAGAAGTGGGTAATATTATATAACAAAGGGAAAAAAAAAATCAATATGTAGCCTGTCCAACTATTGAACTGTTTATAAACTTCTCTCTCTGTTTTTAATATGGGAAGTCAAGTATTAAAGACACTTTAGGTACCTGCTCCAAAAATGGCTATAGAGCCAACTTTTTAACACGTTTTATTTCATGTTTTAATGTAAAACGCTTTAAATTACATTTAGTATGAATTAGGCTCCATGATTGGCTATGCCCATAGTAATCTGAGTAAATTTTCTGATCTGTGTGTAGGAGACCTACACGATTAAATCCCATTAATGTTAAAAGCAATTATAGACACAAATCCCACACACACTGATGGTAGGCACTCTAGGGCCGGCAAGCATTTTCTAGTTTTCTTTCAGTGAACTACAAAGAGGTCCAGGAGCTATGAATCACAACTGAGCATTTTAACATTTACATTAACACCTATTAATGTTACTTGAAAAAGTGTTTTTTTAAATGTTTTGCTCTTGGTAACTAATGAGATCCCAACAGCTATGAGGAAGAATGGCCCTTTATCTTCTTTCTCTTCAGAAATAATAGAAGGGTACATTCTGCTGAAGGATTTAAAAGTCATAAAATCTTCTGTTAATGGAAAAGAGCAGAAAGGAAGAATTTGTGACTACTCCTTTATCGCTGAGTTGAGTAATCATCACCTGCATTTTCTGATATTGCAATACACAGACAAACTACAATAAATATAAACTACCTATGACAACAGAATTATTTTGGTATTATTTAAACTATCCCGTTAGCAACAGTTTTCTCTTTCCTCTTTTTTGACTTTAAAGGCCTGAAAATGCCAGGCAAGGAGAACAGTTAGTGGAAAGGCATAGGTAAGAAGGAAGCTGACTTGCTGGGGGAAACCTAGAGAGGCGAGTGTGGCTGAAGCCTACTTGGTTCAAGGCAAAGAAGAAAGAGATGAGGTTTGAGACAGACAGCAGCCATACGATAAAGTGATTTGTACAAGGATTTGGATTTTATTTTCAGGGCCAAAGAAAGCAATTGAACTGTTTTAAGTAAAGGAGGGGTATGATCTGATTTAAGTTGTAAGAGGCGACTCTGGCTGTTGGGTGAAGCCTGCAATGTAGGGCAAGTGATGAAGCACGGAGGCTTTTTTGGGAGGTTGGTACGGCATTTAGTGAGAAATAACGCGGGCTTGGATATGGGTGGTACACAATTATAGCAATTTTCTATGCTTTAATAAATAATAAATGATCACATAACTACTAACGTTTTAGTTTGTTATTCGAATTGTGGTAACAATAATTATACCTTTGACTTACATGGTGTTTTACATGTTACAAATCATTTTTTATTTTATTATTTATTTATTTTATTTTTTAAATTCAGCATCACTAGAATACCGTAAGAAAAGCAAAGCAGTTATTACAGTCTTTTGTTTTTTTTACAAGCTAACATACTGAAGTTGAAGGAAGTTAAATAAATTACTGACAGTCAACACATTTGTAAGAAAGAGATGACCCTCAACATTTTCTTCAAAACAAAGGGAGAAAATTATAACACTTGAAATAATAACTACATAATCGGCTGTGAAGCCCACAGTTTAAAATTTAGGGTATAGTTTACTCCTCCAGTCTTTTGCACACAAACTTATTTTTTCTCCTTCCACAATGTAATACTTAACAAGAGAAACTTACTATAAATTGTATTTATACCGGTATCATATGATTTATCCTTATATTGATCAAAAGAAGATTTCAAAATACAATGCAAATATTTCAAGTTGTTGCCTACATTAGACTGGGTGTATCTGAAGTCCAAATAGCCTCGTAGCAATCTCACAGAGCTCCAACTACAGGGACTGTCACTGACTAAGAGCCCCAGCTATCACACTCTGAAATCCATTGCTGCATTTATACTGGGGCCATGCTTCCCAAGGGTTGCTCCCAGCCACTGACTGAGCAGGGCAGGAACACTAAGGCAGGCCCATTTCTGAGAGACATGAGCACGCTCTGATGACTTTGCTGAAACTTACTTAGACTGCAGGGCAGTCTAGGATGCTTCCATCCAGTCTTCCTTCCTTGTCTCCCCCACTTGAAATCAGACTTAATATTTCTGTCTTACAACTGTCCCAACCTTTCCCAGCTCTCTCCATGTTTTTTCTCACAAGCATTTCACCTAATAAAATCCCTGGGTGCTCAATCACATCTTGGTATCTCTTTCTTGGAGGACCTGGAGCAAAACAATCCTGTTGTCATGTAAAAAATATGCATGATACCCAGAACATTGAGAAAAATATCTCAATATGAAAGAGATTTTATAAAATTTAAGGATTTTTTTTCATGAAGTTATTGTTGTCAGTAATTAAAATTCAACACAGACTTCAGTAATGTAACATATTGTAATGTAAATTTTGGCTGAGACTCTAAGGGGAACAGAAATCAGTTACAAAAGTAAATTTCCCCTTGCAGAAATGTCCAAGCAGATGACAAAAATCTTCTTAGAGAACTACTCTTACACACTTCAACTCCAACAAGGATACAAAAAAAAAAAAAAGATCAGGGTTGCTGGAGATTATAAAATGATCTCCCTGTGACACGCTAATGGTGTGTTAAGAGTCCCACTGTTACCCCAAGCCCCAGGAGGGGGCTGCAAGAAGACTCTTCAGAACACTTGAATGTATTCCCCGAATTTTCCCTTTTGAAATGGTGGCGCACAATGGACAGGGTCCCACTCCTTCTTGACATGTCTAAAGGGTGAGTGCTCAGTTGTTTGCTGCTCGAAGATGCACTAAAAGAGACATAACCCCACCGAACCAGCCTGCATTCCCAGGATTGTCAGGAAAAGGATAAGTAAGATTTTCCCGCGGGCCAGTTAAAGGACCCATATAAAATAAGGCAGTGCGAAGTCACCTGAAACTCTGTTCAGCAGAGACATCTGGAAAGACAAGTCTCATCAGAGAAAAACTGAGGTATTCAAAGGGTTCATAGGTTGTATTGGGAGTAAGCTATGATCAGAGAGTCAAAAGAATCCATAAAAGCACTCATGAGAAAAAGAGTTAGCCTAAAAGAATGTATGTCTCTTAAAGAATATTATACCTCTCCAAAATTACATTTATCCAGTAAAGTGAAACTGGTCTTCAATGGTTAGCGTTATTTACTAATCTAATATTTGTTAAACGAGGAGCAGCGTATTGCATTCCAAAATACAACTGCCCTGTTGATTAGACCAGGGGACTAGTCAATCAGTAGGTACTTGCTGGCTCCTCCATTTGCAAGGCATTTTACTTGGCACTACCTGAAGGTTACAGGACCCGCATTCTAGAGGCTAACATTCAGGCAGGGAAAATACACACACACACCACATAAAGAATCCACTCAATTTTATAAGTGTCAATTGAGTACTATGGATCATGCATCCTATAAAAGCTCAGAGAATGAAGAGAAGATAGTCATCATCAGTTGGGGCAGCCACAGAGGACTAGGATCATCAAAGATGGTTTGGATTTTTATATCTGAATAGGAGGAGATGCCTTCCTACGAACGGGGAATGGCCAAATTAAGGTATAGATGATACAAGCAGAAGTCAAGTAACTAGACTGGTTTAATCAAAAACAGAGAGTTGCATGAGGGGAAACGTGGAAATTATTGTTGAAATGGTAAGTAGGACTTATATTATGATTAACAGTGACCTCCAAATTGAATTATGTCATTTCCCTGCTTAAAACTCCTTCAGGTTCCCTGTTGTCTCTACACAATCACATTTAAATTCTTAGTCTTACAGGTCAGGTCTTTTCCATAGTCTCTACATCTATCATCTTATGTTGCATTATTCTAAATCTTTTAAATATGCTTAGCACCCTCATGATCCTGGAGGGTCACATGCTATCCATGCTGCTTAGAATACAGACACAGCTCAAATGTGAAGTCATTTTTCTTTCACTTTAAAGAAAAATATACCTTATTAAGTAACCTTTTAGCCTAAACATCCTTATGGTTTTATGTCAACATTCAGTCACATCCTGCCTTTTGGTATATAAATACATTTTGAACTAGAAATTACGCTTTTTAGAATAATCATGTTTCATATGCGTGCATATACACACACACACTACACTGTCAGGGCCTTATAAACTTTTGTTCAGGGAATGAGATAAAAAAGAAAGTAAATAAAGGACATTAGCAAGAGCTCTCAGGATAACATCCAGCCGGTCCATCTACTTAAAAGTGGCACTTTATCTGATTGCACTCTTAGGTAAATTTAAATTTTAATAGAAGGAGGATTTGCCAGAAGAGAAGTGAGAAACTGTTACAAACATATGGGATATTGTGTAAAAACGTGCAAATGAACAGCAGAGCAGGATGAAAGGGCAGCAAACTTCACTGCAGTGTAAGAAGCAGATGGGGAAGCAGGGTAAGAAAAGGTAATCGTGTATGAAAGGGCAGTTTGATTGAACATTCCTTTAAAACACCAATTATCTTCCTTGTGTATCTAATGACAGCTTATTCCAAAGTAGTGGTGACTGAATATGAAGCATATTGCAAATTATGTAAGAAAAAGAATAACAAGGACTCTAATTTTACTAAAACTGGGTAAGCCTTGCAACAAAATAGCCAATGTACCTACAAGCCCTTAATAAAAAAGTTGAGAATACAGTAATGATAGGGTTTTATGTTTAATTTTTTTACGAAGGATAATACAGTAATCACTGGGTTTTATATTTAATTTTTTAAGAAGGATAAAGAGCATTCCTACTTAATGATGACTGGAATGTTGTTAAAAATACATAAAATACAAAGCTAAGGAAAGTAACATGGAACTTAACTTATGTGAAGTTTCAACCAAAGATTTCATCATTTTAACAGATCCAGAATGTGGAGGTTTTTGTTTTAAATTGTGGTGAAAATATACACAACAAAACATACAGCAATTCAAAAATTTCTACATATACAATTCAGTGACAAGTTGTGTAACCATTCACACTATCTTTTTCTAAAATATCCCACTACCAGGAACATACATTCAATGCACCCTAAGCTCAAACAATTCCCTGTTTGGAATATGGAGATTTTTTAGCTAGTTGAACTTAAAATCTCCAAAAAAATTGTGTGAGACAGGGTAAGGGTAAAATCAGTTTCTCAAACAGCAGGACTGTACTTTAAAGAAATTTCCATCAAGTCATAATTATAAGAATTTTCCATTAACCTTAACACTAGATGCTTAAAAAAAAATTAAAAAGGATCTGACTAAGAGGTATTTTTCGTTATAAGGAAAGTTTTACCAGCTAGCCCAGATCAAAATTGTACATGTCAATTTATATTACTAAAAAGTCTATTTGAGTCTCACCTTGTCCACTCTACTAAAATGATTAACTAATTAACAAGTAAGAAATCACAGTCTGAAACGGAAAAGAGGTGAAGATGTAATTATATTGGAAAACTGGAAAACTGATCAGTCTATTTCATAGTCAACTAGCACAAATCGTGAAATAAAATGTAAAAAAATTGGGGCAGTTTAAATAGCTTCAATGTTCTACCTGTTCAAAAAATATTACTTTGGCTACAATTAAATGATTTCTACTTAATAACAGAAATACACACATTAATCTGTGTATTTGAAAACGTTATATCCTATATTTTCTATTCCATAAGCAGAGTCTGGCATATGTGGCATGGTTACAAACTATGATTAATTTAGAATTTCGAGGAGAGAGAATGGTGTATTTGTTAGATTCTAACTTGCAAGACTTAGCTTCAATATTGCAAGCATACACACAAATGGGTGTACAAGCACACACACACATTTTTTTTGCTGAAGAGACCAAGGTTACTTCAGAGAAGAGCTAGCTAAATAGTCCTGAACTGCACACTTGGATGGAATCTCCCACAGGCCTACCACATTCGAACTGTATCGTTTAAATAAAGTCATTTGACAATGAGTCAATTGTATAAATTTCAGTAAAAGAATTGTAAACAATTTAAAAACTTAACCCAATGACAATCCAACTATTGCTACACAGAAATCATTTGTGATTTTAGTATGTTAAAAGTCCTCCAGATGAGAAGTTTACATTGCATTTATTTAAATAATTACAATTCCTTAGTTAATGCATAGGTATATTTCAGGAGAACAATATTACTTAATAAATGGTAATTCATTATGTATACAATTTTTGAGCAAGAATTATAGCAGTGAAAACAATGCACTGGACTCGTGTTCATTTATTATTTCATAGACTTTCATGACTTGGTAATGTAGAAACTCTTAATAGTAATAAATCAGTTTGATTTAATGTTTTAAAAATTCCAAATCTCTATTTTTAATAAGGCCTTCCAAAACAAATTACAAAAGTAACTTGTGATGTTCTCTACTGTAATCCAAAGAGAATTACCTAGGCTCTAAAATATTATGTTACATATTTGTGAAATTTGTCTTAACAACTCTAAATATTATTTTTAGCATTTATAGTCCTGACAGTGTTATTCCTGAGTACTCATCTGGTTGATATGTGCTAGCAATTCGTACAAATGCAGGCAACTTCCTCTCAATTAAGATAATGTGGATCGAAAGAAGTTTCTTGCAATCCACATGGGAGAGCAGACAACCTACATGGTAAAACGTCTGCAAACCTTATTATGTGAAGGAAAACAGGACTATTTAGAAAGAAAAAAGAAAAGGCTTATGGATAGGACATGAGAGCTGTCTCCAAGTAACTGAAGAGCTGTCGTGTGGAATTGTGATTCAAATTAGAATCCTATAATTATTCATTCATCTAACAAGTATGTATTGAGTCCTTCCTATTTGCCAGACATTGTTCTTGGCACTGGGTAGACATTAGTGAGCAAGAGAAACAACATGCCTCTTTTTATGGCACTTACTTTCAAAAGACTAAAAGAAAATAAACGAGTAAACAAATAAATGATCAACAGCATGGTGATTTCATATGGCAATAAGTGCAGTGAAGAAAAACCCAACCAGGGTAATATGGCACAGACACTTTGAGTTTTGTGTGGTCAGCAAAGGCTCCTCTGAGAAGGTAACTTTTGATCTGAGAGCTGCATGAGAAGCAAGAACCCATCATTTAAAGATCTGTAGGCAGAGCATTCCAGGCAGAGCAAACATCAAGCCAAAGGGCCCAAAGATAGGGTGGTGCCTGCCATGTTGGAGAACTAGAAAGAAAGCCAGTGTGGATTGGCAAAAATAGTGTAGGAGAAGATTGGTATCTGATGACAGTAGATTTACAGAAGTATAGGATTTTCAGTAAAAAAAAAAAATAGACTTAAAAATCACTGGGCTTAATCCATATGTTCAAATATTTTTTTTTAAAGAAGAGCACTAATGAGTATTCTTTCTTTGCCTCTGTCTCCCTCTGTCTGCCTCTCTGTCTCTCATCTCTCACTTTCTGTGTATGTCTCTCACTCTCTCATTCTCTTGTAATAAAAGCTTACATAGAATGTCAATAGAAATAAAAACAAAACTGCTGCTCTGCTTGAAGCAGGGTGGAGGGTACTCAGCGCACCTGCTCAGCTAAAACTCCTGGTCTCTGCAGAACACTGATGCAGTCAAAGTGCCCTCATTTCACACATAAAATAATGAGGTCCAGAGAGGATAAATTCTTAAGCAGCATGGTATAGTGAGAAGAGCATGAATTTGTAATCAAATAGACCTTTGTTCAGAGCCCTGGTGGCACAGTGGTTAAGTGTTTGGATGCTGACTAAAGGGTCAGCAGTTCGAATCCACCAGCTGCTCCTTGGAAACTCTATGGGGCAGTTCTACTCTGTCCTGTGGGGTCACTATGAACCAGAATTGATTCCATGGCAGTAGGTTAGACCTTGGTTCAAATCCTGGTGTAGTGAATTAAAGTCTTTTGATGGGAGAAGCTATTTCTATGTTCATCGCTCCTGTATGGCCTTGTGACTTGCTCTAACCAACAGAATACAGCGGAAATCATGTTGTGCAATTTATTAGCCTAGGCTTCAGGAGGCCTTGCAATTTCCCCTCTTGTCTTTTTAGAACACTGCCACCTTGTGAACAAGAGTACTGTAGCCTCCTTGAAGATGAGACCATAGGGAGAGAGACAGGCCCAGTCATGTCATATCAGGACCTAGTCATGTGAATGAAGCCATCAAGAACAGCCAGCCATCAAGCAGTCTTTCAATTGACTGCAAAGGTATGAATGAGGCCAGCCAATACCACATGGAGCAAAGGCAAGCCAATCCAGCTGAGACCTGACTAGATTGCCAACATACTGAATCAAGAGTAGATTACTGGTTATTTTAAGCCACCAAATTGTTAGGTGGTTTGATATGCAGCAATAGAAAAATGGTACAGAAATCATTTATGTTTGCTAACATAGCAACACCTTAAAGCATGTGCCATTGGCTTTGGGAATGAGAGGCAGGTGGAAGCTTGAAAAGCTGAGAATCGGCTGTTAGCAAAGCCTGGAAGAATGGTGGACAAATTTTAGTGGAGTCTTGAAATGCAGTGTGAAAATTGCTATTGGAGGCTGGGAAAAGAGCAGCCTGTTACAGGGATGGATTACCCAATAAGCAAGGTATGTACAAGCTTACTTACTAATCTGTAGTGCACAATTTCACTTGTTTATCACCACATCTGAGATGTGGTGAAACCCATGTGAAATTGTGCACTACAGATTAGTAAATAAACACGATTTGGCCCTTGCATACCTTGCTTACTTGCACACTTGCTTAGTGGTTAATCTGCCCCCAAGCCTATATTATGTAATGGCAGAACAATTGGCAAGAATATCGGTGATAATTTGGAATATAGAAAACATACCTAATGCATTTGTAGATCTAAGGAAATTTATAGACAGAATGCTGAAAGTATCACTTGAGTGTTTCTATCAATGAATAATAAGGTACTGTAAGAGAAAGAAGAAATAAAGAAGTATCTATTTAATATGCTAAGCAAAATTCAGAGCAAATGAAAGAAGAAATTTAGAGCAAATGAAAAATATTTTTTATACTCAGTTTCTCCCAGTTGGAAAAAATATTCTCAAAGTGAGACAAGGGTGTTGCTATAAGCTACTTTGTAAAGACCTTAAAAAGATTTAAAGCAGGTCCTAGTAGATTCTCTCAGGTAGACAACAAGGATTCTAGGAATCTTAAAAGCGTTGTATAAGCAGCAGGACCCAAAGTGGAGAAATACCTGTCTCAAAAAGAATTGTAGATGTAGCTTTGGGGCATGGAGTCAGCTCTTAACAGATTCACTAAGTTTTAAACAGAGTTTTAAAATGACATCATTGCCAACTAGAACTAAAAGGGATAATTCAAAATGAAAAGAGAGATAGGGGTCCCAACATTCTATGGATAGGTACAGGCTGGAAGGACTACTCAACTGAAAACATGGGTCATTTCTAAAAAAGTGAATCTCAGATAATAGAACTAAGGGCGCATGAGGCAGAGCCAATAGCAGATAGAAACAACCTGCCAGGAAGCAGGAACTACTGACAGGGAGAATTAGAGCTTAATCAAGGAACATACCATGACCTTACTCAAGGAATATATTCTGAGCCACAGGGGACCCTGACAACATGTGCTTAAATAAATTTCAAAATTGCTATGGATCAGTGACTTCTATGTGCCTTCCATTTCTCCTATTTCTGAATGAGAGTATATATATTGTGGTGATCTTGCCCATATCATTTTATGTTGGGTGTATGAGAGTTCTTGGGTGGTGCAAATGGTCAACACAGCTTGGATGGTAACCAAAAGGTTGGTGGTTTGTGTACACCCAAATGCACCTCGGAAGAAAGGCCTTTTTCTGAAAAATCAGCCATTGAAAACCTTATGGAACACAGTTCTACTCTGACACTCACGTGTTCATCATGAGTTGAAATCAACTCAGTGGCAACTGGGTCTATGGGGGAAGATAACTTGTCTATTTCATAGAATTCTGGATAAAGGGAAGCTACATCCAAGGAGTCTCATACACATTTGGAGTGGATAAAGATCACAAAGTCATGGACAGACTGGATGACATTTTGGGTATCTTGAAAAGTGGGCAATTGCATTTTGTGTATGGGAGGCATGTGAATTACTGTGATCAGAGGGGAGGATAGATAGATCGTTCGCAAAATGGCTGCAATAATCTTTCCATATTGTATGCATGTCCCTTTGCAGTATGATTAATACTGCATTAATCATTAATAAATGGATGGAATTTTCTTACCTCCTGAATCTGAACTGACCTTGTACTTGCTTTGATTAAGAGGATATAGTGGAAGTGACAATGTGTGACTTTTGAGACTTTGCTTCAAGTGGCCTTGCAGCTTCAACTTCTACCCTCTTGGAACACTGCCAGCTTGTGAAAGCCCAAGCTAGCTTCCATGGGAATGAGACACCATGAGGTAAGAAAGATTATGAAGAGAGGGGCCAGCCATCTCAATGATTACAGCAATGGCATCTGAGGCCCCAGAGATGTGAGCGAGGTCATCTTGCCAGTCCTCTGATACCCCTTCAAGTGCCTACAAATGCATGAGTAAGCTCAGCAGACACCATATGAAGAAGAACTGCCAAGAGAAGCTCAGTCCAAATTGCCAATGCATATAATTGTGAACAAATAAATAATTGTTGTTTTAAGACCTCAGGAGTTTATTTCTCAACCTATCACTCTATAGGGTCACTATGAGTTGGAATTGACTCAATGGCAATGGGTTTGGGCTTTTTTTTTTTTTTTTTTTTTTATCATGTTCATTATTTGAAAAACACAAAAACAAAAACAAATACTATCTACCTTATAGGGAAATTGTGAGGATTAAATAAAAAAAAAATACTTAGTGATGTCTATAAATT
Source organism: Dugong dugon (assembly GCA_030035585.1). NCBI lineage: Eukaryota > Metazoa > Chordata > Mammalia > Sirenia > Dugongidae > Dugong > Dugong dugon. The sequence continues at coordinate 134,309,077 of CM057462.1, forward strand.
CTAACTACTCAATAAATATCAGTTAATAATATGAGTAAGGAACACTGGTGGCACTATGGTTAAGGCTCATCTGCTAATCAAAAGGTTGGCAGTTCAAACTCACCCAGTGACTCTGCAGGAGAAAGACCTGGCAATCTGCTCCTGTAAACATTATAACCCAAAAACCCTATGGGGCAGTTCTACTTTGTCATATGGAGTTGCTATGAGTCAAAATTGATTCCATGGCACCCAACTACAATGACAACAATAATATGAATAATAATGATGATGATGATAACAATAACCTACAATATTAAACACCACACCCACGATGATGATTTAGAAGTAGCTTTGTACAGAAGATCCTATGCCAAAGTTCTTTTACCTACACTGCATTGCCACTCCATACTTGTTAGCCTTTCTCTAGGGTATGTATTTACCTGGAAAAGCAAGACAAAACAAAAAACCTACTTTAAAATCAACAATTGCTTTATGTTAATAAGTTGTACTAATATATTCCGTAGTGTCTCAGAGGGCAGGACTAGAAAAAAATGAATGGAACTTATGAGAAGGTACATTTGGGGGTTTATAAAATTAGGTCCTTCCATAAGTAGAATCCACCACCTATCTAGCAGTTTTTCATACTGTAGTGGCATGTGTGTTGCTATGATGCTGGAAGCTATACCACCAGTATTTCAAATACCAGCAGGGTCTTCCATAGTAGATAGGTTTCAGTAATACTTCCAGGCTAAGACAGACTAGGAAGAAAGGCCTGGTTATCTACTTCAGAAAATAAGCCAATGAAAACCTGTGGATCACAAAAGAATATTGTTCTGTACAGTGCTGGAAGACGAGTCCCCTAGATTGGAAGGCACTCAAAATACACAGTGGCTGCAACAATGGACTCAAGCATACCAAAGATTGTGAAGATGGTACATGAATGAGCAACATTTTTTTCTACTATGGTTTGCCATGGTTTGGAGTCAACTCGATAGCAAGTAACAACATAGCTATAACAAGCTGCCGTAAGGATCTAGCATATTCCTTTTAACTGGAAGCATTCAAGAACAGATTACATTTCTTATATCAAGACTACTGACATAATGCATCTACGTAGTTGGGCCAGATGATTTCTATGTCCCTTCCTAATATTGTATGATTCCTACTCTCTTTTATCAAAACTTCTCTATATTTTAAAGGTTTATGCAACAACTTAAGTTTTAAAACACATTTAGAAATTCCACTGACATTTTTATTTTTTGACATGTATAGATGTACTAACACATATAATATGAAAATTAAAAACTGGCCTTTTCACCTTTGATAGAGATCAATACTCAGAATGGTCAATTTTTTGTGTAAACTGTCTGTTTATGTAGCCGAAAAACAAAAACTCGACATGCTGCTGCTAAACATCTATTTATTCATTTATTAATTTATCCAACAAATATTTATGACGTATTTATCAAAACTTTTCTATACACTAAGCATTTTGCTATGTGGTACAAGGTGGTATTTGATGACGATAGCTACAATCAATACTTTGGTTTCAAAGAAATAATGAAGAATCTTAAATATTTCTCCATGTTTAGTTTTCAGACTGTTATGTTGAGAGGGACCTATTTACCCAACATCTGATACTTATTAAGACAAATCATATGCATTCAACACATTTTTTTATTAAAAATCAATCACAAGTTTACTTTAATGCCTATATATACCTTGTAAATGAAGTGAACTGTTGCTAAGGTTTGAATTCGATTCAGCATAGTAATAAACACTTCTTTGTGAGTTTATTCATCTGCGTACTGATAAAGATAAATGCAACTTGTACTTGCAGTACATAATACATATTTCTCTGTGAAGACAAAATTTATCAAGATGGCTAATGAAAACGAAACTTTTTTTTATCTATTTCCTATCAATATTATGTGAACACAGGTCAAGAGGTTATTTTCTGTCAAGTCCACACCATTTCTAATATTCCCAGTTAGAAGGGCATTTATGTGATTTGTTTTGATCATTTAGCTTTACTTTACTCTGGACAGGTTGATTTATCCTTGACTTTTTAAAATTTAAACTCAAACGCTAACTTTTATAATCAATTTTAAACATTATTTTATCATTTTTATAAAACATAAACATAATCTCAAGAAACACTATCTACGTATTTTGGGACATTCTTGGAAAGACTGATTTTGGGAGGAAGAATATAGTTAATAAAATCCATCTTTGATGTTAATTTAACCCAGAAGCAAACACAGATCTTTTTATATTTGACATTAAAAATCTGATCATTTGCCTCTCTGAAGAAAGCACGTGCAGCTTTTATACCAACTGCACAGTAAAGAATAATAACATTTCTGTTTACTGAGATATCAACTGGCATTTCACTGTAAGTCAATGGTCTATCGTTGCTACAGCGTATTAGACCTCAATCTGGCATCTACAAATGTCAAGAGTATAAAAAAATATAGGATGAAAATCAAAAGAATGTTTTGAACTCCCAAAAAAAATGAAAAAAAAGGGGAAACAAAGTTCACCTAAACATATTTGCTGCAGAAATCAGCGCAATATTCAGCTGTCAATCTAGAAAAACAACGAGGGAGCCACACTGTCAGTAGGACAGGCTAATAAAATTTCCAGCAGATGTTCAGGCAGGGCTCTAATTTTTACTGAACTCCCTTGGTAAGCATTTAATTTCTTTATCATATGCAGGCTCGGCAAATTGTACTTCATCAAAACTGTATTTTGAAATATTAGTATTTCATCTGATATCAAAACTCCATAGAATAACCTTCGTCATATTAAGAACATCCAAATTTCAAATGTCAAGATTCTGAATTTAAAGCTACATTTTAAGTAGCTTTCTGAATTGGCATAATAAATTATAATATGGCTAATCTAAATTTGTGTGCTATAATGTCACACAAATATATAGCACATATAATGTTTGTAATAAAAGGTTGTGGGAAAACTCAACAATGTGTGCTCATATTACTGAGTTGTATACTACAGCATTTCATCAATAAGAAAGCACACAGCTCCTAAGACATACTTATATATTCACAACAGATTCAATCACAAATTAGGGACAATATAAGAAAGCAAAACAAAACAAAAAGTAGATGCAAACTGAATATTTTGCTAAATCTTGTATGAGGAAAAATCTCCTTTGAAAATGACATTCTATAAGCCCAAGGTGGTATCATTATTTTTGTCATTACAGTCTGCACAAATATGTTTAAAATAGTCTCTGCACAAAGATTTTGTCCTACCCACCATCAAAGAAAGTAAAATAGGGTCCTAACCTCCCCCCCATCATTATGTTTCATGTGCCAAATTTAATTTGCATTTGTTCATAACTCTCCTTTTGAACTAGCATCACAGACTTCTGAATTGATAGATTAAATTCAGATTAGAGGTTTAGAAGGAAGAGAAGTTAGCTTCCACATTTCTTTCTGCTGGTGATCCTAATAAAAGCAACTGCTCCTAGGTTGCTGAAAGAGACAGTGTCACAGATCAATGCATGTCACCAACAGAGTAAAGACAGACGTCTCTGATTAATCAGAATTCAATTTTTACAAGCAAGGAAACAGTAAATTCAAAGCAAACACTTATTTTCTGGCTACAATTCTTCACGGGTACTGCTTTAGCCACCTAAAACTATTGGCATATAAATTTAAAAAATAGAATAACAAATATATAGTCATTAAATGCTATCTGAGTTTTCCCCCCACGATGAACCGTCTGATTACAGCTTCACAGCAATTCTTAAAGGATAAATTGAAACAAAGAGAAATATATTATCAATATTCTACACAGGTTGTAAACAATTGACTCATGGTATTCTAAAGCCAAAACCAGTATATTCATTTTTTCACTTTGTTTAATGGAAGTATTTTTTTTTTTTTCAATTTTCAGCCTAATTATTTGGAAAAAAATAACTTTCCTTTACTTGACTATTTAAAAATCTGACTTTTTTTTATGCACTGGTTTTTAAACTCATGAGGATTCTCTAGACTTTCTTGACCACTCTTAACATGTAGCATCTTGTAAAGCTGTCGGAATAAGACAGCTATAATGTTTTAGTCATAATAATGCCAGCTATTGATCCTGGTAACCGGAGAAAGAAAGAGAGAATGTGCTTAATGGGGCATGTTTGTTCTCTATTATTTTCTTTGCCTAAGGATAAGGTTGATTTAAATAATGATACCCTTTTCTTAGTCACTAGATTCACACATTCTTATGCATTAATTATAACTAACTACCAGTTAGTACTAAATACATCAATAGGTTTAGCACTTAAAATTTTATCAATAAAGGGTCTAAGAATGCTAAATTCTGCTGTTCTTTTCTAATTCAAAACCATTTAAGAATGTAATCTTTTACTTTGAAAACATGCATTTGTTTCTTTGAAAATATTTTGTATATGCTTTGTGTACTTTAAAGAATGAATCTCAACTTTAATATAGACTTCATTTTCTACTAAGTATGTCCACTTCTGGTGTGAGTACAAAAGTCATAACGCCACATGAATTCCAGGGTATATATATTTTGGAGAAAGTTTCTGCGTTCAAAAATGCAAGAAGAATCTTATTTATAACCAGCACCAATGAATTACACTGAAAGATTCCTTTTGACATGAGTTAGATCACAGAATTAGTGTGAAACAAATCCACTGTGTAACTTTGAGTTCAAGCAAGTGTCTTCATTTACACACATCCAGAAATCACAAAACAAGGAATAATGTCAAAGTAAGAATTCATGGGGTTGAGATATTTATATTTTTGATACTCCCTACACAATATACAATGAGAAATATATGCTCCTCTCTTGCCATGGGACAGAAGGAATAGAAGGAAAGGAAAAACTAATGTGTGAATATTGTACTCACGTGCATGAGGGGAGTGTCTTTTTCAGGAAGCAAACAGGTACCGATTAGTTAATCTCAAAATCTTCAACTAACACACAAAACTGTAAATTTATTTATTTTTTTAAAATAATTGCTGTAATGGTGCTATCTGACAGGATTATTGGGAGGATCCAGTAAAAACACTTATGCAAAGTACATGGCCCTCTGAACCATAGTAGGTGCTTGCTAAGTGTTACTAAAGATCTCAACAGCCCTTTTGTGTATAAAGTGCTTGTCTGTCTCTCCAATCTGTCTAGTCAAATAGTTTAATAGCTACTATTTCTTGGTCAGAAATATCTTTCCAGTATAATATGTATTCCCTAATCAAAATGCATTATAGACATGCAAACATGACTTTAAAAATGTTTTCTTACCTTATCAAGGGCAAAAGTTTTGGTCACAGCAAAACCCCATCCAGCTTCGAATGCTCTTCGAATCATTGATGCGCTGGTAGCTGGAGTTGCACTAGCAAGACCGAAAGGATTTGTAAACTTCAATCCAGCCATTTCCACACTAATGTCCACCAGATCAATAGGAGTGCAAAAGAGGGGTAGTTCAGGCTTGGCAGAAACTGAAGCTCCATATTGTGACTGCAAAAGACAAACAACCAATAATTGCTCCGGCATCACATCTGATTTGTCCATATAATACCTTACAAAAATCACTTCAACACAGTACTTGAATCAATATAGATTAAATCGGTCTGTTTACAATGATAAAACCTGGCAAAAAGTCAGTTAGCAGTGAATCAAATTCATATCATATCATCCTTTTCTGATCTAAACGACAGTATGGAGAGCATTAACAGAAGTAAAATCAATTAAATAAACCAACAAAAACACCTGTTTAAAACATACTGAAATTCAAACACAAAAGGGAATAATTTTAGAATGTACCTCCCAGTTTCCATTAACCCTTTGTACTTAATTTGTGGAAATGTCTTTAGTGCTCAGAGATATGGGCAATGGCAAGTCAGTAGGCCTAAATTCAATTTCCAGTAATCTCACGACGGTTTATATACGATCTAAGGAAAGCCACTTGACATGTCCATGTCTTTTCTCCTTGGCAGTTCTCAATATAGCATCAGGAATACTCATTGCCTAATTTCTACCTCATGGAGATATGGGAAAATGCATGAGATTATAAACCACAGGGGGATATCTAATTTGGAAAGTGGGTAATGTACTCATGGACATGAGGGAAGTCTTTTTTTTTTTAAGGAACCAACCAGGTACCAAACAGTTCATGTCAAAATCTTCAACTGCGCTCAAAACTACATGTACATTTCCCTTTCTTAAATGATTACTGTAATGGTGCTAACAGGAGTACTGGAAAGATTAAATGAAAACACTCATGCAAAGTGCACAGCACACAGAAGCATAGTAGGTGCTTGCTAAATCTGATTAAAGCTCTCATCGGGCCTTTGTTTGTAAAGATCTTCCCCTCCCTCCTTTCTTTTCTCTCTCCTTGTCTCCTTCTCTCTCTCCTTCCCTCCCTCCCTCCATCTCTTTGTTTATCTCTGAAAAACAAATAATACTGAAAAATATAAAAAGGATGAATTTTTTCAGCCAAAGTGGTTACTGAATGGACAGGGCTAGTTAATTCAAAAGTAAGAAATCCTTTCTCTTGTGAATCATCAGTCAAAAGAAAAGTTATTTGAGCAGAACTCTCATTTTACAGGAGTGTGTCATATGTAGATAAAGATTGTCATGACTTGCATAGAAATTATTTCTGGCCTTCTGCCATTTATAATGCAAAGCAAAGTTCACTTAATATGTATAAAGGCATCAAATCTGTCAGTTGAAAGACTAATGTGTTTCTGGTACCTGCAAAAAAGTGCCTGATAGTGTCCAGGCTTCAGCTATGGCAAACACCTTCTGCAAGGGGTATTCTGGGCTGCGGGGCACATTTCTGAATATTGGTCAGTACTGCTGTGAACATAATTTCTCCAGTCCTCACACAGGATTAACATACAATTAAAAGAATTATCAGCAAAAACAAAGGCTATAATGTATAAGGTAGGGAAATGGGGCATAATCTTTGAGACCTGATAATTTGAAGTGCCTGTGTGTGGGAGGGGGTGTGTTTATGTGGGTATGTACAGCAATGGGTGTGGAAGAGAAACCACCCTTGATGATATTTTCTTTGCTCGGTGTAATCATGATTTAAATTGAATCAAGCAAGCTTTAGCTTAGATTAAAGAAGAATTTCCTAGCAGCAGGGGCTGATTAATACTCAGAAAAATAAAGACGTACCTTTCCTATTTGAGGAATCTTACAAACAATATCGGGCAACCTTCTGCCTAATGCCAACAGCAGAAATACACATAGCCCCATATTTGGAATGACACAACAGGCTTTCTTCTCATTTTATGGTTTTGTGTTGAAAGACCTACTTTCCTTCAGTTTTAGAGCTCAATTTTAGTTTGTTCATAACTGTAACTATATGCAGCATTAGGCAAAAACCCAAGGAGGGAGAAGGCAGATATATATTTGTAGTTCAACTAGCATTTCTTAATTTGTGTAGTTTTAAACAAACTAAGCATTGCTCTGAAAATCTAATGAAGGCTTCTACCTTAATACTTAGGAAATGATATGGACAAACTTTGTAAGATTTTCCTTAAGCTTTAATACTAACAAAAACAACAAACCACAGCAAGCAAATCAAACAAATGACAAGAAATAAATACACACAAAGAGAACTCTTTCCAATGAGAAGTACAGCTTCTTCTAGAATGTTTTTTTCTTTTATTGACAAAAATGCTAGCTACCAATGTATATGTATATGTGTGTGTATGGAAATAAGCTAAAATCTTCACTTGCAATAGCCAGTCTTTCTTCATACTGAGCACACAGGGCTATTTTTGTTTTATCTTTGTGGCTTTTTGCCACAGTGAGGTGCTACAACAACCTGGCCTGTTCAACCTCACAACATACCCACACCCTGACTTACACGTCCTTTTTTGAGGTTTAAAGGCCTGTTCCGTCTCTGAACCCTTGCTCAGGAAACCCTCAACATCACAAATTTCGGCTCTTACCACAAAGTTAATTCCTCCCAAATTCTAAACTCAACCTCTAAATTCAGATTCCCAAGAGACTTTAAGACTTTTTAGATGTGGATGTCGTGTTGTTAACTTCAAACCAATCCATCCAAAATGTATCTCATCATATTCCCTTCCAAAGAAACACTGTCCAGGTTTTCAGATTCAGACAATACTATCTTTTCCAGTCCTCCAACAGTGTTAGTCAACAATAGGCACAAAAAACAACCTGGATGTAGAACAAGGAGGATTAGTTCCATAATGATACAACTGTAAAAAGGAATGCTATGCTTCCATTAGGAATGACACAGAAGAAAAGACTGTATTGATGTGAAAGAATGTTTATCATGTACGAAGTGAAAAAAGTAGGTTAATATTTTATGTAAGTCCAACATTTTCAGTAAACATACTCATTCATCTGTCATAAAGGTTAAATGCCAGAGTTATCACTCAGACTTGGGATTTTAGATGACCTTTGATTTTTAAATTTTTGCTTATTATGTTTTTTATATATGCTATAATGGACATTAATTTATGAGACAAATAAAATTAAAGATACAGTAAAACTTTTTTTTTTTTTAAATGAAGCTTTAAACCCCATTAAGTGAAGATCAAGGTAAAAAGCCTGATCTTTAGTGTCCTCCACTGATTTTCTGAGTCAATCTTTCCAGGTATACTTATTATTATTTTTAGAGGTAAAAATACTTAGAACTAGAACAATCAAAGGATTGATGTACCTTCAAAGTTTTATTTTACAAAGAGGAAACTAAGCCAAAGGAGGTTAAGTGAATATTTACAGGTTACTCAGTTAATGATAAAGCCACTCTCTCTCTCTCTATATATATATATATTTCCGTCTTGTTGGCTAATGTCCTTAAGCCACCCCTCAGAGGTAAAAGGTTTCAGTCATTCCTCCTCAAAAATATTTTGTGCTTCCCTCCTTCTGTACCTTTGACATTCCATACATTTCTTTTTCATTTACTCAAAAATTCCCCATTCAGAAGGACTATCTGGTCACAAAAGATGAAATATTTTATCTGGTCCATTCCTAAAGCATATAAAAATAAAATTCTTTAAATTTATGCATTATATTGAAAATATTTGGTTACATGTTTAAGCACTAGCATGCTTAAACTTTTCCATATCTTTCAGGAAACAAAGTTCAAATTCCTTTGCATGTCATGTATTGGTTGCTGCCATAATGTGCCAATATACCTAAAAATCTGAACTCATTGCTGTCGAGTTGATTCTGACTCATAGCAACCCCACAGGACAGAGTAGAATTGCCCCATTGGATTTCCAAGGAGTGACTGGTAGATTCGAACTTCCAGCCTTTTGGTTAGCAGCTGAGCTGTTAACCACTGCACCACTAGGGCTCCAATATACCTAGCAAGATTCAATTCTTAACATTCGTAGGGAACAGTTTTCATTCATTTATTTATTCGGCAGGTATTTATCTCTGGATACAGAGGTGAACAAAGCAGAAAAGGTCCCTGCTAACCTAGAGCTTAAGTACAGAAAAAAGTAAATAAAGGTACCAATCCAAACAACCGACCACAAAATTAAAATTACAGACTGTTCATCACATTGGTATATGTCATATATTATCTTATACATTTCCACTTGCCTAAAATATAAGTCCAAGACTTTTTTAATCCATCAAACTCCTAATCACCCTTCTAATTTCAACTCATTCAAACATAAGTTTCCTGAGAAGTTTCATTACAAACCTCCATGCCCTTTTTTGACGTAGCTGACTTCTCTCTGCTACGTTGCACTTTAAAAATGCCTCTACCTCAGCATTTGTCATACTGGACTATACATGTTGATTTACTTATCCATTTCTTCAACTAGAATATAAGCTCCTTGAGGGCAGTAACCAATTAGTATCACTACTGGAATTAGGAAAAAAAAATTATAATCCTTACTCTTGAAGGCAATTTGGCTCTCAATAGAGACATAGATAACTAAAGTCACTTTTACATATGGTGACCCTCAAATATTTTTTAAAGAACTATCATATACTTTCCAAATCGCTTCCCCTCCCTGCCTAGCTAAACAATTTCATCTTTATGTGATTTTTGATATAAAATGTCTTAGCTGTCCTTTGTTGGTGTCTCAGGCTGGGTTCTCTAGAGACACAAAACCAGGAAGCATATAAATATATACAGAGATTTATATTAAGGAAATGGCTCATGCAGTTGTAGAGGCTGGAAAGTCCCAAGTCCATGGGTCAGGCTGGAGGCTTCTCTTGACTCACAAATCCAAGCTTGGCAGGTAAGACAGCAGGACTCTGGCTCACAGGCTGCAGAGGTTGACAAATCCCAAGATGAGCAGGTAAGAAGGTAAGCTGCTGGCTCACAGGCTGTGGAGGCTGATGAATCCTGGGACCAGCAGGTAAGCTGCTAGCTCAAGATCTAAGAACTGGAGGTCAGATGAACAGGAGTCAGCTGTAGGATCCAGAGCAAGCAAAAGCCAGAGAGCTTTGCCAGAAAGTCCACCTATGTTGGATGCAGGTCACACCCCCAAGGACACTCCCTTTCAACTAATTGGCTGCTCATAACAGATCTCATCATGGAGGTGATTACTTTATATCAGACCTCATTACAGAGGTGATTACATCATTACATAGCTGCCAAACTACATCATAACTGCCAAACCACTGAAAATCACAGCCCAGCCAAACTGACACAACCTTAACCATCACAGCTGGATATCTCATTTACCTATATGCTCTGAAATTGAGGAACCTGTTACCATAGTTGAAAGTGTTGAATACAAGACCCTCAGTTTTAAGTGTATGCAATTTCCCCCATTCCCTTCCTTTCTAAAGCAGAGATGGTCTTATAATCTGAACATTGCCAGGCTCTTCCAGGTTGTTCAAAATGCATGTAATGGAAAAACCAAAAGAAAATTACAGAAGCAAAAGAAGCTAAAGGTACTAGAGAATTAAGAGAAGGACTGAGGAGCACTGGGAGAGGAAGGAGTTGTAAAAACAGAGACCAAAGGTAAGACTTGATGTATAGCAGATTTTTAAACAAAAAAAGTAACATTTATCTTTCAGAAGCCATTGCCAGACATGTGAGACATCAGATGAATGTCTAAGGATGACTTTTTAAAAAAATTTGCCCCCCTCCCCCGACCTTGGCTTTTTCTTTTTCTTTTTTTTGAGGAGATTAATTAAAGATTTTAGTCACTTTCCATCCAATTTTTAAAAATCAACTCCATGACAACTATAGACCAAGAGAGTTCTCAAATTTATATGGATTACATTTAAATTTTCTCATTTCACTTCTATCTGCAAATCCCTTCAAGGCGTATCACTGCCTACAGATTAAAGCATAAACTCTTTAGCATTATATAATCCCAAATGTGATCTTGCTTCTCCCTCCCACTCCCCGTTTAGCTAATCTCTTCTCCTACACTTCTTCACAGCATCTTATTCTTCAGTTCATTAAATCACTTATAATTTCTCAAACAAGACAATCTCATTAATATACCTATGCATTTTGACTTTGTTTTTGGCCTGAAAATTTTGTTCTTTTCAGTGTGTCTGCTTTGAGAATTCCAAATAATACTTCAAGAGTCTGTCATGGTGTCATCTCCACCAGGAAACTTCCCTGGCTCCCCACAAACAAAGCTATCCCCTCATCATACTCTGCGCTTATTTGGTTATGTGTATGTGTCTCCTGTTTAATATCAACACCTAGCATAAGACTTGGCAGAAAGATCCGTACAATATATGTTGAATATAACATACTAATGACCTTGGGTACTTAACCTCTTTTTACACCAGTTCCCAGTAAGATGATAATGAGTTTAGATGAAATAATCATAAACAGTACTCCAGATTATAAAATGTCTATGATTTCAATATAACACTCAACTCTGACCTCTGGAAGACCATTGAATGTAGAAACAGCTTTCAAAAGAGCCATCTAGTGGCAAAGGTAAGTAACTCCTCAGGGCAATTAACTCTGTAAATGTATATATACATATGCATTCTATAATTTAATCATATAAAGTGACATAAAAAAAATTTTAGTAACCTCACAATTTTTCCGGGGACCAGCCTAACATAAAGCATTTTTTTCTTTCCTCCTGATTTTTAACTACTGGCTTAGAATAGAACAGAAACTAGCATCAGATGATTATTATAAGAGTACAGAAGGATCTCATGAAACTCAAGCAGGAATGCAGCCGACCCTCAGGAGGGCTGGAAACCCTTGAGGAAAGCTGTAAGATACATCTCTCCTCTTCCATATGCATCTATTTTATTCTTCTCTCTCTGTCAACTGGCTTCCTCTGCTTCTTTATCCAGAATGCTCACTCTATCCCCCATACACCATTAAAGTTGATATTTTATAGGTCTAGCCCAATCATTTTAGAAACATGTGTGAAGTTTTAAAAATTCTAATGTCCAGGTCAGACTCCATACCAATTACATCAGAATCACCGCAAGTGGGGCTCAAGCATTAGTTTTTTGGTTTTTGCTTTCGTTTTAATTCCCCAAGCGACTGCACTGTGCATCAAGGTTAAGAGCCAGTCCTCTGGCCATGTGAATGCACTTCCTAATTCCTAATTCACAAGTGAGAGACCCTGGTTTGGCACAATTGTGTTATATGCCAATCTTATTCAAATAAATGGCTACCGGGACCAGTTCAAAAGAATGAAGTATTGTTGTAATCTGGGCAGATACTCCAAAAGGTGCTCATATGGCCCTTTAACTGTTTATAAAATATCAGCACTGACAAATATCAATACTTTGTCCAAATGTCAAGGCCTGCTATAAAAATAAGACACTTACTTTATTTTCAAAATCAACAAGATAAGTATCTGAGCATTGACTACTTTCAAGCAATACTATGCCAGACCCAGTGATAGGTGTTTTCTACTTACTCCCTTTCTGATCGCAACTCTTCAAGGTAGGCATATTACTCCCCTATTGCAGATGAGGAGAGGAAGGCTCAGAGAAATTAAAGTAAGTAACTAATAAGTTGTAGAGTAAGACCCGAATTCATACTTGCACTTACTGCATTATACCAAGCTGCCCCCAGGTACATAAACATTATTTTTCTAAAATGTTAATGGTTTCAAACCAGGAAACTGGTCTGAAAGTCCTTCGTGATGGTTTGATTGAATATACACACACACAGATAAACACATATTGAAAATCAACTATGAAAAATAAAATCAAAAGTATATGCCATCCAGTATTATTAAAAAATCAATCACAACACCTTTCATTTGAGAATAGACATAAAAACAAATATAATATTAAACTATAATGGTCTATTTTTTTATACTATTACTCTTTACTGCTGGTATTCTTCCACTTGATCTGGTTGGGCCATAGAAATATAGACAGAGAAATTGGCATGTATAATGGTTAGGTTATTGGGGAAAAAATAACTTATAATTATGTATCCCAACTATATTTTTCCTTAATTCACTTTATTAGAATGAAAATTTTAAAAGAAAGCACTGTTAAACACAAGACTATCAGTAGTGTTATATTTGACTGAAGAAGAGAAAATACCACTATGTCCCATCCAATTTAAAATCATCAAACAGCTTTCATTTGCTCATTTTATTTATCTTTCTCTGTGATATAACTAGAATGGCCTCTATCCTGGGGTACAGCTGCTCTAGAAGCATCCATTCTAAGATTATTTTAAGGCAAAGAATAAATAACATTGTGTAGCTACTTATGGCTAGATTAATTCATAGGCTGGATTAACGCATTAATTAACTCAAGCTCAGTTACCATGCACTTTGAAGAAATATCTATTGAGGGGGGAAAAAACTTACGATGTAGAAGTTAATTTGGATTAGCTGCTTTTAAGGTGAAAGGCCTAGGTATAGTGATTACAATTATATCATAAAATCAGATTTCATTTCTCCATTGTGAGAAATTATTATTTGTAATGAAAATTTTAGAAAAGATATGAGGCTACAGAAAATTTTCTTAAAAATAATGATCCTATTTTATTCCCTTCTTTAAAGGACTATATTCACATTGACCATAATAAGATATTTGTAAGTAACCTGAGCACAGAATAAGGCTAAAAAATTAAATGATATTAACTCAAATCCATGTGACCTTTTTCTCCATCTAAACTCTACCTGCACCTCCAACTATCAACTCTTTAGCAAATTAAGGTAGTAGCATACAAAAATTTCTTCCATCTCAGCAACAACAAAAAAACCTATTCCTCACCCAGTTTCCCCCATTTGGTTTATGACACTACCATCCATCCAGCTTAAGCCAAAATATCTATGTACAGTTCTTGATACTTCTTCTCTCTCGTTCTCCATTTCTATTCCACCAGCAAATCTAATGATTTCCATCTCTAAAATATAGGATTCCATTCACTTCTATCCATTCCCATTGCCACCATTATCTCTTACCAGAAAATATCTTACTGGATTCCCTGTTTTCCTTGCCTCCTACCCCAATCCACTCCTTCCCTGGGTGTTTGTACTTGCTATTCTCTCTTCTTGGCATGCTCTTTTTCATGTTTCTGTTTCCATGTCAACCCTGCTCCCGCCACCCAGTACCAACTATTTTAGCAACCTAAGGTAGTATCACCAGTGAGACAAGTCAACTTGCAAAATCTGTTTCTTAAACCATGTGCCCTATAAATCTACAAAGTTTCTCAAGTACATTCAATTTTTCAACAATATTTATTGGTGCATTCTATATGGCAGGCATTGTATACAGGTCCTAGGAACAGAGTAATAACTAAAGCGCATTTTCTAGTCTCATGGATCTTATGTTACAGAGTGATGGTGGGGAGGGAAGGAGACAGATAACAATGTAGATGAGTGTGTGTGTGTGCATGTCTGTGTGTGTGTGAGTTTCGGTAACTTGTCCTTAGAAATAGGGTGCAGAGTATGTAGGTTAGGAAGGAGGGTGGCTGACTGCAGGGGCAATTTGTACGGGATGGCCATGGAAGGCTTCTTTGATCTGAGCAGATACCAGAAGGAGGTGAACAGGGCAGTCAAGAAAATATCAACAACTTCTTGGTATAATCTTTATGTCTTTGAAATTAATGGTCCAATTTGCTTATCAACTGAACTACAGCAACAGCATTGGTTTCTTTTATATTCTACTAATTGTAATATCCACAGTTAAGGGAATAACACATACACTATTACTTAGAGTTTCTATTTCATACAATCCAAAGGGTTTGCTCAAAGGATAAAATAGTGAATTAACTTTAAAAAAAAATAGCTTGTAAGTTAGCCAGGGATCCCAAAAATATAATAAATAATATGCTGACAAATTTTCAAAGTTGTCAGTCAAGAAGGTAACAACTGCCATATTCCCAGGCCCAGGGACAAAGGTGGTGACACCGCTGACAAGATGTCAATGACTAGAGTCAGAAAAGCCTGGTGGCCAGCACAGGGTGGTGCCTGACAGCAAATCCATGTAGCACGAAGGAGTCGGTATGCTCAAGGTGAGAGTGAGGAAGGTAAATAAAAGAAGCTGACATTTAAGAAAGGTGACAGCAGTGATGTTAAATATTAAGACTTGGAATAAAAAGCTCAAAATTGTAAGTCAACAACCTACCAGCCAATACCTGTTTTTCTGGTAACCTATTAACCCTCGTGCTTCCGGGAGGAGAAGTTTCTGAAATAGGCTGGAGTGAGGACAGGATACAAGGATAAAATCAGGGTAGTAGCTTAGAGGTCACTTAGCAGCTTTGTTACTCTGAACAGGTCAGTTAGGCCTCTTTAAAATTCATTTTTCTCATCTTTGAAATAAGAATAATAGTATCGATTGTGAAGGATGATTGTAAGGAACAATTAGGAGAGAGTATAAAGCACCAGCATGCAGTGGCATCCTTCTGTTTTCACGGAAATGCTATCCCATCATCAAATCCCAGCTCTTTTAGCAGCCTAAGGCAGTATCCATTACCTCTGAGCCAAGTGAACTTGTAAAATTTGCTTTTTAAAGCTCATGTGCCCATAAGCTAAAACATTTCCTCAGCATATTCACTTTTTCAACAGTATTTACCAGGTATCCACTCTATCGCAGGCATTTTATTAACCAACCACTGACTATGAAGTATGTACTCTTCTAGGTACCAGAGATACCATAGGGAAAACAACTGAAAAAAATCAAATTGGAGGCTATACTTCCATGGGATACTGCCTGGCGTATAAAAAGCACACAATAAATACATAGGATGTAATCTAAAAGTAAAGTAAGGTGATAGAGAACTGGTTGCATGAATTACATAAGTAGACTATCACCGCTCTCATCGCTATAGTCCTAATGACTGGCAGGGACTTACCTATGTGTTCTCCCTTCTACCTGCTCTGCCAGAGCTCAACCAAAGAGAATATAACAAGAAAAAAGAAGATGGTTATTGAAAAGAGCACTAGGGCTGGCAACTGGATGACTGGGTGCTAGTCTATGCACTGGTAGTGCCTAGTTTCAAGACCTTGAGAACGGCATTACACTTCTCCTGATCACTTTTATGTATGTTATACTTGTCTTTATCTCTTTGAGGTTCTTTAGTTGTTGGTAGTTGCCCTTGAGTTGGCTCCGACTCATAGTGTCCTCATGTATAGCAGAATGAAGCATTGCCTGGTCTTGCACCATCTTCATGATCGTTGGTATGTTTGAGTCCACTGTTGTGGCTATTGTGTAGTGCCGTCCAGCTAGGAGACTCATTGTCCAGCACTATATCAGACAATGTTTTCTTATGATCCAGTTAGGATTTTCATTGGCTAATTTTCACAAATAGATCACCAGGACTTTATTCCTAGTCTGTCTCAGTCTGGAAACTCTGCTCAAACTTCTCCATCATGGGTGACCCTGATGGTATTTGATAGACTGGTGGCATAACTTCCAGCATCATACCAACACACAAGCCACTACAAGATCTTTAACATATGTATTTTAAAACCCTTTCAGACAGTTCTATTATTGTTCTATTCTCTGGAGTGAATTATCCTAATAATTGAGTTTATTCATTTAATGTCCCTTCTCAGCTTCTTAACCAATATGTTAAGTAGTTGAATCAAATGATCACGAGGGCCATATTCATCTCAACCAATTTCAGCATAGGTTTTCTAATTTAAAAAAATCAGGAAATGCTTAATCTAGAGGTAATTTTGAGTATAATGTGAATGTGCAAGTCCCTAAAAAGACAATGAACACATAATAGGTATTCAGTAAATCAAGTTCTTTATTTTACGTATTTTGGGGGCTTTAGAATCATACAAAGCTATAGTTCTGTCCCTTCTATGGATAAAACAGTGAGACTCTAACATATCTGAAATTTTAAAAAAAAATTGCTAAGTGCTTGAGCTGGGAATTCCACCTCTCTGACTACATTGTGTTGTTTTAGAGCCATAATTGAGAGAACCTAAAAAGGCAACGGAAACCCTGGCGGCGTAGTGGTTAACAGCTACGGCTGTTAACCAAAAGGTCAGCAGTTTGAATCCGCCAGGTGCTCCTTGGAAACTCTATGGGGCAGTTCTACTGTGTCCTACAGGGTTGTAATGAGTTGGAATCAGCTTGACAGCAATGGGTTTTTTAAAAAGGCAATATGACATCCCCAAAGGCCCCAAGGAAGAATCAATGCTTAATTAAGCCAGAACTTGAACCCAGGCCTCTTGACTTTCAGGCCTTCATTATATCACATGTATCTAGATATTTTCCAATCTGATCCCTAACAACTTGTGTAAGACTCAATTTCACTAAATCACTGAATGCAGAGGAACACAATTCCGGTCAAAATTTGCAATTGGGTTAGTTTGCATTTGGATTTCTACCACCAAACTAAAGGTTTTCGATTTTTTGTTGTGCTGTGATAGTGTTATTAGCCACCTCAGGGCATTTGAGATCTGCCATGTACTTCATAACACCTGTAGACTCTTTTGAAGCCCTGGTAGTGCAGTAGTTAAGGGTTGTGGCTGCTAACCAAAAAGTCAGCAGTTTGAATCCACCAGCAGCTCCTTGGAAACCCTGTGGGGCAGTTCTACTTTGTCCTATAGGGTCACTGTGAGTCGAAATCTACTTGATGGCAACGGGTTTTTGATTTGGTTTTATAGCCTATTTAAGGAGTCCTGGTAGTGCAGTGGTTAAGCCCTAAGCTACTAACCGAAAGGTCGTTGGCTTGAACTCACCAGTAGCTCTGCAGGAGAAAAGACCTGGTGGTCTGTAAAGATTACAGCCTAGGAAACCCTATGGGGCAGTTCTACTATTTTGTCCTATAGGGTTGCTGAATCAGAATCAACTTGAGAGCACACAGCAAAAACATAGCCTATTTGGACCAAGTGACACTGCAGTGACTAACTCCTTTCATACCCTATCAAAACACACTGAGGTCAGGTTCCATATGGCATTGATCAGATTTTTCTGAGTTATTTTTCTACTCATTCTAATCTGAGCTATCTCTGCCTGAAGTAGCAATCTACTGCTATATTGGTAAGGAAATATTCTGGCTTTATGGAGACAATTTCATTTTAAATTACTTTTCAGGTCAAACACTGCCATTTAATAAAGGTTTGGAACCCTATACAAAGTCAGTAAAAGGCATTAAAATTACTTATTAGTCATGATGTTTTCTTCCCCTATCACCATCTGGATAGTTTTGTTTTGATAGCTCCATTAGGTATAGGCTTATCTAAATTTTTTCCTTGATTTCATTTTACAACATATAGGTGTTATAAAATATAAATCTCCCTTCATACACCAAAAGCTGCACATTATTACAAAAAGAAGTCTTAACAGAAAAAGTGTCAGGTCTCAGATGTATAATCATTTAAAAGTATTAGTTAGGGAACACACCACAAATTAACCTGAATGTACCATCAAGAAGGCAAATTCTACAGAGAATACTACATGGTCTATTGTATGTGTATTTATAAGCAGTTGAAATGGACTTCATCTTTTCGATGACTCTAAGCAAATTTGACTTCACTTATTTTCCACTGCAAGGGATAAAAAGGAGATCACATGCATTTCTGATTCTAATTCAGTTTAAAGAACAGTTTTCCAATGAGAAATTGGGCTTAAATCATCACAATGCTATGATCCTGGCCAAGTGGAAAAACTTAGCATGGAAACAGCATTTAGCCATGACATATTTCAATATTATTTTTTGGAAGACATCACGGTCTCAAACTGAATCTGTTATGATTTAAAACTATCTTTTTATTGATATTCATTGTTTTTCAACCTGACAGTAGCTGATGGTTTATATCAATCTTCCCTTAACACAGGAATTTAAGGGTTTTGCAATATATCTTAAACTGCAGGACACTTTTCCGATAGTTCTCAAGATTTTAATATAGTTGTCATTTGAAAAGCTTTACCTCCTCCCATTGGAGAAGGATTTAGAGAAGAAACTAGTGCATCTGATTAGATTGTTTTTATCTGAAGCAGTGAAGGATTCAAAAATTAGTATAACGCTATTGATGAAGCTTTTTCTTTTTTTAAGGCGTTATTGTTCTCTGGGTGTAAGAACACGGATGCTGGCTGTCATTCACTGAAAACAAAATGAAGCATTTGTCTGGCTAGGGATTAGCAACTGTACCAATGTTGGTAAACTAGCCACCAAATTATAGCATTTTCTCTTGCCTAACCCAGATTTCACAGGGGCTGCACACCCAAATAAATGCCTCTTGGCTACCCATTCATCTAACAGCTGGAAAGATGACACTTGACATTTGGAAACTTTCCTGTGAAGATTGCTGCAAGGCTTTCCCATTAGCTTCCTGGTGAGACTGTAAGGTCGAATAAGCTGCCTCAAAACCTGCAAAGGGTAACGGAAATACTCTAATTTAGGCCTGTGCAATTTAAATTTCTAATTCTCACATCACAGTTCTTCAGATACCGGAGAAACCACTGGTATATTTTCGGGCAAATGCCTTTGAAGATGTTGGAATTAAAATAATATTTTAAGCAATGATAATGATAACAAGTGTCTTTTTATTTAAAGTTGGCACCAAAAACCTTTTAAGTAACAGAGCACTTTGGATATAGATAAGATCTTGTAAGTTTGTTTCCTAAAATCTCCGACTGTTATGATTTTAGTGACTATTCATCTTTGTTCAGAGCAGAAATCTCTAATATGAGGCACAGGTTTTACCTCTTTTAGGTTTTATTTTCACATCATAAAAATTATTGGAAAATGCTTTAAATTTCTTACAAACCAAGAGTGTGGGTTGGTTTAGAAAATCACTGAGACCTGCATAAAATAAAATAGTAAATATTCGATTATTAGGAAAATATTGTGACTTTATAAACCTCTCAGGTATAAATGAATGTCTTTTTTTTCCTCTTTAAGATAATCCTTTTAAAGAGATCTCAAATCAGAAACTTTTAATTATCTGACTGTTCACTAAAGATATTAGAAAACCAAAATCCCTCATGTAATCTCAAACCTTAAAATTGGCAGAAGGTGAGAGATTTCATTTATTGATATAAATGTGCTTATTTCAATTAGCTTTCATAGCACTGATCCTTTTGCACTCTGCTCAATTTCAAATTCCCCATCTTCAAAGTGTCTTTGTTGATAACTCAGTATTTCTCAAGTGAAAGACTGACAAGAATGAACACGCCCCTGTAAATATTCAGTCATACGCCCAAATGTAGACTAAATTAATAATATGATTAAAAAGGAAAATGAAACATTTAAAAAACATATGCAGAAGGACATTAAAGAAACAGGAGACGTGAATGATGTAACACTCCATCATGAATTAATCACCATCTGGGTCTGCAATCACTTTTTAGAAGTCAATTTAGTGATGTTGAATTGTACCTTATTACCAACAATGACAGAGAGATTCCTATGGATATGCATTTTGTGGCCCCAAATCACAAGCCAAGAAAGGCATAACACTAGCTTTACCACTAGCCATTCCATCAACAAATCCACCAAAAAGAGTCTCAGCTGAAGTGAAGCAGACGGACTACTTTAGTAACAACTGGATTTGTCCTTTATCTTCAAACTCAGATCAAAACTACCAGTTTACACTTCCTCTGTGTAGGCTCTATGACACAAAACCGTCTTCACTAGATGCTGAAAACACAAATTTGTGTCACATAGCCTATTGAACCGCCATCAGATGGTAATGACTTTCTGTCACTCTTGACCTGGGGCAGATTTGAACTAGTGACCGAGAGGTTAAAGGCTCTGTATCTCATTACCAGTCCCCTGAGATACCTAGTTCCCTCCACAACTAGGGATTCTTTTGTGCCTCAATCAAGCCAGAAGAAAATACAAAAAAATACAAGTAGGTCACCAACGCAAGGATTCCATGATAGTTTTGAAGAACTTTATAAACATCTTATTCCAAAATATATTCATATATGACATGCATCTGAGTAGAGCCACACTAACTGTTAGAAAGCTTCATTATAATCCTCCTAAAAATATAAGCTTCACGATTGAGCTGAAAAACATTGTAAAGCTAAAACTGAAAAGATACCTATGTTCTGTGAGCTTACAGGGTTAAAAAAAGACACTTTTGTCCTAGTATGATGTCAGAATACTTAAGTGGTGTGTATTGTGTATAGGCTCTAATAATTCTGCCACAAAAATTACTTTCATTGGGGGCTGACAAATTAGAAAGAATAATGTAGATTCACAAATGGAATAATCAAACCAGTATCAGTCACCTTAACAGGTATGCTTCTTACAGGAATAGAACTTATTTTAACAAAGAATAAAGGTTAAGGAAGAAAAGAAACATCCTTTGGGAACATGCATATAAGCAAACATAATGGAAACACTGAAACTAAACCAGTCATGAACATACATTATTTTTTGTTGTTATTGTTGAAAGTTGACCTCAAATACTGGCTGTCAAAAAACAGTATTTTGTAACCCTCGTTAAGTCACTTATAAATATACTGCACCACATTGTTATTTTTAATTTTTTTTATGTTTAATGTCCCAATGCCTCCTTTTTTACCCTTTACATTTTCTCATAAGGTTTGATTTGCACAGAATGAATTCCATCTAGAAGAAAGCACGTCTCCTTTGCCTTTTCATTTTCTACACCAACATTTGAAGTTATATAGAAAGCGTTTCCTTTCTATGAATTTCTACCCCTATGTGCTTGAGTCACTATTTATCTTCCTACCTACTATTTATCTTTTCTTTTGTCTGTCAATACTTTTCTTTCTACCATTACAACTAGTTTCACAGCTGCAACATGTAAATATAGTTGACCCCTTCCTCTACTAGTAATAAGTACTGCGGTTTATGAAAGTTGCATCTAAGAGATAGTGATTTTTACATATATTTCTGAATCACTGGATAATGATGTGACCAAAGGATCAGTTTAACAATGTATCCAAAACAGTGGGCTTTGAGCATATAATTTTCATGTATTTAAACTGAATCTATTAGACAAAAAGTACCATGTTTATAGAATTGTCTTTTCAGAACTACCATGACAACTATAGTGAAACTGAGCTTCTGACCTGGGATTAGAATTGAAAAGAATTAGACTGTATTCTTTCTCTCAGCTTGTTCTCAGTAGGAGGACATGGCATGGTGAGACATTATACAGCCATTTTTTCCTCTCTATTTTTTGCAACCAAATTTATTCCTGCACTAGTACTGGAACAAAGTAAGTGCTCAATCTTCTGAATGATCTGTGTTTTTCTAAATAACATTGAAATTAAGCCTTCTGTTTGGTGATTTTGAAAAGAAAGATTCTAGGTCCCTCACAGGTTATTTTAACCAAGTTATACCTAACACTCCCTCTCCTTTTCCTCTGTAAGATATACAGATGATGTTCAAGGAGAGCTGAATCTTTATAACCAGGAGCAAATCCCTGTGGGCCTATGACCTTTCCATTGCCACCATTCAGTTGTGTGCTTATCCAGTGTCAGTTGAGTGTTCCTAACCCTGTTTGTGCTGGTTGTAAATACAAATGATTATTATGTAAATTAATGAGTTACATGAATGAGAAAAGAGGGTTGATTCTATAAAAGCTAAGTTGAATATTTTCAAATGAATGAAATTATATCCTTAGAAATGGACTGACACAGTGGCTGCAACAATGGGCTCAAATACAACAATTGTGAGGATAGAGCAGGACTGGGCAGTGTTTTGTTCTGTTGTACATGGGATCACTATGAGTCGGAAATAACTTGAAGGCCCCTAACAACAATGATAAAAGTGAGTTACTAAAACTAAATTATTGTCAAATTAGGTGTGGGTAAAACAACTACAATGATTGCAGGAAACCATAAGAAGTAAAAAAATTGATTTACATGTGTCTTGAAGTTCTTGCGGTATTTTTAAAAACAAAACCAGAAATTGTAGACAATATATTAGAGGTAAATGTAGGCAAGAAACATGATAAAACTAATCATTCAACTCAAAAAAGGCCTTGGCCCTGCATTAAAATAATAATAACGAAAAAAGAAAACAAAAAGAACATTTCCATACTTTAAATTAAAATGTAATTCTCGAAGTATGTATGTATCCTTTACATAGTTCCTCACTTCAACTGACTTTTTTTGATTAGCCAACTAATTATTGATTTTGGTTGCACAGGATAAAGAGAACATTTTTGTACTTCTGTGTTTTTAAATGAATGTTCCAAATTTAACCAATTTATATTTTTAATGAATGTTCTGGATTTATCCATATAATTAAAATGCCTTATTTTTGTCCTCAATTAACAATTAGATTTGGGTATTTAATCATACAGCTAATTTTCCCTCTATTTTCTTTTCCTGGAACATAGAAGATGTGGCAGGTTCATATTCTTAGAACTTTTCTGTCTACTTAATCATTCTGGTTAAGCATATTTTTAACCAGAACGAAGTTATACACAGAATTCTTCCTTTAATCACAATCTTCCAATTTCAGTTTCAAACTACAGAGGAACTCAGCAGTCAAAGTTCTAATACATTATTATATATTTTTTAAACACTAATATATAAATATTGAACGACACAGGAAGCATCAAAAGAAGATGGATGGAATACACAGAGTCACTGTACCAAAAAGAATTGGTTGACATGCAGCCATTTCAGGAGGTCACATATGATCAAGAACCAATGGTACTGAAGGAAAAAGTCCAAACTGCACTCAAGGCATTGGTGAAAAACAAGGCTCCAGGAATTGACAGAACACCAATGGAGATATTTCAACAAACGGGTTCAGCACTGGAGGGGCTAGCTCATCTATGCTAAGGAATTTGGAGAACAGTTGCCTGGTCAACTGACTGGAAGACATCCATATTTATGCCCATTCAAAGAAAGATGATCGAACAGAATGTGGAAATTATCGAACAATATCGTTAATGTTACACACAAGTAAAATTATGCTGAAAATCATTCAAAAGCAGTTGCAGCAGTACAAATTAACGTGAAATACTGGATTTCTTATTCAAGGAATAAAAGATGATTAAGCAATATTATTTTAATATTATGAAATAATGGCTCTTAAGGAGGCAGATGTTGAAAATTGGGTCTTAAGGAAGAAGATGTTGAAAAGTGACCTTCACTATCCCTTCAATATGCAAGCAATCCCTACTACATGCCTGTCCCATTACATACCCCAAATTAAAATTCTTAGCTGAGTATTTTAAGGTTTATCATGTTCTAACCAGATAAAATTACAGACCTTTTCTCCC
The DNA here is from genome assembly GCA_030035585.1 of Dugong dugon. Lineage (NCBI taxonomy): Eukaryota > Metazoa > Chordata > Mammalia > Sirenia > Dugongidae > Dugong > Dugong dugon. The sequence goes on from CM057462.1 coordinate 134,333,640, forward strand.
ACTTTTCCTATACATTCTCCATGTTCAGTGTCTCCACTAGGCCAAACTGTGAGTTTGGTGAAATAAAAAGAAGCTGTTGCACAGCAGCAAGGCTCAGGAAGCACCAGAAAGCAGCTTTGTGAAAATTCAAGGAAGGCATTCCTTGCTCTGAACAGAAGCAGCACAACAAAAGATACCACTGTTTGGTGAGTTGAGCTTGGTCTGGATTTCAGCCAGCTGGTGGTGCCCTTGCTTGAGTATCCCTTGTGCAGTGAACAACCTACAAAATCTTACCCAGCAGCCCTCTTTATATTCTAGCAAAATCAAATTACTCAGACTTTTCCAATTTTTCGTACCCTCCCTCTTTATTTGTACTTTGATTTTTGTGAAGCCTTTGCTAATTCCATATCCTGATACCCACATCCAGACACTATCAATCATTGTCTCCTCCACGTTACCTTTGTACCTTTACATTTTTAATTATAGCAATTATTATATTGCGTTGGATTAATGTTTACACAACTGACTCTCTTACTAGACTAAAAGATTCTTATTGGCAACTTTGACTGTTTTAATTTGCATTTATGAACCTATGATTAGTGTTATCTTTTAATGCCTTGTTTATTGAAAGTTTCAGTTACAATGAAGGAATGAATCCATGCGTGGATGCCTTCGTGGATAGATGGATGGTTGGATGTATAGATACAGATGAGTAAATGACTGAAAATGCTTTTATATTTACCTGAAATAGCCTATTTCTATCTTCTTTTGTTAAAATCCCATACTTTGGGCTTACATTTAAATCTCCTATTTTCTCATCTTTTTCAACAACCTAGAAAAAATGATTTCTAGTAAACCACAACAATGAAAACAACAAATGATAGAACAGGCTCTGTACTAAGAGTTTTCATAAATTCTCTTACATAACCTTCCCAGCAACACAGTGGGGTAGAAACTCTTAATTATCATTGCCTACTCGTTAATAAGTTGCATATTTGCCCTTGAGAAAACCATGTCATGGAGAGATGAAGTAACTTGCCCAAGGTCAAACAGTTTGAAAGTCTTCAAAATGGGTTTGAAATCAGGTCTATTTAATTCAGAGCTCAAATTCCTAACCTCTATGTTTTACCTCTCATTCACTCGTTTTGGTACCCTTGCAAATTCGAGTGGTGGGCAAAACAGCTGGTACTCAATAACTGGTAATTAATCAAATCAACAAATGAAATATAAGTGAAGCTCTCGTCATACAACTGTGGGAGTTACTGAAATCCCAACATGAATGTCTTTATTTAAATAATCTCATTTAGCTGAAGATGTATATTACAAAGAAATCCTAAATATGCCATTGCAATGATTGTATGTATGAATATTGAATGAATATAAATGAATATAAACAATGAATATAAATCATTGTTTGAAGTATACTATCTAGTGTTACATTTTCCCCACAAACTAATGCAAAATATAAGACAAGGTGTTATAGACTTCATTGATGAATATCTTTTATACATTATAGAAGTTTTGCTCAACAAATGCTACGTTTGTAACAAAGCACTATTTATTTACAATGTTAATGAACTTATCATGTAACAAGCTCTTTAGTTCTGTTAACATCTCTTTAAATTCTTTTAAAATAGAAAATCTCATTCAGCGGTTATTCTCTCTTTAAAAGAAGAATACACTCATTTATTTTGAGGCTACAATAAACAAGCAGTCATTGACTTATGCAGAGAGAAACCAGTAAGCAGGCCCCAATCAAGTAAACTTAAGGTGCTAAAAAAAACACCTGGGAGGAACACATCGCCAGCTCCCTGGAGGGGGAGGAGGAGGCAAAAACGGAAGGACAAGGAGGATCCAGCTGGATCAAAAGGATGGAGTAGAAGAAAAAGATTCATATTCAGCAGAAATCTTGGCATGTTAAGGAAATTCAAACAGGCATCACAGGCTAAGGAGTTTGGGCTTTATCTTGAGTGCAAAGAGAAGCCATTGAAGAGCATCAAAGGAGGAAATTGGGATTGAACTGGAATTCTAGAAAGATGACTCTGGCAGCGGTGCAGGAGTACTGAATTTGAGAGGAGAGGAAATGGAGGCAATTTCAAAAGATCACGGAGGCCAGAATTTGGAGGCTAGAACTAAGGTAATACAGTGTGGAGGGAGAAAAATCCCACTTTGCCCATGTTGTTGTGTTGTTACGTGCCACCGAGTTCTGGCTCATAGCAACCCTATGTACAAGATAAGGAAACACTGCCCATTCCTACACCATCCTCACAACAGCTGCTGTTTGAGCCCATTGTTGCAGCCACTGTGTCAATTCATCTCGTTGAGGGTCTTTCTTTTTTTTGCTGACCCTCTCCTTGACCTAGCATGATGTCCTTCTGGCTGTCTCCAGGGACTGGTCACTCCTGATAACATGTTCAAAGTACATGAGACAAAGTCTCACCATCCTTGAATCTAAGGAGCATTCTGTCTGCACTTCTTCCAGATTTTCTCCATATGTTCCTTTATAATTGTATCATTGCTTGGCACTTTGCATCCAGCACTCTGGCAGGAAGTTGGAAGTGCTGATTTTACTTGACAGAGATTTTACCTACCTTCTATCTCTACTCAGTTTTTAAAATGCTATTCAAGACTTTGACAAGTCTGAATCTTTCTGCCAAATTCTAAACTCTTATGGTCACAAATTTTTATATTTCAAATACTATCATTCCTAGCAAAAAATATTTTTAAAGCATGTGTGTATGTGTTTGTATGTTTCTTCCTTATACCTAAAAGTCTGTTTCTCTCCTCCCATGAGTAAAACCCAAGTAGAATGATCACAGACTTTTTCTTAGTACACGTTTATTAGACTGAGAGAAGAAAAAAAAAAAAAAATACCAGAAATGAAGTAAAAAAGAAAAAGCCATTAAGAATCGTTAGAATGATAACGGTGAAACACTGCAAAACCACAATAATCATAAAATATAGTTAAATATATTCTACGTATTATAGTTCAAAAGCTAAAAGTGAATTTAAATATTTAGAAAAAATAAAATAAAAACAAGCTATATCCTACTGAACCATATTCAATGTTAACTTTTCAGATCTCTTCAGCATCTAGCCCCTTCCACCATTTTTACTCCTGTAAACTGATTTCACATCTTGGGCTTTCTATGGCCTAGCACAGTAGCTTCTTCTCTTATCTCTTGATTCTTCCCTTTCTTCAAGAAGCTGAGAGGCTGGTCAGTGAGATGTATGGTCAGCAAAAAGTTATAACTCAACCCAAAAAATAATACACTGAAGTAAGTGTATGAAGGAGTTTCTACAGATGTAGAATTGACCGGATGCATACAAGAGAAATGGAGTAATAAATCAAAACTTAGATAAACAATTTGTGAATGCAGGTGTGCCCATCAGTGCTGCTTTATCATGAGAAAAATGTGTGTGTGCGCTCACATGCTTGAGCACACCCCAGGGTAAATCTTTCAACTGTGTTTCATTGAGAAGTATCACTTATTCTGAGATTGTGTCCTCCCTATTTTTTCTCATAAAAGGTCCTGTTGATACACATTAGTAAATGTTATAGTTTCATGTTTTGATGGTTTGTTTTAATGCTGTTCCTCAGTAAAATAAGAAGCTGTCAGTACTACATTGGGTCCCAAATATAATGTGAAAACTGTATTAATCTGAGTAGTATAGAGACCTGGGGCCACTAATTTATGGAGTTTATACCTGGGAAAAGGAAGTGTTAAATATTGGAGGAGGAAGAGGTTTGGGAGGCCATGTTTGGTTTAAAAGACATGAATTTGAAGTGTGATTAGGACCTCCATGTAAGGCAGTCCAGCGGACAGCTGGGTCATGGAAGAGAGAGTCCTATCGGAGATATAGATTAGGGAGTTACACAGAAGGAGGTGCGATTGGGAGACTTGACAGTGCAATGAAAACAAGAGTAAAATAAGAATACAGGCTAATAGACAGGTTTTGGGACAGAAAGAGCAAAAGGAGACTGTCCACGAAGGAGTTGTCTTGAACTGCTCCCTCTGCAGCTCTGATGTCTCCTCTGGGTTCCCAGGCTTCTGTATGTTAACACTGCACTCTTTTTTTTTTTTTCCTTCTTTGCGTAGCCTTGTCTCTTTCACGATTAATTTGGACAACATTTCTTTTAATTTTAGATTTGATATCTCCTCAAACGAAACACTGCTTCCTAAATCATACCTTTGTCTCTATGCAAAGTCCATAGGCTGATTACACCCCTTCTAGAACCCTAAATTGTTGGGATATCATACTCTGGCCCAAACCCATACCAAAAAACCCCTTGATATCGAGCTGATCTTGATTCATAGTGACCCTACAGGACAGAGTAGAACTGCCCCATAGGATTTCCAAGGAGTGGCTGGTGGATTCAAACTGCCAACCTTTTGTTTAGCAGCCAAGCTCTTCACCAGTGTGCCACCAGGGCTCCCACACTCTGGCTCAGACCCCAGATCTCAAGACCCACTACTGAAAAATGCCAGAGGTGAAGTGGGAGTGGGTAGACAAATTGAACGTCATCAAACATGATGCAATTAGTACCAAGTCCAGGCCCTACTTAGTGGAAAAGAGGTCCAGCATCAATTATAAAAACAGTAGAACAACTACAATAGACTAAATGATGTGGCAAAGAGGGAGAAAATACTCAAGGAAAAATGAAAGACAAAGCAAATTTTGTTAGTTTGTGTCAAACAAATGAAAGAAGCCAAAGAAGGAAGGCAGAAAGTCATGTTGCAAGAGCCTTTCCGGGATAGGAAAGAAAGGATACAAATTTTATTAACAAAAGCAAACTTTTCCTGAGGTATTCAATGTAAACATTACTGTACCTCCATTTAATTAAACTATAGAGCCAGAAGAAAACAGAGCAATTAGTCAATAACTAACAAAACAGAGATTTAGTAGTTAACGTTTTCTTTCCGTAAGATTACCCAGTCACTGTACCAGCGTATGACTAACTCTAAATTTTATAATTATTACATTTTGCACTGGTATTATAAAACTAAGTAATTTTAAAAAAGCACAGTTAAAATTCATAAAATATTTATTTTCTTTCCACTAAAGTGCACAGAATTTGAGAAAAGGATAAGACTTCATCTGGTCCAAACGGACAGCCCAATAGTTTTCTGGACTGTGTAAGATCATTATGAATACTGATTCTATCTCCTATCATATTGTGTACCATCCAGATATGATAAATGCGTCATTTATGTCTTTAAGCCATTGATAAATATTTTGAATACAGTAGGATCAAAGACTTCATGTCATTTCACTGGTAAAACTGCACGATGAATTTTCAATCAACTAAACGGTTTTACTATCCATTCCATAATTTTTATTTTATCCAAGTAAATATGTAAATGGGATATGCTTATATGGGTGTATAGAAAAAATAAATGAAAAAGTACTTATTCGTTGGAAAAAATTAACTGAAATTGACAGCAAATTCCTACCTGTATGTATTTGTGAATATACCAAGAAGCCTGCTTTCCATCATTCACCGATTCCACTGTAGTGTCAGCCATACCAACAATATCACCACCTGCAAATACCCATGGCTCACTGGTTTGCATAGTGTCTGGATCTACTTCTGGGAGATCCCATGTGTTAAACTTTATAGGACTCAAGGCTTCTTTTACTGAAAAAAAAAAAAAAAAAGGCAACAGGCAATGACTAATCTGTACATCTAATAATAATTCAAAAATTAAGAAAAATTATGATTAATTACTATTCTAGGGATTGAAACAACTGTTTTTAATGAACCATAAAAATGGAAAGTTAATGAAATATCTGAGTTAACAACACATTCAAAGTGTACTGACTTAGCCAACTCACTTGAAATATACCTTACATGTAGAATTAAATACCACAAATTCAATCAATGTTTCAGACCTGAAATTTCTGTGTAAGAAGTATGGGCCCATGAAGAAGGAAATTACAGTCCTTTAAATATGTATAAAATGCATTTTCTAAATTTTATTTATTTATACTTTCCCCAAACCTGTTAGTCCTCATATGATCCCAAACTTGCTTCTTGTGTGGCACAGGTCTGAGTTATAATATGGATTTGGTTCAACAGCCAATCTTTTCTTTTCATAACAAGATGTTTTATAAAACAATACAAGACAAAGTTTTCTACATTTTCATGATTTGCATTTAATGTTAAGGCAAATAATGGACTGAGGAATATAGTGAAGTTACATTTAGCTCATTTCCGCTTTGTTTGTTTTGTAAATATCAACAAATGCAAACATGACCATTAGTATCTTGTGGAAAATACTTTGTGAAATAATTTTTAAATTATTTGCTAAATACACGGAGTTCCAGTGAATCTGAAAGTGTCATGGAAGAAGAGGCTGAATTCCTTTAAAAAAAATACAGTTGATTCTTGTTATTCACAGTAATTTTGTTCTGTAAAGTCATCACAAACACTGAATTAGCAGATATTAAACGATTCCTTCTGGGAAAATACAGGGTTAGGTTCCTGTGAGCCTCTGGTCACAACATTTCCATCAACTGATCAACATATAATCTTATTATGTGTGTTTCTGTTTACAGATAGGTTATTTAATTTATATTGTTGATTCATTAACATTGAACTCATGGCCAACAGCAGTATAACTAATGCCCAAACTAAGCTTATCTAATTCATTTACTCTGTAAGGCACATCACAGCCTACTTGCTCTTAGGAACACTAGACAGCACTTCAACACTATATACCTACCGCTCACTTATCAACTATCTCGTTACCTGACATTTCACATTTACGACAATTGCTATTCGACTATTTTGCACATTAACAACGTATGTCTGGCGATAACCCTTTCATGACCGGTGGGACATACAGTACCACCAACATTTTCTGCCTTTAAGGTTTATTGGGAGGCTATTGGCCCACTGACAGTATGTGCTGCCAGCAAGCAGGGACCTGTATAACTGTCTGAGATGGAACAAATGAGCATGTGCTACGAATTACTGTTCTTACAGGGTATTGTATGAGATGGGGTATCCTGATTGTGTACAATTTCTGTCTCTTTTTGCTTTTGTACAGCGAGATAAGCCTTGTAAGTATATGTCTGGGTTCCTGTGTGTTAATGGAAGTTGCATTTCTCACAATGATTTCATGTTCACAGAAATACCGCATTTTCAGGCACAAGCATGAATTACAGTGTACCTGACATCCACATAATAGTATCAAAATCTTTATTACCAACTAAAAATTCAGACATTTTCACATAATGCCAATTTCCACATAACAACCTGGTCTTGGAACCTAACCATGTCGACAAGTGAGGAGTGGATGTACTTTGCAGCCAGTTTCAGCAAGATCACTAACAAGAAGCACAAAAATGCAAAAAATGTGGCATTAAATAGATTGTGAAAAGGACACCTGTTTATGGTTTGAAAGTTGAATCAAGAAGGCAGAGCTCAGCCTTGTTTGAACTCAGCTGGGAATGTGTGTGTTAGGCAATTCGAATGTGTTGCCACTGTGCATATATCTGCAGATGACCACAAAAGCAGTGTGAGTATTTATTTTGAGGTTATGAATACATTTTAATAAATAGGCAAATTCACAAATATAGAATCTGAAAATATTGAGGACCAGCTGTACATACAGGAAATTTTGACTGGAAACATGATCCTCCGATTTTGAAGCAATAAAAAGATGTAGATTAGAGGAAGGGTTGATAAAGGCAAGAAATGTAGAAATGTATACGGCACTCTATATGATGGATCAAGTGCACCAGTGTTTAGGACAAAGATCACAGCAGCCCAATATTTTCTCAAGGTATTTATGTCATGGTTTATAAATACGGCACTTCAGGACAAACTAATGGAACTATTCATATTCCAATTCAAAAGAAAAATGACAACTTAAACTAAAGGAAAAGAGCTTGGGAGATCCTGAAACAGAAAAGTTAGTTTTTAATAGATTAAAGAATCAAGTAAAACATAAAATAATCCAAACGTACAAACTGTCATTCTGTCATCTAAAAGCATTTTCTTCTGAACAAGAATTAAAAAAAAGGACACAAAAATAAACTTCAGTATATACGTTTAGCTTTTTATATAAGAATTGTTGAAAACGTCTAAGAGACTACTGTTGATTGTGCTTTCCTCACAAGACTGTAGGTTCCTCCAGAATAGGAACACGTCCATGTTGCTCCCACTGTACCACACAGCCTATCACAGTGCCTGGGGCACAGGAAACACTTGATTTGATTGATAGATAAATGAATGAGTAGATGCATCAACACTATCGTACTCAGGTTTTATTTATAAATTTGCTACTGTTTGTGTTTATTATGTTATTTCACCTTTCATAGAGACTGAAATTAAATATTCATGCAATTATTTTCAATGCAGAATGGCATTTCGAGAAGGTTTTTCTCATGTCTTTAAAGGTCACACGAAAAGAGGCTTTTATCATTTGTTCCCCATTGCATAACAGATCATCGCCACCAGCTGTTGACAGCAGCTTGAGTTGCAAGAAAGTCAATAGTGAACATGACGCTCAATTCAATCTATTTTAATAATGGCAACTGTAACATACCATCATTGAATGGTTTCTGTAATGAGTGTTATGTATATAGACAAGGGGTAAAAAATAATTATATTCTATAAGAAATGGCCTTATTTGCTCAAAATTTGATCTAATTTTGCCCCATATAGAGCCCTGAAATAAACTTAATTTTTAAATGGGAAAGAATTCGAAATTATTTCACTACAAGATCAAAGGCCTTTTATATGTTTATCTCGTTTTTTACAGGAAAATCCCTAAGAGTTAAGCACAGATGTTCACTTTATGCTTGAGCAAGGTATTTTTGATTCTCCACAGCATCTAGTACAGTCAAAGACACATATACTAGGATGTTATTGAAGCTTCAAAAGCCCTCACTTTCATGGGCCTCTTTTAAGACTTTGTGCGTAATTTTGAAATTGTTATATGCATACATACATATATATACATTTTTTTTTCCTTAAAGAGGAGCACTCAAATTATATAAGCTTCAGGCCTCACAAAGCCAGAATCTGCCCTTAAGTACAAAAGGAGGTTCTGGATAAATGCTTGCTGAATTAAATTGACGTTCTTGAGAAATATGCTTTATAATTTCTTATTAGATGCAAAAACACATAGAGTATGATTCAGTTTAATATTAGAGTGCCATCAGTTAACTCAATCAGTAAATAGGAGAAAGTACTATAAATTCAACAAGTAACTTCTGCATTAAAATATAACTAGCATCAACAACATGGATAGCCCTAGGAACAATTTATTTGTGAATTCAAAAGCACTACTCACAGGACTAAAGGATTTCTGTTGTATTCACACTATGTTATTATATGTAACTAAACATTCATACATAATTACGTATACTTTAAAAAATTTCCTCAATGTTTAATTTGTTATTCTAGACCTGAATATCAAATATCTAAATTATTTTTGTCATTTGTAATATTCAACTAAACTTTCTAATAATCAAACAACTCTTTGATACTATATTCTATGATATAAAGGGATCTTTCATATTAAAAATTATCTCAGCCTCCTTTTGAAAATTATCTACTCAATTTTTCCACTTCTTTTTTTTGGAGAACTTCAAGTTTAACATATTTATAGTTTCTTTCCAGAAATAAATAGAAAAATACAATGAGGAGCCAAGGAGGTAATGGTAAGATTATAATCAAGCAGCTGATTAGGATAAATCATTGAAAAAGTAGAACATGGACAACTTATATAACAATGGCATCAAGCATCCAATGAAATAATGACTGACTGTTCATCACAACTCTAAGCATCAAATGGTTAGGATCTGTTCCCTGTAGGCACAATAGACTTTAAGTGTATGTATACATATATATGTGTGTGTGTGTGTGTGTGTGTGTGTATACACACACATATATATACACACATATATATATGTAAATATATATATGTGTATGTGTGTGTGTATTAACAACCTGTAATATGCAGATGACACAATCTTGCTTGCTGAAAATGAAGAGGACTTGAAGTATTTACTGATGCATATCAAAGACCACAACCTGCAGTATGATACATTTTAACTTAAAGAAAACAAAAATCCTCACAACTGGACCAGAAAGCAATATTACGATAAACAGAGAAAATACTGAAGTTGTCAAGGATTTCATTTTACTTGGATTCACAATCAACACCTATGGAAGCAGCACTCAAGAAATCAAACGATGTATTGCACTGGGCAAATCTGCTGCAAAAGACCTCTTTAAAGTGTTAAAAAGCAAATATGCCACTTTAATGACTAAGGTGTGCCTGACCTACACCATGGTGTTTTCAATTGCCTCATATACATGCGAAAGCTGGACAATGAATACGGAAAATCAAAGAAGAATTGATGCATTTGAATTATGGCATTGGTGAAGAATATTGAATATACCAATGGACTGCAAGAAGAACGAACAAACTTGTCTTGGAAGAAATACAGCCAGAGTGCTCCTTAGAAGCAAGGATGGCAAGACTTCATGTTACATACTTTACCCATATTATCTGGAGGGACCAGTCCCTGGAGAAGGACACCATTCTTGGTAAAGTAGAGGGTTAGTGAAAAAGAGGAAGACCATCAGCAAGATGGACTGACACTGTAGCTGCAACAATGGGCTCAAGCATAACATCGATTGTGAGGGTGGTACCGGACTGGGCAACGTTTCATTCTGCTGTACACAGGGTCACTATGACTCAAAGGCACCTAACAACAGTAACAATATATATATGTATAAACTTCATCAAAACTTTTTTCAATGTTAGTTTTGATCCAAATAATATGTCCCATAATTTTACTCTCCTAAAATAGAGTTAATTCATAATTTAACCATATATTTTAAGCTCCAAGTTATTTAACTTAGAACTAAAACCAAGATTTTGGTTAAAAAAAAAAATTCATGTGGATTTTATTCATAACTTATCATGAAGGAGTTCATTTTTTAGCTGCTTCTCATGAGGAAGTCTTTCATCCTGCTCATATGGTTCTGTCCTTGTATAAACTCCTCACAGCTCTCTTACATCTCTGCTGATATATTTAACTTAGAACACCATGAAATAAATCTCAGAAGCATATCTTCTGTTCTGCCTTTATCCAGCTTGGAAAGAGTGAAGCACAAGTGGATGAAAAATGTATATTTACATTTGCAAACCAAATAACTGCTTGCCATTTCCTATGAAGTGTTAAACGAATATTAATATAAGAATTGTATTTTTTTTAATTTCTTGTTTATAAAATAAAGGGGGGAAGGGACTTCCTGTTACTTCAGTTTTCCCACTGATTTTCCTGAGAGTGCATCTTGATGGAGACTGCAGCATATTGTCGGTGGCTCCACAGTTGAACAGAAAAAGAACTTGAAAGAGAACCCCCCAAATGTGCTTATTTACAGTCTATATTATTCTGCAAGTGGGAGAGAAATGTGTTAAATGATACGATGCCTGGAATTTTATGCAGTCTTTAAAAAGAACTAAAACATCCTTAATTCATACCAAACATTCAAGATTTATGTTAATTTTCTGCTTTAATTACTACTATGTTGAAATGAGCTTATTTAAAAAACAAAGACACTCTGAGGTAGCTTTATAACACGAAATGGCTTTGAAATAGGAACTTCTAGTCAATTTAATGTTATGCATGATTTTTTTTTTATATATATATAGACTTAATTGTATTGTGACACACAAGTTCTTCAATAAGCCACAGCTTAAAATTGCAGAAACCATCCCTCAGGGACACATCACTAGCAGATGCAGATTGCCAAGGTCAATTAAACTGATGTAGCTGTGCTGTCATATACGTAGAAGAGAAACCCACATGCGTATGACAAGTATATTTCTCGGTATTTGTAAAAAGATGTCAAGAATGTTATATTTTAGTACATAAATATAAATTAATTCTCCATAAACAATAAAAGAATACTACCGAAATATAATGAATGAGGAATATTCACATTCTGTGGAGAGTTTGAAGTGTTATAAAACAATGTGGGGAGGGGAGAAATTTTCAACATTTGTAATAAAATATCCTGAAAACATAGATGAATTCATCTATGTGCTTGTTGTTTAATTTTACATAACCTATTACCCAGCGGAACCAAAGAACAATGAAACAAAAGCTGAGGCAGTAATCTGGGTAATTCAGAGCTGAAAGCAAAATCTCAGAAAGATCAAATAAATTCTAATTACAGGGCTGGGATATCACAGTAATGTTTAAATAGAATAATCTGGAGTAAGGAAGAAACAGAACTAGAGAATGCCTTCAACTAAGATTTTCAAGTCTGGATGGTATGAGCTTTTGATTCACATCTCCCTTCTGCTTCTAGGTATTTTAATCAATATATTATCTTGCAGTGAAGACCTCAGTGAAGATCCACCATTTCCCTTCTGTAAAACACTCAGAAAGTACCTTTGGTTGTAGGTCTTCCCGCTTCTCTAAGACTTCAATTATCATCTCCAACTCGTTTTCTCCTCTCATTTCCTGTCTTCTCGTCTCTTATTTTGAAAAACTTTGGTTTTGACATTAGAGCATGGATAAATGGACAAATGAATGAGTAGACAGATCAATGCTATCATACTTGGGTTTTACTTAAAAACTGGCTACCGTTTGTATTTATTATGTTCTTTCACCTTTCATAGAGAATGAAGTTTTCAAGCAATTATTTTCAGTGTAGAATGGCATGTCAGGAAGGTTTTGACACAGTTGTCTCTTTTTCACTGCTATTCTACATATTCCCTTAGCTAAGGTCTTAGGGTAATTTACACTGACTGCCTACTTTTTTCACCGACCAATTATTCCATACAGTCTGTCCCTCTAATGACAATAGGATCTCTATGGTCACCAAATTCTGGGACCTCAGTCCTCCTTCCTTTTGCCTTTCTGTAGCATTCAATAGTTGAATCACCATTCATTTTGAAAATATCTCCTCCTTTCATTTGCAAAAGACTACTCTATCCAGGATGTCCTTATCTTTGAACTGTTCTTTTAGGGCTCCAGTTCCTCCTCACTTCCTTGTCTTCCTCTTTCCAGATCTGAAAAATCAGTCCACTACACTCTGTCGAAATTACAATCATCCTGTCCCTACAACTTCCCCTCTATGAAAATTACCTCAAACTCTACCTTGGGCTCTGAATTTTCTTCTGGCATTTCAGGCTGCCTACCAGAGATTCCAGCCTGGATGATCTACTCCCCCTTCCAAATCACTGCATCCAAAACCTACTTCATAAGCTTCCTCTGGACCTTCCAACTAGATCCTCACCATTTACTTTTTATTAGTAAGCTTGCTTTTCTTCCTTCCTATTACAGTTAAAGAATTATCCCCCCGCCCCGCCCCCCCCCCCCTTATCAATGGCCATTCCCTGCACATAGGCCCTAGTGGTGATTTACTTCCTAGGTCATATCCTCTATCTTCTCTATTCTCAATCACTCCCTCTACACTAGATGTTTCCAGTAAGTGCTCAAACATGTACAATATCTCCTATTTTTAAACTATTCCAGACCATCATTTGCCTCCCAAAGCTTCATTAAAGATGAATTTTTACTAAGATGATTAATTATCTCCAGGTTGCTAATTCAGTGACTCTTCTTCAGGGCCACCTTGCTTCAGGGCCAGGACTAGGGTGAGGTGAGTGCTGCACTGAAGTACCAAAATTCAAGGAGGCCCTTACTCTCAGGGTAGTATGAGTGCAGGGAGGGGCCTTGCTCGCCTCACCTTCATTATAGCATGCCCTCATTTATTTCTCAGCAACATTCAACAAATGACCACTTCTTTCTCATAGAAATCTCTTTTCTTGGCTCCCATAACATAACATTTTTCTACTTTTCTGCCTGCCTGCAAGATCACTCTTTAATTTTCACTGCTACCTTTGCCTACTCCCACTTCTCAACTGACCCATACAGAGAGCCTAAAAATCTTGGCATAATCTTTGAATGTTCTCTCTAGATTGTCTCAACATGCAGTCAGTCACCATATTCTGCCGCCTCATCCAATGGAAACTAGCTCCAATTTAGTTCTTGTATTCCATTAATATCATCCTCATTCAATGAAGAATGTAAAGAAATACAACCAGTATTCATTGATCCCTTGTATGTGACAGGTATAATACTGGATATTTCCACACAATATGCCATTTAGACAACAAAACCAGTCTTTAAGGTAGGTATTATCATCCTAAATATAGCTAAAAGGTGGCAGAGTCGATATTTGAATCCAGTCATTTCTGACTCGAAAGCCCTTCTTGCCTCTGACCCTTGGTGTAGGGACAAGAGAAAGCCAGGGCAAATGAGCCAAGAGCAGGCTCTCAAAGCTTCACCACTGGGAACTATGGGGGTAACTGAGATGAAGCAGGTGGGAGTTGAAAGGACAGCAAAGAATTCTAGTCTTGCCTATTAAGACCGACTTTACTAATTTAGCCTTTAAATCATCTCCTCCAAACCTTTTACTTTTCCTTTCTATGAAAGCTGATCAAAAACAAACAACCCAAACCTGTTGCTGTCAAGTCTGATTCATAGCGACCCTATAAGGCAGAGCAGAACTGCCCCATAGGGTTTCCAAGGAGCACCTGGGGCATTCGAACCGCCGACCTTTTGGTGAGCAGCTGAACTCTTAACTCGTATGCCACGAGGGTTTCCAACTCACTCCTTATTACCCTGACATACCTTGTATAGACAACTAATTAAGCAACTCTGTGACTTTAATTCAATTATTTGTTTTGCCTCTAACACTACTTAATCTCAGTTCCTTCCCTAGTATTTAGCACAATAATTGGCACGTAGTAGGATCTCAATCAATGTTTTCTGGTCGAAAAACGTTAACAGTCATCTCCTCCATTTATTCTGCACTCATATTATGCTGTCTTAAGTGATTATTTTTCTTACAGGTCTCACTTCCACAATTAGACAGGCAGCTCCTTGTGAACAGACCACTCAAATTTACCTTTGAAAAATAAATAAATAAATACAGCTCCTATAGTGGCAAACAACACTGACTAGGGCACAGAATAGGCACATGGTTCGTTTCTTTTAATTGATTTAAGTAACTGGTTTCTCTAGTGCTATGGTTAGATAATTTGTAGTTGGGATATGATTGTAGAATTCAGGCAATGTGAAAAGATAAATCTGATTTTTGCCCCCTCCATGCTCAGAATAAACTTAGGCTTCCCCAGGTTCAATAGGAGAGGTATGAATATTAGTGTATACTTCTTTTGTTTTACTTGCATTCTACTGGGAGTTTATTTCTCATTTCCTAAACTGACCAAATAATAAATTCAGAATTAAAATGATCCAAGTACTTCATCTTAATTTGCTTATTTCTCTGCAATAATTCCATCTATTTAAGACTCTAAACTCCTTGAAGATTTGATTTCATTTTATCTGGAAGAGATATCCTCAAAAGGGTCATTGTCCTTGAGGTAAAAATATGGGGATTGATTTTGAATTCTCTGTTGGGTTCCCAAATGCTGCACTTTGATTTACTTATTTATATTCAATGACACCATCTACTTAAGACTATGAATTCCTTGAAGGCATAGATCATCCTTTAATCTGATTTGGACCATAATCATCATAATTCTATGCACATTTGGGTGTATAATACTTCTTGATCATTATGAAAAAAGTAAAAATGCTATCAAAATATTTTATGAGTACTGTGAAGTGAAAGAAACTTTTAAAATGCCAAATGATGCCATGAAATGATATAAACAATTATAGAAAGGGGTTAAGAAATGTTTAATATTAGATCACCATTTGCTGCATTTAAGGCATGAATAAAAACAAATAGGAAGCCAATGGTAAAATATACTACTTGTGAAAACAATATTATTAAAATATAAGTGAATGCTGAAAAATATTTTAATTAACAAAATAAATCAAATGGAAAAGATTCCCTAAACAGAGCTTTGAAAGTAAGTCTATGTGTGTTTGACTGCCATGACTAATTATGTATCCATGTAATGTGTGTTCAATTTGGGCTTATTTAAATAGCAGAAATGCTCATTAGCTGCAGTATATCTGTGAAGCTTCAGTAAACAGTTTAATGGTTTTTATGTTTAACCAATTTCATAAGTTCCTGTAATTTTAGCTTTAGCAGCTCATTAATGTTATTTTTTGATATCCATCTCATGATTTTTTTTCCCTTGTCAATCGACAGTAGGCACTTCAATACAAACTTAAAATACACAGTAGAATTTTGTTTAAACAGTTTTAGTACATAAGTAAATGCACAATCCAAAAAATGCAGCTTCTTTACATAGAGCACTAGTTGTATTATCTTGTAGTCAAGAAATATCTTTGGTATTGGCAAAGACTAAATTCAACAGGGTTCATAATGATAATGATGGTAAACTTTCACTGAGTGCTTCCCATGTGGCTAGTTTCGTGTGAGGCACTGTGTAGATTTTGTCTCATTAGAGCCTCATTACAGAATAGGTATTATCTCAGTTTTATAGATGAGGAAACTGAGGCTCAGATAAGTTGCTCAGAACACACCCCTAGGATTTGAACCTAACGACAAATCACCTCCCAATGCATTCACAGGGAAAGCCTAGAGGTCTTCACGGGTATTTCAGTTGCACACTTAAGAGCTCAGGAGAGGGTCTGCCCTTTGGGATTAAATACAGTTATAAGAATGGGTAAAGTCCATGAAAAAAGAATGCAAATATAGGTGACAATAAAGTTAATCACTTAATCTTTAAAGTGGCAGCAAGGGCAACCTGAACTAAAGCTAAAGGAGAAATCATCAGTTACAGAAGAATCAAGCTATTTCTGAGCTATACATGCCAAGTTAAAACATAATTCCAAGAAGGGTCAAATACAGGAGATCCGGAGGCCACTGAGAAGTAAAAAATTGACACTTGTGGTTAAATGATCAGGACAAAAGGCAGGATAAAAAAGGATAAGAAGAAAGTACTTGGCAAAGACGGTGAAGCAGGGCATACAGTCTATTCTTTATAGATGTTTGACAATGATTGCATGGGAAAAATTTAAGGCAAAAACTTTCATTCATTCATTCAATTAAGAAATATTTATTGTCTGTTGTTGTTGGTTGATGTAAGTCGATTCAAACTCATGGCAACCCCATGTGTTATAGACTAGAACTGCTACATAGGATTTTCTTGGCTATAATCTTAACGGAAGCAAACTGCCAGGTCTTTTCTTCCACAGGACCTCTGGGTAGGTTAGAATCTTTAAGTTAGCAGTACAGCGTCAACCATTCACCCCACCTAGGGACCTTATTTATTGTCCACCATATACTAAATCCTGCTGTAGGCACTGCAGTAAATCACAGCTATCTATCCATGTGGGGCATTCGTTTCACTTGGCAGGAGATTGAAAATACACGGAAACAAGTAAATGAATTAGATGATAATGAAAATGGCTGTGAAGAGGGTAACGTGAAAGGAGAGTTATAAGGTGAGGCGGCATAAGAAGTGGGAGGGGTGCTTTAGATCATACGAGTGCCTGTTGGTGTCAGAGAGGGCCTCTTTGATGAGATGACATCACAGCTGAGACAAAAAGGAGAAGAATGAGGCAGCCTATGAAGACTTAGAGGCAGAACAACCCAGGCAGAGGAAATACTTGCAGAGGTCTTAAGGAGATGAGGTTGATGCACTTGAGGAACAGAAGGGAGGTCTTGTGGGTGAAGGAAAGCAAGAAAGATGGGAAGAGAAGAGGCCTGAAGTGACAGGGGAGTCAGACCATGGCGGGCACTGTAAACAGAAGGAAGGATTTTATTTTAAATAACATAGGAAACCACCGGAGGGTTTGGAACAAGGAGTGACTGATTTGATTTATGTTCACAAAGCTGATCCTGGTAAGATTATATGGAAGCAAGAGTAAAGCAGGGTGACCAAATAGGGGGCTATTCTCTAAGCAAGAGAAGGTATCTTCCATCTGACCAACCTCAACAGCGGGAGTCTGCCTGGCCTTCACAGGACGCTTGTCATAAACACCACTTTCAGATGCTCTTGGCCTTACTGTGAATTTTCTGTAGGGACATTTAGAAAAAAGCAGTCATTTCATTTATTTTGTTTTATCCAAACTTGTGTCCATCTCTCATTCATTCATTCACTCAGTGAACAGTGAGCTAGGAACTGTGGTGGCTACTTTGGATTAAAATATGAATAACCTACCCTGCAGTCATATTGTCAATAAAATGTAGAAAATATACGATACGAAGAGTGAAATAGGACAAGAGTAGGAACAAAACAGGAAAATCATATTTAACTACCTGCTTTCTATGTGTGTGGGAGGAACATAATTAATCAACACACACCTTTAGATTTCCAGTACCCACCAACTCTGGATAAAATTCAGATACCTAAGCCTATCACTAAAAACATTTCATGAATTAACATGTCTTTCCACTTTTAATCTACAGTTTCTTGTATATACTATGATCTAGTCAAATGAAGTACACCATGCATTTACCAAGTATGTTCAATCTGAATGGAATGTGTTTTCTCTTATCTCTAATCAAACCCTACCCAGTCCTAAACCTTTATAACAAATGCCACTGCTTCAATAAAACCTTCTCTCATTCTTCCAGCTCAAAGCCATCTCTTAATCCTGTGTGTTAACAATAGCAGTTTATCTGTTTCTCCTTTAATCATTTGCTACTTACTGGAATTTTTAGTTATGTGCATTTTTCCTCCTCTATTAGACCACAAACGCCTGTAGGCAGGAATGATGCGTTCATTTGTGTATACTCTGGAGAACCTAACACAGAATTACGTATCCTCAATACATACAGAATGAAAGCGTGGGAAGTGAGATAGTACAAGTATGAAGAGGGGCATATTAGAAGGCTTTCAAAGTTAAACTGAGGCATTTGATTTTAATCCCACCATCAGGAGAAAATCGTTTTAGATTTTAAAAGAGGAGTAATGCAATGATGCTGGTGATTTAGAAATTCTTTTGGTAGCAGTATCTAAGTATAGGAGAAAACTCTGGGCCATGTTAAACCAGGTGAACTGTCAATACACTTTGCAGAGGGTTTGGAAAATCTCTGGACATTTACCGAACACATATTACGTATTACGCTTGACATGCTTTCATATATTTGTATGAAAAAATGGTAATATAAATAAAAGTCCCTTGAAAACACTTAAAAAATAAAACTTCGTTCTTACAAATTTATTATGATTATGGCTGTCAAGGAAAGAAAGGTTGGCACTGGATAATATTAATTCATACACAATTTGGGCATGGCCCCTGAATGAATGGATGTTAAAGCTGGTACCAGTTTCCCATTACAGCAATGCCAACTTATTTGGAAAACCTAATAAAGTACATGCACATATTATATTCGATTTGGGTAGCTTCCATATTTAGGGTAGAGACATTAAGCACAATTCAATATAATTCTCCAATTTATACAATATCCACTTACATTTATGTAGGTCAATGTCTAATTTAACCAGAAAATTATCTTAAATTGGTATGCTATTCTTTTCTAGGATGCCTTGAGCCAAGAACACAAATGTAAGGTAATTAACAATAGTTATCTCAACCTACGATACCAAATACATTTTACTAAGGGCATTAATGCATAATCTCTAGCATTATTTTATAATTTCACATTTTAATTTTACATCTCAAAGCAGCCTAATGTAGTTTAACATTTCACAAGAATATGAGGTTTTAGAACAAATTTTTATTACACTATAACCTAACTAGTATTTAAGACAAACATAATAGGCCATGGTCAATAAAGCCCAGGGCATATACTACACTCACTATATATTGAATAATACTGCCCACATTTAATCATTTTTGTTCTCTGAAACAATTATGCTATTTTTCCATTTTTCTACCTTTTTCCCTCAACAAAACTTGTTACATGCCACTGTTCTACTTTTCGTATGTAATCTTTGATTTGATGGAAAACTACTGATTTACCCACTGTCTCCCTGTAAGAATGCATATGATATCAACCACTAGTGAAACCTGGAAAATAAAGATAAGGAAAGGCTCTGAACAGAGCTATTCACAGGGGAAACAAACCTATTTCTATGCAGTTATTAGAGGGAAGTAAAATAATTACAGAAATATGTTGTGCCTCAAATAGATGTCTCAGGCAGTTGTAAGTGATGTGATGTTGATTCCAAATCACTTCCAAGACTGTTATCAGTTTGACCTCTCTTCCCCATCACCTTCCACTCTTAAAATAACTCCAAAGAAAAACTGTGCAAGGATTTCATTATTTTGGATGGCTGTTCTGCAGAAATGCCAGTACTTGCCTTAGACTCCACTACTTTATCCTTTTTCTGCACAGTATATTTTATGATAGAAAAACAATATATTATTCAGCCAGAAAAAAATCTTTCTGATAACCGAGGCATTTATTTTAAAGAAAATGTATACATTATTACTACTGGGGTCCTGAGAATGCTTCATACCCAAAATACAGGTAAAAGCAAGGTAATGCCCAGGGAAGACTACAAATGGTTCATTCTTATCACTGAGTCATCCATTACATAAAATATCAATGCTGTATCATTCAAGCACCATAAAACAAAATGGCACAGTAAGGAACCACGTGTATTAGTAAAAAGGGGTAAAGTACAGCACTATGGAATAAAACTGTCCTCGTTGTCATATCCTCTATGAGATATTTGCCATCTGAAAAAAAGCAGCAATAAAAGATGACTTTTCCCTTTTCATATTATGGTAGATTGGATGCTTACAGATTTCTAGGAGAAATGGTGCATATAATCTTTTCTCATACTTTTAAGAAGTTGTTATCTGAACTATGGGTCATAATATAATAGCTTTCATTCAATAATTGAATCAATGAGTAGCCACTATTTTAGGCACTGGGATATGGCAGTGGAAAGACAGAGAAATAATATGTAATGATTGTCAATCTTTGTTTTCAGTGATTCTCTATTTTCTGAATTCTAGCCTCCTGTTTCTAGTTGTTGAATAGATTAGCAAATTCAAGTGAAAGGATTACCATTTCACTGAGATCTGTTCTACCTACTGTATTTGTGAGTTCTACCAGCATTATGAATACCTGAGCTACTTCCAAGCTACATGCTCTACATTCAACCTCTTACTAAACTACTAAATGGATGACCAAATCCTGAGACTATTCTACTTAAGGAATGTATCTT
Source organism: Dugong dugon (assembly GCA_030035585.1). Classification (NCBI taxonomy): domain Eukaryota; kingdom Metazoa; phylum Chordata; class Mammalia; order Sirenia; family Dugongidae; genus Dugong; species Dugong dugon. The sequence continues at coordinate 134,354,756 of CM057462.1, forward strand.
GATTCTGAATTGTCTTCTGTATTCCTACTTCCTCTGCCTTAATCTAGGCCTTGATCAGTAGTCACTGAAACTGCTGAAAACAACTCTTTAACTGGATTCATTGATACTTTCCAGTTGCCATTGAGTCAACCCAGCTTATGGAGATCTCATGCGGGTCAGAGTAGAACTGTGTTCCATAAGGTTTTCAGTGGGTGATTTTTTGGAAGAAAACCACCAGGATGGACTAGAATTGCCAACCTTTCGCTTAGCAGCCAAGCACGTTAACCATTTGCACCACCCAGACATTAGTCTGTCTTAATTTCAGACAATCTTTTTCAACATTACTGTTACTGTAGAGGGGAATGCTTCTTCTACACTGCTGATGCTTCCATATGAGGAACAATCACTAGTATAATATTCATGGTGTCTCTCTATACTGCTTACCTCTTTCCAAAAATATGAAATTAGTTATTCAGATTAGTCTACAGAAGAATATAGCTATTCCAAGCCTACATTTGTCATTACTACAGCTTGAGAGTTTCTCACTTGAGCAGCAGTTCTCTCCTTCCCTCGTACTAAAAATCACAGGAGTCCTTCCTTGTTGGATCATATCCTGTGATTGGGTAGTTTTGCCTAGTTTAGTCATTCGATATTAGAAAACACACTTGCCCACTGTCATGGTTTGAATTGTGTCCCCCAAAACATATGTGTCAATTTGGCTGGGCTATGATTCCCAGAAATGTGTAGTTGGCCTCCATTTTGTGATTGTAATTTTATGTTAAAGAGGATTAGGGTGGGATTGTAACACCACCTTTACCCAGGTCACATTCCTGATCCAATGTAAAGTGAGTTTCCCTGGGGTGTGGCCTGCACTACCTTTTATCTCTAAAGAGATAAAAGGAAAGGGAAGCAAGCAGAGAGTGGGGGACCTCATACCATCAAGAAAGCAGTGCGAGGAGCAGAGTGCATCCTTTGGACCGGGGTCCCTGTGCAGAGAAGCTCCTAGTCTGGGGGAACACTGATGAGAAGGCCGAGAGAGAGAGAGAGAGAGAGAGAGAGAGAGAGAGCCTTCCCCTGGTGCTGACGCCCTGAATTTGGACTTGTAGCCTACTTTCACTGTGAGGAAATAAACTTCTCTTCATTAAAACCATCCACTTGTGGTATTTCTGTTATAGCAGCACTAGATGACTAAGATACCCACTGATAAGAAACACCCCAAAAAGTAATTCCTTGATTTCTAACTCCCAGGTATGTGAAGATTCAACATGTATCAGCATTACCTCATTAACCATATTGTGTCCACATTTAAAATCCCCCGTTTGTCACTTGCATGTTTATAGGATAAATCTGAAATCCCTAGCTTGGCGTATATATCCCTACTCCACATAAACCTGTAGCCACGTCCCTTGCCATCTTCTCTCTCCCCACTTCCCACCTTCATATTACCACATACCATTTACTCCAGCTAAACAGAATTTCTCACCATTGTCTGGCCATTGCCTCAGCCCACACTTTGTGTATGACATTCCCTCTAGCAGAGAAACTCCTATTTAAGCTCTAAAACCCAGTTTAAATGTGATCTGGAATTAGTACATTATGTTATAATGTCTGTATTTTCGTATGTGTTGCTCCCATCAGCCTTTGATCCCCTGAAGGACAAAGACTCTATTTACTCATGTTTGTATCCTTAGTGCTTGGACAGTACCTAAAATATCAATAAATGTTCACTGAATGGGGAGAAGGAATAGTAGAAATCACAAAATAAAAAGTTCTATCTTACATATAAAAACGGAAAACACTGACTTTCATATACATAGATGAGAATATGCATGAAATAAGTAGGTTGATGACAACTTTCCAAAGAAATAATCGTTTATTTTTCAAGTAATTATAAAATGATTATTTAATCTAGTAGTACAGTGTTGAACAAACTGCATCATCTCCCTGAGGCCCTCTCTCTTCCACCCCCATCCTACCTGGAAATTCCTACACATCACTCAGACTTCAGCTTTCAACCCACTTCCTCTAGGAAGTTTTCTCTGAACCCCTTAGACTCTATGCTCTGTGTTTCCCTAGCACTCTGTGAACTTCCAGCATAATTTATTATAATTGTGAGTCTTCCCTATTAAATTGGGCATTCCTTGAGGCAAGATTTGCTTTTGCCTTTCAACACTTTATCCCTAGAACCTAGCTCAGTGCCTGCAAGAGTAGGCCAACAGAAATTATTAAACAAACAAATCTGTAAAATTAGGGGGCTAGAATATATGATCTCTCCTAGAACAATTTGGAAATAAAAATAAGGAAAACTCCAGTGCAAATTATTATATTGTAACATATCCATATGCTACACTGAACTGACCATGTAATTTCTCAATCTATCTCATCCATTCCTAGTTATATTAATCATAAGTAAGCTCCTTCCTCTAAAGTTTTGGCCATCAATCAAAACTATCTTCTATTGAGCAATAAAGTGAAGTATTCTTTAATCTGTTCTTTGAAACTTTATGGCAAATATTTCTATTCATAGAAAATGCATACAGCAGCGAAAATTTGACCAAGTATGACAGTTTCTCAACTTGAAATTACATTACTTTCCCTTCCCCTTTATTGTTTGTAAGGCAGAAGAGGAATTAATGCAAGCTGAAGGGCACAAAAGTGGACAATTGTTCAAAGAAAATTTTGCTGAATCTCTAAGTGCCACCAGTGACTTCTGGAAGAGATGTTTTATTGTTACATGCTGGTAACAAAAATAACAGGAGGTTATTAAAATACATTATTGTTCTCCTTTCTATTAGAGAATTATAAAATATAAGTTGTTGCTATGGGCTGTCGAGTCAATTCTGCCTCAGAGCAACCCTATAGGATAGAGGTGAACTGCCCAACAGGGTTTCTAAGGCTTTGGACACATTACCAAGAGGGAACAGTCCCTGGAGAAGGACATCATGCTTGGTAAAGTAGAGGCTCAGCAAAAAAGAGGAAGACCTTCAAGGAGATGGATTGACACAGTGGCTACAACAATGGACTCAAGCATAACAATTGTGAGAATGGCACAGGACCAGGCAGTGTTTCATTCTGTTGTACATGGGGTCGGTATGAGTTGGAACCGACTCCATGGCACCTAACAACAACAACAACAATCTTTATGGAAGCAGCCTGCCAAATATTTGTCCCTCAGAGTGGCTGCTAGTACTAACTGGCATCTGTTTGGTTAGTACCCAACCCTTGCACTACCAGGGTTCCTTATCAAATAAGAAAGATTGTAATAATGAGTAAAACAAATGAAGATACTGGTTACTTCTATTTTTAAGAAAACACAGATAAATGTAACTATTATTATTGAGCATCTTCTCATCTCTTGCACAGCTTAAAAATAAAATACATTTTCTTGGCTTTTCCAACACTTAAATAATTAGAAGGAAAAAGACAAAACGGATGCATTTGAAAAATTCCTGAATCCCCTGTGTTGTTAGGGTCTTGTGTACGGCGTTTCTTGCCTCACTGGCAATTTCTAGTTCTGAATTAGGCCGGAACAAGGCAAATTAACCCATGGTATGCACCTTTTCTCAGTATCGAAGCAATTGACTCTAAGCAACAATCAAAGCTGCTATTGACAGAATGTCTGATTTACCCCATGAGGCTTTGAAAAAGTTTTCTGAAAGTCTTCTAATAAGAGGAAGTGGTAAAAAATTTTAACACCTTTTTTTTTTTAACCAAACACTCCATTATGGAACTAAGTTCAATTAATGCTATTAATGGAGTTGGGGTTTGGGGGTTCCAATACAGATTCAGAAACATCTGGGCTTTGTATTTCCTCGTTATCTCTTGGCCCCTGTGGCATGAGCAGAAAGAGAACTAGAAGGAGAGTCGTGCATTCCCCGGCCAAGGCCACAGAGCCCAGTCACCATGTTGTTTGCTCTGCGGAGCGGTGCTGTGGAGCTCTACGCTTAGTCCACTTTATTGTCACCATTCATCCTAATTCTTCCCTCCAAAAACACAGGTTTAATCTTAGTTCAATCATTTTCAAGCACTTAAAACCACAAACTTAGTATCCTCAAATGTACTTTGTTGCTTTCATTTTTAAGAGAAAAATGTGAAATTATTTAAAAATACTTTAAAAATACTTTGTTCTCTAACTACTTTGTGGAAAGTCAAAAGGGAGGTTACTAACAACTAAAAATGAGCTGAAAGAAACTTCCTTTCATGGGTATGAAAAAACTCAGAACTGATAATAAAATCTTTTCTAAATATATCAGAGTTACAAACTGTGAATTGTCTTTTTCTACAAATAAAATTAAACAAATATCTTAAACGTTTTCTCAACTTTAAGTACTATATGTGAAAGTTGCTTAAATTTCTCAAGCCCACTAGTGCTCCTTATGAAGTCCTGAGTTTTAATTCCTTTTAGTCCTATACTACATTCAAAGCAATTAAAGTCAATTTAATTATTAAAATAGGGATTTATATAATAATAACAACAACATCTAAAACTTATGAGGCGGGGCCAAGAAAGTGGAGTAGTCAGACACTTCCGGTAGACCTTCTTACAACAAAGACCCAAAAAAACAAATGAATCAATTGTATGTGACAATCTGGGAGCCCTGAACATCAAAGGCAGAGTTAAGGAACAAGACTGAGTGGCAGGGGGAGGGAGAGACCTTTCAGAAGCAGAGAGGAGTTGCCAGAACTGACCCACTGAGAGCCTGAGCCCTTCAGGACTGAGGAACTCAGGGATGAGCGGTGAGGCAAGGCAAGCAGCGGTGCTGGGAGGCGTGTTTTTCCGCACCGGGAGAGACCCAGCGCCAGAGTCTACACTGCCACCCAGGAACAGTTGAGAAGCAGCCCGAGATCAGCAAAAGATAAATACTTACGTACAGCATACCACGCAGATCAAAAAACACCCCCCTTAAGGAAAAACCTCTCTCCCATTTACCTCCCTGCTCCCTGCTCTGCACTGGGTCCCAGACTGGCTTCAGTAACTGCTGAGTCCCCTGGGCTGGAAGTAGGATCCATCACACACCAGGAGCCATTCTCCTTCCTTGGAGAGTGAACAAATTAACAAACGGGAAAAAATAAACTGACGACTCCCCTAAGCCAGGAATCCAGGGTAGGCACAGCTCCTTTGCCTAGGCACAGACATAAGGGATCCACAGAGTCTGAGTGCCTTTCCCCATGCATAGACTTGTATGGGCCCATTTCAGCAGTGTAGGCCCTCATTACCGCAGTACAACAGGGTATATACCAGAAGTCTAACTTCAACTGTTTCAGCTGTGAAGTGACACGTTCTTGACATTTGACACTGATCTGCTCATTAAGCAGGGTCTTCACCTACCCGTATCAGGGGCCTGAGGACTAATGGCTCCACCCACACCACCTAACCAACTGTGATAGGGGCCAATGGATAAGAACGGCCCCCCAGTCCTTACAGCCAACAGCATTAAGTGCCCATAGTCTGGCAGCAAAACCTACCCACCTACGCGCTCTAGGGAACAGGGACACTTCTTCCTCCTGGACATTCTGGGGTGGCTGTCAGCCCCCTGCCTTGCTAGAGTGTGTGCCCTTGCTGCAGCCAGATGCCTCTGCCTACACCTATCACCCATGCCTGTCTAGGACTGTGAGAGCCTACATCACACACTTGGTGGTTATCTACCTGGGCACCTGAGCTGAATCCATACAGGAGGAGTGGATGGACTTCTGAGATCACATACCTAGTAACAGATCTAACCATCTGGTAACAGGACATTAGAGCTTCAAAAGTGACAAAAATCAAACTAGCTCATACGAGCATCCCGTTTGGGCATATCAAAATAAAACGAGAAGCTAGGACACGGTAATCAAAGATAAAATAAATAAATACAACAACTTATTGATGGCTTGGAGACAACAGTCAATATCAAATCACATAAAGAGGCAATCCATGATGGCTTCAGTAAGCTCCCAAAATAAAGAATCTATAAATTTTCCAGAGGAGGAAAATTTCTTGGAATTACTGGAGGCAGAATACAAAAGATTAATACACAGAACTCTTCAAGAAATAAGGAAGCAAATTGAGCAGAATGCAGAACATTCAATAGAGGAACTAAAAAGATTAGAGAAGAGCATAATGACAAATTTAACAGGCTGCAAGAATCTACAGAGATAACAATCAGAAATCCAGAAGATTAATAATAAAATTTCCGAATTAGACAACTCAATAGAAAGTCATAGGAGCAGAATTGAGGCAATGGAAGTAAGAATTAGTGAGACTGAAGATAAAGGACTTGACACCAACTTATTTCAGCAAAAATCAGATAAAAGGATTAAAAAAATGAAGAAACCCTTAGAATTATGTGGGATCAAGAGGAATAACCTATGAGTGATTGGAGTACCAGAACGGGGGTGGGGAGAACAGAAAGAACAGAGAGCATTGTTGAAGATTTATTGGCAGAAAATTTCCCTGATAATCGTGAAAGATGAAAAGATATCTATCCAAGATGCTCATCGAACCCCACATAAGGTAGATCCCAAAAGAAAGTCACCAACACATATTATAATCAAACTTGCCAAAACCAAAGATAAAGAGAGAATTTTAAGAGCGGCTAGGGATAAACGAAAAGTCATCTACAAAGGAGAGTCAGTAAGAAAAAGCTCGGACTACTCAGCAGAAACGATGCGGGCAACAAGGCAATGGGATGACATATACAAAGCCTCAACAGAAAAAAACTGCCAGCCGAGAATTATATATCTAGCAAAACTGTCTCTCAGATATGTTGGTGAAACTAGGGCATTTCCAGATAAACAGAAGTTTAGGGTATTTGCAAAAACCAAACCAAAATTACAAGAAATACTAAAGGGAGTCCTCTGGTTAGAAATTCAGTAACATCAGATAACAACCCAAGACTAGAACACAGGACAGAGCAACCAGATATTACCCCAGACAGGGAAGTCACAAAAATAAATCAAAGCTAAAACACTGAAAATAGGGAAACAGATGTCAATATGTAAAAGATGACAACATTAAAACAAAAAAGAGAGACTTAAAAAATGTAGACATAGGTTTTTGAAAATAGGGGTAAATAATAAGGTAACCACAAAGGAAACTAGCAATCCTGCACATCAAAATAAAAAACAAGAAAAACATAAAGACTCAGCTAATACAAAATCAACAACAATGAAAAAGATGAAAAGAAAATACATAACGAAAAATGACTCAGAAAAAAAAAATTAAGGGGAACAAAGAAACTGTGAACAACACTCAAAAAAAGACATCAAAATGACAGCACTAAACTCATACCTATCACTAATTACACCGAATGCAAATGGACTAAATACACCAATAAAGAGACAGAGAGTGGCAGATTGGATTAAAAAAACATGATCTGTCTATATGTTGCCTAAAAGAGACACATCTTAGACTTAATGACACAAACAAACTAAAACTTAAAGGATGGAAATAAATATAGCAAGCAAACAACACTCAAAAAAGACCAGGAGTGTCAATATTAATTTCTGACAAAATAGACTGTAAAGCAAAATCAACCACAAAGGATAAGGAAGGACACTATATAATGATTAAAGGGTTAATATACCACAAGGACATAACTATACTAATATTTACACATCCAATGACAGGGCTCCATAATACATAAAACAAACTCTAACAGCACTGAAAAGAGAGATAGACATCTCCACAATAGTAGTAGGAGACTTTAGCACACCACTTGCGGTGAAGAACAGAACATCCAGAAAAGAGCTCAAAGAAGACACGGAAGAGCTAAATGCTACAATCAACCAGCTTGATCTCATAGACATACACCGAACAACTCCACCCGACAACAGCCAAGTATACTTTCTTTTCCAGTGCACATGGAACATTCTACAGAATAGACCACATATTAGGCCATAAAGCAAGCCTTAACAAAATCCAAAGCATTGAAATATTACAAAGCATCTTTTCTGACCATTAAGCCATAAAAGTAGAAGCCAATAACTGAAAAAGCAGGCAAAAAAAAAAAAAATCAAATACGTGGAAACTGAACAAACCCGGCTCCAAAACTACTGGGTTGTAGAAGAAATTAAAGATGGAATAAAGAAATTCATAGAATCAAACGAGAATGAAAACACATCCTACCAGAACTTTTGGGAAACAGCAAAAGCAGTACTCAGAGGTCAATTTATAGTAATAAATGCACACATACAAAAAGAAGAAAGGGCCATAATCAAAACATTAACCCTACAACTGGAACAAGTAGAGAGAAAGCAGCAAAAGAAGCCCTCAGGCACCAGAAGAAAAGGAGTAAGAATTCAAGCAGAATTAAATGAAACAGAGAATAGAAAAACAATTGAAAGAGTTAACAAGACCAAAAGCTGGTTCTTTGAAAAGATTGAAAAAATTGATAAGCCATTGGCCAAACTGACAAAAGAAAAACAGAAGAGGAAGCAGATAACCTGTATAAGTAATGTGATGGGTGATATCACAACAGACCTAACTGAAATTAAAATCATAACAGAATACTATGAAAAACTGTACTCTAACAAATTTGAAAACCTAGAGGAAATGGACAAATTTCTAGAAACTCACTACCTACCTAACCTAACACAAACACAGGTAGAACAACTAAAGAAACCCATAATGAAAGAAGAGATCGAAAAGGTAATTAAAAAAACTCCCAAGAAAAAAAACCCTGGCCTGGATGGCTTCACTGAAGAATTCTACCAAACTTTCAGACAAGAGTTAACACCACGACTACTAAAGGTATTTCAGAGCATAGAAAAGGATGGAATACTCCCAAACTCATTCTATGAAGCCAGCATAACCCTGACACCAAAACCAGGTAAAGACACCACAAAAAAAAAAAAAAAGAAAGAAAGAAAATTACAGACCAATATCCCTCATTAACACTGATGCAAAAATCCTCAACAAAATTCTAGCCAATAGAATTCAGCAACATACCAAAAAAATAATTCACCATAATCAAGTGGGATTTATACAAGGTATGCAGGGATGGTTCAACCTTAGAAAAACAATCAATGTAATCCATCACATAAATAGAACAAAAAACAAGAACCACATGATCTTATCAATCGGTGCACAAAAGGAATTTGTAAAGGCCAACACCCATTCATGATAAAAACTCTCAACAAAATAGGAATAGAAGGGAAATTCCACAATATAATTAAGGGCATTTATATAAATCCAATAGTCAAAATCAACCTAAATGGAGAGACTTTGAAAGCATTCTCCTTGAGAACAGGAACCAGACAAGGATGCCCTTTATCACCACTCTTACTCAACATTGTGCTGGAGGTCCTAGTGTCATGGATTGAACTCTGTCCCCCCAAAAATGTGTGTAACAATTTGGCTAGGCCATGATTCCCAGAATTGTGTGGTTGTCCTCCATTTTGTGATTGTAATTTTATGTTAAAGATGATTAGAGTGGAATTGTAACACCACACTTACTCAGGTCACATCCCTGATCCAATGTAAACGGAGTTTCCCTGTGGTGTGGCCTGCACCACCTTTTATCTCTTGCAAGAGATAAAAGGAAAGGGAAGCAAGCAGAGAATTGGAGGACCTCATACCATCAAGAAAGCAGTGCTGGGAGAGAGCGTGTCCGTTGGACTGGGGTCCCTGCACAGAGAAGCTCCTAGTCCGGGGGAACATGGAAGAGAAGAAGGCCAACAGAGAGAAAAAGCCTTACCCTGGAGCTGATGCCCTGAATTTGGACTTTTAGCCTACTTTAACTGTGAGGAAATAAATTTCTCTTTGTTAAAGCTATCCACTTGTGGTATTTCTGTTGTAGCAGCACTGGATGGCTAAGACACCTGGCCAGAGCAATTAGGCTAGAAAAAGAAATAAAGGGCATCCAAATTGGTAGGGAAGACATCAAAGTATCTCTATTTGTAGATGATTTGATCTTATACACAGAAAACCCCAAAGAATCCACAAGAAAACTACTGGAACTAATAGAAGATTTCAGCAAAGTTTCAGGATACAAGATAAACATACAAAAATCAGTTGGATTCTTTTACACCAACATACAGAACCTCGAAGAGGAAATCACCAAATCAATGCCATTTACGATTAGCCCCCATAAAAATACCTAGGATGAAATACTTAGGATGAAATCTAACTAGACGTAAAAGACTTATACAATGAAAACTACAAGACACTATTGGAAGAAACCAAAAGAAACCTGCGTAAGTGGAAAGACATAACTTGCTCATGGATAGGTAGACTCAACATAGTGAAAATGTCAATTCTACCCAAAGGGATCTACAGATAAAATGCAATTCCAATTCAAATTTCACCGGCATTTTTCAATGAGATGGAAAACAAATCACCAACTTCATATGGAAAGGGAAGAGGCCTCAAATAAGTAAAGCATTACTCAAGAAGAAGACCAAAGTGGGAGGCCTCACACTACCTGATTTTAGAACCTATTATACTGCCACGGTAGTCAAAACAGCCTGGTACTGGTACAAGAACAGATACATAGACCAATGGAACAGAATTGAGAATCCAGACATAAATTTATCCACCTATGATCAGCTGATATTTGACAAAGGTCCAAAGTTGGTTAATTGGGGAAAAGACAGTCTCTTTAACAAACGGTGCTGGCATAACTGGATATCTGTCTGCAAAAAACTGAAACAAGACCCATACCTCACACCATGCAGAAAAACTAACTGAAAATAAATCAAAGACTTAAATATAAAATCAAAAACAATAAAGACATGGAAGAAAAAGTAGGGACGATGCTAGGATCCCTAATACATGGCATAAACACAATATGAACCATAAGTAACAATGCGCAAGCACCAGAAGAGAGACTAGATAACTGGGAGCTCCTGAAAATCAAACACTTACGTTCATCAAAAGATTTTGCCAAAAGTGTAAAAAGACAACCTGCAGACAGGGAAAAAATTTTTGGCTATGACAAATCCGATCAGCATCTAATCTCTAAAATCTACAAGATCCTGCAAAACCTCAACAACAAAAAAAACAAATAACCCAATAAAAAAATGGGCGAAGGATATGAACAGGCACTGCACCAAAGAAGATACTCAGGTGGCTAACGGACACATGAAGAAATGCTCCTGATCATTAGTCATTAGAGAAATGCAGATCAAAACTACAATGAGATTTCAGCTCACCCCAGCAAGGCTAGCATTAATCCAACAAACACAAAATAATAAATGCTGGAGAGGTTGTGGAGAGACTGGAACACTTATACACTGTTGGTGGGAATGTAAAATGGTACAACCGCTTTGGAAATCGATTTGGTGCTTCCTTAAAAAGCTAGAAATAAAAGTACCGTATGATCCAGCTATTCCACTCCTTAGAACATATTCTAGAGAAATAAGGCCATCACATGAATAGCTATATGCACACCCATGTTCACTGCAGCACTGTTCACAAAAACAAGAAGATGGAAACAACCTAGGTGCCCATCAACGGACAAAGGGATAAACAAATTATGGTATATCCACACAATGGAATACTATGCAAAGATAAAGAACAACAATGAAGACAACTATTATAAGAACTCAAGAAAAGGTTTAAACACAAAAGAAAACATTCTTTGATAGTAACGAGGGTGCGGAGGGAGGGTGAGGGTTATTTACTAACTAGATAGTATATAAGAATTATCCTAGGTAAATGGAAACACAGCATACACTACAGGGGAAGTCAGCACAACTGGACTAAACCAAAGCTAAGAAGTTTCCTGAATACAGTCAAACACTTTCAGGGCCAGAGTAGCAGGGGTAGGGGTCTGAGGACCATGCTTTCAGGGGACATCTAGGTCAATTGGCATAACAAAGCTTATTAAGAAAATCTTCTGCATCCTACTTTGGTGAGTGGTGTCTGGGGTCTTAAAAGCTTGCAAGCGGTCATCTAAGATGCCTCAATTGGTCCCAACTACCTGGAGTAAATGAGAGTGAAGAACACCAAAGACACAAGGAAAGTGGTAGCCAAAGAAACAGAAAGGGCCACATAAACCAAAGACTTCATCGGCCTGAGACCAGAAGAACTAGATGGTGCCTGGCTACCTCCAGTGACTGCCCTGTCAGGGAACACAACAGAGAGTCCCTGATGGAACATGAGAAAGGTGGGGTGCAGAACTCAAATTCTAGTAAGAAGACCAGACTTAATGATCTGACTGAGACTGGAGGAACCCCAGAAAGCATGGCCCCTGGATTCTCTATCAGCCCAGAACTGAAACAATTTCCCAAGCTAACTCTTCAGACAGGGATTGGACTGGACTGTGGGACATAAAGTGATCCTCGTGAGGACTGTGCCTCTTATTTCAAGTAGACACAAGAGCCTAAATGGGCAGCTTCTGTCCGGAGGTGAGATGGGAAGGTAGAGAGGGCTAGGAGCCGGTTGAATAGACATGGGGAATCAGGGGTGGAAAGGAGGAGTGTGCTGTCACAGTATTGGGAGAGAAATTAGGGTCACATAACAACGTATGTATAAATTTTTGTATAGGAGACTAACTTGAAATGTAAACTTCATTTAAACTACAACAATAAAACTAAATAAATAAATAAATAAATAAAACTTATTAAGTGCTAATGAAACTGTGAGGTCAGTGATGTTAAAGAATGAAGAGCTCTCCTCATCAATTCAAAACTAACAGAAAAGACATGTATACTCTCAAAAGTGGCATTTTGTTTCCAAGCAGAGAGAGATGAGGGGAAAAACTATAAAATAAGCAAGAAGTCCCTGAAAACTGACACTGTTTAAACAAGCAAATATAGAAAAAATTCAGTTCAATTCAATAAACATTGATTCTGGTGTTTAGCAGAAGAAATATATATATGTGTGTGTGTGTGTGTGTGTGTGTGTGTATATATATATATACACACACACATATATTTTTTTTCCCTCGCTGGTTGGGAATATTTGTGAAGTATAAATGCCAGTTAAAGGTATTTTGTGCTTAAGGACTGACAATCTTTTGAATCAATCTAGAGGGAATGAATGATAAAATTTAAAAGGTGGAACTACTTTAGACGTTTCACAAGAAATATATTAAGTAAGGGTAAGGCTTTATTATCTTAATTGAATCCAAATTGGACACCATTGCTTTTAGAATTTGGGACAGTAATTAATGAAGAATTCAATTAAATTGTGCTCATAAAAAGCAGACATGTGTTATGCACAGCAATGATGAACAAGTAGTTTTTTCCTTCTATTTCCCTTTCACTGCTCCAATCCACACATAAATAAATAAACAAATAAAAAATAAGTATAAAAATTAAGGAGAATTATGTAAAATAACGATGATTACTTATACTTGCTATTAGCCTTAGCAATAATGCAATAAGTGCCACCTGTAATCCAAAGATATCATACAAATTTATTTTGTTTTAAATTTTTGATGTACTTACCCTTTTTATAAGTTGTTCACTCATTTATCATTTTATGACAGAAAATATTTATTACAGATCTATTGGGTACACATGGAGCCCTAGTGGTGCAGTTTTCAGGAGCTTGGCTGCTAACCAAAAGGTTGGCGGTTCAAATCCACCAGCCACTCCTTGGAAACCCTATGGGGCAGTTCCACTCTGTCCTATAGGGTTGGTATGAGTTGGAATCAACTCAAAGGCAGTGGGTCTGGTTTTTTTGGTTTATTTGGTACATAATACTAAATGAAGTTATTTTACATTCTCTATTGTGGATTATAGGCCTTGCAAAAGTCATGCAATATATTGGAGAAAAAACCTAAGATTAAAAATTTAATTTTTGTCAAACTTCCCAAGTTAGATTACCTTAACAGATGCATATTAAGTATATACTTGAGACTCAAAGTATTTTCATTTAAAATATTACTTTAATTAGAGAATGTTGAGATTGTAAACTATCACTGTATTTTATATGTACTACGTCAAATTTATTTCATTCCTTGAATCCTTTAGAGTATATTATGTAATCCATTCATCAAGGATGTTCTGAGTTACCACTACAGCATCCACCCTGTTTCTTATACTGGCAGAAAGAATACAAGAGGGAACAGAGGAAAATAAATCTGAATACATAGTGTAAGTTTAGGAGCTTCATCCTATAATACAGAATAATATTGGTGAAGTTAATAAAAAGAAAAACTAGGATTAGAAATTTGAATCTAGGAAAACGTTTTGAAGTATGGTGCTGAGAACTATCGTACCACTTAAAATAACAGGGAAGTTGAAAAAGAGATGTGTGTTAGGGTTATCTGATGAGGTGACTCTTAGTTTGTACATATCTCTCTGAATGGATTCTTCATTTTGTAATAAAATTGTTTTTTTATTGTTCTGCCTTCACTCTTAGTTGGTAAAGTTTTTAAGTGCAAGGAATGTCTCATTCATCTTTGTACTCTACTGAATATAATTTGGCACCTCACATTCACTGGGTACTCAGTAAATGTCACATGCATGAACATAAATGTGGTATAAAAAGTCGTCAGAGATATGGGGAATGGAGAAATAGATTTCAGTCATTTGCACAGAAATGAAATAGTGCTTACTGTAACACTAGTTGCTACCAGACACAGAGAAGCTCATTAAATATTTCTTGCAGGAATGAATGTGTATGAATACATGAATGAATAAATGAATCAGACATAATCAGTTCACTGAGGGAATAAATATATTAAGATAAAAAATGGAAAAATCTTAACTTTGGAAAGTACTAAAATGTAATAAGCTAGAGGACGAAAAGTAATCAGTGATAGATAGCCTTGGAAAAGGAATAGTTAAAGGGAAAAGAAAGAAAATAGAGTGTCATAAACAATAATAATGTGTTACAGTTTTGTTTCCAAAGCAGTCTCACATTATTTCATTTTAATTCTGACAACAGCCCTGAGAAGTATGGAGAGAAGGTATTATTATGCTTGTTTTTTTATAGATAAAGAAGCTGAGGCACAGAAAGGTTAAGTGTCTTGGAGGAGAGCATTTCAAACAGGAAAAAATATTTAACATTGTCAAATGCAGAAAAGAGAATAAGGACTGAAAAGATGTCACTGCATTTGGCATACAGTTCACTGGAGCCTATGCAAAGCGAGGATGGGAGGAGGGAAGTAGAAAGGTGGAGATAGAGCTTGACAGTTTTAGAGAAAAGTTGCAGATAAATGTGTTAAAGCATCCTATCAGTATCAGGATGGGACAAGAGGTAGGGCAGCCTACAAAGAGAAAGAACTCGAATATGTTCTCTTTTTACCCAAATGCGCACAGTGATTTCTGTAAACTGATTTTCATCATGCCATAAATATGTGTATACACATGAAGGTTTCTGACTTTGCAATTATTATTTCGAGATATTAAATGCTATTTGGATAAGGTCCTCTTGATAACTTCTAACAAATACCGATTCTCCTCCTCCCACCTCTTTCCTTAATGTTTTTTCATTCGAAAACGGCACATAAAATATTTGGATGGAAGTAGAGGCATGGAGGCTATTTAGCATTACAACTCCTCCAGCTCCCTTCTCACTTGAAAAATAACTCCTTATTAATGTAAACATTGAAGGGCCCTGGCAAAGCAGGAAGGACACCTGGTGGCTCAATGGTTAAGCACTGCTAACTGGAAAGGTTGGCAGTTCAAACCCACCAGCTACTCCGTGGGAGAAAGATGTGGCAGTCTGCTCTGGTAAAGATTACAGCCTTGGAAACCCAACGGGGCAGCTCTCCTCTACTCTGTCCTATAGAGTTGCTATGAGTCAGAATCAAAGGCAACCTGTTTGTTTGTTTGGGCGGTGGTGGGGGTTTAAACAGGTAATTCTATTCAGGGATAATTTTTCCAGGAGGTTTTTTATTTTGAATCAGAAGGGAGGAAAAAAAAAAAAAAATATATATATATATATATAGTGAAGAACTGTTACCACGATAACGTGGATTGGAGCCGCCTGCCTCAATAGCCAATTCTGAGACGGGGTGAGGTGAGCAGCAAGATGTTTATTATATATCGATATATAGGAGACAGAGGGGAATAGATTCCTCCAAAAAATCTGTCTCTCCCACTGGAGATCTGCTGGAGTCTTTTATAGGGACAATATTGTGGATCTTTTGCGGTAGTTTCCCCTTGAGGTGGTGATGTCTTAGATGAGTTAACCTTCTGCTGGTATTCTTAGAGGTTATCTGGTGACATCTTTGGGGATTATCTGGTGACATTCTGCTTACTCTTGTCACAAGATGGATGCTTTGTCTGTTTTTTCATTCTTAGATCATTATCACTTGTTTTCTACCCTACAGGTAGGAACAGGTTAATCTTAAACCTTTTTGTAGAGACTGGAGAAAAAAAAAAAAGATCATGAGACAATGTGGCTGTTAGCAATGCGGGAGTAAACAATAATGAGCCGGGCCTATGCAGCCTCTTCCAGAACCATTTTTTCCTTGACTTCTCTAAATGTATATGTGGCAGTAGATGTCAAGCACTGGAAGAAACATACACAAGTAAATTCTGGAATAAGATATGAAAATTATGGAATGAATATGTCAAATAAAGAAAAAATTTCTCCTACTGCATATTTTAAATACTAAACTTTTCACTCGCACGGATATAAAGACATACACACACGTGCACACAAATCCCTAGCATAAGTCTACCAAAATTGCATCATAGATTGCAAAAGCTGTTTTTTATGATCTTCGGAGTAGCACATACTTAGGTTTGCTTAGGAAAAGATACATTTTTCTTAATACTAGGGTTGTCAGTTGAGGAACATAAATTTAGCTGGGCAATCTAAATTATTTTTTCACAATCAAATCATCAACAGAATTGCTAGTTAAATAAGATTCCACATTTTACCCAATTTTTGATGATGTGCAGAGTAGGAAGAAAAATATGATTTTTTAAGATAATAAAATGCAATTTACATATTGTTATTTTTTTTCCCTGAACCCAGTTAATGAATAAACAAACTGCACTGTGACTGTGTCTACGTATCACGTAAATATCTAGATGAAAAGTGACAACTTCAGGCCATCATCCAACTATTTGAAAACATTTATCTTGATGACATTAAACATCTGGATGATTCCAAATACCAAGATGTTTGATGTCCTGCAGATAAAATATCCTGATGACTGGTTGAATATTTTTACTTATCTGTTATATAAAAATGCACATTGGTATGCATATGTCTCTTCCTATTTCAGACACAAAATATATTTTAGCATGGCTATATTAGGAAATCGTAGACAATAATTGTCATTTTGATGTTTTTGTTATTGTTCTTAATGAACCTCTGACTTGGAGAAACTTCTGTCTTTCTTTTCTTTCTTCTTCTCAGTAGATAAAAGTCAATAGCCAGTGTGAATTCAGTGATAAAGAATGTGCAAAATAAAGGCACCTAGGCACCTGAAATTTTGTTTACAATGGGCCACGAAAACACTGTGTGGGAAAAATATAACACAAAGTAGTCTTAATTGATTGACTTAATATTCACTTTAAATGCTATATAAAACCTTTCCTTCTCCCATTATCTTCTTCTTGAAAGCATTTAGTTCTTCCTTAGCATGTCCGTTTATGCCATCCAGGTGAAATGACAGGAGTTCAAACGTTCAAATTTGATAATTTTGATGTTTTTAATGATGGTTTGGAATGGAGAAAGTAGAACACATGAGCTATATTTTTGTCTACTCATTAGATCCTTATTAGACTACTGCAGCTTCTCTGCCACATTTTCTTGCTCTATTCTAATTGGAGAAAAACCGTTCTTATGTTAGAAACGAGGCAAACATTACTATAAAATAGAACATGTATTTTGATTCTCAGCTTAAAAAAAGAGATTGGTGTTCTTTTCAATTCTCACCACTTTAACAGTAATTCTGCATAAGCATTAAATATCATTTCTAAGCCTTTCTAAACCAAGATTGATTGCATTCCATACTAGAAGAGAGAAATGAATGTTACAGTGAAAAACAATTCCCTGAAAGCTGGAAACTATTATGGCACTAAAATAACAGACAATTGCATAACACATTTCAGCTTCCAAGCACTCTACCTTTAGGATCACTCAGCACTGAACCAAAGGCACTGATGACCACGTCAGCTTTCAGACGGACTATCTGATCTTCATCTTCATTCCATTTTCCAGTTTCGTCTTGCTCTGTCCGAACAAATTGCATAGCAACAATTCTCCCACCTTTTACTATAACTTTCCGCGGGGAAAGAAAAGGCAAAAATTCACACTTTTCTTCCTTAGCAAGCTCCATCTAAAACAAAAAAGAACAGGAAGAAAAAAAAAAAACAAAACTTGCAAGTGTTTCTTCTCCATACAGTATTCGATTTTTAATTCAATTATACATGCAAAAGCTTATGATGCTTAGATCAACGTAAAGCTTTCTGAGATTCAGTTATTATCTGTTTACATCCCATAAATCACTGACTAGGTGGGGGCAGGGTCTTGAAGATTGGAGTTGTGTTGTGGAAGTTTATAATCATGGCATCATAAGATATTTCTCAAGTTTGGGGCATTTCATTCCCTATGGTTAGTTGAGGTTGATTGAGGTTTGTGGCTACTGTAATCTCATCTTTTTATGCTCTCATTTCTGTAAATTAAAGTTCTCTTTTGGATCATGCCACATATGAAAAGAAATACATCCGTTTATTACTTGGCTGCGTCTATTTCAGCTGGAAAAAAGTCAATAAAGTGGGCGAGCCAATCTGTGCAAGTACACAATTAGAATGGTAAGTAGGAGAAAAGAAAGCTAGAGAAACTCTGTGGAACTAAGACATTAAAAAACACAACAAAACGTAACAAAAAATATTCTTCCCTTTGTAAAAGCACAGAAGCAAATACTGTAAATAAAAAATTTAAGAACAAGAACCAAGCATGCTCCTCCTGATAAACTCCCAGTCCTTCCACATCTCTTACACAATTCATTCCTCCATAAAATCAGGAAGCACTGGTTTTTGTTTGTTTTAATACCAATAATGGGATGCCCCTCAAGAAAGAATGTTAATATTTACTTATTTGCTTATTTTTCCACTCACTGATCTTGGGGAAACCGTTGACAATGTAATTCTAATGCAAACACCTCAGGCTAGCATGTTGAGTATTCTTTTTTTAAATGTAAAAATGTCATCAGGGAAATACAAATCAAAGCCACAAAGACATTCCACTTTATCCCACTAGGATGGCTATGATCAAAAAACCAGAAAAAAAAAAAAAAAAAGTTGTTGACAAGGATGTGGAGAAATTGGATACTCATCAAGTGCTGCTGGGAATGAAATATGGCGCAGCCACTACCGAAAATAGTTGGGAGGTCCATCTAAACATTAAAATAGAATTATCATATGACCCAGCAATTCCACTCCTAGATATATACACAAAAAGATCTGAAAGTAAGAAAACAAAGAGATTCTTGTACAACAATGATCACTGCAGCACTACTTAGAATAGCCAAAAGGTGGAAACAGCCTTACATCAATAGATGACTGCATAAACAAAATGTGGTATATATACACAATGGAATATTAATCAGCTATAAAGAGAAATGAAGTTCTGATGCATGCTACAACATGGATGAACCTTGAAAACATTATGCTGAGTGAAAAAAATACATCAAAAAAGGACAACTATTATATGATCACACCTATATCAAATATCTAGTATAAGCAAATGTGTATTGACCAAATAAGGGCAGTGATGCTTCAGTGTTAGAATTCTTGCCTTCTATGTGGGAAACTTGGGTTTATTCCTGGCCAATGCACCTCATAGACAGCCACCAGGTATCTGTCAGTGAAGGCTTCTGTGCTGCTATGATGCTGAAAAGGTATCAGCAGAACTTCCAGCTGAAGACAGACTAGGAAGAAAGGCCTTGTGATCTACTTCTGAAAATCAGCCAAAGAAAACTCTATGGATCAAAATGGTCCGATGTGCAACCGATCATGGGTATGGTGCAGGACCGGGCAGTGCTTTGTTCCCCTGTGCCCAGGGTCGCCATGAGTCGCAGATCTTCTCCACAGAAACTAACAACAACATAAAAACCAAAGTTTCTTAGTGGTTACCAGGGTCAGGAGGGAAACGAACAAGGAGTCATTGCCTGAGTTTCTGTTAAGGATGATGGAAAAATTTGGAAACAGATAGTGTTAATTGGTGCATAACATAATAAATGTAATTAATGTCACTGAACTGTACATGTAAAAAAATGTTGAAATGGCAAATATTGTCTAGATTATTTTTAACCACAAAAACAAACAAAAAGATGTAAGAAACTTCCTACTGAAGAGGGGGGAGTTGTCTACTCTTGTTGCATCCCTCCCCGGTGGCAGCCAGCTTCCATTTCTGCCTTCCTTGAAGATCTTCAGGTGGCATGGCATCTGTTTTCTCCCATGTATGCTTGCTTGCTTCTATGCCTGATCGGCAACTTTTATATCTCAAAAGTTATTGGCTTAAAACACACCCTACATGATATGGCCTCATTAAAATAATTTAAAAAATGCTATTTATTTGTAGTTGCTATTCTCTGAATTTACTTTTCCCCCCAAGCATTCTTCAATTATTCAATATCACTTAGTAATGGGATTGTGATTTCAAAAGAAAGGTGGCCCAGTAACAAAGGTTAAAATAAGGAAAGGCCAAAAATAAATGTTAGACTCCTCTTTAATTATCTACAAAATAAAAATGTGTGATTTCTGGAGGGCAAACTATTCCTTGAATAATTCAAATTACCAAATAAATCCAGATTCAGTACCTAAGATATGTTTTCTATATCACTTTTGTCACATGTGCGTAATGTAGCACCTTAAAACTCATCGATATAAACCAGTTTATTGTGTTTCACAAATGTCAAGTGATGCTAAATTTTAATGATAATGCCACACTTGATTGAATAACAATGCCAAATGTTTATGATGAGAATAAATCAACACATGATGCATATTTATAACAGCACTATTTTCCGTGGAAGGCAAAAATAAAATATTGAACTATGCCACATATATTGAGAACATGCCTTACTGATGTATTTAGGATCTGTTCTGTCCCATTCTGCTCTTCTTGCCTGTTAGTACTTAAGTAGTATTTATCATTATACATAGATAATCTCTCATCCTGTTTGGCACGTTTAGAATTAAATTTAGAAACAAAAACTGGACACTACTCAGACTTTTAAGAATTTAAAATAAAAATCACCAGTGATTTAATATCTGAGCATGCTTTAATCATTCTCTTTCTGGCTGATAAATTACCATAGATTTGACTTGTCAAAGCCCAAAAACTATGTATAGTTATAAACATAACAAAAATGTATCTTAACATATCCTCAGCTCATCATAATCTTCTATATGCACCACTGTTGAGAACTCACATTCTAATATTTGGGTATTCTCCTCAACTATCTAACAGTGCACAAAACTCAGGTAGTATGAATTCTGACCCCCACAGAGGTTAATCTGAATTTCTACTTTGGAAACTTTAGAGTTGCTCTTTACTCTCTAAAACATAGGATTAGGCCACTGGGCAGCTATGACATAAATCCCCACTTTTTACTATTTTGCTATTAAGTAGCTAGACTTTCCGTTTCACAATAGAGGTAGACATGTCATTGGAATATATGTTTATGTACTTATATCTATCTATCTATCCATCTACGTATCTATTTAGAAAGTATTAATATTATGTTGGGAAAAAAAGGAACTGCGATGATTAGAAATATCTTATAAATAAGAGATATATAAGGAAAATGAGAATACAGGGTAAGTGAAGCCACATACCAAATGAAATGTCCTTGAATTATTTGTGGACAAGATAGAGATTTACTTTCAGTATTTAAGAAATCTGTATAACGAGGTAATAATAATAATATTTATATAGCAGGTATTCTTCTAAGTGCTTGTTATGGATTAAATTGTGTCCACCAAAAATATGTGTTGTAAATGCTAACCCCTATTTCCTATGAATGTAATCGCATTTGGGAATTTTTTTTTTATTATTATTTTAATGAGGCCATATCAATGTAGGGTGTGTTTTAAGCCAATAACTTTTGAGATTTAAAAGTTGCCGATCAGGCACAGAAGCAAGCAAGCATACATGGGAGAAAACAGATGCCATGCCACCTGAAGATCTTCAAGGAAGGCAGAAATGGAAGCTGAAAACAGACAAGGACTTTCCCTCAGAGCCGACAGTAAGAGAAACCTTTCCCTAGAGCCAGTGCTTTGAATTCAAACATCTAGCCTCCTGAACTGTGAGAAAAATAACTGTCTGTTTGTTAACCCACGGCCATAGAGTCGATTCTGACTCATAGCGACCCTACAGGACAGAGTAGGACTGCCCTCCTAGGATTTCCAAACAGTGGCTGGTGGATTTAAACTACCAACCTTTTGGAAAGCAGCCAAGCTCTTAACCACTACACTAAGCCACCCAAATGTGATATTTCTGTTATAGCAGCACTAAGAAACTAAGACAGTGCTTTACATATAACTCATTTTAATCCTCACACAGATGTGTTATGACATTTATATATTAGTTATTATTTTAAAAAAAAAAAAAGGATTAAGCTCCACCAACTTTTTCTCCTTGGTCTGCTTCTAAAGGCCAACAGCACATTAAGCTTTATCATGATTTACAGTTTTAACACCCAGCCCTAGGCTTGCTTGCCTTACAAAAAAACTCTATGGGAAAAGGAGTATTACTTCCTACTTACAGAAGAGAAACTGAGGCTCAAAGAAACCAAAGCCATATATTAAAGGAGGACAAATCTTAGATGACACCCTGATCTAGCTGAAACCAAACCCTATGTGGTTTTCATTATGTCCAGGGATAGCAATTATAGTAATTGAAAAAATGAGACTTTGTATGGTTTTAGTTGCTGAACCGTGGAACAGGAAAAGATCTAGTCAACAGCAAATTAAAGATCAAGGGGGTGGCTGAATAAAGGTTGCCCTCAGTGGGCAGAGGAGATCCAGACTTTTCAGTCTAAGTGAGTATGCTTAGAGGTTCTATAAAGTCATGAAATACAGAACCAAGTGATAGACTATAAACCCCATATTGTAAATGAGGTAGTAGAGACTCCTAGAATCTAGAGAAAGAGTAAGTGTAAAACAAAAGAAGTACTACTTCACAAAGTGGCTAGTAATGACATGGAACATATCATCTCAAGATATAAAAGTGGAAAATTAAAATCGAATTAAAAAATTAAATTTGTTAGGCAGTAAACTTCCCAAGAAAGTCCTGTTGGCACAGTGGTTAAAAGATCGGCTGCTAACCAAAACGTTGGCAGTTTGACTCCACCAGCCACTCCCTGGAAACCCTATGGGGCAGTTCTACTCTGTCCTATAGGGTCACTATGAATCGGAATCGATGCAACAGCAACGGATTTTGGTTTTTAAACTTCACAAAACTCTTTAAGTACAGAAAGAATATCTTTTTTTACCTATTTCTAGTGTCCCATGGAGGAATTGTCAATATTATTTAACAATTCAAATATTCTACAACTGATGAATGCAAGTAAATGAACATTCAGACAGATGCCCAGAAAATCAGAATAGGCACCAGCCAACAGACCACACAGAGGAGCATGAAGTGAATTTCAGCCCTGTCTGTGTCTATCAAAAGGACTGGTCAACAACAGGCCTTTGATAAAGTTTTATTTGACAGGATGAATAATAAATTAAATGAAAACCAAAGAATTATTCAAATTAATGACAGGGCAACAAACTAATAGTCTACTGAGTGAACGGCTACTAAATGCCCATTCCAAAGCTAGGTAATAAGGTGCATTCAGAAGAATGCTACCTGACCAGATCATCCCTATGTCGTGAGGCTGAAATCAAGGAGTAAGTAGTGTTCCTCTTCAGTTGTCAGTTAAGCTGTGATCAGAAAATAATGGGCCAGACTGGCTAGTGGTCTAACCTCATGTAGTGGGTCTTAATATTTTACTGTTCAAATCAGCCAGCCTTCTGTTATAAATAATTCACACACGTCAGTGTTACTGCTTTTAACACCTAATGTTCCTTAATGATCGTTAATGATCAGCCACTCTGTGAGTTTACTGTATGAATGCTTCTGTTCATGGCATAAATGTTTATTTGTTGATGGATACTGTTCTCATTAGGGACAACAGGTACATTAAGCAAATATGTAAACCTCTCTTGTCCCTAACTCTACCAAAAATAACTCAAAGGAATAAAGGAGTAAGCAGCCGTAAGTTTCCACTTTCAAGGTTTAATAAATCAAATTGTCACCTTCTTTTCATACAGTATGAGGGAAGCGAAAAAATTTAAAAAAACAAAACACTCTTCTTAGCTTTGATTTTCACCTCCACGTTCAGGAAAGGTATGTGGTTGATGCTGAGTGAAATAAAAATAGCGCACCATAGCATGCAATAAGGATCATCATTTTAATGATTAACTTTATGTAATGTGATGATTTGGTCTGATTAATATTACAGGCATCATACTGTGGAAATTATGAAACAACTTAATTTACCATAATTAAAAGCATGATGTCAACTCATTTTTAGATTGCATATAGTCAAAGTGAGCATAGGTTATAAACTATAATGAGCAGAACTCAAAACCAGCATACATTAAATTCTGGAATAATTTCTAATATGGCAAAGTTTGAAAAGCAATATGAAGAAACAATGTATTTTGTAAAGATTACCCTCTGATAACTAGATATTTAAAAAGTTTGGATCCCTGGTGGCACAGTGGTTAAGTGCTCAGCTGCTAACCAGAAGGTTAGCAGTTCGAATCCACCAGCTGCTCCTTGAAAATCCTATGGGGCAGTTCTATTCTGTTCTATAGGGTTGCTATGAGTCAAACACAAAGACCTAAGAAATGTTATTTGTGACATTTTTTTATTAGTCTTGTTTGTTAGTCTGCTTTGGTCAGTGACAATCCTGGCCAGTTCTACCTTTCATTTCATTGGTGTAAAATTATGAGATGTACTACACAGTAATAGCCTCATTCATTCATAAAGGTCAGCCTGGAAAAGATACTATATAAACTAATCTTGGATGACAAGTGTTGCTGTTGTTGTTATTAGGTGCCATGCAGCTGGTTCTGACTCCTAGCAACCCTATGTACAACAGAATGAAACACCCCCCAGTCCTGCACCATTCTCACAATCGTTGTTACGCTTGATGGTGCAGGACTGGGCAGTGTTTCGTTCTGTTGTACACACGGTTGCTAGGAGTAGCAACTGACTTGATGGCACCTCATGGCAAGTAGAAATTAGTTAATGAGAAAGAAATAGTTAGCAGTTGGCATGCAATCTAGTCTCTCTTTGGGGAGGGAAGATGTAAAGGTATAGTGAGGAATAGCTGAAGAAAGAAAGAATTAAGTTAACTTTGTCAAATCTTCTTGTAAACCTGCTACTGGGAAACAAACTATTGGTAGTTGCAAGTGGGAGAGCCTTTATCTATGGAATGCTTTTAGCAAGATACATCTGTTCTGTCTAGGATTGCTATGGTAAACAAACCTGAAAACTATGGGTTTATGGGGCATGGCTCCCTGGAAAGAATCTCATAAGCTGAACATAAACTAGAGATGTTTCCCAGCTGAAAGAGCTTCCTTTCTATAAGTGATACAGCTGTTCACATTAGAGATCTCATATCTTAATCTGGGTTAAAACACATCTTAATGCAAAAAGAAGTGACTTGGAAAGCTGTGTTGATCTCTCCTTGCTTACCTGACACTTTGCATTTTTTGCTATTACTGAAATTATTAATAAATCTTGATACATAGTGAGATCTCTAATTCATGTGAGTCTGATTTCACAACTCAATCTTCTGGTTACCAAGGAGATGAAGAAGGGTAATGGAGTTCCAGAAAGAGGCAGCAAATTGTACCTATCCACATTTGATCTCTGATTCCTTAATTTATCTCAATCGTTCTTGAAAATATTTTGTAATCTTTTATTTATACAGTTCACAGTGAGTAGTGGAGTGCAAAACAATTATTATATGCTTATTGATTTCTGGTAGATACAGGCTGATTTTATAACTATGCCTTCACTCACGCAATAGAGTTTGCATAAGGCACAAGTCGAGGGTCCCTGTTTTAGTATCTGCTATGGTGTTATAGACTTCATTCATGGTCTTTTCACTTCCAGCTTTTCAAAACTGAAGAGTCTTGAACATAAATAAACATATCTCCATATTAGAGTTGCACAACACATTATATAAATACAGCTGCCCTTCAATGGAATTTACTGATTTCATTATGTCACTATTGAGCTGTAACAACTAGAAGTGCACGGCATAACTTAGAGGCTTAATGCCGTTGCACAGCTATCATAAAATACACCTCTTCTAAGAAGAAAAGAGTATTTTTAAATATTACTCATTTATGATTGACATGCCATTTTCTTAAATCTGACTAGCTCTTATTACCCCTCATCTTAGGTTTTGCTACAGTCAAGCATGCCTGGATGCTGTTGGATCTTGCAAAATGATCTTCTTCATAATTTGGTGCCCCGGTGGTACCCTTTTCAATCCTGAAATGTACACAAATCTGTACAAATTAGGATCCTCTGAGTTCTTCTGCAACCTGCTAATCCTCTCTGAGACTAATAACATTTTTTTTTTAATCTTTACTTTTTATACAATGCTTGGTTATAGATATATATATTTTTTAATTCCTATTTTTGGCTATCTTTTAAGAAACTGAAGACCATGGATTATTAACATTTTTCAATCTATTTTTAATGTTAGGTTGATATTAACCCTTTACCATTTAGTCGAGTCCCACTCATAGCAACCCTATAGGATAGAGTAGAACTGCCCCATAGAGTTTCCAAGGAGTGGCTGGTGGATTTGAATTGCCGACCTTTTGGTTAGCAGCCTGAACTCTTAACTACTGCACCACCGTGGCTCCAGGTTGATATTATAATGTGATAAAATGACAATTCTTAACATTTAAATTAAAAAAAAAAACAATAGTTACTTACTTAAAAGCCATTAGAAGTAATTTCAGGTATACATATATACACAACCTTATAAGAAAAAATATATATTTTTAATGTTTCATATTAATCTAAAGCCTTCCTACAAAGATTCCCATAAGGTTTTCCCTAAGATCTAAGATGCTGGTTTATTCAACATACATCATGGATCACGTATTCTATATTTTGAGTCAGAAACAAAGTTGAATGACCCAATCCACTTGAAGAAGGTTGCATTTTAACTGGTGAGATGGGTATAAAGTCATAACTACCCTATGTGAATAAACGCTATAATAGCAGGAAGCATAAAGAGCTATAGGAGCACAGAGGAGGAAGAGGTCAGTTTGGGAGGGAAGCAAGGGAGGCTTCAAATGAAAATGACTTTTGGTGAAGACCTTGTAGGATGAGTATACCTTTTTAAAAGGAAAAAAAAATCACTTTTAAAAAGAATAGCAACTCTGTTTTTACATCAATTCATGTGTGTTATTCATTTTTTGTTTTTGAATTGTATGCATGACCAATACGTGTATTTTATAAATTGTAAGTATCAATTAACTTTTAAAATTGTGATTTTATAAGACAAGAAAAGTAGACATTGGAAAGCTGAGATAAATCCTATTAACGGGACAAGGGATTCAATTTCACATAGAGTAACACCAACTTAGAGATATTTAATAAAGCTTGACAATGATATACATGTTTAAAATGTTCATAGTTAATGAATCTGTATGTATGAATGTATTTATGTATCTCTGTGTGTACCTATATCTATCTATCTAGATACACACACACACACATACACATATTTGTATATATAATACATATGGAAGATTGGTAAAACTTTAGGTATATAGAGTTTAGCTCTACAGATATTTCTAGTTAACACAATGCAACAACACCCCTTGGAATTTTTTAATATAGTTAAGCTTTTAAAATATATAATCTTGAATGGGCGTAGACTTGCTAGTTTCTGGCTATTTACAGTCTTTTTTTAACTCACCATCTGAATTATCACATGTAGTGTCGAATTCTGACTACACCTGTCAGCTTCTTTGATATCCATTTCTTGAATACAGCAGATTTTGCCTCACCAACTGACTGGGGATACATTAATTGCAGCCTGTTTCAAGTGTAATGTATATAGATATTGCCAAAATTTTCAGTATGGAGTTGCTGTCATTCCATGAGGGGAGAGAGCCTTCCTGACCAGATTCCATATCAATCATACATCATTCTCTTTTAATGTCAAAAAAATATTGAATTTGGGGAGTGTAAGAAAACTTAAAAACCATATAGACACAACAGTAATTTTATAGGTGGGTATAAAGAAGTCTAGAATATATAACCTAGAACCAAGTGCTCCAACTTTTGGTTAATTCCTTTTTGACTTTTTCATTCTACTTTCTCGTACTATACTGAATTTTCACACCTTTCAAAAATAAAAACATGTACAGATCCTTTGAATGCCTTTCTTCTGTCATCATAAAAGCACTAAAAGTGTACTTACTATTTTAGTACCAGGGAGGTCCCTAATTACCCTAAATTAACTTTGTGTACCTGGGGCAATTGTGCGCGTTTATTTATTTCCTTGTGTCTGGGTACCTTCATATCACCAATCAGGGTAACAGGTCTCTGACTACTTTCCATGAAAAACACCAAAACAAATGATGTGCAGGTGCCAAATGTTGAAGAGCTGCTATAAGCATCACCCTTACTATGTAAAAGTAAATGCGTCAGCTTATAGAGACTATATTCTAAAAATATTCCCAGGTTAATGTTTCCAGTAATTAAACAAAAACTAGAAAACATCAGTTACTTGTGGAAAAACACGTTTAGCCAGCAAGATATGGACGATAAAAGTATCTATGTATGTAGCTGTAACACGATTATTTGACATTAAAAATGTCTGAAAGGAGGCCTACCAGTCATGTCACCTGAATGAACTATTAGGGGATATACTTAGAGGTACCAGAGGGACTAAATAAATGGCACGTTTTTTCATATGAAGATGTATTATTTTAGAATTGCAGTAACAGATAAAGGAAATTTTGAACTAACAGACCAGACAATCTGGCACTTAATAAAAATATTATTGTGTATCATTTTGACTCAGAGAGACCCTGTAGGACACAGTAGATCTGCCCCACAGGGTTTCCTAGGCTGTAATCTTTATGGGAGCAGATCACCAGGTATCTTCTCCCATGGAGCCACTGGCTGGGTTCGAACTGCTGACCTTTATTTGCAGTAGAGCACTTAACCATTGTGCTAGCTGCGCTCCTTCAAGAGATATTAGAGATTAGCAAAGAGACACTATTGAAAACGTATTAGAATTAAGGATCTGTCATGTTTTGATGCTATTGGAAAATTGACTGTGTGAACAATAAGTTATTGAAATATTCCTTGTGTGTAGGATTGTGCTATTAAAATAATTTTGTACCATACGTTTCTACAAAGTCCTTCCCCAAACTTTTTCTTTATATTTATCAACTCAAGTGGGTCTGTTGAGTTCTGACCTTCATGCCTCCTTTTAGGGATTCCCAACTGCCTAAAGCACTCTTGCAGTTTTATCTGATCTGTCAACAACTTTTAACACCAGCATTTTGGGGGATTCTGTTATCCTGTGAAATTTAATCTCACTTATTTAAGCTTGCAGAAAGTACTGGAGGGAATTATTAACAGATTTTCCCTCATTTTCTTAGAGGATAGTGCTGAGTGATTGGCTGGTTTCCCTAAGGACCCATGGCTGAGAAGCACTAGTTTGTCAGTAGTATCCTATTTAGCATGTGTGTGAGGCCACAAGGGAGCCTGAAAGCTATTTGGAATCAGAGGTACATCAATATGCTGATGATGTCTTCGTATCTTTGTTTCATCAAACCTATATGCTTTAGCATTAATGCTTTCTTAACTCAGATAGAAAGTACCCCCAAACAGCATACCGCTGTGGTTCTAATTAGATAGCTGGAAACTATGTTGACAGTCCAAGAGAACAGCTGACCAGCAGCCTCACCATCACCTGGGAACATGTTAAAAATGCAAATTCTCAGGTCCACCCCAGATCTACTGAATCAGAAACTTTGGGGCTGGAGCCCAGCAATCTATGTTTAAGAAGTCCTTTAAAAAAAAAGAAAAAAATGAAATCTGTTGCAGTTGAGTCGATTCTGACTCATAGTGACCCTACAGAACTGCCCCATAGGGTTTCCAAGGCTATAATCTTTACAGAAGCAGACTGTCACATCTTGCTCCTGTAGATGGGCTAGTGGGTTAGAACTGGCAGTCTTTTAGTTAGCAGCTGAGGACTTAACCACTGCGCCATCAGGGCTCCCTTAGAAGTCCTCTAGGTGTTTATAACACATAGTAAAGTTTGAGAACCATATCATTAGAGAAATGGGATATACAGAATCTATTGGGTGGTATCTCCTAGCTTTGTTGATGAAAACATTTCTGGATCCAATCATATTGTTCTTGGTTTTTAACCATATAACATACATAGTTTCAAACAATTCTATGTTAAATGTAACTGATCTCTGTAATAATTCATGTTTATTACTAAAGGGTAAGAGAACTTTACATTGTTCTGTATTTTCTTCCCCCAACTAACTCTGAAAAACATCTGGGAACTAGGCTGACATGAACGAATTAAACTACTCAAACTTCAACATGCTTTTCTTGTTTTTATTTCATTTTTCATCTGTCACCTTGTCTGCCTACTAATAGTTTTCATCAATTGTGAGGCAAATATGACCTTCCAAGTAAGAATCTTTAAAGTCCTAACGGTGAGGCATTTTACTAACAGAAAATCATGTTATTCCCAAATTTCACCCAAGAGGCCAAGACCTGTACACAATGCATGTATTCGAGAAAATCTCTCAAAGATCCTGCTCCTGAATCTTCATTGATTTTTAAAGAAAGAAAGTGTGATTGAAGTGTGTGTTGAAGGCAGACAGCATAGGATGAACAGGACAAATGCGAAGGAATGGTGTATGATATGAAATTCTTCATATGGGTTCAAATGTGTCCTAAGATAAAATCTCATAAACCTATATTTTCAAGTAGATTCATGATATGATATTGGGTCTCTAGTTCCTGCCTTTCCAGTTTCCTGAATTTTAGCACTGCAATGTCATGGGTCTTTTTCAGATGTGCACAAAACCAAGTGATGGCCAAGAGAGGCTAACACTGGAATCTCTACAAATGCTAGAAGTCTCCAATCCTAAAGAAGCATAAGCATTGGCCACACTCTAATAATGCTTTACTTATTACTTCTCCTCTCATTCTGAGGAATTTTCCCTAAAAATTACCAGATTAGCCTTCAAAAGCCTACTGCTGTAACATTTATCTAACTTGCATGGCATTAGCCCCCTTTAATGGTAGAAGCCCTGGTTGCTGACTCACCCCAGAAAACATTCATTCCACAATTATTTGCTGAACACTATATGTAGCATCTATTGTGCTGGGCAGGGAGAAGACAACTGTGACCAAGAGAGATGACTACGGCCCTTGCTCTCATACAGCACACATTTAAGTAGATTCAACATCAATATAAAAACATTAGGTTTCTTGTAAGTTAATAATAAAGAAATACCCAAACACTGATTCTTCTAGTTTTAATTAAGCCCCAGATCCACTGGAGTTATGCTAAGCTCTACCATAGGCATGTGACCTGTTGCCCACTGACCCAGGGCTTTCTCTGAACACTCCGGTAACCAAGGTTGAGCCAGTTGAGTTCTGGCCTTCTGATTTAGCTATGCCTAAACTCTGATTCTTGCCTTCCCATAATCCAGTTACACTGCCAAGAGTTAGTCTTTCAATTAGCCTCTGACTAGTCTCCCTGACTGATGGTGCAACAGTTAAGCACTCAGCTGCTAACCAAAAGGTTGGTGGTTTAATTCCATCTGGTGGATCCATGGGAGAAAGACCAGTAGATCTGCTTCTTATGGGACAAGGAAACCTTATGGGACATTTCTACTCTCGCATGGGGTCGCTATGAGTCAAAATCGATGGTACCTAACAACAGTAGCAACAACAATCTCCCTGTTTCTGACCCTACATCCCTATAGTCTATTCTCAACAGAGTGGCCCTTCTAAAATTTATGTCAGAACTTCTTGTTTTTCTGATGAATATACTCCAGTGGTTTCCCCTTCCACTCAGAGTAAAAGCCAAAGGTTTATGAAGGCCACCCATTGCCCTTTCTTACTCTGGTCCAGCCACACTGACTTTTTGTCTATTACTAGAAAACCAAGACCCTTTCCTTAATCACAGGTGAGTGTATTTGCCTTATGCTAAAATATTTTTCTTAGATGGCTACTTTCCCTCAATTTCTTCACCTCTGTGCTTAAAATAGTCTCATCAGAGAGGCCTTCTTTGCTCCCTCTTCCACTACATTGCTCCATAAACTCCTTATACTCCTTTATTATTTTTTCTCCATAGCACTAATTACCCTTCAATATACTATTTTTGTGATGATTTATTTATTTGTTTCTTGGGTGTCTTCCCTCACTAGGGTCAAGATCTATGAGGGTATGAATTTCAATATGATTTGTTCACTGACTGCTATATATAAATTACCTAGAAAATGCCTAGTAGCACATAACAGGTGCTCAATAAATTTAGGTTGATTAAAATAAACTTCCTCACAACTGAATAATAAGAAACATCACGATAAATAGAGAAAATATTCAAGTTGTCAAGAATTTGATTTTACTTGGATCCACAATCAACGCCCATGGAAGCAGTAGTTAAGAAATCAAACAATGTATTGCATTGGGAAAATCTTCTGCAAAAGACCTCTTAAAATGTTAAAAAGCAAAGTATATCACTCTGAGGACTAAGGTGACTTGACCTAAGCCATGGCATTTTCAATCACCTCATATGCATGCAAAAGCTGGACAATGAATAAGGAAGATCAAAGAAGAATTGATGCCTTTGAATTATTGTGCTGGTGAAGAATATTGAATATACTATGGACTGCCAGAAGAACAAACAAATCTGTCTTGGAAGAAGTACAGCCAGAATGCTCCTTGGAAGCGAGGATGGCGAGACTTTGTCTCCTGTACTTTGGACAAGTTATCGGAAGGGCCCGGTCCCTGGAGAGGGACATTATGCTTGGTAAAGTAAAAGGTCAGTGAAGAAGAGGAAGACCCTTAACAAGATGGATTGACACAGTGGCTGCAACAATGGGCTCAAACATAGGAATAATTGTAAGGATGGCGCAGGACTGGGCAGTGATTGGTTTTCTTGTACATAAATAAATATATATGTGAATGTCTATCTCTAGCCTCTGAAATAATTATCTAGTCTCATTTATGTGTGTGTTCTGCCTGCAACAGAAGAAACAGTCATTATATGTTTCTAGTTATCCTTGGTAATGCTTATGTAATATGACTATAATATAAAGTGTGAAGTAAATTGATACTGCCACTCGGGGGTCCCCTTCCAACTTCAAAGTATCAGACTTTTGTCCGGAAAACTTCTCAGACTTTGGAGATAGAAGAACAAGATTTAAAATATTTAGTTCAAAGCATATTTTTCAAGTACTTATTATTTCCCTGGCCCTGTACTATGCAAGTGGATACAATGATGAGTAAAATACAGCTCCGGTCCTCTTTTCTGAAGCTACTATCTTAGACAAGTTGCTTAACTCCACAATGGTTGTTTCCTTTTTATGTGTAATATGACTTGATTGCAATAATTGATGTCTGAGACAGCTCTCCAGGAAAAAAGAAAAAACAAAAAAGCTCCCACGGTTATAAGACATCTCTACTTTGGATTTTTTTGCGGGGGAAGATGGGAACTAAGAGGGTAGATTGGATGAAGAAAAGCCGAGAAAATAAAGTTAACATTTTGAAAGCTAGTGATGAACTAGCAGTGACTCTGATTTTTTAGTGAGATTAATCTGTAAAGTGGTTAATATTCATGTGACAAATTACTTACTGACTACAGAGTTATAATTCCTGCCTAGCAGAGGGATTCCAAATACGTTCAGGCATTCTAAAGCAAAATCAAATTCATAATACTGATTTAGCTAAAATGAGTAATTTATCTTTCTATAGAAATGTTTGGTTTTTCTTCTTAGAATTAATATCCTTTGTAAGGCATTATCTTTCTCTAACAGTATTACATTTTGAGGAGTCCTTGGTACATGTAGCCCAGTTGATGCTTGACACAGGACTAGGCACTGGCCACTTATAAGAATAAAATAATTTTAAATCTGATGTCATTTTTAGAAAGTTAACTAATTATTAGTTCTGAACAGGGCTTACATTGGAAGTCTTCTTAAAAAGTACAAAGCAATCTCCTCATCCTATTTGCCTCACAACAGCAGATAAACTGACTGTAAGTATGACCAAAGTGTATATCTTTGAATGCAGATTGTAAACAGGACTTATGCAAAATTCTGAATGTCTCTAACTACCAAGTTCCCCTAATCTCCATACATTTTGAGAAGAGTGACTATTGTTCAGGATATAGAACACTTAGTGCGTTACAATGCTACTAGCTGAATAGGATACATTTCAAGGATACTAACACTGAGAACAAAAAGTACTTCTATATTGACAAAGATAAATTTCTCATTTTATTCAAATCATTATTTTAATATATATGTATGTATATATATATACACATATATATATTTTACTTTAAGTGCCTAAATTAGATAAAACTACCATGAAATTTTTTAACTTGCATTTGCAAATTTCAAGAACATTCTAATAATTTAAACTCGGGAACCATAGATTAATAGTCTCATCTCTTAAAATCTTCTGCATTACAACTCTGTATTTTCTGATGGTTCCATTTTACCTCCTCTGGGACAGCTCTTATATTAACAAAGCCTTTTCTGAAGACGATGAACACGCGCCGGGCTCCACAACGTAAAGCGGATGTTGCACAGTCAAAGGCAGTGTCTCCAGCTCCGAGTACAATCACGGCTCCCTGTATCAATGGCAATGGAGAGTGGCAGGTGCACATTCCTGAACGATGAAAGGAAAACCCCATTTTCAAGTAGAGAAACCATTTCTGCATGACAGCTCAAAAGATACTTGTACTCAAAGCAGTGTAAAATTGTATCTTGCAGTTTTCGAGGATGGAGTGTCACTATCAAATTATTCTGCTTCATTGAAAGGCAGTTTTATTCCCATTTTAAAAATATGCTCATATATGTAATTTTATAGTCAGTACCTTTAGCAGCATTGCCTCCTTCTTTCCTTCTAGAAGGATCACTACTACACATTCTAAAGAGTTTAGGTCATAACAAAGTATAATCAATCAATGGAAACTCTCTTTGTTAACGTTGTGATATGTACTTTTAACTTAG
This sequence comes from Dugong dugon, assembly GCA_030035585.1. NCBI lineage: Eukaryota > Metazoa > Chordata > Mammalia > Sirenia > Dugongidae > Dugong > Dugong dugon. The sequence continues at coordinate 134,389,904 of CM057462.1, forward strand.
CATCATTAAATTTCTGTGTGTCAGAAGAAAAAATGATCCTCATCATACGGGTTAATGATTCACAGTAATTCATTCAATACTTCATTTACACGTTATCTTATAAGATTTCTAATCTGTAGCTCTATGTATGCACTATATACTATATAGTTATATACTATATATAACTACATATTCTAATATGTAGTTATGTAACTACAAATTCTAATATGTAGTTATATGACTACATATTCTAATATGTAGTTATGTATAGTATAGAAAACTTTGGAAAATCTAAATATTGAATAATTAATTGAATATAACTGAAGAATACAATTGAATATAACTGAAGAATTTTTGAGAATTATTTTCTTCTAATAGTTAAAATAAAACTTTCGCCATGTCACTGGTTTTCCTGGGTTTTGTTTGCAAAATTCAGTAATAAAAGAAATATGACTTTCTGAGTGTCCACTTCTCAAGGCACCTGTATAAAGATTTGATACCCATATGATAAGCCTTATTGGAAAAAAAAAAAAGGTATTCTCTATATACTAGATAGTGTTCTATCATCAAATTAAATAAAAGTGCTGATAAGATAAATTACTATAATTTTTGAAATGGTACCATGGATTGAATAAACCTATAATCTCCATAAATGTAATCATTTTGGTTGGAAGAACTTGTACTGGGGATTATACAATTGCCACTCTGTAATTCTACAAACTGTGATCTTCAGTAGCAAGCATCCAGTTTTCCTGGAAGGAGGGAGGTAGAGATGGTACACATCTTCAGCTTTAAACTTCTGCAGAATGATCTAATACAAAAAGTTTCTTAAAATTTGGGGAGAGAACTGTATGGCACAGATTTTACACATATAATTAGATGTTGGAATATCAGGCTTCTTTAAAAATATATCTTTAAAGGATTTAGATCATCATGTTTCTGAAAAAACATTACAGTTTCTTCATCACAAAGATCATGACTTTGACCAAACCATACCATGGTACAGGCTTCGCTCCAAGTTGTTCTTGTTAGCGTGCATGAGGTAATTCTACTCAGACTTCATACCAAGGTGTTTTGCTTTACATTCATAAAATTACAGATAAGTTAGAGAACTTGAATGTTTCTGCCTTCATGGACATAAATCAATTAAGATATATTATGTTTGTCCTTCACGTTCTGATACATGCCACAACATGGATGAACCTTGAAAATATTATGCTCAGTGAGTAAGTAAGTCAATCACAAGAAGATGGATATTATATAATTTCACTAATATGAAACATTCAGGCAAATGTATACGCATCAGAGTTTAACAGTGGTTACCAGGCAGAAGGGGAGGCGAAAGAGAGAAATCTTTATCCAGCTAGCATCGAGTTTCTGTTTATGAGGATGGCAATGGATGTTGGTGATGGTTTCACACTAAGTGAAAACTGTTGAATTGGCAAGTATTGTGTTACCTATGTTTTTACAACAATTTAAAAAAAGAAGAAGAAAAAAAAGTTCTCAAACGGTAGCTCCTACCATTTCTCTTAAGAATATCTTCTAAAGTTTGTTATGGACTCTCTTACATTGAAGTAATTTTTAATGATGCAGTTTCTATCTGCATATAATACAGTGAAAAAATTATGATGGCAATACGTCATCTGTGGATTTTTTTACTTTCCTTGGGTGTTATTCAAAGAATCAATCTGACATCTGAACAACATCCTACTGAGCTTGTATTCAATATAATTTATAATACATGCAACAATATCAGTGCCATTAAGAATAAAAGATAATATATTATACCTGGTTTACTGCCTTTAGCTACAAGTGGCAAAAAGTCTTTAGATGTGTAAAATCCCTGGTCCTGTGTCAGGCCTTCAAAGATGCGGTCTTTATTTGGTTCTGGCAGACCTAAGTAATAAAATGTTTATAAAATTTATCATTAGTTGGAAGAGGAATTTATCATACTGGATATTAAAACAAAGTAGAAAGCTGTAATCATTAAAATAAACCTTTGACAGAAAAAAAAAATCTATAGGAAAATTAACAGAAAAAAAAAAACCCCACAATGTAACAGAGAATACCTTTAATATGTGGCCAAGTACACATCACAAATCACATATGTATGCATACATGTACATATACAGAAACATATATATGTATCTAATACACAAAAATTGAATATATTATTTCTTCATATCATAGAAAAAAAGTGTCAGGCAATTCGAGTTATAAAAACCATAAAAAAAAAGAGAAAATGTGGATGTATATCCAATTCCTGAATGTGAAAGATCATTCTAAGGAAAAAAAAAAATGTGGGAGAAAAACTCAAAGAAAAATCAATGTCATATTTTACCAAAAAAACTCAGCTACTTCTCTCATTTCAAAATTATTATAGAAAGTATATGATTAACCAGAAAAATATATTTTTAAATAAAATTACTATGTAAAGAAGTTTCTAAAATATCAATGAGCATACTAGCAATAAGAAACATAAACAAAAATAATGAAAGTTGAGAGAAAAAACACCATCTTAACTCCATTTGTAATTAAAGAATTGCAAATTGAAACAAAGAGATATGATTTCCCTGTATTAAAACAAAAACTGCAATAAATAAATAAGTAAACAAATAAAATAGGGAGAATACCTAAATGCTCACAGAATGATTAAATGAGTCCTACTTAAAAAATAAATAAATAAAACAGAATATAGCCATTAAAACCATAAAATTTTTGTGTCATACCATAGTCAAAAACAAAACAAACAAAAAAACCCATAGTGTTAAATGAACTAGCAAGATACAAAACAGTTTGTATAGTATGACTCAAATTTTGTATAAAAATATATAAACTATACAATCTGAGCAGTGATTATATCTGGGGTTGTGGAAATATGGATATTCTATTTTTTTTATTATTATTTTCCAAATTTTCTACAACACACATGCATTCCTACACAATTAGGAAAGAATTACAAAATTTTGAAAAGAAAATGAACAGTGGATTAATATTTTTTCCCAAATTAAAAATAGAGCAAATATCACAGTAACCACCTCACCATAGGAAAGTAGAGAAATAATTCATCTCAATTCTATAAACACAGGTGGAAATGTATAGTTTAATTTTATTTACTCTTCAAAACTCATTTTCCAATGAGTCATTCTAGAGAGGTGGGAGCTTGTTTTATAGTTAAATGAAGAGCAATGGGTAGCTGCTAGTGGACAAATAAATAATAAATGTGGCTCAAAGATGACTTCTGTCATGTGAGACAAGTTAGACGCCATGCCTGAGCTCAAAGCTGAAGATGCTTGTAGGTTGAGTGTGTAACCAGCAACCAACCCCTGCTGTCTCTTCATAGTACACTAAATATTTTTCTTCCCCATCCAGCAGCCCTCCATTCTCTCCTCCAAAGGAATTTACTCTTTGCTTAAGATCTTTAATTTTTTTAATCACCCTAATTATTTAAAGAGGTTAGGCAAGTCACTTAAGTAGCCTTACCTTGGTTTCTCTATAAATTAAATGGGCATAAGATGTATGTTCATCTTTTGACAGACAGGAATATTCTTAGGTATATTGGAAAGAGGGAAACCATCACATAAATGTGTGGTTGCCTATGTAAAACATTTAGAAAGCCAGGGGGCAGTGGAGAAAGGGAATTACATGAAAATAGATGAACATATACTCTAAAATCTAATGTCAAAATGTTTTCCCTTGAAATCTATTAAGGGATGATTGCAATTTTACCTACACTTGGTTAGTCAAACCAATATATGCATATGCTACATATCTAGATTTAAATCTGGACTCTAGTATCCCCTCTCATATTACTATATGATAAAGATAGCTTATGTTGTACAGCTATTCGTTTTCTTGCTTAAAATGACCACAAACAATCTGAAGTGCTATGCAATTTCAAGGTGATATAATAAGCAAAAACCTGTGAGGCAGATCAAAAACAAGGCACAGAGAATGTGAAAGGTTGATAAAAGTGCCACAGCTACTTGCAATATTCTAAAACCCTACCTTTACTAACTCCTAATCTGGGTTTTGTCACTATTTGCCCTACTAACGCAGAGAGAATGCTTTACATATGTAATTATTTTCTATAAACTCACGGCTAAAATAACTATTATGTAAAGAAGTGCAAAAGGAGCCTTGGTGCACAGTGGTAAAATGCTTGGTTGCTAACTGAAAGGTCGGTGGCTAGAACCCACTAGCTGCTACGTGGGAGAAAGATGCGGCAGCCTGCTTCTCTAAAATTACAGCCTTGGAAAACTTATGGGGCAGTTCTACTCTGTCCTATGGAGTCGCTGTGAGTCAGAATTGACTTAATGGCCCTGGATTTAAAGACGTGCAAAGTACTATGACTAACACACACCACCATACCCACAGAGATTTTCTCAAGAAAAATGATTCGGTAAAATTTAATTTTCATTTTTTCACTTGGAGCAAGACACTGACAAGGTCAACTGAGTTCCCTGTGCTTTCACCCGCTTTGCACTTATCTCTAGTCAATTTAACAGTCACTGGGTCAGATTCTCCCTGTACATGTTCAAGAGGGTGCTGGTTAGATGATCTGACCTATGGATGTTAGTTTAAAGAGAGGAAAAATAAGCCAGAGCTTGGATTATGGCTTGCATAATGCATACAGCCCACATAGCCACATCCCAATTCACATACACATTTAGAGTTTCAAGGTCTGAGCCCATAGAGTCCTTCTGCTCCACACAAGTGCTAGGTTACCCCTTGTGTCCTAGTGCACTGCATCAGAAGCTTTCCTACGGACCCTTCAGTACTCTGGTCCAACTGTACTCTATATGATGCTGTGTGGTACTTAAAAGCAGTAACTTTGTTACCAGACAGACTTGAGTATGAGCCCTTCCTCTTCTAATGACCAGCTCTGTGATCTTGTGTAAGTTTCTGTGATGGTTATCTTTATATGTCTACTTTGGCTAGGCTACCAAAACCAAAAACCAAACCCGCTGCCATCGAGTCAATTTCAACTCATAGTGACCCTATAGGACAGAGCAGAACTGCCCCATGAGTTTTCCAAGGAGCGACTGGTGGATTCAAACTGCCAACCTTTTGGTTAGCAGCCAAGTTCTTAACCACTGCACCACAAGGGCCCCGAAGTGGCTATGGCACCTCCTTATTCAATCACCAATCAGGGTGTTACTTACTATAAAGCTATTTTGTAGATGTGGCTGTAAAGCAGTGAGTGATCCTCATCCAATCAGTTGAAAGATCTTAAGAGTAAAACTGACATTTTCTGGAGGAGGAAGAAATTCTGCCTCAAGACTGCCACATCAGCTCCTGCCTGAGAGTTTCCAGCCTGCTAGCCTGCCCTACTAATTTCAAACATGCCAGTGCCCACAGTCATATAAGCAAATCCCTAAAATAAATAAACATATCTCTCTCACTCCCTCTTCCTCTCCTTCCATCCCTTTCTATTTATATATATCTTATCCTACTGATTCTGTTCCCTTAATCCCCCTGACCTCCCACTATTTCACTGATAAAGTAGGGATAATAATTACACTTTCTTCATAGGTGTGAGGTTTAAAAGAGATTTTTTTATATACATACATACACAGCATTGAGACCTGGCACATAATAAATGCTCAATAAACATTAGCTATTACTAGTAAGATAGGTTTATGTATCCTATAGTTTATCAAACTTAACAACCTAAGGCAAGGAAAAAATAAAGCTTAAATCAAAGTAAAGTATTAAACCTTAGTAAATTTAAACAAAGTGCTACAAAAAATAAAAATGAGGCTACTTTAAGTGGAATATAAAAGCTAATGAAACTTGCAAATACCCATCTATCAAAGAAAGATTTCCCTGAGAGTAGGTGGCATATTAATAAATAAAGTATGTGTCTATACCAGGATGATTTCAAAATGACACTGAAATGATTTTTTAATTCACCTTTCAGTGAGATGAAGAGAGTTTATGAATAGAGAAATTGGCAAAGATTTGACAAATAAAACAGCCCAGTGTAGCATACGTATAGTGTTCTTATCTCTCTAAAAGTCCACATACTTTCTTTGTTACTCTAGATAAAATTAGTTTTTGTTTTTTTTTTTGCATTTCAAAATTTATTTATCAAAGGAAAATCTCCTTAATAGCTATTGAAAATGGTAATTTTCCAAGTTCTCCGAAATGAAAATAAGTTTTACAAGTCTGCTTATATTGCATAAAAGTTGTTAGTACTTATCAATTATTTATAATATTATAGGCACTATTCTAATTACACAGCATGTCAGTAGGTGATTAGTACATACTAACTCATTTAATTCTTACAACAATCGTATGAGACAAGTTATGTTATTACGATCCCCATTTTAGATGAGAGGAAACTGAGACATATAGAGATTAAGTAACTTTGCTGAAGGTCACAGAACAATTAAGTGGCACTGCCAATTCCTAACCTGGACAGTCTGTCTGTAGAGTCTGTGGTTTTAACTTCGAAACACTGCTTTTTTCCATGTATATGGTTATAATTAAGCCTTGCTATAATGTAATGTTATTTAATAAGTGCTATCTAAATTAAGGGGCCCTGCTGGTGCAGTGGTTAAGCATTTGGCTGTTAAAGAAAAGGTGGGAAGTTCAAAACCACCGGCCGCTCCTTGGAAACCTCATGGGGCAGTTCTACTCTGTCATATAGGGTTGCTATGAGTCGGAATCGACTCGAAGGCAACAGGTTTGGTCTTCTTGGTTTATCTAAATTAATCATTCAACATATGTGTATCAAATTTCACTGCAGAGATATAGATGTGTGTATAGCACAGAATGTGTCTGCGGTAAGGTTTCAATCTAGCGGTAAAGAGTGACCCCATATCCTTGGTGGCTGGTTCTCTAGGCTGCATCTTTGTTTTGTGATTATTTTCTCTAGTACAATTTCTTTCTGAAATGTTTTCCTTCTTAAGTGCATTCCTCTTGGGTATCTGCTGGTTATTTTTCAATATTTGAAATTCTTTGAAATATGTATTCCTGCTTTGTTTTCCAAGCACCTCCCTCTGGAACAACTATACAATAAATAGCAGCAATATCTATAGCAAACTCTTTCCTTGTGCTTATATTAAGTTGTGCACAACTGCAAATAACATTAAGAAGATATTAAATAGTCTGTTAGATGTTATCATCTAGCAGGTAACATAAGAGGAATAAGCTTTTAAGGCTGAGTCTCCATAGCTATGAGAAGATATATTTATGAATTACTTATATTCTACAATTTCTGTCTGGGTTACTTCACGGGATCACTTATTCCGTGTTAATTGGACTGAGCAATCATTCGTGTGGCACCTTTTGTTCTCGAAGGCATCTGCTTGAATGGCAGCTAAGCTGTCACGGGAAAGACAGAGAGCAGCCACACCTGTCATTGAAGGTAGCCTCAGAAATCCCACCCAAGTGGAGAGAACAGCACAGAGCCCTATGGACCTGCCTCAGGTACCTGGCAAAAGGGAGTGGCTTACAGAAAAGGGCAGTGCTCTAGTATGCTGACCTCTCTCTACAGAAAGATCAAGTCTTATTTCCATATATGTTTTCTTTTAGAAAGAAGATTGTAACAGACAAATACAACGCCACTGGTCGTATTCTGGGCTTGGTGTCACGACTCTTAGCTTTACTGACAGAGAAAACATGTAGCTGATAGCAAATACCCTAAGTTTTTCACTTTTCAAAGTACTTTTGTATCTGAAATTTCACTCTTTCCAAGGAAGAAAGTGTGATGTGTTACCTTAGTCCCCATTTTCTAACCCTGATTTGGGGAATGATGCTGCTTTAACAAGAGGATTAAAATGTATAGATTGGATATGAATTCATTAAACAAGTTCCCACTGAAGGGCACCGGGCTCTCTGACTTCTGTCCTTGGTTTTAAGAAAAGTAGTCTAAAAACGTTTTTTCCTTTACTTTTGTTCATTAAATCTTTTTAAAGTATCTTGACACCAATTTACTTATTTCTGCCATTATTTGTCAACAGAGTACATTGGATAAGAGTGAAGCCTCTGAAGTCAGACTTTGCACATTACAATTCTAGTTCTAGCACTTACTAGATATTAGGACCTTCAGGAAGTAAATTAGTCTTTCTGTCCAGCAATCCCAGCCCCTGTACCTGTGGAGTTGATCCTGTTTGGAAATAGGGTTTTTACTTTTTTTATGTTAATAAGGTCATACCAGTGTAGGCTGGATTTTACACCTGATCACTTCTGAGTTATAAAAGACCAGAACAGACAGACACACACAAGCGAAGGACAGACTTCATATGACGATTATCTACAAGCCAACCAACACCAAGGAAACAAGGAATGCCTGGGGCTACTGACAAGGAAGGAATTGACACAGGAGAGACCCTGATTTGGACTTTTAGCCTCCAGAAGTGTAAGAAAATAAATTTCTGTTCTTTCAAGCCACCCACTGTTTTCTGTTATGGCAGTACAAGGTAATTAAGACTGCAGATGAAGCTCTTTGCATAGATGCTAAATAAATGTTCCTTTTTATTTACATTCTCTCCTTAAAAGTCTTTGTTTGATTTAATACAATGATATATTTATGTAGATATAAATTGAATACTCATCTAATCCATGATAGGCATAATTAATTTTATTGCACAGTTAAGTGGTCAGTGATAGTCAGATGGATATCACAGTCTATGAAAGGCAGCATCTTTAGTTAGGATGAAAGGTTGTGGCAGGACGAGGGTATTCTTCCAACCCCATTCACTCTACAGACTACCATGGACTCAAACCACAGGTGCTTCAAGACCAAGAATGTAACAAGATTAAGACCCAGAGGCACCTCAGAAGAAAGGCCTGGTGATCTACTTTTGAAAATCAGTTGTGGAAAATCCTATGAAGCACAGTTTTACTCTGACACACATGGGGTTTCCATGAGTTGGAGTCAACTCAACAGCAACTGGTGTTTTTTTAATGATTAATCAAAATTGGAACAATGAGTAACCCTGTGCCTCAGAGAACACTAACAGGAATCTGGAGAACTGGGTTCAAGCCTCATTGTTTCCACTTTCTGGCTGTACTTGGATACAACTGCTTAGTACTATAGTTCGCCAATTCCTTGATTTTTACAATGAAGATAAGCCTGTCTGCTGTACAGGGTTGTTCTGAAAATTAGATAGAAAAGTACCTATGAATGCACACTGGTAAAGGTGAAATGATTTCAAGTGTAAATCAGTATTACTATCTTGGGTAAAGTATAAAAACTATGGATTGTAAAAACTCACATGATAAAGAAATTCATAGCAAACAAAAGATATTGCAAACTAATCCAAAGAAGGCATTTAGATGGCTATATATATGATGTGTGAATGTATGTATATAATAAATAGATCTGTTTTTTTGTACATGTATATAGGTATTATAAAACTGAAATTATTTATATATTAAGCTCAAGCAGTTGAGATTACAATATGGAAAGAAAATATTCCTTTCAAGGGACTAAGTATCCCACAATTCCATAATGGTCTATAAATTTTTTTATCTGTCACTTAAAGATCATTTATATTCCTCAAAGGATTTATAACTTACTTCCAAGAGACAACAGTGTCAGATGGCTTATCATTCTATGATCTATACATTGATTAGAAAGAGAACAGATCAATGATGCCCTATTGTGATTCTTGATAAAAACTCTTCCCATCTTCTTGCCCACTTCCTACTGTATATGTGTTTAGTTCTGAGCGCTCAGACTGAATCCAAAAAGAATGAAGTGATTCAATATAACACATACGCAATTAGATCACCATGCATCACAATAGTATTCATTTCAGTGATTTTTCAAATCCCCATTAAACATCTGTTTGGTATAACTGCTGTCTAGTCTCTTTCTCAGTGTGACCACACACTTTAATTGTGTGTAGCACGTAATTGCTTAGAGCATAACAAGATGAAGCTATTTTTTTTAATTTTATGAATGGTGTCACCATCTCAAATCCTAATCTTTCCGCACACAAGGTATCCGTCTGTACATAAACAATGTGTAACAATGATGGAAGCCAGAACCAAGTGCAGTACTGAGCACTTCTATTATTTTGAAAATCTGATAGATGTTTTTTTAAATTTATAAAACGATATAATTTTAAAAGCATTGGAAAAGAAAATAAATAACAAAAGATGATAATTCCTACATAGTTGAAGTTACAAATGTATTTCAGCTAACTTTTATGATTTCATGTAGCATGTATGTACCAATTCTGTCACACCACTAAGATCAGTTCATGTAACTTCATATTAGGACCTACTACCATACTCCAATTTAGAGTATCTGCAAGTGAGAAATAAACATAATAATAAAGCAATGTATGATTTAGAAAATAATATTTGGTATCATTATTCCCTGACATTGAGCGTGGAGAAATACGACCCAGCTGGAGCTGTGCCTTCATGGACTCACAAAGACACATCAACTGGACCCTGAGGTATAAAGACAATAGCTAAAATAATCTTGGAAAGCATCTTTTAGGGAACCTTTCAAATAAAGCCAATCAAACAGAACACAAAAGACTTTCTACTCTTTTTCTATTAGCATTTAGTGAATAGAAATTTGTTGGACCAATGAAGACTCTCCTGACTGTCCTTACAGAAACCTGTTCCAGTGATTGCTAAGAAAGACAATTCAAAACGTAGGAACACAGTTTCTAGCCAATCTGAAAAGGCTAAGCTTTCAATGGTTTTGCCCGCTGGTAACATTAACACATACTGATGATTCTGTAATGGTCTTCAGACTCGGGCAGACACAGCTGTGGTAGCATGGTTGTCCACTTCCTACTTTTGCTTTTTTGAATATATGCCGAATAAAACTTTCTTTTTGCTTTACTAAACTTTGTGATGTTTTTACCCTACAACATGTATTAACAAGCGCAAACACACGGAATAAACTGAATCTGAGTGGTTAAAACACTTCTAGAGGCTTTTTTAAGTAACAGAACATTCATAATTTTTATATAATAAAATGAGAATATGGCTCACTACGCATTTTTGGTCTCATGATTTTTACTTTCTATATGTACATGGAAAATACAAACAGATTTTATCTTGATTAACAAAATAATGCCCCCAAGCTCAAAGATGAATAAAATATCCATCGATGTATTTCACTCTCTTGGCAAATAATTTCTACACTTAGACCCATCTCGTCTTTTGTCTTCTCCGTATAAAGAGACATACAAAAGAACGAAAGTAACAACATCTTTGGACAAAAGAAAGATAAAATATTTGTTCTGCATACTTTTTCAATATTGTCATTTTCTTATAGCTAGCAGAAGTTATTTTAATAACTAAAAGTCAATTTTAATATGAACATAAGGTTTAGTTTTAAAATATCTTTTCTAGAAAAGACATATTAATACAATTTCATATTTCTCAAAAATTTTACCAACCCCTTTGATTTTTGGTATTAGTTATTAAAATGTGCTTTGTCTCTTGAGCCTTGTTATCTTCTTTATTTCTCTTTCTCCTCTATTCTCCTTTTCTCTTCCTCAGTTGGCTTTTGTTATAAAACAATTTCCTTATATTTTAACCCCCACGTTGTGAAGTAAGGGTAAGCATAAAGCTCTAACAATATGCCTCAGGCAAGGGTTTGTTTTCTGGGTTTTTTTTTCTTTTTCCTTTCTTCTTCTTCTTAATGATTGGAGTGCTTAGCTGGTGTTAGAAAATTACTATTTAGGACTATGTACTATATCCCGAAGTAAAGAAATCATTAATAATAAAATACTAAAAAGAAACAGTTATATTACAAAATAAATCTACCAGCCTTACAAAGAAAACAAATTTGCAACAGCCACCTGCTGTGATGAGGCAGTAATCTCAACAGCAGGAAATAAAAGGGAAGAGAGGAGAAAAATACAAAAGCACAGACATTAAAAAAGTAATTAAAACACTTATCTCCATCGACATACATGAGGAAAAAACCCTCAGCCAACCACCTAAAAACGTACTCTATCGAACTGCACAGCAGGAAGCAACATTAAAGCTGCCACCATAAACACCCATTCTGTAGAGGGAGAAGGCCCCTTTAAAAATGTAATCTCAAAAGTATTACTAATGTGTTAATCACCAGTAAATGTACCACACATTCATTGCACTGAATTAGTTACTTTTGAGAAGGTTTTTTTTTTTTTCTTCTTATGTATTCCTACTTTTTTTTTTTTTTAATTCAAATAAATTCTTAAATACAGGCACCGGTAACCTCGTTATTTCTAATTGTCGCAGTGAATTTTAGAAGAATGTTGTGAGACTAGAGTGCTCTGTATACCAAAAACTTTATGCAAAAATATTTAACATAGCGTACATTTAGATAACGCATTTAAACTGTATCCTTCAAAGCCAAACTCATCCTTCCTGTAGTATTGGAATAAAAGAGGTTGAACACAGCGCAAGAGTTAGGGTCATGTATTCAAACTGAAATGAAAGCTAACAATCATTTTAAATTACCTAAGTATGCTCTGGCCTTCAGAGCTCTGCAAAGTGAAACAATGAAAGCCTGAGGAAGCAAGTGGTAGGCTTTAAAATAAAGACCGTACATCAAATGCTCTTGGTGACTTTCTCAGCTTATGGAATTTGTTTTTTACATCTATGTGACTCTTCCCAGGCTTGACTGTGAAATAATGGAGAGCTGTTATCAGAAGGGACTAGTCCCTGGAGAAGGACATCATGCTTGGTAAAGTAAAGCGTCAGTGAGAAAGAGGAAGACCCTCAGTGAGACGGACTGACCCAGTGGCTGCAACAATGGGCTCAAACATAGCAATGATTATGAGGATGGCATGGCACGGGGCAGTGTTTTGTTGCTGTACAAGGTTCAGTATGAGTCAGAACTGACTCAACAGCACCTAACAACAACAACACTTGATTCAAAGAAGACCTCTAATGGAGTCATGATTCTGTTACCTATTAGCTGTAAGTCCTAGCCCAGGTCATTAAACTTTAAGCCTCAGTTTCCTCATTTTTTAAATGAGAAGAGTTACAAAACTATATTTCCTTGTAGAACTAAAAGGTAGACAAGCAGGATAATGTAGCTCTATACTGTCAAAATGACTTAATTTTATGAATTGAAAATATAATTTTCAAGCATAAATAGATATTGGTCACACTACTATATAGTTCTTTTATAGTAATAGTCACAACTCTGTGCCATTCATTTTAATTATGCATTTCATCTAATACTTGGATAAATTTCTGTGCAAAGTATTTTGCCTTGCTCTAAATCATGACTGTAATTTTATAAGTTTGCCAAGAAAATACTTATTTCAACTGATATTTGCAAAAGACATGTAAAATGTAAGAAAAATATTGTATTATTATGATGCCCCAATATGCATAGAAAGTATTTAGCGTTGCTAACGTGTTGCTAGTAAGACTTGAAGTGAGTACTCTTCTAGGAATTTGGAAAATTCCACAAGATAATCACTTTCCAAAGAACATTCCTGAAGATGGATATGGTCAAGAATTTCAGAAACACGTGGTTTGATCTCCTTGTATCTTAGTTTGTTCAACCAAACAATAGATTTTCTAGAAACTGAGCTCCAAACCTTGCCTAATTTTTTCTGGAGAAATCAACACTACCCAAAATTTTATTGTGCATGTGTGCAGAGGGTCCATAACTTTCATTGCATTCTGTAAGGAGCCTGTGACACAAAAATGGTTAAAGAACCACAATTGCTGATGCTAAGGTTAAACTGGAGCCCTGGTGGCACAGTGGTTAAGAGCTTGGCTGTTAACCAAAAGGTCGACAGTTCAAATCCACGACCTGCTCCTTGGAAACCCTATGGGGCAGTTCTATGCTGTCCTATAGAGTCCCTGTGAGTTGGAATCAACTTGACTGTACCTAACAACAACAAATTATATCGTACGATATACCAAAATACCATTTCAAGTGGATAGAGTGTAGTCATAAATGTCAAAATGCAATGTAGTTATCCAAAGCTGCCAAGCACTGCATATCATAAATGAATATCAGTTTATGCAAGAATTTCTAAGTATGTTAGGCCTGGTGTACTGGGGAAAGCAAAGGTTGTTGACATCAGACTTAACTACATTACTATTACTACTCCAGTATATATTGGTTATACAATCTTGCATAATCACAGTTATTTAAATTGTAAGTCTCAATTTGCTCATCTATAGAACCTGTCTTGCAGCGAAATTAATTGAGATAATCCATTGAGATAATATATCTCAATAATATGATAATTGCTTAGTACAGTGCCTAGCACATGGTAAGTGCTAATAAACCAATTCTGCTTTTATGCACTTCAAACTTTTAAAATCCTATGATTAGCATACTTGTGCCTTCCTTGGTATTTAATATAAAACACAGTAACAACAAAAACTACAGCTACATTTTTAAACATAGTGTCAGCTGATATTTCCTTAAATGATGGTAATGAATGATATAAAACTTAGGAGGTATACAGTATAGTCATTACATAGTAGTCCAAAAAAATTTTGTTACATAAAAAAAGAAAGAAACAAACAAAACATAATCTATTATGTTCAAATTTTGGATTTGGATACCAGTTTTGTTTTGTTTTTCTAAGAATTGTAATTAAGACCAGTTGGAAATAGAAAGTTTCCACGCTTTATATATTTATCCATTTATTCATTAAATATATATTTAGTGCCTACTGTATGCTAGACATAATATTAGATCCTGGGGATACAAGGACGATTAGTTTCCAGTCTAGCGGGGGAGAAGGACATGTAATCAGAAATCTAGAATACAGCAAGATAAGTGCTATGATAGAGGGATGTAGAGGTTGTTATAGGAGTACTTACAAAGGGCACTTTGTCTGGATCAGATACACTTTCAAGCTGAGTCTTGGAAGATGACTATTTTCCAAAAAGAAGAATGACTAGCATGTATAAAGGTGTGAAAGGTAAGAGTTCAATCTGACAGAAGTAGAGTGTGGTCATGGGAGTGGATTAGAGAAGAGGTAGACTAGCAAAATTTGAAACTTGACAGGCAGAACCAGAACATGAAGGGCCATGCAAGTCACACCAAGGAGCTTGGATTTTACACTAAGGACGCAATGCAGGAAAATTACATAATCAGTTTATATTTTAGCAAGAACAAATTGGTAGTGCTGGGTAGAACTGATTTGAAGCACTAAAGTGTGCCTGACCCAAGCCATGGTGTTTTCAATCACCTCATACGTAAGCATGTGAAAGCAAGACAATGAATATGGAAGACTGAAGAAGAATCGATGACTTTGAATTATGGTGTTGGCGAAGAATACCGAATATACCAAGGACTGCCAGAAAAACAAACAAGTTTGTCTTGGAAGTATGGCTAGAATGCTCCTTAAAAGCGAGGGTGGTGAGACTTCATCTCACGTACTTTGGACATGTTATCAAGAGGAACCAGTCCCTGGAGAAGGACATCATGCTTGGTAAAGTAGAGGGTCAGCAAAAGAGAGGAAGACTTTCAACAACATGGATTGCCACAGTGGCTGCAACAATGGGCTCAAGCATAGCAACAATTGTGAGGATGGTGCAGGACAGAGCAGTGTTTCGTTCTATTGTACATGGGATAGCTATGAGTCAGAGCCTATTTGAAGGCACCTAAAAACAACAAAGACTGAAAGGAAGTAGATGAAAAAAGAAGATGCTGCAAAAATCCAGATAAGAAAGGAAAAGTTAACCAATACTTCTCAAATTGGGTTACAAGTAACATGGCATTGCAGGGGATGTTCAGTCTCAGTATAAACACAGCTTACTTTCCTGGTGCAACAATGACACTCAAAAACAAGTAATTTAAAATATGTTTATATTAAGGAAAATACGGATATATTGAGGAACGAAATGTAAACTTTGAATGAAATTTTAATATTTCAAAGACACTCTGCACATGGTATTTAAACTATACCTTCAGATTACCTAGAGGTATGTTTTCTCTCTGTTCTCCTACTAGAGTAACTTTAATGGAAATAACTGGAGCTCCCACTAAGGCATGACAGTGGGAATGCAGAAAATTAAAAACATATCCTCGAAATATTTTGGAGTTAAATACATAGGATTTGGTACATAGTAGTTGTAGGGAGTAGAGGGAAAGGCAGGGTCAAAGCTGAGTCTTAGGTTTCTATTGTGGTTGGGTACATCAATAGTGGTGCACCTGATCACGGTCCAGTAGAGAGGAAGGCGAGCAAATTCTAGGAGAATGATGTTTTATCTTGGACATATTTAATGGGGTATGGGACATCCAAGAGAGGTGTCCTGTAGGTAGTAAACAGGTAGAACTACAACTCTCTGGAGCTCGTGAGAGAAATGTGATCTGGACAAACAGGTTTGGAAATTATCAGCAAAGAGATGATACCTGAAGTTGTATATGTTAATGAGATAATGCATGCAGAGTGCAAACTGTAAATGGAAAACAAGGCCAAGGGTGGAGAATGAGGAGGGATCAGAGAGTTAGGAGGAGATGTAGAGAGAGTGGTATGTTGGAAGCCAAGAGAAGCAAGGTATAATTTCAAACTCCCTTGTCTGCAGAAGAAAACTAGAGGCAAAATTAAAATAAATTATCCAGTGTATAAAAATATACAAACCACAAGAAACAGGTGTTTAAAAGAGTACTTTCAATTTTAGAACTCATCTTTCTTGATTTTTAAGCACAGTACAAGGCCAGTGACCTACAACTAATGTTAAAAATAATTTAACCAAATGGAGATTTATTGAGAATATAAAACAGAATAAACAACAAATACATGTATTACAATTACAAGAAGCAATTTAAATGAAGTAAATCAGAAGGGAAAAAGGGATAAACCATATACTGATACCCACACTGGGTATTCTCGGGGTAATGCTAGAAAGATTTTGCCAGAGGGAGAATATGTCATATGCCTTCTCAGGAACTAGTATAAATGAAGAATATATTCACACTAGAGTGCTTTCTTAAGAAGTATGAATTAGTCAATAATGGCAATTCCATATTAATTAAATTCTGAGTGGATCATACAAGATAGATATAACTTGGATAATATTTGTTTGATTAAAAACCACCTTTAGAAGGACTTCTTTTACACTCTTTATAAAATACACCAAAACTTAAGCTTTGAATAAGGAAGGTGTTGTTCCCCTCTAATGGGTTTGGAAATCCCACAGAAGGACACACTCATATGTGTGGTTCATCCTGCAAAATTTTTTTTTACCTCCTATCGTAAAACCAGATAAAGAATCCTAGAAGGGAGCACTGATGGAGACAGAAATGTATGGCCAAGATAGCGACACCTAAGTTTGCTCTCAGTTCCCTCATCTAATAGCTGTGTGATGTGCAGCAAATTAGCCAGTCTCTCTGGGTCTTAGTTTCTTCACCTGTAAAATGTGAACTTTTAAACACCCCCTGTCAGAACTGTTTTGATGGCTCTGTGAATTATGAAGCACTATACAGACATACCAGAATGCTCCTTAGAAGCAAAGATGGCAAGACGTCGACTTGCTTACTTTGGAAAGACCAATCTCTCGAAAAGGACATCATGGTTGGTAGAAGGTTAGTGAAAATGAAAGAAACGCTCAATGAGATGGATTGAGACAATAGCAGAAACAATGGAGTCAAGCATACCAACGATCATGAAGATGGCACAGGACCAGGCAACATTGTGTTCTGTTATACATAAGGTTGCCATGAGCCAATGCAATGGCAACTAACAACAACATACAAACATAAGAAATTATATCAAAAATAGTTAAAACTATAAGTGGAGCATACTGCATGCACAAACTGTTCAGTCTTCCATTTTCGTACTTCTAGGTGAAGAAATTATAGCAATGGTGGATGATGGATTAATCAAGGAAATCAAGTTGAAATTCTGTGTCGCTCTTTGGAAATTATTTAAGTTCCCTAAATGCTATGGAAACCCTGGCAGTGTAGTGGTTAAGAGCTCGGCTGCTAGCCAAAAGGTCAGCAGTTCAAAGCCACCAGGCTCTCCTTGGAAACCGTACGGGGCAGTTCTACTCTGTCTTACAGGGTCTCTATGAGTTTGAATAGACTTGATGGCAATTTTTTTTTTTTGAACAGGTTTTAAATGCTATACAATATATGGAAATTTACAAACTATATTCAAAAGAACATGAGCCACTCTAACCATAGTGTATAGAACATACATATTGACAGTATTAATAAAAATCCTGTATTTTTTAAAACAATGTAAAATAATCAGTTGTATCCCAAATACCTTTTAGTTTAATTAGCTGAGCATTTAGTAATTTTTTTTTTTTCAGTTTTTGAATACGTTATTTCTACTCTGATATATAGTTTTAGGACTATTTCTTCTAATCGTAAATAATTTCATGTTTTGAAAAAAAGTCATATTCTAATGTTAAATGATTTGAGTTCTGCTTCTTAGAGCATGGTGCAGATAAGGCTAATATCAGCAATTTAATCCAAAACACCAAAACCAAACCGGTTGCTGTTGAGTCAGTTCTGACTTTTGGCAACCCCACGTGTTTCTCTTTGCTCCATAGGGTTTTTAATGGCTGTGACATTTTGGAAACAGATTGCCAGGCCTCTGGCTGGATTCGAACCACCTCCCTTTCAGTTAGTAGCCTAGTGCTTAGCCATTTGCGCCACCCAGGGACTAAACGGTTTTAAATTACCTCTCCACAATCCAGACTCTTTTGCAGCCTTAATTTGGTATCTTGCCCATATACTTTATAGGCTATAGAGAGTAATGTAGTTCAGGAGATCTCATCACCAACTGTGTTAAATACAGGCTCGACCTGTATCAGTAATATAATATATAAAATATAATCAATGTTTTAAAAGTTTACATTAATACAGTGTTTTATCACTTTAAAATATTCCTTGTACATCTGAACCCTCAGCAACTCTAAGGGCTAAACATCATTATGACCATTTATAGATCAGCAAACTGAGGTTCAGAACAATAAAAGAAGGTTCTAAAATGTCATAGCTAGCAAGTGGCAAAGGCAGACTTAATCCAGTTACAACTCTTAAACGCAGTGTTTCTTCCACCATGCCATAAAATCTATTTTAGGGCAGTGGATAGTCTTTATTACTAGTTAAAAAAGAGTCTTAACCTAGTCTTTGAGAATTTAGCATACAATGATCTGTGGTGCCTTAAATTTTCTGAATGCTAATATATCAGTTTTATTCACAAGAAAGAAAAAAGCCTGCTGTAAAGATTAGCAGGTAATTATTCACATATCATCCCACCTACACTACATTTTCAAATGATTTTAGGTAAACCATGCCTACTTAAATTTAAATGATGTCTTGTAAAAAGATCTTCTAAGCACTATTCGTTTGTTTAAAGCACAGCTCCACAATGACAAACCTATCATCAATTCATTTTGATGAAAGCGTAATAATTAAAGCGTTATTTTTCCCCTTACACTGTGAGTCATTTGACCTATGTTAAATCAACTATCAAATTTTCATTCATTGTTTCTACATGAAGGATTGTGCCAGCTCAAAAAGTATAAATCTTCATTTGTCAAATTTAAACTATACCTGTCCCAGTTGCTACCAGAGCTCATAGCTCTTATCCCTTAAAAACAGCAAAATATTGTCAAGTCACACAATCTCCCCACAGCCTCAGATGACCCCTGGAATCAATAATATTTGTAACTTGTTATAAGTGCACGGTTAAGGAGAACAGAAGGCAAGCGCGGTCCTCGTTAACCACATTGAGCTGTGATACTAGAGCCGACTCCCTTGTGTGGTCTGTGATCAGTTTTAATCTCCTGACCAAGAATAAAAGAATGCAGACTCCTGATTCTGGATTCAACTTGAAAGGAGATTATAGATTTGTATACTTGCAAAGGGAATGAAAGCTTTCATTCAACTGGCCTTCCAGGAAAGAATACATCTAAACTATCATTCCTCCTCATTACCTTCACTGTTTCCAGGATCCTCTATTGACAGAACTAAATACTGTAAAATGCACACACAATGGGTTAAAAGCAAAGTTGTCTTTGTGGACAGATGATCAAGTGACTACAGAAAAACACACTCCACACTGGTTTGCTCTATTGTCACACAGTTTAAGGCAGCGTCAATTTTTATGTCTTACATCTCTTTATAAAGATTACAATTATTTTGCCAAACTTCATCAGGTGAATATTTTTACTTTTAAGCCATTAAAGAATGCATTCATTACTAAAATCATGATTAGGTGTTTCTAAACTGCATACATCTAGATACACTGGTGTAATTTTTTAGCTTTAAAATGCAAATTGTTTTGATATGAGAAAGAGAAAAGACGTTACCAGTTTAAAGACCAGTTTTGTATGTCTATCAATTACCATACCTATATTTATATCTATATATACACATACATATATATGATGTCATATTTATACAAAAGGGCATATTCTCTTATTTTCCTATAAAGATGAAGATATAAATGTTTTGTTGTTAAAATCATGACTAAGTATCATGTGTTCTAAAGGTTTACTGAGTCAATCTATGCAATTTAGGAATTCAGAAATTCTATATTTCTATTAAATAGTTTTCTCAATACAGCAGGCAAAATTTCCAGTTTCACATCATCACTACCATCATTTCAGCAAGCATTTTCTGAGCATTCATATTGCATCGTGTACTACTGTACTAGTGACAGACGAAAAATAGAGACTGTGCTGAATGGGCCCCAGGGCCACGGCTTGAGTTGGTTCCTGACTCTGTTACCTCCCAGCTGTATAATCTTGAGCAAGTTACTCAATTGTCATTTACCGCAGGTTCCTGATCTGTAAAATGTACATAAGATCATTAATAGCACCTAACTCATTACAATTTTGATGACATTAAATGAGATGATACAGGCAAACCTGGAAGTGTTTGTGATACTTAGTGTGCACTATAGATACATGTCAGCTGTAGTCAAATGTATTCTAGTTCATTCATTCACTCATTCAGAAACATTAGGTTCTCTTTATGTTGCAAGGGCCTTGAGGAAACAAAAATGAGTAGCAGAACACTCTTAGCAATCTGACCTTGACAAGTTGTCTGACTTCTGGGAATCAGCTTTCTCATTTGCAAGATTAGGATACTAATATTAATCCTGGAGGACTGCCATGAGGATCAAACGAAATTAATTATGTAAAGAGCCTATCATAACACCAGTTACATATGCTGGACAGTCAATAAATGTTTACTGAATTTAGGAATAAAGAACCGGATGGATGGATAAATGGATGGATGCACAGATGGACAGACAGATATATGTTATATTTGAGGTCAGAGAAGAATTAAAGATGAGTCAGCTAGGTAGCAGCTCAGAGGACAAATTTATAAGTCAAAGTAAAATGTTCCTGGACTAAAAAAATGGAAATATGGTAACAAGTCACACGTTTTTATATGCATTCCTGACAAAAAGTAAATTTGTCCTGTTTCCTCCAATACAGAATTAGTGTTCTGTGAAAACATAAAGAATGAATATACAAGAGCTGATCTAGCTGTGCTCATTAACTGTATAACAGGTTCACAGTGCAAAAAGCTTGAATTTGGCAGTGGTAGTCAACTGATATTCTAACACCAGTAAGGCAGGGTAAGGTGCTGTTTATCAGGCAGGGATGATTTATTTTATCATTCAGTATTAAAACCCTTAATTAGCCCTTGAAAAATTAATTGCTTTCTAAAGTCTCTGAAAAGAAAACAAGAACTACATAGAAGTGGGAGTCATGTTGCCTTTTTTATTTTAAGAACAACGACTCTGCCTCAGCCAACAGAACTGAATTAGTAATGGATCTGTTTCTTTTTGCATGTACACTCAAAGCTGATCAATTTTCATGAGCTGTGCTATGACGGTGATACTATAAGCTTTTCCATTTTTTACCATAGGTAATGCAATGCTACTTCTTCCAGTATAATTAGAAAGAAACTAGAAGTGTGCGAGCATCTTAAATGGTAAAGAAATTGGTGAATATCTGACCTACTCAAGTGGTAAGAAGAAAGATAAGTGTAACTGCAGCGTGCCCAAGTAGAAGATACCGAGACCCAAGTGGAGTAACATGAGATTTAGAGTCCAGACCTGGCACAGGCCGACAAGAGGGCGGGAAAAGGGAGAGAGACCAGAATTCAGCGCAAAACAAACCAGTCACTCCTGCACATTGACTGGTTCAGGGAAGTTTCTATTGAACTAAGAACATCTCTTCTGGGTATCTTAAAAGTACTATACTAGCTGAGAAAAAATTTTCTATACATTTCAAATAACCAACTTACACATAAACTTTGAGACGCCCAACTCATATGTTAAGCTGTGGAAAAACTGTGCGTGTGTGTGTGTGTGTGTGTGTGTATACATATGTATAAAATGTATGCATAGACACATATTCACATCTACAGACACATAAGCAAGATCTATGTGTGTTGTGGGTGTGTGTGTGTGTATATGTTTTAAAAGTATTTGCTCATAATATAAATAGTCTAGTGTCATGGATAGAATTATGTTCCCCCAAAAATGTGTGTATCAGTTTGGCTGGGCCTTGATTCCTGGTACTGAGTGATTTTCCTATATGTTGTAAATCCTGCCTCTATGATGTTAATGAGGGAGGATGGGTGGCAGTTGTGTTAGTAAAGCAGGACTCAGTCTACAAGATTGGATTGTGTCCTGAGGCGATCTGTTGAGATATAAAAGAGAGAAGTAAGCAGGGAGATAGGGGGACCTCATACCACCAAGAAAGCAGTGCCAGGAGCAGAGCGTGTCCTTTGGACCCGGGGATCTTGCGTGGAGCAGCCCTTAGTCTGGGGGAACATTGATGAGAAGGCCGATAGAGAGAGGAAGCCTTCCCTTGGAGCTGATGCCCTGAATTTGGACTTTTAGCCTACTTTACTGTGAAGAAATAAATCTCTGTTTGTTAAAGCCATCCACTTGTGGTATTTCTGTTATAGCACCACTAGATGCCTAAGACATCTAGCTTTAGCAAGAAGACAATTAACTGACTTATCTGGGTCCTGCTAACAGATCAATAACCACTCAAAAATCAGTAGGCACAGCTGCTTTTGGCAGAACGGCCTCCCTCACTTCTTAACTTTCCTACCACTCTCTCCTAAACTTCTTTGAGAAAAGAAATCACTAAGGATCCATCGACTGTCATCACCCAAGGTGGTTAAAGACATCCAGACAAATCAAGGATAGATCAACCACTTAGATGGACTAAGTGTTAGCCAGGTAACATTCAAGTTGTTCACCATCAAGCTGTCTATAGCCAAGGTACTTCCTAATGAGTTTGTGCCCATGTTCTGCTGGTTATTAAATATTTGAATATCACTCCTGGGATCTATCCAAAGTAAAGTTGATATGAAGATGAGGGGCTAGGAAATATTGTCTGTGCTAACATGGCAGCAAGTAGGGTGGGAATAATACAGGAATGAAAAAACGTACAAATGTTATCACTTTCTTCTTTTCAAAACGAAATTCCAGAGTGCATCTATTTCTTAGGACTCCTTGCACCTCTTCAAACAAAGAGAAGTAAATATTTCCATAGCTTCATTGTTAACATGACCTTTAAGCATCAGTTTATGCTAGAATTACAAGTGGTTCATCTATAATCTGGACCATAAGGCCAAATATTTAGGGTATAACCTATTTCCACAGGTACCCTCCTATAACTTGCATTTGTATTAAGTGGTATTAAAAGTCAAAAGGCAAAATAGACCAACTTAGTATTCTGTTGCATTCCTTGTATTTGTTTTCTTTTGTTTTTAATTTAGTATCTTGATGCAATACAATATTGTCTCTGTGGAGTTTCATTTCACATGATAAGAGAAACAAGAAGCATCTGATCAATAAACAGAAAATCAAGTTACATGTTCCCACTAGGTTGCTTTAACAAGGATGAATCGCAGAAATGTTGATGCTTGCCTAATGTTGTGGCTTTTAATCCTCTCACACCAGTGGGTCTAAAATACTTGCTATTAGCACTAATGTAAAAAGAATTAATGCTTTACATAAGGCTATCCACTTTACTCAAATCAAGGGGTTAATGGTAAAATAAGCCTTTAAGGATGTAAATGATTACTCCCGTGTGGCTGGAAACTAGCTCAAGTGTTTTTCATTTAAAATGATTAACATATAGGAGCATTATTATCTCTGCAGTTAATACGCACCTCACTGAAAACCTCATGGTTCACAACAATTAAGGAAGGCAGCATCCTTAATGAAGTTATAAAACATATATCATTTATTAAGCAGCAAATTATATCTTTAATTTTGGCTTTAATATATCTTTAATTTTAGCTGTAATGATTACATGGAAAAATGTCTTCCAAAACCCCAGGACAAATTACGTCCTGGCACTAGCGTTAGTTTTTTCTACCCCCACCTTCCACCCCACCTGCGACACTAAACAAGTGTTTTAATTTATCTCAAGCTTCCTTTCTGTGAGCATATGCTTCTCTGAAATGCTGAGACAATGAGGCCCAAACCAACACTGTGAATGTTTATCCATTAAGAGTCTTGTATCTAATTTTGACATTTTCTTACTGATAGATGTAGGTTATTGAATAATCTTGAGTGAATATTATGAATAACATTTTCATTGTTACATTAAAATTTGAAATATTAGAATAAAAAAGTTGAACCCAAGTTAGGCAGACATTTTTTTCCTCCCTTTTGCCTCTGCCTCTGCTGCCTTCTCTCCCTTCCCTTCCCTCTTGCTCCTCCTCCTCCTCTTTCTTGTCCTCCTCCTCCTTCTCTCTTTCTCCTTTCCCTCCTCCCTCTCTCCCTCCCTCTCGTTCTTCAACATTTTTTAAGCAGCTTTGATAGGCACTTTTTCTTCTGAGCAAAGAAAAGTTATCTAAATTTGCTTAAATCCTATACTAATTTAACACAGAGTCTATTTGTACAAACAAAGCATTTTATCAATGCATAAAATTGTTAATAGTTGGCGGAGTTTACATCTGAAAACCTTTTTTCCAGGAAAATATTTTGTGCTTTATTAATAAAAGATGGTAAACTCTTTCTACAGTGAGCTCATAGAAATCGATCACACCTCTCTGAAAATGATAAAGAGTGTGCAGATCACTAAAACCTTTAATAAATCCTTTATCATTATCCATCCTCTGTTAAACCAATCCTCTTCATCTGTCTTAGATAAACTATTGGGTAGTTTCAATCACAGAAAGTTAGGTAGCATGAGATATCTAGAAATTTACATTATACACTACTTCTCAATGAATACTCTAACACAGATATGATCAATGTTTTTCACTGAGTAGCAGGTCAAGTGAGGAATAAGGCACTTGCCAGGCAGGTGCTGGAGGAGGAGAGATCCCATGGTGAAAGGTGGGGGGAGGGCTGATGTGTGCTAGTGAAACTTTCCAAAACACCTGTTTGCAATATCTGATCTGCCAATAATTGTCTAAATAGGTCCACGTGGTTAATATATATTTCCTACTTCAAATTACATTTGGAGGGAGTTCGGTTATAAATATCAACATGTATTAATAAAACCTGTTGCCATCAAGTTGCTTCTAATAGCAACTCTACACGACAGAGCATAACTGTCCCACAGGGTTTCCAAGGAGCGGTTGGTGGATTTGAACTGCTGACCTTTTGGTTAGCAGCCATAGCTCTTAACCACTCTGCCACCAAGAAAGCGTTAGGTTATAAACATCAACAGGTATTAATAAAGTGAATTCTAATTTATAGATTTTTGTGCACCAAGGACACGACAGAAATATGACAAATAAATAATGATAAGTATGATTATATGTCAATAAACATCAACAATGAATAAAGGCACAATAAAAAACGAGAATGAAATAAGATTTCTTAAACATACAGAGGAACATACAGAGGAAAAAGGCACAGGATCGGAAACTACAGGCACCATACAAGTGGCAGTTGTACCATATTATTTTCCTTTGTGTAGACGTGTCATACCATAATTTCCTTTGCATTGTTCCTCTTACATCACCTTTTTATCTTATTTTCTGGCTCTTGAGGAGACAAGGAGGGTCGAGTCTTACTTGTAATCCCTGCAATATCTCTTTTGGAGTTGAAAATTTTATATAGCATCTACTATAGTTCTACTTGTGGTATTGGAATATAGTTATTTAAAACTTAACATGATTTTAGTAAGGAAGATCTTTAAAACTGATTTCAATTTAAAAAAAAAATGTTTTATAACTAGGTGTATCAAACGTGTTTGCCACAGGAAATAATGTCACAATTCAACTGGGATAACTCCAGGAGATTTTATTTACAAAATGTTGAGAACTACAAGGACTAGAGATCTGGGACTGGAAGAGTCAATCTACATCAATGTTTCTACTGGAGAATCTAAACAACTACACTTGATGTTTTCAGTACATCAAGAGTCACCTTATTAGATGTTATAACATATCACATCTGTAACACAGTAAGGTGATTATCCCCGTAAGTTTGGCAGAGTAAAATCAAACATAAATACTGTTTGTAAAATCAGAGAAAACCAGACATAAAAGGCACTTCAAGGACGACTCACCCCTAGAAGGGGCTTGACTTGGGCAAAATTACATAGTCTATTAGTGACAAAATTGAGGTTTGGACCCAGTTAATTTTTAGTCTACAGCATTTCATTAATGGAGCCCTGGCGGTACAATGGTTAAAGCACTCAGCTGCTAACTGAAAGGCCAGTGGTTCGAACCCACCAGCTGCTCTGCGGGAGAAAGATGTGGCAGTCGGCTTCTGTGAAGATTATAGCCTTGGGAGCCCTACGGGGCAGTTCTACTTATTCTATAGAATTGCTATGAGAATCGACTCAACAGCAATGGATTTTTTGGTTTTGGCATTTCATTAACAATAAAAGCATCTTAACTACTCACCAAAATAAATCAATACTTTCATTTTCTTCTTAAATCAAACTTAAATTTGAATGTGCATGATTATGTAATGTTTCAGGCTGAAGAGGCCCCGGATATTATCAAATCTCACTGCCTCATTTTCCTATTGAGAAAATAGAGACCTAAAAAAATTTAAAACGCTTGGTTCCTAAAACACAGTTAATGGCAGATCTAAGACTTAAGTAGAGATCATCTTACTCAAAAGCCATACCCTTGACACAATTTAGAGTAGTATATTACTTCTGTCTTTTTAATCCTATAAAATTGCAGGACTTAAAAAATCTAGGGCCATTTCTATTTTTCATATACATCTAAAATAACCAGTCCAGACTGCTAAACTCTGCAAAACTACTTCAGTATTGTTGCTACAACTGATTCAAGTTAACACGCATTTAGATACCTATATAAAACTGCGCGGGTGAATAAAAAGATGACAAAGAAATGATTCTTGCTGAAAAAGACAAAGGAACAAAAACTCACCAATCCTGCTTACTGAACATTTCTTACTGGTTGACCTAGCAACATATCAAATTTAACATGTCCAAAATTAGACCCCTCATCTTCCTCCCCAAATGCGTTCTTGCTCCCACATTCCCTCTTTGTGAATGATAATACTATCATTAGTTTAAAATACATTTGTTAGACACCTACTATGAGCCAGATACCGTGCTGGGTGCTGGGCATCTATGCTGACCAAAGCTGATTTGATTCCTACCTTCATATAAAAAACACAAAAAAACTAGTGTGATAGAAACACCAACTGTCCAGATTGCTGTATCAGAAAATTCAGAATCATCTTACAAATTTCTCTCTCCATCAAAGCTCATTTCTATTAAATCACCAAGTCTTATTCTTTCCATTTAACAATCTCACAAAGCAGCCTCCTCAATCTCACTGCCATAGATCAGGCCCTTATCATTTCTTTCCTTCTTGTTGTTATCAAGTACCATCGAGTCGGTTCCAACTCATAGGGACCCTACAGGAGAGAGTAGAACCACCCCACAGGATTCTCAAGGAGCAGCTGGTGGATTCAAACTGTTGACCTTTTGGTCAGCAGCCAAGCTCTTAACCACTACTATTTCTATCCTGGTTGATGAAAATAACCTCCCCTAAACTAATCTTCCAGCTTCTAGTCTTTCTCTATTGGAATTTTTCCCCACCAAGCTGGCAAAGAAATTTATCTAAAACTGTAAATTCAACATATCACTAATCAGGGACTCCTCAATTTTTAACCCCTTACCATGGGATATAAGCCCTTCATTATTTGAACCCTAGTCTCATTTATTCCATCCCTTTAACAATTATACTTCACTTCCAATAGCCTAATTTGAATCCATTTTGTGCACTTAACAAAACATTCCCTCTCATTGCTCCACGGATTATTGATTCCCTCTGATTGGAATGCCCCTCCCTCTCTCATTTGCCTGCCTACCTCCTACCTCTTCTTTAAGAAGCAAATGATAAATTTAGTCCTCTGAGAAGATTTAAGAACCATTATCACCCCCTCCCCTAAACTGAGGTAATGTATTCGTACTCTGCATTCATTCTCTTTACCACCGTTAACGCCCAGTGGCTATTGGTTTTTAACGTATACTCTAACAATTAATTTCTTATTTTTTGTCTGTGAAATCTTTAAGGCCAAGCCCCCTGCCTTGCTCTTCTCTGTATTCTCTCCGACCAGTACACAGTAAATATTCAGGAAGTATCAGTCCAATGAAGGATGGATAGAGTTTTTATTTGTCCATAGTTTCCATTTACTTATACACTTTTCTCAGTGACAAAAAAGATTGATTTTCCTACATTAGCAAATGTGAATAAATCATTCCCTTTTCTTTAATATCCAAGGAGCCAAATGTAATTTTAGGATAAAGAGGTTGAAAATTATTCTAAATCAAGAAGAAAATTCTTATTCAAAATATTATGTTTTTGAGACAGACAGGATTAGCATTCAGAGACCAGAGGTACAATACAGAGACTCTAGATACTTGCCTATTTGTTTACTTAATTATTCATACAAACAACTTGGATAGTATACGAAAGCCAAGATTTCCAAGCATGCTATTATAAATCTAAGAATCACAAATATTCATAGCTTTCTCTACTCACATATCAGCTCAAATTACTTAAGTGCTTAGATAACTGTGATAACACACACACACACACATGCAAAACAACAGAGAATTGGTTCATACAAAAAAGGAAAAATATATGTACATATATACATACATACATATATCTCCTAGATAAATGATTTGCACAATACTAAGTAATTACAATTTTCAAAGGTGGTTTGTAAATGCTGTGGACAAAAGAATAGGCCAAAGAATGAATATTCCACAATGGAATTAAAATTTCTGTTTATCAGAGAAGAGATCTGTTCAAAAATTAATTAAGATTATGAAAAAATTTTTTTTTCTTTTCTATAATGACCCAATTTCTATATATTAAGATGGGCTTAAATATGAAGAAAAACAACACAGTGTACACATTTACTAACCCACCCTTTTTCATCAGAACAACTAGACCTTGGCTCTGCAGAAGTCAGTTTTGAAACCTTCTATAAAAGAGCAGTAAAACATTCCATACCAAAATACGATTAGTTGGCAATGGGAAATGGCTTTCAGGCAAATGTATTTTTTTTTTTTTTTAACCAGGATTACAAAACAATAAGAAATGGTCGCTGTGTCAGACCAGTCAGCCTGCTCTATTTATATTTGTAAGTTAGCATAAAAAGTAGTTAGCCTTAAATGAGGCTAGGTTTACAGTGGAGTTCCTAGATCCTTAGCTTTACAGGACCTTTGGCTTTTGGTGGTCTCTCTGCCCACTGAAAAATATCTCTATTGAAAATGAAGCCAGACTGAGAATAAAACATCTCTCACGGCATAGGGAGAACTACAAGTATTTTCAGGGAGATTCTATCATTGAGCAGGGGGTCTTCTGCCAGGTACTAGGTAGGAGAGTATACCTGAGAAACAAGACTTGTTAAATCCTAGCTTCTTCCAGCAAAGTGTACAAATCTGCAGAATCTGCATCATGCTGGAGCTTGTTTGAAATGCAGAAACTCAGATGAAACCCTGGATCCACCAAGTCAGATCTAAGGTCAGATCTCCAAGTGATTTATAAGTCCATTAAAGTTTGATAAGCACTATTAACTATCAGTTCTCACTATGAAGTATGGATTAACTTTTACAGAAAAGAAAGAAAAGTATCAAGCTGAAAAGCACGGGAAAAGACTCAGACTGCTTTCTCTTGGAAAGCGCTCTTGGCTTGCCCTTTGGGTCCCCAACACATGGGCATGGGTCATACGACAATCAAACCTGCTGCAGGTCTCATAACTGCATAAGAAAACAAATGGGCAGGTAAAGGGAGAATTTTTTTTTTTTTTTTTTTTAGATATGGGACAGTAGATCCTTTTGAATCTATCACTTGAATGATATAAAAGTCATTGCCTTTCAGCAAATTTGCAGGGTACAAGATCAACCCACAAAAATCAACATACATTTAACCAATATGGTGAAAGATTTGCACAATGAAAACTACAAAACATTTCTGAAAGAAATTTAAAAACACCAAATTAAATGTAAAGACATTTTTCTATACATATTACAAGACTGAACATTGTAACAATGTCAATAATAAACAAAGTAATCTACAGACTCAATGTAATCCCTATCAGAACTCCAATAGCCTCTTTTTATAGAAATGGAAAGCCAATCCTCAAATTCACATTAAATTTCAAGGGGCTCAATATAGCCAAAACAATCTTGAAAAACAACAAAGTTGAAGGGCTCACACTTCCCAATTTCAAAACTTATTAAAATGCTACTGTAATCAAAACAGTGTGTTACTGGCATAAGGACAGACATATAGACCAATGGAATAGAACTGAAAGTCAAAAACTAAGCTCATAAATGTATGACTAATTAATTTTCAACAAGGGTGCCGAGAACATTTAATACAGAAAGAACAGTCTCTTCAACAAATCGTGCTGGGACAACCTGATATTCATAACAAAAGAATGAAGTTAGACCCCTATCTCACAGCATATATAAAACAACACAAATTGGAACATTAATCAAAACAGAAGAGCTAAGACCATAAAACTCTTAGAAGAAAACATAGGGCTGAATATTCATGACCTTCAGAAAACACAGGGGTGAATCAATGACAACAAACATAGGAGAAACAAACCAAAAAAATTTAAATCTATTTAACTTCACTAAAATAAAAAGAAAAATGTGCATCAAAGGACACTGCCAAGAAGGTAAAAAAGAAACAAACAAAAAAAAACAACCTACAGAATAGGAGAGGATATCTGTAAATCATACATCCGGTAAGGATGTAGTATTCAGAATATATAAAGAACTCTCATGCCTCGACATTAAAAAGACCAAAAAAAAAAAAATCCTATTTAAAAAAAATGGCAGAATTCAATAAACATTTCTCCAAAGAAGATGTTCAAATGGTCAAGAAGTACTTGAAAAGATGCTCAACATTATTAGTCATTAGGGAAATACAAATCAAAACCACAACGAAATACCATTTAACATCTACCAGGATGATTAAAAAAACAAAACATACAAATACTAAGTCTTGTCAAGGATGTGGAGAAATTGGAACTGTTGTCCACTGCAAATGTAAAATGGTACAATTGCTATGGAAAACAGTTGGGTGGTTCCTCAAAAAAGTTAAACATAAAATTACCATTTGATCCTATAATGTCATTCCCAGGTATATAAGCAAAAGATTGAAAACAAGTACTCAAACGAGTACATGTACACGAATGTTTATAGCAGCACTATTCTTAAGAGACAAAATGTGGAAATAGCCCAAATGTCCATTAATGGATGAAAGGCTAAGCAAATTGTGATATATATACACACTATGAAATTTAGTCAGCATAAAAAGGAATGAAGTACTGAAATATGCCACAATGTGGAGGAACTATAGAAATATTACGCTAAGTAAAAGAAGACAGATACAAAAGGTCACATATTACATGATTTCATTTATATGAAATATACAGAATAGTAACTCCATACAGACAGAATGCAGATTGGTGGTTGCCAGAGGCTGAGGGAATGGGGAAAGGGCAAACCTACTTAATCAGTAAGCAGTTTTACATTGGAATGATGAAAATGCTATAGAATGAAAAAGAGCTGGAGGTTACACAGCATTGTGGATGTACTAAGTGCTACTAAACTGTTCAATTTAAAATGGTTAATTTTAAGTTGGTAAATTTCACATCAATAAACTATTTTTTAGAAAAAGTCACTGCCCTGCTCTGCTTTTTGATCATTTTACTGATGTAGAAATTAAAGCACTGCCTTAGAATTGTTCTAGATCAGTGCTTCTCAAACTATCCGTAGTAAAGGAATAGTTTTTGCTAATTCTTTTTCAATTCTAACCCATTCCAAAAAAGTAGATATATATTTTTTGTAAAAATATGTAAAATTAAATTACTAGAAACATGAATTGGAAAAAGAATAGCAGGCACGCTAGTACAAGCACGGGTATTTTAGTATTTATCCAACATATAATTGTTGTGTCAAATTGCTTTAAAGGTTTCCAAGCACTCATTAAACACTCAGTCACCCATTGTATGTTTATCTCATTGCAGACCAGCAAAAAGAATGGTTCAGAAACTGTCAGGAGTCTAGGACTACACTTCCAGAGGTCACTGTTATAGATCATGCAGAATTTGGACAAAGGCAGCCACAACTCAGAAATAAATGTGGGATATGAACCTCCAGCCTTCAGAATCACGATTTTCAACCATGGCACCATCATTGCACTACAAGGGACACAGATCAGGCTGTAGCAAAGGGTCCCTTGTTCATAGCTCAGTGCTTAGCTTTTGGCAACTAAAAAGATCAAACCATATATGGCAGTGTAATACAGAAGAAAAAATAATGTGCTTCAAGAAATTAGAGGATGAGCTGGGGCCAAGATGGCAGAGTAGTCAGATACTTCTGGTGCTCCTTCTTACAACAAAGACCCAAAAAAACAAGTGAATCAATTATATATTACAATCTAGGAGCCCTGAACATCAAAGGTAAAGTTGAGGAATTGGACTGAGTGGCAGGGGGAGGGACAGATGGCTCAGAAGCAGCAAGGAGTTGCCAGACCTGACCCTGTGGGAGGCGGAGCCCTTCAGGCCAGATCAGGTCATGCTGTGCAGTAAGGCAGGTGAGCAGCAGCCCTCAAGAGGCATTTTCCACATCGGGAAAGACTCAGTGGCAGAGAGTCTACTCGGCCAACCAGAACAAGTGAGAAGGAGCCTTTGATCTGCGAAAGTTAAATACTCGCATCTGACCTACTGCATAGATCAAAAACACTCCCCAATAGGAAAAACGTCTCTCCTATTTATCTCCCTGCTCCCTGCTATGCACTGGCTCTGGCATGGCTTCAGCGATTGCCGAGTCCCCTGGGCCAGAAGCAGGCCCTGTCATGCACCCTGAGCCATTCTCCTGGCCCTGGAGAGGGAACAAATTAACAAATGGGATAAAATAATCTGCCATCTACCCTAAGCCAGGAACTCAGGGTGGGCACAGCTCCTTTGTTTTGGCGCAGCCATAAAGGGTCCATGGACTTAGAGTGCCTTTCCCCCTATATAGACTTGTGTGGACCTATTTCAACAGTGTAGGCCCTCATTACCACAGTACAACAGAGTATACCCCTGAAGTCTAACTTCAACTGTGTCAGCTATGAAGTGGTAGGTTTGTGACATTTGACACTGCTCTGCCCATTAAGCAAGGTCTTCACCTACCCAAACCAGGGGCCTAAGGATTGGTTGCTCCACCCATGCCACCTAGCCACCTGCAACAGGGGCCCAAGAATAAGAGGTGACCCCTAGTCCTTACAGCCAACAGCACTGGGTGCTTATAGGCCAGCAGCAAAACCCACCCACCTACATGCTCTAGGGAACAGGGACACACTTTCCTACTGGACACTTGGAGGTGGCCATCAGCCCCCTGCCTTGCTCAGTGTGAGACCCCCTTTTGCAGCCAGATGCCTGTGTTTACACCAATCACACATGCCTATCTAGGACTGTAGATGAGAGCCTGCACCAGACACTTGGTGGCTGACTTCCTGAACACCTGAGCTGAATCCATATAGGAGGAGTGGGCAGACTCTTGGGCTATCATACTTAGTGGCAGGTCTGGCCACCTGGTGGCACGATGTTGGAGCTTCAGGTGTGCCGGTGATCAGGTTAGCCTATCTGAGCATATCAAAACAAAACAAGAAGCTAGGACACAATAAGCAAACATAAAATGAATAAATAAAATAACTTCCTGACGGCTCAGAGACAACAGTCAATGTCAAATCACATAAAGAGGCAGACCAGGATGGCTTCAGCAAGATTTCAAAATAAACACTCAAGAAATTTTGGGGAGGAAGAGAAATTCTTGGAACTACCAGAGGCAAAATACAAAAGATTAATATACAGAACTCTTCAAGAGATCAGGAGGAGATTAGGAAAAACACTGACCAAGCAATAGAGGAACTAAAGAAGATTAGAGAAGCGCATAATGACAAATTTAACAGCCTGCAAGAATCCATACAGAGGCATCAATCAGAAATCCAAAAGTTTAACGATAAAATTTCAGAATTAGACAACTCAATAGAAAGTCATAGGAGCAGAATTGAGGCAATGGAAGTCAGAATTAGTGAGATTGAAGATAAAGCACGTGACACCAACTTATTTCAGGAAAAATCAGAAAAAAGGATTAAAAAAATGATGAAACCCTGAGAATTACGTAGGACTCTATCAAGAGTAATAAACTAAGAGTGATTGGAGTACCAGAGCAGGGGGGATAACAGAAAACACAGAGAAAATTGTTGAAGATTTGTTGAAACTTCCCTGATATCGTGAAAGATGAGAAGATATCTATCCAAGATGCTCATTGAACCCCACATAAGGTAGATCCACAAAGAAAGTCACCAAGACATATTATAATCAAACTTTACAAAACCAAAGATAAAGAGAGAATTTTAAGAGAGGCTAGGGATAAAAGAAAAGCGGTCTACAAAGGAGATTCAATAAGAATAAGCTCAGACTACTAAGCAGAAACCATGCAGGCAAAAAGGCAACGGGAGAACATATATAAAACCTTGAAGGAAAAAAATTGCCAGCCAAGAATTATATATCCAGCAAAACTGTCTCTCAAATATGATGGCAAAATTAGGGCATTTCCAGATAAACAGAAGTTTAGCGAATTTGCAAAAACCAAACCAAAATTACAAGAAATACCAAAGGGAGTCCTCCGGTTAGAAAATCAGTAAAATCCCATAACAACTCAACACTAGAACACAGGAGAAAGCAACCAGATATCAACCCAGATAGGGAAGTCACAAAAATAAATCAAAGCTAAAACACTGAAAATAGGGAAACAGATGTCAGTATGTAAAAGATGACAACATTGAAACAAAAAAGAGGGACTTAAAAAATGTAGACATAGATTTTGCATATGGAGAGGAAGTCAAGGTGATACAAAGAACTAAAAGACTGGTATAAACTTAGAAAAATAGAAGTAAATATTAAGGTAACAAAGGAAATCCTACAAAATCAGAATAAAAAACTAGAAAAATATGAAGATTCAACAAACACAAAAAAATCAACAGCAATGAAAAAGATGAAAAGAAAATACGTAAACAAAAATGATTCAGCACAGAAAATTAAACGGAACAAAGAAGCTATGAACAATACCCAAAAAAAGACATCAAAATGACAGCACTAAACTCATACCTATCAATACTTATGTGAATGTAAATGGACTGAATGCACCAATAAAGAGACAGAGAGTGGCAGATTGGATAAAAAAACACGATCCGTCTATACGCTGCCTACAAGACACATGCCTTAGACTTAAAGACACAATCAAACTAAAACTCAAAGGATGGAAAAAAATATATCAAGCAAACAACATTCAAAAAGAGCAGGAGTGGCAATATTAATCTCTGACAAAACAGACTTTAAAATAAAATCCACCATAAAGGATAAGGAAGGACACTATAGAATGATTAAAGGGTCAATACACCAGGAGGACATAACTATCATAAATATTTATGCACCCAACGACAGGGCTCCATAATACATAAAACAAATTCTAGCAGCACTAAAAAGAGAGATAGACAGATCCACAATAGTAATAGGAGTCTTCAACACACCACTTTTGGTGAAAGACAGAACATTCAGAAAGAAGCTCAACAAAGACACGGAAGAACTAAATGCTACAATCAAGCAACTTGATCTCATAGACATATACCGAACACTCCAAACAACAGCAGCCAAGTATACTTTCTTTTCCAACTCTCCAGAATAGACCACTATTAGGCCATAAAGCGAGCCTTAACAAAATCCAAAACATCGAAATATTACAAAGCATCTTTTCTGATCATAAAGCCGTAAAAGCAGAAATCAACAAAAGATAAAGCAAGGAAAAAAAATTAATCACATGGAAACTGAACAACACCTTGTTCAAAAACTGCTGAGTTACAGAAGAAATTAAGGGTGGAATAAAGAAATTCACAGAATCAAACAAGAATGAAAACACATCCTACCAGAACCTTTGGGACACAGCAAAAGCAGTGTTCAGAGGTCAGTTTATAGCAATAAATGCACACATCCAAAAAGAAGAAAGGTCTGTAATCAAAACATTAACCCTACAACTAGAACAAGTAGAGAGAGAGCAGCAAAAGAAGCTCTCAGGCACCAGAAGAAAGGAAATAATAAGAATTAGAACAGAATTAAATAAAATAGAGAATAGAAAAACAATTCAAACAGTTAACAACACCAAAAGCTGGTTCTCTGAAAAGATCAACAAGATTGATAAACCACTGGCCAAACTCACAAAAAAAAAACAGGAGAGGAAGCAGATAACCCATATAAGAAACGAGATGGGTACTATCACAACAGACCCAACTGAAATTAAAAGAATCATAACAGAATACTATGAAAAACTGTACTCTAACGAATACGAAAACCTAGAAGAAATGGACAAATTCCTAGAAACTCACTACCTACCAGTCCTGGATTGAACTGAGTCCCCCAGAAAATATGTGTAGCAACTTGGCTAGGTCATGATTCCCAGTATTGTATGATTGTGTAATCTGATGTGATTTCCTTATGTGTCGTAAACTCTATCACTATGATGAGATTATATGTGATCTCCTTATGTGTTGTAAATTCTATCACCATGATTAGGTTATTCTGATGAGGTTTACAAGATTAGATAGTGTCTTAATCCAATCAATTTTGAAATCTAAAAGAGAGAAGCTAGCAGAGACACATAGGGACCTCATACTGCCAAGAAAGGAGTGCCGGGAACAGAGCGCATCCTTTGGACCTGAGGTTCCGGCGCAGAGAAGTTCCCAGACCAAAGGAAGACTGATGCATCGCAAGGACCTTTCTCCAGAGCCAACACAGAGAGAAAGCCTTCTTCTGGAGCTTATGCCCTGAATTTGGACTTGTAGCCTACTGGACTATGAGAGAATAAACTTCTCTTGGTTAAAGCCATCCATTAGTGGTATTTCTGTTGGAGCAGCACTAGATGACTAAGACACTACCTAAAATAACACAAACAGAGGAAAAATAACTAAATAAACACACAACAAAAGAAGAGATGAAAAGGTAATTAAAAAATTCCAAACAAAAAAAGCCCTGGCCCAGATGGCTTCACTGGAGAATTCTGCCAAACTTTCATGGAAGAGTTTACACCACGACTATTAAAGGTATTTCAGAGCATAGAGAAGGATGGAATACTCCCAAAGTCATTCTATGAAGCCAACATAACCCTGATGCAAAAACCAGGTAAAGATACCACAAAAAAGGAAAATTACAGACCAGTATCTCTCATGAACATTGATGCAAAAATCCTCAACAAAATTCTAGCCAATAGAATTCAGCAACGTATCAAAAAATAATTCACCATGATCAAGTGGGATTTATACCAGGTATGCAGGGATGGTTCAACATTAGAAAAACAATCAATGTAATCCATCACATAAATAAAACAAAAGACAAGAACCACATGATCTTATCAATCGATGCAGAAAAGGCATTTGACAAAGTCCAACACCATTCATGATAAAAACTCTCAACAAAATACGAATAGAAGGGAAATTCCTCAATATAATTAAGGGCATTTATACAAATCCAACAGCTAACATCATCCTAAATGGAGAGACTTTGAAAGCATCCCCCTTGAGAACGAGAACCAGACAAGGATGCCCTTTATTACCACTTTTATTCAACATTGTGCTGGAGGTCCTAGCCAGAGCAATTAGACTGGAAAAATAAATAAAAGGCATCCAAATTGGTAAGGAAGAAGTAAAACTATCTCTGTTTGCAGATGATATGATCTTATACACAGAAAAACCCAAAGAATCCACAAGAAAGTTACTGGAACTAATAGAAGATTTCAGTAAAGTATCAGGATACAAGATGAATATACAAAAATTAGTTGGAATCCTCTATACCAACAAAGAGAACTTTCAAGAGGAAATCACCAAATCAATACCATTTACAATGTCCCCCAAGAAGATAAAATACTACTTAGGAAGAAATCTAACCAGAGACGTCAAAGACATATACTATGAAAACCACAAGACACTACAGGAAGAAATCAAAAGAGACCTACAAAGTGTAAAAACATACCTTGCTCATGGATTTGTGAAAATGTCAATTCTAACTAAAGTGATCTACAGATACAATGCAATCCTGATCCAAAATCAAACGGCAGTTTTTAATGAGATGGAGAAACAAATCACCAACTTCATATGGAAAGGGAAGAGGCCCCAGATAAGTAAAACCATACTGAAGAAGAACAAAGTAGGAGGCCTCACACTACCTGATTTGAGAACCTATTATACCGCCACGGTAGTCAAAACAGCCTAGTACTGGTACTACAACAGATACATAGACCAATGGACCAGAATTGAGAATCCAGACATAAATTCATCCACCTATGAGCAGCTGATATTTGACAAAGGCCTAAAATCCATTAATTGTGGAAAACACAGTCTCTTTAACAAATAGTGCTGGCATAACTAGATATCCATCGGCAAAAAAATGAAACAAAATCCATACCTCACACCATGCACAAAAATCTAACTCAAAATGGATCAAAGACCTAAATATAAAATCAAAAATGATAAAGATCATTGAATAAAAAACAGGGACAATGGTAGGAGCTCTAATACGTGGCATAAACAGAATACAAATCATTACTAACAATGCACAAACACCAGAAGAGAAACTAGACAACTGGGAGCTCCTAAAAATCAAACACTTAACGCTCATCAAAAGACTTCACCAAAAGAGTAAAAAGACAGCCTACAGACTGAGAAAAAAATTTTGGCTATGACATATCCAGTCAGGGTCAAATCTCTAAAATTTACAAGATACTGCAAACATAACCATCAATGCACAAACCCCAATAGATAAGCTAGATAACTGGGTTCTTCTAAAAATCAAACACCTATGCTCTTCAAAAGACTTCACCAAAAGAGTCAAAAGAGAACCTACACTCTGGGAAAAAATTTTTGGACAGTACAAGTCAGACAAAGGTCTAATCTCCATAATCTACAAGAAAATCCAACATCTCTACAACAAAAAGACAAATAATCCTATTAAAAAATGGGCAAAGGAAATGAACAGACACTTCACCAAAGAAGACATTCAAGCGGCCAACAGACACATGAGGAAATGCTCACGATCACTAGCCATTAGAGAAATGCAAATTAAAACCACAATGAGATACCATCTCACCCCGGCATTACTGGCACAAATCAAAAACACTGGAAATAACAAATGTTGGAGGGGCTGCGGGGAGATCGGAACTCTTATGCACTGCTGGTGGGAATGCAAAATGATACAACCATTTTGTAAAATGATATGGTGCTTCCTCAGAAAGCTAGAAATAGACATACCATTCGATCCAGCTATCCCACTCCTAGGAATAGATCCTAGAGAAATAAGAGTCGTCACTCAAATAGACATATGCACACCTATGTTCATGGCAGCATTGTTCACAATAGCAAAAAGATGTAAACAACCTAGATGCCCATCAACAGATGAATGGATAAGCAAACTATGGTACATACACACAATGGAGTACTATGCAACGAGAAAGAACAACAATGAATCTGTGAAGGATCTCATAACATGGATGAAACTGGAGGACATTACGCTGAGTGAAATAAGTCAATCACAAAAGGACAAATACTGTATGAGACCTCTAGTGTAAAAACCCATGAAAAAGTTCACACACAAAATGTAACAATCTTTGTTGGTTACCAGGGATGGGAGGGGTGGGGCAGAAATACTAAACAGGCAATAGATAAGGGGTATCTTGGGTGAAGGGGGAGACAGTACACATATACAAGGGAAAATAGAACAACTTGTACAAGGAAAGGTCATGGAAGCCCCAGAGACACATTTAAACTCCCTGAGGGACTGATTTGCTGGATGGAGGGCTGTGGGGACCATGGTCTAGGGGAACATCTAGCTCAACTGGCATGACACAGTTTATAAAGACAATGCTCTACATTCTACCTTGGTGAGTAGTGTCTGGGGTCTTAAAAGCCTGTGAGCGGCCATCTAAGATACTCCACTGGTCTCATCCCTTCGGGAGCAAGGGAGAATGAAGAGAACAGGATACAAGGAAAAGATTAGTCCAAAGGACTAATGGTCCACAGCTACCAAGGCCCCCACCGGACTGAGTCCAGTACAGCTAGATGGTGTCCGGCTACCACCACTGACTGCTCTGACCAGGATCACAACCGAGGGTTCCGGGCAGAGCTGGAGAAGGATGTAGAACATAATTCTAACTCACAAAAAAAAGACCAGATTTACTAGCCTAAAGGAGACTGGGGAAACCCAGAGAGTATGGCCCCCAACACCCTTTTAGCTCAGTGGTGACATTATCTCCGAGGTTCACCGTTCAGCCTGGGAGTGGACAGCCCGGTAAAACCAAATGGGACTAAAGAGGTACAGTAGTCCAGTGACAAGGGCCAGAAGGCAGAAGGGGACAAGGAAGCTGGTGATAGGGAACCCAAGGCTGAGTAAGGATATTGTTGATGTGTTGTGAAATTGTTAACCATTGTCATAGGGCAACATGTGTAGTAACTGTTAAATGAGAAACTATTTTGTTCTGTAAGCCTTCATCTTAAGTGAGAATAGCAACACAATTGGAAGAGCGTAGTCAATGTCACTGAACTGTGCATGTAGAAATTTTTGAAATGGTGCATCTTTGGCTATGTGTATTTTCACCAAAAAGATAGGTTGAGAAGTTAAAGGGTTGACATGTTGTGGGGTTGTTAACCAATGCCATAAAATAATATGTGTACTACTGTTTCATGATAAACTATTTGTTCTGTAAGCCTTCACCTGAAGTACAATAAAAAAAAAAGAAAGAAAGAAAAAAAAAATAGGCATAGGATATGAACAGGCGCTTCACCACAGAAGACATTCAGGTGGCTACCAGATACATGAGGAATTGCTCACAATTACTAGCCATTAGAAAAATGCAAATCAAAACTATAATGAGATACCATCTCGCCCCAACAAGGCTAGCATTAATCCAAATAACACCAAATAATAAATGTTACAGATGTTGTGGAGAGACTGGAATACACTGCTGGTAGAAATGTAAAATGTCACAGCCACTTTGGAAATTGATTTGGTGCTTCCTTAAAAAGCTGGAAATAGAAGTACCATATGATCCAGCAATCCCACTCCTTGGAATATATCCTAGAAAAATAAGAGCTGTCACATGAATAGATATATGCACACCCATGTTCACTGCAGAACTGTTCACAAAAGCAAAAGATAGAAATAACCTAGGTGCACAGCAACGGATGAATGGATAAACAAATTATGATATATTCACACAATGGAATACTACGCAACAACAAAGAACAAAGATGAATCCGCGAAGCATCTCATAACAAGGGTGAATCTGGAAGGCATTATGCTGAGTCAATTTAGTCAGTCGCAAAAGGACAAGTATTGTATGAGACCACTATTATAAGAACTCAAGAAAAAGGTTTAAACAGAGAAGAAAACATTCTTGGATGGTTACAAGGGTGGGGAGGTAGGGAGAGGAGTATTCAGTAACTAGATGGTAGACGAGAATTATCTTAGGTGAAGGGAAGGACAAAACACAATACAGGGAAGTCAGCACAACTGGACTAAACCAAAAGCTAAGAAGTTTCCTGAATACAACAAAACACTTCGAGGGACACAGTAGCAGGTGTGGGCATCTGGGGACCATGGTTTCAGGTGACATCTAGGTCAATTGGCCTTACAAAATTTATTAAGAAAATGTTCTGCATCCCACTTTGGTGAGTGGTGTCTGGGGTCTTAAAAGCTAGCGAGCAGATATCTAAGATGCATCAATTGGTCCCATCTCATCTGGAACAAAGGGGAATGAAGAACACTAAAGACAGAAGGAAAATACTAGCCCAAAAGACAGAAAGGGCCACATAAACCAGAGACTCCATCGGCCTGAGACCAGAAGAACTAGATGGTGCCCACCTACCACCAATGACTGCCCTGACAGAGAACAAAACAGAGAGTCCCTGTCGGAGCAGGAAAAAAGTGGGATGCAGAACTCAAATTCTAGTAAAAAGACCAGACTTAATGGTCTGACTGAGACTGGAGGGACCCCAGAAGACATGGCCCCCAGACTCTCTGTTTACCCAAAACAAAAACCATTCCTGAAGTCAACTCTTCAGACAAAGATTAGACTGGACTATAAGACATAAAATGATACTCATGAAGACAGTGCTTCTTAGCTCAGGTAGATACATGAAAGTAAATGGGCAGCTCCTGTCCAGAGGTGAGATGAAAAAGCAGAAAGGGACAGGAGCTGGTTGAATGGACACAAGAAATCCAGGGTGAAAAGGAGTAGTGTCTGTCACATTACAGGGAGAGCAATTAGAGTCACATAACAATGTGTGTATAAATTTTTGTATAAGAAACTAACATACTGCATTGGGCAAATCTGCTGCAAAAGACCTCTTTAAAGCGTTAAAAAGTAAAGATGTCACTTTAAGGTCTAAGGTGCACCTGTCCCTAGCCATGGTGTTTTTAATCACCTTATATGCATGTGAAAGCTGGACGATGAATCAGGAAGACTAAAGAGAAGTGATGCTTTGAATTATGGTGTGGATGAAGAATATTGAATATGCCATGGATTGCCAGAAGAACAAACAAATCTGTCTTGGAAGAAGTACAGCCAGAATGTGCCTTAGAAGCGTCTCACATACTTTGGATATATTATCAGGAGGGATCAGTCCCTGGAGAAGGACATCATGCTTGGTAAAACAGAGGTGCAGCAAAAAAGAGGAAGACCCCCAACAAGATGGATCAATACAGTGGCTGCAACAATGGGCTCAAGCATAACAGCAATATTGAGGATGTCTCAGGACCGGGCAATGTTCACTTCTGTGGTACATGGGGTTGCTATGAGTGAGAAATGGCTCCATGGCACCTAAGAACAACAATCACAATGTTCTGTAAAGGGGCCCTGACGGCTCAGTAGTTACGTGCTCGGCTGCTAACTGAAAAGTCAGCTTTTTGAACTCAGCATCGGTTCCTCAGGAGAAAGGCGTGTTCATCTGCTTCTGTAAAGATCACAGCCTTGGAAACCCTATGGGGCGGTTCTACTCTGTCCTAAAGGGTAGCTATGAGTCAGAATCAACTAGACAGCAATGGGTTTAATGTTCTAATGAAACGCAATTGATTGTCCGGTTTCAAATCAATTAAGTAGTCATATTTCTATTTCCTTTAGGATTGCTGGAGATGACTAATAAAATTATTCTTACTTTAAACAATTTGAGCCAAATTATATTCAACTATCTCATTTATATCAAGCTGACAATTTCCAATTTATGATCAAAATGGATGTTTGTTCGCATGATAAAATGCAGTGTTCTGTTTGATTCAGTTGCCTTTAGCATGTGGTAAATATAGAGATAACAAGTTACCTACTTTCCATGAAATTGGAATTAAACGTATATTTGTGCTTCATTGTTCAGAATATCACATAAGAATCCTAAAAAAATAATTTAGTTTGCTTTCAATCATTACTCATTTTTAATCAGTGCAAGAGAAACTAGAATCAAACCACTGGTTTTATTTTTATAATACCTACTAGCATCAACAATCCAGCAGCTGTGTTTCTTACGGCTTTTAAAATTTTTAGATTTATCCTTATTCTTGGTATATATTTTCTTTTTTTACCATATACACAAACTCGCTAACTTCACTTAGTTTCTAAGAAATCCAGAAGTGACTTTATATATGGATATTTTTAATACGGCAACATTATTTTCCGGGCTCAAGGTCTTTTAAATTATCGCCAGTGGCATTTCTGCCTAGCCTATTTGACAGCTTTTCTCATGTTGAAAAATAGATTTGGGGAAGTTAAATCATCTTCAAACATCTAAGATTACCATGACTGATTCTAAATACAAAAATTCTGAAAGTTTACCAGAAACATTTTTACCCATTCTTTTTATTTAATTTTATAGTTAGGCAAAATCCCCTAGCTAGACGAAGAAAA
This sequence comes from Dugong dugon, assembly GCA_030035585.1. Taxonomy (NCBI): domain Eukaryota; kingdom Metazoa; phylum Chordata; class Mammalia; order Sirenia; family Dugongidae; genus Dugong; species Dugong dugon. The sequence goes on from CM057462.1 coordinate 134,434,241, forward strand.
TATAGGGGCTTTGGAATTATTAGCATGGGTCACACTCACAGATTTCAGCAAGCTTTGGTTATAATAGCTATCTCATGGGGTATGTAGGACATTAATCTTAAGGTTCTGCAATTACTGGTGTTTCCATACCCATTTTGAATACTTTTAGATTAATTACTGGCTATATCTCATGATTATTGAGAACGCTTTTGTATATTATCTTCTTAAAATTAGGCCAACTTAAGCTTCAAATAACTTACGATTTCAGAAATGTGGCTATATATATACACTGTTGATGATTTTATTAATTTTATTAATAAATCCTATTTCATCCTCCATTTTTCCAACATGTGGAGGCCCAGTCTTCTTAGCCTTCCTTCATACTTCTGTCCTCTTCTAATCATTTTTTTTTTTTTTTCTGGTTCTATATCACAAATCATTTTTAACCAAAAAAAAAATCAGCCTCCTACGTGCAGGCGGCTTTATATAAGAATTCGATAATTAGACAATATTTTCATTCCATTAAGAGATCTATCATAAAATAAAAAAACAGTTTATCCAGCATTTCCTGCAAACCCAACTATCTACTAATTTGCATATTTGTACATCTATGGTGAAAGTCTACCTAAATTCATAATGATGGCCATGGCAGAACAGCAAGAAGCTGTAATGTCTTGGATGTCAAAAGAAATTTAAATTTGATTGAGTATAATAAAAATTTTAACTATTTTGGAAATTCATCAATAACATAAACATTGAGAACTTTGTGATGGATAATTTTATGTATCAACTTAGCTAAGCTTTGGTGCCCAGTTGTTCGGTCAAACACCAATCTAGATGCTGCTGTGAGGGTATTTTGTCAATGTGATTAACATTTACAATCCATTTACTTGTTCTAAAGATGATATACTGGGATGATATACTGGGGCTCATCTAATCAGTTGGAGACCTTCAAAGCAAGGGCTGAGGTTTCCCTGAGAAGAAGAAATTGTGCCTTAAGACTGTAACATAGAAATCCTTCCTTAGATACTACCCTGCCTATCTGCTCTGTGAATTTCAGAACCAAGACTACAACATCAGCTCTTATCTGAGTTTCCAGCCTCATGGCCTGCCCCACATATATCAGACATGCCAGCCCCACAATTGCTTGAGCCAATTCCTACAAATAAATCTATGTGTGTATATATATATATATATATATATATATATATATATATACACAGACACACACATATATATTCTATTAATTCTATATCTCTAGATAACATTGACTAATAACAGACTGATTATAAATTCATCACTCTTCTAGGTCCTTTGAATAATACAGAAGTATGATAAGTACATGCCACCTAGATATTTAAAATACAACAGATTAGAATGGGGTTGTGGGTTAATAATTCTGATATCTCTTATACATGTATTCTGGAATTGAACATTAAGTAAATTGATGGCAGATGGTGTGAAAGCCAGAATTCTTACTGGTGGAGTGGGAAATTGCATATAAGTAAGGGGAGGAAGCTAGAATGAGTTATGTGGTAATGGGTTGGAGATATCAAAATGAACTCATGTTTAGCTCAGTATAGATATAGACGGTTATATATAGAAATATTTATAGATATGTGTATATACATCGATTGGTACACACACACATATTTCTTTACTCCATTTTCGAAGAGAACTAGAAACAATGACACTTCAGTAAGAACAAGCACAGCTAGCACACAGATCTCGGTTCCTAATACCATTCTCCAATAAAAGAAATCAGGGCTCCTTAGAGAATAGCTGCTCCCCGACATGGAGCAGGAAACATACAAGATACATCTAGTAGTGCCAGAAAGTAAGAAAGGCTAAAAAAACAAAACCAAACAAACATAATGATGGGGTTATATCAATGGCACACCAGAGCCAACTGAAAGAACTCCTAATGGTCAAAGCCGGAACAACTTAATCAACAAAATTAAGTAGTATTTGATATAACCCAAAGTATAAAATAAATATCCAGGAGTCCATATTTATGTAAGTAAGTAAAGAAATGAGAAAAACAGACAAATTTCTTGAGCAGAAGAATTCCAGATAATTTAGGAAGATACTCCCCATTCCTCAAGTATAGGCGAGGTATAGTGACTTCCTTCCAAAGGATAGAGAATAAAAAAGGGGAAATAAAAAGTAAGTTTAGTATGGAAAAAAACTAACAAAAACTGCCTCAGCCAGATGATCAAGGTTAACATCAACAGGGATAAGTCATACTGATAGTATATACCCTTAATATTATATGATGACAATAATACTTTACCTCTGTGGCCTCCTCCCCAAAACCTATAACCCAAGTCTAATTATGAGAATAGCATCAGACAAAGCTCAATTGAGGGATTTTATAAAACACCTGACGAGTATTCCTCAAAACTATCAAGTCATTATAAACAGGCAAAGTCTGAGAAACTGTCCCAGCCAAGGGGAGCCTAAGGGGATATAATGACTAAATGTAATATTGTATCTTGGATGGAATCTTGGAACAGAAAAAGGACATCATGTAGAAATTAAGGTAATCTGAATAAGGTATGGATTTTAGTTAATAATAATAAATCAATAGTGATTCATTAATTATAACAAATGTCATACTAATGTAAGATGTTAATAATAGGGGAAACTGGGTGCTTGGTGTATGTGAATTCTTTACTATCTTTGCAATAATTCTGTAAATCTAAAATGATTCTAAAATAAAAAGTTTATTTAAAGAAATATGATAGGGAAGAAAAGACTAAATTGCATGAAGTGTGAGTGAACAATACAACAACATATATAATTAATTTTAAATTATGTAGTGTAATGTATGGTGGAAGAGCAGACGAAAGGTAAATAAACAAGATTTGGAGAAGAGGCCCACGAAAAGGATGGTGTTTATATAGAACTGGAAGGAGAGCTAGGATTTATGGAGGTGAAGTTGGGAAGGGAAGACCACATTAGTAAAGGACAAAATGTAAGCAAAGACTTAAGGCAGGATGTATGAGATGGAACTCTGGTCATTCTGGTTTTCATCAAGCTGGGCTGGGTTGAGCTTAAACAGAGTTAGTTCAAAGGCATTGGCTCAAGAAGCAAAGCATCTGTCTCAAAAACTAAGATCAAAGTCTATAGGGCTGAGGGGTGAGAATCAGGTCCAAATTGAAAGGTGTTCAAAAGAAGTCAAGTAAGATGGAGAAAGCAGACGCCACAAGGAAAATGAGAGCCAGTAAAGATTCCTGGTGATTTTTCCCTACAGAGGGGAGAGCATGTGACCTCCTGTACGGGCCTAGAGCGAGCTGTTAATACTGATCTATTATAGAAAGTGAGAAACATGCCTGTCTAGAGTGGAGATTGTCCACTGCAGAATAATAAGACACATGTTTGGAATTTCGGCGTATTCAGTTGTTACCAGGGCCTCAGAGGGTCAGCCATAGTCAATAGAAACATTTTGATGAGGGGGGTTAGATTAGGGTCATAAAATAATGCAAATATAATGAAAACAGCTATTGAGAAAGAAAATTCTCTCTGGAAGGTTGAAACGAAAGAAGAAATTCTGAGATAAAGACACTGTCTTTAAAACACAGTCATCTATACTTATCTGGAATAGAGTAGTAGCAGAAGCAATAGAGAAAAAAATGGATATAAAATGATAACAGACTGATTGTAGGTGATATCCAAAATGAGATAAAATAATAATTCTCAATTTTGAAGTTCTGCAACCTAGTACATTAACTGTGACAGCACTAAAAGTGACTGAGAAGATGGAAAAGGGGGTTTATATGGAGATGGCAGATGATGAATCCTTCATCACAAATAAATCATTGCCTTTTTTGGGTCATCTCAAAAATCAGTGAAAAGAAAGCTTGTCTTCTTGACTCCTGTATCTAGGAGACTATGAGCAAAGGGAGGTCAGAGACTACTTCTTTTTTGTTCGTCACTCTTATCGATAATGCTTGGAACATAGCGGGAAATGAATATATGTTTAAGGAATGAATTTGTATTTTCCACAGTGCCAAATCCAGAGTCTCTTGCATTTTGTCAGTGCTTAATCAATGTTTGTTGAAATACTTCATTAGAAAAAAACTATTTTAGACTCTGGTAAAAGTTGTAATTATTTTTAAATGTCAATGATACTAACACAACTTAAATGAGAAAACAATTATTAAAGTAATGGGAAATTTCATGCAAATATTCAGCTACTCCAAGTAATTTTGTTTAAGAAGATTTTAGACCTAATTTAATTTGGAAGTGAATACTTCTGGCATGACAACAATTGGTTACTTTAAGTGACAGGAGAAGAAACAAGCAGTGACTTCTAAACTTCTCCAAAAAAAACCTCTGCCTAACTAAAAATTATGAGTTAGTATGTTCATTCATATTCCTACTTCATTCTGTAGTTTCCAAATGTGGTGCACATATTTCCCAGCAAACACAATAGTCTTCTAAAACAATGCTAAACTAATATTAGTTGATATTATTTGCCTGACTTGTGCAAGTGCCAAGGATAAAGTCTTAGTGTCTTCCTCTGTATTAGCTTGGCAATTATCGAAATGAAAACATATTGAAAGGGAAGAGGATGGAGGGGACCTATATTTCTCAAAATATATACTATGTGCCACGTATTTTCTAGGTACTTTATATTCAATTCCCACAACATCACAATGAAAGAGATACTTTTAGTTTATTTAAGAGAAAACTGCATCTTAAGGTTGAAATACCGTTCCAAGGTAAAACATCTACTAAGCAACAGATTGAGCATTTGGACTCAAAGCCTATACACTTTCCCTTACAACACACTGCCTTTCAGGATTAATAACATTTTTTTAAGTAAATATTGACATACCAATTTAAGAACCATAATTATTTCTAAAAATATGAACATAAAAGAGAAAATTTCCTCCAAAATCCTTAAAAGTTCATTTTAGTGCCCTAAAAAAAAACCCGTTGCCTTCAAGTCGATTCCAACTCATAGCGACCCCACAGGACAGAGTAGAGCTGCCCCATATGGTTTCCAAGGAGCACCTGGTGGATTCGAACTGCCGACCTTTTGATTATAAGCCATAGCTCTTAACCACTACGCCACCAGGGTTCTTTGGTCCTCTTAAGAAGGAACAAAATAAGGATATTTGGGTAAAGTTTTACACAACTTAATAAAGCACATCCTAGAATTTGTTCTTCCAGTTTCACTGAATCAATGCTATCAAAATGCAGCCAACGAAATCTTTCTAAAATGTAAATCTGCCCAAAAACAAACAAACAAAAATAATTGCCATCTAATCGATTCCAATTCATGAGGACCCCATGTGACAGAGTGAAACTGCTCTACTGGGATTTATAGGCTGCAATCTTTATGGGAGCAGATTGTCAGGTCTTTCTTCCAGGGAGATGATGGATGAGTTTGAACAGTCAATCTTTCCATTAGGAGCTGACTGCTTAACCGTTGCACCACCAAGGTTCATCACTCAACATTAGGATGATTATATAATGAATCAGAGAGCCACAGAACGTTAGTGTTAATCAACCGTTGTTGTTAGGTGCCATCAAATTGGTTCCAACTCATAGCAACCCTATGCACAACAAAACGAAACACGGCCTGGTCCTGCACCATTCTCACAATTGTTGCTATACTTGAGCCCATTGTTGCAGCCATTGTGTCCATGAATCTTATTGAGGGTCTTCTACTTTTTTGCTAAACCTCTATTTTACCAAGCATGATGTCCTTCTCCAGGGACTGATCTCTCCTGATAACTTGTTCAAAGTATATGAGACGTAGTCTTGCCATCCTTGCTTCTAAGAACCACTGCAGTTGCACATCTTCCAAGACAGATTTCTTCATTCTTCTGGCAGTCCATGGTATATTCAAACAATACTCTTCACCAACACCACAATTAAAAGGTGTCGATTCTTCTTTGGTCTTCCTTATTCACTGTCCAGCTTTCGCATACATATGAGGCAACTGAAAACACCATGGTTTGGGTCAGGAGCACCCTAGTCCTCAAAATGACATCTTTGCTTTTCAACACTTATTTAAAGAGGGTTTTTGCAGCAGATTTGCCCAATGCAATGCGTCTTTTAATTTCCTGACTGCTGCTTCCATGGGCTTTGACTGTGAATCCAAGTAAAATGAAATCCTCGACAACTTCAATCTTTTCTCCGTTTATCATGATGCTGCTTACTGGTCCAGTTGTGAGGATTTTTGTTTTCTTTATATTGAGGTGTAATCCGTATTGAAGGTTGTGGTCTTAAAGTGCTTTAAGTTCTCTTCACTTTCAGCAAGCAAGGTTGTGTCATCTGCATAACACAGGTTGTTAATGACTCTTCCCCCAATCCTGATGCCCTGTTCTTCTTCAGTTAGTCCAGCTTCTCAGATTATTTGCTCAGCATACAGAATGAATAGGTATGGTGAAAGGATACAACCCTGATGCACACCGTTCCTGACTTTAAACCATGCAGTATCCCCTTGTTCTGTTTGAACAACTGCCTCTTGATCCATGTATAAATTCCTCATGAGCACAATTAAGTGCTCCAGAATTCCCATTTTCTGCAATGTTATCCATAATTTGTTATGATCCACACAATCGAATGGCTTAGCACAGTCAATAAAACACAGGTAAGCATATTTCTGGTATTCACTGCCTTCAGCCAGGAGCTATCTGACATCAGCAACGATATCCCTGGTTCCTCATTCTCTTCTAAATCCAGCTGGAATTTTTGGCAGTTCGCTGTAGATATACTGCTACAGCTGCTTTTGAATGATGTTCAGCAAAATTTTGCTAGCATGTGACAACTTGATGAGGAATAGTGCTGCATTCATCGTCAAAAAGTACGTCTCAAGATCTATCCTGAAGAACAACGCTGTCAGTGATAGGATAATATCCATACATCTACAAGGAAGACCAGTTAATACGACTATTATTCAAATTTACACACCAACAACTAAGGCCAAAGATGAAGAAATTGAAGATTTTTACCAACTTCTGCAGTCTGAAATTTATCGAACATGCAATCAGGGTGCACTGGTAATTACTAGTGATTGGAATGCGAAAGTTGGAAATAAAGAAGGATTGGTAGTTGGAAAATATGGCCTTGGAGATAGAAATGATGCTGGAGATTTCATGACTGAATTTTACAAGACCAAAGACTTCTTCATTGCAAATACCTTTTTCACCATCATAAACGGTGACTATATATATGGACCTTGCCAGATGGAATACACAGGAATCAAATCGACTGCATTTGTGGAAAGACGATGGAAAAGTTCAATATCATCAGCCAGAACAAGGCCAGGGGCCGACTGGATCAGACCATCAATTACTCTTATGTAAGTTCAAGTTGAAACTGAAGAAAATGAGAACAAGTCCACAAGAGCCAAAGTACGACCTTGAGTATATCCTACCTGAATTTAGAGACAATCTCAAGAACGGATTTGATGTGTTGAACACCAATGACCGAAGACCAGACAGTTATGGCATGACTTCAAGGACATCATACATGAAGAATGCAAGAGGTCATTAAAAAAAACAGGAGAGAAAGTAAAGAGCTAAATGGATGTCAGAAGAGACTCTGAAACTTGCTCTTGAATGTCAAGTAGCTAAAGCAAAAGGGAAAAATAATGAAGTAAAGGAGCTGAACAGATTTCAAATGGCAGCTTTAGAAGACAAAGTATTATGATGACATGGGCAAAGACCTGGAGATAGAAAACCAAAAGGGAAGAACATGCTCAGCAGTTCTCAAGCTGAAAGAACTGAAGAAAAACTTCAAGCCTCGAGTTGCAATACTGAAGGATTCTGTGGGGAAAATATTAAACGATGCAGGAAGCATCAAAAGAAGATGGAAAGAATATACAGAGTCACTGTACCAAAACGAATTGGTCAGCGTTGAACCATTTCAGGTGGTAGCATATGATCAGGAACCGATGGTACTGAAGGAAGAAGTTCAAGCTGCACTGAAGGTACTGGCGAAAAACAACGCTCCGGGAATTGATGGAATATCAATTGAGATGTTTCATCAAAAGGATGGAGCACTAGCTTTGGTGAAGGGTGAGGCAGTACACAATACTGGGGAAACCAGCACAACTTGTACAAGGAAAGGTCATGGAAGCTCCACAGACACATCCAAACTCCCTGAGGGACTGAATTGCTGGGCAGAGGGCTGTGGGGACCATGGTCTCGGGGAACATCTAGCTCAATTGGCATAACACAGTTTATAAAGACAATGTTCTACATTCTACATTGGTGAGTAGCATCTGGGGTCTTAAAAGCCTGTGAGCGGCCATCTAAGATACTCCACTGGTCTTACACCTTCGGGAGCAACGGAGAATGAAGAGAACAGGATACAAGGAAAAGATTAGTTCAAAGGACTAATGGACCACAGCCACCATGGCCTCCACCGGACTGAGTCCAGTACAGCTAGATGGTGCTTGGCTACCATCACTGACTGCTCTGACCGGGATCACAACAGATGGTTCTGGACAGAGCTGGAGAAGGATGTAGAACAAAATTCTAACACGCAAAAAACAGACCAGATTTACTGGCCTAAAGGAGACTGGAGAAACCCCAAGAGTATGGCCTCCAGACCCCCTTTTAGCTCAGTGGTGAAGTCATTTCCAAGGTTCACCGCTCAGCCGGGTATTGGACAGCCCCATAAAACAAAACGGGACTAATGAGGTACAGCAGTCCAGGGACAAGGACTAGAAGGCAGAAGGGAACAGGAAAGCTGGTGTTAGGGAACCCAAGGTTCAGTAAGGACAGTGTTGATGTGTTGTGAGGTTGTTCACCGTTGTCATAGGGCAACGTGTACTGTTTAATGAGAAACTATTTTGTTCTGTAAACCTTCATTTAATGAGAGAATAGCAGCACAACTGAAAGAGTGTAGTCGATGTCACTGAACTGTGCATGTAGAAATTTTTGAAGTGGTGTATCTTTGGCCATGTACATTTTCACCAAAAAAAAGGTTGAGCAAGGAGAGGGTTGACATGTCATGGTGTTGTTAACCAGTGTCATAAAACAATATGTGTACTACTATTTAATGAGAAACTATTTGTTCTGTAAACCTTCACCTGAAGTACAATTTAAAAAAAGAAAGAAAAAAAATGGATGCAGCACTGGAATTGTTCACTCGTCTATGCCACGAAATCTGGAAGACAGCTCCCTGGACAACTGACTGGAAAAGATCTTTATTTATGCCTATTCCTAAGAAAGGTGAATCAACAGTAGAACTTAGCAATTTAAAAACCTTGTTTTATAAATAAGGAGATCCTGCAACAAGAATGGTTAAGAGATTTGTTCAAGGATACAGTTTGTCTGTGGCAAATCTACAACTGGAATGAAATCTCCAATACTCTATGGCTTACATACTTTATTATGATCTGTGCATCTGAAGTAATGTTTAACAGTTTTTTATATCCAAACTAATGTATCTGAATTTTTTTTTTTTTAATCTTTGGGACTAGAGATAATTGTACTTTAGCTTTGATTGACTATTGCCATTTTGTAGATACATATGAAAATTAAGATGATCATGACAAATTAAGAGAACTAAATCAGGAAATAAATCCTGGCATTACTAAAGAACTGTTGGTAAAAGAGAAGAGGTAAGAAAAATATTAAAAACTACACAGAGATAAATCTATGCATGTGTCTGTACCATGGGCCAATTAACATAGACTAACCTAAAAAATGAAGAATAGTTCCACCAATCAGCTGAGAAAATTACCATGAATTCACTGAAGCCTGCCAAACTAAGCAAATGACTTAGACTAGGCAGAAACAGGGAAAGGTCCCTCTGTGAGGTATGCAGTTTTTAGGATATCATGAAATGGACAGAGTATAAAGGCAAAAGCTGGAGGTAGAAAGACCAGTGCTAAAGGTTGTCCCTCTATCCCTTTAGTTCTTCCAACTAAGTGAACTACTGTTGCCTGACTAATTCTCCCTTGTTCTACTCTACGTTGAAAGCATGAGAAAGCCAGCCAGTAGCAACTCATATGTTTCAGTTTTCTTTCTAGATCACCTTCCAGCTCTCCAATTTCTCAGGTTTTCTAAGTCCCTAGAAATCATGACCTTTCCTGCCTTCTTTGTTATGACACTGCACTAGGACATCTCTGATGTCCTGTCTGCCACAGGGCCAGCAACTTTGTAAGCTCCCCTACTCTCTACCCTGATTTTTATAGAAAACACTGCTCTGAAGAATGCTCATGTCCTTCTCTCTAAGTGTTATATCTTGAAATATTTCTCAAGCTTGGATGACCCAGAGGAACTGAACATTGTCAACAGATTGCCATGTGACATTACTCGTTCTACTGCTACTGATTATCCTAATTATAATATTATTAGGGTCAAGAAGGCAAATTTACAGAAGGCCTTTAGAGCCACACTGAAGACTTTAGGTGCTAGTCAGACAGATGAATTTGCAAGTTGGGTTGTAACTAGTAAAGATAAGTGCCTGGACTACGATAATGATACTGGGAATAAAAAGAAAAAAAATATTTCAGAAACATTTGAAAATACGAATATTGACTAGATGCAGAGTGTTCAACACTTTGATCACTTTCATGGCTCAAATCCCCATTAGCACTTGCTTACTGGGTTTACCCATCTTAATGCCCCAGCTCTGTAGTATCTTCAATCTATACTATAAGTCCAGGTGAATTTTTTGCTTTAAGAATCCAGTTTCACATTCTCATTCAGCTCACCGCCCCCCATATGTCCTCATCACTCTTCCATACACCTTGTTTTCAAAGCAACTGAAACGTTGGATAATATATACCCATCCCTAGATACCACCAATTTTGCACAGTGATTCTCTTATTGTTCATGACAAAGAGAAAATATTCCAAAACATAAATGGTTAAATTGTCATTTGTTAAATCAGCTAGTAAAAAGAGAAGATGCCCTTGTCATTATATATGTTTTGCCTGCTGTTTCAGGTCCTGTAATCAAGCAAAGAGCAATATTCTCAAACAATTGAATCAGAAAACAGTTAATTATGGAAATTCAGTACCACCTGGAAATCTTGTCAATGATAACAATAAAATGCCTCTTCATGATTTCTTTGAGATAAGAGCCACGATTTGTGACATGACAGCCAAATTCTACTTGCTGAAAAAACCAAACCCGTTGCCGTTGAGTCAATTCCGACTCATAGCGAACCTATAGGACAGACTAGAACTGCCTCATAGGGTTTCCAAGGCTGTAAAATCGGCCTTGGAGAAATCAGACTGCCACATCTTTCTCCCGTGGAGCAGCTGCTGGGTTCCAAGTGCCAACCTTTCAGTTAGCAGCTGAGCACTTAACCACTGCCCACCAGGGCTCCTTAAAGCCTATTTAGATTTACAAAATGCTCTATACATTCATGCATAGATGCATGCAAAAAGAAAATGGTTAGAAGAAACATTTATGGCTGCCACTTCATTATATGCAAGTAGAACTACTAAATAATAATGCATGACTATGTTATTTTATGGCCCATGTACTGTGTGTGTGAAATAACATAGTGGTTACATGCTCAGACTGTCAAACTAGACACCTGGGTTCAAATCCCAGTCTCTCTGTATGCTAACTGAAGGATGTGGGATGAATTTTCAACTGGGAATCACAATAGCAGGGACTTAGGGATAACACAATCAACGCCCATGGAAGCAGCAGTCAAGAAATCAAACAATGTTTTGCATTGGGTAAACCTGCTGCAAGATTTCTTTAAAGTGTTAAAAAGTGAAGATTTCACTTAGAGTACTAAGGTGTGCCCGGCCCAAGCCATGATATTTTCAATTATCTCACATGCATGTGAAAGCTGGACAATGAATAGGCAAGACCAAAGAAGAATTGATGCCTTTGAATTATGGTGTTGGTGAAGAATATTGAATATACCATGGACTGCCAGAAGAATGAACAAATCTGTCTTGATCTGTCTTGCAAGAAGTACAGCCAGAATGCTCCTTAGAAGCAAGGATGGTGAGACTTTGTCTTACATACTTTAGACAAGTTATCGGGAGGGACTAGTCCCTGGAGAAGGACATCATGCTTGGTAAAGTAGAGGGTCAGTGAAAAAGAGGAAGACCCTCAACGAGATGGATTGACGCAGCGGCTGCAACAACAGGGTCAAATATAGCAATGATTGTGAGGATGGTGCAGGACCGGGAAGTGTTTCCTTCTGTTGTACACAGGGTCACTGTGAGTCAGAACTGACTTGAAGGCACCTAACAACAACAAAAGGGATAACTTATTTATCACCTATAATAGGCTTAGCGGAGTGCCTAGCAATTAGTATATTTTCATAGGTATCAGATATTACAATTCCTTTTATCTTAAAAAAAAAAAAAAAAGCAAACCATTAATTTCTTCGATTTCTCCATTTTCCTCCCCCACCCCATATCTAATCTCTCAGTAAAACCTATCAGCCCCACCTTTAAATTATAAACAGAAGCTGACAATTTCTTACCACTTACATTGCTAAGACTGTCTTAATTTGGGTTATTCCAGAGCTTGAGACAAGAAATTTAGTCCAAGCAATTCATTTGGGAGATGATCCTGGGGAAAAAAAAGTTGTGGAATGGAAAAGTGAGACAGAGAAACACAAAAAGCAAATAAAGGGTGTGTTATCAAATACATTAACACTTTGAAGAAGAGCTTGGTTCCTGCTGGGGATTCTTGGAGTCAATGTAGGACGTATGTCTCAGAGCTATCCCATTCAAGGAGCCAGGGACCTGGGGAATTCAGAGGGCATCATTCATCATTTGAAGGTTGCTACAGAGACATTACCATAGTTTTTTGAACTTTTTGCCTCTCCACTGTCATCACCTACTACCCTATTACTTGGTTTGATACAGCCATACTTTATCAAATGGGGTAAGCCTGATCTCTGCATGGCTGACACCCGCACATAATTCAATTACTCAAATAACCCTCCACAGGCCTTATATGATAATCGTATGTAAAATGGAGCCCCACCCCCCCAAGGACAAAAATTTACATAACATATTAGCACTTTTGTCCTATATGAACATATTCAGCAGTTCTTTGAGTGGGTTTTAGAAATTAGAAAATAGAAAACACTGTAATCTATTCAAATCATTTTGATTTTATTATTCAAATATAAAATGAGGACAACAATATCTATGCCACAGGGCTGTGAGAATGTACTAAAATAACACAGATATACTACAAAGCACTATATAAATGTAACACAAATGTAATGTTCTTTGTTACTTCACAATTTTTTTTCTATTTTGTTCTGTTCTTAAGTTTTCTGTATACTCGTTCAATTTCATTTTCCATTTTCCCTACTTGCATTTGTTACTTCCTAAATTCCTTTAAATACTTTATGTGCCTCACCATCTCTTACGTGTCTAATTTGGTGTTGCTTTGTTTCTCCATGTCTTCTCAGTCATTCTATTTCTAGCTCCCTCTGCATCTTCCTTTTGAGGGGCTTGTTCCTTCCTCTGAGCATTGTGCCAGTGTTGTTTCTCCTGCAGCTTGAAGCTAACAAGACCCTGAACTGCTGCTTCTCCAAGACCTTGGAGCTTAGTGTTCGTCAGCTTCAAGCTGTTTTGGAGAAAGTGTTGGCTTATTTCTCAGCTGTAGCATTGACTTAGCAAGTCTTTCTTCTAAACTTGTAAATAATTCATTTCAGGTCAAGTTTTTGCTACCGGAAACTTTTCCCCGTAAATAACAAGTTTCTTTATCTCCAGTAAGAAGGTATGGTTTGGTGGTAATAGTGGTAAGCAACTTATTAATAAAAGATAAGTTTTATAATAGGAAGGTATAAGCCTTCCACTTTGGTACAACACTGATTTCACTACTATTTTTTGATGGGGAGCAAAGCAAAGAATTAGAGTGGTAATACAACTTCTTACACTTTACAAAGCCTGTCAGTAGGAAGTATTATCAAAAACTTCAAGAGATAAGCCAAACCTCAATGGGACACTAATTCCTGTTGTCTCAATTTGTTCCTTCCTGGGTTCTCTAATAAATAATTGACGAAACAGCAACAAAAAAAAGTAAATATATAACAGGCTTCTGAGAGTAAGCTTACTAGTGTTCAGTTTTGCTGATACCACACCTAACATGGGTTATGGGGGTCCCAGCAGGATTTCCCAATCACTTCAAACTGTCATTGTCTGAACGGCCCCAATGATGCGATTGGGATCAGGAGCTTTAGGCATTCTGTTTGGTTAAAAACAGATACAAATTAATAAATTGTTTTATTCAGGAAAAAACAGACACATACACATGCCTAAAGGTAAGAAGAGTTGAAAATAGAATTTTCTTGAAATATATTTAGCAATTTTGGACAAATGCCTGCTGTTTAAAGTTAGGGGAGTAGGAAGAGAAACTTGTAGGGGGAAATTTATTATACCATGGAGGGGGTAAAGAAAGCAGAGAAACCATAATATTAGAATGATGCATAATAAGAATATTAGAGTTTATGGATAACGCAGTTAAAGTTTTTTAAAATGATTTGAAATTGAGATTTGAATTATACATAAATATAGCCATAGGGCTGGACTTCTAAAATTCTATACCACCGCTCGATTGTAATCTTAAAAGTGACGCCAAGGGTGCATAAGCACAAGCCAGTGTAACTTCTTCCACGGTAAAAATAACTAATATAAGAGGAAGTGAAATGAAAAGAGCTGGCAATGCATTTCCCCCCCAGCATATCAAGCAGGTTTTCTTAAGGAAGCCATGGTCATCAATCACTACCTCATTACTAGCCCGTCATCTGGGCTTAGGCTAAATGTATTCTGGCTGGCTGCCATACTAAATGTTCAATGAAACATCCTTAAGGCTCTCTACAAGTTCAGCTGAAGTCGCACACACTATACATCAAAGAGGAACATTAGCGTTATCACAGCTTAATAAACAGTGCCATTCTGGCAATGTAATCCTGTGTTCTAGAGCTAGCTACCATCCCCAGTATTATACTGCTTAAGTAAACAATCTTGCTGTCTCCTGTAAGGTTTATTTAATGATAAATTCATGTAAAGATAATTAGTCATATTCTACAGATATACAGATATACTTCCAAAGTTGGCCAAAACTGGACATGAATAAGATTCACAAAATACTTTAAAGCACATAACTTGTTAAAAAAAAAAAAAAAAAGGTCTATCTGGGAATATTAACAATACATGTACATTGCTGTTCACCAATGAGGTTTGACGTTTTGATTCTCAATGGAAAACCTGGAGGCCAAATAACGTTCCCAGTCCTACTTGGGACTTTTAAAAATTGAACTGATACAGATGTTGAGTGGTAGGGTCTTTATTGAAATGATTGTTCACTGCCGTTACTCAAAACAGTGGTCTCAGCATTTCTAATACACTCATAAGTGTCATCACTTTCATTTGTATAAATTATATTCTCAGGTTTATGGCTCGATTTTTTTTTAAGGTGAAAATGCACACAATTGTGTCAGAGCAGTCAACATTTCTGCAACTGCTGGTTAATCTTAGCTTGGCCTGAGAATATAGAAAACATGCAAATTACTAAGAAAAATGTCCCTAGAAACCTTCTAGGTTTCAAAAACACAAGTAACTCTAACAAATGATAAGGCATTCTTTTTTAACTCTCCAAAGTTTGTTCAAGCCACACAAACTTCTATTGTTTTCTTGCTGATTACATGTTTTTGACTAACTTCTTTTTGTTAGGTGCCATTGAGTCAGTTCTGACTCATAGCGACCCTATGTACAACAGAATGAAACACTGCCTGGTCCTGCGCCATCCTCACAATCGTTATTAGGTTTGAGCCCAGTTTGCAGCCACTGACTGTGTCAATCCATCTCCTTGAGGGAGAAAGAGAACCAAAAAGAGACAGCCAGTCTCCAGTATAAGATAATCTTGGACCAAAACCAGATAGAAATATAAAGTGGAGGGAAATACTGAAGGCCCTGTAAATAAAGGGGAGCCCTGGTGGCATAGTGGTTAAGTGATATGGCTGCTAATCCAAAGGTTGGCTGTTCAAATCCACCAGCCACTCCTTGGAAACCCTATGAGGCAGTTCTACTCTGTCTTTTACGGTCGCTATGGATTGGAATCGACACAATGGCAACAGGTTTTGGTTTGGTAAACAAAAAGGGACAAAAAGTGAGCCTATGTTTGGGATAAGAGTGACCTCCTGGGGAAAAGTGACCAAAACTTTTACCAACTTTATTTAAAAATGTGGGCCTAGAGAGGCTAGGATGGCATAGACACAGCCTATCTTTACTATTATCAAACCAATACACCAGCCACCACAGATCATAGTGGTAAGAAGCCCAAAAAAACTTTATTAAAACCTGATTCAGGATTAGAGTCCTGGAGAACCAGGTAGACAAACTGCAAAACCACTAAAGAGGGAGGTGAGAATATAGATGGGGAGAGAGAGAAAAGGAAACACAAAATAAGCTTTAAAAATTTAACTTAATCATGTAAAGAATTTGAATGCAAAGAGAACCTACTAAATAAATATATGAGTCATGAATTCACAAAAAAACTAAGCATGTCTAGGATGCTCAAAATGGAAAATGAAGCATTGGCATTTCTTTTTAAAAAGCATAAAATTATTACACAAAAAGAGGAAAATTAGATATAAATGAATTTGAAAAATAATATAAAATAATGGAAATAGAATATAATAATTAAAATTAAAATAGCTGAAAAGATAATTGTTATTCAGGAGATTTCGAAGAGATAATTAGAAATGACACTGTAGAATTTATCCAGAAGGTAGATCATGGAGCAGAGATAAAAAACATGAACAAGCAGGTAGAAGATATGAAAGATTAGAACTGACGTCTAATATTAGAAGTTCCAAAGAATAAAATGGAATGATATTCAGAGAAGTGCTATTTGGGAAAAAAAAAAAATAGTAGTTGTTCATTTTACAGTATTTAATACTAGTGGCCACAATAGGCACTCATGTTTCCACAAGGCTTATAGAATATTGTCAGAACAAAGCCTATTCCTACCTGAGCATAGCAGAACTGACAATAGCAGGATTTTAGGGACAAAAAGAAACCCCCCAGGACCAAAACTAATCTCATCCATCCAGTTACAATTGCCTGAAACTCCTTTTACTGCAGACAAAGACTTTCAATCTATAGCTAAGGGCTTAAAATGCAAATAAACAGAGAGAAAGTGTGTTCAGTCCATGCTCTGTTTACTTAGATGGAGTGTTCAAAAAAGTTAAGAGGCACAAAGCACCAGGAGAGTTGCTACTGAGTAAAGCGATGCCTCTGGAGTGAGAGAGAGCTTGTAGTGGCACCGCTCCTACAGCCAGGCTACCTGTGCCCCTGGATCTAGACTTCAGAGAACACTGGGCTTCAGAAGACGTAGCTCTAGACCTTCTTTGCCGTACCTCACTGGGTAAAGAATTAGGGTGCAGAGTAAGGATATGTGCCCACCTAGAGCCCACAAGTTCAGTCCTTCCTTTTACAGCTCTGGAATTTCCTGCCCAAAAGGGACTGCAACTACTTCCAAGGTCTGTCTGTGCAACACACGGACCTCTTCCTTGGTTAGTTGCCCTTCCTTAGCGTGGGATATCTGCACACCAGAGGTCTAGGGGTGCCCAGCGTACACCTGTTGGGGTGTGAGGGAGTAATACTCCTTATATCTTCTTCAACTTCTCCAAGGGATTCTGGGTAAAGAACCTAGAAACTCCAGTTTAAGGCCACCAAGATTCTTACCCAAAGAATGAATTTGCTTACAAATTGCTTTGAAATTATTTTCTAGCTATTAAATATACGGACGTCTTCTTTACTCAACTGGCCTGGAATTCCTCAAGGGAAGTCTCTGCTAAAACTTGAGTATCATCAGCATCTATATTGTATAAATAGGATGCACTAAAAAATAAATGACAAATTGAATTTAAAAGGAAAGATACTGTTTACAATTAGCTCAACTCATCATGCATAAAGTTGAAATTGTTATCTTTCCTGTAAGTTAATTTCTCCTCTGACCATCACCATTTCTGTCAAAAAAACAACAACAGCAATAAGCCAGGCTCTCTTACCATCATTCTTGGCTCTATTCCCATTTCCTTACTCCAATCAATCAATCAAAATCATAATACCAGTCAACTGAGTCAAAACATTGATCCCTTTCATCCCTTCTTTCTCTTTGCCTTTCCTTCACTCCTGGCATGGATTAGAGTCATATAGACCCGGGATGAATCTTGATTCCACCATGTACAACTGTGTGACCTCGGGAAAGTCACTTAACCTCTTTGATTTCATTTTCCCTGTAAATAAACTATGGATAAAAACTTACCATATGGAACTGTGTGACAATTTAGGAATAATTTACATATGATTCTTAGTGTCTGGCAACAATACTTGCAGGATTACTTATTAACATTAAATATTTTCATATGAAAGGGGACATGGACATGTGGAAACACATGTAATTACCATTATTATTATTATTATCACCACCTAAAAATTTCTGCTTCCTCTAATTCGACCTCTCAACTGCTCTCAAATAAATAGTATTGTTTTAACACTGTCTTTCTACCCAAAGCCTTCAAAGACTTCCCAGTAAAGTCTGAATTTTTTGACTTATATGAAACCAAAACAAAACCCGTTGCCATCGAGTCAATTCCGACTCATAGTGACACTGTAGGACAGAGTAGAACTGCCCCACATGGTTTCCAAGGAGCACCTAGTGGATTCGAACTGCTGGCCTTTTGGTTAGCAGCCATAGCTCTTAACCTTGATTTGTATAATAAGTAACATTTTCTTGCTCTTGGATGGTGCTAACCAAAGGGTTGGCGGTTTAAGTCCACCAGAAGTGCCTGGGAAGAAAATCTGGCAGATTACTTCTGAAAAATCAGCTGTTGAAAACCCTATGGAGCACAGTTCTACTCTGACACATGTAGGGTGACCGTGAGTCAGAACAGAATGGACAGAAACTGGTAACTGGTTAACTATCTTAACACAAGGCATGAGAACACCTCTTACTGAGGGCATCATCTATCCTGCAAAATTTCTTAACACGCCTAATAAGGGTCAGTAAGAAGTCCCACGAAAATTGACGGCAGACCTGCCATGATGTACAAGGCCAGTACTGTTCACACAAAGTGTCCTGAAGTTGGCAAGTACCCAGAAAACAAGGCAAAGAACTTTGCTTGAAACTAGCAAAGGATTTTATTTGTGGTTTGAGATAAAAATAAAGGACAGGAAAAAAGAGGAAAGAGAAAGAAGAAACAGCCAACAAGAGGAGTATCTGGGACTTGGTTCCATGAAATGCAATGGAATTCTATAATGGAGGAGTAGTCAAAGGATATTTTAAGAAAGGTAATGCCTACTATCCTTTTCAATTAATGTTCTTGTTGCTTCTGTATATATCTCTTTTGTATATTCTATTCAACATCTCAGGACATATTAAACTCACTGATGAATTTTTTTTAATATATATATATATATTTGTTGTACTTCAAGTGAAGGCTTACAGAACAAATAGTTTCTCATGAAACAGAAGTACACATGTTATCTTATGACATTGGTTAACAACCCCACAACATATCAACCCTCTAACTTCTCAACCTTGTTTTTTTTTTTTTTTTTTTTTTGGTGAAAATACACATAGCCAAAGATACACCGTTTCAAAAATTTCTACATGCACAGTTCAGTCACATTGACTACGCTCTTCCAATTGTGCTGTTATTCTCACTTAAGATGAAGGCTTACAGAACAAAATAGTTTCTCATTTAACAGTTACTACAAATGTTGCCCTATGACAATGGTTAACAATCTCACAACACATCAACAATATCCTTACTCAACCTTGGGTTCCCTATCACCAGCTTCCTTGTCCCCTTCTGCCTTCTGGCCCTTGTCACTGGACTACTGTAGCTCATTAGTCCCATTTGGTTTTACGGGGCTGTCCGCTCCCAGGCTGAACAGTGAACCTCGAAGGTAATTTCACCACTGAGCTAAAATGGTGTCTGGGGGCCATACTCTTGAGGTTTCTCCAGTTTCCTTTAGGCCAGTAAATCTGGTCTTTTTTTTTTGTGGGTTAGAATTATGCTCTACATCCTTCTCCAGCTCTGTCCAGAACCCTCTGTTGTGATCCTGGTCAGAGCAGTCAGTGGTGGTAGCCAGGCACCATCTAGCTGTACTGGTCTCAGTCTGGTGGAGGCCTTGGTAGCTGTGGACAATTAGTCTTTTGGACTAATCTTTTCCTTGTATCCTGTTCTCTTCATGCTCCCTTGCTCTCAAAGGGATGAGACCAGTGGAGTATCTTAGATGGCCACTCACAGGCTTTTAAGACCCCAGACACTATTCACCAAGGTAGAATGTAGAACATTGTCTTTATAAGCTGTGTCATGCCAATTGAGCTAGATGTTCCCCGAGACCATGGTCCCACAGCCCTCTGCCCAGCAGTTCAGTCCCTCAGGGAGTTTGGATGTGTCTCTGGGGCTTCCATGACCTTTCCTTGTACAAGTTGTGCTAGTTTCTCCTGTACTGTATACTGTCTCACCCTTCACCCAAAATACCACTTACCTATTGTCTATTTAATATTCCCCCCCCCCACCCCTCCCATCCCTGGTAACCAACAAAGATTGTTACATTTTGTGTGTGAACTTATTCATGGGTTTTTACAATAGAGGTCTCATACAATATTTGTCCTTTTGTGATTGACTTATTTCACTCAGCATAATGTCCTCCAGTTTCATCCATGTTATGAGATGCTTCACAGATTCATTGTTGTTCTTTCTCGTTGCATAGTACTCCATTGTGTGTTTGTATCATACTTTGTTTATCCATTTCATCTGTTGATGGGCATCTAGGTTGTTTCCATCTTTTGCTATTGTGAACAATGCTGCCAGGAACGTAGGTGTGCATATGTCTATTTGAGTGACGACCCTTATTTCTCTAGGATATATTCCCAGGAGTGGGATTGCTGGATCGAATGGTATGTCTATTTCTAGCTTTCTGAGGAAACGCCATATCATTTTCCAAAATGGTTGTATCATTTTGCATTCCCACTAGCAGTGCATAAGTGTTTCGGTCTCCCTGCAGCCCCTCCAACATTTGTTATTTCCAGTGTTTTTGATTCGTGCCAGTAATGCCGGGGTGAGATGGTATCTCATTGTGGTTTTAATTTGCATTTCTCTAATGGCTAGTGATCGCGAGCATTTCCTCATGTGTCTGTTGGCCGCTTGAATGTCTTCTTTGGTGAAGTGTCTGTTCATTTCCTTTGCCATTGTTTAATAGGATTATTTGTCTTTTTGTTGTAGAGGTGCTGGATTTCTTGTAGATTATGGAGATTAGACGTTTGTCTGACTTGTATTGTCCAAAAACTTTTTCCAGTCTGTAGGTTCTCTTTTGACTCTTTTGGTGAAGTCTTTTAAAGAGCATAGGTGTTTGATTTTTAGAAGATCCCAGTTATCTAGCTTATCTATTTGGGTTTTGTGCATTGACTGTTATGGTTTGTATCCTGTAAACGCCATGTATTAAGGCCTGAAGTGTTGGTCCTACTTTTTCTTCTATGAACTTTATAGTTTTAGGCTTTATATTCAGGTCTTTGATCCATTTTGAAGTAGTTTTTGTACACGGTGTGAGGTATGGGTCCTGTTTCATTTTTTTGCAGATGGATATCCAGTTTTGCCAACACCATTTGTTAAAAAGACTGTCTTTTCCCCATCTGATGGACTTTGGGCCCTTGTCGAAGATCAGGTGACCATAGGTGGATGGATTTACATCTGGGTTCTCAATTCTGTTCCATTGGTAAATGTATCTGTCGTTGTACCAGTACCAGGCTGTTTTGACTACTATAGCTGTGTAGTATCTTCTGAAGTCAGGTAGTGTGAGTCCTCCAACTTTATTCTTCTTCTTCAGTAGTGCTTTACTTATTCGGGGCTTCTTCCCTTTCCATATAAAGTTAATGATTAGTTTTTCCATCTCTTTGAAGAATGTTGTTGGTATTTGGATTGGGATTGTGTTGTATTTGTAAATTGCTTTGGATAGAATTGTCATTTTCACAATGTTGAGTCTGCCTATCCATGAGCATGGTATGTTTTTCCATTTATGTAGATCCCTTTGGGTTTCTTGAAGTAGTGCTTTGTAGTTTTCTTTGTATAGGTCTTTTACATTCCTGGTCAGATTTATTCCTAAGTATTTTATCTTTTTAGAGGCTATTGAAAATGGTATTGTTTTCCTGTTTGCTGTTCTCTTTCTATTTGTTTGAGTTCTGTAGTTAATGTTTTCATTTTGTCCCTTTCTTCTTTTTTGATATGTGCATCTATTGCTATAAATTGTCCACTGAGGACTGCCTTTGCTGTGTCCCAAAGGTTTTGGTAGGATGTGTTTTCATTCTCATTTGATTCTAGGAATGTTTTGATATCATCTCTGATTTCTTTTATTACCCACTGATGTGTAAGCAGGGTATTATTCAGTTTCCATGCAGTTGATTTTTTTTTTCCTTGCTCTTCTATTGTTAATTTCTACCTTGATGGCATTGCGTTCAGAGAAGATACTCTGAATTATCTCAATGTTTTGGATCTTGTTGAGGACTGCTCTGTGGCCTAAGATGTGGTCTATTCTGGAGAACGTTCCATGTGCATTGGGAAAGAATGTGTACTTGGCAGTGGTTGGATGGAGTGTTCTATGTATGTCTATGAGGTCAAGTTGGCTGATTGTGCCCTTTCAGTCTTCTGCATCTTTGCTGAGTTTCTTCTTAGTTGTTCTGTTCTTTACTGAGAGTGGTGTGTTGAAGTCTCCTACTATTACTGTGGAACTGTCGATTTCTCTTTTCAGTATTGTTAGAGTTTGTTTGATGTATTTTGGAGTCCTGCCATTGGGTGCGTAGTTGTTTATTATGGTTATGTCTTCATGATGGATCATCCCCTTAATCATTATATAGTGTCCTTCTTTGTCTTTTATGGTAAATGTCATTTTAAAATCTATTTTATCTGAGATTAGAATTGCTACTCCTGCTCTTTTTTGGTGGTTGTTAGCTTGATATATTTTGACTTTTAATGAATTCACATCTTTGTTTCTAAGGTGTGTCTCCTGTAGACAGCATACTGATGGATCCTGTTTTCTTATCCATTCTGTCATTCTCCTTCTCTTTATGGGAGCATTGAGTCCATTTATATTCAGTGTAATTATTGATAGATGTGGGTTTGTTGCTGTCATTTGTAGTGCTTTTTTTGTGGTGCTGACGTTTTCTTTGTTCTCCCTACTCTCTTGTGCTGAGTTACTTATGTTTGTGGATTTTTTTTTTCATTTCTTTTGTTTTTCTAGGTTTTGTTTTTGCTGAGACTTTATGTTTTTCCTCTTTTTTTTATGAGTATGTTTGTTAACTTTCTTTGTGGTTACCATAAATTTTACCCTTATCTTTCTAAGTTTGAAGCAGTCTACCATTACTTGGTATTGCCTTGACTTCCTCTCCATTAGAAGGTTCTATACCTACGCCGTTTATTCCCTCTTTCATTGTTTTGATATTGTTGTCATTTCCTGATTAACTGCTCTGATTCCCTGTTGTATTTCTTTTTGTTTTGGATAGTCCTCGAGAGTTCATTTCCTAGATTGGTATCTGGCTGGTACGGTCCTGCATCCTAGGGTCTGCCTGTGAGCTGAAGCTGTTTGTCCTCAGACTGAAGAACTGCCTTTAATAATTCTTGTAAATTTTCTTTGACTTTTACATATTCCCTTAATTTCTGTTTATCTGGAAATGACCTAATTTCACCATCAAATCTGAACGAGAGTTTTGCAGGATATACTATTCTTGGCTGGCAATCTTTTTCTTTAAAGATTTTATATATGTCAACCCATTGCCTTCTTGCCTGCATGGTTTCTGCCGAATAATCCGAGCTTAGTCTTATTGGTTCTCCTCTGTATGTGACTTCTTGCTTTTCACGAGCTGCTCTCAGGATTCTTTGTTTGTCTTTGGTTTTGGTGAGTGTTAATATGATATGCCTTGGTGATTTTCTTTTGGGGTCTCTTTTATATGGGGTTCGCTGAGCTTCTTGGATGGCCAGCTTTTCATCTTTCATGATATTGGGGAAGTTTTCTGTCAGCAGTTCCTCAGCAATCCTCTCTGTGTTTTCTGTTTTCTCCCCATTCTGGAATTCCAATCACTTGCAGATTTTTGCTTTTGATTGTGTACCACATATCTCTCAGGGTCTCTTCATTTTTGTTTGTTCTT
Source organism: Dugong dugon (assembly GCA_030035585.1). Classification (NCBI taxonomy): domain Eukaryota; kingdom Metazoa; phylum Chordata; class Mammalia; order Sirenia; family Dugongidae; genus Dugong; species Dugong dugon. The sequence goes on from CM057462.1 coordinate 134,458,348, forward strand.
TTTTCTGAGTTTTCCTAAAACAGAGTTGTATCCAAGTGTTTGTCTTCAATTCCACTGAGCCTGTCTTCACTGTTTCAAATCTGCTTCTCAGCCCTTCTATGACATCATCCATTTCTGAAATCTTGTTGTTTATCTTTTGGATTTCTAATTGTTGTCTTTGTATAATTTCTAATTGTGAATTTATTTTGGCATTTTGTTCCTGCATTATTTTCCTGAATTATTCCAATTTTTTGTCTGTATTTTCCATGAATTTGTCTATTTTTTCCTCATGTTTGTCAGCTTTTTGCCTCAGTTCTTGGAGAATTCTTAGTATTAGAGATTTGAATTCCCTATCAGGTAGTTCTAGTGCATTTTCTTCCAGAGGCAAGTCATCTGGTGTTTTATTTTGGATGTCTACTGGAACCATCCTGTCCTGTTTTTGTAAATGTTTTGTTACTGTCTGCTATCTTCAGGTTATTCAGTGGTTATTTTTCTCGTTTACTGATTGTAGATTTGTTTGTTTCGTACTTCTTTAAAAAAATTTTGAATATGTCTGAGCAGGCAGACTGTGTGTTCTTTGTTGTTTGCTCGTCTGTGTGCACAATACTTTTCATCTCCTTCTTCAACTGGCAGGGTCAGTCACTCAGATATGGTATGGCAGGGCAGGTATAGCTGAAGAGGAGTTACTGGGATGGGTTGTTTGTGGCACTTACTACAGCCACCAGAGCAGGTCAGTAATCAGTGCATGGCAGGTTCCAGTAGGCCGTGACTGTGCTGCTTGGTGGTGTTATGTCAAGCGTACGGTGGAGGTAGGCAGGATGCAGCAGGGAGATTGTTATGTGTGGAGCTAAGATGGATATGGGAGAAAGGAGAGAGGAACAGGAGCCAAAAACATACCAACAAAAAAGAATGCTAGGGGAGCTTGCCATTGGAGTGGAGAGATGAGAGATTATGAAATGGATAAAAACAGAAAGGGGAGGAGGAAGAAAAGAAAAGAATGAATAAATAAGAATCGGAAAGGTTAAAGAACTGCAAAGTTCCCAGGGATCCCACCAGTGCAGCTATGAGGTCTGGGGAAGTCGCTCTCAGGTGTTGCAGTACAGCCTGGCTAGAAGGTGTAGAGGTATACAACGCCAGGTATTCAGGGAACAGAAAGAGAAGGAAGATATAGAGAGATGAGAAACTGAGCAATGAAGAAAGACAAAAAGGAAAAAGAAAACAAAACAAATAAACAAACAAACAAACAAACAAGAAAGGCCTCCAAAGAAACAGAAAAAAAAAAAAAAAAAACCAAAGTAAAAAGAAATGCTCTCAGGGATCCCTCTGCACGTCTGTGGAAGCTGAAGGGAGTCTCCCTGCCACGCAGCTCAGCCTGGCCAGAAAGGGCTCCCAACTCAAGAAAAGGAAAAGAAAACAAACAAACAATTCAAAACAAAGGAACAAAAGCCCCGGGATCCCACCAGCGCTGCAGCCCAAACCAGGAAGCAGCTCCACACTCAAATGGAGGTCCGCAGCCCCTCAGGAAGAAGCAAAGATGGCGCACAGAGGTAGGCACTTGAGCAAAGTGAGGGGGAGGTGGCGAGAGGCAAGTAAGAAATCAAAAGAAGCAGGAAAAAAAAAGAAAAAACAACACTAGCAGCCAACAAATGGCACTCAGAGAGCCAGCTAGTGCAGGCTGGTGTTTCTGGACAAGAGACTGTGTCCATGGGAAGCAGAGAGGGCTGAGTGTGGGTGAAGAAGGGTAGAGAGTGGGAAAGCATGTATCACAAATTACCGGTGCTCTGCAGCCCCTCAGGAAGAAGCAAAGATGGCGCACGGAACAAGGTACTCGAGCCAAAGGAGGGGGAGGTGGGGAGAGGCAAGGAAGAAATAAAAAGAAGTGGAAAAAAAGCAACACCAGCAGCCAACAAATGGCACTCAGAGAGCCAGCCGTTCAGGTGTGTGGAATCCAAGCAGCAGCTGTTTCCCGGTCAAGAGACTGTAGCCACAGGAAGCAGAAGAGGCAGAGTCGAGGTGAAGAAGGGTGGAGGGTGGGAAAGTGTATATCGCCAATTACCCGTTGTTTTGTCTCCCGCTGGAAGCTCCGTGAGCCTGCTTTCTCATACCCCCATTTGCTGGTCTCCGATAGGAGTCCAAGATGGCAGATCCGCGCTGCGTTAGCTGGTAGGGGACCTCTGCGTGAATCTCTCCTTGCCCGTTCTGTCAGTTTTCTCACTCCATTTGGTGCTTGGCTGAGTTCTTTATCTCTTCATTTGATATTTTAGAGTTTCAGGATTGTTGTATTCTCTATTTGGGTTAGTTTTTCAGATCTTTGCTGTGGAGGGACGGCGTGGTGCTTCTGCCTAGAGCGCCATTTTGCCGGAACTCCTCACTGATGAATTTTGTGAATATCTATGACAAGGATCATTCTGGGAGCTAGAGTACAGAACAGGAAAAGTAATTGGCTTTGCTAACAAACTCCCCTTTATTTTAAATGTACTTGTAAATGCAATATTTTTAAGTGCCCAGTCCCCTCTCTGAACTCACCTCATGACTCATAATCAATCCCTTGGTGGATGCTTACTCTAAGCACTTGTACCTCATTTAACACTGAGTATTAATGGTGTTCCAATGAAAAGGACCACTTGCTCTTCTTTGGAATTCAAGTCTAGAACAGTAGTTTTCAGCAAGAAGGCAGTGGGTTATAGATAGGAATCACATGGAAAACTTTTACAAATTGCACATACGCTCCACTGACCTCCAATCCAGTATGTTAGGATCTGGGGAAGAGAAGAGCGTTTGAATTATACACTCATTCTCCTTTCATTGAAAACTATGTCATAGGAAGCTATGCCTACCACAGAAGAATACAGATGTTTTTGTATATGTGGGTACTTTCAAAGGATTGTTAAGTCACCTGAGACAGGCTGCTTTCTAATACAAGGCAATCCACAAGCTTACCAAGTCTTTATTAGTGATGATACAGGCTAAACAGCTAAGAAAATTCAAGAATTAAGTCTAAATTTCCTGATCCTGCATGAGGAAAAACCTTCATATTGGAAGATGATATCTTAACGGATTCAAAATATACTCTTGAAGCTTTAAGCATATTCTTCTCCAGAGAACAGTTCCTGTATTGTGTTATCCATTTGCCAATGTACTAAGACAAAGCTTGCTTGCAGGCAGCGAATGAGGCAGAAAAAATGTGGACATTGGCTTATAATGGTCCATCTCTTCCTGTGTCATTTAAATAAGGTTGTTAAATAATTTAATCTTGATCTCACCGTTTATAAAATGGGAATAAGGCTTCATATTTTCAAGATTGCTATAATGATTTAAAAAGGCATTATATATACTTGTATATACAAACACTTAATAAATGCTTATTCCTTACACTTTATAATGCCACTATTGTAAAATAAATCTGTGTGTGTTCTGAAATAAAAAATACATTTCTATTTCCTTCTGATATCTACTGCACCAAGGCTCAAACACTAAAGAAAATTCCTGAATTTCACCCACTATTAATTGCTATTTTATGTTTTGTTGCTTCATCACATTCCACCTTCTTATTTATAATACAACTTTTAGAAAATAGAAATTGCAACCATTGTGCATTTTGAAAAGTATATATAAGATAAAGTTGGATTTTCTGAAGTTGTTAAAAGATCTCCCTTCCTAATGCTTATTAAAGTGATATCAAATAATCAATGGTTTCATTAAAAATATCAGTCTTACAAATAGTCTGTGAAGTCATGTCTTTCAGTGTGTGTATGTGTGTGACTATATGTGCATTTAATTTCATATAATTTGTAGGTGTCTTAGTTATCCAGTGCTGCTATAAAAGAAATACCACAAGTGGGTGGCTGTAACAAACAGAAATTTATTTTTTCACAGTTTAGGAGGCTAGAAGTCTGAATTTAGGATGCCAGCTCTAGGGGAAGCCTTTCTCTCTCTGTCGGTTCTGGGAAAAGGTCCTCGTCTCTTTTCAGCTTCTATTCCTAGGTTCTTTGGAGATCATGTGGTGTGTATCTTTCCCTCCATTTGTGCTTGCTTGCTTGCTTCATCTGCTCTTTTATATCTCAAAAGAGATCGACTTAGGACACAACCTACACTAATACTGCCTCATTAACATAACAAAGAAAACCCATTCCCAAATGGGATTATAACCACAGGTACAGGGGTTAGGATTTACAACACATACTCTGGGGGGACACAGTTCAATCCCTAACATTTGGTTTCAAAGAAGTAAGATTTTCAGATATGACATTGATTTCAATTATCTCATTAAGAATAATTAAGAAGCCTACCATAGGCTTACGATCCATTTAAAAGATGATGACCTAATTGGATCCTGCAATACACATATGCCTCAGTAGAGGATGCATCACTTCCTATTCTTCCTATTCAGGTCAACATGGTTTCTGAGTGACACTGGTAAGGTCAAAAGTCAGGTGAACTCAAAAAACCAAACCAAACCCATTGATATCAACTCAATTCCGACTCATGGTGACCCTATAGGACAGAGTAGACTGCCCCATAGGGTTTCCAAGGAGCAGCTGGTGAATTTGAACTGCTGACCTTTTGATTAGCAGCCGAGCTCTTAACCACTGTGCCACCAGGGGCCCAGTCTTGTGAAAGCTGTCCCTTATTCTACTCAACTTAACCGAAACAAATGGGGAAAACTGCATTTTTACCACATTATAAATAAAAGGTTAACTATTAAGACAAAAGCAACTCAAAGTCAGTCATCAGAGAATCCTTCCATCCATCTATGTATCTATCTACCTATCTAGTCTGTATATATAACTGACAACTCATAAAAATTATTTAAATATATAACAAATGAAGTCAACTCACATATTGATTTACAGAATATAAAGAGTACAAGTTCTCTGACTTGTTTTCAAAAACATTCCTAAGGAAGAACAAGGGCATTTTCCAAGTCCACTTGTCACATTTAAGATTCTTTAATTACGTTTAGCTTCTTGCAGAAACATTTTTATTTAGGTTTAATTTCTTGTTAGAAGATTTTCTGCATCCGTAATTGGAGCAGTTCCATAACCATACCATGATCTAACCAGTGTGAAAGGTTCCCTGGCACGTGTGGAAAACTTAGGATAAACATGCATTGGCCACAACTTTGACTGCCATGAGGCTTCTGCTCCCTTGCGCAGGTCAGGCATCATGGAAATTTTCCCTTGGTAAATAAAATAGTCACTTTTATTGAAAAGTTTCAGAAGCCAATATAGTAATAGAACAAAAGCATGACTCATACCTGACCCTGTTGCTTGAGGCTCTCTCTAAGATCAGAAATTTAGTTAAAATACCTTGTTTATAGTTGTCTACTATGATTTTCAGGAGGAGTCCCTAGATGGCACAATGGTTCAGCACTTGACTACTAGTCAAAACATTGGTGGTTCTAATATACCCAGAGGCGCCTCAGGAGACAGGCCTGGTGACCTGCTTCTGAAAGGTCACTGCCTTGAAAATGCTATGGAGCAGTTTTATTCTGCACATATGGGGTTGCCATGAGTCAGAATCAACTCAATGGCAACAAAAAAGAACATGACTTGAGGAATCCAATTTCTTTAAATAGACAGATCCCAACATGGACAGTCTAATCTAAAATGTTTACTATAAAACTCATGCTACACTTTTCCTCTTCACCTTGAAATGGAAGTTCTAGCTTCCCTATCTTTCAAGGGCATAACTGCCTGCCTGGCAAATGGTGGAATGTAAAAGACATATGGCGCTGCTTAGTCTATACTCAGATTTGAAATGGCAGCTCTACATACCAAATGTTTCTTTTGGTTGAAATTCACTGTATGGTTGAGGACTCCATTTGGAGACATGTACAATAAGTATACAGAGAAAAGCAAAGTAATGGAGATAGGAACAAAACGACACAAACTGGATATAAAAGATTTTTTGACCACCAAGGTATGAAGAAATTTATTTCTAATGGTTTTCCAGTTCCCACAACATCTGGCAATATTTCATTTCCTGTCTTTATTGTGAATCAATCTTTACTCAAGCTAGCTGCAGTGACTTTTGGCAGAGAAGCCTATCACCAAGAATACAAAAGCAAACAAATCTGAGTAGTATTTACTAAACTCCTACATCTGTAAAATGAGAGAACTGGACTAGAAAATCTCAACTTCTTCCATCTCAAAGAATTTTTTTAAAAATCTATAATTTTATATAATTACTGAAAGGTCACCTTAAAAATTCTTCACATTGCTTTCTGACCCTTAGTTATCAGCTAATTATTACATCTTGCAAATATTTGTGCATATTTAACGGATGGTAATACAACAGAGTAAGGAAGACTGAAGAACTGATGCCTTTGAATTATAGTGTTGGCGAACAATATTGAACATACCACAGACCGTCAGAAGAGTGAACAAACCTGTCTTGGAAGAAGTAGTACAGCCAGAATCCTCCTTAGAAGCAAGGATGGTGAGACTTCAACTCACATACTTTAGACATGTTACCAGCAGGCACCGTCCCTTAAGAAGGACATCATGCTTGATAAAGAAGAGGGTCATCAAAATAGAGGAAGACCCTCAAGGAAATGGACTGACACAGTGGCTGCAACAATGAGCTAAAAATTTAGCAAAGATTGTGAGGATGATGCAGGATCAGGCAGTGTTTCATTCTGTTGCACACAGGGTCATTATAAGTCAGAATCAACCTGATGGCACCTAACAACAACAAAAGCAGTACACTAGAAAATGAATTTTACAACATGTTTTTAAGGGCAAATATTTAAAAATTATCTTTTAGAATATGTAGCACATTCTCATCGTTCAAAGATAAAATATAGAAAGCTATATTATAAAGTCTTCCTTCTCTGTCGTCTCCACTGTTTTAAGTTTTTTTGTACAGTTTTATTTATATACATTTTTATGCATACACAAGTAAATATGAATCTATTCCTACTTCTCTCTTCATATTTCCTTTTTACACATATGACAATTCACACTGTTTTATACCAACTTTTTCAATTTACTAATCCATCTCAGAGATACTTCCCCATCAGTACATAAAAATCTTCTTTAATTTTTTTTAAAGCTTCATAGTATTCTATTGTATGAATACACCATAATTTATTTATTGGTTATTATCTAGTCTCCCTTGATGGACATTTAGGTTGTTTCTATTACTTTGCTACTACAAACAATACTGCAGTTAATAAGCTTGTAGAAACATCATTTCCTATGTGTTCAATTCTGTAAAATAATTTCCCAGAAGTAGAATTGATGGTTTTACATAAGCATTGTACTAGACTGTCTGTTTCCTTACAGCCTCATCAACAATCTGCCAATCTGATAGACAAAATGGTACCTCAGTGGAGCATTAATTTGCATTTCTTTTATTATGAGTGAAGTTTAGTATCTTTTCAGCTCTTTAAGGATCAGTTTTATATTTCCTTTTCTGTGAAATCTGCTTTTTTACTTTACTTAGTACAAGATTTGAGGCACCTAAGTGGCACAGTGGTTAACTGCTCAGCTGCTAACCAACAGGTCAGTGGTTTGAACCTGCCAGCCGCTCTGTAGGTAAAAACACCTGGTGGAAAATACCTGTTCCCATGAAGATTTTAGCCTAGGAAACCCTATGGGGCAGTTCTACTCTCTCCTACAGGGTTGCTGTGAGTCGGGATGGACTTGATGGCACCCAACAACAGTGCATGATGTGAAGCATGGATCCAGCCTCATTACAGAGGGTACCTTGGTTATATTGGTAACAAGTAATGAATAAGCCGTCTTTTCCACAAGGATTAAGAATGCCACATTTTACATATATTAAATTCCTGTAGGCTTTTGTGTCTATTTATGGATTGTTCTAATCTGTTCCACTGATCCGTCCTTTCATGCTCTAATACCATATTATTTTAATTGATGAGGCTTAATGATATGTTCGGTTTATTCCAATGTATTTTAGCTTTTGTTCTTATAAATATGGTCTTCTCCTCCACTATGTCTTCTAATGGGTTATTGTTTGTATTAATAAAAGTTATTGAAATCTGAATGAGTTTCTTAGGGCTATCTTAACAAATCAAGACAAACTGGGTGGCTTAAAAACAACAGACATTTATCCTCTCACATTTCTAAAGGCTAGAAGTCTGAAATCCAGGTATCAGCAGGACTATGCTCCCTTTGAAGTCTCTAGGAAAGGATTCTTCCTTGCCCCTTCCTGGCTTCTGGTGGCTCCCGGCAATCCTTGATGTTTTTGACCTGTAGCTGTATCACTTCGACCTCTGCCTCCATCTTCACATAGTGTTCTTCCCTGTGTGTCTCTCTGTGTCTTCACATGGCCTTTTTATAAGGATACCTGTCATCGGATTTAAGGTCTACCCTAATCCACTAGGAGTGCATCTTAACCAATTACATTTGCAAAGACACTGTTTCAAATAAGGTTACATTCTGAAGTTGTGGGTGGACATGAATTTTGGGGGGACATTATTCAACCCAATCTCTGCATACTAGTTTTGAATTTCAATCTCACTGAATTGTTTTTATTGTTTGTGGAAATTTATTAGTTTGTCTCTTTGGTATTTATCTGCAAATTATATATTTTCTCCTCAACCAATACAATTCTTATACCTCTAATTTCTTTCTTTGTATCTTGTTGTTAGGTGCCGTGGAGTCGGTTCCTTGCATCTAGTAAACTTCAAATAATAATGGTGATAATAGACTCTTGTTTGAGTCCTGATTTTACTGTGAATGAGAATATTCTTTCTCCATTAAGTGCTAGGCTAGATTTGGGGTTAGGATAGATTTATTTTATGTTAAGAATGTATCCATCTAATTCTACTTATATCATTTATTTTTTTAGTCAATAATGACTGTTGAATTTTGTCCCCTGAATTTCCAATATCTATAGAAATTATCAAAATCTCCTTGGACTTATTAATATATCAATAGGTCCTCTAATGTTGAACCATCCTTATATTCTATAATAAACCTCATTTTTTTCTGTATATTGTTATTTTAATATGTTGCTGGAGGCTACTTGCTAAAATTTTATTTAAGACTCTCGCATTAATATGACTAAGAGAGATTGGTGAGATTGGTCACTAGTTTTTTTTTATTCTTCATTTTGGGGGAGATACATACATTTTGTCAGATTTGAGCACAAAAGCTATGAACACTTTATAAGAAAAACCTTAGCAATTTTTCTTATTTTCCAAGCACTTTAAATCACATTGGAATTATTTGCTGTCGTATAAAAATTTCTCTCCCTCATACTTTTGGGAGTAAAACTCTGTCACATGTTTTTCTGTTTCTTCTTTTAAGATTCTCCCTTTGTTAAGTAAGTTTTGGTAAACTTTACTGTACTAAAAAATTATCCATTTCTAATGTATTTGCCCTAATTTTATAAAGAATATTTTATGATTCATTTAATTTCTCCTGTTATTTATAGTTATTTGTGATAGTTGTGCTTTTCCATTTTTTTTTCTCACTTTTCCTAATTAGGTTAACTATTTGTTTTTCACACTCAAAGAACCAGCTATTAGATTTGCTTATTAGTTCTGCTTTTTTGTTTTCTAACTCATTAATTTCTTAGCTTGTCTTTTTTCCCTCTTTTGTCTGATTTTATTGTTTTTAATCTAACTTTCTGGATTAGAAGTTTACATTTCTTTCATTCTTATGTATATACACACACACACATATATATAAAATTGTTGCAATATATATGTAATCTAAAATTACATGCAAAGTTTTCATTAACTTTTTAAGAACACTGTTATTTAAGTTGTATTTTCTCTAAGATCCATAAGTGGTTTAAAGGAACCTTCTCCCCTATATTTCTCAATTGGAGGGCTTTTTGTTTACTGACTGTATCAATATCTTTGAGGTCCTGTAACAGAAATACCACAAGTGATTGGCGTTAACAAACATAAAATTATTTCTTACAGTTTAAGAGGCTACAAGTCCTAATTCAAGGTATTGCCTTTACAGAAAGGCTCTCTGTTCTCTCTGGGGGTATATCCTTGTCTCAGCTTCTCTAGGCAGCCATCCTTGGAATTCCGGGGCTTACAGACTGGTCTGCCTACCCTGACTTCAGATAGGGTTGATCTTCCCCTTGTCTGCTTTCTTCTGTGCCTAATGTGCTCTTTATATCTCAAAAGTGACTGGTTTAAAACACACCCTACACTGATACGGCCTCATTAGCATAGCAAAGAAAATCCTCGTCTCAAATGGGATTACATCCACAGGTATAGCGATTAGGCTTTACAACACATTTCAGTGGGACACAATTCAATCTACAACACTGACTTCATTGTTTATTTTACTTTATTAAGATGAGTGGATCAGTTCCATTACATTGTTGCAATACGATAAGTATTCTGGCTATTTTTGAAAATATACTGAGATTTTCTTTGAAGTTTAAAACATAGTCATTGCCAACATTTTAGGAGTGTTTAAAATGAGGATATATTCCTTGATTTTCAGTGTACAGTGTTATTGTTTATATGTTTGAGAAATTCATTAATAATTGTTATTTAGGTCTTCTGAGTTCTACTCTTTGTTAATTTCATCTGCATCAATTGAAAGTAGTGAATTAAATTTCCTACTAGTAGTGTGTCTATGTTTATGCCTATTTTTCTTAGAAGCTCCTGTAATTGCGGCTTTGTGAAATTTGCTGGTATTGGTGCATAGATTTTCATGACTAGTATATCTTCATCGTGATTTCAGGCTTTAGTATTACAAAGTGCCATCCTTTACATCAAGAGCTCTAGTGGCACAGTGGTTAAGAGTTTGGCTGCTAACCAAAAGGTCAGCAGTTTGAATCCTTCCCCCCACTCCTCGGAAACGCTATGGAGGCCGTTCTACCCTGTCCTATAGAGTTGCTATGAGTTGGAATCGACAGGATGGCAGTGGGTCTGACTTTTTGGGTTTTTTTTTTTTCTTTGTATTATTTTTAAAAGATAAAATACAATTCTGCCCCCCAACTCCCATTCTCCACTACTGACATTTAGTCAATTTAATTTTGTTTCTTATGTTTTATCATTGAACTGTTAAATATGCTTATACTTCAATTACATTATTTGTTCACTTTTAAATGTGTTCCGAGATATTAAAGATAAAACAATAATTGAACTTTAGAACTCTATGTTATTACCCACTTCTCCTCCCCATTTCTGTTGTTTTATAATTTATTATAAGTATTATCAGAGAATGTAGTATATACATTCTGTTCTGTCACCATAACTGCTACATTCATTTTGGACTTAATTCTTCACATATATATTCAGTGCTCACTGACAGTCCTTTTCCCCTATCTCTAGCATTTTGTCTGATAGACTGAAGTTTGTTTTCTAGTAGTCTCATCAAGAAAGATGTCCTGGGCACTTCACCAAAGAAGACATTCAGTCAGCTAACAGTCACATGAGGAAATGCTCTACATTACTAGCCGTTAGAGAAATGCAAATCAGAACCACAATGAGATACCATCTAACCCTGACATTACTGGCATGAATCAAAAAAATAGAAAATAACATGTTGGAGAGGTTGCGGAGAGACTGGAACTCTTATGCATTGCTGGTGGGAATGTAAAATGGTACAACCATTTTGGAAAATGATATAGCACTTCCTTAAAAAGCTAGAAATAGAAATACCATATCACCCGGCAATCCCACTCCTAAGAATATATCCTAGAGAAATAAGAGCCATCACACAAATAGACATATACGCATCCACGTTCACTGCAGCATTATTCACAACAGCGAAAAGATGGAAACAACCTAAGTGCCCATCAACAGATGAATGGATAAATGAACCAAGGTACATACACACAATGGAATACTATGTAACAATAAAGAACAATGATGAATGTGTGAAATATGTCACAACATGGATGAATCTGGAGGGCATAATGCTGAGTAAAATAAGTCAATCACAAAAGGAAAAACATTGTATGAGACCACTATTATAAAAACTCTTGAAAAGGTTTACACACAGAAAGAAACAATCTTTGATGGTTACAAGGAAGGGGAAGGGTGGAGAGGGAAAAATACTAACTAGACAATAGATAAGTGGTAACTGTGGTGAAGGGTAAGACAGTACACAGTACTGGGGAAGTCAGTACAACTTGACTAAGGCAAGGTCATGGAAGTTTCATAGACACATCCAAATTCTCTGAGGGACCAAATTACTGGGCTGAGGGCTGGCGGCTATGGTCTTGGGGGACATCTAGCTCAATTGGCATAACAGTTTGTAAAGAAAATGTTCTACATCCTACTTTAGTGAGTGCATCTGGGGCCTTATGAGCTTGTGAGCGGCCATCTAAGATACTCCACTGGACTCGCCCCATCTAGAGCAAGGGAGAATGAAGAAAACAAAAGACACGAGGGAAAGATTAGCCCAAGGGACTAATGGACCACAACTACCACAGCCTCCATCAGACTGAGTCCAGCACAAATAGATAGTGCCTCACTACCACCACCAACTGCACTGACAGGGATCACAATAAAGGGTCCTGGACAGAGCTGGAGAAAAATGTAGAACAGTACTCTAACTCACCAAAAAAAAAAAAAAAAAAAACAGACTTACTGGTCTGACAGAGACTGGAGAAACCCTGAGAGTATGCCCCCAGATACCTTTATAACTCAGTAATGAAGTAACTCCTGAAGTTCACCCTTCAGCCAAAGATTAGACAGGCACATAAAACAAAACTAGACTAAACGGGCACACCAGCCCAGGGGCAAGGAAGAGAAGGCAGGAGGGGACAGTAAAGCTGGTAGTGGGGAACCCAAGGTCGAGAAGTGGAGAGTGTTGACAAGTCATGGGGTTAGCAACCAATGTCACAAAACAATATGTGTATTAACTTTTTAATGAGAAAATAATTTGCTCTGTAAAACTTTATCTCAAGTACAATTAAAAAAAAAAAAAAGAAAGAAAAGAAAGATGTCCTGGGAACAATTCTTCCTGAATTCTTACATGTTCTAAATTGTTTGTTTGTAGACTTTCCACTTGAAAGACAGCTTTGCAGAATGTAAAATATTTAGGTCACACTGTCTTTGACTATCTTGTAGCTGTTGCATTAGTGCTGTCTATTCTACAATGATGCTGTAAAGAAATCTGAAGCCAGTCTAATATTTTCTCTCTTAAATATGGCCTAATCTTTTTCATTAAATTCCCCAAAACATTTTTTTCTTTTAAATTCAATAATTTTCCTAGGATATTTTCATGTCTTGAGTATTTCAGGTCAGATTTTTCTAGCATATTCTATGAAAGTATAATGTCAAATCTCCTTTTATTTCAGACAAAGTTTTCTTGATTTATAGTTTCAAATGTTTGTTCTGTTCCATTAGTGAGGGAGAGCTTTCTTTCTGAAAGACTTCAATAATGTGTATGTTGGATCTCCTATGACCATTTCCTGTAGTTATTATTTTCTCCTTCTACTTTTTTGGATATTCTTTATCTGTCTCTTTTTTTTTTTTTTTTTTTTCCACTTTTCGCCTTTCCACCTTAAATGTGCATTACAGGATTATGCAACCTCTATTCATTCTTACGCTTCTTCCAATTTGCCTTTATTTCAGTGTTTATGGTATTTTTTATCTGCATCTTTACTGTGTTCTGTCAACTCATTTTCAATCTCCTATTTTCTCTGTCTTAGTTCTGACATTTATACTTTGTGGTTTTTACTCATAGAGATGATGCACTACTAAGTTTTCTTGTTATAAATAAATGGCAAAATGCTTTGTCACTTTTTTTATATACTCCATTGCAATATATTTCTGAGAAGTGTCCAGGATTTATTGGTAAATTTAGTTGTCTTTTCCAAAATTTTCTTTTTTTTAATACTACAATACTTTACTACTTATCACCTAATAAGCTATCTTAAAAAAAAAACCAGTAATTTCTAAGATATTCTTGCAGACGCTATTGTAGTGAGGAGTAGAAAGGTAAGGTAGACTTCCAAGATTCCCAGTCCAAAGGCTCTCTCCATTTTTATTGCCACTCAGACTGCCTCCTAAAACTATGGCTTATTATTTCAAATTCCTTGCATAGCTATACCTACTCTATTTTTCTGAACAGATTTTTTTTTTCTTTTTCTACCAGCATTGCTCAACCAAGACCCCATAATCATCAATGCAAAGAAGGGCAAGGGGTAGTGCTTTCTGAGATCTGCCAATTATGAGCTTTCCCAAGACTCTATAATAGTTAACGTTCTACTCAACAGTTTTTGTCTGACTTAAGCAACTATTGCCAAATCCTAAACAACTTTGGATTGCATCACTTATATTTATTTCCTGATTTTACTGAAAACATTAGGTTTGAATGTTTTTGATATTATAGTTGTTGACATTGAAGAATATGTGAACAAATTTACTAGAAAGGATAAATTTAAATAATTGTGGTGCCCTTTCAGAAATAAAGAATATCAAGTTCACATACATTATTTTTAAATTTTAACATGAGGTTATACATTTTGTTCTAAGTAAATTTTATATTTGGTGGGCTTTGTAGGTACGGAAGGGAGACCTGATGGCACAGTAGTTAAAGTGCTCTGCTGCTAACCGAGAGGTCAGTGGTTTGAATCCATGGCTGCTCCGCAGGAGAAAAATGTGGCTGTCTGCTTCCATAAACATTTTACCACCTTGGAACCCTATGGGGCAGTTCTACTCTGCCCCACAGGGTCACTAAGAGTCAGAATCCACTTGACAGCAGTGGATTTTTTTGGTAGGTTCAGAATCCAAATATTTATCTGATTAGAAACGAGAGAGAAAATCTCTGGAGCTGATACCATGAAAAAAACAAAAAAGTATTGCAGTTTTTATTCTAATATAATGTATACTTATAATTAGATAACATTAAATTGAAAAGCACGTATGTTTTTGAAGAGAGAATTTACACATTATATATGTAACCTCACTGAGCATAATTTCATTCAACCATACTATATCTTGATAATTGTTCTGAATGAACTAAAAAAAGATTATCCAAAACTACTTAGACTTATTATCAGACCATATTCAATCTACATAGTATCTTCATATAATTATGTAACTTCTTCCAACAATAACAATACACAAAATTATTCTATACTTAGTTTTTCTTAATAAAGTATTGAAGTCATTTAACTGTCATATCAAAAAAGCCAACCAAATCCATGGCCAGTGAGGCAATTCCAACTCATAGTGACCCTACTGGACAGAGTAGATCTGCCTTACAGTGTTTTCTAGGCTGTAATCAATCTTTATGGAAGCCGACTGTCACATCTTCCTCCCACGGAATGGTTGTTGGGTTTGAACCACCTACTTTTTAGATAGCAGCCAAGTGCCTAACAACTGCACCACTAGGGCTGCTATTTAACTGCCAAATATTAAAACAAAAGCTTGCCCAATGAGGAGTTATCAAAACAAAAAATCATCTGACCTCAGAATATCCTCTATTTTTTCACAATTTATATAGCAGGTATCTTGCCAATTACTGCGAATTCAACTCTGCCCCTTCTCTTCATTCATCTTCTCATCATCATTCCTGCTGCTACCACCAAATCAGATGTTTATTATCTTTTACCTTGACTATATAGCTTAGCTGCTAACCAAAAGTTCAGCAGTTCAAATCCACCATCTGCTCCTTGGAAACCCTATGGGGCAGTGCTACTCTGTTCTATAGGGTCACCACGAGTAGGAGTCAACTCAAAGGAAATGGATTTGGTTTGGTTTTGGTTTATAGCCTTATAGAAACATAGAAAGTTATTGTTAAAAGGAACCATAATCAGACCACTAAATGTCAGATTTGGATTTAAGTGCAGGAACTACTAAGTGATGGTTTGAGGCTATGGGTATGTTTTTGGTCTGGTAGACATAGGGGTAAAGAATCTTGGCAGTGAGTGACTGTTATGGACTGAATGATGTAGCCCCAAAATACGTGTTGTAAGTCCTAACCCCTATACATGTGGATGTAATCTCATTTGGGAACAGAGTTTTCCTTGTTATGTTAATGAGGCCATATCAATGTAGAATGTTTTTAAGCCAATCGCTTTAGAGATATAAAAAGAGTAAATTAAGCAGAGAAGCAAGAAAGCCACATGAAGATCACCAAGAAACCTACAAACAGAAGCTGAAAAGAGACAAGGATCTTTTCCCAGAACTGCCAGGGAGAGAAAGTTTTCCCCTAGAGCCGGCACCCTGAATTCAGACTTCTAAACCGTGGGAAAATAAATTTCTTTTCATTAAAATCACCCACTTACACCAAAGACACAAGGAAACTATTAGCCCAAGAGACAGAAAGGGCCATGTAAACCAGAGACTTCATCAGCCTGAGACCAGAAGAACTAGATGGTGCCCAGCTACCACCAATGACCTCCCTGACAGGGAACACAACAGAGGGTCCCTGATGGAGCAGCAGAAAGATGGGATGCAGAACTCAAATTCTAGTAAGACCAGACTTAATGGTCTAAGACTGGAGGTATCCCAGAAAGCATGGCCCCTGGATTCTCTATCAGCCCAGAACTAAAACAATTTACAAGGCCAACTCTTCAGACCAGGATTGGACTGGACTGCGGGACATAAATTGATACGCATGAAGAGTGTGCCTCTTAGTCAAGTAGATACAAAAAACCAAAGGGGCAGCTTCTGTCCAGAGGTGAGATGGGAAGGCAAAGAGGATCAGGGGCCAATTGAATGGACATGGGGAATCAGGGGCGGAAAGGAGGAGTGTGGCATTGTAGAATGGGGTGAGCAATTAGGGTCACATAACAACGTATGTATAAAATTTTGTATGGGAGACTAACTTGAAAAATGTAAACTTTATTTAAACTACAACAATAAAAAAAAAAATCACCCACTTGTAATATTTCTGTTATAGCAATACAAATAAACCAAGACAATGACATTCTGGAATCAGTCAAGCAACAACCATCACTCAGAAAACCTAACTATAGATAATATCAGTTATCCTCAAGTCAATTTTGACTCATGGTAAGCAACCCAAAGTATTTCAGAGCAGAACTGCACTCCATAGGATTTTCGATGGCTGCGATCTTTCGGAAGTAGATTACCAGGTCTTTCTTCCAATGTGCTTCTAGGTGCATTGAAATCATTACCCTTTCAGTTAACAGCCAAGCACTTAACTATTTGTGCACCCAGCGCGGTGACTATAGACAGCAGGACTACAGAAACCATTCTGAGGTTTAGAGTGAGTGTCTAAGGCATTATGGGCCTTAATGATCTAATGATAAATAATGATCTTTATGATCTGTAACTAAAGTGAAAGTGATCCCATTCATATAGACTGTGCTAACATAACAGAAAAAGGAACTCACCATCTGGGACTTACAGGCATTTTGGCATCTGTGAATCATCTCAGTAGACACCATGGCATGAATTTGATAGGCAGCCAGATACTTGCGGAATAAACTTTTATTTTCTCTTATATGATTATGGTTAAAATTAGTGTTTTGAGGATGACATTTAGATCATAATTACTGAAAGAAAACACTTGTATAAATAAAAAGAGAAAGCAGGCAGAAACAGAATTAGAAATAGGGATGACACAGATTTATATCATAAAGACCCATAGTTTTATCCACTATTGAAAATTGGGAATAAATTCTAATAATAGCTAGCATATGCTAAGCATTTCTTTTATGCCAGACACTCTTCTAAGTATTTTATTTGTACCAAATCATTTAATTCTTTCAATGATTCTGTGAAGCAGATTACATTATTTTTCAGACTTAAAGTTTAGAAGACCGAAGCAGTCATTAAGCAACTTACTCAATGACAGAACTTCTTTTAAACCCAGGCACTATGGTGCCAAAGTTTTCAATCATCATCACTTAGCATACAAGATCTTTGAAAATATGTATAAGCATATAACTACTGCTACCTCATTTCATTCAAAATGAGACCCTCTATAGAACAATTTTTATGCAGGAAGACCCATCTATATTAGAAACCACTCGAAAAATTTTACTTTTTCCTTAGCCCCAGATATAATGCACTATCTCTGCACAGGAGATTGTTTGCAAAGATAGCCACAAGAATTCCTGACATCCCTGTACACATGCTCTTTTACAGATGACTTTGCTGTTCCTCGCAGTAAGAGATAAAATCTATTACCTTCTCTTTGAATCTGAGATTTCCCTATGAATTGCTATGACCAACGAAATGAACATTGTGTGGCTTCCAAGCCTTGGGCAGTTTGAGTCTACCCAGAGTTGCCTCAGAAGAAAGGTCTAGTGATATACTTCCAAAAAGGCAGCCACTGAAAGTCCTATGGAGCACAGCTCTACTTTGACACACACGGGGTCATCGTAAGTCAGAGCCAACTCAACAGCAGCTCAACAGCAACTCAACAGCATATATATACACATATATATAAGTTATATGATTCCATGGGTACTAATAAGGAACACTGGTAGACAAAAGTTAAGCACTCAGCTACTAACCAAAAGGTCGGTGGTTTGAATCCACCAGCAGCTCTGCTGGAGAAAAGACCTGGCGATCTGCTCCTAAAAAGATTACAGCCTAGGAAACCCTATGGGCAGTTCTACTCTGTCATACAGGGTCACTATGAGTCAGAATTGACTTGACAGCACACAACAACCACATGGATACTAATAACTATGGTTTACTCTTTTCCGTCTATCTATCCTGAACGCAGTTACCAAACCAATCCTTAAACACCATTCTCACTACCTTGTCTCCCATTTCCAGTCTACATCTCTTTTTAGCTTTTTGTATTCTGCAGCATGTCCAAACATTGCATACTTTTCCTCCTTTTTTGTCCATTACTCCCTAAAATATGTGGTCCTGATCAGTTATATTTCCTGAAATAAAACAATTTTAATCACTCAGAGAAAAAAATATTATTTTATTGCCTAGCCTGTGAAAAAAGAATAGATCTCTTGAATTGAAGATATCAAAGTTAGAGCTAAAATGAAGTGAAGCATAGCACAGAGGCAGGGAAGAGCGATGTTTTCCCTTTACCCCTATCATATCATGATGCAGGAGTAAGAGAAGTGGGCTGCATTTCTCTGACCCCTTCTGAGTAGGTCCCTTCCCCAAAACAGAGATTTCCCTTTCTTAGACTTCTTCCAGGCACATACAATGAGAATTTCTACCTATATTTATTCTTATAAAGAAGTACTAGGGGAAGAACAACTACCTTCCTTCCACTACACACCTAACTTCTTCCCTGTGAAAGAAGTGATTTTTCCGATGGATAAGATGGCAACAATATGCCATCAACTGATCCACATCTGGCTGTGATTAATGCATTAAAGATGCTGCTCACCTAGACTTTTTCTCTCTCACGTTTGTTCTATCTCGAACCTTCCGGTACACAGGCTGCATACAATCTCTTCTTCCTGCAAGAAACTCAGCGGCGTAGGGGCTGATGTAGAGAGATAGGAAGCCTAAGTTCTCCAGCTGTCCTGCCTCTGAGTTAGTAACATAAGTCAGTTTAATTTAGAAAGACAAGGGTTGAGTAGGAAGCTCAGTTTGGGCAATGTGTACAAAATTTACCAGCACTAAAGCTGAAGTTCTTCTTAACTCTATTGGATACTTCTTGGATTAAGTTCACAAATATTTCATAACTGTAGGAGGAAGAATATGATTATTTGGCACTTCAAAGCCCAATATTGTTTTTATTCAAATTATTGTTGTGAAATGACAGCTTTATACGTGTGCATATGTGGAGAGGAATGGGATAAGGCTATTTAATAGTTACTTAATAATCTCTGTTAGGAATCACTTTCTAAAATTCTGCTATTATAAAACTCCTTTGTTACTCTAGGTCCTTTCCTAGGACAGAAGCTCTACTGAAAATGTGAACGATTATATTTTCATCCAGTATGAATATTTCCTAATAATAACAATTAGCTCCTAGTTGTATAAATTACCAAGCACTAACTTCTATTCCCATTGCTAGCCTAAAAAGTATTCCCACTATACTAGGTTAAAGGTCTGCAAAACCTAGGGAATAATAATCTTAAAGCGTTACCTGTTTGTGTTCAAGTTTTCCTTGAAGGATTCAAGTAAGAACGTAAAGTCTGCTTATGACATTTAAGCAAGCCCGAAACTGTACCCAATTTGATGAGGGATGAATACTGAGTACCAGGTTCTGTAGCAACATTTAATATTTAAAAGGGTTGTAGATGGATGCCTAATTATCAACGTTCTTTCATATGTGTCTTTTTTTTTCTTCCCGTCATCATCATATCAACAACCCTACATTTAGGATAACAGAACCCAGGAAGAGTGTGACTTACACAGGGTTGCAGATCCAGTTTAAATATAAAGAGAACCAGGAATCCGTGTCTTACATGTATTCTGAATTCTTATTAGACTCCTAGTAAGTATGCCCTCAATCTTAATTTTGTTTTACATATATTATATGTACATAATTAGGAGGAAGAACATATCTCTATATGTTCTTTGACGTTAAGAATATTAGGCTACATTAATATTTGACATCTTAGCAAGGAGTTCTAAGAAAACTTCTAAATCTAGAAGGTTTATATTTTCATATGTTTGCCTACATATTTCAGTTTAATTCAGGAACAATTTTCAGTCTTTAATTAATTGGAACCACAATTATTCAGCCTGAAGAAGTAAACACTAAAACTCGATTTAATGAAGATTTTCAGCTAGATGAGGAACTCTTAAGAAGATGATCTTGCCTATTGGTACTTAAAAACTAAATATATATGATAGCATAAAAAATGAGGAAACTATTCCTGAGGGAGGCTTAGAAATTTTTAAACAACAGGAAAGTTATAGACATTCTTTCTATGAATGTATTATTAAATCTTGTTCATTTTTCTTGTTCTAGTTATGATCCCTCTACACACAAATAAGTTACTTAAAATATATGCTTCTTTTCCTATTTTGAGTAATTCGGTAACTGGAAATATCAATTAATGAGTTTAAATTTGTTCATAATGCAAATGAATCATTTATTACCAACTGGTAATAAAAAGATGGTATTAAAATTTAGTGGAGTCAATTCAGTGGTTTCAAAATTTTGAAAAAAAAAAGAAATCCTATTGAAACCATCTTATTGCCAGACAAGTACCACTATGTTTAATTTAAATGGTAGATAAGACTTAATAAATAATTCTAAGTTAAACATAAGAAGGAGGAACGGGGGGATCCAAGAAGTAATGACGAGGCCATGGCCACTCCTGGAGGAGAACGGAGAAACTGGGAAACAGGAGAGGTTGAGAGACCATAATAGACAGAGATTTGTATTCCTGAATAGAGTAGACTCTAGGTCATCATCTCGGTGCTCTTATTAACAGTCATTTGCTAAAATCTCCTGACTGGTTTCCCCACCTCTACTCTTTCCTACACACAGCCTACAAACCCGTTGCCGTCCAGTAGAGACAAAGTGATTCCTTTCAAATATAATATGATCCTTTCACTCCCCAACCTATCTGTCTACCATCTCCTGCCTCTTGCCTCCTTCCTCCCTTCAAGCTCAGCTTTCATGATCCCTCCCTTGTCTCCTAAACCCAGGAGAGCTTCCCTGGAATGCTACCTCAAAGCCCCTTACTTTTCTTCTTTATATTACTTTTCAAAAAGTTTCATTAAGTGGTTGTATGATATATTTAATATCTGTCTCCCACCAGTCTGAGAGTTTCTTGCAACTAGGAACCATGTCAGTTCCATTCACCATTATATGTCTAGACACAGACCAGTGCCTGGCACTGAGCAGGTTCTCAATACCCTATAAAATGAATGGGTACAATTGCTGTGAATGATAGTTCCTTTTCTAATCTCTTCACTTATTCAGTCACTCAAGAAAACATACATGGAGAATCTAGTTCAAGGTCAGCTCTAAGGCTACTACACTCAAAAGGGATACACACAACTTGTCCCAACTCAGTTTGCAATCTATAAAGAATCTGTAAAATATGCAATTATATAGTTTCAAAATTTAAAAAAAAAAAACCATAACGTTTTCTTTCATAGAAGTTACTTTGCTTGTGATGGTGATTGTTGCTGTTAGGTGCCAGCGAGTCAGTTCCAACTCACAGCAACCCTGTGTACAACAGAACAAAACACTGCCCAGTTCTGTGTCATCCTCACAATTGTTGCTACGTTTGAGCCCATTGTTGTAGCCACTGCGTCAACTCATCTCATTGAGGGTCTTCCTATTTTTCGCTGACATTCTACTTTAGCAAGCATGATGTCTTTCTCCAGGCACTGGCTCTTCCTGATAACATGTCCGAAGTACATGAGACAAAGACTCATCATCCTCATTTCTAAGGAGCATTCTGGATGTACTTCTTCCAAGACAGATTTGTTCATTCTTTTGGCAGTCCATGATATAGTCAATATTCTTCACCAACACCATAATTCAAAGGCATCAACTCTTCTTTGGTATTCCTTATTCATTGTCCAGCTTTTGCATGCATATGAGGTGACTGAAAATACCATGGCTTGGGCCAGGCACACCTTAGTCCTCAAAGTGACATCTTTGCTTTTTAACACTTTAAAGAGGTATTCTGCAGCAGATTTGCTCAATGCAATACGTCATTTGATTTCTTGACTGCCGCTGGTGATTATGTTTTCCTAAATCCTGTTGATCTAAAGGTTAATTGGTTTATAGTTGCAACAATCAACTTTGCAAAAGTGCCTTTTAGGGGCAAGTTAAACAAGAAGATATATCTCATAAACCATAAAAGAAGAAATTAGTAGTTCTGATGACATAACTCTCCAGATTGTTACAGGTTTATTTTCACATTCTTTCCCATTGACTGTAACCCATTATAACTACTATAAGGTCAATAGTACTTTGAAGGAATTTTAAATCTTATCTCATTTTTTGTATATAATTTTCTAGGCTATGTGAAATATAAAGTAACTACATTTATAGAAAAGGTACGATTTTTACCTAAGCAACAATGAATAATTCAATGCGTAATGTGTGTTTATATAAATACACCTGCATACACATACACATACACATTAAAGCTGGAATAGTGGTACTTAAAATAGTACCATTCCCTTCATTATATTATTTATCATATAACATATCCCCTAACAAAGAATTGTTCAATCATAAAATGATAGATTATTTAAACTAGCCATAATAGTTGCAGCGAAAAGCCTTAACTCTGAGTATATGACAAGTGTTCAATTAAGACCTCAAACCTTGTTTCTGTTTGGGGCTGTTGTTTTAAATGTCTACAATTTATTCATCTTTTTACATAAAACATATGTGCAATTTTAATAGTTGTATACGATACAAAATTTGAACACTTAAGGGATGTTACAGCACATTAAGTTTAACCCTCATTTATGTCATGGATGATAGATGCAAGAATTCCAACTGAGGCGATTTTATGAACCAGTTAAATGATTTGTATTCAGAACAGCATTAAAAATCCCCATGACAAAGTGTACTTGAACAAAAATACCCTGCTTGTGACACATCCTTTACAAGTAATGCGTTTTCATTTTTCACATGTTGCATCTCATTTATTTTATTCAGGCACACATACTTAAATCTGCAAGATATCGCAAGCTTCCAATACCTTTGAAATAATAAATCACTTCTTGCAGATGTTTTCACCCGCTGCAAGGCTGCCGTTCATTAATCAAACATTATCAGTTTCTATCAGTGCCCAGTGTTAAACAGAAAAGGCACTTCATTTTGAGTTCTGACTTTCATTCACTGGTTAGTCCCTGACCCCACAGTATTCACTGCTTGCATTTTAGAAATGTGAAATCTCCTCTAGGATAATAGACTTTACAGCAAAAAAATCCTAAATGGTATTACATTTTTTGAATTCCATCTTGCTTTATCCTGAGCTAAATCAAACTGTTACTCGAAAACGCCCAATAAATGCAGTTATAATTTCCATTTAAAATTAGGTCCATGAAAATAATAAATTTATAATGTAAACAGTATTTCTATGAATACATCTAACACATCAAATTTCTTTTTTTAAAAAGACCAGATTTACCGGCCTAACGGAGACTGGAGAAACCTCGAGAGTATGGCCCCCAGACACCTTTTTAGCTCAGTGGTGAAGTTACCTCCGAGGTTCACTGTTCAGCCTGGGAGTGTACAGCTCCATAAAACCAAATGAGACTAACGAGGTACAGGAGTCCAGAGACAAGGGCCAGAAGGCAGAAGGGGACAAGGAAGCTGGTGATAGGGAACACAAGATTGACTAAGGATATTGTTGATGTGTTGTGAGATTGTTAACCATTGTCATAGGGCAACATTTGCAGTAACTGTTAAATGAGAAACTATTTTGTTCTGTAAGCCTTCATCTTAAGTGAGAATAACAGCACAATTGGAAGATCATAGTCAATGTCACTAAACTGTGTATGTAGAAATTTTTGAAACAGTGTATGTTTGGCTATGTGTATTTTCATCAAAACATAAAAGGTTGTGAAGTTAGAGGGTTAATATGTTGTGGGGTTGTTAACCAGTGTCATAAAACAACATGTGTACTACTGTTTCATGAGAAACTATTTGTTCTGTAAGCCTTCACCTGAATTACAATAAAATATTAAAAAAAAAATTTCTTTTTTAAAATTCGTCTTAAGTTATTAAAATCATTTCAGAAAGCAATGCAGGGTGACTTGGCTACCTCCATTAATTTTTAGGTCCATAAAAAGAAAATGAAACAAAGTTACACAAAACTGTTAAATGTCCTCTCTCATTTTTCCCCTCTCTAGGGGAATATATTACAAAAAAAGGAGCAACTTGGAATATAATAAATCACAGATGATCTTATGGGTCATGGTTCACTAGAGTCATCCTATAAAAATCCTTATGACCTAAAGAAAAGCCAATTAATGTAAACTGGATTTCTTTACTGTCTGGAAAATCATCAGACAATATAAACACTGAAAAAAATAATGTCAGCAATCACTTCCATTTTCTATTCAAAATAACAGTCACATGTTGTTCATTCTCTTTCACCAAAAAATCTTGAACTATAAGGACTTACTGCAATCACTTTAATATCAGATCTGAAAATGAATTAATGAACTAGAAATTATCAAGCTATTGCACACAAAGGAAATATCTTATAAATATTTTGATTCATCATTATGAATTGACATCAGTGAAGATTATTCATAAGCCCTTTTCTCATTAAGGTATGATACTAAGAGGTGTATATAGCAATATGGCCTCTGTCTGAGTAAATTTACAATAAAATTATTCAAATTTTCACAAGGGAATTTTTCAGATCAAGAACTGAGGGATTCAAAGTCAATAAGAAAAATTATCTAGAAAATACATTACTATAATTTCACTCTGGTCTCAACTAATCTTATCGAATATTAGAGGACAGAAGGGAGCGGAAAAGTGCCATTGCAATTTTTTGTACGGTGACTCTGTTGAGCATGGCAGGTCTAAGGTAGCACACCCAACACATCCATCCAGAAATGTAGATGTCTCTCCACTGGATCTGGGACAAATTCACACTCCATAAACTCCTTAAACTCACATATCTGACCCATAACAACCATAAGGACCGATTTATCTCCTACCTCATGCCCTACTTCTCTCACCCCTCTACATGCATCTAGACATACGCCATATCATATTTGTCAAAATTTTCAAAATTCACCTTATTATTTCAAGTCTCTGTATTATGGTGAACATCATCTATCTGCCAGTAATGGATCTGCTTCATCTTCTCTGACTAACAAATTTTCACCTTGCCAGTTTCAAGACTCAGCCTTCTAGATGGTCATTACACATTGTCTCTGTTCTCCCTTTGTACCTTAGTACTGTATTTTGTTTGTTTCTTTCTTATAAAACTATGAGCCCCTCAAGGAAAGAGATATACCTAAATCCATTATTGAATCCCCAATGACCAGTGTAGTCCATGGAATAATAACAATTGTTAAAAGTAAGGCAGAAAATTGAATAAAATAATGTAAATGGGTAAAACCTGTCTTCAGTCATCAAAATTTCAATTTCTTATTTTACCTTGGTATTTTCTTATCCTTATACTTTCAAGAAGACCAATACCTCCTTTTTTCTTTCTGTATCTATTCTCCCTGCCTTCTTCTTTAATCTCTTTACAGAAAGGATCTGGAATACTTTTGTACTAGGATTTAAATGAGTGATAATGCTAAAAATCTATCCTTTCCAGAATACATTTAACTAAGGGTAAGTGTTATCCTTATGCTAAATAATAACTCTTTCATTGTGAAACTGTAAGTATAGTGTGAAAAGTACTTGCAAGAAATCAGAATTAGGCCTCAATTTCAACCTCAACTTATTAGCAGTGACCAATATTGTGTGTTTGCTCTCAGTTGGTGTACAATAACTTATCTATGGCTTACAACCCTCATCTTATCTCAGCTAACCTAACAATCTCAAAAATCAATGGAATAAGTAGAAATGCCATTGAGAAATTTGTGTAGAGTCAAATAGGATATAGAATATGTAGCTGTACATAACGCTGATACCAAAACCAGGCAAAGATGCCACAAAAAAAGAAAATTACAAACCAGTATCTCTCATGAATATAGATGCAAAAATTCTCAACAAAATTCTAGCGAATACAATTCAGCATCATATCAAAAAAATAATACACCATGACCAAGTAGGATTCATACCAGGTATGCAAGGTTGGTTCAATATTAGAAAATCAATCAACGTAAACCACCACATAAATAAGAGGAAAGAAAAGAATCACGTGATCATCTCAACTGACGCAGAAAAGGCATTCAACAAAGTCCAACACCCATTCCAGATAAAAACTCTCAATAAAATAAGTATAGAAGGAAAATTTCTTAAAATAATAAAGGGCATCTATGCAAAACCAACAGCCAACATCATTCTTAATGGAGAGAGGCTGAAAACATTCCCCTTGAGAACAAGAACAAGACAAGAATGCCCTTTATCACCATTCCTATTTAACATTGTCCTGGAAGTTCTAGTTAGAGCAATAAGGCAAGAAAAAGAAATAAAGGGCATCCAAATTGGTAATGAAGAAGTTAAACTGTCCCTGTTTGAGGATGATATGATACTATACATAGAAAACTCTAAAGACTCCACAAGAAATCTACTGGAACTAATAGAGAGATTCAGCAGAGTGGCAGGATACAAGATAAACACACAAAAATCAGCTGGATTCCTATACACCAATAAAGAGAATGATGAACCGGAAAACAATACCATTTACAATAGCCCCTAAAAAAATAAAATACTTAAGAATAAATCTAACCAGGGATGTAAAAGACCTATACAAAGAAAACTGCAAAACACTACTGCAAGAAACACAGAGGGATCTACATAAATGGAAAAACATTCCATGCTCATGGATAGGTAGACTCAGCATTGTGAAAATGACAATTCTACCCAAAGCAATTTACAAATACAATGCAATCCTGATCCAAATATCAACAACATTCTTCAAAGAGATGGAAAAACTAATCATTAACTTTATATATCAAGCACCTATGCTCTTCAAAAGACTTCACCAAAAGAGTGAAAAGAGAACTTACAGACTGGGAAAAATTTTTGGACAGTACAAGTCAGACAAAGGTCTAATCTCCATAATCTACAAGAAAATCCAACACCTCTACAACAAAAAGACAAATAATCCTATTAAAAAATGGGCAAAGGAAATGAACAGATACTTCACCAAAGAAGACATTCAAGCAGCCAACAGACACATGAGGAAATGCTCAGGATCACTAGCCATTAGAGAAATGCAAATCAAAACCACAATGAGATACCATCTTTCCCTGGCATTACTGGCATGAATCAAATACGCTGGAAATAACAAATGTTGGAGGGGCTGGGGGGAGATCGGAACTCTTATGCACTGCTGGTGGGAATGCAAAATGATACAACCATTTTGGAAAATGATATGGCACTTCCTTAGAAAGCTAGAAATAGAAATACCATAAGATCCAGCAATCCCACTCTTAGGAATATATCCTAGAGAAATAAGAGTCGTCATTCGAATAGACATATGCACACCTATGTTCATGGCAGCATTGTTCACAATAGCAAAAAGATGTAAACAACCTAGATGCCCATCAACAGATGAATGGATAAGCAAACTATGGTACATACACATAATGGAGTTCTATGCCACGATAAGGAACAATGATGAATCTGTGAAGCATCTCATAACATAGATGAAACTGGAGGACATTAGGCTGAGTGAAATAAGTCAATCACAAAAGGACAAATGTTGTATGAGACCTCTATTGTAAAAACCCATGAATAAGTTCACACACAAAATGTAACAATCTTTGTTGGTTACCAGGGATGGCGGGGGCGGGGGGGGGATACTAAATAGGCAATAGATAAGTGGTATCTTTGGTAAAGGGTGAGACAGTACACAATACTGGGGAAACCAGCACAACTTGTACAAGGAAAGGTCATGGAAGCTCCATAGACACTTCCAAACTCCCTGTCCCCTCTCAGGGAACATCTAGCTCAGTTGGTATAACACAGTTTATAAAGACAATATTCTACATTCTACCTTGGTGAGTGGCGTCTGGGGTCTTAAAAGCCTGTGAGCAGCCATCTAAGATACTCCACTGGTCTCATCCCTTCAGGAGCCAGGGAGAATGAAGAGAACAGCATACAAGGAAAAGATTAGTCCAAAGGACTAATGGACCACAGCTACCAAGGCCTCCACCAGACTGAGTCCAGTACAGATAGATGGTGCTCAGCTACCACCACTGACTCTCTGACCGGGATCACAACAGAGGGTTCTGGAAAGAGCTGTAGAAGAATGTAGAAGAAAATTCTATCACACACAAAAAAGACCAGATTTACTGGCATAAAAGAGACTGGAGAAACTCCGAGAGTACGGCCCCCAGACCCCCTTTTAGCTCATTGGTGAAGTTACTTCCGAGGTTTACCGTTCAGCAGGGGATTGGACAGCCCCATAAAGCAAAACAGGACTAATGAGGCACAGCAGTCCAGGGACAAGGCCTAGAAGGCAGAAGGGGACAGGAAAGCTGGTGATAGGGAACCCAAGGTTGAGTAAGGACAGTGTTGACGTGTAGTGGGGTTTTAACCATTGTCATAGGGCAACATATGTATTGTTTAATGAGAAACTATTTTGTTCTGTAAACCTTCATCTAAAGTAAGAATAGCAGCACAACTGGAAGAGCGTAGTCAATGTCACTGAACTGTGCATGTAGAAATTTTTGAAATGGTGTATCTTTGGCTATGTATATTTTCACCAAAATAAATAAATAAATAAAATTCTAGACGGGAGAGGGTTGACATGTCGTGGGGTTGTTAACCAATGTCATAAAACAATATGTGTACTACAGTATAATGAGAAACTATTTGCTCTGTAAACCTTCATCTGAAGTACAATAAAAAAAAAAAAGAATATGTAGCTGTATTATACATTCTGCTGGCTTCCAAAACACATTTAAAAGACTTAATATAAAAGATGGATAATAACAATGATTGAGCACTAAAATTAGCCCTGAGCTTCCTGACAATGGAGTCAAAATGAAACCACTGTAACTTAAACAGATACCAATATTTGATAAAATAAAGTCTACCAAATCATCAGGAGACAAGTTATTTTCTTACAACAAAATTCTAACAGGAATTTTATGGCATATATAAAAATTGCTGAGCAATATTGTAGACAATGTTCAAAAGTGATGTGAGAAAAATATAAAATTTCTTTATGAGGTCCTTTAATATTCAGAAAATTCTGTTGTTGTGGTTGTTAGGTGCTGTCCAGACAGTCCTAACTCCTAGTGACCCTATGTGCAACAGAAAAAAACACTGCCCGGTCCTGTGCCATCCTCACAATTGTTGCTATGTTTGAGCCCACTGTTGCAGCCACTATGTCAGTCCATCTCGATGAGGTCTTCCTCTCCTTCGCTGACCCTTCACTTTACCAAGCATGATCCTTTTCCATGGACTGATCCCTACTGATAACATGTCCAAAGTACAAGAGACGAAGTTTTGCCATCCTTGCTTCTAAGGAGCATTCTACATCTACTTCGTCCAAGACAGATTTGTTTGTTCCTCTGGAAGTCCATGGTGTGTTCAACATTCTTCGCCAACACCATAACTCAAATGCACCAATTCTTCTTTGGTCTTCCTCATTTATTGTCCAGCTTTTCGCATGTATTTCCATACAATTATCAAGAGTAGGCAGGATATCTTATTGCATATCTTTCTGTATAAAATCTAACATATTATTTCACACTGGCAGCAAATAAATACCTTTAGCAAGAATAATTTGTGAGTACATTGCCCTAAATATCAGACATATCTTTTACCAAAAGAAATAAAAACAAATACTCTTAAATGCCAAATCAATGCTATTTAAACAATAAAAATAACTTGAAAAATAATCCTTCTAAGTCAAATATGGGCTGCCACAAAAGGGATATTCTTTGTATCTATTGAGACCTACTCAACTATACATGAATATGCTGGGACATGTACATTTGCAAAGCAGAAAATCTTGACAATTTTGTAATGTGGCATTTTGAAAATAAAGAAAATCCTACATGATCCCACATCGAGTGTCAGAGATTTGATTTTTAAAAGAAATGCACAGCTTTTTCACAAAAAAGTACCCATCTCTTTTTCCTTGGAGGCTAAAACATCATAGGAGGCTCAGGTCCACTACCCTGCCAATCCTCAAACAGAGCGAGACATGTTTGTGACTGCTGCTTCAGCTCTCAGAAGATGCCTTTTATAAGTTACTTTCAGTACTGCCTGCTGAAACACATCCAGCCATCCCAGCTCCAAAGTGATAGAGGTGATCTCTCATGGAGTTTCACAGGTTTTGTTTTTAGTTAAACAAGTTGATTTCTAAAATTCAGCTTGGAGTAGGAAAATAAAACTTTAGGGACTTAACAATAAAAGTTTAAAATACTTTAAAATAGTCCTTTTCATATTACTGCAGAAGCAATCGAGTAAGTATTACACACACACACACAAACACACGACAATATACAAAGCACTGGCATTTTTCTCCCTCTGGGAAACAAAAATTCTAAATATTGTATACATTCAATATAAATTTGAATGGACTAATTTTACCTCGTACAGTAAGCTGATTAACAGGAATATTGCCTTTCAAGTATTTCTTTTGAGTCTTCCAGCCATCACTCTTTAGGGGAAAGTGTGGCTGAAAAGGGGCTTAGAATGCCTAGGAAACTAAAGAGAAGGATATACTTTACTTTTTAATGTTTTAATGAAAAATAACTTGCTAAACACCACCTTCTCTGTTGCAAGAATGAGGACTTAGAAGATCAAGGGGGGTTTTCAAAATAGCAAACTCTTTTGTGTTCTGACTTCATCATTATTTCCATTTTTATTATAAATATAAATGCACCATTTGCTAGTAATTCATCTCCTTATAATTCATAACAACATATCTTATGCAACAAGCAACTATGACCAATGTCCATTCTATCTCCTTAGCAGTTGCTTTGAGAGCCCTGTGACAGAAGGGAGAATAAGGTTCACAACTGGTAGCACACAGACACCCACTTAATCCCTTCTTTTCAATAGAGTACTCTTCTGCCTTGAACCGTCGATTCTAGGCACTGCTCTTCACTGAATAACGGGGTCCTCAGACTATTTTGGACAAATGGTTAAGCACTGGATGAGTAGCCAAAAGTTTGGTGGTTCAAACGCACCTAGAAGTACTTCAGGAGACCGACCTAGTGATCTACTTCTGACAGGTCAGAGCTTTGGAAGCCCGATGCAGAAGTTCTACTCTGCACACATGGAGTTGCCATGAGTTGGGTCCATTTATGTCAACTAACGACAACAACAAACTATTCCAAGAGAAGGAGGCAGAAAAGGGGTCTACCTATTTTTTAATAGACTTTCCACAGATCCCTGAGTTTTCATCTTTCCTTCACTCTTATTTCCACAGCTACATGATGTTATCTAATCTTGAAACTTTAACTGGATTCAATAGTGCATGTCATGTTACTTCTTGGGTCTAGCTCACCATTCAGCTTTCTAGGGTGTGCTCAGTCTCATCTCATATATCCATCTGCTTTATTGGTTCTAATGTTGTTGCTTCCTCTCATATTCTCTGTTTTTGAGTTTTTGTCATTTAAAAAATCCTGTTGCTTTGACTTTGATTTTAGCAGTAATTCACAATATACTAGTATTTAGTCTGACATTTTAAAATGGGAATCTCAATGAACTAATTTTAAATGTAAGAATTTCCATTGGGAAACATGCTTTATGTTAACACTTGGGAAGGTCTCTCTCTCTCTTTTTTCCTTCAAAAGACTGAATAAAACCATGCAATATATTCCTCGGTGTGTGTGTCTGTGTGTGTTTTTTTTGTTGTTGTTGTTGTTTCTTTCATCTACATTTTAAGACTGAACTTGAGCTTGATTCTAAATCCAATTGCAATTTCTTAAGCTTGTTAAATAATTATATTCTTTGGAATCCTCATTGTTCAATTATTGCATCACTAACCAAGACTTTGGGCAAACCACATTAACTATGGCTTTCTCCACATAATAATATATTAAAAATTTTAAGAATCATTACAATTTGTATTTTTAAGTTAAATTTCCAAATTCGAACAAATGCAGTCTTGCCCATGAGTTGCTTCACTCCTGTGAGCTTAAAAGTTGTCGATATTTTATACGTCCAATGTAACACCAAATCATTTTTTGGCAGTGTTGAAGGACTGCCTGTCAATCAGCGATAACACATCCTATTGCCATTTACTGATGAATCAACTGGTTTTATTTTTAATACATTATTGTAAATAAATAACCAACCTTCTTCTTGTGGTCACAGACACATCTGATAAAAGATGGTTTCCTAACAAAGTTCTCCAGAAAAATCACTGCTTACACTACATTTTTTCCTCTTATTCATGGTATCAGAAAACTGGTAAGTTAGTATCAGTATTATAGTCCAATTAGAAATATATTTATTATATACCTGTTGCTGTCGAGTCAATTCCAACTCATAGTGACCCTATACAACAGAGTAGAACTGCCTCATAGGGTTTCCAAAGAGTGACTGGTGGATTCAAACTGCTGACCTTTTGGTTAGCAACTGAGCTCTTAACCATCTTGCCATCAGGACACCATTTATTACATAGCTCATAAGAAACACTGAAGACTAGTTGTTTCATAAATTCTTATCAGAGACCATTCTCCAGATTATCTAATTATAAAAAGTCAGCAATTAAAATTATTTCTGAATAATCATTGAAGAAGACAGCAGCTTATGCTTTTTTTTTGGGGGGGGGGGTCTGAAGATTTAAAAAATTTTGAAGCCAACTGAGGGTTGCACTCTACCTATAAGAACATACCTACAGAAAGAAAGAATTTTTTAGTTGCTTGTCTCTAATTATAAGACTATATTAATTTTATTCTACAGATAATAACTGCAGTTTCCTGTCAAATAATCGACAAGAATAAGATCAGGAAAACATTTTGTTTGGTTATACCAGAATTCAATTCTTGTTAATGCTCTATTAAATACTTCAATTACTTGTTATGTTTACTTTTAGTTTTATAAATTAATCTTCTCTACATATATAAATATACATTTCCTAATGGGCTTTAATATTCAAGGAGATAAATATTAAAAAAAAAACCTTGAAACCAATTATACGAATAATCTTATGTAATCTGTAAAGGCTGATCAAAGCATATCATTTCAATTATGCCATTGCTGGAACGATATAGCTTCATTTCATTGAAAAATAATGCAATGATTTTGACTTTTTTGATAATGTTAGGTGTGATTCTATGTACACAGAGATTAATATAGCATTGAAAACACTAAGTCACAGGAATTTAGGGGTAAAATACTGTATAATTCTAATAGCTACTTATTACGTGGTTGCTTATTTTCCCAATATTCTCATTAAGGTTCCTGATTTTAAATTATAAGGGAAAAAGACCTAAACATTTAGATCGAAATGTTAATTAATTAATCCTTTACCCAAATTCAAGCTCCAATCATCACTCATCTGGACTGATTAACAGCTGCTCAACTTATCTCCACATATCTGGTTTTATCACTTTAAAAATCGTATCCTACCAGAGACTATCCTGTTTACAACCTTCAATCACTTTTCATATTTAATAGACTAAAACTCCAGTTCCTCAGCATGCTATACAGGCCGTCTATGATCTGGTCCTTGCCTAACTCTCCAACCGAATGATTTAACAATCAGAGACTCACAGACTCCAGCAACACTAACCAAGCTGTTGCCATGGAGTAGATACTGACTCATAGTGACCCTACAGGAGACAGTAGAACTGCCTCATAGGATTTTCAAGGCAGCAATCATTATGGAAGCAGAGTGCCACATATTTCTCCTGTGGAACAGCTGGTGAGTTCAAACTGCCGACCTTTCAGTTAGCAGCTAAGCGCCTAACCACTGTGCAACCGGGGCGCCTTAGCAACACTAAACTATTCAGGATTTATAATGCTAGTTCACTGAAAACCTGCTCTCTTGAACCCTCTGCCGGGAAAAATTTCTTCATTCCAACTTCTCTTTTCCTAATCATCCTTTCAATTCAGAAAAGAAGCCAGTCCCTCCAGAAATTATTCCATAACTCTCTTCCCCACCTCAATACACACTCTCACACTTAAATTAGTCCAGATAATGTTGGATATTCCCATTCTGCATGCCTGAAAAACTCTGGGTGTCTCTCAATCACTGCATTCATTTCTGCATTATGTTGCAATTATGTTACTTTGTCCCCAGTAAGATTTTGATCTCCATGAAGGCAAGAAAAATATTTTTTCCATCACTGAATGCTAACATGATCTGCACATCGTACAGATCGTGGTAAATGTTTCTAGGATGAATATATAAACTTGATATAATCAGATTAAGTCCAAATAGGCTGCCTATAAGGTAGTATTATGAAGATTTGGGGGAAAGGTTCCAATGATCATTTTTATGTGGTATGTTGGCAGTATCTGCCCCATATACTCACTAATGGAAATTCATTAGTTATCTGTTTTGCTCTGAATAGCTATAATTGAAAAGATCAATCCATAATGAGGACTATTTTCCATACCCCATATATTGAACTATTGTTCTTTAACATATGGCTAATTAAGTCCTTGGCAGAAATCAGAACTCACTTTCTTCTTTGACTGAAGTTTTTGCCGAAAGGCTTAGCTCAAAAAGAATTAACTCATTCCTCAAAGTAGCAAGTAAGATTTTTCAACTTGCTATTTTTTTCTGCCATACAATGATATGCTGTTGATACAGAATGTTTAAAAGTGAGATACATACACATAATAAGAACTCAAATTTTTTTGTATAAATCCTAAATTAGATTGCTCGTCATTGAATTTTGCATACATTTCTTCTTTCTTTCTTTCTTTTCATTCACCTTTATCTCTTCCATTTACATCTCGCTCATACATGAGTTGGGCCCTGATGGTGCAGTGATTAAGAGCTCAGGCTGCTAACCAAAAGATCAGGAATTCAAATCTACCAGTTCTACTTTGTCCTATAGGGTTGCTATGAGTCAGAATTGACTCAACAGTAACGGGTTTTTTTTTTTTTTTTTTTGGTTAATACATGAGTATTGTATATTCATATAGTCATCTGATTTTCACACAAGCCCATCCTACACAGCTCTGGTAAGATAACATCCATAAGGATTAATTTGTCTTCAACTTTCAATTTATAATATACCCTTCCTTTTTTTTTAATAGTAATATTCTATAATGGCATAGTGGCAGATTCCATCAGTATACTTAAGTGAAATGCAAGCTACTGTTAAGGACTAATAATATGCTAAAATGCTACTGTTCCTATATTTTAGCAAATAGTATGGTTGTCACAATAATTTACTGTATGCAGTTATTTAATGACCTGATATACTGAACCCTTTTCCAAAGCAATTAGTTACAACTTGAAAATAACTTAAAACACCTGATGAAACTAGCATCGTGTGTTGGTTTAAGTTTTATACACTTAAAAGGGTAGTAATTTTGCAAGTTTCCTAGAAAACCCATTTGATAACTAGTGGTTAATTTCATTATAAGGTATTCAAAAAATATTACTTTTGTTTTAATTACAAATAAAAACAAAAACAATAAAACTAATGTTCAAGTATCATTTCTACTTGTTCCCTGGGTTATAATAAAATGCCTTATTTTATTCTTTGCTTCCTTCCATTCCACAAAAGTAAACCAATATTAAGAACTACCATAAATGCAGAAATTAGTTAAGTAAAAACTTAATGTCCTTTACACTGTCTTTATTTCTCTACTTTAGTATGCAATTTCTTCTCTCCATTTAACATTTTCTGTTCTATGTGTTCTTGGTAAGTTAAGATTCTCTCTCTCTCTCTTGCTCTCTCACTGTCTCTTCCCTCCTATCTCCCCTCTCTACCTCTTTCTTCCTACCTACCCCCAGGCTCTCCTAACCCCTAGCCAATTCTTATGGATTGAATTGTGTCCCCCCCAAAATATGTGTCAACTTGTTTAGGCCACAATTCTCAATATTGTGTGGTTGTCCTCCATTTCATGAGTGATGTAAATTTCCTATGTGTTATAAACTCTTAATCTCTGCCCGTGGTTAATGAGGCAAGATTGAGTTATGTTAAAGAGGACTCAGGTGGGATGTAATACCCTTACTCAGGTCATATCCCTGATCCAATGTAAAGGGAGTTTCCCTGGGGTGTGACCTGCATCATCTTTTATCTTACAAGAGATAAAAGGAAAGGGAAGTGACCAGAAAGCAGTGCTGAGAGCAGAGGTTCCTTTGGACCTGGGGTTCCTGCACGGAAAAGTTCCTAGTCCAGGAGAAGATTGATGACAAGGACTTTCCTCTAGAGCCATCAGAGAAAGGCCTTCCCCTGGAGCTGACGCCCTGAACTTGGACGTGTAGCCTGCTGGACTGTGAGAGAATAAACTACTGTTTATTGAAGCTATCCACTTCTGGCATTTCTGTTACAGCAGCACTAGTTGACTAAGACACCAATTCCCTCTCCTGAAAAGAGTAAAACCTTGCAACTTCACTATGATCTAGCCTGAGATAGGGTAAACTTGACTGACATGATTCACCTTACAATTTTTTCTGACTTCACCAAACAACTTCTCTGTCAATGAAGAAAAAACATCCTTACTCCTTGCAAAAATGAACACTTCTGCTCATGGTCTTGCTTTCCAGCTTCTTCTCATTCTTTGCCCCCTTAAACAGTATGGTAAACTTTTGTTTTCCTTCATTTCTTTATCTTACCCTAAAATGTGTTCAGATTTCTCTATTAAGAAAAACCTCTGAAACCATTATACCACCCCTTACTTCCCATGATTATTCAATGAGATGCTGTGGAATGGTGGGAAAATCACAGATCTGGGATTTCTAGTTCTGTCCTCCAGTACCTCAGTGACCTCAGCCAAGCCATTTACCCACCCTAAGCCAGTTTCCTCAACATTAAAACTAGTGTGCTAATGCCAACTCTATGACAACCAATAACAATATAATAATACCTATGCCCTGGGATTGTGGTGAGGTTTGAATGAGATCGTGTATGCAGATCTTTAACACATAGGCATTCAAAAAAATTGGCAAAGCTTTTAGGCATTGAAAGTCGAGCCTAGTTTATCATTTACAACGTGATAAATGATCAAGTAAATGTGCTTTATTTGTATTAGAAAAGCAAAACTCTCAGACATGTAGGTTACTTGCCGAAATCATTAGTTTTCTTGACATTTCTAAGTTTATCAAGTTACTAATGGAACTTTTTATGCTGTTTCGAAAGACTTAACGAAGGTACCACCCACAACTTAGGTTCAGCTCCCTATGGAAAAAAAAAAAAAACAGGATTTCAAAATAGCCTCTACAGAGTAATCACAAAGTATTTGCTAGCCTTATTAATAGAGTTATAATCTCCAAAATGGCCTGGCTCAGAATTTCAGTTTGTTTTCATTACAACTGGTTGAAGAGAGCACACACCCATAACAAGCAAACCTGTGGTAAACTGTTTGGTGTCCTGGCACTCCATCTGCAGAGGTGGGCGGGGTGATTAGGAAGGTAGTAAGAATTCCCACAGTATCCCAGAATCCCTTTGGAATCCTATTTTAAAAAGAAGGAAACTCTGAAATATCAATTTTGTAGTCTTAATTTGAAAAAAAAATGTGAATTTAAAGTACATCCTTTCAAAAAAGATTACTTTTTAGTTTAAAGGTTGTTCTTCTTGTTAGGTAGCTTCAAGTTGGTTCCAACTCATAGCGACCCCATGTACAACAGAACGAAACACTGCCCAGTTCTGCGTCATACTAATAATGGTTGTTATGTTTCAGCCCATTGTTGCAGCCACTGGTCCTCATAAACAGTTTAAGTCTTTTCAGTGAATTCATTTTTCTTCTGTTCTGATAGAAATTAAAATTAGTGCATTAAAAAAAAAAAAATTGAACACTGTCTTAGGCTGGGTTCTCTAGAGAAGCAAAACCAGTAAAGTGTATAAATACATATAGAGTGAGAGAGATTATATCTAGGAAACAGCTCACGTGATTGTAGAGGCTAGAATGTCCCATATCCGTGGATCAGGGTAGAGGCCTCTCCCAAGTCACACAGCTGCAGAAGCTGGCAAGCCCAAGATCAGAATGTTGGAGAGCAGCGCTCCCACTCACAGGCTGTGCAGATCGACGAATCCCAGGTTTGGCAGATAAGCTGGCAGCTCAAGTCCCAAGAACAGGAGATGAGATGACAGGAAGCAGCCGCAGGATCCAGAGAGAGCAAAAAGCCAGAACGTCTGCTTATATACAGATATGGGCCACACCCCCAAGGAGACTCCCTCTCATCTGATTGGCTACTCACAGCATATTCAATCATGGGAGTGATTACATTAAAACACGGACAATCATGGCCCAGCCAAGTTTACACAATCTTAACCATCACAAACACATTTAATGAATTCCATTGGTTAATACTATTATATGTTGTTATCAGGATTCTAAAAAGTTACCATGTTGTAACAATTATCAATGTTTAAAAAGATCTGTTTATTTGATTTTGCATTCATTGTATGTGTAGTAAGAGTATTAATTAGAGTTGTAATGCAACTGATCACTGCAAATTCCTTTGTGAAGAGGGTAAACCTAAACCCTGAGATCAAAGACTTGACTAGACTAAAAATTGTTATCTTCTTAAGGAAATGTGCTTTTTTAAGGACCTCAAGATAATTTTTTTTACAAAGTAAAAAATGTCCTTTCCCAATTTATCACTTTTCTAAATGTACATAATATGCCAAATTTTGTTTTAAAAGGTATATTTTCATGTGATTACTTAGGTGTTCAAACTGACTTACAACAAATATCTAGTATTTCCAAGTCAACTCCATAGCAAATAATAACCAGGTTAAATGGTGTCCGAGAGTGTTGCCTCTATACATCAACCAGCTGACATTTAAACACTGTGCTAAAGAAGTTCAGTGCTCATGTGGGCTAACTTTGCTTTTTTTCTATTATCACAAAAGTTCCCTCTAATCAGAGTTATCTAATATATGCTATGGTCAAAAGAACAACAGTACTATAACAAAGCCAAAAATACACTATGATTTAATATCCTTAGATATGGAATTAGATCATACTCATTCCAGCATGTTTGAGTATCATACTCCATGAGCATGAGCAGTCACACAATTTCACCAAGCCTTAGTTTTCTCATACTGCATGAAGTGATTATGAAGATCAAATAAGCCATCTCATCAATGTCATGGCTTCACATCACAACTAAAGGCTGATAATATTAACCACTGTCATTTATTTGAATCTAGTGATAGGTTAATTTCAGTGAAAAGATACTAAGTATGCTTTCTATTCCTCCCAACAATCATGAGAATGTAATACTGGCCAAACTGGCTTCAAGGCTCATGCTGTTTCCGCTAGAGCATGGAGCTAATGGTTCCCAATCTCTCCTCTCCTGCCCACATTTCTTATCTGATTTCCAGATCTAATCAGGTACACCTGAGGGCTTACTGGATTTTTCTACCAAGAATCTCAAACATAAGAGGTTAGATTAGAACTCATACTCTTTTCCTATTTTATCCTATTGGTAAATTCTCATCTTCACCCATCTAATTGGTCAAAAAAAAAAGTTATGAAGACATCCTGGACTTGTACCTATTTCTTAGACCCTCACCCTGCCTTGCTCCTTTCTACTCCTATCCTTCACTGATCATATCTAATCAGGCACTAAGAACTGCACATTCTATTTCCATGTATGTGTTCCAGGTTCTCAACCCTCACAACTTCTCTCTGGGTCCTCCATTTTCTGTTACCTGAATTATTGCAATAGCCACAATGTAAAATCTACCAGTATCTGGTCTTGCTCCTTCCCAGTTTATTTCAATAGTCCCATCAAATCAATCTTCCTAATCTTTCACCTCTTGTGTCAAAATCCTTCATCTTCCACAGTAAAAGACAAACAAATATTAATTTATGTATTGAACTAACTAAACTGAATACTACGCCATGCAAAGCCTCCAAAATCTGGCCCTATGTAAACTTTTGGCAGTACTTCCCAGTAAATGCCCCTGGCGCTGAAAGCTCCAGCATCAATATGGAGCCATCACACATTATATTGCCTATACCTGGGTGTCCTACTCATCCTCCAACCACCACTAGTCCCCTGATCTGTCCTTTTCCTACAAAAGATTATAGTCTATGATGAGTAAATAGAAGCTCAAACAAGTGAATAAAATGTGCTAGATGCTGTAACACCAGGATAAATATTGCGAGGAAGAAAGCAGTAGTTGCCTGAGGAACAAATCAGGGAATGTCTGCATGCCTGTCTCCCTTCAAAACTATAAGTGTCTTTGATAGCAAAGGCATGTTTATTAAACAAGCATGAGGAACGTGAGGTATACTGAATGAATAAGTGAATAAGGTAATGTAGATGATAAGGGGAGTGAAAGCTTTTTAGCATTATAGAAGTTATGAGAATGAAGGACATTTATTACTTTTAATACTTTAAACACACGACTGTTGAAATTTTGTCAGTGATACCAAAGTTAGAATCTAAGGAGAGCTTATAAACATTAGATACGTCAAGCAGCATTTTAAAACTATGTAGGCTTTCTTAATCTCTGCCTTATATTGCTTCCTGTCCTTAGAGGTCTTAGTAGTAGAAAACTGCTAAAATCTATAAGGGAGTTTTGCTTCTCCTCCTACAACCTTTTGACTTCAAGCTGCTTTCTGACTCT
The DNA here is from genome assembly GCA_030035585.1 of Dugong dugon. Classification (NCBI taxonomy): domain Eukaryota; kingdom Metazoa; phylum Chordata; class Mammalia; order Sirenia; family Dugongidae; genus Dugong; species Dugong dugon. The sequence continues at coordinate 134,499,443 of CM057462.1, forward strand.
CCTTCCACAGAAAAAGGTGCCACAGAGTTAAGATTACGTTACTTTACCAATTTTGCTCTTACTACATTCTATCACCCTCAAGTTTCCATTTCTCAGAAAGACATCTGTAAGTTTCAAAAAGGCTAGAGGCTGAGAATTAAAAAAAATAATTGCAGGAATGAAGAGGGATGGTTTCATAAACAGTGAGAACTAGCTACATAGTTGGAAAAACAAGAACACCCTTAAATAAGTAAAAAACAGTGGTAAAGAAACGTAAGATCTCTTTGCTGCTAAAATTTTAACTCCTTTCAATCTGTACCACTCTAATAGGAAACTGCACAGTCGAACCAATCACTAGAGACTCATGTTCAGTCTTCTCAAGTCCTCATATGATCTCATTTAATAGTGCTGAATTTTCCTACTAGAAATTCTGATCATATAGCTACCAAAAAATACATTAGAGAGAAAAGAAAAGATATACATATAACATTGATTTAGCTTTCCCTGTCATATACCATTAGCCAAAGACTTCTACAGTCAACAGTAGAAGAAACATACACACCCATACAAAACTCCAATAATTTATTTATGTAGCTATATCAGAGTAGTTCTTAAAATGTCCATAACTCAGTGATTACAAACAGATATAAATGTTATAATCACACTTCCCAAAAAATGGCAATAGGATTTTTCATTATTAACCTTGTTTAGCATTCTTGTTTACATAGTTTCTTTCATTTTGCATTTTTTTTAACATAAAGGTAAACTTGAATCCAGTTTAAGTAAGATAAAACTGAAACTTGAATCAATCAGTCCTGAATTTAATATATTTTTACAGTAAGTCAAACAAATATTGAACTGAAACATGTTTTGATCTACCATGTGGCACAAAAGGATACATTTCTACCAAATCTCATTACCTTTAAAATTAAGAAAAACCACAAAAGGAAAGTTATGGAGGTTTTATAGATCAAGTCCTATCCTAAAAGTAAAGATTTGTGTGTGTGTGTGTATATACATGTTTCTATTTTTCTTAACTTATCAAAAATTGATGAGAAAACCTAACGGAATATTAATCACAACTTCTAAGATGCGCCTTTAGAACTGTCAGTCACATTATAGAAAACTAATTTCAGTTCTCACTTATTCCTTATGTGATTTTAATTTGTTGATGTGTTTTTGTTTTTTCTTTGATTGTGAAATCAAGTACGTACTTATTCACTGATGATAATATTAAAAGGAAAAAACATTACACCTGAGAAATAAACAAAAATAGCAATTTTCCTACTTTAGCTATTTTTTTTTAATTAACATAGGTATAGTATCAGGGAAAAAGTATATTTTTAGATAATCTTTCAAATACATTATTTACTAAAATAGTAACTAAGATGTGAGGAACCTGGGTGCTTCAGTGAACACTGAAAGGTGAAGATCCATCTAAATCTGGCTAGTTAAAAATGCTAGTACAAAATAATCAGTGATGAATATATCTTTGCTACTAAGACAAGTCCCATATTAGGGTTCTAAAAGGTGTGCTATGAACAGGTACATACTCTCAAAACAAATCAGGTTGATACTAGACAAACGTTAATCTGATTTATATTGCACATGGATTTCCACTTAAAATACTTCTTTTGCTCAAAGCTATAATGAAACATAAGCAGTTAATCTTCTTAAGTAATTCATTAGTCCAGAGTCCACTAGGCAAATATGGCTCTCCACGTGTGTTGTTTTATTATTGTTTTTTTTCAATAAAGTATTGTTGGCACATAGCCGTGCTTGTTTGTTCATATATTTTCTAATACTGCTTTCAGACTATAAAGGCAGAAAGTTCAGTCGTTACAACAGAGACCAGATGGTCTACAAAATGTAAAATATTTATTATCTGTACGTTTATTGAAAAATTTTGCCTATTCCTCACTTAACTCTTTTTTAACTACTTAAAAACTCAAATACAGAATATTTAAGTTTTGTCCTTTAATATTCTTCTCTGCCTCTTCCAAGTTGATCTTCCTTCTGAATTTAGCCCTGTCTCCTCATCTCTTTGGCATATATAATCCGAGTTGGCCCCTTATAAAATTTCATTTTTACTGACAGAGATTCTGATTTGCTAATTCATCCTGTTAATTGATTCTACACTTAACCTATATATTTTAACATTTATTATCTCTCCATGACCACCACAAGTTTCTGTTGATAACTGGCAGAATGCAAATAAAAAAGTAAATTAGAAATCATTATACAAGCAATGGAAACTTAGTGTATTGGTTAAGAGTAGGGCTTTGGGATTAGACAGATCAAAGTTCAAAGCCATGTTCTAGCACTTGGGAAAGTCAACATCTCTTACTTACTTATCGCTGAAACGGCAACACCAATAATGCCAATAAAAAATGACTAATGAAATTCAGTTACAGTATTTATTATATTTACGTGTACAACATTGTCTTATTAATTCGATTAAAGTAGTTTTGCTGTTTTTCTAAATAAATTAAAAAAAAAAAAAAAACCCACTGCCATCGAGTGGATTCCAACCCATAGCGACCCTATAGGACAGAGTAGAACTGCCCCACAGGGTTTCCAAGGAGCACCTTTTGGATTCGAACGGCCTACCTTTTTGGTTAGCAGTCATAGCTCTTAACCACTACGCCACCAGGGTTTCCAAATAAATTAAAAGCTATTATAATTATTTTGAAATCTATAATCCCTAGCACTGTGCTAGGCATATGATAAATGTTTAACATTAAAAGGAATAACAGCAGGAAAGCATGTGACTATGATACTATGATACGGTCTTGATAAAAGACAAAAGAAAGGTGATTTCTACCCAGCAAGAAAGAAACTTAATCAGAGAAAGTTAAATAGAATCAATTTTTAAACATGTTTTTATAGCACTGATAAATATATCAGCGAAATATAGACATTAAGGCTCAACAAACAAAATTATTATGTACATAAAAAAAGAGTAGGAACACAAAATAAGAACTTAAAGATCCAAGGAGATGATTTTCCAATTAAATATGCCTTTCTTCCTCAAAATTGGATGTATTAACACAATTTTTGACTGATTAGCCCAAATACCAGTATCTTGTCCCCCAAATTCAACTTATGAATTAAGAGTTGGATGCACAATTTATTTCAGTAACACAAGCAAAATGAACATCTGCTAACTTTCTGCCACGTAAGTTTGCGTGTTGGGGGGTGGGTGTGAACAGAGCTTCTGATGTGTAATGTTCTTTCCATCTGCACACCAGGTGGCACTGCATGGCTAATCAGAGGATGATAACACACATCCAGATTCCTTACATTTTTTAAGATAAAAAAATAAATAAATAAAAACTTTGTTTAAAAAACTCTTTTTGTAAATGATCACAATAAATATACTTTGCTATTTGAGTTAATATTATAAATTAATCATTATTTCAGTATTGTTGTTTCCATGTGTTAAATTTCTGATATAACTTAACTAATATTACTATGAAATATGAGTTTGAGAAGTTGGAAAAGAACAATATAACCAAACTAGGTTCTCCCCAATGATTTCTATTTATTCATATAAATAAATTTGGACTACATAGTAGAGCCTTGAGGAATTTGGAACATGATTGTACTGAATGCTCCTTAAACAACTCAAAGACATGATCTAGAGGGAAATTGATTAGATAAAACTTTCAGTTGAATTGCCTAAGAAAAATAGATTTGTTACTTAAAATGCCTTAATGAAGTCCCCTCTTAAAGTGATGGTTTTACTTTAGAAGATAACACTTTTAAGCATTTAATGTCAAAGAAAGTACTTAAAGGTGATAGAAAAAAAATAATATTAGTCCATCTGGACTAATCCTGAGAAGCCCTGTTGGTGCAGTGTTTAAGTGCTCAGCTGCTAAATGAAAGGTCGGAGAATCGAACCCATCATTTGCTCTACAGGAGAAAGACGTGGCAGTCCGCTTCAGTAAAGACTGCAGCCTTGGAAACCCTATGGGGCGGTTCTACTCTATCCTATATGGTCACTTGGAGCCGAAACAGACTTGACTGGCAATGGGTTTTGTATTTTTGGTTTAATCTAATCATATGAGCTAGTCAAAAATAGTGTAGCCTATCCTCTGTATAAATAGGAAATAAGTGATAGATAAGACAAAAAATTAGTCTACAAAGTTTCACATTTTCATTCTTTGAAAATTTTTTTTCTAGAAAGAAATCCAAAGCATATATATCGAAATATACCTAGCGTCCTGCAATCTGCAGTGACCTCCTCCATCTTCATGCTTCTCTCACCAGTCTTTCTTTCTTTGTGTATACTGCTCTTTTTTTTTTTTAATCAAATTTGGGGTGATAATGATCCTAAAAGGGGTGGGAAAGCAGAGCTGCGGGGCTTGTAGCATGAAAAAAGCTACCCAGTAATATTCCTCCTTGAAAATCATTGCTGCACTGTATATATGTATTCAACACAGTCTTGAATTCTAGATGCAATATCATTGAATTGGGAGGAGTGGTTTTATTGTGGTATTCCTTAATTCTTCTGTGATAATATCCATTACCTTGATGTTATTCTAAAGTTGATCCTTCAACATCATGTATTAGCATTGGGAATTAGAAATGAGTGACACCTTACCTCTAAAAGAAAACACAGATGTATAGGATGATTACACATTGAAAAAACAAACAAAAAAATCAGGATGCCTGTAGTGTATGTTCAATAATATCTGTAGGTTCAAAAGATAATTCTCCCTCACACACAGAAAAAAAAGTATCAACAGCCATAAGCAATAGGTGAAATAAAATATTCAATTTAGTACAATAATTTTCCAACTTTCCTATCAAATGATTTTTCAGAGTTAATTAAGCCATTTGGGAACTACCAAAAGAAAACCAGTTCTTAAACAATGAAAAGGGCCAAATTTTTTTTTCCTTCCTTAACTTAAGAAACTACCATAAGTGATAAATTACGTGTGTGTGTGTGTGTGTATATATATATGTGTGTGTGTATATATATATATGTGTGTGTGTGTGTGTATACACATATATACATTCACACAATATACACCGATTCATCTATTATATTTATATTTCATTTCATGAAATTGTTGTAGTTAATAGAATTTTTATATTTATGCTCTATCATTATGTTAAGTATTATATCACTATGTTGAACATTAGGTATTTTCTTTATCACTGCTGGTCAATTTTTAATGACGGCATTATTTGCTTGAAAGCAAATAGAAATGTCTCACTGTCTCCATTCAATTAAATCAAAAGAAGACAAAAGTGTTCAATATTTTAATGTAATTTACATTTTCTTATAAAAGTTTTTTTTTTAATTAAAATAACATGGACAATAGGATATTTAAAAATAACCCTTCCACTGAATGAATTGTGTCCTATTTGACTGTAATATGGAAGATAGATATATTTTAATTAATTTATTGATTAATAGGTATTTATTGAACATCTACAATATTCCAGGGATTGTATCAACAGAAAAAAAATTTAAAAAGATTTTCTGATATCATTTTAATTATAAAATACTTATTAATGCCTTCAAGGCAAATAACATTATCATTAAAAACTGACCAACAATGCTCAAAGAAAATACCTAATGTTCAACATAGTGATGTAATACTTAACATAGCAATAGGGCATAAATATAAAAATTCCATTAACCATAACATTTAGAATTTGAAATTCATTTCATTGAGAACCAATAAACATGTCTTTTCATTTTTCCAGAAAGGAAATAAAAGAAGTTGCTTAGAAAGATCCACAAATTTAAAATGGCTAAATGATCAAGAACAGTTTTAAAAATTCTCAAGAAGTTATTACATTGCTCTTTTATTTCTTTCTTTGTTTTTCTTCTTCCAGTTATTTGACTTCAAAAAAATTTACTGAAGTTGTACTACGTTTCAAGAAATATGCTGAAATGGTGAAATACAGAGATAAATAAAAATGAACCTATACTCTCAAAAGTTCTTAATATTGTGTACAGGGGAGTAAGAGGTAAGAAATACATGCACACAACTTAAAATAAAAGGAAAACCATATTTATTCCTATAAATGACATATAAAAGATTTTGTTATATATGAACACAGAATAAACATTGATCTCAGCTGGATTAGCATGAACATCTCATATAGACAGTGGCATTTGAGATAAATATTATTAAAAAAAGATTGACTTTAGCATGTGAAGACAGGCTAAAAGATTTTCTTAATGAAGGAAAGAGGATAAGCCAAGATATAATGTTGGAAGAGTGAAAGTTAATTCTGAGGAATGGCTAGTTATTTGGTGGGAGAGGTCTATAAAGATTTAAGGCTAGAGAGGTACATTTGGATAGCTATTGGAGCTTTGTTCAAAGTCATACTAAGCAATTGGACTTATTCTGAATGCACTGAACATCCGCAAAAAATATTTGAGATGTTGATGGCTTGTTTTTAAGAAGTGTTACCTCAAGGGAGAGTTATTCGTATTAGAGTAGACTCAACGGCACCTAACAATTAGTAGAAGGAGCAGAATGATTTTGAGCGACAAAGATAACCATCAGAGGGACCAGGAATACTCTTATCAGCATAACTACTATTACCTCCTTCTAGTAATCAAACTATTTCAGAATCACTGCCAGCTACAGTGAACTTAGAATCAGAGCAGGATATTTAAAGTTTTTAAAATTGAATTACCTGTACTGCTCATGATATGAGCTAAAAGAACTCTAGGTCTATTGATTAAGGTGCCTTTACAGAGACACTGTCAATATTTTCTAAAGACTTCTTTCCCTCTGTACTTCTAAAGGTGACTGGCCCCTACCACCTGCTGCTGTGGCTTAACATGTATTTGCTTTAGATATATTAATGTGGTCAAAGAAAAATTGCCCTACATCTATTTTATCTCCTTCTGGGGGCTTTGCTTGAACTCATTAAGTGATGATTTAATGAACACTCAGCTGGAATTCTATTTCCCTCATTTCTGAATTCTTGGAAGCCATCTCACAATTATACCCGAATACTTACAAGTGACACAAGATTAAACAATACTACAAATAAAAAACATAAAAAGTGAATTGGCAAAATATTCTTGACTTTTATTTTGCTTACAATTAAATCAGGTTTATTATTTTAAGATAATCTATTTAGAATATTGACTAAACAACTTCACTTTTCATCTGAGGACAGAAACAAAGAGGATGATATGAAAACCTTACTGTATTTCTTCTAAGTGAATAGAAAATATATATGATTGTGTACAATTTGGAAATTCTGATTAAGAAGCTAAATTAAGAATAAGTTTAACAGAGAACAATTCTGGCTATAAGAAAGCACAAGAGACTTAACTAAAGGCCACACTGTAGCAAATTTAATACCACATTCTCTCAATGGATTTTATTAATTGTAATTATCTCTTCTTCAGCTATTATAATATTTGAGAATCTTCACATTAAAAAAAAAAATTCTTTTCTGATGGTAACTGAAAAATCAATTGGTATAATAATGAGAAACCGATAAATCCCTTCGAACTCACAGTGACCCTATAGGATAGCAGTAGAACTGCCTCATAAGGGTTTCAGGGAGCAGCTGGTAGATTCAAACTGCTGACCTTTTGGTTAGCAGCCTTGCTCTTAACCACTGTGCCACCAGGGTTCCCATAATGAGAAAAGGAAGGCTAAATGTAAAGAGTAACTCATACAGAGTTACCATGTTCATGAATCTTAAGCAGATTCCAAAATATAAGCAGCTGTTATCAGTTAATATATTGGCTTTCTGTTATTGTGTCTGTTGGTCTTTTATGTTGAAGTATGGATATTTGTATTTCTTGAATTTTTCCTACCTTCTCTATAAAACTCATTCTATGTTTTGGTTGCCACTTACAAGTTGTCTTTAATCTCTCTTAGTCTTAATTTTCTTATCTATAAAACAGAATTAATAATATCCACCTAACAGGTCATTTTAAGAGTTAATGGGATAGATTATATTCAGAATTAAGCATGGGACATTTTTGCTATTACAGTACTACTACCAATATCACGACCACAATCACTACTCCTAGTTGCTTATTTCATTAATAATGTAATAAACCCTAAACCCAGACCCATTCCTGCCTTGTCAATTCCGACTTATAGGGACTCTAGAGGACCCTATAGAACTGCCACATAGGGTTTCCAAGGCTGTAAATCTTTACGGAAGCAGACTGTCACATCTTTCTCCCATGGAGCAGCTGGTGGGTTTGAACCACCAACCTTTTGGTTAGGAGCTGAGTTCTTTAACCACCACACCAGGAGAGCTCCTTAATAATGTAATACTAACTTTAAATAATGTAAAATCTATTTCCCATGGGTTTGGTCAATGTTACTCTACCCCAAAATTGCCAGTATTTTTTAACATTCTGTAAATTTATTTTAGAAAATACAAAAGAGTTGCATTAAAAATAAACTATAATTTAAAAATATTTATAGAGTTCCTCCTATGTGCCAGGCATCTTGCTGGACACTGAAGATCTATCAATGAATAAGACAGACTGAATCTTCAGCCTTCAAGAGCTTAGCTTCTAATTGCAAAAACAAACATGCAATTAGTCAGTTACAGTATTGAAAATAACTACTGTAATAAAATACAAAGTCCAGTCTGGACAGTCAGAAAAGAAATGAGAATGTAATGGGTCATAAGGTGGGGAAGATGCTTTATTTATCCAAGTTAAAGAGTGAAGGTAGAGAGTGGTTCATTCCATAATTCCAAGTATAGAGAACTGCATGAAAAAAAAAAAGGACATCTAATCTAAGAACTTAAATATGGAAGAAAAAAAAAGAGACACTTCTAGGCCCAGAAGGCATCATGCCCAATGAGTCAGAGAAGAGGAATACCTGAAAACAGTTCACAAAGGCTGAAATATACAATTCGATGGGTGAAACAGCTAGAGACCTAAACTGAGACCAGATCATGAGGAGCCTTGAAAGGTATTTTACTTTAAGAATGCTTTACTTTTCCTTGAAGGCAATAAGGAGTGATGGGAGGGTTTTGAGCAGGGAATGACATGATCGGGTCCAATAGTGGAAAGATCACAATTTCTGTTGTGTGGATAATGGTGGCCAAGCAGACTGGTTAAGAGGCTGTGACAGTATTCTGATAGCATAAGGGAGGGAAGTAGAAATAGTGAGAAATGAGTTCAAGAGATATTTTGAGGGTAGACACCAGTAAAGCATTCTGTGTTGAAACAGTGACTATTCCTGTTTATAATAGATTCCTGTAGTACCTGCTCCACAGTGTCTACTGTGACAGTAATAATAGATTTTACTGTTTCCTCTAAAATTCAGGTGAAAAAAAAAAAAAAAACTTTGGTTAGAAGAATATATAAAATTTTACCAGTCATCTCATGATGTTTCAGTGGTTGTTCTTTTCTTTGCATGCTTCTTGAACCTTTTTAACACTGCCATGTTTTGTGAGAATAAAAGAGGGAAACTAGCATAGATGGACAATCAGAAAAGGAAAGGGAAATGGCCTCGTCTGAAGCAAAGACTAAGGGTTCAGTTATGTGGTCATCTAGAGCCATGGTTCTTAAACCTGGCTGTACAATATAATCACCCAAAGAACATTAAATAAAAAATATGTATCTAGGGATATACATGCCCAGCCAATCTCCACCATGTCCTGCTTCTTGAATTGTGAAATATGACTGTCCTGACTGAATCTCTTATGATTTAACTGACTTGACTTAAAACTAAGTTAAAAATTTTAAAACTGAATTCAAATTTCTTTATATTTTTAATTCTTAGCACAGTGTCTGGCACATTGTAGTCATTCAATAATTGTTTAATTCACTTAACAGGTATGTACTGATAGGTGTTGAGCATGCTATGGAAAAAAGATTAGTACCTGTAGGCCCTTACAATGTAGAGAAGTGGCTTTCAAACTTTTTTGACTACTAAGCTGCATTTACAAAATAGATTTTACATATAATTCAGTGTGTGTGTGCAAATACATGCACCAAAAGCAAACACATACACAACTGAAAAAATATTTTCATAAAACGACACTTACCCTAACCATGAGCAACACATTTGGATATTTTTATTCTATTCTGTTCATTTTTGTAAAATAAAAAAAAAAAAAATGATGGTTATGACCCTTCGTATGGATTTCTATACCAAACAAAGGCAGCCATTCAGTACTCAGAAAAAGTCTTTTTAGCAAATATTCTATTTCTGAACATTGACAGTAACATGCTGTGCAGGTGATTTTATTTCACTAAAAATACCAAATTTTAGAGTCTTTAAAATAAATTCCAATTATCTCAAAGACAATTCAACCCATTTTTGACTAAGACACAGGATTTTACTCAGACTGCCAAGAAACTAAACTTCTCATGGGTAAAGAGAATAACTCTTTAAGAATCATAATTACATGTATACTCTCAGATAATTCCCTAAATGAACTCTGTCAGCATTAGTTAGGGAAAAATCTAAAACTGGGTGACATTTACACCAATAACATCACATACTATATTAAAATCAAGAATATGAAAACACATATTAATACTATGGGTTTACTGAATTATCCTTAATAATTCATATTTAATAAATAATAAAGGCAATTTTTTTCTTTTAGATAAACACAGAATGAGACAGTAGTTATACATACAGAAGATCTATAACTATGCATTCCCAAAAACAGAAAGAGAAGGCATATCCATTTTATTAAGTGACCTACCTAATCAACACGCAATCATTAAGCTGTAAGACTGTCTTCTGTGCTAATAAGTGCTTTACTGATATCTTTCCTAAGAAAGCCTGTACATCACATACCAACGATGATTTTGACTTATGGCAAAGATTTTGTCTCCCCAGTCCATATCTGTTATCCCTTCCCTCTACAGTAATAGAAGATTAATGGGGATGTGTCCACTCATCTAAATACTACATTTCCCAGTACCCTTTGCTGTTAAGTATGTTTGTATGACCAGGTTCTAGACAATAAGTTAAAGCACAAGTGATATGTGAAACTTCTAAGTCATGAACTTAAAAGGAAAGAAGCTCCCCTCCTTCCTTCCTAGTTCTGTTAGCTGTAAATGCAGACATGTTGACAACCTATTGACCAAATAATGGAAGTCAGGTGTTGAGAATGGTTCATACTGCTATTTAAGAGAAAACTAGACATATATCTTGTTTAAGCTTCTATTGTTTTCTTTTGTTAAAGCAGCCAAACCTGCATCCTAAATAATGAAGAATTCCTATTCCAACATTTACACCTCCAAACTCCGTGGGAAAGGAGTAGATAAGTGAGTAAACTTTATTTACAATATAGAAACATGATTAATGAACAAAAGCATGGAAGGATGCGAGGCTGCCCAAGTAATAGACAGTTATACGGTTAACACAAAGGTCATAAATTCCCAAATCAGCCATCAAAGAGTGTCAAAAATTTCCTGGAGGATATGGAGGATAAAGCTACTTGTCTTCTACAGATTGAAGCTTATTTATTTACTTTTTTGACAAGATGAAACTTTCTTGTATATATTTCATACAAAATACTGAAATGGAACATAACTGCATTCCTCACATCACTACACCAAAATGTCAAAAGATTCACTTCTCAGCATGAAAATGCACAGCCACATAAATATGAAAGGATTCCACATTTTAAATGCTGTATTAACACCTCAGTGCAGAGTCAAGTGGGGGCCACGGTATTGTGAACAAGTGTAACATTATCAAATAGCATACGTGAGGAACCTTGATGAAATGAAGCAAAATAAAAAAGCTAAACTACTACTGACTCTTGCAGTGGAAGATGTCCCTTAAAGCTACAACCATTCAGAGTGATAAACCATTTAATCATTCCAAATTTTGAAATAACTTGCTCCTTAGGCAATTCATTTTGAGATATTGCAATGTATTGGCTATTTATTTGGCCCTGATATCTTCAGTACTTGGACTCTTTATAGACAAAGTTCACGGAGATATACATGTCTGCATTAGTACATACTCCTCCATCAGTTGAAAATAGGAAAGCACAAGGGTGAATAAAAATAGCTATTTTATAACATCACAGATATTTCACACCCTATTACCGATTAAATTTTTTCCACGTATTATTGACAAAGCATTTTTGATCATTTGATTGCTGAGAGTAACAGGAACTTACTGATCTAATATTTCTGACATTAGGACAATATACTCGATAGATACTTCCTTTTTTTGGGTTAAATTCTCAACATAATGTAATGCTAAAAAGTTAAATGAAAGTCAGGTATAGCACTCTAAAAGTGGAACCTAGAGAAAATATCAGACCTTTTATCCTTCCTAGTCTTGGTATATACCATGATAACTGTACTTAAATGAAGATAATGTAGAGAAATCCCAATGGCAATGACACTTTCAAGTTTCTGAAAGGAAGAAGGTTGAATACAGACATTGAGGAGCTAAAAGACAGTACAAAATGTATTATTTCCTCCATAACGTTTCATATCTATAAAGGGAATTTTAGAGATGGTCTTAAACTTGGTAGCAATTGTCTACTAAGAGAATACATAGCATTCTGATGAGAAAAATTTAGTAGGCTGAGAAGTACTTCCGAGGATTTCACCCTAGAAGTGCAATGAAATAAGAAAGCCCAGAACAAACGTCATTCAGTGTGCAATCACTTAGAGATGGAACAGTTTTCATCCTTATGTAGGTTTGTTAGTTAGATATTCACATTCAAAGAGTGTGAAGTACAGAAGAGACAAAGAAAAAGACATGAGGAGGGACTTACGTTAGTTTCGTTACTATTGTACAATATGCCACTTTTTATGCCTCTGAACCTCTTAGGTAGTTATTCTGGTTCTAAAGCATTTAGCATCAAGGTGGGTCCTTTTTGAAATGCATGAAGCTCAGGAGAATGGAGTTGGAGCCTCATTGTTGTGTAGGCTGATGCTTCCTGGATGTGTTAGTTTTGTAAACTTTTGCCATTTTTTCCTTTATTTCTGTGAGATAAGGCTTGCAAGCATAATTACGGTTTTCCTGTGTGATACTTAGGGAGCCCTGGTGGGTTTCTTTTGGTTTTTCTGTGTCGTGTTTGGAAAACCAGAGGTTCCCCATGTGGCCTAATGGAAAAAAACAAATGAAACCCACTGAAACGGAGTCAATTCCGACTCAAAGCAAACCCATAGGATTTTCAATGCTGTAAATCTTTACAGAAGCACATCTTTCTTCTTTGAAGCCACTGGCGGTTTTGAACCATTGATCTTTTGGTTAGCAGTCAAATGCTTTAACCACTGCACCACCAGGGATGCCTAATGGAAAGGTGCTTGCAATAAACTATCTATTTAGTTCTTACTGGTATATTGTCATAAATCAATGATGCCACAGTGTCACAAACCTTACTGGTGGCTTGTATTACCAGATCATATATCTCAAAATCCAAAAGTCATATCAAAAATTCCGGACTGGTTTTTGAATCAGCATGCCATAATAAGTGAAAATACATAGCATCAAAAAAATTTTTTAAATAAAAATTTAGTAACAAGAGTTAAAAATCAGTAACATATTTAGTTTGCATAATTGTCCACAGTATCATATGAGGGAATGAATACAAAATTCTTCAGACAAATAACAAATTAAAAGAACTGTTTGTTTTCTTGTTTCTCTCTCTCTCCTGGTCTCAGTAAAAAGTAAGTGGAAGGAAATTTTTAGACAGTTCAGTCATTTCTGGGATATTTAGGCAAAGCATGGAACTATAAGAAATATTAAGAACCTTAGCAGCTATACCTTGTCCACTTGACTTTCACAAGTATGACTGAACATCCTCAAAATTCAGCTTAATATGAAAAGTCTGTAGAAAAAATTTGGGAAAAAAATAGCATAAAAAAGAAAAAGAACCAACTCTGTCCTCTATTATAATTTAGTCAAATTGTTATACAATAGTGAGAATGACAAGATGAAACTTTCTTGTATATATTTCATACAAAATACTCAAATGGAAAATAACTGCATTCCTCATGTCTGAGACCAGTGTCTGTGATTCTGTGGCATGACTGGAAAACATTTTGCTCCCTATAGAATGTCCACTGGTGATGATGATGTGGTGAGAGAATGGGAGAGAAAGACTGTCTTGCCAAAGTGTATCCACAATAAAGGTCTTGCCAAAGTCTTTCCATAATGAAGGGGCAACAAAACTAGTTCTAAAACAGAAATTCGGTTTCTTTGGCCACTCATATCTGTCTACTAGTCCCTGAACAGATATAACATCCATCCTGACAATGTCTGAAGACAATCATTCTTCTGGGTATTGTTGCAAAATAAAAACAATAATATTATAGATAAAAATATTTAAACATAAGCTACTCACCAATTCCAATGAAAGCAGCTTTGTAGCCTTCTTCCTTCAAAGTGCTAAGAGTCATTTCATTCACTGAAAGGCTTTTACCACAAATTATCTGTAAGAAATAACATTTTGAATAGTTTATTTCAATATTTCCTTAATTAAAACTTTCATCTTTAACATGAAAAAGAATGGAAACACAGTAAAAGCTAACTTTCTATGTGTGTGTATGTATATGTATATATGAAACCATTTTTGTCTTTTAATATATGGGTTTACATATATAGCAAACTGTATAATATATAGAATACTAACATGATTTATTTAAGAATTAAATGCATTTTTGCTTTTTAATGAAGTAGCAGGAACAAAGCCAGGGTAATTAAAATTAGGTCAATAAACTTTCACATCTTGCTTAAAATGCTCAATACTGTATGCGGGGCACCTTAAAAAATAAAATGATGAAGGAGAACCAGCACCTGGCTCAATGTATAATCAAATACATTATGGGTAATACAAATGGTTAACACCTTCACCTGCTGACCAAACAGCTGGAGGTTCGAGCCCATCAAAGGCAACTCAGAAGAAAGGCCTGACAATCTACTTCTAAAAACTCAGCAATCGAAAACCCTATAGAGCACATTTCTATTCTGACACACATGAGGTCACCATGACTCAGAATCAACTTGATGAGAAACGATTTAAGCAGATATCAGAAATGTGCTTCCTTACCACAATGACTAATAATAGTAAGAAGAAGCAGATGCTGCCAATTTGGCCCATAAAATAGAGTCCAATCAAAATAGAAAACGACATTCAGAAAGCTGGACCCTGTGAAAAAGCCAAGAGAGAAAAGAAATAGAAGACTCTATATACCGCACGTGGCATCACCCACAACCATGGTGTTTTCCTTATACTCCTTAGAAGCTGATCAACTGAACTAACTGGTATATCCTAATCAACCAGGATCCAGAATTCAAAAACTAAAAAATGATTTTAAGAAAAATCAAGGTAGATAGTGAACAGACTTAAGAAAAATTCTCTAATTCCCTCTGTAAGAAAATACTAGGATTCATATACCTCCCTTTGTTCAAGAATGGCAAAAAGGAAAAAAATAAAATAAAACAAAATGAGATATAAGAACTATGAAAACATTCTGAAACATAAAAGAAGATCATATCACTGATGAAATTTTAAAAAAACTAATTTGTACAAACAAGTTACTTCCAAACCAATAATGAATATTAGACATCTGCTTTTTTGTTCTTAAAAATCAAGAAGAAAATAATCTATGAAACAAACAACTGAAAATATAAGAAGACAATATGCTAAAAGGAAAAGGAACTCCTATTTTAAAGTAGTATATACAAATAAAGAAGATACAAAACTAAATAAATTAAAAATGCAGAAACAACTCTGGTGTAAAAAAGAAAACCAAAGCTACAATTACTCAAGAAAAATAACAATAATAAAATAATGAAAACTTATGGATGCTGACATGATTTATTCAGAGACGAATTAATAATCTTAAATGCTCTCATTATTCAAGCTAGAAAAATGAAAATTAAGTAAGTATGCAACTCAAGAGGTTAAAAAAGAACGAATAAGTGTAAAGATAGCAGGAGGAAAGAATAAAGATGAAGTCAGTAATTAATGAATAAAAAAATACAAAACTCTGAGAGCTGGTTCTTTGAAAGCATACATTAATGAGAGAAACTACTATCTAGTACCATCAAGAAAAAAAGTCAAGAAACCACTATCTAGAATTATCAAGGAAAAAAAAAGTAAAAAAAGCACAATGTACAACTTTAAAAATAAGAAAGTAAGTATATCCACAGGTAAAGATGGGATTTTTTTTTTTTTTTAAACAAGAGAATCACATATTTAAATACAGGCTAATAATTTCAAAAGTCTCTATGGAAGATGTTTGTAGAAAATACATACTGGCCAAATTGACGTGAGAGTAAAATAAATGGAAAAGACCAATAACCATGGAAACAATGAAGAAAAAAATTGTCAAAGTTTTGTCTCTCAGAAAAACGCTTTGATATCAGAAAGATAAAATTTTCAAATTCAGTACAAAAGATAACTCTCATGACAATATTCTTTTAAAAAAAATTTTTATTGTACTTTTTTTAAACAGGATATTGCTTTTTTTTTTTTTTTTTTTAATGGTGCTTGAAGTGAAAATTTACAGTTCAAGTCAGTTTCTCATACAAAAATTTATACAAACATTGCTATGTGACCCTAGCTGCTCTCCCTATACTAAGACAGCACACTCCTACTTTCCACCCTGGATTTCCCATGTCCATTCAACCAGCTCCTGTTCCTTTTTGCTTTCTCATCTCGCCTGCAGAAAGGAGCTGCCCGTTTAGTCTCATATATCTACTTCAGCTAAGAAGCACTCTCTTCACAAGTATCATTTTATGTCCCTTAGTCCAGTATAATCTTTGTCTGAAAGGTTGGTTTCGGGAATGGTTTCAGTTCTGGGCTAACGGCAGGTCCGGGGGCCATGTCTTCCAGGGTCCCTCCAGTCTCAGTCAAACCATTAAGTCTGGTCTTTTTACTAGAATTTGAGTTCTGCACCCCACTTTTTTCCTGCTCTGTCAGGAACTCTCTGTTGTTATCACTTTCAGGACAGTCATTGGTGGTAGCTGGGCATTACCTAGTTCTTTTGGTCTCAAGCTGATGGAGTCTCTGGTTTATGTGGCCCTTTCTGTTTCTTGGGCTAATATTTTCCTTGTGTCTTTGGTGTTCTTCATTCTCCTTTGCTCCAGGTGGGTTAGGACCAATTGATGCATCTTATATGGCTGCTCACCAGCTTTTAAAATCGCAGACGCCACTCACCAAACTGGGATGCAGAATATTTTCTTAATGAACTTTATAAGGCCAAATGACCTAGATGTCCCCTGAAACCATGGTCCCTGGACCCCTGCCCCTGCTACTCTGTCCCTCGAAGTATTTGGTTGTATTTAGGAAACTTCTTAAATTTGGTTTAGTCCAGTTGTGCTGACTTCCTCTGTACTGTGTATTGTCCTTCCCTTCACCTAAGATAATTCTTATCTACTATCTAGTTATTGAAAACCCCTCTCCCTCCTTCCACACCCTCGTAACCATCCAAGAATGTTTTCTTCTATGTTTAAACTTTTTCTTCAGTTCTTATAACAGTGGCCTCATACAATATTTGTCCTTTTGTGACTAATTTCACTCACCATAACACCTTCCAGATTCAGCCGTGTTATGAGGTGTTTTACAGATTCATCATTGTTTTGTAACATTGCATAGTATTCCACTGTGTGAATAGACCAGAAACTGTTTATCTATTCGTCTGTTGATAGACACCTAGGTTGTTTCCATTTTTTTGCTATTGTGAACAGTACTGCAGTGAACGTGGACATGCATACATTTATTTGTGCGATGCCTCTTATCTCTCTAGGATATATTCCAAGGAGTGAGATTGCTGGATCGTATGGTACTTCTATTTCTAGCTTTTTAAGGAAGTGTGAAATTGATTTCCAAAGTGGTTGTATCATTTTTCATTCCCACCAGCATTGTATAAGTGTGACAGTCTCTCCACAACCTCTCCAACATTTATTATTTTGTGTTTTTTTGATTAATGCTAGCCTTGTGAGGGTGAGATGGTACCTCACTGAAGTTTTGATTTGCATTTCTCTAATGGCTAATAACCATGAGCATTTCCTCATGTATCTGTCAGCTGCCTGAATGTCTTCTTTGGTGAAGTGACTGTTCATATCCTTTGCCCACTTTTTAATTGGGTTATTTGTCTTTTTGTTGTTGAGGTTTTGCAGTATCTCCTAGATTTTAGAGATTAGATGCTGATCAGATTTGTCATAGCCAAAACTTTTTTCCCAGTCTGTAGGTTGTCTTTTTACTCCTTTGGTGAAGTCTTTTGATGAGCATAAGCGTTTGATTTTTAGGAGCTCCCACTTATCTAGTTTTTCTTCTGGTGCTTGTGCATTGTTACTTATGGTTATGCCATGTAGTAGGGCTCCTACCGTTGTCCCTATTTTTTCTTCCATGATCTTTATTGTTTTCAATTTCATATTTAGGTCTTTGATCCATTTTTAGTTTTTGTGCATGGTGTGAGGTATGGGTCTTGTTTCACTTTTTGCAGACGGTTATCCAGTTATGCCAGGACCATTTGTTAAAGAGACTGTCCTTTCCCCAGTTAACCAATTTTAGGCCTTTGTCAAATATCAGCAGCTCATAGGTGGATGAATTTACGTCTGGATTCTCAACTCTGTTCCATTGGTCTATGTATCTGCTGTGCCAGTACCAGCCTGTTTTGACTACTATGGCGGTATAATAGGTTCTAAAATCAGGTAGTGTGAGGCCTCCCACTTTGTTCTTCTTCCTCAGAAATGCTTTACTTATTCAGGGTCTACTCCCTTTCCTTATGAAGCTGATGATCTGTTTCTCTATCTCATTAAAAAATGCCGTTGGAATTTGGATCGGGATTGCACTGTATCTGTAGATTGCTTTGGGTAAAATTGACATTTTCACAATGTTGAGTCTTCCTATCCATGAGCAAGGTATGTTTTTCCACTTATGCAGGTCTCTTTTGGTTTCTTACAGCAGTGTCTTGTAGTTTTCATTGTATATGTCTTTTACGTCTCTGGTTAGATTTATTCCTAAGTATTTTTATCTTCTTGGGGGCTACTGTAAATGGTATTGATTTGCTGATTTCCTCTTGGAAGTTCTCTTTGTTGGTGTAGAGGAATCCAACTGATTTTTGTATGTTATCTTGTATCCTGATACTTTGCTAGAATCTTCTATTAGTTCCAGTAGCTTTCTTGTGGATTCCTTGGGGTTTTCTGTGCATAAGATCATATTATCTGCAAATAGAGATACTTTTACTTCTTTCTTAACAATCTGGATACCTTTTATGTCTTTTTCTAGGCTAACCGCTCCAGCTAGGACCTCCAGCATAATGTTGAATAAGAGTGGTGATAAAGGGCATCCTTGTCTGGATCCCATTCTCAAGGGGAAGTCTTTCAGATTCTCTCCATTTAGGATGATGTTGGCTATTGGCTTTGTATAAAGGCCCTTAATTTTGTTGAGGAATTTCCCTTCTATTCCTATTTTGCTGAGAATTTTTATCGTGAATGGGTGTTGGACTCTGTCAAATACCTTTTCTGCATCGATTGATAAGATCATGTAGTTTTTGTCCTTTATTTATGTGATGGCTTACATTGATTGTTCTTCTAATGTTGAACCATCCCTGCATACCTGGTATGAATCCCACTTGGTCATGATGAATTATTTTTTTGATATATTGTTGAATTCTATTGGCTAGAATTTTGTTGAGGATTT
This sequence comes from Dugong dugon, assembly GCA_030035585.1. Lineage (NCBI taxonomy): Eukaryota > Metazoa > Chordata > Mammalia > Sirenia > Dugongidae > Dugong > Dugong dugon. The sequence goes on from CM057462.1 coordinate 134,519,030, forward strand.
TTGCATCTATGTTCATCAGGGATATGGGTCTGAAATTCTCTCTTTTTTTTTTTTTTTTTTTTTTTTTTTTGGTGTCTTTACCTGGTTTTGGTATCAGGGTGATGCTGGCTTCATAGAATGAGTTCAGCAGTATTCCATCCTTTCCTATGCTCTGAAATACCTTTAGGAGTAGTGATGTTAACTCTTCCCTGAAATTTTGGTAGAATTCTCCAGCGAAACTGAGAGGGTCAGGGTTTTTTTTTGTTGGGAGTTTTTTAAATTACCTTTTCAATCTTTTGTTATATGTTTATTTAATTGTTCTCCCTCTGTTTATGTTAGTTTAGGTAGGTACTGTGTTTCTAGAAATTTGTCCATTTCCTCTAAGTTTTCAAATTTGTTAAAGTATAAATTTTCATAGTATTCTGTTATGATTCTTTTAATTTCAGTTGGGTCTGTTGTGATATTGCCCATCTCATTTCTTATTCGGGTTATTTGCTTCCTCTCCTGTTTTTCTTTAAGCAGTCTGGCCAATGATTTATCAATTTGGTTGATCTTTTTAAACAACCAGGTTTTGGTCTTGTTAACTCTTTCAATTATTTTTTTTGTATTCTCTATTTCATTTAATTCTGTGCTAATTCTTATTATTTCCTTTCTTCTGGTGCCTGAGGCCTTCTTTTGCTGCTCTCTATTTGTTCAAGCTGTAGGGTTAATGTTTTGATTTTGGCTCTTTCTTCTTTTTGGATGCATGTATTTATTGCTATATACTGACCTCTGAGCATTGCTTTTGCTGTGTCCCAAAGGTTCTGGTAGGATATGTTTTCATTGTCATTTGAGTCTGTGAGTTTTTTTATTCTGTCCTTAATTTCTTCTATAACCCAGTAGTTTTTGAGCAAGGTGTTGTTCAGTTTCCATGTGTTTGATTTTTTTCCCTTGCTTTTTATGTTATTGATTTCCAATTTTATGCTCAGAAAAGATGCTTTGTAATATTTTGATGCTTTGGATTCTATCAAGGCTTGCTTTATGGGCTAATATGTGGTCTATTCTGGAGAATGTTCTATGTGCATTGGAAAAGAAGTATACTTGTCTGCTGTTTGGTGGAGTGTTCTGTATATGTTTATGAGATCACAGTTGGTTGACTGTGGCATTTAAATCTTCTGTGTCTTTATTGAGCTTCTTTCTGGATATTCTGTCATGACAATACTCTTACCAACAATAAAATAATGTAATTGCCCTATGTCTTTTTATATGGCTAGACTCTTTCTGTTATACAAAACTCATAACGATAAGGAAAAATAAGTAAATAATAAAGCAAACCAAAATTAGGCTTTCAGTAAATTTGACACTCTACAAGAACAGCAATAAACTCTATGATAAGTCAACACTTGACTTCATCCCTACTAAATTTTCAGTCTTTATAATATTCATTGCATAAATAAATGAATATAGAAGGAAAATTTGAAAGATATTAAGGAAAAAATTCTAGTTCTATATGTACAAATATAATAAAACATGATGCAAAAATAGACATATTCCAGAAATTCAACATATTAACTGAAACTTAGCTTTAAAATGCACCCATTGGCCAGTGGAGAGTTGTTTGTTTCAATGATGCTGAACAGGTTTCTGTGGAGCTACCAGACTGATTAGGTAGAAAGGTCTGGAGATCTACTTCCAAAAAAATCATCCAGTGAAAACCTTATGGATCACGGTGGTCCCATCCCTCTGTACATGGGGTTGCCATCAGTTGCAGGTCAACTCAATGGCAGCTAATAACAACAATGAAGTTTTAAAAAAAGGCAGTTGGCAAAATTAAGCACCTCTTCTCTATTTTTATAAAAAACTAAAAATTTTTATGAGAATAGAAAAATAAATATTTATTCAATCTGATTAAAAATGCTACCTTAGAGACAAGGAAAAATGCCATGTATCATCATTCTTTTATAACATACTAGAGATTCTAGCCAATGATATAGGGGAAGAAAAAAAATATGTAAAATACAAATAGAGAGTAAATAAAATTTTCATTATGTTCTTATATGATGTTTGACTTGAGAAATTCATGAGAATTCACAGAAAATAAATCTTAGAAAAAGAACTGATCTATAAAATCGTTGGTTGCTGTCGAGTTGATTCTGACTCACTGCAACCCTGTGTGTGCAGAGTAGAACTGTGCTCCATAGGGTTTTCAAGGCTGTGACATTTTGGAAGCAGATCACCAGGACTTACTTCTGAGGCACCTATGGATGTATTTCAACCAGTAACCTTTCAGTTACCAGTCTAGTGCTTAACCATTTGGGTCACCCAGGAACTCCATAAGGTTATTAGACAGATATGAAATAAAATTATTCAATAGGAAATTCATCTAAAGGAGTTAGTTGGAAGATGATAAATTGAATTCAGTTTTAGATATGATGAGTTTATGTTATCTGAATGCTATGCTTATTAAACTACTAAGAATACAGTAGAGTTTGAAAGAAGGATGGTGTTAGACTAGTCCTTAGCATACTATATAGCAAAAGTAAACTCTGCATAATTATTCGTTCAATAAATGAAGCAAAACTATTAGAAATAGAAAATAAAAACACAAATCAGAAGAACAAGAGGATAAACAAGATAATGCTGGACTATGAAAGCAAAGGCAGATAGGGGAAGGGGAAGAGGGAGAAGAAAAAGGAGAGGTGGAAGGGAAGTAAAGAGAGGCAAGAAGAAGGAGAGGGAGAGAAGGAGGAAGAGTATGTTTGCCCGTCATATGCTACACAGGGGTCAAATGGTCTTCTTTTCAGGAAATCATTGTTGAGCTTGAAATATGTAATGTCAGCCGTATATAACTTAGGGCAAACAGATGCTGATTATAAGAAGAATGTGAATGGTGAGGGAAAGGAGGTAACAACTATCTACCACATTTTAAAAACATCTTCTATTGCAAAAGCTGAAAGTCATAAAAACTGCAAGTGGCTCGTAAACGGATGCAAGAAATTCCAGAACTGAAGAAGGATCTCATTGTCGCATCTCCTCAGATAGTGATTTATGGTTCACATAGCAAGTTTGAATAGTTTATCTCCTTTGCATCTTAAAACAATATAAGAAGTGGACGAGACAATGTTATTAACCCCTTTGATAACTCAGGTTTTAATTTTTTCTCGATAATGTAGTAAATTCATAAGGTTTAGAATTCAAAATGTACAGAACAATGATAAGTCTTTCTCACACATTTCCAGAGGTAATCAATTCTATGAGATTCTTATAACTTTCCAGAGATCCTCTATGCATATATAAACAGATATGTGTATATTTTACACAGATGGTAGTAGCATATTTTTATTTTTAAACAGACCAAGACTAGGAAGGAGCATTAATTTACTTTGCCAAGGTTATATGAATATAAAGTAAGAAAGCAGCATGATTGCAACTAAAATACATATTTTCTGGCACTCAGTTCATTGACTACTATTGTATCTAGATGACTTTTCATATAAGAATTATGAGCATGTCTTAATTTATGCGATATATCTAGTACTGTGAAAATTCAATGCAACTTTCCAATTACTTACATAATAAATTTAGAAATTTGTAAAATTAATTTCTGACTCATTTTCAATTGGTAGTAACACCTAATTTATTAGTTTGAAGTCTCAATAAATAAGCATTTCCTTATTTAAAGGGATTTAGGTTAGAATTTATATTAAAAATAAAAGACATTTAAATAAATTCTCAGAATATATTTTTGTAAAGGAAATGATCTTCCCTAAATTATTGATGTTGAACATTGCATTTTTGATGGTTGACTTTTCATAAAGTTATGCACGACTATACAGAGAGTCCCCGATTTACAATGTATTTGATTTACAACAAACTGCTCTCAATCACCCTCTTTTTTTTTTTAATGTACATCTTATTGTTAATAATACGTACGACATACAATGTTGCAGTACATAATTTGCTTATGTTTGCATTCTCAGATGTTGTTTCTAAACTAAGTCGGGGATTTAGTTGCTTGAAAACACAGACCCAAACGCTGATCTCTTTGCTAAAGTCAACAGGCAGATTTGGGAAGTAGTGAGACATTACCCACGAAATATAGGATGAAAAAAAGAAAAGGAACATACTCTAATTAATTTTCTGACTAGAAATGCTATCCCCATTCCCAGGGATAATCCAGATGATCCAGACCTCCCAGAAATGGAGTAATTACTGCAGCTGACAAAACGCCAATGTTGTCCGACTCTTCTTCATCGTCGAAGTAAATTTTTATGATTTGTGTATTTTTTATGCATGTATTAAAATATAACTGTAAGTTTATATGTAATGTTTCCAACCCCCAAGGACAAATAATGATCAGATTTATAAAGGTACTGATAATAAAAGACAATAATAATGAAAACTAAAAATAAATAAACAAGAGGTATTCAAATTATGTCAGAAAGGATTTAGGACAAAGTCGCCTGAATGGAACCATGTCTTAAATCGGGGACTAACTGGACTGTGTTCTTGCTTTCGGACTTTATGTTTAGTGATTATGTTTAAATGTTTCCTCACCCCACCACTGCCAAATAAAATTATTTATTAGTGCATAATCACAAAAACATTGTTTTGAGTGTTTCTCATTTTATTAATTTTAATCTTTAACGGATAAATGCAAGAGCCAAGAGTATTTCATTAATCACTTTTCAAAGTATCTATTGCATTTACTTACAGAATATATTATGTAAATCATAGTACTTTGCTAATCTATTGTGCTATATCTCTAAGGAAAACTAACATTTTTAAAACAACAATAATAACATGTGCAAGTAGATCACCAGAGTACAATATTCTTAATTAATTGAAAAGAACAGCAGCATCTAAAAGTTATATATTAAAAACACAATGCATCAACTTTTCAACTACCTTTAAAAGAACACAATATTTAGTTCACAAAACAATGAATAACACAAAGCTGTTGTTTTTCCCCACTCACTCAGTGCTTATGTTGAGAAAGGATTATCACATTACCATTACTAATATGAAGCATATAATGAGTAAAAACAAACCTCTGTAAGAAACCACACTCCAAATTGTGAAATGTGAATATTTCAGTGTGTACACAATTTGCATGAAAAAAAAAACGTGATTAAAGAAACCAAATCCTCCTATTAGCTGCACTGAACCCCTAAAGCAATTTAGGAATTTGTTTCTTACAGACAATTAATCACATGCAGGCGTGCCAGATGAGAACTATTGATTGCCCTTTTCCAGGCTAGTGGCATTCAGACAGTAGACAGACAAATGCCCTAAGCAAGGGGAAGCATCTTTCTGCTTCTGCCTGGTGTAGCTTTTAATTGTTCTTTCTTAAAATGCATGACATTTTGCTGTTAATCTTTAGTGTAGAGCTTACTCTTTTCTTTTTGAGCAACATTTACCTTTACACCAAGGTCCTTCATAAGCTCAATCTCAAAATCCACAACATCATATGGCAGCCGGAACTGAGGGATTTCAGAAGTACTGAAACAAAAACAAAAATGAAGCATTTGAGGGAAAAAAAAAAAAACTGTCTTATAAAACACAACTTGTCTTTATTGATCAGTATAAAAGGAATAAGTATCTTTTCCAAGGGTATTTTGCTTCACATAAAGTGGGCCCGAGGACATCCAAATTTTTAGTTGCATGGCAAAATATTACACGGCCAACGTTTTCTTATGTTCTGTATAGGTTTGCCATAAGTCAGAGCCAACTCAGTGGCAACTTAAAACAATAAACAAGAGCTGTAGTAGGAACTGATGTGAAAATAAATATATTATAATCCATGGAGAACAAATAATAAATAGAAAATTGATCAAAAGCAATTACAACATTTTAAAACTCAATAAAGTAACCATGGGTCTAAATTCTAAATAATATAATGCTTATAGTTACTGTAGAACATATAGTAGATACAATAAAGCAGCAGGTCAGTGAAAAAGAGGAAGATTCTCAAAGAAATGGATTGACATAGTGACTTCAACAATGGGCTCAAACATAGCAATGATTGTGAGGATGGTCCAGGACTGGGCAGTCTTTCGTTCTGTTGTACGTAGGGTCGCTATGATTTGGAACTGGCTCAACGGCACTTAACAACAACAACATATAATATATGTTATATACTATTGTAATTTTTATGTAATATATAGGTATATATGTGGAAGGTTGAAATTATCTCATTCTTATTACCCATTGTTTAGTAAACAGTGAGTCCTACAGGGAAGTTAATCTGGAAAACTTTAGTTAAACAGTGATCCCTAATACACACTGATTCAGCTACAGGCATTTCTCAAGCCAGCTCCCTGCAGGCAGTATACATTTCTACCGCTGTAATCTTATATCCACTGCTCACTTATAGACATGGTTCCAAAGACCAGGTTGTTATGCAAAAATTGGTGTTATGTAAAAATTGAGGATTTTTTTTTTCTGTTTTTAGACCATTCATTTGTCTGTTTTTTTAATTTAGAAAATATGATCATAGAAACAATAACAGTCATGATTTACTGAAGTGCTCATCACCGTGACTAGTCCAGTTATGGAACATTCCTCTGTAGAGAAGGAGGCCTGGAGGAGACAAAGCTGGATAAAGTCAGGCTCTGTGACTGGAGGCCTAGGGCTTAACCACTTCACCTTCCTCCTGCGCCTGATCAGAGCTTCCCCTGTGGAGCCACCTCCAGGCCTCAACTCCCACCCCTGCAAGGCATTCACAATCCAGGAGCCTGCTCTGCCCTCTGGACCTGACAAGTCACCAAGGCTCTGAGCTTCTTGCTTAATGCACAAAATAGTAGGATAGTAGAATTTTTACTGTTGTCACAAATGGGAAATGTCGGATAATGAGACAGTTGATTAGTGAGGAGTAGGTGTATACCAGTGTTTAAAAGACTTGATCGTTTAAGTTGTGAAATGAGTTACCTCAATTCTATCATTTTATAGGACCACTTGGAGTTTTTGTGTTTAAAATCTTAAAGAGTGAAAATATGAAGAATATCTTTATTAATGAAATTCTTTTTGCTTTGTCAATTTTTTGTTTCATAAGAATGAATTAAAAAACTAATTATTATTTATACTACATGATTCTTACTGGAAATAATTTTATAGTATAGACTAGAGGACAAGTATTATCTACTCCAGGCCACTAAACATTTTTTAAACTCCTTCATTGCACTTATCGTTACTTAACATTTCTTCTATTTCTTTGTTTATTGTCTGCGTTCTCGCCACTAGAATGTAAGCCTCCATGAGAACAGGCACTTTGATTTGTTCCCTCTTGTAGCTCTAGTGCCTAAGGTAACGATCAGTATATATAGTAGGTGATTGATACTTAAACAAGGAATGAAGGAAAGAGAAAAGATAGGTAGATGTTAGGTCATGGAGGGTCTCCTGTGCCAGGTCAGATCTTTTATCTGTTAAATTATGGGGAAATATTGAATAATTTAAGCAAGAGAGTGATATTATGAGATTTGAAAACCGTGAGGAGAATGGATTTGAAAAGGACAAGTCAGGAAGCCAAGAGAACCACTTGGAGGGTATTGCAGCCGTGCACAAAGCGAGACATTAAGGATGTTGGAGATGGAGGGGTAAGAAGACATTTTTAAAAGTATTCACAAAATATAAACCAAATCCATTTCTGTCGGTCGAGTCAGTTCTCACTCAGAGTGACTCTATAGGACAGAGTAGAACAGCCCCATAGGGTTTCCAAGGAACAGCTGGTGGATTCGAACTGCTGACCTTTTGGTTAGCAGCAGAGCTCTTAACTACTGCACCACCAGGGCTCTGCCACAAAATATAATCACCAGGAAATTGAGAGTAGTACAGATAATTCCCATATTTCTAGGTGATGTCCCACCTGACATAGCAAACACAGAAAGAGAAGCAACATCGGTGTTGTGAAGTTTATGAAGAAAAGATAGCTAGGGTTTGTATGTATGAGTCTGTTGATCAGGACAAAGAGAATTTCAGGGCAGATATAATTGTTTAAATAATTTTCAGGGAGGTATAATTGAACAATGAAAGTAAATGAGATTACCCCTCAAGACTATTTGATGAGAAAACAGATAAAAAGACACAAGACGGCATTTGATAGAAATCCAGGTTTGTTTGGCTTACAAAAGCATTTTTCTTCTTCTGTCTGTGCTCTTTTAACAATCTAAAGTTTTAAAATAAATTTTTCTTACTGGCAATCAAAAATTATTCCATCACTCATTGGAGAGCAGGCCACATAACAAAAATCTTTCTTGTATGTTCATGTTTCTTTCATGTAAGTGGAATTTACCTACAACAACTCCTTTCTATTCTTTTAAAACCGCAATTCTCACACTTTGATATAGCTTTGCTTTCATTCATTGTTTTAAAGGTACCAGATTTTGTGAGTTTGTGTGTTGCACTGCATATGTTCTCAAAATATTTCCTACTGCTGTAACTATTTCAACTAGACCTTATTTTCCTTAGTGAGAAAACTAACATCTGTAATAGCTAAAGCAAAGGACAATATTGTCCTAACAATCTTAGCTAATATGTCATAATTCATATATATTAATTTTCTATAAGAAGAAAAATACAAAATCAGAAAATACATATGTGTATGCATACTATCTTTCTTATTATAATTTCAAGCCCTTTTAACAGTTTTAAACTCATGTCCTGAAAAAAAAGAAACCACAGTAAGAGGAAACCAAAACTGATTATTTTATGAATTTGTTGCAGCATAAAAAATAATAAATTGTATGCAATACAATAGGGATTAAGTTCTGGATATATTTTATCAACTCCAGTGATTTTTTTTTTTTTTAAGTGGTTTTTATACTAATTCACTTGGGATAAAAGAATCTGTAAGGGTGCAAGGAGAAGCAAAGATAAAACTTGACGTTACCTCTTTAAGCAACTGATTTCAAATACAAAGCTAATTTAATCTTTTTTAGCTACTTTGGAGATACAAGAGAATGAGAGACATCTGTAAGTGAGAAAATAAATTAACAAGAAAGTGTTGTGGCTATAATTCTGCTTAAATTCCAGCGTCAGTTTTTATAATCCTGTAATGGTGACAAGGAGCCCTGGTGGCGTCATGGTTAAGTGCTTATCTGCTCACTGAAAGTTCAGCAGTTTGAATCTACCAGCCTCTCCGTGGGAGAAAGATGTGGTCGTCTGCTTCTGTAAAGATTTATAGCCTTGGAAACCCTGTGGGGCAGTTTTACCCTTCCCTACACGGTCACTAGGAGTCGGAATCAACTCAACGACAAGGGGTTTGTTTGTTTTTAATAATAGTGACCCAGAATACCTCTACCATGGGACAAGCCAGGGGAAGATTAAATGCTTCATATTGTCCCTAGATACTGGGAAGAATCAAAGACAAAGGAAAGGAAATAAGTAAAAAAGAAAAGTTTGGTCATTAATTCAAGTTTTATCTGCCCTGCTAGAAAATGTTCAGCAAATATATACAGGTACAAGTTTAGGGCCAATTTATATAATTTAGATGCCTAGCTTGCATTTGAGTTTAAAAAGAGATAGAGATGCTAACAATCATAATAATCATCTACCAAAACTGTCAACACAGAATAATTCCCAAACAGGGCTATTTCCATTTTAGTCTTCTTGTGAAAAGGCAATTAAGGGGCAAAGATTTTTTTTTCTATTTTTCTAGGGTACACAACAATTCAGTCCATAATTTTTAAATTAGCTCACATATTCACTGAAGTGTATAATTGAAAAAAATGTACAATGCTTATACATATGTTGTTAATAGATTATGTTTTTTCTAATTAATTAAGCTGGGGTAAAATACCATTAAAAAAGATAGTCTAAATCCAGCAAAATAATGTATTGGGTATTTTACTTTCTAGGAAAAATAAATAAATAGATATATGTAATCCCTTAAAACTCCTAGTGGTGAAACATCAATACAGAGAAATAATTAATTCTTGACAATCAGGTTATTTACTCTTCAGCTTTATTGAGTCTTTATATCTTCTCTAAAGGGTCTTTCTACTACGTGATATGTCTGCCTGATGATTCTGTTAAATAGTTTTATATTAATGACAGCTTATCTTGGGTTTAGCATATTTTCATTTGGCCAATATTCAAGTTTATGCATTTATTAACAAATATTTAGAGGTGCCAGAAAAACGTAAAAAATGTAAGCACAAATTATAGTCACAACTTCATTAAATTTATTCTGTGATGACTAAATATGATAAATATATATGACTCAAAGAATGGTTCAGTAGCCATCACAAATTTAAATTCTCAATATAGCAAGAGACGGGCCGAGTGGTCGTACGTACTTTTTCTTACACAAGATGGCACATTTAGGCAAATTAACAAATTAAGCAATATTATTAACCCAAATTATTTTTTATTTTTACATCAAATGTTTTAAGCTATATCCACTCACTACTCATAATAAGTTTTACTTCTTTGTGATCATAAATGTAATATGCATCCACTATAGAGTTGCACTTATTTTAAATTAAGCAAACTCCATCTATTTGCTAAGCTTGATTTGAATATCTGAAAGTCACTGATATAAAGTGAATATTTTCCATTTCAATATATGAATTGTCATGTGAATAAAATGATTATGAGACTGAATCCTTGCTTAAAACAATGATGCTGATTAATATAAAATATTAATAAGGTATTAATGGGACAAACACTGCATAAACATATATTAGAACAGAACATTTTCAGTAAACTCTGACATACTTGTAATCACATGCAAGATTGAGGAGATTATAAACAGAAAATATGTGAGCAGGAATTATGTAACAAAAAAATGAATAGCCTAATATTCTACAGAACTAGCTTTTTCCCATCTCTAATTTCCATGATTTTCAGATACAGCTTCATTAAAGGAAAGATTCACAGGGATAAAACAATTTTTCCTATAATTGGTATCCATAAAATATTTTACTGAGATTCATCTTAAATTCATAGAATTAGACAGAGAAATTTTTAAATAAATATTGCTTGAAGCCAACTGGAAAATTTAAGAGAGTAATGTAATCAAAATTTGAACATTTGGAAAAAGAACATTTAAAATACCATCTGTGAGCTTGAAATTTCTATATGATGATGAACCAATAATATTCATAATTGTTTTACCCCACCATTTTTGTCACTATAAACATAAAATAAATATAGGCATTACCTTAAACCACCAACATATTCTTGTTTTTCAAATATAGTGACGTCAGAGTAGCCTAATCGAGCCAAAAAGGAAGCACAACTTATACTTGCAGGCCCACCACCAAAAAGAGCAATCTTTGCAGAATAGGCTTCAGGCATTTTTTCTGGGGGAGGTAGAGAAGGATTTCTGATTTGTGGGATATTCATTGCTTTGAACACCTATGGAGAAATCAATTGCCATGGTTACAATTTTAAGACTATCTTTTCCATGCTCAAAACATATTTTTAATAAGTTTCAAACTCATTAGTGTTTTACAAAAGCAAAAAGTAATAAAGTATCATCATAATATGACATACTTAGAAGTTCTATAAAGTCAAGTAGATGATGACTTATGCCTGACTAGCTCGTTCTTAATCTTGGAAATCGCTTTCTAAGGTGACACCTCCTCTAGGAAGCATTCCTGACCCACCTTCCTGACTCCCACCTCTAGGCCAGGTTAAGTATCCTACTCCTTCTTTGAGCTCCCACAGCATACTTTGTCTGCCTCTACCATGACCACTGCTGATCTACCTCTTTATGTGTCATTTCTTCATTTTAGGCAGTAGAACGTTAGCTGCTTGAGTCAAGGAATGTGTCATATATATAAACACACACATATACTATATGTTTTGGGTATTTTTTAAAGACGCCTTCCATTGTATTACCAGTAGTCAGCACTATTCCTGGTGCATGGTAGACATTCAGTAAATAATTTGTTGACTTTTGGTTTTGATACATTGGCTTTCAAGGATAAAATCTGAAAAAAATCTGTTTGAAGCACTGGAGAGACCAAGATTTCAGACGGAAAAGAAGAGCAGAGGTGAGATGATAGTTCAGGAGTCACTTTTTCCCTGAGAGCATTTTCTACTTAGCAGAAGAAGAAAGAGCTAAGAATCTTAAAGAAGGTCAAAGCTCAAAAGAGACATCAACAGAGATACTGGCAATCTCCTAGGACTAGAGAGACTTTGTGGTTAGGGAGTGGAAGAGGCCAGGAACCTGGCGCAGAAGAAAGTAGAGAGAAATGAGCTTAATTCTTAAGCTGCATAGGACAAAAGACTAAGAATCTAAACAGAAAACCACTGTAAAGCAGAAGAGTGCTTTCTGCACTCTCATGGTCGAGAAAAAAAAAAAAAATTAGAGTGTAGGAATGGCTAAAGCAGAAGAAGCCCTTGTGAATACCTCCAGAATACGACTGGAAATTCTTGAGGGCTACAGTTACCAGTGGGGCAAACTAGAGGAAGACAATCAACCCAGCCTTGAGTTACCTCAGCTACTGATTTGGATGAAAGTGATTTTTCCTCACTCTATCCATCTACCAAATGGTAGACACTCTCTAGAGAATGATGCCAACCACAGCTTCTACAATTTTTCATATGCCTGGCTTTTGATCAAAAAGTCCAGGCATGCTAAGAAAAAAGATTCAAGAAAACAGAAAGAGATCCACACATAACCCAGTAAGTATAGCTATCAAACTTTAAAATAACCATGATTAATACGTTCAAAAAATTCATAACGTGAACATGAACTTCACATAGGAAGTAGTATTTTAAAAAAAGACAATTTAAGAGAGGAAAATGTAAAAACTTGAAATTAAAAACCAAGTAAACATATTCCACAACTGACTGGACAGGTCAGTCAAAAGGGGTTAGTGAATTGGAAGGCAGGTCAGTAAAAACTATCTAGGCTGAACCGTGAAAAAGTAAATAGGAAGGAAAATACGGAAAAGAATAAAAGATATGGAAATGGCAACATAAAAGGTTTAATGTATGTGTAATCGGAGTCTTACAAGGGGAAGAGAGAGAGAATGAGGGAGAAGCAATATCTAAAAAGAGTAGGCCAAGAATTTCCCTAACTGATAGAATATATCAAGGCATAGATTCAAGAAATTTTCTAACTTTTAACAAAGTAAAAATAAAGAAAATCATATTTAGGCATATCACAGTAAATTTTCTGACAACCACTGTAAGAAAAATAAAGTATTGAAACCAACCAAAGAATAAGGAAAGAATGCCATCAATGAACAACAATAAGGCTGTCAGCTTTTCTCCTCGAAGGAATCATGGAAGTCAGAAGACAATGAAATGATGTCTTTTAAGCACTGCAAGAAAATACCTTCTACAATGTTATTCAGAAGGAAAAATGTCCCTCAAATGGAAGACGAAATAAAGATATCTGCAGCGTTAGTAACAAAAGCAAGTACAAAACAATACTGAAGGAACTTCTTCAGGAAGAATGCAAATTATCTCAGATGGAAACACAGAAATGCAGGAAGGAATAAAGAGTACTGAAAATTTTAAGTATGTGAGCAAATATAAATGAATATCAACTGTATAAAGTAATAATAATAATGTCATGTGAGGTTTAAGATAAAGCTAAAATGCAAGACAAAAGGCATGAGGTTTAAATAGAAAGGGGTAAAAATACTAATGCATATTAGACAATTCATTTTAAGGTATATGTTATATCTCTACAATAATAGTAAAGAATATATAACTAGCTAAGGTGTGTGAGTTGGGGGGTGAATGGAATAAAAACACATAGTTTATTAATCTTAAAGAAAGAAATGATAGAAAATTATGTAAAATTTCAGGGGGTGGGGGGAAGAGGTGGAGAACCAGAAAATACACAGTAAGATGGTGAATATAAACTTAAAACACAGCAATAATTACATTAAATGTAAGTGTACTAAAACTTCAATTAAAAGACAAACACTGTAAAAGAGACACACCTTAAATATAAGGGCATAGAAATATGTAAAGGATGGAAATTTTATACCATGAAAACACTACCAAAAGAAAGCTGGTATATGTATATCAACATGAGACATATTAGACTTTAAGGCAGGATGTATTACTAAAGTTAAAGAAGAATATTTCATAGTAATAAAAAGGGCAACTATGAGTAATATTTTACAATTATAAATCTATACAATTTTCACCTAATTACAGTTCATATATAATTGTAATTACATATAAAGAGAAACTGATAGAACTAAAAGAATATCAAATCAACATATTCTCATTATTCTCCTCCCATCAAAACTTGACTATGAATAGAATTGGCTTATGAATAAATTAATACAAAGCATAAATTAATTCTAATATCTAATGGGTTACCTCACAGTGTTACTTGCTTTTAATAGGTAGAAAAGTAAAATCATTGTAGAATCCCAGGGAAGTATCAAGAGATATAGATGGAAGTTTTTCTTGGAGGTGAGGTATAGGTGAGACAGACTTTTATGCTTTCTTGAAATCGCCCCACAAATACCAATAACTACTCTGAATAAAGCTTGTTATTCAAAATATATAAGGAACATTATTTTACTTAAAACTTAAAGCAAATATTATCAACATGTATTCACCACCACCACCCACTGCTGTCAATTGAGTCTGACTCACGGTGACCCTGTAAGATAGAGAAGAACTGCCCCATAGGATTTCCAAGGCTGTAATCTTTACAGAAGCAGACTGTCACATCTTTCTCCTGCAGAGCGGCTGGTGGGGTTAGAACCACCAACCTTTCAGTTAGCAGCTGAGCACTTAATCACTGTGCCACCAAGGCTCCTTCAACACGTTATTGCAAGGGGCTTATTTCTCAGTCTGAATGAAACGGACTTCATAAATGCTCCCTTTGCATTTTGTCCTTATTTTCATCCAAATACTTTATAACATTCCACTGGTTTACTTATCTGTTTTGTTCCTCAACCATAAAATATTTAAGGGCAGACACATCTTTAAATTCATCTTTGAATTTCCAGTATTTTTATATAATATATATTTATATACATAAATTAATGAAGAGTTTCATTTAAATTAGCAATACAATTATTTTTCATTTTCACTCAAATTTAGGGTTTCACAATTACAAATGCATGTTGCTGCCGTTCCCTGAACTATCCGACTACTACAGATTTTCCCTCAGGTTATCTTTGAATCAACACATATTCGTGTCTTTTATTTGATTTCTAAGCAACCTGAAAAGAGAGCTAATTAGTGCAAATTCTAAATTAATAAACTATCTTACTTAATAATTAATTAAAACGTACTTGAAATCTATTATCTTCCCAAAGCAAAATTGTTATAAACTCTTTTGCATACTTTTCACAAATAAATATTTAAAACATATATTTAACATGATCAGGCAGAGCTGTAGTTAATTCCCTTTAGGGATTAAATGAACCCTAATTTTTTCATGTTCATTTGAGTACTCTTAACTTAGTAAGCTGGTAATTAAAAACTTCACTTTCCCACTTTAAAATTTACTAGCACTGGGGAGGGGTGGGGACGGAGGAACCCTAAACGGACAGTAGATAAGTGGTAACTTCGGTGAGGGGTGAAACAGTACACAATACTGGGGAAAAAAATTACTAGCATTTATAAAATAACATGGCATTTTAACAAACTTCAGAAGCAGAAAACACATACTGGTTTTTTAAAAACATTCTTTATTGCAGACATCTGATACAATCCAGGATTTAATGTGGTTATTTATGGATTTTACAAGCTGAAAAGCTTATATGATAAAGTGAATGTAAGCTGTGATAACGGTATAGAATTGGATTTGTGAAACCTCTGCCATGTAATATTCACTCAAAAGCAAGAAATAGTTTCATTTTGAGTTACTGAACATATCTGACATAAATTCTAGCCAGTGGCATGCAAATGAAGTAGAAATTATCCAATAATATACAATATGGATACATTTTCACCTAAGGACATTTTAATTATTTTTTAATTAAATCTTTAAATATCCTTCAAAAAAAAGTGAAAATTCAAATATTGAATTCTAAAAATACTTACAGTAGCCCTCCTAGAGAACCTACAGAGTTGGAGGTTCTCAGGAGATTGGAAGGAATAAAGTGAATACACTCCTCTACTCATATGGCACCGTGTACATGTATCAGTATGCGAATGGTTACCCCCGACCTGGGCAACTCTGGGCTCTGCACCTTCTGAGCTGCTCAATACATGCTACATTCACAAACTTGCTCAGTGCAATAACCTATGAATTGATATTATTCCTTTACCTGTTTTGTTCTATTTTTTTACATTATTTATTTTTAAATTGCAGTATTTTATCCCACTTAATTTTATAGAAGGTTGGAACCATCTTGGTAGTTGAAGTGAACATTTGAACAACACTTTTGTAACTTTTAGCACAAAAAACAGTATATTTTAAGAAGTTTTGCTTTGAAACTAGACTACATGGGAATGAGTCTTGCCCTTCGTCATTTTTACGGTGTGTGATACTGAGCAAGTTCACTAACTTTTCTATACTTCAGTCTCCTCAACCATAAAGTAGGGTTAATACTATCTATCTCATAGAGCTACTATGAGGATTAAATGAGTTAATACATGTAAAGCACTTTGAAAAAGTGCCTGGCCAGTTAGCAAATGTTATTTCTCAGTTTACCTACTATACAAACCCCGGTGGACTGAATCTATCTAAACTTGTACTGTTCAACATGTAACTATTCAAACTAAAATTTAAATAAATTAAAAGTAAATAAAATTAAAAGTTTAGTACTAGCCATGTTTCAAGTGCTACATGTGGCTAGTGACTAATGTATAATAGAACATTTCCATCATTGAAGAAATCAGAATTTCCAACATATCAATACAACAGACATAAATAACCTCAACAGCACAGATAATGGAAAAATGAAATAAATAATTAAGAAGTGATGAATTTTTAGTATTTGTTACATTTGTTTTCAACAGGATTTATTTCATTGCAAGTTCACACAATTTAATTTAATTTAATTTAATTTTTCTTCAATGCTATGCTATCAACAACCAGCTCCCAAAATCCCTGAAAAATTAACGATTAGCTCTCAAGAGCTGGTACAAGTTAGTTTCAGCACACTTTTGGATTTAGGCAATATATGAAGGCCTGTGTTAATTATCTAGTGCTGCTATAACAGAAATACCACAAGCAGGTAGCTTTAATAAAGAGAAATTTATTCTCTCATAAGCTAACAGGCTAAAGTCCGAATTCAGGGTGCCAGCTCCAGGGGAAGGCTTTCTCTGTGTGTTGGCTCTGGGAGAAGGTTCTTGTCATCAATCTACCCCTGGTCTAGGAGTTTCTCTGGGCAGGAACCCAGGGTCCAAAGGTTGCACTCTGCTACCAGTACTGCTTTCTTGGTAGTATGAGATCCCCCTGTGTTTATGCTCCTTTTTCTCTTTTATATCTCAAAAGAGACTGATTTAAAACACAACCTAATCTTGTAGATTGAGTCCTGACTCATTAACATAACTGCCTCTAATCTTGTCTCATTAACATCATAGAGGCAGGATTTAAAACACGTAGGAAAATCAAGTGACAAAATGGTGGACAATCACACAATACTGGGAAGCATGGCCCAGCCAAGTTGACAGATTTTTAGGGGACACAATTCAGTCCATAACAGGGCTCATCTAATTTTTTGTTAAACCTCTGAGATAGTGCCATCAACAATTTCAAACTTTGAGATACATCAGCTACACTTTCCAACTTCCTGAAAATTGGAGGAATAAGTGGCCCTATATGCTTTTGAGGAAACCCTGGTGGCACAGTGGTTAAGAGCTACGGCTGCTAACCAAAAGTTTGGCAATTCAAATCCCCCAGGTGCTCCTTGGAAACCCTATGGGACAGTTCTCCTCTGTCCCATAGGGTTGCTATGAGTCGGAATTGACTCAACGGCAACGGGTTTGATTTTTTTGGTTATATGCTTTAGAAGCCACAGTGTTAAACTCCTTTTCAATTAAAATGCACATGATAACTTCACATATACACAATATATACCCATGAACATAGCCTAATTCTGACAAACTGGAGAAAAAAAAAATTCCCAACAAGTAAAATAAATTATTCCACAAACACTTGTGTGTGTGCCTGTGGGCAGAGGAGGGGAGGCTCTGGGATACACATGTATGTACTCTATAAATCTATGAGAAATGAAATCAATCATTTACACATTTAAAATTGCCATTTTATGAAGGAAAGTAGATAATATTGTCTAATAAACATAGAATTATGTTTAAAATAATGAGTCATGTGATATTTTTCATCACTCTGCTAATACCCAGATGTGTTAGTGAAAAAGGTAATTTATACTATTGAGAAAAGAGCATGCATTAATTTTGTTTCAAAACTTAATAAATTAAAGTAAATCTCTAAAAGTTAAGAATGTCTAAAAATAATTAGGAATAAAAGACTTCTTTTTCCTTTCTTTTTTTAAACTAGATGAGTTTTCAGATAAATGTAACTTAAAATTACAAATAAATTATAAATAAAGACTAAATTAGGTCCAGTTATGTACAATATCAAAGGAACATTTCCTAATCCATTTTCTTGGAATATAGTTCCCTGTTGTTTCATAATATAACAAAAATTTAATCCAAGAAAATTTAGCTCTTTAAGTGAGAAAAGACCTCTTTCTTTTAAACAAAATTCAGCTATGTGTCAGCCCATTGATTAATTTTCTAAGATTTGATTTTTTTCTAAGCTGAACATTGAATTGCCAAAACAACGTAATAAAGGAAACAAATTGGTTAACCAATATCACAAGAGTGATTCAAGCATTTAAAGATGGCTTGGAAGGTATACCTAATACGTATTTTCCCAGCAATAGTAAGAAGGCCAATATTCACTGAACATATATTATGTGGCAGGCATTATACTAAGTCTCTATATAGAGATGATCTCATTTAGTCTACAGAACAGGCTTGTAGGGAGTACACAATTATTATTTCCATTTCTCAGAGAGGGAAGCTGTGCCAAAACTCACTAAGGATTTCGTCCCAGGCTGTTTGACTCTAGAGCCTGAACTCTTAAACACTTTCACTGTCAAATTTTTATGGTGATTTTGAATAGGAAATTCAGTATATACCTATCGTATTTCAATAGGAAATATATACTGAAAAAGTTGTTACATGAACTTATCTTTCCTAAATCAAATATACTTTGATATATTCTAGTCAATCTATCAACAACAAAAAGCTTGTTGTTATCCCTATTAAATTAATTTTACAAACCAACAATTGATCATGAAGTGTTTGAAAACACTCATTATACCATCTGGTTTCCCACCATGCTATCCTGACACCTGAGAAATTAAGGTAGTTAGCTGCATTAAGAGGAGCATGATCTTGTGATAAATCAAAATATTTTATATTTGTATTGATTTTAAAGTGCTCCCTTCCCTACTAAGGTATTTGCATTGTTTTGAGATTATTTTACTTGTTTTTAATAGTTATTTAACAAACATTTATAGAGTCCTACAACATAACAGCATGGTGTTGTATAAAACAATAAAAAAAAAAAAAGGCCTAGCTGTTTACTAGGTCTACTGCTGTTCAAGTAACATCAAGCTACCAAAATCTGAGCATTTACTATCTGGTAGGTCCCGGTGGCTGCTAACCAAAAAGTCAGCAGATCAAATCTCCCAGCCTCTCCTTGGAAACCCTGTGGGACAGTTCTACTCTGTTCTATAGGGTCCCTGTGAGTTAGAATCGACTTGACAGCAACAGGTTTTGTTTGGTTTTGTTTTCAGGTCCTTTGTTAGAGGTTTTACTTTTTGTTGCTGTTGTTTTAATTTTATAACACAGTTTACAGTCTGACTTTTCCAATAGGTTAGGAACTATTTAGAGAGTTTTTCTTCCTTATCTGTAATCCCACTGCAAGGAGCCCTAGTGGAGCCAGTGGTTAAGCACTGGACTGCTAACTAACAGGTTGGCGGTTCAAAACCACCCAGTGGTTCTGTCGGACAAAGACCTGGCAATCTGCTCCCATAAAGATTACAGCCTAGAAAACTCTATGCGGGCAGTTCTACTCTGACACATGGGGTTACTTTATATCAGAAACTAACAACAGCAGCAATCCCAGGGCACAGTAAATACCTAGCACACGGTAGGCCTCCAACAAGATCTTGTCAAATTTTAAAATTCCTGAACTCTCGTGACATGCTTCAACAAATGTGTAACTATCACCAAGGAAACACAGTTCTTCCTCAGTGATACTGAAGGACAGTTATTTGTAAGTGAATATGCTTCTTCAGGAGTGAAATATATTTCCTTGCATAATCAACCTGGCATTCTGATCTTTCACTCATCTGGAACGTGCATTTCTTCCACCACCTCAGATTGACTTTACTGGCTTCACCGGCATAATTTTAACACTGTCTTGAAGTAAGGGAGAGATTTTTCTGATTTGAAAAATGGAAAGACTGAGAAACAGAGAAAGGCCATAGGATTCCCCCCCGCCCCCCCCAGGTATTCTGACATTTTGGAGACAGAAACAGTATAATGTCTAATCCTTTCAGAGTGCTATGGAAATGAAAAAGGACATAACATGGTAAATACAAGAATATTTAATAATTCTAATTTGAGGGTAACCCATTTTCATTTTAATCCCTTGTACTTTCTAAAATAGTACATAATGGGAATAAGCATGAATGCTTGGTAGCTATAACTCTTCCCCAACTACTCTGTTCTTATTAGCCAAGCAGTTACAAAAATAAACTATAAGGAAATCATGACAAATAAATACTCTTGGAAATTTCAGAAATGTTTCAATATTATCTTTACTAGTTGAGGGATTAATTGTAAAAGGATGGTTGCATTCTGCATATCTCATAAGTGAAATGCATCTGGCAAATATTTAACTTGAATTCACTAAAGAGTAAACAATAAATTCTGGTAATTTCTAAATAGATTTTATTCCATCAGTATAAGTCTATGAGAAGTATTAATAAAAATAATACAGTAATTTTCATTTTGCTAGTTTCAGTGTATCTGTGTTATTTAAAAGGCAGAATGACAGTCTGGTTGCCTTTTGAATGCTTGAATGCAAGAAGATTGCTATTTTATGGCTCCAAAAGTAAGTTCCCTCAAATTACATGCCTTTTAGGAGACCTTTCTAGGTAATTTTCTTTGCAACTTGCTTCCTTTTGTGTAAAAGAGGTCAAAGGAAATCCTGAGTTCATATACTGCACTCATCCCTTGAAAAGAAACATCTTTGGGCTACCTGACAAACACGTCTCTTCACCACAATTAAACAAAGGACAGCAAAAGTGGGAACTGTGATTCAAATTAACAGAAGTGGGGAAAACATGTCATGGAAAATTTTCAGTTATCATAATTATTAATGTATTAATAGTTCTTAAATTCTTGTTTCATTATTTTCATATTACTAATGTAGACATTGGAGCCCTGGTGACGTGGTGGTTATGTGTTTGGCTGCTAATCAAAAGGTCAGCAGTTCAAATCCACCAGCCACTCCTTGGAAACCCTATGGGGCAGTTCTACTCTGTCCTATAGGGTCACTATGAGTTGGAATAAACTTGACGGCAACAGGTTTGGTTTGGTTTTGGTTTTGGTTTAATGTAGACATTATTCTCAGATATCTCTGACATGGTAAAAATACAGTGTAATTTGAAATCAGAATATTCTGTGCCATTCAATTTCCACCTCAGTTTTAGCAAATATCTTTATGTGCCCTCTATGTTATACATGAGTAGCACAGAGGAAGACAAACACAGACCCTCACATTAAGAGCCGCCTGGGTAACAGCACAGTAATACGTCTTACATATACAGAGATTATTACATTGCAGTGTATTACATGTCGGGTCCGTTTTCCAACAGGGTGCTCTCAGAGCACATGAGAAAAAAATCTACCCGGAAGGGAACCAAACTTTTAAAAACCAAATCTTAAAAACAAACAACAACAACAACCAAAAAAACCAAAAAACCCCATTATCTTGGCAAGGACTTCACCTATCTGAATAACAGCCCTAAAATTAGAAGAATAATAACTTCAGTAATTTATTGTGAGGACTGAAAGAAACAATGATGATAACTTCCTGTGATTAACACCTTCTCTATATCAGATACCCCTCTAGGTACTTAACATTTATATTTCTCATCTTAACGTCTTCAAAGTTACGTAATGACTGCTTATTTTATAGACAAAGAAACTGATACATAAATCATTATTATTACATTATAGTTCATATTCTTATTATGACTATATTGAGATACAGTCAAGATTTGAGGCTGCAATTGAATCAAATGGTTTAAATGGACCAAATGTAATCTTAAAAAATAGGTGCTTATATTTTGGTTATGGGCAACTACTAATCCAAAATCACATCCAGGTTCAAACCAACCAATACAAGCACTCCTTGGTCTCCAAGATTTGCTCATGCTATTCCCTCTGCCTTGAATACTCTCCTACCCCTACCTTTCTTGACTTGATGGGCATCTTTCAGGACTCCATTTAAGTTTCACTTCCTCAACTCAACTTCCCTTTCCTAGTAGGCTACCTGTTAGGTTTCCTAGTGACAGGTTCCCAACGTACTCTCCCAATTCCCTCTCTCAGCACTTCATTGTATTTGCTTGTTTAATCCTCTGTCTTTCTCATAGGCAGTAAGTTCTCTGAGGGCTAGGATCATTCCTATTTTGTTCACTACGGTAGACTTAGCACCCAAACACTGCCAAAACCTGGTTAGTCACTCAGATATGTGTTTACTGTAGGAGTTGGAAACTAAAGATGACAGGGGTCAGGCAATCAATTTTCTAACTACAAATTGAAATGTTACTTTATATCACATATAAAATGTAGTCATGAAGAGTTTTGACCAAGAATTTAATTGTCTCTTTCTGTATTAATGATTTTTCTAGAAGCACCAGTAATGAGTAATTATGGAGCCAATGCTATTTATAAATTAATAAATTAATAAAACAACAGTAATTAGAAGGCAGCCATAATTAAAATGTACGGCTTATTATGTTATATGCCAGAAAATCATTTCCTAACCTAGTTTCAAAGAGTCACCTTTTTGTTTTGTTGATCATCACTGTTTTCCTTTTATGCACTATTTCATTATTGTTCTACTGCTCTCGTTTCCTTTCTTCTGCTGTTTTTTAGAATTTAGCAGCACCATTCCCACTGTCTCCCTTCTCCCCTCCCCCACTTCTAGCTCCTTGAGAGAAAGATGTCACCTATTTATACATAATTTTTTTTCCTGTTATACACATTTAACACTATAAATTATCAGGTAAAAGTTACGCTGGCTGCATCTCACAAGCTGGCATTGCCAAGTTGTGGTCATTCACGTTTAAGTATTTTACAATTTCTATTGTTACGTCCTCTTTAACCCATGAGTTACTTACAATTTTTTTTTCCCCAAACATACATTTTTTTGTTATTGTTTTCATTTTGGCTATATTTTTATTCATAATTTCTAATTTAGTTTTGTTGTAGAAAAAATAGTCTATTTATAATGTTTTGGGAATATATATACATATTCATATTCATATACCTGTACATATAGTCTCTGGGTGGTGCAAATGGTTAACACTCTCAGCTGCTAACCAAAAGTTTGGAGGCTTGAGTTCACCCAGAGATGCCTTGTAAGAAAGACCTGGCCATCTACTCCTGAGAAATTGGCCCTGAAAATCCTATGGAGCACTGTTCTACTCTGACACACATGGAGTCACCATGAGTCAGAAATGACTCAATGGCAACTGGATAAATAGTCAATTGTTTATTATGTCCCACAAGTGCCTGAAAAGAATGCATTCACTCTATATTAGTTAGGTGTAGGGATGTTTATAGATTTATTAAATCAATCTAACAAATCTTATTCAAATAAACCTTACTAATTTTATGTAAGGCTATGTTGTAATATATATACAACTTTATGAATGTTACGTCTTTTAAGAGATCAGTTTTTTCATTACTCGTTTTTCTTAACACTGTCCCCCTAAAATTCTACTTTTTATATATTAATATCACTACACCAACTTTCTTAGGGTTAGTGTTTGCATATGATGCTTTTATCCCACCACCTTATTTTCAATGTTTTCTTAAGGGCTTTCTCTTCTAAACATCATATAACTGTCTGGAGTATTTATTTTTAATTAATACTGATGGTCACACATTTTAATAAGTAAGTTTAACCCATATAAATTATTAGCCTTTTAAAAATACTCTGCTTTTGGTTTCTGATATTTTTGACACTGGGATCAGTCTGTTTTTCATTCGGTTTTAAAGAAATCTGTTTTCTCTTTCTCTGGAAGCTCTTAACATTTTCTCTTTATCCTCAGTATTCCACAATATTACAACCATGTATACAGGTGAAGGACTTACAGCTTTCCTTTCTTCTGAAAAATTATCTGCCATAATTGCTTTAAGTATTACTGTTAGGATGATCTCTCTTTCTCTACATCAAGAAGTCCTTTTGTATGCATATTTGAGTCTTCCAAGCTTCTTATCTTCTCCATTATTCTTTTCATTTCTTTATATCTGTTTACTGCATTCTGGGTGAATTTCTCAAGTCTATTTTTTACTTCACCAATTATATCTGTGACTATATCCAATCTAAAATTTAACTTTCCTATTGATATTTTCATTTCAGTAACTATTTTCAATCATATATTTTTCATATCAAACTCATGGCTGTTTTTTTCTTTCATAATTTTATCTTTTATTTATGGATATTATTATTTTACAGTCATTTATTTTAAAATCCTGACTATGGTACGATTTGTTTCATCAGGATAAATTTACCTCCTGTAAGTCGAGTCTTTTGATTTTTCACTGATAGCGTTAGATTCTCTAATATCATTTTAAACTTTCAGTTTCAGGTTTATTCTGAGTGAAATTTCTCTCTCTTTGCATTTAACCCTCTTGCTTCCTGGCAGATAGATGGTGGCATCCACCCAGCACCACCAGCCATGCTCTCTTCCACAGCAGAACTGGATCTCTTATTGGAAGCTCACTGCAGTGGTCCTGCAGAGATATCAGAGATATACTAGAAACAAGTCACTGTGCCACTAGGCACATGACCATGTCACTGGCTGCACAGCTCTCTGAGATCCTTTCTGCAGTTTTATAAAAGCCCCAGTCCTATATAATAGTTGTACCCAGTTTTTTCAACTTTCGACCATGGGTAGGTGAGTCCAACACTTCATCATGCATAATGTTTTGATACTGGTTACTCCATAGTAGTCAAACTCCCAAGCAGTCTGTTTATGGTTCCAGAGTCTAGCTGTGAGGTGATCCAAGTCCCCCACTTATAGCTAAATGTTTCTATACCATTTCTGGAGCTCTGGTGGCATAGTGGTTAAGAGCTCAGCTGCTAACTAAAAGGTCAGGAGTTCGAATCCACCAGCTGCTCCTTGACAACCCTATGGGGCAGTTCTACTTTGTCCTATAGGGTCACTATTAGTCATAATCCACTCGATGGCAAAGGGTTTGGTTTTTGTTTTTTAAATACCATTTCTGGTG
Organism: Dugong dugon; assembly: GCA_030035585.1. Taxonomy (NCBI): domain Eukaryota; kingdom Metazoa; phylum Chordata; class Mammalia; order Sirenia; family Dugongidae; genus Dugong; species Dugong dugon. The sequence continues at coordinate 134,544,440 of CM057462.1, forward strand.
CAAAAGGCATTTATTATATTTTTTTTCATGTAGCTATTAATTCTTATTGTGTCTTTATTATATTTCATTTATCATTATTCTGTGTTTTGAGAAAATTGAGTGGATCATTTTGAACTGGAGTCCTGCCTTTTACAGGTGACTCATGTTGATACAATAACATTGCTTCATACTAATATTCATCATATATATTTTTAAATTGATAACACTTAAATCAATAAAAGCCCATCCTTCTAAACTGGAAGTTACCCACAAAATGTATACACTTAGACTTATAAAAATCAAATTTAGGGAAAAAAACCTAATAAATAATCTTAACAACCATGCAATTTTGATAAATTTCAAAGTTATCACTTCAAATCTCTATAGCTTTTTTTTATGTTTTAAATCTGTACGTACTAACATATAACTTTAAGCAAACTAAGACATTGCTATGAAAATCATCTAGTGATTCATCCAGTCCTACTGTTTTACTATCAATCATTGTGCCAGCACTGGGCATATTTAACAGATTTATAAAGATTTTGGAGAAGAATGGCAGATATTTAGTGAAATATATCAAGACATTATTCCTTTCTATTAATCATTGCATTGAGACTAAACGGAGAGACACAAATCAAGCGTTAACAGATATTATTTGCATTTGCATCCCAGAGAGAAACATTTCACCAGGATACAAATTATAGCTTTTATATATACGTTGTTCATGTATATCTTACTTCTCCCAGAGATAATTAAACTTTTACCCCCTCAGGAAGAAACCATGTTCACAAATTATTGACAGTAATGATGTTTTAAATAGTAGATCAGAAACCAAACACATTGCCGTTGAGTTCATTCTGACTTATAGAGACGCTACGGGACACGGTAGAACATCTGCCCCATAAGGTTTCCAAGGAGCGGCTGGTGGATTTGAACTGTTGACCTTTTGGTTAGCAGCTGAACTCTAACCACTGCACCACTAGGGCTCCTCAAGTAGGGGTAGTAGAGGGAAATTTTATTCAAAGATGCTATGAATTTGGGACAAGAGGGCAACTATGAGATAACATTAATCTGACAATTATTCTCTAACCCACACTACTTATTAATAACCTACGAAATGTATTAGTCATAAATATTGGTGATTACTATCATAGCAGTTTATCTTAGTTCTATATTAGGAACACTAATAGATTTTTTTTATTAACCAGCTTGCCAAACTGTATCATAAATGTGCTAAGCTTATTCCTAAATTTGCTTGCATGCCAGCTAACACAAAGTCAGATTTAGGCTTTCCAAATTAAAGTTAAACTGTCAGAAAAAACTTAATCTTCAGAGTTCCTCATTTCACGGCCTGAGTTAAAATTTTGTATTAGTACTTTTGTATAATTTTTCATGGGATACAAAATGTTATATATAACCTCAGGCCCCATAAAATGTGAATTTGCTTCTTGGTATAGAATAATACCTGCACAGATATTTAAAAAAAAAAAAAAAAAAAAAAAAAAAACTCAGAAAAGAAAATAATAATAAAAGCCCTTTGGTAGCATGCATAAGTCAAGAAACTACCAAGACATAATGGGTTGGTCCTATATAACTGATTTTTATGTAGTTGCTTCGTATTTAAAAGAAAACCAAGGGAATGTGAGGTACAGTGGCTGAGCCGAAAGCATAATAGATACCGCTGTGAACTTGGAGCCCAAAAATCTGAGTTTACGTTGAGTTTATGCCAGTGCCTACTAACATTATCTGGGGCAAGTGAAAGTTCATGAAATAACGGAAATTAGAGCACTTGCATTCTATTCTATGTGTGCCCCTTCCCAGGTATGAGCTTGTGGAAGTTAATTAATTTCACTGAGCCTCCTGTTTCTCATACATAAAAGGGAGATAACATTTACCTGGGGGTTTTATTGAGGATTAATCTGGAAGTAAAATATGAAACACAGTGCAGGGCAACAAGAGTTTGTTTAATGCGTTAAAAAAAAAAGTTCATGTAATGCTAACTTTGATTTTTAATCACCTTGATTCTTAGTTTTCTCACATCCAAAATTGGAGAATAATTTCCTAGTTTACATGCCTCAAGGGGTGTTTCATCAACATTTAAAAGTGAGATATTACAAAAAACATTAAGTGCTATACAAGTATAGCACATTATAACTGCAGTTTTTACTCCTGCCTGATCCTTTCCTTTGTACTGAGGTTTAACCACCTCCAAAACCAGATGAAAGCAATTAATGAAGATTGGCTTATTCAGCCCAGGATGCTATTGTGAATGCTTATGTCACTACGAAATTTCAGCTGTTGGCTTTTATTAGGTCCTGAGAAACTGCTTCTCAGGATTTGTAGGTGAGAACCAGTCTACGACACTTAATTCTAATCAATGACCAGTCAATGTTTCTTTGATTAACTGAATCCTTACCTAGCAAGAGCGTATTACACGGGGGTCTATACATGCCAGTTTCCCAGAATAGTCCTAGTTTGTGCCTACCGCACCGGAATAATTATTAATGATATCTGCTTTCACTGTCCAAAGTATCTCTGTCATCTGATAAGCTTACGTCTGAAACAACCAGCATGGCACACAGCTAGAGTATAATGAATCTCACATTTCAGTTTATGTAAAAATACTCATCTTTTTTTTTATTTAATTTAATTTGGTTTACATTTAGAATTTGCACTTTATTATTATTCTTTTTTCACTGCCTTCATTTTTTTATTTGATAGATGGGGTCTATCACCCATACAAACCAAACTCACTGTCATCGAGTCAATTTCAACTCATAGCAACCCCATAGGCTTTCCAGTGCTGTAAATCTCTACGGAAGCAGGCTGCCACTTCTTTCTTCCGCAGAGCCACTGGCGGTTTCAAACAACTGACCTTTTGGTTAGCAGTCGATCACTTTACCACTGCATCACCCCATCACAGAAATACATTATTTGAGACAATTTTTGCAATTCTCTGTTGTTCGTTAGGATACTTATTTGTATATTCCTCTTAAATATAGTTTTAAAAGGCAAAAGTTTAAGGCTTCTAGGGGACTCCAAAAAGGTGAAGATATGGTAGAACTAAAATTTGTTCTACTAACACAAGCTAACTTGAGCAAGAGTGTCCCTTCATATACAATTCTTCAAATTATTTAATGTTTAAGTAAAATATTAACATCGCTGTAATTTCAGTAAGTGTTAAATGTACCTTAACGTGGTTTCATAATACCTGGCTGTTTGAACTGTGTGTGTACATTTTAGATTGTAAGCATTATTCAACTTGATTTGGATTGTATCTACCTCAATAAAATACAGAAATAAACGCTTATAATCCATTAGAATTAGACTGTACATTACTTATTTCACCCTTAAAAAAAAAAATCTCAATTTCATATTATAAAGGTCCAGGGAGAGTCAATAAAATTCTGGAAAAAAAAAAAAGTTCAAGAATAAAAACACCACATGAGATATCAAAATACAAATGGATCAATGTAATAGAAGAAAAAGCCTCTCCCCGCCCTCAAAAAAAATCCATATATACGATCTATGACAACTCAGGGTTGAAATGACAGATCCTACAATAAACGGCATTGGGTTAACTGGCTTTCCATATTGAAAACGCACACCAATACACAACATACAGTGTATATGCCTTACATAACTAGAGCACTCCATCACAATATATACCAAATAGTGGGCAAATACCAAAAAATTCAAAGATGTATGACCAATAAACGTAAGAAGAGATTTCCAAATTCCAACATTCATTGGAGAAATCCCTATTAATATGATTATGAGCTATTTCTTAGGAAACATAAAATATAGGCCAGATGAGTATCTGACTGGAGAAGGAAAGATGAAGGCCTTCAGTTTTATCTGTAATATATATTTAATAAAAGCAAACAAAACCAAAACAAATTTTCTCAATTGCATGGACAAAGTCTTGCATTAATGCAAGTACTATAACCTAGTAGGACAAGAAATGGTTAATATCAAATGAAAGGTGACATTAAAAAAAAAAAACCCTGCTGAGAAATACTTCAAAGAAAAATCCACAGTAAATCTGTTCTCAGTGAAGCATCTGATTTAATCTGAAATTTCATTTTTATTCTTAAATAAAAATATTTAAATAAACATTTTTAATAAAACACTTTTACTTAAAATACTTTTAATAGAAGTGCCAAGACGTAGTCACTGTACAAAATAGTATATTTATTAGACATTAAAACAGATATTCTCATAGTATTTATTGTGAAAAACAAAATAATATACTTAGATACCAATTTCATAACCTAGTATAGTATTAAAAACTCAGAATGGAGGCAGTAATTTTAAGTAACAATCCCTTCTCATTCATTTTAGCATTTAAAGTCAACTTCTGTACCTTAAAATTTTAATTTTTCTAATTTACCTCCATAACACTTTAATATTAGTAGAAGGGAATTGATTTGACATGCAGCTAATACTCTATTTAAAATTATTTTTTTCAAGCTCTAGGCAATCGGTATGAAGATGCATTGTCATCTCAATCTCTTTTCCAACAATTCGTTAATTCAATTTGAAAGGAAATAAAAGTCTTGTTTGTATGCTACATGAATGAATATATGATTTCTTAAAGATTCAGTTAAATACTCACACACATTTCAAAATAAAATGTTTACGGGTTACATTTGTACTTAGAAATTTAAACACCCTCATGAGATAGATAATAAAATCTACACCAAAGTATTGTTTCTAAGTTATTTTATTGAAGCAATATTGTTACACCTAATTGAACTAGGAAAAACTGCCTCCTATACAGAATCAGAGTCACCCTCGTAGCCTGTTTGTCCCAGGGACATGCAAAAGTGTCTGAAGCAGGGGCACAGTCATCATACTGCAGATGTGGGAATAGCAAAGGGTTGAACAGTAATGACAACACTGGACAAAAAAGCAGCTGGTCTGATTCTACTGCAGCTGTTCTTTGTGTGATTCATTCCTAGATTTCCTCCAAATCACATGCCCATGTTCAAACAGAGGAGAAATATAAGGGATGGACCTAACCAGTAATGGCAGACTACTGAACTGGTCTTTTAAAATTCACTTACAAATTATAGGAAAACCAATTTAGAAAACTATCATGCTACTTTAGTCTATTTTTGTAACCTGTGCTTAATTTGGTTGAAAAATAGATTTCTCTTCCTTTAAAGGTCAAAAATCAATCATTTTATAAAACAATCCAAAAATAAAATTATTTGCATCAAGTTGTACTTCGCCTTAAACACTCACATCAACATTAGTTTGATAAAATAATAATATTTGCGCTTTATACTTTTTTTTCACTGACAGCCAATTAATATGAAGCTTGTGTTTTGCTTATCTTCACAACAATTTTGAACTTTGGGTAAATTTAGGTAAAGCACACTCAGGAAATATAAGACTTTCTAAAATGACTCGCCTTACTTGGTCAACCAAAAAATGAAAAAAGAATGGAAAGCTTTTCTAAGTAGTTCCACTAGGAGATTTCATTTATGATTTGACAGATATATTTGAAGCCACAGCTATACAAACTGTAATTAGAATAGAAAAGAAAGATACATTCCCACTCTAAATTACTTGATTCACTTAAAATGTTTTATTGCAGTCCTAACCTATGCATAACTCCTCATTGGGGGATACTTATGAAAAGTCCTAAGTGTAGCCACTCTCAAATTTTAGTAAGTTCCTAATGAATTCTATACAGCAGTTAAGGTACATTTGAAGCTCTGCCTCAAATGCGTACATAGACTCCGCTTTGGAAAGGGTGGTAGGAATTTCATAAAAACCAAGTGAGAGTTCCCAGATGGATGATGTCCTCTCTTTCTCACTCTCTCTCAAGTTCAGGACACTGACAAACTAACAATAATATTTTAACTAATTTAGTTTTGAAATGTTGTGTCAGTTCATGCACATATCGTCTGACCTTTCATGTTCTGCAAACTTGCCCTGGTTTAATGAAGAGGCTCTGGTTCCCCAGAGAAAGATGGGGAGGAATTCAAGTGAATCTTCTCAATCAACTAAGGATTTTCTCAGGTTGTAAAGATCATACTTTGCACTGGTGAGGTAAGCCTAATGCAATCTTGAATTTGGTAAGAAACGAAATTAAATCCAAGAATTTATTGCAACAACTCATAACCTCAAATTGTTTCTATTTTCTCACTCCCAGGAGGCTTTCCTTAGAATTAACCTGTCAGAAAGCAGGAAGGGAATAACCCTGATTTATTAATAAAAGCAAAGTGAGACTTAAGCTTGAGGGATATTTTAAGACAGGTCCTAAAAGGAAAGAGTGCGCTGTGTTTAAGTTGACAAAACCTCATAGGGAAGTCATTAACTAAAAATCTAGTGTTGACAGGTATTTCATTTGGCCTTCTAGCCAACTGGTCCCTAAAGATCACAAAATCTTACCGTAGCCTCCATACAAGCTGATCATTTAAATGATGCGTGGAAATTGGCCTGGTAATTGACCCCAAATAGGAGACCCAAGAGAGCACAAGGATGTCCTGGTGAATCAAAGTCACTTACAAAGGATTCACAAAAGCGAAAGCCATGGCCAAAGATTATAGAATAAACAGTGAAAACATACTTTCATACTCTTCATTATAAATCCGTATTCAAATAACAGGCTTTTTTCCATTGTAGCACTATTCTATAAGTCCACAAAATCTAACAATTTTTTGGTGTTAAAAAATCTTATTTGGTTTCAGGGTTTTTGAAAATTCTTTAGCTTTTTATTCAGAGAATATTACAAAATGCTGATTACTTATTATTTCAAGCTACACAGATTAAATAGTGTTTTAGGGAGGACAGTCAGTTAAGCAAGATTGCCTTTTCATAATGGGGTCCCCTTGCCACACTGCAATGTAAAGTTAATGAATGAGTTGTATTTTCAGATCGTCTATTTTATATAACTTTTAAAGTATTTTAATAACCTTCTGGGGTTGCAACTAATTTGACGTATGGTTTTATAAAATTTCATTTTTATAGCCAAGTCGGTAAACAAAAATACTGCTTGTTGCAAAAAACACATATATTAGCTGTGTATCACACTAAAAACGCTGGATATCAACAAAGCACCAGGGAATAAAATTACTTTAACATCATTGTGCTTAAGGGATGGGGGGTGGGGGACATGAATATATCTTCATACCTCAGTAGCAAACTGCTGCAATCCACCAATATTAATCGGTCCCTCTTCAGTAGCATATAAATTGCATCCACCTACACAAAGGTCAGAGGTTGGACATACCATTCCACAAGTTAGACCAAGTGGGTTGTCAGAAAAAATCATCTTAGCAGCTCCATAATAGTTCTGCATAAATAAAATAAAATAAAATTTTGTTATACAACACTATACCTTAAACATCCAAATTATGACCAAGTATTATTCCTTTTAATAAGTGATTGGATTGCAGATCAAGATATATAGAAGGTGCATATGTTACAATACTGTTTACCATCAGGAACCACCAACTAACACTTACCAGAGTACCTGACACTTATAAAGGAAGTACTCAATATATGGAGCATTAATAAACGAATAATTAATTCATTTTACAAAAGTGAATTTTAACATACAAATGTTCTAGAGGATGCAGACCAAGCTCATAAAACAGGTACTCCTGGACTAGACTTCAGTAAGTTTCTCTCTGGTCACTTCTTTCCCCAAGTTTATACTATTATAGAATAGCTTAGAAAACCCTCTAATGAGTTGTTCTGTGCCTTTGTTCAGGTTGTTTCATGTCTCTGCCTTAAAGTGTCTCTACCTGATTTCACACCTCTCCCAAAAACCTTCTGGGGTGTGAGTGAAGAGCGAAAGATACACATGCACAAACTAGCCCAAACAAGCAATTTTATCCCCCCACCTCCACCCAAATACCCAACAGATACACAGTTTTTGCGTGGGTAATTCCTTTTCATCCCTGAAGACTTTCTTTTCTCAAACAATATTTTCAATACACAAAAATTAAGTCAAAATAGATCAGAGTTCTAAATGTAAAATTGAAACTATAAAAATCTTAGAAGATAACATAGGAGTAAATCTTCACGAGCTTGGATTAGGTAATAGTTTATCAGATATGACACTAAAATCATAATCAACAAAAGAAAAATAGAAAAAATTAGACTCTTCAAAACTAAAAGCTTTTGGTCTAATCTCTAAAATCTATAGAATACTTCAAAACCTCATTAACAAAAAGACAAATAATCCAATTAAAAAATGGGCAAAGGATAAGACTTTCAGATGGCTAACAGACACTTGAGGAAATGCTGGCAGTCATTATCCATTAGAGAAATGAAAATCACAACAACAATGAGATACCATCTCACCCTACATTACTGGCACTAAGTAAAAAAAAAAAAAAAAAAAAAACAGTAAATAACAAATGTTGGAGAGGTTGTGGGGAGATTGGAACTTTTATACACTGCTGATGGGATTGTAAAATGGTACCACCACTATGGAAAACCATATGGCACCTCCTTAAAAAGCTAGAAATAGAAATACCATATGATCCAGCAATCCCACTCCTAGGACTATATTCTAGAGAAATAAGATTCATCACACGAACAGATGTGCATACCCATGTTCATTGCAGCACTATTCACAACAGCAAAAAGATGGAACAATCTATGTGCCCATCAACAGATGAATGGATAAATAAACTATGGTACATACACGCAATGAAATATTACACAATGATAAAGAACAATGATGAATCCATGAAACATCTCACAAAAAGGATGAATTTGGAAGGCATTATGCTGAGTTGAAAAAAATCAATCACAAAAGAACAAATATTATATGAGACCAGTACTGTAAAAACTCAAGAAAAGGTTTACACACAGAAAAAAAAAAAATATTTGACAGTTATGAAGGAGGGGAAGGGTGGGGAGAGGAAATCACTAATTAGATAGTAGACAAGTGTCAACTTTAGTGAAGGAAAAGACAACACACAATACAGGGGAAGTGAGAACAATGTGTCCAAGGCAAAGTCATAGAAGCTTCCTAGACACATCCAAACATCTTGAGGGACCAAGATGTTGGGGCTGAGGGCTTGGGACCATAGTCTCAGGGGACATCTAGCTCAACTGGCACAGCATAGTTCATAAAGAAAATGTTCTACATCCTACTTTGGAGAGTAGCATCCGAGGTCTTAAAAGCTTGCGAGCTGCCATCCAAGATATATCTATTGGTCTCACCCCATCTGGAGCAAAGGAGAATGATGAAAACCAAAGACACAAGGAAAATATTAGCCCAAAGGACTAAAGGACCACGCGAACCACAGCCTTCACCAGACTGAGCCCAGAAGAACTAGATGGTGACTGGCTACCACCATCCACCACTCTCACAGGGATCACAGTAGAGTCCTTCACAAAGCAGGATAAAAATATAGACCAAAATTTAAATTCACAAAAAAAGACCAGACTTACAGGTCTGACAAGGACTGGAGGCACCCCCGAGACTATGGCCCCCAGACACCCTGCTAACTCAGAACTGAAACCAACCCCAAAACCCACTTTTCAGACAAAAATTAGTCGGGCCTATGAAAGAAACAACAGCACATGTGAGGAATGTGCTTTTTAGTTCAACCAATTATACAAGACCAAATGGGCAACTCCTGTCCAAAAGCAAGACAAGAAAGCAGGAAGGAAGAGGAAAACTGGACGAATGAACACAGAGAACCCAGAGTGGAAAGGAGGAGAGTACTGTCACATTGGGGGAATTGCAATCAATGTCACAAAACAATTTGTGTATAAATTTTTGAATGAGAAACTAACTTGCGCTGTAAAATTCTAACTAAAACACAATAAAATAAAATTAAAAACTAAAAGCTTTGTGCTTCAAAGGACACCATCAAGAAAATAAAGACAACCCACAGAAGGGGAGAAAACACTTGCAAATCATATATTTGATAAAAGACCAGAATATAGACAGAACTATTACATCTCAATAATAAAAAGACAATCCAAATGAAAAATGGGCAAAAAATCAAAATAGATCTTTTTCCAAAAAAGATATACAAATGGCCAATAGGTACAACAAAACATGATCAATGTCATTAGGCATCAGAGAAAAACACATGAAAACCACAATGAGATACCACTTCACACCCACTAGGATAGCTATAATAAAAGACAAACAATAAAAAGTGATGACAAGGATACGGAGCAACTAGAACCCTCATACACTGCTGATGGGAATGGAAAATGCTGCAGCCACTTTGGAAAACAGTTTGGCAGTTCCTTAAAAGGTTAAAAATAGTTACTGTATGACCCAGCAATTCCACGCCTGGGTGTACACCCAAGAGATAATGAAAACATATGTCCATGCAAAACTTTGTACACTAATGTTTATAGCAGTATTATTCATAATACCAACATATAACTATTCATAATAGTGCAAATGCCCATCAATTAAGGAATGACTAAATAAAATGTGGTATATCCATATAATGGGATATTATTCAGCAATAAAATGGAATGAAGTACCGATACTTGCTACAATATGGATGAACCATGAAAACATTATGCTAGTGAAAGAAGCCATTCGCAAAAGATCACAAAGTACACTACTGCATTTATATAAAATGTCCAAAATAGGAAAAATTTAGAGACACAAAGTAGATTAGTGGTTACATAGGGTTGAAGGTCTGGTAGGAAATGGAGACTGATTGTTAATGGATATAAGGGTTTCTTTTTGGAGTGATAAAAATGTTCTCCAGTTGATTGTGGTGATGGTTACAACTCTGCAAATACACTCAATACCATAAATCGTACACGTTTCATGGTGAATTATATGGCATATGAATTATAACTCAATAAGTCTATATTTTTAAAAGTACATTTGGGGCACTAGGAACTATATAGGTAATATAATAAAGGAATATTTGAATAAGATTTCTGTATTAAATGCAAAACTGGATAATGTCCGAGAGGGCAATAAAACATAGCTTTGGGATTATCTTTTCTATCAAACAGATATAATTTGCATTTCTGCTGGACACAAACCTTCCAGTTAACACACAACTTCACAGAGTCCAAGCTTTCAATTAATATTAAATTGCAAAGCCAACCAATGTTTCATTCTCCCAAAAATTAGATAATACTTAAGTGTCTCCTTTAAACAATACTTTAGTATGATAACAAAAGATCACAGTCATCCCCTTGGCCTTATTTTCCAGTTTTGGAAAATTTTTCTCAGTAGTGGCCATGATAAAATATTACTAACTTAAAATTAATTGGTCTATTTCTAAGCAAACAGCCTAGGTGCCTCTCAGCACATTGATGTCCTCACTCAGCAGCTGCAACTGAGCACTTAACCACTACTGGAGAAAACCTCAGTCCTTGGTCAGTATTCTTGCTTTCTCTTACTTGAAATCTCAGGAACATTCAACAAGACTGATTAAGAAATATTTACTGACTGACTCACTGATTAAAAAATCTTACTGCATAATTAGAAATATCCTTCTAATATAAAAATATTGTTCTGGAAAAATCTCAACTGCTGATCACTTTTACAGAATATTTGAAAAAAGTACAGAAAAAATATAATCTAAACACCTAAAAATCTTTCCATAAGAGTATGGTTTGTTTTGTTTTTGTTGTGTGCCACTGAGTCGACTCCAACTCGTAGCTAGTCCATGTGACAGAGTAGAACCGTCCCATAGGGTTTCCTACGCTGTAATCTTTACGGGAGTAGATCGCCAAGTCTTTGTCTCATGGAGCCACTGGTGAGTTGGAATCTCTGACCTTTCACTTAGCGGTTGAGTACTTTAACCATTGTGCCACCAGGGCTCCTCATGATTCGTTTAATGAGCCCTAAATTGAGTTTCAAGATTACATATAAAATGATGACAAAAGAGGAGAAAGGGATACATGTTTCAATACACCTAACAAAAAAAAGATTTATAATTACACTTATGGCTCATGATTTGCAGTAGCTATCAGGGCTTGATCAATCACTAAAACTGTAGAAACATTAGAAATTCAAAAAATTAATTAATAAGGATTTATTTAATGTTTCTGAAACTGAAAGCACAGAGTTCCTGGGCAGTGCAAACAGTTAAGCGCTCAACTACTAGCGGAAAGTTTGGCAGTTGAAATTAACCCAGTAATATACATACCCACTGCCGTCAAGTCCATTCCAACTCATAGGGACCCTATAGGACAGAGTAGAACTGCCCCATAGGGTTTCCAAGGAGCAGCTGGTGGATTCCAACTGCTGACCGTTTGGTTAGCAGCCGAGTTCTTAACCACTGCGCTACTAGGGCTCTGAACCAACCCAGAGGTGCCTCAAAACACAGGCATGATGATCAGCCTTGAAAATCGTATGGAGCAGTTCTGCTCTGCACACACTGAGTCACCGTGAGTCGGAATCAACTCAATGGCAACTAACAAGAACAACAAATTTGAAACCGTTATAGGCATTAAAAAAAAAAAAAAATTACACCCTGACATCAAGATAGGGTCAGAGTAAGAAGTTATTTCAAGCTATTTAGCATCTGCTTTAAATGAGTAGCAATCAAAATAACTCTGGATGTGACAGGACTAAGAGATTGGAAAGAATGGCATAAGATCCATTCTGGACTGATGTGACTAAACAAGCAGTTCATTCACTTAGAAAAAGGTGATTAGAAAAGGTACTCAAAAAGAGTGCTTGGCAGATAGTTTATTGGATGTTTTAACGAAAGGAGGGCATTCTAGAACCCTGCAGGAGTTGAAGAAGTCATCAGCTGAAGATGAAGGCCATACCAGGTCACTTGACACAACAAAAGACACGGAGCAGGTTACAGAAATAGAGCCAGCAGGGCGTTTGGAGTGTAGTAACCAGGACAGACTCAGCACTGACAGCGGTCACAAACTTTGGTGTGCCAGTTGACGTTGTTGACTGCAAAGAAGCTGAAGCGTTCCAGAAGAAACTTGACGAGACCACGAAATTGGTTAGGGAGTTCCAGGAAGCCCAGTATGAACGTCTGAGCACAAGACCCCCTTCCAACATGATCTGTCTCTTGGGTCCCTCATACAGAGAAATGCATCTCACTGAACAAGTGACCAATAATCTTAAAGAACTTGCACAGCAAGTTACTCCCGGTGATAATGTCAGCATGTGTGGAGTTCGAAAAGCAGTGGGGATTTCCATTCCTTCCCCCAGCGTAGAAAACACCTTTGTAGATTTAACAGAAGATTTTGAAGACCCTAGCAAGACTGATGTTGCTGACTGTGAACCTGACAGAATTTGAAGCAAACTGGATTTGATTATATACAATGTACATTTTTTTTCCATTCTTAACTTGGAAATGCTTTTCAGAGTAAATTAAATATTTGTAAATTGTGTTTTTAAGTAAACTTTGGAACAATTTTAATGTTCCAGAGATTGGACTTCTGTTAAGTAATGAAGCTGAACTTGGGATGCTAAAAAAAAAAAAGAGTGCTTGGACCAAATTATGGAGAATCTTGACTTCCAAGCTAAGGGTTTAGTATTTAATGCTGTAAGTAATGGGAACACATTAATGCTTTTAAATAGGAAGGTGCCAATGTTTATGGAATAACTAGATCATTGTAGAGATAATGAGGAAATGCTCAGAAAGTAGTGTGGAAAGATAAGGAGTGTAAAGGAGAAGACACTATGATGCTTAGAAAAAAAGAAAAAGGGAAGCATCAGCAAGTATCACAGCATATAGAAATATGGTTTTGAAAAAAGGGCTGAGCCAACATTGACCAAAGATTCAGAAGTCACCTTTGCAATACACCTCTGACAAATGTTAGATAACCCCACTGTTCAGGGATCTGGGACCTCAGAGTCAAAGACATTCAGAAACCTATTAGAAAGGGAACACCTCCTCACCTCTTCCCAGAGAGAACACCAAGATCAATATCAATTTTTTCTCTTTCATAGTGAGTGGGAAGATTTCTTGAGTCCTCCTTCTAAACAAGAGGCTTGCCTCCTATTCTGTGAGCTCTTCACCTTTCTCAAAGTAAATGCTAGAGAATTTAAATTTAGAAGGGTACTTTATAGACACAACAGTAGTCTCCTTCTAGAAAACACACACCACTTCTACTGGTTCTCTTCTTGTTATTCAATCAGTCACAAGCATTTTAGTTCTCCATCATGTGAAGAAAAATGTAACGGGCTATGTTAAAGGGAAACAAACTAGGAGGGATCTTGTCGGTACAGAGATTCCTTATATAAAGCGTAAGCACAGTAACCCCTTCTCTTAACAAAAGTCTGAATGCCAAAAATTCTGTTCAAGATGTTTGTTATTTTCAAATCAACACAAAACTTTGACCATTGGCTGTTCTCCAGCCCATGAACTTACTCACACTGTGCGGGTGTTAAACTCCCTATTACTCGTTGGGGTTTTTAAAGCAAGTTCTTCTGCACAATGTGTGCCATTTAGGTGAGTTAATATTTTTTAAAATCACTTTAACTTTTTTTTTTTTTTGCTTTTTATTTTAAGTTTATAGCTTCAAACTGCATTAGTGTCATTCTTCTGCAATGCTATGATTTTAAAAGTCATTATCAAGAAACATGAAAAACTCACAAGCCAGCCATCCTGTCATATGGTATAACTGATTTAACAAATAGTCCTATCATATTCAGGCCTTCATATCACTATAAGATTATCAATACAGCTGGTGGATTTATTTTAAAGTGTTCTTCCTTCTTCCAATGACAGTTTTCACAGATGGAAGCGCCTTTCCAAGATAAACTCCAATCTGTTGCATTTTAAAACGGGCTAAACTTCAATAACTTTGCGTGTGTGAGAAGGGTAAATTAACATTACTTATATTTCTGGATTGAGCTATGTAATGGTGAGGGTACTGATGTACATTAATTGAGAAGAAAATGTCTCTAGTAGCATATACAGAAATTATAGGCAAAAGGAGTATTTCTTCTGTGAGACGGCCACCATCCCTCAATAAATATCTACAGGTCTGCAGACATTTAACAAAGGAGGTTGGGGATATACTATGAAGAGCACACACAAAAATTCCTACCCTCATAGTGCTCACATTCTTGCAGGGACAAATAGGGACAGAAGAATAGGTTTGGCTTATTTCATTCTGAAAAATCTTCTCTCCGTAAGTGAACTACACTAAATTTTAAATCAGTTTTACATAATATGATTAGCTTTTCAGAATTATGACTTTAGTTTAGTCTCATTAAAACCTAAATGTATACAAAAAATAAGTTTTGTGTGACTCTGAAAGGCTAAACTAGAAAATACATACACACATATGCATGTACATGGGCATATCTCAACCTTCCCACCCATCCCCCACCACCACCACACACTGGGCTTTGGAGTCATAAACCCCTGGATTTGAATACTGATTCTACCATGCACGAGCAAAATCACTGGGGAAAAATTTCTAATTTCTCCTAGCTTCAGTTTTATCATCTGAGAAATGTAGACTATAATTCCTTCTTCATTACTTATATTTAGAGTATGTATTTTTTTAAACGTAGCACAGATAAGATGCCTAGTGCATTATGTAGCATAGACCAGATTTAATTTAATAAATGTAAGCCTCCACCTATCCCCCTTGGGTTTATTCTCCCTAAAAAGGTTTTGTAAAAATGTTAATTCTAAGAGTTTAGGATTTTAAAGCTTATTAAACACTTTAGGCAGTAAGAAAAAACTTACAATTCTCCACAAGTCAGTGAAGTTAATTTAGTCTATGTGTATACATGTATTCAATTTATTGACCGTCAGATATTTATCGAGCACCTACTACGTGAAAGGATTTTTAGTAAACACCAGTATGAATGAAGAATCAGTATTGTTGCCACTAGACTGTTCTGTTTAAATGGAATAGAACTTCCGTCTACACCAAAATCCAATCTTTTTTTATGCTAAAAGAAAACAAGCAAACTGGTTGCCATTGAGTCGATTCCAACTCACAGCGACCCTATAGGACAGAACAGAACTGCTCCATACTGTTTCCAAGGAGCAGATAGTGGATTCAAACTGCCAACCTTTGGGTTAGCAGCCTGAGCTCTTAGCCACTGTGCCACCAGGGCTCCCCTTTTCATATATCACTGTTCAAAGGATATTCACTTGGCAAAGATTTATTAATATTTCTGTCAGTTTTCAACTAGAACACAAAGCAAGGATATTCTTTCTTTGTACTACACCCTTTTGATCATTGTATCTGTTAACATATATATGATAGTTGCATAATTTTTTTTCTGATTTGTGTCTTTTATTAATTTTTATTTCCCTGAGGTTGGAAACCAAATCTAATCTATATGCCCTGTCTGTAAGCAGGTTGCTATTGTTGTTAGGTGCCCTCAAGTTGGTTCTGACTTACACCAATCCTATGTATAACAGAATGAAAGACTGCCCAGTCCTGCACCATCCTCACAATCATTGCTATATTTGAGCCCATCATTGCAGCCACTGTGTCAATTCATCTCGTTGTAGTAGAGTATAATACTAGAAACTTAATTATTAATTACCATTTAACTTTTAATATTAAAAACAAACATTTCCAGAAGAGACAAAAAAAAAAATGCATCACAGTTTTTAAAAGACCAATTTAAAATAAATAATGCGAACATCTGATGTTAAAATTAAAAACCTGACATCATCCAGAGAAAATAATCAAAACAGCAATAGCTATTTGTAAGAAATTTGTGGAGATACAATCATTTTATTCCTAGTGGGTTATAAAGCAACATGAAAGGAGAAAGAATGGGATATAAAATTATTTTATTTAGTGTATGCTAAAGTTTGTGTAAAATAATTTACTCTAATTCATGACATACTTTATTTCATGTAAGCAAGGAGATAGGATTCTGTCTGCATCTAAGTAACAGTGCAAATACAGGAACAAGGATGCTACATCCAATGATCACTAGAGCTAAAAAAACAGATCGGGGGGCAACGGTAGAATTCTAAAAGTATCATTTACAAATATCTCACATGTTGAAGGCTCGTAAGAATGTTTTCATTTGAGAAACTATTGAAAAGTCAAGTAAGATTAATGTTAACAGAACCTCCCATTCATATATTCCATAAAAATGCTGAAAGCCTTTCCTCCAATTATTATGATGTTATGAATTTTATTTTTCACTGAGATTATTTTTCCCTAAAACTGAGTTTTATATATTTTTAAAAGTAATGAGAATTATGGCTTAAATATGATTCTTCTTACTTTTTTTGTCTAACACACACACACACAAACACACACACTATTAAAAGGGCAGCACTGGGTATCTAGGAATAGGAAATAGAAGTTTAGTATCGGGACATATTACCCTTTATATTTCATCCCTCTTCTAAAGGATGTTATACTAAGCTGCATCACACATGCTGCAGGCTACTCACCAAATACTTGGTAATTAATTATACCATCTCTGATTTAATTTAAACTAGACTGGTTACTAATATTTGGCCACAGAGGAAAACTGTGAAGTTGGTTGTTGTTGTTCTTTTTTTTTTAATTTGTTGAAAAAACTATAAAGATTCAAGTCAATCAAGTTGCTAGCCAATTTATAAAATAATTCTATGTTCTCATTAAAAAATACACATCAAAACAAAATTATAAAAGGAAGATAAGGAACAGTTCAAATAATCTCACCCCAAATAATCTGACCCCAAACAAGATTTGAAACAACAACAAACTCAGTGACTGTTTTAAACATATATATATATGATGATTATTTAATAAGGACAGAATTTCTTCCTAACATATTTTATTCTGTTAGAGCAAGAATGCAACTTCACACCTCTATTTTCTTCTTTGAAGAAATCAGACTATTTTGTGAGGGTTTGCTCTTCATTGACAAGAATATGAGTGTTCCTTAACTGACAGGGTGTCATGGTGTCTACTGCAGTGCGTCATTATATTATGGCATATGAAACCATCTGTCAGCCATCCCTTTAAAGTGGGTACAGAAAGATTTCTCAAAAGAGTCTCCATGCCAGGTACATTAATTTAAACCCATTACTACTTTCAAAATTATAATTAGTATTGATTGTAATAATTCACTTAAAATTCTTCAATTTTGCCAAGTAGTTTGCAAAAACTAAAACCAAATTTCATTAAGCTGAAGACTGTTATAATTTTTACCCACTGTTTAAGATGTTAACAATACTTTTAAAATTCTATCATGAAAGAGAAAGTGTTACTTATTTAGCACTTTATATTTTAGTAATGATTCATAATACACTTTGTTCATACAGATAATATAGTGTGTGATGCAGAAAAAAGCAAACTCAAGGTTCTAGAAAATTCAGTTACTCTCTCAAGTAGCTATGTGCTGTGGGAAAAACCAATAACTTTACTGGCTTTCAAATTTATTTTCTACAAAATGAGATAGCTAGTACAGTTCAGATTAAATTCCCTTGGTCTAAATTCTGTTATACTGAATGTTTACTTATTGATGTTAGAAGAATATTCTAACTGGTATTCCTTACGTTTCCTTATACAGATTATTTTTGTTTTGAGATTACTAAACAGAAAATTGTTATTCCAGTTTAATTTACATATGTACATATACAGATTATACATCATTACTCAGTTTTAAAAATTATTTATTTTTATAAATGACAACAACTTGTTTAAATGTATCTATATATTTATATAATCACAAACAGTGTGGTGTTACTTGTTTCATGAAAATGTGCCTTAAAATATACAATGAAAATCTTTTCTCATTTAGTTACAATAACATTACCTTAAAAATTAAAACACAGCAGCTATTGTGAGGATGGCGTAAGACTGTACAAAATAGCGGGTTGCTATGAGTCAGAATCAACTCCACAGCATGTAACAACAACCACAACAACATTACTTTTAAATTTTACATTGCTTGTGCATTGTAACAAATTGACTAACAATTGTTTGAGTTACAGAAGACTTTTCAGAACTAAATGTTCATTTATTGGAGCAAATGTCAAGAGATATTGGCTGTGATTAAAAGTAAAAACGTAAACTTTTAAAGGCCCAAATACATATATTATAAAACAGAAATAAGAAAGATTTTACATAAGATTATAGTATTTTACTCAAAAAAAAAACCTTATTGCTGTTGAGTCTTTTCTGACTCCTAACAACCTACAGGAGAAGAATAGAACTGTCCCACAGGGTTTCCAAGTATCTTACAGTGAATTTAAATATCTGACATGGAAAGTCCTCCTTTTTATTCTTATTTTCCAAAGTGTTTCTCTTCAATAGACCTTCTCAATTACTATTACAATATTTTCCTACAGAAATCTATGTTTCATTCAATCTAGACTACCCATTAGTTCTCAAATATTTATTGTACTTTCCACTTACTGAGAACTAGTTATTGGCTATGACTCTCTTTATGAAAATCTAAAATAAAATTACAGGTTTTGTTGTTGTTGTTGTTGTTTTTGAAGTCATCTTAAATGCCTCTGTCATGGATTGAATTCTGTCTTCCAAAAATAATGTGTATCAGTTTGGCTAGGCCATGATTCCCAGTATTGTGTGATTGTCTACCATTTTGTCATCTGATGTGATTTCCCTATGTGTTGTGAATCCTACCTCTATGATGTTAATGAGGTGTGATAGGCGGCAGTTGTATTAGTGAGGCAGGACTCAATCTACAAGACTGGATTCTGTCTTGAGGCAATCTCTTTTGAGATATAAAAGACAGAAGTGAGCAGAGAGACAGGGGACCTCATACCACCAAGAAAGCAATGCCAGGAGCAGAGCACATTCCACGGTTCCTGCATGGACTGCATGGAGAAATTCCTAGTCCAGAAGAAGATTGATGAGAAGGACCTTCCTCCAGAGTGGACAGACAGAGAAAGCCTTCCCCTGGAGCTGACGCCCTGAATCTGGACTCCTAGCCTACTTTACTGTGAAGAAATAAATTTCTCTTTGTTAAAGCCGTCCACTTCTGGTATTTCTGTTATAGCTGCAATAGATAATCGAGACAGCATCCATGATGTGGCATGTTCAAGGAATGACAATGACAAGGCAGTAAGCCAGAGGAATAAGTGGGATCATTTAAAGGTATTTGCCAAACCATGTAAACATAGGCTTCCATTTTGAGAACACAGAGTTTAGAAGAAAAAGTTAAAGTCCTACCTAAAGCTTCAAATATAAGGCTCACCCATAAAGGTAGAATTGCATAAGTCTATATTACCAGAAAAGTAAATTAAAATTAACCCTATTTCACCCACATCTGGAAATGCAAAGAAACATTGCTGTCTTAAACTTGAGTACTGAGCAAAGGTGCCCAGGGGGTAATCTCCTCAGCAAATTCATAACAATCCAGTCCTCATAACGACCTGAAAAGCTTGAAAAACATCAAGGCAAGAATTTAGTTTAAGGTAGTCTCAGACAACTGGTGGTAAAGCTCACTGTCTAACAGAAGCAATATAAATCCCACTTAGAGAAACATGTATTCATCACAGCCCTTATAGAATTTCCACAGACAAAGCTTCAAAGAAAACAGAGTAAAAAACATTTAAGCATATGAGAAAACAAGCCACTATGAGTAGAAACATAAATGCCATAGCCAGTAGAATCAGATTCACAGAAACTTGAGAGAGTGGAGTTCTCAGAGTATGAGAATAAGTATTTTTATATGGTTTAAGAAATAACAGACAAACTTGAACCTGTTGCTGTTGATTCAATTCTGACTCACAGTGACCCTACAGGGCAGAGTATAACTATCTCATAGGGTTTTCAGGGAGTGTCTGGTGGATTTGAACTGCCGGCATTTTGATTAGCAGCCATAGCTCTTAACCACTGTGCCACCAGTGCTCCAAATATAACAGAAAGATTTGTAAAATATGAATAACAAGCAAGCAGGTTAGAAAAAGTATAAAAATGACCCCAAAAATAAAATATGTAAGTGAAGTTTTAAAATTCATGAACCATTTTAGCAACAGATTTGAAATTGGTGAAGAAAGTATAAGTGAACCTGAAAACAGAACTGAAGGAAACTATCTAGAATGCAGGCCAGAAAGAAAAGAGATGGAAAGTTTGAAAGACAAGAGTCATAGAGAAGAGAGCAATAAGATTTAATGCATATTTAATTAGAGTTAAAAAATAATAGAAGACAGAGTCAATGAAAAAATTCCTCAAAATGATGAAAGACATCAATCCACAAATTCAAGAGAGACAATGAACACTAAGTAGGATAAATAAAAAGAAACACAGATCTAGAGAAATAATCGTGGAATTGTTAAACAGTAAAGACAAAAAATCTTTAAAACAGTGCCTGTTACCCTCAATTAAGCAGTTAATTAGACTTTCATTGATTTCTCAACAGCAGCAATGCATGACAAGAAACTAAAATGGTATCTTTCATGAGGTGAAAGAAATAACTGCCAAGCTTTAATTCTATAAGTAATGAAAGTATTTTTCAATAATTAAAAAGCCTTGAAGCTTTATCTGTGGAAATTCCATAAAAACCTAGAAATAGAAATACCATATGATCCAGCAATCCTACTCCTAGTAATATATCCTAGAGAAATAAGAGCCATCACACTAGTAGACATATACACACTCATGTTCATTGCAGCAATGTTCATAACAGCAAAAAGATAGGAACAACCTAGGTGCCTATCAACAGATAATAGATAAACTATGGTATATACACACAATAGAATACTACATAATGATAAAGAACAATGATGCATCTGTCATGTATCTCACATGGATGAATCTGGAGGGCATTACGCTGAGGGAATAAGTCAATCACAAAAGGACAAATATTGTATGAGACCACTGCTATAAAAACTCACGAAAATGTTTACACACAAAAAGAAACAATCTTTGATGGTTACAAGGGAGGGCAGGGGTGGGAGGGAAAAACACTAGACAATAGATAAGTGGTAACTTTGGTGAAGGGTAAGACAGTACACAGTACTGGGGAAGCCAGTACAACTTGTCCAAGGCAAGGTTATGGAAGCTCCATAGACACATCTAAACTCCCTGAGGGTCCAAATTACTGGGCTGAGGGCTGTGGGGACCATGGTCTCAGGAAACATTCAGCTCAATTGGCATAACATAATTTATTAAAAAATGTTCTACATTCTACTTTGGTGAGTAGCATCTCGGGTCTTAAAAGCCTGTGAGCTGCCATCTAAGATACTCCACTGGTCTCACCCTGTTGGGAGCAAGGAAGAATGGCGAATCAAAGATACAAGGGAAAGATTACTACAAAGGACTAATGGACCACAACTACCACAGCCTCCACCACACTGAGTCCAGTACAACTGGATGGTGCCTGGCTACCACTACTGACTGCTCTGACAGGGATCACAATAGAGGGTCACAGGCAGAGCTGGAGAAAAATGTAAAACAAAATTCTAACTCACCAAAAAAAAAAAAGACCAGACTTACTGGTCTGACAGAGACTAGAGAAATCTCAAGTGTATGGCCCCCAGATACTCTTCTAGCTCAGTAATGATGTCACTCCTGAGTGTCATCCTTCAGCCAAAGATTAGACAGGCCCATAAAATAAAATGAGACTAACTGGGCATACCAGCCCAGGGGCAAGGACAAGAAGGCAGGAGCAGACAGGAAAGCTGGTAACGGGGAACACAAGGTCAAGAACGGGAGAGTGTTGACATGTCATGGGGTTGGCAACCAATGTCGCAAAACTGTATGTGTATTGTTTAATGAGAAAGTAGTTTGCTCTGTAAACTTTCAACTAAATTACAACAAAAAAAATTTAAAGAACAGAATTAAGAAAAATAAAACTGTTAAGAAACAAAGATAATTTGCTAACAGCAAATCTTTACTGAATAAATTCTAAAGTATTTGTTTAAGCAGCAACAATAAACTGCTCCTAGGTGGAAATTTCAAGATTAGAAAAAAAAAAAAAGAAAGAAATAGGC
Source organism: Dugong dugon (assembly GCA_030035585.1). NCBI lineage: Eukaryota > Metazoa > Chordata > Mammalia > Sirenia > Dugongidae > Dugong > Dugong dugon. The sequence goes on from CM057462.1 coordinate 134,567,248, forward strand.
AAAGATGTGAATAAAGCTAATCCAATATTAAATGAAGTATTAATAAAACTATCCTTTCAAGCCTTGTAAAATAAATGAAATTAATATACACAAAATACTATCTTATAAGATGGGAAGGGGGTAATTAGAGTGCCCTGCTCGATGCCACAAGAACCCTGACACACACCTTTCCTGACTTTAAACCAGGCAGTATTCCCTTGTTCTGCTCGAGGGACTGTTTCTTGGTCTATGTACAGGTTCCTCATGAGCACAATTAAGTGTTCTGGAATTCCCATTCTTCACAAAGTTATCCATAATTTGTTATGATCCACTCAGTCAAATGCATTTGCATAGTCAATAAAACACAGGTAAACACCTATCTGGTATTCTCTGCTTTCAACCAAGATCGATCTGACATCAGCAATGATATCCTTCCTTCCATGTCCTCTTCTGAATCCAGCTTGAATTTCTAGCAGTTCTATGTCAATGTACTGCTGCAACCATTCTGGAATTATCTTCAGTATTTCGCTTGCATGTGATATTAATGATATTGTTCAATAATTTCTATATTCTGTTGTATCACCTTGCTTTGGAATGGGCACAGATATGGATCTCTTTCCAGTAGGTTGGCCAGGTAGCTGTCTTCCAAATTTTTTGCCAAAGACGAGTGAGCTCTTCCAGTGTTGTATCCATTTGCTGAAATATTTCAGTTGGTATTGGTCAGTTCCTGGAGCCTTGTTTTTCCGCTAACACCTTAAGTGCAGCTTGGATTTCTTTCTTCAGGACCACTGGTTCTTGAGCTTATGCTGCCTCCTGAAATGGTTGAAAGTCAACCAATTCTTTTTCATACAGTGACTCTATTCCTTCCATCTGCTTTTGATGTTTCCTGTGTCATTCAATATTTTGCTCATAGAATCCTTCAGTATTGCAATGCAAGCCTTGAATTTTTTCTTTAGTTCTTTCAGCTTCCGAAATGCCAAGCATCATGGACTGAATTGCGTCCCCCAAAAAATGTGTGTATCAATTTGGCTGGGCCATGATTCCCGGTATTGTGTGATTGTCCACCATTTTGTCATCTGATGTGATTTTCCTATGTGTTGTAAACCCTGCCTGTATGATGTTAATGAGGGGGGATGGGCGGCAGTTGTGTTGACAAGGCAAGACTCAATCTACAAGATTGGACTGTGTCTTGAGCTGGTTTCTTTGGGATATAAAACATAGAAGTGAGCACAGAGACAAGGGGACCTCATACCACCCAGAAAACAGCACCGGGAGCAGAGTGGATCCTTTAAACCCAGGATTCCTGAGCAGAGAAGCTCCTAGTTCAGGGGAAGAAGATTTATGATGCCCCATATTTGGAATTTTAGCCTGCTTTACTGTGGAGAAATATATTTATCTTTGTTAAGCCATCCACTTGTGGTATTTCTGTTATAGTAGCACTAGATAACTAAGACACCAAGCATGTTCTTCCCTCTTGGTTTTCTAACTCCAGTTCTTTTCACATTTCGTTATAATACTTTACTTTGTCTTCCTGAGCTGCTCTTTGAAATCTTCTTTTCAGCTTTTGTACTTCATCATTTCTTCCCTTTTGCTTTAGCTACTCTATGTTCAAGAGGAACTTTCAGAGTCTCTTCTGACATTCATTTTGATTTTTTCTTTCTGTTTTGTCTTTTTAATGACCTTTTGTTTTCTTCATGTATGATGTCCTTGACGTCTTCACACAACTCATCTGGTCTTCAGTCATTAGTGTTCAGTGTGTCAAATCTATTCTTGAGATGGTCTCTAAACTCAGTTGGGATATACTCAAGGTCATACTTTGGCTCTTGTGGACTTTTTAAAATTTTTTTCAGCTTCATTATGAACAGTATGATCAATTGATGATCTGTTCTGCATTCAGTCATTGGCCTTATTCTAATTGATGATATTAAGCCTCTCCATCATCTTTCCACAGATGTAGTTGATTTGATTCCTGTGTTTTCCATCTGGTGAGGTCCATGTGTATAGTCGCTGTGTTCCTTGCAACATTAGTATGATATACACACACATATATCATAAAAACCTTCTTTTGTTGCTTTTGAAACACAGATACTATTGCAATTGTGTCAATAAATTCTGCTGGTTAGATTTTGTTGCACCTTTGACTCCCGATTACATTCAATAGGGTTCTTTCATGAAGAAAAACCTTTCATTTTACACGGAATAATTTAGCCAGCTTTTTTCTAATGTGTATTGTTAAATTTATTTATCCCTACATAAAAGTCATGCAAAATTGTGCACATTAATGGAAAAGTCAATGCTTTACAATTCAATATAATATTCTGGAAAGGACAAAATATCTTTATTATTTGAAACAAGGATTATGAAATCAAGTAACACTTTTAAAACACAGGTGCTTTTTTTCTCCACTACATTTATAGATTGACTTATTGAATTGTTACATAAAGTAGTATTTTTTAACAGGAAAACTATCAAGAAACATAACCCAGTATTCACAGTTTGATGACTCTGAAATGAGTACTTCCAATTGAGAGACAGAATTGCAAACAACACCCTGCACGAACAAAACAGAGAAATACTGACTGAGGAAGTACAATAGAATTGAGTGTACCTTTGGAAACTAGAGCTGTAATCCAGTTTGTTAGAAAATAAAGAATGGAAGTATTGGCCTAAACTCCACTGAATCACAGAAGCCTAACACAATGCAACACAAGTGACATCCTTTTCTCAAAGTGGTGCAAGTCTCATCAAGTCTGGTGATTCAATTACCTCTCAACCTGAGAGAATCCCCCTCCTGAGTTGAGGTCCACCAGCAGAGCAATCTGGGACAGCCTACATTGTACACAGCCAGTAAATATCTAAAAAGCTGCAGGCTTTAAACAAAAGGAATTTCTGACCTTTTATGATTGTTACAGTGGTCCTTCAACAAAAACACTGCCTACAAAAGAGTTTCTTAAATGTCTGACAAAAGGTTATGTTTTCCATACAATATCACTAAATATCTCATATGAAAATCTGTTTCAATAAATACCTAAGTGCAATGCTGCATTAGATAGTAAAGAATATAAAACTTTTCAAAGAAAAAGGTTTTCTTAACACAGACATGGTTCTGAGTTTATTTAGACATTTTATCAACTTTTCAAAAAACATTATCTCTCCCTTCTCCCTTTCTTTAGTTATTAAACTTGTGTAGACCTTACATGAATCAAATGTGTGCTAATTAGAATTCCAAAGTAAATACTGAATTTGTAGGTAATACCTAGGTCTTTTGGTTAGCAGCTGAGCTCTTAACCACTGTGCCACCACAGCTCCAATGAAACCCAACATGGGGCACAAACCCACAACCTTGAGATTAAGAGTCCTGTGCTCTACCGACTGAGCTAGCTGGGCAGGTAACACTTAGATCGGGTGGATGGTCCAAGATGGTCCATCATAGCTTTCATATCTCCTCATGCTTGATATCAGAAGCAATATACTCGATATCCAAAGCAATACATTTTTAGCCAAAACACTCACTGACCAAAATCTGCACGTTTTGCTTTATTCCTTTAGAGATGAGGTCATTATTAAACAAATAAGATTTCATGTAAGTCTCACATAAGTTGCGTTACACATTAGACAAAAGTCTTGTGATGGAAGATGATCAGGATGCTGTGAAGTTAATAAACGAGATCCCTTCTCAGCAATCGTCTTCCCAGAATACCATTTCGTTCGGTATTCAAATATTGTCGTAACCTAATCAGAAACTATTTGCCTTTTGTTTTTCCCACCACTCTTCTTCATGAAGCTACACTCTATTCTAGCCACAATGAATTGATTAGAATTCCATAAACTCACCATGTACTCTCCCACATTCCTGCCTTTTCTCATGCTGAATACTCTTCATCTTCATGAATTGCATGGATTGTAGCACTCACCACATTGAAATATAGTTAGGTTGTTTGGTTTTGTTTTATATGTCTATTTTTGCTCATAGATTATGAACTTCAAAAAGGTAGAGGGTCATAGCAGGGGCCTCTCTTACCTGTGCCTGGCACTGTGTCTCACAGATAGTAGGTGTTCAATAAATAACAACAGCAATAGCAATCACTTGCATATTATTCACCATATCGAATGAGTAGGGAAATAAATGATTCCACATCAAAAACATTTGGTGAACAATTACTACATGTTAGACATTTCCACAAACAAGTATTATTGTTTATTATACAACCGTACAAACAAGATGATATTTTCCTTTATTAGTGAGAGTAAAGAGGTAGCAATTTTTCCTGGGTTCAGACTTCAGGTCCTAATAAATCTAACCGTGCAGATTAATGTCATCATTCTGCCCCTTTTAAAGCCCTATAAAGCTACATAATTCTGTTTATCATTTCTCTCTTTCTCTCTCTCTCTCTATATATATTTTCCATGTATCTACTTATATGTATACTTGGAGCCCTGGTGGGAAAGTGATTAAGAGCTCAGGCTGCTAACCAAAAGGTTGGCAGTTCGAATCCATCAGCTGCTCCTTGGAAACCCTATGGGGCAATTCTATTCTGTCCTGTAGGGTCACTATGAGTCAGAATCAACTAGATGGCACACAACAACAATAACATACGTATATTTAATTAAGAGGAGCCCTGGTGGTGCAGTGGTTAAGCGCTCAGCTGCTAACCAAAAGGTCGATGGTTCGAATCCACCAGTTGCTCCGTGGGAGAAAGATGTGGTAGTCTACTTCCATAAAGAGGTACAGCCTTGGAAACCTTATGAGGCAGTTCCACTCTGTCCTATAGGGGCGCTGTGAGTCAGAATCGACTCAGTGGCAATGGATTTGATTTGGTTTTTTATATTTAATTATATATACATATACTCATATTTAATAATCCACTTACAGAATATGATCTTTATATCTAAAAAGGTACCTGGTTGTTTACAGAGGACTTATTTATTTTTCGCAACCTTTTAGAACATTAGTGTTAAACTTTGTGAAAAGGATTCTCTACATCCTTATGGGAAAACTTCTTCAACTTTTGCTCATTATTATAAGACACTTGGCCAAGAGCTCTCAGTGCTCCTTTAATGAAATTTAGATACTATTAATTAATCATTCTAGCACTCAACCATTCATTTAATGAATGAAAACTAGACACAGGATTACACTGATTAAAAAAAAATCTAAAGATCAAAATTCCCTTTTGTTCTACTCATATTCATAGAAGTCTGTTTTCTGTTTGTTTTGTGTATGTGTGTGTTTAGTTATGACGGTCAGGCTTACCCCAAATCTTAAATGACTTAACTAAATTTCAGTAAATGGAAAAGGTCTAAGGTCTATTTCCTTGATGTGTCTCAATGTGCTAGACTTATTTTCAAAGCAAATATATTTCACAAATTTTAAATATGTTTGATCATCAATGACAGTTCTTATCTATAGGCATTTAGCCAGCTTAAGCTAGAGTAAATCTATTCAGGGAATGTCTTGTTTAAAAAATCATAATTTCAACATAATTAATTTTTAAAACAATTGAAATTTTCACACCAATCACATCACAACTTGGAAGATCCTAATTAATAAATGTTCCACATTTTTAAATGCCTGTTGAAATTTTATTTTAAATGGTTTAACCAAATTTACTAAAACAAGCTTTAGCTTTAATCACAGGTAATAACAGATAAACATCAAATGCTGTTATAAACTTCCATTTGCAGAGCTAAATCTCAATTTACCTTGTTTGCGATACTTGTGATGAATGATTTGATGTCCAGATTAGTTGGGCAGCTCTTCTGACAGGGAGCATCTGCACATTTCAAGCATCTAGGGAATAAAATAATTGGGTTAAGGAAACAACAATGTAACCAAGAAAATATTCTCTATATTCTGTACCCTATACCCATTCAGAGCAATTGTGTAATAAGAGCAAATAAAATTACACTATTTTTAGATACATTGTTTAAAATTAGGCAATAAAGTAAATCTATTAGTTTCTGTATTTCACCTTTTGTACACCTCCTGAGATATATAAAATAGCATCACTCTGGCTAATAACTGCCCTTGTTTTCAGTATTCCTTCTAGATTTTAAGTGGATCATACTTATTTAAGACATATCATTCACTCATTTTAGTAAGCCCTGGTGATGCAATGGTTAAGTGCTCGGCTGTTAACTGAATGGTTGGGAGTTCCAACCCACCCAGTGGCTCTATGGGAGAAAGACCTGGCAATCTGCTCCTGTGAAGATTACGTTCTAGAAAACCCTATGGGATAGTTTTACTGTCACATGGGGTCACTATGAGTGGAAATCAACTGGACAGCACCTAACAACAACATTGACTCATTTACTTTATCATTATTGTTTTGACCCCTGAATTCATTGACAATACCTAGACCATACAATGTTTTATGATGAAAGGTTTGTATGCCTTGATGACTACAATTGTTATATAAATACAAAGGTTAAACTTCTTCATTTACCACTTGTAACACCCTTTCTTGCTCCCCTCCCTTACCCCTCTAATTTTCTGAAGTCTTTCCATCTGCATGTAATCCACATGGCAACTGGGCTCTGTAGGAGACCCAACAATGCTTAACCCAAAACCACCCACTTCAAGACCAAAACATTTATTCCCCCAGCTGCTGTTCCCTCAGCTAAAGATAACAGGTTCATCCAAGGTCATGTCTCCTTTCCAGTGACAGAAGGCATGGAATTACAGGTCAATGAGGGAGGTTAGAAGCCCAGTCCAGCTGCCTCCATTTAGAGAACAAGTCTTCAGGCATCCATAGGCTTTTGCTGTGGATATGTCACAGTCCACCCAATCCTGCTTCCTTCACTCCTCTACAGATGTTGCTCTTTGGATAAATTCATTGCATCCCAATCTCATCATAGTTATTAAAAAAAACACACAGAGAATTTGATAAGTGGCATAGAGTCCACAGACAAGCTCCTGGTAAGTCTGAGTTATTGGCCTGGGAATCTGCCTTTTGCAAGGGGGTGGAAATGCAAATAACAAAAGACCCACTGGTAATTCTGATACACATGGCTGGAACCACATCGTGAAAACAACAAATCTATAATTACTATTTCGGGAAAGCTAAAACCACTGAATAGTTTTCCTTTTTTTGTACATTAGCTTTTTATGTGTTTCTTCAATTTGTTCATTCATTTAACAAATATTTAATGAGCCCTTGTTACATGACAGACTCTCAGATCTGAGAACACAAATGTGATGAACAAGATCATCATGGTCCTCTCATGGGAACTTGCAATCTGGAGGAAGTATAGACATATACAAGACAACTTGCACTCTAGTCAATGTGAATTTGGGTGAAATACAGCATGCTAATGGAGCACATATGAACATGAGTTCTGGAGGGAGAGAGGCAGGAAAGGCTGCTTGGGAGAAGGAATACTTACGTAGAAGTTTAAAGAATGAGTGGACGTTACGGAAGCAAAGGAAGGTGGGAGTTGGGGCACAGGGTCAGTCACAAGAATACCCCAGGAATAGAAACAGCATGTGCCAAGGCTTGGAAAAAAAAGAACATGTCAGGATATATGAATAAATGCAATTTATTCTGGCTAGAACATAAAGCAAAAGTAGGAGTAGAGAGAAATTAGGCTGGAGAGCTACAACTTAAAAAGATATAATACGGTCACATCTGTCACAAGACCAGAAATTCTCCAAGAATTTCACTGAGAATGAATCCTACATTGTTCAGAGACAAAGGTGACTAGCTAGCTCATTTTCTATCTACTTTCCATGTGTAAAGACCTTGGTTCGTTTCCTTCAGGAAAACAATACTGATCTCCTTGTCATTCTTTTGTGAATAGAAGAGGCCTCCTCACTGCCTGAACCAATTTCTCAGTACCTAATTAATATCTTGTTTTTAAATCTGATCTCTTTTCTCTGGTTTGTGCCCTTAGCCTTCTCTCTAAATTAAATTTTACACAATGAGTACCGAAGGCTTTTCATAATCAATTGTCCTTTCTGAAATGTAGTCATTAAACCTCTCCCCTATCATTTCTCTAAATGCCATTGTTAGATTCATATCTATCATTTGGCTGAATTTCTATCTTCCTACACTTATGATTTTTTTCCACTGAAAAACTGTCAGTAAATTCAACACAATTTTTTAAAGTAATTATTTTTAGACTGCATTTCAAAATAAGGCAAAAAAAAAAAAAAACCATTAAATATATGGTCTATCTGGTCCTTAATGCTAAAATGAGGTGCTACTTAACATATGTTACCTCTCATGTTTACATATATGTTAAACATCAATGGCAGTTTGAAAGGATTTCCTATTATGTGACAAAATAAAAATAGCTAAAACTTTAGCAAATAATGTTCCATCTTAAATATTTTCTAATTTATTTTTTAAAAATAGTCATCTCTACAGTTTAAAAAATTCCTGCCATCCCATATGAATGTAGCAACAAACATGCTTATTTCCTATAAATTCTGGTTACCCCTAACATCTAACTTGAATAAGGCAATTAAAAAATAAAGCTACAACGTCGGTAGGTATGAATGAACCAAATTAATGCACAGTGTATTTTTTTGCTCTTCCAGAAAAACCTTAAATTCAGCCTAAACAGATTCAGTTAACAGCACGGACAATGTAAGGATTTTTAGTTGTGGCTATTAAGCCCTTCTTACCAAATAATTCTCCTTTTATTATTGAGCTAGTTCACAAATAACAGCTGTTGGAAATGTCAGATGTTAATGAGGCAGGGCAACGCAAACCTGAATTGTAGCATTCTTTTTTTCTTTGGTGCAATGAATATGCCAGAATGGGCAGACTCTGATAATAATACCATCTTGCAATTCTCTAAGCGCTCTGCAGACTAAAGTGCATCAGGCTGCCATTAATCCCACTTATCACTCTGACAGCTCAGTAATTACAGTACTGCAATAGCCAGGTAGTCCTAATAAAATATCAACCACTGCACAGGAATGCATACTGGTGAGATGCTTTATTAAACCTGGGGGGGGTTGATCATCAAGTGACATTAGTGTTGACCTATTTTTCTATTTGACAATAAATTATCCTTTGACCATGTCATAATAGATATTACAGAGTGCATTTACTGTACCAAATCAGAAACGTACTGCATTACAATGATGTAGGCAAATGGCGTAAATAAAATAGCAGAAAGGCATGTCAGAATGTTATTATCTAAATTGCTTTAAATGATTGATACCTTGAAAAATCACAGACACAGTACTTAGGGGAATATGTCAACAATTATTGTAAACCACAGTTCTACATAAATTTTTCCTTGGAAGTAACATTTAAATTACAGTTGCTTTTATCGTCAGTCGTTTAATTCCCCTTTTACCTTTCAAAGTTACTCTGTTATTATGTAGTTTATTTTTCAATAAACTGTAAGAGGCAAAAAATTAATTAAGATAAACAATTATGCAATATTTTTAATGCCCAAATAATTACATTAGTACTAAAAAGAGTAGATTAAATTTTTTAAAGCAATGAAACATCTGAGATTTTTTACTAGTGATAAACTTCTTTTTTCATTTTCAAATGTAATAGAGAGCATAACAATGGATTTCATGAATAGGAAAATATAGAATCCTTAATAAATGTTAATAGTTCATGATTCAACATGACCATAAAAAATGTATGAAAACGTTAGTACTTCTATTTAAGGGACAAAAACGATTAAAGGAAACATTTATCCAGGACTTTTCTCTAGGGAAGAAGAGATATGACTCCTCTCCCCAAATATCAGCGAGGCTGGACAGTTTTACTCCATAGTGTGATATCAGAAAATATTAGTGTGTAATTAAATAAGTGGCATTTTGTTCTTCACACATTTGAGAACAGATGCCTGCTTCTTTTATTGGTCAGCATCCACAGTGATTGTAATTGGAACTCATGCTTGTTAGGAAATTGTCTACTTCATGAGTTTAAATGACTAAATTAATTTCCTTCTGAGTTAAAAAAAAAAAAAATCACATAAATCTATTTGAAAATCTTAAAATTTCATGTTTTATTTTCTTTGGTTTTGCTGGACTTTGGTTCAATCAAATCATCAGTGTTCTATCAGTCTATGTTTGATATTAGATAAATAGCTAGCTAGCTAGCTAGATAATCTAATTGGACAAGTTAATATATACATTGAAAAATTAAAATATTTACCCAGTATGAATATTGTATTCCCTTACATCTTGGATGTACAGATGCACAGATCTTTGACCTTCATTTGAAAGGTCTATCTAATTGAGATGTAGCAGATTGGCATAGGACCTACCTTCCTTGTCCTGTAAGCACCAGTGCAGGCAAAGATATACTCTAATAACCTTCCCCAGTAGTGCAATATTCCTTCTGGAAATGGGGCAGTAGTGAGTATCAAGTCAAATGGAAAGAGTGTTAAACCCAGAAATGGAAGGTGGAAGTATCATACAGATGTCTGAGTTCCACAGTGTCATTCCTTGCCCCTAAACACTGCCATTATAAAAGGGCCTAAGAAAGATGGCTGTTATCTTTAAAACTTGATGGAACTAATTCATGTTTTCATCCTAATAAAGAATCAAGAGTCATCCACTGCTTCCAATAATTCACTGGATATTTTATAACTCTTCACTTCTCTCGATATTACATTAAAAGCCCTTCCTACACACTTTCCGACTCTGGTTCTCAGATTGCACCACAGGCTGTTAGTGGCTTAAGGGTATTTGGAACTGTCTTTGAATATTTCTAATATGCATCTTGGCCCAGCTTCTATATTCTGCGGAGTTGGAATGCTGTGGCAACAATCATTAAAAGTAACTGAATTTTTAATGTTGTTCACCATTCTGCCTTTGACCCACACAAACGATGTTCACGTTTTAAAGTTTTGATATTTATTTGGACTTAAAAGTTAATACTAAAACGTAATATACAGAGAGAGCTATTTATCTACTATAAATTTCCGTTAGCATCTAGGTGTTTCCAACAGTTCAAGAGATGCAAAATTTAGAAAAGCAACACAATTTACACAAGTGATGCTCACAATACTTGGTTGGATGATGATGATCCTGAGTCTGGGAATAAAACATAGGTAAAAACTTCACTACAATCTTTCTTTAGTATATGTCAAATACTTATTGGTTTTCTCACAAAGCAATAGCTAAAAATGTATGTGTTACACTTGCTTCCATATTTTGAATTAACTGGTGGAACTTAAATACTCATACTTGATTTTCATATATAAAAATTCTTAAAAATTAGTAGTCTACTTTTATCTCCACTGTGGAGATGACAGCACTGAGGTTCCAGTAATCAACCAGAAGCATGATGTACTCAATGACCAAGGCACCTGTTTGGGGAATGGTATGCCTCTACACCTTTCATTCAGGCTGCCTAAGTACAGGCCTTGGGTCTAGAACATTCTCTGATAAGGAGGCTGATAACTGGGTCACCTAGTTTCTCCCAGCTCCACCTTCTTATTAGCAAAGCCTTCCCTCTATCCTGGGCAAAACAGTAGCTCTCTGTCTCTTGTATATGCGCAGGCACCATACTGTACCTGACCAACCCCACTTCTATAACTGTTACCGGCAGGAAGGGAACAGGCTCTCTCACACTGTCACACGAGAGGGGGAATGTGCCAGATCGTAGGAGCCAGCCTCAAGGAATGGACTGAAGAGGAAAAAGGCTTTGTGAAGCCTATCATGAGTGACCTCATGTGTTCCACTAGTTCACTACCGTTTGGTGAGCCATTCTTATGCAAGTCCCTGCCTTGTAGCCCCTATTGTCCACCACTACTATAAAACCTCTGCCTCCCATTGTGGGGTACGCAGATCTGCTCCAGTCCTGCAGCCACCCAGGACTTGGGCTCATATGTAAGTCTCTCTAATAAACTCCTTGGCTGCCACACTGGAGTTGCTTGCCTCTTTCTTCAGTGTCTCAGCACCCTCCATTTAGAACACATTTAATATCTTGCTCTCAGGACTATCCCATCCACATACAAAGACAAGTTAGAAATTTCTAAAGGTGGTTTTCTACTATCCACATCTCTTGGAAACAGTGGTGCCTTCTTGTCAGAGTAAACTGAGGACTGAGAAAGAAGTATTTTAAGTCATATCTAAAAAAAGTGCTGCAGTATCATCTCTTTTGGAGTCTGTCATGGATTGAATTGTGTCCCCCAAAAATGTGTGTCAAAGTGGCTAGGCTGTGATTCCCAGTATTGTGTGATTGTCCACCATTTTGTCACCTGATGTGATTTTCCTAAGTGTTATAAATCTTACCTCTATGATATTAATGAAGCAGGATTAGAGGTAGCTGTGTTAATAAGACAGGACTCAATTTACAAGATTAGGTTGTATCTTAAGTCAATTTGTTTTGAGATATAAAAGAGAGAAGGGAACAGAGAGGGGAATCTCATACCACCAAGAAACAAGAGCCAGGAGAATAGCACATCCTCTGGACCTAGGGTCCCTGTGCTGAGAAGCTGCTCAAACGGGGAAGATTGATGACAAGGACCTTTCCCCAGAGCCAACAGAAAGAAAAAGACTTCCCCTGGAGCTGGCACCCTGAATTCAGACTTCTAGCTTCCTAGACTGTGAGAGAATAAATATCTCTTTGTTAAAGCCATCCACTTGTGGTATTTCTATTATAGCAGGACTAAATAACTAAGACAGTCTAATTTTAATTTTAGCTTAAGGAAAAAAGTAAAAATAGTCTTGACTGTTTCCTCATGAAGCTTCCCAAGTTAAGATTAAAAGGTTAGGGTTTTAGGGAAGTGCCAGAAAGTCAAGCCAGATTCAGAAGAGGACTTGGAAGGAGGGATATTATTGCTGATGTCAGACGGATCTTGCATGAAAGCAGACAATACCAGAATGGTGTTTACTTGTGTTTTATTGACTATGCAAAGGCATTCGACTGTGTGGATCATAACACAATACGGATAACGTTGCAAAGAATGGGAATTCCACACTTAACTGTGCTCATGTAGAACCTGTACATAGACCAAGATATAGTCATTCAAATAGAACAAGGGGATACTTCGTGGTTTAAAATCAGGAAAGTGTGCATCAGGGTTGTATCCTTTTACCATACTTATTCAAACTGCATGCTGAGCAAATAATCCGAGAAACTCTGACTATATGAAGAAGGTGGCATCAGGATTGGTGGAAGAATCATTAACAACCTGCAATATATAGATGACACAACCTTACTTGCTGAACGTGAAGAGGACTTGAAGCACTTACTGATGAAGATCAAAGACCACAGCCTTCAATATGGATTACACCTTAAGATAAGGAAAACAAAAATCCTCACATTTAGACCAATAAGCAACATCATGACAAACAGAGAAAATACTGAAGTTGTCAAGGATTTCATATTACTTGGATCCACAATCAATGCCCATGGAAGCAACAGTCAACAAATCAAACGACATACTGCATTGGGCAAATCTGCTGCAAAAGGTTTCTTTAAAGATGTCACTTTGAGGACTAAAGTGCACCTGACCCAAGCCATGGCATTTTCAATCACCTCATATGCATGCGAAAGCTGGACAGTGAATAAGGAAGACCAAAGAATAATTGATGCCTTTGAATTATGGCGATGTAGAAGAATACTTAATATACCAGGAACTACCAGAAGAACTAACAAGTCTGTTTTGGAAGAAGTATAGCCAGAGTGTTCCCTGGAAGTGAGGATGGTGAGATTTCATTTCAAGTACTTTGGACATGTTATCAGGAAGGACAAATCCCTGAAGGACATTATGGCAGGGGGTCAGCGAAAGAGAGAAAGACCCTCAATGAGATGGACTGACACAGTGGCTGCAACAATGGGCTCAAACATAGCAACAATTGTAAGGATGGCACAGGACTGGGCAGTGTTTCGTTCTGTTGTACATGGCGTTGTTATGAGTCGGAACTGACTTGATGGCACCTAACAACAACAGAAGTTACGGAGCACTATGATTCAGAGAAAAGAAGAATGTAACTTGTCCTACATTCTTTAACCAGGACCAGTTACTGTTGAGTCAATTCTAACTCATAGGGACCCATGTGTGTAAGAGTACAACTGTGCTCCCTAGGGTTTTCAATGTCTGATTTTTTGAAAGTAGATCGCCAGGTCTTTCTTCCAAAGAAGGCTTAGGTGGACTTGAAGCTCAGTCTTTCAGCTAGCAGCCTTGCACATTTACCACTTGCAGCACTCAGGACTCAATGCTAATGGTAAATTTTTCTAACTCAATCCATTAGCCTTTCCACTTCGCAGCACTTATTTTACTATAAATAACATGCTGTTACTAGGAATTTAATTTTATTACAATTTTTAAACAACTTTAGTTTAGCTGTTTGTGCTGGAAAGATTCTGTTATTAGCATATGTCTTGGTTATCTAGTGCTGCTGTAACAGGAACACCACAAGTGGACGGCTTTAACAGAGAAGTTTATTCTCTCACAGTCTAGTAGGCTACAAGTCCAAATTTAGGGCATCAGCTCCAGGGGAAGGCCTTCTCTCTCTGCCGGCTCTGGAGGAAGGTCCTTGTCATCAATCTTCTCCTGGACTAGGAGCTTCTCCGCACAAGAACCCCGGGTCCAAAGGACGCACTTTGCTCCTGGTGCTGCTTTCTTGGTCGTATGAAGTCCCCCCACTTTCTGCTAGCTTCCCTTTCTTTTATCTCTTGCAAGATGAAAGGTGATGCAGGCCACACCCCAGGGCAACTCCCTTTACACTGGATTAAGGATGTGACCTGACCAAGGGTATTATACCCCACCCTAATCCTCTTCAACATAATCTAATCTTACCTCATTAACCACAGGCAGAGATTAGGATTTAAATATACAGGAAAATTATATCAATCACAAAATGGAGGATAAACACACAATACTGAGAATCATGGCCTAACAAAGCTGACATATATTTTTGAGGGACACAATTCAATCCACGACAGCATATTCTCATTTTTAAAAATCAAGTATACAACAAAAACCTCCACAGCATAGGTAGACACAAACTCACTGACATATTGTTGTCCTACAAACAAGTAAAATATCTTCGTATAAACTTAACATATATCACGAAAATTTTTTAAAAAACATGTTGTCCTTTTTTCTGGACAGAGATAACGTGCTACTCGAAAACTTATGTTTTTATCTTTCTTACTCTCAAGGGGATTTGGAAAAAGAAGATAAGATGTGAATGTATGGAGGTGGAACAAGAAAGATGTGATGGAAGTGGTGTGCATTAACTGGAGAACATTCCCTGGAAGAAAATACGCACACATCACGCACACAGAAATATTAGTTGCCGTGGAGTTGACTCCAGCTCACAGCGACCCCATAGGAATAAGGAGGTATTAAAAGAGACCAGAGCCCATCTAAAGGAAGTGAGGTCAGTCCTTAAAGCATTTAGAATCTACTGGGGCCTTAAGATGTTAGAAACAGCAGTACTAAATAATAAAACAAAATCTAAATAGCAATATCAAACAATGACCAAAACACCAAAAAGAAAACAGGTTTAACTGTCAAATGAGTGGTACTGAGAACTATACTGAGAATTATAGGAGGCAATGAAATCACTGTAGGCTACAACAGTGAAGAAAGGTGTCCCCGTTCCTGATTTCTCTCTGTTATGAATTTAGTTAACAGAGTACAAGATAATTGCTTGTAAAATGAATTACTGAAATAGAATAAAAAGTAGGTTATTATATTTTGACCATTAGAAGTAATTAAAAAATAAGCATAAACTAGTTTTTTTTTTAATATTGCCATAATATAGAAATGGTTACAGTAAAGTCAATAAATAGAGAACAAATAAAAATACTTATTATATGATTTTATGCCCAGTAGAAATATGGGTACTAAAGCCTCTAATATAATTTGATCCCTGTCTCCTGCAGCTACCACAGAGGTACGCTTTAAACATAAAACCAGAGAATACCATAGATAGAAGCACTGTGTTCTCCAGGAGGGATGGTCTTGCTGGCAACACTCTCCTAGGAAGCCATTCTTTACCCACTTTAAAGATGGTGGGGATTGAGAGTATTTAAAAGGATTGAGGAAAATGGCTTGATTCAAGAGGAAGATCAAGAGTTGCTCTGTCTTGCAGTAATAAGATAAATATTATAAATATTATAAGCCACGTACCTAGCACAGGGTTCCTTTTAAGATCTTAGCCAGTGTAAACATGTCAAATAACACATAGCATACATGTATAAGATATACATACATATACACGGTGTGTGTCAGTGTGTGTAGATGTGTCAGAGGTATGTGCATGTACCTAGGCTTGTGTGCATGCTACTATTAATTAAGTGTTCAAATATGCTTGCTTGTCCAAAGTCTTTAAATAAAATATATTAGCTCAGGAAGCATAGCTTAGACATTAAGAGCACAGGCTCTGGTGCTTGATTGCCCATATTTAATTCCTGACTTCACTTTACTGTTTTTTTTAAGGCTTCAGGAAAGTTACCCAACCTCTGTGGTCATCAGTTTGCTCATATGCAAATAGGTATAATAATGTGTACTTTATGAGTTTGTTGTGAGAATTTTTAAAAATTATATATTTATACCACTTAGTATGCACTTCTCTAGTCACTAAACAAGTATTCTCTATACTCTTACGAAGTTCTAAAAGTTAGGTACTGTTTCCTTTAATGTCTAGTGGATCGGTAATGACACATAGTATAATGGTTTACAGTTACTTACATACATTAAACACAGTAGACATCTGACGAGCATAAGACTATGCTTCAAGTGTTCATTTACCCCCCTGTTGGATTTCAGAAAGAGGAAAATTATTTCCACGTCAGGAAAATCAGAGAAGCCTTCCTGGACAGAGACATTGAGGCTGATCATTGAAGAAGTAGTGTTTGACCATGTGAAAATGAGTATCCTACAGCTTAATATTGTTAGCAAATTCTGGATGCATGTTTTTTTTTCTGTATTTCACACAGCAGCTACCACTGCATCATGTACATTTTAGCTTCCAATAACGAATGTGAAATGAATGAATGAGAGGAAAAGAAACTGTCTTGCCTAATACCATCCACTAGGAGGAGCTCTGGTGGCGGAGTTAAATTACAAGCTGGGCAGCTAATTAAAAGGTTGGCAGTTTGAATCCACCAGCCACTCCTTGGAAACTCTATGAGGCAGCTCTACAGGTCGCTATGAGTTGGAATCAACTCGACAGCAATAGGTTTCGGCAATGGGTTTCAGTGCTTATGGGACAGTAGCTGGTATATACGTAAATATAGGTGCTCATATGTGTTTATGAAAAATTCCTGGGTTGGTCATTGAACTTCCTCAGGAATCAAAACAATGAAAAAGAATGTCAGTCTCATCAGTGATGCAATGCTATTTATATGGAGTTTTTTTTCTTCTTAAGACTCTGGTTGTATCTTCATGCTAACGGTATGACGTAAAAATATTCTTCCCCTAACAATC
The DNA here is from genome assembly GCA_030035585.1 of Dugong dugon. Lineage (NCBI taxonomy): Eukaryota > Metazoa > Chordata > Mammalia > Sirenia > Dugongidae > Dugong > Dugong dugon. Next base: position 134,584,597 of record CM057462.1, read on the forward strand.
ATTAAATTAAAGATGTAGGTTGAATTATACTTTGTAACGTAAGGTGTGTACTTTTGAAAATGGCTATATTCTAATTAAAAGTAAAACTGATCACCTTTATAGAGATACGTGGTTGAGTAATTATCTGAAGGGTGCAGTTGGTAAGTATGAAAATGCGTGATAAAAGGCTTTTCGCATCATTCCTGTTCCACTGTTACAAACAGTATCTCCTCACTCTTCTGTATTCTAAACGTCCATGTTAGGCGTATTTCTTCCTTCCCTTTTTATCACTGTAGGCTGGTGAGATAGTAATAAATTAAGAAAGCACTTTCCCCTGACAAGGTATGCTATCTACATACAAATATGGTCTTTCATTAGCTAAGTGTTCAAAATTAAGGAAATACCTATATTTCATATGCCATTTAAATTTGAATAAGTTTACATACATGCAACTACATACATCCATGATAAAGATCAGTGACACTTTTAGTTAGGATAAAGCCATTTTCAAAAGTCTAGGTTTGATAGTACATTTTGTAGTCCAACCTACAATTTTAATTTAACTGCAACAAGCCTTATGTAATTTTTTTTCAAACCAACCCATTGTTGCTCACCACAATTGTGGTCCCCTTCACATTCTAGACAGCTGTTACATGATGCTTAGTATGCTTTTGATCCTCTACAGACCTTAGAGGGAACAGGGTGACAGTACTGACAATTTTTATTATAGCTTCCCTACCACACAATAATCTTATTTCACCTGGACTATTTCCCCAGTAGTATCATAAACTCCTTGATTTATATCAAGAATCCTTCCAGGCTTCTTAGAAAAAAGACATTATTTTTTGTAGCACATCCATTTGCTGTGCAAATTATCTTTACAAATTTTGAAACACCTGTTGTACATTTATCTTAATGTGATCCAAGCACCTTTAGGAAGGGTAAGAAAAAAAAAGTAATATATATTAGTCATAGATGCTCTGAAGGAAAGTTTTCAACAAATTTACAAACCAAAGAAGTTCTATATTTTAGGACTTATTTGTAGGCAAATCCATGAATAATATAACAGTAACGTTGACATAGAGTCCTTGGGTGGTGCAGATGGTTAAGTACCTGGCTACTAACAGAAAGGTTAGCAGTTCAAAGCCAACCAGAGGCACCTCAGAAGAAAGGCCTGGAGATCTGCTTCTGAATGGTCACAACCATGAAAACCCTATTGGGCGCAGGTCTACTCTGCAACACATGGAATCAGCACGAGTTGGAATTGTCTCAACGGCAACTGGCAAAACGGACATAAAAACTTGCATCTGGTTTCTATTTAGCACGAAAAAGAGGAACAAAGTCAAACAGATTAGTCCATAAATAAAATAATATTTCTTATGATATAATTCCTAAATTTATGGGACATGTTGATTATGAAAAAATAATATTTGTATGCATATATAGAAACACTTAAGGGCCGTATGGACTAAGATTAGGGAGAGAATTTTTTACTTTATATAATGCTATATTGTTAAATTATGTTTTTGTAATGAGCAAGTATAATTTACGTAATTTAACGAAATAAGAAAAAGATGTTAGCTGGCAACAAAAAACACACTAAAACTAGCTAGTTGCCATTGAGTTGATTCTGACCCATGACGTCCCCATGTGTGTCAGAGTAGAAATGTGTTCCACAGGGTTTTCAATGGCAGATTTTTCAGAAGTAGATAGCCAAGCCTTTCCTTCAAGGAGCCTTTGGGTGAACTCATATTGCCAAGCTTTCGGTTAGGAGCCAAGCAGCTTAACAGTTTGCTCCACTCAGGGACTAGTTTAAAATCACATTAACTCCTGTAATTTGTATTTTTTGCACTGGTCATATGAATTGAGCAGGCAAAAACAAACCCATGATGCTCTTTTCCTTTCTCAAAAGCCTCCCAAAGTTTTCCAAAGAATCCAGTTATAGGATGACCACAGTGAAATATACTTCTGAGTAACTGGTAGCTCACAAGGCTAACAGAACAAAGTCAAGTCTAGTAAAGAAAAAGAGAGTGACAGACAGGTGCTGGAGGAACTTATTAAGTTAAAACCACAATGGAGAAAAATACTTGGGCTTGAAATCATAAATCAGCACATTCCTCCAAAATAAGTTTAGAAACAAATAAATTTATCCAAATCTTAGCTTATGTATTACAGAGCAGTAGGAATAATTCAACACAAAATTATTTATTAAAAAACTACTATGTTCTAAATTCTGTGCTGGTGGAAGGGAGAATTTAGCAAAACTTATTTGGAAGATGGTGAGAAAAAAATAAAAAATACTGGATCTTGCTTGGTATAAAAGGCTTTCAATAGAACTTTTAGTCTTTCCCCCCCACCCCCCAATAACTGCGACAGTGATTGCAATTATTTTACAGGTTGAAAGAATGCATTTTGAGAGCAATAGTAAGATTCGGATTTTCTGCCTTCTGGAAGTATTGATTTACAGTTCATACAAGTTTTACTCCATAAAACTGATGCCATAGAGTTAAAAGCAAATGCACATACACACACACGTAGATATTTCAAAATGTAAATTGTCATTCTCTTTACTTGGCTACATCTATGTAGAATATTACAAGTAAAAGAAAGATTTATTCAGCACAATTTAAAAAAAAAAAAGTGTTTTAAGCAGCCATGGTGATCTTTTTAAAACAAGTATCCGATCATGGCATTCTGATAAAATCCTCCAGCTTGCAGTCTAAAATGTAAATTGCTTCTATTGGCACACAGTGAATTTGAAACCTTGGCCCCTGCCTATTTCATTCCACAGCTCCAGCTGTAACCCGTGCCCCACTCTGCTTGCAGTTCCTGAGCATTTCCAACCTCTGTGCATTCCAACATGCCCTTCCCCACTGCAAGCTCAGGTGTCTCTCCCAGGGTTGCCTGGCTACTGTCACTCTGATCTCTCAAAGCTCCTTGAGGGTTGCTTTATCAAAGTAACTATCACATAGAACTGCAACAGCTGATTCACTTTACCGTCTCTCTTCTATCCCCTCCTCCTGTGTCAAAATGGTTGGGTTCCTTTGCTGTTGGTGTGGTCTACTTGGAAATAGACTAATTTGAAATGGGATGAAAAAGTCAGCCAGAATTTTGGAAATACTATAGTTACTGCTTTTAGTTTTTGGAAAGTTAGTGTTTTATAACTGCTCTTCAACCTTATGTAAAATACAACTTATAATGAAAAATATTTCTATTTGGTTTAATGTATTTAACAAGTACTTATAGAGCACTTACAATGTGCTAGCACTGTTCTATGTGCACTACAAATATTAATTTAATTTAATCTTCGTAATCATTCCATAAAGTAGATATAAAATTAACTTCTTATATCTTTGTTAAGAACTCAATGAAGTAGATACTATTATTCTTATTTTAAAGATAAACACACAAGGCACAAAGTTTTCTTCTCTGATTTAAGTTTGAAATATCATATTGCCTATTTCTACAATACTAGTGATTGAAATAAGTCAATAAAAATCTCCTAAGGTTCTGTGATTGCCGATTTTCTCTGCCATTTCTACTTTACCCCAAAATTTTTTATAGTGGATGATGATGTCAGTAGCTGGCCTCACAGTTTAGGGAAGCCGGATTCAGGATTCTTATCTAGGTCTGAATTGTCTCAAAACCCAGCCTCTGAATACCATGATTGCATTTCTGCAGTTTTCATAGCACGTAGCCCCAGAGTACTTGAGAAAATTCTCTGATGTACTGTATTAAAACCATGTATGTCATAGTCATTATCATACTATATATATGGTTTTAAAGAGCAAGCTAACAAAAACTCTTCATTTACTTAGAAAGAGCCCAGCAATAATACTTGGAGATCACATTATTCTTTAACAAGCATTTTCTCATATGTGTGCTGCCTACTGAAATCACTAAGATCAATCTTTCCAGTAGAAATACTACAGACAAAATAAAGGCAATTAAAAACAATCTGTGGAAATATCACAAATATGAGTGACAATAGATTAAAAAAAAATACTTAGCATCTGTAATCATGACCAAGCCTAAACTAATTATGTAACTACACGATGTGGAACATTATATATTCTGCCAAAAAAGTGGCTAAGATCAAAACTGTCCCCAATAAACCTGTTGTACAGGGCACTATTACATCACACTAGGTTTCGTATGAAGTGACTTAGACACTATGTCTGTCCATTAGCAGTTTAATGCCTAAGTGTAAATGCTGGCATTGCACATGAAGACCATGTAGAAATATCTGGAAATGAATGAATATGGGAGAAAAATAGATATGAATATATAAATTCAACTCATACCTTAATTTGGACTAACATTTCAAGTAATAGCATTGTTTGGAAAATGAACTAATGTGAAGAAGATCTGATCATCAGCAGAAGGCTTTTTTAAAAAATTAACCTAAAAGTCAAAGTACACAAGCAACACCTTGAACAATCATCAAAATTAGCTGCTTACAGCTTAGTATGATTTAAATTCTAAAAAGAGAAGTAAAAAAAGGCAAATAACACTACTTTTGTAAAAACTGAAAATCCATTGACCACTACTCTAATAAAATGCATTAGAACACTGCAATGCTGTGACAGTATGTTACATCCACCATTAAGTTTAAGAAAGCTGAAAGAATTGAGTGAAGGTAATAGAAAAATGTGCTTATGGTCTATGGAATCTTAACACATTATTTCCTTTGTTCATTCCTTCTTTCCTTCCTTCAGTTAACAAATATCTATAGAGCACTTAACTATTCTCTGGAGATTTTGCTAGGTGCTAGAGATACTAAGATGAATGACCCAGATTCTGCCATCAAGAAGCTCACAGTGGAGGAATCAGTCAAATAATTACACATGCTCAGATGATGTGGTGATGTGGTTATGAAGAGATCAGAGATGCAGACCTTATACACATTTAGAGGCACATCCATCTGTTCACTCTTATATTTTCAACGCTAAAGACCTAGAGACTGTTTAATTATCATTTGTTGACTGAAGGAGTATGGTGTGGATATGTTTCTTCAGGGGTAAGTGTGTGTGTATGTGTATCTTGAGAAGTTGAGTAATACAGAGTTTGTAGAAGATACAGAATATGAGATACCGGAAGCTTTTCTTACTAATGTTCTGAAAGTGGCAGAGTTGTCTGCCCAGCTATTTCTACCAATTATCTCTTCTTTCAAGGTGACTCATTTATCCATACACCATCTATCAGGAACCCAACCCAGCACAGTACCATAAGAGGCAAAATAGGTTAATGGACTTTAGATTCAAATCCAACTCTATCACTTATTAGTTTTGTGACCTTGGGAAAATTATTTAAAGCATTTGTGCCCTTAGTTTCCTCATCTAAACTGCTATAGTCTAGAATAACAAACCATTAGAAGGAGGATGAAATAAATAGATACATGTAAAACATTTAGCCAGTCCCTGTCATATAGATGTTAGGCATTGTCGAGTCAGTTCCAACTCACAGCGACCCCATGCACAACAGACCAAAACACTGCCCAGTCCTGTGCCATCCTCAAAATCTTTGCTATATTTGAGCCCATTGTTGCAGCCACTATGCAAATTCATCTCATTGAGGGTCTTCCTTTTTTTGCTGACTCTCAACTTCACCAAGCATGATGTTGTACTCCAGGGACTGGTCCCTCCTGATAACACGTCCAAAGTATATGAGACGAAGTCTCGCCATCCTTGCTTCTAAGCAGCATTTTGGCTGCACGTCTCCCAAGACAGATTTGTTTTTCCTTCTAGCAGTATATGGTATATTTAATATTCTTTGCCAACACCATAATTCAAAAGTATCTATTCTTCTTCATTCTTTCTTATTCATTGTCCAGCTTTTTCATGCAAATGAGGCAATTGGAAATATCATGGCTTGGGTCAGGTGTACGTTAGTCATCAAGATGACACCTTTGCTATTTAACACTTAAAGAGGTCTTCTGCAGCAGATTTGTTCAATGGAATATGTCATTGATTTCTTGATCGCTGATTCCATGGGCATTAATTGTGGATCCAAGTAAAATGAAATCCTTTACAACTTCAATTTTTTCTCTGTTTATCATGCTGTTACTTATTGGTTCAGTTGTGAGGATTTTTGTTTGTTTTTTAATGTTAAGGTGTAATCCATACCAAAGGCTGTAGTCTTTGATCTTCATCAGTAAGTGCTTTGAGTAATTTTTACTTTCAGAAAGCAGGGTTGCATCATCTGCAAATCCCAGGTTGTTGACAAGTCTTCCTTCAAACCCAGTGCTCTGTTCTTCTTCTTACAGTCCACCTTCTCAGATAATTGGCTCAGTATACACACTGAAAAAGTATGGTGAAAGGATACAACCCTGACACTCACCTTTCCTGACTTTAAACCAAGCAGTATCCCCTTGTTCTGTTCAAATGGCTGTCTCTTGATCTATGTATAGGTTCCTCATGAGCATAATTAAGTGTTCTGGAATTCCCACTCTTCGCAAAGTTATCTATAATTGGTTATGATCCATACAGTCAAATGCCTTTGTATAGTCAATACAACACAGGTAAACATCTTTCTGGTATTCTCTGCTTTTAGCCAAGATCCATCTGATATCAGTAATGATATCCCTAGTTCCAAGTCCTCTTCTGAATCCAGCTTGAATTTCTGGCACTTCTCTGTCGATGTACTGCTGCAATTGCTTTTGAATTATATTCAGCAAAATTTTACTTGCGTGTGATATTAACGATATTCTTTAATAATTATCGCATTCTGTCGGATCACCATTTTTTTATAATGGGCACAAATATGGATCTCTTCCAGTCGGTAGGCCAGGTAGCTGTCTTCCAAATTTCTTGTCATAGAGGAGTGAGCACCTCCAGCGCTGCATCCGTTTGTTGAAACATCTCAGCCGATATTCTGTCAATTCCTGGAGCCTTGTTTTTCAACAATGCCTTCAGTGCAGCTTGGACTTCTTCCTTCAATGCCATCAATTCTTCATTACATGCTACCTCCTGAAATGGCTGAACATCAACCAATTCTTTTTGGTACAGTGACTGTATATTCTTTTCATCTTTTGATGCTTTCTGCATCATTCAATATTTTGCCCATAGAATTCTTCAATATTGTAATTCGAGGCTTGAATTTTATCTTCAGTTCTCTCAGCTTGAAAAATGCTGAGTATGGCATACAGTAGGTGCTCCATAATGTAAATCATTGTATAATTTTCTAGAAACAATGGACAATGCACTGGAGGAATTGAGGACTGTTATTCAATAATGAAGCACAATGTTATGGTGAAAACTAGGAATAGAAATACCATACAATCCAGCAATCCCACTCCTAGGATTATATCCTAGAGAAATAAGAGCCGTCACACAAATAGACATATGCACACCCATGTTCACTGCAGCATTGTTCACAATAGCAAAAAGATGGAAACAACCTAGATGCCCATCAACAGATGAATGGATAAATAAACTATGGTACATACACACAATGGAATATTATGCAATGACAAAGAACAATGATGAATCAGTGAAGCATCTCATAACATGGATGAAACCCTGCTGAGTGAAATAAGTCACTACACAGGTTGCTGTTAAAATTAAATAAGATAATTATAAAAAAAATACAAACAAAGATGCCATGTTCATGGTAGTTGCTCAATAAATAATAACTAGAAAACATTTTGAACAATATCTTAATCTTTAGGGAATAGAAAAGTAAAGCAGTATCATTTTTAATAAAAATAAAATGTGTAACCAACCATCAGAGATCATAAGGAACGGAACATGTAAGATGCAAGAGCCAAGTACATTTATAAGGTTTATAATAAAAGTGGCAGTCAGTACCTCAAAAATAAAATAAAGTGATGTCCACAGGTACCTCACTAGTATGATGAGTTACATTTAGCAATTACTTGGCAATCATTACCTTGTTTCTTCAAATTACATCTTTAGTTCATTACTAACGACTTTCGATTGGACTGCTTCAGTAGCCAATTCTGTATTTGAATAGCGGTCATATGGGCATATTTATATGTCAACAATAAAAAGGGGTATTGAAATCTAGGCTGGTGAGAGCAGGCAAGAGCTAAGTGAACCTCATTTTGTCAAGGGAAGCTCTCTGATAGAGGTATAATTTTAGCCTCCTTTATTTCCCTCATCTAAAATGAGTATTTTTTTTCCTGATACATGGACGCATTTTATATGATAGAACAACATCTAAATTCTCTAATTAAACTAGAAGAAAAAGAGGAGAAACTTATTTTAAAAAATAATTTTAAAGAATAAATTTGTCTTATGTCCTACCTTTTCATTCAAGCTGTGAAATTTCTCACCTGCTCACTTCTTGGTATTTTTTTAAGGTGAACTTTTCAGAACAATCCCACTGAGAGAAAATTGCTTTGCAAGCTAGGAAGATATTAATCTGTTCTCCAAGCGTAGTGGGTGCATAAATCCTTTTTTATTGAAGAGGTGTTATTAACGTTCTATATATAAGATGACAGTACAGTATTGATTTTGGTAATGCTAATACAAAAGCAGTATTTTAAGTTAAACATGCTATATTCTGTCAATTTCCCTGCTTTTGCTTTTACTTTTCCCTCCATACCAAATGCTTGACTTTTCACTCAGTCTCTTCATCTGGAAGCCCCTGAGCATCCTTCAGAATGCAGCACAGACTTCATCTTCTTTTAAGAAACCTTCCTCAACCACCCAGTCTCTCTCCTTAAAGGTTATTCATTCCCTTCTGCGTGTCCCCACATTTTGTACACTATACTATAGTTATTTTTTAAGCTAATGTATCCTCAAACATCCTGATAGGTCCCATGAGAGCATGAATTCATTCAACAAATATGTTTTGAGCGCCTGTTAGGTGCAAGGCAATGGGAAAACAATGACAAGCAAAACAGACAAAGATCCTTTCTTTCTGTAGCTTAAGGTTAAACAAACACAAATTTCATTGCAGACTAAGATAAAATTATGATGCCATACAGCAGAGGGATCAAGGGATCAGGGAAGTCACCCCTCACCTCAAGGATGAGTAGGAGTTATGCAGAGTGAAGAGAGTGGAGGAGGCAGGTGAGATAGTAGGAGGTTCAGCATACTGGCTGCCTTGAAAGAAGACCCTTGTAGTGGAGCAGGGAGTGAAGGGGAGGTAGCTGACAAGAGCAAGGAGACTGCCTGATTTAGTTTTGTATTTTCAGTAGCAACCATAATGGTAGTCTGGCACCATCCAGTTTTTCTGGTCTCATGACAAAGGAGGCAGTTGTTCATGGAAGCAATTGGCCACACATTCCATTTCCTATTCCTGACTCTCCTTTTTCCTCTTTTACTCCAGGGGAATACAGACCAATTATTGTACCCTGAATGGCCACTCGTAAACTTTTAAGACCCCCGGGCACTATGTAACGAACTAGGAGGTAGAACAGAAGCACTTTATTAAGTCAATTAACTGGGATGTCCCATGAAACCATGGCTCTAAACCTCCAAACTACATAAATAAATCCCACAAGGTGTTTGTACATAAGCAGCTTCAGTAGCTGCCTTTCTTTTTTTAATCATTATTGTAAACATATCTATCACAGAACTTCCGACAATTTAACTTTTTACAGGTGTACAACTTATTGACAGCAATTACATTAATCTAGGGTGCAACCCTACTTTTTTATTATTGTGCTTTAGGTGAAAGTTTATAGCTCAAGTTAATTTCTCATTCAAAAATTTATATGCACATTGTTTTGTGGCGTTGGTTGCAATCCCCACAATGTGACAGCATGTTTCCCCTTTCCACCCTGGGTATCTTGTGTCCATTTGTCCAGCTGCTGCCCCTTCCTGCCTTCTAATCTTGCTTTTGGGCAGGAGTTGCCCATTTGGTCTCATATATTTGATTGATTGTGTTATTTTTTGTTTAACAGTCCTGCCTACACTTTGTCTGAAAAGTGGGTTTGGGTAATGGTTTCAGTTATGGGTTAGCAGAATGTCCGGGAACAGAGTTTCAGGGGTTTCTCCAGTCTGTCAGACCAGTAAGTCTGGTCACTTTTCTGTGAATTTGAATTCTGTTCTACATTTTTCTCCCTCTCTCTCCAGGACTATCTGTTCTGATCCCTGTCAGAGTGGTCGTTAATGGTAGCCAGGTACCACTTAGTTCTTCTGGTCTCAGGTTGGTGGAGTCTCTGGTTGATGTGGTCCTTTAGACCTTTGGGCTAGTATTTTCCTAATGTTTTTGGTTTTCTTCATTCTTCTTTGCTCCAAGTAGGATAAGACTAATAGATGTATCTTTGACGGCCACAAGCAGGCTTTTTAGACCCCAGACACTACTCACCAAAGTGGGATGCAGAACATTTTCTTTATGAACTATGTTATGCCAACTGACCTAGATGTCCCCCAAGACTATGGTCCACAGCCCCCAGCCCCAGCTAGTTGGTCCCTCTAATTGTTGGGATGTGTCTAGGAAACTTCTATCCTTTTGCTTTGGTCCAGCTGTGCTGACTTCCCCTATATTGTGTGTTGTCCTTCCCTTCGCCAAAGCTGACACTTGCCTACTATCTAATTAGTGATTGCCCCTCTCCCTCCCTCCCTTCCCTTGTAACTGTCAAAGAATTATTTTTTCTGTGTGTAACCCTTTTCTTGAGTTCTTGTCATACTGGTCTCATACAATATTTGTCCTTTTGTGACTGATTTATTTCACTCAGCATAATGCCCTTCAGATTCATCCATGTTGTGAGATGTTTCACAGATTCATCATTATTCTTTATCGTTGCATAGTATTTCAGTGTGTATGTACCATAATTTATCCATTCATCTGTTGACAGGCATTTAGGTTGTTTCCAACTTTTTGCTATTGTGAATAGTGCTGCAATGAACTATTGGTGTGCGTATGTCTATTCCTGTGACGGCTCTTATTTCTCTAGTGTATACTTCTAGGAGTGGGATTGCTGGATTGTATGGTATTTCTATTTCTAGCTTTTAAAATAAGTGTCGTATATCATTTTCAAAAGTGGTTGTACCATTTTATATTATTACCAGCAGTGCATAAGAGTTCCAGTCTCTCCCACCACCTCTCTAACGTGTTATTTTGTGTTTTTTGGATTAGTGCCAGTATCGTTGGTGTGAGATAGTATCTCAACGTAGTTCGGATTTCATTTCTCTAATGGATAATGATCATGAAAATTTCCTCTTGTGTCTGTTAGACGCCTGAACGTTTTCTTTGATGAAGTGTCTGTTCATATCTTTGATGCATTTTTTAACTGGATTATTTGCCTTTTTATTTTTGAAGTGTTACAGTATCTTTAGATTTTAGAGATTAGACCCTTATCGGGTATGTCACAGCCAAAATTTTTTTCCCAATATGTAGGTCGTCTTTTCACTCTTTTGGTGAAGTCTTCTGATGAGCATAAATCTTTGATTTTTAGGAGCTCCTGGTTATCTAGTTTCTCTTTTGGTGTTTGTGCATTTAGTTATGGTTTGTATACTATTTATGTTGTATATTAGGGCCCCTAGCATTGTCCCTATTTTTTCTTCCATGACCTTTATCATTTTAGATTTTATATTTAGGTCTTAGATCTATTTTGAGTTAGTTTTTGCGTATGGTGTGAGGTATGGATCTTGTTTAGTTTTTTATTATGTATGGACATCCAGTTACGCCAGCACCATTTATTAAAGAGATTATCTTTTCCCCATTTAACGGACTTTGGCCCTTTGTCAAATATCAGCTGCTCATAGGTGGATGGATGTACATCTGGGTTCTCAGTTCTGTTCCATTAGTCTATATGTTTGTTGTTGTACTAGTACCAGGCAGTTTAGAGTACCATGGCTGTATAATACTTTCTAAAATCAGGTAATCTGAGGCCTCCCATTTTGTTCTTCTTCTTTAGTAATGCTTTACTTATCCGAGGCCTCTTCCCTTTCTTTTCCATATAAAGTTTATTTGTTTCTCCATCTCATTAAAGAATGCTGTTGGAATTTGGATTGGTGTTGCATTGAATCTATAGATCACTTTCGGTAGAACTGACATTTTTACAAGGTTGAGTCTTCCTATCCATGAGCATGGTATGTTTTTCCTCTTATGTAGGTCTCTTTTGGTTTCTTGCAGTAGTGTTTTGTAGTTTTCTTTGTATAGGTCTTTTACGTCCCTGGTTAGATTTATTCCTAAGTACTTTATCTTCTTGGGGGTTATTGTAAATGGTATTGATTTGGTGATTTCCTTTTTGAAGTTCTCTTCGTTGGTGTAGAGGAATCCAACTGATTTTTGTACATTAATCTTATATTCTGCTATTTTGCTGAAATCTTCCATTGGTTCCAGTAGCTTTCTTGTGGATTATTTGGGGTTTTCTGTGTATAAGATCATGTCATTGGGAATAAGGATAGTTTACCTCTACCTTACCAGTTCGGATACCCTTTATTTCTTTTTATTGCCTTATTGCTCTAGCTAGGACTTCCAGCACAATGTTGAATAAGAGTGGTGATAAAGGGCATCCTTGTCTGGTTCCCATTCTCAATAAAGATACAGAAGATCTAAATGCCACAATCAACCAACTTAACTTCATAGATATATATAGAACATTCCACCCAACAGCAGCAAAGTGTACATTCTTTTCCAAAGCACATGGAACATTCTCCAGAACAGACCACATTTTAGGCCATAAAGCCTTAACAAAATCAAAAAACATTGAAATAATACAAAGAATCTTCTCTAATCATAATGCCATAATAGTACAAATCACTAAGAGAAACAGCAAGGAAAAAAAAAAAACAAATATATGGAAATGGAACACTACCTTGCTTCAAAACTACTGGGCAATAGAAGAAATCAAGGATGGAATGAAAAAAATTCATAGAATTAAATGAGAATGAAAACAAATCTTACCAAAAACTTTCTGGACAAAGTAAAAGCAGTGCTTAGAGATCAATTTATAGCAATAAATGCACACTTCCAAAAAAAAGAAGACAGGGCCAAAATCAAAACATTAACCCTACAACTTGAACAAATAGAAAGAGAGCAGCGAAAGAACCCCTAAGGCACCAGAAGAAAAGAAATAATAAAGATTAGAGCAGAAATAAATGAAATAGAGAATAGAAAAACAATTGAAAGAATCAACAAAACCAAAAGTTGGTTCTTTGATAAGATCAACAAAACTGACAAATCATTGGCCAAACTGACCAAAGAAAAACAGGAAAGGAAGCAAATAACCCGAATAAAAAATGAGACAGTGGTATCAAAACAGACCCAACTGAAATAAAAAGGATCATAACATAATACTATGAAAAATTGTACTCCAACAAATTTGAGAAGCTAGAGGAAAAGGACAAAATTTCTAGAAACACACTACCTACATAAAGTAACACAAACTGAGGCAGAAAAGCTATACAGACCCGTAACAAAAGAAGAGACTGAAGAGGTAATGAAAAAAACTCCTAACAACAACAACAAAAAAGCCCTGTCCCAGACAGTTTTACTGGAGAATTCTACCAAACTTTCAGAGAAGAGCTAACACGAATACTACTCAAGCTATTTCAGAGCACAGAAAAGGAAGGAGTACTCCCAAACTCACTGTATGAAGCCAGCATTACTCTGATACCAAAGCCAGGCAAAGACATCACAAAAAAAAAAAGAAAAAAAACCTACAGACCAACATCCCTCATGAATATAGACTCAAAAATTCTCAACAAAATTCTAGCCAATAGAATTCAATAGCATATCAAAATAATAATACTTCATGATCAAGTGAGACTCATACCAGGTACGTAGGAATGGTTTAACATTAGGAAGTCAATCAACATAACTTATCACATAAATTAAACAAAAGGAAAAAAACCACATGAACTTATCAACTGATGAAGAAAAGGCATTTGACAAAGTCCAACACCCATTCATGATAAAAACTCTCAGCAAAATAGGAATAGAGGGAAATTCTAATAAACAGCATTTATACAAAGCCAACAGTCAACATCATTCTAAACTGAGAGAGACTGAAAGCATTCCCATTGAGAATGCAACCCTAATTTTAATCAATGTGATTTTTCCATTACCATAAGCCAAAGTCCCCTTCTCCTCCTTTGTCCTGCTCCTGGTAACCACTAAGAAACTTTGGTCCTATCCATTTGCCTGTTCTTGTATTTTTTAAATGAGGTCATACAATATTTGTCCTTTTGTGACTGACTTATTTCACTCAGTATAATGTCTTCAAGCTCCATCCATACTGTAGCATGTATTAAGAATTTATTTCTATTACTGGGTGCATAGTATTCCATTGTACATATTATCATATTTTGCATATCCATTTATCTGTTGATAGCCATTTAGGTTGTTCCACTTGGCTTTTAATATTATACTAATCTACCCTTAGGTAATCCAACAAATTTATCCATATGGCTTCTTATCTAAAATGATCTTTCATATTTCCTTCCCCTCCTAGTCATCAATCTATATAATAATGGAAAATAGATTTTTCCAAACTAAAATTGATATCCTCTTCCTAGAAGACAAATAATGAACTATATTTTTGTTTAAGATTGTGTGGGAACCATTATATATGATATTTTTAATTGTGTTTTGTTTTAGATAAATATTTCTAACACATACTGATTTTACATTTATTACCATATTCTAGAGCTTTCATATACATATTTTTATATTAATCTCACATTCCTAAACTGGGAAGCTATTTAAAAAGGCATGAGTCTAATCTTAATTGTTTTAAAACAATAAAACCAAATCCATTGTCATCCTGTCAACTCTGACTCATAGCAACCCTATAAGGCAGAGAAGAACTGCCCATAGTTTTCAAGACTGTAATCTTTACAGAAGCAGACTGTCACATATTTCTCCTGTGGAGCTGCTGGTTGAACTACTGACCTTTCAGTTAGCAGCCAAGCACTTAACCACTGCACCACCAGCGCTCCTTATTCATTGTTTTAACAACTAAATATTCATTTATCATATATTTTCTAAATACCAGTTATTGTTAGTTGCTGTACAGTAGATTCTGACTCACGACAACTCTGTGAGCAGAGTAGTACTCCACAGAGTTTTCAAGGAAGCAGATCACCAGACCAGTCTTCTAAAGCACATCTGGGTGGGTTCAAATTGCCAGCCTTTTGGCTGGCAGTTAAGCACTTAACCATGTGCACCACCCAGGGACTCCTTCTAAATATCTACCATGTGACAAACACTGTAGTAGGCACCAAGGTTTCAAAAATGAATAAAATGTGAACTATGACTTTACAGAGTTAACATATAGTTGGGCAGCAGATATTTAAATATCCAACTACAGATGTATAAGGAGTCCTGTTCACACAATGGTGAAGTGTGTGCCTGCTAACCGTACCCACCCAGCAGCTCCATGGGAGAAAGACATAGTGATCTGCTCTTGTAGAGATAACAGCCTAGAAAACCCTAAGAAACAGTTCTACTCTATAACATGGGGTCAAATTACAACTACTATGAGCCACATTTTCTTAATCTGTATAACTGAAATAAAACACCCCTAGTTCATAAACTTACTGTAAGGAACAGATGACATTAAGTATCTACCGAATATAGCACAGCACTTGTATAATAAGTGTTCAATAAATGTTATTTCCCCATCCTCATTAACACCTGGCAAGAAAGGCATTCTCTAACATGCCTGATTAACCCGAGAAAGAAATGACCAATACTTCCTTTGTGCCTTAGCCTTCTCTGTTCCTAGAATATTTGGTTAAACTCCTTTATTTATTCATCCATCTCCCCATACTAGTCTGTAAAATCCTTTTAGAGTAGTGCCCGTATTTTATTCCTTTCTGTATCACTCCATATCTACCACGGTATCCATTTAATAGTAAGGTCTTTGTAAATGTAAGATCAACAACTTCACGTAGCCACAGTCTAAACTATCTTCCACTCACCACTGGCCCTGCATGCAACCAATGTTCTTTTCAAACTGCATGATACAACCTTCTCAAATTATCTTTACACTTTTCACTCCACTTTGGCTCTGCTCTTATCATTCCCTTCATCTTTTTTCTTCCTGGTAGAAACACACTCAACCTACCTCCTGCAGGATCTTCCTTCACTATCTCCACCAGAACTGACCTATCCCTTCTCTGAACTCCTCCATCAAGAAAGGAAAAAGAAACAATCTTGACTTTCTTATTCAATACTATATCCCTGTTCCCTAGTCTAGTTTCTCACACCCAGTAGGAGCTCAAATTTGTTGAACTGACTTGAATAAACTTGTCAGTTTTTAAAAGGTTAAATTAAAAAGTAATTTTAAATGGTCTTTTGCATAGCAATGCATCATATAAAAAACTAATGCATCTTTTGAATTATTATGATTTAGTAATTTGATTACTTTGATTTATGCCAAGGAACTTGAAATGAGGATTTAAAAATCCAAACAGGATATTAAGACTTTCAATATTCATCCAAACATCTATTATGAATCTTATTTTTCTTCCAAAGTAAAGCCTCATACCAACCTGATTAGCATGCATTTATTGTGTGTGAAAACACCCTGAAGGATTCTACTGATTTTTTTCCCAGTCAGTTCATAATTGTTTGCACTAATAGCTACTACATATTTTATTAATTTAGAATGAGCATAAAGTAAGATATTATCACTATATTCAAAAACAACAGAGAATTCTGCTAACAGAATATTTTGAGGTAAGAAAGAAAGCCTAAGAAATGGGGGAGTGGGAATAAGGCGCTGGAAGGAAGAGGTGACGAAGTTGAGAAAGAAAAAAGATATAGAGCAAAAAGAACAGAATAGAAAGGAAAAGAAATTGATAAAGATCAAATATAAAATAAAAAGTGACAGTAAAATAAGAAGGAAGAGTAGAGAAATATAGGAGAATATAAGAAAAGAGGAAAAAATTAAGAAATTGAGGGTAAAAATCTTACATGTACAAGGTACTCATTCTAAACTTAAACCCATTACTGTAGAGTCGATTCTGACTCATAACAACACTACACGACAGAGCCGAACTGCACCATAGAGTTTCCAAGGAGAGCCTGGTGGATTTGAACTGCTGACCTTCTGGTTAGCAGACATAGCTCTTAACCACTACACCACCAAACTTAGATATATAAAATTCTAACATTAGGATATTAAAATACAGTATAAGGTAAAATGGCTCTGTCTTCCCAAGACAGAGCTCTTATTTCCTTATCCGTTTCCTACCCAAAAATTCTTTTGTAATCCTGAAACCCTTAAAAGGAGATTTTGCTTTAGATTAAAACAATAAATGATCTAATTTGGTTTAGCACAAAGGGCACAGTACATGTGCAAATTAATAATACTGTATAATTTTTAACATTTGTTATTCAGTTCCAAGCTAAAGAATAAAATTCTAACTTTACTGTTTTATGAAGTTATTTGTCCAATTGTAAGTTTTCCTAGTTCATATGGAAAAAGGTAAACTAGTTCTAGTCATAATTATCACTTTACACATAATTATAAAATTCTATGAATAAGATTTTTTTTCTAAGGATAAGTATTCATAGTACCTTTTTGACCTATGATGCTGACTTACAAACAGCTTTCCCATATTTTATATATCAGATTTACTTTACACATTTATTACATAATTCTCCTAGTAGACTAAAAATTCTTTTAAAGCAATATTAAGTCTAATTCAGGTTGTATCTCTCATTCCTTGCTCTGTGGCCAACAGTTTACACATTCACCAAATGTTTGGTGCATCAATGAATGAACAAATAAATAAATGAGATGTTGTGGTTTAAGAAAACTTTAATTTCTATGTGAACTAATTTTTTGCTTCTTTCATTCTAGCGTACCAATTACTACCAAGCTAATCATCTTTTAAATATTTGTATCATAATGACATTGTCCTGTTTCAAAACATTCAAAGTATCCATCCTTTCTAAAGCATAAAAGTCTAAATGCCTTAGCCCTCCTACCATTCAGTCATAGATTTTAGTGTTCTCCAGTCTTTACTCTATTGGGATCTGTTGCCTTTATTTTTAAGTGTATGTCATTGTCATAAAGTTATTGTGGGGGTTGTTTAAAGAGGTTGTGGGAATGAAGTGTTTTGAAGCTTATGTTTCATTGTTTGGGTATTTATGCTTGATTATTTAAAAATCATACTTAGGGTTTTCAGAAATTTAGGTTTGACACACTTGCACGTACAAAGGCTGTAGACAAGCAGATGCGCCACCTCAGGGCCACTATGCTCTCTGACCATTACACTCCAGCAGGACATGTGAATGGTTCAGATGCAGGCTGAGAGAAGGACACAGAACCGGCTGTAGAGCCCAGAAGCAGTGACAGTCAGTACCATGCATACACCCAAGGAATTCCAAATTCTATCTCCACTAGACAGCTCACATCTCCCAGGTGGGCTTGGACCATGAGTAGGAGAGTGTTTAGAGAGCCGAAGTCCTGATTATGTACTCATAACAGGTTAGAAAACTGGCTGAGATCAGCTGAACCTAACCCAGACCTACAAAACTATCCATCTGACCAAAAGAGTCATGAACAATAACATATGCTCTGAGTTGGGAGTGGTTTGTTATGCAGCGAGAGCTAATTGATAGAAAATATATATCTAGAAATACACTACTATATTAAAAAACCTAAAATATGTGGCACTTACTTTTAGGATAAGGTAGTTGGCAAATTGTCATAAACACTAGAAAAAGGGCAAATAAACTATTAGTGAAGGCTGGGAAAAGTGAGAAAATTATTATGGGAGCTAGAAAAACGGTGACCTGTGTTATATAGCAGCAAATGTAAAATTTCTGCCTGTGGTAAATGGGAAGCAAGATAATATTCTAATGAACTAATGGACCTTGCCAAGATAATGTCCAGGTGATAGATTCAGAATGTCAGCTGGTTTACTGCATACGATAAGGCATGTTGGTAGAGAGAGATTCAAAACAGCACTTATCCATTTGCAAGCAGATTTTAGAGGGAATATAGAGAGAAAAGGAGTCCCTGGGTGGCACAGATGGTTAAGCACTCGATTAGTAGCCCAAAGGTTGATGGTTCGAACTCACCTACAGGCACCCTGGAAGACAGGCCTGATGATCTGCTTCCGAAAGGTCACAGCCTTGAAAACCCTATGGAGCAGTTCTACGCTGCACGCATAGGGGTGCCTTGAGTCAGAATCGACTTGACAGCAACTAACAACAGCAACACAGAGAGGCCAAGGATTGATAAATTGAAAAACAAATTTGTTTTTCATCTCTATTCTTCCCAGCTGGTGGTAAAAATGTCTCAAAGTAAAATAGTATCTGAGAACTAAGATCAATTAAAGGCTTGGCTAGAAAACCCTTTGCTGACAGCTATTAAAGAATGAAGTAGTGTCCCATGGAAGGAGAAAAAAAGCCTTCTAGGAATCTTAAGGGCGTGGTCTCACAGAAGCCAAATCCAAAAACAGTAGACGTTAAATCTATAAAGATTGGAATTTCTTGAAACAATATGGGGGTGACTTTTGCAGCACAGCATAGGTTATAAGCAGACATATAGAAAGCCTACAAAGGTTTACAGTAAGTTGCATAGGTAAAAGAGCCACCAACCTGTAATAAGAGGAACTGAAATTGTTCAAATTGCAATAAGTCCCCTGGGCCTCCAATTTTCTCTGGGCAGAAATAAGTCTAAGAGAACTACTCAGGTGCCACAATGGACCATTTCTTCAGGAGTAGCCAAAGAAAGCAGCAGACAAGGAAGGATATCAGAGAGGGCAGAGTCTAGAAAGCAGCAGGAACAATGAGCTGGAAAGCCATTCCCAGAAAGTAAAGCCAGGAACTAACTGAGGAACATTCCATACTTCTGGGTTTTAGGGAACCTGGTAACATTTTTCCATCATGATTTCAGAAATACTATTAACCAGTAACTGCTAAGTGCCTCCCATTTCCCCCCTTTTTTGCAGCTGCATCTAAGAAGCCCCATCAGAACTTTCTGTAGTTTACAAGACCCTGGAATTAACACGATGCCAAAACTAGAAGAGGTATCTAGGGAGCATAACAAATCCCTAACCAGAGTGATGGAGGATGAGAGACCACAGGGAGGAGAGCCCAGCTGTTGAAGCCAAGGCTATCCTAGATCACCACACAGCCAGCCAACCCCCAAATATGTGAAAGTGTTTAACCAAGACTGGAGCCCTGGTGGTGCAGCGGTGAGAGCTCGGCTGCTAACCAAAAGGTCAGCAGTTCAAATCCACCAGCCGTTCCTTGGAAACCCTATGGGGCAATTCTGCTATGGGCAAATTCTGTCCTATAGGGTCGCTATGAGCCAGAACCAACTCAACAGCATCTAACAACAACAAGCAGATCTACCTACCAACTCGGACACCTGACAGCAGATGCATTAGTATATTCATAAGCAATAAGAAACATTTATTATTTTAAGCCACTGAGCTTTGGGATGACTTCTTAGGCAGCAATAGCTTACACGTGCAATGATTCCCTGCAAATCTCAACTGTAGACTAAATAACAACCAAAATTTAACAATATTTAGGATTAATTTCAAGGAGGCCTGGTGGCACAGGGATTAAATGCTCAGCTGCTAACTAAAAGGTCAGTGATTTGAACCCACCAGCTGATCAACTGGAGAAAGATAATGACAAGTCTGATTCTGTAAAGATTATAGCCTTGGAACTACTATGCGGCAGTTCTACTCTGTCCTATAGGGTCACAATCAGTTGGAATCGATTCATGGCGATAGGCAATGGGGAAGAATTAATTTCAACAGTCCCTTGTTTAAATAAGGCCAGAACCGGAAGATCATTTTAGGGCCTTTCATCTCAAGGAAAGAATGAAATTTGACAAAGTGAAGCGAAAAAACACTGTGTCTGATTTTTTACTTCAATGTTGTCATGACTAAGTTTACAATGTCTCAGTTTAACAAGATTACTCAGAAAAAGGGCAACTAGTTCCTCAGAAGTTTTTGGAATCTCAGAAATGTTCTCTCAAATACGTACATGTATCTTCACCTAATTATGGAATTTCTTGAGCAAGTGGCCTCTTAATGTTCAAATAGTTCCAGAATTTTTTGCTGGGAGACATATCTATTTTTTTCTAATATTTTCTGTTCATCTATGTGTGTATTAAACACAATAATAAAATATTTCATTATAATGAGAGCACAGCCTGGGGAATCAGAAAACATAGCCTCTTGTCCTAAATGTGCTCTTTTCAGAATTTATTTCAGTATTAGCTGATTCTAAATGCTCTTTTTGTGCAAGCAATGCCAAACATTATTCTATAGGCAAGAATTTCTTACAAATCATAGACTGACGGTAAAAGAAATTCACTCACGCTTTTTACTGCCATTTTAGAAGATGCATTAAGATCTGAGTCGATAATGCAAACTTTTCAAGTATCCTTTCACATTCCAAACTTAGTCATTTTCTTTATAATTTAGACAGTTGAACAGTTATTGTCATGTGAAAATTGGAATAATTCAATTACAAGAGCTAACTTTCTGCTACAAAATGGATAATAATGCTTAACATTTTTGCTGTAAGTAAGAACTGCTTTTTATACATGCAGGACTTCCAAAATCACAAATATTGGTTTCAAAATTCATCTTTTCCAAATAAGGAAAAATCCACATTGGGTTACCACGTAAGGGAAGATTAAATCAGAGCTCTTTCAAATATAGCCAAATAAATTCCACATAATACAATTTAAAGACACAATAAATATTATTCATCAAATTATAGCAATAAAAGAGATGGCAAGTAAAATGTTATTTATAATATTAACCGTGATATGATCATATAATCTCCCCAAAAGAAAAAAAGAGTATTAGATTTCAAAAATGAAAACCTGATCCAGTCTTTTTATATGAAATTACAAAAAGGAAAGCAGTTATTAAAGTATAACTTATAAGAACATTTTTATAACTATGCATATTTCTATTAAGAGAATGTCTCAGATTCTTATAAACTATCTGGAAACTGCTGGGTTTGCCTTGATTTCCATTTAATAGCAGTATTCTGCTGGAAGAAAAAGGGCATTTTGGAAAAAATGAAGGTACTCCTTGGTATAACGATTTTTATGTCCAAAGAATACTAGAGCTGGATACAATTATCCAAATTTTTTTTTAAAATAGAAAAGTAATTTTCAACTAATTCCTAGAAAGTTCCTTTTACCTGGAAAACAATTCCATTTTTAACATTGTTTCAGCATGGAATAATCTCCATCATATATTTGAGTTAGAAAAGACAGTTTGATTTCTTCCTTTTAAACAATTATGAGATCATTTGTGAATGCTAATCTGCTCCATTTTTTAGATTAGTAAAACTGTGTCATTTAATATTTTCAACATGTACGGCAAGTTCTCAAAACACTTCTTCAAAATATTTTGTGGGAAACATCTCAAAGTTAAATATGAACTTAGTTTAGAAATATTTCTTAACTATTAAAATAAATATATCTGTTTTTAAACTTCTGCAACATATTAGCTATTTATGCTACATGAGACAATAGTTTAAGATATGCAAACACTATATTCTCCATAAATTAGAAAGGACACATTGTCTCAGGGAATCAAAAAAAAAAAAAAAGAAACATTAGAAAGAAGTTACCATCCTTCTACTTTGGAACTTCCCTCTGGAGTGGGAGTGGAGGTGGGGGCAGATCACAGGAATAAACCGGTAAAAAAAATTAATGATTAAAATGATTTCAGTTAGTGATAAGTACTGTGAAACAACAAAAGCAAAAACCATGGCGACTGATTTATAGGGCAGGGGTACTTTAGATTAGGTAGGTGGGGCTTCTATGAGGAGGCAATACTGAACCCAAGCTGAATGATACTAAAACCACCACCACTGGAAGAGCATTCTGGTAGTCAGAAACTGCAAAGGCAAAAGATCACTGCTCATCAATACATGCATGCTGGCCTTCCACAACTAAATTGCATGCTGCTTGAGTTCAGAGAGCACGTGTCCTATTTGGTTTGTATAAAGATTAGTTTCAGTATGACTCTACATCACAGTATGACTCTACAACACAGTAGATTAATAGAAATCTATTATTTAATATAAACACCAATTTGGCCACTATATAGGAGTACTACATGTGAGGGTGTATGTTGATTTTCGCTATTAGGAAATGATAAAATATGATGACTTAAGTTACATAAACTATGTTTTTCAACAAACGAATTCAATAACAAAAACTTTTATATGTATTTTTTCTATGAGTACCGAAATGTTCCAAATTAGGACATAAAAACACATGCGTATTTGCAAAGTTAATGGTGTGCATATGAATGAGAAAACACTGACTGGAATATAAAGATAATTGTAGTGGCTAACACCTTACAGAAAAACACACGGTTTTGCATAGCTAGAAAACACACTATGTTTGCATGAAAGTTTTTTGATATAGGCATTGTACAGGCTGGCTAGATAATATAAAAATAAGTTTTTGTTTTAAACTGGCAAACTTCATAACACTCTTGCAAATAAATCCCTATAGATGTTAGATCATACATAGGAAATATCACAAAATATGGTGAATTTGTCATCTAAAATCTCTTTGCAACAATTTATTTTCTGGACAAATCTCATTTAAGATATTTCCTACATTCTTAGTTCTTTAATATATCTTAAATTATTATAATTATTATATTCAAATATCTTAAATTAGCACACACATACATTTAAAATGTATGTGTGTGTATGTATATATGACAGACAATAATACTATAAATTGGCAATTCATAGAAAAAATACAAATAGACATCAAACATATAAAAAAAAGTTTAATCTTACTAATAATCAGAAAACTAAAATTAAGGTAAAATGTAATTATTTCCACATCAGATTGGCAAACATTAAAATGGAAGATGTCCAATATTGGAAAGTAAATGGGAAACAGACACTTTAATATACTGTTAGTTGTTATAGAAATTTTAAAGAGCTATTTGACGTTTCTATTAAAAAAAAAAACTCCTGCTTTTTTACCTAGGAATTCACTTCTAGGAACATATCCTATAAAGATATTCACATATGCACACAAATATACATGTTACACACAAACTTGCTTTGAATGAGTGAAGGGGAATGAATGAATCAGAGAAACATAAAATACAATAAATTGTGATCCAAAAGCTATATTTGTCTATAAAGCACTATACTATATACAAAAGTACAAATTCTAAAGCAAGGTAATTAAAACCGTTTAAAAAAATACTTTATATGAAATCATATTCCCTTACGTCTGATTAAGAACAGTTAAATGTATTCATTTCCTTTAGAATTAATTATACACCCCATATTTGGAGATTAAGAATGCCTCTGACTTACCTTACCAATATGATAGCCAGGCAGTACATTACCTCTAAAGGCTTTTAAATAATGATAATAATAAATAATATTAATATTAAATAATAATAATAATAATGTTCATATTTAATGGATAAAGAAGGGAAAGCCATTGCTGTTTTAAATTAGATACCTCATGGGCTTGATGACATAACCTAACCATTTTAAGCACTGTATGTTTCTTTTGTCTCACAAAAATACTTTGTGATATTATAAAATATTATCTGCTACATGGTAGTTTCTTACATCCAATTTATTTGCATTTCATTAATAAAAGAAAAAGCGGATAAAATCAAATAAATAGAAAAATAAGAAAAAAGTCATTTTTGTATCTTCCTTCTTCTACACTTTATCCTGTTGTAACAAAAATAAATGCTAAGTACTTACGTATTATTGTTCTCTGAATCTTTTCTGTCCAAAGATGTTCTTTCAAATTGTCATCACTTGCTTAATATCACTCCTACACTTCCTCATTCTTGTCACAGAATATGGAGAAATTAGAATAAATAAGGGAAAACCTTCTCCACTATGCTACTCAACAACCTGCTATATTCAATAAATATTTCTTCAGTGTCCACATGTTCCTAGGCACTGTACAAGGTCCTGGGGATAGAGCAGTGGACAAGACTTATCCACGCCTGACCTCAGAGAGCTCAGAAATCGTACTACTCTCTCTCTCTTAGGAGAGGATGAATTAGTTACCCATATTGCTCATGGTTAATGCCATCAGTATTCCATCTTGTCCCCAGAGAGAACTATAAAGAAGACAGTTGAATTTAGAGAACTCTATGGTGATCTTCGAGAATATAATTTCAATATAGCATTTTTAAGGCAGATGTGTAATTCCAGTGTTAAGAAGTAAGCATTTGATGAGGAAGTAGATGCAGGGTATTTACAAGTAGATTTGTTGAAAATAATATGGTTTGTGAAAGGAAGAAGATAAATAAGATAGTAAGTAGGGGAGGACAGCAATGTCTAGCTAAAGCATATGCTTGTAAATGGAAGAAAATTGATAAGCAGAGGAGAAACGGGAACTGGGGATGACAACAACAAACCAAAGCCCAAAACAAAGCCTATATTACATATATATAGATATATATATATAAGACAAAAACAAAACCTGTTGCCTTCAGGTCGATTCCGACCTATAGCAACCCTAAAGGACAGAGTAGAACTGCCCATAGGGTTTCCAACGAGCAGCTGGTGAATTTGAATTGCCAACCTTTCGGTAGGCAGCCATATCACTTAACCACTGTGCCACCACGGCTTATTATCTGTACATATCTGAGGGAACAAATCCTAGTGAAGATAAATTGGTTAAATTAAAGGCACAGTTAAACCAGTAAATTTAGAAAGCATAGAAATATTTCTTCTACTACAGACATAGGAAAAGATGAAGGATGGATTTTCTGAAGTAAATGGATGATCTCTGGATAAAGGAACTCTGTGTACATGTTTGCCTCATGACCTCTGAAAGATACTCACTTGGAGAGTGAACAGTCTGCTCCTGAGAGTAGAAAACCACTGATCTATTAACAAGCTAAGAAGTTTGAAATCAGTTTGAATTAAATTTTTTCAGATCCCAAAGGAAGAAATTAAGAGATTTTATTCTATCTCGAACAGTGGCTCTACTCTAGAATATACACTGAGTTCTTATCATGCACCATGTACTCTGCTAAACTCTTTAATAGGATACCTTGTATGTTTATACCAATCCTGCGATGTGAACATCATTGTTATCTCATTTAACAGATAGGGCAACTGAGCAGTAAGTGGTGGAACTAAAATGTGAATCCAGGCAGTGTAATTCCAGAACTTATGCTTTTAATTATGAACATATATTTCCTCTGAGCTTATTTTCACAGCACATATTAAGAAATAAATAAAAAATACTAACACAAGTACTTCGAACTTTTAAAAGCTCCATTAGCGTTTTTAATCCTAAAAGTTACATGTTTTTATAGTCGATTTTAAAACACAGAAAAGCACAAAGAAAAATATCATCAGCTATAACCAAAATCACTCTTAAGGTCTTGCCACATAGAGACTTTTGGTGCACAAATTTTTATTTTCCTTTAATGCCTATGAGTACACACACAAACACAATATACAACGAAACCTGTGAGAGCCGGAACTCAATGGAACTGCCTTGTTTTTCTGGGTCTTGAAAGCTTTTTGGCTTTGACAGGGTGCAGTCTTACCACTTTTCTACACTCATTTTAGTGGAAAATATTTGAGTTTTCCTTCTCTGACAGGTTTATGCCTTACACCGGTTCCAGCTTTCAAAGGTTTTACAGTATTGTGAAATGTAAAAAAAAACCCGTTGCCATCAAGTCTATTCCAACTCATAATGACCACCCCATTGGGTTTCCAAAGCTGTAATCTTTATGGAAGCAGACTGCAACAGCTTTCTCCCATGGATTGGCTGATAGGTTAGAACCACTGACCTTTTCATTAGCAAAGGAGCTCCTACCACTGCACCACCAGGGGTCCTTGAAATGTAAAAAAGCAAATTATAAAACAGAAGAAAAGATGATGTCAGAAGATGATGGAGAAATACAGTCTTCAGAATTTTAAAGGAGAAATACATTGTGATATAATGGTTTTACATAGAGTGAAGATGACTATATATGATGGTGAGGGAAAGATATTCTTAGGTATTTAAGAGTTCAGAAAATAAACCATTTATCTAACATACTGGAAAAATTACTAGAAAATATTTTCCAACTGAATGGGAAAAAATTGAGAGATCAAGAACTGTACAAGTGAATATATTTTTTTAGTTGCTGTCTAGTTGTTTCAGACTTACAGCAACCCCATGTGTGCAGAGTAGAACTGTTTCATAGGGTTTTCAAGGCTGTGACCTTCTGGAAGCGGATATCCAGGCCTGTCTTCCAAGGTGCCTGTGAGTGGGTAGGAAGTGCCAACCTTCTGGCTTGAAAGAATAGATATAATGCAAACAGAGTAATGTAATAACAATAATCTGCATGTATAACCCCAGAATACAATAATGAAGAATGAGTATGGAGTTAGGAAATGCAGAAAAATAAACGTGCTAATTTCCTTGAACCAGAGTCAAAATACATGATTTTACTCTTAACTGGCTATGAGAAAATATGTTGATTTATATCTTTAAATAAAGCACAAAGAGAATAACTAGAAAAATTAAAAGCAGAATATGTACCTTGTAGAAAATCGGGCAGATAATTAAAAGGAGAAATGTCCGGAACTGATTTAATTTGATCAGACAGTAGTGAAATGATAAAAGGAACCATTTCAAGCTACACATACAGGTATTTCATCAGGTCAAGAAAATATTCTTCTATTATATCTTTGTTTATTGTTTCTATTCCATTTATTCTTTCTTTTTGTTTGGGTTACAACTATTTCTTCCCCATTACTTTCTATTCCCTTACTCTGCCTTGATTTTCCTCAAAGTGCTTAACACCCCCTAATAAACTATACATTCAAATTTCCCGATGTTTATAATCTGTGCCCTCCAATAGGGTATTAGCTCCGTGAGAGAAGGTACAATGTTTGCTTTGTTTGTTGCTGTATCCTCAGAGAACTGAATGATGTCTAGCATAGCAAGAATATAATAAATATGTTTTGAGTGAATTACTAAAATCATATACTGGCTCATTGCTTTGTCTTTCATGTAATTCATTTTGTTTTACATTATTTTCAATTTTCTCATTTTCATCAGAATTTTTTAACAGCTGATAAAATTTCTTCTTCTTAAGACTGATTTTATTTTATTTAGGCCTGATTCTACTCATTATTGCCTTCAGTGTGGGGTTTATTTAACTGTTTTCAGATTCTAAGCAGGTCTGTCTTACCTCTTCCCTTGTCTTATCTCAGCCTATATTCTGCCACTATTTCATAAAGGTCATGCCTTCATGAACTGAGTTGAGGTCATAAAAATTCTGCAAAGGTGGGTGTATCTGCATTTACTTTTTCTTAAAGGCTCTTTTTTTATTTCCCCAGCATGCTCCAGGATGTAAGAAGATAGTGGATAGTAGTTATAGGCACTGCTGCTGGGGTTCATGTTTCACTTGACCTACAAGGCTTTATTTATGGGGTTATCCCTCTAGGAAGGTCTCTAGACCGATTAGTTTTTCCAGACTTCCTATCCAGTTGTTTTCTAGGATTTTCAAGATCTTCCTGTATGCAGGAAAAGGGAGGAGTGGTGGAGACCAGGACAAGCATCCTCTGTTTTGCACAGAAATTCCAGAAGGGTACAGAGGACTACTATTCTTCGTCATTAATAGAAGTGTGAGGTCTTCGAGTTACAGGCAGAGAGCAATGAAGCATTGTTCTTTTTCAGTCTCAAGCGTTTTCTGCTTTATGACATAAATCTGGGGTGCAAGAAAAATATGAAACCCAGGTAAAGATTTTATCACTGGAACTCCTTTTGACGTATACTTAGCATATATTTCTCCAAAAGCTTTAGTGTTAGATTGTGTGTCTGACTTAGTTGTCATTGTTGTAAGGTTAAGCTTTTTTAAAATATATCGTCTTGAGAATTCATGAAGTCTGAAAAAATGTCAATTTTAATTAGAGCAGTATTCAAGTATTTTCACAGATATTATATCTTCTAATTGAAATTATCTAAAGTATTATATAAAATGTAGATACTATTTAGCATGGTTAAACTACTAATAAAAGCAACTGGTAATTATTTATTTGTATGTCTTTTCTTCCCTGAGTACTCATTATTTGCCCCATACCAGCAGGTAGTAAAAATTCCAAATGACTAATTTTTTTCACCCAGATTATTTAAAACATTAAAAGTATTTTAAAATTAAAATATATTAGGCTTTTTTAGTGTTGTGTATGCTGCAAAAGACCTCTTTAAAGTGTTGAAAAGCAAAGATTTCACCTTGAAGACTAAGGTGTCCCTGACCCAAGCCATGGTGTTTTCAATCAACTTATACACACGTGAAAGCTGGACAATAAATAAGGAAGACGGAAAAAGAATTGATAAATTTGAATTATGGTGTTGGTGAAGAATACTGAATATACTATGGACTGCCAAAAGAACAAACAAATCTGTCTTGGAAGGTATAATCAGAATGCTCTTTAGAAGCAAGGATGGTGAAATTTCGTCTCCCATACTTTGGACATGTTATCAGGAGGGACCAGTCCCTGGAGAAGGACATCATGCTTGGTAAAGTAGAGGGTTAGCGAAAAAGAGGAAGACCCTCAATGAGATGGATTGACACAGTGGCTGCAACAATGAGCTCAAGCATAACAACAAATGTGAGCATGGCGCAGGACTGGGAAGTGTTTCGTTCTGTTGTACTTAGGGTCGCTATCGGCTGGAACGAACTCAACAGCACCTAACAACAACAACGACACGTCTGTTTTTACCACTTACCATATGGAAAAAAATCACTTAGTCATGGACATGAAATTTTCCTTTTTCTTATGAGCAGCTATAAAGCTGTTCCTTGTAAACAGTGCCAAAGACATTTCAAATACCCAAACCCACAGTAATTTCTCCTCTTTTGAACATATATCACACATTCATTCACTAACATGAAACTTAGTGCTTAATTATTTTCATATTTATAGTATGACATATTCTTAGAGTAGGAGTGCCAGAAAGGACCTTTAGAGATGTTGAGTTCAGTAGACAAACAAGGGAACAGAACTGAAGAGACTTATTCAAAATTTCAAAGCTAGTTAATGGCAGAACTGAGGCTAGAACACAGGTCTTACAATTTCTTGTCCAGTTTTGTTTGTCTAGCCATATGGTAATGTGCTTAAGGACAGAGAGTACGTCCTCTATGTCCTAGTAACCTCCTCCACACCCATAACATTTGTAGGGAGTAAAAAATGGTCTGTATATGATCAATGATGAACAAGACAACCATGGCTGCATCTATTATTGCTGCTCTAGTTAAACTGTATGGTTGAGTAACAATTAGGTGTCAAATCATAAAAATGTGACAAATAAACATGTCCACTCTTAAATTTTTCTCTCAAAGTAAGGTCACATCAGAATACACCTAGAAATTTAAAAAAAGATTATTTTCATTGATTATAGTAATTACCAAAATATCTCAAAGTTTAGTAAACATAGCCTGTAAACATCATCTAATTTTTTTCAACAGCCTGGTTTCAGAAGTATTATTATTATTCACAACTTAATAAGAAAAAAATCTCTAAAAAACTTTATTATTAGATTGTATGTCTGACTTAGTTGTAATAAGAAACTGGCTCAAGATCACAGAGCTAATGAGCAGGAATGTCGAAATTCAACTTAGTCCATTTCATTAAAAAGCTTAAATTCTTTCACTTTTCCACAGACTAAGGCTGTTTATTAAACCATGTCCACAACCTCCTGTATTTGATGTAACCAACATGAAACCTATAATTATTACACTTCAAATTTAAAACGGCTATAACCCAAAATATATTTCTTAAAACATGTTAACTCACTTATCACTTCTCTAAAATGTGCCAGTGACCAAAAAATAGAAGGTATTCTTCTTCATTACTATGTCATTGTATGTAGGTATATATAGGGGAAAGAAAAAGTTTTCCTTCGTGTAGCAGTGACTAGTTAGTAAATCTGTTATCTAACAATCTTTAGAGTTAGCAATAGTAAAAATCAACAGAACAGTTATCTTTAAAATTTTCCCCATATATTCCCTAAAAAATAGCTGCTCAATTTTCCTTAAAACTATCTTAGGTATACTGAATTATAACACACAGCTCAACACTGGCTAAGGAACAACAAGTTTTCCCTCTGTATTGATGGTTATCATTGAAACATACTGCCACCTTATGACAATTCTTTTTATATCTTAATTTTCAGAAAATTCTGTTTTAAAAATAAACCTTCACCCAGAATAAGACAACAATGTAAACAAAATATCTGAAATTAAAACAAAATTTATTAACTACATTAAAAGCAGCCTAAGAGAAAAATAGTGTATTTTAGAGAATATTTTTAGATTTTGAACAATGATTTGATGATATTATGTAAGCATTTTTATACCCAAGAAGCCAGGATATAACTGATTACATGCTGCTGATGTACCTAAAATTTTGTATTTTCTAATTATAGTTTTAGAAGATATATACAAAGTATCTTCCCCTTATTGGATCTATAATTTTGCACACACACAAAATATTTTAAAATTGCAATGTCTTAGATTAGAGGGAAGTATAGGGAAAAGGAGTCACTAAAAAAAAAATTAAGAAAAGTCTGTATACCTTAGTTATGGCAATGAATAAATGCATTATTGCATGACATTTACAATAAGCCAGATTAAAAGTTTGGCCTACTTACATAGAACCCTCTTTGAGTGTCCACAGTAGAATTCTATTGAACCAGGAAATGTGGCGATTTTACCCAGTAGCTAGTTTGTTCTTCTGTATGCATCCAGTGATTTCATGTTTGCAATGAGTTCTGTTTTCCTTTTTGCATTAGCTGCTAAAGTACTTATACAGACAACTTATTATTCTTCTATATGAAGTATACAAGAAGTCACTGCACACATATTGTGCACAACTATCACTCTTGGATGCATTTTATTTTTCTGTCTTATTTTCCCTTGGGCCTGATAGCATTATTTACTTACATTTTTAAGTATTTACTCGGTACTGTGAAAAGAGTATGGAGTTTGGAAGCTGAACAACCAGATCCACTTCCAGGTTTTACTAGCCGTAAGGCCCTGGTTAATTACATCACCTCTAGGATAAACTACAGATTTGCCATTCATAAACTGGAGCTAAAAATACCTTCTTGGCACAATTATCATAATGATTAGAGATTATAATTAGAGATATCTAATTTTATTGTTTTGTTGTTAGCTGTGGTCGAGTTGCCCCCTAAATTATGGTGACCCCAAGTTTGGACAGTTGTGATCCATAAGGTTTTCATTGGCTGATTTTCTGAAGTACATTGCCAGGACTATCTACTTTTTTTAGGTGCCTGATATATAATGGCTACCTATCACTCACTTATTGACTATCATGTTACCTGATATCTCACATTTACAATAATAGTAAAAAAAAATTACTATTCAACTATTTGTGCATTAACGACGTACCTCTGGCAGTAATGAACACCAAGGTACGAGACATGAGTAATGCTCACTGTGATGGTTAAGGTTATGTGTCAACTAGGCTGGGCCATGATAGTCAGTGATTTGACAGCTATGTAACAAAGTAATTTGGCAGTTATGTAATGCTGTAATGTGGCATTTATGTAATGATATAATCATCCTCCATTT
This sequence comes from Dugong dugon, assembly GCA_030035585.1. Lineage (NCBI taxonomy): Eukaryota > Metazoa > Chordata > Mammalia > Sirenia > Dugongidae > Dugong > Dugong dugon. The sequence continues at coordinate 134,617,065 of CM057462.1, forward strand.
AGTGATCTGATGTGGTCATCCTCCATTTTTGCATAACACTGATTTTCACATAACGACCTGGTCTTTGGAACCTAACCATGTCGAAAAGTGAGGAGTGCATGTATAAACTTTATTTCTATATTTTCTTGATTTTAATAAAACTTCTGAAATCAGGTTATATTTTACAATTCCATTATATTTGATGTAATAATTTGATCCTCAAAGAGCAGTTTTTAAATCAATGATGTCTTAGAATTGAGGAAAAACAGTATTATCTTATTGTACTATACTTGTATAATCACTCTAACCACTTTTTGAACTAAACAGAATTATAAAAAAAATTTCAATGAACTTCTCAGTAAAGATTAAATGAATAGAAAAGAAAATTAGAAACTAGTGAACAAATAAAGGACAGAATAAAGACTTATTTTAACACAGCAGTCTTGAGAAAAAAGAATAATTTACTAAAGTTTTCCATTTTTATTTAAACTTTATGTGCAAAGAACAAAAATAATAATAAAAAGGATTTGTGCACAATAGCATATTACTTAGTTTAATTACTGATTTATTGTTTGTCCAAAGTTTTAATCAAGCGAGTCCTTACATGTGGATAACAATGGTGACATCTGTAAAAGTTAGTGCCACATTTAACTCCTCTAGGCATTGCAGCACCTGGTGACGCCACAGGGAAGAAATCATGGATACTTCTTGAACATACTGCAACAGCTGTCAACTCAGAAGGAGGTATATTCTAAGTTCTACCAAGCAAGTAGTACTTCACAAAACCTCATTCTGTCCCTTCTTTTAACTGAAAGGAAGCCAGATGGAAACATGCAACTTGTCAAATTGCAAATGTAGAATTGCTATAAATTGTATTGCATGGATCTTCATATGTGCAGCGTTAAATATCTGGTCGTTCAATTTTCAGAATAATTTCACTGACATTTAAAGAAAACTACAGATGCTTGATGCTATCTCAGGTAAATACAATGCCAAATATAAGAGAATACAATAAAGGTAAAGAAAAATGAAAACATGATTATATATTCATTTAATATAACATTAGAATGAAGAAATAGAAAATTAATAATTCAAGCAGCTTAATAATATCAGGAAAGATGGTGACTGCAGTATGGCTAACCATCTCTCAAAACAGTTAATAGACCAATCTGCTTGGAGCACACGGCCACAGAAATCCTAGAAAACAAGCTGTATTATTCATGATATAGTAGTCCTAGCTGTGCTGCTATAGCTAAGCCTCCACCTGTATCCCTGTTATAGATTTCTATTTCTATCCAGTGTAGAAAATTAACATAATAATTTCAAATATGTTATGGCCAGATTTAATTGTGAATATATAAAGTATCAGAAACTAATAATTTTGTTCTATATTTTGCTGCCAATAGTTACTTATTGTTTTAAAACCACCAAGAGGTCTTTCATGAACTTGGACATATATAATTATTTCATATTTAGAATGCAAGCTTTGCTGTTTCTGAGATACATCTGGGAATGTATTGATATGTTCATCCATTCTTGTATGCCTGCATAAAAATATTCACTGAGTACATACTATATAACATATACAGTGAATTTTTAGTTACATGGAGCCATCTTGCCAACATTACTAAACATGTCTTTAACAGCTGGGGTTTTGTTTAGGGCAATATATATATACACACACACACATATATGTGTGTGTGTGTGTGCGTGTGTGTGTGTATGCACATATATATATATATATTCAACAAATTCTGAAAAAACGGTTTGTATCAAGACCCTGAATCATATCATATATGGTCTCCATTGGGTATGATATGTACTGATGGTGTAAAAGAGATCACTGAGTCCCTGTAAGCATGTGTTACATGTTTTCATGAAACTCTGTGGTACAATTTCCTAATAGCTTCATACTGATACAAAGTGTTTGTTTCTCTTCTTAAAAAGCCTAAAAATTATAAGTGACTTTAACAAGTCAATTCTCATATATCTATCCCAGCACAACACATCTTAATGTGATTAATCAACACTAAATAATATTTCATAAACAATGTTATATACCATTTTCAAATGCCTACAACTTTATAAACATTATTTTAATGTAATGACCAAATCATTCATGAGAAATGGGCACCTTTACACCCATACTACAGATGAAAAGGATGAGCCTCAGAAAAGTTGAGAAATGTGCCTAAAATCATAAGGAAAGTGAGAGTACTATATTTCTGACTGGCAGATTTATGTTTGTGTCTCATCCATGTTGGATTCAAGTCCCTCACTCCTTGAAAGTGTTTCTAAACAGAAAAATCAAACGCTGAAATGCATTCATTACTATATGGTGTTAGTGAAAGAATAAGGAACAGAAAGAATTTAAGTTGTTGAGCTAGGAAGCTTAGAGACTATTTTCTGTTTTCTCTCTTCCTCACCCTCGCACTAATAGTTGCACAATTAAACCACTGGGAACAAAGAAGGTCTGTGTAGGATTCTACTGCCCGTACTGCCAGTGTCTGTGAGTTATATAACCCACTTCCATAATCCTCACTTCTCCACAGATCATCTTACTTCATCCTTCTTTTTAAACCCACCATACCACTTCCTTTTGTGGCAACAGATAGTTGCTATGGCTAACAACTGAAAGGATGGCAGTTGCTGCAGCCTTGCTTGCATCACGTGGCATGAGAGGTCTTCATGCCCAGCAGCTACCTCTCTCCTGGATAATGGAAGACAAAACCCACCATGGTCAGCTTTTGATTACCTGAAGGTAGAACATCTGTATTGAGAATTACCCACAAGGTGGGGACACTGCCTTGCACACTTTTCTTCCCATCTTACAAAGCACACTCTAATGCTATTCAGTTGCCTATTTACATTTAAAACTTCCAACAAAAGCACAGAAAGTGAAAGTGACATGAAACCAAGACCAGTTGGGGGAAAGGGCCATTCAGAAACAGGCTGCAAATCTGTGGCTATTAATTGGACATATACATACCCTATCCTTCAGGATTAATCGAGTGTCTTAAATCATTTATAAAGAGTAAACCATTTTCCTTTGCTACATTTGGAAAGCTCAATAAACAGCCAAATTCTGTCTGCATTTGTCCATATGAATTGAGGCTGAGAAAATATCCTCTGCATATCAGCTAGTAGCACCATCAGTGTGTTGCTATGGTTCTTTGTGACTCAAAAATATAAAATGTAAGCCAACATAATGAAGGAACAATCCTAGAGAAGCGTGCGATGATCTGACAGGGACTGGAGAATTCCAAGACTGTGGGGTAAGGGTGGGAGTGGAGAGAAGAACAAATGTTAGCTTTTATATTCCCTGCTACCCATCTCTCAAATGTCTACTTCCAACTTCATACAGAGCCAAGGCTGCTGAACATGAAAACAGACAACAGAAGATTTTGATTTTTAACAAACTAATTCTTTGAATGATCATAGCTATAAATGATTGGACTCTTCTAGAATATAAAGAACTCCATGGCCTAGTTTTGCATAGATAGGTATTGATCATTGTATTTTAAAATAATACTTTTATACAAGCTGCTTTAGACCATAGGAAATCAGATGTGCTTTCTTTATTGGATGTATGTGTGGGGTACAGGAGTTGCTACCCCAGGACTGAGTTTCTAAATGAAGGAAGAATCCACACATTGTAATTTTACTTCCAGGCAAGAATAAGAAGGCATCATTAATTGGGGTGGGGCAGTCATAAAACTAGGAAAGACAGAAAGGAATAGATTCCGATGATAACTTGTTCAGTGGAAAGCCATACTTCTCTTGATTATGGTCAGTACTTTAGCCAAAATCCCAGACATGACCCCATATTGTGCTAACAGGAAGCATCAATTTTTCCCCACAATCCCTCATACTTCTAATACAATTATGATTCCCATGACAATATATGGTATCTCAGGAGAGGCAAGTTCAGAGTAGAAACCATAAACATATCATGAGGCTAGGAAGAAGAACTGCCAGTACACTTACAGTATTATCCCCTTGCCTTTTTTGTAGTAAGCATTTGTAGGACACATGAATCACACTGGGGTATAACCAAGAGTCCTGGGGGCACAGTGGTTAAGCGTTCAGCTGCTATCCAAAAGGTTGGCAGTTTGAATCTACCAGCTTCTCCTTGGAAACCCTGTGGGGCAGTTCTACTTTGTCCTGTAGGGTTGCTATGAGTGGGAATCAACTCAACGGCAGTACGTTTGGTTTTTATTTTATGGTATAACCAATCTGATACGCAATATTTGACCTCATTTGAATTTCTATTCTAAAGAGATTTAAGAATGTTCAATACAGTAGGAATACTAAATAAAAGCAAAAGTAGGGGAATCTCAATTCCCCAGCGATCATGACCTCTCCAAGCAATTATGTTTCCTTAGGTATAAGCCATGTTTTCACTTATTCTTTTTTTCTTCTTTTATTACTCTTACATTGTAAATAAAACTGATTTCTCAACTTTAATCCTACGACAGTTAATGTTATGTGTCAGATTGGCAAGGCCATGATTCCCAGTATTGTGTAATCGTCTTCCATTTTGTGGTATTGTGTAATTATGTGTTGTAAATCCTAAACCTCTACATGTTAATAAGGCAGGATTAGTGTAGGGTGGATCTTGAGTCATGCCCTTACTAAACAGCAGAATTCAAGTCACAGGCTTGCTCAAGTCACATCATTACTCAAGTTATCACCTTACTCTAGTCACCCTCTTGCTCAAATAAGGGATGTTTCCTTGAGGGTGTGACCTGCATCCAATATTTATGAATGCTCTGGCAAAACTCTCTTGCTCTGAATCCTGCAACTGGCTTGTAATCATCTGACCTCCAGTTCTTGGGACTTGAGTGTGTCATCTGATCTGCCGATTCTGGGATTTGCCAGCTTCTGCAGCCTGTGAACCAGCTGCCTGCCATCTGACCTGCTGACTTGGGATTGCCCAGCTTCCACAGCCTGGTGAGCCAACAGTCTACCATCTAGCCTGTCAGTTGTGAGTTTGTCAGCATCTGCAACCACGTGAGTCAGAAGAAGCTTCCAGCCTGATGCCTGACCCACAGATTTAGGACTTGCCAGCTTCTACAACCACATGAGGTATTTCCTTAAGATAAATCTCTCTCTCTCTCTCTCTCTCTCTCTCTCTATATATATATATATATATATATGTATATATATATATATATGTATATATATATATATATATGTATATATATATATATATGTATATATATATATATATATATGTATATATATATATATATATATATATATATATATACACACATTTTAGTGGTTTTCCTTCTCTTGAGAATCCAGCCTAAGACATTTGGTACCAAGAGTGAGTCTAGAGAAAATTTTAAGGATGAGTTTTCAAAATTGGTTCTCAGGTCTGACTAGTCTTAAAGGTACTGCTGACTCTGCCCCCAGTAGTAAAGAGGGCACTGCTAATACACAGCATGAGGTGGCAATAAAAATACACAACATATCACAATCTATAGATCAAATATTTGTGAGAAACAAGGCTCTGGATGATTGCATATTGGATACTTTTCTACAATTATGCCAGAATAAGAAGTATAAGGAAGTTAGCTGGTTGGTTCTACTTTTGCTAGACAAAGTGGTAAAAGAAAGAGATGAGATCAGAGCTTCAGAGTCACAGCTCAAGTGCCGCATAAAAGACCTGAAAGTTGCTGCTAATACCCTGAAAGAAAGCCTTATTTCTTGTAGTAACAGAGCTAACATTGCCAAAAGCCAAACACAGAGTTTTATCATAAGAGTGGCTGAATTACAACACCAATTGAATTTCCAACATTGAATGGAGTCCAAAGTTAAAATGAGGGCACTGACTGGGAAGAAATGGGAACCTGAAATTTGGGATGAGGACATACGGGCAGACAATCAGGAAGATGGGGACTGTGGGTCTCTAAATTCTGTTGAATCACTCCTGCCAACAGGATCACCTCTACCATCTGAAGAGATTATGCCATTTTTGTCTGCTAAACCACCCTCCCCAGGAAAACCATTATCACTTCCACCCCCATTTGATGAGATTAACCCAGCTTTGCCTGAAGAGTCTTTGTCTGAGATGTGCCTGAGGTGTTGACTGGGGCATCACCTGAGGAAGATGCCTTACAAGACTTTGCTGAATGTTCCCAAGACCCACCCCTACCACCCACTTTTGCTTCTAGACCTGTAACTAAAGTCTTAGTAAGCCCCAAAAGGTGAAGTACAAAATGTGACCCAGGAAGAGGTATGCTACACTCCAAAAGAACTGCTTAACTTTTCTAATATATACAAATAGAAACCTAAGGAATATGTGTGGGAATGGCTATCAAGGGTGTGGGATAATGACGCAAGGGAACATAAAGTTGGATCACTCTGAGTTTACTTACATGGTCCCAGTAAGCACAGATCCTTCATTCAATGCTCAAGAGGTCAGAAAAGGATCTAATAGGTTATTTGGTTGGTTCACTGAAGTATGGATTAAGCAGTGGCCTATACTAAATCAAGCTGAAGTGTCAGACCTGCTAAAGACTTAGGGAAACTGGCATGATATAGTTGATTTATCAGGTTGGACCCACAGAGCCAACCACAGAGGGCCCAGAGGACACACCTTTTACCAAAACTGTGAGGAATACATTGGTGAAAGGCGTCCCAGCATCCCTGAAGACCACTGTGATTGCTATTTTATGTAAGTCAAATTTGACAGTGGGAATTGCCCTAATTGAACTAAGGCACCTAACAATTACAGATAACACTGTGAAGAATGGGAATTCCAGAACACTTAATTGTGCTCATGTGGAACCTGTACACAGACCAAAAGGCAGTTGTTTAAACAGAGAAAGGGGATACTGTATGGTGTAAAATCAAGAAAGGCGTGTGTCAGAGTTGCATTTTTTCACCATACTTATTCAGTTTGCATGCTGAGCAAATAATCCAAGAAGCTCAACTATATGAAGAAGAACGGAGCATGAGGATTAGAGAAAGACTTATTAACAACCTGCATTATGCAGATGACATAACCTTGCTTGCTGAAAGTGAAGAAGACTTGAAGTACTTACTGATGAAAACCAAAGACCAGTCTTCAGTATGGATTACACCTCAACATAAAGAAAACAAGAATCCTCACAACTGGACCAATAAGCTAGATCATGATAAACGGAGAAAAGATTGACATTGTCAAGGATTTACTTGACTCCATAATCAACAATCATGATGCAGCAGTCAGGAAATCAAACAATGTATTGCACTGGGCAAATCTGTGCAAAAGACCTCTTTAAAGTGTTGAAAAAAAAAGATGTCACTTTGAGGACTAAGGTGCGCCTGACCCAAGCCATGATATTTTCAATCACCTCACATGCATGTGAAAGCTGGACAATGAATAAGGAAGACTGAAGAAGAATTGATGCCTTTTAATTATGATGTTGATGAAGAATATTGAATGTACCAAGGACTGTCAGAAGAACAAATAAGTCTTGGGAGAAATACATCCAGAGTGCTCCTTGGAAGCAAGGATGGTGACAATTCGTCTCATGCACTTTGGACATGTTATCAGGAAAGATCAGACCCTGGAGAAGGACATCATGCTTGGTAAAGTGGAGGGTCAGCATAAAAGAGGAAGACCCTCAACAAGATGGATTGACACAGTGGCTGCAACAATGGGCTCAAACATAACAACGATTGTGAGGACAGTGCAGGACGGGGCAACACTTTGTTCTGTTTTACACAGTGTTGCTATAAGTTGGAACCAGTGCAATGGCAGCTAACAACAACAACAAAGACAAACTACAATGAGGCTGACTGGACCCCATGGCAGCAGGGGCCAAGTGGTGGCACTTAATTGACAAAAGACAAGGTGGGTAAAGCTATCTTAATGGACAGTAGAGTCAAAGCAGTAATCAGAATAGTCTGACTTGTATGGACTCATGACTTTGGCTACTTAGTCGTGGTGTCCCTAGAAGTGAAATAGATGGAAAATCTACTAAATATTTACTTAATCTGTACAAGCAGAAGAATTCTAGGCCAAGTAAACGGCAGTCTAACTCGAATCGTCAAGATATAGTCATGGCCCCTCATCCAATTCCCAGACTTGAGCCAGTTTACAGACCCACAACCCCTTGAATGAAGGGGAGGCTGGGTTTCCTTGAGGAAGGGCCCCACTGCACCACCAAAAATTGATACTGTTAATCTTTTTCCCACCCTTCTCCAAAGAGATCTACAGTCTTTTACAAGAGTGACTGCTCACTGGGGAAAAGGAAACAATCAGATTTTTCAGGATTATTGGACACTGGCTCTGAAATGACACTAATTCCAGGACACCAAAAATTTTACTGTGGTCCTCCAGTCAGAGCAGGGGCGTATGGAGATCAGGTTATTAATGGAGTCTTAGCTCAGGACCATCTCACAGTGCTCTGTGGCAAAAAGCTCTACACAATATATGAAGTAGCTCTTTATGGAGAAAGACATAGGAACAAGAGAATACATTTCAGTCTCTAAGTGTTTCAAGAAAGATGTAAATATATGCAGTTTACGATACAAAACATCTTCCTCAAGGAATGAAGTACACAATGTGTTCTGGGTTTTTCTCATTTAATATACTCACTGCTGTAAAGATGATCCCAACTCATAGAGGAACTACAGAACAGAGTAGAACATCCCCACAGTGTTTCCAAGGCTGTAATCTTCACGGAAGGAGACTGCCACATCTTTCTCCTGCAGAGTGGCTTGTGAATGCAAAGGGCCAAAATTTCGGTTAGTGATAGAGTGCTTAACCACTGAGTCACCAGGGTTCCTTCTTATTAAGTATAATAGGCTACTAATTCATTGAGGAAGGAAAAAAACAGATTATATTTCCTATTACTCAGAAAGGCATTAGGAAGTGCTCTCTTTCTCAGATGGCCTGTGTTCATATACCCTCCCCTTTTGCTTCCCTCTCAAAATGTCCTTTCTATCTCCTGCTAGGAAAAGATTCATGAGGGGTTCATATTATCAGACTGACATGTTATGCAAAGTGCCATCATCATGAGGCTGTGATTTTGATTACCTACATCAACTTTTCTTGATGTCATCTTTTTTTGTGGTATTAAGTACACACTAACAATGGTAGTTAATGGATGAAAACATGTGTCCAGATGAATTTTAACAATAAACAGAAGCTGGGAAAATAATTCTTGTGCTGGTTACTTTTATGTAGCGAAATAATGCACAACTGTGCTTAAAAGTAAGAAAGGGAATAAACTATTTATAAAAGATAATATTTATAATTTCATGGTCTTCTGATTTTAATAAACACAAATAAATGCATTAAGTTTTTGCTGTTTAATGAGAATTAGGTTCACATCTTGCTGTTTAGTAAATCATTAAATGAGAATATAGCTAACTCGGAGTTTAATTTGTAGAAAGAAAGAACATAAAACACAGCAGCACAGCAAAAATATGTTTGCCTTTCCAAAAAGCTTCAAATACCATGAAGTCCATGAAAGAATTTAATAAAAGCATCTATTTCATTGGTCATTTTAGTAACATTTAACATACTTTAAAAGTCTTTTTCTCAATATGACAACGGTCAACTGTATCTTTTTGAGTATGCACAATGGAGACAATATGCAACACACACATTTCCCCTACTAGTGTCATGTGAACCAGTTTGGACCATGTTTTATGACGTGCATATTATTCAATTTAAATATATACTTAGAGTAGTATTTTACGAGTGGAAGAAAGTAACTACTTACACACACATTTGTGGTTCAAAGCTTTCATTCAGGCAAGGACACTCATCCATCAACAGACTTTCATGCCATATGCTTTTATAGCAGTTCTCTAAACATGATGAGAACCTAAATATGCAGTGAGTTTCAAGCACATCAGATACCCCCAAGTTTATTAATAGATCTTTACGCTAGCCAAAAGGAAGATGACCTTTCCTTGTAGGCCACTGTCTCCTAACTGAAATGATGTGTGCCCAATTTGCCCTTTAAATCGTAGGTCAACGATATGTGTCAGCCAAATTAAAAAAAAGGACTCAACATCTTTCTCAAAATATTCCATTTAAGACAACTGCAGAAGATAAATGACATTTAAATCTATTATTCTAAAAGGAACAAAGGCATTTTTTCAAAAACATATCTTTCTTTTTAAAAAAAAAATGTTTATTAGTAACCATCACCTGACCAATCCTAACAAACTGGATGACTGGTGTCTAAAAAAATTTAATGATATTTCTAATGAACTCCATGTCCTCTCCTGATAAAAAAAAAAACTAGGATTATATCTGAAAATGTGGACATTTTGGACTTGTAATTAGCCTTCATTTCTACACAAAAGACATCACCCTTGTAAATGATTTTTTTTTTTAATAAAGCACTGAGATAAAATGTGCTCAGTCCACTCTGAATTATTGTAATGTTCTCATTTAAAACCACCATCTGTCAGAGATTATCTTATTTTATACCAAGGGAACATCCATTAAATATTCATCCCCCTCATCCTGGAAATGTGCTCACACACAAGATTAGGGCCCTACCTGAGGAGATATTAGTGTTAGTCATTTTATTAGGACTCTGAATGAAACAGAAGAGACACCTGAAGTTTACACCTAAGGAGGAGCACTCTTTTCTGACTGAAGACTGATTTCTGAGGGCCGATATTAATTTATACTTTCTGAGGTCAATGAGTTAACTTACAATACCTTGGCAACAAGCAGCTATCACTTATTTTGTTTGATTTAAAAATAGCTAACATTTGCAAAGGGTAAGTTTGCTAAACTATAACATGTACCTGCAAGAATTTAGGTGGGATCTAAAAAGCTAACGCTAGCATAACTACTCAGGCAGAAAATTGTGTAAATGGTTCTCTTTTTGCTTGGAAGTTTCTAACTTCGGGACAAGTTAATCACTGCTTCATATTTTATGCTTTATTTCCCTGGCTTTGGGGGGAAAAATACACAGGTCACAGTGAACTAAGAACCCTCCTTAAAATATTCATGCAGCCTTCTATTCTCCATATAATAGTAATGAGAAAATTGAACATTCTGTTCAATTACAGAAAAGACGACTAAAATTTCAAGTTATATATGCACACAAATAATACCTAAATTGAAGAAGAAATAAAAGCCTCCTCTTGTATTTCACAGATTTCACAGTAGGATACTTCATATCGGCGGTGAAAATATTTGAAAGCATAACTTAATAAGCCATAATTGCATCTATGTCTAAAGTAAAATGGAATAAGTGCGACTTTGGTCCTCAACAGTGAAATAGATCATAATGACAACATTTTAGAAAAAAAGAAGTTTCAAGGTGCTGTATCATAACTGCTGGCTTAAATTGTCAACCTGCATTTCTTGTCTGCATTTAGAACAGTGGCAGTCATCCATGGCCAGGGTCCCCTGCTAGTCTGTAATACATAAGGAAGAAGAAAGAGGTCTATTTACCAGATTCAGCTTACCCTTAGGCAGAGAAGTAGCAAACATTTTAAAGAACAATTCTTGGCAAAGACTACAAGTCTAAGATACACAATTCAAAGTAATGATCCTTCTGCAATTTTTATGATGTCTCCCACTTTTTATTTTTTTAGATAAGTCTTAGGGGAAATTTTGAACAAACAGAAATTGAGTAAAACTGTGGCAAATAAAAGAACACTTTTTAAAATACAGGCAGTCCCCAGGTTATGAACGAGATCCGTCCTTAAGTCTGTCTTTAAGTGGAATTTGTAGGTAAGTCAGAACAGGCACATACAGTTCTTATTTAATACCAGCTAGTGGAATGTTGGTTTTAGTATACAGCATATATTTTACCTTTCTATGCGTATAAAACACTTAACAACGCTTCCAAACCATGCAGTGTTTTCATGAGCGTCACCAAGTAGTGCGTGCGTTCGTTATTATGAACCATTACATTTAATGTGAATTTTTAATATAATAGCCTTTCTGGTAGTTTGTTCTTAAGTATGAATTGTCCATTAATCAGACATTCGTAACCCAGGGATTGCCAGTAGAGTTGATAATTCTCAAAATGTTCTTTTCTGAAAAGAGTAGAAGATATTTATATGTAAGTGTTAAATTGTAACTGTGTATTAACATTGATATTTAGCATCTGCACAGAGTTCACGCACGCAGTTGACCTTCGGTGGTCACCTACTACACACATCTGCAAGACAAAGTTTAGTAAGACTTCCCCTAGGAAAACTATAAGGAGCCCTAGCGGCACAACAGTTAAGCACTTGGCTGCTAACCAGAAGGTTGGCAGTTCAAACCCACGCAGTGGCTCCAGGAGAGAAAGAACTAACGATCTCCTCCCATAAAGATTACAGCCTAGAAAACCCTGTGTGGCAGTTCTACTCTGTTACAGGGGTCACTATGAGTCAAAATCTACTCAACAGCACCTAACAACAGGAAAATTATACTGTAGAGGACAAATAGGCAGTTGGGATAATAATCACAAATAAAATGTGACAATTTCTTAATTATTGATATAGATTGTCTGCAAAGAGGGTGCCAACAATCTCTCCCATGCCTGTATGTGCATATCGTTTCTCCCAAGAAGAAAGAGTCTGTTTTTCTTCCCCTGGAACCTAGACTACTTTTGTGACTTGCTAGGACCAAAATGGTGGCAGATGTGATGCTGTAGCAGTTCTGAATCTCTAAGTGGCAGCTTCCATTTTTGCTCCGTTGGAACCCAGCTGCTATGCTGTAGGATGCTGGTTTAGCGTACTAGAGGATGAGGCTCTGGAAGAGAAAACGAAGGCACTTTAGCCAAAAGCCAGCACCGACTGCCAGCCATGTGCATGAGACTATCTAGGTCTTTCCAGCCCTGGCTGAGCTTTCGTATGACTGCAATCTCATGAGTGAGCACAAGCAAGACTAACAAAAGAACTATCCAGCTGAATCCAGCCAAATGGCACAACTCTGAGAAATAATAAATTGCTGTTGTTTTAGGCTACAAAGTTTTGAGATGTTTTGTGATGTAGCAATTGATAACTAATGTACAGTATGGAAACAGTGATCATTGAGTACAGATGCCTTTAGAATCTAGCCTTATTTTCCCAAGGATAATCAACTAGTAAAACACAAAACGTTAACTCGCCTAAATTTTTAGGACTGACACATAATGCAAAAGCAAAAACTCAAGCCCCGTTTTCAAGTTTAGCAAAAAATCTTGTGGCTGAATATGATCCACCTTAATCAACCCAAGAAATGACCTGCATTGGAGGTACACAATAGTACCGTCATTTAATAATGAACTCACAGTAATCCAGAATCAGGCAACAGTTCACTTAACAGCCTGATTTAAGATATTATAATTAATCTGCTAACTTTCCAGTATTAAACATTTGAAAGGTTTATCCATATATTACATTTTCAGAAACTAATATAACTGGACCATACAAATTGCACCTTCCTCAGAAATGCTTTATCTGAGATACAGTTTAATGATATAGCTTTTGACTGTACTGGGAACATCAATCATTGAACAGTATTTCTTTCTTTTGTAAAACTGAATGATAAACCATTATTCACATGCTATTATTGAGCACTAGGATACAAATTCTAAATTCTAAATTCTAGTAAATTCTAGTAGTTTAATTTCTGGGAAAGTAGTTTCTTACTATGTATTTTTTTTAATTTCCACCCCCAGAAAATAAACAATATTATTTGCTATAGATGATAAGCACAATTTAAAATAGCCCCCTCTCTTTTTCTCCACTTTTCTCTCATCTCCCACACTTCTTTCCTGGCCCATAGGATCTCATGCTGGCCTAAGTTCTTTTCGTTATTTCACAATTTTCTCATTTCTGTAGAAGAAGTGTTTGAATAACAAAATTAAGTATGTCATAAATATGTCCTCTCAGATATACCTCCCACAGGACTGTATGTCCCTAAATCACTCAACTCCATATCCCAAATCAACATGCTCAGTCTCTGAGTACAGCTGATCTCAGCTAGTTAGAAAGAAAGCTTTAACATAAATGATTAATTGACATACTGCATTAAATCTCTGCTAGACATAGAGATGGGTGGGATTGGAAAATAAAGGAGGGAGGCCTTATAGGTTGCAAGGAGGAAAGTGCACTCAAAGGGCAGAGAAGAACCACACAGGCAGCACATTGGGGTGTGGGGTGGTGGCAGCTATGGAGAAGGGAAAAGGCTAACAAGGATCAGTACTAACTGGGAGGTGGGACATGTGCTGTCAACCCTTCATCCACCTCCCTCAGAAAATCCTCCGTCATGTCTGCACTGTTTCCTAACAATTTCTAAGAATGAACTCTTTCTTATGATGGAGAAAAGTGATAAATTCTGTCTCAGAGTTAGTCTAGCCTCAAAACTGACACTACTCATGCATCCAGCTGACGTTAGGTTTACACTCTTTTTGAACAAGTACTTCAGAAAGTTGTTGCTGGAAGAGGTCATTGTTCTTGCATAAGAAGGAGAGCAATGGTACTAGTATTTTGGTTTCTGAAAGTTCTTTCTTAAACATATTGAAAAGGATGGTACAAAGCCCTGAGGGGTTCTGCATCAGGATACTCTGGAGAGAACTGATTTTCTAAAGAATTTATGCATTTCAAACAAAAATGCAATGTTTCCATGGAGGGCATAGAATATTCTGCAACCATGTGATTTATATGGTTCTCTTACTTTTTTGACATTTGTTTCGGAGAAATTGCCTGAATACATTCTATTTTTCTGCAAAATGTGGAAAATAACATATGTTGGAAAAGTAAGAACAGTGTGGTTATTTTCTATGTTATCCTCTCATTTGGATATTATTTGTTACTCTTACATCTCTTCTTTACTCTTCTCTAGATTTCTTCGAATGACTATGCCCACATAAGGTCACTAATATCAGAAAAAGTGGAATTACCAGTGAAGACATTCTGTTGATTTCAAAATATTCAGTTGGCGGGTTGGGGGGGAAGGCGGATAATTTAATCATACTTGTAGGCATGAGCAAACTATTATATACAATTATTACACAGTAATATATCCTTCTTTGCTTTGTTATAAGTTATGATAGAAAAATAGGTTTCAAATTATCTACTATTTAAATATATTTTATGAACAGATTATCTACTCTCTCTGTAGAGCTTATAGGTTCTTTGTTAATGCTTATACATTCAGTCAAGAAGCAGGCAGTTGGTTCATCCGAAGTATATCTAAATCAAAACTTAATATACAATATAAATACTGATTACTCTCCATGTAACAGATCAGGATTATCCATGGTTTCTCAAGAGGCATGACTCACATTTTCTAAGGAACAATTCTTCTTTTATGTGGAATGGTTCCCAGAGCACTGTGAGATGCTAGTATCTCTGAGCCTCTCCTATCAAAGGCCAGGAGCACCCACCCATAATTGTGACAACCAAAAATGCCTCCACACATTACTAAATGGCCCCTGAGGGGTAATAATACCACCTCCCCCAGCTAAGAACTACGAGAGTCATTTTATATGATTCAGGAGGGAAAATATATTCTACAGAACTGAAACCTCTACTTAACTTGGAAACTACAATAATCTGCTTTTGCAACTGTAGTATTACCAGTACTGTAACAAGTTTTATGGTCTAGTGTGTATTTACAGTAGAGCTATGCTAAACATTTTTGAAGGAATGAGAAATTTGAATCTGTGATGAAGTAGACAGTTTCCAGGAAAATCATGTCTGCTTACTGCACGGTGGTCTGCTCATGAATTAATTGACCCCAGTACAGTTCTTTACACTACTTCAAAATTTCCATTCTCTCCTGAAAAGATATTTAAATGCTTATAAAGAGATTAAGTGAATTCATCCATCCACTACCCCACATGTAGACAAGAAAGAAACATTCTCATAGACCTGTCTAAACGTATTCTGATCATTAAAAATTGTACACTTAAATAATCAGCTACATCGATATGTTATTTGACCTTTTTTGTTGTCATTAAGTTGTGGAGAAAAGATAAGGAAGCAGGAATATAAAGAGAAAGGTAGAAATGAGAGAAGACATTAAGAGGGAGAAAAAAAAGCCCTAATCCTATATTGCTCTAGGAAGCACAGCATTCATAATATTTTGGGCTTAAGAAACCGATTTCAAAAAAATTACAACTATAAAAACCTGCTTTCTCCGAGAGAAGCGGTTCATGCTTTTTAATAGCTCTATCTCAGAAAGAACCTTCCTTCTGCTAACCTCTATTCTGCATGATAATAATGCAGTGTAGGGCAAAGATACTTCAATTAACAACTTTATTGTATTCCCACTAGACACAAGGAAGGACAGTAGGTACTGTGAGAAGACCTTAATCACTGGCACTTCCCTGATTCCCACTTAGTCATATGACCTTGCCCATCTCCCAGAGAGAAAAAGGAGAAAGAAATTGCTACTGGGTTCTTTAGTATGTATCCGATCTTGTGCTAAATACTTTAAAGATACTTCCTCCCTTAATCTTCACAACCAGCCAACATCATCATCCTCACTTTCAGATAATAAAACTAAGGCTCAACAGTATCACACCACCAATAAGTGACATTAAAGTAATACAAAGAAATAATGGTGATTAATGGGATGAGAAGAAAGTTCAATTAAAGTCATACTACTTCATTTAAAGTTACCAGTGGTGGGTAACTTCAAAATGGATAGCAGAAAAAATATTAAGAGTTTCTATTTTCAATTTCCTATTTTTTCTTAGAAAATATTCAGTAACTGGAGGCACTTTACTCTACAGTCACCATAATTCATTCATTCTCTCATTCTACCAAAAAAAAAAGTCTTATTTTATTCCATCATGCCTCAATTTTCTAAATGCTAGGGATATGTAATTTATAGTGTTGGTATAAGAAATAGATATGTAATCAACTATTGAACACTTAGTGAAAATGTTAACTGTAAGTCATATGTAGATCCTGTTAATACAATATATAAAATATACCAAAAAAGCAAACTAAAGTACAATCAAGAATAAAGATTATAGTGTAGGTTAAAACAAATAATCAGACCAAACATTCCTATATAAATTTAACTTTCATTTATATACTCTTACTTTTATCTTAACAATTGCACTTTTTGACACAGTGAACATTAAAATTTCACATACATTCACAACTGTAAGTATTTTTGGTTTTTTTTTTTAATAATGAGCATATCATCTAAAACCTGTTGCCATGGAGTCAATGCATTTCGACACATAGCAACCCTATAAGACAGAGTAGAACTGCCCCATAGGGTTACCAATCTTTCAGTTAGCAGCCAAGCTCTTAACTACTACCCCACCAGGGCTTCTTAATGAGCATATCATACATATTTGTATATTACTATATGATATTGCAATACTTAATTTTATTTTAACATATACTTGATCAATGAAGATAATATTAAATATGAGTTTAATTCTCTAGGGAATTTCATAATTAAAAATTTACCGTCATGATATTATAATGATCACATGTCTCATTTTATTGTGCCCTAGATATAATGAAATACTATTTCTTATTCTTATAAAATGAAATAAAAACTGCTCTTTCTCTGCATTACTATTATTATTTTGAAGACTTCTTGTAAATTTTCTCCTCCTAACAAGAACAGAGGAGTCCTGGTGGTCCAGTGATGTGGCAACCTGCTCCCGTAATGATTTACAGCCTCAGAAACCCCATGGGGCAGTTCTACTCTGTCCTATAGTGTCGCTATGAGTCAGAATCCACTTGACGTCAGTGAATTTTTGTTTTTAACAAGGACGGGTTTTCATCAACAGATGCCCCCATGAGAAAGCATGCGAATGACGGTAATGCCTTAAAACTTGTGCTGTATAGTTTAAAATTCACTTTCACACATATCTCTTCTTAACAAATTCTGTTATATAGATATTAGTATTAACCCCATTTTTCAGACAGAAGTATTGAGGCTTAAAAAAGTTGTTTTCCTTCTCTTAAGTCACACAGCTAATTAAGGAAGTTAGGTACTCATTCATTTTTCTCCAGTGTTTTTAATCACTGATCAATGATTTTAATCACTGATTAAACCAATTCCTCCATCCAACATATGGATTTAGTTTTGCATGAAAATGAAATTAGAATTTTTCATTCCACATGGATCAAAAATTGAATGTATCTGCTCAATACACTAGGAAAATCTATTTTTTAGTCCTTGTATATTTTTGTGAACATCCTAATTATGCATATGACTTACATGCATGTCTTTACCACACTTCAAACAAAACCTTCTTAAAGATAATATAAAAAAAAAAAATACTCTACATTGTTATATGTGAAAAATGTGTCAGGGAGATTCTAAACCAAGAACGGAGGGAGAAAGGAAGAAGTATAGAACGAAAAAGCAAGAGAGAGACAGAGAAAAAGTAAAAAGAGAGAACAAGCATCCAGAAGAAGTGATGTGAATTATTTGCTTAGTTACCATAAAAGTAATAATTACTCTGTAACTCCATGGGAACAATGGTAATTTCACAGTAGCTCACGATACTGTTATCACCCTATATCCTGATAACTGTGAAATTAATTTGTGAATACTGTATGTGTCGGCCATAAGCTGTTCCCTTGGTAACTGTATTATGCTATCATAGAGAAGGAATGTTTGGCAGTAAAATGGGCAGCAGCAAACTATTATACAGGGGAAAAGCATCTATCTAAATATACATAGCATAGCAATCACCCCTGAAAAAACTACATGGTTCTCTCTGCTCACTGTCCATTATCTATTGACTGAAGTAGTTTAAATGAATAGCAAGTAATGATCAAATTACCCATTTATATTTAGCAACAGAGCCTTATCTTTAAAAAAAAAAAAATTGCAAAGAAAAAGTATAAAAATATAATATATTCCTCCTGTTCTTTTTTCTCTTTCCTTCCTTGAAATTATAACTATGCTATTAGAAGTCATAAAAATACATATATGCACCTACTTACATGCTTCAATGAAAATCATGCATGCAGCTGATAGCTAGGCAACCAAAACCCTGAGGTATAAACAAAGATAACAGACATATTTTTAAACAATTTTGCTTAAGGAAATTCATTCAAGAAGGAAGATCTGTTACATCTGCACTCTGCTACCTGCAAAGTCACAGAAGGAAAAGATGAACATTTGGCGAAAAGGAGAGAAACTTAAATTTCCACTTTTTCTTTTCAACATAGAATTTTCAAGAGCGTGCACAGTAAAATGGAAGAGCATAACTATATGAAATCATAAGAAATCCTGAATGAGAAGTATGTATTTTAAAAAGTCATGTATCATGAGCTTTGGATGGTTTAACAACCCTGAAGCCAAGGCCAGTTTCTCCAGTTCACCGATTCCACTCATCTTTCACGATACTAACAAGGTTGAATATAGATCCACAAAGTCAAAGACTTGGTGAGACAGACTTTTAGATTAATATGTGTGTGCCTGTGCTAAACCAAGCACCATGAGACTGACACTATTTTGCCATTTTTCAGAAAGGAAATATGAATGCTATAGAATAAAATGTCTTTTTCTTTTTAATCTATTTATGATTCTGAAATGATCAAACAATACCTACAGATATGACTGCATCTTAGGATTTACAATAAGCTTTTTTTTTCCTCATTCAAAAATCAATATATTGTTTTGTGACATTGGTGATAATTCCCACAATGTGATAGTACTCTCTCCCTTTTCACTCCAAGTTCCCTGTGTCCATTTGTCCAGTTTTCCTGTTCTTTTCTGTCTTTTCATCTTGCTTTTGGGCAGCAGTTGCCCATTTGGTCTTGTATATTTGATTGAAGTAAGAAACACGTTCTTCATATGTTATTATTAGTTTTATAGGCTTGTCTAATCTTTGTCTGAAAAGGGGGCTTCAGAAGTGGCTTCAGTTCTGTCTGAGTAAGCAAAGTGTCTGGGGGCCACAGTCTCAGGGGTTCCTATAGTCTCTGTCAGACTAGTAAGTCTGATCTTTTTTCAGGAATTTGAATTTTGGTCTACATTCTTCTCCCACTCTGTCCTGAACTCTCTGCTGTGATCACTGTTAAAGTGGTCGGTGGTGGTAGCTGGACACATCTAGTTCTTCTGTGCTCAGGCTGGTGGAGGTTCTGGTTCATGTGGCCCTATAGTCCTTTGGGTTAATATTTTCCCTGTCTTTTATTTTCTTCGTTTTCCATTGCTCCAGATGGGATGGGACCAATGGATGTACCTTAGATGGCTACTCACCAGCTTTTAAGACCCCAGATGCTACTCACCAAAGTAGGATGCAGAACATTTTCTTTATGAACTGTGTTATGCCAATTGACTCTTAGCCCATGGAGGCACAGATGGTTTTATGCAATGCTTAGCCAGTGACATTTCATGAAGAAGAAACTGGAAGTGGGACATTATCATAACAGGCTTTCTGAGAAGTCAGTGAAGTCTTGATTGATTATAACAGTGGCAAAAGTTTATTGAATAAATGCTTTTGTGACTGAGAAAATGGTGATGGCATCAGCAAAATAGAAAACAGGAGGAATTAGTTTTGACTAAAATAAAAAATAAAATAGTGAGTTTGTAAATTTGATTTGTTTATGCAAGTTATATCACTTTGCATTAGGAAAAACATCATGCTATTCAATGATGACTGATTTTAAGAAACTTGGCATTTTATTTCGTACAATGAGCACAATTTTTCTCAAAAAGTAGAAAAAATACTTCACGTAGTATTTTAAGAAAATAGTTGAGTGATTAGGTTCCTGGTATAAAAACTGTAACATAAATTGTAAAATATTTCATATATTAACTTCTATATAATACATGAGAAGTCCTGGTGGTGTAATGGTTAAGTGCTTGTCTGTTAACCAAAAGGTTGGCAGTTTGAACCCACCAGCAGTTCTGCAAGAGAAAAGACCCAGCAATCTGCTCCCGTAAAGATTACAGGCTAGGAAACCCTATGGGGCAGTTCTACTCTGTCCTGTAGGGTCACTATGAGTTGGAACTGACTCCATGGCATACAACAATAGCCTACACTATATAGAAGCCCTGCTGGCACAAATAGTTAAGCGCTTGGCTGCTAACTGAAAGGTTGGTGGTTCAAACCTAGCCAGCAGCTCTGAGAAATAGTATGTTTTTCTTTGACATTTCCACTTATTTTTAATTACCAGTATTCAGTCAGAATATGGAGCACCAGATATGCAACAGAGGGACATTCTGTTATATATGTTTGCTCACTTAATTCTTGTGACAATTAGACGTTCAACAGCAAGCCATTAATGAACAAAACATAGCTTAAAAAAAGTCATTAAGTGTCATGGAGATCAAAAGGTGTTTCGTTTTGGCTGGAGAGGCTAAGTCTAAACGATCTATTTCATAATATGGTTGACATTGCATGGGAAGGGTTTCTGATGTTATTAAGAATAACAGGTTCCCAGGAAGTGTTTGTATTTGAGTACATTTTAGTACTGCTCAGGAAACGTTAGTGATTATCCTAGCCTCACAATCTAATGTGGCCTCGATTTACGTGATCAGCAAAATTTCGAGGAAGTCACTGAACATATGATAGTAACTGCTAGAGGCAAAGATAGACCTGAATGAATAAGTTCTTATCCCGGAAAAAAAAAGAAAAGAAAGAAATCACCTTCCGAAAATCCATGCTAGTTGCCTGAAATAACAAAGGTGAAGTACAAACTATGTGATCCATCATAACCTGAAACAAATATGTGCCTCTACTCTGTGATTTTGGTCTTTATCCCAGTCTGACCCATTTCTTGAGATTGTTACCTCAAGATCTTCTCCCATAGAGTTTTTACTGAGAATACTTTAATCTATTTTCTTAAAAATCCATAACAAAATTACTAGGGTCTCAATATCTTATCAAAACTCTTACGTTTCAAAAATGATACAGTGAAAAAGATAATCTTTAGTAAGTGTAACAAAAGTATTTTATACCTGCAGTGTTCAATCGTTCCACTGGAGGAGACCAGAGGGGGAAAAAAGTTCACATTGCCAAGACCAGAACATTGTTGTGACCTTAAAGAGTGTTGCTTCTGAATTTACTAATTCTAACATCTCACACTTCAGTTCAAATCTCTAGCCTCTCATTTATCTTGCTGAAAACCCCCATTAGTACTACTCTTCAGGGTCTTCAAGAAGTTTGTCATACTCTGTGTAGCAAAGTGGTTAAAATAAAAACACAGAATTAGACTATCAAAAGTTCAAACTCCAGATTTGCCATTTATTACCTATGTAAACTTAGGCATCTTGGTTCTTTTTACTGTACAATTAAGGTAATAATAATATCTTAAATTGGGGTAATAATAATAATACCTATCCCATATGATTGCCAGAAGAATTAACCAAGCAAACATATTTAAAGTATTTAGAGAAGTGATTGGCAAATACTAAGTAATCAATAAATTACAGCTATTTGTATTATTCCTCTAATTTTTCTTTATCCATTTAGTTCATTCCTACTTTAACTCCCCTCTTTAATCAGCTTCAACTCCATTTTTAAGCACCTCAAATAACCTTTTATAAAGATGTCTCACCCTCCTTGTTTCTCAGTTTTTCCATCACACCTTTTAAAAAAATTTAAATTATGGAAAAATACATCCATGTTCACAGAGAAAACGATATGCACATCAGAAAACTAGCATTGTGACACGATCATCGCTACCGATTAACTGAGCCCTCAACACTCCACCGAAATGAAATGTTTCTTTGATCAACTTCCCACTCCTCCAACTCCAGAGCCACTATTTAAAATGTTCTTCTTTATCTTGTGACTTCTAAGTCACGCCTGGTCCATCTCCTTCACCATCAGCAGATAACCTTCCATTAAATGTTTGTGACAAAATACAGCCTTCAGGTGGTGCTCCTTAACAATGCTGCCACCAACTCTCTAAGCCTATTTGTAACTGTCACTATTTTTTCTTCCTCCCCTAACATAATGGTGTTCCTGCCGTCCTCCTATATTAAAGGGGAATCCTCACACACATAAACTGGATTCCATCTCCTCCCACCTTCTCTACAGTCACAAGCTTTCAACTTTCATCTCTTCTCCCTTTATTTCCTGGAACCTACTTATTAGCATTTAGTTTTTGGTGACTCCAATAACATTCCTCCCTAAATCTTAGACCTCTTCCTCTTCTACACAGCCAAAAGGTTTTACAAAGTTTGTTTTTATAATGACACTTTCCATTTCCTTTAGTTAATTAATTCATACCATAGCCTATTCCAATCTGGCTTCTGCTTCTACTTCCACATGGAAATAGTTTATGTCACTAATTATGCCCATGCCATTGAATCACTAAAATACTCTATCAGACCTCCTTTTATCTGGTCTTTCAGAAGCACTTGATAAGGTTGGATACTCCCTCCATCCTAAAACACTCTCTTCTTTCACCTCAGGACACCATATTTTTCCCACTACCTATGTGGCCATTCCACCATCTCCTGTGTCCCCCCGCCCCTCCCAAACCTTCTTTTCCTACATAATTGTTACATATTGAAGTTCTTCAAGGGTCTGCATGTCTTATTCTACACTCATTTCCATGGCTTCAATTACATCTCCATATTTACCATCTATTTGTCCAGCATTCTCAGATCTCAACACTCCAGTCTATTTCTTTCCTTAGCTTTGGATTTATGGATCAAATTGACTATGGAATATAACTATTTTAAATTCATTAATTCACTCAACAAATACTTACTGAACACCTGCCATCTCCTAGAAACAGTTTTACATGTTGGGGATAGGCAGTGAACAAACACAAAACTCCCTGCCCTCACAGAATTTGTATTCTATTGGGAGAGATGCACTAACGATAAACCAGTAAGATATATCAGCTAGTTATATTTTCTCAAGAGATAAATAAATTAGGAAAGAGGACTAAGAAACATTGATGGTGTAAGTTAGGTTGCAATTTTATATGGTTTCCAAGGAACACATCACTAAGAAGGTAACATTTGAGAGAAGAACTGAAGGATGAGAGGAAGCAAGGAATGTATGTTACCCTTAGGGGCAGAGGGAACAGCAAATGCAAAGGTCTTATTTTTCTCTTATATTTTGCTATTTTCCCTTTGTTCTGTGAAACTTTTTTATAGTGTGTCTCCTTTTTTCCTTATGAAATTTTCTGCCATTCATTCATTGCCCAGCAAGCTTCTAAAATTTTTTTTCATTTCTGTATTCTTTTTCTAAATTGTTTGCTTTGCTATAAGCAATATATACTATCTATTATTTGACTATTAATGTCTCATTTTTATGAAAACAAAACTCAACAAATCTCTTTTTAATTCCTTATAGGAGTAGGGAAGATACAAATGATAAATATCTAAATAAATCAAATTAAATATATCAGTATGTCAATTGAGTTTTTACCTTGTAAAAGGCACTATGCCTAATACAAAAAGATATGCAAAGAAGCCAGACTGTAGTGGGTTGAGGTATAACTGGGAGATAAAGACATGGAGTCACGCTGTTCATACTAAATATTCGAAAAGCTTGGCAGTGAAACGCCTTCCAGATAAATTTGTAGTTGGATACAGCACAATTTTGACAGTTGGCTCTCACTGAATTCTTTCAGGTTTTTAAAACTATTTAATTATGAACATATGAACATAAGCCTTAATTAAGACAAATCTTTCTTCTGCCTGAATAAGAACTGCCAAGATGTCAGAGGGCAAGACTAAAAGTTTCTGTCTGAACTCATTTGATAGTCTCCACATTTGCAGACTGTATAATGCTATCCCACCCATGTCCATTGCTGCTGAATCATTTCCAGTTCATAGTGACCCTATAGGACAGAACAGAAATGCCCCATAGGGTTTCCAAGGTTGTAAATCTTTACGGCAGTCTCCCGGGGAGCAGCTGGTGGGTTCGAACCTCTGCCCTTACGATTAGCAGCCCAGCGCTTAACCACTGTACAACCAGGGCTCTTTCCCCATGCTATCAGGCACTGCTAAAGATGTTCTCACACAGGTTTAAGGCCATCTCTGCTCCAGTCTGAACTTTAGGTTTACATGATATGCAAGAAGCCACTGAGTCAGAAGCAGTCAATACTACTCCAAGTACCCTTTGTCTGGCTGTTGCCCTAGATCTATCCCTCAAATATTTCTGTCAGCAAGACTGCTGAATGTATCTTTTCAAGACCCACTGTCTGAGACCCTGATTTTAGGGCTCTTACAGTGTAGCTGTCCTCACTCTCCTATTTTTCTTTCTTATCCTGACTGACCCTTCTGAAACCTAGACCTCTTGCCTTCAAAGATCCAAATAACTGCCTGTACATGCTTATTCCCCTAGATTCTATACATGTTTCTGCCTAAATCCCTTCTTTCTGTCCCTCATTCTTTTCTTCTTTTTACCCACTAAACACACTTAACCCACTCTTGGAATAGGCAACAACACAAAATAATGGGTAGTACAGGATTTATTTTTTTAAAAATAACATTTTAAATTTTCACAAATCCATATAATGCCTTTTTCTTCCTCATGCTGTAGTCAAGATGTGGCCCTAAAATAATTTCAGGTTATTTTCAAACATTCTATTAGATTCTATATCATTTTGTTGTTGTTGTTTTTAATTCACAACAAAAATAACACTTTTTTTCCTTAAATTAAACTGAACTGACTTAACAAGAAGTGGTCAAACAGACACCTGCAAAAAATTGATACAGGCAACAGCAGAATTTAAATGATTCAAAGTTTAGTCTTAATGTCTTTAACATACAAGTTTATTAAACTTTTTAAATGAACACATTATTTTCTCAGTCTGAAGGTATGACATTATTACAATAAAAGCAAATTAAATATATTAAATGCTGTATAATTATCTCATTTATATGTCTAAGGTTATTAGCTTATATATGATGTCTTTAAAAGAACTCCCATTTGCAGTTACTTTTTCAGACTACAGATCTGATGCACCAGGCAGGAAGAACACCACATTCCTGCTGTGCCAAACTTACTGAAACAAATAGAAAAAACACTTCATTGTGTTTTGTTCCTTTTTTACTATTTGGTAATTGGACTACCCTACAGGAAATACTCTTCCTTGTAATATATCACTGAGTTACTATAATAATCTTGTCGCTTTACACTCTTCCTCTATACACAACATAAAGGTTTCTGAATTATTACCTTACGTCAAGGGTAAAAAAAGTATGACAGGAAAAAATGTAAAAGGCATGAATCAAAAAGGTGTTTTAGAACTACTCATAATGATAAATGCTCCTAATAACATGACTATACATATACTGACAATGGAAATATGGGCAAACACACTGTATCTAAACTTTTATAAAACAGGATTACATAAAAGAAGAGAAATGAGAAGTGTTTTGAATAGCATGTCTTTTCCAAATTAAAAAAAAAAAATTATTGAATGCACATATCCTACTATTCAAACATATTGTTACCCCTACCCTTTTAATTATTAAATGGAATGTGACTGAGAAAGCCTCTGTATACAAACAAGTCTTGAAATTTATTTCTCTAGACTATAATGTAGGTCTATATTCCATGATGCTTATATAGCACCATGTGTTCGTTGGAGTAAATAAGATTTCTGAAAATACTAACATCATCAAAGAAGAATTAAAAGTAATCAACAGAAAACACCTGGAAATTCCAATTGATTTCTATCTGGATCCACATGTTAAGACCATTTTTAAGGTGAAAATAACTTAATGAAATTATTTTGGCAATGAAGTAATAAAAGTCATTTAGATGCTTTTTAAGCTGGAGGAGCTTCATAAACAATTCTGCTGAATAGCAAAGAAATTTCATTTCTTGTGAGTAATGAGAAGTCTTAATCACAGTCTATGTAGAAAAAGCAAAATGTGTTAATATGCTAAATGTTATTTTTCTTAACCCAACTTCTCATTTTAATACATATATCTTTAAAGGGGGAAAAAAAAAGACTGTATGTAATGGGAAACAACATCCAATTTGGAGCTTTATATAAATAACACCTGCTCTTAACATACAATGAGTGTTTACTAAGGATCAGACTATAAGGATACCAAAAGATTTTATTTGACATAGAAACATATATAGAATTTCCTCAGGAATAGAAACACTTGTGAATGTAGCAGTAACAAAAAAAATAGAAAGGAACTAAACATAATCATGCAAATTATATCAATGACATTATGTCCTAAAACTCTGTCCTAAAATTTACCATTTATGTGAGCTTTCAAAGACTTTTAGATGTTATACAAATTCATTAAGGACAATAAATGAATCCATCTATTCCATAAAACTTTAATTAGACACCTCCTGCAATGTATTCATGATATTATCTATTCTGACAGAATCTCATTGATATTTATCCTCCTACACCAAAGTCAAAGTCATTTGATTGTGTTCACCCAGATGTAACATACTCAATGATACAGAACTCTCTCCTGAGAACAGAACAGGGAATTTAAAAAATTAGAAGATAACAAGTTGCATATTCTAGCTATAAAAGCAGACACCTTAGGAAATGTAAATGCTTAAGCAGCCATATAAAAAGCTCAGTTAAAACTAATTTAGCTTTGTTTCTTCAAATTTGTAAACCTACACTTTGGAGCACTGAACTGAATTCATAAGACCAAGTTATCTTTAATTGTTCTCTGTTTAACTTGACCAATTAATAACTACTTTTTTTGATGTAGTGATTAATTAATTTAATTATGATATAACTTGAATATATATTATTTTGGCTTCGAAATATGAAAAAATTTTAATTTGATACTCGATAAAATATTTTGTTAAAACAGGCAATGATCTAGCTATATTTTGATTCATTTAAATAGAATATAATTAAAAAAGGTTTTGGAAAATAGAGGTTAAGGGGCTTACTACAAATTACTGTAGGTCCCAGTAACAGAACAAAAATTCAAACCCAGGGAATATGGGAGACCAACTGAAAGGTAAAGCAAATAAATTTTGTTTTTGAGATGTTGAGTTTGAGGTTCCTGAAGAACATTTAAATGTCAAACAAGCATTTAGAATGGTGGAGATGGGTTCACGAAGGTGATCAGGGCAGGTAGTACAGACTTAGGAGACAGTGGATTATAGATTGTGGATAAGGCAAAAGAGGTAGATAAGATCACCAAAGTCTTGAATGCAGAGAGAAAAAAGGGTCAGGGATGAAACCTCACATGCCTGTATTTTAGAGAGAATTAAAAAAAAGTAGAAAAAAATATTTTGTTTCAAATGAACAAAATAAAATGTAAATCGTTTAAAAAGTTTGTCTTTAAATGTATAATAATATGCAACTGCTTATATTTTAATCAGTA
The DNA here is from genome assembly GCA_030035585.1 of Dugong dugon. Lineage (NCBI taxonomy): Eukaryota > Metazoa > Chordata > Mammalia > Sirenia > Dugongidae > Dugong > Dugong dugon. Next base: position 134,645,227 of record CM057462.1, read on the forward strand.
CATAATTTTGATTAACAAAGCAATATCTTCGGGTAGACACAGAAAAGAGCTTAAACTTCTAGGCAAAATATAATAGGTCTCAGCAGGCCAGTCAATGCTCCCACTGTCAAAAACTATAAAAAGCTAGATAAATCACAAACACTGTATTTTTTGGAGGCATCAGAGATCTGAAGAAGCAAGGAGAATTAGATAAACTGAAGTTCTTGAAAGGAGAAAACTTTTTCAGTGTTAGCTGAAGAGAAATTAGCAAAACATTTTTGTGGTCGTGGGCATGGGGGTGGAGTGTTGGAAAATTAACAGGCAAACACATGTTTGTTTTCCCCACTGGACACACGCTAAATTCTAGTGGTGTGTGGGAGGCTAAAGAATGAGGATAAAAGCTTCTCAAAGTCAGAAAGGAAGCTTCCACCATTTTTCAATACTTAGAAAGCAAAGACTGCTCAAATATACCACCTGCCTTCTCCTTAAGATATTTGCCAGATTTTGAAACTGTGGGGAGTAGGATCCCAAAGAACAAGACTGGAACCTCTTGAGAGCAATACTGGAATGTCTAAAGACCTTTTAGGCTGAGTCTTTCATACCCTAGGTACACAGATGGACTAGAGGTGGTCTGTGATGTCCAGAAACAGCAACGGAACTCCAATCTGGTTCAATTTCTTATTGGATTGTGGTGACTACTCCCTGATAACACTAGTCATGTACAGAGGCAAGAAAATATGAGTAAGATTCAAGGGAAAACTCAGACAATAGATGAGTAAGATTCAAGGGAAAAGGTAGACAATAGATGCCAAAAGATAAATGATTCAGGTATTTGAGTTAGGGACAAGGACTTTAAAAAAAAAAAAAAAACTATAATTAATATCTTAAATAAAAAATTTGGTGCAAACAGCAACTTACAGTCCCAAGAAGACTAGAGAACCCTAAGGAGAATAAATAAAAAGAACATCACATGCGGTAGTATCATAGCTAAACTGACATAAGCCAAAGATAAGGAGAAAGATTTGAAAGTCAGTAGGAGAAAACACAAAATTCATTTACAAGAACAATGATACAGATGATTGCTGATTTCTCATCAGAAACAATGGAGGACACAAGACAATAGAACAACTTTACACTACTAAAAGGAAAAAATACATTTAACTGTCCACCTAGGTTTCCAAATCCAGTAAAAATAACCTTCAAATATAAAAACCAATGAAGATATTTTCAGATAAATGAAAACAGGGTTTTATCTACAGTATATCAAAAACCAAACCCATTTCTGTTGAGTCAATTCCAACTCATCGCAACCCTATAGGACAGAGTAGAACTGCCCCATAGGGTTTCTGAGGAGCAGCTGGCAGATTTGAACTGTAGACCTTTTTGGTTAGCAGCCAAGCTCTTAACCACTGTGCCACCAGGGCTCCATCTATAGTATATGGAATGCTAAAAGAATTTCTTCAGCAAAGGGAAATGATATTAGATAGAAATTGAGATCTACAGAGGGGGAATAAAGACCTCCAGAAATGACAAATATGTAAGTAAAGATAAAAGATTATTTTCTCAATCAATTTCATTAAAAGACATATGACTGAAACAAAAACTAAAAGTATGGTAGCATTCATAACACATTTAGAGATACTATATAAAGAAACAATTGTATGAGGCCAGTGGGTGGGCTGTCAATGGGACTACAATGTTGCAGGGTTCTTATGATTCAGACAGTGAAATACGGGAGGGTGGCAGGAGTGCATATTGTAATTTCTAGAGCAATCATTTAAAAAAAATTTTTAAAAGACAATAGAAAAATTAAAATGAAATTCTAACAATATCCAAATCAACCCAAAAGAAGGCACTAAAGGATAAACAAAGGAGCAGAAAACAGATGGGATAAATAGAAAATGAACAACAAAAATTATATGTCTACACAAAAAGAAACAATCTCTGTTGGTTACAAAGGATGGGAGGGGTAAATACTAAATAGACAATAGATAAGTGGTAACTTTGGTGAAGAGTAAGACAGTACACAGTACTGGCGAAGCCAGCACAACTTGTACAAGGAAAGGTCATGGAAGCTCCATAGACACTTCCAAACTCCCTGAGGGACTGAATTGCTGGGCAGACAGCTATGGGGACCACAGTCTCGGGAAACATCTAGTTCAACTGGCATAACACAGTTTATAAAGACAATGTTCTACATTCTATTTTGGTGAGTAGCATCTGGGGTCTTCAAAGCCTGGGAGCAGCCATCTAAGATACTCCACTGGTATACCCCTTTGGCAGCAAGGGAGAACGAAGAAAACAAGATGCAAGGGAAAGATTAGTCCAAAGGACTAATGGACCACAACTACCACGGTTTCCACCAGATGGAGTCTAATACAACTAGATGGTGCCCGGCTAGCACCACTGACTGCTCTGACCAGGATCACAACAGAGGGTCCCGGACAGAGCTGGAGAAAAATGTAGAACAAAATTCTAGCTCACAAAAAAAGACCAGACTTACTGGCCTGACAGAGACTGGAGAAACTCTAAGAGTATGGCCCCCGGACACCCTTTTAGCTCAGTAATGAAGTCACGCCCAATGTTCACAATTCAGCCAAAGATTAGACAGCCCCATAAAACAAAAATGAGACTAATGGGGCACAACAGTCCAGGGACAAGGACTAGAAGGCAGGACGGGACAGGAAAGCTGGTAATAAGGAACCCAAGGTTGAGAAGGGACAGTGTTGACATGTAGTGGGGTTGTTAACCACTGTCATAAAATAATATGTGTACTAACTGTTTAATGGAAACTATTTGTTCTGTAAACCTTCATCTAAAGCACAATAAAAAAAATTTTTTTTAAATATACGTCTAAACTGAATCATAGCCATAATTGATTAAATATGAATTGACAGAAATAAAAGGCATAGATTGTCAGTTAATGAAAAAAAAAAAAATGAAGACCCAACTCTATGCTGTCTGGAAGAAACTCAGAAAGATTGGGAAAAAAAAAAAAAAAAAGTAAAAACATACGTCACAAAACTGAAATTATGTGAAAGCTGGAGTGGCTATATTCATCTTATACATATCAAACCAGAGATAAAGAGGGACATTTTTTAATGATCAAATGGTCAGTTAATCAAGAAAACCTAGCAATCATAAAACGCATTTGCACGAGAGAATAGAGATTCAAAGGGCATGAAGCAAAAAATGTCAGAATTGACAGGAGATTATTGACAAGTCCCAAATTATAGTTGCATATTTAAACAACACTCTCTCAGACTAAATATATATCAGCAAAGACAACTTGAAGCACTTACTGATGAAGATCAAAGACTACAACCTTCAGTATGGACTACACCTCAACATAAAGAAAACAAAAACCCTCACAACTGGACCAATAAACAATGTTATGATAAACGGAGAAAAGACTGAAGTCGTCAAGGATTTCATTTTACTTGAATCCACAATCAGCGCCCAGGGAAGCAGCAGTATAGAAATGAAACGACCTACTGCATTGGTAAAATCTGCTGCAAAAGACCTCTTTAAATATTAAAAAGCACCAGGACTAAGGTACGCCTGACCCAAGCCATGGTATTTTCAATTGCCTCATATGCATGTGAAAGCTGGACAATGAATAAGGAAGACAGAAGAAGAACTGATGCCTTTGAATTATGGTGTTGGCAAAGAATACTGAATATACCATGGACTACCAGAAGAACAAACAAATCTGTCTTGGAAGAAGTACAGCCAGAATGCTCCTTAGAAGTAAAGATGGCGAGACTAGGACACGCTATCATGAGGGACCAGTTTTTGGAGAAGGACATCATGGTTGGTAAAGTGAGCGTCAGTGAAAAACAGGAAGCCTCTCAATGAGAGGACTGACGACAGTGGCTGCAATAATGGGCTCAAACACAACAATGACTGTGAGGATGTTGCAGGAACGGGTAGTGTTTCGTTCTGTTGTACACAGGGCTGCTATGAGTTGGAAACGACTCAACAGCACCTGACAACAGTGATTTTAAAATTCATAAATACAAGTAGATGACTTACAAAATTCTGTGCACAGCACTTTCAAAAAAACTTTTTCACCAGTAAAAACACCTAGACAATAAGGTTTGAAATTAGAGATTGACAGCTGTTCATTCTTATACTCCAACCCCCCACACTGTGCTTGGTCTTTAGCAGACTTCATAATTGAAATGCGTTAAATAATCAAGAACAAAAAAAAATTCACTGAATTTTGTTGTTAGTAAACATATATGATAACTATAACCACTTCCTGTAGCACTAGAGACAAAACTGGAATGAAATAAAAGATATTCAAAGATACGCAATTTAAATTATGCTATAAGGAATGTGTGTGTGTATGTGTGTGTGTATGCCAATATAAGTTATGTGTGTGTGTGTGTGTGTGTGTGTGTGTGTGTGCATATCTTTATATGTTTTCTGAGTTCTCCCTCCCCCCCAAAGCTCATTTTAAACTCTGAGTACTGTAACAGTAAGACAACAGCCTGGATTTTGTCAAGTCCAATTAATCCACTATGTTATATATATACGAGAATATAAAATATAAAACTTGGTTTAAAGGGATTTATTCATGGCCCTAAATTGACTGTTTAAATATACTATTTCTAAATATCATCATGTTTAAAATATAGTTGTTGTTATAAATAAGCAGACAAAAACATTAGTAATCAGAGGCATATAATAAGTTAGACATGTCTGGAATTTTTAGTTTGGTAATACAGTTATAGACAGCAAACAGTAAGTATTTGTATTGATTAGTTAAGATATTTTTTCTGGAACAACTACAGCATTTACAGAAAAATATGTGACAAAAATATTTGTCTTGCCCCTTAGAAACAGACAGACATTTTGGTAGGAATACTGAAAGAACAAGCAATTCCTTTAAAATTTCAGATGAGCAGAATAATCCTGAATAAATGTGAATCGCAGGACAAATCTTGTATAAATATCAAATAACAACAGACCCCTATTTTAGTGGAATGGTCTAATGCAAGCAACAACTCTCAGGCTGTAACCAGTAGGATTACAAACTGACTACCCAATGATTTTTAAATTATGTAATATATTTTATTCATATGTAAAGATTTATTTACTATTCTGCATCAACATTAGTCATTTTTCCAGTGAAAAAAATTCTTATCCTTTCTTCACTATCAAAAAGAATAAAAGTCTGATTCCACAAACAGCTTTTTCAAACAAGCTGTTTAAATTTCAACCCAATTCCTACCTCTGGATGAGAAATGTCTCAGGCAATATTCCCTCACAGAATATGAAATTATAAACAACATCTAAGGGGATGAAGGAAGAAATGAAATATGAAGGAAAAATATGACAATGACAAATATAATACCAGTAAGTAATTTAACCTTATTGTAAATCATTTTTCTTCCCCATCTAAAAGAAAAAAAAAAAGGATCACTCTAAATTCTCCTGAAAAATAGAGGAAGATACTGGCAAGATAACTGGTTTGTAAACATAGCACAGATATCGACTAAAAGTATTACCTCTGTGGTCCAATAACAAACATCTAGTCCTACTAAAAGTTGATGTTATGAAAGATCTCTAAATAAAATGACTACTATTACTTCTTTTAATTCCTAGCCAAAATACCAAAACCAAACCCGCTGCTGTCAAGTTGATTCCAACTCATAGCAACCCTATAGGACAGTATAGAGCTGCCCCATAGGGTTTCCAAGGCTGTAATTTTTATGGAGGCAGACTTCCACATCTTTCTCCCACAGAGTGTCTGGTGGGTTCCAGGTGCCAGCCTTTTGGTGAGCAGCCAAGCTTTTAACCACTGTGCCACCAGGGTTCCTTTCCAGACAAAATAATGGCTCTTAAAATGAGAGACAGCCATAAAGCCAAAAGTTAGAAAATATAATTAAGTTTCTAGGCTCCTTGGAAAATAGGAAAAAATAAACCCAAAATTTATTATAATAATGAAAACATTATTGAAGCCTCATAATGAGAGGCATATAATTTAAATATATGTATATCGTTTAATGACATATCTATAGAGTTTTATTCTTTTAATATGCTATATTTTCTCTAATATATTAGTAAAATATATTGATATGGCATTTATATCCCATGCCCTAGATTTAAAATAAAAGGAAAACTAATTTCTGCTAAGTAATGAGAGCTGCAAATTAAATAAGTAGAAGTTCAAATAATCCTGAGTTCAAACTCTGGCTCCTCCGATTTTGTACTGTGTTCTCTGGTCTATATTACTTTACCTCTTTCATTCAGTCTTTACTCATCAAATTTTTATTGGTCCTTCTTTGTGAAGGTGACATTGAAGCTAAGAACCATGTGGTAAAAAAGCAGGAAGGCACTGGAAGAACTGGGTGGAGGCAAAGAGAAAGGGTGCACAGAGATCCAAGCTTAATATGTTTAAGGCACAGAAAGACGGCCAGCTTGGCGAGATGTTTATGAGTAAGTCTGAAAAGGGTTCAAAACACAGATGATGAGGAAGCCAGGGGAAGATCACAAAGGATCTTGCAAGACAAGGTAAGTACGAGGACTTTGTTTTTCATTCTAAGTGAAATGGAGAGCTATTGGAGAGAAATGCCCCAGTTTAGGTTTTCTGCATATTCTATGAAAAATATCTTTCAGGGAAATAGTGCGAGACAGGAAATCAGTGGTCAAGATCAGAGCCAAGAGACAGCAGTTAAAAAAGGAGGGTGGCAGAGGGGTAGGTGAGAATTGGGCAGATTCCAGGTATATTTCTGTTAGAGTTTTTTGTAGAACTTTCCATCAGATTAGATATAGGTATGAGAGAAATTCTAGGTTTCTGCCATAGAGTTACTGCCATTTACTCCAATGGAAAGACTAGTGGAGGAGCTGGTGTAGAATAACCGAAGCCTATATGGTGCAGGGATTGTTTGCCTGCTAACCAAAATGTCAGCAGTTCAAATCCATCAGCTGCTCCTTGGAAACCCTATGGGACAGTTCTACTCTGTCCTATAGGGTCACTATGAGGCAAAATCGACTCAACAGCAACCGGTTTGGTTTTGGTATTTTGGCTAGGGATTAAAAGAAGTAATAGTAGTCAATCCAAATCCAGTCTGCCACTTGTTTTTGTAAATAAAATTTTATTGGAACATGGCTACACTTATTTATTAACATAGTGTCTACGAATCTTTCCCAATATACCAGCACAATGGAGTAGTTGCTACAGAGACGGTTTTGCCTGGAAAGCTGAAAAGATTTACTATCTGGCCTCTTACATCAAAAGTTTGCAAACCCCTACTTTAGACTATCAAATTACCATACTTTAGCAATTGAAGAAACAAATTCAGAAAAAGCAAATCTAATTTACCAGCTACCTTTAAAACTTTTCAGAATGGAACACTCTTCCCCTCCCCTGCCCTCACCCCAGGATAAAATAAGCAAAAACAGTTCCAATGGATAACAACCTGTAGAAATACTAGAATAGTAAAAATATTAATTTTCTGCCAAATATAATATGCTAATATTTGGGAAATACTGTAAGGAAACATCATTGTCTATCTTCCACAAGATAAGACTATTATAGAAAAAAACAGAATTAGTGTATTGTGGAATAAACTCAAATGAATTAGAATGGGCAATAACAAAATATGCCAATGTACTTATAAACAATAACATACATATACCTATTCTATTATTCTTCTTAAGCTGTTGTAGAAAATGCCAAATATAATTATAAAATACGTATTCAACACATGTAAACTACTAATTTTCCACTTGTAAAAGACTGATTTGAAAAGCAATTTACTTTATGGTTTACTTAAGCTTTGCAACTACATTAAAATATGATAGTATATACACAACAGCTTGTTAACAAGATTAACATAACATTAAAATCATAATGTAGCACCTCAATTATGGATACTTAAAATTAAAGCTAATCCTCACAGTACCAATTTTTATCTCCTAAATAATTTTAGCTATTAGCTGCTCATTCAAACTCTGTATCTAAATGATAAGCATCCTAGAGTAACGACTTAGCTCTGCACTTTTCTTTGATAGCAAAACAAAAGCTGAATCCCTTGCTTTCTATTCTTTAATGTATAATCTTTTGGTGCTATGGGAAAAATGCAGTATTTTTTCTGACCTGGGATCAGTGATTTTTATGCATGCTGTTGTTATTGTTTTAAATAGAAACATCTTATATACCAGTGGTACATATTTTCTTCTTTGGTTTTATCCTTCCAAATATATCAAATTATCATAAAAGAGGCATTTGCAATATTAATTTGATTCTTTTCTGCAAATACTGCTTTTAAATAAACATTGCCTAGTACATAGCAGGCACCAGGCTGAATAAGTGAATGCTTAGATTAATGAATATGATAATGCGTTTATAAATAAATAATTGAATTAACCTATGCCTGGTTTCATTTGTGCTGCTGTTTCAGAGTTTATAATTGATAATTATATAATCAATATTTTCATGTTCAAGTTCTAATTAAAGTTTAAAATAGAGGAAAAGAGTCTAAATTAAGAGTTCTAAATTCATATATGCCAATTGCTACAAAATCCATAAATAATCCAGAAGTACTACTGCTAAGCATGTATTTGGTTTTATTAAACATTACCAAGAGTCAACATAGAACTTTTCTTCCATTCCTCATGAATGGCGGAAAATTAAATTATCTTTGGGCCATCTGAAACTAAGTGTCAAATCTTGCTTTCACTCACACCTAGACTGAGTGAATGAAAGTTACATTCCTAACTTTACTCGGTAAAAAGATGACACTAAATGTGTGTGTGTGTGTGTGTGTGTGTGTGTGTGTGTGTGTGTGTAATGTGTATAGACATGAATACATATATTCACATGAGACAAATTACATAAAATTAATAACAGAATTAAATGATTACATACAAATAATTATTTATATTTTCATGTAATTATCTTTCTAATGTCCAACCCACATTTTCTGAGCTGCATCCCAATGATACTATTACAGCGGTTGTACCATCATTATCTAGAAAAGGTGACAGTGTGCTTTTGTCTTTAGATTTCAAGACATATTCTAAAATATTCAGTCTGGCTGTCCTATTCATGTATTAGGTGGCATAAACCAAATTAAGGAACCAACTATGAGCATGGTGGAATATGTATCTCTCTGTAATAGAAAATGATAAAGATAAGATGTTTTCCTCTGCATAGAAGACAAGAGAATACTCGTGTACTCTGCAGATTTGGGGAATGGAGAGCTTTGATCCATTTAGTGAAATAAAACTTGGAGAAATGTAATTAAGATAGGATCAAGAAATTTGATTAAAATAGAGAAGAGCTAACACATTGCTTCTAAATCCAATTTCCCAGGTCAAACTTTTCATGCAGTTAAAATACACACACACACACACACAAACACACACACACACACACAGACAGGCATTTCTGATTATAAAAGTAATTTGTTTATTTTTTGAAAAAAAAAAACGATAAAATGTTAAATCATCTGTAATCACTGATATCATTATACAACATGTTCAGGATTTTAAAAAAAAATTGTACTTAATTTCATACCATTAAACAATCTGCTGATTCCACTAGAAGTATTTTAAAGTATTTTGTTGATATTTTCACATTCTATATTATTTTATATTCTTCTTTAATGCAAGGTCCACTTTTGTCATAGCATATAACCTTATATGTATCTCCTAAACTACTTAAATCAATTCACCAGTGTTATTTAAGTTACCTTCTCTTCTCCCTTTTTTAGTATTAGAAAAGAAATTCAATGAGCCTCCTTGTACGTGAATCTTTGTAATTCTAATGGATATATCTGAAAAGCAAAGGGAACTCCAGACTAGGGTTAAGCTGCAAGTTTTCCTTGACTAGGATGGTGGGACTTTATGTATATAATATATACACATATACGTACACACAAGCACACACGCAAACATAAACACATATCACACACACACAAACTCATCTGCAAGAACATGCTTAAGTAGTAAAATAATAATAATCTTATCCTTAAGCCTTAAGTAACTTTGGACAAAATTACTCATAGAGACAGTCTTCTACGCCAGTTCACTTAGAAATATCACTTAAAGAAATACCAATGTAGTTTAATCATTATGCTTAGCAGTGATATAATGTAAATGGAGCTAAAAAAAAATAAAGCCAAAAAATAGATAAAACAATCCATTTACCAGGAGTAAAAGAACGCTTACATCAGATGAAATGGTAAACAGCCCAGTACCACTGGATAATAAAGAGGGGTGAAATTAAAGATGTACTTCAGGTTTATACATCTAGAAAGGAAAAACTGAAGAATATCTCTTTTGAATGTCTGAGTTTCCTTGGACTCCATCTCTCAATGAAAAGCTTAACTTGTCACTTATATTCCTTTTACCTCTACAAGGCTATGAATCAAAAGTAAAGAAACAAGCACCTTAAAGCAGTTTTAACCCTTTGACTCAAATAGTATTTGGAATGTCTTGTATCTCTTAAAAACTATTTTCCACGTTTACCTAGTTATAGTTTAATTTTTAACCCTGTATAAATGACAGGGCTTATAGTGCACCTACAATTCCTATTACACACACCAGAAAAAAAGCCAGCCAACGTAAACTTTGTAACTCAACATCACCATCTAGTGACAAAATTCCTAACACGTGACAAAGCCAAGCAAAAAGGAAGAACAGATTTCAGAAACATTCTGTTCTGGTAGTTCATGTCTATAATAATAATCTAAATGTATCAGTTCTCACAGCATAGGCTTGGCTCTGCAAATAAAATACTAACGCTGACAACGTTTGCCCTCCAAAAATGCGATCTATATTCTCACCATAGAAGTATATCCATAAATCTAACCAATCTATCTTTGTGTATTAAGTCACTGTCAAAAAGCTCCTTACAGCATTTTTCTTTTTTTGTTTCTTAGTTAACTATATTCTATATATGCATCTTCTTTTTGACACCCCTTTTATGAAGTTATTCCATTCAAGTACTTTCTAATTCCTTGTACCTACTATGCCCACTGCTGCCTCAGGAACGGAAAAGACGACAAAGAGACACAGTGTTAAAAATGGGCCCGCCTTTTCTTTTGATGTTTATAATTTTCTACAGGGGCTAAAACAGGTGCAAGATATGATAATGCAGAAATCAAATCACCTTAGCATGGTCACAGGGTTGAACTGGTAGAAGTAAGGAGACATGATGAAAACAAGTTGAGAATTTTACATGTAAATTCACTGCTATCATACTATAGACCAGAGATTTGATGCTTGAGATAATGTCGTTTTTTTCTCTCCTTAATTTTTTTTTCTTATGTTATCATTTACAAAAATCCTGTACAAGATTTCCATGCAGCCATGGCACTACAATGAGCTTATATAAGTTGTTGTTGTTGTTAGGTGCCATCGAATCGGTTCCGACTCATAGCAGCCCTGTAAATTAGACATGAAATATTCCCTGGTATTCTACATTCTAAGACTACACTGAAGTTTGTCAGTCAATTCCATTAATTATGTATGACGTAGGTAAATTCTTTGAAAGGAGCACTAAACACCATTAAATAAAAATAATGCATACAAGCAAGTATTCTGTATCTTGATTTTATTAAGGTTTCATAAATTACAAAGCATTCTTTCCTACATTCTCCTGATTCCTCATATACGAGGTTTTAAATCATATTTTACAAAAACAAAACTAAAAGAGATTACTACACCTCAGATCAGTTGGCGTCCCAAACCTGATTCTTACCACTTATCCTAGTATTCATTTCTTATTTTCTTCTTTTCATTTTTATCGTTTCTTCATTATTTTTGATCGTTCATAATATATTCCGATCATAGAAAATTTAGAAGAACTGAAAATTATGTGCGTGAAAAAAGTATCTGTAATCCTGCCACCCAGATGTAATACCTATTTTGCTATATTTCATCCCTTTATTTCTCTACATTCTTTACATTCAGTTGAGATCATGTCCTACATAAAATTCTGTTTCCTGGTATTTTCACTGAACATAACAAGAGGATTCTTGTTTCACTAAAACCACCATGTTAGAGATCACTTTAATGTCCAGATAGAATTAAATATGTCATAATTTATCATATACTATGTGTGTATATATATATATATAAATCATACCTTCATTTCCTTACTTGTTCCCTTAACAGCAGACAATTAAGTTCTATTCAATTTGTTTACTGTTACATTTCATAGTGTGAGAAACATGTTCAGACCACCCATAATTTCTATGACTTCCACATAATATATTTCTAGAATTTATTAATATGAAAAAAAGGTATGAATATTTTAGGCTCTTAGTACACATTGGCAAACTTCTTTCCTAAAATGCTACACTAATTTCCACTCCTCATAGCTCTAAGAAGGTCAGAATGGCTGCCTTACCATTCCTTCTCTAGCACTCAAAAACCTATCCACTGAATTGCAGTAAAATTGATAGGCAAGAAATTAGTATCTCTTTGATGTAATGTAGATTTGTTTACCTTCAGAGTTGAATATTTTCAAGGGTTTCTTAATCATACTTTTCCCAATTATCCATCAAGTTCCTTATTTGTTTTAATCTGTCACACTCATGGCAAATACAGTACACGAATGTTCTTTTAAGGAGCCCTGGTGGCAGTGGTTAAGAGCCGGACTGCTAACCAAAAGGTCGGCGGTTCAAACCCACCAGTTGCTCCATGGGTGAAAGATGTGACAGTCTGCTTCCATAAAGACTACAGCCTTGGAAACTCTATGAGGCAATTCTACTCTGTCCCATAGGGTTATTATGAGTCAGACTCGACTCGACGGCAGTGGGTAGTGGGTTTAATGTTCTTTTAGTTCTGTGATATTTTTCCACGTACAGAATAAAAGCTTAGTGATTTCTGTAACTACTTTTCAGTTTGTCATCCTTTGGCCAACCAAACTTTGAAGAGACAGTCATTTCCATAACCCACTGGACTTCGGTTGTTTCCCTTCATTTAGCTCTGCAGTATGCCTAAAATTTCCTTCGGACTATTTGAGGTGAGAATATACAGTGTTCTGGTTATTTTTTAGTTTTTGTTTTTCTCCCTAAACAGGAAAACAACTATCTCTTGTATGATTTGCAGAATGACTCAAAATGTCCTGGATGATTTAGGGTACTTTATCACATAAAAACTTCATAGGATCTGCTTTGGTACTACCGATTCCATTAACTGCTTTGCCAATGTATTTCTTTTGGCAAAACCATAATTTTTAAAGATAATATTATATTGTATTCTCCACACTAATAAGCTTAAACTTACAGGTTTCAATATCTGATACAGCATGTGTTGCTTTTCTTGACAAAATATTGTATATTCTTCCAACTAGTTATTTTTAAAGAAAATCAGGCCCGTTGTTTTAATCTTTGACTTCTTTACACTGACAAACCCCTTTAGATTCTTATGTAAAACAGTTAATTATGAATTGATTTTAGAAAAGCTGCATGTTTTCCAAATACAGTTTGACTTTCTATGAGTATAGTTTAACACCGTTCATTTATGATTGTCATTTAAATTTCTAATTAAAGTTTTAAAATTTTACTTATTTAAATAACCCTATTGCCACTTAGCGGATTTCAACTCATAGTAACCCTACAGGATAAATTAGAACTGCCCCATAGGGTTTCCAAGGAGCAGCTGGTGGATTCGAACTCCTGACCTTTTGGTTAGCAGCCAAACTCTTAACCACTATATCACCAGGGCTCCTTTACTTATTTAGGTGATATATATTTCTTATTAAAGTTATTTCTGCTATATGATTTTTGTTACTATTATCAATTACAACCACTAACTGGTTGTAGGTAATATACAGAATGGCTCATGAACTTTCACATTTATCGTGAAATTGACCAGATTACTGAATGTTCTTATTATTTCTTAGGGTGTTGTTTTTACTGTTGTTCTTAATTCTCTTGGGCTTTTTAGATATAAATCATGCCTTTAGTTAATAATGGTCACTTTGTCTTCTCCATATCAACTCATACTTGCTAATTTTGGTTTTGCATCTATTATTCTACTATGGACCTAATATTTTCTAAAAGAGACCATGACGTGTATGTGTGATACAGAGTATGAGATGTATGAAGTGGTTGAGCCTCATGCTGTCTTCTCCGTTCATGAGTACATCATCAATGAGGGACAGTTGAGTCTTACTTCAGCAATACAAAAGCTCATAGGTGGGGCATCCTTCTACATTGGTACTACCCAAAACATAGCCACGGACCACATGCAGCTATCTAACTTTAAATAAAATTAAAAATTCAGTTATTCAATTACACTAGCCATATTTCAAGGGCTCAATAGCCACATGTAGCTAGTGGCTATCATGCTGACAGCACAGATAAAGAACATTTCTATTATTGCAGAAAATTCTATTGGACAGTGCTGCTCTAGAGGTCTCTACAGGTCACAGAACACCGGGCAGGAGTGCCTCCATCCTTTTTATCTCAAGCACACCATATTACAATCCCATCTCACTCTACTGGAGAAAGCAAGAGAGCTGCATTGGTCAAGCTAATAAGAGGAGGGAATGCTCCCATAGCCAAGCTATGCCTTGCCAATGGACCAAGAGAAAAGCTGTCATAAAGTGTCTGGGGCCAGACAAAAGACTCAAGTACTGAGGCTCTGGGTCTTCACATAAAGTAGTTCATTTTTTTTTTTGTCTTTGTCCACCACTAGACTATTAGCTCCTTGAGGGCAAGGACAGTGTCTCATGTATATCTGTAACTGCATTACCTACCATATTACAGAAATCCAGTAAGTGTTTTTATGTAAAAAATGAATGATTGTATCCACCCCTCCATTGTACCTTCTTCTTTTTTTCAAACTCTACAGAACTATAAAATTATCTTTACAGTGTATACATTAAATCCTGTCACTTCCTTCTTTAAAAATGGCAACAACTCCCCAAAATAATTTAAACTCATTATTATGACATGATATACCCTATTTAACGGGCTTCTAGAATATGTTAACAAACACATTTCCAGTCAGCATCCTGAGATCAGCCCCTGTACTAACCGAGGCTTTTGGCAAATTATTCATAGCTATCTTCCACTGCCCCTTACCCAACTCTGAAATTCTGAACTGGCCCCTATCATCCCCACCAATTTCACACTGCTCCATATCCACACAAGGATACATGGCATATAATGAGAGGTATTACTGATAGAAAATATGCCTATGTGAGTTTTGTGGGGACACATACCTTAAAAAAGCTTGCTTTCTGTCACATTAAACCATTTTCTGTTCCTAGGAAGCATCTTGCATCTTCAGACCTTCACGCTTTCGCTTTTTATTATTCTCTCTACTTGCAAAACAGTCCATCCTTCAAAGCCTAGATCAAATTTCCTATCATCTCCATAGTTCCCTTCATGCATACTCCTCTTATCTCATTAGTCACATTATAAGTTTTTATTTGTTTCCATAATATTATCTGTAAAATATGAGTTCAAGTCCTAGAATGAGTTGAATTTTCTAAAGTATACTAAATTGTGGAACGCTATCAGCTACTTAATTATTTAATTGTATTTGATGAATCTAAACATAACAATTATATACACATATATATGCTTATATTTATATATGTATGTGATGTATATAATATGCTACCTATGTTACAAAGTACATTTCACAGCCAAATAATTAAATGCTGAGTTACATTATTTAGACTGCTGATTTATCTCATATCATGAGTCGTTGAAAAGTTACTCTAGCCAGGTAATACTTTTTACTCATTAGTTCATCTCTACTATTTTAAAAGCGGGAGATCCTGGTATGTTCTAAAATGGGAAGTATTACCAAATTTGGCCGAATTTAATAAGGTCTTCATACATAATTCTCCCCTAATTAAATTTGATTTTTTTTCTTGATGCCAAATTTCCCATTCTGATTACATGTCCTTTCCTTGTTCATTATATTTCCCTCACATTCATCTTCATTCACATTGCCTCTTTGCAATTCTTTCTATGTTTTTAGCCTTCAGTTCTTTTATTGAAAGCTCAAGAGTTGCCATTCTCTTTGTCTTCCTGTGTGTCTGTGTGTTTACTTCAAAATGAATAGGTATAAAACTACCAAGAATAACTATAGCTTACTAAATAAATATTAGTATGCAATTTTAACATATTCAGAATCAGTATAATAGCATACTCCAAAAAATGAGGCGTTCAATTTATAACTGTAGTTGTTTTAGACAGAGAATAAAGACTATACTGAAAAACACGAGTTCATTCATAATTTCTGCAATTGGCTTTTTCCACAAGACCTTTTACATTTTATTTTTAATTTACTACTGTTTCCTATAGCTTTAACTTTCTGAGAACGTCTAATTACCTTCTATATAGATACAAATTCTCTATTGTGTACTCAGTTTTATTTTTCCCTCTTTGTTATTAGTAAAGACATTAACAATAAAATAGGCTCACTTGCTCCAGCTGGTAATTCCTCTGTACTAGTAATATATTATTCCTCTTTTTGTGACATCATAATCATCCATACAGAAGTACCATGTATCTTTGTGTAGAAGCTACTGTTTCCATTAAATTTAATTACCTCCCCCTGTGGTTTTAAATAGAAGTGGCTTCAAAATGAGGGCAGCTTCTATTAAATTTAATTACTTTCCCCTGCTGCTCGCGTGGTAAAAGGGAGGTTACTAAATGAGAGCAGCTTCTAAACTAAGGTATATGGTAACTGTGTGCTAGCAACAACAAAATTATGTCTAAACTACCCTTCTAGGAAGCCTCTTTGGTTCATCTTTTCTTTTCTTTTAATTTTTTTTTTTTTAGCCTTGCTTAAGATCCTAAAAAATGGGCATTAAGATGGAAGAAAATGTATTTTAAAAATCAATTCTAGTTTCAAAGACTAAATAAGGGTAAATATACAACTTCTTTACAAAGATATAGGAAATTATCCCAAAGATAATTGAAAATTATCAAGGTCAGAATTGTCACGATTGGTATCATTTGTTATTGTTTTCTAGCTCTAAAGATGATGAGTTTTATTCCTGATGCATTTTGAAGGTGTAGTAAAAAAGCCTTCTTTAATTCTGTTCAAACAAATTTAAAGATTGCTTCACTGAAAGTTATTAAAAAAGGCATTAAGTTTGGAGAGATTTCAGAGAAACATTCAGAGACAGTAATGTTCAAAAAAGTGAAAAAAGAAAAAAGTGTCAGGCCCATTAAAAACTACTATATTTAAAAACAGTAAATCTACATGCTCTATAATAGTCTAAAAATGTAAATCACATTTAAAATATACCGTAATATAATGCTATAAAATCTAATAGAAGATGAAATTTTAAGTACCTCTTTTTTAATTAAATATTAATTAAGAGGAAATACTACTCAGTTAAACCACGACAGTAAAACGTTTATTTTTTTTATATACAGGCAGAATTTAGATGAACAATATTTTCATTCAATCACACAGTTTAGTATAAATATAAAACAAGACACCCCTTAAGCATTTTAAGTAACAAATTAAACATTTACATTTTTTACTGTGCACTGAGGCTTAACATTTATGCAGCTTCAAAACCAAAGTACAGCCTCAAGGGAAGTCTCTCCACTGACAAATTAATACCTTAGAGAACAGAGCTGAATGGTGGCAATGAACTCATTTGTTCCCCCAATAATGAAGAATGACTTTTTCTTTACCACATCTGTGACTGTTGCTATGGTGACCCAGACTTACCTCATTGCTTCTCGGAGAGCCCCTCGCTCACCAAGAGTCGTGTGCTTGATGTCATCAAAATTATTCTCTAGCTTTTCACAATTCTGCAATATATTAAAAAACTGCATCAGTCCTCCAACATCCTGTGATAAAATTATATCTATATGGTTCTGAAAAACTATAATTGATTATATTGATTATGGACTCATGAAAAATATGCACAGCACTTTAACTGGGTAGGATTCATTAAAATTGACAGTGTGAACTCAGCAGTAACAAAATGAAAATGTCTTATGATACAGCTGTCATGGAAGTCTTTTTATCAATTTTTCAAAATGGGAAAATAGAAGGAATAAATATACAAAGGTTATACAACTTCTAGTTTTATGGAATAAAAATTAGTACTCTGAAATAATCTCAAGTGTATCAACTCAATTTAAATTCAAGAGAGGAAGTTAATAAAGTAAGCTTTAAATCACACATGACAAATATCTAGTTCTAAATAAATTAGCATTTACTAAGAACAAAACACAAAGTCCAGGTGTAATATAATAACAGAAGTGGCAAAATTATGGAATCATAACTTTATAATCAGATCTTTAACTACAATTATATGCATGATGTTTCCAACTGCATGTATATTTATTTGAAAATAAATCCAATCCTTAAAATTAAATGACATTAGCTTAAGTTCTTAAAAAAAATTAAGGTTGGGTAAATATGCCATAAACAATTTAAACACTATGTTCTGATAAATATAATAGCATTACTGCATTGAATTTCCTAAGACATTTTTTTTTTTATTTTACTACAGTTATAAGTATAATTCCATATTTAGGAGACTTAATTTTACATGGTCTTAATAAGTTTTGAGAACATAATATATAGATTAAATTTAGACTAAAAAAAAAAGTACCTCTATGAATGTTTTGGTACATTAGATTTTGTGTAGAATTTAGTGATATTTAGGTAATAAAACAACTAGATTTAGTGTTTTAATTAATTCAACAAATAAAAACTAAATAATATCTTAAGTATTGATGTGTTCTACATTAATATGTCAAAATTGTGAATAAGTATGTTGGATTTTAGAAAATTAGAGAGTTTCGATTAATAATTTATAGATGCGTAAGAATTACTTGATTGCTCCTGTAAAGATTACAGCCTTAGAAACCCTATAGAGCAGGGCAGTTATACTCTGTCCTACAGGGTCCCTATGAGTCAAATCCACTCGTCGGCAATGGGTTGAAGAATTACTTGATTTAAAAATATACTGATAGAAAAATTGCTATTTTTACCTTAGTCTTTTTTTTTTTTTTTTTAATTCAGTTGAATTAAGGCAATGATCCTGTTAACATAGTTATGGATATGCTTATATAATAAAAATAACTTTTTTTTAAATTTGAATTCTGAATAAAAGTTCTCTATTGGATATAGCCATTGCAAATATTTTCTCCTGCTCTAAGTCTTATCTTTTCACTTTCTCAGTAGTCTCTTCAAACGAAGAGAAATTTTTTATTTTAATGAGGCCCAATTTATCAATCATTTTCATTTATAATTAGTACTTCCTGCATTCTGTTTAAGAAATTTTTGTCTCCCTCAAGAGTATGAAAATATTATTCTCAGTTTTCTTCAGGAAGCTTTATTATTTGACATTTCCCATTTAGATCTAAATCCACCTGGGATAGATATTTCTGCATGGTGTAAGATAGGTGATCACACTACATAGGTAATCAATTAATTAAATCAGTACAGTTTATTGAGAAGACAATCATTTACCAACTGCAATGCAGAATAATCTTTTTCATAAATCAAGTCACTGCATGTGCAAGGGTCTGTTTCTGCAGTCTATTTCATTCCGCTAGTTTATTTTCTATACATAAGCCAGTATTACACTAACTTAATTACTTATACCCATAATAAACAATTGAGCCCTGGTGACACACTGGTTAAGCAATCGGCTGTTAACCAAAAGTTCGGCAGTTCAAATGCACCAGTCACTCCTTGGAAACCTACAAGGCAGTTCTACTCTGTCCTATAGGGTCACTATGAGTTGGAATCGACTCAATGGCATTGGGTTATAAATAAAGAACTCTTGCAAATTAATATGAAAAAGACAAGCCAATAGAAAATAGGCAAAATACTTTTTTATATAACACCATATTAAGAAGAATAGCCAAACAGCCAATAAAAAAAGATGCTCAACTTCATTAGTCATCAGGAAAATGCAAATAAATATTATAATGACGTATGACTACACGTTCAAAAATGCCAAAACCAAAAAAGACAATAAGATTTTTTTTTAGTATATAAAGCATCTGGAACTCTCATACACTGCTGGTAGAAGTGAAAATTGGTACAACCAGTTTGGAAAGCTGCCTGGCAATATATAAAAATGTTGAACATTTGGTTATACCTTATGACCTGGCAATTCCTAGGAATACACCCAAATACATCCAAAAAGAATATACCAATCCCTGATGGAGCAGAAAAGTGGGGTGCAGAACTCAAATTCTAGTAAAAAGATCAGACTTAATGGTCTGAGACTGGAGGAACCCAAGAAAGCATAGCCCCTGGACTCTCTGTCAACCCAGCACTAAAACCATTCCCAAGGCCAACTCTTACGGACAAAGATTAACTAGACTATGGGACATAAAATGATACTCGTGAACAGTGTGCTTCTTAGCTCAAGTAGATACATAAGACTAAATGGGCAGCTCCTGTCAGGAGGTGAGATGAGAAGGAAGAGAGGGTCAGGAGCTGGTTGAATGGACACGGGAAATCAGGGATGGAAAGGAGGAATGTGCTGTCACAGTATAGGGAGAGCAATTAGGGTCACATAACAAGGTATGTATAAATTTTTACATGAGAGACTAACTTGAATTGTAAACTTTCACTTCAAGTACAGCAATAAAATTAAAAAAAAACAAAAAGACTACACCAAGGAATACAACCACAGCAAATGCATATTGTTTAAAAAAAAAAAAGGTTATGTTCAAGAATTTTCATCTCAGAACTATTCAAATTAGCCCTAACGTAGATGCAAGCCAAAGACACATCAAGATGATATGTATAAATAAATTGCAATAAATCATAAAATGGAAAACTACAAAGCAATGAGAAGTAGCAAACTATACCTACATGCAGCAACAAGGATGCATCTAACAGATATAATACTGAGCAAAAGAAGTTATACACAAAAAAACCACAGAGTCATAATTATCACAGTTATATGATGTTCAAAAATAGACAGAACTATGGTGAACAATCTAAAAGGAAAATTTTATAAATTGCATTCACAATAGCATCTAAAAGAATAAACTTCTTAGGAATAAATTTAACAAGAGTGTCCCAGTTAATTGGTCTAATATCTTGTGTACCACTTCTGTTGTACCTCCTGGTTCACTGCATAGTGCCTGAGGTCTTAAAAGTTTGCAAGGGGCCATCCAAGATACAAGAATTGGTCTTTATTCACCTGGAGCAACAGAGGAAGATGGAGAGTCAGGAATAGGAGGGGAAAATTGAATGTGAGGCTAACAGGCCCCACGAACAACTGCCCTCTTTGCCATGAGACCAGAATAACTGAATGGTGCCTCACTACCATTACTGAACATTTTGATCAAAGACTGTATAGAAGAATCCTGACCAAAAGGAGAATAATGCAAAAAGAATTTCAAATTCTCATGGAATCCAGACTTTCTGGAGCCACGGAGGCTGGATGAACCCCTGAAACTACTGCCCTAAAATAATCTTTAAACCTTAAACCAAAAATATCCCTGACGTCTTTGCAAAACCAAATAATAGTTTAGATTAACAGGAAAAGAAGGTCTGCCTTGAGCATTATATGCACAGTATCCACAGTATACAAAAATTCATTCCAAATAGATCAGAGCTAAAACTATACAACTCTTGGAAGAAAATATGGGAGTAAATCTGACCTTGGATTTGGCAGTGGTTTCTTAATATGACACCAAAACCGCAAACAACAAAAGAAAAAAACAGCTAAATTGGACTTTATCAAAGTTAAAAGTTTTTATGCTTCAAAGAATACCAACAAGAAAATGAAAAGGCAACCCACAGAATAGGAGAAAATATCATATCTGGTAAAAAGAACTGTATCTCAAATATATAAAGAACTCTTGCACCTCAAAATCAATTTAAAAATGGGCAAAGGATATCAATAGACAGTACAGAAGATATAAAATAACCAGTAAACACGTGAAGATACTCAAAGTGTTAGTTATCAGAATAATGCAAATAAAAGCCACAATAAAATACCACTTCATTTCCATTAGGATGGCTATAATCAAGATGGAAAATATCAAGTGTCAGCGAGGATGTAGAGAACTTGGAACACTCATGCACTGCTGGTGGGAATGTAAAATGATGCAGCCACTTCAGAAAACAGTTTGCCATTCTCTATAATATTAACTTGGAGTTACGATATGACCCAGAAATTCCACTGCTAGGTATATGCCCAAAATAATTGAAAACCTATGTCCT
This sequence comes from Dugong dugon, assembly GCA_030035585.1. Classification (NCBI taxonomy): domain Eukaryota; kingdom Metazoa; phylum Chordata; class Mammalia; order Sirenia; family Dugongidae; genus Dugong; species Dugong dugon. Next base: position 134,667,367 of record CM057462.1, read on the forward strand.
CACAAAAACTTGAACATGAATATTCACAGCAGCATTATTCATAACAGCCAAAGAGTGGGAAAGAGCCAAATGTCCATCAAATGGTAATTGAACAAACAAATGTGGTATACCCATAAAACAGAGTATTACTCAACCATGAAAAGGAATGAAGTTCTGATACCTGCTACAACATGATAAACCTTGAAAGTATTATGCTAAGCGAAAGAAGCCAGACACAAAAGGCTATGCTCTGTGATACCATTTATAGGAAATGCCTAGAATAGGCAAATCCACAGAGACAAAAAGCAGATTAGTGTTTCCAGTGCTGGGGGGAGGCTGATATGGGGAGTAATTGCTAATGAGATGGGTTTCTTTTGGGGGTGATGCAAACATTCTGGAATTAGATAGCAGTAACTGATGCACAATTCTGCGAATACTAAAAGCCGCTGAATTATACACTTTAAAACGGTGCACTTTATGTTATGTAAATTGTATCTCAATAAAGCTTTTATTTAATAAAAACTAATCTATAATGACGGAAGTTGGGGGTTAGTGAGTACAAGAGTTACAAGGGGATCTTCTGGGGATACTGCTTAATTTACTTTGTGAAAATGCATAGAACTGAATAGGACTTAAGATTTGTGTGTTTTTCTGTATGTCATTACAGTATAATTAAAAGTTTGAAAAACAGAGTTTGAATCCTGGTTAAGAAATCATAATGCAATTTCATGATGCTATAGTTACAATTAGAGAATAAATATAAAGCACATCAAAGTGTCTGACATAACAAACAGTTAATGTTAGCTAACAGCTGTTGTTTTTACTATTACTTATTAGAATTTTGTTCTAAAGATCCAATTCCTGGAACTGATTCAACTTATCCTAATACACTTGTGACACTTCATTAATTAAATTATGAACTTCTTTTTTCTATAGTTAATAGTTTTAAAGGACGACATTTGTACAATTACAATTGCAAAGATGAGCAACTAAATTATTTGGATTTGGTGGGCCTTTGAAGAACATTTTTCCAATACTGCTGCAATAAAAATTAAATTCACCTGGAGTGTGGGACTAGAAAATGGAGTTTTCCTATATGTTTTGCCTTAATACTGGCAGTCAGATAGAAAGACAAAAGGACAAATATAAATGTTACATTTTAGACCTATATAATACTTTACAGGTTATAGTGCTCTTTTGAATATTTTTTATGGATTTTTTAAGAAGAATTTTATGCTCAAAGATATTCACTGCAAGAATGGAAAAAAAAAATCCATATTTTCCATAAGGGAATGGTTAAATATTATGCATTCATTACAAATGCTGTTTAAGCAGATAATTAACAAGCCAATATATGTATTAGAGCATGTAATTTTTTAAGAGATAGTATAAAATTGCATATGTCGTTTATATGATTAAAATTATGGAAAACAAACAAGCAAAACCAACACTGACTAGAAATAAAATATTCATTCAGATTTTCTAAGAATGTTGAAAAAACAAGGGAGTTTCTTTCTCCTTTTTCTTTTTGTCATTTCCCAAATTTTAAGTTTTGAGTTTATGTTAATTTTTCACTTCAGAAAAATCCATATGTAAGTGTGATTTAACATTAACATTGTATGAAATATGTATCAATGTGTTACTACATTGGCTATGAGTAGGCAGAATTATGGGAATTTTTTATATTCTTTATTGTCCCTATTTCTTTTTCAAGTTTCTGAAAATATTTGTATTTTCCATTTTTAATTGTTTGTTTTTATAAAATAGAATACAACATATGTTAATAAAAATTTTAATTAAAAAGATGACTTTTGTAAGACATCTTAGTTTTTTTTTTTCTATTAAATAGATATTTCACCAATTAAGATTTATGATTTCTCTGCTTATTTGGCAATGAGTTCAGGAAAGTTTTCATATTTCAAATTGTCCAAAAGTATGTTTTCAATTGCCAGTTTGTTTTCCTTATTTTTGCACATCCAGAGAGTGGTACTGGGGGGGAATATAAATTAACAAAATAAAGCCATGTAATAAAATTAACTACAGTTATTTGCAGCATTAAACATATAACTTAATACTAAGCTTTAAAAGTCTTAGAAAGAAAAGATATTCATTGGTAGGATTATTCATTCCAACTAATTTGTCATTAACTCAAATTATTTTCACCTAAAATGCATTCAATGAATGTGGTTACTATTATTAGTGTTATAGATAATACTCAAACTCAGAGTTTCTGACACTAAAGCTCATTCTTCTATTTTTTTAAATAATTTAACCATTAATGAAAAATAATGTATATTGTCTCTACAGTCACATATTATAATTGTACTAGCTTTCTTGCAACTGTGTGGTAGGTGTGTGCCATAGACCAAACCCCATCAATTTAGGTGATTCAGTGCTAAGAGTCTTGCATTTAGATCTCAAAGTGGAAGAAAGTTTCATAACCTACTTTTCCAAAGTTTAGATTACTGTCACTCTATATGGCTGCTAACCATAAGGACAACAGAATCTATTAAGGTGGTACTTCCCCACAGTTAGTTAACAAATCAGATGTGCAAATAAATGTTTCTGTTTAATTGGCGTGAGTATATTTTTCCTAAATCTTCAATATGGACAGAAAGAAAGAGATAGATAGACAGACAGACAATCAGACAGACAGACAAATGATACAGATGTTTATATTGCCTTTCCTAAAGGGACTCATTTAATAGGAATAAATCTGTGCTTCTTACAGGATATTTCTATTTTGTTTGTTTAGTTGGTTTCTAAGAAAACTTTAGAAACTTTGCATTTACCAACGGGGATTAACAAAATCACTATATCTGAATCTCTTTATTTAAAAACAATTGTTTTGAGTTAGGGTACTGTCTTTAAGACTCACGCTGCTATAGGGAATGTGTGATTTAATCGTTAATACCAATGAGAGAGACTGATAATTGCACTACTGTAATTAAGAGGGAATTTTAAGATCTAGTTCAGCCATTTAAAGTTACTCCCTAGACTACAGCAATAATACCCATGGCAGAAGAAAGTCACAGAGAGCAAAGATTTAACACAGCCTACTACAATAGTACAATACCGTAGCAAACACAGACGGAGTCCACAAAAATCTCTTTTTATCCCAATATCTGTGCTTCAAGTCCCTTGGGAAAAACTGTATAAAAATACTAATAAATTAAAAAATAAATAACCTTGTGTTATTTCTAATATTGTATAAATCATTCAAAAAATGAATGTTAATGTGATAGTTTTTTGGAAAAGTCATTTTACATTAAAATAAATGTATAGAAAACCTTTTAAAAACAGCATTTTTGAGGAACCTTTACTTTTCAGATTTATATTTTTAAAAATTATACAGATGGCATGAGGAATCTCAAACTGGCCTGGATGTTACTATAATCATGCATTTCCATCCTTTTATATGTGGTAGACTGACAGCGTAAAGAAAGAATATATGTAATTTTTTTCATTTTTTCCCTTTTGGTTCCTGACACCCCCCCTCACCTTTTCCTCCTCACCAATCCCACTACAATTTTAAACATTATGCTGGCCTCCACTACTGCAGGAAAGTAAGTTAATAAAAGACATTAAAGGAGAAATAAATACAATTATTATTTGATTTTGATTTTCTTAAGGCCTGGCTCTAGGTAAATTATAGGGTTGAAAGACTACTTTAGAGCTTTTCTAGCCATAGTGAGAAAAGATAAAAACATTCTCTTGAATACAGGAGAGGGAACAGTTGGACAGAGCAGGCCTGAAGTAGCTCCACTGAGCTTACTATGACTCTAGGAACTGAGAGAAGTCAAATATCTCAGTCAGTTGACAGTATACTCCAGATACTTGAAGGAGTTCCTCCATTTTAATGGGGAGACACCTCAACTTCAGTAGTGACTTTATCTACCCGTTGCCATCAAGTCGATTCTGACTCATAGCGACCCCATAGGACAGAGCAGAACTGCCCCATAGGGTCTCTAAGGAGCTACTGGTGGATTCGAACTGCCGACCTTCTGGTTAGCAGCAGAGCTCTTAACCGCTGCACCTCCAGGGCTCCAGACTTTATCTAGAAGTAGCTAAAATTACATAATCTACCATCAGGTGAAGTGAGAACCTGAAATGAGCATTAGTTGAATAACAGAAAAAGGAAACAAAGTTCTATGTTTTATATTCCTTGAGTCTTCTTCAAGAAGCAGAACAATAGAACAATAAAGAAAAGTAAGCATTGTAAGCATTTAAATAGTTCAATTGTTATTACCTTCACCAAAAATATTTCTGGGTCCTAAAATGGAAATCAAGTCCAAGATTTCTATTTTTTCAAGAACAAGATATAAAAGTACCAAAAAGAGATACATGACTTGTATCTTGACATGATTTCTGAATCAGACAAATATTAGCCTTTTGCCATATGGGATGAACACCTCAAGCAAGTAGTATCTTTATCTGTTCATTCCTTCCATAAATAAAATTAAACATCAGAGATCTAATGGGTGAGGGACAAAAAGGCTTCATTGTCATGACTGTAATCAATAACATTTCCCTAAAATTAGAGACATCTGTAGGTAAAATAGGAGCCCTGGTGGTGCAGTGGTTAAAGCGCTAGGCTGCTAACCATAAGGTCATCAGTTTGAACCCACCAGCCGCTCCGCAGGAGAAAGATGTGGCAGTCTGTTTCCATAAAGATTTACAGCCTTGGCAATCTTATGGGCCAGTTCTACTCTGTCCTATAGGATCACTATGAGTCAGAATTGACTTGATGACAGTGGCATTTTTGGTAGGTAAGAGAGCCAGTGGCCTCCTGTCGAAGTCTGTTCTCAGTCCAGTTCACACAGTTATGGATCTGAGAAAAATGACAAACTTATTTGTCATTGACAAATATATTAATAAGTTTTTCATTCTAGGAGATTCTATGTTAGTGTAGGACTATCTAAGAATATAATTTCAGACATAGATAAGAAATAGAAGAGTTATCTTCCATAATATAAGGAAATTTCCAACAATTCTAAAAAATTACCTTGTCTGTAGTGGTGATTTCATTTTTCCTACCTTTCAAGTGCCTCTTAATTTCCTTTGACCAAGATCACTGCATGAGGAAGCTGCACCCCTCATAGCAAAAGCAAGGTGGTGGGTGTTTTTGTAGGAAAGAAGGAAGGGAAAGATAAAGGGTAAAAAAGGGTAAACAAAAGGGAAAGGGGACAAAGAGAGAGATTGAATGAACAAACTACTACACAGGTTAGTAAGCATAACAAAAAAAAAAAAAAATTAGTGACTTGTAATAAAGCACCAGAATAAGTTGCAGGTCAGCAGCCTAGACACACAGAAGCACAACAAGTGGAAATACACAGTAAAAAATTAAAGGACATGAAATATATGGAATTTGGTGTTGATGAAACATCCAAGTTGCTACAACAGGCAAACATTATTCCCATTTAATTAATAAAATACTGGAATATCTTAATCAGCAATTGTGGTATACTTTATGGTTTTGTTGTATATAAGAATGAATTATAGTAAAAGGGGCTAACATTGAGTTGTTACTATGTGTTGGGTGCTCTTCCAGTAACTTTACCCATTTAATATGCTCAACAACCATGAGATGTATACAACAGATATTCTTTTTTACAAATGAAGGAACAGGCACAGGGAGATTGAGATAACTTGCTCAAGGTCAAAATAGCTAGTAAGGGATAAAGCAAGGATTTAAACCCAAGTAGTCTGGTGTTAAAAAGCAAAGACGTCAGTTTGAGGACTAAGGTGCGCCTGACCCAAGCCATGGTATTGTCGATCGCTTCATATGCATGCGAAAGCTGGACAGTGAAAAAGGAAGACCAAAGTAGGACTGATGTCTCTGAATTATGGTGTTGGTGAAGAATACTGGATATATCATGGACTGCCAGAAGAACGAACAAATCTGTCTTAGAAGACATACAGCCAGAATGCTTAAAAGGAAAGATGATGAGGCTCTGTCTCTTGTACTTTGGATATGTTCTCAGGAGGGACTTGAGAAGGATATCATACTTGGTAAAGTGGAGGGTCAGCAAAAAAGAGGAAGACCCTCAACAAGATGGATTGACACAGTGGCTGCAACAATGGTCTCAAGCATAGCAACAACTGGGAGGATGGAGCAGGACTGGGCAGTGTTTCATTCTGTTGTACATAGGGTTACTATGAGTTGGAACAGACTTGATGGCACCTAACGAAAACAGTCTAGTCCCAAGGAGACCACGGGTGGTGTGACTGCTTCACTGCTAATCAAAAGGTGGGTGGAAAGGTTGGTGGTTCAAGTCCACCCAGAGCATCTTGGAAGAAAGGCCTGATGATCTACTTTTGAAAAATTAGCAACTGAAAACTTTATGGAGTACAGCTCTACTTTACTTATGGGGTCACCATAAGTCAGAACCAATTCAACAACAACTGGTTTCTGGTTTTTAAGTCTGGTCCCAGAGCAAGAATCAAACCCTACACAAGATTGCTTCTTAACAGTAAACTAAAAAGAGTAAAATAATAATGTTCTGAATTAAGATCTCCTTCTAGGAGGCCATAGTTAAATTTAGGTGCTAGACTGGATGTATAATATTTACTAGTAGAGACATGTGGGGCACAACCTCAGTAGCTGTACCCTATGCAGGATTCTTACTTCTGTCTGCATGTGCTATACTTTACAATGTAGAAAAATAAGAAATCCAGTATACACACATTTAGGCCAAATTAATACTCACAATATTTTGAATGCAACAGTCTTTATTTGGGTCTGTGACACCACCATGACAAATATAATGAGCAATTAAATTCCCAAGTGTTCAGATTTTGGCAGCAATTAAAGTCAAAACTGGAAACTAAGCACCAAAGGAACTGGTTTTGTTGGCCTCCTGCCAAACGATTCCCCATGGGTTAAGGGGAGGTCTAGAGTTTCAACTGTGATAGATTTTATAATATTTTATAGCTCATCTGTGTTAAGGACTGTATAAAAGTATAACAGAAAATGAGCAGCATATTAGCAGCAATATGAAAGCAAAGTAACACATGAGATTTCTCAATGCTGAGAAATTTAAGTAAGATCACTGAGCTATCTTTGCTTAAACTATACCACACAATAGAAAAACATTTACTGATTCATATGTTAGATGAAACTGGAAAGAAGCAAAAAAAAAAAAAAAAGGTTGGAAAATTACATTATTAAATAAAAGAATACACTGATATTTCTATAGGACGTAATATATGCATTTCTTTTATGAAATAATCAAGATAATGAAAACAAAATAGGTTGGATCTGAAATTTATATAGTAATATAAATACAATAAATTTGAAAACCAATTGTAATAAATGAGGAAACTGAGTTCTATATTAAGACCACAGAGAGTTAATGACATAGCTACCAGAACATAAGTCTCAGAATTACTAGTAACGAAAGTTCAAGCTAATCAATTAAATTTCAACTCACACAAATTTTCTGAAAATTGGCTCCATTTTAGGTATCATACTAAGCACCAGGAATATAAAGATAAGTAAGACAATACCTCAGTTTGCTAAAAATCTAGTGAGAAAATAGAACCAAGAGAGGAATTAATTGTCCTGTAGAAGAGATGTTTATGAGTTTATTACTTCTAGACTTGTTTTTGAAATGGTCAAAATTTCCATATTAAGAAAAAAATAAATAAATACTAAGGTTAGAAGAAGGAAATGACAAGCCACGGGCTCAGAGAAAATATTTGCAAAACACCTATCTGACAAAGGACTTGTGTGCCAAATACAAAAGAACTTTTAAAACTCAACAATAAGAAAACAAACAACCCAATTACTAAAGGGCAAAAGATCTGAACAGAGACCTCACCAAAGAAGATATAGAGAGTCAAATAAGCACATGAAAAGATGTTCAACATCATGTCATTAGGGAATCGCAAATTAAAACAATAATATATTGCTACATATCTATGAGAATGGATAAAATCCAAAAACACTGACACCAAATGCTGGCAAAGATATGGAGCAACAGGAACTCTCATTGATTGCTGGTGGGAATGCAAAATGGTACAGCCACTTAGGAAGACAATCTGGCAGTTTCTTACAAAACTAAACATAGGTTTACCATACATACATGCTAGCAATTGCACTCCAAGTTATTTACTCAAATGAAATGAAAATGTATGTCCACAGGAAAACCTGCACATAAATGTTTATAACAGCTTTATTCATAATTAACAAAAACTACAAGCAGCCAAGATGCCCTTCAATAGCTGAATTAATACTCAGATTGTGGTGCATCCATACAGTGGAGTATTATTCAGCAATATAAAGCAATGGGCTATCAAGCTACAAAACAGCATGGAGGAAATTTAAATGCATATTGCTAACTGAAAGAACCCAGTTTGAAAAAGCTACATACTATATGATTCCAAGTATAAGACATTTTGGAAAAGGCAAAAACAGAGACAGTGAAAAGATCAGTGATTTCCAGAGCGTCAAGAGGAGGGGGGAGAAAGGATGAATACAGAAGGAGTACAGGCATTTTTAGGGCACTGCAAATATTCTACATGATATTATAATGGTGGACAGGAGCCCCAAGTGGTACAAATGGTTAATGTGTTTGGCTGCTAACCGAAAGGTCAGAGGTTCAAGCCCACCTACAGGTGACTCAAAAGAAAGGCCTGGTGGTCACTTTGGAAAACTCAATGAAAATCCTATGGAGCACAGTTCCACTCTGGCATACATTAGGTGGCCATGAGTCGGAATCAACTCTATGTCAACTCGCTGGTTAACGGCGAACACTTGACATTATGCATCTGTCAAATCCCATAGAACTACAGAACACAGATTGTGAACCCTAAAATAAAACTATGGGCTTTACTGGAAAGTGGCCATCTAAGATGCATCAGTTGGTCCCAACCCACCTGGAGCAAAGGAGAATGAAGAAAACCAAGGGCACAAGGAAAGTATTAGCCCAAGAGACAGAAAGGGCCACATAAACTGAGACTTCATCAGCCTGAGACCAGAAGAACTAGATGGTGCCCGGCTACCACCAATGACTGCCCTGACAGGGAACACAACAGAGAGCCCCCGATGGAGCAGGAAAAAGTGGAGTGCAGAACTCAAATCCAGTAGTAAAAAGACCAGACTTAATGGTTTGACTGAGACTGGAGGGACCCTGGAAGACATGGCCCCTGGACTCTCTGTTAGCCCAAAATTAAAGCCATTCCCAAAGCGAACTCTTCAGACAAAGATTAGACTGGACTATGGGACACATAATGATACTTGTGAAGAGTGTGCTTCTTAGCTCAAGTAGACACATGAGACTAAATGGGCAGCTCCTGTCCAGAGGTGAGATGAAAAAGCAGAGAGGGCCAGGAGCTGGTTGAATGGACATGGAAATCCGGGGTGGAAAGAAGGGGTGTGCTGTCACAGTATAGGGAGAGCAACTAGCGTCACATAACAATGTATGTACAGATTTTTGTATGAGAGACTAACTTGAATTGTAAACTTTCCCTTACAGCACAACAATAAAAATAGAAAAATAAAAAAAACTATGGGCTTTATTGATATTGTTTCACCAACTGTAACAAATGTACTAAAGAAATGCAAGATATAATAACAGGAGAAAGAGTGGGGGGTATATGGGAACTCTACTTTTAGCACAGTTTTTCTGTAAATTTAAAACTCTAAAAATTAAGTCTATTAAAAAACAAAACAGACTAAAGTGGTAGAATTGGCTCAAGGTTCAAACCTCAGCTTTACTGCCTACTAATTATGTGTCCTCAAGGAGCCCTGGTGGTGCAGTGGTTAAAGTGCTGCACTGCTATTCAAAAGGTCAGCAGTTCAAACTCACTGTTTCTGTAAAGATTTACAGCCTTGGAAACCCTATGGGGCAGTTCTACTCAGTCCTATACGGTCTCTATGAGTCGGAATCAACCCAACAGCAATGGGTTTGGTTTTCAGTTTTAGTTATGTGTTCTTCAGCAAGTTATTTAGTTTCTGCTAAGTGAAATATACTTACCTTCTAGGGCTGTCAGTGGGATTAAATGAAATAATACATGTAAATCACTTAATACATTGAGCAAATAGAAGGTTTTCAATAACTGGTGGAAGAGGAAGAGAAGAAAGAGGAGGAAGAGGAAGGGAATTCATGAATCTGACCTCAATTTTAATGAATCAGATTTTATGGGGTGAAGCTGAGAAATATGCATTTTTCATGTTTTCCAGGTGATTCTTACAAATAATCAAGTGTAATAAATGTACACTTTATGAAAAAAAGGATTCTTAATCGGTAGTGAGAACCCTTTGAGAATGTAATGAAAACCATAATCATTTCCCCTTAAAAAATTAAATATTCACAAAAAATATATATGCACATATATACAATATGGTATATACAATTTCAGTGGGTCAATGGCTCCCCTGAAACCCTTATACGGCCCAATATCTATGCTTATCAAATTTTAATATCAGGAAAAATAATTTTGCAATGGACCTAAACAACAAAGGAATGAAAGCTATGAATATAATCAGTTGTCCAAGGACCTTGAGGAGCAAGGGTTACAAATAGGTGGTGAATTTCTATTGGTGTATAATAATGAAGCACCTTCAGTTCAAACGTTCAGATTACTGATAAAAGTTATGATGCAAAAGTCAGCCCTGCTCCCAGACTAGAAATGAGAGCCAATTATTCACTCTTTCATTCATTCAATATTTATTTAGAACCTACTCAATGCCAGATGGGGCTCTAGTGGCACATTGGTCAAGCGTTTGGCTGCTAACCAAAAGGTTGGCAGTTCAAATCCACCAGCCGCTCTGTGTAAACCCTCTGGGGTAGTTCTACTCTGTCCTACAAGGTCGCTCTAAGTTAGAATCAACTCGCCGGCAACAGGTTTGGGTTTTCAGTGTTTTAGATGCCACATGCCACGCTAGTCACCGAGGATAGCAAGATAAAAAGAAACTCCTTATTTTCAAGATGCTCATAGTTTTAATGTGAGAGAGATAATAATGAAAATAACAAAAACTACAATGTCAAGTCAATAAGGTAATTACTATAAGGCAAGTATGTCCTAAGTCCAGTGGGAGATTCATTGCCATATATTAGTGACTCATTACCAATCTCAGACGGTTGGAAACCTGAGGCATACTATATTTTAAAAGACCCTCAGGGAATTATTGCCAAGGAGGCCACCATTTTTATAGAGCCATTGACAAATTTCACATTTAAAAAACTGAAGAATATTATTAAGGTCATAGGGAGAGTTGATGACAGCAACTACAACTCACATGTCAGAATTACTAGGTAACAAAGCACAGTTCAAGTTATATAACTATAAGTTTAAGGCAATTTAGCATTGACTAATGATTTTCTTTAGGCAGTAAGGTAGATTTGGAAAAGATAATACAGATGCATTAGTTCCTAACGTAGTCAGGAATTCCTAAGGTCTAGGTTTCTTTAAAGATTATATTTTCATTTCGGCACTTGACAAAAATATCTCAAAACTAGCCAGGCTGAAGTTTCTTACGGAGTCAAGTAAGAAATAATTATTAAATTCATATTTTTAAAAGACCAGATGAACATTCTAATACAAGTATACAATTTCCAGTTCTAATCAAGAGATTCATATTTCAGTAGATAATTCTTTTCCCTCTGGTGTGTCTTAACTAGTCTAATCCTTTCAGGGAACATTAAGACATAATCATATTTAGCTAATGTCATTTCACTAATGGTGGGCAGCTTACAATCAGGCCCTGTCTAGGAGAATCTTAAATGAGTCACAATGAAATGAGATATAATATAGTAGAAGAGGTGGGAGTTGTAGGCATAGAAAATCTATTTTTTGAGTTTCAGTGCTGCAACTAAACTGCTTATGTTATCTTGGGAAAAATGCTTAACATGTGAATCTGAAAATATTCCCTCAGAAAAATGAGACTATCAATGAAGATGATAAAATAATCTCCCCTTCAATGTATTGTTGTAAGGATTAAATTAATTGAGATCATGTATCCGGACATATTTTTTAAATAAGACATCATTATTCAAATATTATTATACATTTTAAAAAGGACAGAATAAATCCCATTTCCAGGTTCACAATCTAAATCAAAAGAAGCCCTGGTGGCTCAACAGTTAAGCATTTGGCTGCTAACCAAAAGGCTGGCAGTTCAAACCCAGCCAGTGGCTCCACAGGAGAAATACCTGGCAATCTGCTCCAATAAAGTTACAGCCTAGAAAACCCGATGGGGCAGTTCTACTCTGTCATATGGGGTCATTAACAATAACAACAACAGTCTAAATCAAACTGTACTTTAGCTATGTTTACCTTGTAAATATTTTATTTAATATTTCAACTCTCATCCATGATAAGAATTAAATAATATTTTAGTGCAGTCTCAAAAATAAAAATAAAAACTGTTCTGCTGTAGAACCTCAACTGTTGTTCATTATGTCCCTTATCTAAGGGGAGTCAACAAAATTCAAGTTTAAGTATTTGCTCTTTAATCTTAATTTCTACTCAAAATTACTATGCAGGTATGATTATGTTTTGACTGAGTCTCACACACTTTACATGATAATCAAATGAAACTTCTAAAAACCAAATCCAAATCCACTGATGTCAAGTCGATTCTGACTCATAACAACCCTATAGGACAGAGTAGAACTGCCCCATAGAGTTTCCAAGGAGCGCCTGGTGGACTTGAACTGCCAACCTTTTGGTTAGAAGTCGTAGCACTTAACCACTACACCACCAGGGTTTCTAAAATGAAACACAGCAGCATTAATTTGACAAATATTGTAGAATACTAGCACCAGGCACTGCCAACTTCAAATTACCATGCAAATCTTAATATGTGCTATTTGGAAGTCATTATTATTAATTTATTCAATTAATCTGAACAATAATGGAGCAGCCTTTTGGAAAGCAATTTAAGTGAGAATATACTATGTCAACCAGGGCAGCTTGATTCCCTTCAAGGCTCTGTATGGTCTGACCAATCTCATTTTCTACCAGGCTTCCTCTACATAATTTGCTCCAGTCACAGGGCCTCCTTGCTGTTCCGTGTACACAAAAACACCCTGTCTCTTCAGCAGAGCCTTAGCACTTGCCGTTCCCTCTGCCTGAATTGTTCTCTCCCCAAATGGTCACATGGCTTGCTCCCGCCTTTCATTCAGATCTCTGTTCAAATATCACATCTGAAGAAATGTCTTCCCTGGACACTAACTCTAAAGCAGAAAACACCTTCACTCTATCCTCTTAACCTGCTTTACTATCGGTCATAGCATTTATTGTACTGGACATTATACTACATGTTACAGCATTTTTAAAATACTGATTTTAAGTTCTATGAAGGCAAGATGTTGTTTCTTTTATTTACTACTATATTTCCACACAATAGTTTATCAATAAAGGTTTGTTGAATGAATGTTCTAGGAACTTTCATGGACATTTAGTCTTCTCAAACATGAATCTGGCTAGTGGCCATCTAAGATACAACTATTGGTCTGTACTCATCCGGAACAAAAGAGAAAGAAGAAAACCAAAGACTCAAACAAGAAACTATCCTACAAGACTAATAGCCCACATGAACCACGGCTTCATCTATCCTAAGACCAGAAGACCTAGATGGTGCCCAGCTACCACTAACAACCATTTTGACCAATAGATGGTCCCGGATAGAATAGGAGAAAAATGTAGAAAAAAACCTCCAATTCCTAAAAAAGGCCAGACTTACTGGACTGGTAGAGACTAGTGGATTCCCTGAAACTATCACCCTGTGATAGCGTTTAAACTTGGAACTGATGCCTCTCCCAGAGGTCACCTGTCAGCCAAATAATAGATTGGTTCCTAAAATAAATAATATGAGCCATGAGTATTGTGCTCCTTTAAATAATCATCTATATGAGACCAAACAGTCAATATTTCCCCTAAAGCAAGATAAGAAGGTAAGGGGGATGGGCAGGGAAGCTAGATTAATGGAAATAGAAAAACCAGATGGAAATAATGAGGAAGCTGATAAGATTGGAAAAAAGGTAACCAATGTTACTGAACAATATGTGTGTTGTTGTTGTTGTTAGGTTCCAATTCGTAGCAATACTACGTACAACAGAACGATACATATAGAGATTGTTAAATGGTAATTTAATTTGCTATGTAAATTTTCACCAAAAATACAATAAAATTTAAAACAAAACAAAACATGAACCTGGTGCTAGCTTCAAATTAAAGGTACAAAATTAGGTCAGTGAAGGCAGCTGGCTATCTTTCTTCTTCCAGGCCTTCCACTGTAGATTTATCCTGATGACTACATTGTGGTCCAATGATAATAAGCCTGCTTCTCACATTCTGTCTTACATTAATGAAGTTAAAAGGAAAAAATGTATAAAACTAGAGTGCAAATACACTCATTTATTATATGAAACTGCTACATGGACCAGACTATCATGGTGTCATAACCGGTAAAATTTAACATTCAGGAAACTTAAGACAGAATGGCAAATAAAAATCAAAGGTTGCTTGATGAGCATTGACTCTAAACTAAAGAAATCAGAAGCCCTTAAAATCTTAACTTCAAAAAAGATTGCATAGAATATGCCTGCATTTCACAGAGACCAGTGATACTAGTTGGCTTGGATGGACACTGTCTTTATTGGTCTTTATGATTCATTTTCGCCTATAAGCGCTCCTGGTGGATATGTTGATAAAATAAACCCAACAAGTCTCGCTCTGCCGGCTGAATCTCCCAAACTCTTTAAGATAATTCTTCCTATCTATACTCACAAATCACAATCAAATGCTTATCTTGGTGAAAAAAAGAAATTATTTGCAAGTTACACATTAACAAATAGCTAAAATAAAGGAAAAAAGCAAACAAAAAACCAGAAAATACCAGAAATTGATGGTGTTTATAGAATCTGCCTGGTAAGAATAAGAAAGGGGGGGGGGATAATGGAGTATTATGAATCATAATCTACATTGGCATCATTTTCTCAAGACTTGGCTTCAATTCCCAGTTAATTTCCAGCAGTCTCACAAGTGGCAAAAACCTACATCAAACTAACTCTTCCATGTTCAGTGGAAGTTGGAGATGAAGCGAGAAAAGGAATGGAAGCTTTGAAGATCCTATTTGTCTCCTCAACTTGCATGTGCACGCACTTCTATAGCACCAGGGTGGGTGCAGACCAGGGGTTAAGAGCACAGGCTAGCCCCGCTGCTGGTAGTTCCTTGCTATGATCTTCAAAGGAATGAGGGGATTTCATATACCTCCAAAAGCCCTTTTGTTGGATATTTTGAGCCCCCTGCCCTGGTTGCCCGACAGTTAAGCAGCTCAGCAGCTATCTGAAAGGTTGGTGGTTCAAACACACCCAGCGGCTCCACAGGAGAAAGCTTTGACAGTCTGCTCTTGTAAAGATTACAGCCAACAAAATCTTATAGAGCAGTTCTACTCCATCACATGAGGTCACTATGAGTAGCAATCAACTCAATGACACACAACATGGCTAGATAAGGTCAATAAGAAAAACCCAATTCCAACAGGATCAAAAATCCTCAAACAACAAGCCTTCAGGTAGGACATTCTTATGAATTCACTTTTAGCAAAAAGTGAATCAAATCAAGTCACTGTAAGCCAATTTCTACCGAAACAGTATATTAAATTAGTTTTCTTAGTACTAATAAATTCACTGTCCTGACCACTTCATACATCAGCTAATTTGTTACCATACAGAAGGGCCAATACAAGCATGAACGATCTATATTAAAATGATCATCAACCACAAGACCCACAGCCTTTGTCATGTGGAAGATTAAAAGAAAACATTTACTAACAGTTTTTACAAAAAGCAATAGATAGCCACTAAATCACCACCCTATGAAAACCATAGACAGAGCTGTTCTATAGGATCTTAAATTTATCAAGATAAGAAATCTGATGTAATCTGGGGCCTTAGATTTGAAACAAATTCCCTTGAGTTTTTCTCTGGAGCAATTCTTACTGGAGTACGTTCAGTCTAAGGAGACAAAGGATATTTTTGAGTCAGGGATGAGGGGAGGCAAAGTCAAATAATTCTGCTGCTACTACTCTGGCATCTGTAGTATTTCTCTACATCTCAAAGTCAATTCTGGGTAATTTAGTTTTTCACATACAGGATTAATTTTCAGTACATTATTCACTTAATGTTAAACAAATGTCTTCTTTACTGAACCTAGCAGACTTGTTCATGCACTTTACTAATTGCATAGAAAATTCATTTTTTCTTTGTGCTTAACTATTTCTTTTCCATGTATGTTTAATTTGGCCAAAATCTGAAAAAGTTTACTTAGACCATATGACTGTGTAATTCAATGCAGGATGTATAACAATACCATATAGATTATGTAAGATGGCAAAGTCAGACACTAGGTAAACTCAGAGATGTGAACAGTCTTTTTTGTAGAAATAGGAAGGACCACTTATTTTAAAAATCTTTAAAAAAAAAATTACCAGCTGGCTATGTATCATTCTAAGTTATCTCAATTATCTTGTTTCTGAAAATTAACAATTTTTAATACATCACAGACCTTAAATATACATTGCAAAGAAAAATATGCAAACCAAGTCAATGTAAGCCTTAATCAACAGTATCTAAATTAATAATCTGATTTTTGTTTATAACAGAAAAAAATGTCTAGGGTTTCCCTGTATATAGTTATGGAATGACTGGTACTAGACAGACATCACACACAAAAAAACCTTAAAATAATATTTCTAATCATTTATCTTTAAAAGTACATTTGTGATTTAAATATGTGAGAAAAGATTAATAGAACCATTTAAGTTCTTGTGTTAAGTTAAAATTCAGGAAAGCAATCATTTTTAAGTTACAAAAAATAAAGCCTTTTAATACAATTTTGGTTTTGGAGGAATAAAGGCTTTTACTTGACAGTTACTTACATGAATTTATATCAAAAACAGAAGTTGGCAGAGACTTCTAAATTCATAACAATTGTCTATTAGTCTGTTTTTAATAATTTTTCTTTGGCATGTAATCATCTTTAATTAGATTCCACTCTGTTGTTTCAAGACTCCATAAACTGGTGTCTTATATACCAGCTGCTAAAGCAGGAGTTACTGTCTAAATGATATTCACAATGAGTATTTAGAAGGTTTACAATTATACCCTTGCTAATAAATTGTGCTATTTTCCCCAACAATTTTAAGTGCTAATCTTCAAAAGGCATTTTAAAATTAGCTAAAATTCTGTCAAGAGATTTACAAAAATTGTTAGCATGAAGATAATTATGTCACAGTCCTTGGACTCCATCTCTGATTGTGTGCATAAATCAGGAAATGTCAGCTGTGTTTTCCCTTAATAATTATCCTTGCAGCAATATATTATAGTCTAAACTCCTATTATAATTTCTGTTTCTGGTTTCTAAAACACCAGACAGTTATTTCAAAAGTTAAGAACTGATTAAATAATTTATATTTCTTATAATAATAAGAGATTATCAGTTCTAAAATTTTAAGCATCAGTAATAAATAGACCAGTATGGAAAGTATAAACTGGTTTTCATTAATCCTCCATCTTAATAAGGAACCAAATGCTTGAAAGTGATAATGAATTTTTTTTTTTAAATAAAGATTAGGTAAAAATCTAACATACCAGATAGTAGGCACATAGAGGTAGAGATCGGAGTAGAAATTCTGAGACATAATTTTTATTTCAACACCAGTGAACCATGAAAGGCAGCTGCCTGAAATATCAAGCATTTACTCATCATCTGTTAATATACACTCTTCCATCTAGCTTGCAGTGTGCATAAAAATTTGACTTTAAGAAGGTTTTAAATGAAAAATACATATTCTCACTTTCACCCAATAATAAAAAATTATACTGTCTTTTGATTTTTTCTGATTGGGCAAACTGGACCAAAAAATGGAATTTGACATAAGCATTTTGGTTGGTCTATTTCTCATGATATCAAGCATTTTAGAATTACTAAAGATAAAAATTCCTCTTCTCTGAATACTTCAATACTGTAACTTCTCCAACTGTGTAAATGTACTTGTTGGGTTAAGTCACTCAGAGCTATGAGTACTCAAAGACAAATGAAAAACAGGGTACATTTTCCTGGAGCATTAGCTTCATTTAAAATTACTTTGGAAAAAAGTTTTGAATTTTTGCCTGTCAGCTATGCTCAATACAGCCAGATTTCCTAAGTTATCCAAGACTGTGTTATTTTTATGAATATCACAGTGGAAAAGGACTTTTTCCAATAAGTAACTAGAAAATATAGAGCTTAGGTGTTTACTAATATACTTAATATTACAAACTCTGCAGTCACATCAAATGAACAGGACAAATGCTAGTCCAACAAGCATAACACTGGTGTATAGAAAAAAGAAACAGTGATTTTAGCAGGTACTCATGAATCAGTTTTCTAAATAACAAGTCTGTAACCTTAGAAACCAGGTTTTTCTCCTCTTTAGTCAAACCAATCAACAAACAAAACTGTCTCCCACAAAATACATCATTCTTCCCCCACAACCAGTTTTTTTTAAATGCCTTAGTACTATTCACAATAGTCAGAAGATGGAAACAACCTAAATGCCCATCAAAGGATGAATGGATAAACAAAATGTGGTACATACATACAATGGAATACTACTCAGCCAGTTAAGAGAAATGTAGTCTTGATTCATGCTTCAATGTAGATGGAGTCTGAAGATATTAATACTGAGTGAAATAAGTCAATCACAAAAGGACAACTACTGTATGATCTCACTTGATACATGCTTCAATGTAGATGGAGCCTGAAGATATTAATACTGAGTGAAATAAGTCAATCACAAAAGGACAACTACTGTATGATCTCACTTTTATAAAAAGAACAGGCAAATGTTCTTTGCCTGTTCCTTAAGAGACCAGTGTTTGTTAGTGGTAACCACGGGCAAGCGGGAAGCGGAGGCAGATTATTCTTTATGGAATACTGAGTTTCAGTACAGTGATGGAAAAATAGCATTGATTAAGGGTAGGGTTGCACAGCCAAATAATGAAATGGCTTTCAATAAGTCGTAGGCCTGTAAAAAATTGAATTGGTAAAGGTTGTGTGATAGATACATTGACACCAATGACAAAAAACAAAAGAGTTGCTGCTGGGGCTGCTTATGGCTTATGTACAATCAAACACCTAAAGGGATTAACGTCCTTTGTTTGGAGATTTAGGGTCATAGTTTCATGAGATATCCCAGTTAACTGGACCAATAATGTGGTCAGTGCTTCTCTTCTACCTCCTACTTTTCTGCATAGTGTCTGGGGTCTTAAAAGTTTGCAAGGGGCCATTTGAGGTACAACAATGGTCTCTATTCACCTACAGCAAAAGAGGAAAAAGGAGAGTCAGGAACACAAGGAGGAAACAGAATGTGAGGCTAACTGCCTCCATGAACAAATACCTCCTTTGCCATGAGACCAGAAGAACTGGATGGTGCCTGACTACCACTGCTGAATGTGTGGATCAAAGATTTTATAGAAGAATACTGATCAAAAGGGAAATGCAGAACAGAATTTCAAATTCTCATGGAATCCAGACTTTCTGGAGCCATGGGGAGGCTGGATGAAACCCTGAAACAACTGCCCTGCAATAATCTTTAAACCTTAAACCAAAAATATCCCCTGAAGTCTTCACAAAACCAAATAATAGTTTAGCTTAACTAGTAAAGAAGTCTGCCTTGAGCATTGAGCTCTTTTAATATCTATCTATATGGAATCACACTGACAACAGCAACTCAAAAGATCAGATAGGAAACCTGTAACAGGTAGTATGTTTATGTTAATGGGGAAGGAACAGCTCAGAAAAGGAGAGTAAGAATGGTTGCACAACTCGAAAATTGTAATCGAATGTCACTGAATTGTACACGTAGAAGTTATTGAACTGGCGTATGTTTTGCTGTGTATATTCTCAACAACAAACATAAAATAAATTATAAAAAGGAAACGTTTAGTAATAAAGACACCGTTAAGCTTCTTTCCTTCCACAAGACACTTTCCAATATAAAAAATGTTGAAAATTATGCATATTATAAATGTATTGGAAATTTTTAAGTTTTTCTTTAATTTCAAATTTTTAGAAGCTTAATTACAAAAGTAATACATGCCTTTCTAAAAAACATAGTTGTACAAAACTAATAATGTCCTACCCTACACCTAACAGCTAAATCCAAACTACTGAGCCAGTCACTTAAAGCACAATTACTATTTTTCTGAAGTTCTCCAAGCCCACACAAACATATGTTTATATGTTTTACTTAGTGGTATTTCTGGACGTGTGTATGTGTGCTTATAATTTTTGTTTTTCAAAGGGGTCCACTTGTTAAAAAATCAATTAATAATTTTTTTTTTTTCACATAACATGGTATGTGGATATCACCTCAGGTTAATAGATATGGATCTAAAATTTTAATCACTGCTTAAAATTTCATATATTATTCAATAATTAGTGAATGAAATATGGTCTTGTTTTCCTAGCATTTTGATGTTACAAACAATGGCGTAATATACAGTTTTTGGAGCCCTGCTGTCATAGCGGTTAAGAGCTTGTCTACTAACCAAAAGGTCAGCAGTTCGAATCCAGCAGCCACTCCTTGGAAACTATGGGGCAGTTCTACTCTGTCCCATAGCGTCGCTATGAGTTGGAATTGACTCAACAGCAATAGGTTTGGTTTTTTTGTTTTTTATATACCTTTTACATGTGTGATGGTGATTTTCTTATTCTGGGATAAATTCTTCAAAGTGGAAATTTCAGCTTCATTTTTTTTCATTTTAATATACATTACTAGAGAATTCACCCAATGTTTGTCACAATTCACATTCCACTAGCAATGTATGAAAGTGCTTAGATGCCAGAAACATCGCTAGTGCTGGATATTATCAACAGCCTATATATATGCCAATTCAAATTTGAAAACTGTATTATAATTCCCTGACTACTAATGAGATTGAACACCTATCCATATATTTATTGGCTGCTTATATTTTCTTTTTTACATATTGTCTATTCACACCCTTTAATCATTTTTCTTTGTCATTTTTGTTAGATTTCCAGGCAATCATTTTCCTTCTGATTTTGTTTATTGTAACTTTCGCCATACAATTGTTGTTTTGTTTGTTTTTAAAGTACATTAAGAACAATTGAAAAAAAAAGAATGACTTCACAATCTATTAGGTAAAGCTAACATGGATTTTTAGAGGAAAATTTCTAGCATTAAAAGTTATATTTTAGAAAACAAACAAAATAAAGGATTGCAAAAGGTGTAGTAAGTGTTAAAAAAATTATAATAAGGAAAAATCAAAGTAAAGAGAACCCCTTCCCACTGGCGCTAATGAAATAGAAGTAAATCTTGAAGCCCTATGCTGTAATACTTTGGTTAGATCTGCGCTGGGCTAAAAAGAAGCATTCAAGCAGAAAATCAGGCTGTTGTTTATTTATACTAGACCATGCAATCTAATACATTCAAATGACATCTGACTAACTGGTGAATAAGGAAGGTTAACCAAATTCTTTATTTTTCTCAGATGAATATCAATAATCTGCTTATTTTTGCCAAGTTCACCATTTCACCCTATTTAAAATGCAGGTATTTGTGGTAATGTGTAAATTTTCAAGTAGTTCAAGTTAAAACAATCAATGAAAAAAATTTCAGTAGCATATGTATGTTTCTCTTCATTTTTATTTCTTTCCATTTTTAAACAAGCATGTTATTAATTGGAAAAAGTGAAGAGTCACGTGCACAGACAATGCCAAATCCATGAAAGACAGAAGCACAAGAAGATTGACCTGCATTGGCCATGCCACTTTCTGAATGCTCCAGGAGCTATAGCACCATTCCCAAATTACACCTTGTTGCCAAGAATTTGCCACTTTTTTCTCAGTATAAGTGGTAAAACTTGTAAGTTGTATAAGTGGTGAAACTGTCAAATTTTATTTTTGAAAATGATCAAAAGCATAATATTAAGATAATTTAATTTTTAGACAAAGTTAATGAAATAGAGAGGAATGTGCTGTGCTGTACTTCACTGGAGGAAAGTGTTGGCCATAGAATTTTTCTTCATGAAGGAAAAAAGATGTCAGAGATTAAAAAATGAAATAAGGTAAATCGACAAATTGTTTCCCCTACTATAGAGCATTGCAAATTTGGACTACTTAGATATTCTACAAGCTTAGACATGACTCATAAAAATTATAAGGAAAACAGTATATTTATGGTATGTGACCAAAACGCTGCAATGAAAATGAAATTTGAGAACTGAATGAAGAGAGTTGATGACGCAGATTGCAAGGCTTAGAAAATTTACATGTGGCGAAAATTACAGCATCATTTTTTAAATTAATGGCATTATCAGTCATCTTTACTCTCTGAATCTATCCTTTCATGAGATTATTACAGAGACAACAGAAGTTTGAAGATTTAGTGATCCTTTCTTCCCATCATAAACTACAAGTGGTTTAACCTGTCACTAAAAAATATACTTACCAAAGCTTCCACCATTACAGCCTGGAAATACTGCACTGCACTCCCTCTCTGACTTGATTCTGTGTATCTCTCATTAACGATCATCTGGACATACTATTTAAGCAATAAAACAGGAAACTGACCGCCTCTTGCCCCACATGATTGTGTTCAATCTCCAAATATTGTGAAGGCAAAAGAAAAAACAATAATCGCCTCATTGCTGAAATGAATAAGTGATAGAAGTACTTTCTAATTTAAACCAGTTCCTGAAATTGATAGGATCACTGAAAAACCATCCCACCATTAACCCAATAGGAGTAGTAGGGGGGAAAAAAAAAAAAAGGTTGTTTCTGGGCATAAGTAATTCCAATATCATTTTAATATCAAAAGCAACAAATCTTATACTAATACAATAGAGTTTATATTTTACTTATCATTTTTTAATCAAAATGGAATGCAATCTCCATGAGAGCTTAAATTGTCCTCTATTGTTTTCCCTGCTATATCCTCAGTGCTTTAAACAGTGCCTGATGCATATTAGGTGTTCAACAAATCAATAAAACTATATTACATGTAAAATACAAGATTTGCATTAATATTAAAATTAAATGCAGAAAAACACCTGATGGGCATTTCCCCTGGTGAGCTAAAGACCCAGGCCTTCTCTAGGTATGCACTGGTTCTTTTTTTTACCATTAGTAGAATTTCAGTGTGACGGTTTGATAAACACTGCCATACTGATATTATCCTTAAAAGCTGACTAGCTTCACAGGTAAATATGACCAATTCATTTGTAATGATCATTAGTAATATAAGAATATATTACATAATTTAACTTGATAATCTGGATAACTATCTTGTGATTATTTTTAAAATAATTAAATGTTGACTTCAATCATCAATAAAATAACTACCATGATAAAATTAAACTGTCAATATATATGTTAACATTGCAAACAGGAAAATTCTTCTCGAGCTTAATTTTCAAACAGGTATTTCTAGGGAAAATTATATTATGTTGCAATTAAAGATGATTTCCTCTTTCACTAACATATTATTCATTTATTCCTATCCTAAGACATCTATGTAATATATCCGAATAGTCCAAATATCCTAATGCTTCCTATAATTCATATTGAAACATACTTTGCATAATTCTCTACTAAAGACTACTACGAATACCTTTTACCTTTACTCTTTTTACTAGTTTGACTAAACTATTATTATAATTAATATGATAATGGTTATTTTATTATTATCTTAAATGGCTTGTTCTACAAAGATGGGCTTGTCACTCTAATCGTTGACAGATTACTGTCATCACTAAACCGGAAGGATCTTAAGAAAGCAAGAAACGTTTTTTTTAATTGAATCAATGCTACTGCCTATTGATAAAGTCATGAAGTGAAAATCTATTGTGTTTGAAAAATCTCCAGAAACAAAACTCATAACCTCTCAAGGAATGAAATCTTTACTCTAAGGATATTCTTTAGTTCTAATCTAAAGTCATTATGCTTCCCACTCTCTTGTTCTGCACTCAGTGAAGATGTTCAATAAATATTTGTTAAATCCCATCCTCTTGTTTTGTATTCAGTCAAGATGGAAAACAGCTACTCATCTTTCTTTTGTAAGAACCTTTTATCCTTGAAGACTGTTATTAACTCCCCACTCTTCTAGTCTCAAGTCTGAACAATTCAATCCTTTAGCCTCTCTTCGTCATTCCAATTTGTTTTTAAACTCTCAACTTACACACTTGCCTTTCTCAAGAATACCCCTTCAAGTTTTCCACCTCCCTTCTTATTAATGGACCTCAAAACTGAGCAATCTGTATTATGATTTAACCAGTTTTGAGCATAATCAAAAAAACTGCTCTACAACTCTTCACAATATCAATAAATCCTGCCCTCCACCCTAATCTAGGTGTTCTTGGACATTAAAATGACACTTCCATTCACTATACTATAAAGATTCAGTGACAGAAGCTACTTTCTCACATAAGAAATAGATATATTTCCCTTCAGTATATTCAGCAGGGTTTCATCATAAGTTTTCTTAGGATAATCTGATTCCATGTAACACCACATACAATTTTAAGACAAAACAAAAGAGGGTTTAAAAAGTACCCATGTGGTCTTAAAAGCCTGTGAGCAGCCATCTAAGATATTCCACTGGTCTCACCCCTTCGGGAGCAGGGGAGAATGAAGAGCATAAGATACAAGAAAAACATTAGTCCAAAGGACTAATGGACCACAGCTACAAGGCCTCCACCAGACTGAGTCCAGTACAGCTAGATGGTGCCTGGCTACCACCACTGACTGCTCTGAGTGGGATCACAACAAAGGGTCCTGGACAGATCTGGAGAAGCATGTAGAACAAAATTCTAACTCACAAAAAAACATCAGATTTACTGGCCTGACAGACTGGAGAAACGCCAAGACTATGGCCTCTGGACACCCTTTTAGCTCAGAGGTGAAGTCACTCCCGAGGTTCACCGTTCAGCTGGGGATTGGACAGCCCCATAAAACAAATAGGGACAAATGAGGCACAGCAGTCCAGGGACAAGAACTAGACGGTAAGAGGGGACAAGAAAGCTGGTGATAGGGAACCCAAGGTTGAGAAGAGACAGTGTTGACAGGTCGTGGGGTTGTTAACCATTGTCACAAGGCAATATGTGTACTAATTGTTTAATGAGAAACTATTTGTTCTATAAACCTTCATCTAAGGTACAAGAAAAAAAAGAATCATCTATGTGAGATCAAATTGACAACAGCAACTCAAAAGGTTTGATGGGAAGCCTAGGGGACAGTGAGTTGAAGATAATGGTGATGGAATAATTTGGAAAAGGATAGTGAGAACAGCAGCACAACTGGAAGAATGTAATTGATGTCACTGAATTGTACATGTAGAAATTTCCAAAATGGGTATCTTTGGCTATGTATATTTTCACCGAAGAAAAAAAAAAGGTCCTTCAAGGTCAAGAAGGGGGAGTGTTGACATGTCATGGGGTTGTTAACCAATGTCATAAAACAATATGGGTACTGACTGTTTAATGAGAAACTATTTGTTCTGCAAACCTTCACCTAAAGTACAATTAAAAAAAAACCTTAAAAAAAAAAAGTACCCATGTGCCATTATATAGTGGTTTTGATAATTCCATTTAATCTGGCCCAAATCTATTGTCTATACAGCCTTTCTGAACAACCCTCAACGGCCAGTGCAATATTGGCTGTGTGAGGACTTTTATTTCCCTGGTCAAGTTGGAACTATAAAATTGATTGTATTTTTTTAATTTGCAGAATACAGTCAATCTGACCTTCTTTGATATAATAACTAGATTATGTGATAGCCACATTCCTTTCTTTAAGAAATCAGATGCTCATCAATTGAGTAATACTCTGAAATAGATATTCCATAATTATTTATACATAAGTAATTTATAGGACTTTGATCTGTATGAGTTTACTAGAAAACATTATTCCATCAAAAACACTTATTTGAGTTTATGCTAATATTCTAGCCTCCTTGCCCTCATAAAGCTTACATTTTAATGGGGCACAGAAATGATAAAAACATGTACTTATAAAAGTACATCAAACACAAAAATATATTAAAATATTACATATATATTTAATATGTGATATAAATGTTATAAAAACAAAAAAAAGCCAAACCCACTGCCATCAAGTTGAATTCGACTCATAGCGACCCTGTAGGAGAGAGTAGAGCTGCCCCATAGTTTCCAAGGAGTGGCTGGTGGATTCGAACTGCCGACCTTTTGGTAAGCAGCTGAGCTCTTAACCACCAGGGCTCCATGAATGTTATATATTACATAAATAATTTAAAATGTATCTTTTTAAAAAATATGATTAACATAAAAAACCAAAACCAAACCTGTTGTGGTCAATTGTGACTCATAGCGAACCTATAGGACAGAGTATAACTGCCCCATAGGTTTTCCCAAGCTGTAATCTTTACAGAAGCTGACTGCTACGTCTTTCTACCCTGAAGCAGTTGGTGGATTCGAACCATCAACCTTTCGTTAGCAACCGAGCACTAACAAAACCACTGTGTCACCAGGGCTCCTTATGATAAACATACATACTTAAAATATCAGCATTCAATATTATATGATAATTTCAAATAGTGTTAAATGCTGTGGAGAAAAAAAAAAAGGAAAGTATTGTAATAGACATTGAGGAGGAAAGGGTACCAACTATAAACAGCTTGTTGAAGGAAGGCTTTCTATGGCGGTGAGAGAGGGAAGAGGCATTGGAAAGATTCTGAGATGTCTACGAACTTCACTAATTCCAAAGGAAGAAAGTCAGCGAGCCTAGTGTATAGTGAAATAAGTACACAGTGGTAGAAGGTAATATAGGAAAGGTGGACAAGGTTCACATTATATATAGAATCTAGGCAAGCTATGATAAAGAGTTTGGAATTTATTTGAATTGCAATGTGAAAACTTTACAGGAAAAGTTATTTAGCATCACTGCCTTAAAAACAGAGCCCGGGTGACGCGGTGGTCAAGAGCTATGGCTGTTAACCAAAAGGTCAATAGTTTGAATCCACCAGCCACTCCTTGGAAACCCTAGGGAGCAGTTCTACTCTATCCTACAGGGTCACTATGAGTCGGAAAAGACTGGCGGGCAACGGGTTTGGTTTCGGTTTGGTCTTAAAAACAGAAAGAAAAAAAAAAACATGAAAGTATATTTTCTATTTTTTAATAACTACTCCTCGTTTGGAGCCCTGGTGGCATAGTGATTAAGAGCTTGGCTGCTAACAAAAAGGTCGGCAGTTCGAATCCACCAGCCACTCCTTGGAAACCCTAGGGGATAGTTCTACTCTGTCCTGCACGGTTGCTATGAATCAGAATCAGCTTAATGGCAACAAGTTTGGTTTTTTGGTTTTGGCTCCTTGTTTGGGGCCCTGGTGGCACAGTGGTTAAAAGTTCAGCTGTATGGTTACTAATTCTTTAACTTCTTAAAGTATTAGTTCATCATGTGCTTCTATAACAGGCATATTCATCAAGAAATGCAGACTAACAAAAAAAAGCACAATAGATAAATTATCTAATAGCTTTAGGAACTAAATAAGAAGGAGAAACAAGAGGGGGAATTGGCTGTCCCAGCTACCATTTTTAGTTATTCACCCTCAAATCTCACTTACAATCCAGATCTGTCACTTAAGAATCAATCTTTATTTCCAGCTGCCTGCTAAAAACGTAGGACTGCGCTTCATCACACGATACGTTAGAACTGACCTTTATATTTTTCCTCAAAATAAATGATTTTCCTCTCAGGAACAATAAAATACCTTAGAATATAGCGATTAGAGAAAACTAAGAAGCTAATCTCTACACATTTCTCAAACAACTATTCAAACACAAACACCCTTCATTTATTTTTACTTCTCAAGTACAAGGAAGATACAGTATAAAAATAGATATAAACAGGTAATAAAAGTGTAAAAAACTTAAGCAAATGGGTATATAACTGTCTTCAACATACCTATGAGGCTTAGTAAACATTTTAAATTATTTTTTCAAGAGGTTTCATAGCACCAATAAATAAATAATAAAACAGCTTTCAAACACAAGTTTATTCTAACGAAAAAGCAGAAGGGATTGTTACAAAGGAAATAAAAACATGCTAAATTTATCAGCTTAATGAAGGGACTCAATAGAGCCTGACTCTATTTATTGACTCTGGTATTTATTGTCTGGGAGAGAAGTCAACACCTGCACATATGTCAAAAAATTAATATGAAACACTTATAGAATCAAAATATAGTCTGTGACTTAGTATTCAAGAGAAAAAATGAAAATATCAGCGAAAAAGAAAGGAAGGAAGGAAGGGAGGGAGGGTGGTACGGAGGGAGGGGTAGAGGGATGGAGGGATGGAAGGATGGAGGAAGGGAGGGAGAGAGAAAGAGAGACAGAAAGGGAAACACCATAGGTCTGTGGAAGGTGGGGAGAAAGGGAGGGAGATGGGGCTAAGATAGTACTTGAATGCAAGTCCAAACGTGTAAAGAAACATAAATGTAAAATGGTTAAACTTCTCTATTAAAACACAAAGATTCTCAGAATCAAAAATAACAAAATTAAGGCTCACTCTGTTATACACAAGATGTATCTCTACACCAAATAACAGGATTTAAAAATGAAGGGATGAGCCAGACAAACACAAAGGACAGGATTCTTTTAAGTTTTATGATGTCTGATACGATTGTTTGATGTGGTAAAAGGTAAAATCCACAAAGATACGATAATAGGAAACTGAGAGGAAAACATAGAATTTAAAATATTAAAAAAATTTGCTATCAGTGGAAAACTTTAACACTTCTCTTGTTAACAATGGAAAAAATATCATGTTAGTTTAAAAGTTTTTAAAGATTTTAGGTGATTATTCACCTCATAAATGGGCCCATAAAAAATATCATAGTAAATGAAGAAACTGAAGCTGTCAATGATTCCATCCTACTTGGATTAACAATCAGCATCCATGGAACAATGAGTTGATTTAGGAAAATCTGCCGCAAAAGACCTCTTTAATGTTTTCAAAAACAAAGATGTCACTTTGATGACTAAGGTGTTCCTGACCCAAGCCCTGGTCTTTTCAACTGTCTCATATGTAAGCAAAAGCTGGACAATGGAAAAGGAAGACAGAAGAAGAATTGATGTACTTAAACGGTGGTGTTGGCAAAAAACAAAAATGTTGAATATTCTATGTACTACCAGAAGAACGAGCAAACAAGTTTTAGAAGAAATACAAGAATGCGCCTTAGAAGCAAGGATGGCAAGACTTTGGTTCACCTACTTTGGACATGACATCATTAAGAAAGATCAATTGCTAGAAAAGGATATCATGCTTGGTAAAGTAGAGGGTCAGTGAAAATAAGGGAAATCCTCACTGAGATGGACTGACACAATAGCCACAACAACAGACTCAAATGTACCAATGATCCAATGATCATGAAGACGGAAGAGGACCAGGTAATGGTTCATTCTGTGATACGTAAGGTCGCCATGAACTGGAGTCATGGAGTCAATTCAATGGCAGCTAACAAAAACAACATCGTCCTAAAATGTCATATTGTGTTAAACAATTCCAAGAGAGTTCATCCTTTAAAAGGATGTGAAAATTGTAACTTTTGAGGAGGAGGCTGGGCTGTGACAGGGAATTATAGTTTGTTATTAGGGCAGTAGATATGCTAAAAGTTTTGGTTATGTGTATATAGCATATAAATATCAAGCATCATTATTATATGGGCATTTTAAACACACAGGGGTATGATATATATTTAAATTCTACCTTTAAAATACTAATGTAAATCTTTGAATATATGAAATGACTAAATTATACATTTATGCTTAATTAGAGACAAACCAGCATTATTGGGTCAGTTATTAAAAAAAAAAAAAAAAAAGAGCTATGTTGTATAATTAACAATGGCAAGTAGCATTTCCCTCTATAATATATGTCACTTCTGGTCAGCATCTTAAGTACTATACTTCTTTTGAAGAAGTTCGAGTAAAAGTCTATGAGTTTTCAGGAGAAAACAATGAGGAAACATTAAAGACTTTGTTCTGTGCCTCTTAAGGAGGTCATACATTTCCAAATACTTAAAATGGGATCACTTTCAGATTGCTTTAAATTATAATTAAACATTGAAGGTTAAGTATTATAAAGACATTTCTTATATATCTTGAAGAAATAATTTAAAGTGAATAAAATAATGGCCATCACAAGAATATCTGCGGGGACACTGTTTATAGCAGAAAAAAAAAAAAGAAACAATATGAAAACATATTCAGCTCATGGGGATTACATAAACTACCATATATTATTGTAATACTCTAATGTCATATAAATAATGTGTAGTATGATATGTGACTTCATGAAAATTTTTCATATTATATTAAGAGATTAAAATGATGTTACAAAATAAGGTACTAAAATAAATTCAGTATACATTTAAAAAAACGAAGATGTATACCATGATCCCACGTTTTAAAATAAAAAACATAGTGAAGCATAAAATAACAATGAAACAACACACTTCACAACGTTAGTGACTGTTATTTCTGTGTGACAGCACTTCAAGTGATTCTATTTTTCTCTATTCTATCTGTATTTTCAAATTCTCTACACTATTAATAATCCTTTAATAACTTACTCTTAGTGCGTGTTTGCTCTGTACCAGGCATTGCTGTAAGTGCTTTATATGTCTCAATTCTTTTAAACCTTAAAACAGGTCTATAAGTACTGTTATATTCACTTTTTTCAGATGAGGAAACTGAGACACAGAGGTTAAATGACTTGCTTTTCTGAGTAGAAACTGACACAGCCTAGGTTTGAACTTTCAAAACTTGGTTCCAGGACCTGCACCACATTCTAAAGACTACACAAAGAAGAACTGAATTATCTTTCATAATCTGCAAAACACCATAATAGTTATATTAAAAATTAAAGACCAAATTTCATTAATTTAAAGATTGCCCTGTTTGGCATTTCTCGCCAAGATGGGTTCTATATCCTTTTTGCATATTTACAGGAAAAAATATGGGTAAATATTCTGCAGCAATGTTTGACTAAGTCTTTTCTTAAAGACGTGAGTCTCTTCCAAACTTTTAATTTTGTGAATTTCCTTTTAAAAAAAGAAAAAATTACATGTTGTTGTTGTCCTCAGGAGCACTAAGAAATTTCCTGCTTGAGAAGTAAATGACTGAGGGGAAAAAATCAAAGACCATTATGGCATGCTAATAATCCAAATTAGATAAACAAACACAAGCAATGGAAAGGAAGAAAGAGCAAACACATTCAGCAGAGAATGGTGATAAAGAGTAATGGACAGCTCAGTCTCCATAGCTAAAATTGCACAAGCTGAGCTGTCTAAGGAAAATGAGTCATCTGTTCCCAAGTTATAAGGGAATCTTACAGAATATTTTGAGTTTGAATAGCTAACACTGCAGGCAATTGAAATAGGTCTCCAAATATCTGATTAAAGTCATGCATGATTACAACTGGTATAGAATATTTTGCACCTCTTTGACAAATGGTAAAATGCAGGCTAAATTTCCAGTTTTCTATGTTACTTAACTTTTAAAGTAAGTATTAATTAAGGAGATAAATTAAGATTTGTTTAACTAAATCCTCAGTTATGGAAATAAAGTCTACTGCTCTTTATTCGGACATTATTCATTTCCACAATGCCTCTTAGTGAACTATTTTGTGCTTCAATTCAATAGTTCTTTCATTTCATATGAATCCTGAAACTTAACTGTACTTCCAGCACCAGAAACTGGTTTAAATCTCTAAAAAATCAGCTCCAGAATACTGGAGCAACTGAATAGGATAAAAAAATGAGAAGAGGAATAATATGAGGGTGCTGTGCAGTCAGGAAAGATAAGGGATATATGAGAACACAGGAAAAATAAAACTACCAATAGTGTCATCTATAGAATTAAGTGTCCTATTTTTTCTAACTTAATTTGATCATGCAAATTGCCTACTAAAAACTATCAGGCTAGGTGATTTTTGTATTTCATTGCTTATAACTATAATTGCACCATCTGTTCCCTATAAATGATATATTAAAAATCAAATCAATGATGATTGTTTTAAAATGCATGTTCTTTTCTGGAATATGACATATCTTCCATGATTATTTAATGAAAAGAGGAAAAGGCTAACCTCCATACTCTTTTTTTTGTTAAACTGCTAATGTAATAAAAAAAAAAAAAGACAACACATTTTATGGAAAGCACAGAGCAGGACATAACTTTAACCAACACCTTTCATAACTGAAATATATCGCAGTGTTTTATAATCTTACAAAGCAGAATTGCTGGGTGGAGGGCTGTGGGGACCATGGTTTTGGGGAACATCTAGCTCAATTGGCATAACACAGTTTATAAAGACAATGTTCTACATTCTACCTTGGTGAGTAGTGTCTGCGGTCTTAAAAACCTGTGAGCGGCCATCTAAGATACTCCACTGGTCTCATCCCTTCGGAAGCAAGGGAGAAGTGAAGAGAACAGAATACAAGGAAAAGATTAGTTCGAAGGACTAATGGTCCACAGCTACCAAGGCCTCCACCGGACTGAGTCCAGTACAGCTAGATGGTGCCTGGCTACCACCACTGACTGCTCTGACCAGGATCACAATAGAGGGTTCTGGACAGAGCTGGAGAAGGATGTAGAACATAATTCTAACCCACAAAAAAAGACCAGATTTACTGGCCTAACTGAGACTGGAGAAACCCCAAAAGTATGGCCCCCAGACACCCTTTTAGCTCAGTGGTGAAGTTATCTCCAAGGTTCACCACTCAGCCTGGCAGTGGACAGCCCCATAAAACCAAATGGGACTAATGAGGTACAGTAGTCCAGTGACAAGGGCCAGAAAGCAGAAGGGAACAAGGAAGCTGGTGATAGGGAACACAAGGTTGAGTAAGGATATTGTTGATGTGTTGTGAGATTGTTAACCATGTCATAGGGCAACATGTGTAGTAACTGTTAAATGAGGAACTACTTTGTTCTGTAAGCCTTTATCTTAAGTGGGAATAGCAGTACAATTGGAAGAGCATCGTCAATGTCACTGAAGTGCGCATGTAGAAATTTTTGAAATGGTGTGTCTTTGGCTATGTGTATTTTCACCAAAAAAAAAGGTTGAGAAGTTAGAGGGTTGACATGTTGTGGTGTTGTTAACCAATGTCGTAAAACAGCATGTGTACTACTGTTTCATGGGGAACTATTTGTTCTGTAAGCCTTCACCTGAAGTACAATTAAAAAAAAAAAAATCTTACAAAGCAATGATGCTCAAAGAGATAATATTTCACAAAATATTCACGATATTTCACCATATCTACATATATGAAAGGATACTTGAATTTAGATTTTTATAAAATATAATACAGCTCTAACAAGTTATAATTTTAGAACAAATTAGTGTTTACCTAATTGCTATATGTCATTTCAGTTGCTCTTAATTTAATGTTCTTATTTTTAAAAATTACTAGAAAGTTATGATGAGGCGAGATTAAAATCCTCATTATTTTTAAACTACATGAATATATTACTCATTATTCCATTTATCTAAAATAAGATATATCAAATTACCTAAGTGTAAATGGAGCCCTGGTGGCATAGTAGTTAACAGTTACAGCTGCTAATCAAAAGTTCGGAAGTTTGAATCCACCAGCCGCTTCTTAGAAACCCTATAAGGTAGTTCTACTCTGCTCTACAAGAGTCGGAATCAACTCGACAACAACGAGTTTAAGTGTATATATCACATTTAAAGTCACAAGGTCGAATAAAGATAAAATACTTGAAAGGCATATACTATAAAAGATAATCAGGTAAAAGCAAGTACAACTTAAATATGCAAAGACATTTGAACTTTTCCTATGTAATTTTTCTTAAATCTCCATGTTATCTATACTATTATACATAAAAGTCCTGGCCCCTAGTCCAAATACTCAACATTAGCCCCATAAACTCTGCATATACGAAGCCATATGATGCTGACTATTTGTAATCTCCATCATGGTTAGCGGTGACAGCAGCCAAAAAGAAAAAAAAAGCAGTAGGGTTGTGTGAATGACTGATTTTTGAAAAGTGTTCTGTAAATTGTAAAGCACTATAAATAAGAATGGTGTGCGTGTTTATGTGTGTGTGTGCTCATGTTTAGTTCAGGGGAGCCAGGACCACAAAAAAGTAAAAAGTTTTTAAAGCTTGCATCTTTCAACTGGTCAAGAAGTACAATAATATGATGTCTGTAGAAAAAAATGAATGAATGAGAAAATTAAATGGAAATTAGACGACTTTTGGTAAACATTCGAGGCCTAGAATAGGGAATTTTAGGTAACTAAACTCATTACCTAAATTTTTAAAATCAGAAATCCCTACATTAAAAACTAGTTCTACATCTTATAACACGGAGGAAGCTGGAGTGAATTTAGTCAGTCACAGACGGACAAATATTGTATAAGACCACTATCATAAGAACTCAAGAAAAGGTTTAAACACAGAAGAAAACATTCTTTGATGGTTATGAGGATGGGGAGGGAGGGTGAGGGTTATTTACTAACTAGATAGTAGATATGAATTATCTTAGGTGAAGGGAAGGACAGCACACACTACAGGGGAAGTCGGCACAACTGGACTAAACCAAAGCTAAGAAGTTCCCTGAATACAATCAACCTCTTTGAGGCACAGAGTAGCAGGGGTAAGGGTCTGGAGACCATGCTTTATGGGTCATCCAGGTCAACTGGCATAACAAAGCTTACTAAGAAAATATTCTACATCCTACTTTGGTGAATGGCATCTGGGTTCTTAAAAGCTTGCAAGCAGCCATTTAAGATGCATCAATTGGTCCCAACCACCTGGAAAAAGAAGAATGAAGAACACCAAAGACACAAGGAAAGTATTAGCCCAAGAAGACAGACTGGGCCACATAAACCAGAGACTTCATCAGCCTGAGACCAGAAGAACTAGATGGTGCCAGCTACCACCAATGACCACCCTGACAGGGAACACAACGGAGAGTTCTGGATGGAGCAGGAGAAAGGTGGGGTGCAGAACTCAAATTCTAGTTAAGAAGACCAAACTTAATGATCTGAGACTGGAGGAACCCTGGAAAGTGTGGCCCCTGGATTCTCTTTCAGCCCATAACTAAAACAATTACTGAGGCCAACTCTTCAGACAGGGATTGGACTGGACTGTGGGACATAAAGTGATACTCATCAGGAGTGTGCCTCTTAGCTCAAGTAGATACAAGAGACTAAACGGGCAGCTTCTGTCCAGAGGTGAGGTGGGAGGGCAGAGAGGATTAGGAGCTAGCTGAATGGACACGGGGAATCAGGGGTGGAAAGGAGGAGTGTGCAGTTACAGTATGGGGAGAGCAATTAGGGTCACATAACAATGTATGTATAAATTTTTGTATGGGAGACTAACTTGAAATGTAAACTTCATTTAAACTACAATACAAATAAAGCTAGTTCTATAAAAACATTTTAAATAAAAAACTAGTTCTGCGATTGTTTTAATCTGCTTTCTGATTTCTCTTAGTTGTAATAACAATACTTAATAAGTGAGTTGGAATCAACTCGACAGCAGCGTGTTTGGTTTTGATTTTGGTTTTCATAGTGCATATTACATGTCAGACATGGGGCATCAATATGTTAGCAATAGTATCAATACATGTAAGTATTATTGGTATATATTTGTATCGCTTTCATTTTATAGAAGAGGAAAGTGAGGCCCAGAAGTTTACATAACCTCCCCCAAAACACGACACTAGTAATTTTCTCAACCTCAGTTTCCCCATCTTTAAAATAGAGAACATAGTATGATCTTAATATATGGAATTATTATAATAATTATTATTTTATTTATGATGTAATCCAAATTGTAAAAGTGGAGTTGCAGCCAATAAGGACTGAATATTTGCACTTATAAAAATGGTTATCTCTATTGTGAATTGGCTTTGTATAATGCCAACTCTGTATTAATTTTGCTCAAATTCAACTGATCTGATGCTCACATAGCAACCTTCTGATCATGATTTGGCTTTCCATGGATTTCCTCTCTCAGTGATGGTGATTTCTCACATTAAATCAAGTACATACTTCTGATGATGATTTGGTACCCTACATAGCTCAAACACAGGCACAAAATGAAGCTCATGGCAATCCAAGCATTCTTGTATATAGAGAGGTTTTTTTTTAACTCTCTCTCCATCATAAATGAATACACGAGCACCCTAGAACCTATTTCAGCAAGACTCAAGCAGATATATTTCCCTCAGTAATATTTCACCACTTCACTAATGAGAACCAATCGGCCGTCAATATCCAAACCCTACAATGCAGTCTTTGAATCTTAACATCTCTTCCAAGGAAAAGTCTCCCTGACCCTCACTAATCCCATCTGGGTTAATCATTCTACCAAAATGCCAACTGGGCATCTCTCAGGCCATTTCTCTTGCTGTATTGTAGTCTTCTGATGACACATCTCTTTACTTCACTCTACCAAACATGCTGAGGACAGGAACCGTCTTTCTTCTCTGTTTAAATTCCTGGTATGTAACCTAGTGCTTGGTCCATAGTAGGTGTTCAATATCTGTTTATTGAACTAATACATGATTAATGTACACTTAAATAAACTCTTCTGAAACTTCCATATTGTTAATTTAGTTATGCTCAGTCTTGCAAAATCTTGACTCAGTGAACTCTTGAGGTACCGTCATACAGAAGTTTTTTAAAAAGTGAACCACTATGAGAAGAACAGTTAAGATTCTGCTTCCAACGTGGACTATATAATGAACAGCAACCTTTATTAAGTTGCTGAGCACAATCTCAAGGTTGATTTTTTTCCTATCCAAATGTAATACATACTACACTACACATGGCCTAGAGTCTATAACCAGAACACTATCCAAATATATTTTTTTAGTAAATTCTACTAAATTATTTAAATAAGACAGCTATAATTATTTAACATTAAATTTTCCCTTCAAACTGTTTTTACATATCATCTTCAATTATATTCAGAATAACACTTTTATTATGAGGTAGACATAATAAAATTATCAGATAACAAGAGATCATAAAATAACACACAAAAGTCATGTGACTTTCTAAGATTGAGCGCTTTGTATAAATAAAATGTTCTTCCATTTTCCAGGATTGTTTTGCTTTATGAAACTATCTTAAGAGAAAAAAAGTTATACTAATAAACCAGCCCAAATGGAAGCATATCTGTTTTGCCCTTGGAAAAAAATTCATAACAAAAGATTATACATAAGAAATAATTAAGATGAAAAGATTTTTCTAATTGCAAGGAAAATGAAATTTGGTTTTCCCTCATCTTCCTATCTGTTGCTCACACATTTGAATGTTGATTACATTGGGAAATATTCAGAATAAAAGGAGACACCATTTATATTATCCAGAGAATTTGCACATTAAATAGAAGACATTTATAATATTTAATTATTTTTCTTTGTTTTCTTGATTTTTCTAGCCTCTATCCAAATAACTTTTGGAGTAAAGAGAGAGGTGTAAAGGATTCTCTCACAAGTGTTACGAAATTCTTTTTTGTAGAGGAATTCATAAAAATATCTGTATCCACAGATATTTTTCCAGATGCTTAGACTTTCAAAAAATAGTCTAATAGTCTTACATTAATTTTCAAAAATTTATTTAACTCACTGCATATTCTCCAATCTACCTGATAATCAATACTAGCGAGTGATATATATATATATATATATCTACCAGCCTCCA
Source organism: Dugong dugon (assembly GCA_030035585.1). NCBI lineage: Eukaryota > Metazoa > Chordata > Mammalia > Sirenia > Dugongidae > Dugong > Dugong dugon. The sequence continues at coordinate 134,705,081 of CM057462.1, forward strand.
ATTAAGGAAAAGCTCAGGTAGTCCAATACTCCTACCACTTGAAGAGACTTCCATTCAGCATCTAATATCCCTAAGATTAAGATTGTGAACATCAGTACCCAAAAGGGCTTTCTGTATCACCAAACATTTTATCATACTCAGGAAGAGTTTAAAAAATCATGATTTCTGTGTTCACAATTGACATATGAAGACTTTAAAAATTCCATTGCCTACTTCTTCCTTAATTTTTAAAGAGGAAATTAGTGAAGAAAGTTTAAACCCTTGGCGTGGAGTCCCTAGGTGGTACAAACGGTTAACACGCTCAGCTGCTAACCAAAAAGGTTAGAGGTTCGAGTCCACCCAGAGGCACCTCAGAAGAAAGTCCTGGTGATCTACTTCCAAAAAATCAGCCATTGAAAACCATATGGAGCACATTTCTACTCTGACACACAAGTTGGAACTTGACTCCATAACAGCGGTTAAAACAGTCATCCATAGGCCCTCCCACACGGCCTGCAACATGAACATTCAAGACCAGCCAGACATTGACAAAACATGACACTGAGTTGGGAGCTTGTGTGTTTTGTGAGTATGATGAGCTCTCTATGGTCACAAAATGAAAAGTTTATTCAAGAGAAGGAGGAAGGGTGCCCAAGGTAGGGGCTGTAATCCAACACAGCTAAACTTCCTAACAGAGGACCTCAGAATGGATTATGGGCATGACAAGACTTGATCCCCTGAGTTCTCAGGACAACTGGGAAACACCTAGAGTAACTAGAACCGCAAGCCATCATCTCTGGCTCCAAAGCCTCATGCATATCCCCTGAGGTCACGTGATTATTACTATGGTTTCTGTGTGTCAGGATGTGAAGGAGGTTGGGTGGCTCTATTCTACTGTTCTTCATCCCCCTCCCTCACTTCCACTGAGGTCTGCCCTGATTGCTAGGTATTTATATGGTTCTGGGCAAACTGTTTATCAGTCTCTCGTGGCAGACAGGGTCCTGGCAACCTCAGCACTGGCCTCAGGGGCTGTAGAGGGTCCACTGATGGTTGCAATGCTCTTTGTCAAACTGGTCCTGGACATGCTATGACAGGAGGTGGCAATGCTGCCTGCAGACTCTTGGTGAGATGGCAGTATTGACAATCATAGTATGATTTTTAATTATTAAAACCTACTATGCAAGTAAGGACAAAGAACAGGCTACTAGAATTTTTGTCATTCTGGAGGAAAGACAACTAATTTATGAGAAGATTAGTCCCATCCAAAAAGAATTTGGACGTCTGGGGTTTCAAAAGCTAGTGAGCAGCCATCTAAGATGCATCAACTTGTCCCAACCCACCTGCAGCAAAGGAGAATGAAGGACACCAAAGACACAAGGAAAATATTAGCCCAAGAGACAAAAGGGCCACATAAACCAGAGACTCCATCAGCCTGAGACCAGAAGAACTAGATGGTGCCCGGCTACCACCAACGACTGCCCTGACAGGGAACACAACACAGAATCCCTGACGGAGCAGGAAAAAAGTGGGGTACAGAACCCAAATTATAGTAAAAACACCAGACTTAATGGTCTGACTGAGACTGGAAAGACCCCAGAAGACATGGCCGTCAGACTCTCCGTTAGCCCAAAACGAAAACCATTCCCAAAGCCAACTCTTCAGACAAAGATTAGACTGGACGATAAGACATAAGATGATACTCGTGAAGAGTGTGCTTCTTAGCTCAGGTAGATACATGAGTCTAAATGGGCAGCTCCTGTCCACAGGTGAGATGAGAAGGCAGAAAGGGACAGGAGCTGGTTGAATGGAGACAGGGAATCCGGGGTGGAAAGGAGGAGTGTGCTGTCACAGTATGAAGAGAGCAACTAGGGTCACATAGTGTGTATATAGTTTTGTATGTGTGTGTACAAAGTTTTGTATGAGAAACTAACTTGAACTGTAAACTTTCATTTAAAGCACAATAAATAAAACAAAAAGAATTTGGAGATATTGAATCAACTATATTAGAAACCAGATTCAAGAACAAATTATTAGAAATACATAAACCAGAAGCCTTTAATAAAGAGCTGGAAAGCTCCAACTCTTTACTTTAGCTTATAATAGAGATCTTTAGAAAAGGGCTGAAAGAAGAGAAATCTAAATGTCTATAAAAAGTTAAGCTGGCAACTGAGGTTAGAAGAAAGATTCAGTCCTTAGAAGATGCATCAAAACACAACAAATTTCATGTAGCTGCAACAAAAACAGCCTTCAAAAAACATCAGAAGAATGAAGAACAATTTCAGATGGCACTAAAGTATGCTTTGAATAACAATTCGATCTTCAGGGAAGCAAAAAGCTGCTTTCACAAGAAGCTAAAGAATGGAAAAGAGAAGAGAAGCAAATTTATTACACCGAATAAAATGTTAGAGAACTCTAAAGTCTGTATGAAACAAGTCAGATCCAGCCTTTGGGTCAACACTAGTGAAAGACAAGAGACTGGGTTGCTGCTCTTGAAGAAGACAACTTGGATGGTGGGAGCCTAGAATTGGATATAAAAGAGTGCATTAGAAAATGGAGTCATCTTGGAAGATGAATCGGAAGCCATTTGAAGAAGTTGATTGATGTGGCTGAGCTACTTATTTAAAAACACATTACAAAAAAAAAAAATTCACTAAAATAACTGAAAACAAAAAAATTGATGTACTTAAAGATCATACCAAAAGTATCCAAACTGAGAAAGCGTCCTTGCAGTCACAAAAAATAGTTATAAAGGGAGAGAGGCAAAAGCGCTGGTGTAAATTTCAAGTCCTTCCTGAACTGAATCAAGGCAATAAAAAATACATTTTCACCAAATACCCAATTTAGAGTAAATTTGCTCCATAAAGGTAAAGGAGAAACTTTCCAAGGGAGATGAAAACATCAACCAAGAATGTTAAGAGGTGGACAGCTATAAAATACAAGCCAAAAATCTTTCAGAGAAAAATTAGGGGAAAAAAATCTTTGGCTATTATCAAAACCAGCTTATTTCCCACCAGAGAAAAAAACAGATAATAGGTTGAGGTTTCTGTTGCTGTGAGAAATGTTGATAATTTAAGAAAATAAAATGCCTACATATCAGACAGATTATTAAGAATTTTAATGTTTTGAAAAGTATCCTAACATCCCTGATGTTCTAGGTAGGGTACTGACAGACCTGAGAGGACCACCACAGATGCTCTGGGTGACCAGATCTCTGAGTCTGCACTCAGAACACCAGGCTGTGATGGAGTGAGGATGCAGTGTCTCATCTCCAGTGTGCACCAGATGCCACTACCCTCCCACCTCCCCAGCCAGGGTCAGAACCACAGGAGCAGGGACCCTCCATCACACCAATTCCATTCTGACAAAACAGGCCCTCCACAAGAGCAAAACTGAGCTTGTCCTGGTGTTCCTTGCACTGGCAGACACTTGGGATCTTTTTTTGGTTCAACCCTACTATATGATGGGGAGCTGCTGGCCCCAGCTCTGGTCCTCCGAGGCTATCCTATCCTCCTGCAAGAATTCAATGTTACAGAGGGGTTCCTGGAATCAGTTCCTGAAGAGATGCCCTCTCCTTCCCCCTACTCTGGAATTCTCCCCAAGAATCCTCTTTCCCAAAGGATGTTCCTCACCAGTACATCCTCAATTAACAAGAAAGGTCTCTACAGCAGGCACCAGATTTTGTCTTCTCACCACACTGCCAGAAGACAGAAATAAGTCACCTTTCTCGTCGATCTCACCTTCTAATAAGTTGGATTTTACAGATCCAGAACCATAGCAAGATGCTTTTTTCTTTCTTTAGTAATGTTTTTCTCCTTCAAGTCTTTTACTATTAACTGATTATACAATGGCTCAAATGGAAGCTTGATAAGATTACCACAGGAGAATGTTTTATAATTGTAGCTTATAGAAACGTGAATCTTAGAAATTCATTGCTTCCAGCTTATTCTACCTATAGGTTGTGTAATTACAGTATTTTTGTTGTTAACAAGTCCACTAAAAAAATCCAGAAACACGAGTGTTTTTTATCTTTCTTCTAAAATAATTTTCTATTTTTTGTTTGTTTCATGGCTATTATTTACGTGAATATAGACACTTCGTAAGACTATCATTCTTTGACTTGTGTTTTCCCAAAATATAGCTTATTCAAAGTGAATTCCATGAATAAATTGTTTCCTTTCTACAATTTTTAGATAATGTAAAGATAACACTTCTGTTTTCTGCTATTTATCAAGTCCCTCCTAAAAGATTTTTACATGGTTAGTCTTGCAATCAATATGTTTGAAACGCAGAAGTTTATTTCTGTATACTTAGGGGTGAATTTATGAAGAGTAATATGTTTACCTAAGTTTAGAAAAATTAAAATACCTGAACATGCAGGCTCTTGGGGGAAAATATAGATATTACTATTACTTCAATTAAATATTACCAAATTTAAACTACTGTCAAAACAATTTTAATAGTAGTCATAATAAACACTTAATGAATATATACATGAAATCTTTAATCCCAAATGTAGAAAGTATTTGCCAAATATGTGGTAGTTCTTAATTTTGATTAAATATAATATGCTGTGTTATAGTTACCTGAATATACAATGTTCTATAGCTAATGTTTTATTTCTATTGTTTTCTCTTATTTCTGTGTTTCTTATTTGTTCCTAGTTTTTTTTCTCTACGGTTTATTTTCTATTGGTATTTTTTTAATCATTCTCCTCTTTATAGATCATTTACTTGTTTGTTATTGAAAATTTCAACAGTTTTATTTTTTGTCTTTGTTTTGTTTTGTTTGTATCTTTGTTTGTCTACTACTCAAATGACTCCAAGCAGCACTCTTCTAAACCAAAAAATAAATTAATTACAAGAAAATACTCTCTGTGGTAGTGTCATGTTGCCTAGCAACACCATTCACCTCTCTTTTCAACCTAGAGACGCAGTGTGGATTCTCTTCCTTTCCATCTCTTTAGAACACTGGTACAAAAAAAACCTTTCTTTCGCTGTTTATCTACTCATTGATAAACACAGAGATAAAAATGGCGAAGACATGTCCAACTTATGAATAGCCATAACTATTTATAACAATTTAATCTTTTTTCTCCATATTTCTGTCTGATGGATGAAATAAGATAGCCTTAGATTTTCATAATTATGGGAGACAGTAGAAATCCTAAATATATGTGACAATAGCAATCATAGTGACCCCATGTGACAAAGGAGAACTGCCACATAGGGTTTTCTAGGCTGTAATCTTTACAGGAGCAGATGACCAGGTCTTTCTGCTGCAGAGCCACTGTGGGGCGGGGGGCGGTTTGAACTGCCAACTTTTTGGTTAGTAGCTGAGCACCTAACCATTGTGTCACCAGGGCGCCAACAATATATTTACAGCACCTAAAATTTTGTCTATTTGTTTATTTCTTTGTTGTTCATCATCCCTACCTAAATAATACACACCATGTGTTTAGTCTCGTTTAAAAAGAGACCTGAGAGTCTTATTTAAACAATATAACTAGTAAGTTTAAATTAATGGATACATGTCAAACACGATATCTCATAATCAGGGAAGACATTTTACTTTCAATTGTCCTATGAACATTTAAAAAAAATAACTTGATATTATACCCATTTAAAAACTATATTTCACAGTCAATTCAGAGAAGCTATTATTCTATATGGTTTCTCACAATAATCGCATGAGAAAATGATAACAAACATAACAACAAGAAAAAAATATGACCATTTGTGTAAAGGCACCAAACCACTCTCTTGAACATCTATTAGATAAAATTGCAATAAAAAACCTATTCACAATATAACTAAAAACATCATACTCAAGGCCTGTCTAAGCTGTAACTATTATTTTTTTAATATTAATGATGTATTTAACTTAAGAAGTTATTATATTATAAAGCAAGAAATGACAGTAAAAAGGTGAAATATAATAATGACATTAGTAATTAGGATAAAATGTAATGTGTTATGCTATGAGGGTGTTAAGCTTAGGGACATAACCTGTCAGCTACAGATTCAGGGGCAGCCTCCCTGCAAAAACTCCATATGATCATGGGATAATTAAAAAATTAAATATATGCATATATATACGTGTGTGTGTGTGTGTGTATAGGTATGTATGCATGTACATATAAAATGTCTGGATAGAAGGAAGGGAAAAAGCAGTTACTAACACTATTGGGGAAGTATAAATTGGAAAACCCTTTCTGAAGGAAAATTTGTCAGTATTCGCTGTCTTAACTATCATTTCCACTTCTAGGAAGATATCCTACAGAAATACGTAGATATGTGTGTAAGAAGGTACGTACAAGGAGGCTCAGAGTAGCATGGTTTGTAATGGCAAAGATGTGTTGTTATTAATTGTCACTGAGTTGGCTCCAACTCATAGCAACCTTATATATAAGCGAAAGGTTGAAGGTCCTATGCCATCCTCACAACAGTAAGTACGTTTGAGCCCACTGCTGCAGCCCCTGTGTTAATCTGAGGGTCTTCCTTTTTTTTGCAGACCTTCTACTTTACCAAACATGATGTTTTTTAAAAAAGGATAATTAAATAAATACTCATATATGCATATTATAGTATATTATCCAGCCATTTAAATTAATGAAAAAATCAATATGTAGTATCCACAAATCAGTTAAATTCTGTCTTATTTACAGCAACTAATAGCAGACACTTCTAGAAGTATAAAACCTGATAAACAATTCAATACAACATTAAGTTTTAATGCTATATACAATTACAAGTTTCTGTAGGACAATTAATAAGATAAAAGTAAATCCCTACATTGGAATACAAACAAAACAATTAATGCATATAATGCAATAATCTAGATCTGTTCAGAAAAAACTTCTCTTGAGGGCCCTCGTCAAGCATGAACATGGCATTAGCCTAAAGCTAATTTGTATAAGACTTTGGAATATAGGAGTACATACCAGGCTAATTTAAGAATAGCAGTCAGAAATTAGAGGGAAAGGAACTAGATTCAATAAATACTTTTTTAGACACCCAATAAAATGCACCTAATAAAATGCAAGGCACTTAGAAAGTAACTTACAGTATCACTGGGAAGAGATACAAGCAAACAAGCAATGTTAGTCTCAGTAATATTTAAAAATAGCATAATATAATTTACTTATTTATCAATTTTTTTTTTTTTTTTGCCTGTGTCCCTTGACTAAAATGTGAGTTCCATGAAGCAAAGATTTGTGTCTGTTTTATTCACTGCTGTAGTCCAAATGCTTACAGCAGTACCAGACACAGGAAGGAGGGAGGGAGGGAAGGAGGGAGTCTCAGAGTGCTGGAAGGTGGGGGAGTAATCAGAGGTTTTCCGGACAATATGAACCTTGGCCAGAACCTGAAGGACAAGCAAGAGATTAGATTTAGTAAATCCATTTGCATAGAGAGAGGATTAGACTCTGGCCTGAGTCAAATGGATGACTGCTTAGATAGAGATGATGCTATACTATACAGAGAAGTGGAATTGATTTGGGGGGAGTTTTTTTCCTTTTTTTTTTTGCAATTAATGTTCCTGTCATATCCAAGGTGAAGATATCAAACAGGCAGTTATATATAATGGACCCAGAACTCAGTGGAGGAATCGTGACAGGAGAAAGATTTTGAGAGTCATCAGACAAAAATTGAGGGAAAGGGAGAGATAGGCAGTAATCAGTGAATAACCCATTCCCGTAGAGTCGATTCCGACTCATAGCAACCCTGTAGGACAGAGTAAAACTGCCCCATAGGGTTTCCAAGGAGCAGCTGGTGGATTTGAACTGCCGACCTTTTGGTTAGCAGCCTAGCTCTTAACCACCATGTCGCCAGGGCTCCATTAGTAAATAAAACCAACAAAAAACCAAACCCGTTGCCATCAAGTTGATTCCAATAGCGAGGAAAGGGACTAGAAAAAGCATTCTGAGAAGGAAGAATGCTTCAAGACGGAAGGCATACACAGTGTCAACTTACACAGAAAGTTCTACTAAGGAAATTGCTAGAAATATGTTCACTAGATTTAGCAACAGAGTCCATTTATTACCTTGCTAAGAGTAGTTTCAACAGAGCAGAAGAGGTGGAAACCTCATGGGGTGGGCTTAGGAGTAAGAAAGATATGATATCTTGGTATTTTCGAATAACAAACAGTGTTCCTGAGGCCTGATTCTGGACTACGGCAGGAGATGAAGTTTGTTACATGGTGAATGCCTCTAGTTGTAATATATAATGTATCCAGCTTTTTAAAGTAACAGACCTAGGCAATATGTTTGTATGTGGAAGAGGAAACATTGCTGCAGAGGTGTAGGGAAAAATTGTGTACTGTACTTTACATGTCAGCTTCTTCCACAAGCTTTTGGACATTTTTACCAGGAGCTTTGAGAATCAAACAGTGTAAGATTACTTACTGACACGGGTTGGCTGGGAGAAAGATCTGCTTGCCTATTATGTGGATTTGAAAGGAAAAGAAAAATAAACAGCTTTAACAAGCAGAGTAAGCTTGTTCACTGAAGCACATAAAATGCATGTAATTTTTCTCACCACAGGTATACTCAAAGTTTGTATATACTCTGGGCTTTTGGTTATTCTAAAACAAAGCTTGTGAAATACTGAAATATTTCTTGGGACATTTGAAAATCATTTATTTCAAAGATTATAAAATATTGAGACCTGAAATCCATTAAGTATTGATTACTGAGTAATCATTAATTTATGTAATGAAAAACTACCATAGGATTTCTATCACTATCATTTTCTTATTCCATTTCCATTTCATTCTTTACCCTCTGATGATTTACATAATTCCATTCTTTTCACAATATATAGCCAGTAAATATTTGTTGAAGTATTAACAATTATTAAAATTAACGATATATTTTGTGCATGTTATATGTAACATATACGTAAGAGATAGATCTCACATGTGCGTAAGAGTCAAAAACATTACATTTCTTTTGTTATGTTTAAATTTTTTGCAAATGTAACCTAGAAATACACCTATACCAAGTAAAATAGAAGTACATTACTTTTACTTTAAAAATTAGAACAGAAAGTATAAAATACTTGGAAATATTACAATGTGGTAACTGACACTGTTATTTTAAACTTCTTTTGACAATTAAGCACCAATTATATTTGCAAATGTGTAACTGGGAGAACTGTATATGCACAAACCAAAAACCTAACACCTTGCCTTTGAGTCAATTCCAACTTATGGCAACCCCATGTGACAGAGTAGAAGTGCTCCACAGGGTTTTCTTGGTTATAAACTTTATAAAGTGGATTACCAGGCCTTCCTTCCATGGTGCCGCTGGGTGAGTTTGAAGCACCAATCTTTAGGTTAGCAGCTGATGACAAAGTGCTGCACCACGCAGGGACCTATGGGCAAATCAGGGGGCCTTTGTTTGAGCTGGAGCTATTCTGATGTAACCACACCTTACATATCTCTGCCTAAACCCCCAGGATTTTAAGAGCAATCTAATGCAAACAAGTACCTAAAATAATGAAAAATATTGACAGTGACACACACTTAAAATTGGCATACTGTATTTTTATGCAAATAATGTGTCCCTTCTATGTTGGTTTGCTGACCGCTCCCTCCCCCATTAGGTATTTTTGGATGTGCTGCTATGCCAATTTTTTCTTTAAAGTTGCTGTCAAAAAAATTACCATAGTGCACTTATGAAAATATCTCATGGGGGGAGGGAGCAGTTGATAAACAAACATAGAAGGCACATATTATTTGCGTAAAAATATGGTACACAGGACCCTTTCCGTTTTATTTTTATTATTCATTAAGCTGTTGAGGTATAAGTTATCTATATAGACATGTTGTTGTTGTTATGTGCTGTCGAGTTACTTCTGACTCATAGCGACTCTATAGGACAGGGGAGAACTTCCCCATAGGGTTTCCAAGCAGCGACTGGTGGATTTGAATTGCTGACATTTTGGTTAGCAACTGAGCTCTTAACCACTATACCACCAGCTCCAAACAGACACAGGCAAAGCAAAAATGACTAAAACACAATTCTTACCCTCAAGTAGTTTAAATCATCTTTTAATCAAGGAGGAGCTACTATTTTATAAATTTTCCTCTGATGTCATAAGAGAAGTGGCAGAAATCCATCCAGTTTGCACGGCCACAAAGATAGAAAACTCCTCAAGAGTATTTCTAAAAATACATATAAATAAATCTGAATTTTCCATTCATTCCGCTAACCACCTTGTCATTGTCTTTGTAGTGGAATAAAATTTCAGTTCAATTGTAAGATGCCATGGGAGGGCACATACAGAGTAATCACACATGTTGTGACCTCTAATCATGACTTCTAAAATGAACCATGTCAACTGTTTTTCTGTGAATGTGTTACAGCTGTGACGGGATAATGATGGCTATGAAGTGACAGTATTTCTTATGGTGGTGTTGTTGTGTGCCATTGAGTCAATTTTGACTCATAGTGACCCCATGTGACAGAGTTGAACTGCCCTATTGAGTTTTCTAGGCTGTAATCTTTATGGAAGCAGATTGCCAGGTCTTTCTCCCGCAGAGCTGCTGCGTGCATTTGAACAGTCAACCTTTGTGTTAGTAGCCAAGCACTTAACCATTGTGCCACCAGGGCTCCTGTATGTCTTACTGTGATAAAAAATATTGAGTCATTGTTATACCCATTCAAAATGTATAATCCTTGAAAATGTATCTGAATATTATTTGTATAGATCCATCTAATAACTTCCTGATTTTAATAATTTAGAAAACAGTCCATTTGAAAATTTTTAATAAAATATTTAATGTCTTCCCTCTGTTTGATTTTTCTGTATTACTGTATACATATATATTTATGTTTATATAATTATATATTTGTCAAATATTTACTTTATATAAACATTTTTGTTTATACAACTCATTATATGTAACTAATTCATTCACCACACCCCAGAGAGACACCTACAAATACAGCCAGGTGCACCAGCGTGGCATACAGATATTACCAATTTCTATGGGTGCCATGATGTTTAAAAAAAAAAGATTGGAAAGAACTGCACTAAAAGGCTCCTCGATTTGTAATGATAGAAGGCTTCCATATCTTTGCGGCAAAGCCAGTGGTACTCTCATTAGCTAGATGATTTTGTCTGTGAAATTTTAAACTATAAACAAAATTACAAAGTATGCTCCCAAGAATCTCATAATTTTATCAAATGTCGAAGCCTTAAGTGCATCAGAGTAATGAACATTATTACTGATTGAATTTGGGCATCATGGAAACAGTATTATATGCTCCCCTCTAATCCTTTACACAGAAGAATTCATAATAAAATAAAATCCTCTCCTCTTAATAGTTCTAAGAGGTAAGTTATCTGATACTTTTCCCCTTATAAGCTGAAATAGCCCTTTCTGTCAAAAGTCAGGATGACGGCTGTATTCTATAAGTAGATAGAACTTGAGAATCATTTTCCTCACAAAAAGATATTGTTAGATGGTGTCCTGAAAGGGAGAAGCAGGTATTTTACCACATATCTCTTTATTGCATCCACTCTGGGCTAAATGTTTCATTTCCAATCCACCTTAAAATGAGACAAGGATTTATCAGTGTTCATAGAAACAAACAGAAATACAAATTAATTTTTAAAAAATTTTAATTTGACCTCAATTTGGATACATGTGTAATTGCATTTCTTCTTCTCCACCACCCCCCTCCCCCATTAATTAGATCTGAGATAGCCGCATGGTCTAGTCTCTAGAATCTTTGTTTTATTCATTATCACATCTGCTATGTTAGTCTAGGCCCTGAGGATATAGCTGTGAACAAAACGGACTGAGCTCCAGCCCTCATAAAACTTGCATTCCAGAGAGGGAGAGAGGCAGTAAATAAAAACTATGTAGATGATAATAAATGTTACAGAGAGAGATAAAATGTGGTTAGGAGTGATACAGAATGCTGGAACAGGAGATGTTGCTGTATCACATAGGGCGTCAGGAAAGATCTCGGCAATTAGATGGCATATGAACAGAGATCTGAAGAAATTAAAGGCATGTGCTGTGCAGACAGTTGGAAGAAGAATAATCCAAGGCAGGAGAAAAGCTAGTGCAAAGGCTTTGAGGCAGGAGGCTGTAGACATGTTCATGAAAAATCAAGAAAGCTGGAACAGAGCAAGCCACTGGTAGAACATAAGTTGGGGTCAGAGGGGCAGCAGGAAACGATGTATGAGCTTGTATTCCATATAGAATATAGATTTTATTCTGAGTGAGATGGGAAGACAACAGAAAGATATACATTTTATGTTTCAAAATAATAATAGTAATGTTATTTATATACATATATATATATGTGTGTGTGTATATATATATGTCTGAGGACAAAGGGAGAAGTAGGGAGACTGAGCAGGAGAATACCAAAATTCAGTATTGCTCTTAGACATAGGCAAGAGGAGATCATTTTGGAGAACCTCCATATCGCAAACATACAGAAACACAATCAATTTATAACAGAACAAATGTCTGCCTCTGCCATTCTGAAACTGGTGCTCAGAGCTGACACAGGTCTGAACTCTACCCTAACTCTAAACATGCATTCTCATAATCAACACCATTCAGACCCCAGGAAATACTCTACATTTCCTGCTCTATGTTTTCAAAAGGGGAAAATAATATGAGAAACTGTGAGTTATGCCACCGCTGACATATGAGACAAAAACTGCTTTGGAGTGAAGGGCGATCTGAGTTGCAGAGCCTTTAATTGAATTAACTAAAATCCTTCCTCGGAGATAATGTAAATGCAATACATCTTGTATCATTTGCTAGTAATGTCAAGAGTCTATTGTCTTATTTCTTTTCATCTTCTAATTCATGATTCCAGAAACACACTTTATTTCAATATTTACAAAGCTTGCACATGGCAACCAAAGAACAATCTGTAATACAAAACAATCCATACTACTATTAAATTTGTGTGTGTGTATGTACATATATACAAAATGTGTGAAACATGCTTCTTTACATTGACACAGAGGTAAAAATTAAAGCTAAGGTTCAAACAGATTTGTTTTTCTAAGAACATTAACATTTGATAACATTTGCAAAAAGCTAAGTACAAATTCCAGCTTTATTTAAATAGTTATATTTGTAATTTTGATATTCATTAATAATCAATTATTTTGTCAGTTCATTACATATTTTTACCTGTATTATTGCATTATTTTCTTATATCAATTTAAGATCACTTGAATATTTTAACAGAAAAATATTTAACTGTGTAAAAATAATTTGTTAGTAAATTTTAAATATGTACTTTCATTTGCATTTCTAATGAAAATATGTTTAACATTTGTGTATTCTGAATAAGTTACATCTTATATTTTATCTTTTAAATCACTACTGTCACTAGAACAAAATATATGACAATTATGATTATTGCAACATTGTGATTCTACTGAAATAAATGCAAGAAAAAATAAATTTCATAATATAAATATACAAAAATTTATAAATTGTGCAGTGGTTAAGAGCTGGGATGCTAACCAGAAAGGTCAGCAATTCAAATCTACCAGCTGGTCTTTGGAAACCCTATGGTGCAGTTCTACTCTGTCCCATTGGGTGGCTATGCATCAGAATCGACTCTACGCAATAGGTTTGGTTTTTTCTGTCCCATTGGGTTTGGTTTTTTGGTTTGGTGCATTTGGTTATTATTCATCCAAGCATCACCATCCATCAACATAACAGACGTGTAAAAACCATATTTTTAATTGTATTATTATTAATATATATGTTGTCTGAAGTAGGATAGCAGAACATATTGTTACTTAACATACTTTTGTCTTACTTTATAGCTTGTAAATATTTAGATATCTGATATGTGGGCCTCTATTTTTACTCTCACCTAGGCCAAACAAATGTTCAAAGCAGTCCTCACTGCAGAAATACAAGCATGAGTAATAGCCATGAAGACCATGTATGGTTGCGCAGATGATACACATAACTCAAAGAGAAACCATTCATAAAGATCAATGATGTAAATGAAGCTCCCGTGAAGTGGAGAAGGTGAAAAGTTGTCTTATTTTGTACATATTTTGAAGGTAGAGTGAATGTATTGATAGAGTGCATATAATGTGTAAGAGAAAATGAGAAATCAAGGATCCAATGTTTCCGGCCCAAGAAACTGAACAGATGAAGTTGCCATTTACTGAGACTTATTTGACTATTAAAAATAAATGAATAAATAGTTAAAGTGATTGTTAGAAAAACTGCTGAAGTTTTTTAATTTGCCCCTCCCCCAGGGGAATGACAGAACAATAATATCTACCATAGAAATACTTTACTAAGCAGAGAAGATGAATATCATGTCAGGTTCTGAGTTCCTTACAGAAAGACACTGTATAAATGCAAACTGGAATTGCTATCTTAATATTACATGTATGGTATTTTTCAAATGATTTTTAGAGTAGCTATTCTGTCTAGGTTCTTTCTGATGCCAACATTGTGTTAACTAACAAAATGGTAGACCTAAAGAGCCAGTAGAAGACTCAAATGTGATGCAAGCCTCGGAAGGAAAAAAAAATATTTTCTTTCACTGGCATTTTACTGTCTGCAGAGAATTTTACTGATCTTTCATGTGTAGCTTTCTAGATGTTGATTCTCACTATTAAAATAGCTTTTTCTTATTTTGTTTCTATTTTTTAAATATTTTTATTTTCTTTTAAGTTGTTGCCTCGTGTCACAATACATAACACTGTTGCTTTGAGGCCTGCTTGGAGATCCATTTACGTTTTTATTTCTTTTAGCACAAACTAATTCTTAGGAATAATTTTCTGTGAGACATATCAAGCCGGTCAGTGCATTTAAGTCACTTTATTGAAAATAAAGTTTCTATGAAAAAATTATTTTGAGTTTTGGGAAAATCTAGTAAAACAAAAATGGCTGCAGCAGTACATCAACATGGAACTGCCAGAAATTCAAGCCAGATTCAGAAGAGGACATGGAACCAGGGATATCACTGCTGATGTCAGATACATCCTGGCTGTAAGCAGAGAATACCAGAAAGATGTTTATCTGTGTTTTATTGACTATGCAAAGGCATTTAACTGTATGGATCATAACAAAATATGGATAACACTGCCAAGAATGGGAATTCCAGAACACTTAATTGTGCTCATGAGGAACCTGTACTTATACCAAGAGATAGTCATTCGAACAGAACAAGGAGATACTGCATAGTTTAAAGTCAGGAAAGGTGTGCGTTTTTTCAGGGTTGTATCCTTTCATCATACTTATTCAATCTGTATGTTGAGGAAATAATTAGAGAAACTGGAATATATGAAGAATGGGGCATAGAAGTGGAGGAAGACTCATTAACAACCTGCATTATGCTGATAACACAACCTTGCTTGCTGAAAGTGAAGAGAACTTGAAGCACTTACTGATGATGATCAAAGACTACAGCTTTCAGTATGGATTACACCTCAATATAAAGAAAGCAAAAATCCTCACAACTGGACCAAAAAGCAACATCATGATAAATGGAGAAAAGATTGAAGTTGTCAAGGATTTCATTTTACTTGGATCTACAGTCAACACCCATGGAAGTAGGAGTCAAGAAATCAAAAGACATATTGCATTGGGCAAATCTGCTGCAAAAGACTTCTTTTAAGTGTTAAAAAGCAAAGATGTCACCTTGAAGAATAAGGTGCACCTGACCCAAGCCATCGTGTTTTTGATTGCCTCATATGCATGCAAAAGCTGTACAGTGAATAAGGAAGACCAAAGAAGAATTGACGCCTTCGAATTACGCTATTGGCGAAGAACACTGAATACACCATGGACTGCCAGAAGAACAAACAAATCTGTCTTGGAAGAAGTACAGCCAGAATGCTCCTTAGAAGCAAGGATGGTGAGAGTTCGTCTCACATACTTTGGACATATTATGAGGAAGGATCAGTCCCTGGAGATGGACATCATGCTTGGTAAAGTAGAGGGTCAGTAAAAAAGAGGAAGACCCTCAACAAGATGGATTAACACAGTGGCTGCAACAATGGGCTCAAGCATAACTATGATTGTAAGGATAGCACAGGACTGGGCAGTGTTCCGTTCTGTTGTACTCAGGGTTGCTATGAGTTGGAACCAAGTTGACGGCATCTAAAAACAACAACAGTGAGACTTGCCTGATTATATCTTGATAGTGAAAACATCAAATAACAAATGGGTAGACAAAGCAACAGTCCCTGATTTGTTTGAGTACAAACATATCCCAAACATTTAATTTTTTCTTGTGAATGTAAATATATTTTTATGTATTCTGAAGCGTATAGGATATGCAGATGTCCATTTCCATCCCCAGATGTAAATATTTCACTTACTAGTTATGTGACTTGGACAAGGAATTTACTCTGGTACTTACATCATTGAAATGTTATAAAAATTAAGTAAAAGTTGTTAATCTTCAAACAGAACCACAGAATGTATAATATCCCAGGAAGTAAAAGGAAGTGACCTGCCCATTAAATGCCCACAATAAGAAAAACAATAATTTAAAAAAACAACAATAATAAGAAAATCATCAAGAAGAAAAATAATTGCTACCAATTACTGAGGGTTTACTATTTGTCAGAAACCGTGGACAGTTGGGAATTAAGAGCCAAGTTGGCACCATAGCTGGTGTTTACCATATTTCAGTACTTCCTCCCTTTGCTGTCTGTTTCTCCCTAATAAGAATATGGATTCATCCTCATAGTCCTACTACAGTATTCTTTATATGTCAGTGAATGATGAATAAAATTTTGATTATTTCTCTTTCCTACCAACAATGTTATCCATTCTTTCTATTATTTCTATTCCCATAGTTCCTACTTTTACTGATTCCTTTAACTACAAAGTGGGTTCCAAATTGGAATTCTGAAGTTTACACATTAACCTTAACGGATTACTTTTATGATGTCACTATCATAGCCAAAATCATGTCTTTACTACATAAAGAAGAAGATTTAAACTCCCTAAAGCATATTTAATTTTTCACTTTTACAATCTGAGCAGTCTTCTTCTTTAGGTATTTCCCCCACCATCCTTCTTTTCAAAACTTTTCTTCAACTGTTCTTGGCAGTGAATTGCACCTTCTAATCTGAATTGTCTATTTGCACTCTGCCTCCCAAACACACCGTGCATATTTCATAGTAAAACCTTTGTCCTCCTTGCTAGACCTGTTGACCCTCTCCCTTTTATCCATTCTTTTAAATCTTCCACTATTAAACCTAAAAATGGCTACAACCTAAAAATAATAGAAAAGTGATTTCAAATCTGTACAAGAAAAACAGTAACACTGTAGAACTTTCTTAGGCAGTGCCATGAGGCAAATGATTTGAGTAGATTTGCTTCTTGATTAGTAGTTTTCAGAGCTGCTGACTTTAAAGCCAGAAAGTAGCCCTGAAAAAAGAGAAAGATTAATTTAAACTCTCAAAAACATAAAAAGGCAGTTTAAAAGAAAATGTAACCAAACCTAAAAATAAACAGTCAGAAACAGGATGAACCAGTAGGATGGTAGATACTAAGGTTGAAGTCATACCGTAAATACTACCCATTTTCTTGTTTCAGCTCAGGGAAAAACAAAAACAGAAGAAATACAAAGTAACCAAATACAATTGCTTCAAGTAACATGGAAACAAACTAAAACTATATCTGAATATGTTATATCTCTATAGCAGACAGAGAGGGTTTATGATAAAATGTTTACTAAATTGTGAATGGTATATGGATATATCAACCTGGATTTGTATACCAAATATATACCAAATATTAAAATTAGAAGTATATGATATTTTAAGGAAGTCATATTTAGGATAAATAAATGAAGTAGCCCTTTACCTGGTATGTAATAACTGTTTACAGGTAGTCCCCAGCTTACTACGGGGTTCCATTCCAAGGACTCTGTCATTAAGTCGGTTCTGACGTAAATCAAATATCTTTTTTTTTTCTGAGTTTTCATTATTACTGTTTTTTATATCGGTATCTTTATGAATCTGATCTTTATTTGTCTTTGGGCATTGGAAACATTACATATAAACTAACAGATATATTTTAATATATACATTAAAAAAAAAAAAAACCAAACCCACTGTCATTGAATCGATTTCGACTCATAGCAACCCTACAGGACAGAGTAGAACTGCCCCATAGGGTTTCAAAGGAGCAGCTAGTGAATTCAAACTGCTGACCTTCTGGTTAGCAGCTGAACACTTAACCACTGCACCACCAGGGCCCATAATACACACATACATACATAAAAAAATAAATCATAAAAAAAGGACAATCATAAGTGCAGTTTGTCATAACTGAGTACGTCATAAGTTGGGGACTACCTGCATTTTATTACTCAAAGAGGTAATATTCTTCAAAGAAATCTTAGGTAAAGCCTTTATCATTCAAACCATGAGTCATTCCCCCATATTTATGTAAAAATAAAATAACAAGTAAATAACATTTAACGAGCATTTACCATGTGCCAAAGCTTGTATCATATCCTTTTAAAATCCATCATTTCATTCAACCCTCAAAATAAGTTAGATTCGTATAATTATATTCATATAATACTTATTGTTTCCATTTTCCACAGTGAGGGATCTTGGATCTAGCTGCTGCTGTTGTTGCTGGGTGCCATCCAATGGATTTTTGACTCTTAGCAATGCCATGTGACGGAGTAGGACTGCCCATAGGGTTTTCTACACTGTAAACTTTATGGAAGCAGATTGCCAGGTCTTTCTCCCTCAGAGCAGCTGGGTGGGTTCCTTTTGGTTAGCAGCTGAGCACTTAACCACTGCGCCACCAGGGCTGACAGATCTGAAGAAACATGCCCAAGTTTAAGTTAGTAAATGCCAAGACATGATTTGAGCCCAGGCAGTCAGCGTCGTAGTGGGAGCTGATTACATCACACCCTACTGCCTCACATAATATAAAACTTAAACATCCATGCTCTGGTCTTCTTTTCCTACTTATCTTAATTGTAATATTAACATATTTCTTAAAAATAAAATACCATTTTCTGTCATTAGAACTTGACATATTCCACTGTTTTGTTAGGATTCTTTGATTGCCTGTATCTGAGACCTGTTGTAGATATTTTAAGTCAAAAAAGGAGACTATATTTGGATACAAGAGTATCTCACAGAACACAAAGTGACAAAACTCTCTCACCATGAAAAGCCATGAGTAACCCAGGAAGCCTTTTTGTCTACATTTGCCTCTGTCTTCTCTCTCTTTAGGCTGGCTTTCTCTGCTTTTCAGTATATATGGCAGGTGGAAAATGGCCACCCCGCAGCACAAGCTTTTATTTTTTTTTTTTTTCTGCTCAAAAAGAAATAGAATCTCTTGCCCCAGATTTCTGGGAGACAATCTGATTTTCCCTGCTTGGGTCACTTTTGTCAATCAGATTCAGGTCACCAGAATCAGAGTCGTAGTCAGATGGTACAAACACAGGTTCAAGGGTCCACACTTACGAATCTGTTGATTTGGGGGACAGGTACGCTCAAAAATATTCACTATAGTCATGTTTATCCCAGAATTTATCATAAATATTTGGCTCTTGTAGAAAAAATATTCCATAACTAAAAAACATAGTATATACAGGAAATTAAATCCTGAAAGGTTGTCATTACAGATTACAGAGAGAACGACAGACAGACAGACAGATACACACACAAGACTACTTTATTTAGTTCATTGATTTTTTTGTTCCATACCTTCAAATGTTGACGGTAAAATTTCATCCACTGACCTAATCTGCAAATGCTGAATAGATATGTTTTCAGAATCAAACACATGGATGTTCTGGGGAAACATGTTAGCGAAATCTGAATAGATACTGGAAATTCTGAGAGAAAAGATTCCATTCTGACTAAAGACTATTAAATTAAATCATAACCATGCAGACAGGGCATAAAATTTATTTTTTATCAAAGCAATTTGAGATATGTAACACTGAAAATACCCTAGTTTTAAAGAAAACAAAAAAATGCACTGTAGTTAAGATGTTCAGATCTTGATTGGGCCATATGAAAATCCAAATATTTTAAAATTCATAAACTTCAATACCTAAGGACTATGACAGCAGAGTTCTGCACTTCTGCTTATTTTCAATTGTAAGTGCATGACTACAGGATGATCTTTTTCATGCTATTTCTCAATGGTCCCTGATACTCAGAGCAATGCATGCAATATTAATGTTCTCCGTTTTTTGAGTATACAGTATACACCAAATCATCACTAAAAGAAAAACCCCTCAATTCCTAATCATTTCAATAGGCTCTAATGTAATATTTCCTACATTGGAAATCACAGGACTTTATTTAAGGAAATCAGTCTGGCCCAGATGAGCTCTGTGGAGTGCAGCCTGCACAGACGTCAGTTCAAAGGATCAGATGTCAAAGTGCTCCCTCTAATGTCCCTTAATCATCACTCCGATTAGTGTTTGAATAGGTCTGTGATTAAAAACGCTGCTGCCATTGTCTACCTATTCAGGCAACTAGCATTCTACGTGGGTTCCACAGATCAGTGTTTGAATAGGAGAACGATTAGAAAGACAGCTGCCATTGTACACCCATTCCGAAAACAGCAAAACGTGCATATTTATTTGCTATGAGCACCAAAGAAATGTTTTGCAAAGGTAAAATATACCATTAGGCTCTAAAGACAATTTAGCTGATTTCTTTTGTTCAGAGCACTCTATTTTCCCATATGCAAGGATATTTCTTATTTGCAAATACAGTAATATGCTTCATTAATATATTTAATATACGTATTCTGTTTTTAGAGACATAGTCTTAACACACATCTGCTTTATTACATAGTATTTATTGACCTACAATAATCGTACAATTCTGACTTAATATCTATGACGATGCAAAGACTTCCCGTATAAACAAATCATATCAGTTTGGTTCCAGATGTTTTGGTTCCCTTTTCAATATTCTTGGACTAACCTGTATGAACAACTTCTTCTCTGATGAGAAATTTCCTTATCAACCATTGAGATTAAATGTTTCACTTTGGGGCCATTCTAAGAGAGAGGGTACACCTCAGGATAGCATTTAATACCCTGCAGGAGCTCACACAAGAGTACATCAGCCAGGCTAGAGTCCCTGTGACAATGCAGAGCTCCAGCCTACGATGGAACTGGGCAGGACCAGGGCATCAAATTGAGGTTATTTGGAGAAAGGGGAGAGTTGGGGCAAAAAATGTCCAGAAAGACAATTCATTCAAGTTTTATGCATATTAGGCTGTGGTCCAGTGCTATGTTCTCTCTCTCACACACATATACGCAATTATATACACACACAATTTGCCAGGAAATTCCTGGGCAATAAAGGAAACGCTGTTTTTCATTACTGTCCTTAATATCTTCCTGTTCATTACTCCTCCATGTTCTTTCCATATCTATTTACTCTGTTGTTTCCACTGTCATGATGAGCCTATAATAATATGTAGTAACCGAAACAGACCTGGGGGCATCCAACACATCAATGCTGATAATGATAAGCAATAATATTTATAAAAATTATATATATACATGTATATATATGCCAAGCACTGTTTCAAGTATACCATACATATTGACTCATTTTAATCCCATCAACACCTCTATCAAGTAGATATCATTATTATCCCTATTTTACAAATGAGACAATGGAGTCAGGAAGCCATTAAGTAATTTATCCAAGGTCACACAGCTACTAAATGATGGAAGAAGTATTTAAAGCCAAGCAGTCCATCTCTGGAGCTTACATTCTTTCATATAAATCCAAATTCAAAGAAAAGGAACCCTAGAGGGAAAGTTTTTCTTTCTTTTGCTAATAAAGCCCATTGAAACACACCAAATTTAAGGTGAAGTTTTTTCCACTTTAATGTAAAAACTGACTAGACAGATAGCCACACTTCATTCTAATTAACAATAAATTTGGCTCAAAAACCGCCATGGCTTAACTATTCTAAAAGTTTTAAACTAGAAAAAGCAAAATAAAAGTAACAGGGCTGATGGCTGACAATTACAAACGAGTTTAATCTGTGTCACAAAGTCACAGAGACAGTTGTGATCACTTGAAATAAATAATTAAAGCAAAGCTTTCTTGTAACACCCTCAGGAAACCAAGAGTTAACACTTATCTTTTTTCTAGCCATTACCATTTGATTACATATTTCTTCTTCCTAGAGAATAAATATCTGACAAACTCTTCTATATGGTGGAATGAAGCACAAAGCACATACTTTCAAAGAAAGGATCTAATTACAACCTATAGAAAAGAGTGTGCTTTCTTAGTAAAATGGGGTGACATGTACTTCTCTTAATGAGAGAACCAGAATATGGAACTTTTCAATAAATGGAATTATCATCATTATCACTATCATTTTACTCTTACACCTCCTTGCTGGTCTCTGCAGCCTCATCTGTTAGCACTTTCCCCCACTGTCCACACTCTAGGAACCCTGGTGGGGTAGTGGTTAAGAGTTCGGCTGCTAGCTGAAACGCCGGCAGTTCAAATTCACCAGGTGATCCTTGGAAACCCGATGGGACAGTTCTACACTGTCTGTTCTATAGGCTCACTATGAGTCAGAATTGACTTGACAGCAACATTTTTTTTTCTTTTTTTTGGTCTACACTCCAGCCTCACTGTACTGAAACTGTTTCAGTACCTTAAGGGTAATATGCTCCCTCACCTCAGGTCCTTCTGACACATTATTTACTGTGATGGGATCCCTTTTCTTTGTCTTTCCCTCATTCTTCTCTAACTTCTATTCACTTTTATGATCTCAACTTAAATTTTGCTTCTTCGGAGACACCAACCTTACATCTTCAGACCAGGCTAGGTACTTCAGCTATGACTCCCACGGCGGGCTCTACTGACAACGCTGTATTGTGAGTGCATCCTTGGTGCCTGATGCCTGTAAGCTGTCAGGGTAAGAACTGTTTCTGTCCTTATCTCCATCTTTATAACAGTCGTTGGCACATATTAGGTCTTCCATATGTATTTGGTATGTAATGATTTTGTACAATTCAGGTTCAAAGATATTTAGACCATAACAATCTTAAAATCAGATGGAATAATTCATCTGCAGTTGTTGTTGTTGTTAGGTGCTGTCAAGTCGACTCCGACTCACAGCGACCCTATAGGACAGAGTAGAGCTGCCCCATAGGGTTTCCAAGGAGCAGCTGGTGGATTCAAACTGCCAACCTTTTAGTTAGCAGCTGAGCTCTTAACCACTGCGCTACCAGGGCTCCATCTCATCTATAGTAGTGTTACATAAATTTGGAAAAGTTCAACGCAATAAATTAATTCTTTAAGAGGGTTCATTACTATAGAAAGTAACCCATCTCCAGCAATTGGATTAATGTCCAACGAAGTTCATTAGATGCCGTTCAGAAGTCCTATTTCATAAATAGACATGGAACATATTTTTATTACTTATTCAGGGCATACTTTGTATTCTTAAAGAAGAAATCCAGTCGGATGTTAGTAGATAAGACTTACCAAGAAATATTTTCAAAAGAAAATCAAGCTAAATTTTTATTTCTGTGTAGATTGTAGAGTCAGCAGTACAATTCTACGTGGCACTGAGTAATTCACTTACTTTCTCTAAGCTTCATATTTCTCATCTATAAAATGCGCATAATAATCATAAAAATTAATAAAATAACAATAATTATTCTCATTTATCAGAATGTAAGCTCCATATGAACAATAACTCTGTTCATGGCTGTATTCTCAGCACTTAGAACAGTGTCTGACACACACTAGAACTCAGTAAATATTTCATTTGACTAATTACTATTTACTGAGTACTTATGGGACACTATGGAAGCCCTGGTGGCATAGAAGTTAAGAGTTCAGTTACTAACCAAAAGATTGGCAGTTCAAATTCACCAGGTGCTCCGTGGAAATCCTATGGGGCAGTTCTACTCTGTCCTATGGGGTCGCTATGAGTCAGAATCGACTCAGTGACAACGGGTTTGGTTTTTTGTTTTTTTTTTTATGACTCTACGGCAGTAGTTGCAATTATCAAGTGTAATTGAGATTGCCAAAAGCTCCCTTTTTGAAACCTATAACTAAGCTCTAAAACTTCTACAATTTCTCCTAAGCCTTTATGGGAATTTATCCTGCCCTCCACTGGAAGCCCATTTAAGAATTGTCTGGACTGAGGATGGGAGCTAATCATCAATCCTGTTAAATCCAAATTCAAATTTGGCCTTTATGGGATAGGAGTAGTTTTGGTATAACCCATACGCTTCCCCCCTGGACGTTTTCCACACTTGGCAGGTAGGCCACTAGGTTCTCATTCCTTAAAGAAAAGTATGTAACTGCAGAAAGCAGAGAAACAAAGGGAGCTTCTCCTGGGCTTTAGATTTCAGAAGTTAAGTTTTCAGGGAAACCGAAAAGACTTGGAGATTGACCGTGGATTTAGGATGAAATATGTGATGAGATAAATCTTTTCTACACCTCTCCCCCATCACTCCAACCACACTAAATATTTAAAGCATTTAGAGACAGGAAATGGATCAAAAGGGAAGGGCCTGGAGATACTGGTAGATTCTTAAGAGGATCTGCCCCCAAGTCCCCAGGCTGGACACCAAACCAAACCCACTGCCATCAAGTCGATTCCAACACATGACGACCCTATAAGATAGAGTAGAACTGCCTCATAGGGTTTTCAAGGCTGTAGTCTTTGCGGAAGCAGACTGCCACATCTTTCTCCCACGGAGCAACTGATGGTTTAGAACCGTTGACCTTTCAGTTAGCAGCCATGTGCTTAACCACTGTACCACCAGGACTCCTGGACATGGGGGCTGGCAAATACTAGCCAGGTGTGTGGAGATCATGAAATGGAGAATCTACTCCTCACTAAGTAGATGGAACCCTTCGGGAGGTTACTGAACCATGAAGTTTCCTGAGCCTCAGTGCTGAGTGAAATATCAGAATGGGGTTGTCATGTGTTCAACTGTGGCTTCAAAGTAGTAGAAAGGTAGGGGGACCTGAAGAGGCCTGTGAATAAGAATGAAGGATGACTCCACCTCTCCCATAATGGTTACTAACAGATAGATGATACTTCGCCTACCACACGTTGCCACCAATCCCCCTGGAACTCAGATGTCAACCCAGAGAAAGGTGGGGGCAAGGAAAAAGACTTCTGAAAGTGATGGAGATTAAGCTTCCACTATCAGAGAGGTCGTCTTAGTTATCTAGTACTTCCAAAACAGAAACACAACAAGTGGATGGCTTCAACAAAGAGAGATTTATTTTCTCACAGTCTTGTAGGCTAGAAGTCCAAATTCCGGGCATCAGCTACAGGGGAAGGCTTTCTCTCTCTCTCTCTCAACTCTGGAGGAAAGTCCTTCTCATCAATCTTCCCCTGGACTAGGAACTGCTCCACACAGGAACCCCAGGTCCAAAGGACATACTCTGCTCCTGGTGCTGCTTTCTTGGTGGTAGGAGGTCCTCCCTCTCTGCTCGCTTCCCTTTCCTTTTATCTCTTGGAAGATAAAAGGTGGTGCAGGCCACATCCCAGGGAAACTCCCTTTACATTGGATCAGGGATGTGATCTCAGTAAGGGTGTTATAATCGCACCCTAATCCTCTTTAACATAATCTAATCTTGCCTCATTAAACACAGAGATTAGGATTTACAAAACATAGGAAAATTACAATCACAAAATGGAGGACAGCCACACAATACTGGGAATCATGGCTTAACCAAGTTGACATATATTTTGAAGGGACAAAATTCAATCCATGACAGAGGTCCAAAATAGAAATTAAGTTGTTATAGGAAAATAAAGGTTATATTTCCTGAATGCCTGAATTTCTAGTCTGGTATTTGTATTCTCTACACAAACATTACACTTTTAACTATTGAAGAAGGGATTAAGTTGCAAAGAATCTTGGTCTTGGCTATAAGTTTTCTCATAAACTCTTTCAGGTATTGAGTCTATTTTTTTAAGAAAGTTATTATCAGCAATCAGGAAAGCAAATTCAAGCTTGAGAAGTTGTTTTAAAATAAGGTGTAAGGAGGGGCGAGGGTAGAACAGGGATTGCTTTCTTACTGTGAATCTGGTCAAAAGTTCATTTAGTCTTGGAGTTTCAAAATAAGACTCTGTGTTGTTAATTTCTTATGTACCAATCAATATGGGGCCCTTCATTCTCTAACAGGTTTAACAAAGCCAAGTAGCTGAGTATCCAAGCAAGAGTGATTCAGCCTTCCATTGCTGAATGAGATTAATGAGTGGTAGGTAACTTTATTAATTAAGTGGATTTCATCTCTTAATAGCAGAAAATAGGAAAAAGTATCCAGCACACGAAACAAATAGTAAGATAAATTCCAAAAGTATGAAAAGTGAACACACAAGAAATCATACATTAGAAGAAAACCACTTTGTAGAGTCTCTCCCTCTTTGTTCTTCTGATTCTCATCCCACCTCTCATAGTGCTTCTTAGCTAAGTTCTCATCTTCTGCCTGCCCCTTCCATGCTGAGCTATATAGAAGGCTGAGGCAAAAGGAAAAATATGTGCCCCTATATACATGTTTTTATGTATTTCTTAAATTATTTATCTTGATTACTGAGACTTTTAATGCCTCCTTATATTTTGTGCCCAGGCAAGTGCCTCAGTCGCCTTACCTTAAACCCTGGCCAACCTCCACCCTCTTCCCATTCTCCACATACTTCCTGGGTAACTCTACCCACAGACTTTTAATTAATCATATAAGCTCTGATGATTGAAAAATCGTCATCTTTATTCCTGGCCTATTTACTGAGTTCTATTTTTTTATATTTAAATAGGATGTTCCCCAAGAAACTCAAAAGATTCAAAACCAAATTTATTATTTCCCCTCAATATATCCTGTAAATAACTAAATAGACATATAAAGGCAACTTCCATTTCATATTTATTTTGCCCTCTAAATATACTCATGCCATGCTCTTCCTCTCTCCTACATACCCGCTATCCCAATCTTGATCATTTCTCTTGATCCTTCTACACCAATACCAGAGTCACTGCCTCCCATCTTTCCCCTTAAAGGCATCTTCCATAGTAAAAGCTAGTCTCATTTAGCTAAAGGCAAATCTGACCGACTGATGTTGATAATTAAAACTTCTTCATGGTCTTTCCTTTGAAAGAGTTCTAGTATTACATTTCTGTCTTCTTCAAAAGAATGTGAGAACTTCCTGGCAAGGCCTATATCTTATTCATCTTCAATCCAATGTGAAAAATGGCAAGATGTTTGGCCCATTGTAAATGGGCAATAAATGCTGAAACAAACTAGTGAGTGAGACTGTGATGCTCATGCAAGAGAAGAAGAAATACCTGTATGTTACTTAATAATTTTCACGGTCAACAAGAAAAAGAAGTCAGTCATGTCTTTTAATTTACTTACTAAAAATCCTATTTAAGGGCCCTGCTGCCAGATTGCATGGATTCCACCTCTACTTCCACCATTTAGCTGTGGGACCATGGACACATTTATTAAGCTTCCCTGTGTTCTCAGTTTCATCTTTCTGGATAGAAATAAAATATAGTATCTATCTCATAGGGTGGTTCTGAGGCTTAAACGAATTACGTCATAAAAAGCACTTAGAAATATGAATGCAGGTAGCAAATTCTAAATATACTTTATGGTTTATTTTTATTTTTATTACTGTGGGAACTTACTATGTGTCATGTTTTGGAACAAATTAGCTAACATTCTTAAAAGCATATCTAATTATTGTCTTTAATTGTCTGTCCTTTTCAGTTTCACTCAGGATAAGTTTTCTGATTTGTACCATTTTCTGGTCTTCAGAAATTGCTAATGGAAAAATGAGTGCAAAATATTTATGTAATTAGGACAGTTCAACGTTTCAGAAATGGCAAAAATAAACAGCAGTTATGGAATACCTGCTTAAAAGATACTAGAAATGACTGCTTCATGCTTCATTAACTAGTATAAACACATCTTCCAGTTAAATCCCCTACTGAATTCAGAATGTCCAATTAGTTTTAGAAAGGTATTAAATTATCAAGTGAAGAAATTCCTGGACAAAAGTTTCACAATTGCCATTCTTAGTGTAAATTTTAAGGTCAAATTGACACCTATTTTCTAAAAATCCTATGATTTGTTTATTAAAACCCAATTTTTATCTATTTTGAGAGATAATTTTTGACTGTTCATTTTGCAAATTTTGTTCATCTTTGAGTAGCATTCACTTCAGTGCCAAGTATATGGGGTATTTCAAGCACCTAAGAAATGGAAAGAAGAACGAAAGGCAAGGAGGGAGGAAAGAATAAACAATGGCTCATGAAAAACTTCCCTGAGGCTTCAAAGAAACCCAACCTATAACACTAGTGTACACATGCAAAGAATGATAAGTGATTATCTGAATCAAATAAAAACAGAAGAATTTTAAACCAAAGCAAAAGAGTTTTTTAAAAATCAAATCAAAGAAAAATAAATAAAACCTTTATATTGGTGTTCAGGCAGTTGGTTAAAAATGTACCTCTTTGGCTAATATAAGATTGTTGTTGATTGCCATCGAATCCTGGGGACCCCATCTGTTACAGAGTACAACCGCTCCACAGAGTTTTCTTGGCTATAATTTTAATAGAAGAAATCACCACACCTTTTCTTTGATAGGTGGGTTCAAACCACCAACCTTTAGGTTAGTAGTCAAGGGCTAACCACCTGTGCCACCAAGCCTTGAAATGGTTGTTGTTGTGTGCTGTCTAGTCAATTCCATGACTCATAGCAATTCTACATGACAGAGTAGAACTGCCCCCAGAGGGTTTCTTAGGCTGCAGTCTTTATAGGAGCAGATTATCAAATCTTTTCTCCTGCAGGACTACTGGGTGGGTTCGAACTGCCCAACTTTGAGTTTGCAGCTGAGCGCTTAACCATTATGTCACTAGGGCTCCTTACCTTCAGGTTAGAGGTCATGAATTTAAAGTGAGATCAGTCATCCTGGTTATGTGTTTTCCCCCTCACAGTCAACTCTGGCAGACAATTTTATTTAATCAGGTTGTATGCAAAGGAGTGATTATAATGATGAACCATGGAAACTAAGCTAACTCTGGAGTGAAATACTGCAATTTCCCTTGGTCCCCTAAAGACCTACCTCAAACTACGCATTCACCAGTTCCCTGTCCTACTTTCTCCCCATTACCTAAGGCAAAGCCCCATGTCTTACATTGTCAGGTTCCATCAAACAGGGCTGTCCTTTGACCACCTTTAAGGCTTTTATCTTACATCAAAGAGCATATTTTAGGTTAAGGGTTAATTACTCAATTAGCACAGTACATGATTTTGGGTTTCACAAAACTCCATCTCTACATAGTGCTAGTGTCTACCTCACCTTAAGCATGTCCCTGAATTTCTTACCATTGGTATTTTCAAGCAAAGACAGGTTGACCATTTGTACTCAAAGGAATTTTTATAACAAATAAGAAGTCTGATTAGAAAAGCCTCAGAGTTCACTGAAAATGTAGATAGTACTCAAAACTATGATTATCAAAATTCTAATTCAAATAATAGGAACTTTTTATGCAATGCATTTTTATTTTTAGCCTCTAGATAATATAAGCATTTATATTTTCAATCTTATTATCCAAGGCCCTTGATATTTTTTAAATTTAACTTTTTTATTCTGAGATAATTTTGGATTGATACGCACTGTAACAAATAACACAAAAAATCCCACCAGTTTTGCTCAATGGTAACATCCTGCAAAACTATACTACAATACCACAACCAGGATATTGATATTCATACAATCTATACAGGATTTTCCTCACCACAAGGCCCCCTCGTGTTGCCCTTTTACCCTTGAATAGCTACACTTACTTCCCTCTTGCCCGTACACCCTCCTTAACCTCCGGTAATCATTTCTGTAATTTTGTCATTTCTAAAATGTTATATAAATGGAATCATGGAGTATATAACCTTTAGGATTGGCTTTTTTTCACTCAGCATAATTACCTGTAGATTATCCATGTTGTAGCATTTATAAATAGTTCATTCTTTTTTATTATCAAGTTGTATTCCACCGTAAGGAGACCTGGTGGCACAACAGTTTAGCGCTTGGCTGCTACCTGAAAGATTGGCAGCTCAAACCCACCCAGTGACTCCACAGGAGAAAGACCTGGTGATCTGGTTCCATAAAAATAACAGCCAAGAAAATTCTACGAAGTAGTTCTACTCTGTCACATGGGGTCACTCTGAGTCGAAATTGACACAACAGCACCCAACAACAACAATATTCCATGATATGGATTTACCACAATTTATTTAACTATTCACCTACTGATTGACATCTGCGTTGTTGCTAACATCTGGCTATTACAAATAAAGGTGATATAAACATTGCTGTATAGGTTTTTTGTGAAGAAAAGTCTTCTGTAATAAATGCCTAGCTGTGCAAATATTGGTCCATATGATAGTCACGTATTTAGTTTTTTAAAAAAACTTCCCAATGATTTTCCCCAGTAGCTGTACTATTTTATGTTCCCACAAGCAATGTATGAATGATCTGGTTTCTCTGCATCCTCGCCAGCACTTGATATTGTCACTACTTTTTTTTTCTTAATTTTCACCATTCTGATAGGTGTATAGTGATAGCTTGCTGTGGTTTTAATTTGAATTCCCCTAATCACTAATGATGTTGAACATCTTTTCATTTGCTTATTTGACATCTGTATGTCTTCTTTAGTGAAATGTCTTTATACATCTTTTGCCTATTTTCTAACTGGATTTTCTTGTTGTTGTTTTTTTCTTTGTTTGTTTTTTACTGTGAGCTTTGCGAGGTCTTAATATGTTCTAGATACGACTCCTAGTTGGAAATATTTCCTCCCACATTGTAGCTTGTCTTTTCATCCTCTTAAGAGGGTCTTTCTCAGAACAAAAGCTTTCAATTTAAAGGAACTTCAATTTATCTTTTTTTTTCTTTTTTTCCTTTTCCAGGTCATGCTTTTGGTGTCAAGTCTAAAAACTCTTTGCCTAGCCCCAGATCTCAAAGATTTTCTGTTTTTTTTTTTCTAAAAGTATTAAATTTTTACACTTTACTTTTAAGTCCATGATCCATTTTGAGTTGATTTTTTTAACATGGTATGATTAGTTGACAGTCATTGTAGATTGGATTTCAATGGATTTTCCCTCATATTTTCCTCTATTGAATAATGCTAGGATAATTCTCTTTCTACTTAATTCTTTACCTATAGTCCTGATTTCTTCCATTAAATAGATTACTAGAAAGTGAATTACTGAGTGTGTTTGATCATTTTAAAGGTATCAATAAATATTATCAAAACTGTTGTCAGACTGCTTCTCTAAGAATTTGTGTCAATGTATATTTGCTGGATAATGTAGAAAAATGACCAAATCACTGTGTCTTTGCCAATTATAAGAAACATAATAAAATAAGAAACAATTTACAGGAGCACACTATAGAATTAAAATACTAATTTCCTTAAAATAACAATTATAATAGAGTTTCTTTTCTAAATAAAACTCTGGCCATACAACAGTTTGATCACCTATAAATGAGGGACCTTAAGAAAAAAATCATCTAATTTCTCTGGATCATGGTTCTCATACCCTTAAAATGAGAGATTTAGACTTAGTAAGCTGCAAGGGCTTTTTAAGTTTGAAAATTACATGATCCTCCTTTTAATGCCATTCAATTGTTCACATCATGACAGAGGGTCATGGCTTATAGTCTGTCTATTCCTTAATCTAATTTAGACCACACAGGTGTCCTTCCAGAAACCTCTACTAGAAGTGTCATAGAAAGCAAAGCTCACAGAACTGGAGCAAGGAAAACTGAATTCCAAAACTAAGTCTGCTACTAAATGGCTAAACAATCTTCTCAAGTCATTCTATTTTTCTGTGTTTCCCTGTTTCTTTGTTTCATTCAAAAAACTTCGCTGGGTGGTTAGTGACAGAAAAATAAAAAAATAAACAAGCACACACAGATGCTCAGGACACACACACACACACACACACAAACACACACACAAACACACACACACACACACACACACATACACTCACAGCACAGTTCCCATTCTCAAAGAGTTCATAATATGGAGACGAAGAGAGAAATAGATAAAAATAAACTAAAATCATAATACTATATAAAACAGTAATCCAAAGTACCGTAAGAGCCAATGTCAAATAAGCTACAACTACTAACTATCTCACTGAATAGGCTTGTTTGGGAAAATCAAGTAAAATGCATGAAAGAAATTGCTTTCCAAAATTAAAGGTTTATGCACCCCTAAATGGCAGTTTGAATACTGCCTTCAAGGTTGTACTTTTAACCACTTACGGCCTCACAGTCCTAGCTCTGTATTCACCTCATGGGCCCAGTGTAATAAAGTTCTAGGAATCTGTAATCTCAGAGAAACACTCTTTGCTCCTGAGTCTCACCTGGAAATATTAGATATTCATATTTAAAAATGGATCTGCTCACTCAAAAACATATTTTTTCAAATAGTTTAGATACTAATATACCCTTTCTTTAGGAGTCCTGGTGGCGCAGTGGTTAAGCACTCAGGTGCTAACCAAAAGGTTGGCAGTTCAAAGCTACCAGCTGCTCCGTGGGAGGAAGATGTGGCAATCTGTTTCCATAAAGATTTACAGCCTTGGAAACCCTATGGGGCAGTTCTACTCTGTCCTATAGGGTCACTATGAGTCGGAATCAACTCGATGGCAATGGGTTTGGTTTTTTAGGATTTTATACCCTTCTTCTGTCGTAGTATATGGAATGCTTCTATACCATTGTGTTATTATACAAAACAACTGTAAGAGAAATTTCACAGATTTTAAGAAAAAAAACTGGCACCACACTTAATTTAAATGCATTTAAGTGTTTCAGAAAATATTTTTTTAAAGCAGTAAAATTAAACATACTTTTGAGATTATTCAAACAAAGTATTTTAAAAATCACAGCTGTATTTCATATTCAATTGTATTTCTAAGTAAATGTAAAACTTTGTTTTACAATGTGTGAAATGAGATAATTTTCAGCATGAAATCATGTATCAGTGGTACTTACAAAGCAGTTCTTATCAGGGTTTCTTTTCCAATGCTTCTTGTCTAATTTTTTGGCTGAAGTAGAACGTAGAGTTGCATGAGTCTGTATTCGAGGATTTAAAGCCAGGATGCTCTGAAGACAGTATAAAAGAAATACTTATCTCAAATATATTAGCATTTTTTTTTAAGTCAACATTTTATTTACATTTTAAAATCCCTCCCATGAAGACACACTTAGCTGAGAGAGCAACTCTTATGCTACATTACAGGGGAAAAAGAAGACTACATGTGATCAAAACAAATTAGAATAATGACCTAAAATCAGCAAGATGGTGTTTGCTAAGAAAAGTGAGAAAATTTGTACTTGGTTAAAAATAATAAGTCCAGTATGAGCAAATACAACAAAAATTCATATATAAACGTAGGACCAAATTATTTTTAGAACTAAAAAATTATTTTAAAAAATAGCTAAACATAAGGTATGAATTACAAAAAGCTCAACGTCCAAAATATGACAAGCCTCTTCAAATAGTTACCTTAGAATACATTAATGAGTTATACGAGACAAAATATGACTGAAATAACTCCTGTTATGTTTTCCACTAACTTGTTAGAATCAGTTCGTGGCAAAAATCAATTCTTTGAGGAGAGCAACCATACAGATAAACATGAATCGAAACAACTGTACTCTGACCACAGTAGAGGAATCAAAGTTATAAACGCTTCAACTGAATTCAATTAACATTTTTTCCAAATATTTTTAAACCACCTTTACATGTTGAAAAGCAGTATGTGTAACAGCTGAAGAAAAACCCGGGGAAAGGCGATTTAGAAGAAACACAGAAGTTCTCGATAACTGAAGAGCTTTCACATAGAAGAGATTCTCTACTTTTTTCTATCAGTAGAGAATACAGAAGTGAGACTGTAGAAATTAAAGAAGGGTAATTTGGATTCAGATACAAATAAGTGAATGGCAGCTAAGATTTTATTAGAAATCACACCAGCCAACTTTATTGTGTTCATTTTCAATTAGACAGGAAGGCTTTCCTGTCTAATCTAGATCAGTCTTTTCTGTTCTAGACCACTCAAACTTATCTCTACCCAGACATACCAAACTAAACAGTAACTGCCACTTTATGAATCTTTTTTCTCTCCTAAACTATAAATATTTTGAATTGAAGGATAATAATTTTTTTAAATCTTTGAGTCTCTCATATGCAGCACCTAGTACACGGCAGATGCTCATGCCTTAAAATAAATGGTTCAAAAATTGTACACTGAATTTTAACTGCTACTTGTCGTATAACTTTGAGTAAACCACTGTTCTTCCTGATCTTCTGTTTTCCCGCATGCAAAATGGTAAACACCGGTATCAGGAGATTATAGTGAAGAAGAAGTGAAGTGAGTGATACAACATGCTTTCTAAACTATAAAACACCAATGATTAAAGCAGACTCAAAATGAAATCAGAGGCTATATGCAACAGTAATTCTCTATGACTTGTTCATGCAGGGCTGAATAAGAATTTGCAAAAATCCAGAGAATGAAATTCCTAATAGGTTTGACCAAGTCTGTGATCACTTTCTAAATATGGATTCTATGATGCTATGAAAATTAATGGATCATGTTCCTCTGAAAATGAGTCTTCACTGAGATCCACCAAGAACTATCAAGATGACCAAAGTAAATGATTAGATAAAATGAATTATTATTAGAAATATATTAAAAGTGTTTTCCCCTTCTACTATTGCAATCCTACAATAAAATAAACTTATCTAACATAATTGTTTGCTAGTAATTTTTTTTTAATTAATAAACCTACTTATCATAAAATTAGCTAGGATATTAATGACTAAAGGAAGGATTTAAAAATCATATAAACTACAGTAAATGACTGTGATAAATTTTACGCTCAGTATTCTTAGATAAAAGTAAAATCATTCTGCATTTGATTTAAACTGATAATAACAATATCCTCCACTTTAATTTTTAGAATTTACAAAGTGCATTCACATGCATCTTCTAATTTAACTTACAAACAGCAATTATTATATCAATGTTTTGGATGAGCAAGTAAGTTAAGGGTGGTTCAGTAATCTGAAGATCTCACAGCTAATACGCAGAAGGGACTGAATTAGAACTCAGTTTTTCTGAGTGTTGGGCTATTTTCAAATCCGTCCAAAGATGTTTATAATGAAATGTGAGGTACAGTGTAGAAGGGAAAACCTTTCTAACCACTTGTGGTTAGCAGCCAAGTGCTTTAACCACTGCACCACCAGGGCTCCTTATAGTTACCATATGACTCAGTAATTCCACTCCTAGATATATACTCAATAGGCATTAAAATATTTGTCCATGAAAAAACATGTACATGAGTGTGCACAGAAGCAGTATTCATAATAGTCAAAAAGCAGAAATAATCCAAATGTCCATCAACCAGTGAATGAATAAATAAAAAGGAATGAAGTACTGATACGTGCTACAACACAGATGAATCTTGAAAACATCATGGCAAGTGAAAGAAGCCAGCCACAAAAGATCGTTCATACATTAAAGTTTTCCATTTGTATGAAACGTCCAGAATAGACAAATCTACAGATAAAGAAAGCAAATTAGTGGTTGCCTCGGATTGGGGGTTTGGATAAAATGAAAAGCCCCTACTAAGACTATTAAGGGGTATGTAGTTTCTTTTTGGTGTGATGAAAATGTTCTAAATGTGATTGTGGTGATGGTTGCACAACTCCGTAAATACACTAAAAACCACTGAAGTCTACACTTTATATGGCTACATTGTACAGGACATGAAGTATATCTCAACAAAACTGTTACCAAAAAAAAAATCACTAAATTTGACATTCAGCAGATTTAGGAATATACTGTACTCATTCTAATAAACTCATTCTAATATACTGTACTCATTCTAATAAAATAAATTACTGGGACTTGCTTTATTAGACTAATATAAATAAGATTACTTTTTATAATTTCTGTATGTGGCAATCATAATATTTCTGTAATACACCAAGTGGATTTTTGTGTCCACCAGACCGCAAATACACTGTAAAGCTATGGCTTTTAAATGGATTACACCTTACGATGAAATAATGCCAAAGCAACCCAATATCAAGAGCCAATATTAGAAAATCCATGCAATCTCATTTTTATAGAAAAAAATTTTGAAACTATTTAAATGTTCAATCTTGAACCATTACCAATCTCATACATTAATTAAAACCAATAAATAAAAAGATGGCATTTTTTTAAAGGTAGTTACTATGCCAACATTTAAAGCAGACAACTGGGTAGCATGTAAGAAAGAAGGCTGCATTTTATTTTAGCTTTTACTTCCACAATTCATACTGTGATAAATGATTATGTTTATCTATGGAGGCATAGTAATGTAACTTTTGAGAATAAACATTCTGAATGCAATTTAGTGGCTGCTTATCACAGTAACTTTTCTTTCACATAGCATAAGTAGAAAGTATAACATAACATGAAATATTGGGTTAACCTTTTGCGAAAAGGCACTGAGCTGAATTCAATGGATCTTGGGTAAAAAATAAATTGGATTGCGGAGATTGGTTACCAAGGATTTGACTTAATAATATCCCAAATGAAAAGTGATATAAAATAAAAATACAGGATGTGAGTAGTTGAGAGCTGTTAAAAACAATTTTCTAAAGCAAGACTTTTTAAAACTAAAAGTCAGTATCATCAATATCTAAGCAGCTGGCAGAATAATACAGGACAGTTCTAAATTGCATTCTTCCTAAGAAATGACCAAAGTCAGGTCCTAACAGGGTCACAGGGTCTACTCTCTGGATAAATTGAGCACTTTAAGAGGTCCATTAACCCTTTCTGATGTAGGGAGGGAGATTTTCTCTCATCCAAATAATTTGGCCTTTGGCTTTCCCAATCATTTTTAGTAACACAATAAAGATGTACTGGTGATTCCTGAAGGCAAAAAGACAGAATTTTAGAAAATTTAACTGCACTAACTTTATTTAGTTTTAGCAATGATAGAATATCATCCAGAGCCAAGTATACGTGAGATCAAATCAGTTATACGATGTTACCACTTTGTAAACACTATTCTGGGAAGCAGTTGGCATGATGCAACATACAAACTATAATTCTGCATTTGAGGAGAGTTTCTCCACATAACCACAGAGAGCAGATAGGGAAGCTCATATTTACTATAATCACAGGCCCTCACCACAAAAAAAGCCCTAAATCTTAGCCCTAAAATACTAGAAACATCAGTATTATTAAAGAGCTTAAATTCCAGTTGCAGGAAGTCACTTGACCAACATGTCCTAAAATGTGGCTTTTTTTGTAATATCACAATATTGATTATTCAAACATCATGCACCATTTAGCTTCCTTTACCCTTTACATTTTCTATCATAAACAAATGTTTCCAAATCAATACTGGTCATTATTTACCATAATTCTGAGCTGTTAAAATGATACCTATATACTGAAATTTTAGACATAAAATCTATAACTTAAGTTAATGCATTAAGTTTTGTCTTACTTAAATTATGCTTAAATTTTGTCTTGGATGGGTTATCCTGAGTCATCTATAAGTTGCCTCCTACTTTCCCTAGCATCAGGTGAAAAATCAAAACAAAACAAACATTTTTCTCATTTGACATCCTGGGGTTGTGCAAATGGTTAACATACTTGTCTGCTAACTCAAAGGTCGACAGTTAAAAGCGCACCCAGAGGTGCTTCGGAAGAAGGCCTGGAGATCTACTTCTAAAAAAATCTGCTATTGAAATCCCTACAGAGCACAGTTCTACTGTAACACACGTAGGGTCACCATAAGTCAGAGTCGACTCACCAGTAACTGGTTTCTGGTTTCTCATTTTATCATTTAAAAAAAAAAAACATTGCCATCGAGTCGATTCCAACTCATAGCGACCCTATAGGACAGAGTAGAACTGCCCCAAAGGGTTTCCAAGGATCTCTTTATGGAAGCAGACTGCTCCATCTTTCTCCTGTGGAGTGGCTGATGGATTTGAACCACTGACCTTTCACTTAGCAGCCAAGCACTTAATCACTATGCCACCAGGGCTCCTTTTTATCATACTTGTGTGTGAATGCCTTGATTTCAACAGAACATATTTGCTATCATTTTTTTCCGCAATAAAAATTCCAAACTAACAGGAAAATAGAAATACCTACTGATTAATCCCCTTTGATCAATATTTGTTGCTTCATTCAGGCAACAACTTAACATTGATCAGTGGAGAACTGAACTTTTCAGTGCCTACTTAACAGTCTCTTGCTTACAAGACCCAATCGCAGCTAATTATCTCACCCTTCTCCATTCTATCATTAGTCATATTGTAGGATAATTTTAACTAAATATCTTACGAATTTATAAAAGGTGCCTTTTGTTCTTGAATAGGCTCAGAACTGAAATGGCCACTTCTCAGCTGGGTGGGGAGCAGAAGTAGAGAGAATGCAGCTTTGCTCTGCACTTCAAGCCTACATATGAGATATAAAAAACTTGGAGTCTAAAACCCTTGCAATATCAGTCCTGGTCAAGGACTCTCACATTTCCTTTGGTTTTTTTTTTAGTGCCCTCCCATTCTTTTTCTGGGCACTGGTTTCTTTTCCCTTATGTTGGACCACCTTCCCAAGAAACTTATCTTACTTTTCTTTTTCCATCTTACTAGTGCCATACGAAGGCCAATTTCCCCACTATCCACACTGGCTAGCCCGTTGTAGTCAATAACCATTGAAGAAAGGAGCCCCTGATTGTCCTAAATCTTACAACTTTCACATATTCACTAAACAGAATGCGTAGCATATGAGATTAAATTTGGATTTAGCTCTGAACTCTACTAGTTTTGCAGGTTGTTTAATTTCTCAATCCCTCTACTTCTTCAGCTATAAAATTGTGATTAGTAATATTGCCTACTCAAAAGAATTGTTATGATGATTAAATCAGATGATGCATAAAACCATCTAAAATGATGCACACAGTAAATAGTTACTACATGCTAGCTGTTAGTATGTGGTATAAGTATATATTAGACTCCATTCAACCAATATACATTCATGTTCTTGTACTATCAATTCTGAATACATACCATGGGAATCATTTCAAAAAGTACAGTAAGATAGGAAAAAAGGAAGGCAACAAGGTGAAAAGGTAATTCTAAATAAGACCATCCTAAAAATAGAGATGCATCTCAGATGAAACCAAGTCATTTGCTGAGTCATGGGTCCCTGAACCTATCTGCCCCTGAGCCCTGCAATTTCAAAGGCAGACTGCCTGAAAATGCAATATGCTCTTCACAAATTAATATGGCAGTGTAAAAGGATCATGAAATTCAAGTGCAGATTTTAAAAACCCACTACACACACACACACACACATACACACATATATATAGCAATGTAGATACTATTTTATAATACATAAACTGTATGTAACTCATAGACCTCTGGTACCAACATATTTAGATGAATTCTCATTACAGTTCCTTCCCAGGGAAGACAGGTCAATCAAAAAATGATGAATTTATAAAACATCAAAAAACTCATCAACTGGGAATGAATGAACCCTTTCAGAAGGCTAGTCATATGGCCTGAGAGATTTGATTCATTCCTATTGAACAAATAGTTAACACAAATAAAATAGTTTATGCATCTGAAAACATCATATCCAT
This sequence comes from Dugong dugon, assembly GCA_030035585.1. Taxonomy (NCBI): domain Eukaryota; kingdom Metazoa; phylum Chordata; class Mammalia; order Sirenia; family Dugongidae; genus Dugong; species Dugong dugon. The sequence goes on from CM057462.1 coordinate 134,744,765, forward strand.
CATGTCACTCTCCTACTCAACCAGCTAATATCTACCACAGGAAGCTCTTGTTGGCTTTGTAAGGCCCACTATTTGACCCTCGCCCACCTATAGAAGTGTCATGGTTTGAATTATGTCCCCCCAAAAATGTGTATCAATTTGGCTAGGCCATGATTCCCAGTGTTGTGTGGTTGTCCTCCATTTTGTGATTGTAATTTTACATTAAAGAGGATTAGGGTGGGATTGTAACACCACCCCAACCCAGGTCACATCCCTGATCCAAGGTAAAGGGAGTCTCCCTGGGGTGTGGCCTGCACCACCTTTTATCTCTTATAAGAGATAAAAGGACAAGGAAGCAAATGGAGAAGCGGGGGACCTCATACCACCAAGAAAGCTGTGCCAGGAGCAGAGTGTGTCCTTTGGACCTGGGGTCCCTGCGTGGAGAAGCTCCTAGTCCCGGGGAACGTTGATGAGAAGGCCTACAGAGACAGAAAGGCTTCCCCTGGAGCTGACGCCCTGAATGTGAACTTCTAGCTTACTAGACTGTGAGAAAATAAATTTCTCTTTGTGAAAGTCATCCACTTGTGGTATTTCTGTTGAAGCAGCACTTGGTGACCAAGACAAGAAGACGTACCACACAGCAGGCATCTAACTGTACTTTAACTGAAACAACTGTATTTTTATTGTCTTTCACAACAGATTGAGAACCCAAATACAAGAACCATGACTTGCACATCCAGTGTTAGCCTCACAGTTCTTAATACCATTGCTGTCGAGTCAATTCCGACTCATAGTGACCCTATACAGAACAAAGCAGAACTGCCCCATAGGGTTTCCAAGGCTGTAATCTTTAAAAAGCAGACTGCCACATCTTTCTCCCATGGAGAGCCTGGTGGGTTTGAACCACTGACCTGCCACCAGGGCTCCCAGTCCGCTGTCCTTGAATCAATTCTGACTCATTAATAGCAGAGCATGCTAAAGGTGGTGACAGATTCTGACTTAGACGTGGAAACGATTCTACTGTTTATAGAACTGCTCAATGCTGTTCCTACTATGCATCAACTTAAAAGATGGCTTTAACTTAAGATTGCAAATCGTACAAAACTGATTCTACACTTTCATTTTATTAAGAAGAAAAATTAACACTAGCCATTAATTATATATCTCCTTTTATTCTTTTAACCATTTAAATGATAAAACATTAATAACATATATACTAATTCACGTTACTGTTTAATATTTTCATTACAGGAAGTGTTTTAAAGTATCACAGGCAAACACTTAATAAAGTGGTACCAAAAATATGAAAAAGATGAGAACTTATATTACAGCTATTTTTATTTAAGCATTTCCCTACAATTACAAACTATTTATTATTTAGTATAAAGTTTGCAAAGCATTCGTGCTTTATATGTTTACATTAAAATCAATATTAGGAAAAGGCAAAACCACAAAAATTCATACTAAAATAAGACAGAATGTGTATACAAGAGTTGAGTACACTTGTAAATACACACACAAATAAAAACCGGACACAAAATAATAAAGGGAGAGAATTGATTTGGATTATTACATTACCAAAAAAAAAAAGTCACCACTTCACTGGGTAATTAGGAAAATGTGTATTCTAGAATTTACACTCTTTTTTTTCATTCCCTAAAAATTAGTCATTGTACCTCAATATTTGCTTTACAAAAATTATTTGGCCCAAAGTAAAATGGGCCTTAAAGAGTCTTTTTAAGCAGTATGTAAACTATTATGATTTATCTTTAAGCTATTAACTTTTAGGTACAAGATACACCGGTTTACAACAGAGCTGTGTTTACAAGGCCAAGGGTCACCTTAGTTTAAGATTGAGTAAATTTACACCAGCATGCTAAAAATACAGCAATTCTGACCAGCAAAAAAAGCTGGAAAAATAAGACTTAAGGGGGAAATAGAAAATAGAACATGGGCTGAGTTTAGATTTTTTTTTTAATTAATTAAATGGAGCAAGTAGCATGATTTTCAGGTTCACAAAATCCTAATAAATCAAAGATTGACTAGCCGTCCTTAATCCATAGGGTTAACAGTTAAGAGGAAACATATTTGCACTAGCAAATGATTCATATTAGTAATAAGAATAAAAATTATCAAAAGATCTATTCCTTTTAGATTTTATTAATATGAAAGATTATTCTTTTGAGGATAAGAGTAGGGCAAGAAGTATATAGTGAGTTGGGGAGTTCCACTATTTAAAATCAAGAAAATGCAATATATAAAACCATTTATGTTATTATTAGGAGCCCTGGTGGTGCAGTGGTTAAAGCGGTTGGCTACTAACAGAAAGGTCAGCGGTTCGAACCCACCATCTACTCTGTGGGAGAAAGATGTGGCAGTCTGCTTATGTAATGAGCCTTAGTTTGGGTCTCAATTTCCATGATTTTTATGCAGTAGTCAATGCTGTTGATTCACCCTTCTATCCAGAAACTTCTCTACTTTGGTTTCCTTTACATCATGGTACTAAGACAGCTCTTTCTATCACTATCTTTACTTCTGTGACTTCCAGTTTCCTTCTTGATCACAATGAGGGGATCTACATACTGAATCAATTCTTGGACCTTTACTGCATGCCCCTCTACTCTTCTCCCTCGGCATTAATGATTACCTTTCTGCTGATGAGCTTTATGTCTATATTGCAAACTCTAAGATCTCTGCCTAGATCTATAATCATCCACTTCCAACTGAATGCCAAATATCTCACTTGCATGTTGCATCATGATCTCAATTTCTTCACATCAAAAAATAATGTATTGCCTTTTTCCTCCAAACTCTTCTTGATTTCTGTCAAGAACACCACCACTTCTCCAGTAAACTCGGCTTCAAACTGTGGTCATCTAAGGAGCCCTGTTGGCACAATGGTTAAGCACTCGGCTGCTAACTAAAAGGTCAAAGTTTCAAACCTACCAGCCGTTTTGCAGGAGAAAAGACCTGACGATCTGCTTCTGGGAAGATTTCAACCCTATGGGACAATTCTACTCTGTCACATTGGGTCGCTATGAGTCAAATCGACTCTACGGCACAGAACAACAATAACTACTACTTCTTCGTTCTTAAGCCTATACATGCCAGTCAGTGTCACTCGTGGCTAGCCTGTCCTTTGTACTCCTTATTTCTCCAATCTATTACAGATTTTTATTGCAATAAGCCTAGATTATAAAATAATGGTACTCTCCTAATTGAATTACTGACCTCAAGTCTGGCTCCATACATATGTAAATGTGTATACACACACATACGTGGCTCCCATTACATACATATCAACAAAAACCATCACCTTGCAATTCAATCTGGGACCAATCTACCCTTCCAAACACCTTTACTCCAATGTATTTGTTGTTTTTGTAACCTATGTGCAATCCTACTTCCATGCCTTTGCTCACACCATTCCCTACGTCTAGGATGCATCTAAAAGCTAACTTTTCTTTAAGGTCTAACTAAGAACCATTTCCTCCAAAATACAGGAAGAACTTCCCATCATTCTATGTTAGATTGCACCATGCCCTTCGAGAGGACTCACTGCAGCTGTCTTTCATTTGACATAGGATATGATATCTAGTAACTATTAATATATTTGCCCTCTCCCATCAAACTCACCAGGAAAACCCTCAAAAGCAAGGATATATCTTATGCATCTTTCTGTCCTCAAAACCAAGCATAATACTTTATCAGAAAATATGCCAAAAAATGTTAATCAGAAAGTTTCTAAGCAGGCTAAAAGAACAGCAACAAACTTCCACTGGAAAGAAAAAATAATTAACATTCTGTAAATGTTAGCAGAAGAACAGAATTCTGTTTTCTCCTTAGTGTTCATTCTGTTTCTGAGGCGAAAGGGAACACCATTCAGTACTTATCAACAGTTAAAAAGATGTTAAGCCATATAATCATTAACGACTCCAAAATGGAAAGTCAAAGTTTTGCTCACTTTCATTTTGAAAGCTGAATCAGGTGACTCACTTGCTGAAACAGCAGTGGAATAAACATTCTGAGCTGAACCTTGTAATATAACGTCAGCAACGAGTTCTGACAAGAAAACAAATGAATTACTTGTTACTTAACCTTCCAATGTTCTCAGGTCAAAATGTTGGATTTTATGGCACAACACAGACATAACATGAAAGACACGGTCCCTACAAGGAAAAAAGATACAGACCACTGAAGGAAGCAGACACGTAACAGTAAAAATAAAGAGCTTAGTATGTTTATAGGGGTCCTGGTGGCACAGTGGTTGAAAGCTTGGCTGCTAACCAAAAGGTCGGCAGTTCAAATCCACCAGCCACTCCTTGGAAACCCTATGGAAACAGTTCTTCTCTGTTCTATAAGGTAGCTATGAGTCAGAATTGACTCAACGGCAACTGGTAGTATGGTTATAAAGGAGTCCTGGTAGCGCAATGGTTAAAGTGCTCGGCTGCTAACTGAAAGGTTGGTGGTTCAAATATACCAGTCACTCCATGAGAGAAAGATGTGGCAGTCTGCTTCCATAAAAATCACAGCTTTGGAAACCCTATGGAGCAATTCTGCTCTGTCCTACAGGGCCAATAGGAGTCAGAATCAACTTGATGGCAATGGATTTGATTTTTTTGGCTTAGGTATATTTATAGAGTAATGCACAGGTACTATGAGAGCCCAAAAGGTAAGTCTAGAAAAGAAAAGGCTAGATTTGAAGGATGTGTATTTAAGTATATATATATTCCTGTTTCAACTTTTGAAATTAAAAAAAAAAGATCTTTTTAAAAATCTCCCTTAAAGATGATTTACTATTTATAACAATGAAAAGCTGGAGAACACCTAAACACCTAGTCTACACCTAGTCTACAGTGGAATTACATATATATAAAATAATTTATAAGAGATATTTACTGATATGGAGAAATATTCTTGGTAGCACAAAAAGTTTAAAGGTAGAGAAATCAAATTTACATTTAAAATACAAGGCAATTTCTCTGAAAATATAGAATTTTATGTATTAAATAACTATTTTAAATAATATGAAATTCATGTATCTAGTACTTCAGCCACTTTTGTTCTTTTGTTTATGTGTTTTAGGTGAAAGTTTACAGTGCAGACTGATTTCCTTTCAAACATTTTTACACAAATTGTTTTGTGACGTTGGTTGCAATCCCCACAATGTGTCAGCACTCTCCCCCTTTCCCTTTCCACCCTGGGTTCCCTGAGTCCATTAGTCCAGGTTTCCTGTCCCTTCCTGCCTTACTGTCTTTGCTTTTGGGCAGGTGTTGCCCATTAGGTCTCCTATACTTGACTGAACAAAGAAGCACGCTCCTCATGTTTGTTATTCGTTTTATAGGCCCGTCTAATCTTTGGCTGAAAGGTGGTCCTCAGGAGTGGATTCATTTCTGAGTTAGCAGGGTATCCGGGGGCCACAGTCTTGGGGGTCCCTCCAGTCTCTGTCAGAACAGTAGACACTTTTGTTCCCTTAATAAGTGACATCCTGGATTCTTAACACCTCTTGTTTGCATGCCTAGAGGAAATGGTTTTCATTAAAAAGTAGTATTAGCTAGTACGAAAAAAAGAAAGTATGCAGTATGAAATCACATAAAAATACCCTGGTTATTTAACAAATATGATCAAGCAATTTCAACTGAGGGACACAAATATCTTGCTTAAAATAATTTTATTGTAAACCTGAAATAAGATAAAAATTTAATGCCTCATTTACTAATCTTCAATTGTAATTAAATACTACTTGACCTAATCTGGAGCCCTGGTGGCACAGTGGTTAAGAGCTCCGGCTGTTAACCAAAAGGTTAGTGGTTCGAATCCACCAGCTGCTCCTTGGAAACCCTATGGGGCAGTTCTGCTCTGTCCTATAGGGTTGCTATAAGTCAGAAACAACTCAACGGCAACTGGTTTAGTTCTGACAGAATCTGCATTCTTTCCAGGGATGAATAAAATTAACTCTTTGCATCTTCTTTGGTTATTTAGGATTTAGTGTATTAGAGTGGGAATGGACTTTAGAGATAGATCTTCATTTCATTTCCCATTCTAATTCCAGAATCCTGTTTGAAATACCCATTGAACTGGATGGATCAAATGGATTAAGAAAATATGATAAAGGATTAGTCTCTTTGTATGTATTGTATGTATGTCTATATAAAAAATGTATATATATATGCACTTATATACATATAAATCTCACACAAATTGGTAAGAAAACCTGAAAATTTAATGAGATAAGTAGGCAAAGGGCATGAACATTTCAAAGGATAATGTACACAACTGCCCAATTTAAGACAGGGATAAAGAAATGCTCAGCCACTCATTGAGCCTTCACTGTAAATAAGTTTCTGCTTCTATCACTACTGAAAATGCCATAGTCAAGTTTCTAACGATGCACACTTGGACCAGTATTCCTCTGACCTGATCTTAGATTACAGCTCCCACTCAACTCCCTCTCGAGGCAACCCATCTTTCCACTTCAATTACAATACCAGCATTCCATTAATTCTGATACGTTGTATTTTCACTTTCACCCAGTACAAAATACTTCCTACTATCACCTTTAGTTTCCTTTTTGACCCACGACTTATATAAAAGTGTTTGATTTAGTTTCCAAATATTTGAAGTTTTCCAGATATCTTTCTGCCATTAACTTGCAATTTAATTCCATTGGAGTCAGAGTGCATTGTGTGACTTAAGTCATTTTAAACTTATTGAGACTTGTTTTATGGACCAGAATATGGCCTATCTTTGTAAATATTATACGTGCACTTAAAAATAATGTGTATTCTGCTATTGTTAGGTGGTTTGTTCTATAAATAACAATTATACTTCAAATCTTCTATAACCAAAAAAAAAACCATTGCTGTCGAGTCGATTCCAACTCAAAGTGACTATACAGGACAGAGCAGAACTGCCCCATAGGGTTTCCGAGGAATGGCTGGTGGATTTGAACTGCTGACCTTTTGGTTAGCAGTGGAGCTCTTAACCACTGCACCACCAGGGCTCCTCTGTCTCGATACATGTGTCAATTTTGGACATTACACATAAATAGAATCACACAATATGTGCTCTTTTTATGACAGTCTTCTTTCATTTAGCACAATGTTTTTAAGATTTATACATACTGCATTTTACTTTTACATCAGTTATAAGATCCACACTATATTGTTATTTTTTATTTTACTTATACAGTCAATTACCTTTTAATGAGATTAAAATAAGTAAAAATCATATATTAACCCATGTAGTTACCATTTCTGAAGTATTTTTTTAATAGCTCTACATTTCTATCTGTTATCATTTTCCTTCTTCCTGAAGGACTTGGACTTGACTTCCTTTAACATTTCTTATACTGCAAGTCTGCTGGTCATGACTTCTGTCATCTTTTGTATGTGTGAATAAGTTTTTATTTCACCTTAGTTTTTGCAAGCTAATTTCACTGGGTGTAGAATTCTAGGTTGATAATTGTTTTTCTAGTATTTTAAATTTGTTGCTCTGTGGCCTTCTCTCCTGCATCGCTTCCAACAAATCTGCTACTGTCCTCATCTTTGTTCCACACATGTTGTTCCTCTCTACCTAGAGTGTCTCTGGTTGCTTTGGAGATTTTTCTCTTTATCATTAGTCTTGAGCAATTTCATTATGATATGCATTGGTATCGTTTTCTTCATGTTTCTTCTGCTTGGGCTTCATTGAACTTCTTGGATCTATGGGTTTATTTCTTCAAATATTATTTTTGTCCTCATACTCTTCACTTCTCCTCTCTTTAGGGAATTCCATTTACATGTATATCAGGCCACTTGAAGTTGTCTCATAGTTACTGAGACTTCATTTTTTTCTCTTTCTGTGTTTTATTTTAGATAATTTTTTCTTCAAGTTCCTTTTTTTTTTTTCACCTGCAATGTCTAATCGGCCTTTAACTCCATCCAGTATAATTTTCATCAGACATTGTAGTTTCCATTTCTAGAAATTCACCTTGGATCTTCTATCCTCCATGTCTCTACTTAACTTTGTTTAACATACAGAATACAGGTATACTCCTTTAATATCTTTCTCTGTTAATTCCAACATGTATGTCAGATCTAGGTTTGTTTCAATTCATTAATTTTTATCCTCATTGTGGGTCATATTTTCCTACCTCTTTTTTATGCCTGGTAATCTTTAATTAAATACCAGAATTTATGAATTTTACCTTGTTGGGTGCTGGATGTTTTTATATTGCTAGGAATATTTTTGAGTTTGGTTTTAGGACACAGTTGAGCTATTAAGGAATAGTTTGCTCCCTACAGGTCTTGCTTTTTAAGGTTCAGGAGGAGATACTCAATCAGCATCTGGTCTACTGCTAAGTATTTCCCATTAGGAGCCCTGGTGGCATAATGGTTAAGCACTCAACTGCTAACTGAAATGCTGGTGATTCTAACCCACCAGCCACTCTGCACAAGAAAGATGTGACAATCTGCTTCTGTAAAGATTACAGCCTTGGAAACACTACAGGGCAGTTCTACTCTGTCCCTATAGTGTTGCTGTAAGTCGGAATCAACTCAACAGCAACGGGTTTACTAAGACAAGATACTCTAAATACCTAATATTCTATGAATCACAAGTTTTCTAGTCAGGCTGGTGGGAACAGCTATTATTCCTAGACCAGTGTGAGTGCCAGGTATTGCGATTTCTAATCCTCTCAGATAGTTCTTTACATAGGGTTGGTAGTTTTCCCACATGCATGCATCAATCATTTCTGTGTGGAATACTCGGCCCTCTCTGCAGGCCTCCCGGTTCCTCTCTGAGAAGCAATCACCTCTCTGTTATTCTGTTCTACAAACTAGCTGCCTTGGTCTCCCCAGACTCTCAGCTCTGTCTCCTCAGCTGAAGGAGTCCACCAGGCTCTATGTGAGATCCCTCTCCCTGAGCTGCAACGTGTAAACTCTCTCAAGACAGTAAGCTGAGGCAATTTAAGGGCTCTTCTTGTTTGTTTTCCATTTCTCAGGGATCACTCTTTCATTGCCTGATGACCAGTGTCATGAAAACAATTGTTTCATATGTCTTGTTTGGTTTTTATTGTTTCGGGTGGAAATAAGTGCAGGAAAGGGATACCTCAGCAGGCCTGAGTTACACAAATCCTGTACATTCCCAAGAAAGGCCTGTTCTCAGAAGTGGCCCTTGGCCTACTCCTGGAAACCAAGCTGGGAGTGTTCTGTCTGATGACTGTTTTTGTATGCCTAAGGCCTTGGACCACACTATACCAGTTAGACTAGATAATTTATGTTAGCAATGTGGTTAGTGGAGAATATCTATTCTTTTTCTGGGGGTCTAGAGTTTGAGAAACTGAGATTACTCAGGCACTCTAAGCCTTCACAACTGACCCCCAATACAAACTGGACACCAAGGCTCAGGTGAGCTTTCCTCCTTGGCCACGTATTGCATGTGTTGTTACACATTGTTGTAGGGGAAATTAAATTCATCCTGAACAATGCTATGGCGAGAGGACACAGACCTGCTAATTCTCTGTGGATGGGCCTCTGAAATCAGTTTAACAAACGTCTACGGCACAGTCTGCTATTTACCTTTGTCACCATCCATTCAACTCTTCTTCCTTGTTAGCAAACCTCTATTACATTTGGAAGGCATGGTTCTCAGCAAAGGACTATAATTCCCAGCCTTTCTTGCTTCTAGGAGAGAGGCTATTCAACTAAGTGCCAGCCAATAAGATGTAAGCAGAAGTATGGGTCTTTTGGAAAAGCTAATTAAAGGGAAGGGGTGCACGCTTCTTTTCCTTTTATGAGCTCTAGCTTCCAACTTAACAATGAGATGGACTTGAGAATATCAGACTGGAAAGATGGAAACCAGTTGACAACAAGAAGGTGCTACATGCCCTGGACTATGTATCTCTAGACTTCTTTACAGTTTGTGTCACTGCGGGACTCCAGGTATATATCAACTTCAAAATAAAAGCATTTGGCTTATGTACTTAAAAGACAAATGGGAAATCACATCAGCATAAGTTAGCATTTTTCTTGAAATCCATCAAGATGTCAAAAATCCTAAACCAAAAATTACTCATTTCAAAAAATGATCAATGGAAATTTTGTTGTGCCAGCCAGGAGAGAAATGATTCATTTTAATCTCCATTGATTGACTGCTAATAGATTTCTCCATTTTAACTGACCTAAATTTTTTACAATATAGCACAATGATGTGAATAAAAATTTACACCATGTGTCCTTGTAAACCGCTTTCCGGAAGCCTTTCATAACCAGCCCATGTACACAACTCCCTCCCACAAATCCTCACGCCTAACCAGGCTGTGTTAAACACCACTATGGCTGCTAACCAAAAGGTTGGCAGTTCGAATCTACCAGGTGCTCCTTGGAAACCCTATGGGGCAGTTCTACTCTGTCCTATAGGGTCTCTATGAGTCGGAATTGACTCGACTGCAATGGGTTCAGTCTGGTCTGGTTATGACGCTACTACTAAGTGTTTCAGGTGTATTGGATAAAACTAGACTTTTTTATTTCCACAGGAAAGATTACATCACCCTCATATTTAAAATAATTCTTTAAGCATTAAAAGATTTCCACTGCCATTGAAATCCTTCTTCATCTCAAAGATGAGTAAATTATCACCGTCACTTTCAATACAAAGCTTCTTAAACCTGAGCTGTCATTTTGCAGACTCACACTCAAAATAAATTTCAAGGAGAGTTATGTTGCTATGTAATAAGTAATAATTTCATCAAATTAGTAGCATTCGGCTTCTCATGAGATTTATATTTTATTTACAGAATATTTTGTAAAAGAAGTATACTAAAAAGAACCCTTTAAGACTTTTCTTTAATGTGGCATGCAACTAGGAAACAATCAACTATTATTCTCCATTTCAATCAAAATAACTGTAATGACTTCCAGGTGTTTAAAAAAAAGGCATTACCCATCACTGTATATGTCTATACTTTCTAAAAACCCTCCTGGTACTTAAACATAGTCAAAGGTAAAAAAATTTTTCCAATGAATGATAGATATAAGGTTGTAATTAAAGTTACTAGCATAGAAGAGAATTTTACTTAATGAAAGACTTTCTGTACGGAAAATTAACAAATTTGCTATGTAATTGCATAACAGGACCAAATGTAAGCAATATTCCATGCTACTTACACACCTGTTAAGATTTAAGGAAGCAAAGGATAAACAATTAATACATCTCTTGTAATATTTACTATGAAGTGAAATAAAAATTAAAGGACTGGAAACAATTGGTTTAAAAATATCACAGAGAATGTAATATCTCAGATTGTGTTTGCATTGAAGTGAGTTACATTTAAAAAAATGTACTTTTATTGGAAAAAGTAAGAGTTTTAATTAAAATTAAATTTGGTAGTGTTGTTGTTAGGCTCCTACTCATAGCGACCTTAAGTACAACAGAAAAAAACACTGCCCAGTCCTGCATTATCCTCACAATTATTGCTGTGTTTGAGCCCATTGTTGCAGCTACTGTGTCAATCCATCTCCTTGAGGGTATTCCTCTTTTTCACTGACGCTCTACTTTACTAAGCATGATCTTCTTCTCTAGGAACTGGTCTCTACTGATAACATGTCCAAAATACCTGACATTTTGTTGCCATTTTCATTCCTAAGGAACATTCTGTCTGTACTTCTTCCAAGACAGATTTGTTTGTTCTTCTGAAAGTTTATGGTATATTCAAGATTCTTCACCAACACCACAATTCAAATGCATCAGTTCTTTGATCTTCCTTATTTCCTGTCCAGCTTTTGCATGCATATGAGGCATTTGAAAATACTATGGCTCGGGTCAGACGCATCTTAGTCCTCAAAGTGATGTCTTTGCTTGTCAACACTTTAAAGAAGTCTTTTGCAGCAGATTTGCCCGATGCAATACATCCTTTGATTTCCTGACCGCGGTTTCCACAGGCATTGATTGTGGATCCAAGTAAAACGAAATTCTTGACAACTTCAGTCTTCTCCGTTTACCATGATGTTGCTTATTGGTCCAGTTGTGAGGATTTTTGTTTTCTTTATGTTGAGGTATAATCCATACTGAAGGCGGCAGTCTTTGATCTGCATTAGTTAAGTACTTCAAGTTCTCTTCACTTTCAACCAGAACGGTTGCGTCATCTGCATATCGCAGGTTGTCAATGAGTCTTTCCCAAATCCCGATGCTGCCTTCTTCTTCATAGAGTCCAGCTTCTCAGATTATTTGCTCAGCATACAGATTGAATAAGTATGGTGAAAGGATACAACCCTGACGCACACCTTTCCTGACTTTAAACCATGCAGTATCCCCCCTTGTTCTGTTCAAATGACTGCCTCTTGGCCAATGCACAGGTTCTGAATGAGCACAATTAAGTGTTCTGGAATTCCCATACTTCGCAATGTTATCCATAATTTGTTACGACCCACACAGTCGAATGGCTACGCATAGTCAATAAAACACAAGTAAATATATTTCTGGTATTCTCTGCTTAAAGCCGTGATCCATCTGACATCAGCAATGATATCCCTCATTCCATATCCTGTTTTGAATCTGGCTTGAATTTCTGGCAGTCCCCTGTCAATGTACTGCTGCAACCATTTTTGGATGATCTTCAGCAAAATTTTACTTGCCGGTGATATTAATAATATTGTTTGATAATTTCTGCATTCCTTTGGGTCACCTCTTTTGGAATGGGCATGTATATGGATCTCTTCCAGTTGGTTGGCGAGGTAGCTGTCTTCCACATTTCTTGGCATAGATGAGTAAGAGCTTCCAGCGTTCCATCCATTTATTGAAACATCTCAGTTGGTATTCCTCTATTCCTGGAGCCTTGTTTTCCACCAATGCCTTAAGTGCAGCTTGGAATTCTTCCTCCTTCAAATCATTGGTTCTTGATCATATGCTACCTCCTGAAATGGCTGAACATAAACCAAGAGTTTTTGGTACAGTAACTGTGTATTCTTTCCATTTTCTTTTGAGGCTTTCTGCGTCGTTTGAGATTTTGCCCATAGAAACCTTCAATACTGCAACTCGAGGCTTGAATTTTTTTCTTCAGTTCTTAAGAAATGTTGCACATGTTCTTCTCTTTTGGTTTTCTAATTCCAAGTCTTTGTACATGTCATTATAATACTTTACTTTGTCTTCTCAAGCTACCCTTTGAAATATGTCCAGCTCTTTTACTTCATCATTTCTTCCATTCGCTTCAGTTACTCTACATTCAAGAGCAATTTTCAGAGTCTCTTCTGACAGCCATTTAGGTGTTTTCTTTCTTTTCTGTCTTTTTAATGACCTCTTGCTTTCTTCATGTATGATGTCCTTGATATGTCATCTGACAGCTTATCTGGTCTTCAGTCATTTGTGTTCAATGTGTCAAATCTATTCTTGAGATGGTCTCTAAATTCAGGTGGGATATACTCAAGGTCATACTCTCACGGACTTGTTTGAATTTTCTTCAGCTTCAGGATGAAAATGCATATAAGAAATTGATGATCTGTTCCTCAGTCTGCCCCGGCCTTGTTCTGACTGATGATATTGAGTTTCTCGATTGCCTCTTTCCGCAGCTGTAGTCAATTTTGATTCCTGTGTATTCCATCTGGAGCCCTGGAGGCACAGTGGTTAAGAGCTATCTATGGCTGCTAACCAAAAGGTTGGCAGTTCGAATCCACCAACCACTCCTTGGAAACCCTATAGGGCAGTTCTACTCTGTCCTATAGGATCACTACGAGTTGAAATCAACTCAATGCAACGAGTTTGGTTTTTGGCTTTGGCATTCCATCTGGTGAGGACCACATGTATAGCTGCCATTTACATTGTTGAAAAAAAATATTTGCAATAAATAAATCATTGGTCTTGCAAAACTCTATCATGCAATATCTAGTGTTGTTTTTCCAACTATTGATCCTTCTTTGTTTCCAACTTTTGCATTCCAGTCACCAGTAATTATCAATGCATCTTGAATGCATATTTGATCAACTTCAGACTGCAGAAGTTTTTTAAAATCTTTAATTTCTTCATCTTTGGCCTTAGTGATTGGTGCATAAATTTGAATAACAGTTGTATTAACTGGTCTTCCTTGTAGGGGTATGGATATTATCCTATCATTGACAGTGCTGTACTTCAAGACAGATCTTGAAATGTTCTTTTTGACAATGAATGCTACACCATTCCTGTTCAATTTGTCATTCCCGGCATAGTAGATCTCATAACTGTCCAATTCAAAATGGCTAATAACGGTCGATATCAGCTCACTAATGCCTAGGATATCAATATGTACACATTCCATTTCATTTTTGATTTGAAATTTTCCTTGATTCATACTTCATATATTTCACGTTCCAATTATTAAAGGATGTTTGCAGTTGTTTCTTCTCATTTTGAGTTGTGCCACATCAACAAATGAAGGTCCCAAAAGCTTTACTCCATCTATGTCACTAAGGCTGACTCTACTTTGAGGAGGCAGCTCTTCCCCAGTTGTATTTTGAGTGCCTTCCAACCTGAGGGGCTCATCTTCTGGCGTTATATCAGACAATCTTCCACTGGTATTCATAAGTTGAAAACTGGCCAAATTTTTTTAGAAGTAGATCGTCAGGTCTTTCTTCCTAGTCCTGTCTTAGTCTGGAAGCTCTGCTGAAACCTGTCCACCATGGGTGATCCTGCTGATATTTGAAATACCAGTGGCATAGCTTCCAGCATCACGCCAACACGCAAGCCATCACAGTACTACGCACTGACAGACGAGTTGTGGAAATGAAATTTAACCCCCTAAAAATGTAGGTTAAAAAGCTGGATGAAGCATTTCATAACTTTAAATATATAGATAAATGGTGTTTCTCACAATTTGTAGGTCAATTCCCCCATTAATTCCAAAGTAGAGTTTTTGCCAAAACCAGAATCTTTTTTATTTTATTATTGTACTTTCGATGAAGGTTTACAGAGCAAACTAGCTTCTCATTAAACAATTAACACACATGTTGTTTTGCACATTGGCTGCCAACCCCACAACATGTCAACACTCTCCCCTTCTTGACTTTAGGTTCCCCATTACCAGCCTTCTTGTCTCCTCCTGGCTTCCTGCCTTGCCCCTGGGCTGGAGTGCCCCTTTAGTCTTGTTTTGTTTTATGGGCCTGTTTAATCTTTGGCTAAAGGGTGAACCTCAGGAGTGACTTCAGTACTGAGTTAAAAGGGTGTCCAGGGGCCATACTCTCAGAGTTTTTCCACTCTCCGTCAGACCAGTAAGTCTGGTTTTTTGTTGTTGTTGTTGTGAGTTAGAATTTTGTTCTACATTTTTCTCCACCTGTGTCCAGGACCCTCTATTGTGATCCCTGTCAGACCAGTCTGTGGTGGTAGCCGAGCACCATCTAGTTGCGCTGGACTCATCTGGTGAAGGCTGTAGTAGTTGTGGTCCATTAGTCCTTTGGATAAATCTTTCACTTGTGTCTTTGGTTTTCTTCATTCTTCCAGCAAAGTATCTTAGATGGAGACTCACAAGCTTTTTTTTTTTTTTTTTAATTGTTGTAGTTAATTGAAGTTTACATTTCAAGTTAGTCTCCCATACAAACTTTTATACATACATTGTATGTATAATTGCTCACCCCATTCTGTGACAGCACACTCCTCCTGTCCGCCCCTGATTCCCCATGTCCATTCAATCAGCTCCTAACTCTCTCTGCCTTCCCATCTCACCTCTGGACAGAAGCTGCCCCTTTGGTCTCTTCTATATACTGGCCTAAGAGGCAAACTCTTCACAAGAATCACTTTATGCCCCACAGTCCAGTACAATCCCTGTCTGAAGAGTTGGCCTTGGAAATTGTTTTAGTTCTGGGCTGATAGAGAGTCCAGGGGTCATGCTTTCCAGGGTTCCAGTCTCAGTCAGACCATTAATCTGAGTTCTGCACCCCATCTTTCTGCTGCTCCATCAGGGACTCTCTGCTATGTTCCCTGTCAGGGCGGTCATTGGTGGTAGCCGGGAACCATCTAGTTCTTCTGGTCACAGGCTGATGAAGTCTCTGGTTTATGTGGTCCTGTCTGTCTCTTGGGCTAATACTTTCCTTGTGTCTTTGGCGTTCTTCATTCTCCTTTACTCCAGGTGGTTGGGACCAATTAATGCATCTTAGAAGGCCGCTTGCAAGCTTTTAAGACCCCAGACACCACTCACCAAAGTAGGATGCAGAACATTTTCTTAATAAGCTTGGTTATGCCAATTGACCTAGATGTCCCCTGAAAGCATGGTCCCCAGACCCCTACCCCTGCTACTCTGTCCCTCAAAGTGTTTGATTGTATTCAGGAAACTTCTTAGCTTTGGTTTAGTCCAGTTGTGTTGACTTCCCCTGTGGTGTGTGCTGTCCTTCCCTTCGTCTAAGATGACTGTTCTCTACTATGTAGTTAGTAAATAACCCACACCCTCCCTCCCCACCCCCGTAACCATCAAAGAATGTTTTCTTCTGTGTTTAAACCTTTTCTTGAGTTCTTATAATAGTGGTCTTATACAGTATTTGCTCTTCTGTGACTGACTAAATTCACTCAGCATAATAAGTTCCAGCTTCCACCATGTTATATGATGTTTCACGGCTTCATCATTGTTCTTTACTGTTGCATAATATTCCATTGTGTGGATATACCATAATTTGTTTATCCATTCATCCGATGATGGACACCTAGATTGTTTCCATCTTTTTGCTATTGTGAACAGTGCTGCAATGAAAATCGGTGTGCATGTATCTATTCGTGTTACGCTTCTTATTTCTCTAGGATATATTCCAAGGAGTGGGATAGCTGGATCGCGTGGTACTTCTATTTCTTTTTAAGGAAGCGCCAAATCAATTTCCAAAGCGGTTGTACCATTTTACATTCCCACCATCAGTGTATAAGTGTTCAGTCTCTCCAAAACCTCTCCAGCATTTATTATTTTGTGTTTTCTGAATTAGTGCTAGCCTTGTTGGGGTGAGAGGATATCTCATTGTAGTTTTGATCTGCATTTCTCTAATGGCTAATGATCATGAGCATTTCTTCATGTGTCTGTTAGCCGCCTGAACATCTTCTTTGGAGAAGTGCCTGTTCATATCTTTGCCCATTTTTTAATTGGGTTATTTGTCTTTTTGTTATTGAGGTTTTGCAGTATCTTATAGATTTTGCAGATTAGATGCTGATCAGATTTGTCATAGACAAAAATTTCTTTCCAGGCTGTAGGTTGTCTTTTTACTCTTTTGGTCAAGTCTTTGGATGAGCATAAGTGTTTGATTTTTAGGAGCTCCCATTTATCTAGTCTCTCTTTTGGTGCTTGGGCATTGTTACTTATGGTTCATATTGTGTTTATGCCATGTATTAGGGCTCCTAGCCTTGTCCCTATTTTTTCTTCCATGATCTTTATCATTTTCGATTTTATATTTACGTCTTTGGTCCATTTTGAGTTAGTTTTTGTACACAGTGTGAGGTATGGGTCTTGTTTCAGTTTTTTGCAGATGGATATCCAGTTATGCCAGCACCATGTGTTAAAGACTGTCTTTTCCCCAATTAGTGGACTTTGCGCCTTTGTCAAATATTAGCTGCTCATAGGTGGATGAGCTTATATCTGGATTCTCAACTCTGTTCCATTGGTCTATGTATCTGTTATTGTACCACTACCAGGCTGTCTTACCTACCGTGGCAGTACAATAGGTCCTAATATCAGGTAGTGTAAGGCCTCCCACTTTGTTCTTCTTCTTGAATAATGGTTTATTTATCCAGGGCCTCTTCCCTTTCCATATGAAATTGGTGATTTGTTTCTCTATCTCATTAAAAAATGCTGCTGGAATTTGGATCGGGATTGCAGCATATCTGTAGATTGCTTTGGGTAGAATTGACATTTTCACTATGTTGAGTCTACCTATCCATGAGCAAGGTATATTTTTCCACTTATGCAGGTCTCTTTTAGTTTCCTGCAGTAGTGTCTTCTGGTTTTCTCTGTATAGATCTTTTACGTCTCTGGTTAGATTTATTCCTACGTATTTTATCTTCTTGGGGGCTATTGTAAATGGTATTAATTTGGTGATTTCCTCTTCAAGGTTCTCTTTGTTGGTGTAAAGGAATCCAACTGATTTTTGTATGTTTATCTCGCATCCTGAAACTTTGCTGAAATCTTCTATTAGTTCCAGTAGTTTTCTTGTGGATTCTTTGGGGTTTTCTGTGTATAAGTTCATATCATCTGCAAATAGAGATACTTTGACTTCTTCTCTACTGTCACGGATTGAACTGTGTCCCCCCAAAAATATGTGTAACAATTTGGCTAGGCCATGATTCCCAGAATTGTGTGGTTGTCCTCCATTTTGTGATTGTAATTTTATGTTAAAGAGGATTAGAGTGGAATTGTAACACCACCCTTACTCAGGTCACATCCCTGATCCAATGTAAAAGCAGTTTCCCTGGGGTGTGGCCTGCACCACCTTTTATCTCTTATAAGAGATAAAAGGAAAGGAAAGCAAGCAGAGAATTGGGGACCTCATACCATCAAGGAAGCAGTGCCAGGAGCAGAGCACATCCTTTGGACCGAGGTCCCTGCGCCAAGAAGCTCCTAGTCCAGGGGAACACTGATGAGAAGGCAGAGAGAAAGCCTTCCCCTGCAGCTGACACCCTGAATTTGTACTTTTAGCCTACTTTACTGTAAGGAAATAAACTTCTCTTTGTTAAAACCATCCACTTGTGGTATATCTGTTATAGTAGCACTAGATAACTAAGATACCTACCAATTTGGATGCCCTTTATTTCTTTTTCTAGCCTAATTGCTCTGACTAGGACCTCTAGCACAATGTTGAATAAGAGTGGTGATAAAAGGCATCCTTGTCTGGTTCCCGTTCTCAAGGGGAATGCTTTCAAAGTCTCTCCATTTACGATGATGTTGGCTGTTGGCTTTGTATAAGTGTCCTTAATTATATTGAGGAATTTCCCTTCTATTCCTATTTTATTGAGAGTTTTTATCATGAATGGGTGTTGGACTTTGTCAAATGCCTTTTCTGCATCGATTGATAAGATCACGTGGTTTCTGTCTTTGTTTTATTTATGTGATGAATTACATTGATTGTTTGTCTAATGTTGAACCATCCCTGCATACCTGCTATAAATCCCACTTGGTCATGGTGAATTATTTTTTTGATATGCTGCTGAATTCTATTGGCTAAAATTTTGTTGAGGATTTTTGCGTCAATGTTCATGAGGGATATTGGTCTGTAATTTTCTTTTTTGTGGTGTCTTTACCTGGTTTTGGTGTCAGGGTTATGCTTGCTTCATAGAATGAGTTTGGGAGTATTCCGTCCTTTTCTATGCTCTGAAATACCTTTTGTAGAAGTGGTGTTATCTCTTCTCTGAAACTTTGGTAGAATTCTTCAGTGAAGCCATCCAGACCCGGGCTTTTTTTTGTTGGGAATTTTTTAACAATCTTTTCAATCTCTTCTTTTGTTATGGGTTTATTTAGTTGTTCTACCTCTGTTTGGGTTAATTTAGGTAGGTAGTGAGTTTCTAGAAATTTGTCCATTTCCTCTAGGTTTTCATATTTGTTAGAGTACAATTTTTCATAGTAATCTGTTATGATTCTTTTAATTTCAGTTGGGTCTATTGTGATATCACCCATCTCATTTCTTACACGGGTTATCTGCTTCCTCTCCGGTTTTTCTTTTGTCAGTTTGGCCAATGGTTTATCAATTTTGTTGCAAAGAACCAGCTTTTGGATTCGTTAACTCTTTCAATTGTTTTTCTATTCTCTATTTCATTAAATTCTGCTCTAATTCTTATTATTTCCTTCCTTCTGGTGCCTATGGGCTTCTTTGGTGTTCTCTCTCTGCTTGTTCCAGTTGTAGGGTTAATGCTTTGATTATGGTCCTTTCTTCTTTTTGGATGTGTGCTTTTATTGCTATAAACTGACCTCTGAGCACTGCTTTTGCTGTGTCCCAAACGTTCTGGTAGGATGTGTTTTCATTCTTGTTTGATTCTATGAATTTCTTTATTCCATCCTTAATTTCTTCTATAACCCAGTAGTTTTTGAGCAAGGTGTTGTTCAGTTTCCATGTGATTGATTTTTTTTCCTTGCTTTTTGTGTTGTTGATTTCTACTTTTATGGCTTTATGGTCAGAAAAGATGCTTTGTAATATTTCGATGGTTTGGATTTTGTAAAGGCTTGCTTTATGGCCTAATATGTGGTCTGTTCTGGAGAATGTTCCATGTGCATTGGAAAAGAAAGTATACTTGGCTGCTGTTAGGTGCAGTGTTTGGTATACGTCTATGAGATCAAGTTGGTTGATTGTAGCATTTAGCTCTTCCTTGTCTTTGTTGAGCTTCTTTCTGGATGTTCTGTCCTTCACTGAAAGTGGTGTGTTGAAGTCTCCTACTACTATTGTGGAGCTGTCTATCTCTCTTTTCAGTGCTGTTAGAGTTTGTTTTATGTATTTTGGAGCCCTGTCATTGGGTGTGTAAATATTTATTATACTTATGTCCTCCTGGTGTAATGACCTTTTAATCATTATATAGTGCCCTTCCTTATCCTTTGTGATGGATTTTACTTTAAAGTCTATCTTGTCAGAGATTAACATTGCCACTCCTGCTCTTTTTTCAGGGTTGTTTGCTTGATACATTTTTTTCCATCCTTTGAGTTTTAGCCTGTTTGTGTCTTTAAGTCTAAGATGCATCCCTTTTAGGCAGCATACAGACGGATCATGCTTTTTTATCCAATCTGCCACTCTCTGTCTCTTTATTGGTGCATTAAGTCCATTTACGTTCAGCATAATTATTGACAGGTATGAGTTTAGTGCTGTTATCCTGATGTCTCTTTTTGTGTGTTGTTCACAGTTTCTTTGTTCCCCTTAATTTTCTGTGCTGAGTCATTTTTCTTCATGGAATTTTTTTCATCTTTTTCATTGTTATAGATTTTGTGTTTGCTGGGTCTTTATATTTTTCTACTTTTTTATTTTGATTTGTAGGATTGTTAGTTGTCTTTGTGGTTACCTTAATATTTACCCCTATTTTTCTAAGTTTATACCAGTCTTTTATTTCTTTATATTGCCTTGACTTCCCCTCCATATAAAAAATCAATGTCTGCATTTTTAAGTCCCTCTTTTTTGTTTTAATGTTGCCCTTTTTTACATATTGATATCTCTGTTTCTCTATTTTCAATGTTTTAGCTTTGATGTATTTTCAGCTTCCCTATCTGATTCAATATCTCATTGCTCTGTCCTGTGTTCTAGTCTTGCGTTATTATCTGATGTTATTGATTACCTAACCATGGGACTCCCTTTAGTATTTCTTGTAATTTTGGTTTGGTTTTTGCAAATTCCCTAAACTTCTGTTTATCTGGAAATGCCCTAATTTCACCATCATATTTGAGAGACAGTTTTGCTGGATATATAATTCTTGGCTGGCAGTTGTTTTCCTTCAAGGCTTTATATATGTCAACCCATTGCCTTCTTGCCTGTATGGTTTCTGCTGAGTAGTCCGAGCTTATTCTAATTGACTCTCCTTCGTAGATAACTTTTCTTTTATCCCTAGCTGCTCTTAAAATTCTCTGTTTATCTTTGGTTTTGGCAAGTGTGATTATAATATGCCTTGGTGACCTTCTTTTGGGATCTACCTTATGTGGGATTCCATGAGCATCTTGGATAGTTATCTTCTCATCTTTCATGATATCAGGGAAGTTTTCTGTCAACAAATCTTCAGCAATTTTCTCTGTATATTCTGTTATCCCCGCCCTGTTCTGGTACTCCAATCACTCATAGGTTATTTCTCTTGATAGAGTCCCACATGACTCAGAGTTTCTTCATTCTTTTTAATTCTTTTATCTGATTTTTCCTCAGATAAATTGGCATCAAGAGTTTTATCTTCAATGTCACTAATTCTAACTTCTACTGCCTCAATTCTGCTCCTATGATTTTCTATTGAGTTGTCTAATTCTAAAATTTTATTGTTAATCTTCTGGATTTCTGATTGCTGTCTCTCTATGGATTCTTGCAGCCTATTAAATTTGTCATTATGTTCTTGAATAACTTTTTTAAGTCCTGCTACTACTTTGTATGTTTTTTGGAAGTTTCTGCATTTTGAAGACTTTCCTTTCTAATTTCTAGGAGAGTTCTGTATATTAATCTTTTGTATTCTGCCTCTGGTAATTCCAAGAAATTCTCTGCCTCCAGAGAATTTATTGATTCTTTATTTTGAGAGCTTGCTGAAGCCATCATGGACTGCCTCTTTATGTGATTTGATATTGACTGTTGTCTCTGAGCCATCAATAAGTTATTATAATTTTATTTTATATTTGTTTAGTGAGTCCTAGCTTCTTGTTTTGTTTTGTTTTGATATGACCAAATAGGCTGCTCGTGTGCGCTAGTTTGATTATTGGCGCCTTTGAAGCTCTAAGGTCCTGTCCCCAGGTAGTTAGTTCTGTAACTAAGTATGCGCACACAGGTGCCTGTTAAATTTTCCTTCATGGGTTCAGCTCAGGTGTTCAGGCAGTCGGTCACCAAGTGTGTGGTGCAGGCTCTCACCTACAGTCTTAGAGAGGCAGGCTCTCACCTACAGTCTTAGAGAGGCATGGGTGATTGTTGTAGGCATAGGTATCTGGCTGCAGTAGGGGGTCACGTGCTGAGCCAGGCAGGGGGCTGACAGCTGCCCCTGAGAGTCTGAAAGGTAGGTGTGTCCCTATTCTCTAGGGCAAGTAGGTAGGTGAGTTTTGCAGCCGGACTATAAGCACCCCACTCTGTTGGCTGTAAAGACTCAGGGGCACCACTTATTCTTGGACTCCTGTAGCAGGTGACTAGGTGGCGTAGGTGAAGCCACCAGTCCTCAAGCCCCTGGTGCAGATCAGTAAAGGTGCCTGCTTAAAGGGCAGGGCTGTGTCGAGAGTCACAAATCTGCCACTTCACAGCTGAAACAGCTGAAGTTAGACTTCAGATTTTACCCTGTTGTACTGTAGTAGTGAGGGCTAACGCTGTGGAGATGGGTCCCCACAAGTCTATACAGGGATGTAAGGCACTCAAAGTCTGCAGACCCCTTATGCCTGTGCCTAACAAAGTTCCTGTGCCGACCCTGAGTTCCTGACTTAGGGGAGCCAGTAGCTTATTTGTTCCCTCTCCAAGGCCAGGAGAATGTGACAGGGCACCTTTGGGATCTACTTCCGGCCCAGAGGAGTCAGACTTCGGAAATCCCGACCAGTACAGAGCGGGGAGGGAGGAGGCAAAAGGGAGAGAGGTTTTTCCCAAATAGACTTTTTTTTTCAAATCCCCGTGAAAGGCCACATGCAGGTACTTATCTTTAGCCACTTGGGAGATGCTTTTCACTGGTTCAGAATGTCCAAGCAGAATCTCTGCTGCCGGATCTCTCTCAGTGTGGAAACTGCCTCCTGAGCACACACATGCAGCTATCTGCCTTCTTCACTGTATATCTCAGAGCCAGAAGGAGCTGAAGAGCTGGAGCCAAGTCCAGACTGGCACTTCTCGCTTCTTCAGAACTATCTCCCTCTCCCCCGCCACTCAGTCCGATTCCTCAACTTTGCCTTGTTCAGGGCTCCTAGATATTCATATACAATCAAATCACTTGTTTTTCCAGGTCTTTGTTGTAAAAGGGATAAAGGAAGCCATCTGACTACTCTGCCATCTGGCCCTGCCTCCCAAAACCAGAATCTTGAAATGGGCAAAGCATATTAGTCTATCAAAGCAAAATCTAATATTGACCAGACTGAGGAAATATCCTATGATTATTAAGTTAATTATGTATTACTCTAGCAGTATGATTTAGTATCAACAGTATCTTTAAAAATCATTACTTAGAACATTTTTCTTAGTACTAGCTTTTCACTTTCAAGTCCACTATTTGATCATTTTAAATTAGTTTAAAATATATGAGAGGAGCCCCGAAATCCAAATATCTACTGTTTTTTTTAAATCTTAATTTAAACTTCAAGTGTCCTTTTTCAAAAAACTGTACTATTCCAAGACTGCTAGGCAAATAGCCAAAGACAAAACAAAAAAAAAGTTCAAATTTAAAGATTTATAAAAAATTTAAATCTTACCAGCAGATGAATTAAAAACATAAACAGTTCAACGTGTTGCCTACAGAAAAGGAACTGAGAGTGGGGAGGCCAAACCAAACCCATTGCTATGGAGCTGATTTCGACTCAGCGATGACAGAGTAGAACCATCCCATAGGGATTCTAAGGAACAGCTGGTGGATTCAAACTGTCAACTTTTTGGTTACCAGGAAAGCTCTTAACCACCTCGCCACTTTCTTTCTTTATATTTTATTTTGATCAGGCAGTATATTAACAAAATGATATCACGTTTAAAGATACCATTACTAAAACAATGGGATAATTCAGAGATTATTCCACAGAATCCACTGGGCAGCAAGGTAATTACAACATTTCAGAGTGACAATATCTTAATCACAATAGAAAAGAGTCATACTCAAAGTTCCATAACAATCCAAAGTGGTTCCCATGGATATTTAAAGGAAACCCTGGTGGCATAATAGTTAAGTGCTTGGGCTGCTAACCAAAAGTTCAAATCCACCAAGCACTCCTCAGAATCCACTCGACAGCGATGGGTTTGGTGTGTTTTTGTTTTTTGTTTTTTGTTTTTTTGCCATGGTGGTGTAATGGTTAAGAGCTCAGCTGCTAACCTAAAGGCTGGCAGTTCGAATCCACTAGCCGCTCCTTGGAAACCCTATGGGGCAGTTCTACTCTGTCCTACAGGGTCATTATAAGTCAGAATTGACTTGATGGCAATGGGTTTGGTTTCTTGGGGCTTTTTTTTTGGTTATGTAATGGCATGAGCACTTACATAACTAGTCAATGTAATTTAATTTCCCCAGGAAATTTGACTAAACAAATAAAAGTCATCAAACTCCAAATGCTGTATTTATTTTTAAGCCACAGATTTTTATGCAAGTACGCTACCTTAGAATCAATAAACTAAATCATTATATAGATTCCTGGATTATTTCTTTTTCAGATTACTTGAGGACCAGATAACTTGCTTTGTTTTAAACACTGTGGTTGAAAATCTCTCTAAATTATAATTATACAATATGCATCTCTAAGTATTTGGCGCTGCAGCATAATTATTCACAATTGTACAGTACTAAAGATGCTAAAGAGGCAAGGGTTAGGCTAATATAAATTAACCTTAGATCATACCCTTGTAATTACATTTTTTTTTTAAATCCTTAAATATGAACTGGTTGTCTCAGCAGTGGCATCTTTATCATTATTAAGTAGAATGTGAAATATAAAAGTCCTTCAGTCAAGGATTCCAGGGAATCAAAGTTTTGTAATACATGTCTACATGTGTATATATCTACAGATGTGTTTTATATATATATATACATATGTAAATACAAACACACACATATGTACACAGTAAAACCTGTGAAAGCTGCAATTTGTGTAAGACGGAAAGCTATCGGAAAAGGAAAACAAATATTTTCCACTAAAATGAGCTACTGAAAAATGGTAAGACTACACCCTGTCAAAGGCAGAAAACTTGTGAGACCAGGAAAAAGAAGTCAGTCTCTTCGAGTTCCGGCTCTCCCAGGTTCCACTGTATACAATTTCTTTAACAAAAAAAGATTCCATCCTGTCAGAGGTCATGATCGGTTGACGAAGGGCAAGACTGGTCAGCTGACATCGTGTTGAGAAGTGACTGATGATGTCTCATCAGCTCCCTCCAATGCAGCCATCTGGCCTGTGGATTAGCAGTCATTCATACCTTGCTCTCATTTACACATGTGAAAGACTGCTTGAAGAGCCAAATAGTAAAGTTCTTAGTGAGAAATTTTGTGAATACATACAGCTGGAAAACAATGAGGTAAATTTTGAAGGACTTCCCAGTTCTATATTTCTTTGATTCCTCATTTTCATGTCATGTATTTCAATGTCTGAAAAAGCAGTAACATAAAACAGAGCTCATATTCATAGGTTTTAGTTTCTAGTTTACCACTGACTTTAATCAAAGCTGTCAACCTTTCTATGCCCTTGGTTTGCCCATTTCTGAAACTGATACATCTTCCTAAAGCTTGAAACATATTCTTAAGTAGGACAAGAAAAAAAAAAAAAAAGCAAACTGGGAGTACAGAGACCCAAATTCATCCCTTTAACTCTGCCAGGTCCTACATTTACACCAGGACAGCCTTCCTCTATCTGGGCCTGGAAACAGATCACCGAATTCATTTTTCAGCCCCTCAATTATTGGAGATAGGAGTGAAGGGAGGGAGGAGATTGTAACAAAACTTCCGTGAAGCTCTTCATTATCATTCATTAGATATAATCAAATAACAGTGCAAAAACTAAATCATCCATGAATGTGAATTTATAACATGCAGGCTTTAATTTTAAAACCATAATTCTGAACCATCACCCCCAAGCACTTATCACTTTGCGCCTTGATTTATAGTTACTTGTGAATTTACCTCATCTTCTGTACTGTATCATAGCCTCTTTTAGAAGGGATGCATTTATCTTTGTAGCCAATCCTCGTATATGTAGTACTTAATGTAGTGCCTAGGATATAGCAGGTACTTAATAATTATTTATCAAATTGAATGCAGGTATAACATATTTTGTTGGTAACTTAGCTTTGGAAATATATATTTAATTTTCTGTGTGTATTTTTAAAAAGTTATCTTCTAGGCTCTTTGCCACATTTGATAATAAACATTGTTCCCCCTCATACAAGAACTGTACCTATCTGTAAATTAAATAACTTCGTGACAATAACAGCTTACATTTGTATTTTTTCTTCATTAATTCATCTGATCCAATCAATAACCCTATGAGGTAGACAGGATAAGGATCATGATTTCCATTTTATAGACAGGGAATTTAACTTAAGTTCCCAAAGCTGGCCACTCAGTGGTTAAGCACTTGGCTGCTAACCAAAAAGTTGGCAGTGGGAACCCACCAGCTGATCAACAGGAGAAAGCTGTGGCAGTCTGCTTCCACAGGATTTGCCTTGGAAACCATACGGGGCAGTTCTACTCTGTCCTATAGAGTCACTATGAGTTGTAATCAACTCAATGGCGATGGGTTTTTTTGTTTTGTTTGATTTTTTTTGTTTGTTTTGTTTTGTTTTCACAAAGCTAAAGAGTGGCAAGACTAAGACTTAATAGCACATTTAGGGCTCTTTGAACATATTATGGTATTTGAAAACAAATACATCCTTAAACTCTGAATTTAAATTTAATAAACACCTTCTCTCCTATACCTGGAAATATTAAATATTCTCAGTCTTACCATCCTACTTCCAAAATTTCCTTCCCTACACCAATCTTAGTGACTTTAATAGCCATGTGGCTCATTCAGCATCTGCCCCTTACTCAACCATCTTACCACCAATTTTTTTTCCTTCCATACTAAACATAATCACTCTAATCTCCACCTCCTATACTCTTCCAGCTCACTCACACTATTTTCCACCTTCCAAAACTTCTTTGGCTTTACTAAGACCGTCAATTGATTGAACATATCCCTGGCATCACAACCCATCTTCCCCTGCTATGCTGATTTTCCTCCGATTAGATTCCATGATCCAGCACTACCATATCTTCACAACACCCTCACTCCAATTTTATTGCCCTGCAGACCCTAACCCAATTAAGACTCTCTCTCTAAATGATCTTTGCTTGAACCCAAGCAGTTAAAAGTGGCTGTAGAAAAACTCACAATCATGTTCACTGCTCTCACATTAAATTCTTGACCAAAAATTTCAAGTGGAAAACAAACATTGACCAACAATCCTACCAAAAACTAGATGCTGCCTAGTCAATGTCGACAACTCATGGTAACCCGATGTGTGTCAAAGCACTGTATTCCACAGTTTTGTTTTTTTAATATATATATTTTATTTTATTTCAGGTGAAAATATACACTGCATCTCGGGGAAAATCTAGCCCAATTGGCATAATACAGTTTATAGAAAAAATGTTCTACATCAAACTGTGGTGAGTAGTGTCTGGCATTAAAAGCCTGCAAGCAGCCATCTAAGATACATCTACTGGGCCCATCCTGGCTGAAGCAAAGAAGAATGAAGAAAACCAAAGACACAAGGGAAAGTTTAGTCCAAAGGACTAATGGACCACAACTACCACAGCCTCTACCAGACTGAGCCCAGAATAACTAGATGGTGCCCGGCTACCACCACCAACTGCTCTGACAGTGATCACAATAGAGAGTCCTGAACTAAGCCGGAGAAAAATGTAGAACAAAATTCAAATTCACACACACAAAAAAACCAAAAAAACTCAGACTTGCTGATCTGACAGAGACTGGAGAAACCCCAAGAGCAGGGCTCTCGGACATCCTTTTAACTTGGTACTGAAGTCACTACTGAGGATCACCATTCAGCCAAAGATTAGACACGTCTGTAGGGCAAACAATAACACAAGTTCCTCACATGCTTCATAGTTCAATCATGTATACGAGACTAAATGGACACACTAGCTAAAAAGCAAAGAAGAGAAGGAAGGAAGGGACAGTAAAACTGGACGAGTGGAAACAGAGAACCAAGGATGGAGAAGGGGAGGGTGTTGACACACACAGGAGTTGGCAACCAATGTCACAAAACAATTTGTATATTGTTTAAAGAAAAACTAGTTCTCTCTGTAAGCTTTCACCTGAAGCACAGTTTTAAAAAAAAAGAAAGAAAATATACACAGCAAAACCTGCTCCCATTTCACAGTTTTTAGACATAATGATAGTGACATTGGTTATATTGCTCATATTGTATCAACCTTCTCATTATTTCTGTTCTAATTATTTCACTCCCATTCACTTAAACTGTCTGCCCTCCAACCTTCTCATCCATGCTTTAAAATAGCTGTTCACCATTTGGTCTTAAATAGACTTTTTTCTTTTTAATTTAAAGGACACTATACTCAAGGATAACATTCTTTACTTTTTGAGCTGTACTGTTACTTAGTTTAAAGGTGACTGAAAGGGATAGTTTTAACTCAAGATATGAAGAGTAACTCAGGGCCAGAGTTTCGGGGACTCCTCCAGCCTAAAAAGGTCCAGTAAGTCTGGATTCTTTAAGAATTTGAAGTTCTGTTCTACATTTCTCTCCGTTTCTCTCAGGATCCGTCTGTTGTGTCCTGGATCAATCAGAATGTTTGTTAATAGCAGCTGGACACCATCTAGTTATTCTGGTCTCAAGGTAGAGAAGGCAGTGGTTCATAGAGACAATTAGTCCTGTATTTCGGTTCCTTCTTTGATTCTTGGGCTTCCTTCTTTCTTCTTTGTTCCAGATCAATAGAGACCAATAGCTGTATCTTAGCTGGCTGCTCATAAGCTATTAACACCCATGATCAGTAACATTGTGTGTCAACTTGGCTAGATCATGGTTCTCAGTGGTTCAGCAATTATGATGTAGTTTCGCAGTCATATGATGATGTGATTAATTTCCATGATGAGATTTGATATAATGTGATCACCTCCATTATGAAATCTGCTGCGAGTAGCCAGTCAGTTGAAAGGGAGTTTCCTTGGGGGTGTGGCCTGCATCAAATATAAGTGGATTCTTTGGCAAGATTCTTGAGCTTTTGCTCACTCTAGATCCTGCAGCTGGCTCCTGTTCATATGGCCTCTGATTCTCGAGACTTGAGCTAGCAGCTTACCTGTGATATCGCCTGCTGATCTTTGGATTCGTCCGTCTTCACAGTCTGTGAGCAAGAGCCCTGCTGTCTGACCTGCCGATCTTGGGTTCGCCAGCCCCTGCGGCTACATGAATCAGAAGAAGCCTCCAGCCTGACCCTCGGAATTGGGACTTTCCAGCCTCTACAACCACATTGTAGAGCCATTGCCTTGATATAAATCTCTTTATATAGATATTTATATGCTTTATTGGTTTTGCTTCTCTAGAGAATCCAGCCTAAGACAACACCCAACACTCATCAGACTGGCAATTAGAACATAAACTTTAAGAACTATGTCAATTGACTAGATTGTCCCACGAGAACATGCACCTAAGCCCTCAAACCAAGAGAACCAATCTCATGAAGTAACTGGTTATGTCTAGTCAGTAACAGAGTCTTTAACCCTTTTATTTTTTTGGTGGGGGAGATGTTATTGTTATTTTTGTAAAATTTATATATAACCTAGCATTTGTCAATTCATCCTTTTTTCTTATGTATAGCTTATTGACATTTTATGAGTCAACCTGTGCAAATTTCACCCACATTCGGTGCCATCTTTCCCATTACCATAACAAAAAGTGACTACTACCTCAGGAACACGTCCCACCCCTCCACCTCTGGTAACTATTAATGAACAGTAGTCTCTGTATATTTACCTACTCACATCTTCTCATAAAAGTGAGAACGTACAATAGTTGCTGTTTTGTGACTGACATATTTTATTAAATGTAAGATCCTCCAGGTTCATCCACGTTGTAAGGCATTTCAAGAACTCATTTTTTCTTTATTGCTGAGGAGTATTCCATTGCATGTATGTACCATATTTTGCTTATCTATTCATCCATTGATGGGGCTCCACAGGGCTTTCAATGGTTGATTGTTCAGAAGTAGAACACCAGGCCATTCTTCCAGGGTGTCTCTGAGTGGACTCAACTATCCAACCTTTTGGCTAGCAGCTGAGTGCACTACCTGTTTGCACCACTCGGGACTCCAATCCTACTATACTTGCCTATTATCCTATTATTTTCATTCTGCCACTGGTCAGAAAGTCTACTAATAATTTTTGGTTTAAAATCAGGAAAGGTGTGCGTCAGTGTTGTATACTTTTACCATACTTATTCAATCTATGAAGCCCTAGTAGCACAGTGGTTAAGAACTGAGCTGCTAACCAAAAAGTCAGTGGTTCAAATCCACCAGCGGCTCCTTGGAAACCCTATGGGGCAGTTCTACTCTGTCTTATAGGGTTACTATGAGTCAGAATCAACTCAGTGACAACGGGTTTGGTTTTGGGGTTTATTCAATCTATACACTGAGCAAATAATCCAAGAAGCTGAACTATATGAAGAAGAACGTGGCATCAAGATTGGAGGAAGAGTCATTAACAACGTGCAATATGCAGATGACACAACCTTGCTTGCTGAAAATGACGAGGACTTGAAGCACTTACTGATGAAGATCAAAGACTACAACTTTCAGTATGGATTATACCTCAACATAAAGAAAACAAAAATTCTCACAACTGGACCGATAAACAACATTATGATAAACGGAGAAAGTATTGACATTGTCAAGGATTTCATTTTACTTGCATCGACAATCAACACCCGTTGATGCAGCAGTCAACAAATCAAACAATGTATTGCATTGGGCAAATCTGCTGCAAAAGACCTCTTTAAAGTGTTACAAAGCAAAGATGTCAGTCACTTCGAGGACTAAGGTGTGCCTGACCCAAGCCATGATATTTTCAATTGCCTCATGCATGCAAAAGCTGGAAATGAATAAGGAAGACCGAAGAAGAATCGATGCCTTTGAATTATGGTGTTGGCAAAGAATACTGAATATACTATGGACTGCCAGAAGAACAAACAAATCTGTCTTGGAAGAAGTACAGCCAGAGTGCTCCTTGTAAGCGAGGATGGCGAGACTTTGTCTTTGTCTCATGTACTTCAGACATGTTATCGGGAGGGGCCAGTCCCTGGAGAAGGACATCATGCTTGGTAAAGTAGAAGGTCAGCAAAAAAGAGAAAGACCCTCAATGAGATTGACTGACACAGTGGCTGCAACAACAGGCTCAAACATAGCAATGACAGTGAGGATGGTGCAGGACCTGGCAGTGTTTCATTATGTTGTACATGGGGTTGCTATGAGTCCGTACCAACCCGTCAGCATCTAACAACCTAACAACAACACATACTTTTGCATATTTCCTCAAATCTTCAGTATTCCATTTCCCCCCTCATTTTCAGCTAATGATCTTGCCTCATATTTAAAAATTTTTTTTCTAATTTTTAAAAATTTAAAAACAAAAAAAATCAGATGGAAACTCCTCATTTTCCCACCATCCGATTTACTACATCCCTGCATTTGTACCCACACTGACTGCCTTCCCATCTACTCTAATGCTCACACTATCAATCCTATTCCCCCTCATCAAAAAAATTCTTTTATCTGCTTTAACAGGAGCCCTGGTAGTGCAGTGGTTAAGCACTCAGCTGCTAACCAAAAGGTAGTAAGTTCAAACCCACCAGCTGCTCTGAGGGAGAAAGATGTGGCAGTCTGCTTCAATAAAGATTACAGCCTTGGAAACTCTTTGGGGCAGTTCTACTCTGTCCTATAGGGTCGCTATGAGTCAGAATTCACTTGAAGGCAATGGGATTGGGTTTTTTATGCCATTTAACACTGTATCTCTCTCTACTGGATCACTTCCATTCACACATGTGCATGCTCTATTATACCCATCTAGCTACTGTCCTATTTCTGGGTTCACATTTATAGCAAAACTTTTCTCCAGAGGTTTCTAGTCATTGTCTCACTTCCTTATCTCCTATTCTCTTCTCAACATACTCCAATTGGGTACTGTCCCTCCATCGTTACTGTCAAGCTCACAATGATCTCCACGTCATAAAATTAAAGAAATAATTTACCATCACCTTACCCTTTAAGCAGCAATAAACAGAGTTGACTATATGCACATCTGTCTTCCTCCTACCTTGGTTTCTGTGGCTCCAGACTCCTTTGCCACCTTCTCCTCTTCTTCATGCCTAAACCTTCAGCCTCTTATCTAGCTACATTGTCTCTAGTTGATCTCACTCAGTCCCTGGACTTCAAATACCTTCTTCTATATCACTAATTCCTCAATTTCTAGCTACAGCTCTGACTTGTTTACTGACCTCCATACGCTTATTTCCAGATGCTGACCTGGTATCTTTACTTTGGTATCTGAAGGGATTTCAAACTTAATAGCGTCAAATACAACACTTATTCATCCCTCTCCTACCCCAGCACACACTCACACACCTGTTACTTTTTTGTCTTTGTTCCTAAAACTAAGTTCAATCCCACCTCTTTGATTTGCTTCCCTTCTTCCTCAAAAGCCTGCCCTCAAAAGCCCTCATAGACTCCTTAAGGTCTTTTTAGTCTCAATTCAAATGTCATCTCCACAGAGAAGCCTTCTCTGACTGGCACATACAAAGGGAGCCCTACAAGTCATCCAACATCACATTATCCTGGTTTATTTTTACCAGAGCATATGATACTACCTGAATCACTGTACATTTCTTACTGCCTATCTTTCCTCTCACAAACCTAAACAAAAGCCATTGCTTTCGAGTAGATTCTAATTCACAGCAACCCCATGTGTTAGAGTGGAACTGCTCCATAGGGTTTTCATGGCTGTCATCTTTATGTAACGAGATCTCCAGGCTTTTCCTCTGTAGTGTCACTGGGTGGGTTTAAACCTTTCACTTAGTAAACCCGTTGCTGCCGAATTGATTCCGACTCATATCGAGACGATTCCAACTCACAGCGACCCTAGAGGACGCAGTAGAACTGCCCCATATGGTATCCAAGGAGTGCCTGGTAGATTCAAACTGCTGACCTTTTGGTTAGCAGCCATAGCTCTTAAGCACTGTGCCACCAGGGTTTCCCTTAGCTGAGCAGTCAAGCACAAACCACACGCACCATGCAGGGACCTTATCTTTCCTCTACCATAATGTAATTTTCTTGAGAGCAGAAAATAAGGGGAGAGGTTCCCTTCCTGCCTTGTTCTTTCAGAATCACTTTAGATAACTCTTTGAAAAGTATGTAAATCTAAGGGGTTAACTCAAGGGGCAGGCTGTCATTTTTGTAAAAGTAAATTCAGGTAATTCTCCTCTACCTCCTAGTTTCCTGGAAGGAGATTAGCATAACCTCAGGTATCTTGCCAAAAAGGATACTAGAAGATTAGCAATTTTCTGTCGAAAGCATGAACATAATAGGTTGTATCCACTCAGTGATGTAAAGAGTAAGATTTTTCCCTGTCTTTGCAATCTCTTTAGCTGTGATGTATCACATTCTGATTTAATGCTTATTCAGTAATAAAACTTTTCTTTCTCTTCCTTTTTTTTTTTTTTTGGAGAGGTTTTCTCATTTGGGAGTAGATTTTGTTTTTAATTATATTTCCCCAGCAATCCCTGGATATTTATTTGAATTAAAAATAGTAAATACACATTGTCTCCTATTGTTTTCCTGAAGCTTTTCACATAGTCCTCACATCAGACACACTAACATTTTTTTTTATCTGAACATGCTACCATAGTTAATTTTTAATATTGCTCTTAAAAGATTTCATAAAGATTAAACAAAAAAGATCTAGTTCAGATGACTCAATCCTGGATAGGTACAATGACTTGAAAATTGGGGGGTGAAGTTTTGGGAGAAAAGTAAAAGTGTGTAGGGGGGCATAGTTGGGGATAAACTATGGAAGCAGGAGGTGCAGTCAGGGTCTCAGCATGAGCACCATCTGTATAAATCAGGTCTGGAGTTGACATGTAATTTTGAGTGGGTCCCCTGAGAAGCGGCCCTCAGGGCTTCATTATTGATGAAGAGATTTTTCTTCAAAGTGGCCCAGTCAGGAGTGTCTCAAGGGGACAATCATAAGCACTCATAATATCAATTTCCAAGCACCTGGGAGGTAGGGACACAGATTGTCTCTTTAATTATTATGGTGGAGACAGAGGATAGGGAGAATGCTATTACGCAACCATGCTGAAATTCTCAGAGAAGATTATCTAACCTAGTAAAAAAAAGGTGAACATGTGAGTCAACTTTCAGAAAGGGCATCCTTTACCTTCTTCTGATGCAAAATAGGTTGATCTTCAATCCCCTCACTCCTTGGAGATGAAAAGTAATTCATAAACAAATGAGTGTGTTCAAGGATGCTTTGAAGTCCAGAAAAAAAAAACTTTCTTTGAAGATAATGTATTTACTTAGGGAGAAGAGAAGCTTAGTCTAGTTAGTACAAAAAGATATCCGGAAAAAAAAATTTTTTTTAATAACTGTGTTGGGATTTCTTTTTAGAAAAGAGTAATATCAAATCCTTTCTAAATACCAGTGAGAATGCCAAGAAATAATTTTCACCCATTCATTGGCCCTGATCTAAAAAATATGCAGAAAAACACTGAAAAATCAACCTCTATGTACATTACAGTAAAAGAGTAAACTTTGAGGGGTCAGCCCTGGATTTAAACCTTATTTCTTTTTTTATTAGATACGTATAATCCAGTATGAACAAAGCTCATGCCAGATACTTCCTTAGAATTCCCCACAGCTTAACCCAGAGAGCTGGCAATACAGTGAATATTAAAAATATATTTTTAAATAGAAATCAAGTGCAAAATGAAATGGGTCTCTTTAATTTTACTTATATTTCAGAAACTCTCCCATATCACCTGTAATATTGACAAATGGAATGCAGTAACTTTCTCATAACACATATCCGTAGCATTTATGAATCTATAATGAGCCTCTCATAATTCTTTTATCTTAATTGACTCTCCTCTCCCTCATAGATTTTAACAGACTTCAGTACCACCAGTTAATTCTTGGAGTTGAACAAAATTCTAGCCAATTGACATTTACATTGTATACATGACAGTATATATGATATATGGTAAATGCAATAATAATAGTATTTAAAATAACTACTACCCTTTTAAAAGCAGGTATTTTATATAACAGATACTGTCTGAGGCATTTTATATACATAACTCCAATTAGTCCTTACAGCTCTTATATGAAATCAGTAGAATTAAACTCAACTAACAGAGGAAGATATGACAGTCCAGGAAATAACCTACCCACAATCATACACAGAAAAAAATAATAAAAGCCTAGACTTGAAGGTCTGTTTTAATCCAGTGTTTTGTTTTTGTTGTTGTTTGTTTTTTGGTTTTTTTTTCCCCCACTAACCATGCAAGGGAGCTTGAATTTTTGAAACCCAAAACAAATAAACTCTTACAAAACAATGTATTTCCTAACGTCAATAAATGGATATCTGTGGTGAAAAGTCTAAAAGTTCAAATGTTGAGTTAAATGCAGATGTTTTGTATCTACTAGTGTAATATTTTACTGAGAAGCAGTGGAAGAAAAAATAATTACAAACCACAGGAAAGACATAATCCTCTTTAGAGCTATCTCAGTAGTATAATTGGCTCCAAGATATCTGTAAACAACTACACTATTTATGTCTGAGGCCAAAAACACCTTCTGTCTTGATACAGAGGATTAAAAGGAAATCACATCCAGAAGGCAGACATGTCCCGTTTGAAAGTCAAAGTCCTGGTTATAGATAAATTTATAAACTTTGGAATGTCTTATTAAATATATTTTAATTAAGGTGGATACAAATGAAATAAAATTTGCCTCACAGTTTTAAGGACCGAAGGTTTCTGCTACATGTTTGCCATTGTGTCCAAACAACCAAGAGCAATATAATCCTGTCTTTAGCTATGTTGAAGCCTGGACTATAACAATTCTCTTATCAAATTTCCCGTCAGAATATTTTATGACTTAACTTTTTTCAATTTCAATGTTTTTTGGTTTTAGTGCTTCTAATTTTTGTAACTTAAGTTTGTGCTAATTACTAGAACTTTCCCACAGTGACTAGACATGTTTACATTACTGGAAAGTCTGGTTCTTAGCCCTTGTGTTGTTACCCATTTATAAAAACCAAAAAACCGGACCAGTTGCTGTCAAGTCAATTCCAACTAATGGCAATCCCATGTGTGTCAGAGTAGAACTGTGCTCCATAGGATTTTCAAAGGCTGTGATCTTTCAAAAGTAGATTGCCAGACCTTTCTTCTGATACACCTCTGAGCAGACTCAAACCTCCAACCTTTCTGTTATTAGCTGAGCCCTTAGTCATTTGCACCACTCAGGGACTTGCCTGTTTATAGTTTGGTAAAATGCTGCAATCAAACAGTTAAGGACAGCCATGATTGCTTAAAAGAGCATCCAGTTAGCATTTGACTGTAGATCTTCTTAGCATTCTTACTGCTAATGCTCAGCTTTCTGGAGCTGAATTTTTTCTGCAGAATATAGGGAAGTACTGAATTAGCACATTTTTACAATTAAGCAATCAGGAAACACAATCTACTATGATTAAGATTAAGCAGATCCAATCTAAAGTTTCCGTAGTGACAGATTCATCATTAGTCATTAATCTCACAATTTTTAATTACTGAAACTAGTCAGCTGAATTCATGTGCAAGAGGTAAAACCAAAAAAAAAAAAAAAACTGTACTGAAATATATATGAACATGCTTAATTGTAAAAATGTGTAGTACTTTAAAACTACAAGAAGCAATCACTGGAGTCAAGTGACTCTTTAAATCATCTGACACATTTCTACTGCCCAGCTAAACTTCTTAGAAAGGAGAAACCCTTTTAAAACTAAGCATGGTCTAGAGAACAGCTTAAAGTACATAAGACAAGCACATTTTCAACAACTCAAACTCTTCAAACAGGTTTAATCCCAGACACTGCAGGAGAAAAATGTAGAACAAAATTCAATTTCACAAAAAAAGACCAGATTTACTGGTCTGACAGACTGGAAGAACCCCCAAGATCATGCCCCATCCCCACCCCCGACACCCTGCTAACTCAGAACCATAGCCACTGCCTAAGTTCACTTTTCAGCCAAAGATTAGACAGGCCTATAAAACAAACAATAACATAACGTGAGGCACGTCCTCTTAGTTCAATCAAGCATATGAGACCAAACGGGCAACACCTACCCAAAAGCAAAGAGGAGGAGGCACGAAGGGACAGGAAAACTGGAAGAATGGAATCCGAGGTGGAAAGGGGGAGAGCGCTGACATGTTGTGAAGATTGCAACCAATGTCACAAAACAATTTGTGTATAAATTTTTGAATGAGAAACTAATTTGAGCTGTAAACTTTCACCTCAAGGACTACTTTTTATTTTTATTTTAAATATAAAGCTTTGAAACCCTTAGCAAGTGAAGACAGCATTTCCACAAGATATGTGGCGCCCAACCAATAAAAGGAATCAAAAAAGAACTATTATACATTCACTTGAAAAAAAAATCTGTATCTGTGTCTTTGTCTATGACTAAGTCTATGTCTACATTGATTTATCGAAAGACATCTCCTTTGGCTTCAAGCTGAATTCTTTGTCTCTCTTTGGATGTCTGACTCTCCCTCCTCAGGGGCAACAGCAGTTAGGATAAAGGGCATGCGTTTGCAATATCTTCTGCCATCTCTGCCAAGCTGTAACCCAGGCCTTTTTTTTTTTCCTTCAAAATTCTCTTTAAAACTCACTTTCTCCATATCATCTCTACTGTAGCCCAGTTTTCTAGATTCAGTATTTCATTATCTTATTTTCTGAATTAATATAGAAAATTATCAATTATCTTCTGAAGTGAATAGAAACCATACTATCAGTAATTCATAAACCATTTCTATGTGACTGGAAATTCATTATGACTGAGTGGACAATGGAATGAATGAATCCCTTTTTTATTTAGAGTAAACTTTAAATGAGTTTATGACTCCTTTATACTAATTAATAATTCAAGGGATGGGCTTTGACTTGTGATTATGGGAACAACAGTGTGGTACGCAGCAATTTAGTTTGGCTGTAAATATTTATCAAAATTATTAGCAGTCAAATAGCTAAAAGCTCGCTGCAGCTGCACACATTTTCCTTTAGTTATATAGTTTATTTAGTTTTATAGTCTATTCTCAATTATCCATGTTAATGGAGGGGAACAAGATATTGAACAAAAAATAAACTCCTTCAAAATCATTTTTACTTGCTTTTAAATGTGCAGATACTGACATTATACCAGATATCACTTCAAACTAAATAAAGTTCTGTAAAGTTCCTGCTGAGGACAGGGAATGTGTCCAATGTCCTATAGTCACCTTCTGTGAAATTGTCCCAGGAAAGTTTGTATACAAAGTCATCCCTGAAAAAATTCAGACTGTCTGTAAGAGTAAACCCACAAAATAAAAACAACTTTTCAAAGCGTGTAGCCATTATTAATGAACTTTAGAGTACTAATTGTTTCAATGTCAGCGACTGTTCTGAGAATATATTTTTTCTATACTCTTGTTTTTTAACATGTTTGTCCCTTCTACTGATAAGAAGCTGTCAACTTGTAACCTCTGTTTATTATGTTAGTAGTATTAGTTTCCTTCCTCGACAAATTGTGCAACTGAGGGTCAGAGAAGCTAGGTAACTTGCCCAACGTCAACAGCTAAAAAGGGGTAGAGGTAAACCTCAACCCAAGGCAGTTAGCTCCAGATGCCGGGCTCTAAACCACATAAATGTGCCTGGGGGAAACAAACAAACAAGAAAGCAAACAAAAAAACCCTCTACTTCCTGTGTAACTTCTACCATTACTTCAATGACAACAACAATTTCTGAGTATATGAACTAAGTTCTATGACCAAGTGACATATTCTTGCTCTGCATGTCTTCCAGCCCAGGGATATTCCAGCTTTGAAGTCTGGTAACCTTCTGATAATTTTCCATGCTCTCAACCCTTCATACCCCTGATGTGATACTGGGTTGAGGCTAACAATTAAGAAGTGAGCCCACAAGGCAACTTTGTATACCTCAATAACTTTTTTCTTTCCCCCAGAAACAAAGACACATGTTTGGATGCTTCACTAAAACCGGAGGCTCTGTAGCTCATGAGGAAAATTAAATCACTATTATCGTGGGCTGTCACTATCATCTTCTGTTCTTTTCACATTGACCATGAGAACACATACTCTGTTTCATACCACTATATTTTTTAAAAGATTACTTGCTTCTCTATATATCTGAGGCTAAGGCAATTGTCACATTCAGATCAATCTCCAGACAATGGTTTTAATAGATTTGTTCCAGGAAGGCAAATCTAATATATGCATTACAATTTGATAGAAAAGTAAGCTTTCATAACTTATTCTGATTCTTCAACACAAAAATGAACTTTCGTGAGTCAATAGGATCAACTGAGCTGTCTATGCTTGAGTGTGTTCCTCTAGGCTTAATGTATTTTTTCTCACTGCATTATATTTTAATGATGAATTTCATGCTCTTTCATGGTATTTTAGCTCATGAACCATGGTTATTACTTGGAGAGAAATGTGAGATACTGTGTGTGATGAAAGATGTTACTGACTAAAGTGTGTTGCATATGTAAAATACAAAAAACCTGAATTTGAATATCATTCTTCTAGATTGTAGTATCAGGCAGACTGACCACACAAAATAAAGTTAGACTGAGCTGAGGGAAGTGTGAGTCTTAAACGTTCTTGGACGAAAAACAGCACATGAAATTAAACTGGTTGTTTAATGTTTCATTGGGTCTTTCTCCTCAGTGGAATATGCATGAGAACTGATTTCAAAGATAATTGCAAGACAGATACAGAGAAAGAAAGAATTTAGGCAGATAATAGATCATTGTGAAATTACTAAAGACCAAAAGCCATCCCCCATTCTACACTCAGAAAAGGATTTGGTTAAATCAAAGCCACAAGGACTAAGAACTGAATATGCAAATATGGAAAAAGAAAAATATATTTTACCCTGTCCACACATGAATTATCACTGGGTTAAATACATCATGTTGATTAATATCAATAAGTAAACTACGATCAAGAGAAACCACAAGTAAACTAAGTAGAGATGTCCCCATGATGGACTTTGGCTCTTGTTGTGAAAGTGAGTTTTTCAAACCAATGTACAGAGTCTGGAGAAAATACTACTACCTTCCCCAAAACAGGACACAAAGTTCCCTCAGTCAATGCAAGGACAAAATGTGGCAAATGCAGCTATTCTGCAAACAGGTGGTTTTTAAACTTTTACTTAAGCCACCAAAAAGGAAAATTCTGTTCTCTAAAGAAAGCACACATTCACTCTACCAGAGTAGGAGTCTCAAAACACAAACAAAAAACTAAAAAGCAGTTTGTCTTAGCTGAGATGTGCTGACATTGGTTTAGTATGTCTAAAATCACTGTTTATCATCAAACGCTTCTCATCTCATACATTAAAAGTACCAGAGAGAACTCAAAGGAAATGGTCTTTCTATTTCAGGTAAGACCTTATTCACAAGAAGACCGATGCCATTTTTACAGAAACAGTGCAAGAGGGAATCAAAAACTGTTGGTAGGAGAGAAACACACAGTTTATTATGTTTTTCTGACTGCACTGCATTTTTCGTGTTCTCAATACTTTGCTACATTCTTCCCTATGTTAAATTATTTCACAAGCAATTTCTAGGGCTAGTGGAGAATGAATGCTACAGCTAACACACAGATCTCCTTTAATTTCTACACTCCACCTTTACAAATAGCAGGATTCGGCAGTACTGGAGGTGAGGGCAGAGGACAGATGTTCCCAAACAACGTAAAAGGGGCGAGTAGGGTGGCGCAGGGGTAGATTGAGCGGGAAATGGGCGCTCTGATCCTCCACAATCCACCTCTCGAACTCGTGTGCTTCTTCAGTCACCACCACTCAGAGCAAGTCACCCCTCAGGAAACAAGACAGGTTTCCGTAATCCCTCTCCGAAGTAATCAGACAGGTTCCAACCCAAAGGGCAGCCCCCTACAGTCCCCGGTAAGTCCTCCACTTCTCTCCCCGCCTTCCCACAGGGGCCCTGGCTCCTCAGATCTCCTGCTGGGGCAAACTTTCCCGCGTCTCCCACTCTTTCCCGGACCCGCGGCGGCCTCCCCAGCACAGACCAGCGAGGCCACCCTCCCGTCCCAGGCGAGCCGGCGCGCAATCGGTACCTCGATGTCCGCCGCGTCCTTGCTAAGCACAGGGGCCATGGCAGTGCCTACTCTCTGGAGTCTCCTAGAGACAGACGAAACCTGCGTCCTCCAGCCAGAAACCGAAGTGAAAGCTCCTTCCCCGAGCTGGAGTAGAAATGGGAAGCCGGAGGCGCCGCGAGGGGGCGGGGCGACTGCCTGGCAGCGACGCCCCCAGGCGGGGCT
Source organism: Dugong dugon (assembly GCA_030035585.1). Taxonomy (NCBI): domain Eukaryota; kingdom Metazoa; phylum Chordata; class Mammalia; order Sirenia; family Dugongidae; genus Dugong; species Dugong dugon. Next base: position 134,786,629 of record CM057462.1, read on the forward strand.
GGGCGCTCTGCCTGCGATTCTGGCGCCTGCCGAGAGCCGAGCCGCGGTGGAAGGAGCCCGGCCTCCCGTCATCCTTCCCACCCTCACATCCTTAGCCCTGCAGCTTGTTTTCCTCCTGCAGGTGGAAGGAAAGCTGGCCTAGAGCGCTCGATCCCGGGCCTGGTTTTTGCTGTGTAACCTGTGGAAGGTTGAGCTACATAGGCAGGGCCCAGATGTGCGGGATCCCCAGCGTTAATGTTATTCATTTGTTCCTGAATATCTTGCTACTCTGTCAAAAGCTTTTCAATGACAATACATTTTCATTAATTTAAATGGGGGAAAACATGGTGAATTCCCATTTAATTTTCACCAACAGGAAAATATTTCCATTGAACAATGAAAATAAGTATATATAAGTGATAAATAACAATTTGGAAGTAAACAAATACACTTTGTACATAAAATGTAACGTTATTGTTGCTGCTGTTGTTGTTAGGTGCCATCTACTTGGTTCTGTCTCACAGCGGACTCATAGCGACCCTAGGTAAACAGAAGGAAACACTGCTCTGGCCTTGCGCCATCCTCGCAATCATTGCTGTGTTTGAGCCCATTGTTGCAGCCACTGTGTCAATCCACCTCGGTGGAGGGTCTTCCTCTTTCTGGCTCACTCTCTACCTTACCAAGCATGATGTTCTTCTGCAGCGGCTGGTCCTTCCTGATAACATGTCTAAAGCAGTGAGAGAGGTCTTGCCATCCTCACTTCCAAGGAGAATTCTGGCTGTGTTTATTCCAAGACAGATTTGTTGGTTCTTCTGGCAGTCCACGGTATATTTAATATTCTTCACCAACCTCATAATGCAAAGGCATCAATTCTTCTTTGGTCTTCCTTATTCGTTGTCCAGCTTTCACATGCATATGAGGTGATTGAAAATATCATGGTTTGGATCAAGCCCATCTTAATCCTCAAAGTGACATCTTTGGTTTTCAACACTTTAAGTTAAAAAGGTCTTTTGCAGCAGATTTGCCCAATGCAATACGTCGTTTGATTTCTTGACTGCTGCTTCCATGGGTATTGATTGTGGATCCAAGTAAAATGAAATCCTTGACAACTTCATTTTTTTCTCCATTTATCATGATGTTGCTTATTGGTCCAGTTGTGAGAACTTTCGTTTTCTTTCTGTTGAGGTGTAATCTGTATTGAAGGCTCTGGTCTTTGATCTTTATCAGTAAGTGCTTTAAGTCCTCTTTCCTTTCAGCAGGCAAGATTGTGTCATCTGCATATCGCAAGTTGTTATGAATCCTCCTGCAATCTTGATGCCCCGTTCTTCTTTATGTAGTCCAGCATCTCAGATTATTTGCTCAGCATACAGATTGAATAGATAGGGTGAAAGGATACAACCCTGACACACGACTTTCTTGACTTTAAACCACAAAGTATCCCCTTGTTCTGTAGGAACAACTGTCTCTTGATCTATGCACAGGATCCTCATAAGCACAATTAAGTGTTCCAGAATTCCCATTCTTTGCAATGTTGCCCATAATTTGTCATGATCCACACAGTCGAATGCCTTTGCGTAGTCAGTAAAACACAGGTAAACATCTTTCAAGTATTCTCTGCTTTCAGCCAAGATCCATCTGACATCAGTGATGATATCCCTCGTTCCATGTCCTCTTCTGAATCTGGCTTGAATTTCTCGTAATTCCCCATCAACCTACTGCTGGAACCATTTTTGAATTATCTTCAGCAAAGTTTTACTCGCATGTGATACTAATGATATGTTTGATAATTTCCACATTCTTTTGGATCACCTCTCTCTGGAATGGGCACAAATATGAATCTCTTCCAGTAGGTTGGCCAGGTAGCTGTCTTCCAAATTTCTTGGCACAGACCAGTGAGCCCCTCCAGCACTGCATTCATTTGCTGAAACATTTCAATTGGTATTCCATCAATTCCTGGAGCCTTGTTTTTCACCAGTGTCTTCAGTGTAGCTTGGATTTCTTCCTTCAGTTGGTTCTCGATCTGTTCTTGATCATATGCTACCTCCTGAAATGGTTGGATGTCGACCAACTCTTTTTGGTACAGTGACTCTGTGTACTCCTTCCATCTTCTGTTGATGCTTCCTGTGCTGTTCAATGTTTCTGCCCATAGAATTCTTCAAAACTGTAACTCGAGGCTTAAATTGTTTCTTCAGTTCTTTCAGCTTGAAAAACATAATGCAGTGAAGATTTTGTTAACTCACTTTAGGAGTAAGAGAAGATCTTATGGAGGGTGGTGAGTAGTGCTGGAGGTGTGTGGAGGTGTTTCTATGAAAGATATTTCCTTTCTACATCATTTCCTTCACCCGGTTTTCAACCCTTTTGTGCCCATGGTCATCTTGCACTCCAATTGCTCTTACAAATAAAATTATAGCACAGAGAAAAGCTTTTAAGTCAAATTGTTGTTGTTAGCTGTCATGGAGTTAATTCCGAGTCATGGCCACCCCATATGTGCAGAGTAGAACTGCTCCATAGGGTTTTCAAAGCTGAGACCTTTAGGAAGCAGGTCACCAGGTCTGTCTTCTGAAGCACCTCTGGGTGGGTTAGAACTGCCAAACTTTCCATTAGTAGTCAAGAGCTTAACTGTTTACACCACCCAGAGAACCTTTAAAGGTAAAAACAGTCAGCACTCCAAGAAACAAATTGCTACTTTCCATTCCTTCCAGACAAAACCTACAGTTTGCAGAAGCATTGTCTTGCTGGCAACTGCATCTTCAGGAACTTCTCAGGAATGAAGTAGTAGATGTTCCGTCATCCATCCAATAAATAGGAGGGCAGCACATTGGGCTGGATACTGTGAAAGATGTAAAATCACGAGTCTTCTGAGAATTTACTGTCTAAGGGAGGAGAGGCAAGCTCAAATATCTATAGCCAGAAGCAGTGTGTAGTAAGTGCTCTGCACAGTACAAATTCAAAGTTGTACCTTTGCAGGACACTCCTTTTTAATGGCACTTAATGGAAGTTATTATTCTGAAATGTGAAGTCCTTTTCAAGAATTGTTCTGTATGTTTGGAGCCCTGGTGGTGTAGTGATTGAAAGCTCTACTGCTAACCAAAAGGTTGGCAATTCGAATCCACCAGCCACTCCTTGGAAACCCTATGGGGTAGTTCTACTCTGTCCTACAGGATCACTATTTTGAGTTGGAATTGACTCAACAGCAGTGGATTTTTGTTTGGTTTGTTTTTCTTTATGTTTGGCTCTAGAGCTTGCTGGGTAAGGGTAGCAATTTCCCTTAGAAATGGCCCCAATCCAGAAAACATTCACCTTACTTGTAAGGCTATCAGATTCCAGACCTCCCTCCTCTCTCCCCAGGTTAGACACAGTGTCCTCTCTTCTCCCAGAACACTTTCTACTTATTTTTATGAAGACCTTTTATCATCTCCTCTTCATTGTTAATCTTTCATTCATTATTTCAATCAACAAATATTTACTAAGAATCTTCAAAGGGCCAGACACTGTGTTAGGTTCTGTAGATATAGTCTTCAAGAATACACTTCACTCTTACAGCACAATTGGAAGAGCATAGTCAATGTCACTGAACTGTGTATGTAGAAATTTTTGAAAGGGTGTATCTTTGGCTATGTGTATTTTCACCAAAAAAAAAAAAAAAAAAAGGGTTGAGAATTTAGAGGGTTAATATGTTGTGGGGTTGTTAACCAATGTTATAAAACAACATGTGTACTACTGTTTCATGAGAAACTATTTGTTCTGTATGCCTTCACCTGAAGTACAATAAAATATTTTTTAAAAAAATAAAATAAAATAAAATAAAATCTGACTTTATTAGGAAAAAAAAAAGAATATACTTCACTCTTATAAAGCTCATACTCAAAGTACACAAGTGAACAAAATAATAAGAGACTGTGGGGCCTGCTTAGAAGATAAAAGAAGAATGTGACAGAATAAGTGGGGCATGGAGTCTCTGGGTGGCAAAAACAGTTAAGCACCCTGCTATCAATTGAAAGGCGCCTCTGGAGAAAGTCCTGGTGATTTGCTTCCAAAAAAATCACAGCCATTAAAAACTCTATAGAGCGCAATTCTACTCCAAAACACATAGGGTCTCCACGAGTTGGAATCGACTAGATGGCGAGTGGTGTTTTAGTTTTGGGTGCTCACTACATTAGGTGGTTGGAGAAGGCTTCTCTGAACAAGTTATCCCATTACCTTCCAGAAACTAACACTAGGGAATGGATATATTTTTCTTTAATCAAATAGTATTATCAAGAGAAACTACAAAGTTAAACAGAAAATTTGGAACATCCTACCATCAACAACAACAGAAACAAACAAATCTACTGCTGCCAAGTCAACTCTGACTCATAGCGACCCTATAGGATAGAGTAGAACTCCTTGTTTCCAAGGAGCAGCTGGTGGATTCGAACTGCCACTCGTATTTAATCCATTCTTAAGCTCTCAGGTTTCAATCCCCCGAAAAAGATCTTGAATCTTTCTTCCTTTCTCCATCTTCACTGCATGCACCAAGGTCCAAGTCACTGGTATTCCAGCTTCTACTCTTGCCCCTCTCCACTCCACATTGAGCTCTAAAACTATTAATTAGTTTATGCCACCCCCCAACCGCCAAGATAAACTCTTCAGTGGTTCCCATTACAGTCAGAATAAAATAGGAATTCATTAGAGTGACCTCTGAACAACCTCTTCCCTCCCTCTCCAGCCTCAGTGAGGGTCAGTCTCAGCCTCATTCATTATGTTTCAACCACAAGGCAATCTTCCCATGGTCCAACCACTTTTCTCACTTTTATATGCTCACCACTTAGGACACTCTTTTTCTCCTTCTCATTCGTTAGGTCTCAGAGAAGCCTTACCTAGCCCACTTTTACCATCAACTAAATTAGATACACTCTGTCTCTGTTGTTCTCTTTCTTAAGACCGCCTTTTGTTTTCCTTCATAATCCTGTCAAATTTTATTTGTATATTTATTTGAATGTGGCTTGTTTAATACATCTCATTTAGAATATAAGCTTCAGGAAGAGATAGCCCATGTCTGCCTTGTTTGTCTACTGGATATCCAACTTCTAACTCAGTACTGAAATGTAGGAGACCAAGAATACTTGGTAAATGAATGAACACAGTAGATACTGAAGTTGGCTAACGCCCTAAGCAGTTCATTTTAGTTCTCTTTACCATGTATTCTCAGTGTTCCACTTATTGCTGAGAAATAAATCACAATATCTATCAGCGAACGTCTGGTTAAAATCTGTGGCATCAACTACTTCCCTTTTCATGGAATAATGTTCCAAATTTCAAAATTCCTGTTATAGAACTATTGCGTCTTTCTATAACCATATCTTACCCACCTTCAAAGCTCATTTCACAGTTATCTATGTCCTCACAGATTTACACTGTCATAACATTCTTTCTCCACTTTTATCAGTAAGGTTCAATGTTCAGTTTCCCAACCTTCAGGGAAATAGACTTTTGTGCTCTTGCAGGTTTCACTATAATACAAATCTTTTATCAGTTAGTAATCCATACTTCAAGGTTAGCCTTAAGAGTTGGACATTTGTTTCCATATTTATTTTCTTTGATTAGTATTCTCCCAAACCACCATCGAGGATAAGTAAAAAATACGCTGACTTAGCAAAGATGAGAGTTTCATCAGGGACAGTCAACAATCAAATCTAAAATTCAAATGCTAATTTACCATCTCCCCAACCCCAACCTCACCAAGCAGACGCATCCTGTTTTAAGATATTTAATTAAGGCATCTAATCATATTGCTCACATGCCACACCGATACTCTGTGATCAGTGATTGAATCTAATATTTTAAATCCATTGCAATTCCATGTTAAACACAGTTGTACCTGTAAATAATCCAAGCTGTTCAAAGCATACTGCAAATGCATTCACACCACACTTTTTAAAAGTTGTAAATTATGATGGCATTTGTCAAGCTGTCCCTCCATCTGGAAGCACAGTCAACTATCAGGTGTTCCACATTAATTTCTTGTAGGCTTTGGAGAGACAGCTCATCTAACGGTGTACAAATTCACCAAAATGCATCTCAATCTAATCATTAACATTGCGCAAGTGAATACCACCATAGTCAAAAGTAAGGCTTATGAGTCATCTTTAATTTTACATTTAAAAAGTTACTCAATAGCATATATCTAGAAAGACAATAAAAATTAGTATTTCCATATGCCTTTATTTTCTCTCTGAAGCCTAGCATTAAGTAATTTTTTACAGACACTTAACTCTTTGCCTGAACAAATTTCTCCCAACAAATCAGAGACTTTGATTGATGAGACCTATGATTTTCCTCATCTGATTTTCTGGGCCCAACTTAACACCTATCCAAAGTGACCAAGAGGATAATGACAGAAACCTTTTGGGTCCAAATATTTCCAGTATTCCTATTCAAAAAAACCATGAGTTTAATGTCAGGTAATATTTTATAGAATAAACTGAATACAATTTACTCAACTATAAATGCTATATATCCTGTATATGTACTTATATATGTGAATGCTACATATAAGCATATATATTATGTTGTAGTTGTTATTAGGTGCTGTTGAGTTGATTCTGACTCATAGCGACCCTATGTACAACAGAACAAAACACTGCCAGGTCCTGTACCATCCTCACTATCATTGCTCTGAGTCCATTGTTGCAGTCACTGTGTCAATTCATCTCCTTGAGAGTCTTCCTCTTTTTCACTGACGCTGTATTTTACCAAGCATGATGTCCTTCTGCAGGGACTGGTCCTTCCTGATCACATGTCAAAAGTACATAAAACAAAGTCTCATCATCCTTGTTTCTAAGGAGCATTCTGGATGTACTTCTTCCAAGACAGATTTGTTTGTTCTTCTGGCAGTCTATGATATATTCAATATTCTTTGCCAACACCATCATTCAAAGGCATCAATTCTTCTTCGGTCTTCCTTATTCATTGTCTAGCTTTTGCATGCATATGAGGATTAAAATACCATGACTTGGGTCAGGCTCACCTTAGTCCTCAAAGTGACTGACATCATTGCTTTTTAACACTTTAAAGAGGTCTTCTGCAGCAGATTTGCCCAATGCAATATGTCATTTGATTTGTTGACTGCTGCTTCCATGTGCATTGATTGTGGATCCAAGTAAAATGAAATCCTTGATAACTACAGTCTTTTCTGCTTATCATGATGTTGCTTATTGATCCCGTTTTGAGTATTTTTGCTTTCATAATGTTGACGTGTAATCCGTGCTGACGGCTGTGGTCTTTGATCTTCATCAGTAAGTTCTTCAAGTCATCTTAAATTTCAGCAAGCAAGGTTGTGTCATCTGCATATTGCAGGTTTTTAATGAATCTTCCTCCAACCCTAATGCAATGTTCTTCTTCATAAAGTCCAGCTTCTTGGATTATTGGCTCAGCGTACAGATGGAATAAGTATGGTGAAAGGGTACAACCCTAACTCACAGCTTTCCTGACTTTAAACCACCAGTATCCCCGTGTTCTGTTCAAACAACTGCCTTTTGACCAGTGAACAGGTTCCTCATGAGCATAATTGTTTGTTCTGGAATTCCTATTCTTTGCAATGTTATCCATAGTTTGTTATAATCCACACAGTTGAATGCCTTTAAACAGTCAATAAAACACAGATAAACATCTTTCTGGTATTCTCTGCTTTCAGCCAAGATCCATCTGACATCAGCAATGATATCCCTTGTTCCAAGTCCTCTTCTGAATACAGCTTGAATTTCTGGCAGTTCCCTGTCGATGTACTGCTGCAGCGTTTTTGAATTATCTCCAGCAAAATTTTACTTGCGTGTGACATTGATCATATTGTTTGATAATTTCTGCGTACCATTGGATCACCTTTTTTTGAATGGACACAAATATGGATTTCTTCCAATCAGTTGGCAAGGTAGCTGTCTTCCGAATTTCTTGGCATAGACAACAGAGTGAGTGCTTCCACCGTTGTATCCTTTTGTTGAAACATCTCAATTGGTATTCCGTCAATTCCTGGAGCCTTGTTTTTTGCAAATGCCTTCAGTGCAGCTTGGGCTTCTTCCTTCAATGCCATTATGTAAATATATATTATGTAAATTCCATGAAATGTAAAAACGCACGGATAACATAGAGAAACTAAAACTCCCTCTCAAGATTTGTTCCATAATTGTTTATTGAGTGCTGTTTAGTGGTTAAGAGCTTTGCTACTAACCCAACGGTCAGCAGTCTGAATCTACCAGTCACTCCTTGGAAACCCTGTAGGGCAGTTCTACTTTGTCCTATAAGGTCAATATGAGTTGGAATTGACTCGATGGCAATCGGTATCATTTCAGGCACTGTGATAGGCAAAAGTGATATCTCAATGGACAAAAAAGAAATTATCTCTGTCATCACAAATCTTAAGCTATTAGCTGAAAAACACAATTGCCATTAGTGATTTTGAGTAAGTAGTTTAACTGAGGGGACCTGGTGATGCAGTGGTTATGCGTTTAGCTGCTAACCAAAAGTTGGGCGGTTCAAATCCACCAGCCGCTCCTTGGAAACCCTGTAGGGTAGTCCTACTCTGTCCTATAGGGTAGCTATGAGTAGAAATCTACTTGAAGGCAATGATTTTTTTTTGTTGTTGTTTAACTGAATGGGGTTATTGTGAGACACAAATGTCAATATGTGTGTAATAGTATTTTGTAAATTGCAAAATGCCGTACAATGTTAGTAAAATATTAAAAATTTAAAGCTGTAATTCTCCAATGCTCACCCTCTGGAAAAAAATTCCATCAATCTATGATTGACTGTGAGAGATTTTGGGTACATTGTGGCTTGCGTTGGAGGTTTATAGACTTCTCTGACTGAAAGTGGTGAAAAAAAAAATCCTCCAGAATGAGTCTTTCCTGAAAGAATCTCCCTCATTACTTAGAAGCCTTTTCCTCAAACTTGTGGCTTCTCTCTCACCATCAAAAAGTCTAAAACAATTTCAGCTTCTCACATTTAAAGCTGTCTACTTATTTTCTTTGCTAGAATTTTACTGTTTCATAGTTTCAAGTTCATTTTATATCTGAGAGTGAGTGGGAACCTTGCATAAATTATTTATTGTTCCTCTGGTCAGCTGTAGTGAATTCTGTGTTGCATCTCTCAGATATCCACTGTACAGCCCAACCCATTCAAGACTGAGGCACTCATTCCCCTAGTTGCTGGGAGTTTTGGTAGCTAACAGTTCTCCGTGAGTCTCTCTCTGGAAATTGCCCCTGGCTGAAGAGAGCCACCTTACCAAAAGTTCATGCCCCTCCCAAGAGTAGCAGACATCCAATAACTGGTTGATATGGGGGTATAGAGGCCTGGCCCTTGCTTCAATTCAAGACATCTTTGCAGGGCCATTACAATTTCAGAGGCCCCTGGAGGGGTCATCTGAGACATTTGTTGTGAATGCAGTAAAATTCAACTTCTCCCTTTGTCCATACTGCTTCGTTTCCATTTCCCCTACAGGCCTTCATCCATACTGCACTTCCTGGTGAACTTTCTGCATGCACATTTCTGTCTCAGAGTCTGCTGCCCAGGAGAACTAAGCTGCCTTATCACCGCTGTATGTTATTTAACTGATAGAATATACTGCATGTAAAGTGTACATACTCAATAATCCTCACATCTCGACACAAAAATTGAGTCATATAAAAAATTCTTATCATTTCAATATCTTAAATATTTTGAAGTATGTCTATATTGGTTCATCCATTCATTCACAAGACAAATAATTGTGTGCCTACCATATGCTAGGTACAGCGAAAAACAATAGAGGGATCATGAAAAACCCCATTGCCGTGGAGTCGATTCCAACTCACAGCGAGTCTATTGGACAGAGTATAACTGGCCCATAGGGTTTCCAAGGAGCAGCTGGTGGATTCAAACTGCAGACCTTTATGGTTAGCAGCTGTAGCGCTTAACCCCTGGGCCACCAGGGCTCCAGAAATACCGTGGTCAGTGGTTAAGTGTTTGACTGCTAACCGAAAGGTCAGAGGTTCGAACTCTCCCAGTGGCCCCCAGGGAGGAAAGACCTGGCAATCTGCTCCCACAAAGATCGATGTTGCTGTGTGTTGTCGAGTTGATTCCGGCTCATAATGACCCTATTTAAAAAAAAACAAAACATTGTTGTCCAGTAGATTCTGACTCACAGCAACCCTATATATGTAGAACAGAGTAAAACTGCTCCTTAGGGTTTTCTAGGCTGTAATCTTTTTGGGAGCATACGACCAGGTCTTTCTCCTGCTGAGTGAGTGGGTGGGTTTGAACCAGCAACCTTTTGTTTAGCAGCCTAGAGCTTAACCGTTTGTGCACCACGGTTCCTTAGTCTTTGTTTAGGGTTTTGAATTTTACTCTATAGGAAATGGAAAGACAGGTAGATTTTTAAAGCAGAAGAATGATGTGATCAAATATGTGTTTTGAAGTATCACTCTGATTACAGTAAGCATGCAAGTGCATATTCATACACTTACTTGGGTGAGTATGTGAAAATCAACCAAAGTAAGCGATTTCTTGGTTGGGAATAAGCTCAGTCATTTCCTCAACATACTAGCCTGGATGGTCATCATTGTCGTTGTCACTGGAAACCAAAATTGTGAATTTCCTATCATATATAAATACCTTTGTTATTTAGCATTTTGTAACACTAAAAAAGACAGACCGCTATGTTTTTAATGAGGTATTATCAGAGGCTAGAAAGAAAAACCTACACTCCAGTAAAATTTCTGTCTTGAAATCAATGGCAATTTTTCTGTTTTCAAACCTAAAGTGATAATAATCCATTCAGAACCACCTGAGTAATGAATGATTTGTTATTCTTGTTCTGCAGTTCGTTCTTATGATCATCACTTGCACTAGACTGTGAGGTCTGTGGTGGTTTTGAATGTGTCTTATGTATCTTTTTACTCTTCATGCCTAACACAATGCCTAGTACGTAGTAGGCGCAGAAATGTTTATGATTAAGTATCATACTCTTCTCTTAAAACTTCATTGCAGATAAATATTTATTCTTACTCTTTCTAAACATGACAGAGAATGTAGCAAGCCTAAGGGGAAAAGATTTCTAGAAATACACAAATAAAGGACATTAATTGCCAATTCACACATACACAAAAAGAATATAAGTAGTTGATAAAAATATGAAAAATGTGTTAACCTAACTAACAATCAAAGAAATGTAAATTGAATGATAATGAGATGTAATTTTTCACCTATCAGTAGGAAAATTAACATATTCATAAAGTTCTATAATGAGTAAAATCTTGGTAGGGCAGTTTAGCAGTATATAGTCAAACCCTAAAGATATGCATTTTCTGTACCCAGTAGGTCCACTTCTAATATTTTATCTTAAGAAAACAATTATGTTTGTATGCAAAAGTTACCTAAAAATGTGGTTTATTACAAAGATACTTACAATAGCAAAATAAAAAGGTAACAACATAAATGTCCCACAACAGGTTACTAATTACAACTGTGGACAAGCCATATAATTCAATCCTTTGCAATCATTAGAAATGAGGTTGTGGAAGAATATTAATGATAGAGAAAGATATTGACAATACATAAAAGAACATATGGGATCACAGTGTCTAAAAAGATATGGACAAGTAACAAACACATAACAATTACACGAAAAAATTATTTTAAAAACTTCATTGCATTATGAGCAAATACACAAGCACGTATTTGTTGCTGCCGTCGTTACGTGCCATTGAATAGGTCCAACGCATAGTGACGACCTTATGTATAACACAGTGAAACTTTGCCTGATCCTGCACCATCCTCACAATTGTTGCTATTATTTGAGCTCATATATCTTTTATAAATTTGCATGTGTATACCTGTGGGTAAAATCCTTGTTACTCTTACCCTAGTCCTTGGCACATGTTAGACACTCAGTAATCTTTCATATGAAGTATTTCTGAATCTCAAAATTGTCTGTAATCGTCTACATTCCATTCTACATAAATTAATTATTAGTATCATCATAGTTCTAGGTGCAACTGTTTTAAGTGCAATAGAAGTTATAAAATAGAGCTACTTAAGCTTTACCTACCTAGACAAAATAATCTGAATGCTTGAATAATGCTCTGTTACAAAGCAATTGTTTGAATGTATTGATTTATTTAATCTATAAAACAATACCAGTCCTCCGCTCCAAATCCATCATGGTTTCCCATTTCACTCAGAATAGAAAAAAGTCCTTATGGTGACCTAGCTCCAAGGCATGTATAATGTAGCTGCTTGTTTCTTCTCTCTCCCTAATTCCTGCTGTTCTTGTTCACTCCAACACCACCATATAGGTTTTTCCATTTGCTGTTCCCTCTGCCTGCAATGATATTGCACCAGATGGTCTGACGGCTAGTCCTCAATAGCTTCAAGCATTTGCTTAAATGTCACCTCCTCAAGCCCTTCCTTGGCCACCATATTTTAAACTGCAGCTCTCATTTCTCACATTCACCATGCTCCCTTCCTTGCTTTATTTTTCTCCAGAGCACTTAATACAAACTCACATTCTATTTGTTTTAATTACGTGTTTGTTTATCGTCTGCCTCCCCCAATGGAATGTAAGATCCTTACGGGCAGGTTGTTTTTCCGTTTTGTTCCCTGCTGTAACCCCAGTGTCTGGACCAGTGCCTGGCATATTGCAGATGCTCAATAAACATATTTTATGAATGCATGAAGCATCTAATAGGTTATATTCCTTTAACATTTTTTCAAACTTCTGTATTAGAATTTAGCATTCAGTATTGTTCATTTATGGGTTTGTCTCACCCATAACTACTGTTAACTACTCTTAACAGTAGTTAAGAGTTTGGCTGCTAACAAAACGATTGGCAGTTTAACTCTACTAGCTGCTCCTTGGAAACCCTATGGGGCAGTTCTACTCTGCTATTAGTCGGAATCAGCTCAACCACAATAGGCTTGGGAGGCTCACCCATGAAAGAGAATTGTTCAAAGGCAAGGACTGTGACTTACTCACTGTGAATCCCTCAGCTTACATAGTGTATGCAGAAAAGTAGCTGAGATCTAAATATTTGTTGACTGGATTAAAAATCAACATGTTTGTGTACTTCCTCAACAGTACCCACCCCAGTGCATCTTTTGATGTACGAAAACTGAAGTTTATCATATATGTCAATCAGAAAAACACTAAGCTAGGAACTTACTCTGAAACATATTTCCTGTTCTCATTCTTGTCTTAGTAACTCAACAATGTTTGATAATCACAATAATCCATGCAAAATACCTATAGTATTTTCAAAAAATTTGAAACTGTTTTTCATTTATTTTTTGTCTTGAACACATTCAAAGAGTTTCATTAGTCTTGTTTTTTCAAAGATTCTGATAGTCTCTTCTCCATATATTGAAAATGTTATCAAATATGCATTTTTTTAATTTGCATTTGAATTGCAGAGTGAAAGGGAAAGATTATTTGGTAGTTGTATCTTAGGCAGAATAACCCTACATGAAGTATTTTAGCATTTTTAGAGGAACTGATATATTACAGGTTTATTCCATTGTATGTGTGGCACACACATACGTATATACATATGTGATATCATTGCATGTATGCTATAAATGTGCAACACATATTTATTATTATGTACCTGGTCATTGTTAAGGGAGATTATTTTGACAGTTTACTCAAGCTTGTACGATTGATTTTCTTCCGATATGTCTGTGAACAAAGAGTTTCAGCAGCTTTTGTAATATATTCATCTATTTCTTTTATTCTCTTTAGTAAATATGTAAAAAGAGAAAGAGAAATGTTTACAAAATTATAGTTGGTGGTGAAACTCTAGTCCCTGAAAAATATATTTGGTGTCCTATATTTTTATTTTTTTTATTCTTGCCAGCCATGGAATCTTATATTTTATTCAATGAAGAACAAAAATTAGCTTTTTTGCAGTTAAAGTTTTAATAGGAAAAGTTTTCATTGATTTCATCTAGTAGATTTCTTCTCAGAATTTTAAAATCTTGACACAACTTGGCAAAACATTATTAAAACTATCAGGACTACAACCTAGTTATGAGTTTACAAGTTGTGTAAAACAAAACAGATACTGTTGAATTAGTCTCATTCAAAGTTTCCAAGCAACTGTCATTCGTTTGATTTTTGAGATTGGAAAACAAAGAGGAAATTTTATTTTTGTTCCCATCTTTGGAGTGAGGTGAAAGGTTAATTTGGTATTACACTAGAGCACCTCAATTTGTTTAACAACTACCTACTCAATATAAATAAAAGCTTTACCTTAATGTGCTATGCATCTTTAAATGTAATCTTTAAAAGGCTAATAATTAAATACAATAATATTTATTGAATTGTCTTCTGGGTAGGAAATTCTCTTAAAACCAAAAAATTTAAAATTTAGGATTTAAATTGCAAGACAAACCAACATTGAAAAGCTCTAAGAATCGACCACTCAGTACATTCTTGCTCAAGATGAGTCATCACTAAACCAGTAAACTCAACTTGTTCATCCTGTTTTAGACATCAGTTTAAAGTGCTTCCTCTAGTGTTTTTTCTTCTTTGTTGCGTTTTTATCGGGGGAATGAGGGCTGTTGATTAGTATGACTCCTCCAAGTAGCACAAATACCATGTGATCTTCGATAAATTTCCAAATAGATTTTAAAACTAAGTAAATTGAACTGCTTTTTATCGTCTCGTAATTTATTCCAACCATCTGTGTCACGCACACACAAAAGTTGTTTCTTTCTTAAGGACTTTATGATATTTCTTGTCTCCTGCAACCCCACCTTTAGGACATAGCAACATTAACATATTTTAGGATTGACTTTGGCCCCCTGAAGAAAATGCATCTTTCAGTCGAGAAACATTTTTCAGTGTAACTATTTGCAATTTGGAGATTAAAAATGTGGAACCCAAAGCATTCTTTTGGCATCATACTTTCTATTTAAAGGCCACCAAATGTTTCTTTCTGAGAGATTGTATTGAGCGGTTAGGATCTTGGCATCCACTATTGTTCTAGGGAAAGATTTTTCTGGCCCACACTTGTTGTAGCGGATAATGAATGACTAGAATATATGGACAGAACCACCTTCCCATCTGTACTAGCCTTAACTATCATCGATCGCTGTGTCGCGTCCTCTGATGAACCATGCATGCTTAATCATTAATTTTACTTAGAGCTAATAAAAACAGCTGACTTTATGTGCCCAGGATATTACACATACAATTTTTTGTTTAATCATCACAAGAATTTGAATTTAAAGGTAGAGAAACTGACACGATTTATTAGATTTTCTGATACCCAGTTTCTTCCTTTTGGAAGACTTATTAAAACAATATTAGAAATTTGTGATTTTTGTGTGTTTGTTTCAGATGAAATGACTATTATAATAGGATATTTATTTATTTAAAAAAAAATATTTTATTGTGTTTAAAGTGAGAGCTTACACAGCAAATTAGGTTCCCATTTAACAATTCTGTACACAAATTTTCAGTGATACTGGTTACATTTTTCACAATGTGTTATTATTCGCATTCATTCCCTCTGGTTGTACCATTTTCAGTACTCTAGTTTCCCTGTTCCCCTACCTTTTTGCTCTAGAGTAGTTTTTGATCATTTGGTATCCTACAGTTGATTTTTTTTTTTTTAAGAAGCTTATTACTCACAGGTGATATTCTTGTGTGTTTGTTTTAAAGTCTATAATTTAAACAGTGCATTTTATTTTTCTTCTGAGAGAAAGATACAAACTTTTTGAGTTCCTATTTTGCTAGCTAGGCAATGTGTTAGACTCTACATTTCTTGTTTAAATTATCACAGAATAATGAAAACTGAGGCTTAGTAAGGTTAACAGTATTGATGGGCAGCACATCCTGGATTCTTGCTCAGGATCCCTTCATTCAATACACTTTCCATTTGACTATTATGCCATCAAACAGAGTAACAGGAGCCTTATGTTTCCCTACAAGGAGGCCTGGTGGTGCAAGCAGTTAAGTGCTTGGCTGCTAACCAAAAGTTTGGCGGTTCAAACCCACCCAGTGGTCTGCTGTAGAAAAACCTGGAGATCTGCTTCCATAAATATTTCAGCCCAGGAAACCCTATGGGGCTGTTCTACTCTGTCACATAGGGTTGCTATGAGTAGGAATCGAGTCAACAGCATCTAACAACAGTGTGTTTCCCTACAGGGTCTCTCTCTCTATTTATACTATGTCTATGACTTACAATAATGCCGATGTTGGGGAAATGGTCATATTTATGTCAGTTTTTTCTGTGCTACTATATATATATATATATATATATATATATATGGAGCCCTATAAGACAGGGTTTTGGAGGCTGTAATCTCTACAAAAGCAGACTGCCACATCTTTCTTTTTCAGAGTGGCTGGTGGGTTCGAACCACCAACCTTGCAGTTAGCAGCCAAGTGATTAACCACTGCACCACCAGGGCTTCTCTCTACATACACATATATCAATATGTATATAACACATACAGTCAAGCCCATACCTATGTGATGAGCTCCAACAGATTTCCACACAAATATGTGCTAAACACAATGTCGTCTTTCTCCTTTCATTTGAACTCAGCTAAATTGCTAAACATGAACACATTTCTAAACAACTCATGTGACACACTGTACAAAAAGCAAGCAATACTTTAAAGTAGATTGTTCTGAGAAAGGAGAAAATTTGAAGTGATAAAAGTAGAGAAAAGATTAAAAGAAGTTGAGATCATTTAGCCTAGACAAGATAAAACTAGCTAAGTTTGAATAAATTATTGTATTTAAATAGATTTTTTATAAGAATAGTGAGCAGTTGTTTTCTATTTTGACATCAGATCAGGGAAAGAGTTTAATAACGCATGAAAGAGTTTAATTGGATATTAAAAAAAAAAACCTCTCTATGTCAAAGTGATAAAATATTAGCATAGATGAGACCACTTGACAGCAGCTGACAACAATGAAAAAAACTAAGGAACATATGAAGTCTTTATACCTGGAAATCTGCACAAAGAATATAAACAACCTCTTACTCCAGCCCCAGAAAGGCTAGCTGTAGGCGTGTTCTCAAGTGGTCCTTCCTAATTTTTTGCTTTTATAGACATCATAGCACTTTCTTCTTCTTCCACCTTTCCCGGCCATTTGTGATAAAAATATCTTGAAGTGAAACCAATTTGTAGCTTTAGTTTTATCACATCTGATTATAAGATTATTAACTGCATCTTCTCTTTTGCATTCAGTTATCAAAAAGTGAATGCAGTGATATATCAGACAGTTTATCAGGAATATTGCAGATATCAAAGTAGGTCAAATTTATAATATATCCCTTGGCATGCATATAGGAACCAGATGGTTGAAAACATAAATAAGCAATAACACTTCCCTGTTCAAAACTTACCAGTGATTTCTCACTAAAATTAAAGTAAAAGCCACATTGTCAGAATGGTCTACAAGGCCCAGCATGATCTGAACCTCTCTCTGATCTCACCTCCTTGCCATTCTACTCCAGCTCATGTTTCTTCAGCCACTCTGGCCTTACTATTTTTCTAGCATACCAAGTTCTTAGCTTTCCTGTCTTTAGGTTAATACCAAAATGACACAGAGCAGGCAACCATTCAACGATCAATCTTGGATCAGGTTATTCCAGATACAGGGAACAGCAAGCGCAAAAAGCAAAGGCTTTGAGCTCTCTCTGTCAATTTCCCTTAAACACACACACACACACACACACACACACATGCATATGTACATACATACATTATCTCCTGATCATTTTTTCTTCACTGCATATACACTGATATTGTATCTGTATTCATATCGGTGTTTATTGTTAGCTTCTTCTGTTATCATGCATACGTGAGTCAAGAACTATTTTCTTTCTTAATCTCTGTTGTACTCCCTGCATCTAAAATAGTGTCTGGCACATGATGGACACTTAATAAATCAATTTTTCACTTTACTTTCAATTCAAAGTAGACATTACTTCCGTAGTTCTACAATCTGATGACAAAAAGATTGTTTATAGTCATGACTATAGGCCAAGTCAGTATATTTGTGACTAATATTATGCTTTTTATTCATATGGTTTGTCATCATGGAAAGACAGCGGTAGTCTAAAGGTAAAGTGGAAGCACAATTTACAAAAATCAAACCATTTAGCCCAGGGGCAAGGGACTAGAAGGCAGGAGGGGACAGGAAAGCTCATAATGGGGAACTCAGGGTCAAGAAAGGGAGAGTGCTGTCGTGGGGTTGGCAACCAATGTCACCAAACAATATGTGTCTTAATTGTTTAATGGGAAACTAATTTGCTCTGTAAACCTTCATCTAAAGGACAATAAAAATAAATAAATAAATCTCACCATGTATTCTTTCTGAAACTAAATCAAGGCTTATCATCTTAGGATAAAAATGTAGTATTAAAAAAAACTTACAGTGAACTTCTTTTCTTCATATAAGAAAACATTTTTTGCTTGAAAAATGTGAGTTTCTCTCCGATGTCAGAATTTATTCCATTTCCTATCCGAGAATTTCATTGCCATTTGCATGTTGCCTAGAATACAAATTGTACTTAGTAATCAATCAGTGTTTAATTGCCGCTCAAGTAAATCCTTGTAATCAGGCTTGCTATAAAAATGTTAAGGTGTGCAAAAAGCATAAGGTGGCATTTTTCCCCTCCTTCTTATTATGCCTGTGTAACTTCCATTAATACTAATAGGAGGCACAGCTGTTCGTCAACAGGAGATTGCAGGTTGCTGTTTAAATCGTATTTTATTTTTATACCTTGGCAAGATTTATGTATTGAAATCAGGTGGCCAGATTTTGCTGTTGTTAAGAAAGCTTTTACTCTGAAAGAATGAGATTGGGGGGAAAATTGAGTCTCATATTTTTTATTTTAGGACTATAAAGACTCGAAATCCAAGCAGCAGCTTGTCCTTATACAGCAAGTCTGTCTTATTCTTTAGCACCAGCTGGAGTTCCATTTCTAATTTGCTGTGAAGAATTAAGTGATTTGAGACCCATACCCTGGAGTATTTGACCTCCAGTGTCAGCCAGCTAGCTTGCAAGTCCCTTGGCTGGAAAGTTTCTCTAAAATTGATTTGAACTAACATCAGTTAAAATACTCTGCAATATACTAGTAAATATCATTGCAAATCTGAGTATGACTTTATAGCCATGAAAATAAACACATTGTAGAATATTAAGGGAAACAGCTTTGTAAACACGAGAGCCCTGGTGATGAGAAATGTGATAATAGAACCTTTCACCTCAAGGTCACCAGCTTGAGTCTGGCACAGTTGGGTGCCTTTACTGGCTGAAGACGGTTGTTTGTAGCACATGTGAATTGGATCAGTGCTCTCAAGCTCATTTCTTTGTGGTCAGGTTCATTTGTCATAAAACAACTCTTCCTGTTATTCTTGATTGCCACATTGTTGACAATCCTAGAGGAGAATAGCTGGACTAATCAGGACAAAGTTAGGGCAGTACCTTCATTCCCCCAAACATAAGCCATCAGGGCTCCTTGCTGGAAGGAGTAACAGATAATAATAATAGTAGCAGAAAGCTACTGTAGGTGGGAGATACTTCTTTTAGAAGTTCTTCTGCCCTCATACTTTCTGTTCATTTCTCCCTTCCCCAGCTGCCACTTCAGTTCATTAGCCAATCCCATGGATTCGCATCCTGATCCTCACTCCAAAAATCTCACTTTCGTCTTCATCCAAGAAGTACTACCTTCTGACAACTCATAGCTCTGGCTTCCATTGTGTGCCACTGCCTAGCCTAGCCTGCTGAACTGTCTGCCCTAAACCATGAAGAGCAGAATGAAAATACGTAACCTGGGAAATTCCCATCCACTTGGTATGACAAAATGGTTGGAAGAAAAAGTGGATGGAAGGAACTCTCAATCTGTCGCCAGGTGTGAGGCGAGATGAAAAGGTGCATTCTGAGAATCCCTCTTTGGAAAATCAGGTAGAGCCATTTTTCCATATATATTAGTTTTTTTTTTACATTTGTTAGGTACATGGTACATTTAATAATATTTTTCAAGTATATTATGAATTAATTTAGCTTTAAGATTTTGGGCTATTATCCAAATCTTGAACTTTTATGTTTTCTTTTTTCTTCCCCACAACTAAAATTACATGATAGGGCTAAGGAATAAAAATAGCTCATTTATTGAGAGATTGCTTCATGCCATGCACTGCATTGAGTATATTATGTATTTTATCACACTGAATGCTTTGCTTAAAACAATCTTGGGAGAGATTATTATGCTTATTTCACAGTAAAAGAAAGATGTCCCTGGGTGGCTCAAATAGTTAAGCACTGGATTACTAACCTAAAGGTTGGCAGTTCAAACCCTCCCAGAGATGCCTCAAAACTAAGGCTTCCAAAAGGTCACAGCCTTGAAAACCCTATGGAGTAGTTCTATTCTACACACATGAGGTCACCATGAGTCTGAATTGACTCAACAGCAACTAACAACAACAACAAAAGCAGAAGAAATTGGACCTTCAGAAATTTAAGTGTCTTGCCCTATGTCACATTGCCAGAAATGTCAAAGTTTCAGGCCGAACCCAGGTATTTCTAACTCCAAAATCTGTTTTCTTAACCAGAGTTACATACAATCTCTTTAAATCTTAACATTCTGTGATTTGATCGTTCTATTTAGGCATTTGAAGATCTAGCCTGAGATTCTACGGCAATATATTAAGTTTACTATAAGAAAATACTATGCCTGTGCATTCAACTCAGCACTTTAACACATATAATGGAATGAAGAAGGATAGCTGTGTTTACATGCTATTGCATACTTTTTCTTGCTTGTTTAAGTCTTTATCATCAGGTAAGCTTTTTACTTTAATAATCTAGTAGCTGACTTCCATATTTCCTTTCTGTCTTTGACAAAATATAAAATACTATTGGGCACTGACTAGGTGCTCAATAAATTCTTATAGCTCTGAATTTATATTCTAATAAAATTATAAGATTAAGTCATAGAAATTTGGAAGTTTATGACCCCTGCAAACCTTAGTTTTAATTTGAAATTTGTAATACCTCCTATTATAATACCTAAGAATGTATACAATGCACATCTGAGTTTTCTAACAGTAGCATTTTGAGAGATATCTGATAGTTTTTATTCATGTTTTATTTTTTCTGAGTATGTGATAAGGAAAATGTGAAACACAAAAAAGAAAGGAAGAAAATATGTGATACTCATACTTCCACCACCAGTGTTTTAATCTATGGCAATAGACACACTTTTTATACAATTAGAAGTATCTTTATACCTTGATTTGTAATCTGATTTTTTTACTTAACACAAAACATGATTTTTAGTAGATTCATATTATTATAAAATTTGGATAATGTATTAGTAATTATAGGATAAATTATACTGCAATAACAAATTACCACAGAAATGTCAGTGTCTTAATACCAAAAAGGTTTATGTGTTGCTCATGCTACATAGTCTATGTGGGTTGATAGGGAGCTTTTGCTCCACACAGTCACTCAAGGACCGAGGCTTACAGAGATTCCACCTTCTTTTGATTGCACCTTCGGGAATATGCGGCCTCCTCAGTCACTGCATCAAGAGAGGAAGATGTGGGATGTTCTTAACTTAGCAATTAAACACTTAAACAGCAATGCCACATGTCACTTCCACTCATAGTCCAAAGGCCAGAACAAGTTATATCACCCCACCTAATTGCAAGATGTCTGAAAATGTAAGGAATGCATGCAATATCTGCCACACATATTTTATATAGCTAATCATCCTCAATTTCTTCCTTTAATATAATTCCTTCAGCTTTGTATTTAACTGAGATTCTGCCAACTTTAGTTTGACTGCTAACCAAAAGGTCAGCAGTTCGAATCCAGTAGTCACTTCTTGGAAACTCTATGGGGCAGTTCTACCCTGTCCTATAGGGTCGCTATGAGTTGGAATTGACTTGCCAGCAAGGGGTTTGGTTTGGTTTTTTGGTTATATAAAAATGTAACAGTTGCTAACTGTAGACTTCAGACTTAGATAAACAAGAAATATAACAATTTGTACTATAACAGAACTTAATTTCTGTTTTGAATGCTTAGTCAGCCAAATGTCAAAACTAAATTCTCAGCCAACTTATGGCTTCTTTTCCCTTTAATTTAGAAGTTGGTTTAAATTCTAGGGGTTTGACAAAGTGATGATATCAGAAATGAGAGTGGGGCACCTGGTCCTCAGTCATTGCCGTTTCTCTGTGTGATAACTGGTTAAAAACAAAAACAAACAAACAAACAAAAACCTATTGCCATCAAGTCGATTCTGACTCAAAGTAGAACTGTCCCATAGGGTTTCCAAGGAGTGGCTAGTGGATTCAAGCTGCTGACCTTTTGGTTAGTAGCCATAGCTCTTAACCACTGCGCCACCAAGATTCCTGATGAGATGACCATTATTCATTCTGTTCATTGGTCCACATACATAAGTACAGTGTGCTTCTCTTCCCTGAAAACAAGGCTTCGAAAGCATTCTGTTCTCTTACTCACTGCTGTGCACCTCTGTAGCACACAGGATACATTAGGCTGCTCTTCTAGCCACAGTGAGTATTTGCC
Organism: Dugong dugon; assembly: GCA_030035585.1. Lineage (NCBI taxonomy): Eukaryota > Metazoa > Chordata > Mammalia > Sirenia > Dugongidae > Dugong > Dugong dugon. The sequence continues at coordinate 134,809,178 of CM057462.1, forward strand.
AGGGATGGAATGAGGGCAAGAGGTTGTAAAACAGGCAGGCCTTGGGTTCTTAGAGTTCTACTAGTAACTAATTTTTCACCCTTGATTGGAAAGAAGGAGAGTGTAGAAATAGATCACATAGTCTCCCAAACCTTGTGATGTAGCATAACCTTGCTCTTGGACCTCAACTTTTGAAATCAAAAAAGCTATAATTAGACTCTTTTTTACTCATGCATTGTTGTAACAACACTCGTATGAGGCTATAATGCCACTGAAGGAATAGAGGAAAGGCAAAGGAAATAAAGAAATGAGATGAAATATACATATCAATTTATCAAAACATTATTCTTTTTAATATATACTTTTTTTTTTTTTTTTTTTTTGCTTTGGAAGAAATCATGCTGCTTGCCAGGCGTATAAGTCCCTCCTGTGAGAAATTACCAAACCCAGAATCCTGCTGACCAAGTACTCATGGGTGGTTTATTGTGTGTAAGGTGGTCACGTTCTGTACCACATAACTATGTCCTCTAATAGTACCTGATGGTCCTGTGTTTACATATTTGAGATTCTGGAGCCAAAATTCTACTCTAATAATATATGGTGCAGTCATATATTTGTGTGTGTGTGTGTGTGTGTATGTGTGTGTGCTTTAAATGAAAGTTTACAGTTCAAGTTAGTTTCTCATACAAAAATTTGTACACACACACTGCTATGTAACCCTAGTTGCCCTCACCATACTGTGACAGCACACTCCTCCTTTTCACCCTGGATTTCCCGTGTCCGTTCAACCAGCTCCTGTCCCTTTCTGCCTTCTCATCTGGCCTCCAAACAGGAACTGCCCATTTAGACTCATGTATCTATTTGATCTAAGAAGCACACTCTTTACGAATATCATTTTATGTCTTATAGTCCAGTCTAATCTTTGTCTGAAGAGTTGGCTTCAGGAATGGTTTTAGTTTTGGGCTAACAGAGAGTCTGGGGGCCATGTCTTCCGGGTCCCTCCAGTCTCAGTCAGACTATTAAGTCCGGTCTTTTTACTATAATTTGAGTTCTCTACCCCACTTTTCTCCTGCTCCATCAGGGGCCCTCTGTTGTGTTCCCTGTCAGGGCGGTCATTGGTGGTAGCTGGGCACCATCTAGTTCCGGTCTCAGGCTGATGGAGTCTCCGGTTTATGTGGCCCTTTTGTCTCTTGGGCTCATATTTTCTTTGTGTTTTTGGTGTTCTTCATTCTCCTTTTGGTGCAGTCATATTCTTAACCTTGGAATTTTACTTTGAGATTTAGGTGGTCCTAGGTATGAAATTTTGCTGTGTGTTTTTAGATTTGGTGGTTGTAGGAGAGGGGATCATTGTTCATTTGTTTGTTGTTTTGTTGCTTTAAATGAAACACTTTGCCTGTCATTGGGGGAAGGTGAGTCACTAATTGTGAGTGTTGTTACCTTCCTGCCTCTATTTGGTTTCTGGGAAGGAAGACCTACCTTTGTGTTTCTAAGGCATAAGCTGTTTTCCAACCCTCCTGCCCCTCAAACAATAATAGGTAAATAGATTATTTTGTCATTCTGATGGTTTTCTTTTGGCCCAATAAGCACTTCTTGTTGAGATATAAATCTACATTATAAAAGAGAAAGGAGCAATGATAGTGAAGGCCTTAATTTTTGAGAGGTGGTGTGGGAGTAATATTTGGTCCTCAGTCCTGAGTGGGAAATGGGAAGGAGTGGAAAGGAAGAAGGGAGTGCTGGTTCCAGAGAACAGAGGCTTTCTGAGGCTGTAAGACCTAGCAAGGGCAAGGCTCCATGGGTCCCTGAAAGGACTGAGCACTAAGTGCCACTGTTTTAGGGATCTTGGCAAGTGTCTCCCACTTCCTGAGCCAGGCACATAGGAATTTGACCATCCACTGACCCCACAGCCATCAAAGATACTGTGCTGCCTGAGCAGGAATTCTGGAAAAAACCGATGGAGCACACAGTGGATGATCAAAGAGTGGCATTGTATGGTCCATAGATGGCATGTTTTAATTTTTTTTTAATACTTTTAAAAAATTTTAGAGGAGTTTTAGGTTTACAGAAGAGTTGTGGAAATGATACAGAGAGTTCCCACATAACACACATCCATTTTCCCCTATTATTAACATCTTTCACTAGTATGGTACATCTGTCAAATTAATGAGCCAGTATCGATGCATTATTATTATTGTTTAATAATTATATCATTATTATTTTCATAGTTTTTGTGTAATTTTTTTTTACCGTTCCAGGATCCCATCCGGTATGCTACATTATATTTAGTCATCATATCTTTTTATGGTTCTCTTGGCTGCGGTAGTTTCTCAGATTGTCCTTAATTTTTATGACTTTGGCAGTTTTAAGGAGTACAAGTCAGGTGTTAAGGAGCCCAGGTGGCGCAGCAGTTAAAGTACTTGTCCACTAACTGAAAGTTTGGCAGTTCGAACCCACCAGCTGCTCCACTGCAGAAAGCTGTGGCCTTCTGCTCCCGCCCATAAGGATTATAGCCTTGGAAGCCCTATGGGGCAGCTCTGCTCTGTCCTAAAAGGGTCACTCTGAGTCAATTGACTCAATGGCACTGGGTTTGTTTTTTGTTTTTTGTTTAGTCAGGTATTTAGTGTACATTCCACAGTTGGAATTTGTCTCAAATTTTTCTCATTATTAGACTGGGTTATGGATTTTGGGTAGGAAGACTGTAAGAGGCATCCTACCAAGGGTACATGCTATCAACATGACTTACCACAGTTGTGTTAACCTTGATCACTTCACTGACATAATGTTTGTCAGGTTCCTCCACTCCCTCTTTCCATATGGTACTTTTAGGAAGGAGTTTACTATGTGCACCCTACACCTAATGGATGGGGCGTTATGCTTCACCTTCCTGAGAGTGGAGGATCTACATAGATTATTTGGAATTATTCTGTGTGGAACATATGTCTATTCTCCATTTATTTATTTATTCAATTATTTATTTTTATCAGTATGGACTTATGGATATTTATTTTATACTGTGAGATATGACCCCATACTACTTTATTTTGTTGCTAAAATGGCATTGGCCATTGGGAGCTCTTTCAGTTAGATCCTTTGTCCCCTCTGACATACACCTATCATTGTGTTTTGTTTTGAGCATTTCCCTACTTTCTGGCACTGCAAGATGATACTCCACATTCATCTTATATATTCCCGCCCCAGTAATAGAATCAACTATTTCTCCAAGGAGCCTTGCTTCCTTTTACTGGAGAATGGTATTAGAAACCAAGATCTGTGTGCTAGGTATGTTTTCTTGCCACAGAGGCATCATTGCTTCTAGACTTTCTCAGCTGACAGAGCAAGAAAATGTATGTGTGTGTACTAACCTATGTATATATACATATCTATAAATATTTTTATATGTAACATCTGTATTTATATTAAGATAAAAATGAGGTCATACTGATGTCTCCCACTTTAATCCATTACTATATAGATCATTCTAGCCATCTCCCCTTGCCTGTCGATAACCTCCCACCCCAACAGTGAGAAAGCTGACTCCTACCATCTTCCATCCATTTACTCAGTTGTTCAATTCCTGTGTACATGTATGGTGGTTTCAGAATTGTTAATCCATACCCCCATGGGAAGCACCATTTTCAACTACACTACAGTGCTTATGTATAGTTCCCTTTGCCTTTAGTTTTACCGACTCCACTCATTTTGAAAGTTGATTCGGTCAGCACCTTTTCACCTCCATCTCCTTCAGTGAGGTTATTTCATCCATTTGCAATACAGTTAGATTCTTCTGTCACATTTGGCATTCCATCCTGAGATCCCTTGACCGCCTAAATGATTTTGTTTGAATTTGCACACATTAAGGTTTACTCTTTGTGCTGTGAATTTCTATGGGTTTTGACAAATGCATAGTGTTATGTACCCAGTATTAAAGTATCATGCAGAAGAGTTTCATCACCCTAAAAAGTCTTTCTTCATCTATTCAACTTTCCCTCTCTGAAGCCTGGCAACCACTCATCTGTTAACCAACTCTATAGTTTTGCTTTCTGAATGTCATTTGAATTGAATCATGCTGTATGCAGCTTTTTCAGACTGGTCTCTTTCACTTACCAATATACATTTAAGATTCATTCATGTTTTCATATAGCTTGAGAGCTCATGCTATCACTAAATCATATTCCATTGTATGAATGAACCATAACTTATCTATTCATTTACTGAAAGACATCTTGGTTGCTTCCAGTTTTTGGCAATTATGAATAAAGCTGCTATAAATATTCATGTGCAGTATTTTTTTTTAGCTTTGTGGGGTTTTCCAGTTAAAAATGTGTTATCAATGTGTACTTCACATACCATAAAATTTACTCTTTTAAAGTGTATAACTCGATGGTTTTAGTATATACAAAGGTTGTGCAACTATTAACACTATCTAATTCCAAAACATGTTCAGCACCCGGAGTGAAACCCCATACCTGTTAGCAGTCACTCCCCATTCTCCCCTTCACAACCCTCTTGGAAACAACTAATCTATTTTTCTGTTTCCATGGATTTGCCTATTCTGGTCATTTTATATAAAAGAAATCATATAATATGTGGCTATTTGTGTCTGGCTTCTTTCAATTAGCATAATGTTTTCAAGATTCATCCTTATTATATCACATATCATTATTTCATTCCTTTTAATGGCTGAATAATATTCCATTTTATGGCACACTTTGTCCATTCATCAGTTTATGGACATTTGGATTGTTTCCACTTTTGGCTGTTATGAATAATACTACTACTATGAACATTCATTTACGAGTTTTTGAGTGAGTTTTCAATTTGAGTCTTCAATTCTCTTAAGTATGTACCTAGGAGTAGAATTACTGGGTTATATTGTAACACTGTTCAATTTTTTGAGGAACTACCAAACTGTTTTGCACAGTGACTGCACCACTTTAAAGTCCCACCAGCAGTGTATAAAGGGTCCAACTTCTCCATATCCTCACCGACACTTCTTATTGTCCACCTTTTTTTATTATAGCCATCCTGATGGATGTAAGTGGTATCTTATTGTACCTTTAATTTGCATTTCCCTGATGACTAATGATATCGAGCATCTTTTCATGAGCTTTGTGTGCTGATTTTTATATGAACATAAATTTTTAAATCAGTTTGTTAAGTAAGAAAACCAAGCCTATTGCCATCTAGTCAGTTCCAACTCAGCGACCTTAGAGGACAGAGTAGAACTGCCCCATGGAGTTTCTAAGGCTGTAATCTTTACAGAAGCAGACTGCCGACATCTTTCTCCAGTGGAGCGGCTTGTGGGTTCGAACCGCTGAGCTTTTCAGTTAGCAGCTGAGTGCTTAGCCACTGTGCCACCAGGGCTCCCTAACACAAACATTGGATTGTATGTTAAGAATATGATCTCTTTATTTTTATTCAGTCAAATAGATATGACAAATCACAACCAAGATTTGTGGAAGAACTACCTGTTACACAAAATGACAGTTAACTATTTGTTAGCCAGAGAGGAGGTGGACAAAGAGCTGCCGTGAGACAGCAAAAGTCACATTGGCCTATGTAGTTCTTGCCAGAGTGTGAGGAGGAGAGATACCCTCCTCTAGAGGAGTGTGGAAAAGTGTTGGCATACTTTCAGTTGTCAGAATGACCAGTGTGTATGTCTTAGTTACCTAGTGCTGCTGTAACAGAAATATCACAAGTGGATAACTTTAACAAACAGAAATTTGATTTCTCACAGTTTAGGAGGTTAGAGGCCCAAATTCAGGGTGCCGACTCCAGAGGAATGCTCTTTCTCTCTCTCTCCATTATGGAGGAAAGTCGTTGTCTCTTTTCAACTTCTCTTCTTAGGTTTCTTGGTCATCATATGACATGTATCTTGCCCTCGGTTGGTGCTTGTTTGCTTTCTAACTTAATCTGATTTTTTAGATCTCAAAAAAGATTGATTTAAGAACTATCCTACACTAATACTACCTCACTAACATAACAAAGGAAAAACATTCCCAAATGGAATGATAACCACAGGTATAAACCAAAAAAACAAACCAAACCCGTTGCTGTCAGGTCGATTCTGACTCATAGCCACACTCTAGGACTGCCCCATAGTAGAACTGCCCCATAGGATTTCCAAGGAGTGACTGGTGGATTCCAACTGGTGACCTCTTGGTTAGCAGCCAAGCTTTTAACTACTTTGTCACTAGGGCTCCACCACAGGTATAGGGGTTAGGATTTACAACACATTTCTGAGGACACAATTCAATCCATAATGGTGTGCTACAGGCATTCAGTGTTTAAGGCCCAAGTATGATCACAGTGTGCAGTGTGTAGAAGAGCCTTGCACAGTTAAGAAATGTCTCATGCCCTATGTCAGTAAGCATTTCAGACAACATAATAGCCAGAGGTATGAGTAAGAGGAAACCAGATGATAGAAAAAGTAAAGGGTGGAGCTGGAAATTTGCAAGAGTAACAAAAGCAAGCATGGAAAAGAAATGGTGAGGAACTGACTGCTTTCTGGGACTGAGAGGAGATAAACTTTCCTTCCTAGCATTCTCTTCTGTCTTAAACCATCTCTCCAAGAAAACAAACAAACCAAACCTGTTGCCGTCAAGTTGATTCGGACTCATAGTGACCCTACAGAACAGAGTAGAACTGCCCCATAGAGTTTCCAAGGAGTAACTGGTGGATTTGAACTGTCAGCCTTTTGGTCTGCAGCCGTAGTTCTTAACCACTACACCACCAGGGCTCCAAAACATCTCCAGGACCTGTATATGCTATAGTTTCTATATGACAAGCCTTGGCTCCCATGAAATTCTTATTTTTCTTTATTTATATTTTGTATCTTCATTCTGACTACCCACCATTATTTAGATTACCTAAGTCAGTATCTGGTCTTAGCCATCAAAAAATGCTAACCAGCACAATTTTTTTTTTTGTTGTTTCCTATAAAGATATGAAGACGGTGTAATTTGAAGGATGTGTTCAAGTTGCCACTTTACTCTGATGTTGTTCATTATAAGTTGCTAGGACTAAGATTTGCATTATGGTTAAAAAAATAGAAGCTGTGGTATCTTAAAAAATTAACCCAGCAAACTCATTACTTGGAGTGCATTGAGGGATTTTTTTTTTTTTCCATTTGATGCTATTGAATTGGTTTCTGAGTCCAGTCACACATAATCATCAAATTGAAGACATTATCAAATAAATTATTTGGGTAGGGGAAAAAAGCAACTGCTTTCAAAATTTATAAAAAGTTATGTGGGATATAATTCTAAAGTATTAATCAGCAATGTAAAACAAGAATTAATACAGAAAAAAAGAGAAAATTCCTCAATTTAGCTCCAGTTGGCAGGAATTATAGTTGTGGTGAAGTGGAACTTTGTCAAAAGAATAGCCACGTCACACTCTGTACATTCTAAAGCATTTAATTTCCATTTACTTGAATTCTGCATGTGGCTAAAATGCTAAGTTCATTTTGTCCCTCTAGCAATTAAAGGCTAGAATATATCGTTCTATATTACTAACAGTCACCTCCATAAGTAGCAGTTAAGACTTGTGGTAGTCTCTTGGGTAACTCTTATTGAACAAGTCTCCGGGTATTCATGCTCTTGTACAATCTCTTCCTTTTGAATCTGGGCTTGGCCAATCACTTGCTTAACCAAAAGAATGTGGGAGAAGTGATACTGTGCCAGTTCCAGACTTAAGCTTTAAAAAAATCTGGCAGCTTCCGCTTTTGCTTTCCTATGAGTCTCGAGTCTCCAGGTCAGAAGGCCAGCTATGCTGTTGAAGAAACCATGTGGAGAGGCAACAAGGAGTGTAAGAGGCCTTGAAACTACATGGAAACAGCGAGAAGCCTAGCCCTCTTAAGCTCCCTGCTACTCACATATGACTTGCTGCTGAATTCATCTACACAAGTGACCAGTAACACCAGCAGAAGAATCATCCAGCTGAGTATAGCCCACACAGCAAAATTATCAGCAAATAAAATAGTTGTTTTAATCCAGTTGATTTGGGGCTGCTTATTTCTATAGCAAATAAATAACCAGCAAAACAAACAAATAGACCAAACCCCTTGCCATTGAGTCAATTCTGACTCGGTGACCCTATATGGCAGAGTAGAACTGCCTCACATGGTTTCCAAGGCTGTAATCTTTACGGAAGCAGACTGCCACATCTTTCTCCCACAAAGCAGCTGGTGGATTCAAACTGCTTAACCACTGCACCACCAGGGCTCCTTAAATAACCAGCACCTGCATAGGTTATCAAGGAGCTACAAAGAATAAAACATGAAGGAGTGATGCCCAGTCCACTTCCAGTTTTGAGCTGGAGCATGGTAAGCATCTTTTCGTTGAATTTGTAGGAAATTATATTTTTATCAGTAATATATTTCAGTTACACTTTGGATTATCCAAAAATGACATGGAATATTAGATATCACATTTATTCTTTTTTGTGGGCAAATGAATTGCCAACTTTTAATAAGTAACTTATAAATGAACTTTTAGACTACATTAATTTACAGAGTATTGCCTGTATCATCAAATGCAGCCCTTCAAGGTATAATTTCCAATTATTGCAGTAATTTAGGCAGGAGAGAAATTTGGAGCTGCCTGAGCAATTCAAGAAAGAGGCAACATACTTTGGTATCAGGAACTGATAGGAAGGAAAGAGTTGAGATGAGCCAGGCATAAAAGAACAAGACAGACATTATAAATGAGCTGTGACATATTCAGAGGCATGGAGGCAGAGGAGAAGCTGCCGTGTTAGAAGAGTACGTACAGAATCCAGCAATCTTTGACGGTTTATTTGGTGTACAGTCACACTGGATGGGTTAAAAGGATTTTAAAGAAATTACCCAAAGGTAATTTAGCAAGGAAATTACATGATTAGACTGTATCTTAGAATTATGAATTTGGTAGCAATTCACAGGAAGAGGGAGAAGTTTGAAAAAATCATTAAAAAATCTTACTGACATTCAGTATTTTCAGCAGCTTTGTCCAACCAGTTTTCAAAAGAAGTTTTTTTTTTTTTTTTTTTTTAAATTCACTTCAAAACAGATACATAACAGAATGGCATCTATAGCAGTAACTAGGAATTCTGGTGGTGCAGTGGTTAACTGCTTGGCTGCTAACCGAAGAGTTGGTAGTTCAAACCCACCAGCAGCTCTATGGGAGAAAGATGTGGCAGCCTGCTTCCGTAACATTACGGCCTTGGAAACACTGCGAGGCAGTTCTACTCTGTCCTGCAGAGTTGCTATGAGTCGGGATCATGGCAACGGGTTTGGTTTGGTTTTTGTTATAGCAGTAAACTACTTTTCTGATACAGAGTAGTCAAATACTTCCATATGATGTCAAAATAACAGTGAGTTAGAACGACTTTTCTACATTTTCTTGGCCAAAGAGCCAAAATCTTTGCTCCTATAACTTTGATGATCCTTCTCAGTTTTTCCATGATATGCTAAATAGATATACCGTTCTTTGCAGGCATAACCTTTGACATCCTAGAATAAAATTTTATTTATAATGACTTTCCTTAGAACTTCCACTGTGCATCTATATGCATATATGAATTTTTCTCTTTTTAGCTCATGATTCTGGACATGATTTTTCATTTTTTGATTGGACATTAAACAGCAGAGCATTTCGCTAGGTATTTAAGTATCACTAAAATAAATGTGAATGTGTCTTCTTATGAGGAGAAAAGATGTTTGTGGAAAAAAAAAAAAGACAGCAGGAACTAAAGGAATGATTGAGTTGGAATGAAAAAGAAAAAACCTTCGTCAAATTTCAATTCAGTCCCAATATCTTAGAGTATTCTATATCAGTGTACTTCATATCATTATTTACAATTGTATAGAGAGTGTCTCAGGACCTAGGAGATGAATATCTTCTTGGAATTTATTATCTTTATAAGCTTTGTAACCAAAGGATTTGTTTACACACAGGTACTATGGGCACACCCTGTGACTAGCATCCCGTTACAGCCCAGGATCTAGTGCTAGAAAAGCAGGACCCTGAGATCTGTTCCAACTGATATTCTTACTAGGATGAGCTGGGGTAGGATTTTTCTAGCATGCAACCTGGACATTCTATTCTATATAATGTTGTAGAAATAGGTGGGGTCTTTTCCAAATTAGGTATAGTTTTTTTAGAGGGCTTTATATTTAGTTAAATTTCCTGGATTGGTCCCAGAGCTAATTTAGGCATTGGTGAATATAATAAGAATGTGAAGCATTTCCTACAGTCCGAATTAACGTGATATGAGCTTCTGTGATTTATAGTTGTATGTCATATCACTGAATTGTAGGTAATCCATTTCCCACTGAAATAAGTAGCCACAGACTTTAATTGAATACAGAGTAAGTCAAATAAGAAGCATGATAAATGTTTTTAAAATGTACAGTTTAAAAACATGGTAAATGTTTTTAAAATTTAGGTTTGTATGCATTAAAATCTGTATTATAAAATATTATAACTCTTCTACGATCAGGAAATATTACATGTTTTTAGAATGCATTACTCTAAATGGCTGTAATTTAGGTTTTAAGTATTGTTTGGAATAAAATATTAAAGGTGGTTTTTCATTTGAAATATTTAAATTAGAGATGCCTGCAGATTAATTTCAAAATTAAAACTCATAATCAGATGCTAATTCTGATTCTTTTTACTGTCATATAAGTGTTAAATTATATTTTATCTCTAAGGTAACATGATGAACCATGAATCTAAGATTTGAAAACCTGTATACTAATGAACTTAAAATTCCCTCATGCATATGTTGGGAGGGCTTTTTTTCAAAGCATATCTGAAAGTATAAAGAATCTCTTTTTAGTGTTTGATTAGCAGCAAAATTAGTGAGCTAGAAACATTATTCATAATACAATAGAGGTGTAGGAAAGTTGGAAACTCTCCAATTGGGTATTTGGAAACAGGGACAACTTAATTGTTCTGAGGCTGAGAGACAAATTATTGATCACATTTTCCCAGAAAAGTACTCTCTTAAAAATTAAAATCGAAAATGCTGGTATCTTTTTGCTCAGAAATCTCATATTCTAAAGCATAGTACTTGGCACACAGTAGGTGTTAATAAATATTTTTTCATTGAATTTTAAATGCAAATATGCCCATTAGTTACAAATCTGCTAGGCATGCTGCTTATTTGAACTTGATGAAAAATGATAGTTTTTAATTTTATCTTTCTATCTTGATGCATTAGGCACAGTGAGAAGTGCCATTTCTGATGATGCTATGAAGCAGTTTGTGATTTATAGCATTTTGGCTAAATATTTGTATTTCTAGTATATAAATGATATTTGGCTCCTAGGAAATATTAAAGGCAATTTGCTGTCTATAAAATGCTTTGATCTTTTTTTATACTGCCTCTTAAATATGTGCTTTTTGAATATGAAACCTGAGCAATGAAAGACTGTTCCTAGATATTAAATTAAATACTTAGAAGAGTATTTCTTAAACTATATGCACTCAAATTGAAGGTAAAAATTTTCTAGGTGGCATAGGACATTATGCTAAAATGCGTTACCTTTGTATGTATAAGTGGGCATATGGGTGGGTTAGTGTCGTGTATGTATTCACAAGTGGAAAAATACATAATCCTTTCTGTGGTTGAGTAAGAACTACAATGTCCCAAGTTGTGTACGTATTACATGAGAAAACTTTCTTAAATATTCAAAATCAGTTATATGGTTACATACATTAAGGAAGTTCTTCCACTGTATAAGAGAAGAAATGCTTAAGGCAAGCCTGGAGTTGGGAGGGGAGAAAGAGGATCAAAGATGAATGGGGATATCAATAAGGACAGCCATGAACTAACCACAAGCGTGAAAATACTTTTTATTATTCATTGGACAAGAAAATTACAGAATCAGAGATACAGAAAATCCACACGTTTTGACACGTATGAGTTAGTTTCAGTTTAAAAGATTCTGCTAAGTAGAACCAAAGAAATAAGTTAGATATTTCCAAATGAGATTTGCATCTGAAAGAAGGGGCAGACACTTCAGGTTTTACTCTGATCTACTACTACATCTATCTGATCCCATCTTCAACAAATATTTATTAATAATCTAATATTTATGTATGTACAATTCTATGTTAAATACTAAAATGATAGAGAATCATTAGACATAATTTCTACTCTTAAGGTTTGTAGTCTCATTAGCAAGCCAGGAGACTACCTGATTTTAGAACTTACTATACCGCCACGGTAGTCAAAACAGCCTGGTACTGTTACAACAACAGATACATAGACCAATGGAACAGAACTAAGAATCCAGAAGTAAATTCATCTATCTATGAGCAGCTGATATTTGACAGAGGCCCAAAGTCCATTAACTGGGGAAAAGACAGTATCTTTAACAAATGGTGCTGGCATAACTGGATATCCATCTGCAAAAAACTGAAACAAGACCCATACCTCACACCATGCACAAAAACTAACTCAGAATGGATCAAAGACGTAAACATAAAATCAAGAACAATAAAGATCCTGATAGAAAACATAGGGACAACTCTAGGAGCCCTAATACATGGCATAAACACAATACAAAACATAACTAACAACGCACAAACACCAGAAGAGAAATTAGATAACTGGGAGCTCCTAAAAATCAAACACTTACGCTCATCAAAAGACTTCACCAAAAGAGTACAAAGACAACCTACAAACTGGGGAAAAATATTTGGCTACAACAAATCCAATCAGGGTCTAATCTCTAAAATCTACAAGATACTGCAAAACTTCAACCACAAACAGACAAATAACCCAATTAAAAAATGGGCAAAGAATATGAATGGCCATTTCACCAAAGAAGACATTCAGAAGACTAACAGATACATGAGGAAATGCTCATGATCACTAGCCATTAGAGAAATGCAAATCAAAACTACAATGAGATACCATCTCACCCCAATGAGTCTAGCTTTAATCCAAAAAATACAAAATAATAAATGTTGGAGAGTTTGTGGAGAGGCTGGAACACTTATACACTGCTGGTGGGAATGTAAAATGGTACAGCCACTTTGGAAATGGATTTGGCACTTCCTTAAAAAGCTAGAACTAAAAGTACCATAGGATCCAGCAATCCTACTCCTTGGAGTATACCCTAGAGAAATAAAAGCCGTAACATAAATAGATGTGTGCACACTCATGTTTGTTGCACAACTGTTTGTTCACAATAGCAAAAATATGGAAACAGCCTAGGTTAACAGAAAGGATGAATGGATAACAAATTATGGTATATTCACACAATGGAATACTACTCAACAATAAAGAACAACGATGAACACCTCGAAACATGGATGAATCTGGAAGGCACTATGTTGAGCGAAACTAGTCAGTCTCAAGAGGACAAATATTGTATGAGACCACTATTATAAGAACTCAAGAAAAGATTTAAACACAGAAGAAAACATTCTTTGATGGTTACCAGGGTGGGGAGGGAGGAAGAGGGGTATTCACTAACTAGACAGTAGACAAGAATTATCTTAGGTGAAGAGAAGGACAACACACACTACAGGGGAAGTCAGCACCACTGGACTAAACCAAAAGCTAAGAAGTTTCCTGGACACAATCAAACACTTCGGGTGACAGAGTAGCAGAGGCTGGGATGTGGGGACCATGCTTTCAGGAGACATCTAGGTCAATTGGCATAACAAAGTTTATTAAGAAAATGTTCTACATTTCACTTTGGTGGGTGGCATCTTGGGTCTTAAGAGCTAGCGAGTAGACATCTAAGATGCATCAGTTGGTCCCAATCCACTTGCAGCAAAGGAGAATGAAGAACACCAAAGTCACAAGGAAAGTATTAGCCCAAGAGACAGAAAGGGCTACATAAATCAGAGACTCCATCAGCCTGACACCTGAAGAACTAGATGGTGCCTGGCTACCATCAATGACCACCCTGATAAGGAACACAACAGAGAGTCCCTGATGGAGCAGGAGAAAAGTAGGGTGCAGAAATCAAATTCTAGTAGAAAGACCAGACTTAATGGTCTGACTGAGACTGGAGGAACCCCAGAAGACATGGCCCCCAGACTCTCTGTTAACCCAGAACTAAAACCATTTCTGAAGCCAACTCTTCAGACAAAGAATAGACTGGGCTATAAGACATAAAATGATACTTGTGAAGACAGTGCTTCCTAGTTCAAGTAGATACAGGAGGCTAAATGGGCAGCTCCTGTCTGGAGGTGAGATGAGAAGGCTGAAAGGGATAGGTGCTGGTTGAATGAACACGGGAAATCTGAGATGGAAAGGAGTAATGTGTGGTCATATTATAGGGATAGCAACTAGGGTCATGTAACAATGTGTGTATAAATTTTTGTATGAGAAACTAACTTGAGCTGTAAACTTTCACCTAAAGCACAAGGAAAAAAAAAAAAGAAAGCCAGGAGACACCAATAGAAAGACAGTAGGAGCAAATATCGTCTGCTGTTTTCAAATATGTGTAATGAACAACAAGTGCAATATTTAGCTATGATATGAGGTGGAATGTGATAAGTGTTAAAAACAAATAGCATGGGAGTGTAAAATGTGGAGAGATTAAATTCAGGGAAGAAAAAGTAAGATTTTAATAGGCTAAGATTTCACACAGAGGAAACAGTAGAGGAAAGGCACTAACATTAGAAAGATGCAGTAGGAAGATGGAGTTGCCAAGTGATGCAGAAGAACTGAGCATACTGCGGGTATAGTGGGATAAAAATCTAAAAAAGTAGGTTGACTGTAGTAATGGATGTTTCAAATGTTGGACTTAGAGGTATGCATTATATCAAGTAAACCTTTAAAACTATCAAAAGTCCTTAATCACTTAAATCCTGGAATGACATGATGAGATGCTGGGTTTTAGGAAGGAAACTTTGGTGGAGAACAGTGACAAAAATGAAGTGAAGATGTGGAGCCAAGTTAGAAAGTTACTATAATAATCCAGATAGGCATTCAGAATCTGAAGTAGGGCAATAATAGAAAAAATGGAAATAGAAAGACTGGAAAGCAAGAGGTAGATGATGTTGCAGAGATTAAAATAAAAATACCGTGTAATCACATAGATGTCAGGGCAGATAGAAGAAGTAATGATATTAGGAACTAAAACCCAAAAACACCAAACCCATTGCCGTCAAGTCGATTCAGACTCATAGGGACCCTACAGGACAGACTAGAACTGCCCCATAGGATTTCCAAGGCTGTAAATCTTTATAGAAGCAGACTGCCACATCTTTCTCCCAAAGACTGGCTTGTGGGTTCAAACCACCACCTTTTTGATTAGCAGTCAAATGCTTAACCATTGCACTTCAGGGCTCCTCATATTAGGAACTACTAGTTGTTAAAGATTTCTACAACTTAACTGACACAATTAAAGTGTGATGAGATACTATCCTGTTTAAGAATGAGAAAAATACAGAAGATAAAGGCTGAACTTGAGTTGATGAAATAACAATGGAAGAATAAAATGGAAAAAGAACAGCATCTTTGTTTCTGAAACTGATCTGCTGCAGAAAACAGGAGATATTAGAAAACAATGAACATTCATAAACATATGCAAGAAAATGTTGCTTTTTATAAAACAGAAAGGGAAAGCCATGCTGAGAGACGATTTTCAGATGAAATGATAACGGGATAACTTGAAATAAGAAAAAATTTCAAGGAAATTAACAATTATATTAAAAGAATGAAAATCCACTAATGAAAGTTTATTGATGTAGAGGATAAACTTGACACTATCAACAAGAAAGAAGAAGAAGAAGGAAAAAAAAAACAAGTTGATGACAATGATAAATAAGAAGTGACATTTATTTTAAAAATAAGGAACAGAGTCATGATATAGAAATTTGTTATTCCCAAAAGAGATGTGATGGAGTAACAATCAAACATACAAAAGAAGAAATGTTTCTGGGATGACGAAAGACCTGGTAATGCATTTGAAAAGCCTTATGCTTTTCCAAGAAAAATGAAAGAAAAATGGTCCACACCTTAACCATAGCCAAATATTTGAATTTTAGTGAAAAATACCAGAAACTCCAAATGGAAAATTCATTGTTTTTTTTTTTTTTTTTCTTTACTGTATTTCAGGGATGAATTATCCCTGAATCCTTCTGTGAAGGAAGTATTGTCCTCACTTTACAAATGAGATGACAAAGGCACACAAAGGCTAATGTAACTTGCCCCAGGTCACCAGTTAAATAGAGGCTAACATGGAATTTAACTGATATTGGTCTTACTGTAAAGCTTTTGTTCTCATCCATTATACCAAAATAATTTACTTAAAATTAGCCAAAATAATTCAAATGTAGAATTCTCTCTGATATTTTAAGGGTCATAAATAAACAGGTATTCTAGTTGACTGGGAGAAAAATCAATACAAAGAAGTCAAGACTAAGAAGAATATAAAAAGATACGTGGTGAGCATTAAACCATTCAAAATAGAGATGTCTAAATAATTGTTGTAAATATAGTAAAATTGAATAAAAATGTCAAAAAAATTTAAAAAATGATAAAGTAATAAATACAGTCTGTTGCTAAAATTCTTATAATTTTAATAAAACTGGGAAGAGAAAAGGGTAGTAAAAAATTTGGTGAACTTCTTATGTTAAAGAGGGATGATTAAAAATATAACATTATCACATGAATGAGAATTTTAAAGAATACATAGTAAGATAATATTGAAAATACTAAATTTTACCATTAATAGAATTAAAAACAAGATATATACCTTGTGATTCATTGTAAAATGTAAACACAAAGGGATTATTATTTATATATTGAAAGGCAGGAAACAAAGAAAAGAAAAAGAAGATATAAAACAGAGAGCATTAAACAATATTACAGAAAGAAGAGAAATGTCAAATACAACAAAAAATGTAAATGGTATAAAGTCACCAAATAAAAGAAGAAGACTCAATGAGATGGATTGATGCTGTGGCTGCAATAATGAACTCTGGCATAACAATGGTTTTGAGGATAGTGCAGGGTTGGACATTGTTTCATTCTTTGTACGTAGGGTCACTATGAGTTGGAACCAACTCCATGGTATCTAACAACAATAAGCATTTAGCACAGTGCCTGGAATATAATAGGACAAGGAGTTACAATATTAGCATTAGTGTTAACTAGGACAAAGAAAGCCATTTTCTATTGATAGAGAAAATATTTTACAATAAAGATGTGAATGCTAATTGTTTTGAGAAAAATGGTACTATTTTAAAATATGCCAATGCTATGAGACATACAGAAGGGAATTTGCAATAAAATTAATTTCAGTTTCTGATGTTTCATTTAGAATACAAACACATATGGAGAAATTTGAGAGTCACATAAACTGCATGGGTCCTTTCCCCAGAAATATGTACACATATATATTCACATAAAACATATCATTTTCAAGGGGTTCATAAACCTCCTAAATTCTGTCCATGTTCTGGGTGCTAAGGTGAAGAATTTCCAGTATGCAGTGGATCTGAGTAATCTAGCCCAATATTTTCAAAACCAATATTCCATGGAACACATCTCCCCAGCCTCACCCCTCACTAGCTATGACCAAAGTATCCCAAACTGAATCAAGTTTGGGAAATGTTTAGCTAAACAATATTAAGCAGATTCTATTATTGCATTACTTCCCAAAGTCTTTTATGTGTAATGTATCAGTAACTAGATACTAAAAAAAAACCTCTTACTCTCTGCCAGGTACTGTTCTAAGTGTTTAATATATATTCACTCTTACAATCCTCATAATAATTTTATGAGGAGGGACTATTTTTTCTGTTTCACTGACATGGGATCTGAAGAAAAGTGAGATTAAATAACCTGCCCATGTTCACACAGCTTGTAAATTGGAAGAGCTAGGATAAAAGCAACCTGGTCCAGAGCCTGTGTTATTAACCATTACAATAAAAACAGAGAGCGGAGCATACAGGGACCATTAAATTTTTTTATTTTGAGATGAACTTGTTAATATTCCATAGAAGTAGTCTTTTATAGAGCATATTGTAGAAAGTGGTAGTATAATTAATTAGGCTAACTGAATAACATATAAATATAAATACATGCAAAACTTACACACACACATGATTATATCGCTCTGAATACTAATAAAGACTAAGGAGGATAGTTACAAAAGTTGTTCATTTATCAGGCAACTAAAATATCTCAACATATACTGAGCAGAAATTATACACTGTTTATTCTTTGATAAGAATGTAATAAAACTAAGAATTATTTACTGCATTAGTTATGATATAATTACAGCTACTGATACAGAGATTCAAAATAACAGTCCTTAAACAAGATAGAAGTTTATATCTTTTGCACAAATAATTCTGTCATAACCCATCAGGGTAGATATGGCATCTCCTTGGTGTCAGGGACCCAGGCTCCTTCCATTCAACACACTTCAATCTGTCAACCCTGTGGTTCAACATAGCTGCTTCTCTTTCTCCTTCATTCATGTTTGCATTTTTGGCATTGAGAAGAGGAAGACACACTCTTTTCCTTTAAGAATAAGAGCTTGCATCACTTCATCATTCCATAACTTAGTTACATGAAAACATCTAGCTAAAGAGAGGTTGATAACTAGTAATCTTTAGGTGGGTGGCCATGTGCTCAGCTTGGAAATACATTATCATATAAGAAGCAGATTTCACATATCATGGTGTGGCAGCAATCAGTGGCTTCTGCCACCCTAAGGGGGAACAACTGTCTTTACTCAGATAAAAATTCAAGTCAGAACTATAATTACAGCATGTTTAAAGCTGGTGAGATGCTGCCAAACTTATGCTCAGAAAAAAATTTAATGCTTAAATGATTTTACATTAAACAAAAAAGAATGAAAATAAATGAATTAATCATCCAAGTCAAGAAGCTAGAAATAATGTTTAAAATGAGTATTAGAAAGGCAGGGAAGAATTAATAAAGATAAAATTATAGATTAATAATTTATAAATGAGAAAAGAAGCAGTTGAATGATAAATAAACTTAAGCACTGGCTCTTTGAAAAGACCATTAAATGAGATAAACTGCAGATAGCACAAGTCAATTAAAAAAAAGAAAATACAAATACTTAACATTATCTATTAAAGAATATAACTGCAGATATGAAGGAAGATTATAAATTATAAAAGTATACCAGCATGCAGTGTACAGTGCCTTTCAGAACATCTGGCACAACTATTTGGACGTTAGTTATTAATTAGTTAATAGGCTCTGGCCCACAAAAGTCTCTTATCTATAAGTAATTAATATATAAATCTGTTATAATAACAAAATCAACTCAGGAAGATGTAGAAAATGTGAATCACCAAAAGCAGAGAAGGAAAGAGACTAATATTTATCTAGCACATTCTACGTAGCAGTTGTTTTACATATTTTATCTCATATATTTAAGCTTCATAATCCTATGAAGCAGGATTACTACATTTAAAAAATCTTAGGAAACTGAGATTCAAAGAGGTTAGTAATTTGCTCAGTCTCGCACAGTAAATGGTTGAAATGGTGTCTACACCCGTCTGTCCAACCTAAAAGCTCATGTTCTTTCCACTGTTGTTTTACCTTTCTGCTATTTCTAAGATCTCTTTGTCATTTTAGCTGAGCAACTCCATTTTGTCAATTTACTATTTTAAATACTAGAGATTTGTGTTAGACTTCTTTTGAAAAAGGAGTTTGGTGTTCATTTGAATGTAACGAAACCTTTCTATCGCACAATTTTTCTCTGGTCTCAGGAAAAGCTATAATAGTCCTAATCAATTGATTTGTATTTGTCTTAAAGACACTTGTGAGTATTATAATTGACTGTGCTTCTCTCTCCTCTTTGGCTGGTTGGAAGCTCAAAAACAAAGGCCAGCTCAGAACTCTATAGCACTTTTTTGGTACTAAACTTATCTCTGCTTTTATTTATTTTGTTTGATTTCCGTATGTATTTATTTGATTCCATGAAGTTCTAAATATTTTTGCAAGCCATATTAAACAGTATGTATAAACATAAACTGATAAGTAATTTTCCTTAACCATTCTTTTATTTTTAAATACGTAGTTGCTTTCATTATATTTCTGTACTTTCCTACCGCAGTTTACTAGTTTGCTCTGACACTGACAATATTTGAAATTGCTAGCTCACCACTACTTCACAAACAATGGATATTATTATAACACGTATGTACTTAAGTATTAGGAATGATAGGACTTCAGTATACCCCGTGCCGTCGACTCGATTCCAATTCATAGCAACCCTGTAGGACAGATTAGAACTTCCCCATAGGGTTTCCAAGAAGCAAGCGACTGGTGGATTCAAACTGCTGACCTTTTGGTTAGCAGCCGTAGCTCTTACCCACTACACCCCCAGTGTTTCCAGACTTCAGTATAGAGAGGGGGAAAAAGTTGAGAATGGGAAGGGAAAGAACTAAGGGAACTCTTTTAATTATAAAATGGACACCAAGAAATTGACGAGCAAATCAAATTTTGGTTAAAGGGGATATGGCAAGGCTTGATTTGGTCTGACAATAATATAAAAGTGTAAGCTGGTGGATTGGAGTACAACAGCAGGAATTTCAAGATGGAGGTAATTCTTGTGGTTAAACAGATGGTAGCATCAAGATTTGAAGACACTGCTTTTCAGCTTCAAGCAAAATACACTTAACAGCCGGAACTAAGGATCAGAGTCCAATCCTTGGGACATGATACCTACCAGTGCTTGACAGTTTATTAGAACCAATTTAATAGGCAAAAATTACTTAATTTTTGTATTTTTAATTTTTGATAAATCCACCAATTTAGCAAATATTTAAGTATTTATTAAATCTACCTCCTCTTTAAAACTTTTATAAACTTTACCCATCTAGCTACTGAGGTACTAAAGTTTTAACTATCAATTTTTGTAAAGTTTTTATATAATGTATACATATATTATATTTGCCAGTTCAGACTCAGGATAATGTCTGAGCATCCAGGCTTTCCTCAGGCAATAGGCCACTACTCAGGGACAGAGAAAGCAGCAGAGATTCAGTGGGCTTCCAGGATGAAAGATAACATTTGAGGCCTGTCTGGCTAGGATCCCAGTGGGAAGGGAGGGGAAGAAAGCTGATCCTGATACATGCCAAGTTTTCTTCACAGGATAGTTGCCAAATTCTGAAGCTTCACAGGTGACAACTTAAGAAGCCAAGCATACAACCTCTGAAAAACATGTTGAGAGTTTCTGACAGTCTTCAAGTTGAGTAGACAAAGATTATAGTTCAGGACCTACCAGGAAGAACTACAGTGAACAACCTAAGCTCTAGTTTGGAAGTAGTGTAGGAATACACTGGAACCAGTGGCATCACTAGGGTTGTTGTCACCCAGTGCAGTAACTCATGGCATCACTCACTCCCCCCATGGACCTCCTCCCATACCAGACCATACAGATCGTTAGTAATGTTTTTTGTACTAATGTTACTCGTAAATCGTAATTCCTATGTATCACTCCTTCTTTTCCTCTAATTACTACTTCATTCTCAAAAAAGTTAGTGATATAGGTTCACAAATATTGTAGTTAAAACACCAAAAAATTTGACAAAATCATTGACTATTAAAAAAAATGGCAGCAACAACAGTGCGTGCTTGTAGCACGGTGCAGAAAAAAACCATGTGATTTGAAGTGTCATTGTAATTGGTTAATAATGACAGCTCTGACCGGAGCACATTAGAAGGTTCAAAAAGTTAATTAGCATAGAGTATTAGCTTTGTAGGTATACTGATGTAAGTTGGGTTTACGAAAAATGTTTTTGTTGTTATAACTAACTACAGGGATATTTTTATAAAAAATAATAAACTTCTGTTGAAACACTGCATAAAAATTTTATAGACAGTCATTTTGGTGTCTGATAGTGTCACTCAGTGAGGTCTGCACCCCCTGCATCCCCCTAATGATCCCACTGACTGGAACAGATGCAAATGAGAAGCAGACGAAATTACACCAAAATTGCAACCAGTCTTGACTCATTCCTGATTAAATTAAACTCTCATTCTATCTGCCTAGCAGAAGAAAAGATAAATCCTGTCATAGGGAAGATAATATCATATGGCCCCTCAGTATCAAAAACCATCTTAATGTCAAACAGTAAATTATAAATTACTACAGATGCAAAAAGACAAGACATGAATTAAAAAGCATGAGAAAAAAACTGACAACAGAAACAGACCCACAAGTGATGAATGTATTGGAAATTAGCAGACAAGTATTTTTAAGTAAATATGATTAATACATCAAAATAAATAAAGGAAAAGTTAAAGACACAAAAATATTGAGAATTCTACCAGCATATTAGAATATGTAAGAATAAATCAATGAAAACTTTAGAACTGAAAAATAAAATAATAGAAGTTAAAGACTTAATTGTATCTAATAGCAGATTTGACACAGGAAAAGAGAGGATTAATATAATTGTAAAACAAGCTAATAAAAACATGCAAAGTGAAGCACAGAGCAAAAAGGAAAATACAGAAAAGAATAAAAGAATATAGGACGTAGCGAAAAGACCTAATATACATGTAACTGGGAGAAGTAGAGCAGAGAATGAGGCAAAAACAGTATTTGAATACGTAATGACCACATTTTCAAAAAATAACGGAAGACATCAGCTACAGAGTCCAGAAGTGTATCTATACAACCAAAACATACCTAGGTACAAAATGGTAAAACTGCTTAAATCCAAAGAAAAAAAGGAAGTTATAAAAGCAGCCAAAATAATAGGCACCTTACCTTTAAAAGAGTAACAAGAAGATTGAAGGTTCATTCTTAGAAGAAACAATGAAACCAGAGACAATGAAATTATATTCTAACTATTAAACGGGAATCCTATTTTTAGAGAAAATATCTTCTAAAAATTAAGAGTAAATAAAATTTTTCTGTCAAATAAATCCTGACAGAATTTTCTAGCGGAGTTACACTAAAATAAATACTAAAGAGAGGTCATTAGGCAGAAAGAAAATGATACTAGAGGGGGGAAAAGAACACAAAAAGAGAAAAGAATGAACAGTACTGTGAAGGATAAATATAAATGCATATTGATATTATATAACAGTGATACTAATGTCTTATGGGCTTTGCAATGCCTGTAAAATTTTAAAAAAGCATCATAATAGCACAAAAGGAGGAAGTGGGATAAATTGAGTTAAACCATTTCAATATCAGGGCAGTGAAAAAGTACTGATTCATCATCCCACATGCATGGTTTAATCACTGTGCTAAACACATACACACACAGAATTTAAAACTAACAAACTAAGACAAAATATAATAGTGAAAAAAATGCTTGCTTAATCCTAAAGAAGATAAGACACAACAAATATAAAACAATTGGGTTATAGAGGAAAAAAATAGCAAGATGGTAGCTATCAGGCCCCTAATCAGTATTATATTAAATGTAAAGAAATTAAATATTCCAATTAAAAGACTAAAAAATAAATAAATAAATATGTTGCCTTTTACAGATACACCATAAATATAAAGCCATAGAAAGAATGACTGTAAAAACATGGGAAAACATACACTATGAAAATTACTACTCAAAGAAAGCTGGGTGCTATATTAATATAAAACTAGATTTTAAGTCTAGAGGAATATTTAGAGAAAAAGAAATATATTTCATACCAATTAAAGATCAAATTAGCATGAACATATGCAATTATAAATTTGTATACAACCAGTAATATCTATCTACCTATCTATTGAGAGAGCATAAAAGTTGACAAAAGTGAAAAAAGAAATAAAGAAACTCAAACCAGAGCAAGAGAATTTAATTAACCACTATTCATAGCAGCTAGAACAAGTAGAAAAAAGAAAATGTTAAGAACTTAGAAGATCTAAACAGCTCTATTAACAAACAACTTGACTGATATAAATCAGTGCATCCAATTATCACAGAATATACCTTCTCTTCAAATACATACTGAATATGTATGTACCAAAAGCCAATCATGACAAATTTCAAAGAAATGAGCAATATAGAATATATGTTCAGACCATAGTTGAATTCAGCCATAAAATAATAATTAAATAACTAGAAAATCCACAGCTTTTTGGAAATCAAGAAATGTATTTTCAATAATTCATGAGTAAAAAAAAAATTATGATGTAAATTGAGAGTGTTATGAACTAAACAACAACAAAAATACAACATAAACAAAACTTTTGTGATGCAGTTAAAGCAGTGTTCCTTACAGATACATGTATAGCCTTGAATTACTATATTAGAAAAAAAGGGCTGAAAATCAATACATAAATTTCCATTTCAAGAAGCTAGGAAAAGGAACAAGTAAACACACACACACAGAAAAGAATGAGATAAAAAAGACAAGAGCAGAAAGCAATTAAATAGAAAGCAGAAACACAATAGAGAAAATTCAACAAAATGTAAATTTTTTTAATAAAAAAATTGCAACCCACCTCCCCTGCAGAGGCTGATCCAGTTAAAAAAGAGGGAAAGCCAACTTACCAATATCGGGAATGAAAAGAAGACATCATTTCAGGTTCTACTGATACTAGAGAGATAATAAAGAATATCTTGAATGGCTTACACAAACACATTTGGCAATTAAGATGAAATGCACAAATTCCTTAAGAAACCCAACCTACCAAATTATTTAGAATAATAAACATAAAATTTAATAATTCTGTATCTATTCTAAAAATTGAACCAACTATTCAAAAATTTCCACCTAAGAAACATTATGGTCAAGTTGGCTTCACCAGTAAATTCCTCCAACTATTTAGAAAGAAGTAACACCAACCGTACACAAAATCATCCAGATGATTAAAAAAAAGAGAAAATAATTTCCATTTGTTTTAAGATGCCAACACAATCTTGATACCAAAACCTGACAATAATATCATCAGAAATTAAAAATACTGATCAATCTGTTCCATGAACACAAATGGAAAAAGTCTTAAAATATTAGCAAACCAAGTATAGTAATATAGTAAAATGGCCAGTTTTATTCCATGAATTGTAATGGTGTTTTTGCAGTCAAAACTCAATCAATAAAATTGACTTTAGCAGAGAAAACACAAGATTGTGTCAACAGAAAAGAACAAGGCATCAAACAGAATTCAATGTAATTTATGAAAAAACGTTTTGGTAAGCTAGGAACATGTGGAGTCTTCTTTAACCTGATCTACAAACATCATAGTTAAGGTAAATTGTTATCATTCGTCTTCAGACATTAGGAATAGAACAGAGATGTTTGCTGTTACAACTCTATTCAACATCTTACTGAAGATTCCAGTTAGTTCAAAAATGCAAGAAAAAAATGTATAAAGAAACAAAACTGTCATCATTTACAAGCTGTATGATCATATATATGGAAAATCCAAAAGAATATACAGAAAAATCATTAAAATTCACAAGTAAATTTAGCAAGTTCTCTGAATCCAAGGTCAATATACAAAATTCAGTTGTACATCTATATTCCAGCAACACAAAATAGAATTTTAAAAGATAACTTTATAATAGAATACAGCAAAGACATCTAGAAATAAATCTAACAAAATATGTGTAAACCCTGTACACTAAAAACTATAAAACTTTGTTGAGAAAAATTTAAAATTTTTCTTTAAATAAGTGGAAGGATATTTAACACATTCATAAATTGGAAGCAATAATATATATAAGATCCCTTTCTCCCCAAATTGATCTATAGATTGAGCTTTGCTAATCAAAATCCCAGAAGATTATTTTTCTGGTGAAAATTGACAAGTTGATTCTATAATTTATATAGAAATGAAAATGTTCAAGAATAATTAAGGTAATCTTATAGAAGAACAAAACTGAAGAACTTACGTTACCAATTACCATGCCTTATTGACACAATAGGGAAATTAAGATAATGTATTATTGGCACAAGAATAGACAAACAAAACAAAGTAACATACAAAAATCCAGAAACAGTTCCACATTTAGGTGTCCCCTTCATACATGGAAAAGATGACACTGTAGGGCAGTGTGGAATAAATAGTACTGGATCCCTTAAATATCTATATAAAAAAATAATAATTTTGACAACTACTTCATGCCATTCACAAAAATAAATTCAGAAGGACAGTAGATTAAAATATAAAAGTTAAACAATGAAGATTAACAAGAAAGCATAGTGGAATTTTTCCTTGGAAGAGGAACAATTTATTAAATACAACACATAAAGCACTAAATTTACATTAAGGAAACCATATGATCGATTGGGCAATATTAGGACTAAGCATGTAAGTTTTACTACATTAGAATGAAGAAAGCTGGCTAATCAAAAATAACAGAGTCAAAACCAAGACACAGTAGAAGATACTACAACATATACACCTGAAAAAAGACTTTTACCTAGAATATATTAATAACTCTTTTAAATCAATAAGAAAAAGGCAGACAGTCCAATAGAAAAAATGGTCAAAGACACTCTGAGTAGACATTTCCCTAAAGAGAACATCTAAATGGCCAATAAATGTAATAAGAGTGCTCAATTTCATTAATTATCAGGTTAATGCAAATTAAAACCAGATTGCGATATCACTTCTCACACACCAGAATGGCTAAAATAAAAGTAAAGATAATATTAGTGTTGACGAGGATGTGGTGCACCTAAATCTTCTTATAGTACTAATGAGAATGTAAATTGGTACAGCTAGTTTGGACAACTGTTGGATAAAAACCAAACCAAACCCACTGCCATCCAGTCGATTCCAACTGCATGTATGCATGCCCTATGACCGAGCAATTCCACACCGAGGTATATATATCTAAGAGAATTGAAAATACATGATCACACAAAAGCTTGCACATGAATGTTCATAGAAGCATTATTCTTAATAGACAAAAAGTAGAAATAACCCAAATGTCCAACAACCAATGAATGGATGAACAAAAGGAAGTATATTCATACAATGGAATATTATCCAGCCATAAAAAGAAATGAACTTTGAAAACATTATGCTATGTGAAATAATCCAGGCATAAAGGACCACATGTTATATGATTCCATTTATATGAAATGTCCCATATAAAAACCATAGAGTCAGAATTAAATACATGGTTGCCAGGAGGTGGAGGGAGGAGGAAACAGGGAGTAACTGCTAACGGTATGGAGTTTTATTTTTGGGTGATGAAAATGTTTTGGAAATAGTGGTGATTGTTGCACAATCCTGTGAATATACTAAAAACCACTGAATTACATACTTCAAAAGGGTGAATTTTATGGTATGTGAATTATATCTCAATAAAAATTAAAAAATTTTAAAAGAGAAAGCTAAAAGAAATCTGCACACAAATGTTTATAGCAGTTTTATTCAGAATTGCAAAAACTGGAGGCAATCATGATGTTTTTCAGTAAGTAAATGATTAAACTGTGATATATCCATACAATACTATTAGCGATAAAAACGAATGAGCTATGAAAACGTGCAAAAACTTTGAGGGACCTTAAATGCATATTATTAAGTGAAAGAAACCAGTTTGAAAAAGCTACATACTATATGATTCCATTTATATGATATGATATTCTGGAAAAGGCAAAACTGTAGAGTTGGTAGACATACCAGTGGTTGCCAGGGTTTCCAGGAGAAAGAAGGTCTGAATAAACAAAGCCCAGGGGATATTGTAAGGCAATGAAACTATTCTGTATAATACTGTAAGAGTGGACACATGACAGAAATGAGTACATATGTTCCCCCCCAAAAAAGAAAAAATGTGTTAATAACAGGCATGTTTAATTCATGAAAATTCATCAAAATGCAGATGTTTGATTTGTCCTTTTTGTATGTGCTATATGTCAGTCAAAAGATCACTTGAAAATTGCAAAAAATGTATTCCTTAGATAGCTATACTACCAAAGATTTGATAATATACTGTTTCCTATAAACTTTAAATATTTAATTCTTATACAGTTTACTTTGTATATTATGTGAATTTAAATTGATATTATATAATTACTAAATAGCTATTATTATAGCACTTATCCATAATCTTTTCTTCTCTGCTGCTTGAACATACATTTTAATATATTTTAATCATTTTTCTATAAAAGATTTTTTTATATTCTATAGCTGTAAATTTCTAATTTTATTTAATATACCTTTGTTTTATTACTAGTTGATTTGAAAATACATTTCACATCTCTCTGGCTATTTCTTTCATCACTCTTCAAAGATTAATTTATATTCTCACATTTTTATTTTTCACATAAATTTTATCCATGATTTTTCACCCTCGGTTAAAGAAACTGATAAATCCTCAACACTTTTCATACAGTATTTGATCTGATTATGTTGGTATCTTAGAAGTAAAATACTGATATGAATAGTGATATGGATAGTATGGCAGAAAGATTAAGGTTGGAGGTAAATTTTAATATTCAAGACAAGATGTGACTAAACATAAAATAAACCTGAGAGCAGCAGAAATAAAGAAGTGGGGAAGAACCTGAGAGGTGTTCGTTGTTGTTCTTGTTAGGTGCCATCGAGTTGGTTTGGACTCATAGCGACCCTATGTACAATAGAAGGAAACACTGCCCAATCCTCTGCCATCCTCACAATTGTTGTTATGCTTGAGCTCATTGTTGCAGCCACTGTGTTAATCCATCTTGTTGAAGGTCTTCCACTTTTTCGATGACCCTCTACTTTACCAAGCATGACGTCCTTCTCCAGGGACTGATACCTCCTGATAACATGTCCAAAATACCTAAGACAAAATGTCTTGCCATCCTCACTTCTAAGGCGCATCCTGGCTATATTTCTTCCAAGACAGATTTGTTTATGGAGTGTAATTAGTGATCAACTAAACCTGGAGAATATGAAAGAGGGAGTAGTGGGAATAGTTCTTCCTTGGAGTACTTGGTAGATAGTAATATTAATAAGTCTTGATTTTAAATAGAAGAAGAGGAGAAGGTTTGCACTTTATGATGATAACCATAGCTTTAGAGAGTTTGACTCTAAGTTGCTTGTGCGATGCTCAAATGGAAACATGATCTAGAGTTAGAAGAAAAAAATGAGGCTATAGTGGTTAAGAGCTTGGCTGTTTACCAGAAGGTCAGCAGTTCAAATCCACCAAGTGCCTCTTAGAAACCCCATGGGGCAGTTCTACTCTGTCCTATAGGGTCACTATGAGTTGGAATTGATTCAATGGCAAAGGGTTTTTTTAATAAACATTTGAGAGTCATAAGCATGCGTGAATGGGAAAAGTCATTGGAATGGGTTTATTGAAATAGGGGGACAAGAATGAAATCCCAGAACATATCCAATCTAAGAGTTGGGTAGTATATCAACTAGCCAGTATCTTTAGGATTAAGGTAAGTCCTCCCATGCCAGTGACTGCAAGAACAATCTCAAAAGTCTCTCCAGCTAGGCCATAGGCTCCTGGCCGGTAGCGTTAGTCCCAGCTTCAGCATCTCAGCCCATCTTCCTCAGATGGATGCACTGATAAATTGTTTTGTTTTGTTTGACCCCACGTTTGGCTTTGGATCCTGACTTTCTAATCTTTCTCTACTCCTTATTCTTTAGTCTGTGAATGAGTTTCACCCTACTCCTATGATCTGGCCCATTTTCCAGAATTCAGTCCAGGAATGAGTCCCTCCTTGGAATCTGGGGTTGGAACAGATAAGGAGTTGGTGAAACAAGCAGAAAAGAAACAGACAAGAGAGGAATCTCCCTATACAGTCACTATTTTCTAGCTGTCCTATTGCTTTTGTACCACCAATAATTTTTCCTACATTGATGGAAATTAATTCTAGACGTAGTAGTTCTTATTGCTTTCCTGGCATCCTTTTGGGCACACACCTAGTGTTAATATAATTGAAAGGTTTTCAGGTATTCTGCTTTGGGAGAAAGTTTAGGTGGGTGAAGGTGGGTGAAGTCTCTGTGTAACACTTGCTTTGCCTTTGTGTTAGCCCTGTAATGTTTATCAGGAAAGTATCTTCCAAATACTTTACAAATTCCTCCAATTGTTTCACTTCCTTTGCCCCATTCCTTGTTTTCCAGTTCCCACGGTTTCTTTCCAAAGTCTGAGGATTTCCACATACGTGCATACCTTCTTAACATAAGATGCTATCCCAGTCTTCCTTCCACTAAGCCTGTGTTAAACTACATGTAGCCTTTCTTTATCTTTTCCAAACTGAGTTCCAACCCATGGAGTTGTATCTGGAAAACTTTTTTTTTTTGGTTAACATTTCTAAGTAATTGTTGTATTAATTATATATTCTGCATTGGATCTAGGATAATGAAGGTTTTTTGTTTGTTTGTTTTTTACATTTTTTTCCCACAAGTATAACTTAATCCACAACCTCCTCAGAGCTTCAAGTAGAACTGTGAGAAACTTTATTATCTAACTGGAATTTTACTGTATGTACTACTTACAAGTTGAATCAACTTTAAAAAATACATTACACAAAAAATACATTCTTGCTGTATTGAGGAGAGGTTAAAAATCTATTTTGCATTCTATAAGTATCCACGAAGGGGTAAATGTTAAAAAGGCCAATTCCACAATACGTAGAATTTTTGTGACATCTGGTTTGTGGGACTACAGATGAAAAATGGAAAAAAAAAATAAGGAAAAACTGGAGATGCCCTAATTTCTGAATCCTTGCAAATTTTAAATATTCTAGACCTAGCAAAATGCTATCTTCTCTTCTCTCTGATTTTATGTTACTCTTTCTTCTTTCTCACTGCACTTTTTATGACCTAAATTCTGTAATTAATTGTAGGCCTGGAACAGCTACTGCAATGAAGACTGCAAATTTGATTTGCTGATACTCTCTGAGTATTTTTAATCTACAACTGGCCACCTCCTAAAAGATTGAACCTGCACCTCAGGTCTCAGTGAAAATGTGAAGGCAATTAGATTGAGTGCAAGCAGATCTAAGTGGTGCAAGGGCCAGACTGTATTGGGCTCACTTTGTGCCTACCTCAGCTCTACAAGAAATCACTTATACCTCCAGTCCATACCTGCTTGCCTTGTTGGCAATAGGGTGGAAGGAGAGCAGCTCTAGCAAAGACTCACACCTTCCAAATTGTGAAGCCCTGGACACTGTCACTGGTACTGCCATCTCCATTACCGCAAACCAAGGACTTCCATACACTGTACCAACTGACATGAAGACAACACGGCATCTGCACACTGGCTGTGCTGGACAGTTGGAGGCTCTGGTTTCCCCAGCATATACCTGGAGGGGCCAGCTAACACAATGCAGAGATTCATGGATTTAATATTCCACACCACCACCAGTCTGCCAGTTGTCGAACTGTGTTAGCCTGCATGTTGCTATGATGCAGGAAGCTATGCCACTGGTATTTCAAATACCAGCAGAGTCACCCATGGTGGGTAGGTTTCAGCGGAGCTTCCAGACTAAAACTGACTAGGAAGAAAGGCCTGGTGATCTACTTCAAAAATTAGTCAATGAAAACTCTATGGATCACAGAATATTGTCTGAGACTTTGGATAGGTCATCAGGA
Organism: Dugong dugon; assembly: GCA_030035585.1. Classification (NCBI taxonomy): domain Eukaryota; kingdom Metazoa; phylum Chordata; class Mammalia; order Sirenia; family Dugongidae; genus Dugong; species Dugong dugon. The sequence goes on from CM057462.1 coordinate 134,840,610, forward strand.
GGGATTGATCTCTGGAGAAGGACATCGTGTTTGGTAAAAGGGAGGGCCAGCAAAGGCAAGGAAAACTTTTAATGAAATGGATTGACACAATGGCTGCAATAATGTACTCAAACATACCAATGCTCACGAAGATGGCACAGCACCGGGTAATGTTTTATTCTGTTATACACGTGGTCACCATCAATTGCTGTCAACTCGATGGCAACTAACTACAGTGTTCCATAGGACAGATGTTAACCAATAAATGATAGAAAACAAGAAAGAGTCAGCAAATAAGCTGTTTCCCTTTCCTTCAATAGACTATTTCTAGTTTCAGGAGTTTATAAAGTCTCTCTGGAAACTTTCTGCAAGAATTAGCAATTGACTGTGATGAAAACCTGTGGCCAGCTCAACCACATATCCCTTCTTGGCCCCAATTTTTCCTTCACTTCTGCTTCTCTGAGATTACACCCCCAAGAAATATTTACCACATAAGCTTTTGCCTCAACTTCTGTTTTGTGGGGAACCTTGTGTAAGATATGGACTAAATGCCAGTTAAAAGATATTTTTAGATTGGCTGTTCAAAATGGCCACAACTAAAACTTAAGGACATAAAAAAGTTGAAAAAAAAAGTATGGAGAAATGTATAGCACGCAAGTAGTCATTTTTGAAAAGCTGGTTTAGTTTACTAGCTGTAAATAAATGGGCTTTAATAAATAGATTTTAATGATTAGGAATAGGATTAAATAATAAACCAAAAAAAACCCCAAACAAACCCATTGCCATTGAGTCAATTCCTACTCATAGCAACCCTACAGGGCAGAGTAGAACTGCCCCATAGGGTTTCCAAGGAACGACTGGTGATTTGAACTGTCAACCTTTTGGTTAGCAACCAAACGCTTAACCACTGTATCACCAGGGCTCCAAATAATAAATAGACTTTAATAATTAGAAATAAAATGGATAAATACATAATTTTTAAAATCGCCAGGAAAATGTAAAGACTCTTAAGTTGTGTGCATCTCATAAAATATCCTCAAAATATATACAGAAAAAACAGCTGAACCACAAAAACTAAGTGACAAATCCCCACTCATAGTGGGAGACTTCCATACATTACTTCCAATTATGGAGATATTAAACAAAGAAATTTGGAAAGAGATAGATAATATGAATACATAATTAACATGTCTGTAATAGCAATAACAAAAAATAAGGAAAAAAAGTATAATCTTTGACAGATAACTGTATTAAAAAACTGTTGTATAGTCACCCAGTGGCATATAATGTAGTAATGAAAATTAACAAATAACAGCTATATATGACAACATGCGTGAATCTAAGAAACATCATTGGGTGAGAAAAGCAAGTTGCAGAAGATCACATATACCATATTGCCATGTTTATGAAGTTCAAAACATAGAAACAAATACATTTGTGGCAGAAATTATTTTATAAAGCAAAGGAACAATAAATCCAATATTCAGGATTTTATTTACCTTTCGGAGGTTGTCAGGGGGATGGAATATGGAGGAAACAGCCTCATTGATATTGTTTTAAATCTTGAGCTGGCTAGTAGTTTTATGATTGTTTCATTTCATGCTTCATGGTTTTTATGTAAGTTGATATACTTATCAGATACTATAAAATAAAATAATATGTAAAATAAATAAAATTTGTTTACACATAAATTTCATAGAACACATCTGTTAAGTAAAGCAAGGTATTCTATTGTTGCTGTTGCTGTTAGGTACCATTGCATCAATTCTGACTCATAGCAAAAGAACAAAACACTGCTTGGTTCTGCACCATCCTCACAATTTCTGCTATGTTTGAGCCCATTGTTGCAATCACTGTGTTCATTGATCTCCTCGAGGGCCTTCCTCTTTTTTGCTCTTCTCTGCTTTACCAAGCATGATGTCATTCTCTTGGGACTGGTCCCTCCTGATAACATGTTCAAAGTACATGAGATGAAGTCTCACCATCCTCGCTTCTAAGGAGCATTCTGGTTGTACTTCTTCCAAGACAGATTTATTTGTTCTTCCAGCAGTAGAAGAACATGTTGATCTACTTCTGAAAAAATTTACCAGTGAAAATCTTATGGACAGCAGTGAAATATTGTCTGATATAGTGCCAGAAGATGAGCCCCTCAAGTTGGAAGGCACTCAAGATTGGGTTAGAGTTGCCTCCTCAAAGTAGAATCAAGCTTAATGACGAGGATGGAGTCAAGCTTCTGAGACCTTCATTTGTGGATGTGGCACGACTTGAAATGAAAAGAAACAGCTGAAAACATCCATTAATAATTTGAAGTATGAATCCAGGAAAATTGGAAGTTGTAAGAAATGAAATGGAACGCTTGAAGATCGATATCCTAGGCATTAGTGAGCTGAAATGGACTGGTATTGGCCATTTTGAATCAGACAATCATATGGTCTACTATGCCGGGAATGACAAATTGAAGAGGAACGGCATTGCGTTCTTTGTCAAAAAGAACATTTCAATATCTATCCTGAAATACAATACAGTCAGTGATAGGATAATATCCATATGCCTACAAGGAAGACTCGTTAATACAAGCATTATTCAAATTTACACACCAACTTTAAATGCCAAAGATGAAGAAATTGAAGGTTTATAACAACTTCTGTAGTCTGAAATTGGTCAGGCATGCAGTCAAGATGCATTGACAATTACTGGTGATTGGAATGCAAAAGCTGGAAACCAAGAAGGATCAGTAGTTGGAGAATATGGTCTTGATGAAGGAAACAAAGCCAGAGACCACATGATAGAATTTTGCAAGGCCAACAACTTCTTCATTGCAAATATCTTTTTTCAACAATGTAAACGGCAACTATACACCTGGACCTCACCAGATGGAATACACAGGAATCAAATCAACTACATTTGTGGAAAGAGACAATGGAGAAGCTCAATATCGTCAGTCAGAACAAGCCCTAGGGCTGACTGCCAAACGGACTATCAATTGCTCACATGAAAGTTCAAGTTAAAGCTGAAGAAAATTAAATCCATGAGAGCCAAAATATGAGCTTGAGTATACCTCCCCTGAATCTGGAGACCATTTCAAGGACAGATTTGATGTATTCAACACTAATGACCAAAGGTCAGATGAGTTGTGGGATGACATCAAGGACATCATACGTGAAGAAAGCAAAAGGTCATTAAAAATGCAGAAAAGAAAAAAAGGCAAAAATGGATGTCAGAAGAGACTCTTAAACTTGCTAGAGCCAAAGGAAGGAATGATGAAGTAAAAGAGCTGAACAGATTTCAAAGGGCAGCTCGAGAAGACAAAGTAAAGTATTATAATGAAATGTGCAAAGAGCTGGAGTTAGAAAATCAAAATAGAAGAACACGCTTGGCATTTCTCAAGCTGAAACAACTGAAGTAAAAGTTCAAGCCTCGAGTTGCAATAGTGAAGGATTCTATGGGCAAAATATTAAACAACACAGAAAACATCAAAAGAAGATGGAAGGAGTACAGAGTCACCATACCAAAAAGAACTGGTTGGCGCTCAACCGTTTCAGGAGGGAGCATGTGATCAAGAATCAATGGTACTGAAGGAAGAAGTTCAAGCATTGGTGAAAAACAAGGCTCCATGAATTGAATGTATATGAATTGAGATGTTTCAACAAACAGATGCAATGCTGGAATCACTCACTTGTCTACGCCAAGAAATTTGGAAGACAGCTACCTGGCCAATCAGCTGGAAGAGATCTATATTTGTGCCCATTCTAAAAAAGGTGATCCAATGGAATGCAGAAATTATTGAACAATATCACTAATACCATGTGTAAGTAAAATTATACTGAAGGTAATTGAAAAATGTTTGCAGCTGTATATCAACAGGGAACTGCCAGAAATTCAGGCCAGATTCAGAAGAGGACATGGAATGAGGCATACCACTGCTGATGTCAGATGGATCTTGGCTGAAAGCAGACAATACCAGAAAGACGTTTACCTTTGATTTATTCACTATACAAAGGCATTTGGCTGTGTGGAGCATAACAAATTATGGATAACATTGTGACGAATGGGAATTCCAGAACACTTGATTGTGCGCATGAAGAATGTGTACATAGTCCAAGAAGCAGGTCTTCGAACAGATCAAAGGGATACCGAGTGGCTTAAAATCAGGATAGGTGTGTGTCAGGGTTGTATCCTTTCACCATACTTATTCAGTCTGTATGCTGAGCAAATAATCTGAGAATCTGGACTATATGAAGAAGAAGGCAGCATCAGGACTGGAGGAAGACTCATTGATAACCTGTGATATTTTGCTTGCTAAAAGTGAAGAGGATTTGAAGCACTTTCTGATAAAGATCAAACACTACAGCCTTCAGTATAATTACACCCCAGCTTCCAACAAAAATCCTCACAACTGGACCAGTAAACAACATCAGAACAAATGGAGAAAAGACAAAGGTTGTCAAGGATTTCATTTTACTTGGATCCACAATCAATGCCCATGGAAGCCGCAGTCAGGAAATCAAAGGATGTAATGCATTGGACCAATCCACTGCAAAAGACTTCTTGAAAGTGTTAAAAAAGCAAAGATGTTACCTTGAGGATTAAGGTGTGCCTCACCCAAGCCATGGTATTTTTCAAATCCTCATATGCATGTGAAAGCTGGATAATGCATAAGGAAGACCAAACAGGTATCTTGTTAGTTACTGATAAAATTATTTAGGATAATGAGTTTTAACAATTCCATTACCAAGTATTATCACTGTTGATCCTGAATTTGGTCTAGAGATCATATTTTACTACCCTTAGTTTCCTAGATTGTCAGAGTCAAGAAAACTGTTTATTTAACAAATAAACTCTGATTTGACTTAATGATCTGCTTTCCAATTCTCTTCACTTTTTTTCAGTAGAGTTGGTTTATGTAATATATTAAGGGAAGTTTAGCATTTTTATCTAATTAATACTGTTACTATGACTTTGAAACTGCCATTGAACATGTGCAAAAAATTTCTTGGTGTAGAAAATACCAGCATTACTGGATGTCATTTAAACATTCTTCCTTGAATTACCATATACTATCTTATATAGTGCCTCATAGGATTTCCAAGGAGCGGCTGGTGGATTCAAACTGCCAGGTGACTTTTGTTAACAGGCGAGCTCTTAACCACTATCCACCAGGGCTCTTATATTATATAGTGGAGTCCCTGGATGGTGCAAGCAGTTGACTCATTTGTCTGCTAACCAATATGTTGGTGGTTCAAGTCCACCAGAAGCACCTTGGAAGAAAGGCCTGGTGATCTACTTCCAAAAAATCAGCCACTTAAACTATATAGAGCACAGTTCTACTCTGACACTCATGGGGTCTTCATGAATCAGACAACTGATTTTGTTTTATACATATATACAGTTCTATATAGTCCCACTCTCATACCTGCAAACCATTAGTGTAGCCAGTGCACACAGCTAAGATGGAAGCAATAAGCTTAGAGAACACCAAGATGATACCCTAGTCTGTTCATTTCAATGTCACATGCAGCCAAAGGATTACATATAGGCTTTATCTCAACTATAGATACACAGTAAACAAACAAAAAACCTGTTGTCATCAAGTCAATTCTGACTCCTGGCAACCCTATGTGTTCCAGAGTAGAAGTGCTCCATAGGGTTTTTTGACTGTAATCTTTACAGAAGATCACTGGGCAGGGCTTTCTTTTGAGTTGCTGCTGTGTGGGTTTGGACTGCCAAACTTTAGTTTAGTAGTCGAGTGCAAACCGTTTGCGCCACCCAGGGACCTTACAGACACATTGAAAGATAATGTAATGATTAATAGCTGGTTCCAAATAGACTTTAATTTTATTCACTTCTTAGCTGTGGGATCTTGACAGGTTACTTATTACCTTTCTCCCATTGTGTCCCTATTTTAAAAATAAAGATAATATTACTCATCAATTTAGAGGTTTGTCATGAAAATAAAATAAAATAATATATGTAAAGTGCTTAGCACGATGTCCTTTTCATTGTAAGTGCTCAAGAATTATAAGATGTTATATGGTTGGGGTACTGCTAATATATGTGACCTATTTATATCTCAAAGGAAATATGATATTCATGTAGTATTTTATCTCATGACTTTGGACTAGCTAGGCTCTATAAGATGATTGTGTTTATATGTCTGGAAATTGGAAATAAAAGAATGAGGAGTTTATCAGTGTCAGCTGCAAATAATAGAAGACCCAATTAAAAGTGGTTTAAACAATAAGGAAAATGTATTATGTCACATATCAAAAATTACTTCCTAGAGATAATGTGGTATGGAGTTGGTTATTTCAGAAGCTTATGAGTTTCAACAAAATTCAAGTTCTTTGCATTTCTCTTTTGTGCCACCCTCAACACATTTACTACTCTCCCCCACCTTGTAAGATGGCTACAGCAGCTTCAGGTAGCTTCACACAACATTGTTCAAAAGTTGGAAAAATGGCATCTCTTCCTGATGTCTCCTCTTGAAGAGTATGGAAACATCTTCCTAGAAGACATTGTCTTGCATTTGACTGGCCACTATTGCATCACATGCTCATTCCCAGAAGAAGCATGGAAAGGCTCTTCAGGTAGGTAACTGTTGGTATCTGGCCCAGTCAGGATGGGAAGGAGATGGTGCAAGTAGCTTTGGAAAGGTTGATCAATCAATAAATATTTACTGTACAACAGCTAGTACAGAGAGCTAGCCTATGGATACTTAAGGAAATTACAAAAGAAAACAGATGGCAATATGTCATTAAGAGGAAAAATAAGTGATATTTTTTTATTAAAAAAAGCAAAAATACTAGCGGGGACATGGAATTAACTACACTAAGAAAAATGCATAGAATTATAAAGCAGTATTATCACATTACTTATATATAAACAAATGTCATCATTTCATACATACCTCCCCTTTATCTTTAATTACATTCCCCTCAAGGGAAATAACACTTGCTGTATTTTCAGTATTAGCAGACTACATGGCTTGGAGAAGTTCCTTTTCTTTTTGTTGTTACCTGGACACTAATATTTTTAAAGTAAACAGGGGAACTCTAGAAAAGTTAAATTATCTACATTACACAATTTGCAATTCAAGAGGAAAGTTATAATGATAAACTAAGCACGTAGCATGTATATATAATATCATACTTAGATACTTAGGCTTACTGACAAATGATAAGCAAAAAAAGAACACACACAAACACTTTAGTTCAAAGCTATCACAGAAGGTATAAAAATCCCTTGCTATGCATTTTTGAATTTTGAAAATACTGAAGATTTATACATACTAAGTATTGAATCAAAATGGTCATCAAGAGAGTAACCAGTAAATATTTAATGGGTTTTTGAACATTAGATCTATTATTTTTAACCTGTTTCCATTACAGGTAAAAAGAATATTGAATAAAAAAAAAAAAAAACCCACAGTAGTGTTTTCTGCTGAAGACACCATGTTTTTAGAGGCTCTGATCTCATAAAAATTTTAGAGCTAATAGCAACATTATAAATTATTTCATCCTGCCTCCTAATTTTACTAATGAGATCCAGGTAGAGAGAGGTTAAGTGACTTTTCCCAGTTTGTGCAGCTGGCTAGCTGCTCACTAGGACTTGGTTCTCACCCTTTGTGGCTTCATTTATACCTTTTTCACAATCTCTTTCCATTTTCCCCTCGAACGTGTTACTAACCTTGATTTTTTTTTTTTTTCCTTTTTTACTGGTTTTTCTCCTTTACAGAACTGCTAAACCCAAATTTTGAAGCGGGTAAATAATACATTTTGCTTAAATTTTAAACAGCTTCTGTCAGAGATATAATCATGGAGAGATGGATTGTATTTCATATTAGTCCTGCTTTTATTTGCTCACGTTTTTATCCTAATATTTGGGAAGATTATTTCCTTCATAGCTGGAGCATCTAAATACCAGTTCTTCAACGTTACTTGAAAGAATATTTAACAAAATAGAAGAATAACAATAGTAATTATATCACAGAACAGAAAGTGCCATAGAATTTCCTTCCTCAAAGGTGTGAATAGTCCTTGTAGGAAGACTGATCTGAATAAGTGTTTTTATCTCCAATATTTGGCCCTCACTAAAATCTACCACTCTTTCGAGAATGCCCTCCAGCGGATATGGTCCAACATTATCTTCTGCATACACACCCATATTGGTTCTACATTGCTTCAATCACTACCTCCTTGCCATAAGTACATCCTTTGGGCGGTTTTCACCTTGCCTTATTACTGTTTAAGTCCATTTTTATGTTGGTAAAATCAACCAACTGCTTTCCATTTAGATATTCATTTCTTCAAGAAATATTTGTTAAACATCTACTTTATCCCTGGGCTTCTAATAAGCTCTGGGGATACTTTGATGAGCCAGAAAGATGCAATTTCTTCCCTTATACAGTACATAGTCCAGCAGAGAAGACAAACTATTAGGTAACTAAAATCTATGTGATACTTGCTCTGATTCAGAAATTACGGAGTATGATGAGAGCATCTATCGGGGCACCTAATCTTGTCTTTCCAAAGGAAGTTACTTTTAAACTGGACATTGAAGATTGAATAGGATAGGAAGTTCACAGGAAAAATGGACCAATTTCATTTTTATAGCTGTGTTTGGGAATTTCTCCATATTAGTTTTTCAACAAAGTATTTCTTAAAATAGAGCTTTTTAATTTTGAAACCTGATTTAGCGCTTTTGCTCCAGGGTTTACTGGCCACTACTAGATTTCTACACTTCCTGGAAGTGAATCTTACTATCTGAACACTGTTATGGAATTTAATTGCTGCTATGGGTGTTTCTCAAAGAAGGGTCACTGACCTCCTATCTCAGAATCACACAGGATAACATTTAAATATAGATATTATAGGTGTCCACCCTAATCCTACTAAAACATAACCTCTGGAGAACGGGGTGAGGGGGGACACATTTACATGCAACCATCATAGAATATATATTCAGAATGTAACTCAAATCCTCTTCCCAATCTTTCTTCTAATTGCCTCGAAATGGAGTTCATGTGTCTTTTCAAGTGAGAACTATTCCCTATCTGTCCAAGTGCCAAAAACTCACCTGATTATTCTCCCATTACATTACCTAAGGCACTATATTGGTATATAAACACTTCTTGGCACTAAAATGACACATGCCTAGGGCAACTACCAGTTATTGTGGTCCTCTTACTTGGTAGAAATAGGAATTAGAATGATCAGGCTTCAAAATCCCTGCTTCACCTATCTGGAGTCATGTATTTCTATCTAGGGAAACAGAATCACTGTGACTGTAAGTGATTAGCCTCTAGCCAACTCAGAAAATTGGGGCAAAGTTTTTCAAAGAACCCTAGAGTTTTGACCCAAGTTCAGCCAAATCACTTTTCGTGCCAAAGTATACTACATTAAACTATTGCATTAGCTCTGGTAAGACTAACTAGCTTGCTGTAAAAAGACATTCAACAGTTAATCAGTGGCTTAAAGAAGATACAAGTTTATTTCTCTCCCACATCAACCATGCCAGGTGAGTGTTCAAAGTTGGCGGAGGCTCTGCTCTACATGGTTTTTCAGTGACCAACGCTCCTTTCATCGCGTGCTCTTTATTCTCTAGCACATTCTTCTTGTCTGCATGGTAAACCAGGTTGCCATAGGTTCCAGTTAGTGGGAAGGTGAACAAGAGCATAGTGAAAGCCCAAGAGATGCAAGTATCTCTTCCATTCACATTGCACAAGTGAAAATTCAGTCTCATGGCCACACACAAGCGAAGGCAGGGCTCAGAAATGTAATCCCTGAGTGGTTACGTGCCCGGCTCCAATTGTATTTCTATGGAAAAAGGGAAGAGCAAACGCTGGTGTACAGCTAACAGTCTACACAACTGTACTTTAGAAATGAAGCTGAATGGTATTGCTTTTGCCATAGAAGAGATTATTGACCCTGGGGAAAAGAAATGTATTTGTCTTTTACAAGAACAGGAGTTTATCAGGTTCATAAGAAATGAGACATATTCCCTCTTTGAAAATAAATGGGTAGCAATTATCTATCGCTGTTTAGCAAATCACTCCAAAATTGCTTCTGTAAAGTGACAGGTAAGAAATATCTTAGGCTTTCCAGGTGCAGCGTGATGAATCACTTTTGTATGACCTTTCTAGCCATAGTCTTGTAATTCCCACCCAAGTGATTGGGCAAGAGTGTGTAAGAGGGTAATTGTGGCCTACCAAAGGGATTGGTCAGTTTTGTCATCCTGCTGGGCTTGAAATGAGCCACCCCAGAGGTGGGAAAGAGAGAGGATCCCACCACCACCAAGGAAGAACAGCCAGGAGCCAGCACATTCTTTGGACCTGGTATCTTTGTGCTGAGAAGCTCCTGGAACCAAGAGACAGAGAGAGAGACAGCGGTAACACTGAAGGCAGTGAGAAATGGTGGCAGAGACTGAGCAGCAGAGACCTGGCAGGAGGAGACGGTGTGGTGGGCTTCCCAGCCCACAGAAAGAGAAAGCTGAGTGCCTTTGGACAGAAGCCTAGGGCCAGGGAGAGGCATGCTTGCGAGCATGGCTAGGAAGAGATTGTCCTGATGGAAGAACTTGTATCCTGAGTGTTCCTGAGCCCGAATTGTAACTGTCACTTCCTTAATAAACCCCATAATTATGAGTATATCTGTGAGTTCTGCATGGCCATTGCAATGAATTATTGAACCCAGCAGAGAAGTAGACAGTGCCGTGGGAGGAGTGGTTTGTTGTCAGGATTGGTAAAGATGGCGAAGAGAGGCATGCCTGACCTCCGCCTCATAGGAGTCAGTGTTGGGCTATTGATCTTGATTCTCTTTTCCCCTTGTGAAGTTATAGGAGGTCAGATGCTGTCCACATGCCATTTTTACAGTCTTTGTTGCAATATTCAACTCTGCCGTCGTACTGTTAAAGCAGCCACAGACAATATGTAAAGAAATGAGTGTGATTGTGTTCCAATAAAACTTTATTTTCAAAAACATACGGTGATCTGGATTTAGCCACTGGGTTGTAGATTGCTGACCCTAGGCTTAAAATAACAACTATTTTTGTTGCTTTCCTGCTAAAAAATTACTTAAATGAATTTAAAAAATATATTTTTGACAATAAAGTGATCTTCATACTTTGTGAACATGAGAAGAAAATTGTGTATATATAACTTTTAAAATACTATAAAGAATTATATTCCAGGACCAGTGAAACGAAACAAGGATCTTAGAAAGTCGACCATTTTGAGGACTATGTAGATGAGAGAGTTATTAACAGCTAGGCAACTAAGCGGGGTTATCTATAGACTACTTAATTTGTTCTTAAATTTCTTATTTCCTGCCGTTCCTACCTTTAAAGTTTCCAGGTATATATACTACCTGTCATCTTGATAGACAGAGTGGCCTCTGGCTCAGCATTTTTTATTCAAACATCCTGAACAGTAGGGTGTATAGCCAGCATCTTCCTCGAAGAAGTTTAGTAAGAACTGAAACCATTAATTTAATCTAATTCAAGGAAGTGGGATAAAATCCCAAGAGACGCCCTTGAGCTTCTGTATATGTGAGTTACTGTAGAAAACATAAATAGAGAAGTTTCTCTAAATGAATTATACAGAAGAAATTTACTATACAACTATTAGTAATTGTTTTTCTACTCTACAAAAATCTAGTTATATATAGGAGAAATGCCTTCTACTGTAAAGTCAGTAAAATATTTTTAACAAATCCTCCTCTCCTGGAATTTTGATGAACTGACTGAAATGCTTTCTAGTTTGTTAAAAAAGCAACATTGGTCGATATTCTGTGTAAATAGATTGCATTAAATTACTAGAGTGCTGCTATTATTGATGTTTACTAGGTACCAGGCCATGTGAAATATATGGTCATTGAAAACACTGCAGAATTCTATGAAGAGATGTCATTTTTCTTACCCCAGATGAGAAATGTGCAGCTAAAAAAAGTTAGGAAACTTGCCCACGGTCCAGTGGTGTGCTGGTATACTGGCTCTTGGGGAATAAAGCCCTGATTTATAGTTTGCCAATTTCTAGGGTGTAAATTCTTCCGGCTTGGCTGATTTCAAACTACCAAAATGATATCATGAACATGGACTTGTGAAGAGATGCACATAAACAGCTATTGTGAGCCAGTAGGAGGCGACTCTGATACAAACATGATAGGAAGCAGGAGAGCCAGAATTTGAGCTCCTGGTTGTCTACAAAATCCATCCTCTAAGTCATTATATAATAATGCCTTCCCAACATAATAACCTATTCATCTATTCATCTGACGAATTATAAAAATCATGAATCCTAGTAATATCTTTTAATCATAGATGCCTCTTCTGTTTTAGAGATTAATACAGTGTATGTTTTCTCAGACTTACGCAAATAATAAGACCTTAGAGGCAGAGAAAAACATTTATGCTTCTTCGATTCCCATTTCCGTTCTTCCCTTTCCATTTTTATCTTAAGCTTTTACAATTTTTGTTAGCTAAGGTTATTTATTTTCCATCCTTATGCTTTCCCCCAACGAATCCCTTTGCTCTTTCAAAATGATGTTTTGTTTTCATCTTCTTTTCTTTCTGTTTAACATTTGGCATAGCTTTCACATGTTCGGTCTGTAGTTCTTCAACATTCTGGTATTTCTGGTTTGCTCAAGTAAGTGGATAGATAGAAGTTCAGTGAATGAAATAAGGTGGGTCAGATTTTAAAATTTCAGATTTAAGCTTTCTGTACATGAGTTTCTTCATATGTAAATGGGGATAATAATAGTACTTACCTCATGTTGTGTAAGTGCTTGATCAACTTAAAAAACAACAAGGGCTATAGAAAAAACAAATATGGAGAGTCTGAGATGGGGGTAGCAATGATACCTTAAGAATGTGTAAGATCCAAAGTTATCTGATGCTGATAAAAAACACTTTTGGGTGTCTACTGGGGAGAACATCTCAAGAACTTGGAAACAAAAGAACTTTGAAAAAAGTTAGCATTTTTTTCACAACATGAAACAAAGTTGTACTTGAGTACATTCTTCATTTAATAGATTCTACACTAACAGTTTGCATCGTTTGTTAAAATGATCAAGGTACTCTTGAATTCCATTTACCTATTATCATAGTTTGAAAGAATGACAAATGAGAAAATCATTTTTTTCCCAAATAATCTTATATGTGTTCAGTTTAAGAAAATAATTTTGCAATTTGGTATGAACTTATATCTGGTTGGTTAAGGGAAATTTATTAAGCATACCTGTGGTGATAGATCAGTACAGACTTGCACTATGCCAGAGCAAATGAGTTTTGAAACTCATCACAATGTTCATAATTCCTTCAAATGGCTGTAGTGCAGTGAGTGGATATCCAGCAAAATTGTTCTCTTGTATTTCTGTAGAAAAATAGAAGTAGAAATTTAGTTGATTCTTCTTTTAATAAAATGAATGCAATTTGTATTTTCTATTTAAAGAAAGAACATACGTCGTAAAATAACTAGCTTATAATAAATAATTCTTGCTGTCAAGAAGTAAAAAAGAAGTCTTACCTTTTGTTTGATGTATCATTTTGGTAGATCCATGGCAAAACTGAGTGGCATCTTGATTTTCTGTTGAAATTATCATTTTTATTAATTAGCATATCCTAGAGTTTTGAACTGAAGAGTGTACAGAATGGTGAATAAGGAATTGTTTTTGCCTGATGCATTTTCAAGTACAACCAGACAAATGAAAATAAATAGATAGGAAACAGAGCTAATTTAGAAGATTGAGTTTCAAATGAAATGAAACCAGCAACAGGAACAATACGGAACTCTGAATCGGGAAATGAAGCCATGGGTTAATTCGATTTTAAATAGTGGTTCATTATAATTAAACTTCAAGCCTAATTTGTAAATCATGTAACAGACTACCATACGGAACATATAACAAAGTTTGTGTTTTGGGTTTTTTTAATTTTATGTTTCTTTCCTTAATTCCTATTCATTCCAACATTGTGTTGTCCTGTAAACATTCAAGTTTCACGTGACCAATAAAAGGCAGCTGACTACGATAATAAAGTTAGGGGCTAAAAAGGGATCCTGAGGGGTGGGGAAGATCATTAACACAAAGTTTAACCAATATTCACCTAATAGATAAAAAATGGTGACAATGCCACAAATTCTGCTTCAGCCTGAAGCAAATAAATCTAATGACTATAATACCTCTGTTTCTCCCAAAGTCAAATGGTTCTCTTTATTATTCCAATGATTTTACTTGTTAAATTTAATTGCACAGCAAACAGAAAATGCAATTTGGCAACAATATAGTCATATTGGCTTAAAAAAAACTACAGTTAAAGAACTCGAATGTTCCCTCTGCGTAGCATATTATACTGTAGACTTACATCTTGTTTCTCTTCAAATTTTGATGTTACCATAAGGTGTGAGCTTCACTTATTAAAACACGATAATTGAGAACTTTTGCCTTCATTTTATTCCATGGTAAATATTTGGGACGGAGGATCAGTCTTTGCATAAAATTTTGGACTGCAGTGAATTCCATTTCTCTCATAATCCTGGGATAGATTTTTATTAACTGGTAAAATAACATGACATTTTAAAAGCTATGATAACTGACTTTATCTGTAAAAAAAAAATGAATCATGGATGAATATGAAAGCTGAAGCATACCCTAGTTTAAGCAGATTGCAAAGCAGAAGTAGTGAGAAAGCTAAATAAAAAATAAATTAAAGAGGAGTCAGGATTAGTCATAAAGTGAAAATGAAAGCTCTAATAATGACAAGGTTGTGAACAAAACATTTAAAGGAAATGCAAAACACATAGCTTGAATTTCTAAATTCCTACTTTCTCATAATTTGTCTGGGTTTCATTTTTATAATTACCAAGTTTTACTTAATGAATATAAAGTTAGCTGAACTTACGCAGAATGCTACCAAAATTATCTACAATATAAAGATAAACATTGTGGATTTCTGATACAATCTCTGTATTGTCAAGATGTTATAATTAATAGTTTTAACCTTCCAGTGTAGACTACTATGATTCACCAAGCCTAACTTAATCTATTTATATAAACAACCATCTTGTCATTAGATGTTGTATTTTTATCTTGAGTATTTTATATTTACATTTTTTTCTGATTTCTAGAGAACTGTTGCAGATGTTTAAATTGATCGTCTTTACGGAATACACCATTTGTCATCAGCAACATAAATAAATACATTAATTGCCTTATCATACTTTTAGCTGACAGATGGGTCTCCCGGCACAGAGCCTAACCTTTTATTTTGACACCTGCCACATTTTGCCAGCCCTGACCCTTTTTCTTTGCCAGAAGTGTTGCTGTGCTGTTCACCATGGTTTCACTAATCTCTAGCTTTAAAAAGCATTATACTGGAACCCATCTGAGAATCACTGCTATTAATCAGCTGATACCACAACATGAAGTACTTCACAGATCCATTCAACATCCCTTCTCTCCTGTGATTCAAACCCGTTTTCTCTTATTTCTATGATCTATGCCTCAGTAAGATTACAAGGAGTTTGTTTTAGTCAAAGGTCTTCTATTGATAACTTCTGACAAAAATCATTTATCAGTAATTTAAAGTGGAGAATTTACAGGAGAAAAAAGTAAGTTATGCTTCCATTTTTATATTAAAATGTGCTTCTTCATTAGAAAGTAAATATGCTGTTTTAATATCCCTAAGGAGGTCAAAGGAATCTCACCACTTTTCATTTTAAAACACATCAAAGCAATAAAACATGTTTTGAGAATTATTGTGAACAAAATCTCATACTTGCAGCCTTGATTTCCGGGGTGATTCCAGAGACCATAAACACATGATCTACGTCTGGATTAGTACAAATGAAAAGCACATGTCTGGTATATTAGAGGGAGAGGTTTAATCCTAAAAAGTCTTATAAACTGAAGAACATACAAAGAGCAGGTGAGTTGCAGAAGGTCATCCATTATTGGGAGAATTTGGTATACATTTTTTAATAATTTATTATTTTTTGTTGTTTTTGAGAATATACACAGCAGAACATACACCAATCCAACAGTTTCTACATGTAAAATTCAATGACATTGATTACATTCTTCGAGTTGGGCAACAATTCTCACTCTCCTTTTCTGAACTGTTCCTCCCTCATTAACATAAACTCACTGCTCCGTAAGGTTCCTATCTAATCTTTTGAGTTGTTGTTGTCAGTTTGACCCCATATAGATAGATCTTAAAAGAGCACGATGCTCAAGGCAGATATTCTTTACTAGTTAAGCTCAACTGTTGTTTGGTTTTAAGAAGACATCAGGGGATATTTTTGGTTTAAAGTTTAAACATTATCTCAGGGCAATAGTTTTGGAGATTTATCCAGCTCCATGGCTCCAGAAAATCTGGATTCCATGAGAATTTCAAATTCCATTTTGCATAATTTGGTATAAATTTTAAGGGATTCCATCTTTGAGCAAAATCAGAAGATGCATACTGTGAAAATTGTTGTTATCAATGCTTTTGAGAGTAAGTTGGAAACAAAGAAACAGAAAGTTAGATAGGTAGGTAGGAGATAGCTATTTGGTAGCAAATAGATAGTTCCACCAGGCTACCCCAGTTTGACCTATAATCTCATTGCAAACCGAAAGTCAGTTAAAGTTGTGGATGCCAACAACTTGTTTTCCAAATGTCGTATTTATTGTTTCTGAAATAAACTTATTTGATATAATGGGAAAAGCCTGGGACTATGTCTTGGTTCAGCTAAATTCCATGAATAAATCAGAGACCATTTATACCAGCTAGGATATAAGTGTATGTTGTAAGAAGTATAAAATCTGTATCTCAGGACATTAAAAAAATAAAAATAAAAAAAGCTGTTTCATGACTGGGGCTAAGGGATATTAGAGTTGCAAGGTGATTCTAGAGTTACGGTAGCTCTACGTACTTCAGCATCAGCAGCTCTGACCTTAGTGTTCCACTATTAATGGGGCTCAGCTATATTATATACCATCTTCTTTCTGGCCTGTCCCCATCTGACTTTCATAGCTTACTCAGTTTCTGCTACCTCATAAATTAAGTATGTACAAAACCTTGGAATATCATAGAAAATCCTTTCTGCATTTATTATTTCTAAACCCAGAGATAAAAAAATTGGTGGGCCCAACTCATCTTTTCAAGCATGGCCACACAGTTCATAGTTTGCTGAACAGACTTCCCTTTGGCCTCAGTCCAATCAGCTGTAAATGGTGAAAGGCCGAGGTCACTTGTGAGTAAACATGGCCACTTAGACCGCAGACGTTCTGGATAAGTCTGATCCTCTCGGAAAGGATATGTCATGACTGACACAGACGATACTCAAAGTGTGGTCCAGGGACTGGAGCTGGTTCGTGTGCTGTTTGTTACCCAGCCGAAAAGATAAGCACATTGAGAATAAGCATTTAGGAACTCCTATAAAGGCATGTGCCCTGCTCTTAATAAGTTTACAATTTTGTTGATTGTATATTAAAGCTAAATAAATAAATATTTAAGCCTTCTAACATCCTGAAATCGGAAGGAAGTACATATTTAATAAGTTAATAATACAAATATTAAAGGCTAAAGATCTTCAAAGGAAGGAGACAGAATTTCAGACTATAGTGATCAAAGAAGATTTATAGAACAGGTAGAATTTATACAGTATCTTGAAGAATGGATGAGATTTGGAAATATGAAAAGCATGAACTAGGTTATTCTAGGCAGAACGAAAATTTCAGGCAAAAGTGTACAGTCAGAACATTTCTGTATATGTTGTGTGTATAGATGTGTGCATATGTGTGTGTATATGTATATGTATATAGAGATCCAGAGACCAGAAAATAAATAAAATTTAAAACCCTGTAAATCACATTGGAATATGAAATCTTAATATTTTGGTAGTTTCCCCCACCTAAAACATGGTATTAGATTATTAAAACTGGGACTTTTGAAATAATATATAGCTTTACATATGTCATGTCACTTACTGTCATATATATTAAATTCTAAATTACAAATGCAAAATAACATAACAAATATTTTCTCCAAATAAATCATGTACAATACTGTTATTAAATGATAATTTTTGGAAATCTCTGAAACAATTCAGATAAAAACACGATTTTTTAAATATTAGTATACTTTTCTGTGACCGTCTGGTATCTCAATCTAATGCAAAGAACAGAAAAAACTAAATGACGGAAATGCTTCTACTAATGAGCAACTTTATAACCTTAGCAGTTTATTATTTCACAAGAGGGTCATAATACAGTCATGCGTTGCTTAACGTCCACGATACATTTGTGAAAATAGGACGCGATTTGGACTTTGTGAGAACACCATACAGACACTCACTTACAACCCGCAGTTACGAACCAACCCTGTAAAGACTATTACATTAAAGCCTTATGGGAGCCCATCGGACAAAGCCCGAGAACTATATCCACTGGATACAGTAGACTGGCCTTGCTGGGTGTCCAGCTGTGAGCCAGGCAGGGGCTGTGCCGGCAGCTGGATCGACACTTTGCACACGTCCAGACGCAGGGCAGAAGGCACACGGAGTACACGGAGTGGTAGCCACTGGGACCGGGCAGGGAGCAGGTGTGCGGGTGCCGGGAGCGTGGCTGCTGGTGGCAGCCCTGGCTGCCGCTGCCCTGTTGGTGTGGCCACTTCCTGATCATATGCAGTTGCCGCCGCAGCTGCCCAGAGCCGGAGCAGGAGAGGCCCCCAGCCCGGCCGACGCCCCCGCAGGCAACTGTAGCAGGAGCAGAGGAACCGAGGCAGGCACTGCCCTGTACGTGGAGTGATCGGCTGCACGGCTGCTGGGAGAAGCCAGGAGAAGGTGAAGGGAGAGGAGGAGGCGCTGCCGGGATTGGGATGCGCCCTGGAGCCCCACTGTTTGTTCACTCTGGGGGTTTGGGGTCTTCACTGTTGTTGTTAGGTGCCCTACATTCGGTTCGACTCATAGTGACCCTATAGGGCAGAGTAGAACTGCCCCATAGAGTTTCCAAAGAGCAGCCGGTGGGTTTGAACTGCGGACCTTTTGGTTAGTGAGAAATAAACAAAAGGAGGGCCGCTTTCCCTTTAAAAACAAGCAAACAGAAAAACACCCTATGAGACCACTGACGTATTTGCGATCAAGTTTCCCAAACGGACATTATGCAGCCCATGACTGTAATTAAAGTACAGAACATGACAGAGCATTATGTAAATTTGGACCACTGTACACACAGTACGTCCTTTAGTAATGTCCGCCTGGTGTGAATGGCATTATTTTAAGACTTAAGTACTATGAGATTGCTAATAGTGCAATTTAGTCATTTCAACACTGGTTTTTGGTATTTCAGCATTCAACTATAGAGTACCAACTTGACGTAGTAACGTACTGTTATCTCTGCATAATACTGTTATTTCAGTATTTTTTACTCTGAAATTTTTTACATCATAAGATCAAAATCAGTGATTTAATTCTTTAATTTATACAAAAAGACAAACTAACAAATTGTCTACAATTCTAAAGAAGTCACTGCCAGATGTAATAAGCAAACATATTTTGGTGCTGCAAGTTTTTATTGCAAGAATAATCTTTCTTCAGTGGTATATGAATATGACAGTATTGAAACAGAGAGAGGTAACTCTGCATAGAGATCTCCAAGTACACACAATGAAATTAAAGAAGATAAACTGGAAATGTTCAAACAAAATAGAAATAGAAACTGTGTCTCTCTTTCAATTAAAAAACTGCCATTGATGAAAAAAAGTAATAAAAAAGATCTCTTCAAAGTGATCAAACCAGAAGGAGGATTATTTGATGATAAAGGAATCAGAGGAAAATATTCAGGAATAGTTTACAGCTTTCTCTACAGCATTTCCCTGACCAATGTAAAGGTGGAAAGAGCTTACTGAGCAGTTAGAAAAATTAGTCAAATGGGTTCAGCAAAGCTTTGCTTCTTAAGATTACAAATTTTATAAAAGCAAAGAATATTATTTCACTTTCAATTTTTCTTAACTAATTAAATTTTCTTCATTTTACCTTTATTTTAAT
This sequence comes from Dugong dugon, assembly GCA_030035585.1. Taxonomy (NCBI): domain Eukaryota; kingdom Metazoa; phylum Chordata; class Mammalia; order Sirenia; family Dugongidae; genus Dugong; species Dugong dugon. The sequence goes on from CM057462.1 coordinate 134,860,606, forward strand.
GATACATTATTTTTATTAATTTAATCTATGAATAATTTATATTAGAATAATATTTAAAATTCATATTTCATAAATTTACATTTTTAGTTTCTTTGCAGTGTGTTTGTATTTATTTGTATTTGAACTGTAAGAATATTTAGCTTTTTTTTATTACTTCTTAGCAAGATTCATATAAAATACCAGAACAAATTGCCTCTCCTATCAGCCTTATCATTTCATTTTCTGTGAATTTCCTGTCAACTAAAATTCAACATTAATCAAGCTATACTAGTTGGTGACAACTGAGGATTCTTCAAGGAAAAAATGTGATAAGAAGATCATAGTCCTTCAATGATTTTTAGTCAGTTAGCTAGCTTCTCCTTCTTTTTTTTCTTCATTTAGTCCCTCCTGCCACAAGCTCCTCCACAAAGAATCAATTTGATTTGTTCTTACCATTAAAAAAAAAAAAAAATGTTTTTTTAAGCCGTACTGCTCTAACATTTTCTAGTTATCTCTTTCTTTTAAAAATGTTTCTTTGAAGAATAGTCAATATTCACTGCCTTGCTGCTCTCCACTTAGTCACTCCTCAGCCTCTTTCAGTTGGGTTCACTGTATCCAACTTTTTCTGTTAAAGATAGCAAGACACTAGTTGTAAACTCTCATGACCTTTTCTCAGTTTTTATGGTGAATTTCTTTTCAGCTTTTGACATTATTGATCTCCCCCATCTTTAAACTCATTTCCCTTCGCTTCCTTGACCCTAGCTCCCCTAACTCTGACCATTTTTCTGACTTAATCCCTCCTTTTTGTCCCCAAGTTTAGGTATTTCCTAAGGATCAGCTTTCTGTGTTTCTTTTTCTATTCTTCTCCCCAGTGTGGCTTTCTGTCTCTGCTTTCATCTTTGTGAGACTTTCCCCCAAATCTGTATCTCTCACTCCAAGCTGCCTGTTGGACATCAACTTGATATCCCACCAGCACCTCCAACCCGAGGCATCTGAAAGCATCTCTCTCTTTTCTCCACAAGCTTTTCTATTTCTTGGATAGCAGGACCATAATCCTAGAAAAACAGACTTGAACTGTTAGAATCACATTTGTCTTCCCATCCCAGCCCGCTCTCCACAAGCCTTAAATTAGCAAGTGTCTTAGTTCCCTAGCACTGCTGTAATCGAAATACCACAAGTGGATGGCTTTAACAAAGATAAATTTATTCTCTCACAGTCTAGGAGGCTAGAAGTCCGAATTCAGGGTGCCAGTTCCAGGGGAAGGCTTTCTGTCTCTTTTGGCTCTGGGGGAAGGTCCTTGTCATCAATCTTCCCCTGGTCTAGGAGCTTCTCAGTGCAGGGACCCCGAGTCCAAAGGATGCACTCCCCTCCTGGCTCTTCATTCTTGGTGGCATGAGGTCCCCTTCCTCTCTGCTTGATTCTCTCTTTCATATTTCAAAAGATATTGACTCAGGATACAAACTAATCCTGTAGATTGAGTCCTGCCTCATTAACATAACTGCCTCTAATCCTACCTCATTAACATCATAGAAGTAGGATTTACAACACATAAGAAAATCACATCAAATCACAAAATGGTGGACAACCACTCAATATTGGGGATCATGGCCTAGCCAAGTTGACACACTTTTTGGGGGGACACAATTCAATCCATAACAGCAAGTTATGTAGATTCAGCCCCAAAATTATTCCTAACATCTGTCCCCTTGATTTTCATTAGTTATTATTAGTCTCTCATTTAATTTTGATTTAAAATATCAAACTAATGATATAACCTGATTCTCTATATCCACTTACTTCTTACAAAACATAACTCTGACCATGTTCAAAAACTTTCAGTGACTTATAATGAGACTTCTAATTTACTTGTTTTTTTATTTCAATAACCTCAACTATTTGGCAAAATGTATTTTTCAAAATTTTTTTTTCATTTTTAAAGATACATTTTACCTTTCTTTTCTCTCTCAATGTAAACTGTAAGTTTCTTGAGAACTAGGGCTTTATATTATTTGTCTTTGTGTGCCCTAGACTTTCATATGATACTTTAAAAGTTCTAGGATCTCAACATATGCTTTCATGGTAAATGAATAAATGAATGAAGTAGCTTCTACCCACCATCTCTTCATCCCTGAGATTCTGACATCCCAGCCCAGAAATATAATTCCCCTAAGAACAAGGCTAACAAAAAGACTAAATCTGTGGTTTTCAGCCCTAGATATACTGGAATCTCTGGAAAGACTCTGAAGAACACTGATGCTCTACCTCTAGAGACTCTGATATAATTGTCCTGGGTAGGATTCAGTGAACATTATTTTTAAAAGTTCCTCTGATAATTTGAAGTACACTTGAAGTTAAAAACTTTTGAGCTAGAGAGAAAGTGTAGGCTGGGAAAATTTGACTTTTGAATTGAGTGTAAGATTAATTTTCAGGTACTATATTTACCCCAACAATCAAAGCCACCCAAACGAATCTTTTCACAGTCTCTATACATCAAAATTTGATACTTAATAGATTTACACTTAATGGAAAATATGTATAGAAAAGAGAACTAGAAACTGAGATTTTAAAAATGTATATGCAATTATCTGAGAATAGAGTATTCAATGACATGCTGAAGAACCAGAAAGTAAACCTTTATGTCTGGACCTTTTATTATACTCATACAGTTATCTATTCATTTAACCAACATTAATATTCAGTTGTGTTTTGAGTGTTTATAATTGCAGTTTTAATTCTTATAGACATGATTTCCAATCAGGCTACTTCAAATTCTAGAGTTTATTGATTCTTAATACATCTTATGTGATCGTTAACAGTATTGATCATCTCTGGAGTCAAAGGACTCTGGTAAGACCTTCAAGCTCATTATGGGCTTTGAATCCTCTTTCTAAGCTTAAAAGAGCATTATGCTGCACTTATTGAGGGAAAGGGCTTAAATGACTTAATCACTTTTGAGTTTTTGATGTTCCCATTATTTTACCTTGCTTGCTATTTAAATACAGATCTAACATATATTTCAAAATGCTTTCACATTTTAGATCTGACCAAACAGCCAATGGGCATTTTTTAACTAACCCTTCTTGCTTTAGATAGCAATTAACTGTCTTTAATATCACCAGTGCTGATTCAGCAATGTATTCACTAGTTTTTAAAATATTAACCAGTTTAATTGGTAACTCTCCTCCAAAACAGTCAGTATTTCAGGATAATATAGAGGGGAAAGTGGAAAATATATTTTTTCTTTCTTTTTTTGGAAACTTATAACAAAAAAACCTGAGTCCCTAAAAGGAATAGAGGACTCAAGAGTATAGGTAAATATTTGAGAGGGAATTTCCTTAAAAACTAAACATGTGCCTCTACCACATCCAGGCTTGTTAGGAATGAATGAGATAGACAGGAAATGATGAAAGGAGGTTATCTCTCCTCAGAAACATGGAAAGGAAGCAGAAAAGTGAGCCAAAAAACAAAAACCAAATGAGCTGCCATTGAGTTGATTGCAAAATAGTAAAGCAGACAGGAATAAGGAACATTTAATGGAGGGTTTATAAGCATGGACTTTGGAGCCAGACTTCCTGGGTTCAAATCCCAGCTCTGACACTCACTAGCTGTGTAACCCTAGGCAAGTTATACTTGTTGCCTAATTTTCATAAACTGTAAAATTATAGGGACAAATAGAGTGCCTACTTCATAGGACTGTTGAGAAATTAGCTGAGCAACCCAATCCAACATTTTTTCCTCCCTTGGCTTCTGCCATGCTGCTCCTTTTTTCCTTCTTATTTATGTTGATTATCCTATTCAAACTCAGTTGTTTAAGATTACCATCCTTAATAGCTGTCTTCTGGGCAATCCCTAAGGCCACAGGCATCCCATAAAGACCCTGTCATCTTCACAAAAAACTTCTCCAAGCTTTGTCTGCTACCATCTAAGCTTAATTCTTTTCATTCTTCTTTGCTCCACCCCTTTAGAAAGTTGACCAGTTCTTTTTGGAACAGTGACTCTTTGTATTCCTTCCATGTTTTTTAGATGCTTCTAATTCCAGGTGTTTGCACATTTCATTATAATACCTTACTTTGTCTTCTCAAGCTGCCCTCTGAAATCTTCTGTTCAGCGCTTTTACATCATCATTTCTTCCATTCGCTTTAGCTACTCTCTGTTCAAGAACAAGTTTCAGAGTCTCTTCTGACATCCTTTGTGGTCTTTTCTTTCTTTCCTGTCTTTTTAATGACTATTTTTTTTTCTTCATGTATGATATCCTTGCTAACAGCATGAAATGGGAGGGTATATGCCAAATCAAAAGCCTGATAGGACATCCAAGTATAAGAAGTCCAAGCTGCCCTTAAGGCATTGGTGAAAAACAAGGCTCCAGGAATTGACAGAATACCAGCTGAGATGTATCAACAAATGGATGCAGCGCTGGAGGTGCTCACTCATCTGTGCCAAGAAATATAGAAGACTGCTACCTGGCCAACTGACTGGAAGAGATCCATATTTGTGCCCATTCAAAAGAAAGATGATTCAACAGAATGTGGAAATTATCAAACAATATCATTAATATCATACACAAATAAACTTTTGCTGAAGATATTTCAAAAGCAGTTGCGGCAGTACATGGACAGGGAACTGTAGAAATTCAAGCTGGATTCAAAAGAAGATGTGGAAAAAGGGGCATCATTGCTGATGTCAGACAGATCCTGGCTGAAAGCAGAGAATACCAGAAAGATGTTTACCTGTGTTTTATTGACTATGCCAAGGTATTTGATGGGGTGGATCATAACAAATTATAGACAACACTGAGAAGAATGAGAATTCCAGAACACTTAATTGTGCTCATGAGGAACTTGTACATAGACCAAAAGGCAGTCATTCAAACAGAGCAAGGAGATACTGAGTGGTTAAAAACCAGCAAAGATGTCTATCAGGGCTGTAGCCTTTCACCATACTTATTCAACCTGTATCCTGAGCAAATAGTCTGAGAATCTGGACTCTATGAAGAAGAAGGCAGCATCAAAATTGGAGGAAGACTCATTAACTACCTGCAATATGCAGATGACACAATCTTGCTTATTAAAAGCAAAGAGGACTTGAAGCAGTTAATGATGAAGATCAAAAACTACAGCCTTCATCATGGATTGCACCTCAACGTAAAGAAAACAAAAATCCTCACAACTGGACCAATAAACAACATCATAATAAGTGGAGAACTGACGTTGTCAAGGATTTTATTTTACTTGGATCCACAATCAATGTCCATGGCAATATTACTCAAGAAATCAGACAACAATTGCGTTGGGCTAGTCTTCTGCAAAAGACCTCTTTAAAGTGTGGAAAAGCAAACATGTCACTTTGAGAACTAAGGTGCCCTTGGCCCAAACCAGATATTTTCAATCATCTCATACGCATGTGAAAGCTGGACAATGAATAAGGAAGACAGAAGAAGAATTGACTCCTTTGTATTATGGTGTTGACAAATATTGAATATACTACGGACTCCCAGAAGAATGAACAAATCTGTCTTTGAAGAAGTACAGCCAGAATATTCCTTAGAAGCGAGGATGGTGAGACTTCATTTTCCGTACTTTGGACATGTTATCAGGAGGACCAGTTTCTGGAGAAGGGCATCATGCTTGGTAAAGTAGAGGGTTAGTGAAAAAGAGGAAGACCCTCAGCAAGATGGATTGACACTGTGGCTGCAACAATGCGCTCAAGCATAACTATGATTGTGAGGATGGCATAGGACCAGGCAGTGTTTCGTTCTGTTATACATAGGGTCGCTATGTGTCAGAAGCAACACATCGGCACTTTACAACAACAGCACCAAGCAGTGCTTTCTGCAGACAAGTGGAGCTCTCCACTGGCATTGGACCAGGCTTTCCAGATTCTGCCATGTGCCCAAGTATGGAAGCCTCAGTTTTCTCATTGAAATGATCTCACAGTCTCCATGGTTGACTCCTCTTTATCTAATCATCCCTTCAAGGATCAAGAATCCTCTTGTTTTGTTATTCCCCGCATTCACCCTGGCAATTTCCTTTACCCTCATAGTTTCGACATTCATCAACAAGCTAATAAAAAATAATAACCTTAACATTGATTGAGCTTTACCATATGCTAATCACTGTTTTGAGATAGATGCTATTATCCTAATTTTCCAGATTAGAAAAAACTTAGGCACAGAACAGGTAAGTAATATGACCAAAGTCACATAACTCATAGGTACCAGAGGAAGGACTGTCAGTCTGGTGCCCTATAGTGGGTTTATACTGAGTATGGATTTTAGAAGGATACTATGTTTGAATCCTGTTTGGTTCTGCCACGTGGGAACAGTGTGACTTGAGGTAAACCATTCAATAGATCTGAGCCTCAGTTTCTAATTTATAAAGCAGGCATAATTATGCCTGTCTCCTAAGGTTAACATAAGTATTAAGTGGGCTAAAGTATGTAATTCACTTAGAACAATACCTGGTATTTAGAAAGTGCTTTAACAGTTGATGTTTGTTATTATCCTATAAAGGCTCTTATGATGGCCAGATTGCTTTGCTCCAGATTTCTTGAGCTGCAGATTTATATATTCAGCTCTACTAGATACTTAAATGTTTCAATTCATTATCACCTCCCCAATTTATTATTCTTGGTGAATGTTATAATCATACTAGATCTGGGAGTCACTCTGAGCTTCTCCTTATTAATCAATTAACCCTAACAATGAAATGCCGCTTATCTTTCCAGCCTTATATTTTGTTCCATCTAGCCAACGTCCACTCCTACTTAAAGCAGAATCATTTCCAATAATACTGAACTACCTTCTGTTAGTTCATTAAAAAAAAGAGGGTTGGGGAACCCTACTCAGGATCAGGTATGATACCAACAATCCAAAGATGAATAGAACCTAATTCCTGCCTTCAAGTATCTCACAGTCTAATAAATGAGACAAACACATTAATAGATAATTGAATCTAATCTGGTGAGTACTTTACTAGAAATATGCTAAGATTTTATGGGAATGTAGAAGAGGGGATTATGGTTGGTGTGCTGAATGAAGCAAGGCCTGAGCTCAGTCTAATTCAATAAAGAGTGAAGACACCAGGCTCTGTGCTAAGTATTAGTTCTGACCCAAAGATGCTAATACTCGAGAGGTGTGGTCAACATGGCGGAGCAGTTAGACGCTTCCTATATACCTCTTACAACAAAGACCTGGAAAAACAAGTGATTTGATTCTAAGTGAACATCTGGCAGCCCTGAACAAGGCAAGGTTAAGAAATCCATCTGAGTCATTTGGGAGAGGAAGACCGTTTGAAAGAGGTGAGGAGTGCTGGAGCCACGGGGGCAAAACTGCAGAGACACAACCATGCTGGTCTGCGGTGAAGCAGGCAAACAGCTGTGCTGTGCACGCTGGAGAAGCAGTTTCCACATCTAGAGAGACCCTGCAGCAGAGATTCTGCTTGGACACTCCGAACCAGTGAAGAGCAGCTCCCAAGAGGCTAGGATAAGTACATGCGTGCACCCTTTCACTGCGATTAAAAAAAAAAAAGCCCATTTGGAAAAAAAACTCTCTCCCTTTTACCTCCTCCCTCCCCGCTCTGCACCGGGATTCCACTGGGTCAGAAGTAGATCCCAAATGGTGCCCTGACCCATTCTCCTGGCCTTGGAGAGGGAACAAATAAGCTGCTGGCTCCCCTAGGCCAGAAACACAGGGTCGGCACAGCTCCTTTGCTGGCCACAGAAATCAGGGGTCTGCAGACTCAGAGTGCCTCACACCCCTGTATAGACTTGTGGGGACCCACTCAACAGCATTAGCCCTCACTGCCACAGTACAACAGGGCAAACATCTGAGGTTTAACTTAAACGGCTTCAGCTGTGAACGGGCAGATTTGTGACCCTCGAAACAGCCCTGCACCTCAAGTAGGCACTTTTATCGATCTGCAGCAGGGTTTTGAGGACTGGTGGTAGCTCCTAAAGTGCCTAGTCACCTGCTGCAGAGGTTCAAGAAAAAGTGGTGCCCTCAAGTCTTTGCAGACAACAGAATGGGGTGCTCTTAGCCTGGCTGCAAAAGTCACCTACCTATTCACCCTAGAGAATAGGGACATGCTTTTCTTTCAGACTCTCAGGGGAAGCCGTCAGCCCCCTGCCTGGCTCAGTGCATGATCCTCTACCACAGCCAGAGTCCAGTGCCTGCACCAATCACCCATACCTCTCTAGGACTGGGGGTGAGAGCCTGCATCACACACTTGGTGACCGACTGCCTGAACACCCGAGCTGATCCCATATAGGAAAATTTAACGGACTCCAGTGTGCACATACTTAGTTACAGAACTAACTACCTGGTGACAGGACATTAGAGATCAAAAGGTGTCAAAAATCAAACTAGTGCACACGAGCAGCCTATTTAGGCATATCAAAACAAAACAAAATAAGAAGATAGGTCTCATTAAGCAAACACAAAATAAAATTATAATAAATTATTGATGGCTCAGAGACAACAGTCAATATGAAGTCACATAAAGAGGCAGCCCATGATGGCTTCAGCAAGCTCCCAAAATAAAGAATCAATAAATTCTCTGGAGGAAGAGAACTTCTTAGAATTACCAGAGGCAGAACACAAAAGATTAATATACAGAACTCTTCTAGAAATAAGAAAGGAAATTCGACAGAATGCAGAAACAGCCAGGCAACATAAAGACACAGTAGTAGCGGAACTTAAAAAAGTTATTCAAGAACACAATGCCAAATTTAATAGGCTGCAAGAATCCATAGAGAGACAGCAGTCAGAAATCCAGAAGATTAACAATAAAATTTCAGAATTAGACAACTCAATAGAAAGTCATAGGAGCAAAATTGAGGCAGTAGAAGTTAGAATTAGTGACATTGAAGATAAAGCTCTTGACACCAATTTATTTGAGGAAAAATCAGATAAAAGAATTAAAAAGAATGAAGAAACTCTAAGAGTCACGTGGGACTCTATCAAGAGAAATAACCTACGAGTGACTGGAGTACCAGAATGGGGCGGGGGATAACAGAAAATACAGAGAAAATTGTTGAAGATTTGTTGACAGAAAACTTCCCTGATATCATGAAAGATGAGAAGTTATCTATCCATGATGCTCATTGAACCCACATAAGGTAGATCCCAAAAGAAAGTCACCAAGACATATTATAGTCAAACTTACCAAAATCAAAGATAAAGAGAGAATTTTAAGAGCGGGAAGGAGTAAAAGAAAAGTCATCTACAAAGGAGAGTCAATTAGAATAAGCTCAGACTTCTCAGCAGAAACCACGCAGGCTAGAAGGCAATGGGATGACATATTTAAAGCCTTGAAGGAAAATAACTGTCAGCCAAGAGTTACATATCCAGCAAAACTGTCTCTCAAATATGATGGCAAAATCAGGGCATTTCCAGATAAACAGAAGTTCAGGGAATTTGCAAAAACCAAACGAAAATTACAAGAAATACTAAAGGGAGTCCTACGGTTAGATAATAACACCAGTTAACCACACCAGTCTAGAACACAGGAGAGTGCAACCAGATATTGACTCAGATACGGAAATCAAAATTACATCAAAGCTAAAACACTGAAAATAGGGAAACAGATATTAATATGTAAAAAAAAAAAAAGGATAACATTAAAACAAAAATAGAGGGACTTAAAAAATAGAGACATTGATTTTCTATATGAAGGGGAAGTTAAGGAGATATAAAGTAATAAAAGACTGGTATAAACTTAGAAAATCAGAGGTAAATATTAAGGTAACCACAAAGGAATCTAACAATCCTACAAATCAAAATAAAAAAGTAGAAAAACATAAAGACCCAGCAAACACAAAATCTACAACAAAGCAAAAGATGAAAAAAAATACATAAAGAAAAACGACTCAGCACAGAAAATTGAGGAGAACAAAGAAACTGTGAAGAACACCCAAAAAGAGATATCAGGATGACAGCACTAAACTCATACCTATCAATAATTACACTGAATGTAAACAGACTTAATGCACCAATAAAGAGACAGAGAGCGGCAGATTGGATAAAAAAAGCATGATCCATCTATATGCTGCCTACAAGAGACGCACCTTAGACTTAAAGACACAAACAGGCTAAAACTCAAAGCATGGAAAAAAATATATCAAGCAAACAACACTCAAAAAACAGCAGGAGTGGCAATATTAATCTCTGACAAAATAGACTTTAAAGTAAAATCCACCACAAAAGATAAGGAAGGGCACTATATAATGATTAAAGGATCAATACACCAGGAGTACATAACTAGAATAAATATTTATGCACCCAACAACGGGGCTCCAAAATACATAAAACAAACTCTAACAGCTCTGAAGAAAGAGATAGACAGCTCCACAATGGTAGTAGACTTCAACACACCACTTTTGGTGAAGGACAGAACATCCAGAAAGAAGCTCAACAAAGACACAGAAGAGCTAAATGCTACAATCAACCAACTTGTTCTCATAGACATATACTGAACTCTGACTCTGCACCCAACAGCAACCAAGTATACTTTCTTTTCTAATGCACATGGAACATTCTCCAGAATAGACCACATATTAGGCCATAAAGCCAGCCTTAACAAAATCCAAAACATCGAAATATTACAAAGCATCTTTTCTGACCATAAAGCCATAAAAGTGGAAATCAACAACACAAAAAGCAAGGAAAAAAAATCAAACACATGGAAACTGAACAACACCGTGCTCAAAAACTACTGGGTTATAGAAGAAATTAAAGCTGGAATAAAGAAATTCATAGAATCAAATGAGAATGAAAACACATCCTACCAGAACCTTTGGGACATAGCAAAAGCAGTGCTTAAGGGTCAGTTTATAGCAATGAATGCACACATCCAAAAACAAGAAAGGCTCATAATCAAAGCATTAACCCTACAACTGGAACAAGTAGCGAGAGAGCAGCAAAAGAAGCCTACAAGTGCCAGAAGAAAGGAAATTATAAGAATTAGAGCAGAATTAAATGAAATAGGGAACAGAAAACAATTGAAAGAGTTAACAAGTCCAAAAGCTGGTTCTTTGAAAAGATCAACAAAATTGATAAACAATTGCCCAGACTGACAAAAGAAACACTGGAGAGGAAGCAGATAACCCGTATAAGAAATGAGATAGGTGATATCACAACAGACCCAACTGAAATTAAAAGAATCATAACAGAATACTATGAAAATTTGTACTCTGACAAATTTGAAAACCTAGAGGAAATGGACAAATTTCTAGAAACTCACTACCTACATATATTAACCCAAACAGAGGTAGAACAACTAAATAAACCCATAACAAAAGAAGAGATTGAAAAGGTTATTAAAAAACTGCCAACAAAAAAAGCCCTGGCCCTGATGGCTTCACTGGAGAATTCTACCAAACTTTCAGAGAAGACATAACACCACTTCTACTAAAAGTATTTCAGAGCATAGAAAAGGATGGAATACTCCCAAACTCATTCTATGAAGTCAGCATAACCCTGATACCAAAACCAGGTAAATACACCACAAAAAAACAAAATTACAGACCAATATTCTTCATGAACATTGACGGAAAAATCCCCAACAAAATTTTAGCAAATAGAATTCAGCAACATATCAAAAAAATAATTCACCATGAACAAGTGGGATTTATAGCAGGTATACAGGGATGGTTCAACATTAGAAAAACAATCAAAATAATCCATCACATAAATAAAACAAAAGACAAGAACCACATGATCTTATCAATCAATGCAGAAAAGGCATTCGACAAAGTCCAACACCCATTCATGATAAAGACTCCCAACAAAATAGGAATAGAAGGGAAATTCCTCAGTATAATTAAGGGCATTTATACAAAACCAATAGCCAACATCATCCTGAACGGAGAGACTTTGAAAGCATTCCCCTTGAGAACAGGAACCAGACAAGGATGCCCTTTATCACCACTATTATTCAACATTGTGCTGGAGGTCCTAGCCAGAGCAGTTAGGCTAGAAAAAGAAATAAAGGGCATCCAAATAGGTAGGTAAGAAGTCAATATATCTCAATTCGCAGATGATATGATCTTATACACGGAAAACCCCAAGGAATCCACAAGAAAACTACTGGAACTAATAGAAGATTTCAGCAAAGTTTCGGGATACAAGCTAAACATACAAAACTCAGTTGGATTCCTTTACACCAACAAAGAGAACCCGAAAGAGGAAATCACCAAATCAATACCATTTACAATAGCCCCCATAAAGATGAAGTACTTAGGAATAAATCTAACCAGAGATGTAAAAGATCTTTACAGAGAAATCTACAAGACACTACTTCAAGAAACTAAAAGAGACCTGCATAAGTGGAAAAATATACCTTGCTCGTGCATAGGTAGACTCAACATAGTGAAAATGCCAACTCTACCCAAAGCAATCTACAGATACAATGCAATCCCGATCCAAATTCCAGCAGCATTTTTTAATGAGATGGAGAAACAAATCACCAACTATATGGAAAAGGAAGAGGCCCCAGATAAATAAAGCACTACTCAAGAAGAAGAACAAAGTGGGAGACCTTACACTACCTGACTTTAGGACCTATAATACTGCCACGGTAGTCAAGACAGCCTGGTACTTGTACAACAACAGATACATAGACCAATGGAACAGAGTTGAGAATCCAGATATAAGCTCATTCACCTATGAGCAGCTAATATTTGACAAAGGCCCAGAGTCCATTAACTGGGGAAAAGACAATCTCTTTAACAAATGGTGCTGGCATAATTGGATATCTATATCCAAAAAACTGAAAGAAGACCTATATCTCACACCATGTACAAAAACTAACTCAAAATGGATCAAAGACTTAAATATAAAATCAAAAACGATAAAGATCATGGAAGAAAAAATAGGGACAACGCTAGGATCTCTAATACATGGCATAAATATAATACAGACCATAAGTAACAATGCACAAGCACCAGAAGAGAGACTAGATGAATGGGAGCTCCTAAAAATCAAACACTTATGCTCATCCAAAGACTTGACCAAAAGAGTAAAAAGACAACCTACAGACTGGGAAAAAATTTTGGCTACGACAAATCTGATCAGCGTTTAATCTCTAAAATCTACAAGATACTGCAAAACCTCAACAACAAAAAGACAAATAACCCAATTAAAAAATGGGCAAAGGATACGAACAGACACTTCGTCAAAGAAGATATTCAGGCAGCTAACAGACACATGAAGAAATGCTCACGATCATTAGCCATCAGAGAAATGCAGATCAAAACTACAATGAGATATCATCTCACCCCAACAAGGCTAGCATTAATCCAAAAAACACAAAATAACAAATGCTGGAGAGGTTATGGAGACACTTACACTGCTGGTGGGAATGTAAAATGGTACAACCACTTGGGAAATCAATTTGACACTTACTTAAAAAGCTAGAAATAGAAGTACCATACGATCAGCTAGCCTGCTCCTTGGAATATATCCTAGAAAAACAAGAGCCACCACATGAATAGATATATTCACACCCATGTTCATCGCAGCACTGTTCACAATAGCCAAAAGATGGAAGCAACCTAAGTGCACATTGATGGATGAGTGGATAAACAAACTATGGTATATCCACACAATGGAATATTACACAACGATAAAGAACAATGATGAAGCTGTGAAACATCGTATAGATTGGTGGAAGCTAGAACTTATTATGCTCAGTGAATTTAGTCAGTCACAGAAGGACAAATATTGTATAAGACCACTATTATAAGAACTCAAGAAAAGGTTTAAACAAGGAAGAAAACAGTCATTGATGGTTACGGGCATGGGAGGGAGGGTGAGGGTTATTCACTAACTAGATAGTAGATAAGAATGATCTTAGGTGAAGGGAAGGACAGCACAAACTACAGGGGAAGCCAGCACAACTGGACTAAACCAAAGCTAAGAACTTTCCTTAATACAATCAAATACTTTGAGAGACAGAGTAGCAGGGATGCGGGGTCTAGTAACCATGCTTTCAGGGGACATCAATGTCATTTGGCATAACAAAGCTTATTAAGAAAATTTTCTGCATCCTACTTTGGTGAGTGGCATCTGGGGTCTTAAAAGCTTGCAAGTGGCCATCTAAGATGCATCAATTGGTCCCAACCACTTGGAGTAAAGGAGAACAGAGAATACCAAAAACACAAGAAAAGTATTGGCCCAGGAGACAGACTGGGCCACATAAACCAGAGACTTAATCAGCCTGAGAACAGAAGAACTAGATGGTGCCCAGCTACGACCAATGAACGTCCTGACAGGGAACACAAGAGAAGGTCTCTGATGGAGCAGTAGAGCGATGGGATGCAGAACTCAAATTCTAGTAAGAAGACCAGACTTAATGGTCTGACTAAGACTGGAGGAGCCCTGGAAAGCATGGCCCCTGGTCTCTCCATCACCCTAGAACTAAAACAATTTCTGAGGCCAACTCTTCAGACAGGGATTGGACTGGACTGTGGGACATAAAGTGATACTTGTGAAGAATGTGTCTCTTAGACAAGTAGATACAAGAGGGCAAAGGGGCGGCTTCTGTCCAGAGGTGAGAGGGGAAGGCAGAGAGAGTTAGGAGCTGGTTGAATGTTCACAGGGAATCAGGGGCAGAGGGGAGGAGCGTGCTGTCGCAGAATGGGGCGAGCGGTTATGGTCTCATAACAATGTATGTTAAAAGAAAAATTCTGTATGGGAGACTAACTTGAAATGTAAACTTCATTTAATTACAACAATAAAAAAAAAAAGAACTTGAACCTTTGCAGGGGATAGATGCTAATAGTCTAAGGGAGAAGCAAATGCAAAAATATATTTCAATATAAAGTAATGAATGCTAAGATAGAATGAGGCACAGTGTATTCTGGGGGCAGAAGAACAAGAAATTTTAGTAATAAATTGGGATGTTTAATGATTATTCATACCTCTCCCTCTAATTAATCTGACCTCTCTCATCTTCTCTTACTGGAAAAAAACACATCTTAAGACTCCTTTCAGATGTTTTACCTTCACTTTGAAGCTGATCCTGGCTCTCCTTCCTTCCCACGTAGAATTGATCCACATCCCTACATTTCCCTACTTGTGCTTCATAGAACTGGGACCACTTCTCTGTGAGAGAAAAATGTAACTTATTTTTTTCAATTTAAGTATTCGCATAGTCATATTGCCCTCTTAATCTATATTAGGTAAGAGGTCTCGCTAGTTGGGGAGTTTGCTGTCTTAAAAATTTCAGTTTTCTTATAGTGATCCAATGAATTATCAAATACTCTACACAGTTAATGGCAAACTGTTCCTGATGACTTTAGAAATTTACTATGACTGAAAATTAGAGTTAAAGATGAAATTTATATTTAACCAAGATTTTCATTAGTATAAATGGCACAAATGGGCCTAAAATATGTTCAGAGTATTGATCTGCCTTATTGTTAAAGCCCACCATTCATCTATCAGTTTGTAGTAATGTCATGGCTTGCGTGTTGCTGTGATGCCGGAAGCTATGCCACTGGAATTTCAAATACCAGCAGGATCACCCACGGTGGACCGGTTTCTGCAGAGTTTCCAGACTAAGACTGGGAAGAAGAACCTGGAGATCTACTTCTAAAAAAAAAAAAATTGACCAGTGAAAACGTTATGGATAGCAGCAGAACACTGTCTGATATAATATCAAAAGACCAACCTCTCAGGTTGGAAGGCACTCAAAATACGACTGGGGAAGAGCTGCCTCCTCAAAGTAGAGTTGACCTTAATGACATGGATAGAGTAAAGCTTTCAGGACCTTCATTTGCTGATGTGGCATGACTCCAACTGAGAAAAAAACAGTTGCAAACATCCATTAATAATGGGAACTTTGAATGTACAAAGTATGAATCAAGGAAAATTGGAAGTTGTCAAAAATTAAATGGAATGCTTAAAGATCGATATCCTAGGCATTAGTGAGCTGAAATGGACTGGAATGGCCACTTTGAATCGGACAGTCATATGGTCTACTATAATGAGAATGACAAATTGAAGAGGAAGGACATCACATTCATTGTCAAAAAAAATTTTAAGATCCATCCTGAAGTATAATGCTGTCAGTGATAAGATAAAATCCATACACCTACAAGGAAGACCAGTTAATTGACTATTTTTCAAATTTATGCACCAACCTCTAATGCCAAAGATGAAGAAATTGATGATTTTTACAAACTTACCCAGTCTAACTCTGATCAAATATGCAATCAAGATGCACTGTTAATTACTGGTGATTGGAATGCTAAAGTTGGAGACGAAGAAGGATTAGTAGTTGGAAAATGTGGCCTTTGTGATAGAAACAACACCAGAGATTGCATGGTAGACTTTTGCAAGACCAACGACCTATTCATTGCAAATACCTTTTTTCAACAACATTAACAGTGACTATACACGTGGACCTCACCAGACAGAATACACAGGAATCAAATCGACTACATCTGTGGAAAGAGATGACAGAGAAGCTCAATATCATCAGTTAGAACAAGGCCAGGGGCTGACTGCGGAACAGACCATCAATTGCTCACATACAAGTTCAAGTTGAAGTTGAAAAAAATTAAAACAAGTCCAGGAGAGCCAAAGTACGACCTTGAGTATATCCTACCTGAATTTAGAGACCATCTCAAGAATAGATTTGATGCATTGAACACTAATGGCTGAAGACCAGATGAGTTGTGAGATGACATGAAGGACATCATACATGAAGAAAGCAAGAGGTCATTAAAAAGACAGGAAAGAAAAAAAAAAAAAAAGCCCAAAATGGATGTCGGAAAAGACTGAAATTTGCTCTTAAATGCAGAGTAGCTAAAGTGAAAGGAAGAAATAATAAAGTAAAAGAGCTGAACAGAAGATTGCAAAGGGCAGCTCGAGAAGACAAAGTAAGGTATTATAATGAAATGTGCAAAGACCTGGAGTTAGAAAACCAAAAGGGAGGAACATGCTCGACATTTCTCAAGCTGAAAGAACTGAAGAAAAAATTCAAGCCTTGAGTTGCAATGATATCACTGCAATCTTGCTAGCAGTGAAAGGGCGACTTACGAATTTGACCTTTTACAGCTAACTCGCTCCTCTCTATTGGTGCAAAGAGGGAGCCTTAGAGTCTGTTTCAGAGATCACTGGCAGTTGGGAAGTGTGCGGCTTCCTGTTCAGGTCACTGCAGCTCTGACTGTATTTAGGTTAATTCTGCCAAACTCTTCAAAATTCTTTTCTGTCATGTAGCAAATTGATGAAGGAAAAAACTTACACTAAGATTTCAGACATTGCTCTTTGTGAATAATTATTCTTTTACTTTCCAGTATTCTTTAGGTAATCAGTTAAAAAACAAAACAAACAAAAAACAGTAACACTTTTTTTTCAGTTTCTTTTTTCTTCAAACATGGCATATTTATCATTACAGTATTACTTAATAAAATGAACATTTATTTAAGAGAAAAATGGGCAAAATACTGAATGGTACAGGAAGCATCAAAAGAAGACATAAGGATTACAGGGTCACTACCAAAAAGCATTTGTTGACATTCAACTATTTCAGGAGGTAGCATTTGATCAAGAACCAATGGTACTGAAGGAAGAAATCCAAGTTGCACTGAAGGCATTACTGAAAAACAAGGCTCCAGGAATTGACAGAATACCAACTGAGATGTTTCAACAAATGGATGCAACACTGGAAGTGCTCATTCGTCTATGCCAAGAAATTTGGAAGACAGCTACCTGTCCTGTTGACTGGAAGAGATCCATATTTGTGTCCATTCTAGAGAAAGGTGATCGAACAGAATGAGGAAATTGTCAAATAATATCATTTATATCACACACAAGTAATATTTTGCTGAAGACAATTAAAAAACGGTTCCAGCAGTACATCTACAGGGAACTGCCAGAAATTGAAGCCAGATTCAAAAGAGGATATGGAAGGAGGCACATCATTGCTGATGTCAGATGGATCTTGGCTGAAAGCAGAGAATACCAGAAAGATGTTTACCTGTGTTTTATCTGCTATGCAAAGGCATTGACTGTGTGGGCCATAACAGATTATGGATAACATGGTGAAGAATGAGAATTCGAGAACACTTAATTGTGCTCATGAGGAACCTGTACATAGAACAAGGGGCAATCATTCAAACAGAACAAGGGGATACTGAGTGGTTTAAATCAGGAAAGGTGTGTGTCACGTTTGTATCCTTTCACCATACTTATTCAATCTGTATGCTGAGCAAATAATCCAAAAATCTGGACTATATGAAGAAGAATGGGGTATCAGGATTGGAGGAAGACTCATTAACAACCTGTGATATGCAGATGAGACAACCTTGCTTGCTGAAAGAAAGAGGACTTGAAGAACTTACTGATGACGATCAAAGACTACAGCCTTCTGTGTGTGGATTGCACCTCAGCATAAAAACAAAAATCACCACAGCTGGATCAATAAGCAACATCATGATAAATGTAGTAAAGATTGAAGTTGTCAATGATTTCATTTTGCTTGATCTTTAATCAACGCCCATGGAAGTAGCAGTCAAGAAATCAAATGACCTATTGCATTAGGGAAATTTGCTGCTGAAGACCTCTTCCAAGTGTTAAAAAGCAAACATGTCACTTTGAGGACTAAGGTGGTCCTGACCCAAGCCATGACATTCTCAATCACCTTGCATGCATACGAATGCTGGACAATGAATAAGGAAGACGGAAGAAGAATTGATGCATTTAAATCATGGTGTTGGTGAATATTGACTATATCATGGAGTGCCAGAAGAACAAACAAATCTGTCTTGGAAGAAGTACAGCCAGAGTGCTCATTAGAAGGGAGGATGGCAAGAATTTGTCTTATGTACTTTGGACATACTGTCAGGAGGGTTCGGTCCCTGGAGAAGAACATCATGCTCAGTAAAGTAGAGGGTCAGCGAAAAAGAGGAAGACCCTCAAGGAGATGGAATGACAGAGTGGCTGCAACAATGGGCTCAAACATAGCAACGATTCTGAGGACAGTGCAAGACGACATAGTGTTTCATTCTGTTGTACATAGGGTCGCTATGAGTGGGAACTGACTTGACGGCACCGACCAACAACAACATTATTAAAGCAATCAGATTGGACTTAACTAGGACTCTTGTTTCCATTCAGTGGATTTATTTAGTTATACAAATAGTAAATAGTTATAATTAATTACCTACATACTGCACATAATACCAAAACCCAACCAAACCCATTGCCATTTAGTTTGTGCAGAATCTTTCTTATTGTTGCATTCACAATACTTTCCAGGCTTCCTGTAATCTGGCTTGTTGCCCTAATAACTTCCTGCAAGCAAATATGGATAAATAATCAACTGATTGATTATAGTATCTGAAGTATTCTTTTTAAAATATGAATAGGACAAATCATGATCTTAGATTCATATTTAAACATATACTGCTCAAGTGGAAGATTTAATGTGGAGGTAGTAACATTGTAAACAACATTGTTTTCAAATCTGAAGAAAATGGCTTTTTAAGATTGATACTAATCATTAATTTTTAAAAATTGGAAATGCCCAGGTCTGATGAATTGAAGCAATGCAAAACACACACACACACACACACACACACACACACACACATATATATATATATATAACCAAACCTGTTGTCATCAAGTTGATTCCAACTCAAAGCAACCCTGTAGAACAGAGTAGAACTGCCCCATAGGATTTCCAAGGAGCAGCTGATGGAGTCAAACTGCTGACCTTTTGGTTAGCAGCCAAGCTCTTAACCACTGTGCCACCAGGGCTCCCATGTATGTGTAAAGTTTGTGTGTAAAATATGTATGTATATATAACCAAATAAGTTGCCACTGAGTTGATTCCTACTCACAGTGGTCCCATGTGTGTCAGAGTAGAACTCTTCTCCATAGGGCTTTTGAGAGCTGATTTTTCATAAGTAGATTGCCAGGTCTTTCTTTGGAGGCACCTCTGGATTCACTCAACCACCAAACTTTAGGTTAGTAGGCAGCTTGTTAATCCTTGCACCCCCTAGGCTGTTGCTGTCTCCCTCTCTTTTTCTCTTTCTCTGCCTTCTTCTCCGTTGCTCTCATCACTATGCACTCCCTTTACCTGTTCTTTTTCTCAACTATTTCATGCTCTCTAATTTTCTTCCAACATTTCTCAATAATTCTTTTTTCATTTACCTTCTTATTGCCACATAAAATTATAACACTTTAAAATTTCCCACAATTATTTTTTCTTGCTTTCCTTTAAATTGTTTCTTTTTTCATAGATTATTTTAGATATTTTAGAGTGCTTAATGTGTTTGAATTACTGCAAGAGGACTATATATGGTCCCAATATCTGTATTAATCTTTTTTCTTCAGTTTTATGTAGCCTTATTAAAATGGATTTTTTGGTTTTGTTTGTGAACATTTTATATGTGATATGTTTGTGCCTTTTTATAATAGTTTTTCTTTTGTGTTGCTGCTTTTCATGTATATCTTTCCAGCTTATTTTTAATTGTACGGAAAAAAAAGAAGCCAAAAATACTGCAATATATTTGGTAAAAAGGACATTCCCACCCTCCTGCTTCATAATTACAACCTGTACTCAGGAATGGAAGTCATGGTGGCACAACCGGAGAGTTGCTTATTAGGCACACAAGATTAGAGAGTCTGAGAGAAGAACTCACTCATTAATTGTGGAGAAAGAAACAAGGGGATCATTTTCTTAATTACATGGAAACATAGTCTAAGAAAAAAAATTAGAAAAAAATGTTGTATTTCTGTAGCAATTAGTAGGAAAACTGAAAACTTTAATCAATCAGTAGTTTATTTTCACAATCCACACATACGCACAAAAGATTCAAAGAGTATTATTCACACCAAAACGATCTGATAAATTATTTTCTGATATATTCAATCACTTTTTTTTTTCTGGTTGAGTGTATTGACCAGTTGTTTGATAACTTTTAGTTAGACACTGACAACTTACTGATGTCCATAATAACACACATTATTTTAAATTAAACACTGAATTGAAATTATTATAGATTCATCCTTGGATGTCTCATTAAATATGAAAGGTCATATTTTTTTTCCCTAGTGATCCTTTCTCCCAGGTGTCTGTCAGTTTGTTGTACTGTGGAGGCTTGCATATTGCTGTGATGCTGGAAGCTGTGCTACCAGTATTCAGATACCAGCAGGGTCAACCATAGCAGACAGGTTTCAGCTGAGCTTCCAGACTAAGACAAACTAGGAAGAAGGACTGGTCAGTCTACTTCTGAAAAGAATTAGCCAGTGAAAACTTTATGAATAGCAGTGGAATATTGTCTGATATAGTGCTGGAAGATGGGCCTGCCAGGTTGGAAGGCACTCAAAAGACGACTGGGGAAGAGCTGCCTCCTCAGAGTTGAGTTGACCTTAATGACATGGATGGAGTCAAGCTTTTGGGACCTTCATTTGCTGATGTGGAACAACGCAAAAAGGAGATGAAACCACTGCAAACATCCATTAATAATCGGAACATGAAATGTATAAAGTATGAATCTAGGAAAATCAGAAATCATCAAAAATGAAATGGACTGCATAAACATTGATATCCTAGGCATTAGTGAGCTGAAAGAGACTGGTATTGGCCATTTTGAATCGGACAATCATATGATCTACTGTGCTGGGAATGACAATTTGAAGAGGAATGGCGTTACATTTGTTGTCTAAAAGAACGTTCCAAGATCTATGCTGAAGTACAACACTGTCAGTGATAGGATAATATCCATACACCTACAAAGAAGACCAGTTAATACGACTATTATTCAAATTTACACACCTACCACTAAGACCATGGATGAAGAAATTGAAGATTTTTACCACCTTCTGCAGTCTGAAATTGATCGAACATGCAATCAGGATGCATTGATAATTACTGTTGATTGGAGTGCGAAAGTTGGAAACAAAGAAGGATCAGTAGCTGGAAAATATGGACTTGGTGATAGAAACAATGCCAGAGATCGAATGATAGAATTTTGCGAGACCAACAACTTCTTCATTGCAAATACCTTTTTTCACCAACATAAATGGCAACTATACACATGGACCTCACAAGATGGAATACGTAGGAATCCAACTGACTACATGTGTAGAAAGAGATGACAGAGAAGCTCAATATCATAAGTCAGAACAAGGCCAGGGGCCGACTGCAGAACAGAGCATCAATTGCTCCTATGCAAGTTCAAGTTGAAACTGAAGAAAATTAGAACAAGTCCATGAGAGCCAAAGTACGACCTTGAGTATATCCCACCTGAATTTAGAGACCATCTCAAGAATAGATTTGACGTATAGAACACTGATGACTGAAGACTAGACTGGTGTGGAATGACATCAAGGACATCATACATGAAGAAAGCAAGAGGTCATTAAAAAGACAGGAAAGAAAGAAAAGACCAAAATGGATGTCAGAAGGGACTCTGAAACTTGCTCTTGAATGTCGAGTAGTTAAAGCAAAAGGAAGAAATGATGAAGTAAAAGAACTGAAAAGAAGATTTCAAAGAAGACAAAGTATTATAATGACATGTGCAAAGATCTGGAGATACAAAACCAACTGGGAAGAACATGCTTGGCGTTTCTAAAGCTAAAAGAACTGAAGAAAAAATTCAAGCCTCGAGTTGCAACAGTGAAGAATTCTATGGGCAGAACATTGAACAAAACAGGAAGCATCAATAGAAGATAGAAGGAGTACACAGAGTCACTGTACCAAAAAGAATTGGTTGACGTTCAACCATTTCAAGAGGTAGCATATGATCAGGAACTGATGCCACTGAAGGAAGAAGTCCAAGCTGCACTGAAGGCATTGGCAAAAAACAAGGCTCCGGGGAATGACGGAATATCAGTTGAGA
Source organism: Dugong dugon (assembly GCA_030035585.1). Taxonomy (NCBI): domain Eukaryota; kingdom Metazoa; phylum Chordata; class Mammalia; order Sirenia; family Dugongidae; genus Dugong; species Dugong dugon. The sequence goes on from CM057462.1 coordinate 134,883,439, forward strand.
TGTTTCAACAAACGGATGCAGCGCTGGAAGTGCTCAGTCTTCTATGCCAAGAAATTTGGAAGACAGCTGCCTGGCTAACTGACTGGAAGAGATCCATATTTATGTCTATTCCCAAGAAAAGTGATGCAACAGAATATGGAAATTACTGAACAATATCATTAATATCACACACAAGTAAAATTTTGCTGAAGATCATTCAAAAGTGGCTGTAGCAGTATATAGACAGGGAATTGCCAGAAATTCAAGCCAGATTTAGACGAGGATGTGGAACCAGGGATGTCTTTGCTGATGTCATATGGATCCTGGTTGAAAGCAGAGAATACTAGAAAGATGTTTACCTGTGTTTTATTGACTATGCAAAGGCATTTGACTGTGTGGATCATAATAAATTATGGATAACATTGTGAAGAATGGGAATTCCAGAACACCTACTTGTGCTTATGAGGAACCTGTACATAGATCAAGAGACAGTTGTTCGAACACAACAAGAGGATACTGCATGGTTTAAAGTCAAGAAAAGTGTGCTTCAGGGTCGTATCCTTTCACCGTACCTATTCAATCTGTATGCTGAGCAAATAATATGAGAAGCTGGAGTATGTAAAGATGAACGGGCATCAGGATTGGAGAAAGGCTAATTAACAACCTGCTTGCTTTAAGTGAAGAGGATTTGAAGTACTTATTGATGAAGATCAAAGACCACAGACTTCAGTATGGATTACACCTCAACATAAAGAAAACAAAAATCCTCACAACTGGACGAATAAGCAACATCATGATAAATGGAGAAAAGATTGAAGCTGTCAAGGATTTCATTTTACTTAGATCCACAATCAACACCCATGGAAACAGCAGCCAAGAAATCAAAAGACGCATTCCATTGGACAAATCTGCTGCAAAAGACCTCTTTAAAGTGTTGAAAAGCAAAGATGTCACCTTGAGGACTAAGGTGCGCCTGACCCAAGCCATGGTATTTTCAATCACATCATACACATGTGAAAGCTGGGCTGTGAATAAGGAAGACTGAAGAAGAATTGATGCCTTTGAATTGTAGTGTTGGTGAAGAACATTGAATATACCACGGACTGCCAAAAGAAGGAACGTATCTGTCTTCGAAGAAGTGCGACCGGGGTGCTCCTTAGAAGCAAGGATGGTGAGATTACACCTTACATACTTTGGACATGTTGTCAGGAGGGATCAGTTCCTGGAGAAAAACATCATGCTTGGTAAAGTGGAGGGTCAGCAAAAAAGAGGCAGACTGTCAATGAGATGGATTGACACAGTGGCTGCAACAATGGGCTCAAGCACAGCAACGATTTGTGGGCATGGCACAGGATGAGGTAGTTTTTTGTTCTTTGATACATGGGGTCGCTATGAGTCAGAAGCAACTCGAAGGCACCTAACAACAACAACAGTGATCCGTTTGAAGATACTCTTGCAAATAGGCCCAAAATGTCTTGTGGAGGATGAAAGGATTTATCTCCTGGACTTTACCAAGCATTATAGTACTCAAAAGTTGTTCTTTTTTCCTTCAGTGGAAAACTCAACACTACTAAGCAGCGAAGAAATTGAAAGGACATATGATATTTTTTAAGTATAGCTACAATACAAATAAGAGTTATTGATCTGCAGCATACCTGGCCACCTCCACAGGAAGACTCCTAAATTATATAATGAACATGTCACATTTTTTTTCTGTCACATACGGTTGCTTCTCTTGTCAATATTACTAGAATATTTCTCAATGTCTATACTTGAAAATCCAAGGTCTGTGTACTGATAACTAACATAGATTTTATACAGGGGCCTTTATTCTTTCTGAAGGGCAATCATTTACCATTACGTGTTTGACCTATTTAAATATTCAAAACTAGATTGTCAAATGGACTGTTGCTTGAAACAAAACAAAAGGTAAGTAGGAAAAACAAAATCTATTTTCATATCAATAAGGTTTAAGTTGTTATTAAATTTTTGATGTTATTAAATTTATGAAGGAAAAGAAACTGATTTTCATTGCACACTTAATGTTAATTCAAATATCTTTTGATATCATTCCAAAATTAATTTAAGCTATAAGATAAAATTTCTTGTTGACAAACTATTTCTATAAATCTCTTATTAAAAAAAAGATGTGCAGGTATCTATAATTATGGATTTATCTAAGCAATAAAAATTAGTGTTTATAATATTATTACCATTTATATCCAAAGCTTATTTACATTTAACAAAATATTTTTTTTGCTCTCTGTTTCTTCCTGCATCTAGTCTTTCTTTATGGATTTATTTATTCACTTATTCATTTATTTTTCTTAGTGAAATATATCCTTTGGTATTTGTTTCAAGTGAGGGTGGAAAAAGACACCAAGTCATTGTACATCATTGAATCTCTTTATTTTACTCTCTCTCTTGAATGTTTAACTTAACTATTTTGAGTTTTGTTTTCTTCCTCCGGGCATTTGAACATTATTATTCCACTCTCTTCTCATCTCTCCTGATGCCGATGAGAGGTCTGCTATCAGTTTCACTGTTAGTTTGTAAATAAACTGTCTCTATCCCTATTTGGAGCTCTGGTGGTACAGTGGTTAAGAGCTATAGCTGCTAACCGAAAGGTCAGCAGTTCGAATCCACCAGCTGCTCCTTGGAAACCCTATGGGGCAGTTCTCTGCCCTATAGGGTTGTTATGAGTTGGAAATGACTCGACAGCAATGGGTTTGGTTTTTTTGGTTTTATTTCTTTTTGTTTCCACAATTTTCTCTTTTTCCTTGATGTTCTGCAGTTCTACGACAAAGTGACTAGATATGAGTTGCTTTATTTTGCTCATCTAAATTTTCAATATGAGGACTCATCCCTTTCTTTAATTCATAAAATTTTTAGCCATCATTTCAAATACTTCCTCTTTCCTGTGAACACCCTTATTTCTTACCAGAATTTGTATTAGACAAATGTCAGAGCTTCTCATTTCTTTTCTCCATGTTTCTTAACTTCCCTTTAATGCTTTTCTTTCTCTCTCTGTGCTCCATTTCACATGCCTCGATCTTCCTATTCATGCATTTTTTGTTCATCAGCGTCTCTTCATCTACTTTATATACTTTCTATTCTTTTTTATTAAAATTTCAGTGACTATATTAGTTTATTTGATTGGAAGTCGTTTTGGTTTATACTCATGGAAGTAAGGTATTCAGCATTCTCTATTGTTTTGCAGAAATAATGTTGTCATACTGAGATATTAATTCCAGAGAAGAAACTCCAATGGTTAGACTATACGATGAATGAGAGAAAGGGTATTTTATCTATTTAGTAGCCTGGCAAACAGTAAATTCTCAGTAAATGTTTTGAGTGATGAATTAAATACACATCAGCTAAGCGTTACATTTAGTGTGGTATTCCTTAGCATTGATAAGTTTTCTTTACCAGTTAGTCAGGATTTCAGTTACAATGATTCTCAAAGGAGAGATATTAAGAAATGCCTTGTGAAAACACAGAAATGCAGATTCCCAGACCTGGCCCAGAGAGTCTGATTCAGTAGATCTGGGGAAAGATAGTGAAATCTGCATTTTCACACCATGTGTGATTTGATGCCAGGAATCCAAGAAGCATTCTTTGAGAGAAACACTGTCTTTGCGTAGTTAGAATTTGAAATGGTAGTGATACACAGGTAAACCAGAGATTCCTCTACATTATTTACTTCAAAGAGGAGAGTGAAGACTAGCAAGAAAGAAGAGCCTTGGAATGAAGGAGCAAAAGCTGAACAACAGGAGAAAAGATGGAGAAAGGCAGATACTGGCCTGACCAAGTAGCATATCAAAGCCTCATTGCTTTTAAAAATGTGTAAATAATAAATATTTGGTTATCTTATTTAGTAAAATGGAGAAATTTTCAGCATAAAGCTTTTTTTTTTTATACTTCATATGGGATTCTTCATAAATTAAAGCTATTTAGAAATACGTGGAAAAGGTTAATATTAGGTCTGTTTTCTTGTGGCTACTTTTAAAAAGCTTTGCATTGAATTTTCTAGCATGATAGAATGATAATCTAATGTAATTTAGCTTAATATCTATTTTGTGTTAGATGACAGTTTTATTAAGCAGAACCAATAATCATCGTTATTTAGAGTGATAATGATCCATTATAAACGGTCTAATTTTCCCTAATTTTAATTTTACCTATTAGAGTATTCCCTTCTAGAATTGCTAAAATGGTTACACTTGGTTTCTTTTATAAATACAATTTTAACAATCACGATGGAAACATAAGTCATCTGGTAGTTAAGTATCACTATCTTATAGATTTGATACGGAACTATTTTAGCGTCTTGGTTTCTCTTAATTAAACTTCTAGATGAGCAAATTTCAGGAAATTAAATTACTATCTTTTATATGTTGTAGTTTTAAAACTGAGATGAATAGCTTTTTCTTTCTGGGATGCCACATTTTTGACCCCCTCTCCTTGTTCCTTAAGGAAACCCTGGTGGCGTAGTGGTTAACCAAAAGGTCAGCAGTTCGAATCCGCCAGGTGCTCCTTGGAAACCTTATGAGGCAGAAACCCTATGGGGCAGTTCTATTCTGTCCTTTAGGGTCACTATGAGTCGGAACTGACTCAACAGCAATGGGTTTGGTTTTTTTGGGTTTTGTTCCTTAAGACAGAGATCAGCAGTAGGATTAGACAAAAGGACTTGCCCCGTACAGCTTCTAGAATAACTGGATTCACAATGCCGTCTATAAAAATATCAACAAGCTAAGGTGGTTTTATGTTTATCAGGCCTTTTGTCTTAAAATGAATACATTTATGCAGTAACCAAATTGTCTTTTATTCCAACAAGTACACTGAAAGATGGGAGTTTGGAAAGGAGAGAAAGAGTTGGGTTATGGATACTTTAGGGCAATGGAGACCTTACAATTTCCCTAATTTTAAGGCTCTTAATTAATACCAAGTATCTGTTTAATGCTTTATAGTTTATAGAGCATTTTTACTTGCATCTTTTCACATAGGCCAACACCATTCCTCTCAGATGAAAATCATTATTATTCCAAATTGACAGCGAGGAAACTGTCAGAGAAATTAACTCACATCCAAACCAGTTTGCCTAGTTGGAGTGGCGGCAAAGCTTAAACTTTCCACATCAGAGTTTTGACAGTCAGAGCACATCACAAAAGCTCTGGATGCCTGGGAACAGAGGCAAAAGTTCAAAGAAATTCAAAAAATGGAGGTTGAAGGTCATCACAAACACAAACTTTACCAGCTTTATATTATCACCCAGGGATCAGCATGCAACAATTGCTTCGAATTCAAGGAAAGTCACCTCCTTTCAGCTTCTGTCATAGGCACTATAGGTGGCTCCTGTTGCTTTTGAGTAATAATTCTATTTCATCTATACATGATTAAATATAACTTTATTCTACAAAAACTTGGTCCTGGATGAACTAAAGGCGTATTTGCAAGCATTCAAGGGTATGTGGGATGAAATTAGATCCATTTCTGGATATAAATATGAATTATAACCTATGATATTATTATGTAATTTGATATTCTACTTTACACCAAACATTTGTTTATTTGATAAGTAATCAGTGAATGGAGGCCCGGTGGCACAATGCTTAAGAGCTTGTCTGCTAACCAAATGGTCGGCAGTTTAAATCCACCAGCTGCTTCTTGGAAACCCTAGAGGGTAGTTCTACTCTGTCCTATAGGGTCACTATGAGTCAGAATCGACTTGACGGAAACGGGTTTATTAGTGAATGCTAGAACTGTGCTATGTACTGGGGTCATAGAGAAAAAAGACGTTGCTGTCCTTATGAAGTTTATACTCTGGTTGAGGAAAAAGGCAGTTACAATATAACATGTTAAGTACTATAATTAGAATTCATAGCAGAATCCCAGAGTGCAGAGAAAGAGCCTTTAAGTTAACTTTCCAATTTCCCTTGAAATGGTGTTTCACTGTGATTTATTTATGTACACATACATCAATGATTGCAAGTATGTATGTATGAACGTATGTATGTGTATATGTAGCTTTACTCTTTCTTGGTTGGCACCTAACTTGTAGATAAAATAATGTTCCCAAGTTTGTTTCAACAGGAAAACTCCATAGAGAATGATAAGAGAATTGCCCTGATGGGGCTTGGAACATGCGGTTTAATATAATGGATACTGGGCTATCTATTTTTATAGGGGTCTTGATAGCTATGCCGATAGTGGCATTTTTAAAAGTCTTGGATTAATTAATGACAGAAATGTTTCTATTTTTAGTCTAACAGATGTTTGGTTTCTGGGTTATAACCAGCTCTTTAAACATTAGAATCACTGGAATGTTGTAAGCACCCAGGAATTCTGCCAGTGTACAAGTATTTAAGATAAGTCTAAAATAATTGAGAAAATAGCGTATTTCTGTTAATATGTCCTGTGTCTATAAAGCTTGTGGTCACAAATCATAGACATTTAAAAATCCATGTTCTTCCACCTGAGTGTTTAGGTCAAGTAGTTATACTCACTGGTTCATATAAACAATACAAACTATCTGAATTCTAGCCAAGTTGTTTGGTTATATTTATATTACCTTTATTTTAAATAAAAACGATCACAGACTTTGGAGTAAAGCTTTGTGGCCAAATTCTGAAGCTTTCACTCTCTTTGGCCTGGGACAATTTTTTTTTTTTTTTACCCCAAGGTTTAATTTCTTATCTAGAAAGTGAAGATAATATCTACATATACTTCTATTGTTAGAATTAAGTTCAAAATACAATAAAGGAATTCTACATTATTAACTGGCACAGAGTAGCCTCTGAGTCAGTGCTTCCTCTGTAGGCTTGGATCACACTTCCGGTATTTAAACACATCTCACAACAGTCCACCAGAGACATTCAGTTAAAGATGTAATGATTCCCAATCACCTTATTTATTTCATGGAGACACCAGTCCGGTCCTTGGTCTGGCCTGTGTGAGCCCACTATTCAAAATATTAGGCGGATTGTGTTTTTCTACCAATAAAGGCTGAAAATCATAAAACATTTTTCTCTTATTTTCTCATAGTTATCTTGTTGAGGGATGTCTGGCATTATACTTATAATGCACACGCTGAAGGCCCTACAGTAAAGAATTGGGGAAGCTTTCTGAAATTCATCAGGATATAATAACACCTTATTTTAAAAACCAAATTAAATAAAGATGCATTATTTGATATCATACAGATAGTTTAGTTTAGTTGGTCAGAAACTGGTGCTAATAAGTCAGGTTTGGGCAGTCAAAGTCCCCCATGCACCAATTATAATCTGACTGATTTTTCACTCACTGAATTTTTTGTTCTCTTTTGTTTTAGACTCACTGCATCCGTAACTTCAGCTTGAAAATGTATGTCATTGCTCACAAAAGGAGGGATGGGAGAGTATGGATGAATTTATTGCCAACCCTTTTCTACTCCTAAAACAAAGCAATTTTTTTCAGATGTGTTACTGGTGGTTCATAGCACCATCTTCATATACAAATGACAACATTTCACGTGGCATTATTTTCGGTGTAAATGATAACAGAGGCCATAAGGAGACAATACAAATTATCTTGGGCCATTGTTTTATTTATACATTAAAGCACAATTATGTTTTTCACTGATTTACATTCTGACATCTTAGTTAATTATGTTATTTGCTTTTTTAATGCTCATTCTCCCTTTAGATCTGGCGTGACTGTTCTTTTCCTTAGTGTTCTTTCCCTTGTTAGATTGTTTATTTTCTCTGAGGGGCAGAATACCTTTTTTATTTTTATTATGAGAATATTGGAAGACAATGCAGTCGAACAAACAGATGAATACTAGAAAAGGATTACTGAATAATTACAATATTCTGGAAGCCTCAGTGACTGTTATTTTTTTACCTTCCTCTAGGGTTTTTTTTTTTTTTTTCCCCATGACAGGTTTTCAAGCTTATAGCTGGTAATTTTTTCCTTCCTGTTTGAAAAAAATATTCTGGGAGTGTGCAAGTGCTCAGATATTAAAAAACTCATAAATTTAAGAACCTATTAATGCATGTGTTCATTATTTAGAATGAAATACAATATCTAATACAATATTTATTTTCAGACTCATGGCTTTTAGTTCATACATAACATTAAAGAAGGATTTCAAGATGAATACATAAAACCTTATGCCAATCCAAAAATTGAATAACTAATATGAATAAAAAAGCATAGGTCCAACACAAAATAGTAAGACATTTAGGCAGGCAATCAGTCATCCATCATACAATTATTGAGATCCTACTATGTGCCAGGGATTTCTCTGTATACAAAGGTGAGTAGGATTTGGTAAATTCCCCCCAAAAAACACATACTCTAGAAAGAGAGAGGTAGATAATATGAGAATGGAAACAACACCAGTACAATATGGTCAGATTTGTCATAGCAATATGTAGAGTTACCGAGTGACCATGTAGATCAAGGGATAATCCAAACTGGGAGACAACGTATGTTATTTCTGTTTCACTTTGAAATGCATTATGATTGTTGCTGGGCAAATTTGTTTTGGCTTTGCGTTGGATTGGCTAATCTTGAATTTGATTTAATTTCTTACATGCATGTTATCTAGGGGTAGCGTGAATGGTAAAATATGGTGACTGGTAGAATACGGGCTTACATAAGATTAAAATTTGTAAGAGAAAATCATTTGAAAACTGAAATGCAATCCTAAAATGGAGAAATAACTGCAAAATTAGAAACGTTCATGGAAACTCAATAGCATGAGCCTGGCATTGACAATCTGATTCATGGCATGCTTACTATCAATTCACAATGTTCCTTTAGGCAAAATTTGACAATGATGTCTTGCAAATGCGTTTCCACTTTCAAAGCTTCTTGCTAATGTTTTAGCAAAGTGGAAGGCAGTCTTGGCATTTGGGATAAATGTTCTCCAAATCTTCCCTGCCAGACATCTCGTTAAGTTAAGAAGCCTAAATGGAGTAATACGGAAAAGCAATTTTAAACAGAAGTTTGATTCACAACACAGTGGTTTTTGTAAATAATATTCTTGGAAGTCTTCTGTGCATTTTATGGATTTAATTTCACAGTTGGAGTTGTATGTCTTTCCTGTCTATTTTGACCAATAATATTTCTCTGCCACCCATCTCTTCCTTTCAAAGAGAATGGACTCTAAATAAATGCATGAAACCATTCCATTATTTACAGTAGACTATGCAAGAAATGACTTTTATTTCTGAATGGGTTATTTATTCATTATGTTCCCACATAAATATTCTCTATAACATTAAATGTGCCTTGTCTCTACTCTGATGGTACTTTTTAATAGCAACATTATAGCCTTTCTTTTAAACACTATATTATTATAATTGTGCATAACTGTGATTCTCTTGCTAAAAGTGGACCCCTGGGGGGCAGGGCTAGTATCTTCTTTTTTGTATACAACTTTGCATCTCCAGCTTAGCCCTAAATATATAGTAAGTGCTTGATCAGTATTTTTGAAGGAATGAAGAAAGTGACATCAATGTTTGATACTAGCTTATATTTACTTATCTTTTTATAAATATGGTTTTCAAGCTCATTGTCTTGGTCTAATCTTGTTTGCTGAAATCAAACAAAAGTAATTATGTACAGTCCTCCTCTATCTCGATTGCCTTTGTCCTGGTGCTTGTTCTCATCCTTTCTCTGTTGGACACTGGAACAGCTTTCTGACTCCTTACTTGACATAAGTCAAGTGTCATTACCCAACTCTATACCTGCCATCACTTCCAGGTGATCTTGCCTACCCTCAGAATCTGATTACGTCACATTCATGCTCAGAATTCTTCAGTGCCTGCTCTTCGCTCCCCAATGAATCTGCATTCCAGTGTTATTTTACCTGGAGTTAGTTCTGGGAGGGTAGGAAACATCTTGTCTTTTCATTTCTGTCTCTTAAGTGCCTCATGCATGGTGCTCATTAAACATTGTTGAATACATGTCACTTGATTGAATGCATGAACATAGCTATTGTAGTCCACTTATGCCAAAGTTTGGGAAGGCATATTTAGTTCATATAAGTTTCTGATGGAGCTTTCTGAAAATGGAGATGCATGCTTTAGAAAAGCATTCTCACACTTGCCTGTTAATATGTTAATAAAAATTACCTGAGGTGTGTTTTTGAAATAGAGATTTCTGAAGTCAAAATTTCCAAAGAAAGAACTTAAGGATTTTTTTTTTTTTTTAAATAAATGCTCTAATTGCTTCTCATGCTCAGGCAGGTTTGGGAAAGACCTCTTAGACTAATAGTTATTATCTAGAATGCTATTCAATGGATCTTTGTAGAGGAAATGAGAACACCCAGTGGGAGAGTGGACTACATGGCCCTAAATCACCTTTCACAAAATTTAGAGTTCCATGATTCTAGTGGAGATCACAGTTCATCCTTGTGAATAGGCAGGTGAGTGACTTGAGATTTACCTGAGTGCAGACATGGGGGTTTTGGACAAATTACTGGGTTCAAGTATCATGAACAGACAGGCGCAGAGAATTAACTCAAATTTTGAAGGATTCTGAGGGATATTCTCCTTTAATCCCTATTCATTTATTCACTCAACAACTATTTATTGATCACGTTCTATGTGCTAGGTAGAGTTGTAGGTGTCGGGGATATAGCAATGATATATAAATATCTCTGTCTTCATTCAGCTGATTCCACTCAACTCAGCTTGCTCATCTCTAGAATGCTCCTGTAGTTAAGAGTTATTTTTATAGCCATTTGGTTCTTATGCAAACTGAAAACAGTCATCACCAAAGAACCATTATTATCCTTGTTAAAAATAAGCATCCAAGTTTTTTGGTCTGACTGAAAACTCCAAAAGTCTTCTGAAGGTACAAGAGGTGGGCTCCGATTATCAGGCACCACTTACCACCTTATGGGATCCATTTAAATCCGTGACTGAGAAGTTCACTCTTGGCCTATCCCTGAGTCTCTGACAGCTAACTGCGCATCATTTTAAGTGGAAAAGCCTTATACTTTTTTATTGTTATCTTTCAAACTGGACATTTTTCAGCTCCCTTTGATAATCCTATAAATATTTCAAGGAGTGAAGGTGGTGAAGTAAAAGATTGAACTTGTTGCCATCAAAATGATCCCAACTCATGGCAATCCCATGTGTTACAGAGAAGAAATTCTCCATAGGGTTTTCATGTCTGTAATCTTTACAGAAGTAGATTGTCAATCCTTTCTTACTCAGCACTGCTAGGTAGGTTCGAACTGCCAACTGTTTTTAGGTTAAGTAAGTGCAAACCGTTTACGCAACCCAGGGACCTTGGATAGATTACAGGCCTTGGAAATCAGATGCACTGAGTTTGAAATCCACTTACTAGCTGTTAAACCATGAAAAAGTTCTCTAACTTACCTGAGACTCAGTTTCCTCAGCTGATATAGAAAATACAGTGCCTGGTACTTCATACCTCCACAATAAAATTATTATGTAATTTATATGAATTTTTATAGGATGTTAAGAAATAGAGGTTTGAGATAACTGAGGCAATTTGTAAGTATATATTTATGGTAATAGAGAAATGTTTTTAAATATTGTCAACTTTTTAGAATATCTAAATCTTTTTTTGAAATGTGGTGAGTTAAAATCATGGCCCTGACACAGGTAGTTTTCTAACACTATTTTTTTTCTTTAAACCCATAGTAGCCAAGAGTTAAATCTTTTGATACTTCATTTTTATATAGTACTAGTCCCATTTTAAAGAAACAGATTATAACACATACATAAAATCAAGTTGCTACATTTTCACAACAAAATTCTTTTAAAAACAAAGACTGCTAAATTAAATCTAAGGACAATAAAATACCCTACTTTAAGTTACATTTAAAAGTAGAACTCTGCATATAAAGAAACTAAAAACAAAATAGGGAACATATGAGTTTTGGCTTTTTAAAAAATGTGTATTTTAAGTAAAACAATTTTATAAGTAGATGCTTTGGAAAATGGAAAATTTTTCAACAAGAGCCAAGAACGTCATGGTGATTTCCTTAAGTACATTTCCAAAGATAAAAAAATATTAGTTCAGAAGTCAGTAAATGGAAATTAAGAAACAGTCTTACATACAGAAAAGCCTCATAGAAAACCAAATAAACTAGCTTACTTTTTGTCCTAAAACTCCACGTGTACCTATGGTTGCAAAAATAAAACATGGAGAAAAACAGTATTTATTAGCAATGGCCTAAATATCCATGGGAGCCCTGGTGGTGTAGTGGTTAAGAACTCAGCTGCTAAACAAAAGGTCAGCAGTTCCAATCCACTAGCCGCTCCTTGGAAACCCTATGGGGCAGTTCTACTCTGTCCTACAGGGTCACTATGAGTCATGGCACCTAACAACAACAACAAATATCCATGCGAGGTGCAAATGACTTTTGAAAATAGAAATCCAGAACACCAAAATTGCCTTTTTCTCTTATTTATTAGAGTGAGGGAGAGTTTTACTAATCACAGTACTACAAACGTAAGCGATTTTAAACATGTAATAGTTTCCTGTTTCCAATATTTCCAATCTGTATGCTGAGCATATAATCTGAGAAGCTGAACCGTATGAAGAGGAATTTGGCATCAGGATTGGAGGAAGACTCATTAACAACCTGCAATACTCAGATGACACAGTCTTTCTTGCTGTAAGTGAAGAGGACTTGAAGCACTTAATGATGAAGGTCAAAGACCATACCCTTCCTTATGGATTACACCTCAATATAAAGAAAACAAAAATCCTGACAGCTGCACCAGTGAGCAACACCGTGATAAACTGGGAAATATTGACGTTGTCAAGGATTTCATTTTGCTTGAGTCCATAATCGACGCCCACAGAAGCAGAAGTCAAGAAATCAAATGATGAATTGCATTGGACAAATCTGCTGCTAAAGACTTCTTTAAAGTGTTAAAAAGCAAAGATATTGCATTGTGGACTAACTTGTGCCTGACTCAAGCCATTATATTCTCAGTCACCTCATATGCATGCAAAAGCTGGACAGTGAAAAAAGAAGACCAAAGAAGAATTGATGCATTTGAATTATGGTGTTGGCAAAGAATATTGAATATACCATGGATTGCCAGAAGAAAGAACAAATCTGTCTTGGAAGAAGCACAGCCAGAATGCTCCTTAGAAGCAAGGATGGTGAGACTATGTCTCAAATACTTTGGACATGTTATCAAGAGGGACCAGTCCCTGGAAAAGGACACCATGCTTTGCAAAGTAGAGGGTCAGTGAAAAAGAGGAAGACCCTCAACAAGATGGATTGACACAATGGCTGCAACAATGGGCTCAAACACAATGATTGTGAGGATGGCACAGGACCAGCCAGTGTTTCATTCTGTTGTACATAGGGTCATTATGAATCAGAACCAACTTGAGGGCACCTAACAACAATAGTTTCCTTTACTGGACATATTTCCTTGGCATCTTTTTGCAGATGATTTAATCAAACACAAGCGTCTTTTTAAACCTGGTAGATTAAAAAGAAAAGAGATGTCTCTTCCACTTGGGGATTTCACAAACCCCCATTTATGTATTTAACGTCGTAATTAGGATAATTCTCACTACTACCATGACACCATTGCCCATGTACGTTGTTCAACAGGGCTTCTGTAACTTTTCTGCATCATGACGCTCAGTGAAAATAGTATTGTACAGCACCATAAAACCAGTTGCCACTGAGTCAATTCCGACTCATGGAGACCTCATCTGTGTAGAGTAGAACTGCTCCATAGGGTTTCCTTGGATGTGACCTTTTGGAAGCTGTTTACTAGGCCTTTCTTCCAAGGCACCTCTGGATGAGTTTAAACTCTCAACCTTTTTGGCTAGCAGTCACCACGGACTTTTGTATAGCACCCCATAGGGTTTCTAAGGAGCAGCTGGTGGATTTGAACTGCTGACCTTTTGGTTAACAGCTGAGCTTTTAACGACTGCGCCACTAGGGCTCCTTGTGTAGCACACAGAAGTGAAAACAGAATGCTTCTTCCAGCTGAGGCAGGGAGCTGGGGAATGTTCCAGCTCCAGGCCAAACCCAAAAACCCTTAGGGCTGCAGGCAACACTATTCCTGATACACTTCAGCTTGTTTGCACATACTGTATCTGCATACCAGTTGGAAAACTCTATGTATGATTTGAAAGAACGTATTTAAAATATATTACGTGTTTTTTTTCCTTCGTTTCCTTAGGCTAAATTTTAGCAAGAAATATTTCTGTATTTTTGTATCTCAGTTTTCGACTGAGGTAGGTTGAATCCCAATGTTCTTGATGTTGACAGGCAAGTATTTGAGCTTTATGTCTCAAGTAAATGCAATTAGCAATTGCGAACCTGTTCATACTGACTTAGGTTTTTCCTTTTGTTGGAAATTTTCAGTCAAAAGGTTTGGGGTCCAAACTAGCAACTTGAATTCCTGAGCGAGTCTACTTAAATAAAGCAATTATTAACAGTTTTGGGGAAAAGAGTAAGATGGCATACCTATGTTACTTGATTTATTTTATTTTAAAAGTCTTTTAATTTTCAGTTTAAAATATAATTTTTCTCATCTAACTTGGGCATAATAAAGACAATCTCTGAAACAGAATGAAGCATGCCAACCAGTTTAACTTTAGAATAAATGCCTTTAAAAGTGCTAGAGAGGTTAAAGTGAAGAAAAAGAGAGAAAGAAAAAGAGAGAGATTGATTTATCAGTTTCCCTTAGCGTGTTCAAAATTTAACAATTTTTCCTGTCTAGAAATTGTTATATGTAGCTTTAATCTCTCCCGCCACAATGCAACTTCATTTTCTCTTTTTATGTCTTGGAGGGCAGAGAGCCCCAAGAGTGTAACATAAGTTAAAGAATAACCAGTTCGACAACCACGATTGGGTAGTGTTGACATAACTATAAAATGAAAGCTATTCCACTTGTTCTACAGCCCTTAAACTTTGGAAATAGTGTTCAATAGTGGAAAATTAAAAAAAAAAGAAAGTCTGGCTTGCTTTCTAGAGGAAAAAAGATCATGAGTCTGTCTTTCTGTGATAGATTAGGTCAATTGTATTTTTTTCAAAAGCTTTTAAAAACAGAAGTGGTCTAAAAAGAAGTTGTATGTCATTGTGATGATGTCAGGAACCTATGACACTTAAAACAATAGATTCCTATGTTCATTTTGCTTCATTACTAATCCTTTGTATACTTCCTGACACATTATCCTGCTCATACTTCCATAATAATCACTTCAATTTTGAAGATAGTCTCATTGCAACATGTACTCAGAGGGCTAGTCTCATCTGCTGGAGATTGAGATCATATGTCAGGACTACCCTTTGAGCTTTTGTGACCTTAAGACCAGTGTGAAATTGGATAACAATTACAGAAAAATACACATCTATAACTATTTATCTCAGACTGCTTAATGGCAATGGTTTTGCTTGAAATGACAGACTGTTCAACATCAAATCTTTTCTGAGGAACTTACTGAAGTACATTTGAAGTTTATCACCCTCTTAAAAGTCGTAGGAAGTCCTGTTAGTTTCAGTATATACGTCCCTTGATTTCTTCCTTTTGTTTTGTGCTTCTAGTAGATAAATAATGGGATTATTATCATCTTTACAGGACATAATAGATTTTGAAATGCAGAGGACATGGAAGTATTTGCCAATTGTCTAACATGTATAAATTTCTGATGATCTTCAATAATTATACACAAAATGGGTTAAACTTATCCAGCATATTCACTATTTGTTACAGTTTTATTGCAAACAGTGAATTGATATGAATAAAGTCAAAATGTCTAGAAACTATTAAACACATAGGAAATAAACATTATCATTATTCTATAACATTTAGAGGGGAAAACAGGAGAGGTGGTGAAATCTCACTTATTACCTGGTTATGTGTGACCTCTGAAGATATGTCTAGAGAAAAAAATTTCAGATGTCACACACAAAAAACTTTCACTCATGCATAAATAATAATAAATAATATGATATATTTACTTCCAGAACATTTTCAATTAATGCTTCCTATTAAATCATTTTACATATTTAGAGTTGATATAAATTACATCGTTTGTGAGTTATGATTCTTTTTGTAACAGTCTCTTACCAAGTGCTAACTGAATGTATTTTCTAACTCTGTCAGATGGACTTGACTGATTTTTTCCACATTCTTGATTTGAACTATCAGTTAATTATAGTACTGCCTTTTCTATGATCTTGGTCAGTCTAAGATTTTCTCTATAATTCAATAATCAACTTGAATTAATTTATTTTGACATCCTATGGAGTTAATCTATATGATCTTTCATTAAAGTGAGATCGGATTAAATCACAAAATTTAATTTCAGAAATCTGGCTCCATTCACCCATTTAATTCGCTGACGCCAATACCCCAATATATGGACTAATAAGTAAACTATTATTTTTTTCATTTGAAAGTAGAAATGTCAAAATAATTTCCTAATTAATCATTAGTGATATCATAGTATGTTCTTTTAGGTTTCTATACAATATTCAGGAAAGCTACACAAAGCAAAGTACAGGTGAAGTTTTTTTTTTAATGATCACATGAGGTTCACTCCAAATCATTCAGCAGCTATTCAGAAAACTGCTATTTTGGAATGCATGTCCCTTACAAAGATAATTGTCACTATTACACCTAAAAATTATTTCTATGGTATGAATAGACTAGATTAATTTATGTCTCTGATTATTTACTGGTGAATCTTCTTCATCTAAAAATTTATAAGCATATTTTACTATGAAGTCCATATTTTAAAGGCATGGACAGAAAGGGGAGCTCTCCTTGTTTATGGGTTTGAGAAGTCCTTTTATTTCCACTCTAAGGGAGTGTATTTGTTTGGAGGTCATGTGCAAAGAATATGCTGTGTGAAATTCCCAAAGTTGTCTGGCCCAGAGGTATAAACTGGAAGTCTAATTATACATTTATTGTTGAGAAATTTTAGCCAGGTCAGGTCATCTTGGGACCCCATGATCTGCTAGAGTCCATTTCCTCAATACATCTCCTTGGCTGATGGGAGAAACACATTTAAATAGTATGTGTTGCCATTTCCCAGGCATCAAATTGGCAACATTTTACTGAAACTGAAACACACAATTGGTGTAAGTACAGCGGGATCAATACTTTCAAATATGGATAATAGGAATGAATTAATAAACCCTCTAAAAGACAACTTGGCAAAATGTACCAAGTACCTTAAAATATTTATATCCTTTGAGGCTGTAAAGTCTACTTCTGGGGATGTGTCATAAGGAAAAACTGGAATACTGATTAGAAGTTGTACTGAGAAATATTTATGACAATGACAATTATAAGATTGAAATAATGTGAATAACTTAAACATCCAACAATATAGGATTAGATAAAATATAATACCCTCATATGATGAAAATATTTTAAAATAATAAAAATTAGTTATAAGATTGTTCAAGACATGAAAAGATACTTTTATTGAAATGAGACCTAACAACTGAAAAACGACTTTTAAAAGATTATATAAAGTTATGAAGAACTATACCTGCATGTATGTGTATATCCATATTTGTACCTATCTCTTTATATTCCACCTATTAAAAAATATTTAGGGGCCCTGAAGGCTTAGTGGTTAAGAGCTCAGCTGCTGACCAAAAGGTCAGCAGTTTGAATCCACCAGCTGCCCCTTTGGAACCCTATGGAGCAGTTCTACTCTGTCCTATAGGAAATATTTAAAATGCATTACAATCTTCACACCGATAATGAGGTGGTTAGTCTTTTATTTTAAATTTCTTTATACTTTTATACATTTAAAAAATTCTATAATATTAGATTAAATTACTTTTATAGTCACACACACACACACACACACACACACACACACACACACACACACAAACTATAGACTCACCCCTGGTAGTGGGGAAAGAAGTGCTATTCATCAGTTTGTATGTCCCTGTCTGACGTGCATGGCAAATACTATCAGATTCTCCTCACGTACTGGAACATTCCAACACTTACTCCTGATGATAACTTGGCTCATATAATTATTATTAATAATTTAGGTACTTGGTTTAATGTATAATAAAACTTCCATTACTTCATTTTTGCCAAGTGTAAAACAAGGTTGAGAGATTTTAAAAATCCTGAAGAAGGTATGAAAATAGTAATTAAGAAATAATTAAAAAATCATACAGAACAACACCTTTATAACTCATCAAATATAGTATAAATTTAATTGTTTCATGTGAAGACATTTTCAATGTATAGTTTAAGTGCCTTTTTACAAACAACGTTGACATTGGAGGACTTGAATCTGTCATGTTTTGAAGCTAATAGATGTTTATTGGCTTCATTGAGGGTATTCCAAAGCCAAGTCTAAGAGTTATTAAAGGATTTTTGCCTTAGTACTAACAGTTACGATGTTTTGTTACATTGCCATCCAGCTGGAAACTACAGAAATGGAGGAATCGTTTTAGGACAAGACTAACTTGGAAGTAGGCACAACTGCTCAGTTTCATCCAGGTTACGAGGTCTGTGGTAGACACATTGTTCTATGGGATGATTTTTGTTCATGGCAACAACCACAGCTGAGGCATTTATTCAGCACTTATTAATTGAATAAATATAGGTATGGAAAATGTTTACGAATGAATTGCATTGAGTTACTGTATATGAAGTACTCTGCTCGGTACTAGACACATGGTAGTACATTGTCCCACACACATTGAAAAGAATGTTGAATGAATAAATAAATGATACTTATTTAATAAACATGGATTTCCTTCTCCTTTATAGCTGCTGCTTCTTAATTGATAGCTAAGTCAAAAATCCAAATCTGCAGTGTGGCCTGGAAGATTTCACATGAAAAAACAAAACAAAGCAACAACAAAAAATGTACTTATCAGTGTACAGCCCAGTGATATTTAATTTATTTTGTTTAACATAATCTAAAATTTTCCAGAGAAACTCGTTCAGTAGGCAAAATGTTATGGAGTTTAGCTAAATTCAAGTGGCAAGAAAGCAGAAATTCTTCAATGCGCTTAAATGATAATCCTATAATATATGTTTTCACAATGCCAATAAAATTACTTACAGAGCCCTGCAGTTGCACTATTGTGAGTTGCAATGATGGTGAATTTTCTTAAAGAATGCAGATTTCATTTTTGCTATAGTGATGCCAGTTTCATCACCTGTGGCTATTGCATTTTTAATCGATGCTGAGCAACTGAATCTATAGCTTTCATTTGCTAATGTCTATTTTAGAAAAATTATCACATTCACCAGAAGTTAGAACAAACCCTGATTTTTAAATTTACTGATGCATATTAATTTTTTACCAAGGTATTTAAACATTCTCCAAGCCCATCTTCTGAATAAATAGTTTGCAGAATAATAGAGAATTAAAGCATAATGGATGTGACTGGCATTCAGCACATAAGTTGTGATTTGAATTTATATGTATTTCACATACGTGAGTTTATGGATAACAGAAACTGGATAATATATTTACCTTTGAGTAGAATTTTTACCAATAAGCTAAGCAAGAAACAAGAACTTTGATATCTCTGCGTGGGCTAATTTGAGGATGACTTTGTATTTGTTTGAAAATAAATTTTGAAGTATTGAACTATCCAATAATACGAAGCTTTATTTTAAAATTACAAATGCAAAACAATCGAGATACTTCTCATTTTAAAAGAGGGAAAAAGGGAGGAAATGAGAAGCGATTTTATTTCAGTCTATGTACCATTGTTGATTAAAGAAAAACATGATTTTATTGTACGTTATATGCTACAAACAAGGATAACATCAAAGTGTCCTCTTGGTAGCAAGCTAGCTATATAAGCCACAAAAAGAAAGCTGCATTAAAAATACAATGCATTGAAACAGTAATTTTTCAATGCTATGTAAACACTATAGACATTTAAAATTCAAAGATAAGCAGAGTCAGCAGATAGTGACAGTTTTAAATTTACTAAAAGATCAATAGAAGAGCAGTAAAACGCAATTTTCCTAAACCAGTTGTAACTTCAAGTGAACTGAACCATTCTTGATTCAACTGAGAGATTTTTAAATAGGACTTAAGAAAGTGGCGTTAACATTGTTCCATTTTATTAGTGGTCGAGCAATATAAATGTGAAACGCTTTGAAGTAATCTGCATTATATTTTTATTAACTTCAGACCTTCTATATACATATTTTATGTTCTTTTCAGGAGCTTAAATAGTATTACAATTATTATTTGTAGATGGTGTTTGTTCTTCTCATTATGGCCCGTGAGAAATCAGTCTTGGAGTTCCATGAAAAAGAATCATTTTATGTCGAGTAGCAGTTACTCAGTATGCATTCTAGCTCTTGCTTGCTCAGAAGGGAGGATTTAAATAATGTATGGCGGGCTCCTTTGTAATGAGGTGCTCTTTTTTTATGTTTTGTTGTGATTTTGTCACTTTAGAGGAAATGTCGTTAGTTAAAGGGTCACAAATCATATCAAAAATTTCATCAATGCCATGTAATTGATCTATATATCTTTTAATGGGTGGGCATATGTCATTTGAGGCTCTTGGGCATGTAATTCAAATACTAAATTTAAGAACCAGGAGTATATTGATGAGTTATGAAAAGACATAGAATTGTGTGCAAAAAACAAGACCTAGGTGAACGTCTTTTTTTTTTTTTTCTTTCTTTCTTTCTCATTAAAGATTGATCTAAAGATTTTTTTGAGGGAGACTTATTTGATAGCCGTAGTCACTTTTTTGGTTCCCAAAGTACTAATAAAGAAATCACTCAGTAAAACACAATTTCTCTTTTCTCTTGTGTCCGGTACTCCCTTCCTCCTCAAATGCAACTGTTTTCTTAAAGCTTCTTTCAGAAGTGAAGACCATGGAGGTGGGGGGAGACAGTTTCTGAAGAGCTGGGTAGATATTAAAGCATTGAAGTCTAGCTTGTAGCATGGCTTCTAAGAATAGACTCTGTTGGAATAACAAAAACAAAAACAACAAATCTCAGCAAATTTTATTTTAACAAAAGAGTAGCCTCCAAACGGTGTCCTTCATTAGCCTGTCATCTCTTTTCTTACGTGTTCGTGCATGTGAAATCTCACATATCCTCTAGCACACTTGACTTGCTTGGGTATTGATATTTATTTTGTGCATTTCTTTTTATTGCCTACACATGTTGCTATTATGCCATGTCAGGCCCTTTGTCAACTGACAGTATGAGTAGTCCTGTGTTTGGAATACATGTCTAGGAGGCATAATAAGTAGTAGCAATAACTAGAACACAAATCAGTAACCTCATATGCTAGAGAAAATGATTTCTTTTACCAAAGTTCTGTAATATTTTCTTAAAACACTAGCATGTTAATTTTACCTGTTTTCCAAAGAGCATGCCATTATTATTGGCATGCTGCTGGCTTTATGTTCCTGGGATGCATGAATTATTAGCGTTGCTTGACATTTTTAAATCCCTAACTCTATAGCCTATAACTATACTTCCCATTAGCTATTAAAGACTTTAAGAGGCCATGCTAGCTGTTGATCAATGATTGCTCAGTAATTCAGAGGTGTCAAATTCTTTTGTGGGTTAAAAAAAGGTGGGGGGGGATTCTGGTTGTTATTTCTGTACTTTGTAAAACATTATCTAAATAAAATTGTGAAGCATTGTTATGTATCCACTGCCTAGAGGAAAATCCACCCTGATTTTTGTGAAGAAATTATGCCTGATTTTCTACCATTATTTTTTTAACAATAAAATTATAGTATTGAAATATAATTATTTATTAGATTTTCTTGCCTTTCTCTCAAAGTATTCCAATGAAATATTAAAACAGCACTATACAAGTTTGGTTTGTTTTTTAGTTCCATATCATACATAATTAAATATGACTGAATACTTATTATCCAAAAAGTCTAGCTGATTAGGAAGAATAAAAAATATAAAAATATTGGAGTTACTGAAAGGTAGAACATATTTATGAGTCTTTCATTTTCTAGGAACAATATGCTGATTTTTATGAGCCTGACTTTTAAATGGCTATTTGCTTGTCATGGAAAAATACAAGTGTTGGAAGCAGTGGAACATAAAAACAAATATCAAAGGCATCTGCATTTTTTTCAAAGCATCATGAAAAAAAATTGTATTCTAAATGTATGTTTCAGTGTGAGAAGATGTTAACTGACACAAATTTTGAAATATTTAAGTAATACAATACACTCTCAGATAATATGTATGTGATTGGGATTTTTAATTGTTAAAGATCACAGCAGAAACATCTTAGGTTTCATTTTTTCCCTTTAATATACACTAAGCCTGCCCTATCAGCAGGAAACAGTTTCAATTAAGAAACTTGTAATGAAACCCAGTATAATTAATTGCCTGTTAATCTCTTATACTAGATTTATATTACCAGTTATGATGCTAAGTTGTAGGGTTGGAAATTTGCCTTATGCAGTTTGACTCCCAGCTCACCAAGGAACGTATTCCAAAATTCCAGTGATTAGTTGGCTGTTTAGAATTTGAAACACATTTTTAAATGTTTTCCTATTGTCAAACCTAATGCCATATTTTGAGTCCTTTCCCACTAGATTGTTCTGAAGCACTTGAATCTGTGGGACCATTCTCTACATCTTGAAATACTCTTCTCCCTTGGCTTCCATTCTCCTGGTTCTCTTCTCTTCCTATCTCCTAACCAGTTCTTCTCAATTTCATTTCTGGGTCCCTTTCATACTCCTTAGATTCTGGTTTTGGTAGGTTTCTCACTTACTCACCCAAAGAACATTTATGAGGTGTTTATTATGTGTACTATTATGTGAAAATCTCTGAGGGATTCAGAGGTGCCTATGACAAGGGCATCATCTTGAGGACCTGGATCTCTAATAGTGAAGAAAGCATGTAAATTTATAATTCCAGTTGGATGATATTGGTACTTCTCTTCTTCTCTACACATTCAGCCTGGGTAATCTCGTTGATCCTCAGGACTTCAACCATAGTTACGTCCTGACCATCTTTGACATTCCAGTTACTTACTGGACTTCTTTGTTTGTATGTCCTCTAGGTGCTTAAAATTCAGTGTGTCACAGATTATATTGTTTCTGTGCCAGTGCTCTTTTCCCCCTGTCATGGATTGAATTGTGGACTCCAAAACTGTGTGTCAACTTGGCTGGGCTATGACTCCCAGTATTGTGTGGTTGTCCTCCATTTTGTGATCTGACGTAATTATCTTATGTGTTGTAAATCCTAACCTCTATAATGTTAATGTGGCAGGTTGAGAGGCAGTTATGTTAATGAGGCAGGACACAATCTACAGGATTAGGTTTTACCTTGAGTCAATCTCTTTTGAGATATAAAAGAGCAAAGAGAGCAGAGAGGAGAGTGATCTCCTACAACCAAGAATGAAGAGCTGGGAGTGGTGCACATTTTAGGCACAGGGGAAGACTGATGACAAGGACCTTCCCCCACAGCTAACAGAGAAGAAAGACTTCCCTTGGACTGGTGTCCTAAATTCGAACTTCTAACCTCCTAGATTGTGAGAATAAATTTCTGTTTTTATACTGCCCACTTGTGGTATTTCTGTTATAGCAGCACTAGATGACTAACACCCCCCTGCCCCCCCAAAAAATTCTCTGTTCATCTACTAGATTCTCAGTCTTGATCTTTGCCACTTGTATTAACTTCTGAGTTATCCTTCACTCTTGCTCTGTATTTCCTCTTTTATATTGAATCTGTTACAGAAATGGCTTGTGAATATCAATCCTCATCACCACTTTATTATTTCAAATCTATGTCATCTGTCATCTGGATGAATAGCAAGAGTTTCATATCTGATCTCTCTACCAGATATGGTAGTGGAAATTTAAGAGGCTTTGGCATCTTTGAAAAATGACTAAAAGCGCAGCTCCACCACTGATTAGTCATGTGATCTTGGAGAGCTAACTGTTCTAAGCTTCAGTTTTCTTATATATGAAATGAAGATAATAATCTGCATATTTCATATTCATTGAGAAGTTTAGGTAGCATAATACTATAAAGTGATGAGCACAATTCCTGGCATGTATTAAACACACAACAAATGTTAGTTACCTTTTCAATTCAATTTATCTTGTACAACACCGTAAGAGTTAACTTACTTCAAAAATCTGGCCAGATTATTGTTCTCTCTAAAATCTTCATTGACTTCACATTGCCTACATACCACAGTTCACCTGGATATTTTAACTCCAATTTACTTCTTCAACCTCATTTCTTACCTCTCAACTCCAGGAACAAATTAATTCATTTGCACCAACGCTGTATAAATTTACCTGTACCTGTTCCCTCTCTCTCCTTGGAATGATGTTTTTCCATCTCTTTTCTTGGTAAAACTCTTCATCATCATCAAAACTCAGATCAAATAACACCACCTCTTGACACCTTTCCTGACTTATATAGAAAGAACTATTATTCTGCTTTCTGGAATTGTGCATCATTTTGTTTACAAACATAATAGGGTACCAATTTTTTTTATTTTTCCTAGGTGGGCCTCAATTTGCTAATCAACAACAATAACGTCAACAACAGCAATAACTAACATTTATGAAGTGCTTACTATATGCCAGACATTGCGCTACACCCTTTATGTTGCACATCTCAGTTGTCCTCACTTCAACACAATGAGGTAGGTACTATTTTATTCATATTTTATGATAAAACTGAGGTTTAAAAAGCTTGCAATTAGTCCCAGATTAACCACCTATGACGATCTGACTTCAGAGTCCATGCTTTTAGACATATACAATCACTGGTTTTAAAAATTGTATTTTAGTTCACAAATCCCTTTGAGAATAAGGTAAAAGTAATACAAAAATATCATTTGCAGATCCATACAGAATTTAATGTATATCAGAAGGTTCATGGATCCTCTGAAACCCTTCTATGCACATGGAAGAATGTATTGATCTGAAGATAATAATCCTTTTCTTTTCCAGATCAAATTTTTGTTTCTATAATCTGATGAAGAGGTATTCTCAACTTTTTGTTTTTAAATAAAAGCCATATATCAAATGACAACCTTCAGTTATCTCCTGGATGTGGCCTTTAAGGAATTTCAAACTCTTCAGTTTCAAAGGAACAAATTTTAAAAAACACTGGGCTATGGTAGCGGTATTTTGTTTTCTTTACAAAAAAACAAACAAAAACCAAAAATCCTTACAACTGGACCAATACAGAACATCATGATAAACAGAGAAAAAAAATTTTTTTTTTTAGTCAATCTCTTTTTTTTTTTTTTATTTTTATTTTTTATTGTTCTTCAGGTGAAGGTTTACAGAACAAATAGTTCTTCTCATTAAACAGCAGTACACATATTGTTTTATGACATTGGTTAACAACCCCACGACATGTCAACCCTCTCCCTTCTTGACCTTGTTTTTTTTTTTTTCAAACAACAGAGAAAATATTGATGTTGTCAAGGATTTCATTTTACTTAGATCCACAATCAACACCTATGAAAGCAGCAGTCAAGAAATCAAACAACAGATTGCATTGGAGAAATATGCTGCAAAAGACTTCTTTAAAGTGTGAAAAAGCAAACAAGTCACTTTGAGGACTAAGGTGGGCCTGACCAAGTCATGGTATTTTCAATCGCCTCATATGCATGTGAAAGCTGGACAATGAATATGGAAAACCGAAGAATTCATGTATTTGAATTACGGTGTTGGCAAAGAATATTGACTATACCATGGACTGCCAGAAGAACAAATAAATCTGTTTTGGAAGAAATACAGCCAGAATGGTCCTTAGAAGTGAGGTTGGCAAGACTTCACCTCATTTACTTTGGACATGTTATCAGGAGGGACCAGTCCCTGGAGAAGGACATCATGCTTGGTAAAGTAGAGGGCCAGCGAAAAAGAAGAAGACCCTCAATGAAATGGACTGATACAATGGCTGCAACAAGACTCAAACACAACAATGACTGTGAGGATGATACAGGGCCAGGAAACGTCTCTTTCTGTTGTACCTAGGGTCATTACAAGTTGGAACTGACTCCACAGCACCTGTCATGGATTGAATTGGGTCCCCCCAAAACTATCTGTCAGCTTGGCTGAGTCAAGATTCCCAGTATTGCATAATTGTGATTTACCATTTTGTAATCTGATGTGATTTCCTTATGTGTTGTAAATTCAGTCACTATGATCTAATAAGATGGATTAGCTGCAGTTATACTGATGAGGTATACAGGATTGAATAGTGTCTTAAGCCCATCTCTTCTGAGATGTAAGAGAGAGAAGCAAGCAGAGACACATGGGAACCTCATACTACCAAGAAAGCAGTGCCAGGGACAGAGCGCATCCTTTGGACTTGAGGTTCCTGCACAGAGAAGCTCCCAGACCAAGGGAAGACTGATAACACAGACTTTCATCCAGAGCTGATGGAGAACGTGTTCCCCTGGGGCTGACACCCTGAATTTAGACTTACAGCCTACTGGACTGTGAAAGAATAAACTTCTCTTTGTTAAAGCCATCCACTTGTGGTATTTCTGTTATAGCAGCACTAGATGACTAAGATAACACCTAACAATAATAAGGTAATGATGTGTCCAACCTATCAGAATATATGCTTATTTCTCTCCATGTTGGACAGCAAGCATCTTAAGAATGGTGCCCATGAATTTTTTTTTTTATCATTACATTCCATCATGTTTTTAAAGGTTTATTTACACAATAAAACTTATATCTGAATATTTACATGAGGTTGGGATTTAAAAGAAGAGTAAGGCATGTCTCCACAGGGAAAGTAAAGGAAATTATTTTTACTATGAAAACTGAGAGCAACATTGGCAAATAGCTGACCAGAATGGAAATGTGTTGGTCCGGATTATTGAGACCACCCTCGAACAGATTTGGACCAAGACACCAACATGGGAATTACGAATTAATCAGTGGCTAAAAAGAACAAACTTGTGATTATATACGGGTAGCAGAGATTTGGCTGTCAGTGGACTGAATTTGGCCCATAAATGTGCTGTTTGGCCTGCATAATATTTTTTAAAAATTTAAGCCAGTTTTTAAACATCAGGGTATTTGGTGTTTTATATAAATCTCTGGAATTCCAGATTCTCTTGAAAAACTGGAAGCTCTGAGAACACTGGGCTCATATTCTCATGTGGCAACAATTGGCTAGAATTGAACATCAGCTGTTCCCTTACACAGAACATATAGTTTCCAGTTTATTACAGCCCCCAGTAGACCCATTTCATTCATTCATCATATCTGCTTGTTCCCTGCTGGAAGTTGCAACCCTCTTAGTCTAGAAGGCTGATGTGGCAATTTAAGGACAGTATAGGAAGCTGTTGTTTTGAATAATGCATTATGTGTTGGGATGCAAGAGGAAATCACTACTTCTAAAGTATAGGCTGGAGAAGGGATTCACTTAGAAGGGATTCACTGAGGTTCCTAGGGCTCCCAAGAAATGGTGTAAGTAGAGAAATAACCTCTGTTCATTTGGACTCAATCCAATGTGACTGTGGTGAAACAAAAGACTTGAATTTAGCCTCCCGGTCAAAGAAAAACTAGTTCTACAGGTTGTAGTGAAATAGCATGGAACCCAGGTACTCTAGGAAGTGAATGAAATCAAATCTAGAAGCCTAGTATTGTTTCTATGGATAAGGCACCCAAAATTAGATGCATCTGTTACTTCGCATTACCTATAAGAAAGAGGCACTTCACAAAATAGGCATGGTGATCGGTTTCTGAAAGGTCACAGCTTTGAAAATCCTATGGAGTGCAGTTCAGCTCTGCATGCATGGGATCGCGATGAGTCAGAATTGACCGGACGGCAACTAACAACAACAACAACAGCAATAAGAAAGACAGGGGGTTGGGTTAGGGATAACAATCAATTTTCTTTTTATTCTCTCTATGTTTATATTACTATCATGCACCACTTAAAGTCCATGATAGATTCCGTGAAATAGGACCTTATGTGATTTGGATGTTGTGTGAGCACCATATTATACACAGGCAGTTCCTGCATTATGAACGAGTTCTGTTCCTAAGTCTGTCTTTAAGTCAAATTTGTACGTAAGCTGGAACAGTTAGTTACAGTTCATATCTAATGTCAGAAAGAGTAACTTTCTATGCCTGAAAAACAGTAAAGAAACTCAGATACACTAAAATATCTTTTAACATATAGTATAGTAATGATAACAAAAATGTTTTGATGCATGTTGCAAAAGTAGCACCCATTTCTTATTATGAACCATTGTATGTACCTTGCATTTTTAATATAATAGGCTTTATGGGGTTGGTTTGTAACTACAGGTTGTACGTAAGTTGGACGTTCGTAACCTGGGGACCACGGACATATATACAGCAGGATGTTGCCCGAATGGACGTTATACAACACATGACTGTATTTAAATTTGTGCATCATTTTGTAACTAGGAACAATAACAGCAAGCAAAACACTAATTGGCAAACATTTTAGTTCATCACATTTTACAATTCTTAGTATTCTGTTCTTTTCTATCTGTTGATGATGATGATTTGTCGTTAGGTGCAGTCAGGTCAATTCCGACTCACAGTGACAATATGTACTACAAAACAAAACACTGCATGGTCCTGCACCATCCTCACAATTGATATCTTTGAGCCCATAGTTGCAGCCGCTGTGTCAATCCATCTTGTTGAAGATCTTCCTCTTTTTCGCTGACCCTCTACTTTACCAAGCATGATGATAATAATGGTGTTATTAAAATGGTCTGGTGGTTATAATACTTCTAAACCCTTACACTTCTATAAGGCCTTGAAAGAAATTTCCTCTTAAAAAATTAACTATATCATGTTTTAATTGTTTGTGTTGGCTAATAAATATATTACTAAATTTCTATTGCTGGGGTTTTCTTGAATCTTAGGCCAGAGTATATATTAGATAATTGATTTGACTTAGGAGGGCTTTGAGTCCCGTAAATTATCATGGAAAACCAGTTGAAATTTCTTTGATGTCTCATTTGTCTTTCAGCAGCTCTGCTCATCTAAGAGCACTTCATTTTTTTCCCAAAGCACTTCCGCATACTGCAAACTTGCCTTTAGGTATTGCAATTAAGTAAATTTTAGTATATTTTGGCTTATGGAAATATGAACAAGGACAGCTCAAAAAGATGGGGACAAATTCAGGACTTTTCTTTCTGGTTCAGGGGTTCTTAAATGTTAGTGATTTAATAACTCTTCTAAGTAGGTAACAGGAGAAACAATATTTAGGAAGACTCTGGAAATGTGAGATTTATTATAGTAGATCCTTAACATTTATGGATTTACCATTTAAAATATGACTAGTCATGAGCCGTCCCAAAAGTTTATGACTTTTAAAAACTGGATCATAAAACAGTCTTGTACTGGTATAATAACAGACACATAGAGTGATGGAATACAACTGAGAGTCCAGAATTAAACTCGTACATGTCAGATGATTTTTAAGAAGGGTGCTACATCCATGCAATGGGGAATGAATAGTCTCTTTAATAAATAATGCGGGGACAACTGGATATCCACATGCAAAAGAACGAAACTAGATTTATAACTTACTCCATATACGAAAATTAACTCAAAATAGATCAAAGACCTAAACGTAAGAAATAAAATCATAAAATTCCTAGAAGAAAACACCTAGTTTTTAACAATGGATTCTTAGACTTGACAGCAGAAGCACTAGCAAGAAAAGACAAAACAGATATATTGGACTTTATAAAAATAAATGTTCAACAAAGGACTTTAACAACCAAGTGAAGAGATAACCTGTAGAAAGGTAGGAAAATTTTGGGAACCATAAATCAAATAGGGGTTTAATATCCAGAATACATAAAGAACTTCTACAACTTAACAACAAAAAAAGACAAACAACCCAATCGAAACATGGACAAAGGACTTAAATAGACATTTCACTAAAGAAGATATACAAACAGCCAACAAGAAATGAAAAGCTACTCAACATCATTAGCCATTTCTTGTTGTTCTTGTTAGCTGCCTTCAAGTTGATTCTGACTCATAGCAACCCAATGTGTTACAGAGTACAACTGCTCGATAGGGTTTTCTTGACTATAATTTTAACAGAAGCAGACCACCAGGCCTATCATTTGTGATATTGCTGGGTGGGTTTCAGCTGCCAAACTTCAGATTAGCAGTCGAGCACAAACTTTTTTTTCTCCACCTAGGGACCTCATTAGTCATTAAAAACCAAAAACCAAAAACCAAACCTGTTGCCATGAAATCTATTCGCAAGTCAAAACCACAGTGAGATACCACCTCACTCCCGCTAGAATGGCTAAGACAAAAAACTGGAAAACAGCAAATGTTGGCAAGGATGTGGGGATATTGGAACCTTTATCCATGGCTGGTAGAAATGCAAAATGATACAGCCTCTGTGGAAAACAGCGTGGTGGTTCCTCAAAAAGTTACGCATAGAACTACCATATGACCAAGCAATTCTGTTTCTAGGTGTATACCCAAGAGACTTGAAAGCAGCAACACAAACAGACACATGTTCATTGAAGCACTATTCCCAATAGCCAAAAGGTGAAAACAACCTAAATGTCCATCATCAGATGAATGGATAAACAAAATGTAGTACATATATACAATGGAATATTACTCGGCCATGAAGAGAAATGAAATCCTGATACATACTACAACAGAGAAGAACCTTGAAAACATTATGCTTAGTGAAATAAGTCAATCACAAAAGGACTAATATTGCATGATCTCACTTACATGAAGTAACAAGAATAGTCAAGTGTGTAGAGACCAAAGTTTATTAGTGGTTACCAGGGGCAGGAGGGAGTGGGGAAAGGGGAGTCATTGTTTAGGAAGCAGTGAGTTTCTGTTTATTATGATGGGAAATTTGGCAGCAATTATGGGTGATAGTTGAACAACATGATTAATGTAATTGATATCATTACCACTACATTGTACACCTGAAAAATGTTGAATTGACAAACATTGAGGTATATGTATATGTATATATACAATATACACATCAGTAAAAAAATTGCTATCATTTTTTTGAAGTTCAAACTTTGACTTATTTCCTTTCTAAATCTGGTATTTCAGAGTCACTTACTGAGCAAGTCCAGAAAGCCATTTTGCATCCATAGCTCAATGACTATCTACTTGTTTGTTCTTTAACTGTCTCTGCATACAAAGCAACTCTTTTAGAATGGTAAACACTGTTTCTCTGTGAAAAGAAAATTGTTGTCAAAGGAGAAAGACAGTGTAAAAGAGACAAAAACAAAAATGACTAACTTCTGGTGAAAGGATTTCTCAACTGAAATAGGCTGGCACCCACACCAGCATTTCTTGTTTGTCATGATTATAAACTTGTAAATTCAAAATTTCAAAAATTGAACATTTTGAGGCTACTATCTTTTGGACAAATCTTTTAATACCGAGTCTCTTATCTTTCAACATTGGGCAGCATTGAGTTTTCCAGGAAGGCAAATTTAATCTTCATTTAGTCAAACGAAAAATACTGAGTACCCACTTTTACCTCTGTTAGTCCCAGATCCTGGGACTAGCAGAGATGAAAGGAAAGCAGTGTTACAAGGTTCCTTCCCTCTAGATTTAAAGACCTCTTTGTCTGGTCATAGAACATTGTCTGACTCGCTTGCTTTGGACATGTCATGAGAAGGGATCAGTTGCTAGAGGAGGACATTATGTTTGGTGAAGTAAAGGGCCAGTGAGGGCTAGGGAGATCCTAGGTGAGATGGACTGATACAACAGCAGCAACAATAGACTTGAACCTATTGGTGATTATGAGGATAATGCACGACTGGGCAACATTCCGTTCTGTTGTACATAAGGTCGTTATGAGTTGGATTCAACTCAGTGCCAGCTAATAACAACAACAACGTCTGGCCATAGGATTCTTTGACTATTTACTTTTCTTTTCACTCTGCTGCATCTTTGCATATGCCGTATCTTTGCCCTTAAATCATCTTCTTTGCCTAAGTGCTATATTCATTCCAGATTCAGTTCATGTGATACTTTCTCCAAGGAAACCCTGCCAAGGAGAGTTGAATGCCTT
Organism: Dugong dugon; assembly: GCA_030035585.1. Classification (NCBI taxonomy): domain Eukaryota; kingdom Metazoa; phylum Chordata; class Mammalia; order Sirenia; family Dugongidae; genus Dugong; species Dugong dugon. Next base: position 134,915,436 of record CM057462.1, read on the forward strand.
TCCTGGAGGCTACTGCACAGCTTCCATTGTATTGAGATTATCTGTTCTTGTGCCTGTCTCCACCACTAGAACTTCAGGTTTATTGAGGGCCCAGAACATATTTTTCTCATTCTTGGATATCCCTAGTGTATGTGAAAATACCTGGTAAGGTAAGCATTCACATAATTTGTGACAAAGCTAAGAGACCCCAGAAGGAGGAAAATGCCCATCTGGGAGAATGGGATGAAGAGGTAAGGTGGACTCTATCCTGGAAGGAAGAAAAAGTTGAGAGGCAGCAGTACTCAGTATACACAGAGCATCAGTGTGCAGTTCAGAGCTGACAGTACACTGACAAATGTGAAAAGAACAACTACGCTGGAAAACAAATTTGTATCAAGTCCAAGAATTACAGCGGCCTTTTGTTCAATGATCATTTGATTAGATTTGATTCTGGGCCTATCAGGCAGGCAGTACTTCGTCAAAATGACCCAACCAGATGTGTTTCATATTCAGAATAAATAAAACACTTCGGATGACCCAATAATGTTTCAAACTGAAAAAACAAACAAACGTGCAAATAAAATATCTTTTTGAAAGATGCATAAATTAAAAATATTTAACCATACATATAATTTTAGTTTTGTCTATGCCATCAGTAAGAGAAGTTTCAACTGCAGGCTACTGATTTATCTTTGTAATGATCTCAATGCTCTTACTTGCTTTCTTATTATAATGTTAAATACTATAGATAGCAGACCCAGGAAAATTAATTCTTAGTTTGATAATTGGTCTAATTATGAGAATCCGATGAAGGGAGAATAAAACCTGGATTAGCTCTATTCTTTTGATTCTCCTAAAAATAATTTTATTTTTGCCATATAGTGCCATTTTCGGTCTTCTGATACAAAACATAGTTTCTGGTGAATTAAGTCTTTAATATATTGTTTTATTTGAAAAGGCTTACTTAATTTTGCCTAAGCTCACTTTAGAATGTTTACAAATAAGGTTCCAAAATATGTTGATCTTTAAGACTAGGAGACTGCCCCAGTGACAGCATCTTCCAAAAATGGGCCTAGTTATGTGTCTTTGCCTGAGAATGTGACTTAAGTCATGATTTTCCAATTATAAGCTGAGGAAAGAAATACAGATTGCATGAAATTATTTTACAACCAAATATTATCTTTCATCATTGGGTGTTGTGAAATAAGTCCTGAGCACAGTAGTAGGTCCTAGGAAAAATCAAAATCAATTAGAGAAAGTCCATGCTTTTGGGGAAGGAACTAATAGTCAAGTGATGAAGATAGGCACAAGAACGGTAAGTGCCAGTATGTGAAAAACAATAAGCTAGAGGCTTCTGCTTGTGCTAGGGGAGAAGGAGGCAAAGTGTATTTGGTTCAGTTTGAGGACTCCATGAACATGTGCTAGAGATGGTGCTGAGCCTAAAAGATGAGTAACAGGAGGGTAAAGAGACAGGGAAGGGAATTCCAGGCAAGGAAGACAGCAGCTCCTAAGACAGGAGGCTGAAAAATAAAATAGTTGACACATCAGATCCTCGAACCTATCAAGCTGTTCCCATCTAGCGCCTTTGCACTAGCTTTTTTCTCACCCCGGTTTATTCTCTCATTTCAGTCAGGTCTCTGATCGACTGTCACATGTCCCCCTGTTCTCTCTATATCCTTACTCCACTTTACTTTTTTTTTTTCCAGCCTGGTTACTACTATTTGTTTATTATTTAATGTTCATATTAACTCCCTAATGAGGTCATGAACTTTGTTTGTATGCAGGTGGATTCCAAGTGCCTAGAAGAGTGAATGGCTCTAAAAAGTTCTTGTTGAATGAATGATAGAATGAGCCTATAAGTGTTAACAACAAATGAACTTGCCTGATAGGCAAACTTGCCTCTGTGACTATTTCAACACATAAGAGACTCATGGTAGGAAATACATTAAATAATCCTGACCTTGAGGATAGAAGTAAGGAAAATAGAGGTGACTAAACCTCTCCATACTCCATTTCTGGTCCTATAACTGTTCCATCAATTTCATAAAGCTTTTCTGAATAAACCAGAAGTCTCATATTTTTGTAGGATTAAGACGTAATCTTACATGTTAAAAGTTAACTTTCCACCCAAAACTAATAAAGTTTATTACAATGTCTAGAACAAAATATTTTTGAATGAGCTAATGTGGCAAATTATTCCTGCAGTATTTTCATTGCTATAATCTCCTTAGTCAGATTGTCTGGAATGGAAGCCCTACTCCATAAAAGTTTACTTTTTTGCCTGGATTTCTTAATTCTGTAATAATAAAAATATAAACTTCAATGTCACAAATGAACACATTTAGAGTTGTTTCTAAGTTGGTGTAACTCCACCTGAAATTCTCAAGAAATATACATATATATTTTCCAACATAATGGTACTGTGTAATTTGTACATGTTGTTAGGTGCTGTCGAATCAGTTTTGACTCATAGCGACCCTATGTACAACAGAACAAAACACTGACTGATCCTGTGCCATCCTCATGATCATTGTTATGCTTGAGCCCATTGTTGCAGCCACTGTGTCAATCCATCTTGTTGAGGGTCTTCCTCTTTTTTGCTGACCTTCTGCTTTACCTAACATGATGTCCTTCTCCAGGGACTGATTTCTTCTGATAACATGTCCAAAGTATGTGAGACAAAGTCTTGCTATCCTCACTTCTAAGGAACATTCTGGCTGTACTTCTTCCAAGATAGGTTTGTTTGTTCTGTTGGATATTTTTCACCAACACCATAACTCAAAGGTGTCAATTCTTCTTCTGTCTTCCTTATTCATTGTCCACCTTTTGCATGCATATGAGGCGATTGAAAACACCATGGCTTGGGTCCTTAAAGTGACATCTTTGCTTTTTAACACTTCAAAGAAGTATTTTGCAGCAGACTTGCCCAACGCAATGCATCATTTGATTTCTTGACTGCCGCATTCATGAGTGTTGATTGTGGAACAAGTGAAATGAAATCCTTGACAACTTCAATCTTTTCTCTGTTTATCATGATGCTGATTCTTCGTCCAGTTGTGAGGATTTCTGTTTTATGTTGAGGTGCAATCCATACTGAAGGCTGTGGTCTTTGATCTTCATCGGTAAGTGCTTCAAGTTCTCTTTACTTTCAGCAAGCAAAGTTGTGTCATCTGCATAACGCAGGTTGTTAATAAGTTCTCCTCCAATCCTGATGCCCTGTTTTTCTTCATACAGTCCTGCTTCTCTGATTATTTGCTCAGCATATTGATTGAATAAGGATGATGAAAGGACACGCACATCTTTCCTGAGTTTAAACCACGCAGTAACCCCTTGTTCTGTTCAAATGACTGCCTCTTGGTCTAAGTACACATTCCTCCTGAGCACAATTAAGTGTTCTAGAATTCCCATTCTTTGCAATGTTGTCCATAATTTGTTATGATCCACACAGTCGAAAGCATAGATGAGTACTTCCAGAGCTGCATCTGTTTGTTGAAACATCTCAATTGGTATTCCCTCTATTCCTGGAGTCTTGTTTTTTGCCAATGCTTTCAGTGCAGCTTGGACTTCTTTCTTCAGTACCTTCCGTTCTTGATCATATGCTAGCTCCTGAAATGACTAAACATTTAGCAATTCTTTTTGGTAGCGTGACTGTGTGTATTCCTTCCATCTTCTTTTGATGCTTCCTGAGTCATCCAGTATTTTGCCCATAGAATCCCTCACTATTGCAACTCTATGCTTGATTTTTTTCTTCAGCTCTTTCCACTTGAGAAATGCCAGGGGTGTTCTTCCCTTTCGGTTTTCTAAATGCCTAAATACTCTTTATATGCTTAACTTGGACTATGGGCAAATATTTGGATTATATTTACAGAGAAAAGTGATCTAATTATTATAAACAGGGTGTTAAATATTAATATCGCATAGAATGCATTTTGCATTTGAAGTTAATTACCCTATATTGGCAAAAAAAGGCAGCTATTTTATTTCATTATGGAAACGGGGAAAATGATCGATTTTCCCAACCCTAGAAATACAGGTAGTGCACTTTTAAAATCTTTCAGAAAATAATTTGATTTTAAATATTCTATGTGTTTGCTAAACTTCAGGAGCCCTGGTGGCACAGTGGTTAAGAGCTCAGCTGCTAACCAAAAACGTTGGCAGTTTGAACCATCAGTCACTCCTTGGAATCCCTGTGGGGCAGTTCTGCTCTGTCCTATAGGATTGCTATAAATCAGAATCAACTTGACGGTAAACTTCAAACCCATTAATATCAAAAGCATGAATATATATCTTTTTCCACAAAAATATATGACATATACAATGAATATACATATATACATGCACCTATGTTAAGAATATATGTTAAGAATACACACACATTACTAAAAAATACTCAAATGTTATTTTCTTTTTCTTTTAAAAAAATAACTTGCATTATTAAAAGTAATCGGTCAATCAACAATATGCAGAAGGGGAGGAAGGTTTAATAAAACTTAGAAATCTGAAATAGTTACTGAACTTGGATTACTCTAACTGGGAAAACATGTAATTATGAAAATTTAAGAAATCCTTCAATATTTGAATACATACTTCAAAGTTTTTAGAAATACATCTACATGAAGCCAGCAGATGTTGACTGTGTATATTCATACTATTATCAGAAGTATAAACAGAAAATACTTAGCATTTATATACCACCTTGCAGAGCAGTCAAGCATCATAAAGATATTTATTTATTAATCATTAAAGGAAATAGGTGTCAAGAATAATTTAGAGTATATTATTTATGTCACCAACAACCTAATTCTATGAAGCTTACAATAGAGGAGTGGAATAAAAAATGCTCAGGGAAGCAGTGTTTAGGTTTTCATAGGTTAGAGACATTGGACTGTTACTTATAATAAACATAGAACATTTAAGAATTTTCTCCTCTATGTGGTCTTAGAGAATGTATTTCCATGAATAATAGAAGTTTAAGGAAAAGGGAGAGACAGGGAGAAAGAATAGGCCATAAACACACCTATTATGTAACTGTACATGCTGAGAATGAATTGGCTATGAGGTTACTAGGCAGTAATCAGGTTTAACACCTCGGCCCTAATTGTATTCATTAACGACAGCTGCCAATATATACACACAGTCACAAGATGAGGAGTATACCGTATCTCTGATATCTCCGTTTAAAATATTTACATATTACATAAAATTGGTTTCCTCTTTTCCAGTTTTTCAAGTTTACAAGGTAAATTCCATGAAACAGCATAATCCTTCATGGTTGTAGCTTATAAGTTAATTTTTCAGTTCATCAGAGTAATAATATCTCACTAGCATAGATATATTAATTTTACTACATCCAATCCATATCTGACTTTCTTCTTCATAGCTGGGACTCAGCTTTCCAGGTGAAATGGAAGAGTGAATACTGGAATAAGTGATTTCACTCATTTAAACCCAGAGCAGCCAAGTCTTAATTTTTACATACTCATGACTGCAAATATTTTTATTACTTTTCATAAGTTTAACTGATTCTGTTGCTTGAATAGGCTGTCTGGATTTTTAATATGAATTATTCATATAGACCTAAGCATGATCAATTTTTCTCCTACAAAGAAAGAGTACATGTGAAAGGTAAAATACCTTAGGAATGTATTTATCAGTTTACAGGTGAAAATAACACTAACTTTCATTGATTAGCAAAATGATTTACATATATCAGGAACGCTAGGAATATTAATTTTTACCAAACCCTTAGGGAAAAAAATCAGCAGTATCAAATTCTGTCCAGAAGCAACTAAATCTTTTTTTTTGCATTGTTGTTTATATATATGTATTTTCAATTTTTTTATTGTACTTCTGGTGAAGGTTTGCAGAACAAATAGTTTCTCATGAAGCAGTAGTACACATACTGTTTCATGACATTGGTTAACAACCCCACAACATGTCAACCCTCTCCCTTCTAGACCTTTTCTTTTTTTGGGTGAAAATATACATAGCCAAAGAGACACCGTTTCAAAAATTTCTACATGCACAGTTCAGTGACATCGACTACGCTCTTCCAGTTGTGCTGTTATTCTCACTTTCAGAAGCAACTAAATCTTAATGTCAGTTACCAAAAAGAAATAATGCTCATTTTAAATGTTGTGAGTTTTCTTCATTTCTAAAAATGATGAATATCCAGAATGTTTTAGGTAGATTATTCTAAGGGAAGGAGTTTAGCATGATGATAAAGTTCTAAAAAGGCTCTTAAGTCAGATTGCTTTTTTTAAAGCTCTGATCTGATACCTGCTAATAGTTTTCTCTTGGGAAAATCACTAAGCCTCTCCGTGCCCATTTCCTAGCCATAAAGTGGATAAAATAATGCCTAGCTCACAGGGTGGTTGTGAGAACGAAATAAAATAATCTATGTAAGGTAAGCACTGCACCTGGCACATAGAAAATGTTTCACATATTTCGATATTATAAAATAATAGCTACATTGAAATTGCGGTGATCTCAGTTTACTTGTAGTTGGTTTGGGGTGTCGATTTTAAGAAATGTTGATAATATGTTTGTAGGAGAACATATTTCTAGCTTCTTTTTTCCCTGCAAACTTAAATGTGGAACTTCAGTTGTTTGCATAGCATTTGAACCACTATTTACAGGTTTCTATGATGCTATCTCTGAGAATTACCTCTAGAAGCCTCTTGTTTCCTGTAGCTTGTATTCTGCACCAATCTATATGAGATAAGTTTAGCACTGCATGCTAAAAGATTCTGCAAAAGTCAGCGTGGACTCGGTTTCATTGATTCAATTATCTACAGAGTAATCTCTATTTATGTATCGTTTACAGTAAGCATTCCAAGCAGCTTCATAATAAAATTCTCAGTTTAAAAAAGTAACTAACATAGATAAGGAAAAACCAAAACATGCACCTAGATCTTCTCTCGAGGTATACACTTATTCCACACTGGAGTGTCTTCTTGGCTGAGTTTCCCAATATTTGCAGTGGGTGAGTAATTAGTGAAATTGGTGCTGACATACGTTTCAGAAGTCAACACCATGCAAGAATATATCTTCATAAATTCCCTTGCTTTGACTGAGGTTGTCCAAGTCTTTTTGTGATAAGTATCAAATAAATCACCTGTAATATTTTACTCAGACACACACAAAAAAGGCTACGTATAAACCATTGAGAAGAGTCCTGATGGTACAGTGGTTACGTGCTCGGCTGCTAATCAAAAGGATGGCGGTTCGAACCCACCAGCCGATTTGTGGGAGAACAATGTAGCAGTTTGCTTTTGTAAAGATTACAGCCTTGGAAATCCTATGGGGGCAGTTTTGCTCTGTTCTATAAGGTCACTATGAGTCAGAATCAACTCAACGGAAACGGTTTTTTTTTTTTTTTTTTTTTTTTTAATAATAAGCCACTAGTAGATTAAAATTTTTTCTCCATGATAGGAGAAAGTCTGTGTAACCTAATATTATGATCCAAATAATTCTAAATATTAGGCATTTAATAAATATGTTTTTGTTTTAAAGTTGCTTTGTTCCTTTGAAATTTAAAAAACACCTGGGACCCTAGAGGGCAGCAATTGTGTGATTTACACTATAAAGAAATAATAGGTAATACACAAAGTTACGAGTATTTGCATTTTTATTAATTTTGACCTGAAAAAATAAACTTGGCTGAAATTAACTCAACATATTTCAACATATCCTCTGAACCATATTTATTCTATTATTTCATGAATGATCTTTTTTTTTTAAGTCTTGGGACATTATTCTGATAACATAATTCCAAAGTTAATTATTTAAGATAGAGAATTGAGCAAAATTTAAGCTGGCAACTTCCTATCAGTCAATACAATAAGTTTCAGTGCTATAACTTATCTACTCCTTATTCTATTAAGAAATAGGTGTCCCTCAAATATCTGCATGTATTTTTCTGTGTCCATATGGTTTTGAACAAGTGGTGCAAGTATTCACTATTTGCTGTGTACCAACACTTGCATAGTTCAGCTGGAATACCATCTGGTGTGGTACTTTTCCTGTTTTCCTCATTTTGATTGCTTTCTCAATCTGGAAAATGGTAGCTTGATGGTCCAACGGGTCTCCAGATGGCTGCCGGATCATTCCTATGTAGTATGCATTAACATTTGTATGCATTAGTAGTATGCATTAGTAACATTTGATGGGTTATTTAAAGTTCACCCAAGGTGTTTAAAAGTTAATTATTTGGTCATAAATCATCAGAAATTTTATTTGGGGAAATTTAATCTTAGATTTTAGGAATGAAATCTTTTGGATTAGTTTGAAGAAAGAAATAAGAAACACATTCATATCTTTCTGAGAAGCAGATGGCTACTCTTACAGTGTTAGTTATCCAAAAGTATTTCTATTTTTACCCTTCTATATTGGCTAAGATGACATTTTAGTGGAAACTGCATCCTCACATACAGATCATCTTTGTTCCTTGAAGGACAACTGTTGAAATAAGAAAGCATATGAGACTAAATTTCTCTAGAACAATGAGACAAGTCAACTTCCTCTTCTAACTCCCTACCAAAACATGCCAATCATTAAGGCATTTTGGAGCATCGCACATTTATAGTTTCGTAAGTTATCTTTTCAACATTGTCCATTTCTCCACGTTTTTGTAAATAAGATGGAAAAAAGTTTTTTTCTCTGTCTCTAACCGACTCCTATTTTATGCTTAGCTGATTTTAATTTTATTTAGGTTGCATTTCCCCATTCTTTCTTCTTATTCATTCACGTATTATTTCATTTCACAGTTACTGAGTATCTGCAGGAGATTCAGAAGAGACAAGAAGAGAATTTAGAGAGGGCTTCTGTGTACTCAGGGAACTCTTCGCAGCAAAGAAGAAGATATTTGAACCAATAATTACAGTAAAATGTGATGAGTACCATAAGGTATTCATAAGGAGATACAAAACCACAGAAAGGCCTCTAACTTTGTCAGGTGGGTTTCAGATTGATGACATCTTCATATTGTTTTCCTGAATCACTATCTGCACATAAAAATTTGTTTTATTTTTCACATAAGATTTACTGAAGCATGTTCAATGACATCATTGGTTCCATAAACGAAAGCACTTCCTAGCTGTCTCAAATCCTTAAAGAGCAAACTGAAACTGGAACATAATTTTCAACATCCTTCATCTGCGTGATACCTGTGTAAAATATTGCTTAATCAATTATTCACTCTTTTTTAATACTGTATAAATACAGAAAAGATGTCCATGATTGTTAGATGGTTTTTTTTCATTCTTTGGATAAAGTTTTATTTTATAACCTCTAGAATAGGACCGGAATCTAGCCTTGACTTTCAAGCTTTAACCTCAGGTTGGAGTATTGCAATGTCTTATTTTATAAGCTTCCTGACAAGTTTTTAATATCTCCAACTTTTGCAAAATGCATGCTTTAGAATTTATCTCCTTCAAAGTGGATTTGGATTGTGCTACTTTTACCTCAGAAGTGATACGTCTGCTTCCTGTTAAGCTCTAAATTTATTTTAAAATTGATTAACGAATGACATTTAACTGATATCCATGTACTTGTAAAGTTGTACTTAAATGAGAATTATAATTGTCAGAAATAATCTAAAGACTGACTTGTGCCTATTCCAAGAACTTGGCTAAAGCTTCACAGAACATAATAATTTTAGGTTACTTATTATAAATTTGATAGCATGACCACCTGATAGAAAAATGCAAAATCAGTGCACTAATTCAATTTTGTATTTAGTTCTTATAACCTCATACGAGTCAATTAAGAATATTTGGACCAAAGAAAATTTCAGAATAGCCATAAAAAGTCAAATCTTTACATTATACACACAAAGCCAATTTAATTGATTTTTCCTTACCTTCCAGTTATTTGCTGTGGAACTATATAGATATTTTGTGCCATTATTATCATGAGTTTTATGCAAAATTGATCGAGATTCATTTTCATAAAAGTACATATCAATAATAGTGTTAGGAAATACTATTGAATTTGTTTTTTGATAGTGCAATGTAAATATTTTGAAACAAAATAAAACACTCTGTGACTAGTACCCATGTTATATTAATCCCCATCTTATACTAATATGCGATGATAGGATACTTTAATAAATCAATTTTTGAGATTGTCCTTTTTTTTTTTTCTGAAACTTGTTCACATGAAAATACTTTTAGATGTTCTTGACAATTTCTAGTTTTTCTGTCTTCCCCAAATATGCTATATATTTAGCTAATCAAATGCATTTCATTATGAATAAGGTGAAATAAATAAGAAGCAGTTATTACTTTATGGACAGAAAATTATCAGGGTAATTTTTATATTCTATAAAAATGTCGATCTTTCACATACGCTATTACAAACACAGAAAATCCACACAGAGATTATTGCTTTAAGAGATATCAGTTTTTCAATAGTAAAATATCCAGTGAAGAACAATATTTTAAGTATCGAGTACTTTCACCCATCCCCACTCTTTTCTTAAAGCTTCTTAGCTTTCTTAAAGTTCCTTAAGAGTAATTTTTTTAATTTTCCAAATTAGTACAGATTTTCAAAAATTTCTTGATATCTCCTCAGCACATCTTTGTGCAAACAGTTGGGATTTTCCTGAGAAGCATGCTAATTAATGAAACTGAAGGACAAAACAGAGAATATTCCTAAAATATTTTGGTATATGTCAGCATCTGTGCAGTTGATACAGTCTTGGCTTGGAATATTCTTCATCAAGCACTGGTTTCCTTCTTACCTTTTAGGATCTCAGAGAGACCCTCTCTTTCTACCTTATCTACAAATGGGCTTCCTCAATTTATCTCTAACTCTTCGAGATGTTAATTTCCTCTATAAAATTTTTCATAATTTGTAATTATTTTTTATATTTATTGCTTTAATTGTTTATTGGTCTCTCTTATCATACTGTAAAGCTTAATGTAGGTATCAACCTTGTTTATCAACACAGACCCAGTGTCTTGCACAGTGCCTCCCTGACACGCAGTAAGAGCTCAAAAAAATATATGTTGAATAAATAAATAAATAAAATCTAACTTAACTGTACTTTTTTTTTGGCCACAATTTGTACTAGCTCACAATGGCTTTAAGTGACATAGTTGCTTGTGCAATGCCATATATTCCAAGAAGAAATTCTGGGTGCTTGCATATGATATGGAAACAATTTTATGATATATTGCATATACCATAAATGGTATTATTATTTCTGACACGAAAAAACTGTGGAATTATGTCCCCATTTACACAATAGCAATACAAGAGACCACAGAGTAATAATTGCTGAAAGAAATAATTCTTTTCACTTTACCATCATTTACATTTTTCTCAACTTTAGTAAAAGAGAAAATGGTGAGAAAAATCTATAAAGAGTTTACACACAAAAGAATATTTCAACGAAGGAAAGTATGTCAGCTTACTAGACCATATTTTGTTCTCTCAAAATATTACAAAATTGACATAGGACATAATGGTGTTTGATGCTCTAAGAAAAATACAATATGTTTAGGAAACTATATATGTGATGTGGAGACATCACTGTGAGAACTATAAAAGGGAACTTAACATTTGAAAAGCATAGATGTATATGTGCTTAAAAGTGTTGGTGTGCTACAATTAATTTTTATTCTATTTTAAAGGGTCATTCACTTATCTTTTATAGACAATTTTCACAGCTTATCACATATCCCTAGAGCTGTTATGATTAAGTCAATACATTTACATGAATTGTATGTAAATGGTTTAAGTATTTAAGTACAGTGTTGATATAGCCTAAGGTAGTTCCTATGAATATATCCAATATTTTGCTTTTTGAAGGATATAAATGTATTTTTATGCTTCATCACACATACTATAAATATCCTTTATGCTTGTACTATATTCTCACTTTGCTCCACAGCATCCATTTAATTTTTTATATATGTAGCATAATAAATGCATGATGCTAAATTGAAACTTTGTAAGAGTCTGACCCACAATAAGTCAATTTCTTATCTTTCTTTATGTTTCACTGATCTGGTCAGAATATGGACTTCCTTTTATTTCAGTCAGGATTTTGTTCCGTGGTTGAAGCCATAAAATCAGATGAGAAGGTAGGAAACACCAGAGAAATACCATTCAGTGGTATTATTACTGTGACAGTTTTTTTTTTTTTTTCCAATCTCCCTTCTCAAAAAAAAGTGCTGCTCTGAGAGTACTTAAAATCACAGAAGGTTAAAGCTAGTGCTATCCTTTAATTCTATAGTCGTGGGAAATGAAAACGCAAAGGGTTGGCTCATGGTCACATTTCAGATAGCTGTGGAATCAGGACTAGAACCCAGTTCTACTAATTCCCAAGCTGATGTTCTTTCCAAGCATTGCTTACCTTCCTTGGCATATGTTAAGAAGACACAGAAATGGAAGTGTTGTGGGAAGAACTTAACGCGGGCTTTAATACGTAGCCCTAGGCTCTTGCACATACGAGCCATGAGCCGTGTGACTCTGGCCGTATGACAATCACTGTGAAACTCGGTCTTCTTATTTATACATTAATAATAACAGTTGACGCATAAGTTCATTTTCAGAAATAAATGATTAAGAAATAACTGATACACATGGTAGGTGTTCAATAAATTGTAGCTATGACTACTGTGATTCTTATTTGTGATAAGTATTATTTTTAAAGTTAATCATTACTATAAAAAAATCAAACTAAATCTGTTGCCATCAAGTCGATTTCTGACTCATAGCGACCCTATGGGACAGAGTAGAAATGCCCCATAAGGTTTCCAAGGAACAGCTGGTGGATTTGAACTGCCAACGTTCTGGTTAGCAGCCAAGTTCTTAACCACTGCACCACCAGGGCTCCTGGCATGAGTAATCTTAGAGCATTCCAAAGTATGAGACAATGGCTCAGTGGGCAGAACAATGCTTTGGCAGAATTCAGCAATGCTTTGGCAGAACTTGGTAGCACTCAGTTTAGTTAATCCTATTTAATGAAGGTAATCTGGAAGTTGTCTCTCAAACTGTATTTGCAGTTTTACGTCGAGTTACATGATGACTCAGTATTAAATAGGTATTCTCAATGTTCAACCCTGAGGGCCTTTGTAAATATGATGGTTGCTGAAAAGTTTTGTGGGCAAAATGATGGCAGGAGCAGCACCTTAATCAGATTTATACAGAAGAGGAGGGGTCGTCCTATCATCTAAATGCCAATGAGTAGATGCACTAAATGTGGAAATCAGTTATTTTTAACGTTAATACAGATAATACCTGGACCTAGATCTGTCCTGCCAGCCTCTATGTCTCATAAGGAGAGAAGAATGTGAAGTTTGCTTCTTAATATTTACTTCTAATGAAGGCATTAAGGCAGCTTATAAAATAAATAATAAGGTTCATAAGGTTATTATCCAGTAATTGAGTAAAGAATGCGAAAACTAGGGATAAACTCTTTGTGAGGAAGAAAGATTTTTCTAATAGTAATCACTTTTATAATAATAGCGGTGATGATAATGAGAAATGCTTGATAGGTCCACCATGTATGTGCTGAACTAGATGTGATCCATAACTTCGGAGTCATTATATCAGTAGAACGTTTACTGGAGAAAATACTACTGTATCATGAGTGGAAACTGTAATATCTCTAAATCTCAGTTTTCATACTTAAAATAAGAGGGATTGCACCAAATGACCACTAAAGTCTCTTCCAGCACTAAACTCTGGAAACAATTGTATCATCAATTTAAACACATTTGGGATATCCAGGAAAACAGTCTTTCTTCTACACATGGACCCTGAATCCAGCAGCTCAGAGGGTTGAGAGGAGACATTCCACTGTGTGACGTTTCCTTATAGGTCAAATCAACACCAGAAGCACTGGAGGATTTAGGTCCATCAGGAGTGAGTCCGCAGATGGTGCTTCCCTAATCACGACCTATTTTGTTCCTGGCCTTTCAAAACAGCATGAACCTAGGTTTGACTTCAATAGGAAATTCCAAATTTGGCTAGAAGCAGAACTGCCTTGCTTTGTAGAATTGGGAAATCAGTTTCAGTGTGCTAACCCAGTCTCTTGGTGCTGTGATATAAGTGGCATCACAAAATCAGCTTCCTCTTCTTTTTTTCTTTAATCCTCATATATCTTGACATTTACAGTTTATTACATCACAAATTATTCTCCATCCTTGCATTGCCTGTAACATGGCCAAAGATATTTAGTGGTCTTCAAGCCTCAGGATTGCAATTTTGCACAATTTTCAAGAGACACGCATTCCAAATTTCCTTTGTTTAACCTATTCCGGAAACTGAAATGCCTCTGAGTATAAATGACAGGAGAACAGAACTCTAAGTCTTCTTTGCAGTGAATAACATGCTTTCATTTTGCACAGTGGAGCTCAAAATGCCTCACTTTATTCTGATGATGGGCACTTATAGAATTTGTCATCCTCATACAGTTAAAGCATGATGAAGTGGCCACTTGCAAAAAAGAGATGAAAGGGATAAATGAGCATGAAATTCATAGAAGTTGAGACCATATTAAACACTATATAGGTAGAGTTCCATCTACCTCTATTTGTAGATAAGGTTTTAAATTTGCTATATCAAGAAGTTTACATTGACAGATTACTTGTTTGGCTAAAATTAGATACTTCAGGGAAAATTATAATAATCATAGTAAAGACAGATTGGGTATACAGTAATCATCATAAATCAATGTAAATCAAATATATAAATATGTATGTATGGCATTTAATAATACATAAATAATTTTGAAAAATATACTGCTAAAGGAACATAAATATTAAAGTTAATATATTTTTTCCAAAATAATTAATTTCTATAGCCATTTGGGTCTAGCCATCAAAAGCAAATTGTTATGTATATAGAAAATAGAAAAGAAATACCTTTTCTGAATACACTTAAATTCATGTAATTTTGCATAATAATAAAATGTAAAAATGCAAATTTATATAAGTGTACTTCCTACCAAAAATTAGAGAGAAAACAAATGAAACTAATTCTTTTAGAACAAATTTCTGTAAACAAAACTATAGATTTTTACCATAAGTGTTCTCTGTGCTGATGACAACATATAAAGTTAAAGATAGGAAAAGGAAAAACACTAACTACCGTGTACCAAATATCATTTTGTGAAATGGTGTAAAAATCCCTTATGTCACACTGGATTTTTATCTCTTCATTGAAAATAATTTTTTTTACACAATAGCACTAATTTTTCAAATAAATCAATATACTAAACAAGTGACAATTACTTAAAATATTATTTTACACTTTTATATGTGTCTAAATAAATTTAACAAACGTATATGACATCCCTGTGAGAAATGTGGGATCCCATTTTATAAATTAAGAAACAGAGAGGTAAACAAGGATAAAAGTTACTAAAGCAGAAGACAATTTCAAATTTGATTTAAGGTTAGTTTTAGGAAAAATAGAACACGGTGCAAAAAGGATATTAATGACAATTCTTTAGATTTTATAATGTTTTCTACATCAGGCTAAAATACTGAATCACCCTGAAGACTGGAGTTTTTATAAGTGGTTACTTTTTTTTCTTACCAGACATTAAAAACAGAAGTTTAATTATCATGTGATGACCTTTTATCATAGCTAAGCCCTGATTTGTAGCATTTAATTCCCATTCATTTAGCTATTAAAAATATTTTGGATTATAGTACTTATAATTTTTTTAAAGCATTACAAATAGCATTAGTGGAGAAAATAATTAGAATGATTTGAATACCTTGCTTTATCATCTTCTAGACATGCTTTGCAGTTAGTTTTCCTGTTTTAGTGGCGTTTTATGGAATTCTATGCACTAAAATGTCAGCCACATAGTTTCATGAATCATTACAAAAACATCAGGGAGTATCATTTATAATGTACAGCAATCCATTCTGGTCCAAGAAAATAGACCTTGTTACAGTGTGCCATTTTTGGATTCTATTTTCATGTAATTTGAGGTAAATGCTAAAATTATGATCTTGCCTGATACTTACTAGTGAGCCAGTCATGGCATTAAAGTCGATATAGATCAAAAAGAAGGAACAGAAAAGAAGGGTAATAGAAATACTTCGATTTAATAAGCAAGTCACACCTAAAATCTCCTATTTTAATATAGTAATTTTAATATCAGGACTTTAATACCTGACCAATGGGTGTTTTCGTATTTATTTCTTTAACATTTCTTTTCTCAATTTAATTATCTTTTCTGGTATGGCTAGACATTTCAAGTTTTCTTTTTCAAAAGAACATGGATTACACACACACACACCACATGCATATACACACACACATTATTTGAGAATTTTAGGGGTGAAAAAATAATTCAGGATTCAGAAAGACTGCAATCCACAGGCCAGCATCTAGCACCTAAAAATTAAAATTATTTTTAAGTTTAGCCTTAATAATTACTTTACAAATGTATAGTCATAATCACAATAGTTTCCTAGTATAAATAAAAATTCTAGTAATAGTTTGTAATGAAATACATCATGCATTTTTGAATGGTAATTTATAACGAACAGAAGAAATAATTCATCTTTTAGAAATGTGAAACTTCATTTACTATAAATTTAAAATCTATATTATTTAAAAATAAGTTAGAATCCATCAACTATAAAATAGCACATAGTTAAGCCAAATAATTGCTTAAAATTCCCTTTTATCATAGAACTGCATTTATACACATGTTGAAAAACTTTTTAAGTAATATAAGGTAACGATCTGTGAATAAACCGGTGAAGAAATGTGAATAAATCAATTTTGTAGAACACTTTGAGCTTTCTAGAAATGTTAAGCCATAAATGTCGTATAATTGATAATTAATAACCTCACATCTGATAACTTTTCGAGCTATCAATAAACCCATAATGGTGAGATTATCTGTAGTGTAGGACAAAATGAGATGCGGCTAAAAAACAAATCTATACTAAATTAAAAAAGATCGCAATGGGCTTTGTGATATTAACCAATTTTTTTAGACTGATCTTTCCCTTATGAAAATGTTTTAAATAACATTCAAAATATAAAAAGAATACGTGAAAGATATACAAGACAATAACTGAACACCATACAATTGTATGAATCGACCATACAATTTAAGAAATAGAATCAATAATAAACTTTGAAACATTGAATAAAAATGTAAAAGAAAAACTATTTTTGACATTTTTAGACTTTAAGTATCTCTTCTGTCTAAATCTAACTGGTGGGACTTAATTCACATTCTTTTTACAGCCAAAAGTCTTTTGTTTAAGGTTTAAAGTACCAACTTTTAAATAGATGTCTATTTAATTTAATAACTAAATCCATCAAACTACAGACCTACTAAAATGATTTCATTTTCCTTTCTGGTTAGTCTGAAGTGCTTAATCTTAAAATGTTAACTGTCAAAACAATGGACTTTTTTTCCTCCATGAGAATAACTTGGTTTTTTTACATATCTCTTGTCAATCATTCTATCTAAACTGGGTGTGCATAAATTGTTCCACCACTGTGACTCTCACTTAACTTCGGTGTTGAAGTTTGGACACAGTTGCTCAGCTATGCTATGAAAAGGCAATAATATCACTTTCTCAAATGGGTTTACCGTCTTATGCTTACAGCTGACAGTATTTTAAGAGGGGGAAAGATGTATTATACAGTCAAGTATAGAACAGTTATAAAAAGATAATGTTTGAGTAAACAGAATATTACAGAGCACATTAATGTGTTAAAGTTATAAAGTAAGATACCACATAATTTATCATTTAATGTTGCACATATTCTCCTTTATGTAATTTTTGACACTCGGGTCATTATCTTCTCTCCTTACATATTAATAAAATTTCCATCTTCAGTAAGAGACATTATCATTCATTTTTCCTTTTATATTCTGGCATTCTTTAATTTATATGACTAGGTTTATACCCTGACATAAGCAAGCACAATGTCTCATTAGTAAAAGGCTGAAAAAAATTTCATTTACACTGTCAACCGGTTACTTCAATGTTGAGTTCAGTGTTGAGATTATTGTTTTTTATGTTAGACACAAAAGTCAGCATTTATGGATCAGAGGACTCTTCTAGTTCTTAAAATCCAGAGTGATATACATAGTTTTAGTAGTTGTTATAAAAACTTTTGAATTTAAAGCACTAAATAAGAAATAATTCACCGCATTTTAGAACTGCATTTTAAACAATCTAGCCTCTGAATTTCTAATATTTCCATGATAACTTAACTAAAACACTGTGGTCTGAAAAACTAAGAACAAATTATAAGTCTGTGAAACAATCTCTAATTGCCTTAAAGAGAACTCATATAACCTAATTGCTTTACCAAAAACATTCATTTTTATCACTAGATAATCATCTATGTTTCACGTATATTTGTATTAAATATAGTTTCAAAAAAATATTTAGGAAATTTATTTCAAACTACTCTAAAACTGGAACAGTTTGTAAATGCTCAAAGCATTTTATCAGGGCAATTTCTTAACACTTTGTAAGAGAATATTTAATTTCTCTGTGTCATAAAGGAATAAAAATATTTAATACAAATCTGTGGGGCAAACACACACACAACACACACACACACGCACACCCCAAGACCTAAAGATCTAATTCATTGCTTTATGCCTTTTGTAATATGAAGCTGATTCTCTCAGTTTCTAAACTGGGACATAATTTAATACCAGAGTAAAATTTGGGTAACTATTAAAAAAAAAACCATTGCCATTGTGTCAATTCCCACTCATAGTGATCTTATAGGACAGGATAGAACTACCCCATAGGGTTTCCAAGGAGTGGCTGGTGGATTTGAACTGCCGACTTTTTGGTTAGCAGCTGAGCTCTTAACCACTGCACCACCAGGGCCCTGGGTAGCTATTAGAATTACCAAAATAATATTAACTTAAATCCAAAGAATTATTTAAATCCTGGGAGAATTCAATCCAATAAATATTATCCAAATTATAATGATATTAGCAATAGTAGTAATACTAAGATCTGCATCTAAAATCAAAGAAAAGTCCACCATTTCCATGTAAACAGAACTCAAAACGAAGTAGAATATTTGGGAGTTTAAAATATTTCCCAAGTGTCGTAGAATATGTCAGTCAGGTAATGACTTTTAATCCAAAATATCTGTTATAATTAATAATTAATAATAACAACTGTAAATCTAAATTAAATCAATATTACATAAAATCTGACTTTGTGAATTTTTTTAATCAATAGAAAGAAGTGGTTTTTAAACTCTATTGCATGTCACGATTCTTTGGAAAGCTTGTTAAAGTACAGATTGAGAGGTCCCACCTCCAGAGTTTTTGATTCAGTGGGCCTGTTATGGGGTCTGAGAATTTGCATTTTAACAAGTTCCCAAATGTCGCTGAGGCTACTGATCGGGGAACCACATTTTGAGAACCACTGATCTGAATGAAGTAAAGCACAGTGCTTTTAGCATCTTCTTGGATGAAGGCTATCCTTAGGTTCCTGAAAGACTTTTATTGACTCTGGGACTTAATATTATTAATGAAATTAGGAATTATGTATGCACTATCATTTTATAGCTTACTAGAATATATTTTCTGATAATCAGAGGTATACTAATAATTTTTTCCAGGATAAAATAATCATGCCTAATTATGTACGTACTATAATAGCTTACAAATGGTAATAGAGTAACTTGCTTTGATGTGAAACTTCATCCTTTTTCCGTGAGGTGCTTCCTTGGTCTATTCAGTTCTGAAAAACCGTCTATACGATCAGGGACAATTAAAAAAAATAAAAAAAATAAAAAAAGGTAAATCCATTTCTATACAGCACTTTTATTATTGTTATATCTGTGATTTTTAAATATTTTCTGGTAAATATATAGATGATAAAAATGATTTGTAGCAACAACCGCTTACATATAATTTGATATTAACCAGAACCTAGTAAGCTCCTTGAAGGAGGATGTTTTTTACGTTATGTTGTATCCCCCACAGGGCTGATAGCAGCCTGGATTCTGAGACATCCTGGAGGCTATGAATGCTTCAAGGGCAAAATCTGTTAATTATTCCTTGGTAACAACAGCATTTAGCAGAGTGCCAGATGCACAAACCAAAAAAACCAAACTTGTTGCCGTTGAGTCAATTCCAACTCATAGCAACCCTATAGGTACATACCAAAAACCAAAAACCAAACCCATTGCTGTTGAGTGGATTCTGACTCATAGTGACCCTACAGGACAGAGTAGAACTGCCCCAAAGGGTTTCCAAACAGCAGCTGGTGGCTTCGAACTACCCACCGTTTGGTTAGCAGCCTGAGTTCTTAACCACTGCACCACTAGGGCTCCTATAGGTATATAGTAGGTGGTTAATAACTGTTTGTTGATAGATCTAAACATGTTGCATGAATAATACATGCATGATAGATATTTGTTCATTTATTCTGAAAGACATCCTAGCTCTTTTGAATATACAAGAGCTACTTGATTACAGCACGTTTTGTCAGTTGCTATAAAGTGAAAGGTGGGACACTCTAAATGTCCTGGCATTAAGACAGATAACTTGCTAAGTGTCAAAATGGCCTTAAAACCAAAACAAACCCACTGCCTTTGAGTCGATTCCAACTCATAGCGACCCTATAGGACAGAGTAGAACTGCCCCATAGGGTTTCCAAGACTATAAATCTACAGAAGCAAACTGCCACCTTTCTCCCGTGGAGAGGCTGGTGGATTCAAACTGGCCACCTTTTGGTTAGCAGCCAAGCCCTGAACCACTATGCTATAGGCATTTCCATAAAAACATGTTTCTACATTTAAAAAAAAATGTTTCCTTTTGAACTTTTTAATGATGTCGATATGAATTTGTTCACATAAAAGATATATTTAAAACCCACAAATCATCACGGTTACCTGTAGTATAAGCTACAGGTTTAACGAGATGGAAGTGATGGGAGACAGATTTTGTTCTGCTTATGGCTGTGAGAGGGAGCTTTCTAACCCAGAATTATGACTTCTGAGGCTTAAATAGACCAGTGTATTGCCTCTAAAATGTTAATTTAATTTCTGTTCTTGAAGTAGATTAGCTCAGATATTTGTTTTGTCCTCAGGTCTAACTGAGAATTGTACCCTAAAATATACAGGTGGGACTAACTGCATGCATCAGTGATAACCACATCTTTACAAAATAAATAAATAAGGACTAGCATTAAACTCAATGACCAAAAAGTTATGAAGGGGCTCCCTCCTTCTCTCACTGATCAGTAACCCCAAAGCCCAGGACAATTACAGCATACAGGATGTGAGACAGTGGACAGATAGCAATAACACCATAAACTCAAGTGTCTTGATAAGGCTGAACTAATTTTTTCTAACACAATATGGAAAGCCACTAAAGAGAAAACACTTTAATAACAGAAGTCATTTAAAGCCCCTTTGGGGAAAAAAAAAAAGTCCTCTTGCTTTGCATCTGTTTGTAATATTGACACCCAATTTACCAATCCCTGAGAAGCACTACCAGGGTTGGTGGTCATGACCTCCCGTCTGATTCTATAAGAAGAGGAGTACATTAACCCACCAGTAGTGCTACTTCTGCCAAATAACCTTTACTAACTTCAAAGAAAGAATGGGGTGGGGGTGGGGGAGGAAGAACCGCAATGTTGCAGAACACGAAATCCTGCCTCTCTGCTTCCTTCTCCCTTTCCTCATAAATGGAATGAACTGTTGTTATAAGACAACATACTGCTGAGTTAATGTAACTTAAAAATTTACAGCAGTTTGTATGCCTGGAGGCACATTATGGGGCCACCTGTAGGCATCTAATTCCACTGAAAATAATAAAAATTGTGGAGAATTCCTCAGAGTCTAGAGGAGAGTGGATAAGAATTGTGTTGCTCGTTCACTCCAACATGGATTCTGTTGTGGAGGAGGATTAGAGAACTGTACTCTCTCCAACAAATATGAGTAATCCTTCTCCCTACAAAAGAGCCCACTAAATGCAACGCCAGACACCTGGGTGCCAGATCTGCACAGCCATTTTTTTGTGCACTTTTGATAATCCACCTGCAGAAACTGTCACATGGCTGTTGCTTAACATAGCACATTGATCCATTTGAGATTTTTTTCTTTTTTAAGGTAAAGAAAGCTATTTTGTTTGTCTCCCTGCATCCTGTTTGTCTTTTTCAAGACTCCTCCTCATATTTCAGCAAAGATGCCGAGCGCCAGTACTTATTTGGGATTTAGATTGCAAGCATTTGTTTGGGAGAAATTAATATGTGTATTTTAGCAATGTTTGGCAACCTTGACCTTTTTGGACTAGAAGGTCGAATTAATTTACCACAGAGCTGCTTTTTTAAAAAAGTAGAAGTATCCGTTTTGGCGCTTTTTGCCACAAGGTGAGTGGGATAGTACTTATCCTGTGAATACTCGGAATATATATACATAATTTTTTAAAGTTTCAGATCATACTCTGCTATCAGATCATGGAAAATTTACACATACATGTATATGTAGGCTATTATAGAGTAGGCTTCAAAAGCTAGTCTAATTTTTGTTTAGTTGGGTTATAATTATCCATAAACTTTATTAATGTAGTTCTAGTCTTAGATGCACTGAAAATAATGTTTGGGTTTTAAATATATGACAATCTTTCTCCACAACAATCATATGTCTTTGAATTAAGAAAACTCTTCCTAAATTATCATTTAAGTACTGAAGATTGGATTCTTGGTGGTATTAAGGCTGACATTTTCTTTCTATTTGTACTACAGGAAGGGTTAATAAGGTTTGCATAACCTTATTCTTTGACAGCTTTTCGGCAGAGTATTTCAGAACAGCTGCCAAAATAGATTTTAACCCTTTTAATCAGACTATTAATAACCACATTGTGCACAGTACAGCGCATACTGCACATAAACAATATAGCTTTGAACACAGTTTGACCTGATATCCAATCAAGGAAAGTCTCCTAGAGACGCTTGCCATTTTGGTTGCTATGGTGAGTTTCATATTTTGTGGAACCACTGCTAGATGTCTTAAAATAGACCTTTGCCAAGAAAAACATTGGTCCAGTGGCATATGCTGGCAGAGTATCACAAGGTTGCTCAAATTCCCTTCCTTTGTTTTTCCCTTCCCCCCCTGGGGCAATTGCTCCAAGCATCAGCCCACTAGTCTGGCAGGCTGAGAATCCAGAAACTTGCTGCTAATTACAATGTTGACAATTCCCAACCTGTTTACTGGCGCCAGCAATCAAACTGCATCCTCTGAGTGAACCAAAAAGCACTTGCTGGCTTTAGCTTCCTGAGGTTCCAAGCTGGCTATATTAATTACTGCTAACTTAAAACAGTATGTTGTACAGAAGAAGCTTAATTAGCCAATTGGAGGATTAAAATCTTCCCTTCACAAATTTTAAAGCATTCTGTTCTTGACCAAATTATTTGAATTTATAAAACATTTTTCCTTGGACGAAACGTTGATGATTTTAGGTGTGGCTTTTCAAAGTCAATTTTGCTACTGTATTACGTATCTATGGGAGCCCTGGCAGCGCAGTGGTTAAGAGCTCAGCTGCTAACCAAAAAGGCTGCAGTTTGAATCCACCAGCCGCTCCTTGGAAACCCTATGGGGCAGTTCTACTCTGTTCTATAGGGTCGCTATGAGTCAGAATTGACTCGGTGACAATGGTTTTTGTTTTTTTTTAAATCTATCTATATCTGTCTATCAAATTTACTTTACAGTTATATCTACTTTTAATTTTTAAAAACTGAGGATAGTAATGGGTATAATTATTTACAGTTACAGTTTTTATTTACAGTTTATAGTTTAGTTACAAAGGAAAACCTTTTAATGAGACAAAAATGGGCAAAAAGATACTATCTTTCTATCTTGGTGAGTTATAAAACAAAGATACTTCCATGATTTTCTCTATGAACTCTCACTTGCTGTGACAGAGGTCTGATATGGGAGCAGGAGTCTTTCAAGTATAAAAGTTGGGTGACCACACAGTGAGAAATCACTCTCTCAGTCTCTTAAGTGAATAGCATTACAGGTAACCCAGGTGTGTCAGACCTGACCACCATGCAATTTTCATAAATAGCACAACAGAAGTGAATAAGGGTTTAGTAAAATTGAGAATTTTATTTTAACTCCACACTAATCCAAGAGCCAATCTGTTTTTCCTTTTTTTAGTAGGAGAACTTTGACTATTTAAAAACTGAAAAAAAGAAAGCAAATAAAAATTTAAAGTATATATTAAAATACAACTTTACTCTTGCTCTTTGTTGTAAGCATATCATGGGGTCAGTGTTATTTACTAACCGTATTTTTAATTTTCCATTGAATATACTATGTGACAAATATTTCTCATTCCAACTCTTTTAGCCAACATTTTCATTTGGAAGTTTATTGGGTTGATCTTTTAAAATGTAAATTTAATTGAGATTAAAATTTTCCTTGTTTCACTGTAACCTTTGCAACTTGCTAAAGATCAGGTTATTCCTTTAATTATGATTTTTATTTATTTATACATTAATATTTATTTGGCCTGTAAAACATTCCAACATTTTGAAAATACATAAGTATAAACACACTAGTAGATGTTTGGAATCCATCGACACATTCACATTTGTATACATAATATGCAAGCTTTATAAAGGTTAAAATTACATGAATTTGGGGGAAAAATTGCTGAATAGTAAGAAGGATATAAGAATTATCAGACACCAAGAAGAGTAAAGCTGTAAGAAAAACTTCAATGTTGAATTTTTAGTGTTGGTGTGTTAGGAAGAAAACATTCAGTTAGGACACCCAAATATTTTCTGGATGTCCATGGGAGAAGTAACTTAGATTCTCTTGTGTTCTGAGGACTTCATGTGTAAAATATGGGATTTGGGCCATATACCAAAAAAGCCGGATCTGAAATAGAATATTATCATAACAACTAAATTTCCTATGGATTTATCTAAATGCTTATGAAATTTTGTATTCTCTGTGGATAATGGACTGGAAAATGATTCCATCAAAAGAAAACAAATGATCAAACAGAAATGCTATGTCTTTGGAGTCAAAGGCCAAGCCAGAGAAGAACAAGCATGTCAGTCTTTCTGTATCTTGACCATGGTAAATTAACAAATAGCCCTCCTGCAGAAAAAACTAAATTCTTAGGCATAAGTATCTGTATTTTATCTCAGGCAACATTGCTAATTCCAATTTTAAACAAATTCCCCTAGGCTAGTTTATTTTTAAAGCACAGATTCAAATATGGTATATATATCTTCCAAGAGAAAAATGCTTGTCTTTTTAAACCATGTCATAAACCCCTCTCTGGCTTAATTATCACAAGTCTGTCATTTCAGACTGATTATCTTTCCTTTGACATGAGAAAAACTGATTCCCGACCTTTCTCAATTTTCTACATACAAGCTAGGCCCATTTTACTCAGATATTATTTATATTTTAATTGATTCACAGTCCTATACCTATACCAGAGTGGGACTTTCTACCTAAACAAAAGCAGGAACTCTGAATACAGTTGTATCTCCTACTATGAAAAAATTCCTTCTGTATAGAAACATTATATAAAATCAGTATTGGAAACTGAACATCACAATTGGGACAAGCACACTAATTACCTTAAAGAACAAGATCCACTCTAAAGTTTTCTAAAATTAATATTTTTTTCAATGTGTATTGGTACCAGCTATTAGGCCTGTTAGTAAAATAGCCACTAAGAATTTCATTATTGTTTTTTAATACGTCTCCAAAACTGCACACTCCTCTCTGCAGTCCACATCCTTAATATCATTACTTGCTATCATTGTTCCTTGTCTGTTGTCAAATTCAATTTTTATCTGCACAAATCATTGGTGCTAAATGTGAGACTGTCTCAACAGTTTAAAATCAATCCTATTTTTAATAAATACAGCAGCTACAACTAACAAAAACTCTGGTAAAGAATCGTCTTATTTTGACTTTGTCTTAATATATAATATTAAACCATCTCAAACTTGTCTTTTGGACCACTGCATCCGGCAACAGAAAAGAGCAAGAGATATTTGAATAAAAATGTAAGCAAATGCCTCCCAAACTTCACACTGCTGTCACTAGATATTTATTTGAAATCATTTGCTTTTGAAAGCTTTATAGAACTTTTATTGCACCAATTCTCAAAATTTTAAATAGACATAATGTTTCATGTCCATCATTAAACTGTGGATGAACTATTATGTAAATCATTTGAATAAAGCAATAGCTGATAAACCACAATATATTAATTTTTAGAGAATGGGTATATTCTTTTGTGGTTAAAAGGTCACCTTATATTTACTCTACTTGAAACATCCAGGAGAGTGATATCTTTCAAATAAAATCATAATTTAGTCTGCTTTCCTAGTAAACCCACTGCTATCGAGTTGATTCCGATCATAGTGACCCTATAGGACAGAGTTGAACCATTCCATAGGGTTTCCAAGGCTGTAATATTTACGGAAGCAGACTGCCGCATATTTCTCCCAGGGAGTGGCTGGTGGGTTTTAACCATTGACCTTTTGGTTAGCAGCTGAGTGCTTAACCACTGCACAACCAGCTCTTCCTAGTAAGTAGTGAAAAAAATTTATAGATCCATAACTTTGAAAATATATTTATCATATTATTACTCTATGGGATAAAGCATTAATTATCATTTGATTATTTGTTAGAATTTTTAGGAATTCTTACAAGTATTTATACATTTAATATATCGAAACTCACATGCAGTGAAATGATTCTATTTCAATAGCATATTAGTTACTTGCAGTTCCAAAAGGAACACCAATTTGAAAGTAATGTTCTCATAGATCTTTCAATTATTTAAGAAACATATTTGATAGAGAAAAATAAATTTTCTTTCTTAGCAAATTTATTAAACAAATTCAAGAATTAGAATTTATGTTAACATTAAATTTAACTATATGCAGTTCAAACAGCCATTTTATATAAGTACTTTAAAAGGGACATAAATTATGGAAAAATATGTAACTCTATATTAACATACAGCTTCAAAAAATATCATTGCTTTCACTAAATTAACAAATTTTTTTGAGCACCTACTATGTGCCAGGCAGTCGACTAAGTGTTTAAAAAGGCTATATCCTATTGCTATGCTATTTTAGAGTTAAATATCCTAGACAAACACTGGTCCTTTTGCACAGGATAAAAAAAAAGTAATTTTCCCCACTCCTCCAAAAAGTGTAATTAAATTTAATACCACAAACATTTACACACAGAATAAACATTTTAAAAGGCCAAGTGTTTATTCTTTACCCAATACAATTATATACAATGACTTTGATAAGAGTTGTCTATGATATGGTCTCTTTAGGCAGAAACATTTATGAAGACAGATCTGTAGTTTGGAGAGACTCACATTCATTTTATTATATACATACAAATATACACATTCATGCACTCCCACCATACCACATTAGGATGAATCAGTAAATCATTTTTGGGGGGCTTTTCTACTAAAACTTTAGATAAAAATTGAAGGATGAATAAGTGATAGCAAAAATGTTTTCATGTGTTCTGTGTTTTAAAAATTTAAGTCAAAATCTTGAGGACCAATTTCCTTCCTGCTTGACATCAAGATGAAATATATTGGTAAATACCTTTGAAAGTTTAATTCCAAAGCTTCTTTATTAGTTGTGATATCAATTTGTACCTTATCTATGCATAAAATGAAAAGTATAATTCAGACCAAAATTAAAAATAAAAAAGAAGTTTTCTTTGAAATAGAATCCTAAATAGGTAGAAGGGCCTTGAGAAAATCTAAACCAGCCCTCCTTGCTGTGGATGAGACAGCTGAGGACCAGGACGGCTGTATGACTGTTCATGGCTATAGTTCACAACAGAGCCAGTACTCAACATCAGATATCCTAGTTTTTAATCTCAAAATTCTTTCCACCACAGGATATACTGTCTTCTCTGAAATAATCATATAATTGGGGGGGTGGGGGGAATCAAATTTGAGGTTTTTCCACGTAACTACCTTAATTCTCTAAGTTGCTTTGTCTTTGTAAACACCCTCAAAGCTATTTAAAATAATAGTTATGAAAACAAATTGGGCATAAAACTGAACCCATAAAGTAACCATTCCAAATCCAATAAATCTAAACAATCTAATGAGTCTTATCCTAATGTATTTGCATTACACAAGAAAAATAACTTTTCCCCATACCTGTTTCTGGTAGAATATTAGATGTGGCATTCATTCATTCATCTTGGAGTCCAAAAGTGAATGGAATTTGGCAGTTATGTAGAAACTGCCTTAAGTAACTTTTAGTTGATCTTTGGATTTGTTGGAATCAGCTCTTGAAATTGGCCACACTTGCTAACAGTGATAAAAACTGACTTCAAACAATTAATTCTTACTCATGTATTGAATACAAAATTTTTAATTGCAAGAAATGTCAATTTTAATTAAATTCTAGCATTTTTATAAAAACAATTTCTAGGAATGGTGTTTTCTAAGAGCACACATCTTCTTCTGATTTCAAAATAGACCCTACTTTCAAAGTATGCAATGATGCCACTATTGTTACACAATTTGTCAACTTTTAGAAAATATATATAAGCTTTATTTTAATCAGCAAAATAGTATTAGTGAATTGATCACAGCAATGAAAGTACTTTTGAGTAGGAAATTTAGTTGGGCAGGATTCAGTACTGATTTGAAACTAATGAAATAAATGAAGCAAACCTTATTCAAAATCCCTTGAACTAAATGTTTCAGAATTCGTAGCTTATTCTTAGTGATTAAAAAAAAAAAAACTTTTGGCTCTAGCTATGTCTGACATGAATACAAATTTTCAGATAGTGTGGATTACTTTATTACCGAATATCAAAGGGTATTTCCATAAACAAAGCAATTGAAAGTCTGATCCTTCATCTGTATAGATATTATGATACTTTTCATTGGCTTTGAAGATCAGATTGTTATGCTTAGCTCCCACTGTTTTTAACCGAATATAACATAATTCAAAATATTCAGATAGTCACAAATTTTTAATCTGGACAACAATACAAACATTAAGGATGCATGAATTCTATTGTTAGGCTACATTCAACAAACTAATCAACGAAAACTAAATACAGTTCAAGAAACTTAAAATTTCATAATGTCAATATATATTTTTGGATGAACTGCAATATTTTTTCAATTAAAAAATTTATTTTATACACTCACACAAAATATTTTGTAGACTGAAATTCAAGAGTTATAAGTCATGATTTAAGGGAAAAGTGCCAAGGCAGGGAAAAAAACAAAAAACAACTCAAAAAATTTTAAAAATGAACTGTACTATTGAACTATTGGCCTGAAACCTGTTTAGCATTTATGTTTTTAGGTGTATGGCTACCAATAACTTAAAGCAGTAGCTAAATGCAATAATAATTTTTTTAAAGGATTCTGATGTCATTTAATATATTTTCTGTTTTTATTGAAAACATCGATCTCCAAAGGAAATTTACTTTCAAATAGCAAGTCTAATATGCATAATATACTGCTTTCTAATGGTGTAAGAACACCATTCTGTCATGTCTGTAATATAATGATAGCTGAAACTGTACAGTCATGAAAAGAATGGTGAATAATCCTGACAGTCTTTTACACACTGTGTTCACTTCTATGTCTTCATCCTTCTCTGTCCTCCATAAAAGCAAAAATCATTCTCACTATACCTGTCATCTCCAGTTTGCTTGTCTGTTTTTATATTTGAATATTTACCATTATTGATGTGTAATATAATAAGAATGATACATTAATTCATGGAATTTTCCATCCATCAAAATACTACTTCATCATTGCTCTCCTTTGCCTGAAGACTCATTGGGAGCTCTTTTCTGGTTCTAGATTGGCATGACTCTGACACCAAGAACCACGTGATTCTAGGGCTAACAGTGGCCTCAGGGAGAGATACTAGCTACAGAACATGATTATTTATTAAAAAGTATACTTGGTCAGAATCATCAGCCCAATAATGTTTTGTATCCACATAAAGATTTTCATAACTCTCAATGGCTCTTTACCCTTAAATATCACCATTCCCTGCAATTCTATTCAACCAAAACCATCAGAACATGGTGCACAAACACAAAGAACAAAATAAGCAAATTCTTTGTAAAATGCAGTTTCCACCAAGCTCCTTACCTCGGACTCAGTAGTAAACCATTAACCAAGATGAGGTTTCTTACTTCTATTAATGAATATCATAGTATACAATTCAGTGTTCATATACATACATATAAATTTCAATGGAAAACCTAAAATCCTCCATCTATCATCCATCCTAGGTTCATAAAAACTGGAGTACTGAGGCAGGCTCGATGGAAGTAAAATTAGTGGTCAACAGTGGTAAGTTTCCTCCCTCTTTCTAGCTGTGCCCTAAGTCTTATGGTCAAATGAACAGTCTAAACTGTACTCATATGCTTTTGTCAGGTAGATGTTCTATCACCTCTGTAAAGCAAACCAAATTTTAGAAAAATAATTTTCTAAATTTTAGCCTTCTAGAATTTGGACACAACTGAAAAAACAATCCAACTATTGTGACTACTTAATATCACTTGGATCTAGCAACAAGAGCACAAACAAGCACTTTTCACTTCTTTAATTTTGTTTATGGATACTAACCAGGCAAAAGCAATAACTGGCCAGTGGTGATATAATTTAAAAGTCTGCTTTCTGAGAAAAAAAACTGCCATATAACAAGGAAAATTAACTGCAGTAATAACATTTCAATCAAGTTTTGATTTTTTTCCTCCCTTTTATCTAAAAAGATCCCATCTAATAAAACATCTTTTTTTCAAACTTAAATAGGAACCAGCTCAGTCAGACTGACACCTAATGGAAACTTTTATAAGAAAAGAATTCTGCAAAGGAAAGAAAGCAATGAGAGAAGTATTTAAACCATTTGAACCAAGAAAATGAAAATGCTTTCTGTTGGCCATGAATAGAAGTTTTCTTTAGATTTCATCTAGCATTTACAATTATTCCATTCTAAAAATTATGATTATTCATTTATGAAGCAATTACAATCATAAGCTGAAATGCCAGTGGCAAAGAACTGAACGAAATAGCTTATTTTCCAAAAGTTTTTCCTCTTTCCCTCAACCAATGCCAGAGTTATTTCATCTTCCAAGTCTCACAAACCCTACGTCCAAGCCCCCAGCTCCCTTTCTGCCTTTCAAACCTTGTACACTTATTATTTAGCCAAAGAGCATGAGTTCAGCTTTTCATAGATCACTTAGGTACTAGATTATGCAGCTTCTGTCTACTTTCTAATTTCCCAATAAAAACGATGTCACAAGTAGATATTGCATTTTGCTAAATACAAAACAAGCCCAAGATTTAAAAGCCCTTAATCACCAACGGGTGGATCCCAAGAGAAAGCAAGCAGGTAATTCATGGTACAAGGAAGGAAAGAAGAGCAGTAGTTGCATATTCTGTTTATAGTGATAGAATGTGAAGTGCAAAGATAGCATCTGTGTTTTCTGTCTTACTTCAACTCATTCTTAAAATGGACTCGCCCCCGGGGAGCTTCAGAGAAGCACCCCACCCGTCTTCCCTGCAGACAACCTTCCCTGAGCGCAAAAGCAGCGAATGTAGATACCCTAACAGCTATTTTGAGATCAGACACGGGTGGGGTGGGAATAAGGTTGGGAGAGGAGGGACGTTGAGTACCCCTCGCTAAGAATTCTAAGTACTGGAAGAAAGGATAGACCCTAGATGGGAAACCGTGAGAGTGTGCCTGCCTCCTTTGAGGCATCTCGCTCTCAGCGTCTCCACGGTTCAGCTCTGCTCTTGAGGGCAAGAACCAAGTAGAGCAAGTCCGCGCCAGGAAAAAGCCCGTCTTCCAGGGAGAAAAAGTGTCTGGCGCTCAACTCCAGAGTGCCTCCCAGACGTTGACAAGTCTCTTTCTCCTGCAGCTTCGACTGCTCAAGAATTCAGTCTTCGCGGCCCGTGCACAACCCACGGCCACCGCACCCGGAGGAAACGTGGTCCTGGTGTCCCAGGCGGTTTCTGCTGCACCTAGTGGAACCTTCTGGGCGCCTGGACGTTCTTGTCCCCTGCGCTTTCTCCTTCCACATTTGAAGCGCCACCACCGGGTGGACCCTAGCGCTTCTCAAGAAGGAAAAGCAAGTGGCAGAGCTACGTGGTCCGCTGCCCGTGAGGGCTGGGAGCTCGAGCCTCAGCCTGCGCGATCCACCGTCGATGATCTCTTCTAGCTCCATCTAGGGCATCTTAACTCCTGCACGTCTGATTGTCCCCGGGAGTTCCTGGGCGTGCTTGAGGGGGTCGGTGGGCGGTTGTTTGCTCTTCGCTAGGTGAAGATCCGTATTGTTTTACCGTACATTAATATTTGAAACAAACTCTTCCTCCTGTCCCTTCGCTGCAGACCCCAGAGGGGAAACGTGCCTTGGGTTTGCTGGTGTTTGAGATTCATCCTAAGAGCAGAGGCAGGGAAAACTTAGCGCTGAAGAGGTGTCCCCAAGAAATCGGACGTCCGAACAGCCACTGCCTGCCCCAACTGCTTTCAGGAAGGTTCCAGCTCTGTGCCACACCGCAACCAATCCGGTTCCCATCCTGTTTCTCCACCCCTTCGTGGAGAGGCCGAAAAGAAAATAGGGGTTTCTGAGAGACCCGGCACACTTCCAATCTGGAAATTCCTTGGGGACCCAGTCCCCAGTCCCCTGCCCCCGCCCTAGCCCGGGCCTCCACGTCTGGCTGCGGAGAGGCACGGCCGGGGGTGGGGCTCCGGCGCCGCCCCGGGGCCCGGGATTCGAGAAGTCACGAGCTTCCGCAGCTGGCAGGGACACCTTCGCCCACGGACACGCCCTTTCTGCGGAGGCAGCCCCCAGCGACCCCTTGCTGAGCCCCAGCTCCTCACTTTGAAACGCTGCCAAACTGCTCAAGGCCTTTCAATCATTCACAACTTTAGAGAATCGCCCAGTCCGCGCCTCTCCAGTCGCACCGCACTGGGGAGAGGAGACTACCTAGAGGGGGACACCTAAACGCCCCGCAGGCTCGGCGGTACCGACCCCTTCCCTTGCTTGCCCCTCCCCTCCCCTCCGCCTCGCCCCCCGCCCCGCTGCGTGCACCCATTCTACAGCCCCGGTCACCAGAGGTGTGGCGCACAGAGCCTTTCTCGTGGGATGTGTCTTCTAATCACCTAACACGCGACCCAGAGCGAAAACAACCAAGGAAAGGAAAAGATCAAAAAAGTGCTACCTTGGTAACCACGGACGTTTAGAGGCCAGCTGGTGGGCTGGGAGGGGCGGCCGCTGCCCGCCTGCCGCTGGTACTCTCCTCGACTACGCGTATTCTTAAGCAATAACAACGTAATCCGTATTATCCACCCAAGAATACCCGTCACCGAAGAGAGTCAGAGGACCAAGCTGCTGCTGCCGCTGCTACCGCTGCCACTGCTACCGCTGCCGCCGCCACCAGAACTCCTGCTGCTGAGCCCGCCCCTGGCTGGGGCTGGGCTGAGCTTGACCGGGACCATAAATCCATAACTCGATTTCCCTAAAGAAAGATCCAAAGCTGTGCTCGGCTGCTTCCTGCCCAAATCCAAATGGCTGCTCTATTTCCAATCCTGAAAGACAAACCACAAAACCAAGCCCTTAACACAGAAGGAGAAGAGAAGTGCTCTATTCCCAGTGAAGAGGGGGGATATGGGAAGGCTCTTTGGGCACAGAGTGGTAATGACAAGTAAGCTTCAGTTTACCTGGTGCTTTCCCAGTGCCTTCCTCTGTACTTGCTCTGCTTCATACCCCCTCTGGGTTCGGCCAGCCCACTCTAGGCGCTTTGATTGAGCGTCATGGCAGCGAGAGAGCCCTGTAAAAGACATGCATAGTTAAGCACCCAAATATTACGAATGTATTTGCCTAGACGGCTTTAGGAAGAAGTGGGGCTCAAATAAAGATAGGGTCATGCACGGGTGAGATTTTCAGAAGTGTGTTTTGGAAATGCATTTTCTCAAGCCCAGGATCACAGAAAATAAACACTCGTTCAATTTACTACTTGAAATCAAATACTTATAGATCTACAAGAATAGGCATCTCTCCTTTGAAGGCCTTAGAGCTGTACAACATAATGATTTTTAAGGAAAAAAAAAAGCTTCAAAGCACAAAATAATTAAACTCATTTTCCATAGTATTAGAACTCACTGAGTTGACAAGCTGGTTGAGTTCTTATGATTCAGGCATCGTTTTGTAGTATAATGTAATGTGTGATTCCATAGCCCACCTTTTAACATACACTGTAAATGCATTTCTGTGCAGCTGTTGTGAACACCTCTACAGAAAAAGCTTTGAAGCTCTAGCTTCGTAAAAATTATTTTAAGAAGAAAACGGAACAACAAAAACTCATTTGCAAAGTGACTGTAATTTTGGCTTTTAGAGAGAGAATCACTGTGATTCTTTGATGATCAACATGGCTCTTACTGGAAAAGCTTTGTCTTAAGACCCTGCAGTGGATATTCTGATAATAAGGGTTTATTGTTCACTAAATGGAATGGACAAGTGCAACGTCACTATCCAAGATATGTTGTAGCTCCATTAGAAAGTTCTCAATTTGCTTGCCCCTTTACTCTCAAATACATGGAAGTACATCCATGTGAGTGGAATTGGGAGGGAATATGGGAACATGGCAATACACATTATGATTCCTCAAATTATGTAAGTGCAAATAGCTTTTCATCAAGGAGTAATTATATAACAGAATCTCTCCCACTACCACAACTCATCTCTAACTGACCTGGTTGCGATTTAAGGCACTTAGGTTGTGTTTGCTCTTATTATTTTTTAATGTAACAGTTCTTCAGGCACACCAACTCATCAGTTTCCTGACCTGTTACTTACAAATAGAAAAATCACCATGAATTCTAGGTTTTAAGGATTATAAATTCTAGGATTTATAATATATGATCTCTGATGCCTAAAATAACTCAAAAGAAAAACAGCATTACCTAATTACTAGCCTATTTTACATTATTTTCAGAAGATTCTTAAGTACACCTTTTACAAAAAGACAGATGCCAATTAAACAAATTAATAAGCACTTGTTCTACCATTACCTAACACAGCTATAAAGTGGAGCTTTTCTCTGGTGCTACAACACAGAAAGCTGACAGGTTCCCTTCAGCTTGAACTCCTAGAAACAAAAGCCCTTAGGGAAAGTAATGCAATAGTCTATGAACAAAGTATACATTTACTCCTGAACTCTTCAATTTAAATTTCAGCTAACATTAAAAGGAAAACAAGAAACACGTTACACAGATAGGCTTTGATTTAGTAAATGAAGCGTTCCTTTTGAATTAAAAAGAATGGTCAAGACACACACCACACTCATATATACATATATGTATGTATTTATGTGTACATACGTATACATATACATACATACATATACATATATACACAGCAATACACGGGGCATCGGAATCACAGCATAAATACCCACACAGCTTTTCAATGCTTTCTGAGAAATCGCCTTTAGTTTTGATTCCCCATGGTTGAAATAAAATACACACAGAGACACACACACACACACACACACACACACACACACACAGACCAACAGACTCACACGCGTTAAGAAACTAGAACCACGCAGTTTATATGCTTTCTTTCTACCCGTGTAGCAGTGCCAGCCCTTTCCCTACCTACCCCAATGTTCCACCAGCTTCAGCACCTGGACGAGTGGACAGCTCAACCCGGGCTGACTCCCGGCAGCACTCGCAGCAGAACTGACGTTCTGAGCTCTAGCCAAAGCTCTCTCGTGCTTCAGCCGGGCAGCCTGACTTACGAGAACACCATTTCCTACGAGACCACTGCCGTTGGGTGCATATTCAATTCAAACCTCCTTAAGCTGTCGGATTTCCCCCACCCATCCACCCTCCCCCCTTCTCCAACCTCCACACAAAAACAGAAAAGGGAAAAAGCCCAATACCATCAGGGCGTTTGTTGATCAACTTACACTTTGCTTTTGAATATTTAGATACTGCTAGCGGAGCACTATCAGCCGAGGTTTAGGTCCGCATTAAGTACCTTTTGTTCATCGACTCCTGCAAGCCATGTTTATTAGAATCTACATTTCTCTCGCGCCCCAATAACTAGAGGTGTGTTTTGCGGGCAGGGGGCTTTCAGCACCTTTTTATCTCTCAAGGCCACCGCGACTGACTGCCAGTTCCCACTACTTTCCCACCCTGTCCCCCACACTCCCACACCCATCCCAGTCTAACGATTGGTAATTTGGAGCCAAATATACATAAAGAAACGCGACAAAGCAATCGGTTTGAGGAAATAAGCCAATTAAGCTACAGCAGAAATGCATCTCTCTCTCTCCCCCTTGCTGCCTCCCTCCCTCTCTCCTTCTTTCTCAAGTAGAAAGGGGGAAACACCAAGGAGAGGGAAAAAATCGGGAGGAGAGTGGCCGTAGACTCTTACAATCAATAGAAAAAGACTATACACATCTTTACTGAATAATACTCTCGTTCTCAGACAAAAAGAAACACGTTTATCGATGTAAACAGTCTCCTTTTTCCACATATCCTACATCCTTTACGTTTGCTGAGATTTGTCTTGCGGTACAGCAAAGTAACTGTCACAAATCCATCTCGTTTGAAGTGCTTACCCTCTAAATCCAGGTTTCAGCGGGACGCCAACTGTGTGTAGAAGCCTGGGAGTCATCTGATGTTCGGTGAGGTAGGCTCTGGGCAGTGGGAGATGCTTTCCTCCGAGTGCTGGGTTACAGTGTTAACAAGCCCTGGGAAGGGACCTCGGCGCCTCGCGTTGGCTGTGCCCCAGTGCCTTCGCGTGGTGGCGGCTTGCTCATGCTTCCGAGGAGTCCCAGGCGATAGCCTTCAGCTGATGCGAGCTTCCAGAAAGGAGTGAGGAAGGGGAAAAAAAATCATCTAATGCAATCAAATCGATCTGATCTACACCATCTGTCGCCTGCCACTATACACAAACGTTAAAATAGGAAAGCGGAAAACACTGACAGCCCGAGAGGGTTGGTCTGCAAAGAGTTCATTTTTAGCAGAGTATAATTGGGTATGGTCGGCGTACAGTTACAAAAGCTGCTGTTAACCATCCAGTAGTGGATCCCAAACATGCTAATGGTGGATTAATTGAAGAAGATCTGACGTGCAAGCTTCATAGTCTCTTATTCATGACTTCCCAATGGGAAAGAACCAATGCCTTGTGGGACTATGGTAACATACAGTCAAAAAGCTGCTAGGAAAATGGCTGTGTGTTCACAGCACCTCTCTCTGATAACAAACATATGTCAACTAAAATGGTTTAGTAGAATGGGAGGGGGGGGTGTTGGTGAATAAAATTTTCTTTCCTGGAGTAAGCAATTCCCATCTTCTTTCCTTAGAGCAAAAAAAAAAAAAAACAAAAAAAACCCAAAACAAACAAACAAACAAAAAACTATATCTTTATCATGCTGGAGGTGGGGGAGGAGGAGGATATTTTAAAAGGTTTTTATCAAGATCAAACTCTGTCATATGAAAGAAATAGAACACTTCTGTGCAACAAGTCTTAAAAAAAAAAAAGAAAATATCTATTATCATTTTTTCCTTACTGTGATCAA
Source organism: Dugong dugon (assembly GCA_030035585.1). Lineage (NCBI taxonomy): Eukaryota > Metazoa > Chordata > Mammalia > Sirenia > Dugongidae > Dugong > Dugong dugon. Next base: position 134,953,006 of record CM057462.1, read on the forward strand.
AGTAAATCCATAGTATGTGCAGTATATAGAAACTCAGCCCAGTTAATCCCACCAGGATTGACTCAATGTTGTTTAATGCCAGGTACCCTTTTGACTTCTTGAAATCAGGATGCCTTTTGGGCATGGCATTTTGTATCCTGAAAATTGACATAATGAATCTTAAATGTGATTGCAGCGAGGAGGAGATGGGGAGAGGTTTTTTTTTTTTTTTCTTTTTTTTTAATTCTAAATTATTCCCTCCAGCCAAAACCCCTTTGGTCCAATCCGTCTTTATTGATTAGTTGATGCGGGAGATGTAGAAGTGAAGGGAGTGAGTGCAGATATCAAGGGGGAGGGGAAGTGAGTGTAGATTATCAGTAGTAAATAAACTCTATTCCATCTGTAATAAAAATACATACGAGGATAAAAGATAGATCACTTACTAATTATCATCATGATATTTAAACATAAACCAATTTTTAAAAAATTAATGTTTTATATGCATAAAGAATATATATTGCAAACAATAGGGCAAATATCCCCCGTCCCTTGGGATTATAAGATTAAAAAAAGTAATATACAGAGTTTATTGTCTAGATATGTGACACTCTTTTATTATCTACATCTAAATATTCCAATTTCTTCTGATTTTGTCATCCACTTGAACATCGAAAACTTGTGTTTATTTTGATTCTGCGGTCTTTTTTTGAGAACATAAGTTACATAAATTCTATAGTAAACAATTTGTCTTTAGGATAATTCTTGAGATAACTGAATGTGTCTCCTGAAATTTTGATAATCTCTTTAAGGAAAAAAAAAAACAAACAAACCCTGTAACAGTTATGAATTAGATTAGTCTAAAAATATAGTCTGAGGACAAATCAAACAATTTACCTGATCTTTTGTTTCAATATACATTAATTAAGCACTCTTTCCAACCTACACAACATTGCAGGGTCATAGTCAGAAATCCAAGTCTAATAGCTCAGCAGCCTTTGTTATCATTCGTGTCAAGCTATTGCCCCCTGCAGGTTAGGCTGAAAGTGCAAGTAAGATTTGGCCAGGTCCTCAGAAAATTTATGGCAGTCATATTATTTAGTCTCTCCCAATATTGAAATAGAGTAAACTTTTTAGCCTTCAATTTTTTTTCATTAGGGTTTAAACTATTTATTTAGAGATAGACAGTAAATTGAGAAAAATGAGCTTTAAAGATAAATGCTTTCAGTCTTCTAAGAACTTGGCTGGGTGGAGTAGACCATACACTTTTTTGTAACACACAAGCATCTTGATGCACTTAATATAGTTTTCTCCACTTTCCCTTATCCTCTTTGCCACAAGATCCAGCAGAATTCAGAGAAAATACAACAGAACTGGAGTGATTTCTTAATAATAAAGAAATAATCCTGGGCAATTTACTACTTGATGTCAGTGTGCTCTTAGAAGACTCAATGAAGTGCATTCAAATCACTCTTTCAGATTCTCCTTACTGCTGATGTGATGGGGACAATTACACTGTTTTTCTTGATTATAAAACGAAACATTATTTTAGCCCCCATGCTCCTGCCATCCCATCATCCTTTCCCACAATCAACTTTTCCAAAAAAGGAATCTTGCCAAAATGAAGTAATTTATTGTTGACAGAGTGGAAAATAAATTACATAAACTTTTCCATAGTAGTAGAAAGTGGGGCAGGCTTATGGGGATGATTTGAGAAGGTTTATGAGAATATTCTCTTGTATCCTGGAAGTCAATGATGTGGCTTATCACACCATGGCGTTAAAAACCTGTTGAAATGGTATCTATTATTTAAATACACATTTCATTGAGCAGTGGGCCATCATTATGCAAAATATCCTCAACTCTAACAACAAATGATCAACAATAAGATTTTTACTCAGTCAAATGTTAGAAATGTTATTTCAACATTGTGTGAAAGTAGATAGAAACATGAAATGCAGTTTTCGATCCTAAAGCTATTTTGCAATGCTCACAAAGACACTTTGAATAAATGAAAGTGGCCAGACTCGGGGAAAGACCACTGACGCTTTCTCCAGAGCCTCCAGAATGGACACATGGTATAGAAATTTCAAAGGACTATGCCAGCTTTTCAACAACACTAAAAACTAACTAACTAACTAACAACAACAAAAAGCCTGCGGGCCTATCCTGTCTTGTTATATTTGAAAATTTGTTATTGATAAATTTTAAGAGGACACTATGTCTGCAAATTAACATCCTTGCCTCTACAGTTCAGTAACATTCCTGATCCAAGCAAAGAAGGCTTTGATCTAGGCTGCTGGACTATTAATCGCACCAACACATTGCAGCCAGAATAGCGACTGGTTGCTTGTAGCTGACATTTCCAGTCGTCATTGAGTGGACATTTTCAAAGAAAAGAAAATCTACCTCCCCCTTCAAAATCATATGCCATATATGTGATATGATTATACATGATTGTATATACAGAAGCACATTGTTATTAAACCAGGAATTTTCAATTAGTTTGATTCAAATACCTATCAAATGCCTATGGACGGAGTTGGTTTTCATCAGCGTCTGGAAGTGAGATATGGTGTCATCTGACCTGTGCGTTTGAATCAAGGGAAACGTTTTCTCAGTTCTCTGCGTACACAACGCAACAGATCGCCCACAAATGCCCTGAGAAATACAATACTCCACCTCTTACTATTAACACTGTTGTTATAATTGTTTCTAAATGATCTGAACAGGGTTCTAGAAATCTTGTAATGCTGCTATTGTCGGAATCCTGGGTTATTGACATTCTTATCCTAAGATTGAAAGACCATCCAACCCTATTCAGATGCATCCTAGTTTCCAGTTGGTGGGCTGTGTGTGTGTGCGTGTGTGTGTGTGTGTGTGTGTGTGTGTGTGTGTAAATTCCTCTTGAAAGAGCTTATGTTTCCAGCGGTTTTCAAATGCAAATGAAGTGGGAGTGGGAGTGGCTGTGTGTGGGTGTAAGGGGACTTGGGGGAGGCTGTCGTGGGCAGTAACTTCATACAAATTCAAGGCCATCACTACCACTGCAGATCAAAATAACTTGGGTCTGACAGATTCTTTAGAAAGATACAATGTCTTCCTCATCTAGACCGAGGCAAACTACAGGCAGGTCCCAGTATTCGCTTTGTTTAGTGGAGCAAGGGTCCCAAAGAAGACAACCTGAGGCAGCTCCCGCAGGCCGGCCTCAGGCTAAACTCTCGTTTGGAGAAGTGAAGAGCGCAGGGCGGCAGGCCCCGTGCGCCATCACGGCGGAAGGCCGGTCGCCCATGGGTTCCCGGGTCCAGCTCACTCCCTTAGGAAGCCTCTCTGGGCGCAGCGAGTCCAGGCAGCGAGCGCCCGGAGCGGGGCAAAGGCATCGCTTTAGCCACAAGGATTCTCGTTTCAGCAGCCGCAGCCCGTCAGCGCTGGCTCAGACCTGGGTCTCCTCCGGGAATGTAAGGGGGCGAAAACTCAACCTCCACCCTGGATCTGAGATCGAGGAATGGAAGCAAAGCAAAGATGTAGTTACACAGGACATCAACAGACAAGCCATTGCCTCTCCTGGCTAAGTCGGCCTGCGCTTTGCAGCCCCAAGAGCGCAAGGCGCGGTCGGCGCAGGGGCTAGGCCGTGGGGGAGTCGCGGTTCTCCCCGCACCACCGGCCGCGCGCGCTCTGTGGTCCTTTAGGGTCCGTGCCAGTGACCTCGGCTCGCCTCCTAAAGCCCCCTCGAGGAAAGCTGCCCGCTCCGGGCCAAAGTCGACCTGTGCAGGAGGCCCGAGCGAGGCTACACCGCGGGACCTGCGAGTCGCGGTAAGGCGGAAGTTCGGACCCTGTTTAGGAACACGTTCGACTCTTCCAGATTTGTCAAGTCTAGGAAGCTCTAGGAAGGCTCCGCGGGCTTTCGGTGAAATTCACTGTGTGGCTCACCTCTGTTGGTCTCTTTCAAGCCCTCGCCTTCCTCCCCCGGTCTTTCCCTCTCCAGATCCCCCGCCCCTTCCCGAGTCCCCGCCGCGTCGGCTGAGCCCGCCGAGCCCGGAGAAGCGCTGCTTTAGGCAGAACGAAGGAGCCCCCTGCTGGCCAGACGAGGCAGGCGCGGGGACCCGCTCGCCGTCCACTCGGTACCACGGGCGCGGCCCCACCGGGCCCCACCTCGACCCTCCCGCGTCCCTGGCGCTGGGGGCGTGTTAAAAGAAACAGAAAACAAAACAAAACAAAAAACCCCAAAAAACAACAAACAAAGCGCCAAAACCCACTCTCATCTCATCTACGCTCAGAGGTAAGTGTGAGTCCTATCTATCCTTCGCCCCTTTCTGACCCTCCTGTGGTCCTCTGGGCTGAGGTCTGAAGGAGAGAACACCACCCTCCCACCCTCCCAAGGGGGGGGGGGCGGTTAAAAAAAAAGAAAAAAGAAATCATGGCTGCTTTTGAAAACACGTTTTGCAAGCATCGGGATCATATATACAGACACACACACACTACTCACAACCAAACCCACTTACCAGCCCTGGAAGAAAGCTACTGATGTGCATGTTTCTGGAAGCATCTCATTAGTTGTTGAAGGAAATGTTTACTAATATTTCGGCTGGTAGGAAGCAGCAATAATTCTGTGGACTGGGGAGAGAAAGGACAAGGAAGAAGGATTCCCCTCAGTTTAACATCTTTCCATTCTTGAGTGTAAGTCTTGGCCTGGGCAGAAGAGTTTTCATCCTCTTACTCTGAAAAGGAGAGAGAGATTCAGAGATTGAGCGACTTTTGGTGCGTTTCCTGTGCCCTCCCTTCCCCCACTCCCCAATTGGTGAAGGGATTGTTTTGTTTATCTGGACAACACATGAGTTAGTTCTGTGTGACGGTTTGAAATTAGTTTAACCTTGAAATAGGCTATATGCTTTGAGTGACAGGTTTTCTGTTCTTAGGTAAAGGTTATTAGAAATCACATTTTTTTTTTCCTATTCAGGCAACCTTGAGTTACGATTGGGCATAGTATCTTATTATTGTGACTTCCAGTAATGTCTGTTGCCTCTGGATGTTTACTGTCTTTGGAGAAGAATAGTTTAAAAAAAATTTTTTTTTTTCTCCGTAAGTTTAGGTAAACAATAAGTATAGATCCAGTAAGGGATCAGTACTATTTGCTTTCTACTTTCTTCACACACTTCTGGGAAAAGAAACTAAGGGATTTTGACTGTCCCTGGAACTAATTTATAGTAAGCAAGATTTAAAAAAAAATAAAGATTTAAAATGGTGTATTTTCAGGTAGATTACAGAGTCTTGACCCCTAGGAAGGGAATGGGGCTGATATGTATATCCAGGACATCTGAGCAGGTCCTGGAGAGTTACAGCTCCTCCTGAGGATAAGAATAACAATAATAATAATAATAATAACCAACATATATTGAGTGTTTACTCACTACCAGGTGCTATGTGCAGCCTTTAGCTTCATTATCGCTTTTAATTCCTGTGGCAATCCTATGTACTAGGTACTATTATAGTTTCTCATCTTACAGAAAAGGAAATTAAGGCTTGGAGAGGTTAATTTACTTGCCCAAGGTGGCGACAGCTGGTAAGCAGAAGAGCAAGTATCTGAAAGCAGGCAGTAGAAGAGATACCTTGAGAATTCTTACTTATTGTATTGAATTCAGGTTGGGATAATAAACTAAACTGATATATCAAGTATGAGTCTTAGCCTTTCATAGAAAGAAAGAAAAAAAATTCTGGAAGGAAACTATTTAATAAAAGGGAACTATTTGCTCTGTGAAATGCTTATTGTCAATTCCCTATCCCCATTTCACAGAGGAGAAAACTGAGAGAATGAATTGACTTAGCTGCCACAATAAGGGGCATAGTCAGGCCCTAAAACCAGCTCCTCTATCCTTTCCACTTAACCACAATGCCCAAAGCAAACAAGATCCTTGCTTTTTATCAGAATGCTAAAAAGTAAGTCGTGAACATCTCAGAGCCCTTGTTTTTCTGTGAAGCAGCTTTCTTTCACCTTAATTGTGAATACTTTTTTTTATATTGAAATGATGCAAATATAGAAATAGTGCTGTTCAAAGTAGTGAATTAAATGACATAAAAATGGCAAAAGCCTAAAATAACTACATCAGCGCTACTTGAAAAGCAGTTAAAGCACTTAGAAAATACCTGAAAGATATTTCAGTACAATTTTAGCCTTCTTCACCCTCCAAGACCCATCCTACCTTGCCCCAGTAAAGTCATTCCATGTTACATTTCTGCTGGCTTTTGTTCACAAAGGAGTTTAATACTAACAGGGTTTTGGTGCTTTTTATCTCCATTCATATACTTCTTTGCAGCTGTGAATGGTTATAGTAAAAATGTCAAAACAAACGTCTGGAGTGACCTTTTTAATGGGAAAAATACACGATATTAATTGGCAGAAGTTTTTTGACTGGCATCCACATTTTAACTCACACTTACGACGCATTGAAGTATATTGTGTAGAGCTGATTTACCCTGTGTTGGAAAATTAGCTTAGGTACAGAATTTGCTTCATAAAATAGTCTTAGGGTTCTTCCATGTTCAGTAGGGTTCGAAGTACCAGAAAAAGCCAGATGAACTGCCTTAAATCACCGATTGGACTATAGCCCATACGTTTCAGCTTTCTCAATCATTTGTGTACAAATTATTTGGCCACATGGCCTCCTGTCATGTTGGGAATCTGATTTTTCCAATGGTTAATTAAGTTGGATATGATTGTTAACGTCAAGTTGGGATTTTTCTCCCTCCCCTTCTCATTAAAACCTGTAATATCAGTATCCGTTTGGAATTATTATATAATGAAGCTTGCTTGTCTGTGTGAATTTATACCATAAGCACTGCCATGATTTTAGACCTGCAGTAGCTTTTTGAAATTATCAAGTTTAACACTTTTATTTTGCTGATGAGTAAATTAATGTCCTAAGAGATAATGCAGAATTGTTAAGGTCACTCATTTAGCTTAGAGGAAGAAGCCCTAGGGCCAGTACATCCTCCACAGCATCGTCCCTTTTTATATGAGTGTCACAGATTCAGTCAGTCGCTCATTCAACAGCTAGTTATTGAACTTAGGAGCCCTGGTGGTGCAGTGGTTAAGAGCTTGGCTGCTAACCTAAAGGTCAGTGATTTGAATCCACCAGCCACTCTGTGGGAGAAAGATGTGGCAGTCTGCTTCTGTAAAGATTACAGCCTTGGAAACCATATGGAGCAGTTCCATTCTGTCCTGTAGGTTCACTATGAGTCAGAATAGACTCAACAGCAACTGGTTTTGGTTACCTATGAACTTGGCAGCTGTCCTGGGTGGTAGGAATTTAATAGAGGGAAAAGTAAAATATTCCAGAAAAGGCCCTAATTCGTTGAAATTTATATTCTGGTGATAGAGTCGGACAAAATCAAATGCCAGTCTTAACCATGGTTATAAAGACATTTTATAAAGACACTTTCCTTAAAAAAACAAACAAAACAAAAACCTCTAATGTGTTATACAATGCAAGGTAAACATAAACATGATAACATTCTTCCACATTTGCTTTTAAAGAAATTTGGGAAAATCAATGCCAAATGATAAAATTATTGATGGAAATTAGAAATAGGCGTAGCAAACCTTACCCATGTAAGTAGAGTTCTTAAGTTATGGGTACATAGATCATGGATCACTCGTTCCCGGAGTCTTTCTGTGAGTTTGGAATTAGATGCTTGGGAGAAAACGTACACTTGTGTAGGAGCTGGGATAAAGAAATAATAAAGAGGTCAAAGAGGAAACTATTCAACAGGATGGTGTTAAAAGTGACAGAATTTCAAACGTATCTGAGATAGTCCTAGCAGATGAACGAAGGGGCCAAGAGAGCACTAGAGAGAGAGTTTAAGGCAGAAACCTCGGGGTCTATTTTAACTGGTTTTTATGGTTAGATCAATGTTCCCCTTTTAGAATATGACACAGAGTAAGCCCCCTCCCCCCATGGAATAATTGGGGAGGGGAAGGTGTCAAAAATTCAAACCTGTAAAAATCCTTCATTGAAGTATTATGAGGTTTATAAAAAAAAGTTTTTTTTCAGAAAATAGAACCGGCTGTTACAAACAAAACATATACACGTGTACATTGAACTGAAAGCACAGCCAAGTGATGAATATACAGTAACTTCCTCAAATCCCTTCTCTGCTGCTCCTGCCATAAGAATTTTAGCCTGTGGGAGTTTGGGCAATGAAGACCTATGATCAATTGTCTCATATCCACGTTTGCATCTAGTGAGGGCCCCTTTTTTTCAGCATTTTACTGTGTTTGACTTGGTCCTGAAGTGAAACTCCCTCTTGGCACATATGCAGAGTAGAACTTTAGTTAATGGGGAGAGGAGAGTCCTCCCATGTTATAAGGGAAAAAAGTCCCGTTAACCCATTGAAGTTTGTTTTGTATTCTTTCCTGCCAATTTCTCTGTATTTTGTTCTTAGTTCCAATAAAGACATAGTAGTTCGACTATTTCCCATTTTCATCTTCCAGTCATGCGATAGGCAGGACTGGTTAAAAGAAACTGCTACATGGTTCTTTCAGAGTGGGGACCACCCAAATCCAATTCATTGTATTGTAAATGGATGACAAACTCTTGCAGAATTTCTCTTTACTGTTCTTGGGATATCATGTGGTGGTATCAACCAAGGAAATGGTTAGGTTGGATCCTTTGGAGAGTTGCTGATCTGTTTCCTGCCTCCAAGCATAACCGAGACCAAACTACATCTACATGAAGTATTGGTTTACAGACAAAATGGTTGAATTGTTATCTCTACTACTGGTATTACTGAGATTAGAAGTTATAAGTAAAGAAGTCTGGATCGTCTTCAACTTTTCCTGCCCGCAGGCCAGCTGAAGAAGCAATAAGATGCTCCCCCTCCATGATCACTGAGAAAAGTAGCAAATCTTAACTAAAGGAAAACATGAGATCTGAGATCTTTTTGATCTGCCTGAAGATCCAAGGGAGCTTATGTAACTATTATATTGGCGCTCCCAAGTGATGTGACTGAGGTTATCTTTCTGGAGGGGTGAAAAGGTCTGTGTGAACTACACTTCATTTGGAGTGAACCGTCTGTAGAAAGAAAGAAAGAGAAAAATTCTCATTTGAGGTGAGGTTGAGTGACAAGAGAAACTTTCAGCCTTCAGGTTTATTTGCTCTGCACTAGGTATAAAATAATATCGTTTTTGTGTTGTTAAATCCATACTTAGCTAGGCATTCAACTTGAGGAGCAATCTGTTTATAGAAAATAAAGCCGTTTCTATTTGAAAACAAATGGAGAAAAATAGTTATTTTTCCACAAATGTGTACCCTTTTAATTGATCAGATGCATCCAAGAAATTCTGTCGGCAGTTTGAACACTCTGTAGGTGTTGTCGTCGCTCTAAATTTGTCTGCAAGAGGAATTGTAAACAGTATTTACCTTTTAATTAAACAAAGCATCCTGCAAATTAAACACATGTTCTTGCACATCAAAATTTAGTTAACATCCTTTTCATTGTTCATCCTGCTGACACTCTGACAGCATCGTGAGTCCACACACAATATAGAACCACGCGGCTTCCCCCTCCCCTGCACTTTGCATTCTTCAGAGTAGATGATATCACATGCTAGAGTACACTCCGTAACTGACTTCTAATAACTGAGCAGCTTTTTCATTTAATGTACTTAATATTGTGTAAAATATGGGACTGCATTGGCGTGTCCAGAACCTGGAAAGCTTTGGACACTGATCTGACATATGTCTTATAATCTTACAATGGAAATTTGACAGTGAATGACAGAACACCTTAGAGGAATATAAGAAGCTGATAAAGGCAGAAGCACTGCACGTAAATGCAGAGTCTGGTTACTAATAGCTACATGCTTTTTTACATGCATACCAGTAATTTGACATTTATATTTTATAATTCACTGTGGAGCTGAATTTCTGTCATTTTCTGTCAAGTCCTCCACATTTTGAAATAAATGTCCCTTCTAATTATTATATGAATCTGAACTCCCAACATTCAATTTTTTCTTCTGTCCCTTATAATGGAGTGCTACATTTGGCTAAAGTCTGATCTGCAAGAGCATTTAGGAAATGTGATCATTTCAAACCTATTCCCACAAACTATACATGGGAACCCCTTTCTTGATTCTACTCTGCCTTACTTGTGAAAGTACTTGTGAAAGCTTAAAAACCCAGCAATCAGTACTATTTCTAAGAAAATAAGGTTATTAATGGCAGAATAAAACTGAGATAATTAGGACATAGTGTTAATGGAACAAAAGTCAGAGAGACAATTTTCAATAAAGCAAAAATGTAGTTAATGACGGTCACTCAATTGTACTGGTGGTCATTAATCTATTTTATTTGTTTGTTTATGGTTTATATAATTGACAGAAAGTCATTTGCTTAGAACACTGCCAAAGTGGAAATGCTTCCTGTTTTGAAAAGTGGAATCTCAGAACAATAACTAAAATCCAGGGTGGGATGTGGTCTTCTCTTAGCATCATGAAGCATCTGAGATTTTTCTTTTTTCAAGTTGAAGAAATATTTTCACAGTGTTCACTTTTAAGGTTCAGGTAAATATCATGTTCAAGAGATGTTACTCAAGTAAGAAATTGTTTTGAGGCACAGAAGCTATTCGTATGGATATGGATAGGGTAGCGGCAGAACAGCTCCCTAGTATTATCATAAAAAAGCTTCAGCTCAAAGGAATAAAATACGATTTTTCTTTGTCCTGACCAAGTATACAATAAAAGTACACTTTGCAAGTACAAAATTTTATGTATCAAATAGATGCTTATAAAATTATTGGCAATATGATCCTAGTTTGTTGATTAAAAAAATAAATGCTCACATATACAACTTTCTTGATTTCAAGGGAATGAATAGAATGTAAATACACTCAAATAGGACTTACAGTAACTAAACCCATTTCCTTAGATTTAGATGAGACCAAAGGTTAGGGACCTTGGCTAATCGCAGAGTTTGTTAGTTTTTTTTTAATTCAGGTGAAGGCTTACAGAACAAATAGCTTCTCATGAAACAGTAGTACACATGTTGTTTTATGACATTGGTTAACAACCCCACAACATGTCAACCCTCTAACTTCTCAACCTTTTTTTTTGGTGAAAATATACATAGCCAAAGATACACCATTTCAAAAATTTCTACATGCACAGTTCAGTGACATTGACTACGCTCTTCCAATTGTGCTGTTATTCTCACTTAAGATGAAGGCTTACAGAACAAAACAGTTTCTCATTTAACAGTTACTACAAATGTTGCCCTATGACAATGGTTAACAATCTCACAACACATCCACAATATCCTTACTCAACCTTGGGTTCCCTATCACCAGCTTCCTTGTCCTCTTCTGCCTTCTGGCCCTTGTCACTGGACTCCTGTACCTCGTTAGTCCCATTTGGTTTTACGGGGCTGTCCACTCCCGGGCTGAACAGTGAACCTCGGAGGTAACTTCACCACTGAGCTAAAAGGGTGTCTGGGGGCCGTACTCTCAAGGTTTCTCCAGTCTCCTTTAGGCCAGTAAATCTGGTCTTTTTTTTGTGAATTGGAATTATGTTCTACATCCTTCTACAGCTCTGTCCAGAACCCTCTGTTGTGATCCTGGTCAGAGCAGTCAGTGGTGGTAGCCGAGCACCATCCAGCTGTACTAGACTCAGTCCGGTGGAGGCCTTGGTATCTGTGGATAGTTAGTCCTTCGGACTAGTCCTTTCCTTGTATCCTGTTCTCTTCATTCTCCCTTGCTCCCGAAGGGATGAGACCAGTGGAGTTATCTTAGATGGCCGCTCACAGGCTTTTAAGAGCCCAGACACTACTCAGCAAGGTAGAATGTAGAGCATTGTCTTTATAAGCTGTGTCATGCTAATTGAGCTAGTATGTTCCCCGAGACCATGGTCCCCACAGCCCTCCGCCCAGCAATTCAGTCCCTCAGGGAGTTTGGATGTGTCTGTGGGGCTTCCATGCCCTTTCCTTGTACAGGTTGTGCTAGTTTCCCCTGTATTGTGTACTGTCTCACCCTTCACCCAAGATACCGCTTATCTACTGCCTATTTAGTATTTCCCCCCCCCCACCCCTCCGATCCCTGGTAACCAACAAAGATTGTTACATTTTGTGTGCAAACTTTTTCATGGGTTTTTACAATAGAGGTCTCAAACAATATCTGTCCTTTTGTGATTATTTCACTCAGCATAACGTCCTCCAGTTTCATTCATGTTATGAGATGCTTCACAGACTCATCATTGTTCTTTCTCATTGTATAGTACTCCATTGTGTGTATGTACCATAGTTTGTTTATCCATTCATCTGTTGATGGGCACCTAGGTTTCCATGGTTTTGCTATTGTGAACAATGCAGCCACGAACATAGGTGTGCATATGTCTATTCGAGTGATGACTCTTATTTCTCTAGGATATATTCCTAGGAGTGGGATTGCTGGATCAAAAATGGTATGTCTATTTCTAGCTTTCTGAGGAAGTGCCATATCATTTTCCAAAATGGTTGAATCAATTTGCATTCCCACCAGCAGTGCATAAGAGTTCCGATCTCCCCGCAGCCCCTCCAACATTTGTTATTTCCAGTGTTTTTGATTCGTGCCAGTAATGCCGGGGTGAGATGGTATCTCGTTGTGGTTTTAATTTGCATTTCTCTAATGGCTGGTGATCGGGAGCATTTCCTCATGTGTCTGTTGGCCGCTTGAATGTCTTCTTTGGTGAAGTGTCTGTTCATTTCCTTTGCTCATTTTTTAATAGGATTATTTGTCTTTTTGTTGTAGAGGTGTTGCATTTTCTTGTAGATTATGGAAATTAGACCTTTGTCTGACCTGTACCATCCAAAAATTTTTTCCCAGTCTGTAGGTTCTCTTTTGACTCTTTTGGTGAAGTCTTTTGAAGAGCATAGGTGTTTGATTTTTAGAAGATCCCAGTTATCTAGCTTATCTATTGGGGTTTGGGCACTTATGGTTATCGTTTGTAGCCTGTTAATGCCATGTATTAAGGCCTGAAGTGTTGGTCCTATTTTTTCTTCTATGAACTTTATAGTTTTAGGCTTTATATTCAGATCTTTGATCCATTTTGAAGTAGTTTTTGTATACGGTGTGAGGTATGGGTCCTGTTTCATTTTTTTGCAGATGGATATCCAGTTTTGCCAGCACCATTTGTTAAAAAGACTGTCTTTTCCCCATTTGATGGACTTGGGGCCCTTGTCGAAGATCAGGTGACTGTAGGTGGATGGATTTACATCTGGGTTCTCAATTCTGTTCCATTGGTCAATGTATCTGTCGTTGTACCAGTACCAGGCTGTTTTGAGTACTGTAGCTGTATAGTAGGTTCTGAAGTCAGGTAGTGTGAGTTCTCCAACTTTATTCTTCTTCTTCAGTAGTGCTTTACTTATTCGGGACTTCTTCCCTTTCCATACAAAGTTAATGATTAGCTTTTCCATCTCTTTGAAGAATGTTGTTGGTATTTGGATCAGGATTGCATTGTATTTGTAAATTGCTTTGGGTAGAATTGTCATTTTCACAGTGTTGAGTCTGCCTATCCATGAGCATGGTATGTTTTTCCATTTATGTAGATCCCTTTGGGTTTCATGCAGTAGTGTTTTGTAGTTTTCTTTGTATAGGTCTTTTACATCACTGTTCAGATTTATTCCTAAGTATTTTACCTTTTTAGGGGCTATTGAAAATGGTTTTGTTTTCCTGATTTCCTTTTCATCGTTCTCCTTATTGGTGTATAGGAATGCAACTGATTTTTGAATGTTTATCTTGCATCCTGCTACTCTGCTGAATCTTTCTATTAGTTTCAGTAGATTTCTCGTGGAGTCTTTAGGGTTTTCTATGTATAGTATCATATCATCTGCAAACAGGGACAGTTTAACTTCTTCATTCCCAATTTGGATGCCCTTTATTTCTGTTTCTTGCCTTATTGTTCTAGCTAGAACTTCCAGCACAATATTAAATAGGAGTGGTGATAAAGGGCATCCTTGTCTTGTTCCTGTTTTCAAGGGGAATGTTTTCAGCCTCTCTCCATTAAGAATGATGTTGGCCATTGGTTTTGCATAGATGCCCTTTATTATGTTGAGAAATTTCCCTTCTATACCTATTTGAGAGTTTTTATCAGGAATGGGTGTTAAACTTTGTCAAATGCCTTTTCTGCGTCAATTGAGATGATCATGTGATTCTTTTCTTTCCTTTTATTTATGTGGTGGATTGTGTTGATAGATTTGCTAATGTTGAACCATCCTTGCACACCTGGTATGAATCCTACTTGGTCGTGGTGTATTATTTTTTTGATATGATGTTGAATTCTATTGGCTAGAATTTTGTTCAGAATTTTTGGATCTATATTCATGAGAGATATTGGTCTATAATTTTCTTTTTCGTGATGTCTTTGCCTGGTTTTGGTATCAGCATTATGCTGGCTTCATAGAATGAATTTGGAAGTGTTGCTTCCTCTTCTGTGCTCTAAAATAGCTTGAGTAGTACTGGTACAAGCTCTTCTGTAAATGTTTTGTAGAATTCTCCAGTGAAGCCATCTGGGCCAGGGCTTTTTCTGGTTGGGAGTTTTTATATTACCTTTTCAATGTCTTATCTTGTTATGGGTCTGTTCAGATTTTCAACATCACTTTGTTGTAGTTTGGGTAGGCCGTGTGTTTCTAGAAATTTATCCATTTCCTCTAGGTTTTCAAATTTGTTGGAGTATAGTTTTTCATAATATTCTGTTATAATCCTTTTTATTTCAGTTGGGTCTGTTGTAATGTCCCCCATTTCATTTCTTATTTGGGTTATTTGTGTCCTCTCCTGTTTTTCTTTTGTCAGTCTGGCCAGTGGTTTGTCGATTTTGCTGATTCTTTCAAAGAACCAACTTTTGGTTTTGTTGTTTCTTTCTATTGTTTTTTGATTCTCTATTTCATTTATTTCTGCTCTGATCTTTACTATTTCCTTTCTTCCGGTGGTTGTGGGCTTTTTTTTGCTGTTCTCTTTCTTTTGGTTTGAGTTCTGTAGTTAATGTTTTGATTTTGTCCCTTTCTTCTTTTTTTGATATGTACATCTATTGCTATAAATTTTCCTCTGAGGACTGTCTTTGCTGTGTCCCAAAGGTTTTGGTATGATGTGTTTTCATTCTCATTTGATTCTAGGAATTTTTTGATTCCATCTCTGATTTCCTCCACCACCCAGTGATGTGTAATCAGGGTATTATTCAGTTCTCATGTAATTGATTTGTTTTTTTTACTTGCTCTTTCTGTTGTTAATTTCTACCTTGATGGCATTATGGTCAGAGAAGATACTTTGAATTATCTCAGCGTTTTGGATCTTGTTGAGGATTGCTCTGTGGCCTAAGGTGTGGTCTATTGTGGAGAACGTTCCATGTGCATTAGAAAAGAATGTGTACTTTGCAGTGGTTGGATGGAGTGTTCTATATATGTCTATGAGGTCAAGTTGGCTGATTGTGCCCTTTTGGTCTTCTGTATCTTTGCTGAGTTTCTTCTTAGCTGTTCTTTCCTTTACTGAGAGTGGTGTGTTGAAGTCTCCTACTATTATTGTGGAACTGTCAATTTCTCTTTTCAGTGTTGTTAGGGTTTGTTTTATGTATTTTGGAGCCCTGTCATTGGGTGCTTAGATGTTTATTATGGTTATGTCTTCATGAAGGATCGTCCCCTTAATCGTTATATAGTGTCCTTCTTTGTCTTTTATGGTAGATTTCGTTTTAAAGTCTATTTTATCTGAGATTAGAATTACCACTCCTGCTCTTTTTTGGTAGTTGTTAGCTTGATATATTTTTTTCTAACCTTTGACTTTTAATATATTCACATCTTTGTTTCTAAGGTGTGTTTCTTGTAGACAGTATATTGATGGATCGTGTTTTCTTATCCATTCTGTCACTCTCCATCTCTTTATGGGTGCATTGAGTCCATCTACATTCAGTGTAATTATTGATAGATATGAGTTTGTTGCTGTCACTTTGTAGTGCTTTTTTTTGTGGTGCTGAAGTTTTGTTTGTTCTTCCTACTCTCTTGTGCTGAGTTACTTTTGTTTGTGGATTTTTTTTTAATTTCTTTTTTTTTTTTAGGTTTTGTTTTTGCTGAGACTTTTTTTTTTTTTCCTGTTTTTTTTTTTAGGAGTATGTGTGTTAACTTTCTTTGTGGTTGCTGTGAATTTTACCCTTATGTTTCTAAGTTTGAAGCAGTCTACCATTACTTGGTAGTGCCTTGCTTTCCTCTCCATTAGAAGGTTCTATATGTATGCCGTTTATTCCCTCTTTTATTGTTTTGATGTTGTTGTCATTTACTGATTAACTGCTCTGATTCCCTGTTGTATTTCTTTTGGTTTTGGATAGTCCTCGAGAGTTCATTTCCTAGAGTGGTATCTGGCTGGTACGATCCTGCGTCTTAGGTTCTGTCTGTGAGCTGAAGCTGTTTGTCCTCAGATTGAATAACTCCCTTTAATAATTCTTGTAAGTTTGGTTTGACTTTTACATATTCCCTTAATTTCTGTTTATCTGGAAATGACCTAATTTCACCATGAAATTTGAACGAGAGTTTTGCAGGATATATTATTCTTGGCTGGCAATTTTTTTCTTTCAAGATTTTATATATGTCATCCCATTGCCTTCTTGCCTGTATGGTTTCTGCCGAATAATCTGAGCTTAGTCTTATTGTTTCTCCTCTGTTTGTGACGTCTTGTTTTTCATGAGCTGCTCTCAGGATTCTTTGTCTTTGGTTTTGGCGAGTGTGATTATGATATGCCTTGGTGATTTTCTTTTGGTGTCTATTGTATATGGGGTTCGTTGAGCTTCTTGGATGGCCAGCTTTTCATCTTTCATGATATTAGGGAAGTTTTTTTGTCAGCAGTTCTTCAGCGATCGTCTCTGTGTTTTCTGTTTTCTCCCCCTGTTCTGGAATTCCAATCACTTCAAAATTTTTGGTTTTGATTGTATCCATAACTCTTAGGGTCTCCTCATTTTTCTTTGTTCTTTTTTCTGCTTTTTCCTCAAACAGAGTTGTATCTAAGTGTTTGTCTTCAATTCCACTGATCCTGTCTTCCACCGTTTCAAGTCTGCTTCTCAGACCTTCTCTGACACTGTCCATTTCTGAAATGTTGTTGTTTATCTGTTGGATTTCTAATTGTTGTCTTTGTATAATTTCTAGTTGTGAATTTATTTTGGCAGTTTGTTCCTGCATTATTTTCCTGAATTCTTCCATTTTTTTGTCTGTATTTTCCCTGAATTTGTCTATTTTTTCCTCGTGTTTGTCAGCTTTTTGTCTCAGCTCTTGGAGAATTCTGAGTGTTAGAGATTTGAATGCCCTATCAGGTAGTTTTAGTGCATTTTCTTCCACTGGAGAGTCATCTGGTGTTTTATTTTGGGTGCCTACTGGAACCATCCTGTACTGTTTTTGTAAGTGTTTTGATATTGTCTGCTGTCTTTGGGGCATTCAGTAGTTATTTTTCTCATTTATTGATTGTAGATTTGTTTGTTTCATCCCTTTTTTTAAAAAAATTTGACTATGTCTGAGCAGGCGGACTGTGTGTTCTTTGTTTTTCGCTTGTCTGTGGGCAGAATACTTTTCACTCCTTCTCCAATTGGCAGGGTCAGTCACTCAGATATTGTATGGCAGGGCAAGTCTAGCTGAAGAGGAGTTACAGGGCCGAGTTGTTTGTGGCACTTATGACAGCCACTAGAGCGGGTCGGTAATCAGTGCAGGGCAGGTTCCAGTAGGCCATACCTGTGCTGCTTTGTGGTGTGATGTCAAGTGCACGGTGCAGGTAGGCAGGATGCAGCGGGGAGATTGTTATGTGTGGAGCTAAGATGGATATGGGAGAGAGGAGAGAGGAGCAGGAGCCAAAAACATACAAACAAACAAAAAAGAATGCTAGGGGAGCTTGCCTTTGGAGTGGATAGATGAGAAACTTATGAAGTGGAGAAAAACAGAAAGGGGATGAGGAAGAAAAGAAAAGAAAAGAATGAATAAATAAAAATCAAAAAGTTTAAAGAACCACAAAGTTCCCAGGGATCCCACTGGTGCAGCTATGAGGTCTGGGGAAGTCGCTCTCATGTGTTGCAGTACAGCCTGGCTAGAAGGCATAGAGGTATACAATGCCAGGTAATCAGGGAACACAAAGAGAAGGAAGATATAGAGAGACGAGAAACTGAGCAATGAAAAAGACAAAAAGGGAAAAAGAGGGAAAAGAAAACAAAGCAAATAAAAAAAAAAAGAGCAAGAAAGGCCCCCGAAAAAACAGAAAAAAAAAAAAAAACAACAAAAGAAAAATGTCCTCAGGGCTCCCTCTGCACGTCTGTGGAAGCCGAGGGGAAGTCTCCTTGCCACGCAGCTCTGCCTGGCCAGAAAGGGCTCCCAACTGAAGAAAAGGAAAAGAAAACAAACAAAGAATTCAAAACAAACAAACAATCAAAAGCCCCCGGCAGCCCAGACCAGGAAGCAGCTCCACACTCGAACGGAGCTCCATAGCCCCTCAGGAAAAAACAAAGGTGGTGCACAGAGCCAGGTATTTGAGCGAAAGGAGGGGGAGGCGGTGAGACATAAGGAAGAAATCAAAAGAAGCAGAAAAAAAAGCAACACTAGCAGCCAACAAATGGCACTCAGAGAGCCAGCTAGTGCGGGCTGGTGTTTCTCAGACAAGAGACTGTGTCTGCGGTAAGCAGAGGGGGCCGAGTGTGGGTGATAAAGGGTAGGGAGTGGGAAAGTGTATATCACAAATTACTGGAGCTCTGCAGCCCCTCAGGAAGAAGCAAAGTTGGCGTACGGAGCCAGGTATTTGAGCAAAAGGAGTGGGAGGTGGTGAGAGGTAAGGAAGAAAAATCAAAAGAAACGGAAAAAGCAACACCAGCAGCCAACAAATGGCACTCAGAGAGTCGGCCCGTTCGGGTGTGTGGAATCCAAGCAGCCGCTGTTACCCAGTCAAGAGACTGTGGCCGCAGGAAGCAGAGGAGGCCGAGTCGGGGTGAAGAAGGGTGGGGGGTGAGAAAGCGTATATTGCAAATTACCGGTTGTTTTGTCTCCCGCTGGATGCTCTGTGAGGCTGCTTTCTCATACCCCCATTTGCTGGTCTCCGATAGGAGTCCAAGATGGCGGATCCGCGCTGTTTTAGCTGGTAGGGGACCTCTGCACGAATCTCTCCTTGCTCTCCGTTCTCTGTCAGTTTTCTCACTCCATTTGGTGCTTGGCTGAGTTCTTTATCTCTTCATTTGATGTTTTAGGGTTTCAGGATTGTTGTATTCTCTGTTCGGCTTAGTTTTTCGGATCTTTGCTGTGGAGGGACGGCGTGGTGCTTCTGCCTAGAGTGCCATTTTGCCGGAACTTCTAATCGTGGAGTTTTGAAATGTTATTTGCTTTTATACCAGCACAACTTCTGTCTCTTTGTTTAAACATTTTACGGTTTAACTGGATACAATTTTCCAACTATAAAGAAAATCTATGCCAGCCAACAAGTTTTAGAAATATTTATTGGAATTTTCACTGATGTGTAAAATGTGCCTGAACTATATAGACGTAGATTTTCTGTCTGAATTTTTTTTTTTTAAAGTTTGATATTGATCCTTGTGCCACTTAGTTTCACTAGGCTTATACAGGATAACATGTTGATTTAACTCTTCATAGAACCATCCAACATGTAATAATTCTTACCAGGGAGATATGGGTCTTCATTCCTTTAGAGTATTTTATATAATATATTCAATAATGTACTCCTAAGATATTTTATAGGTCCCCTGGGTAGCACAAACAGTTAAGCTCTCAACTACTAGCTGAAAGGTTGGCAGTTCAAACCCACCGAGAGGCTCATTGGAAGACAGGCCTGTTGATCTGCTTCCGAAATTTCACAGCCTTGAAAACCCCGTGGAGTGCCGTTCTACTCTGCGCGCATGGGGTCGCTATGAATCAGAATTGATTCAACGGCACCTAACAACAATAAAATATTTTACATATCAATTTCCCGAAAGATAATGAAAATTTCCAAAAACAACAAAACAATGCCTTCATTAATGCTGGCAAAATGGTCAGTGTTTCTTTAGTTTTTGCTCAGTGCTAGGTACTGTGCTTGATATGTAACATACGTCATCACATCGCATCTTACAATAACCCCATATGGAGGTACTCTGAGGGGATTGCGACTTACAAAGACGAAATGTTTTGTTCAGGTCACCCATCTAGTAAAAAGTGGAGCTTGGTTTTAAATCTTGTACTGATGGTGAGAGGCAAAGCTGTTATTTATAATGCTGTTCAGCAGAATAAATAAATATTTATTCGAAGAATGAATGAATGTGGCAGAATTGAGACCAGAACACAAGTGTCCCCAGTCCCAATTCCTTGTTTTTTGCATCTTATCACTTAATCCTCAAAAAGGATGGGGCAACATCCATACTTCTATGTGCAGAAAATTTGGCTCTATCCTTAAGTACATAAATTTTCTTTTTCTGCCTAAATCAGATGAGGCCTAAACTAAAAGCAGTTCAGCCAAAGGAGATTCATGCAAAGGTAGGTTTCAGATTGAAATCACGTAAAAGCAACTAAATGTACAGTACTTTTCAGAAGACTTAGAAAATCACATTGACTTCTGATAAAGTCATTATTATTGATCAGTACACTATCTTCATCCCTGTGAGCAAAGGGACAAAGGCATGAGACAAAATGAGTGTCTTTGCCGGGCATATTGCTAAGGCATCAGGAGCCTGGGGAAACGTTTGGACTGAGCTGATTTTATATCCAACTGTTCAGAAGAAAAAAAATGAATAATTGCACCATTTATCTATCACTATGATTAATCTATATCAACATCTGGCTATTTGGAAAACGATTACTTTATTCAGCATTCATTTGTATATTTAGTGCAATATAGCTTTGGGCTGATTCTTCTAAAATTTTTATAGTGTGTCAGCTGTATGACTGTTCTAGAGAACCTTGGGGTGCCCATTAGGGTTAATTGTGTAAATGTAAAGTAAGAGAATGCCATGCGTTTTTATCAGGAATAAGAGTTTTTAAGGCAGCAACCATGTTGTCACAGGTGCGGCACCTAGTTGGGCATAGCAAATGTACAAGTCAAGGCAGTGTATGAGATCCAGTGTTAAACTGAGACCAGGTCCTTACATGCCGTGTCATCATCTGTGTGAACATCACATTAACCAGTAACCAATTGTTATCGAGTCAGTCCTGACTCATGGCAACCCAGTGTGTGTCAGAGTAGAACTGTGCTCCACGGGGTTCTCAATGGCTGATTTTTCAGAAGTAGATCACTAGGTCTTTCTTTTGAGGCACCTTTGGGTGGACTCGAACTTCCAAACTTGGTTAGCAGTTGAAAATGTTAAGCATTTGTATCACCCAGGGACTGCCATCATATTACACACTACTTAAAAACCTTCAACAGCACCTTATTTTCTAAGATGAAATTTCCAACTCCTGAAGTATGTCAACCAAGGCACATCCTGGAGGTGCTCAATAAAAATTTTTTCTTTTCTTGTTTTGGAGGTCCTGCAATACTGGGTTGTTGAGTGGAGTGGATGAAGCAACCTCCTATTCCATCTTCAAATTCCAAAAATCCATTTAATACATTGTCATCAGATGTGGACATATCAAACATTAAACTGAAAGAACAGTTTCTATACTTGATCTTAGCCAAAAGGTCGAGAAGCAATCAATAAATTTTTTTTGAATGAATGCATGGATACTTCCTGCCATACGCTGTCTTGAATTTACTTAAGACTTCTCAAAGCCCATGCATTTACCAGCCTCTGAGCCTAGCTTTGCGTTCTTTCTGACTGAAAGACTTTGCCCACAATACTTTGGAAAAACCCTTCTCCCACGGGAAGCATGTCCCAAACTTTACCTCATCTGTGAAACTATTTTGGCCACTGTTCTTGAGCACCCCTTCAATAATTGGAAGTAATCACTTTCTCCTCTCTATTATATTGCACTTTCTCTGCTGCTGTTATGCAATGTGTCATGGTTTATCTGTTTTATAGCTGTTATGTATTGTTAGGTGCCATCCAGTTGGTTCTGACTCATAGTGACCGTATGTACAACAGAATGAAACACTGCCTGGTCCTGCTCCAATCTCACGACCGTTGCTATGTTTAAGTCCATTGTTGCAGCCACTGTATCAGCCCATCTTGTTGAGGGTCTTCCTCTTTTTCACTGATCCCGTACTTTACCAAACATGATGCTCTTCTCCAGAGACTGGACCCTCCTGATAACATGTCCAAAGTATGTGAGACAAAGTCTCAGCGTTCTCACTTTTAAGGAGCATTCTGGCTGTACTTCTTCCAAGACAGATTTGTTCATTCTTCTGGCAGTGAGTAGTATATTCAATATTTTTCTCCAACACCATGATTCAAAGGCGTCAATTCTTCTTTGGTCTTCCTTATTCACTGTCCAGCTTTTGCATGCATATGGGGTGATTGAAAATACCATGGCTTGGATCAGGTGCACTTTAGTCTTCAAGGTTGCATCTTTGCTTTTAAATACTTTAAAGAGGTCTTTTGCAGCAGATTTGCCCAGTGCAGTATGTCCTTTGATTTCTTGACAGTTGCTTCCATGGGTGTTGATTCTGGATCCAAGTAAAATGAAATCCTTGACAACTTCAGTATTTTCTCTATTGATAGTGATGTTGCTTATTGGTCCAGTTGTGAGTAGTTTTGTTTTCTTTATATTGGGGTGTAATCCATACTGAAGGCTGTAGTCTTTGATTTCATCAGTAAGTGCTTCAAGCCCTCCTCACTTTCAGCAAGCAAGGTTGTGTCATCTGCATATCACAGGTTGTTAACTAGTCTTGTTCCAATCCTCTTCATATAGTCCATCTTCTTGGATTATTTGCTCAGCATATAGATTGAATAAATCTGGTGCAAGGATATAATCCTGACACAAATCTTTCCTGATTTTAACCCATGCAGTATCCTCTTGTTCTTTTCAAATGACTAGCTCTTGGTCTAAGTACAGGTTCCACACGAGCACAATTAAGCGTCCTGGAATTCCCATTCTTCGCAATGTTATCTGTAATTTTTTATGATCCACACACTTGAATGACTTTGCATAGTCAATAAAAAACAGGTAAACATCTTTCTGGTATTTTCTGCTTTCAGCCAGGATCCACCTGACATCAGGAATGATATCCCTTGTTCCACACCCTCTCCTGAATCCAGCTTGAATTTCTGACAGTTCACTGTCAATGTACTGCTGCAACTGTTTTTGAATTATCTTTAGTATAATTTTTCTTCCCTGTGATATTAATGATATTGTTCCATAATTTCCAAATTTTGTCAGTTCAGTCCTTTGGAATGGCCAATCCTTTGGAATGGGCACGCATATGGATCTCTTCCAGTTGGTTGGCCAGGTAGCTATCTTCCAAATTTCTTAACGTAGACGAGTGAGCGCTTCCAGCATTATATCCATTTGTTTAAATATCTCAGTTGGTATTCCGTCAGTTCCTGGAGCCTTGTTTTTCACAATGCCTTCAGTGCAGCTTGGGCTTCTTCCTTCAGTACCATAGGTTCTTGATCATATGCTATCTCCTAAAATAGCTGAATGTCAGCCAACTCTTTTTGGTTCAATGACTGTATATTCCTTTCATCTTCTTTTGAGGCTTCCTGAGTAATTCAATTTTTTTGTCCATAGAATCTTCAGTATTGCAGCTTGAGACTTGATTTGTTTCTTCAGTTTTTTCAGCTTGAGAAATGCTGAGTATGTTTTTCCCTTTTGGTTTTCTAATCCCAGGTCTTTGCACATTTCGTTATAATACTTTGTCTTCTTGAGCTGCCCTTTTATTTCATCATTTCTTCCATTTGCTTTAGCTACTCTCCTTTAAGAGCAAGTTTCAGAGTCAATTCTGGCATCCGTTTTCCTCTTTTTATTCTTTTCTGTTTTTTTTTTTGGTGACCTTTTATTTTCTTCATGTATGAAGTCCTTGATATCATCACACAACTTGTCTGGTCTTTGCTCATTAGTGTTCAAGCATCAAATCTGTTTTTGAGATGGTCTCTAAATTCAGGTGGGTTATACTCAAGGTCAGTATTTTGGCTCTTGTGGACTTGTTTTAATTTTCTTCAGCTTCAGGTTGAACTTACATATGAGCAATTGATGGTCTGTTCCGCAGATGGGCCCTGGCCATGTTCTGACTGATGATATTGAGCTTCTCCATTGTCTCTTTCCGCAGATGTAGTTGATTTGATTCGTCTGTAGTCTATCTGGTGAGGTCCATGTGTATAGTCACCATTTGTATTGTTGAAAAAAGGTATGAAAAAAAGAATGAATCGTTGGTCTTGCAAAATTCTGTCATGTGATCTCTGGCATGGTTTCTATAACCAAGGCCATGTTTTGCACGTACTGATCCTTCTTTGTTTTCAACTTTCGCTTTCCAATCGCCAGTAATTATCAATGCATCTTGATTGCATATTTGGTCAATTTCAGACTGAAGAAGTTGGTAAAAATCTTCAGTTTCTTCATCTTTGGTATTAGTGGTTGGTGTGTAAATTTGAACACTAGTTGTATTAACTGGTCTTTCTTGTAGGCGTATGGATATTATCCTATCACTGACAGTGTTGTATTACAGTATAGATCTTGAAATGTTCTTTTTGACGATGAATGTGACATTGTTCCTCTTCAGTTTGTCATTCCTGGCATAGTCGACTGTGATTGTCTGATTCAAAATGGCCAATACCAGTCCATTTCAGCTTACTAATGCCTAGAATATCTATCTTCAAGTGTTCCATTTCATTTTTTACTACTTCCAATTTTCCTTGATTCATACATCATACAATTCATGTTCTGATTATTAATGGATGCTTGTAGCTGTTTCTTCTCATTTTAAGTAATGCCACCTCAGCAAATGAAGGTCCCAAAAGCTTTATTCTATGCACATCATCAAGGTCAACCTACTTGAGGAGGCAGGTCTTGCCCAGTCGTATTTTGAGTGCTTTCCAACCTGAGGGGCTGATCTGGCACTATATCAGACAGTGTTCCACTGCTATCCATAGGTTTTCACTGGCCAGTTTTTTCAGAAGTAGATCACCAGATCCTTCTTCCTAGTCTGTCTTAGTCTGGAAGTTATGCTGAAAGCTGTCCACCATGTGTGACCTTGCTGGTATTTGAAATACCAGTGGCAAAGTTTCCAGCATCACAGCAGTACACAAGTCACCACAGTACGACAAACTGACAGACAAATGATGAAGCTGTTATGTACATGCCTGTATTATCTACATTATAGAAGTTTGATGCATTCCAGTGTTGCCTATATTATAGCTGTCAGATACATGCTGGTTCCCTGAAATATGTGAATTGTATGAGAAAGAAATTATGTATTATTTTATCATGGTAGGTGTTCAAAAAATGTTGCATAAATCAATCAATTAGCAATGTTGGACTGCTTAGATAGCAAAAACTATAAGAGGAAATGGTGATATCTTTGGCAATATATCCACATTCCTGCCATTTTTGCTATATTGAATGCGACTCTAGAGTCAAGTTTTCTCTTTCTTTCTCCCGGTTGCTTTTCATTTTTGTTTTCCTTCCTTTTTAAAACAAACTGTGAAATTCATGCAGCAAGTATCATTTCGCCTTTCAAGACTGTCGCATTTTTTCCGCTAATATTGACATTGTTAAATCATGTTTTTAGATCGTCTCCTCTAGAACTGTTTTAAAAGTCTATTTCATTACTTTATTGTCAGTCTTTTTAAAAATATTATTTTGCTTGATAATTCACCATATTTGTTTCTTTAAAAAAAATCAACTCTTGTTCAAAATTTGAAGATTTGCAGTAATTGGAAAAAAATATTAAATTCCATAAAAAGGGCTATTAGTTGGAAAAGTGCTATAATAATCTTAAAAAAGAATATCATGCAATTATTAAAATAATTACATTTTATAGAAAATAATTTATATAAATGTTTATCTTTTTTTTTTGATTTTTACTGCTAGTGATGATTTTTTCTTTTCAAAAATTTTAAGTCTACAGAGAAGTTGAAATAACAATTCAGTAGACACCCAATGGTTCACCATTGTCAACATTTTGTAAACATTTTATCTGCCTGTCTGTCTCTCCTGTTTAGATTAATAGGGATTGGTAGGGGTGTTCCAGTGAGTGCATGCACATGTTTTGCCTAGGCCCAGAGGATTTTTCTTCATCTTTAAAGTCTACAATTATTTTAAGAATTTGTCTGGGTCAGTTTTCCGAGGTACACAATAGGCCCTTTTAATACGGGAGTCAAGTTTTGTTTTTTTTTTTAATTTCCAGAATTTTTTTCTTGGATTATAATTTTACATATTAATTTCCTTTCATTTTGCTTCACCCCACCCCCAGAATCTCAAATTATGTGTTAGATCTTCTATGCTTATTTTCTGTATCAATCACATTTTCTCTGATTTTTTTCTTCTTCATTTTATTTTTTTCAACATAGCTGTGTTCTTTTTTTTGTTGTAATTTTATTGTGTTTTAGATGAAAGTTTACAGCACAAATTAGTTTCCATCAAACATTTATACACAAATTGTTTTGTGACATTGGTTTCAATCTTTGCAAAGTGTCAGCAGTCCCCCCCTTTCTCTTACCACCCTGAGTTCTCCGTGTGTGTGCATTTGTCCAGTTTTCCTGTCCCTTCCTGCCTTCTCATCTTTGTTTTTTGGCAGGTGTTGCCTATTTGGTCTCATATATTTGATTGAACATTCCTCACGTGTATTATTGTTTGTTTTATAGCGCTGTCTAATCTTTGGCTGAAAGGTGGACTTCAGGGAGTGGCTTCAGTTCTGAGTTAGCAGGGTGTCCGGGGTCATAGTCTTCGGAGTTCCTCAAGTCTCCCTCAGACCAGTAAGTCTGGCCTTTTTTTTTTTTTTTTTTTTATGAATTTGAAGTTTGTTCTACATGTTTCTTCCCCTCTGTCCGGGACCTTCTATTGTGATTCCTGTCAGAGCAGTCAGTGGTGGTAGGTGAGCACCATCTAGTTCTTTTGGGCTTAGCCTAGTGGAGGCTATGGTTTATGTGATCCGTTAGTCCTTTGGACTAATATTTTCCTTGTGTCTTTGGTTTTCTTCATTCTCCTTTGCTCTGGAAGGGACAGGACAAATAGAGGTATCTTAAATGGCCACTCAAAACCTTTTAAAACCCCAGATGCTATCCATTTGTAGAACATTTTGTAGATGTAGAACATTTTCTTTATGAACTATGTTATATCAGTTGACCTAAATGTCCCCCAATACCATGGTCCCCAGTCCTCAGCCCCAGTAACTTGGTCCCTCAAAGTGTCTGGATGTGTCTGGGAAGCTTCTTTGACTTTGCCTTGGTCAAGTTATACTGACTTCCCTGTATCGCGTGTTGTCTTTCCCTTCACCAAAGTTAACACTTGTATACTATCTAGTTAATGATGTCCCCTCCTTACCTCTCTCCTCCCTCATAACCATCAAACCATTTTTTCTGTGTGTAAACGTTCTCTTGGGTTTGTATAATAGTGGTCTTATACAGTATTTGTCCTTTTATGATTGACTTATTTCACTCAGCATAATGCCCTCCAGATTCATCCATGTTGTGAGATGTTTTGCAGATTCATCATTGTACTTTATCGTTGCATAGTATTCCATTGTATGTACATACCATAATTTGTTTATCCATTTATCTGTTGATGGGCACTTAGCTTGTTTCCATCTTTTTGCTATTGTGAATAATACTGCAATAAACATGTATGTACATAATGTCTATTCATTTGACGGCTCTTATTTCTCTAGGGTATATTCCATAAGTGGGATTGCTGGATCGTATGGTATTTCTACTTCTAGCTTTTTAAGGAGGCACCACATCGTTTTCCATAGTGGTTGTACCATTTAACATTTCCACCAGCAGTGCATAAGAGTTCCAATCTCCCAACAACCTCTCTAACATTTGTTATTTTCTGTTTTTTTGATTAGTGCCAGTAATGTCGAGGTAAGATACTATCTCATTGTAGTTTTGATTTGTATTTCTCTAATGGCTAATGATTGTGAGTATTTCTTCATGTGTCTGTTAAACCCATTGCCATCTAGTTGACTCCAACTCATAGCGACCCTGTAGGACAGAGTGGAACTGCCCCATAGGGTTTTCAGGGAGCGGCTGGTGGATTTGAACTGCTGACCTTTTGGTTAGCAGCTGTAACCACTGAGCCTGAATGTTTTCTTTGGTGAAGTGTCTGTTCATATCCTTTGCTCTTTTTGATTGGATTATTTTTCTTTTTGTTGTTGAGGTGTTCTATAGATTTTGGAGATTAGACCCTTGTTGGATATGTCGTAGCCAATTTTTTTTTTTCTCAATCTGTAGGTTCCCTTTTTACTCTTTTGGTGAAATCTTTTGATGAGCATAGTGTTTAATTTTTTAGGAGCTCCTAGTTATCTAGTTTGTCTTCTGGTGTTTGTGCATTCTTAGTTATAGTTTGTATTGTATTTATGCCATGTATTAGGCCTCCTTGTGTTGTCCCTGTTTTTTCTTCCATCATCTCTATGATTTTAGGTTTTATATTTAGGTCTTTGATCCATTTTGAGTTAGTTTTTGTGTATGGTGTGAGGTGTGGGTCCTTTTTCATTTTTTTTTTTTTAAATGCAGATGGACATCCAGTTTTGCCAGCACCATTTGTTAAAAATACTGTCTTTCTTCCCCCATTTAATGGACTTTGGCCTTTTGTCAAAGATCAGCTGACCATAGGTGGATGGATTTACATCTGGGTTCTTGATTCTGTTCCATCTGTCTGTGTATCTGTTGTTGTACCCATACCAGGCTGTTTTGAATACTGTGGCTGTATAATAGGTTCTGAGACCAGGTAGTGTGAGGCCTCCTACCTTGTTCTTTTTTTTCAGTAATGCTTTGCTTATCCAGAGCCTCTTTCCTTCCTGTATAAAGTTGGTGATTAGTTTTTCCATATTGATAAAGTATGCTGTTGGTATTTGGATCGGGATTTCATTTTATCTATAGATTGTTTTGGGTAGAATAGACATTTTCACAATGTTGAGTCTTTGTATTCATAAGCAAAGTATGTTTTTTCCATTTATGTAGGTTTCTTGCAATAGTTTTCTTTGTATAGGTCTTTTACATCCCTAGTTAGATTTATTCCTAAGTATTTTATCTTTTTAGTGGCTATTATAAATGACACTGTTTTCCTGATTTCCTTTTCAAAGATCTCTTTTTTTATCTATAGGAATCCAACGGACTTTTTTATGTTGATCTTGTATACTGATACTCTGCTGAATCTTTCTATTAGTTCTTGTAGTTTTCTTATACAATCTTTGGGGTTCTCTATGTATGGAATCATATCATCTGTGAATAGGGATAGTTTTACTTCTTCCTTTCCAATTTGGATGGCCTTTATTTCTTTTTCTTGCCTTATTGCTCTAGCTGCGACTTTCAGCACAATGTTAAAAAGGAGTGGTGATAAAAGGCATCCTTGTCTTGTTCCCATTCACAGGGGAAATGCTTTCAGCCTCTCTCCATTGAGAATGATATTGGTTGTTGGCTTTGTATAGATGCCCTTTATTATGTTGAGGAATTTCCCTTTTCTTCCTATTTTATCCAGAGTTTTTATCAGGAATGGATGCTGGACTTTATCAAATGCCTTTTCTGCATCGATTGAGATGATCATGTGATTCTTTTCTTTTGTTCTATTTATGTGGTGGATTACCTTGATTGATTTTCTAATGTTGAACCAGTCTTGCATACCTGGTAAAATCCTACTTGGTTGTAGTGTATTATTTGTTTGATATAATGCTGAATTCTATTGGTTAGAATTTTGTTGAGAATTTTTGCATCTGTATTCATTAGAGATATTGGTCCATAATTTTCTTTTTTTGTGGTATCTTTGCCTGGTTTTGGTATCAGGGTTATGCTGACTTCATAGAATGAATTGAGAGTATTCCTTCCTTTTCTATGCTTTGAAATAGTTTGAGTAGTACTGATGTGAACTCTTTTCTGGATGTTTAGTAGAATTCTCCAGTGAAGCCATCTGGGCTAGGGCTTTTTTTTGTTGTTGTTATGATTTATTTTTAAAAATTTTTTATTACCTCTTCAATCTCTTCTCTTGTTATGGGTCTGTTCAAATTTTCTATCTCAGCTTGTGTTTGTTTATGTAAGTAATGTGTTTCTAGAAATTTCTCCATTTCCTCTAGATTTTCAATTTGGAGGACAATTTTTCATAGTATTCTGTTATGTTTCTTTTTATTTCAGTTGGATCTATTGTAATGCCCCCCATCTCATTTCTTATTTGTGTTATTTGCATCCTCTCTTGTTTTTCTTTTGTCAGTTTGGCCAATTGTTTGTCAATTTTGTTGTCAAAGAACCAACTTTTGGCCTTCTTGATTCTTTTCTATTGTATATCTGTTCTCTGTTTCATTTATTTCTGCTCAAATATTATTTCTTTTCTTCTGATGCCTGTGGGCCTCTTTTGCTGTTCTCTTTTATTTGTTCAAATTGTAGGGCTAATCTTTTGATTTTGGCCCACCCTTCTTTTTTGATGCGTGTGTTTATTGCTATAAATTGATCTCTGAGCACTGCCTTTGCTGTGTCCCAGTTTTGGTCTGATATGTTTTCATTCTCATTTGATTCTAGGAATGTTTTTATTCTCTCTTTGATTTCTTATATTACCCAGTTGTTTTTAAGCAGAGTGTTATTCAGTTTCCATGTATTTGATGTTTTTCCCTTGCTCTTCTTGTTATTGATTTTTATTTTTATGGCATTGTGATCAGAGAGAATGCTTTGTATTATTTTGATGTTTTGGATTTTATTGAGGGTTGCTTTGTGGCCTAAAATATGGTCTATTCTGGAGAACATTCCATGTGCAATGGAAAGGAATGTATACTTTGCTGCTTTTGGGTGGAGTGTTCTATATATGTGTATGAAGTCAAGTTGGTTGATTTTGACCTTTAGATCTTCTGTATCTTTGTTGAGTTTCTTTCTAGATGTTCTGTCCTTTACCGAGAGTGGTGTGTTGAAGTCTCCTACTATTATTGTGAAACTGTCTATTTACTTTTTCTGTGCTGTTAGAGATTGTTTCATGTATTTTGGAGCCTTGTTTTTTTTTTTTTCTTCTTTCTTTCTTTTTTCAATTGTTGTGGTTTAAATGAAGTTTACATTTCAAGTTAGTCTCTCATTCAAAAATTTACACACACGTTGCTATGTGACCCCAATTGCTCTCCCCATACTGTGACAGCACACTCCTCTTTTCTCCTTCTGATTCCCTGTGTCCATTCAACCAACTCCTAACCCTCTCTGCCTTCCCATCTCACTACCGGACAGAAGCTTCCCATTTAGTCTCTTGTATCTAACTGAGCCAAGAGGCACTCTCCTCACGAGTATCACTTTATGTCCCACAGTCCAGTCCAATCCTTGTCTGAAGAGTTGGCCTCAGAAATTGTTTTAGTTCTGGGCTGATAAAGAATCTGGGGGCCATGCTTTCTAGGGTTCCTCCAGTCTCAGTCATACCATTAAGTCTGGTCTTCTTACTAGAATTTGAGTTCTGCACCCCACCTTTCTCCTGCTCTATCAAGGATTCTCTGTTGTGTTCCCTACCAGGGTGGCCATTGGAGGTAGCTGGGCACCATCTAGTTCTGGTCTCAGGCTGATGAAGTCGCTCATTTATGTGGCCCTTTCTGTCTCTTGGGCTAATACTTTCCTTGTGTCTTTGGTGTTCTTCATTATCCTTTACTCCAGGTGATTGGGACCAATTGATTGGAGCCCTGTTGTTGAATGTGTAGGTATTTATTAAGGTTATGTCTTCTTGGTGGTTGTCCCTTTAATCATTATATAATGTCTTCCCTTGTCTTTAATGGTTGATTTTGCCTTAAGGTCTATTTTTTCTGAGATTATTATTGCCACTTCTGCCCTTTTTTGGTTACTGTTTGCTTGATATACATATTTTTTCATACTTTGGGTTTTAATATATTTATGTCTTTGTGTCTAAGGTGTGTCTCTTGTAGACAGCATATTGATGGGTCATTTTTTTTTTCCCTGTCTGCAGTCTCTGTGTCTTTACAGGTGCATTTAATCCATTCAGATTCAGTGTGATTATCAATAGATATGAGTTTATTTCTGTCATATTGTTGTGCTTTTTTTTTTTGTGGTGCTCAGTTTTCTTTGTTTCTCTTACTTTGTTGTCCTGAGTTCGTTTGTAGATTTTCTTTTCTTTCATAATTATAGATTTAGTGTTTACTGAGACTTTATGTTTTTCTTCTTTTATATTTTGATGAGTAAGGTTGTTATCTTTCTTTGTGGTTACCTTGAATTTACCCTTCTCTTCCTAAGTTTGCACCAATCTTTTATTACATGATGTCACCTTGATTTCCCCTCCATTTGAAAATTCCTTACCTATGCTGTTTAGTCTTCCTTTTATTATTTTGACATCATCATTTACAGATTGACATCTCTGTTTTAAGTCATTAGCTTTGCTTTATTATTGAGAGTTATTTACCTAGCTTTGTATCTGGCTGATGCTGTCCTGTGTCCTAGACTCTGGTTGTTGTTTGATTTTGTTGGTTCTCTAACCGAAGGACTCCTTTTAATATTTCTTGTAAGTTTTGTTTGGTTTTTATGAATTCCCTTATTTTCTGTTTATATGGAAATGTCCTAATTTCACCATTGAATTTGAGAGAGGGTTTAGCAGGATATGTTTGTTATTCTTGGTTGGCAGTTTATATATATATATATATATATATATATGTATATACATATAGTCATCCCATTACCTTCTTGCCTGCATAGTTTCTGATGAGTAATCAGAGTTTAGTCTTATTATTTCCCCTTTGTGAGTGACTTTTCCTTTTTCTGAAACTGCTGTTAGGATTCTTTCTTTGTCTTTGGTTTTGGCACGTGTGATTATGATATGTCTTGGTGACTTTCTTTTGAGGTCTGTCCTATATCGGGTTTGTTGAGCTTCTTGGATGGTGAGCTTTTCATCTTTCATGATATTTGGGAAATTTTCTGCCAGCAAATCTTCAACTGTTTTCCATTTTCTCCCTCTGTTCTGGAATTCTGATCATGCACAAATTTTTGCTCTTGATTATGTTCCATACCTCTATTCTTGCACTTGAATGTTCTTTTGTTATTGTGGAATCTGCTCTTCCTTGAGCATCTTGTAATTTAATCATTATTTCTAAGATGATTTTTATCTTTTTTAAAACACTTTTTTTTCCCTGACTTTGGCAATTTTCATTTCATAACTTAATAAATTTTTTGTCCATTTATGTTTTGAAGTTTTTAATTTATGACTTAAGTTTTTTTTTAATGTCTAAAGTCTTGTTGAAGGATATTTAGTTCAGTTTCCTTCTGATTTATTGTAGTTTTAATAAGGAGAATGTAAAGTGAAGTATTTTGATTCATACTTTCTAATTGCTTTGTATAGTAGCTTCATATGGATGTTGACATTATTATTTTTTAAAAACATGCTTAAGTTTTTAGACCAGTAATAAGTTTTATGTGTACAAAAGGGGACGAGTTTAGGTGCCTTATTAGGTTGTTTAATTTAAGAATATTTCTTTCTTTTGATGTGGTAACAATTTATTTTCTTTAAATTATTGCATTGTTTTTTTCTTTTGCAGAAGGGAGGATTGGTCTTCTGATTTTGTGATTCTCTTTTGTTTATGCAGAAACTTTAATTTCCATTTCTTGCTCTGTTCTTTTTTTTCACCTCCAAGTCCCTAGTGGCACCCATTGTAAGCTTGTCTTTTCCTTCCATAAGTGGTACTCTCCCAAGAGTGCTATTTCTGGTCTTATGCTTTTGATTTCCTAGTGACTGATGCTCTGATGTAGCATTTCTCACACTTGTTTTTGCATTTCCTAATGTCAAGGTTGGGCGTTCTCTACATGGAGGTTATTTTATCTGTGCTGCACACCCATAAACTGATGTGTCTTCCCTGTCTTTATGTGTAACATGTCTGATTGATATGGGCTCAGGGTCTGGCTCTGCTAGATTTGGGTATTTATTTCCATACTTACACAGAGTTTGAAATTTGTGATATTCTTCTATCATAGTTATTCTATAGGCATGGGTTATGAGTGGTTTTACTTCCTCTCTTTGTTGATCTGTATGGCCCTTTGGACATAGTGTGAAGAAATTAAGATTTACTGTAGGAACCGAGAATCCCTCTTAAAATACATTTGTTCCTTTTTCGGAGCACGTCAGTAGTACTGGGAATTTTCTTGAAGGAGAGATGAAGAAGAGATAACACTGGATTCACAGAACAAAACTTGTCACAGATCCTCTTAATGCATCTCTCGCCCCCAAATTACACAAGTGACATATTCCTAAATTATAAAAGAAAGTGACAGAACAGTATGGACAGTACAACACTATCTTTATTAAAATATGTGTATTTGAATAGAAAATTGTTTAGAATCCTGTATATATTAATTTATTCATTGTGGATATAACTGAGTTGTGGGACTGCAAGTGATTTTATTTTTGTATAGTAAACAATGGGTTATTTTATCACAAAAAAATAGAGACAGGCATTTCCATTGTAGAAAAATAATTGTCACAATTCAATTAAATGCAACAAAGTTTTTACATTTCTGCCATAGCAAATAATGCTAGATACTGCATTCTATTCTAAATGTATTCAGAATATGTTAATTAAATAAACAGTAATATTAAATGAATTCTACATACCTATGTATACCCACACACACATATTTGTATACACGTTAAGGAATATTTGTATAAAAATGTAGTAACATCACAGTTTAGGAGCTGGGGCATCTTTGGGAGGCTGTTATTCTGACTGCCACAATTAGCATCCTTCTACCTTTGAACTTGGCATTTATATTTGGTCTGGACAGAGAAGAGTAGTATTCTGAGCTGACTGACTCCTTAAGACTCAAATTCTAGCTTTGGTCCCTTGGCCAAGTCCCCAGGAGGGAGCTATTTGATCAGCAGATTTTCTGACAAAGAGAATTAATGTATCTCTTTCAAAGGTCGGGTAGGTAAAAAAAAATATATAAAATATGTGAAAAGTAAATTATTAGCTGGCTATGGAAAAAGACAATAGGTGGAATGATTCCTCAAGCTACGTGTCCAAGATTCCCATAAACATGATGGCTTTTGGTGCTAAACTGGACCAAATCCCAGAACCATTTAGAGGTCTTATGACCTCAGTTGTCTATGTCGGAGATTTTTGTTTTTTTCAAATCAGGAGATGTGGAATCAAATGCTAAGTTAATATTGTCTGGAATTATCTACAACTTAAGGAGTGAGATCAGTGCATAAGGAGTATAAAACAGCCATTTTCATGTATTATTCCAAAAATATTTTTAAGCAATAGTCTACATTTGGGGATACCAATATAAATAAGATATCTTTTTCCTTGAAGATGTCAATCTGGTGGAAGAGACAAGTGTAAATTTAATATAAGATTGGTGGGTTAAATTAGTTTGGCAGACATACTCAATACATTGCCGTCATGTTGGCTTGAGGAGGTCATAGTGGCAGTTGGGGTTAGTTTATGTGATAATTAGTAGCAGTTCCAAATTAGTATGTTAGAAAGCAAAGTACCTACTTATACCTATTTATTTGTTATCTTCTTAAATTTTTGTCTATTTAGGTATCATCTAATAAGTGTAATTCTTATTTTAACCGTTTTGTTGTTGTTGTTAGGTGCTGTGGAGTCAGTTTTGACTCACAGTGACCCTGTGTACGATAGAATAAAACACTGCCTGGTCCTGCGCCATCCTTACAATTGTTTTTATGCTTGAGCCCATTGTTGTAGCCACTGTGTCAATCCATTTTGTTGAGGGTTGTGATGGTTAAGATTGTGTGTCAACTTGGCTGGGCCATGATAATCAGCGTTTTGGCAGTTATATAATGTCGTGATCACTTCCTTGTTGAGATTTGATATGTGATCACCTCCATGATAGGATATGCTGTGAATAGCCAATCAGTTGAAAGGGAGTTTCCTTGGGCATGTGGCCTGCATCAAATGTAAGTGGGCATTCTGGGAAAGCTTGGGAGCTTTTTATTCACGCTGGATCTCGCAGCTGGCTCCTATTCATCTGACTTCTGATTCTTGGGACTTGAGTTAGCAGCTTACCTGTGATCTTGCCTGCCAATCTTGGGATTCATCAATTTTTGCAGCCTGTGAGCAAGAGCCCTGCTCTCTGACCGGCTGTTCTTGGGTTCGCCAGCCTCTGCGGCTACGTGAATCATGAGAAGCCTCTATCCTGACCCACAGACTTGGGATGTTCCAGCCTCTACAACCACACAAGCCATTTCCTTGATATAAATCTCTTTCTATATATATTTATACACTTTTCTGGTTTTGCTTCTCTAGAGAACCCAGCCTAAGACAAGGGTCTTCCTCTTGTTTGATGACACTCTGCTTTACCAAGCATAATGTCCTTCTACAGGGACTGGTCCCCCCGATAGTATGTCCAAAGTGTGTGAGACCAAGTGTCACCATCCTTGCTTCTAGATGAACATTCTGGCTGTACTTCTTCCAAGATAGGTTTGTTCGTTCTTCTGGCAGTCCACGGTATATTCAATATTCTTCACCAACACCATAATTCAAAGTCATCAATTCTTCTTTGGTCTTCCTTATTCATCGTCCAGCTTTTGCGTGCGTATGAGGCAATTGAAAACACCGTGGCTTGGGTCAGGTGCACCGTAGTCGTTAAGTGACATCTTTGCTTTATAGCACTTTAAAGAGATTTTTTGCAACAGATTTGCCCATTGAAATGCATCTTTTAATCTCTTGACTGCTGCTCCCATGGGCGTTGATTGTGAATTCAAGTAAAATAAAATCCTTTACAACTTCAGTATTTTCTCTGTTTTTCACAATGTTGCTTATTGTTCCAATTGTGAGGATTTTTGTTTTCTTTATGTTGAGGTGTAATCCATACTGAAGTAGTCTTTGATCTTCATCAGTAAGTGCTTCAAGTCCTCTTTGCTTTCAGCAAGCAACGTTGTGTCATCTGCATATCGCAGGTTGTTAATGAGACTTCCTGCAATCCTGATGCCTGTTCTTCATATAGTCCAGCTTCTCTGATTATTTGATCAGCATACAGATCGAATAAATATGGTGAAAGGATACCACCCTGATGCAAAGATTTCCTGACTTTAAATCATACAGTGTTCCCTTATTCTGTTCAAATGATTGCCTCTTGGTTTAAGAACAGGTTCCTCGTGAGCACAATTAAGTGTTCTGGAATTCCCACTCTTTGCAATGTTATCAACAATTTGTTATGATCCACACAGTTGAGTGATTTGCGTAATCAATAAAACACAGGTAAACATCTTTCTGGTATTCTCTGCTATCAGCCAAGATCCATCTGACATCAGCAATGGTATCCCTTGTTCCATGTCCTTTTCTGAATCTGGCTTCAATTTCTGACAGTTCCCGGTCGATGTCCTGCTGCAACCACTTTTGAATAATCTTCAGCAAAAATTTACTTTGTTGTGATATTAATGATATTGTTCAATAATTTCCGCATTCTGTTGGATCACTTTTCTTTGGAATGGGTACAAATACGAATCTCTTCCAGTTGGTTGGCCAGGTAGCTGTCTTCCAAATTTCTTGGCATAGATGAGTGAGTGCTTCCAGCATTATATCCATTTGTTGAAACATCTCACTTGGTATTCCATCAATTCCTGGAGACTTGTTTTTTGCCAGTGCCTTCAGTGCAGCTTGGACCTCTTCCTTCAGTATCACCGATTCTTGATCATATGCTACCTCCTGAAATGGCTGAATATGGACCAATTCTTTTTGGTACAGTGAATCTGTGTATTCCTTCCATCTTCTTTTGATGCTTCATGCGTCGTTTAATATTTACCCATAGAATCCTTCAGTATTGCAAGTTGAGGCTTGAAAATTTTCTTCAGTTCTTTCAGCTTGAGAAATGCTGAGCATGTTCTTCCTTTTTGGTTTTCTATCTCTAGGTCTTTGCATATTTCATTGTAATAGTTTAGTTTATGTTCTCAATCTACCCTTTGAAATCTTCTGTTCAGCTCTTTTACTTCATATTTGTTCCATTAGCTTTAGCTACTCTACCCTCAAGAGCAAGTTTCAGTCTCTTCTGACATCCATTTTGGTTTTTTCTTTCTTTCCTGTCTTTTTAATGACCTCTTCCTTTCTTCATGTATGATGTCCTTGATGTCATTCCACAAACTTGTCTAGTCTTTGGTCGTTAGTGTTCAATGCATCAAATCTATTCTTGAGGTGATCTCTAAATTCAGATGGGATATACTCAAGGTTGTACTTTGACTCTTGTGGACTTGTTCTAATTTTATTCAACTTCAACATGAACTTGCATATGAAAAACTGATGGTCTGTTCCACAATTGGCCCCTGGTCTTGTTCTCACTGATGATATTGGGTTTTTCCATCATTTCTTTCCACAGATGTAGTTGATTTGATTTGTGTATTTCATCTGGTGAGGTCCACGGATATAGTCACTGTTTATGTTGTTAAAAAAGGTGTTTGCAATGAATAAGTCATTGGTCTTGCGAAATTCTGTCATGCAATCTCCGGCGTTGTTTCTATCACCAAGGCCATGTTTTTCAACTCCCAATCCTTCTTCTTTGTTTCCAACTTTTGTGTTCCAATCACCAGTGATTATCAGTGCATCTTGATTGCATGTTTGATCAATTTCAGACTGCAGAAGTTGGTAAAAATTTAAATTTCTTCATCTTTTGCTTAGTGGTTAGTGCATAAATTTGAGTAACAGTTGTATTAACTGGTCTTCCTTGTAGGTGTATGGATATTGTCCTATCACTAACAGCATTATACTTCAGGATAGATCCTGAACTGTTCTTTTTGACGATTAATGAGGCGCCGTTCCTCTTCAATTTGTAATTCCTGGCATAGTAGACCATATGATTGTCTGATTCAAAATGGTCAATACTAGTCCATTTAAGCTCACTAATGCTTAGAATATCAATGTTTATGTGTTCCGTTTCATTTTGACCACTTCCAATTTTGACGACTTTGTATATTACATGTTCCAATTATTAATAGATGTTTGCAGCTGTTTCTTCTCATTTTGAGTCATGTCACATCAGCACATGAAGGTCTCAAAAGCTTGACTTCATCCACATCATTAAAGCCAATTCTACTTTGAGGAGGCAGGTCCTCCTCCGTCATATTTTGAGTGCCTTTCAACCTGAGGAGCTCATCTTCCAGCACTGTATCAGGCAATTAGTTATTTTACAGTTATGTATTTATTTGATTAAAAAAATAACAAGAGTATGGCAGTGCTTTTTATCTCAGTCATGCAGTTGTGTTTCGTAAAAGGTTAGTGGAAGAGAACACGATCTTAGGTTGACAGTTCATCCTGATGTACTGGAAGGAAGCCAAAAGTCCCCTGATGATCATCTCCGCAAAGCCAAACAGATGAAGTGAGATCAAGGACCATAGTTTCCCTCCAGTTTACCTCTGAGTTGCTTTTTCATATCTGTGTTTATGACCATTTCTTTAATCAAATTTTCTTCTTGCTTCCTTCTTTTATGGTTTTGTTTTACATAATTTGATACTTTTGTTAGTGGCTATGTGACTTCAACCCTGGTGGCGCAGTGGTTAAGTGCTTGGCTGCAAACTGAAGGATCAGTGGTTCGGACCTACCAGCTGCCTCACAGGAGAAAAATGTGACAGTTTGCTTCTGTAAAGATTACAGCCTTAGAAACACTATAGAACAATTCTACTCTGTCCTGTAGGGTCACTATGAGTCAGAATAGACTTGACAGCAATGGGTTTGGTTTGGGTTTTGGTTTATATGACTTATTTTCAGATTATATAGTCTAGGGTTTAGCATTTTAGAGTTGAGGACAATTTTATTATGACTTAATATATATTTTATATTATATGCACATTCATATATATACACATACAACTATATAGAAACTGTTATAATTTCAAAACATAACATCCCTTTTTCTCAAATACTCTAGACTAGCTCATCTCTGCTATAGGATCTTCACAAGGTCGATTTCCCTTACTGGGAAGGTCCTTTCTTCTGATATTTGCATGGTTGGTTTTTACTCATTCTTCAAGTCTTGGCTAGAATGTTGTCTTCCCTGAGAGCCTCTCCTGACCACTCTAAGTAGATCCTGACCCGTTACCTTTTACTGCAGCACTTTGCCTGCATGTTCTGTGCTTGCAATTACATATCTATTTCCCTGTTGCATGTATATGGTCTATCTCACTTCTAGCCTGTTAGTGTCCATGAACTGCAGTTCACCATTGTATAACCAGTATCAGGCAAAATGACTAGTTCAAATTAGGCAATCAGTACAGAGTCAGTAATTTAACAAATGACTAAAAAAGTTTTAATAAAGGTACATGGAGTAGATGCAATTTTGGTTACACAGTATTTTGTATAATGTCATGAATTATAACATTTCTTCCCTAATATGTCAGTTCTTTTCAACTCACCATAGAAAGTATGGAAGAAAAGGTAGTACAG
This sequence comes from Dugong dugon, assembly GCA_030035585.1. Taxonomy (NCBI): domain Eukaryota; kingdom Metazoa; phylum Chordata; class Mammalia; order Sirenia; family Dugongidae; genus Dugong; species Dugong dugon. The sequence goes on from CM057462.1 coordinate 134,993,368, forward strand.
AAGTTTTGTTTTTTACCTAAAAGGAGTTGACCCATGATGATGATGATGATGTTGATGATTTTACTTTTTTGGGGGGCCTATCAATGAAGTTATGTATTTCTCATTCTAAAATGCCAATGGAGTATTTTATTAACAAGATATAAATGTTAATTAAGAAGTTTGCCTATACTTGTTCTAGGAAAGTCAGTGTATTTTCAGTTCAGATTGACACCATCCATGATCTAGGCATAACAAATGTCTTTTTAATAATAATGAATTTTATTAGAAAAGCTCTATGTACATATAATATTTAAATATGGGATTGTAAAAAGGTCTGGATTATGTTGTTTTTAGAAAAAAAGTCTTTAAAATTAGAGTGTTGAGCTGATTTCCCGCTGGGTCCAATGCCAGCTCAGTTTTCAGAGTATAGAATTTCTATCATTGTTTTTGTAAAGACTCAAAAAGCATTTAGTCTCATGTTTTTGTAGTGTAGTTAATGTTTGAATATAAATATTGTATGTAACAGCACTTTCAGAAGAAGTTAGAAATTTTAATGATTCCATATTATCAAAATAGAGATATAAAAATAGCCCACGGTCAAAGGACAGTTTCAGAAACAATTAGAACATTACATTTGGTGTTAAAATACTTAGGGAGAATAAGCCTTTTGTATATAATCAAAATAATAATAGTTGCCAAGAATTTATGAATTAGATTCAGAAATCATTTTAAGAAATCTTTAATCGAAAAATTAAAGAAACATCTGCACACACACATCACTTCAGCTTGTTTAAGCACAAAATACTTCACTAGAGAATATTGGTAGAGCACAGAATTGTTGGAGGGCTGAAGAAATAGGCTCTAGGCAAAGCTTTCAGAAAACAGAAAGTATCAGGAAACTGCAAAGTTAAGAAGCTTTACTCATAACTGCTGGCTCTAGCACCTCAGTGCTATTGCCCTGATTCACACCATCAACCTGGATGAGTGCTTTGCGCTTTATTTTTCTCCCTGTCTCCCTACGAGACTTCCTTCCAAATCAGAGGGGAATCCAGATCACATCTGGTGGCCCACCTATGAGGGGATATAGAGAGGTCATTTTTAGTTTTTCAACTTCTGCAGCTGGGGGAAATTGGAGTGCATTTTGAGAGAGCCTATCCAACCCTTATAACATCAGATAAAATTAGGATTATACTATATAGGTAGTTTTGTATCTTGCAGTTTTCAATTTAAATTCTATCATACTCATTTCTCACACCATTAAATGTGTTACAAAATCCCATTTTGGATGGCATGATTCGATTTATTGAAATAGTACTTTAATCATTTTGATTTAATACGTCAAGTTTTATAATTTTTAGAAACATATATTGCCAATTTTTGTTGTTGCTTGCTTTCGAGTCGATTCCAACTCATGATGGTCTCATGTGTGCAGAGTAAAACTGCTCCATAGGGTTTTCAAGGCTGTGACCTTTCAGAAGCAGATCACCAGACCTGCCTTTTGAGGTGCCTCTGGATGAGTTTGAACTGCCAAATCTTTTGGCCAATAGTCAAGTGCTTAACGATTTGCACCACCCAGGGAATCCATATAGTGCCTAGCACATCAGAAATACTCTATAGTTGTTGAACGGGTGGATATCATTCAAGGACCCAGGCTGAAAACCACTAAGCCATCTTAAATGCTTGATATCTAAGATCATCCTCATTCCTATTCATCAGAAAGACGGAAGAGTATGTGGGGATATTCTGGGAAGCTTTATAGGTCAGGCTTAGAAGTAGCATCCTTTATCCATTACAATAACTTCTGCTTACATTCTGTTGGAGAGGAAAAGTCATCAAGCTACATCTAACAGCAAGGGTGAAAGGAGGCTAGGAAATAGAGTGTAGGTAGGCCAGCTATGATTCTGCTATTGTGGAAGAAAAGGAAAATAAATTTCGGAAGACAGTCTGTGCCATAGCATGACATAAAATTAAAGCCAATTTTTCTGTCTATGAGGCCCATTTTGCTTGGATTATTCATTGGTTAATATTATTTTTGAACCTGCTAATTGTATATACAACATATACTATTATTTTTTAAATTGTACCTTAACTTATTTTCTCTAGAAGGAATGAACGAGTAAACATTAATTGGAGACATGATATATTTGAAGTATTTTTATTAGAACAGATGACTATACAGTTTAACCAAACAAAATCTTTCTTTTTTGCTTTTTTTTTTTTTAAATTGTACTTTAGATGAAGGTTTACAGAACGAACTAGCTTCTTATTAAATAGTTAGTACACGTATTGTTTTATGACATTGGTTAACAACCCCATGACATGTCAACACTCTCTCTCCACAACCTTGGGTTCCCTTTTACCAGCTTTCCTGTCCCCTCCTGTCTTCTAGTCCTTGCCTCTGGGCTGGTGTGCCCCTTTAGTCTAGTTTGCAAAAAAAATTCATTTTTAACCATCATGATATGACACACGCTTTCTAGCCTATGCACGATTTGATTGAAACAATTGAAATAAGACTAGTTCTATGACTAGCCAGATGGTCCTCATTCTCGTTGATATAGGGAACTGGAGAAGAAATTTTCTCTCTAAATTTCCAATAAGGAGTCTCCTAAAATAAAATAGACTGATTCCTGACTCTCTCATTTCACTTCCCCTAAAGTCTGAAGCTGAGTGTGTCACCAACAACTAGGAGTGAGCTCTACTAAGCAATTGCTTTTTCCAGTTCTTTATGGGATATATGCAATGCTCCTTCCCCCTTGTTTTCATAGCTTGTGTTCTCTATCATTAGGAAGATTCTAAGTCCTGTTTAGTACATCACTAATTACATTATGGCTCAGCAAATGACTCTTATTTCTATGCCTTTGAAATACACACAGAAAATAAGACAAGGTAGGTCAGCTTGACAAACACTGACTTTGACTAGAGAAAATTTCTTTCTACTGCATTGGTTGAGATAAACCTAATCACACTTACCACTACCATTAATTTATTCCTGAAGTTCTAAATAATAACAAATCAGTTAAAATGTGTATCTACTTTAGAATAAGCAACTCAGCTTTAGGGTTCTTATATTGTTGAAAGAATAGATTTTTTCCAAATTATTTATTTTTATGCATAAAGCGCTTAAAGAGTTAAGGATGTATATGGAATCCACTAAAATAGGCAAACCTGACACTCATCTTAGCAAATTACTATTCCATTTGGATAGTTGGGAATAATTATTAGATTTAACAATTAAATTCATTGATCAAACAATCTAATAGATTGATTTGTCATTAGTCTGTTACAGATAATAGTCTGTTAGAAGATTGCGGTAGTATTTATGTTTAAATATTTTTTTCATGATTAATCTAACCAAAAGTAGGCTTTCTTTCCTAAAGAAGATAAAGCAGATATTTATTATTTCCATTATAAGTACCCTCATGAAGACCTTAATTTTAGATAATCTGATAAAAATGAATAAAATAAAAATAGTAATAATACATAATCTTTATTGTATGCTTACTGTATGCCAAGCACCATATCAAAGATTTACTCATTTAGCAAATATTTTCTAATTGTCCTTTAAATGCTGAGGATACAGCAGTGAAGAAGAAAGATAAAAATCCCTGGAGTTTACATCCTATCAGGTGGAGACAAATGCTAAGTACAATAAATAAGCAAATTGTATACCATGTTCAAATGTGATGAGTACTATAAAAAAAAAAGAAAGAAAAAAAAAAAAAGAGGAAGAGTAAGGGGAAACAGTAGTGCCTGAAATGGGGCTGTATTTTAATGGAATGGTCATGATGGAGCTGGACATAGATAGATGAGGGCAACTAAAGATTAAGACTAACTTCACCTTTTCTGGTTCTTTATCCCTTGTCAGGCCCAATCTTTGGTACCACTGGCCTTTCTTTAGGACTTGCTTTTACTGTTTACCTTCCAATTTGAGTCTGAGCCACTTCCTCTGTCTCAGGATGCAAGGCCTTTCCATCAGGACTACAGCTTTACCATCTCAGCTCAAAGTGGAGTCGCTCTTCTAAAGCCAATCGAATCCTGTCTCAACCACTGTCTCCTAGAGTCTGTCCAGAGAAATTCCCCCCAGTGTTTTTTTTTTTTTTTTCTGTTCAGAGCATATAGCTCAACAGCCAAATTCATCTGAACATCTCAGCTTCTCTTTAGCCCTCTCTTTACTTCTCCAAATCTAAAGAATTAAAAAAAAAAAGAATGAGGATTAAACTGCCTGTTTTAGGCTGAGTTCTCTAGAGAAGCAAAACCAGTGAAACATATATATAGAGAGAAAGCATGAGAAAGAGAAAGAGAGAGAAGGAGATTTATTTCAAGAAAATGTCACACACTGTTGTAGAGGCTAGCAAGTCCCAAGCCCGTGGGTCAGACGTCAGGCTGGAAGCTTCTCCTGACTCACATAGCTGTAGGGGCCAATAAACCCAAGACTGGCGGGTCAGATGGCATCCAGCTGGCTTGCAGTCTGCAAAGGCTAACAAATCCAAGATCATCAGGTAAGATGGCAGGCCGCTGGCTCATAGGCTGTGGAGCCTGACAAATCCCAAGATTGGCAGGCAATAAGGCAAGCTGCTGGCTCAAGTCCCAAGAACCAGAGGTCAGATGATTCAGAGTGAGCAAAAGCCAGCAAGCTTTGCCAGAATGTCCATATATATTGGATGCAGTTCACACGCTTTAGGAAACCCTCCTTGCAACTGATTAACTGATCACAACAGATCACATCATGGAGGTAATTACATTATATCACAAAATGGAGGATAACTACTGTCTTAGTCATCTAGTGCAGCTGTAACAGAAATACCACAAGTGGATGTCTTTTAACAAAGAGAAATTTAATCTCTCACAGTCTAGTAGGCTACAAGTCCAAGTTCAAGGCATCTGCTCCAGAGGAAGGCTTTCTTTTTCCATTGGCTCTGGAGGAAGGTCCTTGTGATGCCTCAGTCTTCCCTTGGTCTGGGAGCATCTCAGTGCAGGAACCTCAGGTCCAAAGGACGCACTCTGCTCCTGGTTCGGCTTTCTTGGTGATATGAGGTTCCCATGTGTCTCTGCTCACTTCTGTCTTTTATATCTTAAAAGACATTGGCTTAAGACACTATCCAATGTTGTATTCCTCATCAGTATAACTGCCGCTAATCCATCTTTATTACATCATAGTGATAGAGTTTACAACACATAAGGAAATCACATCAGATTACAAAATGGTACACACTCACTGGGAATCATGACCCAGCCAAGTCAACAGATGTTTTTGGGGGACACAGTTCAATCGTGACAACTACATCATTGAATAATTGCCAAATTATGTCAGTCCATAATTGCCAAACCACTGAGAATCATGGCCCAGCCACGTTGACACAGAATCTTAACCATCACACTGCCTTTTTGACAAATAGTATGTATCATAGAGTATGATTGCTGCTTTATAATGTATTTATTCATGTAAAAATCCAAGAAAGTAGGTATTGTTATCCCATATGTAGTTGAGGAAATGAGACTCAGTAAAAAGTGGATTTAGGCTCCAAACCCAGACCAGTATTTTTTTTTTTAAAGAAGAAAAGGGTCATTTTTACACAATCCCTTCTCTCAATTTTATCATCCCAATATCTGAGACATTCATTTTTCCTGTGCTACTCTTTGAGAAAATGCAAAAATCAGATATTTGCCATGTCTGTATTATTTGCAACTTTTTCATTTTAGAATTAGAACTGATTTTTGTAACAAAACACACTTGAATATAGAATTGTAATTTAAAAAAATTGAAAAGCACGTTCACCATATTGGCGTGTTCAAATTTTACCTTCTCAATAATCCTATAATGCAGGTATTATTATTATTATTACCTTCATTGTACAGGAGAGAAAACTGAAGTTAGGAAAAGTTATATATGAAGCCCAGGATCACATCCCTAGAAGTGGTGGCACCTAGATTACCACGAGTACTGTTGTATGCCATGGAGATGATTCCAACTCATACAATAGCTTGATTAATTTCTTTTAACAAAGTGTTAACCAAAACATGTTGTTGTTAGTTCCCATCGAGTCAGTACCAACTCACGGCAACCCCCATGTGTTACAGATAACTCCATAATGTTTTCTTGACTATAATCTTAATGAAAGCAGATTGCCAGGCCTATCCTCCTTGATACCACTGGGTGGGTTCAAACCACCAGCCTTTAGGTTAGCCATCAAGCCCAAAACGTTTGCTCCACCTTTGGACCTTAACCAAAACATAGCCTCCCCGAATTGACAGTGAAGAAAAATGTTACTGTTTGGATTTTGGTGAAAGATAATGATTAAGACTGAAGAAGAAATTTAAATAAAAATTAAATGAAAAACCACATATGACTTTCATTTTTGTTTAATAAAATTGGAAAACTGATATGTTTATATTGTTTCAAATATAATGAAATTTTTATAAAAAGTTAACCTTATAACCACGTATGTTAACTTAATATGCCCCTAATATCAATTTTTTCCCTTTACTCTTGAATATTCTTTTTTGCAAACATACACACACACACACGCACGCCAAAAAACCCAAAACAGCTTTTTATTTAAAATAAGCTCAGAATATAAAATGGAACCTTGTTTAATGAAAAAACGAAATGATATATTTTTAGGCCTCCCCTTTTAATATTTTAAAGTGTAGGATTTGAGAATGTTGCTTTAAGAAAAGTACTCATATTATTACAAAAATAGAACTCTTTCTTGTGATGTTGCAGTTGCCATGGTTACTACAAATTTGTTACTTAATAGCAGAGCAAATAGATTCATAAACATGCTTATTATATCTGATACATTTTTTCATACTGTTTTATATGAATATGCATATAGTTTGCATAAAAACGAATGTCCTCATCCAATAATTTTGCAAGTTTTGGAAGGTTTTTCTATGTTCTCTGTGATGTAGTATGTGACCATCTCACCACAGGAAGAAAAAAGCAAATGCCTTTATGATCCACGGAGTAAGCAACTGTTGCTTTTAACGTAAATAATGTAAGGATTTCCAAACCTCAAGTATTCTAATACTTTAATATCCAGTCAGTCCTTGGAAAGATTAAAGATTAAGCTTGGGGTTCAGAATCAAGCTGTGTAACGCTTTATAATAAAGCTTTTTGTTCTGTCATTCATTTGAAGAGATATTAAGAGGCATGCATGACAAAGGAGTGAATATAGTGCTGAGTGTTTTGACATGAATCAGCATACTGTAAACTTTGCATATGAAGATGAACACATGATTTCACAACTCAAATGCCCTCCTCTCCATAGCTGATGCCTTTGATAAAGTTGAGTGCACCCTGAACATTGCAAAAATGCCAGGACCCTGGCTTATCTTTCTCTAAAAAACAAAGGCACCAATATAATGTGGAGGGAAGAAAAGTACTCTGCAATTACAAAACCACGAGGAGGGGAAGAAGTTGGCCCAGGTTATCCATTGAGCGGGTGCATGATATAACTCAAGAGAAATGCAGGAAAGAGGCTGTGACCCTTTCTGTGAAAGAGGGTTTGCTTGGGAGATTTGTGACTTCAGTCAGGGCCCTATATAGCTCTCTGATAAAAGAGTGGGAATATATGTTTCTCCAGAGACTTACACCAGGAGGGGTCTTTGCCCTAATCTGATTATCGAGGATGTGATTGTTCTTGTTTCTCCTCTTAAAACAATGCCCCACTTTCTCTTTTGACTCTCACTTTTCTCTTCTTTGATGAGGTTCTAGGTAAGAATCTTAGCTAGGTACTCAGAAACCAAGTAATAGTTAGCAACATGCATAATATTAGCAATCAGCCACGTATTTGTTTGTGCTGCATTTCTCTCTTTCACAACCAAAGCACAAAGAAGTTGGTTGCTATATTTCAGACATTTGAGCATGTCAGGGTTATTGACTGAAAAATCTCCTCTGCAGCTCACTGTCACCTAGTGATTGATGTCAGCTGTAACAAGATAAAATGTTATGGCATCATAATTCTGTTTGATGCAAGGTAATCGTTGATCTTTTACTATCAACAGAAGATTATAATATATACTTAGTGTGATAAATAATACCCTTTCACTGATACCACAGAGAGAGCAAGTTAAATTGTTAACGGTTCTAATAGCTAACATTTTATTTGCAATTTTGTTTAGGATTGAACACCTCATAAACAGAAAGACAAGACGTCTAAAATGTATTATTGTTAAATTATTACAACTTCTACTCGTTAATAATTAATCATTAATTATTCTCTCTTCTGCTTAAACTAAAGGTTGCATTTTTAAAACTACTAAATTAATAACCTCGAGGTAAATTTTCATTGGAGGTCACAATGGCACTGAAGCATCAATTAGAGGCATTAATTTGCCAAAAGATTATGTAAGTAAAAAAATGTCAGGAGTTGAATATTCGGTATTTGAAATATACAGTATGAAAAAGTATCTCCTCTTCCCTTTAAAATATAGAGTCCAAATTCCTTCTTTAACACGTAGCAAATGTTCGACAATATGTTAGAACTTAATATCATTATTTTTATCATTATCACTTGCAGTTCTTAGCATATGCTGTGATTTTATGATTTATCTCAAATGACCTTTATCTGCCTGGCAAAATTCTTCTCATACTTGAAGATACAGCTCAAATGCCAGTTCCTTTGAGAGACCTTTTCGGTGAATCTTTCTCTATCCCTCAGATAGTTGTTCTTCACCTGTGCTCCCTTGTCACCCTGGCCATTTTTTCCTTATTGCTGGTTTTCAGTGTCATGAGATGACTTGGCTGCTTGTGTGATTCTTCCTCAAGAGTAGGAGCTCCTCAGGCCAGGTGCTCGATCCTGATCATCTGTGTCCTTGATGTTCACTAGGTGCTCAATGAATGTTTGTTAGTTGAATTAATGGACACATGAATGAGAAGACCACATGGTACACAAAGTAAAAGGGCAGAAGGAAGAAAATGGGAAAAAAGATGAACTGACAAAAGAAAATGATCCTTAAAAAAGAAGACAAAGTCTAGTTCTGTTTCATCATTTCTATCCAAAATTTTACAGTGTTGTAGATACATGGTCAACATTCAGGCATTGCACTTGTTTTAGAATTGTGTGGTCCCCTCACTTTTCCTTTCCGTAGCTAAATATTGGCCATGGAACATTTGTAGAAACCTCTCATTTGAGCCTCACAGTAGCCTTTTGAAATAGTCAGGACTGGTGTCATTATTCCTCTTTTACAGAGCAGGAAACTGCAGCCTGGAGAGGTTAATGGTTTGTCCAGGGTCACACAGCTAATAGTCAGATTATGGACTCAACTATGGGTCATCTGGCTCTAGATACAGGGCATTTTCATTGATCCCACAAGGGCTTCCTGAGGTTTATTACAAATATTTTGCTAATTCAGGAAATGTGATATACAAAACCTCTGGTTAACATTTGCTCAGCTAAAAAAATAAGTGGATTCACTGGAATTTGGATAAGGCACTGTATATCACTTTTGGTTATTGCTACCTAAAATGATATGAGAGCATTTGGAAGTGGAGACTCTGAAAACAATGCAGCATTTTCAGTTAAATATTTCTGTAGATTCCTCCAGTAAGGGTTTATCGTCATGACTAATGATTTTTAGAAATAATTTTGTTCTCAGATAGGGCAAAGAATTAAAGACTGTCTGGGTTCATCTCTATTGTTAAGTTTGTACGTACAGGTCAGCACTACTCACTTGATCATATTGTAGTTATTCAGCTTGTAAAAGGAAACCATCTCCAAAAATAGCAGCTTCCCTTGGATTTTTTGCAGAATCATTGTTCTGAGAGAGATACCAGGTGTCATCTTCCTTTGAGAGAGAGGTGAGAATCTGGGCTTTCTAGGCAGTTACAAACAGTATTCTAAAACCAGAGCTTCAAGTAAGTTGAATCTACAACTGCTGTCAACAATAGAAACTTAAGAGGCGTAAACTTTATAGCAGAGGTGACTTAGAAGATTGTCCAATGAAACTTTGCACAAGAGAGAATTGTGGTCTAGAGAGGTTAAGAGGTTTATGTATGGTGCAACCAGGAATCAAACCCATATTACCATCTTCCTTTCCAGTACTCTTTTTTACTAAAATATGCTGACTCCTTCTTGGTGGATGTATCAGTTATCTATTGCTGCGTAACAAATCACCGCTTGTTGTAGTGGCTTGGGGGAGCTGAGGCCACTACTATGGAGCTGTATGGATGATTCTCTCATATAATGATGAATTTTCATAATGATAAGAAACAGCATCTTCATAAATATGTATAAAGACTACTTTTTCAACTACTTGCCTGGTCATGAAGTCACCAACTGATATATTTATAGGACAATGATGTAAGTCAAATGTATGGGAGTTTACTTTCAATTATTCAGCATCAATTAGCTGGAACTGTATATGAAATATATGTTTATTCAAACATTTAAAAAAAAAAAAACTAAACCCCATTGCTGTCGAGTCGATTCTGACTCATAGCGACTCTGTAGGACAAAGTAGAGCTACCTCCCTAGAGTTTCCAAGGAGCGGCTGGTGGATTCGAACTGCCAACGTTTTGGTTAGCAGCTGTAGCTCTTAACCACTATGCCACCAGGGTTTCAAAAATAAGATACCCCTAAACCCAACAGTTTGAAGTTCATTTGGAGGAAAACCAAATTTAGAGATAAGGACCATGGATTTTCCCATTCTAGCTGCAGAATTTTGCTCCCTTCTATGAGGCAGCTGGAGCCCTCATGGTGCAGTCTCTAAGAGGTTGGCTCCTAACCAAAAGGTTGGCAGTTCAAATCCACCAGCCGTTCCTTGGAAGCACTATGGGGCGGTTCTACCCTGTTCTATAGGTCGCTATGAGTTGGAATCGACTCCATGGCAACAGGTTTGTTTTGTTTTATGAGGCAGTTATTTAGATTGAAAGATTCAGGCATTCTTTTTTAATCTACATTTCATTGATTTCACAAAGGAAAGTAAATATGTAGACTGGAATTCTGGAATTTAATGAAGCCATATGTTTATGAAACTATTTAGGCCTTCTTTGCATCTGCTTTACCTCTATTTCCCAAGGAAGCATTTTCAAGAGAAAGAGACTCTGAAAAAAAAAAAGGCGTATGAAGTTATAGCAATAATAAGGAATTGTTAGAAACTAGAACAAGACAACTGTGTGAGAAGATGAAGGATAAATTGTCTGTAGGGGATTTGAGGATGTTATTGTATGGAGAAGAACATCATGCTTGGTAAAGCAGAGGATCAGAGAAAAAGAAGAAGATCCTCGATGAGATGGATTGACACAGTGGCTGCAACAGTGGGCTCAAACATAACAACAATTGCGAGGATGGCACAGGACCGGAGAGTGTTTCATTTTGCGGTGTATAGGGTTGCCGTGAGTTGGAACCAACTTCACGGCACCTAACAGCAATAACACAACATTGTATAGCTGAAACTCCAAGGTTTTTTCCTAACTCCCCTGGTTTCATCATTACTCTGAAAAATGGAAATCAAACCATGATCCAGTAGAAGTAGATGGCGAATCAGAATAAAAGAAGCCAAGTCATCTTCATGTAGCTTGGGCTTTCTTTGGGCCCAACAGTAATAATTTCTGAATTTATATATGAAGATTTTATCACTAATCTTCGGAAGAACTTTGTTGAAAATTAATAACCTATTCTACTCTTTTCAGGAAAAAAATTAGTGACTTAAAATGACCATTTTATTTGCTCCTGATTCTCTAGATCAGAAATTTTGCTGGGATCAGTTGGGTGGTTCTCCTGCTCATCTCTCTTGAGGTCACTGATATGAATGCAGTAGTTTGAAAGATTAACTGGGGTTGAATGATCTATGATGGCTTCACTCACATGTATCGTTGTTGTCAGGGCCTCTCTCTTTGTGGCCTCTTATTGTCAAAAAGGCTAGCACGGGCTTCTTTACATGACGTTGTTTGGTTTCCAAAGGGATGACAATGAATGCTGCAATGCCCCTTGAGGCATAGACTTGGAAATCCCATGACATGACTCCCATCACGTTCTATTGGTATAAGCAGGTAGAGGAATAGACTTTACCAATTGATGGCAGGAACAACAAAATCCCATTGCAGAGGTAAGAGGAACTTACGGCCATTTATTTATTTATTTTTGACAATTTACGTAGGTGGATATGCCAAAAGTTCTCACTATTCTCTTGCGTGTATATTTTACTTTGCTAAGGTGCAGAAAATCTAATTTCCGTTTTACTACGGGTAGCTCCTGTTGTTACATACCATACAGACAACCTTTTCTGACTCAAAAGAATGGCAACGTTGATATTTAAATTTTTTTTTCTTTTACCACAAGTCAGTGGGGTAGATTGAAAAATATATATAATATTTCTCTCAGAAAGAGGTGAGGGCAAAATTGTTTCTCTAGTGAGTGTCTGTCGTGGTTTCTGTTAAATGATGATCTATAATTGATTTGGATGCGAACTAGAACTGCTTCAGACTGTTTTCAGTTGTTCTGTTCTCAGTTCAATATGTAGCATTATTCACAGAAAGCATTACCAGCCCTTTCCCAGATAATCAATGGAAAACTAAAGAGAAGAACAATGTTTTTAATAGAATATTGAGAACAGAAGAAGTGACTAAATAACTTAGAGGGAGGGGAGCATTATCTTAGTCATCATGGAGCTGCTTTTTAATAGGTCCAACATTCTAAGTATTCCCTTGTTTTGAAATTACATCACGAATCGTGATTTTAACCTTACACTATTATGGACTCTAGGGAAGAAAGCAATGTAGGTGGTTGAAACAAACAGTTAAGCCTAATATATTTAGCTGCTTGACATGCAAAATGTCAATCCTCACAACAATTCTACTAAATAGTATTATTATATCCATTTTGAAAATGGGAAAGCTGAGGTTTGGAAAGGTTAGTAATTTAAACAAGTTCACACAGACAAAAAGTATTCAGAGATGGAATAAGAATTTAGATAAATTTGTCTAATTCTAAATCTGTTTTTTTCTCCCATTATACACAGTCTGCTGATTAGGGGACATTAGATTCATTATCCCTAATTTTTTCCACAGAGTGTTCATAAATGATCATAAATAAATAGGTACAATAAACTGATATTGTTAAATACATGAAAAAAAGACATAACATGTTGTAACTAATAATTGTTCTTCTAGAAACATTTATCACTAAGCATTGTCTTAAGAAAAAATGAAAATACCTTGCTGCTTCTTTCAGGGTGAATATAATTTGGGCTGATTTCAAAATAAAGGAAATTTATTTTACTCTTTGTTTTAGAGTAACTTCTGGGAATAATGTGAGCTGGTAATGATAATGAACTGCATTTTTTATAGTAAATTTCTAATCTTAACAGCAATATTAATCTAGAAGGCTTAGATTTCATGGTGAAGGACAAACTAATTCAATAAGAATCAAATTCAAGATGCATATTTTTTCAGATTACTACATTTCTGAAATCAGAACTTGTCTTGCAACCAATAAGAAAGCATTTTGTCATATATTAATCGGCAGCATTTTTTTCTTTGATGGTGTCCTTGATTCAAAATAATAAAAATAACAACAATAAGCTCAAGGAGGTGGTATAATGGTGCAGTGGTTAAGAGCTCAGCTACTAACCAAAATGCTGGCAGTTCGAATCTACCAGCCACTCCTTAGAAACCCTATGAGGTAGTTCTGCTCTGTCCTCTAGGGTCGCTATGAGTCAGAATCAACTCAACGGCAATGGGTTTTTTTTTTTTTTTTTTTAATAGATGAAGTAACTGAGGCACAAAAATATAAGGAGCTCGTCCAATGTCACACAGGTAGTAAGTGGTAGAAACAGGGTTTGAACCATGAAAGTCTGAGTAGCAAGAAATTTGAAATAGCAAAACTAAGTTAGATTTTTATAGTATAAAATATAAGAATTATAGAAATTTTAAGAATGGAAAATTCACTGTGACTCATGCATCATTGAGGAAAATTTTCTATCCACTATTCTTTATCCTGGAGTCACTAGGGGGTGCAAAACATTAATATACTCATCTTCTTACCAAAATGTTGGAGGTTCGAGTCTACCCAGAGGATCTCAGAAGAAAGGCCTGAAGATCTACTTCTGAGAAGTCAGCCATTGAAAATCTTATGGAGACAGTTCTACCTTGACGTTATTGGGGTTACCATGAGTCAGAACTGGAACTGGAAATCTTTATCCCAATATTTATCTTTTCAGCTCATTTACTCAGTGGCGTCATTGGCCCTCTCCTTTCTCCTTCTCCGCTACTCTGCTTCTGATCTTCATTGTTTATTCCCCACCATTCAGTTCATTTTCCTTGGCCCAAATAGTATTCTCCCTTGCCCTATTATAATTTCTTTTTCTCTGACCAGTAAGCTCAACTATGGATGAACCCGTCTATGTACTTTTTCAGACACAGAGAAAACCACATAAGTGGACAGATTCACAGACAGTAATCTCAACTGGACCCTTAACTCTTCCAAGAAATCTCTTCTTTCCATCTTTCAACTCTCCCTCTCGGTGTTTACAGCCACTCTTTCAAATATCCTCCACCAACTTAAAGTCTTTCTTCTCCTTTTTTTCTTTAATTCAAATTTACTCTGAAGTTCCTAATTGTATCTTGAGTTGCACATCATCTAAATGTAATAATAACATTGCAGAAAGGTTTAATAGTCGTTTGTTTTAATGAAATCAAGAGTAAAATTTTATCTTTTTATCTGAGAAATTCTTGAGCTTCAGGTCTCCTTTTAAAGTTACTTGCTCTGGGAGACTTTCTCTGGCAGCCAAACTCAGCTAACTTTTATTATTGTGGAATCCCATAGAGCCTTGTATGTCCTTGTCATAAGAATGAACACACCTAATTGTATATACTTATTTAATGCCTGTGTGCTGGAAAGAAAGCTGTGAGCAGTTAAGGACTGTCAATTCCCTGAACCTAACAGTTGTTGAATATTTGCCAACTAAATGAATGAAGGAAGGAAGGAAAGAAGACAGGAAGAAAGGAGGGAAAGAAAGAAGGAGATTTGTCAAATGATAGAAATTTATAGAATTTTGAATGGAAGAGATCAAGTGAGAGAGAGTTCCAACATAGGCAAAAGTAAATTTAGAGAGAGGATTGATTAAGATATCATAAATATGTATATAGGCAAACAAGATCAAATAAATTAGAATGTGTGGTTACAGAGTTTGTATTTGATCTGATAGGTTGGAGGAAAGCATTAAACATTCTCAATTCGAGAAATATGATGAAAGTAGTGTTTTTGAAAGATGGATGTGACATTTCTCTGTTGGAATGAATTAAGAACACATTAGATTGGAGGATGTAGTGATCAGAGTATAAAGAAGTGGCTGCACATTAGAATAACCTGGAAATCTTAAAAAACAAAAAAAGAAGCACACAACAAAAACCAAAAAAGCCTGTGTGGCACAGTTAAGCCCCCCCGCTACTTACTAAAAGATTGACGGTTCGAATCTACCCAGAGGCACCTCAGAAGACAGGCCTGGTGATCTGCTTCCAAAAGGTCACAGCCACGAAAACCCTATAAAGTGCCGTTCTACTCTGCAACACAAGGGGTCATCATGAGTTGAAATCAACTCCGTGGCAACTGGCATTTGAAGCTCCACCCGAGACTGATTAAATTGCTTAGAAGGAAACCTGGATTTTGTACTTCTTTAATAAAGCCCCCACACCCAGCCAAGTCCTTCTGAAATTAAAATGGTAGCAATGTAAGTGGCGTTGCCAAAATATTTTTTCTCATAAGAATGATTCAGTATAGGGAATGAGCTTTTCAAGTCTAGTGGACCAGAGAGATCCAGTTAAAGAAATGATGAGGTAGAGAGGTGCTGACTTAAGGAAAGATAATGCATAAATTTTACACATGTTGAGTTTGATGTTGCAAAGAAGACAGTTAAGTAGAACCTTAGGGAACACTAAGAGGTTTAAGTTTGTGTGAGAAATCGGCTCTTCTAATAGAGACTAAGGAATTTTCATGTCGTGTTCTCGCTTTTCCTTCAAACATTCTGCACTGACGTGTCTGCTTTAGCGGCACCGTGGAAGAAGGGCCTGGCATTCTTCTTCTGTAACGATTATAGCCAAGAAAATTCTATGGAGCAGTTCTACTCTGTAACATACGGGGTTGTCATGAATCAGAGTCAACTAGACAGCAACAAATATGTAGACATGTATGTGTGTGTGTTTTTATATATACGCATGTGTATATGTATATTTGAACATCTGGCCATTTCCTGCTTAAGTCATGACTCATGTTCCCTTATCTAGGAAGCTTGTTCTCTGCTGGGCCCACTCTCCTAGCTATACCTCTGTAACTAACTGTTTTCTTGTCTTTTCCCTAGCTCTTTGACAAAATAATGGACAATGACATGCATACAATAAACATGCTCCAAATGTTTGTAAAATGAATTAGTGAGAAGTTATGAGAACAGATGAGTTCTTCACAAGAGCATATGCTAAGGGGAAAAGAATGAATTTTAGGAGATGTTATGGATTGAATTATATCCCCCCAAAATATGTGTTGTAAATCCTAATGCTTATACCTGTGGTTAGGAATGGGTTTTTTTTTTATTATGTTAAAGGACTAGTGTAGGGTGTGTCTTGAGTCAACCTCTTTGGAGATACAGAAGGAGCAGATTAAGAAGCACAGTTGGGGGAAGATAGATGCCATGCCACATGAAGATCACCAAGGAGCCAAGGAATGTTGGGCCTTATAGAAGTTGACACAAGGACCTTCCCCTGAGCTGGTAGAGAGAGAGCACCTTCTCCTAGAGCCAGTGCTCTGAATTCTTCCCTCCTAAACTGTGAAAATAAATTTCTGTTTGTCAAAACCACCCACTTGTGGTATTTCTGTTATAGCAGCACTAGAAAGCTAAGACAGGGGGTATCTGCAGGAAGATGAAGGCAGAGAAAGAGGGTCAATGCAAGGAATCGTAAACTAGAGCTCCAAAAGGTAGGAAGACAGCCAGGAGCTTTAGTGTTAGAAAATAAAGTCAAGCATCATTTAAGTACTGAGGAATGAGCGAGCAAAAGATGCTTAGTGTGAATAGAAGCTCAGGGATGAGAAACTGTGAGAATGGTTGAGTTCTCTCAAGAAGCAAGTGGCAAAGAAGGGAGAAACTTTGCTAGGCTACTACACTCATTTAAAGAATGTGACAAATCTACAACCTTGCCCAGTGTTAAATATATTAACGAATGAGATGTTGCTCAATTTTACTAGCCTTCTTCATCCAGAATAAAATGCAAATGATTTCTGTGACACTTTGTGAGAGTGGATATATTAATAGGTTAGAAGGGTCAGAAAGGTCAAGTGAAATGATTTTTGCTTTTTAAGTGAAGAAGACTCATGCGTATTTGGAGACTCAAGGGAAGGAGCCCATGGGGAAGGAGAAGTGGACGATTTAAGAGACAGGGGATGTGAAAGTACTATCAAGGTCCCTCAGCAGGTGAGAAGGCTAGTACAGTGAGCACAGGTTGAGGGTATTGACTTTGAGATGTGGAAAAACATCTGTTTCTCTGAGAACCCCGTTTATACCAGATGCTTCATGAAGCAAGGTGGTCTTTCTTATACTCCTTTCTGCATTTGATCACCACGTTTCTTTTCCACTGTTATTTGAGACACAGAACAAGGAAGATAGTGAAGTTTGTGTTATATGACCATAATCAAATTTTGTCTAGGGTTTTTGGGTTTGTTGCATTTTTTGTGTGTTTTAAAAAGGAAGTTCTGGGAAAGTAGTACTATACCCAATTTTACTGAATTCTTTTTGGAACATATAAGCATACTGATTTCAAACTTGCTTAGATATTTGAATTTTTTGATTCTCTACCAGAGATTAATAACTCTAAAATAACATTCACTGGTTGGATTAAAAGTCTCTGTAGTTTATCCTTCTATTTCATAGAGTACAGAGCGAGATAGCACATTTGTCTGACAAATATATATTTATGTCAGATAATATCAGTTTTGTTATCACCATCTGTACTCTGCTATATTTTTAACAATATGAACAGAGATATACATACAAAATTGTGGATTTACAACAGATATCATCATTAATTTCCACATAACTAAATGTTTTTTGTTAGTTTAAAAAATTGAGAGTATTAAGTTAAATAGCAACTGCAGCTCTATTTTATGTTCTTGGAAGTATTACATTTTACACTGGATTCTACTAAAGGATGAAGAAAATGATGCCAAACTAAAGATAGTTAAAATGATAACATGAAGGCAAAAGGCTGTTTTTGATGTGAAAGGAAGTTATTACATAGTAATGGGGTTATTTACTGAAGACTTACATAGTGCCTGACCTACTATTTATTTTAAGGTTGTTAATTAAATTCAAATAACCTCAAACCAATAACTACAGCATATTTTCTGTAACAATGTATGCAATTTAAATTATTTGGTTACATTAAATTATTTTAACATTTAGTCCTTCCTTCAAAAATTAAGGGATATCATAGAAATCATTATTCAGAAGACTGTTACCCTGATATAATTTGTAAAATATTTAAAATATCTATTTTGCTATTTTCTTAGTATATATTTGGAAGTCTTATAAACAAGTTTATAATCATAAAAATCAGATAAAAAGAAAAAAATCATGCAATCCTTCTAGCCTAGAAAAAGTAAGTTTTAATTTCTTAATAATTTATAATCATAATCTAGATGCAAATGTTTAACAAGGTATAAGATAAATTTCTCATGTTGCTCCATAGTCTTGATAATGTTTATTTTAATGGATCCATAGTATTCAATCAAGTTAATATATCATTTTAAAAATTTCTTTATTTAAATACTACCTTCTTGTGGGACAATTACATTGTTTACAATTTTTTCCCAGATAATACTTGTCTTAGTCATCTAGTGTTGCTATAACAGAAATACCACAAGTGAATGGATCTAACAAAGAGAAGTTTATTCTTTCACAGTCCAGTAGGCTAGAAGTCCGAATTCAGGGCACTGGCTCCAAGAGAAGAATTTCTCTATCGGCTCTGGAGGAATGTCCTTGTCATCAGTCTTTCCTTGGTCTGGGAGCATCTCAGTGCAGGAATCTCAGATCCAAAAGATGCACTGTGCTCCCGGTGCTGCTTTCTTGGTGGTGTGAGGCCCCTATGTTGCTCTGCTTGCTTCTGTCTTTTATATCTCAAAAGAGATTGGCTTAAGACTCTATCCAATCTTGTAAATCTCATCAATATAAATGCCACTAATCCATCTACATCATATTGATAGGATTTACAACACATAGGGAAATCACAGCAGATGACAAAATGGTAGACAATTATACAATACTGGGAAACATGACCTAGCCAAGTTGACAGATATTTTTAGGGGACACAATTCAATCCACTTCTTTGTAACTATCACTTTTTCCTTCTTTTGGCTCTGCATTCACTGGGCCTAGGTTCAACCTCAGTCTCTGCCACTAACTAATGGTGATTTTGCCAAATTGTGTAACTTCCCTGAGCTTCAGTGTCCTCATCTATAAAATGGCATCAATAGTCATTACCTTGCAAGGTATGTAGGATTTGAATTTCACAAATATCACCTTCATTCCACACATCTTTAGTGCACACATATTCTATAGCAGGTACTGTTCCAGATTCTAGGGATACCACATTAGAGAAAACAAAATCCCCTGCCATCCTAACCATATTGCTTACATAGGGGAAACATACTGTTAGTTTATTTAACTTTTGAATTCCCATTTTCATATTTATGACTAATGTCAAGCTATATGTGACACAAATGTTTAACCTCTTCCCTCATTCCTTTACCCCTTTAAAGTATTTCTCTATTTTGTGGCTGCAGAAGAACAAATAGATCGGATGAGAATTTTTATAGACTGTAATGTGGACCTCACTGGATAGAAAACACAGGAGTCAGATTGACTACCTCTGTGGAAAGAGACAATGGAAAAGCTCAGTATCGTCAGAACAAGGCCAGAGGCCAGCTGTGGAACAATCATTTGCTCATATGCAAGTTCAAATTGAAGCTGAAGAAAATTAAAACAAGTCCACAAGAGCCAAAATACGACCTTGAGTATATCCCACCTGAATTTAGAGACCTCCTCAAGACCTGATGAGTTGTGGGAAGACATCAAGGACATGAAGAATGCAAAAGGTCATTAAAAAGACAACGTAGAAATAAAAGACCAAAACAGATGTTAGAAGAGACTCTGAAACTTGCTCTTGAATGTAGAATAGCTGAAGCGAATGGAAGGAATGGTGAAGTAAAAGAGCTGAATGAAAGATTTCAAAGGGAAGTTCTAGAAGACAAAATATTATAATGGAATGCGCAAAGACTTGGAGTTAGAAAACCAAAAGGGAAGAACGTATTCGGCATTTCTCAAGCCGCAAGAACTGAAGAAAAAATTGAAGTCTTGGCTTGCAATTTTGAAGGATTCTATGGGCAAAATATTGAATGACGCAGGACACATCAAAAGCAGACCGAAGAAATACGTGGAGTCACTGTACCAAAAAGAAATGGTTGACGTTCAGCCTTTCAGGAGGTAGCATATGATCAAGAGCTGATGGTATTGAAGGAAGAAGTCCAAGCTACACAGAAGGCATTGACGAAAAACAAGGCTCCAGGAATTGATGGAATACCAGTTGAGATATTTCAACAAACTGAGGCAATGCTGGAGGTACTCATTCATCTATGCCAAGAAATTTGGAAGACAGCTACCATGGCCAGCCAACTGGAAGAGTTCCATATTTGTACTCATTCCAAAGAAAGGTGATCCAAAAGAATGCAGAAATTATCAATCAGTATCGTTAATATTACACACAAGTAAAATTTTGCTGAAGATCATTCAAAAGCAATCGCAGCAATACATGGAAGGGAACTGCCAGAAATTCAAGCTGGATTCAGAAGAGGACGTGGAATGAGAGATATCGTTACTGATGGCAGATGGATCTTGGCTGAAAGCAGAGACTATCAAAAAGATGTTTACCTGTGTTTTATTGATTATGCGAAGGCATTCGACTGTGTGGATAATAACAAATTATGGGTAACATTGTGAAGAATGGGAATTCCAGAACACTTAATTGGGCTCATGGGGAACCTATACATAGACCAAGAGGCAGTCGTTCAAACAGAATAAGGGAATACTGCATGATTTAAAGTCAGGAAACATGTGTGTCAGGGTTGTATCTTTTCACCATACTTATTCAACCTTTATGCTGAGCAAAAAATCTGAGAATCTGGACTGTTTGAATAGGCACATGGCATCAGGATTGGTGGAAGACTCATTAACAACCTGCGATATGCAGATGACACAACCTTGCTTGCTGAAAAGGAAGAGGACTTGAAGCACTTACTGATGAAGATCAAAGACTACAGCCTTCAGTAGGGATTACACTTTAACATAAAACAAAAATCCTCACAACTGGACCAATAAGCCACATCATGGTAAATGGAGAAAAGATTGAAGTTGTCAAGGATTTCATTTTATTTGGATCCACAATCAATGCCCAAGGAAGCAGCAGTCAGGAAATCAAACGTATTGCATTGGACAGATCTGCTGCAGAAGACATCTTTAAAGTGTTAAAAAGCACAGATACCTTTCTGAGGCCTAAGGTGTGCCTGACCTAAGCCACAGTATTTTCAGTTGCCTCATATGCAGGCGAAAGCTGGACAATGAATATGGAAGACGAAAGAAGAATTGATGCCTTTGAATTATGATGTTGGCGAAGAATATTGAATATGCCACGGACTGCCAGAAGAAGAACAAGTCTGTGCTGGAAGAAATACAGCCAGAATTCTCCTCGGAGGCGAGGGTGGTGAGACTTCGTCTCATGTACTTTGGGCATGTTATCAGGAGGGACCAGTCCCTGGAGAAGGAAATCATGCTTGGTAAAGTAGAGGGTCAGCGAAAAAGAGGAAGACCCTCAGTGAGATGGATTGACACAGTGGCTGCAACAGTTGGCTCAAACATAACAATGATTGTGAGGATGGTACAGGACCAGACAGTGTTTTGATCTGTTGTACATAGGGTCGCTGTGAGTTGGCACTGACTCGACTGCACCTAACAACAACAAACCATATTCAAGGAGACCTGGTGGTGTAGTGGTTAAGAGCTCAGCTGCTAACCAAAAAGTTGGCTATTCAAACTCACCAGCCACACCTGGGGAGAAAGATATGCCAGTCTACTTCACTAAAGGTTGCTGTCGTTAGGTGCCGTTGAGTTGGTTCTGACTCATAGTGACTCATAGTGACACTATGTACAACAGAACAAAACACTGTCCGGTCCTGTGCCATCCTCACAATCCTTCTTATGGTACAGCCTTGGAAACCCTGAAGGGCAGTTCTACTCTGTTCTATAAGGTTTCTGTGATTCAGAATTGACTTGATGGCACACAATGACAAATGAGACCCTTTATGTGTACGTCTAATACTAAAAACAATTGTATGAATTTCATATATTATTCTATTTTTACAGATAAAGAGACTGATGTGCAGGTTAATTTGCCTATGCTTATACAACGGGTAATGGCACATTCCTGACTCAAATGTCAGCTCTTTCTGAATCCAAAGCCTGCATTATTAGAATTTCCATGTTGTAATGACTCCATGGGTATTCTGAATCATCTACAAAGAACCAGTTGTTCCTTCTAGTTGATAATCGATTTCCTTCTATTTGTTCATTCACCAAATATTTATTGAGCACCCATCATGCATTAGGCACTGATATAGGTGAGGAAGTAATGCGATGAATGAGGTGGATATGGCTTCTAACCTCATCGTGCTTCTTTTCTTTTGAGGGAGAGATTCAGCAAATCATTATGAGAACAAGAGCTGTTATAATAGGCAAAGTGCTGTCTATGCATAGCAACAAAATTTTATGCTGAGGGAATAAGCTATAATCAAAACTGCTATGGCCTGGAAATAAAGTAAGATAAACTATTCAGTTCTGATTCACATAAATTGTTTAGAATAATTATAAAAACAATTATTATTTAAAAGAATTAATCAAGGATCGTAAAAAAAAATCTTTAAATATTTCCTATATCTGGGTCGAAAAACTCAATATTTCATCATACTAAGTATGTAACAACAAAAAAATTCACCAATTTTAATTGAACTCTTTGCATTCTTAAATAAACTCAATCACAGTTTTGGAAGTCTTGAAACTCAAACTTCTGTCAGATTTTCTTTGTTGACCTCATGAGTTTCATAAAAGAATTAGAATATTATCCTTAATGTATAAAACCATGTGTTTTGGTCCTTTCCTTAAGAGTAGACAGTGCATTGTTGTTGTTAAAACAGTGTAGATAGTGTAGGAATCGTAACTTTACTAATCCAGGGAAGTACATAATCTTGAATCTGTTGACAAGAATTACATAAAGTACAAATCACAATACCAAAATGTAGGAAGGGAGTTCCGGTAAAATGGCACTCTAGGCAGAAGCACCATGCCGTCCCTCCACAACAAAGATCCGAAAAACTAAGCCGAACAGAGAAAACAACAATTCTGAAACCCTAAAACATCAAATGAAGACATAAAGAACTCAGCCAAGCACCAAATGGAGTGATAACACTGACAGAGAACGGAGAGCGAGGAGAGATTCATGCAGAGGTCTCCTACCAGCTAACACAGTGCAGATCCACCATCTTGGACTCCTATCAGAGACCAGCAAACGGGGGTACGAGAAAGCAGCCTCATGGAGCGTCCAGCGGGAGACAAAACAACCAGTAATTTGCGGTGTGCGCTTTCCCACCCCCCACCCCTCTTCGCACCTGCTCGGCCTCCTGTGCTTCCTGCGGCCATGGTCTCTTGACCGGGAAGTGCCGGCTGCTTGGATTCCACACACCCAAGCGGACGACTCTCTGGGTGCCATCTGTTGGCTGCTAGTGTTGCTTATTTTTCTCTGCTTCTTTTGATTTCTCACTAGCCTCTCGCCACCTCCCCCTCCTTTCACTCGAGTGCCTGGCTCCATGCACCATCTTTGCTTCTTCCTCAGGGTCTGCGGAGCTCCATTCGAGTGGGCTACTGCACTGGTGGGATCCCGGGACTTTTGTTCGTTTGTGTGTTTTGAATTCTTTGTTTGTTTTCTTTTCCTTTTCTTGAGTTTGGGAGCCCTTTCTGGCCAGGCAGAGCTGCGTGACAAGGAACTCCCCTTCAGCTTCCACAGAGGTGCAGAGGGATCCCTGAGGACATTTCTTTTTTCGTTGGTTTTTTTTTTCAGTTTTTTTGGGGGGCCTTTCTTGTTTTTTTTTTTTTTTTAATTTGTTTTGTTTTCTTTTCCCTCTTTTTCCCTTTTTGCCTTTCTTCATTGCTCAGTTTCTCATCTCTCTGTATCTTCCTTCTCTTCCTGATCCCTGAATACCAGGCATTGTATACCTCTACGCCTTCTAGCCAGGCTGTACTGCAACACCTGAGAGCAACTTCCCCAGACCTCATACCTCCATCGGTGGGATCCCTGGGAACTTTGCAGTTCTTTAACCTTTCTGATTTTTATTTATTCATTCTTTTCTTTCTTCATCTTCCCCTTTCTATTTTTCTCCATTTCATAGTCTCTCTTCTCTCCATTCCAACGACAAGATCCCCTAGCATTCTTTTTTGTTTGTATGTTTTTGGCTCCTGTTCCTCTCTCCTCTCTCCCATAGCCATCTTAGCTCCACACATAACAATCTCCCTGCTGCATCCTGCCTACCTCCACCGTGCGCTTGACATCACACCACCAAGTAGCACAGGCATGGCCTACTGGAACCTGCCCTGCACTGATTACTGACCCAACCTGGTGGCTGTAGGAAGTGCCACAAACAACCCGTCCCAGTTACTCCTCTTCACCTAGACCTGCCCTGCTCTACCATATCTGAGTGAATGACCCTGCAAGTTGGAGAAGGAGGCGAAAAGTATTGAGCACACAGACGAGCAAACATCAAAGAACACATAGTCCGCCTGCTCAGACATAGTCATATTTTTTTTTAAAAAAAGGGATGAAACAAACAAATCTACAATCAATAAATGAGAGAAATAAATTCTGAATGCCCAGAAGACAGCAGACAATATCAAAACATTTACAAAAACAGGACAGGGTGGTTCCCGTAGGCACCCAAAATAAAACACCAGATGATTTTCCAGTAGAAGAAAAGGCACTAGAACTACCTGATAGGGAATTCAAATCTCTAATACTGGAATTCTCCAAGAACTGAGGCAAAAAGCTGACAAACATGAGGAAAAAATAGACAAATTCATGGAAAATACAGACAAAAAAATTGGAAGAATTCAGGAAGATGATGCAGGAACAAACTGCCAAAATAAATTCACAACTAGAAATTATACAAAGACAACAATTAGAAATCCAACAGATAAACACCAACATTTCAGAAATGGACAGTGTCATAGAAGGGCTGAGAAGCAGATTTACAACAGTGGAAGACAGGATCAGTGGAATTGAAGACAAACACTTGGATACAACTCAGTTTGAGGAAAAAGCAGAAAAAAGAACAAAGAAAAATGAAGAGACCCTGAGAGTTATGTGGGACACAATTAAAAGCAAAAATGTACGAGTGATTGGCATTCCAGAACAGGGGGAGAAAACAGAAAACACAGAGAGGATCATTGAGGAACTGCTGACAGGAAACTTCCCCAATATCATGAAAGATGAAAGGCTGGCCATCCAAGAAGCTCAACGAACCCCATATAGAAGAGACCCCATAAGAAAATCACCAAGGCATATCATATTCACACTCGCCAAAACCAAAGACAAACAAAGAATCCTGAGAGCAGCTCGTGAAAAACAAGAAGTCACATACAGAGGAGAAACAATAAGACTAGGCTCAGATTATTTGGCAGAAACCATGCAGGCAAGAAGGCAATGAGATGACATCTATAAAATCTTGAAAAAATTACCAGCCAAGAATAATATATCCTGCAAAACTCTCATTCAAATTTGTTGGTGAAATTAGGTCATTTGCAGATAAACAGAAATTAAAAGAATATGTAAAAGTCAAACCAAACTTATAAGAATTATTAAAGGGAGTTATTCAATCTGAGGACAAGCAGAACCTAGGATGCAGGATCGTACAAGCCAGATACCAATCTAGGAAATGAACTCTCAAGGACTATCCAAAACCAAAAGAAATACAACAGGGAATCAGAGCAGTTAATCAATAAATGACAACAACATCAAAACAATAAAAGAGGGAATACATGGCATAGGTATAGAATCTTTTAATGGAGAGGAAGGCAAGGCGATACCAAGTAATGGTAGACTGCTTCAAACTTAGAAAGATAAGGGTAAAATTCATGGTGACCACAAAGAAAGTTAACAAACCAACTCCTAAAAATAAAGACAAAAAACATAAAGTCTCGGCAAAAACAAAACCTACAAAAACAAAAGAAATGAAAAAAAAAAATCCACAAACAAAAGTAACTCATCACAAGAGAGTAAGAAGAACAAACAAAACTTCAGCACCACAAAAAAAAGCACTACAAAGTGACAGCAAAAAACTCACATCTATCAATAACTATACTGAATGTAAATGGACTCAATGCACCCATAAAGAGATGGAGAGTGACAGAATGGATAAGAAAACAGGATCCATCAATATGCTGTCTACAAGAGACACACCTTAGAAACAAAGATGTGAATTTATTAAAAGCCAAAGGTTGGAAAAAAATATATCAAACTAACAACTACCAAAAAAGAGGAGGAGTGGCAATTCTAATCTCAGATAAAATGGACTTTAAAACGAAATCTACCATAAAAGACAAAGAAGGACACTATATAACGATTAAGGGGATGATCCATCATGAAGACATGACTATAATAAACATCTACGCACCCAGTGAAAGGGCTCCAAAATACATCAAACAAACTCTAACAACACTGAAAAGAGAAATTGACAGTTCCACAATAATAGTAGGAGACTTCAACACACCACTCTCAGTAAAGGACAGAACAACTAAGAAGAAACTCAGCAAAGATACAGAAGACCTAAAGGCACAATCAGCCAACTTGACCTCATAGACATATATAGAACACTCCATCCAACCACTGCAAAGTACACATTCTTTTCCAATGCACATGGAACATTCTCCAGGATAGACCACATCTTAGGCCACAGAGCAATCCTCAACAAGATCCAAAACGCTGAGATAATTCAAAGTATCTTCTCTGACCATAATGCCATTAAGGTAGAAATTAACAATAGAAAGAGCAAGTAAAAAAAATCACCTACATGGAAACTGAATAATACCCTGCTTACACATCACTGGGTAATAGAAGAAATCAGAGGTGGAATCAAAAAATTCCTAGAATCAAATGAGAATGAAAACACATCATACCAAAACCTTTGGGACACAGCAAAGGCAGTCCTCAGAGGACAATTTATAGCAATAGATGCACATATCAAAAAAGAAGAAAGGGACAAAATCAAAACATTACTACAGAACTCAAACAAATAGGAAGAGAACAGCAAAAAAAGCCCACAACCACCGGAAGAAGGAAATAGTAAAGATCAGAGCAGAAATAAATGAAATAGAGAACAGAAAAACAATAGAAAGAATTAACAAAACTAAAAGTTGGTTCTTTGAAAGAATCAACAAAATCGACAAACCACTAGCAGACTGAGAAAAGAAAAACAGGAGAGGACACAAATAACCCAAATAAGAAATGAAATGGGGGACATTACAACAGACCCAACTGAAATAAAAAGGATTGTAACAGAATATTATGAAAAACTATATTCCAACAAATTTGAAAACCTAGAGGAAATGGATAAATTTCCAGAAACACATGGCCTACCCAAACTACAACAAAGTGATGTTGAAAATCTGAACAGACCCATAACAAGAGAAGAGATTGAAAAGGTAATAAAAAAAACTCCTAACCAGAAAAAGCCCTGGCCCAGACGGCTTCACTGGAGAATTCTACAAAGCATTAACAGAAGAGCTTGTACCAGTACTACTCAAGCTATTTCAGAGCGTAGAAGAGGAAGCAACACTTCCAAATTCATTCTATGAAGCCAGCATAACGCTGATACCAAAACCAGGCAAAGACGCCACAAAAAAGAAAATTACAGACCAATATCTCTCATGAATATAGATGCAAAAATTCTTAACAAAATTTTAGCCAATAGAATTCAGCATCATATCAAAAAAATAATACACCACGACCAAGTAGGATTCATACCAGGTATGCAAGGATGGTTCAACATTAGCAAATCAATCAACATAATCCACCACATAAATAAAAGGAAAGAAAAGAATCACATGATCATCTCAATTGATACAAAAAAGGCATTTGACAAAGTCCAACACCCATTCCTGATAAAAGCCCTCAATAAAATAGGTATAGAAGGGAAATTTATCAACATAATAAAGGGCATCTATGCAAAACCAACAGCCAACATCATTCTTAATGGAGAGAGGCTGAATACATTCCTCTTGAAAACAGGAATGAGACAAGGATGCCCTTTATTACCACTCCTATTTAACATTGTGCTGGAAGTTCTAGCTAGAGCCATAAGGCAATAAAAAGAAATAAAGGGCATCCAAATTGGTAATGAAGAAGTTAAACTGTCCCTTTTTGCAGATGATATGATACTATACATAGAAAACCCTAAAGACTCCACGAGAAATCTACTGGAACTAATAGAAATATTCAGCAGAGTAGCAGGATACAAGATAAACATTCAAAAATCAGTTGCATTCCTATACACCAATAAGGAGAACGATGAAAAGGAAATCAGGAAAACAATACCATTTTCAATAGCCCCTAAAACGATAAAATACTTAGGAATAAATCTGACCAGGGATGTAAAAGACCTATACAAAGAAAACTACAAAACACTACTGCATGAAACCCAAAGGGATCTACATAAATGGAAAAACATACCATGGTCATGGATAGGCAGACTCAACATTGTGAAAATGTCAATTCTACCGAAAGCAATTTACAAATAAAATGCAATCCCAACCCAAATACCAACAACATTCTTCAAAGAGATGGAAAAACTAATCATTAACTTTACATGGAAAGGGAAGAAGCCCGGAATAAGTAAAGCACTCCTGAAGAAGAAGAATAAAGTTGGAGGACTCACACTACCTGATTTCAGAACCTACTATACAGCTACAGTAGTCAAAACAGCCTGGTACTGGTACAATGTCAGATACATTGACCAATGGAACAGAATTGAGAGCCCAGGTGTAAACCCATCCACCTACAGTCACCTGATCTTCAACAAGGGCCCAAAGTCCATCACATAGGGAAAAGACAGTCTTTTTAACAAATGGTGCTGGCAAAACTGGATATCCATTTGCCAAAAAATGAAACAGGACCCATACCTCACACCGTATACAAAAACTACTTCAAAATGGATCAAATACCTGAATATAAAGCCTAAAACTATAAAGTCCATAGAAGAAAAATAGGACCAACACTTCAGGCCTTAATACATGGCATTAACAGGCTACAAACCATAACCATAAATGCACAAACCCCAATAGATAAGCTAGATAACTGGGATCTTCTAAAAATCAAACACCTATGCTCTTCAGAAGACTTCACCAAAAGAGTCAAAAGAGAACCTACAGACTGGGAAAAAAATTTTGGACAGTACAAGTCAGACAAAGGTCTAATTTCCATAATCTACAAGAATATCCAACACCTCTACAACAAAAAGACAAATAATCCTATTAAAAAATGAGCAAAGGAAATGAACAGACACTTCACCAAAGGAGACATTCAAATGACCAACAGACACATGAGGAAATGCTTGTGATCACTAGCCATTAGAGAAATGCAAATTAAAGCCCCAATGAGATACCATCTCACCCTGGCATTACTGGCACAAATCAAAAACACTGGAAATAACAAATGTTGGAGGGGCCGCAGGGAGATCGGAACTCTTATGCACTGCTGGTGGGAATGCAAAATGATACAACCATTTTTAAATGATATGGCGCTTCCTCCGAAAGCTAGAAATAGACATACCATTGGATCCAGCAATCGCACTCCTAGGAATAGATCCTAGAGAAATAAGAGTCGTCACTCGAATAGACATATGCACACCTATGTTCATGGCAGCATTGCTCACAATAGCAAAACCATGGAAACAACCTAGGTGCCCATCAACAGATGAATGGATAAACAAACTATGGTACCTACATGCAGTGTAGTACTATGCAACAAGAAAGAACAACAATGAATCTGTGAACCATCTCATAACATGGATGAAGCTGGAGGACATTATGCTGAGTGAAATAAGTCAATCACAAAAGGATAAATAGTGTATGAGACCTCTATTGTAAAAACCCATGAAAAAATTCACACACAAAATGTAACAATCTTTGTTCATTACCAGGGATTGGAGGGGTGGGGGGGAAATATTAAATAGGCAATAGATAAGTGGTATCTTGGGTGAAGGGTGAGACAGTACACAATACGGGGGAAACTAGCACAACCTGTACAAGGAAAGGTCATGGAAGCCCCATAGACACATCCAAACTCCCTGAGGGACTGAATTGCTGGGTGGAGGGCTGTGGGGACCATGGTCTCGGGGAACATCTAGCTCAATTGGCATGACACAGCTTATTAAGACAATGCGCTACATTCTACCTTGGTGAGTAGTGTCTGGGGTCTTAAAAGCCTGTGAGCGGCCATCTAAGATACTCCACTGGTCTCATCCCTTCAGGAGCAAGGAGGAATGAAGAGGACAGGATACAAGGAAAAGATCAGTCCGAAGGGCTAATTGTCCACAGCTACCGAGGCCTCCACCGGACTGAGTCCAGTACAGCTAGATGGTGCCTGGCTACCACCACTGACTGCTCTGACCAGGATCACAACAGAGGGTTCTGGACAGAGCTGGAGAAGAATGTAGAGCATAATTCTAACTCACAAAAAAAGACTAGATTTACTGGCCTAAAGGAGACCGGAGAAACCTCGAGAGTATGGCCCCCAGACACCCTTTTAGCTCAGTGGTGAAGTTACCTCCGAGGTTCACTGTTCAGCCTGGGAGTGGACAGCCCCGTAAAACCAAATGAGACTAACAAGGTACAGGAGTCCAGTGACAAGGGCCAGAAGACAGAAGGGGACAAGGAAGCTGGTGATAGGGAACCCAAGGTTGAGTAAGGATATTGTTGATGTGTTGTGAGATTGTTAACCACTGTCGTAGGGCAACATTTGTAGTAACTGTTAAATGAGAAACTATTTTGTTCTGTAAGCCTTCATCTTAAGTGAGAATAACAGCACAATTGGAAAAACGTAGTCAATGTCACTGAACTGTGTATGTAGAAATTTTTGAAACTGTGTATGTTTGGCTATGTGTATTTTCACCAAAAAATAAAAGGTTGAGAAGTTAGAGGGTTAATATGTTGGGAGGTTGTTAACCAATGTCATAAAACAACATGTGTACTACTGTTTCATGAGAAAGTATTTGTTCTGTAAGCCTTCACCTGAAGTACAATAAAATATAAAAAAAAAGAAAAAAGAAAAAAAGAGAAAAAAAAAAACATAGGAGGTATTGGAAGAGACACAGAACTGAAGGAGACACCGCATAGTGATACACAAGTATAGGCTGTAACTCTCTTAAATTTTTAAACAGATTGTCATGTACAGGATTTTTATATTTCTGATTTTTTACTTTGCCTCACTGTCTTGGGGTCTATAAAGCATTACGCAGTGTTACCTTTTAAGAATTTATTCTTAAATTGTGATGTATATCAACCTAATTTTCTTCTTTTGCATTTTAATCAGAAACTGGAAGAATATTCTCTGAGTTAGACTTAAAGTGAATGCTTCTGTGTGGCATCACTAAAATGCTTTTTACTTTGATAGAAAGTGCACATTTGTCAATTCAGGAAGAGTGAGAGAAAACCTAGGTGTTTTTCATGTATAGAAAGTAGTCATAGCTTCCTTCCTTCATTTCTAATCTGGATCTACTAGCTTGAGAATTCTTCAGTGGTTCCTTAACATGTGTGGGATAGAGAATCCACCCAAGAAATCCACCCACACAGGAAGTGTCATCTTATCCCTGTGCATCTTCCAGACTCATCTCTTGCCTGCATCACTTTCTAAAGTATGTCCAATTCCCCAAAAATCCATGGTCTTTCTCACTGCCTTCCATTCTTACAATACTGTTTCCTCTTTCTAAAATGCTGTCTGCCTGCCTTTTGCCTGATGAGCCATCACTCACTTTTTAAGACTCAGATCAAATCATCATCTCTTCTGGGCAGCTTCCTTGACCTCTCCAAGTGGAGTTAATCATTTCTGCTTCTCTGTTCACATCGTGTCTTTCTCTAGTCTCTGTTGTTGTTGTTAGTTGCTGTCTTAGTCATCTAGTGCTGCTATAACAGAAATACCACCAAGTGGATGGCTTTAACAAAGAGAAGTTTATTTCCTCACAGTAAAGTAGGCTAAAAGTCCAATTCAGGGCATCAGCTCCAGGGGAAGGCTTTCTCTCTCTGTTGGCCTTGTCATCTCATCAGTGTTCCCCTGGACTAGTTGCTTCTCTGCACAGGGAGCCTGCGTCCAAAGGACGTGCTCTGCTTCTGGCACTGCTGTCTTGGTGATATGAGGTCCCCCATCTCTGCTCACTTTCCTTTCCTTTTTATCTCTTGAGAGAGTAAGTTGGTGCAGGCGACACCCCAAGGAAACTCCCTTTACGTTGGATCAGGGATGTGACCTGGGTAAGGGTGTTACAATCCCACCCTAACCCTCTTTAACATATCTTTAACATAAAATTACAGTCACAAAATGGAGGACAACCACACAATCCTGGGCATCATGGCCCAGGCAAATTGATAGACGCGTTTTTGGGGGAACATAATTCGATTCATGACAGTTGCCATCAAGTATATTCCGACTCCTGGTGACCCACGTGTGCAGAGTAGAACTTCTCCATAGAGTTTTTAAGGCTGTGACCTTTCAGAAGCATATTACCAGGCCTGTCTTTTAAGGAGCCTTTGGGCAGGTTCAAGATGTCAGCCTTTCGACTAGTAGTCAGGTGCATAGCTGTTTCCACAACCCAAATTATCTAGCTCCATTCTTGCATTGGTAGTCCTGGGAAGGCAGGTTCCAGTCATTTTAGTACCACAGCCTTGAACCTAGTCTATACTTGTTGTTTAAGAAATACTTATTAAATAAGTCATTTTGGGGGCAGTGTGGTGAAGCTGAATATCAGAGAATAGAGTAGACTAGTAGGGCCACTGGCTTTGAACACGTGCCATGGAATCATTACTTTTGGTAAGAGGGAAAAAGAAGCAGATCATGAAAATGAGCTGAGGGGGGAGAAAAGGACAACCAGTGTTGGACAAATTTGGAAAGAATTGCATTTCATAAGATTATGTTTCCAGCATTCATTTCTAAAAGGCAGTACTTCAAGAGTGTTTCATTGGAGTGTGGTTTTAATAAAGTCTAGCGTCATTTGCTTGTTCTCAAGATGTTCCTTGTAACTCTAAGGCTATATCTAAATTAAAGCTAATGACCACACAGAGATTTTTTTACCCCGTTAATGCCTAACAGGAAAGAACCATTAGCAAACTTATGAATTAGAGTCTGTTTATAAGTTACTGAGAAGAAGCATCATGTAGTCCCTTAAGGAATTCCCTCTGTCTTAAAAAGTAAGTATAACTGATATGTGCAATGACTAAGACTCATGGGATGTAATCAAAAGCAACTTTATTTTGTTTCCCACTATTCTAATAAAATTTATTCAGTGGGGAGACGTTTCTTCTCTGACCCTGAACAAAAATGCATGCTGTCCAAAGGATTTTCTGTTCACTCTTAGGTAATAAAAAGCCCTACAGTCACTTTAAGTCACAAACACAGTCTCCAGTGAATAATTAGAAGTGCCTGGGGCTCCATGTAATAATCAAAGCTTCAACTTCATTCACAGCTAGAGGTGTGCTTCTTGGCAGCGCTGAGGGCTGGTTGCAGACCAGTACTTTGGCTTCTCCTCTCATTCTTTCTCAACCTCTCCTCCCTTTCTAGCTGCTAGATGCTGCCAGGTTTGAAGTTCTGGAAGGGAGAATGAGAAAGGGGCTGGGAAGGTCATACTTGGCTGTTATGACTGTAAGGTGGCATTGGTTTTTAAGTATGCCTCTTCTTCTCAAGAGCTTTTGCTGGATTCTTTAGAGCCTCTGACTGCACTTCCCAAGATGTCGGTGATTCGGGACTCAGATGATACATTTTTCTCTTCCTGGCTGTTCCTTCCTCAGTCCTTCATGGGTCCACCCGTTTGGATTATCTTGCCCCTCAAGACGTCTTCTTCAGCCAAATTACACAGGCTTCCGGCTGGCTCTCATTCACCTGGGCCAGAGTCATGAATCCTTGTCTACATAAACAGTAGACTGTAGCTGTTGGGAAGACAGGTCTGTCATGCTACCTTGTGCCTCTCACCTAGCTTGCCTAATCAAAAACGCAGGTCTGGAACGTTCTCTGATAATGGAGGCTGGGAACTGAACCTACCTCTGTCCTGGTTTCTTCTTTCTTATCAGGGAGACTACTTCCCCCTTTGTAGCCTAATGAGTAGCTCTTTGTTCTGCTTATGTGTGTGGTGCCATATGGCACCTGGCCAACCCCACTACTATATCTGTTCTACCCAAGGAGGAAACAGTGTCTTTTACCTGCAGCACAGGAGGAGTACATGCAGAACATCTGCCCTGCATTGGCTGTAGGAAGTGACTCACTGGCCATTGGGAACTGGAGCCCACTACTGAAGCTGACCTTGCTCTGTCTCTTCTCTACGTGAGTAAAGCATTATTCCATCCACTGCCTGTGTGTGATTTGTGTCTGTTGTTGGTGATCTCAGACCTTGTCTCGACAGTAGCCACATCAGTGTACCCCACGTCTCTCTCTTTTGCTACTGGCCACCTCAGATTGGAAGCACAGACTCTTTAGATTCCTTAGGTGTCAGTCACCTGTGGCTCTCAAACTCCAGGTGACACATGTCAGAGCACACATTTTAGCCCCTCACTCTAAGCTAGAAAAGAGGGGAATTCATCCCTTCCCCATCCACTCACAGCACCCTGATGAGAATGGCCCTACTCACAAATCCTCTTTCAGTCATCAAAGTTTTATATCCTTGATGTGGGTGAGAATCTTTAAAAGTCATGTTACCTCTTTTCAACTATTTCTTTTCAATTCTGTACATAGCCTGGCAGCTCCTTGGAACGTGTTCATTTACAGTATCTTGGTATCTTAGGTGCAACTTCCAATTTAACATCTTGTTACTCAAGTAAATATTCAAAAAACAGTAAAATAGGTAGAAATTTGAATGTATTATCCTTCACCCACAGGCATTCTTGACTCTTATGTATGAAGATAGGGTTAACAATCTGTACAAAGTCCCTAAGCAACAAATGAATTAATCGTTCTTCATGCTTTGCGGTTGATCTTGATACACTCATAGACATAATGAAGGGGTGAACAAGTAAATCTTACTGATTGTTCTTCGAAGATTCTCTAGCTAGTGAATGGGTTGGATTCCAAAGCATATGCACGTGTTTATTTGGAAGTCAGAAGACGTTTCCTCATAGAAAGAGTGTTATAAGTAGTTCACAATAAATGTTTGATGAATGAATTAAATAATGATTAGATATCTGAGCTAGCCCTAAATGAACTCAGTTATGGCACCAAAATGCTAGACTGTGATTTTGATTCTAAGCACAGAGGGTCATATGGTAGTGGTAGGAGAAGAGGGAATTTTTTTTTTTTTGCTTTCTCTTTCTATCTTACTCTGAGTTATACAAAATGTTTAAATAGCCAGTTTTTCTTAAGTATTCTTTCACTTCCTTTATTTGCACCTTCCTCCACTCTTCCAGTACTCAGACCTCTAGTCTAGCTGTATTCTAATATTTCTCCAAATTCCAAGCCAAACCTGCCTCTCAGAGTTTCCTACATTCCTAATGTACCTCCCCTTTTCATAACCTCAGTTCACACCAATACCACGGATCTAAGCTGGAGTTAGCAGAAAGTGTTCTGATTGAACTAATTCACACCAGTGTTTAAATGGCTGAAAAGTTGTTTATCCCTGTCAGGAGTCCAATATTTGCATTTTGTAAAAAGGAGGCTTATTATTCCAAGTTAATTTAATCTGTGAAAATTTAAGAGCACCACCTATAGGACCTGGGAGCCCTGGTGGTGCAGTGGTTAAGAGCTATGGTGCACTACAGCTGCTAACCAAAAGGTTGGCAGTTCGAATCCACCAGCCACTCCTTGGAAATTGTATGGAGCAGATCTGCTCTGTCCTGCAGGGTTGTGTGAGTTGGAATTGAGGGCAATGGGTTTGGTTTGGTTTGGTTTTATAGGACCTGGCATGCATTAAGCTTTCAATATTTGTTGAATGAAGGACTGTTGTTGGGCTTTTAGACAATACGAAACATGAAGTGAACATTTTTGTGCATTGTTAGGGAAGATATTTTTAAACAAAGGTGATAATTTCTTAGGCATATTAACTCTACCTTCAGAGTCTGACTATTTTCACTTTTCTAAGTTTTTTCCTGTTTTGAAGCTGGAACTCATAGTCTTTCATAATCCCAAATGTCTCATAACTCCACCCCCAGCAGTGGCAAAAATGGGCAGTGGGAGATTGAAGAGGTGGGGATTGGGGCACGGAATGCAATGGCTAAGGCACTTGTAAATCGAGATTTGTAAATTGAGGTGATCTGAATTGAAATACAATATGGGTTGTTGTTGTTAGTTGCCGTTGAGTTGGTTCTGACTTATGACGATTTTATGTAAAGCAGGACAAAATGTTGCCCGATCCTGTGCCATCTTTATGATTATTGGTGTTTCAGTTCATTGTTGTGGCTACTCTGTCACTCCTTTTCACTGAGGTTTTCCCTCATTTTCACTGACCCTCTACTTTACCAAATATGATGTCCTATTCTAGTAATGGTCTTTCCCGATGTCAGGTCCAAAGTAAGCAAGTCAAAATCTCGTCACCTTTGCTTCTAAGGAACGTTCTGGTTGTATTTCTTCTAAGACTGATTTGTTCATTCTTTTGTCAATCCACTGTATCGTCAATATTTTTTGGTAAGATCACAGTTCAAATGCATAAATTCTTCTTAAAAATTATGTTTTATATCAGGTTTCTTTAGTTTTTTGGCTTCAGTGATCTGAATCCTTCTATTATAGAACATGAGCTCCTCGGTTTCTTCCATAGCTGTTTTGTTTCTCTAAACGAACCA
Source organism: Dugong dugon (assembly GCA_030035585.1). NCBI lineage: Eukaryota > Metazoa > Chordata > Mammalia > Sirenia > Dugongidae > Dugong > Dugong dugon. The sequence continues at coordinate 135,030,448 of CM057462.1, forward strand.
AACTGTGTCAAAGTCTGGGTCCACTGGGGAAAGGAAAACAACAACAAGAAGAAAGTTGCGTTGTGCCTATGAGAAGTGGCGGTCAATAGCTGAAGAGGAGGCTGATGAACTTGCTTGAGCCACACCCTAAACTGTGACTCAGGGATGCTGCCTTTGAGCTGTTTTTCCTGGCCTAGGCAGTAGGTAATTTGGTCTGCAAAACAATGAGAAAAGCAATAATGAATGTTGCATACTAATAAAGTACCTGAAATTGCTACATAATCAGTGCTAGAAAAAATAACCCTTAGCTACCATAAGGAGGAAGTGGGCAGAGCTAAATTGGAACCTCTTTTAAATAGACAGTGACATGAAACATCAGGAAGATAAGTGGTCTGACAAATTCAATATATGTTTCATACTTGTAGAATAAGGCTGTGGGATTAAAAAAAAAAGGGGGAGGGGGCGGTGGGAAGAAAAGAAATCACCAATGTGCAAAGGATCAGAGGCTAATTAGACTTCCCAAAAGAAGTAGAGTTTAGGAACGTGCTGGTTGTTTTAAGAGAACTGTATTCTGAGCCTTTACATCTGCATGTTGAAGAAGAGCCTGTGTGTGCTTAAGGAGGTCATAAACCCCCAAAACACCAAACCCATTGCCTTCAAATTGATTCCAACTCATAGTGACCCTATAGGCCAGAGCAGAACTGCCCCATAGGTTTTCCAAGGCTGTAATCTTTATGGAAGCAGACTGCCACATCTTTCTCCCATAGAGCGGCTGGTGGGTTCGAACTGCCAACCCTTCAGTTAGCAACTGAGCACTTAAACACTGCGCCACCAGGGCTCCTTAAAGAAGTCTAGTGCCTTTTAACGCAACTGCAGGAATACTGCTATAACCACTACGCAGATAGTGATCTTCAAGCCTCAGATAGGAGACAGAGTCAGCTTTGCAATGCTGCCGGCAGAAAGAAAGATCTCATTTGTGAAAATAACCACTATGTTTTCATATTGACGGACATCTGCTCTTGGCTAAGAACAACATTAAAGGAGATTTGTTTTCTGATAGGGTTTTGTCCTTCTGCAAAGGAAGATCTTCTTTTGAAATAATTGTCCAGCCTGACAGAATGGCATCCAGCCTGAGAGAATGGCATATATATTCATATTGCAAAATGATATAATTAATGCTTTCTCCTTGAATTAAAATTGTCTTTTAACTCTTGTAGATGCCTAGCTAATAGTATTCTTGTCCTCAATTTTACATCAGAATCAGCAGCTATAAATACAAGGTGAAAGCTGTTTGGTGATACAAAAATACAAAGTGATATAAGAAAATAAATTAGGCAAATTAACGTTCACCAGGCACCTGTGGTTTGCCTACATTGGTTCATGGCACTCCCCTGTGTATAACTTTGCAATAGTTTCTAAAGATGAGGTTGCTGTCAAGTTGATTCCCACTCCATGACGCCATGTGTTGCAGAGCAGAACTGAGCTCAATAGGGCTTTCAAGGTAGGACCTTTTGGAAGTAGATTGTTAGGCCTTTCTTCTGAGGTGCCTCTGGGTAGATTTGAACCAGCCTTTTGACTAGTAGTCAAGCACTTAACCATCTGCATCACCCAGAGAGGTTAAGGAACTTGCCCAAGATCCCTCAGTCTATAAAGTAGAAAAGTCGGGATTCACACTTAGAACTGTCCAACCCTGGAACTGGGGATCTCCCCACTGGACCACATTGGTTTTCTCAAAGGGCATCTAGGCTGCAGGAGAAACAAGATCTATTAACAAAAGGTACCTTGAAACACTGAGCATCTATGCTGGGGCGGAGGGCAAAGCAGCCCTCTAGATAGTTCATCAAATGGATACACACTGGAGTACGTTGCGCTAAGTGCACTTTGTGTTTTGATGTTTTCTCCCCACTGACACTGCAATTTCCTTCAGGACCTGTGTTCTCACCTGAATTGTGTCTCCCCCTATGCTGTTGTTGTTGTTGGGTCCCGTCCAGTTGATTCTGACTCATAGCCACTCCATGTGACAGAAGAGAACCGCCCCATCGGGTTTTGTTGGCTGTAATCTTTACAGAATAAGCAACATTATGTTAAACGGAGAAGAGATTGACGTTGCCAAGGATTTCATTTTACCTGGATCCACAATCAATGCCCATGACAGCAATAGTCAGGAAATCAAATGAAGTATTGTATTAGGCAAATCTGCTGCAAAAGACCTCTCTGAAGTGTTAAAAAGCAAAGATGTCACTTTGAGAACTAAGGTGCCCTTGTTCCAAGCCGTGGTATTTTCAATAGCCTCATATGCTTGCGAAAGCTGGGCAATGAATAAAAAAGACATAAGAAGAATTTATGCCTTTGAATTACAGTATTGGTGAAGAGTACTGAACATGCCATGGACTTCCAGAAGAATGAACAGGTCTGTCTTGGAAGAAGTAGTGCCAGAGTACTCCTTTGAAGCGAGGATGATGAGACTGCGTCTCACATACTTTGGACATGTTATCAGGAGGAATCAGTCCCTGGAGAATGACATTATGCTTGGTAAAGTAGAGGATCATTGAAAAAGAGGAAGACCCTAGACAAGATGGATTGACACAATGGCTTTGCATAACAAGCATAACAATGATTGTGAGGATGGCACAGGACTGGGTAGTGTTTTATTCTGTTGTAGATAGAGTCACTGTGAGTCAGAACTGAGTCAATGATGCCTAACAACAACAATAGTCTTTACAGAAGCAGATCGCCAGGTCCTTCTTTCTCCTGAAGAGCCACTGGGTGGGTTCAAACTGCCAACTTTTAGTTAGCAGCCAAGCATTTAACAGTTGTTCCACCAGAGCTCCTTGTTTCCCCCTATAAACCAAGAAAACCAAATCTGTTGCCATCGAGTCAATTCCTACTAATAGTGACCCTACAGAACAGAGTAGAACTGTCCCATAGGGTTTCCAAGGGGCAGCTGGTGGATTAGAATTGCTGACCTTTTGGTTAGCTGCCAAGGTCTTAACCCTCCACCACCAGGTTTCCCCCTTTAATGCCTAGCAAAGTATCGGTAACACAGGGAACTATTCTGTTAACACATGCTGTCCTGTTTTGAATGGGACAAATGGCTCCGAATAGAACTCCTGCTTTATCATTAGGGTGAGCCACTTATATTCCACAGCCATTGCATTTTGGTTTTTAAGTTCACAAGCATATCATGTTGTCTTTTTGACTATGAATTTTAGATACCCTGAAAAACTAGATATTTAGTTAAGACACTCTCCTATATTTAAGTAGCAAAGGGCCAAGAAACTGTTTCCTTTGGAATTATTTTATATGGTTTGGTCAATGTCAAAATGTTGTGGTTGCCTAATAAATAGCAGGTCGTACTAATCAGTCCCCTGAGGATCCATGGTGATCTCACAGCAGACCCTACATATCAGCAGACCGAGTGGTGTTGACACTCCGGCTGAGAACAAGGTAAACACAGTTAAGGCTGGGCTATGAAATAAGTACAAGTATTCATTTGGGGATGCTAATCAGATCTGGAGACTGACCCCAAAGTATTCTCAGTATTGTGGTTTTTCTTTTAAAAAATCTATAAAATTTTATTGAAAGTGAGAAAAATTGAAACTCCCAAATAAACATGGTGAGGATATTAAGTGGCCTGTCTACTGATATTAACTGTGGAGTTTACTGAAGAAAAAAAGCTATTGCAAACTCAGCATTGTGTCCCGTTTCCTTCCTCTTTGATGAATGCCAAACATTTGACATATTTGAAATGGCTTGGAACCAAGTCAAAGTTTAAACGGGGCTAACAAACCTATAGGAGTCCCTGGGTGGTGCAAACAGTTAAGTGCTTGACTGCTAACTGAAGGGTTGGTAGTTTGAACCCACCCAGAGGCACCTCGGAAGAAAGACCTGGTGATCTGCTTCGGAAAGGTCACAGCCTTGAAAACCTTATGGAGTGTGGTTCTCCTCTGCATACATGGGGTCTCCAGGAGTCGGAATTATTGACTCAGTGGCAGCTGGTTTGTTTGCTAGTTTTGTGATGGCAGCTGGTTTGTTTACTAGTTTGTTTTGGGTTTTAACAAACCTATTTCTATAAACTTGGGTTGGCTGGAGTAGGATCACTGGATTGTGAGTCAGGAAACAGGCTCAGTCCTGATTAAGTCACAGTCTTGTGATTCTTGTGGAAATCTCTTAGCCTTTTGTCTGCTTCAATGTCTTCATCGGGAAAATGGAGGAAATACTTCCCTCTGCCTACCTGTCATGGATTGAATTGTGTCCGCCCAAAATATGTATCAACTTGCTAGGCCATGATTCCCAGTATTGTGTGGTTGTACTCCATTTTGTGATTTAATGTAATTTTCCTATGTGTTGTAAATTCTAATCTTTTCCTGTGGTTGATGAAGAGAGATTAGATTATGTTAAAGAGGATTAGGGTGGGATGCAACACCCTTAATCAAGTCACAGCCTTGATGCAATGTAAGGGGAGTCTCCCTGGGATGTAGCCTGCATCACCTTTTATCTTACAAGAGAAAAGGAGAGAGAAGCAAGCAGAGAGAGGGATCTCTTACCACCAAGAAAGAAGAGCTAGGAGGGGAGCGTGTCCTTTGGACCTGGGATCCCTGGGCTGAGAAACTCCTAGACCCAGCAAAGATTGATAACAAAGACCTTGCTCCAGAGCCTGCAGAGAGAGAAAGAATTCCCCTGGAGCTGGCACCGTGAATTGAGACTTCTAGCCTCCTAAACAGTGAGAGAATAAATTTCTGTTTGTTAAAACCATCTACTTGTGGTATTTCTTTTATGGCAGCACTAGATACCTAAGACACTACTTTTAGATATTGTGAATATCAAACAAGATAATCAGTGTACTAGCAGGGAGAAGAATAGCTAAGCACTACAGAATTCTGTATGATCATTATCAAGGATGAAACTGTTAAAAATGAAGGTCTAATTTGATATATCTAAAAGAGCTAAGCAATAAAATACCTTCTCAGCCAGATCCAGGCAAAGCCTTTTATTGATGATAGCAAAATACATGAGCATAAATTAGCTTTACTACTAACTCTTCCCTACTGTTTAGCAAGGAACATTCCCTTCCACCTCCTGACGAAAAAATTAAGCTGTAGAAATCCCTTATTGTGACATTTAACCGTCAAGCACTTACACAACCATTTCACTGCAGGCATTCCCCAGATTACGAATGAATTCCATCCCTAAATCTGACTTTAAGTAGAATTTGTACATAAATCCGAACAGTTAGGTATGGTACATATCTAATGTCAGTTAGTCAAATGTTTGTCTTAGTATATAGTGTATAGTGTACCTTTGTTTGCATGTAAAACATTGAAGACACACTTCCAGATACACTAAAACATCTTTAACATAATAATACAGTAATAATAATAATGTTTTGGTACACATCACAAAGTAGTGCCCATTTGTTATTACGAACCATAGTATGTACCTCAAATTTTTAATACAGTAGGCTTTATGGGGATCGGTTTGTAACTATGGATTGTGCGTAACTTGGACATTCATAACCTGGGACTGTCTGTACTTTCTTTTTCATTGTCCCTGGTGGTAATTTCACTGGAGATGGAAGTACTGGTAATAAGCAGGCTGGGCCTTTGGATTTCCAGTAGCAATAATTGTGTAACTGCTTGAATGTCAGTGACTGCTGTTCCAAAGGACTCCACTAACTGAGATTTACAGTTTCTCCCTTTGACATTCCATTAAAAATATTATAGTGGGAAGGTGTGCTTTGAAAAATTGTTAGGAAAAAGTGTAAGTTAGGTTTTCAGGCTCTTCCATATGTAGCTGTAGGCTCAACAAGGCAGCAAAGTGTAGGGAAATGAGCTTGAACTCTGACGCTGAAGACCAGTGTTCAAATCTTTGCTCCTCAACTTACAAGTGGAAATAACCTTTATTTTTAAGCAATTTGTTTAATTATTTGGATCCTCAGTTTATTCATCTGTGTAAAAAGTATGATGATGTGCTCATTTGTTCAACTGCTCTGATCTGAGCAATTGCTATGTGACAGATAATGTGCTGGGTTGTGAGGATCCAGTGAAGATCAAGGCACACCCATGTGGAGTTTACATATGATGGGGATAACAGGGAATAAATAAGCCAATACAAAATAAGATAATAATCCCTCCTTACCAGGTTTTAGTGAGGAATCAGTATGCAAGGGCTGTAAACTGTGAGAAGGATTATGTAATTATGAGATGAAAATAGCAAAACGAGGGTGAGTAGAAAAGAGAGCTGACATAGTATGTTTAGAGAACTATAAAGCCAGTTGCTATTGAATCAATTCCAATTCATGGCAACTCCTTGTGTGTCATAGTAGAGCTGTGCTCCATAGAGATTTCAGTGGCTGATTTTTTGGAAGTAGATTGCCAGGATTTTCTTCCAATGTGTCTCTAGGTGTATTTGTGTCATGGATTGAATAGTGTCCCCACAAAATATCTGTCAGCTTAGATGGGTCATGATTCCAGTATTGTATGATTGTGTAATCTGATGTGATTTCCTTATGTGTTGTAAACTCTATCACTATAATGAGGTTATATGTGATCTCCTTATGTGTTGTAAATTCTGTCACTGTGATGATGTTATACTGATGAGATTTACAAGATTAGGCAGTGTCTTAATGCAATCTCTTTTGAGATATAAAAGAGAGAAGCAAGCAGAGACACATGGGAACCTCATACTGCCAAGAAAGCAGTGCCAGGAGCAGAGAGCATCCTTTGGACTTGAGGTTCCTGTCCAGGGAAGCTCCCAGACCAGAGGAAGACTGGTGCATCACCAGGACCTTCCTTCAGAGCTGACAGAGAGAGAAAACCTTCTGGAGCTGATGCCCTGAGTTTGGACTTGTAGCCTGCTGGACTGTGAGAGAATAAACTTCTCTTTGTAAAGCCATCCACTCATGGTATTCCTGTTAGAGCAGCACTAGATGACTAAGATAACTTGAATATCCAGCCTTTCAGTTAGATGTTAATCATTTGCACTACCCAGGGACCCTTTAGAGGACTATACTGGACGTCAGTTACAGCAACTAGTGCATTTAATAACCATAGCTATCATTATTGAACAATTGCTGTATGGCAGCACACTATTAAAGTGATTTATGTGTACTATCTCATTTTATCCACTTTATACACCCATGATGTAATTAGTATTGTCCCCTTTTACAAATGAAAAAAATGGAAGCTCAGAGAGGTTAAGTGACTTTCTCAGATCACACAGTTAGTGAGTGATGGAATTAAGATTTGATCCCAGGCGTGTTTAGCGTTAAACATCCACGCTCTTAAGCAGTATGCTATACAACCATAACCACAAAAAAAAAAAAAAAAAAACTTTGCTTTCCCCCTTCTCCACCCCCACCCCCACATATACAGAAGAAGCCTTTGTAATCCAGAAATTGTGGCCCATGAAGAAATCTTATAATTTACATGTCTGCCCTTCTCTTGGGGTTTCCTAGTTCCATAGCAGAAAGTTCCTAACTAATGTATTTCTTTGACAAATAAAATAAAGCGAATGTGTTGTTCTACCTGGAAATCTTTAAATTATCTCTTTAGACTTTAAACCTACAATTTACAAGTGACAGGCAACATACTTCATTATCTTTATGTTTGAAATAACTTTCAAAGTGAGTGGAGAGGGGCGTTTGACATTATTGTAATCAATTCTGTCAGAAATATTATTGGATTTACTTGATTTTGTGAGCACAATCATTTTTCATTGTTATGCTGAATTTTCTCAGATGTTTTACAGGAGGCTAACGTAAATCGTAAAATATGCTTCTCTAAGACATCTGTTGAAAAAATAATGAGTAGGTGCTCTTCTGAGGAGAAGCAGCATGTAAGCTATAGTGGCCTCCTCTTATAGCAAAAAGGCAAAATCTCAAGTGTCTTCTGGCTAATGCCAGCTCCACCCTCATCAAGTAGCAAGGGCAATATGGTTTCTCATAGCCTGAATATCAGCTGGACTTGGTTAGGTTCAGGAGGAAAGCATAGCCCAGAGAAGAACTAAAAAGATTTGATCTACACAGCCTGTAAGAAGGCCCAAGCCGTGACAACTTTATGAATCAGTCGGTATTGGTGCCGATTCAAACAGACTTGCCCACATTAGTAGCTTTACTGGGCTGAGAATCTTTGTGTGAAGCTTCACTTTTCTGCATGGTTACCATTTATGTATTGGGTCTTTCATTCTGAGAGTAAGCTACAGGAAGGCAGAGGGCAGGCACAGGGCTGGCAGCTCTGTATGACCTGTATCTGGAAATCTTTTGGAATATTATGAAGAAAATTCTGCCTGGGTTTCTTTTTTATGTAGGTGAAGTGATTCTGCTTTTATCCCTGAGCATGATTTAAGACCCTAAAGTGGAAATATGCATTTTAAGTGAAAAAGATGAAATTTAAATAATTATTATTGCATGTCCTTTGTTGACTCTTAACTACTTATAAATCTTGTTATTTTGTTTCATAAATAAGAGATTCATTATATTCATTATAGGTAAAATCTGAGAGACTATCTGGCAAAGGCCTTTGGCATAAATCATAGACGGAATTATTCATCTTTTTTTTTTTTTTTACACACACAAAGGATCTGAATATCTGAGAACTAAATGAAATTATCTAGTAACTCAGCTATTAAGTAGCTTAGAATCTATGTAATTTTCAGATTTTCCTGCAGTACCAAAATCTTGTCTTTGGAAGTATTTTTGCCACAGATTTATAGTAGAAGTGAGAAACTTGATTTTCCTTGTCTTAAGTGTTCTCCTCCTGTCTTAGTCATCTAGTGCTGCTATAACAGAAATACCACAAGTGGATGGCTTCAACAAAGAGAAATTTATTCTCTCACAGTCCAGTAGGCTACAAGTCCAAACTTAGGGTGTCACCTTCAGGGGAAGGCTTTCTCTTCTTCTCTGTTGGCTCTGGAGGAAGGTCCGTGTTATCAATCTTCCCTTGGTCTGGGAGCTTCTCTGCACAGGAACCTCAGGTCCAAAGGACGCGCTCTGCTCCCTGCACTGCTTCCTTGGTGATATGAAGTTTCCATGTGTGTCTGCTCGCTTCTCTCTTTTATATCTCAGAACAGATTGACTTAAGACACTATCCAATCCTGTATACCTTATCAGTATAACTGCCGCTAATCCGTTTTATTACATCATAGTGATAGAATTTACAACACATAAGGAAATCACATCAGATTACAAAATGGTATACAGTCATACAATACGGGGAATCATGACCCAGCCAAGTTGACAGATATTTTTGGGGGACACAGTTCAATCCATGATAACCGCTATGAAGTAATTTCTAAGTCTTTTGGTCTGTAGTCCACCACTTGTCAGTTTGTCACACTCTGGTGGCTTGCATGTTGTCTGACTTTCTTGCTTTGGATGTGTCACCAGGAGGGATCAATCGCTGGAGGAGGACATCACATTTGCTGAAGCAGAGGGCAACAAGGCTGAGGGCAAGATGGATTGGTACAGTAGCCACAGTGATGGACTCCAGCATGCCAGCAATTCTGAGCATGGCACAGGACCAGACATTTTGTTTTGTTGTATGTAAGGTTGCCTAGTTGCAGTCAACTCGAGGGCAGCTGTTTTTCTATCTTGGTTTGTTGTACCATGTGTGACTGGTGTGTATGTCTGATATAAGTTTGTGTTTCTATAAAATACAAAACATTCTTTAAAGTCTTTAAACCAAAAAAACCCATTGCCATAGAGTTGATTGAACTCACAGCCACGCTATAGGACAGAGTAGAACTGCCCCACAGGGTTTCCAAGGCTGTAAATCATTACGGAAGCAGACTGCCACATCTTTCTCCAGCTGGTGGATTTGAACCACTGACGGTTAGCAGTCGAGTGCTTAACCACTGTGCCACCAGGGCTCTTTCAAAGTCTTTAGGAGAGACTTTAAATAAAAATTTTCTTCCTTAAACATAAAGGAAAATAAAGGTTGGATATATTTGTTGTATTCTTCCATTAATTTTGAATTCTTCTTTGTTGTTAAGATAATGTTTTGGCATTGTAAAGGATATTTTCCGTGGGGACAGGAGAAGGGCAGCAAATGTGCCTTCCCTGCTTTTGTATTCCAAGGGCCTAGCCAAGCAATATGTAGCTGTAGCTCAATGAAAGATTACTGAATGTTTAAAAGATTGAATCATAGAATTCTTCTAAAGAAAAGCAGTTTGATTCCTTTCAGATGTATCTAGCTACCCAAATTCAGCTAACATAAGCTTAAATTACCTGGGAAAGTTTCTAAAAAGATCTATTTTGATGAATAGCTAAGCAGACTTTAGAGTTAGCATATCAGATATCAGAATGTAAATGAGCACTTCTAAGTCACTTGAAAAGCATTTGTTCTATAACTTATTCCGTGAGTCTATCTACAAAGTCATTAAGTAGAGAATTTTATACAACTCCATGTTAGCAATTTTTGAGACTGAAGCAGACAGATCCTGCCCTCAAAGGGTTAATAGGCTGATTGAGGAATATAAAGCTTAAAATAAGTGAACTGCCTAAAGAGCAACATTAGCAACAATAGTATTAAGGGCCTAATAAGCCCTCAGGCAATGAAGGTTTAAAACCAAAGGGGTGCAGTGGTTAAGCGAACAGTTGCTAATGGAAACGTCTGGGGTTCTAAGCCACCAGCCACTCTGCAGGAGAAAGACGACAATCTTCTTCTGATGACACCCTTGGAAATCCTGTAGGGCAGTTCTACTCTGTCCTGTAAGATCGCTATGAGTTGGAATTGACTCGACGGCAAACGATTTTTTACGGGTAACATAGGAATGTAGGAAAAGAGTAATGTGAAGGTGGAATTTGAGCTAGACCTTTTAAAGATTTGAATTAGCAAAGGCAGGAAAGGAGAGACCTAGATTGTGCAAAGAGCTAGAACAAAGGGACCAAATGGGTGCAGGAATGAGACCTTCAAGGGAATAGCAAGGACCAGTGAGGGAGACTGGAATGATTGAAAAATCATTTGCCCATCAAAGGTAATTCAGCTTTGGTTTTGCTGTCTGATGTTTCACAAATTTGCATGAAACCGATGAAGTTATAAAGTATGTAGTCTGCAGCCTGTGGTAAATTTCCATTCTGTGTTTATCAGGCATCTTTCTATCGAAAGTTCCCTTAGAAATCAAAGGCAATAATACACTGTGCAGAGGAAAGAGAATCTGGTCCCTTGTGACTCCCTGCTGTGATGCAGCACGGTCTGACGACCAAGGGCACAAGATCCTATTTCTAGGATTAGTCAGAAAGGATTGAGCACATGTCTGTAGACTTTTGCCTCAGTATTATATTTTAGATGGTTCAGTCGGAGCTGTTACATTTGGCAGCATTCCTTGTTAGCATTTGATAAACAATTATTGCCAAATGTTAGCAAGGAAACCTGCCAAATGTTACAACTCAGATTTAACTGCTGAAGAAAATGCAGCTCGAAAAAGCCTTGTGCTACAGAGCCGTTGCCTGGTGTGCCAGTTCTGAAGCTGCAGGGGACCCCAGCTGGGACAATTTGCGAGTCTAAAGGTATATGGCTTTTTGCCAGCAGTTCTGGGTTCCCCTCTGAAGTTATGAATTAGTTGACACTTGTTGGTTTTCAAAGCAGGAAGTTTGGGGCAACTTATTTCTGGTGAATATTTTGCTCTAGGGCTTCTAGTCATACTTTTATATCGGACACATCCTCTTTCATGGCATTTTATGCCATTAGGTAAAGTGCTGGGTCATCAGATCATACAGTCTATTGCTTATCTGTTGGTGGATTAGCCCAATACGTTCAGGATCAATGTTCTCAAAAAGCTACCATGGTACTGTTCTTGTTTTCTATTTTCCCCAGGAAGCATTTCTCCATCTTTCCATTCTTATTTTTAATCCTTGGTTTACTAGTAAAGAAAAAAAAAAAGCTAAAATTATTTCCTTTTATTTATTTTTTGATAGCTTTGTTATCCTGACAAACCAAGAGAATACTGTCAACATAGTGCATCTGGACTTTACTTGGACACTGTCTTAGTCATCTAGTGCCGCTATAACAGAAATACCACAAGTGGATGGCTTTTAACAAAGAGAAATTTATTCCCTCGCAGTCTAGTAGGCTACAAGTCCAAATTCAAGGCATCAGCTCCAGGGGAAGGCTTTCTCTCTCTGTTGGCTCTGGAGGAAGGTCCTTGTCATCAGTCTTCCCTTGGTCTGGGAACATCTTGGCATGGGAACCTCAGGTCCAAAGGACACGCTCTGCTCCTGGTGCCGCTTTCTTGGTGGTACGAGGTCCCCAAGTGTCTCTGCTCGCTTTTCTCTTTTACATCTCAAAAGAGATTGGCTTAAGACACTATCTAATCACGTAGACCTCGTCAGTATAACTGCCGCTAATCCATCTTTATTACATCATAGTGATAGAATTTACAACGCATAAGGAAATCACATAAGATTACAAAATGGTATACAGTCATACAATACTGGGAATCATGACCTAGCCAAGTTGACAGATATTTTTGGGGGACACAATTCAATCCATGATGGACACTATATCAGAAAAGTTCTGGATACTTTGCTTAGGAATAAAGTGGAAAACTTAAGACTGGTAATAGCACACTTAAGTATCTTTATAGTCTATTGAGCTACTGTCTTAGTAGTTCATTAAGATTAACTTCAACTAGAAAATCTTTATCTTTCTTTGTTCTTCTTTTAGTCCTGTACAATTTGCCAGCAGCTTGCAGTAGGATAGGCATTTTTATTTAATCTGTAGATGATTTAAAGCTTGAGGGGATAACTAAAATGTTGGGACATATTCAAGACGCAGAAAGTTAAAAAGGTTAAAATTGAGCGTAAAAGATGGACAAATTTACTCACTAGGAATTGACAGAAAAATGCGAATATTCATGGCACAAGTATAAGTCAGATTTGTATTTTTCCCTCCAGAATCTGAACTAATTGAGGTAGTTTTTCTCCAAACAGACGCTGACAAGGCCAAACATTTGCTTTCCTGGGACAATGAGCCCAAGGAGCTCAGAAGTGGATATTTGACCACGTCTTGTTCCATCAGATGTAATAGTTCAGGATTTTGAATCTGAAGTTAGTGACTCATGAAGAAAAGACAGTGAAGACTTTGTCCTGCAGGAGGTGGTAGTAACAGCACAATCTGGTATCTGGGACAGGTAGCATCAGTGGTTCTAATGTGGTCATTCAGTGCTAGTGGAAGTGACAGGCTATGCTTCTTGTAATGTGCAATAATATTAATTGCCAGCTAAGTTTATCTCTATTCTCTGATGGAGCTGATCCAATAACTAGTAACTTATTCTTTGAATTGTGTAAACATGTAGGCAAAAGGTGTTCATACCAGTACTTTCAAAAGACAGCTCTTCAATCACGTGGAGACATTTTTTTGGTCCCTTACGCTTCTTTTCCGGGTAAAACAAGCCATATCCTTCATTTGACACCCCCCCTCCCCCCCGGGTATGGTTTCTATACCTTTTGTTATCCAGATTGTGAAGACTTGGGGCTTGACATATAGACTGGCTTCTTGATGAGATACTGCCCTTCATCTCCATTCAGATCTTGCCCCTCCACCTTAAACTCTAGCCCCACCTGTCGTCTCACTCGCCTCAGAATGCCATTCATTCTGCCTAGAATAACCCCCTTTTCATTCTTCTCCTGGAGAACTCTTATTTATCACTCAATACCCAGCTCAAATGTTACCATTTCTGCTCCTCAAGGCAGCTTTGGCTACACCTCTTTTGTACTGCCAGCACTTCTTTTATGCTTTTATTACAACACTTACTTTTATTTTTCCAGCTAAACTCCTAAAAGACAGGGATCTTATACTGCCTAGTATAATTTTAATGTAGAGTCTAATAAATATTTTTTAAATGCATGGTTTTTTGTTTTGTTTTTTAGAGAGATGCCTCAAACTGGGCACAAAACATCATTGCAGAGTGTGGTGGGAATATCATATTACTTGATCTGAATGCTATGTGTCTACTGACACACTAATTTATTTGTTTGCTTTTTTACTTATTTGTGTGGCAGCTCAGTTTACTCATATTGTGCTCATGAGCAGCTACATCTCTTGTTCTTTTTTGCTAGAATTGCTGTTAAGCCAGATCTTCTCCATTCTCGGTTCCTAGCAACAGAAACTGACTCTGGCTAATTTAGTCAGAAAATAAAAGTAGCTATTGAAAGGTGTTGTGTGCTCACAGATGCAACTGGAAACCTGGAATTTGGAAAACAGGCAGGAGCAGGGGAGGCTAGGCAGCTAGAAGCACAGCCAAAACCCTGGGGAACATCGACATTTAAATGGCAGATGGAAGAAAGGAGCTCAGGAAGGCAAACTGAGAAGGAACCATCAGAGAGGAGTGAGGAGAACCACAACGGTTTTAAAGATATAGACACTAAGAGAGTAAGAGAAGAAAGTTCCAAGAAGGGTATGCTGAACAGTGGCAAATGCCGCAGAGATTTAATAGGAGGGTAATTGTAAAATGTCCATTGCATTTGGCATTTGGGCAGAGTCTTAGTTATCTAGTGCTGCTATAACAGAAATACCATGAGTGGATGGCTTTAACAAACAGAAATTGATTTTCTCACAGTTTAGGAGGCTAGAAGTCCAAATTCAGGGCACTGACTCTAAAGAAAGGCTTTCTGTCTGTCGGCTCTGGGGAAAGGTTCTTGTCTCTTGAGCTTGTTTCCTGGTTCCTGGAGATCTCCTTGCTTGGCGTCAATTCTTCTCCCATTTCTGCTGGCTTGTTTAGTGTCTTTTATATCTCAAAAGAGATCCACTCAAGTTCTGTAAGCCTGAAGTGAGAATAGCAGCACAATTGGAAGAGCGTAGTCGATGTCACTGAACTGTGCATGTAGAAATTTTTGAAATGGTGTATCTTTGGCTATGTATAGTTTCACCAAAAAAAAAAAAGTTGAGAAGGGAGAGGGTTGACATGTTGTGGGGTTATTAACCAATGTCATAAAACAATATGTGTACTACTGTTTCATGAGAAACTATTTGTTCTGTAAGCCTTCACCTGAAGTACAATAAAAAAAATAAAACAATAAACAGAAAAAAAAAAAAAGAGATCCACTCAAGATACAGCCTACACTAGTCCTGTCTCATTAACATAACAAAGACAATCCATTCCCAAATGGGATTAAAACCACAGGCATAGAGGTTAGGATCTACAACACATATTTTTGGGGAAACAATTCAATCCATAACATTCTACCCTTTGACCCCCCCAAAATTCACGTCCCTGCCACATGCCAAACACATTCACTCCATCACATCATGGCAAAAGTTTTAAATCAACTCCAAGCCCAAAATCTCATCTTCTGAATCATCTGCTTCAAATATGGGTGCGACTTCAGGTCCATCCTGGGGCAAAATTCTTCATCTGTAAACCTGTGAAATCTAGACTATAAGTTTTCTGTTTCTAAAGTACGATGGTGGAACAGGCACAAGATAGACACTTCCATTATGAATGGGAGAAATTGGAGGCAAAGAAGGGATAACGGGCATCAAGCAAGTCTAAAACCCAGCAGAACAATTTACATTAGCTCTCAAGCCTTGAAAATAATCCACTGTTCTCTGAGACCATCTGGGCAATCGCCCCACCCTCCACACTCTGGGTATTGGCCACCCCCTCTGGATTCCAGGCAGAGGCCCTCGGCCCTGGGCTTCAGTGCTGCCTTCCAGGCCCACTGGAACAGCAAATCTGCTCCCCTGGCTTTGGGAGGTCCCGTTCTCCTAGTCCGTCTAAGTGGTGACCCCACCCCTTCAGCCCTGGCAGGCCCTGATCTTCTGCACCTTGGACATGGCAACCCCACCCCTTCAGTTCTGGGTGGCAGCGCCATCCCCCTGGCACAACTTAACAGCAGCCCCGCACTCTGGAAGCCAGATGGTGAAGATCTTACTCTTTGAAACTTAGGAGGCAGTGGCCCCATCCTTTGAGATCCAGGAGACCATGGCCCCACTCTTTGAAACTGAGAAGGCCTTGCTTCTGTGCTCCTTCCAACAGTTCTGCTGATCTCTGAGCTGCTCCAGAGTTGGTCCTTTTCTTTTCTTGGAGGACAACAGATGTAGCTCCTTTGGCCTGTTTCCTGCCTTTCGAATTCCAAGAGGCAGACAGTATTCTTTCCTTTCATTCTTT
This sequence comes from Dugong dugon, assembly GCA_030035585.1. Taxonomy (NCBI): domain Eukaryota; kingdom Metazoa; phylum Chordata; class Mammalia; order Sirenia; family Dugongidae; genus Dugong; species Dugong dugon. The sequence goes on from CM057462.1 coordinate 135,046,534, forward strand.
CTCTGTTCCCTTTAGTCTAAGCTGATGGATTTTCTGCTGTGGTAGTTGGTTAGATTCATCCGTCACAGGCTTAATCTCTTCAACAAAAGATTGTGTAGCCACATCCTTGGTGAACATTCTAGGACACGTGTCCTTAGTTTGTACTATAGAATTGTCCAAATCTTTAAGTTCTATTTTCATTTTGCACAGTTCATTTTTTTAAAATTGTTGTGCTTTAAGTGAAAGTTTACAATTCAAATTAGTCTGTCATACAAAAATTTATACATACATTGTTTTGTGACCGTACTTGCTGTCTCTGTACTGTGACGGCACACTCTTCCTTTCCACCCTAGATTTCCTGTGCCCATTCAACCCGCTCCTGACCCTCTCTGCCTTCTCATCTCGCCTCTGGACAGGAGCTGCCCGTTTAGTCTCATGTATGTACTCAACCTAAGAAGCACACTCTTCACAAGTATCATTTTATGTCCCATAGTCCAGTCTAATCTCTGTCTGAAGAGTTGGCCTCAGGAATGGTTTTAGTTAGTTAGTTTAGTTAGTTAGTTTAGTTAGTGGGGGCCATGTCTTCCAGGCTCCTTCCAGTCTCAATCAAACCATTAAGTCTGGTCTTTTTACTAGAATGTGAGTTCTGTACCCCACTTTTCTCCTGTTCCATCAGGAACTCTCTGCTGTGTTCCCTGTCGGGGCGGTCACTGTGGTAGCTGGGCACCATCTAGTTCTTCTGGTCTCAGGCTGATGAAGTCTCTGGTTTATGTGGCCCTTTCAGTCTCTTGGGCTAATACTTTCCTTGTGTCCATGGTGTTCTTCATTCTCCTTTACTCCAGGTGGTTTGGGACCAATTGCTATATCTTAGATGGCTGCTCACTACCTTTTAAGACCCCAGATGCCACTCACCAAAGTGAGATGCAGAACATTTTCTTAAAAAAAAACTTTGTTATGCCAGTAGACTTAGATGTCCCCAGACCCCTGCCCCTGCTACTCTGTCCCTTGAAGTGTTTGGTTGTATTCAGGAAACTTCTTAGTTTTGATTTAGTCCAGTTGATTGCACAGTTCATTTTTAAGTTCATCTCTTTCCTCTCACATTTTATTATAAGTGTCAGGGGGAAATGCGGTGTCCTTTTTAAGATCTTGCTTAGAAATCTCCTCAGCCAGATATCTAAGTTCATCACTTATAAGTTCTACCTTCCATCAAACATTTGAACATAATTCAGACAAATTCTTTGCCATTACATGAAAAGCATCACCCTTCCTCCATTGTCTGGTCACATTTTCATCACTTTCTTTTAAAGCTTCACCGGAAGCACATTTAACATCCACATTTCTAGCAACATTCTGTTGCTGGCACCATATGTATTCCCTAATAGAGACTTTCTCTGTACTTCTCCTCACTTCCTCTGAGCCCTCACCAGAATTGCCTTTGTCATCTGTCCATAATTCTACCAACAGTCTCTTCAAGGGAATCTGGGCTTTTACTACTAGGCACCTTAAAAATCTTACAGCCCCTACTGTATCCAGTTCCAAAACCATTTCCACATTGTCGGTGTCTGTCAGAGCAGCACCCCACTCTTCTGGTACCAAATTCTGTCTTAGTCATCTAGTGCTGCTGTAACAGAAATATCACAATTGGATGGCTTTAACAAACAAATTTATTTTCTCACAGTTTAGGAAGCTAAAAGTCTGAATTCAGGGCACTAGCTCTAGGGGAAGGCTTTCTTTCTCTGTTGGCTCTAGGGGAAGATCTTTTTCTCTTCAGCTTATTTCCTGGTTCCTTAGAGATCTCCATGTGGCTTTTCTTTATCTTCCCCCATCTCTGCTTCTGCTTACTTGTTTAATCTCTTTTATTTCTCCAGAGAGATTGAATCAAGATACACCCAACACTAATCCTACCTCATTAACATAACAAAGACAATCCATTCCCAAATGGGATTATAACCACAGGCATAGAGGTTAGGATTTACAACACCTAGTTTGGGGCGACATAGTTCAATCCATAACAGGCAGTCATTGGTGAGCTTGGTACTAGCATCCTCCATAAAGTGGTGAAGATGGAAAGTAGCTTCCAGTGCGGGCTGAGATATGAAAGAAGTTGTAAAGCAGTGTAAATGAAACTTTTGAATAATTTGGGTGAAAATTAATGAAGAAAGAAGTATGTAACATCAAGAGAGCTTTTATGAGATCAGAGACATGAGCATGTTCCTAAGCTGTGGTAAAATGCTGGGAAAGAGGTTTGAGTAGAGAAGAGACAATTGATTTAAATGTGTTTCTGACAAGGCAGGAGAGGCTGGGAGCAGAATTCAGAACTTCAGTCATGGCAGAAGAGGGGATACCTCATTCCCTGAGGTTGGAGTAAGACAGGTAAATCTCTGTGGATCTAACAATGAGTTTGTTTGTGCGGGGATAAAAAGCACCTTTGATGGTCTCAGTTTTCTTGATGAAGTAGAAGGCAAAGTAATCTACTGGGAATGGCTCTTGAGGAGTTCCTTCTTAAAATGTTTTTTTTTTTCCCATTATCTACTCGTTACACTGTGGTATTTTCCAGAGTTTCCACTCTTCCAAACAACCTAGCCTGGTGCTACTTTCAGTTGCTTCCCTTATAGCGGATAACATGACTGATTATGATTATTTTTACGGGCGCCTACCTCTTTCAATAGTCAGTAAACTTAAATTTTTTTTTTTAAAAAGAAAGCAAAACCAAACAAAAACAGTTGTCCTGGAGTCTGTTCTGACTCATGGAGACCACGTGTCCCAGAGTAGATCTGCGCTTCATAAGGTTTTCATATCCATGTCTTATTTCTTTCCTTGATCTATAGATTGTCCTTCATCAGTGTTTGCTGAAGAACAAAGGGATTTTTTTTTTTTTAATTTAATATCTTTACTCTGGTTTACGTTAAGGGATTTTATAATCGATTTATTTAGAGAGCAAGGCAAAGTAAAGGGGGGATCATTGCACTGCTGTATAACCTCACTCTAGAATTTTTGCATGAACGTAATATTACTGCACTTCAGTTCTCAATATTTTATCAACAGGCCTCCATGCTCTGGTGTGGATATTTTGCATTGTATGCGCTGATGTGTCCATTTTAGTAACTTGGGTAATTGAAAGTTGAACAAAATCTATTGTGAAAGAGACCTGGAGCTTAATTTTTCTTCTTATGGGTCAGCAAGTGGACCTATGTGACTCTGCTTAGAGAAAGCCTTACAGATGTGCGTCAAGGGGCTCAACACCCCCACACCTCTTCACCTTGGTGGGGGAGGATCCAGTTCTCTAAGTGGTCACTCTATTCCTATGACTCACTGAAGCAGCAGAGGGCAGGACACAGCTCTTGCTTTTGCTCAAGCAGGGTCGATGACCCCAAACTCCCTATTTTACCATTTCTCCTCTCATTTAGCAGATAAATGTTGTGGTTGGCAGGCCTGTATAGGCTGTCCACTGTGACTCAACAGCTCTACACTAGAGTTGCACATAATTTATGGGCACGAAGACCTGGAGAGGAGAGATGCTTGTTTGGCTGTGTAGTTGTGTCAGGCGAGTAGCACAACCTGTGGGGCTAGAAAGAATGTTAGACAGAGTGTTGCCTGTGTCCTTAGAGTCCTCCTTTTAGGCCCTCACAAAAAGGAACTTTACATCCCCCTAGGAAGGAGTGAAAGAATACCCGGAGTAGCAGCAGCCTTACTTCATTGTCTCTGATGCATGGGCTGTGTACTTTCATCATGCATGTCTACCGTCAGGTGGAAGATCTTAGGGCTGCATCTATAATACAGGCAGAGTCACTATTCAGTGGGTACGCCCCAGGAGGGCTGACCAGAAGGTCTGCACCTGTTCTGATTTGTTGGTGCCTGTGCAGTACTTGGATGTTACATAGCAAAAATATTAGTCCTGGACACAAACAATCCCTAGGAAAAGGGAAGCTTCACCCTACTCTTCTTAAAATATTTATAATGGTTATCATTTAAAGAGCAGCGATTATGTGCCAGGCCCCATGCTATGAATTTTATACACATTTGATTTTTGCAATAACTCTGAGAGAGAGATGTTATTATCTACTTTTAGCAGATGAAGACACTGAACCTCAGAATGTTTCAGTGAGGTGCCTGAATCCACAATATAAATAAGTCATAGAGAAGTGATTCAAATCAGATTTATCTGAGTCTAAAGTCCACTCCATTTCCATTTACTGAGTGAGTTCCACTAACAGCTTGGAGAGGAAAAGTCGCACTGAATAGGTACTAGGAATCCTGAAGTTTGGATAAACCTAAAAAACAAACCAGTTGCTGTCGAGTCGATTCTGGCTCATAGAGGCTGTTTTCTCTTGTCCCCCCAAACTTTTGCATTGGTGAATATCTTGCGGGGGCAGGGAAGAATGGGATAGTCATAGGCTGATATGCATATGAGTGTTTCAGAGCTTCACTGATCAAGCTTATCCTTTTATCCAATTTTGGGTACCCCAAACGTTTTGATTAAGGATATTTCTTGTGTCTCCATACATCTTGGAAGGGTTCCGCCAAAAGCTTAAAGTCATTCAGGATGAGTATAGAAAAGTAGTAAGAGAAGCAATAAAAAAGACTGAAGTGGAAAAGGAACAAAAGGCATTTCACCTCAGCCAATTTTTTTTTTTCCTTTATGGAAGTGTCCATTAGCTGCCAAGTATCTTCTGAATGTAACAGCTGTGTTCTTCTTGAATATATGCAGAACAATTTGGGAAGCCTATTCTTTTTGAACTGAAAGAATTGCTTTTAAAAGTGATGATGCAGTGAAGAGCCTGAGGTTTTATTTTAGTTATTACACAAGCAGGAGCTGGAACCCCAGGTGAAGGGTCAGGGGAACTTTTTTATTCCAGAACCACATGCACTGCTGGTGTGGATGCTGTTCCTGCCAGGGGTTGGGTATGTGACTCAGGCACAGAGGCAGGAGAGCCATGGTTAATAGCCAGACTGCCTGAGTTCAGTTTCCACGTCTATCTCTCACTAGTTCTGTGAACTTGGGAGAGTTACTGGAACTCTCTGTACCTCGGTTTCCTGGAAACTATCCATAAAATAATATTGAGTTAATATATACAGTACATGCATAAAAGTAGGAGTCTCTGGGTGATGCAGATAGTTAAGTGCTTGACCGCTAGCATAAAGGTTGGCGGTCCAAACCTACTCAGAGGTACCTTGGAAGAAAGGCCTGATGACCTGCTTATGAAAGGTAACAGCCTTAAAAACAGCCATAGAGCATTCTACTCTGCACACATGGGGTTACTATGAGTTGGAATCGACTCAACGACAACCACCACCACCAACAACAACATGCATAAAAGTGCTTGGCATGTAATTAGCCCTATTTAAAGATTAATGATATTATTTTATTACACAAGATGGAACAGCATACTGTAAAAATGTACCTTGCTTAAGCAAAATAAAACTCAGACTCTCTGTCCCTTTCACAGAGGAGAGGTCAAGAAGGAGAATTTTCTGATGGAAGGAGTTGTGTGGTCCAGGGATCCAACTTTTTTATTTTGAGATTCACCTTCCCTTTGGGGTTTGAATAGCAATATCATCGCACTGGCCTCTGTGAACACTGCCTCCTTTGTAATACTATCTCCAAACAAGAGGATGGGTGGGGGTACTTTTACCTTATTACCAAGGCTGCCAAGGGAACTCGATCATACTAGAGGGTACTGGCAAAAAGATGTAAAGTGAGTATGTGTTAGCTATATCTGCGCTGCCCAGTGTGGTAACCACCAGCCACATGTGACTACTGAGCACTTGAAAGCTGACTAGTCCAAATTAAGATGTGATGTAACCGTAAAAGACACGCCGATTTCAAAGACCTAGTATAACAAATAATGAACAGTATCTCATTATTAATTTTTATATGTAATATACGTATAAAGGTTACTATTTTGGATATATTACCAAAAAAAGAAACCAAACAAACAACAACAAACTGTTGCCATTGAGTCGACTCCAATTTATAGTGACCCTACAGGAGAGTAGAACTGCCCCATAGGGTTTCCAAGGAGCGGCTGGTGGATTCGAACTGCTGACCTTTTGGTTAGCAGCTGCGCTCTTAACCACTGCACCACCAGGGCTCTGTAGACATATTAGGCTAAATGAAACATATTTTTGAAATTAATTTCCACCTCATTTATTGGACAGCACCAATGTGGATAGCCTAGTTTAGAAAAACATAGGTTGGTCTCCAAGATTGCTTTATTTTCTTAATTTCTTTTACTATGAGTTCTTTCCTTTCAAGCTTCTGTTCTCCCTCCATGTGATGGCCGACCGAAAACCCACTGCCTACACTATGATGACTTGACTATCAGTCTTCCCCAGGTCAAGACCAGGAGAGTATCAGAGTTAACATTCTGTCCCATAGAAGTTGAACATCAAAACAAACTTAGCATTGAGCTTAGACCCTGTCCATTGTCTAAAGGACTGTACTCACACTCTTGCAATCCTCACCAGAATCACCACTTCGTTATACAGCAAAAACAGCGCTGACATTTACAGAACAAGAAATAATCATGAAAGGCAGCCCTGTGACAGTCATCTTTCCATTTGAATTATTAAATGAATTGCATGCTTTATGTGTGCCAGGCATGCACAAATTATGTTAAGACCTTATACTATGTGATATTAATAAAAATATTTTAAAAATATTTATCATAGTATTGTAAAAATATGTATTATTTACCAATGAGGAAACTGAGATTTGGAAATATTAAGTAGTAGTCTTAAAGTCACATTACTAGTGTTGGTTAACATTGATTTAAACTAAGAGACATCTGTTTTAAAGCCCATTTTTTAACCCATTCTGTGTTTGGGTGGAGCACTATGTTTCCTTTCTGTTAATTAAGCTGTCTTAGAAATCCAGAAAGCTCAGCACAGATCATTGACCTAACCACTTGGATCTCATTTCTCTACCCAAAATTTCCATCTCCCAAGCCAGAGTACCCATTCTTTCCGCTCAGAAACCTCCTAGAAATATGCCACACCGGATTGTTCGTTTGTTTTCAATCTCGTGATTTTATGGGATGACTCCTCCAAAGAACCAAGAATTCTGGGAACTGAGACCATGACAAAATATAGTTGTAATGTTAAGTTTTTCTTTCCACTCAAGTATGAGAGGGAAGCTTACTAGTAGGAACATGAATGTGCTCAGCAGCCTTCTTCTGCTGTAAATCCTCATACTGAAATAGTAGAAGAGACACTATTTGCACAGATTGCTTGTGTACGTAGTTGTGTGGTTTTGGAGTCAGCCTGACTTAGAAAATCAGACTGTTGTGTATAGTCACTGGAATCCTGGTCAAGGTACTGGGTCGTTGAAAGCTCTAGGTATCTCTTCTATCAAATGGGTCTAGTAAATGTGGAGCCCTGGTGGCACAGTGGTTAAGAGCTGTGGCTGCTAACCAAAAGGTCGCAGTTTGAATTCACCAGCCGCTCCTTGGAAACCCTATGGGGGCAGTTCTGCTCTGTTCTATAGGGTTGCTATGAGTTGGAATCAACTTGGCGGCAGTGGGTACTCACAGAGACAATACATGTAAAGCACTTGGCTCCGTGTGGGGCATAGTATGCATTTGATACATCTTAGCCTTTATTTCCATTTTCTATGCATTAACCCAGGTCATGACCACACTAAAAAGAGCACTTTGCTGTTACTTCTCAGTCTTTCCTAATGTGTCCTATGGTCTATTTTTCGACCCAGTGAAGCTGTCCTAGATTTTCATAGGAAGTGCTAAGGTGTCTGTGCTCCCCAGAGGGGAGTGAAGACACACTGCACGGAGCCCCTCTGCCTCTGTATCGTAGCCTAGCGAGCATGCAGAGACACAGCACACTTCTGCACTCTGAGCAGCATAGAAAACTGTAAACTCCAGAAGCCATCTCAATTGCTAACTTGGGGAAAGAATTTCTCTTCTCCTTTCACTTGGGTGGGGCACGTTTTTTCCTTTTCCTTTCTGGGGTTCCTGATTCTTTGATGGGCGTTATAGGGAAGAGATTTAGGGCTCCAAAGGGATGTGTGGTAATTCTCTTTATAAGGCTATGATTGATTATTTTATTGCACAATTTCACCTTAATTGTGTTCATTTAGAATACCTGACTGATATAAATACATATTGTGGGATATAATGTATCCCCAATGTACATAAAATCAGAGCTATTATTCCATTCTGGGTTCTGCTGCTAATAAACAACTGATTCAGGCTTTGCTCAGGTAGTTGACAGCGTTGCTGGAATGCCTTGATGGAATTACAACATTATCCGTATCCAGTTGGGGGCATATGATTCCTTTTATGTAATATAATACCCTATAACATAATGAGTATCATTAATAAAGTGACAAAATAAAATTACCACTTCAGGATGTGCTTTATTCAACCAGTAAACACTTTTTGGCCCTTTGTAGTTTCTCTCCTTTGAATTCATGGCTTACTGCATTCAAACTGCGATATTAACACACCAAACAAGCATACCCTGTTGTGTCATAAAGCTATGGTACTGAGGTGTCAAAGGGGAAAAAAACAAACATTATTCTAAAACAGAAACTGGAGAATGTTACTGTGATGCTTTAAAAGAAGATATGGCTCTCCTGAATAAGCAAATTTATCTACTAACCAAAAGAAATACTTCTGTTTTTATTCTGAGGATGGCAATTTTTATTTAATTAGAATAATTTTCATATAAACTCTCTGTGTCCAAAAATGAAGCTGAATGATAAGGTCATAAATTAGTATTAGCCAAGTTTAGATATTAAAAGATTACACAGATTACTCTGAGAATGCTGAAATATATGGTAGGCATTTTTTCTTAAACTTTGATTCCCTTTTCTTTGGTTCCACTTGATACTACGTTGATTAGTCCAGAGTGATTCTTGTAAAGACGGTGTCTGGGCTTTTCTCTGGATAGCTGAGTCATCCCCGAAGCATAGAGCATTTAGACATTTGATTGTGGTGTCAAAGATATTAGTTACAGAGGGAGGTTTTCCTGAAGGTACAGTTAAGCCGAGCACAGATTTCCACAAAGCACAGTAACATATTCAGAAGTTGCTCAGAATCTTAGAAATTGGCTTCTAATTCTAGATAGCAGGAAGCCTATGTGTTCATGAGAAGTAGGTGATGAAAAGATCTGAGAGGCTTTGATGATCAGCAGCAGGAGGAATTACACGAATCGGAACATAAGAATGACTAGATTTACGAAGTTTCCTACAGGAGGACCAGAAATGAATCATAAACCTGGAAAGTTGTGGGAGAAGGTCTCTAATCTCAATGTCCAGTATTTTATTTTCTTAAACTTCATGGTTGATACATGATACACAAAAATATGGCCTCAGTTTCCCTATGACCTTGGGAGTCCCTTCAGGACCCAGGGAAAGAGAGTTTGCAAGAGCTGTATGATGAGAGTGGTTTGGAACAAGAACATGAATAAGATAATTGAAGGATGTGAAGAAATAAATGAATTATCACCATTCATCTGAGAAACTAAGATTAACATTACGTCAAGAATTAGTTGACAGTTTCTTCTTTCCAAATTTTCCAGCATTAATTTTACATGATTAGAGAGATTTTTATCTGTGATATTGTCAGACTTACCCATGAGTTTTCAAGAAACAAGTTATAAGCCATAATTTATTTTCTCTTTGGGATTCTGATACTCCTTCACTGAGAAAAAGATCTACTGTGAATTTGGAGGTATCACTGTCAATCATGGAACTTGAAATTAATGAAACAAAAATCTCTAAATGTTTAAATTCATATAATGGTATTATTCCTGCACTTCCAGGCCAAAGTAATCGGTAAACTTCTAGAGAAAACAAAAGAGAATTTTGAATATAACTATTACTTTGAAATTGACCATTAGAAGTTGGTCTGTGTAATGGCTGACTTCTGTCCGTTTCTCTACTGAGTTAACAGTATTCTCTCACTTAAATTTCCTTGTGGTCTCATATCTTTAAATTGAGTGGCTGGGATTGTCATGCAGCTTGGGGCTCTGGAATATGTCTTTTCTCTGAATTACATCAACCTGTCCAAGTGAGAAATCAAACCTATGTATTTGTTATCACTAGCACCATATTCCAAATATCTCAAAATAAATCTGTTTACTGCTATGTAATTCACATGCTAGCACATCTGAAATGTCCTGGTACTAAATTATTATTTTTCTATCGTTACACTGGTGCACATTGTGGACATTTACTCAGTATTTCTATGAAAAAGTGCATATAATCAAATGTATGAGACTATAGTTGACCACACTCCCATGAGTTTAAGAATATATAATAGATCATATGTAAGAGAATGTACATAATACAAATCTCTCTTGCACTGAGTTCAAGTTCTGGTTCTGATAATTGATGAACCTAGGCCAATACAACTAATCTCACTTGTCCTCGGTTTTCTCATCTAGAAAATGGTGCCAAAGCTGCACTACCAAACTGGATGGTGTCATCATCAAATAGAAAAATTAGAAACATTTACATACGGCACAAAGAATCAGACATAAGTTATCACTATCATTATCTCAATATAGCATAGAAGGAAGAAGCTGCTCTATCCTGCTTAGTATGTATAAATCTCTGACTTGAAAGAAAGTCATTTTATAATCATCCAGTTCCCATGAGCAAAAAACATGAAAGGGGAAATGTGTCACAAAGTTGCCACGGTTTCTCCCTGTGTTACAGCGTGACTGAATGAAAAGGCTCACATTCACTTAAATCAAACTATTTCTTCCTTACTCCCTGGGACTTCAGGTTGACACCAAATCTCCAGAAATATTAGAAAATCTCCCTACGTTCTAAAAAAGAAGTTCCCCTTTGAATGAAGACTAATCATCAGTTCAAGGCTGCCTTGTAGAGGAGGCAGATTTCAAAGTGAGCTATAACAGAAGCTGAACCTGACAACTGGCTTCTGCTTCCAAAGGTCACAAAGAATATTTAGACTGATGTAGAGCTGGAGGATGCTCTTGGAAAATCGTTATTCTGGAGTGGACTGTACATATTTACTCCAGTCCTGACCGGTCCCAAGTTCCAGGGTAGATTGAGTTACTCTGAAGACGCTAGAACTAGCCTGGGCCAGAAGAATAATGATAAGCCCTCTCATTTAACACGAAACTTAAAAGCTTGCAGAAAACCCTCAGCCTCCTCAGGGTTTTGTTTTTGTTTTTCTAATCGCAGTAAAAAAACAAAACAACAAAACAAAACAAACAAACAAAAAAAAAAACAAAGCTGGAAACAGTGTGCTGTCTTTTCATTTTAAAATGAAGAGAATATCTTTTTAAAAATTTTGGTAGCAGAAATAAATGTACGTCCAGCATTATTAGACTAAATTGTATATTGAGTTAACCAGTATATTGAGTTAACCAAAAGTCGCCTTTATTGTAATAATATTCATAAAGCATAGAATTGTAAGACAGTCATTTTTCTGTTTACAAGGCTTATGTTTGAGGACTTTATTTTTTCCTGGCACAGCCAGACATGCAGAAATAAGAGACGTATTGACTGAAATAACAATCTTACTGTGACTGAAGCTATGTGTGTAGAGGGTCATATATATCCTGTATTTGTTACTTAAATATATAATGTAAGGCATTCTTTTCACAATTGAAAAAACATAGCTGCTAGTCTGTCTTTAGTTGCTGAATTTTACCCAAGGTTAATGGATGTGGCCTGAGATTTCTGAAATCTCTTCTTTCTTGAAGGTTCAAGCTCTGCCATAAACGTAATCTGCTTCACTGCCACCACAACCTCTGGCAAGCTGAAGTGGATTTTCAAAAGCTCCTGAAGGGGTGGTACAGGTTTTTCTAAATATGATCTATATTCTTCAATCTAAACAAATGGATTTGAATATTTTTCACCTTGCAATTAAGTGTTCAATGCTGTATGTTCTAAAACGCCTCCTAGCAAAGACCTGGCAGAGTGAATATAAAGATAAGGAACTATTTAATTATTTAATTAGGAGTGCCCTTTGTCTGTGAATAGCCAAATGTCTCTATTAAAAACAAAACAAAACACTCTTCTAGTAATACAGCCGGTCTGTCTTTCTTCTTTAGGCTATTATAGAAAATATTATGGGAATGAAAATAAGATAGCATACAAATGTCCAGAAGATTAAAAATACCGGTTTTCAGAATGTCTGTACAGTTAACATACGTTTGACAGTTGGTCTTGTCTCTCATGGGGCTACTAAGGCACCATCTACAGCAATCCTAATGGACTGCAAACTGCAGAACCACGTTTTGAGGGGAAAGAGGAAAGGTTCAGCAGTGACAGCAGCAACTGGGCTACTGTCCATGGTTTTGAATCCTCTTCCTGTTTTAAGGCAATGGTTTTTTCTCCTGAACTTGAGATCCTGGTGATACTTGTCCAGCTTCTCCTAGGTTCGTATATTATTTTTATTTTATATATCGGTAAGATACATTTTATTTTTATTTATACAGAATAAACAGCTAGAATTTATATTTTTAAATTAATCTAGTTCATTTTATTTTCTTTACAAAATTATACCATGTTTAGAGTATTTCATACTCATCTCGTCACCTGAACTGGAAAGGTAGAAAAGATCACATACTCGCCTAATAATGTACTTATGACAATAAAGTTTTTGGAATATAAGGAAAGGTTTGAGGCCAACTCTAATAAGTTAAAAGCCTGAATGCTGTTTACAACTGTGGACTCCCAATGAGTGATCTGTTTTCTACACAACCTCACTGAGATGTGTTGATGATAATACCCCAACTAATAATCATTCCTGCAACTTGCCACAAACACAGACCTAAATACAACTGAGTAGATTTTAGTGTACATTGGTGGTGATATCACTATAATGACTCCTTGCTCCAGAAACCACAATTTGAAAGTTATATTAACCTAATCCATAGAATAACTCTTACGATGCTAAGAGTCACCTACATTAGTCCCTCCTTGGCTGAGCAAACCCGAAGAGATGACTCAAGGACATGCCAGTAATCCTATGCTAAATGACAGAACCTGACTCTCTCTATAATCTGTAATCAAATGTTATCTCTTTAGTGATGGTATATGACCTTTAAGGGCCTCACCTTTCCAATCTTTAAATGAGAAGTTTGGATTTAATGATATTAATGGTGTCTTCAATTTCCAAAGTTCCATACTTTGTAGTCTATGTAGATGAATTACTGAAGATACTATTCAGTATTCCAAGTATGTGACCACCCTTTGCACTTCAGTGAAGTTCCCATGAGTATTATGTATCTAAAGGCAGAAGTAGTAAGTGATAAACGATACAAAGAAGCAGCATTTTATTAGTTCATAGGACAAGATGTCAAACTCTCTATAAACCTGTGTGTGTTGAGTGACTGCATGTTTAACTCTGTGTGTGTGACTCTCTCTTTGTGTGTGTGTGAAAGAGAGAGAGAGATTGTTCAGTGATATGAAGAATGAATTAATTGGTTTGAAGGAAAATAAACTAAAACTTACACCAAAAGGAAGTATTTGCTGAATATGAGGAACTGTTTCTATGGGATTTCAAAATATGTCAGATTTAGCCCCATTCCTTCCCAAGTCTATGCGAGATTCCATGCGAGACTTTCTCTCTACGCATTATAACATAAGCATTTCAGTTTGTCTGTAAAATGAGTAAATTTCCAAAAACATTTTGGAGGTGCAGTGATAAATCTTTGTTGTGTTTTTTGTCTTTATGCTCGTGCTTGTAGCATTACTGTTACATTAATATCAGTGACTACCGGCACTTACAACCTTTTTAAAAGTTCTAGAATTCCTTATACAACTTCAAAGAACCTATCTGTATTTTGCTCGAAAATATAATGTTGGTTAAGAAAACAAGTCAATTTTTGCTTTGTAAATCTGTTGTTATGGTAATATAAGTATACTTGAAACTTAAAAATAGATCCTGAAAATTAAAGAAAGGAGGAAATTGCAAAGGGAGGTTCATTTTTCATGAACAATTTAATCCAGTAAAATCTAAAGAATACTGTCAATTCATGACTGCCATAGTCAGCCGTGGTTGGCCAGGCCCTGCAGGACATGCTTCACACCGGGCATATGCAGACAGTTGATCTTTGCATCGTATAGTTACCCTGAACACGTGGAAGTCAGGTGAGATTACAGTGGAAATTTTTGCAGTTTTGACAACTCTTTTAAAGTCATCCTCTAGTCTCCTCCAGTTGCCGTAATGAGATCCCAACTCATGGCGACCCCCTGTGTGTTGGAGGAGAAATGCATTCGTAGGGTTTTCAGTGACTGGTTTTTCAGAATAATCATGCCTTTCTTCTGAGGCACCTCTGGATGAACTCAAACCTCTTACCTTTCAGTTAATGGCCAAGTGCATTAACTATTATATATGCTTCTTATTTATATTTGCACAATGAATGGATAACTCCAGGAGAGAGGAAATTACGTGTTGGTGTTTCTCTTTTTACCGATAGTGTCCATCATTTTTCAGTCCAGGTCGCATTTAAAATTCATGTTTTCTTGTCCTCTGTTCTTGTGAGACCCCATCTCCTTTGTAGTCCATGTTTCTGGCAAAGGAGGTAGATACAATTTAGGGCATCTGTGAGACACACAGATGCACAAATGATTGTGTTTTCCCTAGGAGGTACATTCGAATGTAAAAAAAAAAAAAAAAGAATGAAAATCAGCAGGATTTTTTGCTTTAAAATTTTATGTTACTATGTCCTTTGAAATTTCTCCACAAACTTCCAATTATTTGGTAAAATAAGTAGGTTTTTGTTGTTGTTATTCTAATGTGTCATATGATGGAAGGACTAACAGTCCAAAAGTGAGTAGGCATTTATTAAAGGCCTATTAGGTGTATAGCATTATGGTAAATTAGAGCATGGGATGGGAAATATTCTAGTAAGTATATAGACAGAGATCTACGGGATCCTAGAAGAAACCAAAACTATCTCTACTTGGGAGTTAGTAAGCCTTTCCAGAAAAGGTGGCATTTGAGCTGTGCTTTAAAAAATAATATTGCACCACTTTGGTTGTGTTTACTTCTTGTAATATGGATATGTTTGTATAGTGCTTGGCACAGTGTAGGCAATCAACAAATCATTGCTGACTGAATGAGTGGATAAACAAACTCGTGGGTGAGGCTGGATGCATGCTCATTTTCTGTCTTAATTATTTTCAATTATTGTTGAAATAAAATAACTTATTATTTTTTAAAATAACTTATCTTCTGTTTTTTCCCCTATCCCTTTCTACCAAGCTCTCAAAGCTGGAAATTCTCTGTGGGCTATGATCAAATTTGAAATTTTCTTTGCCACAGAGAATTTTACTAGTGCAAATAACATGTTGGAGTGGATATTTTTTCCTCCCTTGGACCATGTAATCCACTCTCAAGAGCATAGTAAAAACAAAACAAACAGAACACAAAGAAAAAAGAAAAAGAGAAAAGCTTTAGCACATATTGCATAAAGGCTACTTATACACAGGACTCTTTTGCATTTGTAGTTCCCACTTTGGGGTTTCTTTAGATTGCAGCATGTCTGTCATATCTCTGTCTCACTGTTGCACAGTCACAGTGAATGGCTGGAAATTTTAAAAGTAGTCTTACACATGCATATGTAAACTATACGAATTATGTGCTTATTCCTTTCCTAAGCAGAAAGCTAAATTTCAGTTGTTTTTTTTTTTAAATGTTATCCCCCTGCTTATGCCTCCCAGCCCCAAGAAAATCCCACACTGGTGCCAAGACACCAAGACCCAGTTCTCGTACAATCCTTGGGATCCGTGGAGGCCTTCTAGATCTCTAATAACTATGTTCTTTCATAAGGAGTCAAGAGAGCTAGATCGTCTGTTGAATCCCTTTTGTCGTAATTTTATCAGGATGCCATGAATATGCAGGTGGAAGTATATTATCATTTAGATTTATTTGTTTGTTTTGTGATGTGAACAGAACCATAGGCCAAGGTGTGAAGCAGGCTGTGTTTGTTTTTCCTTTCTTGTAAATAGTTATCATACTTTATCTTATGGCCTCATTCATAGCTGCTGTGATTTTTTTAGGAATTGCCTCTCCCTGAAAAACTTTCATCTTAGTAAAGTATGCTTGAAAAATGAGAAACCTTCAAAACCCCAAACAATGAATTTATGATGATGGATTTTCAGCTAGCATGACTGACTGATGGTGAGTGCGTAGAGTAAGTTGAAATTTAATCATGGGGAAAACCACAGGGAATGGAATCTGCAGATTAATTAAAGAGAAACTGGCTGAGGAAGAGGGTGGGAGTGACGCTGTGATTGTTGGTAAGGAGACAGAACGGATGATACCAGGGGAAAAGGGAAGAAAAGAGAGTGATTTCAAGTACTAGCAGAAATTTCAGATAACTGAGCTGGCCAAGGATTCTTAAAGTTGCCGGGTATATATGAAAAAAATTTTTTTGAAAAGAAGGCCAGTTTTGCATGCTGCGGTCATTATTTTATATGTATATAAACTAAATGGTTAAACTATAAATTTTCTAAGTTTCTGCCACCAGCATTAATGTTCCATGATGCTACAAAAGTAGGATTAGAGAGTTGCTACTTTTTCCACTGTCAAAATCATTTTTTTAGTTTAGATCCCAGTCAGAAAGAGATCAAATGAGAAAATCAGAGAATACATGTGGCTAAGCATAGTGGCCAGAGACAGAGAGAACTCAGGGTGCGAGAACTTCAGGGCCAGAAAAAAACACAAGGGAAAGTCATTCAAAGGTTAGTAAATAGTAGACTATTTTTATAGACTACATTGGAGGGGACACATCCCCAAATAAATGTGGTTGAAGAAAGAGGGATGGTTAGCCTGGAAGTATCAACACCCATGGGAGAAATCATCAAATAACTTGAAGAGTCATGAAGTGAATTATAAATGTGTGCTAACTTTTGCTGTGTTTTTGACTAAGGCGTGGAGTCTAGCCAAGAGGCTGTGTTGAGGGTTTCAGGATATTCATTTCCTAGATGCTGTGATTGTTGGTAAAGAGACAGCATGGATGATACCAGGAAAAAAGCAAGGGAAAGAAGGTAGTTTCAAGTATTGGGAAAATATTCTAGTATCTATTTACCAGGTACCGAATAAATACCTAATAGGGTAGAGCTAGAATTTCAAATAAATGCTTAATAGTGTAGAACTAGAATTAATGGACAGAAGCCATAGGCAGGACATTTCTGTTAAATTAAAAGCAGGAACCTTCTAAGAGTCCTTACATGCCACTTCCAGGGATTGGGAGTTCCTCCTGGGAGAGGGGTTAAGTTCCAGGTTGGTTGAATACTTCTATTTGGAGGAGATTATAAAGAGGATTTAAGCCTCTGATCATGATTAGACCTTGGTAACTTATGTCTTTGATTTCTCACTTTCCTCATCTGCAGAATGCGACAGCAGTAGCAGTTTAGTCAGAGGAGGAGCTGGGATTTGAAACCAAGGCCATCAATATCTGAAGAGAGCTCTTAACCGCTATGCAATACTGCGTCTTCTATCAATTATTTGAAAGATGTCCTAGAACAGTCCCAGGCATGTGGAAAGTGCTAAAAGTTTTAGCCATTATTGTTATTATGCATTCAAACAATATTTAGAATGACATGAGTGCACTTAGGTTTACTGGCTAAGG
Source organism: Dugong dugon (assembly GCA_030035585.1). Lineage (NCBI taxonomy): Eukaryota > Metazoa > Chordata > Mammalia > Sirenia > Dugongidae > Dugong > Dugong dugon. The sequence goes on from CM057462.1 coordinate 135,064,090, forward strand.
TGAAGGCACTGGAGTCAGCCCTTCAGATCTTGGCTCTACCATTTACTAATGGTGGAACCATAACTTCAGTGCCTCGGTATGTTCCTCTGTGAAATGGGGGTAATAATGATACCTACTTCAGAGGTCGCTATAAGGATTCAGTGAAATACATATGAATAGTTCTTAGAATAGCACCTAGCACATAGTAAGTACTCGATAAATGTTACCTCAGTATCATTAATAGCTGTGTACGAAAGACAATGTGAAGTGGAGGCAGGGTAAGGCAAAGTGTCAAAGATAAATATGCTAAGAAAAGTCTTCGGAGGTGTTTTCAATTTCATGAGGAAGATATATATATGCACAAATCATGTAGAAAATTGATCTATGTAATTGTTCTGTGTTTGAAGGTGATGCTCAGAGTAGATGTTGAGTAAGGGCTAAATATGAAAATGGCCATGTTAAGGTTCCAAATTGAAACATTGGTGTTAAGAGAAGGACAAGCACGAGGAGAGGAGAACAGGCTAGATGGAAGGAGCATCTCTGAAATCTGCTCCAGAGACATGATTGATGGTCAAGCATTCTGGATGCACGATGCTTTAAGTCTTTGCTTTAGATTCTCGTTGGTCAAGACACCCTTTCCCTCCCCAACCACACACAAATTCAATAATACCCATAGTCCCTTACCACACATTTTTATCATGGACAACTCAAATAAGAAGTGTCACAAGATACTAACCTCCAAGACTGAGAGGTGATCAATATGTTAAACAATCAATAACCAATATTCAGCAAAAGATGCGTAATTCTACCAGTGGAAAATGTTAGCTATAAAGAGTCAGTAGACAGTTGCCAGAAAAATGCTCCTTGAAATGTGGAATAATTAAGTAAAATCCTTAAAGATGAATTACATTCTTGATTTGCATAACTTGGATTCAATACATTTACACAATATTTGCATTGGAAACATATCTAAAGCCAACCAATGGAAAAAAAAATATGTGATTTTTACCAACATGCTTATACATTAATAGCATTACTTGGCAATCTGATGTTTCAAGACCTGGGGTGAATTACTTATTAAAAACCCATATACAGCTATCTGTCTTTATCTTTCTTTCTGTATGAGCCATAATGGCTCTGATTGTTTTCAAAATTATATTTGGACAGGATATGACTGTTACATGAGACCTCTCAAACCAATATCATTTCCCTCACTCATAAAATACATTATACTGCTGTGTGCATTGAGCCAAATCATTAATAAAGGAAGCATAACCTAACCTTTGTGTCTCTGATTTGACCAGCAGTTACACTGTAGCAAGCTAACATCTTGGAAATTGTTTAAAAAGTGAAACTAACATGATTATGAATATTTATGGTAGATTCACTTATTTCTTGAAAATCCATCCTGCCATCTGAACCATTTCATTATTTTTAACTACTTTTTAAGAGGCTTAACTTTGAGATAGAAAAACAGTATCTGAGTCTTAACATTATTTGTGAAATCAAATAACTACATTCCTGGAGTGTATCCCCTCTCTGTATTTATTTAAACAGGCAGTAGCTACAATAACTAGTGAAAATCTGTGAAATGGGCAAATTAGGCAGAGCATTAACACAGTCCTTACCCTTTTCAGCTTCTTAAAAATATTTAGAAGGCAACCACTGACTTGCTATTACTGTCTTAAAGGACTGCTGAAGTTGCCATTTAATAGCTGAAACCAACACTTTCCAGCAAACTGCATTATCTGTAGTTTTATTTATTTTCTGAACAAGGTAAATCTAGACATCATAAATTATCAGTGACTGGAATTTTTGAGCAGACACAGAATTTTGTTGCTAGTTTCCATTGAGTCTGTTCCAACTCATGGCATCCCATGTGTGCAGAGTAGAACTGCTCCATAGAGTTTTTGAGGCTGTGATCTTTCAGAAGCGGATCGCCAGACCTGTCCTTTGAGGCACCTCTAGTTGGGTTTGAACTACCAACCTTTTGGCTAGTACTCAAGTGCTTAACCGTTTGTGCCACCCAGACACTCCAGACACGGAATGAAGGAGTTCATATTTGAAATCGAATGGAGTGAATGACCCCGAGTTGTGCATGATCTATAAAGAATTTTATTTTATTGTGTTACTATTTTTACAGTTTTCTGAAAACAGTCCTATAAAAATAGGAAAAAAACATGGATTCTGCCTCACAGGTGTGAATTAATGAAGGTAACCTATTATTTAGGGAGTGTCTCTGGTTCAGAGGAAGGAACTATGAATGAACTGAAATCAAAACTTGCAAACAGGTGTGGTGGGGCTTGCCAAGTTCTGTATCTTGGCCCAGGGCCTCTGGCTGCATTACAGGAAGACACCAAGTAGCTAGCAGCAGCCCTGAGGTGTGGTCTGCTTTGGCCTGCAGATGCATTTGTTTGGAGTTATACAGCCTTGTTTTTTAAAATCCCTTAAAAAGAGTAGAGGTGAATGGGATTATATCTCAGGTTCACTAAAGTGTCTTCCACTCCTTACTGTTTTCCCTCACTTGTACTTGTTTGGTTGCCATTTGACTTGGCCGTCCTTGATTTAAATAGTGATCAGAGAACAGAGGAAGTCATCTTTATGAGAACAAGTCTCAAAACATTCCAGGATATACGATTGTTGATCCTCTTATTCAAGAAACAAGGGCATCAATGCCAGCAGATGCTCTAATGATGAGAGAAAATTACCCTACTTCACTAAGGTATATTTTGTAGAAATCTGTACAACCCTATTCTAGAAAATTCATTATTTCAGATATCTCATGTAATCCTGAATGATTCAAGCCTTGGTGTTTGCCATTTTGCCAGTTATCACTTTATCCTACATATGTCATTCTTTGTAATTGAGACTGCTTTAAAGTATACAAATGTGTACTTAGTAACACAGCAGCCATTTGCTGGGTCCTTACCAATGTTTCCAAATTGGATACTGATTTTCAAGGCCCACTCACAAAGCACTCAAGCATCCATCATACAAAATTACGGAATTTAGGCTCTATCAAAGGTGATTCACTTATGGGCAAATAACACATGAGCGCAGTCCTGTCTTTTGCTGGTTGAACTCTTGCAATTCTAAAGCCAGGATTCATTAGGAGTAAGGAAACAGACCTGCACTCATCAGTGATACAGTCATCTGTAATGGTTTCAGCTGTGACCATTATCTTTGGAGCAGACACAAGCATCACTATTCCGTAACTATTTTTGGAAGGAAGCTGCTTTCTCCTAGCTGGGGGGTGGCGGGGGGGGGGGGAGGTGGGGTGGGGGAGCAAGAAAAGGTAGTCTGAATTCCCTTTTGCCACTTTCTCTGTTGGCCTCTCTTGCTAAAGTGTACTCCCTGTTCATTTAAGCAGGATGCCCTGAAATAACATGAGGTGAGATTCTGTCTAAGGAGTTTCTGGGCTGGGACCACCCCCTAGCTGGATCAATAAGCATGTGAGCAATGAGAACGCTGAAAGCGTTGTTTTGTGCACTAGTAGTTTTTTGTGAGTCAGAGACCAGTGAGGTGGTTTTCACCCCATTCTACACCTGGGGTCTGGAAGGGTCTGGAACTGAGCCTTTACTTGTCAGTAAAATGTAAGGTATCTGCTGGCACCCTTGAAATGAGATCTGAAGCTAGTTCAGTGTCGTTTAGTAACACTATAATTTTGCAGTCGTTTTGAAGCATTAGGCAGCTCTTGGTAAAAATAATACTGAAAAAAACCGTTTCCCACAGAAAATACCAGAGCCATTGTCACTAGCAAAATGGCCCTTTGGGGCAAGAGTGACCATAGTGAAGGAACATGGAGGAGAAGTGATATCATTAACATTCATGAAATATCCCGAAAATCATAGAAATAACTGTGATGATGGTGACTACATTTGGGATTATGAAGCAACCGTATTTGGCATTGTTACGGTAATCTTCTGTGGACCCACCCATAGGCTGGTGACATCCCAAAACATTTGAGTTATGCTGATGACTGATAATAATGCAAAAGTTCCATTCTTCACTTTGTTTGGCTGTGACATGAAATCACATGGTGCTGCGTAATGATAAAGTAAACTGCAAAAAGGGCATTCAGGTGATGCTGAGAGTCTGCCTTAAATTGCGAAAATGTTGAGTGGAAAGCTGAAAACCTGCCAATGCCCATCTATGGCTTATAGTAGATAAGCCATTAGTCTTGGCGAGGTATATCACTTCCTACATTATCGTGCATGCAAAATGTGAGCTCCCAAGACATGTGGGATGTTTTATCATCCAGCAGAGATATGCCTTTAAGAAAGAGTCTGGGTAAGGCACTGCCTCAGAAACAGATATGATTTGGGGAGGCTGCTAATCATTTGTGAAACAATGGCTTGGAGGCATAGAACTTATTGGTTTAGTTAATTAAAAACCATTTAGTGCCCTCCTCCATATAAACCAGTAAACAGCCTACAACCGACCTACTACCTTCTTTTTGCAAATGATTTGATTCCGAAAACTTTGGATCGAAGAATCCTACTAGTTAAGATTGTTTGAGTAGAAGATGAATTGGGCCATATGACACAAAGATAACCACTGACGTGGAAACTGACATGGAAAACCAGCTTCTATACAAAATTGGAAAATGAGCTAACTGTATTGATTATTCCAGGGAAAATAGAGAAAGAGAAGCTTAAAAATCAAATCAAGGAAAGCCTGTCTTATGTCAAGATTAAACCAGAAACTGAAAACTCTGATATAAATTAATGTTTTGTGAGCCCTTAGAAAAAGATAGGACACTAAGACTCAGCTCGGAGTTTTAAAGAACAATTCAGTGAAACCACTTCCTTTCTTTTTGTTAAGGATCATCAAAATGATAATTTGGACATCATTGACATTGACTATAGTCAAGCATCTGACAAATTTCTTATGATATCGCTGCAAATAAGATGTAGAATTATAGATAGATGTGCACAGTTTTGTGGATTTGTAATTGGTTAAACAACAATATCCCCAAAGACTGTGAATCAAACAACAAGTTTAATGTAGAGGGAGATTGTAGTGATGTGTCATCAAGTTCTCTCCCCAAGGTACCAAGATAGGGCAGTGTCTAAGGAGTATACCAGTTACTATGGTGATAAGAGAAATTACTGATCACACTTCATCAGGGCTCATAGACCAGTGCAGCTCACTGATTGTCTGGTCCACAGGGACATGGGAAAGCAACTCTGTTAATTCACAAGCAATGGGAACAGTATTGTCTGAAGAAAATGAGCCAAATGGTAGCCGACATATCCAACATAACTGTTCTTACAAAAAAAAGAAGCAAATCATTAGAGAGAAGTAACGAATTGATTTTGGGTAGCCAGGAAGAATTTTGAGAGTCTAAAACCAGGAAAGAGACCCATAACATTAACTATTTCAGAAAGAAGGGTTTCTGACTGTTAAATCTTAGGTCAAAAATCTATTCCATAATTGAAAATGGCTTGAGAGATCCCATCAGGACAAATGTTTTCACTATGAAACCTTCAGGAAATTAGGAATGCCATCACTGAAAATAGCTGATATAGGAAAGCTAAAAGGTAACCCTTTTAGTTTTGTCTGGGAACTCATTAAGGAAATGGGGCTTTGGGCAAAGAGACTTCAAAGATGAACACTAAAGAGAAGATGCGAGCCTCTGTGAGGACCTGAAAATTAGAAGTCCTTGGACAGATTTTTTTCAGTTTCTGAGGGGGCAAAACTATTTTAGTTGCCAATCTTCAAAATGAGATACACTCACGTGATGGAAGTTTTCAAAGAATGGGGACTTCGTCTACTTGGGTTCAGTTTTGTTACCAGGTTACAAAAAACAGTCTAGATTTATTTGTGATTGCATGAAGTAGGGGTTGATTTAATTTTTTTTTCTAGGTAGGATTGAATATTGAAGGTTCCTGACCCTTCTAGGCAAGCGCGGCTGGAAGAACACAGACAAATCATCGGCTAAAGGCTAAAGGTCACTGAGGAGGTTGCTCAGAGTCAAGGCATGGAGCACCCCAGGTAAGCAGGTCAGGTCCATGAGGGCTTTACCTCAGAAGTAGAATGACAGCTAGAGAAAATTTAGATTTCTGTTATGAAGGCAGGCACGGAGTGATTGTCTTGTTCTTCAGGGTATTTCCATCACCTAGCACAATGCCTGGTACATATAGGCATTCAATAAATGTTAGTGTTCACTAATTTCAATACATGTTAAATACAATAAGTGAATATGTGTTTGTGTGTGTGAGAGAGAGAAAAAAGAAGAGATAGAGACAAAGAGAGACAGAGAAACAGAAAGAGAGAAAAAGTAATATAGGGGTTGGTTGAGTGGAAGGAAATGCCGGGAAGAACAATTAGCAGCAATTTTGTACTTCCATGTCACCCATTACACTTTGATATTTGTTTTACATATATGGTCTTTTTTATCCTCCTCATGGTAAAACTTAGCTTTTTTTAAAAAACCATTTACAGTTTATAGGGGAAACTAAATTTCACAGAGATTACATAATTTCCCTAAGGTCACACTACTAAGAAGTGGTGTTATGATTTTAAGCCAGATCAGTTGGATTCCAAAACTGTATGCTCTTTCCATTACACCAAGTTGTTAGACAAGCTCAGTAATTTCAAAAGAGAACAGACTTCCTGACAGAGCAGCTAGTTATCTGTTTCTACAAATTATAGTATCTTTAGAGTTGGAAGAGACTGTAGAGATGGCCTTCTCCAACTCCTTCATGTTATAAATAAAGCACTGAGGGAAGAGGAGTAAGGGGGCATGTCCAAATGCACAGCAAGAATGGGGCAACATAAGGCTGTCCTTCCTCTTGCATAACCTCCAATACGCTTTTGATTATTTACTGAACATCTGTCTTTCACAATAAATAGTAAGTTCTATCCATGAAGTCAGGGGCTTTGACTGTCTGATTTATTTCATCTATCAGGCCTAGCACACATAATAAGATCTCAGTAAATATTTATTGAATGAGTGAAAGGAACCAGAACTTGAACCCAGGTTTTCCAACATGAAATGTTCAAGCTGAAGGTTTGTGGTCATTTGTCAGGGGTATTCTGTGTTAGGAGTAAGTCGTGGCGTACAGTCACCATGGTCCCTTACAGTGCTAGCATCTGTGAAACTAAATCAGCCCAGGAGTTCCTGACATCTGCCTGATCCACCTTGTCTAGACTTTTATTTTAGCACTTACCAAATTGCACCAATATAACTGTTTACATCCCTGTGTCTCCCACCAGATTAAAATTACCCAAGAATTGGGATTGTGTCCTCATAATAGATTCCAGCTCTTAACATGGGCACATAACCTCACAAACCCTTGATTGAGTCTATTCTGACTTATAGCAACCCTACAGGACAGAGTAGAACTGCCCCATTGGGTTTCCAAGGAGCAGCTGGTGGATTCGAACTGCCGAACTTTTGGTTACCAGCCGAGCTGTTAACCACTGTGCCACCAGGGCTCCTAACCTCGCAAGTACTCTACAAGTATTTGTTGGCCTTAACTGCAATGACTTCAACTATGATTCTTGAAAAGTATGTAGATATCTACCACATTGCTTGCCATGTTAGGTACTTCTGCTTGAAGATTTCTCTGTGGGAAGGTGTTAACCGAATTGATTCGCTTTCCAATCTGGTTTTTATTTAAGCAGAGTTACACTGAAAGTGAGGTAGGGCATTAAGATAAAATCTTAGATCCTCTTGGCTTTGCCTGACACAAGGCTCTTCACTTCACAGACCCAGGTCTCCCTGTGAATTCAGTGTGAATTCCACATTTATAGAAAGATTTAGTGCTAGGATTAGCTTCATTAGGCAGCTGAACTGTAACAGAGGCCGCAGGAGATCAGGAAGGACGCTGAGGAACAGGCATAGAGAGACATAGACGAATTCTCCTTTAAATGAAAACTGAGTCAGATTTTAGAATGAAATTCTGTAGTGCTGTCAAACTGTTTGAAACTGGAGTTGGCAGTTGTCCTTTCAAACTGTTATTTCAGAGCACGTGTCCCAGAAGGGACAGCTAAGAAATGTTTGTCATATTTGAACTCTTTCCAGAGCCATTCAGCAGGATACTGGCAGTCCACTTTCTCGTGTTAATTATTTCTGCCCTGATTGCCTGGCAACACATAACATGGGAAATGTTATACTTTGTGAATGCTTCCAGCTGGATACAGGAAGAAAATGGAATACAAAGTCAGCTGGAGATGCAACTTAATAAGTTAGGTGTGTTTTTTGATTGAAAATTTGTTATGGATGAAGTGGTTTGTAACCCCATGATTGTATGTGTTAACCATAATTTCAGAGAGTTTGAGGGTGTCACAGTGGGTCTTAGTGGAAAGAAAACACTGATCATTCTTAATGGCCATCAGACTGGAATCTCTGAACATGAACGGTCTCCTTTGTAGGCAGTAGGTTTGCGATTATTGTTGTTTTTCGACACCATCGAGTCAGCATCCAACTCATGGTGACCTCAAGCTCAACAGAAACAAATGCCGCTGGTCTTGTGCCATCCCCATGATTGGTTGAGGATTGGACCACTGTGATCCATAGGTTCCATTGGCTGATTTTTCAGAAGTAGAACACCAGGCCTTTCTTCCTTGTTCATCTTCATCTGGAAACTCTGCTGAAACCTGTTCAGCATTATATCAACATGCAAGTCTCCACTGACAAATGGGTGGTGGCTGCACATGAGGTGCATTGGCCAGATATTGAACCGGAATCTTCTTCAGGAAGGCAGGAATGGCAGGAATTTTACCACTGAACCACTAATGCACTAAGGCTTGCTGTAAGCCCACATTATTTTATCCTTCAAGAATTTTCTTTTTTTTTTGACATGGTTGAAATCTAAAAATTTAAGTTCAGATAAAGAAGCAAGTGCAATGGGCAAACATGGGCATTACTGCAACAATAACAGTAGTGAAAACTGCTGTAAAGTACAGCAATCAGAATTTTTTTTTTTTAAATCAGTGATTGAGGCAGGATAGAAACTTCTCACACACCAATGTTTGGAAAGCTCTGCCGATGGCTGTAGTTTAGTTAAAAAACTGCTGTGTAGAATCCAAAACAATTTATCCACTGGAAAACAAAGATGCATTTCTGAATTATTTCCACAACTTTGACAATTTTTTTTTTTTAATGATTCTCTGGAAGCTTCCTTCTTGCTATGTTCATGAAAGTCACCGCTGAATGATATCTTCTACGATGGCAGGGTTGCATTCTGTTCTGCTAAGTAACGTGTGATGATGGGACAATGGAAATCAATTCCAAAACTGAATTGTAAAATGCAATTATTAGTGTGTTTAGAGATATCACCTTTTTTTTTTTTATTAATTGGGGTAAGTGCTCAGTTAACAACACATATTTAAAAAAATTTGTATAAATATTATGATCAATCTTGAAAATAGTTTTTTTCTATAGTAAGTAGGACTTCAACAATTTATTCAGATTATTAGACTGTCCCTTTCTCAACTGAATTAGGTACACATTTGCACAAACATATTCTTAGAGCAGATACACTCAGTTCCACACGTGCAAAATTCCTATAAAAACAAAGTGGGGGCCTGGCAGAAAAGGCAGGTGGGATGCATTCCTTACAGACCTGCTGCCATTATCTTCAGACCTGCTTCTATGAGAATTAGCTTAAGCCAAAAAGAGGAAAAAGAACATCTTCCTCACATGATTGTTGTCAAGATAAAATTAAATTACTATAAAGATTAAATTAACTGGGGACTTTCAAGTGAATAACCCCAGATTCTTTAGGGAAGCATGGGTTAGAAATGGGATTATTATTATTATTGTTGTTGTTTTAATTTTTTTTTTTTGTACTTTACATGAAGGTTTACAGAGCAAACTAGTTTCTTATTAAACAATTAGAACACATATTGCTTTGTGACATTGGTTGACAACCCCATGACCTGTCAACACTCTCCCTTCTTGACCTTGGCTTCCCTATTACCAACTTTCCTGTCTCCTCCTGTCTTCTAGTCCTTGTCCCTGGCCTGTTGTGCCCCATTAGTCTTGTTTTGTTTTATGGGCCTGTCTAATCTTTGGCTGAAGGGTGAACCTCAGGAGTGACTTCATTACTGAGCTGTAAGGGTGTCTGGGGGCCGTACTCTTGGGATTTCTCCGGTCTCTGTCAGACCAGTAAGTATGGCCTTTTTTTTTTTTTTTTGATGAGTTAAAATTTTGTTCTACATTTTTCTCCAGCTCTGCCCAGGACACTCTGTTGTGGTCCCTGTCAGAGCAGTCGGTGGTGGTAACTGGACACCATCTAGGTCTGCTGGACTCAGTCTGGTGGAGACTGTGGTAGTTGTGGTGCATTAGTCCTTTGGACTAATCTTTTCCTTGTGTCTTTAGTTTTCTTCATTCTCAGAAGTAGGATTATTTTGATAGTAATAGCCGTATTTTGCTGCTTCTTACCTTGTCTCAATTAGTGCCTTACCTGCCAATGAATGTAAGGGCAAATCTGTTAATACCCCAGGGCCTCCTCACCTTCCACACCTTCCAGGGCTGACCTGTTCTCCCAGAAGTCTTCCTATGTGCCTGTATGCCAGCACAGTGGTCTCTGTCCTGTAAGCCGCACCTTTCCTTTTGCTTCTCCTTTTCTGCTCTGCCCCCCTCCATCCTTGTTCTGCACTCTACCCACTGTGCCTGCTATCTTTGCTGGGCAACAAAAATGCCACAGCTATTCTAGAGTCCTTAAAGAGCCAAGCTTTAAAGGTATTTGGTGGTAAGTGGAGGAAAATGCTTATCTCACCTTTTTGTGTAAATTCTTAGACAGCAGAACCCTGCTGCTTCTATGCTGATCCCTTATAGAGCTCTTAGAGGAATAAAGCTCTTTTTAAAGTTTAAACTGAAACCCCTTCCTGAGAATTCCAACAAAAGTCCAGGGATGTTGCCCTACAAGGCAAAGCTTTGTGAACAAATACCATTTGGAAATCAAAATTCCCTCTCCTCCCATAAACCAAACTTGTCTCTTCAACTGTTTTTTTCCTCTTGGGATAAATCCCCTTGATAAGGCTTCTCAATAACTCATGCAAATCTAGAAGGATAACCTTTTTCAATCTGACAAAACAGTTTAAAAAAAAACAGTTGCCGTGGAGGTGATTCCGCCTCACGGCAACCCCGTGTGTGCAGAGTAGAACTGTACTCCATGGAATTTTCAAGGGTGTGACCTTTTGGAAGCAGATCACTAAGACTTTCTTTCAAGGTGGCCCTGGGTGGGTTCAAACCATCAACCTTTTGGTTAGTAGTCAAGTGTTTAAGCAATTGTGCCACCCAGGGACACAAAACAATTTAGAAATTTCTTAATCCAAACAGTAACTGCAATATAGAAGAGGTGGGCAGTTATGGTCTGGAGGCCACGTCTGGCCCAATGCATATTTTTGTTTAGCCTGCGAGCTGAGATTGATTTTTATATCATTCAATGGTCAGAAAAAAAAAAAATCTTTTGTGATGTAAGAAATTCTAATTTCAGTGACCATCAAAGTTTTATTGGAACACAGCCATGCCTATCTGTTCATATATTGTCTGTGGCTGCTTTTGCACTTCAATGGCAAAGTTGAGTAGCTGCAACAAAAACTCTATGGCCCACAAACCTAAAATATTTACCATCTGGCCCATTATAGAAAAAGTTTTCCTACCCCTGACATACGGTTGCAATCGACTTGACGGCAATGGGTTTGGTTTTTTGGGTGGGGACATAGTCAAGATGGAACTACTGTTTTACGTGAAAGTTTCTATCATAGAGCTTGACATTTAGAAGTTGCTCAATAAACATTAGACTTAGGTATTCCTTCCTAACACATTACAGTGCAAAAAAAGAAAAAAAAACAAACCTTTGCTGTCGATTTGATTCCAACTCATAGAGACTCTATAGGACAGAGTAGAACTGCCCCTTAAGGTTTCCAAGGAGTGGTTGGTGGATTCCAACTGCTGACCGTTTGGTTAGCAGCCAAACTCTTAACCACTGTACCACCGGGGCTCCCATTATAGTGCAGTGGGCTATAATCTCCCCCCCCCCTTTTTTCCTTTTTCTTTCTCTCTCTCTCTCTTTCTCTTTTCTCCTTTCTTTCCTTCTCTCTCTCTCCTTTCCTTCCTTTTTTCTCTCTCTTTTACCTGCATGAGCTTTTACCATTCATTACGAATGTTTAAATCATCCCCTAATTTTTTTTAATGTATGACAAAGAAGTGATTTTAAAGTATTTTATGTTAGATCAGTATCTCTTAAAGATTCTACTACAAAGTGCATTTTAATATACTCTAGTCATAGTCAAAATATGGAAGACATTTGGATTTTTTTCTCAAACGTCAAGCATGGTTGTTTCATTTACTTTAGATAAATTGTGTAAGGTAAGGCATGTTTTACCTACAAGAACATGTTTGGAATATTGATTTGAGGACCAAAAGTATATTAAGATGTAGACTGAAATTTAACCATGTATTTATGACATTAAACATAGGCAGTATGGGAATGCAACCAACGTCATGGAACAACTGTGTGTACAAACTACTGAATGGGAAACTAAAGATTGTTCTGTAAACTTTCACCTAAAGCACAATAAAAAATTTTAAAAAAAAAGTAAACACAGGCAGTGATTGCTTTTATGTGCTGATATTTGATGTTCTTGTACTTTGTGTTTAAAAATATGTTCTATAATTTAATTATTTTATAAATTTCAATATTTTACATAAACCTAAATATTTTATATAATATTTATATAGTGATTAACTTTTTCATAATTTTAATTTTTGTTTTTTGAATACTGACATAAGAGAGAAGGTTTTAGGTTTCTATTTGCAAGCACTTGGACAAAAATAGCACATTTTATGTGTGTAATCTTTTTCCCTTATAAAGGAAAAGGCAAACAGTGATCACTATATTTTTACATTCTTGTATTGGTTTTAAAGTAATAGACATATCCTGATATTATAAAAGTATTATGTTTAGGTGAATGAACTTAATTGTCCATGATCAACTTGAAGGTAGGGATGTATCGTCTTCAATGTTCACATTTCAGTGTCTCATGAAATGAATACTTTGGGGATGAAATAATTACCTCTAACTTTAGAAACCACCAGCATAGGCACCCAGTACATACATCCTCCCCATCTTATCCATGAGGTGTCTTATCCATAAAATGTCATTCCCTACTCAGTGCATAATTTCCAGGCCTTTTGATTGCTCTTGCTTTTCCTGGGGGATGATATTGCTCTCTCTGTATTAAAATCACATCTCCTGAAAGTTTGTTCTGCCATCAGTCTGAAGTAGGGAAAATGTGCTCCACCTATTTGCTTGAAAGGACAGCATATGGTTATAAGGCGGATTAAGATTTTATCTTTGTTTTTTATAGCAGTGGTCTTCAAACATTTTGAGTGTGTATGCCACTGAGCATAGTGGTTAAGAGCTACAGCTGCTAACCAAACGGTTGGCAGTTTGAATCCACCAGCCACTCCTTGAAAACCCTATGGGGACAGTTCTGCTCTGTCCTATTGGATCATTATGAGTTGGAATAGACTTGATGGCAATGTGTTTGTTTTTTTTTTTGGTTTTCACAGATAGGTAGGTAGGAAGGAGATAAATAGATGTAGATAAATATATAAGGATAGAGAGATGCGGATAGATGCATGTGGATAGATAAAGTTAGATAAATATATAAATGAATAACCTTTAATTTTGACAACACTTTAAAATACTCTGCCTCAAGATACCTAGCATACATAAATATAGTAGGAAAGATTTTCACCTGGGCTCCCCATCTTATTTCAAATAATTGTAAACATGCATCATAGAAGACAATGGAGCCCATGAATCGTTTTAAAATGTATAAATCACAATGTGCTGGAAGTTAACGAATGGCGGGCTGCCTGGCTTACTGTATGAGATATAAGGCTGGTGACATGTGGCCATAGTGTGGATGTCAGTGTCCATATGTATAATAAATATTACTAAAACATAGTCTTTCTTGTATTTTATATAAAAAGCATAGATAGAAATTCTGATATGTCCTTTTTTTATTCCAGTAGATTGTCCTGCAAAGCTCCTAGGTGGGAGCAGCTCAGTTTGGCAAGTGTTGTACCTTTAGAGGTGTGGCTTTTTATCTCACTTTACTGTCAACTCATTACATTTCTTCCTTCCCGCAGACTTGGGAACTTGGTAATAGTCGGTAAGGATATGTGCCAGAAGACAAATGTGAATGAATTCCCGTGTGCAACATTTAAAATTCTGTAGGCTCAATCCTGAATACTTTGACTCTCCCTCCAGAATAATCTCATTCTTCATTTAGAACACTGCCTGGGAGACTAAAGGGTGGCAGTCATTCCCCAACAAGTCAGTGGGTGTATTGATTATTTGTCTTTGGAGGTCATCGGGTCCTCTTGCCAGTAAAACCACAAATAATCCCACTCTACCCATCCACTCAAGCATTGCCTGCACTTGGAATATTGCTGAGTTTCACACTTGGTAGGTTGAAACTAGTTAGCAGATAAGGGATAATACTGAGTAAGGTTTGCCCCACATGCTGGTTTCAGCCATTTTGTCAATATTTAGTCATAGATGGTATCTTAGTTACCTACTGCTACTATAACAAAAAATAACACAAGTGAGTGGCTTTCAAGAACAGAAGCTTATTTTCTCACAGTTCTGGAGGCTAAAAGTCAAATCAGGGTCCCAGCAGCCTCTCTTCTAGTTTCTGATGACAGCAGGCAATCCTTGACCTTCCTTTGTTGTTCATAGAAGCATCTTCCTCTGTTGTCACATGGTGTCTCCCCCTGTGTGTCTGGGTCTCTTTTGCTTTTTTTATAAGACACTACTCAGTAAGGATTAGGTTTAGGATTCACCCTACTCTGGTATGGCCTCATTAAGACAACAAAAGAAACCCCCTATTTCCAAATGGTCATTTTTATAGGTACAGGGGTTTGGCCTTCAAAGTAACTTTTTTGGGGACACAATTCAATCCATAACAATTGGACAATATGGAAAGTGTTGGGTGGTGTTGCATCAGACTTCTAAAAAAGTGCTTTGATGCCTAGGTTGACATTAAATTCTACATTCAGATACCACCCTATATAAAGATGGAATTAACAACTACCAAGAATCATCAAGTGTCCTACAAAGTTTTCAAAAATGCTGAATTTCCAAAATTATTTTCTTGGGCTAAGGTACTCATTACACAAGAGTTAGGATAGAAAGATCAACCTTAGAAGAAAAGCATGTATATTCATTCATTTATTCAAAAATATTTCTTTAGTATCTGTTTACCTTCTTTGTACCCAAAGTTTGTCCTAGGCTATAAAAACAGGACAATACCTAATAAGCAAATCCTAGAACTTTTCAGTTCACAAGTTTAATACTGAGTACTCACAACTGTGTTACTCAAGTTGGGTGAAAACAAGTCAGAGAAAGAAGTCAAGCGCCCATTATATTTAGTTTAGTAGGTCCAGATAGAGAATTCTCACTTCCCTGTAGAAATCTCCATGTCTCTTTTTATACCTTGAGACACCCATGTGAAAGTTTGGATTAATAGCTGTGTTACAGATGTTAAAATTTCGTTCATTTATTCTGACGAAGTATCTAGGAAAGTCGCTTCCTTCAGTAAGGGGATCCATTGAAGTTTCTTAAGTAGAAACCATAAGTGCATTCATGCTCATATATTGAATAAATTCTACCTGATAAAAACTGAGTCTCAGTAAGACAAAATAAGAGTCTGTGCTAACAAATACCATTTTCTCAAGTATATATTTGCATCTACAAAATCAAAATCCTGCTCCCGAGAAGGGCTGCCAATGACATGTTTAAAAGACCCATCTTAACAGGAAAAGTTACAAAGCCAAGTAAGTTTAATTGCATGCCACCTCTTGGTTTTGACAAAATATAATGGCACAAGTTGCTAGTAAACTTAATTATGTAGATTTATTTTAGCTTGACAAAATATACGCTATATGGAGTAAGTGTGCAACTATGAGCCAAGTTTTAGCTTGATATTCTTTTCTGCAGTGAAAATGTTCATGAAAGAATGATTTAAATTAATGAAATTTACCAGCATAATTGTTGCCAAAGGCAATTTTGTACTGGAAAAGTACTTCTTATGATGGTTCAAGGAAAATATAAGGAACACTTTTCAAACTGTAAGCCGAGATTTCCTAAAAATGTTATAATTCCTTGCTTGGCCTTGCACCTCTGCCAAGACTCCTCAGAATTTTCGTGATTACTCCCTAACTAATACAGCTCAACTTTTCCAAGTCACTTCTTAGACTGATACGTTGTATAGGGATAGAGACTGTTAGCTTAATGAAGATTCACAATCTTTTGATGACTGTCTCCCTGACCATTCAGCCCCTTGCCCAGTGCAGATTTTTCCCATTTCCTTCAGTGCCATCACCCTCCTTTCAGGCACCTAAAGTAAGGAATGTGGAGGCATTTCTGACTCTTCCTTCTCCTTCAGAGCCTCCCAATGCGTCACCAGACCCTGCCTATTGTTTCTTAAATATTTTCTGATGGCAGTGCTTCCTGTCCATTCTCCTTCGGTCACCCTAGCCCAGGCCTTCATATCTATACAAAAGCAATTGTCTTTTTGCTTATATCCTGACCTTCCTCCCGTTTACATAACCCATTACATATGAATAATATTCTTAAGATAAAGATTGTATCATTGTTATGCTCAAAAATCTCCCGTGTTTCTGCACTGCCTAATGGATAAAGTTCAAACATTCAGCATGGTCTTTAAGTTCTTCCACATTACAGCCTTTCTCTATCAATCCTTCGGTGTTGCAAAAGGTTAACGCAGGCAGCTAACTGAAATGTTGGAGGTTGTAATACACCCCGAGGCGTCTTGGAGGAAAGACCTGAAGATGTACTTTCTAAAAATCAGGCATTGAGACCTTATGGGGTCGCCATGAGTTGGAATTGATGGCAACTGTATTTTTTTCTATCAACCCACCTTTGTTTTTCATTCTAGCCAACATGTCACTATTTTCTGACTATGGAATTTTCTGCTTTGATTTCAAGTTTTTGCTCACTGTGTTCCCATTTTCTGTTATTCCTTCTGTCTAATCAAATCTTTCCCAACTTTTATGACCCAGCTGAAACTCTCACTTTTTTTTTTTTTAAAATGACACTTGATTGTGGTTTAAGTGAGAGTTTACAGAGCAAATTTGTTTCCCATTCAACAAAGTGTACAAAGCTTGTTTCCTGACATTGGTTGCAATCCCCTCAATGTGTCAGCACTCTCTC
This sequence comes from Dugong dugon, assembly GCA_030035585.1. Classification (NCBI taxonomy): domain Eukaryota; kingdom Metazoa; phylum Chordata; class Mammalia; order Sirenia; family Dugongidae; genus Dugong; species Dugong dugon. The sequence goes on from CM057462.1 coordinate 135,081,276, forward strand.
TCCTTCCTCCTTGGGTTCTCTGTTGTTATTTGCCCATCTTTCCTTCCCTTACTTGCCTTTTGAACTTTGCTTTTGGGCAAATGGAGCCTTTTGGTCGAGTATAGTTGATTGTTCTCAGGTGCACATTCCCCTCAGGTGTTATTGTTCACTTTATAGGCATGTCTATTGTTTGGCTATAATGTGATCTACGGAAGTGGGTTCAGTTCTAAGTTTGAGGGGTGTCTAAGGGCCATAGTCTAGGGGGTTCCACCAGTCTCTGTCTGACCAGTAAGTTAGGTCTTATTTATGAATTTGAATTTTGTTCTACATTTTTCTCCCACTCTGTCCAGGACCTACTATTGTAATCCCAGTTAGAGAGGTGGGTAGTGGTAGCTGGGCACCATCTAGTTCTTCTAGTCTCAGGCTGGTGGAGGCTGCGGTTCATGTGGTACATTAGTCCTTTCGACTAATTGTGAAAATATAACTCCTTTACACAGCCTCTTCAAGTCTCCCTGACCCAATTGATCTACCACTTTAGGACTGAAAGGGGTCTTAGAAACAATATAAATGTACCTGCATATTGTACACAAGAATAAATTAAGTCCAGAAAGGTTAACGAATTAGTGGCAAAACTGATTTCAGTCACTTCACTTTCCTTTCTGTTGTACCTTGCTTGTTCCCTTTCTGCCCTGCTTAGGGCTTGATTAAGGCATGTGAGGGCCCTAAACACTGATAATTTGTGGTGCTCCTTCCTCTGCTTACTCACATATTCTAACAGGATATGTAAGTTATATACACACATGCATATACATGTGTGTGTGCATGTGTGTGTCTTAGCTATCCATGATGTAACTTCTTTTTAAATGAGACTATAATATTAGAAATTGAATGCAAAAGTGGTGTATGCCATTTTAGCTGAATGAGATGAACTGGATTATAAAATTTTTAGTGGATTAAAAAAATAAGATTTTTATTATATACCACACTTTCTACAAAAAGGCTATTCCATATATTCTACAATAAAAAAAATGAGTCAGTGAACTTAGTGTTTTATCAATCAGTGTAAAATTCTGTTGATCTCCTACAAAGAAAAATTGATTTTCACTAATTTTGCTTTAAACAGCCCATACGTCAGTTTTGATGCTTGTTTCGTAATAAATGCTATAATTATAAATGAACAAATGAAAAGACATAATAAAAGAAAATTTAATGATCAGAAAACAACTATTACAACACGTTACTATATTTGGTTTTTAGATAGATCTTTCATCTCTAATATGTTATAATTAAAAACATTTTTTCTATTCTTTGCTCTTAAAAATTCTTCAGTGATTTTGTCACAATTAAGCTGCCAAACAATATCTACTTCCATACATAATAAGGATAATGAGTCAAGTCTTTCTTGAATTATTGTTGTACCCCGAGGGTTTTTGAGTCTCTTTAGGGACGCAAATGGGCATTCTGTTGTGCATTTGTGATCATTAAAGTTAGGAATATGTATAAATCAATTTCAGCATTGGGAAATTTGCATTGTATTTTATCTTCTATTATGGAATCATACATGTCTACGTGAGTAAAATTTGTCTTTCCTGAATCTGTAAACTTCGTTCTCATGTAAGAATGAAATTGTCACATTTCTTGGTAGATGTTTGTATTCAAGTAATCAAGATAAGCCTGCACTAATTTCTTGGATGCTTTCATGCATTCTTCATCAGGTATATCCACATCCTTTGTTGCTTTCTTGGAAGGTGAATTTAAAAATACGCTCATTGTTGCAAAACAGAAACATATTTTGCACGATAAATATTGAATTTTATGTCCTCTTAATGTGCCTAATACCTCATTTGTTAGAATATATATAGTAATATCAAGCACTGTGTCCCATGCAACAGACAATAAAAAACAAGACTCACTTGATACATAAATTAAAACTTTTTGTATTAGATAAATATTACTATTTCCAGTATATTTTGGACATTTGCTATGTAAGTATTACATTAAATTATTACCCACGTTAGTATTAACTTTAAATGTATGCTAGATTGTGTCTGCAAGTATGCCAAACATAGTTTAAAGTTAAAGTTATGAATATTATTGTTTACACAACATAAAACATAACTCTGTACGTAAATTCTATACAGTTAAGAAGTAACTTGATTGAATTCATTGCAATGGTCAATTTATTCGAGTTCCCTCATTTTTGTGCATCATCTGGGACTGGAGTTCCCACTGGTTGTTTACCAGGATGTGCACAAGAACATACTCTCATGTTTGTATCATGGCAAAGAATATTGCTAGCTCTACTGGCTGGAATTACTGGATCATCAGAAGTAGATGTACAAGACATTTCTCTCAAAATGGATCAGAGACCTGTTATCTATTAATATAATAGGCCCTTGCCCAGTAACAGCTCCTGTTGGATCCAGTTGCACACTGGATGAATGTAGCAAGAGTTAGGCTCAACAGCCCACCACTATCTCTTGTTTTTGTTTTTGTTTCTTTAACTATCTCTTGTTTATTAGAAAGAAATAGTATAGTCCCAAGAGACCCTCCAAGGTAAGGAGTTTCAATTACACGGGAAGGGACCGTAGGAGATGTCAACGAAGGTGTCAAAGTGGTGGGGGCCTCATAGTTTAAATAACCTTGCACGTGGGCACTCTTGTGACCCTTTGTGACCTTTATTTCTGGCTGGCACATTCTCACACTCAGGAGCTGGTATCGATTTCATTTAGTGCCCTGCTAGTTCCCTTCCACTGCAGCACTCGCCTTTCCCTATATCCTGTCTGCTTGGCGTCTGTGAGTCTTTGCTTTGGACAACTGGTGCCGCTGTTTTGTTGATGCCCTAAGCGTGTGCTTACCTTGCTTATTCGGTAGTCTGTCCCTGAGCCTGCTTAAAGAAACAATGGTACTTAAAGTTACATACCTCTGTCTATTTGGTGATTAAGGACATGTTGCCTTGCTTTATTGAGGAACACTTTCATATGTATATGAGTGGTCTTGCTTTTTATTCTAAGAAACATGGGATCTTGTTCACATGTAGTTCAGTGCTAGGTACACACACTTCAGTATTAACACTGGGTTGAAAATTGTATGAAGTAATATCTAAATTCTAAAAAGTTCACTATTTTTTGTTAACTTGTTCAAGTTGAATATAAAATCGTGTCTTATTCTTGAATAATAAACTGTTTAAGTATTCAGCATTTATGTAATGTAGCAAAGGGAATGGTGATTGAAATAGGGTTAGAAGGTAGAGTTCAGAAATTTAGATTAAGAAATAAAGCCCAATATATTACTGCAGATTGCCAATTGAAAGATAATTTTTGAAATAAAATTAAGATGATGTGTTTTGCCAAATTATTCGATTTTCTCCAAAACCATTTTTATTACATTTGATTTTATATTGTTGGGTGAAGAGGAAATATTAGTATATGTGTAGTTATGTGATTATTCCCTTTGTAAATAAGAGGCATTTTGCTTTTATTTTTTTCAGGATCTAGTCTGTGGTCTAGAACATCTGGTCATCGTTTATCAAAAGGCAAGCATTTGAACCGTAAAAACACATACATGAAATCTAGTTTCTCTGGAAGTCAAAGACATTCTTCTTGACCTGTTAGACATCAACTCCTCATATTATCTTTCCATTAGGGTTATGCTAAAAATTATCTATAAAATCAGCAAATTCTAAAGATGATAACAAAGCATACATGTTTAATTTAGGGCAGAAAAGTATACTTTCTTTCATTAGTACCAACTTGCTGATGAGTAACCTATCAGTGATGACCTATAAAAGTTAATGCAAAGTCAGTGGCACAAAAGCCAGTTTTTAAAATGTCATTTACCATCCTGAAAAAGTCTTCATGTAACATTATATTTCTCACTTTTCGAAAGTCTTGAAAAGACATGATATTTTCCTGGTTTCGTCAGCAGTGAAAATGCCTTCACACAGGCCTGTAGCTGATGACATTGTAGTGAAAGCTCTCCAAACACTAATTGGAAACTAAAAAAAAAATCTTGACAACACCTCACTGCATCATAGTTATGTTTCATCACCTTAGACATTCATTATCACTCACCACATACACATATGTTAATAAGGAAAAATTACTTAGAATTCCCTTATATTGCAGAGTCAAGGCATTTCTATTTTTTAAAAATCTTGTTGAATTTTTTTTGATGGCTAAAAGCTTGTGATAGCAAATTGTAGTTTTATAAATAGTTTATTGTGCAAAACAACATGGAAGTCCCCAGTTTTTAAAAGAAATACTTCAAGAAATGTTCTTCCAAAGGGGAGGGGGAAAAAAAAAAGAAATATATTGGTTTTCTCACAATATTAAGAGAAAAAATTCTGTAATCTGTTTAGATTTATGTAACTGATTAGAAGATCAACATTATCAGGATGACTTTAACTTTTTTATTATGTTAAAAAAGGAAATACTAATATGCATTTTAGTGCTTATGTGGCAAGGAGAAACTTGAAAGAGATTCATAGCATGCATTTCAATATTTGAGCACAAAGAATAACAAGGAGAAAAAATAGTGCTCTATTTGCACAAGAGGTCATAAGGAATTTGAAATATAATAGAAATTTAGTAAACTCCTCTCTGTCTGGCTCTCCTCTTTGTATCCGACAAAGGGTTATATAAGTGTTCTTAAATGAAATGAAATCATAAGTGAAAAAGAAAAAGACAACTTCATTTTGTACCTGATTCATAGAATGCAATTGAGAGTAAATACTGCATATATAAATCTAGGCAATACCTGTGTCCATATCTGCTGTGTATCTTGGGTTCTGGTTTTGGAGAGTCGTTTCTTTTGGACACATTTAGAATGATCGTGGTGTGCATGGAGACTCCCCAAAGGAAATCACCTCCCTGCTCTCCTCATAAAGTACATGCAGAAGATATCACATAAACACAGAATATCACATGTTGCAATCCATGCTGCTGCTTGCTCATGCAAACTTTTCATCTCTCTTCCTGCCCATTCATCCACCCACAAAATTCTGCATGAAGACAATAGACCTATCAAGGTATTGGGCTACTACACGTATTAGAATGAAGAGGCTGTAAGTCAAGCTCCTAAATTTTCACTCTGTACCTTATCCAGTTAGAAATTTGTGACTTGGAAATAAAAACGTGCTAAGGACTTATTTCCCCCAATTCTTCATTGTTAATCATTAACAAACTACAGGGATATTTTATAGATGGTCATTTTTTGTATCACCCCCTTTGACCACGTCACCCAGTGTGGTTTACACCCCCTTGCATCTCCCTAGTGATGCCTCTGTCTCACAGGCCAGAAAAAGAAGTCAGGTTTTAGAGAAAAGGCTGCTGTGTCTGTCCCCTTCACTCTTAGCAGTTTGAGGTAGAGTGGTTTATGAGGACGTCGATAAAAAGTGAAGCACTTTAAGGTATTATTTGGGGGCTTGTAAAATGTGAAATTGTCAAAATATGGATTGTGTGTGGCTGAAGAGCTACTTGGTGAATAACCTCCTACACCGTTTGTGGATCTTTCTCTTTCTTGACATTTTTTCCAACAAGAAAAAAAAATTCTCCTGTGATTGCCACTGCCAGACACAATCCATAGTTCTACTCTGCTTTTCTTTCAAGGCTGTCTGATTGGAAGTATGCAATATCCAAGTACCAGTTGAGTCAGAATTATATAGGCTAAATAGTATGTCCTCAGTGGAGAAATGAAAAAGCTATTAAAAGAGGCCAGGGTGTTTTTTGGTCCTTCATGACTGGGCAGTTGTGCTAAGAATTACAATATGCATCCTAACTTAATACAGTATGGTTAGAATAAATATTACAGTTAATGTAAAATGTAAAAACTTTTAGAATATTTCATTTACCTTCATTTATAGTGTTATAGTAGTCACATATTTTCTTCTACGTACATTACAAACTCCACACTAAAATATTGCTTTCACTTTAAACAGTAACCTATCTTTTAAAAAATTAAGAGAAGAAATTAAAGTGTTTTTTATATTTACCTATGTATTTATCATTTCCTGTGCTCTTTATTTCTTCTTCAGTTTTCCACATTATACTATTTCCCTTCAGTCTGAAGAAATTTCTTTAGCATTTCTGGTAGCACATATCTCTTGAAGACAAATTTTCAGCTTTTGTTTATCTGAAAATGTCTTTCTTTATCCTGCATATTTGAAGAATATTTTCACTGGCTATAGAAATCTGGTTTGCTTTCAACAATTTAAATATATCACTTCCCCACTTCTGGCTCCATTATTTCTGATGGGAAGACACCTATTATACTTATCATTATTTGTCTGTACATAATATGCCTTTTTTCCTCCTCTGGCTGCTTTTGTTATTTTCTCTTCATATTTGATTTTATCAGTTGACTATGATGCATGTAGGTGTGGCTTTCCTGGAATTTACCCAGTTTTGGGTACATTGAGCTTCTTGGATTTGTTGGTTGATATTTTTCATTGGGATATTTTTAGTTATTATTTTTTCAAAATTTTTTTTCCTGACCCATTATTTTTCTTCTCTCTTCTTCTTTTCTTTTTGGACTCTAATTATACATATTTATAATGATAAATATTTTCCCACAGGTTACTGAGGCTCTGTTCATTTTGTTTTTCATCTTCCCCCTGCTGACTTTAAGATTGGGTAATTTCTTTTAATCTGTTTTAAAATCAGTGACCATATTTTATAGTGTCCAGTCACCCTTAAGCCTGTTAAGTGATATATATTTTTTTAATGTCATATATTGTGCTTTTCAGTTCTAGAATTTCTATTTGGTTTTTTCCCATAGTTTCACTTCTCTGCTTATATTACTGAGATGTTTCTTCACTATGTTCATTTTTCCCTTTAAGACGGTGAACGTATTTGTATTAGTAATTTTAAACTGTAGTTTTAAAGTCCTGGCGGCACCATGGTTAAGTGCTCGACTGCTAACCAAAAGGTTGGAAGTTCAACCCACCAGCTGCTCGATTCTGGGAGAAAAGACCTGGCAATTTGCTTGCATAAAGATTTCAGCCTAGGAAACCCTATGAGGCAATTCTTCTCTGTCCTGTGGGGTTGCTATGAATCGGAATCAACTCAACAGCAAATGACAGTCCTTGTTTATGAATATCAACAGCTGAGTCATCTTCTGGGTTTGCTTTTATTGACTACTTTTTTCTTTTTGATTTGTGGGGCATTTTCCTACTTCTTCACATGTCTATTAAGTTTTTAATATATGCTGGTCATGGTAGATAGTTCTTTGGAGGGAGACTAAATTATATTATTTTCCTTTAAGTATTCTGGCAGGCAGTTAAATTACTAGTGACTACCCTTGATCTGAAGTTCTGATGGCCGCAGTAGTTAAGAATTTGGCTGCTAACCAAAACGTTGGCAGTTGAAATCCACCCAGCTGCTCCTTGGAAACCCTGTGGGGTGGTTCTACTCTGTCCTATAGGGTTGCTATGAGCCGGCATTGACTCAGTGGCACTGAATTTGGTTTTGGTTTATTCTTGATCTTGTCAGGCTTTCTTAAGATAGGTCTATTTTTTTACTTAGTTTAAAAGCATGGACCCAATTCTAGAGTGTGGTTTTTGCTCTTAAGGCATAGTCTTCTAATATCTCAACTGAAGGCCTGAGGTATTTAGTGAGATTTCATCACTCTTGATGGATCTAAACTGTATTGTGTCTCAGTCCTGCTCAGTATCCCTATCTCCATTTAGCCCTTAACTTCATAGTATCCACTATGTGTTAGGTTTTGTGTGGTTATTTTTTAGATCTCAGCTAAGGACTCATCAGTTCTTAGTCAATGACTTTCAGGAAACCCTCACTCAGGCCTCTGAGGCTCCCCTTTGCACAGCATCTTCTTTAATATCCCACTTTGAAAAATTCAGTTACTTAACCAGCCCTTTAGCAATACCAGTCTCTATACTTGGGCTCCACCTTCATGTACTGGGTTTTGAAAAGTGCTTCCAAGTGAAAAGCCTAACCACTCACATGGGTGGACAGATCTCAAAAGTGCATCGTAAATAAATCTATACTTTAATGATGAAAGACCAATGAAGTGCACACCTCTGACAAAAGTGCCACCAAGGTAGTCACGTGTAATGATCTCCCTACTGTGAAATGGGCTACATTTTTAAGTTTGATACATTACTTTTGCTCTTTTGGTGCTGGCATGGGATCATAAGTCACAGGCAGATGAAATTCAACACAGATGATAAAGTCCAGTGTGAATGGCAAGTAAACTTAATAGAAGACTTTAAAAAAAAAAAAGATCAGAATTGGAGACAGACTCAAGAAAACGTAAAAAATGTTAGAAATATTACAAAGATAATGATTTTTGGACGTAAGTTCCTATTAAATTATGCAACTCAGCTCCTGATCAGCTGAGATCCTTCTAGAACCTAAGCAAAAAGTTAATAGAAAACTAAAACATTAATCCTTATTATTATTATTTATGTTTTCTCTTTATTTTATTTTATTTTAGATGAAGATTTACAGAGCAAACTAGTTTCTCATTAAACAATTAAGACACATACTGTTTTGTGACATTGGTTGACAACCCCACGACATATCAACACTCCACTTTTCCACCTTGGGTTTCCCATTACCAGGTTTCCTGTCCTCTCCTGCCTTCTCGACGTTGCCCCTGGGCTGGTGTGCCCCATTAAGTCTCATTTTGTTTTATGGGCCTGTCTAATCTTTGGCTGAAGGGTGAACCTCAGGAGCGACTTCATTACTGAGCTATAAGGGTGTCTGGGGACCATACTCTCGGGGCTTCTCCAGGCTCTATCGGACCAGTAAGTCTGGTCATTTTTTTTTTTTTTTTTTTGTCGGTTAGAATTTTGTTCTACATTTTTCTCCAGCTCTGTCCAGGAGCCTCTGTTGTGATCCCTGCCAGAGCAGTCAGTGGTGGTAGCTGGGCACCATCTAGTTGTGCTGGACTCAGTCTGGTGGAGTCTGTGGTAGTTGTCTGTTAGTTCTTTGCACTAATCTTTCCCTTGTGTCTTTGGTTTTCTTCCTTCTCCCTTGCTCCAGATGGAGTGAGAGCATTGGAGTATCTTAGATGGCTGCTCCCTGGCTTCTCAGACCCCAGATGCTACTCACCAAAGTAGAACATAGAACGTTTTCTTTGTAAACTATGTCATGCCAGTTGAGCTAGATGTTCCCTGAGACCATGGTCCCCACAGCCCTCAGCCTAGTAATTTGGCCACTCAGGGAGTTTGGATGTGTCTGTGGAGCTTCCGTGACCTTGCCTTGGAGAAGTTGTGCTGGCTTTCCCAGTATTGTGTACTGTCTTACCCTTCACCAAAATTACCGCTTATCTATTGTCTATTTAGTGTTTTCCCCTCCCCCCCTTCCCCTCCCTCATAACCATCAAAGATTGTTTCTTTTTGTGTGTAAACCTTTTCATGAGTTTTTATAGTGGTGGTCTCACATAATATTTGTCCTTTTGTGACCGACTTATTTCACTCAGCATAATGCCCTGCAGATTCATCCATGTTGTGAGGTGCTTTGCAGATTCATCATTGTTCTTGATCGTTGCATAATAATACTCCATTGTGTTTGTGTACCATACTTTGTTTATCCATCCATCTGTTGATAGGCACTAGGTGGTTTCCACCTTTTTGCTATTGTGAACAATGCTACAGTGAACATGGACGTGCATATGTCTATTCATGTGACGGCTTTTATTTCCCTAGGATATATTCCCAGGAGTGGGATTGCTGGATCGTACGGTATTTCTATTTCTAGCTTTTTAAGGTCGTGCCATATCATTTTCCAAAATAGCTGTACCATTTTGCATTCCCACCAGCAGCGCATAAGAGTTCCAGTCTCCCCGCAGCCTCTCCAACATTTGTTATTTTCTGTTTTTTTTTTTTTTTGATTCATGCCAGTAATGTTGGTGTAAAATGGTATCTCACTGTGGTTTTTTGATTTGCATTCCTCTAATGGCTAGTGAAGGCGAGCATTTCCTCATGTATCTGTTAGTCACTCGAATGTCTTCTTTGGTGAACTGTCTGTTCATATCCTTTGCCCATTTTTTAACTGGATTATTTGCCTTTTCGTTGTAGAGGTGTTGGAGTTTCCTGTAGATTTTAGAGATTAGAACTTTGTCAGATTTGTCATAGCCAAAAGTTGTTTCCCAATCTGTAGGTTCTCTTTTTACTCTTTTGGTGAAGTCTTTTGATGAGCATAAGTGTTTAATTTTTAGGAGATCCCAGTTATCTAGTTTATTTTATGGTGTTTGTGTATTATTGGTTATGGTTTGTATCCTCTTAATGCCATGTGTTTGGGCCTCCAGCATTGACTGTATTTGTTCTTTGATGTGTATAGGGTTTGGTTTTATATTTAAGTCTTTGATCCATTTTGAATTGGTTTTTGTGTATGGTGTGAGGTATGGGTCCTGTTTCATTTTTTTGCAGATGGACATCCAGTCTTGCCAGCACCGTTTGTTCAAAAGACTCTTTTCCCCATTTGATAGGCTTTGGGACTTTGTTGAAGATCAGGTGGATGATTTACATCTGGGTTCTCAATTCTATTGCATTGGTCAATGTGTCTGTCATTGCACAAGTAGTATGCTGTTTTGACTACTGTAGCTGTATAGTAGGTTCTGAGGTGAGGTAGTACAAGCCCTCTTTATTCTTCTTCTTCGATAGTGCTTTGCTTATCCGGGGCCTCTTCCCTTTCCATATATGGTTAATGATTAGTTTTTCCATCTCTTTCAAGAATGCTGGTGGTTTTTGGATCGGGATTGCATTGTATTTGTAGATTGCTTTGGGTAGAATTGACATTTTCACAATGCTAAGCCTGCCTATCCATGACCATGGTATGTTTTTCCATTTATGTAGGTCTCTTTTGGTTTCTTGCAGTAGTGTTTTGTGGTTTTCTTTGTATAGGTCTTTTACATTACTGGTTAGAGTTATTCCTAAGTATCTTATTTTTGTAGGGACTATTATAATTTATATTGTTTTCCTGATTTTGTTTTTGTAGTTCTCTTTACTGGTGTATAGGAATCCAACTGATTTTTGTATGTTTGTCTTGTATCCTGTTACTCTGCTGAATCTTTCTTTTAGTTCCAGTAGTATTCTCATGGAGTCTTCTGGGTTTTCTATGAATAATATCATATCATCCCCAATTAGGGACAATTTTTTTACTTCTTCCTTACCAATTTGGATGCCCTTTATTTCTTTTTCTTGCCTTATTGCTCTAGCTAAGCCTTCCAGCACAATGTTAAATAGGAGTGGTGACAAAGGCATCTTGTCTTGTTCCTGTTCTCTAGGGGAATGTTTTCAGCTTCTCTCCATTCAGAATTATGTTGGCTGTTGATTTTGTATAGATGCCCTTTATTATGTTGAGGAATTTTCCTTCTTTTCCTATTCTATTAAGAATTTTTATTAGGAGTGGGTGTTGGACTTCATAAAATGCCTTTTCTGCATAGATTGAGATGATCATGTGATTCTTTTGTTTTATTTATGTGGTGGATTACGTTGATTGATTTTCCAATGTTGAACCATTCTTGCATACTAGTATGAATCACACTTGGTTGTGGTGTATTATTTCTCTGATATAATGCTGAATTCTTTTGGCTAAAATTTTGATGAGAATTTTTGTGTCTATATTCATGAGAGATATTGGTCTGTAATTTTCCTTTTTTGTGGTGTCTTTGCCTGGCTTTGGTATCAAAGTTACGCTGGCATCGTAGAATGAATTCAGAAGTATCCTTTCTTTTCCTATGTTCTGAAATAGTTTGAGTAGTGCACATGTAAGCTCTTCTCTGAATGTTTGGTAGAATTCTCCAGTGAAGCCATCTGGACTAAGACTTTTTTGTTGGGAGTTTTTTTTTTTTTTTTAAATTTTATTACTTTTTCAATTTCCTCTTTTGTTATGGGTTTATTCAGATTTGTAACTTCATTTTGTGTTAGTTTGGGTAGGTTGTGTCTTTCTAGAAATCTGTCATTTCCTCCAGGTTTTTAAATTTGTTGGAGTATAGTTTTTCATAGTATTCTTTTATGATCTCTTTGCATTTCAGTTGGGTCTCTGTAATGTCCCCCGTTTCATTTCCTATTTGGGTTATGTGCATCCTCTCCTGTTTTTTTTTTGTCGGTTTGGCCAGGGGTTTGTCAATTTCGTTGATTCTTTCAAAGAACCAACTTTTGGTTTTGTTGATTCTTTCCATTTGTTTTTCTATTCTCTATTGTATTTATTTCTGCTCTGACCTTTATTATTTCCTTTCTTCTGGTGGCTGTGGGCTTCTTTTGCTGTTCTCTTTCTATTTGTTTAGAGCTGTGTAGCTAATGTTTTGATTTTGTCCCTTTCTTCTTTTTTGATGTGTGCATCTGTTGCTATAAATTGACCTCTGAGCACTGTCTTTGCTGTGTCCCAAAGGTTTGATGTGTTTTATGATGTGTTTTCATTCTTACTTGATTCTAGGAATTTTTTGATTCCGTCTTTGATTTCTTCTATTACCCAGTGGTTTTTAAGCAGGGTGTTATTCAGTTTCCATGTAATTGATTTTTTTTCCCTTGCTCTTCCTGTCATTAATTTCTACTTTGATGGCGTTGTGATCAGAGAATTTATTTTGTATTATCTCAGTATTTTGGATTTTGTTGAGGGTTGCTCTGTGGCCTAAGATGTGGTCTATTCTGGAGAATGTTCCATGTGCTTTGGAAAAGAATGTGTACTTTGCAGCTGTTGGGTGGAGTGTTTTGTATATGTCTGTGAGGTCAGGTTGGCTGATTGTGCCTTTTAGATCTTCTATATCTTTGTCGAGCTTCTTTCTAGATGTTCTGGCCTTTTCCAAGAGTGATGTGTTGAAGTCTCCTACTATTATTGTGGGACCGTCAATTTCTCTTTCAGTGCTGTTAGTGTTTGTTTTATGTATTTTTGAGCCCTGTCATCGAGTGTGTAGATATTTATTATGGTTATGTCTTCATGGTGGATTGTCCCTTTAATCATTATATAATGCTTTTCTTTGTCTTTTATGGTGGATTTTGTTTTAGAGTTTATTTTATCTGAGATTAGTCTCTCCTGCTTTTTCTTGGTAGCTGTTTGCTTGATATACTTTTTTCCATCCTTTGATTTTTAATAAAATTATGTTTTTGTTTCTAAGGTATGTCTCTTACAGACAGCATATTGACAGGTCATTTTTTTTAATCTGGTTTGTCACTTTGTGTCTCTTTATCAGTGCATTTAAGCCATTTACGTTCAGTGCGATTATTGATAGGCGTGAGTTTATTGCTGTCATCCTGTAGTGATTTTTTTGGGTGGGGTGCTTACGTTTTCTTTGTTACTCTTACTCTTCTGTGCTGAATTCTTCTTGTTTGTGTTTTTTTCTGTTTCTTTCTTTTTTGTAGATGGCAAGTTTACTGAGACTTTATGTTTTTCTTTTCATTTTGAGGAGCAAGTTAGTTAACTTTCTTTGTGGTTACCTTGAAATTTATACCTGTCTTCCTAAGTTTAAACCAGTTTTTTATTACTTGATAATGCCTTGGCTTCCTCTCCATTTGAAAATTCTGCGCCTATACCATTTATTCCCTCTTTTCTTGTTTTGACGTTGTTTCATTCACAGATTGACTTCCCTGGTTCACTATTGTAAATTTTTTAGTTTTGTTTTATCCTTGAGAATTCATTACCTAGGTTGGTATCTGGCTGATGCTGTCTGATGTGCTAGATTCAGGCTGTTGTCTGATGTTGTTGATTCTCTAACCAAAGGACTCCCTTTAATAATTCTTGTAAGTTTGGTTTGGTTTTTACATATTCCCTTAATTTCTATTTATCTGGACATGTTCTAATTTCACCATAATATTTGAGCTTGAGTTTTGCAAGATGTATTATTCTTGATTGGCAATTTTTTTCTTTCAAAGCTTTATATATGTCATCCCATTGCCTTCTTGCCTGCATGGTTTGTGCCAAGTAATTAGAGCTTAGTCTTATTATTTCCCCTTTGTATGTGACTTTTCATTTTTCTGGAGCTGCTCTCAGGATTCTTTCTTTGTCCTTTCTTTTAGCGAGCATGATCATGATATGCCTTGGTGTTTTTCTTTTGTGGTCTATCCTATATGGGATTCGTTGAGCTTCTTGGATTGTCAGTTTTTCATCTTTCATGATACTAAGGAAGTTTTCTGTCAGCAAATCTTCAACGATCCTGTACGTGTTTTCTGTTACTCCCCCCTCCCCTGGTTGTGGGACTCTGATCACATGCAAATTTTTGCTTTTGATTTTATCCCACGTTGTTCTCAGGGTTTCTTCATTCTTTTCTCTGATTTTTCCTCAAACAAAGTGGTATCCAAGGATTTGTCTTTAGTCTTGCTGATCCTGTCTTCAGTTGTTTCAAATTTTCTCCTAAAACCTTCTATTGCAGTGTCCATTTCTGAAATATTCTTTATCTTTTGGATTTATAATTGCTAGTTTGTATGATTTCCAGTTGTTTATTTATTTTGACAGTTTGTTCCTGTATTGTTTTCCTGAGTTCTTCCATTGTTTTGTCTGTCTTTTCCACGATTTTGTCTCTTTTCCATGATTTTGTCTGTCTTCTCCATGATTTTGTCTTTTTTCCCCTAATTTTTATCTGCAATTTTCCTTCATCTTTTGGAGAACCTTGAATATTAGAGGTTTGAATTCCCTATCAGGTAGTTCCAGTGCTTTTTCTTCTAGCAATATGGTGGTGGGGGCACCAGCCTTTGGGGGCAGGGTGGAATTGAGATGGTGGCGAGCCGATGTTTCTCTTTCTGGGTTGTGCGGCATGGCCCATCAGGAAGGGATGGAGGCAGCACAGGGCCTAGATGGGAGAGAGAAGGAAAAGGACAAGGGGAAAGATAAAGAAAAATAAAAAATATGGCTTTGAGGGAACCTGTCTGTGGGGACAGCGCAAAACTGGGGGAAGCCGTGAGCCAGAGGCTTTCCAGCCAAGTGGTGCAGCACAACCTTCCAAGCAGTTGGGGGTGGCGCATGGGGCTGGGTGAACAGTAGAAAAGAAAGGAAGGAAGGGAGAGAGAGAGAAGAAACAGAAGAAAAGAAGCACAAAGCAAAAAAACCAAAAATATCACATCCCATCAAGAAGGGGAGGGAAGGGCACATGGGGCTAGCTGAGTGGGAGAAAGGAAAGGAATGAAAGGAGAGAGAGAGAAGCAACAAAAAAGCCCCCAAAACAATATCAAAAACAAACAAGCAAACAAACAAAAGAACAAGGCAAACAAACCAAAAAATCACAGCTCATCAAGAAGGGGAGGGGATGGCACAAGGGGCTAGCTGAGAGGGAGAAAGGAAAAGAATGAAGGAAGACAGAGAGAAGCAAAAAAAAAAAAAAACAAAACCAATATTAAAAAAACAAACAAACAAAAATAAAAACCAAAAACAACCAACCAAACAAGAAAATGGTGCTGATGGGGCCAGCCTGTCGGGGCGTGATGGACCACGGCAGCAGAGAGTTAGTGTCTCTCCAGCCGAGCAACTGTGGCCCTTTGGAAAGCGGCAGAGGCTGAGTAGAGGGAAGAAGGGTAGGGGGTGGCAAAGCGTGTATCTCTGGTTACCGGATGCTCTGTCTCCTGGGAGCTCTGTGGCGTTGCCTTCCCGAAAAACGACCTGTCTGGGTTCTTTGGTGGCTGTAGTCCAAGATGGTGAATCTGGCCACTTTAGTTGGTAGGGGACCTCCACTCTGTAGCCTCCTCATTCTCTGTTCTCTGTCAGTTTCTCACTCCATTTGTTGCTTGATGGAGTTCTTTATTCCTTCATTTGGTACTTAGGGTTCCAGGATTGACATTTGTATCTCTTTTACTTAGTTTTTCAGGCCTTTGCTGAAGAAGGATAGCATGGTGCTTTTGTCTGTAGTGCCATGTTGGCTCTGCCTCTCCCCTTATTATTTTTTTAAAAATCTTTTATCATCCTGTAGTGACCAGAAAAACTGTGTGATTTTCTATGGATTTCACACAGAGGTAGGGAAAGAACTATTTCTACAGAATACGTTTGAGTTGGGAATATTGTTGCTAGATGCTGTCTAGTCTGTTCCAATTCATAGTAATCCTATGTACAACAGAATGAAACACTACCCAGTCCTGCGCCATCCTCACAATCATTGTTATGCTTAAGCCCATTGTTGCAGTTACTGTGTCAGTCTATCTCCTTGAGGGTCTTCTGCTTTTTTACTGACCATCTACTTTACCAAGCATGATGTCCTCCAGGGACTGGTGCCTCCTGATAACATGTCCAAAGTACATGAGACAAAGTCTTGCCATCCTCGCTTCTAAGGAACATTCTGGCTGCACTTTTTCCAAGAAACCCTTGTTCATTCTTCTAGCAGTCCATGGTATATTCAATATTCTTTGACAACACCATAATTCAAAGGAATAAATTCTTCTTCAGTCTTTCTTATTGATTATCCAGCTTTCTCAATGCATATGAGGTTATTGAAAATACTATGGCTTGGATCAGGCACAACTCAATCCTCAAAGTGACATCTTTGCTTTTTAACACTTTAAAGAGGTCTTTTGCAGCAGATTTGTCCAATACAATATGTTGTTTGATTTCTTTTTTTTGTTGTTGTTGTACTTTAGATGAAGGTTTACAGAAGAAAATAGTTTCTTATTAAACAGTTAATACACATATTGCCCTGTGACAATGGTTAACAACCCCACGACATGTCAGCACTCTCCTTTCTCAACCTTGGGTTTCCTATCACCAGCTTTCCTGCCCCCTCCTGCCTTCTAGTCCTTGTACCTGGACTGCTGTGCCTTGTTAGTCCCATATTGTTTTATGGGGCTGTCCAATTCCCCGCTATAGGTGAACCTTGGGAGTGACTTCACCATTGAGCTAAAAGGGTACGTGGGAGCCATACTCTTGGGGTTTCTCCAGTCTCTGTCAGGCCAGTAAATCTTTTTTTGTGTGTTAGAATTTTGTTCTACATCCTTCTCCAGCTCTGTCCAGAACCCTCTGTTGTGATCCCGGTCAGAGCAGTCAGTACAGCAGACACCATCTAGCTATACTGAACTCAATCTGGTGGAGGCTTTGGTAGCTGTGGTCCATTAGCCCTTTGGACTAATCTTTTCCTTGCATCCTGTTCTCTTCATTCCCTCTTGTTCCTGAAGGGGTGAGACAAGTGGAGTATCTTAGATGGCTGTTCACAGGCTTTAAAGAACCCAGGCGCTACTCACTGAGGTAGAATGTAGAACATTGTCTTTATAAACTGTGTTATGCCAATTGAGATAGATGTTCCCTGAGACCATGGTCCCCACAGCTCTCCACCCAGCAATTCAGTCTCTCAGGAGTTTGAATGTGTCTATGGAGCTTCCATGACCTTTCCTTGTACAAGTTGTGCCGGTTTCCCCAGTATTGTGTACTGTCTTACCCTTCACCAAAGTTACCACTTATCTATTGTCTATTTAGTATTTCCCCTCCTGTCCCTCCCTCTCTCATAACCATCAAAGATTGTTTCTTTTTGTGTGTAAACATTTCATGAGTTTTTACAGTAGTGGTCTTATACAATATTTGCCCTTTTGTGATTAACTTATTTCACTCAGCAGAATGTCCTCCAAATTCATCCATGTTACGAGATGCTTTGCAGATTCATCATTGTTCTTTATCGTTGCATAGTACTCCATTGTGTGTATGTACCATAGTTTGTTTATCCACTCTCCTGTTGATGGGCATCTAGGTTGTTTCCATCTTTTTGCTATTGTGAACAATGCTGCAGTGAACATGGGTGTGCATATGTCTATTCGTGTGATGACTCTTATCTCTCTAGGATATATTCCTAGGAATGAGATTGCTGGATCGTATGGTATTTCTATTTCTAGCTTTCTAAGGAAGTGCCATATTGTTTTCCAAAATGGTTGTATCATTTTACATTCCCATCAGCAGTGCGTAAGAGTTCCGATCTCCCCACAGCCTCTCCAACATTTGTTATTTCCAGTTTTTTGATTCGTGCCAGTAATGCTGGGGTGAGATGGTATCTCATTGTGGTTTTAATTTGCATTTCTCTAATGGCTGGTGATCGCGAGCATTTCCTCATGTGTCTGTTGGCCTCTTGAATGTTTTCTTTGGTGAAGAGTCTGTTCATTTCCTTTTCCTGTTTTTTAATTGGATTATTTGTTTTTTGTTGTAGAGGTGTTGGATTTTCTTGTAGATTATAGAGATTAGACCTTTGTCTGACTTGTACTATCTAAAAATTTTTTCTCGGTCTGTAGGTTTTCTTTTTACTCTTTTTGGTGAAGTCTTTTGAAGAGCATAGGTTTTTGATTTTTAGACGATCCCAGTTATCTAGCTTATCTTGTGGAGTTTGTGTGTTGTTGGTTATGGTTTGTATTCCTGTTAATGCCATGTATTAGGGCCTCTAGCATTGATCCTATTTTTCCTTCTATGAACTTTATAGTTTTTGGCTTTATATTTAGGTCTTTGATCCATTTTGAAGTAGTTTTTGTATATGGTGTGAGGTATGGGTCCTGTTTCATTTTTTTGCATGTCATTTGATTTCTTGACTGATGCTTCCATGGGTGTTGACCATGAACCCAAGTAAAATGAAATCCTTGGCAACTTCGATCTTTTCTCCATTTATCATGATGTTGTTTATTGGTCCAGTTGTGAACGGCTTTTTGTTTTCTTTATGTTGAGGTGTAATCCATAGTGAAGGCTGAAGTCTTTAATCTTCATCAGTAAGTGCTTCAAGCTGTCTTCACTTTCAGCAAGCAAGGTAGTGTCATCTGCACATCACAAGTTGTTAATGAGTCTTCCTCCAATCCTGATGCCCTGTTCTTCATATAATCCAGGTTCTCAGAGTGTTTGCTCAGCATGCAGATTGAATAAGTATGGTGAAAGTATACAATCCTGACACACAGTTTTCCTGATTTTAAACCATGTAGTATCCCGTTATTCAGTTCGAATGACTACCTCTTTTTCTATGTACAGGTTCCTCATAAACACAATTAAGTGTTCTGGAATTCCCATTCTTCACAATGTTGCCTGTGATTTGTTATGACCCACACAGTCGAATGCGTTTGCATAGTTAATAAAACACAGGTATATATTTTTATAGTATTCTCTGCTTTTAGCCAAGATTCATCTGATATCAGCAATGATATCCCTCGTTCCATGTTCTCTTCTTAGTTTGGCTTCAATTTCTGGCAGTTCATGGTTGATGTACAACTGCAACCCCTTTTGAACGATCTTCAGCAAAATTGTACTTGCTTGTGATATTAATGATATTGTTCAATAATATATGTATTCTGTTGATCAGCTTTCTTTGGAATGGGCACAAATATGGATCTCTTCTAGTCGGTTGGCCATGTAGCTGTCTTCCAAATTTCTTGGCATAGACTAATGAGCACCTCCAGTGCTGCATCCATTTCTTGAAACATCTCAATTGGTATTCAGTCAATTCCTGGAGGCTTGGTTTTGCCAATTCCTTCAATGCAGCTTGGACTTCTTCCGTCAGTACCATAGGTTTTTGATCATATGCTACCTTCTGAAATCGGCCAATTCTTTTTGGTACAGTGACTGTGTGTATTCTTTCCATCTTCTTTTGATGCTTCCTGGGTCGTTCAATATTTTCCCTGTAGAACCTTCAGTATTGAAACTCTAGAATTTTTTTTTTTCTGTTCTTTCAGCTTGATTAATGCTGAGTGTGTTCTTCCCTTTTGGTTTTCTATCTCCAGTTCTTTGCACATTTCATTATAATATTTACTTTGTCTTCTTGAGCTACCCTTTGAAATCTTTCTTTTCTGTCTCTTTGAAGACCTTTTGTTTTCTTCATGTATGATACCCTTGATGTCATTCCACGACTCGTCTGGTCTTCAGTCATTAGTGTTCAAATGCCTCAAATCTATTCTTGAGATAATCTCTAAATTCAGGTGGGATATACTAAAGGTCACACTTTGGCTCTTGTGGATTGTTTTAATTTTTTCAACTTCAGCTTGAACTTACATATGAGCAATTGATGGTCATTTCTGCAGTTGTCCCCTTGTCTTGTTCTGACTGATGATATTGACCTCCTGCATCATCTTTTTCCACAAATGTAGTTGATATAATTCCTGTGTAATCTTTCCAGCCAGGTCCATGTGTATAGTCACCATTTATGTTGTTGAAAAAAGGTATTTCCAATGAATGGGTTGTTGGTCTTGCAAAATTCTATCATTTGATCTTTGGCATTGTTTTTGTCAACAATGTCATATTTTCCAACTGCTGTTCCTTTTCTTTTTTTCCCAAGTTTTGCATTCCAACCACCAGTAATTATCAATACATCTTGATTGCATGTTAGGTGAATTTCAGACTGCAGAAGTTGGTAAAATCTTCAATTTCTTCATCTTTGACATTGGTGGTTGGTGTGTAAATTTGAGTAACATTCGTATTAATTGGTCTTTCTTGTAGGCATATGGATATTATCCTATCATTGACAGTGTTGTACTTCAGGATAGATTTTGAAGTGTTCTTTTTTATGATGAATGAGATGTCATTCCTCTTCAATTTGTCATTACCAGCATATCAGACCTTATGATTGTCTGATTCAAGATGGTCAGTACCAGTCCATTTCAGCTAACTAATGCCTTGGATATTGATCTTTATGCATTCCATTTCATTTTTGATGTCTTCCAGTATTCCTAGATTCATGCCTTGTACATTCCACTTTCTGATTATTAGTGGATGTTTGCAGCTGGTTTTTTTCATTTTGAGTTGTGCCACATCAGCAAATGAAGGTCTCAAAAGCTTTACTCCATCCATGTCATTAAGGTCAATGATACTTTGGTGACACAGTGATTAAAGAGCTCAACTGCTAACCAAAAGTTTGGTAGTTCGAATCCAAGAGCTGCTCCTTGGAAACCCTGTGGGACAGTTCTACTCTGTCCTGTAGGGTCACTATGAATTGGATTCGACTTGATGGCAATGGGAAGAAGCAGAAGAAGGCTACTTTGAGGAGGCAGCTCTTCCCCAGTCATATTTTGAGTGCCTTCCAACCTGAGATGCTTATCTTCCACCACTATATTAGAAAATGTTCCGTTGCTATTCATAAGGTTTTCACTGGCTAATTTTCTCAGAAGTAGACTGCCAGTTCCGTCTTCCTAGTCTGTCTTAGTCTGGAAGCACCACTAAAACCTGTCCACCATGGGTGACCCTGCTGGTATTTGAAAACTGGTGGCATACCTTCCAGCATCACAACAACATGCAAGCCCCCACAGTATGAGAAAATGACAGATGAGTGATGGGAGTTGGGAGTAGTGGGAGAAAAAAATTACTTGTAATTACACTCTATGAGTTATGCTTGTTCAATATACAAGTTATGTAAGAAATCAAATGGTTGCTATAATATTGTTTATTAGAAGTAGCAGTAATGGTGGTGATAGTAGTGGTAGTAGGAAGTAGTGGTGGTAGTGGTAGTCCCTGAGCCTGACTGATATCACCAAGGAGGAGATTATAGAATAAACATCCAATTTTAAAAACAGTCAAATTGATGTGTTTTTCAAATTAAGTGATTTCTTTCTTGTTTTTATTTTATATCTAGATTATATCCTCATTAATTTTAATGTTTTATAAAATATTAAAGATTTTCTGTTTATATTATTGTTTGAAACTGAAATAGGGTGGACTCCTTCAATCTCATCTACTTTTAGTGCTGTGGATGAGTACAATTTCTAAGGCACAACCCCACTTTCCCTTCACCCTTCAACACCTGTGTGCAAATTGGTAGATTCTTCTGCTGACAGTCCTCCTTCTCAGTTCCATAATGGACATCCATTGTGGATTACAGCATTCTTTTTAAAGGAAACCAGTGACCATTCTTAAGTGATCTTTGTTAATGGTAAAGATAGAACCCTTCTACATTTAAATACCCATTGGTCATTATAGTTCATGCTAGTAATCAAGGTAATACATTCACTCTAATTCCTTTGCTTATAAATAAATGTAAATTCATGGCTTGATAAATTTTATTCAGTAGGGTCAAGGTCTGCCAATTTTAATAATTTTTTAAATAAAGGAAATAGCCTGAAGATTGTATGAGGAAACTTATAATCCATTGCCATCAAGTTGCTGCCAACTCATAGTGACTCTATAAGATAGAGTAGAACTGCCCCATAGGGTTTCCAAGGCTATAGTCTTTATGGGAGCAAACTGCTACATCTTTCTCTGGTAGAGTGGCTGATGGGTTCGAACCACCAACCTTTCAGTTAGCAGCAGAGTGCTTAACCACTGCACCACCAAGACTCCTTGAGGAAACTTATATTTGACCTTAAATCATCAAAAGAAACTAAAATTTCAAAGAAAGTAGAAAAATCTCTAGTAAACTATATTATTACAAATGGTTAAGAGCCCAACAAAATGCTTTTTGTTATCTTTTCCTTTTTAATGAAAAACATCACACCTACAGGGTGTACATTCATTAAAGTTTAAAAATACAGGAAACTGTAGACTTTATTGCCTCTTTTATTTCTTCTTTCTCTGGATATTCTTTTTGATTGTTGGTCTCTGCAAAGTACACCAAATGAAAAACCCTAGTAAGAACATGTAAGTATTCATTAGATATCTGTAGGAGTGAATACAAAGGAATAAGTTTTCAACGAATACAAATTAGGGATTTTTCCTTTGTTTTCTTCACTTTAAGGAACCCACACCTCTGAACAGATTTGAATGCAGCTTATCTTCATATATCAACCCAAAACTAAAAATTAAAAAACCAAACAAACAAAAAAAACAAAAACAAAACAATCTGACTGACAAGTATTATCAGTAATAATAGGTTTACTTGGATTTTAACTTCACATTAAAAGATACATCCTTTCCTTAAGGCCTTCTGGTACTTAGTACTCCATGTTAAAATAGGAACTGTGCAAGCAATGTCAGGGGATACAGAGGTATATTGTGATTTTACTGTAGTTGATATGGTTTCTGCACTCATAACCTAAACCTTTGCTAGTGTTTCCATGCCTTATATTATCTAAAGTGTTCAGTCTTTTGCTGGTTAAATTTATCTTATTTTTCTGCCTTTTCCCCCAGTTATTTCAGAAGAAAACAACCGTAACTATGGCTTTGCCTGGAAGGCTTAAGAGCTCAACTCTTGGAGTCAAAACTCCAGTCTACTACTTGGCCTTGGGCTATTCATGTAAACTTTGAATTTCAGTTTTTGCATCTATAAAATGGTAGATAATAGTTATTATCTTTTGATATTATTGGGAAGATTCAACAGATAGTAGCTATTATATAAAACGTTCAATGTGGTGTGTGGCTCATGATGAGATTGTAAGAAATGGTAGCAACTTTCTCTTTCATAAACATCTAAGAGGTGGAACGTCTTCTCTATTCCACAGGCCTACACCCATAATAATGTTGAGAAACAAGTAGTTTTTACTCTTGTAGTTTCTCACTTCAAGAACCTTCAGCTTCCATTTGCCACATAATATGAACTGACTTGGTCATCAATATGTAATAAGTTGTACTTTCAGGTTTGTGGTAGAAGCAAGATTTTAATTTCCAACTTGGGATTTGACAATTTAACATTTGTTTTCTTAACATGCATTTACACCAGCAAAATTGTCATTTACTATATGGCATTTAATAACTTTATTTTAAGTAAAACAGCCAGTATATTCAGATCTCTACAAGCCCAAAACAGCCAAAATATGATTTCCAGCCAGAACTCTTTACTGCCATTCATTTATATGCTTATATCCCCAGCAAGTAAAAATCATGTTTTCCTTACCAAATAAACCAAAGTTATGACTACAGATATCTTAAGGAGTAATTTTGGATGGATATTATGCTTGACTTTCCTTTTTTTGTTTGTTTCATAAATACAGATACTGCCAATAATAATTGATCTGCTGGGCTCATTTTATACAGTTCTTCTTCAAATATCAGAGCAATTGGGGCTCATTTTATTTCATATTTAGTAAATTTAAAATAAGCATTGTCATTTTATATTTATATGTAACAATATATTTATATACAAAACAATATATTTTATATTTATATATGAAACAATGTATTTCATAAACTTTAACAAATCACTCCTCTAGATGAGTGTATACAGATGAGTATGAAGTGGTTCCTACACACAAAGAAATGTGCAACTCAGTAGGGGAAGTAGACATACACAATAGTACATAGAAATAAATGCATGAATGAGGGGCAAGAGGGCAAGTGGAATTCTATCTCCAAGATCGGTTACTTTTCACCATACTCAAAAAATAACTCCCTGGACAACTGAGACCATCTCCATAAAATATAAAGCATTTTCTGCTTTTGTCTTTATTTTTTCTCTTCCCACAGTCTTAATAAACAATCAGTTGTTATTTTAAAATAAGTAATCTGTTAGAAAGTGTGGATAGTAGAATTCATACACTTATCAAATTAAGTGTGTGTATGTCATTCCTCTCAGGTACAACACATTTTGACTCTTTCTGCTGCCTTTACTTTTTTGCTGGCACATAAGGTGCATATGTTACATCAATTAAATGCATTTCTCTGCAGAAGGAGCTCATATTTAACACTAAGCTTAGACAAAGGGTAATGACCTGGCTCTAAAACTTTGTATTTCTTTGCCAGTAGATACTTCTCTCCCAGTGGTAAAATTCAAAACAGCCCCCGATTATATCATGGAATTCAGTAAAAGGGATCCCGAGGAATTTAAGCTTTTTAAAAAGAATATTGTCTTATCATGTAGATGACATTTGAAAAAAGTACATGTATGCTTGATGATGCCGTTGAATTGTGGTGTTGGTGAAGAATATCGAATATACCATAGACTGCCAAAAAAAAAAAAACAAACAAACCTGTCTTGAAAGACGTACAACTAGAATACTCCTATGAAGCAAGGATGGCGAGACTTCATCTCACATACTTTGGACATGTTATCAGGAGTGATCAGTCCCTGGAGAAGGACATCATGCTTGGTAAAGAAGAGGGTCAATGAAAAAGAGGAAAATCTTCAATGAGATGGATTGACACAGTGGCTACAGCAGTGGGCTCAAGCATAACAAGGATTGTGAGGATGGTGCAGTGTTTCCTTCTGTTGTATGTAGGGTCACTCTGAGTCGGAATTGACTTGATGGCACCTAACAACATGCTTGATGGTGAAAACAAGACTTCCTTCCCTCAAAGACCATAAAATTATGCAGTCACATTCTGTCTCTGAGCAGATAGCTCTTCACTTGTTTGGTTAAGGGCAATGTAATCCATAAATTCTAAGCTTTATTCCACAGCTTTAATGCATTTAATGTGACTTTTTACAACTAATTGTATTGGCTAGGTGTTTCCAACTTCTCTAGTGAGCAGAGAAACATATATGTATATGTACATATATATGTGTGTGTGTGTGTGTATATATGTTGTTTTGTTTTTGTTAGGTGCTGTTGAGTCAGTTCTGCCTCATAGAGAGACCCTATGTATAACAGAACAAAACCCTGTCAGGTCCTGCGCCATCCTCAAAGTCTTTGCTACGCTTCAGCCCATTTTTGCAGCCACTGTGTCAGTTCATCTCTTTGAGGATTTTTCTCTTTTTCGTTGACCCTCTACTTTACCAAGCATGATGTCCTTCTCCAGGGACTGGTCTCTCCTGATAACATGTCCAAAGTATGTGAGATGAAGTCTCGCCATACTTGCTTCTAAGGAGCATTCTGGCTATACTTCTTCCAAGACAGATTTGCTCGTTCTCTGGTAGTCCATGACATATTCCGTATTTTTCGACAATGCCATAATTCCAAGGCATCAGTTCTTCTTCAGTCTTCCTTACTCATTGCCCAGTTTTCACATGCATATGAGTCGATTGAAAATACCATAGCTTGGGTCAGGCTCACCTTAGTCCTCAAAGTGACATCTTTGCTTTTTAACACTTTAAAGATGTCTTTTGCAGCAGATATGCCCAATAAAATACATCATTTGATTTCTTGACTTCTGCTTTCATGGACGCTGATTGTGAATCCAAGTAAAATTAAATCCTTGACAACTTCAGTATTTTCTCTGTTTATCGTGATATTGCTTATTGTTCCATTTGTGAGGATTTTTGTTTTATGTTGAAGTGTAATCCATACTGAAGGCTGTAGTCTTTGATCTTCATTAGTAAGTACTTCAAGTTCCCTTCCCTTTCAGCAAGCAAGGTTGTGTCATCTGCATAT
The DNA here is from genome assembly GCA_030035585.1 of Dugong dugon. Taxonomy (NCBI): domain Eukaryota; kingdom Metazoa; phylum Chordata; class Mammalia; order Sirenia; family Dugongidae; genus Dugong; species Dugong dugon. The sequence continues at coordinate 135,107,314 of CM057462.1, forward strand.
CACAGGTTGTTAATGAGTCTTCCTCCAATCCTGATGCCGTGTTCTTCTTCATATAGTCCATCTTCTCGGATTTTTTGCTCAGCATACAGATTGAATAAGTATGGTGAAAGGAAACAACCCTGACACACATCTTTCCTGATTTTAAATCATACATTATCTCCTTGTTCTGTTCGAATAACTGCCTCTTGGTCTATGTACAGGTTCCTCGTGAGCACAATTAAGTGTTCTGAAATTCCCATTCTTTTGCAACGTTGTCCATCATTTGCTATGATCCACATAGTCGAACGCCTTTTCATAGTCAATAAAACAGAGGTTAACATCCTTCTAGTACTCTCTGCTTTCAGCCAAGATCCACCTGACACCAGCAATGAATCCCTCATTCTATGTCCTCTTCAGAATTTGGCTTGATTTTGTGGCATTTACCTGTCGATGTACTGCTGCAACTGTTTTTGAATTATCTTCGGCAAAATTTTACTTGGGTGTGATAGTAATGATATTGTTTGATAATTTCCGCATTCTGTTGGGATCGCCTTTTTTTTGAATGGGCACAAATATGGATCTCTTTGTCCAGGTATCTGTCTTCTAAATTTTTTGGCATAGATTAGTAAGCTCTTCCAAGGTTGCATCCCTTTGTTGAAACATCTCAATTGGTATTTCATTAATTCCTGGAGCCTTTTCGCCAATGCCTTCCAGTGCAGCTTGGACTTCTTCCTTCAGTACCATTGGTTCTAGATCATATGCTACCTACTGAAAAGGTTGAACTTCAACCAATTCTTTTTGGTACATTGACCGTGTATTCCTTTCATTTTCCTTTGATGCTTCCTGCATCGTTCAATATTTTGCCCATAGAATTCTTCAGTATTGAAACTCGAGTCTGGAATTTTTTCTTCAGTTCTTTCAGCTTGAGAAATGCCGAGCGTGTTCTCCCCTTTTGGTTTTCTAACTCCAGGTCTTTGCATATTTCATTGTAATACTTTACTTTGTCTTCTTGAGATGCCCTTTGAAACCTTCTGTTCAGCTCTTTTACGTGATCATTTCTTTCATTTGCTTTAGCTACTGTATATTCAAGAGAAAGTTTTAGAGTGTCTTCTGACATTCATTTTGATCTTTTCTTTCTTTCTGTCTTTTTAATGACCTTTTGCTTTATGTATGATGTCTTTGATGTCATCCCATAACTCCTCTGGTCTTTGGTCATTAGTGTTCAGTGCATTGAATCTATTCTTGAGATAATCACTAAATTCAGGTGGGATATACTCAAGGTTGTACTTTGGCTCTCGTGGACTTGTTTTAATTTTCTTCAGCTTGACCTGCATATGACTAATTGATGGTCTGTTCCATAGCTGGCCCATGGCCTTGTTCTGACTGATGGTATTTGAGCTTCTCCATTGTCTCTTTCCACAGATGTAGTTGACTGGATTCCTGTGTATTCTGTCCGGCAAGGCTTATTTGTATAATCACTGTTTATGTTGTTGAAAAAAGGTATTTGAAATGAATAAGTTGTTGGTCTTGTAAAATTCTAGCATTCGATCTCCGGCATCTTTTCTATTACCAAGGCCATATTTTCAACATACTGATCCTTGTTTGTTTCCAACTTTTGCATTGCAATCACCAGTAATTATCAATGCATCTTGATTGCATGTTAGATCAATTTCAGACTGCAGAAGTTAGTTAAAATCTTCAGTTTCTTCATCTTTGGCCTTAGTGGTTGGTTCCTAAATTTGAGTAACAGTTGTATTAACTGGTCTTCCTTATAGGCATATGGATATTATCCTATCATTGACAGTGCTGTACTTCAGGATAGATCTTGAAATGTTCTTTTTTATGATGAATGAGACGCCATTCCTCTTTAATTTTTCATCCCAGCATAGTACACCTTATGATTGTCTGATTCAAAATGGCCAATACCAGTACATTTTGGCTCACTAATGCCTTGGATATTGATCTTTATGCATTCCATTTCATTTTTGATGACTTTCAATTTTCCTAGATTCATACTTCAAACATTCCACGTTCTGATTATCAACAGATGTTTGAAGCTGTTTCTTCTCATTTTGAATCATGCCACATCAGGAGATTTAAGGTCCTGAAAGCTTTATTCCAACCACATTATTAGGGTAGACTCTACTTTGAGGAGGCAGCTCTTCTCCAGTCATATTTTGTGTGCCTTCCAACCTGAGGGGCTCATCTTCTGGCATTATGTCAGACAATGTTCCTCTGCTGTTCCTAAAGTTTCCACTGGCCAATTTTTTCCAAAGTAGACCACCAGGTCCTTCTTCCTAGTCTGTCTTAGTCTGGAAACTCAACTGAAATGTATCAACCACAGGTGACCCTGCTAGTATTTGAAATACCAGTGGCATAGCTTCCAGCATCACAGTGACATGTAAGCCAACACAGTATGACAAACTGACAGATGAATGGTGGATATATATTATATACATACATGTATATATTGAGTAAGTTCCTGGATTATGGATGTCTGACTTCACCTTGTTGTTTAAAACCCTTGGTGACGATATTATTTTCTGCTTTGTATTTTTTTGATACCATGTGTTTTCATTAATGGAATTATGCTGAGTCATGCAATGGTGCATTGATTAAGAGTTTTGCTGCTAACCAAAAGGTCAGCAGTTCGGCTCCACCAGCTATTCCTTGGAAAGCCTATGGGGCAGTTCTACTCTGTCCTATAGGGACGCTGTAAGTCGGAATCGACTTGAGGGCAATGGGTATGGTTAATATGGATTATGAGAAATATTATGTGGAACTACATGGTTACCACTGAACTTATTGCATTCTCAAACCTGCTGATTGATGGGCAACCATCTGTACCAGTGAACCTTGGTTGCTGAAAATATGGCGGTGTTCCTTCCATTAGGTTACAATGGGGAAAATCTTTGGTTTTCCAAATATGACACACACATACACAAACCCAAACCAAGACTATCAGGGCTCCCTAACTATCACACAGAAAACCATTAATATGATTACAAGGGCTATCTAGGGGTACAAAAGCCAAAAGATGTAAAATTTTTACCCAGTCACACTTCCTGGTTGCATTACCTTATTTACAAACCTCATACGCCAGGTATTTTGCTTCAACTAATGTTTCTTTCATCTTTCACCATTACACAAGTCTCCGCTGAAGAGCAGCAAATACTTTCAGTGGCAAAAGTATACTCCCAAAGAACTCCAGAGGCATAAAAAGTAATTGGGATACCGTATGTCTGCAGGACACCAAAGGGTTTTAATTTTATGCAAATTTGCCCTCACTTTAAAATGATTGAACCAACTCATACTGGCAACAAATTCTTCATCACAATCACCTTTACTTGCTGCACGTGCAGCTTTTAACTCATTGAAAAGGCTTTGAGCCTTTTCTTGCACTACAGTGATGCTAAGTAAGAACTGTATGCACCTGTTTCTGATCTACCTACAAATTCGGCTTAAAGGAAGACTTAGGAATAGGTTTCATTCTTAACGCAGGGACTGCTGGTGTGTGTACATATATACTCGTACATATGTATGTATGCTATATATATGTACGTATATAGTATACACACACATAAGTATATATACATATATATTTATATATAAAATCATGGCAAACCTCATTGATTTATATCTTATTAAAGACAGGAGAATAATTGTATTTAACCTGGATGCTAGGATGATCCATTTTATGTGTATTTGAATAGAAGAAAGAAATCAAGTATGACTACTTTTAATCCAGATTTTAGTAGTTCACAGGGCATGGAGTTGCATTTGCTTTAAGTGCTCCCCTCCAGATTGCTCCCTTAGACAAGAACAGCCATAGGTGATGGCAGGTTGAGAATTCAGGGATTTTGGGTCCTAGAGGAATATCCTTTCAACTCATCATGGCCAGCAGTCTGAAAGAAACTCTTTAAAATTGTAGATTGTCGTAATCTCATCAGTGTTTACTAAATACTCCATCTAGCAAGGCTTTTATAAGGGCTTTAAAACTTTTTCATTAAGAGCTCCATTATGCCTGGTAATAAACGATTGTCTTCGCCTCCCAGAATTCCTGTATGATGATAACTGGATTCTCATAAGCATATATATAGGGAGCCCTGGTGGCAGTTCAAACCCACCCAATGGTGCCATGGAAGAAAGGCTGGGTGCTCTGTTTCTGTAAAGATTACAGCCAAGAAATCTCGGCTACTCTGTCACATGGGATTTCTATGCATTGGAAACAACTCTACAGCACACAGCAAAAACAACAAGCATATATATATGCTCTCCAGAGGCCCTGTGATGAAAACTCAAAAGTGCAGGACTGGATGACCTCAGAAATTACGCTAAACTTTAAGTAGATCAGGCCAGCAAATCAGTCAATTCGAGGCAGGCTGATTTGAAGATGTAGAGAAAGATCTTGTTCCCCAAATCTTGACTCTATTCCCAATAAACTTAGTTCTGCTTTGGAATGCAAAAGGTGTTGCACCCAGACATGTCCAAGAGTTTTAAAAGTAGCTGGTTGCAAAAAGGAACTGTGCATCTGAAACCTTTTCTACAGGAATTTTGGATTTTTGTAGAATTTTGACACTGCACGGAGTTCCTTGGGGGGTAGTTAAACAACAGCAATCACACATATCTATAGCTGTGGAAAATGGTTGGGGAACATGTTGTGTAAAGCTGTCGAGACTGGATCAACTAGGGTGCAAGTTCTTGCTCTGTCTTTTACTAGGGTCTCTGTTTCCACACCTGTAAACGGACATGAGGATTCCTGGCTCACAAAACTGTTGTGAGGATTAATTGAGATAATTTCACAATGGTCTGCAAGGGACGATGTAAGGATAATGACAGTTACACCTCCTGACCACGGGGCACAGGGCGTATTTGAAAAGAGCACACTGCAGAGTAGGAAGTTCCTATTCAAAATTTCTCTTCAGTGGACAAAAAAAAAAGAAAAAGAAATCTCTCTCTGGAAATTATCTGAAAAGCCATAGCCTTTTCTTTTGCTGTCAGTGGAAATGGAAAATAGGTGGCCCAGTGTGACATACTGTCAGTGAAATCACATAGAAAGCATAAGGCTTGCTCTACTGCAGACATTTAAGGAAATTAAGCTGCCATCTCCTTACTTGTGATACTTACGTATGAGAGCATTGTTCTAGAGAAGTTGTTTTCCAAATATAGTCCTTTGACACCTAACTCAGAATCATCTCAAGTGCTTGTCATATATGGAGCTCTCAGGGGCTCACCCAAAATCGACTAATTTTAAATAGCCATCATGGGATCCAGGAAACTGCGTGTTAAACATGCCACCCAGGTGATACATACACACTCTAAAGCTGAAAAATTGCTAGTCTGGTGGAGCAGTGTCCAAATTTTTAATCAGCCACTCTATTAGTAGAACTTTTGTCATCCCCCCATATGTGGTATATGTTCTGTTTACTTATAGATTCTGGACATTGCCAAACATACATAAAAATTCTAAAATATTAAATAATAATATAATGATTAAGAATTAAATATTTTCTTTTCCTATGCCAACTGGTCTTATAAACTGGTTGGGGTATAAGAGCTGTACTTTGTACCTCTGGCCCAAAGATTAGATTTACTTTAAATGCAGAAGATAAAAGGCATTAGAAACAGGACACAAATTTATCTCAGTGTATTGTTTCTTTCTTTGGTAAATATTTATTATATTATTATAATGCCTATCTCCCATCAAACTTAACATTTTGTCAAATTTATTTCAGAATTAAAAAAAATAATAAATAACTACAGAAACATTTAAAGTCCTCTCTGTATCCCTGCTTGTCCCTTGGTCAACGCTAGAATAACTGTTATCCTGAAATATGTATATAGCGCACTAATTCATGATTTCATACTGTCTACATAAGCATTTATCCACAACAGTTCTCTTTCTCCCTCCCTCTCTCTCTCCAAGAGAATCGCTGTATGTGAAGTAATCTTTATGTAAGTCCTTGCTTATTTCATTCAGTATGTATTATGGTTTACAGATTTATCCATATTGATATACCTAACACTAACTTATTTAACTACTGTAATATTTTGTTTATGAATGCATAAATCATTGTGCATATGTGACAGAGTTTTTCTTGAGTATACAATAAACTGGAATTGCAGAGTTGGACAATTAGTTGATCTATAACTTTGTATTTTCAGATATCTTATGCAAGTTATATGGTTGTAAACATGTGTCTTACCTTTAATTTTGTTAGTATTTTAACGTTCATGATCATTTTGTTTTTATTTTCTGTGAACAGCCTATTCATTTCCTTTGTTCAATTTCTTTTTTTGTTGGGTGTTTTGATTTTTCCTAGCTATATTTATATATTTTGGATATGAATCCTTTATTTGTTTATAGGTATTGCAAAGATCTTCCCCCAATGTGTAGCTTGCCTTTTAACACTTTGTTTTGTTGTTCAAATGTTTTAGTTTTAATGTCATTAAATTTATAATTTCTTTACTTTAGAGTTTAGACTTTTTGAATCATCAAAACCACAATGTAATAAAGATATTTTGCAATGCGTACTTCTTCTAAAATTTTAGTTTTGATTTTCACATTATATCTTCTGTTCGTCTCCAGTAATTTTTTTTTTAAAAGTAAAAAGAAAGTTTCATTTGGCATATATTCAAAAGGACAAAAGTGGGAAAATGGACAAGCATGCTGCCACAGCTATGTCTGCCCGAGTCCCAAGAATATTATAGAATAGGCAAGAATGGGAAGACGGACAAGCAGGCTGCCACAGCCATGTCTGCCCGAGTCCGAGGAAGGTTACAGAATCATCAGTATATATCAACATCACAAAATGGGTAGAATCATTGAAAGTGTCACTTTTTCACTGATTGGCTAGAAATTGTAATCTTACATTTTGAATCATCTTTCTTAACAATCATTGGTATGGGTTTCAGTAACGAAAGTTAGGAGGGTCTTCACTGGTCCAACAAATTCCTATTCACTAAACGCTAATAGTGAAAGTTTCCCTAAAATATATTTTCCAAGATTATCTTAGCTATTGTCTTTATACCTCAGGGCCCAGTCGATGTGTCCTTCTATGTCCTTGTGAGCTCAGCTCCAGCTGGGTCACATTCTGTATGCTCAAGGAGAGGGAATAGTGACTCCAATATTATTTCCTAAATCAGTCCCTCCTTTTGATCGGAGATTGGAGATAACATGTCGATGATCAATACCTGGACTTAGTCCAGCTCCTAGATGGCGGCCATGGCAGGCTCTTTAAACTCACGCTGCTGGTTTTCCACCTGATACCATTTGGTTCTTCACCAGGTTATTAAGTAAGAGCGATGCTCTCATCAGTCACATTGCCGGAGTGAGCAGACTCAATGTACATCAACATTTTAGCCCTAGGCCTTCTTTTGCCTTTTAGTTGTGTGAGACAATAGAGGATAAATTTTATTATGCCTAATACTATCACGATGTAGACTAAGAATATTACTACCCCTTGCAGTAGTGATCTAGCCCATGTACTTATTCCTGATGGTAACCAACCAAATAGATCTGGTGTTTGTAAGGGTGTGATAATGTGTAATCAAGTAGCTTGCTGTCTAATTCTATGTATATCTGGTCTACAGTACAGACTACACTTTCTTGGACTAATAAAAAAAATCTAAAGTTATTTTGTTAGCCCATGTCACCTTGGCTTACGAGATCAGAGATCACTGTTGTGCTTCTATCTCATCTGTTATTTGTCTTAAAGAGTGCTGAAACTAATTACTAATTTACCCTAAACATAACCCTGTGTGATCTTTGAAGTTAGTTTCCTAAAACTGACTGAATTCTTCAAAAAAAAAAAAGCTCAATACCCAGAGCAAAATGGTCTTACTAGTTTATCTGGACCATTGTTTGACTCAAAGTATCTTCAGGAACCAGTTTTTTTCTCAAAGCTCAAGGGTCAAGAGGACACCCAAAGGCAAATATCCCATGTGGGTTGCCTCAACCTCTCTGAAAGCCAGAAATCTGGATTCCAGGAGAATTATATACAACTCTCTCATCATTCTTTCCTTTGGATCATGATCTTGTTATGGAATCTTTTATCAAAAATGCTCAATAAATGGTAATTGGACATCATCTGGTTTTTAAGATCCCAGGCACCATACAGCAAACTAGGAAATAAAACAGAAACACTAACGATTATATTAGGCCAATTGTCTGAAATAGCCAATGAAACCATGACCCTAAGGTCTTTGAACCAAGGAAGCAAATCTCATGAGGTGTTTGTCTCTACATAAGCAGCATCAGTAACTGCTTTTCATGTGCCTCAATAGCAACTACATTCTGCAAAACCTCAGACTGAGTATTAATATAAATACAGCAACATTTATCGATTGAGGCACAAACTGTTTCTTAAGAGAACTAACAGGAAAACTAATGCTGTTCTATTTTGTAAAATCATAGCTCAAATTTCAGACAGTTCTCTGGTTATGGTATCTACAACTTGGCTAAGTTTACCAACAGGAACTTCTAATTCAAGAGTTACAATAGCTAAACCCATTAGTTAAATAATTTAGGAGAAAGGAGAATGATTTCTTATATCCAGAAATTAGGACCTTAAAATATCAGCAATATTAAAAAAAACCATAGTTTCCTTTAGTTTACTCAGTCTTATGTAGTTAATTTCTGTTCCACGTGATTCTGGAAACTTGTCAGCTTCTGCGTAGGAGCTCTGGAAATTTTATTCAGTCTAGTCACAGTCTTTTTAGCAAGTCCAATATAGTCGATCTTTTTGTTGAGATATTTTGGTCAAACTTTTTCAGCAAATCAGCAAAGTAAAAACTTATCTGCAGATGACAAAACCCGTCAATGTCGAAGGGACATGGGGTGGGAACACGTGGGTCCAGAAGATAGGACCTTTCTTTGCCGGCTTCTGCTCCGCAGTCCAGGTCTCTTTGAAGTTGACTGGATTTGTAGCTTCAGATCCTGCTCACAGCGCCATTGACTGTTGCAGGGGAAAAAATATCACAAAGTTTAGTAAAGTAAAAAGAAGGTTTTATTTGGCATATATTCAAAAGAACAAAAGTGGGAAAACGGACAAGCATGCTGCCACAGCCATGTCTGCCCGAGTCCAAAGACTATCACAGAATAGGCAAGAATGGGAAGACGTCCAAGCATGCTGCCACAGCCATGTCTGTCCGAGTCCCATCTCCAGTACTTCTAAAAAATTATTTTTAAAATGCATAAAGTAAAATTTACTTTCTTTTGGTGAACAGTTTTGTGCGCTTTGACAAATGCATAAACTCATAACCACCACCACCACAATTAGAACAGTTCCATCACGTCATGAATTCCTTCTTGCTGCCTCTGTGCAGCCAAACCTTCCAAGTCCTGACCCCTGCCAAGCACTGATTTGTTCTCTATCCTCGTAGTTTTACCTTTTCCAGAAAGTCACAGAAATAGGAACATACAGTACGTAACCTTTTGAGTCTGGTTTCTTTCACTTAGCATAATGTATCTGAGATTCATCCATGTTATTGCATGTATCATGCATATTCTTTTTATTGCTGAATAGTATTCTGTTGTATGGATGTGCCACAGTTTGTTTATCCGTCAACGCATTGAAAGACATTTGGATTGTTTCCAGTTTTGGGTGGTTATGCTGCTATAAATATTGTGGAACAGGTTTTCATGTGAACATATATTTTCATTTCTCTAGGGCAAATACCTAGGATAAGTGTTTGTTTTTACTTTATAAGCATCTGCCAAACTGTTTCCAGATTGGCTGTTTTCATGTTGCAATGTATGAGAATTCCAGTTACTCCTCATCTTTGTCAGTACTGGGTATTTTCATATATATTTAACTTCAGCCACTCTAATTGTTGGGTAAGGGTAACTCATTCTGGCTTTAATTTGCATTTTCTCAAAGTTTGGGATGATGCTGAGCTGTTAAGCTGCTTTTCATATGTGTATTTGCCATCTATATATCTTCTTTGGGGAAGTGTTTTTCAAATTTTTTGCCCATTTTTTTTATTAGATTGTTTTCTTGTTGCTGAGTTTCAAAAGTTCATATTATATACAAAAATTATAGCATTTGCCTGATATAATTGGTCTTATATCAGGCAAAAAAAAAAAATAATCAATTTTTCTGTTGTAAGACAGGGTAGAACTGCCCCACGGGGTTTTCAAGTCTGTAATCTTTTTTTTTAAATTATGCTTTAGGTGAAAGTTTGCAGAGCAAATTAGTTTCTCATGAAACAGTTAATACACAGATTGTTTTGTGACATTGGTTGCCAACCCAGTGATGTGTCAACATTCTCCCCTCCCCCACCCCAGGTTCCCCGTTTCCATTATAGGCTGTAATCTTGATGGGAGCAGATCTCCAGGTCTTTCTCCTCCAGAGTGGCTGGGTTCAAACTGCGAACCTTTTGGTTAGCAGTCAAGTGCTTAACTGTTGCACACCAGGGCTCCTTAGTTCTTTATATAAACATAATTTATATATGTATGTATGTATATATACATATATATATCTTGTTGGATATATGATTTGCAGGCATTTTCTGCCAGTTTATAGCTTATAACTTTTGAAGACTTCTGGCTAGTTATTTTGTAGAATGTCCCTCATTTTGTGTATGTCTGGTATTTGTACAGTTAAATTCAGGTTATGCATTTTGAGCAAGAAAACCCCAGAAGTAACATGCCCATCTCTGTGCATTATGTCAGGGTGCACAGGATATAGACATGCCTCGTTGTGATGAACCCCTTAATTTATATAATCTGTTTGATTTACTGGTTTATGATATTAGCATATTAAAGTCTACCCTTATAAGTTTGGTCTTATCAAGTTCACCTTGTTATTCTGTCAGTTTTTGAAGTAGATATTTTTAGGCTGTATTTTTATGACGTGATGATTATATATGCTGGGTGGATTCTTTTTTCTTGTGTGCTATATCCTTCTTTAGGGTCTCTGGGTGGCTCAAATGATTTGCTTTCGGCTACTAACTGAAAGGTTGGCGATTTGAACCCCACGCAGTGGCACCAGGAAGAAAGGCTTGGTGATCTGCATCCCTAAAAATTACTGCCAAGAAAATCCTATGGAGCAATTCTGCTCTGTAACACATGAGACTGACATAAGTAGAAATAGACTCGATGGCAACAGGATTTTTAATTTATATCTATCTTTATTGCTCTGAGAGTTTTTTGCTTTAAATTCTAATTCTCTTTTAAAGGTACATTAATATTTATTGTAAATATTACCATATTTGGAATTATTTCTAACACTTTTATTTTGTGATTTATTCTTCACAAGAAAATATCCCTTTTCTTCTTTCTTCTTTTGGATTTATAATTTTTAAAATTCCTTTTTCTTTCCTCTGCTGGTTTGCAAGATTTTTGTTCAATTTCCCTTTGAAAGAGGTTTTTTCTTAATTGGTTTTACATGCATGGTTAAATATAAAAGTTTCTAACAAACTCTGAATTTATTCAGTATCTCTCTCTTACCCCCAAACACACCACAAAGGTCTTAGTACACTTTAACTTACCTTTGAATATCTCATCCAATTCTACACGTACATGTGTGCTTTCATATTTCTGTTGTTATCTAGAGCAACAGTTTTACAACTTAAAAAAAAATCTCATTTTACACACAATAAATAATTACATTTCAAAGCACATTTTTATTAATTTTTCTGTTCACTGTTGTTGGCAGGGCTGTGTTCTCTCAGAAGGCCCCAGGGGAAGATCTTTACTTGTCCCTCTCAGCTTCTGGTAAACTTAGGCATTTCTGGTCTCCAGCTGTCCTTACATGACCGTCTGCTTTCTGTGTATTTCTCCGTGTCTCTTCTCTTTTATAAAAGCACCACTCAGATTGGACTAGGACCCACCTTACTCTGATATGAACTCATGTTAACTGATAACATCTTCAAAGACCCTATTTTCAAACAAGGTCAAGTTCACAGACACCAGGGGTTAGGACTTGAGCCTAAATTTTTTGGAGCCACAATTAAACCTGTAACGGTCACTAAGTTTGTGGTAATTTGTTACTCAGCAATAAAAAACTAATATATATATTTATCAATTCTTGTTTCACTGTTTGCTTTTATGATTTCAGGATTTCTTGTTCCGTTTTTGATTATTCCTTCATTTATTTTTGAAATTATTTTACTGTTACTCATTTTAAAGACTTCATAACTCCTTTTCTTTTTCTTTTATCTCATCTTGTCTGCATTACATTTTGAGTTGTTAATTTTGTGGGCTGTCTTTCTAAGAATTACATTTATTTTTCATGTAATTTTGAGTTTTAGGCTCATTTAAATAAGAAATTCTCTGTTTCTCTCTACCCATTCCCACTACCCTCTTTCTCTCAATCTCTCTCCCCTATACATATTCTTTTGACCTGCCTTCCACAGAAGTACAAGTTCGGAGGAGGCCTTGTTTCAACTGTCCCATGGTCAGAGGTCCTTAAGTCAGCAAGTTTATTAGTTTACAGCCATGTCGAATTTTGACTGTCTTCCTAACTCCCTTTGGGAAGTTTTCTGCTCCAATAAAAAACTTTCCATTCTAAATATTAAGTAATTAAATAAAATACAATGCATTCAAAATTAAAACTTATAGATTTTTGCATAATGTTTATTGAGGACCTGCTATGAGGTATTGGTGGTTCAGTGGCAGAATTCTTGCCCCCCATGCAGGAGAACTGGTTTCGATTCCCAGCCAATTCACTTCATGCACAGCCACCACCTGTTGTCAGTGGAGGCTTGTGTGTTGCTATGATGATAAACAGGTTTCTGTGGAGTTTCTAGACCAACAGACTAGGGAGAGAGGCCTGGTGATCTACCTCTGAACATCACCAAGGAAAACCCTAGGGATCACAACTGTCCAATCCGCAGTGGTCACGGGGATGGCACAGGACTGGGCAGAGTTTCATTTCTGTGCATGGGACTGCCATGAGTCAGGAGCCAGCTCAATGGTGGCTAACAACAACTGTGTGCTAGGCAGTGCTTTAGTAGTAGAGATGCAATAGTAGTAAAGATAAAAATGTCCCCGATTTTATGGATTTTTGCCATATATTTGGGGGGGGGGCGCAAGCAAGCAACAAATAGACAAATAAATGAATAAAATTATTTCAAATAGTGGCTGTACTATGATGGGGATGAAAGGGGAGATCTAGGAGGAAATAACCAGCGATGATGGCTTCTTTAGACTGAATGGTCGGGGAAGTCCTCTCTGAGAAGCTGTCCTTTGAACAGAGACCAAATGAAGAAGAGCCAGCCCTCTGGCGATCTCAGGACAGAACAGTTTAGGCAGATGGAAACAGCAAGTGCAAAGTTCTAAGAGGGGAAGGATCTTAACAAGTTCTAGGAAAGGAAGATGACCAGTGTGGCTGGAGAGAAGTGAATGAGGAGTGGAGTGGTACAGGATGAGGTTTGAAAGGTAAGTAGGGATTAAGTAATACATGGCTTTGTGGGCTGTGGAAAAGAGCTTGAACTTTATTCAAAGTGCGGTGCCATGTCCATGTCGGCTTTAAGTTTGCCATGATGTGTTTTGGTAACTAGCTAGAGGATAGATGGTAAGGTTGCAAAAGTGGAAGCTGAGAGACAAGAGTAACTAGGATACCGAATGAGCAGGACTCAGTAACACCTTTTATTTTTCTCTTCCTATCTCTTTCATATTTATTTCAGTAAGGAAGCTCTTCCTCTGACCCTCGCTGAAAATTTGAGTCATTCAATGTATTTTCTGATTCATTTTGGATAACAAATACTTCGAGCCACTTGAAGTTACCTCATAAATTAGAATTTGCATTCCCATGGAATAATCAACACTTCAGTTTTCATTCAAAGTTCAAGTCCACTGCAGTTGGGAAGCCTGCTGTTATGGACTGAAGTGTGTCCCCAACAATGTGTGTCAATTTGGCTAGGCCACAATTGCCAGTAATGTGTGATTGTCTACCATTTTGTCATCTGATGTGATTTTCCTATGTGTTGTAAATCCCGCCTCTATGATGTTAAGGAGGCAGGATTAGAGGCAGTTATGTTAGTGAGGCAGGATTCAATCTACAAGATTAGGTTGTATCTTGAGTTAATCTCTTTTGACATATAAAACAGAGAAGAGAGCAGAAAGACAGGAGGACCTCATACCACCGGCAGCAGAGCTCCTCCTTTGGACCTGGGGTCCCTGGGCTGAGAAGCTCCTAGAGCAGGTAAAGATTGATGACAAGGACTTTCCTCCAGAGCCACAGAGAGAGAAAACCTTCCCTGGAGCTGGAGCCCTGAAATCAAACGTTTACCCTCCTGGACTGTGAGAGAACAAATTTCTGTTTGTTACTGGCGTCCACTTGTTGTATTTCTCTTATAGCAGCACTAGATAACTAAGACACCTACATTCTAAGCAGCTGTTGTGGTTGGTTTTTTTCCCACCTGCCATTCTGTGGTTTCGTTGTCCTGGGAAGGCAATTGGAGGGAGGAAGAAAGATAAGGGGAGTTGGAACAGAGAAGTTCTGACTTGTTCAGTACCTTCACTCTCTTTGTGCCTAGCTGATACTTAGTGCCCACACTTTCCTTCTCGGAGTACTTTGTGGATACTTTGTGGATTAATCAGAATGCTCACTTCCACCCTCAGCTCTGGGGACCACTCACTTGCAACTGCATTAATGAGTGATGCTCTCTCCTCTATTCCTTAACTTAATCCTTCTGGAGTCCCTTTGGGTGGTCCTACAGGGTATACTGTATGTCAGCCTCACATCAACTCTCTTACTGTATGTGGACATCATCTGATACATGAGCATCATTGTCCTGAAAAACTTTGGGAGACTATGTTGACCAATTTAGTGACGTCTTCTTTACTCCTTCTCAGAGCAACTAGCTACTCAACTCTTCTCTTTTGAATTTTCCAGGCAGGAGTCAGACACCAGTCGATTGTCTCTCCTAAGCTGTAGGAACTCCTTGCTCCTCACTGACACAAACCAATCTTTCTCCCATAGTCCGAAATATACCCAGTTTTGTATCTCATGTCATCAAATATTCCATCTGCTCCCACCCCTTTTGCAGTCTAACACAATACATGAGTCACTCCTCCCTTGTTCTGTGAAGCATAGCAGAGTGTTTAAGAATATAATTAGCAATCCAGACAGCTTGAGATCAAATAAGAGTTCAAGCTATTAGCTATGTGTGACTTGCAGTGAATTACCTAAGTTGTTTGCACCTCGATTTCTTTGTTTGAAAAAATGAGGATAATAATAGTACCTTATAGGGTTGTATGAGGTTTAAGAGTCAATATTTGTATAGATTAATGTCTGACTCATTGTAAGCACTCGATAACTGTTACCTATTATTCTCTAAAGATTTCAGTTCCTAGATATCTCTCTCTCTCTCTCTTTCTGTCTCCAACACTACTGTACTCTTAGTTATTGGTTAGTGAATGTATTATTTTAATACTTTTGCATCTCTTAACAGCCTTTTTCCACAGAATTGTCTTCCACCTTACATTAGCAATTTTCTCACTTATGCCCTAGACTTTTCAATATACGAATTGTTATACCTCCATAATCTCAATTTTAATTATCACATTCTCTGACTACAAGCTCCTATTTCCCCTCCAGTACCCCAACTTCAAGAATCATTCAACTCCAACTAGAATCCCCAAGAATCATTGAACCCGAGCCGTTGATCTTACAATTGCACTACTTCTCAGCCCCATTCTGTCCTCAATTTAACCCTTACATTTCTAAGTTTCATAATTGATAAGTAGATCCAATCTTTTGCCTATAATCCTTATCTTTTATGATTTGATTGTTATATTGTACACTTTTAGCAAAACTCCAATCATGGCTAAACCTATCTCCTTGACAACTTCTGCACTTGTGAAGCTGATTGCAGCGAAGGAAAGACCACTTTGTCTAGCTAGTCTCACATCAAATTCATGACACTAACCTCAAATGGGTCTTAAATGGTGTCTAGCAAATTCTACAATATTTGCCCAGTTACTCATTCTTCTGGAGGACAATTTTACATCTTCTCAACCACCCTTGAACTTCTGCTTTTGCCTATTGATTTTCAGCTGGTGATTTTCAATTGTAAAAGTGGAAACAATGAGAAGAGATTAGGCACAAGCTCTGTCAACTACATTTACTCACTTATCATCTGTACAAATATAGCCTTTTTTCTCTCTTGTTGTGGAGATGAACTGATCATGCTCTTATGTAAGGCTAACCCCTCCATGAGCATTACCCCATTTCCTTTTATCAACTCAATTCTCCTCTCCACTCCATCAGTATCTCCGAATCTACTGAATCATGCTCATCAGCATAAAAATATGTTCTTATATCTCCAATTAATTGAAAACTTTTTTTCTTGACCCTAAAATTCCCTTCACCTACTGCCCTCTTTGTAACAAAACTCCTTGACAGAATTTTATAATTGCTGTATCCAATTACTCTTCTTTAATCTCTCTTAATCCACCGCAGTTGGCCATTGCTTCACCATTAATGGCATGCAGATTTATGGCTTTAAATTCCCCCTACACACGGGCAACTCCCAAATTAAGTTTCCACCATGTGTATTTAGATATCTAACAGAGGCATCACAAAATTAGTGTTTTCCAAGCCATTATCCACTTCACCCGATCTTCCCATTACCATTCTTTTCAGTCTTTCCCACTTCACTAACTCCATTTGTCCAGTTAATTTCCACTCAGAAACCTTGGGGTCATACCCAACTTCTTTCTTTCTCACGTAATCTATATATATATATCCAATTCGTGCAATTTATCAGCTCTATCCTTGAAATACATATCAGACCCGATTATGCTTGACCTCCTTCAGTAATTTCATACTGGTCTATGCCACCATTATCTCTGACCTGGGATTTTGCTTAGCTTCCTGTTGCAACCCTTATTTTTTCTTCCCAGCTGACTTACAGTTAATTCTCCAACATAGCAGCTAGAATGATTCTGGTAAACCCCCACAGCGTGATGACTAATTTGAGGGAATTTGAAAACAAAACAGAACTAAAATACTGACATCAATAACACGGAAGATGGAGGGAAGTAATGGAAATTAAAGCATTCTAAGTTTCTTCTGTAAGAAAACAACTAATTAGATGTGTGTAATGCATTGGGGGAGATATAAAGGGAGGGGTTTTCTGTGCCAGGCATAGAAATATTCAGTGAAGCTAATTTCCTAGTACATTTTTTCAATAAACTTGATGAAAGTGCTATATGCTAATTAGTCTTAAAATGGAAAGAGAATTTTTAAACTTAATTAACACTATTTTGTTTTCTGTGGCCTGTTGACAGAGACCAAGTTGTGTGGGAAACTTCCTTTAAGAACAGAACCCTTACTATGTGTATTGAGCATGGCCTTTCACGTTGTGAACTGATATTTTCCAGTGGAAGGGTCTACTGGAAATTGGATTTTTTTTTCCTAATAAGAAAATATTGGGAGGAAAAGGAAAGTTAAATTTAGATTGGCTAAACTCAGATGAAAATATTAGGTATTCTTTTAATATAACTACTTGAGGCATCCTTTCATAAAGTTATAGTTGGTGGCCTTCTTGATCACATGGTAAGTACATAATAATGTCTATTTCAGCAATGTTGTGGGGATATAAAATTCACATAATGTGTGTGAAAGCAACCTGGAAAGTGCTTAACTACAGTAGTTATTATTTTTACATACTTTCATACTTCGGCTCACTTTCATGTTCTTCAGCTCAAAGGGTATAGTAATTCTGTTCCCATTCGGTGTACTTGATCTTCAGGAATGATGTAGACAGGGTATGAAATACGTGTAGGCATCAGCCATGCGACTCAGGAGAAGAGACTCAGGTGATTCCTGCCTCTTCTGAGTTGCCTTAATTTCTCTGTCCCTTCCATTAAGCCCAGTCTTCTTTGATGGTTTTGATAGAGCTTCATTAAATGGAAATGGAACCCTGGTGGTACCGTGGTTAAGTGTTCTGCTGCTAACCAAGAGGTCAGCAATTCAAATCCACCAGTTGCTTCTTGCAAACAGGGTTTTACTCTGTCCTGTAGGGTCACTATGAGCTGAAATTGACTCGACAGCAATGTGTTTGGCAATGGGTTTATTGAATGGCAAGGTCAAGAGTCTTGACTTCCCCAAACTGTAATATGGGGCATCTTCATATTTACAGTCAAGTTCTTCAGTTTTAATCAATTGCATCATCCACGTGGGACTTTTGCCTAGCCAAGCGTTATTTGATTTTCATACAACCCAGTGCTTCTACAGGGCTTTTGCATAAAAAAAAATTTAAACCATGTGATTCTAAGAGAATAAGGATGCGTCCACAAGTCACATACCCACAGGAGTCTTATCCTGTTATGTCATACTTGAAAGTTCCTAATAATGGAATACTCTCAATCTAGAATTCTCCATTAAGAAAATGGTTTCTTTTTCTTTTTCAATTTTCAGTTATTAGCAATATTATAATAATAAATTTCCCCCAAAACTTTCAGTTTAGTCTAAGTGTTTGATCTTGCCAAGTTTTGACAGGTTGCAAATTGTTTAATTCAGGTTCTTCAATTCCTTATTAGTTGGATTGACATAAGAGCAGAAGCCAGATTGTCTTCTCTTTGCTGACACAGTCACATGAATAATGGGGTTTAATATGTACTCTATCTGTTAAACTCCATTAATAATACATTAGTTTACAACTTTCCCAGCTGACCAACTCAACATTTCCCTTGCTGACTACTACACTAACTACACAAAGGAGTAAAATTGAATAAAATTATTGGCACTTGAGAGGTGAACAGCATCTCAAAATTACTATTGGAACACGTACACTCTGTGAAAGCTGAGAGATTATGTGCCCATGCTAATATTTACTTACACCATCGTATTTTTACTGGCACCTAGAATTATGGAATTACGTAATTGTCACCTTGCATCACTGAGAAAGTGCCGAGGTTAGGGAATGACATTCTTGCAATTTTTCTTTGGCCAATTTTTAATAAACAGGCATGTACATATTTTGTTTTCTTGAGGAACAAGAGAAAATTTCCAATTTGCATAATCACAATTTCTTTGTGACTGCGTTGAAATATCTCTATTTTTTTGCGTGACTTACTACATAGATTAAAGTGAAATCACTAGGAGAAGCAAAAGTATATATTGTAATAGAATGAACACATATAGCCGTGAACACTGGGCAGGGACTCTTGGCAGCTCTTCCCTGAAAGCCGTGGAGGACCTGCTGTGCGGAGCCCTAAGGCATTCTGACAGTGAAAACCACACTGATAAATAATGTTTTAAAACATTTAATTAATAACTAAGGCCACAGTATGTATCCTTTCTAGCTCAGGCAAGAGCTTTGTGTGTGCGTATGTGCGTGTGTGTATATGTGTGTGTATGTGTGTGTTTCCTCTACTTGGCAGTATTAGCTACTTTCCCAAGAGGTAGTACACAAAAGATTGGGAGATGCTCATGTTTTTTTAATTAGTGTTTTTGCCTGTGTCTTTTTAATTAGTATTAAAACTTTATAAGCTTTCCAAAATGAATCATGGGGCGATAAAATGGCAACCCATCTAACAATAATGATAATAATAATAGTAATAACACAAAACTATTGCTTAGGAAGATAATAGAGTGTTTTGAAGCTCAGCTCAAGAGCCATACAGATCAGGGGCTGAAACATAACTGCCGATGTGTGACCTTGAGAAAGTTATGTGACCTCTTTTTGCTTCCGTGTAAAATAGGGATAATAATAGGACCTATGCATACTGTCGTTACGGTTAAAAATAAATATAAGTATTTAGAGTCTATTTTGTGCATATTAAACACTTGATATATCTTAACTACTAATTATGAATGTTAGTATTATTACACAATTTTCCAGCTAGAGAAAAGAGTGGTAGAGTAATGCCGCTTGCATTCTATGCATTAATGCAAAGAATGTTTCAGATTATGAGTTGTTATGCATTTTAGAGAAGACTCATGGTCCCCACATTCTTTCATAGTTTTCCCACTGATCCCTTTAGGATAGTTAAAAAAAGAAAAAGAAGAAAAAAAAAAAGTATGGGACTTCTTATGAACTCCGTCCAAAACCGGAAAACCAGATGTTCTTAAATCCTGCTCAAACTAGAAATATGCCTGTAAATTCCATGCTGGGGACTGCCCTTCTTGCTCTTCTTTCAGATGGTCTCTCTTTTTCACCTACTCACCTGTTTTTTTTCCAGAACAGGTGAGTGTGGGATTTTAAATCCAGCCACCTTCCTTGAGGAAGCCATTTCTGATCGCCAAAGTCTAGGCTTGGTGTCGCTCCATGTGCTCCCAAGGTACCCATACTTCTCCTGTCTCAGCACCATGCTCTGTGACAATTGTCCTGTGTTCTTGTCTGTGTCCCCTCCTGTCTGTAAGCTCTGAAAGGACAGGCAATATTGACTTCCCAGTGCCTAGCTCAATGGCTGGCACAGAGCTGGTGCTCAATAATTCTGATGTGGTTGTTGTTAATGATTGAGTGAGTGGGCTGGGTATGCAATAGCTATATCCCAATGCCTGTTCTTAAGAACCTATGTTCTCCTCCTGTAGAAATATAGGCCTTAAGGATATGAAGTGAAAGATTGTATATGGTAACAATAGAAAAGTAATTATATTGGACAAGAGTACACATCTTATCCACTATTGCCCCCCTTTCATTTGCATGAAGACTAAATTTTGCCTTTTGTTCAGAAGGCACAGGAAGGTATGAAAATAGGAGCCTTGTCCACATACCTTCTGACTTATAAATATGTTTAGTTGTGTTTTGCATTTAGAAAAATGATTTAAGTTATCCCTTTAGCAAAAGGTAATATAGTTATAAAAACATTTTGCTCATTGTTATAGTTAAATAACAACTAGATGTAAAATTTGTAAATGATTTTATATTTTATAGAGCACTTTCATATCTCTTGCTCATAATAACTAAGGTCTTAATATGCATTCAATTTGAATTTTCCTTTAGCTTGTCAGTTCTTAGCCCAATAAATTTTGATAAGTGCCTTCTAGATCTAGTGATTTTCTGAGCTTTTCCTTACAACTTTGATACTAAGGACTTAACTGAAATGCTTTTGATTCTGACCAGAGAACAGTGCAAAGGTCTATGAGATTTTGTATCCATTTGACCTCAGCTATTTTCCAGCCGGTGGCAACAAGTTCCTTTTTTTTTTTAATTCAAGGTTCAGTCACATATTTGAACATACCCCCGCGTCTTTCTATCTTACTAATTATCAGTTTTCAAATGATATTCTTTTCCTCTTTAATCTTCTACGAATTTGGCAAGAATTGCCTGGTACCATCTAGGTTTTTCACCCTATTTCAATATCCTTGCATGGTGATTGGAAGGCTAATTTGTTCAGGACTTGTACAACGATGAGCTTTTCTCAAAACAGAAGCAGCAAGCTGCTTCACACCAACGTATACTTGGCCCCTCTCCTGTCAATCCATATGTAGCAGATGCAGATAGAATCTGTTGGTTGGCACAAGAAGCTCTGTGCACATGGCTCCTATTTATAAGCCTCTGTTGGTATCCAAGTGCAGAGAATGTGGCTTGTTACTGACGGACTCTGAATCATTCCAAAAAGAACCAGACTCAGAAATACATGTAAGCAACCAAAAAAGGAAGAACTTCCACATATATATATATATTGACCAGGAAAACGTGAATAATTCAACCCTCTCGTACTCAGCCACTCAGATCACAACATTCTAAATAGAATCACAATGATTCCATATAAATCATATGAGTCTTGAAAGGTCCAATGATTTTATTGACAGTTTTTCTCTCATGCTCCACCTTTTAAAATAAAACTATTACAGATGCACAGATATATGAATTAATGGCTCTTTGATTTTAAATAATTGATGCAAAAGGCCATAAGGGCAGCTTGCTGTAATATGTCATTTTATGGAGAATAAAGACACAAAAGATAGTTTCAAAACACATTGTGTCCTGTCATTAATAATAAAAGTGCATTAATTGATTTGGTTGTCATTAAAACAAGAGATAGGTTAAATATGAGAATTTCAAATTGGTTCCTAGACAGTAGGAACCAAATGGTTATTTGATTTTTTTTTGGTCAGTAGTTATAATACTTCCTCACTGTAAATTACACTTTTTCCCACAAGATACCTTTCTAAACTAAAATGCCTACCAAGAATTTCTAATACAGAAAATAATTGTTATTCAAAAAATGTTTCCTTTCTTTAAATTTCCTTTCCCACATCTGAGCTGACATTTTGTTCTTATATCTTTATCCACCTTAACAGTACCCACCCTTTAAATTTTTCACCTCTGACTATCCTGTAATGCCTGGTATACATTAAGGAAGACATTAGGTATTTCATAACTATGTGACGGACATGATGAGATAGAAAGATACTTTTGGGATAAGAGACTCAAGAAAGGCAAGAGAGAGGCAAGCATGACAAAGGGGGGCTTTTCAAAATTATATGCCCTGTTCACAAAAGATACATCCTAGAGTGTCCCAAAACCTGCTGCAAGTATTATCCTCAATCTCAGACACTATCTGTCTCAGACCTTGGTTCACAGTTTGCATCTAAGTTTGGGAAGATACTGCCAACACTCTTCACTTCTGCATCTGTCAACCATTAGTCTCTCCCCAAGACCAATGATGCCAGGATGGAATTTATCACCTGGATAGTAGAGCAATGTTTTTCAAATTATGAGTAGCCAATAAATTAAATTAGTGGATTTTGACCAGCATTTAGAAACTGAAGTAGAATAGAATAGAAAATATTAGCATGTACACACAGATTCGCCATGAGTTGGGGTCAACTCGACGGCAGCTAACAACAACATGCAGAGAGTAAGGACAGTTTTATTTTGTGAACATATGTTTTCATTATAGTTATGTGTGTATGTGTGAGTGTGGCACATGTGTGCTCACTGGGTCATGATTTAAATTTACTACTACAGGCTGTTGTCAAAAAAACTGTGAAAGACACTGTACTGGCCTCTTACCCATAAGGTTAACATGGCTAGTTCACCCATTAAGCTACTTAAGAATTGGCTAGTAGCAACCAGCTTAACATGGCCACCCAGAACCTGCACCTACAACTCTACTATTTCCCTGACTTCCCAGTACCACAACAGCTCTGAGTATCACCAGTGCTTCCTTGACCAATGACTAAGGCTGAGGGACCAATGACTATTTAAGTAGGGTCTTTGGATAACACCTCTGCTGGAGCAGGGAGTTGATAAGAATATGTCTACCTCAGGACATGAGAGAGAGAGAGAGAGAGAATGATGACAGCATGTTCTCTTCTCAGTGTATACTTGCTCACTGATACCCAGAACCACTTGTTGAAGGTGACCTATAATCAACCCTGTCTCTTTAAAACTCCATCTCCACTCCTTTATTGTATAATATGTTCACCCTGTATCTACTGCTGCGATCTTAGCCTCCCTTTTCATCAGAGAAAGAACCTGGTGATCTTAGATGGAACATGTACCAGGAACATGAGAAAGAGTTAAGGGTAAAAGTTTAGACACAACGCCCTACATTCTAACTCTGTAACACAACAGAGTATGTTAGAGTGTTTGGCTAAGTGATCATGATAAAAACCTGGATTTGTGCCACTCTGGAGAGGAGGTCTTTTAAATCCATCTCCCATACCCATAACAACGTAGAACAAGGGACATCTAAAAATCCTTTAACTGTCTTGACTCAGTTTTGTTTTGGATCACCTGCAGCTTAACTTTAGCAAATTATTTTTATTCACTTGCATAATCTCTGGCGGTGTGACTGACCATGGCTCTGGACTTTGACTTCTAGTTCTTGTCTCAGAACCCACCATTAAGCATATTCTTTGGACACGTTTCTCTGATGTGACCCTTAGCCCTCTCGTTAGGAGAAAACTTTATATTTAACTTCTGTTTCCATGTACTTTCTACCTTAGCACTGTATCTCCCAGATCAGTTAAGTCAGTGTTCCAAAAGGGGAGACAGGCTTAGATATAACTTTTTTCTGCCGTTAAATTACCTTCACATGTGCTAAATCTATAGCTTCTGCCCATCACCACTTGTTCACTGGTGGAAGAAGTTTTAGAAGAAAAAAGAAAGTGACTGAGTGAAATAGTAATGGAACACAGAATTTTACTTACTGAAGAATCTGAAATCTTTGCATTTTCCAGTGTGGAATATATATTCTCTTGACACTTTACTCTCAAAATAATGTTAAATTAAGGCTGTCTTAGATCATATTTTTCTTGAAGCAGACCCTGAGCTGAGGATTGGAGGTGCAAATGATTTTATTAAGGAAGTACTCTTTGGAGAAACCATTAAGGGATTGGGCAGAAGGATGGGGACCGGGGAGAAGCCATGTACAGTTTATTCATCCTAATCCTTCAAAGAGATCTGGAGTAAAAATTGCACATCAGAGTCTGAGAGTTTGTCCTCTATAAAACAAAGGAGCTGGACTTTTGGACTCTCACATCAGTCAGTCCATTGGGAAGGGAAGAGCTTAGATGCAGCAGTGCTAAACTCTGGGCACTTCTGATTCTCCTCAGTGCCCAAGGGTAATCCTCTGAAACAAAGTTATCAAGTGTTGGCATAAGATCCCGTAGACCTTATAAAAGGGATCCTAAATATCTGGGTAGGACACCAAGAGTGTCTGGCTTGTTCCTTTAACCTGAAATGTAGAAGTCATTTTCTATAGTCATGGAAGAGGTTTTTCTTTAATAATATTTGATTGTATTTTCAGTAGAAGTTTACACAGCAAATTAAGTTCCCATTTAACAATTTCTACAGTTTGTTCAGTGACACTGGTTATATTTTACATAGTCTGTCATCTTTCTCATTATTTCCATTCCGGTTATTCTGTTTCCAGCAGTCTAGTTTCCCTGCCCTTTTGCCTTCTCATCTTTGTTTTAGAGGGAGTGTTGACAGTTTTGGTCTTATATGGATGAAGAAGTGTTTTGACTAGCACTCCATTTCCAACTACAAGCAGTGACTATGCTGTATATTTTTATATTTTCCAATTGCTTGTGTCGGGATTAGCCATAATGGTGTTACATAGACTCTAATCAAGTCATCTAAACAAACAAACAAACAAAAAAAAACCCAAACTCGTGCTCTCGAGTCAATTCTGACTCATAGCTGCCTTAAAGGACACAGTAGAACTGCCCCATAGGGTTTCCAGGGAGTAGCTGGTATTATGAAATTACCTAAAATTAGCTATTACTGTTGTTATCTGCCATCAAGTTGGCTCCTGAGTCATGGTGACATCCACAACGGTATCCATAAAGTTTTCAATGGCTGATTTTTTAGAAGCAGACCTCCAGGCCTTTCTTCCTAGTCTATCTTAGACTGGAAGCGCCACTGAAACTATTTTAGCATCAGAGCAACACATATAGGTCTCCACTGACAGAAGGGTGGTAACTGTGCTTGAGGTGCATTGACTAGGAATGGAATCTGCATTTGGGCCTAGGCACTATTTTAAGACTGGAATATATATTATCTATTTTAATCTTTTTTAATTTTCTCATCAATCTGATAAGATGCAGTTTAGTATGTGGTTGAACCAGGCAGTCTGGCTTCAGAGTCTGTGCTACTCTGTAAAAAGAAGCTAATGTGGGTTCTGTAAAATTAGAAAGAAGAACCTATGCTTCCAGGTTCAATTTATGCAAATGTAACCCCTACCCACCAAGTAAAACAAGAAAGAAAAAAAAAAAGAATTCCAGACTCATTGGAATAAGAGCCCCAAGCCTGACCTCACTAATCTGCATTCTCCCTAAGAAGTACAGTGCATGTCCGCACGCACAGTGACTTCTGAATTGGTGCTGTTGTAAGCAGAGGGCAACCTCCAGTGTTCTGGGATGCTTTTCCCTCCTAACAGTGAAACTTGGTTTCTGGCTAGCCTTCACAGACAAGCTTTAGAACTTCAGAGGTCCTAACTTAGAAAGATTATGGTACATTTTCAATATGGAATTCAAAACAAAAACAATACCAAACTCCAAATAACAATTTTTGGAATTGACTCATGATGATATTTCTTTCCTTCTTTAAAATACATCAAATTCTTTCTGAAATTTATTTATTTTTTTGTCTTTTTTTGGGTGACTCAGCTTTCTTGGTGTCTTAAGTACTAGCATAGTTGGACTGTTGAATAATCAGACCCATCATCTTCCCTTCTCTCCCGATGCCCACACTTCAGTACACACACACAGACACACACACACACACACACCCCATAAAGCCAACTTCACACCAAAAGTTAGTCACTTTTCTCAGGATCTAGTTCATGGTATGTATCACCCTCATATATGAAAAAACCATATCTTCTGTAAGGAATAAAAAAATGTATCTCCTAGGAATAAGAATTAAAACCATGTAGGCTTTTCTTCTACTCAGCTGCCATTCTTTGCAAACAGTAGGAGGCACACTCTTTTTTTCCCTTACTCTGCAGTTGTTCTGTCCATTGGTATTGCTGCAATTTCCACTACAAATTGAATTTTGCCCCCGTTCCTCCTGGTGTATATTGTTTTCCCCTGCAGAGTTCCTTACCTGGTTTACTTCCATCAGCAGCACTTTGTGAGTCTTGACTGCTTTGATGTTTATATTAAACTGTGAGTTTGTGTCAAAGAAGCTGTGAATTCATTACCAGGAGGCTGTGCTTTCTTCCTAAAATTTTAGTTACCTAGTTTGTCCTCCATTTTAGTCAGTGACTTTTCATTTGAAATTGTTTTATATTTTTTATTTTTTGAGCTGTTGCCCCAAGTGCCATTTTTAGAACAGGATGGAGTATAATTCTTTAACAAATTTTTTTTTGTGGATGTAATTCTTTATCTTTCTATTTTAAAAATTGTTTTCCAAAACCTGGAATATATATTCTCTGGAGTTCTTCATTTTAGGTATGCTTATTTCTAAATCAATGAATTTCTCAGGTTTTAGATAACTGTTGATAATAATTTTTAATATCAGCCCTCTTTGCTAACATATCAAATTAATTTTGAATCAATGCCATATAGTAATATTAGAATAGAAAATGAGATTACATTCTCTCTCTCCCTCTGAGAATTCTATTCCAGCATTGACTTTTTCCTACAGTAGGACAAATCCATCATAGTCATACCATCTTTGTCTTTCTAAGCCTTAGTTTCCCCAGGTGCTCAGTGAGAAATAATATAAAAGGCCCCCTTAGTGTTGTGTAGACTAATGACGAAAATTAGTGGATTAATGTTTGGAAAGTGTTTCAGAATTCTCTCAAGAAAGCTATTATGTAAGTAGCAAGTACTATTATTGTTTTGCTATTTCTGCTTCCTTATTTTTCATCTCTCAAAGTTATTTGGGTCATTTACTATGGAATTTTCTGATTTCTTGACAATTTTTAATGGCTTTTTGGAGAGCCTTTTGAGGGCTGTTTAATCCCCTTGTTGATGATCCATCTGCTTGTGGAGTTCATGCTTTTTTCACAACACATTAATATTCAGGATTAAAAAAAGTAGTTGTAGCTGTTTTGTACCTAGATGAAATTGCTTATCTTTTGGAGGTGAAATTTATGATCTTGCTTTTCAAATTGAAGCTTTCAATTTTTGTAGATTTGTGTGTGGGGGGGGGGGGGTGGAAATGGAACTTATGAATGCCAGTGATTAATGATACTATTTGGAGAAATGTAATTGAGGCATGGTCCCCAAACTATTCTCTGAAACCACCCAAATGCCTCCTTCCTGAAGTCTGACAACCTTCATACTCTCTAGATTAAAAAATTAACAGTGCTGATTCTTTGAGTATGGAGCACATGCTATAAATTCCAATACATCTGTTACCAAAAGTTAGATTTTCTGGTAAAACTATAAAGAATGTAAAAAGATAAGTGGTTGCCAAAGGTTCAGAGGTTCAGGGTTGAGGGGTGAATAGGTGGAGCACAGGACATTTTAAGGGCAGTAGAACTACTGAGGTTAATACTGTAATGGTGGACAGCTGGCATTATGCATTTATCAGACCCCATAGCACTATATACACAATACAGAGTGAACCGTAATAACGTGTATCACACTAATGCAAGATGCTAATAATAGGAGAAACTGAGTGCAGGGAGAAGAGGGAGTTATTTGTGAACTCTCCGTACTTTTGTCCAAATTTTCTGTACAATTAAAATAGCTCTAAAGAAAGTATATTAACATTTTCCACAATTCCCATAATTTCTACAATTGAGGAATAGAAAGGAACAGCATATTTTCTGTTTTTTTTTTTTTTTTTTAATATTCTAAGCTCCTGTGAACAGGAGCTTCACCAGAGGCTGGTTTCTTCCATAGAGTCATATCATTATAAAAGTTTTTGTTGTTGTTAGGTGCCATCAGGTTGGTTTTGACTCAGAGAGACCTTATAGACAACAGAATGAAACACTGTCTGGTCCTGCACCATCCCCACAATCGTTGCTATGCTGAAGCCCATCCTTGCAGCCACTGTATCAACCCATCCTGTTGAGGATCTTCTTCTTTTTCACTGACCTTCTACTTTACCAAGCATGATGTCCTTTTCCAGGTATTGGTCCCTCGTGACAACCTGTCTGAAGCACGTGAGACGAATTCCTGCCATCCTTGCTTCTAATGAGCATTCTGGCTATATTTCTCCCAAGACAGATTTGTTCGTTTTTCTGGCAGTCCGTGGTATTCTTTGCCAACACCATAATTTAAAGTCATCAACTCTTCTTTGGCCTTCCTTATTCATTGTCCAGCTTTCACACGCACATGAGATGATTGAAAACACCATGGCTTGGGTTAGGCACACCTTAGTGCTCAAAGTGACATCTTTGCTTTTGAACATTTTAAAGAAGTCTTTTGCAGCAGATTTGTCCAATGCAGTACATCGTTTGATTTCTTAACTGCTGCTTCTATGGGCATCGATTGTGAATCCCAGTAAAATAAAATCCTTGACAACTTCAATCTTTACTCCATTTACCATGATGTTGGTTTTTGGTCCAGTTGTGAGGATTTTTGTTTTCTTTATGTTGAGGTGCAGTCCATACTGAAGGCTGTTGTCTTTGATCTTCATCAGTAGGTGCTTCAAGACCTCTTTGCTATCAGGAAGCACGGTGTGTCACCTCCATATTGCAGGTTGTTAACGAGACTTCCTCCAATCCTGATGCCTCATTCTTCTTCCATAGTCCAGCTTCTTGGGTTGTTTGCTCAGAATACAGATTGAATAAGTATGGTGAAAGACTACAACCCTGATGCACACCTTCCCTGATTTTAAACCACTCAGTATCCACTCGTTTTGTCCAAATGACTGCCTCTTGGTCTATGTTCAGGTTCCTCATTCTTCATAACATCATCCATAATTTGTTATGATCCACACAGTTGAATGCTTTTGCTTAGTCAATAAAACACAGGTAAATATCTTCCTAGTATCCTCTGCTTTCAGCCAAGATCCATCTGACATCAGCAATGATAGCCCACGTTCCACCTCCTTTTCTGAAACTGACTTGAATTTTTGGCAGTTTCCTGTCGATGTATACTACTACAACCACTTTCAAGTGATCTTCAGCAAAATTTTACTTGCATGTGATATGAATGATATTGTTCAACAATTTACGCATTCATTTGGATCACCTTTCTTTGAAATGGGCATAATTATGGATCTCTTCCAGTCAGTTGGCCAGGTATCTGCCTTCCAAATTTCTTAGCATAAACAAGTGAGCACCTCCAACACTGCATCCATTTGTTGAAATATTTCCATCGGCATTCTGTCAATTGCTGGAGCCTTGTTTTTCACCAGTGACTTTAGTGCAGGTCTACTATGCCAGGAATGACAAATTGAAGAGGAATGGAGTCACATTCATCATCAAAAAGAACATTTCAAGATCTATCCTGAAGTACAATGCTGTCAGTGACAGTATAATATCCATATGTGTACAAGGAAGAGCACTTAATTACAACTATTATTCAAATTTATGCACCAACCACTGTCAAAGATGGGGAAACTGAAGATTTTTACTAACTTCTGCAGTCAGAAGTTGATCAAACATGTGATCAAGATGCTTTGATAATTACTGGTGATTGGAATATGAAAGTTGGAAACAATGAAGAAGAATCAGTAGTTGGAAAATATTCCTTGGTGATAGAGAGACACCACAGATTGCATGATAGAATTTTGCAAGACCAATGACTTATTTTTTGCAAATACCTTTTTTCAACAACATAAAACGTGACTGTACACTTAGACCTCACTGGATGGAAAACACAGGAATCAAATTGACTACATCTTTGGAAAGAGGCAAGGGAAAGCTCAATATCATCAGTGAGAACAAGATCAGGGGCCAACTGCGGAACAGACCATCAATTGCTCATATATAAGTTTAAGTTGAAGCTGAAGAAAATTAGAACAAGTCCAAGAGAACCAAAGTACAGCCTTGAGTATATCGCACCTGAATTTGGAGAACATCTCAAGAATAGATTTGACATATTGAACACTAATATCAGGAGACCAGACAGACGAGTTGCGGGATGACATCAAGGACATCATACATGAAGAAAGCAAGAGGTCATTAAAAAGACAGGGAAGAAAGAAAGATCAAAATGGATGTCAAAAGAGACTCTGAAACTTGCTCTTGAATGTGGAGGAGCTAAAGCAAATGGAAGAAACGGTGAAGTAAAGAGCTAAACAGAAGATTTCAGACGGCAGCTGGAGAAGACAAAGTAAAGCATTATAATGAAATGTGCAAAGACCTGGAGTTAGAAAACAAAAAGTAAGAACACCCTTGGCATTCTCAAGCTGAAAGAACTGAAAAAAAAACTCAAACCTCAAGCTGCAATATTGAAGGTTTCTATGGGCAAAATATTGAACGATGCGGAAAGCATCAAAAGAAGATGGAAGGAATACACAGAGTCACTGCACCAAAAAGAATTGGTTGACATTTAACTGTTTTGGGAGGTAGCATATGATCAAGAACCTATAAAAGTTCTCAAGGGAGACAATGATAAAACTGGTGCTTAGGAGTATACTACTGGGTAGTGACAAAATGATGTCTATAAAATGGTTTAGGTTTTTACTCAGAGTTTATTTCCACATGGAACTCTACTATGTATGGTCCCAAGTAAGTGTAACAGACATAACTTTTACCTTTAAGAATGTGAAATATAGAAAGGGCATATACAAAACTCAAATTCCCTTGTCTCCATTAATAAATTAAAAAAACAAAACAAAACAATTGCAATCGAGTCAACTCTGACTAATGGCAATGCCATGTGTGTCAGAGTGGAACTGTGTTCCATGGCGTTTTGAATGGCTGATTTTTCAGAATTAGCTCACCAGACCTTTCTTCCAAGGTGCCTCTAGGTGGACTTGAACCTCCAACTTTTCAGTTAGCACTGGAGTGCATTAACTGCATCTCCTAAGGACTCCTTTTTGCATTGTCTGTTTCCCTAAAATACTTCTTTTTTTCCTAACTGGACAACATTAATTTGGTTCTGTTTTTAAAAACTGAGAAGTAGTAACTCCTTTTTCTGATAATCTGCAATCAAAAGGAATTATCCTACATTTGCTAACTTTATTTTAGGGTATTTTTCTTTTTTCCTGCAGAAATTCAGTTAATAAATGTGGAATAAATTTTTAAAATTATAAATTTGCAACCCCCAATGAAATAATAGCTTGCTTGAGACACTGATCTTCAATGGAATAGGCAACTAGATGAGAGGTTGTTGAGGGACTTTACAGCGGGAGATCATGCTGTCCGCCCCTGGACCACTGAGCATCACTAGTGAAGGAAGGACTGGCCACTGTGGGCCGCCTCCGTCAGCAGTATTGAGGAGGGGCTCTTGCCAGAAAGATGTTGACTCTGTTTTTTAACAAGCCTCTGGTGCTATCTTCCATTTATAGAAAAAAAGAAAATAGAAACTTAAATAATATCATAAAAAATATAGATAAATCCAGAATATGAGTCATACTACTGGACAAATAACCCAGTTTATGTACTAAAGCAATGATGTTGGGAAAACAGGTAAGGGAGACAAGAGAATGCTTCCTTTCTAAATGACCAAATGTGGACCTTATTTGAATCCTAATTCAGATGAAATCAATGTAAAAAAAAAAAAAATTTGAGACAATCAGGGGAATTCGATTATGAGCAGTACATTAAAAGATTGACCATATGCGTTATCACTAATTTTTTGTGTGATAATAGCATCGTCATTGTTTAGGAAAATGTTCATGTTGCTTAAAAGATATACACTGAAGTGTATATAAGAGTGAAAGGAAATGAAGTCTGGGATTTAGAATACTGCAGCAAAGATAAAATGAATGTTGCTGTTGTTAGGTGCCAAGAGTCCTCTTCACTTTCAGCAAACAAAATTGTGTCATTTGCATATCGCAGGCTGTTAATGAGTCTTTCCCCAATCCTGAGGCAACATTCTTCTCCATATAGTCCAGTTTCTAGGATTATATGCTCAGCATACAGACTGAGTAAGTAGGGTGAAAGGATACAATCCTGATGCATACCTTTCCAGATTTTTAAACCACCCGGTATTCCCTTGTTCTGTTCAAATGACTGCTTAAGAAGCAGTCTAAGCAAATGTTCCACATGAGCACAATTAAAGTGTTCTGGAATTCCCATTCTTCACAGTGTTATCCATAATTTGTTCTGATCCACATAGTCAAATGCCTTTGCATAGTCAGTAAAACACAGGTAAACATCTTTCTGGTATTCTCTGCTTTCGGTCATCTGACATCAGCAATGATAACCCTCGTTCCATGTCCTCTTCTGCATCTGGCTTGAATTTCTCGCAGTTCTCTGTCAATGTATGCTGCAAACGTTTTTGAATTCCTTTCAGCAAAATTTTACTTGTGTGTGATATTAATGATATTGCTCAATAATCTCCACATTCTGTTTGATCACCGTTCTTTGGAATGGGCACTAATATGGATCTCTTCTATTCATTTGGCAGGGTAGCTCTTTTCCAAATTTCTTGGCATAGATGAGTGAGCACCTCCAGTGCTGCATCCCTTTGTTGAAACATCTCAGTTGGTATTCTGTCAATTCCTGGAGCTTTGTTTTTTGCTGATGCCTTCAGTGCAGCTTGGAGTTCTTCCTTCAATACCATTGGTTCTTAATCACATGCTACCTCCTGATGGTTGAACATCGACTGGTTCTTTTTGCACTGTGACTCTGTGTATTCCTTCCATCTTCTTTTGATGCTTCCTGCGTTGTTCAATATTTTGCCCATAGAATCCTTCAATATTGCAACTAGAGGCTTGAATTTTTTCTTCAGTTCTTTCAGCTGGAGAAATGTTGAGCGTGTTCTTCCTTTTTGGTTTTCTAATTCCTAATCTTTGCACATTTCATTATAATACTTTGTCTTCTTGAGCCGCCCTTTGAAATCTTCTTTTCAGCTCTTCTACTATGGTGTAAAAGAGCTGAAAATGAAAATGATAAGATGAATAGCTGAATCAAATAGAGCAAAATCTTGATGGTTACGTGGAGAGTCATTATACTTTCTGCTTTTGTATATGTTTGAAAATTTTCAGGATAAAATAATGGCTAAGTGAGTAACAGGGTATGTTCTTGAGAAAGCATTTCAGATTTCATGCTTTTTCACAGGTGTAACAACAATGCAAGTGAATTCTTACACATTATCACTCCTGATTATTTTCTTGTAAAACTGATGGCTTGGGATATTAGAACTGAGGCCATCTGAACCATAGAATAGTCTTTTTTTTTTTTTTAAACCACAAATGTATATGAAGACTTTGCATTGACATAAAGCAACATGCATTTTCTAGTTGAAATAGAAACTGACAAGCACTCCTTCCCTCTACGCCATCAAAGGCTTATTCTTCTGCCTCTTTTTCAGTAGCTCCGAATTCCAGTCCTTGTCATATGTCCGGCATGGGCCAGATAATCCTCATCCTTCTGCACTTTGGAACATATTTTCCCTTTGGCCAAAATGCAGTCTCATTTCTTACCAAGTGAGAAAATTTCTAAACATATTTAAAGTCTGAGTACAAGTACTCTGTGAAGCTGGACTTGACTCCTTCTAGCTATTTACGCAGCCTCCGTGTTCTGTGAGAACAGTTGCCTTATCTTACAATTGCTCCTTTGTCAGTTAGTCTCCCTGCGGAACAATATGCTTGAAAACAGGGCAAGTATTTTATCTTTTAATCTTTGTGTCTTCATCTAGCACAGAACCTCACATATATTAACAATTCCATAAATGTTTATTGAATAAGTGAATGAAAGTCTGTTAGTTAATATAAAAGCAAACCAAACCAAACCCATTTCTGTCAAGTTGATTCTTATGCATACGGCCTTATAGAACAGAGTCAAACTGCCCCATAGGGTTTCTAAGGCTGTAATCTTTATGGAAGCAGACTGCCACATCTTTCTCCCACGGAATGGCAGGTGGGTTTGAACCACCGACTTTTCAGTTAGCAGCCAAGTGTTTAACCACTGTACCACCAGGGCTCCTTTTAATTAATGTAAGTTACCTGCATTTATATGGGAAGTCTGACCATTGGGATGTTCTTACTGTCAGAAATGCTTTTCAGTTTCTCTCCTTGCAGTCCCCAGCGGGACTGCATTTTTGGCATCCTGTATAGAAGCTCCAGAATTTGGTGAACTCCCATGTTTAGGGACTTGCTTTGGACACTTTTACATTTATGGCTCTTTTTCTCTTCAAACTTAACACGTTTGCCCTATGAAGGGGAACATATTTCCATTGTTTCCATTCCGCTGAAACCTTCTTTTACTTCTTCCAGCTTTTACCACCAGCCAGAGCATCACGTCCTGACGCTTTCTTTCCTGTGGGCTTCCCAAATCTCATTTTCTGTTTACTGTTTATTGTAGCGTTATGTTAGTAGGGAATGGAGGATGAACTTCATATTATTTTTATCACCATCCCATGTTATGAACATATCAAAGGCAACTTTCCCTGAAGCTGTGTTTGGCATCTGGGGACCACCCTTTGTAGAATCTCCCTTTGCCGAGTCAAAGATCTAAGCCCAATGCCTATTCACAGACTATTTCCATTGCTGCTGAATTCCTGTAGGGAAACAGTGGGGAGATCTTGAAACCTATGGGCAAATTCTTAAAGGTGTCAGTTTCCCAATCCTCCTGCCTTGTTTCTGTTTTCCCAAAATGTGCTGCTTCTTTCTGAAATGCAGGCAGGAGGCTCCATCTCCCTCGGGGAAGAGTAGGAACTTTCACGACTTCTCTCACTCTGTCCTCTGTTTACCTGAGAAGCCCAATTCCATTCACATGGGCTAAGTGAGAACTCAGAAAGTCCATAAACTTTGAGAAGTCTGATAATGACTCTTTAGATCAACTGATATTTCAAAGAAGTCCACAATTTTTAGGAGTTCTTTAGCGTTGTAAGTTGTGAAGAGTAGCATAGGGTTGCTCAAGGCAGGATCAGACAGCCAGAGCATCTGGGAGAAAAGCTGAAAAAATTATTTAAGGAACCACCAGGAAGTGGTTCTTGCCTCACTCTCAAGGTTCTTACAAGATAACCTAGGGTTATATTTAATGAGAAACTGAGCCAGATAGTTTCAGGATTAGGTAGAAAAGATGAAAAGGTGAATGAAGGAAATAAAAGCAGGTTTTAGACAGCATGAGAATAAGTGGAGGCTGTGATATGGGGAAAATAATTGTAGTCGGTGTCTCCCTTGGTAGAGAGGTCAAATGGAGAAACATCAATTTGTCTCCATTCCAGATATTAGGAAGTGAGTCCAATAGGTTAAGCACTTGCTACTTAGCTTGGGAATCATTGTCAGCTCTTTTTCAGACTAGGACTTGGATCTCTACAGATGACCACAGAGGTACTTAGAACAACATATATTATTCTCCTCAAAGCAACTTAGTCTCTGAGCTTACCAGGAGAGGGAAGCAACATCAGGAATAAAAAGCAACAGCTATAGCATAAAGACCAATAAAAAATATGGACCTCATACTCCCAGCACTCTTCTGCTCATAAATAAGGGCCTTTGCTGCATTATCTATTCACTTCTAAGCGACTCTGACATATTTCCTACTATAACAGTAAATAAAATAAAATTCTCATTAGTTTGATATCCCATCATGCATGGAGTATCAAGCTCCTCTTTGCCAGAGAAAGAGGAAAAAAAGAAATTCCTTGTTCTGCTCACATTGAATTGCCTTAGAGTAGCAAAGTCAGGAAAGTTGGAACAGGTGCTACCTGGGATATTACTGAATGTGTTTCTTCTCAAAATACAAGCCAAGAACAATCCACCATGAAATGTCTCCATGTTTGTGTTGTGTGCTGTCATATCGATTCCAACTCATAGAAATCCTGTAGGACAGAGTAGAACTTCCCTATAGGGTTTGCTAGGCTGTAATCTTTATGGGAGCAGGTCGTCAGATCTTTTCTCCCTCACAGCGGCTGGTGGGTTCAAACCCCTGACCTTTCAGTTAGCAGCCGAGCATTTAACCATTGGGCCACCCGAGCTCCTTTCCATGTTTATAGCTGCAATGATATACTCTAGGATTGTGTACAATTGCTTTTTTTCTGAAATCATTTGAGTAGTAGAGATCTCACCAATTGCTTTGACACTATCATGGAAGAGCCTTACTTCTAATGAGACAAGAAGAAGGTAATGCCTGTGTAAGCAACCACCTGTTACCAGTTGCTGTCCAGTCGATTCTGAATCATGGTGACCCCACGTGTGTCAGAGTAGAATTGTGCTCCATAGGGTTTTCAAAGGCTGTGACATTTTAGAAATAGATTGTCAGGGCTTTCTTCTGAGGTGTCTCTGGGTGGACTCACACTTCAAACCTTTCGTTCATAGCAGCCCATTATGTTAACTGTTTGTACCACCCAGGGACTCCTGTGTGAGCAACAGTGACTGAAAAAAAAAATATAATCTGAAGAA
Organism: Dugong dugon; assembly: GCA_030035585.1. NCBI lineage: Eukaryota > Metazoa > Chordata > Mammalia > Sirenia > Dugongidae > Dugong > Dugong dugon. Next base: position 135,144,076 of record CM057462.1, read on the forward strand.
AAGAAATCTGGATTATGGAGAGATGATTGGTAAGGGTCTCGGAGGCACTTGAGGATTTTGGATTGGTGTGATACTGATGAGTGATTGTGACTCTTGAGGGAAACGATTCTCAAGAGGAAGCACGCGGTAGTGATTATGATAGTGCCTGAAGTAAAATCTTGGTGCTGCCACGACTAGCTCTGTGAACTTGGGCACATTATTTACTTCCTATGCATCAATTTCTTTCTCAATACTATGGAATAATAATAATAGTACCTTTTTCACAGGGTCCGTATGAGGATTAAACCAGTTAATATTTGAAAATCATTTAGGACTGTGCTTAACACATAGTAAGTGTGATATATGTGTTAATCAAATAAATGCCTAAAAGATTGATTAACAATATGAGCATGAAGGGATCTATCATCTAGGCCAGTCACCTCTGATCATGGATGTGTAGGAACTTAATAAATTTAAATTGATATAAAAATTTTATTTCATCCTTTAAAAATTCATATTTTATATTTGTATTAAAATGTACTTCTTAGGAAATCAATTTAAATTATGCATAAATTGTAGAATTTATACATACTTATGTACAACTTATAAATTGTAGAGAGTGCCTGTGTAATTATTTTTGTGCTGGATCATAAGTGTGACAACCGTTGTTCCAGGTTAAGATGCTGCCTATAGAAGTGAAATAGATATCATACAGGGATATTTTATAGGAGTATTGCTGTTCTTTTGACACCACTAGTATTTTGGAGATATTAGTTTAATTTGCCTTGGCCATTTCTAAAAGTATGTTCTGGAGAATCTATACTTCACTGACCCTCTCCGTAAGGAGAAACCTGGTGTACTATGCAATTACTGTCAATGACCTCTGGTTGAGTAATGAAATGACTGGCCACCTGACTAGCAGCAACAGAGCACACTCTTCTTTCTCAAGAACTGGAACAAGGAAATAGAAACATTTGTCAGTCTTTGGTTAGATCCTTAGCCTAATGGTCATACAACATTGAGATTAGTGTCAATATCACAGCTATCCAAAATCTCACACAAGTTGAAGTTGTGGTGGAACAATATCAGAGAGTTTCTTTATGGCAAGCCTCTTTACTGATCTACCCAAGTTAACTTTCATGAGTCTCTATTCCTTGCAACCGAATATTTTCAGATTAGAATACTTGGATGTGGTAACACAAAGAAAAGGATTAATGAAAACAACTAAGATTCTGGGCTTAATAAAAGAACAGTTATACCATTAAGGCATTAGGAAAACTGCAAAAGACTAATGGTTATGGTTTATATTTATATAAATTAGAATTATTTATTGTGGTAATCTCATATTAATTATCACTTTTTATTGGAATTAGATACTTCCAACTTTTTTTCCTCAAACTTAATGAATGAGGTATGAGCTTTTCAATTATTTTTATACAGTCTCAGGAGACTCATAACATTCTATAAACATTTTTTAAGAAGCCATTTTTTACTAAGTGAAATTTTCAAAATTCACATATATTCTACTCAAACACAAAGAGAAAAAATTTATGGGGCTTCAGAAAGATTTCCACAAAACAGGGCATATGCTCACATGTATTTGCATGCATTTTTAAATGAATGCACCTTGTTGTACTCTATCGATTTGGTACTTTAAACTCTTTTTGGAAATGACATCTCGAAGACTTGAGGAGTCTTACATGCCCACATGCACAATAATAAATTTTCAGACTTGGTTCACTGTGAAATAAAAGCATAGTTGCTTATGCACTATAGCTGAAATGTTTCTTTTATTAAGATTTAAACATTTTATGGAATAACATCATAATGTATTTAGGATCATTTTCCTTGTTTATTTGTGTTGTTCTGTCTTTCTCAATGTCTGTGGTTATAAAAATGTCCTATTATGTTTTAAATACTGCAAGCATCGGAGGAGAAAACGGCAATGATTTGTGCTTATTACTGTACAAAGTCCAGTTAAGGTTAATGAACTTCTGCTACTAAAGGAATTAACTATTCGATTTAAATGCAGGCCAGGTGAAAGTATGTAGTGGTTCTTTTTAAATCTATTATAGTTATACCTAGGCATTTCACCCTTGGTCTTATTTTTTACATGCCCAAAGAGGACATGCTAGATAAACAAAGTAGTCTCATTTGAACTATAGTCATTTAGTATCCATCTAGTAAATTCCATTCATCATCACTTTCAGAAAGTGAACAGATTAGGATTTTGTGCACCATAAAGAAGAGCAAATAGCTTTGTGCAGCTGTTTAATGGAGGCTACTGGATCACTAAAAATAAAATGATTTTCAGTTCTGAAACTGAGATGTGTAGTAAAGCTTTTGACTTTAGTGGTATGTAATATACTAGAACTTAAACCAGAGGACTAAGAATTTGAAGAATAACATTGTGTCATGAAAATTATACTTTCCTTTAGCAAATTGTGCAACACAAAACTCTGAATTTACCTACTTGAAAAATGGAAATATATTGGGTTAGCATTTCAAACAGGATTCTAAATTAGGATGTCTCAGTTAAATTCCTCTAGATTAGAATAAGATTGACAGCCTCATTTTGTGTAAAAACTGCCAGTTTTGTGTTTCCTGGGAAGAATCTCCCATATTGAATTTTCTCCATAGAAGGAATGGACATCTGTAAAGAGTAGGATGCTCCCTGGGGAAAAATTCACAGATCATTCTTCATAATTCTATTTTAAATAGAATAGACATCAAACTAGCTCATTTGTTCATTGATTTATTTATCCATTTAATGAATATTTATTTACTAAGTGTCTTCTACGTGTCAGACGCTTCTAGAATCTTATCATATGGCAATGAGTAAAACAAGTAAAGTTCTTGCCCTCCTGGAGCTTATAGTCTCATGGAAAGAGGCAGACAACGAGCCTGTTATTGCAACATAATTATGAATAGGCCCCTTTTACTCTCCAAAGTGTACAGCTGGAGGTGATACTTTATCTGGTTCCCCTCTAAGTACATCAGATGATGATAAGTAATGTCAAAACAAATAAACAGAATAAAGGAAATGGTGTGTGGGAGAGGGAAGACTGTTATTGTTAATGTAGAATGTTAGGGAAGCCTTTTAAAGAGAAATGAGAGAGCAAAGCCTGTGGGCAGTACAGGGAAGATCAATCCAGGCAAAGGCTCTGGGGCAGGAGTGTGTTGGCCCATTCAAGGACTAGCAAAGAGGCCAATGTAGGCTGAGTAGAGTAGTGAGTGGTAAAGTGTTAGGAGAGAAGTCACTGGAACTTTTAAGGACTTGGGCTGTTACTCTCAGTAAATGGGATTCATTGCAGAATTTTGAGCAGAAGAGTGCCATGGTTTGACTTATATTTTAAAAGGATCACTTACTTTGGCTTCTGTGTTGATTATAGCCTGAAGGAGGGGCAGGGGTCTAAGCAGGGAGATCAGCTAAAAGGCTATTCTGACAGTCCAGGTAGAAGGAATGGATGTTTGGAAAAGGTTGGTAGTCATGTTATGAGGAAAGTGTAGTTGGATTTTTAATATACAGGCACATCCCATAGAAAATCTCCAAAGTAAATATTTTCCATTAGAACATCTCTTGGTTTTTAATACCCACATTTCATAGCGCACACAAATTTTTCAGTACATTCCGTAGACTGTGCTAATGTAGAAAACATTAATATTTATGTCCTCAAAACTCAACACAACATTTTTAACAAAATAATATGCAGGAGAGGTCCCAACTTGCAACCCAGAACAATTACTAGAGCATCAGAATCATGTGTAAATATTAGAATAACAACTAAATGTCAAAGAGAGCGTGTGCATCTGAGATGTTGCTGATGCTGTCATTACAGAGTCATATTTAGAAGCAATGCAAACATTATCTTTAAACATGAGGATGATAGGGCAAGTGGCTTTACTTTTTAAAATGGCCCATCTCTTATAGCTCTATTTTAAAAAAAAAAATGAAAATGTAAGCAAAACTCTGTTTTGTACTTTTTTCAAACATTTCAAATCTTTTTTTTCAGGTTTTACTTGCTTAAAGACCTCAACAAATACCCAAAATGCCAGAGAATCTCTATCAGTTACTCTGAGTCTGATAATTTTCCTGGAACTGTCCACTTATCACCCAAAATTGTCAGCACATCCCCTGCCACAGCAGGTGACAAACAGACAACTCAAATCTTCTTTTCTTCTTCCTTCTCAACCTTTGTCAAGCTTCAAGTGTCCATCTCACTTGGTAAGTAAGTTCATGATAGGAAATAGTCTCATTTTTACTGTAAATTTTTGCCTGTGTTTTTTTTAATAAATGTTATTTTCCATGCAATTCATAAAGAATTTTACAACTTAACAGCTTTTACTGTACTTTAGGTACACTTTAGAAATTTTGTTGGCATTTTCAGTTGGATATAACTCATTGTATTTTTTTTTTCCACTTAAAATAATGTTAAATGGGCTCCTGGTTAGTTTTTTTTGGGTGGGGGGAGGGGACACGGTCCAGAACATTTAATGCTCAGGAATATGTGCTGATGTTAAGCAGAAGATGTCTGTCCTTTGAAGGTAGAGCTTACAGGAAAGAGAGGGATCAAGGATGATTCCAGGGTATTGAGCCTGAGCTACCTGGCCGGATAAGTTACATTTACTAAAAGGAGTATGACGATGGGAGGAGGAGGTTTTGGAGGGAAAACAGGAGTACTATTTTGGACCGGTTGAGTTTGAGATGCCTAGTAGACATCCTAGGTGAGATGTAAAGTAGGCAGCTCAATGTATGACTCTGTTGTTCAAGGGAGAGATCCAGGCTAGAGGTTAAATCTTGGGAGCTATCATTATGTAAATTTACAACCCTGAGATTGGTTATGATCACAAAGGAAGTGAGTGTAGATAGAGAAGACGTTCAAGAAAGAGCCGTAGGACATTTCATCATCATTTAAGACCAAAATGATAAAAAGGAGCCAGCAAGGGAGGTGAGTAGGAATGGACAGTGAAGTCAGAGGGGTCTGAGAAGCTATGGGTGGAAAGTCCCCTTGCCATTCTCTGTTAAAGAAAGAGAGAAGAATCAACTCTGTCAAATGCTACAGATTGATAAAGTAAGACAAAGGCTGAGAATTGTCCATTGGACATAGCAACTTGGAGGTTCTTGCTGATTTGATAAGGGTTGTTTCAGTGGAGTGGAGGGGAAAAAACCCTGGGATCAAGACTGAATGGTAAGAAAGGAATTGGCAACAAGGAGTATAGGCAACTTTTAAGGAGTTTCATTACAAAAGGAAACAAAGAAATGGAAACGTAGCTAGAAAGGGGTATGGGTTCAGAACAGGGTATTATAAAAACTTTTTTAAATGTACATGTTGTTATTTATTATAATTTTTTTACAGAGATAATTCTTTTTTTTTTTGTTCTTTAGATGGAGGTTTACAGAATATTAAACAGTAAGTACACATATTGCCCTGTGATGATGGTTAACAACCCCACGACACATCAACACTGAGAACAGGGTTTTGTTAGTTTGTTTTTGTTGTTGTTTTTGATGGTAGATTCAAGATACGTCTGTATGCTGGTGGAAATAAAATTTGATAGGAGAAAAAAATTGGCTGTGGTAGCATCCTTGAGTGGGTGAGGGATTGGATCTAGAGCACACTTCATCTCTAGTAGCAGAAGGAAAGTCAGAGTTTCTGGGCACAGGTGTAGGAAAGCAGGTAATGTAGTGGTGGGAACTTATTGAAAGTCTTTTCCAAATGATTCAATTTTTCATGGTGTACAAAGGAAGCAAGTACTTTAATTGAGTGCCACAAAGAGTACAATGGGTTTGAGGTTTTTAAAAAAATGTGTTATCTGTAGATAGGGAGCTAGTAGTGATGCCAATATCCAAGAGAGTAAAACTGTCCCACAGGGTTTTTAAGGCTGTAAATCTTTACAGAAGCAGACTGCCACATCTTTCTTCTGCAAGGAAGGTGGAGGTAACATGAAAACAGAAGCCACTGAAAACAAGGGATAAAATAAGTGTGAGGCAAAGGTGTTGCTAAAGACATCAAAATAGAAATTGATGTTTCCACTGAGTCTTGCTATAGTAAGCTGAAAAGCACTATTTAACCAGGATGCCACAAGTCTTCCAAATGATGCTACCAATATCAATGTTTACAATGCCTTTATATCTGACAAGACGATAAAACGGGAGTCTTTCTGTCTCTGTTTTAGCTGAGGTGCCAAAGACTGAGAACAATATTAAAGGTACGAAGTTACCTTGTGCTCTAAATCAAAACGCTAGTCCACCGAATCAGGAAATGCTAAAAAATTGTGAGACTAGCTCAGACAACTTTAGCAATCTCCCACCTGTAGTTTCCATAATTGAAAAGGTTGGAGAGAGTGAGAATATTGTGGAGTTTTTGAAGTGTCATGAAGTTTCAACTTCCGCCTCAAGGGAAATGGGCTTCAGAGGTACTTTACTTAGAGCTTGCAATGTGTCCTTGAGTTTCGACCTGCAATGGACAAGCAAAGAGGAAGAAGGCAGCACTGGGAGCAAGCTACGCTTCCACTCAGGCAGCACAAGGGTGCATGAGTTTCCCATAGGATAAGTGGTCCTTGGGAGAAGGCTGACCCAGTTTAATTTTTAAAAAGACCCCCTCCCCCCCAATTAAAAAAAAAAAAGAAAAAGATATATAAACATTTGAAAAATATTTACGGCATCTGTACTAGATTCCAGTTATGATGTTACAAATTGGAAATAACAAGAAGGGCCTTGATTGCTCAACATTAAGTTTATATTGATTCCACTTTATTAAAGTTCTCATTACACTTAAACTTCAAAAAAAAAAAAAGACCCCCCCAGGGTCTTCCAACCCAGGGCACGGTGACTTTATTTTAATTTTCAGGCCCAGCAGAAAGAAACTATGCATGAACTGTATGATGCAGCAACTGGTGATGGCAAGAAATGTTTAGCGTGTAGTCAAAAGAACAGCATTGCTCACATCCAGGGAACTCTAGTCAGAGGTTACCAGGAGGAGGTTCTCTGAAAAACCTACAAGAGTAGCTTAGAAAGAGTTGCAGCTGGAGACTCCTGACAGCCTACACCGAGTAAGACAGTATGCTTTTGTTCTAATTCCTTCTGCCCTGGGCTGGAGCCAGAGGGGTCTGAAACTGTTACTGCTGGAGTTAAGAGAGGCTATGGTAGAGCAAATACAACAATCCCCTTAAGCTTTCAGGCCTAAAACAGACTCTAGCTGGGAGAGGGTGGAGGAGACTTAACTTGGATATAGATTTGGAATAAGCATATTACATTAAGAAGTACTGGCCATTTTAATTCTTGGAATGAGGCTGTAACCAAAAGGGATCAGAAGTGCTATGGAACTGGCCTGAGATTTTATCCAAGATCAGGGAAATAACTGGTCCTAGAGAAGGTTTGAAAAATAAAGGTAGGAAGAATGAAGTAGCTTCATGATTCACCTATTGAGTACTGCTCTTTCAATATATCGTCTATACATCCTTGCTCAAACAAACAAACAAACAAAAAAACCATACTCATTGCCATCAAGTCAATTCTGACTCTAAGCAACCCTATAGGACAGAGATCTGACCCATAGGGTTTCCGAGGTTGTAATCTTAAATGTAATCTGTAATGTCATTTTGAGGACTAAGGTGTGCCTGACCCAAGCCATGGTATTTTTAATCGCCTCATATGCATGTGAAAGCTGGGCAATTAGTAAGGAAGACCAAAGAAGAATTGATGCATTTGAATTATGGTGTTGGCAAAGAATATTGAATATACATGGACTGCAGAAGAATGAACAAATCTTTCTTGGAAGAAGTACAGCCAGAATGCTCCTTAGAAGCAAGGATGGTGAGACTTCATCTTGTGTACTTCGGACATGTTATCAGGAGGGATCAGTCCCTGGAGAAGGACATTATGCTTGGTAAAGTAGAAGGTCAGTGGAAAAGAGGAAGACCCTTGATGAGATGGCTTGACACAGTGGCTGCAACAATGGGCTCAAACATAGCAACAATTGTGAGAATGCCACAGGGCCAGGCAGTGTTTTGTTCTGTTGTATATAGGGTCGCTATGAGTTGGAACCAACTCTATGGCACTTAACAACAACAACAACAATTTTTATGGAAGCTAACTGCCACATCTTTCTCCTAAGCAGGTAGTGGGTTCTAACTGCTGACCTTTTGGTTAGCAGCTAAGCACTTAACCATCGCACCACCAGCTTCCATAGCTCATTTCTAGAGCATAGTAAATGCTTGATGAGTGTTAGCCATTATTATTATAGCCTAGAGCGCCCCTTCTATTTCCTAAAAGTTTCCATAAAGTTTTCTTGTTTCAGACCTTTCGTGTTTTTATTTCACAATCCTGCCTCAATGATTTCATCATCTCATTTAGCACCACCCATCACTTCTTCACACAGCTTTCAGGTGCACACCTTTAGTCTCATCTATTAGGTCGTTGATTAAAATCTTCTTTTTCCAAAAGACCATGACCACATATTCTAACCCAAGATTTTTCCTAAACCAATTCCTCCTCCTTTTTTTTTTTTTTTTTTAATTTATGGTATCATGCTTCTGCTTCTCCCAGCCTTAAAATCTCACCCGTACCCCAAACCCTTGATATCGAGTCGATTCTGACTCATAGTGACCCTATAGGACAGAGTAGAGCTGCCCCATATGGTTTCTGAGGAGCGACTGGAGGATTCAAACTACCAACCTTTTGTTCAGCAGCCGAACTCTTAACCACTACGCCACCAGTTTCCTAAAACCTCACGGTCATCTTTGAGTTCTTCATCTTCCTGATACCAATCAGTAGTCAAGTCATATAGATCTGCCTCTGAACCTCAGCTCATATACTTTCTGTCCTTTCCATTCCTATAGCCACCACCCCAGTTCAATTCTCCTATAGCCACCACCCCAGTTCAATTCCTTACTGCAGCTTTTTTGGGTCAGTACAATAAATACTGAGTGTGTTCTATTGCCTTCAGCCTTCCTTGAACAAATCTATCACATTCACTATTGCCAGATTGGTCTTCCCTAAGCACTACTCCAGTTAGTCCCTTAGCCCAAATCCTTAAATGATTTTCATTTCCTGACTGAATCTTCTGCCTAGGCTGCCTGGCTCTCCACAATGTGTCCCTAAGCTATCTATTGAGCTTAATCTTATTTAATGTCCCATACAAAGTTCGTATGAAAGCCAAATTAGAAAACCCCATGTCTTAGAAATACATTTCTTTGTGCTTTCTCTTTCTCCATCCAGAAACTGTGCCAATATTTGTTAAATTTCTAGATGCTCTTCCAGGCAGTATATTGAAGTAATTTAGAGCATAGGCTTTGGAGCCAGATGAACCTAGGCTCAAGTGCTGCCATTTAAAGGCTCTGTGAACTTCAGTTATTTACTTAATCTCTTTAGACTACTAATCTACATTTGTAAAATAGGGATAATGGTGTTAAATATATCGTAACATTGCTGGGAGAACTAAATGAAATAATGTGTATTTTAAAGCTTCAGATTCTCAAGCAATGCCTGGTACATAGTAAGAACCAGTAAGTCAGTTTTCTCAAACACATCAGGCATAGTTGTGACTCGGGGCCTTTGCACTTGCTTTCCTTCCACCTGGAATACTCTCCCTCCAGATATGTTATTACATGGCTTATTTGCTCAGATCGCCAATAAGTTATTACCTTTTCAAAGAAACATTTCCTGACCATCCTATCTAAAATAGTACCCATAATCTCCATGGGGAGTTCTCTACCTTGTTTCATTTTCCTTTAAAGCAACTGCCATTATATTGTGCAGTCGTTTCTTTATTGGTATATTGCCTGTCTCACTAGAATGTAAGCCTCTTGAAGGCAAGGTCTTGGTCTATTCTGTTTATTGCCAAATTGCAAGCAACTAGAACAGTGCTTGGCATGTGGGAAATTGTTAATAGATATTTGCCGAATGCATAAATTTTATTTATAAATCTTAGATTTATTAAAGGGCAATTCCAGATATCACTGTTGTAATAACTTCTTTTTATGATCAGCCTAACCGATCAGCAGTTATCTCCTTTGAAATCTCTATATACTGCTCTGATGGAATATATATTCTGACTTGGAATATATATGTCTGTTCTTAGTACAGTGTGCTAGATCAAAAACTTATTAGGGTGAGGAATACTCTAACTCAGGGGTCAGCAAACTTTTGCAAAGGGCAGTGTAATGAGTAGTTCGAGTTTTGTGGACCATGCAGTCTCTGTCACAACTACTCAACTCTGCCATTATAGTGCAAAAGTAACCATAGACAATACATAACAAATAGGCATGGGTGTATTCTAAGAAAACTTTATTTACAAAAACAGGTGGCATACTAGATTTGGCCTGTCCGTTGTAGTTTGCCAACAACTGCTCTAATTTATCTGTATGCATCCATTAGGCTCCAGTACAGTGGGTTTTACATAGAAGTCATGCAATAATAGAAAGTTTTTAAACAAATATTTATTTAATAACTATTATGTCACATATATCAAGATAATAAAGAATTCCTGGAGGACACATTCTCATAAGGAAAAACAGATTTGCATAGGAAATTATAAAAAGATAATGGAAATAACCATAATTTATTGAGCACCTCATGATGCTCAAATGTTATCTCACTTAATTTTGATAATAGCCCTAAGAAGTGGGTGTATGAAATTCCCAGGATCACAAATAGGAAATAATAGTTATACCAACAACGGCAGCCACCATTTATTGAAAGTGTGCTAGGCATTGGGCTATGAACTTTATGTATCTTATGTTGTTGTTATTGACTCATGACAACACCAGACACAATAGAGCTAAATGCTGCCTGGTTCTGAGTCATCCCCATGATTGGAGATCAGATCCTTGTGATCTACGGGGTTTTCTTTGGCTGATTTTCAGAAGTAGATCACCAGGTCTTTCTTCCTAGTCCATCTTAGTCTGGAAGCTCCACTGAAGCCTGTTCTGCATTATAGCAACATGCAAGCCTCTAATGACAGATGGGTGGTGGCTGCATTTAAGATGGATTGGCCAGGAATCAAATCTGGGTCTTCTTCATGGAAGGAGAGAATACTACTCCAGAATCGCCAGTGCCCCTGTATGTATTATATAACTCAATTTAATCTTTACAACATGCTTTTAAAAGTTTTTTTTTTTTAATTTTACAGATAAGGAAAATAAGGCTCACCAAGATTAAGTACTTTGCCCAATATCACATAACTAGTAAATAATAAGAAATAGAGCAGAATCTGCCTGACTCCAAATAGGGCAAGCAGAGTGATTGCTCCATGTTTCTCTAAAGCTTTTATAATAGAGGCACTGCCAATGAAAGAGTCTCACAGTGGAAGGACAGATTAATTCTCCTGGGAGGTTGGAATTATTTGATTGAATTAAATGGGAGTGAAGGGATTAAATTGAATAAAATTGAAAATAGGTCAGCATTTGGAGACCTTTGTATTCTGGCCTCCCTCATCTATTCACATGTCACTGTTACCTTTGAAACCGCCGAGGTCACACAGGCTAGACGGGATCTCATGGCCTTTTGAGCAGGCTGTATGTATAGTATTTCTTTTCCTTTGCTTTTACTTCTGCACTGCCCATCCGACTCTCCCAGAACACTGTAATCTCCTTCCTCACTTATTCAATGCTTATTCTACACAAATGCCTCGGTGTCTATGAATTCTTGCTTTCACTGGCTCACAGTGAAATCTACATTCTGTCCAATCCTGATGGAAAAGTAATTCAGTGGTTTTTTTTTTCACTGCACTTAGTATTGATATTTAACTTTATTTTGTGTACCTATGGATGTCTTATTTATTCCTCACTTAAATTTTAAGGACTGGACTCTGACTTACCTTCAGTTTCTCCATGATAATAACAAAATACTGACACATTGCGGTTGTTGTTGTTAGTTGTCAACAAGTTGGCTCCGAGTCATGTGCAACAGAACAAAGTATTGCCAGTTCCTGTACCATTTTCATGATACTTGGTTTATGTTTGAGTCCATTTTTGCATCCGTTGTGTCAATCCATCTCATTGGGGGTTTCCGTCATCTTTGCTTGTCCTCCACTTTACCAAACATGATGTTCTTCTACAGCGATTGATCCCTCCTGATGACATGTCCAAAGTAAGTGAGGTTAACGCTCAGACAATACTTAGTAATCCGTAGAGTTTTCATTGGCTAATTTTCAAAAGTAGATTACCATGCCTTTTTTCCTAGTCTGTCTTAATCTGGAAGCTCCACTGAAACCTGTCCACCACGGGCTACCCTGCTGGTATTTGCAATACCAGGGGCATAGCTTTCAGCATCACAGCAACATGTAAGTCACCATAGTACGACAAACTGATAGCCAGTTGATGGGCTGGCACATAGTAAATATTGAATCAACGTCTACTGAAAGGAGTTGAAGATACCAACAATAAATAATGCTTTAAAATGAATGATTGAATTGTTTTATAATATATCTTTTTTTTTTATTGTGCTTTAAGTGAAAATTTACAGTTCAGGTTAGTTTCTCATACAAAAATTTATACACACATTGTTATGCGACCCTAGTTGCTCTCCCTATAGTGTGACAGCTACGCTCCCTCTTTCCACCCCAGATTTCCTGTATCCATTCACCTAGCTCTGTCGGTTTCTGCCTTTTCATCTTGCCTCTGGACAGGAGCTGCCAATTTATTCTCATATATCTACTTGAGCTAAGAAGCATACTCTTCACAAGTATCATTTTATGTCTTATAGTCCAGTCTAATCTTTGTCTGAAGAGTTGGCTTCTGGAATGGTTTTAGTTTTGGGCTAACAGAGTCTGGAGGGCCATGTCTTCTGGGGCCCCCCAGTCTCAGTCAGACCATTAAGTCTGGTCTTTTTACTAGAATTTGAGTTCTGCACTCCACTTTTTTCCTGCTCCATCAGGGATTGTCTGTTGTGTTCCCTGTCAGGGCGGTCATTGGTGGTAGCTGGGCACCATCTAGTTCTTCTGATCTCAGGCTGATGCAGTCTCTGGTTTATGCAGCCCTGTCTGTCTCCTGGGCTAATATTTTCCTTGTGTCTTTCATGGTCTTCATTCTCCTTTGCTCCAGGTGGATTGGGACCAGTTGATGCACATTAGATGGTGTCATGGATTGAATTATGTCCCCCCAAAAATGTATGTATTAGTTTGGCTGGGGCCTGATTCCCGGTATTGTGTGATTTTCCTATATGTTGCAAATCTTGCCTCTATGATGTTAATGAGGGAGGATGGGTGGCAGTTGTGTTAGTAAATCAGGACTCAATCTACAAGATTGGATTGTGTCCTTACACAATCTCTTGAGATCTAAAAGAGAGAAGTGAGCAGAGAGACAGGGGGCCCTCATACCACCAAGAAAGCAGTGCCAGGAGCAGAAAATGCCCTTTGGGCCCAGGGTCCCTGTGCGGAGAAGCTTCTAGTCCGAGGGGAACATTGATGAGAAGGCCGACAGAGAGAGAAAGCCTTCCCCTGGAGTTGACAACCTGAATTTGGACTTTTAGCCTACTTAACTGTGAGGAAATAAACTTCTCTTGGTTAAAACTATCCACATGTGGTATTTCTGTTATAGCAGCACTAGATAACTAAGACAGATGGCCATTCGCTAGATTTTAAGACCCCAGATGCCACTCACCAAAGTGGGATACAGAACATTTTAATAAACTTTCTTATGCCAATTGACCTAGATATCCCCTGAAACCATGGTCCTCAGACTGTCATCTCTGCTGTTCTGTCTCTCAGGAAACTTCTTAGCTTTCAGTTTAGTCCAATTGTGCTGACTTCCCCTGTAGTGTGTATTGTCCTTCCCTTCACCTAAGATGATTCTTGCTTATTGTCTAGTTAGGGAATACCCATCTCCCTCCCTTCCCACCCTTGTAACCATAAAAGAATGTTTTCTTCTGTGTTTAAACCTTTTCTTGAGTTCTTATAATAGTAGTCTCATACAGTATTTGTCCTTTTGCAACTGACTGATTTCACTCAGCATAATGCCTTGTAGATTCATCCATGTTGTGAGATGTTTTGTGGATTCATCGTTGTTCTTTATCATTGCATAGTATTCCATTGTGTGAATATACCATACTTTGTTTATCCATTTGTCTGTTGATGGTCGCCTAGATTGTTTCCATCTTTTTGCTATTGTGAACAGTGCTGCAGTGAACATGGATGTGCATATATCAATTTGTGTGATGGCTCTTATTTCTCTAGGATATATTCCAAGGAGTGGGATTGCTGGATCATATGGTACTTGTATTTCTAGCTTTTTAAGGAAGTGCCAAATCAATTTCCAAAGTGGTTCTCCCATTTTCCGTTCCCACCAACACTGTATAAGTGTTCCAGTCTCTCCATAACCTCTCCAACATTTATTAGTTTGTGATTTTTGGATTAATGCTAACCTTGTTGGGGTGAGATGGTGTCTTAGTCATCTAGTGCTGCTATAAGAGAAATACCACAAGTCAATGGCTTGAGCAAAGGGAAATTTATTCTCTCACAGTCTGGTAGACTACATGTCCAAATTCAGGGCATCAACTCCAGGGGAAGGCTTTCTCTCTCTGTCGGCTCTGGAGGAAGGTCCTTGTCATCAGTCTTCCCTTGGTCTGGGAACATCTCAGCACGGGAACCTCAGGTCCAAAGGACACGCTCTGCTCCTGGTGCTGCTTTCTTGGTGGTACGAGGTCCCCAAGTGTCTCTGCTCACTTCTCACTTTTATGTCTTAAAAGAGAATGGCTTAAGATAAGATCTAATCATGTAGGCTTTATCAGCATAACTGCCACTAATCCATCTTATTACATCATAGTGACAGAGTTTACAACACATAAGGAAATCACATCAGATTACAAAATGGTACACAGTCATACACTACTGGGAATCATGACCCAGCCAAGTTGACAGATATTTTGGGGGGAAACAATTCAATCCATGACAGACGGTAACTCATTGTAGTTTTATTTGCATTTCTCTAATGGCTAATGATGGTGAGCATTTCCTCATGTATCTGTTAGCTGCCTGAATGTCTTCTTTGGTGAAGTGCCTGTTCATGTCCTTTTGTATTTTTTAATTGGGTAATTTGTCTTTTTGTTCTTGAGGTTTTGCAGTGTCTTGTAGATTTTAGAGATTAGAGGGTGATCGGATTTGTTGTAGTCAAAATTTTTTTCCCAGTCTGTAGGTTGTCTTTTTACTCTTTTGGTGAAGTCTTTTGATGAGCATAAGTGTTTGATATTTAGGAGCTGCCAGTTATCTAGTTTCTCTTCTGGTGTTTGTACGTTTTTAGTAATGTTTTGTCTTCTGTTTACACCATGTATTAGGGCTCCTAGCATTGTCCCTATTTTTTCTTTCATGATCTTTATTGTTTGGTGCCCGAAGACTTATTCTGCTGCTCTCTTTCTATTTGAGTTGTAGGGTTAATGTTTTGATTTTGACCCTTTCTTCTTTTTGGGATGTATGCATTTATTGTTATAAATTTATCTCTGAGCACTGCTTTTGCTGAGTCTCAACGGTTCTGGTAGGATGTGTTTTCATTCTCATTTGATTCTGTGAATTTCTTTATTCTGTCCTTAATTTCTTCTGTAACCTAGTAGGTTTTGAGCAAGGTGTTGTTCAGTTTCCATGTTTTTTATTTTTTTATTTTTCCTTGCTTTTTCTGTTATTGATTTCTACTTTTATGGCTTTATGGTCAGAAAAGATGCTTTGTACTATTTTGATGTTTTGGATTCTGTTAAGGCTTGCTTTGTGGCCTAATATGTGGTCTGTTCTGGAGAATGTTCCATGTGCATTGGAAAAGAAGGTATACTTGGCTGCTGCTGGGTGGAGTGTTCTGTATATGTCTATGAGATCAAGTTGATTGATTGTGGCATTTAGATCTTTCATGTCTTTATTGAGCTTCTTTCTGGATGTTCTGTCCTTTACCGAAAGTAGTGTGTCGAAGTCTCATACTATTATTGTGGAACTATCTCTCTTTTCAATGCTGTTAGAGTTCGTTTTATGTATTTTAGAGTTCTGTCATTGAGTGTGTAAATATTTATTATGATTATGTCCTCCTGATGCACTGACCCTTTAATCACTATATAGTGTCCTTCCTTATCCTATGTGGTGGATTTTGTTTTAAAGTCTATTTTGTCAGAGATTAATATTGCCACTCCTACTCTTTTTTGGTATTCTTTGCTTGATATATATTTTTTCCATCCTTTAAGTTTTAGTTTGTTTGTGTCTTTGAGTCTAAGGTGTGTCTCTTGTAGGCTGCATATAGACGTATTGTGTTTTTTTAAATCCATTCTGCCACTCTCTGTCTCTTTATTGGTGCATTTTGTCCATTTACATTCAGCGTAATTATTGATAGATACAAGTTCAGTGCTGTCATTTTGATGTTTTTGTGTGTGTGTGTGTGTGTGTGTGTGTTGTTAATAGTTTCTTTGTTCCACTTAATGTTCTGTGCTGAGTCATTTTTCTTTACATATTTTCTGTTCATCCTTTCCATTGTTGTTGATTTTGTATTTGTTGAGTCTTTCTGTTTTTCTTGGTTTCTTTTTTTATTTTGATGTGTAGGATTGTTAGCTTCCTTTGTGGTTACCTTAATATTTACCTCTATTTTTCTAAGTTTAAACCAATCTTTTATTTCTTTCTATCGCCTTGATTTCCTCTCCATGTGAAAGACCTATGACTACATTTTTTAGCCCCTCTTTTTTGTTTTAATGTTGTCATCGTTTACATATTGACATCTCTCTTTCCTATTTTCAGTGTTTTAGCTTTGATTTATTTGTCACCTCCCTATCTGGGTTGCTATCTGGTTGTTCTGTCCTGTGTTCTAGTCTTGGATTGTTAGTGATATTATTGATTTTCTGATCTCCTTCCTGATCTCTTGAAGAGCTCTGTATGTTAATCTTTTGAACTCTATCTCTGGTGATTCCAAGAAGTTCTCCTCCTCTGGAAGATTACTTGATTCTTTGTTTTGATGGCTTGCTGAAGCCATCATGGTCTGCCTCTTTATGTGATTTGATATTGACTGTTGTCTCTGAACCACCAACAAGTTATTATATTTGTTTATTTTATGTGTGCTTACTGTGTCCTAGCTTCTTGTTTTGTTTTGTTTTGATATGCCCAAATAGGCTGCTCATATGAGCGAGTTTAATTACTGGCACCTTTGAAGCTCTCACATCCCCTCACCAGGTGGTTACAGTTGTTACTAGGTATGTGAGTTCAGGAGTCCATTTACTTTTCTTGTATGGATTCAGCTAAAGTGTTCAGGTAGTCAGACACCAAGTGTGTGGTGTAGGCTCTCATCTATAGTCCTAGACCAGCAGGGGCAATTGGAGTAGGCACAGGTATCTGGCTGCAGTAGGGGCTCATGCGCTGAGCAAGGCAGCGGGCTGACAGCTGCTGCTGAGTGTCTGGGAGGAAAGCATGTCCTTGTTCCCTAGAACATCTAAGTTGGTGGGTTTTGTAGCTAGACTGTGGGCACCCAAAGTTGTTGGTGTAAGGACTGGAAGGCACCATTTATTCTTTTTTAAAAATTTTTCCTACAAAAATTTATACATACATTGTTATGTGACTCTAATTTCTCTCCCCATACTGTGACAGCACACTCCTTCTTTCCACCGCTAATTCCCCATGTCCATTCAACCAGCTCCTAACCCTCTCTGCCTTCCCATCTCACCTCAGGACAGAAGCTGCCTGTTTATTTTCTTGTATCTACTTGAGCTAAGAGGCACACTCTTCATGAGTATCACTTTATGTCCCACAGTCCATTTCAATCCCTGTCTGAAGAGTTGGCCTCAGAAATTGTTTTAGTTTTGGGCTGATAGAGAATCCAGGGGCCATGCTTTCTGGGGTTCCTCCAGTCTCACTCAGACCATTAAGTCTGGCCTTCTTACTAGAATTTGAGTTCTGCACCCCATCTTTCTGCTGCTCCATCAGGGAGTCTCTGTTGTGTTCCCTGTCAGGGCGGTCATTAGTGGTAGCTGGGTACCATCTAATTCTTCTGGTCTCAGGCTGATGAAGCATCTGGTTTATGTGGCCCTTTCTGTCTCTTGGGCTAATACTTTCCTTGTGTCTTTGGTGTTCTTCATTCTCCTTTACTCCACTCCAGGTTGTTGAGACCAATTGATGTATCTTAGATGGCCGCTTGCAAGCTTTTAAGACCTCAGATGGCACACACCAAAGTAGGATGCAGAACATTTTCTTAATAAGCTTTGTTATACCAATTGACCTAAATGTCCCCTGAAACCATGGTCCCCAGACCCCTACCCCTGCTCTCTGTCCCTCAAAATGTTTGATTGTATTCAGGAAACTTCTTAGCTTTTGTTTAGTCCAGTTGTGCTGATTTCCCCTGTAGTGTGTGCTGTCCTTCCCTTCACCTAAGATAATTTTTATCTACTACCTAGTTAGTAAATAATGCTCACCCTCCCTCCCTGCCCTCGTAACCATCAAAGAATGTTTTTTTCTGTGTTTAAACCTTTTCTTGAGTTCTTACAATAGTGGTCTTCTACAGTATTTGTCCTTCTGTGACTAAATGCACTCAGCATAACGACCTCCAACTTCCTCCATGTTATAAGATGTTTCATGGCTTCATCGTTGTTCTTTATTGTTGTATGGTATTCCCTTATGTGGATATACGATCATGTGTTTATCCATTCATCCACTGATGGGCACCTAGGTTGTTTCCATCTTTTTGCTATTGTGAACAGTGCTGCAGTTAACTTGGGTGTGTGTATATCTATTTGTGTGACAGCTCTTATTTCTCTAGGATATATTGCAAGGAGAAGGATAGCTGGATCTCATGGTACTTCTATTTCTAGCTTTTTAAGGAAGCACCAAATCGATTTCCAAAGTGCTTGAACCATTTTACATTCCCACCAACAGTGTATAAGTGTTCCAGTCTCTCCACAACCTCTCCAGTGTTTATCATTTTGTGTTTTTTGGATTAATGCTAGCCTTGTTGGGGAAAATAATGTCTCATTGTAGTTTTGATCTGCATTTCTCTAATG
The DNA here is from genome assembly GCA_030035585.1 of Dugong dugon. Lineage (NCBI taxonomy): Eukaryota > Metazoa > Chordata > Mammalia > Sirenia > Dugongidae > Dugong > Dugong dugon. The sequence continues at coordinate 135,163,001 of CM057462.1, forward strand.
GGTAATGATCTTGAGCATTTCTTCATGTGTCTGTTAGCCGCCTGAATATCTTCTTTGGTGAAGTGCCTGTTCATGTCCTTTGCCCATTTTTTAATTGGATTATTTGTCTTTTTGTTGTTGAGGTTTTGCAGTATGTTGTAGATTTTAGAGATTAGACGCTCATTGTATTTGTTGTAGCCAAAAATTTTCCCCAGTCTGTAGGTTGTCTTTTGACTCTTTTGGTGAAGTCTTTTGATGAGCATAAGTGTTTGATTTTTAGGAGCTCCCATTTATCTAGTCTCTCTTCTGGTGCTTGCGCACTGTTACTTATGGTTCATATTGTGTTTATGCCATGTATTAGGGCTCCTAGCGTTGTCCCTATTTTTTCTTCTATGATATTTAACGTTTTTGATTTTATATTTAAGTCTTTGATCCATTTTGAGTTAGTTTTTGTGCATGGTGTGAAATATGGGTCTTGTTTCAGTTTTTTGCAGATGGATATCCAGTTATGCCAGCACCGTTTGTTAAAGAGACTGTCTTTTCCCCAATTAATGGACTTTGGGCCTTTGTCAAATATCAGCTGCCCATAGGTGGATAACTTTATGTCTGGATTCTCAATTCTGTTCCATTGGTCTATGTGTCTGTTGTTGTACCAGGACCAGGCTGTTTTGACTACCGTGGTGGTATAATAGGTTCTAAAATCAGGTAGTGTGTGGCCTCCCACTTTGTTTTTCTTCTTGAGTAATGCTTTACTTAATCGGGGCCTCTTCCCTTCCATATGAAGTTGGTGATTTGTTTCTCCGTCTCATTAAAAAATGCCAGTGGAATTTGGATTGGGATTGCATTATATCTATAGATCGCTTTGAGTAGAATTGACATTTTCAGTATGTTGAGTCTACCTATCCATGAGCAAGAAATGTTTTTCCACTTAGGCAGGTCTCTTTTAGTTTCTTGCAGTAGTGTCTTATAGATTTCTTTGTATAGATATTTTACATCTCTGGGTAGATTTATTCCTAAGTATTTTACTTGGGGGCTGTTGTAAATGGTACTGATTTGGTGATTTCCTCTTCGAGGTTCTCTTTGTTGGTGTAAAGCAATCCAACTGATTTTTGTATGTTCATCTTGTATCCTGAAACTTTGCTGAAGTCTTCTGTTAGTTCCAGTTGTTTTCTTGTGGATTCTTTGGGGTTTTCTGTGTATAATATCATACCATCTGCAAAGAGAAATACTTTGACTTCTTCCCTACCAATTTGGATGCGCTTTATTTCTTTTTATAGCCTAATTGTTCTGGCTAGGACGTCCAGCACAATGTTGAATAAGAGTGGTGATAAAGGGCATCCTCGTCTGGTTCCCGTTCTCAAGGGGAACGCTTTCAAAGTCTCTCCATTTAGGATGATGTTGCCTGTTGGCTTTGTATAAATGCCCTTAATTATATTGAGGAATTTTGCTTCTATCCCTATTTTGTTGAGAGTTTTATCATGAATGGGTGTTGGACTTTGTCAAATGCCTTTTCTTCCTGGATTGATAAGATCATGTGGTTCTTGTCTTTTGTTTTATTTATGTGATGGATTATATTGATTGTTTTTCTAATGTTGAACTATACCTGCATACCTGGTATAAGTCAGCATGTGTCTATGAGATCAAGTTGGTTGATTGTAGCATTTAGCTCTTTCGTGTCTTTGTTAAGCTTCTTTCTGTATGTTCTGTCCTTCACCAAAAGTGGTGTGTTGAAGTCTCCTACTACTAATGTGGAGCTATCTCTCTTTTCAGTGCTGTTAGAGTTCATTTTATGTATTTTGGATCCCTGTCGTTGGGTGCATAAGTATTTATTATAGTTATGTCCTCCTGGTGTATTGGCCCATTAATGATTATATAGTGTCCTTCCTTATCCTTTGTGGTGGATTTTACTTTAAAGTCTATTTTACCACAGATTGATATTGCCACTGCTGCTCTTTTTTGAGTGTTGTTTTCTTGATATTTTTTTTCCATCCTTTGTGTTTTAGTTTGTTTGTGTCTTTAAGTCTAAGTTGTGTCCCTTGTAGGCAGCATATAGACGGATGGTTGTTTCTTTATCTAGTCTGCCACTCTCTGTCTCTTTATTGGTGCATTTAGTCCATTACATTCAGCATATTTATTGATAAGTATGAGTTTAGTGCTGTCAGTTTGATGTCTTTTTTTGTGTGTTTTTCACAGTTTCTTTGTTCCACTTAATTTTCTGTGCTGAGTCATTTTTCTTTATATATTTTCATCTTTTTCATTGCTGTTGATTTTGTGTTTGCTGAGTCTTTATATTTTTCTAGTTTTTAATTTTGGCATGTAGGATTGTTAGTTTCCTTTGTGGTTGCCTTAATATTTACCCCTTTTTTCTAAGTTTATACCAGTCTTTTATTTCTTTATATTGCCTTGACTTCCTTTCCATATGAAAAATCTATGTCCACGTTTTTTAAGTTCCACTTTTTTGTTTTAATATTGTCATCTTTTACACATTGACATCTGTTTCCCTCTTTTCAGTGTTTAGCTTTGATTTACTTTTGTGACTTCCCTCTCTGGGTTCATATCTGGTTGCTCTGTCCTGTGTTCTAGTCTTGGGTAGTTATCTGATGTTACTGATTTTCTAACCGGAGGACTCCCTTTAGTATTTCTTGTAATTTTGGCTTGGTTTTTGCAAATTCCCTAAACTTCTGTTTATCTGGAAATTCCCTAGTTTTTCGTCATTGTATAATTCTTGGCTGGTAGTTTTTTTCCTTCAAGGCTTTATATATGTCATCCCATTGCCTTCTTGCCTGCATGGTTTCTGCTGAGTAGTCCAAGCTTATTCTCACTGACTCTCCTTTGTAGATGACTTTTCATTTATCCCTAGTCACTCTTAAAATTCTCTCTTTGGTTTTGGCAAGTTTGATTATAATATGTCTTGGTGACTTTCTTTTGGTATATACCTTATGTGGGGTTCAATCAGCATCTTGGATAGATATCTTGTCATCTTTCATGATATCAGGGAAGTTTTCTGCCAACAAATCTTCAAGAATTCTCTCTGTATTTTCTGCTGCCCCCCCCCCCATTCTTGTACTCCAGTCACTCGTAGGTTATTCCTCTTGATAGAGTCCCACATAATTCTTAGGGTTTCTTCAGTTTTTTAAAACCTTTTATGTGATTTTTCCTCAAATAATTTGCTGTCAAGTGCTTTATCTTCAGTCTCACTGATTCTGACTTCTATTGCATCAATTCTGCTCCTATAACTTTCTATTGAGTTGTCTGATTCTGAAATTTTATTGTTAATCTTCTGGATTTCTGATTGCTGTCTCTCTATGGATTCTTATAGCCTGTTAAATTTGTCATTATGCTCTTCTCTAATCTTTTTAATTTCCTCTATTGTGTGTTCTGGGTTTTGCTTAGTTTCCTTCCTAATTTCTTGAAGAATTCTGTATATTAATCTTTTGTGTTCTGCCTCTGATAATTCCAAGAAATTTTCCTCCTCTGGAAAATTTATAGATTCTTTATTTTGGGAGCTTACTGAAGCCATCATGGATTGCTTCTTTATGTGATTTGATATCGACTGTTGTTTCTGAGCCATCAATAAGTTATTATATTTATTTATTTTATGTTTGCTTACTGTGTCCTAGCTTCTTGTTTTGTTTTGATATGCCCAAATAGGCTGCTCGTATGAGCTAGTTTGATTATTGGCACCTTTGAAGATCTAATGTCCTGTCATCAGGTGGTTATATTTGTTACTAGTTATGTGAGCTCAGGACTCCTCCCATTCCTCTTGTATGGATTCAGCTCAGGTGCCCAGGTAGATAGCCACCAAATGTGTGGCATAGGCTCTCACTTACAGTCCTAGACAGGCATGGATGATTGGTGTAGGCACAGGCATCTGGCTGCAGCAGTGGGACACACTCTGAGCAAGGCAGGGGGTTGATGGCCGCCCCTGAGTGTCCAGGAGGAAGACGTGTTCCTGTTCCCTGGAGCGCATAGGTGGGTGGGTTTTGTAGCCAGATTGTGAACACCTAATGTTGTTGGCTGTAAGGACTGGGGGGTACCTCTTTTACATGAGCCCCTCTCACAAGTGACTAGATGGCATGGGTGGAGCCACCAGTCCTCAGGCCCCTGATGTGGGTAGGTGAAGAACCTGCTTAATGGACAGAGCAATGTCAAATGTCAAGAACCGGCCACTTCACAGCTGAAACAGTTGAAGTTAGAGTTCCGGTATATACCTTGTTGTACTGTGGTAATGAGGGCCTACCCAGTTGAGATGGGCCCACACAAGTCTATGCAGGGAGAAAAGCACTCAAAGTCCATGGATCCCTTATGCCTGTGCCTAGGCAAAGGAGCTGTGCCTACCCCGGGTTCCTGGCTTAGGGGAGCCAGCAGTTTATTTTTTCCCCTCTTTGTTAATTTGTTCAGTCTCCAAGGCAAGGAGAATGGCTCAGGCCATGTGACGGATCCTACTTCTGGCCCAGGGGACTTGGCAATTGCTGAAGCCCGTCCAGGACCCAGTGCAGAGAAGGGAGCTGGAAGTAAATGGGAGAAAGGTTTTTCCCTAAGGGGGGTGTTTTTGATCCATGTAGTAAGCCGTACGCAAGTACTTATCTTTCGCTGATGAAGGCTGCTTCTCACTGCTTCTGGGTGGCCGTGTAGACCCTCTGGTGCTGGGTTTCTCCCACTGCAGAAAATGCACCTCCTGAGCACTGCCACTTGCCTGCCTCACCGCTCACCCACGAGCTGCTCAGGCCTGAAGGGCTCAGGCTCTCGCCAGGTCAGATCTGGCAACTCCTTGCTGTTTCTGAACCATCTCTCCCTCCCCCAGCCACTCAGTCCAGTTCCTCAACTCTGCCTTTGATGTTCAGGGCTCCCAGATTGCCATATATAATCGAATCACTTGTTTTTTCAGGTCTTTGTTGTGGGGGTCCACTGGAAGCATCTGACTTCTCTGCCGTCTTGGCCCCTCCTCCCCACCGTGTATTCTTGACCCTGTCATGCATGGCTAGGCGCTGTGGGTGGAGCCACCAGTCCTCAGGCCCCTGATGTGGGCAGGTGAAGGCCCTGCTTAATGGGCAGAGTGGTGTCAAATGTCATGAACCTGCCACTCCATCTTACAGCTGATAGAGTTGAAATTAGGCTTCAGGTATATACCTTGTTGTACTGTGCTAATGAGGACTTATGCTACTGAAATGGGCACACACAGGTCTATGCAGGGGTGAAAGGCATTCAAAGTCCACGGACCCCTTATGCCTGTGCCTAGGCAAAGGAGCTGTGCCTGCCCTAAATTCCTAGTTTAGGGGAGTTAGCAGATTATTTTGTCCCGTTTGTTAATTTGTTTCTGCTCCAAAGCCAGGAAGATGGCTCAGGGCATGAGACAGGTCCTACATCTTGCCCAGGGGACCTGGCAATTGCTGAAGCCAACCTGAACCTGGTGCAGAGTGGGAAGGGGCAGGTAAATGGGAGAGACGTTCTTCCCAAAGGGTGTACTTTTTGATCTGCCTGGCAGGTTAGATGCATGTACTTTCTTTTGCCAGTTGAATGCCACTTCTTGCTCATTCTGGAGGTTTCAGCATACTGTCCGCTGCTCGGTCTCTCCTGATGTGGAGAACTGTCTTGAGTCACTGCTTGCCTCACCGTGCACGCCAACCTATCCAGCCTGCAGGTTGCTGGTTCCCACCAGGTCAGGACTGAAATCTCCTTATTGCTTCTGAACCATATCTCCCTCCCTCTGCCACTCAATCCGATTCCGCAGCTTTGCCTTTGATGTTCAGGGCTCCTAGATTGTCATATATAATTGATTCACTTGTTTTTTTAGGTCTTTGGTGTGAGAGAGACCACAGGAAGAGTCTGACTACTCCACTATCTCGGCCCCACCTCCGATTGAATATTTTAAACAGTGCTTGGTAAATGAATGTATTAATGTTATCTTCTAGAGGCATAACTTTAATGAGATGGAAGAGTCAAAGAATGTGCAGTGGAATAGGGATGCTTTCTAGACGGATCAACTAAGTAGGGGAAAAAAATGATCTCAGGGTTGGGGTTCATTTTCTGCTTTTTGCATCTTAAATGAAAAACTTCAGAGCTAAAATAAGTACCCAAGTCATATTACTGCTGCAGAGATCCAAATAGCAATGCACAAAGCATGCCTCCATTGTTCACTTATAAAACTGTTATTTAGCAGTCATCCCAGTCAGAAATGAACATCAATTAATATTTATTAAGATCTCACTGTGCACAAGGCACTGTGCTAGGCATTCAGAAAAGGGTTGGTGGCACTTATTTTTACTTAATCTCTACTCTTAACGAAGTTTACAGCTAAGATAAATGCATTTAAAGAGGCATACATATCCATTTATGTATTAATGAGAGATCTAAATGATAGGATACTGAGTGTGGGGAAGACAAGTACAAGACATTTTAAATCATTCTCTTGGTGTTCTGTATTTTGATGTCACTCTGAACTGATTTGTAGAAAGGAGAGAAGATGAGTGGGACTGGAAATGCAGAAAAGAATAAAATGTAAATTTCTATAGTGGGGGGGGGGCTCATATTTTGAACTGCTTTTGTACTCCCTTGCATCACTAGCACATAGCTAGAAGGATCAATATGTGATTAATAACTCTTTGTTAATTTTGCTCAGTGCAAAGCTGCTGTTCACAAGGTTACCCATACTATTTGACTGATTTTGCCACCTCTTCAAATTTCCTTTTCTCTCACTTGTCCCTCTTCTTCTTCTATACTTAATCTTTCTGCATTTCTCCTTTTATGAACACTGAGACGACTTCACAAGATTGTTGAAGTTTCATGTCTTCCTGAATTTTTTTTGCCTCTGGGAGCCCAGTTGCATTTTCTCACCGTATAAAGAGGCACATAAACTCCAACTAAGAGTCAACAAGCCAAGAATTCCAGTCCATCTTCCTGGCTAATGTAGACTGACTTCCCCAGAATGCCAGCTCCCTGCTCATGATCTACGTGCTTGGCACAAGCAGTGAAGATTTCCAAACCCACAAAAAAGGAAGTCAATTATGTTGGGAATTCAGCTTCCAGACCCAAAAGATTTATTTCTTCAACGTATAAAATACTGCTGCATTTATTTAGGCTTGAAGGCAAGAAAGCTAAGCAAAAACTGTAGAACTAGTGACTGAACCTAAATAGTTTCTTCTTGAGAAGAGGAATTATATGCCACAGTGAATAAACCTTATAGATTTCACCAAGAGGTGAAATGCCAAAGTTCAAGGACAAGTTACACAATATTTGTCCCATGCAATAAATTAAAGCAAATTCTTCCCTCTTTCTCATTCTTCATGTCATTTGAATACCAAAACTTGTTGCTTCTATCTCAGAAATATTTATAAATTATTCTCCTTTTCATCTACACTGACACTACCTTGATTTGTCTCGCTCAATTGCTCACTTAATAAAAACTCTCCCAAACTAATTTTCTCAGCATCCATCACCTTTTTCAAGTTCATCTTCCATCCCCCTGCAAAAGTTACCTTCATTAGAATCAAATCTTATTATGTTGTGTCCTTGCTCATAAGCCTTTGTTTTTTCAGAATATGGCCCATATTCCTAGGCATGGAATACAGTTCAATCCCTTTGTGCCTTACAGGTATCTGCTCTGCCATTACCCCTGTACATTCTGTACTCCATTCAAACTGAACTTCTCAGCACTCCTCAACAACTCTTGCCCCATTACTACTCTGGGCATTTGCATGTACTATACTGTTGGAAGGAATACACAAAGTCACTGTCATGAATTGAATTGTATCCCCCCAAAATATATCAACTTGGCTAGGTCATGATTCTCAGTGCTGTATGATTGTGTACCATTTTGTAATCTGATGTGATTTCCTTATGTGTTGTAAACTCTATCACTATGATGTAATAAGGTGGATTAGCGGTAGTGATGCTGATGAGGTCTACAAGATTAGATAGTGTCTTAATCCAGTCTCTTTTGAGATGTAAAAGAGTGAAGCAGGCAGAGACACATGGGAACCTCATACCACCAAGAAAGCAGTGCTGTGAGCAGAGTGTGTCCTTTGGACTTGAGGCTCCTGTGCAGAGAAGCTCCCAGACCAAGGGAAGATTGATGACACGGACCTTCCTCCAGAGCCGACAGAAAAAGCATCTCCCTAGACTTATAGCCTACTGGACTGTGAGAGAATAAACTTCTCTTTGTTAAAGCCATCCACTTATGGTATTTCTGTTACAGCAGCACTAGATGACTAAGACACTTACTATACTAAAAGGAATTGGTGGACGTTCAACCATTTCAGGAGGTAGCATATGATCAAGAACCGATGGTACTGAAGGAAGCAGTCCAAGCTGCACCGAAGGCATTGACAAAAAACAAGGCACCAGGAATTGATTGAATACCAATTGAGATGTTTAAACAAATGGGTGCAGCACTGGAAGTGCCCACTTGTCTATGCCAAGAAATCTGGAAGATGGCTACTTGCCAACCAACTGGAAGAGATCCATATTTGTGCCCATTCCAAAGAAAGGTGATCCAACCGAAAGAGGAAATTATTGAACAATATCATTAATGTCACGCACAAGTAAAATCTTGCTGAAGATCAATCAAAAGTGGTTGCAGCAGTACATCAACAGTGAACTGACAGAAATTCAAGTCAGATTCAGAAGAGGATGTGTAACCAGGGATATCATTGCTGATGTCATATCGATCATGGCAGAAAGCAGAGAATACCAGAAAGATGTTTACCTGTGTTTTACTGACTATGCGAAAGCATTCGATTGTGTGGATAAAAACAAATTATGGATAACGCTGCAAAGAGTGGGAATTCCAGAAGACGTAATTGTGCTCATGAGGAACCTGTACTTAGGTCAAGAGGCAGTTGTTTGAACAGAACGAGGGGATACTGAATGGTTTAAAGTCAAGAAAGTGTGTGTCAAGGTTGTATCTTTTCACCATACTTATTCATTCTGTATGCTGAGCAAATAATCTGAGAAGATGGACTATATGAAGAAGAACAGGGCATCAGGATTGAAGAAAGACTCATTAACAGCGTGTGATATGCAAATAACATAACCTTGCTTGCTGAAAGTGAAGAGGAGTTGAAACATTTATTTATTTATTTTAGTATTGTTCTTTAGGTGAAAGTTTACAGTTCAAGTCAATCTCATAAAAAATGTATACATGCATTGTTATGCGACACTAATTGCAATCCCTGCAATGTGACAGCAGACTCTTCCTTTCCACCCCAGGTTTCTTGTATCCTTTCAGCCAGTTCCTGTCCCTTTCTGCCTTTTTATCCTGCCTGTGGACAGGAGCCACCCATTTGGTCTTGTGCATCTGATTGAACTAAGAAGCACACTCCTCACAAGTAGCATTTTTTGTTTTATAGCCCAGTCTAATCTTTGCCTGAAGAGTGGGCTTCAGGAATGGGTTTAGTTCTGGGTTGACAGCGTGTCCATGGGCAATAGTTTCGAGGGTTCCTCCAGTCTCTGTTAGATCAGCAAGTCTAGTCTTTTTACATGAACTTGAGTTCCACTCCTCACTTTTCTCCTGCTCTGTCTGGGTCTCTCTGTTGTGTTCCCTATCAGGGCAGTAGTTGGTGGTAGCTGGGCACCGTCTAGTTCTTTGAAGCACTTATTGATGAAGACCAAAGACCATAGCCTTCAGCACAGATTACACTTCAATGTAAAGAAAACAAAAATCCTCACAACTGGATTAATAAGCAACATCATGATAAATGGAGAAAAGATTGAAGTTGTCAAAGATTACATTTTACTTAGATTGAAAATCAATGCCCGTGGAAGCAGCAGTCAAGAAATCAAACAAGCATTTCATGGGCAAATCTGCTGCAAAAGATCTCTTTAAAGTGTTAAAAAGAAAAAATGTCACTTTAGAACTAAAGCGTGCCTGACCCAAGCCATAGTGTTTTCAATCACTTCACGTGCATGTGAGAGCTGAACAATGAATAAGGAAGCCCGAAGAAGAATTGATGCCTTTGAATTATGGTGTTGGCGAAGAATATTGAATATACCATGGACTACCACAAGAATGAAGAAATTTGTCTTGGAAGAATTAAAGCCAGAATGCTCCTTAGAAGCAAGGCTTTGTCTCACATACTTTGGACATGTTATCAGGAGGGATCAGTCCCTGGAGAAGAACATCGTGCTTAGTCAAGTAGAAAGTCATCAAAAAAGAGGAAGACCTTCAACGAGATATATTGACACAGTGACCACAAGAAAGGGCTCAAACATAGCAATGATTGTGAGGATAGTGTAGGAATATGCAGTGTTTCAATCTGTTGTACATAGGGTCGCTATGAGTCAGAATCAACTTGACGGCACCTAACAACAGCAACATATTGTTATTGCTGCTTAGAATTCCCTTTCCAAATTACCTACCCCGAAAACTCATTAAAGACCCAGATCAGATGCTGTCTTCTTGATGAAATGTAATAGGTGATCATTGTGTTCCTACAGTGCTTTGTTCATACCTCAATTTGAGTAGTTATCAGACTGCAGGGGCTGCATCTTTACTATCTGCCGCCACACCTTTCTGCCTCACTGCTCTGTGAGAGCTGAAAAGCCAAGTGCCCTTTATCACTTATCTTTATATTTCCAAGCTGCAGAAAAAATTCCTGGTATAGATAATCAGTTGCCATCGAGTCCGTTCTGACTCATAGTGGCCCCATGTGTGTTAGAGTAGCACTGTGCTCCATAGGGTTTTCAATGGCTGATTTTTCAGAAGTAGATCAGCAGGCCTTTCTTCTGAAGTACCTCTGCATTTACTGAAACCTCCAACCTTTTGGTTAGCAGCCAAGTGTGTTAATTTCTTGCACCACACGGGGGCTCCTTCTGATAGTGTTGTTGTCAAGTCCATTCTGACTCATGGCGACCCCATGTGTTACAGAGTAGAACTGCTCCATAGGGTTTTCTTTGCTGTAATCTCTGTGGAAGCAGATCACCAGGTCTTTTTTCTGCAGAGCCACTGCGTGGGTTCAAATCACCGTCCTTTAGGTTAGTAGCCCTTTACAAACTTCTTGCACCACCCAGGCTCCTTTCTGTGATGTATATATATACACACACACATATATATACATATGTATATATATACACATATATGTATATAGTATGTATATACTCAATAAATATTTAAAGATGTCTGGATGGCAGAAAAGAAATAAAGAAGAAGGAAGAAAAAACGGTAGGACAGCAAGCAGGAAGGAAGGATTTGGGGCTGGTAGTTCAAGTCAGTGAGCTATTTCAGTTAATATGGCCCTTTCTCCCCTGTGAGTGACCAAGCTATGTTGTTTTCTAAATAAAAAGTGGAAAATACTTCCTTTGTTACCCTAGTAGATAATTACAATATATACTCAACCAGTTGTCATCCTGTGCCCCACTTCCCTACTTAAATAATTTTGAGTAACCATTCCCAAAATGATTCTTTATTACTACTGTTTTCTACACACTGAGAAAGTGCATAGGAAATCTTTTTTTTAAGTTGGAAACAAGACCAGTGAACAATTCTTAGAGGAAAGAGATAATAATCCTTAGCAACCGTCCACCACCCTGACCTTTTGGACTCTTTAGTCAGAACAGAAGTTGAATACTGTTATGTTGCAAAAGAGCATAGAGCACATGGGTTGGGAAGGATAAAGGAGGGATCAAATGGCATCTCTCTTCCTGTAGATTTTGGAATTACTTCTTCCCACATCATGTATATAAGGCTGTCTATATCCTTTTTCTGTTTAGTTAATAAAATGCAATAGGAAAGAAAAATGGTATCTAAAACTCAAAGTGTGTATAGCTGTATCTGTCCTCTGACAGAGATGGTGTAACTTGTGTCAGTGGAGAGATTATAGCTCTAGATCGCCTTCTCCCCTTAGTAGAAACTAGTGTTGCAAGGAGAGAGGTAAGACCCCTAGTAGGTGACTCACTTAAGTGTACCAGAGATTCAGAAAGTCTTTGGAACTGTAAATGTTGCTCAGCACTGAGGATAGGAGATAAAGAAGGCTGAATTTGTCTGCATAATTGAGGGAGCCTTTCATTCCTTCAGGGAGCCCTTGTAGCAAGTGATGAAAGCACTCAGCTGCTAACTAAAAGGTCAGTGGTTTGAACCCACAAGCCATTCTGCAGGACAAAGGTGCATTCTACTTCTGTGAAGATTACAGCTTTGGAAACCCTATGGCGCAGTTCTACTGTCCTGTAGAATCGCTATGAGTCGGAATTGACTTGACGGTCGGTTTGGAGTTGTTTGTTCCTTCTTCTTCTTCTTCTTTTTTTTTTTTTTTTTTTTGGTTTGTGTCCTTTCTGAAAAGCAATGAAACGAGAAACAAGCCAATTAAATGGTTGGATGGGCGAGACTGTGACACAATCTGACCTAAACGACATTTAAGAACAGAAAATTGAGGTAAAAAGTAACCAAATGAACATGTAGATCTACCACTCCTATCCCTCAAACTATAGTGAAACCTGTGAGAACCGGGAGCTCAATGGGACGGCCTTGTTTTTCCAGGTCTTGTAAATTTTCTGCCTCTGACAGAGTGCAGTCTTACCACTTTTCTATCACTCATTTTAGTGGAAAATATTTGAATTTTTCTTCTCTGACAAGTTTCTACCTTACACAAGTTTTGGCTTTCACAGTTTTACTGTACAAGGAAATGAAACAAAATATTTACGCATCTGATTATAATGATAATGAAAAAGAGAGCAGACAATGCTTAAGAAATGTAAGGAAGTATTGCAGGACTGAAAGCAGAATGATGAAGAAAAATGCAAAGAGTGATCCATGGGCCCAGAACAGAATAAGATCGGTCTTACCAGAAGGACTCCCAGAGAAATGCCAAGTTCAGAGTTAACACAGAAAGAGCCAGAGTGGGCTGTGTGGCAATGAGAAAATTTGGGCCCAAGCGGCACTATCATCTTCCTCTTCACGGCACTCACAGAGCATAGTGGCTGATGATTTTTTTTTTTCCCCTGAAGAAAGTGAACTGCCACCTGACAAGGATTCTATGTAGGTAGGAACCTGAGAGAAAACAAGTCAAGACTGAAGCAACTCTGCATCTCCAAATAAACATGGAGTGAGATATGAAGGAAAGGCAGCTCTTCTCATGAGAGAAATACACTAAAACCCTCCATTGCTAAAGTCCTTCTTATTTGGCAGTTGGAGAAGACAGTCCTCAGTCTTCATGTCTACTCTGTACTCACATACCCTAAAACCTACACAGAGCTTGCCATCTGCCCTCCCACTTAAGGGAGTAGCCTGTTAAGGTAAGAGATTTGCAGAGGAAAATCATATTAACAACTATACTAATCAACCCGTAACCATAAACCAATAACCAAGGATCACCAATGTGGAGGAAAACTGATGATAACAGAAGACAAAAATGAAAAATATGGGACAGCTGACACTCAAGGGACAGAAGAGGATTCCAAAAAGTTTTAATTAAGAATGTCAAGAAGAAATGTGAGAGTATCTCATTTATTGAATAAGAATGGATTACTAGGAAAAAGGAGCACTCAGAGAATAAGAATTAATTAACAACAGCAACAACAGAAAATTATAATTTCCAAGATTAAAATTTCATAGATAGACTGAATAATATAAAGGATAATAAAGCTTAAGGCTAATGATTTGGAAAATGAAGTCAAGGAACCCTTCAAAAAAAATGGACAATATCTGAGAAGATTTAAGATAGCAGAAGAAGGATACAGCAATTCAAAATTTATATAATATAATTTTTGAATTACAAAAAAAGATACAACAGGAAAGAAATTTATCTTCATAAGGTAAATGAAGTTTAAGATAAAATCTAGAACATACTGACAGAATTTCAGAATTCCATGGATAGATGAGAAGCTATAAAAGTCTCCACAGTAGAAAGGGAAAGAAATTAAAACACATTACCTGCAAAAGAATATTAACTAGGTGAGAGAAAAATGTAGAACAAAACTCAAATTCATACAAAGACCAGACTTACTAGACTGACAGAGTTGAAGGGAACCCTCAAGACTACTGCCCTATGATAGGAACCCTCAAGACTACTGCCCTATGATACCCTTTTAACCTGGAACTGAAACCACTCCAGGAGGTCACCTTTCAGCCAAATAATAGATTGGCCTATAAAATAAACAATAACACCCATGAGGAATGTGCTCCTTTAAACAACCAACTGTACAAGACCGAATGGTCAATATTTACCCAAAAGCAGAGAGAAAAGGCAAGGAAGGCGAGAGAAACTGGATGAATAGAAATGGGCCAGGTGTGGTGGAAATGGTGAGTGCTGAGACATTGCGGGGATTGTAACCAATGTTACAAAACAATTTGTGTATGAATTGTTGAATGGGAATCTAATATGCTGTGTAAACTTTCACCTAAAACACAATAAAATATTTAAAAACAAAACATGATTTAGGTTAGTCATAACACTAACCACTAGGGAAGTGGAATAATGATTTCAGAGATCGAGGAAAAAGGAAGGATTTTAAACCAGAATTCTATACTCAGTCAAAAGTTCAATTAAATTGGACGGCAAAAGGATTATAATATTAGATATGCAAGGACTCAAAACCTTTATACATCAACATATGAAAAAAATCTCGAGGATGTACTATGGCTAAGTAAAAAAGGAATATATCAAAGACGAAACGATTTTTTAAATAATGGTTGTTGAGTGTCACTTACAAAAATTAAAAAAAAAAATGTTTTCAATAGATTTCAGTTTTAAGTAAGAATCTATAGACCAAACCTAAAATAACTGTAAATCACAGAATGCAAGACTGGCTGCATTAGAATCATCTGGAAAACACTTTTTATGATACAGTAGAACTGGAGTAAAGTCTCAGAATCTCTCTCTTTGCAAAGCTTCCCATGTGATTCAAGTGAACATTCAAGTTGGGAAACCACTCCCTTAGGGGTAATGAATTCTAATCCCTAACTTGAACAGGAGTCTTAAAAAGCAGTTAAGAGATCATCTGTTTGAGATCCAAAGTCTGTTTCCTTGTACTTCTCAAGGAAACATCAGTGAGATTTTGCTCTTTATAGCAAAACTACAGTGATCCATATTAAAGTTTTAAAAAAGTAAATAATATTGCACATCGTTAAAGTGCACTATTCCTTCTATTCCTTATAAATTACCTTATTACTATCTTTCTAGATTTTTCCTTTTGAAGAGTTCCTCAGTAAAATTTTTAATAAAATTTTAGTGTTTTCTTTTGTATGTGGGTTTTTTTTTTTTGTTTGTTTGTTTTTCGTGTTATTTTGCTTTGTGTTCCATAAGGACAAATAGTAATTATATTAAAATTAATTTATTTGGAAAAACTCATAGATTAAATAAAGGTGAATAAAGTTTAGGATTCAATTTATCAAACAACATGACCTTTACAGTTATTTTATCATTACTTTGTAGAATCCAGGTATGTGAGAATCACTCAGTGATGTAAACAAAATGGACATTTACAGATGCATAGTGTGACATAGTATAAACACAAACCAGTGCTAATGTAGTTAAATAGATTTTTTTTCTTGATCCATAAAAAGCTTGACATCTAATATCATATGCAAAATGTCATCAGTTTTCAGATAACTCAGAGATGTTTCTTAGCTCCCAATGATAAAACAGTCCAACTCTCAGAGCCAATAATATGCAGTATTTTAAAACTTATAACTACCACATTACTTTCCATTCATTCACAGATATAATGACTATTGGAGATCAAAAAAAAATTAAAAATCAGACAAACATTTGTCAAAGGCATACACTAACTCTATAATAAACAAGCTTAGAGAACTTAATTGTCAGGTAGTGAGAAACAGTTTAATTCTCCTGGAATCCAGATTTCTGGGGTCTATGGAGTTAGGGTAACCTACCCAGGCCATTGCCCTTAGGTGCCCTTTTGAACCTTGAATCTTGAAGAAAATGATCTCCTAAAAGTCACCCGTGAGTCAAACAATGGTCTAGATAAATTAGTAAAAAAACACTTTGCCTTAAACATCCTCTTTTGAAGAATTATGTGCAGTCAATTTTGAGGAACAGAAACTCAGACTAGAAGCTGTGTTTTAGGGTAAATTGTTATTATATGAACTATTCTGGCCCTATTTCCATGCCATGTCAATAAGATGGGGTATAAGAATTTTGAAAGTTCTTTTCGTCTTTGAAACATTTTTCATTCCCTAGTGGATATGTTACCCTGATTTGCAAATTGCATATTAAATAAATTTAATAAGTTTCTATTATTGGCTTAATATAATTTTTGTTTTAATGTAGACAATTTTGATTCTATCTAAAATTTACTGTTCAAACTAGGGCAAAGATTTCTGTATTTTGGCCTGTAGTCCACAACTTTTTAATCTCTTTGCCACACAGTAAATTGTGGCTAAGGCCATGGGCCTAATTTCTGATACAGTGTGTCTAATAATAAAAAAAGACAAATACAAAGGCAAATCTCGACTTAACCTATTTGAGTTTCACCTTCTCTATCTATAAATTGGAGTGATACTGGGTTATTGAGAGTATCAAATTGTATGATGTATGTAGAAGTGTTTAGAAAACTGTAAAGTGCCATGCAAATATCACTGTTATTATTTTACATTTGTAGCACATAGATTTTTTAAACTGTCGGATCCTCTGTGTGTGCACTCCACTGCTGCTCTTCATTTATATGAATAACTAAATGCTGTATGTTTCATTCATTCATCTTTTTCTCTCCTTTTTATTTTTTATTTATTGTACTTTAGATGAAGGTTTTCAGAACAAATAGTTTCTCATTAAACAGTTAGTACACATATTATTTTATGACATTGGTTAACAACCCCACTACATGTCAAAGCTCTCCCATCTTGACCTTGGGTTCCGTATTACCAGCTTTCCTTTCCCCTCCTGCCTTCTAATCCTTCTCCCTGGACTGTTGTGCCCCATTAGTCTCGTTTTGTTTTATGGGGCTGTCTAATCTTTGGCTGAGGGTGAACCTTGAAAGTGACTTCATTACTGAGCTAAAAGGGTGTCTGGGGGCCATACTCTCAGAGTTTCTCCAGTCTCTGTCAAGCCAGTAAGTCTGGCCTTTTTTTGTGAGTTAGAATTTTGTTGTACATTTTTCTCCACCTCTGTCCGGGACCCTCTGTTGTGATCCCTGTCAGAGCAGTCAGTGGTGGTAGCCAGGCACCATCTAGTAGTACTGGACTCAGTTTGATGGAGGCCGTGGTAGTTGTGGTCCATTAGTCCTTTGGACTAATCTTCCCCTTGTATCTTGTTTTCTTCATTCTCCCTTGCTCCCAAAGGGGTGAAACCAGTGGAGTATCTTAGATGGCTGCTGTCATTCATCCATCATTTATTGCATTCTTAACAACGTTAGACATCACATTAGGGGTCACAGAGAAGACACAGAGGAATGTGGTCTCTGCTCTCTAGGGCTCATGGTCAAATTTATGTAAGTGCCAATGGACAAGTGGGCCACTGGATGCTGGTGGATGAAGCACCTGACTCTTCCTGAAGAAGATTACAAAAGGTTCCTCATCTGAACTGGATTTTGAAAAATGCAGAAGACAAACTTAGAGACAAGAGAAAACATTCCAAGTTCTGGGATCTGCAAGTAGTTGTATGTTTCTGGAATGTAGAGTGTAGGGACACTGAAGAGATACATAAGGCTCAGATTCTAAATGACCTTCTCAGCCAGGTTCAGGAGTTGGATTTTCTTTTCTGAGCACAACAGGAATTAACCAAAAGATTTGACAGTAGTAGATGTGTGTGGGAGATGGCGATGGGAGTAGTGATGGTGGTGGTTAGGTGATCAGATTTGCAGTTGGGTGGAGAATACATTTGAGGCTAAACAAGCTAGAAACAGGATGAGAGCCATTATCTCACTTAATCTTCGTAACAACAAGGTGCAGTAGATATTATTATCCTCATTTTACAAGTGAGCAAACAGAGGCTCTGCGAGGCTGATGTCCGGTGTTCACCATCATACCTGTCTGATGTGAATGGCCATGCCCTTTCCATTTTGCATAGCATGTGAGCATTGGCTGAATGTGTCTTGACCTAATGCACACTGCCACTTTCTAAATTGCCATAAAACGTGTATTCATTTCCTATTGCTGCTGTTCAAAAAATCACTACAGACTTAGTGGCTTAAAACAACACAAATTTATTATCTTACAGTTCTGGAAGTCAGAAGTCTCCATGGTCTAAAATCAAGGTGTCAGCAAGGCTAATGCCTTTGGGAGGCTCTAGGAGAGAATCCCTTCCTTGCCTTTTCCAGCTTCTAGAGGTAGCCTGCATTCCTTGGCTTATGGACATCCTGAAAGTCAGCAGCATAGCATCTTCTCTCTTCCCGAACCTCTGCTTCTGCCATCGAATCTTCTCTGTTTCTTGACCCTCCTGCCTCCCTCTCACAAGGACTTTTGTGATTACATTGGGCCCACCCAGATAATCCAAGATAATCTCCCCATCTCAAGATCTTTAAATTAGTCACATCTGCAAAGTCCCTTTTGTCATATAAGGTAACAGAGTCACAGGTTCTGGAGATTAGGTCATGGACATATTCTGGGGGGGAGGCATTATTCTGACTACCACAACATCCTAGCATGTTATTTGCTCACCATTGGTTGATTCAGGACCATTAGGACCAGTAATCTAACACTCTGCCCTGGTTCCCACCCTATCCCCAGGGTGTAGGTCTTGGAAATAGGATTTACACACATATGTGCATGTGAGCACACATCACAGAGTCACTCACACAGAGTGCCTTCCACCTGAACTGACAGTTCTCTGGTATTGCAACCTGAGTTCATATCTGCAGCCTCAGGAAGCATGACTTCCCAGAGGCTGGGGACTTTCTGGTCCACGCTTATCCTCCCTAGATGGGAGGCCCCCCAAAAAACACCAAACCCGTTGACATTGAGTCAATTCAGACTCACAGCAACCCCATAGGATAGAGTAGGACTGCCCCATAGGATTTCCAAGGAGGAGTGGTGGATTCGAACTGCCAGCCTTTCAGTTAGCAGCTGAGCTCTTAACCCCTCACCACCAGGGCTCAGATGGGCACAATGTATCAAATATTCTTACATATCCAGATGTGCTCCTGATGGAGACGCTGGTTTCACTCACAAATTCCCATGTAATGCTGAAATCTCTGGGTTGGGGATTTTAATTTTACTGGATAATGATCTTGGTGATTTTAAACATTTCCGATTGCTTGTTACACTGCCTGCCCAATTCAGATCCAAATAACAGCTTTAAGCGTACAAGTGAAAATTTAGCTCCTAGTATTTAACAACTACTATAATTTTAAAATCTACTTTCAATTAAGTAACCTTGTAATTCTAAAAAGTGGTTGTGTTCCAAAGAAGTGCTGAAATGCCAACTGAATACAAGTCCACTTTATGTCTGGCAGAAACTGTTCGGTTGTCATGTGGCTTAGTATTGAAAAGCTCATTCAGTAGTGCTACTGACTGACTGATATGGTGCAGTATTTGATATTTGTCTTTATACATCTCTCCATGGTGTCAAAACAATCTTCAGTAATCAAAAGAAATGAAAAGCACTAGAATAAAGTATTTGTTAAATCTAAATATGTACAATTGACATTTTAAAATGTGCATAAGAGGTGTATTGATTTAGGAAATGAAGATCGTTTATGATCCTGGAAGCAGGGTAGCTTTTGATAATATGACAATAATCTCTTTTACGTTGCCAATACTCTATAGAGATGGAATCAGTTTTCCAAAGAAAGGGCAGTACCTCATTCTGAAGCTTAGTCTAATAGGACTTGGTCATTAAAGAATCAAGTCCAAGTTCTATCTGTGGCAAATCCCCTTTTCAATTCAAAATTAAATATGTTGAAATTAATGCAGCTGGTTGACCTTTGAAGTAAGTTGAAAACCTAGAGTGCTTCGAGATGCTGTTTGCTGCATGTTATTGTTAGGTCCTGTCAAGTTGCTTCCAGTTTATAGTGATGCCATGTGACAGGGTAGAGCTGCCCCATACAATTGTCTTGGCTGTAATCTTTACGGAAGCAGATCTCCAGGCCTTTCTGTCACTGGGTGGGTTAGAACCACCAACCATTTGATTAGCACCCAAGCCCTTAACTGCTGAGTCATCAGAGCTCCTTAAATTCATCAGTTGATCACTTACTGGGATACTGGCAAACTCTAGATGCTTAAAATCGTGAGAAAAGGCAGAATTGCTGTAAGAAGAATACAGTTTGTCATAGTCTAACATATGAAAGGTAGGGCCAAGTCTACATTTTAAAAAGAATGAAAGAGCAAGTATGTGATGAATGCTGTAGTCTTGCTCCCTTGGCAATGTTTATTCTGTGATTGGGTCTTTCTTTCTTTCTTTCAATAAGCCACATTGAAAACATTTTATCAAAACTTTATGTTTTTGTTTGTTTATGTATAAGAAATTGTTTTTCAACAGATATGGGTCAAATATCTGCTGGTTTGCTTTTTTTTTTTGCTTTTTTTAAACTCTTAGTTTTTTTCAGACCATCGCTCAGCCTTGGAGAATTGTTTTGATTAGAGAGAGAGAGGTCTTTGAAAGGGTTTGCAGTACTTTGTGGCTTGTGCAGGCAGACAGGCAGTTTTCTTTTGTCTTTTTATCTGGCCAAGGACATCTACATATTATGTCAGTAGGAACACAGAAATTTATAGATTGGGGTTAAGCAAAAGTTTCTTACTCGCCATAGACACAGAACTAAAAATACCAAATGGAACACACTTAGACTTGAGACGTCTCAGGATTCGTGCACAGCCTAGGTTGTACATGTTCTTCTTTTTTAATATGTGCTTTATAAATGCCAGGGGAAATTTAAACAGTGTTTATTAAAGCAACAATGCGTTGATGTTATGTGTTGATGGTTTTATTTCAATGCCCCAGGTTCTGCAATGGATGGAGATGTTGTTACGTCAGCCCAGGAAGCCTGATGTACTCACTGGCCCTTCTCTTGGATACCTGGTGTTCTTAATTTCATCAAAAATACGGTTCTCTTGCTCTCATTAAAAGATACATGATTAATTAAAACTTTTTTTTAGTGGCTTAAAACAAGAAGCGCCTTGGTGCCACAATGGTTAAAGCGCTCAGTTGCTAACCAAAAGGTCAGTAGTTCAAATCCACCACCCACTCCATGAGAGAAAGACGTGGCAGTCTGTTTCCATTAAGATTTACAGCCTTGGAAACCATACGGGGCAGTTCTACTCTGTCCTATAGGGTCACTGTGAGTTTGAATTGACTCAATGACAGTAGGTTTGGGTTTGCTTTTTTTGGCTTAAAACTAAAAATTTATTATATTACAGATCTGGAGGTCAGAAGATGGGTCGGCAGGGTGGGGCTCCATCTGGAGGCCCTGGGGAGAGTCTGTTTCCTTGCCTTTTCCAACTTCTAGAGGCCGCTTGAGTCCTTCGCACATGGCCTCTTCCTGCATCTTCAAGGCCAGCACCATAGCACTTTCAAATCTCCCTGACTCCTTCTAACCTCTGCTTCCCTCATCACATCCCCTTCTCTGACTCCCTGGGTGGTGCTAATATTCAAAGTGCTCAGCTGCCAACTGAAAGGCACCCAGATAGCCTGGAAGAAAGGCCTGCCAACGAACCTCTGAAGGTCAACTCCACGAGAACTGGCTGGTTTTTTTCTCTAACTCACCCTCCTGCCTTTTTGTGATTACATTATCCAGACTAATCCTCCCATCTTGAGGTCCTTAACTTAGTCACATCAGCAGCAACGTCCCTTCTGCCATGTAAGTCAAACTTTTAAAGAGGCTGTGAAAACATTATTTAAGCAAGTTTATCACACATCATGAAGAAGTTTTTGAGATAGTCAAAAAGTATTTCAAGAGAAAGGAAAAGCCTCCTCCCTCTCCTCTTTTTAAATAACTATTTGTAGTGATGCTCAGTGACATTGCTTTGATATAGTAGTGAGATAAAGGTGTTAGGCTGACTTTCTGGTATCTAGCAATTCGAATTTATTTGTCGAGTAATTAACTTGATACTAAGAAAAAGCAATCTTCCAAATTCCAGTGCAAAGTTTTAATACCACACTTGGTATGGGGCATTCAAACCCATCACAGCGAACAGGTTTCTGAGTGTGACTTTTCCTTTCATGCAGAGAATGGACTGATTAGTTTCCCAAACAATAAGCATATTTTGGTTTCTGAAACCGATTACTCTGTTGTCTTCATTACTCCCAGACCAGCTTGCCACATTCAGTAACAAAGGCAGGGGCTAAACTCATCTTAGCTGTTGCCCACAATTTATGAAGAGATAATCCAGTTCATAGGAAATGAGGTACTTCAAGTATTTGACGACTGGAAAGTATTTCTCTGTCAGCATGGATTCAGCTTCAAATATGTCTCATACTGATCTCTGGGCTACTGCTTTTTATGCCATGTTGATCCATGCAGGAATAATTGTAAAGAGTTGTCAGGATTTCTTTTACTATCAGAAATAACACCCTGGAATCACTTTGCCTGTGGTTTATAGTGAAAAACATTGGTCTGAGCATTTTAAGCTTATAGCCACGGATAAGGTGTGTAATTTGTTTGGTGCTAAGTTCTGTGACATAAAAAGTAAATTACTATTGAGAGGGATAGTGGGGAACGGTATCCTATTTTTAAAAAAGAATTTTTTTTCAGCAGTAAGGATTTTTAAGGTTTAATTTTTTTTTTTCAGATTTGCTTGCTTGAACGTACTCATCAGCCCCTCGTTGCCATTCATTAAAAACACGTACTGGAGGAACCCCTGAACCTATGACCCCCGGACACCCTGCTCACTCAGAACTGAAGCCATTCTCAAAGTCCACCTTTCAGCCAAAGGTTAGAAGGTTTATAAAGCAAACAATAGCACATGTGAGGAATGTGCTTCTTAGTTCGATCAAGTATATGAGACCAAATGGGCAACACCTGCACAAAACAAAGACGAGAAGGCAGGAAAACTGGACAAACGGACGCAAAGAACTCATGGTGGAAAGGAAAAGGGGGACAATGCTGACACATTGCAGGGATTGCAACCCGTGTCACAAAACAATTTGTGTGTAAGTTTTTTAATGAAAAACTAATTTGCACTGTAAATCTTCCCCCAAACCCAGTAAAATTAAAAAAAAAAAAACACATAGTTTTTAAACTGACAAAATAGAGGAACGCAGATTATGCCTTTTCCTCTACCAATATTATGAAAATATCCTAGTTTGCTAGAAGAATCGCTGACAGATGAAAATGAAGAGAATGTCTTAATTTTTATTCAAATTGGGCAGTAAATGTATGTAAAAATCCTTAGAAATCCCTAAAAGACACGTAAGGATCCTTTTGACCCAGAGAAATCACTTTTAAGAATGTGGAAAGAATCATGTGTCTCTGTCAAGACTTTGCTGCATAACTATGGCAGATTAAAATAAGTAAAAGTAGAAACAGCCTGAATGTCCAATTATGGCCTGAATAAACACATTGAGGTATAATCTTGCAGAAATATAAGTAGAGTAGACTCATACATTACAGCCATGTTATACCTTACACTCTTGAAAATGTATCAGTCACTTACCATGTGTCCAACGTTGTTCTGGGTACTGAGTATGAAGCAACACGGAAGATAGACAAGGTCCATGATCTTATTGAATTTACATAATGTATAGAGGAATTGAAAATTGTAGGGAAGTATTTTAGCATATATTTTGAAGGGAAAAATTAGGTGTCTTTACCTGAGTTCCCCAGAAAGCTATTCCACCTGCAGGTGGCTATGTGCTATCATTATATTCACTGCAATCCCAGGAAGCAGGGCTTCGAACCGGTTCTTTCCAGTTGGAACTTCTGCTGAGAATTTGCGTTTATACCCAGATATACTGAATCAGAATCTACAGTTTATCAAGATCCCCAGGTGATTCTTATGTATAATAAATGTTGAGAACCACTGCTCTGCTAGTGGTTCTCAGAACTGGTCCCTAACCAGCAACATTAGCTTTGTGTGGGAACTTGTTAGAAATGCACATTCTCAGCAAGAGTTCAAACCTGAACCAACTGGTTGGAAGCCCTGCCAAGAAGCAGAAGTGAGGGACAACGGAAGTGAGGCAGGAAAGGAGGGAAAGCCAATAGGAGAAGGACGAGACATTATTGATCTAGTCACAGCTAAGTGAAACTGATTGCTGGATCTGTGAGATAGAACCCTCCTCAAGAAGCCATATGAACTATGTTTCTGGACTCTGTGAGGTGGGAGTTGGAAGTAGAAAGAACAATGTATCTATTGGCTTCTGTCTTCCACTAGTTAGTTTTTCCCTGTGAGGTGCTAACTCCTCCACACTTTCAAGTTACTCATTAGTGAGGATGGACACTGAGTGGGTTCTTCTGTGGAATAAATAGGGAATCCCCAGGTCACATCAGGTAATGCTTGTGTGAATCAGGTCAGAGCCCACCCAAGAGAGGCCTGAGCAATTGGGGTATTGATTCAGTATGTGACAAAGAAGTATAAAAATGATGATCCTATTTTTGGCACAGAAAGTATTAAGATTTTAATAATGGTTATAGTTGGTTTTGGGGAATATGGTTTGTATTATTTTCTTCATTTTGTTTATCGGTTTTTCTGGGGTTTTTTTTCCCCCCTGAAATTAACATGGATCGCTTTTGTAATAAGAAAAAATTAAAAAGTTATTTTTAAAATGGATGTTTTTATTCTGCATATTTAACAAATTCTCATTTTCTCTGATGGTTAGTTATTTACTTATGTTTGCCTTAATTTACTCAAATTTACCCTAGTTAATAAAGTTAAAAAAAAAAAAAAATGAGCTCCAGCAAGTGATCAAGCTGCTAAATCAATTAATAATTTCCTGTATCCTGTATATATAAAAATAATGCTAATGACCTCATCAGGTCCCTAATCTCTAGGAACTTAAAAGTGGTAAAGACAATAAAAATAAATGCAACATGTATGTAAAAATGTATTGAATATGTTGTATTTGACCCCCCACCCCCGGCAAATATATGTTGAAGTCCTTCCCTTTGGTACCTGTGAATGTACTTCTTTAAAAATAGTCTCTGCATATGTAGTTAGTTAAGATGAGGTCATCTTTAGGGTGAGCCCTGAATCCCGTGACTAGTGCCCTTCTAAGAAGAGGAAAAGAAGACAGACACACAAGGAGAATGCCATGTGATGACAGTGGATGCAGAGGTTAAAGTGGTGATCTACAAGCCGAGGAACACCAAAGATTTTTGGCAACAAGAGATGCTAAGAGAGAGGCATGGAATAGACAGTCCTCTAGAGCCTTCAGAGGATCATGGCCCTGCTGACACCTTGGCTTTGGACTTCTAGCCTCCAGAACTGTGAGAGAATAAATTTCTGTTGTTTTAGCCTACTCGGTTGGTTGTAATTGGTTACAGCAGCCCTCGGAAACTAATACAGCGGGTTAAATGGTAAAGATGCCTTTCTATGGAGAAAACTGAAGTATGGAGGGGAGATGGGGCTATTGGGGCTGTCGTGAAGTTTTAGATAGGGTGGTCAGAGGACATGTCACTGAAAGGGTGACAGCCAAGAAAGAAGTGAGGGAAGTGAGGGAGTGATTTATGGGAGCCCTGGTGGCAGTGTTTAAGCGTTTGGCTGCTAGTGAAAAGGTCAGCAGTTGGAATCCACCAGCCACTCCTTGGAAACCCTATGGGACAGTTCTGCTGTGTCCTATAGGGTCGCTAGGAGTAGGAAATGATTTGATGGCAATGAGTTTTTGGTTTTTTTTTTCTTAATGGAAAGAACCGAGGAAACAAGTGCAAACCCTGAGATGAGACTGTGCCTGCCATGTTCACGGAACAGGGAGGCCAGAGTGATGAAGCTGGGTGAGGAGAAGAATAGTAGAACTATAATGCTTTACACAGCAGGTGCGCAATAAACATTAGCTGAACTGCAATAAATCTAGTTTTGAAATTGTGAGGCCCTGACCCTATGTATTA
This sequence comes from Dugong dugon, assembly GCA_030035585.1. Classification (NCBI taxonomy): domain Eukaryota; kingdom Metazoa; phylum Chordata; class Mammalia; order Sirenia; family Dugongidae; genus Dugong; species Dugong dugon. The sequence goes on from CM057462.1 coordinate 135,188,843, forward strand.
CGTTTCTTTGTATTGCCAAATCTTGGCACAATGTCTGCAGATAGTAGATTTGTGGGATTAATTGATTGTCCAATCTTTACATTCTCCAGAATATTAATTTATATTTTAAAAATATATTATTATTCACAGTTTTATATATTGGTACTCTTTTGTGTTTTATTTTATTTCTTTGATAGATGATAAGCTTTGGGAGGGCAGGATTATGTTTGCCTTGTTCATTAGTGTAGGCGTAGCCTAGAACATACAACTTTTGAAAGAATAACTTGCCACCTTCCTAATGGGAAATCTTAGGAACAAATAAATTCAAGGTCTAAATAGGATGACTAGCTAGAAATTAAATTTACCTTTTTTTTTTTTAAAAAAGAAAAAACTAAATTCATTGGTCTCCTAAGCAGAAATGTTCAGCGGGAGGGAGAGAAATCCACATCAAAACTGTCAAGATGACAGCACAGCTTGTACAAGGAAAGGTCATGAAAGCTCCATAGACACATCCAAACTCCCTGAGGGCCTGGATTGCTGGGAAGAGGGCTGTGGGGACCATGGTCTCGGGGAACATCTAGCTCAGTTGGTCTCCACTGGTCTCACCCCTTCGGGAGCAAGGGAGAATGAAGAGTACAAGATACAAGGGAAAGATTAGTCCAAAGGCCTAATGGACCACAACTACCAAGGCCCCCACCAGACTGAGTCCAGTACAGCTAGATGGTGCCCAGCTACCAACACCGACTGCTCTGACAGGGATCACAACAGAGGGTCCTGGACAGAGCTGGAAAAGGATGCAGAACAAAATTACACACATAAAAAGGCCAGATTTACTGGCCTGACAGAGACTGAAGAAACCCCAAGAGTATGGCCCCCTGGACACCCTTTTAGCTCAGTGGTGAAGTCACTCCTGAGGTTCACCGTTCAGCCGGCGATTGCACAGCCCCACACAACAAAACAGGACTAATGAGGCACAGCAGTCCAGGGACAAGGACTAGAAGGCAGAAGGGGACAGGAAAGCTGGTGATAGGGAATCCAAGGTTGAGAAAAGACAGTGTTGACATGTCCTGGGGTTGTTAACCGTTGTCATAAGGCAGTATGTGTACTAACTGTTTAATGAGAAACTGTTCTGTAAACCTTCATCTAAAGTACAAAAATAAAAATAAAAAAGAATTATGTATGTGAGATCAAATTGACAACAACAACTCAAAATGTTTGATGGGAAGCCTAGGGGGAAGTGAGTTGAAGATAGTGGTGATGGAATAATTTGGAAAAGGAGAGTGAGAATGGCAGCACAACTGGAAGAATGTAATTGATGTCACTGAACTGTGCATGTAGAAATTTCTGAAATGGTGTATCTTTGGCTATGGATATTTTCACCAAAAAAAAAAAAAAAAAAAAGGTCCTCCAAGGTTGAGAAGGGAGAGTGTTGACATGTTGTGGGGTTGTTAACCAATGTCATAAAACAATATGTGTACTGACTGTTTAATGAGAAACTGTTCTGTAAACCCACATCTAAAGTACAGGGAAAAGAAAAAAGAAAAAAAACCTGTCAAGATGGCAGCCTGACTAGAGCCTCCACCACCCCCAAATGAGTTACACAGATACAGTGGCCACAGTGGCCAATTGATGGGAAAGTGGATTATGCTCTTTCTTCATAGCCTTCTTTACTCAGGTGTATTTCACTCAAATCTGTAGAATGAAAATAAACACATTTTTTAAAGGAACACAGAGTGTCACCCTGGTCTTCTTCCATAGTCCTTTTAAAAGAACTAATGGATCCTTCTACTCTGAACACTTTCCTTGTCTCCTCTCATGTCTGCTAGCCTATTCATTTTTCAGCTTTCAGAGCAAATGCCATTTCCTCCAAGAAGCCTCACCCAACCCGAAGACTCACTCAGGTCTGCCTTCTTATATGATCTCTTATCGCCTTGATTTCTCCAAGGTAGTTTTCAGCTGTCCTACAATTAAATAACAATTGGGAGATGAGCTGTTCAGTCTCTGTCTTTCCCCTAGAAACGTAAGATCTACAGGACAGAGGGCACGTCTCTCTCAGTCATCTCTTTGGTCCCAATGCCTGGCACTTGTCTGAAACATAGAATGATAGAGATTAACGCTTATTGTTTAGATAAGCACAATTTTTAACTCAAGTCACAGAAAAAGTACAATTCCATCTATTTTTCCAAAGAATTTTAATTTAAAGATATAAAATAATCCAACAATCCAGGAATAAAGTGTTCACAAATTCAAAGAAATCAAGTTAAATCTCTGGCTACAGGGGGTATTTACAGTTACACTAAAAATATCACCTAGTATCTTATTAATACTTTGTAATGCAGATATGATTGTGTTAACTTACCTCACAGAAATAATGAAAATCTGTCATCTATCAGCTCCTTCTTCAAGTTATGCTCTGATGCTAACTATGTGTCTCTTGTTAAAGACTGTAGTTCTTTATTTTTTATATTGGTTCAGCACAAAGTTACAGCAAACTGCAGAATTCTCTTACAATTACCAAACACTGCATAATTTCTGTCTAATTATACAGAACTAATGTGCAACCTCTCTGTATTAATAATAAAGCAATTAACCTAAAATATCAAATTGGTGTGAGTTCCTTGACTATTTTCTCATTACGACAGTCTGTTCCCGGTTTTAACAATTGTACATTGTACTTTATAAATGTTAGCTCCAGATAAAGTTTATTTTTACATCTATCACAATAGCCTTGTCATCCATCATCTCTAATCTTCTCACCTTTCCCCCTCCCCAAATTTGTGTGTGTAAAAGGTGATATCTCCACCAAGAGTTCATTATGAATCATATGAATTTAGGGACAGTTAGGAATGTTAAGAGACATAATATCATGGCCCTCTGCATTTAATTTTCTTCTTTTTTAATACCAGTAGATCTTGTAGAAGACACTTCCATTGTGTCTGACACTTCTGATGTGATGGTGTCAATGGAAGTATGTGTGAAAACCATTACCTTGTCAATTCCATGATGTCAATGGCAACTTGATGTCAATGAAAATGTATAAGGTTCTTCCACTATCATTTTAACAGCTTCTCTAGCGTTTTTTCAATGTATCAAAAGACACTAGTCTGTAAGGAAGACTAACTACCTGAAATTGCTGCCTGCATTTCTTGAGATTAAAGCTAGGATGTTGCCTTACTGTTTCTTCTTAGAGTCAGCACTAGCAAAAATATGTAGAAACACAAATAAATAATATAATAAGCAACTGTTTTTTGTGACTAAGAATGCAAAATGGCTTACTGTTTCAAATTTTTAAGATTCAAATGGATGGTGCGTGTAACGGAAAATTCTTGTTTATAAATGGAAATCATGAAGAGAACTTCAGCTGTAGACAGTATATTCTGTTAAAATATACTATGGAGCACTCTCAAAAGAGTGAGGGTCACTGGAAGCAATTACTTTACCTATAATCATGCACATCAAAAACAGCAATGTCTCTGTTGTTGATATTGAATAGTTTCATATAGTGATTTCCTAGAAAGAGAGTAATCATGATGTATTACTAATCTTAGGTAAATAACACTTAGGTCCTTGTGTAATAAAATAAGTATGGATTACCTTGTACTTTCACAAGGTTCATATTCATTTGTTTTTTAATGTACAATGTGGCTTAATAAAGCTCAGTTTGTTTATGTCTCTTTAAGCATAAATTGTATTATTTTTGCCCCGGTTTGCTTTTGCAGACGTTGTGTGGAGATTCAAGAGTGTGCATATTTGCCATGCAAAACACACAGACACTCCCACATATAGATAGTGGCATCATTTGCTTTAGGATGTAATTGTGTGTGAGAGGTTTTGTAAATAGACATAAAACATTGGGAATTTGATGAATGATAAGTATACAGTTTGGCCATTCTTTGGCACATGGAATTTTGAGAATGATAAGAAGTAGAATAAAAAATTAGAAATATGTATGTTAATCTCAAAGAAGAAAATCCTGCACTCTGTTAGGAGTGAAAGAAAAAGTTTCATTGAGGAATAATACAGCTCAAACTGGGCAGTGCTAAGTGAAAATAAAAAGCACTCCACCTTTTAAATGGAGAGAGGAGTCTATATACATAGAGATCAAAGGAAAGTAAGGGATTAATAATTGATTTTAGATAAGATCAACTTCAGCTTGAGGTCCTTTGAAATGTAAAGACCAGCCACTTTCCAGAAGGGAGTGAGTTACCACCTAGGTGAGTGGTGCTATAGATTATATGTGATTGCATTTAGGTTGTACATTGCAGTTTGGTTATACATGATTGCAGTCATTAACACATTTTCCCCAGGAGCAAATTGTTTACATCTTGATGTATTCTTTCCATGAACAAATACTTTACATGCTGACCTTTTGCTTCCTGGGAATTCATGCTGGCCCCATCATTCTTATGTCTGACAGGAGTGCCTCCAGTTTGAAACTTTTCCGTTTACATTATGTATGTATATATCTGCATGTGTGTGAGGGAGAGAGAGAAAATGTGTGTGTACACTCCTACCTTTAAACAATTCACATTGTAAAGGGGGAAAGAAATAAATACATAGGTGGATCACAATTTCAAGACACATTAAAAAAAAAGTTCTGCATCAGAATTCTTGGCAGACTTCACAAAAGAGAGCTTATTTGAGCTGAGTCTTAAAGAGCGTATAGGATTTTCCAGGTACGTGGTGTAAGGAATGTGATTCTTGGCAGAGGAAATAAATTGATACATCATAATAATGTTCTTGTAAGTGTAAATGTATTTGTGTATGTATATGTATATAATCATATAACAATGTTTCGATTTGATTCATAGCCCAAAACACATATTATCTCTTTCTTTTCTTATTTGGGGCCTAGATATGATATGTCTAGATTATCTGAGTACTCTTTGCTTTTGTTTTCTTCATCCTTTGCTGGATATTGCTTTGAGGCATTTCGGTATTTGTAGAAAGGACAGGGAGTAATCAAAGCCGTCAGACCTCAAATGAATTTACTACTTACAAGCAGTGCTCATGAAAATTTGAGAAGTGAGAAAGTTGAACCCATTGAATCATACGATTTGAAAAAGTTATTTGTGGGTTCCAGTGAGTTTGTAGAATAACCAAGAGTTGGCCACATTTTAAAGCAGACGTGTGTGTGTGTGTGTGTGTGTGTGTGTGTGTGTGTGTGTGCGAGAGAGAGAGAATATATATAGAGCATGTATAGGAGATTATGGAAACTTATGAAAATGCTATTTTCTGTCTTACTCCATGAACCAAAAGAAGATAACATTACAAAGAAAATCATCAAGCTTAATAGTCCTTTTCAAAGTTGGAATCCCTGTCGATTAATCTGATGGATAGATACTGTACTTCTTTATTTTTACCTATACGCAGGGTTCGGGGGTGGGGAGAGAGAGAGAGAACAAGAATTTTTATGTATACAAACAAACACACCATGCACAATTATATATATATATTCACACACATACATATGTATACATATATACATATATGATATATATGTGTGAGTGTATGTATATATATACATATATATATAAAATTGTGCGAGTGTGTGTATATACACAGAGAAAACAAGAGAGAAAGAACAATTATTAGAAGGGAGAATGGAGGAAAAGAAACCATTGTTACTTGGAGGAAATACAATTAAATATTAGGCAGAAAGCTCTGCTCTCATCCATGGGATTTGATTTCTCTCCAGCTGGAGGAGACCTTCTTAGAAAACATGCTCTCCTCATCACAGTGCTCTATTTTCTCATTTGTGAAGTGAAAATAGAAAGCACCACTGTGCAGGAATATGTTCTCCAAACTTACTTAATTTAACAATTTTTCCATTCTGAATCAGGCACATCCTTACACAGCTTGAATCACCTGCCAGCGGCACATCTTCATCATACTCCAAATCTAAGGCACTGGAAGAAATGCCGACAGTATTTTTATTGCAAAGACAATCGTGACATTGATAAGAAACCAGAGCTACTCACCTCAAAACGTGAATTAAACTCTGCAGGCGGGTAGGGGTTAAAAATACCGCCAAAGTCGGGCTTGATTTTTCTTAGGAAAGGAGGTTGTCTTTCTTTTCCTAGCATGAGCAGTTTGGGTAAAGCTGGGTGACTTTTCTTGCATTAGCTCATGGTTTGCTTTCCTAATCTTTCTGTTTTATTGTTGTCAAAAGGCAGAGATGCCGAAACACAACATCCTCTGAACTAAAAGCTGGCTTCCTCACCTAAGGCAAGCGTTATCCCTGAGGTCGAGGACCGTCTGAATCAATAGCATACCAGGCTATATAGGTGAATTTAAATGGTGAGTTGGTGCGCATAATCCAAATTCATCTCAGCTTCAAAAGAACTGTTTAAAAATACCTTGCTGTCATCCATTTCTTAAAACTGATTAGCAGCAAATTACTAGAGACTATTCTATCCATGCATCAATATGTCTTGATGCACTGGTGATTTGGGGTGGAGGGAGGGTGTTTTTCTTCCTATTTAGCTGCTTATCAAGTACTTTTTGATACATACATATTTATTTTCAAGCACCATTTAGAAAATATTAACTAGAGTTGCTGCATCCACAGAAATTTTAAGCCACTTATTTTGTTTCCAATTAACAAATGTATTTCAAAGGCAGTGAAAGCTGATTAAAAAATCTGCCACACAGCCACTTTATAATACAAAATTATCTCAAATGAAATTCAAAATTTAAAAATAGACTCTGTTTGCCAAGCATATAACAGTTAATAACGCCTTGACTCTTTTTTCTTTTTTAAAAAAGCATTTGCTTAAACTTTGACATATTCAGCGTACTACATTCCAACTTAAAAATAATTTATATAATGTTAAGTAATTCCTTGAGCTGAATATATCTAATCACTACTTCCCAGCATTTATCAAAAACGTATAGTATGCCAGGAACTATTTTTATGTTATTTTATTTAGGCTTCACAAATATCCTGTAAAGTAGATATTATTATCTCCGTTCTATGGATGAGAAGACTGACATGACATTGATTAAATTATCCTAAAATTGCCTCGATATTAAGGACTGGAATTTAAATCCAGGTCTAGAAATATACAGCCAATGTGTATTCAACCATATCATTGTTTCTAAGACTTAGCAAAATTGTAGAGCCAAAGAAATACTTTTTGGATAATAGTATTTTTCAATTCCATATAAATTCTGTAATTCTTTCTGAGTTGAACATATATATATATATATATATATATATATATATATATATATATTTGAGCAGGGTTGTAAAAATGTGAGAAGCTGGAAGAAGTAGATAGAAGCAGGTTACATTTAGGAGTATAAATGATAGTCTTAGTCCTTGTTACTCAAACTGTGGTCCAGGGGCCAGTACTATCAGTATCACCTGGGAGCTTATTAAAAATGCAGAATCTCTTCCCCCATCCCAGACATGTTCAGTTAGAATTTGCATTTTAACTGAATCACCAGGTGATTCCTGGGCACCTTAAAATTTGAGAAGCACTGGTCTAAGTGACTGATTTTACCGACTAGAAGCCGTGTTGGTATTTTCACTTACTTTAGAGAGCTTAAGTTGACCCACAGTGCTGTGTATATACCTAAGGCTCAGTACTCTAATGAAGAGGGAGACTGTTCAGGAGGGGTTGACATGGGATTTAGAATGGCTAAGGCACCAGCAATCTTTCTAGCCAGACTCAGGGGAAATCATATCAAAATTGTAGAGACTTGGCAAGCTGCCAACATTATCACAATAGCTTCTTTCCCTTTCTTTTTCTCTTTCTGTCCAGACCTGTGTCTCATGCCCATATATGCTTTCACTTCAGCTCCCGTCTGGACATAAAGAGAACACAGTAGGATAATGTCAAAAGAGCAAATGTGGAAAGATAAAATAGCTGGTGAGGGAAATTTTAAAAATAAGCACCCTTGGTGAACTAGTGAACAAGTGTTTCAAAGAGAGACAGAGAGAGAGAGGGAGAAACATCCACGGGTTAAAATTTAAGGGAATTACCCAAGACCTCCAAAAATTAATATCTGTTTGGAATCTAAATTTGATTCCTAGTTTGTCACTCAAGCCATGAGATTATTTTTTATCTGAGCATGCAATTTTCATGCCATCAAGAGAAAAAAAAATCTTGAATACATGTAAAACTTAACTAGAAAAGATTTCTAATGTATTACTAACTTTTATTGAATTAAAAGGGTGTGACATTAAATTATAACCTTAACTGTCACAATAATATGGCATAATAGCATAATTATGATTAAATTATTATCACTATTACGTCTGTCACAGATGAATCTCCAAGATAGATGGAAAAAAAAAAAAAAAGAACTAACTTGTTCATTATTTTACCTTCCCAGCAAGTGTCCTACAATCCTGTCACAAATTCACATAATGCCCTTGAAAGCTGAGTTTTCTGTTAGAAATTCAGAGTTACACTGAAGTATGTGAAAACCCACAGATGGCAGAGTGGAATTCCTACTGAATATACATTTGATGAGATTGTGGCTCTCATTTATTCCAGCCACAAATGAAATATTTTGCACTTATGAACTGTGCCACAGTTAAACTTGTTTTGGTGGCAGTGTGTGAATAATGATGAACTGGGTTGAAAACTTTAAAGCTTAAAGAAGACTTTCCCTTTTTACTCTGTAAACATGGATAGTCTACTGCTCCTTGAAGCACGCTGTTCTTGATGAAGTGTCATATCTTTTTCTTTTACTTTCAAGTTGAGAGAATACATGTTATGATCTAATATATGTCAAGGTCATCATTAATGATTTAAAGAAAGAAAAGGAAAGAAAGCTTGCATTTATATAGCATATACATATAACATAAATTACTTCTGTATATATTATCTTTCTTACAATCCTTCCAATAATTTTTTTTGATCTAGAGACTCTATAGGACAGAGTAGAACTGCCCCATAGGGTTTCCAAGGGGCGCCTGGTAGATTCAAACTGCCATCCTTTTGTTTAGCAGCTGTAGCTCTTAACCACTACACCACCAGGGTTTCATTTTTTTGATCTAGGTATTATTAGTATGATTTATAAATGAGGAAGTCAAGCTTAAAGCAGTTAAATGATTTGCTCAAAGTCATATAGCTTCTAAGTGGCAGAGGATGGTAAGGCTTCCCCTAGATCTTGGGTGTTTAGTCTGTTTTTGATTTATTCATTCATTCATAAAATATTTAGTGAACACCTACTCTGTCCCAAGTGTTGCACTACATGCTGGGGTACAATGGTGGTCAGTGAGAGACAATATATGTAGCTTTTTGAAGCTTACCAAACCAAACCCATTGCCATCAAGTCGATTCTGACTCATAGCGACCCTATAGGACAGAGTAGAACTGCCCCATAGGGCTTCCAAGGAGTGGCTGATGGATTCAAACTGTTGATCTTTTGGTTAGCAGCCAAACTCTTAACCACTGTGCTACCAGGGGTCCTCTTGAAGCTTAGTCTAATGAAAAAGGAGATACTGTATGGTTCAAAATTGGAAAAGTTGTGTGTCAGGGTTGTGTCTTTTCACCTTATTTATTCAATCTGTATAGTGAGCAAATAATCCAAGAAGGTGTACTATATGAAGAACACGTCATCAGGATTGGAGGAAGACTCATTAACAACCTTCGATATGCAGGTGACACAACCTTGCTTGCCAAGAATGAAGTTGACTTGAAGCACTTACTGATGAATGTAAAAGACTACAGCCTTCAAAATGGATTACATTTGAATGGGAAGAAGACAAAAAGCCTTACAACTGGACCCATAAACAACATCAGGATAAATAATGGACAAACTGGTTGTCAAGGATTTCTTTCTACCAACATCAACAATATCAGACAATGTTCCACTGCTATTCATAAGGTTTTAACTGGCTAATTTTTTTCAGAAGAAGACGGCCAGGTCCTTCTTCCTAGTATGTCTTACTCTGGAAGCTCAGCTGAAACCTGCCCACCATGGGTGACCCTGCTGGTATTTGAATACTGGTGGCATAGCTTCCAGCATCACAGCAACACACAAGCCCCCGCAGTACAACAAACTGACAAACACATGGGGTTTCTCATAGTTTAGGAGGCTAGAAGTCTGAATTCAGAGTGTGGGCTTAAGGGAAGGATTTCTCTGTTGGCTCTGGAGGAAGATTGTCTCTTTGAGCTTCTGCTCTTGGGTAATCTTCTTGTAGTTTGCCATCTCTCTTCCCCCATCTCTGATCACTTGCTTCCTTCTTTAATCTCTTTTATATCTCAAAAGAGATTGACTCAAGACACACCCTACACTAATCCTGTCTCATTAACAGAACAAAGACAATCCATTCCCAAATGGGATAATAACCACAGGCATAGAGGTTAGGATTTACAGCGCATAATTCTGGGGGACACAATTCAATCTGTAACAATCCATTAGTTCAATTTTCCTCCCAGAGACCTCCCTTTGACCAACCTTCATCCGCTCTTCCCACTTGGATTGGTTGTTCTGGAGGCCAACTGCTTAGAAGTCTTCCTCTATTGCCATTATGGAAATTGCTTTCTTTGCACTCCTCTGAGAAGTCTCATGCCATGCTGACTTCTCCATATTGTATATACTAATTTCCCCCTGTCTTTGGAAGCTTTTTATATCTTACCTGATCTCTGGTATTTTGAAACTCCATGATTGCTAGGCTAGGTGCTTTTAAAGTATCACTATGTATTATGTTGAGTAAATTGTGGATGACTTCAATGTATAGGTTTTAAATTTCCCAAATATTATTTTTTAATAACTTCTCCCCTGTTCCCACTAATTTCTATTTTTAGACTTCTTTAGTTGGTTATTGGCCTTCCTGGGCTCAACACTAAGCCTTCATTTTTTTTTAATCTAACCATGTCTTTAAATTTCTTATCTTTTTACTTCTGTTTTCTATTTCTTTTAATTTTTGTTCTTTCTGTAAGATTTCTTTGATTTCTAATTCCCTTTTTGGTGTTGGAAGTTTTTATTACTATATTCTTAATTTCAAAGTTCTTTCATTTTCTCTGATATTTATTTTATGCATCCTTATTATTTTTTTTTAACAAAACAGCTTCTCTCTTTATGTCATAGAGAATTTTAATTAAAGAAGAAGTATCAATTTTCCCTGAGGCCCTCCCTCCACTTTTGAGTGTTGGTCTCTATATTTCATGCAGGAAGTCTTTCCTCAAATATCATCTGATCCTTAGACATCTATTTGCATCTAAGAGTGAGATAATGATTCTATATCTGAAATGGTAGCACAGAGATTTAGATCAATCCTCATATTGAGAATAACCATAAAGAATGACATTTAAAAATAATATAATTTCAACTGCAAGGAAACAGAGTAATTCTAAATTCATATTCACATAATCACATTACCTCTAAATACATTAAAAAAATAATTAAAAGGAAAAATAGACTAATCCACAATGATAGGGAAAAAATTTTCTAACCTCTTCCAGTAACTGATAGAAAAGGCAGACCAAAAGAAATATTATTTTAGAAGGACATAGATTTTTTAGAAATATATAATAATACTTAAATAACATAATTAAGAATATATGCACACACGTCCATGGTTTTACCCAATGACTGTGAAATATGTTCTTTTCAAGTACACAAAGAATATTTACAGAAACTGACAACATGCTGGGTGATAGTTGAAGTCTCCGTGAGATGGAAATCATACAGAATATATAATTCCATCATAATAAAATTAAGCTAGAAATAAAAACAGAAAAATTACTGGAAAATTCGTATTATTAAGAGTTTAAAAGATGAATAAATCAGAATAATTTAAACTTAATGATAATGAAAATAATAAATATCAAAACTTGGAGAATTCACCTAAAGCCATGTTTAAAAAATAGTATGTTGTTGTAGTTAAGTGCTGTGAAGTTGGTTCCAACTCTTAGCAACTCCACAGGACAGAGTAGAACTACCCCATAGGGTTTCCAAGGAACAGCTGGTGGCTTTGAACAGCTGACCTTTTTGTCAGCAGCTGAGCTCTTAACCACCAGGTCTCCAAAAAAAAAAAAAAAAAAAAAGTATACAACCTTAAATTTATAAATAAAAAGAAGGAAAACTGAAACAAATAATATATCCATCCAGTGCAAGAAACTGGAAAGAGAATAGAAAATTAAACACACACACACAAAAAGAAAGTAAGAATAAGGAGAAGAGATTACAAAAACAGAAAACAAATATAAAATAGAGTTTCAATGAATCAAAATTGTGTTTTTTTAATAAATTGAATAAATGAATACATCCTTGCCAAAACAGATGGAGAAAAACAAAACAAAACAAACAAAAAAAGAGACACAGAAAGTCAATATCATAACTGAAAAAGGGGTATCACTACATATCTCACAGACCCTAACAAGATCATTAGAGGATATTATGAAAAACTTTCTGGCAATAAATATAAAATTAGATAAACTGGTCCAGACGGAATAATGGCTAGGATTTACTGCCCCTGCCTTCCCCCCACACACACCTTAAACAACTGGAAGACCAAAAAAAATCTATAAAACAACAGTTTTCAAACATTGGAAGAGAAGCAGTACCAGACCATGATCCCTGAGAGAAGAGAAACAAATAAATTGAGTCCTATTATAGCATCAGATTACTGCCTGAAAGCAGTTTTTTGGTTGCAGTGCAAGGAAGGCAACGCAAACAGAGCCCTAAAGTACCTCTAAATTGAGAAGGCAGAGGTTGGATTTGGGGAGGTCAAGGTGGCTAGAATTAGTGATTATAGTGAGTAGGAAGCTGCACAGATAAATGCAGAGCTCCAGAAAGAAGCAGAGGGGTTCTTTCAAGTCTTTACGTAGGTCCTGACTCACATATATGTGAGAGGAAGCTATCTGAAGCTGGGGAAAAATATGTCAGAAAGTACAAAGGAGAATAATTCCTGGAGATCATACAAGATTGGGAATGGTTCGTCCTCCCACCAGCCAAAGTGCAAACAGTGTTTCATCTTCTTGTGTGCTCTATTGCTTTTCCATCTTTCTGAATTTTATGTTTCTAAAAAAGTAACTATCTTCCTGAATTTTATGTACATTATTTTCTAATTTAAAAAAAGTTTTTCACACATATGTGTATTTTTTAAAACATATTATTTACATTTTCTTGTTTTTGAGTTTTATGAAAATGATATGAAATGATACTATATTGTATCTAGTTTTCTGTACTTGGGGTTTTAATACAATTTTTTCTGAGATTCGTCCATGTTGTTACATTTAGCTGTAGTTCATTATCTTTTATTACTGTAACTACTACACTGTGGGCACATATCAAAAGGATCCCTGGTGGCACAGTTATTAAAGCACTCAGCTGCTAATCAAAATGTCAGTGGTTTGAACCCACCAGCTGCTTAGTGGGAGAAAAAGTGGCAGTCTACTTCTGTAAAGATTTACAGCCTTGGAAACTCTACGGGGAAGTTCTACTATGGCCTATACTGTCACTGTGAGTCAGAATTGACTCAACGGCAGTGGATTTGGTGCTTTGTTTTGGGTACATATCATAATTTATTTCTCTCTTCTATCTATCTATAAATATTTGAGTCGTTTCCATTTTTTGATATAGCAAACAATGCTGCTATGAACATTCTTATATATGGACCTTGATGAATATGTGCAAGAATTTTTCTAAGGTTTATTACTAGAGCTATGGCAGGGAGTGGCCAGCAATACAGTTAGTTGTTAGTCACAAGTCACTTGTGAGCAGGGAGGAGGTTCAAGAAATACAAAGGGAGGTGGAGCCAACATGGAGCTATAGACAGAAGCACCATACAATCCCTCTGCAGCAAGACCAGAAAAACTAAGTAAAACAGATACAAATGACAATCCTGGAACCCTAAGCATCAAATGAAAAGATAAAGAACTAGATCAAGCACTGAATGGAAGAAGAAACTGATGGAGAACAGAGAACGAAGAAACCTATGGAGTGGAGGTCCCTGGCCAGCTAATGCAGTACAACTTTGCCATCTTGGATCACAGTCAGCAATGACCTCAGACAGGGAGTACAGGAAGGCAACTTCACAGAGCTTCCAAGAGGAGACACCACCTCACCCTTACCACCAGCCACCAACATGCTGCCATGGCTAGAACACCCCTGGTGCTCAAGCAGGCTGCAATTTCAGGCCCACGTTGCCCTCTTTCCCACCACTTGACCAGCTGCTGAACAGTGGGCAGTGAGCCCACACCACTCCCCATCTGACACCTCTGCCTATCTGGCCAGGGGCAGTGAAAGCTCCCACACTGCTGGACCAACATCAGGAGACAGACAGCGCCTGCCCAGTCCACCCGCAACCTCCTTGACAAACCAGTGTAGAGTGAAGTTGGCTCACTCTGCCTGCTGCTGCACTACACACTTGGACAAGTTGGTGAGAACAGTCAAGCCCACAGATGAGAAAGCAATAAAACAGCCTGAACTTCCCGCCCTGACATATCAAAAAAAAAAGGACAAAACAAATGAACCTACAATCAATAAATAAAGAAAACAATACCTTAATATTTCAGAGACAAAAGACAATATCAAAATATATAAATAAGTAGGATAAGATGGCTTAAGCAAGTGACCAAAGTAAAGAATAAGATGACCTTCTGGTAGAAGAAAAGGCAGTGGAAGTACCTGATATGGAATTCAAAAGATTAAGATTTAGGGCTCTCCAAGAGATTAAGAAAGAGATCAAGGAAACACAGACAAAACTACGGAAAAGATAAACAAAATCATTAAAAACACAGACAAAATTGATGAAAACATAGCCAAAATCAAGGAAAACATTGACAAAGCAATAGAATTCAGGAAAATAAAACAGGAAAAAAAATGTCAAAACAAATAAACAATTAGAAATCATACAAAAACAACAACTAGAAATCCAAATGATAGACAACAAAATTTCAGAAATAGACATCTCAATAGAAAGTTTTAGGAGCAGATTTGAAACAATGGAAGAGAAAATCAGCAAGACCGAAGACAAATCAATGGACACCACTTTGAGGAAAAATCAGAGAAAAGAATGAAGAAAACCTAAGAATTATGTGGGACACAATCAACAGCAAAAATTTGCACATGATCGGAATTCCAGAATAGGGGGAAGAATGGAAAATAAAGAAAAGATTTTTGAAGATTTGCTGGCAGAAAACTTTCCAAATGCAATGAAAGATGAAAAACTGACCATCCAAGAAGCTCAACCAATCCCATATAGGATAAGCCCTAAAAGAAAGTCACCAAAACACATCATAATCACACTTACCAAAACAAAAGACAAAGAAAGAATCCTGAGAGCAGCTTGAGAAAAACGAAAAGTTACTTACAAAAGGGAAACAATAAGACTAAACTAAAATATGCAAGCCAGAGGGCAATGGGATGACTTATATAAAATCTTGAAAGAAAAAAAACTTCCAACTATAAGACAATACATCATGCAAAACTCTCTCAAATAGAATGGTGAAATGAGGACATTTCCAGATAAACAGAAATTAAGGGATTTTGTAATTACCAAACCAAACATACAAAAAATTTTAAATCTCGATCAAAATACCAACAACATTCTTTAAAGAGATGGAAAAACTAATCATTAACTTTATATAGAATGGGAAGAAGCCCGGAATAAGTAAAACACTATTGAAGAAGAAGAATAAAGTAGGAGGACTCACACTACCTGACCTCAGAATCTACTATACAGCTACGGTAGTCAAAACAGCTTGGTACTGGTAGAACAACAGATACATTGACCAATGGAACAGAATTGAGAACCCAGATGTAAATCCATCCACCTACGGTCACCTGATCTTCGACAAGGGCCTAAAGTCCATCAAATGGGGGAAAAGACAGTCTTTGTAACAAATGGTGCTGGCAAAACTGGATGTCCACCTGCAAAAAAAATGAAATGGGACCCATACTTCACACCATATACAAAAACTAATACAAAATGGATCAAAGACTTAAATAGAAAGCCAAAACCTATAAAGTTCATAGAAGAAAAAATAGGATCGATGCTAGAGCCCCTAATGCACAGCATTAACAGGATACAGACCATAACCAACAACACACAAACTCCACAAGATAAGCTAGATAACTGGGATCATCTAAAAATCAAACACCTATGCTCTTCAAAAGACTTCACCAAAAGAGTCAAAAAAGAACCTACAGATTGGAAAAAAAAATTTGGACGTTACAAGTCAAAGTTCTAATCTCTATAATCTACAAGAAAATCCAACACCTCTACAACAAAAAGACAAATAATCCTATTAAAAAATGGGCAAAGGAAATGAACAGACACTTCACCAAAGAAGACATTCAAGCAGCCAACAGACACATGAGGAAATGTTCGCGATCACTAGCCATTAGAGCAATCCAAATTAAAACCACAATAAGATACGATCTCACCCCAGCATTACTGGCACAAATAAAAAACACTGGAAATAACAAATGTTGGAGAGGATGGGGAGATCGGAACTCTTATGCACTGCTAGTGGGAATGCATAATGATGCAACAATTTTGGAAAATGATATGGTGCTTCCTTAGAAAGCTAGAAATAGAAATACCATACAATCCAGCAATCCCACTCCTAGGAATATATCCTAGAGAAATAAGAGCCATCACACGAATAGACATATGCACACCCATGTTCATTGCAGCATTGTTCACAATAGCAAAACGATGGAAACAACCTAGATGCCCAGCAGCAGATGAATGGATAAACAAACTATGGTACTTACGCACAATGGAGTATTATGCAACGAGAAAGAACAATGATGAATCTGTGAAGTATCTCATAATATGGATGAAACTGGAGGACATTATGCTGAGCGAAATAAGTCAATCACAAAAGGACAAATACTGTATGAGACCTCCACTGTATAAACTCACGAAAAAGTTTACACACAAAAAGTAACAATCTTTCTTGGTTACGAGAGATAAGAGGGGTGGGGGGGAAATACTGAATAGACAATAGATAAGTGATAACTTTGGTGAAGGGTAAGACAGTACACAATACTGGGGAAGCCAGCACAACTTTTACAAGGAAAGGTCATGGAAGCTCCACAGACACATCCAAACTCCCTGAGGGACTGAATTGCTGGGTGGAGGGCTGTGGGAACCATGGTCTTGGGGGAACATCTAGCTCAATTGGCATAATACACTTTATAAAGACAATGTTCTACATTCTACCTTGGTGCATAGCATCTGGGGTCTTAAAAGCCTGTGAGCAGCCGTCTAAGATACTTCACTGGTCTCACCCCTTCGGGAGCAAGGGAGAATGAAGAGAAGAGGATACAAGGAAAAGATTAGTCCAAAGGACTAATGGACCACAGCTACCAAGGCCTCCACCAGACTGAGTCCAGTACAGCTAGATGGTGCCTGGCTACCACCACTGACTGCTCTGATTGGGATCACAACAGAGGGTTTTGGACAGAGTTGGAGAAGGATGTAGAACAAAATTCTAACACACACAAAATAACCCAGATTTACTGGCCTGACAGAGACTGGAGAAACCCCGAGAGTATTGCCCCCGGACACCCTTTTAGCTCAGTGGTGAAGTCACTCCCGAGGTTCACTGTTCAGCCAAGGATTGGACAGCCCCATAAAACACAATGGGACTGATGAGGCACAGCAGTTTTAGGGACAAGGACTAGAAGGCAGGAGGGAATAGAAAAGCTGGTGATAGGGAACTCAAGGTTGAGTAAGGACAGTGTTGACATGTGGTGGGATTGTTAACCATTGTCACAGGGCAATATGTGTACTAACTATTTAATGAAAAACTATTTGTTCAGTAAACCTTCATCTAAAGTACAAAAAAAAAAAATGAATTATCTATGTGAGATCAAATTGACAACAGCAACTCAAAAGTTTTAATGGGAAACCTAGGGGACAGTGAGTTGAAGACAATGGTGATGGAATAATTTGGAAAAGGATAGTGAGAATAGCAGCACAACTGGAAGAATGTAACTGATGTCACTGAATTGTACATGTAGAAATTTTTGAAATGCTAGCTATGTATATTTTCACCAAAATAAAAAAAAAAGGTCCTCCAAGGTTGAGAAGGGAGAGTGTTGACATGTCACGGGGTTGTTAACAATATCATAAAACAATATGTGTACTGACTGTTTAATGAGAAACTATTTGTTCTGTAAACCTTCACCGAAAGTACAGTAAAAAAAAAAAAAATCAAAGAATGAAACAAAATATATCAAGCAAATGGCAACCATAAAAAGGCAGGAGAGGCAATACTAATCTCAGATAAAATAGACCTTAAGGCAAAAATCAATAATAAAAGACAAGGAAGGACATTACACAATAATTAAAAGGACAATCCATCAAGAAAACATAACTTTAATAAAAATCTATGCATCCAATGACTGGGCCCCAAAATACAGAAAACAAACTCTAACAGCACTCAACACAGAAATAGACAGTTCCACAATAATAGTAGAAGACATCAAGACACCACTCTCAGTACAGGACAAAACATCTACAAAGGAACTCAACAGAGAAACAGAAGATCTAAAGGCAGAAATTGACCAACTGGACCTCATAGACAAATATAAAACACTACGCCCAACAGCAACAAAGTATATACTCTTATTTCCAACACAAATGGGATGTTCTCCAGAAGAGACCATATTTTGTCAACAAAGCAACCCTCAATAAACTCAAAAATATTGAAATAATACAAAGCATTAACTCTGATCACAACACTATAAAAGTAGAAGTCAATAACAAGAAGAGCAAGGATAAAAAAATCAAATACATGGAAAATGAATAACACCGTGCTTAAAAACAACCATCTCACCCTGACATTGTTGCCATTGTTAGGTGCTGTAGAGTTGGTTCCGACTCATAGCTACCCTATGTACAACAGAATGGAACACCACTCGGACCTGCACTATCCTCACAATCGTTCTTTTACTTGAGCCCACTGTTGCAGCCACTGTGTCAATCCATCTCATTAAGGGACTTTCTCTTTTTCACTGACCATCTGCTTTACAAAGCATTATGTCCATCTCCAGGGACTGGTCCCTCCTGATAACATGTCCAAAGTATGTGTGATGCAGTTTCCCCATTCCTGCTTCCAGTGAGCATTCTGGCTGTACTTCTTCCAAGACAGATTTGTTTCATTCTTCTGGCAGTCTATATTCTATGCCAACACCATAGGTCAAGGGCATGAATTCTTCTTTGGTCTTCTTTATTCGTTGTCCAGCTTTCACATGCAAATGAGGCAAATGAAAACACCATGGCTTGGGTCAGGTGCACCTTAGTCTTCAAGGTGACATCTTTGCTATTTAACACTTTAAAGAGGTCTTTTGCAGCAGGTTTGTCCAACTGAAATGTGTCCTTTTATTTCTTGACTGCTGCTTCCATGGGTGTTGATTGTGGATCCATGTAAAACGAAATCCTTGACAACTTCAATCTTTTCTCTGTTTATCATGATGTTGCTTATTGGTCCAGTTGTGAGGATTTTTGTTTTCTTTACGTTGAGGTGTAATCCACACTGAAGGCTGGGGCCTTTGATCTTCATCAGTAAGTGCTTCTAGAACTCTTCCTTTTCAGCAAGCAAGGTTGTGTCATCTGCATATCACAGGTTGCTAATGAGTCTTCCTCCAATCCTGATGCTGCATTCTTCATGTAGTCCAGCTTCTCTGATTATTTGCTCGGCATACAGGTTGAATAAGTATGGTGAAAGGATACAACCGTGACACACCACTTTCCTGACTTTAAACCATGCAATATCCCCTTGTTCAGTTCAAGCAACTACCTCTTGGTCTAAGTACAGGCTTCTCATGAGCACAATTAAGTGTTCTGGAATTCCCATTCTTTGTAATGTTATCCATAATTTGTTATGATCCACACAGTCGAATGCTTCTGTTTAGTCAAGAAAACACAGCTGAACATCTTTCTAGTATCCTCTGTTTTCAGCCAAGATCCATCTGATATCAGCAATGATATCCCTTGTTCCATGTCCTCTTCTGAATCCGTCTTGAGTTTCTGGAAGTTCCCTGTTGATGTACTGCTGCAACTGCTTTTCAATGACTTTCAGTAAAATTTTACTTGTGTGTGATATTAACGATATTGTTCAATAATTTCCACATTCTGTTAGATCACCTTTCTTTAAAATGGATACAAATATGGATTTCTTCTACTTGATTGGCCAGGTAACTGTCTTCCAAATTTCTTGGACTAGACTAGTGAGTGCTTCCAGTACTGCATCCATTTGTTAAAACATCTCAATTGGTATTCCAATTCTTGGAGCATTGTTTTTCGCCAATGCCTTCAGTACAGCTTGTATCTCTTCTTTCAGTACCATTGGTTCTTGATCATATGCTACTTCCTGAAATGGTTTCTTTTTAGTACACAATTTCTTTTTGGTACAGTGACTCTGTGTAGTCTTTCCATCTTCTTTTGATGTTTCCTGCATTGTTTAATATTTTCTCCATAGAATCCTTCAATATTGCAACTTGAGGTTTGAATTTTTTCTTCAGTGCTTTCAGCTTGAGAAATGCCAAGAGTGTTCTTCTCTTTTGATTTTCTATCTATAGGTCTTTGCACATTTCATTATAATACTTTACTTTGTCTTCTCGTGGCACTCATTGAAATCTTCTGTTCAGTTCTTTTACTTCATCATTTCTTCCTTTTGCTTTAGTTACTTTAGTGATATTTTTAGCAACTTTCAGAGTCTCTCCTGACATCCATTTTAGTCTTTTCTTTCTTTCTTGTCTTTTTAAAGACCTCTTGCTTTTTTCATGTATTACGTCATTCCACAACTTGGCTGGCCTTTGGTCATTAGTATTCAATGCATGAAATGTATTCTTGAGACGGTCTCTAAATTTAGGTGGGATATACTACAGTTTATACTTTGGCTCTTGTGGACTTGTTCTAATTTTCTTCAACTTGAACTTGCATATGAGCAAATGATGGTCTGTTCTACAGTCAGCCCCTGCCCTTATTCTAAGTGATGATATTGAACTTTTCAGTTGTCTCTTTCCATAGATTTGGTTCCTGTTTAGTCCATTCAGCGAGGTCCACATGTATAGTCGCCAACAATCCTTCTTCGTTTCCAACTCTTGCATCCCGATCACCAGTAATTATCAATGCATCTTGATTACATGCTTTATCAATTTCAGACTGCAGAAGTTGGTAAAAATCTTCAATTTCTTCATCTTTTGCCTTAGCAATTGATGCATAAATTTTAATAATAGTTGTATTAACTGGTCTTCCTTGTAGGCGTATGGATATTACCCTATCACTGACAAGGTTGTACTACAGGATAGATTCCAACAATACTGGCACCAAAAGAAAAAAGAAAAAAAACCAGAAAATAACAATTATTGGAGAGGTTGTGGGAAGATTGGAGCTCTTATGTACTGCTGGTGGGAATGTAAAATGGTACAACCACTATGGAAAACAGTATGACACTTCCTCAAAAATGTAGAAGTAGAAATACCATATGATCCAGAAATCCCACTTCTGGGAATGTATCCTAGAGAAATAAGAGCTGTCACATGAATAGACACATGTACACCAATGTTCATTGAAACATTATTCACAATAACAAAAAGATGGAAACAATGTAAGTGCTCATTAATGGATGAATGGATAATTGAATTATGGTACATACACACAGTGGAATACTATTCAATGATAAAGAACAATGATGAATCCTTGAAACATCTCACAATCTGGAAGGTGTTATGCTGAGTGAAATAAGTCAATCACAAAAGGACAAATACTGTATGAGACCGCTATTATAAAAACTCAAGAAAAGGTTCACACATAGAAAGAAACAATGTTTGATGGTTAAGAGGGAGGGCAGGGTTGGGAAGGGGAAATCATTAACTAGATAGTAGAGAAGTGTTAACTTTGATGAAGGGAAAGACCCTATACAACATAGGGGAAATCAGAATAACTTGACCAAAGCAAAGCCATAGAAGCTTCATACACACATCCAACATCCTGAGGGACTGAGTTACTGGGGCTGTGGGCTGGGGACCATGGTCACAGGGGTCATCTAGATCAATTGGCATAACAAAGTTCTTAAAGACAATGTTCAATATCCAACTTTGATGAGTAGCATCTGGGTCTTAAAAGCTGCAAGCGGCCATCTAAGACACATCTACTGGTCCCATCCTGTCTGGAGCAATGGAGAATGAAGAAAACCAAAGACACAAAGGAAAGATTAGTCCAAAGGACTAATGGACCACAACTACCACAGCCTGTACTAGCCTGAGCCCAGAGGAACTAGATAGTGCCTGGCTACCACCATCAACTGATCTGACAGAGATCACAATAGAAGGTCCTGGACAGAGCAGTAGAAAAATGTAGAACAAAACTCAAATTCATACACACACACAAAACACCAGACTTAATAGTCTGACTGAGACTGGAAGAACTCCCAAGACTATGGTCCCCAGAACCTTTTAACTCAGCACTGAAACCACTCCTGAAATTCACCCTTTAGCCAAAGATTAGACAGGTCTATAAGACAAACAGGAGTCCTGGTGGTGCAGTGGTTAAGAGCTCAGCTGCTAACCAAAAGGTCAGCAATTTGAATCCACCATCTGCTCCTTGGAAACCCTATAGGGCAGTTCTGCTTTGTCCTATAAGGTCACTATGAGTCAGTAACACGTTAGGAAAGTGCTTCTTAGTTCAATCATGTATAAAAGACTAAAACGGTAACACCTGCCAAAAAGCAAAGACAAGAAGGCAGGAAGTGACAGGAAAAATGGATGGATGGAAAAGGGGAATTGGAGTGTGGAAGGGGAGAGTGTTGACACATTGCAGGGATTGCAACCAACGTCGAAAAAGAATTTGTGTATAAATTGTTGAATGAGAAACTAATTTGCTATGTAAAGTTTTACCTAAAGCACAATAAAAAAAAGAAAGAAAGAAAGAAAGAAAACAAAGGTAGTACTGATTGGTGAAATATTCAGTGGCAGACTGATTATTTCCACTTTCCAAAAGGTATTAGAGCAAGGTAACACTTGAAGGGGTGGGGGCTGATAATGTAGGCTGCATAACATTCAAACGTCTCTTATTTATAATGATAATATAAATGTGGCAGTAGTTTTTTTTTTTGTTGCTGTTCTTCACCATCATTCACCAGCAGTTTGTGTGTGAGTGGACAGTTTGTAAAGATTATAACCAAATATATATTCTTAACATATGCTAGAGTTCATCATAAAGAATATGAATTGAATAGACACTGCTTCTATTTATATTTACATTTTGCACATATATTTGAAAAAAACATAACCTGCAGATCACGTTAATGAAAAAACATCAAAATTATAACTTATTACTTATTGATTAATCAGACATCTCGAGATGATCATGCCATAGTAAAAAAAAAATGGTTAAGCACTTAGCAGCTAACCAAAAGGTTGTCGGTTCAAACCCCCCAGTGGCTTCACAGGTAAAAAACCTGGAGATCTGCTCCTGTAAACACTACAGCCTAGAAAGCCCTATGGAGCAGTTTTACTCTGTCATACGTATTGCTATGAGTTGGAAGTCGACTTGACGGCACCCAACAACAACAACAACATACTGAAAATAATACAAATTCAATCAAAAGGAATGGAATCCACTGTTTCCTTTTGTAAGCATATTATAGGATGTAATATTGCCAAGGCCAAAAATTCTTGTCCTTATGTCTGCATCGTGTGCTATTGTTTTGAATTAGACATCTTTAGTACTAAGCATTAATTTTTAACAAGTGGAATATAATTTGGGGTGATTTTGTCAATAGTTCACTGCCTTACACATCTCATTAGGTAATTTCTTTTTCATCAGTTGCATTTGTAACACTTCCCAGTCAGCCTCGTCAATGAGTTTCATTAAGAACTTGTTTACTCCTCTTTCCAGATCATTAATAAAGTTGTTAAATAAAACCAAACCCAACAAAGAACTCCTTGGCAGTCTATGAGACACTAAACTTGAACTTAAAATAGAACCATTTATCATTTCTCTGCTCAAAGACTCATCCAGTATTCAACCCATTAGATGCTGCTTTTATGTAGGGCAATTGAAATTAATTTTGTTTGTTGCATTCCATGATGTTGTAGGGTCCCATCTCATTTAATATAATAATTTTCTTAGAGTGGAGCTCTGGGAGGTAACAGAGCAGGGAGAGAGTAAAGAACCCACTTTAGAAAGGCTGTCATGATTCAGTGCTAACTAAATCCATTACCCAAACCAAGTCCATTGCCATGGAGCCGATTCTGACTCATAGCGACCCTATAGGACCAAGTAGAACTGCCCCATAGGGTTTCCAAGGCTGGGTAATCTTTACAGAAGCAGACTTCCACATCCTTCTCCAGAGGAGTGCTTGGTGGGTTCGAACTGCCGACCTTTCAATCAGCGCATTAATCGCTGCACCACCAGGGCTCCTTAAATTCTTTACAGAAGGGGAAAACTTTGAAAGTATAGAGACATCTCCTCAGACAGATACTTGACTTCCCCAGGTCAAATATCATGGTGAATATATTAATGCAAAAATAAAGGTATTATAGAAGTAAGAATGGGGAGAGCGGTAACGGTTGAGAAAGAATATTGTTATTTTAAGTAGGTACATATAGATGAAGGAGCCTTTGTGGCAAAGTGGTTAAAGTGCTCTACTGCTAACCTGAACACACTAGCCTCTGTCTGGGAGATGCGGGTGGGGGAAGATGAGGCAATCGGCTCCCATAAAGATTTATAGCCTTGGAAATCCCACAGGGGCAGTTCTACTCTGTCCTATAGGGTCGCTGTGAGTCAGAATCTACTGGACAGCAATGGGTACATTTAGATGGGGAGGGGCGTTTATTGGCTTTAGATCAGTGTTGAGTAATAGAATTTTCAGAGATGATGGAAAAGTTCCGTAGTCTACACTGTCCAGTATAGTAGCCACTAGCCACCTGTGGCTATCAAGTACTTGGCATGAGCCTAGTACAACTGAAAAACTGAAGTTTTAATTTTATTTAACTGTAATTAATTTAAATTTAAACAGCCATGTATACGGCTAGTGGCTACCATATTGGGCAGTTCAATTCTAGAGCTACAGGGCAGCTATATTGGAAGCCAAAGGGGAGAAAGCAGCAACTTTCTACTCAAGACTAGCTCTAATTTAGACCATAGAAAAACGGCAGTCAGCTACTGTTTCTTTTGTGTGGTACAATCACAGTCACCAAAAGAAAAAGAAACAAACGCTCACTTTGCACACTGTGCAATTAGGTGCAATTTCTTAGTGTCAAATCCAGCAGAAACTGGGACATGGTAAATGGAGCAAAAGAGAATGAGGGATTTTCCTCAAGTAATATTACAGGAAACCCTTAAATCAAGGCCTAATCACTATGCTTTGCATGCACCTACACATATTTTAACTACATTTGAAAAAAAAAAAAACACTCTTCTAGATTGCACTCACTCATCCATAAGTATTTTTTTTGAAAAATTGTTATGGAATAAACATTAAAATGATTATGATTATTACTTTTAAGAAGTGTTCATTTTTATTATCTAAGGTATCCTCTACTTATTTTCTAGTAATTTCTACTTACTTCTAATACAATAATAAATTATTTTAAACTAATTTAAAGTAAATTTCTGTCTTCTTTTTCTGATCCAATTCTTTTCTTGAGCAATATGTCCCTGTATGATACCATCTATAGCTTCTCAAAGATAACAGGTTCCCTATATTTTTTTATTTATTAAGGGAATTCAGTCGGTTTAACATGCTTGAGTTGAAAGGCTTTACACCCAACTGAAAGTTTTATGGAAAAACTTACAAAAAATGATTGCAATTGTTACCTTAAAGAATCAATTTCCTTAGCAGATAATCCAAGGCCCAATATTATTTAGTATTTTTATCCTGGCTAGAACAATAGAATTTACAAGAGACTGATTAAGTGACAACGAACATTAAACTGAGTCCACTTCTGGTCATTTCTGCTAGTACAGTTTTTGACTTTATGTTCTATAAATATTTGCATACAAGTCTTTGTATGTTCATAAATTGTCTTTTCTTTTGGATAAATACCTAGTAGAAGGGTTGAGTTATAGGATAACTGTATTTCTAAATTTATAAGCTACTGCCCAAATTGCTGTATCATTTTGCATTCCTAGTAGGGATGTATGACAGTTCTAGTTATTCAATTGTACCTGGTATTGTCAGCTTTTTATTTTAACTAATAGATATATTGGGATACCTCTGTAGATTTAATTTGCATTTCCACAATGCCTAATGATGTTGATCACTTTTTCACAGGGTCATATGTCATCAGCACCTCTAGTAAAGTGTCTGTTCAAATCTTTTGCTTACTTTTTAAATTGGGCTGCTTGTTTTCTTCTTATTAGTAAGTTATGAAAATTCTTTATGCATTCTGGATACAAGTTCTTTATCAGATACGTGTTTTATAAACGTTTTCTCCTACTATATAGTTTTCTTTTTCATTTTTTATAACAATGTCTTCTGAAGAACGGAAGTTTTTAATTTTGATGATGTCCAATTTATCAATTTTTTTATGGATTGTGATTTTTCCCATCCTATCTTTGACTAATCCAAGATCGCAGAGATTTTGTCTTATGTTTTATTTTTAAAGTTTTGGATTTTACATTGAAATCTATGACTCAGTTCGAGTTCATCTGTGAATATGGTGTGAGGAATGATTCTAAGTTTTTTTTTAAATGTGTGTTCAATTGTTTTAGCACAACTTGTTGAAAAAACTATTTTTTATCCATTGTATTACCTCGGCAACTTGGTTGAAAATCAGTGGCTAATACATATGTGGTTCTATTTCTGAATTTTCCACTCCGTTCCATTGTCTGCTTGGCTGCTAACTGAAAAGTTGGAGGTTGGAACCCACCATCCCCTCTTCGGGAGAAAGATGTGGTAGTCTGCTTCCATAAAGATTAAACCAAAAAACCAAACCAAACCTATTGTCTTCAAGTTGATTCCAACACATAATGACCCTATAAGACAGAGTAGAACTGCCCTATGTGGTTTCCAAGAAGTGGCTGGTGGATTTGAACTGCTGACATATTAGTTAGCAGCTGAACACCTAGCTACTGTGCCACCAGGGCTCCTCCGTAAAGATTACAGCCTTGGAAACCTTATGGGGGCAGTTCTAGTCTGTCCTAAAGGGTCACTGTGAGTTGGTATCAATTTGATGGCAACGAGTTTGTTTTCTTCCAAGTCCTCCATCTTTTTTATTTTTATTTTTTAAATTGCTTCTGTTACTCTAGGTGCTTTTTTCCTTCTTTTTTCCATCCAAGTTTGTGGATTTCTACAAAAAATAACTGTTTAGGATCTTGTTTGGAATTTCAGTGAATCTACTGACCAAATCAGAGAGAACTACAATCTTAAGAATATTGAATTTTCTGATACATGAACATGATATCTATCTATTTATTTAGGTCTTAGATTTCTCTAGTCAGTATTTTGTAGTTTTCATCATATAATTCTTGCACTTTTGTCACATTTGTCCCTAAGTACTTAATTTTTATGCCATTATATTTATGGTTCTCTCTAAAAGTACCATTTTTAATTGATTTATATATAAACATACCATGAGTGTGTGTGTTGACTTTTTATCCTGCGACATTTAAGAATGATTTGTCTTCTTGGTGGACTGACCTCTTTATCATTATGTAATGTTCCTTTTTGTTCCTAGAAATATTCCATGTTATTAAATTTAGATTGTCTAATAGTATGGCCATTCCAGTTTTTTTAAATTAGTATTTACATTATTTTTTTATCCTTTTACTTTTTACTTATCCTTGCCTTTATATGTAAAGTAATTTTCCTTTAAATAACTTACAATTGGATTTCTCTTTATTATCCAATCTGAAAATCTCTGCTTTTTAACTGGAGTGTTTAGACTTCCCTCTAACAATTTTTGTACTGAAGTTGTGTTGGCAACGGATTCCCTCAGGTTGCATTCTTATGGGGGAACAAGTATTCATTTCGCCTTCATTTTTGAAAGGTATTTCTTTGGGAAGAGAATTCTGGGTTGACAGGTTTTTGTTTTTCAGTACTTTAAAGATGTTACCCCATTGACCTCTGACTTGCATGGTAAAGATATTAATCCTGCTTGGGTTTTTTGGGATTATTACAACTATGGTTTGATATCTTTAATTATTTTGGGGAAAATTTGGTCACATTTCTTCAGATAATTTTTCCACCACTTTCTCTCTTTTCCTCCTAGGACTCCAATTTTACATATGCTAAATCATTCAATATTGTCCCAGAGTTTTTAAATACTCTCTCTTTCTAATTGTTTTTTCTCTCTATGTTTAAATTTGGATAATTTCTATTAATCTATTTTAAAGTATACTTATTCTTTATATTTGTCATATTTGTCAGATATATTGATGAAGCAACTAAAGAATACTTCATCTTGGATATTATGTTGTTTATTTTAGCCTTTCCATTTGATCTTTCTTATGTTTTCCATTTACATGCTGGAACTCCCTATCTAGTTATTCATGTTGCCCATCTTTTCCACAAGATCATTCAACATATTAATCACTGTTATTTTAAAGTCACTGTCTCACCATTTCAACATCTGGGTCATCTCTGAGTCTAATTCTTTTGTTTGCTTTATCTCTTGGCCATGATTTTTCCTCCTTACTTTTTTTATGTAACTTTTTTTTTTTTTAATTGAGTTTCAGAAATCATGTGTATAACAGTAGTTTTGGAGTTCAATAATATTTTTGCAAGAAATATGCACATCTGTTAGGCCTTTAATTTGGGAAGTTGAAAAAATCTATTCAGTAGTTAGACTAGATTTGGGTTTTATTCTTGCTATCTTTATATTCAGTGGACCACAGTATCAAGTTCCTTTATCAGTGGGGTGCTACTACCTTGTACTTAGAGTGGGTGCTGGTGCTGGGAGGAGGGGGGATATTTTTTCTCAGTAATTGTCCCCCACATTCAGCTTTCAGTCATTCTCTCACACCTGTGCCATAAAGGGAGTCTCTCTCCATGCTCTTGTTGCTCCTCCAACAGCAGACTGGCTGCTTCTTGTTATTCAGTGTTAGGTTCATAATAGAGGTGGAAGAGTTGACTGTTGTCCTGGGCCAACCTCAGACTTAGGCAGGTATTTTGCACCTGGGCATTGGGGGTGGCACACTTTTAGCATTCCTGACCATCCACCCCATGGCAGCCAAACTCTGCCTTGTATCTGTGTTTGGCTCTGGGCAGAATTTTCCCATCCTTCCTCAGAATTAATAGACATCTGCTTGTATCAGTATATGATGTTAGGCCCAAGACTGTTGCCTTCCTTTTCCCCAGAGAAAAAATATTTCTTTTCTTTTATTCTCCTAGCTGTAATGGATCATTGTCTCTTTGTCATCTTAAAGATGACAGGATTTGCTGCCCTTCCCTCAGAAGTTTAAGACTTTTCTTCATAAGAAAGGGAAATTCTGAGGAAGCAAGTGTGACTTTGTGACTGTTTCCCAACAGCCTCCAATCATTTCTTGCTTGTCTGCACTACCAAGAAATGCTTTCTCCCTATCCTGCTGTGCCCCCAGTCTTTCTAATCAGCCCCTGATGGAGGCCATTGGAAAAAAACTTATGAATGAGCATAAATTCTCCTTGCGTCCTGGTTATTCCAGACTGAGATGTTAGCTGAAAGGTGACATTTAACAATTTTTTAAAAATTTAGGTGATTTATTTGTAACCACTTATATGTTGGCTGCTTCTTTCTCCTGTGCTCTGCCATAGATGAGGCAGTTCTTGTGTCCTGTCTTTTCTTGGAGAAGCTCGTCTCTCTTTGGAATTCAGGATTTCTGGTTGCCTTGGCACCCTTACTCTTCGATGGGCTCAAAAATTATGCTTCTGTAGTTTCTTGATTTTTTTCTCATTATTAGTGTGGGAGTGATATTCTTTGAAGATTTCTATATCCTAATCAGAAGTAGATTCTGTATGATTCTAAATAACTGAGTTTTGAGTTAAAATTGGTCAAGGCATATGGGCTAAAAGGGCTCTATGACAACAACAGCAATGAAGACAGTAATGACAATCATAATATTGATAAAACAAGGCACATGCTCTTTCTGCTCTCAGGTCACAAACTAAATTGGGGTTTCTAGTTTCCTCTTTGTACCCCATTTTAACCAAGGGCAAGAAAGCCAGAGCTTGGGATTCTCAAAGAGACATCCCCTGTTTTAGGTACCTCATGAACTTGTTCTCCTCTACCAATTCTTTCCTTTTCTCATACATCCCACTAACTACATGCTTTCTTTCAGAAAGAAAACTAACTTTTACATTATCATATATTTTTACTCACTCTACCGTGTGTGTGTATGTGTGTGTGTGTGCATGTAATTTTGCACTTTGCCTCTTAACATATCAGGTTAAACTTTTAGAATTCAAAATAATTCAGATACATTGTTTTCAAATGTATAGGTTTAAACACTATTCAGCAATTCAATAAGATTTTTTATGCAGTGTCTGCTTTCTCCCTGAGAAGATTTTTCTTCCTAAGAAGATGCTTAAATGAAGACCGGGGCATAGTAATGGATATATGGTAGTACAGGGAATGCAGTTGGAATAAGATTTCAGTTAATATCCCAAATATTTAACATCAATACCATTGATAATTTCTATGTGTTGAGCACCAAGCCTTGTGCCTTATAAAGATTATTCCATTTCATTTTTATAAAATCTCATTAAGTAATTCATATTATTTTAGAAACTGAATTAAGTATTTTATCTCAGGGAGGATTATACCACCTTTTATTTTATAGACGAAAATACTGGGATTTTATGAGTATGAGCTTAATTTGAATGGGTTTAACTTGAATAAGAATATGCTACTTTTCAGTGGTGGAATCAGGACTAGAACGTAAGATTCCAGATGCTCTCTCTGCTCTATATTGATCAGAGAGTTAGTTGTCAGTTAGATGTACTTTAATTTGAATGAAATTCTTAGTCTCTTTGGAGAGAGGCATATAATTCAAGGTGATTTTCACAAATTAGCTATGTAATCCCTGAAAGATAAAAATAAATGCCATGTACTAAATAAAGTGATAAAATAAATTATACATACGGGAAATAAATTGCTAGGCATGATTGCTTTGACTGTGCACTTAAAAAGAGTCAGCAAGAACATCTCTATTCAAATAACTCACTGGGTTCTGGGATATGTTAATAGTAAAGTAACAAGAAAAATTTAGAAAGTAATCCTCCCAAAACACTTAATCTTACTTGAACAAAACTTCCATTTTTATAGCTTATATTATAAGGAGGATGATAAGAGAATGAGGTTGATTCTGTGAGAAGCAGAAAAAATGAAATGGTATTGATTGCTTTTGACTGAAGAAAAGGATTTGGAGGGTGAACTTAATCAGCCTTTCTGCAGCTGGTTATTATTTTAAAATGAGAAAACTAGATTTTAAAATGCTTTATTTTATATTTGAAGCATACAAAAGAATGTATGTAAAAATAGAAATAGGTTATGATGCAGAATAATAACATGAACATATGTGAACACAACTAGAATATGAACAAACGTATTACATCTACCTGGATATTCCTTCCCTATCCTATCCTCTCTTCCCCAGAAATAACTTCTATCCCAGATTTTATGTTTTTCATTCTTTTGCTTTATTAAATATTTTTTATCATACATATAAACTTCATTGAAAAATATATTGTTTAGTTTTACTTGCTTTTGAGCTTTATGAAAATGGTGTCAGATTATGTCATCTGCTTTTTTAAACCCAACAATGCTTTTCTGTCACTCATCCATGTTATTACATGTAGACACAGCTCGTCATTTTTCATGATTGTATAATATTCCAATATGTGAATATAACACAATTTTCCCATCCCTTCTGTGGATGAACATTTGATTTGTTCCTAGTTTCACTACTATGAACATTTTTGTACATTTATCCATGTGCACATGTGAAAAATTCCTAGGAGCGGAATTACTGAGTTGTAGATTATGTGAATGTTGCATTTTGTGATACAGTGCCAAATTGTTTTATAGTGAATGCATTAACTTAGAATCCTATTATAAGAGGTCTCATTTATCAACATCTTTTCTTTATGGAGGCTTTTGTTAATTTATGTTTTATTCATCAAATTTATTAATATTTTCCTTTATACTTAATGCTTTCTGTGTTTTGTTTAAAAAATGCTTTCCTATCCTAAGGCATGAAAGTTATGATGTTATATTTTCTTCAGTGAGTTTAAAATTTTTGCCTTTTATATTTAATTTTTTAACGCATTGTGAATTCATTTTTATGTCTCGTGCGAAGTAACAACCTTTTTTCATTCTTTCTTATTGATAACCTATTGTCTGGGCAAAATAGTTCACCCTTTTCTCAATAATCTGCCATGCCAACTTCCTTATATGTCAGGTTTGCTCATATGTATGAGTCTCTTTCTGGACTACAGCCTGTATCAATAGTGAAATTTCTATTACTGCATCACCAATACTAGACGTTGTTGTTAGCTGCTGTCAAGTCAGCTGTGACCCATGGCAATCTTATGTATAATAGAACGAAATGTTGCCAGATCCTATGCCATTTCATGATTATTGGTATGTTTGAGCCCATTGTTGTGGTTATTGTGTCAATTCATCTCATTGAGGGATTCCCACATTTCCACTGACCGTCTCCTTTACCAAACATGATGTATTTTTCTAGCGATTGATCTTTCCTGATGATGTGTACAAAGTAAGTGAGCCAAAGCCTTGTCATCCTCCTTTCTAGGGAGGATTCTTGTTGTATTTCTTTTAAGACTGATTTATTCACTCTTTTGGAAGCCCAGAGTATATTCAATATTCTTTACCATCACCACAATTCGAATGCACCAATTCTTTTTCTTGCCTTTTTATTGTCGAGCTTTCACGTGCATATGAAGCGATTGAAAACACCACGGCTTGGGTCAGACACACCTTAGTCATCAAAATGACATCTTTGCTTTTTAAAACTTTAAAGAAGTCTTTTGTAGCAAATTTGTCCAATATAACGTGTCATTTCATTTCTTGACTGCTGCTGCCATAGATGTTGACTGTTGATCCAAGTAGACTGAAATTATTGACAACTTCAATTTCTTCATTATTTATCATGATGTTCTTTATCTGTCTAGTTGTAAGTATTTTCATTTTCTTCAAGTTCAGGTGTAATCCATACTGAAGGCTTACCTCCATCAGTAAGTACTTCAAGTCCTCTTCACTTTCAGCAAGCAAGGTTGTGTCATCTGCATATCATAGTTGTTAATGAGTCTTCCTTCAATTCTGTTGTCCCATTCTTCTTCATGTAGTCTAGCTTCTTAGATTATTTGTTCAGTATGCAGACTGAATAAATATGGTGAAAGTATACAACTCTCCTGCACGTCTTTTCCAATTCTAAACCAGGCAGTATTCCCTTGTTCTGTTTGAATGACTCCCCCTTGATCCATGTATATGTTCCACATGAGCACAATGAAGTGTTCTGGAATTCCCAGTTGTCTTAGGCTGGATTCTCTGGAGAAGAAAAATCAGTGAAGTATAGATATATGTGTGTGTGTATATATATGTATATGACATATACATAGAGAGATTTATCTCAAGGAAATGACTCAGACGTCATAGAGACCGACAAGTCCCAACTTCGTGAGTCAGGTGTCAGGCTGGAGGCTTCTCCCGACTCACGTATCTGCAGAGGTTGATGAACCCAAGATCCACAAGTCAGACAAGAACTGGAGGTCAGATGCTAAAGAGCTGAATGCAAGATCCAGAGTAGAGCAAAAGCCAGTGAACTTTGCCAGAAAGTCCACATATATTGGATGCAGGCCTCACTCCCAAGAGAACTCCCTTTCAACCGATTGGCTACTTATAGTAGATCTCATTGTGGAGTTGATTACATTATGTCAGATCTTGTCATGGAAATGATTACATCATTATACAACAGCCAGACTACATCAAACCACTGAGGCTCATGGCCTGGCCAAGATGACACATAACCTTAATGATCACACCAGTCTTTATAATGTTATCCACAATTTGTTAT
This sequence comes from Dugong dugon, assembly GCA_030035585.1. Classification (NCBI taxonomy): domain Eukaryota; kingdom Metazoa; phylum Chordata; class Mammalia; order Sirenia; family Dugongidae; genus Dugong; species Dugong dugon. The sequence goes on from CM057462.1 coordinate 135,222,768, forward strand.
GATCCACACAGTCAAATGACTTCACATAGTTGATAAAACACAGGTTAAACATCTTTCTGGTATTTTATATTTTTGGTCAAGATGCATCTGACATCAATGGTATCCTTGTTCTATATCCTTACAATCCATGCCAATACTAGATATCTCTGATTATTATCTGAAAAGGCTATCTCCCACCCTCACCCTACTCTTCTTCAGGACTATCCTCGTTATCCTTTGGCTTTTCGTTTTCTGTATAAATTTTTGTATCTGCTTTTCAAGTTCCTTGAAAATTTCTCTTTGGACTGTGATTAAAATTGCTTTAAAACCATGTTAATTTGGGAACACACCACATCTTAGAATACTGAATTCTTCTATCCACTCATATCATCTCTTTCTATATATTTAGGTATTCTGTAGAGATTTTTCATAAATTTCATATTTTTATGGATATCTTGTACATTATTTTTATTATTTATTCCCATACACTTATTCCCATGTATTCCTGTATACTTATCATAAATGTTATCTTTTTAAAACTATATTTTCTAAATACTTGTGTGGTGTATAGAAACATAATTTTTGTAAGTTGATCAAATATTAGGACAACTTACTAAACTCTCAAATTATTTATTGGTAAATGTTTCAAGTGTCCTTGAAAAAAACGTATAATCTGACATTGTTGAGTGGAGTGCTGTATAAACATCAGTTAGGTCAATCTGGTTGATAGTCTTCTTCAACTCCTGTATATTCTTACTGATTTTCTGCCTAGTTATTCTATCAATTGTTGAGAGAGGGGTGTGTAAATCTTTGACTTTAACTGTAGATTTATTTATTTCTCCTTGTAACTGCATCAGTTTCTGATTCAAGTAATATAAAGCTCTGTTATTAGGTGCATAAACTTTTAGAATTATTATGTCCAGTTCATGAATTAACCCTTTCTTCATTATGAAACAACCCTCTTTATCTATGATAATTTTTTTTGCTTTGAAATATACTTTTTCTGATATTAATGTAGCCACTCTAGTTTTTTTGTGTTAGTGTTGGCAAAGTTATGCTTTTCTATCCTTTTACTTTTAGATTTAACCTATTTGTGACTTTATATTTGAAGTGAGTTTCTTATACTACAGTATGTACAGCAAGAACACAATATTCTTGTAATCTTATTAATATTAAACCTGCCATCTTTTTATTTGTTTCCTGTTTGTCAGATTTGTGCTTTGTTCCTCTTTCCTCCTTTTAAGAATTCTTTTGGATTGAGTATTTGTAACATTTGTGACTCCTTTTGATCTGTGTTTGCTTATTGGCTATACCTCTAATTTATCCAATCTATCTTTACATATTATATAACATCACACACTGTGTAAGAACTCTATCTACAACAATACACTTATATTTCTCTACTCCCAGTTTTTATGCTGGGATACAGTTCACTTTGGCATATATTATAAACCCACAATTCATTTTTTTTGTTTTTGTTTAAACAGTCAATTATATTTTATAGGATTGTTATTAAAATATTTTGTATTTACTCATTTATATACCATTTTTGGTGCTCTTCAATCCAGATTTCCATCTGGTATTATTTTCATTCTACCTGTAGGATTTTCTTTAACATTTCTCACAGGGTAGAATTGTTGGTGATACATGCCTTAAGCTTCTATATATCTGGAAAATTATATTTCATCCTAATTTTTGAAAAAATTTTATGTTGACAGTTTTTTTCCTTTCATTATTTTGAAGATGTTGATCCATTGTTTTTTGACTTACATTGTTTCAGAAAAGAAATCTGCTGTCATTCCTGTTAGGATGCTGCTATTATAAGGCATTTGCATTTATCAAAGATGAATAGGCACATAAAGAATAAGACACTATGCATGGTAATTAGAAGATACACAGGACAAAAGAAGAATATCTGCAAAAACTTGCCGTATTTGACTATTAAACATAGATTGAAATTATTAGTATTAGAATAAGAATAAAAAGAAATCCAAGTTTGAAAATTCTAGCAGGAAAATGAAACTGTATATACTAGCATATCAGATTTGAAAAAGAAGCAAATAGAAATTCTAAAAGTAAAACAAAAGAATAACCAAAACTAAAAACTCAGTGAAGAGTTTTAGCAGCAGCATAGATTCAGCCAAAGAGAGAATTATGAGTCAAATAACAGGTAGAAAGACACCATGAAGAACACAGCTTCGAAAGACAGAAAGATGGAAACTAAAGCAAAGTGTAAAAGACATAGATTCTTCCCCCCGGAAACGTGAAATTGTAGGACACCAAAAAGAAACAAGAATAGGGAAAAACTCCAAGTCATACATTAAGGCATTCTCTCAGGGGGAGTATCTGACTTTGTTTCAGTTAATTATACTACCAGGTAGAAGCCAATCCTGAGAGTTCTGAATTGTATTCCTGTAATGAATGATTTCTCAGGCATAGTGAGTAGCAGATGATGGCAATTGTCATCCCTGTTTCTAGGGCAATGGTCAGTGACCCTAACGCTATGGATTCACAACAAAGGAAGGAGGAAAATAGCATATGCATGATGATAGCTAAGACCAAACTGAAGAAAGCTGGAGTTTGAAAAGCAGTCAAATAAATAGAGGTTGAATAAAGCTGAGCAGTGATACTATTGGAGTAAGAAGGTGTAAAAAACCTAAAATATTCCCAAGGCCATTGCAACGATCCTGGGAATGTTCCTAGCTTGCCATTTTGGCTGGGGTGCATGCAGCACGTGGGTGGCTTAGACAGCTTAGTGACCAGAGGAGAAATCTTCCAAGGAAATTCATAAACAGAATTGAATAAGTCTCTAAATTATAATAAATGTAGTTCAAACTTTAGAAATAACGTGTATTCTACCCGTACATAAGAGCCCTGGCCGCCCAGTGGTTAAACACTTGGCTGCTAACTAAAAGGTTGGCAGTTCTAACCCACCAGCAACTCTGTGAGAAAAAAGACCTGACAATCTACTCTCATAAAGGCTACAGTCTAGGAAATCATAGGGCAGTTCTACTCTGTCCTATAGAGTCACTATGAGTTGGAATTGATATGATGGCACACAATAACAACAACTACCTATGCAAAAATAGTCCTGATACAGCATCAGTCTTTAAGAAAGACTTGCTCTGGGCACAAGAAGCTTGACTACAATGGTCAAATGAGAGCCAGGCATTTGTAATAACATCTGGAGTGTTTCTTTAATTTCGGATTTTATAAAGATAGTTGTCGCTGTTGTGAGGTGCTGTCAAGTCAGTTCCAACTCACACGTACAATAGAATGAAACATTGCCCAGTCCTGCACCACCCTCACAATCCTTGCTATGTTTGAGCCCATTGTTACAGCCACTGTGTCAATCCGTCTCATCGAGGGTCTTCCTCTCTTTTGCTGACCCTCTACTTTACCAAGCATGATCTCCTTCTCCAGGGACTGGTCTCGCCTGATAACATGTCTAAAGTAAGTGTTTCTAAGAAGCATTCTGGCCATACTTCTTCTAAGACAGATTTGTTCATTCTTCTGGCAGTCCACGATATGTTTAACTGAGAATAGATAAACCCATTCTACACAGACTGAGAATTATACATATTATATGACAATTTATAATAAATACAAACAATGGCTTAGTATTAACTTCTCCTTCTGCATTAGAAAACGATAAAGCCTTCAGCCAGATGTAGCTAAGCAGATTGCTTCTGTTTTGATTCTAAGCAGGCTTCTCTTCTTTCATTGCTGTGTCTAACTTCTCTGCAGCTCTCAAAGACCTTTGCTCTGAAGGTTGTTTCTTTATCTGGGATCATTATTAACAGTATTTATTTATTACAATTTAATTATTTCTGGTTCATTTATGATTATCCAAAAGTCCTATTTTCTAATTCTAATTATCATCTGAACAGTCACTTTGCCTTAATGTCAGCCAGTAGTTTGAAGCTCAAGAATGGAAAAATATATTGGGATAGTTCATGGAATGAGTCTACTACTGTTTGACCTATATAAATTGACTTTTTAATCATTCAATTACCATCAAAATATATGATGAGCATTTCCTACGTCAAAACTCTCTGAAGACAAGTACTCATCCCAGTGTGGCATATAGAGCAGCTGTTCAATCAAATTGTTGAATAAGCAAATGAATAAATAAATGAATGAAATAATGCCTTATGGCCTTTAAAATGTATAATTACTACGTTAATGTATGCTGTTTGTCATTTATTTAGACATAAGATGAAACCTTACCCAGTGTTCCTAGAAGCTTAAATAGTTAACTGTATGCCACTGTGCTCGGCTACTAACCAAAAGGTTGATGTTTCCAATTCACCCAGTGGCACCATGGAAGAAAAGCCTGGCCATCTACTTCCATAACATTACAGCCATTGAAAATCCAGTGGAGTGCTATTCTTCTCTGACGCACATGGGGTCACCATGAGTTGGAATCAACTCAAGAGCAACTGGCTTCATAGATAGATATTAAAATGCATACTACATATGCACAAGTGGGGTCAAAGGCTTTTTAGGGGTCATGTCAGCTTATTTTTTTATGTGTCTCACTATATCTTATATAGTGAGGACTACAATTTCTAAAAATCTTGTCTCTATTTTTGTATCCTAGGACTCAGATAAAATATGGATGGTGTCATCCTCATGAACTGCTATTTTTTATACCTAAGGAGTTATTTTCTTGGATTTAGTTCAAAAAGACTTTCTACAAAATATAAAAATACTGATTTGAGTTTACTTTTTTATTTAAATTAAAACTACTGTTCCAAACCAGACTTCTGTTCTGAGTTTGGTTCAATTGTCAGCTCAAGAATAAGTATTAATTTGAGTTAGTAATTTTGAACTGAATCTCAGATAGAAAGCAATTTCAAAGTACTTGTGTGAGGATATTTTTTATTCGAATGTGCTTTTTTCTTTTTCTAATAGACATGAGTAAAGATTCTTTATAATAACATGACTTGGTATTTCCATGAGTTTTCTTCTCCTTAGAATATGTATTGATTTCTTTGGAATACAATTCTCAGCTTTTGTGTGAGCAATAAAGGAGATTCAGCATTATATTTAATAAAGGATTTTTGGAGGCTGGTAAACAGGCTATATATTGAAGATATGTTCTTTCACTGTGATCTGGAAGGAATTGAATATATGTCCTTTGTAGATGTTCCTCTTTACAAATCACTTCCTCTGAAATTTCTAAAAAATATAGAAATGGAATAAAATAGTAATCTGCCTTGCTGAACAATTTCTATGGTTCTTTAATAGATTGTTCCTGAGGAATTTTATAGAACATTTTGGTACTTATTCTGTGGCTGTGTTATTTTATTTTAATTTAGTGCTGTCATGTGAATGATAAGCAGTCAACGCTGAAGGTTTCCTGCTTTGCAATTCTCTGAATGTTAACAATTATACCAATTAGCAATTCACAACAAACAGGTCTCAGTCACATTGAATCATTTCTGCCACACTCACCACAATTTTAACATTTAACATGAGTAAATTTCAAGCTCCCGTTGTTATTTTAGAAATACTCTTCAGTGAACAAATCTCCTCCCAAATCCCTTCTGGTCTAAAGAAAAATGCTGATCACGGGAGGATATAAACCAAAGCAAAAAATTACCTTCTTTTGAGAAATGCATTTCTATCCTCAATTCATTCTTTTCAATTATCTGTCAAGTGAGTTATGCTGTTCATCTTCCTTTTTAATACAGATAATTGAGCAATCTAACAGTATGGAGTAACTTTGCCTGAAAAAATTCAATAGAACATATCATTTTCAGGAGATAACTCCTGTACGTCGGAAAAGGTAGAATGGCCAGTGATTTTTGTCTTCACTATTATCTGATAAAATTCCAAATAGCTGGGATGAATGCCCTTCCCTTGCTTGTATATCTGGGTAATTCCTACTGATCCTACACAACAAAGCAACTATCACTACTTCTTGAAAAAACATTCAGTTACCCACGGTAGACTTAGCTAAGTGTTCTGTGTGCAACCACATAATTATGGATTTTCAGCACTTACCTTACTGTATTTGTAAATCTTGATTACCTTTCTTTTCAGTACAGTGAGCTCTTTGAGACTTACCTATGTATACCCAGCACCCAAAAACACTGAAGGTACATAGTAGGCTTTCAATAAATATTGCTGAATAAATGAACTGATACAACTGAACTTAGCTGTTAACATTTTTTGCCTTTATTTGTTCATTATCATTCATTGAACAAATACTTGAGTGCCTACTATATGCCAGGCAGATACTGTGCTATATGGTAATAACAGTATGAATGGCAGTTTTTGTTAACTGCAAAGAGAAGTCAATTCAGAATAAGTGAATATTTCCATTTTCCGAACTTTCCTCTTTACTGTAATGTCCACCCCCACTCCCAACATGCGTACTTCAGTCTAAAATTTTTAAACAGGCAGAGTGGGGTTAATTTCATTGCACTTCTTTAAGCAGAACTTCAGTGTTGAGTAAAAAAGTAACAATGCAGTACCTCTCATCCTGACCTCCCCTGTCTACTTCATCCACAATTCATTGGCCGCACTTTGTTAAGTACCCACCACTGGTCAGGCCCTCATTGAGTTTAGTGCTTGGGATAGAGCAGAAACCAAGGCAGGTACTCTTACTGATCTTATAAAATTATGGTCAAGTGAAGAGGCTAGTATTTTAAAAGTAATTATTTAATTACTATTGTGAGTCATGTTACAAAGGAGAATAGCATGCTATGAGAAAATAAAATATGGTACAGACTTTATCAAGGAGGTCCTGTTTCCTGTAGGTGGAAAGCTCTTCCCACTATCATGAGTCTGAATAAACCTTCAGATCTCAACCTGTCACTTTTTAGAAGCCTTCCTTAACCTCCTTCCCAAACCTGCCACAGACCCATCTAAATTACCAGTACCAGTTACCGTTGAGTCGACTCCAAGGCATGACAACTCCACGAGTGCCAGAGTAGAGCTGCTCTCCATAGGATTTTCAACTGCTGATTTTTCAGAAGTAGATTGCCAGGCCTTTTTTCAGAGGTACCTCCAGGTGGATTCCAACCTCCAAAGTTTTGGTTAGCAGCCAAGTGCACTTGCATCACTTGGGGATTCCTTATTTTTCTCTCTCATAGCACTGTGTTGTCATAACTGTGTTATATGTGGGTTTATGTAATTATTATTTATTTATCTTCCTTATCAGATTAGAAACTCCATGAAAGTAGGGTGCTGCATTTCTTTTGTTCAAATACCAGGTTTTAATACAGTTCCTGGACTTATCATCCATTCAATGAATACGCACTCAATACATGAATGAGTGAATGTATGAATGATGGACTGATATTTAAGCTAAGTTCTGAACAAAAATGAGTTAAAAGTAGCCAGGTAGAAAGAATGAGGGAGGAGTGGTGGGCGCCTTCCCAACAGAGAGAACCGCATGTGTGAAAGTCTCAGAAATGCCAAAAAGACAAATGGTCATTTTTGAGGCACTTCATGAACACTGGTTGGCTGGAGGGCAAGGGATAAGGAGAAGAGGGCATGAGATAAGACTAGAATGGTCAGAACATGTTATGTTTTCCAGGGTCTTTTAAACTTCGGCAAGGTGTTCAAATTATGTATAATATAGGTAATGTATAATTATACATATATGTGTGTGTATACATACATATATATTTTTTAAATAATATTTTATTGTGTTTTTGGTGAAGATTTACACAGTAGTTTAGGTTCCCATTCAACAGTTTCTGCACAAGTTGTTCAGTGACATTGGTTACACTCTTCACAGTGTGTGAACATTCTCATTGCTATCATTCTGGTTGTTCTATTTCCACTAATCTAGTCTCCCTGCCCCCTTATGTTCTCGTCTTTGTTTTAAAGTGTATGTACATATACATGAATGTATATATATATTTAAAAGATACTTAATAATATTACTATATTGCAGTCCCACAGCAAAGGAAAACTTCATATTTCTGTATCCCAAAATAGTCGAGTTATATACCTTTTAATTCAGCTATTTGAAACTGTTTTAAAAAGCAGACTGTTAACTGGAGATTATAGAAGCAAAATGACTTAGCAAAAACAAACAAACAAAAAACAGCATGGTTACAGCGCACATTCAAATTCAGTAAGACCCTTTGTGTGCCTGAAGGGCCTGTTGGGAAACAACAGTATAATGAGAAGCTGGCTGCTCCCACCCTTCCTCAAGTTTGCTGGAATACTGTGGTTTAGTGTTGTTTTTGTGTTTTCCCCTATGATTATCCAAAACCAGGAATGCTGTTAACAAATAGTAATGATATATTGGAAATAGAATTTCCCACTTAAGGCTTCACCTAGCCAGTTAGCCTTCTTTGCAGAAAGGCTTGAACATACGGTCACATGTATAATCTGTACAATTACTTTCAAATACAAACGAGATTTGAGATTACATTTTATTGTGTCTAGACCCTGATGTTCAAACTCAGAAAATTATAGTTTGGAGTCTGAGTGACTCAGTGAATCAATGATGTTTACAAACACAGACGCATTTGGAGTTTGGCCTTAGGTGGGGAATATGCTGTATTTACACCATCAGCTGCAACTGTGAGGGGCGAAATAAACAAACAAAAAAAGGTGATATAAACAAAAGGATTGGCATGTCAGGTTCTCCTCTTCTGATAAATCAGCTTGTGAGTTCTTATAGGTCATTTTGTTAAGCCAGGAACTATGTGTTTTCTCCCTTTTAAATTGGTAAGCGAACAGGAAGCTTTCTGTGGGTGACCTCTTGCCAAGAAGCAGACCCACAGGCAAAGCCTTGTCATTTGAGTAGATGCAATCTTACAAAGGTATGTGTGGTCTCCTGGCCTCCCTACCAGCCCAGAACTTCCAGGAGCAGTGCTTGAGTGCTTTCCTTTCTGGGTTGGAGTCTTTCAGGTGACAGGGTCTCAACACATTCATTGAATATGTGAAAGAAACCAGATTCTTTCTGGGCAACCTTTTTCTTGGTTGTAAATATATAATATCTTCAAGAGAGGATATTAGTTGTTCCCAGTGCCTGAAATACTCCAAATCTGTGGTATAATAATGACTAACACCAGCCGGCATTTTTAAAAGACTTGTTGTTAGGTGCTGTCGAGCCAGTTCTGACTCATAGTGACCCCATGTACTACAGAAGGAAACACTACCTGGTCTTGCATCAGACTCACAATCGTTGCTGTGTTTGAGCCCATCGTTGCAGCCACTTTGTCAGTCCATCTCCCTGAGGGTCTTCCTCTTTTTCCCTGACCCTCTACTTTGCCAAGCATGATGTCTTTCTCCAGGGACTGGGCCCTCCTGATAACTTGCCCAAAGTATGTGAGATGAAGTCTCGTCATCATCACTTCTAAGGAGCATTCTGGCTGTACTTCTTCCAAGACAGATTTGTTTGTTTTTCTGGTATATTCAATATGCTTTGTCTACAGCATAATTCAAAGGCATCAATTCTTCTTCAATCTTCCTTATTCATTGTCCAGCTTTCCCATGCGTATGAGGTGGTTGAAAATGCCATGGCTTGGGTCAGGAGCACCTTAGTCCTCAACGTGACATCTTTGCTTTTTTCTTGGAAGACTTACTTTCTCCTAAATTCATTTCATATTCTAAATCATTTATTTCTCACACCGAACCAAGAAAGTAATGACAAATGAAGAAATTGAGGCACAAAGCAGTTATCCAAAGTCACATAGCAATAAATTACAGACCTGGGATCTGAACATAGGCATTGTGACTCCAGGGTCCTCCCTCTTAATATCTATGACTTGACGGCAGCTGGTTTAGTTTTGGTTTTTTCTTTAATTGCTACTGATGGGATGTAATATTGTTTATTAGATGACACACTGATGAACATTTTTATTTTAATAGTTCATGTATTTAATTGTTTTAGAAAAATGCAATTAGCACATCCAAGTCATGATGTCATGGATATTACTGCTCAGGATACAGCTAAGTTAAAAAAAAAAAGTGATTCAATTTAAACTGACTTAAAAATACTAAATAAAAGTATAGCACATGTGGCATACAGGAATGACAAAAATCTATGGTAAAATAAATGACTGAAAATTGTGTAATACCACCCTAATATATTGAAGTACAGAGACCCAGAGACAGTCTGGTTGATTATGATCAGTACATGCCACATGAAAAAAAATCCATGCTTTTCTACAGTTTAGGCTTCTGTTGTTTAAATTTACCCTGGTTATTAGGCTTTGTGTTTCTGCTGTTTCTCTACATAATGGCAATTACAGAGGCAGATGTATGCTTTACTAAATGCCGGAAAGGTTGAAAGCTTTTTCAGGTGGTAGATATAGCTTTCTAATTTTCAATAAGAAGATCATCGATGATTACATTTTTCTTTTTTTTCAGGCTGGAAAAAGCATCATCTTTATTCATAAAAGAGGCGGGGTTACGAAGATTAGGTGCTCACGCAGGAGGCAGCGCGAGACGGGACCCGAAACAAAGGCTCCTGGGACTGGATGGCAGGACTTATTATGGGGTGCCGCGCCTGCGCAGCCCCCCACCCCCAGCCCCAGGGAGGCTGCTCGATTCCTGTCGCGGGTCTGCCAGTCACCTCGCATGATTACATTTTTAATGTTTCCAATGTTTTGCAATTTGATGAACAACTTACAAATTACACTATAAATTTTGATGACTGAATACTGCTTGGGGATGGACTTGTAGCTTACAAAATCTTGGTACCCTCCACTTAGCCAAGTGCCTACTGGATTGAATTGGATAAATTTCTTTCTTTGTAAAATGTGATAAGACACAGAAAATTCTTTCTTTCTAACCTGGATACCATACCACTACATAAGATATTAGATCCGCTAAAATTTCTATTGCTTATCCTGTACTAAATCACTCCCCAAGGTTTCTAGAAATTCTACAAGGTTTTGACTTCTGTTTCTATCCACTTTTAGCAGAGCTATAGGCTTCTGCTGCATTCTTGGAGTTGTTCCTTTATGTCTTTCCCATCACTGAATCAGTTGAGGCCAGTTCTTCCCATTCCCGTACTAAAAGTATATACGGCAGTTAGCTGTGGTGTATTTTGCAGTGGTTTCAAAGGCAGTGAAAAGGAGATTTACCTTGTAGACCTTTGCTGCTTATAACTAAAGAGTAAACTTCTTTTTTCCAAAAACTCCTGGTCTTATGTACCAACTCAAGCTTCAGCTGCATACCTTAGTTTTGGCCCACTATTCCTCACCTTTTTGCCTTTCTCTCTCTCTCTCCATACCAATTCCTAACTAATTCTTACGCAGAGAAGTTTAGCTTCTTCTTTGTTGTTTTCTTTCAGACTTTTAGGAATTAGCAGCTTATAAAGGTGTCCTAACGACAGTAGCTCTTTCCCTAAGCATAGAGCTGATGCCAGCTGGTAAAATTATATATATATGTATATATGTATATATATATACACATATTTGGGAGCCCCAGTGGCGCAGTGGTTAAGAGCTGCAGCTGCTAACCGAAAGGTCCGCAGTTGGAATCCACCAGCCACTCCTTGGAAACCCTATGAGGCAGTTTTACTCTGTCCTATAGGGTCATTATCAATTGGAATCCACTCGACAGCAATGAGTTATATATATTTATCCTGCTACACTTGTTATACTTGTTATGGAGCCCTGGTGGCACCATGGTTAACTGATAATGGCTGCTAATCAAAAGGTCAGCAGTTCAAATCCACCAGTTGCTCCTTGGAAACCCTATGGGGCAGTTCTATTCTGTCCTCTAGGGTTGCTACAGGTCAGAATCGACCCGACAGCAACAGGTTTGGTTTGGTTTGGTTTTTGTCCTTGTTATGGACCCCTGGCGGCACAGTGGTTAAAGAGCTCGTCTGCTAACCGAAAGGTTGGCAGTTTGAACCCACCAGCCACTCTGCAGGAGAAAGATGTGGCAGTCTGCTTCTGTAAAGATTACAGCCTCGGAAATCCTGTGGGGGCAGTTTTACTCTGTCCTATAGGGCCGCTATAAGTCGAAATTGACAACAATGAGTGCGTATACGTGTTACAATAATGAGTAAATTAAGGGGCAGAAGAGTTATAAAACTTAAGATTGTTGTGCTTGCTAAAAGACAGAGGTGTTCTTTTTGGGCTAAAAGATTGTTTTGATTCTGCATGTTTGCTGTTTTAAAAAGGTCTCCAACTGTACCACCTGCTTCCACTTGGCCAATGCATTTCCCTACCCTTCCAAAGCCTTGCTTCAAATTTCCCTCTTTAGGATGTTTAAATGTCAAGTTAGTCTGGTGATCCAACTTACGGCAATTCCAACTCATGGCAACCCATGTGATTCAGAGTAGAACTGCCGTCCATAGGCTTTTCCTGGCTGTGATCTTTTGGAAACAGATTGCCAGGCCTTTCTTCCAATGTGCCTCTAGGTAGGTTCAAACTGCCAACATTTGGTTAGTAGCCCAAGGCTTAACTGTTTGCTCCTCTCTGGGACCTTGGTGACCCAGATTTGGCCGTAAGAAACACCTTTGGAGAAGTTCCTGAGAGTTGCTTTTCAAAGATTTTCCCCAACTGATGATCAAGGAGTCAGAAATTTCTGAATTAGAGATTTATTTCTCCACTTTGAACAACTGCATTTTTAGAAATTCTCTGTCAAAATACAATTAGTGCAAACAACATTATAATTGGCTATGAAGAGCTTGATATTTGTGTTGGCTAAAAACTGTAAGCCCTTCAGGAACTGTGTTGGTCTAGTAAATTCTTTTAAAAAGTCTCTTTCTCCTTACAAAGTGAGACATGCTCATTTTAGATAACTTAGAAAATACTACTAAACAAACAGAAGAAAGTCATTCATAATTCTATTATCCATAATAATGTTTAATATTTGAAGTATAGCATTCTAAACGTATATGTACATTTATGTATGTATCATTTGATAATCTTTTTTCACCCAACAGGATATTTTGAACACCTTTCTATATCACTTAATATTCTTCTGCAGCAATGTATTATGTTGTATTATTCTGTTTCTTGAATGCACCATTTTATAACCAAACTCCTCTTTGTGAACATCAAATTCTGTCCAAATTCTGACCGTTGTAAATAACATTGCAATGAAATCATTATAAATAACTCTATGCATAGTTATGATAACTTCCTTAGAATAAATTAAAACTATCACATCTTCCCAAGAAAGGTGAGAGGTACTGTTGCTGCCAGGTGCCATCAAGTCAATTTTTGACTCATAGTGACCTGATGTAACAGAGTAGAACTGCCCCACAGGGTTTTCTAGGCTGTAATGATTATGGAAACAGATTGCCAGGTCTTTCTGCCAGATCAGTTTGAACCACCAACCTTCCAGTTAGGAGCCTAATGCTTAACCATTGCACCACCAGGGCTCCTTGGAGAGGTACTAGGTACAGTAATTTTTTAAGAGTTGCAGGCCTGGGTGAGATGTCAGACTTAACGGAAGAAAGGTCATTGGCAGGGACTTATGCAATGATGCCAGTGGTGAATTGCCTGTTTGACAGCTTTGTCAAAGAATTCCTCACCCTTTATAGAGTGGTATACAGACCTGAAATTTGCTTACTCTGTTATACTGTGGTTCCTTTTCATGCTCTTTTGATTGTTTCACAGGCATTTGTTCACTCTGTCCCATTGATCTCTAAACAACTTGATGGCAAGAGGCTGTCACCACCAAAGATGAACTTTATATTTTCAAACAGGAAAGGACTTATCAAATCTTTGAGTCAGATTGTTATCTTTACATGTACTCTCAAATAGAAGCTTTTGCTTAAATTTAGGTTACTTTGTTTCAAAAAAATCAGTTGTGTGTGTGTGTGTGTGTGTGTGTGTGTGTGTGTGTGCGTGCTATTGCCTCTAAGACCCTATACTTGGCATAATGTTAATTTTCAATAGTAGTTACTACCTTAGAAGGAAGGCTGACACGCTGTGATGGAAAGCACATGTAGGAATAAGTAGTGTGACAAATGTTTAAGAAGGGTTTTGCTTCAATAAATATTTTCATGAAGAGTTGTGATCAAGTTATACAATATTTCTGCAAAAATTATATTCTAAAATCACCACCAAAAAACCAAACCAAACCCATTGCTGTCTAGTCAATTCCAACTCATAGTGACCTCATAGGACAGAGTAGAACTGCCCCATAGGGTTCTCAAGGAGCAGCTGGTGGACTCAAATTCCTGACCTTTTGGTTAGCAGCCGAACACTTAACCACTGCTCCACCAGGGCTCCTAAAACTCATCAAGGGGGCACAAATTAATAAATTTGCAGGTAGCTGTTTCTTGTTTATTAACACTAGCTCAACAGAAACTTCTAACCAAGTGCTGACTCGTTCTTCGAAATCAAATGAATAAAATGATCTGCCTGCAGTGGGTTTTCAAACACTGTTGAAGACTTAACAACTATACGGACTGGTCAGTTTCAATATAAGACGCATAAATACTTGGGAGAGGAGGAGTTCTAAAGATTTTTTAAAACATTGGCTAAAAACCTGCAAATGTATGCCCCATTCTTTGAACCCACCTGTTGGCATTGTCCATCTTTATTTTTGAGAGGAAGGAAAGGATAGGAAGCAATGTGTTTCCAACATAGTCCCAAGGTGCAGGATCAGTTCAATAATTCACATCTCTGAACAAAAAACAGAGCTCTTTTCTTGGTACATTAATTATACTTTCACTCAACTTTAAAAAGGAAGAGTTATGTAAGACTACTCTCCTTAATTCAATAATTTTCTGAGAGGTCACTGAGAGCTTTGTCCTTCCTACAATATTTTTGGGGGAAAATGTGTTTTAATAAGTAAAATTATTTCTCGAGAGCTTGAGGACTTGACACTGATAGACCAGAGCTGAAGATGCTCAGCAGTGCCGGAACCTTTTGCATTTGTTCATCTCCTGAGGAGTTTTGGACTGTCATTGCTGAAGGGTTTGAAATTGGGAAATCTATTACTCAAGTTTGCCCATTAAAATATGGGAGGAAAAAAGTACCGAAGTGGCAGCTGGCATGAAATGCAGTATATGACACTGGAAAAATGCTGTGAATTTCAGGGGTTGTCTGAGCACAGAATCAAGTGACATGACAAGTGCAAGCAATACTTTCGTGCGTGTGTGTGAACAGCTGATTAAGCAGGAAGAGAAAACTCCATGGAAAAGCATCAGTGCATAAACTGCCCTCAACTCGATGCTGTTAATTCTTTGATGCCAAGAGTCAAATTTTGTCAGAAATTGAATATGCTTTGACACTCACTGCCGAATGGATAGACACCAAAGAAATGACATTAAAGGATATTTATGCTCTGACCGACTTACTAAAAAAGCAAGGCTATTCAGAATTATTGTCAGCATAGGACTTTTCTGTTTAAAGTTCAGGAAACGTCATGCTTACAGTCACATATTTTGCTATTTTGACTATTCACCATCATTTATATAGAAAAAAAAATCATTCTAACATGCAATCGTGTTTGATATTATAAAAAAAAAAAATCAAACTCGTCATTGAGTTGATTCTGACTCATAGCGACCCTATACAACAGAGTAGAACTGCCCCATAGGGTTTCCAAGGAGTAACTGGTGGATTTGAACTGCTGATCTTCTGGTTAGCAGCCAAGTTCTTAACCACTGTGCCACCAGGTAGAGAAAAAAGCTACAGCTTTCAAGAGAAGACAGTGATAATAACAGTGATTTCACTTGATAAGAAGGGATGTAGAATTAGTGAGAATAACAATCCTGTCCAAATAAATATATTGAGTAGTTTTAGTAACTTTTTTTTGCAGTCCATAATTAAAGTAATTTTAAAATAATACAAAGCACAGCATTTATTGCCAAGAAACTTGTAGTGTTTCATGAACACTAAGCTCGATTTCCCCCTACATATCAGAAAAGGGTAAAGAGCTCTCTCTCGTATTGTCTTATAATATTCAGTTGTCCCTGGGCTCTGTGGGAAAATCCCTAATAGACCAACACCCAACTAGAAGCCTCTCAGTAAGTATGTTTTAACATTTTGTTAAATATTTCCTAAAGGGTAAAGCAAAAAGTGACACAAGAGATTCTGAGAGTCAAAACTCCATCCCTATGAGCATTCCACAGGGAGAGTCTCTTTCTCCTTTTTCATTTGTGGTCAAGATAAATGTTTCCTTCTTTTAGCATATCCTCCTTGAATTAGCAATTCCTTATGCTTGCAAAGTTCTATGACATTTATAAAGAAGTTTCATGTATATTATCTAATTTGATCTTCACAACAACCAGTTAAATAGGCAGGCCAGATAACAATACCCCAACCAGAACCCGAGCCTTCTGGCTTCCAGGACAGGTCTTCCAATCTTGCCTCCAAACTCAGGGACAAAGAATGAGGAAGGATGTTTCAAATATCATGGTAGTACTTCATGGTAGTGCTCATCAGAGAGTATAATTCAAATGTCTGCTATCCAGCTCCTGTCAAAAGCCTGGCTGAGACGGTGAGAGAATAAATATCCGGAGATGAACTTGGCAGTATGTGACAAATGGTTTAAAAATGCTCCAACACTTTGACACAGCAATTCCACTTCTGGTAATTTATCAGAAATGTGTGCAAAGATATATGGACGAGGATGGTCAGTACATACCTTGCTATTTATACTAGGGGAGAGATTTTTGAAACTTAAGTATCTAAAATTAGAAAATTGGTTCAAGGAACTATGTACATAACACTGAAATTAAAAATCATGTTGTGTAATCCAAGTCACTGATTTGGAGTAGTATCCCTGATACATTGACAAGGAAAATATCAGACAGAAAAGCAGTATATACAGTATCATATCAGTTTTGGACAGAAAAAAATGTATTTTATGCATGAAAAATATAAGCTAGTTACACACAACAACGTGTAAACAGTTATCTCTGGTCTCTGGGTGGTAGAACTAGAGGTGATTTATTTCCTTTTTTTTTTTAAAAAAAACCTGTTTTCATATTTTATTTTATCATTGTGCATGTATTATTTCTGTAATTATGGTTCAAATGTCTTTGCAAAAAAAAAATATCTGGCTGAGAGAAGTAATGCCTACAGATGATGCCATAAGATACAAGTTTTCCAGGTATTTCTCTAATCATTCTAAATTCTAATCTCACATCAAGTTAGAATACGTAAAGATAATATAAAAAATATTAGTTTAGTCCCTGTAAGAATTACTTTCCCTGAATTATAATTGAATAACATGCTTTCTTCTGTACACAGATATATTTTATAAAAAAAAATATATAAGAAGGTCCCACTTGCAGTTATTTTCTTTGTGAAATTAATGTTGAAGTTTTTGCTTATTATTTTGTTCAAAGTCCCTGTGATGGTTAATTTTATGTGCCAACTTGGCTAGGCTATGGTGCTCTGTCTTTTTGTCAAACATTAGTCCAGATGTTGCCGTGAAGTATTTATAAATGATTAACATTTAAAACGGTTGACCTTAAGTAAAGCAGATTACTCCACATAACGTGGTGATCCTCATCCAATCAGTTGAAGGCCTTAAGAGCAAACATGGAAGTTTCCTGAAGGAGGATTCTTTCTTCAGGCTATAAACAAACGTTCTACCAGGATTCCTCTTTCTTCCTTACCACTTGATCTACTCATTTGGAACAAAGACTGCTACAGTTTTCAGCCTGTAGCCTGACCTACAGATTTTGGACCTGCCAGCCCCCACAATCATACAAACCAATTCCTCAAAATATATATATCTCTCTCTTTCCATATATATAAATACACACACACACACACACACACACACACACGCATATAAAATCTTGCAGGTTCTGTTTCTCTAGAGAACTCTACCTGAGACAGTGTCCTTTATAAGCTCACAAGTAAAAGTTATTTTTTGAATTTAGTTATGGGAAAGAGTTAGTCTTTCAAATTTGTCATGTTTCAGTCAAGATTCTAGAATATAAGGGGAAATTAATTAAACCCATTGTGTTTCTTTCTTCCCCTCTAGGTGTCAAGAAAAAGTACGCCGAATTAAAAAAAAAATCTCATCAACTGTATAACATTTGTGGTTAGCATATTTTATTTCTCTCTTCATTGTATCTTTTTTGGTTTTTTTTATTTCACTTTGTAGAACAGTATTAGATGTATGTCTTTTATTATAATCTTCGTTTGAAAAAAACACAGTAAAATAAGTAATATTCCCCAAAGTGAATTTAATGATCGTTCTTCCTAGCATATGTCTGAAAAATTGAGAAACAATGTCTAGTTTTGAGCTATTGTGGTCAGTGGAAATTTTAGAGGATAGGGTCAGAAAACCTTAAGGCCCTGAAACACTGCATATTACCTCTGGGACACTGAACAAGTCACAATTTCTCTGGATCTGTGATCCTAGCTGAGAAAATTTTGTAGTTAGACCTAGCAGTGGAAGAGACTGTTGTCTCATCCCTAAAAACGATTTCTAACTTCCTTTGTCCTTGTCCTACTCCCCATGAGAGAGACTGTAAAATATCAGTTGTTCTGCTTCCTTTTCTCCTCTGTGGCTAAGTGTGGCCACGTGACCAGTCGGACACAAGGGCACATTTCTTGATAAGATTTTAGGAATGAATATTTTCTCTAAAGCCCAATTAAAAAAAAAAAAGAATATTTTCTCCTTGATAAAACAAGAAAGTTCTATATGTGTCCTCCCTTGCCAGCACCTGCCCCAGCTACCTGCTCCTGGCCGGAGCTATGAGAAACATTTTGCAAACACAAGATGGCAAGCTTAAGAACAAAAAGTCAGCATGCCTTGAGGGGTGAAGGGAAAAGACGGAAGTAGCTTGGGTTCTAGATGGCATCACTGAGCCACTGACCCAATGCCAGTAACCAACCAACTCTGGACCTCTTATTACGTGCAAGGAATAAACTCCTATTTGATTAAATAACTGCCAACCAGGCTTTCTGTTACCTGCAACTAAAACATCCTAAGTGATGGTCAATGTCATACAGTTGTGAGAATTAAATTAAATAAAACAATGTGTGTGAAATTGCTTTATAACCTGTGAATAACTCTACAAATTCACTATTATTTAGAGAGGCAATGTGGAGCAGTGGACAAACCACTGGCCTTGGAATCAAACAGATTTAGGTTTGAATGCTAGCCAGTCACCTTATTAGACCTGGGTTCAAAGGAAAATAAACTCTTTGTGTCTCAATTGTATCATCTGTAATATGGAGATAATTAGTATGTCAGAGAGTTGTGAAGGTTAAAGGAGATAAGACATGATAAAGCTCTTGTCACAGGGCTTGACACATCTTGCTCAATTAACGTTGGTTTGAGAAAAAAAATAGCAAGTATCAGTGATGTGTGGTCTGCCTCAAATGAAGGGACTTCCTTTTTCTGGGTCAGACAGCACTGTCCCTTGAAACTTTACATCATCATAAAAAGTTTAGGACACCAAAACCTAGTTTAGGATGCCCTATTAATAAAAGCAATAGAAAGAATTTATATAGCTTATAAGTATTACAGGTATCCCTGGGTGTGCAAATGGTTAAATCATGTGACTCCTGGCCTAAAGGTAGTAGTCTCAGAGGTGCCTTGAAAGACAGGCCTAGTGATCTGCTTCTGAAAGGTCACAGCCTTGAAAACTCTGTGGAGCGGTTCTACTCTGCACGGATGGGGTCTCCATGAGTCAATTAACAACAAAAACAATGTAAGTATTATACAGCCAGACACCATTGTAAGGACTGGACCTCAAATATATTAACTAGTTTAATCCTCATGAAAGTCCTACGAAATAGGAGTTCTCATTAATCTCATTTTACTGATGAGGAAGTTTAATAAATTCATCCCAGAGTGTGCACCTCATAAATTGAGTGTCCAGGATCCAAACATCTTAGCTAGGCATAAATCTCTACAAAGTCTTAAGAGGGAGAGTAATTGTGGCCTTACTTGAAATTCATATAGTGGTCTCACTGTCCCTCTAGTTTATCATCCTATATTGCAGAAGTTAGAAAGTTGAAAAATATCATTCCCAGATTCTATTGCAGCTAAAATTCTGGATGGGAAGTTGATTTTGCCAATTGAATGCACTGGCATACTATGGAGAACATGGAAATAAGGAGGGGGAGAGCTTTCTGCTGCTTGACTTTCTATGGGCCAGTGTGACTGTGTACCAGGGGAGCCGGCAGGGGGCACATGGGCTCCATGCTGCCTATCTGCACTTCTACTGTGGGAAGGGATAACCTCACAGGTTTCCCCTGGAACAACCTGGAGGATAGTTAAATCAAAGTACACTTAGCTGGGCAGCATGATGAGGCAGAAGGAGAGCCAGATTTTGTCCTCAGTTCTTGTATGGAATGAACAACACTCAGATGTTTCTATAGGAGAATGTAGGAGGTATAATTGAGGGCCTGTGGTCTTCCCATTTAAGTGTGCTGAAGTACGTGGCAGATAATTCAGCTACAGAGGATCTGGAGGTGAGCAACTTAAGCAAGGAGATGGATGGAGGTTATAACAGACGTTCTAAGGAGTCTACACAGTCTTCATGAACTAAGGTGCCAAATCTAGAGGGAATACAACTAAATCCTAGTCACTTGATAGGGAGCCCTGGTAGTGCAATGGTTAACCACTCGGCTGCTAAGTGAAAGATCTGTGTTTGAACCCACCAGCAGCTCTGCAGATGAAAGATGTGACAGTCTGCTTCTGTAAAGGTTCCATAGCTTAGTCGATTCTGACTCACAGCGACCCTATAGGACAGAGCAGAATTGCCCCATAGAGTTTCCAAAGGTGTGATCTTTATGGAAGCAGACTGCCACATCTCTCTCCCGTGGAACAGCTGGTGGGTTCAAACCAATGACCTGGCAGCTAAGTGCTTAAACACTGCACCAGCAGGCTCCTATCCATAAAGCTTACAGCTTTGGAAACCCTGTGGGCACGGTTCTATTCTGTCCCATAGGGTCTCTATGAGTCAGAATCTACTCCATGGCAACATGTCTAGCCAACTGATAGAAAAAAAAAAAATGCATCACAGTTATAACCTCAGTGGACTGTAGATCAGAAGCTGGCAGAAGGTTCTGAGATGGTACTAGTTCACCTCAGCAGACGTCTAGTCCATGGGGCAATCCAGATGGCCTGTCTTCAACTGAGGTGAGTCAGATTACAAAGAACACTGTGAGGCACTGAGCCTCGGTCGTTTCCCTGCCACCAGTATGTGCTGCAACCCTTGCCCACGTCCCAGAGGAGCGGAGGAGGACACTGGAAAACTAGAAGACTGCAGGTTTTTTTTTTCTTCAAATTTTATTTATTTTGTTGTTGTTGAGGATGTACACAGCAAAACATACACCAATTCAACAATTTCTACATGTACAATTTAGTGACATTGATTGCATTCTTCGAGTTGTGCAACTATTCTCATCCTCCTTTTCTGAGTTGTTCCTCCCTCATTAATATAAACTCACTACCCACTAAAGTTCCTATCTAATCTTTTGAGTTGTTGTTGTCAATTTGATCCCATATAGATAGTTCTTAAAAGAGCATAATGTTTAAGGTAGATTTTTTTTACTAGTTAAGCTAAACTATTGTTTGG
This sequence comes from Dugong dugon, assembly GCA_030035585.1. NCBI lineage: Eukaryota > Metazoa > Chordata > Mammalia > Sirenia > Dugongidae > Dugong > Dugong dugon. Next base: position 135,244,198 of record CM057462.1, read on the forward strand.
TTTTAAGAAAACTTCATTGGATATTTTTTGGTTTAAGGCTTAAAGATTATCTCAGGACAATAGTTTCAGGGTTTCATCCAGCCTACATGTCACCAGAAAGTCTAGAGTCAATTAGAATTTTAATTCTGTTTTACATTTTCCCCTTTTGATCAGAATTCTTCTATAGAATCTTTGATCAAAATATTCAGTAATGGTAGCTGGGTACTATCCAGATCTTGTCTCATACCAAAGGAGGCAGTTGTTCATGGAGGCAGTTAGCCACACATTCCATATCCTCCTCCTATTCCTGACTCTCCTTCTTCCTCTGTTGTTCCACGTGAGTAGAGACCAATTGTTGTGCTTTGGATGGCCATTTGCAAGCTTTTAAGATCCCAGGCACTGCACAAGAAACTAGGAAGTAGAACAGAAGCACTCAACACTTGATTAGGCCAATTAACTGGGATGTCTCATGAAACTATGATCCTAAATCTCCTAACCTAGGAACCAAATCTAATGAGATGTTGGGTTGCACATAAGCAGCCTCAGCAGCTACTCTTTTGTTGTTGTTGTAGTAAATATATCTGTCACACAACTATTGCCAATTCAACTTTTTACAGATATACAACTTATTGACAGCAATTGCAATAATCAGCTCTGCAACCCTGCCCTGAATCAGTGCAATTTTTCCATCACCATTAACCCCCCCTTTTCCCCTCCCTTTGGCCCCTAGTAATCACTAATAAACTTTGGTTTCTATACATTTGCCTTTTCTTGTCTTTTTATATAACTGAGGTCATACAATATTTGTCCCTTTGTGATTGGCTTATTTTGCTCTGCATAATGTCTTCAAGCTCCATCTGTACTATAGCATGTATTAAAACTTTATTTCTCCTACTAGCTGAATAGTATTCCATTGTATGTACGTACATTTTGTTTATTCATTCATCTCTTGATTAGCATCTAGGTTGTTTCTACTTTTTGATAATTGTGAATAGTGCTGCAAAGAACATCGGCATACAAGTCTCTTTTTGACTTTCTGCTTTCAACCCTTTTCGGTGTATCCCCTAGGAGTGGAATTGCTGTGTCATATGATAGTTCTATTTTTAGTTTTTTGAGCAACTGCCACACTGTTTTCCACAATGGCTGAACCATTTAGCATTACCACAAGCAATGTATAAGGGTTCCAATTTCCCCACACCCTCGCCAACATTTGTTATTTTATTTTATTTTATCTTAGCCGTCCTAGTGGGGGTGTAATGGTATCTCTTTGTAGTTTTGATTTGCATCTTTCTGATAGATGATGATGCTGAGCATCTTTCCATGTGTTTGGTGGCCATTTGAATGTCCTCTTGGGTGAAATGTCTGTTTAAGTCCTTTGCCCATTTTATGATTGGGTTATTTGTCTTTTTGTTGTTAAGTTGTTGAAGTTTTATATATATATATTGGTTATTAGATTCTGATTGGATATATGGTTTCCAAAGATATTCTCCCAGTCGGTAGTTTGCCTTTCCACTTTTTTGGTGAAGTGTTTAGATGAACAAAAGTTTTTGATTTTTATGGGGTCCCATTTATTTATTTTGTCTTTTGCTGTTTGTGGTTTTGTTATTCTATTAGGTAATCCGTTATTGAAAGCTAGGACTGACAATACTGCCCCTGTTTGTATTTCTAAGAATTCTAAGATTTTAGTTTGCATATTTAGGTCCTTAGTGCATGTCAAATTTGTTTTTGTGTGTGGTGTGAAGCAAGGATCCTGTTTCATTTTTCTGCATGTAGAAATCCAATTTTCCTAGCATTATTTATTGAAGACACTCTTCTTTCTTCATTGAACAGACTTAGCACCCTAGTCAAAAATCAGTTGACCATAGATGTGTGGGTTTATTTCTGGACTCTCAATTCTATTCCATTGGTCTATGTGCCTATTGTTACACCAGTACCAGACTGTTTTAAATACTGTAGCTGAATAATATGTTTTAAAATCAGGGAGTGTGAGTCCTCCTACTTTGTTCTTTTCTTTCAGCATTGTTTTAGCTATTCAAGGTGACTTGCCTTTTCTTATAAAGTTGAGGATTGGTTTTTCTATTTCTGTAAAGAAGACTGTTTAAATTTTGATTGGAATTGCATTGAATCTGTAGATTGCTTTGGGAAGTATTGACAGCTTAATAATATTAAGTCTTCCAATCCATGAACATGGGACATCTTTCCATTTATTTAAGTCTTCTCTAATCTTTTTTGTGTTTTACAGTTTTCATTTTATAAGTCCTTCATGTCCCTGGTTAGATTTATTCCTAGGTATTTTATTCTCTTAGATGCTATTGTAAATGGAATTGTTTCCCTAATTTCCCTTTCAGATTTCTCATTGTTAGTGTATAGAAACCCAACTGATCTTTGTTGACCTTGTACCCTGCAATTTTGCTAAATTCCTGTATTAGTTCTAGATGTTTTCTTGTGGACGTTTTTGGGATTTTCTATATACAGGGTCACATCTTCTGTAAATAGAGATAATTTTACTTCTTTTTGTTTTTTTTGCAATCTGGATACCTTTTATTTCTTTTTCTTGCTTTATTTCTCTGGCTAAGACTTCTAATATAATATTGAATAGAAGTGGTGAGAGTGGGCACATTTACCTTGTTCCCGATTTGAAGGCAAAAGCTCTCAGTCTTTCTCCATTAAATATAATGTTGTCTGTTGGCTTTTCATATATGCCCTGAATCATATTGAGGAATTTCCTCTCTATTCCTATCTTCTTTAGTGTTTTTATCAAGAAAGGGTGTTGGATTTTATCAAATGATTTTGTTTGCATCCATAGAAATTATCACGCGGTTCTTTTTCTTTGTCCTATTGATACAGTGTATTACACTAATTGATTTTCTAATGTTGAACTATCCCTGCATTACTGAAATAAAATTCCACTTGGTCATGGTGTATGACTCTTTTAATATGCTGTTAGATTCTGTTCATTAGTATTTTGTTGAGGACTTTTGCATCTATATTCATAAGAGATATTGACCTGCAGTTTTCCTTTTTTGTGGTGTCTTTGTGTGGTTTGGGTATCAGGGTTATGTTTGCTTCATAGATTGAATTAGGGAGTATTCCTTCTTTTTCTATCTTTTGTAAGAGTTTAAACAGTATTGTTTGGCAGAATTCCCCCAGGAAGCCATCTGGTCCAAGACTTCTTTTTTGGGGGGGAGATTTTTGATCATTGATTCTATCTCTTCACTTGTTATGGGTCTCTTGAATATTTTTATTTCTTCTTGAGTCAGTTTGGATAGGTTGTGTGCTTCTAAGAATTTGTCCCTTTCATTTAGGCTATCCAGTTTTGCCATAGTGTTGTTCATAATATTCTGTCATAATTCTCTTTATTTCTATTAGGTCAGTTGTAATGTCATCTCTTTCATTTTTATTTTGGTTATTTGTATTTTTCTCTTCTTTTTGTCAATCTAGTTAAAGGTTTGTCAGTTTTATTGATCTTCAGAGAACCAACTTCTGGTTTTATTCATTCTCTCTCTTGTTTATAGAAGACTGTATTTTATCCTAAACATTTTGAGTATTGCCTAAAGGGAATCTTTAAAGCATTGCGTCAGACACAGTTTACTCAAATTTAGATCCTCCTCTCCACATCTTTTCCAGGGGGCGAATTATGAGAAAGATCAGATCAGGTAAAGGGCATAAAGTATGTATATTTTTTTTCTATGAGTAAAAGAAGTGTTTTTTTTTTTTTTTGGATGGTACAACATATACCATATTTGGTTTATGCTGATTACCTGCAGTTTAGTTACCTGCTGCCAATCCAGGAGATATACAGTCCAAAAATGTAAGTTTATCATAGTCTAAATGTGATGCTTTCTTATCAGCATGGAGTAGGAAGAGTTCTGAGCAAGGAAAACAAGACAATATTTCAAGTGCCTTCTTAAGAGAGAAAGATATTGCTTTATTAAGTTTGTGGAATACTCAAAACTCCAGACTAGGCCATATATCCAAATTTATGTTAAAAGACAATAGGTTAAATCTACATTGATTTTATAATTATCTGTGACATGAGTCATCGAGGTCAACATGGATAATCAACAGCTCGCTGTATATTTCTTGGATGCCTCTTCCCTCCACCACACCGGCCCCATCATCATTGCTGCAGGTGAAGGATACTTTTAAAAGGCCATCTGTGCTTCACAGACTTGCCCAGGGTGGCTACACACTAAATACACACTTTGTCAGCTAACATAACACTTATTCACTCAGTTTAGCTTCCTTCCCAACTTCCCAGGTTGGCAAAGCATAATCCTTTTTCTCTCTTAATTTTTTTTAAGATTTCCTATAATGCACATATATAACTACTTTTCTTAAGGTAACGATTGTTTTCTAGGCCCCCACTCCCCCCAAAAATGGTTTTATCTACTGACTACAGTAAACCTCACTAATTATTTTGATGCATAAATTTTTTTTTCAAATATATACCCATGTACTACTTTAAGCATTTCAGCCCTTATTCAGATTAATGCTCTTGTAAAAGTGGCTCTTGTTTTTCCTTTTGAGATTCAAATAGAGTTAAGGACCCCCTCTCTGCTTATGTTAGTGGACTGCATAAGAGGCATTATCATGCAGAGCTCCTGTACCACTTTTCAAACATTCAGCAATTTGCCAATTAGCCCAGAGTATTGTGAGTATTTGCTATAATGGAATTGTGTGTAGGTAGAACTGGTGAGCATGAACTTAATCCCCGACCCTAACACTGAAAGTCACTTCCCTGGGAATCACTGTTGCAGAAGAACATTGTAGAAAATCTGATCTTTTGTGGAAGTCATTAAAAAACAGATAAGCAAGTAAAAATTACCCAAGTGATGATTACTCAAGAGAAATGTCAGGGGTCAGGACAGATTTCTCTACAGTCTTAGTCTTATTGGGATTTTCTTATGTTTATAATGTCAGGGAAGTGCTGGCTCCTGTACCATAACCTCCTTGGCTATACGGGTCTGACCAGTGCCAACAAGCTGTGAAGCCTGGGAGTTCTACACTTGCTAACTGATTTAGCAGTTGATTGACTCAATTCATGCATTCATTCATTCTGAAAACAATGAGGAACTACCTGTTGGGCTCCAGACATATGCTAGGTATTGGAGGACTGGAGGTACAACAATGAACCATAACAGCTTTTGCTCTCAAAGTGCTTCAAAGTCTGATGGAATACACAAATACACTGGGGGGAGGGGGAGGGTCTCCAAAATGGGGTGTGAATACCCACAGGTTGTACTAAATTATCCATTGGGAAAAACATTTGTACTTACGGTTTTATCTAAAAATTAGGAGAAATATTACTTTTATTGATAGTCAATATATGGATTGGGCATTGGTGCCATCACTTGGTCTTTTTGTGAGATGGTCACAAATCACTAAGGTACCAGTATTCCTTAAGGGAGAGTTAAGGTTAGCATCCTCATTTGTTCATTCATGTCCATTTTATTCTAATACATTGGAGTGTGCATGTGCCAGGTTTAGCAAATTTGTGGAATATATTATCATCATGAATTGAATTGTGTCCCCCCAAAATGTGTCAGCTTGGTTAGGTCATGATTCCCAGTATTATGTGATTGTCCACCATTTTGTCATCTGATACGATTTTCCTATGTGTTATAGATCTTATCTGTCTGATGTTGATGAGGCAGGATTAGATGCAGCTATGTTGATGAGGCAGGACTCAATCTATAAGATTAGGTTGTATCTTAAACCAATCTGTTTTGAGATACAAAAGAGAGAAGTGAGCAGAGAGACATGGGGACCTCATACCACCAAGAAAGCAGCACCGGAGCAGAACTCGTCCTTTGGACCCGGGGCTCCTGAGAAACTTCTAGACCAGGGGAAGACTGATGGCCTTTCTCCAGAGTGGACAGAGAGAGAAAAACTTCCCCTGGAGCTTATAACCTGAATTTGGACTTCTAGCCTACTAGACTGTGAGAGAATAAATTTCTCTTTGTTAGAGCCATCCATGTGTGGTATTTCTGTTACAGCAGCACTAGATGACTAAGACAATTATCTTAAAGGAAATATTTAAAAAAAATTTTTTTTGTAATAATACAAGGAGTGACCATGAAGTCTTTTGTATTGCATAGAAATTCACCAGTTATCTGGTGATACAATATTTGAAAAGACTATTGACTTCTATCACAATAAATTAGTTTTGCCTGTGGTTAGATTTCATTAAATGGAAATTTATAAGATACTAGAAATGATCTATATCTTAATCTGGGTATGCTTATATGCTTATATACATAAATAAAAACTCATGGAACTATATAATTAAATATACTTTATTGTATGCATTTTTATGAGTTCTACTATATATACAGAACCCTGTTGGTGCAGTGTTATATCTTAATAAAAATTAATTCAAAATAAAAAGAAATCAAATGAATTATCAAATTTAAAAAGATGTTATATGATTTTCTTTTACAAAAAGTAAATATTCCAAATTTGATGAACCTTTCTAGATGACTGGTTGCTGTCCTTAGTATGTAACCTAGCAGATATTAAAGATACACATACACACACACACACATTCAATCTTTCCCTTCAATGTAAAGTTGACTTTTTAATATTGAGTAAGAAGGTAATTGGTTTACATCAGAAACTTAAGCAATGGAGAAAACATTTTGAAAATAGATACTCAGAACTATTTTCATCATTATGAGATTTTTTTTTTTTTACCAATAAAAGGATGTTACCTAGAAAACCTCTCATGCTTTATACTAGAAAATTATACACCAGAATTTGCTATCATGTTTACAAGTATCCCAAATGAATATTTTCTATAAGTTTTAAGCCTATTTTAAAATATTTAAAAATGCAACATTAAATTACAAGATCAGTTGGTTCACATCAAGGATGAAGTGAAAAGATTCCTTGAATTTTTTTTAAAAATTGCATAATATGGTGGAAATATTATCATGTTTACCCACTGGCCCAAATTCTTTACATGAGATTTTAACAAAAGATACCCAACAACGGTCATTGTACTTTTATTTATGGTGATAGGAAGTTGGAGGCAAAATGATGTCCATTACTGGGAAAGTGGATAGATAAAAATGTTTTGGATATATACAATGAGATATGATGTAGCAATTACAAGAAACAATTAAATGTAAACATAGCAACATGCGTGGATCTTAAAAATATAATTCTTAAAGGGAAGAGTGAGAAACAGAATGAGAGATATGATTCCAAACCATATAAATTAAACACACATGCACATGAAACAATCACTTACTTCTATCAGAACATAAAGACACCAAAAGATAAACATTGATGTATTACTTTTGGAGGGATGGTAGAAGAATAGGATTAGGATTTGGGGATAAAAGGGGAGAGATAAATAAAATAAAACAAGAGATGAGCCTTGAATAGATTGATAATGATAACACATTACAAACTTACAGGTATGATTAACTTAACCCTCCATAACTGGAATTCCATAGCCTTACACTCCCCAGCCAAAAAAAAAAAAACCAAAACCCTGGGTGGGGGGTGGGGGGAACTAAAAGAGAAACGAGTATTAGGATTTTTGAATATTGGTAATTTAATGAGTATCCACTCCAACTATGACAGCCATTAAACCCCAGTGTCAAAATAAACTTAATTCAGAATGATGTATTTGAATCATGGTATCATGAAGATTGAAAGACAGCTACCTGGCCAACCGACTGGAAGAAATTCATATTTATGCTCGTTCCAAAGAAAGGTGATCCAACAGGATGTGGAAATTATTGAACAATATTATTGTCACATGCAAGTAAAATGTTGCTGAAGATAATTAAAAAATGGCTTCAGCTGTACTTTGACAGGGAACTGCCAGAAATTCAAGCCAGATTCAGAAGAGGACTTGGAATGAAGGATATCATTGCTAATGTCAGATGGATCTTGGCTGAAAGCAGAGAGTACCTGAAAGATGTTTACCTGTGTTTTATTGACTATGCAAAGGCATTTGACTGTGTGGTTCATAACATATTATAGATAATATTGTGAAGAACGGAAATTCCAGAACACTTCATAGTATGCTCATGTAGAACCTGGACATACACCAAGAGGCAGTGGTATGAGCAGAACAAGGGGTTACTGCACGGTTTAAAATTGGAAATGGTGTGCGTCAGGGTTGTTTTCTTTCATCATACTTATTAAATCTGTATGCTGAGCAAATGATCCCGAGAAACTGAACTATATGAAGAAGAACATGTCATCAGGATTGCAGGAAGATTAATTAAGAACCTGCAATAGGCAGATGACACAACCTTGCTTGCTGTAAGTGAAGAAGACTTGAAGCACTTTCTGATGAAGATCAAAGCCTACAGCTTTCAGAATAGTTTACAGTTCAACATAAAGAAAACAAAAATCCTCCCAACTGGACCAATAAGCAACATCATGATAAATGGAAAAAAGACTGAAGTTGTTGAGGATTCCATTTTACTTGGATCCAAACCAACACGCATGGAAGCACAGTCAAGAAATCAGTGTATTACATTGGGCAAATCTGCAGCAAAAGACCTCTTTAAAGTGTTAAAAAGTAAAGATGTCTCTTTGAGGACTAAGTTGTACCTGACCCAAGCCATGGTATTTTCAATCACCTCATACGCATGTGAAAGCTGGACAGTGAATAAGGAAGATCAAAGAAGAACTGATGCCTTTGAATTATGGTGTTGATGAAGAATATTGAACATACTATAGACTGCTGGAAGAATGAACAAATCTGTCCTGGAAGAAGTACAACCAGAATGCTCCTAAGAAGGGAGGATGGCAAGACTTTGTCTCACATACTTTAGATATGTTATGCGGAGGGACCAGTCCCTGGAGAAGGACATCATGCTTGGTAAAGTAGAGGGTCAGTGAAAAAGAGGAAAATTCTCAATGAGAGGGACTGACACAGTGGCTGTAACAATGGGCTCAAACATTGCAATGATTGTGAGATGGCGCAGGATCAGGCAGTGTTCCGTTCTGTTGTACATGAGGTTGCTGTGAGCTGGAACTGACTTGACCGTACCTAACAACAACAACAATCTGAGAAGGAAGAGAAATTACTTGCTTACTTTCATAGAAATTATCGTAATGTGTGTGGGGGCGGGGAGAGGGAGAGGGAGAGAGACAGGGAGAGGGAGATGATCAGTGTGATAATCAAAGACTTTGAAGCACAGGAGCTTGTACAAAGAGCTACATTATGCCATTTATAAACTGTGAGGCCTTGAGCATGTTTCTTGCTCTCTCAATTTCTTTATCAGGAAAATGTGTATAGTGATTATTACCTTATTGAAGTCTTGTAAAAATGAAGTGAAAGCACATGTCTGAAGAGTCTAGCAGAATATAGGACACAATTGTTAGTTTCAGCTCATCACCTTTTTCTCCAAAGCATATTTAAAACAATCCTAAGTATTGTATAACTACAGTGGTCATATACATTGTCTTAGTTATCTAGTGATGCTATAACAGAAATACCACAAGTCAATGGCTTTAACAAAGAGAAATTTATTCTCACAGTCCAGTAGAATAGAAGTCCAAATTCAGGGTGTTGGCTCCAGGGGAAGGCTTTCTCTCTCTGTTGACTCTGGAGGAAGGTCCTTGACATCAGTCTTCTCTTGGTCGGGGAGCATCTCAGAGCAGGAACTTCAAGTGCAAAGGACACGCTTCACTCCCGGCACTGCTTTCTTGGTGGTGTGAGATCCCCATGTCTCTCTGCTTGCTTCTCTCTTTTATATCTCAAAAGAGATTGGCTTAAAACACTATCTAATCTTGTAGCTCTCATCAATATAACTGCCACGAATCCATCTCATTACATCATAGTGATACGATTTACAACACATAGGGAAATTACATCAGATGACAGAACGTTAGACAATCATACAATACTGGGAATCATGACCTAGGCAAGTTGACAGATATTTTTGGCGGACACAATTCAATCCATGACATTCATTTATTTCCCGACTGGTGACACTTTTGAGAATGCAAACAGATAAACCAGAAAGGACACTGAGACCAGAAGCATCACTGAGACTGCATATCCAGAATGTACGGTCATCTTACAGATAAGGAATAATCAACTTAAAAGAACTTTGGCATACCCAAATTAAGAAGACTATGAGGCATTCCGATGATTGGCAAGAAAATGACAAACATCTTTTCATGATGTTCCTTATTGATATATATATAAATCTGTCAAATAAATGTGAAAATAAAAGATTTGTACTTATTAAGTCTACAAAAAATACTTTTACTTGCTTTGCTCTTTATAGTAATTATTAAAATTTGCAATTCATTTTTCACTTACTTGTGTAAACATCTCTGCTCCCACTGGAATGGAAGCACCATAGACACAGGGATCATGTCCATTTTGTTCATCACTGCTAAACAATGTCTGTCACAGGTCCTGGAACATGGGAACATACCCAAAAATAAAAATATAAGTTAGTAGGGCAGGGGCCAAGATGGCGGAGTAGTCAGATGCTTCTGGTGGACCCTCTTACAACAAAGACCTGAAAAAACAAGTGAATCAATTATATATGACAATCTAGAAGCCCTGAACATCTAAGGCAAAGTTGAGGAACTGGGCTTAGTGGCAGGGGGAGAGAGAGATGGTTTGGAAGCAGTGAGGAGATGCCAGACCTGATGCGGCAAGAGCCTGAGCTCTTCTGCCTGAGCAGCTCATGGGTAAGTGGTGAGGCAGGCTAGCAGTGGTGCTTGGGAGGCGCGTTTTCTGCAGTGGGAGAGATCCAGCACCAGATAGTCTACTCGGCCACCCAGAACCAGTGAGAAGCAGCCCTTGATGGATGAAAGATAAATACTTGCATACAGCCTACTGTGTGGATCAAAATCCGCCCCCCCCTTAGGGAAAAAACTCTCTCCCATTTACCTCCCTGCTGACTGCTCTGCACTGGATCCCGGACTGGCTTCAGCAATTGCCAAGTTCCCTGGGCCAGAAGTAGGATCCGGCACACGCCCTGAGCCATTATCCTGGCCTTGTAGAGTGAACAAATTAACAAACAGGGGTAAAAATAAATGGCCATCTCCCCTAAGCCAGGAACCCAGGGTAGGAACACCTCCTTTGCATAAGCACAGGCATAAGGGATCCATGGACTTGGAGCACCTTTCCCCCAGAAGAGACTTGTGTGGGCCCACTTCAACAGCATAGGCCCTCATTACCGCAGTACAACAGGGTATATACTGGAAGTCTAACTTCAACTGTTTCAGCTGTGAAGTGGCAGGTTTGTGACATTTGACACTGCTCTGCCAATTAAGCAGGGCCTTCACCTACCCACATCAGGGACCTGAGGACTGGTGGCTCCACCCATACCACCTAGCCACCTGGGATAGAAGCCCAAGAATAAGAGATGCCCCTAGTCCTTACAGCCAACAGCTTTGGGTGCTCATAGTCTGGCTACAAAACCCACCCACCTACGTGCTCTAGGGAACAGGGACACGCCTTCCTCCTGGAAACTCGGGGGCACCGTCAGCCCCCTGTCTTGCTCAGAGTGTGTCCCCCTGCTGCAGTCAGATGCCTGTGCCTACACCAAATACCCATGCATTTCTAGGACTGTAGGTGAGAGCCTACACCACACACTTGGTGGCTATCTACCTGGGCACTTGAGCTGAATCCATACAAGAGGAGTGGATGGACTCCTGAGCTAACATACCTAGTAACAGATCTAACCACCTGGTGACAGGACATTAGAGCTTCAAAGGTGCCAAGAATCAAACTAGCTCATATGAGCAGCCTATTTGGGCATATCAAAACAAAACAAGAAGTTAGGACACAGTAACCAAACATAAAATAAATAAATATAATAACTTATTGATGGCTCAGAGACAACTGTCAATATCATATCACCTAAAGAGGCAAACCATGATGGCTTCAGCAAGCTCCCAAAATAAGGAATCTAGAAATTTTCCACAAGAGGAAGATTTCTTGGAATTATTGGAGGCAGAACACAAAAGATTAATATACAGAACTCTTCCAGAAATTAGGAAGGAAATTAAGCAAAATGCAGAACATCCAATAAAGGAAATTAAAAAGATTAAAGAAGAGCATAATGACAAATTTACCAAGCTGCAAAAATCCATACAGAGACAGCAGTCAGAATTCCAGAAGACTAACAATAAAATTTCAGAATTAGACAACTCATAGAAAGTCATAGGAGCAGAAATGAGGCAATGGAAGTCAGAAGTAGTGAGATTGAAGATAAAGCATGTGACACCAACTTATTTGAAGAAAAATCAGAGAGAAGGACTAAAATAAATGAAGAAATCCTAAGAATTATGTGGGATTCTATCAAGAGGAATAACCTACGAGTAATTGGAGTACCAGAATGGGGGAATAACAGAAAACACAGAGAGAATTGTTGAAGATTTGTTGGCAGAAAACCTCCCTGATATCATGAAAGATGACAAGATATCTATCCAAGATGCTGATTGAACCCCACATAAGGTAGATCCCAAAAGAAAGTCACCAAGACATATTATAATCAAACTTGCCAAAACCAAAGATAAAGAGAGAATTTTAAGAGTGGCTAGGGATAAATGAAAAGTCATCTACAAAGGAGAGTCAATCAGAATAAGCTTGGACTACTCAGCAGAAACCATGTAGGCAAGAAGGCAATGGGATGCTATTTATAAAGCCTTGTGGAAAAAAACCTGCCAGCCAAGAATTCTATATCCAGCAAAACTGTCTCTCAAATATGATGGTGAAAAATTAGGGAAATTCCAGATAAACAGAAGTTTAGGGAATTTGCAAAAACCAAAACAAAATTACAAGAAATACTAAAGGGAGTCCTCCGGTTAAAAAATCAGTAACTTCAGATAACAACCCAAGACTAGAACACAGGACAGAGCAACCAGATATCATCCCAGATAGGGAAGTCACAAAAATAAATCAAAGCTAAAACACTGAAAATAGAGAAACAGATGTCAATATGTAAAAGATGACAACATTAAAACAGAAAAGAGGGACTTAAAAAATGTAGACATAGATTTTTCATATGGAGGGAAAGTCAAGGCAATATAAAGAAATAAAAGACTGGTATAAATTTAGAAAAGTAGGGGTAAATATTAAGGTAACCACAAAGGAAACTAACAATTCTACAAATCAAAATAAAAAATTAGAAAAACATAGAGACTCAGCAAACACTAAATCAACAACAATGAAAAAGGTGAAAAGAAAATACATAAAGAAAACCGACTCAGCACAGAAAATTAAATGGAACAAAGAAACTGTGAACAACACACAAAAAAGACATCAAAATGACAGCAGTAAACTCTTACCTATCAATAATTATGATGAGTGTAAATGGACTAAATGCACCAATAAAGAGACAGTGGCAGACTGGATAAAAAACCACAATCCATCTATATGCTGCCTACAAGAGACACACCTTATACTTAAAGACACAAACAAACTAAAACTCAAAGGATGGAAAAAATATATCAAGCAAACAACACTCAAAAAAGAGCAGGAGTGGCAATATTAATCTCTGACAAAATAGACTTTAAACTAAAATTCACCACAAAGGATAAGGAAGGACATTATATAATGATTAAAGGGTCAGTACACCAGGTGGGCATAACTATAACAAATATTTACGCACCCAACAACGAGGCTCCAAAATACATAAAACAAACTCTAACAGCACTGAAAAGAGACATAGACAGCTCCACAACAGTTGGAGGAGACTTCAACACAACAGTAGTAAGAGACTTCAACACGCCACTTTCGATGAAGGACAGAACATCCAGAAAGAAGCTCAACAGACACGGAAGAGCTAAACGCTACAGTCAATAAACTTGATCTCATAGACATATACTGAACACTTCACCCAACAGCAGCCAAGTATACTTTCTTTTCCAACGCACATGGCACATTCTACAGAATAGACCACGTACTAGGCCATAAAGCAAGCCTTAATAAAATCCAAACCATCAAAACAATACAAAGCATCTTTTCTGACCATAAAACTAGAAATCAACCACAGAAAAAAGCAAGGAAAAAAAAATAAAACACATGGAAACTGAACAACACTTTGCTCAAAAACTACGGGGTTACAGAAGAAATTAAGGATGGAATAAAGAAATTCATAGAATCAAACGAGAATGAAAACACAACCTACCAGAACTTTTGGGATGCAGCAAAAGCAGTGCTAAGAGGTCAGTTTATAGCAATAAATGCACACGTCAAAAAAGCAGAAAGGGCCATAATCAAAACATTAACCCTACAACTGGAACAAGTAGAAAGAGAGCGGCAAAAGAAACTCTCAGGCGCCTGAAGAAAGGAAATAATAAGAATTAGAGCAGAATTAAATGAAATAAAGAATAGAAAAACAATTGAAAGAGTTCACAAGACCAAAAGCTGGTTCTTTGAAAAGATCAACAAAATTGACAAACCATTGGCCAAACTGACAAAAGAAAAACAGGAGAGAAAGCAAATACCCCTTATAAGAAATGAGATGGTTGTTAACACAACAGATCCAACTGAAATTAAAAGAATCATAACAGAATACTATGAAAAATTGTACTCTAACAAATTTGAAAACCTAGAGGAAATGGACAAATTTCTACAAACTCACTATCTACCTAAACTAACACAAACAGAGGTAGAACAACTAAATAAATCCATAACAAAAGAAGAGATTGAAAGGTAATTAAAAAAACTCCCAAGAAAAAAAAGCCGTGGCCCAGATGGCTTCACTGGAGAATTCTACCAAACTTTCAGCCAAGAGTTAACACCACTACTGTTAAAGGTATTTCAGAGCATAGAAAACAATGGAATACTCCCAAACTCATTCTATGAAGTCAGCATAACCCTGATACCAAAACCAAGTAAAGACACCACAAAAAAAGAAAATTACAGACCAATATCACTCATGAACATTGGTGCAAAAATCCTCAACAAAATTCTAGTCAATAGAATTCAGCAATGTACCAAAAAAAAATAGTTCACGATGATTAAGTGGGATTTATACCAGGTATGCAGGGATGGTTCAACATTAGAACAACAATCAGTATAATCAATCGCATAAATAAAACAAAAGACAAGAACCACATGATCTTATCAATTGATGCAGAAAAGGCATTTGACAAAGTCCAACACGCATTCATGATAAAAACTCTTAACAAAATAGGAATACAAGGGAAATTCTTCAACATAATTAAGGGCATTTATACAAGGCTAGCAGCCAACATCATTCTAAATGGAGAGAGTTTGAAAGCATTCCGCTTGAGAACGAGAACCAGACAAGGATGCCCTTTATCACCACTCTTATTCAACATTGTGCTGGAGGTCCTAGCCAGAGCACTGAGGCTAGAAAAAGAAGTAAAGGGCATCAAAATTGGTAGGGAAGAAGTCAAAGTATCTCTATTTGCGGATGATATGATCTTATACATAGAAAACCCCAAAGAATCCACAAGAAAACTACTGGACCTAATAGAAGATTTCAGCAAAGTTTCAGGATACAAGATAAGCATGCAAAAATCAGTTGGATTCCTTTAAATCAACAAAGTGAACCTCAAAGAGGAAATCACCAAATCAATACCATTTACAACAGCCCCCAAGAAGATAAAATACTTAGGAATAAATCTAACCAGAGACATAAAAGATCTATGCAAAGAAAACTACAAGACACTACTGCAAGAAACCAAAAGAGACCTGCATAAGTGGAAAAACATACCTTGCTCATTGATAGGTAGACTCAACACAGTGAAAACGTCAATTCTACCCAAAGTGATCTACCGATACAATGCAATCCCCATCCAAAATCCACCGACATTTTTTAATGAAATGGAGAAACAAATCACCAACTTCATATGGAAAGGGTAGGGGCCTCAAATACATAAAGCATTACTCAAGAAGAAGAACAAAGTGGGAGGCCTCACACTACCTGATTTTAGAACCTGTTACACCACCACAGTAATCAGAACAGCCTGGTACTGATACAACAGATACATAGACCAATGGAATAGAATTGAGAATCCAGACATAAATTAATCCTTATAAGCAGCTGGTATTTGACAAGGGCCCAAAGTCCATTGACTGGGGAAAAGACAGTCTCTTTAACAAATGGTGCTGGCATAACTGGATATCTATCTGCAAAAAACTGAAACAAGACCCATACCTCACACCATACACAAAAACTAACTGAAAATGGATCAAAGACTTAAATATAAAATCGAAAACGATAAAGATCATGGAAGAAAAATTAGGGACAATGTTAGGAGCCCTAATACATGGCATAAACACAATATGAACCATAAGTAACAATGCACAAGCACAAGAAGAGAGACTAGATAACTGCGGTTTCTAAAAATCAAACACTTATGCTCATCAAAAGACTTTGCCAAAAGAGTCAAAAGAGAACCTACAGACTGGGAAAAAAATTTTGGCTACGGTAAATCTGATCAGCGTCTAATCTCTAAAATCTACAAGATACTGCAAAACCTCAACAACAAAAAGACGAACAACCCAATTAAAAAATGGACAAAGGATATGAACAGGCACTTTGCAAAAGGAGATATTCAGATGACTAATAGACAAATGAAGAAATGCTCACAATCATTAGGCATTAGAGAAATGCAGATCCAAACTACAACAAGATATCCTCTCACCCCAACAAAGCTAGCATTAACCAAAAAACAGAAAATCATAAATGCCGGAGAGGTTATACACTGTTGGTGGGAATGTAAAATGGTGCAACCACTTTGGAAATCGATTTGGCGCTTCCTTAAAAAGCTAGAAATAGAAGTACCATATGATCCAGCTATCCCACTCCTTGGAATATATCCTAGAGAAATAAGAGTCATCACACGAATAGATATATGCACACTAATGTTCATTGCAGCACTGTTCACAATAGCAAAAAGATGGAAACAACCTAGGTGCCCATCAACGGATGAACAGATAAATAAATTATGGTATATCCACACAATGGAATACTACGCAATGATAAAGAACAATGATGAAGCCGTGAAACACAACATGGAGAAAGCTGGAGGGCATTGTGCTGAGTGAATTTAGTCAGTCACAGAAGGACAGATATCGTTTAAGACCACTCTTATAAGAGCTCAAGAAAGTGTTTAAATACAGAAGACAACATTCTTTGATGGTTACAAGGGTGGGGAGGGAAGATGAGGGTTATTCAATAACTAGATAGTAGACAAGTATTATCTTAGGTGAAGGGAAGGACAGCACACACTACAGGGGAAGTCAGCACAACTGGACTAAACCAAAGCTAAGAAGTTTCCTGAATACAATCAAACACTTTGAGGGACAGAGTAGCTGGGGTAGGAATCTGAGGACCATGCTTTCGGGGAATAGCTAGGTCTATTGGCATAACACAGTTTATTAAGAAAATGTTCTGCATCCTACTTTGGTGAGTGGCGTCTGGGGTCTTAAAAGCTTCCAAGCGGCCATCTAAGATGCATCAATTGGTCCCAACCCCCTGGAGTAAAGGAGAATGAAGAACATCATGGACACAAGGAAAATATTAGTCCAAGAGACAGAAAGGGCCACATAAATCAGAGACTTCATCAGCCTGAGACCAGAAGAACTAGGTGGTGCCTGGCTACCTCCAATGACCGCCCTGACAGGGAACACAACAGAGAGTCCCTGATGGATCAGTAGAAAGATAGGGCGCAGAATTCAAATTCTAGCAAGAAGACCAGAGTTAATGGTCTGCCTCAGACTGGAGGAACCCCTGAAAGCATGGCCCCTGGATTCTCTATCAGCCCAGAACTAAAACAATTTCTGAGCCCAACTCTTCAGACAGGGATTGGACTGGACTATGGGACATAAAGTGATACTCGTGAGGAGTATGCCTCTTAGCTCAAGTAGATACAAGAGACTAAACGGGCAGCTTCTGTCCAGAAGTGAGATGTGAAGGCAGAGAGGTTTAGGAGCTGGTTGAATGGACATGGGGAATAAGGGGTGGAAAGGAGGAGTGTGCTGTCACAGTACGGGGAGAGCAATCAGGGTCACATAACAATGTGTGTATAAATTTTTGTATGGGAGACTAACTTGAAATGTAAACTTCATCTAAACTACTACAACAAAATTATATATATAAGTTAGTTAATAGAAAGATTCACTCTACGACGTTTTTGAACAGTGGCTCTGTTGAAAGCCAAAAACCCTGGTTGCGTAGTGGTTAAGTGTTCGGCTGCTAACCGAAAGGTCGGTAGTTTGAATCCACCAGGCCCTCCTTGGAAACCCTATGGGGGCAGTTCTACTCTGTCCTATATAGGGTTGCTATGAGTTGGAATTGACTCAACGGCAATGGGTTTGGTTTTTGGTTTTGTCCTTTAGAATCTGGCAATTTATTTAAGCCCTCTGAGCCTCATTTCCTTCATCTGTAAAATGGAGAAAATTGGCTCATCATGGCTCTTGTAAGGATTAGGGTATAAATAAGGCTTAAAGCACATATCCTAGTGTAGCCACATGGTAGGTGTTCAATTAATGTTAGCTATTAGTAAGAACTCTTTTTTGTGAGTAAAACGGAAATTAAGGGAGTGAAATTTACAAAAAAAAATATATTCCCAGGGACTTTTCACAAACATACAGACGACACTCCACAATTGCTTCACTTAGAGTTTTGGATAGTGACATGTGGTTTTTATCTAGTGACTTTTCTGTGGACTATTCATCAGAGACGAATGATCTCAGACTATAGTCGGACAGAGTAGGGGGTTCCATAGTGGTGGGGATCAATAGATGGGGATGGCCAGAGGCTTTAGTGCTGGGCTGATTTAATGGGTCTTGGAAAGAGTTGTATTAAAAGCTTTTAGGGGAAAGCTCCCTGTTGCTGCTTTTTGTGCTCTGTCTAGTACCTTAATGAATGCTGTAAAGAGTGTTTTATGTCTGTGTTATGAGCCCAGGTTTGACTGTTTGTGCTCTCAGAAGGATTTTAGCTGTCTTGGGATAAGACTTTATGAAGGGAAGAAAAAGTCATATGGAAATATGATTTTTGTAATGAGTACTAATCTGAAGACACTGACAGCAATCTCTGGTATTAAATCCCCAAATCAGATATTTAGGATTGATTAAAAATATACACCATTCAGACAACAGAATTTCAGACTCTGATATTATAATTATCTTTAGATTATTCTAACACTTGGGCTGAATTATGCATTTGTTCTCTAGTATACTTAAAAGAGCTTTGGGATAACTTAATGTGAAACCCTAATAAAGTTCTGCATTTTCTTCAAGGTCACTCATACTTTTTAAATCCCAAAGCTTATTCTTCTTTACAATCACATAGTATTATATTGTTGAATATTGATTTACTTTTTAAATTATGAGGTCAGTATTGTATCTAGCATATATCAGTATAACTTGCCTGACTTCTAGAGCAAGATAACATTCTAAAATAATAGAGTAGACTGTACTTCTTTTGTTGTTGTTGTTAGTTGCCTTTGAGTTGGCTCTGACTCATGGTAACCTTATGTATAACAGACTGAGACATTGCCAGGTCTTGAGCCACCTCAGAATCATTGCTATGTTTCAGCCACTGTTGCAGCCTCTGTGTCAATCCATCTCATTGCTGCAGCCCCTGTGTCAATCCCTCATTTTCGTTGACCGTCTGCTTTACCAGACATGATGTAATTTTCTAGTGCTTCATCTTTCCTGATGATGTGTCCAAAGTAAGCAAGACAAGTCTCTCCATCCTCACCTCTGAAGAACACTTTGATTGTATTTCTTCTAAGACTAATTGGTTCATTCCTCTGGCAGTCCATGGTATATTCAACATTCTTCATCAACACCACAGTTGCAATGCATCAATTCTTCTTCTGCCTTCCTATTTCATTGTCCAGCTTTCA
This sequence comes from Dugong dugon, assembly GCA_030035585.1. Taxonomy (NCBI): domain Eukaryota; kingdom Metazoa; phylum Chordata; class Mammalia; order Sirenia; family Dugongidae; genus Dugong; species Dugong dugon. Next base: position 135,264,007 of record CM057462.1, read on the forward strand.
CATGCATATGAGACAATTAAAAAGACCAGGGCTGGGGTCAGGCACACCTTAGTCATCAAAGTGATATCTTTGCTTTTTAAAACTTTAAATAAGTCCTTTGCAGCAGATTTGCCAAATGCGCTTCTTTTACATATATCTAATACTTCCGTTGTCACACATACAGTACATAATTTCCTTCTTAAGAATTCTTTCTTACTGCAGTTTTTTTCTTTTTTAACTGGGTTGGCTTTATGACTGTTCTTTATATATGGAGTTAGCACTTCAGCAGAGATCATTCAGAGCTCCTTTTGATGCCCACTTATGATGGAGCTTAGTAAGACTAGGAAAGAAAGTACAGTACTGAATGCATCGCTAACGCTCCCACTCTTTCTTCTATGACTTGTTTCAAAAAGCAAAAAACTCAAGAGCTATTAGCAGAAGTAATCCAGCTAAATTCTTTGGTTGAAACAGATTGTAGTGGTAAGACATATCAGGACATGACTAATCAATTGAAATTCTTCTTAAACTAAGTCAAAATATTTTCTTTCAATCTGGTTTCATTAATGGCCATTACACGGGTAGCCTGGTGGCAGGACAGGCAGGGCCCTCCAAGTCCAGTGGCTCTGCCTCCACTTATCCAGGGGGCTCTTATCCGGGCCCTCCTCTGCCCTCCTGGGCATGACTGGTCTCCCTCCCCGCCCACTCCCACCCTGGCCCTTGTCCCCACCTTTCGGTGCTGGGATCCTCGGCTTCAGGACCAGAGCCCCGCGGCGGGATTGGTGCTCCATGTCTATGACTGGAATCTTCCGAAATCCTGCTGTCTCCCTGCCGGTAGAGCCGGCGCCGCTCTCGGTGAAGGTGAGCTGCCTGGGCTTCCGGGGCCCCATCCCGCCTCGTTGTCAGTACCAGCCTCTTCCACCGCCGGCTTGCCTGTCCTGCATCTCTCTCAAGGTGTCTTGTCTTTTATTGTTTGTGTCATTTATTTAATTCTCAGCGCCCATAATAGTAGCTTCAAACTGGAAAGAGCAAAATAAAGGATGGCGAGTCTACAAAAAAAAAGAAAAGCCAGTACAACTGTAAATCATATGCATACAGTTTACGATTGCATTTCAAAATATTATTTAACACTGACTGCTCTTATCAGGATCACAACAGAGGGCTCTGGACAGAGCTGGAGAAGTATGTAGAACATAATTCTAACTCACAAAAAAAAGGACCAGATTTACTGGCCTAAAGGAGACTGGAGAAACCCTGAGAGTATGGCCCCCAGACACCCTTTTAGCTCAGTGGTGAAATTATCTCCGAGGTTCACCGTTCAGCCTGGGAGTGGACCGCCTGGTAAAACCAAATGGGACTAATGGGGTACAGTAGTCCAGTGACAAGGGCCAGAAAGCAGAAGGGGACAAGGAAGCTGGTGATAGGGAACCCAAGGTTGAGTAAGGATATTGTTGATGTGTTGTGAGGTTGTTAACCATTGTCATAGGGCAACATGTGTAGTAACTGTTAAATGAGAAACTGTTTTGTTCTGTAAGCCTTCATCTTAAGTGAGAATAGCAGCACAACTGGAAGAGCGTAGTCAATGTCACTGAACTGTGCATGTAGTCATTTTTGAAATGGTGTATCTTTGGCTGTGTGTATTTTCACCAAAAAAAAGGTTGAGAAGTTAGAGGGTTGACATGTTGTGGGGTTGTTAACCAATGTCATAAAACAATATGTGTACTACTATTTCATGAGAAATTATTTGTTCTGTAAGCCTTCACCTGAAGTACAATAAAAAGAAAACAAAACCACCCAACCAACTCAAGAACAAAAGTAATAATAATAATTAAACAAGAAACAAACTTGTTACTCTTCAAATTCTGGTAAGAAGCTCTGGAAATAAATTGCCACCGAAAGTGAAAAATATATATATATATTATTTAAAAAGATCAATTTCTAAAATATTTTATCCACTTTTAGAATTCTACTCTAGTGGTGCATTTTTTTTTTTTTTAATTTTATTGTACTTCAGGTGAAGGCTTACAGAACAAATAGTTTCTCATGAAAAAGTAGTACACATGTTGTTTTATGACATTGGTTAACAACCTCACAAGATATTAACCCTCTAACTTCTCAACCTTTTTTTTTTTTGGTGAAAATACACATAGCCAAAGATACACCATTTCAAAAATTTCTACATACACAGTTCGGTGACATTGACTACGCTCTTCCAATTGTGCTGCTATTCTCACTTAAGATGAAGGCTTACAGAACAAAATAGTTTCTCATTTAACAGTTAATACAAATGTTGCCTTATGACAATGGTTAACAATCTCACAACACATCAACAATATCCTTACTCAACCTTGGGTTCCCTATCACCACCTTCCTTGTCCCCTTCTGCTTTCTGGCCCTTGTCACTGGACTCCTGCACCTCGTTAGTCTCATTTGGTTTTACAGGGCTGTCCACTCTCAGGCTGAACACTGAACCTCGGAGGTAGCCTCACCACTGAGCTAAAAGGGTGTCTGGGGGCCATAATCTCAGGGTTTCTCCAGTCTCCTTTAGGCCAGTAAACCTGGTCTTTTTTTGTGAGTTAGAATTATGTTCTACATCCTTCTCCAACTCTGTCCAGAACCCTCTGTTGTGATCCCGGTCAGAGCACTCAGTGGTGGTAGCCGGGCACCATCTAGCTGTACTGTACTCAGTCCGGTGGAGGCCTTGGTAGCTGTGGACAATCAGTCCTCCAGACTAATCTTTTCCTTGTGTCCTGTTCTCTTCATTCTCCCTTGCTCCCAAAGGGATGAGACCAGTGGAGTATCTTAGGTGGCTGCTCACAGGCTTTTAAGATCCCAGACACTACTCACCAAGGTAGAATGTAGAGTACTGTCTTTATAAGATGTGTCATGCCAATTGAGCTAGATGTTCCCTGAGACCATGATCCCCACAGTCCTCGACCAAGCAATTCAGTCCCTCAGGGAGTTTGGATGTGTCTATGGGGCTTCCATGACCTTTCCTTGTACAAGTTGTGCTAGTTTCCCCTGTATTGTGTACTGTCTCACCCTTCACCCAAGATACCACTTATCTATTGCCTATTTAGTATCCCCCCCCACATCCCTGTTAACCAACAAAGATTGTTACATATTGTGTGTGAACTTTTTCATGGGTTTTTACAATGGAGGTCTCATACAATATTTGTCCTTTTGTGATTGACTTATTTCACTCAGCATAATGTCCTCCAGTTTCATCCATGTTACGAGATGGTTCACAGATTCCTTGTTGTTCTTTCTCGTTCCATAGTACTCCATTGTGTGTATGGACCATAGTTTGTTTATCCATTCATCTGTTGATGGGCATCTAGGTTGTTTCCATAGTTTTGCTATTGTGAACAATGCTGCCATGAACATAGGTGTACATATGTCTACTCGAGTGATGACTCTTATCTCTCTAGGATCTATTCCTAGGAGTGGGATTACTGGATCGAATGGTATGTCTATTTCTAGCTTTCTGAGGAAGTTCCATATCATTTTCCAAAATGGTTGTATCATTTTGCATTCCCACCAGCAGTGCATAAGAGTTCCCATCTCCCCGCTGCCCCTCCAACATTTGTTATCTCCAGTGTTTTTGATTTCTGCCAGTAATGCCGGGGTGAGATGGTAGCTCATTGTGGTTTTAATTTTCATTTCTCTAATGTCTAGTGATTGCAAGCATTTCCTCATGTGTCTGTTCGCCATTTGAATGTCTTCTTTGGTGAAGTGTCTGTTCATTTCCTTTGCCCATTTTTTAATAGGATTATTTGTCTTTTTGTTGTAGAGGTGTTGGATTTTCTTGTAGATTATGGAGATTAGACCTTTGTCTGACTTGTACTGTCCAAAATTTTTTTCCCAGTCTGTAGGTTCTCTTTTTACTCTTTTGGTGAAGTCTTTTGAAGAGCATAGGTGTTTGATTTTTAGAAGATCCCAGTTATCTAGCTTATCTGTTGGTATTTGTGCGTTAATGGTTATGGTTTGTATCCTGTTAATGCCATGTACTAAGGCCTGAAGTATTGGTCCTATTTTTTCTTCTATGAACTTTATAGTTTTAGGCTTTATATTCAGGTCTTTGATCCATTTTGAAGTAGTTTTTGTATACGGTGTGAGGTATGGGTCCTGTTTCATTTTTTTGCAGATGGCTATCCAGTTTTGCCAGCACCATTTGTTAAAAAGACTGTCTTTTCCCCATTTGATGGACTTGGGGCCCTTGTCGAAGATCAGGTGACTGTAGGTGGATGGATTTACATCTGGGTTCTCAATTCTGTTCCATTGGTCAATGTATCTGTCGTTGTACCAGTACCAGGCTGTTTTGAGTACTGTAGCTCTATAGTAGGTTCTGAAGTCAGGTAGTGTGAGTCCTCCAACTTTATTCTTCTTCTTCAGCAGTGCTTCACTTATTCGGGGCTTCTTCCCTTTCCATATAAAGTTAATGATTAGTTTTTCCATCTCTTTGAAGAATGTTGCTGGTATTTGGATCGGGACTGTGTTGTATTTGTAAATTGCTTTGGGTAGAATTGCCATTTTCACAATGTTGAGTCTACCTATCCATGAGCATGGTATGTTTTTCCATTTATGTAGATCCCTTTGGGTTTCATGCAGCAGTGTTTTGTAGTTTTCTTTGTATAGGTCCTTTACATCCCTGGTCAGATTTATTCCTAAGTATTTTACCTTTTTAGGGGCTATTGAAAATGGTATTGTTTTCCTGATTTCCTTTTCATTGTTCTCCTTACTGGTATATAGGAATCCAACTGATTTTTGAATGTTTATCTTGCATCCTGCTACTCTGCTGAATCTTTCTATTAGTTCCAGTAGATTTCTCATGGAGTCTTTAGGGTTTTCTATGTATAGTATCATATCATCTGCAAACAGGGACAGTTTAACTTCTTCATTACCAATTTGGATGCCCTTTATTTCTTTTTCTTGCCTTATTGCTCTAGCTAGAAATTCCAGCACAATGTTAAATAGGAGTGGTGATAAAGGGCATCCTTTTCTTGTTCCTGTTTTCAAGGGGAATGTTTTCAGCCTCTCTCCATTAAGAATGATGTCGGCCATTGGTTTTGCATAGATGCCCTTTATTACGTTGAGAAATTTCCCTTCTATCCCTACTTGATTGAGAGTTTTTATCAGGAATGGGTGTTGGACTTTGTCAAATGCCTTTTCTGCGTCAACTGAGATGATCATGTGATTCTTTTCTTTCCTTTTATTTATGTGGCGGATTACATTGATTGATTTTCTAATGTTGAACCATCCTTGCATACCTGGTATGAATCCTGCTTGGTCGTGGTGTATTATTTTTTTGATATGATGCTGAAGTCTATTGGCTAGAATTCTGTTAGAATTTTTGCATCTATATTCATAAGAGGTATTGGCTGTAATTTTCTTTTTTTGTGATGTCTTTGCCTGGTTTTGGTATCAGCGTTCTGCAGGCTTCATAGAATGAATTTGGAAGTGTTGCTTCCTCTTCTATGCTCTGAAATAGCTTGAGTAGTACTGGTGCCAGCTCTTCTGTAAATGTTTTGTAGAATTCTCCAGTGAAGCCATCTGGGCCATGGCTTTTTTTGTTTGGGAGTTTTTTTTATTACCTTTTCAATCTCTTCTCTTGTTGTGGGTCTGTTCAGATTTTCAACATCACTTTGTTGTAGTTTGGGTAGGCCATGTGTTTCTAGAAATTTATCCATTTCCTCTAGGTTTTCAAATTTGTTGGAGTATAGTTTTTTATAATATTCTTTTTATTTCAGTTGGGTCTGTTGTAATGTTCCCCATTTCATTTCTTATTTGGGTTATTTGTGTCCTCCCCTGTTTTTCTTTTGTCAGTCTGGCCAGTGGTTTGTTGATTTTGTTGATTCTTTCAAAGAACCAACTTTTGGATTTGTTGATTCTTTCTATTGATTTTCTGTTCTCTATTTCATCTATTTCTGCTCTGATCTTTACTGTTTCCTTTCTTCTGGTGGTTGTGGGCTTTTTTTTTTTGCTATTCTCCTTCTATTTGTTTGAGTTCTGTAGTTAATGTTTTGATTTTGTCCCTTTCTTCTTTTTTGATACGTGCATCTATTGCTATAAATTGTCCTCTGAGGACTGCCTTTTCTGTGTCCCAAAGGTTTTGGTACGATGTGTTTTCATTCTGATTTGATTCTAGGAATTTTTTGATTCCATCTCTGATTTCTTGTATTACCCACTGATGTGTAAACAGGGTATTATTCAGTTTCCATGTAGTTGATTTTTTTTCCTTGCTATTTCTCTTGTTAATTTCTACCTTGATGGTATTGTGGTCAGAGAAAATACTTTGAATTATCTCAGCGTTTTGGATCTTGTTGAGGATTGCTCTGTGGGCTAAGATGTGGTCTCTTCTGGAGAATGTTCCATGTGCATTGGAAAAGAATGTGCACTTTGCAGTGGTTGGATGGAGTGTTCTATATATGTCTATGAAGTCCAGTTGGCTGATTGTGTCCTTTAGGTCTTCTGTATCTTTGCTGAGTTTCTTCTTAGTTGTTCTGTCCTTTACTGAGAGTGGTGTGTTGAAGTCTCCTACTATTATTGTGGAACTGCCAATTTCTCTTTTCAGTGTTGTTAGAGTTTGTTTGATGTATTTTGGAGCCCTGTCATTGGGAGCATAGATGTTTATTATGGTTATGTCTTCATGACAGATCGTCCCCTTAATCATTGTATAGTGTCCTTCTTTGTCCTTTATGGTAGATTTTGTTTTAAAATCTATTTTATGTGAGATTAGAATTGCCACTCCTGCTCTTTTTTGGTAGTTGTTAGCTTGATATATTTTTTCCAGCCTTTGACTTTTAATAAATTCACATCTTTGTTTCTAAGTTGTGTCTCTTGTAGACAGCATATTGATGGATCCTGTTTTCTTATCCATTCTGTCACTCTTCATCTCTTTACGGGTGCTTTGAGTCCATTTACATTCAGTGTAATTATTGATAGATGTGAGTTTGTTGCTGTCATTTTGTAGTGCTTTTTTTTGTGGTGCTGAAATTTTCTTTGTTCTTCTTACTCTCTTGTGCTGAGTTACTTTTGTTTGTGGATTTTTTTTTTCATTTCTTTTGTTTTTGTAGGTTTTGTTTTTGCTGAGACTTTATGTTTTTCCTCTTTTTTTTTTATGAGTATGTTTGTTAGCTTTCTTTGTGGTTACCATGAATTTTACCCTTATCTTTCTAAGTTTGAAGCAGTCTACCATTATTTGGTATTGCCTTGCCTTCCTCTCCATTAGAAGGTTCTATACCTATGCCGTTTATTCCCTCTTTTATTGTTTTGATGTTGTTGTCATTTATTGATTAACTGCTCTTATTTGCTGTTGTATTTCTTTTGGTTTTGGATAGTCCTCGAGAGTTCATTTCCTAGATTGGTATCTGGCTCGTACGTTCCTGCGTCCTAGGTTCTGCCTGTGAGCTGAAGTTGTTTGTCCTCAGATCGAAGAACTCCCTTTAATAATTCTTATAAGTTTGGTTTGACTTTTACATATTCCCTTAATTTCTGTTTATCTGGAAATGACCCAATTTCACCATCAAATTTGAATAAGAGTTTTGCAGGATATATTATTCTTGGCTGACAATTGTTTTCTTTCAAGATTTTATATATGTCATCCCATATCTTCTTGCCTGCATGGTTTCTGCCGAATAATCTGGGCTTAGTCTTTTCGTTTCTCCTCTGTATGTGACTTCTTGTTTTTCACGAGCTGCTCTCAGGATTCTTTGTGTTTGGTTTTGGCGAGTGTGAATATGATATGCCTTGGTGATTTTCTTTTGGGGTCTTTCTATATGGGGTTCATTGAGCTTCTTGGATGGCCAGCTTTTCATCTTTCATGATACTGGGGAAGTTTTCTGTCAGCAGTTCCTCAATGATCCTCTCCGTTTTTTCTGTTTTCTCCCCCTGTTCTGGAATTCCAATCACTCACATATTTTTGCGTTTAATTGTGTCCCACATATCTCTCAGGGTCTCTTCATTTTTCTTTGTTCTTTTTTCTGAGTTTTCCTGAAACAGAGTTGTATCCAAGTGTTTGTCTTCAATTCCACTGATCCTGTCTTCCACTGTTTCAAATCTGCTTCTCAGCCCTTCTATGACATCATCCATATCTGATAGCTTGTTGTTTATCTTTTGGATTTCTAATTGTTGTCTTTGTATAATTTCTAGTTGTGAATTTATTTTGGCATTTTGTTCCTGCATTATTTTCCTGAATGCTTCCAATTTTTTTGTCTGTATTTTCCATGAATTTGTCTATTTTTTCCTCATGTTTGTCAGCTTTTTGCCTCAGTTCTTGGAGAATTCTGAGTATTAGAGATTTGAATTCCCTATTAGGTAGTTCTAGTGCATTTTCTTCCACAGGAGAGTCATCTGGTGTTTTATTTTGGACGCCTACTGGAACCATCCTGTCCAGTTTTTCTAAATGTTTTGATATTGTCTGCTGTGTTTGGGGCATTCAGTAGTTATTTTTCTTGTTTATTGATTGTAGATTTGTTTGTTTCATCCCTTTTCTTAAAAAAAATTTGACTATGTCTGAGCAGGCGGACTGTGTGTTCTTTGTTGTTTGCTCATCTGTGCGCTCAATACTTTTTGCCTCCTTCTCCAACTGGCAGGGTCAGTCACTCAGATATGGTACAGCAAGGCAGGTCTAGCTGAAGAGGAGTTACTGGGATGGGTTGTTTGTGGCACGTACTACAGCCATCTGGTGGTGAATTTTCATACAATAACTCATTTCATTTTGTTTTTTTTCACTTGTTATTGCTATTTTATACAAAGTTAATCATATCATCATCCTTTTTAGTTATTTGTTTATCCATTTATTTAAAAAATATTCACTAATTTACACATACTTTTACTGAGCATCTATTATGAGCTGTTATTTCGACAATTAAAATGGATAAAATGATGCCTGCTTTCAATCACTCAGACTGTGTGGTGAGGGGAGAGTCAGCCAAATAAAGTGAATATTACTAGAGACTGATAAGAAATCTGTGTGGCTTCAAACTAGCTTATGGGAACAATTGGAAAACTAGTTGTAAAACTAACATACTCATTTTAGGAAATGCATAATATTAACTTTTTTTTTTGTTTAACTTTCCAGTCTTTTTTTTCCAACATATTACGTCTATAGATGTTTTACATACCTGGGTACATACTGCTTAGTGTCTGCTTTTTTTCACTTAACACTTTTCCATGAATATTTTCCCATTCAATACAGATTCTTCCATATTTTGTTTTTAATAGCTGCTTGTTGCTCCATTATTTAGATGGATCAAGATTTATTATTTGATCAGTTCTTCAAAATTTGTCATTTGAAGATTTTCTTAATGCTATCATAAATAATATTCTAATGAAAATTTTTATAGTAAATCTGATTATTTCCTTAGGAAAACATCCTAGAGCTGAAATAATTGAGTATAAGTATATTCACATTCCAAGCATCCTATATAGTTAGCCAAAATATTCTTCAAAAATTGTGCACTATATAAGAGTGTCCAATTCTTTACATTTTACTATCCTTTTTGGTCTTTGCTAACTTTGGTGTGTGAACAGATAGCATTTTAAGTTGATTTTAGTTGGTTAATATTGAGATTGCATAACTCTTCATTTTTTATTAGCCATTTGTACTATTTATTAGTGAATTACCATGAATACCCTTTATCTATTCTCTTATTTAATTGGTAAGGTCTCAGGCTTCTAGTTTTGTAAAATAGTTTACTAGCTTTGGAGCCCTGGTGGTGCAGTGGTTAAGAGTTAAGGCTGCTAACCAAAAGGTCAGCAGTTCTAATCCACCAGCCACTCTTCGGAAACCCTATGGGACAGTTCTACTCTGTCCTATAGGTTCACTGTGAGTATACCAGGCAGCGGGTATACTAGCTTTGGCAACCTTCACTTTTACATTCAGGATGAAATAAACAAATAAAGAGCTAGAATGACTTGATAGCAAGCACGTAAGAAAAGGAAATCCCATATACCAGAAGCAAAGAGGTAGCTGAGCAGCAAAGCACTGTCACATTAGCTGATGCTATGGTAGGCCTGATGTGATGGTAATGGTGTGCAGAATACAGTATTGCTACTCAGTTCAACTTCTAACTGTCATGAAAAGGCTGGTTGTAAATGGCTATAATTAAGCTAGTCTTTGTCTTGACTAGAGTGGCACAAAACATCTCTTCTGAGAATTAAAAATCCAGGGCCTGTGCCACCAATTAATTTGGAGTCCAATTTTGCACTATTTATGTATATCAAGAAATATCATGCTAAGAAATAAACAAGGAAATTGATCTATGGTCACTGATATATCTTTGATGTCTTTTGGCATCAAATGCAAAACTCTCTGGAGAGACAGTACAAACCATGATGCATGGGATTCTCATTATGACAACATGCTTTGCATAAGATAAATTAATATTTAAAAGAAAATAAAACAACACACTAGATGAAACAATCTATTGTTTATAAGATTTAGATAAATAAGAAAACTAACATCTCCAAAATCTAAGATAATAGCGCATAGTATTAAAAAGACTAATAAATAAGTGCAATGATAAAGAACGATGATGAATCTGTGGTACGTCTCACAACATGGATGAATATGGAGGGCATTATGCTGGGTTAAATAAGTCAATCACAAAAGGACAGGTGTTGTATGAGATGAATATTATAAAAACTCAAGAAAATGTTTACACTCACACACACACACACAAAACAATCTTTGATAGTTATGAGGGAGGGGAAGGATGGAAAGAGGAAATCACTAAGTAGACAGTAAGCAAGTGTTAATTTTGGTGAAGGGAAAGACAACATACAATATAGGGGAAGTCAGCCCAACTTGACCAAGGTAAAGCCGTATAATCTTCCTAGACACATCCCAATACTTTCAGGGACTGAGTTATTGGGGCAGAGGACTGGGGATCATGGTCTCAGGGGACACCTAGGTCAACTAGCATAACAGAGTTCATAAAGAAAATGTTCTACATCCAACTTTGGTCAGTAGTGTCTGGGGTCTTAAAAACTTGTGAGAGACTATCTAAGATACATCTATCGGTCCCATCATGTTTGGAGCAAAGGAGAATGAAGAAAATCAAACACACAAGGAACATATTAGTCCAAAGGACTGATGGACCACAAATACCACAGCCTCCACCAGCCTGAGCCTAGAAGAACTAGATGGTATCCAGTTATCACCACCGACTGCTCTGACAGGGATCACAACAGAGGGTTCCAGTCAGAGCAGGAGAAATATGTAGAACAAAATTCAAATTCACAAAAAAAGACCAGACTTACCGGTCTGACAGAGAGGGGAGGAACTCCTGAGACTATGGCCCTCAGACATCCTGCTAACTCAGAACTGAAGCCACTGCTGAAGTCCATCTTTCAGCCAAAGAGTAGACAGGCCTATAAAAACAATAACATATGTGAGGATGTGCTTCTTAGTTCAATCAAGTATGCAAGACCAAATGGGCAACATCTGCCCAGAAGCAAAGACAAGAAGGCAGGAAGGGACAGGAAAACTGGACAAATGGAGACAGAGAACCCAGGGTGGAAAGGGAAAAGGGGAGAATGCTAACACATTACAGGGATTGCAATCAATGTCACAAAACAATTTGAGTATAAATTTTTTAATGTAACTCTAATTTGTGCTGTAAACTGTCACCTAAAACACAATAAGATTAAAAAAATTGTTTAAAATTATTACATCAATAAAATAAGTTACAGAAACCAAGTGAGAACACAAGACATTGATTAAAAAACAGCAACAATACAGTTTTGAAAGTTACCAAATATAAATTCTAAAACAGAGGAATACATCATTGCAATTAAAAACTTAAGAGCGAATTTAAAAAGCAGATGAGACATCAACAAACAGTGAGAGAACAAGTAAACCACAAGAGAAATATGGTGGCGCAGCATGGGGGAGACACATATGCAGAACAGGAAGACAAAGAGATAAAGAATATGAAAGAGCATTTTCAATATATGACAAGAGTTCCAGAAGAAAGTAAAAAAAAAAAAAAAAAGGCTCTGAATTTTCTAGAATTGACAAAAGTCATGTGTCTCTAAACCTAAGATGCACAGGTCCCAGGAATAATAATAATAATAATCAGGTAATAATCTATCCATAGTCATATCATAATATAGAGAATAACACCAAAGAAAATGCAAATTAATTATAATGGCCCAACTACTAGACTAAAATTCCACCTTCCACATCAACCACCGAAGTTGGAAAATAATGGAGCTACAATTTTGAAGTGTTGTTGGAAAATAACTGTCAGCATAGAAGCCTAAAATGAAATAAACTATTCTTTGAGAATGCATTCAAAATGACATTTTAGGGAAACAAAGACCAAGTACTACTTATAAAACCCAAAAAACTCATTGCCGTTGAGTCAAAAGTAGAAACAGTAGAAAGTACCACTCATAGGACTTATTAAAGAATTATGAAGTGTGTTCTTCATTAAGAAAGAAATTGAACCCATAAGGAAAGTGTAACAGTCAAGATGCAATGACGAGCAAAGAACTGATAAGCATGTAGGTAAATCTAAATTAGTAGTACCTATAAAATAAATATTAATAGTGATGATAACGACTAACTCAGGTGGTTAAACATCAAAGCAGATGTAAACTATAGACTATAATGCCATACAAAATGGCTGTGAGGATGACTTGTATTGTTGGGAGGAGGTTAGGAGTTTAACTTTATCTTTAGCCATACCAACACACGTTAAAAATTTAAAGAGCAGTGACTGAAAAAATAGAAATATAATACAAAACTTCCATGCTAGTAAAATGAGGGGGAAAGAAAGATTTAAGGAAGTCATCATTCCAAGAAATGGCAAAAAGGAAACAAGAAAAAGTAGCATAGAATGAGCGATGTAAATAATATTGCAACGTCATATGATAGGCATTAATCCAAATATTAGCAATCTCAATATAAACAGAAGAAATGTGCCAGTTAAAATATAGAGACTGATAGACACATATGTATATGCATATATCCAATTATATACTATTAACAAGAGATACAATTTAAAAGTAATAACTAGAAAGCCTGAAATGAAAGTAAAAGAATGGGGAAAAATCGTATAAGGCAAACACTAATGGAAACAAAACGTGTGGCTGTGTAAACAAAACAAAAAGAATGTGAGGCAAAGCTCTCGGATAAGAAAAAAGAAGTGGGTCACTGAGAAACTGATCATTCATCAGAAAGATGCAACGATACTGAGCCCATGGGCAGCCAACCAATACAGCCTCAAATATAGAAAACCAAAAGTGACATCGTTCCAAGGAGGAATTGAAAAACATCAAGTCGGACATTTTAACCTACCTCTCTCAGAAATTGAAAAATGAAGCACACAAAAAAACAGTTAAGTCTGAACAGAGTTTGGACAAAACAATAAACAGGATTTGGTCTAATGGACATATATGAACATCTTGGAACAATTAGAGAATGCTCAGTCTTTTGAAGCACACAGGAAACAATCACACACACACACACAAAAAGTGGCGCAGTAGTTAAGAGCTACGGCTTCTAACCAGAAGGTCGGCAGTTTGAATCCACCAGCTGCTCCTTGGAAACCCGATGGAGCAGTTTTACTCTGTCCTGTAGGGCCCCTATGAGTCGGAATCAACTCGACAGCAGTGGGTTTGATTTTTTTGGTTTTGATAGGCCCTAAGCAAGTCTTTAAAATATGTATATATATAAAGAATCGAAAAGGATGTGTGGAACTCGTAACTGGAACTTGTACATTGATGATGGGGTAGGTTTTATTAGCATTTTGGAAAACAAGTTGGAAATACCTAGTAAAGCTGAAATTACACGTCATATGTCACCAGTTTCACTTTGGTGCAGAGGAAGAATTGCCCAATATTAGTCATAGCGTCCCTGTAGGTAATGGTATGAAAGTGAAAATAACTTAACGGTTCCTTAGTAAAGAAATGGCTAGGTCCTTTACTATTCGCTGAAAGGTTGGTGGTTCACATCCACCCAGAGGCACCTCAGTCTGCTTCCAAAAGGTCACAGTCTTGAAAATTACAGGGGATGTCCACGAAATGGATAAACATGTTTCATTAATATGATAGATATTATTTAACCATATGTGTGTGTCAGTATGAATAACTCAGTATCACAATCATTAGTGAAAAGAGTAAGGCTGAAAATATGTACAGTATTTTAACAATTACAGTAATTGAAACAGTACATTAAATGTACTGATTTTGGATATGTATACATATTGATACAAGTATAAAAACATTAACGGGAATGATAACATAGTATCTTCAGGATAATGATTGCTTCCGGGGAAGAAGTGGCAAGGGCTGTGAGAATCGCAGCTTTAACTGTATCTCTAACATTTTTTTTTCTCAACACCACAGACAAAAAAGAATTCTGGAACAAATGTGAAAAAATGTTAGCAATTTTTATAGGTGAATGGTGAGCGTATGGGTATCTTTTATATAATAGTCTGCATTTTCCTGTAAATTTAAAAATGTTTTAATAAAAAATTAAAGAAACTAAGTTTAAAATATTTATTTGTAAGCACTCTTCATATGGAAAGTATATCACATCTTTAATTGTCAAACATATTACAAATTATTTCTTAGCTTGTCTAATTTTGTTTTCCATGCTTTTAAATACTGAGAAGTTTTAGTTTTTTTTCAAAGACTCAAAACTATTAATCTCTTTTTTTGTTGTGTCTGTCTTTACTTTTATATTTCTAAAGTTCTCTCTACTCCAATAATCAATAAGCATTCAACTTAATTTTATTCTAGGTCTTTTGGGGGAATTTTTTTCCCTTTCCGTTTAACTCTTTAAGTGATTTAGAATTTATTTTTTTCCAACATATGAGCTATGTATCTCTGAATTCCTGTTTTAGTTTGGCTGGCAATAATTATTCGACAGTTCTGGATCATATTCTAAACTATGTTTCCATTCTCACTGATTAGAAATGAACTTTTCTTATATACTAATTTTATTTTATCTCATGTACTAGATTTTATTTTTAAGATTTCTCCCTCTATTTTCTTAATTGGATTTTCTGTCTATGTGTTAACATCTGACAATGTTTATCCTTGTAGCTTTAGACTTTGTCTCAATATCTGGTAGTGCAGCTTCCTTCCCCTGCTTCTCTTCCTTCAGCTTCCATCCATGCATAAGGTTATCATTTTTGGTCTTGGCTAGTTTTAAACACTTTTTTCCCTAATGAACTCTAGAAGTATTTCATTAGGTTCCACAGCTAACACTGAGATTGTGACTGGAATTGCTTTGATCTGTAAGTTAATGTGAGAAGGAGTGACATTTTTTCACCAGTAACTGCATATTTCCCATTTAGTAACACATATTTCAGCATTTATTCAAATTTTATTTATGTGACTCAAAATTTTTTTCTCATTGGTTCTAAAAATTTACTCTAAATCTTAACATTTTCCTTAACGATTTTATGTTTTGTTGTTCTGTAAATTTTTCATTATATTTTTCTTATGGGTTATTTGTAGCATACCAGAAAGCTACTGTTTTGTATATTTACTTTGTATCTGCCCATTGCACCACATTCTCTAATTTCTCTTAGCCTTTTTTCAGATAATTCCCTTTTTTATTTCTAGTTAAGCCATAAAATCTTTTGGATATAGGGTGATTTACTTTTATTATTTCCTATTGTTAAAATCCATCTATATTTTTGTTTATTTATGCGTTGCTGAGAAATTTTAGACCATAGTTAACTATTTGTGCTGAGAGTGGGCATCCTTCTTGAATTACTTCTTTTTACATATAATGTCAGCTATTGGCTTGCAATAGATATACATTTTTATACTGAGAAATTACTATTCAGTTATAGTTTGTAACAGTATTTTTGATCAGGAATGAATATCTTAAGATTTCTAATAGTCACTCAGGTTCCCTGGTTTTGATTTTCAAGATATGGTCAATTAATCTGCTTTGCTCAGCTCCCCAAATTCAAATCTAAAATACCTTTTCTTCTTTCTTTAACAAATTAAATATTGTAAGTGTCTTTGCAAAGCTAAAATATTTTAAGTACATCAACTTGAGAGTAAATATTTAATTTGTTATCAATGAACACCAGCTCTCACTAATCTCTCTGATTGTCAGATACAAAGATATCAAGTATGTAAAAGAAATAAAATAACAGTTTGAGAGATTATCAGTTTATCAACTTTCTATTAATATTTTTTATGTGTTATAAACTATGCTAGGCAATAACAGTAACACATAAAATAGTACATTATATTGTGAAATGGCAATTAAAATTCTTAGGTTTAATTTGTTTGGTGCACTAGCTTAGGGTCAGAATTTAAAAAAAGAAAGAAAGAAAAATAAATGATCACCTGAACTTAATTTCCTGGGCTGAAAACTCAGCTTTCCTAAAAAGGTATGTATATTCTCCACTCTGGCATTAAATGTTTACTATTTTCTAAAACAGAAATAAAGCTACATGAAAATTTTATACAATGAATTATCTATATGCTGCTACCAAGTCAGTTTCCTGATTGTTAAATGCATCATTGCTGCTTTTCTGTATAATAAGGCATGCCTGAACTTTTCTTTGCCTGATGGGCTGATTCATTGTTAAAATGTTCCGAGGGGGACAGAGCTGTTATAGACAGTATGGAGAGTCTGGTCACTCTCAAAGTAATATCATCCTGTACCATGACTGGGATATCTCTTCTCTCTAACATACACATTGTTCCTTATTAAAGAATACATTTCCAAGTAAGATATTGAATTAGAATAATAGAATTTTAGAATTATAAGTCATAATAATGGTCATCATATCCAACTCCGTCATTTTGAAGATGTGGAAACTCAGGTTCAAGGAAGTTAAGTAGTATCCCCAGGGTGATATAGCTACCTAGAAGCTTCCCTAGAACCGAAATACTTCTCTGTTTGCCCAATTCACCACATCATGCTGCAGAATTGTGGAGGCATGCTGTCAGCTTTTAAAATTTGAATTATTATTCAGAAAAGAGGGAAATAAGCTTCTTTATTTTTTCATATTTTTAGTCTTCTGAATCTCCTTATCTAACATATTCCATTCTGGCAAAAGCTATATAAAGGAAGGTTAGGTAAAATTACCAAAGAAAACCTCCAAGCCACTCAAGCTGTGTGAAGGGAGAACTTATCTCAGACTGTAATCTACTGAAAGCTTCATATTTGACAGCTACTTTAAATATACAGTGAAAGTTTGCAGACAGAAGACAAAGGAGAGGAGAGGAGAAGGGAGGGGAGGGCAGGGGAGGGAGAGAAAGGAAGGAAGGAAGGGAAGGAGGCAGGGAGAGAGAACAGAAAACATGTTTTATTTACAGGAAATGGATATTAGATACACTATAACTTCATGTATAACTACTAGAAATTCATTTAACTCATGGGGGCTTGTTGACTTATATTTACTTTAAAATCCATATTTTAATAATTTTAAACTATTTTTTTGTAATTTACTGTAATCTCTTCTCTTTTGTTAGGAGACTGCCAATCTATCTTCATTCCCTTAATAGTCAAAGAAATTCTTTTTAAACTTTAAATTTCCAGTTGAGTTTGAGTGATTTTTTTTTCTTGGTAATTATTTTTCTCTTTATTTTGATTAAATTTTATTTGTCCTGATCTTGATCACTTATTTCAAAAGTATAAATGCATTACAATATTCTTGATTTATAAAGAAACCTACCAGCATTTATTTCTGTAAATGAATCTTGAGTGCTCATTTTGGGTGTGTGACCCATTATGAATTCCAAGGTTGCTCTTTGCTCAAGCAATTTTTTTATTGTTAATTTTTTTCCCATGCAAAAATTTATACATACATTGTTATGTGACTCTAATTGCTCTCTGCATACTGTGACAGTACACTCCTCCTTTCCACCCCTTATTCCCCATGTCCATTCAACCAGCTCCTAAATCTCTCTGCCTTCCCATCTCACCTCTGGACAGAAGCTGCCCGTTTAGTCTCTTGTATCTACTTGAGCTAAGAGGCATACTCCTCACGAGTATCACTTTATATCCCACAGTCCAGTCCAATCCCTGTCTGAAGAGTTGGCCTCGAAAATTGTTTTAGTTCTGGGCTGATAGAGAATCCAGGGGCCATGCTTTCTGGGGTTCCTCCAGTCTGAGTCAGACCATTAAGTCTCTTCTTGCTAGAATTTGAGTTCTGCATCCCACCTTTCTCCTGCTCCATCCGGACTCTCTGTTGTGTTCCCTGTCAGGGCGGTCATTGGTGGTAACCGAGTACCATCTAGTTCTGGTCTCAGGCTGATGAAGTCTCTGATTTATGTGGCCCTTTCTGTCTTTTGGTCTAATACTTTCCTTGTGTGTTTGGTGTTCTTCATTTACCTTTACTCCAGGTGGTTGGGACCAACTGATGCATCTTAGATGGCTGCTTGCAAGCTTTTAAGACCCCGGATGCCACTCACCGAAGTAGGATGCAGAACATTTCGTTAATAAATTTTGTTATGCCAATTGACCTAGATGTCCCCTGAAAGCCTGGTCCCCAGACCCCCACCCCTGCTATTCTGTCCTTCAAAGTGTTTGATTGTATTCAGGAAACTTCTTAGCTTTTGTTTAGTCCAGTTGTGCTGACTTGCCCTGTAGTGTGTGCTGTCCTTCCCTTCACCTAAGATAAAACTTGTCTACTATCTAGTGAACAACCCTCCCCCTCCCCCCGCACCCTTGTAACCATCAAAGAATGTTTTCTTCTCTGTTTAAAACTTTTCTTGAGTTCTTATAGTAGTGGTCTTACACAATATTTGTCCTTCTGTAACTGACTAAATTCACTCAGCACAATGACCTCCAGATTCCTCTATGTTATAAGATGTTTCACCGCTTCATCGTTTTTTATCATTGCGTAGTATCCCAGCGTATGGATATACCATAATTTATCCATTCGTCCCTTGATGGGCACCTAGGTTGTTTCCATCTTTTTGCTATTGTGAACAGTGCTGCAGTTAACTTGGGTGTGTGTATATCTATTTGTGTGACAGCTCTTATTTCTCTAGGATATATTGCAAGGAGCAGGAAAGCTGGATCTCACGGTACTTCTATTTCTAGCTTTTTAAGGAAGCACCAAATCGATTTCTAAACTGTTGTACCATTTTACATTCCCACCAATTGTGTATAAGTGTTCCAGTCTCTCCACAACCTCTCTAGCATTTATGATTTTGTGTTTTTTGGATTAATGCTAGCCTTGTTGGGGTGAGATGATATCTCGTTGTAGTTTTGATCTGCATTTCTCTAATGGCTAATGATCGTGAGCATTTCTTCATGTGTCTGTTATCCGCCTGAATGTCTTCTTTGGCTAAGTGCTTGTTCATGTCCTTTGTCCATTTTTTAATTGGCTTATTTGTCTTTTTGTTGTTGAGATTTTGCAGTATCTTCGTAGATTTTAGAGATGAGACGCTGATCGGATTTGTCGTAGCCAAAAATTTTTTCCCAGTCTATAGGTTGTCTTTTTACTCTTTTGGTGAAGTCTTTTGATGAGCATAAGTGTTTGATTTTTAGAAGCTCCCATTTATCTAGTTTCCCTTCTGGTGCTTGTGTATTGTTACGTATGGTTCGTATTGTGTTTATGCCATGTATTAGGGCTCCTAGCATTGTCCCTATTTTTTCCTCCATGATCTTTACCATTTTCAATTTTGTATTTAAGTCTTTGATCCATTTTCAGTTAGTTTTTTGTGAGGTATGGGTCTTGTTTCAGATGGCTATCCAGTTATGCCATCACCATTTGTTAAAGAGACTGTCTTCTCCCCAATTAACTTACTTTGGGCCTTTGTCAAATATCAGCTGCTCATAGGTGGATGAATTTATGTCTGGATTCTCAATTCTGTTCCATCGGTCTATGTAACTGTTGTTGTACCAGTATCAGGCTGTTTTGACTACCGTGGTGGTATAATAGTTTCGAAAATCAGGTAGTATGAGGCCTTCCACTTTGTTCTTCTTGAGTAATGCTTTACTTATTTGGGTCCTCTTCCCTTTCCATATGCAGTTGGTGATTTGTTTCTCCACCGCATTAAAAAATGCCGGTAGAATTTGGATTGGGATTGCATTGTATCTGCAGATTGCTTTGGGTAGAATTGACATTTTCACGATGTTGAGTCTTCCTATCCATGAGCAAGGTATGTTCTTCCACTTACGCAGCTCTCTTTTGGTCTCTTGCAGTCGTGTCTTACATCTCTGGTTAGATTTATTCCTAAGTATTTTATCTTCTTGGGGGCTATTGTAAATGGTATTGATTTGGTGATTTCTTCTTGGAGGTTCACTTTGTTGGTTTAAAGGAATCCAACTGATTTTTGTATGCTTATCTTGTATCCTGAAACTTTGCTGAAATCTTCTATTAGGTCCAGTAGTTTTCTTGTGGATTCTTTGGGGTTTTCAGTGTATAAGATCATATCTGAAAATAAAGATACTTTGACTTCTTCCCTACCAATTTGGATGCCCTTAATTTCTATTTGTAGCCTAATGACTCTGGCTAGGACCCTCAGCACAATGTTGAATAAGAGTGATGATAAAGGGCATCCTTGTCTGGTTCCCGTTCTCAAGGGGAATGTTTTCAAAGTCTCTCCATTTATGATGATGCTGGCTGTTGGCTTTGTAGAAATGCCCTTAACTATGTTGAGGAATTTCCCTTCTATTTTTATTTTGTTGAGAGTTTTTATCATGAATGGGTGTTGGACTTTGTCAAATGCCTTTTCTGCATCGATTGATAAGATCATGTGGTTCTTGTCTTTTGTTTTATTTATGTGATGGATTACATTGATTGTTTTTCTAATGTTGAACCTTCCCTGCATTCCTGGTATAAATCCCACTTGATCATGGTGAATTTTTTTTTTTTTTTTTTTTGGTATGTTGCTGAATTCTATTGGCTAGAATTTTGTTGAGGATTTTTGAGTCAATGTTCATGAGGGATATTGGTCTGCGATTTTTTTTTTGGGTGTGTGGTGTCTTTACCTGTTTTGGTATTAGGGTTATTCTGGCTTCATAGAATGAGTTTGGGAGTATTCCTTCCTTTTCTATGCTCTGAAATACCTTTAGCAGTAGCGGTGTTAACTCTTCTCTGAAAATTTGATAGAATTCTCCAGTGAAGCCATCTGGGCCAGGGCTTTTTTTTTTGTTGGGAGTTTTTTAATTTCCTTTTTCAATCTCTTCTTTTGTTATGGGTTTATTTAGTTGTTCTACCTCTGTTTGTGTTAGTTTAGGTAGGTAGGGAGTTTCTAGAAATTTGTCCATTTCCTCTAGGTTTTCAAATTTGTTAGAGTACAATTTTTCATAGTATTCTTTTATGATTCTTTTAATTTCAGTTGGGTCTGTTGTGATATCACCTGTCTCATTTCTTATACGGGTTATCTGCTTCCTCTCCTGTTTTTCTTTTGTCAGTTTGGCCAGTGGTTTATCTATTTTGTTGATCTTTTCAAAGAACCAGCTTTTGGTCTTGTGAACTCTTTCAGTTGTTTTTCTTGTCTCTATTTCATTTAATTCTGCTCTAATTCTTATTATTTCCTCTTTCTGACACCTAAGGGCTTCTTTTGCTGGTCTCCTTCTACTTATTCCAGTTGTAGAGTTAATGTTTTGATTATGGCCCTTTCTTCTTTTTGGATGTGTGCATTTGTTGCTATCAATTGACCTCTGAGTGCTGCTTTTTAAGCTCATTTTTTTAAAATAACATCCAAAAGAAACCAAACCAAACCCATTGCCATCAAGTCGATTCCGACTGATAGCAACCATATAGGACAGAGTAGAACTGCCCCATAGGGTTTCCAAGAAGTGGGTGGTGGATTCCAACTGCTGACCTTTTGGTTTGCAGCGTTAGCCCTTAACCACTGTGCCGCCGGGGCTTCAAAAATAGCATTAGTAGTGCAATGCTCCTCTTTATGGTGAAACATTTCCTTTTTTATGGTGGATTTTGTAATAGAGACTGCTAGTTTTTCCTCTGTAATTTATTGTCCCTTATTTTCTATAGAATCTTAGCTGGAGAAACGGCCACCCAGAAAACAAACTACATTTTCCAGCCTCCCTTGGATCGAGGTGTGCCAATGGGACCAAGTCCTGACTGATGAGATGTGACCAGAAGTGCCAAGTGGCAGCTCTTGGGAATTTTTCCTTATGATAGTGTAATTCTGTAATGGAAGCTTCAAGAAGTCAAGTATTTTTATCTGTTTTCCTTATTGTTGTATCACCAAAGCCTAGAATAGTCTGACTCATAGTAGATGCTTAATTCATGTTTGATGGATTACAAAAGGGAACACCTGAGGCTGTGCTTATCACTTATTGACCTAACACTTGAAACATGAATGTGATGCTGGAGCTCCATCCTGGGCCATGGGTGCTAGAACCACAGAGTGGAAAGCTGGAAGAGGCATGAGTCTCAGAGCCACAGAACAGCTCTGCACAGCCATCTGCTATTTTTGGACCAGAGAGAAATATAATTCTCTATCCTTACAGAAATTGTTATTTGGAGATTTCTGTCACTCACAAGTGAACCTTTCAAATCAATGAAGCTTTGCTTTTTTAAAAGCAGTAGAAAGTAACCAGTCAAATTTAATGGAAAATTATGATGTATTTGAGGCCCTGGTGGTACAATGGTTAACTTCTGGCTGCTAACCAAAAGGTCGGTAGTTCAAATCCACCTCCTGCTCCTTATAAACCCTATGCAGTTATACTGCGTCCCATAGGGTCAGAGTCAGAATTGACTTGACAGTAATGGGTTTTATGATGTGTCTAAGGTGTATATATATATATATATATATATACACACACACACCCGTATACACAATTTTTGGTCAAAAATGAGTCTGATAAATACTTGGTGAAGATTGTCATGTTTACATTTTTTAAGTCAAATGTAGTGATGAATGGAAATCTTAATCAAGACTCAATACTTTATCAATAATAAGAAACTATTTATTATAACTGAACTAAACTTAGGGACAAGAGAAGTAGAAGGGAACTAACATATCGAGCCAAGCCCAGCATTTCATACTCTCTGTATATACAAGAGTCTTGGTTGCACAATGGTTAAGCCCTCAGCTGCTAACCAAATGGTTGGTGGTTCGAGCCCACCAATGGCTCCACAGAAGAAAAGACCTGATAAACTGTTCCTGTAAAGATTACAGCCTAAGAAACTCTATGGGGCAGTCCTACTCCATCATATAGGGTCTATATGAGTTGGAATCAACTCGACAGCATACAACAATAAATTATATATATATATAACATATATATTATTTATACATATACATATAAATACACTTATTAATACTAATCAAACCTCTAAGAGACACATTACATGCTTTATTTGAAAATAATTAAAAAGTGATATGGAAAATATTTAAGTAACTTCTTTAAAGTCAGTCAGGTGATAGAGGCAGATGCAAACCCAGGACTCTGGTTCCAAAGCCCATGCTCTTTCTACTCATTCTTGCTAAAAGTGTATGATAACCAGTGAAGGGAAGATGCCTAGCACACCCAAGCCCTGTCTTCACTTTGGAAATATAGCATACTCAAATTAAATTACAATCAGTGTTCTTCTGGGTGTAAAAATTATATTATTCTAATTCAATAACTTTTACTAATAGCATATGGGAATGTATTCTTTAAATGATGAAACATTTTATATAGAGACCATTCACATTATCGGGCCTAAACTAATTTCATCAATGCCCAGCAGATTCTAGAATGTATAAATAAACAAATAAATATTTTTTTCAGAAGTAATTCACTGAGAATGAGCAAGACAGAATTAAACACTTGAAAACAATCTACAGGAGAGTCAACAAATTCTTGTTGGATAGGATGACTAAATTTGTAGATATAAAAATGTTGTGAACATAGAGTATCTGTATTTCACCAAGGCACTGGACAAAGCTTGTGGAAAAGAATGAAGAATAACAATGAAGTAGGAATGTAGAAAGGACAGATTAAAAGATGGTTAAAACCACCAGTTGCTGTAAGGTCAATTTCAACTCATGGGATCCATTTGTGTGCAAGTAGAATTTTGCTCTATAGGGTTTTCAATGGCTGATTTTTCAGAAGTAGATTACCAGGCCTTTCCTTTGGGGTGCCTCTGGGTGAACTTGACCCTCTAACCTTTTGGTTAGTAGCCAAAGGGCTTAACTGTTTGCACCACCTAGGGACTCCAGAAAATGGTAACACATTTCAGGTGCAAACTGAAAGTTTGGAGCTTCCAGCTGGGGGTTCGAGTCTACCCAGAAGCACCTCTGAAGAAAGGCCTGGCAAACTACTTCCAACAAATCAGCCATTGAAAACCCTGTGGAGCATAGGTCTACTCTTACAGACATGAGGTTACCACGAGTTGGAATCGGCTCTATGGCAACTGGTTGCAAAAGTAGTAGGTGAAAGTTTTCAAACTATTGATTAGCAGATTGCTATAAATCAAAAGCAGTACCTGTGCTTTGTAGTCACATCCAATATACACTCCCATATTGCTCCAATTAGCACAGAGAATAAAGAAATTATCTTAGACCGCCGCTTATAGGCAGAGACGATTTTTATACTTTCAACCTTAGTGTGATGTATAATCTTTTACAGCAAGTGTCTCTTGAAACAGAAACTTGTATTTAAAAAAAAAAAAAAAAAAAAACTGTTGCCGTCTAGTTGATTCTGACTCATAGCGACCCTATAGGACAGGGTAGAACTGCCCCATAGAGTTTCCAAGGAGCTCCTGGTGGATTCGAACTGCTGACCTTTTGGTTAGTAGCCCTAGCTCTTAACTGCTACACCACCAGGGTTTCCGATGTCTGTATTAGGAGGAAATAATACATTTTCCTAAAAAATATTAGTTGGCAAAATTGTCAAAAAGTAGATTGGAACTCTTTCCTCCTTGCGGATTTCATTATTCACAAAGATGTAGATAGTGTGATTTCTGACATTAAACACTAGTGACCTGACACTGTGCACTCAATTTGCCTCTTGAATATATAGCTAAGGAAACATGTGGAGCAGGTGCACAGGTGGGGAATCACAGGAGCTTTTCCTAATTGCTAAGGCTGGTGAATGACATGTTTCTGTAGGTGTTGAAAGAGGGTTTGGCCATTGCAGATTGCACAGTCTGGTATTGTTTTATCGACAATCAGAGCAACACTAGAGACCTTGAACATTGCCAGCATTGTATAGCAAGGGCAGACAATTGTTGCAATATTTCCAGCTGTCACTGAGAGACTAAGCCAGATTTAGGGATAAACGGTCGTAATCATTACAGTCTTGTATTTATTCCGGCCCCTTCATTATTAGTTCTGGATACGGCATATTTATCTCTTAAATTAAGAATGATTTGCTCCCATGTAGTGCCTTTCACTTGAGACTTTCAACGTGCTTTATGAGCACTGGGCTGAGTTTACATCTAGCCCAGAACCTCTGCCAGAGCTCTTCTGAATCCCTCTGGAGCTTTTCTGAGTGTGCTATATTTCCTTAATGGCACTTCTCACTCAGATCATCTCTGTAGGGATGACAAAGAATTCTGCTGAGATTTGGAGGAAAACGTGAACTTGAATTTGGAGCGCTAGTTCTTTAATCCTTCCAGCCCTCTTTGAAGTAGAGAGGCGATGAGTATTATTGCATCCATTTTCTAGACTGGGTTTCAATGTGTTGCCGTTGAAACCATCTCTGCAGAGGTGACTTGCAGGCCTTCGGCTGTCCTTCGCCATATGCTGCCTTCCTGATATAAATTGAAGTGGGAAGAGAACAGAGAGATTTGGATCCCAGAGCTTGTTTCCATAAGATTAAGAAACATTTGATTTTTAGGCATTTAAAAGTGATGTTTTAATTTCTTCTTTGTAAGGTATGGGTACGCACATAAAATACTTTGAAAAGAATTGCTTGAACTTTAGCTACATAAATTATTATTATAGAGTCTGTTTGTTAAGCTATCCTTTAGTTTGAGTCACTTACTTTAACTTTTGGGTAAATTTGTATATGTTGCCTCTACTTCGTACTCAAGTTATTACTAAATTATTTCATAACCGTCTATTTCTCAACCAAAATTTTTGGAAAAACTGAATGCAAGATACTGCACTAGGGCTGCACTGGATGGGTAGAGGAAGGACAATGTGATTAGCTTATTTATTTTGGAAGCCAAAGTGTTCTTTAAAATAATGTTTCATATACTGCCTTGAAAATTAATCATAAATGAGTTGAGGTATATGTTTCATACACGTTTTCATCTTTGAAAGATTTCAAATATATCCTCCCAACATAAGTACACACACACGTGTGTGAAGTTTAAAAAAAAAAAAAGTATTCTTGGAACTCAGAGATAATCAGCACCAAAATCCTGACATTTTTTCCCACTCTTTTCTTGCATTAAAAACATACCACTTCTGTCAGTTATTGCTAGATTTTTTTTTTCAAATGCAGACTTCCCCTTCTACCAAAATGGAAATGCCATTAAGAAAACTTTAAAGCAGTTTTTCAAAAATCAACATGATGGATTTTTTAAATGCCTATTCATCAATAATATCCCATCATTGGAATAGCACTGAAAGGCATAAAATACTGTTTGTTTGTGACTGCTCATTCCTATAACAGCCCGATGGCTAATTGCTTTATAAAAACCAGAGGCAGTATTCCATACGCCCCTCACTCTCAAGATGCAGAATTTGATTAATTGATGCTGGATGTTTGGCCATCATAAGGTATGACATTTAATCCAGACAAATGAAAACTGGCTGAAAAAAAATTTATGTCCAAAAGCATTGAAAAATAAGACATGGAAGAGTCAAAGGGCGACAGGAAAAAGCTATCTGACAGCGCATATTTACCTGATAAATTTTTTAATAATGATTGATGCATTTTCATCTCTGATGTTCTTATAGTATGAAGTGTAAGTCAATGAACAAGCTAATTGCAGTAAGCAAAAGTGGTATTTAATGCACTGGACACTTTCACTATCAGAGTATTGTATCTCTAATTAGTGTTTGTAACTGATGTGACAGCAGTTTATAGAGCACCAAAATAGTTCCTAATTTGTCAAGTGGGTCTGAAGCTATGGCAGCTTTCTGATCATCTTCCTTGCCGCAGGACCTGAAAGCACCTTCAAAAAGCTTTCTCTCATTGATCTTTAGTCAGATGCTGACTGAAAAGCAGACAGCCATGCCAGAAAGAAGATAGATAGGTGCTGCACCAGCATGAAAAGCACCGCACCCTTAATGAAAAAGGTTCCTGCTTGTAACTCATGTGTGTATACAAACGCAGCCACACAGGGGGCTTCAACGGGGATAGCGGTCCCTGGAAATTAAGGAAGAATGCATTTGCAGTTTACTTTTTCATCCTTCTCACATATAACTGCCCACTACGAATGTCTGGAATGTACTAAGCAGGCTATTTGTTAGTTCTCCCATAGTTTCTTTTATTTTGCCTCTCACTAAGGTAGGATGCTTTAATAGTTAGCTTATAATTTTCAGGAAGTCAGTGAGCTAATGCAGGCACATAAGATCAATACCAAGTTGTGGAGTTGTGATCAGAATAAATAAAGGATTATCTGTTAGAAGAAGATATAATACCACGGATTCAAATCTCATCACTCTTTTGTGACAATCCTGTGCAGTCCTTTTGGTGCCAAGTGATTCTGTTGACCATAATAATGCATCAATAGCATACGTATGTTTGTATTTAAAATATTTTATATAATACCAGAAATATTCAAGAAAAGTTACTAGCCATGTAAACTTTCAACTATTTTTTAGATTTGTCATGGTAACAGAATGTATTACTAAAGATAACATGATGATTATCCCACCCACATGGTATCCCAGCACCAGAGTCCAGTGCACTACACCAAGGAAACAATTTAGCAATTTCAAAAGGGCACAGTCTCAGCAGTTACGGGGTTCAATTCAGTGAAAAACGCAATCACCCCATCAGTAAGGAGAAAATATGCTATGGTTAGTGAGTCCAGCCACCAAATTTTTCCACCTAGCCTCAGTGCTCAAATAGTTTTATTTTTTATAAATGGATCTTTGCTGCATCTGTTAAAGCAAGACCCTTCCCAGGTAAATTATAGTTTGAGATCAATTATGGGGAAACTGCATAAAATGTAGCTGACTCTAACAGGGTAAATTCAAACTCGACAAGACATCAAGATCTCTCTTCCCATTCCCCATTCTTTTTGTCTTGCTGTGTTTCTTAGACTGGAGAATAGTCTATTCTCTTATGAAAATCAGAAACCTAGGAGTGTTCCTTGACACCATATCTTCTGCACTCACCCTTCCCTTATCAATCCACGCCCAGTCCTTCTCCAACTCTTAGATTTATCTTTTAATATTTCTCAAATGTTTCCACTACTCTCAATCTCCACTAATACTACACTAACTTACAATCACCTGTAAACAGGATATTGCAAGAGCCCACTAACGAGTATCCATCCATTAATCCCACTCAGTTTTAGAGAAACCAGTCATGATGCTCTCTAGCATAAAAAGTTCAAGGTAGTGGTTTTTAAACTATTTAGTCTCAAGAATCCTTCATAATCTTGAAATATTGAGTGGTCCGAATGCTTTTGCTTATGTGGGTCTATCTATTGATATTTACAGTATTAGAAATTAAAATGGAATAATTTAAGAAAATATTTAGTTAAGTCAGTAAAATAATTTAAAAAAAAATAATAAACACACTACATATTTTAAAATAAATAATGCTTTTTAAAATAAAAAAGAACAATACTTTCCAAAACAAAGAGTGGCACGAGCAGCATGGTTTTACATTTTTGAAAATGTCTTTAATGTCTGAATTAATAGAAGAGAGCTGGATTCTCATATCTGATTCTTCATTCAGTCTGTTGTAGCGTACTGTTTGCTTGAAACATATGAAGAAAATCCAGCTTCTGAGAGATAAGTATTCTGAAAAGGGAGGAGAATTTAATAGCCTTTTCAGATATTATTTTTTGATACTACACCATAACTCAACAAATGTTTCTTAAAGGTTAGCTGTATTGTGGAATCTGAAAATATATCAATGAACTTTTTATACACTGTTACATTCAAATTCATTATTCTGTCTAGCATTTTGAATGGGCCTTCTTACTCATGTGTGATTTTATAATATTATCCATTCATTGGGAAAATGTGACACATTTTATAATACAATATCAAAAATTCACATCCATTAATATTATCATTCACATGATAAAAGCCTTTAAGTATTAAGAAGCTGTCAAGTTCATGGTAGTGGAACCTCTAATTTTATCACTGACAACCAATATTATCAGTGTTTTTCTTGAAGTAACTGGCTCACTTAATTCATTTTTGATAAAATGTCTGCCACATACCAAGTCTCATTAACTACAGTATGTCCATAAATCTTACTTTAAAATAAAAATGGTATTGTGTGAAAAAAGAGGATAGTTCAGCTTGCAACTCAAACAATTGCACAAGTGCATTGCCTTGGAACTAACACATACTTTGATATGAACCAGAAGTGCTTTACTTCTCATTTCATACACAGGATATTGAAAAGATGGTTACTCAAATACTGAGATTTAACAAAATTGATCATTTTTACTGTTTCAACAAGGACATTCTAAGTGAAACTGCTCCCCCTCTCCCACGGAGAATAAATTGACTATGATGCAGCTTGGTGCCCTAGCCTTGATTCACGAGAAGGTGATGCATGCGAAGGTACTAGCAGTTTTCCTTACCATTGCTTTTGCACAATAAGTGTAAATGGTAGTGCAGCTTGCACCAGAATAAGCCAAGAAACTTTAAAAAGTATTCAAACCTTAGACTATTCGGTACCACTTGTGTTTGTAGCAAAGTACTCACATAAAAGAAATCTTTGATGATTAGTTAAGAGCTCAGCTGTTAGCTGAAAGGTCGGTGGTTCCAACCACCAGCCACTCTGAGGAAAAAGATGTGACAGTATGCTATGGTAAAGATTACAACCCTGAAAACCCTATGGGGCAGCTCTGCTCTGTCATATTGGCTTGCTATGTATGTGTTGGAATCGACTCAGTGGCAATGGGTTTGGTTTGTTGTTGTTTTTGGACACTGGCCAAATACAAGCAAGACAACAGCCCAGCCACACCTGTGGATTGGTCCACTTGTAAGGCCAAAAACTGCAATTCTGTAGAGGAGATATAAGTTCAGTCTTCATGTTTGCAGCTAAGTCTTTAATTCAACAAATTATCGTATTATTGGAAATTGACAGCGCTGTGATTTCTTTTACCGACTTTTAACCCAGCAGGTATTCAACAATGTCAGCTGTAGCTATTTTGCGTGTGTATGTCTCCATCCAATGCAAAATATAAAGTAACTCCTAAGGTGCTTTAGTGGTTTTTTTCATTTTGAGTATGAAAAGTGGTAAACAACTTCTGGCTTTTAAAGAGTTCATCATGCCTATCTTTAAAATATTCAATTGCTTTTCCTTTAAACTCAGAATGATTGGTTTCTAAATGACCCCGCACCTTTACTGGCACCATAGTACTATTTCAAAGGCTCTGTTGTGTAAGACAGTAACCCTGGTGGTGTAGTGGTTAAGAGTTTGGCTGCTAACCAAAAGGTCAGCAGTTTGAGTCCACCAGGTACTCCTTGGAAACCCTATGGGGCGGTTCTACTCTGTCCTATAGGGTTGCTATGAGTTGGATTCGCCTCAACGGCAACGGGTTTGTTTGTTTTGGGTTGTATAAGACGCTGAAATTGTTTAATGTCTATAAAGCTGAAGGAAAAATAGCTTTTGTTGTATTTTCATTTCTTATTTACAGTTTTGCCCAGTTTCTTTGGAGTAGGTTCCTCACTTCTATGGGTCAGGAACTCTCTGATATGTCAGTTTCATCTTTTTCAGCGTCTTTAGATCTAGATGACACAGCTGTGGGTTAAGAAAGCAAGTCTACTAATCTCCCTTTTAAAGTCAATAATCCATCCTGAAATATAAAATACATATTATAATTAAGTTTATTTTATCTAGAATAAAATATTATTTAAATCTAAAATATTAATATTTTTTGGAAAAATTTAACAATTTAGAAAAATTTTCAAAATTAAAAAAATATCACAGCAAACCAAGACAGGAAAGTATTCTTACTTCTTTGTGTATTTCTGCATAGGTGCTGGGAAGACATCAGGAATTCTAATAATAATGTGTTGAACAATAATGAGATTACAAAAGTTATAGCAGGCATAAACAAAAATAGCTAATTAGAGCACATAACAGAGTTAATCTCTGGAAATGCATATATTACCACTTTAAGACTACTACGTCAGAACATTCTAGAAAACAAGAGAATATGCATATTAATCATCAGAGAAATGGCGTCATCTCAGTTTATGCATCCTCTGGAAAGCTTTATTACTCATAGTGAGGAAAAGAGTGTTTAAAAGGTAAACAGCTTCTCAGTGTTACGATAATAGTTTTGATCTGTTGGGCCCCCTGAAATTGCCTTGAGGAACGCCATGGTTCCTCGGACTTTTTGTGCACTGCTGATTTACTGGATGCTCATTAAATTCTCTTAGGATTAAAATAAAAAATCTTTGACATGCTTGACAAAGCCCTTTAAGATTTTATCCTCTGTACAGCTCCACTCTAACTCCAAGTTAGGCAGCTCAGGCTCCACGTCAAATTCTGTCCTACTCATGGCCTTACCAACCAGGGTTATTCTGCCTAAAATACTCTCCATAACCAACTTGACTGCTTAGCTTCCTTCAGATACTTGAGCTTTTAAAATCCATATCTCTAAGGTCCATAAGGGACTCTGTGTTCACAATTATACCTAATGTATTACTTTCAGACACCATCTGTGGTTTTCTTATTATGGTAGATAACGATTTAGCTGTCCTACTTCACCCAACATCCTCTAGAGTGTGCACTTCAATACTTTTTAGTTAAAACAATAGTGTTTACATTATTGTGACTAGGTAAACATTGTTCACTGCAGAAAAGAGTAATGTACTAAAAATATATTTAGTTTTGTTCCTGTGATTAATACCTTATTTTTTCACTTTTGTATATTATAAATATATAATAAATGTCTTATTTTTCACTTGTGTGCTATTCTATAAACCTACATTTAAATATTTTAAATTTATTGACTCTTATCATATATATATATATATATATATATATATATATATATATATATTTTCCAAAAGCTCAAAAAATCTATCAATCCTATATTTTTCTTTAATTTTTTAACTCAAATTTGTATTGGTTAAATTTTAGGCTTGCTACACAGCTGACATCCTAGAACTTCCCTTTATCTTTAAGCTGTGTTAAATACTCTGCTTCTGGATACTCGTTTTCCACTATGTTGAACTATTACCTCATTTTTCCGGTGTATAAACCCTAGTAGTTTCTAACAAAAGATATATGGGAAGTAAATATTCTCAGTCTTTACATGTCAGAAAACATCAATATTCTATTCTGATGCTTGATGGATAGACTGTTGGGTTTTTTTTGGAAGTGGTAGGGGAAGTGCTACTAAAAGTCTTTGCTGTCAATATGCAGACTTTCATTTGATCCTTTCTTCAGTTAGCTTGCTGCTAACCAAAAGGATGGAGGTTTGAGTCCACACAGAGGCACCTCAGAAGAAAGACCTGGCAATCTAATTCTGAAAGATCAGCCATTGAAAACTCTATGAAGCACAGTTCTACTCTGATACACATGGGATCGCCATGAGTGGGAATCAGCTCGAAAGCAACTGGTTTGTCCACTATGTCTAGTGTCCCTAAGTCCTGAACATCTTTGTTCAATTTGTCTAGAGAATATACCTGCCCTTTCTGTGGGAGTGTTGGTGGGTGGAGAAGGATGCTTATTACTAAGCTGCATGGTATGAGGAAGAAGGCTTACTATCTGATTCTTCAGTATTTAAACTCTTAATAATTTCCCCAGTCTCAGCACTGCACCTCAATACTACCATGCTTTACCTAGTGACTCAAAGTACTGATGGTTTCAAAGGTTCATTGCTCAACTCTCCCTGATGCCTTCCTCCGCTAGCACTTCCTCTGCCCTGTAAAAACAGCAATTACATCTTCCTCTAATTTCTGTCTTTTAAATTTTTTTTGAAATATTTTTCCTACTTTTGTTGATTTTTCTCTGATAATATAAAATGATACCTTTAAAAATTATTAGTTAAAAATTTTTTTTATTCTCATTTTGGGTCTTGGGAGAGAGAAAAGATAAATTCGTCTACTAATCTGGCATCTTTCCAGAAAGATTCTTGACCCTTAAAAAATAATTTTAGAAATATACCTTTTCTGTATAGGATGATCAACTGTCCTAGTATGCCAAGGAATTAGGGATTTCCTTGTATGTGGGACTTTCAGTGTTAAAACTGGTAAAGTCCCAGGCAAACTGGAACTATTGGACACTCAGGAAATAGCTTCCTCTTATGGCATACTTTGAAATAGTTCATCGTTCTAAATGGAATGCACTTCTGTTATTAAAGTATTTCCCTGTGGGCTCAAGTATCATCCACAGATATTTATTGGGCACCTAATATGCATAATGCACTATGCCAGGCACGTCAGAAGAAACATATGGCAGATATCAACCCTACAAACTACTTTTTTTTTCTGTTTGCCTTTATCTGTTTTGTTTTTTTAAACATCAGTAAAGGCACATCAGTTGGGTAAAGGTACACATTGTAGAAAAGAATATCTTTATCTATCCCACTATGGCATATTTTGTCTATGAAAATTTTGTTGTATGTATATAGATAGATAGTTGTTTTTATGTGCCATCCGGTCAATTCCAAGTCATAGGAACCCTATAGGACAGGACAGAACTGCCCCATAGGGCCAGGTCTTTTCTCCCACAGAACCACTGGTGGGTTTGATCAGTGGACCTTTCAGTTAGTAGCCAAGTGCTTAACTACTGTGCCACCAGGGGTCCATATGTGTGCGTGTGCGCTTGTGTGTGTATATATACACACATACATATATTTGCAAAATTCTTCTACCTTTTATTTTTAAATTAAACCCCGCTAATTTTTATCTTAGGTTGTCACAATTTCTAGATTTTACTTTGATATCATGAGAGGGTGGGATATTAAAAATGCAACCAGCAGACACTTGTGTAATAC
Organism: Dugong dugon; assembly: GCA_030035585.1. Classification (NCBI taxonomy): domain Eukaryota; kingdom Metazoa; phylum Chordata; class Mammalia; order Sirenia; family Dugongidae; genus Dugong; species Dugong dugon. The sequence continues at coordinate 135,297,990 of CM057462.1, forward strand.
AGGTGGTGTGTTATGGAGGAAATGTTAGGTGTGGGATTTTTGCTTCACAATAATCTCTGGTTGGGGAGGTAGATGAGGTCATAGACAAAACAGGATTGACCATATGTTGATAGTGGGAAGGCATCACGTTATTTGTCACTTTTGAACGTTTTTAAGGTTTTCCATATAAAAAATTTTTAAAAGTGTTCATGGAATTTGGCAGCTATTGAGGCATTGGTGACATCAATGGGAGAGAATTTTCTGTGGAGTGGTGAATGCAAAGGTGAGAGAGAAGTCAGTTTTAGAGAGAATGAGATGGAAGGAGGTGGGGACCTTGTGGCTCTTCTGGGAAAAAGAGAACTAGAATGGGCAATGGATAAGAATACAGAGTCAAAGGAAAGATGATTTCAGTGGGCCAGGCTTGGATACATTAATATGCTCGAGTGAAAGAGCCTAAAATGAGAGAAGAGGCAGGTAAGAAACAATGGCCCACCTCTTTACTTGAGGACAAGGTATGTATTCTTAGTCATGTTGGCTGCTGCCTTCCCTAAGGTTATTCAGCTACTTTCATTTTCTGGTAAGGCAGTAGTTGAGTGTGGATTCCAGAGCCAGTCTGTCTGTGTTTAAATCCCCGCTCTCCCCCTTGTTATTTGTGAGGCCTTGGTCAAGCTGCTTAGGTGAGTTTCAATTATTTCATTGAAAAAAAGGAATAGTAGTAGCTACCTCATAGGTATCATGAGGATTAAATTAGTTAATATATATGAAGCACTACAAACAATATCTGAAACTTGGTAAATGGTATGTGTTTGCTCTTGCTATTATTATAATTATCACTACTATTACTGAGCTGGCTTTGACCACACTTCTCAAGGTAGGAAACAGTTCAGTGTCTTATCTCTACCATTAGCCAAACTTCACTAATCCTCATGTCCTGTGAGCCCTCTATACCAGTGTGCAAAGGAATTGAATAGACATTTCACCAAGGAAGAAACACGAATTGCCAATAAGAATGTAAAAAGATGCTCAACATCATCAGTCGTATTTGTTAGTTGCTGTCATGTTGGCTCCGACTCATGATGACCCTGTGTGTAAGAGACTAAAACACTGCCCCGTCCTGCACTGTCCTCATGATTGCTGGCATTCTTGAGTCCATTGTTGCCTTCCATGCTTAGAGGGCTCTTCTTACAGCACTATATCTGACAATATTCTGTTGTGATCCATAAGGTTTTCATTGGCTAATTTTCAGAAGCAAATTGCCAGATCTTTTTTCTAGTCTGTCTTAATCTGGAAGTACCATTAAAACTTGTCCACCACGGGTGGAAATACCAGTGGCAAAGCTTCCAGCATCATAGCAACACGTAAATCTCCACAGCACAAAAAACTGACAGACGGGTATTGTTGTAATTGAGTAAACCATAACCAAACCTGTTGCCATCGAGTCGATTCCGGCTCATAGTAATACTATAGGATGGAGTAGAACTGCCCCATAGATTTTCCAGGCAGCAGCTCGTGGATTTGAATGGTCGACCTTTTAGTTAGGAGCCGAAATCTTAACCACTGTGCCAGCACGCCATAATTGACTAAGAAAAAGAATGAATGACTAAATTAGAGGCTGGATGTACATTGAGACTTTGGCTTAGGTAGACTTACATTAGAATCAAAACTCTGACATTTTTAGCTGTGTGACTTAAGGAAAGTTCCTCAACCTATCAGAGTCTTAGTTTCCTTATTGCTAAAGGACAGCTGATGGAAAGATCAAATGAGTTAGTGAGGCTTAACTGATGGGTATCCTTCCCTGTTGAAATGGATAAAAGAGAGAAAAGTTAAAATGATTTTAATGCCTTTGGGCCTATGAAAATTGAAGAATTGTGACTAATTCTAGGAGAGCTGTTGACTCTTCATCAGAATTTTAATAGTTTTCTAAATTCAAAAACTTTAGAGAGAGCTTTGTTTGGTGGTATGTGTGAAACTGGTATATTTGAAGCAATTCTCGTCTTTAGTTAGGCTTAAACCTTTGACTTAGACTTTAAATTACTGATGATTAAAAATATATGTCGTATACTAATAATGATAATGCTGTTAATAACAACAACAATGTAACATCTATCATAAAATATATTTTAAAATCACTTTGGGAGTCATTGAAAAAAACTATTTCTAATCATGTAGCTTTGGAAAGCTGCAAATAGTAGTTTCAGAGAGATTTCCTTGGTGGTCAGTAATAGGAGGGAAAGGTGGTTCATATTGTGAGCAATAGTTATGCTCAGTGATGAGCTCTGCAAATAAGGTTATTCTTTCTGTGTGTTTGAAAAGGGTTATTGAGCACATTTAGATGTTTCCAGTTTCCCATCTACAGACAAAGCACTCACTGTCAGTAGCAACTTTCTTCAAATACAAAGAGCAGTGATGTCTGTAATCATGTTTCTAGAAATTTCAGGTCATGCTTGGGTTTATTTGGCTGCACACACTCAAAGAAAACTCCTTCAGTGTTTCTGTTCACCTCCAGGGAACATCTACTTAAATAAATCCTTTTCTAATAGTTCAGTTCTTATGGCTATTCTTAACCTTTGGTATATAATCACAAAATCAAAGAACTTTGGAAATGGGGAGGAACCTCACTGGGAATTTAGTACTTAGATGGATGAGGAAATTGAAGCCTAAGAATTTTATGAAACTTGCTACAGTTGGTAACAGGGTCAGGATCAAAACTGAGTTCTACTGACTTACAATTTGATATAACTGGGCTGACACTGACTTCAGTACATTTTGGGAGTTCCAAGTGAGTGGATGGAGAAAGTTGACACTGGTCTCCCAGCAAGAACTTAAAAATACTTTGAACATAGGGTTAGGCCCATATAGGGACAAAACGTTCTAGTCATTAGGTCCAAGGCCAGTGGTATACTTTTATAAATTGCAGGCCAAAGGTGTTCTCCAAAGGAGGCTAATCTGAGGAGTGAGGGCAGGGCACGACAAGCTTCTGCTGTATGGCAGATCTCAGTATCACAGTGGTGCCTGAAGGATACCAGAAGCAAATGCCAGACTTGAGAAAAAGGCCATACTCCTGTTCTAGTATGGATTCATGTGGTTACCAGAGGCTAGAGGTCTAGCAAAAATGTTACAGGGACCAAAGCAATATGATGAGTATTAGTTTGGTGATCACATAGAAATAACCTAGGGCTATCAAAGCTCTGTCCAACTCAAGACACAAAAGCCATGGACACAGCGGGCAATTTACTGATGCTGGTAACAAGCACTACTGAATGGTGCTCCCAATGTACCATTGGGCAAAGTCTCCAGATTACAGGAGCTGAGCAGGGTGGAACTCTCAGGTAACAGGCTCCAGGCCCTACCCCTTGCCAATGAGCATAGAGAAGGAACAGACACCAGTGACAAGATCCCAAACTCTTTTCATTCCACCAGACAGCCTTTGCCCATGAAAAACGTGCACACTGCTGTAGAGTCTCATGACTTTCTGTGTGTAAACACATGACGTTCTTTTAAAAATGCATTGTGAATTTTTCAGAGAAAGTGACAGGATTGGGGAGGGATGGAAGATACACTATTCTCCCTGAACTTAGACCCCATACATAGTAGATTGGGCTGTAGAATTCATAATAAATAATTCATTTTAGCAATTAAAGATGTACACTGTATGCTTGTATGTCTGTCTGCATTGCACATGCAGACAGGCTGTGCTCAAACTTGCAGGCAGCCATAAGACTGCTAGGAATGAGACACACACACTCACTGCCATCAAAGATTCTATGGGTGCTACGTTCATCTGTGATCAAGCCAGACACAAGAGACACTTACATAGTGTTGGCAAAGCGAAAGCCATTGTTATTAATTATTTATAGAAAGCAAACAGTAAACAGTAACAATGGATTCTCAAAAGGGAAAAAGCTTATCCTTCCCCAAATTACCTATGCCCATTCTTATGTCGCTGGGCAAACTGTGGTTCAGGTCAGATGTCAGATGCTATTTTCATGTCATCACTGCCACTGATTACCACCATGCTACTTAAGGGGTCTGCATGTCTCCCAAGGATTCTGCTCTGCCACTGGGACTTGCTGGCCTCTGCTGCAGACTCGCGCCACGCTTCCTGGGCTTACAGGGCTCTCTTGCTGCCATGATATCCAGGTCCATACTACGGGGAAGCTGGTGGGTGGGCAGGAGAAGGCATGCAATCCTTGCATGGGGCACACTCAGGCCTCCCTTGCCCTGCACAAGCAAATTTACAACTCTTTTAGTTCCACTGAGAAGCCTCCTGCCCAGAGGCACCTGGTTCCACCCTGCTGTAGAAGACCCCTACACAGGATACTCTGAGGCAATTCCTACACAGGGCACACTAGGCCTCAGCCCAACATGGGCAAGGGTTATAGCTCTTTCAGCTCTGCTAGGAAGCCTCCTGCCTGAAGACACTCTGCTATCACTCCATGGGCTGGCAAGACCACCGCTGCTGTCTCTCACTATCTTCAGTATTATAGCTCTTTCTTTTGGGTCTAGGAGGTTCTCAGCACAAGGACCTCAGGTACTTGGTCCAAAGGACATGCTTCGTTCCAGACTCTTCTTGATGGTAGTGAGGTCCCTGTGAACTTCTGTGGGATTGGCCCTTAAATAAGCCTAAAAAAACCCGAAAAATAAAAACTAAACCCATTGCTGTGGGATCATATCAACCCTATAGGACAGAATAGAACTGCCCCATAGGGTTTCCAAGGCTGTTAATCTTTATGGAAGCAGACTGCCATATCTTTCTCCCACAGAGCAGCTGGTGGGTTTGAACTGTGGACCTTTTGGTTAACAACCAAACACTTAACAGCTTAGCCACCAGGGCTCCTCTATGTATGCCTACTCCTTGTCAATTTGAAGACTTGGCCCTCCCACCAGAACTACAAACTGACCAATCCTCTCGGTGGACTGCAAGTCACTCAATTTGCATAGCAAACTGACTAATCCTTTGCAAGATTTTGCCCCGTTCTATCATTTGGGAAGTTAGAAGACTAGCGCTAGAAAGGCTACATGCAAGCAACTCACTGCACCACATACGCTATTCACTGTTTCAGTTTTTAGAAAGAAATTGACTGTCTTTGGCTGTGACTTGATTCCCTTAAATTGGCATAATATGAAACTTAAAGCCCATCATTGAAATTAACATGGAACCAAAGTTGAGACAAACTCTCTGGGGAATAAGGTCCACAGTGTGTTACTTGCTTGTGAACTCTATGACCAAGTATAATGTAACTTTCACAGTCTAGTTACTTGGCCGAGTGGCTTTGAGTGAAAGTTTATTATGCCATCACCAACATGTTTATGATCAGATTTTTCCAGTACAAGCTATAAAAGTACCTTTCCCCTGACCCAGTCAGTTAATTTTAAAACGCCTGGGCCAAAACTCTCTGTGGGAAACAAGCTTCTAGAATCACTAGGTAAAGTCATGGTTTATGTCTCTTTTGTATTGTGCTATTTCACTCCATAAGCAATAAATGTGGTGGACTTTTCATAGAAATATCTCTTTCTACCTCTTGATTTTTAAAGAATTTGATACTTTAGATAAAAAGAAATAAAAACGTGCTGCTTAGCCTTTTGTTTGACATCTATATGAACTTATTTATATGAGGATCTTCTAAAAAAGTATCACTTTCAGAGGTCATTTCAATTTAACCATTTTTCTAAGTCATAGATACAAAGAACAAAAAGAACTTTAGAAGTACTTACCATCTGGTGACTAGTTCCTCCTGAAGTGCCTTCCACCCATCCATATTTTAACGTCTTTCTCCTTCAATCATGTGTAATAGCTCAGCCAAATATATTGGTTTATCAGTTATTTTCCCAACTTCTCAAGGCAGCATTTGTTGTATGAATATTCATTCCTTTTCCTTCTAGGCCTCCCTCTTTTGCTGATGACAGCTCCACAGTTGCTGAAATACTAGGTCTATGTTTTATAGGCAGCACAAAAGAATCCTGGACTTAACGTCGTCTGAGTGGTGAGGCCCTCCCATTGTGAGAATATGAAGCTCATTCTATTGCTGTTGCTATAAACTGGCAAAACACCAGAAACAGACACCAACCTGGCTTTAGAAACAACATCGACAGCTGTAACCTAAAGGGAAATCATGTGCAAAATCCTTTCCCTAGTGGAAAAAAAAAAAAAAAGGAGAAACATAAAATATCAAAACCAAGTTTACACATACTCGTGGTTATGAGCACCTAGACCTTGCCTATTGCAAACATAAATTTAAGCCCCTAGAAATACCTTTTCACAGCCCATTCACACAATCACTGCCTCTTGTATTTATAGGCACAAGGTCAAGGCACAATTGTAAAGATAATTTCAGCCCTTGATTTCAGCTAACAGCTACCTGCTACCATTTCAGAGCTGAGAAATGAGGCTGTTCCATGGCCAGTTGTGGCTGTGTGGTTACATGACCTGTTATGGTGCTTTGGGTACATCACGAGACAGGAGTGGTGGTCTCAGTTTTTTAGTTCACCACAGAACTGTTAGTCACTCATCAATCTCTAGGGTCCCCTATTAAAGTGTATGAATCAGAGGAAATATCAAAAAAGGTGAGGATTTTTTCCTTTTAAGAATATGCAGTTGCTAATACTGGTGGCACAGTGGTTAAGATCTTGGCTGCTAAACAAAAGATCAGCAGTTCAAATCCACCAGCCGCTCCTTGGAAACTCTATGGGGCAGTTCTACTCTGTTCTATAGGGTTCCTATGAGTCGGAACCGACTCGATGGCAACAGGTTTGAGTTTTTTTTTTTTTTTTTTTTTTAACACAAGTGAATTTGGCAGCACATTGGATTTGGCAAGCAGCTCGACATTTCATTGCAAAGTTTATACCTGAAAAGCCTTCATTTTAATATTTTGAGTTTTATATCTTTTAAAGGAAAAGTCAATTTGTTTATTTCCATTTAAAAAAAAACCATAATATATATTGATTACCTTCTCCCTTTAGCTTATTCCACAAATATTTATTTAATACCTACTGTATAGCTACCATTCCATCAAAAATAAACGGGAATGCATTTGGAACATCCTTTAGGATCTAGAGCTTATCAAAATGTGACTGAGACCTGTCTGTGATCCAACTGCAGTTTAACTGTCTGCTCTAGAGCAACAGGAGGCTACTCCAGCTCTTTCAGCTCGGTGTCATTTTTTAAGTCAGTGGCTTTTCTAAAAAATTAAAAGCATAATATTAAGATTGGCAATGTTTCTAGTAACGCATTTCTAAATTCAGCTGTACAAATGTGATTCACCAGAAAGGGGAAAAATGCCAATCACCAAACAGAAGTTGTTGCGCATGTACAAACCACACTCTTGAACGTTTCTGTTTATTAATAAGTAATCCAAATGTCTAATTTTAGTTTCTAGAGAAAAATAAAATGAGAACTTAAAAGTGGGTCAAAGTTTCTAAGTTTTTATTTTTGTTTTAAGAAAAATAGCTCTAAGAGGAATTCAAGAGGAATCTGAGGAAAAAAGAGGCAGAAGTAACACCGAAGTTATCAAATATGAATCAAAAAGAAGTATCTACCAGAAATAAGAACATTCCCTTTTTTTCTATTTTTTTTCCTTATATATTTTTATCTGCATTACACTAGAAACTGAAGGTAAATTTTATGCTGGTGAAAGCCTTGGAATATAAAGCTTAGCTTTAAGGAAAGAAATAGAAGTCCATCAACTACACTATCACTAGGGAAAGTAAAGAGACTGGAAGGATCTTTTAGCCATCGAAGAGTTCCCATCTCCTTGATCCACTGTGCTGAAGTTTCAGCTGCTTTATCTCACAACACCTCTCTAAGAGCATAACTGTAAATTAGTTTCTCCTCCTCAGTTTCAAAACTTTCACCCTTGAAACAGCTTTGCTTGGTCTCTCTCCCCTTCTCACTATCAACTCCTTCTGCATTCCTCTGGATCAAAATACAACAAAGGGTTTATGTCCTTTACCTTAAATATGACTCAGAAACGCCTTTGCCTCTTTTAGACTGTGATTGCTGCTCTAGTGAACTAATTGTAAGGAAAGTCTGTGAGCATCACAGAATACTATACAGTTTTACATATGTTTTTACTTGTGATTGAAACTGCCATTTGCCCAAGTACTTTTTATATAAATGCCCTCAAATTTCTAAGATGGTACAGAATGTTCCACCCACTTTTGTGACAGATGGAAGAGACATTTGGAGTTGTAAAATGTCTGTATGAAGACCAGAGCCTTCTAATGTTGTAGTTTTACCTCAAAATAATATAGTTTTCTCTACCCCAGTAAGGTGCTGAAAAATAAATCAATTTTTATTGAGCTCCCAAATGCTTACAGCACTTGTCTTTTTTACTTAGAAGCCCCTGCATTCTTTCAAAGTACTTTTCTTCCAAGGTACTGTCTGTGGTCTACTGATAATGTCTTTCTATATTTTGCTTTAGAGATCTCATTTCATTTCAAATCTACCTTCAACTCTAATATTCTTTTAACATCGTCCTGCATTTCTTATTGTTTGCAGATGTTTGCATGAATGCCACAGAGTTAATCAAACATGTCAAACACAAATTCACTATCTTCCTGACCATTCTTACCAAATAGACCTTTGCTTCTGAGCCTTTACATATTAATATATATATGCAGACGTGGTGGACTAACAGTTAAGTGCTTGGCTGCTAACTGAAAGATGGACAGTTGCAACTCATCCAGAAGTTTCTCAGAAGAAAGGTAACATACTTGAAAACTCTATGGAGTAGTTCTACTCTGTCACATGAGGTCACTATGAGTCAGAATTCACTTGATGGCACCTAACAACAATACACACACAACATATATATATATAGATAGATAGATAGATAGATAGATATACATATATACATGTGTATGTCAATTTGTCCCCATGTGTGTGTCAGTATGTCTTACAGTGGTGGCTTACATATTCCTGTGATGCTGGAAGCTGTGCTGCCAGTATTTCAAATACCAGCAGGGTCACCTAGGGTGGCCAGGTTTCAGTTGAGCTTCCAGACTAAGACAGACTAGGAAGGACCCGGCAGTCTATTTCTGAAAAAAATTGGCCAGTGAAAACCTTATGAACAGCAACAGAACATAGTCTGGTTTTGTGCCAGAAGATGAGCCCCTCAGGTTAGAAGGCACTCAAAATACAAGTAAGGAAGTGCTGGCTCCTCAAAGTAGAGTTGACCTTAGTGATGTGGATGGAGTAAAGCTTTCAGGACCTTTGTTTGCTGAGGTGTCATGACTCAATATGAGAAGAAACAGCTTCAAACATGCATTAATAATGGGAACATGGAATGTATGAAGTAAAATCTAGGAAAATTTGAAGTTGTCAGAAATGAAATGCACCACATGAAGATGGATATCCTAGGCATTAGTGAGCTGAAACGGACTGGTATTAGCCATTTTAAATCAGACATTTCTATGGTCTACTATGCTGGGAATGACAAATTGAAGGGGAATGGAATCACATTCATTGTCAAGAGGAACATTTCATGATCCATCCTGAAGTACAATGCTGTCAATGATAGGATAATATCCATACACCTACAAGGAAGACCAGTTAGTATGACTATTAAAGTTTACACACCAACCACTAATGCTAGAAATGAGGAAATTGAAGATTTTTACCAACTTCTGCAGTCTGAAATTGATCAAACATGCAGTCAAGATGCATTGATAATTACTGGTGATCAGAATGGGAAAGTTGGAAATGAAGAAGGACTGATAGTTGGAAAATACGGCCTTGGTGATAGAAATAACACTGGACATCGCATGATAAAAACTTGCAAGACTAATGACTTCTTCATCACAAATATCTTTCTTCAATAACATAAATGACAACTATACATGTGGACCTCATCAGATAGACTACCCAGGAACCCAACCTACTAAATCTGTGGAAAAAGACTATGGAAAAGCACAATATCATCAGACAGAACAAAGCCAGGGGCTGACTACAGAACAGATAATCAATTGTTCCTATGCAAATTCAAGTAGAAACTGAATAGATTTGACTCACTGAACACTAATGGCCAAAGAGCAGACAAGTTGTAGGATGACATTAAGGACATCATGCACGAAGAAAGCAAAAGGTCACTAAAAAGACAAGAAACAAAGAAAAAGACCAAAATGGATGTCAGAAGGACTCTGAAACTTGCTCTTGAACGTCAAGTAGCTAATGTGAATGGAAAAAATGATGAAATCAATGAGATGTACAGAAGATTTCAAAGGGCAGCTCGAGAAGACACACTGAAGTATTATAATGAAATGTGCAAAGATCTGGAGTTAGAAAACCAAAAAGGAAGAACATACACTCAACATTTCTCAAGCTGAAAGAAATGAAGAAAAAATTCAAGTCTCGAGTTGCAGGATTGAAGGATTCTGCGGGGAAAATATTGACAGATGCCAAGAAACATCAAAAGATAATGGAAGGAATACACAGCATCACTGTACCAAAAAGAATTAGACGACATTCAACCATTTCAGGAGGTAGCATATGATCAAAAACTGATGGTACTAAAGGAAGAAGTCCTAGCTGCACTGACAGGAACGGCGAAAAACAAGGCTTCAGGAATTGACAAAATATCAACTGAGATGTTTTCAACAAATGGATGCAGCACTGGAGATGCTAACTTGTTCATGTCAATAAATTTGGAAGACACTACGATCCAGCAGTCCCGCTCCTTGGAATATATCCTAGAGAATTAAGAGCCGCCACACGAATAAATACATGCACATCCATGTTCATTGCAGCACTGTTCACAACAGCAAAAAGATGGAAACAACCTAGGTGTCCATCAAGGGACGAATGGATAAACAAATTATGGTATATTCACACAATAGAATACTATGCAATGATAAAGAACAATGATGAAGCTGTGAAACATCTTATGGAGAAATCTGGAAGGTATTATGCTGAGTGGTCTTAGTTAGTCGCATAAGGATAAATATTGTAGAAGACCACTATTATAAGAACTCAAGAAAAGGTTTAAACACAGAAGACAACATTCTTTGATGGTTACCAGGGTGGGGAGGGAGGGAGAGGGGTATTCACTAACTAGAAAGTAGATAAGAATTATCTTAGGTGAAGGGAAGGATACCATACACCACAGGGGAAGTCAGCATAACTGGACTAAACCAAAGCTAAGAAGTTTCCTGAATACAACCAAACACTTTGAGGGACAGAGTAACAGGGGCGCGAGTCTGGGGACCATGGTTTCCGGGGACATCTAGGTCAATTGGCATAACAAATTTTCTTAAGAAAATGTTCTGCATCCCACTTTGGTGAGTGGTGTCTGGGGTCTTAAAAGCTAGTGGGCAGCCATCTAAGATACATCAATTGGTTCCAACCTACCTGAAGTAAAAGAGAGTGAAGAACACCATAGACACAAGGAAAGTATTAGCACAAGAGACAGAAAGGGCTACATAAACCAGAGACTTCATCAGCCTGAGACCAGAAGAACTCGATGGTGCATGGCTACCACATTGACCCCCCTGACAGGGAATACAACAGAGAGTCTCTGACGGAGCAGGAGAAAAGTGGAGTGCAGAGCTCAAATTCTAGTAAAAAGACCAGATTTAAGGGTTTAATTGAGACTGGAAGGACCCTGGAAGACATGGCCCCTGGACTCTCTGTTAGCCCAGGACTGAAACCATTCCTGAGGCCAACTCTTCAGACAAAAATTAGACTGAACTATAGGACATAAAATGATACTTATGAAGAGTGTGCTTCTTAGCTCAAGTAGATAATGAGACTAAATGGGCAGCTCCTGTCCAGAGGTAAGATGAGAAGGCAGAGAGGGTCAGGAGCTGGTTGAATGGACACAGGAAATCCGAGGTGGAAAGGAAGAGAGTGCTGTCACAGTATAGTGAGAGCAACTGGGGTCACAAAACAATGTATACGTAAGTTTTTGTATGAGAGACTAATTTGAATTGTAAACTTTCACTTAAAGCAAAACAATAAAGAAAAAAAAAAAGAAATTTGGAAGACAGCTTCCTGGCCAACCGACTGGAAGAGATCCATATTCATGTTCATTCCAAAGAAAGGTGATCCAACAGAATGCAGAAATTATCAAACAATATCATTAACATTACACATGAGTGAAATTTTGCTGAAGATCATTCAAAAGTGGTTGCAGCAGTACATTGAAAGGGAACCGCCAGAAATTCAAGCTGGATTCAGAAGAGGGCATGAAATGGGGGATATCATTGCTGATGTCATATGGCTCTTGGCTGAAAGCAGAGAATACTAGAAAGATGTTTACCTGTGTTTTATTGACTATGCAAAGGCATTCAACTGTGTAGATCATAACAAATTATGGATAACACTGTGAAGAATGGGAATTCCAAAACACTTAATTGTGCTCGTGGAGAACCTGTGCCTACACCAAGAGGCAGTCTTTTGAAGAGAACAAGGGGATACCGCATGGTTTAAAGTCAGGAAGTGTGTGTCAGGGTTCTACCCTTTCACCATACTTATTCAATCTGTGTGCTGAGCAAATAAACCTAGAAGCTACCATCAAGGTTGGAGAAAGACTCATTGAAAATCTGCAATATGCGGATGACACAGCCTTGCTTGCTGGAAGTGAGGAGGACTTGAAGCACTTACTGATGAAGATCAAAGACTACAGCCTTCTGTTTGGATTACACCTCAGCATAAAGAAAACAAAATCCTTGCAACTGGACCAATAAGCAACATCATAATAAACAAGATAAAAGATTAAAATTGTCAAAGATTTCATCTTACTTGGATCCACAATCAACACCCATGGAAGCAACAGTGAAGAAATCAAACTACATATTGCATTGAGCAAATCTGCTGTAGAAAGACCTCTTTAATGTGTCTAAAAGCAAAGGTATCACTTTTAGGACTAACTGCTCCTGACCCAAGCCATGGTATTTTCAATCAGCTCATACTCTTGTGAAAGCTGGACAAGGAATAAAGAAGATCAAAGGAAAACTGACACTTTTGAATCATGGTGTTGATGAAGAATATAGCATAGACTGCCAGAAGAACGAACAAAACTGTCTTGGAAGAAGTACAACCAGCATGCTTCTTGGAAGCAAGGATGGTGAGACTTAGTCTCACATACTTTGGACATGTTATCAGGAGGGATCAGTCATAGAGAAGGACATTATACTTGGAAGAGTAGAGGGTCAGTGAAAATGAGGAAGACCTTCAATGAGATGGATTGACACAGTGGTTGCAACAGTGGGCTCAAGCATAACAACGATTGTGAGTATGGCGCAGGACCAGGCAGTGTTTCATTCTGTTGTACCTGGGGTCACTATGAGTCAGAACTGGCTCAGTGGCACCTAACCACAACAATATACGTGTGTTGAACACTAATCGAAATTCTCCTTTCCTCTGACTTCAAATATGCAACCAATTACCAAGTTCTGTAGATGTATTCTTTGCATTGTGTCTGCTCTTTTCCCCATGTTAACAACTACCACCTTTATTAAGGCTTTTACTAATTCAGACGTGGACAATGGAAAAAACTCCAAGGTGCTCTCCCAGATCCTTAACACCCAGCACTTCACTTTCAGGTTAATGTACAAGTTTCATCATATAAATTTAGCGTTCTAAAATATACAGTGGTTATCCATTACTTCTAGAACAAAGTCCAAGCTCCAAATCTGCTTAAGTAGTCTGGCTCCTACCTTTGTAATCTTTTCTCATATCCACTTTTCATAGCCAGCTAAACTGAAAGTCATGTGGGAGACTGGAAGAAGCATTAGAATGGGAATTAAGAGATCTGGGTTATATTAATTACTCAGTTTCCAAATGGCTGTGTAATCATTGTCAAATAATATTATTGTTGTTAGGTGCTGTAGAGTTGGCTCCAACTCATAGTGACCTTATGTATAACAGAATAAAACTTTGCCTTGGTTTGCACCATCTTCACAATCACTGCTATGTTTCAGCCCATTGTTGCAGCCACTGTATCAATCCATCTCATTGAGGGTCTTCCTCTTTTTGCTGACCCTCACAAGCACGATATCCTTCTCCAGGGATTGGTCCCTCCTGATAACATGTCCAAAGTAAGTGAGATGAAGTCTCACCATCCTTGCTTCCAAGGAGCACTCTGGCTGTACTTCCTCCAAGACAAATTTGTTTGTTCTTCTGGCAGTCCATGGTATATTTAATATTCTTTGCCAACACCATAATTCAAAGGCATCAACTCTTCTTTGGTCTTCCTTTTTCACTGTCCAGCTTTCACATGCATATGAGGCAATTGAGAATTCCAGGATTTGGGTCAGGTACACATTAGTCTTCAAAGTGACATCTTTGCTTTTTCACACTTTGAAAAGGTAAGAGGTATTTTGCAACAGACTTGCCTAATGCAATATCTTGTTTGATTTTTTAACTGCTGCTTCCATGGACATTGATTATGGATCCAAGTAAAATGAAATCCTTGACAACTTCAATATTTTCTCTGTTTATCACGATGTTGCTTTTTAGTCCAGTTGTGAAGATTTATGTTTTCTCAAATAATGTAATCGCCCTGATTTTCAGACTTACTGATAATATGAGAGTGGGACCAAGAATTACAGTACATGAAATTGTTTCTCGGCCTTAAATTCTATGATTGTAAGTTCTAGAGTTCTACTATTACTCTAAGATTATCTTACACCGTAGAGTCTACACTCTACACCATAAACAAAAACAAATACAGAATAGTTGTTGTCAAGTCGATTATGACTCATGGCCACCCTGCATGCATCAGAGTAAAACTGTGCTCCATAGGATTTTCAATGGCTGATTTTTCAGAAGTAGATTGCCAGACCTTTCCTTTGAGGCTCCTCAGGTGGACTCAAATCTCCAACTGCCACAGCTGAGTGTGTTAACTCTGTACTACCCAGTGACTCCTCCTCTACACTCTCGTAAATGAAATTTCCTTTACCTGGAGTGTCTTTCCTTTGTTGTATTTCCTATTTGCATGATTTTCTTTCTGTAGGGTCTGTCTCAAGTTTCAGAATATCCATGTGAAAGCTTTTCAGATTATCATGAGGAATTCTCTATTTCCTGAACGTCACCATATACTATAACACTTATTTTCTTTTTGTCATTTATTTTCATCCTTGTCTCTACTTTAATACACATAACAGATAATATTTCACATGTATGTTTCCCAGTATAGTTGCTAAAATATTTTAGCTATTCCTTAGTGCATCCTGACAATTACATTGTAGTATTTCAGTACTGTTAGAATATTATTTTCATTATCTGTCTACAGCCCAACTCATTATTAGTCACTAAGTTTACTTTTTTCCATTCCCCACAAATTTCACCTTATTTTTGACCTGAGTCATAGCCCTCTGTCCAGTTGCATTTCTTCTGCTCACTTTTCTTTTAGGTGGGCTTGAACTCACAATAGTCAGAATGCAACACATCGGTAGTGATACTAGAGTTTTGTGTTAGGATGGGTTCTGAGGTTACCTTTGGCTCAGCAGGAAAGATTGCAACAATGCATCAGCAGTTTCTCCTCTGGTGTGAAGATGGGAAGTCGCGCCATGATTGCCACCATCACACTAGATTATGGCTTTCAGTGTTCTACATGTCATTGTCTAGAAGGCGGTAAAATAAAGTAGAAGGGGCTTTGGAATTGTAATCAGAAGAGTCTGGCTTGGTTACCATTAAGGACTCTACTGGTATCATTAAGGGCTTCAAAGTGGTTCAATGCTCTGGTATCATTGCATAACTTTGGCAAGTAACAATCTCTATGGTTTTCAGTTTCTTCATCATAAAATGAAGATTTCATAGACAGTCTGTCTGTCCTATAGGATTCCTGAGTATCACATAAAATAATATCTATGGAACTATTCTGTAAATAAGAAGATAAGATTAAAAATAAAAATATTACAAAAATGTAGAACAAAATTCTAGCTCACCAAAAAAGAAAGACCAGACTTACTGGTCAAACAGAAACTGGAGAAACTCCGAGAGATGACCCCTGGACACCCTTATAGTTCAGTAATGAAGTCACTCCTGAGGTTCACTCTTCAGCCAAAGATTAGACAGGCCCATAAAACCAAACGGGACTAAATGGGTATACCAGCCCAGGGGCAAGGACGAGAAGGCAGAAGGGACAAGAAAGCTGCTAATAGGGAACCCAAAGTTGAAAAGGGGAGAGTGTTGACATGTCGTGAGGTTGGCAACCAACGTCACAAAACAATATGTGTACTAATTGTTTAATGAGAAGATAATTTGTTCTGTAAAACTTCATCTAAAGTACAATAAAAAAATAAAGAAAAAAACAAAAATATTAGACGTGTTTATTTTACCTTTAAATGTCACAGACAATTTAGAAAACAGGGGAAGGAAACAATCATAATCTTGTGATCCCAATAAAGCGATACTACCATACTGATGCATTTCCTTTCTTTTGTTTTCCCCTGTATATCTTTTAAAGCTGGTTACAATCACAGTGAATATATTTTACCCTGGTTTTTAATTTAACATTATACCATAAGTAGTTTCTCTATTCCACGTGATTTTCAAAACCATCATTTTAATGATTGCATAACATACCATTTAGTGGATATGACATAAATCTCTGAAGCAGCCTCTGCTGATATTACTACAATTGCAAGTATTTATCTTATCTGTGGTTTTTTTTTTTTTTTTTTTTTTTTTGATTTTTTTTCTTGCTTGGGAAATTAAACTGGTTGTTTGGTAAACATTCATTCAATACAGGAAGGGCACCTTCACTCATGCATTGTGCATATATTTATTGACTGTTTACTTCCAGCTATTGAGCTAGATTCTGGGCATATAGCAGTGAACAGAAAAGTCATAGCCCTGTCCTTAAAAAAAAAAAAAAAAAAAATAGTATAGCCTAGTGAGTGCTTGGTTTAAAGTCAGGAAAAGTGTGTGTCAGGGTTGTATCCTTTCACCATACTTAGTCCATCTGTATGCTGAGTAAATAATACGAGAAGTTGGACTGTATGGAGAAGAACGTGGCATCAGAATTAGAGGAAGACATTAAGGACCTGAGTTATTCAGATGACACAACCTTGCTTGCTGAAAGTGAAGAAGACTTGAAGCACTTACTAACGAAGATCAAAGACCACAGCCTTCAGTATGGATTACACCTCAACATAAAGAAAATAAAAATCCTCACAACTGGACCAATAAGCAACATCATGATAACTGGACATAAGATTGTAGTTGTCAAGGATTTCATTTTACTTGGATCCACAATCAACATCCATGGAAGCAGCAGTCAAGAACTCAAAAGATGCATTTCATTGGGCACATCTGCTGCAAAAGACCTCTTTAAAGTGTTGAAAAGCAAAGATGTCACCCTGAAGACTGAGGTGCACCTGACCCAAGCCATGGTGTTTTCAATTCCCTCATATGCATGCGAAAGCTGGACAATGAATAAGGAAGACTGAAGAAAAATTAACGCATTTGAATTGTGGTGTTGGTGAAGGATATTGAATGTACCATGGACTACCAGAAGAATGAACAAATCTATCTTGGAAGAAGTACAGCCAGAATGCTCCTTAGAAGCAAGGATGGCGAGAGTTCGTCTCATATACTTTGGACATGTTACCAGGAGGGATCAGTCCCTGGAGAAGGACATTATGCTTGGTAAAGTAGAGGGTCAGCGAAAAAGAGGAAGACCCTCAACCAGATGGATTGACACAGTGGCTGCAAAAATAGGCTCAAGCGTAACAAGGATTGTGAGGGTGGCGCAGGAACAGGCAGTATTTCGTTCTGTTGCACATAGGGTCGTTATGAGTTGGAACCAACTCAATAGCACCTAACAACAACAACAAGTGGGGCAAGGCAAGAATAGATAGTAAACAAGTGGTTACAAATAATTATATAATTACAAGTTGTAATAAATGTTATCGACAAAAAGCACACTGTACCATGAACTTAGGGTATTGATGGAGGACACGTATTTTAAAATGTGTTCAGGGAACAGAATGTGGCATTTCTGAAGGATTAAAGAAGCCAGAATAAAGAAAATCTGAAGAAATAATTTTCCATACAAAGAAAATTGTATGCCAAGGTCTGAACTGGAATGCATTTGGAGGGTTTAAGGAAGGAGATAGGTGGGACCGGAGCATAGTATATAAAAGGGGGCAAGGGGCACAAGACGAGGCTGGGGAGAGATCATACTGGTTTTGTTATAGTCATGGAATTCAAATTTTATTTTAAGGGTAATGAGAAGATTTGATGGGTTTTAAAAAGGGCAGAGGTATGACCTTCTTTGCTGGCTGCTTTTTGGATAATGGTTGGAAGGCTGAAAGAGTGAATTAGGGCAGAGCAATTAAACTGATTGTAAGAAGTCCAGGTGAGAGAATATGGTGGTTTGTTCCTGAAAGTGGAAATAGAGATGGAAAGGAAAAAACAAAAAATGAATTCAAAATATGTTTGGGAGGTCGAACTGACAGAATTTGCGTTAAATTGGACGTAGGGGCAAAAAAAGGGCAATTTCAAGGATTACGAACTGTTGGCTTTGTAATGTGTCAACTTGGTTAGGCTGAATCACATTTCCCAGAATTCCCGTGTGTGTGTGTGTGTGTGTGTGTGTGTGTGTGTGTGTGTGTGTGTGTGTGTGTGTGTGTGTGTGTGTGTGTGTGTGTGTGTGTGTGTGTGTGTGTGTGTGTGTATGTATTTCTTTCTGGTTAGAGCTGGCCACAAGAGAGATTCTTTCAAGAAAGAAAGCAGTAGCTATTTTGTAGCGTATACACACACACTGCCACTGACTTGCTGAGTACCTTGTAAGCAAGACGGAATAGCTGAACCTACAACTACCCAGACTTCCTCTAGATCCTCCATCAGCTTCTCCTACTCTAGGGTCAGGTTTATAGCAAGAAGGGCCCTAGCTTCTGCAGGTCACCCATACCACCAAAGTCAGAGGTAACAAGGAACGACATGGGTTTCACTGTTTTTATGAGGTTTCAGCTCATGCTTGTAGATTCCAGCTTATTCTTTTTTGTTTTTTTTTTTTTAATAATTGTGCATTAGGTGCAAATTTACAGCACAAATTAGATTCCCATTCAATCATTTGTACACAAGGTGTTTCATGGCCTTGATTTCTTTCCCCACAATGTGTCAGCACTCTCTCCATTTCCACCCCGGGTTCCCTGTTTCAATTTGTCCTAATTTTCCACACCTTTCTGCCTTCTCATTGTTGATTTTGGGCAAATATTGCTCTTTGGATCGTGTATAATTGATTGTTCTAAGTAGCATGTTCCTCTCGGGTGTTATTGTTTATTTTATGTGCTTGTCTATTGTTTGGCTAGAAGGTGGTCTCTGGGAATGGCTTCCGTTTCAGGTCAGAGGGGTGTCTTAAAGCCGTCTGACCAGCAAGTCTGGGCTTTTTTGTGAATATGATTCTTTGTTCTACATTTTTCTCCTACTCTGTCTGGGGCCCTCCGCTGTGGCTGTCAGAGTGGTCGCCAATTTATCCTTGGTATCCTCATGTTACATCCACTTTCCTGCCCTGACTGCCTGCCCTATTCAAGCTCTCACATCAGACCCAGAAATAGCAGCTGTACAATGAATGCTTAACTAGCCCCCACAATCGCATTAGGTCAAATCCTTAAAACAAATGCCTTTATGTATACATACGTATATATAGATAAATACATATGCTAGTAGTTCTGTTTCTCTGATTGAACCCTGAGTGATATACATAGCGAATCCTTCTTTTCATTACTCAGCAAATTGCTTTGCCACTGAAAACTTGCTGGGTGGTGGGGAAAACAAATGCACGTTTACTTAGAAAAAAAAATCCTATATTAATGCTTTAAAGATTTTTAAGAACAAAGCATGCACTTATTAGAGGTGCAGGAAGAATAAGGCAGGTTCATAGGCTTGCTGGATCCCAGAAGCGGTTTTTAAAAAAAACTTTGTAGTACTGTATACGCTAGCAAGATGTGGGCAAATGGTTAGAATAAAAGTAAAAGGAAGAGAAGAAGATAAGAAGGAAGGAAAATTATTTTTAAAAAGAGGATCATACTTAATACAAGACTAATTGTAAATATACCAAAGGGAGTTTTGGGAGTTGTTTTATTTTTTCTAAGGAGGAAGGTATCTTAGTGATTCCAAAGAGAAAACGGCTTTCAATTAACTAACTACTGCAATTTGAGCCCTGTTGACTCCACAGGCAGTAACTGTTGCATCTAGAAGAGAAACAGATGATTAAAGAAAAACTTAGCATTTTGCTAAAATACCATTTCAGTGAATTGGTGTCAAATTTCAAAGCCTTTTAAAGGGACCACTAATGGGAAAAAAAAAAAAAAAAAAGCATTTTAGTTAAATGATCTTCCTGTCACCAACCTATGACAACTTTAGACAATACATTGGAAAAATGAATGCAGTGCAGGTTGGAAGTAGACAAAAGTTACCTGTGATTTGAAAAGTTTCGTTGATACTAAAGCAAATACATACATGCACAACGCTGCGGTTAGATTGAGGGTAAAGTATTCATATTTTACAGCTGCAGCACAGGGATCACACCCAGCCACACTGATCACAATAGCTGAGAATGATCACAATAAAAATTGGTCCAAGCATAGTCATAAGGGCCAAAGAGTTTGCTCCTTCATTATAAGGTAGTTACAGCATCTAATGTTTTAACATCTTAAGAATGCATCAGTGTAATGACATCTTAGCATTTTTTTTTTCTTCACAGATAGGAATATTAAATTAAGCAGGCCAGAATCAGAAAACTGGATATACTGCTCAGTTTTGTCCCACAAGTATTTCTTGAGGACCTACGCATGCTAGGTACTACACTAGAAATTAAGGGTTCAAAGATGAGTAAATTCGCTCCCTGTTCTCAAGTAGCTTACAAACTAGTATTAGCTAAGTGAGCCATCCGCTAAACTGAAACCTGTTGCCACTGAGTAAATTCCGACTCATAGCGACCCTATAGGACAGAGTGGAACTGCCCCATAGGGTTTCCAAGTCTGTAATCTTTATGGAAGCTGACTGCCACATCTTTCTCCTGTGATGTAGCTGGTGAGTTCAAACTGCTGACCATTCAGTTAGCAGCTGAGTGCTTAACCACTACGCCACCAGGGCTCTAGCCATCCACTAAACCAAATCAAACTAAACCCACTGCCACCGAGTCGATTCCAACTCACAGCGACTTCATAGGGTTTCCACAGCTCTACATTTTTATGGGAGCAGACAGCCACATCTTTCTCCCGTGGAGTCTCTGATGGTTTCCAACTACCAACCTTTTGGTTAGCAGTTGATTGCTTTAACCACTGCACCACCAGGCAGCCCTCTACTGTTGTTAGTGTTAGGCTTCATCAAATCGGGGCTGACTCGTAGCCACCCTATGTATAACAGAATGAAACACTGCCCAGTCCTGCGCCATCCTCACAATGGTTGTTACGCTTGAGCCCATTGTTGCAGCCACTGTGTTAATCCATCTCCTTGAGGGTCTTCCTCTTTTTTGCTGACCTTCTGCTTTACCAAGCGTGATGTCCTTCTCCAGGGACTGATCCCTCCTGATAACATGTCCAAGGTATGTGAGAGGTAATCTCCCCATCTTTGCTTCTAAGAAACCTT
This sequence comes from Dugong dugon, assembly GCA_030035585.1. Classification (NCBI taxonomy): domain Eukaryota; kingdom Metazoa; phylum Chordata; class Mammalia; order Sirenia; family Dugongidae; genus Dugong; species Dugong dugon. The sequence goes on from CM057462.1 coordinate 135,319,507, forward strand.
CTGGTTGTACTTCTTCCAAGACAGATTTGTTCATTCTTCTGGTAGTCCACGGTATATTCAATATCCTTCACCAACACCACAATTCAAATGCGTTAATTTTTCTTCAGTCTTCCTTATTCATCATCCAGCTTTCGCATGCATATGAGGGAATTGACAACACCATGGCTTGGGTCAGGTGCACCTTAGTCTTCGGGGTGACATCTTTGCTTTTCAACACTTTAAAGAGGTCTTTTGCAGCAGATTCGCCCAATGCAATGCACCTTTTGTAGGTAGTCTTAAATTACCTACTCTTCCTCATAAGTCTAATTAACCTGTCTTCAATTTCTCACTAGAATTTTGAAAAATAAATATGATTTGAAATTAATTACCAAGGCTGCCATAGAAACTGAAGTAGTCATTCTGTGAGCAGAGCAGGGGTGAATTCCCCGCTCCTTTCAAAGGTAGAAGTGGTTATACTTGCTTTGCTCAATGAAGCCAGAGTAGTGGTGTGCTGGGGCTGGCTCGTACTGGCTTGCGAGAGTTGATTGCTAAATTCTGTCACTGTTCTTACAGTTGGAACAGGTCTGCTATTATCTACTATAACCAAATGGAAAATTAATTATCAAAATTATTCAGGAAAAATTATTCTGAAATTAGCTAAATAACTAAAAGTATTGTTTTACACATAAATGTCAAAATTTGAATAGTTTTAAGTATGTGTTTAGTAAAATACTCAAATATATTATGTGGGAAATGGGTTTGGGACCTGACTTGGCACCAGTTGAGCTCAATCACTTAAATATGACCTTAATGAGCCTTTTACATTGTTCAAATGCAGTGGAGTATTCTTCAATGCTGTTTCTTTTTCCATAAATAAATAACTTCTCTGTTCATTAGCTCCTTTCCTTCTTCATTCTTCCTCGAATACTCAGATATCCTCTAGCCCAAATAAGCCTTCTATTGACACTGGGGCCAGCAAAGAGATGGTTTTTTCTTCAGTTGAGTTGTCGTATTTTGCCAAGAGGAATCTGACTGTTCTGGTGTTTTCTAATCCTAATTAGATTCAAGCAGTTAATCATTAAACTCTCTAATAGGTTGACAGAATAGTCTGCAGCTGTCATCCCAGAAGCATAGGCCTCTGACCTCAGGAAACTAATAAGTTATTACATGAGGTCTGATCATCCATAGTATCTATATATTGAAAAACGATATTTCATACATACATATTATTTTTTTTTACATGTCTACAGATACCGGAGTCCTGGTGGTGCAGTGGTTAAGAGCTTGGCTGCTAACCAAAAGGTTGGCAGTTCAAATCTACCAGCATCTACAAGCCGCTCCTTGGAAACGCTATGGAGCAGAGTGTCCCAAAGGGTTGCTATGAGTCAGAATCAACTCGATGGCAACGGTTTTTTTTTTTTTTTTGATACAGATATTATTGATTGATAAATTAGAAACGTATTTTAAAATATTCCCATTCACACTAGTCTTTTGAGCATTATGCAGAGTTACTCAATTTTAAAATGGTGCTTTTTCTTTTAATGCAGGTTTTTAAAAAATCAAAACAACGTTATTGCTTAGAAAACCTAGTAATTAACAAAGAGATATGTATCTATACATACACATATTCTTACTGATATTCTCATATTCTTATTGATATGGCTCACAATCAAAAATTTTTAGAGACCCGTTTTCTAGGCTATAATTTTGTCTGTCTCTAATTCATCAGTCATCGTTCCTCAAACCACGATCTGTTTGCAGCATTTGGTGAAATTCTTTCATCCACTGACGGCTCTTCTCTCAAGTTGAGGTAGTATGTATTTATATCTGTGCATTTTTTTACAACAATTTTAGATGAGTTTTTGTTAGGGGAAAGTTAATGAACAAATGTCCTCAAGATGCCTTTTTTAAACAAAAGTCTCTTCTACAAACATTGTAACACCAAAAAGAGGCCCTCATGCTTGGAAATGTTGGGAATCACTGGTGAAGAACAAGAGTCCTAAGGGAAAATTAGGAGACCTAGATTCTACCCTGACCTCTGCTACTGACCCGTATGACTGTAGACTAGTTACCTGAATTCCTGGGCCCAGTTTACTCCACTGTAAAATGAGCACTCATGCTAGATAGTCTCTAGCTCTCCTATTCTGTGGTACTGTGCTTCACTTGACCAATAGGTTAAAGATAGGTATGCCTCCTGGCTGCATATACCAGTTACCATCGAGATGATGCCGACTTACGGCTACCTCATATGTGTCAGAGTAGAACTATGCTCCATAGGGTTTTCAATGACTGATTTTTCAAAAATAGTGTACCATGCCTTTCTTTTGAGGTGTCTATGGGTGGATTCAAACCTCCACCCTTTGGGCTAGCAGTCAAGTGCATTAACCATTTGCTCTACCCAGGGGCTTTCTTAGCTATATAAGATACCATCAGATTGGAGAGCAGGAAAAGAGAAAAGATTGAGTGTTGAGGGCCTAATGCCTTGGTTGAGTGGAGAGGCAGGAAGCAGGGAGCTAGCAGAGAAAAGGAGCTTTAAGGGTGACAGTGAGAACTTGGAGCATGAATACCAGAGAAGTTTGTGTCAGGATCTAAGGAACACACTGACATGGTCCCTAGCATGAAATGAAATTAACTTGGCAATAATCATCTAAACAAAACAAGGAGGAAATATGGGAAACAAAGGCCAAGAAGTTGGTGGTTGTGGTAATTAAAACAGGAAATAGCTGAAGCCTGGATATGTACCCTGGCATTGGGAAGAGAAAAGAGGGATTACGTGTTTCACTTAAAGTGATAGGGATGAATACAACCGTATCCCTTAATTATTTTTCTCTCCCATGTTTCTAATAAAGAGAAATCCAAATCTTAAAAATTTCAGTCATGGATGGGAGTAGAAGTTTTGAAAACATGAGTTCTGAGTGAATGCGGATTAATCTGGAGAAAACATAAAATGCAGAAATGATCAAACGAAATAAACAGTGATTTCAACTGGCTGGGTTTCTTCCTTGTGTTTGTGAGTCTAGATAAGGAGCTTTGTGGTGGTGGAAAGGCAATGAAGCCTTAATTGCCTATTAACTGGCTCCTTCTGTTTATATCCTTTCTGTACTCAGTCGCCTATCCCCTGACTTGGCCACTGCCGTCTATGCTAAATGGGTTCTGATCAGCTAAAAATCACACAGTAATTTAAGCTGGAAATTTTAGTTAAATCCAGACAATTCCCCAACATCTTTTCAAAAGGATGAAGGTTTTAATCAGTACAATACAAGCCATGGGGAATATGGGAGAGATCAGGTCAGAATGTGGGTCAGAAAAACTACAGAGGAAGTGCTAATGGGATAAGGACGCCTGAGCTTTTTATCTTATTAGCACTTCCCATGTCAAATTAGCAAAATGGTTCAGGCACTAAAGTGTTGAGATAAAATGTTCACATGGTACGGGTTCCCCAGAAGGATTCTCTATGAGCCTCTTCGGAGGAGATTCAACTTTGCTTCTCTTTTCTTTTTTACCTTTAGAGGTAAGCATGCTTATGTAAGTCAGGCACATCCACTTTGTATCCCAGTGACCTGTTCAGAATCCGGCTTATTCAGCAAGGCCACTGCATTACAAAATTCCAGATGGCACCATCCACAAAGAATACAATGTGAATGGTGCCCCCTGGAGTTGTGCAGAGCAGGAGTTGTGCAATGCAGTAGCCTTTTATCAGGATGAAATTTCTTTGTCCTATGAAGTAAACACACACACGCCTTAAAATAGACTCATTACTTAGAGCCATGGGTTTTATTTAAACAGCGTGGGTGCCTATCAGCATCATCTGGGTATGTTTTTCAGTATTCACATGTCAAGGCCTTATCCTAATCTGAATGAAGCAGAATTGCATGGGTAAGACCAACATATGAGTGTTAAAAAAATACCCTAGATGATACTGATATGCAGTCCTGGTTTTAAAGCCCACTGTGTTATAGCATGGAGCCCTGGTAGCACAGTGGTTAAGAGCTTTGCTGCTAACCAAAAGGTTGGCAGTTTGAGCCCACCAGCCGCTCCTTGGAAACCCTACGGAGCAGTTTTACTCTATCCTATAGGGTCACTATGAGTGGGAATCGACCCGAGGGCAACAAGTTTAGTTGGTTTTGGTGTTACAGCATATCAAGTTTTCTGATATTATTATTCCATCCTCTATTTTGCATCACATGGATAAGTAAAGTGCTATGAATGCATTTATTCAGTAAATATTTATTGAAAACTTTCCATGTGCCAGCCACAGTGGTCTCTCAGTGAAATGATGTGATGGAAGCAACACACTAAAAACAATGTTTGCTATGAATATTATTATATTATTATTTCTCAAGCATACCAAGCTCTTTCTTGTCTCAAGACCTTTTGTAACCCCTTCATCCTCCTCTGTTTTAGAATGCTTCTCCACTTTCCACATCCTTACTTCCATGACTACAGTCTTCTTACTCCAAAATTTAAAAACCACTCCCCTAACTATTCTAGCTAAAGTAATTTCTCTCCTCTCTCTCCCTCTATTTTTACCTATCTCAGCCCCACATTCATTTCCCAAGTAGCACTTACCACCACTTGTCAGTATCTTATCGATTTGTTTATTTACTTATTTATTGTTGGGCTCACACATTGGTGGGTAATCTCTAAGGTGAAGAAGTTGTGTGCACATACCTAGGACCTAAAGCAATCTTTGTTAAAAGATTGCATGAATAATTGAACGATCACAGTACCTTAATTTTTCTAAGAAAAAATTCGGTTCAACTGGAAGTCTACATTTTGTGTGTTTGTGAGTCCAATTGTGAAACTGTTTTTGATGGGATATAGTAATAAATATGTTTACTGATTTATTTTCAAATTTGGGAGATGTGGAAATTCAAGAGAAACATGTTAGCAGGTAAGCGGTAATTTCCTAATATTGTGAGGCAGGGTGGTCTTATAGGACTCTTATATGCAAGTTCCTCATGGTATCACAGTAAACATTCAGAAGCCTCAAGTAAAATATGGACTCTTCAATTACTGTATGTGAATATATTTCAGATCCAGTCACATGAGTACAATTCGTGTAAACTTTACAATATAAATGTGCACATCTTTTAATTTTAATTTTTACGGAACAGATGGTTTTTAGGGTGTTTCATCTACCAAGGTCATTAAACTGGACACTATCAAATGCAACAAACAAAACTATTATGCACTGTATAAGACATAAAGTGTATACAGCATTGCTTTGCCGCTCTAGAGATCCCTCCACCTAAACTGGTTTGAAATTTCGCCAGTGGTTGGTGTTTAGGCCAACTTGCCCACCAAAGAATTCAGTTAATTACAATTTAGCAATGTACTTCTAGTATCTGGGACATGTGTCTGTTGCTTTTTCGTGGTTATTTCCAGAAGTCTGTAACTACACGTGGCAATAGTTGATAGACCTTTCCATAAGTAACATAGTTCAATGAAAAAGGTGAATTAATCATTGTTAGAAATGACACAATAAGATTATATGATTGAATCAAGGCTCCTCAGTTGTGGGGAAGAGAAATTCCCTCAAGTTAGATCAAATAAACAATTTATTGGAAAGGCCTGGCATATCCTTAGAGAAACAAGTCTGTTGGGAACTGGAGCCATCACGGACTGAGGCATCTACTTTCTCAATTTCCACTCACCTCTTTAAAGGTTTGCATAGTCTAGCTTCTCTGGGTGCATCTGCTCCATCGCTTTTACTTCTCTCTAGAGAATGTCATTGGTGTACCATTGCTGATTATGGTTGTCCCAAACCTCACTTAACATGACCTTTCATTTTGTGTGCTTCCCTGCTCCATTATTTTCTGAATATGCAATTTATTGAAAGAAACTAGTTGCTGACAGATGAATGAATTGATTCCCTTGGGTCAGATATTTAATTTTGACTTAATCTGCAGTGGCTGTAATGATGGGGTCACATGGTAGACACATGGTTGTCTAATCCCAGCCTGTTAACAGGGAAATTGAGAGAGGGACTGATTCCAAGAGAAAGTTATATGGGCCCATTATCCACCTCGAAATCAGTCTTCTACATATACCAGTGCAAAATATGTCTATGAAAATGAGAACAAACACAAAAAATTTGAAGCAGACTTTACAAAAATACAAAATAGTGATTTTCGAAAAATGCAACTTGCTTTGTGTATATTTCTTACCAAATTCTTACTATATTTAAGACTACTTTCATTATGTAGCATGACATTCTTTGCGTTTATGAAGAGCAACGATTTTATTCCTAATAATCTTCCTTATTTAAAATTTTCTTTTTGTGTATAACCGAGTGTGTTTTTCTGAGGAATATCATTTGGATTTTTCTCTTTTTTCCCCCAGCTTTCAAAAGTCTAAGCCCCTTCAGGCAATTTTTCACTGACTTTTGTTTCACTGGATAACTAAGGTCCATTCATTCCTTGATTATTCTTGGTCCACAATAAGTATCTTTCTTTCTCTCTTTCACCTTTTCCTTTTATCTTCCAAAGCCCATTATTATTTTCTCTAAACAACAATTCTCAGTTTCTTTTGTAGTTACACAACTGTTGTGAATATTAATGGTATTTTTCAAGTGCTATTATTTATAGCAGGAAATATGGGTCTTTGATCAGTGTTTTTTTCTTAAATAAAAACCTCATGCATTGTGGGTAGACTGTGTTTCTCTTATCTTATGTCAGCCATTTCGTTGCTCATTTCCATGTTTCCTTATATTACAGAGTTGGAGGCCATTGGAGACTTTTAAGTTGTTGTTTTTTCAAAAAGCTTTTTTCCCCTTTATTGTATGATCTCTCTAATGCTGGCTCTGTGTATGATGATGTCTGCCTTGGTTGGAAATCCTTTTGCTACACTCCCTAAAGGCAGCACTTGATTTAGGGGGGAATGTGTAATTTGTTTTGTACCATGGAATTCCTGCCATGCCTATATGTATTTAGACCACAAGCAAACCAATAAAGTTGTCATAGAAACAAAGCATTTCATGAATAAATCAATCCATAACAAACTTTTAAACTTCAAACAACCCACTGTGCTTTAACAACACATCCATTACATACACAAAATAATCATGTTTGCAATGAGCAATGCGCAATATTATTCTTTTCCATACATTTGATCCCGTTTGCCAACTTATAAATATTCCTTAATGTATTTTTATGCATCCTGTGGATTCCTACTGAGCTGAAATGAAATAAGTAATTCTAGCTGGCATGATCATGCTGGAAAAACAGACTTTTAAAAATATACCTCATGGTGAACCCCAGTTCAAACAGTAAGTTTGGAATACCTATTCAGATGACCAGAGGGGATTGCGAATATGCGTAAGTTTCCTCATTTTTATCAACTCCAGTATTCCTGTTTTCACTTTTCTTGTTTAGCTCTTAATATCCTGCTTTGCATAGAGTGGATATCTTTTGGGAATGTGGTTGACTGACAGGGGAGTGGGGGGTTGGGGGAGGGTGGATTGAAAGGTGACACAGGGTATGTTAAAAATGATGAACAGGTTTTTGCCAGAAACTATCATGACTGGATTGGAGAAAGAGAGAGCTTTGAGGAGGAAAAGAGAATATCATTGTGTGAAACTTGTAGATGGTAGAGACAAGGGAAAGACAAAAGTAGAGAAGGAGGTCAGTGTAATACAAGTCCTTTGAGAACTTTTCTTATTTTCATTCTGAGTGAAATGCTCTGTGGCTCCAGTTAGGTGTGGTCCTAACAGACATGACAGACTAGATTATCTTGTTGAGGTTACTTTCTCCATTTCTGTGAGTTCTGTTCAGTCCTTTTGCCTTCACAGTGATAGCTCAGCTTAATGAGACATCTCACATGTAAATCAGATGATTTAAGTGCTCTCTATCCGTATCTTTGGATATAGATGTGAAGTATATTTTCTAATCACTGCCTTCCACCTTACTATTAGAATCTCACTGTTTTAGCTATCTAGTGCTGCTGTAACAGAAATATCACAGTCTAGGAGGCAAGAAGTCTGAATTCAGGGTGCCAGCTCCAGGAGAAGGCTTTCTGTCTGTCGGGTCTGGAGGAAGGTCCTTGTCATCAATCTTCCCCTGGTCAGTGCAGGGACCCTGGGTCCAAAGGACACCCTCTGCTTCTGGCTCTTCCTGCTTGGTAGTAATGAGGTCCCTTTCCTCTCTGCTTGATTCTGTCTTTTATGTCTCAAACGTGATTGATTTAAGATACAGCCTAATCGTGTAGATTGAGTCCTGCCTCATTAACATAACTGCCTCTAATCCTGCCTTATTCATATCATAGAGGTTAGGATTTACAACAAATAGGATAATCACATCAGATCACAAAATCGTGGACAACTACCTACCGGGAATCATGACCTAGCCAAGTTAATACACATTTTTGGAGAACACAATTCAATCCATAACATTTCACACTTTGGCTCCCAAAAATTCATGTCCTTGCCACATGTAAAACATATTCACCCCCATCGTATCATTTAAAATGTCTTAAATCAACTCCAAGTGCAAATTCCACCTTCTGAAAATTTCCTCTTCGTCTGTGAAATCTAGAATACAAGTTATCTGCTTCCAAAATACAATGGTGGGACAAGCACAAGGTAGACATTTCCATTACAAATGAGAGAAATTGGAGGGAATGAAGAGGTAACAGGCATCAAACAAGTCCAAAGCCCAGCAGAACAATTTATATTAGCTCTCAGAGCTTGAAAATAATCCTGTGTTTACTGAGACCATCTAGGCAAAGGCCCTGCCCTCCAGACTCTGGGTGTTAAGTCATGCTCTCTGGATTATAGGTGGAGGCCCCTCTGCTCTGGGCTTTAGCTCCACCTTCTAGGACCACTGGGATGGTAACTCTGCTCCCTTGGCTTAGGGTGGCCCCATTCTCCTAGTCCATCTGAGTGGAACTCCACCCCCTTGGCCCCAGCAGGCCCATTCTTCTGCCCTTTGGGCACGGCAGCCCCACCTCCTCAGCTTTGCGCAGTAATCTGGCCCCGTCTCCTTAGCACTTGTGAATGGCACCCCACTCTCTGGAACAGATTTGGTGAAGATCTGACTCTTTGAAACGTAGGAGGCTGTGGCCCCACCATTTGATACTGAGGCAGCTCTACTTCCTGTGTTCTTTGTCTCTTCAGCCTCTGCTTCCTGTTTCCTTGGCCTCTTGGCCTGAAGCTGCTCAGCTCTCTTGCTCTGTAGGCTGGTAAGCCTAGCTCCACTGATAAGTGCCCACAGACACTCCACTCTGCCAGCAAGCCTCCTGCCTGAAGGCACATCTTGCTCTGTGGGTCAGCTCCCATGCCATCTCACACCAGTCTCCTGGTTTTGCTGCTGCCATTTCTCTGCTGCTGCTTCTCACCATCTGCCCTATCTCTAGCATTACAGCTTTCCTCACTTCTGAGCCCCTACCAGAATTGTTGTTGATGTGTATAATTACACCAACAATCTCTTCAAGGTAATCTAAGCTTTTATTATTAGGCACTTTAAAACTCTTCCAGCCTCTACCCATTACTCAATTCCAAAACTGCTTTCACATTGTAAGTATCTGTTAGAGCAGCACCCCACTCCCGGTACCGAATTCTGTCTTAGTTTTCTTGTGTTAGTTTTCCAGTGCTGCTATAACAGAAATACCACAAGTGGATGGCTTTAACAAAAAAAATCAATTTTCTCACAGTTTAGGAGATTAAAATCCTCTAGGGGAAGGCTTTCTTTCTCTGACAGGTCTGGGGGAAGGTTCTTGTCATCAATCTTTCCCTGGTGTAGAAGCTTCTCAGGGCAGGGACCCTGGGTCCAAAGGACACACTCCACTCTTGGCTCTACTTGCTTGGTGGTAATCAGGTCCCTCTCCTCTCTGCTCAATTCTCTCTTTTATATCTCAGAAGAGACTGACTCATGATGCAGCCTAATCCTGTAAATTGAGTCCTGCTTCATTAATATAACTGTCTCTAATCCTGCATCATTAACATCATAGAGCTTAGAATTTACAACACATAGGATAATCACATCAGATCACAAAATGGAAGACAACCACACAATACTGGGAATCATGGCCTAGCCTAGTTGATACATATTTTCTGGGGATACAATTGAATCCACAACACACACCCTTTTTTCCCCTAATGACATCTGGGTGTGTTCCATAACTTTTCAGCCACTGTCAGTTATTAAAAATTTGTCAAATCTAGTTTATAACCCCAAACCCATATTTAAATCAGAACTTTCCCCTGGTTAATGGAGAGGGTGGCCCTGGTCAGCTATCTCACTTTTCCTCTCCTACACCAAGGGTTTATGTAGACCCCTGGGACATTTCTTTCCCTAAGCTCTGCCAAGTTTGATCAGGGAGGAGGGACAGGAAAGGCTGAGATTTTTGTTAGACTCTTGAGTAGACAGGTCACTAGGTGGCACAAACAGCTTGTGCTCTTCAGCTAATCTGAAAGATTGGTGATTTAAACACACACAGTGGCACTAACAAAGAAAGGCCTGCAATCTGCTTCTGTAAAGATCACATTCAAGAAAACCCTATGGAGCAATTCTACTGTATAGCATATGAGGTCACCATGTGTTGGAATTGACCCAAGAGTAACTTTTTTTTTTTTTTAAGACTTGCTTATTCTGGTTATCTGTGCTTCTGGTGGCATCCATGCAGTGGTGGTCTCACCAGGCCTTGAACAGGTAGTATAGAGAGTTTCCTTGGGTGCCACAAACAGCTTGCACTCAGCTGTTGAGCCCATCAACCACTGATTACACATTTATGATTGTGATGCTGCATCTCCTTTACCCTACACTTCAAACTCCTTTTCTAGGTGGAAAAAACAAAATAAAATAAAACAGACAACAACAACAAAAAACAAATACCACTCAAATCTCCAACTCAGAGCATTCCAAACTGAAGTCATTATCTTTCCCTAATTCTGCTTTTCCATTTCTGTCTCTAGCTCAGCGCCTGGCATCACTATCCTCTGTAACTCTAGCCTCACCCTTAGAAGTCATCTTTGACTCTTCCCTTTCTCTCACATCAACTCACTTCCCACATCATTAATTCTTTATTTCCTTTAGTGTAAAATCCAGGCTCTTTAGGTTTGTTATGCCTCCATCTTTTGTCCTCTGGCTATCTCTCTAGCCTCACCTTAACCTACATCTACACAGGATGTTTTGCTGTGTTTGTCTAACTCTTTCAGTTCTTTATCCACTCGCAGCTAAGGTGAATGTCTCTCTTCTCTGGGAACCCACAGCACCCCATATAAGGTGGTCACTGATATTTTCTGCTCTGCCTCACTGAACACTGAGGCCATGAGGGAATGCACTTTGCTGTATTCATTTTTATTTCCCACAGTGCTAAGCAGGAAGCCTGCACTGCTTGGAGAAATGAAAGGAGAAATATGTGATATAAGTGGAAGTCGAGCAAAGGGGATAAAGCTCCAGAAAAATGGGATAAAACTCAAGAAAGACAGAGTAGCATGATCATACAGAGTTATTTCAGTCCTCCCGGAATTCTGATTTTTAACAATTAGTAAAGGAACTCATAGAAGGCAGGTAATAAATACATGATAAATGAAAGAATAAATGATAACATACACAGATGATTTAGTATATGCCAGACCTATGCTGAGCACTTTACCTGCATCTCTCATTTAATCTACACAACAATAGCCTTATGAGAGATATATTTCCCTTTTATTAAAGAAGCAAATTAGGTTCTGATGCATTAAGTACATTGTCCAAGGTCACACACTTAGTAAGTGCGAGAAATGGGATTCCAACCTAGGTGTGTCTGAATCTGAAGATCATGGCTTTGTCCATTACCTGTCGTGTTGCACACTTTCTGACCATTACGGAGCGTTCTCCTACAGCTGAGAAAACGCAGCTGCTGAAGGCGTTTGTTTCCTTCTTGGCACCACATCAATCCAGAGTCTGTAAGGCATATCTTCATTAAGGAATATTCTGCCCAAATTTCAAACCTCTGCAATTTATTTACTCTGTGCATCGTGATGAAGTTTTGTAAACGTTTTTGGGAGACTAGAGAGAAATTTTTTTTCTTGAACATTTATCACGTGCATTTCCTTAAGCATAAAGTAGAGTTATTATCGAGGGCTTCTATAAGGATTAAATGAGATCATGGAAAATGTTAATTTACTTGTCTTTTCTCTACTTCTTGAAATAAAAAGTTCTGGGAATTATAACTAGCGCTTTATAATTTATAAAATGCCTCTGTGTATACTTACTCTCACTTGAATGAAAAATTAATTATACAATATATTATGTGTATAATACATTATTAGTAGTAATTCATCTAACCAGCATAGGTCAGGGGCTGAAAAGTACAGCTTCTGAGGAATCTGTGCCATTAGGGTGGGTGGGCCAGATATCCCAGGGCAGTTGATATTGATTCACCCGTTCTGAACACTGTGCTGTCAGCATCCCAGCCACCCAGTCATCATCACTCAGCAGCTAGCTGTGGACCACATCAGGAGCAACCCTAATCCCCGGGGAAGCCTCGTGGGCTGAGGATAATGTAAAAAGACTTGCTCTTGCTTACAGCTGTCTTGGATTTACGTTTCAAAGAGCCTAACTTAGACTTTAAACTCTTAAAAATCACTGGGTCAAAAGCAAAATCTATATAGGATTCTTAACCTCAGTACTCATGTGTATTTTTTCTCAGTAGAATATCTGTAGGATTCAACACATTTTCAAAGTGGTTTATAAACCAATAATGGTTGGAAATTTTTACTTTAGGACTATTCTAGAAATTCTTATTAATTCCAGGGTCCCAAGGAATCTGGCCACATAAGATTCTCTCCTCCCCAGAAGCCTATGAAGTTCAGTTAACCCTGAAAGCCTTTTAAAACACTTTGAAGCTTGGCACAATTGCCCTTATCCGACTTTTGCTGCTCTAGATTCATTTTTAGGATGATAATTGTGGCTTTTGACCCCTGAAAGAGACTGAAGGGTTAGAACAATGCAAAGCAGGAATTTAGGGAGGTAGAAATTCAAGTTTCTTTGAGGGGCTGTTCACCAATGCCCTAAATTCTTAAAATTGCTATATGTCCATCTTTCCTACTTTTTTACAATCACTAAGTTAAAAGCAAAATTTGCATAATGAAGAAGAAGAGTGAATATTTATTAACTTATTGCTACTCACCAATCCTTACAGGGTAAAAATGTCCATTTTACATGTCTCAGTAACATAATCTCAGTTTAACTTTTCTAGCGAGACAGACTGAAATTCATATTTTTGTCCTCCACATACTCACTGTTTGACCTTGAATGTAATAACCCTGGAAGTCCACACCACACCCATCCATTGCTGTGGAGTCGATTCCGACTCACAGCAACCATGTAGGACAGAGTAAAACTGCCCCATAGGGTTTCCAAGGAGCAGATGTTGGATTCGAACTGTTGACCTTTTGGTTAGCACCCGAACTCTTAACCACTATTCCAACATGGTTTCCACACTGGAGGTAATAGTATGTAATTCTCAGAATTTTAGTGGAGATTAAATGACTATTTGGCAATATCTAGTGAGTGAGTTTTTTGGTTCCAAGCATTGTAGTAAAAGCTTTATGTAAAATACCTCAGGTTGTTACTTAAAATGTTCCATATTAATGGTGAAGAAACTAAGACTCAGGTAGGTGAAGTAACGGTCCAAGTCTCCACACATGATAAGAGACAGAACTGAACTACACATTCACTAGTACACTGTTTTGCACAGAGTGCGTTCTTAACAAATATTAGTCCTTCATCCACCCATCAGTTTCCGGGAGAAATAGAAGTCCTGTATTACACAGCTTGACTCTTTCTGTTTCTGCTGGCTCCACCCAACCAACAGTCAGGCTGTACTTAGGGCGTCACCCTGTTCCTTCCCCTCTTTCCAGCTCTCTATCAGAAAGGTGAATAACTTACTGAAAAGCAAATGCAGACATTGTCTGGTAATTAGGCTCATTAATTTTATAGGAAAATTTTTAATTTTCTATGGGGCCATGTTCTTGAAATGCATTATCTCCCTTTTATGATTTCACGTGCCTCACCTCAGTGTCAGCAGAAATTAAAGGTAACATGCCCTGCCGGGACAAACACAATTTTCCAGCAGCTGCATTTTGTTTTTCTTAATAATTAACAATTGCTGCTGACTAATCCTTGCAGCATAAAATGCCCACCTTATCGCAAAGGATTGGGCATTGGTTTGAGAAACTCACAAGGGATGTCAGAAAAAGAAGTGTGATTAAAGCATTAAAGATTTAAAGGTTGACATTAGGATGAAAGGTGGAATTACAGTAAATATAACGCTGTTTAACAATAAATGGAATGTGTTGTACTTGAAACAGTTGTTCATTTCAGCATTAATTATTAAGGGAACCTGACAACTCATTTTTAATTCTCAACTAATGACACAGTTTCTTAAGATATAAACATAACAAAGGAGCTCAGAAGGTTGCTGTTTCTTTATCTTTAATGATTCTATTTTTTAAAATATATATAATCAATAAAAAAATTAGAATTGAATGTGCCTAAATTGTATAAACCAGGCATAGTTTGTAGTGAGCTGATATTATGCCACTGGCCAGAGAAATTAAGGAATATGTTATACTAGAAATTGTTCTACATATTCTTATTGTTTGATTTGAGGATTTTCTTGGAGATACACAATTTCAAGGGCATTTGAGGTAAACTTTATACTTTGTATTTTAAAGTAATTTTCTTCTGGGGAAAGGGCAAATATGTTCATCTTTTGCCTCTTAATGAGAGACAAACAACAGATGATAGTGAAATCAAATATGTATGGCCAGGCTTCTATGTGAAATTGATAAAATTCAAATTGGATTTTAAATCTCCTGTCTCTTAGAATCTGCATTCTGTTTGGTGAGTAAAACTTTAGAGGACATTCTTCATGAACAAGTGATATTATACAAATGTACTGGCAAAGAGAGAATAAAGATGACCCAGTGAAGCAATTTATGGTGGGAAATTCAAAAGGGCAATTTCAGTTACTCTTTCTGTCAAAATACAATAAAAGTCAATAGGGCCACTGTATAATTGTGGTTTATTTTTCATTTAAAGAACAGCTATGGATTAGTATTAGAATCCTCAATTTAGCAAGATTTGGGTACCTTTAATCACCATGACTGAAAGTGGTAAAATATTAAGGGGAATGATTAAAAATCTTTTAATTTTATCCTTTTAAAGACCAACTGAAGAATGAAAAGGACCAACAAGAAGTTATTGACAAAAATGTAGTTTTTTGTTTTTTTTGTATTTATTTCTTTACTTTTCCCTTGGATGGATTTCTTTCTTACACCTCGGTTCCTCTATTTGTATAAGAAGGAAATATCAGCAGTTCAGTATATTTAACATATGATCACACACTGTGTCAGTCAGTTTAGGCAACGTTATACTGCAGTAACAAAAGACCTCAAAATGTAGAGGCTTATATCAATGAATGCTATTTTACATTCAAGTTACACATTCATTGAATGTTGGTTTCACTCTTTGCTCTGGGATTCAGGCTGAAGGTGCGTCCTCTATCTGGGATATTGTTAGTACATGGTAGAATAAAAAAAAAAAAATGGCAGAATTGTCTAGTGGCTCTTAAAAGCTTCTGCTTAAAAGTGATATATATCACTTCTGATCAAATTTCATTGGTCAAAGCAGTTACAAGATCAAGTTTGATGTTAGTACAGAGGGGAGGAATAATCTACCATACAGAAGGGCAATCAACTTTGGAATCAATAATGAAATTTACCTTCCTTCCCCATACATCCTAAAATTTTATATAATTATAGATCATTTTAGATATATGGATACAAGTTTATCAAGGGATAATCTTATCAGGAAAATCGTGTTGCTGTTGTTGTTAGGTGCCGTCAAGTCAGATCTGACTCGTAGTGACCCTATGTACAACAGAACAAAACACTGCCCAGTTCTGTGCCATCCTCACAATAGCTATTATGCTTGAGCCCATTGTTGCAGCCAGTATGTCAATCCATCTCATTGAGGGTCTTCTTCTCTTTTGCTGACTCTCTAATTTACAAAGCATGATGTCCCTCTCCAGGGACTGGTCCCTCCTGCTAACGTGTCCAAAGTACGTGAGATGAAGTCTCGCCATCCTTGATTCCAAGGAGCATTCCAGCTGTACTTCTTCCAGGATAGATTTGTTCATTCTTCTGGCATTCTAGAATGTGATACATTCAATACTCTTTGCCAACACCATAATTCAAAAGTGTCAATTCTTCTTTGATCTTCCTTATTCATTGTTCAGTTTTCACATGCATATGAGGTGATTGAAAATACATGGCTTGGGTCAGGTGCACCTTAGTCCTCAAAGTGACATCTTTGCTTTTTAACACTTTAAAGAAGTCTTTTGCAGCAGATTTGCCCAGTGCAATACATCGTTTGATTTCTTGACTGCTGTTTCCATGGGTGTTGATTGGGGATCCAATCAAAATGAAATCCTTGACAACTTCAATATATTCTGTTTGTCATGGTATTTATTAGTTCGGTTGTATGGATTTTTGTTTTCTTTATGTTTAGGTGCGAGCAATAAAATTATCATGTAGATATTATGGTGGAAAATTATTCAATAAAAATGATTTTTTTTTTAAATTAAAAAAAATTCAAGTCTCAGAGTTCTAGCATTTCTGGAAAACAAGAATTTTGTGAACTGATCCTGCCCTCAGGAAAATGGATCATAAAAATTGGGTAGGTTCTATCGACTGTGTTTACAGTGCCAGCCTGAAATGTGCATCTAGAATTAAACATGCCGTATGGTTATTAGCTTGGCTGTATTTCCCAGTTTGAGAGTTAGATGAAATAGTTACTGCAAAACATAAGGCCATTACCCTAAATAAATATAGGGGCAACTGCCCCTGAAATGAGTTATAAAACCTTCATTTTACAAAATAGTAAAATGAAGCATATTTACAATGACAGAGAAAAATTTTTAGAATATCTCTTGAGTAGTGTTGTAGAGTTTGCAAAGTATTTTTATAGAAATCATCATTTGAAGTATGCAAGGTATATATTATTAGCCTCATTTTCTGTGTAAGAAAACTCAGGTTCTGTGAGGTTAAATAACTTGCCTAAGGAAATGGCAGACCTGTGATTCAAACTCAGGCTAAGTGCACTATTCTCCCCACCAATATAAACTGCCTCCCAGTACACAGTACCATATCTTACTAACTTTCTTCATTCTTAAGAAAAAAATTGGACAAAATTTTTAAATGTATTGTAATGGAAAAAAATAACTTGCACTTAAGTTTAGTCTTGATATTCATTGATGTGCATTTTTATACAAGTCATTTCAACCTACTGTGCCTTGGTTTCTTTACCTGCAAAATCAGGGAGGTGGATTATATTTTTCTCAAGGTCTTGTTTAACAATGGGGGCCCTGGTGTTGCTCCTTTATTTTATAAATTTGCCACTCACAGTTACCCTCAGCACCCAGACACCTACCAAATTAGGTAAGAAAAAATATTTTCCCTGGCACATTAGCAAAAATTACCCCAGCATTGTAGTAACCAGTTTTCTTTTTGTTGTTAGATCTAAAAAGTCACCTTAAACTAATTAAGAAAAAAGAATGTGTTGGTTCATGAACTGGAAAGTCCAAGTCTGAGCATGCTTCAGACATGACTGAAAGCAGAGTTTCAAAAAATAATGACAGGTCTCTTTCTCTCTTACTCTGACTCTTTCCCTCTTTCCTTTACTCTTATCCCTGTTTGTCTCCACTTAGCTTCAGTCTCTCCCATGGTAAGCCAGCCTTAACTATTTGGTGATATGTGGGGCATGTGGCCACTGGCAGCTCTAGAGATGCATCAGTCCAGCTTCTAGAACACATCATGACAAACCTCTTCTCCAGGCCCAAATCAAAAGAGCTTTGGGAAGGACTCTGATTAGTTTGGCTTGGACCAGAAGTCCTTCACTAGACTAATTGCTGACAAGGGGGATGTAAACTATAATTTACCAGGCCTGTGTCACATGTCTAGCCCATAAAAACACAATAAATATTCACCATAAAGCACAGTAAACATACATCTGAGCTGTTCCATTTGCAGAGTCCCAAATGAATGGAAGACAACTTTATAATGAAGCACAAAATGCTTCAAGATGTAAGAGCAGAAACATTATCACTGGATCAGTCCCACGCTCATACTGCCCAATCCCTCTAGTAAAACTAAAGAACCTGTGGATGGAATCTATTCTGGACAACACTCTTAATTTTAGGAATTTATCACAACACACCTATACTTTCTTTAGGAACCCACAGGAAATATTGCATGCATCAATACACTCATAAAAGTGCTTCCCAAAATCTGTTTTGTGGAATTTTAGTCTTTTGAGATGTGGGAAAGAGAGTTCTATGATTAAATTTAGTTGAGAAATGCTCTATATTATATCCATCCTTGGGGAGTCATGATGTATCTTAGCATCTTTAAAGCCATAGTGAAGAGCTCTTATTTAAACCAGCATTTCCCAAACACATGTGATCACAGACAATTCCAACCACACACATGCACACGAAAAAAATGAATAGAATAGAGAGAAGAAATAGAAAGAACACCTAATGATACTCTGTGGAGGTTCTTTGGATTGAATTATGGAAAACAGTGACCAACATCAGTACTGAAGCTACATACATTTGTCTTACATACCCTATGGGACAGCAAATTCTTCTAATACCTCCCTACTACTTAGCGTTAACACTTCTTTCTAATTTCATGCGGAGCAAATTTGCTTTAAGCTACTGAAAATATCACAAATATGTCAGAATTTACCAAATTCTTAATTTTTTAATGTAATAAATACAGAACTTAAGATTTAGAGCCAAAAATAACTCCAACATAAATTCACTAGTTTGTCCAAAAAAAATTGATTCTTGCAAACCTATTGCAAATAAATTGTTTATGTTCAAAAAATGTGTTGGGTAAACACAATAGGTACAACCTTTGTTCTCATGGAGTAGTCAAGTGGATTCTATAAACATTAGCGTGCCTTTTCTTCTCTCTGAGCTTCAATTACCTCACATATAAAATCAAAATAATATTACACAGTGCTGTTTTGAAAAATTGTATGATAAAGTGTTTGTGAAAACCAAACTTGATAATTATTAAATATGTTTAACTTCTTTTTCTAGCATTCATATCTTGCAGGCTGAACTTTCAAACCATGAAGATTTATTGAGCATCTTCTGAAAGCAGGACACTCTTCTAGGTGCTGTGGGCGGAGGAGAGCTAACAAAAAGAAAAAGAAAAGATGATAGTCCTGGACAGAAAAGTACTTACTAAAAGCTGAGAAAAAGAAATAACCCTTTACATAAAGATAAACACTAGATGACAGCAAGTGGGAAGGAGCAAATGAGAGTCCTAGACATTAAATACTGCAGGAGCTCAGAAGTGGAAGAAATCACTGTAGACGTGACGAGTTCAACAAGGCTTCCTGGAGTCTCCGCAACCTTGTGTGAAGCAAAGAGGAAGAGGAAGACCAGATTAGGAGGGGAAATGGCATAAGCAAAGGCACGGAGATGAGAAAATTCCAGGGGAGAGTGAGTGGACTAATTGAATTGTAGTGGATGTATTTGAGTGGCCCATGGAATATGAATCTGGGTATATATTGGGGCCAGAGTGTACAACCCTTTGGATGCCAGGGTGAAGTGCACACTTTACCTCATTAAGTAATCAGAGGTCATTAGAGTTTTTTAAAGTAGGAAGATGGAGTATGAAAATTAATATTTTGGGTCAAATAATACTGCAGTTGTGTGCAAGCACTTGGTTTGGAAGAGAAAATTTAACATTTAAAAATTTCTGGCTAATATATTTCTAAAAGCGTACTGGGAAATGTGTATATCCCAGAAAATATGATTGCCCCTAGACATTCAGTATTGTCTACATTAAAAACAAAAACGAACAAACAAAAAGTTGCAGTCAAGTTGATTACAACTCATAGCAACCCTACAGAGCATAGTACAACTGCCCCATAGGGTTTCAAAGGTTGTGTAGTGTGGTTAAGAGCTCAGCTGCTAACCAAAAGGTCGACAGTTTCAATCCACCAGCCGCTCCTTGGCAACCCTATGGGGCAGTTCTGCTCTGTCCTACAGGGTCTCTATGAGTCAGAACCGACTCAATGGCATCTAACAACAACAACCTTTATGGAAGCAGACTGCCGCATCTTTCTCCTGAGGAGTGGCTGGTGGATTTGAACTACCGACCTTTTGGTTAGCAGCTGAGCACTTAACCACTGAGCAACCAAGGCTCCTTATTGTCCACATACAATACCATAAACAGGTACTTGTCTGAACTGGTCTTTTCACTTGGAACAGTAATCCCCTCACCTAACAAGGGACGCACCAGTCCTTTTTTCTGCCTCCTGCACCAAAGCCCAGAATCTTTCTGTGAGTGTGATGACATTCCTTGCTCCCCTCTTCCTTCTCTTGATAGCATCAAGTCCATATGCTTGAATAAAGGGACAGCAGTATTCTTCAATTAAAAGGAATATTTGGCAGTAACAGAGATGATTCTTCTACTTAATGGAACAATCCTTTTAGATATTGCTCATTTTGCAGTACAAAACCACCGACTGCTGCTCCTAGGATTTAATTTCTACAGCTGGGGAAGCAGAGGGTCATATCCTTCCTTCACCTCACATTGGCCCTCCTGGTAGATGGGATTCCGGTTGCATTGCTGTGATTTGAAAGTGGTGTAACAACTCCCTGGTAACAGATAACATCAGAGGCCGTGAGACTTTCACTAAGCTTATGAGTTTGCAATGAAGGAAATAATTGGATTTAAAATAAAAAAGAGACACACTAGCTTTCTCTTCCAAAGATGGCTAAGTGCCCTGAAAAAAAACCCATTGCATTCCGGGCCAGTCCCAGGAGTGTCCTGATGATGGCTATTTTTGAGCTGGTGGTGCAGGCAAGGAAAAAATTTGCTTTGAATGTGGACAAGTAAACAATTCAGTACATAAAAATTTGAATTTCTAAAGGAACAATTCCTACATTTTCACCTTTCTTCTCATATGTTTACCCCAGCTACAGGGATAAGGAAACAATCTGAATCCGAATGTAGATAAGCGAAATACTCTAATCATACGCAAAAAAAAAAAAAAAAAAAAAGAAGCTACCGTAACTAGAAAATCTTTCTCCATGTTAGGAAATATCATAGGATTTGGTCCTTCTTTTTTGTTATTCTCACTCATTATAAGCATCCTGAATGGAAGATAACTGCTAAATAGCAGCACCAAATAAACCCTCCGCAATTCCGCCCTCCTTTTTGACATAATTTGAAGGAACTGACCCATTTCCTAAAGGAAAGAGAGTGAACATGTCTTCCCACTAGTCTGTCTGGCCAGATATGCAATGGGAGACCCTGTGGGGTCTCAGAGAGATCTGATCGATTCAGAGGGAAACCACAGGGCCATTTGCTCACCTCTGATAGAAAGTATAGTATAGGGGGAAAGCACAGGCTTCATAGCTGGATAAATCCAAGTTTAAAACCTGGCTCTGATTCTCTTTTTTTAATTTTTTTATTTTATTGTACTTCAGGTGAAGGCTTACAGAACAAACAGTTTCTCATGAAAGAGTAGTACACGTATTGTTTTATGACATTGGTTAACAACCCCACAACATATTAACCCTCGAACTTCTCAACCTTATTTTTTTTGGTGAAAATACTCATAGCCAAAGATATACCGTTT
The DNA here is from genome assembly GCA_030035585.1 of Dugong dugon. NCBI lineage: Eukaryota > Metazoa > Chordata > Mammalia > Sirenia > Dugongidae > Dugong > Dugong dugon. Next base: position 135,341,145 of record CM057462.1, read on the forward strand.
CAAAAATTTCTACATGCACAGTTCAGTGACATTGACTACGCTCTTCCAATTGTGCTGTTATTCTCACTTAAGATGAAGGCTTACAGAACAAAATAGTTTCTCATTTAACAGTTGCTACAAATGTTGCCCTATGATAATGGTTAACAATCTCACAACACATCAACAATATCCTTACTCAACCTTGGGTTCCCTATCACCAGCTTCCTTGTCCCCTTCTGCCTTCAGGCCCTTGTCATTAGACTCCTGTACCTCATTAGTCTCATTTGGTTTTAGGGGGCTGTCCACTCCCAGGCTGAACACTGAACCTCAGAGGTAACTTCACCACTGAGCTAAAAGGGTGTCTGGGGGCCATACTCTCAGGGTTTCTCCAGTCTCCTTTAGGCCAGTAAATCTGGTTCTTTTTTTTGTGAGTTAGAATTATGTTCTACATACTTCTCCAGCTCTGTCCAGAGCCCTCTGTTGTGATCCTGGTCAGAGCAGTCAGTGGTGGTAGCCGGGCACCATCTAGCTGTACTGGACTCAGTCCGGTGGAGGCCTTGGTAGCTGTGGACAATTAGTCCTTCGGACTAATCTTTTCCTAGTATCCTGTTCTCTTCATTCTCCCTTGCTCCCGAAGGGATGACACCAGTGGAGTATCTTAGATGGCCGCTCACAGGCTTTTAAGAACCCAGACACTACTCACCAAGGTAGAATGTAGAGCATTGTCTTTATAAGCTGTGTCATGCCAATTGAGCTAGATGTTCCCCGAGACCATGGTCCCCACAGTCTTAGGCCCAGCAATTCAGTCCCTCAGGGAGTTTGGATGTGTCTGTGGGGTTTCCATGACCTTTCCTTGTACAGGTTGTGCTAGTTTCCCCTGTATTGTGTACTGTCTCACCCTTCACCCAAGATACCACTTAACTATTGCCTATTTAGTATTTCCCCCCCCCCACCCCTCCCATCCCTGTTAACCAACAAAGATCGTTACATTTTGTGTGTGAACTTTTTCATGGGTTTTTACAATAGAGGTCTCAAACAATATCTGTCCTTTTGTGATTGACTTATTTCACTCAGAATAATGTCCTCTAGTTTCTTCCATGTTATGAGATGCTTCACAGATTCATTGTTGTTCTTTCTCGTTGCATAGTACTCCATTGTGTGTATGTACCATAGTTTGTGTATCCATTCATCTGTTGATGCGCATCTAGGTTGTTTCCACCGTTTTGCTATTGTGAACAATGCTGCCATGAACATAGGTGTACATATGTGTATTCGAGTGACGACTCTTATTTCTCTAGGATATATTCCTAGCAGTGGGATTGCTGGATCAAATGGTATGTCTATTTCTAGCTTTCTGAGGAAGCTCCATATGCTTTTCCAAAATGGTTGTATCATTTTGCATTCCCGCCAGCAGTGCATAAGAGTTCCCATCTCCCCGCAGCCCCTCCAACATTTGTTGTTTCCAGTGTTTTTGATTCATGCCAGTAATACCGGGGTGAGTATCTCATTGTGGTTTTAATTTGCATTTCTCTAATGGCTAGTGATCGCGAGCATTTCTTCATGTGTCTGTTGGCCATTTGAATGTCTTCTTTGGTGACGTGTCTGTTCATTTCCTTTGCCCATTTTTTAACAGGATTATTTGTCTTTTTGTTGTATAGGTGTTGGATTTTCTTGTAGATTATGGAAATTAGACCTTTGTCTGGCTTGTACTGTCCAAAAAGTTTTTCCCAGTCTGTAGGTTCTCTTTTTACCCTTTTGGTGAAGTCGTTTGAAGAGCATAGGTGTTTGATTTTTAGAAGATCCCAGTTATCTAGCTTATCTGTTGGTATTTGTGCATTGATGGTTATGGTTTGTATCCTGTTAATGCCATGTATTAAGGCCTGAAGTGTTGGTCCTATTTTTTCTTCTATGAACTTTATAGTTTTAGGCTTTATATTCAGGTCTTCGATCCATTTTGAAGTAGTTTTTGTATACGGTGTGAGGTATGGGTCCTGTTTCATTTTTTTGCAGATGGATATCCAGTTTTGCCAGCACCATTTGTTAAAAAGACTGTCTTTTCCCCATTTGATGGACTTGGGGCCCTTGTCTAAGATCAGGTGACCGTAGGTGGATGGATTTACATCTGGGTTCTCGATTCTGTTCCATTGGTCAATGTATCTGTCGTTGTACCAGTACCAGGCTGTTTTGACTACTGTAGCTGTATAGTAGGTTCTGAAGTCAGGTAGTGTGAGTCCTCCAACTTTATTCTTCTTCCTCAGCAGTGCTTTATTTATTTGGGGCTTCTTCCCTTTCCATACAAAGTTAATGATTAGTTTTTCCATCTCTTTGAAGAATGTTGTTGGTATTTGGATCGGGACTGCATTATATTTGTAAATTGCTTTGGGTAGAATTGACATTTTCACTATGTTGAGTCTGCCTATCCATGAGCATGGTATGTTTTTCCATTTATATAGATCCCTTTGGGTTTCTCGCAGTAGTGTTTTGTAGTTTTCTTTGTATAGGTCCTTTACATCCCTGGTCAGATTTATTCCTAAGTATTTTACCTTTTTAGGGGCTATTGAAAATGGTATTGTTTTCCTGATTTCGTTTTCATTGTTCTCCTTATTGGTGTATAGGAATGCAACTGATTTTTGAATGTTTATCTTGTATCCTGCTATTCTGCTGAATCTTTCTATTAGTTCCAGTAGATTTCTTGTGGAGTCTTTAGGGTTTTCTGTGTATAGTATCATATCATCTGCAAACAGGGACAGTTTAACTTCTTCATTACCAATTTGGATGCCCTTTATTTCTTTTTCTGGCCTTATTGCTCTAGCTAGAACTTCCAGCACAATGTTAAATAGGAGTGGTGATAAAGGGCATCCTTGTCTTGTTCCTGTTTTCAAGGGGAATGTTTTCAGCCTTTCTCCATTAAGAATGGTGTTGGCCATGGTTTTGCAAAGATGCCCTTTATTATGTTGAGAAATTTCCCTTCTATACCTATTTGATTGAGAGTTTTTATCGGGAATGGGTGTTGGACTTTGTCAAATGCCTTTTCTGCGTCAATTGAGATGATCATGTGATTCTTTTCTTTCCTTTTATTTATGTGGTGGATTATTTTGATTGATTTTCTAATGTTGAACCATCCTTGCATAACTGGTATGAATCCTACTTGGTCGTGGTGTATTATTTTTTTGATATGATGCTGAATTCTATTGGCTAGAATTTTGTTCAGAATTTTTGCATCTATATTCATGAGAGATATTGGTCTGTAATTTTCTTTTTTTTGTGACATCTTTGCCTGGTTTTGGTATCACCGGTATGGTGGCTTCATAGAATGAATTTGGAAGTGTTGCTTCCTCTTCTATGCTCTGAAATAGCTTGAGTAGTACTGGTACAAGCTCTTCTGTAAATGTTTTGTAGATTTCTCTGGTGAAGCCATCTGGGCCAGGGCTGTTTTTGGTTGGGAGTTTTTTTTATTACTTTTTCAATCTCTTCTCTTGTTATAGGTCTGTTCAGATTTTCAACATCACTTTGTTGTAGTTTGGGTAGGCTGTGTAATTCTAAGAAACTTATCCATTTCCTCTAGGTTTTCAAATTTGTTGGAGTATAGTTTTTTATAATATTCTGTTATAATCCTTTTTATTTCAGTTGGGTCTGTTGTAATGTCCCCCATTTCATTTCTTATTTGGGTTATTTGTGTCCTCTCCTGTTTTTCTTTTGTCAGTCTGGGCAGTGGTTTGTCGATTCTTTCAAAGAATCAACTTTTTGTTTTGTTGATTCTTTCTATTGTTTTTCTATTCTCTATTTCATTTATTTCTGCTCTGATCTTTACTATTGCCTTTCTTCCAGTGGTTGTGGGCTTTTTTTGCTGTTCTCTTTCTATTTGTTTGAGTTGCGTAGTTAATGTTTTGATTTTGTCCCTTTCTTCTTTTTTGATATGTGCATCTATTGCTATAAATTGTCCTCTGAGGACTGCCTTTGCTGTGTCCCAAAGGTTTTGGTATGATGTGTTTTCATTCTCATTTGATTCTAGGAATTTTTTGATTCCATCTCTGATTTCCTCCACCACCCAGTGATGTGTAATCAGGGTATTATCCAGTTTCCATGTAATTGATTTTTTTTCCTTGCTCTTTCTATTGTTAATTTTTACCTTGATGGCATTATGGTCAGAGAAGATGCTTTGAATTATTTCAATGTTTTGGATCTTGTTGAGGATTGCTCTGTGTCCTAAGATGTGGTCTATTCTGGAGAATGTTCCACGGGCATTGGAAAAGAATGTGTACTTTGCAGTGGTTGGATGGAGTGTTCTATATATGTCTATGAGGTCAAGTTGGCTGATTGTGCCCTTTAGGTCTTCTGTATCTTTGCTGAGTTTCTTCTTAGTTGTTCTGTCCTTTACTGAGAGTGGTGTGTTGAAGTCTCCTACTATTATTGTGGAACTGTCAATTTCTCTTTTCAGTGTTGTTAGACTTTGTTTTATGTATTTTGGAGCCCTGTCATTGGGAGCATAGATGTTTATTATGGTTATGTCTTCCTGACAGATCATCCCCTTAATCATTGTATAGTGTCCTTCTTTGTCTTTTATGGTAGATTTCGTTTTAAAGTCTATTTTATGTGAGATTAGAATTGCCACTCCTCCTCTTTTTTGGTAGTTGCTAGCTTGATATATTTTTTTCCAACCTTTGACTTGTAATAAATTCACATCTTTGTTGCTAAGGTGTGTCTCTTGTAGACAGCATGTTGATGGATCCTGTTTTCTTATCCATTCTGTCACTCTCCATCTCTCTATGGGTGCATTGAGTTCATTTACATTCAGTGTAATTATTGATAGATGTGAGTTTGTTGCTGTCATTTTGTAGTGCTTTTTTTTTGTGGTGCTGAAGTTTTGTTTGTTCTTCTTACTCTCTTGCGCTGAGGTACTTTTGCTTGTGGATTTTTTTTTTTTTTCATTTCTTTTGTTTTTGTAGGTTTTGTTTTTGCTGAAACTTTATGTTTTTCATCTTTATTTTTGTGAGTTGGTTTGTTAACATTCTATGTGGTTACCATGAATTTTACCCTCATCTTTCTAAGTTTGAAGCAGTCTACCATTACTTGCTGTTTATCTTTTGGATTTGTAATTGTTGTTTATGTATGATTTCTAGTTGTGAATTTATTTTGGCATTTTGTTCCTGCACCATCTTCCTGAATTCTTCCAATTTTTTGTCTTTATTTTCCATGAATTTGTCTATTTTTTCCTCATGTTTGTCAGCTTTTTGCCTCAGTTCTTGGAGAATTCCGAGTATTAGAGATTTGAATTCCCTATCAGGTAGTTCTAGTGCATTTTATTCCACAGGAGAGTCATCTGGTGTTTTATTTTGGACATCTACTGGAACCATCTTGTCCAGTTTTTATAAATGTTTTGATATTGTCTGCTGTTTTGGGGGCATTCAGTAGTTATTTTTCTCATTTATTGATTTTAGATTTGTTTGTTTCATCCCTTTTTAAAAAAAAAAATTGACTATGTCTGAGCAAGTGGACTGTGTGTTCTTTGTTGTTTGCTTGTCTGTGCAGTCAATACTTTTTGCCTCCTTCTCCAACTGGCAGGGTCAGTCATTCAGGTATGGTACAGCAGGGCAGGTCTAGCTGAAGAGGAGTTACTGGTATGGGTTCTTTGTGGCACTTACTACAGCCACCGGGGTGGGTCGGTAATCAGTGCAGGGCAGGTTCCAGTAGGCCATGCCTGTGCTGCTTGGTGGTGTGACGTCAAGTGCATGGTGCAACTAGGCAGGATGCAGCGGGGAGATTATTATGTGTGGAGCTAATATGGATATGGGGGAGAGGAGAGAGGAACATGGGCCAAAAACATTCAAAAAAACAAAAAAGAATGCTAGGGGAGCTTGCCGTTGGAATGGAGAGATAAGAGACTGTGAAATGGAGAAAAACAGAAAGGGGAAGAGGAAGAAAAGAAAAGAATGAATAAATAAAAATCAAAAAGGTTAAAGAACCGCAAAGTTCCAGGGATCCCACTGATGCAGCTATGAGGTCTGGGGAACTCGCTCTCAGGTGTTGCAATACAGCCTGGCTAGAAGGCATAGAGGTATACAACGCCTGGTATTCAGGGATCAGAAAGAGAAGGAAGATATAGAGAGATGAGAGACTTAGCAATGAAGAAAGACAAAAAGGGAAAAAGAGGGAAAAGAAAACAAAACAAATTTAAAAAAAAAAGAACAACAAAGGCCCCCAAAAAAACAGAAAAAAAAAAAAAACAATGAAAAAAGAAATGCCATCAGGGATCCCTCCGCACATCTGTGGAAGCTGAAGGGGAGTTCCTTGCCACGCAGCTCTGCCTGGCCAGAAAGCGCTCCCAACTCAAGAAAATGAAAAGAAAACAGACAAACAACTGAAAATGAACAAACGAACAAAAGCTCCGGGATCCCACCAGCATGGTAGCCCAGACCGGAAAGCAGCTCCACACTCGAATGGAGCTCCGCAGCCCCTCAGGAAGAAGCAAAGATGGCTCACGGAGCCACGCACTCGAGTGAAAGGAGGGGGAGGCGGCGAGAGGCAAGCAAGAAATCAAAAGAAGCAGGAAAAAAAAAACAAAAACGCAACATCAGCAGCCAACAAATGGCACTCAGAGAGCCAGCTAGTGCGGGCTGGTGTTTCTGGACAAGAGACTGTGTCCGTGGGAAGCAGAGGAGGCCAAGTGTGGGTGAAGAATGGTAGAGAGTGGGAAAGCATACATCACAAATTGCCGGTGCTCTGCATCCTCTCAGGAAGAAGCAAAGGTGGCTCACGGAACCAGGCACTTGAGTGAAAGCAGGGGGAGGTGGCGAGAGGCAAGTGAGAAATCAAAAGAAGCAGAAAAAAGAAAGCAACACTAGCAGCCAACAAATGGCACCCAGAGAGCCACCCACTTGGGTGTGTGGAATCCAAGCAGCCGGCGCTTCCAATTCAAGAGACCGTGGCCGCGGCAAGCAGAGAAGGCCGAGCCGGGACGAATAGGGGTTGGGGGTGGGAAAGCACGCACTGCAAATTACCGGTTGTTTTGTCTCCCGCTGGATGCTCTGTGAAGCTGCTTTCTTGTACCCCCGTTTGCTGGTCTCCGATAGGAGTCCAAGATGGTGGATCCGCGCTGCGTTGGCTGGTAGGAGACGTCTGCATGAATCTCTCCTCGCTCTCCATTCTCTGTCAGTTTTCTCACTCCATTTGGTGCTTGACTGAGTTCTTTATCTCTTCATTTGATGTTTTAGGGTTTCAGGATTGTTGTATTCTCTGTTCGGCTTAGTTTTTTAGATCTTTGCTGTGAAGGGACGGTGTGGTGCTTCTGCCTAGAGTGCCATTTTGCCGGAACTCCTCCCTGGCTCTGATTCTTATTAGCCGTGTGAGCTTAGGAAAATTACTCATGTTCTCCACACCTCAGTTTCACCATGAGCAAAAAGGTGACCAAAGTGTAGTTATGACGGCTACAGATCAGGTATATAAAACGCACATCGGTTGGACCTTTACCAATGAAATGCTCAATAAGGGGTAGATATTTTATTTCAAATTTTAGTATGTTTTGAATCTATCTACCTATCCATCCATCAATCCATCCATCCATCCATTCATCCATTCATCCATCCATCCATCCATCATCCATCCATCCTTCCATCCATCCATCCATCCATCCATCTCTCCATCTGTCCATCCATTCATCTAGTCAGCAAATCAGAAATATATAATATTAATCCTGAAGCTTCTGCTATTGTATGTCTCCTGATCACTATGTTTTCCATATATGGATTATTGAAACTAAACACATTTTCCATTCTGGAAGAAAAATACAGTATAAGCTTTCTGAGGCTTGGAAATAAGCCTTAGAATCTGAACTTAAATTAACTGAGTTTTGAGGCATGTTGATAAATAATAGGAAAAAAAAAAAAAAAACACATATACCATCTAGATAGAAAATACTTAAAATTCAAGCTTGTAATTCCTGTTAAATTTCTTTCTTGTGTTACTACCCGAATAGTGTTTTACATAAGATCATTTGTCTACATAACATGTCCTTATTAAATTTAATTGATAGCTAAAAGAAACAAAAAATGTAGGTTACCAATTTGAGGAAATTAGCACTTGAGTAAATAAGAATCCAGTGAAAGAAACAAACAAACAAAAAAATCCAAAACAATCACAGTCAAAACAAGATTATTAAAGTACAGAATGTACTTTGGTTATTTATTTTGACCAGCATAGTTTGAGTTTAATTATTTATGATAATAGTATACTTACAAATGTACTGTAGGCTATTTTGTAGAGTAATGAAGTTTTATAATAAGAGCAGCCAATGCATTACTTTGCTTGCAAATCTTTTCTGAGAAGCTAGATGTAATATCTAATTTTTCGAATTGATAATTGTATTTGCGGCTTAGTAAGGTTTGGGTGTACACTAGTTTGCCATTTTCATATCTCCAGATGCTGTATTTATTTTTTGCTGCCATGTTTGTGCATGTGAGTTATGAATAAGCAAGCAGAATGAAATCTATCTCAATATGTACATAGACTCTCGTGATAAAAAGCCTTACTAGGCCATAGATTCATGTTGGTCCTCATGTTTCCTGTTACTGAGTAGCATAGTTTATTGTTTCTATGTATCACTCTGTATCCTGTAGAGAAGCTGGGGGCAGTGGACAGCCTATGATTACTCTTTGGTCCCCGGCTTCATTAGTACCCTGTAATAGTTGAACAAAACACTGGGTATCTGCAAGTATGCCTTAAATAATATTCATAATGCCTTTAGGGAAACACAACGTCATCTATACAATGTAGAAGTTTGTAATCATTAAATTAGAGGATTTTAACTGATGTCACTATTGCCTGTAATTTCACTGATTTCCCCATAAGCAAATGGTATATCAAGGTTTCATAACTTTTGCTCTACTCTCTAATGGCGTCTTCACCTCATACCCCTTCTGCACCCTCCATCCTCACCCTCATCATTCACCAGTGCAGATTCCAGTTCTGCGATCTTCTAGGTTTGTCTCAAGGTTACTATTCACCATTGATCTAGGTGAGAAAAGAGGGACTAGAACATTCTCTGGAAAAGAGTATGCAGAAGGGATAAAGAGGAGCAGGCAAGGGGCAGCCATCCTGCTGATCTTTCCCCACCACTGGGAAATAATACCATAAAGAAAAAAATAAATAAATAAGCCAAGGAGTTTTAGTGTGTAACTTTATTGAGGAATTCCATGATTTACTGTTCAATATAGCAAGGCTTATCGTGTAACTTAGCTGTGGAACTCCCTGATTTACTGTGAAACGTGGTGGGGCTTATCACGTAACTGTTATATGAGAGTCTTGGCAAAGACTTGGTTAGCGTTTTTCTGAGACCATTAAGAATGACTGACATGCCTTTCTCAAATGGACCAAAGCAGCCTTTGACTAGCAAACACAATTGTTATTCTCAGCAACTGAAATTCTAGTACTTTAAATTTATTCTGTATAGATGTTAGGAGTAACTTATATGTCTATTTTATCTTTCTCTCATCATTTTGCACCTCATCTTCTGCTTTATAGTCAATTGCTATATGAGGTTTTCTATTTTATGATTCTGATATTCATTTTGAAGGATTTAAACTCTTTTTTAAAAGAGACATTATAGCTGAAGAAGCAGCACATTAAAACACATAAACCATGAAACATTTACATCTCATGTCAGTCCTAGAGTTAAGTCCTTCAAAATCTCCTCATACCACTAAGATAAGATCAAAGCCCCAGAGCCAAGACACAGGGCCCTGCAAATTAAGTCCCTGTTTCCTTCTCATGATAGGAAAACCACTGAGTGGGAATGGGAATATCCTCTAAACAAGGACTACCATCTCCAAGTGTTACAGTGTAGTTATTTTTGCCACTCATGGGAAGCTGGAATTAACAAACTGGGAGTATTGAAAAGGTCTTAAGCAATTTACACCAAAAGACACTTTGTCCCTTTCAAAGAGTTACCTTTGACTCAATTACAAATTTTTTGAGTATGAGGACTGTGTCTGATTCTTTATTGAATCCCTGATGTTTTGCACAGTAAAACACCTAGTAGATGCTCAAACCTTTGAAATATGAGTAAAATCTGAACTACTTAGAATTTCTCCAATTTATTTATGCCTCCGTATCTTTGCTCATTGCATTGCATCTGCTTGTACTTCATGTATCTTCCTCAGTCAACTGACTGATTCCTTTCCTTGTTCTAAGACTGGGATTGCAATAATTTCCTCTGATCCTTCTTCTCGTTGCTCCCATATGACCTGGTGCATATCTTTATCATAGATCACTGTAAATTGTAATCAAGTTTACATGTCTAACATTCTCACTCTTTTAACCAACAAAAACTAGTACCTAATTTAATTTCTGATATAAATGAGATATTCAGTATTTTTGTAATTGAATGAGTGTATAAAGTAAATAAATCATGGGCATGGGGTCTATTTGTTGTTCAGTGAGTGATAAAGATGCAAGAACTCTTCCATGAAAAACTTAGGTTTAATTAACCAATATAAGTAAATAGGTGAAAGTATTGTATAAATAATAGGACAGTAAATAAAATAATGAAAAACCTGAGGATAATGACATATCAGAGGCAATATAATATAGTGGATAAAAACAGCGAATTGGGAGCAGCAAGACTGTCTAGGTACATATCCTGATTTTTTACTAGCTGTGAGACCTTAGGCAAGTTACTAAACATCTTTGGGCCTGAGTTTCTTCATCTGTAAAATGCAGATTATAATCATATCTTCTTTGTGGAATTACTATGAAGATTATATTAAAGTGCTAAGGACAGTGTCTAACATACAGAAAGAAGTATGTAAGTAGTAGCTGTTATCATTATATTATGAGCCCTGGTAGTGCCATGGTTAAGCGCTTGGCTACTAACCAAAAGCAGTCGGTAGTTCAAACCTACCAGCATCTCTGTGGGAGAAAGACCTAGAAATCTGCTTCCATAAAGATTACAGCCTTAGAAACCTTATGGGGCAGTTCTGCTCTGTCTTATAGGGTCACTATGAGTTGGAATTGACTTGAGGCATTGGGTTTTGTATACTGTTTCTAGTTTCTTTTTTTTTAATTTTATTTTGTGAGCATGGGTATTCTTGTTTGTGGTTTAAATTCCACAGTATTTTCCACTGGATATTCAAACCAAAACCAAACCCGTTGCCTTCAAGGTAATTCCAGCTCATAGCAACCCTATAGGACAGAGTGGAACTACCTAATAATGTTTCCAAGGAGCGGCTGGTGGATTTGAACTGTTGACCTTTTGGTTAGCAGCCGAGCTCTTAATCACTGCACCATCGGGGCTTAAATTTCCATTAATCGAGGTCTAGAGGAAACTAGAGAGATATACAGTATTTAAGAGGAGAAGATGGAACTTGGCTGGTTGAATTAATAGAACTCTAAGCATGATATTTATAAAGTGGAGTCCACTAAATTTCACAGACAGTGATTTTATGCTTGTATCTCTTCCTATGCCATAATCCACCCAGATTATGGCATCATAAAAAATTACTGTGCTATAGCCCCCACCTTGTGGAAATTTACCAATTAATTTTGTGGTGGTATTCTAGTGTTGGGAAACTCCCTGCTTCTAGTTAAAAGAATGAATCAACATCTAAGTCCATTAAAAATTATAATTTTTCAGAACTCTGAATTCCTTAAGTGAAATGGAGTCCAAGAAAATATGTCTCTATATTAAATTTACGTATCTAAACAGTTACAGGTTTATTAAAATAATACATATAATTCATTTATTTTTCTTAATTCCAATTGTTCTGAGTACTCTTTTCAAGGATGGGGCTGTCACCATGATGTTGGAAACTGTATTCAACTCTTAGTCCTCTTTTCCAGATTTGAAGAATGATATAAGACAAATATCTTCTCATCCACCCCAACCCATTAATATTGGTGTGCTCCACTGCTTAGCCTTGGAATCTCCTCCTTCAACACTCCCTCACTTGGTGATTCCATCTAGATTCATGTATTCAATTACCTTCTATAGGGTTGGAAATTCCCAAACTTAAATCTCCAGCTGTTATCCCCTGAACTTCAGATTTTGATTCAATTTCTTAGTCTGCATCTCCACTTCAATGATTAATAGGTATCTCAATTCAGCAGGTTCAAAGCAGAACTCTTTATATCCACCCAGTCTCAGTCTGATTGAAATATAGCTTTAGGGTCCATTTTTGACTTTCCTCTTTCCCTAATGCCCACATCCAATCTCTCAGCAAATCCTTCTGACATTACTTTCAAAATGTATCCAGAATCTCACCACTTCTCACCACCTCCTATGCTAGCAACCTGGTCTAAACTCCCATTATCACCTGCCTGAATTATTTTAATAGCCTCCTAACTATTGGTCTGCAGGCTTTTACCCTTGCCCTGCTTTAGTCTATATTAAACTCTGCAGCCAGAGTGATTCTGTTAAAATTTAAGGCATATCAGTCCACTTTTCTTCTCAAAAACTTCAAATCAGCTATTTACTCTAGAGTGAAATCCAAAGCCCTTTCGCTGGGCTGTGAGACCTTATAATCGAATCTCCTTCCATTACCTTCATAACTTTGTCTGTTAATAGTCTCATTCCTGTTTATTCCTCTCTAGTTACACAAGCCTCCTTGCTCCTTGTACCTGCCAGGTGTACTTCTGCCTCTACCTGAAATGCTCCTGTGGGGATATCGTAAGGCTCTTTCCCTAGTTGCCTTCAGGTCTATTAAAATATAGCCTTCTCAACAGTCTCCCTGACCATCCTATTGAAATCTCATTTCCCACATTTCCTATTCATTTTCCCCACCTTATTTTTCTTCATGGCACTTATCTCCTTTAATTATAAGAATTTAGTGTAGATTTTGCTTAGTTTCTGGATTATCCTTACTAAAATATAAGCTTCATGAAGAATGCGATCGTTGTGTATTTTATTCACTGCTATTCTCCAACACCTAGAACATTGTCTGGTCACATCTTAAGCACACAACCAAGAGAAATAAATCAGTCAAATAGTAGCATAATATCATAGATTTTATTGCACGCTTGTTCGATTACATTGGTGTGAATATTCAAATAATGTTGTAGATAGTCAGCTATTCACCAGAATTTGTGTTTTCTGAGCTATGGTATAGAATCTATACTACGGACTGTATGCTATAGAGTTGTTGCTGAAATGCAGCTATCTAATCAGTGATTATAATTCCCAGACCCCCTTGTGTCTAGGTATGACCAAGTTAAGAGTTCTTATCAATGGAATTTGTATGTGTCACTTCTAGGTCAAGGATTTAAAGCAGTAGGTATAACTTCTGCTCAGTCTCTTACCCTTTCTTCCTCCTTCCTACATGGGACTACTGCATAGAGTTAGAAATACACTTTTAGGAGATTGTTATGATGTTTTAGTTTTCAGTTCATTATTATTTATGTAGGCGGGTGTCATGGATTGAATTGTGTCCCCACAAAAATGTGTGTATCAGTTTGGCTGGGCCATGATTCAAAGTATTGTATGGTTGTCCTCCATTTTGTGATTGTAATTTTGCATTAAAGAGGATTAGGGTGGGAGTGTAACACCACTCTTACCCAGGTCACATCCCCGATTCAATGTAAAGGAAGTTTCCCTGGAGTGTGGCCTGCACCACCTTTTATCTCTCAAGTGATAAAAGGAAAGGGAAGCAAGCAGAGAATTGGGAACCTCATACCACCAAGAAAGGAGTGCCTGGAGCAGAGCGTGTCCTTTGGACCTGAGGTTCCCGCACTGAGATGCTCCCAGACCAAAGGAAGACTGATGCATCACAAGGACCTTCCTCCAGAGCCAACAGAGAGAGAAAGCCTTCTCCTGGAGCTGATGCCCTGAATTTGGACTTGTAGCCTACGGGACTGTGACAGAATAAACTGCGCTTTGTCAAAACCATCCATTTGTGGTATTTCTGTTGTGGCAGCACTAGATGACTAAGACAGTGGAGACGGATACATAAAGGGTGAGTAATTTTTAGTTTAATGCTTAGGGGCATTTATCTTCTTGAAGGAGTAATGGAAAAGAAATAGGAAAGAAGAGAAATCTTAGGACCAGTGGTGGGATAATGGACGATTTGGAATATTACTGCCAAAAGAAGCACCTCTTTCTGGTTATGAATTTTTACTCATCTCACATCTGTCTTCAAAAAGGACAAAGAAAGAAAAGAGGTAACAAGTGCATGACCTGAAAAGAGGTGTCTGTGTGTTAGGCAACCATTGCTAAAAGATGAAACCAAGAAAACCAATTAGATTTCTAAGCTTTAGAGAAAAAAGCTCTTGTCAAAAGATTTAATATTTCTAACTTTAGCCCCCAGTGCCTTCTTTTTCTTGTTGATCTCTGATAGTCTCAGGTTCACTTTTTTTCACAGTCACGCCAGCCACCCTATATCCCAGCAGATCTAAGAATTGTCTTTATGTTTTACACATAACGTAGTTGGGGAAAACAAGGCAGCTGGGATTCCTAACATGAAGAGATTTTTTTTTTTATAAGGACTAGTTCCACTCTTTAGAACAAAGATATTGGACTCAGGATGAAGGTCAATAAAACTTGTAACCTACTTGTAAAATTGCTGTGGTTCTTTTTTTTTGGGGGGGGGGGGAGGGGGGGAGTTGTTCCCAAACATCTTGCTCTACTCCCAGGCATTACAAAGTACGCTGACAATGTTTCTGCCATCTTCATTAGATTTTGTCCGTTACATATGCTGCAAATTTGTCAAGGTTATTATCTATATTGAGGTTCAGGAAATGAGGAGAGCAAGAGCTGAGGTTTGTGGGGTGAGGAGAAGGATTTCAATTATGTCTGTAAATCAGTTTTAGTAATTTTAAAGTAATATCCAGAAGAATCCAAGCAGAAATTGATTATGCAGTTGAAATACTCTGTGCAATATAATATGTGATAAGAACAAACAGGAGAATACAATAAAATACAGTCCTGTAGAGCTTAATTTATGCACTAAACATCTGCATGAACACTTAAAAAGAAAGTCAAGTGCTTGAAAATACAGAAGTCCAGACAACGCTGGAGCGGAGCGGGGGGAGAGTAAGTGCTATGTAATTTCTCTATAATAGCCAATCCAAGATGATCTATATTTTTTAAATTTCCCAGAATTGATATCTTAGGTAGATATTGTGTATCCCCAGCCATTTCTTCTTAATTGTTAGGTTGCCCATTTTTCCTTTGCAACTAGTTGTTTAGTAATTTTTAAGACATACTTTGGTGCCTAAGCTAAATACAGAGGTCTTCATGTCCTCCGTTCAGTCTTTGTTTCACTTCCCTACCAAATCTCCGCAAGCCTTACAGTACAACTTTAGTTAGGAAACATTTGGGCCTGAACATTATACACCCTACCTAGCTAGTCTGGTTATCTCCCTCATGTTTAATTTGTATTGTAGGTCCTGATTTTTTTTTTTTTTTTTTGGTGCTGTTGGAGTTGTGGAGTATGGTATATACAGACGAAGAAATATTTGAAAATGCAGGAAAAAAAAAAAGAAATTGAAAAGAAGAGCTTCATGATGTCCTCTGGTTTCAGATGAGCCTGAACTGAAACCCAGGTTATGAGATGATAGACCCTGGTAAGTTACTTACTGCTGTAAGCCATAGTTTGTCTTAATATATTGGATCATAACATGTGAATACAAAATTATGTACGTTAACTACTTGTTATAGAGCTTTGCAATTAATTTAATTATTGCTATTTCTACTAACAATCTGACAAAAAGTAAAACAAACAAATATTTTGCATTGTATAGATGAATGTCATCAAATTTAAAAAGATAAGCAGAATATTCTTTCTCCCTCACTCTTCATTGCCCCCTGTTCTCTACATTCAGCACTCACCCTATTTCTTTCAGACTCCCAAATACCATGACAACACAGCACTAAGGGTCACCTAAGAAGCCCTGGTGGCACAACAGTTAAGAGCTCAGCTGTTAACCGAAGATGACATTATGCGAAGTCAACACACCTCATAAGGAAACTAAGATGCTCTAGATAGTATATTTAGTTTTCATTTTTTCTTTATTCTTCAAGATTCTCTTGGTTAATTATTTAGCTTGCTTCTATGACTTGTTACTCTTCTTCTCTTCCCTTAACTACTTCATTTCCTCTGCTCCCTTACATCAAACTTCGATAGTAACAATGCCCATCACATCCCTACCGCAGCCAAGACAGAATGTCTTTTACTACTGAGCCTTGAGAACACTCCTTTCACAACTTAGCACTGGACTACAAATTTGCCCTCTTCATGAAATCATTTTCAAATTAAGCAAAACTTTTCAATCTGAGTTTTCCATCTGCTCAATCTTCTCTAGTACGAAGGTGACTAATCTATTGTAGCAAATACAGTAGTGCTTACCAAATAATGCGTGTGCTCCCCTTCTTTCTCCAGCATCTCTTGTAATTAGGTTGGAGTTGGATGGTGAGTTATGGCTGGGAATGGAAGTGATGTGGGTCTGAAGTACTTAGAAGCAGTCCTAGAGAGACTAGCTGAGATGGCAGTGTCACAAGATAGTTTCACCAATGTCACCCTGGCCCCCTGCCTACCACTCCCAATCAAAATTGTACATATAGCACAAGTGAGAAATGTATGCTTGCTGTGTAAAGTTACTGAGGTTTCTGAGTATATTTCCCCAGCATAACCCAGCTTATTTTGACTAACGTCCTCGGTCAATTAAACTCACTAATAATCAACCCAATAGAACTAAGTCAGCAATACAGATGACAGTGCTGATTAACTGGCTATAAACCAGTTGCCATCAAGTGGATTGTGACTCATGGCAACCCCATGTGTGTCAGAGTAGAACTGTGCTCCATAAGGTTCTCAGTGGCTGATTTTTCAGAAGTAGATCACCAGGGCTTTCTTATAAGGTGCTTCTGAGTGGACTCGAATCTTTCAGTTTCCAGCCAAGTGCATTGTTTGCACCACCGTGGGACTCTTACGTTGTTGTTGTTAGGTGCTGTTGAGTCGGTTCTGACTAATAGTGACCCTATACGAAAGAGTAGAAATGCTCCGTAGGGTTTCCAAGGAGCGGCTGGTGGATTTGAACTGCCGACCTTTTGCTTAGCAGCTGAGCTCTTAACCACAACACCACCAGGACTCCTATAGGCTTCCATTTTTCAAACAGTAAAATTGTCCCGAGAAATGGTGACTTTCTTTATCAACAAGATCAGAGGAATACTAGTAAAAGTAACGGTAATCATACATAATTTTCATGTATTGTATCACCATTCACACAGCACATCGTTGCCAATAAAGAAATGGTGCCTGTCTTAGTTATCTAGTGCTGCTGTAACAGAAATATCACAAGTGGATGGCTTTAACAAAGAGAAATTTATTCTCTCACAGTCCAGTAGGCTAGAAGTCCGAATTCAGGGTGCCGGCTCCCGTCAGCTATCAGCTCTGAAGGAAGGTCCTTGTCGTCAGTCTTCCCTTGGTCTGGGAACATCTCAGCACAGGAAGCTCAGGTCTAAAGGACGCTCTCTGCTTCCGGTGCTATTTTCTTGGTGGTATGAAGTCCCCAACTGCTTGCTTCCCTTTCCTTTTATCTCTTGTAAAATGAAAGGTGGTGTAGGCCACACCTCAGGGAAAATACCTTTACATTGGATCAGGGGTGTGACCTTAGTAAGGGTATTACAATCCCGTCCTTAATCCTGTCTAGCATAATCCAATCTTGCCTCATTAACCACAGGCAGAGATTAGGATTTACAAAATATAGGAAAATTATATCAATCACAAAATGGAGGACAACCACACAATTCTGGGAATCATGGTCTAACCAAGTTGACACATATTTCTGGGGGACACAATTCAGTCCATGACAGTGCCGATGACAGCTTTTTAAATGTTTTCAACTTAAAGCATTCAAAACCTGCACTGGCTAGTGTCTGTCCCAACTACTTGTTAATATATTAATAAATTTTGTATTTGTTTTGTTTTTTCATCCCATACTTACTTCAGAATTTTTTGTTTGACCTAAATTCTAAATAAAAATGTTGTACAATTGCAGATGCCATAGTACCATTTTCGTTTTTTAGTGTACTGCCTTCTTTTCACTTCAGAAAAAAAAAAAATGAAATCAACTCTCTTTTCTTTGATTCTTCTAGCTTAATTGGGATGGAGCATTCACACTCACATTAAGGGACTTTCACTTAACTATTTTGCTTCATTTAAGAAAAGAAAAAAACCTTGTTAACTAAGCTAAGACATGATATTTATGAGTCTATAACTGGGAAATTGTCCATCCACAGCTGCCAAGCACAATAGGTATTTTGGTAAAGTTATATTTGTCTTAGGAATTCACAGTGTGAGAAAAGAAGATGCAAAAATAGGATCCACTAAGCAAAAACAGCCTTTTTCTAACTATACCTTTCCTTTGTTTCTTACCTTGCACAGGCACTAATAAGTCCCTGGAACTTTGGTCAATGTCAAAAACCCTATAAAATATTTGAAAATACAGATATATTGAGTGGTTCTGTCCACCATGTTCACAGATAATATCTGCTTATCATTTAAATATTTAATTTTCATAGGAAGGGATAGATCCAAAACCCAAGGCAACTGTATGATTTTGACAAGGTATCTAATTGCGACTCAAGACAATTTTGCATTGAATTCTAGTCTGGTAACGTGTGTTTCTGGAAAATTCTTAAAGGAAGATGCTCTGGTTATGATTCTAACAGGTAGATATTTGTTGCAAACATGAAAAAGGGAAAATATCTGTTGTAAATGTGGTCAAGCAGATTATTGGATTATCCCTCTGTCAATGAAACTCTTTCCCAGCAGAAGTGTTTACAGTTGATTATCTTAGAATGGAAAGAGTAAGGATTGGTAAGTAGAGACAGTAGCTGCTTGATTTTTGGAACAGTCACCCTATCCTAACACCTAAGTGCCATCCTTGAAACCTTGGTCTCCCTCATACCCCATGTCTAATTCATGCTATCCCCCCACATATTTTCCAATTTACACATATCTTTTTACTATAGTCACCAGCATCTCTCAGCTGGCAAGAGTTCCTTGACTGATAATACTTCGTTCCTATCCCCTATCCAAATTGCAGTCAGAGCAAACATCACTGCATCACTCCATACTTAAAACACCTTGATGGGTTTTAACCTCTGTCATGGATTGAATTGTGTCCCCAAAAAATATGTGTCTACTTGGTTAGGCCGTGATTCCCAGTACTGTGTAGTTGTCCTCCATTTTGTGATTGTAATTTTCATATGTGTTGTAAATCCTAACCTTTGCCTGTAGTTAATGGGGCAAGATTAGACTATGTTAAAAAGGATTAGGTTGGGATTGTAATACCCTTACTAAGGTCACAATCCTGATCCAATGTAAAGGGAGTTTCCCTGGGGCATGGCCTGTACCACCTTTTATCTTACCAGAGATAAAAAGAAAGGGAAGCGAGTAGAGTGAGGGACCTCATACCACCAAGAAAGCAGTGCCTGGAGCAGAGCACATCCTTTGGACCCGAGGTTTCCGCGCAGAGAAGCTCCTAGTCCAGGGGAAGACCAATGACAGGGACCTTCCTCCAGAGTGGAAAGCCTTCCCCTGGAGCTAATGCACTGAATTTGGACTTCTAGCCTACTAGACTGTGAGCAAATAAATTTCCCTTTGTTAAAGCCATCCACTTATGGTATTTCTGTTATAGCAGCACTAGATAACTAAGACAAGCCCTTAAAACCCCTTTCTATTAATTTTAGAATAAAATAAAAATGTCTTTGGGCAGTGGTGGTGGCTCAGTTGTAGAATTCTTGCCTTTCATGCAGGAGACCTGAGTTCAATTCCCAATCAAGGCACCTCATGTGCGGAAGGCTGGCCGATTCTTAAAATATTAAATGTTTCAGACAAAGACAAACTAGGAAAAAGGCCCAGCGATTTACTTCTGAAAATTAGCCAATGAAAATCCTATGGATCACAATGGTTTAATCTGCAACCAATCATGGAAACGGCACAGGGCTGAGTAGCATTTTGTTTCGTTGTTCATGGGGTCGCCGTGGGTCGGTGGTAACTCAATGGCAGATAACACCAACAATAACCACCAAAATGTCTTCATGAGCCTAAAAATCCTTACCCAGCCTAACTCCTGCACATCTTCTCTACTCCTTCTCACTCCCCCCACTTCAACCCTATTGGCTATTTTACAGCATCTTTTATGTTCTTCTTACCTCCTTAAACCACAGGGCCTTTGTGTGTGTTGTTACCTCTGTAGGGAATTCCACCTTCTTCTGCTGCTTCCACCTCCTCCCCTGCAGTCAACCACAATATGTGCACACTTCTAATTAATTCTCACTCATGATTCAGAACCCGTTTAGTCACTGTTGTCTTATTGCACTTATTTCACCCTGTATTTTTCTTTTATGCCACTAATTGCATTTTCTTTATATGAATAATTAACTAATGTGTGTCTCTCAACTAAATTCTACCATATGAGGGTAGATCCTGCTTGCTTTTTCATTTTGTACTGACACATGGTAGGTATTCAATAATATATGTTGAATGAATGAATAAATAAATCTTTAGAAATAACCCTCAGCTTGCTTAGCTGCAAACCTATCAAGTTTATTATAAGGATTAAATGAGATATTGCTCATAAAGCACTTAAACTGGTACCTGAAATACCATACGCTTTCACTAAATTATTGTTATGATAACAATAAAATGACCACATATAATTTCCTCTCCTTTTAAATAGCACCAAAGAGCCAGTTTGTAGAGAAAATGACTCATTTTATTTCTTTCTTTTGAATTTTTGGTGAGCTCATGGATCAGCTTCCTTTTATCCACTAGAGTTCTGGGGGAGACAGAGAAGGCAGGTAGAAATAAAATTATTAGTTTTATTATCGATAAAGTAGATAACGGAGAATGTGGCTTAAGTTCAATGCAACAACAGAACTGCTCATACCCAGCGTCAGATGAGGCTGACATCCCCACCATGCATATCATTAGACAATTGCAGGCTTCCCTTCATGGCACCGAGCAGCTCAGAGACATGCTGTCTGTAACCAGAAAGATTACAAAAAATGTGGCAAAGGGGCGGAGCCACATATGCCCAGTTCCTTAATCCAAGCTCACAAGTTAGATGAACCACGTCTCTTTCCATGGAGATGAGTAAGTGAGAAGGCTGGGACAAAGGCAAAAACTCTCTCTCTAATGGAAATCCCAGCACATGAAAGGAGACATCAGAAGTGGGGACCAAGCGTTAGCTTTCTTATCTTGATATATTACATAAGACACAAATACTGTGCACCTTCTTAGAATTTTTCAACCACCTTTTTCTTTTCCCATCTTTTTTTTTTTTTTTAATTGCTTCACCTGCACCAAGTTGGTTTTCAACTTTCAGACTTGAATAAAAAAAATCACAGCGCAGTGCACGTCTTCCTGTGTACCAATAAGGGGCCAGGTGCCACAGCTCAGAAGTACAGGCGAGTTAGCTCCCAGTGGGTTAAACCTTCACTGTTTAAAAACAAGAAATTGGCAAGAGATAGGCAGACAATATTTCTTTCCTTTCTCCCATTTGTAGGACTGCTTCAAGATGCACTTTCTCCTTGTCAATTTTTTGGAGACATCCTGCCTGACAAAGAAATATACTTGTTGAGTGATTGCTATGTTTTTTCACAGCTCCTTGGGAAAAGATGGCCATAGTAATACATCAGATCACATTGATCTGACTTTTTCTTGCCTCAGTTCCCATTTTTTTCTCACCCTCACTATCCTCAGTTTGTACCTTCCAAACAAAACATCAGGTTTTGTTCTCTGGAGCATGTATTCTAAGTCATGTATGCTATTTGAAATGAAATTTTCTAAATAGAGTTCTCCTTAAAAGTCTTTATAAATGTACAGGAGACTGTTAGTTGTTCCCCCATTATCTGTTCTTTTTCTATGTTAATAGGACTTTAGCTGAGCACATTTCCCAGACTCCTTTTAAATTAGCTGTGGCCATGTGACTAGGTTCTGGCCAATGGGATGTGAACAGAAATATTTGCAAATTTTGACCCTGCACTTAGTAAGAAAAGAGCTTCCCTCTCTTTTCCTTCTCCTCTCCCCATTAGTTGGAATTTTAATATGATGACTGAGCTGGTTCAGAAGACGGAAGTCTTGTGTTGAGGATGGAGAGCTATAAGAGAAAAGGAGCCGGTCCCCAGCTCCCTGGAGTGAACCATCAGTCAGACCCACACTGTTAAAACTGTTAAGTGAAACAGAAATAAACTTGCAAAATCACTGTGATTTTGTTCATATTAGAGCAGCCTAACCTGTAGCCAATCCTAGATGTATACATTATTTTCCTTTTTAATTACTTATTATAACAAGGTGAGTTAGAGACACAAATCATGCTTCTTCTTCTTCTTCTTTTACTCCTCCTCCTTCTTAATTCTAATCCACAAAACTGAATAGGAACATTTGGAGGAAGGTCAAGCAAAATTCTTGCTCATGAAACTTGATCAAAGTTTGTTCTCAAGAAAAAGTTCCAGGATGTTTTACTAGCTGTGGATAAAAGACTGAGTTGACTGTCAATGGCACACTGTGGGCTAGGTACTACAAGACACTGGGACTGTGTACACAGGTGATTATAATTTTGTGTGGCTTAATAATCAATACTGTAGTAAGTCTATAAACTGTGAAAATGAAGTGCTTTTGTCATTGTGAAAAAAAAACATTGTTATGGTTTCCATGGTATGGGATAATTGAGAGAGTATGAAAAGGAAATCAAGAAAGAAAAATCTCATCCATTAGGAGGAAGCAATTGCTTCATATACTAAATGTTAAATAAGCAAAATTCATAGGCAGCAATCAAAGAAGAATTTTTAGTTTTCTCTATCAGTGATCCT
The DNA here is from genome assembly GCA_030035585.1 of Dugong dugon. Lineage (NCBI taxonomy): Eukaryota > Metazoa > Chordata > Mammalia > Sirenia > Dugongidae > Dugong > Dugong dugon. The sequence continues at coordinate 135,363,928 of CM057462.1, forward strand.
TTAAATGCCTCAGTGTGGGTATACCTCACCTTGCCACAAGGTAGAAACTTGGGTAATCTCTTAATTTTCCAGTAATTGCTAGGTAATTAAAAAGCACATTGTCTCTTTAAGCACAGTCTCAATTCAGTAATTAAAGTTTCTAGTCCAATATATAAATTAACACTTCAATCTTAATTCCCCTTCCCCCATCTGGAACTGGCTAAGGTAGGCTGCCGATCTTCTGAAAACAGAGTATGGTTGGCTTCCTCACTTTTTCTCAATCACTTCAGTACCTTCTCATTAAATGTCACTTTCAAAGTTCTCTCCTCTAACATGGGTTTGGAGTGGGGAACAGCAAAATATTTTACTGAAAAGTACTGTCCTAAGCTGACTTTATATTCTCTGGACATGGCTGTGTTTAACACTCAAGCTTTCTCTTATGGTAAAGCTTTGTTTCATCGGCAGCTGCTATCCCCCAATCGTTACTCTCTTGAAATGGCCGGTGTCTCTCCTATGACTGGCTGTGCCCCATCAACTTTTAGCAACTACCTCATAATACACCCCACAGCTTTAATTCCTGGGGTCACCTTGCCCTGGAAAGTCACTTTCAAAGTCAGAAGCTTTGAAAGTGAGGGTGTGTCTTCAGAATTTACTCTGTTGCGGATAAGGAATGTTTCTTCATCACTATCCTACTCCAGGATCAACTATTTTTAATGGAATGTGATAAGTTCAATAGCTCTTGATTGAATAAATGAATGAATGAAAAGGTTGATTTCCTAAAACACAATCTTCTTGAATTCTGACCTTCATAATGTAACTTCTTTCTTAATCCATAAATCCACTCGTTTTTCTTCTGGTCCATTGACAGGATGGATCAACCATAAAGCATATGCTTAGCATGTGCTTTTTGATATCACTTTTCTAGACTCAAGCCATGGTATTTTCAATTACCTCATATGCACACGAAAGCTCGACAATGAATAAGGAAGACTAAAGAAGAATTGATGCCTTTGAATTATGGTGTTGGCAAAGAATACTGAATGTATATACCATGGACTGCCAGAAGAATGAACAAATCTGTCTTGGAAGAAGTACAGCCAGAATGCTTCTTAGAAGTGAGGATGGAGAGACTTCATCTCACGTACCTTGGACATGTTATCAGTAGGGACCAATGTCTGGAGAAGGACACCATGCTTAGTAAGGTAGAGGGTCAGTGAAAAAGAGGAAGACCTTTGACAAGATAGATTGACACCGTGGCTGCACAATGGGCTCAAACATAGCAATGATTGTGAGGATGGTGTAGGACTGGGCAGTGTTTTGTCCTGTTGTACATAGGGTCTTTATGAGTGGGAACAGACTCAACAGCACCTAACGACAACAACAGATGTTTTAAGAAATACATAAGATACCTACGTAATGGTTTACTAGTATAATTAATTTGCAACGTAACTTGGCGAGCAAGACTAACCAGAAAAGACAATTTGAGAACAATGCTGTTTATAAAAGGTATGGTACCCACTGGTTCCCTGGGAGAAAAGACCTGGCAATCTTTTTCTATAAAGATTACAGCCTAGGAAACACTCTGGGGCAGTTCTACTGTCTTATGGGGTCGCTATGAGTCAGAAATGACGTGACAGCACACAACAAAAACAAAAACAACAACGTTCACTATAAACACAGTATACCCAAGGTCTGGGAGGGGGTTGCTGTTTTTCACCAAGAGATCTAATTTTATCTTTTATAAGTTGTCCTGCCCTCTTCTTCATCCTGCCAACTTTATGCTTATTTGTTAATTATATTGCATTTGCATATGGAAGAAGAATCAAAGAAAAAGAAGAAGAAAGTGAAAAAGAAGGAGGAGAAGGGATGGGGGAGGAGGAAGGAGTAGCACAAGAGAGGACCGCTTATTTCTTGTCAGAACTTAGGTGCAGAGTGTGTGTGTGTATAAATTTGAATTTCTGAAAGGAGAATAAAGTGTCACTCCTTTTCTTGCTTCTACCATTTGTAAACATGGAGTGAGATACATTTTTAAGAACTTTCAAGTGAAAATGGTTGAGTGAGAGAGTAACTAATGCCCAAAATGCATTCCCTGATCACAATTATGAGAAGAACATCATAGAAAATGTTTTCACTGTGTAATTTCCCTTCTTCTCCCTTTGAAACAGTAATCATTGCTGCCTACTGAGGTGCCTGTAAGCACAACGTGCTTTTGTCTTAATAAGGTAGCCACTTACATTAACACAGCAGTTTTTTTTCCTATCACTAGCCACGGCCAGAGGAAAGGTCATTTAGACAGGGGTCACCTCTCCGTCCATGTTCAGTGACTTTTTTCTTCCCCATTCCTGTATCTGCTTGACATCTCATGTAGGTTAAGAGTTAGGGATCCCCTGGAGATTGGGTGTTTATAGCACCTCCAAACACATTAAACAAAAATATTTGGTAGGGAAGACGGTGGAGAAATTTCTTTTTAAGAAAAACGTAATTTATGCATACCCATTTGTTCTTATACATTTGAAGTCATTATTACTGAATTATTATATTCAACATATACACCCAATACACCCACATGCTCCATGTTAGAGAATTTAGAATGGCACTAAAATAACTCACATGTCAAACTCTATGCGAATGTGTTTTGGGATTAGAAGCGCAATGAGTGACCTATTACTCTTTCTTCCTTGAAATCACTACAGAAGGCTTGAAATGTGACTCAGTGCAAAGAACCAATATTTTCTAAGAAATTTTCAAAAGACTTATACACATTTCTGCAAGTTATATTAAGGTTATTTTATAAGGTGGTCTTTTAATGCTAAATGAGCAGGGATTTGTTCAATTTTCACACAAATATTTTCATGGTTAGCTCTTTCCTACTTCCCATTTTCCAGTCTAAATCACAGATGGGCTAGAGTTTTTTAAGCTGTCTTTGAATTGCAATCCAATGCTACATTAGAGAACTTTCATTTATGTTTTTAATATTTTCACTCTCATTTTCTGGAAGTATTGAGTGAGTACTCAGAGTTACACAGCAATTGGTGGTAAAGTTAAAAGGAATTTAGAGTTCCTAAATATTTTCCTTCCTTAGCAAGTTCTTTTTCCAGAGATTTCTCTGATCAAGCTGTTAAAGAGGAAGATACAGAGAAAACAACTGAAAGAAGGTATTTAAAATTAGAATTTTATTTTCTTTCATTTTTCAGACTTGGGTCTTGAACAACTCTACACCAGGACAGGAGAACTAACATGTTAAAGAGCTAGTTGCCTTGTGAAGGTGGAGGTTTAACGAAAGTACACACCTACTGGGGCCCCAGCTCTCCAAACTGGGAAGATGTTTGGGAGACAGGCATAAGAAAGAGTACTGAAATGCAGGCAAATGTAGACGGAGAACCAGCACTAATGAGATTCTGCCTCCCTTGGCCTTAGTTAGTGGCAGGCAACAAGCTGCTATTTTATATCAAGTAACTACTACTCTCTGCCTTGATAAGAACCAAGAACATTCTGCCAGCAGTTCAGGTAGTGTTTCAAAGAGAGAGGAAGAGACATTAAATGACAGGGCACATTTCTGGTGATTATTTTTTTCCTCATAATTTGCTGGGGAAACATAAAAATGTAAAGAGGCAGCTAGGATCCAGAGTACAGAATAGCCACACACACAAAAAAAAAAAAAAGATTTTTTTTTCACCTCTGTCCTAGGGTAAAATCACCACGAAGTTATAGTACAGCAGAAAGAAAGGTTTTCTTCGGCATCTGTTCAAAGAGGCAAAAATGGGAAAAGGAAAAGCATGCTTCCAGAGCTATGTCTACCAAGTCCAAGGAATATTACAGAATAGGAAAAAGTGGGAAAATGGACAAGCATGCTGCCAGAGCCATGTCTGTCCAAATCTGAGGAGGATTACAAAATCATCCGTATATATTAACATTACAAATGGGTAAAATCATTGAAAGCTTCACCTTTTCACAGATCTGCTAAAAACTGCTAAATCCCAGTGATCTTATGTTTTGAATTGTCTTTGTTAATAATCATGGGTACAATTTTCAGTAATGACAGTCAGGAGGGTCTTCATTGGTCCAACAAATCTTACTATTTACTAAATGCTAATAGAAAAAGATAAAGAGTGGAAAATATATGGGTCTTTTGTGCGCTGTTTATGATTTGTTTATGTGAAGGTTTCCCTAAAAGATGTTTAGATTGTCCTAGCTATTGTTTTTATAACTTAGGGCCCAGTTGATGTGTCCTTCTGAGTCCTTGTGAGTGCAGTTCCAACTGGGTCACATTCTTTATACTCAAGGACAGGGAACAATGGCTCCAATTTTAATCTCCTAAATCACCTCCGTATACTAGTTTCTCTAACTGCCAGAAGAAAATGTCCCTGTACCCATTTTTTCCTTATCTCTCTCTCTTTCTCTCTCTCTCACACACAACTGTCTTCAATATCCCTAAGTACAGTAAACACTTCCCTAGCAATTTCTTCCCACCTACTTGGACCTACCAGTAGGTTTCTTTGGTTGCAGCAGGACAAACTGATTCTGGTTAATCTAAGTAAAATGGAAATAACTTGAAATATATTGGAAGCTCCCAGAATCTATAGGATGACTAGAAACCCGGCTTAGGAGTGGACTAGCACTGAGGAATTATCCAGGCCTGTGAAGCTGAAGTTGTGGAAATGGTCTCTTAGAAAACGGTATGACTAAGGCCTGCTGCCGGGATGAATGACTCCAACCATCATTTTTATTCATGTGCCATGCATTCAAGTTTCACATTCTAAGCCAGAACCGTTTGATTGGTCTAGCTCAGGTCAAGTGTCTGCTTCTTGGTTAAGGCATGTCTGGGCAGGGCACCTCTTTCAGTCCCACTGGAATATATCCAATAGAAAGAGGTTAACTTTCCACCAAATAAATAGCAATAATGATAGGAAGGGGAAAGAGAAGGCAGGAAACCCAGCATCAACAAAATTCCAACACACTGGGCTGAGGAGGAAGAGGCAGGGAAGGTGAGCAGGGGTCAAATCACCATCAGGGGACCAGATCTCTGATACTGCTGTTGCTGCTGTGAGGGTGAGTTGTCGTCCCATAGAGTGGTTGTGTCATGTAGGGACACCTTTGCTTTTGGATCTTTGCTGCTTGTTAAGCTTCTCATCACACTGCTTGGAGCTGTTCTGCTCAGCAGTCTGCTGTCTTCTGTGGAGTCTTCCTCAGCCATCACCTTTCTGAGAAGGGACTTAGGGTATGGATGAGGGTGTTGGAGTTGTTCGTATGACGGCTTCTCTTTCTAATCTTTGTCTTGAGCAGATAAAGACGATCGGGCTCTTCACTTTTTCAATATTTTGAGACTCTAGTATTAAAAATTGTAAGTAATGGCAAAATGCTATGAAGATTTTATTAAGGTGTGTTTATGGGAAACAGTAATGTGCTATTCATGTGAAAGCATAGCCATTTGAAGGAGGAAAAGGAAAACAACTAGCAAGCCTTTAAAAGTAAAATGGAGGCTCTCAGCTCTATTTGTTGTATAACTTATGTTGCAGACATTTTGAGCTGCTTAATTGTCCCATTTCAAAATGTCACGTAATGGATGATTTCCGAGTGGTGTGGAGATACAGAACACCTGCACACGTTTGGCAAAATGTGTCAACGTTTTAACCTATATTTCTAGAGCAAACATAGGATTTCTGTATTGGATGTTTGAAATTTATCTACTCCACATCTCACTTTGTGAAATTTACTTTCTGATGAACAGGATTAGAGGTTAATGTTTTCAATCCTTGCCTCGCTTGAGACTTTGGAACTATATGTGTCTCTCTTCTTGTGGTGATTGCTGCGGCAATCTTCCCCTTGGCTTCATCTTCTCTTTAAGTCACATCATACTTCTTCCTAGCCAGCCAAAAATTACCTTTGTATTTGAGCCTCTATCTTCCTGCTGTTTCTGTATCCCCATCCCCAGAATCTATCTGAAGTTGACTTAAGTGGAATTCTTCACTGCTGATTTAGAAGCAGCTTATCCTAGAAAATGTGTGAGCAATATTCACTTTCTTACTTAAGTCCTACACTTAAAGTCCCAGGGGCTAGAAATGCCATAAAATTCTTTCAGTCTGACAAAGGGAAAGGGGTTAATTAATGGCTAGGGCTGGACCTAACCACATCTCATTAACATGCCTGGTTATACTTTCAAGGCATCAAGGAGGAAATGAAAAGAAAGCATCACAAGACAAAAGATGAAAGGAGAGCAATACAGTAATGAGAGAGGGCTTCTAATTTCTTAACGGTTGTGAATTTTTCCCTAAAGAAGCCAGCTCTTGTCTGGCTTTACGTCTCCTTTGTTGCATAACTGTTAATGTGCTGAGTCACATGTCACTCAATGACAATAGCAGCCAGAGTGGCACCAAGAAACATGGACACCAAACTGGATCTTGGACACATTGGTGTCATTTTTTTCAGGCATTGGAAAATAAGTGACATCGATTCAAAGTCAATAAAGAGAGAAGTGCCAACTAGTTAGAATGCACACACACACACACACACACACACACACACACACAAATTGGAAAGTACACATATATAGACCCGTCAGAATACAAAGGAAGACCTCTCCATAGAATAGACTCACACGTACACAGACTCACTCAGCTTATCACGTATCTATCTATTGAGCATCTGCTATAGTCAGGGCTCTGTGCTATGAAATATATTCAAATATGAGTAAAGCACAGTCCTTGCCTTCAAAAGTCTTATCATTTAGTGACAGGATATAATGCACTAACTTAGAAGAGAGAATAAATATAGCATTATAGCAGTTAATAGTTCAAGAAAGGGGATGTTAAAACTTACTGAAAGTTAGGGGAGGTTCTGGGAGCTGCCATTTGAGATACATCATCTTTCCTACTTAGCCCTGGAATCAAAGGTGGGTCAAGAAACCTTGTGAGCAGGTGATGGTGAAAAGGTACCCACTCCTGGATACCAGTAACTTCCTTGGATATATGTCTCAGTCATCTAGTGCTGCTCTAACAGAAGTACCACAAGTGGATGGTTTTAACAGAGAGAAATTTATTGTCTTCACAGTTCAGTAGTCTGCAAGTCCAAATTCAGGGCATCAGCTGCAGGAAAATGCTCTCTCTCTCTGTCGGCTCTGGAGAAAGGTCCTTGTGATGCCTCAGTCTTTCCTTGGTCTGGGAGCATCTCATCACAGGAACCTCAGGTCCAAAGGACGTACTCTGCTCCCAGCACTGCTTTCTTGGTGGTGTGAGGTTCCCATGTGTCTCTGCTCACTTCTCTCTTTTATATCTCAAAAGAGATTGCATTAAGACACTGATCTTGTCAACCTCATCAGTATAACCTCATCACAGGGATAGAATTTACAACACATGAGGAGATCACATATAATCTCATCATATTGGTAGAGTTCACAGCACATAAGGACATCACATCAGATAACACAATCATACAATACTAGGAATCATGACCTAGCCAAGTTGCTACCCACATGTTTTGGGGGACACAATTCAATCCATGACAGCATACCTATAGCTACAAAAGCTATTATTTTATGTAGCAGTCAGGTATAAAAGGTTAAATATGTCCCAAAAGTAGGGATCGGCAAGAACTTGCTTTTAGACACACACAGTGGGTTGGGACAAGTGCTGAATGTTCAGGTCCACCAGAAGGCAAAGGGAGATATCTATACATCCATGCAGAATACAATGTTCAGGAAGAACAATGATGGATTAACATCTCGGCATACCATTTATTGAATCCTCCTCCCACAATGGGAAGGTAGAGCTCTTCTTCCTCACCACCAATACAGAGTCAAGAAGAGAAATACAGACTTAAGAGTGGACAGGAAAAAGGAATGCCCCCAGTCTAGAGGTAATAAGGTAGTAGATGATCAAATTAGGAAATTACACACAGGGGAAAAGATAAGAACTCACTTAGCAGGCTCATGGTGCAAGGTAGGATCTTGTTTTCAGGGGCAGCACAGAATGCAATTAACTGAACTAGGACATAAGGCTGGAGCAGGAGAGCAGCAAGGACAGCTTGATATTGAGTCATTTGAGTGCTGAAATATAGCTTCTTAGAGATTTCCTGGTCATAAATAGAATTGCCCCTGAACCTGCCAGTAGAGATTGAGCTGTGGGGAGATGGGAAGGTCATGTTTAACACAAACATAGGAGCTCTATATCTGTAGTCAGGGAAGGAAGAGAGAAACATGCATGTCATCAACCATCTCCCTTGTCCAGGTAGATGTCATTCATCTATAGTGCTTTCCTTTTCCACAGGCCAGATGGGGGAACCAAATCCTCTCAATGCCAAGCTTAGGCCAAATATGTGGAGAAGACCTGGAGACGAAACCTACTTGCCTTGTTCTTAATGATAAAATGAAGAGGGTAGAGATGATCTCAAGATTTTGTTGTTTGTTGTTTTTTAGCAACTTGATCTTTCTACATTTCTACTAATTCTATGAATATATAGTCTTTCGACAAAGAAAGAGGAGGTAGAAGACATGTAATAATAATAAAAGAACATGCAGAAACCCACAAAGATGAAAGGGCAGAGGGGATATTCATGGAATAGTAAATCATCCAAGCAGATTACAATGTAGGAGACTTGCAGCAAACAGTGGGAGAAAGTGAGAGATAATGCACTGAAGAAAAGTAGGATCTATAAAACAAAAGAATTAAGAAATTTCAGAAATTTATACTGAATGCACTCCATGATACTGTTGTGATTGATGTATATATCAATCCTCACAACAGTATCTTGGAGTGCATTCAGTATAAATTTCACACATACATATATACACATTTAGAATCTCACAATATATATTCATATGAAGTACTTTGAAAAATGACACATACATACTCTATAAATAGGTAGGCAATCGTGATCAGAAGTTTCTTTTAAACAGGAAATATTACAATAAAAGGGGATGGGTATAATAAATATTATAATAAATAAATAAATAAATATAAATAAAAGGGGATGCATGCAATAAGAAGGAGTAGTAAAAGATTACTACAAGGATTTAATCTAAGTCAAGGGTTGGTCAACTATTGTCCACAGACCAAATCCAGCCAACTGCTCAGGACACAGCCTTGCCTATTCATTTGGCTATTGTCTGTCTGCTTTAGCACTATAATAGCAGAGTTGAGTAGTTGCAACAGAGACCACATGGCCCACAAACCCTAAAATACTTACTAATTGCCCTTTATGAAAAAAAGTTTGTTTATCCCTGCTCTTGGTGATTGGAATTATAAAATTAGCTAACACATATTAAACACTCACCACGTTCTAGGCACCTCTTCTGACAGATTACATGGTTTAAGTTCTTTAACAACCCAATGAGAATGGTAGTTTTTATACCCATTTAACTGAAGCTTTAAGGGACTTGCCAAGACTAGACAGACAGTGGCAGAATTGGGATTTGAACCCAATATAGGACTGCCAAATTTAGCAAATAAGAATATGAGATACTCAGTTAAATTTGAATTCCAGATAAACGATGAATTTTTTTTTTTTTTTTTTTAGTGTATGTCCTATGCAATATCTGGGTAATAGCTATATTTAAAAAAATTACGTACAGTTTATCTAAAATTCAAATTTAACTGAGAAACCAGTATTTTATCCAGTAGCCCTAGCCCAATCAAACTGGCTCCAGAATCCGCATTTAACAGATACTATAGTGCTTGTCTCTTGGATGGATGGTGGGGTTATCTTAACAGGGATACGGAATCTCACAAAGGAATGAGATGGTCATAACAGGTATTTTCTGCCTAGTGAGGAACAGAGTAAGTCTGTAATTTGAGAGGCAGAATTAGCCTCTTTTTCCCTGTTGTTGTTGTTGTTAGGTGCCATCAAGTCAATTCCGACTCATAGTGACCCCATGCACAACAGAACGAAACACTGCTCGGTCCTGTGCCATCCTCACAACTGTTGCTATGCTTGAGCCCGTTACTGCAGCCACTATGTTAATCCATCTTATTGACGGTCTTCCTCTTTTTTGCTGACCCTCTACTCTAAAAAGCATGATGTCCTTCTCCAGGGACTGGTCTCTCCTAGTAACATGTCCAAAGTATGTGAGGCAAAGTCTCACCATCTTCGTTTCTAAGGAGCATGCTGGCTGTAAATCTTCCAAGACAGATTTGTTTCTTCTTTTGAGCAGTCCATGGTATACTCAATATTCTTTGCCAACACCATAACTCAAAGGCGTCAATTCTTCTTCGAGCTTCTTTATTCATTGTCAGGCTTTTGCATGCATATGAGGCGATTGAGAACACCATAGCTTGGATCAGGCGTGCCTTAGTCCTTAAAGTGATATCTTAATTTTTTAACACTTTAAAGAGGTCTTTTGCAGCAGATTTGCCCAGTGCAATGCATCTTTTGACTTTTTTGACTCCTGCTTCCATGGGTGTTGATTGTGGATCCAAGTAAAATGAAATCCTTGACAACTTCAATCTTTTCTCCATTTATCATGATGTTACTTAATAGTCCAGTTGTGACAATTTTTGTTTTCTTTGTGTTGAGATGGAATTGATACTGAAGGCTGTAGTCTTTGATCTTCATCAGTAAGTGCTTCAAGTCCTCTTCACTTTCAGCAAGCAAGGTTGTGTCATCTGCATAATGCAGGTTGTTAATGAGTGTTCCTCCAAGCCTGATGCCTCATTCTTCTTCCTATAGTACAGTTTCTGGGATTATTTATAAGTACACTTTCCTTATGAGCACCATTAAGTGCTCTGAATTTCTCATTCTTCATAATATTATCCATAATTTTTTATGATCCACACAGTCAAATGCCTATGGGGAACCTGTACATAGATCAAGAGGCAGTCACTGAAACAAGCAAGATTGCATCAGGGTTGTAGCCTTTCACCATATTTATTCAATCTATATGCTGAGCAAAGAGTAATTAGGCCTATAGTTATAGATTAAGAGCCATCTGACTGCAAGTAACAGTGGAAACTAGAAATAATCACCATTTCTGAAGAGTTTAGAAATGAGTGTTGTCTTAAATCAGACCTAAAAGATCCTTCCAGATCTTTGCCACCAGTGCTAAACTGCTACTACTTAGCAGAGCTTTCAAAATCCATTCCATTTCTATAGCGATGGCCCAGCCAGAACTGTACCCTAATTTCTCATCAACACCTAAGAAAAAACTAGTAGAAAGGAAAAGCTGAGCTCTTTGTCACAGACTGTTGGGTCCTGAGATTGGTAGGCTAGACTATACTGAAAAACAGCACTTCTGACGAGGAAAGTAACCCTTGCGTATCCTATCGCTTCTCATAGATAGAAGCGCAGATGTGGGAAGCAGGATATGGAAAAATGTAATCCATCTGGAGCAATAAAATTCTGCACGAGTAACAACTCACAGTTGACTTAGGGGTGTGGTGTGTTGCTGTTGGCTCTGTAACTCTGTTCTAATGGATTATTTTGCACAAAGTAGCTTGAAAGAGGCAAGTGCTAGATATCATTATTGCACTTGTTACAAGCAATAGTCTCTGAGTCCAATTACATGCAGGCAGTGCCCCAGACACTGATTTTGCTAATTGCTATCCTTCAGACTTGGAATTTACTTTTATCCCAGTTGCATATTTTTCAATGAAAGGATATGATTTGTATCCTAATGGAAGAGACTGAAATGCTGGCTGCTTCATGACAAAAATTGGTTACATTGTGAGCAAGTTGTTGACTTTGCGAATATATCAAATATAAAATAAAAGTATAGCACCTATTTGAAATTATAGATCATGCTTTATAACGTTTCTCTAAGGGCCTTGTATCCTAGGTAATAATCAACAATTTCCAACAGTTCAATATGCAGTTATTGAAAACCTACTGTGTGCCAGGCGTATTTTAGGTGATGTAGATACACAGATGAATAAGAGTCATTTCCTGACTACCAGGTGCTCACATTCTACGACTAGAGACAGAAGTTTATACAAATGGATGTCACTGGGTGTGATCCATCCTATAATGGAGCCACACTGGGAGCCCAAAGGAAAGAATGGCATATGCTTCTTGAAGAGATTAAGGCATATTTCACAAAGAAGGTGCCAGCTGAGCTCAATCTTAAAGAGGAGTTTATCAGGAAAGGAATAGAGAATGAGGAGAGGAACTCATTGTAGTATTAGGGAAACTCACTGCAGGAAGAGAGAAAAGTTAAGGACAAAGGAGTAGACAGAAAATAGACAAGAGCAGGATCTAACAAACTACAACCTTCGGGTCAAATCCAGCCCGCCCACTTTTGTAAATAAAGTATTATTGGAACACTGTCACACCTGTTCATTTAGGTATTGTCTGTGTCTGCTTTTGCATTACAATGGCAGAGTTGAGTAGTTGTGAAAGAGACCAGATAGTCCTCAAATTCTAAAATATTTATTAGCTGGCCTTTTATGGATAAAGGTTGCTGACTCCTGGACTACAATATCAGCCCATATACAAGAAAACACGATTTGATTTTGAGGATAAAACTAAAATTATGGTATGTTCAAGCAGTCAATCAAATTCACTGTGTGGCTTCTATGTGCTCAGCAAAATGGCACCACGAATATGGGTGAATAATATAATCCCAAACCTCAAGAAACACCAATGTGGAAGGGGAGAAAGACAGAAAATAACTACCTGCACAATGGCCATAATCCTTGAAAATACAAAATACAGGGGCAGCATAAAAGAGAAAGTCATTATCTCTTCCCAGGATTTTTGCCTTAGTAAAAGGGCTGGGGCAAAATCAGGGTACTGAAGGATGAGTAGGAGTTCTTAAAACAGGGAAATAACATTTCCTCTATTTCTAAAACATAACTCCCAGTGAAATTTTATAATTGCTTTTTTTTTTTTTTTAACATTAACACTTACCTTCTTCTTAAAATATCTTTTGCATTATACAGTGCACAATGGGGTTTTGGCTATGGCCTTTCTCCTACATATTATTTTGGCTCAAAGTTGTATACTGTAATCATAGAAAAGTCAACAGTATGATTTTAGAGATTTGAGTGTTGAAATTTGCCCATAAGGGAGGACTTTTTTTTCTCATTGCCCCCGGCCATAGAGAGACTGCTAATAATCTGACACGTGTGGAACAGCTGGCAGGATATACTTAATCTTTAAGTTTTAGAAACTTTTTTGTGTTATAGCAAGAATTAGTTGTGGTGGTTTCAACCAGAATCTTGTCACAGAACTCCTCTGTCTGAACATCTGGAATTTTCTTAGCAGGAAGATTCTCCAAATGGAGGCACTAAGGACAAACTGCAGAGGTGGTTGCCCAAGGCTGCAGGAAATGCCAAAGGTAGAGACTGAAACAGTATCTGTTTGTGAATCAGTTTCCTTTGACACTAGACCATGGTATGAATCTCCAAAATAAATTGTATAAAAGTATATATATATTTTTACTATGTATTAAATTTAAAACTTGGCTTCAAGTACCTGAACAGACTACTGCTACGCCATAGAGATATATCCAAAATGTACCAGGCCAGGCAACTCAGAAGCTAAAGAGTCTCAAGTAACACACACACACACACACACACACACACACAGAAAAGAAAAAAGAATTTCAATAAAACACAAATATTTTAGTAGCTACATCACTGTTTGTACTAATTCGATATTAACAGAATATGTAACTTTTAAAAGCAAATACTGTTTCTTATGAGGCATATATATGTATATATTTTAATAATGTTATAGAGTTCAATTCATACATACATTCATGCATTATTTTTTCAGCGACATGAATATCCAGATCACCTGGGCAAAGAACTTATTGTGTAGTCTTGAAATAATGACCTGGGTTAATGTCTTCTAATTCCTTTCACAGATATCATACGTCACTGATATTTTTCACCTTCCCAGTAATACTTTAAAATCATTTGCTTGGTTCAACAATAAGACATGATGTACTATTTAGATTTTTCTTTTTCTTCCCATTATGTTCAGTGAAATCATGGGACATAGCTCATATGTTGTCATGCCTTACAAATTAATGGTATATGTTCAATTAAAAACAGCAGGAAGAACGTATAGGAAGAGGCTAAAAATGAGCACTTGATCCACACTCTTGGGAAAAAACAATACTTTACACTAACTCTGACGTCCGGGTTCTTTCTTGGATTAGGCTTTATTAGAATGTTTTCAACTTTGCTGGGTTAAACCCCAGAATGTTTATCTTGGTGCAGGCCATTTGGGCTTCGGCCATCGCTGAGTGTGCCTTGGAAGATTCTTGGTCAATTTCATCTTCAGAGTGCTTTTAATAATTAATTCTTTCAAAAATATTTATTGACTGTCTTCTCTGGGCCAGACACTGGTCTAGACACTGAGGACAGAGCAGAGAACAAGACAAAGACCCTCCCCTCATGAAGTGTAGATTCTAGTTACCTTAAGTCAGTCACAACCTTCATTTCTCTATTTAATCACAAGCAATGTGAGGGTGCAACATACAAAGGAAAGGATAATCGTCTACTTAAAAAGCTTATTTGGAAAGTGGGAAATGAAAAGGCACAGTTTCTAGCATTCATTCAGAAGACCAACAAAACCAGAAAAAGTGAACTACAAAAAAGAAGGCTTAGTAAACTGAGTTTGGCTTAAATGTCACACAATATCAACAAATAAATAAAACCTAGCCTCTTTAACAAAAGTAAACAGTAAGGAAGTGATAAGGGAATTGTTTATAAGCAATGAACAAAAATGTAAACTTTTATGTACGGAACTGTATGTGAGAAGAAAAAACATAAACGAAAAATAAATCTAGTAATATATATGAAAGCTGTTATAGTTTATATCATAGTATGTCTTAGCTTGTTATGAATAAAATTTGTGGCACATCATATATTTTTTTTTTTACCTTACAGATTCAGTGTCAGAAGTATTTAAACATGGCAAGCTCAGACATAACGAATACAATGCAATCAAAAGAATAAGGGAACTTGAAACAAAAAGGCTTTTTATGAGTATTATTTCTCTCCTATAGGCCACTGAATCTCCTCACCATTGTTACTGTTGTCCTATCTGTTCTTCCATTTTGTATTCAAAACAGGTTTCCCCAGAGCAGCCCTCAAAGAATTGCCCTGCAGGGTCCTTTCTGTTTAACTTGAAAGGCAAATTACTAAGTGAATATTTCTACGCACATGGCCAAACTTCTAACCACCTTTTCTGTAGCATTTATGTCTGCCCGGTAGAAAGCTTTAAGTGTACCTTCGTTTCTTCTCAAAATTTCCCCCTACCCATGCCAACAACTCACTTGGTTCAGCCAGTGTCCCACCCCCTAGTAGGGAGCACTAGCACCTCCGGCTAGTACATTGGTTGCTCCTACATCCTCATCATCTTCTCTTCATCCTGTGAGATAAGCACATTTTTTAAATCGTGTTGGGAAATATAGCATATTTGTACTTTCACTTTATAGTTCAAAAGAACTCTTTGGCTTTAGCCAAGACAAACATCTCCAAAACTATCTTAAATTTTGAAAGAAGATCTCATTTTCTGCCACAGAGTAAACTAGATGCAAGTTGCATGGCTATGATGCTCACAAAATTATAAGAGGTTAAAAAAGGTGGAGTTCTGACTAATCTACCGGTTGTCTTCAAGTCTATTCCAACTCACGGCAACCCTATGTGTGTCAGAGTAGAACTGTGCTCCATAGGATTTCCAGTGGCTGATTTTTTTGAAGTAGATTGCCAAGCCTTTGTTCTGAGGCAACTCTGGGTGGATTTGAACCTCTAGTCTTTCCGTTAGCAGCCCATCGTGTTAACTGCGTCAACCAGGGAATCTTCTGTCTGACTAACGATGCTCAACTTTTTTGAGTTCTAGTATCACCCCGATTATTTCTAGGGTCCTCTCTCCTGGAGAGAGCAGTAGAGAGGAGTGAGCCTGGAGGGAATTTATTTCCTCAGTCCTGAACCAGAATGGAGGCATTTAGGGAGGAGAAATCAGCTTTTACCACACAGTATACCTCATCAGAATCGCCGTTGGTAGAGTTCGTTTTGGAACGCCAACATTTGTCATTGGTGTAGCTCTCAGGGATTCTGATATATTGATATTAGAAGCTGTAGGTGGATTTGTGAAAATATTTTTGTAATGACTAAGTATCACGATTTGAAAAAAAAAGTCATTTAAATGCAGTTATCTTAAGATCGCTGTGTTTGCAAGCAGCACCGCTATTTCAATGGAATAATTTCTCTGTTTATTCCTTTAAAGGTTCACAGAAATGGAAAAGCCATGTGAGATCTCTTGGTGCAATTTCTCAAATACTGAGGTCTCAAATTTAGAAAACAATATAAAAGGAAGAAAAAGAGGAATATATTCTGCTGATTAGGAAACAAATTGAAAAA
This sequence comes from Dugong dugon, assembly GCA_030035585.1. Taxonomy (NCBI): domain Eukaryota; kingdom Metazoa; phylum Chordata; class Mammalia; order Sirenia; family Dugongidae; genus Dugong; species Dugong dugon. The sequence continues at coordinate 135,380,208 of CM057462.1, forward strand.
CCATGGGGCATTTCTGCTTCGGAGAATGAAGAAATAGCCATGGGAAATACAGTCCTATGTAAATCACTGATGAAATTAATATGTTTTAAAGGTTATCAGAGCAAAACTGCTGAATCCTATAGTTTGTCATCAGTAAATTAAATGTACAATCACTAATTTAATTTGTATGAATTACCAGTTGACTTCTAAGGTATGGAATAATAAGAACTAATGCTACTTTATGAGCTGGAAATGAGATTTTTTATTTTCAAAGGAGCAAAAAGACAAGAAATAAAGTTGATTCAGAGTCCAAACAACCTTTTGGTTATATAATTTGTTGATGTCTAAAGAAAAAATAAACTTTTCTGGGTTTTATTTGCATTTTTTTTTTTCTCAAATCTAACCCAGATGAAATGTAGGGAGGCAACTGACTTGCTTTCAAAGCTGGCCTGGTTCTGATCCGACAGAAGAGTGTTCTAAGGCAGGGTGATGTGGGCTCCCCCCTCCAGCTTACCTAAGGGAACCAGCTGCAGCCTAGTTTCTCACCCTTATGCTTGATGAAAAGAAGAAAGGTTTTTTTTTCTTCCATATTTTATTTTCATTGTGGATGAAATTCTGAGCTGTATGAAACTGACTTAACAAAATAGACTTCTATGACGATATCTGGGATAGCAGAAGAAATTCAAATTCTAGAGCTCTAGCAAAATCAGAATTATAGAATGTTACAACTACAAGGAACTTCAGAGATCATTTTTTGTCCTACTACTCATTTTGAAGATAATGAATCAAAAGTCCAGAGAGATGAGGAGACTGGAAACTGTATAGCTAGCTAGGAGCAGAGCCTAGACTGAGAGCCAGGGCTTGAAGCCAGGACTGCTGACTTTTAGTTCACTGCAAAATTAAGATATCTCCTCTGGAAAGGAACTCTTTTATGCAAACATTGAATTCTCTTTTCCCCAAACACACACACACACACACACACACACACACGTACACTCACACTCACATACACTCATCCTGACCTCTGTGTAGTATTTATAACCATGTTCTATCTCATCCCCCAGGGTGATTGGTAAGAAGCATACTGTGTGACAAAGGCTGCTTCCCCTAGAATCGTATTTTTTCCTGCATGAATCCCTGGAGATACAGTGTGTTTAGTATCTTCCTTAGCTGAGGGGTCCTCCCCTCAGACAAACATGCTACAAAGTGACTTCACTCTGCTTGTTCAGATATCTAAATTCTGTCTGAGCAGTGTGGGAGGCAAGTTTATTTATCTAACTGGCTAAAGAAGTAAAGGATAAAAACCCAAGAGAGCTGAACAAAAGATGAGCAGCAATCTTATAAACTCTTTCCATAATGAACTGGGTTAAAAAGTAGCCATGCATTCATTGAAAAGTAGACAGATAGAAAAGGCGATCTGGATTCCTGCTAAGAGATGGGCAGTCCTGCACTGTCCCAGTCACTTCTCCAGTAGATGCCTTTTTTTTTCACCTTTTGCAAATGCGTTTTGACTCTCAGAAATATACAATGATTCCCTTTCCTAATCGCTTGCAAAGATCATTTTGACACTTGTGATAAAACCCAAACCAAAAACCCACTGTCGTCAAGTCGATTCCAACTCGTCAGAATTAAGCTCCCCACTTTTATAGATGGGGAAACTGAATCCTAGTGACCAAGGCACAGTTCTCTAACTTGGTAAGACTAAATAGGGACGAGAAGCCAGGTTTCCCAATACCTGTATTTCCTTGTGCTTTCCCCCACAATATCATCTGGCTGCAGGAATGCCATGTGAGTGTTGTGTACAGATGTGGGGGTCTGAATGAAATCCCAACTCTGACACTTAAGGTAAATAGTACCCTGGTGCTTTAGTTTCCTATGTTGGAGTGAAATAGTTATAAGGATTGACAGGCTTAGGTCAGTGCCTGGTACAACATAGTATCAGTACCAGTACCACTCGCTGTCTAGTCAGGTCTGATTCATGCTGACCCTACATGTGTCAGAACAGAACTAGTCCATAGGGTTTTCGAGGGCTGATTTTTAGGAAGTAAATCACCAGGCCTTTCTTCTCAGGGACCTCTGGGTGAACTTGAATTTCCAACCTTTTGACGGATTTGACAGATTCCAACTTTCCAAGACAGATTTGTTCATTCTTCTGACAGTCCATGGTATATTCAATATTCTTCAACAACACCATAATTCAAAGGCATCAATTCTTCCCCAGTCTTCCTTATTCATTGTCCAGCTTTCACATGCATATGAGGAGATTAAAAATACTATGACTTGGGTCAGGCACACCTTAGTCTTCAAAGTGATATCTTTGCTTTTTAACACTGTAGAGAGGTCTTTTGCAGCAGATTTGCCCAGTGCAATACATCATTTGATTTTTTGACTGCTGCATTCATGGGCGTTGATTGTGGATCCAAGTTAAATGAAACCCTTGACCGCTTCAATATTTTTTCTGTTTACCGTGGTGTTGCTTATTGGTCCTCTTGTAAGGATTTTTGTTTTATATTGAAGTGTAATCCATACTGAAGGCTATGTTTCAAGTAAGTATTTCAAGTCCTCTTCTCTTTCAGCAACCAAGGTTGTGTCATCTGCATATTGCAGGTTGTTGATGAGTCTTCCTCCAATCTTGATGCCACGTTCTTCTTTATATAGTCTGGTTTCTCAGATTATTTGTTCAGCATACAGATTGAATAAGTATGGCAAGGGTATATAATCCTGAATCACACCTTCTCTGATTTTAAACCACTCAGAATCCCCTTGTTCTATTTGAAGGACTGCCTCTTGGTCTATGTACAGTTTCCGCATGAGCACAATTAAGTGTTCTAGAATTCCCATCCTCTACAATGTTATCCATAATTTGTTATGATCCACTCAGTCCAATGCCTTTGCATAATCAATAAAACACAGGTAAACATCTTTGTGGCCGTCTCTGCTTTAGGCCAAGATCCATCTGACATCAGCCAATGATATCCCTGGTTCCACGTCCTCTTCTGAATCCAGCTTGAATTTCTGGCATTTCCCTGTTGATGTACTGGTGCAGCCACTTTTGAAATGATCTTCAACAAAATTTTTACTTGCATGTCATATTAAAGATATTGTTCAATAATATCCTGATTCTGTTGGATTGGCTTTCTTTGGAATGGGCAAAAATATGGATCTCTTCCAGTCAGTTGGCCAGGTAACTGTCTTACAAATTTCTTGGCATAAACGAGTGAGCGCTCCCAGCTTGTATCTGTTTGTTGAAACATCTCAACTGGTATTCCGTCAATTCCTGGAGCCTTGTTTTTTGCCAACGCCTTCAGTAGAGCTTGGATTTCTTCCTTCAGTACCATCAGCTCTTGAGCACATGCTACCTCCTGAAATGGTGGAATGTCGACCAATTCTTTTGGGTACAGTGATTGTATTTCTGCCATCTTCTTTTGATGCTTCCTGCATGATTCAATATTTTGTCCATAGAATCCTTGAATATTGCAACTCGAGGCTCGAATTTTTTCTTCAGTTCTTTCAGTTTGACAAATGTCGAGCATGTTCTTCCCTTTCGGTTTTCTAACTCCAGGTCTTCGCACATTTCATTATAATGCTTTACTTTGTCTTCTCGAGCTGTCCTTTGAAACCTTCTATTCAGCTCTTTTACATGATCATTTCTTCCTTTCACTTTAGCTACCCTATGTTCAAGAGCAAGTTTCAGAGTCTCTTCTGACATCCATTTTGGTCTTTTATTTCTTTTCTGTCTTTTTAATGACCTTTTGCTTTCTTCCTATATGATGTCCTTCATGTTATCTTGCAAGTCAACTTGTTTTCAGTCATTAGTGTTCAATGTGTCAAATCTATTTTTTAGATAGTCTCTAAATTTAGGTGGGATATACTCAAGGTCATACTTTGGCTCTTGTGGATTTGTTCTAATTTTCTTCAGCTTCAACTTTAACTTGAATACAAGCAATAATGGTCTAATTCACAGTCAGCCCCTGGCCTTATTCTGACTGATGATATTGAGCTTCTCCATAGTATCTTTCCACAGATGTAGTTGATTTGATTCCTCTGTATTCCATTTGGCAAAATCCACATGTATAGTCACTATTTACATTGTTGAAAAAAGGTATTTGCAATGAAGAAGTCATTGGTCTTACAAGTTTTTATCATGCAATCTCTGGTGTCATTTCTATCACCAAGGCCATATTTTCTAACTACCAATCCTTCTTCTTTGTTTCCAACTTTTGCATTCCAATCACCAGTAATTATCAATGCATCCTGATTGCATGTTTGATCAATTTCCGACTGCAGAAGTTGGTGAAAATCTTCAGTTTCTTCATCTTTGGCCTCAGTGGTTGGTGCATAAATTTGAATAATAGCCATGTTAACTGGTCTTCCTTGTAGGCATATGGATATTATCCTATCACTGACAGCATTGTACTTCAGGATAGATCTTGAAATGTTCTTTTTGATGATGAACGTGATGCCATTCCTCTTCAATTTGTCATTCCCACAATAGTAGACTATATGATTGTCTGATTCAAAATGGCCAATACCCGTCCATTTCATCTCACTAATCCCTAGGATATGGATCTTCATGCGTTCCATTTCATTTTTGACAACTTCCAATTTTCCTAGATTCATATTTCTTACATTCCACATTCTGCTTATTAATGAATGTTTGCAGGTGTTTCTTCTTATTTTGAGTCATGCCACAACAGCAAATGAAGGTCCCGAAAATTTGACTCCATCCACATCATTAAGGTTGACTTTACTTTGAGGAGGCATCTCTTCCCTAGTCGTACTTTGGGTGCCTTCCAACCTGAAGGGTTCATCTTCCGGCACTATACCGACAATGTTCTGCTGCTATTCACTGTTTTCACTGGCCAGTTTTTTTAGAAGTAGATCGCCAGATCCTTCTTCCTAGTCTGTCTTCGTCGGAAGCTCCACTGAAACCTGTCCACCACTGGTGGCCCTGTTGGTATTTGAAATACTGGTGGCATAACTTCCAGCATCACGGCAACACACAAGCCCCCACAGTACGACAAACTGACAGATGAATGGTGAACTTCTAACTTAAAGAACCATAATAATAAATTTTCACTGTTAAATTAGCTAAGTTTTTAATAATTTGTTACAGCAGCATAAAAAAATATTCACCTGGCAACTATTCAAAGGGGCTGGATGGCACAACCAGATGTGTGGAAACGTAGCTGTAGCTGCCCCATGGAGCAATCTTTTACGAACGTAGGAGGGGAACCAGTGGAGATATTCTTCTCCTCTGCCCTTCCACAGACTTCTCTGGCACATTAGATTCATACAGCCTTTTTGAAGCTGTATTTGTCACAAAGCTGTAGCCAGCTACACCCTTGTATTTCTTCCTACTCCTTCCCTTACCCACTTCCCTTTTTTGTTTATTCCTGCTACTCTGAGATTGCACTCCCTAAGAAAGTAGTAGCTAGGATGCATAGCTTGGCCTCACTCAGGCTGCTTTCTAGGGAACCTCAGACAAGAAGCAACTGATACCATATAAGTGGGTGAACCCCTTCAGAAGTGTATGTAGAGTGATCCAAAGAAGGGTCAAGAGATGGATTCCTGGGGAAATAAATATTTAAAATATTAAGAACCCTATGGCAGAAGAGGAGCCTGAAGGAAGCAGAAGACATGGCTGAGAGGGTCAAGAAAAACTAGGAGCGATCTGTTTTAAAGCCCATGGAGGAAAAAGTCTGAGATAAGAGTAGTGGTCAATGGAGCTAGAGAAGCGGTGGCAGGGACGAATTACCCAATAAGCAAGGTACTCACAGGCTTACTTGTCCTTATTTACTAAGCTGTAGTGTACAATTTCTTCTATCTTTTAATCACATCTTTGATGTGGTGAAACTCATGTGAAATTGTGCACTACAGATTAGTAAGTACACACAATTAAGCCCATGAGTACCTTGATTACTGTAAGCCCATGAGTAGCTTGCTTACTGGTTAATCCACCCCCGAGCAGTGGTAATCAGTGAGATCAGATAAGGGAAGAACTGAAATTTTAGTATCTAGGAGGTCATCACTCAGCTTGGTCAAAGGTAGAGGTAAAGCTAGGCTATAGGGGATTTAGAAATGAAGGTCACATTTTGAAAACCCTACGGAGCAGATCTACTCTGCACACATGGAGTGGCCATGAGTTGGAATCAACTTGGAAACAACAGCAGGTTGAAGGAGAAGAAATGCAATATAGGCAGCAGGTGTAGACAGACCTTTAAGTGGGTTGGTTATGCAAGCAAGAAGAGCTGTAGCACTGTAGCTAGAAAATAAAATTAGGTGGAAGGAAGGATTTTTCATTTCTATTTTGTTTCTGCTTTTCTTTCAAGATCAGAGAAACCTGAACATGTTTATATTCTAAAGAAAACTAACCAGAAGAGAGGGCAGGTTTAAAGAACCACACACTACACAGGGAAGCTGCAGAGACACCTACTAACAGAATGCAGCATTTTCCTCTTGCTTTCCTTGTATGCTCTCACAAATTCAGAAATGTGTTTCCCTTCCCTAAATCTAGCATTGGAAATTTGGCCAGAGACTGTTTGAGTGGGCTGACAACTCTGTTTCTAAGTGAGTCAGACAGGACAGCAGCATTAGCTGGGTCCCTGAAGGCTATTCTGGAGAGTAGCCTACACCTATTGCTGTCGAGTCGATTCCAACTCATAGTGACCTATAGGAGAGCAGCCTATAGTCACTACAAAGTTCGACGTCAGCACTAAGACAGTGAGTAAAAGTTAGCAGAAATAAGAGTGCATCTACACTTCCAGAATGGAAAGGGCTTCTTGTTGGGGACCTCTTCAGAAGTTTCCTGTAGGTTCTCCCAAAGGAACAGTCATGAAGCCTGATGAGTACAAGGCTAAGAAGCCTCAGGAAACTTTCTTCCATTAATGCTCTCTAACACTTACACACCCTAACACAGACACACACACACACAGAATCAACACAGTAAAAAGGTTGTCTAATTATTACTTTTTAAGAATCACAGATTTTTGGTCCTTAGAGGACATTTTTATAATGATTTCATTCAAAGTTGATGAATAACAGCTCGATGATAAGTTATAATGTGCTCTCACATGCATTAACTCATTTGATCCTCAAAGAGACCTTGGAAGAAGGAGAAAGAAACCAAAGCATATTGAACATGTACCTTCAATATATATTTTAACTCTCACATTTCTATAAGCAGAGATATTTATTTGCCCCTTCTACCTGCTGCAGGTTGAATACATTGTTTCCATTTTACAGGTTAGGAAACTAAGGTTAAGAGATGTAAAAGGGTATACTTGATGTCAGACAAATACTCCAGGCCTAAATCATGTTAGAATTGACAATAGACCTCAGGTTTCTTTGACTTCTGTGATTTCTCTCATTTATTTTAAATCATTTTATATCACTTTATGCTCATCAAGGCAATTTCACTTACAAGGTTTTAGTCAGTCACTATGACAACTGTATGATGGATGAAACTACAAGGAAATAGGAAGATACAGGATTTGCCCAAAGTCCCATAACCAGTTAACAATTGTGCCAGTACTAAAGCAAAAATTTTGCTCTGAAGTTTTTTCCCACCATATCGATTGTTCTCAATCCTGTCTGCAAATTGGAATTATCTGAGTTACTTTAAAGAAAATACAAGTGCCCAGGCCACTAAGCAAACTAATTGAATCAGAATTGCTGGTGGATGGGCCCTTGGCATCTGTATTTTTTTTTAAAAAACTTTCCATGTGATTATCGGCTGTGTTGATATCTACCACAATATATCATATATTTATGGTTTTTAATTTTTGTTGCACATGTCAACCACAGGGTCTGATTTCTTATTCTGCAAGCATAGCTAACATTTTTGTAGCATTCTGGTGGGGCTGTGGGATTCATTCCATTTTAGCTCTCCACTGAACAGAAACAGTGTGACTGTGTATACGAGTATCTTGTCATAGAGGCTACCAAAGTCATCTTGAATTACCCACTCTAACAGAAAGACCAAAATAATCATGTCTTAAACTTTATGCTATTCTATGGCAGACCAACACTTTCCATATACATATGAGCCTAGATGGCTAAGATCACATTGCATGGGTAAAGTGAGAAGGAATAAATCCTGGAAACCTAATACCTTTGTTTTAATTGCTGATGATGGCTACAGCATGAGCAGAAGAACCTCCCCGTTGCAGAATGAGACTCAGAACGCAGATGAGCACAGAGCTAGCTGTCTCTTATGTGGCGGCCCCAGTGTATTATTGCTGGTATCCATGTGTAACAGATAGTATTGTGCAGTGAGCTGGAAGATAATAAATAGATGGCAGACGATGATTTACAGAAGGGTGTTTAGAACTCCTTGAACCAGCAGGAGAAGAAAACAGTGCTGGTACAAGGTTGTATTGTCAAACTCAAAATCCTTTTTTTCCTTTTTCTCCAGAGGGCAATTTCTAAGACATACTTGCTTTCTGCCTTATCATCTGGAAATCTGGTGGTTAATTACTAAAATGCCTGAGCCGCAAATTTTTAAGTGTCATATTTTTTTCTTGCCTTTGGTTTGTTTTCTTAAAAGATATCTCCTTTCTAATGAAATAACCCATGAAAACTGCCTGTTGCACAATACTGTGAAGGTAATTAATGCCACTAAATTATACACTCAAAAATGGTTAAAAAGGCAAATTTCATTTTACATATATTTTATTACAATGTAATTAAAAAGTGAAAGAAAAAAAATACTGCCTGTACTTTAGGAGTCTTTGTACGACTATTTCTACTTCTTTTCTAAATCCTTGTTTATTTAAGCTACCATAGTTTAATGAAATTATGTGTCCAACTAAAACCCGCATGAATTGAGATCTGAACAATAGCACCAAAAAAATCTGAAAGAGAAATTGAAAATACCAGTGAATTCTTTGCATGATTTCTTATGGAACAGTTGCTTTATCTCATATTTTTCATCGAGAGAGAAAGAAAACAGTTCTAGGGAAAGTGATGGTGATAGATATATTAAGGTGATTAACGATATTGCTTGGTCGGTGGCTCATCTGTATCAAATGAAAAATAGATTATTTATCCAAGACTATGCTCTTTTTATCATTCTAATATTAAAAATAGTCACAAGACAAAAGCACTAAGTAATACTGCCAATAAATGGAAAATGATTTAAGAACTGATCTTAGACCAGATGTTCCATGGAAAAATGAGTTGCAGTTAAAGGTAAATTTTACATTTAGGTGAAGCAACTAACCCTTGCCTCTCTTATGGGTCCATTGGTTTAACATAGTGATCAAGCACACTGACTTTGTAATCATACTAACCAAAACCAAACCCATTGCCATCAAGTAAATTCTAACTCATAGCAACACTATAGGACAGAGTAGAACGGCCCCCATAGGGTTTCCAAGGAGTGGCTGGTGGATAGGAACTGCTGACCTTTTTTGTTAGCAGCCAAGCTCTTAACAACTATGCCACCAGGGCTCCTATGATCATACTAGAGAGTACAGATCCCAGCTCTACCACTTGCTAGCTGTGTGACCTTAGGCAATTTATTAAAGTCCATCTTGCCTCAGTTTCCCTATTAGTAAAATTAGGGTGAAAAAAAAATGCATTTCTCATAGAGTTGACATAAAGCTTCAAGTACCAAACAGGTAATATGTGCTCCATAAATGTAAGCTATCATTCTAATCATTATTCTGGGGTATCCCCTCATTAGCCTCTTTGTCTTTAGAAGGTTCCCTATAAACTATACCTTGATGGAACCACATGATGTGATCTACTTGATTAATTTCTCTAATAATTTAATCAATCCATCAATCCAGGATAGAGGAGGCCAGGATAGAGAGAAAGTGGGTCAAACTATGTTGAAGCAAGAATATGAGTCACTTTCCAAAAGGGCTTTTCTGTAAAGAGAATGCTTCCTGGTGCAGAAGGACGGAAGTCAGACTGACAGGCATTAGAGGACAAGCTCTGCTTCTCACAGTGAGACATTCAAAAAAATATTTAATCTCTCTAATCCTCAGTTCACTCAAAAGTAACTGAAGATGTGAATGAGATCATGTGTATAAAATAAGTAGCTACATGTTGTTGTTGGGTGCTGTCGAGCTGATGTCAACTCACGGTAACCACATGTGTTACAGAGTTGAACTGCCCTATAGGGTTTTCTTGGCTGTAATCTTTATGGAAGCAGATTGCCAGGTCTTTCTCCTGCAGAGACAGTGCGTGGATTTGAACCATCAACCTTTTGGTTAGCAGCTGAACACTTAACCGTTGCACCACCAAAGCTCCTAGTTGTATGTTAGCACTCAGTTATTATTACCATTATTATTGTTTTTATCTTGGGAGAGAAGATAGAGTAGGGGCACTTGGGCAGCCGGGGTGAAGAGAGAGCAAGAGCCATATTATGAGGGTACAGGACACATTTGGCATGGTACAAAAAGGTAGGTAGTCAGGGTCTTCAAAGACCAGCTGAGCCCCTCCACTACCTGTCCCACCCAGGGAGCTGCCAACTTCCATAGTCATTTATTCAGTCAAGGAATATCATCAAGCCCCTGCAATGGGCTGGGCACTTTTCTAGGGGCTGACTTTAAAGTAATGAACCTGGCAGGCAATGGTCCTACTATTAAGAAGCCTACATTCTATGGGGGCATCCAATACACAGGCAAACAAGTAAGGGAAGCAGTTAATCTCAGATTGTGATAAAACAATAAATTTGACTGAGAGTAATGTGGAAAAAATGCTTTAGTTAGGCTATCAGACATAACCAGCTGGAGAGGTAAGATTTAGCTGGACTGGAAGGAAGAGGAGGCAGCCACATAAACAGCATTCCAGTCAGAGAGTCCTGCACATAAGGCCCTGCAGTGGAAGTAAACTGAGTGTATTCCCAGGCCAGTGTGGCTGTTTACATATTGGACAGTGTGGGAAAGAGCAGCAACACCCAGGTCATGGAGAGGCTTCTAGGACACACAAGGAGCTTGGATACTGTCATAGATTGAATTGCGTCCCCCCAAAATATCTGTCAACTTGGCTGGGTCATGATTCCCAGTATTGTATGATTGGGTACCATTTTGTAATCTGCTGTGATTTCCTTATGTGTTGTAAACTCTGTCACTATGATGCAATAAGATGTATTAGTGGCAGTTATACTGATGAGGTCTACAAGATTAGATAGTGTCTTAAGCCAATCTCTTTTGAGATATAAAAGAGAGAAGTGAGCAGAGACACATGGGAACCTCATACCACCAAGAAAGCAGTGCTGGGAGCAGAGTTCATCCTTTGAACCTGAAGTTCCTGCATTGAGATGCTCCCAGACCAAGGGAAGACTGATGCATCACAAGGACCTTCCTCCAGAGCTGACAGAGAGAAAAAGCCTTCTCCTGGAGCTGATGTCCTGAATTTGGGCTACTACTAGACTATGAGAGAATAAATTTCTCTTTGTTACAGCCATCCACTTGTGGTATTTCTGTTAGAGCAGCACTAGATGACTAAGACAGATGCCAAGTGCTACATGAAGCCCTGGGAGGGCTTGAATTGAGGGAGTGGGCTGATTGATTTACCATGCAGACTCTTGCCATGAACTCAAAAAACTCGTCAACATGTAGCTTTACAGTTTCCACAACCTACCCGTGCTGTCCATTTGCTCATGACAACGAACGCGTGAGGTGATGGAAGTAAACTAAGATTCCGAGTTCCCTCGCTCCTCCAACTAGTTGCCTCATCCATGCAGAGTAAAATCAGTTAGTAGCAAAACTGTGGGATCTGGTCTAGGTTTTAGGGTTCCAATTCTGAGCTCTCTCTCTCTCATCTCTCATAAGGAATTCAGATCACACTTGGCTTAGCAATCAGACTGATAGTATTAAGTCTTTTTTTTTTTTTTTTTTTTAAGTTTTGGTTATTTTTATCCTGTTTGTTTTTCACACGTTGCGATTTCTATTTGATTTCCCATTAGGTCCTTCCAACTAAGGGTAAACTCCTTGGATGTATGTGTTAGGCTTCTGTGAGTGTAATAACCGTAGTGCCACAAGCATCACTAAATGCGTAAATATGACATGACTCCCTTCTCGCCATTCCCTTCGTGGCAGTGCTGAGTGTAACGAGAAGCCTGGTGAAGAATTCAGACTGGCAATGCAGACAGAAACATTTTATCCACATCCGCCAAGATTTCGTAGGTCCTTCTAGACCCCTCTCACAAACTGTGCCTCTCATTAAAATAGTAGGCACACTAATTTGTACTGTATGCTAATTCCAGCATTTGTGATTCAATATTTGAAGTATTTACAGTTTTCCACATTACTAGATCAGAAAACCACAGGGTCCAGAATGACAGCAGTCAAAGGCAGCTTTACATATGCGCTCTGACCAGAAAAATAAAGGAGTTTTTTTAAAATTTAATGAGAAGCAGAAAGAAACACTGGCTCTTTTCAAAATCGTAGGATCGACAGTCCCAGTGATGGCACTTGCAGCGATTTAGCAACATAAGGAAGATATACTTGGGCATAACAGTAAAGAGTTAGGAAAATTGAGCTGTATTAATCAAACAGTGTAAAGAAAATTTTCATTAACTGCATAGTTGTAAGCACCACATTTCTTTACTGTTTGTGAAGAAGATGGAGCCATGCACTGGAAACACTAATTCTAATTATTACTGTAAGTGGGAGTTTTTGGCACAAGGTCAAGAAATAATAGGAGAATGTGTGAATCTCACTGTTAAGCTGCAGTAAGCCTAATCATTTGAATAAAGCCAGTTGTTTATTCTCGGACCCTCTCTGGGCTGTTCAGTGTTCTGGATGAACCTAACACAATCAGTCTGTTCTCTGGTGTATAACCACTTCCTGCTGACTCAGGGCAACTTACTTCCTCTGCTGTTTATTAAAATGAAACATTCATATTAAAACCCCATTTTTTAGTGATGACCAAATATACATTAGTAATGACATTATTAAAACTATTTTGTTTAAAATGAACTTCCACACTAGCGTGTTGCAAAGTGGCGCAAGCAAATCTGTCTAATTTCACTGGAGGTGGTTGTAAAAAGCTTGCAGATCTTTCTGGCACTGTTACAGAAGGGGATTTGATATGTGTTTCAGGACAATCTAAGTTTTTATGGCCATAAAAAATGAATACTGTTTCCACTGCTCCACACAGCAAATAATGTATAATTCATGAATTTTCATTAACATGCAAATGTGAAATAGTGTCTTCTGTGTTTGTATCTACTAATAATCTATTAAATATTTAGAAGCATAGTAAAGAATACTAAAAATATTTGGTCTGGATACTGTTTAAGCAGATTTTCCCCTTGTTTGTTATTTGTTCATATATTTATACATGTAAAAATGCGGGAGAAACAGACAAGCAAATAATCAATTCAATAATTTGGATTTGTAAAATAAGACAATAACCCTCATGTTTATGTGGTTCTATGTACTTTTTCTACCATTTTCACATAGAGTGCCTCCACCAACCATGGCAACAACCACATGAGGCTGACATTATCCCCATTTCATGGATCAAATAACCAAGACAGTGGTTTATTGGCTTGTTGGTGTTTAATATTTGGCCACCCAGCTGGGACAACATATTGATTTACAATCCATTACACTTCGGAGCCACAATAAAATCTCAGGCACAAGAACATAGCATTCCAAGAGTCTGATAAATATATTGGCTAAGACTGTTACATATAGTTTGTACTGCCTGTAGGATCTGAAATTTTTGGTGCTATTTCTAGGGTGCCAAGATTATTCATTGGTTCACTCTACAAATATTCATTGAGCAAAGCACTATGCTTCTACATGCTCGGCATTCTTCCAGGGGCCTAAGGGGAACTAGAGATGAATCAGACACAGACTTGCCATCAAGGGTAGAACAGTGGAGTCCAGGAGACAAGCTATGAAATGAAATTGCTGTAATAAAGGGAATATAGCACCAGATGCCATTAGAGGGGTACAGAAAATGTTTGAAGGAGAGAAAGAACACTTTCAGATGGAGAGAGGATCCAGGCAGACATCAGAAAGGAGTTTATGAATGTTTAAATTCCAGGCTCCAGTGATCAAAAAAAAAAAGGCACTGAAGGTCTAAAACCCAATCAAGTGGTACTTTAAGAAGTGTAATTTTGGAGGCCATGTGAGAAACTAGAAGGAGGCAAGATGATTAGATGGCCGTAACAGTATTTCAGAATAAGAGAATAAATTCTCAAACAACAAGATAATGGAAACAAAGAGAAAAGAAAACTTCCAAGTCAAGGTTCTGGAAAGACTCTAGGAACCCAAACTGATTATCCTCAATATGGCATCAATGGGGTGTCAATAAAGAGTCAGAAATCAGTTAGGATGATGGAATATTGATTTCCTTTCTCTTCTCTCTTAATGTGTTCCAAGTTCTAAGGTTTCTCTACAGTTCCAATTTTATTATTACAGTTTTCAGTGTTGATTTTATGGATCCGTCTCTGGTTGCATTAGAACATTTTGAAGACATAAATCTTTACTTCCAAACAAAATTATCCTTACAATTCATATTAATGTCTTGACCCAGTCTATGCCCTCAAGGAATTTGTAGTCAAATGAAGATGTCTTCAGTCTCTGATCTAAGACTTCCATTTGGTGGAAGCCAAACGAAGGACTTGGGTACCTTTAGGCAGAATCACACTCCTCCACTCAAAAACCTAGGCAATTGTTCCTTCAGGAAACCCAGGAGACTGACAGCCATTACAAAATTTATGCATATTGGAAACAATGTACTGAATTGGAGTTTTAGTTAAAAAAATGGAGAAATAGCTACCAAGATTACACAAACAAAACAATCACAGTGATCTAAAGTCCCCCATTCCGAACATGTTTCAAAGACAGAATACTTACACAAGGGTTGAAACTACAGGCACCAGTCATATAATTCTCACTACCAAGATAGTGTTGCCGTCCCAGGAGGTCCACTGCCCTCTTTCCCAATGTTGGGATCCTGTCCAGTAGAATTGTGGCTCCAGAGATGTCTTTCTCCCTCTGATGGTGAATATTTCCGTGTCGCTAGTACTTTTTCTGTCATTCAAAAATTTATACACACGTTGTATCTTGACATCGGTTGCAATCCCTGCAATGTGTGTCAGCACTCTTCCCCTTTCCAGCTCGGCTTCCCTGTGTCCATTCGTCCAGCTTTCCTTTTCCTTCCTGCCTTCTCGTCTTTGCTTTTGGGCAGGTGTTTGATTGAGCTAAGAAGCACGTTCATCACATGTGCTAGTGTTCGTTTTATAGGCCCATTTAATCTTTGGCTGAAAGGAGAACTTCAGGAATGGCTTCAGTTCTGAGTTGGAAGGGTATCTGGAGGTCATAGTCCTGCGGGTTCCTCCAGTCTCTGTCAGACCAGTAAGTCTGACCTTTTTGGTGAATTTGAATTTTGTTCTGTATTTTTCTCCCACTCTGTCCAGGGCCCTCTACCCCTGGTACATTTATTTATTTATTTATTTATTTATTGTACTTCAGGTGAAGGCTTATAGAACAAATAGTTTCTCATGAAACAGAAGTACACATCTTGTTTTATGACATTGGCTAACAACCCCACAACATGTCAACCCTCTAACTTCTCAACCTCTTTTTTTGGTGAAAATACACATAGCCAAAGATACACCGTTTCAAAAATTTCTACATGCACGGTTCAGTGACATTGACTACGCCCTGGTACATTTTTGCTGTGTACATTTTTCTACATTTAAATCCAGGTCTCAGGGAAGCCCCTGTGTTTCTTCATTCTCACATGCATATCACATCCATGGGTAGCATCCTGCATGCAGGTTTAGTAATTTCTCCTGAGACTGGCAAATGTTGGTTGTGCCTAGTGGCAAGAGTATAGAACAGTTCTGATATCTTTATAAGATTGGCATTTTATTTTCCTGGTGGGGTCATTTCCTCCAAAAGTCACTGTTACTGATTTCTTCTTGTGTATTACTGGGTGGCTCACCTCTGCTGGAGTGACCTCTCAGACTCCATGGGATTCTTTAGGCGACAATACTCTTTTTCTCTGGGGTTAGACGAGTAATCTCCCTACAATAGACACTGTTAAATGGATTTATTATAAAAAATTATTTTCATGCTTTATAAAATGGATTTTTAGTGTTTTGCTTATCTATTATAATAACTTTGTTTATACAACATTTAATTCTGATACTTCAACATCTCTTGCTTTGAAATTTATCTATAACATAATTCTCAATTACACATAATAATGGACGTATCAGTCAGAATTCAACCAGAGAAGCAGAATACCTATATGTTACCTGGTATATAGTGGGCTCCCAGTAAATATTCATTCAGAATGCATTAATAGTCTTCTGACACACTTGGAAAGGGAAATAGATTGTTAATTCCTATGTCTGAAGAAACAGCGGAAAAGTAATCACAAAATGAGTTTATGGGTGTAATTATCATCTGATATATCCACGTCAGACATTTCAAATCTCCTTTCATGACAGAATGAAGTCATATGAAATGAAAAGGATGCACAGAGATAAGCCGCCTTGACTTTACCAAAGAACTGACTTTGGTCCTGCACAACTTTTTTCTTTTTTTTTTTCATACAGAATAAGTATGGTTTAACCAGTGGTTCCCAAATGAAAATCAGTGGACTGGGGTTGGGCTGACTATAGATGGAACTTTTTTACTCTAAAAAAAAAAAAAAAAAATTAAAACATTACCAACTTTTTTTAGTAGCTGAGAACAGTTTCCCTCACTGCCACCACCAAGATTCTAATTCAATAGATATGGGATAGGATATTTGATATGAGAATCAGTATTTTATTACAGTTTCCCTAATAATTCTTTCACACAGACAACTTAGAAATCACGGGCCTTCAGTGCATACGGTGGGTATCAAATCATTCTTAGTTAGCAGTGGATCAATGGCAGTCTGAGGTGGGAAATCCATGCTTCCCAGAATCCATGGAACAGATAAATCCCATAAAAGACATGTTTTGTATTCTAACTAAGAGCTGGGTAGAAGAAACTGCTGCTATCATAACAGCATCAGCAAAGCTTGCAGACCAACTTACAGTTCATGAAAACATTTTATACGTCACTTGTCAGCCCAGGACATGCAGAGTCTGGTCTCCCAGAGAATCTCATGGGGTTTCAAGAGCCCTAGTACAAACATAAGAACCTGCTCATGCTTGTGGAGTGAGGAGTCAATTAAAAAAAAAAAAAGTTTGTTTCTGATAACATTTTAAACCCTAATCCTGATAACATTTTACAGAATCTTAAGTGTGGAAGCATAGGAGATGTGATAACCAATACTCACAAGTATAAATAAGAGAAATGTACAGATATGCATAAAAGAGGGGAAGTCCCTGGTGCAAATGGTTAACATACTGGGCTGCTCATCAAAAGGTTGGAGGTTGGAGGTTGAAGTCCACCCAGAGGAACCTTGGAAGAAAGGCCTGGTGATCTACTTCTGAAAAATCAGCCATTGAAAAATCCTGTGGAGCCAGTTTTACTCTGACACATAAGGTGGCCCTGAGTCAGAATCAACTTAATGGCAACTGGCTTGGTTTTATAAAAGAGGGAGTTGATAGTTCAACAATGACTGGTAATTGGGTCCTATAGTAAAATACAATAATACCAGAGATGAAGATTTGTGAATTTTTTAAGAGACTTCCCAGAAGTCAAAAATGATTCCCTGCCTGACCAAAACAAAACTGTAATGGTAGGCAAGCTGTTGCATAGAGAAGAAGAGAAGAGAATGCAATGGGGAATTCAGGTGTTCACATTTCCCTCTATGAAAAGTACATTGCATGCAGGGTCTCTATTTAAGGAATAGAAACAATAGGCACATCTAAGGTTATGCCAAAATGTCTTTAAAACTAGTCGCTATCAAATTGATTCTAACTCATGGTGACACTATATGTTACTGAGTACAACTACTCTATAGGGTTTTCTTGGGTGTAATCTTAATGAAAGCAGATAGCCAGACCTTTCTTTTGTGGTACCACTGGATGGATCCAAACCACCAACCTTTAGGTTAGTAGCTGAGCACAAACTGTTTGCACCACTTAGTGACCTTTAAAATCCCATAAATCTGGATTGTATAGCCCAAGATGACATTTCTCAGAGCAGGACAAACAAGAGTGTGAATATTAGAGAACTGTACATTAAAGAGCCTCAGAGATCTCAATACCAGGTCATTTCCTTTATTGTTAGACACTGTGTAAGAGGTGAAGGATATCTTAACTATTGGGAATCAGATGCAATGGGGCAAGGGACCACCTTGCCTAACAGCTTTGACTTAATGTATTGTTGTGATATATTGTTTTTTTTTTTTTGTTGTTGTTTAATCCCATTATATAACACATAGCCAAGTGTACTTGTGAGAAGGTGAAAAAGAACGCTTCATGACTGTGGGTGATACCTTCTAGTTAAACATAAAGTGGCAATGTACTTACGAGTCACAATCAGTCCTCTGTGGTTGTGATACAATGATTGTATCAGTGATTGTACAAGAACTACCAGTGACTATCAAGACATGAGGACACCGAAAACTATTTGGTTGAGAGACTTTCTCCTATAATGTGACGTGATCAGCCGTAAATAGGTTGAAAAAATATTTTAATTGTCTCTCTAGCCTTACTCATTCTTTATCTCTATGATGACCTATGGAATAAACATAAATATCAATGGTATAATATTTATGTTTGGAGTGGCAAAGTTGTTTACATTCTTACTTTCAAAGAGCATAATTTCTGTCAGACCTGACCTATTTTTGTTTTAGTTCTAGCCCATGAGCTTGTGCTGATTTGCATATCTCTACTAGCTGAAAATCACATCTGTTCCCTAGGTCCAATTTTCAAGTTCCAAGCCTCAGCAGTGTGACCACAAAGATCTATGAGCTGATGCTTTATTTGATTTTGTGTGTTTGTTTTAATGGAAGAGTAGAAGGGGAGGGAAAAGGGGAGAGGAGCATTTGATTTGCTGTCTGGCCAACACAATTCTAAGAAGCGTTAAGCTGAAACTGCTACAAGTGTTTATTTTCTCTTTTTTATATAATGGGAACACAGTCAAGATCTGAACATGAATCGATATAAGGTTTGTGGTTTTATGATAAGCATATCAGCCAGTGGATGGAATAAGCCCCAGTGACAGCTGTGATGGTTCTTGGAATCAGACATACTTCAATAACATGTTCCCCCATAGCGTGTAGATATTGCTGTAGAATAGGGTCAAGGCTTATGGCAGATGTTAAATGTCTCTGAGCTCTGTGAAATTTCTCTCTGTGGATTCATGCCTAACAACCATTACATCAAACTACAGGTACAACGAAGCCCATTTCCCTCTTTGACATGATACTGCTTTTACTCTGGAGGCAAAGCCTTATGCTATTGCTAGCTGAAACAGATACCTCTCTAAAAACTGAAAGTGTGTACCTACATAGAATTCAGGTACAGTCGGGCTATTCCACTCATAAGGATATAACGCAATGATTTTTTCCAGCACAAATCACATAGCTTATTACAGTATGGTGACTTGGAATGAGGATACCTGAAATAGTAATGACTGTAGCTAAAAAATAAATTTTGCAGAAATTCTTATAATGTTAGCTAGCATGCTTCATAGATATGATTCTATCCAATTCTAACCCTTATTATAACAGTAAGTGCTCCTTCTTTTCATAGAAAAACTGACAACTTCATTGAGTGATTCATTGAATAAAATCTTGTCATTGAGCAATTAGGCCAGGTTTACCGTGTTGTTGTTGTTGTTGTTAGTTGCCATGGAATTGATTCCGACTCATAGTGACCCTATGTAAAACAGAATAAAGCACTGCCTGGTCCGGTGCCATCCTTACAATCCTTGCTCTGTTTGAGCCTATTGTTGCAGCCACTGTGTCAATCCATCTTGTTGAGGGTCGTCCTCTTTTTCTCTGACCTTCTACTTTACTAAGCATGATGTTCTTCTCCAGGGACTGATCTCGTATGATAACATGTCCGTCTTAGTCATCCAGTGCTGCTATAACAGAAATACCAAAAGTGGATGGCTTTAACAAACAGAAGTTTATTCTTTTACAGTTTAGAAGGCTAGAAGTCTGAATTCAGGGTGCCGGCTCCAGTGGAAGTCCTTGTCTCTCTGTTGGCTCTGGGGGAAGGTCCTTGTCATCAATCTTTCCCTGGTCTAGGAGCCTCTCCGCACAGGGACCCCGGGTCTAAAGGACATGCTGTGCTCTGGGCACCTCTTTCTTGGTGGTATGAGGTCCCCCTGTCTCTCTGCTCACTTTTATCTTTTATATTTCAAAAGAAATTGACTCAAGATACAACCTAATCTTGTAGATTGAATCCTGACTCATTAACATAACTGCCTCTAATCCTGCCTCAGTAACATCATAGTGGTAGAATTTACAACACATAGGAAGATCACATCGGATGACAAAATGGTGGACAATCACACAATACTGGGAATCATGGCCTAGCCAAGTTGACACACATTTTAGGAGGACACAATTCAATCCATAACAATGTCCAAAGTACTTGAGACAAAGTCTTGCCATCCTCTCTTCTAAGCAGCATTCTGGCTGTACTTCTTCCAAAACAAATTTGTTCATTCTTCTGGCAGTCCCTGGTATATTCAATATTCTTCACCAACACCATAATTCAAAGGCATCAATTCTTCTTCAGCTGTCCTTATTTGTTGTCCAACTTCCATGTGCATATGAGGCGATTGAAAATACCATGGCTTGGGTCAGGCACACCTTAGTCCTCAAAGTGACATCTTTGCTTTTTTAACACTTTTAAGAGGTCTTTTACAGCACATTTTCCCAATGCAATACGTCACTGGATTTCTTGACGTATTGCATTGGGAAAATGGGCTTTGAGTGTAGATCCAAGTAAAATGAAATCCTTGACAATTTCAATATTTTCTCTGTTTGTCTTGGTGTTGCTTATTGGTCCAGTTGTGAGGATTTTTGTTTTTTGTAAGCCACACTGAAGGGTGTAATCTTCAATCTTCTCAGCAAGTGCTTCAAGTCTTCTTCACTTACAGCAAGAAAGGTTGTGTCATGTGCATATTGCAGGTTGTTAATGAGTTTTCCTCCAACCCTGATGCCGTGTTCTTCTTCATATAGTGCAGCTTCTCTGATTATTTGCTCAGCATACAGATTGAATAAGTATGGTGAAAGAATACAACCCTGGCACGCACCTTTGTTGATTTTAAACCACTCAATATCCCCTTGTTCAGTTCAAACGACTGCCTCTCGGTCTGTGTACAGGTTCCTCATAAGCACAATTAAGTGTTCTGGAATTCCCATTCTTCACAAAGTATCTGTAATTTGTTATGATCCACACAGTCAAATGTTATGCATAGTCAATAAAACACAGGTAAACATCTTTATGGTATTCTCTGCTTTCAGCCAACTGTAGGCGTCTGAAAAAAGAAAGTTCATAAGCCTGTAAATAACATGAGTAAGATGGCCTCCAAATATTGGTGAATTTCCATAATACCCGTTGAACTACTTATAATTTATCAAGAAATGCTGAGTAATAGAAATTCTGTAGGTACTGTGAAAAAGGAGGAAGAAAAAGAAAAATCTCTATACCCCTGAGACACGCTTAGGGAGAAGAAATGTATTTTAAGAATAGTAAGAGGAAAATATATAAGAAAACGCTAAGAATCAAAAATTACAGGGTGATCCAAATGACCAATGATTATAATACATGAAACTGCCACCTTGACTGTTTATACAGGATGCTACATTTTATCTCATTTGCCAGTCACAACAATACAGTGACTTGTCTACAGTCAACAGTATTACTGGATTGTCCTGACTATCCTGACTTCACACCCTCAGGGTACTCTTCTTCCCATACTTTTCTCTTGATGCAGAGTGAATTTAGAAAAGTCCTGTAGAAAATGCACCCAAATTTTGGTGACAGGTTGAACACACCTTTGACTATGAATATCAGCTATTGTTGATTATTCATTCTCCAACAACTGTTAGGCCTTGGGAAGAGCCATAAGAAGAGCACACCTACTCCTCACTTATTGATTATCTTGTCAACTGAGTTTTCACATTTAAGACCAGGGCCAGATTACCCCAATAAGCAAGGTACACACAGTCCCAATTGTGCCTTCCCACCAATCTGCAGTGCACAATTTCACCTATTCCCCACCACATCCAAGATGTAGTGAAACCCATGTGAAATTGTTTGCCATAGATTAGCAAGTAAACACAATTACGCTCATGTGTACCTTGCTCAATGCAACCTGATGCATATTGTGCTTACTGGTTAATCTGCCCCTGTTTACAACAATAGTAAAACATCTATGATCTATTTTACTCGTTAATGACATATGTCTGGCAGTAGTGAACCCTGAGATACAAGGTGAGGGTAATTCTGGCTGTGATGATTAAGGTTATGTGTCAGCTTGGCTGGACCATGATTGTCAGTAGTTTGGCAGTTATCTAATGATGTACTTTGACAGTTATGTGATGATGTAGTCATCCTCCATTTTGCGATCTGATGTAGTCATCCTTCATTCTGTGATCTGATGTAGTCCTCCTCCATTTTCACATAACACCGATTTTCACATAACAGCCTGGTTTTTGGAAACTAACCATGTCTATAAGTGAGGAGTGGGTGTATAAGACCCCTGGTTGCTTGAGGTGCAATGATTAAGTGCTCGACTGCTAACCATCATGGCTGAATGGTCAGCAGTTCAAACCCACCAGCAGCTCTGTGGGAGAAAGACCTGGCAATCTGCTTCTATAAAGATTACAGCCTAGGAAACCCTATGGGGCAGTCCTACTCTGTCCTACAGGGTTGCTATGAGTCAAAATCAACTCAATGGTACACAGAAACAACAACAACACTAAGGGTTACTTCATGGAAGAAGAAGAGCTTTCATGAAAAACTGGTCAGAGGCCCCCAATCCACAAAAGAAGCCCTGTGTCCAGGTTGGTCTCTTTGTTCCCTGCATGCACAGAAATCATCATCACATGTTCACAAAATCCTGCATTCTTATCTGTTGGCAAGATGTATCACAACCGTTACCAAGAGAAAAGAAGTGGATAGTCTAGAAGCTGCTAGGGTATGAGTGCCTTGAAAATGCAAGAAAGAACTGATATATTTGTGTTTCACTTTTTCTTGAGGCTACTTTTTGCTTCTGGTTCTGCAGGTAAACAAAACATACACACTCCTGTGTCTTTCCTCGCTGATCAGATGCATTCTTTAAAAAATAAAAAATAATTCTTTCTCAGCAGAATGGAATTTCTAGTTTTCTTTATCAATCTTGATATGTAATTTTGCACTAAAAAATAATCTATATAATAGTTTACATTCTTATTTTTCTCGTACTTCATTTTTTCTAAGTATTTGTATCATTCTGAGAATGAGAATGAAGCATTACAAAGCACCACATTTGAATAGTTTAGCAACATTAACCAGTTATCTCAAAACAGTATTATAAATTGAAATTTTCTGTGACCATTACCAAAAAAAAAGAACTATGCATTTAAGTTACTTATCTGAGGAACCATATTTAGCTCTGCTATATATCCATTCATGTTGTCTAATTCTAGAAATTAATAGACAGGAAATAGCCTAAAATTTTACCCTCTTTTTAAAAGAATGATATTACATATACATGATATTTCACTGTAACTCATCTGATTAGCTAAGCAGAGCAATTTAATATTATTTGTGGTTTCATGACTTATAACATGGTAAGTTGGAGGTAGAACTAGTAAGTCAGCTTTAAATCTAATTCTTTTTCTTGTTCTTGCTTCCCCCCTTGCTCCCGGTCCACCCCCCACCCAGTATCATCACAAGACTCTTTTCATCTGAGATAGATTTTATATCTTCTTCCCAGTGGTGATATTTCAAGGAAAAGACTCTCACCATTTAGACAATAAGTACACAAAAAGTGAAATGGAAGCTCAGCACACATCTCATTAATCTCATCTATTAAACATCCTAAAAAGCAAACTCAATCTGAAATATCCACACAGGTTGCACATATTTCATGTTTCTTAAAGAAATGTAAATACAAAATACAATGCCAGACAGTCACTTACCTCCTCTACTGCAGGAATTCAATTATTTGGGTTAGTTATCTACACTGATCCAATTAATGGTCGGACTGCCAAATCCCCACTTCACTTTGTGGTGCACAGACTTTGTCTCTATGTGCCCTTGGGAATACAGTTGAAAATAAAAGCAATTAAAGAGTTGCTGGGAATTATTTTATTATTAGGAATTGCATGCTTATTCTCCAGGAAGAGAAATGATGGTAGAAGACTGGCAAATGTTTAGATAATAGGGGCTATAAGCATAGAAGGAGGCCCAGTGGCACAACAGTTAAGTGGTTAGCTGCTAACTGAAAGGTTGGAAGTTCAAACCCACCCAGCAACTCAGCAGAAGAAAGACCCGGCGATCTGCTCACATTAAGATTGTTGTTGTGGTTAGGTGTCCTCGAGTCGGTTCTGACTCATAGGGACCCCATGTACAACAGAACAATTAACAGCCTAGAAAACCCTATGGGGCAGTTCTGTTCATCTCATGGGGTCATTATGAGTCGAAATCGACTCAATGGCACCTAACAAGCATAAAAGTTTAAAAAAAAGGTAAAATGAGGAGGAGAGAAGTGTAAGAGTGATAATCAATTAGACACATGTCTATCTTCATTCATTCATTCAACAAGCTTTTATCACTTGCCTACCAGGGTCAGACACCATGCTGTTGTTATTGCTGATGTTAACTGCCATGGACTGGACTATGACTCATGGCAACCTTACTTACAACAGAATGAAACTTGCCCGGTCCTGCATCATTATCACCTTTGCCAACATGCTTGAGTCTATTGTTGCAGCTGCTGTGCCAATCCATCCCTCCAAAGGTTTCTCTTGCCCTCATTGTCCCTCTACTTCACCAAACATGATGTCCTTCTGCAAGGATTGATACCTCCTGATGACATGTTCAAAGCAAGCCAGTCAGAAAATGTTCTGTTGTAATCCTTAAAGTTTTCATTGGTTAGTTTTTTGAAGCAGACACCGTGTTAGGCACTGGGAATACAGAAATGAATGAGTTAGACTTTCTATGATCAAGGTGCTCTTATTCCAGTGGAAGATTCCAGAAAATCGTTACTTATAATAGAGTGTTATGTGAGATGTAGCAGAGGTGTACATAATAAATATTAGGTCAAAAGCACAGAGAAGTATCCATAAATGGTCTGGAGAGGCTCAGGAAATATTTCCAAAGAACATGATGCTTGTTCCGATCATGAAGGACAGTGTTGTCAGCTGGTTGCCCCTCCCTAAAGAGAACTCCAGGCAGAGAGAATACAAGGAGAAAGATTTGTGCTAGATCCCAGCATATCTGGGGAAGTGTTAACAAAACTGCCTGATAAGTCAGGAGGCATACCATGAAAGAACATATCTGCCAGCATTCAAACTTTATCCTGAAGGCAATAGGAGAACATAAAATGATTTTAAGTTGTGGAGTGGTATAGTTAGATTTCTGAATAATTCCCCTAATCTTGGGTCTACTTTATTGCTGCTTATGGAGTTTTGTTTTATTCGATGAAGAGAGTGAGAAAGGCAGGGAACTCTTGCCTTGTCTCGAACTACCAGCCTTGCCTCGAACTACCCAGAGGATCCTACGCCATAATCTTAAACTCTCCAGGCTAATTTTCTTCATTGCAAATGAAGAGGTTGGACTACATGATCTTTAAGGACCTTCAGCTTGAAATTTGCGTGCTCTCTTTTTTTACTTTGAACTCTATCACTTTATAAATACAGCTAATGAGGGACTACATCTGCCCTATCGCAATGCTGAAAAGAGAGGCTGAGTCACATGATTAAAATAAGCCAATCACAGAATCAGATGGTGATAAGGTCCACTTAATGAGGCATGCTTGGAGGCAGAATTCTGGTTATAAAACCACACAATGTGCTGATTTGTGACAGAAGCCACAAGAGGATGGTACACATGGGAGGAAAATAATTTCCACACCTCCTACTTAAGCAGGAATCCAGCTATGTAAAATAAGAATAAAAGTGAAATATTATAAGTCCATCTGTAGTTTTTTTTTTTTTTTGTTTTGTTTTTACCGAAGTGGGCCAATAAATTTTAACATCACTGCCAACTCAACTTTTACTTTTAAAAACTCAAGGAAAACACACAGAACTCCAGCTTTGTGGTGGTTGCAATTTAAAAAGATAAAGGAGGGATGGAGGAGGAAAGGAGAGTTGTAGCCTCTGTGAGGATGAAGTTCATTCAAATAAAATTGACAGTTTATCTGATTTGAAATTAAGACACATCAATGCAATAGCACAAGGTAATTTGAATTCTGCATTCACAGGAGTATTTACAGTACTTCTAACTGCCGGTTTGGCTCTCTGACAGGCAGCATTTTGAGGCTCCTACGCTGGCAGACAGCCATTTCACATTAATCGTAAAAGGCTTTCTGGAAAGTTGGGATCCTTGCTTTTTAAAGGACAATTTCAAAAGCGTATGTACCACACTTAAAGTATGAAGTGATCTAGTAAATTCAAATGGAAGAAGGGCTATCGTCCACAGAAGGCAGTAACATTTTAAAAGCAAAAGAAAATAGAATAAAGTATATTTAAGTAGGTATTTTTTAAGTTAGGACTAAGGAAAACTTCTTAAACGCAAGGAGTATATTTTATGAGTTACTAATAGAAAATCATGTGAGTGGTGCAGAAGAGGAGCAACCAGTTAACCTCCAAATTATGTCTTTCTAATCAATCCAGAATGCTCTGAAAGCACTAAAATTAAATGCAGACAATAATATATATATACATATATAATATACATTCATAAGTTATATACATACATATATAATAAGTTTTTTAAGCCAGAAGAGTGAATAAAGTGATATGGGTCAAAATTCATTCTCTGGTCATAGCAAAACAACTGATAGAATTAGAAACTATAAAATGGATTCCTGCCGTCAAGTCAACTCCAACTCATGGCAAACTTGGGTACAACGGAACAAAACGTTGTCTGGACCTGCATCATCCTCACTATCACTGGAATGCTTCAGCCCATTACTGTGCCAATCCATCTCACCGAGGGTCTCCCCCACCCTCACTGGCCCTCTACTTCACCAAACATGACGTCCTCCTCCAGTGATTTCTTTTTTTCCTCCTGATGACACGTCCAAAGCAAATGAGTCGGACGATATTCTACTGTGATCAATAAGGTTTTCATTGGCTACTTTTTGGAAGCAGATCACTAGGCCTTTCTTCCTAGCCTGTCTTAGTCTAGAAGCTCCACTGAAATCTGTCCACCATGAATGATCTTGCTGGTATTTTAAACATTGTTGTATAGCTTCGAGCGTCATAGCAACGTGCAAGCTATCACAGTATGACAAACTGATGAACGAGTGGTGGAACTTACAAAACAGCTAGAAAAAAACTCTTGACATGACTCCAACTAAGTGAGATCTGCCTCATTTCAGGCTTGTAGACAGCTGCATGTGGCAATGCATTCCAGTATTCATCCTCATTTCGGTGACCCATCAGTTTGAAGATTTACCTGGACTATGCTGTGGTAGAAGAAATCAGTACTGTCTTTCTTATACCATACTACTTGTAACAGTGTCCGACAGTTCCAGGCCATACTATGAAGTAACTGTTTTCCAAAGCCTCATTTTCTTCCATGAAAACTAATTCTGGGAAGTTATGGTATTAAAAATTAAGACTAAATTGTAATTTGAAGTTTGTTTAGGGAAAAAATAGAGAGTTTCATTTCATTATAGTGATATTCCAAGTTTCTTTCTCTCTTCTCTCTCTCTCCCTTACACACACACACACACACACACACACACACACAATGAGAATTGAACACTATGGAAGACATATTTAACTATAGTATTAGAATAGGCTATTAGAATTCTGGTAAAATCAATAAGCATAGACTATATTTTTAGCTATGAACATTTAGGTATTTTGTACCTAAATCTGTGATCCATTCATTTATCCATCAGATTTTACTTAGTGTCTACTATGTGCCAGACATGATTCTAGTCCTTGATATGTTTGATTTTGTCCTTTTCTCATCACAATGTGTTCAGTAATAAGATCATATGATTTTAATGGAATCATCCATGTAAAACATTTTTTACTTAGTTAAATACTCAGATAAACAGAGCTATTATTCCATCAACCTTACTGTACTCTTTCAGAGGTTGGTCTGTGTGCTGATGTTTATTCATGTATTTTCTATTTAATGAATAATTATTGAGCGCCTATTCTATGCTAGATATTGTAGGCACAGCATGGAGTACTTAAGTGAACAAATTCATGAAAATACTTCCTGTGCAGAGCTGACATTCTAGTGGAGGAGAAACAAAAAATAAATATAAAAGGTATACATAGTATGTATAGTTATGAAGTGTTAGTGCTGTGGGGGAAAATAGAGAAGGCTGAAAACAGGAAGCAGGGGATGGGTGTGAGGAGGCAATTTAGAATAGGGGGAAGAGTATGCCCTACTTAGGTGACATGAATAGTAACAATATTACTAATTCACTTTTATTCCATTTATACTTGGTTAAGTGGTTAATATAGTTGGTATTGAGAAAAACAATTGAAACACTTAACAAGTCCAAAAGCTGGTTCTTTGAGAAGATCAACAAAATTGATAAACCATTAGCCAAACTGACAAAAGAAAAACAGGAGAGGAAGCAGATAACCCGTATAAGAGATGAGATGGTTGATATCACAACGTACCCAACTGAAATTAAAAGAGTCATAACAGATTACTATGAAAAATTGTACTCTAACAAATTTGAAAACCTAGAGGAAATGGACAAATTTCTAGAAACTCACTACCTACCTAAATGAACACAAACAGAGGTACAAAAACTGAATAAGCCCATAACAAAAGAAGAGATTGAAAAGTTTATTTAAAAACTCCCAACAAAAAAAAAAACCCTGGCCCGGATGGCTTCACTGGAGAATTCTACCAACTTTCAGAGAAGACATAACACCACTTCTACTAAAGGTATTTTAGAGCATAGAAAAGGATGGAATACTCCCAAACACATTCTATGAAGCCAGCATAAACCTGATACCAAAACCAGGTAAAAACACCACAAAAATAAAAATTATGGACCAATATTCCTCATGAACATTGATGCAAAAATACTCAATAAAAGTCTAGCCAATAGAATTCAGCAACATATCAAAAAAGTAATTCACCATGACCAAGTGGGATTTATACCAGGTATGCAGGGATGGTTCAACATTAGAAAAACAACCAATGTAATCCATCACATAAATAAAACAAAAGACAAGAACCACATGATCTTATCAAATGATGCAGAAAAGGCATTCGACAAAATCCAACACCCATTCATGATAAAAACTCTCAACAAAATAGGAATAGAAGGGAAATTCCTTAATATAATTAAGGGCATTTGTACAAAGCCAACAGCCAACATCATCCTAAATGGAGAGACTTTGAAAGCATTCCCCTTGAGAACGGGAACAGACAAGGATGCCCTCTATCACCACTCTTATTCAACATTGTGCTGGTGGTCCTAGCCAGAGCAATTAGGCTAGAAAAAGAAATAAAGGACATCCAAATTGGTAGGGAAGAAGTCAAAGTATCGCTATTTGCAGATGATATGATCTTATACACAGAAAACCCCAAAGAATCCACAAGAAAACTACTGGAACTAACAGAAGATTTCAGCAAAGTTTCAGGATACAAGATAAACATACAAAAATCAGTTGGATTCCTTTATACCAACAAAGAGAACCTCAAAGAGGAAATTACCTTATCAATACCATTTATAATAGCCCCCAAGAAGATAAAACACTTAGGAATAAATCTAACCAGAGACATAAAACACCTATATAATGAAAACTACAAGACACTACTGCAAGAAACCAAAAGCGACCTGCATAAGTGGAAAAACATACCTTGTTCATGGATAGGTAGACTCAACATAGTGAAAATGTCAATTCTACCCAAAGCAATCTACAGATACAATGCAATCCCCATCCAAATCCCACCAGCAATTTTCAATGAGATGGAGAAACAAATCACCAATTTCATAAGGAAAGGGAAGAGGCCCCGAATAAATAAAGCATGACTCAAAAAGAAGAACAAAGTGGGAGGCCTCACACTATCTAATTTTAGGATCTAGTATACTGCCACGGTCGTCAAAACAGCCTGGTACTGGTACAACAACAGATACATAGACCAGTGGAACAGAGTTGACAATCCAGATATAAGCTCATCCACCTATGAGCATCTAATATTTGACTAAGGCCCAAAGTCCATTAATTGGGAAAAAGACAGTCTGTTTAACAAATGATGCTGGCATAACTGGATATCCATTGGCAAAAAACTGAAACAAGACCCATACCTCACACCATGTACAAAAACTAACTCAAAATGGATCAAAGACTTAAATATAAAATCAAAAATGATAGAGATCATGGAAGAAAAAATAGGGACACTGCTAGGAGCCCTAATACATGGCATGAACACAATACAAACCATAAGTAACAATGCACAAGCACTAGAAGAGAGACTAGATAAATGGGAGCTCCAAAAAATCAAACACTTATGCTCATCAAAAGACTTCACCAAAAGAGTAAAAAGACAACCTACAGACTGGGAAAAAATTTTTGGCTATGACAAATCTGATCAGCATCTCTAAAATCTACAAGATACTGCAAAATCTCAACAACAAAAAGACAAATAACCCAATTAAAAAATGGGCAAAGGCTGTGAACAGACACTTCACCAGAGAAGATATTCAGGTGGCTAACAGACGCATGAAGAGATGCTCACGATCATTAGCCATTAGAAAAATGCAGATCAAAACTACAATGAGATATCATCTCACCCCAACAAGGCTAGCATTAATCTAAAAAACACAAAATAATAAATGCTGGAGAGGTTGTGGAGAGACTGGAACATTTACACACTGTTGGTGGGAATGTAAAATGGTACAACCACTTTGGAAATTGATTTGGCGCTTCCTTAAAAAGCTAGAAATAGAAGTACTATATGATCCAGCTATCCCACTCCTTGGAATATATCCTAGAGAAATAAGAGCCATTGCACAAATAGATATATGCACACCCATGTTCACTGCAGCACTGTTCACAATAGCACAAAGATGGAAGCAACCTAGGTGCCCATCAACAGACGAATGGATAAACAAATTATGGTATATCCATACAATGGAATATTACACAATGATAAAGACCAACAATGAAGCTGTGAAACATCGTATAAGATGGTGAAAGCTGGAATTTACTATGCTGAGTGAATTTAGTCAGTCACAGAAGGACAAATACTGTAGAAGACCACTATTATAAGAACTCAAGAAAAGGTTTAAACACAGAAGAAAACATTCTTTGATGGTTATGGGGGTGGGGTGGGAGGGTGAGGGTTATTCAGTGACTAGCTAGTAGATAAGAATCATCTTAGGAGAAGCGAAGGACAGCACACACTACAGGGGAAGTCAGCACAACTGGACTAAACCAAAGCTACGAAGTTTCCTGAATACAGTCAAATACTTTGAGAGACAGAGTAGCAGGGGTAGGGGTCTGGGGACCATGCTTTCAGGGGACATCTAAGTCAATTGGCATAACAAAGCTTATTAAGAAAATATTCTGCATCCTACTTTCGTGAGTGGCGTCTGAGGTCTTAAGAGCTTGCAAGCGGCCATCTAAGATGCATCGATTGTTTCCAACCACCTGGAGTCAAAGAGAATGAAGAACACCGAACACCAAAGACACTAGGAAAGTATTGACCCAAGAGACAGAATGGGCCACATAAACCAGAGACTTCATCAGCCTGAGACCAGAAGAACTAGATGGTGCCTGGCTACCACCAATGACCACCCTGACAGGGAACACAACAGAGAGTCCCTGATGGAGCAGGAGAAAGATGGGGTGCAGAACTCAAATTCTAGTAAGAAGACCAGACTTAATGGTCTGGCTGAGACTGGAGGAACCCTGGAAAGCATGGCCCCTGGACTCTCTGTCAGCCCAGAACTAAAACAATTTCCGAGGCCAACTCTTCAGACAAAGATTGGACTGGACTGTGGGACGTAAAATGACATTCCTGAAGAGTGTGCTTCTTAGCTCTAGAGATACATGAGAGTAAACAGACAGCTCCTGTCCGGAGGTGAGATGAGAAGGCAGAGAGGGTTAGGAGCTGGCTGAATGGACATGAGGAATCAGGGGCGGAAAGGAGGAGTGTGCTGTCACAGAATGGGGTGAGCAATTAGGGTCACATAACAATGTATGTATAAGATTTTGTATGGGAGACTAACTTGAAATGTAAACTTCATTTAACTACAAAAATAAAAAAAAAAGATAGTTGATATTGAGCAGTTGAGTAGATACTATTTGAGATATGCTAAATAATGCCCTCCCCACAAAGATCTCCTAGTCCTAATCCCCAAAACCTGTGCATGATACTTTTTATGGTAAAAAAAGGCTTTGCAGATGTGATTGGGTTAAAGGATCCTGAGATGGGGAGATTATCCTGGAATATTTGGGTGGGCCTGAGGTCATCACAGGAGTTTCTTATAAAAGGGATATAGGAGAAGTAAAAATCAGAAGTCCATGTGAACAGAAGCAGAGGGAAGCCGAGACAGAGAAGATGCTATGCTACTGTTTTTAAATATGAAGTAAGGGGCCACAGCCAAGGAATACACGAGGCCTCTAAAATCTAGAAAAGACAAGCAAATGAATTCTGCCCTGGAGTCTGCAGAAGGAACCAGCCCTGCCAACACTTTCATTTTAGCTCTATAATACTAATTTCAAACTTCTGATCTCTATAAGAGTATACATTTGTATTGTTTTAAGCCACTAACATTGCAGTAATTTGTTACAGCAGCAATAGGAAACTAATACACTATTTATGATTCTTCAAACTCAGGAGTGCCACTTATAAACTGTATGTTACAGAAACCAGCATAATGTATTGGTTAAGAACAAGGACTCTAAAGCCCTTACAAACCCATTGCCACTGAGTCAATTTCAACTCATAGCAACCCTCTAGGACAGAGTAGAACTGCCCCATAGGGTTTCCAAGGAGCGGCAGGTGGATTTGAACTGCTGACTTTTTGGTGAGCAGCCAGGCTCTTAACCACTGTGCCACCCGGGTTGAAATCTAACCTCTACCGCTTGCTACTGGTGAAATTTTGTAGTTATTTAACCCCTCTGTGCCTCAGTTTTCTCATCTATGAAATAATGATGTTAGACATTATCATTATTTTATGGTCTAGGGTTGTTAAAAATATAAAAAGTGCTAATGTTTTTGAAATGCTTAGTACAGTTCTTAATACATAACTAACAATACATAAGTGTTTGTTAAATAAATAAACTGGGGGTTTAGAGGCAAAATGTTGAAGCTGATGTGGTAGTTCTGCCATTTTATATCTCAGTTAATGTGGAAAAATAATGTAACTTCCCTTAGACCTTGTTTTACTGTCTGGCAATAATATTTATTCCACCTACATTACAAGGATGTTTTAAATATCACATAAGAAAATGTATGCAAAAGTCTCATGCTGGTTCATTCATTCATTCTTCTAAAAAATATTTAATGAGCATCTACCACGTGTCAGTCACTTTTAGAAGTCCTGGTATGCTGTGAGAGGTATCACCGACATATTCTTTTTCCTTATAGTTCTTGTATTCTAGTTGGGGAGACACAAAATAAACAAGTAAAGAAGTGTCATGGTTTGAATTATGTCCCCCAAAAAATGTGTGTGTCAGTTTGGTTAGGCCATGATTCCTGGTACTTTGAGATTTTCCTGTATGTTGTAAACCTGCCTCTATGATGTTAATGGGGGAGGATGGGAGGCAGTTGTGTTAGTAAGGCAGGACCTGATCTACAAGACTGGATTGTGTCCTGAGGCAGTC
Organism: Dugong dugon; assembly: GCA_030035585.1. Classification (NCBI taxonomy): domain Eukaryota; kingdom Metazoa; phylum Chordata; class Mammalia; order Sirenia; family Dugongidae; genus Dugong; species Dugong dugon. The sequence continues at coordinate 135,414,048 of CM057462.1, forward strand.
TCTTGACATATAAAAGAGGTGAGCAGTGAGACAGGGGGACCCCATACCATCAAGAAAGCAGCGCTGGGAGCAGAGTGTGTCCTTTGGACCAGCGTCCCTGCGCCGAGAAGCTCCTAGTCTGGGGGAACAGTGAAGAGAAGAAGGCCAACAGAGAGAAAAAGCCTTCCCCTGGAGCTGATGCCCTGAATTTGGACTTTTAGCCTACTTTGACTATGAGGAAATAAACTTCTCTTCATTAAAACCATCCACTTGTGGTATTTCTGTTATGACAGCACTAGATGACTAAGACAAAAAGTAAAGTAATTTCGGTCATTGATGAGTATGCTATGAAGAAAAAAAGAAAAAAAAAAAACTTTAGGGAAGACATGTGTGATGACTTGATGTTTCAGCTAGGACCTAAATATTGAAAAGAAACTACTCACACCAAGATATGAGAAAGTGAGTTCTAAGCAGAGCAGCAAGTTAAATGCCTTTAGCGTCAACGTCAGCGTTGAAAAAATCAGAAAGCCAGTTTGGCTAAAGTGTAGTGAATAAGGGAGAGACGGTTAAAGATGAAATCAGAGAGTAAAGCACAGTCCATTTCATGGTTTTATTCTGTTTATAATGGGAAGCCATAGGAGGGTTTTAATCATAGGAGAGATATGATCTGATTTATATTTTTAAAAGTATGTTGTCTAGGATGTATGGAACATGGTTTACAGGGAAGGCAAGATTGGAAATAGGAAGACTTGTCTGAAGGTTATGACAGTTACACAGAAAAGACAAGAATAGTAGAGGAGATGATGTGATGTTGGATGTCAGGGACTTGCTGATGGATGGGAAATGGGAGAATGAAAGAAAAGAAAGCACTGAAAATATAAGTTTTTTCCAGTTAGGCAGATGGTAGTGCCAGTAACTAAGATAGGGAATAAAGGTAATGTGTTATTGCCATCATTTAACAATTTAGTATTCTTTTGCAAATTTGAAAAGGTAATGTGATGAAAATATTTGCTGCACAAGAGAAACTGATGGATTTAAAAGACCACTTAGATGGAGTTCTCGAGTTCTAGGAAAATTATCAATCAGTAGGAAGGCACTAGTTCCCTTTTATGTCTCTATAACAAGTGGTTGTGAACTAGGTGAGTTCAAATGTCCAGCCCAGATACAAGATCTAATAAACTTGAGTGATGTGCAAACACTAAAATGTGGCAGACAAAACTGAGCAATTATCTGAACTTTATCTTTTAAAGGATCCAGATATTAGAGCAAAGATGTGTTCTTTATTTTTATTAGAAACATACATGCCTCAATTATTTTCAGAGAAGATTTAGATACATCTCTAAGAATAGGTAGATATATTGCTTATGGAGGAAAAAATTATGTCTATATGTATATCATAGATTGGAGCCCTGGTGGCACAGTGGTTAAGTGTTTGGCTGCTAACCAAAAGGTCAGCTTTTAAAATCCACCAGCCACTCCTTAAAAACCCTGTGGGGCAGTTCTACTCTGTCCTATAGGGTCATTAAGAGTTGGAATCGAGTTGACAGCAACGGGTTATATCATATATCCATCTATCATCTATTTATCAATTAATCTATTTATCTATCTACCTACTTACCTATTCTTCTGTCTAGAAAAAGAGTAGATAAATTACCGCCCACAGGCCAAATCTTCCCTGTTGCCTTTTTTGTAAATAAAGTTTTATTGGAACACAGTTATGCCCATTTATTTATGTCTTCTCTATGGCTGCTGTTTCCATGCTACAAATGGCAGAGTGGAGTAGTAATGACAGAGATCATATTGTCTTCAAAGCCCAAAATATTTACCCTTTAGCCCTTTGCAGAGAAAGTTTACTGACTCTGATCATAGACTTTTCTCATTTTATTTAGACCCTGATTTTCCACAACATGTAAGTCATCATAAACCCCTCATTCCTCTTGTCCCAGACATCAGATTTAGATCTCCTGTGACCTACCTTCACCTCCTATTTGTTCATGTAATGCCAAACTTGAGATCACCGCTTCCTTCATCTTTCTTGACAGTGGCTAGATTTCAGTTTCCATACCTTAATCCTTTTAGATGCATAACATCCACAAGCTAGCTTTGCCTGATGATTCTCCTGACATGTTCTAATTCACAGTTTTCCCAGGGGCTATATACATATTTGTATTGTTGTCATTGTTGGGTGCCATTGAGTCAGTTCTGACTCATAGCAACCCTATGTACAACAGAACAAAACACTGCCTGGTCCTGTGCCATCCTCACAATTGTTGCTATGCTTGATCCCATTGTTGCAGCCAGTGTCAATCCATCCTGTTGAGGGTCTTCCTATTTTTCACTGGCCCTCTGCTTTACCATGCATGATGTCCTTCTCTAGGGACTGATCCCTCCTGATATCATGTCCAAAGTACGTGAGACAAAGTCTCACCATCCTTGCTTCTAAGGAGCATTCTGGTTGTAGTTCTTCCAAGACAGATTTGTTCATTCGTTTGGCAGTCCTTTGTATATTCAATATTTTTCACCAACACCATGTTCAAAGGTGTCGGTTCTTCTTCAGTCTTCCTAATTCATCACCCAACTTTCCCATGCAAGTGAGGCAATTGAAAACACCATGACTTGGGACAGGCCCACCTTAGTCTTTAAGGTGACATCTTTGCTTTTCAACACTTTAAAGAGGTCCCTTGTTGCAGAATTTGCCTATTGCAATGTGTCTTTTGAGTTCTTGACTGCTGCTTCCATGGGTGTTGATTAGGGATCCAAGTAAAATGAAATCTTTGACAACTTCAGTCTTTTCTCTGATTATCGTGATGTTGCTTATGAGTCCAGTTGTGAAGATTTTTGTTTTCTTTATGTTGAGATGTAATCCATACTGAAGGCTGTAGTCCTTGATCTTCATCAGTAAGTGCTTCAAGTCCTCCTCACTTTCAACAAGCAAGGTTGTGTCATACGTGTAATGCAGGTTGTTAATAAGTCTTCCTCCAATCCTGATGCCCCTTTCTTCTTCAATAGTCCATTTTCTCAGATTATTTGCTTAGCATACAGATTGAATAGGTATGGTGAAACGATACAACCCTGACGCACATCTTTCCTTATTTTAAACCACGCAGTAGTCCCTTGTTCTGTTAGAACGACTACCTCTTGATCTGTGTACAGGTTCCTCATGAGCACGGTTAAGTGTTCTGAAATTCCCATTCTTCCTATTGTTATCCATAATTTGTCATGATCCACACAGTTGAATGCCTTTGCATCGTCAATAAAACACAGGTAAACATCTTTCTGGTATTCTCTGTTTTCAGCCAGGATCCATCTGACATCTGCAATGATATCCCTTGTTCCACATCCTCTTCTGAATCCAGCTTGAATTTCTGGCAGTTCCCTATCAATATACTGCTGCATCCGCTTTTGAATGATCGTCAGCAAAATTTTACTTCAGTGTGATATTAATGATATTATTCGATAATTTCCACATTTGGTTGGATCACCTTTCTTGGGAATAGGCATAAATATGGATCTCTTCCAGTTGGTTAGCCAGGTAGCTATCTTCCAAATTTCTTGACATAGACAAGTTAGCACTTCCAGGTCTGCATCCGTTTGTTGAAACCTCTCAATTGTATCCCATCAATTCCTGGAGCCTTGTTTTTTGCCAGTGCCTTCAGTGCAGCTTGGACTTCTTCCTTCATCGGCCCTTGATCATATACTACCTGCTGAAATGGTTGACTGTCGACCTATTCTTTTTGGTATAGTAACTCTGTGTATTCCTTCCATCTTCTTTTGATGCTTCCTGAGTAGTTTAATATTTTCCCCATAGAATCCTTCAATATTGCAACTCGAGGCTTGAATTTTTTCTTCAGTTCTTTCAGCTTTAGAAAGAAATGCCAAGCGTGTTCTTCCCTTTTAGTTTTCTATCTCCAGGTCTTTGCACATATCATTATGATACTTTACTTTGTCTTCTCGAGCTGCCCTTTGAAATCTTCTATTCAGCTCTTTTACTTCATCATTTCTTCCTTCCGCTTTAGCTACTCTATGTTCAAGGGCAAATTTCAGAGTATCTTCTGACATCCATTTTGTTGCAAACTTCCATTAATAATCGGAACATGGAATGTACGAAGTATGAATCTAGGAAAATTGGAAATCGTCAAAAACGAAATGGAGCAAATAAACATCAATATCCTACACATTAGTGAGCTAAAATGGACTGGTATCGGCCACTTTGAATTGGACAATCATATGGTCTACTCTGCTGGGAATGACAAATTGAAGAGGAATGGCATTGCATTCATTGTCAAAAAGAACATTTCAAAATCTATCCTGAAGTACATTGCTGTCAGTGATAGGATAATATACATATGCCTACAAGGAAGACCAGTTAATATGACTATTATTCAAATTTACACACCAACCACTAAGGCCAAAGATGAAGAAACTGAAGATTTTTACCAACTTCTGCAGTCTGAAATTGATCAAACATGCAATCAGGATGTACTGGTAATTACTGGTGTTTGGAATGCAAAAGTTGGAGACAAAGAAGGATTGGTAGTTGGAAATATGGCCTTGGTGATAGAAACAATGCTGGAGATCACATGATAGAATTTTGCAAGACCAATGACTTCTTCATCGCAAGTACATTTTTTCAATAGCATAAATGGGGATTATAAACGTGAACCTTGCTGGATGGAACACACAGGAATTGAATCGACTACAGCTGTGGAAAGAGATGATGGAAAAGCTCAATATCATCAGTCAGAACAAGGCCGGGGTCATCTGTGGAACAGACCATCAATGGCTCATATGCAAGTTCAAGTTGAAACTGAAGAAAATTAGAACAAGTCCACGAGAGCCAAAGCACAACCTTGAGTATATCCTAACTGAATTTAGAGACCATCTCAAGAATAGATTTGCTGCATTAAACGCTAATGATGGAAGACCAGAGGAGTTGTGGAATCATACATGAAGAAAGCAAGAGGTTATATATATATAAACCCCTTGTCGGTAAGTAGATTCCAACTCATAGAGACCCTACAGGGCAGAGTAGAACTGCCCCATAGGGTTTCCAAGGAGTGGCTGGTGGATTCAAATTGCTGATCTTTCTTTTGGCAGTTGAACACTTCAACCACTGTGTCACTAAGGCTCCATATATATATATATATACACACATATATATATAGAATCATATATACAAAACACAGTACTATTCCTTTTCGGCATTTCACTTCATGAACTTTTAAAATTGGTTAGATTCAAAATGCAAATGAATCATTTCCTTTTTTCTTTTCTTTGTTTTTCCCTTCATATAAGTCCTTTGACATTCAAATTGAGGAGGAAGAAATCACATAGCTGGCAGGCACACAGTTTCAAGCAGAGATCTCTTTAATTGGAAACCATACTATGATAAAGACTCAGAAAGAATATCTGTTAGCTGGTCCCTTCCCAGATATCTCCCACATCTCCTCCCCACATTCCTAACTTTAAATAATGAAAATCATGGTTTCCCTTTGTTCTGCTACTGATCATTCTGCTACATGATTATGGGACAATAAATGTGACACTTAAATTCTGTGGAGCTTAGTTTCGTCTTTTGCAAAATAAGGCGTGAAATCAGCTTGTCTCTAAAATTCCTTTTGATTCACACATTCTCTGATATATGTCTACTTCCCTCTAAAAATATGCCTTTTAGAAAAGGTGATCCTTGGGCAAGTGGATATTAAATTAACGTCCTTCTTTTCCAAACTCCTGTGCAAGATAAAATGTCTGCTCCACTCTCTCACACCAGTGACAAAAAGCTACTGTTTTCTGTGGTCGTTGTTGAATGCAGATTCACAGTCTTGAGCTCCTTAGCGTAGTTCTGCTAAGCACACGTGCTCAGAACTAGTTGGAATCACATCTTATGTTTATGATTCTTTCAGAAATGAAAAAGGTTCACACCCTGAAACAGCTCCTTTTTCTCCCTGACAGAACGGCTAGATCTGTATAAATTCAGGAAGTTACCAAGTATGCTTGCCAGGAGGTAGGCGATTTTGAAACTATTTTGTCAGATAATATTTTCTCACAAATATGGAAAATACAATCCTTAGTTTACCATAGGTTGTCTAGAATTGTAAAGGAAAAACAGATCCAAACGAAAAAGTGGCCCTAAGAAAAACAAAGCAACACCAAAGCAGCATTTAAAAAGCACTGGATTCATCTTTCTGTTTTACCACAGATTTCTTTAATCAGATCAATGTAACACGTTGATTAGGCTTTACAAGCTTTAAGAAAAGTCAGAACCACTTATACTGAAAAATAGGACTTAGGATGTAAATTATTCACAGTTCATTAGACTAAGACAAGCATTTCTCAAACATTTCTCTATGCTTGAGAAAAGCGACATATTGAACTTTATTTTACTGTGAGGCTCAAAATGGCAATTAACAGTCTTAAGCTGCATATAAAACCTAATATGAACTGCATTTACAAGAAAATTGTGTGAGAATCAAATTATGTTATCTTTGGTTTGAAGAACTAAGAAATAATTGCCAATAAGTATTCATGTATAGGACCAATTTTTTTGAAGCAAGTTATTTTAATTACTACTAGTGTCAGGAATACGTGAGGGTGATTTTATTAGATTTAATGTGTTTAGTGGAGCTGCCTGACTGTAGCTGCTATTCTTGACAAGACGTTAGAATTTATTTTATACTTACATTTTTCATCACAGACCAATGCTAAGAATAAAACTGTATTTTATTTTACGTTAAACTCTCGCTTGTTGTACTTTAAAAAACTTCTGCTGAAAAAATAGAGCTGAATGATGAATTGCATAGTATTAGTCTTAAAAGCTGCAGAACATTTACTGATATGAATAAGAAGTGGATAAACGGTTGGACGTAAAGGCTATGAACTCCTCCCTGTAGTTGTATTAGTCAATATGCCTGTTTGTGTTAGATCACTTGATGAAGAGTCTACCTGTTGTATCTGTCCACACTCTCTTTGACACAAATTCCAGTAATTTGAAACTTACTGATCCCTTAGGCATATTTCTCCCCCTTAAAGACCCTACCTGTATATTGCAAACAAACAAAAAATACTTCTACGAGAATGAAACAAACAGCAAAGTGTATATCAGGCCACTGAAAGCAAGCAAAATTAATTGGACAGTCTCTCACCATATGCTGTGTTAAGTTCTCTAAAAATTCACTCAGGAAAAGACCATTATTCTTTGTGACGAGCAGATTGAAAATTCAGTATATCTAAGGTTGACATACGCGACTTCCTTTCACCCTATCTAAAAGCTAACTGCTTTCTCACTCAGGGTTATTTTCTCTTTTCAGTCCTTGTAAATTTTCTTCATTCTGAACACATAAAGGCTTGGCAAAATATATCTAGATTAACATATTTACTTGCAGCTGTGAACATGGTATAGCACAAAACTCAGAGGAGAATATATCTCAACGTTTATATTAATATCATGTGATATAAATTAGCACTTTGCAAGGTTTCCATTGACTATTAATTTACAGTTATTCTACAATGAAAGAGCTTTCATTTGGTCTGGGGAAAAAGTCAGAATCTGAAATAGAAGTGAACCGCAGTTATAAAAATAAATCTCTAGAAAGAAGAGAAGAGAGGAATGTTCTAATCTTACCTTCATCATAATTTTATTAGCATTTCTCAGTGAGTAGTTCAAGTATCAGTCTATAGTCTTATGACTCTGTCTCATAAATATGTCAAGTGCAAAGTATAGTTATTTTAATAGTCTATGTTGGTGGACCATCATGGATTTAATTAAGAGACAACTAGTGTATGAAATACGACACAAACGCACAAGACTTAATGGAGAAATGTTTTACTGCAGATTTAAATCAGGACCACAGACTTAATAATGATCCAGGCTCAGAAATTCTACTTAAATTTAATTAATGCAGACTAGTGCAGACCTGTTCATATAAAAGAAAAAACGCAGACATAAAAAAAAATAATGATTTAAGATTCTCAAAGTACACTGCCTTATTTATAAGGTTATGTGAACATGAGTTATTAATAGCTTATTGTTTTGAATTTTATTATATGAGATCTTTAGAGTGTAAGCTGTATAAATGTCTTTTAAAACATTATTCCTAGCCTTCTCATTTTTGTGGATATGTATGAAGCACCACCTCCTTTACTTCTTAGCAGAAACAGCAGAAAACACAGAATGCAATGTTAGCCATTTTGATCAGATAGTGACTGCGGGAAATGCGATTTGATTCTATGTCCTTTCAAAAGGAGTATAGGTGTTACTTCTCTAACGTAGCCTCACTAATGGGTATGAACAAAGGGATGGACAAAATAGTAGATGACCTGCATATTTTATTAAGCATTCCCTGCTTTGTTTATTTGTTTGGACCACTGAGTTGGGAAATCTGGCATCTGTTCTATCTGTAACTTTAGTATTATCACTGAGAGAAAGCATCAATAAGAACTTTGTAAATTTATTGAAAACACTGACTTTTAAAGAATTCAAGTAACATATGAGATTTAGCCTTGTAACATTTACCTCTTCTTAACAAACTTAGACTAAGCCATACTCAGGACCACTTGTCTCAACTCTTAAGTCAGGTTCATATTTTCTGTCTTGTTTTGCTTTTAATTCTATTCTTACATGTCTTATGGATAGTTTAAGAACAGTTTTTTAAGAAATTCAATGGAGAAGATTATTAGTTCTTCTGGAAATCCTCAAGGTCTATAGCATTCAATTTTGATATTCCCACATGTTCAATTATCCCAATATCTGTTGACCTGTCTTTTGTCAATGACCCTTTTATCAGTGTCTGTATAACTCCTCGGTTAAGCAAATTATTTCTGTCTTAATTCAGGGTGTTAGCCATAAAGAGTAATCATTTATTTATTTTATACCCCTGCTTATTCATTAGTGGTATATATATTCTCTCTCTTATCATTTCCCATGATATATCTGGGGGAAAAAAAAAAAAGCTCTGATTCACTTTAATTTATTTTGCAAGTCTTAACCTATTCTGGTTTATGTTTTACTTATTTTATTTGACTATTTTAGTTGAGACAACCTATGCTCATTTAAATTTCTTTTTTTATTTCTTGTATAGATGTTTCTTTTCCAGAGTGTCATTCTTTGTGAAAAAAGAATGCGTTATTTCTTCTTTTTCAAAAAATCTATTGTTGTGACATATGCTTCTATGTAATGTGCTTTTCAATATTTTCAATATTCCATATCTGGACATCCTGTTCTACATGTAAAAATAAAAAGATGATTTTATGTGACTTCATAAATAATATCCGTATTTAAGCCTTAAGCATTCGTTTGTTTGAACTGGGGCTCTTCTATGACCCAAATGCCACTAAACTAAGAAAAAACAAACCTGTTGCTGTGGAGTCGATTTTGACTCATAGCCACCCTATAGGACACAGTAGAACTGTCCCATACAGTTTCCAAGGAATGCCTGGTAGATTCGAACTGCTGACCTTTTGGTTAGCAGCCATAGCTCTTAACCACTACACCACCAGGGTCTCCAAATGCCAATAGATATGTCAATTTTTCACTGTTGATTTGAGTGGCTTTTTAAGATTTTGATTAGGATAACCTTTAAGAAGGTGGTTCCTTTAAAAGGCAGTTAAACAAAAAATTCATAGTTTATATCAACCTCTTATTACTTTAAAAACTGGTCATTATAGTGGGACCGTAATAATTAGACAGCAAGATTTTAGCAGAACTCACTGGCGTGAAACTACCAGAAATCAATTTTTCTGCATTATCAAATATCTAATCCATGATATGAAATGACATAAAATGAACTTGGATGAGTATTTTCAAGTCATCTGAACATTTATAAGACATATATCAAATGGTTACAATTCAGATTTCTTAAAATGTATAAAAGGAGGTATTGTAATTTTAAAATTCAGAGATCAGAAATATGGTAAGTCTCCTCTAATATACCCCTGTTTTGTTGTTGTTACTTGTCGTCCAGTCGGCTCTGACTCAGGGCAACTTACGTATAACAAAACGAAACATTGCCCAGTCCTGCACCATCTTCATGATCATTGCTATGTTTGAGTCCATTGTGACCTATAAGGTTTTCATTGGCTCATTTTTGAAAGTAGATTGGCAGACTTTTCTTCCTAGTCTGTCTTAGTCTGGAAACTGCAGAAACCTATCCACCATGCGTGACCCTGCTGGTATCAGAAATACAGGTGGAACAGCTTCCAGAATCATAATAGCAACATGCAAGCAACTACAGTACAACAAACTGACAGACAGGTGGTAGAACCCTGTTTTAGAAAGCAGCTAAGCCTTAAGTTTCTAACATGTTTGTATGAGATCTATTTTTCATCTTTCATTTGCATAAATTATCTGAAAGTTCAATGCATCTTTGTTTCATTTCTTCATGTTTCTTTTTTGAGAGTAAATCTAATTTAAATTACTTAAAATGACCAAAATCAATCCATGAAAATATTAAAATTTTACTGCACACAAAAAGTATTTGACTAAAGTTATTTCAGTGGTTAAGAGCTCAGCTGCTAACCAAAAGGTTGGCTGTTCGAATCCACCAGCCGCTTCTTGGAAACCCCATGGGGCAGTTCTACTCTGTCCTACAGGATTGTTATGAGTCAGAATCCACATGACAGCAACGGGTTTGGGGTTTTTATTTTATGGTGTACAAATAATACTTAGTGGAATAACTTTCAGGTTTGAATGTATGGATACCAAAGATAACAAGAATTTCTTGGCTTATTTGGAGAAGCATTTTGTTTCCCACAACATACTAAACTAAAATTCTCATAATAAAAATCACTGAAATATGTTAGATAATATGTAACACACCTTTTAAATGAATATTTGAAGTTGTAAGAAATCAAGTAAAATCTTCTGTGCCCTGCAACAAAATGGGAAGAGAAATTCCTGGTGGCAAGCTAGAGCTAAAGCTGCTGAATGCCCAAGGCGTCTGCCGTCCCTGATAATCACAGCCTTGGTACTTAGAATTGGTTCTCAAACCAGGAGCACTGGCATCATCTGAGAGCTTAGTAGAGGTGCAGATCTTGGGCTTCACTCTAGATCTACTTACTGAGAATTTGTCTTTTAACATTTTAACAAGATATCTAGCTGATTTATATACACATTAAAGTTGGAGACGTACTTACCTAGATCACAGTTTTAATGGCTATGTGTGGAAAGCCTTCAGATGGTTGGGGGTCATAACAGAGACCTCCCTCACCAACACAGCCAGGGCTCAGAAAAGATTGCACCATCAGGGAAAAGATAAACTGGGGCGGTGGAGGAAAATTTCCCTTCAGAGGTAGACATCAAGAGAGCTTATACGTCTCAATCCTGGTTCTGAGTTAAAAAAAAAAACCCAAACCCGTTGCCGTCGAGTCAGTTCTGACTCATAGCGACCCTATAGGAGTAGAACTTCCCCATAGGGTTTCCAAGGAGCAACTGGTGGATTCAAACTGCCGACCTTTCGGTTAGCAGCCGAGCTCTTAACCACTGTGCCACCAGGGGTCCAAAAAGTATCTCCCTGAGAAATCATATCATTTACTAGACCCATCTGCAATTTAAATGATTGAATCTCAATCATTTATATAATCTGAATAATCATAGTTGAGAATTTTGGAGCCTTGGTGGCACAGTGGTTAAGAGGTATGGCTGCTAACCAAAAGGTCGGAAGTTCGAATCTACCAGCCACTCCTTGGGGCAGTTCTACTCTGTCCTATAGGGTCACTATGAGTTGGCATCAACTCGATGACAACTGATTCTGAGTAGGAAAGGGGAAAAAAAGTATCTCCCTGAGAAATCATATTCTTTAGTAGGCCCATCTGCCATTTAAAAGCTTGAATCTCTATTATTTATACAATCTGAATAATCACAGTAGAGAACTTTAATTAAAGTTGACAAAGGTTAGTAGTGCCTCAAGACTCCTGGATAAAGCAAACAAAAGTAGTTTGTTTAAAGACAAAAAATAATGAAATTAAAATACGAGCAATTTTCAAGAGACTATCAAAATGACCAGGTAATTTTGAGGAAAAAAACACAATTTCTAGAAATGAAAAAAAGTCATAACTGATATTAAAAACCCAACTGAAGTTTTAAAGAGCAGACTGGACATTGCAGAAGGATAGATTAGTGGACTAGAAGACAGATATGAAGAAATTACACAAAACTGTGGCCAGAGAGATGAAAGGATGGGAAATATAAAATCAAGCATAAGAGACACAAAAGAGGTATGAAGAGATGTATCAGATTTCCAGAAGAGATAATAAGGAGAATGAGAGAAAAAAAATCTTAAAATTTGTATGTAACCAGAAAAAAAAAAATCCATAATTAATTAAACACAGCAATCCTCAGATTTAGAAAGTAATCTGTTTAGAAATCCCAAATAGGACAAAATGACAACAACAACAAAAATCATACTTAGACACTTAAGAGTTAAAATACAGATTAGCAAAGAGAAAGAGATCTTAAAACATAATCAGAGAAAAAGACAAATTACATAAAAAGAACAATAATAATGCTAATTTTTGATAGCACAATTAAAAGTAGAAAACACTGGAATAATATCTTAAATTTGCTAAGAGAAAATAACAGTCAGCTATTAACGATATACCCAGGATGGACAAAAAAAGACATTTGAGATAGATTTTCTCAACTTAATGAAACAGACTGCCACTAAAGAAATTATAAAGAATACTCTTCAATAAGAAGAAAAATTATCCCAGAAAGAAGGTCAGAGTTACAAAAAGACATGTAGACTAAACAAATGATAAACATGTGGGTAAATATAAATTTTAAAAATATGTGTACAAAATAATAAAAATAGAGTCTAATCTGTAGGATTTAAACACACACACACACACACACACACACACACACACACACACACACACACACACACACCAGAACTTTGAACCAGTTCTTCTCAGTTCAGTCATGGCCCAAGAAGTGAAACTCAAATTTTTAATGGGAAAAATTACATGTGGAAGCCTTGCTCAAAACCTAGTCTCCCTCTTAGAAAACAAGGGCATAGCAACCAAATCTCTTGCCTTGTCTGATTTTGAGCAGAGTGGGAAACAGCAGTGCCCTGCTCAAAGATGGTGACTGATCCTGCCACTTTGAATGAGTGTCACTCTCCATAGGCCTGAAAATAATCCAATCTCATGCATCAAGCTCTGAAAGGGCTCACTACACCTCTTCCAAGTCTCCCATTTCAGGGCTTCGACCGTTAATTTTCCCATTCTTATTATCATTCCAGATCACCCTGTTTATAAAAATTAGAGTCTGTTCTGATTTCACTTCATCAGCCATGACTGAACTGTATGGAACTGGTTTGAAGCCCTGACAGACACATGATAGTGCTAAAATACTGAACACTAAGCCATCAGAGGCTGTTCAGCATAATGATTAAAAGTATAATGCTTGGCTCTTCACCGTCTAGGCTTAAGTTCCAGCTTGGACGTTTCCTATTTATGTGTCATTGGTCAATTTAATCATCATAGACCTTATTATCTTCAACTGTAAAATGAAAGTAATAATAGTATTTATCTCATAGAGTTGTTGAGAAGATTAAATGAGATAATTAGAACAGTGTATGACATCCAGTGACTGAGTGTAATTGCTCTCTATGTGTTAACTATATTTGATTGAACACATTATAAGGAGTAAATACAGTTATTGAATTTAGACTTTGTTAAGGATGCATGTTAAAATTCTATACAGTAACCAATAAAGAATAGAGTATACAATTCTACATTTTTTCATAGGTGTGGATAAAACAGATTGAGGGAAAATCCCTCAAGCAATTCACAGAAAAGACAATAAAGAAAATAAAATACAAAATAAACAGAAAACACAAAGAAAAATGGTAGAAATGAACCTATATATATCAACGATAAAATAAAATAGACTGAACATTCCATTTAAAAGGCATAGTTCAAAAAACAAATGGGCCAAATGCAGGTTACAAGATTCTCACCTAAAACATAAGGAAAAAGAAGAACTAAAAAACAAACAAAAAATAGAAAAGATACTTAGGAAAATAATATTTTACAAGATGATATTGTTATTTTTAAGAGTAAGCAAATTATTTTTAGAGTACCAAGCATTTATAGATATAACTGAATGGTAAAGTTTCAATTTACCAGATACATTTAATCTTATAATAATTCTAATCTTATATGCACCTATTAACACAGTTTTTTACATCTATAAAGCAAAAAATGGACAGAATTACAAGCAGGAATTGATAAATTCTCAAAAAATCTGTAAATATCTAGAGGATTTAAACAACACAACTAATAAATTTTATCTAATATTTGCTCATCTTTCCAACAAATATTCATTGAGTACCCAATAAGACCTGAACACAGGTTAAGGTTCTGAAGATACAGTAAAGAGCAAACTGAGAAAAAAAAAACAAAAACCCTGTCCTCATGGAAATTTCTTACATAAAGATATTAGACACTGAATTGAACAAATGGTGACTACACATCCATTCCAAACATATGGAACATTTACAAAAATGATCAGGTATTGGACAGAAAATATATCAAAACTTCAAAGTATCAGTGTCATACAAATCAGATTTTATGACCAAAATGCAATTAAATTAAAATTCAATAACAAAAATAAAACTAATAAAACTATACATTTGAAAGCTTAAAACATATATAAAAATATTATAATGGAATATAACAAAAAAGCAAAAACAAAAATATTACATTTCAAAGCAGCAATCCGTACAGAAAAATTATAGCATTAGATATTTTTATTAGAAAAGAAGAAAGACTGAAAATTAATAAGATAAGCATCAACTTTGAAAGTTAGGAAAAGAAATAAAAAGCTCAGTTAATAGAAGAAAGAAATAAATAAATAGCAGAAATTGGTGTGATAGAAAACACAGGTATAATAGAGATGATCATCACTACCAAAATTAGACACTGTAAAGACTAACAAAAACAAATTTCTGGCAAGATTGGCCAGAAAATAGAGAAGGTAGAAATAGACAAGAGGGCATAATAGAGTTTCAATTGAGATAAAAGAATGAGAAAATGTTTTGTTTAACAAGTATTTCCACGAGACAAAAATGTAAGAATTCCTGGAAAAATGCAGTTTTCCAAAACTGACTGAAGAGAGTTTTCATTGGGTGATTTTCAGAAGCAGATTGCGAGGCCTTTCTTCCTAATCTGTTTTAATCTGAAAGCTCATCTGAAACCTGTTCAGCACCGCAGTAACGCACAAGCCTCTACTGACAGAGGAGTGGTGGCTGCACTTGAGGGCCATTGGCCAGGAGTTGAACCCTAGTCTTCTGCATGGAAGACGAGAATTCAACCATCAAAACACCACTGAGCAATTTCCACAAGAAATTCTTGCAAATGTGTATCAGGAAACATGCTTGAAATGTTCATGGCAAGGTGATAATAAAGAAAAACAAATGAAAACAAACAAAAAAAAGCCCTTGATAGAAGATCAGTTGTGATATATCTCCTTGATAGGAGATAAATTGTGACATATCACACATGCTATACTTTATCGCAGTGAAAACAAATGAGCCTCAGCCATTCTGATGGAAGCATCCATGGCTCTCATGAGATTACTGAGGCAGCACTCCACCACTCGCCTCCCCCACCAACAAAAGAGGATTAGAACTACTGCCTTGGATATCTTTTGCAGAGACCTCCAATGCTGTCTCCTGATATGTTGGGAGCTGGGGCTCTGTGTCATACCTATGTGTTCTAAGGCACATGAATTATAATAGTCAATGAAAATAGCAACAGGTTGAAATAAGTAAAGAACCCACCCATTGCTGTTGAGTTGATTCTGGCACATACCGACCTCACAGGGTTTCCAAGGCTGTAAAACTCTACAGAAACAGACTACCACATCTTTCTCCTGTAGAGCCGCTGGTGGTTTTGAAACACTGACCTTTTGGTTAGCAGTCCAGCACTTTAACCACCGTGCCTCCAGAGCTCCTTGAAATAAGCAAGGAGACCATTTATAGGGCAAAGGTCCAAACCACTGCATCCCTTTTCAAGATTTCGCTTGAGAACAAAAAAAGGTACTGTTTAGAATCAGCATAAAAATTCAAACCACAAACAACAGGGTGCTTGAGTTTACGGAAATTATGATGTCCATGTAAGACACATATTTTCAAATTATAGTCAATTGTTTCTTCCAAACCACAGTGTAGCCTAGCTCTGGAAAGCACATTAAATTCTCACTGTGAGTCAAGCACTGTGCTCCCTAGAAACCACAATGAAGTCCCTGCCTTCAAGAAGCTCCCTGATAGAGTTAGCATGATAGTGCAGGGTTTCCAAGGTGCAGTCCATCAGCAGTTTCATCAGAATCACCTTGGGTAATATTTTTTCACAATGTAGAAACTCATTCGAGAGATTCTCTCTGTGAGGCTTGCTGTTGTTAGCTGCTGTCCAGTTGGCCCCTCTACTCAAAGCAACCTCATGCACAACAGGATAGAACTGTTGTGATCCACAGGGCTTTTACTGGCTGATTTTTTTTTTCCGAAGTAGATCTCCAAGCATTTCTTCCCAGTCTGTCTTAGTCTGAAAGCTCAGATGAAACCTATTCGGCATCATAGCAATGCAGAACTCCACCGACAGATGATTGGTGGCTATGCTTGCGGTGCATTGACTGGGAATCAAACCCAGGTCTCCTGCGTTGAAGGCAAGAATTCAACCACTGAACGAAACCTGCATTCACCAGAAGTTCTTTAGCTGCTTCTTATGCACACTAATGTTTGTGAACTATAGTGGTGTGGAGGAAAACTCTGAGGTTTGGAATCAAACAGATCCAGATTCGAATCTTGACTATTTTCTTATACACCTTTTCTTTGTAATAGTTTAGATTCTGCCCATGCCAGACTAAAACTGTAGTTAATGATTGGTTTTTCTTAGCTATCATTCTTCTTGTCTTGATTTTCTTGACCACCTCCTCCTTCTTGGAATTCTCTTTCCTCTTAAAATCTGAGATCAAATGCTGTCCATGGTTTTTCTCTTGTGACTCTGATTATACCTTCTTATAAAGCAACTTACTGTGAGTAAATTACTTAACTCATTGAGCATCAGTATTTTTATTTGTTAAACAAACAAAACAATACCACTAACAACAAAACTATCTCGGATTTGTTGAGGGTTTGTGAGATGACATGTGTGAAGAGTTGTGTGTATCATATGACTGGTACTCAATAAGTGTTACCTCTTGTTATTATAAGGGCGATAACAGAGACAAGCGCAAGATGCTCTTGAAAATCTTGGGAGAACTGAGAGTAAAAGGATAAAAGGGTCAGGTCCAGGGTCTCCTGAATGATGTCACCCCTTAGACGATTGAGTTTTGATAAATAAGTAAAAGTTAGTCAGACAAAAGAAAGATTTCTAAAAAAAAAAAATAAAGCTGGATAAATATTTTAACTAAATTGACCGATCAATTTTATCAAACATTAGTTGATTTGCAGAAACAATTAGTGACCCAGTTAAACCATTGAGTGGATTTATTATTCTACTATCTTTTCATATCAAAATATATTTGTTTTCTTTTCATTTAAATTTTTAGATTTAAATTCAGAGTCACTTTCCTGTGAAAAGAAAATGATATGAACTGTAATATTGCATTTAACTGAATATACAAATAGCTATTTTAAACAACTGAATACATTAAATTGGTGTAGATGGGAAATAGTGGAAATTGCTTTACAAAGAACACTTTATCTCAAACCATTATCAGCTACTGGGAGATTTCTTGCACTGCATTTTAAATAATAATCACACAAATAATTGCAGTAAATGTATTATACGGTGCACTGTACTTCTCCATGTAGTGGAGGAAAATATCTCTATTACTTTTGAAAACTTTAGAGCAATAATTTCCTCACTTGGTTATCCTGCTACAGCTATGCATTCTGGTCTTCCAATGATCTGTTTGTTTCCTCCCCATGGGTTACACCTATCAGTTGCAGCCATAAACTTAAGGGGTCATTTTCTTCTTGCTATTTACAACTATTTGGAATACTTTAAATGTATTTTGAAGTACAAATGTTTAAATGAAGCTTAGCTTCTGCTGGACATAGCAATCAATTCAGATAATTTTGGGTCTACTGTTAAAATCTTAACCTAACATAAGATTTCTATTATGCAGCATCAATTAAGATACCTAACATTGCAAATTATAGAAGGTCCATTCCAAACTGGCTCAAACAAAGCAGAAACTTTTAGCTCTCATAAATAAAATTATCAAAATAAGTCATTTCAGATGAGTCTTGATCTAGTGACTTAATTATTTTAAATTTATATTATACATGCTTAACTATTTAAAGATAAAGCTCTATGTAGTTTTAATTTTCCAAATGATCTATAATAAACATCCATATACAGGATGTTTTTAAGAAAAATCAACAAACGAGACCAATAATCCCTTTAATCTTGCTACATAATGATATTATTTTTCTTCTAATTCTAAGAGAAGATGCTAATATTACAATCCCTGTACAAGATGTGCACTTTTTTCTATACAAGATCCGCAAGTTTTCTCTGAGCAAAATGAATATAGGCAGATACTATGCTTAACATTGCTTTTTTAACAATCCTGTTCAGTTGTAAAGGAATTCTTACCTAAAACTTCTATTTTTTTTTGTTGTTGTTGTTCAGTTCTAATGGGATATAGTAATGGATTAAGGCTTAAGGATTTTAGGATCAAGAAGTTTTGTGAATAGATTTTATCATCCAGTTGCTCCAGTAAAGTTATAAAACATAAATAAATTTAAAATCATAAATTCTCCCCTGTTTGCTAGAATAGTTGTCTGGAAATTTATGGCAGGGCCTTGGTTATGGGTATCAGTCACTTATTTTCTAATATCTGTACTCAGGCCAGTTAGGGCTACAAATTTCTTGGAAAGAGGAAAGCTCTTATCTATGGGCAGATAGGAAAAAATATTCTATGTAATAGTTAAGTATTGTTTGAGTATTGTATTTATTAGGGAATAAAAAGGATGTGAAACTATGAACAAATTTCTATTTCTTTGTGACTAAGAGAATGATGGCATTTCCATTTTTGAAAACCCAATTTAAACTGGTGTTAGTGGAAGAATAAACAAACTTATCCTAAAATATATATATAAAGGTAGGAGAGTAAGAATTCACAAATATTAAGATTAACATGGCAGAAAACCACAATAACATGAATGAAATGACTCTGGTACAGGTAGTAATATTTGGACCATACCACGTGACACACCATTATTTCTGCTATATACTATTCTTTAGAAGTCTATTGATACTCAAGTATAAGGGAATTAAGCCCCACCTCTTGAAGGGAGGAGTATACAGTATTTGTGGACATGTTTTTTAAACTACCAAAAAGGAAACACAAAGAAAATGTGCATAGAAAATGAAAAGGCAGTACATAAAAGGGAAAGTACCTGTGACTAAGAGGTACATGAAGAGATGCTCAAACTCACTAGTCATCTGAGGAATGTAAATTTAAAACAACAAAAAATATCAGTTTACACCCATCAGAATGGCAGGTAGATATGTATGAGGATACCAGTTTCAGTGCTGTTTGTGGTGGTGGGGAGAGGAGATAAAATAGGTGTGTCAGTGTGGTGAATATTGGCCAGCAGTAGAAGAAACAAATTAGATATACATACGACAGCATGCAGAAACCTCAAAATCACTGGGTTAAACTTGTTAGGAATCTTACAACATACATTATACCATTTAGGTAAGTTAGAAAGATACACAAACAAAAAAATGTCATATGTTACAAGGGTACCTGCATGTTTAAGGATATACGTCAAACACATTATACTTTGGGCCTATAGTTGATGGAAATGATAGTGCAGATCATGAAAGATGGGAAGAAATAAAAGTGAGAAATAGGGCTTGCAAGAACAGATGCTAAAATATGCAAAGAACTGCAGAGTAGGATCAAATAGACTCTGGCCACCTGAGATCCAATGAAGTGCGTACACATGCACACGCATTACACACACACACACGCACACACACACACAAAAACCATTTAAGCAGCCACTAATGGGATGGCATATTGAATTAAAGACCATCCCCGTGATGAATATTATCCATCCCTTAGAATACTCTCTATGAATAATTTCTCATCATTTTTATAATGTTAAATGAAAAAAATAAGAAATTAAACAGGTGTAGAGGGAAAATCCAAATAAAATATGTATATGCATAAATACTGAAAATGCATAAAAATATTAACAGTAGAACTTACTAGCTAGTCTAATTTTGCTTGAGTTATTTTCATCTTTACTCTTGTTTGTTTTCTAATCTTTTTTGTTACAAACATAACATAATCATGAAAACATATATTCCTTTGAGGTCAAGAATCCCTTTTAAAAATTAATTAAACAAGAAGTGGGGCCAAAATGGTGGAGTAGTCAGATAGCTTCCTATGTCCCTCTTACAACAAAGACCTGGAAAAACAGGTGATTTGATTGTATATGAATATCTAGGAGCCCTGAACAAGGTAAAGTTGAGGAATTGGACTGAATGGTGAGAGGAGAGAGAGACAGTTCAGAAGCAGCAAGGAGTTGCCTGACCTGACCCGGTGGGAGCCACAGCCCTTTAGCCCAGATCAGATCGGGTTGCACGATAGACAGGCATACAACTCTGCTCGCTCACTCGGGAGGCAGTTTCCACATCGAGAGAGTTCTGGCAGCAGAGATTCTGCTTGGACACTCCGAAACAGTGAAAAACAGCACCCAAGTGGCTAAAGATAAGTATATGTGTGTGGCCTTTTGCAGGGATTAAAAACAAAAAAACAAAAAACAATTTGAGAAATACCTGTCTCCCATTTACCTCCTCCCTGCCCGCTCCTCACCAGGTCCCATTAGCTTCAGTGATCTCTGAGTTCCCTGGGCTGGAAGTAGATCCCATAAAGCACCCTGACCCATTCACCTGGCCTTGGAGAGGGAACAAATTAACAAACAGGGTAAGCTACTGGCTCCCCTAAACCAGGAACTCAGTGTTGGCACAGCTCCTTTGCCTAGGCACAGGCATAAGGGGTCCGCAGACTTTGAGTGTCTTCCATCCCTGTATAGACTTGTGTGGACCAATCTCAACAGCGTAAGTCCTCACTACCACAGTACAACAGGGTAAACACCTGAAGTCTAACTTCAACTGTTTCAACTGTGAAGTGGCAGATTGGTGATGCTTGATACTGCTCTGCCCTTTAAGCAGGCGCCTTACCTATCCACTTCAGGGGCTTGAGGACTGGTGGCTCCACCCATGCCACCTAGCCACCTGCTACAGGGGTCCAAGAATAAGTGCTGACCCCCAGTCCCTACAGCCAAGAGTAGGGTGCTCATAGTCCAGCTGCAAAACTCATCTACCTACTGGCTTTACGGAACAGGGTCATGCTTTCCTTTCAGACACTCAGGGGCAGCTGTCAGCCCCCTGCCTTGCTCAGCATGTGACCCCCTTCTGCAGCCAGATACTTGTGCCTACACCAATTACCCATGCCTCTCTAAGACTGTAGGTGACAGCCTGCACCACACACTTTGTGACTGACTTTGTAGACACCGGAGCTGAATCCATACAGCAAAATTTAATGGACTCCTGGGCACACATACTTAGTTACAGACTTAACTACCTGGTGACAGGACGTTAGCGCTTCAACGGTGCCAATAATCAAACTAGCGCACTCAAGCAGTCTATTTGGGCATATCGAAACAAAACGAAACAAGAAGCTAGGACACAGTAAACAAATATAAAATAAAATTATAATAACTTATTTATGGCTCGGAGACAACAGTCAATATCAAATCACATAAAGAGGCAGTCCATGATGGCTTCAGCAAGCTCCCAAAATAAACAATCAATAAGTCTTCTAGAGGAAGAGAATTTCTTGGAATTACCCGAGGTAGAATACAAAAGATTAATATACAGAACTCTTCAAGAAATTAGAAAGGAAATTAGTTAAAACATAGAAACAGCCAAAGAACATACAAACAAAGTAGTAGCGTAACTTAAAAAACGTATTCAAGAGCATAATGACAAATTTAATAGGCTGCAAGAATCCACAGAGAGACAGCAATCAGAAATCCAGAAGATTAACAATAAAATTTCAGAATTAGACAACTCACTAGAAAGTCAAAGGAGAAGAACTGAGGCAGTAGAAGTCAGAATTAGTGACACTGAAGATAAAGCACTTGATACCAACTTATTCGAGGAAAAATCAGATAAAAGAATTAAAAAAGAATGAAGAAACTCTAAGAGTTTAGTGGGACTCTAGCAAGAGAAATAACCTATGAGTGACTGGAGTACCAGAACAGTGGAGGGATAACAGAAAATACAGAGAGAATTGTTGAAGATTTGTTGACAGAAAACTTCCCTGATTATCATGAAAAATGAGAAAATATCTATCCAAGATGCTCATCGAACCCCAAGTAAGGTAGATCTCAAAAGAAAGTCACCAAGATATATTATAATCATACTTGCCAAAACCAAAGAAAAAGAGAGAATTTTAAGAGCCGCTAGAGATTAAAAGAAAAGTCATCTACAAAGGAGAGTCAACTAGAATAAGTTTAGACTACTCAACAGAAACTATGCAGGCAAGAAGGCAATGGGCTGACATATATAAAGCCTTGAAGAAAAAGAATTGCCAGCCAAGAATTATATATCCAGCAAAACTGTCTCTCAAATATGATGGTGAAATTAGGGCATTTCCAGATAAACAGAAGTTTAGGGAATTTGCAAAAACCAAACCAAAATTATAAAAAATACTAAAGGGAGTCCTCCGGTTAGAAAATCAGTAACATCAGATAACAATGCAAGACTAGAACGCATGACAGAGGAATCAGATATCGACTCAGATAGGGAAGTCACAAAAATATACCAAAGCTAAAACACTGAAAAATGGGAAACAGAGGCATTAATATGTAAAAAATGACAACAATAAAACAAAAAACAGGGACTTAAAAAATGTAGAGATAGATGTTTCATAAGGAGGGGAAGTCAAGGCAATATAAATAAAAAAATACTGGTATAAACTTAGAAAAAATAGGGGTAAATATTAAGGAAACCACAAAGGAAACTAATAATCTTATAAATCAAAATAAAAAACTAGAAAAATATAAAGACTCAGCAAATACAAAATCAACAACAATGAAAAAGCAGTATACGTTTATATGCTGCCTACAAGAGACACACCTTAGACTTAAAGACACAGACAAGCTAAAACTCAAAGGATGGAAAAAATATATCAAGGAAAGAAAACTCAAAAAGAGCAGAAGTGGCAATATTAATCTTGGACAAAATAGACTTTAAAGTGAAATCCACCACAAAGGTTAAGGAAGGACACTATATAATGATTACAGGGTCAATATACCAAAAGGATGAAACTATAATAAATATTTACCCACCCAACGAGAGGGCTCCAAAATACATAAAACAAACTCTAACAGCGCTGAAAGGAGAGATAGACAGCTCCACAATAGTAGTAGGAGACTTCAACACGCCAATTTCAGTGAAGGATGGAATATCCAGAAAGAAGCTCAACAAAGACAAGGAAGAGCTAAATGCTACAATCAACCAACTTGATCTCATAGACATCTACACTACACTACATCTACACTACATCCAACAGCAGCGAAGTATATTTTCTTTTCCAATACACATGGAACATTCTCCAGAATAGACCACATATTAGGCCATAAAGCAAGCCTTAACAAAATCCAAAACATCGAAAGATTACAAAGCATCTTTTCTGACCATAAAGCCATAAAAGTAGAAATCAACAACACGAAAAGCAAGGAAAAAAAATCAAACACATGGAAATTGAACAACACCTTGCTCAAAAACTCCTGGGCTATATAAGAAATTAAGATCGAATAAAGAAATTCATGTGAAAACACATCCTACCAGAACCTTTGGGACACAGCAAAAGCAGTGCTCAGAGATCAGCTTATAGCAATAAAAGCACACATCCAAAAAGAAGAAAGGTCCATAATCAAAACATTAACCCTACAACTGGAACAAGTAGAAAGAGCAGCAAAAGAAGCCCTCAGACACCAGAAGAAAGGAAATAATAAGAATTAGAACAGAATTAAATGAAATACAGAATAGAAAAACAATTGAAAGAGTTCACAAGACCAAAAGTTGGTTCTTTGAAAAGATTGACAAAATTGATAAACCATTGGCCAAACTGACAAAAGAAAAACAGGAGAGGAAGCAGATAACCTATATAAGAAATGAGATCGGTGATATCACAACAGACTCAACTGAAATTAAAAGAATCATAACAGAACGCTAAGAAAAATTGTACTCTAACAAATTTGAAAACCTAGAGGAGATGGACAAATTTCTAGAAACTCCCTACCTACCTAAACTAACACATACAGAGGTAGAACAACTGAATAAACCTATGACAAAAGAAGAGATTGAAAAGGTAATTAAAAAACTCCCAACAAAAAAAATCCCTCACCCGGATGGCTTCACTGGAGAATTCTGCCAAACTTTCAGAGAAAAGTTAACACCACTTCTACTAAAGGTATTTCAGAGCATAGAAAAAGATGGAATACTCCCAAACTCATTCAATGAAGCCACCATAACCCTGATACCAAAACCAGGTAAAGACACCACAAAAATAGAAAATTACAGACCAGTATCCCTCATGAACATTGATGCAAAAATTCTCAACAAAATTCTAGCCAATAGAATTCAGCAACATATCAAGAAAATAATTCACCATGATCAAGTGAGATTTATACTAGATGTGTAGGGATGGTTCAACATTAGGAAAACAATCAATATAATCCATCACATAAATAAAACAAAAGACAAGAACCATATGATCTTATCAATCGATGCAGAAAAGGGATTCGACAAAGTCCAACACCAATTCATGATAAAAACTCTCAACAAAAGAGGAATATAAGGGAAATTCCTCAATATAATTAAGGGCATTTATACAAAGCCAACAGCCAACATGATCTTAAATGGAGAGACTTTGAAAGCATTCCCCTTGAGAACGGGAACCAGACAAGGTGCCCTCTATCACCACTCTTATTCAACATTGTGTTGGAGGTCCTAGCCAGAGCAATTAGGCTAGAAAAAGAAATAAAGTGCATGCACATCGGTAGGGAAGAAGTCAAAGTATCTCTATTTGCAGATGATATGATCTTATACACAGAAAACCCCAAAGAATCCACAAGAAAACTACTGGAACTAATAGAAGATTTCAGCAAAGTTTCAGGATACGAGATAAACATACAAAAATCAGTTGGATTCCTTTACACCAACAAAGAGAACCTCAAAGAGGAAATTACAAAATCAGTTTCATTTACAACAGCCCCCAAGAAGATAAAATACTTAGGAATAAATCTAACCAGAGAAGTAAAACACCTATACAAAGTAAACTACAAGACACTACTGCAAGAAACCAAAAGAGACCTGTATAAGTGGAAAAACATACCTTGTTCATGGATAGGTAGATTCAATATACTGAAATTGTTAATTCTACCCAAAGCAATCTACAGATACAGTGCAATCCCAATCCAAATTCCACTGGCATTTTTTAATGAGATGGAGAAACAAATCACCAACTTCATATGGAAAGGGAAGAAGTCCTGAATAAATAAAGCACTACTCAAGAAGAACAAAGTGGGAGGCCTCACACTACCTGATTTTAGAACCTATTATACTGCCATGGTAGTCAAAACAGCCTGGTACTGGTACAACAACAGATACATAGACCAATGGAACAGAATTGAGAATCCAGACATAAACTCATCCACCTATGAGTAAGTGATATTTGACAAAGGCCCAAAGCCCGTTAATTGGGGAAAAGACAATCTCTTTAACAAATGGTGCTGGTATAACTGGATATCCATTGGCAAAAAACTGAAACCAGACCCATACCTCACACCATGTACAAAAACTAACTCAAAATGGATCAAAGATTTAAATACAAAATCAAAAATGATAGATCATGGAAGAAAAAACAGGGACAACGCTAGGAGCCCTAATACATGGCATAAACACAATAATGAACCATATGTAACTATGCACAAGCACCAGAAGAGAGACCAGATAAGTGGGAGCTCCTAAAAATCAAACACTTATGCTCATCAAAAGACTTCACCAGAAGAGTAAAAAGACAAATCCAATCAGAGTCTAATCTCTAAAATCTACAAGATACTGCAAAATTTCAACAACAAAAAGACAAATAACCCAATTAAAAAATGGGCAAGGATATGAACAGGTACTTTGCCAAAGAAGATATTCAGGTGGCTAACAGACACATGAAGAAATGCTCACGATCATTAGCCATTAGAGAAATGCAGATCAAAACTACAATGAGATATCATCTCACCCCAACAAGGCTAGCACTAGTTCAAAAAACACTAAATAATAAATGGTGGAGAGGTCGTGGAGAGACCGGAACACTTATACACTGTTGGTGGGAATGTAAAATGGTACGACCACATTGGAAATCGATTTGGAGCTTCCTTAAAAAGCTAGAAATAGCAGTAAAATACAATCCTGCTACCCTGCTGCTTGGAATATATCCTAGAGAAATAAGAGCCATCACAATAACAGATATATGCACACCCATGTTCACTGGAGCACCGTTCACGATAGCAAAATGATGGAAGCAATGTAGGTGCCCATCAACGGACAAATGGATAAACAAATTATAGTATATCCACACAATGGAATATGACACAATGATAAAGAACAATGATGAAGCCGTGAAACATCTTACAACATGGAGGAATCTGGAGGGCATTATGCTGAGTGAATTTAGTCAGTAACAGAAGGACAAATATTGTATAAGACTACTATTATAAGAACTCAGTAAAAGGTTTAAACACAGAAGAAAACATTCTTTGATGGTTACGAGGGTGGGGAGGGAGGATGAGGGTTATTTACTAACTAGATAGTAGATAAGAATTATCTTAGGTTAAGGAAAGGACAGCACACACTACAGGGGAAGTCAGCACAACTGGACTAAACCATAGCTAAGAAGTTTCCTGAATACAATCAAACACTTTGAGAGACAAAGTAGCAGGTGTAGGGGTCTGGGGACCATGCTTTTAGGGGACATCTAGGTCAATTGGCATAACAAAGCTTATTAAGAAAATGTTCTGCATCCTACTTTGGTGGGTGGAGTCTGAGGTCTTAAAAGCTTGCAAGTGACCATCTAAGATGCATAAATTGGTCCCAACCGCCTGGAGTAAAGGAGAATGAAGAACATCAAAGACACAAGGAAAGTATTAGCCCAAGAGACAGAAAAGGCCACATAAACCAGAGAATTTATCAGCCTGAGACCGGAACTAGATAGTGCCCAGCTATCACCAATGACCGCCCTGACAGGGAACACGACAGAGAGTCCCTGATGGAGCAGGAGAAAGGTGGGGGGCAGAAACTCAAATTCTAGCAAGAAGACCAGACTTAATGGTCTGACTGAGACTGGAGGAACTCCAGAAAGCATGGCCCCTGGATTCTCTACCTGCCCAGAAATAAAACAATTTCCAAGGCCAACTCTTCAGACAGGGATTGGACTGGACTGTGGGACATAAAGTGATACTCATGAGGACTGTGTCTCTTACCTCAAGTAGATACAAGAGACTAAACAGGCAGCTTCTGTCTGGAGGTAGATAGGAAGGCAGAGAGGGTTAGGAGCTAGCTGAATGGACATGAGGAATCAGGGGTGGAAAGGAGGAGTGTGCTTTCGCAGTATGGGGAGAGCAATTAGGGTCAGTAACAATGTATGTATAAATTTTTGTACGGGAGACTAACTTGAAATGTGAACTTCATTTAAACTACAACATTAAAAAAAATTAATTAAAGAAAACTACCGATTTCAGCTCCAACATGGATACAGCTTAGAAGTTGTCATTCTTGTCCTTACAAAAAGAAAAATCTGGACACACTGAACATTAATGATTTTTCTCAGACCCCTCAGAGAATTGAGTTTTCCCTGCAAGAAATGTTAAAAGATATTCTTTAGAGATAAGTAAAATCATATAGATCAGAAATTTGGATTTATATAAAGAAAGGATGAATATTAGAGAAGGAATAAATGCAGGTAAAGTAAAATCTATTATTTTTATTCTTAATTTATTTAAAATGTTTGTTTAAAGTAAAAATAGTAGCAATGTGTTTGGTGATTATAGCAGAAATTAATGACAAAAATGTCACAATGAATAAGAGAGAGGAATCAAGGATGCTGTATTAAAGGATAACTGAACTACACGTGAAGCAGAGCAGATCGAAAGCAGATTAAATTGGCTTAAAATGTATGTTGTAAACTCTAGGACAATCATTAATTTTTTTTTAAGGAATACAATCAATATACCAAGAAAAGGGATAAAGCAGAATTATATAAAACCTTCTCAATTAAAACCAGACAAGGCAGAAAAAGAAGCTCCTGGTAAAAATGGAAAACAATTACAAACATGGTTAATATTTGTCTAAGTATATCAATACTCACTTTAAATGTCAAACAGTTTAAATACACCAATTTAAAGACAGAAATTGCTATAGTAAATTAAAACAAAAATACCCAATGCTATGCTGTACACAAGAAAAGCACTTTATATATATATTTACATATATATATATAAAATAGGTTAAAAACGAAAGCTGAAGGAGCCATATTAATTTTGGACAGAGACTGCAAACAAAGAAAATTATTAGGAACAAAGAGAGGCACTATATAATGATTTAAAAAGAAAAAAACTCATTGCAGTCGAGTTGATTCTGACTCATAGTGATCCTATAAGACAGAGTAAGATC
Organism: Dugong dugon; assembly: GCA_030035585.1. Classification (NCBI taxonomy): domain Eukaryota; kingdom Metazoa; phylum Chordata; class Mammalia; order Sirenia; family Dugongidae; genus Dugong; species Dugong dugon. The sequence goes on from CM057462.1 coordinate 135,442,788, forward strand.
AGAGTAGGAAACCCTCATAGGATTTCCAAGGCTGCAAATCTTTACAGAAGTAGACTGCTACACATTTCTCCTGCAGCGAAGCTGGTAGTTTGAACCTTCCAGTTAGCAGCTGAGTGCTTTTACCAAGGGTCAGTTTTCCAAGAAGACATAACAAACCCAGGCATGTATGCACATAACAACAGAGCATCAAAATACATGAAACAAAAACTGCTAGAACTACAAGGAAAAATAGATAAATCCACTATAGTAGTTGGAGACTTCAAGATCTCCCTGTCAGTAATTGACAAATTAAGCTGGTAGAAAAATCAATAAGAATATAAATCTACTCCTCCCTTATCGACTATCTCATTAAGCACATCTCACATTTACAACAATAGTAAAAAACCTACTATCTGACTATTTTGTGCATTAATGACATATGTCTGGCAGTAACTGTTTCATGACCAGAGGGATATATTTGTCCCACACGATATTTTGTGATCTGACGTGGTCATCTTCCATTTTTGCATAGCACCAATTTTCACATCATGACCTGGTCTTTGGAGCCTAACCATGTCGATAAGTAAGAAGTGGATGTAGTTGACCTGAACAGCACTATCAATTAACTTGATCTAATTAAAATTTTTAGAATACTCCATCCAACAACAGCTAAACACCATTTCTTCTCAAGCTCACATGGAACATTCACCAAGGAAGAACTCATTATGGGCCATAAAACAAACCTTAACACATGTAAAAGTATAGAAAGTCATACAAAGTATGTTCTCAGACAAAAATGGAATTAAATTAAAAATCAATTCAACACAAGAAAGATAAGTGATGGAGAAGCCAGCACAACTTGTACAAGGAAAGGTCATGGAAGCTCCATAGACATATCGAAATCCCCGAGGGACTGAATTTCTGGGGACCATGGTCTTGGGAAACTTCTAGGTCAATTGGCATAACACATTTTATAAAGAAAATGTTCTACATTCTACCTTGGTAAGTAGTGTCTGGGGTCTAAAAGCCTGTGAGCAGCCACATAAGATACTCCACTGGTCTCACCCTTTCGGGAGCAACAGAGAATGAAGAAAACAAGATATAAGGAAAAGATTAGTCCAAAGGACTAATGGACCACATTATTACCATGGCCTCCAGCAGACTGTGTGCAGTACAACTAGACGGTGCATGGCTACCATCAGTGACTGCTCTGACTGGGATCACAACAGAGGGTACTGGACAGAGCTGGAGAAATATGTAGAACAAAATTCTAGCTCACAAAAAAAGACGAGACTTACTGGCCTGACAGAGACTGGAGAAACCCCAAGAGTATGACCCCCGGACCTTTTAGCTCAGTAATGAAGTCACTCCCGAGGTTCACCATTCAGCCAAAGATTAGACAGCCCCATAAAACAAAACAAGACTATTGGGGCACAACAGTCCAGGGACAAGGACTAGAAGGCAGGAGGGGACAGGAAATCTGGTAATAGGGAACCCAAGCTTGAGAAGGGACAGTGTCAACATGTTGTGGGGTTGTTAACCATTGTCATAAAAAAAATGCGTACTAACTTTAATGAGAATCTATTTGTTCTGTAAACCTTCATCTAAAGTATAAGAAAAAAATAAGAAAATAAGAAAAAATGAAAAAAAAAAGATAGGTGAAAAATTCCCAAATATATGGAGGTTAAACAACACACTTAGAAAGTCACACATGGGTTAAAGAGGAAGTTTCAAGAGAAAATAAAAATATTTTGAACTAAATTAAAATGAAAATACAACTTGTCAAAATTCATGAGATGTACTGAAAGCAGTGATTAGAGCTACATTTATAGCATTAAATGGATATATTAAACAATGAAAAAGATCTAAAGCCAATAACCTATGCTTTTACTTTAGAAACTTAGAGAAAAAGGATCAATTTAAGCCTAAAGCAAGCATGGAAAAAGAAATAATAAAAAGTAGTAAAGCAGAAATCAATGAAATTGAAAACAGGAAAACAATAGAGAAAATCAGTGAAATCAACAGCTGGTTCTTTGGAATGATCAATAAAGTTGATAAACTTCTAAGCAGGCTGACCAAAAAGAGAGAGAGCACAAATTACCAATATCAGAAATGAAAAAATGGTAATTACTGTTAATCCAAAAGATAGTCAAAAGATAATAAAGGAATACAGTGAAAAACTTTATGTCCACAATTTGGTAATTTAGATGAAATGGAAGTATTCTTTGAAAGATACAAACTACCAAAACTCACATAGAAAAACAGATATCATCAGTAGCCTGATATCTATTAAAGACATTGAATCAATAATTAATAACCTTCCTAAAAATAAACCACCAAACTCAGAAGGTTTCACTGGTGAATTCTACCAAACATTTAAGTAAGAAATGATACCAATTCACCAAAATATCCTCCAGGAAACAGAAGTACAAAGATCACTTCTTAACTCATTTTATGAACCAGTATTACCCTAATACCAAGATGAGATAAAGACATTATCAAGAACAGAAAACTATACACTCGTATCTCTCATGAACATAGACATAAAAATATTCAATGAAATTTTATCAGATCAAATACACAATGTAAAAAAAAGAATTAAACACCATCATCAAGTGGGATTTATTTGAGGGATGCATGGCTGATTCAACATTCAAAAATCAATGTAATCCACCACATTGACAAACTAAAAAGAAACGTCAAATAATCATAGCAATCGACACAGAAAAAACAGTTGACAAACTTCCAACATTCATTCATGGTAAAACTCTCAGAAGATTAGGAATAGAGGAGAACTTCCTCAATATCATAAATAATATCTACAAAATAACTCAAACAAATAGACAAACAAAAACACTGCAGCTAACATCATACTTAGTGATGGGAAACTGGATGCTTTCCCACTAAGATTGGAAACAAGGCAAGTATTTCCTCTCTCATCACTGTTATTTAACATCATACTGGAAATTCTAGCTACTTAAAATACACTGTTAAGAGAATGAAAAACAAGCTACAGACTGGTAGAAAACATTTGCAAAATACATATCTAATAATGAACTTGCATCCAAATATACAAAGAACATTAAAATGCAACAAATAGAAAGTAAAAAATTCAATTAAAAAATAGGCAAAAGATCTGAACAGACTCACCAAAGAATGATACAAATGGATAACTAGTAAACATACAAAAATATGCTTGACTTTCATTTGTCATTAGGGAAATGCAAATAAAAACAATAATGAGATACCACTACGCACCTATTAGAATGGTTAAAATCCAAAAAATCTGATAATAACAGATGATGGCAAAGGATGTTGAGCAAAAGTAACTCTCATTCTTTGCTGGTAGAAATCCAAACGAAACAGGTATTTTGGAAAACAATTCAGCAGTTTCATACAAAAATAAATACAATAATCTTACCAAACAATTTTGCAAGCATGCTTCTAGCACACAACTGATTTGAAAACGTATGTCCACACAAAAACCTGCAATAGACGTTAATAGCAGCTTTATTCATAATCATCAAAAATTGGAAAGCAATCAAGATGTCCTTCAAGAAGTGAATGGATAAATGAACTGTGGTACAATCATACAATGGAATATTATTCAGCCATAAGAAGAAATGACAGACATGCATGAATCTTAAATGTATATTACTAACTGAAAAAGAGCCACTCTGAAAAAGCTACATAATGTGTCATTCCACTTATATGATATTCTGGAAAAGGCAAAACTATAGAGATGGTAAATAGATCACTGGTTGCAAGGGTTTGGAGTAGATCAGGGGAATAACATAGGTGAAGCACAGGGGATTTTTCAGACAGTGAAACTATTCTCTATGATACTGTAATGGTTATTACAAAACATTAAGCATTTATCAAAACCCATAGGACTTTACAGCACGAAGAGTTACCCTAATGTCTGCAATAAAAGAATAACATTTAGGAGATTGAGGATCCTAGAATAGAATTCAGACTGTGACAAAAGAAATCTAAAGCTATATATACAAATGTAAGGAACAAGATAATTGAAGGGAGTGAGGAAATAAGGTACTGAACTAAGTAACTTTGGGAATGAGTGGAGTCTGAAACACTAAAGGAAAGAGAAATTGTACATAACTACTGTACTCTGATAAAGGCTTTCAATGAGATTGTGTATACATGAACAATTCTGAAACCACTATATGTGTATACTGAAATTGAACAATTAAGTAAATGGATAATGGATGCTGGCAGACAGGTTTCTTATCATAGGAGTGGGAGGTTACAGATAAGCAAGGAGAGGAGGCTAGAATGATCCATGTGGTAATGGATAAGAGTTAAAGAAATCAGTATGAACTTATGTTTGGCTTAATATAGATACAGATGGTTACATATAGAAATGTTTATAGGTATGTGTATATACTCAGTTTAGTACACAGAAATATATTTTTTGGTTTGTTAGCTGAGAGGATCTGGAAGTAATGACATCCAGTAACAATGCATGTACCTCACACCCAAAACATGGTTTCTATAACATTCTCCAATAAAAGGAACCAGTCTCCTTGAAGAAATAGCTGATTCTAGGACTGAGACAGGAGTATACAAGATAAGCCTGGAGTATGTTGTAGTAACAGAAAGTAAGAAAATACTAAAACAAACAAACAAACAGAAAACACCACGATGATGCAGATGTGTCAAAGAGATACAGGAGCCAAATGAAAGAGCACCCAATGGCTAAAAGTGGAACAATTTGAGCAAGAAAATAAATAATATTGAATTAAAACCCAATATGTAAAGTATCCCTGAGTCTATATTGATATAAATAAATGATTGAATAAATAAACAAATGGGGAAGTACAGACATAGCTCCCATGCAAAATGCCAAATCATTTATGTAGAAACTCTGCCTTTAAGGAGGTAGAACAGAAGTCCCTACTCCTTAAGTTTGGACTTAGCATAGTAACTTTCTTCCAAAGAGTTCAGTATGGAAAAGTAGAGAAAAAGAGTAACTTTTCAGTGTAGAAAGCTTATGAACTCTACCTTAAATCAGGTGATCAAAGTTAACATCACAGTGATAAGCTACATTGAAATGATGTGATAAGAATGACACTTTGCCTCTGTGGTCTTCCTCCCGAACATTAACCAAGCCTAATCATGAGAAAAACATCAGACACATCCCAGTTGAAGGATATTCTACAAAATACCTGACCGCTAATCCTCAAAACTGTCAAGATTATCAAAAACAAGGAAAGTTTGAGAAACTGTCACAGCCAACAGGTGCGTAAGGAAATAATGACCATTAAATGCAGTGTGATATACTGGATAGGATTCTAGAGCAGAAAAAGGGCATTAGGGAAAAACAGGAAATCGGAGCAAAGTACGATCTTTACTTTATAATACTGTACCTATATTGATTCATTAATTGTAAAAAATGTAACATACTTATTAAGATGTTAATAGTAGGGGAAACTGGGTGTGGGGTATAGAACTCTGTACTATATTCACAAATTACTCTGTAGATATAAAACTGTTCTAAAATTTAAAGTTTATTAAAAATAAATATTTATGGAGTTTTTTCCATAGTTAATTATGTTTGAAACATAGGATGATCAAAATACTAAAAAATGGAAATGTTTAATAGTTCTTTTTTTTTTTAAACAGGAGGCTAGGGGGAAAAGGTTTCAGAGTCCTGTAAGAAAAGGACTGTAACAGGGAGCAGAAGATTTCCAGGTATTCATAGTGTGATATATATAACGGAGAGAAGAGTAGCTTCAGGATGAGACGAAGCATAGGAAAAGAAAGTGAGAGAACAACAACATAAATTTTTAAGAAAATGAGAAGCAATATAGTTAAAACTTCACTGACTGGAGATTGGAATTTGTGATTTGGCTACAACAAATATTACCTCTCTGATTTTGTGCAAGAAATGTTATTTCATGAGCTTGAGATTTGTCAGGGTCATAGTCTTTATGTCAAAGGACTTATGTGTGAACCAAATTAAATACTACTAATGAAGTGCTGAAGTAAATAGTAGTGATTATAATAATGGCCCCCTACATGCCTGTCAGTTTCTCATACTGTGAGGGGTTGCATGTTGCTGTGATGCTGGAAGCTATGCCACTGGTATTCAAATAACAGCAGGGTCACCCAAGGCAGACAGGTTTCAGCTGAGCACCTGGACTAAGACAGACTAGGAAGAAGGACCTGGGGGTCTACTTCTGAAAAACAAAATTAGCCAGTGAAAACCTTATATACAGTAGCAGAATACAGACATAGCGCCGGAAAATGAGCCCCTCAGGTTGGAAGGCATTCAAAAGTTCACTGGTGAAGAGCTGCCTCCTCAATGTAGAATAGACCTTAATGATGTGGATGAAGTCAAGCTTTCAGGACCTTCATTTGCTGGTGTAGAACAACTCAAAATGAGAAGAAACAGCTGCAAACATTCATTAACAATCAGAACATGGAATGTACAAAGTATGAATCTAGGAAAATTGGAAATCGTCAAAAATGAAGTGGAATGCATAAACACCAATATCCTAGGAATTAGTGAGCTGAAATGAACTGATACTGGCCATTGTGAATCAGGCAATCGTATGGTCTATTATGACGAGAATGACAAATTGAAGAGGAATGGTGTTGCATTCATCATCAAAAAGAACATTTCAAGATCTATGATGAAGCACAATGCTGTCAGTGATAGGATAATCCATATGCCTACAAAGAAGGCCAATTAACACAACTATTATTCAAATTTACACACCAACCACTAAGGCTAAAGATGAAGAAACTGAAGATTTTTACCAACTTCTGCAGTCTGAAATTGATTAAACATGCAATCAGGATGCATTGATAAATACTGGTGATTGGAAAGAGAAAGTTGGAAACAAAGAAAATGGATTGTAGTTGGAAAATATGGCCTTGGTGATAGAAACAATGCCAGAGAACACATGATAGAATTTTGCAAGACCAACAACTTCTTCATTGCAAGTATCTTTTTTCAAGAACATAAACAGTAACCATACACATGGACTTTGACAGATGGAATACACAGGAATCAAATTGACTACATCTGTGGAAAGAAATGATGGAAAAACACAATATCATCAGTCAGAATAAGTCCAGGGGCTGACTGGGGAACAGACCATCAGTGGTTCATATGTAAGTTCAAGTTGAAGCTGAAGAAAATTAGACCAAGTCCACGAGAGCCAAAGTACCACCTTGAGTATACCCCACCTGAATTTAGAGACCATCTCAAGAATAGATTTAATGCATTGATCACTAATGACAGAAGACCAGAAGAGTTGCAGAATGATATCAAGGATATCATACATGAAGAAACCAAGAGGTCATTAAAGACAGGAAAGAAAAGACCAAAACGGATATCAGAAGAGACTCTGAAACTTGTTCTTGAACATCAAGCAGCTAGAGCAAATGGAAGAAATGATGAAGTAAAACAGTTGAACAGGAGATTTCAAAGGGCGGCTCCAGAAGACAAAATAAAGTATTGTAATGACATGTGCAAAGAGCTGGACGTAGAAAACCAGAAGGGAAGGACACGCTTGGCATTTCTCAAGCTGAAAGAACTGAAGAAAAATTTAAGCCTTGAGTTGTGATATTGAAGGATTCTATAGGGAAAATATTAAATGACACAGGAAGCATCAAAAGAAGATGGGAGGAATACACAGAGTCACTATACCAAAAAGAATTGGTAGACACTCAACCATTTCAGCAGGCAGCATGTAATCAGGAACCAATGGTACTGAAGGAATAGGTCCAAGCCACACCGAAGGCTTTGGTGGAAAACAAGGCTCCAGGAATTGATGGAATACCAGTTGAGATGTCTCAACAAACGGATGCAACACTGGAAGTGGTCACTCATCTATGCTAAGAAATTTGGAAGATAGTTACCTGGTCAGTCGACTGGAAGAGATCCATATTTGTACCCATTCTAAAGAAAGGTGATCCAACAGATTGCAGAAATTATTTAACAGTATCATTATCACACAGAAGTAAAATTTTGCTGAAGATCATTCAAAAGCACTGCAGCAGTACATCGACAAGGAACTGCTAGAAATTCAAGCCAGACTCAGAAGAGGAAGTGGAATCAGGGATATCATTACTAATGTCAGATAGATCTGAAAGCAGAGAATACCAGAAAGATGTTTACCTGTGTTTTATTGACTATGCAAAGGCATTCAACTGTGTGGATCATAACAAATTATGGATCACATTGCAAAGAATGGGAATTTCAGAACACTTAGTTGTGCTCATACGGAACCTGTACTTAGATCAAGAGACAGTCATTCCAACAGAACAAGGGGATACTGCATGGTTTAAAGTCAGGAAAGGTGTCTGTCAGTGTTGTATCCTTTCATCATACTTATTCAGTCTGTATGCTGAGCAAATAGTTTGATAAGCTGGACTATATAAAGAATAGGGCATCAGGATTGGAGGAAGACTCATTAATAACTTGCGATATGCAGATGACACAAGCTTGATTGCTGAAAGTGAAGAGAACTTGAAGTACTTACTGAAGAAGATCAAAGACCACAGCCTCAGTATGCATTGCACTTCACCACAGCAAAAACAAATATTCTCACAACTGGACCAATAAGCAACATCATGATAAATGGAGAAAAGATTGAAGTTGTCAAGGATTTCATTTTACTTGGATCCACAATCAACACCCAGGGAGGCAGCAGTCAAGGAATCAAAAGATGCATTGCACTGGGCAAATCTGCTGCAAAAGACCTCTTAAAAATGTTAAAAAGCAAAGATGTCACCTTGAAGACTAAGGTGTGCCTCATTCAAGCCATGGTGTTTTCAATCATCTCGTATGTATGAGAAAGCTGGACAATGAATAAGGAAAACCAAAGAAGATCGACGCCTTTGAATTAATGGTGTTGACGAAGAATATTGAATATACCATGGACTGCCAAAAGAATGAACAAATCTGTCTTGGAAGATGTACAGCCATAACGCTCCTTAGAAACGGGGATGGCGAAATTTCGTCTCACATACTTTGGACGTGTCGTCAGGGGGTATCAATCCCTGGAGAAGGACATCGTGCTTGGTAAAGGGTCAGCAAAGAAAAGGAAGACCCTCAATGAGATGGACTGACACACTGTCTCCAACAATGGGCTCAAGCATAAGAATGATCATGAGGATGGTGCAGGACCAGGCAGTGTTTTGTTCTGTTGTACATAGGGTTGCTGTGAGTCAGAACCAACTCGACAGCACCTAACAACAGTAATAATAGTAACAGCTACCATTTTATCAGTACGTATTATATGCTGGCACACTAGAAGTATTTCCTCCTTTCATTCTTACATGAATTCTTATAAGAATGATATGGAGTCAGAGCCAAGATGGCGGACTAGTCAGATACACTAAGCCATCCCACTGCAACAAAGTCCTGAAAAACCAAGTAAAACAGATACAGACATTAATCCTAGAACGCTGAGCCTTAAATGAAGGGATAAAGTAATAGATTGGAAGTCACTGAGAAGAAGAAACTGATAGAAAATGAGGAAGGAATAGAGATATGGAGTGGAGGTTGCTGACCAAATGGTATGACTCAACATTGCCATCTTGAAACAAAGCCAACAATCCCACACACAGAAAGGCACCTCCATGGAATTCCCAATAGGAAGGAGAGGTGTGGCACGGGCACACCTAGGACTAAACGTAAGACCATGTTTGCTGGTTGCAACTCAAGGAGAAGCCCAGACTTTCTCACCTGGTAATCACAGAAGCACGCTCCTGCAACCACCACCCCTCTGGTGAACAGTGGCTGTAACCGCCCCATTGCTGGTAACCTTGACTGGTGGAAACCAGAGTACCAACGCACCCTATTGCCCTCCTCTGTCTAGCCCCCTCTGCCCGTGCCTTCACTCCCTCCTACCTCTCTCCTCTGTCCCACCCGGAACCCAGGTCCCTTCCTGCCAGCTCTGGACCCTTCCCACCATCCACTGCAGCACTCAGGGGACCCGACTCATACCCCAGGCCCCTTCCTGCCGGCTCTAGACCCTTCCCGCTGATGCCCGCAGCCCTTAAGGGTCCTAAGCCAGACCCCAGACCCCTTCATGCCAGCTCTGCAACCCTCTCTCCACTCCTTGCAGTACCAAGGGGACCCCACCCGGACCCTAGGGCTCTTTCTGTCAGCTCCAGACCCCTAGCACCACCCACTCGTGGCTCTGAGTCCCTGTCTGGACTATATGCCCCTTCCTACCACCTTCAGACCCCTCTCACCACCTGACACGGTACCCGGGGAACCCTAACCAGACCCCAGGCCCCTTCCCACTGGCTCTGGACCCCTGTTGTCACCACCTATAGCCCTGACACATAAAAGACCTATACAAAGACAACTACAAAACGCTACTTCAAGGAACCAAAAGAGACCTACATAAATGGAAAAACATACCATGCTCGTGGATAGGCAGATTCAACATTGTGAAAATGTCAGTTCTACCCAAAACAATCTATAAATACAATGCAATCCCTATCCGAATAACAATAGCATTCTTTAACGAGATGGAAAAACTAATCATTAACTTTATATGGAAAGGAAAGAGGCCCTGGATAAGCAAAGTACTACTGAAGAAAAAAAATAAGTAGGAGTACGTGCACTACCTGACCTCAGAACCTACTGTACAGCTATGGTAGTCAAGACAGCCTGTACTGGTACAACAACAGACTCTCTGACCAATGCAACAGAATTCAGAACCCAGATGTAAACCCATCTACTTACTGCGACCTGATCTTTGACAAAGGCCCAAAGTCCATTAAATGGGGAAAAGACAGTCTTTCTAATAAATGGTACTGGCAAAACTGGAGGTTCATCTGTAAAAAAATTAAACAGGACCCATACCTCACACCATACACAAAAACTAATTCAAAATAGATCAAAGACCTCAATATAAAACCAAAAACTACAAAGATCATGGGAAAAAAAATAGGGTCAACACTAGGGGCCCTAATATATGGCATAAACAGCATACAAACCATAATTAACAATACACAAACACCAGAAGATAAGATAAAAATTAAACACATGCTCATAAAGAGATTTCACCAAAACAGTAAAAAGAGAACCTACAGACTGGGAAAAAAATTTTGGGGCTATGAAAAATCTGACAAAGATCTAATCTCTAAAATCTACAGAAAACTCCAACACCTCTACAATAAGAAAAGCAAATAATCCAATTGAAAAATGGGCAAAGGATAGGAACAAACACTTCACCAAAGAAGACTCTCTGGTGGCTAACAGGCACGTGAGGAAATACTCGTGATCACTAGCCCTTAAACCCCAAAAAACCAAACCTGTTGCCGTCGAGTCAATTCTGACTCATAGAGACTAAATGCAAATCAAAACTACAATGAGATACCATCTCATCCCAACACTACTGGTACAAATAAAAAAAAAAAAACAGAAAATAACAAATTTTGGAGAGTTGGGTGGAGATTGGAACTCTTATGCACTCCTGTGGGAATGTAAAATGGTACAATCATTTTGGAAAACAATATGGCACTTCCTTAAAAAGCTAGAAATAGAAATACCATAAGATCCAGCTATCCTAGGAATATATTCCACTCCTAGGAATAGATCCTAAAAATATAAGAGCCATCACACGAATAGACATATGTACACCCATGTTCATTGCAACATCATTCACAATAGCAAAAAGATGGAAACAACCTAAGTGTCCATCAGCAGATGAACGGATAAACAAACTATGGTACATACACACAGCAGAATACTATGCAATGTTAAAGAACAATGATGAATCTGTGAAACATCTCACAATATGGATAGATCTGGAAGGCATTATGCCGAGTAAAATAAGTCAATCACAAAAGGACGAATACTGTATGAGGCCACTACTATAAAAATACATGAAAGTGTTTCCACAAAGAAAGAAAAAAATCTTTGATGGTTACAAAGGAGTGGGTGGGGGAGGGAAAAACACTAACTTTGATAGTAGATAAGTGGTAACTTTGATGAAAGGTAAGACAGTACACAAAACTAGAGAAGTCAGCACAACTTCACCAAGGCAAAGTCATAGACGCTTCAGACACATCCAAGCACCCTGAGAGACTGAGCTGAGGGGCTGGGGATCATGGTCTTGGGGGACATCTAGCTCAACTGGCATAACATAGTGTGTGAATAAAATGTTCTACATCTGACTGTGGTGAGTAGCAATTGGAGTCTTAAAAGCCTGTGAGCACCCATCTAAGATACACCTACTGGTCCCATCCCAGCTGGAGCAAAGGAGAATGAAGAAGAAGACACAAGGGAAAGATTAGTCCAAAGGACTAATGGACCACAACTACCACAACCTCTACCAGACTGGGCCCAGAACAACTAGATGGTGTCAGGTTACCACCACCGACTGCTCTGGCAGGGATAACTGTAAAGTGTCCCTAATAGAGTAGGAGAAAAATGTAGAACAAAATTCAAATTCACAAAAAACACCAGGTTTGCTGGTTTTACAGAGATTAGAGAAATCCCCAGAGCATGGCCCCTGGACAATCTTTTAACTCAGTGTGAAGTCACACCCGAGGTTTACCCTTCAGCCAAAGATTAGACAGGTCTGTATGGCCAACAGTAACACATGTAAGGGACATGCTGCGCAGTTTAATCTTGGATAGCAGACTATTGAGCATACTAACCCAAAAGCAAAGATGAGAAGACAGGAAGGGACAGGAAAACTGGACAAATGGAAACACGTCATCTGGGGTGAAAAAGGGGAGAGTGTTGACACATTGAAGTGTTGGCAACCAATGTCACAAAACAGTCTGTGTATTAACTGTTTAATGAGAAACTGATTTGCTATGTAAACTTTCACCTAAATGACAATTAAAAAAAAATAATAAAATAGTAGGTATTAGCGTTCCCATTTCTTGATGAGAAAACTGATGTTTAGAAAATACCCAAAGTCAAACAGCAAATGCAGAGCCAAACCAGATCTGTCTGGCTTCCAAATCCTAGCATTTTTCATACCAGAAAGTCAATAAAAATGTCAAGTATTAAGGCACTTAACCTGAACTGCGTTCATGTTATGAGTGTTAATAAGACAATAGCATGATTAATCCAGTCTGGTGGATCACCTACTTACTCTTCAGCTTGATTGCACTATTGCTATATGGCTAGCGTATCCATGTTTGCGACATATGTATCTAATTCATATTGCACACAGATAAATGTTGAACTTTGAGTGAATTTTCCTGAACACTCACCAATTAATGCTACTGAATTGAGGAAGTAAAACCTGTAAGTGTACTTACTTGCTTACAGGGTAAAGATTTATACTTTATCATTTATTTATTTGCAAGTAGATAATTGAGAGCTCTCCGTGTTAAATTGTTTGCACTTTGTTAAATGATTTGATGCTGATGGGCCCCAGATGTCCTGAAAATGTTCCCACACCCTTATGGCTCCCTCTGTACCTTCATTACTGCCGTAGCATGGCTCAACATATTTACAAATTCTAGGTCACCATCTGCAAGTATGTTGTATCTATTTCAAATAAAAAGTGTACTCTTTTATATTATGAATAATATGATGCTCTTCGAAAAAAGAAGATAACATTAGAGTATACTAATCAAGTGTATCTTTGTGGTTGGGATCCCAGCATAGGTCTCAGACCAAAAAAAAAAAAAAAACCAAACCCTTTGCCGTCGAGTCGATTCCAACTCATAGTGACCCTAAAGGACAAAGTAGAATTGCCCATAAAGTTTCCAAGGAGCGTCTGGTGGATTCAAACTGCCAACCTTTATGGGTAGCAGCCATGGCTCTTAACCACTACACCACCAGGGTTTCTAGGAGTTAAACAGATCTGCCTATACTCCTAGCCTTTCTACCTATCGGTTGTGTGACTTTGAGCAAATCACATTGCCTTTCTTGAGCCTGTTTTCTCAACTGAAAAATAGATAAAAATAATACTTCACCTGACTGTTAAGGGAATTAGATGAGATAATAGATACATAAATAACAGTGCTGAGTATGTAAGTGATTAATAAGTGATTAGTTTTGTTAGGAAACCAGCATATTATTTTTGCAAATACTAGACAAATGTATTTTAATTTCTCTGCAAGCCATCCTTTTCTTAAACTACTTACCCCTGAGATCAATCAGTTTATCCAAGGGAAAATAAAACATGTGAAAGTCAGGAATTACATAGAAGTAATTTTTTCCTAACTTTGTTCAGCTTCCATTTAGTATAACACACTTAGGTGTCCAAACTGCTGAGTTTAATATAAAGGAGGTTGAGAAAATGAAGAAAAAATAAGAGAAAGTCTGTTCACTGTAGACATGTGAGATAGTGGGAAGAGGAAGAAGTGAGAATGTGGGAGGAAGGAGGTTTTGTTTCCCGCTACTGGGACCCCATGAGATGGCCCAACCAACCAGATGTGCAGACAAACTTGGTAAAAGTAGTTAGGCTGAGGAAAAATTCGAAGCTCTTTTTTTTTATTGTTTTGGTTAACTGATCTGGATTCTGTGGTGTAAATAGGACTCAGAACTTTCCACTGCCTCTTCTGAGTTGAAAGCTAGTGGGCATACCATGGGAAGAGACCAGGTGACCCTGAAACAGAGCCTGGGGTTATTCTGCCTGGTGATGGGACCTGAATGGAAGAGGAGACAAAAAGACTCAGATGGCCCAAAAGCTGAGGAGGTGCTGAGTTAGTGAGGGCCATGGGCCCAGTTAAGCAGGGCCTGATTAAGGCATGTGAGGGCACTAAACACTGATAATCTGTGGTGACCCCTACTCTGCTTACTCATGCATTCACATAGGATATGTGAGTTATATATACACTTGTATATATGTGTGTGTGGAGCCCTGGTGGCTCAATGATTAAGAGCTCAGCTGTTACCCAAAAGGTCAGCAGTTTGAATCCACCAGCTGCTCCTTGGAAATCTTACGGGGCAGTTCCACTCTGCCCTATAGGGTCACTATGAGTAGGAATCACCTCGACGGCAACAGAGAATGTGTGTGTGTGTCTTAGCTATCCATTGTGTAACTTCTTTTTAAATTTGTCTATAATATCGGCAATTGACCACAAAAGTTCTGTATGCCATTATAGCAGAATGGGATGACCTAGATTATAAAATTTTTAGTGGATGCAGGGTACTAAGGTTTTTGCTATATACCACATTTTTTACAAAAAGAATATTCCACATATTCTACAATATACAATCTCTGTGAATTGAACTGTTTTCATGTTTATCAATCATATTCAAGTTGTGCCAGTCATTGAATCCATCTGTAGAAAATTGCAAATTAAATGATTTAGGACTGAACAGTTTGCAAATAAAACAATGTACAGAGCTCCCACTTACAATTTTCACCATTAGTTTTGCACCCTAGAAATAAGGTTCCATAGAACCTTGTTTGCCATCCAGAAATTTTTGACATGGATTTTCAAATGGTCCACTGTGATGTTGACAAATCACTTGGCCTTCTTTCGATCCAGTAATTTACATCATTAGAAGAAAAATTACTCCATAAAGCAGAATTTGTATTTCTGTTATTTATGGAGTCTACAGATGCAACAACTTCAGATTCTAGAATAGTTTCACTTTCTACACCATTATTAAATTTTTTTACTACAGCAAGGAATGGGTGCAGAATTTGCAACAAATTTTGTTATACTCATATTGCTATTAGTGATTTCAGCACTAGAGGTACTAGTACAATGATTTGCACCCATCAAACTTGGGCGTTCAATGGAAAAAGTCTCTTTTGATTTTAAAAAGGAAGTTAATTTTGGAAATGTCTTTAGGGATTCGCAGATACTTTTCTTTTTACCTTCTGTGAGCTTTTGTTTTTGCACTCTGCTTAGTTGTTGCCATTTCATTTTACCTGGATATAAAATTAAGTCACTGTTTAAATTTGGTTCTACCATAGCAAATAAATTCAAATAATTGAAGGTAAATAAAATTTATAAAACAAGTGAAATTTATAAACACAATTTACATTTAAATTTCAATGTTAATGCAAAAAATCATATTTGAAAATTAGCAAGTAAAAAACTTATTCAGAATGTGATTTTGTTCTTCAAATCTGAGATAGTCAAAAGAAATAGTACTTACAAGACAGTTAGAAATAATTTCATTTGTTTGTCGTATGTTTGTTGGAGGGTCCTTCACGTATGTCCATAAGTGTTTTTTTGTCTTGAAATAATACTTAAAAACTTGTGCAATCACTTTCCATCCTTTGATACTGTGTCTTCACAGTTCATTGGGCTACTGCTTATACCCAGTGGAGGTGGGCATGATCAAAAAGAGCATGACACAAATACAAGGGCACGCTCAATTGAAGACACGTTTTGGTTCACTTTGCACAGGACAGGACTAGATAGGTCATAAGCCACGTGATTATAGTGACACTGGCATGTTCTTACCTGGTCAACAAGAGAGAACTGAATGTGAGACCTGATCCGTCCAAAATGGAAAGGAAATTATCACTGTTATCATATACAAAATTTATAAAATGTGCATTTTATTTCTCTGTGAAATTGTTCAACTCCCATATTTGGAGATACTTACATAATTGATGTAACAATAGCACCACTTCTCAACAAGCAAGTTTGCTTTATGAGTCATAACTGTATCAATCAATTTCTTAAAAGAAAGTCAGTCTGAAGGGAAATGGAAAATAAAATACATATATATAATTTCTATTATCTAAATATTCATTTTATTTATTGCCTCTAGGAATTATTCAATTTCCTCACAAGGAGGTACGTAAGTATTCTGATAAAATGTAAATATAATGTTCTGATAAACGCCCTTTGTTGCTTTCTTGGAAGACGAATTTAGAAAGACACTCATTGTTGCAAAACAGAAGCATATTCTGCACTATAAATATTGAATTTTGTGTCCTCTTAATGTGCCTAATACCTCATTTATTAGCATATATAGAGTAATATCAAGCACTGTGTCCCATGCAACAGACAATAAAAGAAGAAACTCCCTTGATACATAAATTAAAACTTTTTGTGTTAGATAAATACTAACATTTCCAGTATTTTTGGATGTTTGCTATGTTAGTATTATATTAAATTATTACCCATGTTAGTATTACATCAAATATATGCTAGATTGTGTCCGTGTGTATGCCAAACATATTTTAAAGTTGAAGTTACATTTTTTTACAAAATTTAGGATACAACACTGTATGTAAATGCTTATACAGTTAAAAAGTAACTTGACTGAATTCATTTCAATTTAAATGGTCAATTTACTAGACTTCCCTCACTTTTGTGCATCATCTGGGACTGGAGTTCCCGGTGATTGTTTACCAGGACATGCACAAGAGCACACCCTTGTGTCTGTATCATGTCAAAAAGTGCTGCTGGCACTCCTGGCTAGAGTTGATGGATCAGCAGATGTGGAGGTACAAGAAGGTTCTCTCAGAATGGATCAGAGATCTGTTATCTATTAATATAATCCATCCTTGCCCAGTAACTTCTCATTTTGGATCCAGTTGCATATTGGGTGAATGTAACAAAAGTTAGACTCGACAGCCTATCCCCGCCTCTTGTTTATTAGAAAGAAATGGTACGCTCCCAAGAGACCTGTGGAGATAAAAGGAGTTTCAATTATATGGGAAGAGACTGTAGGAGACAGCTGTCAACAAAGGTGTTGAAGTTGTAGGGGCCTCATAGCTTAAATAAGTTTGCACGTGGGCACCCTCACGACCCTGTGTGAGCTTTATTTCCAGCTGGCACATTCTCACGCGCTGGAGCTGGTATCAATTTATCAGTTTCATTTTGTGCCCTGCCAGTTCCCTTCCACTGCGGCACTCACTTTTCCTGTGTCCTGTTATCTTTGGGTCTTTGCTTTGGACAACTGGTGCCCTAGTTTTGTTGATGCCCTAAACATGTGCTTACCTTGCTTACTGTGTAATACATCCCTGCAGCTGAGATAAGAGTTACTACTGTAACAACTTCTTTTGCTAATACTAGCAAAATAGACAAGGAACATCATCCCAGAGACCCAAGAATGAGTGGATACCACTCTGGAGATCTCTTGTTCTTCCTCTGCCACAAAGTTGCCTGAGCCTCATCATTCCCTACTTTGTACCTAGATTCCATTTTGAAGAGGAGTTTGGAGAAGGGTAGAAGATCAAAAACTATGAGGAGCAAAAACTTGTTTTCTAAGTTGGACCAAGCATTGCTTACAGGAACAGTATAATATTCCAGAGCAAGCAAAGTTTTAAAACAGGACTGAAGGTTCTTTTTCTCCTCTCAATAACAAGTGAGTCAGGGCTCAGAAGAAGTTCAGATTAGTGAGAGACAAAATAAAGGTTCATATTTTTCTCTGCACTTCTAGGTTGTAGTGTGAGTAAATATGTAACCCCATTCCATTATTATTGTTGCTCTCACTAGGGCTATTAACATTCTCCATCATCCTTTAGCCAGACTATCTCTTAGTGGAATTTTCCAAGCAGTAGTGATTGGTTTGCACTGAGAACCTTCTCTCACCCCTCACTGTGTTGTTCACCACATGGGTAGAATTTGGTCTTTTATAACCTTTGGCATTAAAACTGAGTTTTTTAATGTCTCTAGAAGGCTTTCTAGTTCAAAATGGATCAAAGCCACATAGTTGGTCTCCTTAGCACCAGGTACTAACCAACTGAGCTAACCGTAACTGTAGGGAGTGCAGACAAATACCTAACCAACCTGTGAGGACTTCCAAGTAGTACATTGATTTTCTGACTATTCACATCTGTGGTGATTTCGGCAAATACATGTCTTTTTCACGTATTTTTTTCAAAATTGTAAAAGAGTAAGTGAACGATATTTTAAAAATAAAGAAACAAGCAAACAAATGGGCTTCCATGCATATGCAACAATTTTGAGCATTGTATGAGAAACGTCATTCACAGCTGACACGCTTCATGGGGACATGATGCATGTAAAAAATGAGACAGCAACCAACCAATAGGAAAAGTCCATTTAAGAGGATTCTTCATTAAGGAAAGTGGACATAGTTAAAAATCTAGATTTTCATATGCCAGCTGGGCCACAACAAGTTTGATTATGCAGTTTGCACATTAAATTGCCCATCACCCTTTCTGCTTCCTTCATTCGTGTTTTGCAGGTGTGTCTGTGAAGTAATCAGAAATTGACATCAAGAATCTTACAGGTGCAGGCTTATCTAATGTATAACGTCTTCAGAAATCATTTGACCAATAAGAAATATTACAGCCTGCAAAATTTGCATTGTCTCCACCCAAAAGGAGCCAGTCAAGGAAGCTAACAAAATGTAGATTTTGTGCCTACTCCATTTAAGACACAGGCTATATGCTTGCAATGCATAGGTAAATTAAGCATAGCTCCTGCTCCCAAGAATTTTACTGAAGAACAGGAGCCTAGGTAGCCCAATGGAAGTTGAAATCACAGCAGGTCCGTTGAACAGGAGCTGAAGCTATGGAGGAGACGCATCACTTGTTATAGATAGTGTAACAGGCATTATGAGAGTTGGGAAACAAATACTCTGGCACTCACAGCTAGGCTGCCATGTTATCCTATTGAACATAAACAATTTCTGAGAGTATCGACGTCAGACGACCTTGTGATAGATCAAGACAAAAACATGCCCACTGGGCACTCATGTCTGAACACAGACAAAACAAAAGCATTGTCTGCACCACAAAAATAGACCAAATATCTTTCTATCCTGGCTAGTATGAGTATCTGCTGCTTCACTATCAAAGCTTTAGACTTGCTCCACTTGTCTTACCTTCTAAAGGAGAATGATTAAGATGATTAATCATAGAATTGCCTCACCTCTTCTTAGCATGGGAGGTCCTGGGTGTCACGAACGGTTAAGCACTGGGCTACTAACCAAACGTTTGGGGGTTTGAACACATCCAGAGCCACCTCCAGTGAAAGGCATGGCAATCTGCTTCTGAAAGATCACAGCCATGAAAACCCTATGGAGGGCAATTCTACTCTGAAATACTTGAGGTCACCACGAGTTGAAATCACCTAGATGGCAACTGAACCCCATCTCCCAGTGCTTCTATTAGCATCCAACACAGAATAAAGCCTTACTTCCTTAAAATCTCCCTCAAATCAGCCAATTCCAGACAAATCCTAAAAGAAGTCTTTATCAACGCCCTCTTACTGAGATGCCTGACAAGTCAATATTTCAATGAGTCAATAAATCCAACTGTGGTCAAATATAGGTATGCTCCTGGTGGTCTTTGGCTAAGAGGCAATGACACCACCTTAACTCTTTTTTTTTTCAAGAGCCATGGAATCTTAGATTCTCATACCTGTAAATAGTCTAAGCTCAACTATGTGCATAAAACTTATACAATATTCTTAGTATATTATTATGCATCTTTTAATAAACATTTCTGGTATTAAAAATACATTTACCCAATAAAGCATCCTATTCCATTGTTAATAACTATAATTATTAGCAAATTATTCCTTATATTGAGCCAAAACTCTATCATTCATTTACTTTATCTAAGTTTTGCTCTCTTGACTCATGTGTGAGACAGATCTGTTTTTTATGTGAAATAGATCCAAATCTTTCTAGACAGCTGTAGTAGTCCTCATGTTTTCTCATTTCCAGGATCAATATCATTTTCATATCCTCAATTCTTTTGACTATTAATTTAATTTCCATGAATTGCACATTCTATATAATCCCTATCCTCCTCTAAACATGCTCTTGTCGTCGTCTCTCTTGATGAGTGTAGGCCATATTTTAAAACAGTATTCTAGGCAAAAGATAGTCATTGCACAGCCTCTACCTTGGTTTGGATCTGGAACATGAGTTTATTGTCCCAACTCAAAAGCACATTAAATGATCTTGCAGATTTACTACATTGTTGAATCCAATAGATGGCTCCTATTGAATCTGAATCAACTGAAACCTCTTAACTAGAGGTAGTATAGGGTAGAAGTTGAGTGAAAAGATTCTGGGGCCAAATTGCTCAGCTTCTTATTTAGGCTTTATGGTTTATCAGGTGTGTGACCTTGGGCAAAATACTTAAAATTTCCATATCTCAGTTTTCCCATAAATCACACATGGGATCGCCATGAGTCGGAATCGACTCCATGGCAACTAACAACAACAGCATCATTATGGCTGTTGTGATGAGTAAATATAAGTAAAATATTGACAAAATTATTTTCCTCAAATTACTATATAAGACTTTTTTATTATTTGCTATTGTCTTTGAAACATAAGTATATCTGTGTATTTATAATTTTACTATTTTGTGTTTATTTGTGCCTTTAAAAACTAAGTATAAGTTTATATTAACTCTTACTAATTTTTCTTAGATTGGATTCATACTTCTACCTGTTTGAGGGTATTCTTCGCTTTGAACCTCTAACTTACTTTACTTAGTAATCATCTCAGTTTTGTGTCATCCAAAGATCAGATAAGCTCTTCACTGAAGTCACTGAAATAGGAAAGGTATGAGGACAGAGCCCTTTGACATGTCCTTAGACACCTCCCTCCAGATAACATGGATTCATTAACAACATCCTTTAGAGATGTTCATTACCAGTCATAGTCTGGAAGCTTCGCTGAAAGCTGTTCAGCATCATAACAACACTCAAGCCTCCACTGACAGAAAGGTGGTGGCTGCACATGAGATGCACTCGCAGGGAATTGAACCCGGGTTTCCCCCACAGAAGGCAAAAATTCTACCACGGAACCACTACTGCCCCCATTTCTATCTCTACAAAGACACTGAATTTTTGGACTGTCTCTAAGCCCTTTCATTCTTGCTTTTAAAACAGTCAATTCTTTGTTGCACTTACCACATTTTTACAATTCCTTGTCAAATTCAACAAAGAGTAACTCTAACACATGCTGGCATTCTGTTTTCCAATCTCTTCCCCTAGAACTCCAAGTTCATTAGGTACATGTTTGCTTTCCAAATGATTGCAGACATGTTTACCAGATTATTTGTCACTTATAACATAGGTCACCATCTTTCCAGCCTGCAATAACAGTTTTTGCACTATCAACTGATGGTGTAATGTAGTTTAGATTGTGGCCGAACTCCAATTCTGGTAACCAGTTTCTGAATCACTGAGTAAAGGCTAGATTATGCTACGGTGGTTTAACTCCAGTACTTTATTTTTCACTCATACTGTTTGCCCCCTGCAGGTCAGTTGGGAACTCTGCTCCAATTGTCCTCACTCAAGGACCAGGTCAAAGGGGATCCATGTCCCTGCTCTCACAATTGCTGAGGTATGAAAAAGGGGACAAGAAAATCATGTACTGGCTTTTGAAACTTTTGCCTGTAAGTGTTGTTGCCCAAAGAAAATCACATGCAGCTCCTAATTTCAAAGGAGGTAGCAAAATGAAATCATGCTTTGTGCCCAAAAGGAGGACACATAACGTATTTGTTACTAGACTTAATGACTATCACTTTGCATGGGTGTTTCTGGCTAGACTCTATGCTAAACATGTTACACATATCTTCTCATTTAATTCCCAAAATAATCGCATAATTTGAAAATCATTATCCGTTTTTTCACTGTGTAAAAACTTAGACTTGGCAAACGGGAAAAATACAAAACTAGTAACTGGCAAAATCCAACACTGAAACTGGGTTTGTTTACCTCCAACACTGGTACTCTTAGTCCCTTAGATATAGTCCAAAAAACAAAAGGCAGTATAGAACCACCAGTCCCTGCTTCTCCTCTCTTGAGATACTTACTGCTTAACTCCTTCAGGTGTCTCTTAAGTGATTCTTTTCTAAATCTCTTCCCAAATGTCATTGCTCGCCACTGCTCCCAATACAGGGTTCAAGAGAGTAGGCTAAAGTAACAAATAAATCCTAAAATATATATCAACATCATAGAAGTTTATTTCTCATTCATATAATAGTCCAGGTTTTTGTTCCTCTTTAGCAAATGATTACCCTCTAGTTGCTGATTTTGAGTCCAAAATCTTTCTATTTTGTGGCTCCCTTATGCCCCAGGGCCTTCTTGTCATCTGTTACTGTAGTATAAGCTTCAACTAGAAGTTGCCTCCATCAATTCTGCTCACATCCTATTGGCAAATATTAATCACATGGCCATATTCAGCTACAAGAGGAGTTGGAAAATATATAGACATTAGCTGGGCAGCTGCCTCCTAGCTCTAACTCAATAGCTATGGGAGGGGAAAATAGATTTTTTTGACCTTTATCTTTCTACACATACACAGAAACATGCACACATACACACACACACATACTAACACACTCTGCCCCATCAAAACCTGCTCCCAGGTAATATCAGGAAAGGCCTGATATGAATTATTTATTCCCTAATGTGTATTTAATTCAATACATCATCTCCTAAAAGGTTTTGAATTGGAAAATCTTATATCTAAATCATAGATGTATTTAAGAAAACCTCTGTGAAAAGGAGCCCCATGGTTAAGCAGTTTGGGAAACGCTAGTTTGAAGAAAGGAAAATAGCTTCTTTTCTGACTATTTTTCACAGCTTTTAAGTGTGTTAATGTGAATTATGAATTTTTTAGAAAGAATTTTTTTTTGCACCTTTTCCCAAAATATTTTACCACAGACCCCTTTCTGAGAAATCACTTTTGTCATTTTGCATGACTAAGGTGTCTAAGGCACTCAGATTTGGAAATACAAGCTTAAAGGATTTAAAACACTAGTGAGCTTGAGTAAAGCAAGACCTAGGTTGGGCCCCAGCCATTGAAATGATAATATATAATGAGATACTTCTCTACCTATGTATAAAGCTGGTCCTGTATAAACTTGTGTCTGCTGTGTTGCAGTATATCACCCAGAAAAGGGGGCCCCAGGGCCCTGACTCTGAACTGCAGAATACCTTCTGCTCTGACAGATGGGGGCCTGACAAGCTGTTGTTGCCATCAATACAATGCAAATATGAATTCTCTTTACAGCTTTGAACGGTGTTCTTTATAGCACCAGAGGACTGGTCTTAGTCTCTCAGGGGTCCCACCACAGGAGTGGATGTCCTCATTTCTGTGAAGTCTCCACCCCATTCTGTGCTCCCTGTCTAGAGAGATAATAAAAATAATCCCCAAAACAAACAAAGGATTTTGCTTGCTGGCCAAATTTCAGATCGATAGAGCAGTTGGGAGAGAGCCAAGATTTAGAAGCTTGCATGGTGGGAGAGGCTACAGATCATTAAAGATGAACAGAGCCATAAAACACAATAAAATTGGCACAACCAACTGCAGTGCTTTGGGCAGGCTCCACACAGAGGCCATGGATTGAATGTTCCTGGAAACTAACATGCTCCTCCTCAAAAAGTGTGGGTAAGGCCCACTTAAGCCACAGCAAAGTGCACTGTGGTGCCAGGCACAGAAGGTTGCTTTGCCCCCTGCGTAATTGAGGCTGCGTATTGCACAGTGCTTAGGAGATTTGTGCTTTTTGTAAACAATCCATTTACATAGAAGTGTTGAAACACAAAGATCTAGGGATCTTTTTCATGTTCACCGTACCTGGAAAGAGTTGGTAAGTAAAGATTTAATATTTAGGAGCAGTTGTTAGAAATCATAGTTTATATCCTGCGCTAGTTTCTAATACATGCTCTTTTAGTTTCTTGGTGCTACTCTAACAGAAATACCACAAATGGGTGGCTTTAACAAACAGAAATTTATTTTCTCACAGTTTACAAGGCTGGAAGTCCAAACACAGGGCACTGGCTCTAGGGGAAGGCTCTCTCTGTTAGCTCTGGGAGAAGATCCTTGTCTCTTTCAGCTTCTGACCTTTGCTTCCTTGGGGGTCTTCAGGTGGCATCTAACTTCCCTGTTTGTCCTTGCTTCTGTGCCTAAGCTGCTCTTTTTTATATCTTAAAAGCAATCGGCTTAAAACATACCCTACACTTATATGACCTCATTATCATCACAAAGAAAACATCATTCCCAAGTGGGATTACATCCACAATTATGTTGTTGTTGTTATGTGCCATCCAGTCAAGTCTGACTTGTAGTGATCCTATATGACAGAGCAGAACTGCCCCGTAGAGTTTCCTAGGCTGAAATCTTTATGGGAGCCTATCACCAGGTCTTTTATCTCGTGGAGCCACTAGTGGGTTTGAACTGCCAACCTTTTGGTCAGCAGCCAAGCGCCACTAGGGCTTAACCATTGAGCCAGTAGGGCTCCTTCTCACAAGTATAGCAAACAAACAAACAAAAACTTGTTGCTGTAGAGTCAATTCCGATTCATAGTGACCTTGTAGAACAGAGTAGAACTGCCCTGTGGGGTTTTCAAGGAGCAGCTGGTGGATTCAAACTGCTGACCTTTTGGTTAGCAACCAAATTCTTAACCACTGTGCCACCAGGGCTCCACAAGTAAAGGGGTTAGTATTTACAACACATATTTTAGGGGGACACAATTCAATCCATAACACATGCTATTACCAATTTGCTGTGAATATGTTTGGACTCCAATAGGGGATAGGTTGTTTTTCATTTGTAAAAATTTATGAAAACATAAATGAATAAATGAAATCTATATTGAAAACAAACTTTCCAGTATAGAGGACTAGAGTAAAAATCCAAGCCCATTTATAGCTCAACCAGACTTGTCATGGATTGAATTGTGTCCTCCCCAAAAGATATGTTGAAGTCCTAACTCCTGTACCTGTGAATGTGACCTTGTTTGGAAATAGGGTCTTTGAAAATGCTCTCAATTAGGTTAAGATGAGGTCATACTAGAGTAGGGTAGGTTTTAATCCTATATGATTGGTTTCCTTTTGAAAGAGAAGATGTACGGAAATGGAAAGACCAAAGAAGGATACCACATAACTCTGCAGCTGCAAGTCAAGAACACTGAGATCTACCAGAAGCTAAGAGAGAGAGATTGAACAGATTCTCCCTCAAAGTGTCAGAAGCAATCAACATGACTGACACCCTGATCTCCGACACCCAGTTCAGCACTATGAGACAATAAATTTCTGATAAGCCATTAAGTGAGTGATATTTTATTCCAGCAGCCTGAGGAAACTAATACAGTTCCCCTTACTTTGAGCAAATATTAAATTTAAAAAACTAATTATTAACACACAAAAACGTGGCAGTTGCTTACAATCAGGTTGCTTTCTTTACAAACGGATTCACGATGATTATTTTTCAAAAATTAAGGTAAAAATTACATGCAGAGATATATGCAGATCTTAAGTGAAAATTTTTATGACAAATGTACATGTTTGTGTAACGAACACACACACATGTATACACAAGATATAGGGAATTTCCATCACCCTAGAAAGTTTCCTCATGCTTTTTCCCAGTCATTTTACCTCCACAATGCCACCGGAAACACTGTTTTTTTTTGTTTTTAAATTCCTGTAGATTAGTTTTGTCTGTTCTGACCTTCATGTAATTAGAATCTTACAGTATGTACTTCTTTTATATCTGGCTTCTTTAGATGAGTAAAAGGTTTTTGAGATTTATCAGTGTTGTTGAGTGTTATCAATGTTTCATTCTTTTCATTGCTCTGTAGTAATCCACTGTATCCACCACGTATCTGTCAGTCTGTCAGACTATGGTGGCTTGAGTGTTGCTGTGATACTGGAAGCTTTACCACCAGTATTTCAAACACCAGCAAGGTCACCCATGGCGGACTGATTTCTGTCGAGCTTCCAGACTAAGACACACTAGGAAGAAGGACCTGGCAGTCTACTTCTGAAAAAATTGGCCAGTGAAAACCTTATGAATAGCAGCAGAACATTGTCTGATAAGTGCCAGAAGATGAGCCCCTCAGGTTGGAAGGCACTCAAAATACAACTGGAGAAGACCTGCTTCCTCAAAGTAGAGCTGATCTTAATGACGTGGATGGAGTTAAGTTTTCAGGATCTTCATTTGCTGATATGTCACAACTCAAAATGAGAAGAAACAGCTGCAAAAATTCATCAATAATCAGAATGTGGAATGTATGAAGTATGAATCTAGGAAAATTGGAAGTCATCAAAAATAAAATGGAACGCATAAAGATCAGTATGCTAGGCATTGGTGAGCTGAACTGGACTAGTATTGGCCATTTTGAATCAGGCAATCATATGGTCTACTACACTGGAAAGACAAATTGAAGAGGAATGGTGTCACATTCATCGACAAAAAGAACATTTCAAGATCTATCCTGAAGTACAACGCTGTCAGTGATAGGATAATATCTATACGCCTACAAGGAAGACCAGTTAATAGAACTATTATTCAAATTTACACACCAACCACTAAGGCCAAAGATGAAGAAATTGAAGATTTTTACCAACTCCTACAGTCTGAAATTGATCAAACATGCAATCAAGATGCATTGATAATTACTGGGGATTGGAATGCAAAAGTAGGAAACAAAGAAGGATAGGTAGTTAGAAAATATGGCCTTGGTGACAGAAATGACCCCAGAGATCGCATGATAGAATTTGCAAGACCATCAAAAAAGTTCTTAATTGCAAATACCTTTTTCAGCAACATAAACAGAGGTTATACATGTGGATCTCACCAGACGGTATATGCAAGGATCAAATTGACAACATCTGTGGAAAGAGACGATGGAAAAGCTCAATATCATCAGTCAGGACAAGGCCAGGGGCTGACTGCAGAACAAACCATCAATCGCTCATATGAACGTTCAAGCTGAAGTTGTAGAAAATTAGAATAAGTCTATGAGAGGCAAAGTATGACCTTGATATGCCACCTGAATTTAGAGATTTTCTCAAGAATAGATTTGACTCATTGAACACTAATGACCAAAGACCAGATGAGTTGTGGAATGACATAGAGGACATCATACATGAAGAAAGCAAGAGGTCATTAAAAGACAGGAAAGAAAGAAAAGACCAAAATGAATGTCAGAAGAGACTCTGAAACTTGCTCTTGAACATAGAGTAGCTAAAGTGAAAGGAAGAAATGATCACATAGAAGAGCTGAACAGAAGATTTCAAAGGGCAGCTCAAGAAGACAAAGTAAAGTATTATAATGAAATGTGCAAAGACCTAGAGACAGAAAACCAGAAGAGAAGAAGACATTCAGCATTTCTCTAGCTGAAAGAACTACAGAACAAATTCAAGGCTCAAGTTGCAATATTGAAGGAGTCTACAGGGAAAGTATTAAACAACACAGGGAAGCATCAAAAGAAGATGGAAGGAATACACGGAGTCACTGTACCAAAAAGAATTGCTCGAAGTTCAACCATTTCAAGACGTAGCATATGATCAAGAACCAATGGGTCTTAAGGAAAAGGTCCAAACTGCACTGAAGGCATTGGTGAAAAACAAGGCTCCAGGAACTGACGGAACACCAATTGCAATCTTTCAACAAATGGATGCAGCACTGGAAGCTGTCACTCGTCTATACCAAGAAATTTGGAAGATTGGTACCTGGCTGACCAACTGGAAGAGATTCATATTTGTACTCATTTCAAAGAAAGTTGATCCAATAGAATGCAGAAATTATTGAACAATATCATTAATATCACACGCAAGTAAAATTTTGCTGAAGATAACTCAAAAGCAGTTGCAGCAGGATATCAACAGAGAACTGCCAGAAATTCAAGCTGGATTCAGAAGAGGGCGTGGAAGAAAGGATATCATTGCTGCTGTCAGATGGATCTTGGCTGAAAGCAGAGAATACCAGAAAGATATTTACCTGTGTTTTATTGACTATGCAAAGGCATTTGACTGTGTGGATCATAACAAATTAAGGATAACATCATGAAGAATGGGAATTAATTGTGTTCATGAGGAACCTGTACTTTGACCAAGAGGCAGTCATTTGAATAGAACAAGGGGATACTGTGGCTTAAAATCAGGAACGGTGTGCGTCAGGGTTTTATCCTTTCACCATACTTATTATAATCTGTATGCTGAGCAAGTAATCCGAGAAGCTGGACTATATAAAGAAGAATGTGGTAACAGGATTGGAGGAAGACTCATTAACAACCTGCCCTATGCGGATGACACAACCTTGTCTGCTGAAAGCAAAGAGGACTTGAAGCACTTACTGATGAAGATCAAAGACTATATAGCCTTCAGTAGAGATTATACCTCAACATAAAGAAAACAAAAATCCTCACAACTGTACCAATAAGCAACTTCATGGTAAACAGAAAAAAGACTGAATTTGTCAAAGATTTCACTTACTTGGATCCACACTCAACGCCCACGGAAGCAGCAGTTAAGAAATTAAATGACACATTGCACTGGGCAAATCTGCTGCAAAATACCTCTTTAAAGTGTTGAAAAGCAAAGATGTCATGTTAAGGTAAGGTGCAGCTGAACCAAGCCATGGTGTTTTCAATCACCTCATATGCATGTGAAAGCTGAACAATGAATAAGGAAGACCAAAGAAGCATTAATGCATTTGTATTATGGTGTTGGCAAAGAATATTGAATATATCATGGACTGCCAGAAGAGTGAACAAATCTGTCTTGGAAGAAGTACAGCCGGAATGCTCCTTAGGAGTCACATTCTTTGGTCATGTTATCAGGAGGGACTAGGTCCTGGAGAAGAATATTATGCTTGGTAAAGTAGAGGGTCAGTGAAAAAGAGGAAGACCCTCAACGAAATGGATTGACACAGTGGATGCAATAATGGGCTCAAGCATAACAATGATTGTGAAGATGGCAGAGGATCGGGCAGTGTTTCGTTCTATTGTGCATAGGTTCGCTGTGAATCAGAACCACCTTGACAGCACCTAACAACACCAACAACAATCCACTGTATGAATATGCCTCCTATGGAGGGACATTTGAGTTGTTCCCTTGTTTGAGTTTTTGTAAATAAAATTGTTGAAATTTTTTTGTACAATTTTTTTTATGAAGGTATATTTTTATTTTTCTACAGTAAAATCCTGGAAATAAAATTGCTTATCCAGAGGGTAGGTGAATTTTAACTTTCTAAGAAACCAGCAAGTCATTTTCCAAAGTGATTGGATATAAGAGACCTCTTTTTGCTTCCTAACCTCACCAACATTTTGGGCAGTCAGTCAAATCTCAATTCTAGCAAGTGTAGCAAATGTGAAGCTTATCTTATTATTTTGCATTTTCCTGATGACTAATGATGTTGAATACCTTTTATTGTGCTTACTGTCCATTTATGTATCTTCTTTAGTACTACAGAGTTACTTTAAAAAGGACCTTTACAGGAAATACTAATATAGATAAATATAGATAGATATATATAGATATAGATTTTAATATCTCTAGCACAAGGTAGGTGCTCATTAAATATTTGCTGAGTTAAATAGAAAGCTCCTCTTGTATTTTCAAAACATGATTGGAATTTGAAATTTTATTTACCTAAATATTTATCAATATTTAAACTGAGGCATATTTTTTAGTGAGTTTTGCAGTAGGTATGCTCTCTGGTATTCATGGGCCATCAAATTTGTTCAGTATCTTCATTTGTCTGAGCAATATTTGATACAAATGAATATAGATGTTTGACTCAGAACCCCTGGTTGGAGCAATGGAGTGTACATGCTAGATATTCAACATAGAGTACAGGAGAAAGAGCATGAACTTCACTATCAAAGGTCAGAATCCATGCCCAAGCTCTGCTACTTGCTAGCTATGTAAGTCCCTTAACCTCTCTGAGCCCCAACTAATCATCTATAGAATAGTAATGAAAATATCATCTATCACACAGGTTAACAGATGAGAAATCAGTTGCATGATGTGAAGAAACATAATTCTGTGCTTGCTTAGTAGAAAGGTTGTCCTGAGATAGGAAGAATATAAAGAATGCTCAAGCTTATCCAACTATGTGATATTGGAAGTCAAAGTCTCCAGGATTACTTAGTGTGCCTAGCATGGTACCATACCTTTAAAAACAGACACGGAAGATTATTTGCCACCAATGATAAGATAGTATTAGCTCTTCCGATACAAGTTTATTTGGGTGAATTAAACAGGGCTGTTTAATTAAAAACAAACATATCTAAAACTAACAAAGCCTATAGAAAATGTGCAGTAATTAGTGCACAAAACCTACATATGATGAAGCCCATTCAAACAAACAATGTAGAAATAAGCCGAATGTAATTATAGTCACTGATTCAAATCTTGGTTTTGCATGAATAGTTTTGTCCTCTTGAATCAACATTTAAATGCAAATTTTTTTTTAAAAATTGTGAAAGTGACACAAATGTGATCCATGAGCTAGAACAAGATGTTGATCCTAATTAATTTCCACAATGTTATTTTTGCAAAGTGTAAATCCACATTTCAGTACCTGTCTTAAAATAAAGCCCCTTCTTATAATTCTTATCCAAAGACTTCTCCTATATCTATATAACAAACTAAGAACACAGAAATAAGAAGATAAAATATTTATTTTTACTTTATTTACTAAAGGCAAATCTATATCAATCATAACCTTGATTTGACATTCTGACCATTTTAATATTACTGCAAATGTTGTTCTGATTATGAATAATTTCTCTTTTTAGTAAGTGCATCAGGATGCAGCTCTGAACTATATATTGGTTTTCCTCTGGGTAAGATTTGTTTTTATTTCATAGATAATAACAAAACACATACAAAAAGTGATTTAATTATATTGTATCTGGGTCAGAATTTAAATATATATGCCTATATATTTAAAGTTAAAATTTACTGGTATCATAAATTTTGTTTTATATATCTCCAGATGTTTCTACGTGTTTTCATACACTTTTATTCCAAAATATATACCCTAACAAAAATTTAGCCATGAGCTGGAATTCTAACAAAACAAAGCAAAACTGTGTGTGTTTGTATTTTTTTAATTTATTTTAGGAAACTGCCATTTTAAGATTTTTCTCCAAGTGGGAGTTTCAATTATTTTTTTCACCTAGTCTAAAGAACTGAGAGACAATCTAAGGTCCCTGGGTGGTGCAAACACTGCTAACCTAAAGGATGGCAGTGTGAACCCACTCAGTGGTGCCACGGAAGAAAGACCTGGTGACCTGCTTCTGTAAAGCCAAGAAAACCCTATAGAGCACAGTTCTACTTTGTAACACACAAGGTCACCATGGGCTGGAATCAACTTGATTGCAATGGGTTTGGGGTTTTGTCTTGTTTTGTTTTTTGGGGAAACAATAAACAAAAAAAATCAAGTAATCTTCTCTTTTGAAAGTATTTAATGCAGTATGACTAGGAAATTGGCATATTTTAGGGATGTTTAAATTTTAATTGTGAATCTGATATTCAATGAGCTCTACTAGTGTTTTAATGTTTTAGAAGAACTGTTCTTTATACAATTGTTGTATTGCTGGAAGACACATATGGACATTTGTAAATCAAAACCATATTTTACATTTTAGGTGATAGACTATTTTAAAGAACTCTAGTAAATCTTGCAATAAATCAAGTAAATCTTTTGGAATCCACATTATCTCTCCTTCATTTGTCTTAAATTTGGCGATTTGAGTTCTTACAATGTTCTCATAAAGTGGGTGCTAAGTCTAGATCTTCCTTCCTCCATGTAGCCCAGTATGCTCTGATCTGTGTTGTATTTTGTAATACTGTATAATTTTCTATATTAATAAAAGGGACATAACTAACACCCATTAGCTGCTGTCTACATTTGTTCTGTTTATCTA
Organism: Dugong dugon; assembly: GCA_030035585.1. Classification (NCBI taxonomy): domain Eukaryota; kingdom Metazoa; phylum Chordata; class Mammalia; order Sirenia; family Dugongidae; genus Dugong; species Dugong dugon. The sequence goes on from CM057462.1 coordinate 135,475,307, forward strand.
AAATTGGATTTGTTTCTGGTATTTCAAGGAGGTAAGACCAGACCAGTATAAAATCAACATAGGTTTTAGGGAAAATTATATTTATTTAAGCAATGTTTAATATTCTTGCTGATGTGTTTCAAAATATGTAGAAAAGATAATTTGGAAACTAAAAAGTCAGAATAGATCATTAACTTCCAAATATAGCCCAGAGTCAGAGAAACGGGACTAGAAGGCAGAAGACAGCCACCATAAATTTAACTGTATACCCTTAATAAGAATATTCACAGCTCCAGGGAAGGGGATTAGGAGGTAATTTATAGGGTAGGCTGGGGACATACGAAAGACATTACAATTAAGAAATCTGAATATCAGGAGATGATGACTTAGGGTGGGTTAATCTATACACGTGAAGACATTTGTTGGCCAAAATGAGAAGTAGAAATGTGTAAAAAGAGCAATTAACATTTACTTCTTAATTAGCAGATAAGTATAAAGACTGAAAAAGATGTGACTGGAAGCAATGAAAAGGGCCTGGGACAATGGCCTTTGGTCACAAGAAAGAGAATCAAGCCACTGTTTCTTAAAAAACAGATCCATTGAGGTGAGGCAGATGCTCACTGGAGCTGTCAACAGAATGAAACAGAAGCAAATAGAGATAGGCAATGGGTGTCATGAAGCATGTGTTACTGCAGTTAGGCAGATATCTTGGCATGGGAGTATAGCTTAAGACCAGAGGTAGACAACAGGTAGATATCCAATCAGGCTGACTGGAAGGTATCTGGGCTAAAGCCATGGAGAACAACCTTCTGGACCTGAATTACATACCAATTATGTACTAGTTTGCTGGTTCCGACCCTACTTCCAGGCTGCTCCTAGACACACAAATCCTACCTTCACCTCAGGAACCCTATAAAAGGCTGTGCCTCTTTTTCCAAGAGCATTCCTCTAGCTTTTCCATTTTATCTGTACCCTAATTTTCTACACACACGCTCTTTACGTTGAGAGAACTTGATTTTGTTCCTTGATTTCACTCCATTGCCTTGTCTTAATTTGAATTTGATTACTCAGATCCAGCCTATTTCACAACTGACTCAGAATTCCCAGAGGGTGCTCTCCCTCGCCCTTAGACTTTTTGCCAAGAAACCACGGCCCTGAAGTATCTGTGCAAAGCCCTAGCAGTAGGTACCACCAGCCCAGCCAACCTTTTCTTTAATGAAAAAAAAATTCAAGTATTTGCTACATTGATTAGAACTGACTCAGTTAAGATTGAACCTAAAGGCTAAATACTTCATCTAAATACTAAGCCAAACTTCAAACGGCAGAGATATTTTTGTAGTGCAAAGAGGTTTACTCATTATTTTATTTAATTCTCAAAATAATACAAGGAATTATTGTGTGTATATTGCAGGTGTGGGAATTGAAACTCAGTGAGTGAGTAGCTGACAGAAGGTTGCAAAGCTCATAAGTTATGAAGCTGTATATAAAACCCAGGTGTATGTGGTATTACCAAATAATCATCTTCTTTCTCATTTACAGTAGAAATAAGGTTTCCTTCATTAGTCCCATTGTTTTGGATTCTAGAAAACAATAAAGTAAGTTCCACTGACTAGGGCAGACAGATGACATGACATGTCCTATTCCTTTCCTATGTCCCCTCTATTCCTTCACTTTTAAGTAGGTGGAAAGTTTGAGCTGAATGATTAAGAGGTTTCAAACTGTAGTGAAGTTATATATAAAGGAAGAAGTGTCCTAGAGCTAACTGAGCCCTGTTCTACAGTATATCCCTGAGGAGAAAACCAATAGAAGGAGAATAAAACTCATGTTTATTCAGTTAAAGTTCACGATGATTAAGAAAAAGCATTGCCATCTCTAGCTGGTTGAACTGTGGCCCCCTAAAAGATATGTCTGCATCCTAGTACCCAGACCATGCAAATGTTACCTTATTTGTAAAAAGAGACTATACAGGAGTAATTAGTTGAGGATATTGAGATGAGATCATCCTGGACTACCAGGGGGACCAAACCAAAAATCAAACCCATTGCCTTCTAGTCGATTCTGACTCACAGCGACCCTATTGGACAGAGTAGAACCACCCCATAGAGCTTCCAAGGAGCGCCTGGTGGATTCGAACTGCCAACCTTTGGTTAGCAGCTGTAGCTCTTAACCACTACACCACCAGGGGAAAGGGGGCCTAAATCTAATGACAAGTGTCCTTACAAGAGACACAAAGAATAGAAGGCCATATGAAGATGGGCACAGAGATTGGAGTAATAAGGCCAAGGAATGCCTGAACACTCCATAAACTGGAAGAGAGACAAGGGAGGATTCTCACCTAGAGCCTTTGGAAGGAGCGCCTGGCTCTGCCAACACCCTGATTTCTGACTTCTGGCTTCAGAACTGTGAGAGAACATATTTCTGTTGTCCTAAGCTACCCAGCTTGTGATAATTTATTGTGACAGTCCTAGGAAACTAATACACCACCAAAGGCATTTGGTTTATAAAAAGAGATCTGTCTACACCAGCTTAAGGCAGAGGGTGAAAACTTTCAGTGTCTGGCTTGACCAGTAGATGGATTTTGTTTGACCGGTAGTGACTTTTTTTTTTTTTTAATTAACACGTCTTTAAATGGGGTATGCATGCTCTAATTCATCTCAATATCTATAATCCTCTATTGTGTTACCCCAACGGTTTAGCTCATTTATATGACCCATGTGCCTGGTTTTAAAGGCATTTGAGTTTGTACCCCTGGAATGGAGGCTGGGTGGAGAAAAGAACACAGGATCAATAAAGAGATGGAGGGAAGAAAGACGCTCAGCGTACTTATATTTTCATTCTATCCTGTCAATAAACTTATGAGGTAGTTGTTGTCACCATTTTACAGGGGAGAAAACTGAGGATCAGAGAAGTTCAATCATTTTTCTTAAAAATCAAACTTAAAAGAGGTGGCAGAAGTCCATAACAAGTCTGTTTGAAGCAAAATCAATGGCGCTATGCTGTACTGCTTGCCTGCCTCACTGTCGTACCCGTACACCTGGAAAGGGCTTTTCAAAATCAAAGCATATTGTCTCAGGGGCATACAAAAAATTGTTACAATATTTGTCCAGCATCTTCAAACCCATTTTAGCAGTGGTTCTCAAATTTTACACTGCATAAATATTACCTGGAAGCATTGTGTAAAATGCAGATTCACCACCTGACTGCATAGGAGGAACTACAATATAAAAGTTGAGGCACAAAGTCGTGAAACATCCTGGACATAACAAAGCAAGGGGAAAATCTCCTGTGCATATATTAATGCCAGTCCCTTTTCTATGTGGGTAGTTCATGTGTTCAAACTTCTCATCAGAGACATAAACTGTTTTGAATTCAGTGAACCCAGAATTCTTTCTTCAGCAGTACGAGATTTCAAAACTTCCTCTATTTGGCTGAATTCTCTTAGTATTTATAATTGCAAATGAAGACAGTGAGAGTCATGTCCAAATGCTTCAGAATTGCTACAAATACAATCATTAGAAGAGTTAAAATTTTGCCTCTACTGATTTTAGTGTGAGCAGTGTATGTGGTCATAAGAAGTTAGCACAGATTGCAATATAAATCTAGTTTATAATAAACATATCAGGGAGTGTTCAGTTGAATGCTGCTCATCAAAGTACTCTCTAGCTTAATGCCTGGCACACAATGCACTCTCTGTACATTCTTGCTGAATGAGTATATAAGGTATTGAACCAAAAAGGTCATGTACTTATTCCAATTTTTTAATAACCAACATTTGGAGACTCCTTTTACCGAATCTGTGCCAGCTAATAAGTTTATTCTAGAAAATATTGTTTTACACCAAAGGGTTCTATACCAGTTTGTTTTATTCATCTAACATGACTCAAAATGAGTTTTGGCCATTTCCAGAAATCATACCTATATTTAAAAAAAAAAAAAAGTGTGTGTATGTGTGTGTGTTTGTCTCTGAGAGTTAACTCAAGAGATAGACATTCCTAAAACATTTAAACAACTGAGCCAAAATATTAATAATTTTTATAACATTTCAAAGAGATGATTTTGAAAAAGCCAATACTCATTTGACTGTATGTTCTGATTTTTTTCTTCTTTCTTTCTTTCATCTTTTTTCAGAGACTCAGCGTGATCCTATTCAAGGCTAATCACTCTTTACGTGTTCTTCTCTCTGCTAGGATCTTGCTCCATCAGCAATCTTTTTCCCCGAACTCTTAACTATTCCTTCTTTCTGGCCACTTGCTGCAAACTCCGTCTGTGTATCTGCCTTCTTCCCATGATAGCTAAGGTTCTTGATAAAAGGCCTGTGGACACGGTATCCACTTTCTCACCTTCCATTCACACATCAAGCCACTGACTGCAGTCTTAGTTCATTGACAGGGAGTCTATTGAAAATTCCAATGGACTTTAGGCATTCCTCATCCTCCTGGACTGTTATTTTGCATTTGACACTTCCAACAGTTCCTTTCTTCTTTAACAATTCACCCCCTTGAGTTTTAGTGACACTACTCACACCTGGTTCTCCTCCAGCCTCTTTGCTTTTCTTCTCTGTTACCTTCTTGTGCCTTTTACTCCCACCATGACTAAACCATAGCATTTCCATAGGTGCTGTTCTAGACTTTTTCTCTTTCCACTCTAGTCATTTCCCCTGGGTTATTTAATCCTAGTGACTCCCAAATCTATTATTGTAAGACTACATTTACTCCTTTGACCTCAGTACACATATATACAGTGGATAATAGATGCGTACACTTGGATGTACAATGGACATCTTGGTTTATTTAGAACTAGCTCTGTCTTCTTTCTCCACCAAAGTATGCTTTGCCTTACATAGTCTTTTATCTCGGAAACAGTATCACAACCACAAAGCAGCCTAAATCCAGTGAAGAATATATAAGAAATCTCTTTGTTACATTCTTGCTCACATGTAATTAGTCTAAACCTGTATTGCTTTTGTGTCCTTGACATATCCCATAATGAAACCCTCTTCTCTATCTCCCCTGACACTACCAGAAGGTAGAAAATAATGAGAACTTAAAGTCAAGCAGTGTCCGGACTTCCTCTCTCATAACACTCTGCATTCTCAGTCTTCACCACCACCATTTTCTCATCTTCCAGGATCAGCTCATTTCTTCACTCCACTATGAAATCTTTGCAGATTTTCAGCTTCCTACAACTTCTGTGGTGGAATCGATTGCCTTCTACTTTGTGTTTCCCTCCAAACTTTATACAAACCCCTATGTTTGCATCTCTTGTTGACGTATTTGTTGCTCTTTATTAGATTATAATCTTCTTAAGTAAAGGGATTCTATTTTATTTGTCTCACTATACCTACCACGGAGTACTAGAGTCCCTATATGACATTTAATATATGTTAATTAAATGAAATGAAAAAAATGAAACCCAAAATTTTGTTAAGAACTGAAGACAATTTGAAATAAAATATAAAAGTATACACAGTGATAAAACAAGAACCCAGTCAATGAGACTGTTATCAAATAGATAAATATTTAACAATTATTGAGCATCCAGCATGGCAGACCTTGTAATGAGTCATTTCATCTATGCAACTAGAACTAGCATCCAAACAATTTAGGAACAAAAGTCAAGTAAAAAAATGAAGCACATAGATACATAAAAGAAAACTTTTAGTGAATTTTTTAAAAACATTTTCCTTGGAACATAAAATAAAAACCAAAACTTGTCCCTAGAACTCAATTTTCCAGACACTAACATTTACTTCAATGCATAGGTCCCCTTCATTTCATATTCTTGTCAATGAAATAAGGATTTCAAGTTTACTTCAAAAACATTCACATCATTTAAATCTTATTTGACTATCATTCAAGCAAAATATTTTTAATAAACTGATAAAGCTTATTGCTTTCAACAATTTATTAGTGTAAGGAATATTTAAAATATCAATTAGGGTCATGAGTAATTCAACCGAATACAATAATTAAAAAGAGTTCAGGAAGACTTCTGATTCTAGACAATATGGAATAAGTGTATTCTATCCTCTTCCTCCTGGTAATTAAAACTAACACTCTCGACAAAATATAAAAGGTAACTATCGAAGGCTCTGAAAAGTGAAGAGAAGAAGGCAGACTGGCCAGAGACTGGTGGTGAGTTTCTGGTTTTTTGTTTGTTTTATTTTCTCTTTGTATATCCTGACCTGGGTACTAGAGAAGCCCACAATCTAATATGGCCAAAGACCACAGAAAAAGTAAAAGTTCCCAGGAAAATCCTGTTCTTTCCAGTCAAAAGACCAGGACAAGTACAGGCCTATAAGACAGTACCATTTTTACTAAAACTTTCTTATTCATACAAATACCATGAAAAGGTCACCTGCATTTTGTCCCCTCCCCAAAAGGCATTGTGGTCACAAAGACAGTGGGTGAAGCCTATTAATCATCTCCGCTCTGCTCTAACAGAGTGTTATGCCTACCTTTCCCACTGAGTGTGCTGGGACCACAAAGAGTATAGGGTGACACCCTGTTGACCATCTATAATTACATTAAATGTAAATGGTCTAAACATATAGTTAAACAAGTTTGGCATATTGGATATAAAAACATTACTCAAATATGTGCTGTCTAAGTGAAAAACATTTCAAGTATAATGATATAGTTAGGTTAGAAGTAAAAGAATGGAAAAAAGATATTTCATGTAAACACTAATCAAGAGAAAGTTGGAGTGCCTATATTAATATCAGATAAAAAAGACTTCAGACCAAAAACAAAAAACAAAAAAAATTACCAGGGAGACATTATATAATTATAAAATGGTCAAATCATCAAAAGACATAACAATACTAAATATGTATTCATTGACAATTTCAAAATACATGAAGAAAAACTGGCAGATCTGACAGCAGAAACAGACAAATCCACAATTTTAGTTGGGGACTTGAACACCCCTCTCTCAATAACTGATTGAACCACTACACATAAAATCAACAAGGACATACAAGAACTAAACAATAACACCGACTGTCTTAGTCATCTAGTGCTGCTGTAACAAAAATACCACAAGTGGATGGCTTTAAACAAACAGAAGTTTATTCTCTCACAGTCTTGTAGGCGAGAAGTTTAAATTCAGGGTGTCAGCTCCAGGGGAAGGCTTTCTCTATTGGCTCTGGAGGAAGGTCCTTGTCATCAATCTTCCCCTAGACTAGGAGCTTTCTCTCGCAGGAACCCCGAGTCCAAAGGATGCACTCTGCTCCTGGTGCTGCTTTCTTGGTGGTATGAGGTCCCCCTCTCTCTACTGGCCTCCCTTTCCTTTTATCTCTTGTAAGATAAAAGGTGGTGGAGGCCACACCCCAAAGAAACTCCCTTTACATTGGATCAAGAACGTGACCTGAGCAAGGGTGTTGCATCCCACACTAATCCTCTTCAACATAATCCAGTCTTGCCTCATTAACCACAGACAGAGATTAGGATTTACAACATACAGGAAAATTATATCAATCACAAAATGGAGGACAACCACACAATACTGGAAATCATGGCCTAACCAAGTTGACACGTATTTTTAGGGGACACAATTCAATCCATGACACCAAACAATGGGATCTCATAGATTCTTATAGAATACTTCACCCAAGAACAGTAAAATGCACATTCTTTTAAAGCTAACGTGGGACATTCACCAAGATAAACAGTATCTTGGTTCATGAAACAAACCTTAATGAATTTTACAAATTGAAATCATACAAAGTATGTTCTCTGACCGTAACAAAACCTAACTAAACATTAAAAAAAAAAAAAAAAAAACAGAAAACTTTCTATACTCTTGAAAATTAAACAACACACTTCTAAGTCTTGCCATCCTTGCTTCTAATGAGCATTCTGGCTGTAATTCTTCCAAGACAGATTTGTTCATTCTTCTGGCAGTTTATGGTATATTCTTTGCCAACACCATTCAAAGACATCATTTCTTCTTGGGTCTTCCTGATTCACTGTCCAGCTTTCATGTGCATATGGGGCAATTGAAAACACCATGGCCTGGGTCAGGTGCACCCCAGTCCTCAAGGTGACTTCTTTGCTTTTCAACACTTTAAAGAGGTCTTTTGCAGCAGTTTGCCCAGTGCAATGCATCTTATGATTTCTTGACTACTGCTTCCATGGGTGTTGATTGTGGATCCAAGCAAAATGAAATCTTTGACAACTTCAATCTTTCCTCCATTTATCATGATGTTGCTTTTTGGTCCAGTTGTGAGGATTTTTGTTTTCTTTATGTTGAGATGTGATCCATACTGAAGGCTGTGGTCTTTGATCTTCATCATCATGTGTACAGTCACTGTTTATGTTGTTGAAAAAGGTTTTTGCAATGAAGAAGTCATTGATGCTGCAAAATCTTATCATGCGATCTCTGGCATCATTTCTATCACCAAGGCCATATTTTCCAACTATTGATCCTTTTTCTTCTAAAACTTTCACATTCCAATCATTAGTAATTAATGTATCTTCATTGCAATATTTGATCAATTTTAGACTGCAGAAGTTGATAAAAATCTTCAGTTTTCTCATTTTTGACCTTAGTGATTGGTGGGTAAATTTGAATAGCAGTCATATTAACTGGTCTTCCTTGTAAGCGTATGAATATTCTTATCACTGACAGTGTTGTACTTCAGGATAGATCTTGAAACGTTCTCTTTGACGATGAACACAAAACTATTCCTCTTCCATTTGTCATTCCCGACGTAGTAGACCATGAGATTGTCTGATTCAAAATGTCCAATACTAGTCCATTTCAGCTCCCTAATGCCTACAATATCTATCTTTATGTGTTCCATTTTATTTTTGACAACTTCCAATTTTCCTAGATTCATACTTTGTGTATTCCACATTCTAATTATTAATGGATGTTTGCAGCTGTTTTTCTCATTTTGAGTCATGTCACATCAGCAAATTAAAGTGCCAAAAGCTGGATTCCATCCACATCATTAAGGTCAACTCTACTTTGAGGAGGCAGTTCTTCACCAGTCGTCTTTTGAGTGCCTTCCAACCTGAGGGGCTTATCTTCTGGCACTATATCAGACAATGTTCTGCTGCTATTCATAAGGTTTTCACTAGCCAGGTTTTTCAGAAGTAGACTGCCATGTCCTTCTTCCCAGTCTGTCTTAGACTGGAAGCTCCACTTAAACCTGTCCACCAAGGGTGACCTGCTGGTATTTGAAATACCGGTGGCAAAGTTTCCAGTATCAAAGCAAAATGCAAGCTACCACAGTTCAACAAACTGACAGACTCATTGTAGCAAATTACCAATATCAGGAATAAAATAGAGGGTATCGTTATAAAACCTACAGACATTAAAAGGATAATGGAGTACTATGAACAATTCTGCACACATTAATTCAACAACTTAGATGAAATAAACCAATTCACTGAAAGCCACAAACTACCAACTCAGTTTCACAGAAAGTTAGTCCAAATGGCAAATACATTCAAGACAGGCTTTGCTTGGAATACTTGTTTACCTATCCAGTTATATTCTATTCTTAGGTCTAGATTTTGGCAAAATTATTTGTCAGTATTTTAAAAGCTACATATACTTTTAAGAAACTACTTTTATTATATGTCATTCAAAATTTTTTGTTGGTTTTTGTAAGAGGATTATTTGAATAATTTATTCTGCCATTTACAGATGCCACACCTGCTTGAGCATTTGACTATTGGGAATTCTAAACTCATCAAGGGAAGACACTATGTCATGTTCATTTGTAAACCTGGGGCCTAAAACAGTGTTCTGAACACTGTGTTGAAGAGATTTCTGAGACTGAACTTTTTAAAGTTCGTGATACAAATTGTTTACTTGTTCCATGAATATTGTACAGATTTACATTTCAACTGGCAGTGTACAAGACTTGATGTGCAACTGAATTTGCTTCATTGCTGGACATCAGAAATATTTTGGGATTTGCCTGTTCTAATGGGAGAAAATATTTCATTTTTTAAAAATGTATTTCATTAACAATCATGTTCAACTTTTTTCTTATGTTGTTCGTTGGTTTATATTTCTTTTTGGAGAGAGGGCTTATTTATCTCTTTTTTTTCTCAAAAGATGTATTAAAATAACAAGGTCAAAACATTAGGAACAAAATAAAAAGGCAAAGGACAAATTGAGAAAAAATGTTTACAACATACTTGACAGAAGGTTAATGCCATTAATATAAAGTGTTCTTATCAATCAATTAAAAAAATGTACAATTTGCTGGGGAAAAAATTTAGCCAATAACACAAAAAAATAAATACGATTTATATTTAAAAAAATTTAACAGGGAAAAACTATTGAGATAGACAGTTTTATCTTTACTTTAGCCTATCTATCAAGCCTTAATTTTTTCTGTTTTCACATCCTCTACTTTTGAGCTCCACCATCCTGAAATCAGATTGTATATCTGCATTTGATCCTAATGTTTTATGCTTTCACTTTTGTTTTATACTTAACTCTTTAATCTGTCTGGAATTTATTTTTGTGCTGCATATAAATTAGGATGTAGAATTTTACAAATTATATGTTTAGAGCCTTTTTTTCTTATTTACAATGACCTTATTATTATCAGTGTACTTTGGCATTAAATAGACAGTATAGAAATTAGAGCAGGTGCATGCAAGTTGATGTTCTTTGAATTTATTTTGGTATCTGTACTGTAATAGACCTTAAGCATTCCACTTAGCCCTTATTTGTAAAATTTGAATAAAGCAGAGATCTTTATATTAATAAATTAAATCACTTGTACCTCATAGATAATAAGCACATTTTTAAGAGACAGTAAAGTTTAATATTTACAGTAAGATCTAGATGCTAGATATCTGGTTTCAAAGTTCAGCTCTATCACTTAGCAGCTGTGTGATCTTGGATAAATTACCTACCTTCCCTGGGCCTCTGTTTTCTCATCTATTAGACGTACTTTATATAGCTTTTTTATAGACACCAGGAGCATTGCCCTGCCATGACCTGGAACACCTTCCACAGAGCAAAAGGTTTATTTCCACTTTTTTTTTAGTTTTTGCTAATATAGTAGGTAAAAATAGGTATTGTCTTAATAATTTTTTTATGACTAATAATGAGATTAATAATACTTTCTTAAACTTGTTTTCCATGTAAAATCTCAGGCCCAACCTCTGCTGAATCACAATCTTCATTTTAACACTATCCCCAATTGATTTATATGTATATAAAGGTTGAGAAATGCTAGTACAGAGAACACATTAAAATAAAATTGCAATGTAAGAAGCACCTTATGTGTGCTAATATATTGACACAGTGACTGCAATAGGCTCAAAATAGCAACAATTGTGAGGATAGTGCAGGACCGACAGTATTTCATTCTGTTGTGCATGGAGCTGCTATGAGCCAGAACCAACTCAACAGCATCTAACAACAACAACAATATGTATTGATCTTTTCTATGTCATATGGATTGCAGATGTTTTCCTAGTCTATAATCTTGGGTTTTTTCTTTCTTTCTTTAATTCAGGGTATCTTTGCCATACATTTTCAAATGCTATGTATCCAAGAATGTTTATCATGTTCTTTGCGAATTCTGAGTCTTGGCTTCTTTAGAAGAAGCTCATCCACCTTAACGTCACACAAATATTTTTCCTAAATTGTTTTTTAATGTTTTCATTTAAAATACACTGAAGGGAAAAATGTAGAACAGAATTTCAGATTTTCACAAACTCTAGACTTTCTGGAGCCATTGAATCTGGATGAACCCCTGAAAACTATTGCCCTGATATAATCTTTAAACCTTAAACCAAAAATATCCTTTGACATCATCTTAAAACCAAACATTAGTTTACTCTAACTAGTAAAAAAATTTCTGCCTTGAGCACTGCACTGTTTTAAGAACTATCTATGTGGGTTCAAATTGACAACAGCAACTTGAAAGATTAAACAGTGAACTTAGGGGGCAGTGAGTTTATGTTAACAGGGGAGGAACAATTCAGAAAAAGGGCAGGAGAATGGTTCCACAGCTTGAAGAATGTAATCAATGTCACTGAATTGCACATGTAGAAATTGTTGAACTGGACTATGTTATGCTGTGTATGGAAGTCCTGGTGGCCTAGTGGTTAAGAGCTACAGCTGCTAATCAAAAGGTTAACGGTTCGAATCCACCAGGTGCTCCTTGGAAACTCTATGGGACGGTTCTACTCTGTCCTGTAGGGTTGTTGAATCAGAATTGACTCGACAGCAACTTTTTTTTTTTTTAATGCTGCATATGTTCTCAACAACAAAAAATTAAAATTAAAATATATATATACTACTTCTGAATGTGATCAAGTTTTTTTTTAAATCTATATAAAGAGTAATGTTTAATAAACTTTAATGTGGAGTTAATTTATTATTCATGATAGGCTGCTTTATCAACCAGGAAGCTTTTTTATATTTCATGTGCACTGGATTATTGGAGGGTATTTTTCCAGATGCTTTCAAAGCCATTCCAGCCAAGAGTCTAAAGCCTTCTGGATAATAACTGTTAGAATGAGGCAAAATATTTTAAATTAACAAATCAATGAAGTAAATGTTGCGTGGTATTGACAGTTCAGTCTCTGCCCTTTCTAGGAAGTAGATCTAAGGTAAATGCGAGAATTTTACAGGCTTCTTCAGCAGTAACCAATAATATTGCAGAAGCACAATTTGTGTGTTCCTGATATGGCACCATGATTTATTGGTATTTAGTCACCCTCAGGCCCAGTTAAGAAGAGTGTCATATTGTCTGAGGAAATTTCGGTACTGACACTTTGTAATTTATGTACGATTAAGGTCTACAATATGTCTGTCTTCAAAGATAATATATTGTAATATTTAAGAGCACAGACTGTAGACTCCACCTGCCTGGATTCAAATACTGGCTCCACCATGTAATGAAGCTGTGTAACTGGGCAGGTGGGTAAGCCCCATGATTCAGTTTCCTCATCTATAAAACAAGGATCATAACAGTACCTACAACATAGTCTGGTTAAGAGAATTAAATCAGTTACTATTTGTAAAATGCTTAGGTCAATATCCAGCATGAATTAAGCTTGCTATAAGCGTTAGCTAGTATTTTGTCAAAATAGAAATGCAAACCACATCAAGGCAAAAATAGAAAATGAAAACGAGGGCAATAGCTCTGGAATTTTCGGGTATTAGGAATTAATAGACAGATAAAAGTTTGTTTGTTTTTTATCTGGGGATTAGTTCAGATAGAAATAAATAAAAAGACACAAGAAATTTCTTTAAATAACACTTCTAGCTTCTATCTCACTCTGCACAATTACCTCTCCACATCATTTGTAGGCCTTCTCTCCCTCTGAAATTCCCTACTTATGAAAAACAGGGACATACAAGAACATAACCTCCTATTAAATCCCCTGAACTTTACTTGTTACATAACAAATAGGTTTGGGTATTCAGAGAAAATTAACTTATTATATCGTACACTCACCAATATAGCTCCAATAATAAAAACAAATGAGGGTTTTACTGTTAAAGCGAACATTACTTTTTATAATGAGGAGACATAGTCTTCCTTGGACTTCATCGTTTTGTCTTGTTAACATCTCTCTTTCCCCTCCTTCCACTCTATCATCACAAAGCTTTTACTGGAAAGGGAAGGAAAAAAAAAAACTAACAAAGAATCGCTGCTTTTTAGGGGCGCAGAAGACAATGACTATTAAGGATATCAAACTGGATAGCATGTTTTATGTCCAACTTCTTCCTGCTGCCATTTTATTGTTGCTGAAATAAATATTGGCTACTGAAGCCTTATGAAAGTATATAACTAGCCACATAAATCTGGCTATGACTATGTTATCTATCTCTTTATAGAGAAAAATAATAGTCCCCCAAGAGTTGTACAAACATTCTGCCTTTAATATCTTCATATTTTTGTAGAACACTTTAGTAACAAATTTGAAAATAGTTTTGTGGCTGTATTTAAAGTTTCAAATTGCACCCACTTTTCTTTCATTTCACAGTAGTTACTGTGCAGATTGTTCCATTATTTCTCAAGATATAAAGTAATTTTACTGAAAAATTTCAAAACACTTCATTGGTGCGAGCTAAAAACTGCACTTTGCTTACAACCAAACGAAGCAACATTTTTGCTACCAAAACTTGTTATTACTTTCTTTCTTCCTTGAAACTGTAAAAGAAACAGAACATGTATTATCCCCTTTGAATATGAAACTTTTCCCTCAGGTATATGCTTAATGTTTGTGTCTGATTTTTCAAGCAGAATTCTCCAATTGCAGTATCCAAACCAAGAGGAGAGATATATTATGCAATTTCTTATATCTGTGGCATGAACCCTACATACCCAAGCCCAAGCATAACAAGATAAAATTATCATGTCTGTGGTTGATTTAGTGACTAGAAACTTTATCTTCTAGTGCCATATATGTCTTCATGGAAATAAAATTGAAAGAGAAGACTAGATTTCTCACAATATGACTAATATGGAAATACTGCCTTGATAGCTGAAGAGAAAATGTCATTGTTTTCAATACCTCAAATTTATTAGCTGCTTGATGTTTGCTCTTACACTATGAGTGTAAACGATTTGGCAAAATAAACTAAAAAAAAATAGCACGTTTAGATTTATACAGTTTTACATTATGAACCCTGGAGATTCTTCTAGCCACGGGCAGCTTCCCTAAGAACAATGGTTTTATAGAACCTCTCATGCATTCCATTTTTTTCTTTGTCCAGACTATTTTTTTTAACTATTTCCTTTTTTTTTCTGATTAGCTTATAGCTCTGTAGTTCCAGCTGTTTCATTCTGTAACTCTAAAACCCTATCACTGGGGAATTCTGTGTAATTGCCCATAATATGTACCACATTATCCATTTCAGGAACTGTGCTGAAAGACAGCAGCAATAAGGGGGTTTCTAAAGGCAGTCTGGTTTACACTAATGGACCTAACAGGAAGGAAATGCAATTTGAAAGAAGCTGATGCATATGTTCTATTGCTGAATATAATGTTTGATTTAATTATTAACTGTCAGTGATGGAGAGGCAGATCCTGTTCAGCTCTACTTAGAGTGCAATGCTTTGCATTGAAAGAAAATAAATGACAAAAGTTCTGTCTTAAAATCCATGACTTAACAAAAGAATATGATCTTTTTTTTCCACCAGCAAATCATAGTTTTCTAAATTACCTCAGCTTTAGACGTAAATTGGGCAATATTGTTGCTTGTTGTTGTTGTTTTTAATCTCCATTAAGAGAATACAAATCAGTAAGATTTTCTGGCCATCATTCTGTTTTTGACTAGTATGGTATGTAAAAACTGCCTTTGATAAGTGGTTTTGTGCTCCAGACAGATCCTGGACTGAGTAACGTTCTAAATTCCCATCCAGTGGACGATTCTATTGCGTGTTGACTGGAGGAAGATATTTCACTGAAGTGCGTAGCTATCTTTGTCTTCCTCTTTTTCGCAGAATGAGTGATTTGGCACTCAGCTTCTGTCCATTTCTTCTAATTGGCATTTTGTGACTCCCAGTAAGGCTCTCTCTCTTGCTTTAAAAGCCCATAATTGTGTGTGAAAGGCAGAGTGCAAGATGTAAAGAACAGATTCATTAGAGAGAGCAAACATATTCATGGTTCTTCTTAGTTACTTTATTTCTACGTTGGTACAAAATGACCTAATATATACGAGGAAGTAGGTATCAGCCCACTGAATTTGCAAAGAAGCCCAGTGGACAAAATGCTCTGTTGGATCAGTCAGCTGGAAAAGAGTGGTTTGGTACTATGAGTAAACAGAATAATGGAGCTATGTAATTTTAGTTGTGCATTTTATATCTATCTGGTGAGATTATTATCTTTGACACTAGCCTAGGCAGATGTATAACTGGGGCTGAAATTAAACAATAGTGATGATATTTGGAGCTCATCCAAAATGCTCTCTATTGTTTATGTAAGTGGCTCCAACATCATTATTTAATCTATAATTTCTCATTTTTTATTACACATATGTTCTTGCGTATAACAGCACACAACATCAACTCAGTGGGAGACATTTTTCTTCACGATTTCAAAAGGAATTGTTTATTTTTGTCATGAGGATAATAGAAAGCAATGAAGCTTCCTGGAAATGCAATACTACAATTCAAATGTATAATAGATTTAGACAGATTAAGGAAAAAATATAAGGCCACTCTATATTTTTGTTCTCTCTAACAGCCCAAATGTCTTGTTTGAGAGTTTCCATTCTAAGTCTGCACTGAGGAATCGCTACTTTAGTTATGAATGACTGGAGGAATCTGGCTCATTTAGAATTATTACTAAACTGATAGAGTTTAATTCTAATGTTCTCAATTCTAAAGAATTTAGAAGAATGTAATTTATCTCTGGAAGTGCCTAGTGAAAGTAGTGCTTGATGAACTTTAAAAGGTTCGAAAGCTCAGTTCATAGAAGCATATCAATCGTGAACACTGAATTACACTATTCAAATTCTGTCATTTAATTCAAGCCACAAGATAGTCATTCTTATATTTTCTCTTTCCAATCTGTACAGTTTCATAGGTTTGATACATTCTTAAAAATGTTTTAAATAGAGTTTTAAATCTTCCTATAATTGCCATTTGTGGTATTTTAATAATTTATCATTTGTATAATTTTAAATAAATATACCTGTAAGCATTTTTTTTTTTTTTTGAAGGTCCTTTACTCTTAGTGGTGTGCTATTTCGTGTTTATAGTTACAGGCTTACAATTTATTTTCAAATAATAAAAGTTTTAAATATTTTTAAATGTTGAAAAAAAGGAATACACTGGGACTCTGGCCTGCCTGTCCTTTGCGATATTCTAAAACATTATGTATGAGATCTGCTTTACTTTGTTGTGAAAGTGGGAAATTTGCATTGATTTAGAGTAATAATCCATCACACACACACACACACACACAAATGCTGGGTGACCACTGTGGAAAGTATAATATCGCCTGCTTAGAAATACAGCTTTAGAAAAAATGGTCATAACAGTCTGTCAAATGGGACTAAAGTCATTTCAGGGGTATAGTTATATGTCTTTGGAACGATAGAAAGGTGTTCACCCAAACTCTAAGAGCTTTGTTTATAAATACGTGCAAATATTTGACTGTGCAGGTGTATCTTCATTTCTAATATGATTCCTCCAGGCAGCAAAACAGGTGTTCCGGCTGCATGCTAATCAGGAAAAGGAACGTCTGAAACAGGCATCTGCAAGTTGACATCTGGGCAGAGATTGTCCAAACCCATTCTCAAGTGCAGAGTCTGAGAAAATGGTTCTCTTTTGCTTTACTTAGTATCAAGAGGCTCATTTTGCATGTGAAAAAAACCCACATTCCACAGCCATTCGGGGCTGCTACTTACAAGTGGCAGATGAGGCCCCAGAATGCAGGCACTGAATGACAGGCTGGCTGGGTTTAGGATAACCTGGAGAAAATTTCTGGGTCTTCTGGAAGAGCAAAGTGTTCCCTGACAACAGAATTGGATCTCCAGAAGGTAGAGGTCAGAGGTTATTGGAAAGAAAGCAGAGAGATGGGTGATGTTTATGCAGAACTTTCCTATTTTCCTTCCTTCATTTAGTTCTATTCACTCTTTTTTTTTTTAATTCCTCACCTTTTGCTCCTCAGGGACACTTCTGCTCTTTTCTTTCTTCTTATGGTAAGAACTGAATTTTAGTTGATGAGATTTTCAGAATACAAAATATGGTGAGTTGGATTAATTAGAATATTCCCAGAAACGCTATTGCCTTAAGTTATCCTCTTGACAAAGATAAATGCAAATTCTTATGGAACTCATAAACTCAAGTCACATTTTCTAGATATATTCCTATAGGTGCTAGACAACTGAAGTAGCGTAATAAAGAGGGAAACAACCTAAAACAATGAATAAGTGAAAGATATGTCATAAAAACTTATTCATAACTTCTGCTGCTTCTTAAAAGCATGTTCAGTTTTTATTTGGCTCATCTGTGCTGGGTGGTGCAAGCAGTTTACAATCAGCTGCTAACCGAAAGATTGGCTGTTTGAACCCACCCAGCGGTTCTGTAGAAGAAAGGCCTGGAGATCTGCTTTTGCAAAGATTATAGCCAAGAAAACCCTATAGAGCAGTTCTACTCTATAACACTTGGAGCCTCCAAGAGTCAGGGGCCAACACAATGGCAGCCAGCAACAACTTTACCATATATTAACACCATAACTTGTCTTAAAGATGTACTTCACTATATGTTAAGTATTTTACATCAAAGTGAATTACTTTAGATTACTATGCTTTGAGTTAAATTGGCATTTAATTTGTACTGACTTAGGTTTCAAAATAAAAATTACCCAGTGAAAGAAATAACTGCACCCTTATGTTCATAAAAATAAACTACCAGGTTTGACTATATATTAAATTCTCCAACTTTTACTCATTAACAACAAAGAAAGCTCTGTGATAAACAACCCCACCATAGCAGTCTCTCCATACCAGAGGCCACAATTGCTCAACCCCTTCTTAAAATCAACTCCAACTGGACTTCTCTTAAATACATATTCTCCTAACGTTTCAGCAGCTAAGAAAAAGATTCAGAGAACAGTAAAATCTACATTTTAACTACATGTGTTGGATTTACCCAAATGCATATTTTTTAACTCTAAGTACTATATGCACAAGCTAACATCTGTGTTCCCTCTATAATAAGCTTCCACTTTTAAATAAGAAAACATGAGATCTTAAAGATCTAAGATTCTTTAGTTTTCAAAGAGTTCACTTTAACAGCCTTAAAAAAAAACTTAAAAAACCATTGCCGTGGAGTTGATTCTGACTCACAGTGACTCTATAGAACCACCCCATAGGGTTTCCAAGGAGTGGCTGGTGGATTTGAACTGCCGACATTTCGGATAGCAGTCAAACACTTAACCACTGTGCCACCAGGGATCCTTTACAGCCTTAGCGGTAACAAATTGTAAAGATCATAATGATACACATCCATTAGCATAAGATAAAGAGACACTTATCACCAACTCTCCCAAGACTCCCATACCTGAAGGGCATTATTCCTGTGTCGGTGTCCCTTGACCTCTACTCCAGTTTCAAGGCTCTGTTCAAATGATACCAATTTATAATCTCTTCATCATATTCCTAACTGAAAATCAAATCAACATATCCGTATTTGAAAACTTACTGTATTTAATTCATATTCGAACGGCAAAAGAAACAAAATAAGAATCACTGCTTAAGTGACTCTAGACCATCCAAGTGACTTTAAATATAAGGATTGAAAAAAGCAAAAGAAAGAAAGAAACAACAACAACAAAAAACCTGGCATACTGGCATACAGTGAGTTCAAATTATAATTATGCTTATTTTGTTATCATTGTTGTGCTGTCAAGTTGGTTCCGACCGACTCATAGTGACCCTATGTACAACAGAACAAAACACTGCCTGGTCCTGCACCATCCTCATGATCGTTGCAATGCTTGAGCCCATTGTTGCAGCCGCTGTGTCAGTCTATCTTGTTGAGGGTCTTCCTTTTTTTCTCTGACCCTCTACCTTACCAAGCATGATATTCTTCTCCAGGAACTGGTCCCTTCTGATAATATGTCCAAAGTACGTGAGATGAAATCTCACCATCCTTGCTTCCAAGGAACACTCTGGCTGTACTTCTTCCAAGACAGATTTGTTTGTTCTTCTGGCAGTCCATGGTATATTCAATATTCTCTGCCAACACAGTAATTCAGAGATATAATTCTTCTTTGGTCTTCTTTATTCTTTGTCCAGCTTTTCCATGCGTATGAGGTGATTGAAAATACCATGGCTTGGGTCAGACGCACCTTAGTTCTCAAAATGGTATCTTTGCTTTTCAACACTTCATAGAGGTCTTTTGCAGTAGATTTGCTGAAGGCAGTATGTTGTCTGATTTCTTGACTGTTGTTTCCATGGGTGTTGACTGAATCCAAGTAAAATGAAATCCTTGACAACTTCAGTATTTTCTCCGTTTATCGTGATGTTGCCTGTTGGTCCAGTTGTGAGGATTTTTGTTTTATCTATGTTGAGGTGTAATCCATACTGAAGGCAGTGGTCTTTGAGCTTCATCAGTAAGTGCGTCAAGTCCTCTTTGCTTTCTTCAAGCAAGGTTGCATCATCTGCATATAGCAGGTCGTTAACGAGTCTTCCTCCAACCCTTATGCCCCGCTCTTCTTATAGCCTTGTTTCTCGGATTATTTGCTCAGCATACAGATTAAGTATGGTGAAAGGATGCTTGTTTAAATGATTCATATCCTCTTTTTAGAAAGAGGGTGCAAAATACAAAAGCAGGAAAAGTTTATTTTACTGATTGCATTTTGAAAATGACCTATTCTCGTTATTTGATTTAAAAAAATGTAAGGCGATTTCAAATGCATGAGCTTTAAACTGGGAGTGCAGATGAATTCTTCCCATGAGGATTCTGTGTGACCCTTTATCCTGACATCTGCAAGCAACTTCCAGATTGACTTCCTGCTGACCAAATCATGGGTATGACCCACAGGAACATCTTTAGATAGTTTGTGGCAAGGAAGTCCTTTCCTATGCCATTATCTAGTAAGGGGAATCAAAACCAATCCCACTGCTGTCAAGTCAGTTACAGCTCATAGCTACCCTGTAGGACCGAGTAGAACTGCCGCATAGGGTTTCCAAGGCTGTAAATCTTTATGGAAGCAGATTGCCACATCTTTCTCTCTCTGAGCAACTAGTGAGTTCAAACTGCCAAACTTTTGGTTAGCAGCTGAGCACTATAACCACTACACCACCAGGGCTCCTAGTAAGGAGAACAGGCTCCATTGTTATTTGGCAGCAGACGAAATTGGAATATACTGAAAGAACTTATTTTTCTACAAGTAGAATAGTATTGATTAGGGCTATTTTGCTGATGAATAAAGGTAAAAGATAAGACTGACATAACTGGAGCTTAGTTTTAACAAAATACAGGTTTTAGCTTTTGTATGAGTTGCTGAACTTATTGCGGTAAAGCAATATTAAGCTCATTTGGGATTTGTGGTGAAGTTCCAGAAATATATTTTGTAAATGAGCAAATTCTGTAAAAGAAAATACCAAAAGCAGATATGCCTACTTATTTTAGCTGTATCTATTCATATAAATTAATTTGTGTAGACAGAAGTTGAAATCAAATGATCATCTACTTTAAAATAGCCAATGTGTGCTTGGTTTAATAACTTAACTGCCCACAGCCACCACTACTGCCACCTCAAACTGATTTTTGCCTCCTTTCCATCAGCCAATTAAGTTAAAAAAAAAAAAAAAAAGAGTAAAGCGTAAGAAAAAGAGAAAAACAATAAACATCCCAGAAATCCTGTAAGTCTGCATGGTATAAGAAAATTTGTGTTGTTTGGCGCTTCCAAGAAGGAAGAAAGAGTAAATTAAGAGTCTCAGAGAAAGGGAAAAATATCTCTGAGTAGTCCTGTTCCCTTCTTGCTGAGAGCAGTGCTTATCTAGCAAGTGACCTTTCTGAGATTATTGTTTATGATCACTCGGCGTGTGCCAAGAGTAGCAGGAAAGAATATTCCAATTTATTTCAAAGGTTACATATCAAAATTGAATATGCAGTACAACTACATTATCATATGATATAACTTTTACATAAGAAGTTGGAGCTGAATCACTACCATTGTTTCCCTTCAAACAAGCGTGTTTTGATTTCTGTTCTGCAGGACATGTCCCTTCTGATTCTTAAAATGGAATATAGTACAGTGACGCAAAAAGGAAAAAAAGTATTTGTTTCTATTTTTTTTTTAAATTAGAAACTTTGTTCAAGGGTGAGAGAGCTATGGAATTATTTCCTCTAAGTATCTAAAAGTAATGAAATTTAGTTTCAATTTTCATATATTTTTTTAACCAGTGATTAGTGTCATCTAGCAATGTGCTTAGAGTAGTTGAAATAACAATTAAAAAGGTCACTTGGGCAGCAGCAAGAGAGAACTCTGCTTCTACAAGGGAAGGAAAATTGACCAAGAGACATTTTTTTTCCCCTCTGCCCATAAAAAGCTTTTAGAGAGAGGCAACTGTGCATTTTGCTTTCTTCAATTTTCCTGCACAGGCAACCTAATGTTTTAGTTCAATAAGTCTGCTCATCCTCAACTTTATTACTTTGCATATAGGGAAACATAAACCAGGAGAGTCTATTTCCTTCACATTCCTTCTCAGTTGTCAATCTCAGTTGTCAGAGAAATTCCAGTACGTGGTAGCCCACAGCTAACCTCATTTCTTTCTTTAAATGTACTGCTTAGAAAAAGAGTATCATTGCCTCACAGGCTGGAGCAGCAATTCATTAAATCAGTAGATCAATCTGCAAATATTTGTTGAACATCTACTAGACCTTCCTCATAGTTTGATGCTAGGGTTTGAATCACTTTTTCCTAGGAGTAAGGAAAATAAATGGAGCAACTTTTTTTATTTTCCTTTTATCCTCTGCCTCATAAATCCTAAATTACAGGCAGGTAGAACAGCATAGTGTATGGCTTATTTAGAACGGCAGCTAAATAAGCACCCTAGAACAGAAAATATTCTTCCCCTGAAACTTGGAGTTTAAAATCAGAACTCGTAAGATTAAACCACAAATATGATTCAAACTTGTTGCACAGAAGAACCCAACACACAATTTTCTGGCATCAGAGCTCCTCTAAATAAGAGCATATGAATAGTTCCTGCAGCTTTTGAAATGCCCTCTGATCTCTACTGTCTCTAATGCCTGCTTTCACGCATACTTCGTGGATTCCCGCCGTAAATGACAACGCTGCTTCCTGAAACTTCAAAGCCAAACTTTCCGCTTTGTCTGGTGAAAGAGAATTTAAAGAACCACAACAATGAAGCAGACATAATGCCAGAAACCGAATCTTGAGGTAAACAAACCTGAGTTTACACAGAAATAGAAAGTTGTGTCAAGACAGGAGAAAGCCTACACAGACCCTCAAGCTACGTGGCTCCTCCTACTTTCAACTTGATTGCTTCCTAGTTCTGTCATTCACCTTGAAGACTGACACTGATCTTTTAAGGGATATCTTGATAGAATGTTTGCTCATTCTGTAGCTGAAATGCAAGAATGAGAAGTACTACTCTTCCCAGACAATATTTGGCATGACTTACCATTCAGGATCCATCAAGTCATTTTTTCATTCATTCATTCATCTATTGAATAAATATTTACCAAATACTTCACCTGTGCCATGTATAATGCTAAGGTCTGTCATACACTTTTTTTTTTTAATCTCATTTTAAAAGTATGTTATTCTCATTTTATATATTAAGAAATTGAGGCTCAAAGATATTAACTTAGTGGTTCCAAGTCATCAATTAAAAACAAACCAACCAGCCCATACTGTGGAGTTGATTCCGACTCATAGTGAACCTATAGGACAGAGTAGAACTGAATAGGTGAGGGCAAATTGTGAGCCCAGGACTTTGGACTCCAAGGTCATTGCAAGTGAAAATAAAAATAGTGAAAGACCGCTGGTTAGTTATTTCAGGACAATGTTAGACGCAGGACCACAAACAGAGGCTCTGCAAAAACTCACCAGCCGCTCTGTGAGAGAAAGATGTGGCAGTTGGCTTCTGTAAAGATTTACAGCCTTGCAAACCTGATGAGACAGTTCTACTCTGTCCTGTAGGGTCACTGTGAGTTGGAATCGACTCGATGGCAATGGGGCAATGGGGTAGGTGTCTTGGTTTACACACACGTCACTAACTCTGCCTACTAGCAGTGCTCCAATAGCATTTTTTTCCTTATGCCCCCCTCGGCTCACTTGCTCTACCTCATCTCTCTAGTTCCCAGAGGCTTAAGCATACCTACTAACCTCACTCCTCCCCTCTCTGCAACTTCTTCTAACACAACCAGCTGCCAGAAAGCAGTAGTATATATCCTTGGCTGGATCTAATAGCACTACCTTAGTCCGAGTGAAGAAGTAAATTGGAACTGACACTATCCACTTAGAGTTTTAGGTTATTTGTTTCTGGACTCTTTCAGAGCATTTACTGGCTAAGAGCAAATAAAACATATTGTTTTTTGTCTTATCTACAGCCTTTCTTCAAAGGATCTTTTAGAGTCTTGAAAACAGTCACTCATTAATTTTTCCAAAATCCCTGTGGTGCAGCAGGGACAGGGTAACTATCAACAACCCCATTTCACAGAAAAGAACTTGAAAGTAGGAGGCGGTTAAGTGATGTGCCCAAAATCACACTGGGAATCAGTGCTGGGGAAAAAGGGCAATTGGATCAATACAAACATTTTTGCGGCCCTCTGTACGTTTCCTTGCCTTTCTTGCATTCCCAAGGGGAATATTTAATTGAAAACTGAGGTTTGAACTGGTGTCAAATCACTTTTTTATGATTCCCAATTATTGAGGTCAGTAATTTTCAAACTATTGCCCATGGAAACTCAAGGTTTCATAATGATGCTTCATGGTTTTGGGCAAGTAATAAAATATTTTCTCCCTAACAAAGAAGATTTAGGCTGCCGGGGAAATCATTCTTTGCTTTTAGCTTTTTTGCATATTGAACTTATGTGTAGAAATTCATTTTTTAAAAATTTGAAAACCACTGTATATCAGGTCATGCTATTTCTCAAAGTAGGCTAGAGCATGATATTTATAAATCAGCTCTTTAATAATGTCACATATATAAGAACCAGAAGAACTAAAAATTTCGAAACTAATTGTGTGACAAAGAAATAATTTCTTATCAAGTGAAGTGGAGCCCATTATACTCTTAAACTAATTTAAGATTGACGCTTTTTGGTTTAAACCATCTAGCCTTGTTTTAAACCTAAAGGAGCCCTGGTGGTACAGTGATGAAGCACTCGGCTGCTAACCGAAAGGTCAAAGGCTCGAAGCTACCAGCGGCTGCATGGGAGAAAAGGCCTGTCGATCTGCTCCCTTAAAGATTACAGCCTAGGGAACCCTACAGGGCAGTTCTACACCGTCTTATAGGGTTGCTATGAGTCAGAATTGACTCACTGACACACAAAAATGACAACAACCTTGAAGTATATTAACTATACAGGCATAGAAAAAAGGAGCTTCAATCCATAGCATTTATTAATGTTTTGTCTAGGGATCCACCACTTTCTGTTTTCATATCATACCACAAAAATAATACTATGTCAAACTAAAAGTCTCACTCTGGATCTGACTGAGGGCCTTCAAATAGTCTCCTAAAACCTGGAGATTGCAAGAGTACTCTTGCTGAAGAGACATTCTAGGCAGCTCCCAGGTTTTGAGACCCCTTTGACTCTCTTTTGTTTCCTTTTTTCAGCTCATGTCAGTGAAGATCATGCTTAAGGAATCTCCTACATTTATAGAGAAAGTCTACATTTTCCAATCTGCATAAAACTGCCCTCGCCCTCAGATACTTCAAAACATTGTTCTTTCTCTCTGGAGTGACCTAGTTAATCTAGTTACTGTGCTCCTACTCAGCCTTCAAACCCACCTCAAGTGTCTCCTGCTGCCAAAGCCTTCTGCATTGGATACCTTTTGTTTGCCCCTCCTTATTGACACTTGGTTCTTCTTCATCCTGCTCTGTGACCTGGGAGACTAACTTGTACTGACTTCATCCATAAACTCCTTTGTCCTCTGCTTTATGCTTGGGTTCAGTCAATGAGATCACTAGCAGATCAGAGGAAGAGAAGAGAATGAGGCTGTGGTTTTTACCTTGCCAGCTTCCTCCCTGGATTTGCCATGGGTTAGCTGCATCTCTGAACTAAAGATCACAGCTCCTGTTAAGCAACCGTCTCCAAACAGCTCTTTCCATTCCAGGTTCTAGTAGTTTCTACTTCCCCTTACTCCATTTTGGAGCATAACATATTATGTGGAGTACAATGCACAATGTATTACACTGTCTTGTTTCCCTAACACTTGCTCACATACGGGCAAATAGTCACTTTAAAAGAGTCTTCCTCAATAACCCAATTTGAGGGTGCTAGGTGTTTTCTGCCAGCATCCTAACTGGTACACTTTCCCTGACCCCACTTTCTGAATCATGCTTGGTTCCACTTCACTAGCACTGCAATTTGTGCATAGGTAACACTCACGCTAAGTTACAATTATCTGATAACAAGTTTATTCACCTTCCTAGAGTTTGAGGATACTCTTCAATCTTTTCCATGCTTGGCACATTATTGGGGTCAATAAAATTCTATGAAAATATTTTCAGTGAGTGTTCATCAGACTACTAACATGCTAGCAAATCTTTGAAGGAGTAAGACTTTCTAAAACACAACTAATTCTAAATGCACTTGTCATTTCCATTCTGAGGCTCAGAGAAAAAGAACAAATTAAACATTGTCTGTTTCCCCTTTCCTAACTGTGAATTCTTCCAGGACAGATTTTCCCCCCCAGTGCTAGTGAGTATCTAACACAGAGTAAATATTTGTTGTCTAAATGAATGGGTCTCTGTTTTCTTTCTATACGAAACTCAAATAGTCAGAACAGAAACAAAATAATGTGGTATGCTATTTTGTTTTCTTATTTTTAGCAATTTATATGTTTCTTTACACCTTAATTCTGGTAACAAGAGTAGATGGGCACTGCTGATTCTCAAATGCTCAAAAGGATACAAGGAATCCTGTGAGGATAGTGAAAGTAAAGATCTATCGTCTATATAAGAGTTGCATATTCTTTGTAAACTCAGTAACCTTTTTATGAATGTATAGGATTCACTACATTTTTTCAGTTTCTGAGAACACGGACATCAGAAGGAATCTTAGAGATCTTCCATCTGATCTTTCACATGCTAAAAATGTAATTATTGTGCACCTGCTATATGCTAGGCATATTTTTAACTACTGCAAGTACACTGATGTACAACATAGGCTAAAAACACTGCCCTCACGGTGCTTGCATGTTAATGGGAGAGACAGACAATAAGCAAGATAAACAGGTAAAACATACAGTGGATTAATTGGAGATAGGTGTTAATGGAAGGACTAGAAAATGCCCAAGGATTGCTTTTTTTGGATGAGGAATTCCACCACGATACCCTTAACAAAATGATGGCTGCTTCTACCATTCTAATGATGGTACTAGAACATTTCTAATAATGGGATGCTGTAACTGAGAAGGCAGCTGCTTGCACTGAACACCTTTAGTTGCTAGAAAATTCATTCTTATAAGGAAATCAAGTCTTAGTTGTCCATGTCCAAACAAAAAAAAAATTGCAGCCCTTTGGATAGTAAAATAAACTACTTGAGTGCCAATACTCATGATTTATAAGGGTATCTCAAAGATCAGTTGCTGACTTTGTTTTTTAAACGTTTCCATCATGAACATATGCAATGCTATGAAAATGACAATAATACCCACATATTTTATGAACCAAAAAAATCCATTGTTGTCAAATCGATTCTGACTCACAGTGACCCTATAGGACAGAGCAGAACTGCCCCCGTAGGGTTTCCAAGGCTGTAATCTTTACGGAGGCAGACTGCCACATCTTTCTCTTGCAGAGCAGCTGGTGGGTTCGAACTGCCAGCCTTTTGGTTAGCAACCGAGCACTTAACCACTGCATCACTAGAGCTTCTTCATAATTTATATTGCCTCTTAATGCTCTGAACAACTTCAGAAATAATAGTATCTTTATTCTCCAAATGCGGTTACCTAGACTCAGATGTTGAATGAACGCTTCATCGGATGCCTGACTTGTATACTGAAGAGACGTGAAAATTCTGTGTATATGCCACTGTGTTTGCTCTGAAAACTCTGGCTCTACATTTCTAATAAGGAACAGATAGCTATATCTATTTTTCTGATGATATGACCCTTATGATCAGCATTTGACCTTGTCTTTCTATGATGCTAGTTTAATAAAAGTAATTTATAATCCTATACACCTTCTGCTGATAATTAAAAATAAGCTTCCTAGTCATTCCCTTCATTTTCAAATCAGCTCATTCAGAAATTAGCAATTAGTATACAAAAGAGAAAGAAAAAGCTTTAGGTTCTAAAGTGTTTTAATTTTTTAAAAAATCATGTCACCCAGAGTTTTGAGGAACATAGAAACCTCTAGATGCTAATTTCCCCGTAGGATTGCTTACTCATTTGGATTTTTCTTCTGTTTCAAAATCCTTAGGATAAAGGATTTCTCTTCCATGTAAAATCTGAATTCTCTGACTGCAAAGGTCACACAATAATGTCAATCTGAACAAAGAGATGGAAGAATGCATCTAATGTTCCTAAGGAATAATTAGGCCATAGAAAAGTCCTGCTCTAAACATAGAGTGTTCTTTCTTAATCAAAGGCAAAGCCATGGAATCTAGTCCTAAGAAATGCCTTGATGAATAGAAAAGACACCTAATAGGCTGAATTCACAATGTAGCAACCGTGGTTAAAACCCTCCTACCTCTGGGACAACAGTATCCTGGACAACATCTGATCCTTGGGTTCAGCCACAAGAAATTCTCTCAACTGTATTAAATTATCATTTTAAATCTTAAGTGAATACAGTAAGAAAATCATAGGCACCTGGGAAAAGATCCTCATCTTTTAGGATTTCCTAACTATCCTTATCATTTTAACTACCCAATATTTGCTATACCTTATGTCTTTGTATATAGGGAAATCAGCATATATTTTCAGAAAAATAAGCCATCAAAGATTGTAGGTGGTGTCAGAAGGAAAGGATACTGAAGAATAGATGGAAAAATGTCAATGGAGGATGGAGGGGAGACAGGGTGCTAGATTGCTGAGACAGTTATCTGGAGACAGAAACAAATATTTAAAAGGTAAATAATCAGTGTTTCTCCCTCTTGCATGTTAGTAAGCAGTGGATGAAGAGTAAGTGATGAGTTCTACATGCCAATGTTTCAGTCATCACCTGGCGATGCTCATAAGATCTCTCAAAAGAGAAAGAGCAATGTAGGGCATCACTATAAGAGCCTCAGAAATCAAGGAAGTCTTCATGAAAAGACTCACCACATCTCCACGCCTGCTAAGCTGTGCTGATGGACCCATTAAAGATCCAAAATTTGGTATCAAGGCTGGAGGGGGGGATTTCTAATTTATAAATGAGTACTGAATTCATGTTGACTTTTACTAAACTTGTTAAAATAATTCGGTGGTAAGAGATCCATATTTCACATCTCAGACAGATTCAGTAAATTCAGGTGTGCTAGGAAAGGGGAAAATGACACGCCAGGTATTATTCGGATCTCAGTGGGGAAATTGCTCTATTATTGAGGCTATATTTATATGTGTCTATGCTTTGAAGCCCCAGTGGCACAGTGGTTAAGAGGTTGGCTGCTTACGAAAAGGTTAGCAGTTCGAATCCACCAGCCATTCCTTGGAAATCTTACGGAGTAGTTTTACTCTGTCCTGTAAGGTCGCTATGAGTCGGAAACAACTCGACGGCAATGTTTTCTGTTTTTTTTTAAACGCATTTAAGTGAACTTCTGAATCTTATAAACATATGTATCTGTTGAAAATGCATCCATTTTCCATCATACATGGTCACCAACCTTACAAACAACTCATAATTAGAAATGCATAATGACAACCTTCCCTAAATATTTTTGAAGACTCATTCCTCCTGTTCATCTTCATACATATTAAATCTACCCATGGGATGAGGATAGAAAAGTGGCTTCTTGCTGCTGTGGTAAAGACCAGGGTGCCCTAACTTCTAATTTGGAATTAAGAAGATACTCGTTTTTATAGGACTACCTGTAAGAGCACAGAATACAGGTTCTGTAACCTATAGATCAGCTACATAGTGAGTTAAATCAACTTTTATTGGTTGTGTTGAATAACTAGCCAACATTAAAAACGTTATTGCAAGAGGAAAATGCATTCTGATTCTTGAAAGCCATCTTACAAATAATTTTTTTCAAACACCACATTTACCAGTGTGGGATGACAGAGATGATGTGGACATTGGAGTCCTGTTTGCTTTGTCTGGAAAATGTTGGGGGGTTGGTAGCAGAACGGCAGTGGAAAGTGCTTTGGCAGTTCAGTAGGCTTTATCACTCAGGAGCCCAAGTGTACTTCAACTTGATATGTGAGCTCTATGAGCCTCAGTTTACTCCACTAGAAAGGGATATGCTAGTAAAAGCTCTTCACGGGGTTTGTGAGAATTAAATGAGACAATGTATAGAAAGTGCCTAGTACCCAACAGTCATTTAAGAAATGGTAATTCATTTTGTCATAATATTATTCCTTTTTCATTCTGTTTGTCTGTAATACCATTTCCAGATTCTCTTCTCTGTACCTGGATAATACTTTCTATTTCTTTCTACTCCTATCTTTATGACCTTCCTTTCTATCTAGACCTGAAGCAACATCACTTTATGGTCCACCATTGAACTGATTCTTTCAGAACACCCACCTCCCCTGAAGGCTTTTTTTCCTCCTAGAGAGTTTTTTATAGGTAGCATTTTTTGCACACCTGCCAGATATTAAACACTTGCCATGAACTTCACAAATATTTAATATTTATTATAAACTATGTAGAATTATGTCCTGGAAAATCTAAGGCTCAACCAAACTATATAATATGCCCAGAGTGGAAGAGTTGCATATAAAAGTCCTTCTATCCACAACAAGGATCGCTGGTGGCACAGTGGTTAAGCGCTCGGCTGCTAACCAAAAGGTTGTCAGTTCGAACACACCAGCTACTCCACGGGAGAAAGATGTGGCAGTCTGCTTCCATAAAGATTACTACCTCGAAAACCCTACAGGGAAGTTCCACTCTGTTCTACTCTGTCTATAGCTATAGGGTCCCTATGAGTCTGAATCAACTCGACAGCAACGGGTTTGGTTTTGGTTTGGGTGTCTACTTACAGCATTACAGTTTTCAGTAAAGGTTAGAAAGAATAGTTTCCTTTTGGAGTAAACAGAGAAATAAAAAACAAAAATGAAAGCAAACAAACAAACAAACAACAACAACAAAAAAAAAAAACAGACAAGAGAGCACAGACTTTGAGAACTGAAAAAAGAACAAGAAAGGAAAATTAACTATACATGTGGTTCTCCTGATCAGAATTCCCACTGTCCACCTACTAAGTAAGATGTGCTCATGTGTTAAAATGCAATGTTTGTCTCTTTGAAAACCAGTTTTGATACGTGGTTTCCCTTTCTACTCTTTCCTATACTTTAAATTGATCTAATGGCATAATCTGATAGTTCTTTTTGTAAGCCACGTTCACAAGACAGTCTGGTGGATGCTCAGCAATAGAGGTGTGCAGAATATTCTGCTGGGATGCAGGTGTTGTAGTATCTAGTAGTCTTCTCAGTGACGTACAGGGCATCTCACAGACTGCTTTTCTAGCTCTAGCATGCCTGACTTAAAAAAAAAAAGGTAACATGTCTGTCACTTCCCTCTAAAACGTGCCACATGCAGTAAAACACTTCAGTAGCCACTCGCATTTTGAGTAATTTCCATTTGGGCCTGGCTCCTCCTCCATGATATTCAGGTACACAGCGTGAGATCAGTGTGTAATGTATAGTATTGAGCATGATTGCTTTTACCTTAACATTCTCATTCAATTGAAACCACAGCAAATAAGCTTAATTTAACAGTGATTTTGAGCATCAACATAAGAATGAATTATTACAAAGGCATCCCAGTATGAGGAAAGAATCTCAGTAATCTACATGGTATCTTCAAATAGAGGATTTTGCCATTAAAATCTTCACATTCAGAAATGTGTTTACAGTTCTGGGTAGTCCAAGTTTCCTTGTATGGCTGTCTACACAGGTGCGTCACGACTGTGTCTGTTTCACCGTGATTTTCTGAGGCTAAAGTTTCATAGCACGGCAACAAAGTGACACAGAGGCTGGTAACTTAAAACAATTAATTCTTCTCTTCATTTTGGCACTGCGCTC
Source organism: Dugong dugon (assembly GCA_030035585.1). Lineage (NCBI taxonomy): Eukaryota > Metazoa > Chordata > Mammalia > Sirenia > Dugongidae > Dugong > Dugong dugon. The sequence continues at coordinate 135,507,115 of CM057462.1, forward strand.
GAATGGCTCTCCATCTAGAATTAAGGAGGGAAGGAAAATACAAATAATAAAGCAAGCAGGGAGGGAGAATGTGTGGAAGGGGAGAAAAAGAGAAAGATAACTGAGAAAACACTGCCTGAAAACCAGCATTGTCAGTGCAATGTCTCTCGACTTAAAATGACACAATTTAAAATCCATAATGAAATCTATTTTAACTGTGCAATAAACAGGTTTTGTAAAGATTTTTCTATCGTGAAAATACAATTGCTGTGAAATAGATATGTTTCTTTTCTTTCTTCCTACATTTTAGCCTTTAAGAGTAACTTTACCCTAAATAACATACAAAGTTGCAGTTATCAGCCATATTCAATTAAAAACGTCAAGCTAGTTTCATCTTTAAGGAGAGACGCTGACAATATCTACATATCTCTATCTATCAATCTATCTATGATAAATTAGTTATTGTCAAAGCCATTACCACTCATTATTGTGCTTATACAACAGTGTCATCTAGTGGACACTGGTCAGACAAGTTGTAGCCAAGATTCCTGAAGGAGCTTATTTAAAATGAGCTGGCATTAAATGAAAATATGCTTTGTCTTTTTCAACTTCCTGAAACTAACGCAATTTAAATAATTATTTCTAATCTAGGCCATCATTTCATTACATTTTTTTCCAAAATAGTAAAAGGACTGAGAACTTTTTTGTGCCTACAGAAAGAAAAATAATTTTAAGAAAATTTTTTCTTTTTAAGATCACAGAGCAGAACAAAAGAAAATAACTAAATTACTACGAAGTGTAGATGTCAGTAAATGTGTATCAATCAAGAGCAGGAAGGTGGAGCTGAAAGATTATTGGGCAGGATTCTAGTCCTTAAATCTAAACAAATAGCAGCAGCAACAACAAAACAAAGTGTGTATATGGAGGTTCTGTGGTCTTATTTCCAAAGCTTTGACATTTTTCTAGTATCTATTTTGCACATTTGTATGGAAAATATATTATTTTTGAAACAAAATTTTGTAATAGCCAATCTTTCTTACAAAAGGATAAAATGTCATCCATTTTGAGTATTAAATTTCTGGTTTATTAAAGCCATTTAGCTTTAATTTTTCTTCAAATAATCCAATCGTGGAAACACATAATGAGCACTACAGTATCGTTCATGCTGATTCCCTACATTTTTTGGCCAAAATAAATACGGAAATACAACATTATGCTGAAAATATGCAAAAGGTAGGCTTTACAATATTTCATAAAATAAATATAGACTCTATTTTTTAAACCCCAGTATAATATCATGTAAATTTTTACATTAATTAAGTAGCTATTAGCAACTACATGCCCAAACCTTTGACCTTGCATTTTGAAACTACTCCAGTGTAGGATATTGTTTTAAAGAGTTCTTTTTGTTTCAGAGAAAAGAAAAAGAAAAAAAGGTATACTAAGGTTATTGACAAGTATCAACTATTTTTCACGTGTCTATTTCTAGTTTCATATTCCAGGTCCCCTAAATAAATGTTTTATGCCAATTTGATATCTTTTATAGTATAGCATCATTTTATTTGAAAATGCTAAAGTGATACCGTAAAAACAGATGTTATTAAATTCATCTTTCCTTGATTTGACACAATAGATTTTTTCCTATCTATTCATGATGTTTAAAGTATTGCTGGTATGGAACACCTAACATGATATAGTATAATAGATGACTTAGAAAACTAGGGCATGACATTATATTGATATGTTACCCTGAAGGTTTTTGCCTATATAGCCCTCCTTATCGTTAAGAAAATATTTAGTTTTTAAAGACATTTGTCAGTTTGAACTAAAGATCTAGCAAGTGTGGGCATTTATTTGCAACAGACTATTTTTTCTCATTAAACAAAAAATATTCAGCTCTTCACTAATTTTCGATAATTTTACCTTTAACTTTTAACAGTGTAATATACACAAATTAAATAAAAATTCCATCTATACCTGGATGTAATTTTTATTGAATATTAACTCATTGACATTGATTTGTTCATAATTCACATGTAAATTTCCCTACTTGTCTGTTGTGTAAACCCTGTCATAAGAAGAAATGTCTTATTTTTTAATACATTTGTAGGATATGTTCATTTGAAATGCTGAATTTTTAATTACAATACATGTAAGTTAATGTAGCAGAAGTGCACCAATTACTTGGGCCTTTCAGAAATTCTAGAATTTTAATGCCACCAGAAGAAGATCAATTCTTTCCAAATCTGCAGTTTTTCATTTTTCTGAATAAGTTACTCTGTACTCACTCAAAATTAAATTTGCAAGTCATAAAGTTGAACCGGCAGCTGATAGGCATGGCCCAGGTTTGGTATTTTTAGCTGAATCTTATCCCATTCATCAATATTTATTGAGTACCTTCTAAAGACTATGAAAGTCACTTTGGGTGGGATAGAAAATGTAATGCATGGTCTATGACCTTCCAAGTCTTACAATCCGCTTGAAGAGATAAAACATGCATAGGTGAAAAATTAAATGGCAATGAGAGATTTAAATAACAGTTCAGTTCAATAATAGACATGTCACAGAGAGGTACATGCTCATTTATCATATGATTAGCGCAGGAATTGAGAGATTCCCTACCTCAGGAATGAGGGTATTTTGTGAAAAATCCTAGAGAACAGAATCCTAATGAAAGTCTTTGTAGGGCAGATGTACAATTAAGATATACAATAACATCTGTGACATCACTGTTCATTTGCCCTCCTATCTCCCATGGGTATTTTAATAATAATTGTAGAGGTCAACCATTTAAGGTAAAGGAAATTTGTCCAATTTTATGAAAGTATCAGCTCTCTCAGGAAAATTACTCCCAGGTACCTGTCAGTCTGGTAAATACTACTAAGCAAATAAGTAGCACATTCTGATGGTCCATACTCAAAATAGGCAGACTAACTTCTTGTCATCTTTACAAGACCCTGGCTACTGAGTAATCAGAATTTTTATGAACTTCACGGCAATGATCCTCATCCATTCTGAAGTCATAGACTTCTTCTAAAATCAGACCACTACTGTGAACACTTTCTAAAAACAAAAAAAGATAAACAAAAGAATCTAACATATTCATAACGTATTGTTGTGCTGCTCAAATTACTTCTTCTTGGTTGTGTTTTATTCCTGAAATATTAGTATATAACTGGTAATGCTACCTCCTACTACAGGCATTTAAATATATACACCTTCAAAAGTGAACAAATTTGTGTATTATTCTATACCAATTGGTCAATATGATGGGGCTTTTCATAGTATTTTGAGTAATTCACCTATTCTATTCTACTCCTTAGTGACCTCATCATTGAATTATCTGTATAAAACACTAATATAACGCCTTATTTAAAGGTTGGTGCATTTGTATATCATTGATTCATTGGCTCTTAGCTCAAGGTAAGATTTTAGGATCAAATGTAATATCTTATTGTTATTTATTTATTTTTTCTATCTACTCGGACCATGGCTATTTTGATTCCATAAGACAGATTGGCTTGATTTGATAAATAACTTGTTTCAGGGGTAATTTCTGTCAACTAATTTATACTTTTAATCAAATAGTCCACATTTTCCCACAGCATAAATTACTCAACACTTTACCAGACACTTATGTTTTAAGTAGATATGATAAAATTTAAAAATAAACGATAGGTATTTCTGAGAAAATATAAAGATATCAAAAAGCATTCTCACTTAGAATCTGCTTCTTTTTCTTTTTTTGAACAAATTTTAAATTAAAAATGGTAGTAAATAAAATGATTAGAGGACAGATTGTAGAACATATAAAAACCTCACAAGTGGTTATTGGGAAATTCAATCATTTTTGCATGCTATCAATTGATTTGACCCTTCAATCGTTTATGCAATGAATATGTATTAATTAGTGCCAGGTACTTTGCTAGGGCTACGTGTTTCTTTCAAAGAGGTCAAAGACCAATAGCAAACACATGTAAATCAATATGGCAACTATGTAAACTCAAGCTGCTGCAGTTGTCCAGTGGCTGTGAGGGCACAGAGTAAGTTCTTACTTTGGCCTCCTGCCTTGGGACCACCTCAGTCTCGACAGAACAGTTTTAGTAATTTTACTATGAGCTCAGAAGAATCCATACCACTGATCACTACCCAAAGTTCAAATCAGAGTCTCTAATAATTCATTAATTCACTTTTAAAAAATAACAATTTTATTTTTATTTCCAGTTGTAGAAGTTATACTGCTTGGTGTATAAAATTAGAAAATTATAGATGAGGATAAAGAAGAAGATTAATGTTGCTACAATCCACAACCCAGAAAGCAGAATCACTACTTATATTTTATTTTATTCCTTTCTCTATGTTATATATGTATGTATAGACATAATTTTATTCCTCTCTATATATTATATATACTGTATATATACACCTATATATGCATGTATTGTGTATATACATATATATAAAACAAAACCAAAAAAACCCAAACCCATTGCCGTCAAGTCAATTCCAACTCATTGTGACCCTATAGGACAGAGTACAACTGCCCCATAGTGTTTCCAAGGAGCGGCTGGTGGATTCAAACTGCTGACCTTTTGGTTAGCAGCCTGAGCTCTTAACCACTTCTCCACCAGGGCTGCATATAGTAGATACTATATACTGCATAAGTGTGTACGTGTGTGTGTATTATTTTCTCTAAAACTATATGTAAATATACAGTTTTTGTTTTGTTTTTTCCCCATAATTGAGATCACACTGTATCTGCATCCCTCAAATGAGTCTAAGAACAAGAGTTCACCTAATTTTGGATTGCAGAAAGAAACTCTACCCTAAGGCAAGTCCTGAGAGAGATTATGCAGAAGAGCAGAGGAAGCACTTTCTCTTACACACCCGGGAAGCATCCATTTCCAGGACTCAAGGGAGAAGAGGTTTGTTCACTGTGTGCCATTATGTCAATGTCACCATATTATGTTACTTGAGTGCTTGAGCTCATCTCCATATGGCCCTTTGCTTATTAGACTCCAGGGAGGCTCATCCTAAGTACACGGTGTCCATCCTGGCCAGACTACTCCTCCACCATGACTTCTGGGAACATGAATTCCTTGGAGTTTAGATGTGATTCAGACTGTTCCTTTTTTGAAATCAAAATAAATGCATGCAGTTATAGCCAAATCTCACTGTCTTTGGATTAGCATGTATTACTGGCATAACCTCTGAACTTTCAATTTTGTATAAGGGAGCAGTTTTTCTTCCAAACTAATTGAAGTTTCTTGGGAAGAGAATTTTAGTTGGAGAAGTGTCTCAGTGATGATGAGAGGAAAGACAAACAAATGGTTTCTTGGTCTTGTACCAGAGTAGCATCAGGAATGGCCAATGATAAGGGTAGGTAGCCTGCAGTAGAAAGCATTGCTAATGAGACTCAGCTTGCAATGGAAGGCTTTTGGTGATGAAACCCAGTAGTTCGGGTCAGAGTTGGTTCTAGGGCAGACCACTGTTAATAGAGTGATTGCCACTCTGCTTCCAAGAAAGATGATTTTTCACTGGAGCATAAGGAAAGTATTTCTGAGAAGTTGGGTATCCCATTAATCCCGTCGCACACCTAATTCCTGATGGCTGTTTAGCCTCTCTGAGACAACTGCTGACCCACCCTGCCGGTCGGCAAACTACAATCCTTTTGTCTTAGAAGCCCAGCTCCAGACAATCTATAGCCCACAGTTTTTCCTGGCAAAACTCTCACCTCTATCTTGTATGGCTTTTCATCCATATGAGTAACTTTAAAAATCAGTCCTCCGACCCACTTTTCTGGCCACTAATTACTATTGCAGGTAATTAACAGCTCTGCTTCCGGAGAGTAACCTAAGAAAAGTGAAATAGGTGCTTTGCCATCAAGATCACTGCCGGACTTCTCTCCTTCAATCCGTCTCTTAACATGATCTAAGAGACTTCCAACAGAATGAAAACTATGAAGGTCTGCATCATCCATGAATGAAAGTTAACACAATAGCAGAGCAATAAATTGCTTTGTTGCCACTAACTAAAAGGAAACTTATTACTGAGATCATACCTTTTTGGTAGCCTCAATAGCAATTCTACACTTTATATGAAGCCACATGAGAGCTCCCCTTCCTAAGACCCCAGTATCACTTAGAATCTGTTTACTACCATGTATCCATAGGTATCTGGTTATGTTTTATAGCTTCTGTAAGATTGTAAGCTTCTGGAATGTTGAGAGGATGTCTTACCTATCTTTGCAACTTCACGGAGTTTAACACATACGGATTGTTTTATATAGTCCTCACGTACGCATTATAAGCAACAAGTATTTTAAATAAACATTTTAAACATTCTAATTACCAAAAACAGGCAAAAATTAATCTATGCTGTAGCAGTCTAGAATGTGGTTAGCTTTGTAAGAACACTAGTGGAAATAAGTAGCTTTTGGAAGCTGCTGGTAATGTGTTTGTTGACCCGGGAAGTGGTTACACAGATGTGTTCAGTGTGTGAAAATCCATTAAGCTGTACACTTACGTGCACTTTTCTGCATTATATTTCAATAAAGTGAAGAAAATATTCCAGGTATTATACAATTGTTTCCTTAATTCATATTTTAATGATGACGTTTTTCAAGAGAACATAATATCTTTGAGTGCAAAGCAAATAGAGGGTATATTTGACAAATTTTAAAATGAAATGAAAAGCTTATTTAATGATGTAATTAAATTTCACTCATATGCTCCTCAGAGTATCTAATAACATACCCCAGACAAATATTATGATCAAATAACTATATATCTGTGTGTGTGTATACATAAAGTTTTATATATACACACACATACACATATGCCCACACATATAACTTTAGAATGTTATCATAATTTTTATCAACTGAATTAACAATTACATAAGTAAACCAGCTATTCTGAGAGAAATGTAATCAGTTTTTGATTATGTAATCAGGTTAATAGGTCAAGAAATGTTTAACAAAATATTTCAGACTGACCCGTTTTGAGGATGTAGTCATTCATTTATTCAACACATATTTATTACACCCTACTGGGAACAGAGACACAAAGGTTAAAAAAAAAAAAAAAACTCAAGAATTCAGTCTGCTAGAGAAGACAGGCATGTAAATACACAATTTCAATGGGATGTAATAAGTCCAATAAATGAAGCCTATACAATGTAAGTTTACATCATAAAGGAAAAAATATTTCCTTTCTTTAAGGGGTAACGGGACACTTTTGTAGAAAATGAGCCTCTCGAACCAGGGGTTGAAATATGAGTTGGAAAAAGAAGTCATTTCCAGCAGAGATAAAAGCAAGTGCCAAGACATGAAAGTTTGTAGCCGATTTCATCAGAGGCTCCTGGATAAATCGCCTGAAAAGGCCAGTCCCTTGGACATTGCTTAAGAGTTTGAGAAGCTATAACGCCACAGCTCTGAAAGTCTTCCGCTTCCTCCCTACCTCTCTCTATCCCTTACTCCCTCCTTCTCACACTCTCTACTGCATTTTATTTCTCTCCATTCAGTGTCTCTCACTCCCAAACTGTTATCTTCTCTGCACAAAAATCGTGCCTGCTTACCTGCAAATGTTTACACGTCACACCTGGGGATCTCAACAACCTGCATCCCCTCCAGTTGCGGGTAAATCAAAATTGTTTCACAATAAATCATACCTCTGAAGAATTCAGTAATAGGGGGAATTGCAATTTGTATTACAGATCTCTTTAGCTATAAATAATATCACAGATGCAGAAATAAAGAGTAGTAAATAGTTTGCTACTACATGAATGATGGTCTTTGTGTTCTCACCTGTTAATAGTATGTATTTCAAATGCTGTCTTAGGCTGGGTTCTCTAGAGAACCAAAACCAGTAAAGTGTATAAATATATACAGAGAGAGATTTAGAACAAGGAAATGGCTCATGCTATTGTAGAGGCTGGAATGTCCCAAGTCTGTGGATCAAGATGAAGGTTTCTCCTGATTCACTCAGCCACAGGGGCTGGTGAACCTAGGATCAGCAGGTCAGAGAGCAGGGCTCTTGTTCACAGGCTGTGAAGATCGACAGATCCCAAGACCGACAGGCAAGACCGCAAGGCTTCTCCTGTTTCACGTAGCTGCAGGGGCTGGTGAACCCAAGATTGGCAGATAAGCTGTTAGCTCAAGTCCCAAGAACTGGAGGTCAGAAGAACAGGAGGCAGCTGCAGGATCCAGAGCAGGCAAAAGCCAGAATGTCCACTTATATTCAAAAGCCAGAATGTCCACTTATACTCTGATGCAGGCCACAAGCCCAAGGAAACTCCCTTTCAATTGATTGGCTCTTCACAGCAGATCCCATCGTGGGTGTGACCACACGTAAACACTGAGAATCATGGCCCAGCCAAGTTGACACAGAATCTTAACCATCACAAATGCTTTTTGTTGTCCTTACGGCAAAAGTCACAATCTCAAAAGCCTATAAAAGAAACAAACATAGCAGCTCTATAGGACAGAGTAGAAGTGCTCTGTAAGGTTTCCAAGGAAGGGATGGTTGATTTGAACTGCTGACCTTTTGATTAGCAGCTGAGCTCTTAACCACTGTGCCACCTGGGCTCCTTAAAAAACCTATAGGGGCCAGGAAAGTGACATATATGAATGGCGATAAGAAAAACAAGGGCACAAGCTTCATGATGAATGGCAATTGTCACTCAGCTTCAGTGTAGGGAAAAGAGAAGGGCTAGGGACTCTGGAAAACTAGAATCTATCACATATTCTTCATTTACCCCCAATAAGTTTCTGTTGTATAAACATTTTACACATGGCAATTTAAGGTTCTAGATAGTTATTAGTCACAAAAAAAGAAATAAACTAAAACCATAAATAAATAATACTGAAAATGCATTTTGCCATTTTTCCCAGCAACAGAATATTACAAATTCATCATCATCATCAAAAGAGTACATACCACTTCTAAAGCAGAAACTTTAAACCAGTTCTAGCCAACTGTTGCCAAATGGGAATATGAGCCCTGTGTTCACAGATGTTCAGATTTTTTAAGGAGAAGCTAAAAATTCAGATTTTGTGTAAAATTTCTCAATTTTTAAACGTGGTCATCTAATAGAAATTTTCAAAACCACACTGAGTGGATCAAATTAAGCATGTCTAATGGAAATCCTGGTGACGTAGTGGTGAAGAGCTACAGCTGCTAACCAAAAGGTCAACAGTTTGGTTCCACCCAGTGCTCCTTGGAAACCATATGGGGAAGTTCCACCCTGTTCTATAGGGTCGCTATGAGTTGGAATCGACTCAACCGTAACGGGTTTTTTTGGTTTCAAGGACTCATCAGCTATCCATCCGCTAATTCATGACCTTCATTTTATAGCTAGAGTCCCTGAGTGATGCAAATGGTTAACTCACTCAGATGCTAACCAAAAGGTTGGAAGTTCAAGTCCACCCAGAGGCACGTCAGAAGAAAGCCTTGGCAATTTACTTCCCCAAAAATTAGCCATTGAAAACCCTATGAAACACAGTTCTACTCTGACACACATGGGGTTGCCATGAGTCAGAGGCAACTCTACAGCAACTTGTTAACTGATTATCTTAGAGCTAAATATATTTATGCTCTCTTATATACAGGTGGATCCCTACTTTATTTATTGTGTTCCCCCTGTGAATGATAAATCTTTCTGGGGCAAGATCTGGTGTCTTACAAATCTTTTTATTCTTAGTGCATATGGTGAAAGGTCAATAAACAGTTATTCTTGAATTAAAATTGGAAAATAGGCTCTTGTAAACCATGAGATTCTCTGATAAATGACCTGTCTAGTCTTATTTAAATGGTTGTATTTTGTGACTTGGAAAAAAACATGCTTGTACAGTAACGGCAAAAATATAATCCCTCCTACTCATTAATAAATTCTGAGGACTCCTCCTCCCCGTCAGATTTTGGCACTGATAGTACTGTGTAGTAACACATTCATTGAGATCTTCATGAGATTTCCTTCTTTCTAGATGAGTGGCCATAGGCCAGTTACATGGCCTCTCGGAGTCTCTATTTATTCACTTGAAAAAAAAAATGATCATAATATCTACATTGTAAGGTAATTTGTGAAGAATATAAGTGAGACTAAACAGGAAAAAATGCTGACACAATGCCTGAGATGCTATTATGATTGAGGTTGTTGTTATAAACACATGGGTTAATTATAACCTCAGTAAGGAAAGTCTGTCTTCAAACAAATGATAGGGAAATTAATGAATCTCCCTTCTTTAGCAGAGATATTTGAATCTGGGATTAACTCCCTTTCTAATGCCTAGATTTAAATGAGGGATTAACATCTCAAACCTCTATTAAAAGCAAAAAGAAACAAGGCAAGCACCATCACCACAACAAAACCAATACTTGTTCTTTCAGGCATAAACATCCTTCTCGACACTGTAACTTCACTCATAACCCTGGCCTTGCCAATTTTCCACTTAAACCAAACAGAAATAAACCTCAGGCTTTCAGTGAGATCTCAGAATGACAACTCATCAGCCAGTCCCTCTGACTGCATTAAGGTAACATTACAATATGACCATATTCTTTCTTTCGGAGGACAGGTGAAGAAAGTTCCATCTTCTTGGCTTTGCATTTGTCTTCACAGCCATCACACCTTTTCATGTGACTCTTTTTAGAATGTAATGTCAGAGAGAAGCCAAAAGAGAAAAGTTCCAACAAATGGAATTGCCATAGCAACACCCTACATTTTTCATCAAGTTTGGTCTTGTGTGGATCATCACGTTAAAGCTTGTTTTTCAGCTTGGTGGAAGCCATGGCTGTAATCCTCAGTGTGAAAATCTCCTCAGCCCAGCCAGAAGCGAAATATAGAACAGAGTAATTCGAGTTATTTCATGAGCATAAAAATCTGGAATTTTAGCTCCTCTACAAATGAAATTAAGTCATAAAACTCTGGCATTTGGGACCACTTGAATTTCTCCCTACGGTTTCATATTGGATTCAGTACTTGTCATTATGACTGATTATTTGTTGAGTGCTGACCAAATACTAAACTCTGAGCAAGGTAAGGAGTAGTACTCATCTCCTTCAAGGGGGAAAGGTACAGAAAGCATAACACTGAATGAGAATCTGTTCAAAAGATTGTGTGTGTGATTTAGTTGTTTTTGATAGCTAGAAAATCAGTCTATCTGTGATCATTCCTAGCCAATAAAGTGTTATATTTAAAAAGCTTTACATATGAGAGTTTTTCTTTGTGGTAAATTAACAGGCTTTATTTAAAAAGAATTCTCAGAAAAATAACAGTATTCTTTAAATGGCTTTAAAAAAATTGCTCTTCCAAGCTTGCAAATTAGGCTTTGTTTGGAAGGCTACTTTTTCACTTCATATGCTTGATGAAAAGCAGTACTTCTGAAATGTAGGGAATATGAAAATTGGGAGTATTTTTGCAGAGTGTACTCTATGGTAGCTACCATAAAAACAAGATGTACTGTAAGTCCAAATGAATAGTCAAATTTACTATCATATGTTTTTCATTTACCCCAATAAGTTGTGTGTCATGTGAACAATTTGCATGTTGCAATTTAAGGCTCTAGATGATTATTAGTCACACACACAAAAAAGAAATAAAGTAAAACTATACATAAATAACACTGGATTTTGCCATTTTTTCCAGCAACAGGATATTGTTAAATTCATCATTATCAAAGAATATAAACTTGAACTCTAGTTGTTAAATCCAGGGTTTACTAAATATCCTATGGTCATATAATTTTTTCTTGCAGTGTACAGAATTAAGAAAAAAAAGATATGAACCTTTAGACATACAACATTGATTTTGTTGCCATAGTTTGTATCCATACTAAATAAAGAAGAGGGGGGAAAACTACTTATCGGTTATTACATAAAAGTATAATTAAAGTCGATCATTTTTAAAAGAAGAAACCCATGAAACTCGTTTATTGTTAAGCAACAGTCAGAAGAAGGACTTTGGTTTATTTTCCAAAAAAAGAGAGCAATTGTGATTAAATTTTAAATTTCCTGGCCCTGAAACAGACATAGTCATGCAATTGACATATTTTCACAGCCTTTGGCAATGTTACACCCAGTTTTAATCATGGATATTGATTCTCTTTTTTAAACCACTGCCCCCCCCCCCCCATTTAACTACTCTATTGCTTCACCCTGGTATTTATTTCACTTCCACAAGCAGTGATGCATGGAAATGAAACTAGAGATATTCATTATTTTCTGCTCTTGCCCCAGCACATAAAATTTTCACTTGTACATTGTTAAGAGGTAAAAATTTCATCACTGACTTATCATGTAACCTCCACCTCGTGGTGATTAAATATTATGAGGATTTGGCATAAAGATATCAACCAGCGGGGACGAGCTACAGTACCTGGTGACAGGGGAGAAGGCTGTATGACTATGACAGCGGAGAAATAACCTGTGATCTTAAGAAAAAGTCAGCATTATACACTATAACCCTAACCATCACTTTGAAAGCTAAGGTTCCACAATGAAAAGACCAGAAATTGAATTGTTTTCAGATGACATATTGGGTTATATTTTTTTCAGCAATTACTTTGTTGCAAAATCGTTTCTTCCTCTTCCTTTTTTTTCCCCCCTGTAGAGTTAGTGATGGGGACTCTGGCTTTTCCCAAAATAACCTTTAATTATAGTTTTAGATCTTGACATTCTCAAAATATGCCCTACCGGCTAGTCTTCTGTAAGTACCATCTGTAAGTTTTGATCATAAACTAACTGGTCCTAGAATCTGCCTGGCAAAAAGCATTGCGAGTCATTTTGGAAAAAGTCAGGCATAGTCAATTTTCACAGCCTTGAAACTTGAAATGATTTTCTTCCAGCTTTCAGGAGAAAAAAAATATTTTTCTGGCCGGAAGATCTGTGTTAGAATTTTCAAACAAAAATAGAGGGGAAAGCTGGAATATAGCAAAAACAACAACAACAACAGCAAAAAGATACAGTAGAAATTTGCATGTATTAGAAACTACATTTGTCAAGAAAATAAGAAAGGAATTTGCCACTGCCTTGTCACAGTTCTAACTATTTCCACCTAAAATACGATGAAGTTATATTTCTAAAGGCACACATCTAAGTTTGGAAGGAAAATAAAGAAAATATGTCAGTAATTACGAAAAAGTGTTGCGTAGCATCTTTGAATCAATCAGTGCCTTAATAAAGAGCTAAGAGATAGCGTGGACTAAAGAGGAAAACAAAGGAAGGGAAAGAATATCATATTCATGCTGCTATATCTCAGGTTAATGCTAACCTGATACAAACATGGCCAAGGCTTAGTAGTGTTAAAAATAATAACACTGCACATTTGCTTTTATAGTGAAAAACATGAGACTATTATTACTTTATTGAACAATCCCAGTGACTAAGATTTGGACAAAAGCACTTTTTGGGGAGATGTGATGGTTTCTGTCATAAGTGGCATTTATATGAAAATTGCTGCTTTTGTCAAACTGCTTCAATTGCCTTTATTGTTCACTTTCTTGACTGTAGATTCCTTGAAATATAAAAAAAACCTAAAACCAAACCCATTGCTTTGAGTTGATTCCAACTCATAGTGACCCTTTTGGACAGAGTAGAATTGCCTGATAGAATTTCCACGGCTGGAATCCTTATGGAAGCAGATTGTCATATCTTTCATCCACAGAACAGCTGCTGGGTTCGAACCACTGACCTTTTTTGGCTAGCAGCCGAGTGCTTAACCACAGTGCCACCGGTACTCCTTCTGTTGAAGTATGGAATTAGTTAAATAGAAAAAAAATTTTTTTTCTATTTGTTGGTATTTTATTAAAAAAAAAATCTGCAAAGAACCCTATGGCTTTGTATATGTGCCAATCCAGAGAGCAATGTACATTTATACCAGAGGGTCAAGAGTCCCTTTGGGAAGTCTACCCTTATTGCCCTAGAATCATGGAATTGGCATGGCTTGATTTTTGGTAATAGTCCAAACTTGTATTTACCAGAAAATTTATGTTGATGTTCATTACAAACAAAGCTATTTTAGGAGAAGGAGATTATGGATCATATTAAATTCTGATCTTAGCTTCCTAATACCTTCAATATATCTTTTTGGAAATGGATACACAGTGTTTTGATTATGGCCCCTGGCTGTAATGTGAAATTTAGCTCCAGTAACATAAAGTTTGCATTTGAGAATATGGAAAAACACATCCTTGCTCATTCATACTCATACTCACTTTTATCTTTTTCTTTGTATGTACATATGCCAGCATAAAAACCCTTTTCTTAATGTTTAAATAATACTTGACTACTTGCTAGTAAGTAATGTGACAGTGTGTGTTTATAACTTATTGAGAACCTACAACATGTTCAGTGCTGCGCTAGGCATGTCCACCACCACCATCATCATCATAGGTAGTATTTATTGAGGGTTTATCTGTGAATGTACTTGACATACACTATTCCATTTAAGACCCTGCAAACACAAGTTCTTCAGAGCAAATTCAATGTTTTCCCTGAAAGAAATAGTGGTGAATATAATACACTCTATCTCTTATATGTAATTCCTTTGGAATTATTCAAAAAGTAATAGCATTTTAGTTTGTCAATATAAAGCATATTGGGAATATGCATAAATCAGGAAAGACGTGCATAAGGATTGTACCCTTTCACCATGCTTATTCAATCTCTATGCTGAGTAAATAATCTGAGAAGCTGGACTATATGAAGAAGTTTCAGGATTGGAGGAAGACTCATTGACAACCTGTGAAATGCAGATGACACAGCTTTGCTTGCTGAAAGCAAAGAAGATTTGAAACACTTACTGATGAAGATCAAAGATCACAGCCTTCAGTATGGATTACACCTCAGCATAAAGAAAACAAAAATCCTCACAACTGGACCCATAAGCAACATCACGATAAGTGGAGAAAATATTGAAGTTGTAAAAGATTTCATTTTACTTGAATCCACAATCAACGTCCATGGAAGCAGCAGTCAAGAAATTAAACAATGCATTGCACTGGGCAACTCTTCTGCAAAAGATTTCTTTAAAGTATTAAAAAGCAAAGATGCCACTTTAAGGACTAAAGTGTGCCTGGCCCAAGCCGTGGTATTTTCCATCGCCTCATATGCATGCAAAAGATGGACAATGAACAAGGAAGACCAAAGATGAATTGATGCCTTTGAATTATGGTGTTGTCAAAGAATATTGAATATATCATGGACTGTCAGAAGCAAAAACAAATCTGTCTTGGGAGAAGCACAGCCAGAATGCTCATTAGAAGCAAGGATGGCTAGACTTTGTCTCACATACTTTGGACATGCTGTCAGGAGGGACCAGTCCCTGGAGAAGGACATCATGCTTGGTAAGGTAGGGGGTCAACGAAAAAGAGGGAGATCCTCAATGAGATGGATTGACACTGTGGCTGCAATAATGGGCTCAAGCATAACAACGATTGTGAGGATGGCACAGGACCTGGCAGTGTTTTGTTCTGTTGTACATGGGGTTGCTGTGAGTCAGAACTGACTCAACGGCACCTAACAACAATAACAACATTTCTTAAGAAGAAATCCGTGCATTTTTAAGCCATGGTTGCTAAGTTTTTTCCACATATTCTCATAAAGGTTTGCCATGTACACAGCTTGTCTGTTCCAGGTAGATGAGAACAACAGGAGGGTCAAACAGGCAGTTTGAGAGCAAGTTAAACTATATCTTGAAAATGGAAACTGATGGAAGGACTTAGGAGAGGTCCAATTGTCAGGCAGAGAATAAGATGGCACTCCTTCACCATTTTTAACCCTTGGTTTTAGTGTATAATTATAAGAAAGAATTTGAGAAGTAATATTCTCAAATAATTCCACTAGATTCCTAGAGTGTAAGAGGCAGGATTCCAGAGGGCATGGGATGAGACTAAAGGGTAGGAGGAATGAAGAGAATGCCTTGAAATTTGGGTTCAGTTTCTAGCTGGCTTTGAAGCCCTTTTCTAAGAATGCATTTGGAAATAGAAGTAAAAAAGGGGAAAAGCCTCAGTTAGTATAGGGTTAATTCCAGTTCGAGCTAGAGGGGAAAGGGTAGACAGCTAACAGCATACCGTTTCTCAAAAAGGGCTTTAACAGTCCTAAAAGCGTACTCCATTTTAGCCATAGACAGACAGAGAATTGAGGACATCTCTAGTTTCCTACTGGTATGAATGTCTTAACGTTGGCAAATCAAAGGTTCAAAGAGCACAGAAAAATCGTACCAGTAGAAGCAGGGTCTGAAAAGTCTACCTCACCCCTCGCTATGCCTCTGGTACTGCTTTGGTGAAATTTAAGAGCATATCTCATTATTAAGGAGCCTTGGTTGCACAATGGTTAAGCACGGGGCTGCTAACTGAAAGTTCGGCAGTTTGAACCCACCAATCACTCAGCAAGAGAAAGACGTGGCAGTCTGCTTCCATAAAGATTTAGAGCCTTGAAAATCCTACGGGGCAATTCTACTCTGTCCTATAGGGTCACTATGAGCTGGAATCTACTCAACAGCAATGGGTTTTTGTTTGGTTGGTTGGCTTTTATTTCACTATAAACAACTTGAATTAGGATTTTAGGTTCAATTGCCTTCTCAGTTCTTCAAACTCACCGGATCCATTACCATCTTGGAGCCTTTCTTCCCTAGACACTTCCCCTTGGCAAATTCAATTTATTCTTCAAATCTCATTTTACATGTCACTTTCTTTTTGAGGCTTTCCCTGATCCTCTAAATGAGCCATGCTGTCTATTTCTTCCGTCACACTTATCACAGCCTATTTATTTATTTTTTAAGGAACCTGGTGACACAGTAGTTAAAGTACTTGGCTGCTAACCAAAAAGGTCAGCAGTTCGAACCCACCAACCACTCCATGGAAGAGAGATGTGATAGTTTGCTTCTTAAAGAGTTACAGTTTTGGAAACATATGGGGCAGTTCTATTCTGTCCTATAGGGTCATTAGGAATTGAGTTGATGGCAGTGGGTTTGGTTTGGGGTATTTGTTTATTTGTAGTTATTTACTGGATGTCTGTTTCTCCCACTAGTCAGTAAGCTCTATGAGAGGAACTGTAGTCATTTTGTCTACATCTGCACAAAAGTATCTGGTTCATTGTAGGCACTTAAGTATATGCTTGTTGAATGAATTAATATATTTTGATGATATGATCAGTGACAAAAATGAGAACTGGGTATCGGTTTTCTAACTGATAAAACTATCATATGTATCTCATAGTATTATATACATCACCTTATCTCGTATTTAACAATATGCCATCATTTCTTCTTTATTTTGTTAATAATTTCTTCCTAATCACAGATAATTTCCTTAAATAGTAAGAATTATGTTTTCTATTTCACTTATACTCTCCACTATATTGCCCAGTACTGGTCACCAAATTAAAATAATTATTACAATGATAATAATGATATCTAACAGTTCTCGGGGGCTTGTCATGAGCCAGGCAGCATGAAAAATGCTTTAAATTATCTAAATCATCTTAATCTTCATGACAAATGCATACAAGTGATGTGACTATTACTCCCGTCTTGCAGATGAAGGCTAGCTACACAGCTAGCTATTAAGTGGCTGTGACAGGAGGCAGATCTCAGCAGTCTAACTGGATAATAAAATTGTGGCTTATAAAAATTTATTTCTGAGTCATCATTTTAGTTAAAAAAAAAAAAGTATGCATTTATATTTATTTCCAACCACATCCACAAACTTCATGATCAGATTTTCTTTTTTGAAGTACACTCTGACAACTGTGAAGAAAGGCTGTATTGGAGGGGTGGGATAGAAGACTGAAGTTAGAGAAAGCTCTTGAGAGGCTTCCATCCCTAGAACCCTAGTTTTTTAAAAAATAAGTATCTATATGTTCTATTTCATAGACGACTTTTGAGAAATAAAAATATTGGAGTAAAACATCTGAAGTTTTTGAAAAAACAAAAGTGGTTTGTAAATGTGATAATATTAATATTACCAAATAAGGTAACCTAAAATAATTACTGCTAAAATATTTACTTGATAATTTATACTTATGCTAGATTCCAAAACGCTTTAAGCTTTTTTACTACATAAAAAAGTATATTCATTTGTTTAAATAACCACAAAAATATCAGTTTCTTTAAAGAAAACCTTTCTCAAAAATTCATTAATTTAATTCGGTTAATTTAATTTGACCAACTGTAGAAGAGAGCTTGAGAAATAATTAGATAAAGCTGAACAAAATGGCATTTTGACCTTCTGTATTTTTTTTAAGCAAATTTAGCTTGAAATTCAATAATGCCTCAGCCTATACATTTGAATTCTATGTTGTTTCAGTGAATATACAATCCATTAACCCCAAAAAGTATTTTTTCAGAGAAACAGCAACTTTTATTTAAACTGATGTGGCAACAGTCTTTGAACTGTGTGTGACACCATGACAGGCCAAGTGACTTAGCATGTTTTAGTAGAGACCAAGAGATAGTCGACTGTAGATAAATGTAAAAAATATGATGTCAATCTATTTCATGTTTCAGTGGTAGCCCCCACTCTCCTTTTCCCTTCATTTGGCCACTGAGGGAAATGTAATACTCTGCTGATAATGAAAGTCTTACCCATGGTGAGAAGTCCTATCTTTATTATACATCGGGGACTAGTTTTTATATTGCTTCGATAACTCTAAACCTTTAAACTGCTCTATCTAGGGCAAATTCTGCCCTCCAAAACTTAACTGGACAGCATCCTATTTTGACCTAGAGGGAATAAAATGCCCTCAGAGTAAACCACTCACCCATGAATTTTTTCAAGGCATCAAGGTATCATTTAGTACCTGGAAAGAGGTAATTTACCACATGGTACTTCGTAGGAGATACTGACTGAGCAGTTTACTCCTAGGGAGAATGTAACTCTAACTCACCGTGGCTCACTATAGAAACAGCCTCTTATTATAATCAGGATTATTATCCTCCGTTTATTCCATTTTTCTTCCTGAGTCTTTCAGTAAGAGCTGGGGGCCTCATTTATAAACAACCTGTGCTGTAAAATGCCCATGATGTTCACAGTATGAAAATACAGGAACACAGTTTATCCTTGGGCATATTATTATTTTATTATTATTTTATACTTATTCAATGCATTTTCCACAGGGACCTGAAAGCATTTCATGAACCTTAAATAACCAGTAGGTATAAATCTATGCCACTGCCTGTAAATTACAGTTACTTTAATAATAACAACAGCAAAAAAAAAAAAAAATTGCCAGCATAGACTTGGTATTACAGATTGATAGTTAACACTCGAGAAGGAAAGGGCATTTAATAATCGTGAGAAAATGCTAATGTACATTTCTTTATCATAATTTTTTTATTTTGGAATTAACTAAGTCTGTGAGTTCCGGACTTTCATTGAGTAGAGTAGAACAGTTTGCTTGGAATAACAGCTCAATAAATGTTATTGACTGATCACTGAAATTTTAATTGTATAAAATTTTGTGAAATGGGTTTAACCTAGATTTCTGCAACCTCGTTATTTCTAGGTTTCCAGCCTTAAGAGAACAACCTTTTCGTGCATATTTTAGTAGATCTACTTAAACCCTCATCTTACTAGTGGAAACCCACACACCGACACTGGCACCCACAGGTAGCTCCTAGTTCATAATTCTTATTTTCAGGGTTCTCTAATTTCTTGCTTCTGCTGAATTCCCAATTTCTATGAGGTCTTAGCTCATGAGTTTCTTGAATTCTTTCCATGCTGCTTCAGCTTTGCCCCTCACTGTATACAGTTTTGATGCCTTCATTCCTTCACCTCACTCCAAAAACTGTAAACCCCTCAGAACACCTCAGATTTTACAAAGGTTTGTGCATACTGGAAATGGATAGAGATGACATTGCAGCACAGTTTAGGTGAAGTTCAAAATTAATATCAACTTTTATGATTGGAAAAAAGTATTAACCATATCCTTCCACTGGAAACTTCTGATTGACTATGTGCTTCCTCACCCCACTCCAGTTTTTAGCCCCTAGATTACTGCTGTTTTCTCAAGCATCTCTTTCATCTTAAGACTCTTCTTTTCCCCACTTTTTAGACAATTTACATCTGCTGAATTTCTGTTTCTTTCTTAAATAGAACAAGTTAACTCTTACTTGTGCAAATTCTCCTATCTAGGCTAGACACAAGGAAATATTCCTTCTATAAGATATATTACATTAAAATGTTTCTCCACTTGCTGTCTCCATCCCAATCATAGAAAAATTATCCCCTGAAGCAGAGTTTTTTTCTGTAGGGTATGTCCAGCAAGGCTTGGGGCAGAACTGATTTGTGCCTATTGTCCTGGAGTAATTATTAATGGTGCCCTTTTCTTTCTCAAACATCTTCTAATTTGGATGATAACGTTTTACTCACTGTATAAGTGGCATGGCGGAGGTGTCTGACCTCCTCTAACTTGATGAAGTGGAGAAAGAATCACCATCAACATCAATCCAAGGCCAATTGCTATGAGGTGGCGGTCAAACATACTTCCTGTCTTCAACCTTTTTACCAGTTCTGACACCAGTCGTCCCTCCCACAACCCTCTACTTCTCTGCTGGGTTCAATAATTCATTGCAATGTCAACACAGAACTCACAGACAATACTCACAGTTATGGAGTTTATTAGGGAAGTAACAGGTTACAACTGAAGATCAGGAATGATTCGGGATACAGTTCTTCAATCAGGGCAGCCTCTTCTCAGCCATGCCCACAGGCAGGCCTCTCTCTGGCCCTCAGTTTCTTGGCCTGGCCTCTGCCCTACTCAGGCAAGTGTTACAAAGCTCTTCAGCTCCACCAATAAGTGGCCAGGGGCAACCCACTCCAGCAAGAGACTTCTGCCCAAAGGCTCTTAGCTTTCTCACTGTGAGTTAGCACACCCGCTATAAGTGCCTTGTTCCATAGGCCCCCTGTGCCATTTTACACCAGTCTCATGGTTTTTCTGCCAGTTTCTCAGCCTCTGCTTCTTGCTGTCTTGCACCATCTCCAGTGTTACAGCTCTCTCTCTCTCTCTCTGTGTCTCCTGGGTCTAGGAGGTTCTTAGACCAGGGACCCTGGGTCCAAAGGATGTCCTCTGCTCCTTTCTTTTATTCTTGATGGTAGTGAGGTCCCCACTTTCCACCTTTGGGATGGCTCATTCTAAGCCCAGTGGGATGGGAAAATTGACCAGTCCCCTCATTAGGGTTCCATGTACCTTATTTGCATGGTCCAACCTCCACAAGGGTGTCATGCACCTTATTTGCATTATTAGCAAGCTGTCCAATCCCCTTGGTGCACCACAAGCACCTTATTTGCATATTCCCACCCCATCATTTGGTGGAAATTACAAGACCATGGCTAGAAAGGCCATATAAAAGCAATCCATCACACTGTACCCACCCACTTTGCAAATATTTTTACATAACTCTTTAAGAAGAAAAGTCTTTGAATATAAAATAACATATATATCGATACATATGTGTGTGATGGAGTAACAAATTTAACTGTTTCTACAAGGTAGATGATACCTAGCTCCTTAAACTTAGTCTAGTCGGATAATGTAAATTGTTCCTTTGATTACGTATTACATATTGATTACCTGGCTTTTCTAGCCACGGTTCTTTCATATTTGGAGGATAACTTCCCTCTCCCAATCATTTTACTAGTCCAAAATAGTCATTAGTAATTAGTCCTTCAGTAGGGCAAAGAGTCCTCAGGGTGAGGTTACTCAGGTACCAACCATTCAGGTCTGTTGTAGGTATTCATCTGGTCAGTTCTCCAAAAGTCATCTCGGCTTCACCCTTTCAGGTGTCTGGTAAAATTTAACTGAGATAAGATTATTCCCTTGCTCAGAGCCTCATGAGGTATCAGCATAGCAAAACCTTTAAGAGACTTTAGATTCAGCCACTTTCCTTAGTCCAGCAGGGCCTGCCCCCTTAGTCTGCTCTTTCATACTTAAGGCTTTTACAATTACAATTTACAATCACAATTGACCCTGTTAACAATCTACACCCATAACTGAATCATATAATCCCATCAGCATCTTTCCCTACCTTTTTTTCCCAAGACCCATCAGGAAAAGAGGAAACTATTCAATGGGGATCCTCCCTTGTCCCCCTTATTTTGAGTGTAAGCACTCCTATGAAAGCATATAAGCCAGCCACTTCATGCCTTTATCTCCCCCCGTTTTAGATAGCCAATGTTTAAATTACCTGTCCCTATTAAACCAGTACTCTGAGGAGACAAGCATGTTCCCTGGTGTGATGAATCTTCTGTTCTGGTTGGAACTTTGAGCACCTGCATCCGTAAGTAATGTCCAGTCCAGAGCAAGACATCAAATTGCAGCAATTTATACCAGATCATGGTGTTAAACATCTCTCTCTCTCTTCATTTGGTCAGGTTTTGGTCAGCTTATCCCTAGTCCCGTAAGGTAGGTCAGTGGGTACCAGCCATAGGCTTGGGAGTCCACACACCTCCCTGCATTTCAGACCAGCCAGCCCCTTCTTTCTCTCATCTTTGGCCCCTGTGGGCTAGGTCAGTGGTGCCAATGGAACATTTCCAAACTCAGCCCATCTCTTCATTGCTGCACCTTCCCCACTTCCACTCATCTCATGGCACCAGGTGGTCACCTCATGTGAGGATACCAGGCTGACTACTTTCTGGTTCCTTTTCACTTCCAGTCATGGAAGGGGGTTCTTTTGATGAGCACTGAATTTTCCTGCCTCAGTGTATCTAATAGCAAACCAATTGCTTGAAATTCAAAAAGCAAGTCTTTTTTTTCTGAAGGTCCTTCCTTCAAATGAAAATCTCCTGCTCTTTCAGCAGTTCTGGTTAAGTCAGCATATTTTTTCAAGTGCAGATTTTCTGACTGGAAAGATTCTGGGTGGGGCTCAGGTTTTCCAGCTAAGCCTCCAGTACTCTATACTCAGGGCTACTGATTTGAAACAAACAGCCTGCGTTTCTTTTAAGCAAATCTTAGTTCCCTTTCTAGCATATCCAATCAAGTATTGGCTGAAGGGAGAGTTACACACTCTGTAATCTATAATACCTAATATTCATTCCATCATACATGTAGGTCTGTTTTATAACACTATGTAGGAGCAAAATTCACTATCCGTAATACATTCAAATAAACACACAACACTTGAAAACACTCTAATATCATCTTCTCTTCTCCACACCTTAACTCTCTTCCCATTCATATGTATATGGCCTTGGGCTTCTGGCAGGGTGGAGCCAGAAGACCCTGGCCCCCTATCAATCATCTTGTTTAACCAGCCTGACTTTTACCCCAAGCCACTCTAGATGCAGTTTTTCTCCCCTCAGCTGCAGCATAATACCTCCTACATTGTTTTCAGCCATTACAGGCAACAACAACCAAAGTAACCATTTAAGAAATCAAAAGTTTCACTTCCCACATCCTTTCATTCTTTCTCTCACAAAATCCCATACTTCCATGAGTCTGGAGCCATTGCAATGAATCCTGCTTCTGACACCAACTGTAAAAACGGCATGCCAGAGGCATCTGACCTCCTCTAACTTCACAAGCGGGAGAACGAATCACCATCAACATCAAACCCATGGATGATTGCTATGATGTGGAGGTCAGACATACTTCCTTTCTCCAACTTTTTTACCAATTCTGACACCAGCCATCCTTTCCATGGCATTCTCTACTTCTCTCCTGGGTTCAATAATTCATTTCAAGGGCCACACAGAACTCACAGACAATACTCACAATTATGAGTTTTATCAGGGAGGTAACAGGTTACAATTCAGGATCAGGGACCACTCAGGATACAGTTCTTCAATCAAGAGAGTCTCTTCTCAGCCAAGCCCACAGGTGGGCCTCTCTCTGGCCCTCAGCCTCTCGGCCTGGTTTCTGCTTATTAACTCCATAAATAAGTGCCTGGGGGCACTGTACTCCACCAGGAAGCCTCACACCCAAGCTCAGCTCTCTCACTCCATGAGCTGGGAAACCCACTGTAACTGCCTTGCTCTGTGGGCCAGGCAGCCCACTGCGCCATCTCATACCAGCCTCCTAGTTCTGCTGCCACCTTTTCTCTTATGCTGCTTCTCGCCACCTTGCATCGTCTCTGGTGTTATGACTCTGTCTGTCACTTGGGTCTAGGAGTTTTTTAGCACAGGAAACCTGGGTCCAAAGGATGTGTTCTGCTCCTGTCTTTTCTTCTTGGTGATAGTGAGGTTCCCCCTTTCTGCCTCTGGGATGGCTAATTTTAAGCCTAGTGGGATGGCAAAATTGACTAGTCCCCTCATTAGGGTTCCATACACCTTACTTGCATGGTCCTACACCCACAAGAGTGCTTTGCCCTTATTTGCAAGTTTTCCAACCCCTTGGTGGGCCACAAGCACCTTATTTGCATAGTCCCACCTGATCATTTGGTGGGAGTTACCAGACCATGGCTAGAAAGCCATATAAAAGCGGTCCATCGCACCGCACCCACCTACTTTACAAATATTTTTATGTAACTCTTTAAGAAGAAAAGTCTTTGAACATAAAATAGCATATACTCACATTCCCCATTTAGCGACATGGTTAGATTCCAAAGACCAGGTCATTATGCAGAAATTGGTGCTATGTAAAAATGTAGGATGGCAACATCGGATCACAAAATGGAGAACGATTACATTGTTACGTAACTGCCAAATTACATCATTACGTAACTGCCGAACTACTGAGAATCATGGCCCAGCCAGGTTGACACATAACCTTAACGTTACACTTGCCTCACACATTGGTGTTCCTTACTGCCAGATTTATGTCGTTAATGTGCAAAATAGATGGATAGTAGATTTTTTACTATTGTTGTAAATGTAAAATGTTGGATAATAAGATAGTTGATAAGTGAGGAGAAGGCGTATATTGATAAATATGTGTATAATGAAGTAACAAATTTAGCTGATTCTACAAATGTAGATGATATCTAGTTCCTTAAACTTAGCCTAGTCTGATAATGTAAAATGCTTTGATAACATATTACATGCTGTTTTTAGGAAAAACAAACAATAAGAAAACTACTCAGTCTCTAAAATTTCTTCCCTCTAAAACTACCTGCTCCCAACTCAAGACTTCAAGATGATATCTGGGTATTTGCAACCTCATGGAAAAAGTGAAGATGTTTTGGGGTAGGATGTTTGTAGCCTTCTTTAGTCCTGCACAGATGACCCTGTGCACCTGTACCCTGCTTACCAGGCAGCATTTGTGTCTGTAATGGTGGTCTGGAGTAATCTAAAGCTTAGCAGTGTCTACTATACACATTGGGGGAAGTGGTCCTCACTGGAAGGCATTGCCTGACCTTGGGTCGTCTCAGGTCATCTATTGTCTGAACTTCACAATTCCGTCCCAGCTGCTGAACAGCCACTTCATCCCTTTGATATGCCCCCTCTGGCAAGCAACCTGGGTAGATTCTCTCATACTTCTGCATTCTTTCTTTACCCATAGAAAAAAAGAATGGCTCATGAAAGCTAAAAACCATATTAGTATTAGATCAGCTTCTAGCTGGCCACCTTCTACAGTCCCAAATGACGAGTCAGGACAAGAGCTTCTCACTCTCCCCGATATTGATTTTTCTTCATCTTTCTGTTCCCTTCACTCTTCTTCTCTCCCACGTCCCAACCTACACACACACACACACACACACACACACACATTCATTCTGAGCTGAAGTTCACGAAGAGAAAATTAGGAAACCGTTTAACCCCTCCCATCTGCTCACATCTCTTTCCATCACCATATGATTTTACTGCAGAATAGAAAATCCCTTGGCCTTGCTGCCCTAGGTGGTATTGGTATCTACTCTACACCTTGGGAGAGGCTCTCCGGACTTAAATTGTGGTTAGTTAGAGAAGATAAGGGAATTTAGAAATAGTAGCTTGGCTTGCAAGCAAATTGTCTTGTTACATAATCTATTTTGAATGTCAGAAGGTGAATATTAATTTCTTCCTTCTCACTGAATTCCTTAAATAACTTTCCTAATTTCCCAACCTCTAGCACTCTACTCTAGTCCACCTCCACCTTTGCTAAAACAGATGAGCCCTGGGGCAAGGAGGGAGAGGAAAAAAGGCCTTAAAACATGAAGACAATAGTTTCTACATTGAAGCTGAGGTGTTAATTAGGCAATCTTAAATTTGTATCCATTTTTCTCTTGGGTTTGAGGAAATGAAATGAACTGGAAATATTAACCTGAATTTCCACCAGGGCTTCTTGTGTGTTGCTCCTCAAATGTTAGAAACGCAAGCAGAGTGGTGATTCAGATAAAATGTGACTACTTTCTAGATTAGCTACTGTCATGGATTGAATTGTGTCCCCCCAAAATATCTGTCAACTTGGCTAGGTCATGATTCACAGTACTGTATGATTGTGTAATCTGATGTGATTTCCTTATGTGTTGTAAATTCTATCACTATCATGAGGTTATATGTGATCTCCTTATGTGTTGTAAATTCTATCACCGTGATGAGGTTATACTGATGAGGTTTACAAGATTAGATAGTGTCTTAATCCTATCTCTTTTGAGATATAAAAGAGAGAAGTGAGCAAAGACACATGGGAACCTCATACTACCAAGAAAGCAGTGCTGGGAGCAGAGCGTGTCCTTTGGACCTGAGGTTCCTGCACAAAGAAGCTCCCAGACAAAGGGAAAACTGATGCATCACAAGGACTTTCTCTAGAGCTGACAGAGAGAGAAAGCCTTCTCCTGGAGCTGATGCCCTGAATTGGACTTGTAGCCTACTGGACTGTGAGAGAATAAACTTCTCTTTGTAAAGCCATCTGCTTGTGGTATTCCTGTTAGAGCAGCACTAGATGACTGAGACAGTTGCCAATCACAGAATTTTCCACCGTCAAGGATGAACAGCCAACCAGTTGTCGTAAAGTCTGTTCAAACTCATGGTAACCTCATGTGTTTCAGGGTAGAACTGTGCTCCATAGAGTTTTCATGGCCGTGATCTTTTGGAAGTAGATCGCCAGGACTTTTTTTCCTGAGGTGCCTCTGGGTGAACTCAAACCTTCAAACTTTTGGTTAGTAGCCAAGTGCTTTGACCACTTGTACCACTCCGGGACATCAAGGACAGTATCAGCTCCTAAAGCCATAGCAGTGACTTCCAACATGAGGATGTCTAATTGCCTAAAGAAAGAATTAAAAAGTTACTTTTTTTTGCAAAGTCAGAAGTTATCCATGATATAAGAGTTTAATAGGAGTACTCATTCTTCTTTAACTATTGAATTACTATTACATTGCTACTAGTATTATAGGTTCAGCAAAAAAGAGGACCCCCAACAAGACGGATTGACACAGTGGCTGCAACAATGGGCTCAAGCATAACAACGGTTGTGCGGATGGTGCAGGACTGGGCAGCTTTTCATTCTGTTGTACATAGGGTTGTTATGAGTCAGAACTGACTCAACAGCCCTTAATAACAACAGCAACTATTATAGAGGTTTACTATAGAGTTTTATACCAACCATTATATATCTACCATTATTGTTTTTCTGCTGTAAACCTGTATTCAAAAAGCATTTTTCAGTTGATTAGACCAAATTGTCATAAATCTTCCAATTCTGCTTATGACTTTCCCATGTGAAAAAGCCAAAAAAGAGAATGTCTGCTCTACTCAAAATTCTTTGGCACATCTTTTCAGTATGCAGAGGAAGATGGATGGGATCCTTCTGCAGCAGATGATGAACAATAATTATAAGCAAATGGTACTGTATTTCAGAGGACACACATTCAAGAAATATTGGAAGTAAGCAGTAGGGAAAGGAGGGCCTTCTAAACAAATAAAAATAATGATCTAGAAGGCAAACTTCCAATCCAGGAGGGTAACTTTCATACAGGGAAACTAATAAATGGGCCATTAATTTTTTTAAAAATACAAGGTACAGGAATCAAGGAATAGCAGTAACCTATGCGATAGATTCTTATATCAGTGAGATTGAAGGTATCTTTAATTAAAAAAAAAAAAGCAATTGAGATAAATAAATTATTGGTTAAAGGTCTAAAATAACATTATGGTGAGCTATAGAAAGAGATGCTTTTAAAATTCGAAAATCCCTCGGATGACCCTTTTACATAAATACAGCTTCTTTCAAGTCCAGATCAAAATCTACAACACTCATTAAATTAACATCCTATTTTCTTATGTTCTTCATGGTGCCTAACACAGAAATGACCTAAACTGGGTCCTTCAGCCTTATATATTTTTTCATTACAGTAGGAGAATCTTAAATAAAATTTAAATTATAAATATGGAGGATGCTTTGGATTGTTGTTTCTACTGATGTTCACAGCAATTAAATGCAAACTCCCTACTAGTATGAAAAAAGCATATTGAAGGTAGTTACGAAGTTTTTTCTCATTCATTTCAGAAACTACATACCTATTTTCATTTAGGGGTCCTTGGGTGGTTTTTTGGGTGGTGCAAATGGTTAATGCACTAAACTGTAAGTAACCAAAAGGTTGTAATCAAAAGTTTGAATCCATCCACAGGTGCCTCAAAAGATCTACTTGAAAAAATCAGCCATTGAAAACTCATCACTATGAGTCGGAGGCAACTGGGTTTTATTTTTTATTTAAAGAATACATTAAATGATACCTTTTCACTTGTGATATTCTTGAGAGCACATAAGTTCCGAGATAGGCATGCACAGACGAAACTTCTCTCAGAATCAAAGTTCAGGCTGTAAGTAGGATTTATCTTCATTCATTCAACATACCAAGTGCCAGGCCTTACGCTAGGCAATGGAGATATAAAGACAAGCAAGGATATAGTCCCTGCCATCAAGGGGCTTAGGAAGGTCAGGGAAGGCTTCTCAAAGGGAGTGCCAGCCAAGCTCACCAATTCTAGAAAGAATATTATTAGTCTATTTCAGCTACATTAGGAGCCCTGCTGGCACAATGGTTAAGTGCTAGGCTGCTATCTTGTAAAGGCTGGCAGTTCAAACCCACCCAGTGGGCCTGGTGATCTTCTCCCATAAAGATTACTACGTTGAAAACCTTATGGAGGAGCTTTACTCTGTCACATGGGGTTGCTATGAGTCAAAAATTTTTTTGATGGCACCTAACAACAACAACAACATTTCAGCTACATTATGGTGTAGTAGCAAAATATTTTGAAAGATGAAGCTAGGGTCAGTTGAGGAGTGGAGTAGGGCTTACATTCAAAGCTTAAAATTCACCCTTTTTCCAGCTGACACCAAAAGGCCATTCAACATTTTTAGGCAAGGCACAGAAATAATCTAAGATGTACTGCTTTTAGGAATGCAGTTTGATGGAGGGATAAAACAAAAGATATGGCAAAAGGGGTGAGGAAGTAGAGGCAGTATGTGTAGAAAATGTGATATGGATAAGTAATTTAAGGGACAATGGATTTGATGGGAGGATTTGTTTTGTTTTCCTCCAGCTTTGAATGTTACCCAAGCATATATGTTAGGCAAACCGGAAAGTCAGTGGAAATTGATCAAATACGAAACGATAAGTTATGGAACATGTTTCACCAAGAACATAGGTGGCAGAATTTTTCTTGGAAAGGAATGTTAATTTTTCCTGAGACTGGAGGGAAGGGTGATCTCAGATGAAGGTACAGTGAAATACTTTAGTTGCCTGTAATTTCTCACTATTCCTATGCAGGTCATGCTTTTCATGCCTCTCTGCATTTGCACAAAATGTTTCTTTGCTTAGAATTTTCTTAACTATCTTTTCCACTTAGCTCAAATGTGACTTCCATTAAAATCTTCAGTGAACCCTGTCCCTACTTCTGTTCCAGGCAAATTTTGTTCACTACTTCTGTATTCACGCAACACTTTTTACATGCCAAAATTACAGCAACTATTCATTCTGTCAATCGTTCAAATATATTATTAAATGGTTATTGTATAGTAGGCACTGTTTCGGTCTGTGGAATCACAAGGATTTACAAGATACGCATAGTTTCTGCCTTCATTAAGCATACATCCTGATGGAGTAGACACACTATAAACAAGAAAACAGGCAAATAAATGAACTTCTGCCTTCAGTTTAATAAGTGCTGTGAAGGAAACAAGCAAAGGGAAGAGATAGAAAATATAAGGAGTCAGGAGTGGGGAGGGTCCTGCTTTAGATGAGAATGTCAGAAAGAATGAGGAGACCCTTTGAGCCAAGCTCTAAAGGAAGATAAGTAAGTGAACAGTCTTGGGAGAGCATGCTGGGGTGGACATAAGGTACTCCAGAAAGAGAAAACAGCATGTGCAAAGGCCTGGAGAAGGAAGATAACTTGCTAGATGAAAGGAATGAATAGAACAGATAAAAAAACAAGAGTGGTGAGAATTGCATGGTCGAATACAGTAGTGATTCACATATATCTATTTAAATAAATTAATATTAAACAAAATTTAAAATTCAGCTCCTCAGTTGCACTAGCCAGATATCAAATGCTTAGTTGCCAGATCTAGGTAATTATTGTTCTATGGAACAGTGCAAAAAGAGAACATTTTTATCATTGCAGAAAATTCTGCTGGACAGTACAGGACTAGGGCATAGTGAATAAAGAGGAGAGAGGCAAAAACTGTGTATGTAGAGGAAGAGACATAGACCATGCGGGCCTTGAACATACAGATACTACAGAACTTCGCCCTTCTGCAAGCTTCTTAATTGTAGAGATAATGCTGTGTTGGCCTAGATATTATTGTGTTGTTGTCTTCCTTTGAGTCAATTCCAACTCATAGTGACACTATAGGACAGGATAGAATGGCCCCATAAGGTTTGCAAGGCTGTAAATCTTTATGGGAGCAGATTTCCTGGTCTTTTCTCCCATGGAGCTGCTGATAGGTTCAAACTTCTGACCTCTAGGTTAGCAGCCAAGAGTTAGGAGCCATTGTGACACTAGGGCTCCTTGACCTAGGTATGTTGTTGTTGTTGTTGTGTGCCACTGACTCAACTCTGGCTCATAGTGACCCTGTATATAGGATGGAGTAGAACTGCCCACAGAGTTTCCTAGGCTGTAATTTTTAAGGGAGCAGATCACCAAGTCTTTTCTCCCGTGGAGCCACTAATGGGTTTGAACCACCAACCTTTCAGTTAGCAGCCAAGTGCTTAACCATTGAGCACCAGGGCTACCTGACCTAGATATAAAACTTGTTGCTGTAGAGTCGATTCTGACTCATAGTGGCCCTGTAGGACAGACTAAACTGCCCCATAGGGTTTCCAAGGCTGTGAATCTTTACAGAAGCAGACTGCCAGATCTTTCTCCAGCAGAACTGCTGGTGGGTTCAAAGCGCCGACCTCTAGGTTAGCAGTCAAGTACTTAACCACTGAACCACCAGGGTCCTAGATGTAGGACCCTCAAAATATTTTTGATAAGTAAATAAATATACAATGAAAGAATGAAAGTTGAGATCATTGAAAATTGACTAATCTTTTCAACTCATTGAAGAGAATAGCTCAAACAACGCTGAGGATGGGCAAGTGAGGAAAGCAGAAAAGGAAAGTATTTGGAGGAACTCATTTGCATCTGCTGAAAGTGGGAGTGGCAGAGAAGTTTTCTAGGAAGATAGCCTATAAGAAATGTGATGGAGATTTAATCTCACAGACGAAGGTAAAAAAAAAAAAAACCTAAATGGTATGTCTTAAATCTATTGTACTTCCAATCATCAAAATTTCTTCATTTTTTCTATGAAAGAAATAAGCCCAAGTTTGAAATAAGAAAAGAACATTCATTGATTCATTCATTTATTTATTCATTCGTTTAACAAACTTTTACTGACCACCTGCTTTGTGCCAGACAGAATTCTATACATTAGTGATTCTTTGTCAAATAGGATAAATAAATATGAGAAAGAAAGCAAAAATTAACTCAGACTGTGACTTACCGTGAGGAAATAAGCAGGCTGAAGAACATGAAGGCTGACAGCAAGATGTTGGGATAGTCTAGTGTGTAACGTGAGCATCCATGAGCATAGTTCACATAAAAGCTAATCTTAGGTAAGGAGCCAAGCGAAATCTGAAAGGGGAAGGTATTCAAATAGACTATAGAAAAGTTTAGGGTCTGGAATTTAAAATAGGAACAAAGATTTGGTATGAGAGATAGTACCTTTAGAAAGCAATATGACTTTGGCCAAATGGAAGCTCTTATTTGAAGTAATAGAATGGGAGCAATGCTGAATGATAGCCAGAGGCAGTATTGTTCTCACTTTTTCTTTCAGATTTTAGCTTAATAGTGTCTTTCTCAGGGAAATCCTTTCATGACTCCTCTAACTAGGTCAATTCCTTTATTGTACATAGTCATAGACTATATTTCGCTTCTATAGCATAGTTATAATTTTAAATGGCTAGTAAGGGGGAAAGGAACCCTGGTGGCACAGTGGTTAAAGTGCTCAGCTGCTAACTGAAAGATTGGCAGTTCGAACTTAGCAGCCACTTCATGGGAAAAAGAAGTGGCAGTCTGCTTTTTTAAAGATTACAGCCTTGGGAACCCTACGCTGCAGTTCTACTCTGTCCTATAGGTTTGCTGTGGGTCAAAATCAACTCAATGGCAGTATGTTTGGTTTAGTTTTTAACAAACGGAAGGTTCAGGATTCAAACATAAGTCTATATGAGTCCAGAGTACATGTCCTTTCCACAGCACCATGGGAGTTGCCTAGCGGTCAATAAGTAGGAGTTCAGGCAAGAAGGCTGTCAACATTAATGAGACTAAAGGGGCACAACAGCCCAGGAGCAAGGACTAGAAGGTAGGAGTGGAGAGGAAAGCTGGTAATAGGGAACCCAAGGTGGAGAAGGGAGAGAGTTTACTTGTCGTGGGGTTGGTAACCAATGTCATAAAACAATATTTCTACTAACTGTTTCATAAGAAGCTACCTTGTTCTGTACTTCATCTAAAGTACAGTAAAAAAAAAAAAAAGACATCAGACAAGTCTAGCAGTAAGTAGTATGAATTCAATTACAGAAATTTGACTTAAGACATAGTACTTAAGAAGCTGGAGTTCCTGGGTGGTGTAAACAGTTAACATGCTCAGCCACTTACCAAAAGGTTGGAAATTTGACCACCCAAATGTACCTCAGAAGAAAGTCTGGCAATCCACTACTGAAAAATCAGCCAGTAAAAATCCTATGGAGCAGAGTTCTACTTTGATGCACATGGGGTCACCATGAGTCAGAATCAACTTGACCACAACTGGTTTTGGTACTTAAAAACTCAGAAAGACTGGCAAGATCAAATCAGGCAGAGAGAGAGACCATCTCACCCCAACAAGGCTAGCATTAACCAAAAATACACAAAATAATAAATGTTGGAGAGTTGGTGGAGAGACTGGAACACTTATACACTGCTGGTGGGAAGGTAAAATGGTACAACCACTTTGGAAAACTATTTGGGGCTTCCTTAAAAAGCTAGAAATAGAAGTATCGTATGATTCAGCTTTCCCACTCCTTGGAATATATCCTAGAGAAATAAGAGCCATTACACGAATAGATATATGCACACCCATGTTTATTGCAGCACTGTTCACAATAGCAAGAAGGTGGAAACAACCTAGGTGCCCATCAACAGAAGAATGGATAAACAAATTATGGTATATTCACACAATGGAATACAACACAGTGATAAAGAACAACGATGAATCTGCATAACATCTCATAACATGGATGAATCTGGAAGGCATTATGCTGAGTGAAATTAGTCACTCGCAAAAGGACAAATATTGTATGAGACCACTGTTATAAGAACTCAAGAAAAGGTTTAAACGCAGAAGAAAGTATTCTTTGATGGTTATGAAGGTGAGGAGGGAGTGCGAGGGCAATTCACTAACTAGATAGTAGATAAGGATTATCTTAGGTGAAGAGAAGGACAACACGCAATACAGGAGAATTCAGCACAACTGGACTAAACCAAAATCTAAGAAGTTTCCTGACCACAACCAAATACTTCGAGGGACAGAATAACAGGTGGTGGTCTGGGGACCATAGTTTCAGGGGACATCTAGGTCAATGGGCATAACAAAGTTTATTAGGAAAATGTTCTGCATCTCACTGTGGTGAGTGGTGTCTGGGGTCTTAAAAGCTAGAGATCGGCCATCTAAGATGCCTCAATGGGTCCCAACCCACCTTGAGCAAAGGAGAATGAAGAACACCAAAGTCACAAGGAAAGTATTAGCCCAAGAGGCAGAATGGGCCACATAAACCAGAGACTTCATCAGCCTGAGACCAAAAGAGCTAGATGGTGCCCGGCTACCACCAATGACCACCCTGACAGCGAATACAACAGAGAGTTCCTGACAGCACAGGAGAAAAGTGGGGTGCAGAACTCAAATTCAGCTAAAAAGACCAGACTTAATGGTCTGACTGAGACTGAAGGGACCTTGGCAGACTTGGCCCCTGGTCTCTCTGTTAGTCCAGAACTGAAACCATTCCCAAAGCTAACTCTTCAGACATTTATTAGACTGGACTATAAGATATAAAATGATACTTGTGAGGAGAGTGCTTCTTAGCTCACATAAATACATGAGAGTAAATGGGCAGCTCCTGTCCAGAGGTGAGATGAGAAAGCAAAAAGCGACAGGAGATGGTTGAATGGACATGGGAAATCTGAGGTGGAAAGGAGGAGTGTGCTGTCACATTACAGGGAGAGCAACTAGGGTCACATAACAATGTGTGTATAAGTTTTTGTATGAGAAACTAACTTGAACTGCAAATTTTTTCTTAAAGCACAATAAAAAAATGTAGTAAATGAATCATCTTGCCCTTCATATGAATGAATGAATGAGTGAATAAAAGTCACAGTAAAAATCTAGCCATACAAGTTGAAAATACAAGGACTTAGCGTGACTCCATTCTTCAGAACTCTACCATGAGATATGTATAAAAAACCATCTAGTTCTTCTGGTCTCAGGCTGATGAAGTCTCTGGTTTATGTGGCCCATTCTGCCTCTTGGGCTAATACTTTCCTTGTGACTTTGGTGTTCTTCATTCTCCTTTGCTCAAGGTGGGTTGGGACCCATTGAGGCATCTTAGATGGCCGATCTCTAGCTTTTAAGACCCCAGACACCACTCACCACAGTAGGATGCAGAACATTTTCCTAATAAACTTTGTTATGCCCATTGACCTAGATGTCCCCTGAAACCATGGTCCCCAGACCACCACCTCTGTTATTCTGTCCCTTGAAGTATTTGGTTGTGGTCAGGAAACTTCTTAGATTTTGGTTTAGTCCAGTTGTGCTGAATTCTCCTGTATTGCGTGTTGTCCTTCCCTTCACCTAAGATAATCCTTATCTACTATCTAGTTAGTGAATTGCCCTCGCACTCCCTCCTCACCTTCATAACCATCAAAGAATACTTCCTTCTGCGTTTAAACTTTTTCTTGAGTTCTTATAATAGTGGTCTCATACAATTTTGTCCTTTTGCGAGTGACTAATTTCACTCAGCATAATGCCTTCCAGATTCATCCATGTTATGAGATGTTATGCAGATTCATCGTTGTTCTTTATCACTGTGTTGTATTCCATTGTGTGAATATACCATAATTTGTTTATCCATTCATCTGTTGATGGGCACCTAGGTTGTTTCCACCTTCTTGCTACTGTGAACAGTGCTGCAATGAACATGGATGTGCATATATCTACTCGTGTAATGGCTCTTATTTCTCTAGGGTATATTCCAAGGAGCAGGAAAGCTGAATCATACGGTACTTCTATTTCTAGCTTTTTAAGGAAGCACCAAATAGTTTTCCAAAGTGGTTGTATCATTTTACCTTCCCACCAACAGTGTATAAGTGTTCCAGTATCTCCACAACCTCTCCAACATTTATATTTTCTGTTTTTTGGATAAATGTCAACCTTCTTGGAGTGAGATCATACTTCATTGTAGTTTTGATTTGGATTTCTCTAATGGCTAATGATCCTAAGCATTTCCTCCTGTATCTGGTAGCCACCTAAATGTCTTTTTTGGTGAAGTGCCTGTTCATATCCTTTGCCCATTTTTAACTGGTTTATTTGTCTTTTTGTTTGTTGAGGTTTTGCAGTATCTTGTAGATTTTAGAGATTAGATCCTAATCAGATTTGTGGTAGCCAAAAATGTTTTCCCAGTGTTGTAGGTTGTCTTTTGACTCTTTTGTTGAAGTCTTTTGATGAGCATAAGTGTTTGATTTTTAGGAGCTCCCAGTTATCTAGTTTCCCTTCTGGTGTTTTGCATTGTTAGTAATATTTTGTATTCTGTATATGCCATGTATTAGGGCTCCTAGCATTGTGCCTATTTTTTTTTCCATGATCTTTATCGTTTTGATTTTATATTTAGGTCTTTGATTCATTCTGAGTTAGTTTTTGTGCATGGTGTGAGGTATGGGTCTTGTTTCTTTTTTTTTTTGTGGATGGATATCCAGTTATGCCAGCACTATTTGTTAAAGAGACCATCTTTCCCCAGTTAATAGACTTTGGGCCTTTGTCAAATATCAGCTGCTCATAGATGGATGAATTTATGTCTGAATTCTCAGTTCTGTTCCATTGGTCTACGTATCTTTTGTTGTACCAGTACCAGGCTGTTTTAACTACCATGGCAGTGTAATAGGTTCTAAAATCAGGTAGTGTGAGGGCTCCTACTTTGTTCTTCTTTGTGAGTAATGTTTTACTTATCCAGGGATTATTCCCTTTCCGTATGAAGTTGGTGATTTGTTTCTCCATCTCATTAAAAAATGCCATTGAAATTTGGATAGGAATTGCATTATATCTATACATTGATATGGTAGAACAGACATTTTCACAATGTTGAGTTTTCCCACCCATGAAAAAGGTATGTTTTTCCACTTACGAAGGTCTCTTTTGGTTTCTTGCAGTAGTGTCTTGTAGTTTTTTTATATGGGTCTTTTACTTCCCTGGTTAGATTTATTCCTAAGTATTTTATCTTCTTGGGGACTATTGTAAATGGTATTGATTCAGTGATTTCCTCTTTGAAGTTCTGTTTGCTGGTGTAAAGGAATCCAAATGATTTTTGTATGTTTATCTTGTAGCCTGATACTTTGCTGAAATCTTCTGTTAGTTCCAGCAGTTTTCTTGTGGATTCTTTGGGGTTTTCTGTGTATAAGATCATATCAGCTGCAAATAGAGATACTTTTACTTCTTCCTTACCAATTTGGATGCCTTTTATTTCTTTTTATAGCCAGATTGCTCTGGCTAGGATCTCCAGCATGAAGTTGAATAACAGTGGTGATAAAGGGCATCCTTGTCTGGTTCCTGTTCTTAAGGAGAATGCTTTCAAACGCTTTCAGAATCTCTCCATTTAGGATGATGTTGGCTGTTGGCTTTGTATAAATGCCCTTTGTTATGTTGAGGAATTTCCATTCTATTCCTATTATGCTGAGGGTTTTTATTATGAATCGGTGTTGGACTTTGTCAAATGCCTTTTCTGTATCAATTGATAAGATCATATGGTTCTTGTCTTTTATTTTATTTATGTGATGGATTACCTTGATTGTTTTTCTAATGTTGAATCATCCCTACATACCTGGTCATGGTGAATTGTTTTTTTGATATGTTGTCGAATTCAATTGGCTAGAATTTAGTTGAGGGTTTTTGCATCTATTTTCATGAGGGATATTGGTCTTTAATTTTTTTTTTTTTTTTTTGTGGTGTCTTTACCTGGTTTTGGTATCAGGGTTATGCTAGCTTCAGAGAATGCATTTGGGAGTATTCCATCCTTTTCTAAGCTCTGAAATACCTTTAATAGTAGTGGTGCTAACTCTTCTCTGAAAGTTTGATAAAATTCTCCAGTGAAACTGTCAGGGCTAGTGCTTTTTTTGTTGGGAGTTGTAATGGTTAAGCTTGTGTGTCAACCTGGCTGGGCCATGATTCTCAGTGTTTATATGTAATCACTCCCATGATGGAATCTGCTATGAGTAGCCAATCAGTTGAAAGGGAGTTTCTTTGGGAGTGTGGCCTGCATCAGAATATAAGCAGATGTTCTGGCTTTTTACCTGCTCTGGATCCTGCAGCTGCCTCCTGTTCATTTGACCACCTGTTCATGGGACTTTGGCTATCACCGTATCTGTGGATCTTGGGATTTGTCGATCTTCACAGCCTGTGAATGGGAGCCCTGCTCTCCAACATGCCAATCTTGGGTTTGCCAGTCCCTTTGGTTATGTGAATCTAGAGGAGCCTCTATCCTGATCCACAGACTTGGGACTTTTCAGCCTCTACAACTGCATGAGCTGTTTTCTTGATATAAATCTCTCTCTATATATATTTATACGCTTTAATGGTTTTGCTTCTCTAGAGAACCCAGCCTAAGACAGGAGTTTTATAATTACCTTTTCAGTCTCTTCTTTTATTATAGGTTTATTTAGTTATTCTGCCTCTGTTCGTGTTAGTTTACGTAGGTAGTGTTTTTCTAGAAATTTGTCCACTTCCTCTAGGTTTTCAAATTTGTTAGAATACAATTTTTCATAGTATTCTGCTATAATTCTTTTAATTTCAGTTGAGTCTGTTGTGATATAGCCCATCTCATTTCTTATTCAGGTTATTTGCTTCCTCTCCTGTTTTTCTTTTGTCAGTTTGGCCAATGGTTTGTTGATCTTTTCAAAGAACTAGCTTTTGGTCTTGTTAACTTTCAATTGTTTTTCTATTCTCTATTTCATTTAATTCTGCTCTAATTCTTATTATTTCCTTTCTTCTGGTGCCCAAGCTCTTCTTTTCCTGCTCTCTTTCTATTTGTTTGAGTTGTAGGGTTAATGTTTTGATTTTGACCATTTCTTCTTTTTGGATGTGTGCATTTATTGCTATAAACTGACTTCTTAATATTGCTTTTTGCTGTCTCCCAAAGGTTCTGATAGGATGTGTTTTCATTCTCATTTGATTCTGTGAATTTCTTTATTCCATCCTTAATTTCTTCTATAACCCAGTAGTTTTTGAGCAAGATGTTGTTCGGTTTCCATGTGTTTAATTTTTTTCCTTGCTTTTTTCTGTTATTGATTTATATTTTTATGGCTTTATGGTGAGAAAAGATGCTTAGTAAATTTAAATGCTTTGGATTCTGTTAAGGCTTGCTTTATGGCCTAATATGTGGTCTATTCTGGAGAATGTTCCATGTGCGTGTGGAAAAGAAAGTATATTTGGCTGCTTTTGGGTGGAGTGTTCTGTATATGAGATCAAGTTGGTTGATGGTAGCATTTAGATCTTCCATGTCTTTTTTGAGCTTCTTTCTGGATGTTCTGTCTTTCAGCAAAAGTAGTGTATTGAAGTCTTCTACTATTATTGTGAAGCTGTCTATCTCTCTTTTCAATGCTGTTGAAGTTTGTTTTATGTATTTTGGAGCCCTGTTGTTGGGTGCATAAATATTTATTATAGTTACTTCCTCCTGCTGTGTTAACCCTTTAATCATTTTATAATGTCCTAGCTTATTCTTTGTGGTGGATTTTACTTTAAAGTCTATTTTGTCAGAGATTAATATTGCCACTACCTCTCTTTTTTGAGTGTTGTTTGCTTGATATATTTTTTTCCATCCTTTGAGTTTTACTTTGTTTGGGTCTTTAAGTCTAAGTTGTGTGTCTCTTTTAGGCAGGATATAGACACTTCATGTTTTCTTATCCATTCTGCCACTCTCTGTCTCTTTATTGGTGCATTTAGTCCATTTACATTCAGTGTAATTATTGATAGGTATGAGATCAGTCTTGTCATTTTGATATCTTTTTTGTGTGTTGTTGACAGTTTCTTTTTTCCACTTAATTTTCTGTGCTGAGTCATTTTTTCTTTATGTATTTTCTTTTCATCTTTTTCATTGTTGTTGATTTTGTATTTGTTGAGTCTTTATGTTTTTCTTGTTTTTTATTTTGATGTGCAGGATTGTTAGTTTCCTTTGTGGTTACCTTAATATTCATCCCTATTTTTCTAAGTTTAAATCAATCTCTTATTTCTTGATATAGCCTTGACTTCCCCTACATATGAAAGATCTATGACTAAATTTTTTTAGTCCCTCTTTTTTGTTTTAATGTTGTCATCTTTACATACTGAAGTGTCTGTTTCCCTATTTACAGTGTTTTAGCTTTGATTTATTTTTGTGACTTCCCTATCTAGGTTGATATCTGGTTGCTCTGTCCTGTGTTCTAGTCTTGGGTTGTTATCTGATGTTATTGATTTTCTAACAGGACTGTCTTAACTATTTCTTTTAATTTTGGTTTTTAAAAATTCCCAAATTCCCTAAACTTCTGTTCATCTAGAAATGCCCTAATTTTTCGCCATCATATTTGAGAGACAGTTTTGCTGTGTATATAATTCTTGCCTGGTGTTTTTTTTCCTTCAAGACTTTATGTATGTCATCCCATTGCTTTCTTGCCTGCATGGTTTCTGCTGAGTAGTCTGAGCTTAGTGTTACAGACTGTCCTTTGTAGATGACTTCTCATTTATCCCTAGCTGCTCTTCAGATTCGCTCTGTCTTTGGTTTTGGCAATTTTGATTATAATATGTCTTGATGACTTTCTTTTGGAATCTACCTTGTATGGAGTTCGATGAGCATCTTGGATAGATATCTTCTCATCTTTCACAATATCAGGGAAGTTTTGTGCCAGAAATTCTGTTAAGCTCCCCCCATTCTGGTGCTCCAATCACTCATAGGTTCTTACTCTTGATAGAGTCCCATATAATTCCTAGGGTTTCTTCATTTTTTAAAATTCTTTTATCTGATTTTTACTCAAATAAGTTGGTGTCAAGTGCTTTATCTTCAGCCTCACTAATTCTGACTTCCTTTGCCTCAGTTTTGCTCCTATGACTTTCTATTGAGTTGTCTAATTCTGAAATTTATTGTTAATCTTCTGAATTTCTGTTTGCTATCTCTCTGGATTTTTGCAGCCTGTTTAGTTTGTCATTATGCTCTTCTATAATCTTCTTAAGTTCCTGTATTGCTTTGTCTGTGTGTTCTTTGGCTTGTTCTGCATTTTGCATGATCTACTTCCCAATCTCTTGAAGAGTTCTGTATATTAATCTTTTGTATTCCACCTCCAATAATTCCAAGAAGTTCTCTTCCTCCAGAAGATTTCTTGATTCTTTGTTTTGGGAGCTTGCTGAAGCCATCAGGGTCTGCCTCTTTATGTGATTTGACACTGACTGTTGTCTCCAAGCCATCAATAAGTTGTTATATTTATTTATTTTATGCTTGCTTACTGTGCCCTAGCTTCTTGTTTCATTTTGTTTTGATATGCCAAAATAGGCTGTTCGTGTGAGCTAGTTTGATTATTGACGCCTTTGAAGTTCTAACCTCCTGTCACCAGGTGGTTAGATCTGTTATTGTTATGTTAGCTCAGGAGTCTGTTTACTTTTCTCGTATGGTTTCAGCTCAGATGTTCAGGTAGTTGGTCACCAAGTATGTGGTGCAGGCTCTCACCTACAGTCCTAGACAGGCAGGGCTACGGAGGAGTGATTGGAGTTGGCACAGGTATCTGGCTGCAGTAGGGGGTCACGTGCTGAGTAAGGCAGGGGGTTGATTGCTGCCCCGAGTGTCTGGGAGGAAAGCATTTCCCTGTTCCCTAGAGTGTTTAGGTGGGTGGGTTTTGCAGCCTGACCATGGGCACCCAATTCTGATGGCTGTAAGTACTTGGAGGCAGCACTTATTCTTAGACCCTTGTTGCAGGTAGCTAGGTTATGTAGGTGGAGCCACCAGTCCTCAGGCCCCTGATGTGGGTAGGTGAGGACCCTCTTTAATGGTCAGAGTAGTGTCAAATGTCAGGAACATGCCACTCCACCACATAGGTGAAACGGTTGAAGTTAGGCTTCAGGTATATACCTTGTTGTATTTTGCTAGGAAGGGTCTATGCTGTTGAAATGGGCCCACACAGGTCTATGCAGGGGTGAAAGGCATTCAATGTCTGTGGACCCCTTATGCCTGTGCCTAGGCAAAGGAGCTTTGCCTGTCCTGAGTTCCTGGCTTAGGGAAGCTGGCAGATTATTTTTTACTGTTTGTTAATTTTTTCCCTCTCCAAGGCTGGGAAAATGGCTCAGGAGATGCAGCAATCACTGAAGCCAGCTCGGGACCTGGTGCAGAGCAGGGAGGAGGCAGGTAAATGGCAAAAAAGTTCTTCCTAAATGGGGTGTTTTTTGATCTGCATGGTGGGTTAGACACATGTACTTATCTTTTGCTGATTGAGCATCACTTTTCACTGGTTCTGGAGGCTTGAGTAGACTCTTCGGTGCTTGGCCTCTCCTGATGTGGAAAACGCATCCTGAACACCACTGCTTGCCTCTCCATGCAAGCCAGCTGATCTGGCCTGCAGAGTGCTGGTTCCCATCAGGTCAGGTCTGGCAACTCCTTGCTGCTTCTGAACCATCTCTCCCTCCCCCTGCCACTCAGTCAGATTCCTCAACTTTGCCTTTGATGTTCAGGGCTCCTAGATTGTCACATAAACGATTCACTTGTTTTCTCAGGTCTTTGTTGTAAGAGGGACCACAGGAAGGGTCTGACTACTCTGCCATCTTGGCCCCACTCCTTCAGTCTGCACTTACTACATTTTAAAAGCTTAGTTGAAGTTATCTAGCAAAAAGTTAAGGAAACTCATTCCAGGTATGAAAGAACATGACCATTTGATCTTTGCAACTGGAGTACAAAGTGTGTATGTTAAGGAGTGAAAGAGCAGACTGTTTATGTATGAAATTCTGGTTCTCTCACTTATTGTGTACTCTTTGAAAAAATACTTCACATCTGTAAGTCTCATTTTCTTTTATTACAGAATGGAAAAAATAATACTATTCAATAGGATTCCTATAATGATGAAATTAAATAATGACTGTATGCACAGGTTCCACTTTTCTATCTTTTTAAGTACTTCCCATCCTCAAGAAATATTCATTCTTTTCTCAAGTGGAAATTAAATTTTCTCTCAACTAAACTTCTTACATCAATGTAGTATATATCATTTTGGGTATCTTCAGAGCTTACAATTGTCTTCTTTATTTAAGTCCTTTCCAACTCACCCATCTAACATTAATGATAGACCTGTAGCTGACATACGTGTGTTATATGACCCTGACTCTTTGCTATAGTTCCCCAGACCAAAGGCAACCAACTGACCTCAACTGGAGTAATCAGATTCTTGTTCTTGGAAATTTGGAATAAAGAATAAAAGAAAAAGTAGGTATTCTCTGAGTATACTAGATCTGAAATTATGCAATTTGTGAGCTATTGGACATTCATCTTCTCTCTTTTATATGCACGTAGAAACAGAGAAAGCCAATACACAAAATAGAGTAAAGCAGACTTGAGAGTTACAATGCTGAGCTTGTTCATGTTCACTCTAGTTTCTGGTTTCAGATTTTCCACAAGCCCAGCTGCTATGAGGTTGTATGAAATACTCTAATATCCTTTTAAGATATTTTCTTCTGTTCTGACATTGTGGTAGCTACTCTTCAAAAATGGCTTCCCAGTGAGCCATGTCTCCCAGTATTCAAAGCTTCATGTAGTTCCCTCCTCTTGAATCTTTGCTGTCCCTGTGATTTCTTGACCAATAGAATGTGACAGAATTGATGTTTCCAAGATTAGTTCATGGTAAACCTGGCATCTTCCACCTGGTTCTCTTGAAAACCAGAAGAAAAAATGCATTATACATGTAAGAGTAAAACCATCTTGGAAATAAGTCTTCCAGCCACAGCCACCTCAGCTGATATCAGTGATAAACTATGGATGAGAGATAAACTGCCTAGGCTAGGACTTTCATAATTCCTGTTCAACAATACCATGAGCAAAGTAAAATGATTGTTTTAATCACTTTTTTTTTTTTTTAATTATACTTTAGAAAAAGGTTTATGGAACAAACTAGCTTGTCATTAAACAGTTAAAACATAAATAAAAATTTATTGTTTTACGACATTAGTTAACAACCCCAAGACATGTCAACACTTTCTCTTCTTGACCTTGGGTTCCCTATTACCAGGTTTCCTATCCCTTTCTGCTTTCTAATCCTTGCCCCTGGGCTGGTGTACCCCTTTAGCCTCATTTTGTTTTATGGGCCTGTCTAATCTTTTGCTGAAGGGTAAACCTCAGAAGTGACTTCATTACTGAGCTAAAAAGGTGTTCAGGGACCATACTCTCGGGGTTCCTCCAGTCTTTTTAAGGCCAGTAAGTCTGGTCTTTTTTGTGAGTTTGAATTTTTTTCTACATTTTTCTACAGCTCTGTCCAGGACCCTTTACTGTGATCCCTGTTAGAGCAGTCAGTGGTGGTAACCAGGCACCATCTAATTGTACTGGACTCGATCCGGTGGAGGTGATGGTGGTTGTGATCCATTAGTCCTTTGGACTAATCTTTCCCTTGTATCTTTCATTTTCTTCATTCTTCCTTGCTCCCAAAGGAGTGACACCAGTGGAGTATCTTAGATGGCTGCTCACAGGCTTTTGAGACCCTA
The DNA here is from genome assembly GCA_030035585.1 of Dugong dugon. Classification (NCBI taxonomy): domain Eukaryota; kingdom Metazoa; phylum Chordata; class Mammalia; order Sirenia; family Dugongidae; genus Dugong; species Dugong dugon. The sequence goes on from CM057462.1 coordinate 135,551,421, forward strand.
GACGCTACTCACCAAGGTAGAACGTAGAACGTTTTCTTTATAAAATGTGTTATGCCAGTTGAGCTAGATGTTCCCTGAGACCATGGTCCCCACAGCCCTCAATTCAGCAATTTGGTCCCTCAGGGAGTTTGGATGTGTCTATAGAGCTTCCGTGACCTTGCCTTGTACAAGTTGTGCTGGCTTCCCCAGTAGTGTGTACTGTCTTACCTTTCACCAAAGTTACCACTTACTATTATCTACTTAGTGTTTTTCCATCCTCACCCTTCCCCTCCGTCATAACCATCAAAGATTGTTTCTTTTTGTGTGCAAACCTTTTCAGGAATTTTTATAGTAGTGGTCTCATACAATATTTAATCACTAATTTTTGTGATAGCTTGTTATGTAGCAATAAATAACCAGAACAGAAATCAATACCTGGAAGAGGTTGGCTGCCACAATAAAAACTTAAAAAATGTATCATTGTCTTTGGAAGTGGGTGGTAGCTTGAAACTGAAAGTGCCTTAAAGAAACAGTGAAGCCTTGAAGGACAGTGAGATACTTATTATTGGAGGCTGGAAAATAGATGACATTTTTATTCAGTGGCAAAGATTTTGTCAAAAATTTCGATAACATGGAAAATATACCTAGTGAATTGATGTATTTGGCTAAGGAGACTTCTAGCATAATGTTGAAAAGTCCAACTGGCTTCTTTTTAGCTACATATAATAAAGCATGGCTATAAAGAGATGAACTAAAAAGAGTCCTATTCAGTTTTCAAGTATATTTTAAAGGAAATAAAAAGGACTTGCTGGATTAGAAAATACAATTGTTTTTCATCCTCAGTCTTTACAACCAGCAAAAAGATTCTCAAAGTAAAAAATGCTTTACAGCACATATAAAAGCTGAGGCATTGCTAATAAATTGTAGCAGTGTACAGATCAAGGGTGTGGCAGAAAGAATCTTTATAAGACATCAAAAAAATGTAAGGCATGCCGTATAGGTCTTCTCCATTTGTAAAATGCTTCTAAGAATTTTAATGGCATTCCTCCTTATTGCAATGATTCTTTCAACTTAAGACAGAAAAGAGAGTATTCCAAAAAGGTTTGTAGGTGAAGCTTTTTTTTTCTTTTTTTCTTTTTTTGGATGAACTGAACCCCAATAAGATTCATAAAAATCTCACAAAGTTTTAAGAAAACTGTATTGGCAGAGGTACCCTCAGCTTAGACTAAAAAGAACAGAGACAGTTCAAAATGAAAAGAGCCATCAAGGCTCCAGCATTTTACAACCAGAAGCAGGGTGACAAGTTTCTCAGTTACAAATACAGTCTATTTCTAATAAAAAATGAAGGGTAACTCAGAGTAAAGAGTAAGACTCACTCCAAGAGAACATGATTAGACCCTAATCAAGGAATTGGTGATAAGCTTCAATTTCAGAATTGCTACGAAGCAGTGACTGCTATATGTTTCTGTCTCCCACACCTTTTCTGAATGAAAGAGTCTATTGTGGTCATATTATGCTTATCTCACCATTTTATGTTGCCTGTGAATGTGTGTGTGTCAGGGCGGGGGGCGGGGGGCGTAATAACTTGTGTCTTTAGTTCACATGCCTTAAGATCAAACAGAAAGGAACCCTGATAATGCAATGGTTAAAGCACTCTGCTGTTAATCAAAAGATTGGCCATTTGAACCCACCCAGAGGCTCCATGGAATAAAGACCTGGCGGTCTGTTTCTATAAAAGTTACAGCCAAGAAAACCCTTTGGGGCAGTTCTACTCTGTCACATGGAGTTGCTATGAGTCGGTATTAATTGGATGGCAATACAACAAGATCAAACAAAACGATAGTACACCTGGACCTGATTTAAATGACGAGTTCCTGAACTTACAAGCTTGAGCCTGATGTGGTAATGGAATGAGAATTTGCAAGTCTTTGGTGAGTGTGTAGGTAGATTTTTCATGTGGATGGTTGGAGACCAAAATACAGACAATGGTAGCAAACACTTTGTTGTGGAGTTCAACTCATATTTACAAAGGCCTGAAAATGAGCCACAACTCTTGATATTCATGACCCTATTCAGTCTCCTCCCCTTGAATCTGGGCTGGCTCAGATTTTTGACCAACGGAATATAGCGGAAATGATTCTGCGTGATTTCTGAGGCTAGGTCTTAAGAAGTCTTGCAGCTACCACTTTAACCTTTTGGAACACTCACTCTTGGGCACTCCAACTTGGAATCCAGTTGCTATGCTGTGACAGACTCGAGCCACATAGAGAGGCCACATGTAAGCATTCCTGTTGATAGCCCCAGCTGAGCTCCTTGTCAAGAGCCATCATCAGCTGTAGGCCACGTGAGTCTCCAGTCCAGCTGACAACAGATTGCAACCATATCAGAGTTCTAAAGTCAAAACCACTTAGCTGATATCTACAAACATTATTGTGACAGAATAATAAATTTTTAAGTCTCTAAGAGTCTCTAAGTTTAGGGATGATTTGTTACACATAGAAATATAATCAGAGCAGACACTTAACATTTTCTACATACGTGCTCTAATTTTCATTGCAGATCATAAGCACCTTGAGAATATTATCTCCATCTGACTCACCTTTGGGTCCACGATAGTCCGTAGTATGTTTTGCTATTTATTCAATAAACATTTACTAAGCAAAAGAGCAGATATTCTCAACAGTTTTAGTATCTCATAAAAACTATACTTAATCTTTAAACAAAGAGAAGCAAAACACATTAACAAAAATTAATTTAGGGGAAAACATACTTCTTATGTTATAATGTCTTTGTTCCTCTGTTTTTGTTTGAATTACCTCCTGTTCACTCCATTGGGATAGGAGGGATTCCCAGTTTAGAGTTATGGGAATGGCTGAACACATGACAGCTGATACTGAACAGATGAGCTTGATAGCAGTTTATTAGTCACATATACTCACAGCCAAGGAGAGGAGGACATGCACCACCGAGGGCCATATGGAGGGTTCACTCCGGAACAAAGTGAACAATCAGGGGCTGTTGGATGCAGACTTTGTAGAATCAAGAACGTGAGGTGCCTCCTCATTCCTGCAGGAGGAAGTGATTAACTTCTCTGAATAATTCTGCAGGCTGGCAGGAAACTGAAACCTGCTACTTAGGGATAAGCAGAAACTGTGTTTGGTCCTATTGATAAGGAGGGTTGTCTGGCTAGGGGACTTTATCTATGGGAACAGGATGAGGAGGGAAATGTGGTTAGGCCATGTGAGGCCTTCCCAGTTTCACCAAATGTCAGGGCAGCACATAATATTGGGCCTTAATTTCTAGGCCTTACACAACAGATTTTTAATTTTTGTGAGATTGAATTTTTTTTTTTTTTTTTTTTTTTTTTTACTTTTTCGATTTTAGACCTGAACTACTGCTTTTGAGTAAATAAGCATCATATCCTAGAGGATACGGTTTTGGAGTCAGAATGACCTTGGTTATATTCTGGTGTGAACATCTAATTGTTTAACCTTTAGTAAGTCATTTACTAAACATTATCAAGACATTCAACTTTAAAGTCTTCAACACTTGTAAAATAGAGAATATACTAGCAACCTCATAAAATTGTTGCAAAGATTATACAAAAGTATGTTTTGAAGGACAGTACTGGCATACAGAAAGTATTACATACATAGCTACATTTATTTTCTTTTTAAATTTACATATTGTAAAGTTGACCTTTTTTGTGAACAATTCCATCAATTTTAATACATGTTCAGATTTATGTAACCACCACCACAGCTAGGACACAGAACAGGTCCATCATCCCAAAAAACTCCCTCATGCGATCTCTTTATAGTTAGACCCTCCTTCTACATCTATCCCAAGCAACCAGTGGTCTGTTTTCCATTGCTGTCATTTTGCCTTTTCCAGAATGCAATGTAAATAGAATTATACAGTATGTAACCTTTAAAACTGGCTTTGGTCCCCCAGAAAACTGTCTTTTAACTGATGTGCTTAAGCCATTTACCTATAATGTAAATATTGATATGTGCTTTGATATGCTTGGATTTAAGTATACCATTTTATTATTCATTTTCTGCTTGTTTACTCTGTTTTTATTCCTGCTTCTACTTTTCTGCTTTCTTTTAGATTATTTGAATATTTGTCAATGTTGCTATTTTAATTTATTAGGTTTTTTACTACATATATTTGTATAACTTTAAGTGATTACCTCAAGGATTATAACATGCATATTTAGCTTCTTACAATCTATCACAATTAATATTTTATAACTTCAAGTAGAATGTAGAACTTTAATTGCCATGTAGGACTTCAAAACTTCCCCCTTTATGTTGTAGTTGTCATATATATTACATCTAAATATACTAAAAACTTTATTCAACCATGTTATACTTTTCCTTTCAATCATTATACACATTTTAAAGAATTTAAGAGGAGAAAAATAGTCAATTTTATTCACTCAGATTTTACCATCTATGCTTCTTTTTCTTCATTCCTGATGTTCTGGCTTCCCTCTGGTATCATTTCTGTTCTGTAGATCTGCTGGTGGTAAGTTCTTTTCGTTTTACTTCATCGAATAAAGTGTCTTTATTTCCCCTTCATTCCTGGAAGATACTTTCACTGGACATAGACTTTTGGGATGGAAATACTTTACCTTCAGCACTTTAAAAATGTTCCATTTCCCTCTGGCCCACATGGTGAATGATGAGAAATCCACAGCCATTTGAGTCATCATCTACCCGTAGTCTGGGCATCATTTTTCTCTGACTATTTGGATGTTTTTATCTGTCTTTAGTTTTCAGAGATTTCATTATGATGTACATGTCTGGGCATAGATTTATTTTAGCTTATACTATTTGGAATTTGCTGAGCTCTTTGAATTTATAAGTTTATATTTTTTAAAAAATGTGCACAAATTTGAGCATAAATATTTGTTTTGCACCACACTCTGTCTCCTCTCCTAATTTGTCTCCAATGACCCAAATACTAGATTTTGATATTTTACCAGAGTCCTTGAGGCATTTATCAATTTTTTCCACTCTTTTTACTCTGTTGTTCAAATGGTATAATTTTTAATGATAACTTCAGGTTCACTGACTCCTCTGTCATCTCCATTTTGTTATTGAGTCCACTCGGTAATTTTTTTTTAATTGGTTATTGTATCTTTCAGTTCCAAAATTTCCTTTTGGCTCTTCTTTATATCTTGTCTTTATTGCTAAGACTTTCTATATTCCCATTTGTTTTAAGAGGGTTCACCCTACTTCTTTGATTATACTTATAATTGTTGTTGTTGTTAGGTGTTATCAAGTCAGTTCTGACACATGGTAACCCTATGTACAACAGAACGAAACACTGCCTGGTCCTACACCATCCTCACAATCATTCCTATGCTTGAACCATTTTGCGGACACTGTGTCAATCCATCTTGTTGAGGGTCTTCCTCTCTTTCACTGACCCTCTACTTTACCAAGCATAATGTCCTTCTCCAGGGACTGATCCCTCCTGATAACATGTCCAAACTACGTAGGGCAAAGTCTCACCATTCTTGCTTCTAAGCAGCACTCTAGCTGTACTTCTTCCAAGACAAATTTGTTCATTCTTAAGCAGTCCATGGTATATTCAATATTCTTCATCAGCACCATAATCCAGACATCAAGTCTTCTTTGGGCTTCCTTATTCATTGTTCCGCTTTCGCATGCATATGAGGCAATTGAAAATATCGTGGCTTGGGTCAGGTGCACCTTAGTCCTCAAAGTGACATCTTTGCTTTTTTAACATTTTAAAGAGGTCTTTTGCAGCAGATTTGCCCAATACTATACGTCATTTGATTTCTTGACTGCTGCTTCCATGGGCATTGATTGTGGATCTAAGTAATATGAAATCCTTGACAACGTCAATCTTTTCTCCATTTATCATGATGTTGCTTATTGGTCCAGATGCGAGGATTTTTGTTTTCTGTATGTTGAAGTATAATCCATACTTACAATCGCTGCTTTAAATACTTACCTGATAATTCCAACATGTGTGTCATCTCGACATTGACCTCTATTGATTATCTGTTCCTTTGTGAGTTTAGATTTGCCTGGTTTTCATATGCCAAGTAATCTTGGGTTGGATCCTGTACATCTTGAATGTTAGGTTATGAGACTCTGGATCTTGTTTAAATTTTGTGATGATAGTTGATTTTTGTTTGTTTGTTTTAACAAGCAATCAATCTTTGTAGGTTCAACATACAAGTTCCAACCCACCTTCTATGGGCTATGGTTCCACTAAAAATCTCTTTAGCTGCTCAGTGGTCTGTCTGGGATCTGAGAAATGGACAAGACCATAATTTTCAAAGTTTTTGGTATGCTGTTTGGTCCAGATCCAAGAATGCACAGCATGGGGAAGTGAGTCCATCAGTTCATACACCAGTTTATGTGATAACTCTCTTGAGTTCCCTTCTCTCTGATCTTCTCAATACTTTCTGACTCAGTGAGCCCTTATTTCATGGTTCTCCATTCAGGAAGTTAGGCATTTAATTTTTCTGCCTTGTCACTTCTCACAACTGAGTCTGCATTTGGGGCTGAGCAGTGGCAGGACAGGGAGAGAATAAGTAAATTTATCCCTTGTTCTTGGAATCACAGCCCCTTCGGTGATAGAGAAAGACTCCCCACATTTGGAACTGAAGTCCTTGCTAGCCTTTATTGCCTCTGTGATACTGTAATATTGCCTTGGAACTGGGGGAGGATGGAAAAGTAAAGAAGAAAATGGAATTTAAACCACTGTCTCTGGACTTTCGGAGTCCTCTGTGATTGTTAAGGTGTGTGTCAATTTGGCTGAGCCGTGATTCTCAGTGGTTTGGCAGTTATTATGTAACTTGGTAGCTATGTGATGATGTAATAATCTCCATGATGAGATCTGCTATGAGCAGCCAATCAGTTGAAAGGGATTTTCCTTGGGGATGTAGCCTGCATCCAATATATATGGAATTTCTGGCAAAACTCACTGGCTTTTACTCACTCTGGATCCTGTAACTGGCTTTTCCTCTGACCTCTAGTTCTTGGGACTTGAGCTAGCAACTTACCTGCCAGTCTTGGGATTCGTCAGCTTCCTCAGCCTGTGAGCCAGCAGACTGCTGTCTGACCTTCTGATCTTGGGTTCACCAGCCCCTGCAGCTACATGAGTCAGGAGAAACCTCCAGCCTGACCCACAAACTTGGGACTTTACACTCTCTGCAACCACATCAGCCATTTCCTTGATATAAATTTCTCCCTCTCTCTCTCTCTCTCTCTCTCTCTCTCTCTCTCTCTATATATATATATATATATATATATATATATATATATATATATATATATATATATATATATATATGTTTCACTGATCTTGCTTCTTTAGAGAACTCGGTCTAAGATATTTGGTACCAAAAGTGGTTCTACAGAAACAAAGTTGTACGGATGAGTTTTCTAAACTGCTTTTCAAGTCTGGTTAATATTAAAGATGTTGATGACTCTGCTTCCAGTAATAAAGAGGGCACTGCTAGTCCATGGCATAAGATGGCAATAGAAAAATGCAAAATATCACCACCAAGTATTGGTGAGAGGAGAGCCTCTGGGTGATAGCCTATTTGATACCTTTCTACAATTTTGTCAGAATGAGAAATGTAAAGAAGCTGGTTGGTTGGTCCTACTTTCACTAAACAAAGTGGTGAAAGAAAGAGATGAGCTCAGGGATTCAGAGTCACAGCTCAAGCTGCACATAAACTACCTAAAAGTTTCCACTTGTGCTTTAAAGAAAGCCTTATTTCTTGTACTAATAAAGCTGATATTGTCAAAAACCAAACCCAGAGTCTTACTGTAAGAGTGGCTGAATTACAATGCCAATTGAATTCCCAACCGCAAAACGTATCTGAAGTGAAAGTGAGGTCATTGATTGGGAAGAAATGGGATCCTAAAACTTAGTATGGGGACATATGGGCAGATAATCAAGAAACTGGGGATATTGAGCCCCTAAATTCAGTTGAATCACTCTTGCCAACAGAACAGCCCTCTTAATCCATCTTTGTCTGCTAAGCCACCCTTACCAGTAAAACCATTAGCCATTCCATCCCTGTATGATTAGATTAACTCAGCTGTGTCTGAAGAGCCTTGGTCTGAGTCATCTTCTGGGGAGGTGTCTGACACATTGCCAGGGGCATCTTCTGAGGGTGATGCCTTACAAGACATTGTTGAATATTCTCAGAACACATCCTCACTACCCATTTTTTAAAAATTTTTTCATTGTACTTTAGATGAAGGTTTACAGAACAAATAGTTTCTCATTAAACAGTCAGTACATATATTGTTTTATGACATTGGTTAACAACCCCATGACATGTCAACCCTCTCCCTTCTCGACCTTGGAGGAACTTTTTTTTTTGGTGAAAATATACATAGCCAAAGATATACCATTTCCAACATTTCTACATGTAGACTTCAGTGACGTCGATTACATTCTTCCAGTTGTGCTGCTATTCTCACTATCCTTTTTCAAATTATTCCATCACCATTATCTTCAAATCACTGTCCCCTAGGCTTACCATCAAACCTTCTGAGTTGTTGTTCTCAATTTGATCTCACATGGATAGTTCTTTTTTTTTTTCTTTTTTTGTACTTTAGATGAAGGTTTACAGAATAGTTTCTCATTAGTTCCTGTACACATTGCCCTATGACACTGATTAACAGCCCCACGACATGTTAACACTGTCCTCTCTCAACCTTGGGTTCCCTATAACCAGCTTTCCTGTCCACTCCTGTCTTCTAGTCCTTCTCCCTGGACTGCTGTGCCTCATTAGTCCTGTTTTGTTTCATGGGGCTCTCCAATCCCCAGCTGAACAGTGAACCTTGGGAGTGACTTCACCACTGAGCTGAAAGAGTATCCAGGGGCCATACTCTCAAGGTTTTTCCAGTCTCTGTCAGGCCAGTAATTCTGGGGTTTTTTTTTTTGTGTGTGTGTGTCAGAATTTTGTTTTACATCCATTTCCATCACTGTCCAGGACCCTCTGTTGTGATCCCAGTCAGAGCAGTCGGTGGTGGTAGCCAGGCACCATCTAGCTGTGCTGGACTCAGTCTGGTGGAGGCGATGGTAGTTGTGGTCCATTAGTCCTTTGGACTAATCTTTTCCTTGGATCCTGTTCTCTTCACTCTCCCTTGCTCCCAAAGGGGTGAGACCAGTGGAATATCTTAGATGGCTGCTCACAGGCTTTTAAGACCCGAGACGCTACTCACCAAGGTAGAATGTGGAACATTGTCTTTATAAATTCTGTTATGCCAATTGAGCTAAATGTTCCCCAAAACCATGGTCCCTGTAGCCCTCAGCCCAGCAATTCAGTCCCTCAGGGAGTTTGGATGTATCTATGGAGCTTCTGTGACCTTTCCTTGTACAAGTTGTGCTGGCTTCCCCAGTACTGTGTACTGTCTTACCCTTCATCAAAGTTACCACTAATCTATTTAGTTCCCCCACACACGCCTCCCATCCCTAGTAACCGATAAAGATTGTTTCTTTTTTGTGTAAACTTTTTCACGAGTTTTTACAGTAGAGGTCTCATACAATATTTGTCCTTTTGTGATTGACTTATTTCACTCAGCATAATGTCCGTCATCCATGTTATGAGATGCTTCACAGATTAATCATTGTTCTTTATCATTGTATAATACTCCATTGTGTGTATGTATCATAGTTTGTTTATCCGTTCATGTGTTGATGGGCATCTAAGTTGTTTCCATCTTTTAGCTGTTGTGAACAATGCTTCAGTGAACATGGGTGTGCATATGTCTATTCGTGTGAAGGCTCTTATTTCTCTAGCATATATTCCTAGGAGTGGGATTGCTGGCTAGTATGATATTTATATTTCTAGCTTTCTAAGGAAGTGCTTTATTATTTTCCAAAATGCTTGTATCATTATGCATTCCCACCAGCAGTGCATAAGAGTGCCGTTCTCCCTGCATTCTCTCCAACATTTGTTATTTCCAGTGTTTTTGATTCGTGCCAGTAATGCCGGGGTGAGATGGTATCTCACTGTCGTTTTAATTTGCATTTCTCTAATGGCTAGTGATCGCGAGCATTTCCTCATGTGTCAGTTGGCCACTTAAATGCCTTCTTTGGTGAAGTGTCTGTTAATTTCCTTTGCCCATTTTTTTATTAGATTATTGTCTTTTTCTTGTAGAGGTGTTGGACTTTCTTTTGATTTTAAATATTAGACCTTTGTCTGAATTGTAATGTCCAAAAATTTTTTCTCTGTCTGTAGGGTCTCTTTTTACTCTTTTGGTGAAGTCTTTTGATGGGCATAAGTGTTTAATTTTTAGAAGATCCTAATTATCTAGCTTATCTACTGGAATTTGTGTGTTATTGGTTATGGTTTGTATCCTGTTAATGCGGTGTATTAGGGCCTCTAGCATTGATCCTACTTTTTCTTCTATGAACTTTATAATTTTTGGCTTTATACTTAGGTCTTTGATCCATTTTGCATTAGTTTTTGTATATGGTGTGAGGTATAGGTCTTGTTTCATTTTCTTGCAGATGGACATCCAGTTTTGCCAGTACCGTTTGTTAAAAAGACTGTCTTTTCCCCATCTGATGGACTTTGGGCCCTTGTCAAAGATCAGGTGACCGTAGGTGGATGGATTTACATCTGGATTCTCAATTCTGTTCCACTGATCAATGTATCTGTCATTGTACCAGTACCAGGTTGTTTTGACTACCATAGCTGTATAGTAGGTTCTGAGGTCAGACACTGTGAGTCCTCCTACTTTATTCTTCTTCTTAAATAGTGCATTACTTATCTGAGGCTTCTTCCCTTTCCATATAAAGTTAATGATTAGCTTTTCCATCTCTTTGAAGAATGTTGTTGGTATTTGGATCGGGATTGTGTTGTATTTGTAAATTGCTTTGGGTAGAATTGTCATTTTAACCATGTTCAGTCTACCTATCCATGAGCATGGTATGTTTTTCCATTTATGTAGATCCCTTTGGGTTTCTTGCAGTAGTGTTTTGTAGTTTTCTTTGTATAGGGCTTTTACATCCTTGGTTAGATTTATTCCTAAGTATTTTATCTTTTTAGGGCTGTTATAAATGGTATTGTTTTCCTGATTTCCTTTTCATCATTCTCCTTACTGGTGTATAGGAATCCAACAGATTTTTGTATGTTTATCTTGTATCCTGATACTCTGCTGAATCTTTCTTTTAGTTCCAGTAGATTTATCATGGAGTCTTTAGGGTTTTCTATGTATAGTATCATGTCATCCACAAACAGGGACAGTTTAACTTCTTCCTTACCAATTTGGATGTCCTTTATTTCCTTTTTTTGCCATACTGCTCTAGCTAGGACTTCCAGCACAATGCTAAATAGGAGCAGAGATAAAAGGCATCCTTGTTTTGTTCCTGTTCTCAAGGGGAATGTTTTCAGACTCTCTCCATTAGGAATGATATTGGCTGTTGGTTTTGCATAGATGCCCTTTATTATGTTGAGAAATTTCCCTTCTATACATATTTCATTGAGAGTTTTTATTAGCAATGGATGTTGGACTTTGTCGAATGCCTTTTCTGCATCAATCGAGATGATCATGTGATTCTTTTCTTTCCTTTTATTTATGTAGTGGATTATGTTGATTGATTTTCTAATGTTGAACCATCCTTGCATACCTGGTATGAATCCTACTTGTTCATGGTGTATTTTTTTTTTTTTTGATATGATGTTGAATTCTATCGGCTAGAATTTTTACATCTATATTCATGAGAGATATTGGTCTGTAATTTTTTTTGTTGTATCTTTGCCTGTTTAGGTATCAGGTTTATGCTAACTTCATAAAATGAATTCAAAAGTATCCCTTCCTTTTCTATGTTCTGAAATAATTTGAGTAGTACTGGTATAAGCTCTTCCCTGAATGTTTGGTAGAATTCACCAGTGAAGCCATCTGTGTCAGGTCTTTTTTTTTGTTGGGAGTTTTTTTTTTTATTACCTTTTCAACCTCTTCTCTTGTTATGGGTCTGTTCAGATCTTCAACATCACTTTGTGGTAGTGTGGTAATGTGTTTCTAGAAATGTATCCATTTCCTTTAGGTTTTCAAATTTGTTGGAGTACAGTTTTTCATAATACTCTATTATGACCCTTTTTATTTCAGTGGGTCTGCTGTAATGTTACCCATTTCATTTCTTATCTGAGTTATTTGCATCCTCTCCTGTTTTTCTTTTGTTAGTCTGGCCAGCGGTTTGTTGATTTTGTTGGTCCTTTGAAAGAACCAACTTTTAGTTTTGTTGATTCTTTCTATTGTTTTTATGTTCTCTATTTCATTTATTTCTGCTCTGATCTTTATTATTTCCTTTCTTCTAGTGGCTGTGGGCTTTTTTTGCTGTTCTCTTTCTATTTGTTCGAGTTCTGTAATTAATGCTTTGATTTTGTCCATTTCTTTTTTGATGTATGCATCTATTGCTATAATTTGTCCTCCGAGAAATGCCTTTGCTGGGTCCCAAAGGTTTTGGTATGATGTGTTTTCACTCTTTTTTGATTCTAGCAATTTTTTGATTTCATCTCTGATTTCTTCTATTAACCAATGATGTATAAGAAGGATGTTATTCAGTTTCTATGTAATTACTTTTTTTTTCCTTGCTCTTCCTGTTGTTAATTTCTACCTTGATAGTGTTGTGGTCAGAGAAGATACTTTGCATTATCTCAGCGTTTTGGATCTTGTTGAGGATTGCTCTGTGGCCTAAGATGTGGTCTACTCTGGGGAATGTTCTATTTGCACTGGAAAAGAATGTGTACTTTGTAGCTGTTGGGTGTAGTGTTTTGTATATGTCTCTGAGGCCAAGTTGGCTGATTGTGCCCTTTAGGTCTTCTATATCTTTGTTGAGTTTCTTTCTAGATGTTCTGTCCTTTACTAAGAGTGGTGTGTTGAAGTCTCCTACTATTATTGTGGAACTGTCAATTTATCTTTTCAGTGCTGTTAGAGTTTGTTTTATGAATTTTGGAGTCTTGTTATTGGGTGCATAGATGTTTATTATGGTTATGTCTTCATGATGGCTCGTCCCCTTAGTCATTATATAATGTCCTTTGTCATTTACAGTGGATTTTGTTTTAAAGTTTATTGTATATGAGATTAGTATTGCCACTCCTGTTCTTTTTTGGTAGCTGTTCACTTGATATATTTTTTTCCGTCCTTTGATTTTTAACAAATTTACTTCTTTGTTTCTAAGGTGTGTCTCTTGTAGACAGCATATTAATGGATCCTGTTTTTTTTATCCATTCTGTCACTTTCCATCTCTTTATGGGTGCATTTAGGACATTTACATTCAGTGTAATTATTGATAAGTGTGAGTTTATTGCTGTCATTTTGTAGCACTTTTTTTTTTTTTTTTTGTGGTGCTGACGTTTTCTTTGCTCCTCTTACTCTCCTGTGCTAAATTCCTTTTGTTTATGGATTTTTTTTCATTTCTTTTGTTTTTATAGGTTTTGTTTTTACTCAGACTTTATGTTTTTCTTCTTTATTTTGGTGAATAAGTTTGTTAATTTCTTTTTGGTTACCTTGAAATTTACCCTTATCTTCCTAGGTTTGAACCAGTCTATTATTACTTGGTATCACCTTGCCTTCCTCTCCATTAGAAGGTTCTATACCTACACTGTTTATTCCCTCTTTTACTGTTCTGATACTGTTGTCATTTACAGATTAACCTCTCTGGTTCCCTGTTGCAGTTCTTTTGGTTTTGGATTGTCCTTGAGAGTTCATTACCTCAGTTGGTATCTGGCTGGTATGATCTTGTGTCCTAGATTCAGCCCGTGGTTTGATGTTATTTGTTCTCATATCAAAGTATTCCCTTTAATAATAGTTGTAAGTTTGGTTTGGTTTATACGTAGTCCCTTAATTTCTGTTTATCTGAAAATGACATAATTTCACCATCATATTTGAACGGGTCTTGCGGGATATATTATTCTTGGCTGGCAATTTTTTTCTTTCAAGGTTTTATATATGTCATCCCATTGCCTTGTTGCCTGCATGGTTTCTGCTGAATAATCTGAGCTTAGTCTTATTGTTTCTCATCTGTATGTGACTTTTTGTTTTTCTTGAGCTGCTCTCAAGATTCTTGGTTTGTCTTTGGTTTTAGCAAGCGTGATTATGATATGCCTTGGTGATTTTCTTTTGGGGTCTATCCTATACGGGGTTCATTAAGCTTCTTGGATGATCAGATTTTCATCTTTCATGATATTGAGGAAGTTTTCTGTCAGCAATTCTTCAAGGATCCTCTCTGTGTTTTCTGTTTTCTCCCACTGTTATGGAACTTTGGTCACTCACAGATTTTTGCTTTTGATTGTATCCCACATAATTCTCAGGGTTTCTTCATTTTTCTTTCTTTTTTTCTGTTTTTTTCCTCAGAGTTGTAGCCAAGTGTTTGTCTTCAAGTTCACTGATCCTGTTCCACCATTTCAAACCTTCTCCTCAGCCCTTCTATGACAGTGTCCATTTCTGAAATCTTGTTGTTTACCCTTTGGATTTCTAATTGTTGTTTTTGTATGATTTCAGGTTGTGAATTTAGTTTAGAATTTTGTTCCTGTATTGTTTCCTGATTTCTTCCTTTTTTTTGTCTGTATTTTCCATGAATTTGTCTATTTTTTTCTCATTTTTTCTGCTTTTTGCTTCAACTCTTTGATAATTCTGAGTATTAGAGATTTGAATTCCCTATCAGGTAGTTCTAGTGCTTTTTCTTCTACTGGAAAGTCATCTGGTGTTTTATTTTGGAAGCCTACTGGAACCACCCAGTCCTGTTTTCATAAATGTTTTGATATTGTCTGCTGTCTTAGGTGCATTCAGTAGTTATTTCTTTGTTTCTTGATTGTAGATTTGTTTGTTTCGTCCTGCTTTTTTGTTTTATTTGGTTATGTCTGAGCAGGGTGGCTGTGCATTCTTTGTTGTTTGCTCTTCTGTAGGCACGATGATTTTCTCCTCTTTTTCCAAAGGGCAGGGTCAGTCACTCAGGTATGGTATAGCAGGTCAGGTCCAGCTGAAGGGGACTTGCTGGGATGGGTTGTTTGTAGCACGTACTAGGACTGACAGGGAGTCTGGGAATCAATGCAGGGCAGGTTCCAGTAGGCCGTGCCTGTGCTGCTTGGGGTTGTGATGTTCAGCACCTGGTGCAAGTAGGCAAGAAGGAGGGGGAAGATTGTGATATGTGGAGCTAAGATGAGTACGGGAAAGAAGAGAGAGAGGAAAGAGGGACAGGAGGCAAAAACTTACACACAAACAAATAAAAAAGAGTGTTAAGGGAGCTTGCTGTTGTATTGGAGAGATTAGAGACTGAGAAATGGAGAAAAAGAAAAAGAAAAGAGGTAAAAAAAATGAATAAATAAAAATTAGAGAGAGAGAAAAAAAAAAAGAAAGAAAAGCTCCCAGGGATCCTACTGGTGTGGCTGTTAGGGCTGGGGATGTTGTTCCCAGGGCGTGAAGTACAGCCTGGCTAGAACAGGTAGAAGTGTCACACAGTGCCAGGTATTCAGGAGACAGGAAGAGAAGATAAGTATAGAGAGACAAGAAACTGGAAATAAAGAAAGACAAAAAGCGAAAAAGAGGGAGAAGAAAACAGAACAAAGAAACAAAAAAAAAAAAAAAAAAAAAAACAAGAAAAAAGAAATGCCCCTAAGAATGTCGCTGTGCATCTTCACAGAGTAAGGGAGTAGCTCCCAAGCCATGCAGTAGTACCCGGCTAGAAGGGGCTCCCAAGTTGAGACAAGAAAAAGAAAACAGACAAACAAATCAAATCAAAACAGAACAAATAAAAAAAGCCCCAGGGGTCCCACCAGCATGGCAGCACGGCCAGAAAGCAGTTTCACCATCAAGCTGTGTTTTGCAGCCTTTCAGGAAGAAGCAAAGATGGCACATGGAGCCAGGTATTTGAATGGGGGGTGGTGGTGAGAAGTAAGGAAGAAATCTAAAGAAGTGGAAAAAAGCAACACCAGCATCCAACAAATGGCACTCAGGAAGCTGGCCAGTGCAGGAGGGTGGAATCCAAGTGACACTGGGGTGAAGCCTGTGCTTCCCGGCCAAGAGACTGTGACCGCAGGAATCAGAGGAGGCCAAGTGGGGGTAAAGAAGGGTGGGGGATGGGAAAGTGTATATCACTGGTTACTGGTCGTTCTATCTCCTGCTGGAAACTCTGTGAAGCTCCCCTTGTTCACTGATCTCTGATAGGAGTCCAAGATGACAGATTCATGCTATTGTAGCTAATAGGGGACCTCTGCATGTATCTCTCCTCGCTCTCTGTTCTCCGTCAGTTTCTTATTCCATTTGGTGCTTGGCTGAGTTCTTTATCTCTTCATTTGATACTTAAGGTTTCAGGACTGATGTGTGTCTCTGTTTGACTTAGTTTTTTGGATCTTTGCTGTGGAGGGGTGTTGTGGTGCTTCTGTCTATAGTGCCATGTTGCCCAGAAATCCACAGTACCCTTTTTTGCTTCTAGACTTATAACCAGATTTAAGTCCCAGAAATCCCCAAAATGTGAATTACATGGTGTGACCCAGGAGGAGGTATGCTACACTCCAAAAGTACTGCTTGGATTTTCTAATATATACAAACAGAAACAGAAACCTTGGGAATATGTGTGGGAATAGCTATTAAGGATATGAGATAATGGTTCAAGGAACATAAAGTTGGATAAATATGAGTTTATTGATATGGGCCCACTACACACAGAGTCTTCATTCCATGTTTCAGCTCAAGAAGTTAGAAAAGGATCTAATAGTTTATTTGGTCAGTTCACTGAAGCATGAATTATGCAGTGGTCCACACTAAATCAAGTTGAAGTGCAGACCTGCCTTGGTATACTGTAGAGGAAGGTATCTGAAGGCTTAGGGAAATTGGCATTTTAGAGTGGATTTATCAGGTTAGATTCACAGACCCACACATGGAGTGCCCAAAGGACACACCTTTTACCACAATGGTGAGGAACAAATTTGTGAAGGGAGCCCTAGCATCTTTGAAGACTGCTGTGATTGCTATTTTATGTAAATCAGATTTGACAGTGGGAACTTCCCTAGCTGATTTAAAACACCTAACTACAATGGGGCTGATTGGACCAAATGATGGTAAAGGCCAAATGACAACAATCAACAAAGACAAGGTGGACATGGTTACTGTAATGGACAGTTGAGTGAAAGCAGTAATCAGAATAATCTAACTTGTATGGAATTATGGTGTTGGCTACTTAGTCATGGTGTCCCTAGGAGTGAAATAGAAGGGAAATCTACTAAAAAACTTACTTGATCTGTGCAAGTGGAAGAATTCTAGATCAAGTGAATGGCAGTCTAACTCAAATCACCAGAACAGAGAGTCAGAGCCCCTCGATCAATTCCCAGACTTCAGCCAGTTTACAGACCCACAACCCCTTGAAAGAAGTGGTGGCTGGGTACCCTTGCGGAAGGTCCCCACTGCACTGCCAACAATTTATACTGTTAATCTTTCTCCCAGCCTTTTCCAAAGGGATCTACAGCCTCTCACAAGAGAGTCCATTCATTGGGGAAAAGGAAATAATCAGACTTTTCTGTGATTATTGGATACTGGCTCTGAACTGACACTAATTCCAGGAGACTCAAAATGTCACTGTGGCTCATTAGTCAGAATGGAGGCATATGGTGGTCAGATTATGAATGGAGTCTTAGCTCAGGTTCAGCTCATGGTTGGTCCATTGGGTCCCTGAATCCATCCCATAGTGATTTCTCCAGTTCCAGAATGCATAACTGTAATTGATACACTCAGCAACTGGCAGAACCACCACATTGGATCCCTGACAAGAGGAGTAAGGGCTATTAGGGTAGTAAAAGCCAAGAGGAAGCCATTATAACTGTTCCCTATCTAGGAAAATAGAAAACAAAAGCAATACCACATTCCTGGGGGGACTGTAGAGATTACAGAGAACTTGAAGGTTGCAGGAGTGATGATTCCCATCACATCCTCATTCAACTTGCCCAAATAGCCTGTGCAAAAGCAGATGGATCTTGGAGAATGACAGTGGATTATAGAAAACTTAACCAGGTTGTGACTCAAATTGCTGTTGCTGTTCCAGATAAGGTGTCATTGCTTGGGCAAATAAATACATCTCCTGGTACCTGGTATGCAGCTATGGATCTGGCTAATGCCTTTTTTTCCATACCTGTTTAAAAGAACCACCAGAAGCAGTTTGCCTTCAGCTGGTAAGGCCAGCAATACTCCTTTAATGTTCTGTCTTAGAGATATATCAACTCTCCAGCCCTATATCATAATTTAGACCACAGGGACCTTGATCGTCTGTCCATTCCCCAAGATGTCACACTGGTTCATTGCATTGATGACATTATGTTGATTGGACTGAGTAAGGAAGAAGCATCAATGACTCTGGACTTATTGGTAAAACATTTTCATCCTAGAAGATAGGGAATTAATCCAACAAAAATTCAGCAACTTTCCATCTCAATGAAATTTCTAGGGGTCCAGTGGTGTGGGACATGTCAAGATATTTCTTCAAAAGTGAAGGATAAGATATTGCATCTGGCTCCTCCCACAACTAAAAAGGTGGCATAATGTCTAGTGGGCTTCTTTGGATTTTGGAGGCAACATACCCCTCACTTTGGTGTGCTACTCTGGCCTATTTATCATGTGACTCAAAAAGTTGCTAGTTTTGTGAGGTCCAAAACAAAAGGAGGCTCTGCAACAGATTCAGGCTGCTGTGCAAGTGGCTCTGCCATTTGGTCCATATGATTTGTCTGATCGAATGGTGCTTGAAGTGTCAGTGGCAGATAGAGATGTTGTTTGGAGTCCTTGGCAGGCCCCTATTGGTGAATCACAGTGGAGACCCTTAGTATTTTGGAGCACAGCACTGCCATCCTCTGTAGATAACTACTCTCCTTTTGAGAAAGAGCTTTTGGCTTGTTACTGGGCCTTAGTAGAGACTGAATGCTTAACCAAAAAGCCACAAAGTCACCATGAAGTTTGAGCTGCCCATTATGAACTGAGTGTTGTCTGACCTACAGAGCCATAAAGCCAGATGTGTACAGTGGCACTGTATCATTAAATGGAAGTGGTATATACAAGACTGGGCCTGAGCAGGGCCTGAAGGCACAAGTAAGTTGCATAAGGAACTGGCCCAAATGCCCGTGGTCTCCACTCCTGTCACATTATCTGCCCTCTTCCAGTCTCCACCTATGGTTTCATGGACAGTTCCTTATGATCAGTTAACTGAGGAAGAGAAAACTCATTTCTGGTTTACAAAAGGTTCTGGGTGATTTGCAGGCATCACTTGAAAGTGGACAGTGGCAGCACTATAGCCCCTTGCTGGAACCCCCCTGAAGGACACTGGTGAAGGGAAATCCTCTCAATGGGCAGAACTTCAAGCAGTGAACCTTGCTTGGAAGGAGAAATAGTCAGATGTACTATTGTATACTGATTCATGGGCTGTGGCCAATGGTTTGGCTGAATGGTCAGGGACTTGGAAATAATGTGATTGGAAAGTTGGAGACAAAGAAGTATTGGTAAGAAGTATGTGCATAGACTTCTCTGAATCAGCCAAAGAAGTGAAGGTATTTGTGCCTCATGTGAATGCTGACCAAAGGATGACCTCAGCAGAGGAGGATTTTAACAATCAAGTGGATAGGATGAAATGTTCTGTGGAACCCAGTCATCCTCTTTCCCCAGCTACTCCCATTATTGATCAATGGGCTTATGAACAAAGTGGCAATGGTGGCAGGGATGGAGGTTATGATGGGCTCAGCAACATGCTCTTCCACTCACCAAGGACAACTTGGCTAAAGCCACTGCTGAGTGCCCAATCTGCCAGCAACAAACACTGAATCCCCGACATGGCACCATCCTTTGAGGTGATCAGCCAGCAACCTGGTGGCAAATTGATTGCATTGGACCACTTCCATCATAGGAAGGGTAGCATTTTGTTCTTACTGGAATAGACACTTACTCTGGATATGGATTTGTCCTCCCTGCACCCAGCACTTCTGCCAAAACTACCATCGGTGGACTTATAGAATGCCCTATCCACTGTCATGGTCCTGGTGGTTATGTATTTGTCTACCAACCAGAAGGTTGGCAGTTTGAATCCACAAGCCAGTCTTTGGAAACCCTATGGGGCTGTTCTACTCTGTCCTGAAGGGTCACTATGAGTCAGAATCAACTGGACATCAGTGAGTTTGTGTGGGTATCCCACACAACAACAGCATCGTCTCAGATCAAGGGACTCACTTCACATCAAATGAAATGCAGCTATGGGCCCATACTCATGGAATTCACTAGTCTTACCATGTTTCCCATTATCATGAAGCAGCTAGCTTGATAGAACAATGGAATAACCTTCTAATGACACAATTACAACACCAGCTAGGTGGCAATACCTTCCAGGGTTGGGGCAATGTTCCACAGAAGGCTGTGTATGCTCTAAACCAGCATCCAATATATGATGCTGTTTCTTCCCCAGGATTCTTGGGTCCAGGAATCAAGGAGTGGAGATGGGAGTGGCACCACTCACTATTATCCCCAGTGACCCACTTGCAAAATTTTTGCTACTTGTTCCTGTGACCCTATGCTCTTCAGGTCTAGAGGTCTTAGTTCTAAATAAATGAATGCTCCCACAAGGAGACACAACACTGATTTCATTGATCTGGAAGTTAAGAATGCCACTAGACCACTTTGGGCTCCACATGCCTCTGGACCAACAGACAAAGAAGAGAGTTACTGTACTTGATAGTGTGATTGAACCTGATTACCAAGAGGAAACCAGACTGATATTATATAATGGAGATAAAGAAGAGTATGTCTGGCATGCAGGAGATTTCTTAGAACGTCTCTTAGTACTACCATGCCCTGTGATTAATATCAATGGAAAACTATAGCAACCCAATTTCGACATGACTACTAATGGCACAGATCCTTCAGGAATGACGGTTTGGGTCACTCCACCAGGCAAAGAACCATGACCAGCTGAGGTGCTTGTTGAGGGTAAAGGGAACATGGAATGTGTAGTGGAAAAAGATAGTTCTAGACACCAGCTACAATCATATGACCAGTTGCAGAAATGAAGGCTCTAATTGTTATTTCTTCCTTACCCTTTTACATCAAATATTTTTGTTTCTTTAGTTATAAAATTTAAGATATAAACAGGGCTAGTGCATTTTTAGTTGTACTCATGTTAGTTGAATCATGTTAGGCACAAGTATGACTTTATAATTGTCTTAATTTAGAGATTTGCTATGATTTATGGAGATGAGCACATGTGCCAAGCTGACAAGGGGTGAACAGTTATGGTTAAGATTGTGTGTCATTTTGGCTGGGCCATGGTTTTCAGTGATTTCACAGTTACAGTGTAGTTTGGCAGTTATGTAATGATGTAATCACATTCATGACGAGATCTGCTGTGAGCAGCCAATCAGTTGAAAGGGAGCTTCCTCGGGGGTGTGACCTGCATCCAATATATGTGAACTTCCTGGCAAAGCTCACCGGTTTTGCTCTCTCTGGATCATGTAGCTGGCTCCTCATCTAACCTTTGGTTCTTGGGACTTGACATAACGGCTTACTTGCCAATCTTGGGATTCATCAAACTGCAGCCTGTGAGCCAGCACCCTGCCGTCTTACCTGCTGATCTTGGGATTTGTCAGCCTTCATAGCCTGTAAACCAGTGGCCTACCATCTTACCTGCTGATCTTGGGAATCTTTGGCCTCCACAGACTTTAAGCAAGAGGCTTGCTGTCTGACCTGCCACTCTTGGGTTTGCCCCTGCAGCTACATGAGTCAAGAGAAGCCTCCAGCCTGACACACCAACTTGGGACTTTCCAGCCTCTACAACCGAATAAGTCATTGCTTTAATAGAAATCTCTCTCTCTCTTTATGTATATATATGTGTATATACACGTATATATACATATATATACCCTGGTGGTGCAGTGGTTAAGAACTCGACTACTAACAAACAGGTTGGCAGTTCAAATCCACCAGCTGCTCCTTGGAAACACTATGGGGCAGTTCTACTTTGTCCAATAGGGTTGCTATGAGTTGGAATTAACTCGATAGCAATGGGTTTATATATACACACACTTAATCGATTTTGCTTCTCTAGAGAACCTAGCCTAAAACATCCTCTTTCCAGTTATTTAGTTTCTTTTTTTTTCTTTTAATATACTTGAGGTGAAGGCTTACAGAACAAATAATTTCTCATGAAACAGTAGTACACATATTGTTTTATGACACTGGTTAACAACCCCACATGTCAACCCTCTAACTTCTCAACTTTTTTTTTTTTTTTGGTGAAAATACACATAGCCAAAGATACACCATTTCAAAAATTTCTGCATGCACAGGTTGGTGACATTGACTACACTCTTCCAATTGTGCTTCTATACTCACTTAACATGAAGACTTATTGAACAAAATAGTTTCTCATTTAACAGTTACTACAAATGTTGCCCTATGACAATGGTTAACAATCTCACAACACATCAACAATATCCTTACTCAACCTTGGGTTCCCTATCACCAGCTTCCTTGTCCCCTTCGGCCTTCTGGCCCTTGTCACTGGACTACTGTACCTCACTAGTCCCATTTGGTTTTACGGGGCTGTCCACTCCCAGGCTGAACAGTGAACATCGGATATAACTTCACCACTGAGCTAAAAGGGTTTCTAGGGGCCATGCTCTAGGGGTTTCTCCAGTCTCCTTTAGGCCAGTAAATCTGGTCTTTTTTTTGTGAGATAGAATTATGTTCTACATCCTTCTCCAGCTCTGTCCAGAACCCTCTGTTGTAATCCTGGTCAGAGCAGTTAATGGTGGTAGCTGGGCACCATCTAGTTGTACTGGACACAGTCGGGTAGAGGCCTTGGTAGCTGTGGACCATTAGTCCTTTGGACTAATCTTTTCCTTGTATCCTGTTCTCTTCATTCTCCCTTGCTCCCGAAGGGATGACACCAGTGGAGTATCTCAGATGGCTGCTCACAGGCTTTTAAGACCCCAGACACTACTCACCAAGGTAGAATGCAGAGCATTGTCTTTATAAGCTGTGCCATGCCAATTGAGCTAGATGTTCCCTGAGACCATGGTTCCCACAGCCCTCCGCCCAGAAATTCAGTCCCTCAGGGAGTTTGGATGTGTCTATGGGGCTTCCATGACCTTTCCTTCTACAAGTTGTGCTAGTTTCCCCTGTATTGCGTACTGTCTCACCCTTCACCCAAGATACCACTTATCTATTGCCTATTTAGTATTTCCTCCCCACCCCTCCCATCCATGGTAACCAATAAAGATTGTTACATTTTGTGTGTGAACTTTTTCATGGGTTTTTACAATAGAGGTCTCATACAATATCTGTCCTTTTGTGATTGACTTATTTCACTCAGCATAATGTCCTCCAGTTTCATCCATGTTATGAGATGCTTTACAGATTCATTGTTGTTCTTTCTCATTGCATAGTATTCCATTGTGTGTATGTACCATAGTTTGTTTATCCATTCATCTGTTGATGGGCATCTAGGTTGTTTCCGTCTTTTTGCTATTGTGAACAATGCTGCCATGAACATAGGTGTGCATATGTCTATTCAAGTGACGACTCTTACTTCTCTAGGATATATTGCTAGGAGTGGGATTGCTGGATCAAATGGTATGTCTATTTCTAGCTTTCTGAGGAAGTGCCATATCATTTTCCAAAATGGTTGTAGCATTTTGCATTCCCACCAGCAGGGCATAAGTGTTCTGATCTACCCGCAGCCCCTCCAACATTTGTTATTTCCAGTGTTTTTGATTCGTACCAGTAATGCTGGGGTGAGATGGTATCTCATTGTGGTTTTAATTTGCATTTCTCTAATGGCTAGT
Organism: Dugong dugon; assembly: GCA_030035585.1. NCBI lineage: Eukaryota > Metazoa > Chordata > Mammalia > Sirenia > Dugongidae > Dugong > Dugong dugon. Next base: position 135,575,221 of record CM057462.1, read on the forward strand.
GATAGCGAGCATTTCCTCATGTGTCTGTTGGCCATTTGAATGTCTTCTTTGGTGAAGTGTCTGTTCATTTCCTTTGCCCATTTTTTAATAGGATTATTTGTCTTTTTGTTGTAGAGGTGTTGGATTTTCTTGTAGATTATGGAGATTAGACATTTGTCTGACTTGTACTGTCCAAAAATTTTTTCCCAGTCTGTAGGCTGTCTTTTTACTCTTTTGGTGAGGTCTTTTGAAGAGCATAGGTGGTTGATTTTTAGAAGATCCCAGTTATCTAGCTTATCTATTGGGACTTGTGCGTTGATCGTTATGGTTTGTATCCTGTTAATGCCGTGTATTTCCTTCGTTGAACCTTATAGTTTTAGGCTTTACATTCAGGTCTTTGATCCATTTTGAAGTAGTTTTTGTATATGGCGTGAGGCATGGGTCCTGTTTCATTTTTTTGCAGATGGATATCCAGTTTTGCCAGCACCATTTGTTAAAAAGACTGTATTTTCTCCGTTTGATGGACTTTGGGCCCTTGTCAAAAATCAGGTGACCATAGGTGGATGGATTTCCATCTGGATTCTCAATTCTGTTCCATTGGTCAATGTATCTGTCGTTGTACCAGTACCAGGCTGTTTTGACTACTGTAGCTGTATAGTAGGTTCTGAAGTCAGGTAGTGTGAGTCCTCCAACTTTATTCTTCTTCTTCAGTAGTGCTTTACTTATTCGGACTTCTTCCCCTTCTATATAAAGTTAATGATTAGTTTTTCCATCTCTTTGAAGAATGTTGTTGGTATTTGGATCGGGATTGCATTGTATTTGTAAACTTCTTTGGGTAGAATTGTCATTTTCACAATGTTGAGTCTGCCTATCCATGAGCATGGTATGTTTTTCCATTTATGTAGATCCCTTTGGGTTTCTCGCAGTAGTGTTTTGTAGTTTTCTTTGTATAGGGCTTTTACATCCCTGGTCAGATTTATTCCTAAGTATTTTATCTTTTTAGGGCTGTTATAAATGGTATTGTTTTACTGATTTCCTTTTCATCATTCTCCTTACTGGTGTATAGGAATCCAACTGATTTTTGTATGTTTATCTTGTATCCTGCTCCTCTGCTGAATCTTTCTATTAGTTCCAGTAGATTTCTCATGGAGTCTTTAGGGTTTTCTATATATACTATCATGTCGTCTGCAAACAGGGACAGTTTAACTTCTTAATTACCAATTTGGATGCCCTTTATTTCTTTTTCTTGCCTTATTGCTCTAGCTAGAATTTCCAGCACAATGTTAAATAGGAGTGGTGATAAAGAGCATCCTTGTCTTGTTCCTGTTTTCAAGGGGAATGTTTTCAGCCTCTCTCCATTAAGAATGATGTTGGCCATTGGTTTTGCATAGTCGCCCTTTATTATGTTGAGAAATTTCCCTTCTATACCTATTTTAGTCAGAGTTTTTATCAGGAATGGGTGTTGGACTTTGTCAAATGCTTTTTCTGCGTCAATTGAGATGATCATGTGATTCTTTTCTTTCCTTTTATTTATGTGGTGGATTACGTTGATTGATTTGCTAATGTTGAACCATCCTTGCATACCTGGTATGAATCCTACTTGGTCGTGGTGTATTATTTTTTTCTTATGATGCTGAAGTCTATTGGCTGGAATTTTTTTAAGAATTTTTACATCTATATTCATGAGAGATAGTGGTCTGTAATTTTCTTTTTTTGTGACATCTTTGCCTGGTTTTGGTATCAGCGTTATGCTGGCTTCATAGAATGAATTTGAAAATGTTGCTTCCTCTTCTATGCTCTGAAATAGCTTGAGTAGTATTGGTACAAGCTCTTCTGTAAATGTTTTGTAGAATTCTCCAGTGAAGCCATCTGGGCCAGGGTTTTTTTTGGTTGGGAGTTTTTTTTTTATTACCTTTTAAATCTCTTCTCTTCTTATGGGTCTGTTCAGATTTTCAACATCACTCTGTTGTAGTTTGTATAGGTAGTGTGTTTCTAGAAATTTATCCATTTCCTCTAGGTTTTTAAAATTTGTTGGAGTATAGTTTTTCATAATATTCTGTTATAATCCTTTTTATTTCCGTTGGGTCTGTTGTAATGTCCCCATTTCATTTCTTATTTGGGTTATTTGTGTCCTCTCCTGTTTTTCTTTTGTCAGTCTGGCCAGTGGTTTGTCAATTTTGTTGATTCTTTCAAAGAACAAACTTTTGGTTTTGTTGATTCTTTCTATTGTTTTTCTGTTCTCTATTTCATTTATTTCTGTTCTGATCTTTACTATTTACTTTCTTCCGGTGGTTGTGCTCTTTTTTTGCTGTTCTCTTTCTATTTGTTTGAGTTCTGTAGTTAATGTTTTGATTTTGTCCCTTTCTTCTTTTTTGATATGCGCATCTATTGCTATAAATTGTCCTCTGAGGACTGCCTTTGCTGTGTCTGAAAGGTTTCGGTAGGATGAGTTTTCATTCTCCTTTGATTCTAGGAATCTTTTGTTCCGTCTCTGATTTCTTCTATTACCCAGTGATGTGTAAGCAGGGTGTTATTCAGTTTCCATGTAATTAATTTTTTTTCTTGCTCTTTCTGTTGTTAATTTCTACCTTGATGGCATTGTGGTCAGAGAAGATACTATGAATTATCTCAATGTTTTGGATCTTGTTGAGGATTGCCCTATGGCCTAAGATGTGGTCTATTCTGGAGAACTTTCCATGTGCATTGAAAAAGAATGTGTAGTTTGCAGTGGTTGGTTGGAGTGTTCTATATATGTCTATGCTGTCAAGTTGGCTGATTGTGCCCTTTAGGCCTTCTGTATCTTTGCTGAGTTTCTTCTTAGTTGTTCTGTCCTTTACTGAGAGTGATGTGTTGAAGTGTCCTACTATTATTGTGGAACTGTCAATTTCTCTTTTCAGTGTTGTTAGAGTTTGTTTGCTGTATTTTGAAGTCTTGTCATTGGGTGCGCAAATGTTTATTATGGTTATGTCTTCATGATGGCTCGTCCCCTTAATCATTATATAGTGTCCTTTTTTGTCTTTTATGGTAGATTTCATTTTAAAGTCTATTTTATCTGAGATTAGAATTGCCACTCCTGCTCTTTTTTGGTAGTTGTTAGCTTGATATGTTTTTTTCCAACCTTTGACTCTTAATGAATTCACATCTTTGTTTCTAAGGTGTGTCTCTTGTAGACAGAATATTGATGGATACTGTTTTCTTATCCATTCTGTCACTCTCCATCTCTTTATGGGTGCTCTGAGTCCATTTACATTCAGTGTAATTATTGATAGATGTGAGTTTGTTGCTGTCATTTTGTAGTGCTTTTTTTTTGTGGTGCTGACCTTTTCTTTGTTCTTCTTACTCTCTTGTGCTGAGTTACTTTTGTTTGTGGATTTTTTTTTTTTAATTTCTTTTGTTTTTGCTGAGACTTTATGTTTTTCCTCTTTTTTTTTTTTTTTACAAGTATGCTTGTTTACTTTCTTTGTGGTTACCATGAATTTTACTCTTATCTTTCTAGTTTGAAGCAGTCTACCATTACTTGGTATTGCCTTGTCTTCCTCTCCATTAGAATTTTCTATACCTATGCCATTTATTCCCTCTTTTATTGTTTTGATGTTGCTGTCATTTACTGATTAACTGCTCTGATTCCCTGTTGTACTTCTTTTGATTTTGGATAGTCCTCAAGAGTTCATTTCCTAGATTGGTATCTGGCTCGTACGATCCTGCATTCTTGATTCTGCCTGTGAGCTGAAGTTGTTTGTCCTCAGATCAAAGAACTCCCTTTAATAATTCTTGTAAGATTTGTTTGACTTTTACATATTCCCTTAATTTCTGTTTATCTGGAAATGACCTCATTTCACCATTAAATTTGAACGAGAGTTTTGCAGGATATATTATTCTTGGCTGACAATTTTTTTCTTTCAAGATTTTATATATGTCATCCCATTGCCTTCTTGCCTGCATGGTTTCTGCCGAATATTCTGAGTTTAGTCTTATTGTTTCTCCTCTGTATGTGACTTCTTGTTTTTCACGAGCTGTTCTCAGGATTCTTTGTGTTTGGTTTTGGCGAGTGTGATTATGATATGCCTTGGTGATTTTCCTTTGGGGTCTCTCCTATATGGGGTGTGTTGAGCTTCTTGGATGGCCAGCTTTTCATCTTTCGTGATACTGGGGAAGTTTTCTGTCAGTAGTTCTTCAATGATCTTCTCTGCGTTTTCTGTTTTCTCCCCATTGTGGAATTCCAATCACTTGAAAATTTTTGCTTTTAATTGTGTCCCACATAACTCTCAGGGTCTCTTCATATTTCTTTGTTCTTTTTTCTGAGTTTTCCTCAAATGGAGTTGTATGCAAGTGTTTGTCTTCAATTCCACTGATCCTGTCTTCCACAGTTTCAAATCAGCTTCTCAGCCCTTCTTTGACACCGTCCATTTCTGAAATCTTGTTATTTATCTTTTGTATTTCTAAATGTTATCGTTGTGTAATTTCTAGTTGTGAATTTATTCTGGCATTTTGTTCCTGCATTATTTTCCTGAATTCTTCCAATTTTTTGTCTGTAATTTCCATGAATTTTTCTATTTTTTCCTCATGTTTGTCAGCTTTTTGCTTCAGCTCTTGGAGAATTCCGTGTATTAGAGATTTGAATTCCCTATCAGGTAGTTCTAGTGCATTTTCTTCCACTGGAAATTCATCTGGTGTTTTATTTTGGATGCCTACTTAAACCATCCTGTCCTGTTTTTGTAAATGTTTTGATACTGTCTGCTGTCTTCAGGGCATTCAGTAGTTATTTTTCTCATTTATTGATTGTAGGTTTGTTTGTTTTGTCCCTTTTTTTAAAAATTTGACTATGTCTGAGCAGGCAGACTGTGTGTTCTTTGTTGTTTCTTTGTCTGTGGGCCCAATACTTTTCACCTCCTTCTCCAATTGGCAGGGTGAGTCACTCAGACATGGTACAGCAGGGCAGGTCTAGCTGAAGATGAGTCATTGGGACGTGTTGTCTGTGGCACTCACTATAGCCACCAGGGCGAGTCAGCAATCATTGCAGGGCAGGTTCCAGTAGGCCGTGCCTCTGCTGCTTGGTGGTGTGATGTGAAGTGCATGGTGCAGGTAGGCAGGATGTAGTGGGGAGATTGTTATGTGTAGAGCTAAAATGGATATGGGAGAGAGGAGAGAGGAACAAGAGCCAAAAACATACAAACAGACCAAGAAGAATGCTAGGGAAGCTTGCCGTTGGTTTGGAGAGATGAGCGACTATGGAATGGAGAAAAACAGAAAGGGGAAGAGGAAGAAAAGAATGAATAAATAAAAATCAGAAGGGTTAAAGAACCACTAAGTTCCCAAGGATTCCACCAGTGCAGCTATGAGGTCTGGAGAAGTAGCTCTCGGGTGTTGCAGTACAGCCTGGCCAGAAGGCACAGAGGCATACAAAGCCAGGTATTCAGGGAACAGAAGGAGAAAGAAGATATAGAGAGCCGAGAAACTGAGTAATGAAGAAAGACAAAAAGGGAAAAAGAGGGAAAAGAAAACAAAACAAATTCAAAAAAGAAAAGAACAAGAAAAGCCCCCCCAAAAAAACAGAAAAAAAAAAAAAGAAAAATGATATGCCCTCAGGGATCCCTCTGCACCTCTGTGCAAGCCGAGGGGGTAGTCTCCTTTCCATGCAGCACCACCTGGCCAGAAAGTGCTCCCAACTCAAGAAAAGGAAAAGAAAACAAAAAATTCAAAACAAACAACAAAGAAAAGCCACAGGACCCCACCAGCGCAGCAGCCCAGATCGGGAAGCTGTTCCACACTCAAACGGAGCTCCACAGCCCCTCAGGAAGAAGCAAGGATGACGCACAGAGCCAGGTATTTGAGCGAAAGGAGGGGGAGGTGGTGAAAGGTAAGGAAGAAATCAAAAGAAGCAGAAAAAAAAGCAATACCAGCAGCCAACAAATGGCACTCAGAGAGCCAGCTAGTGTGGGCTGGTGGAATCTAAGCAGCCAGTGTTTCCCAGACAAGAGACTTTGTCCATGGGAAGCAGAGGGGGCCGAGTATGGGTGAAGAAGGGTAGGGAGTGGGAAAGTGTCTATCACAAATTACTGGAGCTCTGCAGCCCCTCAGGAAGAAGCAAAGATGGTGCATGGACCCAGGTATTTGACCAAAAGGAGGGGGAGGTGATGAGAGGTAAGGAAGAAATCAAAAGAAGCAGAGAAAAGCAACACCAGCAGTCAACAAATGGCACTTAGAGAGCCACCCGTTCGGGTGTGTGGAATGCAAGCAGCTGCTGTCTCCCCATCAAGAGACTGTAGCCAAGGGAAGCAGAGGAGGCTAAGTGGGGGTGAAGAAGGGCGGGTGGTGGGAAAGCATATATTGCAAATTACCAGTTATTTTTTCTCCCGCTGGAAGCTCTATGAAGCTGCTTTCTCATACCCCCTGTTCGCTGGTCTCCGGTAGGAGTCTAAGATGGCGGATCCGTGCTGCGTTAGCTGGTAGGGGACCTCTGCATGAATCTCTCCTCGCTCTCCACTCTCTGTCAGTTTTCTCACTCCTTTTGGTGCTTGGCTGAGTTCTTTATCTCTTCATTTGATGTTTTAGGGTTTCAGGATTGTTGTTTTCTCTGTTCGGCTTACTTTTTCAGATCTTTGCTTTGGAGGGACGGTGTGGAGCTTCTGCCTAGAGTGCCATTTTGCCGGAAGTCCCCAGTTTCTTGGTTTCTAAACAAAAAGTTACAGTGTATCTGTCCTCATCTACTTGACACGTCTAGGTTTCAAGTTCCTTTTGAGTTCATGCCAGGTGATACTAGAGGGATAAAAAAGACATTCACCTCTGGCTTGATCGTACATCAAATTCTGGACTCTTTCCTAAATCTGTCTGCTACAATTTACTTTTTAGTCCTCATATAGCTGCTTCGTGCTTTCTGCTCAGAGTTTATATTTGCATTCAGTGGAAGAGACAGGGTAGCGTGTGCTTACCTCATCTTGCCCAGAATTGGAATCCTTATAGAAATGACTTGAACTAATATTTACATAACCTAGAAATAATTTTTCATATGTTAGAACCAAGGTTTAAAAATAATTCTTACTATTAAGCACTACTGAAGAAGAAGAGGAAAGTTGGAGGACTCACACTACCTGACTTCAGAACCTACTATACAGCTACAGTAGTCAAAACAGCCTGGTACTGGTACAACGACGGATACATTGACCAATGGAACAGAATTGAGAACCCAGATGTAAATCCATCCACCTACGGTCACCTGATCTTCGACAAGGGCCCAAAGTCCATCAAATGGGGAAAAGACAGTCTTTTTAACAAATAGTGCTGGCAAAACTGGATATCCATCTGCAAAAAAATGAGACAGGAACCATACCTCACGCTGTATACAAAAACTACTTCAAAATGGATCAAAGACCTGAATATAAAGCCTAAAACTATAAAGTTCATAGAAGAAAAAATAGGACCAACACCTCAGGCCATAATACACAGCATTAACAGGATACAAACCATAACCATCAATGCACAAACCCCAAAAGATAAGCTAGATAAATGGGATCTTCTAAAAATCAAACATCTGTGCTCTTCAAAAGACTTCACCAAAGGAGTAAAAACAGAACCTACAGACTGAGAAAAAATTTTTGGACAATACAAGTCAGACAAAGGTCTAATCTCCATAATCTACAAGAAAATCCAATACCTCTACAACAAAAAAACAAATAATCCTGTTAAAAAATGGGCAAAGGAAATGAACAGACACTTCACCAAAGAAGATGTTCAAATGGCCAACAGACACATGCGGAAATGTTCGCGATCACCAGCCATTAGAGAAACGCGAATTAAAACCACGAGATACCATCTCACCCCAGCATTACTGGCATGAAAAAACTGGAAATAACAAATGTTGGAGGGGATTCGGTGAGATCGGAACTCTTATGCACTGCTGGTGGGAATGCAAAATGATACAACCATTTTGGAAAATGATATGGCACTTCCTCAGAAAGCTAGAAATAGACATACCATTTGATCCAGCAATCCCACTCCTAGGAATATATCCTAGAGAAATAAGAGTTATCACTCGAATAGACATATGCACACCTATGTTCATGGCAGCATTGTTCACAATAGCAAAAAGATGGAAACAACCTAGATGCCCATCAACAGATGAATGGATAAACAAACTATGGTACACACACACAATGAAGTATTATCAATGAGAAAGAACAACAATGAATCCATGAACCATCTCATAACATGGATGAAACTGGAGGACATTATGCTGAGTGAAATAAGTCAATCACAAAAGGACAAATATTGTATGAGACCTGTATTGTAAAAACCCGTGAAAAAGTTCACATGCAAAATGTAACAGTCTTTGTTGGTTACCAGGGATGGGAGGGGTGGGGAGGAAATACTAAATAGGCAATAGATAAGTGGTATCTTGGGTGAAGGGTGAGACAATACACAATACAGGGGAAACTAGCACAACTTGTAGAAGGAAAGGTCATGGAAGCCCCATAGACACATCCAAACTCCCTGAGGGACTGAATTTCTGGGCGGAGTGCTGTGGGGACCATGGTCTCGGGGAACATCTAGCTCAGTTGGCATGACACAGCTTATAAAGACAATGCTCTGCATTCTACTTTGGTGAGTAGTGTCTGGGGTCTTAAAAGCCTGTAAGTGGCCATCTGAGATACTCCACTGGTCTCATCCCTTCAGGAGTAAGGGAGAATGAAGAGAACAGGATACAGGGAAAAGATTAGTCCGAAAGACTAACGGTCCACAGCTACCAAGGCCTCTACCCGACTGGGTCTAGTACAGCTAGATGGTGCCCGGCTACCACCACTGAGTGCTCTGACCAGGATCAAAACAGAGGGTTCTGGACAGAGCTGGAACAGGATGTAGAACATAATTCTAACTCACAAAAAAAAAAAAAAAAAAAAAAAAGACCAGGTTTACTGGCCTAAAGGAGACTGGAGAAACCTAGAGATTATGGCCCCCAGACACCCTTTTAGCTCAGTGGTGAAGTTATATCCAAGGTTCACTGTCCGCCTGGGAGTGGACAGCCCGTTAATACCAAAGGAGACTAACAAGGTCAGTAGTCCAGTGACAAGGGGCAGAAGGCAGAAGGGGACAAGGAAGCTGGTGATAGGGAACCCAAGGTTGAGTAAGGATATTGTTGATGTGTTGTGAGATTGTTAACTATTGTCATAGGGCAACATTTGTAGTAACTGTTAAATGAGAAACTATTTTGTTCTATAAGCCTTTATCTTAAGTGAGAGTAATAGCACAATTTGAAGAGTGTAGTCAATGTCACTGAACTGTGCATGTAGAAATTTTTGAAATGGTGTATCTTTGGCTATGTGTATTTTCACCAAAAAAAAAAAAGGTTGAGAAGTTAGAGGGTTGACACGTTTTGGGGTTGTTAACCAATGTCATAAAACAATATATGTACTATTTGTTCTGTAAGCCTTTACCTGAACTACAATTTAAAAAAATAATAATAATTCTTACTATTAAATAAATGCATGAAATATTCACAATATATTTGATATAACATACAGACTTTCATAAAAACACCCTAAAAATACAGCTATTTGAATGATAAGTTCCTTATTTATTTAAGAAATCACATTTCAAATCAGACCAATCATTCTCCTGAGATAGATTTCAGTTTTCTAAATGTTTCAGGTATTTATGCTCTTTGCATGTCAAATGTATACACCCTAAAAGATAAAAGATACGTGTTTGATAAATTACAGAGAAAAAAAACAAAAAAAGCAGAAATAAAAAGAATCACAGAAAAAAAATAATAAGAGTAATAGGATTAAAGTGTTCCGAAATCTAGCCTTCTACATGTATGGATACAGCAATCTATTAAACACATTGTCGTTTGTTTCCCTCAATAATTTGTATTCATGATTGAAAGCTTCATTTGTCACTGTGTGGTGGGCCGTGTTCCATTTTTTGAACTAGAAAAGCAAGCTCATGCATCAGAAAACAAATTAAAATATAAGGAAAAATGGCTCCAACAGTACACTCTGATGGAAGCCAAAAAATATAAGGAAATGTAAATCAGTCTGTCTTGTTAAGCATATCTAAAGCACCACTTAAAGACTTTGCAGAAGGGAGATACATGCTTCATGCCAGCTGTGGTTTCTGCCTATTGTTAAATCTAATGAATGGTTATTTTCCTCCTTATGTTTAATCTAGAATAACAATAAAGTTCATTGATCTCAAATTCTAGGTTTTTTTGCCAATCAACCACCAACAGTTTTATTTCTTTTTTTACACACTTTTTTAAAATTTTCCCCAAATCTTCAAACAACAATTTAAAGAAATTATATATTTTAAATTTTTAAATAATAAATTGTCATTGTATGAGCTAAAAATCCAGGTTGGCAAGTTTTCTTTTTCACATGTGGTAGGGACTTTTTCTTTTATTTTTAACTCACGTACTAAAAACACTTGTTTCTGTACTAAGCTTCAGAACATCTCTAAGGAAAAATAATGTCTTTGAAAATAACATATTTTGTTAAATAATGAAAGAAAGTGATTTTTTTGACAATGATAGGTAGAAATCTGGCTCACAATGCCCACAGTAAAAAGCTTATTTTCTTTGCTGTCTGTTTCTCATCTGAATGCATAAATATGATAGTCCTTATAAATGACAGCATGCTTTCACTGGATTTCTAGGAAAAAGGAGATGTTAGATTAATCTGGACCCAAACTTCTTATCACCATAAGCTTCAATAAAATAGAAGCTTCACATCAATAATCTAGGGAAAGCCTAAGAAGCTTTAGAAAAAGTTCATGTTGCTCAACCTGGTTCTGAATAAGTAATTTACATAAACATACACATATTCTGTGCTTTATCAGCAAATGTTCCAATATGTCCCCATTTTAAACCGTTTCTTTTCATCTTGTTCTTGGTGTTGCCTTATCTTTGGTTCTCTACATCAATAGGGCTTTCTAACATGCTGGAAAGGAATATCTAAGCACCTTCGAACATATACATCAAGCATTTGTCATCAGTGCAAAGATTACATTGGTTTTAAAGATGCTAGTAAATCAAGAGAGTTTGATTGCAATGTGAAGGATGTCAGCATTGTTAAAAATTTTTTACTAGCATCTTCTACCAGAAAAATTAAAAATATATAAATATATATGCAGGCAGATGTATCAATAATAATTTTTATTCATTTAACAAATACTTTTTGAGTATCTACTATATACCAGGCAGTATTCTCGGTCTCAGGGATGTAACAGTGAACAAATCAGATAAAAATCTTGGTCCAAGGAACTTACAATCTACTCTGGGGAGACCCAGGGTTGGAGTTGCAATTTTAAGTAGAGAGGCTAGGGAAAAAAAAAAAAACATTGCCATCGAGTCGATTCCTATTCATAGCGACCCCGTAGGAGAGAGTAGAACCGCCCCAGAGGGCTTCCAAGGAGCAGCTGGTAGATTCAAACTGCCCATCTTTTGGTTAGCAGCCAAGCTCTTAACCACTGCACCACCAGGGCTCCAGAGAGATTAAGGTAGACCTCAATGAAAAGGCCACACTTGATCAAGGACTTGATAGAGCTGAAGGAATGCTCCTTTTGGTATCTAGCGGAAGGTCATTGCAGACAGAGGGATCAGCCAGTGTAAAGTCCCCAAGAGAGAGTGCTGATACTATTGAATAAATAGCCAGCAGATTAATGTGTGTTAGAAGGAAAGGAGCAGGAGATGAAATTACAGAATTGAGAGGGTCCTGATAAAATGTGTCCTTGTAAGTTATTGAATAGACTTTGACTTTTTATTCTAACATTAGCAAGTTCTGAGCAGAGAAAGGACATGAGTATGGTTACTTTTTGAAAAGATTATCCCTAATGCTGTATTATGATTTAGGAGTTAAAATAGGAGCCGTTATTCCCTGCTGTTGAGTATAAAGAATATGACCCAGCTGGAAGGACTCACAAGGACACATCAACTGGGCTCTGTTGTATAAAGACAATAGCTAGGACACTCTTGGAGAAACATCTTTTAGGGAACCTTTCACATAACAGAGCACACTCTGTTCTTTCCCTGTTAGCATTGAGTAAATAGTAAGATTTGTTGGGGCAATGAAGACCCTCCTGACTGTTGTTACTGAAACCTGTACAAATGATTGTTAAGAAAGACAATTCAAAATGTAGGATCACAGTGATTTAGCAGTTTCTAGCCAATCTACGAAAATGTGAAGCTTTCAATGATTTTACCTATTTGTAATGCTAATATATACTGATGATTCTGTAACATTCCTTGGACTCGTGCAGACATACCTCTGGCAGCATTCTTGTCCATTTCCCACTTTTGCCTCTTGGAACACAGGCTGAATAAAACCTTTCTTCTTGCTTTACTGTAACTTTGTGGTGATTTTGCCCTAGGACAATTATAAAGGTGCTGTCTTAGTTATCTAGTGGTGCTATGACAGAAATACTGCAAGTGGATGGCTTTAACAAACAGATACTTATTCTCCCACAGTCTAGTAGGATAGAAGTCCTCATTCAGGACACCAGCTCCAGGGGAAGGCTTTCTCTTTCTGTCAGCTCTGGAGGAACATCCTTGTCATCCATCTTCTCCTGGTCTAGGAGATTCTCAGCTCAGGAACCTCGGGTCTATTGGACCTGCTCTGCTCCTGGCACTACTTTCTTGGTGGTAGGAAATCCCTCTGTCTCTCTGCTCACTTCTGCCTTTTATATCTCAAAAGAAATTGACTCAAGATACAACCTAATCTTGTAGGTTGAGTCCTGCCTCATTAACATAACTGCCTCTAATCTTCCCTCATTAAAGTCATAGAGATAAGTTTTACAACACATAGGAAAATCACATCAGATGACAAAATGGTGGGCAATCACACAATCCTGGGAATCATGTCCTAGCCAAGTTGATACACATTTTTGGGGGACACAATTTAATCCATAACTAGGGGAAAAGGGAAAGAGGAAAGGGATAAAGGGAAACCAGAGAGAAGGCTACTGCAATAATCCAGTTCTAAGATGATGATCATGGTTTGGACGAGGGCATCAGGATTGGAGGAAGACTCGTTAACAACCTGCAATATGCAGGTGACACCACCTTGCTTGTGGAGAATGAAGATGACTTGAAGTACTGCCTGATGAAGGGCAAAACCTACAGCCTTCAATATGAATTACACCTGAATATAAAGAAAATGAAAATCCTCACAACTGTACCAATAAACAACATCATGATAAATGATGAAGAAATTGAAGTTGTCAATGATTTCATTCTACTTGGATCAATAATCAATGTCTGTAGAAGCAGCAGTCAAAAAATAAAACAGTGCATTGCATTGGGAAAATCTGCTGCAAAAGACCTCTTTAAAGTATTAAAAAGTGAAGACGTCACTTTGATGACTAAGGTGTACCTGACCTAAGCCATGGTCTTTTCAATCATCTCAAATGTGAAAGCTAGACAATGAAAAAGGCAGTTCAAAGGAGAATTGACATATTTAAATTGTGCTATTGGAGAAGAATAGAGAATATTACAATGGACTGCCAGAAGAATGAACAAATCTGTCTTGGAGGAAATACAGCCCGAATACTCTTTAGAAGTAAGGATGGTGAGACTTTTTCTTGCTTTTTTTAGACATGTCATCAGGAAAGACCAATCGCTAGAAAAGGACATCATGTTTGGTAAAGTAGAGGGTCAATAAAAACAATGGAAACCCTCCGTGAGATGGATTGACACTGTGATTGCAACAGTAGGTTCAAACCAATGATTTTGGGATAGTACAGAACCAGGAAATGTTTCATTCTGTTATATATAAAGTTGCCATTGACTGGAACTGACTCAATGGCAACTGTCATGGATTGAACTGTGTCCCCCCAAAAATATCTGTCAACTTGACTAGGCCATGATTCCAAGTATTGTGTGATTGTCCACCATTTTGTCATCTGCTGTGATTTTCCTCTGTGTTGTAAATCCTATCTCTATGATGTTAATGAAATGGAATTATGGCAGTTATGTTGATGAGACTCAATCTACAAGATTGGATTGTGTCTTAAGCCAATCTCTTTTGAGATATGAAGGAGAAAAGCAAGCAGAGAGACAAAGAAACCTCATACCACCAAGAAAGAAGCACTGGGAGCACACAGCCTCCTTTGGACCCGGGGTCCTTGCACTGAGAATCTTCTCTACCAGGGAAGACTGATGACAGGGACTTCCAGAAGAGGTGACAGAGAAGACAAAGCCTTCCCCTGGAGCTGATGTCCTGAATTTGGACTTATAGCCTCCTAAACAGTGAAAGAATAAACTTCTCTTTGTTAAAGCCATCCACTGTGGTATTTCTATTATAGCAGCACTGGATAACTAAGACAGAAACTAACAACAAAGTAACAATGGAAGGATTGTAGATATATTTTAAAAGTGGAGTCCACAGAATTTACTGACAAATTGAATGTTATGTGTGTGTGAGAGAGGAATCATGGATAACTCTAAGATTTTTGGACATAACACCTGAAAGAATGAAGTGCCCATTAGCTGAGTTATGGAAGACTAAGGAAGAAGAAGATTTTGTGGGGCTCAGATAAGAAGTTCAGGAATCTGTTTCAAACATGTTAAATTTGTGGTATCTATTAGAAATCCAAGTTGAGATGTCAAGAAAGTATTGGATATATGACTTTGGAGATAAGGTGAAAGATCTGGTTTAAAGATATGCAATTGGGCATTTTCAATATGTAGATGGTATATAATGCGTTTAGACTGGGTATGGTGGCCAAAAGAATGAATGCAGAGACATCAGAGAGAAAAATGCTTTGGAAGAGTTGAATCTATTTCAGTCTTCTCATTCTCTCCTGAACCCACTCCAGTCTGGATTTTGCTCCACCATCGCATCAAATGAACTCTTGCCAAAAACAAGATGACCACCATGTTGACAAATAACAATAGTCAAAAGTCAGTCTTCATCTAAGTCAGCTTCCAGTAGAATGTGACAGAGTCAACAAAATAAAAAAACTTTAAAAAATGTTCTTACTCCAAGAAGACTGACAACTTTCAATAATTCACCATCCTCAAATTTGCCATCATATTTGTTTCAACAATTACGTTCCTTACTACATAATTAATTTCCTCAGTAGGATTTGACACAGTTGATCACTCCCTCCTCAACATTTTCTTTGCCTGACTTCCAGGATACCACACACTTTTGGTTTTTCTTTTACCTCATTTATGTCTCCCCTTTAGATTCCTTTGCTGTATTTGTCCACTTTCTAAACTTTGAATAGTGGAGCATACCAACTCTTATTCCTCATTCTTTTTCGTTACACTCATTTTCTATATGATCTCATCTAATCTCATAGCTTTAAATTCCATTAAAATGCTACCATCTCACAAGTATATATCTCTCGACTGCTTTCCTAAACTCCAGACTTGTCTAACCAGTTGCCTACTAGACATTTCCACTTGGATATTGTTTTAGCCTGAGGCAGGGAGCTTGTGTCCTATTATTTTGTTATGGAATACTATCCCAGGGATTAAAAAAAAAAAGTGAAATAAGGAAAACAAAACAAGGACACATCATAGAGCTAACTCCCTCAAAATGTGACTAATTGCTCAGTCTTTTTGGATATCACTACATTTCAGGATCATCTGTTCTTAAATAATGGGAGAATACTATATTCACTGGTTCCTGACTCTCATTAGTCAAGGATTCAACCCATGGGCCATCAACCTCCCATCCCTACTTCCAGATACCATATGAATTGGCAATGAGTGAGGCCTTCAGCATCCTACACATGTTGTCTATAGAGAAGCCCCAGGGAAGGAGGCAAAACGTTTGAAGTGTAATCAGTAAGTTAGACACTGTTGGGATATACCTGCTGTAATGTAAAGAGCACTGAATAGCCTGCTGTTAGGATGTCGTTTGTAACGATGTTAGAGGTAATGGCCATCTGCTCTAAGATGGTTGAAATGCAAATCATCGCTTGGTGTACTACCTTTAAAAGGAGAATGTGTTGGTCTAAAGGGCACATAATTCAAACTGTTACAGATGTCCGTAAGATCTTAAACTTAACTAACTCCAAATGCTCTTCTCATTGTTTACTCCCCAAACTGTTTCTTCCATAGTCTTCTCTATCTAAGTTGATATTTATTATCACACTCCTGTAGATGCTCAGTCCAAAACCTTGAACTAATCCTTGTCTCTACTTTTTCTTTCATACTCCATATCTAATATGTCAGGAAATCAGTTACAGTTAACTCACTTCTGTCCCTATGTCATCTCTCTTTTACATTACTGCAAAGTTCCCCAGGAAGTCTCTCTGCTTTTATCTTTGTTCTCTACAGTAACTCAACTCATCTGTCAGAGTAATCTTTTTTAAAATTAAATCCGATCATGCCTGTCTTCTGCTCAGCCTTACAAAAGCATCCCAACTCACTCATTGTAAAATCCCAAGAACTTTTATGGTGCTCTATGATTTGCTTCCAATCTGACAATTTCTTCAACTACTCTCCTTCTCATTTTCCCTGCTCCAGCTATACAGGTTTTCTTCCTGCTACTCTCACAAACCAAGCATACTTGTCAGGGTCTTTGTATTTGCAATTTTTTCAGCTTAGAATGTTACTCTTTAAGATAATCTGCATAGTTCCCTCCCTTGCTTTCTTCAAGTCTCCTCAAAAAATCCTTCTCTGACCATCCTATAAAATACCTCCCACAACACTGAAGCACTACCTCTCCTTCTTTCTTTTATTACATTCAATAGAATATATCCCCATCTGAGCTATGTATGGAGCCCTTGTGGTGCAGTGGTTAAGAGTTCAGCTGCTAATAAAAAGGTCAGCAATTTGAATCTACCAGCTGCTCCTTGGAAACACTATGGGGCAGTTCTACTTTGTCTTGTAGGGGTGCTATGAGTCGGAATCGACTCGACGGCAATGAGTTTGGTGTTTTTTGAGCTGTGTATGTGTTTATTTATTTATTGTCTGCTTCTCCCACTAGAACGTAAGTTCCTTAAGAGCAGAGATTTTTCCTGTTGAATCACTAATGCCTAGATCAATGTTTGCTGTATAAAACCAAAAAACCCAGTTGCCATCAAGTCGATTTCAATTCATGGCAACCCCATGTTTTGTAGAGCAGAATTGTTTGCATTCCATTGGGTTTTTAAGGCTGTGGCCTTTGGAAGCAGATCACCAGGTTTTTCTTTAAGGTGCCTATGGGTAGGTTCTAACTGCCAAGCTTTCAGTTATTAGTCAAGTGCATACCTGTGTTTGTGGCACCCCTAGACTCCTGTTTGCCGTATAAAAGGTGCTTACTAAATACACATTGAATAAAAAATGGCACAGATGACATTCTTTGCACTATGCGGATCTAGTTTTTTTGTTTTGTTTTGTTACTTTCTTTTTTTTCTCATTATCTCATTATGACAATAGGGCTTTAGCATCTGTCTGCAGGAAGTACAGCCTGGTTTCACCCGTAGTCTTTTAAGAGACAACAAAAAGAAATGGGAAAAAAGCTCAGAAAAATATATTCAATTTTTTCTTAACACCCATTGTCTGATTTACTTTAAATTCTGACTTCTTTTAAGTGCTTTAATGAGGTGGACAAGAACACTCTCAAGTTTTCCTTGGTAAACTGGCAGGTTAAAATGTAAAGGAAAATTAAATATACTGAAATAATTTCCCCCAAATAATCACTTTCTTGTTATTCTGCCAAATGGAAGGCAGTAAGCTATTATTACTGCTTGTAAGTCTTTGAATTAGTCTAAAGACTTCTCTAAGGGTTACACAAAAGAAAACCTACACTATTCTATAAATTTCCAGAAATGAAACTATACTTGGCTTAGTTGTAATAAAATTTTTCACTTTCAAGATTATTAATTCCTTGTATAGGATTGTCAGAGAACATATTAGGGACATCAAATTATTATTTATAGATTTGCATATTTCATCCATGTCAACCATCTGAACATGTCAAACCATAAACATTCTGTACATTTCACTCAACTTAATGAAGTAAGTCAATTGTGGAACTCAAAGGAATTGTTGAACAAACTGCATCGGTTATTATTATCAAAATGATACAGCAGCTACAATCTATTAACGTTTTAAAATGAAAAATTATATTTTTCTCCCATTTAAAGCATTCCAAAAGCTTTACGTTACACACATAAAAATCCTTATGAAGACCCACAATGGCTATTATCTTCTCCATGCCTACCTCTTCAGTCTTAACTGTCACTGACTGGTCCTTTCACTTACTACAGTGGCCATTTTTCCTTCTTGGGTGAGGCAAATGATTAACAAGCTTGGCTATTAAATGAAAGGTTGGAAGAAAGATCTGACAATCTACTTCTGAAAACCCATGGAGCACAGTTCTACTCTGACATACATGGGGCTATCATGAGTTGCTTGCTTAAGGGCAACTTGTTAAGTATTGATATACCATAATTTATCTACCCATTAACATAATGATGGACATTAAGGTTGCTTTACTTTTTATCTATTACAAATAAAGCTACTATGAACATTTTTGTACAAATCTTTGTGTGGATAAGTGCTTTCATTTCTCTTGGGAAAATACCTAGGGGTGGAATACCTAGGTCATATGGTAGATATATTTTATATTATTAATAAAGTGTCAAACTGTTTTCCAAAGTGGTTGTATCATTTTACATTTTGACCAGTAGCGTATGAAAGTTCCAGCTGCTAAACTCACTTACTAGGTCCAGCAGTTATTTATTTATTTATTTGGTAGATTCAGTTGAATTTTCTATATTAGATGATCATATCATCTGTGAATTGAGAGTTTCACATCATTGTTTCTAATCTGGATGACTTTAAATTCTTTTTCTTGCTGCATTGCCCTGGCTAAGACCACTAGTATGATGCTGAATAGAATAGAGCATATACATTCTTTCCTTGTTCCTGATTTTAGGGCAAACCATTTAGACTTTCACCCTCAAGTAGGTCATTATTAACCATAGATTATTTGTGCATGCCCTTCATCAGGTTGAGGAAGTTTTCTTTTATTTCTAGTTTGCTAACACGCATGTGCATCAGATAGTGTTAAATGCATTTTTTACATATGTTTTTCTATTAATATGATAAATTATGTTGATTTATTTTAAATTTTTAAACAAAATTGCATCCCTGGGATTAAAACCAACTTGATCATTATGTGTGAAACCTCTCTTCTTTTCTAATACAGGCATTTGGTATAAGAAACTTCTCACTAAGCACAGCTTTAGATGAAATCCACAGTTTGATATGCTGTGTTTTCATTTTCATTCAGTTTAAAATACTTTCTAATTCCACTTTTGATTTCTCCTTTGACCCATGGACTATTTAGTGCATATTGTTTAATTACCAACTATCTTGGGATTTTTCATAGCTCTTTCTGTTATTGATTTCAAATTTAATTTCATTGTGGTCAGAGAACATACTTTTAATAGTTTGAATCCTTTCAAATTTGTTGAGACTTATTTTATGGTGCAGGATATGGTCTATCTTGATACATCTTGTGTGTAGACTTGAAAACAATGTGCATTCTTTTTTTTTAGGGGGAATGTGCAATAAATCTCCAGTTGATTAAGGTGGTTGATATTCTTTAAGTTTTCTATAACATATTGATTTTCTGTCTACTTATCTATCAATTATGGAGAGCCACGTTGAAATTTCTCAATATAGTTGTAAATTTTCCATTTCTCCTTGTAACTCTTCATGTGTTTTGCTTCATATATTTTCCTTCACAGATTGTTAAATAAAACATGTAAGACTTATATCCTGTTGATGAATTGACCCTTTTACTATTATGATACGACCATGTAAATATGGTAATATTATTTGCTCAGAAAACTACTTTTCTGATATTAATATAGTCATTCAAGCTTTCTTTAAATTAATGTCATCTTTCTTCATCATTTTATTTGAAACTATTTGTAAATTTATATTTAAAGTGGGTTTCTTATCACTTACGTATAACTGGTTCTTGTTTTTTATCTAACAAACTCTGTATTATAATTGGAGTCTTTGTACCCTATAGATTTAATGTGCTTTCAGATATGGTTAGGTTTGACTCTCCCATGCCGTCACTTGTTTTCTAGTTAGTCCACCTGTTCTTTGTTCCATTTTCTCTTTCTCTGCTTTATTTAAGATTGTGTATTTTTTATGATTTCATTTTATCTTATTTATTTCTTATTAGCTATAGTTCTTTTTTTTTTCCCAGTAGTTGTTTAAGGTATATATTAAAACTTTAAAAAAAAAAAAAAAAAGTTTCTATCAAGTCAATTCCAGCTCATAGCGATCCTATAATAGGACAGAGTAAAACTGTGCTATAGGGTTTCCAAGGAGAGGCTGGTGGATCCGAACTGCCATTCTTTTGGTTAGCAGTCAAATGCTTAACCACTGTGCCACCAGTGCCCCAAGGTATATAGTAAAGATCATTAATTTATTATAACCCATTGTCATTGAGTCAATTCCAACTCATGGTGACCCACATGTTTCAGAATAGAACTGTGTTCCATAGAATTTTCAATGGCTGTAAGCTTATGGAAGTAGATCACTAGGCATTTCTTTTGTGATATCACTGGATAGATTTGAATTGCCAACCTTTTAGTTAGTTGTTGAGTGCAAACCATTTGCACCATCCAGAGACCTTAACTTATTGTAGACTGCCTTAAAGTAGTATTTTATTATTTTGTGAATAGTGTGAGAGCCTTACTACAGTACTTTTCCTGTTATCCTCCTCTCTTGGACTTTGTGCTATTTTTGTCATAATGTAACTTAAACATATGCTATAAAATCGTAATGTTGTTGTTGTGAGCCCTCAAGTTGATTACGACTCATAGCAACTCTATACGAAAATGTAGAACTGCCTCATAGGGTTTCCAAAAAAACCCTTCCCCTGATTTTTCCTCCCAGGTCTTAGGTGGTCTATTTTATGTATCAACTTTACTCTTTTCTCCTGGTAGTTATAGGTTGATTGTTTACCTTGCTGGGTTTTCAAGCAATGCACGCTGCTATTCCAACCTGAGAGAGTTCCAAGTTCTGTAAAACAAATAAAAGCACCTTGCATCAGTCCTTAGGGCAGCTTTCAGACAGCTTAGGACAGACAAACACAATAATTTACAAATAAGGTTCCCTGGAACCAAGAACAGGATTCAATACTAGGATAGCGGGTTATTATTCTCTTAAAGATTGCTAAGGACCCGGGGTACAGGGGCAGTAGCAAATAAAAAAAGTCACAAAGCTTTCCTACCAATTTTAAATTGCCTTTTTCTTGATTCAATGTTCACTTAGCTCCTGTAAACCTTTAATTATTTTCCAGTTTCCTGACAAAGTTGCTTCTGACATTTTATACTTATCTTTCAACGTTTCTCTGGAGGAAAATGGGCTTGGAGCTGCCTATTCCACCATCTTGTTGACTTTGCTCAGTTGAAAAACATCAAGTTGGTCCCAAAGCTACAGTGGTGCCTCCCTTGGGTGATTGGTCTGCCTGATGATAAAAGCTCTTGTTCTTACTATTGAAATGTTGCCAAAATCTGCAGTGCTAAAAATGGAGACATTTCACACACTTTTTGAAATGCCAGTTGGTCTATCCATTGAATTTTTTTTATTTCAGAAATGGTACTTTTTCATCTCCAGAGGTTTGATTTGGATCTTTTTTATATCTTCTATTTATCTGTTTAATGTGATCAATCATTCCTCTACCTTTTTCAACGTATAGGCTGTAGTTATAGAAACTGTTTTAATATATTTTTTAAAATTAGTTACATCATCTGTTTAATTTCATGATTGGTTTCTATTAATTGTTTTTTCTCCCCATTGTGACTTTTATTTTTTTGCTTCTTTGTATGCTGATAATTTTTGGTTGGATGTCAAACACTGTAAATTTTACTTTGTTGTTGCTGGATATTCCAATATTTCTATATATTTTGAGATTTGTTCTGGTGTAGAGTTACTTGGAAAAAAATTGATCCTTTGGAGGCTTGGTTTTAAACTTTGTTTTGTTGTTTTGCAGTTCCAGAGCAGACTTTGGTCGAGGGCTAACTCGGCTAATCTTACCACTACTGAGGGTATTGATTCTCCTGAGTACCCTAACCAATGTAACTTGAATAATAAAATTTACCTCTCTGACTGGTAGAAACTCAAATTATTTCCAGCTTTACGTTAGCCCCAGGAATTGTTTTCCCTGCTCCTTTAGTATGGTTCGTTATTTATCCTTAAGTAGTTTCCTCATACACTTTTGCTAATCAGAACTCAGCTGAAGAGTCAATGTAGATCCTCTGCAGATCTCTGGATAGCTCTTTGTGACACTCTTTCCTGTGCTATACTCTGTTCTGAGAACTCTAGCTCCCTTAGACAACTTAGACTCTTACTTGTCTCTTCAAATGAGGGAATCTACTGGACTGTTCTTGTCTTCATCCTTCATGTGGTGCTACTGAGAAACTCTCTACAGGAAGTTGACTGGGGCACTTGTAAGATTCTTCTGTCTCAGATATGGCTATATGATATGCTGCCTGCTGTCCATTGCCTAAAAATAATTTTTTCTTATTTTATCCTGATTCCTAGTTGTTTCAGATCAAAGGGTAAATCCAGTCTTTCTTACTCCTTCTTGGCCCAAACCAGAAATCCACATGAAGATCTTTTTTTGTTTTCTATTGTTGAGAGATATAGATGTTTTCCTGCCTAAGGAAGCTTATTCTGGCTTTGCCTTCTACCAGGGCTATAAAAAATTAAAGAAGGGCTGAATGCTATAAAAGTGACGTTGATGCTGTGTTGGAATTATCCTAACAAAACAAAATTTGTTGAGGCAAGGAATGCTGTGACCCAGTTTTGAGGCCCAGAGCATGACAAGTTGTAAACCTGGCTTATGTTCAATAGAGCCTACTGTAGGGGTTAGAAGATCTCAGCAGAGTTGGGGAGAGTTGGACTCCAAGATGCTAGTGTATGGGAAAAGATGCCTAGCAACCATCAGGAAGAGAAGTGCATCTTTTTGTGTTAAGGGGATTCCAAGATTGGAGGCAGGCAAGAATTCTCTGAATAGCTTATACTCCAAAAAACAGTTAGCTTTAATCTTCTAGAAGTTAACTCAGGTACACCAACTTTAGCTATATGCCAAGCACAGATAGCATGAAGCTAACCAAGCAGGTAGGAACTATCCTATCCTCTTTACTTGTTCTTCCTCTTACAGCTTCAATTCTGACAGAGATAAAAAATAACAGCTAATGGGGAAGAGTTAAGTAAAGAGAAAATAGATAGCAGAAGCATTATGCCTCTGAATTGTGCCCTCCTAAAATATGTGTTGGAATACTAGCCCCTATACCTGTGGAGCGCTGTTGGTGCAGTGGTTAAGAGCTCAGCTGCTAACCAAAAAGTTGGCAGTTTGAATTCATCAGCAGCTCCTTGGAAACCCTAGGGAGCAGTTCTACTCTGTCCTATAAGGTCACTATGAGTCGGAATCAACCCTATGGCAACGGGGTTTTTTTTTTTTTTTTAATACATCTGGAAAGGAGCCCTTGTGGCACAGTGGTTAAGAGCTGGGCAGGTAACCCAAGGGTCGGCAGTTCGAACCCACCAGCTGCCTCGTGGAAGAAATACGTGGAAGTCTGCTTCCATAAAGATTACAGCCTTGGAAACCCTATAGGGCAGTTCTACTCTGTCCTGTAGAGTCACTATGAGTCAGAATCCAATCGACAGCAATGGGTTTCGTTTTGGTGTTTTGATACCTATGGATATAATCCCATTTAGGAATGGGATTTTCTTTGTTATGTTAATGAGACAACACCAGTGTAGGGTGTGTCTTAAAACTAAGGACTTTTGAGATACAAGAGCTTATTAGATAGAGAGAGAAGCAAGTAAGCAGAAATGGGGGAAAGATAGATGATACATGGAGATCGCCAAGGAACCAAGGAACGTTAGGGTTGCAGAAGGTGAGACAAGTATATTCCTCCAGAGAAGACAGAGACAGAGCCTTCCTTTAGAGCCAGTGTTGTGAATTCAGACTTCTAGCCTCCTGAATTGTGAGAAAACAAATTTCTATTCTTTAAAGCTACCCTCTTGTAGAATTTTTTGCTACAACAGCACAAAGAAACTTGGACACCTTCCTTTCCCACACCAGCTCCCAACCAATAGCACAAAACAGGCAAGAGAAGTTTTAATTCTAACTCAAGCACAAAGTTTTGATCATTCCATGTTGTTGTTAGTTTCTACAGGGTTTTCAAAGCTGTGACTTTTTGGAAGCAGATTACCAGGCCTGTCTTCTGAGGCCTCTGGGTGGATTCAAACTGCCAACCTTTCAGCTAGTAGTGAAGCACTTAACCATTTGTGCCACGCAGGGATACACATTTTGAGTATTGAATTGTGACTATGTTGTAACTGAAATTGACCCAAAAGAGGCTAAGCTATCTGTTCAAGGATATACAACTAGTAAGTGACAACACTGGAACATAAAATGCAGATCTATTCAACCCCAAAGTCCTATGCTTTGTTGTTGTTAGTCACCATCAAGTTAGTTCTGACTCATAGTGACCTTATGTACAACAGAATGAAACACTGCCGGGTCCTGTGGCATCTTCGCAATGGTTGTTATGCTTGAGCCCATTGTTGCAGTCACTGTGTCAATACATCTCATTGAAGCTCTTCCTCTTTTTTGCTGACCCCCTACTTTACCAAGCATGATGTCCTTCTCCAGGAAATAGTCCCTCCTGATAATGTCCAAAATTTGGATTTTTAAAATCCTATACCACCTAATAATCAAATGAGCAATTCTATGTATTTCACATGAACAGACTCAGCTGAATAAAGCCTTCTAGGGCAAGAGACACAACCCCTCAGCTTTCCAAACTACAAATCCACTGCTCACGACTGCCTTTGTTTTCTGGACTTTGTCATACATTGATTTCTTAGGCCTGGTTCTCTAGAGAAGCAAAACCAGTAAAGAGTATAAATATCTATATCAAGGAAATGGCTCACACAACTGTAGAGACTGGAACATCCCAAATTCATAGGTCAGGCTGGAGGCTTCTCCTGATTCACACAGTTTCAGGGACTGGTGAACCCACGATCAGCAGGTCAAACGGCAGGGCTCTTGCTCACAGGCTGTGAAGATCTACAAATCCCAAGATGTCAGGGAAGACCGCAGGTAAGCTGCTAGCTCAAGTCCCAAGAACTGGAGACGGGATGAACATGAGCCAGCTGCAGGATTCAGAGCAAGGAAAAGCACGCAAGCTTTGCCAGAGAGTCCACTTATATTCGATGCAGGCCTCACCCCCAGTGAAACTCCCTTTCAACTGATTGGTTACTCACAGCAGATCCCAACATGAAGGTGACCACATTATATCAAATCTCATCATGGAAGTGATCATATCATCATATGACTGCCAAACTACATCATAACTGCCAAACCACTGAGCCTCATAGCCCAGCCAAGTTGACACAAAACCTTAACAATCACAATTGATATTTTGTTTTGGATTCATTAATGACTTCAATTAGCTCAGGTCAAGTGAAGGAGAGACTATTTTTTTCCAATAAGAATTTATTTAATTTTTGGAAAAAACTTTATTTAGCCTAATTTCCCCATACAGCCTACTCACTGTACTTGCTGGCTTTTTACTATACATAAACTTTCATAAACTGTTGAATGAGTTCATGTAAATGTACCTTTCCAGCTATGGCCATTAGGCTCTCATAGGCTACAGGGTGGAAAATGGTTATCACGATCCTGTTTCAATAAAATATAATAGGTATGAATCAGGAGTGGAAAGACTCCAGATGGCATGATGAATTTAATTTCAGAGTTATGTGTTTCTCATCAGAAAAGTAATATTTAATCATTGTAGAAATTATGGAATATAAAGCATTATATAAAGAAATGAATAAAAAATCATCCACTGCTCTAACTCCTGAAGATAATCACTGTCAACAGGTTGGTATATTTCCTAACAGTCTGCTGTATGCATATATGTTATTTTTATATAGCAGTGATGATACTATAAATCCTGTTTTAAGTGTTACTTAAATATTTCCTCTTGTCATTACAACTTTTTCATTATTATTTTCCTCAGCATGTATACATTTATAAGCATGTTGTGGGTGCCCAATAAGTGTTAAAAAGAAGGCACTACTCAGACTTTTCTTTAATCCTAATTATACGCTGTATGTCTTACTCATTAAAAACTTTTTGCAGCCCTTATCATTGTTATTTCCTCTCTTCCCAAACATTTTATTTTGAAAAGACTTCAGTTGTATTGTTTTGATTGATAGTAGTATAATCAACACCCATGTGCCCTTCATTCATACACCCACTCCTCACTTACCGACACAGTTAGGTTCCAAAGACCAGGTTGTTATGCAATAATTGGCATTATACAAAAATGGTGGATGACTACATCATTACATACCTGCCAAATTACATATTAATTACATAACTGCCAAACCACTGAGAATCATGGCCCAGCCAAGTTGACACATAACCTTAACCATCACAGCCAGCATTACACTTGCCTCACACCTGAGTATTCATTACAATAAGAAGTATTTTGTTAATGTGCAAAATAGTCAGATAGTAGATTTTTTACTACTGTCATAAATGCGAAATGTCAGACAATGAGATAGTTGATAAGTAAGGAGT
Source organism: Dugong dugon (assembly GCA_030035585.1). NCBI lineage: Eukaryota > Metazoa > Chordata > Mammalia > Sirenia > Dugongidae > Dugong > Dugong dugon. The sequence continues at coordinate 135,601,764 of CM057462.1, forward strand.
AGGTGTATTTAGTCCTTCTTATGTTACTTTCTGCCATATTTGCTCTTTCTTTTTTTCTATGTATATATTTTTTTCAGAACCATTTGACAGTAAATGACAGGTATCACTGACACTTTCTTCTTAAATACTTTAGCATATATCCCCTAAGAGCTAGAACATCCCCCCACGTAACTACAAACTGTTTTTTAGGCTTAAGAAACTTAACAGAATTTAAATTCATATTTTCTACATTGTGCAAATAATGTCTTTTATAACTGTTTTTGTTATTTTTCTTTCTGTTGTTCCAGGATCCAATCTAGCACCACTCATTGAATCTAGTTTCATGTTTCTTTCTGAATATTTTAATTGCTCTGTAATATATCATGTTGTGCTACAATTTAGTCATTTCTCCGCTGTTGAATAATTGTGCTGTCATAAGTAAAATTTTAAATTCAAATACTTTTATCATGAAACAAATGCATATTTATAGCAGACAGCTTGAAAAATACAGACAAAAACAACCCAAAGAATAACCAAATTCCATAATATATATAAAACATGTTATATATACACTCACATATGTTATGTATATACATATTTGCAGCCTAATATTTCAGTTAACAGTTTATTGGGAAGTCTTTCTACAGCAATAAATAGTATGATTATATCATTCTAATGGCTACTTGGAGCTTCTTTATTATAATTACTTAATCAATTTCCTATCTTGTATAATTAGGTATTTTTAGTTTATTAAGAAAGCCATAATTAGTATTACCTTACTTAAGTTATTTTATCACAACAATCATTATTTCTTTAAGATATATTTTTTAACTTTGAAATTGATGAATTAAAGAAAGTCATATTTCTAAGTCTTTTGCTCCGTGTTGCCAGAATGCTCCAAAGAAAGATTATTAGCAATTTCTGTTTGTACCAGAAATTTGTAGAATGTTTAAAAGAGCATAGTTTTTACTTTTGAAAATGGTTGACCAACTGTCCTAACACCATGTGTACAATAGGCTGTTCAATAAACCTTCTTATACCATTTGATTTGAAATGTTTCCTTTAGCAGGGCAATTTTCAAAGATTTTAGTATCAAAACCCCTTTACGCTCTTAAATATTACTGAGTTCCCCATAGAGCTTCCATTTATGTGGGTCATGTTTCTCAATATTTACTGTATTAGAAATTAAAACTGAGAAATGCTTATAATATTTATTTAAAAAATAGACATTGCATGTTAATATAAATAACATTTTTTGAAAAACAATCATAGTTTCCAAAGGAAAAATATAGTGAGAAGAGTGTTTTGCATTTTTGCAAATATCTTTGGTGTCTGGGTTAATAGTGGGCAGCTGGATTCTCATATCTGCCCCTTCGTTGAGTCTGTTACAATGTCTCATGCCATGTAACCTCTGAAAAATACCATTGTATGCTTCTAAGAGAATGAGAGTGGGAAAGACAAATAATATTTTAGCATTATTATAAAAATAGCTTTGACCCTAAGGACTTTGGAAGAGTCTCAGGTACACATTCTGAAGACCTCTGCTTTAGCATGCATTGTCGTTCTCATATGCCGTCTAGTCTATTTGATTCATAGAAACCTTACAGGACAGAGTAGAATTGCCCCATATGGTCTACTAGGCTGTAAATCTTTACAGGAGCAGATCACCACATTTTTTTTCCCTTGGAGCCACTGGTGGGTTTGAAAACTGCCAATCTTTTGGTCAGCAGCTGAGCACTTAACCATTGCTCCACCAGGGCTCCTCTTAACATACATGTTGTTGTTGTTAAATGCCGTTGAGTCACTTCCGACTCATTGTGACCAACAGAACGAAACACTGCTCAGTCCTGTGCCATCCTCACAATCATTGTTAGGCTTGAGCCTACTGTTGCAGCCACTGTGTCAATCCACCTTGTTCAGGGTCTTCCTCTCTTTTGCTGACTCTCTACTTTACCAAGCATGATGTCCTTCTCCAGGGACTGATCCCTCCTAATAACGTGTCCAAAATATGTCAGACATAGTCTCACCATCCTTGTTTCTAAGGAGCATTCTTATTGTATTTCCTTTAGGACAGATTTGTTCGTTCTTTTGGCGGCCCATGGTCTGTTCAGTATTCTTTGCCAACACCACAGTTCAAAGGCATCAGTACTTCTTCAGCCGTTCTTATTCATTGTCCAGCTTTCACATGCATATGAGGTGACTGAAAACACATAGCTTGGGTCAGGCGCACCTTAGTCTTCAAAGTGACATCTTTGCTTTTTAACACTTTAAAGAGGTCTTTTGCAGCAGATTTGCCCAATACAATGCATCTTTTGATTTCTTCACTGCTGCTTCCATGGGTGTTGATTGTGGATCCAAGTAAAATGAAATTCTTGACAACTTCAATCTTTTCTCCATTTATCATGGTGTTGCTTATTGGTCCAGTTGTCAGGATTTTTGTTTTCTTTATGTTGAGGTGTAATCCCTATTGAAAGCTGTGGTCTTTGATCTTCATCAGTAAGTGCTTCAAAGTCCTCTTTACTCTCAGCAAGCAAGGTTGTGTCATCTGCATAATGCAGGTTATTAATGAGTCTTCCTCCAATCCTGATGCCCTCTTTTTCTTCATATAGTCCAGCTTCTCAGATTATTTGCTCAGTGGACAGATTGATAGGTATGGTGAAAGGATACAACCCTGACGCTCACTTTTCCTGACTTTAAACCACACAGTATCCCCTTGTTCTGTTCAAACGACTGCCTCTTGATCTATGCACAGGGTCCTCAGGAGCACAATTAAAGATTCTGGAATTCCCATTCTTCGCAGTGTTACCCATAATTTGTTATGATCCACACAGTTGAATGCCTTTGCATAGCCAATAAAACACAGGTAAACATCTTTCTGGTATTCTTTGCTTTCAGTCAGGATTCATCTGACATCAGCTATGATATCCCTGGTTCTTCGTCCTCTTCTGAATCCAGCTTGAATTTCTGGCAGTTCCTCACTGATATACTGCTACAGCCATTTTTGAATGATCTTCAGCAAAATTTTACTTGTGTGTGATATTAATGATATTGTTTGATAATTTCTTCATTCTATGGGATCTTCTTTCTTGGGAATAGGCATAAATATGGATCTCTTCCAGTCAGTTGGCCAGGTAGCTGTCTTCCAAACTTCTTGGCATAGACAAGTGAGCACTTCCAGTGCTGCATATGTTTGTTGAAACATCTCAATTGATGTTCTGTCAATTCCTGGAGCCTTGCTTTTCACCAGTGCCTTCAGTGCAGCTTGGACCTCCTCCTTCAGTACCATTGGTTCCTGATTATGTGTCACCTCCTGAATTGGCTGACAGCTGCTATTCATAAGGTTTTCACTGGCTAATTCTTTTCAGAAGTAGACTGCTGGGTCCTTATTCCTAGTCTGTCTTAGTCTGGAAGCTCAGCTGAAACTTGTCCACCAAGGGTAACCCTGCTGGTATTTGAATACTGGTGGCATAGCTGCCAGCATCACAGGAACACACAAGCCCCCACAGTATGACAAACTGACAGATGTGTGGGGGTTAACATTCATAGAAATGGTTAAGCATAATGTTTAAGTGCATGGATTTTGGGAGTCAGACTGCCTAGATACAAATTCATTCTCCATAACTTAGTTGGATGCCTTCAGGCAAGCTATTTACACTCTACTAAGCATAGTAGGGAAACCCTGGTGGCGTAGGGTTAAGAGGTATGGTTGCTAACCAAAAGGTTGGCAGTTCAAATCCATGAGGCACTCCTTGGAAACCCTATGGGGCAGTTCTACTCTGTCTTATAGGGTCGCTATGAGTCGGAATTGACTCAATGGCAACGGGTTTGGTTTGGTTTGGTTAACCGTAGTGGCTAAAAGCTTGGTTGCTAACCAAAAGGTCAGCAGTTTGAATCCACCAGCCACTCCTTGGAAACTCTACGGGGCAGTTCAGTTCTGTCCTATAGGGTCACGATGAGTTGGAATTGACTCAATGGCAAAGGGTTTTTTTTTTTTTTTAAGCTTCCTCTTAGATAATAATAGTGCCCTCACCATAGAGTTGTGGTGAGGATTAAAGCAATTAATATTATGATATGCTTGAAAACATGCCTGGTACAGAGTTAACCATCAGTATGTGCAAGCTGTATACTTGAGTATGTTTCTGGGTTTTCATTTTTTTCCCACTCATCTATATCTGCACCCATCCCACAGTGTTTTAATGACTATAACCTTAAAATATGTTTTAATATCAAGTAAGACACAGTCTTTGTCATTAATCTTCATTTTCAAATTATCTTGGCTGATGTAGAATGTTTATTCTTTCAGGTCATTTTGCCAAGTTCTGATAATAATGTAGATTGATCAAAATTGCACAACAAATAAAATTAATTTGCTTGGAGCTGACATCATTACAATATTAAGTTTAAAAAAAAAATTTATTGTATCTTTGGTGGAAGTACACACAGCAAAACAGGTTCCCACCCAACAATTTCTACATGTAATATTTAGTAATATTGGATACAGTCCACGTTGTATCAACATTCTCGTTATTTCCATTTTAGTTGTTCTGTTCCCATTAACCTCATCTCAAAGCCCCCCAGTCTTCTCATCTATGCTTTAGAGTATTTGTTGACCATTTAGTCTCATACAGATGATTTTTTAAAAGACCACAGTACTGAAGGGTGATGTTCATTACTTTATGGGCTGACCTGCTATTTAGCTAAAGGGTAATTTGAGGGGATAGCTTCTGTCAAGGCTTAAAGGATATCTCAGGGTGATAGTCTCAGTGATTCCTCCTGCCTCCGTAGGTCCAGTAAGTCTGGATTTTTTGAAAATTTGAAGTTCTGTTCCACGGTTTTTTCCCTTTTTATCAGGATCCATCTATTGCGGTCCTGATCAGAATATTTGGTAGTAGTAGCCCGGTACCATCTAGTTCTTCTGGTCTCAGGTTAGAGGAGACTGTGTTTTACATAGGTTACTAGTCCTATAGATTGTTTCCTTCTCTGAGTCTTGCATTTCCTTCTTTCTCTTATGATCCAGACAAGTAGAGACCAATAGTTGGACTTTTGATGGCTACTTGCAAGCTTTTAAGACTCCAGATACTGCTCACTGGACTAGGATGTAGAACATAAACTTTATGAACTATATGATGCCAATTGACTGAGTTGTCCCCAGGAGACTCTGACCCTAAGTCTTCAAACCAAATAAACTAATCCAATAAGATGATCGGTTATCTCTAAGAAGTATCAGTTTCTGTGACTTTCATTTGTTTTTTATATATATATGTATATACACTCACATACATATATATTTATACACACATATATGTATACATATAAATACACACACTTATTTTGGTTGTTGTTGCAAAATTGTATATAACATAGTATTTACCTAACCATCTTGTGTGTGTGTGTACGACCTAGTATCATCAGTTATCTTGGTTAAGATGTGCACACTTCTCCCTTATTCGGTGCTACCTTTCCATCACCATTAGTAAAAAGTGATTATTGTCTATAGAATGAATCCTCCTCTGCCCACCCCCATAACCACCAATGACATTGGTCTCTGTATATATACATTTTGTTGTCATTTTATAACAGTGAGAACATGTATTTGTCCTTTTATGATTGACTTATTTCACTCAGCGCAACGTCCCATAGACTCATCCAAGTTCCAAGATATTTTGGAAATACATCATTCTTTATGACTGCGTAGTATTCCATTGTATATATGTACCACACTTGGTTTATCCGTTCATTTGTTGATGGCCACTTAGTCTGTTTCCATCTTTTGGCTATTGTGAATAGTGTTGCAATGAGCATAGGTGTGCATAAAATATTAAGTTTTTGAAATATGGGGCAGAGTATTTCCATTTATTTGAATAGAAACTTTAAAAAATCAGTAACTTTTAAAGAACTTCAGCACTAAAGTTGCTAGATTATCACAGAAGAGCCTTACCATGGAACAATTTTCATTTTTAAAACTGAAGGATAAACTTTCATCTTAGAAAAGGTTTAATAATTTTAATAAAGGCCTCAATAAAAATATTTTTATAAACAGTCTCCACATAGGCAGGCTCACTTGTACAATGTAAAATTGCGTGCTATCTCATGGAAACTTCTCTTATGACACAAATAAATAGTGACACTACGTAGTTATCCAGAGTTGATACTTTTACTCTTCTCTATCTGGAATATTTGAACCATTTGTCCCATTATAACACAGTATTCTTTACTCAGTAACCTCCTAACGTATTTTGCTAAATATTTAAAATGTAGAAATTCTTTGAAGTATGCAACATCAACTTTCTATCTGTGTGCTTACTAATCTAAATAATAGCAAAGCCATGATGACACTTGACCACACAAACTGATGTTGATGACATCATTCTCTGGTAGAAGAGGTTATAGAGGCTGCTGCATAAATATTCATTGATAACAATAAGCAATACATTGTAAGGATGGGGAGAACCAATGGTCTCATCTTGGAAGAGCAAGGACTACTGGCTTCAAATGGAAGCCCTCATCAATCCTGGTTCATTCAGGTTAATCCTCTTCTCATGCTTAAAATCTCTAGGCTGTCCATGCCTGGTACTGCTGAATTGACTAATATTTATTTATTTGTTAGTTAATTTGCTAGCTCTGAGTGTATATGAACTTCCTGTTTGGTAAAGAAAATGGTCTTACCTGTATTCTTCCTCAACATTATCTCGATGGTCCCTCATGCTTCTCATGGATATTATTTCCTACCAGCTTTGACCTCTGGTGAATTTTTGTTCTTTCAGCTTTAGTTCTATCTGTCTCAAGTCCTGAACCATGATTCAAATCCTCAATGTCCACTCACTTCTCAGTGATAATCTCTTGCTTTGTCCTTTCCTTCACTTATTCCCATTTTGACTTCCTATCGTCTCAATTGCTTCTTGATTTCTCTGATGTCTGGGTGCTCTGAGAAGTAAGGTGGCATTCCCATTACTCTCTCACAGTCCTGATACCCCCCTGTGTCTAGGCCCTGCCAAAGCTAACAGGATTGGTTCCCAGAATGATTAGATCTGAGGTTGCTTCTGTTTTGTACTTTCCATGAACAACTTGTGTTTATAACTAAAAACAGTGTTGAGAGTCTAAAAAAATGGATAAAGGAATAAGTAGCACACAAAAAGACAGAAATCTCAGAGAGCAGTTTGTTTATAGCAAAGGCCTTCCTTCCCCCACCACCTCCCCCAACCAGCCACTCTTCTTTTCTAGCACTTAGCAACCTGACTCAGTATGTCCTTGTTTTTAAGAAAAGCATTAAGATTAAAAAAAAAAAACCAGTGTCTCCAGGACCAAGGAATCCAATACCAAGTGTTCAATAAAGATTTATTGTTATTAATGATTGCCACATTGTTTATTTATTTTTTAAATTGCACTTTAGATGAATGTTTACAAAGCAAACTAGTTTCTCATTAAACAATTAATACACATATAGTTTTGTGACATTGATTGCCAACCCCACGACAAGTCAACACTCTCCCTTTCTCCACCTTGGGTTCCCCATTACCAGCTTTCCTGTCCCCTCCTGCCTTCTCATCCTTGCCCCTGGGCTGGTGTGCCCATCTAGTCTTGTTTTGTTTTATGTGCCTGTCTAATCTTTGGCTGAACAGTGAACCTCAGGAATGACTTCATTACTGAGCTATAAGGGGGTCTGGGGGCCATACTCTGGGAGTTTCTCCAGTCTCTGTCAGGCCAGTAAGTCTGGTCTTTTTGTGTGTGTATGTATAAGTTAGAATTTTCTTCTACATTTTTCTCCAGCTCTGTCTGGGACCCTCTATTGTGATCCCTGTTAGAGCAGTTGGTGATGATAGCCCGACAGCATCTAGTTGTGCTGGATTCAGCCTGGTGGAAGCTGTGGTAGTTCTGGTCCATTAGTTCTTTGGACTAATCTTTCCCTTGTGTCTTTGGTTTTCTTCATTCTCCTTTGCTCCAGATGAGGTGAGACCAGTGGAGTATCACAAGCTTTAAGACATCAGAAGCTACTCATCAAAGAAGAATGTAGAATATTTTCTTTATAAACTATATTATGACAGTTGAGCTGGATGTTCTCCGAGACTGTGGTCCCCACAGCCTTCAGCCCAATAATTTGGTCCCTCAAGGAGTTTGGATGTGTCTATGGAGCTCCCATGACCTCGCCTTGGACAAGTTGTTCTGGCTTCCCCAGTATTGTAATTTGTCTTACCCTTCACCAAAGCTACCACTATCTATTGTCTAGTTAGTGTTTTTTTCCTCCTCACCCTTCCCCCCCGCCATTAACCATCAAAGATTGTTTCTCTTTGTATGTAAAACTTTTCATGAGGTTTATAGTAGCAGTCTCATACAATATTTGTCCTTTTGTGATTGACTTATTTTACTCAGCATAATGCCCTCCAGATTCATCCATGTTATGAGATGCTCCACAGATTTACCATTGTTCTTTATCATGGCATAGTATTCCATTGTGTGTATGTACCATAGTTTGTTTATCCATTCATCTGTTGATGGGCACCTAGGTTGTTTCCACATTTTTGCTATTGTGAACAATTAAGCAATGAACATGGGTATGCATATGTCTATTCGTGTGACAGCTTTTATTTCTCTAAGATGTATTTCTAGGAGTGAGATTGCTGGATCATATGATATTTCTATGTCTAGATCTCTAAGGAATCTCCATATTGTTTTCCAAAATAGTTGTACCATTTTGCAGTCCCATGAGCAGTGCATAAGAGTTCTAAACTCCCCACACATCTGTTATTTTGTTTTTTTGATTCGTGCCAGTAATGTCAGGGTGAGACGGTATCTCTTTGTGGTTTTGATTTGCATTTCTCTCATGGCTACCGATCTTGAGCATTTCCTCACATTTTTGTTAGCTGCTTGAATGTTTTCTTTGGTGAAGTGTCTGTTCATTTCCTTTGCCCATTTTTTAATTGGATTATTTGTCTTTTTCTTGTAGAGGTGTTGGACTTACCTGTAGATTTTAGAGATTAGACCTTTGTTGGATTTGTCATAAAATTTTTTCCCAGTCTGTAGGTTCTCTTTTTACTCTTCTGAAGTCTTTTGATGAGCACAGATGTTTAATTTTTAGAAGATTCCAGTTATCTAGCTTATCTTCTGATGTTTGTGTTTTGTTAGTTATGGTTTGTATCTTGTTAATGTCATGTATTAAGGCCTCTAGTATTGATCCTACATTTTCTTCTATGATCTTTATAGTTTTTGGTTTTATATTTAGGTCTTTGATCCATTTTGAATTAGCTTTTGTGTATGGTGTGAGGTATGGGTCCTGTTTCATTTTTTTGAAGATTGACATCCAGTTTTGCCAGCACTATTTCTTTAAAAGACTGTTTGCTCTCCATCTGATGGAATTTGGGCCCTTGTCAAAGATCAGGTGACTGTAGGTGGATGGATTTATATCTGGATTCTCAATTCTCTTCCATTGGTCAATGTATCCATCTTTGTACAAGTACCAGGCTGTTTTGACTACCATAGCTGTATAGTAGGTTCTGAGGTCAGGTAGTGTGAGTCCTCCTACTTTATTCTTCTTCTTCAATAGTGCTTTACTCTGGGGCCTCTTCCCTTTCCATGTACAGTTCCTGACTAGTTTTTCCATCTCTTTAAAGAATGCTGTTAATATTTGGATCAGAATTGCATTATATTTGTAGATTGCTTTGGGTAGAATTGACATTTTCACAATGTTAATTCTACTTGTCCATGAGCATGGTATATTTTTCCATTTATGTAGATCTCTTTTGGTTTCTTGCAGTAGTGTTTTGTAGTTTTCTTTATTTAGGTCTTTTACACCCCTGGTTAGATTTATTCCTAAGTATTTTCTTTTTTCAGGGGCTATTATTAATGGTATTGTTTTCCTGATTTCCTTTTCATTGTTCTATTTGTTGGTGTATAGGAATCTAACTGATTTTTGTATGTTTATCTTGTATCCTGCTACTCTGCTGAATCTTTCTATTAGTTCCAGTAGTTTTCTTGTGGAATCTTTTGGGTTTTCTATGTAGAGTATCATATCATCTGCAAATAGGGATAGCTTTACTTCTTCCTTACCAATTTGGATGCCCTTTATTTCTTTTTCTTGCCTATTGCTCTAGTCAGGACTTCCAGCACAATATTAAATAGGAGTGATGATAAAGAGTATCTTTGTCTTGTTCCTGTTCTCAAGGGAAACATATTAAGCCTCTTTCCATTAAGAATCTTGTTAGCTGTTGGGTTTGTATCGATGCACTTTATTATGTTGAGGAATTTCCCTTATACCTATTTTATTGAGAATTTTTATCAGGAATGGGTTTTGGACTTTGTCGAATGCCTTTTCTGTGTCAATTGAGATGATCATGTGATTCTTTTACTCTGTTCTATTTATATAGTGGATTACATTGATTGATTTTCTAATGTTGACTCATCCTTGCATACCTGGTATAAATCCCACTTGGTTGTAGTGTATTATTTTTTTGATATGATGCTGAATTCTCCTGGCTAGAATTTTGTTGAGAATTTTTGCATCTATATTCATGAGAGATATCTGTCTGTAATTTTCTTTTTTTGTGGTGTCTTTGCCTAGTTTTGGTATCAGGGTTATGCTGGTTTCATGAAATGAAATTGGAAATATCCCTTCCTTTGCTATGTTCTGAAGCAGTTTGAGTAGTACTGGCGTAAGCTCTTCGCTGAATGTTTTATTAGAATTCTCCAGTGAAGTCATATGGGCCAGGGCTTTTTTTTTGTTGGGAGTTTTTTTTTTAATTATCTTTTTAATCTCTTCTCTTGTTATGGGTCTGTTCATATTTTCAATATCAATTTGTGTTAGTTTGGTTAGGTAGTGTGTTTCTAGTAATTTGTCTATTTCCTCTAGGTTTTCAAATTTGTTGGAGAAAAATTTTTCATAGTACTCTCTTATGATCCTTTATATTTCAGTTGGGTCTGTTGTAATGTCCCCCATTTCACTTCTTATATGGGTTATTTGTGTCCTCTCCTGTTTTTCTTTTGTCAATTTGGCCAATGGTTTGTCGATTTGGTTGATCCTTTCAAAGATCCAACTTTTGGTTTTGTTGATTCTTTCTACGGTTTTTCTATCCTCTATTTCATTTATATCTACTCTGATCTTTATTATTTTCTTTCTTTCTAGTGGCTGTGGTCTTCTTTTGCTATTCTCTTTCTATTTGTTTAAGTTGTGTAGCTAATGTTTTGATTTTGTCCCTTTCTTCTTTTTTGATGTGCGCATCTATTGCTATAAATTTACCTCTGAGCACCGCCTTTGCTGTGTCCCAAAGGTTTTGGTATGATATGCTTTCATTCTCATTTGAGTCTAGAAATTTTTTGATTCTATATTTGATTTCTTCTTTTACCCAATGGTTTTTAAGCAGAGTGTTATTCAGTTTACATGTATTTTATTTTTTTCCTTTGCTATTCCTGTTACTAATTTCTACTTTGATGGCATTGTGATCAGAGAAGATACTTTGTATTAATTATCTCAATGTTTTGGATTTTGTTGAGAGTTGTTTTGTGGTCTAAGATGTGTTCTATTCTGGAGAATGTTCCATTTTGGAAAAGAATGTGTACTTTGCAGCTATTGGGTGAAGTGTTCTATATGTCTATGAGTTCAAGTTGGTTGATTGTGGCCTTTAGTCCTTCTGTATCTTTGTTGAGTTTCTTTCTAGATGTTCTATCCTTTACTAACAGTGGTGTGTTGAAGTCTCCTACTATTATTGTGGAACTATCAGTTTCTCTTTTCAGCGCTGTTACTTTGTTTTATGTATTTTCGAGCCCTGTCACTGGATGCATAGATATTTATTATGGTTATGTCTTCATGGTGGATTATCCCTTTAATCATTATATAATGCCTTTCTTTTATGGTGGATTTTGTTTTAAAGTCTATTTTATCTGAGATTAGTATTGCCACTCTTGTTCTTTCTTGGTAGCTGTTTGCTTGGTATATTTTTTTCCCATCCTTCAATTTTTAATAAATTTAAGTCTTTGTTTCTAAGGTATATCTCTTGTAGGCAGCCTATTGATGGGTCCTGTTTTTTTAGCCATTATGTCACTCTCTGTGTCTTTATGGGTGCATTTATACCATTTATGTTCAGTGTGATTGCTGATATGTGTGAATTTATTGCTGTCATTTTGTAGTACTTTTTTTTGGTGGTGCTGACATTTTCTTTGTTCCTCTTACTCTTTTGTGCTGAATTCCTTTTGTTTGTGGATTTTTTGTTTGTTTCTTTTGTTTTTGCAGATTTTGTGTTTACTGAGACTTTATGTTTTTCTTCCTTACTCTGATGACTAAGTTCGTTAACTTTCTTTGTGGTTACCTTAAAATTTACCCCATCTTCCTAATTTTAAAAGAGTCTTTTATTACTTGATAATGCATTGACTTCCTCTCCATCTGAAAGTCCTATACTTACACCGTTTAATCTCCCTTTTACAATCCTGACCTTGTTGTCATTTACAGATTAACGTCTCTGGTTCTCTGTTGCAAATCTTTTAGTTTTGTTTTATCTTTGAGAGTTCATTATCTAGGTCGGTATCTGGTTGATGCTGTCTTAAATACTGAATTCAGGTTTGTCTTAGTCATCTAGTGCTCCTATAACAGAAATACTACAAGTGGATAGCTTTTAACAAAGAGAAATTTATTTTCTCACAGTCCAGTAAGCTACAAGTCCAAATTCAGGGTGTCAGCTCCAAGGGAAGGGTTTCTCTCTCTGTCAGCTCTTGAGGAAGGTCTTTGGCATCAGTCTTCCCTTGTTCTGGGGGCATCTCACCACAAGAACCTCAGGTCCAAAGGATGCACTCTGCTCCCGGCACTGCTTTCTTGGTGGTATGAGATCCCGATTCTCTGCTTGCTTCCCTTTCAACTCTTATAAGATAAAAGGTGGTGCAGGCCACACCCTCGGGAAATTCCCTTTACATTGGATCAGGGATGTGACCTTAGTAAGGGTGTTATACAATCCCACCCTAATTCTCTTTAACATAAAATTACTGTCACAAAATGGAGAACAACCAAACAATATTGGGAATCATGGCCAGCCAAATTGATATACACATTTTTGGGGGGCATAATTCAATCCATGACAAGGTTATTGCCTGTTGTTGTTGATTCTCTAACCAAAGTACTCCTTTTAATAATTCTTCTAAGTTTCATTTGATTTTTATGCATTCTCTTAATTTCTGTTTGTATAGAAATGTCCTAATTTCTCCATCATATTTGAGCGAGAGTTTTGTAGGATATATTATTCTTGGTTGGCAGGGTTTTTTTTCTTTCAAGATTTTATATATACCTTCCCTTTGCCTTCTTGCTTGCATGGTTTCTGCTGAGTAATCAGAGCTTGGTCTTATTGTTTCCCCTCTGCATGTGACTTTTCATTTTTCTCAAACTGCTTTCATGATTCATTTATGTCTTTGGTTTTAGCTAGTGTGATTATGATATGTCTTGGTGTTTCTCTTTTGGGATCTATCCTATACTGGGTTCTTTGAGCTTCTTGGATAGATAGCTTTTTGTCTTTCATGATATTAAAGAAGTTTTCTGCAAGCAATTCTTCAACGATTCTCTCTGCGTATTCCATTTTCTCCTGTTGTTCTGGAATTTTGATCACATGCAAATATTTGCTTTTGATTGTATCCCACATTGTTCTCAGGGTTTCTTCATTTTTCTTCATTCTTTTCTCTAATTTTTCCCTCAATAAAGTGGTATCCAAAGATTTGTCTTCAATTTCACTGATCCTGTCTTCAATTGTTTCAAATTTGCTCCTAAAATTTTCTATCGCGCTGTCCATTTCTGAAGTTTTGTTGTTTATCTTTTGGATTTCTAATTGCTGTTTTTGTATGATTTCTAGTTGTTTATTTTAACATTTTGTTCCTGTAAATATTTTCCTGATATCTTCCATTGTTTTGTCTGTCTTTTCCATGAGTTTGTCTATTTTTTTCCTTATTTTTGTCTGCATTTTCCTTCATCTGTTGGATAAACCTGAGTATTAGAGTTTTGAATTCCCTTTCAGGTAGTTCCAGTGTCTTGTTTTCTAGCAGTAGGTCATCTGGTGTTTTATTTTGATCATTTTCTGGAGCCCTCCTCTCCTGTTTTTTATGTTTTGATATTGTCTGCTGTCTCTGGGACATTCAGGAAATTTTTCTAAATTTTTTTTTTTTTATTATAGATTTGATTGTTTCATCCTGCTTTTTTGTCTTATTTGGTTATGTCTAGGCAAGTGGGATGGGTGTGTTTTGTTGCTTGCCCACCTGTGGGCACAATAATACTCATCACTTTGTCCAGGTGGTCAGGGCTGGTCACTCAGCTATGGTGCAACAGGTAGAGTCCAGTAGGGGTAGAGCTAAGTGGGTGGGTAAAAGAAGAGAAAGAAGAGAGATAAACAAAAGTAAAACATGAAGTATAAAAGAAAAAGAAAAAAGTAAATAAATGACAGTGTGGTAGGTTTCAGCAGGTGGGGGTGGGGCAGATCCTGTGAGGCTGTGTGCTGTGGCTCGGCCTGTCAAGCAGCAGCATGGGTGGTGCACGGGGCTAGGTGAGTGGGAGAAAGGAAGGGAAAGAGAGAGAAGAAACCAACAGTCAAAGAACAAATAAATAAATAAATAAATAATAAAAACAACAACAACAAAAATATGGTAGTGGAAGAGGCAGCCATTGGGGAGGGGCAGAACTGGGGTGTCTGCATACTGATGTCTCTTTTGCTGGGTGGCATGGCATGGCCCATCAGGAAGGTGGCAGAGGCAGCACAGGGCCTAGGTTTGAGGGAAAAGGAAAAGGAGAAGCTGAAAGATAAGGAAAAATTAAAAATATGGTGCTGAGGAAGCTGACCTGTGGGGCTACGCAGACCTGGGGAGGCCATGTGCCAGAAAAGTTGAGGGTGGAACACAGGGCTGGGTGGATGGGAGAAAGGAAAGGAAGGAAGAGAGAGAGAGAAAAGAAACAATAACAAAAAACAAACAAACAATAAATAAAATGGCACTGAAAGAGTTGGTCAATGATAATGGCACAAACCTGGGGAGGCCACGTGCAGTGGCTCTCCAACTGAGCTGTGCAGCACAGTCCCTCCACAAGGGGTGTGGGTGGTGCACAGGGCTAGGTGGGCAGGAGAAAAAAGAGGATGGAAAGGAGAGAAAGAGAAAACACAGAAATAAAAAAAAAAAAAAACAGAAAGAAGCAAACAAACCAAAAACTCATAGCCTGTCAAGAAGGGAATGAGGTGATACACAGGGCTAGTGGGGCGGGAGAAAAGAAAAGACAGAGAGAGAAGCAACAAAAAAGCCAAAAAAAAAAAAAAATCAAACAAACAAAGATACAAACGAAAAACAAATGACCTTGAGAGGCCAGCTGGTGGGGCAGGCAGATCTCGGTGGCAGTGAGCTGGTGTCTCTCTGGTCAAGCAACCATGGCTTGGAAAGTGGCAGAGGCCATGTAGAGGGAAGAGGGTGGGGAGTGAGAAAGTGTGTATCCCTGGTTACCAAGTGCTCTTTCTCCTGCTGGAAGCTCCTTGAAGTTGCCTTCCTGTACTCCCTGTCTGCGTTCTTTGGTGGCTGTAGTCCCAGATGGCAAATCTGGCCATGTTAGTATACTGTTGGTATCCGTTTTACTTAGTTTTTCAGGTCTTTTCTGCAGAAGGATAGCATGGTGCTTCTGTCTATAATGCCATGTTGACTCCACCCCCAATGACTGCCACTCTTGATATTTCAGGATTCAAATAGTCTCATTAAGGGTAAATTTACTTATATTTAAAACATTAAAAAACTATTTTTTTAAAAAAGAGCTTACCTCTTCTCTTAGGGAAGAAAGAATAAAATAACCTTAAATTAAATTTGGGATTATTAAAGAACTGATAAAATATAGTAGCTCCTTAAAAATGGTACTACTGTGTTGTAACTTGGATAAGACAAATAATTTCTAACCTTCAGATTTTTTTGTGAATTACGTGAGATAGATGTTAGGATCTTAAAAGACTCTTTCGCTCCTATATCCCACAGATGTATGTTTTTAAACAGATAGGTAGATCTGATATTTGCTTAAGTGAAATATTGTGTTGCAATGGCAATTGTGTCTTGTGAAACTTTGTGTTATTCAAGAATTCATTAGTTTTTGTTTGTTGTTTGCAACAAGTAGTTAAGTTTTTAAAGAAGTCAATTAGTCATTTGAACTGATAGTTTTTTTTTTTAATCCTTAATAGTGAATAATTATGGTTTTGAAATGGATAGAAATCAAACTGATGAAGTGCCTGTGGTGTAGTTTAAGAACTTAATATAAATTTTGATATTAATATGAAAGTTAGAATTAAATCAAGCACAAATTAAGTACATTAGGAGAAAATAAGTGTATTGCCTGAGTTTTATATAGTGCAGAAGTGCATAAATACCTGAACTTTTAAAATGTACTTAACTTAAAAGTTGAAAGTGTAATTAATTCATAAGTTGAAAATTGTTTAATAAAGTTATAAAATTGAAGTATCACTTATCTTTAATAATAGATAAATTCAACGTGTGTTTTTGGTGTCAATTTAAGTCTCTGGACCTATATTTTGTTCTATAAAATGAAAATATTGACTTAAGCAATGTTTCTTAAGCAGTGATTCTGAAGCATTAAGTGTTCTTTTAGGAGGTTCAGATTAAGGCATAGAAGTTTCTATTTCAGTTTTATGTTTAAAAATATTAGCAAAATAACAACTTCACCCTTTGAAATGGAACTGTATGAAAGCCTGTGTAGTTGCACACTCCACAGAATGTCTCCACCTTAATGTCTTCCGTAAAAGCCCTTCTTGATTTTAATACTCAAACTTCATAGAATGTAGTATCCTTTAATATATTTTTCATCAAATGTTTATATATGGAAAATTTATGCTGATATACCCAGAACCCAATACAACATTAAAAAAAAAAAAGATGTATGGGGATAGTTTTGAGTTACAAACCAATAGTGTGATCCAATAGTAGTACATTGTGAATTACTGTAAAAGTTTCAACAAAACACCAAAAAAGTGATTATGCATTTCAAATATTGCTGGTATTAGGGAGGGCATGGTACTGCATACACAGAGCTGCTGGTTGTTTTTTTTTTTTACAACCATGTTAATTGTTTGATGATTTCAAAATGATGTTTTCCATATCCCTAACATGATAGTTTATCATTATATGTAGAAATTTTGTTGTTGTTGTTGTTGTTCTAGCTTTGTTTCATAAAATTGATTCTGGAGTTGAGCAGCAACACATTATAATTTTCCCTTTTAAAGTAATGAGAAATATCTCCTGGTTAAGTTGCCCCCACCCCCTCCCAACACAGAATGTCTATTTAGGAATGGATTAATAATGTTAAACTAGAGATTCTTAGGGAGCTCTGGTGGCACAATGGTTAAGTGCTTGGATGCAACCAAAAGGTCAGCAGTTTGAACACATCAACTGCTCTGTGAAAGAAAGATGTGACAGTCTGCTTCCATAAAGATTTATAGCCTTGGAAACCCTATGGGGCAGTTCTACTCTGTCCCATAGGATAGCTATGAGTCAGAATCTACTCTACAGCAGTGGGTTTGGTAGAGATTCTTATATATAATTTAAAATTGTTTTTACTTTTATCATTTAAAAATATATATTTTAAATTGTTTTTATGTTATGTATTGTTTAGTAGATGCATACAATAGAACATTGAAGAAAGAAGACTAAGGGAAACAAAGAATCATGTATAATGTCTTCTCTGTTTCATGGAGAAATCCTTTACGATAACTGTTTTATTAAAAGGGATGTCATAAGCTTGAAATAGAATAGCAATTCACGCTAATAGTGAAGAAAAAAAAGTATGGGGGGGTAAAACATCACATTTATGGAGTTCCAACTATGAACCAAGCAATGTGCTAAAAATATTGCATATACTTACCCATCTTTACCACACAGCTATCAGATAATTAATATTTTCATTTTACAACTGAGAAATCAGCCTTAGGGAGGTTAAGTAATTTAGCAAAGTTACCTGCCTGTTACGATATCAAATCCAGATTTGAATCCAATGTCTCTGGCTTCAAATTCATTCTTATCCCTCCATAAATTATGCTGCCTCTAAAACAGCAAATTTAGGGGTGAAGATTAGAATAAAAATTATTATTTTAATTAACTTTTACTAAGTATTTAGTCTCCATACACTATGTGATAGGCACTTTTCTTAAATTTTCCTTTTAAAATGTCCTTCTTTCAGCAGGAGTTCAGATACTATTCAGTATTCGTTTCACATAAGATATGAGAAATGAACAAGTCCAATGGGATCCTGTTAAGCCCATTGTGACACACCTCTTTACCCGTGTGACCTCTGCCTTCTTTCTGTTTTGGTTTTATCCATAGTTCTTACCACCTAACATAACTTACTTATTTTGTTTATTTTCTGTCTCCTACCTTGATAATTTAAACTTCATGAAGGTAGGAATCTTTGTTTGTTTGCTTTTTAACTAATGTATCTCAAGCACTGTGTGCTATGCCTGATTTATAGCATGTGTTCAATAAACATATGTTAGATAAATTAATGAGTGATGTTGAAATGGAGAAATACAATGAGGAAAACTAATTCTGGAAATTTACTTCAAAATGTTCTTCAATATACATGTAAAATCATATCTACTCAAAATTCACATATGATACAAAAATATGGCTCTGATGTTATCAATAATCAACATTCAAAAGAAAAAATAGTGATAATTATAATCAATTTTGCTCTTCTCCCCTAAAATTGTATAAATGTATATTATCTCTATTTTTAATTAAGGTGCCATACACACATATCCAAAAAAAAAAAAAAAAAAAAGATGAAAGAAACAAAGAAAGAAAATAATTCTAATAGGTTTCCAACTAAAAAATGTAGGCCACTGTCCAATGTCTTCTTACCATTCAGTTCTGTGCCACGGAGTAAAGCATTTTCACCTGGTTTAGCTGTTTCTCCTCATATTTTTGCCCATTTAGATACATAATATTACTGTATCTTGAATTTTATCAATATTTACAATTATCAATAGATTTCCTGTTATAGCTGACAGTTAACTCTTTTATACCATCACTCACTTCCCCATACTCCAACAGAGTTGGAGTTTCAATTTCCAGCTTTTCCTGCTTCATCCCTATTTTCTCAGAATTTCTGTTTTTGTTTGTTTATGTTATGGATTGAATTGTGTCCCCCACAAAATATGTGTTGAAATCCTAACCCTGTAACTGTAAGTATGACTGTGTTTGGAAATAGGGTTTTTTGTTGTTGTTGTTGTCATATTAATGAAGCTGTACTGCCGTAGTTTGGATCATAAACCTAATCACTTCTGAGTTATAAAAAGTCTAGAATACACACGGAGTCACACATGGGGGAAAACACACACCATGTGAGGATCGTCTACAAGTCAAGGAATACCGAGGAGCTAAGGAATGCCTAGCACTACTGACAAGAAAGAAATCAACAGAGTGGAGACCAAGATTTGGATTGTTAGCCTCCAGAACCGTGAGAAAAATAAATTTCTCTTCTTTAAAGCCACCCACTTGTGGTATTTGTATTGCAGTACCACTAAGTAACTAAGACAGGTTGTTTTTAGTTTCCTTCATTTTTTTGGAGGCTTTCTTCAAATATCTGATGAGCCCTAGCAGCTCATTCATGTTTACGAGTGTGGCTCTCAAAAGCAGAGTAGGTCAAGGCTGGTGGACTTCACCTTAGCATGACCAGGCAGCAAACCAACCATTAACTTAGTGCTAGTCCCACTATTACCACTTGTCAGAATTGGGAGAACTATATACTCAGACTTTTCAGTTTCTTCCAAGAAGAAACTATATGGCTGGCCCCTGTTTTACTGGAAATAGGGCAAGGTTGTATTTCAATACGCAGACCTTTAATCAGTGCGTATATATTACCTCATCCTTCTAGTATATTCAGGATCCAGTAATTCAGGCGTCTTCTGTTTAAATTGTACCAAGAATACACCACCACTCACATGCCTGAGAGATCTGAAATTTAACTGGCCATGCAGTGAAATTAAAGGAGATGAACTATTCAAACCTGATCAAATCAGATGGACATCTGTAGCAGACCTGAATGGCTGGTATCTGACTAACATCACCCTTAGGACTCTTTTGTCCTACTGAAAGACTAATTGTTAATGACTATTTTGGACTGGTAAAATGAATGGGAGGGGGAAGTTAATCCTTCAAGTGTGAAAGAGTCAATGGCTAGAAGAGCCAAGGGGTGGCCTGCAGTGCAATGAATTATTTAATATGGCCCTTCTAGCCATGGTCTTACACACAATGATTGAGTAGGATTATGCAAATAAGGTATATGGAAACTGTGATGGTTGGTGTTACGAGTTGACTTGCCTGGGCCATGATTCCCAATGTTGTGTGGTTGTCTTCCATTTTATGATTCTTTGCAATGGCTCCAGACTCGCGAAAGCGTGGGACTTTGTAAGAGAGAGAAGGGGCTTGGGAAGTGAAACTTTTGATTTTTAAATGGTTACTTTGGTTGTCATTACCTGTAATGGCTGAAAAGCTGCAGCTGGAGTGACCTGGAGCCAAAGCCAGGCCATATAAGCAGGATGATTGATAGGGAGCCAGAGTCTACTGGTTCCACCCAGATAGATGCCCAAGGTCATATGCATATGAATGGGAAGAGAGTTAAAGTGTAGAGAAGAGAAGATGCAACTGGAATGTTTTAAAAAGGGTTATGTGTTTAGGATTACGTGTTTGACTGAATGTACTATAGATACTGAATGTTTCTCCTACCTAGTGTTGTAAAGCAGACCTAAATGTATGGTAGAAATGAATATTGGGTATTACAGATTACAAAGAGAGTGTAACTCTGCCTTCAGCCAATACTTGATTGGATATGCTAAAAGGGGAACTAGGATTTGCGTAGTTAAGGGAAACATAGACTGTTGGTTTTAATGCAGTAGCCCTGTGTATAGAGTGAGGGCTTAGGTTGAAAACCTGAGCCCCACCGAGGTTTGCATTTGAAAAGACATGCAGAGCCACCCAGAACTGCTGAGAGAACAGGAGATTTGCATTTGAAGGAAGGAACTACAGAGAAAGAAAAAAAGTGACTGTTCTGATTTTTGAATTCCAAGCAAGCAGTTTGCTGCTGGATGCATCAAGGCAGGAAAAGTCCATGCCCATCAGAAGGAACCCCCTGTCAGTACTGGAAGTTAAAGGGAACTGATAAGTAGACAGTTTGGTCTGCTCGCGTGTGGTGACCACTTGGGTCCACTCATCAGTGGAAGTGGAAGGAGTGCGGCAATGAAGAGATGGGTTGGGTTTGGACATGTTCCATTGACATCCGTTGACCTAGCCGATGGGGCTAGAGATGAGAGACAGAAGGGCTGGCTGGTCAGAAGTAAAGGAAGTTGTGTGGACTCTTGAAGTTTACAGGTGGAACCTGTTGACCTAGCCCAAGGGTGCTAGGGATGATAGTGTGTGAAGGGGCTGTCTGAAGTGCCAGGAGGTGTGTGTGAACTCTTGAGCCTAAGGCTGCTACCCACTGTGACTTAGCTTGGATGGCTAGGTATGAGCTTACCAGAACCCAGCTGAATGAAGAGAACGATGTTTGACACAATGAGCTGATGTAAATTGTTGCAATTTGACTCTGCTTATGGATCCAGATGCCCAAAGTTCCAAACTGAAGAGAAGATTCTTCAAGACCAAGGAACATGTTTGTCTCCTCAGAGTACTGGTTTAATAATCAAAACAAAAACCAAACCTGTTTGCATCAAGTTGATTCTACTCATAGTGACCCTATAGGATAGAGTAGAATTGCCCCACAGGGTTTCCAAGGAGCTCCTGATCGATCCAAACTGCCAACCTTTTGGTTAGCAGCCATAGTTCTTCACCACTACACCATCAGGGTTTCTATTGGTTTGATAGGGATGGGCAATTTAAACATTGGCTATGTAAAACAGGGGGAGATAAAGGCATGAAGTGACTGGCTTACACACTTTCGTGAATGTGATTACATTAAATGAGGGGGACAAGGGAGGATTCCCACTGAATAGATCCCTCTTTCCCTGATGGGTCTGGGGAAGACAGGGTGGAGGAAGATGCTGATAGGATTATATGATTCAGCTGTGAGGGCTGATTGTTAACAGGGTTAACTGTGATTGTAAAAATTGTAATTACAGAAGCTCTGCGAAAGAGTGGGCTAGAGGAGGCACTGCTGGACTCAAGTACAGTAATTGAACCTAAAATCCCTTAAAAGTTTTGCTATGCTGATATTTTGTGAGGCCCAGAGCAAAGGAATAATCCTCTCTAAGTTAAATTTTATCAGAGACCAGAATCAGACTCCAGAAAGGGTGAAGACGAGATGAACTATTGGAGAACCTGACCAAATCAGATGATACCTGCAGCAGATCTGAATGGCTGGTACCTGAGTAACCTCACCCTGAGGACTTTTTGCCCTAATGAGGGACTAATTGTTAATGACTGTTTTGCACTGGTAAAATGATTGAGAGGGGGACGTTATCCTCCAAATATAAAAGAACCTTGGCTAGAAAGGCCAGAGGGTGGCCTGTGGTGTCATGAATTACTTAATGTGGCCCTTCTAGCCATGCTCTTGCACTCCCACCCAAGTGATTGGGCAGGACTGTGCAGACAGGGTAATTGTGCCCCACCAAAGGGATTGGTCCGCTTTGCCATTCTGCTGGTCTTGAAATGAGCCACCCTAAATGCAGGAAAAGAGAAGATCCCACCACCACCAAGGAAGAACAGCCAGCATATCCTTTGGACCCAGGATCTCTGTGCTGAGAAGCTCCCGAAACCAAGAGACAGAAAGAGAGAGAGCTATAACACTGAAGGTGGTAGAGAAGCAGCAGCAGAGACCTGGTAGCAGGGGATTGCGTGGTGGGCATCCCAGCCCACGGAGAGAGAAATCTGAGTGCCTCTGGGCAAAGGCTAAGGGCCAGGGAGAGTCATGTCTGCAAGCACAGCTGGGAAGAGGCTGTCCCAGTGGAACATCTGTATCCTGAGTATTCCTGAGCCTGAATTGTAACTGTTACTTCCATAATAGCCTCATAATCATGAGTATTGACTATGAGTTCTGTGTGGCCATTGCTATGAATTATGAAATCCTGTAGAGAGTGCTGTGGGAGGAACGGTTGGTGTCACAATTAGTAAAGATGGTGGAGAAGGGAAGCATGTCTGAGCTCTGCCTTATAGCAATTAGCCTTGGGCTGTTGGTCTTGATTCTTTTTCCCCCTGGTGAAGTTAGAGGAGGTCAGGCACCTCCCCAAGCCATTTTTAAAGGCCACAAGAGGAGAATTGGGCATGTGAGGTCTCACTCTATGTATAGATTCTTAATGGGTCTCTCTTTTTTCAGCCATCTACCTCACTCACATGTTTATTGGACCAGGTCACTCCAGGGCTTGAGCCTCTCAGAGGTTCTCTGCGGCAAGTTGGCTTATTCCTCTTCCAGAATCTTATCTGTAGAAGCACAAGATTGTAGACCCCTTAGCTCAGCTCAGTTGCCATTCCACCCGCTTTAGCCTCCACACTTTTGTTGAAATTACTCGTCCACTAAAGCATGCTCTCTTATTCTTTGTCTTCATGAGTTTACACATATTTTTATTCTTTTACTCTCCCTTTAATGGGATAGGAAGAGAAGAAGGAAAAAATACACGTAATGAATGCACTTTGTTTAGCCAGAAATCCTTCATTTTTTTTTTTTTTTGAGAAATACTTACCCACGGCTTCCTAAGAAACCTCCTGTTTTTCTTATAACGTTAGAAACAAAACACAAATGCTAGAAAACTCATTTTTGAAACATTAAAAAAATTTGAGAATCTCAAACATTAGACCATAGAAGCTATTTCTGTATATCTTGATATTGTAGCAAATAGTTAAAATACAAATACATTTAAACATATATACAATGATTTAAAAATCAAGCATATTCAATGTTTTAAAATGAATGTTAATATTATATACTGTCCTGTCTATAATTATTTTAAAGTAAGCGGTATGGAATTTTTTTTTCAATATACCAAATGCACATTTTTCTTTACATATTATAAATATTATTAAATTTGCATTAAAACTAATTTTATAAAAATGAGTTGGAATCTACGACAATGGGTTTGGTGGTTTTTGTTTTTTTTTTATAATAAATTGATCTAAAAACATTTTACTTCAAATGACTTCATTATATACTATACACAAATTTTTAAAAAGATTGAAAGATTTTTAAGGGGTCACAAAATAAATTTACTGTGAAAAGTATTTGTGACTCAATAAATTTTATACAGTGCAGAGTGAGATGCCCTAGAGCTCTTTTTAATGTTGGTGGAACTCTAACGGTTCTATTATTTTTTAATAACATTTTAACATTTGCATATTTCTTAAAGTGCTTTTTTAATGCAAGATATTTTAAAATTGTTTGATTGAACAAGTGCTTAGCAAACAGCAATTATGTGCCAGGCACTCTTGTAGGCACTGGGGATATAAGAGTGAACACAGCAGAGACGGTCTTTCATAGAGTTCACGTTCTTGGGGTGGAGGGCAAATGGAGATAATAGCAAACCAGCAAACACATAAATAAACAGGATAACTGTGGTAAAAATACAGAAAGAATATAAGTAAAGGTATATGATAGAGAATCTCTGGCTCATGGGGTAGGGAGGCTTTGCTTTTCAGGTAGGTGACATTTACCCAATTTTTCAGGTTTTTTTGGAAGTTTTGTGGACCCAGTGTAATTTTATCAGAGCCGTGGTGGCACAGTGGTTAAGAGCTACGACTGCTAACCAAAAGGTCAGCAGTTTGAATCCACCAGCAGCTCCTTGGAAAACCTATGGGACAGTTCTCTGTCCTATAGGTTGGAATTGACTTGAGGGCAATGAGTAATTTTATCTTTTCTTTCAAATTACTGAAATACCATAAAGAAGGCATAGTGGCTAAACAACCCCAGCACACTAGAGCACTACCAAGGTCATTAGCCTATGACTGAAGCTTGAACACAGAGAGCAGATACCTTTTGGGATGTCTGCCCAGCTCACAATGACTTCCTGTACTGCCCTTTCCTCTACCTCCAGAATTTATCCCCCTCCCCGACCCCAGTCATATTTGTAAAACAGGGCCCAACTGTCCTGGATATAATTGATTAAACGAGATTGGGACCAAGACAGAGTTATTCTCTGAGCATGGTCGGCAGTAGAATTGGAGCTATGAGCAGGAGTTTTGATACTTGAACAAATCCTTGCCCAGCAGTTTAATAAGTGACAGCTTATACAAGACACAATTAAAAAAAAAAAAATTTCCTTCGAGTTGATTTTGACTCATGGTGACCCCATGTGTTTCAGAGTAGAACTGTGCTCTAGAGTTTTCATGGCTGTGGTATTTCAAAAGCAGATTGCCAGGTCTTTCTTCTGAGGCACCTCAGGGTGAGTTCAAACTGCCAACATTTTGGTTATTAGTCAAACGCTTAACCATTTTTTCCACCCAGGGATTCCTATGGTATACAATAAACCCAAAACCAAACCCACTGCCATCAAATCAATTCCGATTCATGGCAACCCCATGTATTACAGACTAGAACTGCTCTATAGAGTTTTCATAGATCACCAGGACTTTCTTCCACGACACCACTGGGTGGGTTTTATCCCCAACCTTTAGGTTAGTAGTCAAATGCAAACCATCTGTGCCACCTCAGGACCTTCAGATACAATGTTGTTGTGTCTGAGTGCCGTTGCATTGATTCCAACTCATAGTGACCGTATAAGACCTAGTAGAACTGCCCAGTGGGTCTCCTAGGCTGTAATCTTTATGGAAGCAGGTCATCAGGTCTCTCCTCCTACAGAGTGGTTGGTGGGTTCCAACCACCGACCTTTCAGTTAGCAGCTTAACCATTGTGCCATCAGGGCTCCTTTGATATATTAGGATGAGCTAGATGAAGGTTTCACATTGGAGGAGATACAGATGCTAACTTTTGAGGGATGAGTAGAAATTTATCATGTGGAAAAAGTTGAGAGGTGGGAAGATTTCCAGGCTAAGTTGCCAGTACAAGGAAAGGCATAAAAGACTGAAATAGAAAAGTGTATTTACAGAAAGGCAAGTGGTTTGGCTTGGTGGAGCTCATAGGCATGTTTCTCAAACTTAGTCAATCTACATCTTAAATTTCTGATTTTTGTCATATCCATGAACAAGTGTAATATCTTCATTTCTTCTCCACTTTTGTCAACTTGTTATACTCATTCCTTAACATTGTCATTAAATTAATTCACTTTGTAACTAAAATACATTTGTTTTAAAATCAAATTCTGTTTCACTGCACTAAAAAAACATCATTTTTTGAAAATAGAAGGTAATACAACAAAGATGAAATAAAAATTAACAAAGTCTAACTGGATACTGTTGATGGAAAAATAACTCTAAGTGGAGTTCTACTATCATTTGATTTAAAGGAGATTAGTATTAAAAAAAAACTTTGGAAACATACAAAATCGAGACCTTCCTCTTGAATTAAGCAGAAGGTATTAGAAAGAATTCAAAGAGAAACATCCTTTCACTGTGCGACTCCACGTTATTTAAGGCCATGTTTGTGTATATCCTAAAATTATTTCAAGTGCTACTAGTGGAACACAATACACACTTTAAAAAACTTGGACTATAAGATTTGGGTAGTAGAGATAGCAAGCGGATAGGAAAGAAGATTTAAAATATTTAAGACCTGTGGAGCGCAGCCCACACAAGTGTTAATACGTACTACAGATTACTTACACTATTGAACTGCACTTGAGTTAGGAAATGAGTCAGGCCCTAAAGGAGAGGAGGGGTTATTAAGACAGAGAGAACAAAAGGAAAGCAATTTACACAACAGAAATTGCTTTAGCAAAGCACATTGTAGACGTTCAAAAATTATTTGTTACTAAGTGTTGGACAGTAAGGAGGGAGTATTTGGAAGAAATAAGAAATCCATTTAATTAGAGAGTGTGTGAGATAACATTGAATTCAGACAGAATTCAGCATTATTTCCCCCTAAAATCTGTTCCTTTCGTCTTTTCTCTTTCAGGGAATGGTACTACTTCTTGGATGTGAATTTCTCTGTTTGCAGAGTCAGAAACGATTATGAGTTTCTGTAGCAGTGGATTTGTTGCTACCTTCCAGGCAGCATGGAATGGATCTTGTAACTGATTATGTTTCCCTTATTGAATTGCCTACTAAATACCTTTGAGCTAAATTGATTT
Organism: Dugong dugon; assembly: GCA_030035585.1. NCBI lineage: Eukaryota > Metazoa > Chordata > Mammalia > Sirenia > Dugongidae > Dugong > Dugong dugon. The sequence continues at coordinate 135,628,892 of CM057462.1, forward strand.
GTGACCCCCTTTTTCAGTAAGTTACAGACCTTCATTAAATACTTTCATGTATTCATACCACTTCTAGGTTGTATCTTATTTTGTTATAATATCATAATTTTCTATTTGCCTATTTTTATTTCCATTCCTTTTCTTTTCATTCTTTTTAAAAAATTGCTATTAGTATTAAATATTTTAAAATATAGTTCTTTGTAAGTCACTATAAGTAATTTTTGAAAAGTTGTGTGTTGGTATATAAGGTAAAGAAATAAACAGACTTCAAATTCCATTCAGTTGCCCAAGTCAGAATCTGTGGTCATCCTTGTTATCACCTTCTTTCCATATCTCCATATCCAATCAAACAAAGAGAGTCCCTGAGTGGTGCAAATAAGATGCCAACTGAAAAGTTGGAGGATCAAGTCCTCGGAAGAAAGCCTTGGCGATTTACTTCTGAAAAATCAGCCATTAAAAACCTTATGGAGCACAGCGCTACTCTGACACACATGGGGGTCACCATAAGTCAGAATCAACTCGACAGCAAGCCATCAAAAAATGTCACCTATGCTGTTCTCTCAAAGTCTTTCCAATCTGTCTCTTTATATCAATCCTCAGTTACTGCCTTCATTGTGCATTCTGGTTTCTCAAATAAGTTGCTGAAAGAGTTTCCTAACTGGTCAGATGGCCTCTAGCTTCTTTTGCTCTAAAATCTTCTTCACAGAGCTTCTAAAGTGAACGTTCCTAAAATAAAAAAACAAACAAAAACAAGTCATTAATATGTTACTCCCTGCTCAGTGTCACTCAATGGTTCCTCAGCTTTCAGAATCAAGTCCAAATTTTACACCATCCATATAAGGCCCCTAACAATCTGCATATAAGGCCCCTAACAAGACCCCCTTTCACTGGCCCCTCCTTCAATCCTCAGCCTCATCTCTCGGAAGAACCTCTGATGTTATAGACCCATTGGGCTATTTGTGGTTTCCACGATACCTTGCAATCTCAACTTTCTCTGGCAGGATACTCTTCCCAGGCTGTGCAGAGCCAGAGAAAACTGTCCTTGAACTACTAAAATATCAAAGCGGGTTATTATTGTTATTACTAATGAGAACTGGCCAGTAGCCCAGGTTTACAAGTAAGGCCATCTTAAGAGGTAGGTATCAAAATGGATGGATGAGTTAGACCTAGTTCAGAAAGCTAGGAAGAAATGAGAGCTATCAGACAAGTTTCAACTTCACCTTGCCCGAGGCAAGAGAGTTATCGCAAATCAGTACCAGAATGTCCTCTTCTATCACCATCACCATACGTCACCAGTTATTAGCAGATGGTCTAGTGGTTACTTGATCAGCAAAGTGATTGGAACTTATGGTCAAATGGGTACCATGACTCCCTCACTCTCAGGAAGCTTTTATTCTTTTTCTTGTAAAAGTAGAATAAATTTTTATTTTTTGACAGGCTCTGCAGTCCCTAACTTCTTGAGAGAATCTGTAAAAAGTGACAAAACTGGTATTCTTGCACACTCCAATCTCAGAGAGGTACCCACCTGATTTCAGAGAATCTAAAGTATGTTTATTATGTAGAATGAAGCTCAAAATTCTATGTTTTGAGTAAATGTTATAACAACTTATTAATAATTAACATCCAATTGCCTCTTTGCTTTCTGGCATGAAAGACCAATTTTAAATTTCCTTGAGAGAATATATAGATTCTTAAACACAGCATTATCAGTGGCAAAAAGAACAGTAATGACTTGGAAACAAGAAACTGCTCCTTCAACAAAGGAATGAATGTTGGATTTAAGTGATGGACTCCATTTCAGGAAAGTGTACCCATTAAAAAATCAATACTTGTAGCCCTAGGGGGTCTTAGTAAATGTTTTCAGATCTTGCCAAAAATCAAGGACTTGGGAGCATTTCACCTGGCAAACATTTTTGGCTTAAGATTTGTCAGTCTTTTGAAATTTAAGATGTAAAATCCTCAAAAATATTGATTGACAAAGGATTTACAAAATCAAAATGTCATAAAAATGGTAACTTTATAAACAAGCTGTACAATTGTATTTATATGAGAATTTCCTAAGTCATAAAGGAGGAGCATGTTGTTTACTAGTATATTTTTTCTCTTTATATACTAAAGACTAAGTAAGGAAAATAAACTTAGTTCATCTAATAATACAAATTGAATGAGTTCTTAACACTGATTAGTACTGATTTCAAGTTTTCAGGTTTTTTGAGGGTGGTTGGAGAAGTTTTAAAGCCTTGTCATTTTAAAAGGTAATATAAAACTCTTAGAGGTTTATCTAACATCCCACTGGCATATTTGATAATTCAACTCAAAATCAGCACCAGTTCACCATTCCCCACAGAGCTTCAATGTTTCTATTTGAAATCTACATAAAACTGAGCCAAATACAAATAGCAAATTTTACTGTGAATCCCTACTTAATTTTGTGATAAAGAATAAAAAGTACAATTCCTCTAAGGTTCAATCAAATATCCTGAGTTTAGAAACAGAGACTCATCAATCAAAATACCATATTTGGACTCAGTTAAATGTGCTCTTTTTTTTTTGTTTTGTTTTTCTTCAGCTCCCGATATATCAATAGGTCTATCCACCACAATAAAATAGAAGGGAAACTGCCACACTCTTCCCTCCCACTGTTTTATGGTTTATACCAAAACCAAACCAGAAGGTAGGGCCAAGATGGTAGAGTAGTCAGATGCTTCCTGTGGTCTGTCTTACAACAAAGACCCGAAAAAACAAGTGAATCAATTATATATGACAATCTAGGAGCCCTGAACATCCAAGACAGAGTTGAGGAATTGAACTGAGCGACAAGGGGAGGGAGAGACAGTTCAGAAGCAGTGAGGATTTGCTAGACCTGACCTGGCCAGCACCCTGCAGCCTGGATACGCTGATGCACATGGGCTGAGGCAAGCAGTAGCACTCGGGACTCATTTTCCACACCGGGAGAAACTGAGCAGTGGAGAGTCTGCTCAAGCCTCTGGAACCAGGGAGAAGTGGCACTGAATCCGCAAAAGATAACTGCAAGTGTCTAACGTACTGCGTGGGATCAAAAAACCCTTCCTTCTCTCTAGGAAGTACCTTTCTTCCATTCACCTACCCCCTCCCAACTATGCTGTGGGTCCTGGTCCGCTACAGCGATTGCCACTCCCCCTGGGCTATAAGTGGGACCTGTCGCTCGCTCTGAGCCATTCTCCCAGCTTTGGATAGGGAACAAATTAACAAACAGGAAAAAATCTGCCAGCTCCCTAACTTGGGAAACCGGGGCAGGCATGGCCCCTTTGCCTAGGCACAGGCATAAGGGGTCCACAGATTCTGAATGCCTTTCACCCCTGCCTAGACCTGTGTAGGCCCATTTCAACAGCATAGGCCCTCATTAGAACAACACAACAGGGTATATACCTGAAGCCTATTTTCAACTGCAACAGCTAAGGGGGAGTGGAAGAACCATGACATTTGACACTGCTCTGCCCATTAAGCAAGGCGCTCACCTACCCACATCAGGGGCATGAGGACTGGTGGCTCCTCCCACTCCACCTAGCCACCATGACAGGGGTGTGAGAATAAGTGGTGCCTCCCAGTCCTTACAGCCAACAGCACTGGTTGCCCAAAGTTTGGTTGCAAAACCCACCCACCAATGGGCTCTAGAGAACAGGGACATGCTTTCTATCCAGGCCCTCAAGGGGAGCTGTCAGCCCTTTACCTTGCTCAACACATGACCCCCTGCTGAAGCCAGACACCTGTACATACTCCAATCACTCCTCTGTAATCCTGCCCATCTAGGACTTTGTTGGTGAGAGCCTGCACCACACACTCAGTGACTGATGACGTGGGCACCTGAGCTGAATTCATACAAAAAATGTAAACGGACTCCTGGGCCCACATACCTAGTAACAGCTCTAACAACCTGGTAACAGGATGTGAGAGCTTCAAAGAGCCAATAATCAAAGTAGCTCACACGACCAGCCTGTTTGGGCATATCAAAACAAAACAAAACAAGAAGCTAGGACACTGTAAGCAAACATAAATAAATACAATAACTTACTGATGGCTCAGGGACAAGAGTCAATATCAAATCACATAAAGAGGCAGATCATGATGGCTTCAGCAAGCAACCAAAAAAAGAACCAAGAAATCTCCAAAAGGAAGAGAAGGTCTTGGAATTACCAGAGGTAGAATTCAAAAGATTAACATACAGAACTCCTCAAGAGACCAGGGAAGGAGATCAGGTAAAATGCAGAACAAGCCAAGGAACATACAGGCAAAGCAATAGAGGAACTTAAGACGATTATACAAGAGTATAATGAAAAATTTAACAGGCTGCAAGAATCCATAGAGAGACAGCAAACAGAAAATCAGAGGATTAATCAGAGGATCAACAAATAAAATTTCAGAATTAGACAACCCAATAGAAAGTCATAGGAGCAGAACTGAGGCAATGGAAGTCAGAATTAGTAAGATCAAAGACAAAGCACTTGACACTAATTAATTTGAAGAAAATTCAAATAAAAGAATTTTTAATAATGAAGAAACCTCCAGAATTATGTGGAACTCTATCAAGAGGAATAACCTACGAGTGATTGCAGTACCAGAATGATGGTGAGGGGGGAGTACAACAGAAAATACAGAAAGAATTGTTGAAGATTTGTTGGCAGAAAACTTCCCTGATATCATGAAAGATGAGAAGATATCTATCCAAGATGCTCATCAAACCCCATATAAGGTAGATCCCAAAAGAAAATCACCAAGACAAATCAAACTTGTCAAAACCAAAGATAAAGAGAGAATTTTAAGAGTAGCTAGGGATAAACAAAAAGTATCTACAAAGGAGAGTCAACAAGACTAAACTCGGACTACTCAGCAGAAACTACGTGGGCAAGAAGGCAATGGGGTGACATATATAAAGCCTTGAAGGAAAACAACTGCCAGCCAAGAATTATATATCCAGCAAAACTGTCTCTCAAATATGATGGCAAAATTAAGGTATTTCCAGATAAATAGAAGTTAAGGGAATTTGTAAAAACCAAACAAAAATTACAAAAAAAATACTAAAAGGAGTCCTCTGGTTAGAAAATCAATAACATAAGATAACAACCCAAAACTAGAACACAGCCAAATATCAACCCAGATAGGGACGTTGCAAAAATAAACCAAAGCTAAAACACAGTAAACAGGGAAACAGAGATGTCAGTATGTAAAAGATGACAACATTAAAACTGACAAAAAAAAGGGAATAAATAATGTAGTCATAGAACTTTCATAGGGAGAGGAACTCAAGGCAATATCAAGAAATAAAAGATTTGTTTAAACTTAGAAAAATAGAGATAAAGATTAAGGTAACCACAAAGGAAACCAACAATCCTACATATCAAAATAAAAAAACAAGAAAAACATAAAGACTCAGGAAATACAAAATCAACAACAATGAAAAAGATAAAAAGAAAAACAACTCAACACAGAAAATTAAGCGGAACAAAGAAACTGTCAACAGCACACACACATACAAACAAAAAAACAAAACAAAACGACAGCACCAAATTCATACATATCAACAAATACAATGAATGTAAATGGACTAAATGCATCAATAAAGAGACAGAGAGTGACAGAATGGATTAAAAAAACATGATCCATCTATATGTGGCCTACAAGAGACACACCTTAGACTCAAAGACACAAACAAATTAAAACTCAAAGGATGGAAAAAAATATATCAAGCAAAAACACTCCAAAAACAGCAAGAGTAGCAATATTAATCTCTGACAAAGTAGACTTTAAAGCAAAATCCACTACAAAAGATATGGAAGGACACTATATAATGATTAAAGGGTCAACACATTAGGAGGACATAACCATAATAAATATTTATGCACCCAATGACAGGGCTCCAAAAGACATAAAACAAACTCTAACAACATTGAAAAGAGAGATAGACAGCTCTACAATAATAGTAGGAGACTTCAACACACCACTTTTGGTGAAAGACAGAACATCCAGAAAGAAGCTCAATAAAGACATGCAAGGTCTAAATGCCACAGTCAACCAACTTGATTTCATAGACATACAGAACACTCCACCCAACAGCAGCCAAGTATACTTTGTTTTCCAATGCACATGGAACATTTTCCAGAATAGACCATATGATAGGCCACAAAGCAAGCCTTAACACAATCTGAAACACTGAAATATTACAAAGCATCTTTTCTGAGCATAATAGCATCAAAGTAGAAATCAATAACAGAAAAAGCAAGGAAAAAACCCAAACACATGGAAACTGAACACCTTGCTCAAAAACTACTAGGTTAGAGAAGAAATCAAGGACAGAAGAAAGAAATTCACAGCATCAAATGAGAATGAAAACACATTCTACCAGAATCTTTGGGACACAGCAAAAGCAGTGCTCAGAGGTCAATTTATAGTAATAAACGCACACATCCAAAAAGAAGAAAGTATCAAAATCAAAACATTAACCCTATGGCTCAAATAAATAGAAAGAGAGCAGCAAAAGAAGCCCAGGGCACCAAAGAAAGGACACATTAAAAATTAGAGCAGAAATAAATCAGATAGAGAATAGAAAAACAATTGAAAGAGTTAACAAGGCCAAAATCTGGTTCTTTGAAAAGATCAACAAAATCAATAAACCACTGGCCAAATTTACAAAAGAAAAACAGGAGAGGAAGCAAATAACCTGAATAAGAAAAGAGATGGTCAATATCACAACAGACCCAATTGAAATGAAAATAATCATGACAGAATACTATGAAAAATTGTACTGTAACAAATTTGAAAATCTAGAGGAAATGGACAAATTTCTAGAAACGCACTACCTACCTAAACTAACATAGAGGTAGAACAACTAAATAAACCTATAACAAAAGAAGAGATTGAAGAAGTAATTTAAAAACTCCGAACAACAACAAAAAAGCCCTGGCCCTGACAGCTTCACTGGAGAATTCTACTAAACTTTCAGAGAAGAGTTAACACCACTACTACTAAATGTATTTCAGAGGATAGAAAAGGATGGAATACTGCTGAACTAATTCTATGAAGCCAGCATCACCCTGATACCAAAACCAGGGAAAGACACCACAAAAAAAGAAAATTACATACCAATATCCCTCATGAACATAGATGCAAAAATCCTCAACAAAATTCTAGCCAATTGAATTCAACAACATATCAAAAAAAAATTCACCATGACCAAGTGGGATTTATACCAGGTACGCAAGGATGGTTCAACATCAGAAAAAAAATGTAATCGATCACATAAATAAAACAAAAGACAAGAACCACATGATCTTATCAACTGATGCAGAAAAGGCATTTGACAAAGTCCAACACACATTCATAATAAAACCTCTTAGCTAAATAGGAATAGAAGGGAAATTCCTCAACATAATAAAAGGCATTTTTACAAAGCCAACAGCCAACATCATCCTAATTGGAAAGAGTTTGAAAGCATTTCCTTTGAGAATGGGAACCAGACAAGGATGCCCTGTATCACCACTCTTATTCAACATTGTGCTGGAGGTCCTAGCCAGAGCAATAAGGTTATAAAAAGAAATAAAGGGCATCCAAATTGGTAAGGAAGAAGTGAAAGCATCCCTATTTGCAGATGATATGACATTATACACAGATAACCCCAAAACACCCACAAGAAAACTACTTGAAATACTAGATTTCAGCAAGGTTTAGGATGCAATATAAACACAAAAATCAGTTGGATTCCTCTACACCAACAAAAAGGACTTCGAAGAGGAAATCACCAAATCAATACCATTTACAATAGCCCCCAAGAAGATAAAATACTTAGGAATAAATCTGATCAGAGACGTAAAAAACCTATACAATGAAAACTACAAGACACTACTGCAAGAAACCAAAAGATATCTACAAAAGTGGAAAAACATACTGTGTCGTGGAAGGAAGACTCAACATTGTGAAAATGTCAATTCTACCCAAAGTGATCTACAGATACAGTGCAATCCCAATCCAAATTCCAATGACATTTTTTAATGAGATGGAGAAACAGATCACCAATTTCATATGGAAATGGAAGAGGCCCACGATAAGTAAAGCATTACTGAAGAAGAAGAACAAAGTGGGAGGCTTCACACTACCTAATTTTAGAACCTATTACACCACCACAGTAGTGAAAACAGCCTGGTACTGGTACAATAACAAATACATAGACCAATGGAACAGAATTGACAATCCAGATGTAAATTCATTCACCTATGAGCAGCTGATATTTGACAAAGGCCCAAAGTCCATTAAATGGGGAAAAGATGGTCTTTTAACAAATGGTGCTGGCATAACTGGATATCCATCTGCAAAAAACTGAAGCAAGACCCATACCTCACACAATGCACAAAAACTAACTCAAAATGGATCAAAGACCTAAATATAAAATCTAAAATGATAAAGATCATGGAAGGAAAAATAGGGACAATGCTAGGAGCCCTAATACATGGTATAAACAGAATATAAACCATAACTAACAATGCACAAACACCAGAAGAGAAACTAGATTAACTGGGAGCCCCTAAAAATCAAACACTTATGCTCATCAAAAGACTTCACCGAAGGAGTAAAAAGAGAATCTACAGACTGGGAAAAATTTTTTGGCTAGGACATATCCAATAAGGGTCTAATCTTTAAAATCTATAAGATAACTGCAAAACCCCAACAACAGAAAGACAAATAACCCAATTAAAAAATGGGCAAATGATATGAACAGGCATTTCACCAAAGAAGACTTTCAGGTGGCTAACAGATACATGATGAAATTTTCACAATCATTAGCCAGTAGATAAATGCAAATAAAAACTACAATGAGATATCATCTCACTCCAATAAGGCTAGCATTAACCAAAAAACACAAAATAATAAATGTTGGAGAAGTTGTGGAGAGACTGGAACGCTTATACACTGCTAGTGGGAAGGTAAAATGGTACTACCACTTTGGAAATGGATTTGGTGCTTCCTTAAAAAGCTAGAAATAGAAGTACCATACGATACAGCAATCCCACTCCTTGGAATATATCCTAGACAGATAAAAGCTGTCACAAGAATAGATACATGCACACCCATGTTCATTGCAGCACCGTTCACAATAGCAAAAAGATGGAAACAACCTAGGTGCCCATCAACAGAAAAACAGATAAACAAATTATGACGTATTCACACAGTGGAATACTACGCAATGATAAAGAACAACGATGAATCTTTGGACCATCTCACAACATGGATGAATCTGGAAGGCATTATGCTGAGTGAAATTAGTTGCAAAAAGACAAATATTGTATGAGATCACTGTTATAAAAACTCAAGAGAAGATTTAAACACAGAAGAAAACATTCTTTGATGGTTACAAGGGTGGGAAGGGAGGGAGACAGGAATTCACTAACTAGATAGTAGACAAGAATTATCTTAGGCGAAGAGAAGGACGACATACAATACAGGGGAAGTCAGCACAACTGGATTAAACCACAATCTAAGAAGTTTCCTGTATGCTACCAAACACTTCGAGGATCAGAGTAGCAGGTGCAGGGATCTGGGGACCATGATCTTGGTGGACATCTAGGTCAGTTGGCATAACAAAGTTTATTAAGAAAATATTCTGCATTCCACTTTGGTGAGTGGCATCTGGAGTCTTACAAGCTACTAAACAGCCATCTAAGATACATCAGTTTGTCCCAACCCACCTGGAGCAAACATGAATGAAGAACACCAAAGACACAAGGAAAATATTAGCCCAAGAGAGAAAAGGGCCACATAAACCAGAGACTCCATTAACCTGAGACCAGATGAACTAGACAGTGCCCAGCTACCACCAATGTCCACCCTGGTAGGGAGCACAACAGAGAGTCCCTGATGGAGCAAGAGAAAAGTATGGTGCAGAACTCAAATTCACATAAAAAGACAAAACTTAATGGTCTGACTGAGACTAGAGAAACCCCAGAAGACATGGCCCCCAGACTTTCTGTTAACCCAGAACTAAAACCATTTCCAAAGCCAACTCTTCAGACAAAAGATTAGACTGGACTATAAAACATAAAATAATACTCCTGACAGGTGTGCTTCTTAGTTCAAGTAGATACATGAGACTAAATGGGCAGATCCTGTCCGGAGGTGGGATGAGAAGGCCGAAAGGCATAGGAGCTGGTTGAATGATCTGGGAAACCTGGGATGGAAAGGGGGAGTGTGCTGTACATTACAGGGATTGCAACTAGGATCATATAGCAATATGTGTATAAATTTTTGTATGAGAAATTAACTTGAACTATAAACTTTCACCTAAAGCACAATAAAAAATTTAAAAATTATTTAAAATATCAGTTGACAAGTCCATTCTGAGTCATGCCTACCCCATGTGTCACTTAGTAGAACTGTGCTCCATAAGGTTTTCAAAGCTGTGACCTTTCAGCAGTAGATCACCAGGGATTGCCAGGACTTTCTTCTGAGGTGCCTCGGGGTGGGTCTGAACCTCCAACCTTTAGGTTAGTAGTTGAGGGCTTAACCATTTGCACCACCAAAACCAAATGGAACTTAAATGTGAACTTATTGCTTAGAAAGTTGAGTCACAGAGGTAAAATAACATGAGGGAAATCACATGGAGCTCCTCCTAGTTTATGGGGATTATTTTATTCTGATTGGGCGTCGGCACTATTGTTCATGAAATATGGAAGGAATTATTAGCAACTCTAATAATATCGTTTGCTTGTAAGTAAGAAAAAAGCAACTGATGCAACTCTGACTTTTATTATTATGTGAACCAATATGACTGGCTAAGGAGAACAAAGGATCCCTGGTGGCACAGTGGTTAAGCACTTAGCTGCTAGACAAAAGTTGGCAGTTTGAACCCACCAGTCACTCTGCAGGAGAAAGATGTGGCAGTCTGCTTCCATAATGATTTACAGCCTTGGAAATCCTATGAGGCAGTTTTACTCTGCCCTATAGAGTTGCTGAGTCGGAATCGACTGTACAGCAATGGGTTAAGGGGAACAAAGGAAGTACTATGCAGGTGTGGCTGTTTTAATCAGGGATCCGAACCGGTCCTTGCCGGTTCCTTCATGGCCAAGGAAGCGACACTGGAATGGATACGAATTTTTAAAATTTGGGTGACTGGAATGGTAACCAGAATGGAAAAATCACGGGTTGAAGCCTTGCTAGAAACTTAACCTCCCTCTTAGAAAACAAGGGAAGCTTACATATTGCACAGCAACCAAATCTCTCGCCCCTCGGGTTTTGAGCAGAGTGGGAAACAAGCTGCCCGGCTCAAAGATGGCAGCAAACCAAGTCTCTTTGAATGTGTGTTACTCTCCACAATCCTGGCAATAATCCAGCCTCATACGTTGGGCTCCTAAATGGGCTCACAATGCCTTTTCCAAGTCTCCCATTCCAGGACTTCACCTCTAATTTTTCCCATTCCAGTTACCTTTCCAGATCATCCAAATTCTAAAAATTAGGGTCTGTTCCGGTTTCACTACATCAGCGTGGCTGAACCAGTTTGAACCAGTTTAAAACCCTGGTTTCAATTGCACACAATAAGCCTCATTCAATCTGTGTTATTAATTTCTTCTGCTAACTTAATCTAAAAGATTCAGGGATTTTAATATTTTTTTCTTTTTTTCATATATTTTTCTAAATGGTTATAGGCATCTTACAAATTTATATCCTTTCAAAGATTGCTTTCTTCTTGCAAGGGAATTTTTCTAAGAAACAACTAAATATTAGCTCAAATCTAAATATCAATTTGATTCCTGATTTGGATCAATTTTCTAAGTCACCTTTGTATTTTTCCTTGACTTTGCTTATCTTTCCTGGAGCTTCTCTCTCTAAATCCCTGTTTCTTGGATTGCTTTCATATAAATAGAGCTCTGCATCATTCTGTTGATATAAAGCGCTGCATTTTGAAGACAGCAAAATGGCAGTTAGGTATTGATTTGTTGCTACACTGGCACTTTACTACCACAGATTGCACTAATCTCAAACTTCTGGGCTATGATGGATTCCAAAATTATTGAGGTTATTGTTTTGAACTAGTCAAAAAGTAGCACCAACAAGATACAAAGAATCACATAGGGTGAATTAACAGATGAAGCTTCAAAAATCATCCACTCCAAGCCCTTAGCTCTACAAATGAAGAAATGAATGAAGAGACATTAAGTTATGTACTTAAGGATACACACCTAGTAAACAGCAATGACAGAACTTGAAACTTGGTCTTCTGATTTCTTTGCTAGTATAGTTTCCACTGTACAGATGATCTTCCCTAAGCAAATTTTTGGCCTGGGTTAGTCATTTCCTATACTTCCTTTGTAAGAGTTAATCATTTATTTGATTTTTATTAAGTGGTTCTTTCTTTATTAAAACCAATACAGGAGAGTATATAAGGAATTAAATATTTGTATTTTCATTATCAGCCTGAGACATAGTGACTTCTTATATTTAAGGCTAAGAACTATCCCCATTTTAAAGTAATAATAATGATTTTATATTTTGTTCAGTGTTTTATATAGCTTTCTTACTTAAATCTTATAATTACCTTATGAGGCAGGTATAAATTATCCCTGTATTACATATGAGTAAGCTGGATCTTAGGAAGGTTAACTAACTTGTTCAAGATCACACGGTGGAACCCCTTAGAGGTGGCAGAAATTATGCTGCTGTACGTAGTACTCTGCATCTTTCTACGACTCTTAGTTTTGGGACCATTGTCCACGAAGAATTATTTAAAGGAATCACAGTATTCTATCTCTTGATGAATGCCTTTTACTAAGCTTATTCAGTATTGTGGTTTTGGCTTTCATAATACAGGGACTCTGTGTATAGTTGGGCGAAGTCCTAAATAATGTCAATGAGAGCCATTCATATAAAAGACATTGCAAATGATGTTCCCTAGAGCTGTGAATTGCAGAAGACCTGAGTGGAGACATGGAAATAGAAACTGTTGTATGATATCCACTACTAAATTTATTATGAGGAAGTTAATGAGTTCTTCATTCCTATATTATGAAGTGTCCACTTTATGAACATTTTTTGAAAAACATATATTTCCCTGAATATTATGAAAAACTTTTTTCTAAGGAACCAGTTCACATTTTCCTCCTGGAAAATTTAGATTAGTGTTCGCCATTTGTGTTTTGGCTGCCATGAAGCTCAACATCTGATATTTGACAAGACCATGCCTAGAATATCTATATACTACAGATTTTCCCTGTCTCATTTTTCTGTTCTATCTTTATATTTCCTAGCCTCTTCTGTATTGCATATTTCATTGTATATAACACCCACTAATCTGATCATGAATATTTATTGCACGCATAGTAGAAGACTGGAAGTACAATGCCAAGGTTTAACTTTAAGTAGAATGTGTAAAACTGGGTATAGTTTTAAATAATTGTACTGTGTCAATCTTATGCTCATAGCTAACAGGGACCTTTTTTTCCTCTGAGTCTTAACATGTTATTGTTTTTTGTTGTTACTGTGTGCCATTAAATCAATTTCAACTCATAGAGACCCTATAGGATTGCCCCATAGGATTTCCTGGGCTGTAATCTTTATGACAGCAGATTGCCAGGTCTCTTCTCCTGCAGAGATGTTGGTGGGTTTGAACCATCAACCTTTTGGTTAACAGGAAAATGCTTTAACCATTGCACCACCAGGGCTCCCTTAATACATTTACCATATCTTTACATAAATAACGCACACCTTCTAAGTCTGTTTGCCCACCGCTCCTTCTCCGTGAGGTATTTTCACAACTGCTGCTATGCAATTTTTTTTTACATGTTACTATTTAAAAAAAAAAAAAAAAACTAGCATAGAGCGCTGATGAAAATATTTTGCAGGTGGGAGGGAGCACCTGGCAAACAAACATAGAAGGATGCATTATTTGAGTAAAAATACGGTAAGTACCTTTAAAATTTAAGGAAGCCAGTCTCTGATTGGTAGATACCCTTATCATCCTGTATCTTGTTTCTTCAAGTGGCTAGCAGACCATTTGTTTGGGACTGAGAGATCTCTTTCAATGTTCCCAAAAGAATTTTAAGAGAACCTTGAGTAGTAGAGAAATAGCCAATAAAACTGGAAACCTTGGTCCATTTTACTTTTCTCAACCCCATAATCTAACCATTCCTACTTTGGATACAATTCAGATAGCCTCCAAAAGGACTATATAAAAATACTGAGTAAAGTGATAATGAATACTTTTTTTCACAGACAATATTAATCATTCTAGAAAGGTTGAAACAAGCAAACTTATATCCTAATTTTATAAATTATATCCTATATTTGACCATAGAATAGCAATGTAATTGAACTTTCCAACATATTTTTTTTTTTTTCCATTTGGAATACCAGGATTATTATTACTAATAAAAATAGTGAGAAACTTTCCATTTAAATCAGTATAATTATGCCTAGTGGATAGCCCATACTTCCATCATTTCATTACTTGCAGACTCCAAACAAGTTCTTGAAACATTCAAATTTTGAAGCAAATTATCTGTTTTAAAAAATAAAACAACAAAGACATAAATGATATGAATAATACAATAATATTAAAAAGTTTTCAATACGTGTATATAAATATGCCTATGAAACAAACACATTTCTTTCAAACACACACAGAGGACACTTGGATAAAAATTAGTATGTATTAGGCTATAAAGGAAGTTGTGATAAAAAGTATGATAATAATAACACAACGGATGGGAGTGAGGAATTGAAAGTACACTGTTAAAAGTTACTTATAGGATACATGAGTTGGTAGTATAATATTTGAAGCTAGACTGTGATAAAGTAATGATGTGTGTTGTAAACACTAGACAACCAGTTTTAAAAAAGAAAAGAAAAAAGAATATCACTAATGAGAAAATGGTAGGGATAAAGTATAATTACATAAAATATTCAGCCAAGCAGCAAGCAAGTAAAAAAAAAAAAGAGGACAAAAGATGCAAATAACACATGGGTGAATTATTTTTAAAAATCTATCCGGGTATTAGACTTCAACCTAACAATAACAATCATTATATTTAAATGCTTTAAGCACTCCAATTAAAATATAGAAATGATCAGACTGGTTTAAAAAAAAAAAAAAGCAAGACCCAGTTTACATATAAAACATAGATATGTTAAAATAAAAGAATGGAAAAAGAAGATATACAAGACAAAATTTAATTTAAAAAATTGATTGGATGAGCTAATATCAGACAAAGTGGACTTCAAAAACAAAGATGATTATCAGAAATAAGGAAAGACATTACATAACAACAATTATATCATTACTAATAATAAAAGGGTTAAGAATATATAACAATCCTAAAGGTACATATATACCTAACAACAGAGATTCAGAATACATGTAGCAAAAACTAATAGAACTGAAAATAGAAATAAACAAATCCACAATTATAGTTGGTGACTTCAAACACTTCTCTCAGCAATTGATAGAACATTAATACAGAAACTCAATAGGTATATGGAAAACTTGAACAACATTATCAATGAACTTGACCTATTTGACAATATAGAACACTCCACCCAGTAACAACACGGTACATCATTTTTTCAAATACACATGGACATTTACTAAGATAAAACATTGAACTATAAAACAAATCTTAACAAATTTAGAATAGTTGAAAACATACAAGGTATATCCTCTGAACACAACAAAATTTAGTTAGAAATCAATAGCAAAAAAAAATGGAAAAGACCTAATATTAGAAATGAAATAGCAAATTTCTAAATAATTCATGGACCAGAGAAAAGTCACAATAGAAATTAGAAAATATTTTGAATTGAATGAAAATGAGAACACAACAGATCAAAAAGTTTTGGATGCATTAAAAAAAAAAAAAAGCTTAGAAAAAAATTTATAGCATTAAAGGATAGAAAAGGAAAAAATAGCCAAATCAATGATCTAAAGTCCTACATTAGGAAACTAGAAAGAGAAGAATAAATTAAAACTAAAGCAAGCCAAAGGAGGAAAATAATAAAAGCAAAGGAAGAAATCAAGGAAATTGAAATACAATAGAGAAAATAAAAGCAGCCAAAAGTCACTTCTTTGAGAACATCAACAAAATTGATACACCCGCAGCCACATTTATCAGGAAGGCACAAATTGCAAACACCAAGAATTAAATAAAGGCATTGCTACAAATCCTACAGACAGTAAAAATATGAAGGAATATTATGAATGATTTTTCCAATAAATTTCACAAAAATGAAATGTATGTGTTTACTGAAAGACACAAACTAATAAAATTAACTAGAAGAAATAGATAACTTGAATTATATATATTAAAGAAATTGAATTAGTAATTAGAAACAGTTCATAAATTTCTTATAATGTTAGAAAAACACTAACCATATGTTAGAGATTGAACCATGTCCCCCAAAAAATATATGTTGTGAATCCTAATCTGTATGCCTGTGGTAATAATCCCATTTGGGAATGGGTTGTGTTTGTTATGTTAATGAGGCAGGATTAGTGAGGGTAAGTCTTGAGTCAATCTCTTCTGAGATATAAAAGAGATTAAACAATCCAGCAGAGGAGAGACGGGATAAAATAGATGCCAAGACACCTGGAGATCTCCAAGGAACCAGGAAGCAGAAACTGAAGGGGCAAGGACTTCCTCCAGAGTTTACAGAGAGAGAAAGCCTTTCCCTAGAGCCAGTGCTCTGAATTTGCACTGTTTAACTTCCTAAACTGTGAGAAAATAAAATTCTGTTTGTTAAAGCCATCAGCTTGTGATATTTCTGTTTTAGTAGCACTAGATAAATAAGATAACATATGACTCTGAAATCCCCAAGACATTATATTTATCTGAGAAAAGATATGAAAATATATTTCTACAAGAAAATCTGTATGAGCATATTTACAGTGACTTTATTCACAATCATCAAAAACATGAAACAACTCAAATGTCCATAAACTGGGGGATAATTAAACAAATGTATATCCATACAATGGAAGCCTACTGAGTAATAAAAAGGAAGAAACTATTGATACATGCAACAACATGGATGAATCTTAAGTGAATCTTATGATCTATAAAAGAAACCGTACTCAAAAATTCATATATTTTGACATCCTGGAATAGGGTATTATGTAGCTATAGAAAACAGATCAGTCATTGTGAGGGACTGTAAAGAGGGTAGGGGATTGATAACAAAGGGTCACAAGGTAATTTGGGGGGTAATGGAAATGTTCTATATCTTGATTACAATAGTAGTAGTAACAGGACTGTAAGTATCAACATTCATTTCATAAAATGGTATACATAACAAGGATAAATTTTCTTATATGTACATTGAACTGCAATAAATCTACTATAAAAAAGGGATTCTATTCTCTAAATTAAAATTTAAGATAAAAATATATCAATACAATTTACTACATTAACATGATCATCTCCTTAAATTCAGAATGAATATTTAATAAAATTCAGAATCCTTTATTTTATAGAAAGATAGATTTTATAATGATAGGTATTCATTAACATCTTAGTGTGGGCTCTCTCAGAGCCTGAGACAAGAATTAAGGTACAACCTTTTGTTTACGAGATAATCCCAGAAAACAACAGCAGTGGAGTGGGAAAATGAGACAGAAATGTAAATAAGCCAATAAACGATATATTATTTAAAAAAAATTTACCCCTTTAGGCAACTTGAACTTAATTTTACCAAGAAATTGGGAAGCATTATACAGCACACATCTCAAAGTTAGCCTATTGAAGGGGCAAGAGTTCTGGATATTTACCTACCAACTCCTATCAGTCATTGGTAGAAGGCTGCTTCCAGGTGTTATCAATGTCTGTCACTTCTGGCCTGTCATAAAGACTAGGAAAAGGTGAAAGTCCCTGGACAAATGTATGTATGTGCTGGTAGATGGAAATGTCACTGGTGTGTATAGAAATTGTAAGGGCCAAGAATTTAGACAGAAAACCAATAATGTCTGCTACACTTAACAAACTAGGAAAAGAGAATATTTCCCCATCTTTAAAAACATACAGCCAACATCATTCCTATTGGTTAAACTTTAAAAGCATTTCCCTTAAAATCAGAAATGAGACAATGATATCTATAATTACTGATACAGCCCTAATTGATGCAATAAAAATTGGATAAAGAGATAAATGGTGATAAGATTAGGGGAAAAAAAAAAGATGAGATCATCATTACACACAAATTATGGACTATGGACTCTCTTAATGAGTTCAGTAATATTTCTGTACATAAAACAAATACACCCACTCCTCACTTATCGATATGGTTAGGTTCCATAGACCAGGTTGTTATGCAAAAATCATCATTATGTGAAAATGGAGGATGACCACATCAGATCACAAAATGAAGGATGACTACATCATTACATAACTGCCAAATTACATCATTGCATAACTGCCAACTTACATCATTTCATAACTGCCAAACCTCTGAAAATCATGGCCCAGCCAAGTTGACACACAACCTTAACCATCACAGCCAGCTCACCTCACACCTCAGCAGTTGTTACTGCGCAAAATAGTTGGACAGTAGACTTTTCACTGTTGTCATAAATGCAGAATGTCAGATAATGAGAAAGTCATAAATGAGGAGTAGGTGTATATGAAATCATATCACCCTAATATACCAGCAATAACCAAATAGGATAAGTAATAGAAATAAAGAGCATGTACTCAATGGCAACCAAAACTATAAGTTAACTAGGAAAAAAGAACAAAAATGTTATGAAGAAAGTTATAAAACTTTACTAAAAGATTTAAAAGATCTGATTAACTTGAGAGAAATTTTTTCTATGAATGGAAAGAATCTATACTGTAAAGATGCTAAATCACTCAAATTAATTTATAAATTCAGTGTCATTCCAAAAGGAAAATTCAAATAAGACTTTTGGAAGAATATCAGAAAATCATCCTAAAATTTTTACAAAATAGGAAAGTTATGGAAAAAAAGAACATGGAAGAGGAACTTACCTTACCATATATCAAGATATGTTGTGAAATTAAAGGCATTAAAACAATGCCTTTTTGGCATAGGTGTAGGTAGATACACAGAATCGAAGCGAGAACCCAGAAGCAGACACAACCATTTTGGAAACCTGGTATAAGACATATGGTGTATTTCAAATTAATTAAGAAAATGTATTCTGTTAACTGCATTGGCCCAATAGGCCTTCTGTATGTAAAAATGAATAAAATCATACCATTACCTCATGCTATACACAAAAATAATTTTCAACCGGATTGAAAATTCAAGCATAAGAAACAAACTTTAAAATGATTGGAAAAAATATCAGATTAATTTTATGAACCTGAGATAGGAAACCTTTCTTAACCAAAATAGCAAAAACTAAATTATACAAGAAAAATTGATTAAACTTAACATCATAATTATTATTATTATTATTTTGTGTGGAACAAAAGTTACCATAATATTTTATAAGGAACAGAGTGGGAGACGATAACCAAGCTCATGTAACAAAAAAGTAAGGTAGATAATAGATAGGTAGATAAATAGATAAATGATAGATAGATATATAGATAATTTCTTTAAAGAATCTCTTCTAGAAATTAACTCCATTTGAGTATGGACTTTGTTTTTGTCATTTCTATATTTCTGATGCCTCAAATAATGCCCGGTAATTGGCAAGAGTGCTAGATATATTTTGAGTAGGTGAACAAATGAATGAATGAATGAACAAGTCAAATTGTACATCTCAATTTAAAAAAACAAACAAACAAATAGAAAAAATTATCAGAGGGTACCCATTGCCACCTTGTTGATTCTGACACAGAGCAACTCTATAAGACAGAGTAGAACTGTGCCATAGGATTTCCAAGGCTGTAATATTTACAGAAGCAGATTGCTACATCTTTGTCTTGAGGAGCAGCTGGTGGGTTCGAACTGCCAACCTTTTAGATAGCAGCAGAGTACTTAACCACTGCACCACCAGGGCTCCTCTATCAAAGGGTTGGACAAGGTAATTCACATATGTTAATTCTGCTTAGAGAAATGTAAATGACCAATAAACATGTGAAAACATGATCAACCTCATTATTAATGAGGACTGGCCAAATAAATCCTGAATTTACTGCCAAATAAAATAAAATTAAGATGCCATTTCAAAAACGGCTACAGCAGTATGTAGACAGGGAACTGGCAGAAATTCAAGCCAGATTCAGAAGAGAACGTGGAATTAGGGATATCGTTGCTGATGTCAGATGGATCCTGGCCAAAAGAAGAGAATACCAGAAAGATATTTACCTGTGTTTTATTGACTGTGCAAAGGCATTCAACTGTGTGGATCATAACAAATCATGGATAACATTGTGAAGAATGGGAATCCCAGAACAATCAATTGTGCTAATGAGAAACCCCTTACAGATCAAGAGTTGTTTGAGAAGAACAAGGGGATACTGCAAGGTTTAAAGTCAGGAAAGGTGCATCAGGGTTGTATCCTTTCACCACACCTATATAATCTGTATGCTGAGCGAATAATCTGGAAGCTGAACTATATGAAGAAGAACGGGTCATCAGGATTGGAGGAAGACTAATTAACAACTTGCGTTTGTAGATAACACAACCTTGCTTGCTGAAAGTGGGGAGGACTTGAAGTACTTACTGATGAAGATCAAAGACCATAGCCTTCAGTATGGATTACACATCAACATAAAGAAAACAAAAATCCTCACAACTGGACCCGTAAGCAACATCATGATAAATGGAGAAAAGATTGAAGTTGTCAAGGATTTCATTTTACTTGGATCCACAATCAACACCCATGGAAGCAGCAGTCAAGAAATCAAAAAAACGCATTGCATTGGGCAAATCTGCTGCAAAAAGACCTTTTTAAAGTGTTGAAAAGCAAAGATGTCACCGTGAAGCCTAAGGTGCACCTGACCCAAGCCATTGTGTTTTCAATTACCTCATACGCATGTGAAAGCTGGACAACGAATAAGAAGACAGAAGAATTGATGCCTTTGAATTATGGTGCTGGTGAAGAATATTGAATATACTATGGACTGCCAAAAGAACAAACAAATCTGTCTTGGAAGGTACAATCAGAATGCTCCTTAGAAGCAAGGATGGTGAAAGTTCGTCTCCCATACTTTGGACATGTTATCAGGAGGGACCAGTCCCTGGAGAAGGACATCATGCTTGGTAAAGTAGAGGGTTAGCGAAAAAGAGGAAGACCCTCAACGAGGTGGATTGACACAGTGGCTGCAACAATGAGCTCAAGCATAACAATGATTGTGAGGATGGCACAGGACCAGGCAGTGTTTCGTTCTGTTGTACATAGGGTTGCTATGAGTCAGAACAGACTCCACAGCACCTAACAACAACACCAAGATGCCATTTTAAATCCACAGTACATATTAGCAACAATTTTAACAGTTAGATCTACAAGTGTGATAAGATGTGGAGAAAAGTGAATTCTAATAAAGTGATGGTACAAGAAAAATTGTTATAGCAACTTTGCAAAGAACTTAACAATATTTAGTGTTTCAATTAGGGGGAAATTCCACCAGCCGCAAGCATCAAAACCAAAAATTTCAGTGGCTTAACCCAGTAAATATTTACTCCTAAAGCAATAGAAAACATGTGTTTCCAGTGGATTGGTTTTCTTCCATGTGGTCATTCTTTCATCTTATGTTACTACCTTTCTCCAGTGCCAAGTAATCCTCTGCATTCAGCCAGTAGGTGGAGATATAGAAAAAGGAGGAAGAATACCAGATTTTTACTGCCTTACCACAATAATAAGTAGCCCTGGTGGTGCAGTGGTTAGGTGCTCAGCTGCTAACAAAAGATCAACAGTTCAAACCCACCAGCTGCTCCATGGGAGTAAGATGTGGCAGCCTGTTGCCACAAAGATTACAGCCTTGAAACCCTAAGAGGGCAGTTTTACTCTGCCTTACAGGGTGGCTATGAGTCAGAATTGACTTGATAGCAGTAGGTTTGATTTTTGGTATAGCTCAATAATAAAGTCTTCTTTAATTAAATCACATTGATTAGTATTAACCACACATTCATACCTAACTGCTAATGAAGCCTTAAAATTGAGACTATTCATAGGCTCATAAGAGAAAATTGGTTTGGTGAATAGTTGACCACCTTCGCTACATCTAATAGACTTAAATGGACATATCATCCAAAACAATTGCACTTCTGGAAATGTGCTTTCAAGACCAAGAAACATAATCCAGATATTCACTGCCATATTGTGTGTAGGAGCAGATTAACCAGTAAGCAAGGTACATGTAGATTTACATTAAGCAAGGTACACACAGGTTCACTTGTGGTTACTTATTAATCTACAGTGTGTTTATGGTAAGTAAACACAAGTAAGTCCATGTGTACCTTGCTTATTGGGTAATCCATCCCTGGAACAACTCATATAGAACTCCTGAGACAAAATATAGATTAGAGCCAGAGTGGGCCCGTCTTTGATGGTGTGGCATTGACCTACTGTCATGGTCTTTGCAAGTCCCTCCCACAGCCTTGTTCCTCTGCTTGCAGGCCGCTAATCACTTTTAGGACAAGGTGAGTTACATAATTCTGTGGTCATAAAAAGAGCTCTCCTGTCAACATATCCAAGGATCTCTGAAATTGAAAGCAAGCAATCATATTGTCTCAAAAATGTATAATTAAGTTATTTTACAGAAGATCTCTTGCTAATACACATATTCAACTTTTACCTAGAATGATGTGCCATTGTCAATTAAGATAAGTGGTTTTGGAATGAACCCTACAGACATATTTTCCCAAGGATGGGCATATATTATGGGCTTCTTTTCTTAAATTAAGCACATTCTTTACTTCTCTGTCTTCCAGACAGATTTTTTGATGGGCAGTCCTTAATTAAGTCTAGCCAATATTTTTTTCTAAACAGATTTCAGAATTGAGAGTACCTGAGTAATTGGGGGAATAATATTTCCACTGTGTCTTTCCCTTGAGCTCGTCTTTGAACACTCCCTATGCTTCTTGTTCTAATTGAAACCTGGCTCCTCCCAGAAGAGGCAGATTCACCTATAGTGCTCTCACATCAGAGCTGTTTTTTCTCACACACTGTTAGGGATTGAATTGTGTTCCCCCCAAATATAAATTGAAATCTTTTCCTCTATACCTATAAATATGATCCTGTTTGGAAATAGTTTTTCCATGTTACTTAAGTCATATCCCAGACAGGTGGGTTCTAAATCTAGTCACTTCTGAGTCACAAAAAGAGCAGAATAGACAGGGAAATACAGGGAAAAGATGAAGACAGACTACAGAGACAAAGGCATCTACAATAATGGCTGGCAGCCACCGGAAGCTGAAATAGATAAGGAAGGACCTCCCCCTAGAGCTACACACTGAATTCAGACTTAGAGCCTCCTGTTCTACGAGAAAATAAATTTCTGTTCTTTAATGTCGTCCACTTGTGGGTACTGTTACACTTGATAACTAAGACACATACCCCTGTGCATTTTCCTTGTTCTTCCTTGCCACTTTCAGATTATCCTTCTTTCCTTCTCCTGGAAAATGCCCAGTTTTGAATTTCGTAGCATTAAAGTATACTATAGACTATCCCCCCCACCCCATGTTGCCGTCATCTATAAACCCATAGATGGGTGACTCACATTCTTCGGATATTTTAGCTGCTGGTTCATGGTCACTTTCTCTAACAGGACTCCTGTGTTGATTCTTGAAGATTTCAAAAAATACATAAATAATCAGTACTGTACCATGGATTCTCAGTTCTTTGAATTTTCCCTCCAACTACCTCATCCTCACCCTACCTCAGTCTATCATTCTTTTGTCATTAACAAGAACTGAACTCCCTCCATTATCCCAACTTAGTGTCCCACAGTATCCACAATGAACAGACATAATGAGGTAGACATCGACTAATGATTTAACCAAATGTTGTGATATAACTGTCTTAGAAGGATGGGGGAAGGACAAACAATGGGAGATAAGAGAACTCATATAAAATGAAGTCAAAATAATATATTAGAAAGTTAAGTCAAGTAATAGCAGCATAAGCATATTATTTACAATTATCAGTAAAAAAATTAGAGTTAGAAAAAATGATTGTTTCTGGGGAGGACTGAGGGAAGAGGCTATAGAGACTTTTTATTATAGACCTTTTAATGCTATCCTATTTTTTTAAATTACCTACATATATTAACTGGATAAAAATTTAAAATTATTTTTTAAAATGTACATATTAACAATATGATAAGCTATCACAAATTCTTTGGGGAATTCAGTGGGCTGAAACCCTGTAAATAAGGCTCTCTTCATTCCTTTATATCAGTCATTGATGTACAAGATAACAGTCCTTAAGCAAAAATGTATGAAAATGTACTTCTGCAATGTTTCTTGGTGGTTATCAAAAGCTTATTTATCAGTCTGACTTAGCATCGAGAATTTCATGACAGATCCAAACTATAAAAACTGTCACACCTGTGTGTGCTGTAGCCTCCCATTTCTTAGTCAAAATAGTTTGTTAGCCTTATGAGTGTTGGATATATATTTTTCCCTGTAGCAAAAAGAAAACGCAGGCATTCTCATTCATACTGATTGCATGGACTATCTCTGTTAAATACTGCAAGCGTTGACTAAAGGTGCAGCCCTTTCTCCCTTATAACTCAGCTTTTGCTTCGGCTTTGCAAGAAGTTAAGCTAATTGTGGCAACTGCCTCTCCCCAGGGTGCCGCTGATTAGCTGGTATACACACTGAGTGTTATTGCCGCTGCTGATTATCGCCTCATGGCCAACTCTTCCCCATCAAAACAACTTTATACTCTCTGTTTGGCTAGGGTATTAGAAAAAGCCTCATTTCTGGTAATTTTATGGCACCATGCTGGTGTGTGGAACCTTGCTGACCCTAATTAAGGACAAAACCCAAAGTTGAAAAGTGGTGTGTTTTGAAGGTACAAAGAAGCACAACAGGCCCATGTTCAAATGCCTGATTACCCTTGGGGGCATTCTGATCTTGAATTCAATGTTTAAGAATACTTAACTCACAGAAACTGTGTTTTAATTCTCTTTCTACAAGTGATTGCTGACTTCTCAGTTTCTATCTCTTGTCTAGCCCTCCCTCCTGAGTTCAAGACCACACTGCCCAGCTGCCTGTCAGGTGTCTCTCCATCTGTAGGCATTCAAAATGACTCATTTGCAAGTTGCTCAGTATGAAACTCATTTTCTCCCTTGTTTTTCCGTAATCTACCTAATCCTCGATTCTACCTCCTGAGTATCTCTCTCTAACCCAGTGCTTCTTTACCCTGGCTAACATCAGAATCATCAACCTTTAGCAAATGCAGATGCTTAGTTTCTACCTAGGCCTGAGGAATCAGAATCTCCAGGGATGTGGTTTAACATGTGTAATTTTTAAAAGCACTTCAGTAATTATGCTATGGAATTAAGTTTGAGAACCACTATATTTCTGTTACCTCCTCTCCCATTTCCCTATCACTGTCTACATTTAGACCCT
Source organism: Dugong dugon (assembly GCA_030035585.1). Taxonomy (NCBI): domain Eukaryota; kingdom Metazoa; phylum Chordata; class Mammalia; order Sirenia; family Dugongidae; genus Dugong; species Dugong dugon. Next base: position 135,654,380 of record CM057462.1, read on the forward strand.
CATCACATCTTGTCTAGATCATTGCTGTAGCTTCCAACTGCATCCCATTTATCCTGTTTATTTAATCCATTCTCATTTTTTTTTTTTTTTTAATTTAATAACTATCGATTGAAGGCCTTTCCTGGCATGGAGTTTTCCTCCAACATGCTGCTGGACCATTTTTCTAAAATGCAGGTTTGATCATGACATTCTGTTGCTTAAAATGCTATAATAATTCTTCCTTCACTCTCAGGATAAATTCCAAAGTCATTAATAGAGCATTGTCCTTGCCCCATTTCTTCCACCGAAACAAATCATTCAATGCCCTGGTCATGCTATTTGCTGTTTCCAAAATATCTACATATCTGATGGGATAGTATATTATAGTGTTTCAGAGCATGGAATCGTTTAGATGTGGTTTCAGTACATCACTCTGGTACTTAATAACTGTGTGTTTACAGCAAGTTGCTTAACTTTTTTTTAAGCCTCGGTTGTCTTCTCTGCAAAATAGATATAATAATGACTATCTTGCAAGGATAATGGGAGGAGTAAATCAAATCATTTCTGTAAAGTGCATAGCACAGAGCAAATACTCAGCAATTGGTGGCTCTATTTATTTGCACATTGAAATTTTCTGCTTAGGATGCTCTTTTTTCACTCATTTTCACCTGAATTACTCTTCTTCAGGAAGACTTCCCTTACCATCACTTCTCACAAGAACTTGGACTCTTTTCTGTCTCGGGGTAGCCAAACTAACTGCGCACAGGCCAAATCTAGCCTATCGCCTGTTTTTGTACAGCCTGTGAATTAAGAATGTATTTTACATTTTTAAATAATTGGAAAATAAATCAAAAGGAGACTAATGGAAATTATGTGAAATTCAAATGTCCATGTCCATAAATAAAGTTTTACGGGAATACAGCCAGTCCCATTTGTTCACATTTTGTCTATGGCTGCAGCAGACCTGAGTAGTTGCAACAGAGACTATATGGCCCACAAAGCCCAAACTATTTATTACTTAGCCCTTTCCAGAAAAAGTTTGTTGACCACTAATCTATCTTATCATAGCAGCTATCCTTCTCTTTTGTAGTCTCTTTACTTGTCTCCTCACTACCAATGACTTCCTTTAAGTCCAATGTTTTTACCCTTTCCCCAACATTTTGCATAGCGCCTGACAGATAATAAGCTCTCAATATATCTTTATTGAGTGAAATAATTACTCTTATGAAGGTCTTTTTTTCTTTATCAAATATACCAACAATATATAACTAAATATTCTCTGAGAATTCACAGTAATAACGAAGTCCCTAATTTTAATTAGGTGCTACCTATGTACCAGTCATTTTCAAAACCCCTAACATATATTACTACCACTTGTCTGTCATTTTTTTGTATTGTGGTGGCTTGCGTGTTACTATGATGCTGGAAGCTATGCCATCGGCATTTTAAATACCATCAGGCTCACCCGTGGTAGACAGGTTTCAGTGGAACTTCCAGACTAAGATGGACTAGGAAGAAAGGTCTGGCAATCTACTTCCAAAAATTAGCCAATAAAAACCTTATGGATCATAACAGAATATTGTCTGATATAGTGCTGAAAGATGAGACCCCTAGATTATAAGGCACAATACACAGTGGCTCCAACAACGGACTCAAGCACACTAATAATTGTGAAGATAGAGCAGGACCGGGCAAGGTTTCATTCTGTTGTACATGGTTCGCCATGAGTCGGAGCCAACTCAACGGCAACTAGTAACAAGAACAACAACATCTATTATCTCATGAAAAGCAACCTTGTGAAGTAAATTTTATTAGTATTCCTTTTTTATATATAAGGAATCAGATGCACAAACAGTTCAAGTAACCTGACCATGGTCACAGAATTAGAAAGTGTAAGGTCAGGAAATCTGACTCGGAACCCTCTCTTAATTACTATATTATAATGCCTCCCTATAGACTATGGCTAAGGAGCCCTCATGGTGCAATGGTTAAGCACTTGGCTGCTAACTGAAAGGTCGGTAGTTCAAAACCCACCAGCTTCTCCATGGGAGAAAGATGTGGCAGTATACTTACATAAAGATTGCAGCCTTGGAATCCCCAAAAGGCGGTTCTACTCTGTCCTATAGGGTTGCTATGACTCAGAAACAACTCGATGGTAATGGGTTTGGTTTTTTGGGTTTTACAGACTACAATGTTGGCAAACAATATTGAATATACTGCAGACTGCTGGAAGAATGAACAAATCAGACTTAGAAGAAATACAACCAGAATGCTCCTTACAAGCGAGGATGGCAAAATTTCAGTTTGCTTACTTTGGACACATCATTGAGAAACACTAATTTCTAGAAAGGGACATCATGGTTGATAAAGTAGAGGGTCAACAAAAATGATGGAAATCTTCAATGAGATGGATTGGGACAACAGCCAGAACAATGGACTCAAACATACTAATAATCATGAATGTGGTGCAAGACCAGGCAACATTTTGTTCTATTATACATAAGGTTGCCATGAGTCAGAACGAATTTGATGGAACCTAACAACAACAACATAGTGACCAATGAAGAGAGAGATGGAACAAGATAATGGTTTTATTTTAAAAACCATTATTTTAAACCTGTGTTTTAAAATAAGTTCCAAAAATGTAGACATTTAAACAAACTCATTCTGAACAATCCCTCGTGGTAAAATATGGAACAGTATGTGCTAAATCATAGTGCATGTTTGAATCTCAATTATCTGTTGCTGCTGTCACGTTTGCCAGGAAGATGCTGGCAAACATCCAAAGAACCTAATTACTTTTCTATTACAAAATTTACCTTAAAACCCAGGCTATTTATAACACTTCAAATTAAAAGTGCATAGCAAGAACTCATAGTGTTTTAGGCTGGGTTCCCTAGAGAAGCAAAACCAGTGAAGATATGCATATATGTATATGTGTGTATGTGTGTTTAAAGAGATTTATCTCAAGGAAAGTCTCACATGGTTGTGGAGGCTGACAAGTCCCAAATCTGTGGGTCAGGCATCAGGCTGGAGACTTCTCCTGACTCACGTGGTTGCAGGGTCTGATGAACCCAGAGTAGGTCAGACGACAGGTTGCTGGCCCACAGGGCTGCGGAAGATGGTGAATCAAGTCAGACGGCAGGCTGCTGGTTCAGGTCCCAAGAACTGGAGGTCAGATGATGATGAGCCAGATGCAGGATCCAGAGTGAAAGAGAGCTTTGCCAGGGTATTCCTATATATTGGATATAGGCCACACTCTTGAGGAAACTCCACTTACTTGAGCAAGGTTGTGACTTGAGTAAGGGTGATACTTGAGTAAGGGTATGACTTGAGTAAGAGCATGACTAAAACTTACTAAAGGTAAGATACACCCCACACTAATTCTGCCTCATTAACATGTTGGGGTTTAGGATTTACAACATGTAATTGTACAATACCACAAAATAGAGGATAATTACATCAGATCACAAAATGGAGGTCAATACACAATACTGGAAACTATGGCCTAGCCAACTTGACACATAACAGTTACCATCACAGTCCACCCTTTATCAACTTGGCATTTGTGCACATATCCTTAAACCATACTTAATCTCTAACTAAAGACAATCATAAGGTCATACTTGCACCTCACATGATACTACTAGCATGTGCACAACAAAAAAGTACTAGCCTTATTTACATCTTATATTTTATAAGGGAGGAAAGAAAACAAAAATAATTGCTATATATATATATATATATATAATTGCTACATATATATGCACAGATACAAGTATAATAAAACAAGGAAGAAATACTCATAACAATTACAGTCCTAATTTCTGCAATAGGTCACATGGTTATAACTAGTATTTAGAACTTCTTCCACCACCCATTCTATATTCCCTTTACCCTCAGCAAGCACCTCAGCTGGTTGTGGTTCTTTTCCTGGTAGGGAGATCCAAACATTCATCCCTGAAGGGTCTGAGCCATTAGTAGTCATGTCAGAATTGAGTTGCTTTAGTTTTCCATTGACATTAATCACAGAGTATGGTAGTACTAAGAGACGCCCCAAGGGATTTCCTGTATTCCAGACAAACTCTTCTTTACCTCCATTATGTAATATCAATCCTATTTCCCTTTGGTAATCAGGGTAAATCACACCAGCAAATATGGTAACTCCTTTCTTTAACTGTTGATCCAAAGCCATGAGGACTCCAAACGACCAGGTGGCATTCTTAACTTCCAGTTCAACGGAATCAGTTTTATGTCCCCAGGTGGGAGCATTCCTCCCTTTGGAACTAAGGCCTCTAGACTCACAAAGCATAGAGTCATGGGGACAGATGGCAAAAATTTTATCAGTCGGTCACTAGGGGTAATAGTGAGTGGTGCCACTCCCATCTCTACCCCTTGATTCCTGGACCCATGAATCCTGGCAGTGGGAGAAACAGTACCACATATTGGATGCTGGTTTAGAGTATATATAGCCTCCTGGAGAACATTGCCCCAACCTTGCAAAGTATTTCCACTTCACTGGGGCAATCATAGAGTCTTTAGAGGGCCATTCCATTGTTCTATCAAGCCAGCTACTTTAGGATGATGGGGAGCATAGTAAGACTAGTGAATTCCATGAGCGTGGGCCCATTGCCACACTTCATTTACTGTGAAGTGAGTCCTGAGATACAATGACAGTGGATAAGGCATTCTGTAATTCCACAGAGGGTAGATTTGGCAGAAGCACTGCATGCAAGGAAGGCAAATCCATATCCAGAGTAAGTGCCTAGCTCAGTAAGAACAAAACACTACCCTTTCCATGATGGTCCAATGTAATCAACCTGCTATCAGGTTGCTACCTGATCACCTTGAGGAATGGTGCCATATCAGGGACTCAGTATTAGCCTATGCTGCTGGCAGATTGGGCCCTCAGCAGTTTCTGTAGCCAAATTGGCCTTGGGGAGTGGAAGTCCACATTGCTGAGACCATGCCAAATCTCCATCCCTGCCACTGCTACCACTTTGTTCATGAGCCCATTGGGCAGTGACAGGAGTGGCTAGGGCAGGAGGATGACTGATTTCCACAGAATGCATCATCCTATCCACTTGATTGTTAAAATCCTCCTCTGCTGAGGTCACACTTTGGTGAACATTCACATGAGACACACATATCTTCACTTCTTTGGCCCATTCATAGAGGTCTATCCATGTATCTCTTCCTAATACTTCCTTGTCTCCAACTTTCCAGTCATGTTCCTTCCAAGTCCCTGACCATTCAGCCAAACCATTGGCCACAGCCCATGAATCAGTACACAATAGCATATCCGGCTATTTCTCCTTCCAAGCAAAGTGAACAACCAGGTACACTGCTCAAAGTTCTGCCCATTGGGAGGATTTCCTTCTCCACTGTTCTTCAGGGAGTTCCCAGAAAGAGGCTGCAGTGCTGCTGCTGTCCCTTTATGAGTGATGTCTGCGTATGGTGTCAAACCATTTGTAAACCAGGTGCGAGTTTTCTCCTCCTTGGTCAATTGATTATAAGGAATTCACCACGAGGCCATAAGTCCATTGGATCAGCCAGATCATATAGTCCAAGTGGCAGAGCAGCTTACAAGGCAGTATGAACCTGTTGCAGAGCCTTCTCTTGTTCTAGGTCACACTCAAAACTAACAGCTTTTCCAGTCACGTGATAAATAGGCCAGATTAGCACACTCAGCTAAGGGATATGTTGCCTCTAAAATCCAAAGAGGCACAACAGGCATCGTGCTTCCATTTTAACTGTAGGAGGGGCCAGATGTAACAACTTATCTTTCACTTTAGAGGGACTATCTTGACATGCTCCACACCACAAGACTCCTAGGAATTTCACTGAGGTGGAAGGTGCTTGAATTTTTGTGGGATCAATTTCCCACCCACTAGCTCTCAAGTGTCTTACCAATAAATCCAGAGTCATTGACACTTCTTCCTTACTAGGTCTTATCAGCATAATATCATCAATGTAATGCACCAGTATAATGTCTTGTGGGAGGGAAAGGTGATCAAGTTCCCTGTGGACTAATTATGACATAGGGCTGGACAGCTGATATACCTCTGAGGTAGGACAGTGAAAATGTATTGTTAGTCTTGCCACCTGAAGGCAAACTGCTTCTGGTGGTCCTTTGAAACAGGTATGGAGAAAAAGACATTAGCCAGATCAATAGCTGCATAGCGGGTGCCAGGATATGTATTATTTTGCTATATAACATAAAATTATACTTGTGAAGAGTGTGCTTCTTAGTCCAAGCAGGTACATGAGACCAAGTGGGCAGCTCCTGTCTGGAGGCAGGATGAGAAAGCAGGAAGGGACAGGAGCTGGTTGGATGGATGCAGGAAACCCAGGGTGGAAAGGAAGAGTATGATGTTACATTATAGGATTGCAACTAGTGTCACATGACAATACGTGTATAAAATTTTGCATGAGAGATTAACTTGAGTTGTAAACTTTTACCTAAAGTACAACTGAAAAAACAAAGAAACCACATTAGGAACAGCAGCTGCAATTGGAGTCTCCACCTGGTTAAATTGACAATAAAAAGTCCTCTGTCATTCTCCAAGATCTGTATGTTTTTCTGCACAGGCTGAATAGGTGAGTTAAATTAGGATGTGGTCAGAATCACCACCCCTGCATCCTTCGAGTCCTTGATGGCAGTACTAATCTCTGCAATCCCTCCATGAGTGTGATATTGCTTTAGATTTACTGTATTCCTGGGTAAAGTCAGTCCTAATGGCTTCCACTTGGTTTTTCCTACCATAATAGCCCTTACTCTACATGTTAGGGATCCAATGTGGGGGTTCTGCCTGTTGCTGAGTATATCTATTCCAATTATGCATTCTGGAACTGGGGAAATCACTACAGAATGGATTGAGGGACACAATGGACCCACTGCGAGCTGAACCTGAGCTAAGACTCCATTAATAACCTGATCTCCATACTTCTCTACTCTGACTGGTGGGCCACAGTGACATTTTGGGTCTCCTGGAATTAGAGTCAGTTCAGAGCCAGTATCCAATAATCCCAGAAAAGTCTGATTATGTCCTTTTCCCCAGTAAACAGTCTCTCTCAGAAAAGGCTGTAGATTCCTTTGGGCAAGGCTGGGAGAAAGATTAACAGTATACATTTTTGGCAGTGCAGTGAGGTCCTTCCTCAAAGGGACCTGGCCTTTCCTTCATTCAAGCGGTTGTGGGTTTGTAAACTGGCTGCTCCGGGAATTGATTGAGGGCCCATGACTCTCTATTCTGACGATTCCAGTTAGACTGTCATCCAGTTGATCTAGAATTCTTCAGCTTGCACAGATCAAGTAAGTAGTAGATTTCCCATATATTTCACTCTTAGGGGCACCATGACTAAGTAGTCAATACCTTAAACTCATACGAGTCAGACTATTTTGATTACTGCTTTGATTCTGCTGTCTATTATGGTCCACACCAACCTTGTCTTTATCAGTTAAGTGTTGCCACTTGGCCCTTACCACCCCAGCGTCCAATCAGCCCCATTATAGTTAGATGTCTTAATTCAGTTAGGACAGTTCCCAGTGTAAAATCTGACTTACATAACATAGCAATCACAGCGAGTCTTCAAGGACGCTGGTGTTCCCTTCACAAATACGTTCCTTACCATTGTGGTAAAAGGTATGTCCTCTGGACAGTCCACGGGGGTGGGGGTGGTGTCTGTGGGTTCAACCTGATGAATATACTCTAACATGCCAATTTCTCCAAGCCTTTGGATGCTTTCTTCTACAGTATACCAATGCAGATCTGGCACTTCAACTTGAGTTAGTGTAGGCCACTGCTTAATCTATGCTTCAGTGAACCAAGGAAGTAAACTATTAGATCCTTTTCTAACCTCTTGAGCTGAAACATTGAAGAATCTATGCTTAGTGGGCCCATATTAATAAACTCAGACGGATGCAACCTTATATTCCTTGCACCATTATTCCACACTGTTAATAGCCATTACCACATGTATTCCCCAGGTTTCTGTTTGTATATATTAGAAAAGTCAAGCAGTTCTTTTGGAGTGTAGCATACCTCCTCCTGGGTCACACTTTGTACTTCACTTTTTGGGGCTCGCTGGGACTCAAGTCTAGTTATAGGTCTAGAAGCAAAAATGGGTAGTGAGGGTGGATCCTGGGAACATTCAGCAATGTATTGTAAAGCATTTGCCTCAGGCGATGCCCCAGTCAGTGCCTTAGACACTGCCCCAGGTGATGTCTCAGCTTCAGGCACAACTGGGTCAGTGTCATCATATTGGGGTAGAAGAGATAACGGTTTTCTTGGGGAAGGAAGCTTAGCAGACAAAGATGGAGTAATCTTTTCAGATGGGAGAGGTGGTGCAGTAGGCATGAGTGATTCAGTGTAACTTAGTGTGTCCACCTTCCTGATTACCTACCCATATGTCTCCATCCCAAGTTTTAGTTTCCAATTTTTTCCCAATCAATGCCCTCGCTTTAACTTTAGACAGCTTTCGATAGTGGGAACTCAATTGGTGTTGTAACCCAGCCTCTCTTGCAGTAAGATTCTGGGTTTGATTTTGGCAATATCAGCTCTGTTGCTACAAGAAATAAGACTTTCTTTCAGGGCACAATTTGGCCACTTTTAGATCATTTATTTCGCACTTGAGCTGTGATTCGGAAGCCTTGAGCTCATCTCTTTCTTTCACCACTTTGTCAATGAAAGTAGGACCAGCCAACCCACTTCCTTATACTTCTCATTCCGACAAAACTGTAGAAAAGTATCCAATAGGCAATCATTTGGAGCCTCGTTTCTCACAAATATTTGATCTACTGGTGGTGAAATTTTGCTTATTTCGATTGCCACCTCATACCATGGATTAGCAGTGCCCTTTTTACTACTGCTGGTGGAGTCATCAGTGACTTTAAGACTAGCCAGACTTGAGAACCAATTTAGAAATCTCATCCTTACAATTTTGTTTCTTTAGAACCACTCTTGCTGCCAAATGTCTTAGGCTGAGTATTCTAGAGAAACGAAACCAGTGAAGATATGTGTATAAAGAGGTTTATCTCAAGGAAAGGGCTCACACAATTGTGGAGGCTGGCAAGTCTCAAATTCATGGGTCAGGCATCAAGCTGGAGGATTCTCCTGACTCATGTGGTTACAGGCGCTGATGAATCCAAATAAGTAGGTCAGATGGCAGGCTGCTGGCTCAAGTCCCAAGAACTGGAGGTCAGATGATCACAAGTTGGATGCAGGATCCAGAGCAAGAAAGCACTTTGCCAGAGCATTCATATATATTGGATGCAGGCCACGCCCTCAAGGAAACTCCCCTTAGGTGACTTGAGTAAGGGTGTGACTTGAGTAAGGCAGAGACCTCAGTCATGCCCTTACTAAAGGTAAGATACATCCCACACTAATTGGGCATCATTAACATATAGAGGTTTAGGATTTACAGAAAATAATTATACAATACCACAAAATAAAGAACAATTACATCAGATTACCAAATGGAAGGCAATTACTCAGTACTGGTAATCATGGCCTAGCCAAGTTGACATATAACATTGACCATCGTGTATGGCAAATAGAACCCTTTAGAAATATGATTCTGTCAGCCCTCAGAACATGTCTCACAACTTGGATAAAATATGAAGAAATATTATTAAATAGAAACCATCAAAAATTATGTTAACAAATAATAAACAAAATAATATTGTAGAGAAAAATTAAATTATATTCAAGTGCATTAAGATCACTTGCTTGGATACTGATAACATTGAAAAAATAAGTAAGATCTTTAAATACAAACAATTTGAAATTACATGCACATAAAATTTCAGTCCTTGAGAATACATTTCAAGTCTCTCAGTTTATTAGGTAACTCTGCTGTTACCTAATGTTTTGCCTGGAATTCTCAATCTTTAAACCTATTTTTCATAACGATCACCATCATTGTTTAACTCTTTTGTAGCATAAGTCTACCTACATACAAATAATGATTATAGTATTATCACCTTTTTAGAACTAATGGTTAATATTTTTTAAAATGTAATGGTATATCAGGAAGGAGCCTTGGTGGTGCAGTGGTCAAATCGCTTGGCTGCTAACCAAACCCACCAGCCACTCTGTGGAAGAAAGATGTGGTAGTCTGTTCCTGTAAAGATTACAGCCTTAGAAATTCTATGGGGCGGCTCTACTCTGTCCTATAAGGTCACTATGAGTCGAAATCTACTTGAAAGCAGTGGGTTATATCAGTTATTTACATCAATAAAAAAGTTAAACTTCTCTGTATATTAAATCCAAAAAATCCATTGCCGTCAGGTCAATTCTGACTCATAGCAACGCTATAGGACAGAATAGAACTGCCCCATAGGGTTTCCAAGGAGCGGCTGGTGGATTTGAACTGCCGACCTTTTGGTTAACAGATGAGCTCTTAACTACTGTGCCACCACTGCTCCATATATTAAATAGAAATTATTAAGTATGAATAATAAGTTTAATTTGGGTATTTGAATACAATTTTTTGTTTGTAATAAATTTTTTTATGTGTACTTAAAATTCTTAGAAAATCTATCAAACTTTGTGTCCTGGGAGGAAAACACCATGGCTGGAGATCAGGGGATTGGCAAGAATTTTTAATGTATACTGTTTTAAACTTACTGACTCAAAATAGAAATAAAACACAAATTAAATAAAAAATCAATAGGAAATTCAAAAATTTCAAATAGTGTTATATACAGACAAAGAAATGTATTAGTATTTAGAAACAAAACCATACAGATTGGAAATTGAGGTCAGAATAAAGGAGGCTGTCTTAACCTGAGTTCTCTAGAGAAGCAAAACTAGTAAAGCATATAAATATATATAGAGAGAGTTTTATGTCAAGAAAATTGCTCAAGAGATTGTAGAATCTGGAACGTCCCAAGCCTGTAGATCAGGATAGAGGCTTCTCCTGATTCACGTAGCCGCAGCGGCTGGCAAACCCAAGACTGGCAGGTCGGAGAGCAGGGCTCTTGCTCACAGGCTGTGAAGCTTGACAAATCCCAAGATCAGCAGGCAAGACCACAGGTAAGTTGCTAGCTCAAGTCCCAAGAACCAGAGGTCAGATGAACAGAAGCCGGATCCAGAGCAGGTAAAAGCCAGAACGTCCACTTATATTCATGCAGGTCACAAGTCCAAGGAAACTCCTTTTCAACTGATTGGCTACTCACAGCAGATCCGTCATGGGGGTGATCATATATATACACAGAGAATCATGGCCCAGCCAAGAAGACACACAATCTTAACCATCACAGAGGCATTTCAAATCACAAAATAGAAACAACTATTTTACAAACAGCATTAGACGTTGGTATCCATCTGAAAAAAAAGTTAGACCTGAATTAGTAAACCATGTTTTCAAATCAAGTGTCAGAAAAACACTCTCATATGGTTTAACAAAAGATTCACTGGTATATCCAATGAATCGTTAGCAGGAGTAGTGAGTTCATGTGCAGCTTGAAGTCACAGAGCATACAATAATACCAAGACCTGGTTCTCTTCATCTCTTATTTTAATTCTTCTTTCTTTTTGCATTGGCTTCATTCTCAGAGAAGCTCTTTGCCTGAGCCACAGCAGCTCCAGGCCTCACATTTTCCTCTTTTCATATCCAGTGAATACTCCTATAATTGTAAAAGAAATTGGATTTCATCTGTCAATTGTAATTCGCTACATTAATAGACTTAAAAAAGTTTGTAATTTTCACAGTCAAAGCTAGAAAGGCATTTGATAAAAAAGGAAGACCTTGTTTTTCATCAAAGCCTTTAGCAAATTAGGAATAGAGGGAGACTATTTCTAACTCAGTAAAAGTAACTAATGGGAAAACCTTTAATGTATTCCCTTTAAGATCAGGAACAAAACAAGAAAGTCCATTTTCACCACTACTGTTTAATGCAATACTGGAAATTCTGACAAAGGCTATAAAGAAAGAAAAAGAAATAAATGATAAAAAAGTTAGGAGGTAAGACATAAAATTGCCGTTATTTGCAGATAATGTAGTCATCTACTTAGGAAACCTAAAAGATTCAACAAATAATCATTACAATTGAGTTCCCTACACCAACAATAATTGAATAGAAATTAATTTTAAAAAGATAACATTCACAAAACCAAAAAAATCCATTGATGTCAAGTTGATTCTGACTCGTAGCAGCCTATACAACAGAGTAGAACTGCCTCATTAAGATTTCCAAGGAGTGGCTTGTGGATTTGAACTGCCAACCTTTATGGTTAGTGGCTGAGCTATTAACCACTGTGCCACCAGGGCTCCAACATTCAGAAAGAAACAACAACAACATGTTGTCTAGGGATAACTTTAAAAAGAATACATAGTACCTCTATGGACAAAACTTCAAAACTTTACAGGACATGGTTGTTGTTTTGGTTGCTCTCCAGTTGACTCCAATTCATAGTGACCTTATGTATAACAGAATTAAATGTTCTCCAGTCCTGTGCCAGCCTCATGATCATTGGTATGTTTGAGTACATTGTTGTTGTATCATGCATTATATACTGTCCTAGGACTTGCTTTTTAATTCAAAATTATGTTTCTAAAGCTCATCTGTGTTTTTGAGTGGTTCATTTATTTTACTGTTATGAATGCTGTCCTGTGAACACAATATAAGTCAACATATGTATTTTTTTCAGGTTGAAGTTGAAGAAAAATACAAGTCCATGAGAGCCAAAGTATGACTTTGAATATGTTCCACCTGAATTTAGAGAACATCTCAAGAATAGATTTGGCACACTGAACACCAGTGACCAAAGACTAGATGAGTTGTGGAATGACATCAAACACATCATACATGAACACAGCAAAGGGTCATTGAAAACACAGGAAAGAAAGAAAAAGATCCAAATGGATGTCAGAAGAGACTCTGAAACTTGCTTCTGAATGTAGAGTAGCTAAAATGAATGGAAGAAATGATGCAGTAAAAGAGCTGAACAGAAGGTTTCAAGGGGCAGCTCAAGGAGGCAAAGTATTATAATGACATGTGCAAAGACCTGGAGTTAGAAAATCAGAAGGGAAGAACACACTCAGCATTTCTCAAGCAGAAAAAACTGAAGAAAAAGTTCAAGCCTCAAGTTGCAATATTGAACAATTCTATGGGCAAAATACTGAAAGATGCAGGAAACATCAAAAGAAGATGGAAGGATTACACAGAGTCACTGTACCAAAAAGAATTTGGTGTCATTCAATCATTTCAGGAGGCAACATATGATCAAGAGCTGATGGTACTGAAAGAAGTCCAAGCTGCTCTGAAGCAATTGGTGAAAAACAAGGCTCCAGGAATTGAGAGAATATCAACTGAGATGTTCCCACAAATGAATGCAATTCTGGAGGTACTCACTCGTCTATGCCAGAAATTTGGAAGATAGATACCTGGCCAGCCAACTGGAAGAGATCCATTCCAAAGAAAGGTGATCAAGCAGAATGTGGAAATTATTGAACAATATCATTAATATCACAAAGTAAAATTTTGCTGAAGCAGTACATTGACAGGGAATTGTCACAAATTCAAGCAGAATTCAGAAGAGGACATGGAACAAAGGATATCATTGCTGATGTCAGACGAATATTGGCTGAAAGCAGAGAGTACCATAAAGATGTTTACCTGTGTTTTATCGACTATACAAAGGCATTCGACTGTGTGGATCGTAACAACTATGGATATCATTGCAAAGAATAGGAATTTCAAAACACTTAATTTTACTCATGTGGAGCCTGTACATAGACAAAGAGTCAGTCTTTCCAAAAGAACAAGGGGATACTGTGTGGTTTAAAATCAGGAAAGGTGTGCTTCAGGGTTGTATCCTTTCACCATACTTATTCAATTTATATGTTGAGCAAATAAATCAAGAACAAGCCATGAAGATTGGAGGAGGATTCATTAACAACCTGTGACATGCAGATGACACAACCTTGCTTGCTGAAAGTGAAGAGGACTTGAAGCACTTACTGATGAAGATCAAAGTCCACAACTTTCAGTATGGATTACACCTCAATATAGAGAAAATAAAAATTCTCACAACTGGACCAATAAGCAACATCATGATAAATGGAGAAAAGCTTGAAGTTGTCAAGGATTTCATTTTTCTTGGATCTACAATCAACACCCATGGAAGTAGCGGCCTATCTGCAGCAAAAGACTTCTTTAAAGTATTAAAAAGAAAACATGTCACTTTGAGGGCTGAGGTGCACCTGTCCAAAGCCATGGTATTTCAATCACCTCATATGCATGCAAAAGCTGGACAATGAATAAGGAAGACTGAAGAAGAATTGATGCTTTTGAATGATAGTGTTGGCAAAGAATATTGAATATACCATGCGGACTTCCAGAAGAACAAACAAATCTGTCTCGAAAGAAGTACAGCCAGAACACTCCTTAAAAACACGTATTTTGGACATGTTAGCAGGAGAGACTAGTCCTTGGAGAAGGGCATCATGCTTGATAAAGTAGAGAGTGAGTGAAAAAGAGGAAAACGTTCAAGGAGATGGTTTGACACAATGGCTGCAACAATGGCTTCTAACACAGCAATGACAGTGACGATGACGCAGGACTGGGCAGTGTTTCATTCTGTTGTACATAGGGTTGCTGTGAGTCAGAACCAACTTGATGGCACCTAACAACAACAAAGCTAAACAGTAAACACACACACACATATGTAATAAAATATATTTTTTAAAAAGTTCTCTGGAATCTCTAGCCTGCCTTGTATATTCCATAGAGATCCCTGAGGCAGAGATTTGCAGAAGCTTTACAGTAAGACTCCATTTTGACTTACAGGAATGGTGAGTGCCAAGAGGATGTAGGCAGGGCACTTACAATATCTACTACACAAAGAAATATAAACAAAAAATTCAAGATAGTAATTATCTCTGGTGTTGAAACAGATGTACGCAATAGGGGAAACCACTTAGTAGATAAAATATTTGTGACCTTCTCGTTCTTGAATTTCAGCTGTTAAGGGTAGATTGGTGTTGGTACTTCTATTCTTATGCTTAATAACTTACATTTATTCTTTCAACACTTCATTAAAATCATAGAAGGAAAAATAAAATTTTTTTTGAGATGAAACAGTAAGTTAAAAAAAAAAAAAGAGCTCCAATTAGGAGAATACTGTTCCCAGTTAAGAAAAGGAAAAAAAAAAAAAAAAAAATTGCAGTTTGTTTTCTGCAAAGTATAAAAATGAAAATGCTTTATTTTTTTCTTCAATAATTTCTCAGTTTACTTTTCCTTTTTGGTCTCTTATGAAATCTTGGGCAGAATGCATGGCCATGCATTCATTTTTAGATGTTAAAAATCTAGTTGGTTCTACCTCATAAATATTTCAGTGTTCACCTTCTACCCACTGCCAGTGCCTGCTAGATATCAAGTGGAAAGGAAGTGTGGGTGTGGTGGACACTTTAATTCCTTCTGTCCTCAAAAGGCACCTCTTCCTTTCAGCTTCTCCAGGGTTGGGAAAGGGGAAGAGACATTGGAGGAAAGGGATAAAAGTCTTACTAACTGGTATTATTATAGTCTACTCTTGGCTGATGATGTCCTCTGCACAAGTGGATACCCCCATGCTGCTGTCTAACTATTTGGGAAGCCCCAGTGAGAGACGTCTAATTGCCACTGCTCAATTTCTCATGTAGAAGGTGCACTCTATCTCCAGTCCTGCTACGCTCCTAGTGCCTTTGGTACACCCATAGCCTCTGGATGTTGGGGTCCTCCCATCTGGCAGGCAATACTCTTGAGAAGGATGCCAGGCTGGGGTGCTAGAAAGAACAATCTGAAATGCAGCTATCTGCCATGTCCATCTTACTTATGGGAAGTCCACTTCAGCATATTTGCCTGTGTTATCTTATTTCATTCTCACAACAATCCTATGAGGCAAGGACTATTCTTAACTTCATTTTACAGATGAGGAAAGTAGAGCTCAAAGAAATGAAGAAACCTGCACTGAACTACTAAATGTCGGGGCTGGACAGAACCTATGCATTCTGACTTCAGAACCTGAAGCCAAATGATAATCAATAGGATGGTTGGAGGAAGTGAAATCAGACACATGGAGGTAATTTCATTCTGGCCATGTACAGATGTGATGAATCATTCTTGTCTACAAGAGAAACCTTGTTAATTTTCCTTGAGATTCAGTGTCTATCTTCCCTGAATTGTGATGGTCGTTAAATTACTAATCTATACATGTCAACTCTTTACCCTTTTGGTCTATCTTTTCTAAGTTTCGTACCTGTTATGGTTTGAACTGTGTCCTCCAAAATATGGGTTGTAAATCCTAATCTCTACGCCTGTGATTATAATCCCACTTGGGAATGAGTCGTATTTGTTGTGTTCATGAGACAGGATTAGGGTAGAATGTGTCTTAAATAAATCTCTTTTGAGATATACAAGAGATTAAACAAGCAAGGAAAGAAGCAGAGATGGGGAAGAGAGATGCCAAGCCACGTAAAGATTGCCCAGGAGCAGAAGCTCAAAGAGACAAGGACCTTCCTCCAGAGCCGAGAGAGAGAAAGCATTACCCTAAAGCCTGCACCCTGAATTCAGACTTACAGCCTCCTAACTCTGAGAAAATAAATTTCTGTTGGTTAAAGCCACCCATTTATGGTACTTATGTTATAGCAGCACTAGATAACTAAGACAGAATTTGGTGCTGAGAATTGGGGTGCTGCTCTAACAGATACCTAAAAATGTGGAAGTGGTTTTGAAATTGGGTGATAAGCAGAGGCTGGAAGAGACATAAGGTGCCTATAAAGGTGGCACAGTGGTTGAGAGCATGGCTGCTAACCAAAAGGTCGGCAGTTCAAATCCACCAGCTGCTCTTTGGGAACCCTGTGGAGAAGTTCTACTCTGTCCTATAGGGTCACCATGAGCCAGAATCAACTTGACAGCAACCAGTTTTTTGTTTGCTTGTTTGTTTTTTATTTTTTAGTAGTAAAAGCCTAGATTGCCTTGAAGAAACTGTTGGTAGAATTATGGGTGTCAAAAGCAATTCTGGTGAGGGCTCAGAAGGAGGTGAGGAGAGCTGTAGAGAAATGTTCTATCATCTTAGAGAATACATATGGTGCCAGCAGCAGAATGTTGCTAAAAATATGAACATTAAATGCGCTTCTGGTGAGGCTTTAAAAGAAAATGATGAACATGTGATTGGACAATGGAGGAAGGGCGATGCTCTTTATGCAGTGGCAAAGAACTTGTCTGAATTACGTTCAAATATTTTATGGAAAGTAGAACTTGTACATGATGAATTCGGATATCCAGCTGATGAGATTTCTAAGCAAGATCTTAAAGGGGGCATGTGGTGTCTCCTTGCTGCTTATAGTAAAATGTGAAGAGGAAAGAGATGGACTTAAAAATGAACTGTGCAAAATGAAAACAAAACTTAAAAACTTGGAAAATTCTGTTGTACAAACTAAGGACATGTGTCCTAGAACTTTCACCAAGAACATGGCTACACAATTTTTTGTTTAAGAGATTAAGCCTGTGACTGGTCGGTCTAGCCAACTACCACAGCAGAAAAACCCATCAGCTTAGACTAAAGGGGACAGAGAATGGATGAAAGAAAACTGTCTTTCTCATGGAATCCTACAGGCAGGAAACAGGCCAAAGGAACTGTATCTGTTGTCCTCCAAGAAAAAAAAAAAAGACCATCTCTGGAGCAGCTCAGAGATCAGCAGAACTGTTGGAGGGAACGTGGGAAGCTGAGCCTCCTCAGTTTCAAAGGGTGGGGCTACACTTTCCAGGATCTCAAAGGTTGGGGCCACAGCCTCCTGGGTTTCAAAGAGTCGAATCTTTGCCAACTCAGTTCTAGAGTGTGGGGCTGCCATTAAGGTGTACCAGGGCATGAGGCTGCAGCCCAAAGCTGACAGGGCAGGGCTGCCATACCCAAGGGGCAGAAGAATGGGGCCTGCCAGGGCCAAGGCAGTGAAGCTGCCACTCAGATGGACTGGGAGAATGGGGCTGCCCAAAGCCAAGGGAGCAGAGTTGTATCCTAGTGGGCCGGGAAGGCAAAGGTGAAGCCCATGGCTGACATGACTCCACCCAGAATCCAGAGGGCATGGCCAACACCCAGAGTCTGGAGGATGGGGCCAGAAAACAGATCAGTAGTTGCTGAGAATGGGGGTAGAGGGAAAAGTAGATAACAAATGAGCAAATGAGAAAATTTTGAAGGTGTTAGAAATAGTCTGTATGGTATTGTTGTGTGATAATGGTAGATACACGACTATATTTGTCAAAACCCATAGAACTGTGCATGACAAGGAGGGACTGTATTATATGCAAATTTTTAAAAAAATCAAACAGGATATTGAGAGAACTCAAGATAGAATGTAGATTGTGATATATGAATCTAACTATTACAAATGTATGGCATAACCACACTGAAGGAGGTGAAGAAGAAGGAGATGACTTACATAACTTTGTAAAATAGTGCATTAACTAGATATTGTGAGGCTAAAGACAGAAAGAATGGTACACAAACATTCTACTCTCATAGTTTCTCACAGGGATAAGGGTTAGTAAATTTGAAATTACCTTATATGCATAATTGTTGTTGTTAGCTGCCACTGAGTCACTCTTGACTCACGGTGATCCTATGCACAACAGGATTGTACCATTGTGATCCATACAGTGTTCATTGGCTGATTTTTGAAAGTAGATCACCAGGCCTTTTTTCCTAGTCTACCTTAATCTGGAAGTTCCACTGAAATCTGTTCAGTATCACAGCAACACTCAAGCCTCCACTGACAGACAAATGGTTGCTACGTTTGAGGTGCATTGGCCTAGAATTGAACCCAGGTCTCCCCTAGAGATCCTATGGGACAGAGTAGAACTGCCCCTTAGGAATTCCTAGGTTGTAATAATTATAGAAGCAGATTACCAGGTCTTTTCTCCTGAAGAGCAGCTGGTGGGTTCAAATCACTGACATTTCAGTTAGCAGCCGTGTGCTTAACCACTGTATCTCCCCCATAAGGTTGAAAAAATAAGTAAATATATTGTATGTAATGAGAACTGGGTATCTCACTGTCAGAGAAAGAATTAACAAATAAGGCATAAGGTTATAATGAATTTTGTAGTGCTGGATTAGTGTCTTTGAAGATATCAGTATGAACTATGCTAATTTTATGATAAATAGAAGATAGAGAGATATAAATAGAAAGATAAGAGAGACATAAAGATAGGAAAATAAGTATAGATAATGTGTGTATAGATGGGTTAGTTTAGAGGCATACATTTCTTAGTTTGTTTACTGAGAAGACATTAAAAGCAATGGTACTCTAAAAGCAATGAGCAAAACCAACACCTAGATTTTGAATTCTAAATGTCATTATCCAATAAAAGGAACCAGGGCTTTGTGTGAAGTGGTTGAATCTAGGCCCTGGCTGGGAAAAAATAAGATGAGTCTGAAGCATCTTATGGTGTCACAAAGGAAAGAAGTACTCAAAAAAATAAAGGAATAATAAGAAGAAAAATCAATTAAAAGAAAGAAATAAAAGGATGGGGCATGCCAACCAGAAAGAGTCCCCAGTAGCCAAGCTGGAATAATTTGTGCAACAAGATAAATAACATAGTAGTGGATTATAACCCAAAGTATAAAATAAATATCCATGAGTTCACACTGATATAAATAAATGATTGAATAAATAAATGGGTGAGAAGAGATAACTCTTCCTTTCAGAAGAATTTCAATTAATAAATGTAGACGATATGAGGGGAATATAAAATCACCATTAGAACATAACAATAATTGCTACCGGCAAGATCCACGGATAAAAGCTAAAATTTGTGGGTGAAACTTTAAAAGAAGAAACAGGATATTTGCATAGCCTCAAAATATCTTCCCCCAAATATTTACTAATTATTGTGGTGTTTTTAAAAAATATATTCACAAATTCTTTGATACTTCTCTCCAGTAAACCCATTGCTGTCAAGTCGATTCCGACTCATAGCGACCTTATAGGACAGAGTAGAACTGCTCCATAGAGTTTCCAAGGTGAGACTGGTAGATTCAAACTGCCAACCTTTTGGTTAGCAGCCAACTAGGTGGAGCCTAATTCCCATCCCCCTCCTCTTAAGCATGGGATGAATTTAGTAGCTCCTATGAGTATGGAAAATAGAATATAGAAATAGAGTATGGAAAGGAAAAAAATAGTCAATTGACAGTAAGGAAACCTGGCAATATAACTTTAACCAAGCGTTCAAAATTAACATCACCAGTAATGGGACATATTTATATCATGGATCCCCAATATGATTCATGAGAACAGTACATTACGTTTTAGGTATTCTTCCCCAAAATTCATAACTTCAGTCTAATCATGAGAAAACACCAAATAAATTCAAATTGAGGGACATTTTATAAAATACCTGAGCAGTACTCTTCAAATGTGTATCAGTGATGAAAGACAAGGAACAACTGAGGAACTATCCAGATTGGGGGAGACTAAGGAAACATGACCACTAGATGCAATGTGCTGTATGGGTCCTAGACGAGAAAAGAACATTAGGGAGAAAACTGGAGAATCCAAATTAAGTCTGTAGTTTAGATAATAGAATTTTACCATTTTGATAATTGTACTATGGTTATGAAAGTGCTCAGCTATTAACCAAAAGGTTGGCGGTTTGAACCCACCCAGGGGTACCATGGAAGAAAGGCTTGGTGATCTACTTCCAAAAGGTCACAGCCATGACAACCCTATGGAGCACATTTCTACTCTGAAACACAGAAGGTCTCCATGAGTCAGAATCTGCTCCACGGCACCTGTTTGTCTTTTTGGTTATGTAAGAAGCTAACATTAGGGGAAGCTGGGTGAAACATACATGAGAGCTCTCTGTACTGTTTTTGCAATACTTCCAAAATTCTTTTTTTATTATGTTTTAGATGAAAGTTTACAGTGAATTAGTTTCTCATTAAAAATTTATACACAAATGGTTTTGTGTCATTGGTTGCAATCCAAAAGTCTTAAATAATTTCAAAATAAACGGTTAAAAATTCCAATTATAAATCAGTGTGATCCTTGGTTTGCTAGGAAGTGTTTTAAAATATTAAATCAGCGAACTGCAAATACACAAAATACATAACTCATTTGTTTTAGATCTTTCTTTTCTCCAGACTTTTCCTACATTTGTTTCTTCCAATTTTCCAAATATAAATGATTTTTTTGCCTTTTCTGTACAAAATGCCTCAGAGATTCTAAATGTTTATTTTGCTTCACTTTTATTATATATTTTCTTTAAAAAGATTTAAGATATATTTGATATAATACACTGCATTTATTTTCAGATTTTTAATGCAATTGTATTTTAAATTTTTAATTTCCGATTGTTCATTGCTAGTGTATACAATAAAACTGATTTTACATATTGACCTGGTATCCTGAAACCTTGCTAAATTCATTTATTGATTCTAGTACACTCTCCATACATTTCATACTATCTTCTACATACTTGACTGTGTCATCTTTGACCAATGGGCAATTTGGCTATGTGTTATTTTGTGTCTAAATATTTGGAGATTTTCCATAGATCTTTTTGTTTTTGATTTGTAATTACTTCCATTGTAGTAAGACAACACACCTTATATGATTTCAATCCGTTTACTTTACAGAGATTTGTTTTTCTTCTCAGAATATGGCCTATCTTGGTAAATGTGATGTGTGCACTTGAAAATAATGCATGTTCTGCTGTTGTTGGGTAGAATGTCCCAGAATTAGGTCAAGTTGGTTGACAGTGTTGTTTAAGTTTTCTATGCCCTTATTAAGGATTCTATTGTATCCATTATTCGGGTATTCCATGTTTTATCAATTTTTGCAAGAGGGATGATGAAATCTCCAACTATAATTGTGTATTTGTCTATTTCTCCTTGCAGTTTTAGCCATTTCTGCTTCATTACTTTCAAACTCAGTTAATAGTTTCATAAATGCTCGGAATTATTATGTCTTCTAGATGAGTTGACCCCTTTATCACTATTAAATGACCTTCTTTATACCTGGTAATACTTTTTTGCTCTGAAATCTACTTTTTCTTAATGTAGCCATTCCAGCTTAATTTTGAATACTGGTAACATATTTTGTCCTTTCTTGCTATTTGTTTTCTATTTGTTCCATCTGTTTTTTCTCCCTTTTTTGGTCTTCTTTTGGATTTAGTATTTTTTATAATTCCATTTTATCTTTTTGTTGACTTATTAGCTATAATACTATGTTTTGTTATTTTAGTGGTTGACGTAGCATTTATAGAGTACATCTTTATCACAGTCTACCTTTAAATAATATTATTTCAAGTTACCTCAAGTATAAATTCCTTACAAAAGTATACTTCCACGTCTCCTCTTGAGCCTTTGTGTTATTGCAAACCAAACTTTACTTCTACATAGGGGTAGATTATCCAATAAACATGGTAAGTGCAGGTTTCCTTGTGCTTACTTACTAATCTGTAGTGGACAATTTCACATGGGTTTCATCACATCATCCACCCCTGTCAGGGATTTTAAATTTGAAAAGCTGCTTTGATTCTGTAGTAAGATGCTGTGGGGTTGGGAGAGAGACAGATGCCAACCATACATAGAAGCAGAATGTTTGATGTGGAGAAAAAATGTGAAATTATTCACTATAGATTAGTAAGTAAGCACAAGTAAGCCTGTGCTTACCTTGCTTGTTGGATAATCCACTCCTGCATCTACACATGATAAAAATCTCAGTACACAAAGAACTGCTGCCATCCACATGCTGTTGTTTTCCTTGAAGCCAATTTACATGGTAGACTAGTACACTGCTGGGAGAACTCTTCCCTTTCGCTGCATCTGGAAGATGTCTTCTCCCTGCCTATACCTAGGGATAAAAACCAAACCCAACCGGTTGCCATCAAGTCGATTCTGACTCACAGCGACCCTATAGGACAGAGTCGAACTGGCCCATAGGGTTTCCAATAAGTGCCTGGTGGATTCGAACTGCTGATCTTTTGTTTAGTAGCTGAGCTCTTAACCACCTCACCACCAGGGCTCCTACCAGGTAGAAAAGGAAAAACTAAAGTCTTTTAATGCCTTTAGTAGACCATTATTATTATTATTATTTTAAAATAACTATTTCTAACTTTAGGTCTGTTTTGCCAAACTTCAGCTGATATAGTTTTCTTTTGATGGTGCTAGCAGATAAT
The DNA here is from genome assembly GCA_030035585.1 of Dugong dugon. Classification (NCBI taxonomy): domain Eukaryota; kingdom Metazoa; phylum Chordata; class Mammalia; order Sirenia; family Dugongidae; genus Dugong; species Dugong dugon. The sequence continues at coordinate 135,677,517 of CM057462.1, forward strand.
TGACTTGCATTTTATGATTTTATGGGGAAAAAAAATCACACTTGTTATTTTACATGTTAACACCGACAGTTAACAGATAATCATTTATGATCATTAATAAATATTATCTTTATAATTCAATATTTAAATTTCTACATTGTAAATCATTTACCATGTCAACTATTTTGCATCTGAATATAATGCATAAAATGTTTGTATAATGGCAGGCACATCAGAGTCTCTTGATAAATTCAAACTCCTGATAAATTAGTTTATGACTTCTGAAAAATGGACATAGTTACTGACAAGTATATGGCAATTTCTCAAGCAATTAATCTTTGGGCTCATTAATTATTATATAAGAGAAGACAATGAAATATTTGAATAAGTGAAAAAATTTTAATATTTTAGTAACTATTAGAATATAATTAAATGGTATATGTTATATCATGTACAGGTATTTTAACAAGAAAAATACTTTTTAACTTATTGAAGAAAACTATAAAACATTATTGAAGGAAATACATCCTGAATAAATGCAGAAATATTCCATATTCCAGTGTTAGGTTTAATATCTTTCAAATATCAGTCCTTTCCAAATTTATGTGTCTCTTCTGCATATGTATATTTAAAGCAATTAAATTACATTGTGTCATAATTCCTAACAGAACTTTTTGAACTGGTCAAAATCATTCTAAAGTTCATAATATTTGAGAATTTTCAGGAAAATTGCCTCACCAGAGAATAAATCTTATTAAAAACTAATGGTGATCAAAAAAGTACAGTACTGTGATGATTACTTTTATGTGCCAACGTGGCTAAGTTATAAACCCAAAAGTGAAGCCGATTGCTGTCGAGTCGATTGTGACTCATAGCGACACTATAGGACAGAGTAGAAATGTCCCATAGGGTTTCCAAGGCTGTAATCTTTACAGAAGCAGACTGCCACATCTTTCTCTCGCAGAGCAGCTAATTAGTTCAAACCACCCAACTTTTGGTTAGCAACCAAGCACTTAATCACTGTGCCACCAGTGCCCCTTGGCTAAGTTATAAAACCCGACTCTGTCAATTCTGACTCATAATGACCCTATAGGACAGAGTAGAACTGTCCCATAGGGTTTCCAAGGAGCCGCTGGTGGATTTGAACCGCCAACCGTTTTGGTTAGCAGCTGACCTTTTGGTTAGCAGCCGTAGCTTTTAACTACTGCGCTGTACTCAGTTAATCAAACACTAATTTAGGTGTTGCTGCAAGGGTGTTTTGTAGATGTGGTTAACATCTACAATTAGTTGATTTTAAGTAAAAAATTACCTGGATAATGTTGGTAGGCCTCATCCATTCAGTTGGAAGGGCTTATTAAGAGTAATGAGGTTTCATTGCAGAAGAAGAAATTCTGCTTCAATACTGCAGTATCTGCACTTGCCTAAGAGTTTCCAACCTATGGATTTCAGACTTTCCAGCTGCAACAATTGTGTAAACCATTTCCTTTAAATGGATATATTAATAGATAGATGATTGATAGATAGGTAGATAATTTAGTCCTGCTGGTTCTGTTTCTTCAGAGAACCTTACTGATACAGACTTTGGTAACAGAAATTGGAATGCTGCTGTAACAAATACCTAAAATGCAAAAGTGGCTTTGGAATTGAATAATGGATAGATGCTAGAAGAATTTTGAGGCACATGATAGAAAAGGCCTAAATTGCCTTGAAGATACTGTCAGTAAAAAACATGGATTTTTCTAGGCAGAAGCACCACGCCATCCCTCCACAGCAAAGATCCGAAAAACTAAGCCAAACAGAGAATCAACAATCCTTAAACCCTAGAACATCAAAAGAAGAGATAAAGAACTCAGCCGAGCACCAAATGGAGTGAGAATACTGACAGAGAACAGAGAGCGAGGAGAGATTCATGCAGAGGTCCCCTACCAGCTAACGCAGTGCGGATCCACCATCTCAGACTCCTATCGGAGACCAGCAAATGGAGCGTCCAGTGGGAGACAAAACAGCCCGTAATTTGCAGTGTGCACTTTCCCACCCCCGACCCCTCTTCGCCCCGGCTCGGGCTCCTCTGCTTCCTGTGGCCATGGTCTCTTGGCTGGGGGTCGCCAGCAGCTTGGATTCTGTGCACCCAGGCGGGAGGCTCTCTGGGTGCCGTTTGTTGGCTGCTGGTGTTGCTTTTTTTTTTTTTTTTCTTTCTTTTTCTGCTTCTTTTGGTTTCTCGCTTGCCTCTCGCTGCCTCCCCCTCCTTTTGCTCGGGTGCCTGGCTCCGAGCGCCATCTTTGCTCTTTCCTGTGGGGCTGCGGGGCTCCATTCGAGTGTGCAGCTGCTTCCCATCTGGGCTGCCGCACTGGTGGGATCCCGGGGCTTTTGTTCATTTGTTCCTCTGCTTCCCGCAGCTGCGGTCTCTTGGCCGGGGGGCACCGGCTGCTTGGATTACGCGCACCCGGGCGGAAGGCTCTCTGGGTGCCGATTGTTGGCTGCTGGTGTTACTTTTTTTTTTTTTTTCTTTTTCTGCTTCTTTTGGTTTCTCGTTTGCCTCTCGCTGCCTCCCCCTCCTCTTGCTCTGGTGCCTGGCTCCGAGCACCATCTTTGCCCTTTCCTGCGGGGCTGTGGGGCTCCGTTCAGGTGTGCGGCTGCTTCCAGGTCTGGGCTGCGGCGCTGGTGGGATCCCGGAGATTTTGTTCGTTTGTTCCTCTGCTTTCCGCGGCCGCAGTCTCTTGGCTGGGGGGCACCGGCTGCTTGGATTCCGCACACCTGGGTGGGCAGCTCTCTAGGTGCCTTTTGTTGGCTGCTGGTGGTGCTTTTTTTTTTTTCCCCCTGCTTCTTTTGGTTTCTCACTTGCCTCTCACCACCTCCCCCTCCTTTCACTCAGGCGCCTGGCTCCGTGCGCCATCTTTGCTCCTTCCTGAGGGGCCCCAGAGCGCTGGCAATTTGTGATATACACTTTCCCACTCTCCACCCTTTTTCACTCACACTCGAACTCCTCTGTTTCCCACAGACACAGTCTCTTGTCCAGAAACACCAGCCTGCACTGGCTGGCTCTCTGAGTGCCATTTGTTGGCTGCTGGTGTTGCTTTTTTTTTTTTTCCTCTCTGCTTCTTTGGATTTCTTGCTTGCCTCTCACTGCCTCTGCCTCCTTTCACTCGAGTGCCTGGCTCTGTGCGCCATCTTTGCTTTTTCCTGAGGGGCTGCGGAGCTCCATTCGAGTGTGGAGCTGCTTCCCCGTCTGGGCTACCGTGCCGGTGGGATCCCGGGGCTTTTGTTCGTTTGTTCATTTTGAATTGTTTGTCTGTTTTCTTTTCCTTTTCTTGAGTTGGGAGCCCTTTTGCCCAGGTGGACCTGCACGCCAGGGAGACTCCCCTTCAGCTTCCATAGACGTACAGAGGGATCCCTAAACCCGTTTCTTTTTTCGTTGGGTTTTTTTTTTTTTTTCTATTTTTCTTGGGGGCCTTTCTTGTTCCTTTTTTTTTTTTAATTTGTTTTGTTTTCTTTTCCCTCTTTTTCCCTTTTGTCTTTCTTCATTGCTTAATTTCTCATCTCTCTATCTCTTCCTTCTCTTTCTGATCCCTGAATACCAGGCATTGTATGCCTCTGCGCCTTCTGGCCAGGCTATGCTGTGAAACCTGAGAGCAACTTCCCCAGACCTCATAGCTGCATTGGTGGGATCCCTGGGAACTTTGCGGTTCTTTAACCTTTCTGATTTTTATTTGTTCATTCTTTTCTTTCTCTTCCCCCTTCTGATTTTCTCCATTCCATAGTCTCTCATCTCTACATTCCAATGGCAAGCTCCCCTAGCATTCTTTTTTGTTTGTATGTTTTTTGGCTCCTGTTCCTCTCTCCTCTCTCACATATCCAGCTTAGCTTCACACATAACCATCTCCCCGCTGCATCCCGCCTACTTGCAACGTGCACTTGACATCACACCACCAAGCTGTGCAGGTATGGCCTATTGGAACCTGCCCAGCACTGATTACCGACCTCCCTGGTGGCTGCAGTGAGTGCCACAAACAACCCGTCCCAGTGGCTCCTCTTCAGCTAGACATGCCCTGCTGTACCACATATGAGTGACTGAACTGGCCAGTTGGAGAAGGAGGCGAAAAGTATTGAGTGCACAGACGACCGAACAACAAGGGGCACGCAGTCTGCCTGCTCAGACATACTCAAATTTTTTTTTTTAAAAAGGGACAAAACAAAAAAATCTACAATCAATAAACAAGAGAAATATCTACTGAATGCCCCAAAAACAGCAAACAATATCAAAACATTTACAAAAACAAGACAAGATGGCTCAAATAGGCGTCCAAATTAAAACACCAGCTAACGCTCCTGAGGAAGAAAATGCACTAGAAGTACCTGATAGAGAACTCAAATCACCAATACTCGGAATTTTCCAAGAACTGAGGCAAAAAGCTGACAAACATGAGGAAAAAATAGACAAATTCATGGAAAATACAGGCAAAAAATTGGAAGAATTCAGGAAGATGATGCAGGAACAAACTGCCAAAATAAATTCACAACTAGAAATTATACAAAAACAACAATTAGAAATCCAAAAGATAAATAACAAGATTTCAGAAATGGATGATGTCATAGAAGGGCTGAGAAGCAGATTTGAAACCATGGAAGACAGGATGAGTGGAACTGAAGACAAACACTTGGATACAACTCTGTTTCAGGAAAACTCAGAAAAAAGGACAAAGAAAAATGAAGAGACCCTGAGAGTTATGTGGGACACAATTAAAACCAAAAATTTATGAGTGATTGGCATTCCAGAACAGGGGGAGAGGGCAGAGAACACAGAGAGGATCGTTGAGGAACTGCTGACGGAAAACTTTCCCAATATGATGAAAGATGAAAATCTGGCCATCCAAGAAGCTCAACGAACCCAATATAGAAGAGAATCCAAAAGAAAATCACCAAGGCATATCATATTCACACTTGCCAAAACCAAAGACAAACAAAGAATCCTGAGAGCAGCTCGAAAAAAACAAGAAGTCACATACAGAGGAGAAACAATAAGACTAAGCTCAGATTATTCGGCAGAAGCCATGCAGGCAAGAAGGCAGTGGGATGACATATATAAAATCTTGAAAGAAAAAAATTGTCAGCCAAGAATAATATATCCTGCAAAACTCTCATTCAGATTTGATGGTGAAATTAGGTCATTTCCAGATAAACAGAAACTAAGGGAATATGTAAAAGTCAAACCAAACTTATAAGAATTATTAAAGGGAGCTCTTCGATCTGAGGACAAACAGCTTCAGCCCTCAGACAGGACCTAAGATGCAGGATCATACCAGCCAGATACCAATCTAGGAAATGAACTCTCGAGGATGGTCCAAAACCAAAAGAAATACAACAGAGAATCAGAGCAGTCAATCGATGGATGACAACAACATCAAAACAATGAAAGAGGGAATAAACGGCATAGGTATAGAACCTTCTAATGGAGAGGAAGGCAAGGCGATACCAAGTAATGGTTGACTGCTTCAAACTTAGAAAGATAAGGGTAAAATTCATGGTAACCACAAAGAAAGTTAACAAACCAACTCATAAAAATAAAGATGAAAAACATAAAGTCTCAGCAAAAACAAAACCTACAAAAACAAAAGAAATGAACACAACATCCACAAACAAAAGTAACTTAGCACAAGAGAGTAAGAAGAACAAAGAAAACTTCAGCACCACAAAAAAAAAGCACTACAAAATGACAGCAACAAACTCGCATCTATCAAAAATTACACTGAATGTAAATGGACTCAATGCACCCATAAAGAGATGGAGAGTGGCAGAATGGATAAGAAAACAGGATCCATCAATATGCTGTCTACAAGAGACACACCTTAGAAACAAAGATGTGAATTTATTAAAAATCAAAGGTTGGAAAATAATATATCAAGCTAACAACTACCAAAAAAGAGCAGGAGTGTCAATTCTAATATCAGATAAAATAGACTTTAAAACAAAATCTACCATAAAAGACAAAGAAGGACACTATATAATGATTAAGGGGACGATCCATCATGAAGACATAACCATAATAAACATCTATGCACCCAATGACAGGGCTCCAAAATACATAAAACAAACTCTAACAGCACTGAAAAGAGAAATTGACGGTTTCACAATAATAGTAGGAGACTTCAACACACCACTCTCAGTAAAGGACAGAACAACTAAGAAGAAACTCAGCAAAGATACGGACGAACTAAAGGGCACAATCAGCCAATTGGACCTCATAGACATATACAGAACAATCCATCCAACCTCTGCAAAGTATACATACTTTTCCAATGCACATGGAATGTTCTCCAGAATAGACCACATCTTAGGCCACAGAGCAATCCTCAACAAGATCCAAAACGCTAAGATAATTCAAAGTATCTTCTCTGACCACAATGCCATCAAGGTAGAAATTAACAACAGAAAGAGCAAGGAAAAAAAATCACCTACATGGAAACTGAATAATACCCTGCTTACACATCAGTGGGTAATAGAAGAAATCAGAGATGGAATCAAAAAATTCCTAGAATCAAATGAGAATGAAAACACATCGTACCAAAACCTTTGGGACACAGCAAAGGCAGTCCTCAGAGGACAATTTATAGCAATAGATGCACACATCAAAAAGGAAGAAAGGGACAAAATCAAAACATTAATTACACAAGTCAAACAAATAGAAAGAGAACAGCAAAAAAGCCTACAACCTCCAGAAGAAAGGAAATAGTAAAATTCAGAGCAGAAATAAATGAAATAGAGAATAGAAAAACAATAGAAAGAATCAACAAAACCAAAAGTTGGTTCTTTGAAGGAATCAACAAAATCGACAAACCACTGGCCAGACTGACAAAAGAAAAACAGGGGAGGACAAAAATAACCCAAATACGAAATGAAATGGGGGACATTACAACAGACCCAACTAAAATAAAAAGGATTATAACAGAATATTATGAAAAACTATACTCTAACAAATTTGAAAACCTAGAGGAAATGGATAAATTTCTAGAAACACACGGCCTACCCAAACTACAACAAAGTGATGTTGAAAATCTGAACAGACCCATAACAGGAGAAGAGATTGAAAAGGTAATAAAAAAAACTCTGAACCAAAAAAAGCCCTGGCCCAGATGGCTTCACTGGAGAATTCCACAAAACATTTACAGAAGAGCTTGTACCAGTTCTACTGAAGCTATTTCAGAGCATAGAAGTGGAAGCAACACTTCCAAATTCAGTCTATGAAGCCAGCATAACGCTGATACCAAAACCAGGCAAAGATGTCACAAAAAAAGAAAATTACAGACCAATATCTCTCATGAATATAAATGCAAAAATTCTCAACAAAATTCTAGCCAATAGAATTCAGCATCATATCAAAAAAAATAATACACTACGACCAAGTAGGATTCATACCAGGTATGCAAGGATGGTTCAACATGAGAAAATCAGTCAACGTAATACACCACATAAATAAAAGGAAAGAAAAGAATCACATGATCATCTCAATTGACTCAGAAAAGGCATTTGACAAAGTCCAACACCCATTCCTGATAAAAACTCTCAATAAAATAGGTATAGAAGGGAAATTTCTCAACATAATAAAGGGCATCTATGCAAAACCAACAGCCAACATCATTCTTAATGGAGAGAGGCTGAAAACATTCCCTTTTAAAACAGGAACAAGACAAGGATGCCCTATATCACCACTGCTATTTAACATTGTCTTGGAAGTTCTAGCTAGAGCAATAAGGCAAGAAAAAGAAATAAAGGGCATCCAAATTGATAATGAAGAAGTTAAACTCTCCCTGTTTGCAGATGATATGATACTATACATAGAAAACCCTAAAGACTCCACCATAAATCTACTGGAACTAATAGAAAGATTCAGCAGAGTAGCAGGATACAAGATAAACATTCAAAAATCAGTTGGATTCCTGTACACCAGTAAGGAGAACGATGAAAAGGAAATCAGGAAATCAATACCATTTTCAATAGCCCCTAAAAAGATAAAATACTTAGGAATAAATCTGACCAGGGATGTAAAAGACCTATACAAAGAAAACTATAAAACACTACTGCATGAAACCCAAAGGGATCTACATAAATGGAAAAACATACCATGCTCATGGATAGGCAGACTCAACGTTGTGAAAATGACAATTCTACCCAAAGCAATTTACAAATACAATGCAATCCTGATCCAAATACCAGCAACATTCTTCAAAGAGATGGAAAAACTAATCATCAACTTTATATGGAAAGGGAAGAAGCCCCGAATAAGTAAAGCACTGAAGAAGAAGAATAAAGTTGGAGGACTCACACTACCTGACCTCAGAACCTACTATACAGCTACAGTAGTCAAAACAGCCTGTTACTGGTACAACAACAGATATATTGACCAATGGAACAGAATTGAGAACCCAGATGTAAATCCATCCACCTACAGTCACCTGATCTTCGACAAGGGCCCAAAGTCCATCAAATGGGGAAAAGACTGTCTTTTTAACAAATGGTGCTGGCAAAACTGGATATCCATCTGCAAAAAAATGAGACAGGACCCATACCTCACGCTGTATACAAAAACTACTTCAAAATGGATCAAAGACCTGAATATAAAGCCTAAAACTATAAAGTTCATAGAAGAAAAAATAGGATCAACACTTCAGGCCATAATACATGGCATTAACAGGATACAAACCATAACCATCAACGCACAAACCCCAAAAGATAAGCTAGATAAATGGGATCTTCTAAAAATCAAATATCTATGCTCTTCAAAAGACTTCACCAAAACAGTAAAAAGAGAACCCACAGACTGGGAAAAAATTTTTGGACAATTCAAGTCAGACAAAGGTCTAATCTCCATAATCTACAAGAAAATCCAACACCTCTACAACAAAAAGACAAATAATCCTGTTAAAAAATTGGCAAAGGAAATGAACAGACACTTCACCAAAGAAGACATTCAAATGGTGAACAGACACATGAGGAAATGCTTGCGATCACTAGCCATTAGTGAAATGCAAATTAAAACCAAAATGAGATACCATCTCACCCCAGCATTACTGGCACGAAAACACTGGAAATAACAAATGTTGGAGGGGCTTTGGTGAGATTGGAACTCTTATGCACTGCTGGTGGGAATGCAAAATGATACAACCATTTTGGAAAATGATATGGCGTTTCCTCAGAAAGCTAGAAATAGACATACCATTCGATCCAGCAATCTCACTCCTAGGAATATATCCTAGAGAAATAAGAGTCATCACTCGAATAGACATATGCACACCTATGGTCATGGCAGCATTGTTCACAATAGCAAGACAATGGAAACAACGTAGGTGCCCATCAACAGATGAATGGATAAACAAACTATGGTACATACACACAATGGAGTACTATGCAACGAGAAAGAACAACAATGAATCTGTGAAGCATCTCATAACATGGATGAAACTGGAGGACATTATGCTGAGTGAAATAACTCAATCACAAAAGGACAAATATTGTATGAGACCTCTATTGTAAAAACCCATGAAAAAGTTCACATGCAAAATGTAACAATCTTTGTTGGTTACCAGGGATGGGAGGGGTGGGGGGGAAATACTAAATAGGCAATAGATAAGTGGTATCTTGGGTGAAAGGTGAGACAGTACACAATACAGGGGAAACTAACACAACCTGTACAAGGAAAGGTCATGGAAGCCCCATAGACACATTGAAACTCCCCAAGGGACTGAGTTGCTGGGCGGAGGGCTCTGGGGACCATGGTCTTGGGGAACATCTAGCTCAATTGGCATGACACTACTTATAAAGACAATGCTCTACATTCTACCTTGGTGAGTAGTGTCTGGGATTTTAAAAGCCTGCGAGCGGCCATCTAAGATACTCCACTTGTCTCATCCCTTCGGGAGCAAGGGAGAATGAAGAGAACAGGATACAAGGAAAAGATTAGTCCAAAGGACTAATTCTCCACAGCTACCAAGGCCTCCACCAGACTGAGTCCAGTACAGCTAGATGGTGCCCAGCTACCATCGCTGACTGGTCTGACCAGGATCACAACAGAGGGTTCTGGACAGAGCTGGAGAAGGATGTAGAGCATAATTCTAACTCACAAAAAAAAAAAATAAGACCAGATTTACTGGCCTAAAGGAGACTGGAGAAACCTTGAGAGTATCGCCCCCAGACACCCTTTTAGCTCAGTGGTGAAGTTACCTCCGAGGTTCACTGTTCAGCCTGGGAGTGGACAGCCCCGTAAAACCAAATGAGACTAACGTGGTACAGGAGTCCAGTGACAAGGGCCAGAAGGCAGAAGGGGAGAAGGAAGCTGATGACAGAGAACACAAGGTTGAGTAAGGATATTGTTGATGTGTTGTGAGATCGTTAACCATTGTCACAGGGCAACATTTTTAGTAACTGTTAAATGAGAAACTATTTTGTTTTGTAAGCCTTCATCTTAAGTGAGAATAACAGCACAATTGGAAGAGCGTAGTCAATGTCACTGAATTGTGTATGTAGAAATTTTTGAAACAGTGTGTCTTTGGCTATGTGTATTTTCACTAAAAAAAAAAGGTTGAGAATTTAAAGGGTTAAAATGTTGTGGGGTTGTTAACCAATGTCATAAAACAACATGTGTACTACTGTTTCATGAGAAACTATTTGTTCTGTAAGCCTTCACCTGAAGTACAATAAAATATAAAAAAAGAAAAAAAATGGATTTTAAAGGCAATTTACATGACAACTCAGAAACAAGTTAGGAGAACTGTAAAGAAAACTTCTGCTGTCTAAAGTATACATATATGATCATGAGTAGAATGTTGGTAGAAATGTGAACATTAAAAGTGCCTCTGGTGAGGCCTTAGGAGGCAATAATAAACATGATATTGAGCACTGGAGGAAGACAATCCTTGTTACAAAGTAGCAAAACTTAGCTGAATTTGTTCTACTGTTGGGTGGAAAGTAGAACTTGTAAGTAATGAACTTGTATATTAAGCTGAAGAGATTGCCAAGCAAAGTGTGAATGATATAGCCTGATTTATGCTTGCTGTTTACCGTAAAATGCAAGAGAAAACAGACAAATTGAAGAAGGAATGGTTAAACAAAAAGGAAATAGCACCTGATAATTTGTAAAACTCTCAGTATTTTCTGGTAGGAAAAAATGAGAAATCATGCTCTGGTAAGAATGTCAACGTTGTAGCTGGACAACCTTTTTCTAAGGAGATTTAGTGCCCCCGGACATCCTTTTAGCTCAGTGGTGAAGTCACTCTCAAGGTTCACCGTTCAGCCAGGGATTGGACAGCCCCATAAAACAAAACGAGACTAATGAGGCACAGCAGTCCAGGGACAAGGACTAGAAGGACGGAGGGGACAGAAAAGTTGGTAATAGGGAACCCAAGGTTGAGAAAGGACAGTGTTGACATGTTGTGGAGTTGTTAACCATTGTCATAGGGAAATATGTGTACTAACTGTTTAATGAGAAACTGTTTGTTCTGTAAACTTTCATCTAAGGTACAAAAAAAAAAAAATGAATTATCTATGTGAGATCAAATGACAACAGCAACTCAAAAGGTTTGATGGGAAGCCTAGGGAGCAGTGAGTTGAAGATAATGGTGATGGAATAATTTGGAAAAGGATGGTGAGAATAGCAGCACAACTGGAAGAATATAATTGATGTCACAGAATTGTACATGTAGAAATTTCTGAAATGGTGTATCTTTGGCTATGTATATTTTCACCAAAAAAAAAAAAAAAGGTCCTCCAAGGTCGAGAAGGGAGAGTGTTGACATGTCGTAGGGTTGTTAACCAATGTCATAAAACAATATTTGTACTGACTGTTTAATGAGAAACTATTCATTCTGTAACCCTTCATCTAAAGTACAATAAAAAAAATAAAAAAATTTAAAAAAGAGATTTGGCATGTGACTCATGTATCCAGTCAACCATGTCAGCAGAAGACAGGAGTAGAGATGGGGTTATCCAGGAAAAAACTATGGAGAACCCTCTTGTTTGATGACTTGGACCCCCAAGAATTGCATGGGAGAGCAACGAGTTTTTTTGAGAATGTTATACCAGCAGAAATAGCGCTAGCCTGGACTGAAAAGAGTGGAGACACTATGAAATGAAGGAAGGCTGTGAGACTTCCAAAATTCCATAGGCAGAAAATGGTCTGATGGAGGTATTCAACTGAAAAAGAATGATGTCACAGGCAGCTCAGAGGCTGGCAGAGCTCTGAGCCCAAAGAATGAAGCCATGGGTACAGACAGCAGAGCCGCCAGCCACAGAGGATTGTTCTCAGACCTTGAAATCTAATAAAATTTGCCCTCCTTGGTTTAGGCCTTGCTTGGGACAAATGATCCCTTCATTCCTTCCATTTTCTCCTTTTCAGAATGAAAATGTATATCTTATGCCTGTCCCATCATTGGGTTTTGGAAGCAAATATCTTTTTTTCTAGGCTTCACAGGTCCATAAAAGGAAATGAATTCTGCCTCAAATAGACAGTCCTGAGAGTCTGACTTATACCCATTTTAAATGACTTAGATAATGAGATTTGAGATTTTTTGAGTTGATGATATTAGATGAGATGTTACTGTTGATGCTCCAATCAGTTAAGATTTTTGAGAACTTTGGAATGGGGTTCATATGTTTGCACATGGGATGGACATGAATGTGGGGGTCCACGGAGGAGACTGCAGTGGGTTGAATAGTGTTCCCCAAAAATTCATGTCTGCCTGGAACCTCAGAATGTGACTTTATTTGTAAATAAGATCTTTGCATATGTAATTGGTTCAGGAACTTGAGATAAAATCATCCTTGATTTAGTGTGCGCCCTAAATCCAATGGTCAGTGTCCTTATAAGATGAGAAGAGGACACAGAGAGACACAGAGAAGGAGGCAATGTGAAGATAAAGACATAGATTGGGATGAGGCACCTACAAGACAAGGAATGTCAAGGATTGCTGGAAAACACCAGAAGCTAGGAGAGAGGCATGGCATGGTATCTCTCTCACTACTTCCAGAAGGAGCTAAATCTGCTGACACCTACTTTTGGCTTCCAAAAGTGTGAGAGAATGAATAACAATGTATCTAGGCCTTAAAAGGCCATCCCCGTGTTTCCACTTGTCCCTCTGACAAATTCCATCCTTGACCACAATAAGAACATGTCCGTGATAACTACTGTCCCTCAATCTGGGGCCCAGCTAACCCACAGACTACCTAGTGACAGGCATTGTCCTAATTGTTTTACATAATTTAAGCAGATTCTATCCTTGCAACAATGCTTTGAAGTAGGTAGGTTTATTCCCTCCATTTTACAGATGAGGCAACTGAGGCAAAAAGAGCTGAAGTAAATTACCAAGTTTAAAGAAATAGTTGATATTTAAATACACTTTAGCTTCAGATACTGTGATTTTAATCACATGATATACTTGTTTTAATAAACACCTTCCTTCTTCAAAAGATCACAAAGATATTATTGTATATTTTATTCTAAAAAGTTTTATAATTTTTCCTTTAAATTTTAAATCTTTCACCTATCTAAAAGTTTTTTTTTTTTTGGTACAGTGAGATTCTCTTTTAATCTGGAATGCCTGTTAAAGTTCCCTCAGTACCTGGTAGTAACTTTTCATGTAGAAGGCAATTAAACAAATCTTTTTCATATTAAAATAATTTTTATTTTAGTGTTTCAATTTCCTTCATTTGAGGACCATCGTTTGTAGTCTAACTCATAGCACACTAGCAGCTGTTCATTCTTGATTCCCTAAGGTACAGTTTTCCTAGCCTGTATTCACATAGGTAAATAAATGGATAATAATGTTTATACTATGGAAACAGAAAGAAACACAACCACAGCCAAATGCAAAAAGAATTTTAAAAGAATAAATAGTTCAGTTTTGCTGTCTGAAAGCTACCCAACAATCTCCATCTTCAAGTTCATTATATAAACCAGGCCACAGGAATTTTCTTTCCACAATGTTTAAAAGAATCCCAACAAGGGAGACCAGTTAGCAAACGCATCCATAAACTATGATCGTATCTTCAGTAAAATCAAATAAACATCTCCACAACACTTGGAATGAAGAGACAGGGATCAAAGAGAATAACTGAAGATGCTAATATGACCAGTGTGCTATACAGAACTCACTTATGAAAAGTTTATTCTTACCTGCTTTGCTTTCGGATGACAATATAAAAGAGTAGAAAATATAATATATAATGGGTCAGAGTAAGCTCATCTTAAAAATACATTAAGCTAAGACTATATTATGAGAAAAATATTTTATCTTTTGCACTTATCATCGTAACTTTTGAAAATGAAAAGGTGAGTTAAAATATAATTTAAAAAATCTCATTGTGTTATGTGATTTATATATAACATATCTTATCAGTAATCTATATTGTGTTTGCTATCAATAAAGATTGATGGAATTGTTCATGGAATAGTCAAAGCTCAACAGACTATAGCTTTTAATGGAAGTATAAATCCAATACTCTTTATGGATTATTCACTGTTCTCAGCTTCTGATAGCATTTATGTAAAGTCATATGGTTAAGGTGCTGTGCAATTATTTCTAAGTTTTGCTTCATTATTTGCCAGTGATCTAGCTCAATATTTTCACCTCTGTTTAATTGGAAAGAAATGTGAAATTATAGACTAAATGAAGTACTTTAGCTTCTCACACAAAAGTAGGACATGTGCTAAGCTTATTTTTGATAGATTTCTTAGACGAAACTAAGAGAACTTAACTGAATCATAATTTACTCAAGTATAATGTGTCCTTTTTACTCAACACTGGATTTTTCTAGCATTAGCACAGCATAGTCTCAAACAGAAAAAAAAACCTCATATAAGTAAGAACATACTAATAACTGAAGGCCAAATTATGTCTCTAATTATTTTGTAATTTTTAGTAGGTGTGTGTTTGTGTGCGTGTTTATATGTACATCATCCACCCATTCCCCAAGATTTCTTCCTGTTGTTACCCCATCAGGAGGACTTTCCTTAAGATGACTACATATTCTAGTACAAAATGTGTAACCCATCATCAACTATTTCCAACTTTTGCTTCCTGGAAATAGTAATCTCCCACTGGAAATAAAAACAGAGTAGGAGCTGGTGCATTAAAAGAGTAAAGGGAAGGAAAAAATTAGATATTGGTGTGATAGAGGAGTAAAGACTAGTGAAGGACACTGACATTTATGTGTGCACATCAGGTGTTCTGAGATTGGCCTCTGCAACCAAATGTTAGGTGCCATCTCTAGAGGTCATTCAAAGTCTTTATACCTTCTTTTGGCTACCCATGCTCTTCTGATTCAGAATGTAAAGCATACATATTACTAGATTATTCTTACAAATAAAATCCCCAAAGAAAACGCTATTAGTAAAAAATTTCCAAGTAACGTCTATTTTTAGTCTTTTGTTTCAAGCATGGATACAGGGTGTGTGTGTGTGAGTGTGTGTGTGTGTGTGTATGTGCGTGTGGCTTTAAGGACATTCCTATGGAAAGTCAAGTAAAGTGTTACAGGTCCCCGAGTCTGCTGTTCAAATAACCCCCAACCTCTACCTCCTGGGCAGTGGAAATTTAGCTAAAGCCTGTATATGAATGTCAGCCAGGTTTCCAGGTCAACTCTAAGTAGGTAAACTCTTTCAGTGAACAAGTGGGATGCCAAGGGGTATAAAAAAAATTCCATGTACCTTGTCTGACAGAAAATATAAGACTTGCATAAATCTCTTCTATTTGAGAAGGTGTAATGAGGAAGCAACAGGAACAACAAAAACAACAATAGGAAGACTTTGAAAACCATTTTGCTGCCAAGAGTGAAAAGAACTACAGAAGAAAAAAACTAAGAGAAAGTATTAACTTTGAAAATAATTTAATACAGGAAACAGAAGAACATTTTAGAAATATACTTCATATCTTCAGTAAAATCAAAAAGGTATCTCCACAATGTACCACAAGCAAGGAACAGTTGAAGATAAAGACAGAAATGAAAAGGAATATGACTGAATAAAAATATAATTCAAGGAAATGAAAATAAATAACAGGTCTGCACTTAGGAAAGTGTACACATAGGCACACTATAAAAGTACATAATGGATATCAAGAAAGGCAGGAAGAGGCAGTGCTGATTGAGAAAAATTCAAACATTTACCATCTTCAAGAGAAACAAGCTAGCAGAATGGCAGGGTGGAGGAGAAATCATGCATGGCAAGCTAGCTCTGACTGCCAACCTTCCTCAGCATAAAGGAAACAAAGGATCCAGACTAAATTGAGTCACACAAAAACTATATTTACCAGACTTCTCTGTGAGCTACAGCTCCATTCATAGCAAAAGGGGAGAGAAATCGCTTCCTTTAGTTATTGTCCAAAGCCAGACTAACATAATAAAAGTGAGGACCAATAGTACCATTGGATATCAATGAAAAAAAAAATTTTCTTAGTAAATATTAGCAAATAGATTTAACTGAACACCTCATCATGATCAAATAGGTTCCTGCTAGGAATAGATGGATGACTTAATATAAAGCAATCTTTTGATACAATCCGCCATCTTAATGCATCTGGGGTAGAGGGAAGGACATAATTATCTTCCTAGACTAAAAAGTAGCAGATAAAATTCAAAGCAGTCATTTAAAGAAAAAGCCTCATTAAACTGGGAATAGAGGGATGTCTCCATATAATGATAAATAAATAAGTATATACATGTATTTGTACACATAATATAAAACTTTAATATGAATGTGTGAGTGTATACCTCAGTCCAAAAGCTAACATCAGGCTGAATGTTGCAGCAATAAAAACACTCATATTAAAACCAGAAAAAAGACAAATGCTCATTATTGCTGCTATCATTAATTACTCGGGTAGAACTAGCCAAAGTAAATAGAAAAAGAAAGAAATAAACATTTAAAAGGAGAATGCAATATTATCTTTAAGTGCAGATACTATTATTGTGTACCTGTAAAATGTAAGAGAATAAGTTGTACAGCTATTGGAAATAGTGAGAAAAAATTGTACTGCTATTAGACACAAATAGATATGCTGGATATACAAAAATTAAGTGCATTTCTATATACAAACAATAGCCAGTTAGAAAATATAATGGAAATAAAATTTATGTTTACAAAAATAACCTTCAATATGAAACATCAAATATGATGGATTAAATCGTGTCCTCAAAACATTTATGTTGAAGACCTAACCCTTGGCTCCTGTGACCTTGTTTGGAAATAGAATCTCTGATGAAATGTTATCAGTTAACATGAGGTCATGCCAGAGTAGGTTGGGTCCTAATTCAATCAGAGTGGTGTCCTATAAAAGAGGAGAAGAGACATAGAGAAACAGACAGAGACGGGCAAAGACCATGTGAAAATGCATCTATAAGCCAAGATACACCCGGGACTACCAGAAGCTGAAAGAGACTAGAAAGGATCTTCCTCTACAGACGTCAGAGAGAACATGGCTATGCCAACACCCAGAATTCAGACTATTAGCCTCCACAGCTGTGAGACAATAAATTGCTGTTCTTATAAACCACCCAATTTGTGACACTTTATTACCACAGCCTTAAGAAACTAGTACAACTAAAAAAAGACTGAATAAGAAAGACAGCATATTTATATAATGAAAACCTTTAAATGCTATCGAGGGACAGTCAGATAAGACTTGAATAAATGCAAAGAACTATCATGTTTTTGGATAAGAGAAATCTATATTGCAAAGATGAGAGTTCTGTCTAAATTTTGAAGCTAGGCAAGCTGATTCTAAAATTTACATGGAAAAAATAAAGTTAGTGAGAATAGTCAGCAAATTTTTAAAAAAGGAAACTAGGAAAGACTAATGGTACCAGATGTTTTAAAGTCACCGCAATTAAAACTCTACTGATAGAAAAATGCGTATGCCAAAGGTAGGAAATAAATGGATTATCCAATAAATGACATTAAAGTAATGGATCAACTATCTGGAAAAATGAACCATTACCACATTCCTTTTATCAAATTAAATTTGAAACCCCCAAAGATTTAGTAAAACTAAAATAGGCCTAAATTGAAGTATGAGAAGATTTTTTTCTCATAATCTTAGAATTAGAAACGTCTTTATAAGTAAGACACAAAACCCAATAACTATAAGGGAAAGAACCATAAATTTCACTGCATGAAAATTAAAATATCTACACAAAAGCATAAGCTCAGAAGACAGAAACTAAGAAAAATGTGATACATTTTGCATAAGTGATGGCTAATTTTTTTCACCTATGTAGCGGTATTTCAAATCAGTAAGAAAAAAAACAGCAATAACAAAGTGGTAAAAGAATAGTTCTGAGAAAATAAAAAATATTGTGTATTTAAATATATTTAAATGATGTTTACTTAAAAGCTATACAATTTTAAGAAATTATTATTTTAAGAATCTATTATTTTAAGAAAATATTTGAAAAGTCACTGACGGAGAGGTTATGGAGAAACGGCATCATCAGACACTGCCAGAGGGAGTGTAAACTGGCATAAACTCTTTGGAGAACAATTTGGCAATGTCTATCAAAATTAGAAATGTATACACGCTTCACCTAGTAATTCACTTTCAAGGAATACGTACGTATCTACTAGTAAAATTAAGGTGCCCTGGTGGCACAGGGGTTAAGCGCTCAGCTGCTAAGCAAAAGGTTGGCGGTTTGAACTCACCAGCCACTCTGCAGGAAAAAGATGTAATAGTTTGCTTCCACAAAGATTTACAGCCTAGAAAAACCCTATGGGGCAAGCTCTGCTTGTCCTACAGGGTCTCTACGGTCAAATCGACTCCACAGCAACAGGTTTGGTTTTTGGACTAGCAAAATTGTCAAATAGCGTATGTACATATTTATGTATGGCAGTATTGTTTTTACTAGCAAAAGGCTGGATTGTACAGATGGCTTTCAATGGTGAAACAACTTACAGTTCACCCATACATTGACATGTTTTGTAGTAATGCAAAAGAATGAAGTATATCTATAGCTCTATGCCTTGATATGGAATACTTTAAAAATAAATTGATTAAGTCAAAAACAAGATGCAATGGCCCCTCATGCTGCCCACTTTATACCTGTGATAAAATATTAATGTCACAAACTCACCATTAATAAAACTGTAAAACTTGAAATGAATAATAAGAGCTTGTATTTTAAAAATCATTTGGAGACTAAAAAAGCAATTTTTAAGGAGTGAATCTAAGGAAATAAAACATATTTATACACTATTTGGAGAAGAGCAAAAATAAGAACAAACGTTTGATATTAGTTGATGAACTAGAGATAAGATATATAATATATATACTATTTTAAGCATCTTAAATTCATGTTTAATTGCAGCTTTCTGGGTCCATTAGAAAAAGAGATAAAAAATGGAAATAAACCTAAGTGAACATTGAAAACTAGATACTTGCAGGAAGTAAATGCAGGACTTCCTGGACTCCATGAGCAGAAATGGATGAGCTCTGGAAGAGTGGGCAGGCAGTGACACCTAGAGGAAAATCTCTGATTTTAGCCCATTTAAGTATTTCTTATTGGCAGGATTCCAAAATAGCTACCACTGGACAGTGATAGTTGAGAACATAAAGTATAAGTCAGCTGCAGCAGTAGTAGCTCTGAAGCAGCAGATTCCCAGGGCAATGGATTTCTTATTTAATGTGATATTTGCCAGGTGCAGTGTTTTTCAAGCCTTTTAACCACGACCCATGGTAAACAATGCATTGTTGTCAGAACATGCCCACGATTAAAGCAAAAGCTTCACAAAACAATAATTGCCTTTACTACATGCAAAATACGTCTATACTTTCTATTCTGTCTTGTTTTATTTTTTAATAATCGTTGCAAACAACAAAACTGGTTTTATAAACCAATAATGTGTTTTACTCTACATTTTGAAGAACACATATCTAGTAAACACTGGAATAAAGGTGTTGGGCTAATCTGGCATTATGAAGCAGGCCTAACTATATCAATTATAGCACCCCACAAAATTTGTTATAAAAATCAGAGAAAAAACAAAAATTAATTGTAATTGCTAAGATATAACTCCTTGTGGCCCCAACTCACTTTCTCGTCCTGTTGGAGACCTAAATCACAAAATTACCGTATATTTTTACACAAATATAGATGCCTTCTGCATTTGTTTGCTGACTGCGTCCTCCTCCCACAAGGTACCCTCACAAGCATCACCATGCCAATACTCTTCCACATATTGCTGTAAAAAAAAAAAAAATAGTATAGCATGCTTACGAAAATACCTCATGAGAGGAGGATGCAGCCAGCAAACAAATGCAGAAGATGTATGTTATTTGGTTAAAAATACAGTAATACAAAACCCCCATTTTGAGATCTAAAAGGAGATTTCTAAGATAAATTGCATAAACAATGAAGAAATTTAAGAATATTAAATGTACCACCTTCTGAGAAAAATAGTAATTCTGGATAGAACGTTTATTAATAACGTATAAGTAGAAAAGCAGAGCTCTGGTGGCACAGTGGTTAAGTGCTCAGTTGAAAACCGGAAGATTCCCAGTTTAAACCCACCAGCTGCTTCGTGGGACAAAGATGTGACAATCTGCCTCCATAAGGATTTACAGCCTTGGAAACCCTATGGGGCAGTTCCACTGTCCTACAGAGTTGCTATGGCAATGGGTTTCATTTGGTTTGGAAGAAGAAAAGCAACAATATAAGAACTATGAAAAGATTGTTGAATGTAGAAGGAACACAGGCAAATGACTGGTATAGAAAGAGTACATGTTAGAGAAAGATTTACTATGGGAAATAGAAATGAATTTTGGACATCATTTTTATAAAGTACTAGCTTTATAAAACTCTCAGTACGCTGAAGAAAACAAGTTACCTGTGAAACAAGATATGAAAGATGAGATGGAGCTCACAGTGAAAGTTTCAAAGGTTGCCAGGTGAAAGGCAAGTAGGATAATAAATAAATAGGACCGTGGGTCTCAGCTCTGACATGTAAGGAGATTAGAAGTTGTTGCTCTAATCCTCATAATGACAAAAATGCTGAACAAACTAAAAACCAATGACTTTTGGGCATCCATCAGAGAACTGATATCACAGGGCAAACCACCACCCTGAAATCTGGAGATACAGGTAAATACAGAGAATCACTGCTGAGATCAGTTCACCTACAGCAGAAGCCACTGGAGTCATAAACTGCAGGAACAATTAAATGGTCATTGTAATAAATTGCTGGAAACTGATAGTGAGAAACTCCTGGCGGATCACCACACTTCCATAGGTATTAAATCCAGGAAACCCACTAGGTTCTCATGGTAAAGATAAGAAAAATCGCCTCTTTCTAACAGGGGGAGGGGGAAGGTAATCATCTGAAATACACCCAGAATATTATCCATAACAAAGGCCTACTCTAGGAGGCAAAAAACTTTACCTGATCTTAATCCCACCTTAGAAAGATCAGTTAGCCAGTTAAAACCCTCTCTAGACTTTCTGTCTCACCTAGTGGAGAAACCAAAAATCTAGAAATACTGAAGACCATAACTGAAGGAGTCAGGCTTACTAAAAGACTGAGATTTAATCATAAAAATATAGAATGCTTTCCCTCCCCCACATTTTGCCACAACGTCACCAGGACTCCTATCTAAAAACAGTGGATTAAAACAAAAAGAGCTACAAGTCACAGACTTCATTCTTAGGGAATTCCTTCTTAGGAAAGACAACAGGTGAGAAAAAAATAAGTACATGAAAGGAAATTGAAGTCCATGTCACCTACAGCTATAGTTAACATTGGACACAGCCCAACATAAACCAGCATAAGCCAAATTAACATAAACCCTCACACAAAAGGTCTATTTACCTCAGATTCTATAATCCAATATATCATGTACAGCTGTCAACAAGAAAATTACAAGGCAAACTAAAAGACAAGAAAACGTACAGCTGAAGAAGCAAAGCAAGCATCAGAATCAGTCTCAGATGTGACACAAATTTTCGAATTATTAGATAGGAAATTTAAAATAACTGTGACTAATAGAGTTCTAATGGAAAACATAGAAAACATACAAGTACAGATAGGTAATGTAAGCAGGGAGACAGAAACTCTAAGACATAATAAAAAGTAAATGCTAGAAATTAAAACAAAATTGTAAAAGGAATG
The DNA here is from genome assembly GCA_030035585.1 of Dugong dugon. NCBI lineage: Eukaryota > Metazoa > Chordata > Mammalia > Sirenia > Dugongidae > Dugong > Dugong dugon. Next base: position 135,699,631 of record CM057462.1, read on the forward strand.
ATGAATTCCTTTGATGAGCTCATCACTAGGAAAGAACCAGTGAACTTGAAGATATATCAATAGAAACTTCCCAAACTGAAAACAGAAAAAAAGAATGAAAAACCAAAGCAAAATAGTCGAGAACTGTGGGACAATTACAAAAGTTGTAACATATGTATAATTGGAATACCAGAAAGAGAAGAAAGGGCAGAAGAAATATTTAAAGTAATAATGGCTAAGAATTTTCCAAATTTCATGACAGATACTAAATCACAAATTCAGGAAGCTCAGAGAACCCTAAGCAGATCAATACCTAAAAATCTACACCTGTGCATATCATAATCAAACTACAGAAAATTGAAGACAAAGAGAAAATCTAGGAAGAAGCCAGGATAGGGGGGTACTCACCTATAGAGGAATAAGAATAAGAATTACATCAGTCTTCTCATCAGAAACCATTCAAGCAAGAAGAGAGTAGAATGGAATATCTAAAGTGTTAAAAGACAAAACCAAAAATGCCAAACTAGAATTCTATATCCAAAAAATTATACTTGAAAAGAAAAGAATAAATACCTTCCCAAATAAAAACTGAGGGAATTCATTTCCAGGACATCTCTGCAAGAAATGTTGAAAGAAATTCTTCAGAGAAAAGGAAAATGATATAGGTCAGAAACTTGGATCTACGTAAAGAAAGTAAAACTGTCAGAGAATTAATAAATGAAGGTAAAATAAAATCTTATATTTTTATTATTCTTAATTTATCTAATAAATCTTTTTTTCACAGTAATAATAGTAACAATGCACTGGATGACTACAGTATATGGATAATGAAATGAACGACAGGAATATTTATAAGGGACAGAGAAGGAGAATTCAGAATACTCAGCTATAAGCTGCGCTAACCATGAAGAGGTATAGTGATATTTGAAAGCAGACTTAGATTAATTGTAAATGTATTCTCTAGGGCAACCACCAATCCAGTCCTGATGCTGCATTCTTCTTCATATAGTCTATCTTCTTGGATTATTTGTTCAGCATACAGATTAAGTATAGTAAAAGAATACAATCCTGACGTACACCTTTCCTGATTTTAAACTACACAGTATCTTCCTGTTCTGTTTGAATGACTGCTTCTTGGTCTGTGTACGGTTCTGAATAAACATAATTAAATGTTCTGGAATTCCCATTTTTTGCAATGTTATCCACAATTTGTTATGATCCACACAGTCGAATGCCTTTTCATAGTCAACAAAACACGGTAGACATCTTTCTAGCATACTCTGCTTTCAGCCAAGATCCACCTGACATCAGCAATAATATCCCTAGTTCCACATACTCTTCTGAATTTGGCTTGAATTTCTGGCAGTTCCCTATCCATGTACTGCTACAACAATTTTGAATAATCTTCAGCAAAATTTTACTTGTGTGTGACATTAATGATATTGTTTGATAATTTCCACATTCTGGGGGATCACCTTTCTTTGGAATAAGCACCTATATGGATCTCCTCCAGTTGGTTGGTCAGGTATCCGTCTTCCAAATTTCTTGGCATAGACAAGTGAGTATTTCCAGCATTGCATCCATTTGATGAGACATCTCAATTGGTATCCCATCAATTCCTGGAGCCTTATTTCTCGCCAGTGCCTTCAGTGCAGCTTGGACTTCCTCCTTCAGTACTATATATTCTTGATTATATGCTACCTCCTGAAATAGATGAATGCCAACCAATTCTTTTTAGTACAGTGACTCTGTGTATTCTCTCATTTTCTTTTTTTTTTCTTAGCAGGAATTGTTCGTTTATTATTGTTATTATTATTATGGTAAAAATATACGTAACAAATCATTTGCCACTTCAGTAGTTTTTATATGTATAACAGTGACATTGATTACAATCTTCATCTTGTGCAACCACTGTCACTATCCTTTTCTGACTTATTCCTCCACTATTAACTCAGTACCCTCTAAACAGCATAGCAAGATTTTTTTTCTAAATTTTATTTAGTTTGTTGTTGTTGAGAATATACATAGCAAAACATACACCAATTCAACAGTTTCTACATGTACTTTCTTTGAGTTGTACAACCATTCTCACCCTCCTTTTCTGAGTTATTCCTCCCTCATTAATATAAATTCACTGCCTCTAAGATGTCTATTTAATCTTTCCAGTTGATGTTGTCAATTTGATCCCATATAGATAGTTCTTAAAAGAACATATGCTCAAGGCACACATTTTTTTACTAGTTAAGCTAAACTATTGTTCTGTTTTAAGATGACTTCAGGGGATATTTTTGGCTTAAGGTTTAAAGATTATATCAGGGCAATAGTTTCAAGGGTTCATCCACCTTCATCTTCTTCTGATGCTTCCTGCATACTTCAATATTTTACCCATAAAATCCTTCAATATTGCAACTCGAGGCTTGATTTTTTTCCTCAGTTCTTTCGGCTTGAAAAATGCTATGCAGGTTCTTCCCTTTTGGTTTTATAACACCAGGTCTTTGCACATTTCATTATAATAATTTAAGTTGTCTCCTTGATCTGCCCTTTGAAATCTTATGTTCAGCTCTTTAACTCCATCATTTCTTCAGTTGGCTTTAGCTACTCTATGTTCAAGAACAAGTTTCAGAATCTCTCCTGACATTCATTTTGTCTTTTAGTCTTTTGGTCTTTTCTTTCTTTCCTGTCCTTTAATGACCTTTTGCATTCTTCATGTATGATGTTCTTGATGTCATCCCACAACTCGTCTGGTCTTTGGTCATTAGTGTTCAATGTGTCAACTCTATTCTTGAGATGATCTCTAAATTCAGGTGGGATATACTCAAGGCTGCACTTCGGCTTTTGTGGACTTGTTTTAATTTCCTTCAGTTTTAATTTGAACTTGCATATGAGCAGCTGATGGTCTCTGTTCCACAGTCGGCCCCTTGCTTTGTTCTGACTGATGATATTGAGCTTTTCCATCCACTCTTTCTACAGATGTAGTTGATTTGATTCCTGTGTATTCCATCTGGTTAGGTCTACATATATAGTCACCACTTACGTTGTTGAAAAAAGGTATTTGCAATGAATAATTTATTAGTCTTTCAAAATTCTATAATGCCATCTCAGGGATCGTTTCTATCACCAAGGCCATATTTTCCACCTAATGGTCCTTTCTTTTTTGTTTCCAACTTTTGCATTCCAATCACCAGTAATTATCAATGAATCTGATTGCATGTTTGATCAATTTAACACTGCAGAAGTTGGTGAAAATCTTCAATTTCTTCATCTTTGACCTTAGTGGTTGGTGTGTAAATTTGAATAATAGCCATAATAACTGGTCTTCCTTGTAGGATATGGATATTATCCTGTCACTGACAGCATTTTATTTCAGGATAAATCTTGAAATGTTCTTTTTGACAATGAATGTGACACCATTCCTCTTCAATATGTCATTCCCAGCATAGTAGACCATATGGCTGTCTGATTTAAAATGGCCAACATCAGTCCATTTCAGCTCAGTAATGTCTTGGATGTCCATCTTTATATGGTCCATTTCATTTTTGATAACTCCCAATATTCCTTGACTCTTTCTTCATATATTCCACATTCTGATTACTAATGGATGTTTGCAGTTGTTTCTTCTCATATGGAATCTTGCCACCTCAGCAAATGAAGGTCTCAAAAGCTTTACTCTATCTACATCATTAAGTTCAATTTTACTTTGAGGAGGCAGCCCTTCCCAAGTCATATTTTGAGTGTCTTCCAACCTGAGGGGCTCATTTTCTGATGCTATGTCAGGCAATGTTCTGCTGGTATCCATAAGATTTTCACTGGCAGATTTTTTTAAGAAGTAGATTGCCAGGTCGTTTTTCCTAGTCTGTCTTAGTCTGGAAGCTCTACTAAAATCTATCCACCATGGGTGACCCTGCTGGTATTTGAAATACCAGAGGCATAGCTTCCAGCATCACAGCAATGAGCAAGCCACCACAGTATGACAAACTGAAAGCAGAGCTAGGCTATATGAAGAAAGTGGCATCAGGATCAGAAGACGACTAATTAACAACCTGCAATACACAGATAACACAACCTTGCTTGTTTAAAGTGAAGAGGACTTGAAGCACTTACTGATGAAGATCAAAGATTACAGCCTTCTGCATGGATTACACCTCAACATACAGAAAACAAAAATCCTTACAAGAGGACCAATAAGCAACATCATGACAAATGGAGAAAATATTGAAGTTGTCAAGAAATTCATTTTACTTGGATCCACAATCAACATCCATGGAAGCAGCAGTCAAGAAATCAAACGATGTATTGCATTGGGCAAATCTGTGCAAAAGACCTCTTTAAAGTGTTAAAAAGCAAACATGTCACCTTGAGGGTTAAGGTGCACCTGACCCAAGCCATAGTATTTTCAATTCCCTCTACATGCGAAAACTGAACAATGAATAAGGAAGACAGAAGAAGAATTGATGCATTTGAATTATGGTGTTGGCGAAGAATATTGAATTACCATGACCTTCCAGAAAAAAGAACAAATCTGTCTTGGAAGAAGTACAGCCAGAATGCTCCTTAGAAGTGAGAATGGAGAGACTTTGTCTCACCTACTTTGGACATGTTATCAGGAGGGACCAGTCCCTGGAGAAGGACACCATGCTTGGTAAAGTAGAAGGTCAGCAAAAAAGAGGAAGACCTTCAAGGAGATGGACTGACACAGTGGCTACAACAACGGGCTCAAACATAGCAAGGATTGTGAGGATGATGCAGGACCAGGCAGTGTTTTGCCATGTTGTACACAGGGTTGCTATGAGTTGGAACCAACTTGATGGCACTTAAAACCAACAACAATCACAAAAAAATTAAAATATGTATAACTGATACAGTTAAAAAAAAGGAAGGAAATGGAATTAAACAAAATTCTCAAAAACAGATATGGCAAAAATTAAAAAAAAAAAAAGAAACAGAGCAAGTGCACCAAACAGAAAACCATTAGAAACATTTCAATAATCACTTTATATGCAGATGATCTAAACATGTCACTTAAATATAGAGACACAGTAGATAAAAAGTATAAGACACAACTATATATTGTCAACAAGAAACCTACTATACATATAAAGAAACAAATAGGTTAAAAGTAAGGAGATAGAGAAAGATATACCATTCTTACACTTACAAAAAGACAGCTGGAGTAACAATATTAATTCTGACCTCAGAACAAGAAAAATTTTCAGGGATAAAGAGGGGCATTACATACTAAGAAAGAAGTCAATCCTTCAAGAGGACATAACAATCCCCTTAACCTGTATACACTTAGCAAAAAAGCATCAAAATATGTGTGACAAAAACTGATAGAAGTGTATGATAAACAGAAATATGTAATATTATATATTTGTTGACTTCAAGATTCCTCTTTCAGTAATTGACAGATTAAGTAGGTAGATAAATCAGTAAGGATATTTGTACTGAACAGCACCATTTATCAACTTTATCTAAATGACATTTATGGAATACTTCATCCAAAAATAGAAGAATGCACTTTCTTCTCAAGCTCACCAAGACAGACTAAATTCTGGACCATAAAATATACTTTAACATTTTTAAAAGACTAGAACTCATACAAAGTATAATCTCAGGCCACAATGTAATTAAACTAGAAAACAGTAATAGAAAGATGGCTGGAAAATCCAAAAATATTTGGAGATTAGATAATACATAATATACACTTCTAACTAATGCATGACTAAAGAAGTCTCAAGAGAAATTAAAAAAGTATTTTGAACCAATTATAAATGAAAATATAATTTATCAAAATTTGTGGGATACAGCAAAAGTGGTGCTTAGAGGGAAATTTATGGGGTTGAATGCATACAGAAAAGAAAAAAGATCAAAAATCAATAATCTAAGCTTTCACTTTAGGAAACTAGACAAAGGAGAGCAATATAAGCCTAAAGCAAGCAGAAGAAAAGAAATAATAAAACTTAGAGCAGAAATCAACAAAATTTACAAGAAATCGGTAGAGAAAATTTTAAGAAAAGAGAAACATGTGGTGCTTTCAAAAGACCCAGATTTCATATGGACCAATGTCATATGCAAAAAGAAAAAAAAATCTGAATTTTAACACTAACCATACAACTTTCACAAAAATTAACTTAAAGTGGATCACAGACCTAAATGTAAAATGTAAAACTTAAATCTTACTTCTTCCTTCGTTAGTCTTCTATCTGGACAGAATTTCTGGAATGACATGCCCAGCTCTATATCGGACACACTTCAATGTTTATGCAGCATTCGCGAAGCTATGTTTCTACCATTTCCCCAGATCAATTTGACCCTTTAGTTCCCTGAACCCAGCCTCAAATAATACTGCATGCTACCAGAATACTGGCTGGCTACTCCCCATCTCCATCCACCATCCCAAACACTGGAGAGGTTTCTGTTCTGCGGCATTTTCCTATGTCTCTACTACTGTCTGTTAACTCCACTTCCCCTAAAGCCCAATTCTCCCTTGCTCTTAGGATAGGCACTACTGTTAGCAAGAAGAGTAATCTATCTGCCTTCTGGGAACAACTCTGAGAACTAAACGGGAAATTGACCCTGGACTGAAATTCTTGCTCAAAGAATATACTGAACTGATGATAAGTGAGAAATATTGGTAGGGTTGCTATGATCTTTGTTAATATTCTGAGCTGCCTTTACCTGGTTGTTGAGATGGTTTGTTTTGTCATCTTTATGATGGACTTCAGCTGCACCAAAGAATGGGAACTGGTTAGAGGAAACCCCTTTAGGAACTTCAAGACTATGAAAGCTGGGAGGAGCAAACAGTGCCAAGTGGTCTGTAGACATCAGTCTCACCTCTTGCAATCAAGCATATTCCAAACAGTGGTAGAGGATGGGTAGTTGTGTCTGGTTCATTGTGGGTCCAGATGATGTGTCTGTACGTGGTATACTTTTTGTCTTGTATTCTTTCATAAAACTTTAAAAAAGAATGGTGCCAAAATTAAACCTATTGTGTCCTGTGACACAACAGGCATGGCTTAGTGATAAGACGGTATTTTGTGTAAATTAGAAAATGATCTCATGTCAGAACAGAGGGCCTGGTGAGTCAAACTCAGGATTGAATTTCAGTCCTTACTCACCCTGCTGGCCAGGTGAACCACTGGAAGCAAACTAAGCAGCCTTTTTTTTTTTTAATCATTCTCCTCAAATTTGCTAATTTTCATTAGATAACATCACTGAGAATATAAACTTATGAACATCAGGTCTCTCAAATTTCATTCTCTTTCCATAACTGAGTATTACCTCAAGTCACAACTTACCTAATAGCTTGAACTAGCCTTATTTTCTTCCTGCTTGTCTTATGGGGGAAGAAAGAAAAAGGTCCCTACTTCTTCCCAAGTCAAGTAACCCTATGTAAATTCTTTTAGTCTTCATATTTTTTATTTTTTAACTTGGTTCCTTTATACATCATATTCACATATGTAAAATTTTATATAAATGAATAAAGGCAACATTAGCATACATACTGGGGGTCTTTTATTTTTGTTTTTTTTTATTTCTTCATATTCTAAGTACCCGACTTCTTTACCAACCCCAACCACAAACCCCAATGTCCAGACAATTTATGTTAACAATTAACTTACAGCTTCTATACTTTCTTTCATGATCACAGGGTCATATCCAAACATTTATAAGATTACATATAAATACATATGCATACACAAATACAGGCTTAAAAAATCATGGTTTTACAAAATAAATGTATTTTTGCCTATAAATATATTTCACCTATAGACATAACAATACTTTGGAAAACCCTTCCAAGTTAACATGTATAAATGAAATTCATTACTTGTATAACATTCCACGGTATAAACATTTTATAATGTATTCATCTATTCATGTACAGAAAACCATTAACATTCTTTCCAGGTTTAACCACTATATACACACTGCTACAGTAAAAATTGTTCTATACTGGTTCTTTTATTTTAAGGAATAGAAGTCATTTAGAAAGTTTTAATAGATATATTTTATATTTTAAGAGGTATTATGAAACTGTTTTCCAAAAGAGCTGCAATAATTAATTGCTGCAATAACTGACCTACCCATGGGTATTCATGAAGGTAGATTTTAACTGTATCCACAATAGCAGCAGGTATGATTAATTTTCTTCTGAATTAGGGGAGGGTAAGTATCTGGCTCCAGGACATGAGGAAAGGGATCTGAGGACCTAAGTGTTCTTCAGCCCATTCATTTGCAGTCAAAGGTATTTACCCATTGCCGTCCAGTTGATTCCCACTCATAGCGACCCTACAGGACAGAGCAGAACTGCCTCATAGGGTTTCCAAGGCTGTAAATCTTTATGGAAGCAGATTGATACATCTTTACCCTGCAGAGTGGTTGGTGGGTTCCAACTACTGACCTGGGTTAGCAGCCGAGCACTTAACCATTGCTCCACCAGAGCGCCTCAAAGGTACTTAAACCGCTTCAATTCCTGAACATCTCTGGGTGTCTGAAGTGGAATTTAGTTGACTTGTAGTTGGCTCCCCTTATTTCCCCCAATTCCAGGAGACTTGGTTTTTTTTAGCTTTCGTTGATGTGCTAAGTCAGCTACAACTCACCCATTTTCATTTCATAACACCTGGCTCCCTCTCTGGTCTTTGTTACCTGGTTGCCAGTTCGCTTTGTCCTTGCAGGTGAACGCCCTTTATTTATTTTTTTGTTTTTACTCAAATTTTCTTGAAGTGTCAGGAGGGAACGGAGTTAGAAGAGTGGACTCTTTCATTGGCAGCTATTTTTTCAACTTTCAGATTGTATGTAATTTGTCTACTTTAGTTTTTCATGTCTCCTTAGTTTGTTTGGTATTCTCTTGTCAGTTTTGGTTATTTATATTTTTCGCTCTCCACTTGCTGCAGTTTTTCCAGTGTGTGCCCATAGAGTTTATGCAATGTTCTTTTATAATTATTTTAATCTTCTTTTTATTTATGGTTGTGACTCCTCTCTCATTCTTAATCTTTTAAATTTTGGTTCTCTCTTCTCTCCTCTACTATTCTCATGAGGAGTTTATTTTATTTGTCTTTTACAAAAGTAGCTTTTCATTTACTTTGACTTTTTCCTTTTTTTAAAATATTTCAGATTTTATTATATTTCTTATTCCTGTTTTCTTTTTATTGGTGTAGTTTTCTAATTTCTTAACATGTGTATTTAATTGTTTTGTGTTGTTATTCACCTCTCTTTACTGGTGAAGATAAAAGAGAGTCAAACATATTCATCTGGCTGCAGATTTCACTGGGTCCATAGGTTCTGGTGTGATGTATTCCTTTTTCATTGCTTTCTAAACAGTTTGCTAATTTCTTTTTAGATTTCTTTTTCAAGATGTTATGGAGCATGCTTCATGAAAGAAGACTTTCAGGTAGCTAACAGACACATGAGAAAATGCTCGCAATCAGTAACCACTAAACCAAAACCGTTGCTGTCAAGTCTATTCTGACTCATAGCGACCCTATAGGACAAAGTAGAACTGCTCCATAGAGTTTCCAAGACGCGGCTGGTGGATTCAAATTGCTGATCTTTGGTTAGCAGCCGCTTCACCACCAGGGTTCCAACTAGCCATCAGAGAAATGCAAATCAAAACTACAATGAGATACCATCTCACCCCAGCATAACTGGCAACAATCGAAAAAACAGAAAATAACAAATGTTGGAGAGACTGTGGGGAGATTGGAACTCTTATGCACTGCTAGTGGGAATGCAAAATGGCGCAACTGTTTTGGAAAACGATATGACGCTTCCTTAAAAAGCTAGAAATAGAAATACCATAGGATCCACCAATTCCATTCCTAGGAATATATCCTAGAGAAATAAGAGCTGTCACATGAATAGACATATGCACACCCATGTTCATTGCAACATAATTCACAATAGCAAAAAGATGGAAACAATGTAAGTGCCTGTCAACAGAAGAATGGATAAACAAGCTATGGTACATAGACACAATGGAATACTTTGCAATGATAAAGAACAATGATGAATCCGCAAAACATCTCACAACATGGATGAATCTGGAGGGCATTATGCTGAGTGAAATAAGTCAATCACAAAAGCACAAATACTGTAAGAGACCATTACTATAAGAACTCATGAAAAGGTTTACACACCGAAAGAAACAATCTTTGATGGTTACAAGGATGGATAGGGGTGGGGAGGGAAAAACATTAACTAGACAATAAATAGATAAGTGGTAACTTCAGTGAAGGGTAAGACAGTAAACAATTCTAGGGAAGTCAGCACAACTTGGCCAAGGCAAAATCATGGAAGCTTCATAGACACATTCAAACTCCTTGAGGGACCGAGTTACTGAGCTGAGGGTTCAGGACCACAGTCTCAGTGGATATCTATCTCAGTGATCATAACAGAGTTTATAAAGAAAATGTTCCACATCCGACTGTGGTGAGTAGCGTCTGGGGTCTTAAAAGCTTGTGAGTGGCCATCTAAGATACTCCACTGGTCTCACCTCATCTGGAGCAAAGGAGAATGAAGAAAAACAAAGACACAAGGGAAAGATTAGTCCAAAGGACTAATGGACCACAACTACCACAGCCTCCACCAGACTGAGTCCAGAACAACTAAATGGTGCCTGGCTTCCACCACAGAGTTCTCTGACAGTGATCACAGTGAAGGTCCCAGACAGAGTGGGAGAAAAGAGTAGAACAAAATTCAAACCCACAAAAAAAGACCAGACTTAACTAGTCTGTTGGAGACTGGAGAAACCCCGAGAGTATGGCCCTCAGACACCTTTTTAACTCAGCACTGAAGTCACTCCTGAAGTTCACCCTTCAGCCAAAGATTAGAGAAACCTATAAAAAAAATAAAAAAAAGAGCAATAACACATGTAGTTCAACCATGTTTACAAGACTAAATGAGCACACCAGCCCAAAAGCAGGCAAGAGACAGAAAAGCTGGATGAACGGAAATGGGGAACTCGAAGTCGAGAAGGGGAGACTGTCGATACATCGCAAAGTTGGCAACCAGTATCACAAAACAACTTGTGTATTAATTGTTTAATAAGAAATTAATTTTCCCTGTAAACTTCCACCTAAAGCACAACAAAATAAATATGTAAATAAATAAATGCATGAAGAAAAAAAAAAGATGTTATGGAGTGTGTTTCTTAATTCCAAAACAGTTATGTTTTTTGGAGATTTCTTTTTTATTTTATCTCTAGTTTTATTCATTCAGTCAGTAAGTACTTACTTAGGGTCAACTATGTTCTCAGAACTATTCACAACATCTGGAATACCTCTGTGAACAGATTCAATATGTAATCTCCCTTATTGCTTTTCCTATAATTATTTTGAAGTCTCCCATGCTTTGTCTCCAAGTTGATTCTGAAGGTTGAAGAATAATAAATAACATTTAGGGTACTATGGCTATGAAAATGTTATTCACTTCATAGCAAGGTAATGTGCTAATATTGCAATCTCTGCTCCAATAAAAGAATACTCCAGATCAAATGGGTTTTCTTTTCTTATACATCATTAATTTTTGATGTTTTAGTTCGTCTCCTATTTTTGCAAGTACCTCCTACAGTTTTGTATTTTTCTTTTATTTCTGTATGTCCTCCTTCTTCTTCCTTATTGTGACACAAAACAGACACTTCACTCCTCATGCCACCTACATCCAATGTTTTATTTATTTTGTGTATATCTTGCCATCCACTTCATTATTCTCGATCAAAGTTTTTTCTTACAGTTCAGTGATTTTCTAATCTATTAGGACCTGGTACTCTTCCAAAGGAGTCCTGGTGTTGCAGTGGTTAAGCACTTGGCTGCTTGCTAAAAAAGTTGGTGATTCAAACCTACCAGCAGCTCAGTGGGAAACAAATGTGGCTGTCTGCTTCCATAAAGATTTATAGCCTTGGAAACCCTATGGAGCAGTTCTACTCTGTCCCTTAGGGTCACTATGAATCAGAACTGATTTGATGGTAGTGGGTTTGGTTTACTCTTACAAAACTGCCATCCCAAGAATACATTTCCCTGGATTCTTGGGTTATTTTCTCATTTCTTTTGGTATATATCTTTCCTTTCCTATTTCTCTTCTTCCTTTTACTGGAGTAATCCCCAAGTGGGTAAATGGTCCAAATCCTTACATTTAAGAAAAGTCTTAATTAGCCCACATATTGACAGTTTGGATATAAAATTCAAGGTAGAAATTTTTTTAGTTTGCTGGAATTGTTCTTCTGTCTTCTAGAATTTAAATTTGCTGATGAGGTATCAGATGCCAGTCTAAAGCACATTCCTTTATAGATGACATTTCTTTTTCCTCCCATATAAGCTCTTAGGACTATTTCTTCATCCTTGGTGTTGTGAAATTCCATGATTATACATCTAGTTCTGGATTTTTGTTCAAGACTCCATGAACATTTTAATTTGAACATCTGTGTCTCTGGGAACCCTTCTTCCATTATTTCTTTGAAAATTTCTTCCCTTCTATTTTCTCTTTCTCTTATTCTGAAACCCTTACCTATATGATTTTGAACCACCTGGGTTCATTGTCTATGTCCAATTATTTCTCTGAAATATCCTGTCCATTTTCTCTTTTCTCTTTGTAAGGGATAGTAAATTAAAAGTATTTTAAAATTTTCAACTGTATGTTTAATTTCCAAGGGCTTTTTACTTTTCTCTGATGTGATGGTTAAGATGGTGTGTCCACTTGGCTGGGCCATGATTCTCAGTGGTTTGACAGTTATGATGTAGTTTGGTAGCTATGAATGATGTAATCACCTCCATGATGAGATCTGATATAATGTAATCACCTCCATAATGAGATCTGTTACGAGCAGTTAATCAGTCAAAAGTGAGTTTCCTTGGGGGTGTGGCCTGCATCCAATACAGGTGGACTTGCTGGCCAAGCTTGTTGGCGTTTGCTGTTTTCGGATCCTGCAGCTGGCTCCTGTTTATCTGATCTCTGGTTCTTGGGACTTGAGCTAGCAGCTTACCTACCAATCTTGGGATTCATCAGCCTCCACAACCTGTGAGACAGAGGCATGCTGTCTGACCTGCTGATCTTGGGTTCACCAGCCCCTGTGGCTACGTGAGTCAGAAGAAGCTCCAGCCTGACTCACAGACTTGGGACTTTCCAGTTTCTACAGCGGCATGAGCCATTTCCTTGGTATAAATCTCTCTACATATGTATGCTTCACTGATTTTGCTTCTCTAGAAAACCCAACCTAAGACATTTGATCTGTTTCAAAAATTTTTGTTTAAACTATTCTAAAATATTTCACAAGTATTAATTAGTTTTTGCTTTGTTTTATTTTTGTATCCCTTCTTGTTTTTGTCTAGTTACCTATATTTTTTGGGGGGTGATTTGTTTTGTAGTATATCTTCTCCTTCCCTTTTATGCTACTCCTTTTCTTCATTCATTTTGAGTGAATTTATTTTAAAAAATAGAAGATTAGGATGATTTTTCTAAAGAGCTGATATGGATTATATTTGTAGGCCTGTTCTTTCCAGCTAGGTCCCTGTGTTGAGGCGTGGCAAGATCATGCCCAAGTTCAGTGATTTATTAGAAGGACTCACATGATTCAACATATAGTTGTGCTCAGATTACAGTTTATTACAGTGAAAGGATACAAATAAAATCAGCAAAGAGAAAAGGTACACAGGGAGGATTCTGGAAGAAACTATATACAAGCCTCCAAGAGTTCTCTGGAGATGCACAGGATGAATTTAATTTCTTCATCAATGAGATGGGACAAAGTGTGCTTAAGTATTCTCTACCAGGGAAGCTTAATAGAGACTTAGTGCCCAAGATTTTTATCTAGGACTGATTATGTAAGTACTCTCTGCCTATAATATACCAAAATTCCAGACTCCCAATGGACCACAGCTACCAAGGCCTCCACCAGACTGAGTCCAGTACAACTAGATGGTGCTCGGCTACCACCACTGACTGCTCTGACCAGGATCACAACAGAGGGTTCTGGACAGAGCTGGAGAAGGAGGTAGAACAAAATTCTAACACACGCACAAAAAGACCAGATTTACTGGCCTAAAGGAGACTGGAGAAATCCTGAGAATATGGCCCCCAGACACCCTTTTAGCTCAGTGGTAAAGTCACTTCTGAGTTCACTGTTCAGCCGGGGATTGGACAGCCCCATAAAACCAAATGGGACTAATGAGGCACAGCAGCCCAGGGACAAGGACTAGAAGGTAGAAGGGGACAGGAAAGCTGGTGATAGGAAACCCAAGGATGAGTAAAGACAGTGGTGATGTGTTGTGAGGTTGTTAACCATTGTCATAGGGCAACATGTGTACTAACTGTTCAATGAGAAACTATTTTGTTCTGTAAACCTTCATCTAAAGTGAGCATAGCAGCACAATTGGAAGAGCATAGTCAACATCACTGAACTGTGCATTTAGAAATTTTTGAAATGGTGTATCTTTGGCTATGTATAGTTTCACCAAAAAAAAAAAAAAAAAAAAAAAAAGGTCTAGAAGGGAAAGGGTTGACATGTCATGGGGTTGTTAACCAGTGTCATAAAACAATACGTGTACTACTGTTTAATGAGAAACTATTTGTTCTGTAAACCTTCACCTGAAGTACAATTAAAAAAAATAATAATTAAAAAAAAAAAATTCCAGACTCCCAGAAAGAAAGCACATGTTCAACATTAACCATACTGTTTACACAAACTGTCTAGGCACAGTAAACCACCCTTATCATTTAACTGTTGACTGGGAGCATTCTATGAGCCAAGTTCCCATATTCCAGCTAATGGTAAACTTTGCAATCAAGCCTTTCTAAGGACAGCAGTCTCAGACCTACTAAGTTAACTCTTTTCTGCACAGTCCCTCTCATGAATAGGATGTTTACCTTAGAGCTCTGTATTTGTGAATTGGGCCTGTTAATATTCACATCATGATGAGTAGGTGGCAAGCTGGCCTTCAGATCAGGAAAGGTGAGTACACATGCTAGAGAGGAGAAGGAGTGCTGTATCCCAGCACCCATATCTTTGGAGAAGAGACCTCAGTCTTTTGCCTGTACTTAATTTCTAGGCTTCCAGGTTCATTTTTCAAAGATGTGAGGAAGGAAGTAGAGGAAGAAGAAGGAATTATGGAGAGACAACTAGTATAGTTAGTCCATTGGACAAACTTTCAATTACATTGACAAAGAACACACAAAATTTTAAGACACTTACCATTACTGAAGGGACTGACAAAGGAATAGACCAAAACTCTATTTTATTTCTGCTTCTCTTTTTATTCTGTGTTTAAAATTAACCTCTATACTAGTATCACAAATAGCAAGAATGTGATTATACTTAAGCCAGGAGATAATGTTCCGGGAAATATATATTTTGCTTAAGATTGTTTTTGTTCTCAGGAAGTACATAATAAAACCACATATTGCTTAAGATTGTTTTTGTCCTCAAAAGTGCGTGATGAAACCCTGTTTTGCTTAAAATTCTTTTGTTCTTAGAAAAGACAGACATAAGACTACATTTTGCTTACAATTATTTGTGCTAAAACCATCCCCAGGAAAATGTGTTCATATATGGAACGTGTCCCTGTGAGTAATCATATGTGAAAAGCTTATGACCAGCATTTGTCATCATTCTGTAAATATTTCACAACATTAATCAAATCCTGTAATTGTTCTCAAAATGTCAACCAATCCTGTAAAAAAGACACTGTAAAAATCCTACTCCTGGGAGCACTCAGCAGGGAGCATTTAGCACCTTGCTTAGTGTTTCCCCCAGCTATGGCTGCTCTATGGCCATACTGCTCTCTAACCTCAATAAAAACTCTCTTGCTTTTAATTTTAAACAGATTTTGTGATTTTTTTTTTTAGCTCTTCAACATGTTTGGTGTCAAAAGTCAGTGATTTCTTTTCCTCTACAACAACATCCCCCTTTCAAGTATTCCTTTGCGTGCAAATTTGTGTACTAAGTCAATCATCTTGAACCAAAAAGTATGAACAAAATTTTTTTTTATCATTTCGGTTAAGATGGTGAACATAAATAAAAAAACTTCCACATTATTAAAAACACCTTGACATCTCTACACTTCTTGTAGTACATAGTCAAAACTTCTTCAAATGGAGCATGTCAGGCCCTTGACAAGCTGACCATAGCCACTTCCCCTTCTCTTTCCATTGTGCATGAACCCTATGCTATACTCTATTACTCACAGCTCCCCTAAAAAGCCTGGAACATTCAAACCCCTGTGTCTTTGTACATGCTTTATTCTCTGCTTGGATATCACAAGTCCTCCCTTCTTCACTTTTCAAAAACACCCTCATGTTTCAAGAATCAGCTGACACTTCCATTACAACTTTCTCCAATGTCACCAAACAGGACTATTTACCAATGCATTCAACAAAAATGTATTGAGTGATAGGCACCGCGCTAGGAGATTAAAGTATTAGCAAAATTCCTGCCCCCTACAGAGCTTGTAAGTGCTATGATTATATTACTAATATCATATTTTATATCATATTATAAAGGAACTCTTGTGGCACAATGATTAAGCACTTGGCTGCTAACCAAAAGCTGGTGATACAAAACCACCTTGCTTCATGGGAGAATGACCTGGTGATCTGTTCCCATAAAGATTACAGCCTAGAAATCCCTATGGGGAAGTTCTGCTCTGTCAGGGTCGCTTGGAGTCGAAATTGACTCTATGGCACTTAACTACAGCATTAGATCCATATGTGTTTCCCAATAAATATTGATTTATTTGTGGTTCTATATTTACCCTTATGTTTATGCTAGCACAGAATGTATTAACACAATAGGTAGTAAATGAAATACATTTTCTTTAGAGACAAACAGAAGTTAATGCAGTTCAATACGCATCTTAGAAAGTTTAGAATATCCCACTCTGGTGTGTATGTATTTGGGTGTATATATTAGGTCTGAAACTGAAAAGAAGGAAATGACACACTAAGAAGAACGTGAGTAGAGTGGATGGCATGAGTTCATCTTTGGATGCATATTATCTTACCTCGGAAACTTAAAGAAAGATGAAAATGGTACCCACTTTTGCTCAATAATCATAAAAACCTTCTTCTAGCTCTGACATCAAAATGCATCCAATTCGTTCATTTTCTGGGTTGAAGTATTTCTAATATTTTATCTTTAAATGAAAGACATACAGCCACACTGTAAGTGACAATTCAAACCAAATTGGTTTTGTATGGGATCACAGTTATGTTTTCTTTGTTGTTTCCACCGTCTTCATGTTACTAATTCTAAGTAAAATCAGTATTTAAAACCTGAGAACATGAAACTGCTCATATATGTCTCCTTAGTGGACATCTTGAGCAAAAAAGTTTGAGAAAACTCAAACGTCTCTCAAGAGAGGGGAATTTGGATGCCCTTGTGACTTTTTTTTATTTTAATATTAGTTTATCCGGAAGACTTATTAGAATTTTGTTTAAACTACTTAGCACGTTTTTACTAGCTTTTCCAAAACAATCAGCATGTTTCTGCTTTTATAGAAGAAAAGATACAGAGAATAAATTTCTTCTTTTTAAGAAACTAAAACTTTGCTTTTCTACTGATTCCAACATTAAATATTACATAATTCAAGTACAGTGATTAGTTATCCTTACAGGGAGTATCTGTGTTTGAAAATTAACGTTTTTAAATTATGTATTATTTCCTAACACACTGACTGTGAGGATGGCACAGGACTGGGCAGTGTTTTGTTCTGTTGTACATAGGGTTGCTATGAGTCAGAACCAGCTCGATGGCACCTAACCACAACAACAACACTCTAGTTACTCTTTCTCAGTATTTTTTGCTGGTTTCCTCTGATCTGCCCAGTCTAAGCTTTGGAGTATTATAGGCTGTCTTCAGATGTCTTCTCTATGCTTTACACATTAGGTGAGCATATTGAATTTCCTCTTATATACCATCTATATCCTGATGCCACCACCTGTCTGTCAGTTTGTTTGTACTGTGGTAGCTTGCGCGTTGCTATGGTTCTGGAGGCTATGCTACCAGTATTTCAAATACCAGCAGGTCACTCATGGTCAGGGGTAGATCACCTAATAAGCAAGGTAAGCACACGCTTAGGGCATCAACAAAACAGGAGCATCAGTTGTCCAGACCGAAGGCCCATAGATGTCATGCAGACAGGACACAAGGAAAGGTAAGCACCACATTGGAAAGGAACAGGCAAGTCACTAAATGAAACTGATACCATCTCCAGTGCATGAGAATGTGCCGGCCAGAAATAAAGGTCACGAAGAGTCACGAGGGTGCCCATGTGCAAGGTTTTTTAAGCTAGGAGGCTGCTACCACTGCAACACCTGCACTGACATCTGTCTCCTACAGTCCCCCCCATGTAACTGAAACTCCTTATCTGGGAGAGTCTCTTGGGAGTATACTATTTCTTTCTAATAAACAAGAGTTGTGGTGGGATGTCAAGTCTAACTCTTACTACATTCAACTAATATGCAACTACATTCAACTTGAGCTGTTACTGGGCAAGAATGAATTACATTAATAGATAATGGTTCTCTGATCCATTCTGAGAGAACTACCTTGTACATCCACATCTGCTGATCCAGAAAGTCCAGCCAGGAGGGCCAACAATGCTCTTTGCCATGACACAAACAGAAAGGTATGCTCTTGCGCACATTGTGGTAAACAACCAAAGGGAACTCCAGTCCCAGATGACGTGCAAAAGCAAGGGAAGTTGAATAAGTTGACCATTGTGACAAATTCAATTAAGTTACCTTTTAACTGTATAGCATTTACATACAGAGTTATGACATAAGTATTGTAAACAATAATACTTATAACTTTAGCTTTACAATAGTTAAACATACACATAGTATACACATGGATGCAATCTAGAATACATTTAATATAATACTAACATGGGTAATAATTTAATATGATACTAACATAGCAAATATCCAAAAATATTGGAAATCCTAATATTTATCCAACATGAAAAGTTTTAATTTATGTATCAAGTGAGTTTTGTTTTTTATTGTTTGTTTCACAGGACCAGTGCTTGATATTACTCTGTCTATGCTAATATTAAGCACATTAGCCAAAGGAAAAAACCACTTGTTGCCATCGAGTTGATTCCAACTGGTAGCAACCCTGTAGGACAGAGTAGAACTGCTCCATGGGGTTTCTAAGGAGCAGCTGGTGGATTTGAACTACTGACCTCACATTAAGGGACACAAAATTCAATATTTATTTATTGTGCCAAGTATGTTTCTGTTTTGCAACAGTGAATGTGTTTCTAAATTCAACTTCCAAGAAAGCAACAAAGGACATTTATCAGAACATTAAATATATATTTTGTCAGGAGGGTACACCACAGGTTATCAATGTTTAGGGCCTTCACATGCCTTAATCTGGCTCTGCTCATGGTGGACAGGTTTCAGCATAACTTCCAGACTAAGACATACCAGGGATTCATGCCCAATGCAACAGTGGATCTAAGGAAGAATAGGGTTGACATAAAGAAGTTCATCCTCCTTTGATTTAGTTATCAAGAGACTGTCTTGATATTAGCCAGTGACAAACTGTCCCAAAAAAATTTCTCTTGGAAGCTCTGAAATTGAGATCCATTGTGAATAAAAAACAAGTGCAAATATACACACTTTAAAGGGTCCTCAAGAAGATAGTGGTCACAGCAATTGAGATTCTGAAGATCTCGTTATATCCAGATGGCTATGAACTCTTGCTACTGCGATCCCTGGGGATGGCTCTGCTTATGTCTTGCAAGCACCAGGGTCTGATTTTTGAGCTGGTTTCCTTTGCTTCTTCGCCTCCTCGAGCATATTTTTAACAGTAAAATTTCCTAAAGTTAGTATGTTCACAAACATTACAAATAAACTGTTTTGTGATCAAATATGGGAAAGGGGAATTCTGGATTTAATATAATAAAATACAATTCTTTATTGACCAAGTGAGAAGGAATATAGCACATTTATTAAAAGAATGAACTTTGGATCCATAGTGACTGGATTCAAATCCTGACTGTTTCTTACTACCTATGTGGGCTTGGGCGGTTATTGAACCTCCCTGTGCCTCAATTTCCTCATCTGTAAAATGGAGATAATATCAGTACCTATGTCAATGTACTTCTTAGGTAATAATACTATTATCTACCTATCTAATTCTTGCTAAGATTAAGTAAGTTAATATACATGAAAAGTTCTCAGAGAAGTGCATGGCACATAGTCAGCATTCCATTAAGTATTAGGTACTGCAGTATGCTATCCCATTTAGTCCTCATGAATCCACAAGGCCAGTTCTAATGTGCCACATTTCTGTATAAGAAAAGCAATGCTTATGGACCTCTAAGTGGTATGTCTGTGACAGAGTCAGGATTTCATGCTTTCTGCCTCCAAAGTCCATGTGGCTAACCATGCTACTGTCCCAAAATCCATTCATCTGTGGATCTTTTTTCCTCAAGACTACTCAAGAAACTAGTGGTGTGCTAAACATGCTGACATAAAGTAAATAGGGCTAATTTAACAAATGCCATTGTGGTTTAAGAGTTGAAGACCATCTTCAGAAAAATTTTAAATGGTTCATATTTTATAGCTAGCAATTTGGCATATTGTATGACCACCCATCATTCAGTAATGGCTGTGATGGTACTACAGACCACCTGCCTGTCAGTGTGTCTTACTGTGGTGGCTTTCATGTTGCTACGATGGTGGCAGCTATGCCACTAATATTTCAAATGGCAGGAGGGTCCACCCATGGTGGACAAGTTTCAGTGACACTTCCAAACTAAGACAGAATAAGAAGATCCACTTCCAAAAACTGGCCAATGAAAACTCTGTGGCTCACAATAGAATATTGTCCTATATAGTCCTGGAAGATAAGTCCCCTAGGTTGAAAGGAACTACACAATAGCTACAACAATGGACTCAAACATAAGAATGATTGTGAAGATGGTGCAGCACCAGGCAACATTTCATTTTGTTGAACTTAAGGTTACTAGGAGTTGGAGCCAACTCAATGGCAGCTAACAACAACAACGACTGACTATAGTTCATGGCCATCTGACCAATTAGGCAAGAATAATTGTTTCACTTATAATTAGAACCACTCAATTCTTCAGTTACAAAAACTAATAAATTCCCTTTATTGTTTATCTGTATTCACTGAGTTTTCTCTTAGTTTCAACTGAAAACATACTAAGTACTGTCATGGAATCAAAATGCCTTTCACTTGATTCCAACTCAAGCAAAGCATAAAATAGTATTCCTATGTCTTAAATTTGCCTTCTTACCAAGAAAATTCAATGCTTGAATAACTTTCCAAATTGTAATTTGAGAAAATTTTGATATTAGAACATCAGGAAACTCCATTAATTAAATTAAGCAATTCTGAGGTCTCTCATAAGTACAAATAAAACTAGATTAAGCGTAGACAAAACCCCAAAATTTTGGCTATTCAACCCCAGATTTGGAACTCAAATCTTGGATAGAAATTTCTTTTGATTCACTACCGTGAAGACAATGTAATGATGGTAAAGAAATTCTCTTTAAATTAACTACACTCAATCATTCTACCATGCGTCTGTCAGTTTGTCGTACTGTGGTGGCTTGCGTTTTTTGTTGCTGTGATGCTAGAAGCTATACCACTGGTATTTCAAATACCAGCAGGGTCGCTCGTGGTGGACAGGTTTCAGTGGCGCTTCCAGACTAAGACAGACGAGGAAGAAGGACCTGGAGGTTTACTTCTGAAAAAAATTGGCCAGTGGAAACTTTATGAACAGCCGTGGAACATTGTCTGATATAGTGCCAGAAGATGAGCCCCTCACGCAAAAGACAATTGGGGAACAGCTACCCCTTCAAAGTAGAGTCGACCTTAATGACATGTATAGAGTCGAGCTTTTGGGACCTTCATGCGGCACAACACAAAATGAGACGAAACAGCTGCAAACATCCATTAATAATCAGAACATGTAATGTACAAAGTATGAATCTAGGAAAATTAGAAATCATCAAAAATGAAATGGAACATATAAACATCAATATCTTAGGCATTAATGAGCTGAAATGGACTGGTATTGGCAATTCTGAATCAGACTATCTTATGGTCTACTATGCAAGGAACGAAAAATTTTAAAGAGGAATGGCATCACATTCATCATCAAAAACATTTCAAGATCTATCAACACTGTCAGGAAGACCAGTTAATACGACTATTCTTTAAATTTATGCACTGACCACTAAGGCCAAAGATAGGGAAATTGAAGATTTTTATCAACTTCTGCGGTCTGAAATTAATCAAACATGCAATCAAGATGCATTGATAATTACTGGTGGTTGGAATTTGAAAGTTGGAAACAAAGAAGGATTGGTAGTTGGAAAATATGGCTTTGGTGATAGAAGCAACACAGGAGGTCTCATGACAGAATTTTGCAAGACCAATGACTTATTCATTGAAAATATCTTTTTTCATCAACATAAAAGACGACTATGCACATGGAGCTCATCAGATGGAATACACAGGAGTCAAATCGACTACCTCTGTGGAAAAAGACAATGGAAAAGCTCAATATCATCAGTCAGAACAAGGCTAGGGACCAACTTCAGAACAGACCATCAATTACTCATATGCAAGTTCAAGTTGAAGATGAAAAGAATTAAAACAAGTCCACAAGAGCCAAAGTACGACCTTGAGTATAGCGCACATGAAATTGGAGACCATCTCAAGAATAAATTAGATACATTGAACCCTAATGCCCCAAAACCAAAGGAGTCATGGGATGCCATTAAGAACATCATACATGAAGAAAGAAAAAGGTCATTAAAAAGATAAGAAGGAAGAAAAGACTAAAATAGATGTCAGAAGACACTCTGAAACTTGCTCTTGAACTTAGAGTAGCTAAAGTGAATGAAGAAATGATGATGTAAAAGAGCTGAACAGAAGATTTCAAAAGGCAGCTCTTGAAGACAAAGTAAAATATTATAATGAAATGTGAAGAGACCTGGAGTTAGAAAACCAGTAAGGAAGAACACATTCGGCATTTCTCAACCTGAAAGAACTAAAGAAAAACTCAAGCCTCAAGTTGCAGTATTGAAGGATTCTATAGGCAAAATATGGAACGACACAGGAAGCCTCAAAAGAAGATGAAAGGAATACACAGAGTCACTGTACCAAAAAGAATTGATCGACATTCAACCATTTCAGAAGGTAACGTATGATCAGGAACTGATGGTACTGAAGGAAGAAGTACAAGCTGCACTGAAGGCATTGGCAAAAAACAAGACATCAGGAATTGATGGAATACGAATTTAGATGTTTCAACGAACCAATGTAGGGCTAGAAGTGCTCACCCATCTATGCCAAGAAATTTGGAAGACAGCTACCTGGCCAACCAACTGGAAGACGTCCATATTTATGCCCATTCCAAAGAAGGGTGATCCCACGAAATGCGGAAATTATGGAACAATGTCATTAATATCACACGCAAGTAAAATTTTGCTAAGAATCTTTCAAAAGTGGTTGTAGCAGTACATCGACAGGGAGCTGCCAGAAATTCAAGCTGGATTCAGAAGAGGAAGTAGAACCAGGGATATCATAGCTGATATCAGACAGATCCTGGCTGAAAGCAGAGAATACCAGAAAGATGTTTGCCTGTGTTTCGACTATGTGGCTCATAACAAATTATGAATAACATTGCAAGTAATGGGAATTCCCAAACACTTAATTGTGCTCATGAGGAAGCTGTACATAGATCAAGAGGCAGTCATTCAAACAGAACAAGTGGATACTGAGTGGTTTAAAGTCGGGAAAGGTGTGCGTCAGGGTCTTATCCTTTCACTATACTTATTCAAGCTGTATGCTGAACAAATAATCCGAGAAGCTGGACTGTATAAAGAAGAATGTGGCATCGGGATTGGAGGAAGACTCATTAACAATCTGTGCTATGCAGATGACACAACCTTGCTTGCTGAACGTGAAGAGGACTTGAAGCACTTACTGATGAAGATCAGACTATAGCCTTCAACACAGATTACACCTAAGCGTAAAGAAAACTAAATCCTCACAACTGGACCAATAAGCAACATTATGATAAATGGAGAAAAGATTGAAGTTGTAAAGGATTTCATTTTGCTTGGATCCATAATCAACATGCATGAAAGCAGCAGCCAAGAAATCAAAAGACTCATTGCATTGGGCAAATCTGCTGCAAAAGACCTCCTTAAAGTGTCTTGAAAAGCAAAGAAGTCACTTTGAGGACTAATATGTGCCTGACCCAAGCCACAATATTTTCAATAGCCTCATATGCATGCAAAAGCTTGACAATGAATAAGGAAGACCAAAGAAGAATAGACACCTTTGAATTATGGTGCTGGTGAAGAATATGGACTGCCAGAAGAAAGAACAAATCTGTCCTGGAAGAAATATAACCAGAATACTCCTTAGAAGCAAGGATGGTGAGACTACATCTCACGTACTTTGGATATATTATCAGAAGGGATCAGTCCCTGGAGAAGGATATCATGTTTGGTAGAGGGTCAGCAAAAAAGAGGAAGACCCTCAACGAGATGGGTTGACACAGTGGCTACAACAATGGGCTCAAGCATAACAATGATTGTGAGGATGGCCCAGGATCTGGCAGTGTTTTGTTCTGTTTGTACATAGGGTCTCTATGAGTTGGAACTCACTCTAAGGCACCTAACAACATGATGTTAATGAGGCAGGATTACAGGCTGTTATGTTAATAAGCCTTACTCACAAGATTAGGTTGTATCCTGAGTTAATCTCTTTTGAGATATAAAAGAGAGACGTGAGCAGAGAGACAGGGGAGCCTCATACTACCAAGAAAGTAGTGCCAGGAGCAGAGTGTGTTTTGGACCTGGTGTCCCTGCGGTAAGAAGCTCCTAGACCAGGAGAAGATTTATGACAAAGACCTTCCTCCAGAACCAACAGAAGAAAAAAATGCCTTCCCCTGGAGCTGGCACCCTAAATTAGGACTTCTAGCCTACTTGACTATAAGAGGACAAATTTCTGCCATCCACTTGTGGTATTTCTGTTACAGCAGCACTCGATAACTAAGAACAAGTGGTAAGCAAAAGAGAAGTGGCAACTTCTCTCATGAACTCTTCCTTTCCAAATTCCATTGTGGGAAATGGAAAATAAATGAATAAACAAATACAGTACAACATAATTGCCTAGTTGTGGTAAGAACTGCGTAGAAAACAAACAGGGTGAAATGATAGAGAATAGTGGGTAATAGGAATGATTAACTTGGATAAGACATTCAGAATAGCTTTCACTTAGGAAAGATTTTCAGTTTATGATTAATCTTGGTTATTGGTACGAACTGAAAGAAGACCAGTGTAGCTATTGCATAGGAGCAAGTGAGAAATAGAAACAAAGTTAAATTGAAAATGTTATCGGGGTTCATATTACTTAGGGACTTGTTGGTCACGGCAAACAGTTTAGATTGCATTAAAAATGTCTAGCCCCTAAACAACGTTACCATTATCTATCTGTTCCCTGGACTATCCTCCTTACTTGAGTCCCTGCATCATTCTTTCATCCCTCTAATCTATTGTCACTATAGCAGTCAAAGAAATATTTTTATTAATATAAATTTGATTGTAGTTATCTCTGTTAAAAATACAAAACCAAATGAAAATGTATCAAGACATATAAAGTATGGCAAGAGTATTTATTTGTTTTTTTTGGCTACTTTTCCAATTCCACTGTCCCATACAGACAAACAGTAGTTATATTGATTCCTGTGAGAAAGCTCATCTCTGAGAAGAAGGAGATTACCTGCAGCCCTGCCTTTCATCTTGTCCCATCATCACACAGGACAAGTAAGAGGAAACCTTCTTCAAACTAACAAACAATAAAGAAAATTCATTGGCTCTCTTGACTGAAAAGTCCAGAGATACAGAAAGCTTCAGGCATGGGTCTATCAGGACTCTGATTCTGTTTCTCTGAAATTCTCATATTGTTGTGCCTTCCATGGTAGCTTTTCCCCAGATTTTTTTTCTCTTTTATCACAGAAGGGATGTCAGCAGACCACAGGGCTACATGCTTCTTATATTACTTCCAAGAAAGAGAGATGACCACATCCAAGGATCATTGAAAAGAATTCCACAAGTGTGACCAGGGGAATGCCATGATCAGAGTGGCTTAGATCTCAGATCAGTTCTCAGTCTGGAGCCAATCACTGTGCCAAGGGGAATGAGACCAATAAGGGCCCACCCTTAAAACTGGGGTGGGGTCAATCCTACCTAAACTACACATCTGCTACATTAATGGAGAGGAATGGAGTGAATGTTGTACAACCAAAATGTCATTTGCAAATATCACGGGTCTCAAGGTAGGAAACTGTATCAAGAATGAAGGAGTGAGCAACTATATTTAATTTTAGTGCAATTAAATGGGGAGAAGCCACACTGGAGAAGGCTGATATGTGAATGAGTGGTGAGAAAATGGAGACAGCTTGTGTAGGTGATTGGACTAATATGGCTTGAATGGGAACACAGTAGCTGAAGTGAGGCATGGGGTCAGAGGCTGAATTTTTAGGATAGGAGCTTCTACAACATATCTTATGCTTTGGGGGATGATCCAGCTGCAAAAGAAAAAGAAAGAAAAATTGATTATACGGGAAGAAAAGGCCATAACTGATAAGTCAAAGCCATGGAGATAACGAGAGGGCTCGGGAACAAAAGCATGTCAGGAAAGACTGGTCTTTGATAAAAAGAAGGACACTTCTCCTTTGACAATGGAAGAAGGTTGACATCAATGTGGAGATGATTAAGTTCCCATCAATAGTTTCAATTTTTTTTGATGAAATATGAAACTAATTACTAGGTTTTTTTAGATGACATGAAGGATAGGCTGTCAGAGTTGGAAATTTAAGGAGAAAAGAAAAGGATGCAGTAATTGCTTTGGTGAGGGAGAAAACAAGAAGGGTCATAAACCAGTTGCTATCAAATCGATTCTGACTCATGGCGACCCCATGTGTATCAGAGTAGAACTGTGCTCCATAGGGTTTTCAATAGCTCATTTTTCAGATGTAATTCACCAGGCCTTTCTTCTGAGGCTCTTCTGGATGGTCTTGAACCTCTCTAATCTTTCAGTTAGCAGCTAAGTACATTAACCATTTGCACTTAATTTAGCTTTAATGCTTTTGTATGAAAATAAAAATATCTCACTTGAGTTCTTACACAGTATAGAACTTTTACAATTTTTAATCCAAAACAATATGAGAAAAGAAAAAAGTGAATTCTTCATAAGTAGTCACAATTTATTATGTGCCAGTAGCTAGATTAAGATAATATTTGGATTGAAAGGGACCTCTTTTATGAACTTGGAATTTTTTTAACCGTAAAAACTTTACCTCTTGGAAATGAGAAAAACAGATTGTCTTTTAAGAATTAAACTGGAAGTTTCACAAGTCATAGTCAATTAAAAGCGTCAGAAATGTCCTTCGTGTCAGCGGTACTACATTTTGTCAGAGGAGAGACTGGTCAGAAAACAAAACAAAAAGAATCTTGAGTGAGAGAAGCAAACATTGGCTATGACTGTCCAAGCACACTCCTGGGCACATGGAGTCTCAGCCACTGGACTTCAAGTATTTTAAATTTCAGAGGAGCGGAATGTGTGGGATGATAGCCAATGACTTCGTGTCTTTCAGTTGCATTGGAAAGACCATCCAATCACGAGATGGATACATCAGGGTATCTTACTTAGTCTAATGCTATTAAACAGATCATGTCTCTACCTTCCTTTAATCCAATCCCTATTTCAAAAGTCACTTTTTGATATTCATGTTGATCTGCCAAAATGGACAAAGGTCACATTGCATAGGATTCCAACTCTGTGAGAGAGATGCATTGTGGTGAATCAATACAGCCACATCTTATTACGACTTGGATTCTTCTGTTGTTTGACTGCAGGAAGAGAATGTGCTGAACATGCTGACTTAGGTAATTAGGTGGATAATAATGCTGTTCAGTGTAACAGGGAAAATGGGAAGAAAATCATGGTTGAGAAAGGAAATAATGAATTCAACTTCAAAAAGGTTAAGTTTGAGGACTCTGAAAGGGGAGGTGTGCTGAATATGGTAGATTTATTAATCTGAAGCTAAAGAGAAAGAAAAATAGAAACATAGTTTTAACAATTATTGACATACAGACACAGTTGAAGCCATTGAAAGGATGATGTAACCTAGGAAGACTACGTAAAAGAGAGGAGAGAGGAAAAGGTAAAATCCTTAGTACAGGATCGTCACGGAGATAGCTAGGAGCATCTGACTTAGACCAGCTGCCTAAGATTTGGAATGCCTATCTTTGAACTTCTTATTATCTAAAATAATGATAATAATAACTCCTGTCTTTTTTAAACTGCACTTTTAAAACAAACACTGTAGACAGTATGCATCCAAACACAATCCTGACAGACCCAACCTATGCAAAGACATACTCATAAGAGGGGTATCTGTTGTACCTTTAACATGACTACATGCTTTTGTAGCCTCTTCTGTCATCATCTTCTTCCTAGGAAATTTCTGGAGAATGCTGCTCTCTATTTCTAAACCTTTGCATATTCAGTCCCCTCTTCCTGAAACTCTATCCCCACCTGTAGCCCTCACTTACTTCACCTGCGTAACCCCTATTTGCCTCATAAATCCAGCATAGATGCTACTTCCTCCAAGAAGTCTTCCCAGACCCCAAATATGTTCATCAGGTTACCTCTCTTTGTATTCCCCTTATCTCCATTCTACAACCCTGTCTAGAGTGCAAGCCCCTTGTTTTGTTCACCATTATATACCCAAGACTAATATACACTGAATACATGTTTGTGGAATAAATGAAGATAGACATACATACATATATAATTAAAAATTCCTGATGGTTCCTCGGGCAGAATTTCTATCTTTAAAGAATTTACTGTCTGTTTTACTTCCTATAGATTGGAAGGTTATGTGAAACAATAGAAAAAAGACTCTTTGTAATTAGATCTATATTCATATCCCAGTTTTATAATTTACTAGCTCCTAAGGGGTAATTTACCTAACCCCTAATCCAGTATAGGAGTCTCTATAATCTGCTAAGAAATTTCATGTAAAGAACTGTTAGGCACTCGGCATCTAACTGAAAAGTTGGTGACGTAAGTCCACTCAGAGGCACTTTGGAAAAAGGCCTGGCAATCTACTTCCAAAATATCAGCCACTGACAACCCTATGCAGCACAGTTCCATTCTTACACACGTGGGATCACCATGAGTCAGAATCCATTCGACAGCAACTTCACTGGATAACCCAGTGTACACACACAGACAGATCCGTTGCAATCAAGCCTATTCCGACTCATAGCCACAGTACAGGACAACTGCCCCACAGGGTTTCCAAGTACGGAAGCAGACACCCACATCTCCGGTATAGGCATTAAAAAATATCTACTTTGTGGGTTTCTGTGAGTACAAACTGGAATTATTTATGTAACTATCTATCACAGCAAACTCACAATGATGTTGGCCCTCTTCCTATCCCAATATGCAATTTCTCTTCCAGTTAACGCAAACCTCTGCTCACTCACTCATTAAAGGACCCACTTTTATCAGTGGACTCAAGATGCCCCTCTACACACAAGCACTTTTCATTATCTCACTTTTACAATGACAAAATTTCCACAGTTCTTAAAAGCACATAGAGGAGAAGTGGTAAAGATAAATAATACTTGTTTAAAAAGAATTCACAAACATAATAGATTTAAAGAATACATACATATGAAGAATTATATTAAGATTTTAACTCAAACTTTGTGAATTCAGGTTGCTATATGACAAATGACTACTAATAACTGACTTGAGTGATGAAAATATTCTATATCATAATTTTTGTTGTGGTTATATAACTATATACAATTGTCGAAACTCATCACATTGTACATGTAAATTTGATGAATTTAGTTAAATGTAAATTATACTATAATAAAGCTGATATAAATTTTAAAAGCTATGGTAGCATCTATTTCCAGTAATAGTATATTAAGTTATTCAGAACAACCACTCTACCAGAAAAAAAAATTACTGAATAATTATATAAAGCATATGAAATGTGCTTCTGTCATGAAGGCATTTGACAATTCAGAAAAATAAAATTTTATTCCAGCCAGTCTCACAGAAATAGAAATGAAAGTACATGTCCTATATAATAAGAGAATCTAATGGGGTATCCCATCTCACATTCCCCAATAAGTGGGGTTCCCAAAGGACTGCTCATCAACGAAAGAGTATACTGGCAATGGATCCCTCCCCGCACCCCTCCGTGTAAAGTTACAGCCATTTTCAAATCCACTTGAACATGACTTTTTTCAGAATATAATAGGCTTTAGGATGTAAATAGCAAGACAAAATGTGATTCGAATAACTTAAACAATACAGGCACATATCACTTCATGCTGTTCAGTATAACCATGGAGTGTCTGATAAGAACACCTCCAAATTTGCTTGATAAAATACCTACTACTATCATAGTAAGACCGAAGTATTTTTCCATCTCTAGTTCTGCCAACTTCATAGCATTGGTTTTGTTTTCAGGATAAATTCTCCTGTGGTCCCAAAATGGGTTCAGCATCTCCTGATGTTATATGCACAATCAACAACTTCCAGGTCTGCAGAGATAAGACAAGTATTCCATTTTAAGGAGAGGGAAGAATGATTGCATGCAAGCAGAAATGAATGTGTCTGTATATTTGATAATTGGAAGCTTCTATTTTCTTTATAAAGTAGGAGATAAAGTCCCCTGCTGAGAGTAAGGAGGGAGGTTGGGCAAGCAAGTTTCAGAGGACGTTTGAAATAGTCATTGCAGGGAGTAAGAATGAGAGTTGAACAATCAAACACAGCAGAAACGCTGAGCAACAGTAAGTACCCAGTTGAGGTGGGTGACTATGAGTTTATACCGATGACAATCTGCCTTGTTCAGTGATTCTCTCTTCCAGAGCACTCAGTTACTCAAGTGTGAACGCTGAGAAAGTGAATAGTCGTAATTATCCAGGCTGAGGGCTTTAGCAGCACATGCAAAAGAAAGAAAGAGGTGCAAGGGTTTTGAGGCTTAGAAACAGAATGATAGGAATGAAGGACCTTGAAATCTGAGCTGTGCAGAGTAAGTAGAAGTAGAGAGATCAATACCGTGGGAGCCCAGGACACACAAGCATGATCATAGAGGGAGCAGTTGAAAGAATAAATTAGAAGAATAGAAGATTGTGGTTAGGAATTAGTGTTTTTGAAGGCAGGGGAGTTTTGAAAAATTAATTCTTTATAAACAGGGAAAACGTGATGAATATATGCTCCTATAAAACATTACAGAAAAAGCTAAAGTTCTTTAACACATTTTAGAAAAAGCTAAAGTCTCCTTTGTCCACACCCACCTTCTCCCTCTCCACAAAGGTAAACCAAGATAAGACTCTGATGTGTGTTTTATGTATATACATATGTGCCCCCACAAAATATATATTACTGGTTTGTATGTTTATGTCTGTGTGTATAGTTAAATAGGTAGATAGAGGATAGGTGAACAGATACTTGTTGTTTATACATATTCTGCAACTTGCTTTTTCTATTTAATAATGCTTTATTTAAGAATGATATTTGACTATGTTGATACATGCAGTTTCAGTATAGCATTGCATAGCGTGAATATATCATATTTAATTCAGTCATTTCCTTACTGAAAGTACATCAGTTAGGGTTCAATACCCAAGACAGAAATAACTCTAGGTATATTTAGCAGGCAGAGATGTAGGGAACCAAGAGCTTACAAAATAATTGGAAAGACTAAAACGAGAGGGTTCTCAGCTGGTTCTCCGGGAATATCTCCCAAAACAGTATAGAATTGACTAAGTAAGGAAGCTACTACCTTTGAGGCCACCACTGTAGCTATACCAAAGTTAAGATGCCACTACCACTTCCTCTCAACACCTAGGAAGCTGGCAAATGGATCCAGGGATGCTGTTGGGGCTGTAGGAAACAATCAATCAAACAACCAAAAAAAAGCTCACGCATTTCTACAACCTCGCTTACCTCTAAAATTAACCAAACAAAAATAGAAAGATAGTGGCCACCTCACTTCTGCCCTGCGCATTTCATACGAGTGCATGCAGTTGAACAATTCTATTTGCCACACAAAGCCCTAGCTGCAACAGTGTCTGGGAAATAAAGTTTTTAGCTTCCAGACCTCTAAGAATAAACCAAAAATCAAATCCCATACCGTCTGGTCAATTCCAACTCATAGTGACCCAATAGGACAGAGTAGGACTGACCTATAGGGTTTCCAGCAAGCAGCTGGTAGATTCGAACTGTTGACCTTTTGGTTAGCAGCTGTAGCTCTTAACCACTGTGCCATCAGGGCTCCACCTCTAAGAACAGAAGAAGGTCAGATGAAAGTTGAGTGAGCTGATCCACAATATGCAACACAGGAGAAGGCCACTTGAATTGTTTCCAATTCTTTGCAGCTACAAAAATGCTGCAATAAACATCCATGTTTTTATCTCAGGAAGAGACAAATAACTGGAATTTCTGGGTTAAAAGTATGTACAATTTTCTTGTGATGAATACCATCAAATTGTTTTTCAAAGGAGTTTTACTCCTTTGAAAACAAAATTTGAAAAAATGAACTTCGTGATTTTAGGTAATCAAATAGATGAAAAGTGGAACTTGTGATTTTTATTATTTTTGAGTGTCAACATCTTTTTATATGCTTAAGGTTTATTTATATATATTTTTTGACAGTAGGAATGAGTGGTTAAGTTGAAGTGGTCAAGAGGCCTTTTGAGATAAGGAAGATAAGGAATGTAGAGGCCATCATGATGAATAGATTCACTCAGGATGACTGTAGGATCTTTAGTAGACAGAAATACAGTGAATTTGAGACCAAAGATGTCAAAATTAAGAAGAATAATAGAGAAGTAAGTAGATGACATTACCAAGCATGGGGACAGTGTGTTATATCCAAATGGCACATGCCTGGATGGCATATGGATATGCAAGGTCACTTGGGAAAGACAATATAAGAAGGTCTTTGCCTTCAAGTAAGTTCACCAAGATTTTCACTAGAAAATAATTCTTTTTATACAACCATTCAATGACATAAGAAATATTTTTATCTGGGACTTTTCATATAAATGCTTTTAGTTACCTTTTTAAAAACAAAGCCAACAAAAGAGCTGTTATAAAACCAAACTTTGCCATAAAGTATTTCAAGCAATATTTCATTCTATGATAAAACTATTATTTTTTGATAAGGTTAGATCAAGGTTAAAACTTGTGCTGATTACTTATAAACATTTACCACTATTTCCTCTGCTCTGAAAGCATATTAATAATTCACTGTACATTTGTTCTTTTCTTTCTGAGGTTTTAAATGTTTTAATCTAGTTATTTATTAATCTCTCTTTTTATGTATTTATTTTCCTTCATCATTATTTACAATCAAGTAGAAATTTTAGAGATTTTTTTTAAACAGGAACACTTTAATTTTCTTAAACATTATCTAATGTAGATCATTTACAATATTTATTCAGGGGAGGCAGGGCCAAGACGGAGGACTAGTCAGATGCTTCCTGTGGACCCTCTTACAACAAAGACATGAAAAACAAGTGAATCGATTATGTATGACAATCTAGGAGCCCTGAACATCAAAGGCAAAGTTGAGGAACTAGACTGAGTGGCAAGGAGAGGGAGAGATGGTTCAGAAGCAGCGAGGAGTTGCCAGACCTGACCCGGTGAGAGCCTGAGCCCTTCAAGCCTGATCAGCTCATGGGTGAGCGGTGAGGCAGGTAAGCATCAGTGCTCAAGAGGGGTGTTTTCCACACCGAGAGAGACCCAGTGGCAGAGAGTTTACTCAGCCACCCAGAACTAGTGAGAAGCAGCCCTCAGTCAGTGAAAGATTGGTACTTGCATCCAGCCTACCAAGCAGATTAAAAACACCCCTCTTAGGAAAAAACCTCTCTCCCATTTACTACCCCACTCCCTGCTCTGCACAGGGTCCCGGACCGGTTTCAGCAATCGCCAAGTACCCTCTGCCAGAAGTAGGATCCGTCACATGCCCTGAGCCATTCTCCCTGCCTTGGAGAGTGAACAAATTAACAAACAGGGAAAAATAAACTGCCAGCTCCTCTAAGCCAGGAACTCAGGGTAGGCACAGCTCCTTTGCCTAGCCACAGGCATAAGGGATCCATGGACTCTGAGTGCCCTTCCCCCTGCATAGACTTGTGTGGGCCCTTTTCAACAGCATTACCACAGTACAACAGGGTATATACCTGAAGTCTAACATGAACTGTTTCAGCTGTGAAGTGGCAGGTTCTTGGTATTTGACACTGCTCTGCCCATAAAGCAAGGGTCTTCACCTACCTACATCAGGGGCCTGAGGACGGTGGCTCCACCCACACCACCTAGCCACCTGCGATACAGGCCCAAGAATAAGAAGTGCCCCCCAGTCCTTACAGACAACAGCAGTGGGTGCTCATAGTCCAGCTGCAAAACCCACAGACCTACACGCTCCAGGGAAGAGGGACACACCTTCCTCCTGGATGCTCAGGGGTGTCCATCAGCCCCCTGCCATGCTCAGAGTGTGTCCCCCTGCTGCAGCCAGATGTCGGTGCCTACACCAATCACCTGTGCCTGTCTAGGACTGTAGATGAGAGCCTACACTACACACTTGGTGGTTATCTACCTGGGCACCTGAGCTGAATCCATACAGGAAGAGTGGGCAGTCTCCTGAGCTCACATATCTAGTAACAGATCTAACCACCTGATCACAGAACATTAGAGCTTAAAAGGTGCCAATAATCAAACTAGTGCACGTGAACAGTCTATTTGGGCATATAAAAAAAAAAAAGAAGAAGAAGAAGCTAGGACACAGTAAATAAACACAAAATAAATAAATATAATAACTTACTGATGGCTTGGAGACAATATCAAATCACATAAACAGGCAGTCCATGATGGCTTCAGCAAGCTCCCAAAGTAAAGAATCTAGAAATTTTCCGGAGGAGGAAACTTTCTTGAATTTACTGAAGGCAGAATACAAAAGATTAATATACAGAACTCTTCAAGACACTAGGAAGGAAATTAATCAAAATGCAGAACATGCAGTAGAGGAAATTAAAAAGATTAGAGAAGAGCATAATGACAAATTTAACAGGCTGCAAGAATCCATAGAGAGATAGCAATCAGAAATTCATAAAATTAAAAATAAAATTTCAGAATTAGACAACTCAATAGAAAGTCATAGGAACAGGATTGAGGCAATGGAAGTCAGAATTAGTGAGACTGAAGACAAAACACTTGACACCAACTTATTTGAAGAAAAATCAGATAAAAGGACTTAAAAAAATGAAGAAAGCCTAAGAATTATGTGGGATTCTATCAAGAGGAATGACCTACAAGTAATTGGAGTACCAGAATGGGGCGGGGGGGTGTAAGAGAAAATACAGAGAGAATTGTTGAAGATTTGTTGGCAGAAAACTTCCCTGATATCATGAAGAATGACAAGATAACTATCCAAGATACTCATCAAACCCCACATAAGGTAGGTCCCAAAAGAAAGTCACCAAGACATAGTATAATGAAACTTGCCAAAACCAAAGATAGAGAATTTTACGAGCTAGGGATAAACAAAAAGGCATCTACAAAGGAGAGTCAATAAGACTAAGCTCCGACTACTCAGCAGAAACCATACAGGCAAGAAAGCAATGGGATGACATATATAAAGCCTTGAATGAAAAAAATTGCCAACCAAGAATTATATATCCACCAAAACTGTCTCTCAAATACGATGGCAAAATTAGGGCATTTCCAGATAAACAGAAGTTTAGGGAATTTGCAAAAAACAAACCAAAATTACAAGAAATACTAAAGGGAGCCTTCCAGTTAGAAAATCAGTAACATCAGATAACAAACCAAGACAAGAACACAGGACAGAGCAACCTGATATCAACCCAGATAGGGAAGTCACAAAAGTAAATCAAAGCTAAAACACTGAAAATAGGGAAACAGACATCAATATGTGAAAGATGACAACACTAAAACAGAAAGGAGGCACTTAAAAAATGTAGACATAGATTTTTCATATGGAGAGGAAGTCAAGGTGATATAAAGAAATAAAAGACTGGTATAAACTTAGAAAAATAGGGATAAATATTAAGGTGACCACAAAGGAAACTAACAATCCTACAAGATGAAATAAAAAACTAGAAAAATATAAAGACTCAGCAAATACAAAATCAACAACAATGAAAAACATGAAAAGAAAATACATAAAAGAAAAACCACTCAGCACAGAAAGCTAAGTGGAACAAAGTAACTGTCACCAACACACAAAAAATGACATCAAAATGACAGCACTAAACTCATACCTATTGATAATTAAGCTGAATGTAAACAGACTAAACACATGAATAAGGAGATAGAGAGTGGCAGATTGGATAATATGTCTATAATATTGTCTATATGCTGCCTACTAGAGACATACCTGAGACTTAAAGACACAAAGAAACTAAAACTCAAAGGATCGAAAAAAATATTTCCAGTAAGTAACACTCAGAAAAGAGCAGGAGTGGCAATATTAATCTCTGACAAAATAGACATTTTTCCTACCCAAAGTGATCAACAGATACAACACAATCCCAATCCAAATTCCAATGGCATTTTTTAATGAGACGAAGAAAGAAATCATCAACTTCATAAGGAAAAGGAAGAGACCCCAGATAAGTAAAGCATTACTCAAGAAGAAGAACAAAGTGGGAGGCCTCACACTACCTGATTTTAGAAACTATTATACCGCCACAGTAGTCAAAACAGCCTGGTACTGGTACAACAACAGATACATAGACCAATGGAATAGAATTGAGAATCCGGATGTAAATTCATCCACCTACGAGCAGCTGATATCTGACAAAGGCCCAAAGTCCATTAATTGGGGAAAAGACAATCTCTTTAACAAATGGTGCTGGCATGACTGGATATCCATCAGCAAAAAAACTGAAACAAGACCCATATTTCACACCATGCACAAAAACTAGCTCAAAATGGATCAAAGACTTAAATATAAAATCAAAAACAATAAAGATCATGGAAGAAAAAATAGGGACAATACTAGGATCCCTAATACATGGCATAAACACAATACGAACCATAAGTAACAATACACAAGCACCAGAAGAGAGACTAGATAAATGGGATATCCTAAAAATCAAACACTTATGTTCATTGAAAGACTTCACCAAAAGAGTAAAAAGACAACCTACAGACTGGGAAAACTTTTTGTCTATGACAAATCCGATCAGCATCTAATCTCTAAAATCTACAAGATACTGCAAAACCTCAACAATAAAAAGACAACCCAATTAAAAAATGGGCAAAGGATATGAACAGGCACTTTGCCAAAGAAGACATTCAGGCGGCTAACAGACACATGAAGAAATAAATGCTCACAATCATTAGCCATTAGACAAATGCAGATCAAAACTACAATGAGTTATCATCTCACCCCAACAAGGCTAGCATTAATCCAAAAAACACAAAATAATAAATGCTGGAGAGGTTGTGGAGAGACTGGAACACTTATACACTGTTGGTGGGAACGTAAAATGGTACAACCACTTTGGAAATCGATTTGGAGCTTCCTTAAAAAGCTAGAAATAGAAGTACCATACGATCCAGCTATCCTGCTCCTTGGAATATATCCTAGAGAAATAAGAGCCGTCACATGAATAGATATACACACATCCAGTTCATTGCAGCACTGTTCACAATAGCAAAAAGATGGAAACAACCTAGGTGCCCATCAATGGATGAATGGATCAACAAATTACAGTATATCTACACAATGGAATACTACGCAACAATAAAGAACAAGGATGAAGCTGTGAAACATGACATGGAGGAATCTGGAGGGCATTAAGCTGACTGAATTTAGTGTCAGTCACAGAGGGGTAAATATTGTATAAGACCACTATTATAAGAATGCAAGAAAAAGTTTAAACACAGAAGAAAACAATCTCTGATGGTTATGAGGATGGGGAGAGAGGGTGAGGGTTATTTACTAACTAGATAGTAGATAAGAATTATCTTAGGTGAAGGGAAGGACAGCACACAATACTGGGGAAGTCAGCACAACTGGACTAAATCAAAGCTAAGAAGTTTCCTGAATACAATCAAATACTTTGAGGGACAGAGTAGAAGGAGTAGGGGTCTGGGGACCATGCTTTCAGGGGACATCTAGGTCATTTGGCATAACAAATCTTATTAAGAAAATGTTCTGCATCCTACTTTGGTGAGCGGTGTCTGGGGTCTTAAAAGCTTGCAAGTAGCCATCAATTGGTCCCAACCACTTGAAGTAAAGTAGAATGAAGAACACCAAAGGCACAGGAAAGTATTAGCCCAAGAGACAGAAAGGGCCACATAAACCAGAGACTTCATCAGCCTGAGACCAGAAGAACTAGATGGTGCCTGTCTACCACCAATGACCACCAATGACCACAACAGAGAGTCCTGGATGGAGCAGGAGAAAGGTGGAGTGCAGAACTCAAATTCTAGTAAGAAGACTAGACTTAATCGTCTGAATGAGACTGGAGGAACCCCAAAAGCAAGGCCCTGGATTCTCTATCAGCCCAGAGCTAAAACAATTTCTGAGGCCAACTCTTCAGACAGGGATTGGACTGGACTGTGGGACATAAACGATACTTGTGAGGAGTGTGCCTCTTAACTCAAGTAGACACAAGAGACTAAACAGGCAGCTTCTGTTTGGAGGTGAGATGTGAAGGCAGATAGGGTTAGGAGCTGGTTGAATGGACATGGAGAATTAGGGGTGGAAAGGAGAAGTGTGCTCTAACAGTATGGGGAGAGCAATTAGTGTAACTTAACAATGTATGTATAAATTTTTGTATGGGAGACTAACTTGAAATGTAAACTTCATTTAAACTACAATAAACAAAAAAAAAAAAAGTATCTATTCAGGTCAAAATGTAGATACCAAGTGCAGATATTAAGAAAATTGTTTGTTGTTGTTGTTAGTTGCCATGGAGTCGATTCAGATTCATGGTGACCCCATGTATGCAGAGTAGAACTGCTTCATAAGGTTTTCAAGGCTGTGACCTTTTGGAAGCAGATCGCCAGGCTTGCCTTCTGGGACACCTCTGGGTAGGTTTGAACCACCAGTCTTTCAGCTAGTAGTCAAGCGCTTAACCAGTTGTGCCACCCAGGGACTATTACAGATACTAAGAAAATTGTTATACAAGTTCCTTTTTGAAACCAAAATGCAATTTTAATAAATAAAAGTCAAAGAAATTTAAAAAAAAATTAACTCCCAAACTCTGCATCATGAGAAAAAGAGGTGTGAAAATTACTCTTGCACTAAGCAGTTTTTTAGACTTTTTTGTTATTCACAGAAAATAAGCATTAGAGGCAACTTCTGGAATGGTCACATGAGGAGCTTCACAGATCTGCTTCCCAGTGAAACAACCATAAATGGTGAAAATTAAAAAGAAAAAAAAAAACTATTTAAAGCTTCTGGAAATGGTTCTAAAGACATATAGAAAATGAAAAAACATTTATTCAAGAAAATCTACTAAAACTTGGTAAGAACACTGAGAGTCTATGACACTTGAGCCATGACCTACTTCTTTCCTACTCTCTCTCCTAGCTTAGGGTGATGGAAGTACCACATTGGGTGCATGTGACCAAGAATATAGGGCTCCCCTTTCCCCATGTCATAGTCAAGGGCATAGCATCTCCCAGTGAGGGGTAGGCTACTAGCATTTCTATACCCCGCCCCTGAGCCCTCTGTGGCAGAACTACATTCCAGGCAACAGGGCAACAGGTTAGGGGTCCTTTTCTCCTCCAACCCCCATTCATAGGGCAGAGGCTGTACTGCAGGAATGCAGGGCAAGAATAATGGGGACCTGATCATCCTTGCCCCAGTTCACCTACTGAGAATAAGTTTCACACAGTGAGAGGCAAGCCAAGAAGACCAGAGGCTACCAGTTCTTTCTAGTACCCTGCTCATAAAGCAGAGCATCACTCCAAGTGAAGTGGGCCAGTGACTGTCCACATCCAGCTCCAGAGCAATGACTTGGAGATTTTGCCCAAGGGAAAAGTCATGCCATAAGAAAAAAGAACTCTAAAATTCTCCCCAAAGAAATTCACTTTACTTGGAACACAGTGTGATTATTCAAGACAATAGACATTCTCAAAAACAATGGAGATTTCTAGTGGTAAGCAATTAAGATGAGGCTGGTAGGATCTTGGGAGTAACAAACTGACCCAGAGGTAAGCTAGTTTACCAAGGAGAAACAGGGAAATAGATAATTAAGAAGAGTCCTTCTGGGGTCAGAACAAACCCCAAACACTAACCTCAAAAACTATCCCTGCAAAGGGGACTAACTTTAATAAAAATGATTATAAGGGAATACTGTAAACAATGTGAGTCAATAAATTAGATTATTTAGATGAAATGGACAAATTCCTAGAAATTGACTAGTGAAACTGTCTCAGGAAAAGATAGAAAATCTGAATAGACCTAAAACAAGTAGAGATTTAACTTTAATTTAAAACCTTCCCATATAGATGGCCCAGGCCCCGATGGCTTTACTGGTGAATTATACAAAATATTTTTTTAAAAAGAATTAATGCCAATATTTCAAAACCTCTACCAGAAAACTGAAGAAGAGGGAATGCTTTCCAACTCATTCTTTGAGGTCATTGTTACCCTGAAAGCCATATAAAGACATTACAAGAATAGAAAACTACAGACCAATATCTCTTATAAATATAGATCAAAAATCCTCAACAAAACATCAACAAACTGAATACATAAGCATATAAAAAGGAATATACACCAGGGTCAAGTTGGTTTTATCCGAGGAAAACAAGGCTGTTTACATCTGCAAAGCAATTAATGTGATACTCCATATCAACAGAATAAAGAACAAAAACCCATGATCATCTCAATACATGCAGACAAAAACATTTGAGAAAACCCATTCGTGATAAAAACATTCAGCAAACTATGAATAAAAGGAAACTTCCTCAACCTGATAAAGGATATATATATATATAAAAAAAAAACCCAAAGCCAATTCCGACTCACAGCAACCCTATAGGACAGGGTAGAACTGCCCCATAGGGTTTTCAAGGAGCAGCTGGTGGATTCAGACTGCCAACATTTTGGTAAGCAGCCGAGCCGTTAACCACTGTCATCAGGCCTCCAATAGCTAACATCACATTTATTAGTGGAAGACTGAAAGCTTTTACCCTAAAATGAGGAATAAAGAAAGGACGTCTGCTCTCCCCACTTCTAGTCAGCATTCAACCGGTGATACTAGATAAGCCAATTAGGCAAGAAAATGAAACAAAAGGCATTCAGATTGAAAAGAAGTGAGTAAAACTGTCGTATTTTTACAGAAATAATGCATGCCTTGTACGTTTGCCAATGGCTCCCTCCCGCCTTGAGTTATTTTAGTAAACATGCTATGCTAATGTTTTTACAGCAACATGTTAAAAAAAAATTGGCATAATGGTGCTTACAAAATACCTCACAGGGAGAAGGAGTGGTTGCCAAACAAACATAGAAGTCATGTGTTATTTGCGTGAAAATACAGTATCTCTATTTGCAGATGACATGATCTTGTATACAGAAAATCCTTTAAAAAAACAAACCAAATCCATTACCATCGAGTCAATTCCAACTCATGGTGACCTCATAGGTTACACAGTAGAACTGCTCCATAAAGTTTACTCGGCTGTAAACTTTACAGAAGCAGATCACCAAGACTTTCTTTCACAGTGCCACTGGGTGGGTTCAAACTACCAATCTTTAGGTTAGTAGACAAGAAAATTCTAAGAAATCCAGTAAAAAAAACTATTAGAACTAATAAAAAGGTTAAGCACGGTTGCAGAGTACAAGAAAACTGTTATTGAGTTGATCTGACTCATGGCAACCTCATATTCAACAGAACAAAATGCTGCCCAGTCCTGCATCATCCTCATCATCATGTTGGCATGTTTGAGTTCATTGTTGTGACTATTCTTCCAATCCATCTCACCAAGGATCTCCCTCACCCTGGCTAGCCCTCTACTTCACCAAACATGATGTCCTCCTCCAGTGACTGAGCTCTCCTGATGATGTGTCCAAAGCAAGATAGTTCAACAACGTTGTAACCCATAAGGTTTTCACTGGCTAATTTTTGGACTCTCCAGGGCTTTCTTCCTAATTTCTCTTAGTCTGGAATTTTTTTCTTTTTATCTTTTTATTGTACTTCAGGTGAAGGCTTACAGAACAACTAGTTTCTCATGAAACAGCAGTACACATATTGTTTTATGACATTGGTTAACAACCCCACAACATGTCAACCCTCTCCCTTCTCGACCTTTTTTTTTTTTGGTGAAAATATACATAGCCAAAGATACACCATTTCAAAAATTTCTACATGCACAGTTCAGTGACACTGACTACGCTCTTCCAATTGTGCTGCTATTCTCACTTCAGATGAAGGCTTACAGAACAAAATAGTTTCTCATTTAACGGTTACTACACATGTTGCCCTATGACAATGGTTAACAACCTTACAACACATCAACAATATCCTTACTCAACCTTGGGTTCCCTATCACCAGCTTCCTTGTCCCCTTCTGCCTTCTGGCCCTTGTCCCTGGACTGCTGTACCTCATTAGTCCCATTTGGTTTTATGGGGCAGTCCACTCTCAGGCTGAACGGTGAACCTTTGAGATGACTTCACCACTGAGCTAAAAGGGTGTCTGGGGGCCATACAATCCGGGTTTCTCCAGTCTCCTTTAGACCAGTAAATCTGGTCTTTTTTTTTGTGAGTTAGAATAATGTTCTACATCCTTCTCCAGCTCCGTCCAGAACCCTCTGTTTTGATCCCGGTCAGAGCAGTCAGTGGTGGTAGCCGGGCACCATCTAGCTGTACTGGACTCAGTCCGGTGGAGGCCTTGGTAGCTGTGGTCCATTAGTCCTTCGGACTAATCTTTTCCTTGTATCCTGTTCTCTTCATTATCTCTTGCTCCTGAAGGGATGAGACCAGTGGAGTATCTTAGAAGGCCACTCACAGGCTTTTAAGACCCCAGACACTACTCACCAAGGTAGAATGTAAAACATTGTCTTTATAAACTGTGTTATGCCAATTGAGCTAGGTGTTCCCCGATAGCATGGTCCCAATAGCTCTCAGTCCCTCAGTTTGGATGTGTCTATGGAGCTTCCATGACCTTTCCTTGTACAAGTTGTGCTGATTTCCCCTGTATTGAATACTGTCTCACCCTTCACCCAAGATACCACTTATCTATTGCCTATTTAGTATTTCCCTCCCACCCCTCACATCCCTGGTAACCAACAAAGATTGTTACATTTTGTGTGTGAACATTTTCATGGGTTTTTACAATAGAGGTCTCCTACAATATTTGTCCTTTTGTGATTGACTTATTTCACTCAGCATAATGTCCTCCAGTTTCATTCATGTTATGAGATGCTTCACAGATTCATTGTTGTTCTTTCTCATTGCATAGTACTCCATTGTGTGTATGTACCATAGTTTGTTTATCCATTCATCTGCTGATGGGCATCTAGGTTGTTTCCATCGTTTTGCTATTGTGAACAATGCTGCCATGAACATAGGAGTGCCTATGTCTATTCGAGTGATGACTCTTATTTCTCTAGGATATATTCCTAGGAGTGGGATTGCTGGATCGAATGGTATGTCTATTTCTAGCTTTCTGAGGAAGCACCATATCATTTTCCAAAATGGCTGTATCATTTTTCATTCCCACCAGCAGTGCATCAGTGTTCCGATCTCCCCGCAGCCCCTCCAACATTTGTTATTTCCAGTGTTTTTGATTCGTGCCAGTAATGGTGGGGTGAGATGGTATCTCATTGTGGTTTTAATTTGCATGTCTCTAATGGCTAATGATCGCGAGCATTTCCTCATGTGTCTGCTGGCCATTTGAATGTCTTCTTTGGTGAAGTGTCTGTTCATTTCCTTTGCCCATTTTTTAATAGGATTATTTGTCTTTTTGTTGTAGAGGTGGTGCTGGATTTTCTTGTAGATTATGGAGATTAGACCTTTGTCTGACTTGTACTGTCCAAAAATTTTTTCCCAGTCTGTAGGTTCTCTTTTTACTCTCTTGGTGAAGTCTTTTGAAGAGCATAGATGTTTGATTTTTGGAAGATCCCAGTTATCTGGCTTATCTTTTGGGGTTTGTGCGTTGATGGTTATTGTCTGTATCCTGATAATGCCGTGTATTAAGGCCTGTAGTGTTGGTCCTATTTTTTCTTCTATGAACTTTATAGTTTTAGGCTTTATATTCAG
Organism: Dugong dugon; assembly: GCA_030035585.1. NCBI lineage: Eukaryota > Metazoa > Chordata > Mammalia > Sirenia > Dugongidae > Dugong > Dugong dugon. The sequence continues at coordinate 135,743,944 of CM057462.1, forward strand.
GTCTGTCATCCATTTTGAAGTAGTTTTTGTATACAGCGTGAGGTATGGGTCCTGTTTCATTTTGTTGCAGACAGATTTCCAGTTTCTTCAGCACCATTTGTTAAAAAGACTGTCTTTTCCCCATTTGATGGACTTTGGGCCTTTGTCGAAGATCAGGTGACTGTAGGTGGATGGATTTACATCTGGGTTCTCAATTCTGTTTCATTGGTCAATGTATCTGTCATTGTACCAGTACCAGGCCATTTTGACTACTGTAGCTGTATAGTAGGTTCTGAACTCCTCCAACTTTATTCTACTTCTTCAGTAGTGCTTTACTTATTCGGGACTTCTTCCCTTTCCATATAAAGTTAATGATTAGTTTTTCAATCTCTTTGAAGAATGTTGTTGGTATTTGGATCGGGATTGCGTTGTATTTGTAAATTGCTTTGCGTAGAACTGTCATTTTCACAATGTTGAGTCTGCCTATCCATGAGCATGGTATGTTTTTCCATTTATGTAGATCCCTTTGGGTTTCTTGCAGTAGTGTTTTGTAGTTTTCTTTGTATAGGTCTTTTACATCTTTGGTTAGATTTATTCCTAAGTAACAATGGTATTGTTTTCCTGATTTTCTTTTCATCATTCTCCTTATTGGTGTATAGGAATCCAACAGATTTTTGTATGTTTATCTTGTATCCTGCTGCTCTGCTGATCTTTCTGTTAGTTAGTTCCAGTAGATTTCTCATGTGGTCTTTAGAGTTCTCTATGTATAGTATCATATAATCTGCAAACAGGGACAGTTTAACTTCTTCATTACCTATTTGGATGCCTTTTATTTCTTTTTCTTGCTTTATTGCTCTATCTAGATCTTCCAGCACAATGTTGAATAGGAGTGGTGATAAAGGGCATCCTTGTCTTGTTCCTGTTCTCAAGGGGAATCTTTTCAGCCTCTCTCCATTAAGAATGATGTTGGCCATTGGTTTTGCATAGATGCCGTTTATTATGTTGAGAAATTTCCCTTCTATACCTATTTTATTGAGAGTTATTATCAGGAATGGGTGTTGGACTTTGTCAAATGCCTTTTCTGCATCAATTGAGACAATCACATGATTCTTTTCTTTCCTTTTATTTATGTGGTGGATTACATTGACTGATTTTCTAATGTTGAACCATCCTTGCATACCTGCTATGAATCCTACTTGGTTGTGGTGTATTATTATTTTTTATATAATGCTGAATTCTATTGGCTTGAATTTTATTCAGAATGCTTTCATCTGTATTCATGAGAGATACTGGTCTGTAATTTTCTTTTTTTTCTTTTTTTGAAGTCTTTGCCTGGTTTTGGTGTCAGCATTATGCTGGCTTCATAGAATGAATTTGGAAGTGTTGCTTCCTTTTCTATGTTCTGAAATAGCTTGAGTAGTACTGGTACAAGCTCTTCTGTAAATGTTTTGTAGAATTCTCCAGTGAAACCATCTGGGCCAGGGCTTTTTTTGGTTGGGAGTTTTTTTTATTACTTTTTCAATCTCTTCTCTTGTTATGGGTCTGTTCAGATTTTCAACTTCACTTTGTTGTAGTTTGGGTAGGTAGTGTGTTTCTAGAAATTTACCCATTTCCCCTAGGTTTTCAACTTTGTTGGAGTATAGTTTTTCATAATATTCTGTTATAATCCTTTTTATTTCAGTTGGGTATGTTGTAATGTCCCCCATTTCATTTCTTATTTGGGTTATTTGTATCTGCTCCTGTTTTTCTTTGGCAGTCTCACCAGTGGTTTGTCGATTTTGTTGATTCTTTGAAAGAATCAACTTTTGGTTTTGTGATTCTTTCTATTGTTTTTCTGTTTTCCATTTCCTTTATTTCTGCTCTGACCTTTACTATTTCCTTTCTTCTGGTGGCTGTGGGCTTTTTTTGCTGTTCTCTTTCTATTTGTTTGAGTTCTGTAGTTAATGTTTTGATTTTGTCCCTTTCTTCTTTTTTGATGTGTGCATCTATTGAGATAAATTGTCCTCTGAGGACTGCCTTTGCTGTGTCCCAGAGGTTTTGGTAGGATGTGTTTTCATTCTCATTTGATTCTAGGAATCTTTTGATTCCATCTCTGATTTCTTCTACTACCCAGTGATGTGTAACCAGGGTATTATTCAGTTTCCATGTAATTGATTCTTTTTCCTTGCTTTTTCTGTTGTTAATTTCTACCTTGATGGCATTGTGGTCAGAGAAGATAGTTTGAATTATCTCAGCGTTTTGGATCTTGTTGAGGATTGTTCTGTGGCCTCAGATGTGGTCTCTTCTGGAGAACGTTCTATGTGCATTGGAAAAAAATGTGTACTTTGCAGCAGTTGGATAGAGTGTTCTATATATGTCTATGAGGTCAAGTTGGCTGATTGTGCCCTTTAGGTCTTCTTTATCTTTTCTGAGTTTCTTCTTAGTTGTTCTGTCCTTTACTGAGAGTGGTGTGTTGAAGTCTCCTACTATTATTGTGGAACTGTCAGTTTCTATCTTCAGTGTTGTTAGAATTTGTTTTATGTATTTTGGAGCCTTGTCATTGGGTGTGTAGATGTTTGTTATGGTTATGTCTTTATGATGAATCATCCCCTTAATAATTATAACGTGTCCTTCTTTGTCTTTTAAGGTGGATTTTGTTTTAAAGTCTATTTTATCTGGGATTAGTATTGCCACTCCTGCTCTTTTTTGGTAGTTGTTAGCTTGATATATTTTTTTCCAACCTTTGACTTTTAATAAATACACATCTTTGCTTCTAAGGTGTGTCTCCTGTAGACAGCATATTGACTGATCCCATTTTCTTATCCATTCTGTCACTCTCCATCTCTTTATGGGTGCATTGAGTCCATTTACATTCAGTGTAATTATTGATAAATGTGAGTTTGTTGCTGTCATTTTGTAATGCTTTTTTTTTTTTTTTTGTGGTGCTGACCTTTTCTTTGTTCTTCTTAGTCTCTTGTGCTGAGTTACTTTTGTTTGTGGATTTTTTTTTTTTCATTTCTTCTGTTTTTTTAGATTTTGTTTTTGCTGAGACTTTATGTTTTTCCTCTTTACTTTTATGAGTATGTTTGTTAACTTTCTTTGTGGTTACCATGAATTTTACCCTTATCTTTCTAAGTTTGAAGCAGTCTACCATTATTTGGTATCGCCTTGCCTTCCTCTCCATTAGAAGGTTCTATACCTATGCCATTTATTCTGTCTTTTATCGTTTTGATGTTGTTGTCATTTACTGATTAAATGCTTTGATTCCCTGTTGTATTTCTTTTGGTTTTGGATAGTCCTTGAGAGTTCATTTCCTAGATTGGTATCTGGCTGGTACGATCCCGCATCTTAGATTCCGCCTGTGAGCTGAAGTTGTTTGTTCTCAGATCAAAGAACTCCCTTTAATAATTCTTGTAATTTTGGTTTTGCTTTTACATATTCCCTTAATTTCTGTTTATCTGGAAATGACCTAATTTCACCATCAAATTTGAACGAGAGTTTTGCAGGATATATTATTCTTGGCTGGCAATTTTTTTTTCTTTCAAGATTTTATATATGTCATCCCATTGCCTTGTTGCCTGCATGGTTTCTGCTGAATAATCTGAGCTTAGTCTTATTGTTTCTCCTCTGTATGTGACTTCTTGGTTTTCATGAGCTGCTCTCAGGATTCTTTGTCTTCGGTTTTGGTGAGTTTGATTATGACATGCCTTGGTGATTTTCTTTTGGGGTCTCTCCTATATGGGGTTCGTTGAGCTTCTTGGATGGCCAGCTTTTCATCTTTCATGATATTGGGGAAGTTTTCTGTCAGCAGTTCTTCAATGATCCTCTCTGGGTTTTCTCTTTCCTCTTCCTCTTCTGGAATTCCAATCACTCGGAAATTTTTGCTTTTGATTGTATCCCACATAACTCTCAGGGTCTCTTCATTTTTCTTTGTTCTTTTTTTCTGAGTTTTCCTCAAACAGAGTTGTATCCAAGTGTTTGTCTTCAATTCCTCTGATCCTGTCTTCCACCACTTCAAATTTGCTTCTCAGCCCTTCTATGACACTGTCCATTTCTGAAATCTTGTTGTTTATCTTTTGGAGTTCTAATTGTTGTCTTTGTATAATTTCTAGTTGTCAATTTATTTTGGCTTTTTGTTCCTGCATTAGTTTCCTGAATTCTTCCAATTTTTTTTTCTGTATTTTCCATGAATTTGACTATTTTTTCCTCATTTTTGTCTGCTTTTTGCTTCAGCTCTTGGAGAATTCTGAGTATTAGAGATTTGAATTCCCTATCAGGTAGTTCTAGTGCCTTTTCTTCCACTGGAAAGTCGCCTGGTGTTTTATTTTGGATGCCTACTGGAACATTCCTGTCCAGTTTTTGTAAATGTTTTGATATTGTCTGCTGTCTTTGGGGCATTCAGTCATTATTTTTCTTGTTTATTGATTGTAGATTTTTTTGTTTCATCCTTTTTTTTTTTTTTAAATTTGGCTATGTCTGAGCAGGCAGGCTTTGTGTTCTTTGTTGTTTGCTTGTCTGTGGGCACAATACTATTCATCTGCCTCTCCAAATGATGGGGTCAGTCACTCAGATGTGGTATGGCAGGGCAGGTTTAGCTGAAGAGGAGTTACTGGGATGGGTTGTTTGTGGCACTTACTACAGCCACTAGGGCAGGTCAGTAATCAGTGTAGGGCAGGTTCCAGTAGGCTGTGCCTGTGCTGCTGGGTGGTGTGATGTTAAGTGCATGGTGCAGTTTGGCAGGATGTAGCAGGGAGATTGTTATGTGTGGAGCTAAGATGGATTTAGGAGAGAGGAGAGAGGAACAGGAGCCAAAAACATACAAACAAAAAAGAATGCTAGGGAAGCTTGCTGTTGGAGTGGAGAGATGAGAAACTATGAAATGGAGAAAAACAGAAAGGGGAAGAGGAAGAAAAGAATGAGTAAATAAAAATCAGAAAGATTAAAGAACCACAGGTTTCCCAGGAATCCCACCGGTGTGGCTATGAGGTCTGGGGAGGTCACTCTCAGGTGTTGCAGTACAGCCTGGCTAGAAGGTGTAGAGGTATGCAATGCCAGGTATTCAGGGAACGGAAAGAGAAGGAAGATATAGAGAGATGAGAAACGGAGCAATGAAGAAAGAGAAAAAGGGAAAAAGAGGGAAAAGAAAACAAATTTAAAAAAAAAGAACAAGAAAAGCCCCCAGAAAAAAACAGAAAAAAAATCCCCCAACGAAAAAAGAAATGTCTTCAGGGATCCCTCTGCACCTCTGTGCAAGCTGAGGGGGTAGTTTCCAAGCCACGCAGCACTGCCTGGCCAGAACGGGCTCCCAACTCAAGAAAAGGAAAAGAAAACCAAAAAACTATTCAAAACAAACGAACGAACATTTTGCTGGAAGTCCTAGTCTGGAAGTTTTGCTGAAACCTGTCCACCATGTGCGACTCTGCTGGTATTTGACATACTGGTGGCATAGCTTCCATCATGACTGTTGAAAGAAATTAGAGAAGATTTACGTAAATCAAAAGACTTCCTATGTTTGTGGACAGAAGACTTGATATAATCAAGATGGTAATATTCCCCGAACTGATCTACAAATTCAGTACAACCCTTATAAATATCTCAGCTGCCTTTTTTGTAGAAACTGAAAAGCTCATCCTAAAATTCATATGGAAATGCAAGGGATCCAGAATAGCCAAAAATCTTGAAAAAGAACAAAATTGGAAAACTTACACTTCCCAATTTCAAAACATATTACAGAGCTAAGCAAAACAGTGTGGTACTGGCATAAGGACAAACATATAGATACATGAGATAGAATTCAGAGACCCTAAATAAACTCTCACATTTATGGTTAATTGATTTTTGACGTGGATACTAAGATAATTCAAAGGGGGAAAGAAATGTTGCTACAAAAAATGATGCTATAACCATTGGATGTCTACATGCAAAAGAATGAAGATGGACCCCTACATCACATCATACACAGAGATTAACTTAAAATAGATTAGAGAACTAAAACCATAAGATTCTTAGAAGAAAATAAGTGTGACCTTGGGTTTGGTGAAGGCTTCTTAGGTAATGCATCTATAGCATAAATGAAAATATATAAATAAATTATGCTTCACCAAAATTAAAAATATTTTTGCTTCAAAGGATGTCATCAAGAAGTGAAAAGGCTGTCCACCGAATGTGAGACAATATTTCCAAATCATACACCTCATAAGAACTCTTACAACATTATAATAATAAGACAAATAACACAAATAAAAAGTAGACAAAGGATCTACATGCATATTCCTCCATACCTTATACAAAAGGCCAATAATCGCATGAAAAATGCTCAACATCATTAGTCATTGGGGAAATGCAAATCAAACCACAATGAGATACCAGTTCATGCCCACTAGGATGATGTCTTAGTTTCTTAGTGCTGCTACAACAGAAATACCATACTTGGCTGGCTTTAACAAATAGAAATTTATTTTCTCATAGTTTAGGAGACTAGAAGTCCAAATTCAGAGTACTGGCTCTAGGGGAAGTCTTTCTCTCTCTGTCAGCTCTGGGAGAAGGTCCTTGTCTCTTTTCAGTTTCTGTTCCTGGGTTCTTTTGCAATCTTTAGGTGGTATGGCATCTACCTTCCTCCAACTATGCTTGCTTGCTTCTGTGCCTAAACTGTTCCTTTTATATCTCAAAAGTGATTGGTTTAAAACACACCTTACACTGATATGACCTCATTAACATAAAGATAACTCTATTCCCAAAAGGGATTACATCCACAGGACAGGGGTTAGGATTTACAACAAATATTTTTGGAGGATACATTCAATCCATAACAGATGGCTATAATCAGAAACACAGATAATAACAAGTGTTGAGAAAGTAGTGGAAAAATTGAGACATTCATAAACTGCTGAGGGGAATGTAAATGGTTGGTACAGCTGCTTTAAGAAACAGCCTGGTAATTCCTCAAAATGTTAAACACAGAATTATTATATGACCCAGAAATTCCTATCCTAGCTATATACCCTAGAGAAAAGAAAATATATGTACATGCAAAAACTTGTAAACAAATGTTTATAGCAACATTGTTATGGATTGAACTGTGTGCCCCCAAAATATATGTTGCAGTCCTAACCTCTGGTATCTGTGAATGGGACCTTGATTGGAAATAGGGTCTTTGAAGATGTAATCAGTTAACATGAGATATACTAGAGAAGAGTGGGTTATAATCCCATCTGAGTGGTGTTTCATAAAAGAGGAGAACAGACCCAGAGACAGACATAGACAGAGGAAGTATGACTATGTGACTACAGAGGGAGATGCACACCAAGGAAAGCCAAGTACTGCTGAGATCCACCAGAAGCTAGGAGAGAGGCAATTTCTTTCTCAAGAGCCCTCAGAAAGCATCAACATGGCTAATATTCTAATTTGGACTTCTGATCTCCACAGTTGTAAGACAATGGATTTCTGTTCTTTAAAGCCACCTGATTTGTGGTATTTTGTTAAGGCAGCCATAGAAAATGAATACAAAAATTATTCATAATTTTCAAAACGCAGAAGCAATCCAAATGTCCATTAACTGATAAATGCTTACATAAATTGTGGTCTATCCATATCATGGAATATTATTTGGTGATAAAAAGGAATGAAGTACTGATGCATGGAATATGGTATGTTTTTGCAAATAAAGCAGCCACACATATGACATGTGTAGTGTACCTAGGGAAATAATGTGCAAGGGGGTTGCATGGTTGGCAAAAAAAAAAGTAAAACAGCATGTTATTTGCATAAAAACACGGTAATAAGGATTAATCTTGAAAACATTATGCTATATGAAAAGCCAGCCATATATTGTATAATTCCATTAATATGAAATGTATTATTTAATTAACATAAAGTGTCCAAATTATGCAAATCTATAGAGACATAAAGTAGATTAGTAGTTAGTCAATGGTTGGTCAGGAAGTGGGGAGAAAGAATGGGAAGAGACTGCTAATGGGTACAGGGCTTCTTTTAGAAGTGATGAAAAAGTTTTATAATCGCAGTGATTGTTGTACAATTCTGTGAATATAATAAAAACCATTGAACTGTACACTTTAAATGGGTAAATTGTATGGTATGTGAATTATATCTCTAAAAACCTGCTGTTAAAATAAAAAGACAATACATATGAGAGTCTCATTTTTAAAACATAGTTCCTCTATGTCCATTAACCTCTTCATTTAACCAAACACATATAATTTATCAAAAAAATTCATTGTAAAACTTTCTTAAAGTGAAAATCTTCAAAGGCTCTTTTGCTTTAAAAATGAAAGGAAGTGAACATAAATCAGCATTATACTGAGCATCACCTGAGTTAAATTTTATGATACCTATAATCTATCCTACAGTTCTACCGACAGAAATGGAGTATAGTAGATCTGAGATGCTGTTAGAAATACCTAAGCTTTCGTTTTCACTTAAAAAATAGTAACAATTTAAAATAAGTTTGGTGGGTGGTGGGGCCAAGACGGTGGAGTAGTCAGATGCTTCCTGTGGACCCTCTTACAACAAAGATCTGAAAAAACAAGTGAATCAATTATATATGGCAATCTGGGAGCCCTGAACACCAAAGACAGAGTTGAGGAACCAGATTAAGTGGCAGGGGGAGGGAGAGACAGTTCAGAAGCAGCGAGGAGTTGCCAGATCTGATCTGGTGAGAGCCTGAGCCCTTCAGTCCTGAGCAGCTTGGGGGTGAGCAGTGAGGCAGGCAAGCAGTGATGCTTGGGAGATGTATTTTCTGCACCAGGAGAGACCCAGCACCAGAGAGTCTACACGGCCACCCAGAACCAGTGAGAAGAAGCCCTAGATCGGCGAAAGATAACTACTTGCATAAGGCCTACTGCATAGATCAAAAACACCTCCCTAAGGTAAAAATCTCTTTTGCATTTACCTCCCCACTCCCAGCACTGGGTCCTGGAACAGCTTCAGCAATTGTTGAGTCCCCTGGGCCAGAAGTAGGATCGTCACATGCCCGGAGACATTTTCCCTGCCTTGGAGAGTGAACAACTCAACAAACGGGAAAAAATAAACTGCCAGCTCCCCTAAGCCAGGAGCCCAGGGGAGGCATGTCTCCTTTGCCTAGGCACAGGCATAAGGGATCCATGGACTTGGAGTGCGTTTCCCCCTGCATAGACTTGTGTGGACCCATTTCAACAGCGTAGACTCTCATTACCGCAGTACAACAGGGTATATACCTGACGTCTAACATGAACTGTTTCAGCTGTGAAGTGGCAGGTTCTTGGTATTTGACACCGCTCTGCCCATAAAGCAGGGTCTTCACCTACCTACATCAGGGGCCTGAGGACTGGTGGCTCCACCCATGCCACCTAGCCACCTGCAATACAGGCCCAAGAATAATAGGAGTTCCCCCACTCCTTACAGCCAACAGCAGTGGGTGCTCATAGTCCAGCTGCAAAACCCACCGACCTACATGCACTAGGGAAGAGAGACATGCCTTCCTCCTGGACACTCAGGGGTGTCCATCAGCCCCTTGCCATGCTCACAGTGTGCCCCCCTGCTGCAGCCAGATGTCTGTGCCTACACCAATCACCTATGCCTGTCTAGGACTGTAGGTGAGAGCCTACGCTACACATTTGGTGGCTATCTACCTGGGCACTTGAGCTGAATCCATACAGGAAGAGTGGGCAGACTCCTGAGCTCACATATCTAGTAACAGATCTAACCACCTGTTGACAAGACATTAGAGATTCAAAGCTGCCAATAATCAAACTAGCTCATACGAGCAGCCTATTTGGGCGTGTCAGAACAAAACAAGAAGCTAGAACACAGTAAGCAAACATAAAATAAATAAATATAATAACTTATTGAATGGCTCGGAGACAACAGTCACTATCAAATCACATAAAAAGGCAATCCATGATGGCTTCAGCAAGCTCCCAAAATAAAGGATCTAGAAACTTTCCAGAGGAGGAAAATTTCTTGGAATTACCAGAGGCAGAGTAAAAAAGATTAATATACAGAACTCTTCAAGAAATTAGGAAGGAAATTAAGCAAAACGCAGAACATGCAATAAAGGAAATTAAAAAGATTAGATAAGAGCATAATGACAAATTTAACAGGCTGCAAGAATCCATAGAGAGAGAGCAATCAGAAATCCAGAAGAATAACAATAAAATTTCAGAATCAGACAACTCAATAGAAAGTCGTAGGAGCAGAATTGAAGCAATGTAAGTCAGAATTAGTGAGACTGAAGATAAAGCACTTGACACCAACTTATTTGAGGAAAAATCAGATAAAAGGATTTAAAAAAATGAAGAAAGCCTAAGAATTAGAATTAGAATTCAAGAGGAATGACCTACGAGTAATTGGAGTACCAGAATGGGGTGGGGGTGGGGGGGCGAATAACAGGAAATACAGAGAGAATTGTTGAAGATTTGCTGGCAGAAAACTTCCCTGATATCTTGAAAGATGACAAGATATCTATCCAAGACTGAACCCCATATAAGGTAGATCCCAAAAGAAAGTCACCAAGACATATTATAATCAAACTTGCCAAAACTAAAGATAAAGAGAGAATTTTAAGAGTGGTTAAAGATAAACAAAAAGTCATCTACAAAGGAGAGTCAATAAGAATAAGCTTGGACTACTCAGCAGAAACCATGCAGGCAAGAAGGCAATGGGATGACATATATAAAGCCTTGAAGGAAAAAAACTGCCAGCCAAGAGTTATATATCCACCAAAAGTGTCTCCCAAATATGATGGCAAAATTAGGGCATTTCCAGATAAACAGAAGTTTAGGGAATTTGCAAAAACCAAACCAAAATTACAAGAAACACTAAAGGGAGTTTTCCAGTTAGAAAATCAATAACATCAGATAACAACCCAGGCTAGAACACGGGACAGAGCAACCACATATCAACCCAGATAGGAAAGTCACAAAAGTAAATCAAGACTAAAACACTGAAAATAGGAAAACAGATGTCAGTATGTAAAAGATGACAACATTAAAACAAAAAAGAGGGACTTAAAAAATGTAGACATAGATTTTTTCATATGGAGAGGAAGTCAAGGAAATATAAAGAAGTAAAAGACTGGTATAAACCTAGAAAAATAGGGGTAAATATTAAGGGAACCACAAAGGAAACTAACAATCCTTCAAGTCAAAACAAAAAACTAGAAAAATATAAAGATTCAGGAAACACAAAATCAACAACAATGAAAAAGACGAAAAGAAAATGCATAAAGAAAAATGACTCAGCACAGAAAATTAAGTGGAACAAAGAAACTGTCAACAACACACAAAAAAAGACATCAAAATGACAGCACTAAACTCATACCTATCAATAATTACAGTGAATGTAAAAGGACTAAATGCACCAATAAAGAGAGAGAGTAGCAGATTGAATAAATAAAAACACAATCCATCTATATGCTGCCTACAAGAGACACACCTTAGACTTAAAGACACAAACTAAAAATCAAAGGATGGAAAAAAAATGTATCAAGCAAACAGCACTCAAAAAGAACAGGAGTTGTAATATTAATCTCTGACAAAATAGACTTTAAAGTAAAATCCAACACAAAGGATAAGAAAGGACACTATATAATGATTAAAGGGTCAATACACCCGGAGGACATAAATGCAATAAATATTTCTGCACTCAATGACAGGGCTCCAAAATACATAAAACAAACTCTAACAGTACTGAAAAGAGAGATAGACAGCTCCACAATAGTAGTAGGAGACTTCAACACATCACTTTCTGTGAAGGACAGAACATCCAGAAAGAAGCTCAACAAAGACATGGAAGAGCTAAATGCTACAATCAACCAACTTGATCTCATAAACATATACCAAACACTGCACCCAACAGCAGCCAAGTATACTTTCTTTTCCAATGCACATGGAACACTCTTCAGAACAGACCACATATTAGGCCATAAAGCAAGACTTAACAAAATCCAAAGCACCAAAATATTATGAAGCATCTTTTCTGACCATAAAGTCATAAAAGTAGAAGTCAACAACAGAAAAAGCGAGGAAAAAAAAAAATTAAACACATGGAAACTGAACAACACCTTGCCCAAAAACTACTGGGTTGTAGAAGAAATTAATGATGGAATAAAGAAATTCATAGAGTCAAACAAGAATGAAAACACATCCTACAAGAACCTTTGGGACAAAGCAAAAGCAGTGCTCAGAGGTCAGTTTATAACAATAAATGCACACATCCAAAAAGAAGCAAAGGCCATAATCAAAACATTAACCCTACGACTGGAACAAGTAGAAAGAGAGCAGCAAAAGCAGCCATCAGGCACCAGGAAAAAGGAAATAAGAATTAGAGCAGAATTAAATGAAATAGAGAATAGAAAAACAATTGAAAGAGTTCACAAGACCAAAAGCTGGTTCTTTGAAAAGAGCAACAAAATAGATAAACCACTGGCCAAACTGACAAAAGAAAAACAAGAAAGGAAGCAGATAACCCGTATAAGAAATGAGATGGGTGATATCACAACATATCCAATCGAAATTAAAAGAATCATAACAAAATACTATGAAAAATTGCACTCTAACAAATTTGAAAACCTAGAGGAAATGGACAAATTTCTACAAACTCACTACCTACCTAAACTAACACAAACAGAGGTAGAACAACTAAATAAACCCATAACAAAAGAAAAGATTGAAAAGGTAATTTAAAAACTCCCAACAAAAAAAGCCCAGGCCCAGATGGCTTCCACGGAGAATTCTACCAAACTTTCAGAAAAGAGTTTAACACCGCTACTGCTAAAGGTATTTCAGAGCGTAGAAAAGGATGGAATACTCCCAAACTCATTTTATGAAGCCACTTTAACCCTGATACCAAAACCAGGTAAAGACACTACAAAAAAAGAAAATTACAGACCAATATCCCTCATGAACATTGACGCAAAAATCCTCAGCAAAATTCTAGCCAATAGAATTTAGCAACATATAAAAAAAAAAAAATTCACCATGATCAAGTGGGATTTATACCAGGTATGCAGGGATGGTTCAACATTAGAAAAACAATCAATGTAATCCATCACATAAATAAAACAAAAGACAAGAACCACATGATCTTATCAATTGATACAGAAAATTCATTTGACAAAGTCCAACACCCATTCATGATAGAAACTCTCAACAAAATAGGAATAGAAGAGGAATTCCTCAATATAATTAAGGACATTTATACAAAGCCAACAGCCAACATCATCCTAAATGGAGAGACTTTGAAAGCATTCCCCTTGAGAACAAGAACCAGACAAGGATGCCCTCTAACACCACTCTTATTCGACATTGTGCTGAAGATCCTAGCCAGAGCAATTGGGCTAGAAAAAGAAATAAAGGGCATCCAAATTGGTAGGGAAGAAGTCAAAGTATCTCTATTTGCAGATGATATGATCTTATACATAGAAAACCCCAAAGAATCCTCAAGAAAACTGCTGGAACTAATAGAAGATTTCAGTAAAGTTTCAGGATACAAGATAAACATACAAAAATCAGTCAGATTCCTCTACACCAACAAAGAGACTGTCAAAGAGGAAATCACCAAATCAATACCATTTACAATAGCCCCCAAGAAGATAAAATACTTAGGAATAAGTTTAACCAGAGACGTAAAAGACCTACACAATGAAAACTACAAGACACTACTGCAAGAAACCAAAAGAGATCTGCATACGTGGAAAAATATACCTTGCTCATGGATAGGTAGACTCAACATAGTGAAAATGTCAGTGCTACCCAAAGCAATCTACAGATACAATGCAATCTTGATCTAATCCTGTGAAACATAACTTGGAGGAATCTGGAGGGCATTATGCTGAGTGAATTTAGTCAGTCACAGAAGGACAAATATTGTATAAGACCACTATTATAAGAACTCAAGAAAAGGTTTAAACACAGAAGAAAACATTCTTTGATGGTCATGAGGGTTTGGAGGGAGGGTGAGGGTTATTCACTAACTAGATAGTAGATAATAATTATCTTAGGTGAAGGGAAGGACAACACACACTACAAGAAAAGTCAGCACAACTGTACTAAACGAAAGCTAAGACATTTCCTGAATACAATCAAACACTTTGAGGGACAGAGTAGCAGAGGCAGGGGTTTAGCAACCATGCTTTCAGGGGACATCTAGATCAATTGGCATAACAAAATTTATTAAGAAAATATGCTGCATCCTACTTTGGTAAGTGGAGTCTGGGGTCTTAAAAGCTTGCAAGTGTCTGGGAGTGGACAGCCCTGTAAAACCAAATAAGACTAACAAGGTACAGGAGTCCAGTGACAAGGGCCAGAAGGCAGAAGGGGACAAGGAAGCTGGTGATAGGGAACCCAAGGTTGAGTAAGCATATTGTTGATGTGTTGTGAGATTGTTAACCATTGCCATAGGGCAACATCTGTAGCAACTTTTAAATGAGAAACTGTTTTGTTCTGTAAGCCTTCATCTTAAGTGAGAATAACAGCACAGTTGGAAGAGCGTAGTCAATGTCACTGAACTGTGCATGTAGAAATTTTTGAAATGGTGTATCTTTGGCTATGTGTATTTTTACCAAAAAAAAAAAAAAAAAGGTTGAGAAGTTAGAGGGTTGACATGTTGTGGGGTTGTTAACCGATCTCATAAAACAATATGTGTACTACTGTCTCATGAGAAACTATTTGTTCTGTAAGCCTTCACCTGAAGTACAATAAAAAAAAAAAAAAGGTGGAAACAAACAAAAAAAAATGGATGAGAAAAATATAAATGATTCAATATATGATTTAGGGATGACAGTAAAACTTTTCAAAAAATAAAATTATGTTGAAATCTTATCTCACATATTACATCAAAGATAATTTCCACTTGAAAATATACTTGTGAAAAATAAAGTCACAAATATACTAAAATTAAAAAAAAAAAAAAGAGACAGAGAGACCAAAGGGGCAGCTCCTGTCAGGAAGTGAGATGGGAAGGCAGAGAGGGTTAAGAGCTGTTTGAATGGACAGGGGGAATCAGGGGTGGAAAGGAGGAGTGTGCTGTCACAGTATGGGGAGAGCAATTAGGGTCACATAACAGTGTATGTATAAATTTTTGTATGGGAGACTAACTTGAAATGTAAATTTCATTTAAACTACAAAAATAAAGAAAAATAAAATAAAATAAGTTTGGCAATGTTAAATTCTTAAATAGATTCATTCATCCAATTCATAAAGTAACATTTATCGAACAATTTTCTTACTATGCCTAGAGTTTACCCAATGTCTTTATTTCAAGCTATGCTATATAATAAATTTGTTTTTGTTTCTCATATTTAATAAAGATCATTCCTAGTTCCCTGACTTTGATAGTAAGATCATTACATTCCATTTAAGAGAAAAGCAGGCCATCATCAGTCTTGGAATTACATGCATATTCCATGTTCTTTTGAGTGTTGATGTTTAAAATGTTGCCTTATTATTCTAACACATTAATTTATTTCTGTGTTACTTATAAATGACAGAGGACTTGAAATTGCTAGTGTCCTTAATAGTAAGGCAAACCTTTTTAAAACTTATATGCTAGTCAAGGCTGTAAAGCCTTATGTTGCACTACAGGAACTAAGCAAAAATTACTGTTTGAGGGTTCAAATGAAATTATGGATCAAATATGGCAATGATATGCTACTGCTTAAATTAATATGTTAACAGTAATAGTAGTCAAACAATTAAGATTTATATAGATCTTTACTTCACAAATTATTTCTCATATATTATCTTCTTTGAACCTCATAAACTTTGAAGTACATATTATTAATTATTCCCACTTTGTAAATGAGAAAACTGAAACTAATAAAACATTTGCTCAAGTTTGCTAAGCTGGTGAGTAATTTCATGTAGACAACTGTAAACCAGCAGAATAATTGGGGCTAATGACAGGCTTGTGATTATGGTCCTTCCATCAGCTCGTCTTGCCTCATGCTAATCACCTAGAATTAACCAGTTATCAGTTGTGACTGCCATTCGTGATACTTACCAAGTATTTATCTCAAGCAAATGGCTCAGACGGTTGTAGAGGCTGGCAAGTCCCACGTCTGTGAGTCAGGTGTCAGGCTGGAGGCTTCCCCTGACTCATATAGCTGCAGGGGGTGACGAACACAAGATTGGCAGGTCAGATGGCAAGCTACTGGCTCACAGGCTGTGAAGAACAGTGAATCCCAAGCTCAGCAGGCAATACAGCAGGCTGCTGGCTCAAGTCCCAAGAACCAGAGTTCAGATGATGATGAGCTGGATGCAGGATCCAGAGCAAGTAAGAGTCATCATGCTTTGCTAGAATGTCCATATATATTGGATATAAGCCTCACCCCTAGGGAAGCTCCCCTTACAACTGATTGACTGATCACATTAGATCACATCATGGAGGTGATTATATTGTATCACAAAACTGAGGAAAACTACATCATCACATAACCGCCAAATTATATCATTACATAACCACAAAAGTATATCATTACATAACTGCAAAACTATGTCATTACATATCTGTCAAACCACTGAGAATCATGGCTCAGCCAAGTTAACATACAAGTTTAACCACCACATCTGCTTACTGGAATTATAGCACT
The DNA here is from genome assembly GCA_030035585.1 of Dugong dugon. NCBI lineage: Eukaryota > Metazoa > Chordata > Mammalia > Sirenia > Dugongidae > Dugong > Dugong dugon. Next base: position 135,760,487 of record CM057462.1, read on the forward strand.
TTCTGACCCCCTACGTTTAGGTAAGTGGTGGTGCAGTGGTTAAGAGCTCTGCTGCTAACCAAAAGATTGGCAGTTTGAATCCACCAGCTGTTCCTTGGAAATCCTATGGGGCAGTTCTACTCTGTCCTATAGGGTCCCTATGAGTGGGAATTGACTTGACGGCAACAGGGTTTTTTTTTATAGTTAGGTAGAGCCATGTGACCAGTTCTGGACAATAAGTTGTGACCAAAAGAGACACAAGTCAGTGCTGGGCCAGAAGAGGTAGGGTGAAAAAAGCAAAAGTTCTGCAGGTAAATTATTAGGTGTAATGGTGAGAGGAGTCACTCCCGCTTCTACTCCTTGATTCCTGGTTCCATATTTTCTACCTATGTGGGAGACAGCATCATATAATGAATTCAAAGTATATACTGCATCCTCTAAAATAAAAATTCATTATTTTAGGATGTTGTCTCCCAACTGGCATCATAACTGACTGAATTATTAGCAAGCCATTCTGTCTTCAGTTAAGCCAGCCATTTCCAGGTTATGGAATATGTGGTGAGAACAGTTAATTCCATGGGCAAGGGCTCATGTTGTGTTTCCTATTCTGTGAAATGAGTTCCTTGATCATATATAATGCTGCAAGAGGGTGAATAAGTCATTCTGTGAGTCCATGGATGGTGGTAGCATTGATGGTAGGGAAGGTAAATTTATATCCAGAATGTGTCTATTGCAGTGAATATGAATTTCTACCCACTCCATGATTGCAGACATCCTATGTAATCAACCAGTCACCAGATGGCTGGCTTGCCCCAAGAAGCCCAAGAAATAATACAATATGGAAGGTTCAATGTTGGTTTGTATTGATGACTGATTAGGCACTCAACAGGCCAGGTCAGCTTTAGTAAAGAGAAGTCCATGTTATTAAGCCCATGCATAGGCTTCATCTCTGCCATCTCTACCATCACAGCTACTTTGTTCACAGGCCCATTAGGCAAAGACTGTGATGGTTAAATGACATCCACAGAGTACATTTCGTGCACCTGATCATTAAGTGCCTCCTCTTCAGTAGTGGCTGTTTGGTAGGCATTCACATGGGACACAGTATGTGCCCATTTTGAAAAGTCTATCCATATGCTTCTTCCCTAAGCTCCTTTTTCACCAATCTTCTAATATTGTTCTTTCAAAGTCCTTGACCATCCATCCAAGCCATTAGCAACTTCCCATAAATCAGTATAGACCTGTATTTCTGGCCGTTTCTCACTCTAGATATTGTGGACAACCAAATGTTACACTCGATGTTCTGACCATTGAGAGGAATTGTCCTTCAGGTTACTCCTGACTGGGGCTGTAGTACTGCAGCTGCCCACTTTCAGGCAGGACTAACATATCAGGCACAAGGTTTTTCTTCTTCAGTGAACTGGTTGTAAGGAGATTCACAGGAGGCCATCTTGGTAGGCCTAGCTCCTGTATCCTGGGACCATTTCTGGTATCAATTCTGTGTTGTTTAGGGTCCAGTAAGGACACAGAAACCACATAATCACTTGAATAGGGAAAGTTTATATAAATAATTATTAACAGGAATAGAGTAATGGGGAATTGGCTAATAAGAGTTAAAGGTAATTGTGAAGATATAGGACTAGCAGATATAAGTGGGCGTTACCCTAGTGCTGAAATAAGTATCCAGAGAAAAGCCCTCTCGCTACTACAGCTGAGATGCAGACTCACTGGAAAGAGTATGACCTTGGCTTCCTGAATGGTGAAGAAGTCAGTGATTACCTCATTGGTGGGACTTGTTGGGAATCTACCATCTGGGAGGCGCTGAGCCTCAGAACTTGTTAGCTGCCAGGAGAAGCTTCTAGCTGCTGGATACTGCTGGAACTAGGAGCATGAGAGGCCATCCTGTTCAGATGTCTAGTACACTTCCATGTACAGCTCAGGCAGGGTCAGCTCTGGGCTGGCTGTTTTTGTGTACCATCAAGTCAGTTTCGACTCATAGTGACCCCATAGGACAGAGTAGAACTGCCCCATAAGGTTTTCTAGGCTGTAATCTTTACAGGAGCAGATTGCCTTTTCTTCTCTGGAGCTGCTGGTGGGTTCGAACCACTAACCTTTCAATTACCAGCCAACTCCTTAACCATTGCGCCACAATGGGACAAAGATTGGGAGATGGTTTGCTGCTAGTGGCCTTGGTGTATGTGTGAATGCCTGGGACCAAGGAGAAGGTATGTTACAGGGTGCAGCAACATGGGTTACAGGGCAGGCCCACACTATCTGGGACTCTAGACTATGCCATCACAGCTGCCTGAGGTTGATAGTGGGTCAAAAACTGTAAAAAGCTATACTCTGCAGGAGCCTTGCACAGGACAAACTGTGTAGGAACTGAATAATGGAGAAAAAGCTCTCCACAGGAACCTGGTAAAATAGCATACCAGAAACAGGAAGAAGAAAAACTCTTTCTCCTCTAGTGTCCCACCAGGCCCTCTACTGACAAGGCTTAATACCATGCTGGCTGGCGAAGGAGAAATATTTGTAAGGCCCAGCTCTGCTATCAGAGAGCTAGCACAAAGAGTGAATTTGAAGCTGAGAGGCAACAATTAGGCAATTGGCACAATGACTATATTTTTCATTTTTAGACTTGTTAGCTCCTTTTTATAGGATCCTGTAGTTATTTTTGTTACTTTTTATTTTTTAATTATTTATACATTTGACGTGTTGTTTGATTACTTAAAGTCCTGTGAAGCTCTAATCCTTCTATTAATTTCGTATGGTAATTCTGGCCCATGGTAAATTGTTTCCTTGAATGTTTTTAATTTTGCATTGTGATCTCATCTACAGTATGGCTTAATCTTGTTGAACAGGAACATTAATAACAGACATCTTATCTTGATTTTAAGGTTTTTCTTATCCAAGAAGCCAAATATTAAAACCATAAAAATCCTGCCAGAAACTGCTCTACAGCAATGTAAATTTGCCTTATCCTGCTAGAAAAAGATAATTGTCCAACCATTACCCCCTAATTTAAATCTCAAAAAGTCTCATGGCTGAAGGTGGGTAGAAGGTCAAATTATTAGCAGCCATGCCAGAAGTGACCTGATAACATTTGATCTGGGTAAAGGGAGGAAGGCATGTTTCCATCAATCACGTTAAGATTAGCCAATGGTTGATCTTCTATATTTCTCCCTCCTCTTCTCTTTATGAACCCTCATTGCGCCTGGCTTCTTTGAGCCATCTGCTTTTCGGGAATCAAACTGCTCTCCCTATATGCATATGAGGAGCCCTAGTGAGGCAGCGGTTAAGAGCTCAGCTGCTAATCTAAAGGTCAGCAGTTCGAATCCACCAGCCACTCCTTAGAAACCCTAAGGGGCAGTTTTACTCTGTCCTGCAGGGTCACTATGAGTCTGACTCGAGGGCAACGAGTTTGTTTGCTTTTATGCATGTAGAATAACTGCTCAGAAGAAACCTTATGTTCAAATTTTGGTGCATTTTGATTATTTATAACAATCTGTAGAAACTCTATTAAAAGTGGTTTGAGAGAGAGATTTTGTCTTTGGTTATGCCAGAGATCCTAGACATATTACTAATCCAGGAACACTTTTAATTTTTTGAATTGTGTCTTCCTGAACCATGGTTACCATTTTTGCGGGGAGATATCTTTCCAAAATAGATGTAACGGTGATTCCAAAGCATTTTGTTACTGAGCAACAATTTTTACAAGTTTACTCTTTCATCATTCCTTCATGATAATTTAAACTCAAAGCTTTACACTACTGAGGCCAACCCCACCCACCCAACCCTGGGGGCAGGCAGAGTATCAGCTCAAATATTTACCAGTCTCATTCTTTCACAGTTGCTTTGGACCTCAATTACTTTCTTAAAATCTCAGCCATGCATTTAAAAGATTCTTATTACAGTTTGTCAGGCTTTGTAGTGGGAGGATTTTAGAGTTCCAGGAACTGAGAATCTCCAATATGCTTATAATTCTTTTCTATTTTTATTTATTTATTTTTAAGGCAACATATATAACATTTAATGTAGTGCTCTGATTCATTTACTGGGTCACCTGAAAGTATGCCAGTTGTGACTGTAGATTGAGAAAATAAAAGCTCTGTGACTCAACCAGTCTACAAAACAAGCAACTCTATTACTTGACCTTTATGACCCCTTTTAGACCCCAAAAGCAACATGACCTCTGGATCCAAACTTAAAAAAATAAAAATGCATTACCATCCATCGAATTGATTTCAACTCATAGTATATGGTTTCCAAGGCTGTAAATCTTTATGGAAGGAGCTCTGGTGGCGCAGTGGTTAAGCACTCAGCTGTTAACCAAAAGGCCAGCAGTTCAAACCTACCAGCCACTCTGCCGGAGAAAGATGTGGCAGTCTGCTTCTGTAAAGATTACAGCCTTGGTAACCCTATGGGCAGTTCTACTCTGTCCTATGGGGTCACTATGAGTCAGAATCGACTTGACGGCAATGGGTTTGGTTTGGTTTTTTGCTAAATCTTTATGGATGCAGATTGCCACATCCTTCTCCTTTGGAGCAGTTAGTAGGTTTGAACAGCTGACCTTTTGGTTAACAGTGAAATGCTTAACCATTGCGCTACCAGGGCTCTTCCAGATCCAAACTACTTGGGTTGAAATCCCAGCTTTGTCACTAACTAGCTGAGCAAGTTATGCCCTAGAGTAAGTTACTAAACCTCCCTGTTCATCAGTTTCCTCATCTGTAAAATGGGGATGATAATAATGGCATCTACGTCAGAGAGTGATCATGAAGATTAAATGAGTTAATGCACATAAAGTACTTATAATAGTGTCTGACTCATAATAGGCACTGAATAGCTATTAATATTAACATTATTGATGGGTCTGTGGAAAAAAAGGATGTTCTCTGGAACCTGTGACAAATTCTGAAAGAGAATCAAACTGAGTATAGGCCTCTAAATATTTAAAGCAAAACACACATCCTCTTCTCCATTTAAGAAACAAGCCCTTGGCTTGTTATTAGGTTTTGACAATGACTAAATTACTGAGAATGGGATATCAGATGACCATGTGACCTGAGAAGTACATCATGAATTGGGTGATACTGTATCCACAAAATCATAAGACTGGATGAGCTTTCAGCACACCACACTTGGATGGAAATGGTGCACATAAAAGTGGTCCTAAAAACATTTGGCTCTCACTTCCAGGAGGTCTACTCCTATGATCTCATAGGGAGTTCCATCTGAACAGTTAAGTAAGGAATTCAAATCTGGTTTGCAGATGGTTCTTCATCATATGCTGGAATCATCTACAACTGAACTGTCGTAGGTTTAAAGGACAGTGGAAAAGGGAAATCCTCCCAATGGTACATAACAATGCCCACTATGTTTCAAAGGAGATAGAGTCTAGGGTGATGTCATTTCAAAGCAAGAGATAAAAGTTTGACTGTATGGGACTTTATGAATTGAAATTGACTAGATGGCAATGGGTTTGGTTTTGGTTTTGGTATGGGACTTAGAAGGAACAAGGTTAGATGTTGGTGTTAATGAGGTTTGGAAAATGTATGAGGTCGACCTTTTGGAATGGTCCCAGAATAAAAAAGCGTATGTGTAGCCCAGAGCAATGTTTTCCAAAAAGTCCCAGATTTGGAGAAAACACTTAACAATAAATTTGGAAAGAAATCATGTTCTGTGGATGCTAATCCTATGGCTTCCCCAGGTACTCCAGTGTTTATTCTATGGCCTCGCAGACGAAGTGGCAGGGGAGCAGGGGTGTACACTATGCTCAACAATGTTGGAACCCTGGTGCTTCAGTGGTTAAGAACTACAGCTGCTAACCAAAAGGTCGGTAGTTTAAGTCCACCAGCTACTCCTTGGAAACTTCGTGGGGCAGTTCTACCCCATAGGGTCACTGAGTCAGAATGGACTCGACTGCAACAGTTTGGTTTTCTTTGTTTTTTGTTTTTTTTTAAAGCAGGAGTGGCTACTTCCATTGCTAAGTGCTCAATTTGCCACAGCAGCAACTACTTATGTTCCTCCCACTGCCAGATAATCTGGCAGATGCTATGATTTGCTCTTAGTGGAAAAACACCTTGGGTGTGCTTTTTTTGCTCAGCAAGTATCTCCCAACATCATCATCCATGAACGTACTGCTCTATTCCCATATTTTGCGAATAACACATTTTCTTACCAGTTAAATCATTTTCAAACAAAAGAAGTAAGGCCATTGACCAGTGTATATGGGGTGGCTTGTCTTATCATGAATCCCATTACTAGAAACAGCTGACTTCAAGGGTGGTAGAAAGGTACATTAAAGATTCAGTTATGGTGTCAGGAGACCCCCTCCTGGAAATTTCTTTTTTTTTTTTTTTTTGGTGACAAGATGTTGCATATGCTCTGAACTAAAAACTAATATGATATTATTTCTCCAATAATAGAATAAGAAAGTCCAGCAACCAAGTGACAGAACTGGGTGGGGCTGCTCTCAATATTATACCTATACTACAGGTTTGGACTATGTTGGTTTACAGGCTTTAATACCCAGGGAAGAATTCTTCCACTACAGAACCCAGTGATGTTTCCATTTTATGGGAAGGCAAGACTGCTATTTGGCAATTTAGAGTTTCTCAGACCACTAAGCAAGCAGTCATGGTGTGCTGTTGTTAATTAATTGTAGTCCATAGATCGCAAAATATCAAGAACTACAAGAGGAGTAGATATATTAGACTTGGAGCTGGACTTAATATCCCAGGGGCTTGGAGTTTTCTTCCTTTGGAGAGCTAGGAATATATTTCAAGGTGCTTGAGGCAAAGTTGAAATACATTCAGCAGGAAAAAGAGTAAATATGTAAGTAAGGTGATGTTGATGTTAGGCATCTGTTATGGATTGAATTGTGTCCTCTAAAAATATGTGTTGTTAAGTCCTAACCTCTATGCCTTTGGTTAAAATCCCATTTGGAAATGGGTTGTCTTTGTTATGTTAATGAGGCAGGATTAGTGTGGGGTGTATTTTGAGTCAATATCTTTTGAGATATAAAGAGATTAAACACAAGCTAGCAAGCAGAGATGGGGTAAGATAGACGCCAAGACACATGGAGATCTCCAAGGAGCCAGGAAGCAGAAGCTGAAGAGACAAGGACCTTCCTCCACAGCAGGCACAGACAGAAAGTCTTCCCCTAGAGCCAGCACCCTAGCTTCTTAAACTGTGAGAAAATAAATTTCTGTTTGTTAAAGCCACCCACTTGTGGTATTTCTGTTGTAGTAGCACTAGATAACTAAGGTAGCATCCAAAGGGGTGTCTTCTAAAAGGGGATTTCTTCTCTCTTTTTTTTTTTTTTTGGTGGGCTGGAATCATAACTTCCTTTCTATGTTTAGAAAATTCCTTGCCTTAGGAAGCTCGGTGGGTCTTGGCCAGGTGAGTCAAGCAGAAGTAACTACAAAGGGTTTTGAAGGTAGAACTATTAATACAGAGAAACGACTATGGGCATTTTTGTTGAAGTAATACCAAGGGCAGTCCTCATAGGCAGCTGTGGCACTGCTCAGTGACAGCCTCTGGCGTCCAGTGACATCCGTATTAACGGCAGTAATGTGGAGGCATCCAGTACTCGGTAATGGTGTCAGCAATGTCTGCACCACTGGTTCTGTGGTATGGCTTTGGTTGTGATCCAAGCTGTGCAGCTTTGGTTTATTCTGCCCAATTTCTGAGCCTGTTCTCTATGCTTCCCGACAACTTTGTGAGTCCACTCAGCATCCTTAAGAATTTCATGCTTCATTGTATAAGAAATGAGATGGGTGGTATCACAACAGACCCAAATGAAATTAAAAGAATCATAAGAGAATACTATGAAAAACTGTACTCTAACAAATTTGAAAACCTAGAGGAAATGGACAAATTTCTACAAACTCACTATCTGCCTAAACTAACACAAACAGAGGTAGAACAACTAAATAAATCCATAACAAAAGAAGAGATTTAAAACATAATTAAAAAATTCCCAATAATAAGAAGCCCTGGCCTTGGACGGCTTCACTGGAGAATTCTACCAAACTTTCAGAGAAGAGTTACCACCAGTACTACTAAAGGTATTTCAGAGCATAGAAAAGGAGGGAATACTTCCAAACTCATTTTATGAAGCCAGTTTAACCCTGATACCAAAATCAGGTAAAGACACTACAAAAAAAGAAAATTACAGACCAATATCCCTCATGAACATTGACACAAAAATCCTCAGCAAAATTCTAGCCAATAGAATTTAGCAACATATAAAACAAAATAATTCACCATGATCAAGTGAGATTTATACCAGTTATGCAGGGATGGTTCAACATTAGAAAAACAAACAATGTAACCCATCACATTAATAAAACAAAAGACAAGAACCACATGATCTTATCAATTGATGCAGAAAAGGCATTTGACAAAGTCCAACACCTATTCATGATAGAAACTCTCAACAAAATAGGAATAGAAGGGAAATTCCTCAACATAATTAAGTGTGTTTACACAAAGCCAACAGCCAACATCATCCTAAATAGAGACACTTTGAAAGAATTTCCTCTTGAGAATGGGAACCAGACAAGAATGTCCTTTATCACCACTCTTACTCAACATTGTACTGGCGGTCCTAGCCAGAGCAGCTAGGCTAGAAAAAGAAATAAAGGGCATCCACTTTGGTAGGGAAGAAGTCAAAGTATCTCTATTCGCAGATGATATGATCTTATACACGGCAAACCCCAAGGAATCCACAAGAAAACTACTGGAACTAATAGAAGATTTCAGCAAAGCATTAGGATACAATATACAAAAATCAATTGGATTCCTCTACACCAAAAAAGAGAACTTCAAAGAGGAAATCACCAAATCAGTACCATTTACAATAGCCCCCAAGAAGATAAAATACTTAGGGATAAATCTAAGCAGAGTAGTAAAAGACCTACACAATGAAAACTACAAGACTCTACTGCAAGAAACCAAAAGAGACCTGCATAAGTGGAAAAACATACCTTGCTCATGGATAGGAAGACTCAACATTGTGAAAATGTCAGTTCTACGCAAAGTGATCTACAGATACAATGCAATCCCAATCCAAATTCCAACGGCATTTTTTATTGAGATGGAGAAACAAATCACCAACTTCATAAGGAAAGGGAAGAGGCCCTGGATAAGTAAAGCATTACTGAAGAAGAAGAACAAAGTGGTAGGCCTCACACTACCTGATTTTAGAACCTATTATACCACCATGATACTCAAAACAGCCAGGTACTGGTACAACAACAGATATACAGACCAACGGAATAGAATTGAGAATCCAGACATAAATTCACCCATCTATGATCAGCTGATATTTGACAAAGGCCCAAAGTTGGTTAATTGGGGAAAAGACAGTCTCTTTAACAAATGGTGCTGGCATAACTGGATATCCATCTGCAAAAAACTGAAACAAGACCCATACCTCACACCATGCACAAAAACTAACTCAAAATGGATCAAAGACCTAAATATAAAATCAAAAACTATAAAGATCATGGAAGAAAAATAGAGAGAACGCTAGGAGCCCTAATACATGGCATAAACAGAATATGAACCGTAAGTAGCAATGCACAAGCACCAGAAGAGAGACTAGATAACTTGGAGCTCCTAAAAATAAAACACTTATGCTCATCAAAAGACTTCACCAAAAGAGTCAAAAGACAACTTACAGACTGGGAAAAATTTTTTGGCTATTACAGATCTGATCAGTGTCTAATCTCTAAAATCTACAAGATACTGCAAAACCTCAACAACAAAAAGACAAATAACCCAATTAAAAAATGGGCAAAGGATATGAACAGGCACTTTGCCAAAGAAGACATTCAGGCAGCTAACAGACGTGAAGAAATAAATGCTCATGATCATTAGCCATTAGAGAAATGCAGATCAAAACTATAATGAGCTATCATCTCATCCCAATAAGTCTAGGATTAATCCAAAAAACACAAAATAATAAATTCTGGAGAGGTTGTGGAGAGACTGGAACACTTATACACTGTTGGAGGGAATGTAAAATGGTACAACCACTTTGGAAATTGATTTGGCACTTCCTTAAAAAGCTAGAAATAGAAGTACCATATGATCCAGCTATTCTGTTCCTTGGAATATATCCTAGAGAAATAAGAGCCGTCACACAAATAGATATATGCACACCCATGTTCATTGCAGCACTATTCACAATAGCAAAAAGATGGAAACAACCTAGGTGCCCATCAAGGGATGAATGGTTAAACAAATTATGGTATATTCACACAATGGAATACTACGCAACGATAAAGAACAACGATGAAGCCGTGAAACACAACATGTAGGAATCTGGAGGGCATTATGCTGAGTTAATTTAGTCAGCCACAGAAGGACAAATATCGTATCAGACCACTATTATAAGAACTCAAGAAAAAGTTTAAACACAGAAGAAAACATTCTTTGATGGTCACGAGGGTGGGAAGGGAGGGTGAGGGTTATTCACTAACTAGAGAGTAGATAAGAATTATCTTAGGTGAAGGGAAGGACAGCACACACTACAGGGGAAGTCAGCACAACTGGACTAAATGAAAGCTAAGAAGTTTTCTGAATACAATCAAACACTTCTAGGGACAAAGTAGCAGGGGCGGGGGTCTGGAGACCATGCTTTCAGGGGACATCTAGGTCAATTGGCATAACAAAGTTTATTAAGAAAATGTTCTGCATCCTACTTTGGTGAGTGGCATCTGGGGTCTTGAAAGGTAGCAAGTGGCTATCTAAGATGCATCAGTTGGTCCCAACCACCTGGAGTAAAGGAGAATGAAGAACACCAAAGACACAAGGAAAGTATTAGCCCAAGAGGCAGAAAGGGCCACATAAACCAGAGACTCCATCAGCCTGAGACCAGAAGAACTAGATGGTGCCCGGCTACCACCAATGACCGTCCTGACAGGGAACACAACAGAGAGTCCCTGATGGAGCAGGAGAAAGGTGGGGTGCAGAACTCAAATTCTAGTAAAAAAGACCAGACTAAATGGTCTGAGACTGGAGGTACCCTGGAAAGTATGGCCCCAAGACTCTCTGTCAGCCCAGAACTAAAACAATTCCCAAGGCTAACTCTTCAGACAAAGATTGGACTGGACTGTGGGACATAAAATGACACTCCTGAAGAGTGTGCTTCTTAGCTCTAGAGATACATGAGAGTAAACAGACAGCTCCTGTCCGGAGGTGAGACGAGAAGGCAGAGAGGGTTAGGAGCTGGATGAATGGACATGAGAAATCAGGGGTGGAAAGGAGGAGTGTGCTATCACAGTATAGGAAGAGCAATCAGGGTCACATAACAATGTATGTATAAATTTTTGTATGAGAAACTAACTTGAAATGTAAACTTTCACTTAAACTACAACAATAAAGAAAAAAAAAAACAGAATTTCCTGGTTTACCTTGCAATTAGAAAACCCTGAATCCCTATCATTAGCCAAAATGAGTTAGAGAGGAAAAAAAAAAATAAAGTCCTTTAATAAGTTGTGTTCCTAACAGGCCTTAGCAGAGAGCCTCTTTGAATGAATTTATCTGATACTGTGGTTTAATAATACATAATGTGATCCCTGACTTAAAAATCTTACAGTTTACTAAGGAATATAAGACATTTATGAAACAAATACAACCTGTAAGATGGAATAAAATCAAATGCTCAGTTGGGTGGAGCTAACTGTGCCATTTGGAAAGTCATCTTGAAAAAGATGAGACTATAGTTAATTCTTGAAGGATGGGCAGGAAATGGTATTTTGGGTACAGGAACCATAAAGCATAGAAAGGAGTTTGGACATTCATGGAGCAGCAAGACCAGCCTGATTGGAGAGGTGGATATATGTACTGAAACTAACTCAAAAACACAAGATAATTGTTATGCTTGAGCCCACTGTTGCAGCCACTGTGTCAATGTTTAAGAGGGAGTATATTACAAAGACCTTGTCCTGTAATCAGAAATAGAGAAATTCTCTATTATTTCCCTAAACAGACAAATTATATACACACACACACATATAAAGCTAAAAATTTTAAACATTGGGCTAAATATTTTGGCAAGAGAAGCTTCAGAAATCGAGTTTGAGTTAGCCTCCTCCCTGGCTATGTCCAAACTTCTTAGACATTCTTTCCAGGCTGAGGTACATGAACAAAGAGGTGGGGCTTGAGGGGAGTAATAACAAAACCTGAAGATAGTTTTAAAAAAAAGTACCAATTTGCGTTCAATTTTCCATTATTTTTATAATGCAGTTTTTTTTTTTTAATGATAAGCAGTGAATAATTAAATAACTACAGCTTTGCATTGGCAATGCAAAGATTGAAGATCATGTCAGGGAGCAATGTAGAGCCCTGTCTTGATCTCGGCTCTTAATAACATTCTTGGTCATTAACTTCAGGAAGACTTCCAGGAGTAAAGATACATTTGAAAGTGGCTGAAAATAGCTCTAAAATATCAGCTTCCCTGGACTGACAGTGAAATGACCACACAGTCCTGTCACTGGGTCAAAAATCAATTACAAAACAGAGGTTTTCATGTGTCGCATTTTTGCATTAGCCTTAACAAAGACGGACTAGAAAATCACAAGCAACAGGAAAGGCAACCGTTAAAATACAGAAAATACAGTGTTGGTTTTTTTCTTGGCAGGATGGGTCCGCAGGTTCCAACACGGCTGTGGATCCCCTCAAGTTGACGGTTCTCCCAGTCACTTCTTCCCAGATGTCGCCCCCGGCGGAAACCCTCTCTAGGCGGCCACGGTGCCAGGTCTGCGCGAGAATGCCCGCCTCCTACTTTCAAGCCCCACCTTTCCTCCGGGAGACTAACGTTCCTTTCCCCACCCTAGCTGGAGTCCGAGAGTCCGACCACTCCTTGGCAGCTAGCAGGCCTCAGGCTAGGTGGGGATGCCCCCGGTCCCCTCAGCTGCCCTTCCCTAGCCGGGCGCTCGTCCCAGCAGTTCCGCGTCTGCGCAGCCGGCGAGGGGCTGGCGAGGGGCCGGCCCGGGAGGTGCAGGATGCGCGGGAGCCAATGGGCACGCTGGGGGAGCTGGGCTAGCAGCAGCGGCCAGCGGGGCGCGCACTCTCGGGATGGAGGGCGAGCGCCGGGCATCTCAGCCGCGCTCCTCAGGCCTCCCAGCTGGGGGCACCGGCGGTGAGAGCCCGGGGGGCGGCGCCCCCCTCTCGGGCAGCAGTAGCTCCTCTGCCCTGCTGCAGGGGGAGGTGCTGGATCTGGACGAGGACGAGGACGACCTGGAGGTGTTCAGTAAGGTGAGGGCGGCGGTGGCGCGTCCCGGGAAAGTTCCCAAGTCAACTCTGGGAGTTGCCTCCATTGTGCCCGAGTAATGCTTTCCAAAAAACCCCCAGTTTTGGAGAAGACACTTAACAGCGGAGGTGGGTGGGGTCTTCTCTGGATGCTTGACCCTGCCTGGAGCTCTCGCCACACCCGGGGCTGCGTCCCGACGGGGCCTTGAATCACAGCTGCTCCCTCCTCCGCACTTTGACCTTCCGCTCGACTGGCTGTGGCTTCGTGCCACCTACAAAGTTATAATTTCCCCCCCTCTTTCTCTTTCTTCTCTGGTGTGGACACGTCCTCAGGATAGTGCCAGAGCTCCGGAGCGGGTGGCCAGAAGCTGTCCCCGCCCCTGCCAGTTTTTTTTTTTTTTCCTTCTTTTTCTCCTGGGCGCGGCCAGCCAGCCCTGAATTTAGAGGGAGAAATAACCCGAGTTTAGGGAAATTGCTCTCGATTTAGAGTGGCTAGTTGTGGATTTGAGACTTGAGTAAAACCTGAGATGAGTCTCCAAGTTCAGTAGGAGTAAGTGTGAGAGAATCCTCTCAACAGTAGAAAACGGTTCTGTGTGTCCAAAAGGAAGCCTCTTCACTGCGCAGCTAAGGATTTTTCAGATGGTCGTCCAATCTACAGATACCAGCTTTTATTTTCCCCATCCATCGGGAAATGTAGGACCAAAGGTCCGTCTTAGCTTGTATTTAGTTAGGGAGGCATTGACTCGTGGGGGTTTGTGTTTTAGACTTTTAGTGTATATAGACTGGTGATTGCAATTTCCTAAAGGGTTTTGGAAAAGAAAAATACGGGGCGGTTGAATGCCATTCTAATTTCTCAAGTTTCTGCTAGTAGTACACTTGAGATCAAAACACTGTATTAATTACTATGACGCCTGTGCAATAGCTCAATTTTACCTTGGGGTGTTAAGTAAAGCAACCTACTTAACCATTGCTTTATTCTGGGCGGGTGAACTGAATGAAGTTAGTGAACATACATACCTTGACCCCAAGAGGAATATGTAAAACTTACTTTTTCTTAGGGTTAAATGAAATGGTAGGACCAGTTGTATCACAGTTTTGTGCTCTTGATAAAGTTATTTGACTTCTCAAGTTATTGTAAAATAATGGAATTATTTTATGTTCAGTTGTAAAAAGTTAGCATTGTCTTTTTATATTCCATATACGAGTATACGTCATGTTCAGATCAAGGACAATTGGCTGATTATTTACTGTACCCCTTTCTTCTTTACATTTTCTTCTAAGATACTATATTAAAAAAAAAAAATTTCCAGTTGAGTGGATTCTGACTCATAGTGACTCTATAGGACAGAGTAGAACTGCCTCATAGGGTTTCCAAGGAGCACCTGGTAGATTAGAACTGCCAACCTTTTGGTTAGCAGCTGAGCTCTTAACCACTGCGCCATCAGTATTAGTTTATAGCCATGCATTATGAGGAAACCGTGGTGGCGTATTGGTTAAGTGCTAGGGCTGCTAACCAAAAGGCCGGCAGTTCCAATCCACCAGGTGCTCCTTGGAAATGCTATGGAGCGATTCTACCTATAGAGCCTCTCTGAGTAGGAATCGACTCGCCGGCAACGGCTTTTTTTTTTTTTTTTTTTTTTTAATCCATTATGAAACTTCCAGTATGGGGAGAGGGTCTGAGGCGAAAACTTTTTCAGAATCATCTGGCAGTGTTTTAAGGTTGTCACATGGTTTCTCTTTCCCTAAGTCCTAGCCTCATAGGTATCACTGTTTTAATGAGCCCGTGTTTTCAGAGGCATATCTAAGGTGAAGCTAATGAAATTTAAGTTTTAGAGCTATTCATTTGCTTAGGACTGTGGGAGTGCTGGGAGTTGCTGGGAGCTGTAGATGTTTTAGGTGGGAAGGGAGTAAGAGGTTGCAATAAAAAGCATTTCTTAGTAAGCCTTTCTGGTCAGTTGCCTAAAGCTATCTCAGAAGAAAGAAATCTAGATCTCCGTGGCTCCAGTCATTTGTTGAAATTTCACTTTTCATTCTTAGTAAATAGTTGCTTTTCCACCTACTTTTTTATTTGTTATTTTGTACCTCTTTAAAAGGATACCTTTCAAATTATGTGAGTGTTAGGCTCATACAGCTGGGATCCAGCCTGCTTCTTAGTGTTGTATAACTAGATGTGTTAGGTACTTAGAAGAATGTTACTAACCTCTTCTGTAGAAACTGACCACACAGATCAGGGTAAAGATATAATGATGGTTGAAGTCTGGAAAGAATACTAGAAAATTTTTTAAATTAGCTGCCTGCTTACGTTTCAGTAAGTTGCATTTTTCTACCATTTACCATAGTTCAACACCAAATTTAAGTAAGTCTGCTCATTTGTCCTACTCTTGGTACTGCTTCTTTTCTAGCTTATTCCTCTGTAGAACAATACTGTTGCCCAGCCTACCTAGGATGGTATCTAACAATTATGAATTGTAGCATTGCCACCCTTTAGGACTTGGAGATTCACAACTTTCATACTGAGTTTACACTCACATTTGTAGTCTTCTTAGTCCTGGTAGTATTTGTGTGTATATACCTATTGTCCCTCTTGATGATAAACATTTTAGAGTAGGAACTCTGACATGTTATTCCTTTTCTTCCTACAAGTACCTACAAATAAAATGTTGAATAATTTTGTGTAAGGCACTATGCTGAGTGCTCTTTGGAGAGAAAGAAATATGGGATTTGGTTTTTGATATCGCAACCCTAAAGACTAGATGGGAAGATGTTACAGAAACTCTAAATTGTAAAATAAACAATAGGGATGGAAAGTAAAACAAACAAAAAAGTATTGTTCTGAATTTTCAAACAATCCACTGAGGAGAAAATGGTGCCACATCCCAAGACAGCATTGAGAACGCAGAAGATGTTCTCTTGAGTTGATTTAAAAGAATAGGTGTAGGTGGATGTTGGAAGGTAAGAGGGCGAAACCGATGCTATGAAAAGGAAAATAAAAAGATACAGATTGTAAGAATAGTGTTGGGACAACTAGGCCAAAATAAGATAGCTTGGTAGTTAAACTAGACAAAAAAGGCCAGTTTCTTTACGTCTAAAGGAAAAAAAAAATTCTCATTTTGGGGGGAGAATAGTATATTAAAAATAAAATAAATTGCCTTTATTTTTATTATATACTGTAATGTGTAGAAGAAACATAGCAATTAATACATAGCATACGTGACTAAACAAAAAAAAAACAAACCCATTGCCATCGAGTCGATTCCGACCCTCTAGGACAGAGTAGAACTGCCCCATAGGATTTCCAATGAGTGACTGGTAGATTTGAACTGCTGACCTTTTGGTTAGCAGCCTAAAGCTTAACCACTGCACCACCAGGGCCCCAGTGTATGTGACTAGGTCACAATAAAGCACTGAGATGCTTATCGGACACTCAATAAATATCTCTCATTTGTGGCCTCTTTCAAGGTATTTAGGACCATAAAGTGAGACATAAGAATTGCACAGTTGCCACCCTTTAGGACTTTGAGATTCTTGCAGATGTAGTCATCCTTATCACCGCTAGTAATCTTTGAGAAATCATGGAATGCAGGAGTAGTACCCAAAGACAAAGAAAACAAAAAACCCAGCTCAGTTGCTATTGAATTGATTTTGACTTACGGTGACCCCATGTGTGTCAAAGTAGAACTGTGCTCCATAGGGTTTTCAATGACTGATTTTTTGGAAGTAGATTACCAGATCATTCTTCCAAGGCTCCTCTGGGTGGATTCAAACCTCCAACCTTTCAGTTAGCAGCAGAACACATTAACTGTTTGTACCACCTAAGTAATGCCCCCAAACTAGAAGTAAATTTTTTTTTTTAATTAATGGGCAGAAAGGAAGTTAGGAAAGTTACTGATCAATAGCCTTAATTTCAGTCTCCAGCAAAATCATACAGTGAATTATTTAATATTTTGTTTATAAACATTAAAAAAAAAAGGAGAGATGATCAATAGAAGGTAGCATGTTTTACAAGAATGATGGAAAACTCTGATTGTCTTAATGGCAGATCAGAACTATACCAAAGAATCTGTTTATCTGAGCCAGGCTTTTGAAAGAATCACTCATTTTTGTGGAAAAGATTATTGCTGAATGAATAATAGGTTAAGGTTGTTTAGAGATACAGCTCCTGTGTCTATCGGGTTGCTGTCAATCTGGAAATTCAGCATAGTGTGGAAGAGACAGAATGTATTGTTTAACAATTTTATCAGATACTTGGGGGAAGATACTGGAGGTCATATTAATTTTTCAGATTCATTCTCTGAACAGTCTCTATTTAGTTTCTGTTTTGTGTCTTTACCCGTCATGGCCCTTATAAGACTCAGAATTCTCTCCAATGGTTTACGTGAAGAGAGTCTAAGGCAGGACTGTTTATAGAAGTGTGGGCAAGGTCAAGGAACAAGGGATATTGAGGCACTCAGAGACGTGTACTAGCCAAAAGCCATCTACTGCCTGTGTGTGTGAGTGTCTGTGTGTGCACACGTGCATGTGTATTTATTTTCAGTTGCCCAACTCAAAATCTAGTATGCAGGAATGCAGGTAGGTCGTATAGTCCCCTTTCTGTAAGGCCTGCGCCCTGATCCTGGCTCAGTGAGTTTTACCATTTTGGTAATTTTTTCTAAAAAAAGAAAGAAAAACAAAACAAGAAAACAAAGGAAAATAGGGCTAATCTAGACCTGTTTATATTCTTTCCAGTACAAGCTCCACTCTCTACCATCATAGTCCTCTTCTGTGTTAAGCAGTTGCTGTGGAGTTGATTCCGATTCATGGTGACTCCATGTGTGTCAGAGTAGCACTGTCCTCCATAGGTTTTCAATGACTGTGTTCCTTCAGAAGTAGATCACCAGGCCTGTCTTCTGAGGTGCCTCTGGGTGGACTTGAACCACCAACCTTTTGGTTGGTAGCTGAGTGCTTAACTGTGCTATTTAGGGGCTCCTTCTTCTATGTTAAGTACTCTTTTATATAAAGTTTGTTTCCTGGGGGCGGAAGAATACGTAAGTTAAGTGGAAAGAAAACGAAAAATCCTCAGGTTCTTCTGATAAGCTTGTATATGTGATCAACAATAAAATTAAAATAAGACAACTTCAGAATAAGTTTGGAGAGACCTGGTAGCTTTGTTAGCTAGTGCTGCTACAACAGAAATACCACAAGTGGATAGCTTTAACAAAGAGAAATTTATTCTGTCACAGTCTAGGAGGCTGGAAGTCTGAATTCAGGACACCAGCTCCAGGGGAAAGCTTTCTCTCTCTGTCAGTTCTGGGGGAAGGTCCTTGTCATCAATTTTTCCCTGGTCTGTGAGCATCTCAGCGCAGAGACTCTGGGCCCAAAGGACACACTTCGCTCCCAGCCCTGCTTTCTTGGTGGTAGGAGATCCCTCTCCTCTCCACTGATTCTCTCTTTTATATCGCAAAAGAGATTGACTCAAAATACGACCTAATCTTGTAGATTGAGTCCTGCCTCATTAACACAACTGCCTTTAATCCTGCGTCATTAACATCATAGAGGTAGGATTTACAACACATGGGAATATCACATCCGATGACAAAATAGTGGACAGTCACACAATACTGGGAATCATAGCCTAGCCAAGTTGACACATAGTTTTGGGAGACACACTTCAATCCATAACACGTGGTGTAGGAGCATTTTATGTATAAGTATTCCTAGAGGTTTTCGGTTGACTGAAAGATTAGTATGCACAAATAACGTAATATTGAATCTCAGCAAACACTGTATTTTCAAGGCCATATGGAGTATTAATTGTACTGTAATCTTAATTCTCCCTAGCATTTCTGCAGTTCCATTCCATACTCTGTCAGAAAATGGCAAAAGGATATTATCTTATCCGCTGATGCCGGTGACTTGTTATTGATTCTTTGGAATGCCATGTTCATTTGGTGACTGAAATCTTGTCTGGTTTTTGTAGAAAAAAGGCTTGCTTCTATTAGCACTGTCTGTCATTGTCACAGGAAGTGTGTGTGTGTGTTGGGTGGGGTACTGAAGTAGCAACAGTCTTACCACACGTTTGCCATCCATGAAGGAGAATAACCAAAGGGGTTTTACTGATGATATAATGATTGTCCTGGCAGTCATGGCCTGTGAAGAAGGGATGGGGAAGGAAAAAAAAAAGTGGTTTTATTTGGTAAAGACTTGGGTAGTTTTGATAGTTCTTTTAACAATTCTATGTGAAGTTGTTATGATGTAGGTGGATTAAATTTATGTGGTTGTGAAGGGCAAAACTAGGACCACTGGGTCAAAAATATATGGAGACAAGTTTTAGGTTAGTTTAAGGAAAATTGTTTAAATTGCAGGTCCCGAGTGAAAGAGATTACCTAGTACAGTTGTGAATACTGTCACTAAAAATGTTCTTTTACAAGCTGGATGACTAATTGTCACAGAGGAAAAGAGGGTGTAACAGTTGAACTTTTTCCTTCCACTATTAAGAAGTTGTAACAAAAGAAGTTTTACTAGAATTTAACTATAAGAGCAGTGTAAAGTTTTAATTAGAGGGTCTTATTTACCCCTCCCACTCAATTCCCAGACTGAGCTATTTTCTTCTGTTCCCTATTCTTATATTTCTCTTCCCACACCTGTGTCTTTTGCGGTTAGTTCTCTGCAAATGATGTGACAGTATGTCTTAGTTATCCAGGATGAAATACTTAATATTGCCTTCTACTTATCTCTCTCACTCACTTTCCATGTCCGTGTATATATTTGAAAAGTGCGCATCAGTTTTACCTTCTCCATGTCTCTGGAATCAGTGACTTCTTTCCATTCCCTCTGACAGAGTAGTTACATGGTTGCCTCTGAGAACCATTACAATAGTCTCATTAGATCTTTGTTCTTCCTGTCTATAGCCCCCAATCTGTCCTACGTGCTCCCAGCAACTTAATGTTTCCAGAGCACACAGCTCTGATCATACTGTCACATTTTACCATTTAAGGCCCTTGGTGACCAAGCTGCCTGTATCCTGACTCTCCTGCCTTCTTCACCACTCTCTCCCCTGTAGAACCTTACTACTCAAAGTATGTTCCATGAGTCACTTGCATCAGCATCACCTGGGAGCTTGTTAGAAACGCCGAGTCTCATATCCCACTCCAGACCCAATGAATCAGAATCTGTATTTTAACAGAATTCCTTGGTGATTTGTACACACCTTGCAATTTGAAAAGCACCCAAAGAGAAGCATTGATCTAGGTTAGTCCACTTGCTATTACCTGAGCTTACTCTGTATTTTTCTACTTTTGTGTAGTTATTTCCTTTGTCTTGTTTATGGCTCCATGTGAAGCCACCTCTTCCCTAAGAGCTGTCCAGCACCCCACTCAGTGCTCCCCTAAATAGTCTTTTGAATCTCGTAATACTGAATACAATTCTGCCTAATAAATAGGCACTTATTTCTCATCTCTAAAACCTGATTGATTGTCTACCTCTAGTAGATTAAACTCCTTGAAGTTCGAGAACATAGGAACTCTGAATATTTATGGAAGAAATACATTAATGAATGACATGGCCTGTGGCTTTTTTTATAGGTATAGACCCAATTAGCACGGTAATTTGCCAATGATCTGTTTTTAGTAAACTTAGTTTCTATTATGTTGGCCTTTCCTGTGAAGACACTAAACCAAATAGAATTAAAAAACTCATTTTAATCAATGGTGAGTAAATTTTATTGCTGGATGACACAGCTATGTTGAGCCTCAAGTCTACACAATGTCTCCTATTTAAATTGCATTAGAAGAAATAATCACAAAGTATCAAAAAACCGGAGGGAAACATTTAAGAATCTTCTTTTAATTGGAAAATGAATTCTTGTAGGTTAATAGCACCTGTCAGAATTTGGTTGCAAGGAATGGATACCAGCTCTGGCAAGAAAGAAATGCGATAAATATTAGGTAGCTCACAGAGATTGGAAAGTTGGAAAGACAGGTACAGAAAGGGACAAGCACTAGGAGGAGCTTGTCATGGATTGAATTGTGTCCCCCAGATATATGTGTCAACTTAGTTAGGCCATGATTCCCAGTATTGTGTGGTTGTCCTCAATTTTGTAATTGTAATTTTATGTTAAAGAGGATTAGGGTGGGATTGTAACACCTTTACTAAGGTTGCATCCCTGATCCAATGTAAAGGGAGTTTCCCTGGGGTGTGGCCTACACTGCCTTTTATCTTACAGGAGATAAAAGGAAGGGGAAGCAAGCATAGAGTAGGGACCTCATACCACCAAGAAAGCAGGGCCGAGAGCAGAGCTTGTCCTTTGGACCTGGGGTTCCTTCATGGAGAAGCTCCTAGTCCAGGTCAAGATTGATGAGAAGGACCTTCCTCCACAGCTGACGGAGAGAAAGCCTTCCCCTGGAGCTGACGCCCTGAATTCGGACTTCTAGCGTACTAGACTGTGAGAAAATAAATTTCTCTTTGTTAAAGCCATCCACTTGTGGTATTTCTGTTATAGCAGCTCTAAGATGACTAAGACAGAACTATAAACAAAAACCAAACTTGTGGCTGTCAAGTCCATTCCAATTCATAGCAACCCTATAGGACGGAGTAGAACTGCCCGTAGGGTTTCCAAGGAGCAGCTGGTGGATTTGAACTGCCAACCTTTTGGCAACACTATATTTGGAAAAGGATCGGATGTTGTATAGCCAAAAGAAAAAACAAAATCCATAGGAACCTACAAGAGAGGTTCAGCTCTATTATGCAGAGAGAATATTTATTTACTTATTGGTCAGGGGCAATGGGGAAAATTACTACTAATATTTTGGGAAAGTGTTGTTTAAAGATTCCATATTTGAATTTATATACTATTAAAAGCATATTTGGAAACCCTCGTGGCATAGTGGTTAAGTGCTACAGCTGCTAACTAAAAGGTATGCAGTTTGAATCCACCAGACGCTCCTTGGAAACTCTATGGAGCAGTTCTGCTCTGTCCTATAAGGTTGCTATGAGTTGGAATCAACTCGATGGTAACAGGTCTTTTTTTTTTGGTTTTAAAAGCATATTTGATTCCGTTGAGTTTAAAGATGGAGTTTCATTTTGGCATCATTGGGGTTCTGGGTAGGATGCTCTAGCACAACTCTAAACTGATGGTCTGCTACAGTTTTACAAGTGACAGTGCTCTTAGAGTTTTGAAAATTTATTTTATGTGTTAATTTAGGTATATCCACACTTCCTAAAGAGGATGTAAGACTAAAAGTTAAAATAAACATTTATAATTGCTCACTTTAAAGAGATATTTTAAGTTTTCTCAATAAACAAGTGAAAAGTACGTGCTTAAAAGATGTCTGTTTTAGAAAAGATTAGTCCAAAGGACTAATTGACCACAGCTACCAAGACCTCCACCGGACTGAGTCCAGTACAGCTAGATGGTGCCCGGCTACCACTGCTGACTGCTCTGACCAGGATCATAACAGAGGGTTCTGGACAGAGCTGGAGAAGGATGTAGAGCATAATTCTAACTCCCCCCGCCAAAAAAAAAAAGACCAGATTTACTGGCCTAAAGGAGACTGGAGAAACCTCAAGAGTGTGGCCCCCAGACACCCTTTCAGCTCAGAGGTGAAGTTACCTTCGAGGTTCACTGTTCAGCCTGGGAGTGGACAGCCCAGTAAAACTAAATGAGACTAACGAGGTACAGGAGTCCAGTGACAAGGGCCAGAAGGCAGAGGGGGAGTAGGAAGCTGATGATAAGGAAAACAGGTTGAGTAAGGATACTGTTGATGTGTTGTGAGATTGTTAACCACTGTTATAGGGCAACATTTGTAGTAACTGTTAAATGGGAGGCTATTTTGTCCTGTAAGCCTTCATCTTGGGTGAGAATGGCAGCACAATTGGAAGAGCATAGTCAATGTCATTTAAATGTGTAAGTAAAAAGTTTTGAAATGGTGTATCTTTGGCTATGTGTATTTTCACCAAAAAAAAAAAAAAAGCTGAGAATTCAGAGGGTTAAAATGTTGTGGGGTTGTTAACCAAAGTCATAAAACAGCATGTGCACTACTGTTACATGAGACACTGTTTGTTCTGTAAGCCTTCACCTGAAGTACAATAAAATATTTAATTAAAAAAAAAAAAAAAGATGTCTGTTTTAAACAGAATATTTGATTAACTCTGACACTGTTTATATCAATCATGCTGGATAACACAGTTTATACTACCTGTAGTATAAATGAAAAAGGATATAGTAGGCAATCACAATTATTAGTCTAGTACTGAAGTAAAAAAATCAGTAAAACACATGTATGACAAAACAGCAGAAGATTAAACCAAGCATTTCTAGAGTTAAAACTGAAATAATTTTATTAGATTATTATTGTTTTGACTTCCAGAAATGCTTTTATACAACATGCTCTTTTTTTTCCTCTTGTTTTTAGCCAACTTTATTGAGGTATATATTACATACCATGAAATTTACCCATTTGGGGTATAAAATTCAATTTTTTTTTTTTAGTAAATTTATCAAATTGTGCAATCACCACTATAATCCAGATTTAGAATATGGTCACTACCCTAATAAGATCCTTGTGTCTAATTACAGTTAATCCCCATTGCCACTCCCGGCTGTAGGAAACTACTAGTCTATTACTTTCTGCCTCTACAGATTTGCTGTTTCAGGACATTTTATACAAATGGAACCATACAATATGTGGCCTTTTGTTCCTGGTTTCCTTTGTTTAGCATAGTGTTTTCAAGGTTTTTTTTTTTTTTTGTAATTATATTATTTTTTAATCACTGCTTTTAATTTTTTTATATAAGAAATAAAAGTTTTTATTTTAAAATGGAAAACAGAGAGCTTTGTCATTTAAATTGAAATATTAAGAATAGAAATTCTGTTTCAAATTAAAATGAAAACCTTATTATGTGTGGCCAAACAAAAATGAATGGCATACTTATGGTATATGAATTTTGAAAAATTGGAAAAAATATCTAATTTATATACATATGAATAATTGAAAACAAACAAACCTGTTGCTGTCAAGTCAATTCAACTCAGCAACCCTATAGAACAGAGTAGAACTACCCTGTAGGGTTTCCAAGGAGCAGCTGGTGGATTCCAACTGCCGACCTTTTGGTTAGCAGCTGTAGCTCTTAACCACTGTGCCACCACGGCTCCATATGTATAATAGGTATATGTATTTTGTAGTATAATTGAAAATCAAATGGCATCTCTGTTAGCTTTTACTAGATTATGCTGTAATACAAATCACCTCACGATCTCATTGGCTGACCTATGACAAAGATTTACTTCTTGCCCATGTACTTGTCAGCTGTGGCTCAGTAGTAATTCTGCTCTGGGCTGTGGGCCTGCTCCACATGTTTTCTTAATTTTGGGATTAAAACTGACACAGCCACCCCTTAATGGGACATGTCATTCTCGTGGCAGAGGGAAAAGAACATGAGCACAGGTGGAAGCAGGCAGTGGCCCCTGTATCTTCCCCAGACACATGCATTGTCCAAAGTAAGTCACTGGTCAAACCCATTGGCAAGGCACTATTCTCCTTCCATGGGGAGGCACTGAAAGTCACCTGGCGATGGGTGAGGATGTGTAATCCTCCCACTGGAGTCAAGGAGTCATTAGGGACAATCATACCATCTCCCACTATGGTTATGTGGGAAAGTTACAGGCAATTGTCATATTGAACCTTTTTGAATAAGGAAGATCATTTTCTTCTGTAGAATATTAAATACAAAAAATAAAATTTTCCACTGGTTGACAAATAGCCCAAGCATAATTGAGATGAATGAAAATGCATTAGTCATGATTAACAACTTCCAATTGACTTATGTTCATGAATAGTCAGAGTAAGATCACACAGATCCTTAAAAATATCGGGCTGTGCAGTGGATCTGTTACTTTTGGATTTTCAGCTACAACATTCATTTATTCTAGAGTTCTCCCATTCTTTTTTTTTTTTTTTTTAAGATCTATGCAGTTACAATGTGAATACTTGAAATTCCGTCACAGTAAATGTCAAAATGAGTTTTATTGGTTGTCCTTTCATCAAAGCCTATGTTCCAGCCATTCTCCTCTCTGGTCTTCACCACCTATATCCTTTCCTGTCTTGAGCCTTCTTGGTCCCTCTGCCTGTAATTGTCTTCCCTCAGTGTTTTCGATGGCTGACTCCTTACTTTACCTCTTTAAAGATGCCTTCCCTGACCACTCTATCAGAAGCATTCTTCTTCCTTGCCTCAACCCCTCACTCCAGCAACTCATTCTGGAATTTATCTCCTCCTCCTTTTTTTTTCTTTGGTGGTTATTTTTTTATTGTTGTAAAAATGTATATATAACACAACATTTGCCAGTTCAGCACTTTTTCAGGTGAACAGTTTAGTGATACTGATTACATTGATCGTGTTGTATGCAGCTGTTACCCATAATTGATGCCAGATTTCCCATTGCCATGAACAGAAACTGACTGCTTCCTAAACAGTGGGTCCCATTTCCCTCCTGCCCCTGGTAACCACTAATAAACTTTTGTCTCCATACACGTTGCTTATTCTTGTCATTTCATGTAAGTGCGATCATACAATATTTGTCCTTTAGTGATTGACTTATTTCACTCTGCATAATGTTCTTTATTCCCTTTTTTATCAATACTTATTCATATCTCAGATTATCTTGTTTATCTATTTGTTTACTTGTTTATTATCTGTACCCTCCTAACTAAAGTATAAGTTTGAAGAGAGCAGGAACCATGTCAGCCTTGGTCATTGTCTTAGTCATCTAGTGCTGTTCTAGTAGAAATACCACAAGTAGATGGCTCTAACAAAGAGAAGTTTATTCTCTCACAGTCCAGTAGGCTACAAGTCCAAATTCAGGGCATCAGCTCCAAGAGAAGGCTTTCTCTATCGGCTCTGGAGGAAGAGCCATGTCATCAGTCTTCCCTTGGTGTGGGAGCTTCTCTGGGCAGGAGTCTCAGGTCCAAAGGACACGCTCTGCTCCCGGCACTGCTTTCTTGGTGGTATGAGGGTCCTGTGTGTCTCTGCTTGCTTCTCTCTTTTACATCTTGAAAGAGATTGGCTTAAGACACTGTCCAATCTTGTATACCTCATTAGTATAACTGCTGCTAATCCATCTTATTCCATCATAGTGATTGAGTTTACAACATGTAAGGAAATCACATCAGATTACAGAATGGTACACAGTCATACAATACCGGGAATCATGACCCAGCCAAGTTGACAGATATTTTTTGAGGACACAATTCAGTCCATGACAGTCACTGTTGTATCCCCAGGCACATGGTAGACATTTCTAGCAATGTTTGTTAAATGAAATGGAATTACTAATACACTAGGTGCTTTTTATATGCAAATAGATAACTATTATTATCTCTATGCCACAAGTTTATCTGTAAAACAGGGGTGATGGTCAGGTTGCTGAGAGGAATAAACGAAATAATGCAAATATGTGGTGCTAAGGATCAGTCTCTGACACTCAGTGTTTGCTCATTATTGTATAAGCATCCATTTTGCATTTGTGATGAAATCTTCAGAGGATCACAAAAGTATATTTGTTCCTGTTTTTAAGGAGTTAATAGCTATTTAAGGGAGGTAATGAGGAGTTCCGGTGGCGCAGCAGTTAAGTGCTTGGCTGCTTACCGAAAGGTCATGGTTGGAACCCATTAGCCGCTCCACAGGAGAAAAGACCTGGCAGTCTGCTCCCGTAAAGATTACAGCCTAGGAAACCCTCTGGGGCATTTCTACTTTGTCCTGTGAGGTCACTATGAGTCGGCATTGACTTGACAGCAATAGGTTTGGTTTCTTATTGTGGTAATATATTGGTAGTCTAGATGGGACTAAAGTCCTTGGGTGACAGGAAAGGTTTGCACTCAACCATTAACCTAAATGTTGGTGGTTTGAACCTACCCAGCGGTGCTGTAGAAGGAGCCCTGATGATCTGCTTCTCTAAAGATGACAGACAAGAAAACCCTATGAAGCAGTTTTACTCTGTTGAACACATGGGGTAGCCATGAGTCAGAATTGATTTGATGGGAACAAGAGATGGGATTAATCCTGTAACTACTTAGTTAAGAATGGAAAATATGATAAAAACTTCCATGGTGGCAGAGGAGGCTCCCTGGAGATGACATTTAGGAAATAGATTACTTTTAATTTGAAATAATTAAAACATATGTTTTCTAGTTACTGCTGAGAGTGATATAAAAATTCTGGTATTGTTTCTTAAATGCTATCTTATGGGTATACCTCCCCCACTGAATGAATCATGACATACAATGTCTGCCAGGCTCTATTTAGAAATACTAGGAGATGAGAATATTGTTGGTGCAGTTGTTTTGTCTGCCGGTTTTCCTGATACATATGCATATATTCAGTCTGTTCAGAAATGCTCTGTAAGTTTGTGGGTGCAGCTAGATATGAAGGCAACTCAGTTCTTTTGCTGGAGAATACCTATAATCATAGTGCTTTGGTTTAGGGGAGTAGTTTTAGTTTACGTCGGCCAGGATCCATGCCTCTTAAACTCACTCACAGTCAGCTTATTGCTCTCCTTAGAAACCAGTTCTGATTATATTCCTGAGTGAGGTCTGTGGTGTTATCTGTCCATAGGACATATATTCAATCTCTTGAGAAGTTCTGTTTACTATAATTATTTTTCTTAGTTTGTTCTGCTTTCAGTTAATCATCACTGAATCCATAGTTGGGTAGCTGGTTGATGCTGTGTTTCACGTGTATTCAGTACCCAAACTTGTTTTAAGGCGGTTTCAGAAAGCCTTTATCATTTATGGAGCCCTGGTGGCTCAGTGGTTAAGCATTTGGCTGCTAACCAAAAGGTCTACCATTCCAGTCCACCAGCCACTCCTTGGAAACCCTATGGGGCAGTTCTCTTCTGTCCTATAGGGTCACTATATGTTGTAATCGACTTGACGGCAATGGTTTTTTGTTTTTTGTTTTTAATCATTTATTGAGTTAGTGTGTATGGCTTTAAATATCTCTGGCAGTAATATGACATACTGTTGAGGCGCACATGTGAACCATACCAGTGTGTTGGAGGACATGTTTCACTAGTGAGGGAGCCTCACCTTTGAGTCTTAGCATTTTAGTTGTTCTTGTCTTTGCTTGCATACACAGTAATCTTTACTGGAGTGATTAAAACATTGATTTATGAGTGTGTGTGTGCAGTTCAGAGTAAAAAGGGGCCCCTAGAAGAAACACAAATGATAAAAATCTAGAACATCAGGAAGACTTTATTTTTACCAAGATTATGAGAAAATTGTGAAAAGAAAATTAATAAACAATTTTTAATAGTCTTTATCCTTATCCTATTTGAATATATCCTTTTAAACTATAACAATGTCTTTATCATAGAATGGTTTCATGCATGCAAAAGAATATACATAAATACATGTGTTTGTATTACATTTGTCTATATATCTGTATTATACAGGTATCTTTGTGGTATCAGTAAGATGAAGCAGGGACAATGACTAGTGAGCCAAATATGCTTGCCACCTATTTTTGTAAATAAGGTTTTATTGGAATGCAGCCACTCCCATACACTATATATTGTCTATGGCTACTCTAACCCTCTAATGACAGAGTTGAGTAGTTGTGACAAGACCGTGTGGCCCATAGAGCCCAAACTATTTACTGTCTGGCCCTTTGCAGAAAAAATCTGCAGACTTCTGGTGTAAAGAATATTAAAATATGCATCCATGTACTCACCACTCAACTTAAGAAGTAATACATAATCAAAAGCTTTGACGTCCCCTGTGGGCCCCTCCCCAGATTATCTGTCTCTTTCTCTTGCTAAAAAGAAACTGATAATCTGAATTTTATGTTTATTGTTTGTTTACTTTTCATAAAATTTTACTGTATATATGCATCTCAGGCAGTATAGTTTAAGGATTTATGCATATTTGGACTTTGTAGGTTTTGAGACTTTTTAAATTGATAATATCCTATGTGAATTCTTTTATGACTTTTTTTTCTTCTAACATTTGGTTTATGACAGTAATCCATATTGTTGGATGAAGCTGTAGTTGATTTTCACTTCCATGTAGTATATATACCTTTGTATGCATATACCACAATTTATCCATTCTTTTTTCTTTTTTTTTTAATTGTGATTTAGGTGAAAGTTTACAGAGCAAATTAGTTTCTCATTGAACACTTAAATACGCAAATTGTTTTGTGACATTAACTGTCTATTTATCTATCCTTTTGTTTCTAGTTTTCTCTAATTTCCAGTAGTGCTGCCTTGAACGTACTTGTTCTTCCTCAGATTTTGTATACTACATAGCTATGTATTGACCAGAGAAACTGATCTGTTCTGGCTTTAGATTTCTATTTAATCTATTTAATCTCATGGAAAACTGAGAAGGTGAATTCAGTGACAGAACCAGGGATCAGTAGCATATCCTGATATAGTCTTGAGTTATCAGAAGTTAGGAAGTCAAATCCTGATTTCTCCACTTAAGAGCTAATGATTTAACCTCTTTATTTTCTCTTCTGAAAACAGGGGTAAAAGAATATCTACTTAGTAGCATTGCTGTCTGGTTAAAACAAGGGGAAAATGCAACACATACTCTATATGTTTGTAGTGAGGTTTACATAAAATAATTCATGTAAAGCCTTCAGCATACTGTATGGCACATATCAAGCAGCTGATATGTATATACATTTATTTATTTATTTTTTAAATCTCTCTGTAATCCTTCCTTATCCAAGGTAAGTGAGATATGACCTCTCTGAGAGGTGATAAGTGAGAAAACTTAACCTCAGGAAAGTAAAGTGACGTGACCAAGTTCACACAGCTAGTATATGTCTAAACTTGGATTAAATTTAGCTATGCCTAACAATGGAGACCTTTTCTTCTAATATACTACATTGTTTTTTTTTTTTTTTTTGACAGAGGGAATATTTGTCAAACAAAATTAAGTGTTATACACTTCTTTATAGAACATGACAGAGGCCAGCTCCCCCCACCAAATCACTTTTTCAACTATGTTCCACAGAAGGCCATTCTTATTTATTATTATTATTATTATTATTATTATTATTATTATTATTATTATAAGCAGGCAGATTGGAAGGATTTGTAAACCAAAACACAGCTGGTAAGTCTAAATTTAGGCCTATCAAGGCGAGTGTCCCTCTTAACAACATGATGTCTTGAACTCCTTCCACTTTAAGTTGCTTTTTAACAAATGTCTCTTGGTGCGCATATTTCTTTTGCATCAGCTATTTTATTTGCATGGCCTTTTCATGCCAGTATTCTGATTTATCACACTTCACACATTGATTTTTCCCCCTCTACTTGTAAAAGGAAAATAGCTGTTTGTGCACAGATGGTGGATGCGATTTAGTATTATCAGAGTAATTCATGTTATATTTATGAGGTGTTCCTGAGTAGCATTTTAGAGAGACACATTAAGGAAAGACACATCTTGAGAAGACATAGTCGTGGTGGCAGAGTGAGCATTACGATTCTTAGTCCCAATTTTTCTAGTCCAAAAATTATACCGTGATCACAAATTAGTGGAGACTGGTGGGACTCAACCAGTTCCGAAAGAAGAGAGCTATGTTTCATAAGGGAAAGCTCTCTGACCTTGCGAGATTGGAACATTCTTTCAGATACACCCAAAGAGGATACATGCACCCATTGAGGAAAGGTATTCAGGGCATTTAGGCTTATACCGGGCTCAGCTCCCCATCAGAAACTTGGACTGGCTCCAACTTCCTCCTAGAATTAGTTGCTACTTCAGCTACTGAAGACAGAAATGGTCATTGTTTTTGTTGTTAGTTGCGGTCGAGTCGGCTCTCACTCGTGGTGGCTCTGTGTATAGTGGAACGAGATATTGCCTGGTCCTGCGCAGTCTTCGTGATCGTTGGTAATCAGACAGTGTTCTGTTGTGATTCACTGGCTACTTTTCAGAAGTTGATTGCTAGGACTTTCTTCCTAGTCTGTCTTAGTCTGAAAGCTCTGCTGAAACCCATTCATCATGAGTGGCCCTGCTGGTATTTGAAATTCCAGTGGCAAAGCTTCCAGCATCATAGCAACATGCAGGCCACCACAGTATGACAAACTGACAGACAGGTGGTGGACAGAACCAGTACCACTTACGTAATTGTAGGTCTAGAAGAGACTTCGGAGAGCCAACCCTAAAGTTCCTTCTGGGAAGACTGGAGAAAAGTGGATTTGCCTGCGAAATCACTCTTGATCAAAGGCAGAGTGCCCAGACCCCCTAAGCCAGTGTCCTGCCCACCATACCTTATGGCCTTTGGTGGCAAAATCCTTAAGTTCTTTACGCAACGGCTTCCACATAAAACAAAATTCTTCAGTCACTAAAACAAAATGCCACCCTCTCCAAACTCTGTAATAGGGAATCATTTTTTTTTCCTTTGAAATGTGGATTAGTGGGGTACTGCCAAAAATCCCATAAGATTTCTTCTCCTAAGCTTTATACAGAGTTAATTAAAGCACTTAAAGAATTAAAAGAAAAAGGAAAGACACATCTTAGAGAGGTCATATCTCACCTTTTAACCTGTTTAGGTGTTTATCTCCTGAGCACTCAAATATTGACAGGTCATTGTTTTAAATTTTAGCTTTCTATTTTATTTACTTCAGTAGTAGAATTTTGAAACTTTCTAATAGCCTTAAAGGAGGGAGGAAAAAAAAAATTCCCAGAAATTACTGGGGCTTATTGTTAACTTGGAAAACAATGAATGAATAGAAGCAAGGATGAAATATTTTTTTTTTTTTTAAATATTTTATTGTACTTCAGGTGAAGGCTTACAGAACAAACAGTTTCTCATGTAACAGTGGTACACATGCTGTTTTGTGACTTTGGTTAACAATCCCACAACATTTTAACCCTCTGAATTCTCAGCTTTTTTTTTTTTTTTTTGGTGAAAATACACGTAGCCAAAGATACACCATTTCAAAACTTTTTACGTACACATTTAAGTGACATTGACTATGCTCTTCCAATTGTGCTGCCATTCTCACCCAGGATGAAGGCTTACAGGACAAAATAGCCTCCCATTTAACAGTTACTACAAATGTTGCCCTATAACAGTGGTTAACAATCTCACAACACATCAACAGTATCCTTACTCAACTTGTGTTCCCTATCATCAGCTTCCTACTCCCCCTCTGCCTTCTGGCCCTTGTCACTGGACTCCTGTACCTCGTTAGTCTCATTTAGTTTTACTGGGCTGTCCACTCCCAGGCTGAACAGTGAACCTCAAAGGTAACTTCACCTCTGAGCTGAAAGGGTGTCTGGGGGTCATACTCTTGAGTCTCCTTTAGGCCAGTAAATCTGGTCTTTTTTTTTTTTTTTTTTTTTTGTGAGTTAGAATTATGCTCTACATCCTTCTCCAGCTCTGTCCAGAACCCTCTGTTGTGATCCTGGTCAGAGCAGTCAGCGGTGGTAGCCGGGCACCATCTAGCTGTACTGGACTCAGTCCGGTGGAGGTCTTGGTAGCTGTGGACAATTAGTCCTTTGGACTAATCTTTTCATTGTATCCTGTTCTCTTCATTCTCCCTTGCTCAAGGATGAAATATTTTAATCATGATTCCTTCCTTCTTTCATCCTTGCTTCCTTCCACAAATTTTTAATGAGCACATTTCTATGTATGCACCAAAGACTAATTTATGCACCAACCACTAATGCCAAAGATGAAGAAATTACAGAACTTTACCAGCTTCTAAGTCTGAAATGGATCAAACATGCAATAAAAATACATTAATAATTACTGGTGATTGGAATGTGAAAGTTGGAGATGAAGAAGGATCGCTAGTTGGAAAATATGGCCTTGGTGATAGAAACAAAGCTGGAGATCATGTGATAGAATTTTGCAAGATTAATGACTTATTTGTTGCAAATATATTTTTCAACAACACAAATGGTGACTATACACGTGGACTTCTGTGAATGGAATACACAAGAATCAAATTTGCTACCTCTGTGGAAAGAGATGATGGAGAAGCTTAATATCATCTGTCAGAACAAGGCCAGGGGCTGGCTGCTGAACACACCATCAACTGCTCATGTGCAAGTTCAAGTTTAAGCTGAAGAAAATTGAAACAAGTCCATGAGAGCCAAAGTACAACCTTGAGTATGTCCCACCTGAATTTAGAGACATCTCAAGAATAGATTTGATGCATTGAACACTAATGACCAAAGACCAGACAAATTCTGGGATGACATCAAGGACATTACACATGGAAAAAGCAAAAGATCATTAAAAAGACAGGAAAGTAAGAAAAGACCAAAATGGATGTCGGAAGAGACCCTGAAACTTGCTCTTGAACATAGAGTACGTAAAGTGAATGGAAGAAATGATGCAGTAAGAGAGCTGAACAGAAGATTTCCAAGGGCAGCTCAAGAACACAAAGTAGAGTATCATAATGAAATGTGCAAAGACCTGGAGTTAGAAAACCAAAAGGGAAGAACATGCTCGGCATTTCTCAAACGGAAAGAGCTGAAGAAAAAATTCAAGCCTTGAGTTGCAATATTGAAGGATTCTATGAGCAAAATATTGACTATCACAGGAAGCATCAAAAGAAGATGGAAGGCATACACAGAGTCACTGTGCCAAAAAGAATTGATTGACATTCAGCCACTTCAGCAGGTAGCATATGATCAGGAACCAATGGTATTAAAGGAAGGAGTCCAAGCTATGCTGAAGGCATTGGTGAAAAAACAAGGCTACAGGAATTGATGGAATACCAAATGAGATGTTTCAGTAAATAGATGCAACACTGGAAGTGCTTAGTTGTCTATGCCAAGAAATTTGGAAGACAGCTACCTGTCCAACTGACTGGAAGATGTCAATATTTGTGCCCATTCCAAAGAAAGGTGATCCAACAAAATGCAGAAATTATTGAACAATATCATTAATATTACACACAAGTAAAATTTTGCTGAAGATAAGTCAAAAATGGTTGAAGCAGTACATCGACAGGGAACTGCCAGAAATTCAAGCTGGATTCAGAAAAGGACGTATATCAAGGAATATCAATGCTGATGTCAGATGGATCTTGGCTGAAAGCAGAGAATACCAGAAAGATATTTACTTGTGTTTTATTGACTATGCAAAGGCATTTGACTTATGTGGATCATGACAAATTATGGATAACATTGCTAAGAATGGGAATTCCAGAACACTTCATTGTACTCATGCAGAACCTGTACAAAGAGCAAGAAGCAGTCATTTAAATGGAACAAGGGGATACTGTGTGGTTTAAAGTTAAAAAAGGTGTGCATCAGGGTTGTATCCTTTCACCATACTTACTAAATCTGTATGCTAAGCAAATAATCTGAGAAGCCAGACAGTATGAAGAACAACGTGGCATCAGGATTGGAGGAAGACTCATTAACAACCTGCAGTATGCAGATGACACAACCTTGCTTGCTGAAAGTGAAGAAGACTTGAAGCACTTACTGATGAAGATCAAAGACTACAGACTTCAGTATGGATTACACCTGGTGCAGTGGTTAAGTGTTGTGGCAAGCTACAGCTGCTAACCAAAAGATTGTCACTTGGAATCCACCGGCCATATGGGGCAGTTCTCCTCTGTCCTGTATGGTCGTTATGAGTCGGAATTGACTGGATGGCAATGGCTTTGGTTGAGTTTTTATAAAGAAAACAAAAATTTTCATGATTGAACCAATAAGCAACGTCGTGGGAGAAAAGATTGAGTTTGTCAAGGATTTCATTTTACTTGGATGCACAATCAACACCCATGGGAGCAGCAGTCAAGAAATCAAAGGACACATTGCATTGGGCAGATCTGCTGCAGAAGACCTCTTTAAAGTGTTAAAAAGCAAAGATGTCACTTTGAAGACTAAGGTGCGCCTGATCCAAGCCATGGTGTTTTCAGTCACCTCAAATGCATGTGAAAGCTGGACAATGAATGAGGGAGACTGAAGAAGAATTGATGCCTTTGATGAAGAATATTGAATATACCATGGGCTGTCAGAAGAACAAACAAATCTATTTTGGAAGAAGTACAACCATATTGCTCCTTAAAGCAAGGATGGCGGGACTTTGTCTTATACACTTTGGACATGTTGTCAGGAGGGACCAGTCCCTAGAGAAGGACATCATGCTTGGTAAAGTAGAGGGTCAGTGAAAAAGAGGAAGACCCTCAACGAGATGAATTGACATAGTGGCTGCAACAATGAGCTCAAGCATAATAGAGATCATGAGGATGGAGCAGGACCAGGCAGTGTTTCGTTTTGTTGTACATAGAGTCGTTATGAGTCAGAACAGACTTGATGACACCTAACAACACAACTACAGAACAACACACTTCTATGTATAGAAATGCTTATAGTAAACCAAGAGTAACTGCAAGAAAAGGTTACTCTTAATATGGGAGTAAGTTTGCCAATAAATTCCAATATTACACTAATACAATTCTAATGTCATTTATTTCAATAAAATTACTTAAGTTGTTTCTTTTATAATGAATGTGTTGGTTTAGGGTAAGGATAAAAGACAATGATTTCTGGCAACAAGATGTGCTTATTTCTCTGTTGCACATATTCAAATATCTGCCTGAGACCATCCCAGGTTTTTTTGTTTTGTTTTTGGTTGTGTGTGTGTATGTGTTTGTTTCTACTATATTAGCTATGAGAATGGTATTAAATGTTATTTAAGAAGTACAAATCTGCCACTCAGGTAATTTTTCTGACTTTTTTTAATCTCTTGAAGAAAAAGTGAAAAGATATATTTTTAGTGTTAAAAGACCATAAGATAATAGACATATCCAAATGTCAAGAATGAATGAATGAGTGAAAGAAAAAAAAAAAAAAAGGAAAGAAGGAAGGAAGAAAGAAGCACATATTATTATGGACCGTTTTTTGGAAAGAAGAAATTTTAATGGTCTGTTCCCCTGAAAAGCATCAAACACAAAAGGTTAAATGGAATTCTTTTTGGTTAATTGCTTCTTTGGATCTTCTCAAACACTTATTTTCTTCAGTTATTCATGTCCAAATGTAAATTTTTTAAGTATTGTCAGTATGTTTTCTTTGCTTTTTTGAAGTGAATATAAAACACTTTAGATAGTTAGTTTTATTGAAGTTTTAAGAATGTTTTTGAGTGACTCATAGTAATTTAAATCTTTCCACTGAAATCTTGGATGTTGTTAAATTTCAGCCTGTAATTTTCTTCCTCTGCTAGATGTTGAAGCATATTTTTATGACACCACACTCATTCGAATTGTGAACCTTTGTAATTTCATGCAGATCTTTCCCACTCTACAAAAGGATGCATTTTAAGCAGAAGAAATAGAATACTAAATTACGTAGTAAAAAGAGTGGTAAAAGGAGTGGGCTGTGGCATGTTAGGAGGGTGAGTACAAAGAACCCCAGAGCACATGGTTGTATGCGATGTCAGTAAGATTTAAAGTACATTTGCCTACCAGATTAAAATTTGTCAGCTTTTTAAATTTTTTTAAGGTGGAAAACTACTATTTATGTGAAATAGTTATTGAGAGAGATTTTTGTACATGCTGATTGCACACTTATCTGGAAGCTCTAAATTCTGATTTTTAATGGCTGTTTGGTATTACATTGTGTTAGCATTCTTGTTTTATTTTGACAATCTCATGTTTATGGGATTTTGTACTTTTTAAAAAATTTTCTATTTAACTGTGCAACTTTGGTGAGTTAAGGAAAAAGAAAAAGAAAAAAAAATGTAATCCAAGGTCTTCTACCAGATGGACCTAGACAATTAGTTTATCACAGTGGTTCTTATTGTCTCCAAACACATTGTATACATCCTTGCCTCTATCAAATTTAACCTTTTTTTGTCTGATTGAAAGACAATATGTTTATTTTAGAATATTTGGAAAATGCAGAAACTCACATAGAAAATTATTAAACTTAACGGTAATCCCAACACCTGGAATAACTTCTGTCAACATTTTCATATATAGCTTCTAAGTTCATTTTCTCTCTCTCTTTCTTCCTCCCCATACACACATAGAATCTGGGTTGTACAACTGTTTTATAACCTGCTGTTTTCTTTGAAGATATCATGAACCTTTTCCTAAATTGCTGTATATTCTCAAACATTATTTTTAATCACTTTATCATATGAATAGTCTTTGTTGTATTGTATCATAGGAATATGCCATAATTCATCTCGCTAAGCTTTTGTTGTGAGACACTTATTGCTTCTGTATTCCAACTGGAATTGCCTTCTACTCCAGGGTCCAAATCTTGCCTAAATGCTTTCCTTTTTACAAATCTTTTTGTGATCAAAATAGCCTGAATCATCTTTATCTAAACAACTATCATTGTTCTGATGTCTTCAGTTAGTATGTCCTACATAATATCTCTTCTATTGTTATATTTTAAAAATTTACCAAAATGCTTTATTATAGTCCCCTAAACTTTTTTGAGGCAAGAGTGTTAGAACAGTGTTCTGGATGCTGTTGGTGCTTCAAAAGCATTTAAGCTGATCTGAGGGTAAAACAAGTCCATATTATGATTTCATCCTTTTTCATTCGTAGTACAAAAAAAAAAGAGTGCCTTTTCTTGAAACATCAGAATTTGCTATATTTTACTATATTAAAACATTTGGGAATTTGTATTATTTTAGCCGTTGAATTGGAAAAGGTTTTGGAGTCCATCAAGTCCGACTCTTCAATTTCACCTAAAAGGCTAAGTTAACCAGGTTACCTGGTGGTTATTAGTTAATGGTAGAGACAGAACTAGGACCCAGTTTTAATCTCCTTATAACAGTTTTCACTTTCAGAATTGGCCAACTATGTTGCTAAGCTAAAGATGGGCTTTGTTGTAGATTTTATCTCCAAATGTGTCATTTAACCTTAGTGTTTTTCATAACAACAGGCAGAAATTTTTATTCTAACTTCTTATCCTTACTTTTGGAAAAAAAAGGTAAGTAAAAGAGAAAGTATAGAGTTGGAGAATAAATTTGGATCACAGTTCTACTCTGACACACTTGGGGTCACCATGAGTTAGAATCAACTTGATGACAACTCCATAGGAATGCTCCATAGGAGTCTCTGGGTGGTGCAAATGGTTAACATGCTCAGTTGCTAACCAAAAGTTTGGAGTCCACCCTAACGTGCCCCGGAAAAAAGGCCTGGTGATCTAAAATAAGCCATTGGAAACTCTGTGGAGCACAGTTCTACTCTGACACACATGGGGTTACCATGAGTAGGAATCAATCTGAGGGCATCTGTTTTGTTTTGTATTGACTATTGTGGAAATAAATGTCCTATTGATATTGTTTTATCTTTGTATGTGAATGAAGCTTATTTGTTCTTTTAATTTACTGTATATTATCCTTTTATTTTTCATTTTAAAAAAGAACATTAGTCCTTCCCTTCTTTTTTTTAATTAAAAAATATCTATGGAAGGTGCTTGAGGAGATGACCAGTGTGTGTGTGATCAGTGAGACTGAGGCTGAGGAGGTGTCCAGCATGTTTGGGACTGAGAGTGAGGCTGCCTTGGCTGAAGTGGTCAGGGCTGTGGAGGTAGCTGGCATGGTCCAGAGGTTGGTTACTTACAGTAGGATTGATTAAATAATAGATTCAGGGTAATGGAAACCAGACTTCTCACTATTGGAGAAAGCAGTTATAAGTACGGAAAGGGGGAAAGCTGGAATAAGCCATGTGGTGTCAAATTAGTATTGGAAGTATCAGTGTGAACTCATGATATTTGGTATCTACTCATATTTCTGCGGAGCCCTGGTGGTGCAGTGGTTAAGCATTCAGCTGCTAACCAAAAGGTCGGCAGTTTGAATCCCCCAGCCACTCTTTGGAAACCCTATGGGACAGTTCTACTCTGTTCTACAGGGTTGGCTGTGAGTTGGAATTGACTGGATGGCAATGAGTTTGGTATATTTCTTTGGTATATTTTTTTGGTATATTTCTGTCTATCTCTATATCTGGATTTTGATTGTGTGTGTGATACTTACATTTCCTAGCTCTCCGATATTCTGTAAAAGGAACCAGGGCTCCTTGGGAGAAATGCCTGATTCTAGGACCAGGACAGGGAAAATACAGGATGAACGTGAAACCTCTTGTTATGCAGAAAGTAAAGAGGTACTCAAGGAATGGTGAAGACATATCAAAGGGGCGGCACAGATCCCGCTTGAAGGAGCTCCCAGCAGCCAAATTCCAGGCAGTTTGAACATCAAAATAAAAATATGATATTAATGGATTTTCACTCATTGAGTAAAATAGGGATCCATGAGTCTATAGTGATATAATTAAATGAATGGATAAATAATAATCCTCATCCTCCTTAGTAGGAAGCTTACTGATAATATCTAAATTGAAAAATTATAAAAATAGGAACATGGTATTTTGAAATGAGAAAATGACAAGAATAAAATAGCTAAGAGAGTTGTGATTTGCTTCTGAGGAACATGAACTGTTAAAGATAGTACTGGAGCTGGGAATGCTGCCTTTTCAAAACATTTTTATTTAGTTTTAAGCCTTATAGAATGATTTGAGTTTTTAAAACTACAAACATATTTTTATTTTGAAATAATTTCAAACTTGGAGAGAAGTAACCAAATTATAGAGTACCTAGATTCCCCAGTCGATACCATTTTTACCACTTCTGCTTTCTTTGTGTGTATATTGCTAGTAAATTGGAGACATGATAACTCATTACTCGTAAACAGGCCTGTCTGTATTTTCTAAAAACAAGGACACTCCCCTATATAACCAAAGTACAAATATTCAGATCAGGAAATCGACATTGATAAAATACTAATCTATTCCATAGTTCCATTCAAAATCCTCCAGTTGTCCTAATAATCCTTTAGAGAGACTGAAGGGAAAAAAAAAAAGTTCTGATAGAAGATCCAATCCAGGATCATGGGTTACATTTAGCCATTATGTCTCTTTGGTCTCCTTCCTCATCTTTTTTCCATCATGGCCTTGACATTTTTGAAGCTATTTTATAGGCATTGTCATCTCCCCTCAACCATACACATGTATTTTCCTTCCTCCCATTGTCTTAATCAAATTATATCACCATTTTCAGTTACATCCAGGATTAAGATATAATTTATTATGACAATCAATCTGTATAGTGAATATGGTTATATTTTCATTCTTGTACAGCTTTTTTTCCCTGAGATTTCAGAATTAATTTATTCTTATTCATTCTCTTTCTCCTCCTTCCCTTTGTCCTTCCCTCCCTCTCTGTTCCTTTCCCTCTTTCTCCCTCCTGCCTCTTCCTCCCGTCTCCCTTTCTTCCTTCCTTTTGGTTTATTTACACCAACTGTAATTCATCTCCAAAATCTAACACTAGTGTGCTTTCTTTCATTATGTTTAAACACATAAGGTATTTGTCAGTTTCCTTCCTTCCTTCCCGCCTCCTCCTCTTCTCTTCTTTTCCTCCCTCCCTCAGTCCTTTATCTCTTTCCCTCATTTGCACCTTCCTCTCTTCCTTTATTCTTCGATCCTCTTCATCTCCCTGCCTCCCTGGAGGCTCTGTCTCCCTGGTTCAGTCCGTATAGGTTGTTCTCTGCATCTGCTGCAAATTGTCAACTGTGGACTTAGTTTCACTATCCAGGAAATTCCCTTTACTTCTCTATTTTGTTGAATCTGCTATTTTTAACTGCTATTTTTTCTTCTTGGTGTGTAACCTTGTTTTGGAGAAGTAAAGAAGCTTCCAAAGAACAGGTGCGCAGGGCGGGGTGGCTTTATTATGCCTGTACACTTGAGTAACAATTTGCTTGGCTATAGAATTCTAGGTGGAAAGTATTTTCTTCTCAAAGTTTTGAAGATATTTATTGCCCTTTGGATTCAAGTATTGCTTTTGAGAAGTCTGATCCCATTCTGATTCCTAAGATTTCTATTGTATATTACCTATTTATATTCTCTCTGAAAGCTTTTAGGAGTTTTTCTTTAACCTCTGTTATTCTAAAGCGTCAGATAACACTTGCTATCCACTGCACCACTGCCCCATTAATTTTGAGGGGGGTTGACAGACTCTATCAATCTGGAAAAACTTCAAGGACATTTTTCTATATTATTGTTTTAATAATTTCCTCTTTCCCCTTTTCTAGAATTCTTTTTATTTAGGCTCTGTCTGCCTGGATCCTTTAATTTAAAAAAATCTGTCTCTCTTTCTGTCTCTTGTTCTTTTGGTTCAACTTAGTGAAAGAGTTCCTGAGTTCCATCTCTCAGATGTTTGTAGGTTTTTTTTAATCCTGATAATCATATTTTGATTTCTGTGAGCCTCTTTTTGTTGTTGTTGCTATTAATCTCTGAGTGTTCTTTTATATAACGTCGTGTTCTTATTCGTGGATTTAATATCTTCCCTCTCTGGTGATTTCATAGTTTTTTTTTTTTGTTTTTTTTTTTGCTTTTGGCGTTCTGCCCTATCTATTTCATCTGCTTCCTCTGATTTTTGTTTTTTTGTGATTCTCTGTCATTTTAAAGGCTTTCCTCATGTTTGATGGTTCCTACACGTGGGGCAGAAAGGCTGAGTAGACATTCTGCATGCGTGGTGGGGCTCCACTGTAGGGTGATTATACAGAGACTTGGCTAATTCAGTAAGGGATCCCAACTCTCAGTTTTCTTTGGACTTGGTCGGCAAAGAGGAAACCTCCAACCACTGGGGTTTTACCCCTTGTTGCCAACATTGTTGGGGCCAAGTGAGAAGAGAGGTTGGATGTGTTTCTATCCAGTATGTAGGACTTTTCATTTGATATCTGTAATTTCAAAAGGCCCCTCCTCTCATCTTACCTGGTGCTCCTGAATACAGAGACCATCCAGAAAGTAACCTTCTAGGTTTCAGCCAAATGAGAGAGGGGAAATCACCTGATTGCCTGGGGTAGGTGAGATGATCTGAGATTCTCTTTTTTGTTTTACTAGATTTTCATCCAGTCTTTCTGGTTTTAGCTCTACCAGTACCTCTGTGCCCACAGATTCCTGGAACCTCCAATTCCTGAGCCTCTCTGGGATTCTCAGTCAAATGTGCTTGCTTCTTTGTAGTTTACCATTCTTAGTTTTCATCTTTCTTTGTATTATTATTTCACTTACCCTGCTTGTGATCAAATTTCCAGTTTCCAAAAAGTAGTTGACATGTCTTGTTTGCTATAGTCTCTTCTTTTTATCCTTGAAGTTTAATGCTTAATTATTATTTTTTTTTTGTCTGTTTGTTTCTTTGCTATCATTTTTGGGGTGAGAATTTAAGAGGCAGCAGAGATAGGCATACATGTTCACTATACCATATTTAACCAGAAATCCAATTCACTTTTTTATTTATGAATGTTTCATTAATATTATTGATGTCTAAGAAAACAGGATTTTAACTATATTTTCTGTTGATGCTAATTTTTGAATGTTTTATTCATCAGGATGCCTCATTGATGGACATGAATTCCTTCAGCCCTACGATACCAACATCCCCTTTATCAATGATAAATCAAATCAAATTTGAAGATGAGCCAGATTTGAAAGATCTCTTCATTACAGTTGATGAACCTGAAAGCCATGTTACTACAATTGAAACTTTCATTACTTATAGGATTGTTACTAAGGTAAACATTTAATAGCCTTTTTTTTGAATACAGCTGCTCTCTTTGAACTGTTGAAATTACTTCTTGCTCATTGTAACTTTCCACATTGTAGGATCTTAGCTGAATAGACTTACGTTTTCAACCATTTTGGGTGAGACTGCATCTTATCTGCCCTTTATTTATAAGTTATGATATTTTAGTTTTGAAGCCTCATCCTAGCCCAATGTAGTTTATAAATGAAAAAGTAACCCTCTTTTATAGCTGAATAGTTTCTGGACTGTCTTCGAATAATCACATCTTCCAATGCGCCTTCCACACGGCTGCTAGTAACAATTCTTAAAAATGTAGAAATCTGATCTCTTCACTAAAATGCTTAAAATCTCCCTTGCCTCCTCATTTCCTGTAGAACAAAGTGCACACTCCTTTGTATGACATTTGTAAAGAGCAACCTACCATACACGGCTCATCTCTTACTCCCCACATGTGATACCTTGCTCTCTACTCTCATAGAACTACTTCTGTTGTCTGAATATTCTAGAGTAGTTCTTGGTTTCAGGAGTTGGCACATGTTTTTCTTTCTGTCAAGTGTGTCCTTCCCCCTCTTAGACAGAAGAACTCCTATTTATTTTTCTAACAAAATATTAGTTGCCAATGAAATCTTCTCTGGTTGTTTATTGTCCGTCCCCTGGCTGGATTAGTCCTCTTTTCTGTTTTCTTATGCTCTTCTAACTTCAGTCTTATAGAATGTAAAACACTGGAGTCAGTATGGCAAAGAAATTAAAAGCATAAATTTAATTCTTCCAGGCCTCAGTTTTTGCATTGATAAAACTGAGATGATAATAGAACTTAGTACTGTATAGTTGATTTAAGAATTGATTTAGGACAGGAGGCAGTGGTAGTTCAGTGGTAGAATTCTTGTCTCCTATGACAGAGACCTGGGTTCAATTCCTGGCCAGTGTACCTCATGCTCAACTACCACTCATCTGTCAGTGGAAGCTTGTGTGTTGCTAGGATGCTGAACAAATTTTCAGCAGCGTGTCCGACTAAGACAGACTAGGAAGAAATGCCTAGTGATATACTTCTGAAAAAGTCAACCAGTGAAAACCCAGTGGATTACAATGGCCTGGTCCTATTGTGTGTAGGGATATTGGTAGGAGTAATTGTTTTCTTGT
The DNA here is from genome assembly GCA_030035585.1 of Dugong dugon. NCBI lineage: Eukaryota > Metazoa > Chordata > Mammalia > Sirenia > Dugongidae > Dugong > Dugong dugon. The sequence goes on from CM057462.1 coordinate 135,804,406, forward strand.
GAGAGGTGAGTTTGTTTTCTTGTGAGAGGTGAGTATGCTTTAGATAATCCAGATTTTTGTATTTGGCTTGGAATTCAGGCAATAGAAGTGAGATTGAGATTGTTCCCATGTTTTCTTCTTGCCATACGTGTTGGCATAGATTTTTTGGTTTGTTGAGAACATATATTTTAATGTCTTTGCTTAATTTTTAGTAGTTTAAACATATAACTCTAAATAAAATTCCTTGGGAAATGACAGGAAGATTTCCTTTTCACATCAAATATCCGTTAATAACATTTTTAAAACAGTGGTAAAATCACTCTGTAAAATGTTAGCATTTTCATATACTAAAGTCACATTTTAGCAAAGCAATTCGTTTGAGCAAATCCCAGGAAAACATTTTTCTCAGTTATATCCAGGTTATTTTCCAAACTGTAAAAATAGGACATTCCTCAAATTCTGAATTCTAATCATCTGGAGAAAAGATATATATTTGAAGCCTAAATTCAGAGCACTCTTGTTAGCAAGAATGTTGTGCCAAAGATAATAGTAGTTAAAGTCTTGTGGAAGGCAGATGGTGGTTCCAAGACCGATTCTTCAGTGTGGATTTTAAATTTCAGCATGATGTTTGCTTTCTTTCTGGAAATATGGAGAAGTTTGCTTTGTTTCATGTGCTACATGAGTAGATGACTGCAAAAAAAAAAGTGCAGGCTGGCAAACACTGAATAATTCAGGTTTATTATTTTTTCTTAGAGATCCATTTATTTCAGAATGTCTAAAATGACAGTAGGCAAATATCTTCTATCTTATATTGTATGTAACGTTATTTTTTTCGCACTTTCTTTAGACGTCTCGTGGTGAATTTGACTCTAGTGAATTTGAAGTTAGAAGACGTTATCAAGATTTCCTGTGGTTGAAGGGAAGACTTGAAGAAGCACATCCCACTCTGATTATTCCTGTAAGCTTTGCAAGTTTTTCATAGACTGGCTGCCATTTTGTCTTGTGAGTCTTTCAGATGCCTAAACGCTAATCTGAGACCTTTAAAGTCAGTGTAATTCATTTATTGTAAGAAATATTTGTTTCTAAACTTTTCAATCTACGTATAGATTTTTAAAAGAGCTATTGTAACATTATTATTTCTCAGATTGTGGTTCTAGCACAGTGAATGGAAAAAATAGATTTTTGTAGGAAATGATTAAATGCCCACTAGTTTTCCAAAAAGGAAAAGAACTGTAGAGTTGCTTATAAACTTGTGCAATATAATGCTCAGACACGTTTTTTTGCTTCAGCCATTGCCAGAAAAGTTTATAGTGAAAGGAATGGTGGAACGCTTCAATGATGACTTCATTGAGACACGGAGAAAGGCATTGCATAAATTTTTGAACCGAATTGCTGATCATCCAACTTTAACATTTAATGAAGACTTCAAAGTTTTTCTTACTGCACAAGCGTGGGTAAAGAATTGTGATTTATATCCATATAATCCTTGAGTACCTATGTGTATAGTTGATTGTACACTTCCTCTTTTTTACCTTTATAGATCAGGTATCATCGTCCTTGAATTAAGGTGGCTTAAAAAAAAAAAATTGTAGCAAGATCCTTCAGATATAGCCCTGTGTCAATTCTACATTGTAACCATTACAAAAATCTCGTGTCATCCCCACATACAAATACTTGTTTTTCTTATGAAAGAAATTTTCTGTTAGTGCCGGGATGCATATATAGCCAATACAGATCATATGCAAATATATTCTTTTATTGAGACTTTTTGGAGTAAGACTGGGTCAGTGTTTTCCCAGTTGATATGAAAATTTTATTAGATAGATGCATGCTGTAGTATTCTTACTTTTCCGTCAGCTGCCTAATGTGGAGGGTCTTATTTCTAATAGCAAAAATATATATGTCCTCTTCCTTTTTATTTTCTTCTGTGAAGATATAACTGAGCCACAAAGATAATGGATGGACAAAGGGTCACTATTAAACAGTTACTGACCACTGTAGAGTTTTCTATCTCTCAGCTCTTGCCAAAGTGGTAGAACCTAAAAAGTGGCTCATCTCAATCTCAACAGATAAACCTACTGTCGGGAAACCTTTTGTGGCTAATGTGAAATTAGCTGGGTTCCTGAATCTTAAAAGCTATTAGAAACATTCTCTGTAGTCAACAGTTGCAGTAACAGCTCATCAGTTGTGACTTGTGCTGTGTCTGATAATGCTTACTGTATCAAATGATGCCTCAGACTTCTGGATGGTTATGCTGCTTGGTCAAGGATGGGATCTGTTATTATTTGCACACAAATCGTACTGACTTAGAAATGAACTTGTTTATATATATTATTTTCTGTAAGACCTTCAGGAAAGAAAATCTGGAGAAAAATGAACGATACTTTATTTAATAATTAAGTAAAGAATACGTAATATTATTATATGTGAATTAGGTAGTCAGCACAGTTATTTATAGATTTTTTTCTTGTGTGTTCCTCTTCACTTCTCTTTGTCCCCAAATCTATGTTCAAGAAGTGCTACAACCATCATTAGAACTCCTTGTCCTCTTTATGTTGTTGTTTTTAAACATGACCATACTTCTGAAGGGATACTTCTATTTAGTGGATACTTTTGTAGCATTTCTTTCATGTAACACGTTTGTAGCTGTCCCTTATAGGTTTGCTATGAAAGAGCTAGTTACGTATCTTATTAAAAATCTTATTAAACCAGCCAGTGGAAAGGGTATCACAATTTGCCTCCTACTTCATTTGGTTGAGGAGCTATGGCCACGTAGTATTTTTTTGTAAACCTACCAGTGACTTTACAGAAGCAAAATAGGCTAATGCTAAACAGCAAAGTCTTTGCAGTCAGACTGGCAGGGTTCAGATTCTTACTCCACCACTTACTAACTCTTAGACCTTGAGCAAGTTACCTAACCTTTCTATTCCTCCATTTTCTTCTGTAAGGTAAGGTTAATAATAGAACCTAATTCATAGAGTTGTTGTGAATTATGTATATAAAAATGTGAATATAATGCCTGGAATATGTTAAGCTCTCAATAAATGTTAACTATGATTATGACTAAAGAATAAATGGAGTTTTCCGATTCTTTTTTTTCATAGAATAGCTTAGGCTCTGAGAAATCATCCTTCAATCGTTTTTTCCATTAACTTTCTGTTAAAAAAATATAGATTGCATATTATATCATCCTCTTATTTTCTCTAGTATCTCGTTGAACACTCTTCTCTCTGTAAAACCCTGTTCTTTTAAAGATGAATGCTTTGAGGAAAGACTGTATACATGTTTTACACAAGTACTTAGAAAGGGATTATTACCAAGGAGATAGACTCAGAGGAGGAATTGTACTCTAATAAAACTCATTTGCTTCAAACTAGCATTAAGACATTTGTATACCTTGCTATTAAAAAGACCTATGTGAGTATTTTTATTATCTTTATTTTATTCTTCTAATTAGGTTCCTTTTATTATTGAATCTTGGAATATAGTTGCTTACGTCAGTACAAATATTGCATTTTTTGTTTCTAGGAACTGTCTTCTCACAAGAAGCAAGGGCCTGGATTGCTAAGCCGGATGGGGCAGACAGTCAGAGCTGTTGCATCCTCAATGAGAGGAGTTAAAAACCGCCCAGAAGAGTTCATGGATATGAATAACTTTATTGAAACATTTAACCAGAAAATAAATTTGATTGATAAAATATCTCAGAGAATTTACAAGGAAGAAAGGGGTATGTAGACTCTCTGATCAGTTGTTTAGTTTCTGATGGACCATCCCATTTGCTGGTGTAGTATAGCAACATTAAGTTAGAATTTCACCTTCAAAGAGTGGCTTATGACTAGGCATGCTGTGAAATTTTCTGATTCCTAAACCATTATGAAGGTAGCCATGACCAGTCCTCATTGCTTTACTCAGCTACTAGCTGTTCTAGTTTCCACTTGTAGATAATAGAAAATAAGCTCAAGGATTTGGATTTAATTATATGCAGTTGGCAATTATATAAAGTTAGCATCACATGTTTATCATAGAACATATCTTATGACCAAAAAATGATGTTTCAAGAAAAAGGGTTTCCATATTTTCTAATGAAGTTTTGGGACAAATACTCTGTACTAGACCTCCCCAAGCATGGTAGATGGATTTATATTTATTTTATATTCTCTTCTATTTGCTATCACCATTTCATTTCTGTTTTCTATTTTTTTGGTTTATAAGTTAGACTTTATTCCATAATGATTTTTTCCTAATTGAAAGGAGGTATATTTTTCCATTTGCCTACATTAAAAATAAGTAGTTTTTTTTTTTTTTAAGCTGAATTAGCAAATGTATTTCCTAGTAAATCGGTATTGAGAGGAAGAATTATTTAAAGACAAACAAAAGTCACTAGACTGTAAGGTCCATGAAGATAAGCAGGGAACCAAACCAAAAAAAAAAAAAACAACCGGTTGCCGTGGAGTTGATTTTGACTCATAGCGACCCTATAGGACAGAGTAGAACTGCCCCATAGGGTTTCCAGGGAGCCTCTGGTGGATTTGAACTGCCCACCTTTTGGTTAGCAGCCATAGCTCTTAACCACTATGCCACCAGGGTTTCTAAGTGGGGAATAGTTTTATTTTGTTTTTAGTATCTAGAAATAGTAATATCTAGTATTTACTCTGTAGTATCTAACATCTAGATAGTGCCTAACACATAGTAGGTGATCAATTAAGATTTGCTCAGTGTTTCAAAAAATAAAATAAATCAATGAAATTAAGATTTGGAATGAGGGGAGGAAAATTTGCTTTTATAAAGAAATAATTGTTTATCGAATGGAGATAAAATGTGAAGAATTATTATAGCTGCTTCTACTTTGCCCTTTCTCTACCTTCCATTTCCATACATTGCATCTGAGATCATTGCAGTGTGTGGTGACAGAGTACAGTTTATTAATTTGTTTTAAGCCTTCTTAGTTTTCCCTTGGAAAACCCTGGTGGCATAGTGGTTAAGAGCTACAGCTGTTAACCAAAAGGTCAGCAGTTCGAATCCACTGGGCACTCCTTGGAAACCCTATGGGGCAGTTCTACTCTGCCCTTTAGGGTCGCTATGAGTCGGAATTGACCTGATGGCAACGGGTTTGGTTTTGGTTTTTAGTTTGCCCTTGCATTTACCATTTGTCATTTTGGTCTCAAACAGCTAATTCTTTTAACTCGGTTCTGTGAGTCCAGTTTTGTTACATAGATTGTTAATGTGTAGTTAGGTGGGATAGTAATTCAAAGAGCCCTCTGGAAACTCTTCACACTTAAGAGCTTCATAGAATATCATATTGACTTGTGCAAGGGAATAGTTTTAAAATCTTTGATAGGCTGTACCATTTACGAAGTGCTCAGAAAGAAAACTAGATTTTGTGCTAGACTTTATAAATTTGAACTGTCTATAAGGGAGAGTATTAAATGGTTTTCTTATTAATGTGAACTACCACAGTGGTTAAGAGCTCAGCTGCTAATCAAAAAGTCAGCAGTTGAAATCCACCAGCCTCTCCTTGGAAATGCTATGGGCAGTTCTGCTCTGTCCTCTAGTGTCGCTGTGAGTCAGAATCTAATTGACAGCAATGGGTTTGGTTGTTTTTTTATTACATATTTAGGGGACAGTGGTGGTTCAGTGGTAGAGTTCCCACCTTCCATGCGGGAGTCCCAGGTTCGATTCTCAGCTAATGCGCAACCACCACCCATCTGTCAGTGGAGGCTTGTATGTTGCTGTGATGTTGAACAGGTTTCAGCAGAAGCTCCAGACTAAGATGGACTAGGAAGAAAGGCTAGACAATCTACTTCTGAAAATCAGCTAATGAAAATGCTATGGATCAAAAGGTCCGATCTACAGTCAATTGTGGGAATTTACACAGAACCAGGCTACATTTCCTTCCACTGTGCATGGGCTTACCACGAGTCGGGGGCCAACTTGACAGCAACCAACAACAATGACAACATTACATAATTGGGTGTCACTGGCCCAAACTTGAAAGACTTCTTAGTCTTTAAAATGTAAAGCCCACCTGCCTAATTTTATTCAAAATGAGATGGTTTCTTATTTTTTTGAAATAGAGCCTTATTTTAGCTAGATAGAGTATTCATTCATATTCATATCACAGAGAATTTGGTGATAATAACTAGGGGGTTTCTTTTGATGTCTTTTTGGGTACTAATTTTCTTTTCTTTGATTTTGTTCTGTTTTGTTTTTCCAAGTTATTCAGCAAAATTTTATTGATCATATTGTGTTACTTCTTTGTGCTAGAGATTAAAGAAGGAGTAATATGGTGCCTGCTATTCAGCTCACAGTCTAGTCGGGGAAACAGATGTAGTAACAGATAAATTATACACAGCTCGTTAAGTGTTTGCATGAAGATGCGATTTGAGTGCTATGTAAGCATAGTGTAGAATTTTACAGAAGCTCTGTATGTAAGAATAAATACTGCACAGGTATAAATAATGACACACATTGACATACACAAAAATTGAGAAATTAAATAAAGTGGAAAATTTTCTATTCTAGAAATATTAGCATAATTTGGTTATTATTTAAAATAAAGGCTAAGCCTGTGCTCAGGAGATTAATATTTGGAAGGACTCTAAAGGTCATTAAATTTAATACTTTCATTAGGTGACATCTAGTATTTTCTTTTTTAAAAATGTTATTTCTTTATATTTTCCATTTATTTGGACGTGCAAACTTTTTGTAATGGTTTAATTTAGAGTAATCTGACAGATTTCAGCCAACCTTAATGAGTAGTTAAGGTGATTAAGTATACCATTGTATTCATATGAATATTAAACCAAAACCAAAACCAAACCTGTTGCTGTCGAGTCGATTCTGACTGATGGCGACCCCACAGGACAGGGGAGAACTGCCCCATAGGGTTTCTAAGGAGCAGCTGGTGGATTTGAACAGCCGACCTTTTGATTAGCAGTTGAACCCTTAACCACTTTACCACCAGGGCTCTGTATGAACATTAGATAAAGTAATTCATTGTATTTATATGAATATTGGACCCAAAATACTCACTGCTGTTAAGTTCCTTAAATATAAAAAGCTATCTATCATTGAATGTTGTTACTATGAAAGTAAAAAAGAAATGTAAAAATATTCAATTTTAAAATGACCTCCAAATTTTTGAATAAATGGCTTATCAAGTATTGAAGTCTTTCATTAATCATTCATTCATTCTTTTGTTGATATGAAAATATTATTAAGCACTTATTTATCAGGCTTAGGGCTACAACAATAAGAAAACTCAGTCTTGTTTTAAGAAGCATGAAATTATACACATGATTATAATAGAGTGGGGTATGCTTTAATATAAATATAAAATTATGAATGAGCAAGTATTTTGACTCAAGTCAAAATATATATGTGGAGAGAATCTCAAGAGTTGAACTTGGATAGGCAGGTAAGGGGACTGATCATAAAGGACTTTGTAACCCAGCTAAGCTTTAGTGTTTGTATACTGTGAAAGAATGAAAAGAGAGAACAGTTAAGAGTCCCTCCTAATAATGCAGGTTAGTGACGCTGATGGCAGCAGAAGTGGGGAGAGAGATCTGCAAATACTGGAATTGGTGACTGACTGGCTCTGTGAAAGTGGTAGTCTAGGATTAACCTAGGTTTTTTTGCTTAGATGGACGCATAGCAATTACCAAGTAGGGTATGTAATCAGGGGAAGGGAGTAAAAGAAGATAAGTTTTGTTTAGAGCGTGTTTAAACACCTTCAGGTGTAGTTTAGTGGTTCTTCTTGTTGGTGTTGTTAGTTGCCTTCAAGTTGAATCTGACTCATCATAATCCCATATACGCAGAGTAGAATTGCTCCCTAGAGTTTTCAAGGCTGTCACCTTTCAGAAGCAGATCACCACACCTGTCTTTTGCAGTACCTCTGGGTGGGTTCAAACTACTGACCTTTTGGCTATTATTCAAGTGCTTAACTGTTAGCACCACCCAGGGATTCCTGTTGGGTGGTAGGCAGGTATAGATATATAGTTCTGGAGCTCAGGGTATTAGTCTTATGAGTAAGAATTATGAACGCGTGCTCAGGAGGTTTTAACAGTCTCTCCGTGCTGATTCACACAGGAATAGTTCTCTAGCCTTATTATGTATGCCCTATGGTAGATGGAGGATGTAGCCTTTCGGACTATAGCCTATCGAGAGGATGTCAACTTGGCAGGCCAAGGACTGCTGGATGTTCAAACCTCTCTTTTTCATTTGCCCAACTAGAACCTGGGAACTCATCCTTGGAGAACAGGATACAGATAGAAGTTATAAAACCTCTAGTTACCCACAGAGCATAGTGCTGAAATTAAAGAAATTTATGAGCAGAAACATAGTATCTTGGAGAAATAAAAACAAAATTATGTAATCCCTAAAAGAGAGCTTCCAAGCAGATTAATAAGTATACATAAAGGCTTAGGCAATACTAAGGATCAGTGGTGTGGAGAATGCTAGGCTTAGAGTCAGGAGAACAGAATTAATATCTCTGCTCTGACACTTCTTGGGGTTGGGGAAGGCCTTTATTTCTTCCTCTGGGAATAGAAATACTCTGTGGTGGTTATTAGGAGTAAAAAAAAGAAGGTAATGCTTCTAAATAAAACACGTAGAGTAATGGTAATTACTAAATAGGTGGTGGATGTTCTTAATATTTTTATTGACACTTTATGGAGAAAATGGTGAGAAGGATATCATAAAAAGTGAAGAGCTATACAAGAAGCTCAATGAACCCCACACAGGGTAGATCTCAAAAGAAAGTCACCAAGACATAATCAAACTTGCCAAAACGGAAGATAAAGATAGAATCTCAAGAGTCGCTAGGAGTAAACAAAAAGTCACCTACAAAGGAGAATCGGTAAGACTAAGCTCTGATTACTCAGAAGAAACCATGCAGACAGGAAGCCAATGGGATGACATATATAAAGCCTTGAAAGAAAAAAATTGCCAGCCAAGAGGTATATATCCAGCAAAATTGTCTATCAAATAAGAAGGCTAAATTAGGAGATTTCCAGATAAACAGAAGTTAAGGGAATTTGTAAAAACTAAACCCAAATCACAAAAAATATTAAAGGGAGTCCTCTGGTTAGAGAACCAACAGTATCAGACAACAGTCCAAGACTATAACACAGGACAGAACAATCAGATATCAACCCAGATAGGGAAGTTGCAAAAATAAGTCAAAGCTAAAAGACTGAAAATAGAGAAACCGAGATGTCAATATGTGAACAGTGACATTAAAACAAAAAAGGGGGACTAAATAATGTAGACATAGAACTTTCATATGGAGAGGAAGTTAAGGCGATATCAAGAAATAAAAGATTGGTTTAAACTTAGAAAAATAAAAAGTGAAGAAGTAAAAAAAAATAAAGAGGACTGACACATTGGAAAAGGACAGAGCAGAGGCACTAAAACAAATAGGAGGGGTAGATTCTTATCCTAGTAATGTTGAGCCTAGAGACATAGCAAAAGAGTCAGACTTGTAATTCTGAAACTGCTCAGTGCTCGTTTAGAAGTCTGTGATAGATATATGATCATATAATTTGTCTTCCAAACCAGGACTCTTTTGAGAGTGAAAGGGGATGTTATCGATTATACCTGGACAGTGGTCATTCAGGGACTAACATGGGTGAACTGGAATGACTGGTCAATTTAATGATAGATGAAATCCATTTTTGTAAGGTCATGTGCAAGAACATGTGCACAATGAGAGAAATAAGGTCTTTTCTTATTGTCGCTGATACAGGGATTTTGAAAACTTCTGAAAATTGAAGAAGTTATTAAGAAGTCATTAATTTTTTTTTGTAGAATATTTTGAGGAAATGAAAGAATATGGCCCAATTCATATTCTGTGGTCGGCATCAGAAGAGGATCTGGTTGATAGCCTAAAAGGTGTTGCCAGCTGCATTGACAAATGCTGTAAGGCCACTGAAAAACGGATGTTTGGACTCTCAGAGACCCTGCTGCCTGTTGTACATGAGTACGTGCTTTATAGTGAAACGTTAATGGTAAGAACACCTAATTATACTTTTACCTTAGTCCCTTACCTGATTATAAGCTCTTTAAAGGCAGCTTCTATTTCTATTTTGTTCACCACTATCTTCCTATCCTAGCAGAATGCTTTGTATGTATATGCTCAATAAATATTTGTTCACTGAGTGAATGAATAGGTAAATGTAAGAATACATTAATAAAAGATGGGAATACTCAGTAACAACAAAAAGATATTCATAAGATCACATATAGACTCGAAGCATCACAGTCAAGATCTACTTAGAGAAAATGATTAGTTTCTACATCCTTTTTAATTTTACTTTTTAAGAACTTTCAGTGCTCTGGGGATTTATTTTATCAAAGAGTTGATTTCACTTTTCCAGATATGTTTGATTTAGCGATTTACTAAACACCATTATGTCGAAAGTACTTGAATAGGATCTTGATACTTGTTCTATGCTCTAGATTCTTTTGAGGATGCTTAAAAAAAAAAAAAAAAATCCTTCAAGTTAAAAATGTTTCTCTTTCATTATTTGAAAAGTCTTATTCCTCTTAAATTGAAGTTCTGCATTTTAACTCCTCAGTTCAAGTGAAGGTTTCTAGGTATTTGGGATTTGGTAATGCTTTCTGCAAAGCTAATGCTTATCATCCAGTACTGTCATTTCACAGTCCCTTCTACAGCCAAACTGACACCCTCAGGTCTCTACTGTTTTCAGCTGAAGGTAGGGGAAGGGGTCAGCTTGCATTCATAATGTAGCCCATTTCTTCTGCTGTTTATAATTGGAGCCATGCCTGGTTTCTGCTTTCCTGTACTCTTGATTTCTAGGAATTTTTTTCTTTTTTTAAAACTTTGCCTTTGTCTTGATAAGGAAAGCTCTCTTAGCCTTGTGGAGCTGGGGTAATTGACCACGTTTCACATGTTTAGGTCCGTCTTTGACAGAGTCATTAAATATTTTGTGGAATATTTCAGATTTCTGCTGTTACTTGGTTTTATTGAGGTTCTCCTATAAACAAACCCTTCTTCCTTCCCAGGGGCTTCTGATGGTTCACTGCTGTGAAGTCTCCTCCCTGACTATGAAATTCCTCAGCTATATCTTGTGATTTTACTTCATTATTGATCTCGCTCTTGTGCAGATTCTCAAAGAAATTTCATTTGTATAATTAAAAATGGTATATATTTCTCCATTAATTAGATGATGGTTTATCCTTATTATGTCAAAGTTGGAAATTATAGTCAGAACATTTTAAGTCTTGTATCTTTAAAGGTGTGGGAAAATTATAATAGCGTAGCAACCAGAAATAATTATTTTTGAGGCCTTCATTTGATTATATTATTTTGCAGCCTTTTAGGGTATGATCATTTGTACTTATTTTGCAGTGTTCTGGTTCTGCTTTATGTTAGAATTTTTTTTTTTTTAAATCTGAGTTAAAAGAATGAAAAATTTATGTCTTGACAAAATGATTATTAAGTTTGTGTGATTTTTACTACTTATCTTCTGAAGCAAAGTCTCCTTTAAATGTATTTCTACCTACATGAAACACAGCCCTTCATATTTTTGGAAGTAGACCTAAAATAAATGGGACTAAATTACAGTATGAGTCATTTGGGTTAGAGAAAGGAAGGGGTTTTCCAACATTAATGGCAATTAAACATTGAAATAAATACAGGGGAACTTGTGGTACTGAGTTGAATTTGTCTATTGATTTCACTAAAAATAGGAGAAATATTAATCTTTTCTGAATGTTTTAAGAGTGACTCCACCAGACGCAGGCCCTCAGGATTCTTTTATTCTTAATGCCTCTCAGTTCTCACTGAAATACTGGAGAGCTGTCTTCTCTGAACTCTGTGTAAGTGATTGGTTTCTACATCTTTCCCTTCGTCTGTAAGACATCAAAAGGCCGCTACCTCATAAGACCCTTCTCTTCTCTGTCCCGCATTTCCCCTCTCACTGGTTGTTTACTTTCCCAGAGTTGGCTGTATTTTTTCCTTAATCTGTTTAGGCCATTTGTGTTCATTATTAGAACTTCATTATTTAGTTGATATTATGAAAACCATTGAAGTATAAGTACAAATTAAAAAAAAAAAAAGTCCTTATGTCAAAAAAAGTCTAAAAGACTGTCTTTGGAGAAAAGTGAGTCTTCAAGAGAAAGGCATTGTAAGAGATTGCCAAAAGTAAGAGAAAATGTAGATGGATTCTGCATTCAGTTGCTTCACAAGAATGTTTTAAGTTTAAAGAAGCGTGAAATCATGCTTATTCAAGAAAACAAGTTGTGATTCCTGTCAGTCAAAGAAAAGGCCGTGATTTCTCATCAAAAGCTTGGCTAATTAATGAATATTTATACATTTTAAGCTAAAATAAAATGCTTAAGATGTGAATACACACTTCACTTTTCTGATTCCCCACTGTAATTGCCTGTTTTGATTAACCATCCCTTTGGAGTTGGATAAGAGGGCTGCCACTGATTGTAGATATTTTCAGGTGAGAGTCCCATGGTAACCTCTCAGCTGCAACCAGTTTATACTACAGACTATATCTCCAGTGCTCCTCCTAGTTTTCTTTTGTATAATTGCATTGTTCTTTGCTGTTTTTGAAGAATTGTACATGGTTAGAGTGCCCCTTCAGAAATTTTACATATGATGCTTAAACAGGTAAAATGTGCGATGGGAATACAAATAAAAAGATCTATGAAAATATTCTTAATATGTACTTCCATTCAACTTAGCTTTTAAAGATTTAAAGCTATTCTTTTTTTTAAATTGTGCTTTAGATGAAGGTTTACAGAACAAACTAGTTTCTCATTAAACAGTACACATACTGTTTTATAACGTTGGTTAACAACCTCATGACATGTCAACATTCTCCCTTCTCAACCTTGGGTTCCCTGTTACCAGCTTTCCTGTCCCTTTCTGCCTTCTAGTCCTTGCCCCTGGGCTGATGTGCCCCTTTAGTCTCATTTTGTTATATGGGCCTTTCTAATCTTTGGATGAAGGGTGAACCTCAGGAGTGACTTCATTACTGAGCTAAGAGTGTCCAGGGACCATACTCTCAGGGTTTTACCCGTCTCTGTCCGGCCAGTAAGTCTGGTCTTTTTTTGTGAGTTACAATTTTGTTCTACATTTTTATCCAGCTCTGTCCAGGACCATCTGTTGTGATCCCTGTCAGAGCAGTCAGTAGTGGTAGCCGGATACAATCTAGTAGTACTGGACTCAGTCTGGTGGAGGCCGTGGTAGGTGTGGTCCATTAGTCGTTTGAACTCATCTTTCCCCTGTATCTTTAGTTTTCTTCATTCTCCCTTGCTCCTGAAGGGGTGAGACCAGTGGAGTATCTTAGATGGCTGTTCTGTTCACAGGCTTTTAAGACCCTAGACACTACTCACCAAAGTAGAATGTAGAACAATTTTTCTTTATAAACTATGTTATGCCAATAGAGGTAGAGATTCCCCCCAAAACTGCTTTTTTAAAAAGGCATTATATCCCTAAATGACTGATGGCTTGGGGAGGAGAGGCTATTTGTATTCTAAAATGTATAGTTTTGTTATAGAAAAGTTTGGTAAAACTGAGTATAACTTATTTTATACTCATGTTTCATATGAAGGGTGTTATGAAAAGAAGAGACCAAATACAAGCAGAACTGGATTCCAAAGTTGAAGCTTTGACCTGCAAAAAGGCAGATATTGAGCCGGTAAGTTTTCAAGTTTATTGATAAAATCATACAGGGTTCATTGTCTAAAATTTTTTTTAGCAATGTAAAGCTCAATTGCATGTTTGTTGCTAAGCATTCAGAAAATGATACTAGAATCTCTTCCAACAAATCTATTATACATTGAATACCAAGTGAGTCTGCAAGTTTAACAATCATGCCTTTCTGCTTTCCTGACTTAAACGTCTCATACTCTGAGGAAAGTACAAATTTTTTAAAAAGGACATCGTGTATTAGAAAGAGACATGGAAAGTACCACAATTGTTCTAGAAGGTTAATAGGTCCTCAGTAAATAAATCCACTTATTGCTAGTTCTGTAAGATACACAAAGTAAGTTCCTGTACACTTTTCTTTCCTAGTTATTGTAAATGTCTTTACAATAGAAGTATCTTTGTTTGCAAGTTTAATGCTTTTCTTAAAATAACTTTATTATGGAAATTTTCAAATGTAAACAAAAAGAGATCTAATAATGCAATAAACTCTGATACGCTCATCACTGAACTTCAGTAGTTCCCAATAGTATTTTGCCAAACTTTTTCATAGATCTGTTCCCCATCTTTTTTTTTTGTCTGAAGTATTCCAAAGGATATTATTTTATCCACAAGTATTTCAGTATTTCTGTTTTACTGTCTTTCCATACTTTCTTAATTATCCTATCAGATTGGAAATATTATTTTTATTTTAAAATTGAGGAAGAGACCTGGAAGGTATAGTAACTTGTCTAAGTTTATATAGCCCTTGAAAGATAGAAGTAGGATTGGAGGTGATGGTATCTCTTGGCTCACCTCAGACAATGCTGTGTCTCAGTGAACAGTATAAAGCAGGGAAAAATTATTCTAGTTAACTTCTGCTGAGCAGTCTATGAAAGATGCATTCTCATTTTTTTTTCATTTAAGGATTTAGATTGGTGTTGAGTACTGTTCTGAGTATAAGGACCCTAGTGGCTCAATGGTTAAGCACTTGGCTGCTAACCGAAAGTTTTGAACCCACCAGTGGTTCTACGGGAGAAAATACCTGGCAGTCTGCTCCCATAATGATTACAGCCTAGGAAACCCTATAGGGCAGTTCTACTCTGTCCTATAGGGTCGTTATGAGTCAGAATTGACGGCACACAACAAAAACAATAACAACTGTGTTAGATGTCTCAGGTGAGTTGGAGGAGTCCTTGAAGTCCCCCTGTTAATCTGTAGCACTGTAGCCCCCATCCTGACTGGACTGGGGACTCTGCATCCCTCCTCCCTGCTTTAATTTTCTCCATAGCTGTAATCACTCTCTAACATCATATATGATTTTCCTATTATGTTCCCCTCTTTCCCCACCTCCAGAATCTAAGCACCTGAAGGGCAGGAATTTTTGATTTAGTTACTGAAGTGTTCCCAGCCCTCAGAACAGTGCCTGCCTGGCAGGTGGTAACTCGTTGCCTTTGAGTCAATTCTGACTCATAGCAACCCAATAGCACAGAGTAGAACTGCCCCATAGGGTTTCCAGGGAGTGGCTGGTAGATTCGAACTGCTGACCTCTTGGTGAGCAGCCTTGATTCTTAACAACTGTGCCACCAGTAGTAGTCACTCAATAAATATTTACTAAATGAATGAGTGAATGAATGAATGAAAATTTCAACATCTGCTCTGATTCATGAAAACATATGGCCGTCTTTTAGCAAGAGGTGGTCTGTAAAGTCAGGCTTTATGAAAAACACTGAGATTTCACTAAACCATAATTATGAATTAAATTGTTAGTATGGCTTTTACCTGCTATGATTCTTAACTGTATTTTTTTAAACTCAAATTCTATTTTCCTGAATGTGCCTAAGGATGGTGGGCCGCTATGGACAGAGTAGGAGAAAGGAATCTGGGACACGGAATAATAGAAAATGCTGAATCAATGGAACTAGTGCTTGAGGGAACAGTCATCTATATTTTTACCTCAAAATGAAGAGAAGGGAAGAGGGTACCCAAGATCAACTTTTCCCATCCAATAAGGAACTTCTATTTGCTTTTTGAGTAGTTGTACAGAAATTATATCTGCATCTCTTGAACTTCACAATTTATTTTCTATTTGTTAAATAATTCTTAAAAATATTAAAATTGGTGCATTGATAAAATTTTACTCTTGGCCAAGTACTAGAAAAAATACAGTATTTTAAAGTTCCAGATGAGTAAGATGGCTTAAAAACCAAGCATCTGTTCAGAATGGCCTATAGTCGTATTTTAAAATGAAAGGAAGATTTGTTGGGATGGTTCCAACAGCAAAAACACTGGGAGGAAGAAAAAAAAAATTGGCCCAAATATGTGTAGGCATTTCAAACTTAAAAAAAAAAAAATTTTTTTTTTTTAATTTGGTTTGCAAATACTTATCTTTTGCTCTATCAAAATGTCTTTGGTGCTCTTATTATAACTTAATGGTCAATATGTATTTATTATTTCATTTGTTTGTTTCATATCCAGTATAAAGTAGTTAATACCTAATTATATGCTAAAGTGTAAGGTTGGAGAAATTTGAAACTTTAGTTATCTGCTTTATGTTCTGTATGTACTTTCAATTAATATTTGGAACGGACGCATTTAACAGAGACATTGTAATTGTTATTATTATTATTTGTTACCCCTCAAAACAGATCCTTCCTAAAATGTATGGGGACTGATTTTATTTGCAAATGGCACCATTTATATATTTTTTCAAACAGCTGATTTGTTTACATGCCTTCTCACTTCTAAATCTCTATGTGTTATGATGGAGTCTTTGGGATAAACCTTCCAGGATTACTCTAAAAACGAACCTGCCGTGATTGGTCACAGTATAAATGAAGAGAAGTTGCTTAGAAATATGCAGCATAGAGTCACCATGGAAACACGCCCTTGTGGGGTCCTTCTAAGGAGCAGTCCTTTGCAGTCACCATGGTGACCCTGGCAGAGAACTGAATATAGCACTCTAGCCTGGTTCTTTTCCATGGCAACCCAGGCAGGGCCATTTTTGGGACAACCCTGGGGCCATTTCTATAGATCTGCTGAAGCTGCCTTCAGAGACTCCATCAAAATCACTTGGGTGAGATGCTGTATGCAAACCCAGCAAAGTGACTGAAATGAGTCAGTGTGATGAAGCTCTACCAAGAAGGGCGAGGACTAGGGAAGTTATAATTACTGGGTGGAAATATACCAGTGTTGTAACATTCTAGAGGTCGTGCTCAACCTAGAAGGTGACCTTTATGTGGACTTTGTGGCTTACAAATACAAGGCTCTGGTCTCTTCTACCTTGCCTACAATTTTGTGTTAAAGTTGTAAATTGACAATAATGGCATTATAGTACTTTTTCTCATCACACAGATTTGCCCACAAAAATTATTTGTGTTTCTTGGGCAAACTGAAATACTTTTTAGAGTGAGCTCCTTAATTTACTATCTAGGTAGTTGTAGAGTGGCTCCTTCTTACCTTTTGTGGTTTGTAGTTCTTGTCTCATGACAATAAAATCAGTAGTTTCTAAATGACCTGAACTCAGTAAAGGCAATCAGATTAACAAATAGCTTTACCTTCAAAATATACACAGAATACTCATCTGAAAGTCAGCTCAGCTGTTTTTCGTTTAGACTTTAGAATTAGGTAGACCTAGGATCAAACCTTGTTCATCTGCTTATTAATTTTGTAATCCAAGACAAGCTTCCTCACTTCCTTTAGCTTTTTTTTTTATCATCTGTAATTTGGGGAGATTATTAATACCTTTCTAATCTAAGGATTAAATGAGATAATACAAGTAAATTGTTTAGATCATAGTAAGCACTCAGTCATTGTTAGCTGTTCTTGTTTTGATGACTTGATAGAAGTGATATTTGAGGTGGGTCCTGGAAAATGAATGAGAAATTGTTTATCAAGAAGGAATATTCTTTCTAGGTAAAGGGGGTATTAAGAAAAGCAGTAAAACTCAAACAGCATGCTGTACTGAGGAAACCAGGTAGATATATGGAGACCAGGGTTTAGGGGAGAACAGAAGGTATGAGGCTGTAAAGGTAGGCTGTATTCTGATGGGAAAAGGACCTCATTTTTCATGTTGAGGAATATGGACTTTGTCCTTTGGCTAGTTTGGATCCAGTGAAAGCCTGAACTGAGGAGGTGGCAGTGGAGTTACGGAGGGTGTAAATTTGAGAGAGATGTAGGTGGGCAAAAGGCTTAAAGAATGAATCACCAGTTGCTCTCGAGTCAATTCTGACTCATGGGGATCCCATTGTTGTCAGAACTGTTTTCCATAGGGTTTCCAGTGGCTGATGTTTCAGGAGTAGATTACCAGGTCTTTCTTCCAAGGTGCTTCTGTGTAGACGCGAACCTCCAGACTTTTAGTTAGCAGTCAAGTGTATTAACTGTTTGCACTATCCAGGGACTCCTAGGGAATGAAGGGCAGCCAGTGTTCCAAGTGATTAGTGATTCTGATGTTTCTAGTTTGTGAGGATAGCAGATAATGGCCCTATAAACTGAGCTATAGAATACGAAAGGAAGAATACATTTTGAGAAGTGCTACTTTATGTCATGATAAGATGACATTTAAGGTAGTTATTCAACAACAACAACAAAAAAAATCAACGAATTTTATTGACTACCTGCCATATGACAGACACTATTCCCAGTGCTGGAGAAACAGCATTAAAGAAAACAGACAACAACTCCTACCCTCATGAGGCTTACATTTTAGTGGGAGAGACAAAAAATGAAAAATTAATTAACCCTGACAGGGAACACAACAGAGAGTCCCAGATGGAGCAGGAGAAAAGTGGGGTGCAGAACTCAAATTCTAGTGAAAAGACCAGACTTAATGGTTTGGTTGAGACTGGAGGGGCCCTGGAAGATATAGCCCCCAGACTCTCTGTTAGTCCAAAACTAAAACCATTCCTGAAGCCAACTCTTCAGACAAAGATTAGACTGGACTGTGGGACGTAAAATGATACTTGTGAAGAGTGTGCTTTTTAGCTTAAGTAGATACATGAGACTAAATGGGCAGCTCCTGTCCAGAGGCGAGATGAGAAGGCCGAGAGGGTCAGGAGCTGGTTGAATGGACACGGGAAATCTGGAGTAGAAAGGAAGAGTGTGCTATCACAGTATAGGGAGAACAAGTAAGGTCACAAAACAAGGTATGTATAAATTTTTGTACGAGAGACTTTCACTTGAAGTATAATAAAAAAAAATTAAAATGTATAGTGTTGATTGTGGAGTTGAGGGGGTATTGAGTGGTAGTGCAGTTTTAAATTAGGAGTTAGGGAAGTCTTCACCAAGAAGATGATGTTTAAATAAAATCTGAAAGACATGAGATCTTGAGCCATATAAATACCTGGGAGAAGAGCATCCCAAACATGGGGAAGAGTACATGCAAAATGGAAGTATGCCAGCATGGTCCAGGAAAAGCAAGGAGTCTGTGTTGCTGGAATGGAGCAAACAAGGGGAAGAGTTATGGGAAATGAGGTCAGAGAGGGAACAAGGGGTCAATCATATAGGGCCTGAGGCTTTTGGTCTTGTGATACAGAGAGCCACTAAAAGTCATTTGAACAGAAGAGTAACATGATCAGACTTAAGTTATAAAACAGTTACTGTGGTTGTGAAAGACAGATGATGTCTATGTTGTGTGTACATGGGATAGGGGGAAAGCCAAAGCTAGACACTAGCTCTTAAATCCCAGTGAGACATGATAGCTTGGACCACGGTGAAGTAGTGGGAGGCAGTCAGATTCTAGGTATATTTTGAAGGTAGAGCTGTTTGTTGCTGGATTGGTTGCAGATTGTGAGAAGATAAAAGGATTCATTAAGATAATTTTGAGATTTTTGGGCTGAGCAACTGGAAGGTAAGAGTTGGCATTGGTTGAGTTGGGGCAGACTTTGGAAAGAGCAGGTTTAATGGGGATATCAGATTTGGGCATGTAACATTGATGTGCCTATCAGATACCCAGGTGGAGAAGCTGAGTAGATAGGTAGATATAAAAATCCAGAGTTCAGGGAAGGAGTCTAGGCTGGAGATGTAGATTTGGGAGTTGTTATTAAATACCTCGTATGTAAAGCCAAGGATTTGGTTTGGTCACTAAACCCATTGCCATCGAGTCGATTCCGACTCATAGCAACCTTATAGGACAGAGTAGAACTGCCCCATAGAGTTTCCAGGGAGCACCTGGTGGATTCAAACTGCCGATCTTTTAGTTAGCAGCTGTAGCACTTAACCACTATGTCACCAGGGTTTCCAGGTCTCTAAAGGATGAGGGAAAAAAAGAGGAAGAAGCAGTCCCAGGACTGAGTCTTGGTGTATTCCAACATTAAGAGGTAATGATAATGGAGAAAAATGAGGAGTGGCTAGTGAGGAGAATGAAAGGAGCTTTATATAATTTTGGCTGGTGGTAGAGAACTGAGTCGGTAAGATGAATGAAACAGATCTGTCTAGGGTTATTTAACTTTTTAAACCGCTTTTCCATTCATGAGACATTTATAAAAAAGTGTGATACAGATTGGTAGTAATAAGTTTAGATAATGATATATTTAAAGAGAAATTGAGAGTTGTATTAGGTGCTCTAATGGAGATGATATTCAATGAAATAGATGTTGTCCTATTAAAGTAAGAGAATTCTGGACTGTGGAGATAAAAGTGTAACAATAACTGAGATTATGAGGAAAACTCAAATATGTGGAGAAACTTATGTTTTTTTTTTGGTTCTTTAGAAGTTTTCAAGTCAGAGCTTCTGTTTAAAAATGCTTATTCACTTCGCTGCTTAACTGTGAGATAAATAAGGTTCATCTGTGGTGCTAAATAATGCTGCATATCCATTTTATTTTTATTTTATTTTTGAATGGATGATTTGTAGTTTTCCACTCAAAGCAGCTTTCGAATATAAGTGAATATGAATATATTTGACATTTAGCAACATGTGCATAGAATCTGAGAGTTGGATCTAGAAATAATGCCAAAGCTGTTTGGCAGTGTATTTATGTGAACAAAAAAAAAGAAATTTTTTTCCGTAAGATCATTATAGTCTGGATTTGCATATAGCCACATTCATTAGATCCAAACAGATATCAAATGTATTCAAGCTGGTCCTTGTTCTGTATTACCGCTGTTTTTGAACAAGTACTTTCCTCACTCTCAAATAGTGGTTATTAATCTTCAAATGTATAGTACAGTGTACTAACTGCTGCATAGAGAAAGAATGCCTTCTCTGTAGCTCTAGGAAGGTTTCAAAAAGCATAATATTGACCTAGTGTTTTGGTGGTCGTGGTGGAGTTAGCCTCTGCCTTTTATCAGATATTTTCTGGCTCGCATTTGTCCCCTGACCTTTTTTACAAATTCATTCATTTCTATCTGCCTCATTTTCTAATATGATCATTTTTCCTCTCTGTTTCTTTTTTGTCTGTTCTCATCTGTGTGTGTGTGTCTCTCATAGACACTTGGACCCACACACATACAAATACACACCTTGACACAACAGTTAAGGACAGGGCAATATCCAACAGAAGAAAAAGGAGCCCCCAGCAGACATTTCTTCACATCTCTTTGGCTAGAACTGCAAAAGTTCCATGATCATAAGAATTAACTGAGACTGGCCACAGTTACCCCCTGGCACAGATACCTGAAAAAATTAGCACTCTCCCAGGCATTAAGGAAGTAAGTAGGAAATGTTTAATGAGAAACTATTAGTTCTGCAAACCTTCATCTAAGGTACAAAAAAAAAGAATTAGCTATGTGAGATCAAATTGACAACAGCAACTCCAAAGGTTTGATGGGAAGCCTAGGAGGCAGTGAGATGAAGATAATGGTGATGGAATAATTTGGAAAAGGATAGTGAGAATAGCAGCACAACTGGAAGAATGTAATCAATGTCACTGAATTGTAACATGTAGAAACTTTTGAAATGGTGTAGCTTTGGCTATGTATATTTTCACCAAAAAAAAGTCCTCCAAGGTTGAGAAGGGAGAGTGTTGACATGTGGGGTTGTTAACCAATGTCTTAAAACAGTATATGTACTGACTGTTTAATGAGAAACTATTTTTTCTGTAAACCTTCATCTAAAGTACAATAAAAAAATTTTTTTTAAAAAAAGAAGGTGAGTAAGGATGGATTCTGGGTAAACAACTAATAAATACCTGCCCCCCACCAGTAGTGTAGAGGCGTGTTGGAGTCACCTACGCACAGCTGGGGGGGAATTCGGGGTGGATGAATGAGTGATGCCGTAATCAAAAAGCCCCTTTAGCAACCTTCTCCAGAATTCGGTGTCTGGAATTCCTGAGAATCGACTCAACGGCAACAGGTTTGGTTTCAGGTTTTTGTTTTTTAACCACACTGGCAGGCCTCACATTTAGGGCTTGACTTGAGTGAAAGGGAAAAAAAATCTATGTGCTCCTTTTTGTATAAACTTGTAAAGTGTAATAATGAGTATTAGATTACACAGCAAAAAAAAAATGTCTACTTTACGAACCAGAGTCTGTTGAGCGTGGGATCTGTATTTAGAATCTTGCTACGTTGGCCTTTTCCCTGATTTATTTTTATGCCCCTGGCACTTCCAAGTAGAGCATTATTCTCTGAACAGTAATTAATATAAGGCCTTAATCCCAGTAAAAACAAAAATGCTCACGACTAGACAAATAAGCAATATCATGATAAATGAAGAAAATATTGAAGTTGTCAAGGATATCATTTTACTTGGATCCACAGTCAACGCCCATGGAAGCAGCAGTTAAATCAAACGACGTATTGCATTGGACAAATCTACTGCAAAAGACCTTTTTAAAGTGTTAAAAAGCAAAGATGTCACTTCAGGGACTAAGGTGCACCTGACCCAAGCCATGGTATTTTCAGTCACCTCATATGCATGCCAAAGCTGGACAACGAATAAGGAAGACTGAAGAAGAACTGATACCTTGAATTATGTTGTTGGCAAGGAATATTGAATATACCGAGGACTGCCAGAAGAACAAACAAATCAGTCTTGGAAGAAGTACAGCCAGAATACTCCTTAGAAGTAAGGATGGTGACACTTCTTCTCATGTACTTTAAACATGATCTCAGGATCAGGAGGGATCAGTCCCTGGAGAAGGACATCATGCTTGGTAAAGTAGGTCAGCAAAAAAGCGGAAGACCCTCAATGAGATGGATTGACACAGTGGCTGCATCAATGGACTCAAACATAGCAATGATTGTTAGGATGGAACAGGACTGGGTAGTGTTTTGTTCTGCTGTACATAGGGTTGCTATGAGTCAGAACCCTCTTGAGGGCCCCTAAAAACAGCAATCCCAGGTGCAGAATTGCATGTGATTTCAACCACAGGATTCTGTGACAGAGAGGCCACTTAATGTCTTTGTAATTTGGGCCAAGTTACTTACACTTCCTTACTTAATTTCCTCGAGTGTAAAAGATGTGGGTAACATCTTCCTGAGAGTGTTGTTAAATCAACATGTGAAAACCTTTAGCCCAGTGCCAAACCTGTGTTAGGTCGTAAATTTTTTTATAAGCAGTATTTCTTTGAAGTATATATTGGGCTTTTCATTCTCCTAGATGAAAGGTTGCAAAGTGGTAGCTGCAGTCTTGTGTGTTAGACCTTCATACTGTTAAAAAGAAAAAAAAAAAAAAAATGAGGCAGCAACAAGCTTGAGCTAAATAGTGACCACCCCCATTGGTCCCACTGAGTAGTTCTAGGCAATTGAATAAAAAGCAATGAAACAAACAATTGCCTTCAAGTGGACTCAGACTCATAGCAGTCCTCTATGTGTCAGAGTAGAACTGTGTGTGCGCGATAGGGTTTTCAATGGCTGATTTTCGGAAGTAGAACACCAGGCCTTTCTTCTAAGGTGCCTCTGGGTCTATCAAACTGCCAGCCTTTGGGTATCAGCCAAGCAAATTAACCACTTTCTTCACCCAGGGATGCCAGGCAATTGAATAGCTACTTTAAAATGTACTGAATTCATACAGGCTATGAAAAAAGTTGTATTTTGTACCCCCTTAGAATTACCTTAACTGAACTGTATCATTGATCTATAATGAGGGGCATTGTAAGAGGGGGAACTCTAGAACCTCTTTGTAATAAGCAACTACATCACTGACTTCATTATAAATTATGAGGACTCATGAGAAGAGTTTCATTTAGGTTTTAGTACCAGCAGTAGCATTTAATTTCTCCTGAAGCACTTGCTTATTTTCAGCCTATAAATGTGTATTTGTGCCTGACCTTATCCTGTACTTTATTCCACTCTTTGCATTAATTACTACACTACTGAGAGCCCCAGTTATCCTCTACTTCTATCTGGCAAGTATGTCTTTTGTGTATCAACTTTACCCTGGCTTCACCTTGTTTTCTCCATATGCTTATTTTTTTTCACCTTTGCACTAATATCTTTATCTACTTAACTATCTTTAAGCTAGTTATAGTGCATAATTTTGGAAGCCATCTTAAATCTAATATAGAGGTAGAGGTAGAGATCATCATTTTTTTTTTTTTTTTACAAAGTATGTGTGACAAAATTGTGTTTTAAGTTATTTCTTTTGGAGTCCACAAACAATAGCATGTCTGTTGGAATCACAGACCTGAACACTGACTGATTCACGTAACTGTTACCAAAAAAATTCAGGCAGGAGATATTTGAGGGTGAGGTGGAGAAATTGTACTAATTCCAAAAATTTTACCAGTGAATTTGCTTAGGGACGTTACTGCATATTAAGGTTTACTAATTTGAGAAAAGAACATATAAACTTACAGTCTTGATGAATAACTCCTGTGTGTGTTTGTGGAGGGTGTGGGTGGGAGGAGGGGAAAGACAATGAAAGACTGTGGAAAAAGAGAGTCAGTGTAACATTGTTGTAGATACCTTTTTCTAAAGAAAGGTTATAAGCTTTGTCTTTCTCTAGAAACATTTTTTTTTTTCCAGTGTCTTAACTGCAGTAGAAAAAATAACAGATGGATAAGTAAAAGAGGTAGTTTAAAATTCCAGTTATTTCTTCTCAGGACTTTAACAAATGCTACTTATAGTGTGCTTATGGATTTGTGGTTTGGTTTGTGGAGTTTTGCCTACATTCATATGATAGTTTAAACAGCTGTCTCATATAAAAACTCAAAATAGATTCTATTTCCTTTTAACTTAGACTTTTTGTTAATAAGAAATGTATGCTAAGGGTCTGTCTTACATATCTCTTTTATTCCCAGCCCTGCCAGGGCGCTCAATAAATATTTGATTATGCTTACAACAATAGTACTCTGGGAGTCAGAATCCTGGAGAGGGCTTTGATTCACTTTTCCTTAACTTATGACCTTAATCAGACGTTAATTATTCTCTATCCATGAGCATGCTGAAATAATGCTTATTTTGAGGAATTTTTTTAAGGTGACTTAATGTTTATGAATCTGTTTGAAGCCAATTTAGGAACTTGTGTCAGTAAAAATTTTGTTAAGTTATAGTAAGAAAGTGTAAAAGAGAATGTATAATAGTATCATGAAAAATATTTAAAGTATGAATAATTTAAACAGTACTTTTAAAAATAAAATATAAGATTTCCACAAAGAGTAGAACCAGTAATTTTTCTTTTAGCTCAGTAGAATATCACAGATTAGTGTATTTGATTTATTATATTTCTAGTATTTGGAAAATAAGGCTTGTCTCTCTACTGAGGCTTAGCTCAATGATGTTGTTGTTCAGTCCCGTCGAGTTGATTCCAACTCAGCGCAACAGAAGGAAACACTGCCCCGTCCTGCACCATCCCCACAATCTTTGATATGCTTGAGCCTACTGTTGCAGTCACTGTGTCAATCCATCTCACGGAGGGTCTTCTCTCCTTCACTGACCCTCTGGCCTACCAAGTCTGATGTCCTTCTCCAGGGACTGATCCCTCCTGATAACATGTCCAAAGTATGTGAGAAGTAGTCTCATCGTCCTTGCCTCTAAGGAGCATTCTGGTTGTACCTCCACCAAGTCAGATCTGTTCGTTCTTTTGGCAGTCCATGGTATATTCAATATTCTTCACCAGCACCACAATTTAAAGGTGTTAGTTCTTCTTCCGTCTTCTTTATTCATTGTTCAGCTTTCACATGCATATGAGATAATTGAAAACACCATGGCTTGCATCAGGCACACCTTAGTCCTCAAAGTGACATCTTTGCTTTTTAACACTTTAAAGAGGTCTTCTGCAGCAGATCTGCCCAGTGCAATGTGTCCTTTGATTTCTTGACTGCTGCTCCCATGGGTGTTGATTGTGGATCCAAGTAAAATGAAATCCTTGACAACTTCAGTCTTTTCTTCGTTTATCGTGATGTTGCTTATTGGTCCAGTTGTGAGGAATTTTGTTTTCTTTATGTTGAGCTGTAATCCATACTGAAGGCTGTGGTCTTTTGATCTTCATCAGTAAGTGCTTCAAGTCTAACGCACTTACAGCAAGCAAGGTTGTGTCATCTGCATGACGTAGTTTGTTAATGAGTCTTCCTCCAATCCGGATGCCTCGTTCTTCTTCATATAGTCCAGCTTCTCAGATTATTTGCTTAGCGTACAGATTGAATAGTTATGGTGAAAGGATACAACCCTGACGCACGGCTTTCCTGACTTTAAACCACAGAGTATCCCCTTGTTCTGTTCAAACGACTGCCTCTTGATCGATGTACAGTTTCCTTATAAGCACAATTAAGTGTCTTGAAATTCCTGTTCTTCGCAATGTCATCCATAATTTGTTATGGTCCACACAGTAGAATGTCTTTGCATAGTCAATAAAACACAGGTATACATCTTTCTCGTATTCTCTGCTTTCAGCCAGGATCCATTTGACATCAGCAATGTTCTAATTTTCTAAAATCCCTGGTTCCACATCCTCTTCTGAATCTGGCTTGAATTTCTGGCAGTTCTCTGTTGATGTACTGTTGCAGCCACTTTTGAATCATCTTCAGCAAAATTTTACTTGCATGTGATATTAATGGTATTGTTCCATAATTTCTGCATTCGGTTGGATCACCTTTCTTGGAAATAGGCATACATATGAATCTCTTCCAGTTGGTTGGCCAGATAACTATCTTCCGAAATTCTTGGCGTGGACGAGTGAACACCTCCCGCGCTGCATACATTTGTTGAAACATCTCAGTTGGTATTCCATCAATTCCTGGAGCTTTGTTTTTCACTAATGCCATCAGTGCAGCTTGGACTTCATCCTTCAGTACCATCGGTTCCCAATCATATGCTACCTCATGAAATGGTTGAACATTGACCAGTTCTTTTTGGTATAGTGACTGTGGATTCTTTCCATCTTTTGATGCTTCCTGCATCATTTAATATTTTCCCCATAGAATCCTTCGATATTGCAATTCAAGGCTTGAATTTTCTCTTCAGTTCTTTCAGCTTGAGAAATGCCGAGCGTGTTCTTCCCTTTTGGTTTTCTATCTCCAGGTCTTTGCACATGACTTTATAATACTTTACCTTGTCTTCTTGAGCCACCCTTTGAAATCTTCCATTTAGTTCTTTTACTTCATCATTTCTTCCTTTCACTTTAGCTATTCGACATTCAAGAGCAAGTTTCACAGTCTCTTCTGACATCCATTTTGGTCTTTTCTTTCTTTCCTGTCTTTTTAACGATCTCTTACTTTCTTCATGTATGATGTTCTTGATATCATTCCACAACTCATCTGGTCTGTGGTCAACACGTCAAATCTATTCTTGAGATGGTCTCTAAATTCAGGTGCAGTATACTCAAGGTCGTACTTTGGCTCTTGTGAACTTGTTCTACTTTTCTTCAGTTTCAGCTTGAACTTGCATATGAGCCATTGATAGTCTGTTCTGCATTCGGCCCCTGGCCTTGCTCTCACTGATGATATTGAGCTTTTCCTTCATCTCCTTCCACAGATGTAGTCTATTTTGATTCCTGTGTATTCCATTTGGCGGGGTCCGTGTTATAGTCACCGTTTATGTTGGTAAAAAGGTGTTTCAATGAAAAAGTGGTTTTGCAGAATTCTGTCATGTGATCTCCGGCATTGTTGCTATCACCAAGGCCATATTTTCCAACTACCAATCATTCTTCTTTGTTTCCAACTTTCACATTCCAATGATGAGTAATTATCGATGCATCGTGATTGCATATTCGATCAATTTCAGACTGCAGAAGTTGGTAAAAATTTTCAGTTTTTTCGTCTTTGGCTTTAGTGGTTGGTGGGTAAATTTGAATATAGTCGTATTAACTAGTCTTTCTTGTAGGTGTATATGTATTATCCTATCACTGACAATGTTGTACTTCAGGATAAATCTGGAAATGTTCTTGTTTACTACAAATGCAAAGCCATTCCTCTTCAAGTTGTCATTCCCAGCAGAGTAGACCATATAACTGTCCGATTCAAAATGACCAACACCAGTCTACTTTATCTCACTAATGCCTAGGATATTGATGTTTATGCTTTCCATTTTATTTTTGACAATTTCCAATTTTCCTAGATTCATGCTTCATATATTCCATGTTCCAGTTTTTAGTGGATGTTAGCAGCTGTTTCTTCTCATTTTGAGTCGTGTCATATCAGCATATGAAGGTCCTGAAAGCTTGACTCCATCTACCTCATTAAGGTCGACTATACTTTGAGGAGGCAGCTCTTCCCCAGTCATATTTTGAGTGCCTTCCACCCTCGGGGGCTCGTCTTCTGGCACTGTATCAGTGTTCAGCTGTTACTCATAAGGTTTTCACTGGCTATTTCTTTTCAGAAGTAGACTGCCAGGTCCTTCTTCTTAGTCTGTCTTAGTCTGGAAGCTCTGCTGAAACCTGTCTGCCATGGGTGACCCTTCTGGTATTTGAATACCGGTGGCATAACTTCCAGCATCCCAGAAAGAAGCAAACCCCCGCAGTACGACAAACTGACAGACACGTGGAGAGAAAATTTAGGGGAAGATGCCACCATCAAATCACCATTCAGTTTTCCAAAAGTTTATAGGCCAAACCAGTGCTTTTCTTCTGTAAGTGTAATTAACATCTGTTTTGTTGTTATTTACCACTGAGTCAGCTCCAACTCATTCGACCCCATGTACAACAGAACTAAACATTGCCTGGTCCTGCAACATCTTCTTGATCATTAATATGTTTAAGTCCATTGTTTCGGCCGCTGTGTATTTTGAATTCCTTCCAACTACAGGGCTCTTCTTTCAACACTGTATCGACAGTGTTCTGTTGTGATCTATAAGGTTTTCACTGGCTAATTTTCAGAAGTAGATCACCCTTTTTTCCTAGTCTATCTTATCCGGAAGCTCTGCTGAAACCTGTCCACCATGCATGACCCTGCTGGTATTTGAAATACCAATGGCATAGCTTCCAGCGTCATAGCAACACGAAAGTCACCACAGTAAGACAAACTGACAGAAAAGTGGTGGAACATCTTTTTATTACATATGGTATGCCAGAAAAAAAACAAGTTGTCATCAAGTCAATTCCAGTTCGTGGTGATCCCATATGTGTCAGAACAGAACTGTACTCCATAGGGTTTTCAATGGCTGTGGCCTTTTGGAAGTAGATCACCAGGCCTTTCTTCTGAGACACCTCTGGGTGGATCCCAACCATCAACCTTTCAGTTAGTTTAACGTTTTGCACCACCCAGAGACTCCCAGTATATGCCAGGCACTGTGCTACTTATTTGCATAAATTTTCCAGTAAGTAATCTAGGTAGGTAATAGTTTATTCACTTTTTTTAAAATAAGAAAATTGAGGCTTATAGAACTAATTGGCAAATAGTTATTATTAGCTTCTTGAATGTCCAAATACAAGGTAGTGGGAAACAGTAGTGAACATTACTGACAAGGCCCCTGTTCTTAAGGAGCTTACAATACAATGGAAAGAGAATGAAGATAAATGAAAAAAAGTAAATGAGTAGTATACTTTTAGATAAGAAGAGCTAGTTACACAACGGGTAAGAAGCACTCTGCTGCTAACCAAAAGGTTGGCAGTTCCAATCCCCCAGTAGCTCTGTGGGAGAAAGACCTGGCAATCTGCTCCCATAAAGATTACAGCCTAGAAAACCCTATGGGGCGGTTCTACTCTGTCTCACAGGGTTGCTGTGAGTTGAATTAGACTTGACAGTACCTAACAGCAACACAGCATACTTTTAAATATTGATTAGTGCTATGAAGAAAATACAATAGAGTAATATAGAATGTCAGGAGGAGGATAGAACTTTAGGTAAAGTGGTCAGAGAAGACCTTTCTAAAGTGACATTGAGAGGAGAGTGGAATGGTAATAAGGGGCGCAAGTGTTCTAAAAGGAAAAACTTATACTAAATTCTGAAATGGGAATAAGCTTAGTATGTTTCAGGGGCAGACTTTTCAGTGTAAGTAGAATATAGAGAACAAAGGGGTAAGGGCTGGGGAATGAAGACTCAGAGCAAGCAGAGGCACAACATGTAGGTCTTGGGTTTTATTCTGGGTGCAATGAAGAGCCACAGAATGGTTTTAATTGGGGAAGAGTTGTGATTTATGTTAAGTGCTTTTAAATTTGGTATCCTTTTTTTTATTTTGAAATGACAACAAATTTACAGAAAAGTTGCAAGCCAGTTCAAAGACCTCTTTTCCCTCAAACCATTGGAGAGTAAGTTGCAAACCTTCTGTTCATACATCCAGTGCATATTGCTTACAAACAAAGGCACTCTCCTATATAACCCCAATACGATCATCAGCATCAGGAAGTTAGTATCGATGCACTACTGTTATCTAATGCTCAGACCCCATAGTTGTTCCTTGTTTTACTAGTTTACGATCTTCTTGATGGTAATTGTTGTCTTCTTTAGTCTTGAACAAGTTCCTAGATCTTTCCTTGATTTTCATGACCTTTATACTTTTGAAGATTGTAGGCCAGTTGTTTTATAGAATATTTCTAATTTGAACTTGTCTGATATTTCCTTATGATTAGTTGTAAGTTATGATTTTTGGCAGGAATATCACTAAACTCACACTGTGATCTTTTCTCTGCATCTTATCAGGAGCGCATAATTTTTATTTTTCCCATTAGTAATGTTCACTTTGATCGCTTGATTAAGGTGGTGTCTGGTAGGCTTTTCCACTGTGGAATCACTCTTTTCCCTTTGTGGGGAGTTACTTCGAGTCTGTGTGATTGTCTCATTCCTTATCAGACTTTCAGTTTGTGTGTGTGTGTGTGTGTGTATAAACTTGTGATTTCCTATTTTAGTCAGTGGATTTCAGTCCATTACTACCTTTTATTTTGCTGCTCCGATGGCCTGTATTTTGCCCAGCAGGACCACCTTCAAGTGGACTTCTGTATCTTTTGACACATTCTCATCATTCTTTTAACATTTCTTTGCCTTCTGGTGCAGCAGGGTGTTCTAGGCTCTTCTTGTACTTTCCCTAGCCCTGGAATTAGCCATTTCTTCAAGGACCCTTTGTTCTTTATAGTGAAAAAAATGATATTTGGAGTCCAACATCTTGGCAAGTAGGGCTAGGGAATATATCTATGTACACTCACACAGTTACACAAAAATACACACACACGCATTTTTAATATCTGTATTTTTCCTCTTTATATATATTAAGAACAATGAGTTCATACCAAAGCCTCCAATTCTAATTTAATATTGTAGTGGTTTTTCTGGTTTTCTTTCTTTCCATATTTGTAACTTCTTTCTGACAGTGAGGTACTGGCTCCCGTTATCCTTCATAAGTTTACAAATTTGATCCATCCCCCTGTATATGACCAGTCTTACATAGCCTATGCTGTCTCCTCGCTTAGAAGTATTCCTTTCTCCACATGGTCAAACCCATGTGAGGGCATCCTCTTTGCCCTTCTTGGACTTTGATTCTCCATGCCAGGCTACCTCTCTGTATAGCACCCTCCTCAGTCTCCTGGACTGTTAACCCACACACACCAGGCCACTTCTTGCAGGTATTTTACCTTCACCTTACTAATGCTCTGACACCCTGCTCTGGGCTACTGTGGTTTTACCCCTCTATCATCAACCAGCACGAACATCATCCTTACTCTTAAAGCTACCTGATAGCAGTAGGATAGAGCCCTGGTGGTGCAGTGGTTAAGTGCTAGGCTGCTAACTGAAACGTTGACAGTTTGAACCCACCAGCTGCTCTGCAGGAAAAAGATGTGACAATCTGCTTCCGTAAAGATTACAGCCTTGGAAACCCTATGGGGCAGTTCTACTCTGTCCTATAAGGGTTGCCATGAGTCGGAATTGACTTGATGGCAACGGCTTTGGTTTTTGGTGTTTTGATAGCTCTAGGAGTGAGTTGTTCAGGAAGGGAAAGAGGAAAGGAAGAGCTGATAGGTGTTTTCAAATGCTCACTCTGTTTTCTGTATGGGAAACCTAGAGAACTGTTATGAGTCCATTGAAGTAGGTGGGAGTTGATGGTGATTTAAACTAAATTAGTAGTAATAAAGATTTTGACAAGAAATGTTAAGTGATTTGTCCATAGTTTTACAGTTGGTTAAATAGCAAAGCCAAAACTGTAACCCTTGTACTATATTCCTGATCTTTTACAAATACACCCCACCCCCCACCCTTTGGTGGGTTTGAAGTCCAGAGGTGTGAGAAAAATTGAAGGCAGATGACAGTTCTTGGCTACTAAAATAGAAACAAACAGGACTTTTAAGAGTTAGTGCTTTCTTCTTTTTCCGCCTCTAAAAATAACACTTAGATTTCACAGTAAAGTGGAGGTTTTAACTTGAAAACACTTTGGAACATGTAGAGTTATGAGAGCAGAGAAAGTAGAAATTCTTTTTTTCTTTCAAGGAATTGTTATATAGAATTTTGTTTTAAACAAATCAATAAATTACACTAAAATTAATTGTTGATAATACTACTAACATTTGTTAAGTAATTACTGTGTGTCATGTAACTGGTTTTAATGGTTCTCAAGGGGCAGTGGTGGTTTAGTGGCAGAATTTTCTCCTTCCATGTGGGAGACAGGGTTCGATTCCTGGCCACTACACCTTATGCACAGCCACCGCCTATCTGTCAATGGAGGCTTTCGTGTTGCTTTGATGCTGAACAGGTTTCAGCAGAACTTCCAACTTAAGACTAGGAAGAAAGGCCTGGTGATCTACTAAAAATCAGCAAATGAAAACCCCATGGGTAACAAAATTCAATCTGCCAGCCCATCATGGGGATGGTGCAGGACCAGGCAGTATTTCATTCCATTGTGCCATGATGTTAGCTGATGTTGAGTTGCCATGAGTTGGGAGCCAACTCAGCATCAGCTAACAACAACAACATGTGCCAGGCAGAATTCTAAGTATTCTACAATTATTATTCCATTTAAGAGGTATTATGATATTTTATAGCTGTGAAAACTGAGGCACAGAGAAAGTTACTGGCTCAATATTGCACACGTAAGAATTGTTGAAGCACAACTCCAGAAACTGTACTGTTAACTTTATTTCAGGCTTTGAAAATAGCTTTAAAGATAGTTCTGCTTTTTCACCAATAGCAGACACCACTGATCTGTAATGGAACTTTACTTTTGAGCCCAGACAAATCCTCAGAAGTACATATGCGCATGCTTCAGACAATTTCGATCAATTGGAGTTTGCATGTGTGGTGAATTTTATTTGCCATCCCTGCTGCAGAACATTATTGATGATTTGAATTATTCTGCCATAGTGAACTGGAAGTTTTTATAGCATTTTATTTTATAGTAAATTGACCAGACCTGCTTGTCTGTCTATAAAAAAGAGGATATGGAATGAGTGAAGGAGGTAAAATTCCTTGCCTTAATCTATGTAAGTGGTTCTCAGTGGCCAGGAGGAGGGAAGAGTTCAGGATCACTTGGGGAATTTTCACAGTATGCAAACCTCCACAGATTCCTCCTGTCCTAAGACATATGCTCTGTTTCTGGTGAGACCCTCTGATCTAAACGCTTTTAATCTAAAGCACAAAAGAGATGGAGATACCACTGAAATGCATTCAAACCAAATCTCTAATGCATGAAAAGGCCTATGATGGACCCTTGCACTGGAAATATGCTGGGCATATTAAGGATACTCCATAAATGAGGGAATGAAAGGGGCATGCACATATGACTGGTGAGCAAGGGGAGTAGCAGAGGTGGTCATCATTTATTACACAAAGAAGTGCAAATGTAAGGTTACCCCAACACAGTTTTCCAAGGAAGATCCTTCACCAGGAGGCAAGGTTTTTGTCCACTGTCAAATTTCTAGTCATAATATCTGTTGCTCTTAGTTGCCACCGGGTTGATTCTGACTCGTGGCAACCCTATGTATGCAGGGTAGAACTGCTTCATAGGGTTTTCAAGGCTGAGACCTTTTTGGCAGCAGATCACCAGACCTGTCTTCCCAGATGCCTCTGGATGGGTTCAAACCATTAGCCTTTTGGCTAGTAGTTGAGTGCTTCACTGTTCTTACCACCCAGGGACTCCTAGTTACATATTTGTTGTTGTTAGGTGCTGTCGAGTCAGTTCTGACTCATAGCAATCCTATAGGACAGAGTAGAACTTCCCCAGAGGATTTCCAAAGAATGGCTGTTGGATTTGAACTGCTGAACTTTTGGTTAGTAGCTGAGAGCTTAACCACTATCCCACCAGGGCTCTAGTTATATAATTAGATTAACTTAATTACAAATATTTAAGATCACACACACATATAGTTAGGTGATTAATATATTGTTATGGATTGAATTATGTCTCCCCAAAATATGTGTTGTAAATCCTAATCTCTATGCCTGTGGTTATAATCCAATTTGGGAATGGGTTGTCTTTATGTTAATGAGGGAGGATTAGTGTAGGGTGTATCTTGAGTCAATCTCTTCTGAGATATAAAAGAGGTTAAACAAGCCAGCAGAGGAGAGATGGGGGAAGATAGATGCCAAGACATATGGAGATCTCCAAGGAACCTGGAAACAGAAGCTGAAGAGACAAGGACCTTAGGTCCTCCAGAGCCAACAGAGAGAGAAAGCCTTCCCCTAGAGCCAGCACTCTGAATTCAGACTTCTAGTGTCTTAAACTGTGAGAAAATAAATTTCTGTTTGTTAAAGCTATCCACTTTTGGTATTTCTGTTATAGCGGCATTCGATAACTAAGGGGTGTGTGTGTGTGTGTGTGTGTACGTGTGCATATATGTATGTATCTATATGGACCCCTGATGGCAGTAGCAGAGTGGTTAAGAGCTCAGCTGCTAACCAGAAGGTCAGTTCGAATCCATCAGCTGCCCCTTGGAAGCCCTATGGGTCAGTTCTACTCTGTCCTGTAGGGTTGTTAAGTGTCAGAATTGACTCGACGGCAACAAGGTTTTTTTTTTTTTTTAAATATATATGTGTATGTATCTATATATACATGTAATATTAATGTAGAAATAGAACTATTTTCTGTTATCACATTTCATAACCTTACTCTCTTCACGTTCATTTTCAACAGTTATGCCTCCATCATTACTAGAGCTACTTTTTGAGTTATCTAACACACTTTATTTGAAGAACATATGCACTCAGTTCATCAATCAGAAAAAAAAGACTCAGTGTCTCCGTTCTTATGCCTCACTTGTTGAATCCCTATGTAATGGGGTCCCTACAAATATAATCTCCGATCACCAGTACTCATTTATATAATATCAGTAACTTTGATTTTTCATTTGTCCCATATGGTACATATTCTTGATCGTTGATATATAACCAGTTAGCACATTGCTAAAAAAGGAAAGATCGTTTATTTGAACAGGTAATATATTCATATGGTTTAAAATTCATAAATTTATAAAACACAGTCAGGGAAAAGTTTCCTTCCCACTCCTACATCCTATCTTCCAAGTTCCCACTACCTACATTGTAGGTAAATGTATTGTTATTGGTCTCTTTTGTAACATTCCAGGTTTCTTTATGGATATACAACAAATACAGATATACGTTCTGATTTCATTTTTTGTGTGTGTGTAAAAATGATAATTTGTTTTAAAGATTTCTGTACTTTGCTTTTTCACATGGCAGCATCTTAGAGATCATTTCACTTACCGCCTTTTTACATGATATTCCATTGTATGGCGGTACCAGACTGTATTTAACCTGACCCCTACTGATGAATATTTGTTCTTTGTAGTCTTTTGCTGCTATGAACAATGCTTCAAGAAATAAGTCTGTACATACGTTATTTTGTAAATGTACCAGTATATCTGTAGGATAAATATCTAGAAATGACATTGCCAAATCAGAGGGTATAAAAATGTTGACAGCTGTAGTACTATGTGGTCTTGGGCAAGTTAGTTAGCTTCTCTGTGCCTCAATTTTTAATCTGTATACTAGAGATGATAATAGTACCTATCTCATATGATTAAATGTGTTAACACATAAAAACCAAAAAACCCATTGCCTTCCAGTCAATTCTGACTCATAGCAACCCTATAGGATGGAGTAGAACTTCCCCACAGAGTTTCCAAGGAGTGGCTGGTGGACTCGAACTGCTGACCTTTTGGTTAGCAGCCAAGCTCCTAACCACTCATTTTATCAAACTGTAGAATTGTTGCCATCTGGGTATGTATATGTACCAGTACCAGTTGCTGTTGAGTTGACTGAGTCATGGCGACCCCATGTGTGTCAGAACCATGCTTGATAGGGGTTTTAGTGGCTGATTTTTCATACGTAGATCACAGGTCTTTCTTCCAAGGTGACTCTGGGTGGACTTGAACCTCCACCGTTTCAGTTAGCAGCCAAGCATGTTAACCATTTGCACCACCCATGGACTCCATATCATGTGTAAGCAATATAAATGTAAGTAAGTATATTTACGTATATATATATAATGAGAATTAAATAAGATAATTTGTTAGATATCGTTTGGTAAGTAGTGAATGAAATATAAATATTTCATGATAGAAAATGGTATGTCCTGTGAAATAAGTAAATTTAGATTTTGGCTTTAAAGGGATTTTAAACCTCAGAAAACATAATGATAATATAGCATATTACTTTCCTAGGCTTAGATTATTTCTACAGAAGGAAATACAGGAAATTCTCATATTTAAGAGTTAAAAGACCTTGATTTTTTTTTTTTTTTAAAGAGCCACATCATTCCTTTTTTAACGGCTTCTTTTAATGCAACTCATGGAAGCTTCTAGAAGGAAATGAACCCTTTTCAATCCAATGTGTTTTTACTGTGCTTCTGTTGTGCAGAAGATTCAAAGGAGATCTCCATATTTATAAAATATGACAGTTAAATCATTGGCTTTCTATTGCCTGCAGTGTCACAGGAAATCATGAACTTATTCTTTATTTCAGGGACTATACGTCAGCTACATTTGTGGGTGTTTTATGACTCCGTTTTTCATTTTTAGAAAATGCGTTGTTTTTAAGTGAGCAAGTTACATTTGAGTAACAAATTCAACAAAGGGTTTCAGGGTGAGAGGTTTGTATTATAAAGTATATAATTACAAAGTATGTTTGTATTATAAAATATATAAAAAAGGTACTACTTAATAATCACATGTATGCCTGTGAAGCATTGTATAATCAAGTACCTAATTTCTTCAAACACATCTTACCTCTCTTACAAATCATAAAATAATAAAATTTTATTGTTAAGAAGCATCTTATCTCTCTCCTGCAATTTCATTAATACTTGTTAAGAAGATGTAGCTGTCAGATTAGAATTGAACTTCTGATTTTTCTATTGTCTTCTGATGGAGTGGTAATCTAAATCTTTTTATTTAGGTATATTATTTCTAAGAACTTTTCAAAATGATAATTTCTCAGCTTTTCTGATTATGAAGAGAAATTTTCAGCATTTGAATAAATAGATTGAATGGTTGAATTTTTTTCCATAAGAGGAAATAATAAAGAAACCATTTTAAAAGGAAAACTGATGATATTTTTAAGTAAGAATAACTATCATATTCAAATTGTATTATTTTGCTCAAAAATTTTGGTAATATGCCTTACAGTTAGGTACAGATACATTTTAAAGTATTATGGTATTTAAAAGTTTAAAGAAATAATCTTTGAAAAGGCAGTAAGAAAACAAGTCTAGTTATAACTAACATTTTGCTTTTCTAAAATCATTCATTCAGTTTACAGATGCTTATCAAATTCGCACATAGTGTTATTAGAAAAGAAAACAGTTGTCATTAAGTCAATTCCAACTTATGGCAACTCCATATGTATCAAAGTAGAACTGTGCTCTATAGGGTTTTCAATGGCTAATTTTTCAGAAGTAGCTCACGAGGCCTTTTTTCTAAGGTGCTCCTGGGTGGACTTGAACTTCAAACCTTTTGGTTAGCAGCCAAGTTTGTTAACATGATAATGCCAGTACCAGGGATATAATGGTGAGTGAGCAGATTTTACTTTTGCTGGTAGAACTTACATTCCAACAGGAAAGTACATAGACAAAAAATTAAAATAATTGCTAATTCTAATGAATTCTCTTCAACACGGCTGTCAGCTTCTCCTACTGTGGGGGCTTTCATGTTGCTGTGATGTTGGAAGCTATGCCACCAGTATTCAAATACCAGCAGGGTCACCCATGGCAGATAGGTTCCAGCTGAGCTTTCAGACTAAGACAGACTAGGAAGAAGGACCTGGTGGTCTACTTCTGAAAAGAAATAGC
The DNA here is from genome assembly GCA_030035585.1 of Dugong dugon. NCBI lineage: Eukaryota > Metazoa > Chordata > Mammalia > Sirenia > Dugongidae > Dugong > Dugong dugon. Next base: position 135,842,588 of record CM057462.1, read on the forward strand.
CAGTGAAAATCTTATGAATAGCAGTGGAACATTGTTCGATATAGTGCTGGAAGATGAGCCCCTCAGTTTGGAAGGCAGTCAGAGACAGCTGGGGAAGAGCTGCCTCCTCAGAGTCGTCCTTAATGATGGGGATGGAGTCAAGCTTTTGGGACCTTCGTTTGCTGATGTGGCACTATTTAAAATGAGAAGAAACAGCTGCAAACATCCATTAATAATCGGAATGTGGAATGTACAAAGTATGAATCTAGGAAAATTGGAAATTGTTAAAAATGAGATAGAATGCATAAACATTAATATCCTAGGCATTAGTCAGCTGAAATGGACTGGTATTGGCCATTTTGAATCGGACAATCATATGGTCTACTATGCCGGGAAAGACAACTTGAAGAGGAATGGCATTGCATTCAACATCAAAAAGAACATTTCAAGATCTATCCTGAAGTAAACACTGTCAGTGATAAGATAGCATCCATACATCTACAAGGAAGACCAGTTAATACCACTATTATTTAAATTTATGCACCAACCACTAAGGCCAAAGACGAGGAAATCGAATATTTTTCCCTACTTCTGCAGTCTGAAATTGATTGAACATGCCATCAGGATGCACTGATAATTACTGATGATTGGAATTCAAAAGTTGGAAACTAAGAAGAAGGATCGGTAGTGGAAAATATGGCCTTGGTGATAGAAACTGTGCTGGAGATTGCAAGACCAGTGACTTCTTCATTGCAAATACTTTTTTGCAACATAAACAGCAACTATATACGTGGACCTTGCCAGATGGAAAACACAGGAATCAAATTAACTACATCTGTGAAAAGAGATGATGGAAAAGCTCAATATCATCAGTCTGAACGAGGCCAGGAGCCTACTGTGGAACAGACCATCAGTTGCTTATATGCAGGTTCAAGATGAAACTGAAGGAAAGTAGAACAAGTCCACAAGAGCCAAAGTACAACCTTGAATATATTCCACCTGAATTTAGAGACCATCTCAAGAATAGATTTGATGCGTTCAACACTAATGACTGAAGACCAGATGAATTGTGGAATGACGTCAAGGACATCATACAAGACGAAACTAAGAAGTCATTAAAAAGACAAGAAAGAAAGAAAAGACCAAAATGGATGTCAGAAGAGACTCTGAAACTTGCTTTTAAATGTTGAGTAGCTAAAGTGAAAGGAAGAAATGATGAAGTAAACGAGCTAAACAGAAGATTTCAAAGGGCGGCTTGAGAAGACAGAGTAAAATATTATAATGATGTGTGCAAAGAGCTGGAGATAGAAAACCAAAAGAAAAGAACATGCTTAGCATTTCTCAAGCTGAAATAACTGAAGAGAAAATTCAAGCCTCGAGTTGCAATATTGAAGGATTCTATGGGGAAAACATTGAATGATGCAAGAAGCATCAAAAGAAGATGGAAGGAATCCACAGAGTCACTATACCAGAAAGAACTGGTCAATGTTCAACCATTTCAGGAGGTAGCACATAACTAGGAACCGATAGTACTGAAGGAAGAATTCCAATCTGCACTGAAGGCATTGGCGAAAAACAAGGCTCCAAGAATTGAATGGAATACCAATTGAGATGTTTCAACAAACAGATGCAGCACTGGAAGTGCTCACTCGTCTATGCCAAGAAATTTGGAAGGCAGCTATGTGGCCAGTTGACTGGAAGAGATCCATATTTATGCCCATTCCAAAGAAAGGTGATCCAACAGAATGTGAAAATTATCGAACAATATCATTAATATCATACACAAGTATAATTTTGCTGAAGATCATTCAAAAGCAGTTGCAGCAGTACGTCAACAGGGAACTGCCAGAAATTCAAGCTGGATTCAGAAGAGGATGTGGAACCAGGAATATCATTGCTGATAGGTGGATTCTGGCTGAAAGCAGAGAATACCAAAAAGACGTTTACCTGTGTTTTATTGACTATGCAACGGCATTCGACTGTGTGGATCATAATAAATTATGGATAACGTTATGAAGAAGAGGAATTCCAGAACGCTTAATTGCGCTCATGAGAAACCTGTACATAGATGAAGAGGCAGTTGTTTGAAGAGAACAAGGGGATGCGGCGTGGTTTAAAGTCAAGAAAGGTGTGGGTCACAGTTGTATCCTTTCACTATACTTACTCAATCTGTATGCTGAGCAAATAATCCGAGAAGCTGGACTATATGAAGAACAGGGCATCAGGATTGGAGGAAGACTCATTAACAAACTGCGTTACACAGATGACATAACCTTGTTCGCTGAAGGTGAATAGGACTTGAAGCACTTACTGATGAAGATCAAGACTACAGCTTTCAGCATGGATTACACCTCAACACAAAGAAAACAAAAATCCTCACAACTGGACAATAGGCAACGTCATGATAAATGGAGAAAAGATTGAATTTGTCAAGGATTTCATTTTACTTGTATCCATGATCAACACCCATAGAAGCAGCAATCAAGAAATAAAAGGACACATTGCATTGGGCAGATCTGCTGCAAAAGATCTCTTCAAAGTGTTAAAAAGCAAAGATGTCACCTTGAAGACTAAGGTGTGCCTGACCCAAGCCACGGTGTTTTCAGTCGCCTCATTTGCGTGCCAAAGCTGAACAATGAATAAGGAAGACTGAAGAAGAATTGACGCCTTTGAATTATGGTGTTGGCGAAGAATATTAAATATACCATGGACTGCCCAAAGAAGCAAGGATGACGAGACTCCTTCTCACATACTTTGGACATGTTATCAGGAGGGATCAGTCCCTGGAGGAGGACATCGTGCTTGGTAAAATAGAGGGTCAGGGAAAAAGAGGAAGACTTTCAGTGAGACGGATTGACACAGTGGCTGCAACAAGGGGCTCAAGCATAGCGGCAATTGTGAGGATGGCACAGGACCCAGCAGTGTTTCCCGGTGTTGTGCATAGGGTCGAAATGAGTCAGAACTGACTTGATGGCCCCTAAGGACAACAACGCTGAATGCTAAGAAGAAAACAAATAATGAGCTTAGACAAGGAAACCCCCCCCCCCAAAAAAAGTGCTTTGTACATAAATACTGTTCTGAGAGAATTATCTGAGAATCTGATATTTAAGCTAAAATCAAAAGAGATTGAGCTAAGATATTTGAAATAGGAAGAATAATTTTTCAGATACTTGGCCATTTATTTAGGTCTTCTTTAATATATTTCAATAAATTTTTATGTATTTTTTCTTATATATTTTGTTAAGTTTATTCCTAAGATTTATTTTACTATAAATCGTTTTTGAAACTTTATTTTCTAACTTTTCTTTGTCCAGAGTATAGCAATATAATCCACATTTAAATGTTTATCTTATGTTCAGAAATCTTCTAAATTATTTTTAATTTTAGTAATTTATTTGTAGACTCTTTGAGATTTTCTATATAGAAAATCCTATCATAGGTGCATAATGATAGTTTTATCTCATTTGTCCAATCATTACACCTTTTTTTTCATTTGTTATTGAGACAGCTAAAAAATACATTGTAATGTTTAATAGTGATGCAGCATTATTTCTCATTCTAAAGTGTGTGCCTTCAGTGTTTTTTCCATTAATGATGTTTGGTATAGTTTTTGTAAACACCTTTAGTCAGGTTAAGGAAGTTCTTATCTACTCCTATTTCAGTAGAGTTTGAATCAAAAGTGGTTGTTAAATTTTATGCAATGATATTATGTGTCTACTCAGATAATTGTATGCTTTCTCTTTTATCAAATGATGTTTTACAGTGAAGAAAAAAACTAAATCAGACTAAACCTGTTGCTGTGAAGTCGATTCCGACTCGTAGCAACCCTATAGGACAGAGTGGAACTGTCCCATAGATTTCCAAGGAGCACCTGGTGGATTCCAAATGCCAGCCTTTTGGTTAGCCATGTAGCTCTATAGAGCAGCTATGAGTTGAAATTGATTTGACGGCAGCAGGTTTTAGTTTTACACTGAGGAAAAAACCAAAACAAAACAAAACTCATTGCCATCAAATTGATTCCGATTCATAGCAACCCTACAGGACAGAGTAGAACTGCCCCGTAGAGTTTTCAAGGAGCACCTGGTGGATACGAACTGCAGCCTTTAGGTTAGCAGCCGTAGCTCTTAACCACTAAACAACATTTAACCAGCCTTGCATCTCTAGGGTCATCCCAACTTGGCCATTGCTGGATTTGATTTGCTTTTTAGGACTTTTGTATTTATATTTCTTATTAAGAATGATTTGTAATTACCATTGTTTGTACTAGGAATGTCAGTTGTTAATGGAGTTTATATTCAGATTACATTAAATCTTTTATTTCTAGGTGTTCTTTTGGTTCCTTCCAGTGTACTTGGTTATTTTCCATAGTCTGTTGCTCCTGACTCATGGTTTTAGTACCTCCTTTTATTTATGTCAATATATTTTATATTTATTAAGTGTATGTTAATTTCAAGAATGAAGTCTTTGCGTAATGATTTTCCTGACTCTTGTTTCAGGTCTTGCTCATGGTGTTTTGTTTTTTGTGTGTTTGTGAACTCCTATTCCTTAGAAGTTTATCTATGAGAACTCTTAGGCCTGGAATAAAATTTTGTTTTTCCAGAGCACATTTTGGTTTTCTTTTGGGAAAAGTCAGTAGACCTCTTTGGCTGGAATATAGACTTAAGTACCACCAATCCAGTAACACTTTAAAACAAATGTTTAGCTTGATGTTTTTTAATCTCCTAGTTGCATGATTTTGGACTGTAAAGGTGTATGAGGGCTGGTTTATGAGTCCGTGTTCTACAGACTCAGGAGAGATGTCTTTATTTTTTCATATACTGAGTTAGAAACAGGCAGTTTCACTTGCTGTATCCTGAAGGAGAAGAGAGACAAGTTTATTTCTTGTTCTCCCTCATTTGAAGCTGTGACCCTTTGTGTTCTCAGTTTATCTGAGAAAAAGATCTTATATTTTAAAAAACTAAACTGGTGCTATCAGGGATTATAAATGCCCTCAGGGTGAAAAGCAGCATCTCTTATTTTCTTTGCATATCACAAATGCATTTAAAATGATGGCTTCTACATTTTATATAGCCATTTTAGATTTATGTATCATGAAAGTTCAGCATGTTATCTAGTTCACTATATTGATCAAAACCAAAATTTTAAAATGAAGCTTTGTGGCCTCACGTCTTATTATGTTCTGTAATGTAGATAGCATTCTACTGGCACTTGTTGTTCTCATACCATTCCTTGCATTTGGAATGCTTTTCTTCCCTTTCTACCTATTGAAATCTTCGTGCTTTTTATTACTTAACTCAGATATGGCCTTCTCTTTGATACCTTTTTTAGGATTTGTGGTATAAAAAAGCAATGGAAAAAGTTCAGATAGACTAGATCAGCACTATTGCTTCTTAGTGGTGGAAACTTGGACACTGTCTCAACTTCTTTGAAACTTAGGTTTTATTCCCTCTAAAATGAAAATAATATTTGCCTGAGAGGGTTGTTGTGAGGATTAAATGTGGCAGTATATCTAAAGTCCATAGAGCGTACTGTTGCTGTCGTTGTGCGCTACTGAGTCAATTCCCACTCATAGCATCCCTATAGGCCAGAGCAGAACTATCCCATCGTGATTCCTAGGCTGTAATCTTTGCAGGAGTAGATCGCCAGGTCTTTTCTCCTGCAGAGCTGCTGGTGGGTTCTAACCTCCGACCTTTCAGTTAGCAGCTGAATGCTTAACATTGCACCCCAGGTCTCCTTAGAGCATACCATGAGGCACTAAATAAATAGAAGCCCTAGTGGCGCAGTGGTTAAGAGCTACAGCTGCTAAACAAAAGATGAGCAGTTCAAATCCACCAGCCACGCCTTGGAAACCGTATGGGGCAGTTAGTTCTACTCTATCCTATAGGGTCACTATGAATCAGAATCAACTCGAGAGCAATGGGTTTTTTTTGTTGTTCTTATTATTACTCCATTAATTTTAGTTAAATATGTGCCGCCAAGTTATATCCAAAACCCTGTACAGCTATGCGGTAATGTTTATGACATTTTTCCTGGAATTAAAGTTCATACCTCTGTCTTCCTTACCCCATGTAAGCTCATTGTCTTGTTTACCTATAAATTACACATAGTAGGCAATTAGAAATATTGGTAAATTGACTCAGAGTATGGTTCTGTGACTCCTCTTACAAAAATCAAACCAGGATCATAATGTTCCCAAATCTGCATCATTATTAAACTCCAAGTTTAGTCTAAGAACTTCAACTCTGTTATCTAATTTTTTGTAAAATTAATTTATTATTTAAATAATTTGAATTCAGATGTGTTATATGGCTTCAATTAAGTTGTATTTAAAGTGCTATTTTAACAACTTTGGTAGGTGATTTTTTTTATTACTCCTGCAATCTTTATCAAAATGTAAAATATGTGATCAATAACTTCATTTATCAACCATGCATAAGTCCAGATTTGTTTAAATCTTTCTAAAACCAGTTAATGTTTTTGCTAGTGAAGATAAAAAACTCTTCCAATAATGCATTAGGTGCACTTCACTTCAAAACAAAATAATTGCTTGTACCAAAAGAGGTCACAGGCAACAAATAGAGCAAGGCTTCTATATTTATGCATTTTAATAAGTTGAATTAGGCATTTGTTTCATAGGAGAAAGTGTTTTAACAGTTTTCAAATGAGCCACACCACTGGTTTTTGTTCTAGAAGGAATTCTAAAGCAAATGTAGGCATCATTGAAATAGCAAGTTAAAAACCATGGTAATGGAGAGAGGTCCCTCCCAAAAGATCAGAACTGCACATCAGCTGCTCTGAGAGGTAAAGCACATCTCTGGGTAGTTTCCTTATAGTTTTTCTTCTCTTTTCCATGTGTTAAAAAAAACCAAACCCATTCCCACTGAGTCGATTCTGACTCATAGCAACCCTATAGGACAGAGTAGAATTGGCCCACAGGGTTTCCAAGGAGCGGCTAGTGGATTGGAACTGCTAACCTTTTGATTAGCAGCTGAGCTTTTAACCACTGCACCACCAGGGCTCCATGCATACAGCCTTTAAATGTACCTCTTTAAATAATTTTTCATTATTTAAAATACTCAGCCATGCTTGGGTGGTATTGGTATGTACCTGTCACCTCCCAACTTGCCCAAACCACCCAAATTAGAGTAATAAAGTCACATCAGACATTGTGATTCTTCTTTCTATTCATATTGACCTCCAGAAATTGTTTGATGTTTTATGTGCAAATGAAGCATCTTGAATGTTCTTTATAACCATATGCCATGCCCACAAGACTGTTTTGGGCCATGAATGTCTGTGTTATTACTGTTGCCTTCAGGGTTTCCTCTGCTATCTCACCCTGCCCCACCTGTCCTCTCTGTTGACCTTATCAGTCATACAGACTTTTCTCCTTCTGCCCACATCAAATCAGTTTCCTCCTCTCAGTTCCCCTGGCATCTGGAATCTGGTTGTTACTACTACTGCCCCCTTCCCAGGCCTCTTTCCTAAATTTCCTCAGTGACTCCTCTTTGTCTTCCATTAAAATCCAGACACCCCAAAGGAAATCCCTTTAGGACTTGGCAGCTGCCTACTTCTGTATCCTCATCTTTTGCTATTCCCCTACTCACACTTTAGGTACCAACCTTAATGAACCTATTGTTGTCGAGTCAATTCTGACTCAAAGTGACCCTATAGGACAGAGTAGAACTGCCACCGTAGGGTTTCCAAGGCAGTAGTTCTTTACAGAGGCAGACTGCCACATCTTCCTCCCGCGGAGCAGCTGGTGGGTTTAAACCACTGACCTTTTGGTTAGTAGCCAAGTGCTTAACCACTGCACCACACCACCAGGGCTCCTTAACCATAATGAACCACCTGCAATTTTCCAGAAACTCCAAAGTAAGCATGATTCTGTAACTTTCCATATGTTATTTTCTCTACATGCAATCCCCTTTACTTTTTCTTCTTCATCCATTTGCTTTTCAATTTATCCTCTTAGGCATGTGTCTTTGAAGGCAAGTCTGTTTCTTTGCCCTCCATCCTAGATCCTGACACAGTGTAGACAGATGCTGAGTGAATTCTGCTGCATGAGTGAGTGAGTGTGAATGAACCAAATTCCCCTTGTCTCTTTACTTGGTTATCTCATTAGTCCTAATTCAACTGAACTGATTCCCTTCCTCCTCCCCTCCTCTTTCTCTTTTAACCATGCCTGCATACTACTGACTCAGGGATCTATCTAAAATACAGTTCTGCCCTGATCAAAAACCTTTAATGGCTTCCCATTTCCTGCAGAAATCATTTCATGCTCAATATCATTTATACCCTCTTGCGATCAATTTTCAACTAGCCTTTTTAGCTGTATTTCCTGTTTCTTTTTACCCACTCCAGACTCCAAACCTGTCTCCAATTCATTCTTTATTGTACTCTATATCATACCATCTCTGTGGATTTATGCCATACCCTCAGCCAAGTATCCCCAGTTACTTTCTAGTGAATTAATGGTCAGGATGCCCCATACCCCACAATCAAAATTAATCCTCCATTTTATGTCTTTCTATACCACTTCAGTTTTTCCTTCATTATGGCATGTATCACATTCTGTATTCTATTATAGTCTTTGTTTTGTTTGTTTTTGTTTTGTTTTGTTTTTATACATCTGCACCCTAATACATTACAAATTCCTTCAAATAGGAGCTAAATCAAGTCAAACTTGAAAGGCACCGGCAGGCTAGCTCTTTGTCTTGTCTTGTTCCGTCAGTAGAGAAAGAACATGTGCTTCAACTTAGGCCAACCTTAGTTTGAATCCCTAGTATGCCACAAAGAGCTGTGTGGGCACTTTGATCTCTTTGTCTCAGTTTGACAGCTTATAAAAAGAAGATAAAAATATTAACTTTGCAGTGTTATTATGCAGATTAAATGAAATAATGTGTGCAAAGCATATAGCTTAATGTATCAGCCTTTGGTAAACCAAAACCAAAAACCAAACCCATTGCCGTCGAGTTGATTCCAAATCATAGTGACCCTGTAGGACAGAGTAGAACTGCCCCATACGGTTTCCAAGGAGCGGCTGATGGATTCGAACTGCTGACCTTTTGGTTAGTAGCCAAGCTCTTAACCACTATGCCACCAGGGCTCCTGGCCCTTGGTAGGAATGCCATAAATGGTCACTAATATTACTACTGTTATTGTTACAACAGTAGGTACTCATTATTGGAGAAGGGTATTGTTTTGTTTGTCAGAACTCTTAGCATTAATGGTTTGGTTTAAATCATGTGGGTAATTTCTAGCTGAATGTAATTGAAGCTAGAAATTACCCATTGACCTTGCTGTTAAATGTAAAACTGTCTTTTTTTCTTTGATCTTCCAATATTTTATTATCACATATTCTGGTATTATATCTTTTTACCAGCAAAAAAGGTTGCTTACTTTTTTAGTTTTGCCACCAACGGGGGGCCAAATTGCTGTCCGTGTTTGTTGAAAGAAGAATTAAGCAAGCTCTTTTTGGAGTCCATGAGTGGTGCAAGTGGTTAATGCACTTGACTGCTAACTGAAAGGTTGGAAGTTGAGTTCACCCAGAGGTTCCTCAGAAGAAAGGCCTGACAATCTACTTCTGAAAAAATCAGCCATTGAAAACCCTGGGGAGCACAGTTCTACGCTGGTACACATGGGGTTGCCATGGGTTGGAATCAACTTGATGGTAATTTGAAAATCTTTTCTACCCCTGTCTTTTTCATGCTATTTTGCAGTAGAGAATGTGAATTAAATGTTCTACCTTTAGAGTTTTTGAAACTTGCTGTGCGGTGTTTGAAGAGTCACCAAAACACTAGAGGAGGTCCTTTGGCCTGGAAGTTTCTAACACATCTTCTCACACACCAGTGAACGTTGGTTGCATGTGTCCATGTGCTAACAGAGCCTGACTTGCACAGACAGAGTGCATACTTCTTTCCCAACATTGAAGTCAACTAAGACTGTAGCTAATAATGCTATACTTCTATAAATTGTGAGGAAAGATAGCATCCAGATCATTCTTAATTTGAATTAGGTTATGCTGTCCTTATTATCAATGAGAGTTTCTTAGAATTAAAATTCTGGGAAGATGATTCAGTGTAGGGAAATACCTAATGCCTCTTTTCGTCTTTTTCCAGTTAAAAAATACTGATGAAATCACCAGAGAAAGAAATTAAAAAGAAAAAAAAAAATCTTTGATACAGACACAGAGGATGACAAGAATTGATTATACTTACTTAAAGCATATGTATCATCTTAGACACTGATGAAATCGGATTAATCAATAGCACCTGAAATTAACCAAGACCAAGGTGCTGGCAGAAGAATGACACATTTTCATAGACGAAACTACTGGAAGAGGGAATGCAGTCAGGTTCATTTTCACCAATTAATAATAGTAACGATGATGATTGTGGTGGTGGTGGTGATGGTGGTAATAGGCAGATTGCCAGGCATTGTGTGAATCAGTGTTCATTATCTCATGTAATATTTATAAAAACCATATGAGATAGTTGTTATTTTAATATTCATTTCACATATCAAAAAACTAGGGCTACAATAGTTAATCTTACCCAATGTCACATAGCTCCTAAAAGACAGAATTGGGACTTAAAACGAGGTTGGTCTGACCTATAGTCAGCTCTGATGCTGCACTGATGTACTCGTCCTTGTGCTGTACTGATAAGGTTACACACCTTCTTTCTGTAGGTGAAGAGTGGGGTTCAGAGAAGAGGTCCCAGCACAGGACCCCTTGTCTAGGAAAGCATAGCTTTTGGCCAGAATGGAACTACCACCATCCTGATCACCACTTCTGGGGGCCTTCTCTTCCCAGGGCTTGAAGGAGAGATTTGCATCTTATTACTTTGTTATAAATCTCTCATGGTAGTAACCCCACTAGAGAAGGAGGATAGAACATATAGTTTTTTTTAAGTACTGTGTTTCCTGATGCAAGCGTCAGGAGAGCCACTCTGCCAGTAGGTCTCTGGGTGACACAAATGGTTAATGTGCTTGGCTGCTAGCTGGAAGGTTAGTTGGAAGTCCAGGTCTACTCAGAGGCACCTTGGAAGAAAGCCCTGGCAATCTACTTCCAAAAAATCAGCTATTAAAAACTATGTGGAGCACATTTGTACTCAGATGTGCATGGGTTCACCATGAGTCAGAATTGACTTGATGGCTGCTTATACTGGTACTGGTACTCTACCAGTGATCCCACTCTGGTGCATAACAATATTAGGCTGCAAAACCTAATCAGAGGAGAATAACTGTGCTTATAATAGGTGTATATACTTCATGGTCCTAATTTCGGGAAAGACATTTTGCTAAGAATCTCCATCTGACTGTGAAAACGGCAAGACTCCATCCGACAGCCCAGAAGAATGACGGTCTCTATCAGTCCCTGAGCTCTTTCCAGCAGGCCCAGATCCTTTCTGAGACTGACCTCTGAACAACTTTACTCTTAGCTCATCCTCTGTCACCACAGCTTACCATCAATAGTTCTTCAGATAACATCCCATTAGGTATGTTCTTCATAAGATTTAGGAAAATAATCACCCCAAGGACTGCACATACTCACAAAGTAATAAATGGCCTTCCTGAGATAGTTCTACCCAACGAAACAAAACAAGAATGTAGGAAAAATAAAACAAATGAACAAATAAATAAATAAAACCCCAAAACTTGAAAGCCAACCTTACCATTGAAGTAAATCTGTCATAGGTAATAGAAGACTCATGTAACACCAAACATCTGTTACCAGGAAAATAAAAGCAAATATCACTGTGATGAAATAAGAATAGAGAAATGACATTCCATAGCCAAAAAAGTAATAATTCAAGTAAACATTGGAAGCAAAATGCTATATTTTATTGATTTTAAGGCCCACATTTTTTCCCATATTAGCATCTCTGAAATAGGAATTCATCTTAAATGATGGGGTCTTACAAATGGTTTTAGCCATCAACAGTGGTAATGTAAAGTGCTCCTTTTTAAACATTGCTTAGTAAGACCTGTTCATCCACTGCTTCTCTGACCTCATCTCCTAGGACTTTCCCTCTTTTTCACTCTGTTACAGCCATGCTTCACTCTTTGCTCTTCCTTGAACAAACTAGGCATGCTTCCACCTCTGGGCCTTTGCCTTTGCTGTTTCCTTTTCCTACTGAGAATCCCATGTCTCACGCTCATATTTACTGTAGATTTTATTCAAATGACACTTCCTCATTTAGCCTTTCCTCCTCACCTTATCTAAAATCACAGCATCCTAACAGTCCCCATCCCCCTTCCCACTTTATTTTTCTCTTTTGTACTTGTAACCAGCTGACATAGTTCATATTTTACTTTCTTATTTATGGTTTATCTCTCCCAATAGTGTATAAACTCTAGTAAAGGCAGGGATTTTTGTCTGTTTTCTTCACTACTGAATCTCCAGCTCTTAGAAGAATGTCTTGTGCAGAGTCAGCACTTAATATATATTTGCTGAATATATGAATAAGAGAATAAATCAATGGATTACATGCTCTAACACTGGTGGGTAAAGTGGAGAGGAGGTACCAGTGTCACACTAAATCTGTCTAATGGAGCATGAACTAGGCCGTCGGGCGCTTGCGATATAAACCTGCCTGTTTCCAGGTATCTGAGTGAAGTGTGGCAAGTTAATCCCTTGGGCCTTGAAGTTGGAGTATATAATCTCTGTGGATGTTATAACATGTCCATTAATTGAACTTTCTGCCAAAAGAGAATTGAAAAATGAGGCCAGGAATGGAGAGCTCAGGTGAATGAAACCATATCTTTTAACACAAATGTTATTGGTAATGAGAATGTTAGTGCAAAGAATTTTGAGATAACTTGTAGTTCAGTTTCCTTTGTTTTATAAATAGCGACACTGAAGCCCAGGGTTTGAAAAATTAGCCAAGGTCATGAGCTAACTGGTGACAGACTTTGAACTCTACTCAATATCTCAAAGTCCATAAGAAAGCCCAGTGTCCTTTTTACACTAATTAGTGAATTATGCAACTCCCCTGGTGGTGCAGTGGTTAAGAGCTTGGCTGCGAACCAAAAGGTCAGCAGTTCGAATCCACCAGCTGCTCCCTGGAAACCTATGGGGCAGTTCTCCTCTGTCCTGTAGGGTCTCTATGAGTCAGAATTGACTCAATGGCAACAGGTTTGGTTTTGGTTTTAGTACACATGGTAAACACTAATGACTTGTCAAAAAAAGAGTTATTCTTAAACTGTTTTGCTACAATGTTCAGCTTAGATTCGATGAAGTCACCTAGTGGCAAGAATACATAGATCAACTTCTCTCTCTTTGTGACCTAATTCAGCTTACAGAAGAGATTGGAAAACTTGAAGATAAAGTGGAATGTGCTAATAATGCCCTGAAAGCAGACTGGGAAAGATGGAAACAAAATATGCAAAATGAAATCAAGTCAGCATTTACGGATATGGCCGAGGAGAATATCAGCTATTATGAACAGGTAATTAGTACTATTTGATATTGCTTCACTTTAAAAAAGTTATTTTCTCTCTTACTTTCTCTTTTTCCTGTGTTGAAACAGCCTATGAAGAAACTAAATGACACGTTCAAAAGCCTCTTTGGTGGCTCTGTGCCTTCATTTGGTTCTCTCACTGACAAGTCAGGAGTAACCCAGACCTGTCTCCTGAAACGAATGTGTTTATGTGGAGGAAGAATGATTACCTTTCCTTTTTACCCAGCATACTGAGTGCCTAATTTGAGCTGAGCCTGATTGTGAGAAAGATTACAGTACCATGTTTTGTTTGGTTTGGTTTCCCCTTAGTTACTTGTCTTGGAAGGATTTGCAGTGCTGTTCTGGTATTTTTGAATGCATCAAAAGTGCTTGATAATGCTTCCTAATGATTCTTTTATCTTCTCCTGCCCCCCACTCTCCCTCCTTCTTATATTATAAAGATAAAAGTTTGCAAAGGAAGGAAAGGAGCAGAGATCTGAATATGCCAAAAACCAGTTCAGGACCTATACCCTGTGCCACTGCCATCCCCATCTTCTGTGTCGATTAAAAAAATCAGCAATGGAGTATGCTATTCTATTTGCTAAAGAGTAACAACATTTTGTCTGTTTGTTTTTAGTTTAGAAAAGAGCCTGCTCATTGTTTTGATTTTCAATGATTATGTTTCATTTTTTGCAACTAATTGTTCTTCAAAGCAGTTATTTTTAAAATGAATTTTATGATACTGTCACTTTTCTTACGGACTTAAAGCACTCACCAGCCATTCCACAGGAGACAGATGTGGCATTCGGCTTCTGTAAAGATTTACCGGCTTGGAAACCCTATAGTTCTGAATATTAACCAAAAGGTTAGCGGTTGGAACCCACCAGCTGCTCCTTGGACCCTGTGGGGCAGTTCTATTCTGTTCTATAGGGTCGCTATCAGTTGGAATCGACTTGACAGTAATGGGTTTTTGGTTGTATCACTTTTCTCTACCCAGCATATTCTAAACATACTTTCTCTAGCAAGTATATTTTAAACTTATATCTTAACCATCTCTGGCTGAATTAATGAATATATGAAATGTTTAAATTGAGAACATTATTTTCTGCCTTATAGTCTACAGTGCCCATCAGTTTAAAGATACTTTAAACTGAAATAAGTTTAAAGATACTTTAAACTGAAATAGTGTATATTTTGAAAGATTAGTGAATTGATATTTCCATTCAATAGCTGTTAATGGAGGGCCTAAAATCAGGGGCACTAAAGGGAACACGGTATGCGAGATACACACCAGCTCTTTCTCATGTAGTTACAGTCAAGACAGAAACAGCCAGTTAAAACAAGTGGTCATAATAAAGTGTAATAAGTTCCATGATGGGGAGACATTGCAGGGACATCTAAGCTACTTAGAGGGAATGAGGGAGGTTCCTCAGAGAATGTTTCAGTTGAGACAAGAATGGTGAATAAGAGGTCGCCAGATAAAGAGGTGAGAGTTCCTGGCAGAGAAAACGCATGCACAGGAGCCTAGAAGTGAGAGACAACATGACCTGTTCAAGTAACTTAGGTCCTTTTTGGAAGGTGGCAGGGTAGAGATAATTTTGAGTTGAAGGATGAGGCTGAAGAGGACCTTATAAATTTAGTCTTTTATCTTTCATTCTAAGGGAGGTGGGAGCCACAGAACAGTTTTCAACAGGAAGTCATGATGTCAAAGTTGCCTTTTAGGAAGATAATTCTCACTATATATAGGTGAGAAACAAACAAAAAATGCCAAACCTGTTCCTGTCAAGTCGATTCCACCTCATATCGACCCTAAAGGACAGAGTAGAACTGCCCTGTAGGGTTTCCAAAGAGTGGCTGGTGGATTCGTACTGCCGGCTTTTGGGTTAGCAGCCTAACTCTTAACCACTGCCCCAGGAGGGCCCCTATATATAGGTGAGAGTGGAAGAAAACTGGAGGTGGTGAGAATAGTTAGGGGGCTGTTGCTATAACTGAGGCAGAGATGTGGACCAACCTGGCTTGTAGTAGTGGACTAGAGATTGGTGGACAGATTCAAGTGATACTTATTTTTAGGGGGTGGGGTTGGACATACCAGTTTCTATCTCTCCTTCATTCTTTATTCTGTATTAATAACCTTAAGTAAATTTAAGTATCTAAAGGGAATTTCTCATTCATCTCCTATTTTGAAATGATTTAAACTTTTTCTTTGGAATAAGGCACACTTATCACCATGAAGTTTTCTAATAGTATTTGCCTAAGCCATCACGGAGACATGGATTCTACAACGAAGTTTACCACTTAGCTGTTTAAATCCACAGAAGTAACTTTACCTTTCCTTTACAATAGAACCACATTTACATTATAGGATTGCTATGAAAATCAACTGAAATAATTTCTAAGAAAATTCCTTGAAAATTTGAATATGCAGTATACTATAGGTAATTATGATTATAAAACTTATGTATGTTGTCGTTAGGTGCTGTCAAGTTGGTTCCATCTCATAGTGACCCTACATACAACAGAATGAAACATGGCCCAGTCCTGCACCATCCTCACAATCATTGCCAGGCTTGAGCCCATTGTTGCAGCCACTGTGTCAGTCCATCTCATTGAGGATCTTCCTCTTTTTCGCTGACCTTGTACTTTACCAAGCATGGTATCCTTCTCCAAGGACTGATCCCTTCTGATAACATGTCCAAAGTATGTGAGACGTAGTCTCACCATCCTTACTTCTAAGGAGTATTCTGGTTGTACTTCTTCCAAGACAGATTTGTTCGTTCTATATTAAATACTCTTCGCCAACACTGTAATTCAAAGGTATCAATTCTTCTTCGGTCTTCCTTCTTCATTGTCCAGCTTTCACATGCATATGAGGCAATCAAAAACACCATGGCTTGGGTCAGGTGCACCTTAGTCTTCAAGGTGACATCTTTGCTTTTCAACACTTTAAAGAGGTCTTTTGCAGCAGATGTGTGCAATGCAATGCATCTTTTGATTTCTTGACTACTGCTTCCATGGGTATTGATTGTGGATCCAAGTAAAATGAAATCCTTGACAACTTCAGTCTTTTCTCCATTTATCATGATGTTGCTTATTGGTCCAGTTGTGAGGGTTTTTGTTTTGCATAAACTAGCATATTATAAATTTTGTTCTTCACAGCAATGTATATCAGTGTGTTATGTTTTAACTCTTTCTCATAGATGAATTATATTCTCAGTGTTACTAAAACTGTGTCAAGGGCACTGTATCTTGGATGTATAAATTTGGAGGAATCATTGGTTGTATTATAACTTTGAAAGACCCCTACAGCTCCAGTTATTTATTTATTTTTTCTGAGTGAAAAGCTTTCAACTGATTTGGCACATCAGTCCAGTAAGACATAATCAGGAAATTGGAGCCCCTAACTAATCAAGTCTTCTTAATTAGTACACAGGCTGTGAGGCCTGAAATAGCAACAATCTGCTGTTACCTGTTAACTTCAGAATATCCCACATACACCAGAAGTGAAATATTTCCCAGTCTTTCTTTTGCCTTTTTTTTTTTTAAATGTAATCACAGTCATAAGGGAATACTTTTTATTTTCATTAACATTTGCATAGATGAATTCCTAAAGGGGTGTTACTAGTGTGATAGATGAAATGGGGTATAAACATTTGTCTTTGGATTTGCTTGCATGAATTGAAATGATCACAGCTCATTTATATCTTAAAATTTAAATATCAAAACGACAGAGGAAATAAGAGTATAAATACGAGCTATGGCCCTGTATCAGACTCCATTTATAGTCATACTACAATGTTATGCTTCGATGTGTGAATTTATTTGGAGACAGTTGATGCCAAATATAAAACAGGTACCTCTAAACGAACTTTGAATAGGTAAAATAATGTTATTCCCCTTTTGTCTAATAAATTTGTTGGGTCTTTAAAAAGAAGAAAAAAAAATAATAAAACAATAAACCCAAAAAATCCAGTTGAACACAGGTGAATCATTTCAAAATATACTGGTACCAAACTAACCAAAGAAAATTATTTACTGCTAACGTAACCAGAAGGAGTCCTGGTTGCATAATGGTTAAGCACTCAGCTGCTAACTGTAAGATTGGTGGTTTGAACCCACCAGCCACTCCACGGGAGAAAGACGCGGCAGTCTGCTTCCGTAAAGATTACAGGCTTGGAAGCCCTATGGGGCAATTCTACTCTGTCCTCTATAGTCACTATGAGTTAGAATTGACTCAACAGCAGACAATAGAAACAACAATGTGAAGGGATGTTAAAACAATAAAATGTGACATGTTGGATAAATTGCATGGATGGTTTTTAATTGTTCCCTAGTAAGTACAAAAGAGTATCTGTTTTCATTCTTGTTGATGTTGATGGTAGTAAAGAAGACCTGAGAGGAATAGATCCTTGTCAGGTATTACAAACTGGAAGAATGTCCTCTTTTTAAAGCTTTATTTTAATACTCATAATTGAGAAGAGATCACATAATGTTGATTTTCACCAAACAAAGCAATTTGTAGTTAAGCAATTATAGCTCTGAAAGGAATATAATTTATTTCTTTGTATAGTTTATTCTAGAATTATTGCTGTTGGTTGTTCTTAACTGTCATGGAGTTGGCCCCCGACTCATGCACAACGGAAACACTGCCCAGTCCTTCATCATCCCCATGATTGGCTGGGTATTGGACCATTGTGATCCATAGGGTTTTCATTGGTTGATTTTTTTGGAAACAGATTGCCAAGCCTTTTTTCCTAGTCTGTCTTAGTCTGGACGTTCCACTGACACCTGTTCAGAATCATTGCAACACACAAGCCTCCACTGACAGGTGGGTGGTGGCTGTGCATGAGGTGTACTGGCCTGGAATTGAACCTGGGTTTCTGCATGGAAGGTGAGAATTCTACCACTGAACTAAGAATCATTATTAAATACATGCAAATCCATGTTTCATAGCTTTATTTTTCTGTTTATAAAATTAATACATGCTTACTTAACTGAATATAAGCAAAATAACAAGAACTAAGTACACTAACGTATAAAGAAGAAATAAAGAATACCCATAACCTTTTCTCCTAGACTGGTGCATTTAAATACAATTATAGAAAAATAACTTGCTTGAAATAGTAATGATTTAATTAATTAATTAATTAATTAATGATTTAATTTTTGTATGGGCTCTTCTAAATGTGTCAGCATGAAAACCTGCGGTCACATATTTGTGTCATGACGATTACAGTAAATATGTATTATTTTGAGTTTCATGTTTTTCATTTGTTTTATAACTTTTCTGTGTAATGACATGTTCTTCATATAATACGTTATGTTACTATACCTTTCTTAGCTTAGAGAATTACTAATAGTTGATCATTTATCTTATTTCTCTTTTCTTCTCATAAATAATATTTACAAAGAATATTTATGAATATTAGTCTTTTAAAACATTTCTTGATAAGAATTTAAGAAGTAACCAGATCAGAGGTAACTGCATTACAAATGCTGTAAGTCTTATTTAAGAATGTCAGTTACCTCATGTAAAATCATTTATTTAAGATTCTGTTATCATCACAACCCTGTGCTAAGCACTCTGAGGGATATAAAATCAAACTTAAGTCTTGCCATTAGGAGGTTATAGTTTATTAGGAAATAATAATATATTTTCACTTGATTAATAAAGCTTTACACCATGTTAATGTTTTAGGTGAAAAATTTTTTAAATTAGTTTTATTTACTTAAGTCATGATGAACAGACTTTATAAAAAGGTTTTATCAGCACTGGATGTTGAAAATATGTGTATCTGCATGGAAATCTAGGAAGGAGAAAATCAATTATAGTGAAAGAATTTTCTGTAAGATAGTGGAAGAAAGAAAAAGATCATTGCAAGTATACACCACCTAGCCAAATGAGTAATACCACTAATGGTTTCCTGAATCCATGTCCAGCTATTTATCATCTGTATAAAAATCTCAGACATCAAAAAAAAAAAAAAAGATATCACAGCAGTCCTACAGTGGTAATGATTATAAAACTGCCACCTAAGCAAGATTCTAATGGGTGTCATTTAGATATCTACCAGAAATTTCATTCTTTTTAAAGCTGACAATCAGCTAAATTATTGATTTGTGCTCATATATGAATTAAACCACCACCTATCTGCCAGTTTGTCATACTGTGGTGGCTTGTGTTTTGCTATGATGCTGGAAGCTATGACACCAGTATTTCAAGTACCAGCAGGGTCACCCATGGTGGGCTGGTTTCAGCAGAGCTTGTAGACTAAGACAGACTAGGAAGAAAGGCCTGGTGATCCACTTCTGAAAATTAGCCAATGAAAACCTTATGAATTGCAACAGAATATTGTTCGATATAGTGCTGGAAGATGAGCTCCCTAGGTTGGAAGGTACTACACAGTAGCCACAACTATGGAATCAAACATACCAATGATCATGAAGGTGGTGCAGGACCAGGCAACATTTCATTCTGGTGTAGTGGTTAAGAGCTCAGCTGCTAACCAAAAGGTCGGCAGTTGGAATCCACCAGCTGCTTCTTGGAAACCCTATGCAGCAGTTCTAGTCTTCCTATAGGGTCGCTATGAGTTGGAGTTGACTCGAAGACAACGGGTTTTGGTTTGGTTCATATGTAAGTTTGCCATGAGTTGAACCCAACTCGATGGCAACCAACAACAACAGCATATAAATTAAAAGTAGCAATGAGAGGAATATCCTCCCTAGATTAAATTCTAACTAAGAAAAAGTCTCAGGTAATGTAACACAAAAGAAAGCTAGGGGAAAAAAATACCATTTTCAAAGTCTGGGAGGTAAAAGCAAAGGAAGGAAACCCTAGCATTCTCAGTCACATTCCCTAGAATTGAGTTAAAACAAACACGTAAACAGAAAGACCAACCCTATTGCCATCCAGTTGATTCCAACTCACAGCGACCCTATAGGAAGAGTAGAACTGCCCTATAGGGTTTACAAGGAGAGGCTAGTGGATTCGAACTGCTGACCTTTTGTTTAACAGCTGGGCTCTTAACCAGTTACCACCAGGGCTCCAGAATTGAGAATTGAGTAAAGTTGTTTTTAAAAGTTACTTAAAATTTCACGGTCACAGATTCTAAAGGAGAATGTAACTCAAGAGGAATGAGCAATTCTAAAAAGTGAAAGGAGTGAAGCAGCTAAAGAATCAAGTATGGTTAAACCTGTAAAGAGAGGGATATGCCAAGGACGAATACAGCAGAAACCGAGTGTCAGGGAGGGTGCCTTTCAGGAGGAAGCAAGGTTTTTGAATAAATAGCCAAGGGCTTCCAGATAGCACCAGAATCAAATGGGAGTGGGTGTGTGGAGCCTCTTTAGGACGCAAACAAATTAGGAATAAATAAGCTATCATAAAACGAATCCCTAATGAAAATCACATAATGAAAACTGAGAAGACAGAATTACTTCACCTCTCATTTCACTCTTCTCCATCAAGGAGAATGACAGTGTAAGCTGAAAGGTCTAGGCAAATACAAGTAAAAGGTAGCTAAAATCCAGTAGATCTGAAGAGATGATAAAACAGCAACTCTCCATTGCCCCCAGAAGGGAAGGCAGGGCATATTCTTTTACACAGTGAGTGGTGCAAAGGCCCTTCCTTTACAAACCCCAAAGCAGCACTTACAGAGCCACCAGGAAGCTCTTGATTCTAAGCAGACTCAGGGAAGACTAACAGACCTCTGCTCACGCCACAGAAACATGGGCCATGTTTCTTTCCCAGGTGAATACTAAAAGTAACTCAAGAGGGTATTTGGGAATACCAGAGCAATAATACGTGTTTGGACAAAGAGTTTAGCTCCTCTAATTTCTAATGCACGCCATGCATGATCACCTGATGCTGCTCAACTCTTTGTGAACAACTTTCCTGTCTTGGAGGGAGAAAGATGGAAGTGGTAGAGGATTTACCCAGAAAGAGTTTAGTATAATTTTGAGCCTAAGGAATGTCAGATGGTATTTTAGCTTTCTTTAAAAATTTCAGGACAGAGACATAATAGATGCTCTGTAACTGAATCATTAAAATTGTTTTTCTTTTGGCCATCTCTTAGGATGAATTGCATAAACAGATGCCTTCTTTAAATGTAATTATCTCAATTAACCTTCCCTTAGCATAAGAACAAAGAAGTTGGCTAGGGCTAGAATTATCCACAGAGCTTATGGGACAGAGATTTTTTAAATCCATATCAGGGTGCTTATCTTTTTAAAAATTATGTCTCTTAACATTCACTAAAGCTGGTAGGTGACCTAAGCCTTAGGGCCCAAGAAGACAGATTTCCTAATGGTGTCAAACAGCTCTTCAGAAAAGAGTAGTTTATCTTAGAAATTATTTGAAGAATGTCTCAGAACTACAACAACATTGAATAAATTCCAATTGTGTGTAGACTAGGTTTCCTGTAAAGCAAACACACCAGCATGAGAGGCTTAAGATGCTTAGAAATTTACTCGGCCTAATCATTTTTACACTAGTTAAATTTACTGACCCATTTCTGATCATCCTTGTGCCCACACTGTTGTTGTTAGCTGCTGTCAAGTCAGCCCCCAACTCCTGGTGACCCTATATATTATACAGCAGAACTGCTACATAGGGTTTTCTTGACTGTAATCTCTGTGGAAGCAGTTCACCAGGACTTTCTTCCGCAGAGCGCTGGGTAGGTTTGAACCACCAACCTTTAGGTTAGCAGCTGATTGCAAACAGCTTGCTTCACTCAGACTCCTTCTGAGTCCACTCTACCTGCTTTCTTATCCACTGTGAGGAACTCACTGGAAGCCTGTGTGTCAGGATTAAAAATTCAGGCCGCAACACACCACTTTTCTATGGACCATTCAGTTCATTTACAGTTGGTCATCTTCATCAAAAGGAAAACAAAAGAAGTTCTCATCTTTTTAATGCTATTAAATGGCAATTTCTCCTTGAATTTCTTATAAAGAGACCAGCATTATTGATTAATGATATTTCTTGTTATTATTAATGATAACTTCTTTTTACCATGTGTACCATGGAAAGGAGACCTCGTAGCACAACGATTAAGCACTTGACTGCTAACTGAAGGGTTGGCAGTCCAAAGCCCCTCAGCAGCTCTGCAGAAGAAAGATGTGGCAATCTGCTCCAGTAAAGATTACAACCTGGAAAACCATATCAGCCAATTCTACTCTGTGTCGCTTTGAGTCAGAATCTACTAGGCACACCTAACAACAACATCATACC
Source organism: Dugong dugon (assembly GCA_030035585.1). Classification (NCBI taxonomy): domain Eukaryota; kingdom Metazoa; phylum Chordata; class Mammalia; order Sirenia; family Dugongidae; genus Dugong; species Dugong dugon. The sequence continues at coordinate 135,865,238 of CM057462.1, forward strand.
ATAGAAGGAGTCCCTAGGTGATGCAAATGTTCAAGTGCTTGACTCCTAGCCAAAAGGTTGGCGGATTGAACCCGCCCAGAGGTGCCTTGGAAGACTGCTTTTGAAAGGTCACAGCCTTGAAAACCCTACGGAGCAATTCTGCTTTACATACACGGGGCCATCATAAGTCAGAATTGACTCAACGGCAGCTAACAACAATAGCATATCATGAAAATCATTGTTCGATGAGCAATCAGTTCCTGTTTTAAGTAAACCTATAGATAAACAGTAACGACGATCGGAGCAAGGGAAACAGAGATGGAGTAATCTTGTATATTCCCATACTTTGTATTGTCACTGTGCTGAGAAGCTTCACCATTGATTATGGATCTAAAATCATCAATGAATGACTGAGTGGACTGGCAGGCTCTTCTGGTCATCTATTCCTGGTTGATTGGGAAGAGGAATACTTTGGAGAGTAGCTACCACAGTGCTGGGAAATTGGCTTCTTAGTTTGACAGATTGTACGAGGAATTAATTGTGCCATGAATAAATAAAGAAGTGAGAATCATATGCTACGCTCAGTGAAATCTGTGTAAAAGTTTGTTACATTTAAGACATTTAATACATAGCTTTTTGTAATTGACTATTACAAATGTTAGAGGAAGACTAGGCATAGTTCTTTGGGTCTCCACCTTTTGTATATTTGGGGACGTAATTGATCCCACAATCATTTACTTCCCATTAATTTTACTTTGACAACCATTGAGTATAGCAACTTGAAAGCCAGGTAACTTTGTCCAGGTTATACTGTTGGCAATGCACCTTAGCATATTATCTAAGAAACTCTTCAGAAAAGAAACCCGTTCACCTTTGTTTAAACTTTTATGTGAACTACATACTAGTCACACTTAATGGTCCTCTGCAAATTGGAAAAAAATAAGTGTTCTGTTCTTTGCCATAGGTAGTTTGAGAAGCATTGCTCTAAAATGATTTTTTTTAAACAATATCTTCATCTCTTATGCTTAGTAAGATAGTGCCCTTTCTCATTTAAAAGTCTGTAATCTGTGTAACTGGAGCCCTGGTAACACTGTAATTAAGAACTCAGCTGCTAATCAAACGGTCGGCAGTTGGAGTCCACCAGCTGCTCCTTGGAAACCTTATGAGGCAGTTCTACTGTGTCCTATAGGGTCACTATGAGTTGGAATTGACTTGACGGCAACGAGTTTACGGGTAATCTATGTAACATCCAAGCATTATATAAGTATTTAAACACAGTCAATGATAGGGTTCAGTTTAAGTGCGTCGGAGTGTTTTTTATTTACTTGTAAGGAAACTTTAAAATGGAGTGTTTGTCATTTTTAGAATTCTAAAGTATTATGTACTTTGCTATTCTGAATTAAATATTTAAAGCCATAGCAATAGCTCATGTTTCGACATAACTATGCCATCTTTTATTGTCTCATATAAGTCTGAAAGAAAGATTATTGTTGTTTTGCAGATGTCTGTTTTCTTAAAACTTTCTGATATTAATAATGATCTGTCCAATTATAAAAATGGTGTCATGGGGGCATCTGATCTCCTGTAACTTCAGAAGGGGGAAAATCATTGTCAGTAACAACAGCTCAAGGCTAATTCCTATGAGGCAGAGGTCAGACATACCTCCTCTCTTCAACCTTTTTACCAGTTCTGATGCTAGCTGTCCCTCCCATGGTGCTCTCTACTTCTCTACTGGGTTCGATAGTTCATTGCAGTGGACACACAGAACTCACAGACAATACTCAAGATTATGGGGTTTATTAGGAAAGTGACAGGTTACAGTTCAGGATCAGAAACAACACAGGATATAGTTCTTTGATCAGGACAGTTTCTGAGCCATGCCTGCAGGCAGGCCTCTCCCTGGCCCTTGGCCCCTCAGCTTCTTGGGCTTGCCTCTGTCCTGCTTAGGCAAGTGTTACAAAGCTATTTAGCTCCATCAGTAAGTGCTCAGAGGCACCCCTCTCCACCAGTAAGCCTTGGCCCAAAGGTGCTCAGCTCTCTAGATCCATGGATCAGCAAGCCTAGCTCCACCAACAAGGGCCTGGAGGCACCCCACCCTGCCAGCAAGCCTTCTGCCTGAAGGCACTCAGCTTTCTTGCTCTGTGGGCCAGGAAGCCCACTGCACCATCTCCTGTCAATCTTCTGGTTCTGCTGCCACTGTTTCTCTGCCACTGCTTCTCACTGCCTCTTGCCATCTCCAGTGTTACAAATCTCTCTCTTTGTCTCTTAGATCTAGGAGGTTCTCAGCTCAGGAACCACTAGTCCAAAAGGCATGCTCCGTTCCCATCTCTTCTTCTTTGTGGTAGTGAGGTCCCCCTCTTCTGCCTCTGGGATGGTTCATTTTAAGCCTAGTGGGATGGGAAAACTGAACAAACCCCTCATTAAGGTTCCATATACCTTATTTGCATGGTCCCACCCCCTCCCAAGGGTGCCATGCACCTTATTTGCATTATTAGCAAGCTTTCCAATTCCTTTGGTGGGCCACAAGCACTTTATTTCTGTAGTCCCGCCCAATCATTGGTAGGAGTTACGAGACCATGGGAAGAAACCCATATAAAAGCAATCCACCACACCACACCAATCCTCTGTATTGTGCAGTATAATTGTTTATCAGTTATCTGTGTAAATGGAATTGAATGTTGGTGAGCATAGACATTCTGTGCCTCTTTCCATCTTTTGACCAAGGTAATTTTTCTGTAGTTAATTAGTGATTTGAAGAGAAGAATATTGCATAGTAAAATAATTACTAAAAATGTCGAGTCCTGAACCAATAACTGTCTACTTATGGTGCTTTATAAATGACAGACTGTATACCATGGGCCAATATGGTTCCTGTAAAGAAAAGGAAGAGATTATTTAAAACACACACCACATGATATAACATTTTGGAAAAAGAAGGTAAGCTTATTAATGAAAAAATTGAAGTTGGATATTAGGAAGCCTGGATGTTTATCCCTACTCTGCCACTAATTAATTGTAAGATCTTAATCATGTCCTCTCTATACCCCGGTTTTCTAATTGTCAAATAGAAGAATTGATACTCCTTCTATTGCCCTTTCTTCCAACCCTCTCACACCCCTCCTAAATCTTTAGAGAATAAAATTAGATAATATATGTAAAATGTTTTTATATAATATAAACCCGGTATCGCTGAGTCAATTCCAACTCATAATGACCCTATAGGACAGAGTAGAACTGCCCCATAGGGTTTCCAAGGCTATGATCTTTATGAAAGCAGATTGCTACATCTTTCTCCCACGGAGCGGCTTGTGGGTTCAAACCACGAACCTTTCAGTTAGCACCCAAACGCTTAACCACTGTGCCACTGGGGCTCCCTACTAATATAAAAATGTATAGGTGTGCCTTGATAATTCTTCCAATAATCCAAAGGTAAAGATGCTGTTGTTTATAGTTTATTGTACTTGCAACATATCATTAAACAACAACAAATAGGCTTTGTATATGAAGTGTTTACTACTAAGCTGGACAAACTTCATGTAATTGACTTCTGATAAGTAAAAAGGAATGCTGATAGGATTATAGGAAAAAGAAAGTATGAGTTAAAAGGATATGAATTCAGATTTTGGTTCTTGTATTAATTTCTCCTATAGAGATTTCCAATATATGAGACCTTTCTTGAGCCCCAGTTTTGCCGTGGGTAAAAATGAAAGAAATGGAATTATCTCTAAAGTTCCTATCTTTAACAGATCTGGAGTTAGTTTATAACTACGTAATAATAAAAAGAAAAGGACCACAAGGTGGCGTTTGTAGCTAATGAGTCCTTTTGCATCAATTGTGCTACAGTCACTTAAGTATTCACAGTGTTAAAAGTACAGAATTATCATTTATAAAATATTCTTGAGAGATACGTAAGAGTAGTTTTTAGAAAAATAATATGCAAATCCTGTTATTTTAAAGTTATTCACATTTCTAAAATTATAAATTGACATGATTTTCATAAGTTGAATTTAGATTTTTCTAAAATGAAATTTAGTGAATAAATTTGAGCTATGACAAAGTAATCAAAGTTTCTTCTAGCAACTGTATCTCTACTTTCTTTCTGAATTGATTATGCTTCAGAATTTTGAAGTATGCAACTCCAGAAAATGTCTGTCAGTGTTTCTAATCTTAGGTGTTTAGGCGATAAAAAGCAGTTACTAAAAGGTCACATACCACATTGCCCTCATTTTAGGCATATCACACATTTTTTATAGATGGTAAATAATTTTGCAGTGATAATAACCTACTGTACAGATAATTACAAATTGTACTTCAATATGTCCTCAAATGTAGGTGGTATCATCTGTGTACAAGATCATTTGAGACAGCATTAAATATAATTAGAGGAAACTCAGCTGTATTTCTCTTTAGTTTATTTAAAGAAGCAATTGCCTTGGTACTCTTTAAAAGGTAATTTTAGATTAGAGGAGAAAAGTAGAACAACAACAATATTTGACTTAATGTGAAAATTTATATATTCCCATATTTAAATGAAATATATACATATTAAGGTTTGGCTTTTATCACATTTTATAATAGTAGGTATCACTTATTTGTTGCAGGCAAACTTCTAGTTATTTTATTTACCATGTAAATATATAAATAACGTCTCATAAATGTTGACTTATAATAATCTGGATGAAACAAAATTTTCTATTGGCCATTTTTTCGAACAGGTTGGTGGCATTACCGGGGGAGATATCAGATGTTATGTTGGCATTATCACATGTTGGCTAAAGAGCATGGACTTTAGATCGGCATAAGTTTTGACTTTGAGCGAAGTGACCTTGAGGATTTTTCTTTTTTTAGTTATCCTCAGTTTAGTTATCTATAAAGTCCTGATAATAATAGTACTTACCCCATAGATTTGCTGTGAGTATTAAATTATGTATGTATGTATTTATGTGTGTATGTATGTGTATGTAATGGAATAACTAAGATGAAAGAAAAGTCCTAGAAGCAAAGTTTAATATTCACAGTGAATCATTGAAAATAGTTTTTCATGCCTATAAATATCTTTCTGAAGGTCTCAACTAGCATATCCCTTAAGCCATTACTTACTTCACTTGAACCTGACATTGCCAGAATAGAAAATAAATTTCAAAGCTGCAAATGAAAAAAGTAAAATGTATAAAACACAGCTCAGTGCCTAGTACATGGTAAGCATTCAGTAAATGTAGCCTAATAGTAATAATAATAACAAAGAAGCCCTGGTGGCACAGTGGTTATGGATTGAATTGTGTCCCTCCAAAATGTGTGTCAGTTTGGCTAGGCCATGATTCCCAGTATTGTATGACTGTTCACCATTTTGTCATTTGATGTGATTTTCCTATGTGTTGTAAATCCTACCCCTATGATGTTAATGAAGCAGTTATGTTAATGAGGCAGGTCTCAGTCTACAAGATTAGGTTGTGTCTTAAGTCAACCTCTTTTGTGATATAAAAGAGGGAAAGGCACAGAGAGACAGGGAGACCTCATACCACCAAGAAAGTAGTGCCGGGAGCAGAGTGTGTCCTTTGGACCCTGGGTTCCAGTGCTGACATGCTCCTATACCAGGGTAAGATTGATGACAAAGACCTTCCCCCAGAACTAACAGAGAGAGATAGCCTTCCCCTGGAGCTGGTGCCCGGAATTTGGACTTCTAGCCTCCTAGACTGTGAGAGAATAAATTTCTGTTTGTTGAAACCATCCACTTGTGGTATTTCTGTTACCAGCACCAGATAACCAAGACAGGTTAGCAGTTCAAATCCACCAGCTGCTCCACAGGAGAAAGATGTGGCAGTCAGTTTCCGGAAAGATTAAAGCCTTAGAAACCCTATGGGGCAGTTTTACTCGGTCCTATAGGATCACTTTACATTGAAATTGACTCAGCAGAAATGGGTAATCGTAGTAACAATAACAGCAGTAGCTGCTGTTGTTGCTGGTTGCTGGCAAGTCGATGTCGACTCCTGAAGACCCCATATATGCAGAGTAGAACTGCTCCACAGGGTTTTCAAGGCTGTGGTCTTTCAGAAGCAGATTGCGCGGCCTTTCTTCCAAGGCACTTCTGGGTGGATTTGAACCAGCAACCTTCCAGCTAGTAGTCAAGCACTTAACCATTTGGCCCATACAGTCACTTTAAAAGCAGTAGTAGTAATTGAAAATATATCTCATTTATTTGTGAACCTTACGCTATAGAACAGAATCTTCTTCTCATGTTCTATGAGCTTGAGGAACTGTTGATTCTTAATTTGGAAGTTTCCATTAAATACTGTTTTGTATCTAAAGAAATGTCATTTTTATCACTATTTACTCTTTAGAAAACATCATTACATCTGCTGGTGAGAGCACTACCCTGTTGTGCCTTGATATCCACTTACTAGAACTAAAGATACATTTACCTTTGTGATTGGCAAAATGTCATTGACACCCTTGCTGAAATAACAAGAGATTTATTTTCAAAACTAAAAGTTAGTTTTGGAATTAAAGCTTCATTTTCTAAAGTATTCAGGATTTGTATATTTGAGAAGGGTTTTTTTTCCCCCTGTTTTTTAAAATATATTTTTTGTTATGGTAAAATATATATATATGTATATAACATAAAATTTACTCTTTTAAACTTTTTTAGGTGTACAGTTGAATGGCATCAATTACATTCATAATGTTTTGTAACTGTCACCACTATTTCCAAAATTTTTCATCACCCCAAACAGAAACTCTGTTGTTTTTGTTGTTGCCATTGAGTTGCTTCCGATGCGTGGCGACGTTACACATAACAGAACCCAACGTTGCCCAGTCCTGTGCCATCTTCAGGATAGTATGTTTGAGTCCATTGTTGTGGCTGTCAGTCCATCTCATTAGGGTTTTGTTCATTTTCTCTGACCCTCTGCTTTACCAAGCAGGATGTCCTTTTCTAGCAATTGGTCTTTCCTGATGACGTGTCCAATGTAAAGGAGCTGAAGTACCCATTAAATGATAACTCCCCATTCCTCCCTACCCCTGCCTCTGGAAACATCTAATCTACTTTCTTCATGAATTCGCCTATTCTAGATAGTTCATTTAAGTGGGATGCTATAATATTTGTCCTTTTGTGTCTGGCTTTTTTCATTTAGCATAATGTTGTCAAGGTTCATCTATGTTGTAGCATGTATTAGAACTTCATTACTTTTTATGACATGTATGTTTTTGGTATGTATATACATTTTGTTCATTCATCTCTTAATGAACATGTGGTTGTTTCCAGCTTTTGACTATTGTGAATAATGATGCCGTAAACATTGATATACAAGTTGTCCGTTGGAGTCCGTGTTTTCAATTATTTTGTCTATATACCTAGGAGTAGAATTACCGGGCAGTGTGGCAATGCTATGTTCAACTTTTAGAGGAACTACCAAACTATTTTCAACAGTGTCTGCTTCAAAGTGACTGCACCATTTTACAATCCCACCAACGATGAATGCGGGTGGAACTGCTGCTCATATGGTAATACTGTATTTAATATTTGACGGATCACCAGACTTTTCTACAGTGGCTGCACCATTTTATATTCCCACTAGCAATGTAGTTTTCCTATTCCTCTACATCCTTGCCAGTACTTGTTATTTTTCATTTTTAAAAATGCACTTATTTATCTTTTCATTAGAACCATCCTAGTAGGTGTGAAGTGATACTTCATTGTGGTTTTGATTTATATTTCTCTAATGACCAGTGACGTTGACTGATGTTTCATTTGCAGATATTTTCAAATATTTTATTTTCACTTTCTTCTTGATTTTGTCCTTTGAAGCATAGAAGTATTTAATTTTGATGAAATTCAGTTTATATGTATGTTTTCTCTTGTTGCTCATGGTTTTGGAGTCATAGCTAAAAATCTATTGCCAAATCCAGGGTCATGCAGATATACCCTATGTTTTTTTGCTAAAAAGTTCATACACTTAGCTCTTTAATCCATTTGTAGTTAAGTTTTAAATACAGTATGAGTCAAGCGTCCAATTTCATTCTTTTGCTTTTAGATATCAGTTGTCTCGGCACCATTTGTTGAAAAAACAATTTTTTTTTCCCATTGACTGTCCTTGGTGTATTGTCAAAATAGTTGATGATAGAAAAGTGAGGGTTTTCTTTTTTCTTTTGGAATCTGAATCCTATTCCCCTTGATCTGTATGTCTATCCTTATGCAGGTACCACACTCTTAATTACTGTTACTTTGTTACACTTTTTGAAATTAAAATGTGTTAGTTCTTCAGCTTTATTTTCCTTTTTGAAGATTATTTTGGCTCTTCTGGTTCCCTTGCAATTCCATATGAATTTGAGAATCAGTTTCTCATTTCTGCAGAAAAAATTGGGATTTTGACAGGTATTGTGCTGAATCTGTAGATTGCTTTGGGTAGAACTGACATTTTAACAGTATTAAGTCTTCCAGTCTATGAGCACAAGATGTCCTTCCATTTATTTAGGAGTTCTTTTTTTTTTTTTTTTTTTTAATATTTTATTGTACTTCAGGTGAAGGCTTACAGAACAAACAGTTTCTCATGTAACAGTAGTACACATGCTGTTTTATGACTTTGGTTAACAACCCCACAACATTGTAACCCTCTGAATTCTCAGCTTTTTTTTTTTTTTGGTGGTGAAAATACACATAGTCAAAGATACACCATTTCAAAACTTTTTACGTACACATTTAAGTGACATTGACTATGCTCTTCCAATTGTGCTGCCATTCTCGCCCAAGATGAAGGCTTACAGGACAAAATAGCCTCCCATTTAACAGTTACTACAAATGTTGCCCTATAACAGTGGTTAACAATCTCACAACACATCAACAGTATCCTTACTCAACTTGTGTTCCTTAACATCAGCTTCCTACTCCCCCTCTGCCTTCTGGCCCTTGTCACTGGACTCCTGTACCTCCTTAGTCTCATTTAGTTTTACTGGGCTGTCCACTCCCAGGCTGAACAGTGAACCTCGAAGGTAACTTCACCTCTGAGCTGAAAGGGTATCTGGGGGCCACACTCTTGAGGTTTCTCCAGTCTCCTTTAGGCCAGTAAATCTGGTCTTTTTTGGGGGGGGGGTAGTTAGAATTATGCTCTACATCCTTCTCCAGCTCTGTCCAGAACCCTCTGTTGTGATCCTGGTCAGAGCAGTCAGCGGTGGTAGCCGGGCACCATCTAGCTGTACTGGACTCAGTCCGGTGGAGGTCTTGGTAGCTGTGGTCAATTAGTCCTTTGGACTAATCTTTTCGTTGTATCCTGTTCTCTTCATTCTCCCTTGCTCCCGAAGGGACGAGACCAGTGTAGTATCTTAGATGGCCGCTCACAGGCTTTTAAGACCCCAGACACTACTCACCAAGGTAGAATGTAGAGCATTATCTTTATAAGTAGTGTCATGCCAATTGAGCTAGATGTTCCCCGAGACCATGGTCCCCAGACCCCTCCATCCAACAACTCAGTCCCTCGAGGAGTTTGGATGTGTCCATGGGGCCTCCATGATATTTAGATGTTCTTTAATTTCTTTCAGAAATGTTTTATAGTTTACAGTGTATAAGTCTTTCACCTACTTGGCTAAGTTTATTCCTAGGCATTTTATTCTTTTAGATGCTATTGTAAATGCAATTATTTCTTAACTTCCTTTTATGGACTGTTCATTGCTGGTGTATAGAAACACAACTGATTTTTTAGGATCAACCTTGTACTCTGCAGCTTTGCTAAATTTGTTTGTTAGCTCTAATAATATCTTGTGGATTCTTGGGGATTTTGCATATATAGAGTCATGTCATTTGAAAGTAGAGATAGTTTTACTTCTTCCTTCTCAATTTGGTCTTTTATTTCTTTTTATTGTCTGATTGCTTTGGCTAGAACTTCCAGCACAATGCTGAATAGCAGTGGTTAAAGCATGCATACTTGTCTTGTTCCTCTTCTTAGGGGGAAAATTTCAGTTTTTTCATCACTGAGTATGATGTTAGCTGTGGGTTTTTTTATAAACATGCTTTATCATGCTGTGATATTTCTCTTCTTAGTTTGATGAGCGTTTTTATCATGAAAGGATATTGGATTTTGTCAAATGCCTTTTCTGTATCAATTGAGATGTTCATGTGTTTTTTTTCTTTTACTCTATTAATGTGGTATATTAACATTGATTGATTTTCATATGTTAAATCACGCTTTGCATTCCTGGGATAAGAACCACATGGTTAATACGCTGTTTGAGTTAGTTTGCTAGTATTTTGCTGAGGATTTTTGTATCTGTATTTATAAGGGACATTGATCTGTAATTCCCCTTTTTCTTTTTGTGATGTCTGTATCTGGTTTTGGTATCAAGGTAATACTACCCTCATAGAATGAGTTAAGAAGTGTTTCTCCCCTTTTTTGGAGGCTGGAGGGCTGTTGAGAAGGATTGGTGTTAATTCTTCTTTAAATGATTGGTAGAATTCACCAGTTAAGCCATCTGGTCCTAGACTTTTCTTTATTGGGAGGTTTTTGATTACTGATTCAATCTCTTTACTTGTTATAGGTCTGTTGAGATTTTCTATATTTTTTCTTGAGTTAGTTTAGGTAATTTGTGTGTTTATTAGTATTTGTCCAGTTCACCTAAGTTATCTAATTTCTTAGTGTACAGTCATTCATAATATTCTCCTAATCCGTTTTACTTGTGTAAGATTTGTTGTAATGTCCCCACCTTTATTTCTGGTTTTAGATGTTTACATCTTCTCTCTTTTTTTTGGTCAGTCTAGCTAAAGATTTGTCAATTTTGTTGATCTTTTCAAATATACCCACCTTTTGTTGTATTCATTTTCTCTAACATTTTTCTATTCTCTATTTCATTTATCTCTAGTTCTTATTATTTCCTTCTTTCTTCTAGCTTTGAGTTTAGTTTGTTCTTCCTTTTGTAGTTCCTCAAAATGTAAAGTTAGATTATTAAAGTCTTGTGTAGTAAGTCCAATGTTTGGGCTTCCTTGGAGACAGTGTTTCTTACTTTACCTTGTTCCTTTGAGTGGGCCATACTTTCTTGATTCTTATATGCCTTGTGATTTTTTTTTTTTTTTTTTTTTTTTTTTTTTTTTTTGAAAACTGAACATTTGAATATTATAAAGTGGTAACTCCTAAGAAATGAGATTCTCTCACCGTCCAGGGTTTGCTGGGGTTTTTTGATGGTTGATGGTTGATAGTTCAGTCACCTCCCACAACAAGGAATACAGTCTTTGCAGAAATCGTTTGAAAAAGTCACTAATCAAGCGATTTCTGCAAAGACTGTATTCCTTGTTGTGTGAGATCAGTGAAGTATCTGTTTCTTTAGCTTGTGTTCAGGTAATATTTTCACAGGGATTTCCTTTTATGCCAGGAACTAAAAAAAATAATTAAGAATCTCTCCTATTCTTTGCAATTAGCAGTATGCTGAAGCTCTCTCTCAGCATTTAGCCAGGCTTGCACTGAACCTGAGGATCAGCATGAGGTGAAAGTTTTGGGTCTTTCAGGTTTTTTCTAGCATATAGCTTGACCTGGGCATATATGTTACTTTTTAAATTTGTATATATACATTTTTGAATGTCCTAGTTTTCCAAAGAAAGTTTCTCCAGCTGTCCTTCCTGGATGTTAGTCAGTCTGTTGTAAGTCTCAACTGTAGTCTTTTGTTCTAGGTGTCTGCAGGTTGTTTCTTAGACTTACAGTGTTTTTGAGCAATGCCTGCCACATTTTCAGCATGAGGGAGTTCTGAGTTTAGCAAAACAGAGACAGATGGCTTGTGTCAGTCCTTCAGGTAGCCATCAGATAGGATAGAGCAGACATACACAAAAACTTGAAAATAAAATCTGCTCTGCTTCCTCTGGAGCCAGGCCTAGGGTCCCACACTGGTAATTTAAGCTGCTGTTCTTAAGACTTCTGCCAAGCCAGGGAAGGGATAGGGTAAGGGCAAGTCAAAGGGACATAGCTTTCCTACCTCTTTTAAGTTTCCTTTTTCTTGATTCAGCATTCGTTGGGTTGCTGTAAACCTTTGACTATTTTCCAGAATTTTGAAAGACTTGGTTCTGACAGTGCTTGTTGTTTGATGTTTCTGTGGGAGGATGGGACCTTGGAGCTGCCTCTTCCACCATTTGCTCTTGAGAATGTTTTAAGCATTTATGTAGGAAATAAAAGGACTTTTATTTTCTTGCTGGATTTGTTTCCACTAGCTCTGACTCACCTTCCAAACTGTGATAGCTCTCTTTCCCAAAGTTCTGTCCTTCAAGAGTAGCTTCAGTTTTGATCTTGGGCTACAGACTAGAGCCATTTAGGGAAAACAGGCACCAGATTCTTAATTAAGGAGAATTTGTGCTTTCTGTTCCCCCAACTTCCTGGCTAATAGTATATACCACATATTTACTGGCTTACTTTTACCACCGTAAAGAGGAAGATTTTCTCTTTCACTATGGTTTCAAATGGAGCACTGGAAAAACATAGTACTGGACTCAGTTTCCTTAAATGTGAAATAATATTGACTGATTCCCTCAAAGATTATTGCATCAAATAATATATAAGGAAAATTATGACAGATTATTCAAATGAAAAATGGAATTCCTGTTGTTGATTTTCCCATGGCAATATAAAAATCCAAAACTAAAATGAGAATATTGATATTATTAAAGTTCAGGCCAACAGTGATGCTGAGTATTTTCCACTGTTACTCTAATTTTGGCAGATATTAGCTTGCTTCACTAATCATAATGATTCAAAAGTAAAAAAAAAAATTGTTTGATATAAAGTAATGTGAAGCAAAATAACAAATACAAACACCTTTTTCCATATAATTTATAATTATAAATATGTCTCACACTAGATAATGAGATTTTGTTTTGTTTTGATGACTCTTCATATCCTTCTAATTATCACAGTCTTTGGCACAGTACTATCTGAACTAGATGGTTTAACTGCATAGTGCAATCTTGTTTCTTGAGTTTTTACTTAATTTTTCATACTCAAAAAGAGCAAGAAAGAGTAAAAGTATTTAAAGAGAGTTAATTGGCGTTCACCCCCTTTATTTTTTTTAAATAGATTTATGTACACTAACGAGATGTGTGCAAAATGTCATGTAAATCAGGTTAATACTAAACATTGAGGTGTTAGGAGTTAGTTAACTTTTATTTATTTAAAAAATCTGCTACCAAAATTCTGAGAGAGGCCTGGCAGCATCAGGAGCTACGCAGTTCAGTGTCAAGTCCTGAGCTTTTTAGGCCCAGAAACGTGGTTGGTCATTACCCAGCATTAGCCAAACAGAGAGGTTAAGGGCACATTTCCAGGCTGCCACATCTGCCCAACTGCAAGAAGTTAGGTTTCAAATACAAAGTTAGAGGGGAGAGTCCACACAAGACCACTGTTACTTTTAATACCAGCTGCAAGTTTAGGGTGTCCTGAAACCACCCTCGGGTTTGATAATTTGATAGACCCATAGAACTCACTGAAAGATATTATACTCACAGATACAGTTTATTACAGGAAAGCAGTGCAAATTAGAACCAGCCAAATGAAGACATGCCTAGGGAAGGTTCCAAATCTGAAGCTTCTGTTGTCCTCAAGATGTGTTGAGATATCTGTGTATGATGATATGCACGAAGTATTGCCAACCTGGGGAATTCACCGAAGCTTCAGTGTCTATAGTTTTTATTGAGGCCTTATTGCAGAGACATGATTGACTGATCAACTGCTTATGTGTTTGAACTCAGTCTGTAGGTCAGTTGATAGATTGTGACCCAAAGCCCTCACCCTAAATCATATAGTTGGTCTTTCTGGCAGTGCTTTGCTACTAACCAAAAGGTTGTTGGTTCAGATCCATCCAGAGATGCCACAGAAGAAAGGCCCGGTGATCTGCTTCCAAAAGGTCACAGCCTTGAGAACCCTGTGGAGCAGTGCTGCTCTGCACACATGGGGTTGCCATGAATTAGAATTGACTCAATGGCAACTAACAACCACAAGATATTTCAAAATATATAAATATCATTTTTTTCTACCTCTAGCATGGAGGATGATAAGAAAATACTTAATTAACCAATTTGTCTCTTGTACCATGTTTCACTGTCCCTCTTAGGATTCACTTTAGAAATGAAAATGTTAGTTCATAATACGGGGAACCAGACAAGGATGCCCTCTATCACCACTCTTATTCAACATTGTGCTGGAAGTCCTAGCTACAGCAGTTAGGCTAGAAAAAGAAATAAAGGGCATCCAAATTGGTAGGGAAGAAGTCAAAGTATCTCTATTTGCAGATGATAAGATCTTGTACGCAGGACACCCCAAGGAATCCACAAGAAAAGTACTGGAACTAATAGAAGATTTCAGCAGAGTTTCAGGATACAAGATAAACATACAAAAATCAGTTAGATTCCTTTACACCAACAAAGAGAACCTCGAAGAGGAAATTACCAAATCAATACCACTTACAGTAGCCCCTAAGAAGATAAAATACTTAGGAATAAATCTAAACAGAGACATAAAAGATCTATATAGGGAAAACTACAAGACACTACTGTAAGAAACTAAGAGAGACCTGCATAAGTGGAAAAACATACCTTGCTCATGGATAGGTAGACTCAACATAGTGAAAATTTCAATTCTACCCAAAGCGATCTACAGATACAATGCAATCCCCATCCCAATTCCACCAGCGTTTTTTAATGAGATGGAGAAACAAATCATCAACTTCATATGGAAAGGGAAGAGGCCCCAAATAAATAAAGCATTACTCAAGAAGAAGAACAAAGTGGGAGCCTCACACTACCTGATTTTAGAGCCTGTTATACTGCCACAGTAGTCAGAACAGCATGGTATTGGTACAACAACAGATACATAGACCAATGGAACAGAGTTGAGAATCCAGAAATAAATTCAGCCACCTGTGAGCAGCTGATATTTGACAAAGGCCCAAAGTCCGTTAATTGGGGAAAAGACAGTCTCTTTAACAAATGGTGCTGGCATAACTGGATATCCATCTGCAAAAAAACTGAAACAAGACCCGCACCTCACACCATGCACAAAAACTAACTCAAAATGGATCAAAGACCTAAATATAAAATCACAAACAATAAGAATCATGGAAGAAAAAATAGGGACAACACTAGGGTCCCTAATACATGGCATAAACATAATACGAACCATAAGTAACAATGCACAATCACCAGAAGAGAGACTAGATAACTGGGAGCTCCTAAAAATCAAACACTTATGCTCATCAAAAGACTTCACCAAAAGAGTCAAAAGACAACCTACAGACTGGGAAAAAATTTTGGCTGCGATAAATCTGATCAGCGTCTAATCTCTAATATCTACAAGATACTGCAAAACCTCAACAACAAAATGACAAAATAACCCAACTAAAAAATGGGCAAAGTATATGAACAGGCACTTCACCAAAGAAGATATTCAGGCGGCTAACAGACACATGAAGAAATAAATGCTCATGATCATTAGCCATTAGACAAATGCAGATCAAAACTACAATGAGTTATCATCTCACCTCAACAAGGCTAGCATTAATCCAAAAAACACAAAATAATAAATGCTGGAGAGGTTGTGGAGAGACTGGAACACTTATACATTGTTGGTGGGAAAGTAAAATGGTACAACCACTTTGGAAATGGATTTGGCACTTCCTTAAAAAGCTAGAAATAGAAGTACCATATGATCCAGCTATCCTGCTCCTTGGAATATATCCTAGAGAAATAAAGAGCCATCACACAAATAGATATATACACACCCAGTTCATTGCAGCACTATTCACAATAGCAAAAGGATGGAAAGAACCTAGATGCCCATCAACAGACGAATAGATAAACAAATTATGGAATATCCACACAATGGAATACTACGCAACGATAAAGAACAACGATGAAGCCGTGTAACAACTTATAATATGGAGGAAGCTTGAACTTACTATGCTGAGTGAATTTAGTCAGTCACAGAAAGGCAAATACTGTATAAGACCACTATTATAAGAACTCAAGAAAAGGTTTATACACAGAAGAAAACATTCTTTGATGGTTACGGGGCGGGGGAGATGGAGGGAGGGTTAGTTACTAACTAGATAGTAGATAAGAATCATCTTAGGTGAAGGGAAGGACAGCACACGCTACAAGGGAAGTCAGCACAACTGGACTAAACCAAAGCTTAAGAAGTTTCCTGAATACAATCAAACACTTTGAGAGACAGAGTAGCAGGGATAGGGGTCTGGGGACCATGCTTTCAGGGGACATCTAGGTCAACTGGCATAACAAAGCTTATTAAGAAAATGTTCTGCATCCTACTTTGGTGAGTGGCATCTGGGGTCTTAAAAGCTTGCAAGTGGCTATCTAAGATGCATCAATTGGTCCCAGCCACTTGGAGTAAAGGAGAATGAAGAACACCAAAGACACAAGGAAAGTATTAGCCCAAGAGACAGAATGGGCCACATAAACCAGAGACTTCATCAGCCTGAGACCAGAACTAGATGGTGTCCGGCTACCACCAATGACTGCCCTGACAGGGAACACAACAGAGAGTTCCTGGTGTAGCAGCAGAAAGATGGGGTGCAGAACTCAAATTCTAGTAAGAAGACTAGACTTAACAGTCTGACTGAGACTGGAGGAACCCTGGAAAGCATGGCCCTTGGATTCTCTTTCAGCCCAGAACTAAAGCAATTTCTGAGGTCAGCTCTTCAGACAGCGATTGGACTGGATTGTGGGGCATAAACTGATATTCATGAGGAGTATGCCTCTTATCTCAAGTAGATACAAGAGACTAAATGGGCAGCTTCTGTCCAGAGGTGAGATGAGAAGGCAGAGAGGGTTAGGAGCTGGTTGAATGGACATGGGGAATCGGGTGGAAAGGAGGAGTGTGCTGTCACAGTATGGGATGAGCAATTAGGGTCACTTGACAATGTATGTATAAATTTTTGTATGGGAGACTAACTTGAAATGTAAACTTCATTTAAACTACAACAATAAAAAAAATTTAAAAAGTTCATAATACTTATCAGTATGGATGGATACGGAGTATCTTATCTAGATATTTATTAAACTAGGATAGCTGAAGCAGAATATGACAATAATAGAAGTTTAGTTACTTGAGGACTAATGCTATCTTTAGTTCTATTTGGCTTACCTATTGGACAAGAATTCTGAGTAGAGCAGACTGCCCAGAATTTCATTTTGAATTTTACTTTGAGGACTTTCAGAAGTTTATTTAAATGATAGTTTGGCACATATATCAAAAAGATATATCTCCTGAAAGAAGTAGTTGCTTTGGGCAGCCCTGAGGTTTAACAGATTGTGTGTGGATTTGCAGAGAAGCAGCAGAGAAACAAGGTTTCTAAGGGGAACAGAGCTTTTTCCAAATGTAAAGTGTAATCTGCCCTGGCTATCAGCCCTTTAAACCCAGTTAATAGTTTTCTTTGTTGCTAAACATTGTAGATACTTTTTCAAAAGTTATGTGTATTTTTGTATGTTGATCTTGTGTTCTTCAAAGTAGCTGAACATACTGATCATAGTTCTAGTAACTTTTTCGTAAATTCCTTTGTATTTTCTACATATACAGTCATGTTTTCTGTGTATAGAGACAATTTTACTTCTTCCTTTTCAGAGTGGATGCCTTTAATTCTTTTAATTGGTTTACTGACCTGCCTAAAATCTCCAGTACAAGGTTGAATAGAAGTGTTGAAAGTGGACACCTTGTCTTGTTTCTGATTATCCAGTCTTTCAACCTTAATTATGATGTTAGCTGTAGGTTTTATGTAGATATTCTTCCTTGGGTTATGGAAGTTCTTTCCTATTTCTAATTTACTAAGAGTTTTTATCAAGAATTGACATTATAAGAACAGGTGTCTGGGTCTACAACTGTGTGAGCCCTGATTCCTCCTGCTTCCCTACCCAAGCTCATCTTTGGGGGAAGAGGGCTTTGCAATTCACAAACATGGAAGAAAGAGTGTTCTCCTCCAGCCAGCCCCTCTGCCACTCGTGTGACAAATGTTCACACTCATAGCTGCCTGAGTCACACATGGCAGTAAATAGTATAAAGATTGATTCACATAAAAAAAAAAGAATTGACATTGTAATTTTATAAATGCTTTTTCTGTGTCTTTTGAGATGATTATATGATAATTCTTTTTTAGTTTAATATGGTGAATTGCATAGAGTAATATTTGAATGCTAATACAGTTTGCATTCTTGGGATAAACTCTGTTTGGTCCAGATGTGTAATTCTTTCTATGGATTACTGGATTTGGTTTGCTAAAATGTTGTTCAGAATTTTTGTGTTTTATGTTCATGAGAGATACGGGTCTGCAGTTTTTCTGTTTGTTTTTTTCTTTTTCCTTGTTTTGTTATGTGCCTAATGTGCATATCAAATAGAATTAGTTGGGAAATATTCCTACCTTTTCATTTTTTTAGAAGAGTTTATGTAACATTGGTATTATTTCTATAATTTACCGGTTAGGTGATCTGGGCTTGAGGTTTTCTTCGCAGGAAGACATTTAACTACAAACTCAAATTCATTAATAGGGCTATTCAGGTTATCAGTTTCTTCTGGAGTGAATTTTGATAGTTTGTATCTTTCATGGAATTTGCCCATTTCATCTGAGTTGTCAAATATTAGGCATAAAGTTGTTCATAATACTTTTCTTTCTCATATCAGTAGAATCTGAAGTGATATCACCTCTGTCATTTCTGATCTTGGTAATTTATGTTGTCTCCCTTTTTTTATGATCATCCTGACTAGAGGTTTATCAATTTTATTAATCTGAAAGATCCAGTTTTTTGTTTTAATGATTTTTCTCTATTGTTTTCTTTTTTCTATTTCATGGATTTCTGCTCTGATCTTTTCTGGGTCTTTTTTTTTTTTTTTTTTTCCTAGTGTAATAAGTTGTCCTTACTTAAATTTTAAGGTAGAAATTAAGGTCATTGATTTGCGACCTTGCTTCTTTTCTAATATAGCATTAAGTACTATAGATTTCTCTCTATGTACTTCTTCAGAGCCATCCCATAAATTTTGATATGTTGTGTTTTCGTTTTTATTAAATTAAAAGTACTAATTTTTATTTTGATTTCCTAATTGACCAGTAGGTTAATTTAAGTGTCCTATTTATATTTCAAATAGATATCTTTTACTTTTGTGGTTGTGGTTGTTGTTGTTGTTGTGTGCCATCGAGTTGACCCTGACTCATAGTGACCCTATAGGACAGAGTAGAACTGCCCCATAGGGTTTCCTAGATGGAAATCTTTATGGGAACATGGAGCAGATCGCCAGGTCTTTTCCTCCTATGGAGTGACTGGTGGGTTTGAACCACTGACCTTTTGGTTAGCAGCGGAGCGCTTAACTATTGTATCACCAGGTTCCTTATCTATCTTTTATTGACTTCTAATTTAATTCCATGTGTTCAGAGAACATAATTTGTATGATTTGAATCATTTTAAGTTTAGTAAGACTTATTTACTGCCCTGAATATGGTCTATCTTGGTAAATGTTGTGTATTCACTTGGAAAAAATGTGTATTCTGATTTTGTTCTGTAGGTGTTGATTAGGTTAAGTGGGTTGATAGTGTTCTAATGTTCTGTATCATTATTGATTTTCTTTCTACATTTTGTATAAATTCTTGAGAAAGGGATATTGAAATTGACTATAATTGTAAACTTGTCTTTCTCCTTGCATTTTGTGTCATGTATATTAAATGTATACACATTACATGTATATATGTATAAACATTTAGAATTTTTTTTTCCTTTAGATGAATTAGCTTCTTTATCATTGTGAAATGGTCTTTTTTTTAAAAAAAAATTTCTGATAATATTCTTTCCTTTGAAATCTACTTTCTTGAATGTTAATACTGTCAACTCATCTTTCTTTTGACATGTGTTACCTGGTATAAATTTTTTTGATCCATTTTATTTTAACCTGTTTGTGTCTTTATATTTAAAGTACATTTCTTAGGAACACAGTATACTCAGGTCTTGTTTTTAATTTAATAGAAAAATTTCTTCTGTATATTAAGGTGTTCAAGCTGTTGACAAATAAGTTGATTATTGATATGATTATGTTTGAGTCTATTATCTTATTATTTTTCTGCTTGTCCCATCTGTTTTTTTGCTCTCATTTTCCTCATTTTTGCCTTCTTTTGGATTGTAGTCGATTTTACATAATTACGTCTTATATCCTTTGTTAGTAAATTAGGTGTAACTCTTTTATTATTTTAATTGTTAGGTTTATTGTATACATCTTATACTTACACAGTCTACCTTCAAGTAATGTTATAACACTTTATCTATCATATAAGAACCTACAGTTATATCCCTCTATTCCCATTCTTCTGACCTCTATGCCATAGATTTACATACATGGCCATACATTCACATACATTGCCATACATTTACATACATACATACATTGTCATACATTTACTTATACAGAAGACCCCTTATAAGACCTTATTATTGTTGATAAGGTATTCAATTACATTTTAAGCAAATTTAAATAAGAAAAAAATATTTCATATGTGTACACATGTAGTTACCATGTCCATTGCTCCTCATTTCTTTGTATGGATCCGTATTTACATTTTGTGTCATTTTCCTTCTGCCTGAAGGACTTTTTTTTAATCTCTTTGTAGTGTGATCTACTAGTGATAAATCGTGTAGCTTTTGTGTATTTGAAAACATCTGTCTTTTTACTTCATTGATAGTGGATATTTTTGCTGGGTATAGAATTCTAGGTTGACAGTATTTTTTCTTGCACTACTTTAAAAATCTTGCTCCATTATTTAAAAATCTTGCTGCATTATTTCTGATGAGAAATGCTATCATCTTTATCCTTGGTCCTTTGTACATAACGTATTTGTTTATAGACTTTTCAGAATTTTTCTTTATCACTGGCTTTGAGGAATATGATTATGAATTGGCGTAGGTCATTTTTCTTCATATTTCTTACATTTGGGATTTATTGGGTTTCTTGGATCTGTGGATTTATAATTTTCATCAAATTTGGGAAAAGTTTGGCCTTTATTTCTTCAGATATGTTTTCTGCCTGCTCCTTTCAGGGAATACAATTATTTGTATATTATGCTGTTTCAAGTTGTTCCACAGCTCACTGATGCTCTGGTCCTTTTTTCCATTCCTTGATTCTTTTATTTTCTGTATGTGTGTGGCTTTGTTTTTTTTTTTTTTGTTTGTTTGTTTGTTTGTTTTGTTTTTGGTCAGATTATTTTCTATTACTGAGCTTTCATGTTCACTAATCTTTTCTTCTGTGATTTGTTATATGCCATTAATTCTCTCCAATATATTTTTCATCTCTCACATTATAGTTTTCATCTCTAGAAGTTCTATTTGGGTCTTTTTAAAATATATTTCATGTCTCTACTGAATTTTTTGAACATCTGGAACACAGTTATAATAACTGCTTCAGTGTCCTTGTCTGCTAATTCTGACATCTTTGTCAGTCCTGGATCAGCTACAATTGATTGATGTTTCTCTTCATTATGGGTAGTTTTTTCCTGCTTCTTTGCATTCCTGGTTATCTTTAATTGGATGCCACACGTTGTGATTCATACCTTGTATTATGCTGGATATTTTTGTATAACTGTTCTTGAGCTTTTATTCTGAGACTCAGTCATGTCACTTGGAAATAGTTTGATCCTTTGGGGTCTGCTTTTAAGATTAGGTAGGTGTTACTTGAGCAGCTTTTGGTCTAGGGATAGCTTCCTACCTATTAAAGTGAGACTTTCTTTGTATTCTACCCAATGCTCCATGATTTATGAGGTTTTCCAGTCTGTTTGATGGAATTCTTCACTATTCTGTGCCCCATGAGAACGCTAGACATTGTTCACTCTGCTTCCCGCCAGTGGCTTTTTCCTGCCTCAGGTGGTTTTCTGTCACACACGCTCTGATCAGTATTCTGCAGATCTCTCTCTCTCTATCTCTCCCTTCTCTGGCACTCTGCCCTGTGAACTCTAGCTGTGCTGTTTTCCCTTAGCTCCTTCTCTTCAGCTAAGGGAATCCGCGAGGCCATATTCAAGTTCACCCTCCCTCCACCATGACCTGGAAGTTCTCTTAAAGCAGTAAGCTGAGACAATCATAGGACTCATTCCATTTGTTTCTCATTTCTCAAGGATCACTCTCCTTCATTGCCTGATGTCCAGGGTCTTGAAAAACATTGTTTCATACATTTTGAGGTTTTTGTTGTTGGTTTTTTTTTATTTTGCTCTGGTTTGGTTTTTGGCAGAAGAGTAAATTCAGGCCCTGTTACACTATGTTGGCCAGCAGCAGAAGTCCTGAACCTGAGTTCTTAACCGCTACACTATATTCTCTTCTCCCACTTGCCGTTCCAAAATCATACACACAGATTTACCTTGTTTGCCTTCTGCTCATCCTTCAGTCTCAACTTATTGATCACTTCCACTAGGAAACATTAGTTAGCATACTCTAGTCTGATTCAGATCCCACTATTGCTTACTCCCATCCTACCCTGTAACTTCACAGTCTCTGTAGTTGATTATCTTTGCTCATTTGTGTTACTTGCTAAATCACAAGTCTGCGAGGTCAAGAACTATTACCCTCACACTTATCATAGTACCTGACACACAGTAAAAACCCAAAAATATTTATTGAATGAGTGAGTGTTTTATGCTCCCCCGTCCCAAATCAGGTATAGTTTGGTCAATTATATATTACTTTTATTTCTAATTTGAATAATATTTTAAATGTGGAGCATTTATCTTTTATTCTCTTTCATGGGTGTAAATATGTAGATGTACTTAAAGACATCTGTCTTCTTCTTGTATCCCATCTAAAAAGAGGCCACTATGACCTGATGGTCTCTGTAGTAGCTACCTGGTCCTATTTCTCTCCCCTACCTGTTCTTTTGTATCCTATTTTATTTAGTTATTTCTCCATCCTTATGAGATAAATTATTACTATTGTACATGTAATGAAGTAGAGAGTTAGTAACTCACCAAAAGATAAAGGGAGACCCATGTCTGACTCATTACAGTGACTATGCTTCTTGGATTATACTTGGCTTCCAGTACCCTCTAAAGCTTTTTAAAGCAAAAATATCCCTTAAAGTTTCCATAGACTTGATTATTCTCATAAAACCTACATTTCTTCAAGCTGAGCTTTCAAAATAAATGTATTACAATACAGTTTACCCAGAATTTTTGTTTTTATTGATAATTAGATTTTTCAACAGTATTATCTACTGTTCCTATGCAAATATGCAGTCTAATGGCCACGTTATTAATTTCATACTCTTTGGGGGCTGTCGCAGAATCACATAACTATATATAACCTTTATAAAAACCTGATTTGACAAAATGCTTTACAAGTTCTAAATGATCAGTTTGAAAATACACACACACATATACTTTTTGGAACATAGCCCACTTATAATGAGGGTTTTCATGATTTGTGTTTTTATAGTGTTTGGGAAATATCTGGTTTGCCAGTTAGTACTGGTTGTCAGATATGGGCATATTAAAAATGTAAAAGGATTAGAGGGAAAAGAAATGCAATAGTACTTTTCCTAAGTCAGGTAATATTTAGAAAGAGAAGTCCAGCTTTGAAATGTATTATGTAAAAAATACATGCATATAACAATCTGTCCACCGTTGGGAAAAGTACATTTTCTTTCCTAATTAGGTGTAACTTAGGCTGACTCACCATTATAGTAAATACATTTTAGAACAACCATGAATGTGCACAGAAGATTAAAATTATGCTGTGGATAAACTTCACATGGATAATTTAGACTAATCTATTCAGAAAAGCAGCCCTAGGCAAAATCATGCAATAAGCCACATTTATGTTTGTGTGTCACCACCACCTTCAATCCCTTTTGATCCTTTTTCATTTCCTGTGACACATTAATGCCCAAGGCTCACCACTGGATCCCAACAGACCATCATAGCATAATAATTGCTGATTTTTTGAGCATTTACTTTGTGCCAGACAAGCATTTCTGCACAGAGATTTACACAGAGTTAGATTTTATTCATCTAATTTTCATAATAGCCCTCCTGGTAAGTACTATCATTACTCTAGTTTATAGCTGAAGAAACTAATAAAGATTCATCAACTTTCCCAAGTTCACATGGCTCACACGTGATAGAGTGGGATTCAAATCTGGTCAAGGCTGTGCTTGTATTACTTTTCTAGATCCGTAATGCCTGACTCCTCGGATCAAAACATGTCCGTCTTTTTGTCTATAGATCAGGGTTCTGTTCTCTATTCTAACAGTGGAGTAGTAGTGGGTTATTTAAAGAACTAATGCTGAGGGCAGTGGTTGTTCAGAGGTAGAATTCTTGCCTTCCATGCAGGAGATGTGGGTCCAATTCCCAGCCAGTGCACCTCAAACACAGCTACCGCTCATCTGTCAGTGGAGGCTTGTGTGTTACTGTGATGCTAAGTAAGTCTCAGTGGAGCTTCCAGGCTAAGACAAAGAAACAAGAAAGGCTTGACAATCTACTTCTGAAAATCAGCCAATTAGAACCTATAGAGCACAAAGGTCCTTTCTATGAGTTGGGTGCTGACTCGACAGCAGCTAACAACAGTAGTGCTAGTCTTTTAACCATTAATATGGCTTTTCCCTTATTTAACAATAGCATCCCTTATTAAGAATTAAAATATGTAGAAAATGACAAAGATTTTGCAAGTTGATGGGAGAAAGTAGGACAGACTTCTATAGGAACAGATACGTTAATGTTTATTAGTGTTTTTGACATTGAAAGTAACTGTTTTGATCTGATGGTGGTATGTTTCCATTTTTTAGTGCCTTGCTACATGGGAATCCTTCCTTACATCACAGACTGACCTCCACTTAGAAGAAACCGCTGAAGATAAATCTTAATCCCATTGAGGACTTCTGTGTGATCTTTCGAGACAGCATCTATCAACCAAAGTTATTCTTTCTGGATGGACTGTGTCTGCCATAAAGTGGATGAAAAAAAGTTTTACACTATCTGGAAAATCAACAACTTGAAAACTCAGGTATTCCAGGTCATTGACATGAATTTGAATATATATATATATATTTAGCTTAGTTTTAATTATGTTCTTAAATTTGTGTACCAATAATTGCATATGGAAATTTTTTTCCTTGAATATTTGTCTGTGGGACATGCCATTTTAAATATGTTGTAAAGACACAGTTTTAATAAAAAGTTTAATATGAAATGGCTGGCTATGGTGTATTCTTTTTCTATCAATATCTCAAGCCACTGAAGTAGATTCTAATATGAATTCATGTGTTAACATGTATACTGTCTGTTCACTTTTACATCATCATAATTTTCTTTGAAATGTTACTCAGTTTGATATTAGGAATTTGAAGTAAATATGTAACAAGTAACTTACAACTGTTTGCAAGTTGTTTTGTTAAAAGTTAAATAATTGTTTTCCATAATTAAAAAAAGTAACCTAGATTTAAATTGTTATTTGGATTATTACTTAGAAATCCTTGTAAAATTGTTTTATTCCCAGTAAATTTATTACGTTTTTAAATTTGTATGCATACTCTTCACAGTTCAGATCTAGACTTCATTTTCATAAATTAGTGTTTATCAAATTTATTCTCCGATTCATTTATTAAGCATCTGTTTTACAAAGTATAGTTATAAGTGCTTATGGTATATAGTGATGAAAGAGACACATTCCCTTCATTTTGGGACCTTATGTTCTAGTAATATTGATCATACTGAAGTGATTTCAGATTAATTTTATAGCTGCATTAAAGTCCAATATTTTGGTTATTTAATTTTTACTAATTTTTGGAAATAGATATTTCTCAAGACCTTGAGTATAGTTTGGGATATTGGCACTTACACAATTAAGTTTCTCCAAAAAACTAGACATATAAATTATTTAAACTAAAACAAAGGCATACGTATACAAACATACATACATGTAAATATAAAGCTGAACATGTTTCTTGAATATTGACAAGTATAATTTTTAAAGCATTTGTAATAAAGAGTCTGACTTCATTTTTTGACATTTGATTGCCGACAGCTTTTAAGCTTCACCCCTCACACTTCCCTTTCTGCCCCACATCTGGGTAAGCAGTAAGAAAGCCCTATCTTTCCCTTCTTTGGCCCTGGTGAAGTTCAAACTATGCAAACCCCTTACCATGCATAGAACCTCTCAACCCGGTCCTATCCCTTAAACACCATATAAATCTCAAAGCTATTTTCAGACAAGCCTGGGAGATCTCTGCCCTACACTCCCTGGAAAGCCTCAATAATAAATAATAAAACTTTTCATACCCTCTTAGTGTGTGTCCTTATCAGTCTTGATATCAGAAACAAATTTTGATTAGGGGCTGTCTTAGTTATCTAGGGAGCCCTGGTGGTGAAGTGGTTAAGAGCTACAGCTGCAAACCAAAAGGTTGACAGTTTGAATCCACCAACCACTCTTTGGAAACCCTATAGGGCAGTTCTACTCTGTCCTATAGGGCAACGGTTTGGTAATTATCTAGTGCTGCCATAACAGAAATACCATAAATGGGTGGTTTTAACAAACAGAAATTTATTTTCTCAAGTTTAAGAGGCTAGAAGTCCAAATTCAGGGTGCTGGCTCTAGGGAAAGGCTTTCTTTGTTGGCTCTGGAGGAAGGTCCTTGTCTCTTTTCAACTTCCGCTCCTGGGTGATCTTCATGAGGTTTTGGGGTTTGGTTGGTTGTTTTGCTTTCTTTTTACATTTAAGTTTTTAAACCATCTGGAGTTAATTTTTGTTTGTAGTGTAAAATGAAACCTAATTTTATTTTCTTCCAAATGGATACTTAGCTGCAGTTGCCCAGAAAAAAAAAAAAAGGCAAATCTACTGCTATCGAGTCAGTTCTGACTCATGACCCTATAAGACAGAGTAGAACTTCCCCATAGGATTTCCAAGGCTATAAATCTTTATGGAAGCAGACTGCCACATCTTTCTCCCATAGAGCTGCTGGTGGCTTCAAACCACCGACCTTCTGGTTAGTAAGTGAGTGTTTTAACCACTGCATCACCAGGGATCCTTTGCAATTGTCCATTAGTTGCCTAATCTTTTTCATACTGATCATTTTCCCATCACTTTATTATATACACAATTTTCATAAATACTGAGAACTATTTCTAGAGTCTTTTCTGTTTCATTGATTTATTTGTCTAATACTTCGAACATTCCAAATTAATTTGACTATAGTGTCTTTATTGCATTACCTGATACCTTTACCATTTTTTTTTTTCATAATTTTTTTAGCTTTACTTAGGCATCTGTTTTTCCATGTGAATTTAAGATATTTTAGCCAGTCTTTCTCCAAAAATATCTTTTGGGATTCTAACTGGAATGCAATACATTTTATGTAATTTTCAGTGGCATATTTATGTTAAGTCTTCCCACCTAAGACCATAGTCTGTTGCCATTTGTTTAGATTGTATTTTATAACTTTCACTAAGCTTTTTAATATTTTTCATAGTGATACAGTTTCTTGTTCATTCATCCCTGCCTGAATAGTTTATGTACTTTGTTACTATTAGAAATGAAATGTTTTCTTATTTTTAGGTGCTTACAGGGTCATTATGAGTCGGAATTGACTCAACGACAACAGATTTATTGCAACTAAGGAGCCCTGAGCCCTGGTGGCACAGTGGTTAAGAGCTTGGCTGCTAACCAGAAGGTTGACAGTTCGAATCCACCAGCTGCTTCTTGGAAACCCGGTAGGGTAGTTCTACTCTGTCCTGTAGGGTCACTGTGAGTTGGAATTGACTTGATGACAACGGGTTTTATTGCAACTAAGAGAAAAGTTATTAGTTTTTTATGTATTTATTGTATATCTAACCTCCTATATTAATTCCAATGTGAATTTTTTATAATTCTTTAAGATTTTCTAATTATTCAAGCACACTACCAGCAAAAAGATAGGTATATCTCTTTATTTTGAAACATTCCCACTGCCCACTGCCATCAATTTGATTCCGACTCGTAGAGACCCTCTAGGACAGAGTAGAACTGCCCGCCCATAGGGTTTCCAGGACTGTAAATATGAAGCCCACTGTCACATCTATCTCCCGTGGAGTGGCTGGAAGGTTCAAACTGCTGACCTTTTGGTTAGCAGCACTGTGCCACCAGGGATCCTTTTGAAACGTTAGCACCCATGATTTATCTTTTCTTCCTGTAATAAAATTTATAGACTTCTAAACAATGTTGAATAATAATAATGAAATAAGTCATTCTTGTTTAGTTACTGATGTCAGTAGAAATTATTTTAGTGTTTTGACATGTAAAAATTACTTGCTGTTGGTTTTTTGCAAATAGGTTTATTATATTTACATAGATTTATTCTACTCTCATCTACTTATAAGTTTTAGGAATGTCTGCTGAATTTTATCAAAGAACTTATCAATATTTATTACTATTTTCATACATATATTTTTTAATTTTGCAAATTGTTGAGATAATAGCTTATGTTGATAGATATGCTGACATGAACCACCCTTGCATTCCTCGAATAAACACTGGTTAGTCATAGTGTATTACTTGTTTGCTACATTGCTATTTTTTTAAATGTTGCACCTGTGTTCATAAGGGAGATTGATCAGCAGTTTCCATTAACTATGATTTTATCATATGTCAGTATTAAAGCTATGCTCCCTTCCTAAACTGAACTGAGAAAAAGATTTCATCCTTTTTTATAAACTAGAATAATTTAGTGTTAAAATTACCTATTCTTTAAATATTAACTCAGTTGTGAAGCCATCAAGACTTGGTTTTTTTTTCCAGTGCTAAGTATTTACCCTCCTTTCCAATATTTTCTATTGTGATTGATCTGTTTAAGTTGTCTAACACTTTTTTATTTTTTTCCTTTTAAAAATAATCATCCTTTAATTAGAAAATATAACATTGACAACTTGTAATGAATATGAATTATAATTTTAACAGTTTTGATGATAATTATGCTGGACTCTACAGCCTCCTTTGTCAACTGCAAGTATGGCTCAGAGGCTTTAAACACTGTTGTGTCAATGGTATTAGATGGGCAGCCGTTTGTATGTGTATTATCCAGAGACAAACCAATATGATATTATTTTTTTAAGGTAATCTATGAGAATTTATATTAACAATTTGAACTTGAAAACATTTTAATGGTCTTTCAATTTGAATTTGTTGGATTGCTTCTTTTGCTTTAAGAGTAGTGCCATTTTAGATTGTAAAATGCACCTGCAACTCAGTCTTTTAGGGGACAGAAGTACTAAAGAATGCGTGCAGATTGTGCATGTGTGTGTGGCAAATTTTTGTTTCTTTTATAAGTTATTTAAGAATTTTGCCTGGAAGCATTGAGGATTTTTTTTTTTTTTTTTTTTTAATCTTTGAAATCTGTTTTACTATGATATGTTTTGGAGTTAATCATTTTATATTAATTTTCCCGGCTATCCAGTGGGCATTTTTACTGTGTATATTCAAGTCTTTTTGTAATTACTGGTAAGTTTTTCTAGATTATAGTTTTCAATAGTAGAGTTTTTGTTTGTTTGTTTGTTATTTTCCTTTGTTTTCTTCTTCAGGGAATCCAGTGATAGGACAGTTATTCTTTTATTGCTTATCTTCATTACCACTACTTTCTAACTTTTTTTTTTACTTCTTTCTTTTTCTCTTTTTCATTCTATTATTTGTTTTTATGTCTTTCTTCAGTGCCCTTTAAAATTTTTTGACTTGAGTCTATTATCATTTAAGTATCCTATAATTTGATTTCTGAGACTTTTTTTATACCTTTCTTTCCTGAGTTCAATCAACTCTTTTTAAATTTCTCCTTGCCGTTTCTTGATTTCTGAGTTTTTAAATTTCTGATTCTAGGTTTTGTTTTTTTTTTTTCCCCATATCCACAAATGTTTGTTTTGAGTATTATAAAGTGCAGGAGCACATAATTTTAAGTCATTTTCCTGTTGATTGTGCTCTGATCCATCTAGGCACTCTTACTGTATTTTCAAGATTAGGACAGACTTAATTTTTCCTACCATAATTTTATGTCAACCTTAAGGCTCACTGTTTGCTCACCTCTGCTCTTCACCACAGTTCTTCCTGGTCTGTCTTTGCTCACCGTAAAGCCTTGCAGCTGGGTGGGGTTGGGATGAAAGTATAAGGGATCTCTTTTTATTTACAGGTATTTTGAAGTTCGGACATTCTCTGTTTTCAAGTTATGGTAAGGGTATTTTGTATATGTGAGTATTTCATGCTCCCTTCTTGTTGCGGGGAGGGAGAGATGGACAGATAGAAACCTAGATAGAGCACCACCATTGTCTTTAGCTAGTCTAACAGTGTGTAAGCTCAGAATTCACTGTTTTCTTGTTTGAAAATATCTAGAGTCTTTAACTCTTCCCTGACCAAACATTGGTCAATACAATGTGCCTTATACTAAATCCTTGGCATATGCCTAACTGATGAATGACAGCTTGGCTTATCATAAAAATCTTGGGTCACAGAGCTTTATTCTTAATAACCTGCAGATGTTATCCAATCATCTTCCCATTGAATAGGTTATAGATAAGAAGTCAATGTCAGTCTGATCTTTTCTTTGTATGTAACTTTTTCCTTTTTCTGCACGCTCATAAGATTTTATCTTTATTTTTAGAGTTTAGGAATTTTACCAGGCTATGCCTACATGCGTGTCTTTTCTCTTCAATGCTGCCTGTACTCCTTTACAATCTGAAGACTCGGGTACTTTTTCAGCTGAGGGTAATGTTCCATTATTTAGTAGGGTTTTGTATCTCTTTCTATTTTTTTCTGCTAGAAATCTGCTATTCTCGTGTTAGAGCCCCTAGACCTATCATTCACATTTCCTCATCTTATCCCTTAATGTTGCTACCTCTTTCTGTTTGTTCAATGCTTTTAGATATTTTCATATTGAATTCACTATTTTGGATTTCAGTAACCGTTCTGATTTTTGTTCCTCTATGAAACATTCTACTGAAAAAATCATAGGTTTGAAAGTTGTTTTGGGACATGGTTGGATCTCCTCTTGTTTGTGTATTACTGTTTTATTTTGTTGTTGTTATTCAGTTTGCCATAAATCTCTATTTGGGGAGAGGGGCATGCACTGTGATCTTCTATCTGGCTACTTGGGCACCATAGATAGATTAGTTTACTTCATCAACTTACTGGGGCTCCGTTATGGTTGTTGGAGTAACTTAAGTAGAGGAAGTTCTGCAAATAATGAAGGCAAAGAGTTCTCTAGGGTGGTAGGTGGCACGGTGGTTAAGAGCTTGACCAAAAGGTCAGCAGTTCGAATCCACTAGTCACTCCTTGGAAACCCTATGGGGCAGTTCTCCTCTGTCCTAGTGTCGCTATGAGTTGGAATCGACTCTTTGGTTTGGTTTTAGTTTTTGGGTGGTAGTATAGGATCAGGCAAGCTACAAAGTATATTTAGATAATGTCTATTGTAGGGTTTCATGTCCGGTCATCCCTGCCATTTTAATTTTCACTGCAGTTTACCATGATAGGTTTTATAATCTGTATTTTCAGGGTCACCTGAAAGCTAGCAGTAGTTATGGGGATTATGGATATTTAATCCCTAGATGTCTGAACTTCTCAAGTATCCATGCCTTGAACCTCTGTCATTTTTTTTCACATGGGCCTACTGTGTAGAAGTTCACTTCCCGAAGCTAGGGGTCATTACTATATTTTTTTATAGTAGTCTGAGAAGGAGGAAGAAAATCCTTTACAATAAGTACAATTTATATATATGCAGAAAATAAAAAATGTAGAAAGTAATTCAACACTAAACTAAAACTAAAAAACTACCCTTTGCCGTCGAGTGGATTCCGACTCATAGCGACCTGTAGGACAGAGTAGAACCACCCCATAGGGTTTCCAAGGAGCAGCTGGTGGATTCAAACTGCCAACCTTTTGATCATACAGTTTCCAAGGCTGTAATCTTTACAGAAGCAGACTGCCACATCTTTCTTCTGTACAGTGGCTGGTGGATTCAAACAGCAGACCTTTTAATTAGCAGCCAAGTGCTTAACCACTGCACCACTAGGGCTACTTAACAAGTTTATAGGCAGGTTCAATGTCCTGTTCTGTGGACCTTTGGCCATTGTGCCAGAGTCAGATTTCCCATTCAGATCACAATAAGTAAACAAAAACTTTCTTTCAAGAATATGGGAAATCAGAGATGTAGTAAGATAACAGCAGAGGAATATCCATCAAGTAGCAGAAGTGTAGAACAGCTTACCTTGTCTCTTTTCTGACCTCCTAAGATGCATGACGAAAGACTCAGATATCTGAAGCTGCACCCACAGTGAGTCTGAGAAACCATAGCCATCATTTTCCCAGCCAACGGAAATAGCTATTCATTGTGTATTATTTAATATTTATTTCTTCATTGTGTGTTATTTAATACTTAACTCTTCTTTATGTGTGATATAATATTTAACTTAAACACATTCCACTTAACGTGATGTACATGCAGCTTAACAATGGTCCCTTGTATCATGTGCTACTTGTTCATAACTTTGGGAGCCCGCAGTTGGTGTTCATTGTTTAAACAGTCCCTCTCAGTGGACCCTCACTAGAGTGATTTCTCTTAGGTTTTTAAATTCCCAAATGATTTCTCAGTTTGGAATGAATTAGACCAAAGAAAGAAACCCCAATTTTAAAGTTATTTTAATTCTAAAGTAAATGTCCGCATTTATTTTCCTGTCCAGATGTTGAAGTGACCTCTACAAGTTTGCTAGTGTAGCTATGTTGTTGTTTTTTTAATAACAGCTTTAGATATAATTCATATGCCATATAATTTACCCATTTAAAGTATGCAATTAAGTGGTTTTTAGTATATTCACATATATGTATAACTGTAGTCAATTTTAGAACATTTTTAACGCTTCAGAAAGAAACTGCATGCTGCACTCCTTAAAAAAATAATCTATATGAGACCATATGGTCAACAATTACTCTAAAGTAAAGATGAGAAGGTGGGGTGGGGGGAAAGGGGCAGGGAGACTAGGTTCTTGGAAATGGAACAAGTAGAATGGAAATAATGAGAATATTGACACAATGTGAAGAATGTAACCAATGTCAGTGAACAATATGTGTAAAAATTATTGAATGGGAACCTATTTTGCTATGTACACTTTCACCAAAAATACAATAAAATATTATTAAAAAGAAAAAAAAGAAATCTCATGCCTTTTAGCTATCAACTTCCGTACCCCCAGTGCTCTCAGACCTCAGCAGCAACTGATCTGTTTTCAGTCAGTGGATTTGCCTCTTCTAAACCTTTCATATAATGGAATCACATAGTACCTGGTCTTTTGTTATTGGCTTCTTTACTTAGAATAATGTTTTCAAGGTTCATCCATGTTGTAGGATGAGTCAGTACTTCATTCCTTTGAATAGCTGAATACTGTGCCACTCTATAGATGTACCACATTTTGTTTATTCTTGCATTAGGTGATAGACATTTACGTTGTATCCACCTCTGGCTATTGTTAATAATACTGCTATAAAAATCCATGTACAAGTTTTTATGTGGACATACATTTTCATTTTTCTTAGGTATGTACCTAGAAGTAGAATTGCTGAGTCATATCATACCTGTATGTTGAATCATTTGAGGAACTGCCAGACTGTTTTTCAAAGTGGCTGCACCGTTTAACATTCCCACTAGCAGTATATGAGGATTCCAGTATCTCCAGATCCTCACCAACATTTGTTATTATCTGACTTTGATGTTATCCATCTTAGTTGGTGTAAGCTGGTAGCTCATTTTTGCTTTGATTTGTATATCCCTGATAACCAATAATGTTAAGCATCTTCTCATGTCCTTTTTGTCTATTTATGTATCTTCTTTGAAGAAATCTGTTCAGATCCTTTGCCCATTTTTTAAATGAAGTTATTTGTCTTTTTATTATTGAGTTGTGTTTTTTATATATTCTAGATGCAAGACCTCTGTCAAATATACGATTTGCCAGTATTTTCTGCAGTTATTTTCAAATATTGTATTTTCCCTTTATTCCTGATAATGTCCTTTGAAGCATAAAAGTTTTTAATGTTGATGAGGTTCAATGTGATCTGTTTTTGTTGTTGTTGCTTGTGTTTTGGTGCCATATCTAAAAATC
The DNA here is from genome assembly GCA_030035585.1 of Dugong dugon. NCBI lineage: Eukaryota > Metazoa > Chordata > Mammalia > Sirenia > Dugongidae > Dugong > Dugong dugon. The sequence goes on from CM057462.1 coordinate 135,899,290, forward strand.
CTTTGCCAGATCCAAGGTCATGCAGTTTTTCTTCTAAAAGTTTAACTCATAGATTTAGATCTTTGATCCATTTTGAGTTTTGTATCTGGTGGGAGGTAAGGGTTAAAATTCATTCTTTTGCATGTGGACATGCAGTTGTTCCAGCAACATTTGTTGAAAGGACTATTCTTTTCCCTTTGAATAGTCTTGGAACCTTTGTTAAAGATCAGCTAATGATAGAAACGGATTTATTTTTGTGCTCTTAGTTCTATTCCTTTCATCTATATGTCTATCCTTATGCTAGTACCATACTTGTTTGATTACTTTTGCTTTGTAGTAAGTTTTGAAACCAGAAAGTATGAGTCTTCCAACTTTGTTCCTCTTTTTAAAGATTCTTTTGGTTATTCTGGGTTCCTTTCAATCCCATATGAATTTTAGGATCAGCTTCTCAATTTTGACAATGAAGCCAGATGGTGTTCTGATAAGGATTGTGTTGAACCGATAAATTAATTTGGGAAGTATTGCTGTCTTAAATCTTCCAATCCATCACTATGGGATATATTTGAACAATGTTTTCTAGATAGTTGATAGTTGTTTTATGCTATTGTTAATGGAATTTTTTTTTTAAATTTCATGTTCGGAATGTTATTGTGAGTGTATAGAAATGCAGTTGCTTTTTGTGTATTGATCTTATGTACTGCAACCTTGCTGAGCTTGTTTGTTAGTTCTAATACGGTTTTTATTGGATTCCTTTATACAAGGATTTTCTATATACAAGAACATGTCCTCTGCAAATAGTATTACTTCTTCCTTTCCAATCCGAATACCCTTCCTTCCTTTTCTCTTTCTTTCCTTGGTACAACCTCTAGTACAATTTTGAATAGAAGTGAGAGTTTTCATCCTTGTCTTATTCTTCATCTTAGGGAGAAAGCATCCAGTTTTTCCCCATTAAGTATGATGTTAGTTGTGGGTTTTTCATAGATACCTTTTATCGGAGTGTGGAAGTTCCCTTCTATTCCTAGTTTTTTGAGTGTTTGTATCATGAAAGAGTGTTGGATATTGCCCAATGTTTTGTCTGCATCTATTGAAATGATCATGTGCTTTTTGGTTTTTATTCTATTAAGATGGTGTATTACCTAATTGATAATCATATGTTAAACCAATCTTGCATTTCTGAAATAAATCCCACTTAATAATGGTGTAGAATTCTTTTTATACATGACTGGATTCAGTTTGCTAGTATTGAGCATTTTTTGAATCCCTATTCTTAAGAAATATTGGCCTGTAGTTTTATTTTCTTGTGATGGTCTTCTCTGATATCCTTGTCTAATACTATGGTATCAAGGAAGGACTGGCCTCATAGAATGATTTGGGAAGTGTTCCCTCCTCTTCTGTTTTTTGGAAGAGTGTATGAAGAATTTGTATTAGTTCTTCTTTACATGTTTGGTAGAATTGACCAGTGAAGCCATGGGTACCTGGACTTTGTAAGTAATTTTTTGATTACTAATTCAATCTCTTGTTACAGGTCTATTCAGATTGTCTGTTTCTTCTTGATTCAGTTTTAGTAGTTTCTATCCTTTAATATTTCTTGTAAGTAAGGTCCTGCTAGCAATGAATCCTCTCAGTATTTGTTTATCTGGGAATATATTTTGCTTTCATTTTTGAAAGATAGCTTTGCTGGACATAAGTTTCTTGACTGACAGCTCTTCTTTGAGGACTTTGAATATGCTATCCTACTGTCTTCTGGCTCCCTTTGTTTCTGCTGAGAGAATATTATTGGGAGTCCCTTTTAAGTTATGAGACATATTTCTCTTGATACTTTCAACATGTCCCCTTCTCTTTGGCTTTCAGCTTTTTTACTATGATGTGTGGATATCTTTGTGTTTGTCTTCCTTGGAGTTTGTTGAGCTTCCTGGATGTATTGAATAATATTTTTCAATAAATGTGGGGAATTTTTCAGCCTTTATTTCTTCAAATATATTTTTATTCCTTTCTTCTCACCTTCTGGTACAACCATTAAGTGTATGTTGGTATAATTAATGGCATCCCACATTTCTCTGAGGTTGTGTTTGTTTTTCTTAATTGTTTTTTTCTCTCTGTTCCAGATTGTGTAACTTCTATTGATCTACACGTTCACTAATTTTTTATTCTGTCAGTTAAAACCTACTGCTGAGCTCCTCTGCTAAATTATTGTTACAGTTATTTTACTTTTTAACTCTTTACTGATATTCTCTATTTGATGCACCATTGTTACTATACCTTCCTTTATTTCTTTAATCATGGTTTCCTTTAGTTCTTTGAACATATTTAAAATGACTAAAGTCTTTTTCAGTTAAATCTGACATTTGGTTACTCTCACAAGTAGTTTTTTTTTTTGTTGTTGTTCATTTGTTTTGTTTTGTTTCTGTCTGCTTTTTTCCAGTATATATAAGTAATTCTTTCCTGTTTCGTTGCACATCTCATAAGTTTTTTTGCTGGGACAATATTTTGTAGTGATTCTAGGTACTGGTCCATCCCCTCTAGGGTTCGTTATTGTGATTTGCTTGTTTACTTGTTTTATGACTGGCTGGATTACTTTTGAGACGACTGTCTACAGTCATTCAGCGTGAAGTCTCTGATGTTGCTCTTCAGAGGGCACAGACATGTGTATACCTACAGTGCTCCTGGGATGACTGGTTTTGGCAAGGCTTTTTTTGTGTCTTTTCCTGACTACACTCGGTTGTTAAACTCTACTAACGCATTGCCGTCAAGTCGATTCAGACTCATAGCCACCCTACGGGACAGAGTAGAACTGCTCCATAGGGTTTCCAAGGAGCAGGTGGTAGATTCGAACTGCTGACCTTCTGATTAGCCGCCAAGCTGTTAACTACTGCACCACCAGGGCCCCAATTGTAGGTTTATTGCTCTATTGTTTTCAACAGTGTTGTGGGGGGTAAATTGCTCCACAGATTAAACCAACCAATATAGGCTCCTCTCAAGGGATAGTTACAAAGATAAGTGAGATTCGTTCTAACCCCAGGGGACTCCTCCCAGGTGTCTCTCTCTTTCCCCAGTTTTCTTTGGAAAACTTGCAAGCCTACTGTATATAGACTGTATCTCCAATTAATCTTCAGTCTTCTCCCAGTTGCCTTTTACCACAACCTCCACTGTTTTTGAGAGTGCTCTTAGGGTTCACCTTCACCACAATCTATTGCAAATCAAGACAGTTCTTTGGAGAGAGATTTGGAGCTCACAGTTCTACAGGCTGCTTCTCTGATGCTGGGTTGGGGACAATGGTATTCTTCTGTCTGCGTGACACTCCCGCTTTAGGAGCTGAACACTCAGTGGATGGGGTAGGCAGGAGCCCCAGGTCTCCTCGTGTTGCCTCTCTTGGCATGGAATCCCCACTCCATAATCTGGACAAGGGCAGTCAGTGCCCAGTATTCACAATGGCATCACACGCAAGGTAGAGCCTTCATCCCATGAGTGGGAGCTGGGCAGAAGAGAGCACTTACCTCTTGGCCACACTTGACCAGAGCTTATGTTACCGCAATAACACAGATTGCAGCTGCCTGCCACAATAGCCAATTCTGAGACGGGTGAGGTGAGCAGCAAGATGTTTATTATATACTGATATATAGGAGACAGTGGGGAATAGATTCCTCCAAAAAACCTGTCTCCCCCACTGGAGATCGGCTAGAGTCTTTTATAGGGATAGGATTATGGATCTTTTATGGTAGTTTTTCTTTGAGGTGGTGATGTCTTAGATGAGTTAACCTTCCACTGGTATTCTTAGAGGTTATCTGGTGACATCTTTGGGGATTATCTGGTGACATCCTGCTTACTCTTCTCACAAGATGGATGCTTTGCTTGGTTTTTCATTCTTAGATCATTATCACTCGTTTTCCACCCTCCAGGGAGGAACATCAGTTAATCTTAAACGTTTTTGTAGAGACTAGAAGGGGAGGGAAAAATCACGAGACAATGTGGTGGTTAGCAATGGGGAGTACATAATAGTGAGCCGGGCCTATGCAGCCTCTTCGACTTAGCCCCAGCAAGAGGTTGCTGGGAGCAGGATAAGAATGCTAACATCCTGCCCCTCTCAGGAAGCTAGTCCTTGACTGAGAGCTGGTGACAGAGGGAGCCCAATGTTCTTGGCTATTCTAGTCTGGAGTGGAGTTTCCAATTTGCTGACCTGGGAAGGGGTGAGGGAAAGGAGGGCATGAGCCTTGATTCAAATATCACAGAGTCTCCCAGTTCTTATCAGTTCTTAGCAGTTTTTTTTTTTTCTTTTTAAAAGTATTATGTTTTTCAATATGTGTACTACTGTTTCATGAGAAACTATTTGTTCTGTAAGCCTTCACCTGAAGTACAATTTAAAAAAAGAAATTGTGTTTTCGGTGAAAGCTTACAGAACAAATTAGTTTCTCAGTCAACAAATGGTACACAAAGTATTCCATAACATTGGTTGCAATACCCACACTGTGTCAACACTCTCCCCGTTTCTGCCCTGTGTTCCATGTTTCCTTTCATCTGGTTTTCCTACCACTTCCTGCCTGCTCATCTTTAATTTTAGGCAAATGTTGCGCTTTCGGTTTTGTATAATTGTTTGTTCTGTGGAGCAGGTTGTTTTCTGGTGTTACTGTTTATTTTATAGGCCTGTTTATTGCTTGGCTGGAAGGTGGTTTCCGGGAATGGCTGCAGTTCCAAGTCAGAGGTGTGTCTTAGGGCCATAGTCTAGGGATTCCTCCAGTCTCTGGCAGGTCAGTAAGTCTGGTCTTTTTTTATGAATTTGATTTTTTTGTTCTACATTTTCTCTTCCTCTGCCCAGGAACATCTATTGTGATCCTGCTCAGAGTAGTTGGTAGTGGTAGCTGAGCACCATCTAATTCTTCTGGTCTTGGGGTCATGTAGGCTCTGGTGCATGTGGTCCGTTAGTTCTTTGGACTAATTGCTCCCTTGAATCTTTGGTTTTCTTTACCTTAGTAGGTTTTCTTGAATGAATGCTTTTTCTACTTCCTGTATGCTGTTACAGCCATTTCCAGAGACTTTAAGTGGTTGTTTACTTTATAACTTTCACCACCTTCACTGGGGAGTAGGCCCACGGAGCTTCTCATGATGTTATCTCAGCAGTAGAACTGATGTAGCTTTCTTGAACTGATTGTTGTGATGTGTGCTGTGACAGTTGTTGTTCGTAATATGGAAGAATAACTACCGGTAACTTCATCACAAAAAGCTTTCTAACCACAACAAAATAACACATTCGACTTTTGCTTAAATGAAAAATTCACCCTAAAATTTATATGGACTTTTCATTGAACACATACCTGTTTTCAATAACTGCTTCTCAAACCACAGGTTTCTTGCTGCTCAGTTACTTCTCCCCCAAACCTATAGCATTTCAAAAAAACACAAAAAATAATTTTAAGTGGACATGCCAGTAGCTGTTATATGGAATTGGTGATAGATTTAGTACATTTTCAAAATATCTGACTATGAAAAGATTTCAATCTATTTCGTACAGCCACTTATAGCCCGTTTTCTTCTTTCTAAGGATTCCATTCCCTTCTTTTATTCCAGTTACCAAGGCATAAATGAAAAATCTTTTTACCTTAACTTGGTATTCAAAGCAGAAGTATTGGTGATGAATTTTTCTGCTTATTTTGACCTGAAATCGTGAGAGGAAAGAAACCTGTTTCTTGTGTCTATGGAAAATGGGGTTGTACTTGGATAAAAGACATCACTGCAGGCATCCCCGGGTTACAAATGAGATCTGTTCTTAAGTCTGTCTTTAAGTTGATTTTGTAGGTAAGTCGGAACAGGTACCTATGATTCTTATTTAGTGTCAGTTAGTCAAATGTTTTTCTTACTATATAGTATGTATTTTACTTTTCTATGCATATGAAGGCACCCTGGTGGTGAAGTGGTTAAGAGTTCAGGCTCTAACCAAAAGGTCGGCAGTTCGAATCCACCAGTCAGTCCTTAGAAACACTATAGGGCAGTTCTACTCTGTCCTATAGGGTCGCTATGAGTCGGAATTGGCTCTACGGGGCAACAGGTTTGTTTCTGATATTTTATGCGTATAGAATACTTAAACACTTCCAGACTGCACAGTGTTTTCATGAGCATCACAAAGTAGTGCATGCATTCATTATCACAAACCATTGTATGTATTTATCTCTAATTTTTAATATAATAGTCTTTATGGCAGTCCATTCTTAAGTACTAGTTGTCCGTTAAGTCAGACGTTGTAACTCAGGGAATGCTTGTAATAGAGGATGACACATGTGACCTTTGGAGCCAGCAGACTCAGGTTTAAGACCTGATTTGGGGACCTGGCTTATCTGGTTCACAGGTAGAGAAGCTCATATTCATAGTGTGTAGTTTTCTTTTTTTAATTACTGGAAGTTGACTCAATAGGACACATTATTTGCTCCATATCTAGACAACTAGAAACCCACACCTACACACACGTTAAACAGGAAATCATTGCTTGATATGTATATAATCCTAAGAAGATACCAATGAATATCTACTTTTTTAAAGTTTTCTTTTCTCACTTTATTCCAAGATTGCTGTACTGAATTTAATAGTGTCTGCAAAATTCATGTCTACCTGGAACCTCACAATGTGACTGTCTTAGTCATCTAGTGCTGCCATAACAGAAATACCTCAAGTGGATGGTTTTAAAGAAGAGAAGTTTATTTCCTCACAATTAAAGTAGGCTAAAAGTCCAAATTCAGAGCATCAGCTCCAGGGGAAGGCTTTTTCTCTCTGTCAGCCTTCTTCTCTTTGGTGTTACTCCGGACTAGGAGCTTCTCGGCTCAGGGACCCTGGTCCAAAGGACGTGCTCTGCTCCCAGCACTACTTTCTTGATGGTATGAGGTCCCCCTGTCTCACTGCTCACTTCTGTCTTTTATATCTCAAGAGATTGCCTCAGGACACAATCCAGTCTTGTAGTAGATCAGGTCCCGCCTTACTAACACAACTGCCACCCATCCTCCCTTATTAACATCATAGAGGCAGGTTTACAACATACAGGAAAATCACACAGTACCAGGAATCATGGCCTAGCCAAACGGATACACATATTTTTTGGGGGACATAATTCAAACCATGACAGTGACCTTATTTGGAAACAGGTTCTTTGAGAATTAATTGGATAAGGTAAGATGAGGCCATAATGTATTACAGTGGGCTCTAAATAAAATATGATTGGTGTCCCTATCAGAAGAGGAAAAGGGATACAAAGACACACAGACACACTGAGGAGAAGGCCATTTGAAGACAGAGGCATAGACTGAAGTGGTACAGCTACAAGGCTAGCAACACTAAGGATTGATGGAAACTACCAGAAACTAGAAGAGGCAAGAAAAGATCCTCTTTAGAGCCTTCAGAGAGAGAGCATGGCCCTGCTGACATACTGATTCAGACTTCTTGACTCCAGAACTATGGGATATAGATTTCTGTCCCAGTTTGTGGTACTTTCCTATGGCAGACCCAGGAAATTAATAAAATTATCATGAAGATAATTTCATGTTGCTCTGGAATCCAGTTTATGCTGCTCACACCTATTTCATAATCAATTTCTTTATCATTTTTTTCTTTGCACAGGATGATAATTTCTTTTTTTTAAACTAACAATTCAATCTATTTCTTCATGTAGCTTCATTAGTTGATTTTTTTTTTTTTCTCGCTGCCTTGTGGTCCAGTTTCTTCACCTGTCTTTTCCTAACATTGTTTCAGAATTCTTATCATTGAGCTCAACAAAAGAACAAATCACACTAGAAAAGAGGGACCTAATCAGCTTATATAACCAAAAAGGAAAAGGGTATATCCGGGCAAAACTGTTCCTGAACAGACCTCATTTCTTTTTATCTTTTTTCCTTACTTCTATCAAATGGGTTGGCCTCATTTCCTGCTGTTCCTACTTTTACATGAGGCTAATCCTGTAGTGCACAACTAGGGGTAATTTTGTCTCCCAGGAACATTTAATAGTCAGGAGACATTTTTGGTTGTCACACTGGAGGAAATGGCATCTAGTGGGGAGAGGTCAGGGATGCTACCAAACATCCTACAATGCATAGGACAGCCCTCACAACAGAATTTCCCAACCCAAAATGCCAATAGCATTGAGGTTGAGAAACCCTGCAATAGATTAATGTCTACTGGTAGCTCCTGGCTACCAGAAAGAGCTCTTCCTTTCCAGCTTCACATCAGTTGAAAATTTCCAGGAACTGACTTGGATCACAACCAGCTATAGCCCTATCCCTGCCCCAGATTGATCTTTGTGGCTAGACGGTGCTATTATCAACATAGCCTAGCTCAGATTCTGTTGTAAATTGAATTGTGTCCCCCTAAAATGTGTGTCAGTTTGGCTGGGCCATGATTTCCAGTATTGTGTGATTGTCCACTATTTGTCATCTGACGTGATTTTCCTATGTGTTCTAGATCCTACCTCTGTGATGTCAATGGGCAGGATTAGAGGCAGTTATGTTAATGGAGTAAGACTTGATCTACAAATTTAGGTTGTGTCTTAAGTCAGTCTCTTTTGAGATATAAAAGAGAGACACAAGCAGAGAGACAAAGGGACCTCATTACCACCAAGTAAAGAGAGCCAAAACACGCTTGCTCTTTGGTCCTGGAGTCTTTTACTGAGACGCTCCTAGATGAGGGGAAAATTGATGTTAAGGACCTTCCCCCAGAGCCAACACAGACAGAAAGCCTTCCCCTGGAGCAGGCACCCTGAATTCAGACTTCCAGCCTCCTAAACTGTGAGAGAATAAATTTCTCTTTGTTAAAGCCATCCACTTGTGGTATTTCTGTTATAGCAGCACTAGTGAACTAAGACAGGTTCCCATTTTTATACTAATTACAGCAGGCAAAGGAAGATGACAACTTTAATTCAGACCACATGTTGGACGTTCACCCTCTAAAAAAGAGGGGCTGCTTTATTCAGAAGAAAGAAGCGTATTGGGGAAGAAAAAGTAATACATTATATGTCCACACCATAATTTTAAAATGAACATACATTTGTATTCATTTAGAACTCTATGTTGTTGTTATGTGCTGTCGAGTCGATTCCAACTCAGAGTAAAACTGCCCCATAGGGTTTCCTAGGCTATAATCTGTATAGGAGAAGAATGCCCGGTCTTTTCTCCCACAGAGCCATTGGTGGTTTCAAACCGCTGCCTTTTGGTTAGCAGCCGAGCAGTTTAACCACTGCACCACCAGGGCTCCTTAGAACTCAATACGTTCTATGTATTTGTATAATTAGTAATCTGTTCTTGTACCTAAAATTCTTCAACATGCAAGGATTAATGTAAAAATAGCTCTTCAAGGAACATGGATTAGAGATTACAAGTATAAATAAATCATTAGTTCAGCACATTTAATTACGCAGGAAGTCAATCATAATGTCAGGGGCTAAGAAATAGCACAAAACTCTGAAATTAGAGTTGTTAGTGCACTCACCTGTATCGAAACGAGAACTTTTACATTAGATTTGATATAAGAAGCACCGTATATAAAATATATTCCTATGCTGAAATACTACATTGAGATTTCACTGAAGCACAATGTGAAGAATATTTGAACAGCGAAGTTGTGTTCCTTTATTTTACAAACATTTACCAACTATATCATTGTCTTAAACACGAGTGGTGTAGTGAGGGACTGCTTCACCCAGTTTCACTAAAAATGAAGTTCAGTATTCTTCACACTTTTTCACAAATATATGAAAGTTCAGCATAATGAATTTAGTCTACTGTGTGGAATTTCCCCCCTCTATTTCTAAGCCTCTTAATCCAAGGCAGCCCCTGAAAATGGCATTTCAGTATTTTTAACTTAAGCTTAAGTAACCACACCTGTATTTGATTTTATAATTAGTTACCTACTATGTTTTGGAGTCCCTAGGTGATACAAATGCTTTACTCAAGCGCAGCTTTTTTTTTTTTTAAACTGGTTTTTGGTTACTGTTTTGTCTTTTGTTCCCCTTAGCAACTCACTCCTTAAATTCTGGCAACACATGACAGAGTATGGGATATTGTTCATTTGACAAGCAGCTGTATTAGCTTCCCAGGATTGCCAACAAAGTACCACAAAGTGGGAGGCTTTAATCAACAGAAATTTTGTTATCTTACAGTTCTGGAGGCTAGTACTCTGAATTCAGGGTACCTACAGGGACACGTTCTCTCGGACAACTGTAGGAGAAGATCCTTTCTTGTTTCTCTCAGCTTCTGTTAGCTCCAGGTGTTGCTTGACAGGTAGGTGCATCTTCGCACGGCTGTCTCCCCTCTGTCTCTCTGTGTCTTTTCTCTTTCATAAGGACACCACTCAGATGGGAATGGGACCCAGCCTATTGCATCCAATATGACCTCACTTTAACTGGTAACATCTTCAAAAACCCTATTTCTAAGCAAGGTCCACACATTCACAGGTACCGGGGTTTAGGACTTCAGCATATCTTTTGTGGAGGGATACAATTCAATCCATAACAGCAACTAATTTTTCATACCATCTCAAATGAGACATGCTCAAATACGCATTACCTAAAAAACACCTAAACAGTTAAAGCAGTGGAACAACTGTAGGGTGTCAAGAGCCACCTGTAGGCATGGTACAACTTCGAAATTCTCTGTCCAAAACATCATCAATTTGCCAAGTAGCTAAGGCTTAAGCTCTTGAAAAAAAAATTTTTTTTTTTTTTTTTTTTAAATCTCATCTCGTATCTACTGAGAACATCCTAGAATCGTGGCATTTGAGAATTGTTGTTGGTGTTGTATGCCATTGGGTTGACTCCAGTTCATAGCAACCCGATAGGCAGACTAGAACTGCCCCATAGGGTTTCCTAGGTTTAATCTTTATGAGAACAGAGCGACAGGTCTTTTCTCCTGCAGAGCCACTGGTGGATTTGAACTGCCAACCTTTCGGTTAGCAGCTAAGCACTTAACCATTGTGCCACCAACTAGACCCTAATATTTTCTCTATCAACCTCTCTAATGTGAGAAAAGACAAAAAAGGGGCACAATGTTTCCTAGTTGGTTCCCCTCTTTATTTTTCTTCACTCCTTTCGTGCTTTCACTATGGTCACCAGGCATCACTCAATATTTCACTCTTTCAGGTTCTCTGATATCAGTCCCAGTGGTTTTCAAACCACCATCTTCTGACTTTTTCCATCCTGGCAAAGTTTTCTTTGGCCCACAATAAAATGAGAAAATTAAGGACAATGTGCTGTACTTTTTCATACAGCCAAATTTAATTCTATTTATGAGTTGTTTTGAAATCATGTCCTTTTAAAAGTAATGAATATGCCTCTCTTTTATGAGATAATAATTGCAGTGTCCTTACTTGGCAAAATAAAAACATTAATCATAATTTTCTGCATTTCTTTTCAAATTAGACTGTTAAATGCAGAAATTCAGAATCCATGTTCCTGTCCACCCTGCAATCACAGCTTGATCAATTTTATTCTATTCCTCTAAGTCTATTATTTCTGCCTTAAGCCTATTAGGGCCTAAATTTTTGAAATGCAAAGACATTTCTCTGCTTCGCTACTGTACATTCCAACTTGTGAGTTAATCAGTGCCTCTAAAATCTAAATGAAGGTTTTAAATAGGATAAGGGATGCAAGATGGATGGGAATATTTTGATTGATATTTCAATATATTGTACAAAGGAATATCTTTTTCAGGTTCTCTAAAACAATCCAAAACATAAATTGAGTCTTATTTTAAGAGATATAGTTAATAATGTCTGTCAACTATTGAGTTCTTTTTACGTGCCAGCTGGCCTTAGTTGTGAATGATTTTCATACATATTGTTTTTCATTTAAACTTCCTACCAATCCAAGAGCAGAGTTACCATTATATCCATTGTTCATGAAGAAACTGAAACTTGGAAAAATTAAGCAATTTGCCCAAGATGACCAAACAAGAAAATAACTGAGCAAGGATAACCTGGTCTGTTTCCAAAATCTATGTTCCTTATACCACTGCTTTGCAAATGTTAGCATACATCTGAATCACCTGACATCTTGTCCCATGCAGATTGGCATACAGTAGGTCTGGACTGGGGCCTGAGGTTCTGCATTTCTGACACACTCCCAGAGGATGCTGATGCTACCAATCCAAAGACTACATTAAATAGCAAGGGTATGTCATTATTGGGAAGGTACACCTGTGAGAATATATTAAAAGATGGATATAAAATCCTCTGTTTACTTGAACTTTAGAGTCAGACTTTAGTTCATGTTCTGGCTCCATCTTAGAAAAATGGTTTAATTTCTTTTAGCCTAATATGTAAAAGACTGGAGCCACTGGGTAGTGCCAATGGTTAAAGTGTTCTGATGGAAAAATGAAAAACTGGGGGTTGCAGTCTACCCAGAGGTACCTGGGAAGAAAGGCCTGGTGATCTACTTCCAAAAAATCAGCCATTGAAAAGCCCAGGAAGCACAGTTCTACTCTGCACACATGGGGCCAGCAAGAGTGGGAATCAACTTCATGGCAAAAAAAAAAAAAAAAAGATAAATAGATAAAGGCTAATAGTAGTACCTAACTAATATGATGCTACATAAAATAATATATATGAAAGTCTGTACATATTAAGGTCATAGATAAATATAAAAAGTAAAAACAGGATCTTATCTTAAGGATGATGAATTGCTTTTCCAGAGACACTGACCTTATAGCACAGGTATCTTCCTAAAGAGGAATATTAATTTGATTGCTACATAATTTGGAATAGAAACATGCAACTATTAGGTATTGATAAAATCATAGAAAATACACTAATCAAAAAAAAAAAAAAATTCCCAATTCCTAACTATTTTTAACCAGATGGAGGTTTATAGAAAAGTGAACCTTTAGCAGCCTAACTTCACAGAGAAATGATATTTATCTGGAAACAGATTCTTTCTGGCAACCCAATTCTGACATCTAGCTTATAAACATAGAAATAATGCTCCTGTGTATTTAATAATGGCTTTAGATAAATTCTTAGAAAAGTCATTAGAGCTAGAATTAAATCCTGAAAATACTGTAAAAAAAAGAAAAAAAAGACATTTTAGCATTTAAAATTCTGAGCTTGTTAGTTAACTTCTCTAAGTCCCAATTTCCCCATCTGTGTGAAGGGGAAATTAATCTGCCAGATCTACATTGCTGGGAAGTATAAGAATAAATTACACACAGCTGACTTTGCCTACTTACTTTGACTACAAAGCAAACAAACAAAAGTGTTCAATTCTACATCAGCTTCCCCTTGTTGTTACCAATTTATTTGACACCCCTAATCCCTCCTTGAGTATATCCTGAGATAAGGGAAATTAATGATCATATTTACTGAGGCATATCATAGCCAGAAAGGTGTAGAATGTGATGCATCTGTGTGTACATGTGCATATGTATACACACACACATATATACATACATGCATATATATACAGATAGATATTTAAATTCATATTTATGTGTATGATATATATGTGTACGTGTATGTTGTATGGGTGAGTGGTATGTGTGTATGTATGTATACTGTGTGTATGTCTATATATATGTATACAGAGAGAGAGAAACAAAGAGAATAATTAGTGAAAAAACAAATTAAAAATTTTTGGAGCAAGATGCCAATGGTGTGCATACTGTTACTTATCTTCTTCTCTTCTTTTCATGTATTACAATTCTCCCAGGTTGAAAAATGCATTTATGTTCATGTTCATAAGGTTATGAGGCAATGAGATCCTTTAAAATGGGACAGCTATTCGTGTGTGTTTGCCAGCGCTTTAGCTCCTGTTATTCTCTACCACTGTAATCGCGTACTTTCAAAAGGAGGAAAATTGAACTTCCACAGTTCTTGTTTATATTTCTCTTAATGTAAACCATGGAGACTGAAGAGATTGTATTTTTTATTCTAAAATATGACAGTAAGGGTGATCTTTTGATAAGATCAGAAGAACAGCTCGTTCCCATTTTAAGGGAAATCATCCCAGAACATGCAATTTAAATAGCTAATCAGAGCTGACTAAATGAGGCATCTGAGAATTTGTATAAAAGATTTTCCCTTCCTATTTGAAGTATCACGATTATGGATTTTAAGATTAAATTATTATTACTTAAAGTCATTTATTTGAACAATCTGAGATTCTAAAATCTTTTGACGCACTTTGCTTTGAAATATAGTCATCCATGCATCTGTTTATTCAGTAATTCACTGATTCCACAAGTATTCCATTGCTAATAGGTGTCAGACAGCATTATCTGTGCTGTTGTACACAGTAATGGTAAATAAAACAGACATACCCTGCCCTCATGAAGCTAAAACTCTAATGAGAAGACAAACATCATACAATAAATAGTAAATAAATCTCAACTAATGCATAATTACAAATTGTGACAAGTGCTACGTCAGGCTGCTAAGAGAATAACAAGGGATGCCTATTTTATGTTGGGTAGAGAGGAAGGACTGAATGAAACGCACATGTCAAGGTCCTGAGGTGGGGAAGAGCTTGGTGCATGGGAGGAAGCAAGACGAAACCATGGTGTCTGGAGTGTAGTAAATGAGAGAAAAGTGGTTCCAAGATGAATTGTTTAAATAACTGAATTTGTTTTAAGGAATTGTGAGCAGTTACTAGCACTCAGCAGAGGTTAGGTAGTATGAACTTGTTAAGAACCCAATGCGTATGGTTTTATGACTTCCTGGACAATAAGTGAAAAAAATGGGAACAGTGGAAGATACTGGCAAGCTAATAACAGCAGAAAAACAGGGAGAAGGAGGAGGCGAAAAGCATAGATAAGAACATCGATGGAATGCATAACAATTTGCCAGGCCAGGCTGCAAATTTTCACAACCAGTGTTGACCAGTGTTGATATTTCAGGATGTTTTGCACCAGGATAGCCATACTGTTCATTTAAACAGTTAAGTTCTTTGATAAAACCAGACCAGTCGCTGTCAAGTCAGTTCTGACTCATGGTGACCCCATCTGTTTCAGAGTAGAGCTGCGCTGCATATGTTTTCATGACTGTGACCTTTTGGAAGCAGATTGCTGGTCTTTCTTTCCAGGTGCCTCTGGGTGGGTTCGAACTGCCAACCTTACAGTTAGCAGCCCAGCGCTTAACTGCACCACCCAAAGACTCCAAGTTTTTTATAGCAGTTGGTGAATCGCTGCAGCTGTTGATCTCCAATCACCCACTGGCCCTTCTCCTGGAAACTTCCCTAGACTGCCCCCAAATTGCAGCAATTAAAGCATTAGATCATGAGACAGCAGAGTCTCTGCTGCAGCAGCTCTATCACCTGCTCTTCTCGATTCTGATTGTTCTACCCATGAGGTGCTGGGCATATCATAGTAAGAAAGGTTTCAAATGTGACACTCAAATATGAATATAGAGAAATACATATTTATGTGCATATACATGTATGTAGGTACATGTATATGTAAATGTTTTATAAATATGGATATATTTCTGAAAACTGATTAGTGGAATAAACTGGAATTTAAATGTTTCATATACCTTTATTGGTCGAAATCTCTGAAATCTTAACCATACACTAGGACTCAAAAGCAATGCCTGATTGGGAAGTTGTAGAAGCAAAAGATAGAGATGTGGCTCAGGAAATGAACCCAGCAGTAGAAAATTCAACAGATGATCGTCAGTTCGGTCTTGATTCAGGCTGGTGTTGGTATACAAATTGGTAGCATTCAATAGAGACCGTATCAGAAGCAAGAGGCTTCACGCAGAGGCAATACCCAAAGTCTGGAGAAATAACTGATGTCAATTCCAGGAAAGTGACTGAGTTATGAGGTGCAGAACTCGCTTGCTAGGAGAGAGAACTGGCCTGAGCTGGATTCAAGACAAGGCTGTGGTAAGTGGAGGAAAGGAAGCAGGATACCTTTGTCTATACAAAGCAAGCAGGATACCTTTGACTATATAGTTAATAGGAAGCTGACTCCTGTAGTCTTAAGCAGGGAAGAAATGTATCCTCACCTAACTGGGAAGTCTAGAAGTAGGGTGCGCTTTAGGATCAGCTTAGTCCATTGCTCCACCTCTGTTTCTCTGCAATTCACTTGTCTGTGAGCCCTTTGCTTGTGGGCTTCCTTTTCTCAGAGCATGAGAATAACTTCGTGGCTTTTCGTCTCATACCCACACATAAAATACTCAGAGGAAGTGAGAGGCTCTCTCTTCTGAAGGTTGTCTATTTTTAAGAATAGGAAAACTTTCCCACAATGCCCAATAAACTTCTCTTTATGTCTCATTTCTCTAAATTAGATTTTATGCCCATTCTTGTACCAGTCCCTGTGACCCAATCATTGTCAGGCAGTGATTGGCTTAGGCCTGAGTTCCTGAATGACTACAAACAGGAGGAATGAGATACTCTTAGCCCACTCCTGGCTTCATTATCAAAATGTATTTTTAATTATGTAGCAGTGGACCATTTCATTAGATCCCCTCTCATTTTGTTGAAAGCAAAGAATTGGAAAAGGGTTTGTTATTATTATAGTGTGTCAGATAGATTCCTCAGGGAAGCAGATTCCAAGTCAAAATTAGGCAGAGAAAGTATTCAGACTGCAGCGTAGGTCTGACCCTATGAGAGGAGAAGCAGAAGAAAAAGGAGCTTGGTTTGTAGAACCTCAGTATGCAGCACAGAACTGAAAAAGTCTTAAGCCAGAGGGAAGCTCAGAGCAAAGATTACTTATTAGAGGAGTTCCAGGTTGGCAGAAATGGCCAGGCTCTCGTACCCCTGCTATGCTCCGTCACTGACCGTGAGCAGCCAGAGGACAGCATGACCTCAGCATGGACATCACAGTGGATCTGAAGGTGTGGCACCTGGAGTCTGTCAGCTAACTACACTTTCTCTGGGGAAGGGATCTAAGTGCATACCTCTGTGGCTATTATGCAAAGATTTTCTTGTTTCCATTTTCTGGAAAGTATAGAAAATAGGTTTTACTAAGACTTATTCAATGACAGTTACTGAATCTTTTACCCTTTCACTTAGAGGCACCTTATTAAGCAGAAAAATTGAGGATAATTTAAATATTGCTGATTTTAATAACCTTTGCCACCTTTACAATAGTTTTTGTTAAAGTGTCTATCAAAAACTTATCACGCACTTTAAATATATTTTTTTCAAAATCTTGGAATTACAGACTTAGCTCATTCAGTTTATGGAAAACTTCCGCCATATAACCTGATTGGCAAATCAGACTTTTTATAAGAAATATTCTCTCTTTATTTTTCAATTTGAATAAAAATGTAATTCATATTCTATGAGAATCATCTCCCTCTGAATTATCAGATAATTATATGAAGATATAGTTGATAGATGGGAGGATGGTTGCATAGATAGATAAATAAATAGGTCATCCTTGCTATTAGTTTGTCAGGAGCTCTGGTGATGCAGTGGTTAAGTGTTCAGCTGCTAACTAAAAGGTCAGGGGTTTGAACCTACCAGCCACTCCATGTGAGAATGGAGTGGTAGTCTGCTTCTGTAAAGATTTACAGCCTAGAAAACCCCATGGAGCAGTTCTACCCTGTCCTACAGGATCTCCATGAGTCAGAATTGACACAGTGGCAATGGGTTTGGTTTTTTAGTTAACAGTTGGTCACTTGGAAACCCTGTGATATACTGGTTAATAGCTACAGCTGCTAATCAAAAGGTCAGCGGTTTGAATCCACCAGGTGTTCCTTGGAAACACTATGGGGTGGTTTTACTGTGTCCTATAGGGTCGCTGAGTCAGAATTGACTCGATGGCAACAGGTTTTTTTGTTTTGTTTTGTCACTTGGGTAAAATCAAGTGTCTCAACTTTCCACATTTCTTATCATAGACTTTGCTTTGCTCTCATGAGACACCAGAGCAATGCAATCATTAATGATCTTCCAGAGATGATGGGTGAGTTGAGGTCATTAATTAAAATTTGTCACACTCCTGCCTCACCCTAAATTCTGAACTTGGCAGCATGAGTCAAATTACATCATTTTTAATTCCATGCCCTATATTTAAGACATAAAGTCCTCCCTTTGTGCCTGGATTAGAGGAAGTGGACATCAATATTTTAATTATTTCTGTTTAACGAGTACATTTACACCCTTGGCCAATTAGCTATAGAAAAAATCTATATGCGTAAGAGATTTGCCTCTCTTTTGTCAAGTAGGAAAAGGTCTCCTGAAAAAGGAAAGGTGAAAAAGGAAATTAGGCAAGACTCCTAGAAAGTAAGGGCAATCCCAGGCAATTAGTTTTAGAAAAGAATATATACAGGAATTAAAGATCTAGAAACTGATTACCAAAAAAACTACCCATGCCAGACCACGTTTTGAAAATTCTTCTTCTGTGACCACAGGCTAGTTTAGAGACTGCTGTCCTATATGAATTTCCATGCTTTTTCTCTCAATCAATCTAAATTCCAATCGCATGGAATTACTTGGCATCCTCCAAACACGGTGCACTTTCATGATTCTGTAATTTTGCTTATGTTTTTCCTTCTTCTGATGAGTTCTCCCCTCCTGTTTATCAAACTCTTGTTCATCCTTTAAGCCTCATCTTAACGACAGCCCATCTTTGATGAATTTCCTATTATCTCCAGGAATATCCCTTCCCTTCATCTTGCCACAGCGCTTTGTAGGTAGGTTTATTTATTATAACATATCCCACTGCCCTAAAGTTGGCTTGTCTACATCATCCTGGGAATACTATGGTCACAGGAACAGTAATTCATCTCTAATTCTCTGCCTTATCTTCTCAGCCTCAGACTGCTTCGCTCAAAGCTATTAGAGAAAATACATGATTCAATGCATAACAAACTAAAGAATTGCATTTTAATCAGAGCTTGGAGATTAAATAAGAGGTTTCTGCTATCCTCAAATTAGAGATAACAGATTTTACTTAACTAAAGAAATGTTAGTAGAGATTTGAAAAGAGTTGTTAAAAGGTTTACCTGTTGCCATTGAGGTGATTCTGACTCGTGGTGACCCCACGTGTGTCAGAGAGAACTGTGCTTCATAGGGTTTTCAATGGCTGTGACTTTTTGGAAGCAGATCACCAGGGCTTTCTTTGGAGCTGCCTCCGGGTGGATTCAAACCTCTAACCTTTCGGTTAGTAGCTGAGTGCATTGATCGTTTACACCACTCAGTGGGGAAAAAGTCAGGATTTTATTTTGGAAACTAAGGAAGGACAGGTTTTCAGGGTAAATAAAACAAAAACACTTAATTGCTTCAGAGTAAACATATAGGAAATAGACCCACTGAATGTGACAATTAAGAAATCAGTGCTAACCTTAGTGAATATTTTGCTTATATCTCAATGGCCAGAACTTATTAACATATCACACCTAGCTTCAAAGGAGACTAGAGAATTAAATATTTATTTTTACGCGTTGCTTCCAGAGAATAAAATCAAAGTTCTATTACGAAGAATGAAGGGAATGCTGGATTTTGGGTAGATAACTAGTGGTACTGGCAGTAAGTCAGAACCTCAGGGGGACAAGGTAGAAATCCCATTTCTCACCTAGGTGAGATGGCTGCAGTGGACCTCAGGCCTACAGACTGGGTCTTATGAGATGTCCTCAAGCCTGATCCCAGCCTTCTTGTGCTGCCCAGAGTCACTCTTGAATAACTTACAGATTATTTCCCAATTGTTTATTTCTTCTAAATCATCATTGCAGTCACTTAATTTTGAATTTTGAAATTCCTTAACATAAAATGTGAATCTTTTTTAGGGTAATATCACAGTAACTTACCTTCCCTCTGTTCCTTCTCTTTTTTTTTTTTCCCCTTTATTTTCTACCTCTTAGTGTTTCATGCCCCTGTGTGTTTCTGTCATATTGCAATGCATCCCACCTTTGGAAATTCAGATTCTACTATTTTAAGAAAGGGGAATTGTGCAAAAGTCAATACTTGTTTTGAAGGGAAAAAACTTCTTGTTTAATTATTATATCACAAAAAAAACCTAAAGAGCTCAAGATGACTTTGTGGTAAAATTTGCATCCTTCAGTAAACTTTAAAGGGCTGAAATGGGAACTGCAAGCCATAGAACAGTAATTACCCGCTTCTAAACTTTAAGATTGAAAATACATAGTAGCCGCATTGCCCCCTCCCCTCTCCCCTCAAAGGTCTTATGCAGGTCCTTTCTAATAGGTGAGATTAGTTGAGTGTTCCTTTCAGAAATATGGTAGAGATCATTAAGAAATCCATTTAGAAGGTTGGTATTTTTCTCCTGTAAGGCAAGGATGCTACAAGTATTAGATTTTCTGGTGATAAATTCACATTTAGAGAAAAAAATCCATAAAATTCTGCTATAACAAGTGAACATTATAGTCTTGTCTTCTAAAAAGCATAAGGCGTTATACAGTCATGGCATAGAATCCTAAAAGCTGTAGAGGACCATGGAGAGAATCTAGCTTAGTAAGTCAGTCCCTGAATTTGCCAAGAAATTGTGAGCCAGGGTCTCAGTCAGGGTCAGCTTCAGGTGTGTAATTGTAGAAGATCCTGCCCTGAGAAGGGCACTGTGATTGGTTTAATGCTCTGCTGTCGCCATCTTGAAATTCTTATAAATTTTGAACAAGAAGACTCACGATTTCATTTTGCACTGGGCCCCACAAGTAATGCAGGATCAGAATTAGAGCAGTTCATCCCCTTTCCCCACCTTATCTTCTTTGCCCAGTATTGTTCTAAGTGACTCTCCTTTCCTTCTTTCCATGCCCTCCTTCCTAATACATAGAGTCTCTCTACTTTCACTCCAGTTATACTACTGTTACAGTCCTAGCATCCAAGCATTGACTGCCACCTTCCTTAGTTACATCAAGTATAAGTGATTGGTTGTTGATAGCAAAGAAGTGGGAATGTGCTTTTCTTGTAGTCTCTGACCACAGCTAGGAGGCACTCTACTTGGGCACATTTGGTTGTTGTTCAGCACAAGTTCAGTGCAAAATACTCATACCAAAAAAAAAAAAAAATTCTTTAAAAATGAGGATAGCTATTCTAATAGCAAGTAGAAAACTTGAATTTATTATAAATAAATGGGTTAATATTTGATAGTTTTAAAGAATTTTGACTTTCTGATCTACATATATGAGGCAGAGAAGGAGGAACTCAATTATAAGTTAAAGTTCTCTAGTATCTGGAAGATATATAAATAATAGATTAGGGAGGGATAATGCCTCATTTGTTTTTTCTGATATAAATGTTCCCTTCTTCCCACTTGGTATCACTACTCATATTTTAAATTTTATTTCATAATGAAGATACTTTTCTTCTTCAGTAGCTCTTAGTCCATTTTGGGTAAATTACAGCCCTGACCATTAGTAAACTGAAGCATTTTCTGAGGAAATGTTTGGCAAATCTAAATAGAACCTTTTCCTCTGAGGGAACAAACGTGTGAAACTGCAATGGGGGCATTGGTGGTTCAGTGATAGAATTCTCACCTTCCATGATAGAGACCAGGTTTCCATTTGGGTCAATGCACCTCAAGCGCAGATATCACCCATCTGTCAGTGGAAGATTGTGTGTTGCTATGATGCCGAACAGGTTTTGGCAGAGCTTCCAGACTAAGATGGACTAGGAGGAAAGATCTGGTGACCTGCTTCCAAAAATCAGCCAGTGAAAGCCCTATGGATTACAGTGGTCAGATCCACAACTGATCATGGGGATGGTGCAGGGCTGGGCAGCAGTTTTGATCCAGTATGCATGGGGTCACCAAGAATTAGGGGTGACTCAGTGGCAGCTAACAACAACAAGGCAAGGAGTACACCAACTGTTCCTGAGATGGTTCAGAAGTACCTTGGAATTCTGTGCTCATGTCTTATTTCTTGCAGGCAGACCTCATTTTCAAAACGTAGGTTGGCTTGGGCTACTAAGTCACTGGAAGTTGTTGAAAATTTCCTCATAAAATAAAAATTTTCTCACGTTTTTAAGTCACCCAAGAAATTAAAAAATACACTATTTTCTTTTTTCTCTTTCAATTTAGAACAATTCTTTTCCTCCAAGCCCTGGTACCTCCTAGATATTAATTCATTTGGCAATCCCTGAAGAGCCTGATGAACAAATTTATCACCAATTATTTACTATTGACCATGTAATGTGCTGAACATAACCAAAGCCACAGAAGTACACAAGATCTAGTTATGCAGATACATGTTCACATATGAAAAGAGAACCAAGCATTCTCTTAATTAATGGTTAAGCTGAGGGCTCTGGGGTTAAGACCTGGGTTTGAACCAGTCATTTACTAGCTGGGTGGTCTTGGGCAAGGTTATTAACTTCTCTGAGCTGCAGGCTTTTTTTTTTTTTTTTTCCTTTTCTATAAGAATATCACAATAATAGTTCCTCAAAGAGTTCTTCTGAAGATGAAATAAGTTAGTACGTGTAGAGTATTAAGTACAGTTTCTGTCACATACCCACAGAAACACTACTACCAGATATTATTAATTTTTTGTTAATAACTCTTCTGAGTTCACTAAAATTTCTAAGAAAAACTTAATTTGCATGACCAGTGAATATTGGAATGTGGGTCTCCACACTTCAACATTTCCTGGGTTATGTTAACATAGTAAACTTAAGCATTGCTTCTCTACTAGGCAACCGCATCGTAGTAGTGAGTACTGGTGAACATTTCGGCAAAATATTCTCATTTTTAGGATTGTGCTTCTACTCTATAACTAAGAAAGCCAGACCAACTTATTCTTAACACATGTAAAATTATTTTTAAATAAAGACAACCAATCCATTCATTTAATAAACACTTATCTACCCATTGAATGCTACTGTGCGGCATTGCCTAGAACAGTGCCTAGGCAATGGGGAGACAGCATTGAATGAAACAAAGTCTGCTGTCTTGGAGCTTACATTCTAGTGGAGGAGACTGAGGATGAACAAATGGACAAATAAATATATAATGGCAGCAAGTGCAATGAAGAAAACAGTAGGAAGACAATGTCATAGAGATGTGGGTAGCTATTTGACACATAGTCAGTGACTGCCTCTTTAAAAAGATGCGTAGAGATATGATGAAGCAAGCCATGCAGGTAGGAGGGAGGGGACATCCCAGAAAAAGGAACAGTAAATGCAAAGGCCCTAAGCCTAAATCGTCCTTGGCATCTTCCAGAACAACAGTGAGGCCAATATGGCTGGGGCACGGTGAATGAGGTAAGGAGGTGGCACTGAACATGAGATCAGAGACATCTCAAGTAACAGATCACCACAGGCTTTGTTGGCCAACGTCAAAACTTGAGATTTTATTTTGAGTTAAAAGGCAAGTCATTGGAGAGTTCTTAATGGAGAAGAGATGGGCTCTTACTTATGCTTTAGAAGGCTAAGAGGTGAGATACGGAAGCAGGGAGGCCCGTTAGGAGGTTGCGAGATGATGGTGCCATGACAAGAAGTGGTCAGACGCTGCATCAAACTGATACAGTCTTTGCCTTCTTACACTAATTATGTTAAATTAATTTATTTTTAAGCTGAAAATTTTAAAGTCACGGGTGTTTTAAATGTCTTTTTATCCTCATCATTAACACAGTCTATGCATTCAGGCACAAGAGTGTTAACAATAGACCAGCATTTAGAGGAAAATTGAGCATGAGATCATCAGCATCCAAGAAACCTAAATAAAATGGTTATATTTGATTTTGCATTCCTGGTTTGTGTTTGTGTGCAATTTGAAAAGATTTATTCTTGCAGTTATTTTACAACTTACCATTAGCTACTATTTTAACACTTAGCCTAGAGCAAATATGAGTATATAAGCCCAAGAATCAAAGGTATGTTATGTAACTTTTGGTGTTCCTCCTTTTAGGTTAATGTAAATGGCTTTGTCCTTGATGAGGATTACTGTACAACCATGGGAATATTATTAACAGTCAGTTAGGGATGAAAACTTTATTACAGATTTCGCAGAGTTAATTTATTCTTTTTAGCTTTCAGAAATCTCTCATAAAAGTAGGTAACAAAGAGTTTAATGTATAATCTTGTTGTGAGTGGGTGGTTATACACTGAGATATCTGACACCCGGTTGTTAGAAGATCAGAAAGAATGCAAAGCCCAACTGAAAGGCTAAGTGTGTTTTGTGTCACATGTGGCACAGCAGTGGAAGAGAGGCTTACAGAACTGGGGCAAACACACTTGTGATGGCTGAGAGCCCTTCGTGTTACAGCATGTCTAAACAAACCTTACAGAGAAGAACAAATCGATATTCGTCTTCCTTACCTTCATTCATTAGTTTAATTCATTCAACAAAAGATCTTTAAAGATGAATAAGAGAAATGTAAGTTAATTATTTACATATACTATTCTAACATTCATTGCTGCTGGTTCTAGTATAGGAAGCAAAGAGACACGAAATTCAGTTGATTCGGTGGTTCTCAAACTTTTCTCTCTTGCCACCTCATTATCCCTAACTCAGCTGCTACACTGAGTTTCTAGGAGCTGCTATCAACTAGTTGAATAGCTGTCAGTCCTTCTTGGAATACAGCTTGTCTGGAGGAAAAAGAGGCTGTAAAGAGGGTCTAAAGGAGTCCCTGGGTGATGCAGATGGTTAAGGCACTTGGCTACTAACCAAAAGGTGGGTGGTTCGAGTCCACCGAGAGGTACCTCAGAAGAAAAGCCTGGAGATATACTTATAAAAATTAGCTATTAAAAACCCTGTGGAACACAATTCTGCTCTGGCATATATGGAATCACCATGAGTCTACTTACTGGCAGCTGGTACCAAAGAGGTTTTGAAGAGGTGGAGAAGGCCATCTCACCAAGTTCTGAAACTTATGGTTTGCTGCTGTTACTACCACACTGGCTTTGAAGCTTTGTTGCTGCTATCATTCGAAGCACACATCCTTTGAGAAGCCTGTGGCCTCAGATCAATCTGAAAGAAAGCTTGGGTAGCAATATGGTTTTGATCTTGCTGTGATGTGTTTACAATACTTCACACTTGACTGATGCATGTCGGTGTCTTCTTGGGGTTGCTTCAATTATTTGTAAGCTATAAAAATATCATTTTTTCCCATTGTGAATGTAGAGTACAGTAAATGGTACCAGATCACAGTGTGCTTCTAGGAAAAGAAACACAGGGGATAGGCAATCCTACCTGACTGTATAGTCACAATAGATAATATTGTTTGATAGGTACTCTGTAGAGCACATGCTTTGCATGTATGAAGCTGTGGGTTTGATCCCTGACACCTCTACCCTTGGAGCCCTGCTGGCGCAGTGGTTAAGAGCTTGGCTGCTAACCAAAATGTCAGCAGTTCGAATCCACCAGCGGCTCCTTGGAAACCCTATGAGGCAGTTCTACTGTGTCCTATAGGGTCACTATAAGTCAGAATCGACTCGATGGCAGTGGTTTGCTTTTGATTTATGTCAAGGACTTTAATATGATTAGCACTTACTCAGTGTTATAAGGCTAGAACAGCTACGGTTTTTTTTTTTCAGACAGGGACAGTAAGGCCTGTAGAAGTCAAATAGCACCTATGATTTCACAGTCAATGTGATTCACATCTAAGTCTGATTTACTCTAAAGCCTGTGCTCTTAAACAGTACACTAATCCAGCCCAAGAATCTCCAGGTTTTTTTTTATTTTTTGTTTATTGTACTTTAGGTGAAGGTTTACAGAGCAAACTAGTTTCTCATTAAACAATTAACACACGTATTGCTTTGTGACATTGGTTGCCAACCCCACGACATGTCAACTCTCTCCCTTTTCGACTTTGGGCTCCCCATTACCAGCTTTCCTGTGCCCTCCTGCCTTCTAGTCGTTGCCCCTGGGCTGGTGTGCCCATTTAGTCTCATTTTGTTTTATGGGCCTGTCTAATCTTTGGCTGGAGGGTGAACCTCAGGAGTGACTTCATTACTGAGCTATAAGGGCATCCTGGGTCCATACTCTTGGGGTTTCTCCAGTCTCTGTCAGGCTGGTAAGTCTGGTCTTTTTTTGTGAGTTAGAATTTTGTTCTAAATTTTTCTCCAGCTCTGTCTGGGACCCTCTATTGTGATCCCTGTCAGAGCAGTCAGTGGTGGTAGCTGGACACCATCTAGCTGTACTGAACTCAGACTGGTAGGTTTTTTGTTTTTAACAAGCATAAGCCATTCCGCATTTCCCTGAAGTATTGAGATCTGCAGTTGTGGGGAGGCAAAGCCCGTTGGGGAGAGAGAGAGACTGTGAATACCATTATGTAGCATGAGGGAAAATTACTGCTGTCAGCCACTGCCAAATTTCCCTCACCTTTAGAAAACCACTTGAGCCACAGAGAGAAGGAAATACCAGTGTCAACAAATTTGGTGATCCAAGGTAAGACTTTGAGAACTACTAACACTAGATTTGCTTAGATAGGTTTTCATTCTGTTTGTACATGAAATTACTTGCTTCCTGGAACATCTAACATTTTGGAATACATTGAAACGTATTAGCTGGCTGTTAAAATGCTTTCTAACTCTAAAATTATGTGCGTCTATGAGACATCACATTTTGATTTTAGTTCACTTTTACCTTTACCCCAGCCCTCATCTTTGATCATGTTATTTTCTTTCTAATGCTTTGTTCAACTTGCATTGTTTTTTTCTAAACAAATACTATCAGATAGCTAAGAAGCCCTGGTGGTGCTGTGGTTAAGTGCTCAGCTGCTAGCCCAAAGGTTGGCCTTTCAAACCCACTCAGCAGTTCCATAGGAAGAAAACCTGGCAATTTGCTCCCATAAAGATCACAGCCTAGAAAACCTTATGCGGCAGTTCTGCTCTGCCACATGAGATCTCTATGAGTTGAAAATGGACTTGATAGCACCCAACTACAACAACAAGGAAAGAAATGAGAATAATAAGGTGCAACTGTCAATGCCGGTTTAAACTATAAGATTTCAAATAAACCGTGTTCTTCTTCCAAGTTAGGCTTTGTCTACATCTCTTAATCCCCCAAATAACATTCTAAGCAAAAATTTCATTTCTTGTTCCCAGGAAGAAGAAATGTTAAGCATGTCTTTTGGTGTTGGCAAGTGCAGTAGTAGTTCAGGGGTAGAATTTTTGCCTTTCATGCAGGAGACCAAGTTTGATTCCTGGCCAATGTTCTTCATGCACAGCCACCACTCCTCTGTCAGCAGAAGCTTGTGTGTTGTGGTGATGCTGAACAAGTCTCAGAAGAGCTTCCAGACTAGGAAGAAAGGCCTGGTGACCCACTTCTGAAAAATTCAGCCAGTGCAAACCTTATGGATCACAGCAGTCTGATTCCATTTTGCATGGAGTCACCAAAAGTTGGAGGATGATTTGACTGTAGCTAACATCAACAATTGGTAGTGTATTGCTTCCTATCATTTCAGAGACAAGAGGGATCAAGATTTACTTTGTAAATCCTGTATGAATGTACTAATCTAGTT
Organism: Dugong dugon; assembly: GCA_030035585.1. Taxonomy (NCBI): domain Eukaryota; kingdom Metazoa; phylum Chordata; class Mammalia; order Sirenia; family Dugongidae; genus Dugong; species Dugong dugon. The sequence continues at coordinate 135,926,578 of CM057462.1, forward strand.
ATTAAATGTTATTTGCAGTTTTTACTTCAGTTTTGCAGTGATCATAGGGTAAATATTAGGCCAATTTCTTACTAGCGTGGGTTTAATTTAATTAATATGAATGTTCTGTTTATGACGCACACAGGGGAGAATTCTAAATCCTAACTGTGATTTTCTACTTGGTAACAATTGTGCATGCAATGCGTGCTAGGGACAATTTGCAAGTGTAACTATCTTTCCTCAAATAACTTAGACACCTTAGATCTAAGGAGCTTTAATTCAGTTGCAACTTCAAAGTCTTTTGAAGAAAAACATCATAGGAAAAGAAAGGATTCACAAATGTTTTCTTTGTGCTCTCCATAACCCATAGCTCCCAACATAAGCCTACTATTCCTAGATTAGAGTTACGGCTCCATTTTAAGTTCAACCCTTTTTGATTGACTTGACAAGTCAGTTCAATGAAATAATCTGTCAGTTTCATACTATAGAATGGTTCAAGCAATTTAACTGAATTGCCAGGGAATTTGAAAAAAATGAGAAGTCAATTCAGGCAAAATAGTTAAAGTGATTTTACCTACAGGGACAGTCTAAGTGATTGACAAAAGGTTCTATAAGTTGGTATGTTTTTATTCACAGAAAAATTTTGTGTTCTTTATTATAAAATATCCTCATTGTTTTGTTGTGTTTTACATGTATATTCTTCTAAAATTAAGTTTACATAAAAGCATCCTGAATTTTAAGAAAGATATACAAAATTAATCTTTTCTCTATTTATCTCAACATCTATTGAGAAGAGCTTTACTTTGGCAATGAAAAGCAAAATTAACATATATACTTTAATAAATATAGCTACTCAAGACTAATATGAAACACATCGATTTTAAACAGCAATTTTAAAAGAATAAAGTGCAAAATATTTACTTCGAGTAATGCCCCTTAAACAACAACAAAACAATTCTGGTTGAAATCATCTTTTCTTGTTGGTTTTTTTTTTTTTTTTTTTGGTTTTTGTATGAATTATTTCACAGAGGAATATTTGAGTCTCTATGATTGTATAGAAATAGCATTTGCTGTAGGAATATTTTATTCTTCACTCAGAATGCTAGGCTTACAACTTTGTCATTTAGGATCAAAATGATAGTGCTTAGGGACATTCATTTCCAACCAAGATGACGTAACAAGGAGCAGAATTACCACTCACCTGAATAAGTAAGGGAGCTCTAGTGGCACAGTGGTCAAGAGCTTGACTGCTAACCAAAAGGCCAGCAGTTCGAATCCACCAGCTGCTCTTTGGAAATCCTATGGGGTGGTTCTATTCTGTCTCTAGGGTTGCTCTGAGTCGGAATTGACTTGGTGGCAATGGGTTTTTTTTTAAATAAATAAACAAATGGGCAAAATACATGAAATGAGTTATGAAAACACTAGTCATCAGCAACTTTGGACAGTGATCCCCGAGAGATGGGGAGAAATTAAGAGAATGAAATGACAAGCCACAGACTGGAAGGAAATATTTTCAAAACATATTTTTGATAAAGGACATAACCAAAATATACAAAGAACCCTTAAAACTCAACAACAAGAAAACAAACAACCTAATTACAGAATGAGAAAAAGTGCTGTGCAGAATCCTCAACAAAGAAGCTATATATATAGATGACAAATAAGCATATGAAAAAAATGCTTAACATCATGTCGTTAGGGAATTGCAAATCAAAACAATGAGATACCACTATGCCTTTAATAGATTGGCTAAAATCCAAAACACAGGCAACACCAAATGCTGGCAAGGATGCAGGGCATTTGCAACTCTCATTCATAGCTGGTGTGAATACAGAATGTGACAGTCACTTTGGAAGATAGTCTCGCAGCTTCTTACAAAGCTAAACATAGCTTACCATAAGATCCAGCAATCCTGCTCCTAGGTATTTACCCAAAGGAGATGAAAACTTACATCCACTTAAAAATTTGCACATGAATGCTTATAGAAGCTTCATTCAATCTTGCCAAAAATCGGAAGTATCCAAGATGTCCTTCAATAGGTGGATGGATAAAATGTGGTATAGCCATACAATGGAGTATTATTCAGCTAAAGAAATGAGCTATTAAGTCCCAAAAAGACATGCAGGAAACTTGAATGAATACTGCTAAGTGAAAGAACCACCAGCCCTCTGTCCATTTGTCGTACTGTGGTGGCTTGCATGTTGCTATGATGCTGGAAGCTATGCCACTGGTATTTCAAATACTAACAAAGTTACCTATGGTGGACAGGTTTTAGTAGAACTTCCAGACTAAGACAGGTTAGGAAGAAAGGCCTGGGGATCTAGTTCCAAAAATTAGCCAATGGCAACCCCACAGATCACAGCAGAATATTGTCCCATATAGTGCTGGAGGATAAGCTCCCTAGGTTGGAAGGTGATCAAGACACACAGTGGCTGCAACAAAGGACTTGAACTTACCAATGATCATAAAGATGGTGCAGGACTAGGCAAGGTTTTGTTCTGTTGTACATGGGGTCTCTATGAGTTGGAGCCAACTCGATGGCAACGAAAAACAACAAGTGAAAGAAGCCAATCTGTAAAAGCTACCTACTTTATGATTCCTACTATATGATAGTCTGGAAAACGCAGAACTATAGAAAGACTGAGACGATCAGTGCTTGCTAGGGGTTCATAGGGAGGGAGGAGTGATGAATAGGTGGAGCACAGGGTATTTTTAGGACATTGAAACTATTCTATACTCTACTATAGTGGTGGACATGTGGAATTACACATTTATTAAAACCCATAGGAATGTACAACATAAACTGTGAACCCTAATGTAAACTCTGGACTTCAGTTAATAATAATTTATCAATATTGGTTCATCAGTTGTAACAAATGTACCACAGGAATGCAAAATATTAATAACAGACACAGTGTGCAGAGAAGAAGAGGGTATATGGGAACTCCCTGTACTTTCTGCACTGTTTTTCTGTAGACCTGAAACTGCTCTAAAAATAAAGCCTATACAAAAATAAAATTGAGATAAAGTAAAAAGTGAAGTTATAAAATAAGCAGAGTAGGGATTAGGGACAGAGTAAAAGTCAATCTATATGCATTAAAAAAGAAAAAAAAATACTCAGCAATAAAAGGGAACGAATTCTCTAGAGGAGCAAAACCAGTGAAGCATGTATATGTGGTGGTTGTTAGGTGCCATCAAGTCGGTTTCAACTCATAGCGGCCCTGTGTACAACAGAATGAAATACTGCCTGGTTCTGTGCCATCCTCACAATTCTTGTTATGTTTGAGTCTGCTGTTACAGCCACTGTGTCAATCCATCCTATTGAGGAGCTTCCTCTTTTTCTCTGATCCTCCACCTTACCAGGCATAATGTTCTTCTCCAGGGATCATCCCTCCTGACAACGTGTCCAAAGTACGCAAGATGAGGTCTCGCCATTCTCACTTCCAAAGAGCACTCTGGCTGTACTTCTTCCAAGACAGACTTGTTCGTTCTTCTGGCAGTCCATGGTATGTTCAAAATTCTTCACCAAAACAATAATTCAAAGGCATCAATTCTTCTTTGGTCTTCCTTATTCATTGTTAAATATATATAAAGAGATTTGTTTTAAGGAAATGTCTCATGCAATGTTAGAGTCTAGCAAGTCCCAAATCTGTGGGTCAGGTAGCAGGCTGGAGGCTTCTCCTGACTCATGTGGTAGCAGGGGCTGATGAACCCAAAATCTGTAGGTCAGGCAGCAGGCTGCTGGCTATGTCCCAAGAACTAGAGGTCAGAGAAGATGACAAGGTGAATGCAGGATAAAAATGCAGGATTGAGAGAGAGCGAGGTTTGCCAGAACTTCCATATATATTGGATGCGGGCCACATCCCCGAGAAAATCCTCCTTTCAACTGATTGGCTGCTCACATCAGATCACAAAATGGAGGATGATTACACAATATCTGTCAAACCACTGAGAATCATGGCCTAGCCAAGCTGACACGTAACCTTAACCATCATACTCGATAACATGGAGTAAATCTCAAGAACATTATGATCTGTGACAGAAAGCAGACACAAAAGCGTATATCCTGTATGATTTCATTTGTATAAAATTCTCTAAGAGGCAAATCTTATCTACGGTAACAGAAAGCTGTTCAGTGATTGGGGCTGGGAGGGATTGACTGCAAAGAAGCATGAGAGAATATTGGGGGTAATGGAAATAATAAATATTTTGATTGAAGTGGTGGTTACGTGGTGTGTGTATACATTTGTCAAAATGCATTGAACTGTATAATTAAAATAAAAACCAAAAATCAAACCAATTGTTTTAAAGTTGATTTGATTCATGGAGACTGCATGTGTTTCAGAGTGGAATTGTGCTCTGTAAGGTGTTCAGTGACTGATTTTTTAGAAGTAGATCACCAGGCCTTTCATCTGAGGTGCCTCTGGGTAGACTTGAACCACCAACTTTTGGTTAGCATACGAGTGCCAATCATTTGTACCACCCAGGGATTGGCAGTGACACAGGGCTACAGATAGCACCTTTTTTCACCAGCCAGACTGGTTAAGAGCTCGGGTGCTAACCAAAAGGTCAGCGGTTCGAATCCAACAGCCGCTCCTCAGAAATCCTATGGGGCAGTTCTACCCTGTCCTATAGGGTCGCTATGAGTGAGAATTGACTTGACAGCAACAGGTTTGGTTTACAGGTAGACTAGAAAACTTCATGATTCATAGGGTATTTGGTAAAGTACACTGAAGTGTCTTCGTCAATAGGAGGAAAAAATTAGTCTGAAACATTACTCCAGTCTCACCTAACAAATTTTAAAAGCAAGATAAACAACATCCAGGTGAACTGACTATGATCCAGAACAAAGCTCAAGAATATTTACAGTAATACAAAAATATTCAGTACCCAACAAAGTTAAGTTGACAACGTCTGGAATTCAATACATGTATATGTATACCAAAATACACACATACATGCATACACACATATATATATATATATATATATATATATATATATACCAAAAACCTGTTGCTGTTGAGTCTATTCTGACTCATAGTAACCCTATTGGACAGAGTAGAACTGCCCCATAGGGTTTCCAAGGAGTGGCTGGTGGATTTGAACTGCTGATCTTTTGGTTAGCAGCCCTATGTACATACATACACACACACACATACACACACACACACATATATATACCAAAACAAAACAAAACCTGTTGCTGTCAAGTCGATTCCTACTCATAGTGACCCTATAGGACAAAGTAGAACTGCCCTGTAGGGTTTCCAAGTAGTTGCTGGGGATTCAAATGCCAACCTTTTGGTTAGCTGCCAAGCTCTTAACTACTGGACCACAGGGCTCCTAAAATACTGTATATAGAGATTAAGATGAGATTGAGATGTTTCAACAAACTGATGCAGCACTGGAAATGCTTACTCATCTATACTAAGAAATTTTGAAGACAGCTACCTGGCCAACCTACTGGAAGAGATCCATATTTACATCTATTCCCAAGTAAGGTGATCCAACCGAATGTGGAAATTATCAAACAATATCATTAATATCACACCCAAGTAAAATTTTGCTGAAGATCATTCAAAAGCGGCTGCAGCAGTATGTCGACAGGGAACTGCCAGAAATTCAGGCTGGATTCAGAAAAGGACGTGGAACCAGGGATATCATTGCTGCTGTCAGATGGATCCTGGCTGAAAGCAGAGAATACCAGAAAGATGTTTACCTGTGTTTTATTGACTATGCAAAGGCATTTGAGTGTGTGGATCATAACAAATTATGGATAACATTGAGGAGAATGAGAATTCCAGAACTCTTATTTGTGCTCATGAGGAACCTGTACACAGATCAAGAGGCAAGTTGTTCGGACAGAACAAGGGGATACTGAGTGGTTTCAAGTCAGGAAAGGTGTGTGTCAGGATTGTATCCTTTCACCATACCTATTCAATCTGTATGCTGAGGAGATAATCTGAGAAGCTGGACTATATGAAGAAGAACGTGGCCTCAGGATTGGAGGAAGACTCATTAATAACCTGCATTACACAGATGACACAACCTTGCTTGCTGAAAGTGAAGAAGACTTGAAGCACTTACTGCTGAAGATCAAAGACCACAGCCTTTAGTATGGATTACACCTCAACATTAAGAAAACAAAAATCCTCACAATTGAACCAATAAGCAACATCATGATAAAAGGGGAAAAGATTGAAGTTGTCAAGGATTTCATTTGACTTGGATCCACAATCAACACCCATGGAAGCAGCAGTCAGGAAATCAAAAGATGCATTGCATTGGGCAAATCTGCTGCAAAAGACCTCTTTAAAGTGTTAAAAAGCAAAGATGTCACCTTGAAGACTAAGGTGCTCTTGACCCAAGCCATGCTATTTTCAATCACTTCATATGCATGCCAAAGGTGGACAATGAATAAGGAAGACTGAAGAAGAATTGATGCCTTTGAATGGTGGTGTTGGCAAAGAATATTGAATATACCACGGACTGCCAAAAGAATGTGAACAAATCTGTCTTGGAAGAAGTACAGCCAGAGTGCTCCTTAGAAGTAATGATGGCGAGACTACATCTTATATACTTTGGACATGTTGTCAGGAGGGATCTGTCCCTGTAGAAGGACATCATGCTTGGTAAAGTACAGGGTCAGCAAAAAAGAGGAAGATGCCCAAAGAGATCTATTGACACAGTGGCTGCAACAATGGGCTCAAGTCTAACAACAATTGTGAGCGTGGCTCAGGACTGGGCAGTGTTTCGTTCTGTGTTGCATAGGGTCACTATAAGTCGGAACCGATTTGACGGCACCTAACAACAACAGCAACAGAGATTAAGAACCAAATCTTGAATACAGCCCTTAAGTCCTATAGAGGCTCGAAGGAGATAGAAATGACCATAGAGGTTTCACAGTGATAGACTGAAATGTAACTTTGAAAGGAATTAGCACCAAGCTAAAAAGTCAGTATTTAAAAATACTGAATATGGCACTGGGAGGAGAAGAATGGATTGAGTAGAGTTATGCTACGTGTATTCTCCTGTAGGAATTCTTCCATGCTCTGGGTTTGGTGTGTACTTCTTCAACAGTCCTCCATGGCAGTCAGTTTAACGTAAACCTCATGTTCACATGTTAAATAATAATGATCTCTTGGTATGGCTTAAGTTCAGATGGCTAAATGTCTACCTCACTGATGTTAATGATGTTTGCTCAATGAAACCAAGGCGGCAATTTGAGTTTCTTGATCTTAGTGTAAGAAAGGCTCACATATATAAAGGAATACTATGATGTCATAAAATCAAAATTGTGTCAATATTTTTTTTTTTTTAAATAGAGAAATTTTCTTCCACAGGTTTCAGATTTTGTGAGAAAACATTTTATGGGAAGATGTGCTGTTAGAAATATTTGAGAAAATATTAGTGTTGACTGGTAGAAAAGTAGGACCATTTAGTAAAAGATAAAAGAGGGAGCAAAAGTGTGGTCAGATAGAAATTAAAACCCTTGCTGAACAAACACATTATTGGTGATAATGTTGTACTGATATCAATGAAAAGACAAATAAACTTATTTAAATTGAGCCCTGTGTTTCACTGTTGTGAAATGTTTGAAAATGCTTAAAAAAATGCAACTATCATGCACTTTGAAAAAACTCAGAGAATTAGAATAAAACTATGACTTTAGTGAAATAATGTATGATTTTTTACAGAAGACATGAGAGAGCTAAGAAAGAAATATCAGAATTTATTCTGGACTAGAGTAATGGTTTGGAATCACCTGGACAGATAGACATAAAAGCACTTAGTATTCAGTAATCAGAATGCTGCAGGAAACTATTAAAAAAAACAAAAAAACAAACCTACTGCTGTCAAGTCGATTCCAACTCATAACGACCCTATAGGACAGAGTTTAACTGCTCCATACGGTTTCCAAGGCTGTAAATCTTTTATGGAAGCAAACTGCCACATCTTTGTCCCGTGGAGCGACTGGTGGGTTAGAACCGCTGACCTTTTGGTTAGCAGCCGACCTTTTGGTTAGCAGCTGAGTGTTTTTGTTTTTTTTTAATTGTGCTTTAAGAGAAAGTTTATAATTCAAGTCAGTTTCTCATACAAAAATTTACACACACATTGTTATGTGACCCTAGTTGCTCTTCCTATACTGTGACAGCACACTCCTCCTTTCCACCCCGGAACTCCTGTGTCCATTCAACCAGCTCCTGACCCTCTCTGCCTTCTCATCTAGCCTCCAGACAGGAGCTGCCCATTTACTCTCATGTATCTATTTGAGCTAAGAAGCACACTCTTCACAAGTATCACTTTATGTCCCATAGTCAAGTCTAATCTTTGTCTGAAGAGTTGGCCTTGGAAATGGGCCAACAGAGAGTCCGGAGACCATGTCTTCCGGGGTCTCTCCAGGCTCAGTCAAACCATTAAGTCTGGACTTTTTACTAGAATTTGAGTTCTGCACCCTACTTTTCTCCTGGTCCATCCAGGACTCTCTGTTGTGTTCCCTGTCAGGGCGGTCATTGGTGGTAGCCAGGCACCATCTAGTTCTTCTGGTCTCAGGCTGATGCAGTCTTTGGTTTATGTGGCCCTTTCTGTCTCTTGGGCTAATATTTTCCTTGTATCTTTGTGTTCTTCATTCCCCTTTACTCCAGGTGGGTTGGGACCAGCTGATGCATCTTAGATGGCAGCTTGCTAGCTTTAAGACCCCAGACGCCACTCACCAAAGTGGGATGCAGAACATTTTCTTAATAAACTTTGTTATGCCAATTGACTTAGATGTCCCCTGAAAGCATGGTCCCCAGACCCTCACCCCTGCTACTCTGTCCCTTGAAGTGTTTGGTTGTATTCAGGAAACTTCTTAGCTTTGGTTTAGTTCAGTTGTGCTGATTTCCCCTGTAGTATGTGTTTTCCTTCCCTTCACCTAAGATAATTCTTGTCTACTATCTAGTTAGTGAATACCCCTCTTCCTCCCTCCCCACCCTTGTAACTATCAAAAAATGTTTTCTTCTGTGTTTAAACCTTTTCTTGAGTTCTTATAATAGTGGTCTTATATAATATTTGTCTTTTCGGTACTGACTGAATTCACTCAGCATAATGCCTTCCAAGTTCCTTCATGTTTCACAGAGGTTTCAGGGATTCATCGTTGTTCGTTATTGTTGCTTAGTATTCCATTGTGTGAATATACCATAATTTGTTGATCCATTTGTCTATTGATGGGCACCTAGGTTATTAGGTTGTTTCCATCTTTTTGCTGTTGTGAACAGTGCTGCAATGAACATGGGTGTGCGTATATCTATCAGATATATATATCTATATATCTGTTTGTGTGATGGCTCTTATTTCTCTAGGATATATTCCAAGGAGTGGGATTGCTGGATTGTATGGTACTTCTATTTCTAGCAGCTGAGCTTTTTAAACACTGTGCCATCAGTGCTCCCTAACTACAAGGGGCATTGATTAAAAAAAAAAAAAAAAAAAAACCAGTTGCTGTTGAGTCGATTCGAACTCATGAGGACTTCGTGTGTGAGAGTAAAATTGTGTTCTGTAGGGTTTTCAGTGGCTGATTTTTCAGAAGTAGATCACTAGGCCTTTCTTTCAAGGTGCTTCTGGGTAGGCTGAAACCTTCAACCTTTTTGGTTAGCAGTCGAGAGCATCAATACTATTTGTCTTGTAAGAGCAGGTGTAAACAGGAAAGAAATGGGCCAGCAAATCCAGGACAATTTTGCTGCCCCTTCCTACCCTCCGTGCCCTGACAGACATTTCTAATCAATCTCAGCACTTCCTTTGCCATTAGGCCTCAGCATGAGCTTGGAATCTGTCTTGCTATAACACCATGTGTGTTTAATATCAATAGATGAACTTAACAATTTTCTAAAATTGCTTCCAAATCTGACATCTATTAATGCTTCAGGTTTCTCATCCTCTGCTTATTTGAAGGGTACATAAAACAGTTTTGTGTTATATGTTTTGTGCTTTGTCAATAGAATCCTAGGAATTATTTTGTGCAAAGATGACAGCTAAGATGATTGTTTATCTAAGGTTACAAAACCGTGGCCAATGAACTAAGAGGTTAAAGTCCTTTGCGTACAGCCTAAAAGTCCTTCATATATGCAGAATTTTTGTTTGAGTTCTATTTTCCATAACTGTTGCTAACCATTGCTCAGAACGATCCCCCATTTCTGAGATCTCACATCAGATTTTTCTTCCCACTTTCCATTTCTTTATTTAGTAGTATTCAATCCTTACCAAATTCTTCTATTATGGCATTAAGTATGCTTTGGGTAATTCATGTTTACATGCATATCTTCCCATTAGACTGTGTGCTCCCTGAGGGCAGAGCATGTGGCTTTCATCTTTGTATTCTTGGCACCAAGTACATTATCAGAAACATAGAATATTCCCAATGTAATTAGAATAAAAAATCTGGATAACTCACTATATTTTAAACTGGCGCTTGACTCTTATCACAGACTCAGGTGAAGCTAGTAGCTCAGAGTTTTACTTCCCACCTACATTAGGCATTTTCCAGTCATAGTGAATTTGGCCTCTGTATAGCTTAGTCTGGGTGTTTTCATCCAATTCTGTAGTTCTATCTATGAATAAACACATGAGATATACTTCTAAATTATGTAATAATGTGCCCGCATTTCACTGGAGATAGCTCCCCAAAGGAAACTAGTAATCTGATCACAGATATGTTTTCTTTTTGAGATTCAAAAACCTAAAATAGTCATCAAATCTTTGATTTTATCTCTGTGTTCAGTCTTGCTACCAACTGCTAACTGGTTTTGAGATTCCAAAAGAAAAGATTTTCATATGTGCCTTCTGAGCATCATACAGTTTATATCCTAGGAATTTAGGATTCAACTCGCTCTGCTCTGGGGGTGGGGTTTTGGTTTATAGATCTATTGAGACAGCAGTGCACCAGCAAATTTGTATTGGGAGGGGAGATGAATATTTCAAGCCCACATTCCTACTGCCTTGGGAGGAATTTGTAATCTGGATCCCTAAACTGTCGCTAAGTGGGCCAGTGGGGTCGTTTTCCTCTGGCTAAGCCAGTAGGGGGTTCCCGAAGCCTATCTCTACTGCAAGATGTTCTCTGCATTTTTATTACTTTCTGTAACCTTAACAACTGTGTTTGGAAATGCATGATTTTTTAAAAATCCCATTATAAATTATGTATGTCTCTATTGACTTGAAATCATGCTCATTCACAGGTTCTGCAAATAGGAGAAAACAAAGAGCATTTGGATGGAGCTTGATTCTTAAAATGTTTTTCAAGAGAGGGAGCTACGTGGAGACACTGATTTATCTGAATATTCTCAGAGAAGGTTTTGGGGGTGATGCATAAAATCTGGTGCGTGTGTGCGTGTGTGTGTTTGACTGTGTGTCTCTGTGAAGATGTGCATATGTGTATGACATGCTTCTGAGTGCTAGGACTGAATCCATGTGTTTTTACCTGCCTCTCCCTCTGTAGCACTGTGCTGCTTCAACGACGGACTCTCAGTCTCCAGGCTGGAAGGCCCTGTGATTGTGGAAGGCAGTGAACTAGGGCAAAGTTGAAGGCACCACATTTTACAGGAGAAAACTTTCTAAAAGTAGACAGACAGGAAGGGGCAGGCCGTTGGCGCCAAATTTTCTATATCACTATGCACCTCACAGCAAAACAGGGCTTTGCACATAGTAGGTTATCAACAAATATTTACCAATTTTATATTGTATTTTGTAATCTTCGCTTTGAGGAATTCCTTGTGTTTAAGTATTTAATAATCGTGTTTAATAATTTGTGCTTTTGGAGGATACATACACACATAAAGACATATTAACAATGTAGTGTTTTATAATATAAATATACCAGATTCAGAAAATACTTGCTGCTTTTGGTTTCATAGAAATTGCTTTAGAAGGAAGAAAAAATTATTTTCAAGATTTGCCCTTGAGATCAAGATTTTTATTTTCAGATTTTCTCCCTTTAATCAGAGAAGAGGCACTGAGTGCTTCAGGCCACCCTGTTCTCATCCTTGACCCTCTTGATCCCTAAAGCTGATTTCTTGTTTTTAAAATGCCTATTACATCATCTGACAATACGAATAATGGCACAAGAATGAACTCATGTTTAAAAATTCCTTGTGATTTGCAAAGGTTTGGTTTCTATAGCTTTCAAGTGCACAGTGCAGAGCTGATGTGCATAATGAGTCATTTTTTCATTCAACAGCAATATGTTTCCTTCACTGAGCTTTGAATGGGCCTTATGAAGAGAATTCTCAAGTGGAGCCTGGGGGAGCAAGTCAGTCGTTACTGACTTTACAAAATCTGCTATGGATACATGTTGCCGTCTCACCAACATTTCTGGTGATTTTAATTAAGCACTAAATTGGCTCTGACGATGTTAAGCAACAAATTGGGTGCAATTCCAGTAGCACATATTCTGATATCTTATCTAGGGGATCTCAGCTGTTCTCTTGCAGAAAGACATTTGAAACAGGGCTGCAATGCAACCTTAATTATAGGGCAGACGGACCAGCTACAAATGGATGTTCTGCTGCTAGATGTTCTGTTCCAGAGAACGATGCAATCAGTTCAAGCTGTTTTTGACTACTGTTTCAGATTGTGGTCTTGTAAACAGGTTTTAAAATAGGCAATTTTTAAAGACTGTAAATTCATGTAATTAGGGTATGCCTTAAAAATTAACCCTAGAAAGAATAAGGGGCTGCAGGATGAGACAGCTTCTTTCAGTTTGGAATTATGAGCTGAAGGGCTGTTGCACTCTGTTGCTAAAAGAGGAGAAAGCAGGTCATTAAAGCTGATGCGTCTAAATGCACTGTGTCAGAAATGAAAGGAAAATGGAGTTTCCATGGTGCAGGAGAACTGTGTAATTAGCTTGGATAACAAGCATTGATATTTATTGTAGTGGAATTCAAGGAAAAAACTGAAAAACATAACTCCCAGTGTCTCTGCTCCACATCTGCCGAACTAATTTGGGGTTATTTTATCATATCGATCTGCATGATGCTCTTCCCCAATTGCGAACATACCCTAGTGTATACCAGATGTCAGACATTTAATGAGGCCTCCAAAACTCAGGATGGGTTTGATTGCAGGTGTTTAATGCCTGGCAGGACTTTGGACAAACCCACAAGCCAGCCGGTTTTCCCTGGTTTGAAATGATAAACAATACTTAAACCCTTCAGTAAGTGTTAGTGGCCACTCCACCCACTAGGAGGAGCTTGAGGCTACTCCCTCCACTCTGCCCAACTTTACCAAGGCTCTGGATCAAACGTCTCTAAGTATGTATTAAAGCAGGAGACTTTAAGTACTAGAGTACTAAAGGTTTAGTACTATGAAAGATGCGATCAAAACTTTCAGCCCATAGGGGTGTGAGTTGCAGTATAGTGGTTAGGAGTACATGGTTCCTAGAGTCCCCACATGGGTTTAAATCCTGGAAAAATACTGTATTTCTCTATAGCTTGGTATACTCAACTTTAAAATAAGCACAACACTAATACCTATCTTTTAGAGCTATAATGAGCAAGAAATAAAATAATCCAGGTATAGCACTTCGCTTAATGTCTGGTACAGAGTTAACTCTGCCCTATCAATGTTATTTATTTTTTATATTAGTATCTGATCCCCAGGTGTTTGCCTTATCTTGGGAATACGCTTCTGTGGAGCTTGCCTTCCAGAGAAGGTAGGTGACAACTTAAATCACTGGTGTTACAGTCATCCACTCCCCTTCCAGAAGTAGCTTAGCTCAGGTGTTTGCAGCACTGGGTCTACAGTCAGACAGACCTGGCTTGGATAGACCTAGTTGTCACTAGGATTACAGATAAGATGATTCATATACCTGTGTTTAGCATAGTATCTGTGCATAGTTATTGTTAGTTGCCACCAAGTCAATTCCAACTCCATAAATGACTGCTAGTATTATTATTTCTTAGTCTCAATGTTTATTTACTTACTTATAAGCATTCTGTTGTGTTTTATTTTCAATGGTTTCTATTAAAAAATTCCAGGCATCACTGATCATAGGAGAATGTATTTGTTTATTTATTTATTTTACAAGTGGGTCTTCCCATTTTCCCAAACACTACTTATAAGTTTGATTCTGATGATAAATGCACCTCAGTTGTTTTAGGATAACAGAGTATTAGGTCAGAATGTATGGTCTACATTCTCATCTTATTAGGTGTCTTATTCTTTTAGCTAAGTATACTCAGATTTGAAGCCCAGTGACATGTTTGAGAAATAGCCTCTGTTAGCGTTAGTTTCCTTATCATTAAATGGGAATAAAAATATCTTCTGTATGGGATTATATTTTTAAGTAAAGCATTGTGCCTGGCAAACGGTAGGCTCTCAATAAATGAGCCAGACTACTGGGGGAAGGAGGGGCCGTGCTGGGGTAGAGGAGTTCCAGCAATCTAGTCGTAGCTTGGTCCCAGGACCTAGAACCTACCAGAAGGTAGGTTCCAAATTTTCATCTAAATATAGCCCTTTCTTTCTCTTCCTTTGGCATAGACCCTTTCCTTTTTCCGTTCTTATTGCCCTCTCTTCATGCCACTAGACCCAAGCTACTAACACCTCACCCATTAAGTATGGGAATAGTAAGTTCGTACCTCTTGTACAAACCACTGATGCTTTGGTATTTTCACAGCTGTTGGGGAAGAGTCAACAATGACTAAATGGTTAAATTGCTCACAACTGCAGAGAAAGTCAAACATCAGTGTACTGTCAGGCTAGCATTGAAATCCTGGGACCTTTATGGAAGGAGAAGGGAGGGCAAATGGCCAGGGCCAACCAGAAGGATGCCTGAAGCATCAATGTATAAGGGACTGTATGACAATTGCAGTCCATCGGAGATATGGTGCCATTTAATTCAGGTTTCTACACACAACTCCTTTGATAGTTGGCTTCTTTGATAGTTTTGCCAAATTGAAGTGCACTTTAAAGTAAAAATTAAAGCAAAACAAAACACTCCTTTGCCGCTAGCAATGAATCTCTGTTGAGAATTTTTCCAACAGGTGACAACTACTCTGAGAACAGCCGGTTGACAGCTACCTGAAGTCAGAAGTTGGAGCTGGAATTGAAAAATGCATGTAATAGTGCTGCTTAGTGGGAACTAGAGATTTTTTTCCTCTAAACTTTAAACCCTTTAATATACCTGCCAAGGTGTTTTCTGATTTGGAAAATTGCAAAAGGAACTAAAAAGAGAGCAAGAACTACTAAGAAAGTGAAAATAGTTTGCCGACATGAAGGACAAGGAAAAAGAACTTTCAGTGACATTTTGAACAGGACTTTGTAATATATTCTTATAAATTACTTATATATTTGGGCATGTAAATCATGAGTGAGGAAAAACTATGAAAGGAGATTCCAAATTAAGTTAAAATACTACATTACTTTCAGAAAATGTGGCTGAATTATCTTAAATATGATGAAAGAGTTATCAAAAAGCATTTCATTTATTCAATAAAGAATTGTTGGATGGATAGTTTCAAGTATTGCTTTATAAGTGTGCATGAAATTATCAGCCAGCCCAACTTGTCCATATGTCTAGGTGTGGTGCTGGCAGAAGGTTTAAGGTATTCTGTTATGGAGTTAGATAAACTGCCTTTACTTTCATTAAGTTTGATATGAAATAAATTACTTAAGGTGTCTAGTAACATAGATCCTAGTAGTTAATACCAGATAACAAGCAAAGGGAAAATTAAGTGAAAGTGTTAGTAACATTTTAGTTGTGTTTACATTTCACCAATTGTGTGTGTATGTATATATATATATATTTATGCAAACACATACACATACATATAAAGCTTTTATATAATTTTTTTTACCTATAGTTTATGCATATAGTTTGTAGATATAATTTATGTGTGTGTGTGGCCTTTTAAAATATGAATATGTTTACAGTTTATTTGAATCTGTATTCAAATAAAGTCCATACATTGGGGTTAGTCAACATTGGATAATAGTAGATAACATTGCTAACATTTTCACTTAATTTCCACTAAGCACATATCATTAAAATTGTATGCCATTAAAAATAAATTAGACCATTTTATTTACCTGTTTTCTAGTCTACTCCTGGTGCTCTCCAGTCTAGATTAGAGAATCAATAAGTATCATGAAACAAATCCCTCCTCCTGCTTCTCTTCCTCACAGAAGCTACATAGTGCACCTTGTGAGAGGCAGCTTGATTACAAATCTATGCCTACCATTGAAAATATCTTCCCCTGTTACTTTTAATTTGGGGTTCATATTTGGATGGTTAGTCTTCTGGTCCCAGTGTCTTAATACCTACTTTAAATCTTTTCTGAAGAGCATTTCCACTGGTTGTTTGCATCTCAGCCCAGCTGCACAGTAGGTTGACTGTCCCTTTGAGAGCTCCCCGGGGCTCCAGAAACACATTTTGCTTATGTCATATTCTGTAAATATTGACTCAGATCGTTGCTAACATATTCTCTAAAATTTAGTGATAATCCTTTCATCTGTTTTTGAGGGATGTAGACGCAGAGCAGAAATTTTTATTTTATTTATTTGGTTTTATTAACAAATAAGTATGTTGTGAGTACCTATATTGTGTGCGTCTATGGAGACAAAGTGTGGCTGGGCTAGAGAAAGCAATTCAATCAGCTGGTAAAGAAAGACCTCTGAGGAGGTGACATTTGAGTTCATATATGACAGATAAAAAACTCACTGCTGTGAAGTCGATTCCAACTCATAGTGACCCTATAGGACAGAGTGGAACTGCCTCATAGGGTTTCCAAGGAGCTGCTGGTGAATTCAAATAGCCAACCTTTTGATTAGCAGCTGAGCTCTTAACCGCTAGGGCTCCAGCTATGACAGATAAAGAAGACCAGTTATGTAAGATCTAGAGAGACAGATAGATAGAGAGATAGATACATAGGTAGGTAGGTAGACAGACAGATAGGTAGCTGCTGTTGAGCTGACTCAAGATGACTTTATGTACAACAGGACAAAATGTTGCCTGGTTCTGTGTCATCCTCACAATTAATGGCATGTTTAAGTCCATCATTGCAGCTATTGTGACAATCCATCTCACCAAGGGTCTCCCTCACCTTTGCTGGCCGTTTACTTCATCAAAGATGACGACCTCTTCAGCAATCAGTCTCTTCTTATGACACACCCAAAGTAAGCGAGTTGAAGTCTCGGACAATATTCTGTGATCTATAGAGTTTTTATTAGCCAATTTTTGGAAGTAGATTTCCAAGCCTTTCTTTCTAGTCTGTCTTTGTCTGGAAATGGCTGGTACAAAGACCTGAAGGCATGAATGAGCTCGATATCTCAATGGAATAGAAAGAGGCCCATAAGGTATAGCTGGAATGCCCTAAAAGAGGAGAGAGTAGAAAGAGGAAACATTAGCAGGCACATATCTAGGGCCTTGCAGATTGGGCTAAAGTGCTTGAATTTTAAATTTAATGCAATGGGAAGACATTAGAATAATTTAAACTGGAAGGATTTATCTTGAGGAATAGCATGATCTGATTTATGTTGATTTTTATTCTATGAATTTTCATCTTTTTTCAGACTCAATTTTTCTCTATATATAATTTTATTTAAACTTTTTATTATTGAAAATTTTAAACAAATACACATAACAGAGAGATTAGTGTAATGAACCCTCAGACACCTATTATGCAACTTCAACAGTTATCAACTAATGGTTAATCTCATTTCATCTACCCTCCTACTTACTCCCAGATCCCCCTAGATAATCGTGACACAAATTGCATGCATCACAACCTTTCACTGGCAAATATTTCAATATATCTCTATAAAAAATAAGATTCAGCATTATCACACTTCAAATGGTAATTATCCTTTAATATCATTAAAATCCAGTTGTGTTTACATTTCACCAACTGTGTATATATACATATATATAATGTATATATTTATACAAACACATACACACATATATAAAGCTTTTATATAATTTACCTATAGTTTATATACATATGTATATGCACACATATATACACACACACATATATATATAGTTTGTAGATACGGTTTATGTGTGCGTGTGTGTGTTTAGCCTTTTAAAATATGGACATATTTATAATTTGTTTATTTGAATCTGGATTCAAATAAGGTCTGTACAATGGGATTGGGCAGTGGTGGGTCAGTGGTAGAATTCTTGCCATCCATGCATGAAATCAGGGTTCTAGTTCAGAACAATGGCATTTCAAGCACAGCCACGACTACTCTGTCAGTGGAGGCTTGTGTGTTGCTATGAAGCTGAACAAGTTTCAGGGGAGCTTCCAGGCTAAGAGAGATTAGGAAAAAAGGCCTGGTGATCTACTTTCAAAAATCAACCAGTGAAAACCCTATGCATCACAATGGTCTGATCCTGTTGTGCATGGGTTTGCCATAAGTTGGGAACAACTTGATGACAGCTGACAACAACAACTGTCTTTTAATCTATAGGCCTTCCCCATCTCTTATTTTCCCTTGAAAATTTTCTGGGAATGAACTGGGTCATATGTCCTATAGATTTTACCACAATTTGGGTTTTCCTGGTCGTGTCCCTATCATATCATTTGACATTTTTCTTCGTCCCCTGTGTTTTTTATAAATTTGTAGTATATCTAGAGCTTCAATTATTTTGGCAAGACTTGTTCATAGGTGGTATTGTTTATCGGGTGGTACATAAAACAGTGAATAATGGTTGGTTGTCCCTTTTTATGATATTAATAGTCATTGATTGTCATATTCTTGATCCATTTATTCATTAGGTTTTACAAAATGATAACCTTTTAAATCTATCATCACTTTTTCATTCATCAACTGGAACATATAAAGAGAAACATAACTTTATAAACTACTTGGTTACATTGTGGTATAGTTTGTATGTGAGAGATAGGATAAATGCTTGGCTTTTTTATTTGTCTGTTTTCAAAAATAATGAGTCTTTTCCTTAGTATCTTCTAAAGGTGAAATATGAAGAGAACTTTTTAAAACTTTTTTGAGTATTATTATGAATTTATAGTTTTAAACAAATTTTATTTTGGTCCATTGCAGTATTATTATTATTTGATTCTCCAATAATTTCATCATATGGCAGTAGGAGCCTACTTGAATTGGCTTCTCAACCTTTTTGGCAGGACAGTAGTAGTTATGGTGGCTTATTTGCTTTCTATTATGATAAGATGTTCCAGAATCATCATGTACATTTCTTGCTCCAGACCTTGAATCAGCTATTTCTCCAAGGAAACTTGGATCCTTTTATTTATTTATTTATTTATTTATTTTATTGTTGTAATTAAATTAAGTTTACATTTCAAGTTAGTCCCCCATACAAAATTTTTATACATGCATTATTACGACACCCTAATTGCTCACCCCATTCTGCGACAGCACACTCCTTTCCGCCCCGATGCCCCATGACCATTCAACCAGCTCCTAATCTTCTCTATCTTCCCATCTCACCTCCAGACAGAAGCTGCCCCTTTGGTCTCTTGTATCTACTTGACTAAGAGACACACTCTTCACGAGTATCACTTTATGTCCCACAGTCAAGTCCAATCCCTGTCTGAAGAGTAGGCCTCGAAAATTGTTTTAGTTCTGGGCTGATAGAGAGTCCAGGGGCCATGCTTTCCAAGGCACCTCCAGTCTCAGTCGGACCATTAAGTCTGGTCTTCTTACTAGAATTTGAGTTCCGCACCCCATCCTTCTACTGCTCCATCAGGGACCCTCTGTTGTGTTCCCTGTCAGGATGTTCATTGGTGGTAGCCGAGCACCATCTAGTTCTTTTGGTCTCAGGCTGATGAAGTCTCTGTTTATGTGGCCCATTCTGTCTCTTGGGCTAATACTTTCCTTGTGTCTTTGGTGTTCTTCCTTCTCCTTTACTCCAAGTGGCTGAGACCAATTGATGCATCTTAGATGGCCACTTGCAAGCTTTTAAGACCCCAGACACCACTCACCAAAGTAGGATACAGAACATTTTCTTAATAAGCTTTGTTATGCCAATTGAGCTAGATGTTCCCTGAAAGCATGGTCCCCAGACCCCTACCCCTGCTACTCTGTCTCTCAAACTATTTGACTGTATTCAGGAAACTTCTTAGCTTTGGTTTAGTCCAGTTGTGCTGACTTCCCCTATAGTGTGTGCTGTCCTTCCCTTTGCCTAAGATGATTCTACTTAGTGAATAACCCTCACCCTCCCTCCCCACCCCTGTAATTATCAAAGAATGTTTTCTTCTGTGCTTAAACCTTTTCTTGAGTTCTTATAATAGTGGTCTTATACAGTATTTGTCCTTCTGTGGCTGGCTAAATTCACTCAGCATAATAAGTTCCAGCTTCCACCATGTTATACAATGTTTCACAGCTTCATCGTTGTTCTTTATCGTTGCATAGTATTCCATTGTGTGGATATACCATAATTGGTTTATCCATTTGGCCTTTGACGGGCACCTAGGTCATTTCCATCTCTTTGCTACTGTGAACAGTGCTGCAATGAACATGGGTGTGCATATATCTATTTGTGTGACAGCTGTTATTTGTCTAGAATACATTCCAAGGAGCGGGATAGCTGGATCTTATGGTACTTCTATTTCTAGCTTTTTAAGGAAGCGTCAAATCGATTTCTAAAGTGGTTGTACCATTTTACATTCCCTCCAACAGCGTATAAGTGTTCCAGTCTCTCCACAACCTCTCCAGCATTTATTATTTTGTGTTTTTTGGATTAACGCTAGCCTTGTTGGAGTGAGATGGTATCTCATTGTAGTTTTGATCTGCATTTCTCTAATGGCTAATGATTGTGAGCATTTCTTCATGCTTCTGTTAGCTGCCTGAATATCTTCTTTGGTGAAGTGCCTGTTCATAGCCTTTGCCCATTTTTTAATTAAGTTATTTGTCTTTTTGTTGTTGAGATTTTGCAGTATCTTGTAGATTTTAGAGATTAGATGCTGATCGGATTTGTCACAGCCAAAATTTTTTCCCAGTCTGTAGGTTGTCTTTTGACTCTTCTGGTGAAGGCTTTTGATGAGCATAAGTGTTTGATTTTTAGGAGCTCCCATTTATCTAGTCTCTCTTCTGGTGCTTGTGCATTGTTACTTATGGTTCATATTGTGTTTATGCCATGTATTAGGGCTCCTAGCATTGTCCCTATTTTTTCTTCCACAATCTTGATCGTTTTTGATTTTATATTGAAGTCTTTGATCCATTTTGAGTTAGTTTTCGTGCATGGTGTGAGGTGTGAGTCTTGTTTCATTTTTTTGTAGATGGATATCCAGTTATGCCAGCACAATTTGTTAAAGAGACTGTCTTTTCCACAATTAATGGACTTTGGGCCTTTGTCAAATATTAGCTGCTCATAGGTGGATAAGCTTATATCTGGATTCTCAGCTCTGTTCCATTGGTCTATGTACCTGCTATTGTACCAGTACCAGGCTGTCTTGACTACCATGGCAGTATAATAGGTCCTAAAATCAGGTGGTGTAAGGCTTCCCACTTTGTTCTTCTTCTTGAGTAATGCTTTATTTATTCGGGGCCTCTTCCCTTTCCGTATGAAGTTGGTGATTTGTTCCTCCATCTCATTAAAAAATGCGGTGGAATTTGGATTGGGATTGCAATGTATCTGTAAATTGATCTGGGTAGAACTGACATTTTCACTATGTTGAGTCTACCTATCCATGAGCAAAGTATATTTTTCCACTTATGCTGGTCTCTTTTAGTTTCTTGCAGTAGTGTCTTGTAGTTTTCTTTGTATAGATCTTTTACATCTCTGGTTAGATTTATTCCTAAGTATTTTATCTTCTTGGGGGCTATTGTAAATAGTATTGATTTGGTGATTGCCTCTTCAAGGTTATCTTTGTTGGTGTAAATGAATCCAATTGATTTTTGTATGTTTATCTTGTATCCTGAAACTTTGTTGAAATCTTCTATTAGTTCCACTAGTTTTCTTGTGGATTTGTTGGGGTTTTTTGTACATAAGATCATATCATCTGCAAATAGAGATACTTTGACTTCTTCCCTACCAGTTTGGATGCGCTTTATTTCTTTTTCTAGCCTAATTGCTGTGGCTAGGACTGCCAGTACAATGTTGAATAAAAGTGGTGATGGAGGGCATCCTTGTCTGAAGGGGAATGCTTTCAAAGTCTCTCCATTTAGGATGATGTTGGCTCTTGGTTTTGTATAAATGCCCTTAATTATATTGAGGAATTTCCCTTCTATTCCTTTTGTTGAGAGTTTTTATCATGTAGGGGTGCTGGACTTTGTCAAATGCCTTTTCTGCATCAATTGATAAGATCATGTGATTCTTGTCTTTTGTTTTATTTATGTGATGGATTACGTTGATTGTTTTTCTAATGTTGAACCATCCCTGCACACCTGGTATAAATCCCACTTGGTCATGGTGAATTATTTTTTTTGATATGTTGCTGAATTCTACTGGCTAGAATTTTGTTGGGGATTTTGGGGTCAGTGTTCATGAGGGATATCGGTCTGTAATTTTCTTTTTTTGTGATGTCTTTACCTGGTTTTGGTATCAGGGCTATGCTGGCTTCATAGAATGAGTTTGGGAGTATTCCATCCTTTTCTATACTCTGAATACCGTTAGTAAAAGTGGTGTTATCTCTTCTCTGAAAGTTTGGTAGAATTCTCCAGTGAAGCTATCTGGGCCAGGGCTTTTTTTTGTTGGCATTTTTTTATTAACCTTTTCCATCTCTTCTTTTGTTACAGGTTTATTTAGTTGTTCTACCTCTGTTTATGTTAATTTAGGTAGGTAGTGGGTTTCTAGAAATTTGTCCATTTCCTCTAGGTTTTCAAATTTGTCAGAGTACAATTTTTCTAGTAATCTGTTATGATTCTTTGAACTTCAGTTGCGTCTGTTGTGATATCACCCATCTCATTTCTTATACAGGTTATCTGCTTCCTTTCCTGTTTTTCTTTTGTCAGTTTGGCCAGTGGTTTATCAGTTTTGTTGATCTTTTCAAAGAACCAGCTTTTTGACTTGTTAACTCTTTCAATTGTTTTTCTATTCTCTATTTCATTTAATTCTGCTCTAATTCTTATTATTTCCTTCCTTCTGCTTCTTTTGCTGCTCTCTTTCTACTTGTTCCAGTTGTAGGGTTAATGTTTTGATTATGGCCCTTTCTTCTTTTTGGAAGTGTGCATTTATTGCTATAAACTGACCTCTGAGCACTGCTTTTGCTGTGTCCCAAAGGTTCTGGTAGGAAACTTGGATCCTTTTAGTGGGATGTAGTACTTAGATATCACAACCTGGACTCTAGTGATGTAATAATATATATTTTTTTAAATTACTTTTTTTTTTTTCCTGTTCTCCCTGTTTGGCTAATATGGCTGTCTTGATGGCAGGGAAACTCTTCCTGTCATAGCATATTTAGGATGTAAGTTCATATTTTCTAAAACGTGGCGAAGCTGTTGGTAGTATAAGGAAACAATCAGAGGTCAGAAATGGTGAAGTGCAAATGAAGATAAAGTGCAAATCCAGAGGACAATCAAATGATGGACTCACTGACTGCCCTCAGGAAACCTGCTCACCTCTGGTTGCCTGCAACCTGTAATTTAATGGTGGTATCATCTGTCAATCAAGAGACAAAGCCTGAGCCTGAAGTAAACTGGAGGCTGTATTCTGTACACAAAAGCCAGGACCCCTAAAAATGACATCCTCAGTGAGTGAAATGGGTAAAAAAAAGTATTCTGCAGACACAAATGACTAGGACATTTGTCTCTCTGACGCTGGCTCTGGATACATTGCAAAATGCTTAGGAAAAAAAGAACTAGGAGGCCTTTCTTAAAAACATTAACCACGAGCCTAGATTCAGAATATGGGACTCTCTTGTGTGGCTTCCCAAATCCTAAACTAAATAATTACTTTAAAGTGGTCATGGTGTTCCCAGGCACTGAAATTTTACCTCAATTTTCTTTGCAATGTAAGGCCCCCAGGTGTTGTCACAGTAAATTTCCCCTAAACACACAAGGAAACAAGCTATGATAAGTGGGAGATAGCAGTAATTATAATCTACAGAATCAGATAGAAGACTCCAGATGCTAGAATGATCAGGTTCAGAATTTAAAATAAGCATGCTTAATACATTTAGAAAAATAAAATAGAGTGAGTATTGAGTATGTTTAGAAAAAAGGGAGTATTTAAAGTATGTCTTACCCAACAGATATGTTTTGTGGGCCATTTATGTGCTAGTCAGTGTCCTGACTGAAGATTTTAAACTTATTAATATCCTATATGATCTTTACTCAAGTTCATTAACTATCCCAAGTATTTAGCTGTGGCTCTGCTCCTTCACGTAGATATTTCTTCTGGATCCTGTTTAGGGTAAGTTTGCTCTTTGGAGTGGATGCACTCTCCTCTTTGGCCCCGTATTGTGGAGTGTGATACAGACAAATTTTCAAGGACACACCTGTTTCCATTCTCTGCTTATAACCTAAAATGAAAGCATGTTCTCGTCTTGAGCCTGACACAGGTGGACAGATTTGAGAACTACTGTTCTGTTCAATAGCATAATTCATAAAAATAAACACAGAATTGGTGAATGAAAATTATATAGGGTCGGACTTATGTGAAGAGATAGAACACACACACAAGATAAAAAAGGCAAGAGAGATAAAGAAGAAACAATGTGATATGCCAATCTTACATTAAGACCTGAACTTTGGCTCTTTCATTGTTACTCTAGCTAATTTACATACATTCTATCCTGGAAATGACTGAAAATGTAGGCATGATCTGGTTGCACTGATTACAGCAAAAGGAAAGTGCTTTAAACATAAATGAGAGATGTTGATCAGATATAAAACTCTTAAATCTTCGTTAAGATATATCATGGCTTAATCCTCTCTGGAGACCTTCAGAAACTATGGGATTGTTAAACATGCACAATTTTCTTTGCTGGTGAAGTGAAGCTCTGTTTAGCAAAAGAGAGAAGTATACGAATGACCATTCGTTTTTAAGATATTATCTTAATTAACAAGCTCCTACCTGTGTACTTTGGCTATGATATGGATTAAAAAGGAAGTGTGTATTTGTATGTATATGTGTGTATTTATATGTAGTCACACATACATTTTTAAGGAAACATAGTGTTATTTAATGCATATGCACGACCCTTCCCAACTTCTTGATAAAACCAACCAAACCAAACCCGTTACTATCAAGTGGATTCTGACTTATAGCAACCCTATAGGCCAGAGTAGAACTGCTCCATAGGGTTTCCAAGGAGCGGCTGGTGGATTTGAATTGCCGACGTTTTGTTTAGCAGCCATAGAACCAGCTAATTATAATACACAGATTAACTATAACAATAGAAATACACCATCACAATAGAAATGTCATCTTTTAAAGAAGAGGTGACAGAAGGGTCTTGAAACTATACAATAATAATATTAAGAATGAAAGTATTTAACAACGTTTCAGTGGTGCCTTATCCTTTACCAAACATTATCTTCTTTGACTGTCACAACTATGCGTTTAGCAGAGATTTTTTTATCCTGCCCAAGTTAGGGATTATTTGGTAGCAAGAGACATGATTAAGTAAAGGGAGATTTATTACAAGGAAAAAGTCAAACTGAAAAGCAGGAGGCATGGCTGGGCCTCAGTATGGACTGAAACCAATAGGAAAAGTCTGTGGGAACCCGGTCATCTCTCCACTGCTCTTCTTGGTCTGCGTTGGGCTCTGTGTTTCCTCACTCTGCACTGCAGCTGCTCTCTCTCTCCCTCTTCTGACTTCCTCTTCTTTTGTCTTCAGATGGGTCATTATGGTTGCCCCAGTTTTCACTCTCAGTCCCTGATTCCTCCATTTTTCTAGTTTTAGTGTCTGTGGCCAATCACTGCAATCTTGTATTTAAATTTAAAACTCCTGGGGGTAAATGGGAAGGGAGTGGGGGGCAGAGAAACTGAAATGTCCAGTAAGGATCGGATGGGATGGGGTGGGGCCATGAGTTAAATAGTTCTCTAGGGGTTAAACCTGGGTGGGAGGGTGGTTTTTAGAGGAGACGGTGCAGACTGGATATCCTACCCAGAATGTGTCAAAATGTATTTCCTTTATATGTGAGGAAACTGAGGCTCTGCTCCTTCTTCAATACTCAGAGTCCGACTGAGATCTGAAAACCCTTCAGCGTGGTAATTCAAAGTGAAAACAAGAGTAAGCATTAAAATACTTGTGACAGGGTATTTAAGATGTTAAATATTAAATTAATTTTAAAATTGTTTTTCTCATTTTTTGTACACCAGCTTTCTGGTTGCCTAAGCGCATGAATTAGGACACAGGTAAATCCTTCACCACTCTGAAGAAAATTCCATGCCACCCTGAAGGTTGAAAAATAAAGGAGCTGACCTTTAAGTCCGTCACAATTTCCTGAGAATGAACTTGCTCTAGAAAGACTTTTGTGAATTAGGGGACATTATTTTTTAGTGGCATACGATAGTCTGGGGAGTTTTGCTTTCTCACACTTAATGCCCAAAAGCCATATTTGATGAGAAAATGTACAGTGGTTTGTAATCTATTCTAAGGGATTCAAACACACATTTATATTATTTGTATTAGTTGAGAGTCGAAGGGTAATTTTTGTTTGTTGTTTAGATAACAGCAAAGTTTTTCTTTTCTTTTTTTGCAAATAAACTGTAACTTCACATCTTGAGTTATAAATATTTGCGTCTTACCCTTATTTGACCAACATATCACCTGTCCAGCTAACTCTTCAGTTTTCTCAGAGGGGCTGATGGGGCTGGGTGGATAGGGAGTACGAGAAGTTAGCTTTTTCCTTGCTTTCTCATTCTGCTCATTAAACTGTTAATTCTAGGTCCCACCTGAGAAGGTGAGGGGTCTGGGCTTCATTTTCTTTGTTATATCTGAGCCCCCATCACAGTACTGGCACGTAGGTGCTCAATTATTATTTTTTAAATGAATGAATGAACGGTTTCACCTGACTAAGGAATCCTAATCAGATATTCAGTTGAGACTTCCAATCATTGGAAAGTGTTCAGATTCGGCAGAGTAGTCAGGTCGAAAACAAACCTGGAATCTAACACAGAGTTGGGTCAATTCTCTGAGTGATCCTGGAAATGATCCAGTATTCACCATAGCCATTTTTTTCGGATATTCTGGAAACTGACATAGTTTTCCATATTGACTCAAGGCTGAAGTAATTCTAGGCAAGCCTTATCTGTGGCCAGAATATAAAATGTAGAGTAAGATAATTAGTGCTCTGCTATGTCTGTGTGTCCTCATTCTCCCTTCCCTGCATTCCCATTTCTTCATAAACTATTTATTAACGTCAACTATCTTGCAAGCATTGTGAAGCAGAGGTGAATAAGAAACGATCCTTACCTTCCAGAACTTTTCAGTTTGCAAAAGACATGAGGAATTAATAAGCAAAACTGAATAAGAGTTTATACTGGGTATTTTGGTTGTACAGGAAAAAAAAAAAAAAGAAAGAAATTATTTTCTTGCTGGGATTTGGCAAGTGGGACCATAAAGTCTTCATAAATTTATAACACTTTAAAAGAGTCTTAAAATATAAATGACAATTATTTTACTATTTCTTAAAATTTATGCTTATCTCACCTTGGAAGATAAGGAAAAGAAAAGCAGTATTAATCTATAAATGAGAACTTACCACAAAATATTTTTAAGATTATCTTCTTTTGGAAGAGTGGTAAATATCACAGCAAGTATACTTAAACTTTAGTATGCTTTACCATGAAAATGTACTGACTCAGATAGAACTGAAATGATTATTAAAACCCGGTCAGAACAATGCTTTGATTTCTAAATATTACCAAATTCTGTCTCCCTGGGAAAGACAAAGTAATTAAATTAGTAATTAGATCTCATTCTTTTAATAGACTTAAAGGGAAATAAACAATGAAATACAAGGCTCTGCTTCTCTCAGGTATAACACTGTTAGGCCAGAGGAGCCAGAAAGAATTGGCCTTGCTCTGATGAAAAGTATAATAGTATATAGTACTATGAAGATCCAAATCCTGGGCACAGACCGAAACATATTTCTGTTTGGAGGTTACTATGGGACCCAATCTGATCCCTCTGACTTCCTGGATAGGTGCTGACTGGAATCAAGCCAATCATTGCTATCATATTTTCCATCAGCCAATTCCATTCTAAGGGAAATATGACCAGACCATGAGTATCTTCTACTTTAGATCACAGAGGCAGGAGGTAGCAGCCCTCTCTTCTTTATTCGCAAACCCAAATAAACAGACCTAAGTTTCTTTCTTAGATATTATGAATTATTATGTAAATCTTAAGTTCTTTTTTAATTGCTGGCCTAAGTAGGACTCCAAAAAACCAAAACCAAACCTGTTGCCATCGAGTCAATTCTGACTCATAGCAACATTATAGAGCAGAGTAAAACTGCTCTATAGGTTTCTAGGAAAGTTTGATTAACCACGCCAGAAGCCACTCTGTTGCAGAAGTTTATCAGACAGACTATGAGGTACAAGGGTGTTCACAAAGAAAGGAATCAACATGATATAGCTGGTGAGCTCAGGTTGGCCACTATGGAACATAGGGTGGGGCAGAATGATGTTATCGATGTATATCCCTCATTTGCTGATATGGCAAATATGTAGCCCACTAGCAAAGAGTTTATGATTTTCTTCTATCATCTATCCTTGGTGCAGATATAATTTTTGGTTTGAATTTTGAGGTTTTTTTGAAGATATTTAATAGCCATTTACTAAGGTATCCAAACCCACCGCCCTAGAGTAGATTCTGACTCATAGGGGTTTCCAAGGCTGTCTATCTCTACGGAAGCAGATTGCCACATTTTTCTCCCAAACAGCGGTTGGTGGTTTCAAACTGCCGATCTTTCGGTTAGCAGTCGATCTCTTTAACTACTTGGCCCCCAGAGCTCCTTTACTAAGGTATAGCTGCTGAAAATTATAAGGAGGCTGAAAAAGGCAAAGAAGAGGGTGAATGGGCAAAATGATCAAAGAAAAATCACAGGGATATATATATTCATTATATTAAGGTGCTATTTTCTAAATCTTAAAATTTCTGAAGGAGGAGATCAGACCATATGGGTTTATTTATTCATTTATTTTCCTAGCAGATGTTCAAAGAAAATTTTCACTTGCCTGAGGCTGTGGCAAATGTCCAATCAAAAGGAGGTTGGAGTGAGAAATCTGTGACAGGTTTTGGTGATGAATTTATTAAGACAACAAATTCAATTTACATAATTATTGTACATGATTTTGGAGAAAATATTTAAACCACTATTTAAGGTCTGCAGTATCATAAATGCCTATTAATTGGCCTATATCTATCCCTCTCGAAAAGGAAGACAGAAAACCTTCTAGACTGAGTCTCCTTAGGTTCTGTTTCCATATTCTAGTGTCTTTCTCAACTTTGCAGGTTCAGTAACTCAATTACATAACCATAACCCCTTGGTCATAAAGACTAACTCACGCTAACTACACTTAAACTGGGTTGCTATTTTACTAGTCGACACTGAGGGATTTTCATTTCCAGCAACCAGAATATCCTTTTACTATTGATCCCTCCCCAATAATGGAGTCTGGGGTTGTTGAATTGGCAATTGGAATGTTCCTGGGTAGGCAGGGAGTCAGAGAAGTAGAAAGTTTTGAAGCACGGTTTTACAGATCTATAGTTAGGCTGCATGAACCTTCTCTGCTTTACAACAGGTTTCACTCCCCACTGAGAAAGAAACGTGTCTGTCAGATTTCACATATGCTTCTTTAGAAAGTGAGAGAGAAGTAGAACCAAGTTTATTCTCTTCTTTCCATATTTCTATGAACCATGAAAATATTTGTACTTATCTTAACACATTCTTTCTTTATGAGTATTTCAATGACCCAGTCTTAGAAATCACGTAGTGTCACTTCCCCAGTACTCTATTGGTTGAGGCAGTCACAAAGTCTTGCCCATGTTCAGTGGGAAGGAACATATTTCTCACCACTCTATGACAGAAGTGTCCAGATCACATTTTAAGAATACCATGCGTAATAGGAGATATTGATGGCGGTCAGCTTTATAAAATACAGTCTAACACAGTCCACTCTCTGACCACAACAATTCACATCACCTTCGTGTGCAAAATGTCTTCACCCCTACTTCAAGACCTCCAAAGTCTCATCCAATTACAGCATCTGCTCAAAGTTCAGGATTCCATCTCCTAAATTAGTTG
Source organism: Dugong dugon (assembly GCA_030035585.1). Lineage (NCBI taxonomy): Eukaryota > Metazoa > Chordata > Mammalia > Sirenia > Dugongidae > Dugong > Dugong dugon. The sequence continues at coordinate 135,956,716 of CM057462.1, forward strand.
AGGGTCCTCAGACGCAGGTCCTCAGGTATAGGTCCTTCAGTACAGTGCCTTTCAATCTCAAGACTTATAAACTAAAAGAGACAAATTACCTGTCTTCCAACCTCTCCCCATTCCTACATACAACATGGGATTTTGGGAGGGGAATGAGAAAACTGTTCAAAAATGGGGAAAATGGTAGACACACAGTAGTCGCTGGTTCATACCGTCTAGTGAGTCCTACTCACAGTGGCCCTATAGGACAGAGTAGAATTGCCACAGAGGGTTTCCAAGCAGTGGCTGGTGGATCTGAACTGCCAACCTTTGGTTAGCAGCCACAGTTCTTAACCACTGCACCACCAGGGCTCCTACTGTTTCATAGAGTTGTGAAATCCAGTAGGACTGTTTTTTCCAATTTTTAGGCTCAGTTCTACTCTATGGGAGTTTTTCTCCATAGTTTTTGCTTCTTTCTCTGAGTTCTACCTTTTCCATAAGAAATGCCTGTGGTTTCAGTTGAGCTGTCTTCTCGGCCTGCTTCCTACTCGTAAGAGGTTGTGTATGCAAATTTTTATTTTGTACTTTCTTTGTCTTTTTCAATCTACGATGGCAATGCTTGTGCAAAAACACTTAAAATTTTTTGTGAATTTTCTGTGAATCTTATTGAGGTTCACCCCACTAGACAAAAGCAACAAGTACAAGACTAACCCTTTTCTATCCTGGGCTCTCTAAACGGTAACTCAGTGAAAAAACACTGAATATTCTTACAGCCCTATTTTTTAGTGGAGAATCTGCAAGGCATACTCTTATGATCTTTAAAGTGCCTTTTGTCTATCTGAAAGTGTTTGGGAGGCACTGTCTGAGATCTTTCTCAAGTCTTAACACAAGAGCTTATAGTCCCATCCTGGATTTGATCTTTGGAGTGATGCTTTCTTTATTTGAAGATGATTTGGCATCTGGAGAGACTGGGAATGAGAAATAATTTTATTTTCAAGCCCAGCAAGTCCTGACTGCTTGATAATTAAGCTTGTTCTTTAGCTCAAAACTTTCCTTTCATATCTTTTCAAAGGCTGGGAAAAGAACGTAGGTTGCAATTTCAATATTCTGCTTGGAAATCTCCTTAGCTATATCGTCATGTTCATGAGGTACATTTTCTGTTTTGTACATTACTGGAGGCAATAGTGTTGACAAACTTTCTGTCACTACCTAAGAAGGGTTTCCATTCCTGTAGCTTCCGATGACATTTTTAAAAAAAAATTTTCCTTTAAGCCCTGACTGACAACTTTGAGCTTTGAGGCCCTTTAGGCTTCTGTTAACACTCTCCACATAGCCCTTCAAGCTTTCACTAACAGTCTTCCCTTATAGCTTCCACACGCTGCCAGCCACATCCCTAAATCAATACCACCTGTTTTAGGTTTCTGTTATGAAAGTACCCGTTTCTAGGTGACATTATCAACTGTCTATTGCTATATAACAAATCATCCCAAGTCATAGTAGCTTAAAACAACAACAATCATTTACTTTGTTCACAGCTCTGCAATTTGGGCAGAATGCTACGGCGATAGCTCATGTCTGCTCCATACAGAGTCAAAAGGGATGGCTTGATTGAGGGCTGGAAGCTCCACTTTTGAGATGGTTCCCTTACGGAAGGCTGTTGCCTAGGAACTCAACCAGAGCTGTGGGCCAAGAACCTTGGTTCTTCTTGGTTCTTCCCGTGAGTTGCTTGGACTTCTTTACAGTATAGTGGCTGGGTTCCAAGACTCAGTATCCCAAGAAAGCAGATGGAAGTGCATGGCATTTTTTGACCTAGCCTCATAAGTCATGTATCATCAATTGGGTTACACTACTGGTTGAGAGTGTCAAAGTTACATTGCAAGAAGAGCATGTGGAATGGAACATACTGTTGCAATCATCTCTAGAAAATGAAGCCTGTCACAACTAGTACTGTTGAAAAAGTTTTCCTATTTTATGGCCATTTGTGAATTATCTATTCATACCCATTGCTTATTTTTAAATCTTGATATTTGACTTTTATTGATTTGTATGTATGCTTCATATACTGAGAATATTAACGCCCTGTCTGTCATATCTGTTCCCAGTATTTGTTTTCCCCCTAGAATATTCCTTTTATGTGAATTCCAACAGCTTTTTAACAGGACTACACTGGTGTAGCTTTCCCTAGCACACATACCAGAAGTGCGCCATGGGTAAGGAACACAGGCAAATTAAATTCTCCGGGACATCATGTGTTACACGTATGAAACCATTGGTATGTACAGGAACAGCCACAGGTGACTTCGGCAATGGGCACAGATATATGGGCAGGGTGCCAGTAGCCTCTACTACAGTGGTATATCAGATAAAAGGAATAAGAAAAGAAAAATGTTGGGAAATTATAAAATAAAATATTAGAAATGGAGCAAGAAAAAAAATTTGTGGGGAAAAAATTAATTCTCCTACAACTCGTAAAAATTATGTAAAATCAAATACTTTTACTATAACTTTTGGGGTCAAATAATATAATTGATAGCTGTAAATAGTTTTATATTTACTTATCTGAGGTGAATACATGAGGGGGTACATGTCTGAGTCACAAGTTAAAGGCTTTAGCTGAGAGTTACCTGTTTAAAAGCTGCCTTTTTGGATGAAGTAGAAAGGGTATTGGAAAAGAGAATGCTGGCTTCCTTGATTCAGGATTTGAATTCTGACAAAATGAAAGTACAAAATGAAACAGATGAGATTCTTACTCCCTCCGTCCCTCCCTCCGTTCCTCCTTCTTTCCTTCCGTCTCTCCCTCTCTCTTTTCCCTCTCTCCCCCTCCCTTGCCCTGTCTCCCCACACCCTTTCTTTCTTTCTTACTGAGAACATGCAATTCAAAGAACATGTTCAAAAATATGAATAACCAAACATACACTTATCCTTCTATAACTTTAACCTTTATCTCACCCTGGAACCTCTTAAGGTAACGACAGACTTATGATTAATTACTGCCTATCAGTTAGTATCCATTTGGTGCTTAGAAACCGTGAACTCTTTACATCAGCTGCAGGCTGCCACAGTGTGATTGCCATTCAGTACTGATCTCCTAGTGAATGATAATAGAATTAACTTAACAAACATACACAGTAAAATGAAATGTCAACTTTTATTACATACTTTTCTTCCATCTGGCGGAGTGATTTTAAATGCCAGCTTTAAAAAGTAAAGAGGCAACCAGCCGGCCTTTCAGTGGGGCTTGCACGTGGCTGCCTGTGGCGCATGGCGTTTGGGTGTCCTGCACGCCGGCTCAGAGCACTGCTGAGCCCGGACCTGGTGGTGGCATTGGGCTGCGCATGACAGTAATCCCTTGTCCATCTGTGCTCTTTCTCTGCTTTAGGATAAGCTGTTACGGTTGAACAGTTCTGCTTTGGACTTCATTTTCTGAAAGTTTCTTGAGTGTTGAGCCTTGGCTGTTACATTGGCAAAAGTTCTACGTTCCTTTTTCATGAGAGCTGCTGCATCTTTTTTTTTCCTTTCCAAACTGCTCTGCTTGTCGGTTGTAAGCCAACAATATGCATAACTCTGTTTGGGGTTGTGGTGGTAACTGTCTGATGAAATATGGCAGCTTGTGAGCTAGATTGTGGGAGGATATGAATAGTTTATTTTCTAAATTTCCCTAGGTAAATCAAGGCATCTCACCTGGGATACTAGTAGGCCACTCAGACTAAATTAGGTATTTCAGTCAGATTCTACCATACATTATGCACGTCTCCTTCCCATCACTCATCAATACTTGTTTATTTTCTACATTTGTTTATCGTCCACATTTCCACTAGAATGTAAGTTCTAGTGAAGCAGACACTGTATTTTTCTCTGCACAGGTGTATTTACCTCATACATGGTAAATACAAAAAAAAAAAAAAAAAAAAAACCCAAACCTGTTGCCATCGAGTCGATTCCGACTCATAGTGACCCTATAGGACACAGTAGAACTGCCCTATAGAGTTTCCAAGGAGCGGCTGGTGGATTCGAACTGCCGACTTTTTCATTAGCAGCTGTAGTTCTTAACCACTAAGCCACCAGGTTTTCCACATGGTACGTAGTAGATAATAAATGCATTTTGAATATAGAGTGAATGTCATATCATAGCCTACTGAGTTCATTTTAAAGTGTATTGTATTAGGAACCAGTCAGACGGCAAGAACTGAACCTGACTTCTTAACAAGATGTTACCTGGAAGGATTGTTGCAAATTTACGTCAGAACAGTCCTTCCCTTTTCACTTTAGCCTGTTGTTGTTAGCTGCCAGATGGTGTTGGCCCATACTCATGGTGACCCCATATACAAAGGAAGGAAACTCTTCCTGTTCCTGTGCCATCCCCATGATCCGTTGCAGAGCGGACCTTTGTGAACCGTAGGGTTTTCATTGGCTGATTTTCAGTAGTAAAGCCCTAGGTCTTTCTTGCTAGTCTGTATTAGTTTGAAAGCTCCTCTGAAACCTGTTCAGTGTCATAGCAATATTCAAGCCTCCACAGAGAGATAAGAGCAGAACATTTTTTCTACCACTGAACCACATAGCATACAAGGAGTCGAAAATGAACAAACCAGAAGCACCAAACTATGCCATCTCCTGATGAAAAGGCATGCATACTTCTGGAAGGTATCACCCAAGCTCATCTGAGTTTCAGGCTGGGAGGTACAAGGTCACATTGCTAACACCCAGGGTTCGTGACTGGGAAATCCAAAATAATGGGCAAGGGAGCCGCATAAGGTAGTGAGGCAACTACAAAGGCCGATACGTAGACAGAGAAAAGATGCTGGTTACAAAAGTTAGGAGCGGGAGGTGGTAAATGATTGGAGGGATATTCGGGAAGCTGAAGTAAGTTTGCCAGTTCATCAAAGCTAGTGTGGCAAGAGTTCAACTGTGCAGTCATATCAGCTTCCCAGAATGGTGACTAGAATGTGTACGTCTGTTGACATTAGAAAACAGCATACAGGCCTTCCCAGACAGCCTTGCTGGAGATCATTCTTCTTAAAAACACTGTTTCCTCCAGAGTGATGCACCTCTCTTCTGGAGTCCCTGTCTAATCATCTGTGAAACACTCCAATCCATTCTACGTGGTTCCCATGGTGTCCAAACATGAGCAGTGCTTATTTTTCAAGAGAGCCAAATTTGTCTTTGGATTGTTCTGGTTGTCCCAAAAACATTTTTTTCTAAACTATTTGCTTCTGTATTTTTTCTTTTTTGGTTTTAATTCTATTCTGTAAGGATTAACAGATCAAATGTTGCCCCTCTTTCACATGACTTTTCTCAAAATACTTGAAGACAGTCGTTATTCCCTGTACTAGTTACGGTAATTTACTCTAGCGTCCATATCAGACAAAACCAGGAACCTCAGTGCTTTAACACAAAGGTTTATTTCTTTCTCACATAATTTTTTTCTTTCCATCATTGTACCCAAGCACATTTTCCCCAGAAAGCTTAGAGGCAAGTGGGACAGGTAAATGGGAAAGTAAAACAGAATGTGAGAAGTGTAATGGTGGTGAAAGTACAGAGGTTATGGCCACACCCAGAAGGAATACTTAACCCAGATCCTTCTCGAATAAAGAAATATCTGGTCTGAGATCTGAGGGATTAATCAGTTAGTCAAGTGGGAGGAGAACTGAGGATGGAGGTGTCTGTACGGAGCGAAGAGCATGTGTAAAGCCAAAGGCCCAAATGCAACAGTGAGCATGATGCATTCAAAGAATTGCCAGAAGTTCACTTCTACTGGAGTGTGGGATGTGAAGGGGAGCTGGGCAGGGAGGAGCTGAGATGTCACAGGGGCCAGATCATTTAGAGACCTATTCTGACTTAATTATAAGACCCGTAGGATACACTGAGAAAAGATTGAAGTTGTCAAGAGTTTCTTTTTACTTGGATCCACAATCAATGCCCATGGAAGCAGTGGTCAAGAAATTAAACAATGCATTGCACTGGGCAAATCTGCTGCAAAAGTCCTCTTTAAAGTGTTATAAGGTGTGTCTGACCCAAGCCATAGTGTTTTCAATCAGGCCATATGCATGTTAAAGCTGGACGATGAATAAGGAAGACAGAAGACGAATGGATGCCTTTGAATTGTGATGTTGGTGAAGAATATTGAATATACCATGGACTGTCAGAAGAATGAACAAATCTGTCTTGGAAGAAGCACAGCCAGAATGCTCCTTAGAAGCAAGGATGGCGAGACTTTGTCTCACAGACTTTGGACATGTTATCAAGACGGATCAGTTCCAGGAAAAGGACATCATGCTTGGTAGAGGGTCAGCAAAAAGAGGAAGACTTTCAAAGAGATGGATTGACACTGTAGCTGCAATAATGGGTTCAAGCCCAGCAACAGTTGTGAGAATGGCACAGGCAGTATTTGCTTCCATTGTGCATAGGGTCGCTATGAGTCAGAACTGACTCAAAGGCACCTCAAAACAATAACCTGACAGGATTTACTGAAGTTTTTAAGCAGGGGGATGAAAGAATCAGACATATTTTAGAAAGATCATTTTAACTGCAATGTGGAGAATAGACTGGATTAGACTGGAATGGGACAAATTTAGAGGCAGAAAGATCAGTTAGGTGAGTATCATAATAATCCCAGTGGAAATGTATCGTGTGCTGTAAGAGGATAGCAATAGAGGAATTGAAAAGCTTAGAAGATTCATTTTCAAGATATCTTCCACCCATCCCATCAGAACTGCTCTCCACTGGGTTTTCTCACTCAAACAAAGGAACCACATCCAGCTAGGCATTTCTAATCCAATATTGCAAACAGCCAAACTTCCAGTTTAGGTTTAAATAGGACACTTGGATACCTATGCATTTATCTCTCTCTTAGCTAAAATCTGAATTTATTTAGGTACCGTGTTTTATACTTCATTTTTACTTCCATAGTGATATCTCAAGTTGTAGGTATACAACGTATAGTTTGCTGTTGTGTTGTTAGTTGCTGTCAAGTCAATTTCGACTCCTGGTAACCCCATGAGTGGGCAGAGTAGAACTGCTCCATAGGATTTTCAAGGCTGTGACCTTTCAGAAGCAGATAGCCAGGCTAGTCTTCCGATATATCTCTGAGTGGCTTTGAACCACCAACCTTTTGGCTAGTTGTTGAGCGCTTACCATTTTAGTGATAATTAAAGAAACCAGGTACCCCATAACATACAAAATAAAACAAATTTTGGTCATTATTATAAGCACATCTACTGTCTCTCAAATGACGTGTCCAGCAATTCCCTGATCTTAATGCATTACTCTGGAATATATTTACAATCGAATGCCTTTACTTACTAGCAGGAAGAAAGTAGCCAAAATACGGATTAAGTGGATGGAGGGGCCCTGCAATTGTAATTTTGCTTGGAGGAAGAGTTGCATGTTATCACCTGTCTCTTTAAGCTACTAATCTGGAAAGAAAAACAAATATTCAAAATAATTAATTAGGTCTATCCTTTGAAGATGGATTAAAAATACACATCTTTGAAAGTAAATGAACCAAACTTCTCATAGAAAACACTGCAAATACTGCAGTGTCTTTATGACGCTAATAGGAAAAGAGAACAAAGGTTTAGTCTGATCCTTAGACCACAGGCATTTTGGTCTTTGCCAACATCTATAGAGAAAATATTGTTGATCCCATCTTTATGCAAATATGGGGCTTCTTTGATCATAGGTGAGGAGCATTAATGCTGATACGTATATAGGAAGGTGTTTTACAATTGCAAAGCATATATGCAGCGTGTTAGTAAAGCAACTCCTTTGCACATGTATCTGCAGACGAGGTATATTCACCATCTGCCTGAGGAGCCACACTGAGCTCACATGGTTAAAACCGATCACTCTGTTCTGGCAAAGAAATGAACATCTCAGTGGGAGCTGAACACTAACGCAGAGTTAAGATTCTTGTTAAATTAAGATTATCCAACCCCACGGAGGAGGATAATCCATTTACGTATTTACACCCCAAGCTCTTAATTTTCCAGACAGGTCTTGATAAGAAAGACTGCACTTTATCAAAGGAAACAAAATATTAATTGCATTCCTTTCTTTTTCCATCTAAATAATGTAATAATAACAATGTAGTTGCTAAGATCCTAAGAGGCTTTGATTTCCAAAGTATTTAATTTTGAATATTTAAATTTCATGAGGGCAAGAACCTAGAGAGTTTTGGTCTTTGTTGTATCTGTAGCACATAATACTGACCTCAATACAAAGAAAGTGCTTAGTAAATATTCATGGAATGGATAAATGAATGAATGGTTTATGCAGATCCTATTTTATATTTTGTCTCCTAGGTGTCCCTGGGTGGCAAACCGTTAGGCACTTAACTACTAGCCAAAAGGTTGGGGGTTTGAACCCACCCAGAGGTTCTTCAGGAGACAGGCCTGTAGCTCTGCTTCCAAAAGGTCACAGCCTTAAAACCTCTATGGAGAAGTTCTACTCCGCACACATGCAGTCGCTGTGAGTCAAAATTGACTCAACAGCAAATAACAACAACAGATGGCTCTATCATGAAATAGTTAATTTTATGATGTTATCATTTTAGTTGGACAATGAAAAAGGAAGATTTTTTTTTCACCAAAGTTAGTCTACTATCTAGTTAGAGATTTTCCCTCCCTCACCCTCCCACCCTTGGTAACTGTCAAAGAACGTTTCTTTCTGTGTGTAAACATTCTCTTGACTTTTTATAATAGAGGTTTCGTGCAATATTTGTCCTTTTGTGATTGACTTATTTCACTCAGTACAATATCCTTCAGGTTCATCCATGTTGTGAGATGTTTCAAGGATTCATCGTTTTTCTTTAACATTGCGTAGTAGTCCATTGTGTGTATTTGACAGTTTGTTTATCCATTCATCCACCAATAGGCATTTATGTTGTTTCCTTCTTGCTGCTGTTGTGAATAATGCGGCAGTGAACATGGGTGTGCATATGTCTATTCGTGTGACAGCTCTTATTTCTCTAAGATATATACCTAGGAATGAGACTGCTGGATTATATGGTATTTGTATTTCTTGCTTTCTAAGGAAGCACCGTGCCGTTTTTCACAGTGTTTGTGTCATTTTACATTCCCTTCAGCAGTGTGTGAGAGTTCCAAATCTCCCCACAACCTCGCCAGCATTTGTGGTTTTCTGTATTTTTGATCACTGCTATTGGAAACCTTGGTGGCATAGTGATTAAGAGCTACAGCTGCTAACCAAGAGGTCAGCAGTTCAAATCGACCAGGCGCTCCTTGGAAACCATATGGGGCAGTTCTACTCTGTCCTCTAGGGTCGCTATGAGTCGGAATTGACTTGATGGCAAGGGGTTATTATTACCAGGGTGAGATGATATCTCACTGTAGTTTTGATTTGCATCTCTCTAATGGCTAATGATCGTGAGCATCTCTTCATGTATTTTTTTGGCTGCTGGATGTCTTCTTTGGTGAAGTGTCTGTTCATGTCCTTTCCCCATTTTTTAATTGGATTATTTGTCTTTTTGTTGTTGAGATGTTGAAGTTTTCTGTAAATTTTAGAGATGAGTCCCTTGTTGGATATGTTGTTGCCAAAAATTTTTTCTCAGACCGTGGGTTCTCTTTTTATTCTTTTAGTGATGTCTTTTGATGTGCATAAGTATTTAATTTCTAGGAGGTCCCAGTTGTCTAGATTATTTTTTTTTGTTGTGCATTTTTAGTTATGCTTGATAGTCTACTTATGCCATAAATTAGGGCCCCTAGGTTTGCCACTATTTTTTCTTCCATGATCTTTATAGTTTTAGGTTTTACACTTAGGTCTTTGATCCATCTTGAGTTAGTTTTTGCGTATTATGTGAGGTAAGGATCCTGTTTCTTTTTTTCTGCAAAAGGATATCAGTTTTGCCAGCACCAGTTGTTAAAGAGACTATCTCTTCCTCATTTAATGGATTTCAACACTGTTTTGAAGATCAGCTGTCCATAGATGGATGGATTTGCTTCTGAGTTCTCAATTCTATTCCATTGGTCTACGTGTCTGTCATTGTCCAGTCACAGGCTGTTTTGACTACCATAGCTGTATAGTAGGTTCTGATATCAGGAAGTGTGAGGCTGCCTACTTTGTTCTTCTTCTTCATTAATGTTTTGCTTATCCAGGGCCTCTTTTCTTTCCATGTAAAGTTGATGATTAGTTTCTCCATCTCGTTAAAGAATATTGTTGGAGTTTGGATTGGAATTGCGTTATATCGATAGGCTGCTCTGGGTAGTATTGACATTTTTATAATGTTAAGTCTTCCTATCCATGAACATGGTATGTTTTCCCATTTATGTAGGTTTCTTTTGGTTTCTTGCAGTAGTGTTTTGTAGTTTTCTTTGTATAAGTTTTTTTTGTCCCTGGTTAGATTTATTCCTAAGTATTTTACCTTTTGGGCGGCTAAATTGTAAGTGGTATTGTTTTCTTGATTTCCTTTTTTAGAGTTTTCATTGTTAGTGTAGAGGGATCGCCTGATTTTTGTATGTTGGTCTTGTACCCTGCCACTTTGGTGAATCCTTTTATTAGTTCCAGTAGCTTTCTTGTAGAATCTCTGGGATTTACTATGTATAGGATCATATCATCTGCAAATAGGGGTGCTTTTACTTCTTCCTTACCAATATGGATGCCGTTTATTTCCCCTTCTTGCCTCATTGCTCTTACTAGAACTTCCAGTACAATAAGGTGAATAAAACTGGCGATAAACGGCATCCTTGTCTTGTTCCAATTCTTGAGGGGAATCTTTTCAGTCATTCTCCATTGAGAATAATGTTGGCTGTTGGTTTTGTATGCATGCCCTTAATTATGTTCAGGAATTTTCCTTCAGTTCTTATTTTATTGGGAGTTGTTATCAGGAATGGAGTTGGATTTTATCAAACTCCTTTTTCTGCATCAATTGATATGATCATGTGTTTCTTTTCCTTTGTTTTATTTGTGTGGTAGTTTATGTTGACTGATTTTCTAATGCTGAACCCTCCTTGCCCACCTGGTATGAATCCCACTTGGTTGTGATATATTAGTTTTTTGATATGCCATTGGATTCTATTGGCTAGTATTTTGTTGAGAATTTTTGTGTCTATATACATGAGTGCTATTGGTTTATGATTTTCTTTTTTTAGTGTATCTTTACCTGGTTTTCATATCAGAGTTATACTGGGCTCATAGAATGAATTGAGGAGTATTCCATCTTTTTATATGTTCTGGAATAGTTTGAATAGAACTGGTGTCAGCTCTTCTCTGAATGTTTGGTAGAATTCTCCAGTGAAGCTGTCTGGGCCAAGGCTTTATTTTTGTTGGGAGTTTTTTTTTCATGACCTCTTCAATTTTTTTTTTGTTATGGGTCTGTTCAAATTTTTGACTTCAGTTTGTGTTAGTTTAGGTAGGTAGTTTTCTTCTAGAAATCTTTCCATTTCTTCTAGGTTTTCGAATTTGTTGGAATACAATTCTTCATAGTATTCTGTTATGATCCTTTTTATTTCAGTTGGTTCTGTTGTAAAGTCACCAATCTCATTTCTTATTTCTGTTATTTGCATCCTCTCCTTCTTTTCCTTTATCAGTTTGGCCAGTGATTTGTTAATTTTATTGATCCTTTCAAAGAAGCAACTTCTAATCTTGTTGATTTTATTGTTTTTCTGTTTTTTGCTTCATTTAGTTCTGTTCTAATCTTTATTATTTCCTTTCTTCTGGTGATTGTGGGCCTCTTTTGCTGCTCTTTTTCAATTTGTTGGTGAAAAAGAAAGATTGAAGGAGAATTGATGTATTCGAATGGTGGTGTTGGTGAAGAATATTGAATACTATGGACTAGCAGAAAAATGAACAAATCTGTCTTGAAAAAGGTACAGCCAGAATGCTCCTTAGAAGGAAGAATGGTGAGGTTTTGTCTTGTTTACTTTGGACATGTCATTAGGAAAGACCAATTGTTAGAAAAGCATCTTATGTTTGGTAAGGTAGAGGGTCAGTGAAAATGAGCAAAACTCTCCATGCGATGAATTGACACAGTGGCTGTGATAATGGGCTCAAACACACCAAAGATTGTGAGGATGGCATAGGACCAAGCAATGTTTCCTTCCGTTATACATAAGATCACCATAAGACAGAAGTAACTCAATGGCAAGTGTCTTAGTTATCTAGTGCTGCTATAACAGAAATACCACAGGTGGATGGCTTCAACAAACAGAAATTTATTCTCTTACAGTTTAGGAAGCTAGAAGTCTGAATTCAGGGCACCAGTTCCAGGAGAAGACTTTTTCTCTCCATCAGTTCTGGAGGAAGGGCCTTGTCATCAATCTTCCTGTGGGTCTAAGAGTTTCACAGCACAGGGACCCAGGTCCAAAGGATGTGCTCTGCTTCTGGTTCTTCTTTCTTGGTGGTAGGAGGTCCCTCTCTCTCTGCTCACTTCTCTCTCCTTTTATTTCTTGTACGATAAACAGTGATGCAGGCCACACTCCGAGGAGACTCTCCTTACATCAGATCAGGGCTGTGACCCAAGTAACTGTGCTGCATCCCACCCTAATCCTCTTTAACATAATCTAATCTTGCCTCATTAACCACAGGCAGAGATTAGGAGCTATAACACACCGGAAAATTATATCATATCACAACATGGGGACAACTATACAATACTGAGAATCATGGCCTAGCCAAGTTTACACATATTTTTTGGTGACAAGATTCAATTCATGACAGCAAGTAACAATAACAGTATCATTTTAGCTAGGACTAGATTTATAAAGCCAACATTATGTTTCATAATCAATAGAATCTAATAAATCATTTTAATTTTGGAATATTAATAAAGTTGGTTAAAACTAATCTATACATTTTGCATAGATAAATGTCTAATAATGCTAAATCATTCAAAATATCTCTTTACTTGATGGTTTGCATGCTCAAGGAAAATGTTAGTCTTATTTTTTGTTACTTATTCCTACTTTGTTTAAAAAAATTGTCATCATCATAATCAAAATGTAAAATATATATGATTACTCATACAAGGGATATCACTGCTGATGTCAAGGGATCTTGGTTGAAAGCAGAGAATACCAGAAAGATGTTTACCTGTGTTTTATTGACTATGCAAAGGCATTTGACTATGTGAATCATAGCAAATTATGGATAACATTGCAAAGAATAGGAATTCCAGAACACTTAATTGTGCTGTACATAGACCAAGAGGCAGTTGTTTGAACAAAACAAGGGGATACTGTACAGTTTAAAATCAGGAAAGGTATGTGTCAGGGTTGTAACCTTTCACCATATTTATTCAATCTGTCTGCTCAGCAAATACTCTGAGAAGTTAGACTGTATGAAGAAGAATGAGGCATCAGGATTTGAGGAAGATTCATTAAAAACTTGCGATATGCAGATGACACAACCTTGCTTGTTGAAAGTGAAGAAGATTTGAAAATCAAAGACCACAGCCTTCAGTATGGATTACACCTCAACACAAAGAAAACAAAAGTCATTACAACTGGACTGATAAGCAACATCATGATAAATGGAGAAAATATTAAAGTTGTCAAGGATTTCATTTTACTTGGGACCACAATCAATGGCCATGGAAGCAGCAGTCACAACATCAAATGACATATTGCATTGGGCAAATCTGCTGCAAAAGGCCACTTTAAAGTGTTGAAAAGCAAAGATGTCACTTTGAGGACTAAGATGCATCTGACTGAAGCCATGATATTTTCAATCACCCCCTACGCATGTGAAAGCTAGACAATGAATATGAAAGATTGAAGAGGGATTGATACCTTTGGATTATGGTGTTGGTGAAGAACATTAAATATACCATGGACTGCCAGAAGAATGAACAAGTCTGTCTTGGAAGAAGTATAGCCAGAATGCTTCTTGGAAGCGAGGATGATGAGACTTCATCTCATATACTTTGTACATGTTACCAGGAGAGACTAGTCTCCGGACAAGGACATCATGCTTAGTATGATAGAGGGTCGGTGAAAAAGAGGAAGACCCTCAGCAAGATGGACTGCAACAGTGGCTGCAGCAATGGGCTCAAACAGCAATGACGAGGATGGCGCAGGACCAGGCAGTGTCTTGTTCTGTCGCACACAGGGTCGCTATGAGCCAGAACCAATTGGAAGGCACCTGACAACAATGACAACAACAACAACATTATCATTCATAACAAACCCGCTTTGATAGTCACAGGAGCTGGGCTTGCATTGCAGTATTTACTTTTAGAGACCTGACAGGACAGGAATGTGACATTTGTAGTCACAGATAGTGATGGAAGAAAAGTTCCACATCAGCAGGCCAACTCAGCATTTTGAATCCTGTCTGCCTAAGTCTTCATCATGCCAGCAGCTTTGCATCGATGATTTTGTAACCAACTGGCATTCACATTGTACCTTTCTTTGTTTTAAGTATAAGAAAAGCAGATACACACCTAATAGCTATCAGTATTCTCTTTTGAATAGTTATGCTCACCATGAAAATGATACTTATGGAGATTACACAATAACATGAAGAAGTGTATAGGAGATAATATTCAGTGAAATATATTGTATGCAAAAATACAGATGCAAATAAGCAATGATTGGAAGTTAACGTGCAAAATAAAATAGCTACTTAAGGTTCAGGATTATGGGTAAGTTTATTTTCTTTTACACAATAATATTCAAAAGTGTGGCATCATGTTTTTTCCCTTTAAAATCGTGCAGCAATACTGTCTGGTGCCGTTATAGTACAAAAAGATTATCCTGGAAATGTGGACACACAGGAGATTACTTTACAAAAATGGATATGATGTATTAGGAATTGCTAGAGTGTTCCACATTCACGACATAAGAATGAGTCCATTTTACTCTTACTCACTTGTTCAACAGTAAATATTCTTCATTCTGTGTTTTAAAAACTATGAAGCCCACTCCTGCCTAATTTTTAACAATTATAGACAAATATAGGCTATGGATGATAGGTATTCAGATATACTGCAGGACTAGAAAGGAATAAAATAGAAGGAATTATTAAAAAAAAAGAAAAGAGAAATAGCCATACTCAGATCTACTACTAATTCAAGTAAACATTGAATGATGTTCTGAAATTATTTTAAAAATTCTATAAACCATGTGTTTCATTTTTTAATTTTACATTTTAGAATGTTATCACTCATGGTATACGTTATACTTATCAACTTGTGACATGGATAAAAATAACAATGTTTTGTGATTAAAAACCTTGAACTCATGTCCTTGTGATGTTCAGTGCATACCTAATTGAGAAAAGATTCATGTTGGATTACATGATTTATTCCATGAGTGGAATAAAACTTTTCTTCACGAAGTCGTATATTTTTCTAACACAATATGAGATCTTTGTTAATGGGAGTGAATGCAAGCTTTACATGTAAAATGATCTTGTCATTTTATCTTCTTTCTTAATGAGTTGCAGATCTTTAACTTAGGCAATAATACAGTGCTTTCATCACCCAGAACATGAGACTAACAAGAAAGTTCTCAAAATTTGTAAATCACCTCAGTAACCAAGGTGAGACGTTGCTCTCTCCAGTCCATACCACCAACAGAACATCATTAATATTAACATTTCTATGTCAGTGATCAGATAAAGGACATTATAACTTTGTGGTTACACAAGGAACAGAGAGAAAAGACAACCGAGTTTGGTGTATGATTGTTTAACTTGGAGAAAACAGGTCCTCAAAAGAATTCATACACACCAGTTAGACAGAAATGTTGATATTATTAAGTACACAAAGGTGCCAAATCTGCTCATGTATGCTAAGCATCAAAATAACACTCAGAACATAAAAGATTTAGAAAGAAAGAGAATCGTGGCTCTGGAATGAGCAGTCAATCATATGACCACTGTAAAAGGCCTACTTAGGAATTCAGGGATCAAAAAGAAACTGTAGTCCTTGCAGCTCCATTAGGAATTATACCCACTCCATTTCCCTTTTTTATGACAGTATGCACTTCAGATCTTCCCTCCAGAAAGCCTAATGAGCCCTGTGGAGGCCATACTACCTGCCAAGAAAATAATCCATCCAAAAGCCCCAGTGACAATATTCCTCAATGCTCAGAAAAAGTGCTGAAATGTTGTCATTCAAAAGACTTTACAATCCTCCCTGGCAATCCTGGAGAATCTAATGAGTGAAAAGCCAAAGTACACAAAAGAATCATCATCTCCAGATTTAGAAAAAAAAAAAGCAAGTGCTATAAGTCAGAAAATTAACTACTGACTGTCAGCAATGACCTTCATGGAATGTCAAACAATGCCTGTCATGGCTTCTCCGATTACCCAGCAGGAATACCCAATAACTGAGGAGAGACCACAGTGCATTGATTCACTGTCCTGCTAAGGTACAACCTGTTCTTAATACTCTTATTTCTACTTTATTTTGGAGATACATTTTAAGAAAATCCCTAGGCCAGAGGGTGAGCAAATCTGGTAAGAAGAGTGTTCCAAAGAGAGAGTAGTGTTTTTTCTTTTCTTTATCATTTTCCCTTCTTTTTACACCTCTCATTGGTCCTCCCTTTTTTTTTCTCTTTTCTTTCTCTCAACAATCAGTATTACTTTTACTTTTAGATTAAAATAAAAAAGACTGGATGACCTCCTGGGCATTTACAGTTCAACATTTCTGACCCCGAGGTGGCTACTTCCCAAATGATTGCCCGAAAAAAATGAATGTGTCAGCATGAGTAAGGCACCATATCTGCCCTCAAAAAGCTTGCATTATAGTTACTTGTACAGACAAGTACAATTGCAGTTACAACACAAGCTGCTAAGTACTGTGCTAAGGGAACAACAGAGACCTAAATAGCACATAAAGTGTGTACCAGGTTAAGTCTTGAGAATCAGAGACTCTTTCTGTAGAAAGTGATGATTAAACTCAGCCCTGAAAAAGGAGTAGGAGTTACCCTCTGAATGTGCCACCACTGGATTATATAATAAAGATCTCAGAAGATCAAAGCTGTGATTTCTGCTGGCAAGTCACTTAGTTCTCTGTACCTAAATTGTCTCTTCTGTGAACCTAGTTTTGCCAAACTGATGGGATTATTGTGAAAATAAGGATATCTGCAATCAACAAACTAAAAATGAGTACTTAATGAGAAAAAGACACTATACATTTTATTAATCATAAAAGCTTATATGGTATGTTGTTGTTGTTAGGTGCCATTGAGTCAATTCCAACTCATAGTGACCTCATATGAGGCAGTATAACTGCCCCATGGGGTTTCCTAGGCTGTAATCTGTAAGGGAGCAGATCACCAGCTCTTTCTCCCACAGAGACACTAGGTAGGTTTGAATCATCAACCTTTGGATTAGCAGCTGAGTGCTTAACCACTGTGCAACCTGGGCTCTGTCATGGTATGTTAGGCAATCTTTATGATGACATCTAGAGATCCCTACCTCCTGGTACTCATTTTCTTGTATAATCCCCTCCTATTTGAGTATGGCCTGGACTTATTGACTCACTTCCAAGAATAAAATATGGCAAAAGTTATAAAATGTCATTTCTGAAATCAGATTTAAAAAAGACCATAAATTCTGTATTAGGGCTCTCTCTCACTCTCTCTTGATTGTTGGTCCTAAGGGAAGTCAGCTGCAATATCATGAAGCAACCCTGTAGAGAGGACCATGTGGCAAGGGACCAAGGCCTGACAACTATATAGGTGAGTTTGGAAACAAATGAGCACCCCTTTCCCAACTGAGCTTTCAAACAAGAACACAACCATGGCCAACAACCTCTTCATCAGAGACCTTGAGCCAGATGTGCCCTGTGAATTTTTGCCTGGATTCCTGAGAAGCTTGATAAACCTCTTGGGATTTCTATTGAGGATCTAGAGGAACCATGAATAAGAAGGAAAAAACATGGCCAGAACTAAACAAGGCATTAAGGGCAAAACTGAAACAGACATTTCCTAACAAAGTGTAAAACTATCCTCTGCAACACCAAGGTAATCTGATAATAATTTAACTCCCTGCTCAGACAAATCTCAATACTATTCTGAGGTAAATAATAGTTTCTCCACAGTGTCCAGTCTAAAATGAAAAAAATGTGTGTGTATATAACATGAATAAGAACAGAAAAATAAAACTTATAATTAAGAAAAAATAATTTAATAGAAAAAAATCCACTGGTGTTAAAATTAGCAGATAAGGAATTTAAAATAACTATAATAAATGTCTCACGGAATCAATAGGAAAATGACAATTAATGAAGGAAAGAGAAAATTTCAGGCGAGACACAGTAGCTGTAAAGGAACTAAATAAAAGTCTTTAAACTGAAAAAATACAATATCTGAAATAAAAAAATCCATTGGATGGAATTAACAATGGATGGAAAATACACGGATCCCTGGTGGCACAGTGATAAAGAGCTTGGCTGCCAGCCAAAAGGTCAGCAGTTTGAATCTACCAGCAGCTCCTTGGAAACCCTATGGGGCAGTTCTACTCTATCCTATAAAGTCAGAATCGATTTGATGGCAAGGGGATTTTTTTTTTTTTTTTTGGTTTACGAAAACACACATACCCATACACACGCACAAACACACTCAAGTATCAGTGTTTTTAAAGACAGATCAATAGAAATCATCCAAGGCAAAACACAGATAGGAAAAATATTGAAAGAAATGAAAGGAACCTCAATGACCTTAGGGACCACACCAAGTCATATGATATATTTGTAGTCCAGAAGGAATGGATAGAGAGAATGGAACAGAAAATATGTTTAAAGCAGAAAACATTAGCTGAAATATTTCCAAATTGGATTATAAAAAGCAATCTAAGAACCAGTAAGCTAAACAATGCACATGGAGGCAATTCATTATTTTACTGCTGAGAAGCAAAGATACAGAGAAAATATTTTAAAATAGGCAGAGGAAAAAAGGCACATTCCACACAGAATTAAAAAAAAAAAAAGGATAAAAATAGTAGTTGAATTTTTTAATCAAAAACAATAAAGGCCAGAAGACTTTTGGACAACATTGTTAAAAAGATAGGGAAAAACCCTGTCAACTGGAGTTCTGTTTGTTGTTGTGTGTGCTGTTGAGTTGATTCGTACTGAGAGCAACTCTATGCAACACGGTAGAATTGCTCCTTAGAGCTTCCAAGGCTGTAATCTTTAAGAAGCCGACTGCCACATCTTTCTCCCATGGCACCGCTGGTGGGTTCCAACCACCACCTTCTGCTTAACAACTGAGTGCTTGACCACTGTACTACCAGTAAGCCTTCAGAATTTTATATCCAGTGAAAACACATTTCAAAAATGAAGACAAAATCACTAAAGCTATAAAAATTTGTCACGAGCAGATTCACAATACAACAAATGTTAAAGGAAGTTCTTTAGAACCCATTGCCATCAAGTCAGTTCGACTCATAGTGACCCTGTAGGACAGAATAGAACTGACCCATAGGGTTTCCAAGGAGCTGCTGGTGGATTTGAACCTGCCGACCTTTTGGTTAGCTGCCGAGCTCTTAAGTACTGCACCACCAGGGCACCAGATGGAAATCTGGATCCACAGAAATAAGCAAAGGGTGCCAGAAATAGTAAATATCAAAGACTTTCTTTTTTTCTTAAATTCATTAAAAGTCAATTAACTATTTAAAGCAAAAGTAATAATATACTGCGAGTTTAAACATATGTAGAAATAAAATAATGTGACAATAGCTCAAAGACAGATTTAAATGAAATTCTGTATCCAATTCAATACTGTTAAGCTTTTAATTATCCCCTTATTGATCTATAAATTCTATGCCAAACAATCAAAATCTCAGCAGGAATTATTTTAGAATAGTAGTCTATCTGATTCTTAAATTTGTATGAAAATATAAAGAACCTAAGGTAATAAAGTTGGAGAATTTGTACTATCCGATTTCAAAATTACCGTAAAGCGAGAGTAATACACCCATTGTGGTGCTGGCTTAAGGATAAAATACACAAACACATAAGTAAGTGAATGAATGAATGAATGTAACAGAATAGAGGTTTCAGAAATAGACCCATATGTGTACATTTACAAAGGCACCAAGGTAATTCAATTGGGAAAGGATAGTCTTTCCATCACCATCAGTCCATCAGTTTGACATACTGTGGTGCCTTGCATGTTGCTATGATGCTGGAAACTAATACACTGGTATTTCAAATACCAGCAGTGTCACCAATATTGTACAGGTTTCAGGGGAGCTTCTAGATTAGGACAGACTAGGAAGAAAGGCATGGCAATCTACTTCTGAAAATTAGCCAATACAAACCCTATGGATCACAACAGAACATAGTCCAACTTTCTTGCTTTGAACATGTCATTAAAACCTATTGCCATCAAGTTGATTCTGACTCATAGTGACCCTATAGGACAGAGTAGAACTGCCCCATAGAGTTTCCAAGGAGCAACTGGTGGATTCGAACTGCCAAACTTTTGGTTAGCAGCAGTAGCACTTAACCACTAAGCCACCAGGGTGTCTGAACATGTCATGGAGAGGGATCAATTGCTAGAGGAGGACATCATGTTCAGTGGAGTAGGGGCCAACAAGGGTGAGGGAGATCCTCAGTAAGATGGATTGTTACAAAATCCTCAATGATGGACTGAACGTACTGGCAATGGTGAGGATGACACAAGTCTAGGCAATATTTTGTTCTGTTGTGTATAAGGTCACCATGAGTTGGTGTTGACTTGACAGCAGCTAAACAACAGCAACATTAATCTATTGAGAAGGTCTATGTATCTATGTATCTACATATCTATGTATCTATGTATCTATCTATGTATCTATGTATCTATCTATGTATCTATGTATCTACATATCTATGTATCTATGTATCTATCTATGTATCTATGTATCTATCTATGTATCTATGTATCTATCTATGTATCTATGTATCTATCTATGTATCTATGTATCTATCTATGTATCTATATATCTACATATCTATGTATCTATGTATCTATCTATGTATCTATGTACGTATGTATGTTTGTATCTATCTGTCTGTCCGTCTATCATCTATTTTCAGCTGAAATTTTGAGTTTGGCAAGGCGGAGATTAAAACCTATAGCTATGAAAAACTATCATTAAAAAAAAAAATCCTCCAACATCATATGAGGGAATGCGTGAGAGAGTGTGTTGCAAAGTAAAAATCTGGATAAACATATGAAGTGTTACTTTTTAACTGAGAATGATGAAGCATATTTTGTAAAAGAGGGTATGTCCTGATCGTAGGTGAGAAGTGTATTAGCTGAAACACTATCTGTCACCCTTACTCAGAAAATGAGGTCATGGCAAGAGATTCATTCTGTTAACACACATTGGTATTCAAAAATTTTGACCTTTGCTAACCAAAATTGAGTTCCACCTAGGATTTGTGGTCTTGGAAATCGATGAGAGCAAATGTTACTCAGCTTCTAATCGGATTTCCTTCACGCTGCCTATAATGGAAGATGAGCTAGCAAAACAAATACCTGGTGTAATGTAGGCACAAGAACAATACATTTCTACATGACTTTAGGGGAGAAGCAGACCATTGCAACATTATACTGAAAACCCTTCAATATTATTAACTAGTATGTAGTATTTTAATAATACTATGCTGTCAATTTAAAGGTTTGTAACTGAGGACTTTGTTCTCCCTTTTAGAGAGTCACATTTTTTCCCCAGTGTGATATGCCTATAGGGAGAGTGAATTACTAAACACTTACTGAAATAATGTTGTGTGTGCCTTTGTCAAGAAGCCCTGGTAGCACAAACAGTTAAGCACTCAGCTGCTAACTGCAAGGTTGGTGGTTTGAACCTATCAGCGACTCCGTGGGAGAAAGACCTGGCTATCTGCTCCCATAAAGATTATAGCCAAGAAAACCATATGGGACGGTTCTACTCTACCTTTATCATAAAACAAGTGACAGACTGTAAGCATTAATTTAAAATAAATTATATGCAGATTATTTGGGGGGAAATAGTTATGGATGTCTCAGTTTTCTCGGCTTTATCCATTCTCAGCTTGCTCATGCTTACTGAGTCAGCCTGTACTGTCAGGAACTTATAAATAAAATTTCACCAAACGAACTAAAGGAAGGAAGAATAGAATGCTAAAATATCCACCTGATGAATTATGGATCTTCAAGTCCAATCTTATTATTTTTTTCCAATGAAGAAACAGAGACCCAGAGAAGTGAACTATTTAGCCAAAGCCACCCAGCCGATTGAATGAGATAACTAGGAGTAAAATCTTGGTCTCCTTGACACCCACCTCAAATTCATTCAAGAAATAAAGTAGCAGTTAAAGTATTTGCCTTTTTAGGATGTCTTGCGGTTTACAAAGCATTTTCTCATTTGTCTGATGTAAGCTTTTGAGGTAGGAGGGAGATATTGGCAGAGAAACTGAGACTCAGATTCTTTCTAAACAAGTTTACTAGAAGAGCTAGTGCACAGACTCAGGTCAATATTTGATTCATTTACTGAAAAGCTAACATGAGCTAGGCATTGTTTTAAGTTGGTACCTTCTGCTGCATATCAGAAACACATGGGAGGGTTTTAAAGCTTACCCAGAGTCTAGCAACACCCCTAGGGAGTCGGGAAATTAATATTTTTAAGGTGGTTCCCAGAGGATCCTACGTACAGTAGGATTGAGAACCACTTTACTAGAAGAAAAAAATATACACATTTCATTCATTCAAGAAATATTTACTGAATGCCTTCTATGTGCCAAGCATTGTTCTAGCGGCTAAGCATGCAGCAGAGAATACCACAAAAATCCCTCATGGTACTTATATCTGCTGGGGGAGGCAAATAATAAATAAATAAAATATATAACATACCAGATGGTGATAAATTAAGTGCAAAAAAAATAAGGGAATAGGAAAGGGTGTAGGTGTTGGAATTTAAAACTGGGTGGCATCTGAACAAAGAACTGAAAGAGATGAGAGAGTGAGCCATAATATTTTTGAATAGAGTTTTCTGGACAGAAAGAAAATCAAGTGCAAAGGCTTTGAGGCAGGAGTGTTCCTGGCACACTTCAGGAACAGCAAGAAGGCTACTGGAGCAGACTTAGTGAGGGAAGAGTAACAGATGAAGTAAGGAGCGGGTGGAAGTAGATCACGTAGGGCCTTGTGGGTCCTTGTAAGGACTTTGGAGTTTAGATAAGAGAGATGGAAGGCCAGTGGGGTATTTTGAGCAGAAGAGTGGTATGATCTGATTGCATTTTCAAAGCTAGCTATGTAGAGAATAGATGATAGGGTGGTAAGGATAGAAATAGAAGGACCAATAGAAGGCTGTTCCAATGATCCATGTGAGAGATATTGGTAGTTTAGACCACAGTGGCAACAGTGAAGGTGATGAGATGTAATTGGATTCTGGATATATTTTAAAGGTGTAACAAACAGGAATGACAATTTGGATATATGGTATGAATAAAGATATTAGCCCCAGATGACTCCAAGTTTTTGGTCTGACAAACTGGAATTTTACAGCACCTAATAATAAGGTTCCAAAATACTTGAAACAAAAACTGATACAACTGCAAGGAGAAGTAGACAAATTCCCATTACAGTTGGAGACTTAACACTCTTCTAACAATAATTAATAGAAGACGTAGACTCAACAATCACCAAGAATGTTGAAGACTTGAGCAACACTGTCAACCAACTTGAATCAATTAGTATTTCTAGAACATTATAGCAAACAACTTACAAAGACTGGCCATCTGCTGGACCATAAAATAAGTCTAAATAAATTTCAAACAATTTAAATCTTACAGAATATATTCTCTATTCTCAATGGAATTATATCAAAATCAACAATGAGATAACGTCTAGAAAAGCCTCCAAATATTTGGAAATTAAGAACTGACTTCTAAACAATTTATGACTTAGTTAAGAAATCACTATTCTAATATCCCCCAAAAAAACTTTTTTCAAAATATTAGCAAATCCAATCTAGCAATACATATAAAGGATAATATATTATGATAAACTGAGGATTATTCCAGGAACGTAAGGTTAGACTATATTTAAGAGTTAATCAATTGTCATTCAGCACATTAACAGAATGAGAAAAAAATTATGACCTTTTCAATAGCTGCAAAAAAAGCATTAGAAAAAATTCAATAACTAGTCATAATTTTAAAAAAAAATCTCAGAAAACTAGGAAGTAGAAGGGAATTTCTTTAATCTGATAAAGTGAACCTATGGAAACTCTACAGCTAAAATTATACTGAATGGAGAACTACAACATACATTCCCCTTAAAATCAGGAATAATACACTTTTGTTCAACATTGTACTGGAGATCCTAGCCAGTGCAATAAGGCAAGAAAAGGAAATACAACCATAAAGATAGAAAAGAATAAGTAATGCCTCTCATGTGGCAGTTCAGAGCTCCAAGCACAAAAGTACCAGTGAATGGGCAAAGGCTGTGTTGTCTTTTTTGATCTAACTCTGGATGTCATGCAGCGTCCCCTCCGTGGGAGATATGTCAAAGGATTTCCAATCTTTGCTTTTCTTAACTGCCAAAGATGAAAATGAAATAAATGAATAGAATAAATTTATTTATTTTTTTGATCTCAAGAGTGATGACATTGACAGCCAACACATTCTAGCCTGAGTGGAGAATATTTTTCAGAGATTTAGATTTCATCTAGAACTTGAGATCACTGTCGTTACTATATTTCTATAGTGTCTATTAATGGTTTTACCAAAACAATATCCATGTCAATTGAGTAGTTGGGGTGGGATAGTCAGGATTTAAGAAGAATTAAGTGAAAATATTTTCTCAAGGATGGAGCTCTAAAATACTTGCTAGTTTGTGTACATAGGAGCAGGTGAAAAACAAAGAGCTATTGATGCTTCTTAAATTCTTTATTCATATACACACTCAGGATGAATTTATTTATTTATCAGTCACCTTTTGTTCCATTCCCTAGGGAGCAAGAGGAAGTTACCTAACCTGGAAAGGCCAGACACTGGTTTTATAATTTCAGATCCCTGCTGTGAGAGATCTTGGAAAGGTATACAAGGTCTTTCTGCAGGAAAGAAACCGCTTTGAATCTCCGAGGGCTGGTTATCATGAAGGATGCCTGTGACTGGACAAAGGACCCAATGATTTAATGCCTACCTGGAGCCCTGGTAGCACAGTGGTTAAGAGTTTGGCTGCTAACCAAAAGGTCAGCAGTTCAAATACACCAGCTGCTCCTTGGAAACCCTATGGGACAGTTCTACTCGGTCCTATAGGGTTGCTATGAGTCAGAATTGACCCAGTGGCAATGGGTTTGGTTTTTTTGGTTTTGTCATGCTAAAGAGGAAAATTTTGAGCTCACTGACAGTTTTGTAAATTTTCTTTTGACTGTGAAATTTCATTCATCTCAGACCAGCACAAGGTCTTTGTGCCAGTGGGTACAGTAAGTGCTATACAAGTGTAGTTTTCATTCAATCTATTTGCTTCAGCTTCTTGAAACCTGTTGAAGGGCAGAGAGTGGGGGAAGATATAAGCATAGTCTTTATCTCAAAATTCATTATTGATTTTGGAATGAGGCCTAGAAAATGCTTATTTGTGATCATCTGAATTCCTTCATTCAAGATGAATTCTATAGTAGAATAACTATTTGTTTAATTCTCTTGGCTCTGACATGATAATGCACTTGGTAAATAGGAAGCCATATTACTATATTGTGTCAGAGCAAACTGATATTATCTTAGTGATTCTTCTCAGATTCATTTTTTAAACAGTTCTCCTGTTTTGGTTGGAGACTAATGGCTGGCACACTGGCAATGTATAGGAAAAGCGTTACTTTATGATTGTGTGCAAAAGTAAGTGAGAAGTCATGTAAACCAATCAACCAGCCCTGCAAAGCCTCATCTGTTCGCAAGTAATGAATGGCTTCCTCTCAAAGTTTGGTTAATTTTTCTTGCCATGACCTAAAAGGTCTCTCTTGAATCTAAACTATAAAATAATATGTGGAACTATTAGCCACTTGCACTAATGTCACCTTACTGCTGTGACTCCTTTGAAGTTGAGTTTGCGGTGCCATCTGTTTTTTAAAGGCCTTGCTTCAGTGATTCCTTTGGCACTAACTGATGTTTCTTCCCTTTCATTTCTGGGCCATGATTGCTGAGCCTCTGGGGAACCTTAGATTGATGGTCCAACTTCAGCTTGAAGGAGGTGCCACTTTCCTCTTCATATCACTGAACTAGGAGCCCTAGCACCTAGAATAATGCTCAGAATGCTAAAGCATAAGAGAGATTAGAGTTGTCCAACTGTAGTTTACATCTCAGGTTATGGAGGCCCAGACTGCATAAGCGATTTGTCCAAAGTATGCCTCCAGTCTCAGCAACCAGTCGATTTTCCATTGAACCCTTCTACCTGTCATGATAAATTAAAGCAATTGGGAATGTCATTACTACAAAGTGTGAGGGCCATGAAACTGTTATACTCCTCTTTGTATTACACTTAGTTCCTGGTCCCTAGTTATGGTATTCTGACTATTTGGTATTCTTGGGATTAAATTACTAATCATAGTGCTGCTGAAGTTGATAATCATTTTTGTTTGTTTTGTTTGCCTATTAATACTAGATGGAGGATTCATTCGTAGACCTTAATTTTTCTTCCTTGTAACTTATAAACTGTCATGTGTGTTTTCTCTCTTGGAGAAGGGCCTTCCTTTCACTTCCATGGAAATAGTAGTCTTTCACTGAAAGGTAAGCTCTTGCTTTATGGTCCAAACTCATCTTTCCTTAAATATGCAAGTTTTTAGTTTTGAGATAAATAGTATGAAATAGTTGCACTCATCTCATTTAACCTAGCAAACAGAATATCTAGCCATCTGTTGTAGCTTCTAAAACCTTATTTTCAGTAAACAACTGTCCCACACTACAATTATTTCTGATATGAAATGCCCATGTACTAAATTATAGTGCTAGCGTGTTTTTGATGAATTTTTATGGAATATTTAAACAACTTGAGGACTGGAATCAATATTGTACATTTTAATAAGGCCCTACCATTAAATAATATAATGTTTTTGAAAGCAAAAGTAGCACACCAAAATTTCATATTTTCTTCAAGGACAATTTTCCCCCAGCCTTAATAATTGCTAGTGAAATCACAGACATCCTTTTTATATAACCACTTGCAAAAAATAACATTTTAAAGAATATATAAGTGAGGAAACTCTTTAGCCATAAACAAATGTGTGCCACACTGTGATTCCATTATTTATTATTATGAATTTAAAAAAATAAACAACTGTACATTCTTAGGTAATTTAAAAATTTAGCCTTGATATAGGAATAAACTCAGCTCTTCAGTTAAAAGTATATAATTTTTAATAATAAATTTATACAATGAGTTATTTTCAAATTAAACTCAAGTCTAAGTCCTCTAGCAAAGCGTTTTCTATTGACTCCCTTTAATGTGGAAGAATTGGCTCACAAGTAAATTAATTCTGGTCAGTGCGTATTTCCCTTGGGATAGCTTTTTTCTCCCCACTGCCTGGGACCAGCCACAAGCTATTTGAGTTGGTTAGGTTTATTAGTTTTTAGAAGATGCTTTCACAATCTGGCAGGTTTCTTACATATCTGCATGCTGTGCATTGCATCTCAGTGAATGACATTCTCAGCACTAGAATTTGGAAGATCTTATTGTGCAACAGCAAGTTGTACAACAGTGCTGCTGACCTAGCTAATTTTGAGAAAAGGTCTTCTCAAAAGCTAAGTGCTGTTACTGAATGCTAATTTTATTTTAATGATCTTCTGCCAAAAAAAGTAATAAAAATCAGAAAACTCAATCATTCCTTATAAGGTCAGACCTATCATACACAGGGATCCACATTTATGATTGAAGAATGGATGCACCAAGGAATTATGTTCTATCTGACTTATAGCCTCATGCTGTCAGGGATGAGCAGAAGAAGAACTATGTCAAAATTCTTCAGCCATAAGCTTAAATTCTTGTGTTGGGATATTACTCTAGAATTCTATATTAATCACACTACCAAAATAGGATGTAATTGCATTTCCCATCATCTCAATCTCTTTTCTGACTCTACCACCCAGTAGGATATTCTATTGTTGATTACACAGCAGAGAGAAGAGTTAAAAGTGACCCAGAACTCCAGAGCTCCAATCTGGAGTCTCAAGAATGGCTGGTTTTACATCCAGACTATAATCTGCACTTCTTCCGTATCCTGAGATCACTCTATTTTGTTATTGTGCATAGGTTTTTCTCTGTGACAGATATGACTAAGCTGTCCACCAACATTCTTTCTCCCCCTTGCATAGTGTCGACTTGTTGCTGGGAGTTCTACCAAGCCAGGAACTCCATTTTCTAGCCTTTTCCATCAAGGGTAACTTATTTTCATCAATGAAATGTGAGTTGAACTAAGTTGGTTACTTCTAAACCTGGGGTTTATAAAAGTAGTTATGCCTTCTACTATGTCTTCCTCACTCTCTCTCTTTCCCTTCCTGCTGGCTGAAAACAGAAGATGCTGAGGCCCTAAGGGACTTCAGAGTCATAAGACAGAGGAGCCTGGTTCCCTGAGTCACTGCATGGAACAAAGCTGATCCTGCCAAAAAGGAACAGTCACCTTAGATTTTTGCTTGAGTAAGAAACAAGCTTCAGTGAGGTTTAGCCACTGAAATTTAGTGTTTATTTGTTACAGCAGCTAGAGTTTCCTAACTACCATTGTTTCACGTGCTTTTTTGAATTTATCAAGAAGTAAAAACTGATGTGTTCATTATTCACACTTCTTTCTTTTCTGTCTTCTGCTCAGTTTCTAGCACGATCTTTTTATACTCAGTGAGTAACACTGAAATGAACTCTTATTGAGTACTTGCTATGTGGAAATCACTATGCTGAGAGATTTTCATACATTATCGTAATCATCTTTATAACGTAATACAAAATTGTTTCAAGAAAACATGAGGAAATGGAGACTTTCTAAGAATACAGAGAGATTATGTAGCTTGATCAAGGTCATACAGTTAGTGAAAGTTTAAAGCCATAGATGTCTAATTTCAAAATGTATTTCTTTTACACTAAGCTAAACTATATGTTAGCAAATTTTATTTATTGAGGGCTTTCTCTAGACCAGCTCTGTGTTTTGCACGAATCATCTCATCTACTCTTTCAACAAGCATATGAAGAAGGTTCTCCGTAACGGAAGAGACAAGACTATTTTATAACTTGTGTAAACTTCAGCATTTATTTTTCTGAGCGTTTGCACTATGCACAGCTTCATAATATGCAAAATCCAAAGAAAATAGGTTTATTTACCATTTTACAGAGTGATTAGCCAAACACTGATAATAAGCAAAACTGAAAAGCTTAAGTCACAGTAGAACATTAAAATTAAGGTAGCCTATAACTTGGATGGAGCCCTAGTGGCGTAGAGATTAAGTGTTCAGCTGCTAACCAAAAGGTCGGCAGTTGGAATCCACCAGCTGCTCCATGGAAACCCTATGGGGCAGTTCTACTTGGATATATGCAGGACTGAACTGGAAAGATATTAATTCATTCGTTTATTGAATATATAACCACTAAACATCTACTAGATGCTAGGAACTGTTTTAGGTGCTGAGGGAGTCAGCAATGAACAAAACAGATAAGGCGTGTACCTACCTAGTCCAAAGTGCTGGCTGCTGTACCCCACTGGACCTTTTATGAATTTTCTTGATAAATTATTATTATTATTTTACTTTAAGTGAAAGTTTACAATTCAAACGAGTCTCTCATACAAAAATTTATACATACATTGTTATGGGACCCTAATTGCTCTTCCTATACTGTGACAGCACACTCCTCTTTTCCACCCCTAATTTCCCATGTCCATTCAACCAGCTCCTGACCCTCTCTGCCTTCTCATCTCACCTCCTGACAGGAGCTGCCCATTTAGTCTCATGTATTTATTTGAGCTAAGAAGCACCCTCTTCACGAGTATCATTTTATGTCCCATAGTCCAATCTGATCTTTGTCTGAAAAGTTGGCCTCTGGAATGGTCTTAGTGCTGGGTTGACAGACAGTCCAGGGACCATGCTTTCTGGGGTTCCTCCAGTCTCAGTCAGACCATTAAGTCTGGTCTTTTTACTAGAATTGGAGTTCTGCACCCCACTTTTCTCCTGCTCCAGCCGGGACTCTCTGCTGTGTTCCCTGTCAGGCAGTCATTGGTGGTAGCCAGGCACCATCTAGTTCTTCTGGTCTCAGGATGATGCAGTCTCTGGTTTATGAGCTCCTTTCTGTCTCTTGGGCTAATACTTTCCTTGCGACTTTGGTTTTCTTCATTCTCCTTTACTCCAGGTGGGTTGGGACCAATTGATGCATCTTAGATGGCTGCTTGCTAGCTTTAAGACCCCAGACGCCACTCACCCAAATAGGATGCAGAACATTTTCTTAATAAGCTTTTTTATGCCAATTGACCTAGATGTCCCCTGAAAGCATGGTCCCCAGCCCCTCGCCCCTGCTACTCTGTCCCTCAAAGTGTTTGGCTGTAATCAGGAAACTTCTTAGCTTTGGTTTAGTCCAGTTATGCTGACTTGCCCTGTAGTGTGTGTTGTCCTTCCCTTCACCTAAGATAATTCTTGTCTACTATCTAGTTAGTGAATAACCCTCACCCTCCCTCTCTACCCTCGTAACCATCAAAGAATGTAAATTATTTTAACATTTTAACTTCACACTTAAAACAGCTGTAAGAGGATAAGTAACTTTCCTTCTTAAAACATTTATAATGGATAATTCAGCCATATTTAATAAACAAACTCATTTCACCTAGGAGTTAATTTTGCATTGTTAGGAAACCTATTGAAGTTTTCAAAGTTCCTAGCACGACATTTAGTGAATTAATTCTGGTTGTTCATTAAATGATATAACACACAACATGGCAAGCAAATTAATCCTTATTTAACATAACATTACTTTGCATTAATTTTGTATTTCTAAACTATTGAAGTGCTTTATAAACTCTAGGTCTTACACTTCTGGAGTTAGGCAGTTTGCAAAATAGTATATTAAATCACCTTTTAAAAATTTCTTGCCACATCTATTCCTTGCCAAGTGCATGAACCTAGCGTAATAAGATTAGATAATAAGATTAAGCCCCAAGTGAATACAAGGTAAAAGAACATAATATTAGAAAGAAGTAAGCCAGGAAGGGTTCAGAAGATGGAGATCATCTTGAACAAGATTGAATATAAATTTATGCCCAGTCTGAAAAAACATGTATTTTAGGAGTTCTCCTAGAAGGAGTCTCTGGGTGGTACAAACAGTTAAGCATGCGACCACTGTCTGAAAGGTTGGAAGTTTGAAACCACCCAGAGATGACTCGGAAGACAGGCCTGGCAATCTACTTCTGAAAATTCACAGCCTTGAAAATCCTATGGAGAAGTTCTACTCTGCACGCATGGAGTCACCATGAGTCACAGTTGGAGCTGACAGGATGGTAACTAACAACAACAACAGTCTATAAGGAATTAGGGAGCAGGTCTTTGAAATATTAAGTGCGCAGACGAATACTTTGAAACCAGAAACGTCTGGCAATTTCTTGAGAAAAGAAAGACTTAAGAGAACTTCCTTCTAGTCAGTGGTCCTCCTGGAGGAGTAAGACTCAGCCCTGTGCTATTGGCATCAAGGTGGTATCTGGTGAATAGTAAGTATACTGTAAAAACGGCTTGGATACAGTGTCTGACCTCTTCTAACTTCACAAGTGGGAAGAAGAATCAAGATTAACAGCCTGAGAATGATTCCTATGAGGTGGAGGTCAGACATGCCTCCCCTCTCTGCCATCTTAACCAATTCTGACACCAATCATCCTACCCACGGTACTCTCTACTTTTCTGCTGGGTTCAGTAATTCATTGCAATGGCCACACAGAATTCATAGACAATACTCACGATTGTGGGGTTTATTAGGGAAATAACAGTTACAATTCAGGCTCAGGAACACTCAGGATACAGTTCTTCCAGCAGCACAGCCTCTTGCCAGCTGTGCTTGCGGGCACAGCTCTGCCTGGCCTTCGACCTCTGCCCAAAGGCTTTCTCTCTCCATGGGCTGGGAAGCCCACCATGCAGTCTCCTGCTGCCAGGTTTCTGTTGCAAGGTCTCTGCTACCACTTCTTGCCATCTTCAGGGTTACGGTTTGCTCTCTGTCTCCTGGGTCCATGAGCTTCTCAGTGCAGGGATCCTGGGTCCAAAGAACGTGCTGGCTCCTGGCTCTTCTTCCTTGGTGCTGGTGGGATCTTCTCTTTCCCACCTCTGGGGTGGCTCATTTCAAGCCCAGCAGGGCAAAACTGACCAATCCCCTTGGTGGGCTACAATTACCCCACCTACACAGTCCTGTCCACTCATCTAGGTGGGAGTTAGAAGACCATGGTGAGAAAGGCCACACAAAAGTGATCCATCACACCACAAGCATTCTCCAGTGCAGGCATGAGGGGGCAGTTCTGCTATGTTGAAATATTCTTTGAAACCTATTCCCCACCCGCTTTGCTCTAATTCTGTTTTCACTGAGCAGACTTATAATAATCATTCAATTTCAAATAGGTTGGGATAACTGGAATCATTTTCTCAGAACCTGATGGCACATAAATTAATTGATATGTAGAAAGAGAGTTTGTGACCTTCACATGTAGGAGCCCAGAACCTGGAAAGATGAACCGGTGAAAACTCCCCAGGCTGAGAAGCCTGTGCTCTTTGGCTGCAACACAGATCTGACTTCATACTTCCTGTCCTAATACACTTCAGTGCCTCATAATAACCTTGGCAACTGAAAGGCCTTCCTGCTCTGGCCCCACGTAGCTCTCCAGTGTCATTTCTCACCACTCCCATTGCACTCCCAAGTCACATTTAGCTGCACTGAACCTTGAAAAGTACCAGATTCTTTCTCGCATACAGATCTTTGCACGTGTTGTATCTTCTTCCTGGAACCTCTCTCTCATCCCCATATGACATTTGCTTGGCTAACTTTCTCAGTCTCAGTTACAAATTTGAGTTACCACCTCTGAGAAGTCCTCCATAATGTCTGCAATTCCAGATTAGTGTACCTTGCCATGCACTCCTTGACACATAGTACTTGCCACTGTCACAGCTCCCACCAGTCTAAAGGGGAAATGCCATCCTACTCATGGTGTCTGCCACTACACAATGAACTTCTTGAGGGTAGGGATGACATTCTTTTCATGGTTGTAGGCCTGGTGCCTGGAAAGTAGACGTGTTCAACATATATTCGTGAAAAGAAAAAGAATGATAAAATTTTATCCAATTATTTTTCTAATGACGTATTGTTTTCTTTAACTCACACTTGAAAAGCACAAAATAAAACCATGAGGCATATATATTTTTAGTGTTAATAATGAAATGAATATGGGTATTGATACCACTGCTCTTGTCATTTTAGTTTGATGACATTTGAGAAGTCAGCCTTGCTGAGACTTAGATTCTTCACAAATAAAATGAAAACACTGGTAATAGTGTTACCTACTTTATAAGGTGTTGTGAGGATCACCTGAGACATTATATAAAGCATTGTATGAAATGCTATGTAAGTATTAGGTTGTTATTAATATTCAAAAAATTCAGTGCCATAAGGTTGCATCAAATCCGCTTATGGAAAGAACAAATACTCAAAGATCCTCATATTTCCTTTATATCTAAAACTGCTTTTTGTAAATTTTGCTGTATATCATCATCAACACATGTTTACTGAGCTCATGCTGGGAACAGAATTTGTATTCTTGCATTAAAAATATTTGCATTTTGGGTGAAAGCTCAGGAGGTTTAGCATCATCAAATGTGTTTCTTAATTAAATGATGAGAGTCATTTGAATCTCTTCATTTTGCTGGATTGCAGACTTTGGAGCACACTTGTTCAGAATAGAAGTTTGGAGAATTTTATGCTAGGCTCAGGAGGCTGTTGTAAGATGAGTAGTGAATTCAATCCCTGTTTCGACTGCTTGCCTACCACCCCCCTTCACTGGTGCAATATTAGTTTTCTATTGCTGCTGTACAAATGACCACACATTTAGTGGCTTAAGATAACACAGATTTATTCCCTTACAAGTCTGGAGGTCAGAAGTCTAAAATCAAGATGTTGCCAGGGTTGTGATCTTTCTGGAGGCTTCAGAGGAGAATCTGTTTCCTTGCTTTTTTCAGCTTTTAGAGGCTGTCTGCATTCCTTGGTTCGTGTTCCCTTCCTTGCATCCACTCCAACCTCTTCCTTTCACCTATTCTTACTCCACTTTAACCCTCTTGGTTCCCTCTTATAACGATTCTTGTGAATACATTAAACCAAAACCAAACCCACTGCCATCAAGTCGATTCCAACTCATAGCGACCCCATAGGGTTTCCAAGGCTGTAAATCTCTACAGAAGCCGACTGCCACATTTTTCTCCCAAGGAGCTGTTGGTGATTTTGAACCACTGGCTTTTCAGTTAGCAGTCAATTGCTCTAACCACTGCACAGCCCAATAAGCAGAGATAATATCCCCATCTCAAGATCTTCAGTTTTCTTTACATCTGCAAAGACTTTTTTTGTCATACAAGGTGACATAGTCACAGGTTCTGGGGATTCGGACCTGGACATCTTCGGGAAGACATTATTTGGTTTACCACAATACCCAACACCTTTTGCTTCTCAAGCTACTACTTCTAGTAGCATTGCATTCACTGTTATCTGGGATTATAAGTGATCAACAGTAGGTTACTTTAGAAATCTATTCCCAAGTGCAACAAATTACTCCAAAACTTTGTGGCTTAAGATGACCATAAACATTTATTATCTTACACAGTTTCTGCTAGTCAGGAGTTTGGTAGTGACTTAGCTGGATGGTTCTGGCTCAGTTTCTTTCATGAAGTTTCAGTCATGATGTCATCAGTTCCTATAGTCATCTGAATGTTTCACTGGATCTGCTTCCAGGATGGCTCACTCACATGGATGGCAAGTTGGTACTGGCTATTGGAAGAGGACTTCCGTGCTTCACCAAATGAACCTTCATATAGGCTACTGAGTGTCCTTACAATATGGTAGCTGACTTCCCCTAGAGACAGTAATCCGCGAAAGAGCAAGCTGAAAGCCACAATGTTTTATGACCTAATTGCAGAAGTCACATACTGTCAGTTCTATAGTATTCAATTGGTCACCCAGGCCAGCCATGAATCAGTGTGGTAAGAGATGATACAAGGGCATTAATACCAGAAGGGAAAGATCTTTGGAGGCCATCTTGAAGCTTGATTACCACATAGATGTATACAAGTTAGTGTTCTTTTCATGTGCTTGAATGTTAAATACCTGAGAGACTGAAGGATATATTACAACATATGCGATATTTATGAATTCAGCTATATAGTCTCCTGAGATGAATTTACATAAGGAATTATGAACTGTTTCTTACACAAGGTTTTATTTTTTAATATATCAAATCATTTGCATAGGGAAATTATGAGGCATAAAAACCAAATTTGGGGAATCTAAATTCTTGATATTCATCTGAACAAAATTTATTACTTTTTGTATACTTATTAAAATATAAATGAATCACATTTATTTTTAATGATACATTTAATAAATTAAATTCATTGAAAAAAAAATTACAAGAAAATATGAGTCCAAACCAAAAAAAAAAAAAAACAAACCCGTTGCCATCAAGTTGATTCCAACTCAGAGCTACCCTATAGGAGAGAGTAGAACTGCCCCATAGGGTTTCCAAGGGGCAGCCAGTGGATTTGAACTGGCGACCTTTTGGTTAGCAGCTGTAGCTCTTGACCACTGTGCCACAAGGGCTCCCGAAAATATACTATTCCGAAAAATCATGATAGTTTTTGCTATATAAATAATAGCAGTTATTTAAGGGATTGGTTACAGCCAAAATGGTGGGTCGTCAGGAGACCTGCTACCCATAAGGTGTCACTTTCTATTGGCCATGGGATGGCTGGTTTTACTCATTAAAGAAGAGTCTCTTATGTAGTGAATTTCGATTAGTCTTGGTTGATGTAATCCCTAGATTTCTTTGAATAAGCGAAGACTCCTGCAACATTGCCTGCTACTAGAAACACTCGTCAAGTCCACACACAGGTAACATATCAGGGGGTCTACACACAATTTCTATCTTTCAGTTCTATTTTTCTCTTGACTATTAACTTGGAGAACACAGAGAAATGGTTTCTATAGGCCCACATTCAGATTATAGTTTGTACTAACATTTAAGAGCAAGTGCAAAGATATAAAGGTTTTCATGATCGGTATTTGTAATCCTGTCAAGCCTTATATCCCTAATGACTCCATCCCATACTCCTGGGGCACATATTCTTTTCTCTAACCACATTAAATGACTAACATTTCTTAAATTTGTCAACCTCTGTCTTACCTCCATGCCTTCCTGAAATATTTTGTTTTCTTTTTTCTGTGAAATTCTTATTAATTTTTTAGGTCTCAGCTCACTTGGCCCCTTATCCAAAAAGCGTTTCCTCAGCCTGCATTCTGAGTTCCATGTCCTTCCTATGTGCTGCAGCATAATTCTTACAATAGTTGAAATACACTTAAATGCATAATTATTGTAGTACCTAAAGAGCCCTGGTGGTGCAATGGTTAAGCGCTTGGCTGCTAACTGAGAGACTGACAGCTTAAACCCACCCAGCAGCTCCAAGGAAGACAGACCTGGCGATCTGCTCCAATGAAGATTACAGCCTAGAAAACCTTATGGGGCGATTCTACTTTGTTACATGGGGTTGCTATGAGTTGAAAATCGACCCAATGGCACCTAACAACAACTAACCACGGCCTTGTAATTCTCTCTCTGCATTTCTTTGTATCCTAAACACCAAGCACATTGCTCACTAAATATCAATTGGATGGGTGAGTGGATGGATGGATGGATGGATGGATGGATGGATGGATGGGTGGGTGGGTGGGAGGGTGGCTGGCTGGCTGGCTGACTGGATAGGTGTATAAATGAATGGCTAAGGTGCTAAGTCAGAAAAGCTGGATCAACCTGTAAAATTTTCAGCTTCTGATTAACATTGAGCTTATCTGTTTTTATATTCAGAAGCAAATCTATTCATCTGTGAGATGAATAACAAAGAACTTAGTGGGAAAAAAAAAATCTATCAATTACAGTACTTAAAGGAGACAGAGGGGAAGCCCCGGAAAGCCCTCAGGTGACTTTTATTCTCAGAATTCTGTAATTTAAAATTTTTCAGGTGCTGTTAATAAATCTAGTGGTATTTAGAGTAGGTTCTCAGATTCCTGGGTTTTTTTTTTAATTTCTTGAAGCCAGCTATTTGAAATGTAATTAAAGAATCCATGGAAATTAAGTCCTTGTTTCTAGAAGAAGTAGTAATAGTTAGTGATGAATTAACCATATGACTATATCAAAAAGATGTTAGGTGCATTCAAAAATTTACATTACAGAAGTTCTTAAAAAAGAACTTCACAAGTATACGTTTGATCCCAATGGCTCTGTGAAGTCTGCAGAGCAGGACTGAGGAAATTAAAGTCCAGTGCAGTTAAGTCAAGTGCCCAAGTCAGTCAGGCAGGCGGTGAGTATTTACTGATGACCTTCTATGTACCAGCACCTGAGTAGGAGCTGGGGGTAGGTTCTCTCTGGCTTCACAGAGCTTACAGTCTAGCGGGAAAGCCATAGATCAAATAAATGAGTGCAAATGTGTAAGTCTGTAAGGAGCTATGAAAAAGAATTTCAGGGATCAATAAGGGCCCATAACAAGAATAACAGGGATACTTAAGAGGTAAGAGGAATTCTCTGAGAAAGTGATGTTGAAACTGAGACCAGAAGTGGTTGGTCATGTGGCAGAATCAGGATTGGAACTCCAATATTGTGATTTAAAATTCAGTGATCTTATCTCAATGATCTCATCTCTAATCTAAACCACTTCAGGAAAGAAAATTTACTGAATGGTCCACTGCAAATTCTTTCACTTCATTTTACCAAATATGTTAGGAACTAATTCTTAACTCTAGTCTAGAAATCTAGTAAGTTTCCTCTAAGAACAATTTTCCTCTGCTGAAGAACCAATTTACAAAAGAAGAAAAGTGTGTGCGGTTATGACAGAGATGGGCATCCAGCCATTGATCGTTTTTCTTCTTTAACATTAGTCTTCTGACATTTTCCCAGCTGGGAAGGCTCGCCTTTCAAAACTCTCTCTGCATGCTTTCAAGATGCATCACATCCCATTTCATGTGTTACAGAGTATTAACACATTGCACACTTCAGTTATATATTTAGTGATTTTTTGGCAGTATATTCTTCCTACCTTCTGATTTTAACAGTAGCCAAAAGTGTTTGAAACTATCCCATCATCTCTTCCCTCTCCCCTCCCCCTCCAAAAACAGACAGTAGGAGAAAGAAGGAGGCAGAGAGAGACAGAGAACCTCTGTCTGATCACATGGAGACTAATTTTGTCACCAATAGGTGTGAGATCTAAGTTGTCAGCGGTTTGGGGATTGGTTGAGACTGCCAGAGAAGCAGCAATAACACTTTCTTATGACACCACAGAAGTGTCAAGATATAGCAGACACTTCAGATGCCAGAAAAGCAGATTTAGCAACAGTCATTCTCTCCTGGGCTATTTCTAGAGACCAGTATTATTCTGTCATCAAGGATGAGTTTGAAATCAGGTTCTCTTCTGAGGACAATGCTTTGCTGTTAAGTCTCTCTTGGGGAAGTTGTTCTCCCTTCTACATTTGTATTATATCAGGGCCTGCAGGTGAGGTAGAATCCTCCTTCCTCCTATTGTCCCTACCAGACCATCTGTTCCTTCTCTTAACTCTACCCACCTGTGCTTTAATCTCATGTCAACAGATTACACCCAGTTGCAGGCCAACCAACTCCTCTTTATTTCTTGAAGACGTTAGATTCTGGTTTACTGCCACTCTCTCCAACACTACTCCTGTCAAAACTGTGGGTGATTTCTATATTCACACAGATTATGTTTCTAGAACCCTATATTCTCAGTTTCTTAAATTGCTCTCCTCCAATGATTTTGTCCTTTAAACCACCACAGATACTCATTCTCACTCTTAATACCAATAACTGCAATCTTTCCATGGTCTTTAAACCAAACATCCAATAGCATTTATCTTTTCTGCTCACTTCTTCATTGCTCTGATTACAGTATCAACTCCTTTTGGGAATCAAAATACATTGATTCTACCCCTTTTCACTTTCTGTTATATCTGCTTTTTTCCTTAAATTCCATTGTCAATCATTATAATCACTTCCTTGAATATGCTTTCATCTTTCTTGTATGTATTTGGCAAAGCCCCAACCCTAGCGAAATCTAAATCTCAGCCTGCCTTACACCAAGTACCTGCTCAGGTGAAAATGCTTGGAGAAAAATGAGCAATCATGGCACCTGGTCTCACCTTAAGTTCACAATCAATAATATTAATTGGACTCATAATGCTGCTCAACAGCCATTTTATATTTCCTGCTCCATTCATTGTCCTGTTCTCTAAAATGACTATCTTATACCTCCCCTTCTCTCCTCATACTTCCAACCTCCAACACCTCTTCACCTTTCTCATTCTCAGCTGATGAAGCTATCAGAGAATTTCCCCAGCTCCTGCCATCTCCATGTACTCTGCATTTCCTCCTGTTACAGTAGATAAGGCCAACCTCTTCCTTCTGTGACAGATCTGTCACCTCTTGTCCACTGAAAGGTATCATATCAGCTAATTCTTTCCTTTTGTGTCTGAGTTGATAGTTATTTCCTGTTATATTTTCTTCATCTATATACAAAAATGCTAACTTTCTTCCATTTTTAAATATCCCCTCTTGACCCAACTTCCTCTACCAGCACTACCCTATTTCTCTTCTTTTAGGGGGGAAAAAAAAAAAAAAACCTCCACAAAATAGTTGTCTGTATACAGTGTTGTACTCACTGTCTATTTTCTTTTGAATTCACTACAGTAAGACTTTACCCCCACCGCTTCACCGAAACTGGTCTTTTCGAGGTCACCAGTGACTTGCGCTTTCTAAATCAAAAGTCAATTCACATTCACATTCACATTTAAGTCATACTTGACCTACAAGTAGAAGTAGTGTTTCTCTTTCTTGAAACACTTGTGTTTGCTTCCATAGCGCCATAGTCTCTTGTTTTACCTACCACCTTATTGGTCACTGCTTCTCAGTCTCCTTTGCTGATTCTTTCTCATCTTCCTGGCCGTTTACTTGTTAGATTGCTTCAGGGCTCATTACTTCTTTAGCCATCTCAGTATGTAAGTATGGACTATTGAATTTATTACAAGTAAACATTGTGTGCGTGTATGTGTGTGTATATATGTATATATATATATATGTAAACCCTGGTGGCATAGTGGTTAAGAGTTCAACTGCTAACCAAAAGGTTGGCAGTTCGAATCCACCAGGCATTCCTTGGAAACCCTATGGGACAGTTTTACTCTGTCTGATAGGGTCACTATGAGTCGGAATCGATTCGACAGCAACAGGTTTGGTTTGGTTTTTGGTATATATATATACATATATATAGCTAAAATTTATATCTTTAGTTCTAAGCTCTCCCCTGAACAACAGACTCATACAGCCAACTGTTAACAGCCCTTAAATGGATAATAGTCATCTTAAACTAGTAACTATGCTCAAAATTCAACTCATGTTATTTCCCCTAAAATTCTCTTGTTTTTCGATATTCCTGATTTCAGTTAATGGAAGTCATCTTTTTACATACTCAGGCAAGGACTAATCCTTGACATCTCTCTTTCTCTCAAACCCATATCCATCAATCAGCAAATCCGACTGCCTATACTTTTAAACATATTCAGAATCTGACCATGTCTCATCACTCTGTTACTATTCTTACCTACGCCAAAATCATCTCTTACCTAGATAATTGTAATAACCATCGAACTGGCCTCCTTATTTCTGCCCTTACTCCCTCCCTCTTGTCTATTCTTACACAGTAGTCAAAGTGATTCAAATACTTTCTAATTTCCATTACAATTTATTCTTTGATCCACAGATTGTTTAGGATTGTGTTATTCAATTCCTATATATTAGGAATTTTCTAGTTTTCTAAATTTGATTTCTAGTTTTGGTGTCATTGTGGTTAAGGAACATACTCTATGTGATCTCAATCTTTTAAATTTATTGAGACTTGTTTTTACAGCCCAGTATATGCATAGTCTATTTTGATGAATATTCCATGTACAATTGAGAGCAATGTATTTTCTGCAGTTGTTGAATGTAGTGTGCTGTAACTGTCAATTAGGTCAAATTGGTTGATGGTGATATTCCAATCATCTATATCCTTACTGATTTTTTTTTCTCTGCTTGTTCTACTAATTACTGACAGAGAAATGTTAAACTCTTCAAATATGATTGTAGATTTACCTCTTGTTTGTTTTAGTTTTATAATTTTTTTCTGGTATTTTGAAACTGTTATTCAGTTAAATGTATTTAAGATTGTTCTATCTTCCTGAAAAATTGGCACCTCTATCATTGTGGAAAACCCTGGTGGTGTAGTGGTTAAGAGCTACAGCTGTTAACCAAAAGGATGGCAGTTCAAATCTGCCAGGCACTCCTTGGTAACCTTTTGGGGCAGTTCTACTCTGTCCTGTAGGGTCGCTATGAATCTGAATCAACTCAACAGCAGTGTTTTTTTTTTTTTTTCTCTAACCAATCATTGTGAATTCTTTCTCTTTCTTTTTGTTAATATTCCTTGTCTTTGAATTCAGCTTTACCCAACATCAGTATGGCTAGGTTGGCTTTATTTTATTAGTGTTTCCATGGTATCATTTTCCATAATGCCTAAAGATGTTGAACATCTCTTCATGTACTTATTTCTCATTCATAAATATTCTTTTGTAAAGTGTCAGTTTAAATCTTTTGCACATTTTTTTACTGGATTATTTGTCTTTGAATTATGAGTTGTAAAGACTTCTTTTAGATTCTGGATACAAGTCCTTTGTCTTATATACGTGTTGCAAATATTTTCTTCCACTATCTTAATTGTCGTTTCATTTTCTTATAGGCATCTTTCAAAGAGAAAACTGAAGCCAAGA
Source organism: Dugong dugon (assembly GCA_030035585.1). Taxonomy (NCBI): domain Eukaryota; kingdom Metazoa; phylum Chordata; class Mammalia; order Sirenia; family Dugongidae; genus Dugong; species Dugong dugon. The sequence goes on from CM057462.1 coordinate 135,998,658, forward strand.
CAGGTAAATTGACTTGCTCAAAATTACCCAGCTAATAAGTATCAGATCTGGAGTCCGAAATTAAGTCTTTTTATTTTCCAAATCCTAGCTTTTAGCCATTATGCTATATTGCTAAAGAATCTTGAAAGTATTTATTTATTTATACCAAAATCTTTTCATGAAAGCCTTCCACTTTGAAGTTTCAGTTCTTGAGTAGTGGGCCTATGCAGATGACAACATATGGTTTGAAAAAGATGTGTTGAATCGTGTAATAAAGATAGATAGCCCAGGCATGGCAGGGACTTACTACCTGGAGTTGTTCAAGAATTGATCAAATAGAACTTATGTTTGATTAGTGCCTGAAAGGTACAGTGGATCTAGATAGCGGAAGATAGTAAGGGATGCCACACAGTGTGGGCATGGCAAAGCCAGGGACACTTAAAAGCAAGGGGTCTCTTCAGAATTGGGACTAAATCTTAGATTGCTTGGGAGAATGGCAAATAACATTGTTTTAAGTGTATATTACCTAACCAAACCAGTTGCCACGGAGGTGATTCCAACTCACAGTGAGCTCAAGTGTTGTAGACTAGAACTGTGCTAGACAGGGTTTTTAAGGATGTGACGTTTTGGAAACAGATTACTAGGCCTCTATTCTGAGGTGCCTCTGGGAGGACTCAAACGGCCAATGTTTCAGTTACTAGTTGAGCACTTAACCATTTGTGTCACCCAGGGACTCCAATTATATATTAGGGTCTGATAATATTGCATGCTTTGATGCATAGAGTTTAACTTATGGAAAATTAGCTATGAATACTTATCTGATTGTGGCAAAACCTTGGCTTTAGAATATCTATTCTGGCAGGAGTATGGAGGATTGGCAAAATGAGCATAAGAGTTGGTGTCATGAAACAATTGGATGTTTACTATAATGAAAGAAGAGGAATTGAACTGATAGGAATTGATCTGGTAACGAAGAAGACTGGAATTTATGAGATAATTCTGAGGTATAATCAATAGTTCAGGTATAGAATTTATAACATGCTATTCAGGTACAGTGAATAGGGCAAATTAAGCATAATACATTAGATTATTAGCTAAGGGAGAACCCTGAAGAAAAAAAAAAAAACCCTACAAATTAACAAATTGGAAATCATTATTATTTGATGATATGGCTGAGCTAGATCGAAGTCTCAAATGCCTACTAGCTGAAAAGAAAGCAATAAACCCCCTGCAATAAAGAATAAACACAGGAAACCTCAATATATTAAAAAAAAGGGTACATGACCCAGAGGAAAGGCAAGGTTATCCTAATGTTATACAGTACTGTCGATAGCCAGGACTGCCTTAGGCATTTACATGAGCTGGGAGAAAGGGCTGTAATCACTATTAATTGAGGGTGAAACATGACATGTTGCCTGCCTCACACAGTCTGGTAGACTAATGTGTCCTAACCCATATAGTCAAAGGCCGTAAAGAGCCAAAGACTGCATCTGTCTTGGGAAGAGAAACAGAGAACCAATTATCTTAGAGTAGAGCTGCAAACCAATGGCTAGTATGTTACATTGGATACACAGATGTAACTTTTGCAGCCTAAAGAGGTTTATAAAAATCAAGTCAATTAAAAATTTCACGTTTTCTCATAAAATTCATATTTATGGCTTCTTTTGTAATATTAAAAGATCCAGTGGTCCAGGGTACACATTGGGGTATGGCAACAATTGAAGAGCAGCAGATAGCACTGTCCCCACTTTACCCAAAAGCTGGACATGCAATTCCCATTCACACAATGTAAACATATTCACGTAAAGACCAACAGTTCACTTATTTTTGTTATCTCCCTGGTCTTGTAGACAGGTCTTGAGTCCCCACTTTAAGTTGCGGTGAGGTATCACGTGCTAGAATAGTTAATAACTAGATCCAACAGAGAAGATGTCATGAGACCTCTATGTTAAGAATTGTTGTTACTAGTTGCTATTCAGTTGGCTCCAACTCATGGCAACTCCATGTGTAACAGAACAAAACGTTGCCTGGTCTTGCGCCATCTTCGTGATCGTCGGTATGTTTGAGTCTGTTGTTGCGGCCATCATGTCAGTCCATCTCGTCAAGGGTTTTCCTCACCTTTGCCAGTCCTCCATTTTACCAAGCATGATGTCCTTCTCCAGTGATTGGTATTCTCCTGATACCCCATTCCAAAGTAAGTGAATCAAATTCTTGAACAATGTTCTGTGACCCTTAGGGTTTTCAATGGTTAATTTTTAGAAGTAGTTTGCCAGGCCTTTCTTCATAGCATCTTTGTCTGGGAACTCTGATGAAACCTCTGCATCATGGGAGATCCTCCTGGTATTTGACATACTGGTGGCATAGCTTCCAGCAGCATAGCAACATGCAAGCCACCAAGTATGACAAACTGATAGATGGGTGGTAGAAGGAAAGACTAAAGAGCTGATATTATTTAGTGTCAAAAATAGAATGAAAAGTTCCCAGAAATTTCACCAACATGGAGACTGGCATCCAGAAAAGGGACTCCCAATTACATTAGATTGCACAGATTTTCTAATCAAATCCTATATATGGCCAAATTATTAAGTGGCTAAATTTTACTTTAGGTCAAAAAAGCCACCTCTCCTATTGGCCGTTTCAGCATTGATAAATATCAACAGATTTTCTGGTCTTTATTCATGCCTTTTGTAAAATATGTGTGTATGGTATGTGTGTGTGTGTGTGTGTATACAGAGAGAGAAAGAATCTTCTAAAATATTCTCAGCAAGTAGGAAGAGTGGGATTTTAAAAGTATCCCTGACTTTGGTCATGGAGTACTATCAAAAACTTGAGTTTTAGATTCATTTATTCTTTTTTTCAATTTTATTGTGCTTTAGCTGGAAGTTTACAGCTCAAGTAAATCATTCAAAAATTTATACATATGTTCTGTGAGATAGGTTGCAATCCCCGCAGTGTGACAACACTCTCCCCCTTTCCACCCTGGGTTCCCTGTATCCATTCATCCAATTTTCCTGTCCCTTCCTGCCTTTTCTTCTTGCTGTTGGGCAGGATTTGCCCATCTGATCTTCCGTATATGATTGAATTAAGAAGCACTTTCTTCACGTGTGTTATTTTGTTTTACAGCCTGTCTAATCTTTGTCTGAAAAGTGGGCTTTGGGAGTAGTTTCGTTTCTGAGTCAGCACAGTTTTGGGAGGCCATAGTCTCGGGGGTTGCTCTAGTCTCTGTGAGACCAGTAAATCTGATCTTTTCTTGTGAATTTGAATTTTGTTCTACATTTGTCTTCTTCTCTGTATGGGGCTCTCTGCTGTGATCCCTGTTAGAGCAGTTGGTGGTGGTAGCCAGACACCATCTAGTTCTTCCAGATTCATTTATTCTTTCAGTAATTATTTATTCATTCCTGAGGGTATAGCAATGGTCAAGGTCCTTGCTTTCTTGGAGCTTAAATTCTAATGCAGGGAAGACGGATAATAGATAAGTAGACAAACAAATATATAAGTAATTCTGCATATCGATAAGAACCACGAAGAATGAAACAGGATATTGGGATGGAGAGATCAATGGCTGTGAAAGCCACTATAGAAAGGCAGGTCAGGGAAGATCTCTCTGAAGGGTGACGTTTGAGCTAACCCTGAATGATGAGAAGGAGTCAACCTGGAGTCATTGTTTCCTGGGCAGTGGAAATAGCAAATATAAAGGCAAGTCGCACCTTGGCATGTTCTAGAAACAGAGTAAAATCCAATGAGAAGGAGTAGTAGGTAATCATGACCAAGGTTTATTTATCAGCTAAGTTACTTCTGATCTCAGCTTCCTCACCATAAAATGAAGAAACAGCGACTCTCTCCCTGGGTTGTGTAAAGATTAAATATGATCAAGTATGTTGGAAGTGAACTTAATTCACCCGTGGGGTCATGTCTGGAGATTGTGGAGCGTCCTGAGAGAAAACTCATCCTGGGAGGCCACACTTCACTCAGTAACAAAACCTCCTTCACTGGAGAGGAGAAAGATTTCTGAGCACAAAGTAGGATGTGTCATCAGGATCTCTCTCCAAGTTCAGTTCCACATCCACTTCATGTCTGACTATTGTGGAGTATGTGAAATTATATTGATGTTGGGTGATAAGGCACAGTGAGCTACAAGTAAAAGTTAAATGTGCTATTCACTTTCACTTATAAGTCTTTAAGATATTGGAATACAAGCAATAGTCCTTAAAAAAAAAAAAAAAACAGAAGAAAAAAACCCATTGCTGTCAAGTCGATTCTGACTCATAACAACTCTATAGGACAGGGTAGAACTGCCCCATAAAGTTTCCAAGGCTGTAATCTTTACAGGAGCAGATTGCCACATCTTTCTCCCATGGAGACTGGTGGGTTCAAACTGCCAGCCTTTCGGTTAGTAGCCGAATGCTTAACCACTGCACAACCAGGGCTCCTTAAAAGTTCTTGAGGTCCATGTACCCATTGCCGTCGAGTTGATTCCATCTCATAATGACCCTATAAGACAGAGTAGAACTGTCCCATAGAGTTTCCAAGGCTGTAAATCTTTACAGAAGCACGCTGCCACATCTTTCTCCCATGGAGTGCTGGTGGGTCCATATAACAGAGTACAAATATTGCAGCTCTTGAGAGTCCTGTAGATTTCTGCGTAGAATACAGCCAGGCTTTACTGCTTTGATTTAAGTGGTGATACACCTGGAAGAGATGGCAATCTCCAGAGAAGAGGTTGCAAAGCTGAGTAGATGATATAGTTCCTGGTGGTATGGTGTTCCTTAGCAGAGGTTACTGTAGTATCTGGAATATATGTAGTGCCCAGAGGGAGTTGTGATACTCAGCTGAAACAATACAAGTGTGCATAGGGAGATAGAGATGCCTGGTGAATGACAGAGCTACTTAAGGAACCAGTGTGGTACCCAGAAGATGCTGCAGTACATGGCAGGAGTGACAATATCCAGCATTACTTTCTTGATGTTACAGCCAGACTATCCTGGAAAAAGAGGGAAGATGAGAGAAAGGGTAAAGAAAAAACGTGATATCGTGTGAAATAATAACTAACACTTCACATGTGAAAATCAACATGGAGATTTCCAGAAAAACTTGGAAATTGATAGTAAGGGCCTGTAGATATCAAAGTGAGGGCAAGGGACAAGAAAATACATGTGTGATGCCTAGTGCTGTGCCAGACACATAATAGATGTCCGTATAGGGTTGCCAGATAAAATACAGGATGTCCAATTAACTGTGAATTTCAGATAAACAGCAAATAATTTTTTAGTGTAAGTATGTCTGAAATATTACATGGGAATAATTTTAGTGGAAGTATGTCCCATGCAATATTTGGGACATACTTATACTAAAAAAAAAAAAAAAAAATTGTTGTTTATCTTAAATTCAAAGTTAACTGAATATCTTATGTTTTTATTTGATATACCTGTCAGCCTTATGTCCATAAAACTCCACTAATTCTTATAGTACACTATAGCTTGAATAATTGTCCCTTACTGTTTGGAAGGCATTTTCTGTATGGCAAACTTACAGAAGGCTTATTGCAATTGGGCTTAAAATTATTTACTTAAAATCAGAGGGCCACATAGCTAGGATTTTTCTATTTAATATTTCATGCCTACTGCTGCAAAAGACCTCTTTAAAATGTTAAAAAGCAAAGATGTCACTTTAAGGACTAAGGTGTGCCTGACCCAAGCCATGGTATTTTCTATCACCTCATATACATGGGAAAGCTAGACAGTGAATAAGGAAGACCGAAGAAGAGTTGATGCCTTTGAATTACGGTGTTGGTGAAGAATATTTAATATACCATGGACTGCCAGAAGAACAAACAAATCTGCCTTGGAAGAAGTACAGCCAGAACGCCCCTTATAGGTGCAGATGGTGAAACTTTGTGTCATGTGCTTTGGACATGTTATCAGGAGAGACCAGTTCCTGGAGAAGGACATCATGTTTGGTTAAGTAGAGGATCTGCAAAAGAGAGAAAGACCCTCAATGAGATGGATTGACACAGTGGCTGCAACAATGGGCTCCAACATAGCAATGATTGTGAGGATGGCACAGGACTGGGCAGTATTTTGTTCTATTGTCCAAAGGATTGCTATTAGTTAGAACTGATTGCACCTAATGACAGCAACAACTTGTAGGTTCATCCAAGCAGTCAAAATCTGCCCTATGCTCTTATATAAAAATTTACAAGATTCAATATTTGATTAACTATTTCAAAGAGTTCCTTGCATCAACATTAAATACGCATTTTTTTCTTGATCCTTTTTCTTCTCCCCCTAATCACACAGCCAACATTTCTTAAATGCCTAAGATGTATTCAGGCTGGGAACTTAGTTTTGAAGGAATGAGGCAATAAATAACAAGTTTTGAGGTGGAGGAAGTAATTAGAAGAAGAAAAAAGAATATATTTTGGCCTGGGAAGAACTGTGATGAGGAACTCTAGGCAAGCTGGATTATGAAGTAAGAAAAAGGTAGACCTATGGAAGGAGACTTGAAACTTAATTTAGCCTACTTCATAATTTTGTTTGAGTTCAGCCCTAGTTATGGGCTTGATATACTCTACGTCTGCAATTATTTTTTCCCCTCCAAGAGCAGACATAATGTCATTAGAGTAAATCATGACTTCTCACAGATACCCAATCTTCTGGTGGAGAAGAAGATAGGTCCACCTGATTCCTAGTCATAAGTGGATCACTTCTCTAACCACCTGAATTGCTGAGCTGCTCACTGATTCTGAAACTGCATCCAAGTGCAGTAAGAAAGGACTTGGTGATAGATAAGCAATGTCTGCCATGAATAATGGTGGACGTGGTTAGGGTTTGTGTGTTTTCACAAAATGGACCAAGAGTGATTTACCCAAATGCTACTTTTAGGAGATTCCTGGCCAGTATGCATAAAGCAGGCATGACAACAGCTGGGGAGTTTCCCAGATCAATGTCCCAGCACACTAGTAGATCCTGGAGTAGGCTTATCACATGGAGAGAAGCAAATTGGACTGATAGTTGGCAGCTCTTGGCTGAGAGGTGCTCTGTGTTCAAATTTGGTTAGTCTGCACCCCTGAGAAAAACTCAAGAGCCTCTGCGTGGAAGAACAAGTTGCTGGGACTGGAAAAGCCTTGGTTAACTCATCCATTGTTTTCAGGGTAGGTGGATGAGAGTCACACAAATAGAGTCCTATTTAGGTTGTGCATAGTAATGAAAGAAGACACAAAGATAGAGATGCCTAATATTGCACAGTTTCCTACAAGTCTCCCCTCAGCATACAAGACAGACATTGCCAATCAATTACTGGATCCTTTCCCATTTAGCTTGGATATAGCTTCACAATTGGTCTTAACTCAGCAACCCAGGTAGTGTTACAAAATCGAGTTGGAATTTGATTGGAAACTTCTTTGTCATTTCTGGTCTTAGACAAGTTTCTGAGGTACACAATTTCATATTAAGTTCAAGAAGAGTGAAGGTAATAACCAGGTTCTGGAACGAAAACAAAGGTTGGAGAAGAGACGGAGTTCGCAAACATAGATACCAGAAGTCAGTGCACAGGCCGTCTTCTGAAGTTTCACAGATCTACCCCACCTAGTGCATCTCAGACAATGTTCTATTTTGATCCATAAGGCTTTCATTGGTTTTCAGAAGTAGATCACCAGGCCTTTCTTCCTAGTGTGTTTTAGTCTAACCTGTCCACCATGGGTGAACCTGCTGGTATTTGAAATACCTGTGACATAACTTCCAGCATCACAACAACACGCAAGCCACAAAAGTACAACAAACTACAATGGTGTGTCACAGAAACTCTAAAGCTGGAACCCTCTGAAAAATTCCTAAAAATGAGGACACTCTTGGTTCTTGATTAAAGGGGAATTTTTACTAGCCAGCATTTCCAGGTCCAAAATATTTGGGTTAGCTAATATTTTACTGTTAAGAAGATTGTTCCCCCTTCCAGCTGACAGCGTATACAAACAAAAAAGGAGTTTGTGTACAAATATTAAAATGTTTTTCAAAATTTCTGCCACATTAAGTTGGCTTCTTTTCTTTAAAGATTATTCTAGTTTCAGCCTTTCGTATATATCACAGAGTTTCTTTAATGTATTTTGCCTTGCACAGTCATCAGCAAGATTTTAAAACAGGTATTTATTTATATGATGTAAATGCCAAGGACCTTCATCTTATCCTGCCTCCCTCCGATCCCTCAACTCCCTGTAAACCTTTCAGACTTGCGATAAATGCTGACTATATTTGACTCTGTAGAATGTGCTATACTTATAAGTAGTCCTGATTGCTTAAGAGGGACACTGCATTGATTGCTTCAAAAGTGGGTCCATGTTTTAATCTACTTTAGGAGGCTCTCTTTGCTCCCAGCCTAGGTTTAGTATAGGGATTGAGAGCAGGGACTCTAGCCTGGATTTGAATTTCAGCTCTGTACCTTATTATCTGTGTCAGCTAGAGCAAGCCACTATATATAAATTTTAATTTACTTATCTGTAAAGTGGGAGATAATAATATTAGTAATAAAGGTGATATGTAGGAATAACATGGGCGAATGCATACACAAGAGTAGCACATTGCCAGTGATCAATAGTGTTAGCCATTTTGTTGTTACTGTCTTCTCCATCCCTCCTCAAAGGTAACACAACCTTCTTAATCACCCACTATATTGTCTGCTCCACAGTAGAACCAATCCTTATCTAGACAATACAGACTTCAGTAGCTTCAACCTAATGTTTTAGGGGTAGCAATCTGTTCCTTCTCTTTCCCTCTTTTGCCTTCCTTCTTTTTGTTCTCATCCCCTCCTCTACTTTCTCCTCCTCTCCCTCCTCCTTTCCTTCATTCCTCCCCAAAAGCAATGCTTTTTAAGGGCTTTTTATGAGCCATGTACTGTCACAGGCCTGAGGATAAAATGATGATAAGCTATCTTCCTTTATGAGAATCCACTGAATTAATATTTCTAAAGTGCTTTAGAATAGCCTGACATGTAAGGGTTATATATGTATTTGTTAAAGAAACTAAATAATAAACCTGAATTTCTGCCTCATTCCCAATGCCTGATACTAACCTTATGTTCTATTTGGTAATCCGATTGCTGTCTTGATCCTCATGCCTTCATGCCTGTCACGGTAACAAGCCTAATAAATACCCTAATCATTTTTGGACTGACGTCTTGCCTTACTTTTGCTAGGCAGCCCCTTTCTTGATGATAAAGGGTCAGCCTAATACCCATGTTCCTGCTGGAAGCCAGATGGGACACTGAAGTGACTCTGAGCAGGTGCAATGAAGAAATGGGCGTGTTATATGACACTTTGCAGTGGAATGAACGGGAGGTGAGAAATTGGAAGTAACGTCTAAGAAATGGGGGAGGGGAAGTGGTAACTTGAGGTGGATCCTGGGTGGAAGAAAGGTAACCAAAGGACCCTGGGCATGTTTTGTAGTGGAGGGCAAGGAGGCGATGACAATGGAGAAATTCAGACACAGAACAGGGACAGACAATTGATTAAAGAAGCTAGATTATTTATCTGGAGAGTGTCAGAAAAGTGACATAATTTTGTTATGGTTTTTTATTAATATTCTCCACGGAAACATGACAAATTGAAAGTGTCAGAAGCAATTGTTCATAAGCTAATTGTTCCTAATTTATATGGCACATTTTAGCTTCTTAAAGCACTTTAACAATATGCCTATTTTACTCTTAGAATCATCCTGTGAGGTAGGATAAATATTATTTACCTCCATTTTGCATATAAGGAAATTGAGAGACAGAATTTAAGTGGTCAGCTCCAGGCCACCCTTTTTTATTTTATTTTTTTACTGTGATTTAGGTGAAAGTTTACAGAGCAAATTAGTTTCTCATTAAACGGTTAATACACAAATTGTTTTGTGACATTGGTTGCGAACCCTGCAATGTGTCAACACTCTCCCTTTCTCCACCCCAGATTCCCTGTTTCCATTCATACAGTTTTCCTGTCTCTTCCTGACTTCTTACCTTGCTTTTGGGCTGATGTGCCCGTTAGTCGCGTATACATGATTGAACTATGAAGCATGACCCTCCCATGTGTTATTGTTGGCCCAATAAATGTGGCAAATCTTTGGCTGAAGAGTGAACCTCAGGAGTGACTTCAGTACCGAGTTAAAAGGGTGTCCGAGTGCTATACTCTCAGGATTTCTCTAGTCTCTGTCAGACCAGAAAGCCTGGTCTTTTTTGTGTGTGTGTGTGTGTGAATTTGAATTTTATTCTACATTTTTTCCCCCCTCCGTCCAGGTCCCTCTACTGTGATCCCTGCCAGAGCAGTCAGTGGTAGTAACTGGGCACCATTTAGTTGTTCTGGGCTCAGTCTGGTGGATTTTGTGGTAGTTGTGGTCCATTAGTCCTTTGGACTAACCTTTCTCTTGTGTCTTTGGTCTTCTTCATTCTCCTTTGCTCCAGCCAGGATGGGACCAATAGATGTATCTTAGATGGCCGCTCGCAGGCTTTTAAGACCCCAGTTGCTACTCACCACAGTCTGATGTAGAACATTTTCTTTATAGACTATGTTATGACAATTGAACTAGATGTCCCCCTAGAACATGGTCCGCAGCCCTCAGCCCAGTAGCTCGGTCTCTCAGGATGTTTAGATGTGTCTGTGAAGCTTCTATGACTTTGCCCTGGTCAAGTTGTGCTGACTTCCCCAGTACTGTGTACTGTCTTACCCTTCACCAAAGTTACCACTTATTTACTATCTAATTAGTGTTTTTCCCTCCCTACCTCTCCCTTCCCTCATAACCATCAAAGATTTTTTTCTTTCTGTGTGGAAACTTTTTCATGAGTTTTTATAATAGTGGTCTCATACAATATTTGTCCTTTTGTGATTAACTTATTTCACTCAGCATAATGCCCTCCAGATTCATCCATGTTGTGAGATGCTTCGAAGATTCATCATTGTTCTTTACTGTTGCATAATACTCCATTGTGTGTATGTACCATAGTTTTTTTACCCATTCATCTGTTGATGGGCACCTAGGTTGTTTCCATCTTTTGCTATTGTGAATAATGCTGCAATGAACATGGGTGTGCATATGTCTATTATTGTAATGGCTCTTATTCCTCTAAGATATATTCCTAGGAGTGCAGGCCAGTATTTTAGTGGTGGAATTAAAACTAAAAGCTTTTACTGTCAACCTCATGTTCTTCCCACTGACTAGCACAGGGTTTCTCAATCTCAGTATTATTAACATTTTGGGCCAGATAATTCTTTGATGTGGGGGCTTCCTGTATATTGTTGGTTGTTTACAGAATCCTTGGCCTCTACCTAGGTCCCTAGGTGGTGCAAACGGTTTGTGCTCCTAAAGGGTGTGTAGTTTGAACCCACCCAGCAGCACCATGGAAGAAAGGCCTGGTGATCTGCTTCCATAAAGATTACAGCCAAGAAAACTCTATGGAGCAGTTCTTCCCTGTAACTCAATGGAGTTGTTGCCATGACTCAACATCAACTCAATGGCAATGGGTTTGATTTTGGTTTTTTTGACCTCTACCCACTATATGCCAGTAGCACCTCCCCAGTTGTGACAACCAAGAATGTCTCCAGACATTGCTGAATGTCCTTTGGGGGACAAAATTGCCTGCTTGTTAGAAAACCAATGGCTCTAGTCCACAATTTATTTTTAAACCATAAGGACACAAATGCTTTTCCTCCAAACTTTAGCAACTTAGATATCAAATATCTTAAACTTTAAAATCCCTATTTTAGTGTATCGTATTAGAAGAAAGTTAACAGATAATTATGTTATTCGCTAATCTCAGGATTTATTTGTTTAAGATACAGACCATCACTTAAAATAGTAATTTAATATAGTAGTCACTGCTCATAACAGAAGTGCTGATTTTCGGGTTATAGGATAAGTTCAATCAGATGAGATCACTGAATATTAGGATTTCATTCAAGATCAAGTCCATCAGGAATTGTTCCCCTATCCTTTTTAGTTATAAATTTGGATACATTACACAAACAATACTGTAGAAGTACTTTTTAGACAGTACTGACAGTAAAGACATGACTGAAATACATTTTTTAATTACCACAAATTTACACATTCTAGATTTCACTTTTCCAAGTTCTCTTTTAATCTTGCCCATTTACATATATGATTTTTATATAATATTAATCACAGAGTATAATTTGCCTCCTTTTTTTAATTTAAGACTATCATCATAAACATTTTTCCTCCTGCTACATAATCTGCATAATTATCATTTTAATGAATATATAATATTCTATATAATTGGTAAGCCACAATTCATTTAACCATTCCCCTGTTGCTGTATATTTGGGTTGTTTTTGATGTCATAAATAACATTGCAACAATAATCTTTGTGATTATTAAATTATATCACTTTTGGAGACAGATTCCCAGGAATAAAATTACTGGGTCAAGGTTATGAGCATTTTAGTGGCTCATCAAATGTACTATCAAATATCTTTCCAAAGGGATTTCTACTGCCAGCAGAAATATATGTATCAGTTGTATTACATCCTTGCCAGAATTGGGAATTTTAATGATTTTTTTAATGTTAATTTAATAGTTGCAAAGTTTATTTTGAGTTTTCTGTTCTTGATGCTAATAACTAGGATATTGGGAGGAAAGAAAAGAAACATGTATTGGGTGCCTACACTTGATATGCACTGTGTTAGGATATTTGCATACCTTGCCTAAAATATCCACCCTATATCCCCACTCCATTGTCTGTCTTTCCATCTTCTTCCCCTGCTTTGCTCTTCTTCATAACACTTACAATTACCTGAAATTATATTACAAATTGATTTTCTTCTTTATTTTGCTGTCTCCTCCAATAAAATGAAAGTTCCCTGAGGACAGGGGCTTTGTCTTGTGCATTGCTATATGGCTAGTGTCTGGAACAGTGCCTGGCCCATAATAGGGGCTGAGTAAACATTGTTGAATGAGTAATTGAAGGACACAATTAGCTACTTTCAATTTATGTCCATATCGATTCTGATAGATAGTCATTGGGATTGTTTACAGATATTTGGTGCTTTCTCTCCCTTCCTGGGCACTTCCATACGCCACAGAAGCCCAGCATGCCCATGTGGTTTGCTTTGGCCAATGAACAGGAGCAGAAGTGATATGTGTCTCCTTGGGGAACACTATTAAGAGGCAGGTGCACCTTGCCACTGGTCTGTTTTCCTTCTGCCATAGTTAGTGACTATTTTCCAAATATTTTTACTCTCTCAGCCTAGGTCTTAATTTATAATAGCTATAAAATAGATCAGAGTCTCCAGCTGACTCTGATGGACACATAGTATGAGCCAGAAATAAGCACTAGTTACTTTTGGCTGAAATTTGGGAGTCTGTGACTGTAAACTACTGCAACCTGAGTGACACAGAGATTAGCATGTTTAGATAACATGGTCTAAATCACAAAACTAGTGATGGAGAAACCTACATTCAAATCCAGTTCTGTCTGTTCCTTTTCCACTATTCCAGAATACCACAGAAGGTAAACAGGAATAGAAGTTCTTGCTTGGTTTATTATCCAGGGTAGAAAATAAATACATTTTAATCAAAATTAAAAAAAAACTATGAGTTTTTATCAGAGTACAAATTATGTATGACAATTCTGTGCCTACATCTAGATTAATCTGGCTAGAAGAGAAATGATCTTACTATTGCTTCTGCTATCCATATAACATTTCTGGAACTCTGTTGAATTAGAAAGAGCCAGCAAAAAGAAAGAAAAAAAAAAAAGAGTTGAAAAATAGCAATGTCACTCCTTTTTAATATATATTGTTAATATGAACATTATTAGAGTTTCTCTTGATGTTGGCCCAGCTGGAATGTCCATATGTCTTCAGCATTTCTATAAAGTCATCTGAAATGGTATATGGGTATGATCCCAGATGCTGTCACCGTAAGTCTTATGATGTTCCCATTTAAGAATACCACGTCCATATCATTGAATTATCTGGTGTAATATACAAGTGGTTCTCCTATAACACAAAGCTCTAAATCACATATAAAATAAGAGAGCTTGAAATTTTCACAGCATTGGAGTTTCACATTCAATCATTGCAATTTAGGACTCCAAAGTTTAAATCTCATTTATAATAAAACTATATTAACCTTGAACCAGATGCTTAAATCATCCTCTAAGAGAGCAAACATTTTTTGACATCTATTTGGGCTCTTTCAATTATGCTTTAACATGACATCAGGAAATGTCATGTTGTACCTTATGATTTTTAGTAGTGAGAAAAATACCCTACATCAAGATATACTTACCCAGAACAAATATATAATCATGGCCCTGTTTTTGATGATCAGATAACTTTACTCTAAACCATAGAGAGCTACCTGAAATCAGAAGCACAACAAATAAAACAGAGTAACATCAGCAATGAAAATCGCTAGCACAAAGCCCAAGCATTTTATTTCTGAAGAGAGGAATAGAGTCTATTTTGACCTAACTGACTTAATTTTAGATATAACAACACCATGCCTCACTGGGCTTCTTTGACATCCTTTAGTTCTTCTGTTGGGCATAACCATAAAAGAAACAATTTTAAGGCAATAAACAGCAGACTGGAAGTAGGCGAGAAGGTTGCTAGGATAGTTTTCAAGACAAGAAAGAATGAGAATTAACAGCAGAGGGCAGAGAAAGCCATAAGGAAGGTGAATAGGGGAAAATAAAATACACCATCATAGCCTCTGAGATTCTTTAGGTCAGGGGAACAAACTCCTCTATATCCTCCCCTACATAGCTCTTCATAACTGCTAAGAGTTTTACTTTATTACAGCATCAAAAATGATTCACGTGCAAAAGGGTGGGTGGGTTAAGTCATATATATTTATGTACTAAGTCAAAATTTGAGCAAAGATTTACAAAGATTACTTCAACTATCAAGTTCATGTTATTTGGGAAAAAAAAAAATTACTTTTCCTGAACTGTTCCCTGTCTGCTCCTCTCCTTCCAAAGGATAGTCCAAATTGTTGAGGGGGCACTCTGATACAAACACATTCTATCTACTGGCAAGACCAGTATTTCTTAATTTAGCCAAAGAAAAGCAAGTGACTGAATAATCAGAATAAAAAGAGATCTAATAATTAATCATTATAAAGCTACAAAGCTTTTATGTTACGTATTAATATAAAATATATCTAAGATTCCACAGAAAGGAAAGCCCAGTTGCCCCCAGGGAAGCCATCCTAGACCAGCCTAGAGTCAGACGACCCCCATGTATGTGTGATCTGGCTAAGATCCACAGAGCCATCTACCTGATTGCAGTTGCATGAATGAGCCCAGCTCATATGAGAAAAATAGCTTAGCTAAAACACAGATTTGTGAGGGATAGTAAATGCTTTAGAAGTCATAAAGTTTTAGGTGTTTTTAAATTTAACTCTAGTCAAATAACACTATGTTGTTTAAGGAGAATTTTTTTTTTTTTTTTTTTTTTTTATTAACCTTAGCTTTTGCTGTAATCTATGTAAATGTCCTTTGCTGAGTCTTGAGAGTAGGTAGCAGGTAAGCTCCAAGCCATTTTTACTACTGTAACTTTATGTAGACTTCTTAGGGTGCCATCAATGTTGGGAACTGTAAGATCTGGAAGGTTAGGGACCCTGTCTTGTCTTTCTGACTATGGTTTAGTTAGCACATTGTAAAGTAACTGGTGGATAGAACCACTCAAGGAAAACGTGCTGAGTGAACGAAGCCTGGAAGGACTTCTTGAGCAGGAGCAACACCACGAGGGAAGCCTGATTACTACTCAAAGTACCTCACTATTTTGGTTAAGTCTTCCTTTTTTTAAAAAAAAAATTTACTTTTCTTTTTTAATATTAAAACACACTTTTTTTTCTTTCTGGGAAGAACTCCCCCTCCCTTTTTTATAAGTGATAGTGTTTCAGTGAAAGTGAAAATAGAAACACATTTATCAGTGAAATAATATTGTTGGTATTTTGTCAAATACGTAGAAACCCAAAATCGTTAGTGATTGCCAGAGGGTGGGAACGGGGGCAGGGAAAGGGAAAGTTTTTACTTAGGAGGCACTAAGTTTATGTTAATGGCGACAAAATGATTTGGAAAAGGATAGTAAGAATGGTTGAACAACTTGAAGAATACAGTCAGTGTCACTGAACCATATACATGTAGAAATTGTCGAATTGGCATATGCTCTGTTGTGTATGAAGCCCTGGCGGTGCACTGGTTAAGAACTTGGCTGTTAACCAAAAAGTCGGCCATTCAAATCCACCAGCTGCTCCTTGGAAAGCCTGTGGGGCAGTTCTACTCAGTCCTTTAGGGTCACTATGAGTTGAAATCCACTCAGTGGCAACAGGTTGGTTTTTTTTTTAAATTTTGTTTTGTTGTGTGTATTTTCACCACAATAAAAACAACAACAAAAACTTAACTGTTCCTCCACCTCAGGCCTGTTTCAGGCAGGAAACTTTTAGAGAGAAAGGGTATATGTTGTTGGCTTCATCTCTAAACTCTGCAAGCCCCGTCTCTAGTTGCCTTTACCTGTGACTTCTAACTCCTCTAGGGCTGTAGGGTAGGTTGGGGTGGGGGTGGCAGGTGGGGAATGAAGTAATTAGAGGAAATGGAAGGTGGCATACATCAAGATGGTAGTGATGGTGGTGGTAACTCGTACTGGGGTTATGTATATATTCTGAAGGTATAATCCACAGAATTTGCTCAAGAGAAAGAGAGCAGTCAAGGGAGAAAGATGCGGCTGTCTGCTGGCCACTATGCGTGGGAATGACTTGATGGCAGCAGGGTTTTTCTTCCCCCCAGTCTAGTCATAGCTCACAAAGGGTGGGGAGAAGGGAAGCGTACTTCCGTTTTTATTAAGCCTTGGTCATGTCCTGAGGCTCTATCACACTAACCAGCTGCAGTCTAAGGTAAAACCAAAAACCAAACCCATTGCCGTCAAGAAGATTCCTACTCATAGTGACCATATAGGACGGAGTAGAACTGCCCCATCGTTTCTAAGGAGCAGCTGGTGGAAGCGAACTGCCGACCTTTTGGTTAATCTGAAGTAAAGGTAACAGGAAAGAAAAATTTGAATAGTCTAATTTTTCTTCTTAGGAGAAGACTCGTTCCCTTAAAATCCGGGAGAAATTCTCTCAACAGATACTTTAAAAAAAATCGTAATTCACAGAATTCATTAGAATGCTCATATCTGGCAAATTACAAAAAGATCAATGTTTGTGAGGTGGAAATAGAGCCATTTGATGTGTGTCCAGGGCAACTTTTCAGAGCATGCAATCAAAATGTAATAAATGGTGCCCTAGAGGCAGGAGTAAGATCATTTGCATCCATTCCTCAGAGACTGGCTCAAACATAGGAAGGATTATGTAGTAGATCGTATACCTGTTCAGTGTCCTGACTATTTCCCAGAGGGTTGTGATATGCAAATAAGGTGGGTAAGCTCCCAGAATGGCCCATGGGATGCAGAGGATCATTTACCTGCCTATAGAAGTGGTCTAAGCTGAGCATTGTGATTTATTTCCAAACACTCTCCAAGCCCTCTGACAATTGTCTTACATGTTCATTAACAAACATTCTTTATTCCTCCATCCCCAATAAAGAACCAATACATGGAAAAAAAATCAAACATTATTTTTTTTAATTTTTAAATTTTTATTTGAAAAATACAATACACAGCAGAGAATTATTTTCTCCCCTACTGCTTCTTTCACAAAGGAAACAATATGGTAAATGTAACTGAGATATTTGGCTAGGGTAGATCCTGAGAAAAGAGAGGCCCAGTTAGAAGTGGAATCGACAAAGTCTGTCAAAGAAGGTTCACCTCTCTTTTAACATAAAAGAGCCTTTTAAATAATCTTAGGACTCAGATAAAACATGTGCAGAATTTCTGCCATGCAGACAGAGACTACTGAAATTTTCAGGTTGATCAGTTTATACTGACCTGGGCCCCAAGTGACTAGAATAAAAAGGAGATGTCTTTATCAGAAAGATAAGTGTTTGCCTGCTTTACTAGACTACATATGTACATATTTACACATTAATATTTCCTTAAGTGTGTTTTTCATCATTCTCAGTAACAGCATCACGGTTAAGGGCTCTTTGCTGGCGTTTTGCTTTAGGCAGCTGTATCTTTTTTTTGTCTTTTGAATTTCTTTGATAGGGGGATCATTCATTACATAATCTTGGGCCAATGAATGACCTTTAAATATTAGAAATTCCCTTACTCTGATCCTGGGTTAAATCTGGTTTTTTAAAGAATTTATAACTCCTGCATTCAGACCAGGTTTAGCTAGGTGCAAAGATAAAACACTGACATACCAGTATTTAGGTAGGGCTTCCAACAGGGAAAGGAACCCTGGTGGTGCAGTGGTTATGAGCTTGGCTGCTAAGTGAAAGGTTGGTGGCACCACGGGAGAAAGATGGGGCAGTCTGCTTCCATAAAGAGTACAGCTTTGGAAACCCTTTGGGGCAGTTCTACTCTGTCCTGTAGGGTTGCTATGAGTCAAATTCCTGCTTATTCACATTTCCTTGGAAAAACGATGCTACAACTGAGAACACCCTGCTGTCATCGCATGGATTCTGACTCAGAGCGACTCTATAGGGTTTCCAAGGCTGTAAATCCTTGTGGGAGCAGACTGCCATATCTTCCTCTCCCTACAACCGATAGAACTGATCTAACTCTGCGAGCTTTACTGGTAATGTTGCCTCCTAGGACTGTATGATCATCCTCTTCACTCCCATTCCCAGTAAGTGATTCCCCACTGCTGTTATTGCCGAAGAACGTCCTTAAAGAGGGTCAAGATATTCCAAGCTTTTTTCAGATTCTAAACTTTGGTAGAACTGAATTGCCAAAGAGTTCTGAAATTGGTAATAAGGTTTTTTTTTTCTTTTTCTTTTTGGTGCTAGTAAAATTATTTGCACTCCCACAGGATGGAAATGGGCAAGTAATATCTACTGGGCATAATCGACAAGTCTTTGGTTATATTTATTTGCTGAATTCTGTTGAAATTAAAGAAGAAAGCTAAAGGTTTATTTTCTGTAATACTGTCAAGTTTAGAAAGATTCATTTCAGTCAATTAACTACTGCTCATATAAGCCTGAGCTACTCAAGGTGGTTTTAAAGATTGCAGTTATTGTTGAAAAGTAGATTTAACGACTTTCTCATAGTCCAGTTCATCTTCCTTGTATTATCATGGTTTTCATCCTTAATTCCACATGCTCAGTATAAGGTATGTTCCTTGGGACCTCTCCTGAAGGGTTGGGGTTTGGGGACCAAGGATGAGGATGGCAAGAGAGCCATTTGATGTAGGCGTTGCCTTGATAAAGGGCCTCGCATCCAGGCTCTTAACATTATTATCAAATAGAATTATAAATAGATCATTATATATTTGCATATCTTAAAAGTGTTCATTATTAAAATACCACATAGCTTTTGTAATTCTATTTTGGCATTTCTTAATTTGTTTAAACATAGGTCATTTTAAATGACTTTACTGACCTCCGAAAGGCCTCGATGTGTTCAAAATAATATGGCAGCTGTGGCATAGTTGAAAGGAATACTAGTTTGGGGCCAGAACACCTGAATTTAAGTTTTAACCCTGCCTCTTACTTGCTGTGTGGAATTGGGCTTGTTATTTACCCTGTCTTGGTTTCATTTTTCTTGTCTATAAAACTAAAGCCATACTCTTAACATTTACATGGGGTAATTCTGAGGGTTAGGTGAAATAATGAACATAAATGTACTTTGTAAACTATAAAGTAATACACAAATGAAAAGTAAAATAAGCTAACCATTTCGTACAATGTAAATTATGTGTCAAGGTGTGGTTCTTTCCCATTTAAACTACATGGAATCTTGACTAGTTAAAAAACCTAAGAATGGAGCCTTTAACTACTCTTGAGACACTGTTACCAAGAGAAGATTGCTCAGTAATGTGTACCATTGCTGAATTGACTCATTTAAACTATCTTAAATACTGCCTGCATTCAAAAACTGTAAGTCTACAATCAAACCACAATTTTCAGAAAAAAAGTCCAAATAAATAATTTTTAATTATGATACATTACTTATTACAGTAAAAATTGGCATTTTTCCCCTTCAAAAGCAGAAGCACCAGTCTTAGGATGTATAGTATGAATGGTATTTTAAGTGAAATATAGCATAATATAATGTGCAAACATTATTTTAGTATAGAACATACTTTCTAAAAGTAATTTCACACACTGATATCTGTTAGAATGGAAATAATGTCATGCTGAATTATAAAACAAAAACCCCCATGACTTTCAAAGTCCACTTCAAATTAACTATGGTATACTGCTGAACAGATAAACGAAAAAGCAAAAAGCTTAACTAGCTTTTATAAGAAATCCCAAATGGAGGGTCTTCTTATACAAATATGAATCATATAGAGGATTCTTTTCACATAGTTACAATGATGCTGTGAGAAACTAAAGTGAATGTCTTATTTAAGAATTAATTTGTTCATTTGGATGGCAACTTTTTATTGAACACCTGCTTTGTGCGAGACATTGTTGTAGGTGCTAGGGATTCAAAGAAGAAAGACACAATCCTGCCCTCGAGGAGCTCACAGTCTAGTGGGGGAAACAGATAGGTTGACACTGATTTTAAAATTATAAAAATTATTAGATGACTTTACAAACTTCTTTTGTGATCAAACAAACTTTGGGCGCTATGAGTGGATGGTGAAAAGGGATGATGTCCAATGCAGGGAAAGACCATCTGCTTCAATATCATGTGACTTCTGCGAAGGCGGTGATGTGGTTCTGCAAAAAGAAAAAAGAATTGCGAAGTCAGAGTCTTGGGGAAATGGGTTTTATAGAATGTTTCGTGCTTTTACAAATAATTGCTAGCCTAATGCACCACTATAATCCATATATGCTCAAGTTGCAAAAACATACAGTGTTATTAAACTAAATTCTATGTTATTATATAATTTTAGCTGCTAATGATATATGTTAGGCAAGGTTCTTAATTAAGCAGCTAGAATAAAATGTTGTATCTGCTTTATTCCAAATGAACACTGAAATTTGGAAAGATAAAAATGGCAACGCCAGACATGTTAATATTCTGTTCATTGTTAATGAGATTTTAATGCTGCAGGTTGGGGTTTCAGATTAATTGTGCCCTGTGAGACAGATGGCATAGAATGAGGTGGTGAAATGCTCAGACTGAGATGGCATTTGCTAGTTGACAAAAAGCTTCTTAAACACACTTCATTTTTGATGCATGAATTCAGACTCCAGACTGCAATCTCTGTTGTTCACCTCAACCATATAATTCTTTACAGAGCCGTTTTCTGTCCCCAAAAGTAACACAATTGTGTACGAGGAAACTTGTGGAATGTCTAATTTTTAAATGGATTTAAGCACGCAACAGAGCATCTCATGGTGCTGAAATATTACAGTGAAAAATGTATATAACACAATTAATCATGCCGCATATAGGGTTATATCAAGATTTAACATGAGTGATAGCCCCCACCAATAACAGCAGCGTTATAAAAGGGTTTGACCATCACATTACCTGCTTTGAATGTCCTCACAGTAGTATTTACGTCGAATCTTTTTTTTCCTTTGTTTTATCTTATTTTCTTTTTATTGTGGTAAATATATATGTGACAAATTTTTTGCCATATCAACATTCTTCACATGTGCAAGTCAGTGTTATTAGTTAAGTTTATCATGTTGCTATACTGACTCTTTATACTATAAAGATATCATAAATAGAACTTCATATAATGAATATATGCCATGAGACTTCTTGTACATACCTGTAGATCTTTCCAAGTTAAAAGAAAGCATTTTAATTAGCTAAAACATATTTAAATTGGTATGACTAAATTAAAACTCATTTTTACTGAATTTATGTATATTAAACCATAGCTAGAAGGTTATCATTGACTACTGTTTAGGCCGCTTTTTTTTTAGGGTTGACCACTTAAACCTAGAGAAAAACAATATTAGTAAGAATCAGTAGTGAGCAGAGCATGCTTACTTTTTCACTAGCTCCTAATTAAGAGTTTAGAAACTTTAATTTCCCATAAAAAGACAAGATGAAAATGTTGGGAAATTCCGTAGCTCATCTGTAAGGTTTCTTGAGTTTTCCTTACAAAAATGCAAGCATGACTTCAGGACAAAAAAGACTTGTCAGAGTTCTATAACGCACTAGGATTGAATCAAAACCCTAAGAACTGTCGAAATAGTTTTATTTCCAGTGGCCCCACAGGGATTTGAAATCTATGAACTGAGAAAATACAATCTGATACACAGTATTTTAGTACAAAGCTGACAGGACAGGACCTAGCACACAGTAATTGCTTGAAAGATGTTAAGTTATAAATTGAAGATTAATCGGTCAGTGGTAACTGGAGGGTGGGGAAAGGATGAAAAGTGACAGTGCAGAGAGGAAAGGAGACAAAAACTGAGGGGTGAAAAAAAAGGACAGTGCTCCAAAGGCCACTGGCTTAGGTATCAATGTTCTCGTCCTTGACCTGGATAATGAAGTATCCAAAAGGCTTATTAAATTAGCTGAAAATGATCCGAAGTGAAGGGGACAACCATCACCCTGGAATGCACAATTGAAATATTAAAAGGCCTTACTAAAGCAGAGACGTGATCAGAAACAAATCACTGATGATCAATGCAAGGCAAAACACAAGCAGAGGAAAAACCAAGCATACAAGTGCAAGCTGGAGAGAGTTAGGACGAATGTGCAATGACTATAGTGTGACTGTAATTTATTGTCTAAACCTGGATATACTAAGGGGAAAGGGAGGAGCTAATAATACACAGGGACTGTCCATGTGTTATCAGGACTGTCCCAAACAAGGTTGTAATGAGGCACTAAAATCTAGTGCTGTTGAGATCTTGGAAAATAATGGAATTCAGCCTCGGCAATTAAAATCACATGTTGGGTTGCCACTACATCTTCCTTTCACTGCCCATAAATTCAAAAATATATTACCATTTTTTCCTTATACCAAATCATTACTAAGTTAACCTACATAGATAAGAATTTGTGTCCAGACAAACTATATTTTTAGATCTCAGGTCTCTGAGGGGAAATTCTAGCTGTTTCAGACTAGCACCCTTTCTATTTCAGACCCCACTTAAATTTAACCTTCCAGATGATTTTTTCCTATTAGACCCGAATTAGAAGGCTCCTGCTCCAGGCTCATCATTTAAAGGCGGTCATGGTTAGCAGAGAGATAAACAGATGAAAATGAAACACTGAACTGACTGTACATAGGAAAGAGAAATTAAAGGGAAATTGAGTAATAGGTTCCAAGTATATGAGAGGAGTATGCAGAAGGGACAGGAGCCATCTATTCATTAACTTCACTAAGAACAAATGAACCTATACTATAGAATGAGGAAGATGGGTTATTTATCTCAGCAGGCTTTTAAATATAAGACTAATTCTAGCTTAGCAATGGGTTTCCCTGAAGGTATCTAGAGAAGGGGCAAGATAAACGTTAAGTCCTTCCTACCTATAAAACTCTACGATTCTAAATTGTAAAAATTACATTAGCAAGGTATGCTAATGAGTACTGTGAAATATACACAGGCAACATAATTCCTATGGGGGCGGGGGAGCTATGATATTGGTCATTTCCCCATTGCATTTTTTTTAGTAGCATAAAAAATATGAATTGCATTTTATATTTTCAGACCCCCTTTCCTGAGGAACAGACTCCCTGTGAGGTAAACTAACTCTCTGACAAGGAACTTCATCTTTTAATCTGGCTGAATTCTAAATAAGCAATATTAAATCTTATTAGTAGATGACAGTTCAAACAGGGAATAAGCAAACCAAAGACTCATGCATGAAAGTTTAAATCAGAATCACAAGAAGAAAGTGGTCACATAATGTATCGGCACAACAATTACTGGTACCTTCAGCAATTACACATACGGAGGCTTACCGTGGGGATGACAGAGTTTGAACTCAATGAGTTGAAGATTAGAATATGCTACATGAAACACTCATTAGAAAGTGTTCATTCAAGTCCACAGCAAACCAGGGAGCAAAATATTAAGTCCAGTCCTTGAGTGCAGGGGTCCCATGGAAAAATAATTTGTTTCTAAAAAGTAGTTTTGGATTCTTAAACTCAGTAAATGTGAAGACTGTTGATTTTTAAAGCTCTAACTGCTGCATAAAAAACTCTAGTATTTACATCTCATTTGTAGAAATTATACTTGTAATTCTCTTTAAAAATGTTATTTAAAACAAAACTGTCATTTATTTATGACATGAAAATTTGGTGATGACTTGCCACCTGATGAAATCTGCTACTCACCTACTCCTCTTGGAAAACATAGAAGAAAATGCAAAACGAGCACCCCGGGGAAGTGTTCCGAATTAAAATAGGAAAACTAGAAAAGCCATTATTAAGGGCAATTTGGTTGAGAAATTCTAAACTCTCATCAATGAGTAAAAATTCAGTGAAAAAATAAAATATATTTGAAAGCTAAATAATAATAATAATAAGCTCTAGTTCCTAAATCTCTTTTGGTGGTAATGGAAACCTGCACAGAAGGAGACATTTTTCTATATTTGCCATAGTTTTGCAAATCAAGTCCAACACCAGTGCGCTATTGCGCACATGCGTTTATTGCCTTAACTGAAGGTGTTCACAGTGGCTTATTCCCATTATCCAGCTGAAGAGCCTTGCAAGACAGTCTTTAAAGGACCTTCCCTTCAAATTTTCTTCTTGACTATTCTCAGTACGTTGGTTTCTGGACACCTACAATATGTGTTTTATGTATTAATGAAATGTTTATTTAAATATTTATTTGAACAAAGTAATAGCTTATTCACAGTGCTATGCTGTTATATTGTTAGAAGAAATTCTGAGGTAGTTTATAGTATATTCTTCCAGTTACTTTCCTTAAAGATGGGTATATGAAGATCTTTTTTGAGCTGGAATTGACTTGAAGGCAATGGGTTTGGTTTGGTTTGTTAACCTAGATACATTTATGTCTTTGGCTCTGTTGGTATTGGTTGTGTGGTACAGTGGACTCTGCAGTCAAGTAGTATAAATGTCAAGTGCTTGAATATGGGGTCTGTCACAACTTAACTTTTTACAAGCAATTTAATTTTTCAAACCCCAATTTTCTTATCTGTAAACTGAGAATAATACCTGTCTGAATGCAGTGTTATTGAAATTAAATGAAACATACATAAATGTTCTTGTTCCTCAAACATATATACTATTCATTTACAGTTATTTATACAAGCAATAGAATTAAGCTAAAAAGCAAAAAAAAAAAAAAAAAAAAAAAAAGAGAGAAAAGAAACCAAAACATTTTTCCATAATTGGTTGGAATTAAAAAAAAGAGTCACTATTTGTTTATTTAACCAATAAGCACATAATTCTCTACCTACAACTACAGTATCCAAAAAAAAAAAAAAAAAAAAACCTTTAAAACCCAACTGTTTTTTTCATAAGATTAGTACAAATTCATTTAGTGGCAAAAACTTGACCTGAACTGCTGTGAGGCAATTTATACTCTTTATGTTTTGGTGCAGACATAGCGATGTCTTTGATTTTTAAGATCCTACACCAGACCATGCTTATGTAACAAAATACATACTACTTTCTTTCTAAAATATAAAATATTTTGAATCCTGAAAATCACCCATCACTAAGGATTTTGGATAAGGAACTGTGGTCCTATAATTAAATCAGTCAGCAATTTTAATGCTGTGTAGTCACAGCCTATGTTTTATCAAGGGGAGGTAAGAAGGATGTCATACTCCAAAATATTGGCCCTCTTTATTTTGCTACTTGCTTCCTTCTTTCATTCACTGTGTTCTCTGAGGAGGGCAATAGGAAAGGAAGGAAAGGAGAAAAGCAGTAACACATGAAGTACGTGCTCTAAGACTCAAGTTTCCTCATGATAGTTTGTGAAGTTGGTATTATTTTTTTTTTATCTTTCTCCAAATCCAGACTTTTTTTTTTTTAATTGTAGTTTAAATGAAGGTTTACAGGACAAATAGTTTCTCATTAAATAGTTATTACACATATTGTTTTATGACAATGGTTAACAACCCCACGACACGTCAACACTGTCCCGTCTCAACCTTGGGTTCCCTATGATCAGCTTTCCTGTCCCCTCCTACCTTCTAGTCCTCGTCCCTGGACTGTTGTACCCCATTAGTCTCGTTTTGTTTTATGGGGCTGTTTAATCTTTGGCTGAATGGTGAACCTCAGGAGTGACTTCATTACTGGGCTAAAAGGGTGTCCAGAGGCCATACTCTTGGGGTTCCTCCAGTCTGTCAGGCCAGTAAGTCTGGTCTTTTTTCGTGAGTTAGAATTTTGTTCTACATTTTTCTCCAGCTCTGTGTGGGACCCTCTGTTGTGATCCCTGTCAGAGTAGTCACTGGTGGTAGCTGGGCACCATCTAGTTGTACTGGTGTACAACAGATGTCTGGTGGAGGCCGTGGTGGTTGTGGTCCATTAGTCCTTTGGACTAATCTTTTCCATGTATCTTGTTTTCTTCATTTTCCCTTGCTCCCGAAGGGGCAAGACCAGTGGGGTATCTTAGATGGCTGCCCACAGGCTTTTAAGACCCCAGATGCTACTCAAGTTGGTGAGTATTTTAGTAAAGAAAAATAATGTTAGGTCTGCTTAAGAAGAAACTATCAGAGAAATCCAGACTTGAGTGTCTGCGAAATTGATTGATTGTAAAACTCATGTTAAGCAATTTCTCATTGTTTTAAGAAGTTGGGGATATGGAGACACAAAAGCTAAAATGTGACGGAACCAGAGTGACTTGCCTTCTTGGGAAAAAAAGGATTTTCCAGAATCCTTTTTATTGCTCTAGTGGGATTCTATTTCACTTTAGAGTTTTATATTAGTTCAGAGTTTTGTTTCCACTCAGGAATTTCCTTTTTGTACTATAAGGGAAGGGAAGAGGGGCTAAAAGCTACTTTCTGAGAGAATATGTTCCCTCTAGAGAAAGGAGAAATCTCTAGGTGGTTTTCACTGATAAGTTAATTAAAGGAGAGGCAGGCCCAGCTTTTACCAGAGCTTTAGCTACAGATCTTATGAACTATTTCTAAGTCCTGAGGAGACAAAGAAGCTTAAGGCTTTCCACAACAAATCTGTAGGACCCCTGTTTCTCAGCCTTAGCTGCATGTTGAAACCATGTGGGAGCTTTAGAAAATACTGATGCCTGGGTCATATCCTAGAGACTAGAGATTTAATTTGTCTGGACATGGCCAGGGCATTAGGGATTTTAAAGGCTCCCTGCATGATTCTAATGTGCAGCCAATACTGATAACCATGGTATCAGAAACTCTGCAGGCCCAGTTGGATCCAGGTGAAGTGCTTGCTCTGGAACTGAATCACATGAGCTGCCTGTTACAGTGTGGATCCCCAGGCCCAAACCCAGGACTCCTACTCCAAAATCAGAATCTCTGGGGTATATTCCAGAAACCTGCATTTTTAACAAGTACCACAAGGGACTGTCTCCCTTTCACATCAGTCTGAGAATCACTGTCCTAAAGACTTAGAAAAGTGATTGATTTGCAAAGTAAGCATTAGCAGGGATCTAAAATCAGTTTTTTTTATTTTTATTTTTTAATGCTATCCTTTCACTAGTAAAACAGTATTATCTCAAGGAGCAGTAACCCTGAACGATTTTCCAAAAATATATCTTTGTATTCAAAACATGTTTGGGGACAACTGCACAGTACCTTCCTCTCTTAGTACTTCTCAATGCATATTATCACACTAAAGTTGAGAAGACCTGCAGCAAGGACTTCTGTTTCACTATAACTCAGGCTTTTCCAAAATTATTGACATGAAACTCCATATAAAGCTGTTGATAGTGTTTGGTGGATGTGAGTATCTATGCACTCTGCCCTTTAAATTTCTTAACCTCCCTAAATCCAATGACCTTCACTTCTAACATCATTCTGTCCCATATTCCCAGCTATAGTCTCAACCACCAATCATGTTAGAAATGTAAAAGTCCCAATTTACCTCCTGTCCTTCCATTTCCTTCACACTACAAAGTGTCACCATATTGAATTTTCCCAATCTTTTTTTTTTTAATATTTTTATTGTACTTTAAATGAAGGTTTACAGAACAAATAGTTTCTCATTAAACAATCAGTACACATATTGTTTTATGACACTGGTTAACAACCCCAGACATGTCAACATTCTTCCTTCTCGAACTTGAGGACTTTTTTTTTTGGTGAAAATACACACAGCCAAAGTTACACCATTTTGAAAGTTTCTACATGTACAATTCAGTGACATCGATTACATTCTTCCAGTTGTGCTGCTATTCTCACTATCCTTTTTCACATTATTCCATCACCATTATCTTCAACTTACTGTCCCCTAGGCTTCCCATCAAACCTTTAGAGTTGCTGTTGTCAATTTGATCTCACATAGATAATTATTATTATTTTTTGTACCTTAAATGAAGGTTTGCAGAACAAATAGTTTCTCATTAAACAGTTAGTACACATATTTCTCTATGAAAATGGTTAACAACCCCATGACATGTCAACACTGTCCCTTCTCAACCTTGGGTTCCCTATCACCAGCTTTCCTGTCCCCTCCTGCCTTCTAATCCTTGTACCTGTATTGCTATGCCTCAGTCCTGTTTTGTTTTATGAGGCTGTCCAATCCCCAGCTGAATGGTGAATTTTGGGAGGGGTTTCACCACTGGGCTAAAAGGGTGTCCAGGGGCCATACTCTCGGTGTTTCTCCAGTCTGTCAGGTCAGTAAATCTCGTCTTTTTTTGTGAGTTAGAATTCTGTTCTACATCCTTTTCCAGCTCTGTCCAGGACCCTCTATTGTGATTCTTCCGGTCAGAGCAGTCAGTGGTGGTAGCTGGGTACCATCTAGCTGCACTGGACTCAGTCTGGTGGAGGCTGTGGTAGCTGTGGTCCATTAGTCCTTTGGACTAATCTTCTCCTTGTATGTTCTCTTCATTCTCCCTTGCTCCCGAAGGAGTAAGACCAGTGGAGTATCTTAGATGACTGCTCACAGGCTTTTAAGACCCCAGACGCTACTCACCAAGGTAGAATGTAGAATATTGTCTTTATAAACTGTGTTATGCCAATTGAGCTAGATGTTCCCCAAGACCATGGTCCCAACAGCCCTCTGCCCAGCAATTCAGTCTCTCAGGGAGTTTGGAAGTGTCTTACGGAGCTTTCATGACCTTTCCTTGTACAAGTTGTGCTGGCTTCCCCAGTAACGTGTACTGTCTTATGCTTCACCAAAGTTACCACTTATCTATTTAGTACCCCTCCCACCCCTCCCATCCCCCGTAACCAACAAAGATTGTTTTTTTGTGTGTGTGTCAACTTTTACATGAGTTATACAGTAGAGGTCTCATACAATATTTGTCCTTCTGTGATTGACTTATTTCACTCAACATAATGTCCTCCAGTTTTGTTCCTCTTTCTCTCCTGTGCTGAGTTCCTTTTGTTTGCAGATTTTTTTCATTTTTGTTTTTGTAGGTTTTGTTTTTACTGAGACTTTATATTTTTCTTCTTTATTTTGATGAGTAGGTTTGTTAAATTTCTTTGTGGTTACCGTGAAATTTACCCTTACCTTCCTAGATTTGAACCAGTCTATTATTACTTGGTATCGCTTGACTTCCTCTCCATTAGAAGGTTCTATATCTACACTGTTGATTCCCTCTTTTATTGTTCTGATGCTGTTGTCATTTACAGATTAACCTCTCTGGTTCCCTTTTTAATTCTTTTGGTTTTGCATAGTCCTTAAGAGTTCATTTCCTAGGTTGGTATCTAGCTAGTACAATCCTGTGTCCTATATTCAGCCTGTGGTCTGATATTTTTTGTTCTCAGATTGAAGGACTTCCTTTAATAAGTCTTGTGAGTTTGGTTTGGTATTTACATGGTCCTTTAATTTCTGTTTATCTGGAAATGACCTAATTTCACCATCATATTTGAACAAGAGTTTTGCAGGATATATTATTCTTGGCTGGCAATTTTTTTCTTTCAAGGTTGTATGTATGTTGTCTCATTGCCTTCTTGCCTGCATGGTTTCTGCTGAATAATATGAGCTTAGTCTTATTGCTTCTCCTCTGTATGTGACCTCTTGTTTTTCACAAGCTGCTCTCAGGATTCTTTGTTTGTCTTTGGTTTTGGCGAGTGTGATTATGATATGCCTTGGTGATTTTCTTTTGGGGTCTCTCCTATATGGGGTTCGTTGAGCTTCTTGGATGGCCAGCTTTTCATGTTTCATCATATTGGGAAAGTTTTCTGTCAGCAGTTCCTCAACGATCCTCTCTGTGTTCTCTGCCCTCTCCCCCCATTCTGGAACTCCAATCACTTGCAAATTTTTGCTTTTGATTGTAACCCACATAACTCTCAGGGTCTCTTCATTTTTCTTTGTTCTTTTTTCTGAGTTTTCCTCAAACAGAGTTGTATCCAAGTGTTTGTCTTCAATTCCACTGATCCTGTCTTCCACCGTTTCAAATCTGCTTCTCAGCCCTCCTATGACACCATCCATTTCTGAAATCTTGTTGTTTATCTTTTGGATTTCTAATTGCTGTCTTTGTATAATTTCTAGTTGTGGATTTATTTTGGAATTTTGTTCCTGTATTATTTTCCTGAATTCTTCCATTTCTTTGTCTGTATTTTCCATGAATTTGTCTGCCTTTTCCATGAATTTGTCTATTTTTTCCTCATTTTTGTCTGCTTTTTTGCTTCAACTCTTGGATAATTCTGAGTATTAGATATTTGAATTCCCTATCAGGTAGTTATAGTGCCTCTTCTTCTACTGGAAGGTCATCTGGTGTTTTATTTTCGACGCCTGTTGGAACCATCTTGTCCTGTTTTTGTAAATGTTTTGATATTGTCTGCTGTCTTTGGGGCATTCAGTAGTAATTTTTCTCTTTTATTGATTGTAGATTTGTTTATTTCATCCTTTTTTTTTTTTTTTTTAATTTGGCTATGTCTGAGCAGGTGGGCTGTGTGTTTTTTGTTGTTTGCTCGTCTGTGGGCATGATACTTTTTGCCTCCTCCTCCAATTGGCAAGGCCAGTCACTCAGATATGGTACAGCAGGGCAGGTCTTGCTGAAGAGGATTTGCTGGGCTGGGTTGTTTGTGGCACTTAGTACAGCCACCAGGGCGGGTCAGTAATCCTTGCAGGGCAGGTTCTAGTAGGCCGTGCCTGTGCTGCTTGGTGGTGTAATGTTAAGCGTATGGATGGAGCAGGGAGATTGTGATGTGTGGAGCTAAGATGGATATGGGAGAGAGGAGAGAGCAACAGGAGCCAAATACATACAAACAACTGAAAAAGAGTGCTAGGGGAGCTTGCCGTTGGAGTGGAGAGATGAGAGACTATGAAATGGAGAAAAAGAAAAAGGGGAAGAAGAAGAAGAAAAAAAAGAATGAATAAATAAAAATTAGAGAGAAAAAAGAACAGCAAAACTCTTAGGGATCCCACTGGTGTGATACGAGGTCTGGGGAAGTTGTTCCCAGGTTTTTCAGTACAGCCTGGCTAGAAGGCGTGGAGAAATTCAGAGCCAGGTATTCAGGGGACAGGAAGAGAAGGAAGGTATAGAGAGATGAGAAACTGAGTAATGAAGAAAGACATAAAGGGAAAAAGAGGAAAAGGAAAACAAAACAAGTTTAAAAAAAAAAAAACAGGAAAAGCCCCCAAAGAAACAGAAAAAAAACCCCACAAAAAACAAAGAAATGTCCTCAGGGATCCCTCTGAGCATCTGCACAAGCTGAGAGGGGTAGGTCTCAAACCGTGTAGCACTGCCCGGCCAGAACGAGCTCCCAACTCGAGAAAAGGAAAAGAAAACAACAAACAATTCAAACAAACAAAGGCTCCTGGATCCCACCAACATAGCAACCCAGACCAGGAAGCAGTTCCACACTCGAACAGAGCTCTGCAGGCCCCCAGGAAGAAGCAAAGATGGTTCGCAGAGCCAGGTATTTGAGCAAAAGAAGTGGGAAGTGGTGAGAGGTAAGGAAGAAATCAAAAGAAGCAGAAAAAAGCAACACCAGCAGCCAACAAATGGCACACAGGGAGTCGGCCAGTGTGGGAGGGTGGAATCCAAGCAGCCGGTGCTTCCTGGCCAAGAGACTGTGGGCACAGGAAGCAGAGGAGGCCGAGTGGGGGTGAAGAAGGGTGGGGGGTGGGAAAGTGTATATTGCCAATTACTGGTTGTTCTGTCTCTTGCTGGAAGCTCCATGAAGCTGCTTTCTCATACCCCCATTTACTGGTCTCTGATAGGAGTCAAAGATGGCGGTCCTGCGCTGCTTTAGATGATAGGGGACCTCTGCATGAATCTGTCCTTGCTCTCCATTCTCTGTCAGTTTTCTCATTCCATTTGGTGCTTGGCTGAATTCTTTATCTCTTCATTTGATGTTTTCGGGTTTCAGGATTGCTGTTTTCTCTGTTTGGCTTAATTTTTTGGATCTTTGCTGTGGAGGGATGGGGTGGTGCTTCTGCCTAGAGCACCATGTTGCCGGAAGTTGGAATTTTCCCAATCTTTAATTTATCCATATGCTCCAGTCTGTCATGATCCTTCGGAATTCTACTTCTTATCCACTTATTCTGGACCCCATGATGGATCACCTGATAAGGAAATCCTCAAGTCTCTTGTCCCCATGCTCTTGCTTCACCTGCCAAACAAAATCTTCGTGCAAGCTGGTTGCTCTATCTTGAACATTCTTCTCTCTCTCACTTGGCTAAATCTTAACCATCCTTTGGCTTTTCCCTTGGAGGATGTTGAGCACTGTTAAGTTTGGATAACCAGTTGTTGTCAAGTTGATGCCGACTCATGGTGATCTTATAGGCTTTAGAGTACAACTGCACTCCATAGGGTTTTCATGGCTATGACCTTCCAAAAGCAGACCACTAGGCCTTTCTTCCGAGACACCTTTGGGTAGATTTGAACTGCCAACCTTTCAAGTTAGTAGCTGAACATTTAGCCATTGGTACCACCCAAGGACTCCAAGTCTGGATAGGTCTCCATTTTATGAGCTCCTCTAGCATAGCTATTATTACCCTGTTCTGCATTTGCTTACAAAATTGTCTATCCCCGTACTAGACTGTAAGCTCATGAGAACTGGGAAATGGAAAGAAAGTGCTTGTTATTTGATATTTGTTACAAGTTTCATATATTAGAAATCTGGTAACAAATAAAAATTTTACTATACATAATGACTGATGATAAGAAAGATAACTCAACCCTGAGAGTATGGCCCCCGGACACGCTTTTAACTCAGTACTGAAGTCACTCCTGAGGATCACCCTTCAGCCAAAGATTAGACAGGCCTATAAAACAAACAACAGAACGTGTAGTTCAGCCATGTATATGAGACTAAATGGGCACACCAGCCCAGGGGCAAAAATGAGAAGGTAGGTGGGGACAGGAAAGCTGGATGAGCAGAAATCAGGAACCCAAGATCCAGAAGGGGAGAGTGTTGACATGTCATGGGGTTGGCAACCAATGTCACAACACAGTATGTGTATTAATTGTTCAATGAGAAACTAATTTGCTATGTAAACTTTCACCTAAAGCACGATAAAAAAAGAAAGATAACTCATATCTATAAATGCTATCATGCCTTGCTGTATACTGGTATTTTAATCTAACTAATCTATTTAATTTTTTTAAATATTTAGATTGCTAAGTAAGCAGCCCAATGCTACTTGACAGAGAAGAATCAAAGGACATAGATAATGACCCATTTGCTTGATGAATCCTTGTATAATCAGAAGCTGAATGTAACTCCTCTTTTAAAAATTGCCCATTTTTATCGACAGGCACTAGTCAGCAAAAATCCAGATGAGCTGTATCCAGAATCATTTCCCATAAAACAAAAACCCATTGCTGTCCAGTTGATTCTGACTCATAGCAACCCTATAGGACAGCGTAGAACTGCCCCAGAAGGTTTCCAAGGCTGTAATTTTTTTTTTTTTAATTGTACTTCAGGTGAAGGCTTACACAACAAATAGTTTCTCATGAAACAGTAGTACACATATTGTTTTATGACATTGGTTAACAACCCCACAACATGTCAACCCTCTAACTTCTCAACCTTTTCTTTGGTGAAAATACACATAGCCAAAGATACACCATTTCAAAAATTTCTACATGCACAGTTTAGTGACATTGACTATGCTCTTCCAATTGTGCTGTTATTCTCACTTAAGATGAAGGCTTACAGAACAAAATAGTTTCTCATTTAACAGTTACTACAAATGTTGCCCTATGACAATGGTTAACCATCTCACAACATATTAACAATATCCTTACTCAACCTTGGGTTCCCTATCACCAGCTTCCTTGTCCCCTTCTGCCTTTTGGCCCTTGTCACTGGACTACTGTACCTCGTTAGTCTCATTTGGTTTTATGGGGCTGTCCACTCCCAGGCTGAACGGTGAATCTCGGCGATAACTTCACCACTGAGCTAAATGGGTGTCTGGGGGCCATACTCTCAGGGTTTCTCCAGTCTCCTTTAGGACAGTAAATCTGGTCTTCTTTTGTGAGTTAGAATTATGCTGTACATCCTTCTCCAGCTCTGTCCAGAACTCTCTGTTGTGATCCTGGTCAGAGCAGTCAGAGGTGGTAGCCGGGCACCATCTAGCTGTACTGGACTCAGTCCGGTGGAGGCCCAAGGCTGTAATTTTTATGGAAGCAGACTGCCACATCTTTCCCCCCATGGAGCAGCAGTGGGTTCGGACCACTGACCTTTCAGTTAGCAGCTGAGAGCTTTAACCACTGTGCCACCAGAGCTCCTTAGAATCATTTCAGAACCATTAAAATCTATAAGTGCCACTAGCCATTACACAGATAATTTGGAAATTTTTTAAAAGGTAAATATACATTTATTGTACTACTCAGCATTCCCACTCCTAAGTATTTATCCAAACAAAAGAAAAATATATATTCAGACAAAAATCTGTGTATGCATATTTATATCAGCTTTATTCACAGTTACCAAAAACTAGAAACAACTCAAATGTTCTTCAGTAAACCAACTGTGGAACATCCAGACAATGGAGAGTCAGATTCAGCAATGAAATGGAAACACTTACTGATACACGTAGCAACATGGATAAATCTCAAGTGCATTACTCTAAGTGAAAGAAGTCAGACTCAAAAGGCTACATACTATCTGATTCCTTTTATATGACATTCCAGGAAAGGCAAAAGTACAGGGACAGAAAACAGACCAATGGTTACCAGGAGGGTCGGAGGAGTGGCTGATTATAAAAGGGCAGGAGGGAGCTTTTTGGATTGACAGAGATGTTCTATAACTTGATATAGCAATGTGTGTGTGTCAAAACTCAAAACTTCACACTAAAAAGAAGGGTGAAATATGTCTTAATAAACCTGACCAAAAAACCACAAACCTATACTCTATCAGGACCACTAGCCACGATGATATTTGTTACAAGTTTCATGAACATTCACAATCTGATTACAAATAAAAAAATTTATTATAAATAACAACTGATGAAAGCTAACTCATATCCAAAAATGCTACCTGTGCCTTGTTATATACTAGTATTTTAACCTAACTAATTTATTTCATTTTTTTAAACTTCTTTAAAGTATTTAAATTCAATAAATACACAGCCCAATCTACTTGACAGAGAAGAATCAAATGATTCAAAGGAATCAAAGTGATTCTAAATAAGTCTAAAAGGCTAAGAGATGTCTATAATTTTGTTTGTCAGTTATTGAATTCTTGTTTCAAAATCTGAGTGCTTCAGTCACAAAAGAAAAAAACATCAAATAAATTTATCAGAAAATGTTTAAAAAATACAAAATTCAAATGAGATATTTATAGCCAATGATATTGGTGAAGATTACGAAAAATAGTATTTCCTATTGTTAGAAACTAAATAAGGTTCATTTGTTTATATGAATCAAGAGTATTCATCCTCTTTGTCTCAGTGTTTCCACTTCTATGAATTTATTCCAAGTAAATTATTAATTGAACTTACAAAGATATATATTTTAGGGATGTTTA
Source organism: Dugong dugon (assembly GCA_030035585.1). Lineage (NCBI taxonomy): Eukaryota > Metazoa > Chordata > Mammalia > Sirenia > Dugongidae > Dugong > Dugong dugon. The sequence continues at coordinate 136,034,632 of CM057462.1, forward strand.
CCCTAGCACTGTTTATAGTTGTGGGACATTGGAAGGAATAATGTATGCCTGAAAAAGGTAAAGGTTAGATAATTTCTATAGATTATAACTTTTTCCATGTAGTGATATAATCTTGTGCAGCACTGTGACTATGAACTTGAATTCAGAAGTCAGACAAATATGGTTTCATATTCTTGTTTCAGAACACAGAGTTTAAGTGGCATTAGCAAGTCACTTAACCTCTTTATATTTCCTTCTCTGTAACATGGAAGTTATGATATGCTCAATGATTTCTATAAAAAAGAAATGAGATTTTATGTGTGAAGTTATTAGCACAATTTCAGACACATACGAAGCTCTCATTAAAGATTTGCTTTTACTCTTATGCTTCATATGATTATTGTATTTATTGATCTGTAACAATATCCACGATGTGACGTTATGAGAGTAAACGCAGATTCCCCCCACCCCTGTTGCCATCGAGTCGATTCCGACTCACAGTGACCCTGTAGGACAGAGTAGAACTGCTCCATAGGGTTTCCAAGGAGCGGCTGGTGGATTCGAACTGCTGACCTTTCGGTTAGCAGCCGAGTTCTTAACTGCTGTGCCACCAGGGCTCCAAAAGCAGATAATAGAACAGAATATACAGTGGGAGCTTCTATTATGCTCTACACACGCTCATGGGGTCTTGAAGGATATTAAAAAACAAAACAACAAAAAAACCTTTCTAGGTGAAATATGGGTACTTCCTATTCATTTTTGTTTTGTTTCCCTTATTTTCAAATTTTAAACAATATGTGAAAATTACTTGTTCTTTGGTTGTTTCTTTAACCAAAACAGCAAAAAACAAACACTGGCTGTTTCTTAAGACTGTTAACTGAGTCCTTGTTTTCTTTTCCTAGTTTTATTGAAATATAATTTTATATTTTCCCTATAAAAAATTTCCATAGTGCTGTAGTGCTTCTGATTGTGATGGCATCAATGGCGTTTTTAAGATGGTCCACCCTAAGGGAACAAATCTAAGAGAAGAGGAGGATGAATGGGTATGAGCGATTTTCCATGTATGATTAATTATGTGTGCCTCGCAAATGATTTTCAAATCAACCATTGCTTTATTCTCTCCTTCATTAGCTAATGACTGAATGAATCATATAATTTAAAGATGCAGTCATCAACTCTATATTTATTCACATAAATGAGAAAGCTTTGTGTCTCTATTCAAAAGTAATTTACTGGAAGACACTTTTATAAATGGTCTGTTAGATAGCTAAAGAAAATCTGGCTTTTATTATTCATATAGTATACTGATTTATAAATAACGTGAACAAATAAATGCTGAATATATATGAGCACAGATAAGAAAAATGACATATGGCAAAGTAATAACAGAATGTGCTAGTTTTTTTTAACCTAAAATGTTGATGCCTGTTGGAATTTTTAAACTTACAATTTCAATTTACTTTCTTTTCAAACAGAATTACATTTAACAAATGAGAACAAATTATAGCATGTAAACATTGCTTTACTTCAAATATTTTTTATAAAAGCTCAAAGCTTAGATTAAGGAAAAATGTCTAAAATATGAATAATTGTAATCTCACTACCTATTCCAATATCTAATCACTATTAAAGTTGTTTTGACAAGGTCCTATATAACATTTATATTACAGTTCAGCAGCTCTGTAAAACAAAGATTTGCATTACAGAAAAGCGACTGAATTTTAAATAGGTTGCCATAGCTGTTCATGCACAGCATGCTGAATGCTCAAAGGAATTTATCACAGGGAACATGGTAATGTATAATCATATTTGCCTTGGCAAGAGACCACAGGATTCGTTTTGCTATTGCTATGACACTAATGTATGCAACATTTTATAATGATTTGCTGCCACATGTGTGATGTATGACAAAGACAATCCGTATACATGTTTAAATCCATCTGTTAAATTTATAGCGGTATCCAAGTATGAAATAAAGTAAAAATCCGTATTAACGGAATTACTATTGTTGTAAGAGGGAACTAACTTCTGTTAAGCAACTATTAGGTTCCAAGAAGTTTATCTGTGATCTGTTAATTCTACCAATTATTCACAGGGGAACAATTACTATATCAATTTTTCAGGTAAAGAGAGAAAAAATAATTTGTCTAATCCCACCTCATTATTAAGCATCTGAACCAGGCTTCAAACCCAGGACTGTTCATTTCCTCAGGATCTACAATGATTCCTATGTTAGATTTCTGTGGTACATTGTCCATATCTTTTTTTTTTTTTCCAGATCAACTGCATTCTCTTGTTCTTTTACTACATATTCTGAAACCTGCCCTTGACATAACTGATCTTACTCTGTCTAGTGAGGATTTTTGTTCTTTATGGTTTCTAGTATTGGTTTTAATTTTGCCACTGCATTATGTGTTTTCTTACAATAGTTTTCTAATGTAAGAAAACTATCTTTCATCTCTAATTTCACATGGGTTCTTTAATTTCCTTGACAGTGGAAAGCAGATGCTATCTACAAGAAATTTAATTACATTTCTTAAAGTTAATCTTTTTTCAAAAACATGTTCTGTCTCTTAAAATCTCTCTCTCTCTTCTCTGTCATGAAATCTTTTTAAACGGTTAAGTGATTGTCTTGTTTTCTCATGCTTGAATCAGTATAGATATACTTTCCTAAAATGAATGGGAATGGATTAATCAAGGATCCCTCAACTGTTTCCAAAAACAGCCTGGGAATCTTCCTGTTCGATCTTGAGCTGAAAAGCTGGAGGGTTCAGTTTGTTTTTTTTAAATTGTGCTTCAGGTGAAAGTTTACAGAGAAAATTAGTTTCTCATTCAACAATTCACACACAAATTGTTTTGTGACATTGATTGCAATCCCCAGGATGTGTCAACACTCTCCCCTTCCCCACCCAGGTTCCCTGTTTCCATCCCTCCCTTTTTCCTGTCCCTTCCTGCCCTCTCATCTTTGTTTTTGGGCAGGTGTTGCCCATTTGGCATTGTATACATGATTGAGCTAAGACGCACGTTCTTCACGTGTGTTATTGTTTGTTTTATAGACCTGTCTAATCTTTGGCTGATGGGTGAACCTCAGGAGTGACTTCAGTTCTGAGTTAGCAGGGTGTCCGGAGGCCATAGTCTCGGGGGTTGGCTCAGTCTCTGTCAGACCAGTAAATCTGGTCTTTTATTTTGTGAATTTGAATTTTGTTTTATATTTTTCTCCCGCTCTGTCCAGGACCCTCTCTTGTGATCCCTGTCAAAGCAGGTGGTGGTAGTAGCTAGGTACCATCTACTTGTCCTGGGCTCAAGCTGGTGAAGGATGTGGTACTTGTGGTCCATTAGTCCTTTGGACTAATAGTTCCCTTGTGTCATATTTATCTAGTGCTGCTATAACAGAAATACTACAAGTGGATGGCTTTAACAAACAGAAATTTATTCTCTCTCAGTCTAGGAGGCTAGAAGTCCAAATTCAGGCTGCCAGCTCCAGGGGAAGGCTTTCTTCCTCTGTCCACTCTGGGGGAAGGTCCTTGTCATCAATCTTCCCCTGGTCTAGGAGCTTCTCAGCGCAGGGACCCTGTGTCCAAAGGACATGTGCTACTGACTCTGCTTCTTGGTGGTATGCGGTCCCCCTGTCTCTCTGCTTGCTTCTCTTTTATATCTCAAAAGAGATTGACTTAAGACATAACCTAATCTTGTAGATTGAGTCCTGCCTCATTAACATAACTGTCTCTAATTCTTCCTCATTAACATCATGAAGGCAGAATTTACAACACATAGGAAATCACATAAGATGACAAAATGGTGGACAATCACACAATACTGGGAATCATGGCCTAACCAAGTTGACAGGTATTTTTGGGGGACACAATTCAATCCATGATACCTTGTGTCTTTGGTTTTCTTAATTCTCCTTTGCTGTGGACAGGATGGGACTAGTACACGTATCTTATCTTAGATGACCTCTCGCAAGCTTTTAAGACCCCAGATGCTACTCACCAAAGTTGGATGTAGAACATTTTCTTTCTGAACTACGTTATGCCAATTGACCTAGATGACCCCTGTAACCATGGTCCTCAGCCCCAGTAACTGAGTGGAGGGTACAGTTTTATATCATTGTTTTGATGATTTACCAGACTGATGGAGTGGGAGAAGAAGTTGGGGCCCTGGGCATTCTTGGGAAAGTGACTTTATTTCTACAGTTTCATTCCCTTTCTTGTTGAAATACTGAAGGAGGGTGTAGTCATTTGATACAGTTTGTTTTGCTACTGCTCTTTGAATGAAGGTAATATCCATGCTGTTGTGGATGTCCATTCAGTTTAGAAAATGTTCCTTCATCTAGCATGAACCATATTAATGAGAAGCCTGATGAGAGAAAGGCCTCTTGCCTGAAAGCTTTCTTTTAGTTTGTGTTTGCCTATCTGCTACCCCTGATTCAAAACGGTGTTGGTCCAAGGCACTGAAACATAGTCTAACTGGAATGGACTCTTCACTCCCTCAGAAGTTGCTCTTATCTCCTGCCTTCACCCTTTGAAATTACAGGGTATTAACTGGATTTAAGGAGCCTAGTAGTGCAGTGTTTAAGCACTCAGCTGCTAACCGAAAGGTTGGCAGTTTGAACCCACCCAGTTGCTTTTTTATATATATCTATATACATATAAAATGCAACTTAAAAAAAAAATGTTTGCAATATGTATTGGGAAACTTTCCACATCAGTACATTTAAATTTACTTCATCTGTTTAACTGTTAAATAGTAGTTACAACTGCAATTGACAACTAAGTAGGCAATTATCAGAAAAAGTGTGCGTCAGGGTTATATTTTCACCATACTTATTAAATGTGTATGCTGAGCAAATAATCCAAGAAGCTGGACTATATGAAAAAGAATGCGGTATCAGAATTGGAGGATGACTCATTAACAACCTTCGATATGCAGATGACACAACCTTGCTTGCTGAAAGTGAAGAGGACTTGAAGCACTTATCGATGAAGATGGAAGACTACAGCCTTCTGTATGGATTACACCTCAACATAAAGAAGACAGAAGTCCTCACAACTGGACTAATAAGAAGCCTCATGATAAATGGAGAAAAGACTGAAGTTGGCAAGGATTTTATTTTACTTGGCTCCACAATCAATGCCCATGGAAGCAGCAGTCAGGAAATCAAACAACAGGTTGCATTGGGAAAATCTGCTGAAAAAGACTCCTCTAAAGTATTAAAAAGCAAAGATGTCACTTTGAGGACTAAGGTGTGCCTGACCCAAGCCATGGTATTTTCAATGGTGTCATATGCATGCAAAAACTGAACAACGGAAAAGGAAAACGAAGGACAGTTTATATGTTTGAGTAATGGTGTTTGTGAAGATTACTGAATGGACTGCCAGAAGAATGAATAAATCTGTCTTGGCAGAAGTACAGCCAGAATATTCCCTAGAAGCCAGGCTGGTGAAATGTTATCATGAGGGACCAATCTCTAGAGAAAGACATCATGGCTGATAAAGCAGAGGGTCAGCGAAAAAGAGCAAGGCCCTCAACAAGATGGATTGATACAGCGGCTGCAACAATGGGCTCAAACATAGCAATGATTGTGAGGATGGTGCAAGACTGGGCAACATTTACTTCTGTCCTACATAAGGTCACTATGAATACGAACCAACTGGACAGCATCTAACAACAACAATTATTAAGAGTTTCATAGGCTTAGTCATTGTTGTAAGTGCTTCACTATTAGCTTATTGAACCCTCATAACAATAATATGAGGTAGAGATTTTTATGAATGAGAAAACTGACTCACAGAGCACTTGAGCTGGTGTCCAAAATTCACCTTCAAGACCTGTGAGTGGAAACAACACACTATACTGTATTGTGTCTCATTGTAGAAAGGTACTGCAGTTAACAATTTGCTGTTGTTGTTGTTAGTTGCCATTGAGTTGATTCCATTTCATGGGGATCCCATGTTTTACAGAAGAGAACTGCCCCATAAGGTTTTCTTGGCTGTAATCTTAATGGAAGCAGATTGACAGGATTTTCTTCTGTGGTACAGCTGGGTGGGTTCAAACTGCCAACCTCTGCACAACCATTTCCGCCATGCAGGGACCTTCCTCAATGACTTACTACTGATACACATTTAGGCTTTTCATGACTTAATAATACTAACAGTTATAATGAATGGTAACTTGAATATCTGGAGGACACTGGAATATGATGGGCCAGTTTCCACAGATGACTAACTCTTTTCATAAAACCAAATGTAATCAATGTTCAAATTTACTTAGCTTTCAGAAAAATCATGACTTTTCCTCATAAAATATGGTAATTAACTATGTGACAAACTCCCTATAATTAAAGGATAAATTGCTGGCATAAAAATAAAGAATGCTTGAATGCTATAATTACTCTGTAGCTTACAGTTTATCAAACATGTGCTTTGAACATAAGAGGTTATATAAGTACATAACTTCTAAAAGAAATGTTTTGTTTTGCCTTCTTTGCACAAAACTGACAACCAGAAAATGATAGCCTGGCTTCATAAGGCTAAAACGCGTGGCCATGTCTGCCAACCAAACCTTAACAGAGGCCTCCTTCTCTTTCCCTAGTGGGCCAGCTTTAAGGATCTAATGTTACTGTCCAACTATCAATTACTAAGATCAAACTACAGGCAGAACATTTATATTCGCTTTTTTCCCAGTGTAAGACTATGATAAAAAGCAATATATTTATCTCAAATATGCAGAAAAAGAAGAGGAACTATTGTAGGCTTCCTTTAAGTGATGGTCTTCCTCCTGATGAACTTTCTGGCTGATGAACACGAATACACATCCTGTCAGCAGCAGAGCTCCAAAGGGAAGCATGAGATACATTTCCAGCCCCTCAACTTGTGATCTTCCCACGGTTTGTGTGAGTGCTGGGAGCAGACCTCATTCTGCCTTCGCCTGGGAATGAAATGAGCTGAGAGAAAAGTTGGAGCTCAGCAGAGTGTGGTACCAATGCCCTCCAATGGGAAAGGGAGAGAATCAAATTCAAGCAAACTTTAGTCTGGAAGTACCAAAGTAAAAGAGTCCCTGGGCGGTCCAATGGGTTAACGGCTTGGCTGCTAATTGAAAAAGTTGGATGTTTGAGTCCTCCAACTAAACCGCTGTAGCAAAGAGATTAATACAACCCAACAGCTTAGAGAAAAAAGGAGTTTCTTTCTCAGAACCGTCTGGCATGTCTCTGCTTCCTGATCTCATCCAGGGGCCCACGCTGGCAGACTGGATTAGCCATTTTAGAAAATGACTTCCAAGGTTACTTCAGTCATTGCCTTTTCTATTGAGCAAGAAGAGGCAGAGAAAATCCAGGGCAAGAATCTTTGAATAGGAGATGGCCCAGAGGTTGCGCATATTCCTCCTGCTCACATTCCACTGGTCTAACCTTAGTTGTGTGGTGATAGCGAATTGTTAGGGAGGCTGGGAAATATAGACTGTAGCTGGACAATCATGAGCACAACTAAAATAGAATTTAATTACTAAAAGGAAGATGAAAATAAGGGATTCAGGTGGACTATTATAGTGGTCTTTGCCACTATAATTGTGCCCAAATTTTAAAATTGTCATAAGGACTGAGCTTATACTTGCAGAGCACTAGAAATGTTTTTGTTGAATTTACATAAGTGATCTGTATAGTGCTTGACACATATTGAATGATCATTAAATGGTAACCATTATCATCATCATCACCATCATCATCATCTAGTACGTCCATCCTCACCTCGACACTTGAATTTCTTCTAAGGTATCACATATAAGTGACTTTTTAAAGCCTTACATGAATCCTTTAGTTAAAAAAAATAATAATAAAAATTCACTCTCTTAGGGCAACCAGTCCATTTTTAGAAAAATTTTCATTTTTTTCCAGCCATTATTTATCTCCCTATACTTCCCTTTCTTTCATCCTAATAGTGATCTCTGAGGCCCCCCAGAACTAAGCTCATGCCTCGTCCACATGACAGTCTTTCATTTCTCCAAGTACCTCATAATCCATGACTTTGTCATCACTCACCCATTCTGTACACATTCATTCACTCATTTAACAAATATTTGAAGTGTTGACTATTCTATCAATGCCCACCTTAAAGAATGTTTTGCCAAGAGAAGTACACAATATTTCAAGTTGTGTACAATATTCCAGAGCTATGCAGGAAAAACCATAAATCCCTTCATTTAGGATATCATTTTCTCTAAGTAGACTTAAGATCATATTAACTGTATGGGTAGCCACATCATGCTGCTGACACATGCTGAATTGCAGCCAATTACACCTCCAACTGGACCAATAAGCGACATCATGCCAGATGGAGAAAATATTAAAGTTGTCAAGGATTTCATTTTACTTGGATCAACAAACAATACCCATGGAAGCAGTAGGCAAGAACTCAAATGACGTATTGCATTGGGGAAATCAGATGCAAAAGGCTTTCTTTAAAATTTTAAAAAGAAAGATGTCACTTTGATAACTAAGTTGTGCCCGACCCAAGTCATGATATTTTCAATTGCTTCAAATACATGCAAAAAATTGGACAATAAAAAAGGAATATCAAAGAAGAACTGATGCATTTGAATAATGGTGTTGGCAAAGAATATCGAATATACCGTGGGCTGCCAGAAGAATGAACAAATCTGTCTTTGCAGAAGTACAACCAGAATGTTCCTTAGAAGCGAGGATGGTGAGACTTCATCTTGCTTGTTTGGACATGTTATCAGGAAGGACTAATCCCTGGAGAAGGACATTGTGCTTGGTAAAGTAGAGGGTCAGTGAAAAAGAGGAAGACCCTCAACAAAACAGATTGATACAGTGGCTTCAACAATGGGCTTAAACATACCTACTATTATGAAGATGGCTTAAGACTGGGCAATGTTTCATTCTGTTTATATACAGGGTCGCTATGAATCGGAGCTGACTCATTGGTGCCTAACAGCAACAACACCCTCCATGCCATTTTTATTTATGCAGCTAACATAGGTGTTCCCTCCCTTATACATAAACTTTTTCTCTATTAATCCAAATGCAAAATCTGTACTACATTTCCAGTAAATCATTAATTTTATCTTATTGCAGTCTCTCAAGAACTTTTATTCTTTCATCCAATGTATTCCTCACAGATTCACACCATTTAAACACTTGATTAGCATGTAATTGAACTCTTCAGCTAAGATGCTGATCAAAATGTGGAAGTGGACAGAGCTGAGGCAAAGTCACTGGCAACCCTCTGGACATAATTGCACCATCATTTAAAATATATTGCTCTATCTAGTAAACAAAGGAGTCCTGGTGACACAGTGGTTAAGAGCTTGGCTGCTAACCAAAAAGTTGGCAGTTCAAATCCACAAGCCGCTCCTTGGAAACCCTATGGAGCAAGTTCTCCTCGGTCCTGTAGGGTCACTATGAGTCAGAATAGACTTGACAGCAATGGGCTGCTAAACAAAAGTCTCAAGAAAAGCTTTTGTCAACACTTGCCTGAATTCCTATTAGCTATGCCTATAACACTGGCCTGAAATCATTAAAAAAGGAAATCGGTGTGCATCACGTATATGCACAGCACTTTCTTGCAACTAGTCAGCACAGGACTTCTGTGTTCTTTGCCATGCCCAATGACACCTAGACCTGCCAGTCCAAGTGCTACATGGTCTGGCTCCATTCAGTCAGTTCAACTTGACCCTTGATGCCTCCTTGATTAGGAGCACATAACTGATGTTTTCCTGCTGCCATACCTTTATACACTGAGGTTCAACCTATATTTATTGAGCCCTGATTATGTGCCAGGCATTATACTAAGAACTTTCTCAAATAAGTGGAGCATGAAAGAAATGGAATATATTTATGAAAAAAATGCATATATTCTCCAGTAAAATTATCATATTATTTGGTCTACACATGAGACAATCCAACAATGTTCCTTAGTAAGAAACTGAACATATTCCATACACAGGTACTCAGTTTTCTGCATGAGGGATACAAGAGACATTAAAATGTGATATACATTTTCTAAGACAAACCGTTCAGTGGTTAAATTCTTGCTAAATACCACATTAGACTCTGAGATTGTCTCAGTAAGTCAATAACGAATGTGCAGGCACTCTCCAGACACACACACAGGAATAATTATTCATTTACTGCAGATAATAATCACATCTTAGAATTTAAATTATGAATCACCTGTACAGATGTTACCTTTTCCAAAGGACTTTCTACTCGAGGAATGCTGATCATTGGCATCTGTGCCAGATTATCCATGTGTATATGCTCATTTTCTGGTTGTCTTCCTTTGAAATTATTTACCACACACACAACCTAAAATTTCAGAAAACAATTACATTTAAAGTAAAACCATGCTCCCTCTGACAATGACTCTTTTTTTTTCTTTTTAAATGGCTTAATAAATCTAATCACCGTGATAAAGTATTAAAATTACTTAAACATTACATGTATGTAAGTTACATTCAGATTTGTCTTGTACAAATTTTAATTACTGTGCAATGCATATATAGAGTCAAGAAAATTCACCAATTAATATCTAGCTCAATTAATAATGAAAACTTTATTATTCTAAAATTTTCATTATTTAAGGCATAGTCAATGCTCAAATCAATCCAAAAATAACATCATAACCTCATGAAAATTCATAGCAAGCTAACCTTTCTCTAATGTGGCTAACCTACAACTTAATTTAAATGCTAATTATTTCCCATTGCTTCAAGATCATTATATTCATAATAAACCTTCTACAATTGGCACCCTTGAATTTGGTAGCTACCCTTTAATTAACCTAGTTTATTGTCTATTATTGTATACCATACATACTTGGCATTTCAGTAATAGCTTACTGGGACTACTACGGAAAATAGAAGACTCTAAAGAAAGGAAATTCATCCTTGTTTCAATTGATCAAATATCACAGGTGACAGAATTTTAATTAAACTAGAGGTTTTCAAACTCTATTGTGCATGAAAATAAAGTTCTGGTGCTGTTAAAAATGTATATTCCTAAGCTCTCCCCTAAAGATTCTGATTTAGTAGGTGGAGCATAGGGGCTACCATTCAGCATTTTTAAAATGCATTCCAGAAGCTTCTGATGCAGGTGGATCAACATTTTGAGTAAAAGTAAATTAACACAAGAAAATTACTTGCTATTGTTTGCTTATATTAACTACTAGGTAAGGTATTTTTGGATCCCTGGTGGTGCAGTTGTTAAGAGCTCTACGACTGCTAACCACAAAGTTGGCAGTTCGAATCCACCAGGCGCTCCTTGGAAACCGTATGGGACAGTTCTACTCTGTCCTTTAGGGTTGCTATGAGTCAGAATTGACTCGATGGCAATGGGTTTGGTTTTTTTTTTTTGAAGGTATTCTTGAGTTTTCCTTTTCTGTGCTTTATATTCTATTATCAAATCAATATTCAGAACTTACTTGCAGTTAAAACCTAACATTCATATTTTTCAATAAATGCTTAATATGTAATTATATAGTTACACTGTATATGTTTACAAAGGCTCCACTGGAAAGCCTTTTCTTTAGCAGAGATCATTACCGAATATTTTCAAAAACCAATTAGATCTTGGTTACTCTCCAGCTTTTAAATAAAATTATAAACTAATAACATGTATATGAGATTTTTTTTGTCAGAAAAGAAAGTATTTCCTTGCAAACTGGTATACACTTATCAGTTTTCCATTTTCCTGAAGCATTACAGAGCAGAAGCATAGATCAAAGCCTGATAATTTGGTATTTTAACTTTAACACTGCCATCAAGACTTTTAAAGTAAGGGATAGGAATGGCATGGAGGTGAGTACTTGATAAACCAAAAAACCAAACCCACTGCCACCGAGTTGATTCCAACTCGTAGCAACTCTATAGGACAGAGTAGAACTACTCCACAGGGTTTCCAAGGAGCAGCTGGTGGATTCGAACTGCCCACCTTTTGGTTGGCAGCCACAGCTCTTAACCACTGTGCCACCAGGGCTCCTTGATAAACCTACTATCAAATAATTTTGCCAATTGCATGACACTACAAAGCACTGATAGATGCTAAGAGTTCTAGAGCAAGGGTCATCAAATTTTGTCTGTAAAAGGCTAGAGAGTAAATGCTTTTGGCTTTGTGGGCCAGACAGTCTCTGGCAACTATTCAACTCTACTGTTTTAGTGTAATACCAGCCATAGAAAATTCCTAAAGTTGGCGTGGCTGTGTTTTGCAATAGCTTGCTTTATACAAATAGGTAATAAGCCAAATGTGGCCTGTGGGCTGTGGTTCGTCGACTGACTCCTGCTTTAGAGTATAAAGAATATAATAAAAAAAAATTAGCCAACAAAAACCGCCAGAAGAAAAAATCGGGCAGTTTCATACCCATTTCCTGAAACACACGTACAATTTCCCTTTTCATTAGTATTAAAAATTATTGCAAAACTGATCAGATGAAGAAAAGCTGCTGAATATTCTTCTAAAGTAAAATTTGTTGAAATAAAATAACTATGTTGTTGTGGTTGTTAGAAGCCGTTGAATTAGTTCTGACTCATAGTGACCCTGTGTATAATACTGCCTGGTCCTGCTACACCCTCACAATCATTGCTATATTTGAGCCCATCTTTGCAGCTACTGTGTCGATCCATCACGTTGAGGGTCTTCCTCTTTTTCGCTGACCCTCCACTTTACCAAGCATGATGTCCTTCCCCAGGGACTGGCTCCTCCTGATAACATGTCCAAAGTACGTGAGAGGAAGTCTCACCATTCTCGCTTCTAAGGAGAATTCTGGCTTTATTTCTTTCAAGAAAGATTTGTTTGTTCTTCTGGCAGTCCAATATTCAATATTCTTCACCAACACCGTAATTCAACGGCATCAATTCTTGGTCTTCCTTATTCATTGTCCAACTTTCACATGCATATGAGGTGATTGACAATACCATGGCTTGGGTCAGGCACACCTTAGTCCTCAAAGTGACATCTTTGCTTTTTAACACTTTTAAGAGGTCTTTCGCAGCAGATTTGCCAATGCAATCTGTCCTCTGACTTCTTGACTGCTGCTTCCATTGGTGTTGATGGTGGATCCAAGTAAAATGAAATCCTTGACAACTTCGATCTTTTCTCCATTTATCATGAGGTTGTTTATTGGTGCAGTTGTGAGGATTTTTATTGTCTTTATGTTGAAGGCTGTGGTCTTTGATCTTCATCAGTAAGTGTTTCAAGTCCTCTTCACTTTCAGCAAGCAAAGCTGTGTCATCTGCATATCAAAGGTTGTTAATAAGTCTTCTTCCAATCCTGATGTTGTGTTCCTCTTCCTATCGTCCAGCTTCTCAGATCATTTGCTCAGCGTACAGATTCAGTAATTATGGTGAAAAGACACAACCCTGATGTACACCTTTCCTGACTTTAAAACACGCAGTATCCCCTTGTTCTGTTCAAATGACTGCCTCTTGTTCTATGTACAGGCTCCTCATGAGCACAATTAAGTGTTCTGGAATTCCCATTCTTTGCAATGTCATCCATAATTTGTTATGATTCACGCAGTTGAATGCCTTTGCATAGTCAATAAAACACAGGTAAACATCTTTCTGGTATTCTCTGCTTTCAGCCAGGACCCATCTGACATCAACAATGATATCCCTCTCAGCACCTGGATGAAAAACTATGGAACTCAGGAGATTAAAAAAAAGTTCATCTTAAATTAGTATGGGCTTCTGAAATAAGTTTAATTGTATTTTAACTTATTTAGGTTTAGAAAATTCTTTAAGGGTGGTATAAGTTATCTCTTTGCCGTAATTAAGGGTCAGGAGAATACCACTGAAGAAGCTGAGAATTCCTATGAGAAATACTTAAACTCCTAAAGCATAGTAAATACTCATTAAGTGGCATCTATTTGCATAATGATTATTCTTCATTACTGTTATTATTTAAACTAAAAGGAAGGAAATTACCAAATCTTTAGAATCATATTCAAATATTTAATAAGCCTTGTTTGCTACCACTTATAATTACAGAATTCACTTCCTATTTACTATCCTACCCGTAAAAATACTGGTAGGAAAAAACAAGAGACCTAGTTTTTGATCTTGAGTCTGCCTGAGTCTGCAAGTTCCTGGGCAGTTTTCCGGGTCTCAGTTTTCTCAACTAGAAAGTGAAGAAGTTTCAACAGATCACTAAGTTAGCTCCATTTCTTTGGTTGATAAAGGTAAGGCAAATTTAATAATTTTTTTTTTAAACTAAATTCAAGATCTGCCCACATCCTGACCCCACTTCAAAACTGATCCTTTTCTGAAGCCTTTCAGGGAAGGGAAACATCTCCCATCCAGTTGCACAAGCCAGAAAACCTGGATTCATCCTTTATGCCTTCTGTATTCAACCTGTCACTCATTCTGTTCAGTTTGCTTCCTAAATATTGATTTCTTCTATGTCCTTTGTTCTATCCTCACCACCAACTCCAAAGACTAAGCAACCCCCACCTCTTGCCTGGATTCCCACATAGCATCCTAAACAGTCTTTTACACTGGTGGCTTCCACGCGTATAATGCTGCCCTCTCTTACAAAGATGACACACGTAAGTCACCACTACATATATATGTTTATTTTCTTTTTTGAGTAATGACAGTAAGTTAATCTGATCCATCATGTTTGTTTTCCCTCTTCCCTTGTGGCAAATGAAACGTCACTATTGCATGGGGTTAAGTATGTGGGCTTTGAGGTCTTAATCCTGGGCTCTGTTGTTGACCAGTTTTCTGAATGTGAGCAAACTACTTAATATAACTAGACCTCTGTTTCTTTTATCAGCAAAATGAGGACAAACATAACTACATCTCAGGGGACTGCTGTGAGGATTACTTGATTTGATGTAGCAAAGAACACGCAAATAAGTATTATTGTTATTATATTATTATATAATATAGGAAACTACTGCTGTGGCTCAATAAACTTGAACCATACTGCCTGACACTGTAATACACTTTACTTTGGAAGTGCTTTTAGGTGTATTCATAAAACAATATTCATCATACTACCGCTATTGTTCAACTACTGATCGTTTTGCATTTTGCTAAGCATGGAGATTCTGTTCTCTAACCATGAAGAAAATGCATATGGGATAAGACTGATAAACTCAGGACAGAATGCGATTACTTGTTAGGCTGTAAGAGGACAGACTGTAAGTGCTTTAAAAATTCAGGAGAAATGGGGAAAGCAGGTAACCAGGGATACTTCCTGAAGAAGTTGAAACTTGCCTCATTGGAATCTAAAGTCAGTGAAGGCTTTCAATAGGTTTCAAAGGTGAGGACCATGTTAGCGAGTGTTTTCTCTATCCCAGGCACTGGGCTGCACTTAATACATAAGTATTTCCACTTAACCTTCAAAAGAGCTCTGGACGGTAAATAAAATGATTCCTCATTCATTCATCAAATATTTATTGAGCACCTCCAATATACCAGGCCCTCTTCTGGGGATCACAGTGAACAAAACAAATTAAAAGCCCTCTCCATGAGAAGCTTACATTCTAGTGGTGTTGATAGAAAAAAAAAATAGGAAGAGTTATATGTGGTATACTAAAAGTTGACGCGAATGGCAGCTATGTAGAAAAGTGAAGTAGGGATGAGGGAATACGTTCTTTCCCTGGGGAGGAGTAGCTGTTTTAAATACAATTTAAAAGCGGTCTCGCCATTTTAGGAACAAGTGGCTAAGTGACTTGTCCAAGGTCATGCATCTAGCAAATGGTATAAAGAAGGATTTGAACCTACGTTTGTCTCACTCAGAAACCCGTTTTGCCCTTTGAAATATACAGAGGAAAAGGTATTCCCACTGATGCAAATGTATGGAATGGACACAGCCTGTCTGTTAGAGAGCAAGGAAAGTGACTGGATTTGAAGTTCAGGATTTACACTGTAAAGAGGAAAAAATAAACTTGGCTAAGAAGAGTGTGGGGACACTCGTGGTTCAGTGGTATAGTTTTTGCCTTCCATGCAGGAGACCTGGGTTCGATTCCATGCCAATGCACCTCATGTTCAGCCACCACTTGTCTGTCAGTGGAGACTGTATGCTGCTGTGATGCTGAACAAGCTTCAATGGAGCTTCCAGACTAAGAAGGACTGGGAAGAAAGGCCTGGCATCTACTTCCAAAAATCAGCCAGTGAAAATCCTTTGGGTCATAATAGTCTGATCTGAACTAATCATGGGGATGGTGCAGGGTCAGGCAGCATTTCCATTGTGTACGGGGTTGTCATGAGTTGGGGTGACTTCACGGCAACTATCAACAACAACAGTAGAGTGTAGCCAGGTTACTGAGGACCCCAGAAGTCTAATGGAAAGGGCTGGAATTGACACAGCAGGAAAAAGGTCTTTCTTTGGCTTAGGGTGCTTATTAGCAGTAAGTTATATTATAAATAAAATGTGTACAGAAGCAGAATGTGGGTATTTGGAGGAGAGTCTGAACTGAGGAGGCAGCTAGAAACCCACAGAAATAATAGAGGTGAGAAGCAATGATCTCTAGAATTGAAGGGTTATGGTCAGAATGGCAAAGAAATAAGACATGAAAGAAATATTTTTGTAGTGTAAATGAACTGGGATCAGATGAATCACCTGCGTGCGGGATGAACGAGCACAAGGAGTCAAAGGCAAATGCTAGGCACTGAGTCTGCATACCCAGGAGCCATGGACGTCTTTAACTAAGACACGGAAGCTCGCAATAGGTTAGCATTAATTTTATTCTGGAATCACTTTAGAATTCTGCACATGCTGCAAGATAATTGGAAACACCCCAGGATATTGCAAGCCAGAGCTGGAGTCACTGGCCCAAAACAAATGTTCTACTTAGTTGCCCAAATGAGAAACCCAGGAACCATCATGGATCACTGCCTCCCCCGATCCTGTCCGAGCATCCCCTGCCTTCCATCAGCTTCCAAACCCTCCATCTCCTAAATAGCTTCCGAATATGCTCCCTTCCCTCTTTGCCAACTGACGCCCAATTTGTGCCATCTTACTTCCATTGTTCTGCATACCCTGTCACCTCTATCTTCACCTGGAGGTTTAGTTTCCATCAACCATGATTTTAAAGCAGGAATCTTATTATACGGTGACAGGAACTGAAACAGTCATTTATGAAACTTCCTTCATTCATGTGGCCATTCCCTGAGCAAACAGTACTTCGTTTAACCTTTATAAGTCTTCTAGTGACCCTTTAAGGGGCTGTTATTAGTCTCATTTTCAAAAGGAAGAAACTGAGGCTCAGAAAAAGTAAGTAAATTGCTTAATGTTACAGATGAGTATATAAAGGAGGTGGGAGTCAATCAGGCCGTTTTTATGTTTCAAAGCATTTGAAGCCTGTCAGTGGTCCTGAATCACCTACATTTTTAAACAAAAGTCCAGATTATTCTCATAACATACAAGGGCATTCAGGATGTCCCCTGTGTCCTTTTCCATTTTCCCCTTTTGCCACTCATGCTGAATAACTGGTACCATTCCAGGGATGCTGTGCCGTCGCATGAACACGCTGTGCCCTGGGTCTGGATGAGAGGAGGGGCTCACTAAATGCTTATTTTATGAAGTATTGTGTATTGTTTTGTGCACTGTGCTATTTCTCCTACTTCTTAAGCCCCAGCCTAGAGCCACCTGCTTTGCAAATTTATCAAGTTTATGTATTACCTCCTCTTTCTGATTTGCCTCTAATTCTAAAAGTTGATCTCTTGAAGGTGCACCTAACCCAAGCCATGGTTTTGTCAATCGCTTTACATGCATGTGAAAGCTAGAGTATGGAAAAGGAAGACAGAAGAACGGACACATTCAAATTGTGGGGTTGGCAAGGACTATTAAATATACTGTGTACTGCCAGAAGAAGGAACAAATCAGTCTTAGAAGAAATACAACCAGAACGCTCCTTAGAAGCGAGGACGGTGAGACTTTAGCTTGCTTACTTTGGACACATTATCAGGAAAGACCAATTACTAGAAAAGGACATCATGTTTGGTAAACTACAGGGTCAGTGAAGATGAGGGAAACCTTCCATGAGACGAATCGATGCAACAGGTGCAACGATGGACTCAAATACACCGACGATCATGAAGATGGCACAGGACTGGGCAAAATTTCATTATGTTATACATCAGGTTGCCACGAGTCAGAGCTGACTTGATGGCAACTAACAACAACAACATCAGAAGCTCTTTGTGTCTATCTCATTCCAACAGACTGTGATCTATTTAATTATGTGGCTTGGACCTTTTTCATGTATTTATTCCCAGCATCAAACATGGTGCCTGGATTATAGTCGGTGCTCAGTAAATGCTTATTTATGAAGGAAGACAGAGAAGGGGTGTTTGAGGAAATAACTTATCTATTCTGAGTTCCAAACCAGATTGCAATTCCTACAGGAGGAGAGTGTTGTGTGTATTTGAGCCTCCTTGCATCCCCAGTTCTTGGCTCAGTGCCTGGTATTGGTAGGCACTCATACTCACGAGTGGCTGTGAATGAAAAATTTATGTTTAGCTATTATCTGGTCAAGGTGTTGTTTTCACATGACTTTTTTATAAGGTCATTTTCCTGGGTGTGTGCTTGTTTGAAGGAGCATTATGGAATGCTGTGAATATATCCAGTAGGAAGGTCTTGAGCCCAAGGGGGATGCATCATTCCCTACATGGTTCTCAGACTGGGAAGTGACTGGGAGACACTAGGATTCTGGATTTGGCCTTGCAAGATATCGTGATGTTTACTCAGTAAAGGGAAGATGGCAACAGCCACAGGAAGATGGGCAGAAAGCCTAATGAAGCACCAGTGAAGATGTTCTGGACCCACATAACTGAAATACAGTTATACTAGTGCTTTGGAATTACAACTACTGGTATACTGGTATGCTCTTTGACTTGTCTATGATTTTCTTAGGATTTATGTAAGGAGGATTTTTTTTTTTTTTAATTTGATTGTGCTTTAGGTGAAAGTTTACATAGCAAATTATGCTCCCATTTAACAATTCCTATACAACTTGTTCCATGATGTTGGTTACATTTTTTATAACGTGTCGACATTCTCCTTATCTCCATTCTTTTTGTTCTGTATCCATTAAGCTAGCTTTCCTGCTCCTCCTTAGCTTCTGATCTTTGTTTTAGGGTAAATGTTGAACATTTAGTCTCATATAGTTGCTTATTTAAGGCAGCACAGTATTCATGAGTGATATTGTTTATTTTATAAGCCAGTCTATTTGGATGAAGGCCACCGGGAGTGGCTTCAGTTCCAAGTTCAAAGGCTATTTTAAGATGATAGTCTTGGTAGTTCCTCTGGTTTCTATTGGTCCAGTAAATCTGATCTTTTTTAGGAATTTGAGCTTTGTTCTACATTTTTCTACCTTTCTGTTTGGGACCTTCTATTGTGACTCTGGTCAGAATGATTGGTAGTGGTAGCTGGGCATTGTCTAGTTCTTCTGGTCTCAGGCTAGACGTGGCTGCGGTTCATGTGGGCTATTAGGCCTGTGGACTAGTTTCTCCTTTGAGTCTTTTCTTTCCTTCATTCTCTTTTGTTCCAGACAAGTAGAGAGCAACAGTTGTATCTTAGATGGCCACTCACAAGCTTTTAAGACCCAGATGCTACTCAGCAAAGTAGGATGTAGAACATTATCTTTATGAACTATGTCATGCCAACTGACTGAGTTATCCCATGAGACTATGGTCCCAAGGCTTCAAACCCAGTAAATCTATCCCACAAGGTGTTTGGCTGTGTTTAGGTAGTATCTGTATCTGTGCCCCCATGTGGTTTATTATATTTATGAATATATATGTGGTGCACATAAACAGGTATATACATGTTACAGATACACTTGTACATGCACACCTGTATATTCACATGTGCCTTCCTATACACATATATGCATACATGCCTATCTGTGTAACCACACACATATTTTGTGGTTGTTATTATTGCTCTTTCAAAATTGTTCCTTATTTTTGCATACTTCTTGTGTCTTCATTTACATTGGACAGGTTGTGGAGCTACCTCACCCATATTAGGTATTGCCTTTTCCCTCACCAAAAATAACTAGTGTCTACTATTTAGAAAGTAGTTCTCCCTCCCTCCCCTTCCTGTCTCTGGTAACCATCAAAGAACATTGCTTTCTGTGTGTATACCTAGTCTTGACTTTTTATAAAAGTGAGACCATACAATATTTGTCCTTTTGTAACTGGCTTATTTCACTCAGCGGAATGAGTTCCAGATTCATCCACATGATTAGATGTTTCTCAGACTCATTATTCTTTACAGTTGTGTAGTATTCCATTGTATGTATGCACCACCATTTCTTTATCCATTCATCTGTTCATGGGCAGTGTTTGTTTTTGTTTGTTAGTTTGTTTTTAATGTTAACGAGTCGCAACTGTGTTACATGAAAGCAAGGAAAAAGTTTTGGTTCAGCCTGGGTCCCGGTTTTTTCATGATGCTGCAGGATATCTCTGGGAGAGAGAGAGAGGTGGGCCTAAGTCTCCAAGGGACCTTGGGGAATCAGAGGGTATGATGTTAAGATTTAAAAAAAACAAAAACAAGGAGTAAAGCAGAGGTGATGACATGGTCACCACTTCCTAAACAGGAGATTCTAAAGGAAATAATCTATTTAAAATGTCTAGTAAAATGCCTGGCACATAAATCGTGCTCGAACATTTGGTAGCTGTTGGTAGCTGGAAAGGTTCATATATTTTGCTTACCCATTGTCAACTAGTTAAAGGAGCCTAGGAAAGAAAGTTAAGTGTGAGAAGCAACTGATAATTTAAATGTAATCAAAATGGAAATAAGGTATTTCTTAAATTATAATGTATCAATGCAAAAATACATTGTGATTTATAGTTTACACATTTTTTTTTTAAATCTGGGTAAAATGTGGTATACCTATTATTTATAACGGGCTGATTAATTCTAAAGCCAGACTAAAATATATTTTCCATCAACTGAAATCTACAAGCACATTCCAAAGAGATTTTATACTAAAAGTATAGATGGTGTGCTTACTTTATGAGAAGTCACTGAGCAGACTCTTCACTACTGAGCATAATTTTTTTTGAGATGGTATTGTTTTGAAATCCATCCATAAATTTTTAGTTACTGAAGTGGAACGGTTCATCCCACCCGTGATTTTTAGATATTGGAGAGTGCTGTGACATAGTGGCTCATGGAAAGTCTGTGGTGAGGCACTAGGTCAATTTCGAATGCTCTAGATCTATAGAATGCAAACTGCCCTGAGGAAGTTTAAAATATTTCCAAACAAGCCCATCTTAAGGACTAGCCAGGGAGGACTTTGGGTTTTTAGCCCTGTCCCATTTTGTATGAAAATATTTTATGCACTTTAAGTGTAAATTCATACTATTTCACTCTCCCCTAACCTGGCTTTAGGCAGAACAAATGGGAGAGGACAAAGAAATGAATCACTTAAAATATATTATCATTTGATATACCACATTTAGACAAGTCCAATGATTCATACTTGTGTTTTCTTACAGGTTACTTTAAAGTCGAATGGTATCTAAATAAATTTTTACTTACCAGAAATACTGCTATAGATATTCCAACCAGAAAGCCTGCTATCACATCTGACCAATGATTTCGATACTCTGCTACTCTGTTGAGTCCAGTAAGAAAGGCCAAACACATTAAGCCCAAACATAGAACTGGCTTAGCAAGTCTTGTTCCTTTGGCTTTGATTGTGTTGGTAATATACATCTGAAATATTAAATGAAAAACAAGGTTTCTCATGAAGGTATTTCCTTGATATACATACAGAACATATTATGTATAAGTACACACATACACACATGTGGGTATGTGTGTATATATGATTCAAATCATTAGCTATAGTTTATAATTTTTTAAATAAAGTTCTTAAAAGCAGAATTTAAAAGTAGTAATCATTCAATTTTACTTACCTGATATGGCCATTTTTCATGAATGGCTAATTCTTATGTAACATTATTAATCAGCTATGAACACGGAGCACAAGTATGCTAAGTAACCCCTTTTTTATTTTTAATGTAACTTTTTCCTTTTCTTAATATTTATTTTTTGCTGTTTTTGAAAATATACACAGCAGAATATATACCAATTCAACAATTTCTGCATGTACAATTCAGTGATACTGATCACATTCCTCAAGTTGTACAACCATTCTCACTCTCTTTTTCCAAATTGTTCCTCCACCAATTAACATAAACTCTCTGCCCCCAGGCTTCTTATCTAACCATTAAAGTTGTTGTTAATCTGATGCCATTAGATAGTTCTTTGAAAGAGCACAATGCTCATGACAGACATTCTGTACTAATTAAGCTAAACTAGTGTTTGGTTTGGAGAAGACTTCGTAGGATATTTTTGGTTTAAGGTTTAAAGATTATCTCAGGGCAATAGTTTCGTGATTTAGCCAACCTCCATGGCTCCAGAAAGTCTGGATTCCATGAAATTTTGAAATTCTGTTCTGCATTTCCCCTCTTTTGATCAGGATTCTTGTATAGAATCTTTGATTTCAATGTTCAGTAATGATAGGCACCATCCAGTTCTTCCGGTCTCATGGCAAAGGGGGCAGTTCTTACAGGCAATTAGCCACACATTCCATTTCCTCTTTCTATTCCTGGTTCTCCTTCCTTTGTTACTCCAGGTGAATAGAGACCAATTATTGTACCTAAGATGGTGGCTTGAAAGCTTTTAATGAACTTGAAGGTAGAACAGAAGCACTAAAAATGTTATTAGGCAAATTAACTCAGATGTCCCATGAAACCATGACCCTAAACCTCCAAACCAAGAAACCAAATCCCATGGAGTATTTGGTTGTATATAAGCAGCCTCAGTAGCAGCTCTTTTGTTTTATCTGAATTTACATTTTTAAAACACTCATGACAATGCTTTTAGAAAGGGAAAACCGATAAAAGCATTTTTAATGTTTATATATTTATAAACTATACTGAAACAATGTATACTTGAGAAAATATTGAAATTGTCAAGAATTTCATTTTACTCAGACCACAAACAACGCCCACGGAAGCTGCAGTCAAGAAATCAAATGACGCATTGCATTGGGAAAATCTGCTGCAAAAGATCTCTTTAAAGTGTTGAAAAGCAAAGACGTCACTTTGAGGACTAGGGTGTGCCTGACCCAAGCCATGATATTTTCAATTGCCTCATATGCATGTGAAAGCTGGACAACGAATAAGGAAGACCAAGGAGGAATTGATGCCTTTGAATTATGGTGTTGTCGAAGAATACTGAATATACCATGGACTTCCAGAAGAACAAACAAATCTGTCTTGAAAGAAGTACAGCCAGAATGCTCCTTAGAAGTGAGAATGGTGAGACTTTGTCTCCCGTACTTTGGACATGTTATCAGTGGGGACCAGTCCCTGGAGAAGGACATCATGCTTGGTAAAGTAGAAAGTTAGTGAAAAAGAGGAAGAACCTCAACGAGATGGACTGACACAGTGGCTGCAACAATGGGGTCAAACACAGCAATGACTGTGAGGATGGTGCAGGACTGGGCAGTGTTTTGCTCTGTTGTACGTAAGATCTATTAGTCAGAACTGATTTGATGGCACCTAACAACAACTCAATGGCAACGGGTTTGATTTTTTGGTTTTTAACAACAACAACAATACTTAACACATCTAGAAACTCAGAACTCCTTAACATACCTAGAAAAAATGCAACGGATACATTTCCTGTAAGTAAATGTTACTCTGAAGGACTTTGAGGTTCAATTATAGCACCAAGATTTGCTTTGATATTATGTGAAATTGTGGAATTATTTTTCTTACCTAAATTTTATCAGCTAAAATTACATCAACAACAAAACTAATTACAACAGGTCAAATGTACTGGCCAAAAAAACAAAACAGAACAATGAATGTTATTACGTGCCATCGAGTTGATTCCAACTCATAGCAACCCTACAGAACAGAGTAGAACTGCCCAATAGGGTTTCCAAGGAGTGGCTGGTGGATTTGAACTGCTGACCTTTTGGTTAGCAGCCAAGGTCCTAACCACTGTGGCACCAGGGGTCCAAACAATGAATAGAAACATACATTTCTGGCATCTTGACATATGCTAATGAAGAACATATAATTCCACTGATTGCACTGTATGACGTGTAGAAGTTGTAAGCCACCATGCTCAACAAATAACTTGGTCCTTCCCCGAATCTGATTTGTTATATTTCTCAGTCGCTTATAATTTACACCTTGTGTTACTACAGCAGGGGCCCTGGTGGTGCAGTGGTTAAGTGTTCAGCCGCTAACCGAAAGGTCACTGGTTCGAACCCACCAGCTGCTCTGAGGCAGGAAGATGTGGCAGTCTGCTTCCATAAAGATTACAGCCTAGAAAACCCTCTGGGGCAGTTCTACTCTGTCCTATAGGGTCACTATGAGTCGAAATCAACTTAACAGCAATGGGTTTGGTGTTTTTGTTTTTGGTTACTATAAAAGTAAATCTGTTGAGTGCAAGTTGAGTGTGTCAGTTGTTATTTCAAGTTATTAGCAGAGTATTTTGAAAGAGATGATTTTGAATGGAAGGACAACACACAATACAGGGGAAGTCAGTATAACTGACTAAACCAAAAGCTAAGAAGTTTCCTGAACACAACCAAACACTCTGAGGGACAGACCAGCTGGGGCTGGGGTCTACAGACCATGGTTTTGGGGGACATCTAGCTCAACTGGCATACAATGTTCATTAAGAAAATGTTCTGTATCCCACTTTGGTGAGTGTCGTCTGGGGTCTTAAAAGCTAGCGAGTGGCCATCTAAGATGCATCAATTGGTCCCAACCCACCTGGCGGAAAGGAGAATGAAGAACACCAAAGACACAAGGAAAATATTAGCCCAAGAGACAAAAGGGCCACATAAACAAGAGACTTCATCAGCCTGAGACCAGAAGAACTAGATGGTGCCCAGCTACCACCAATGACCGCCCTGACAGGGAACATAACAGAGAGTCCCTGACAGAGGAAGAGAAAAGTATGGAGCAGAACTCAAACCCACATAAAAAGATCAGACCTAATGGTCTGACTGAGAGTGGAGGAACCCCTGAAACTCTGGCCCCCGGACGTTCTGTTAACCCAGAAATAAAACCATTCCTGATGCCCGCTCTTCAGACAAAGATTAGACAGGACTATAAAACATAAAATAATACTCGTGAGGAGTGTGCTTCTTAGTTCAAACAGATACACGAGACCAAATAGGCGGCTCCTGTCCGGAGGCAGGATGAGAAGGCAGGAAGGGACAGGAACTGGTTGGATGGACATGGGAAACCCAGGGTGGAAAGGGGGAGTGTGCTGTCACATTGTGGAGACTGCAACTAGTGTCACAGAACAATATGTGTATAAATTTTTGTATGAGACATTAATTTGAGCAGTAAACTTTCACCTAAAGCACAATTAAAAAAAAAAAAGATGATTTCAACAATACCATTAGGAAACAGATTTTATAGGATTAATGTCAGTATCTGATGCTGATAGCAAACTTAGAAAAATACACAGGAATGCATATAACCACTTGCCTATTCTCCCAAGTTGAATTAAAAAAAGAAAAATTGCCTGAGAGATTGAACCAAAATCAGCATTTAAGATTTTAGTTCATAGTGGCCACTTCCACCTAAGGCAATAAAATTCAGAAATTATTTTCTCCGTTTTTTTTTTTTTTTTTTTCCCCTGGGCAAAGTTAGCAACCTTGTTAGCTGTCAGAAGGGAATGTATGAAGATTTAAACACCCCATGTGATACAAAGCTTCTCTCTAGCCAAGGTCTAGCCCTTCACAATCTATCCTAGGCCCCAATACTCTGCAAAAAATAAAAATAAAAAAGAGTAGTTTCCATCTTGGCCTGTAGCCTTTGGAGTTATGCCTGTGCATTCTAAACTTACACTCAGGAGAGTTTAATAACTTCAGTTATGGAGAATAGGTATACATGATGGAAACAGGAAGATGAGAAAGAGAAAACAATGCTTTTGTCATTCTAAGAGAATGTGTTAAGAAGCTCTGCCCATACAAATAACAAGGTGAGGCTATCACACCACTTCAGGTTTCCAGGGATGTATCTAATAAAGTAATCCCTGATATGACTAGTGCATTTGAACACAGAATAAAATTTGGACTGCTTCTGAGATGTTCTTTAACACAGCTACAAGGCTGATGAAAGATACCTTACATTTTCATTTCTTCACATCCATCAGAACCCTAAAGATATGCTATCCTTATTAAGACATAATAAATGTGGGATGGTAATGAAAAAATATTAATACTGCTAGTATTAATTACAGTTATCATTTAATGAGTGATTGCTATGCTCTAGGCACCGTTCAAAGCATTTTATATTGTTATCTCATCAAATCCACAAAAGAACCCTATGAGTTAAATATTATTATCTTCATTTTGCAGATGAAAATAATTGAATCAGGATAAAGATTATTATAAAGAATACACAACTTGACTATTGGGAGTGGTACTGTTGAGGAAGTAGAGATGTAAACAGGAAGTAAGGGGGAATCACTTAGGCACCTCCAAATCTTCATTTCTTCTTTCTCCATTGATTTCTTAACTGGAGAAAGTGGCCAATGGGCATATGCTAAATATGAATGAATGCTAGAGAATTCGAATTAAATGAAAAAGAAGGTAGCAGTATACCATAGGAGTGAGGCTACATCTATACTCTGCTTTTTGGGAAAAATAGGGGTAGTGTAAGTATGGTCAATATAGAAAACCCACTGTTGTTGTTGTTAGATGCCGTTGAGTCAGTTCCAACTCACAGCAACAGAATGAAACACTGTCCGGTACTTGACCATTCTCACAACCGTTGCTATGTTTGAGCTCATTGTTGCAGCCACAGTATCAATCCATCTCATTAAGGGTCTTCCTCTTTTTTGCTGACCCTCTACTTTACAAAACATGATAGCCTTCTCCACAGACATGTCCTGATAACATAACCAAAGTATGTATGACAAAGTCTCACCATCCTTGCTTCTAAGGAGCATTCTGGTTGTACTTCTTCCAAGACAAATTTGTTCATTTCCTGGCAGCCCATGGCATATTCAGTACTGTTCGCCAACACCATAATTCAAATGCATCAATTATTCTTCACTCTTCCTTAGTTATTGTCCAGCTTTTGCATGCATATGAGGTGACTGAAAATACCATGGCTTGGGTCATGCACACCTACAGATTCTATATGGCTCTGGAAAATGTCTGTCTTCCCCTTCATCCCCAAGGCCATCTCTGATACAACCCAGATCCTACTTGTCCAAGGTGTGTGAAAAAACAGTTGTCATCAAGTTGATTCCAGTCCATGGCGACCCCATGTTGTGTAGGCACATAGTAATCCGTGAGCCACAATTTTGGGAAGTTTCTTTTGAATGTTGAATTGATTCCTAAGTTTCCCTAGTAACCCAGGAATGGCTTGTCAAGAGCCCAATGACACAGTCTGGAGAGTAGGCAAACTCTTGGGAAAGTTTCTACATTAGTAACAATCTAGGATTTAGCTTGTCCTCTTCTAGATCCCTACTTAATGTGCAGAGACAGAAGGTAGAGATTAAATTTTGAGGATCATTAGAGAAGGGTGACATTTGTTCACATTCAACTTTAAGGTGCTTTATATTGCACAGATTTTCTGGAGCATAATCAGTTGGTATGGATGTCACAAAAGAAAAATTAGAGAGTTTTCACTTGCACTCAGCAACTCTTTAGTACTTTATGAATATAATTGCCTTTTAACCAGCCTAATCGTGTTATTCTTACAGAAAATCTATTATTCCTAATTTGCAGAAGGGGAAATTATGGCATAAGAATCTATTAAACAAGTTGGATACAGGGCAGGAATTGATTATTTATGCTTTCTTCATTTTTAATTCACTTATGAAACCATCTAGATTAGCCAGATGTCAAAATGTAGCTAAAATAAAACACAAACAGGAGGGTGTGTGATTTGAACAGGATGTAATCCACTTAGTCCTCAGGGATCAGTGGATGCTCACTACCTTACAGGCCAACCCATTTAACCATTGTCAGCATTCCTTACTCATTCATTCCACAAACTTCTATTAGCATAAAGATACAGAAAGCCAAAGCTTATAATTTGCTACCTATTAATACCTGGTGGGGCCCTGGTGGCATAGTGGTTAAGATCTCAACTGCTAACCCAAAGTTTGGCAGTTCAAATTCACCAGTCGCTCCTTGGAAACCCAATGGGGCAGTTTTACTCTATCTTATACAGTTGTTACGAGTAGACATGACAGCAACAGGTTTAGGAGACTTCATGGCTCAGTGGTTAGTTGTTTGGCTGCTAACCAAAAAGGTAAGAGGTTCAAACCCACCAACCTCTCCTCGGGAGAAAGATGTGGCAGTCTGCCCCTATGGGGCAGTTCCACTCTACATGGTCACAGTGAATCAAAATCAAATCAACGGCACACAACAATAACAAAAGCCTGGTATATATTCTTACACTCTTTTATCCTTGTTTATACAAATATATACAAGCATTAATACATACATACAGGAGTTTTGATTGCTTGTTCACCTTTACTAAAATATAATCATTATACCCATGTTATTCTGTAATATGACTTGACTCACTTGTTATAAAAAGCATGCTTTTATTTTTGGTAAATTTAGAAAACAAAACATATAAAGAAAGATAAATAAAAACACACAAATGCTTGTCAAGTACCTACCATATACCAGAGACTGTGCTAGGTTTCTTTAAAGAGGAAATATCTAAGGTTATAGCCTATGGGATGAGTACAGGAGTTCCAGACAAAGGAGAAGTGATGGGGAAAAGATGTCCTAGGCACAGAGACAGCATAGGTAATCCTCTCAAAGCACTTGTTTATCCTCTCTCAGAGCACTGTTACTTATTAGTTTGCTTCACTAGACGGAGGAGGTAGAAGCCATATCTGGAATCATTACTGTAAACACTGTACCTAGCTAGCACTTTGCATGACAAATAGTAAGTTCTCAGTATAGACTTACTAAACAAATATATAAATTAATATCTAGATGAAGAATGCAAAAGTATGAGGAGAAAGAATGGAATATTTTCTTCATACCATTTGTCAGTAGCTAAAACTGTAATCTGTCCCCTCTACTAGAATATCCCATTAGAATGAACCTCTACTCATTCACTTACTCAATATGAAATGCCTAGAATGGTGGTTTTTACATAGCAGGTGTTCAGTAATTATTGAATGAGTGAATAAGTGAATGGAAGGCTTGAGAAAAAGTGAATTTTTTCATTCTTTTATCGTCTTTAAAGTATTTATCACTATCTGAAATTACCTTGCATATGTGTTTGTTTACTTTACTTGCTTATGGAGTATCTCCCCCTTTCTGTCTCATATTGCCTGGAGCAATAACTGGTACAGAGTGGGAACGTGTGATACAAAGGATAATATCTCCCTAAAGATGTCCATGCCTTAATACCTGGAACCTATGAATATGTTGCTTTATATGGAAAAGGGAAATTTTTGGATGCAGTTAAGGATAAGAACTTTGAGATGGAGAGATTATTCTGGATTATCCAGGTAATCTAATCACACAAGTTCTTAAAAGTGGAGAATCTTTCCTGATTATAGTCAGAGAGAGATTTGAAGATGCTATGCTGCTGGCTTTGCAGACGGAGGAAGGAGACCACAAGCCAAGGTATGCAGATGGCTTCTTGAAGCTGGAAAAGGCAAGGAAACTGATTCTCCCCTAGAGTCTCTGAAAAGAACCCAGCCCTGCCCACACCTTGATTTTAGTCTAGCGAGACCCAAGAGAGACTTCTTATCCACAGAACTGTAATAAAGAAAATAATAAATCTGTGTTGTTTTAAGTCACCAAGAATGTGGAAATGTGTTATGGTAGCAATAGAAATATAATACAAATTTTGGGCCCTGGAAGTGGGGCATTGCTGTAACAAATACCTAAAATATGTGGAAGTGGCTAGGGAATTGTCCAGTGTTTTAGAGACTGTAAGAATTCTGAGAAGCATGATAGAAAAAGCCTAGATTGCCTTGAACTGACTTTTAAATAGAAATGTGGGTGTTAATGCCTCTGCTAGTGAGGACTGCAAAGGAAGGGAGGAGCATGGTAGAGAATACATAAGTCACCTTAGAGTGAATAGACAATTAATAGACATAAAAACAAAAAACCTTGTTGCCGTTGAGTCAATTCTGACTCATAGTGACCCTACAGGACAGAGTAGAACTGCCCCATAGGGTTTTGAAGGGGCAGCTGGTGGATCTGAACTGCAAACCTTTTGGTTAGCAGCTGAGCACTTAACCATTGTGCCTTCAGGGCTCCATAATGGATGTTAAATGCACTGGTGGTAAAGACTCAGAAAGAAATGAGAACATGTTATTGGAAACTAAATGAGAAAAGATCTTTGTTATACAGTGGCAGAAAGCTTAGCTGAATTGTGTGCTGTAGGTATGTGGAAAGCAGAACTTATAAATGATAAACTCAAATATTTAGCTGAGGAGATTTCCAAGCAAAGTATTCAAGGTGCAGCCATGTTTTTACTTTCTGCTTAATGCAGGAAGAAAATATGAGAAGAAAGGGATAAATTGAGGGAAGAATTGTTAAACGAAAAGGAACTGATTGGATGATTTGGAAAATACTCAGTGTATACAGATTGCAAAGATGATAAAATTAAGATTCACTGTCAGGAAAGCTTGATCTAGAAAAAAAGTCAAAGTGTGGCTGTATAAACTTTTGCTAATGCCTCAGAAAGATCAAACAGTCTGAGTATTCAATCACGTGAAAGGCTCTTTAAAAATACTGAGTTTCACTCACAGATACCTTCAAACAAACCAGAAAGCATCTAGGAATCTTAAGAATTTAGCATTCTCAGCAAAATCCAAAAATAGAGATGAGATTATCTAGGAAATATCTGTGGAGGAGCCTCTTGTCCAATGAAGTGAATTCCCATGACATACACAGGAGACCCATAAGGTTCTTGAGTATTTTATATCAGCAGAAACACTGCCAGCTTGAACTGAAAGGGAAAGAGAGAGAATGAAATGAAAGAATTCTGCCTGTTAAAAAACACCTTGCCGTCGAGTCGATTCTGACTCATAGGGACCCTCCAGGACAGAGGAGAACTGCCCCATAGGGTTTTCAAAGAGCTGCTGGTAGATTTGATCTTTTGGTTAGTAGCCAAATGCTGAACCACTGTGCCACCAGGGCCCTGAGAATTCTGCCAGACACTAAAAATTTCACAGGCAGGAAAGAGGCTGATAAAACTGCTTATTTGGAAACATGTGCTATCTTTCAAGAAAAAGGAGGGATGACTCATATGGAAGAGCCTAGAGCTGTATAGCATCATTCTCAGGCCTTAAAATCAAACGGAGTTTGCCTGACTGGATTTTGAAATTGACTGGGACTGGTAACTCCTTTTTTTGCTCCATTTTCTCCCTTTTTGAATGGGAATATCTGTAATTGGTATCCGATTTCTGTCCTACAACTGTAGTTTAGAACCAGATAAATTGTTTCTTTAGTTTCACAGATATAAAGATGGAGAAGAATTGTGCCCCAGAGTCTCATCCATACCTATTTTAGATAATTTAAATGATTAGATTTGGAACCTTGAAGGTTTGGGGCCTTCTTTGACTTGAGAATTAGGTGAGATTTTGGATGCTAAGTTGATGCTATAATGGACTGGGACTTTTGGGTACTTTTAGATGGTATGAATATATTTTGCATGTGGGACAGATGTGAATCTTTGTAGCCACAGGGAGGACTATGAAAGGAAGAATAATGCCCCCCTAAAGATTCCCATGCCCTAATCTCTGGAATCTGTGAATATGTTACCTTACAAGGCAAAAGGGACTTTGCAAGCATGATTAAGGTTAAGGACCCTGAAATGGGAAGATTATCCTGGATTATCCAGGTGTAGTGATGAGAGCATGCACCAAAGAATCATAAATATCTGGATTTGAGTCCTAGCTCTGCCACTTATTTAGGCAAGTTATTCAACATGTCAAGTCTTGTTCTCCATATGCATAAAATGAGAATAATAATAAAAGTACTGCCAAACAGTGGTGTAAGGATTAAATAACATAATATATGTAAAGCACTTAGCACAGCCGGAGTTAAGTTATGGTTAGACTACGCAGTGCCTAGTGAGTGGCGATCATTAGGTTTTCAGTGTCATTGCGACCTAGCCTCTGGAGAACTTTGTTCCTTCTTTTGTTTTCATTCTTCTTCCCTTTCTCCTTATGTCATTTTGCCATATTCTGTCTCCCTTTGAAGTTCTCTGCCTGAAGACATCCACTAATTGTTTATTTGTAGTTGGTTATTGTGTACCTTTTAACTCTTTGTCTCTTCTTTCTTGCAATCTCAATTCTGCCCACTAGTATGGGAATAGTTCAGTTGCCTGATCCCTCAGCATCCTGGACAATTTCCTTTGGATATACTGCAGTCTTTCTTCCAAAGTGCAGAGCCCAGAGTTAAACCCACTGGTGCACAAATCCTCCGATCACCCAGAGTACAGTTATAACTTGTCTGAATTGTACCCTATACTCTTATTCATTGATTTCCTTTTCATAATCAAGTTAGGATTAGATTATCTTTAAATTGATTTCTTGGTTTTGACAACTTAGATTAATAAAATCTAATCCAAACCTAATAAAGCAATAGGTTTGTTTTGTTTTGTTTTAATAACTACGTAACATTATTGGTCACACTGTGTTTGTCTACTAAAACTTCCATGATTTCCTTACACGGGCTGATGCACTGTCAAGGTTCCATTCTCCTGGCCATCTGGAATTGTTCAAAAAATCAATTCATTCAAAAAGTAAAATTTATTATTGTCTTTGAAATAACATTCCATCCTGTCAAGATCATTTTGAACTTTTATTTTGGCATCTATCATATTAGTTCTCTCTCCCAGCTTCAGGTTAGCTCCTTACAAATCGCCAATAACAACGAAACAACATCAAGTATAGAATCTCATGGCATTCTACTACAGATCTCTTTTCAAATTAATGTGGAGACACTGAATAAAAATTTTGGGGTTTATTTATTAGGACAGCAGTGTAGTCTCCTGAAAGTCTTATTATTCTATCCATACTTGATATTCTTACACACATTCATAAATTTGCCAAATAGCAATATGAAGGTGTCTGATGGAGTATGTATGTACCACAATTATGATGGGAGGTAATTTGATGGTGTAAAGACCATGGGTTTGGGGGCAGACAGATTTGTATTCACATAATTTGGACATTTCAGGGCTATGACAGAGATGTAATAAATGGTGGTATATTTAAATCATACACTTTATGCACTACAGTCTAGATTGTGTAAAGCATGCCACTAATATACTTTCCATAATTAATCTAAGCTTCATCATGAATATCCATCCTGCGTTGAATAGGAATAGAATGGGGGAGGAAGAGATCTCAGATAAACGCTCAGTTTTTCTGTTTCTCACCCTTCCTGCTTCTGGCAAAATGACACTGAGGTCCAATTGGAAGCTTGCATGACCTCATGGTAGAGGTGGGGAGGCAAACTAAGAGCAACCAGAGGACAGCCTACAGAGTCTCCTCTGGCCTTCACCACTACATGCCTTGCCCACTGGGTCACTGAGCACCCTACTGACAGCCACTGCTAGTGTCCTTGTGGCCCCCATGTTGACTTGGTTCATCTAGGTTCTCACCAAAAAAAAACAAACCAAACCCACTGCCTTCGAGTCGACTCCTACTCGTAACAACCCTATAGGACAGAATAGAACTGCCCTGTATGGTTCCAAGGAGCGCCTGGTGGGTTTAAAGTGCTGACCTTTTGGTTAGCAGGCGGAGCTCTTAACCACCATGCCACCAGGGTTTCCTAGGTTCTCACAGGCTATAAAAATTCTCTGAATCTCTACCACATCTTCCTTCTATTCCCATGTAGGTTGTCTGTTGTCTTAGGCTCTGCTACAGGGTCCTCTGGCTCCCACTGCAGCCACCTTCTCTGCTGCCCAGCCTACCTGCCACTTGAGTATGTTCGGAGGTTGAGTTCTCCCAGAATTTCAAAGCAGAAGTGAAGCACACGCCTCTCTGTTTTCTGTTTTCTCTTCAACCTCTCTGGGGCTTCTATTATCTGGTGACCAGCTCTCTTCTTAGAGTTTCTAACCTCAGAGTGCTCACACAAATGCTTACATCTGTCATTCAGCTCTTCCCTCTCTTCCAGTCCTCCTACCTCCGAAGCCAGGAAGTGCTCATTACCCCTCCTGTAGGCTGAAGTATATCCCATTATCCCTGTTACTGGCTTGTAATAAAATATTCACATCTCCAAATTTTTCTTGTGATGTGTAAAGGTAGCTTTGGAATTTAGAAATTGAATCTAAAGACTGTCTTCCTTTTCTGACTGGTATCAGTCCTTCTCTGGAGGCTTGCTCTTCTCTGACGCACTGAATAGTGGTTGAAGAGTCCTTGAGTTGTGCTGTCCAATATAGTAGCCACTAGATGCTGTGGCTTTTGAGCACTTGAAACGTGGCTAGTGCAACTGGGGTACTGAATTTTTAATTTTGTTAAGCTTTAAATTTAAATCTCAAGACTGAAACTTGAGTTTTTAAAAATTGTTTAGAACAAATTGAGTATGTGAACCTACTTTGTAAACTGTAAGTCTTATGAAACCTAAATATAGATCAAGTATTTCAGATGGAAATTTAGTGTCTGAATGAAATGTACTGTGTCAAATATACAATGGATTTTAAAAACTGAGGGCAAAAAAAGAAAATGCAAAATATCTCATTATTAACTTTGTATTGATACATGTTTGAAATAGAAATATTTTGGGTATACTCAGTAAAATAAAATATATTTTAAAAGTTAATTTTATGTTTTTGCTCTTTTTAATGTGACTATAAAAAAATCAAAAATTATATATATGGTTCATATTATACTTCTGTTGAACAATGCTGACTGGAACAAATAAGACTGGAACGCCATGATATGAAGGAGATGGAAAATATGTTATTTATTATTTATCACACTGATTGGAGTTGGATGCCAAACCTACAACCATTTTTTAGGCCACTTGTACTTCATCAAACAAATTTTACTGTTTCAAATGACATATTATCTAATAACATATTATTGAATATATTGGACTATTATTGAGTTTACAGAGTTAGACAATCACATTTAGTGTATTTTTTTTTTCAGGTACTGAATACCATAGCAACTACTTTTTTATTTTACGTTACCAAAGTTAGCCAATAAACTTTTGTATTTCAATGATGCCCTTTACACACTTGGGGAATTTCATATTCAGTTAGTATAAACCAGTAGGAAAAGCTCAGCCACGGAAGTTCAGTGATCTAGGTTAAAATGCCAGTCTACCACTGGTTAGCTCTGGGAGCTTAGGCAGATTACTTAACTTCTCCAAGTCTTAGTTACATCATCTGTAAAATGAAAATGCCAGTAATTTTCATTTTATGG
The DNA here is from genome assembly GCA_030035585.1 of Dugong dugon. Lineage (NCBI taxonomy): Eukaryota > Metazoa > Chordata > Mammalia > Sirenia > Dugongidae > Dugong > Dugong dugon. The sequence continues at coordinate 136,070,009 of CM057462.1, forward strand.
GATTGCCATGAGTCATAATACATTGGTGAGAATGCAGGACTGCTTCATTCATAGATCATTCTCGTCATGTTAACCTGTTATATTCTCAGCTCTCAGCGCTCGATCTGTAACAATTACTCAGTAAATACTTGTTGAATGCTGTTTGAATATATGTAAAATACAGACCTAGCAATGTAATTACACAATGAGTGTAAATTTTATTATTATCTCATGACACCATGAAGATTATGTTTGCTTTGAGACTGGAATAAACTTAAAATATTAAAACTATTCATTTGGATTAAAACTACAAATTTGCAGGGGGAAATAATTAGTTAAACTACCTTACTTATGGGCATAAGGATTATGGTGAAATGACTTCCTTTATGTGGCCTTTTGCCTTGGTTCTTTGGAAAAATAGTTTTAGAAAATTTTATTCCCTTAAACCCTGAGGAGTTACTTTTGACCTAGTTTCCTACCCCAGAAGGTTTGTTACTTTTGTCGAGGTTGATTACATTTCCTGGGTAAGCCGCAAACAACTTGATGGTTTGATAATTTTGTTTAGCCCTGGGTTACAGCTGGGCCTGTGATTAGTTTCTTTTACCCACCTTGCAGGGGTTGGTCAGTTAACTATGCAAAACAAGCAGTGTCTGATCCATTGAGGGGATTGGTAAGTTCGTGGCCTGCTGGGAGGGCCATGCCTTGAAATTGACAAGTAGTTTGGTTATATAAGAGCCAACCCCATAGAGGTTTTAGAAAGACAAGAAAAGAGAGAGAGAGGAGACAAGGAACCTCCTAAAAAAGTTGTAACACCTGTCAAGGTGTGTCATGGATTGAATTATGTCCCCCCAAAAAATGGGTGTGTCAGTTTGGCTGGGCCATGATTCCTGGTACCTTGTGATTTTCCTATATGTTGTAAATCCTGCTTCTATGATGTTAATGAGGGAGATGGGTGGCAGTTGTGTTAGTAAGGCAGGACTCAATCTACAAGATTGGATTGTGTCCTGAGGCAATCTTTTGAGATACAAAAGACAGAAGTGAGCAGTGAGACAGAGGGACCTCATACCATCAAGAAAGCAGTGCTGGAAAAACAAAACCTACAAAAACAAAAGAAATGAAAAAAAAATACACAAACAAAAGTAACTCAGCACAAGACAGTAAGAAGAACAAAGAAAACGTCAGCACCACAAAAAAAAAAAAAGCACTACAAAATGACAGCAAAAAACCCACATCTATCAATAATTACACTGAATGTAAATGGACTCAATGCACTCATAAAGAGATGGAGAGTGACAGAATGGATAAGAAAACAGGATCCATCAACATGCTGTCTATAGGAGACACATCTTAGAAACAAAGACGTGAATTTATTAAAAGTCAAAGGTTGGAAAAAAAATATATCAAGCTAACAACTACCAAAAAAGAGCAGGAGTGGCAATTCTAATCTCAGATAAAATATACTTTAAAATGAAATCTACCATAAAAGACAAAGAAAGACACTATATAATGATTAAGGGGATGACCCATCATGAAGACATAACCATAATAAATATCTATGCACCCAATGACAGGGCTCCAAAATACATAAAACAAACTCTAACAACACTGAAAAGAGAAACTGACAGTTCCACAATAATAGTAGAAGACTTCAACACACCACTCTCAGTAAAGGAAAGAACAACTAAGAAGAAACTCAGCAAAGGTACAAAAGACCTAAAGGGCACAAACAGCCAACTTGACCTCATAGACATATACAGAACACTCCATCCAACTGCCACAAAGTACACGTTCTTTTCCAATGCACATGGAACATTCTCCAGAATAGACCACATCTTAGTCCACAGAGCAATCCTCAACAAGATCCAAAACGCTGAGATAATTCAAAGTATCTTCTCTGACCACAATGTCATCAAGGTAGAAATTAACAACAGAAAGAGCAAGGAAAAAAAAATCAATTACATGGAAACTGAATAATATCCTTCTTACACATCACTGGGTAATAGAAGAAATCAGAGATGGAATCAAAAAATTCCTAGAATCAAATCAGAATGAAAACACATCGTACCAAAACCTTTGGGACACAGCAAAGGCAGTCCTCAGAGGACAATTTATAGCAATAGATGCACATATCAAAAAAGAAGAAAGGGACAAAATCAAAACATTAACTACACAACTCAAACAAATAGAAACAGAACAGCAAAAACAGCCCACAACCACAGGAAGAAAGGAAATAGTAAAGATCAGAGCAGAAATAAATGAAATAGAGAACAGAAAAACAATAGAAAGAATCAACATAATCGACAAACCACTGGCCAGACTGACAAAACAAAAACAGGAGAGGGCACAAATAACCCAAATAAGAAATGAAATGGGGAACATTACAACAGACCCAACCAAAATAAAAAGGATTATAACAGAATATTATGAAAAACTATACTCCAACAAATTTGAAAACACAGAGGAAATGGATAAATTTCTAGAAACACACAGCCTACCCAAACTACAACAAAGTGATGCTGAAAATCTGAACAGACCCATAACAAGAGAAGAGATTGAAAACGTAATAAAAAAAACTCCCAACCAAGAAAAGCCCCGGCCCAGAAGGCTTCACTGGAAAATTCTACAAAACATTTACAGAAGAGCTTGTACCAGTACTACTCAAGCTATTTCAGAGCATAGAAAAGGAAGCGACACTTCCAAATTCATTCTGTGAAGCCAGCATAACGCTGATACCAAAACCAGGCAAAGACGTCACAAAAAAAGAAAATTACAGACCAATATCTCTCATGAATACAGATAAAAAAATTCTGATCAAAATTCTAGCCAATAGAATTCAGCATCATATCAAAAAAATAATACACCACAACCAAGTAAGATTCATACCAGGTATGCAAGGATGGTTCAACATTAGAAACTCAATCAATGTAATTCACCACATAAGTAAAGGAAAGAAAAGAACCACATGATCATTTCAACTGACACAGAAAAGGCATTTGACAAAGTCCAACTCCCATTCCTGATAAAAACTCTCAATAAAATAGGTATAGAAGGGAAATTTCTCAACATAATAAATGGCATCTATGTAAAACCAATGGCCAACATCATTCTTAATGGAGAGAGGCTGAAAACATTCCCCTTGAAAACAGGAACAAGACAAGGATGCCCTTTATCACCACTCCTATTTAACATTGTGCTGGAAGTCCTAGCTAGAGCAATAAGGCAAGAAAAAGAAATAAAGGGCATCCAAACTGGGAATGAAGAAGTTAAACTCCCCCTGTTTGCAGATGATATGATACTATACACAGAAAACCCTAAAGACTCCATGAGAAATCTACTGGAACTACTAGATTTAGCAGAGTAGCAGGATACAAGATAAACATTCAAAAATCAGTTGGATTCCTATACACCAATAAGGAGAACGATGAAAAGGAAATCAGGAAAACAATACCATTTTCAATAGCCTCTAAAAAGATAAAATACTTAGGAATAAATCTGAACAGGGATGTAAAAGACCTATACAAAGAAAACTACAAAACACTACTGCAAGAAACCCAAAGGGATCTACATAAATGGAAAAACATACCATGCTCATGGATAGGCAGACTCAACATTGTGAAAATGACAATTCTACCCAAAGCAATTTACAAATACAACGCAATCCCGATCCATATACCAACAACATTCTTCAAAGAGATGGAAAAACTAATCATTAACTTTATATGGAAAAGGAAGAAGCCCCGAATAAGTAAAGCACTCCTGAAGAAGAATAAAGTTAGAGGACTCACACTACCTGACTTCAGAACCTACTATACAGCTACAGTAGTCACAACAACCTGGTACTGGTAACACGACAGATACATTTACCAATGGAACAGAATTGAGAACCCAGATGTAAATCCATCCACCTACAGTCACCTGATCTTCGACAAGGGCCCAAAGTCCATCAAATGGAGAAAAGACAGTCTTTTTAACAAATGGTGCTGGCAAAACTGGATATCCATCTGCAAAAAAATAAAACAGGACCCATACCTCACACCGTGTACAAAAACTACTTCAAAATGGATCAAAGACCTGAATATAAAGCCTAAAACTATAAAGTTCATAGAAGAAAAAATAGGACCAACACTTCAGGCCTTAATACATGGCATTAACAGGATACAAACCATAACCATCAATGCACAAAACCCAATAGATAAGCTAGATAACTGGGATCTTCTAAAAATCAAACACCTATGCTCTTCAAAAGACTTCACCAAAACAGTAAAAAGAGAACCTACAGACTGGAAAAAAAATTTTGGACAGTACAAGTCAGACAAAGGTCTAATCTCCATAATCTACAAGAAAATCCAACACCTCTACAACAAAAAGACAAATAATCCTATTAAAAAATGGGCAAAGGAAATGAACAGACATTTCACCAAAGAAGACATTCAAATGGCCAACAAACACATGAGGAAATGCTCGCGATCACTAGCCATTAGAGAAATGCAAATTAAAACCACAATGAGATACCATCTCACCCTGGCATTACTGGCACGAATCAAAAACACTGGAAATAACAAATGTTGGAGGGGCTGCGGGGAGATTGGAACACTGATGCACTGCTGGTGGGAATGAAAAATGATACAGCCATTTTGGAAAATGATATGGCGCTTCCTCAGAAAGCTAGAAATAGAGATACCATTCGATCCAGCAATCCCACTGCTAGGAATATATCCTAGAGAAATGAGTCGTCACTCGAATAGACATATGCACACCTATGTTCATAGCAGCATTGTTCACAATAGCAAAACGATGGAAACAACCTAGATGCCCATCAACAGATGAATGGATAAACAAACTATCGTACATACACACAATGAAGTACTATGCAATGAGAAAGAACAACAATGAATCTGTGAAGCATCTCATAACATGGATGAAACTGGAGGACATTATGCTGAGTGAAATAAGTCAATCACAAAAGGACAAATATTGTATGAGACCTCTATTGTAAAAACCCTTGAAAAAGTTCACACACAAAATGTAACAATCTTTGTTGGTTACCAGGGATGGGAGGGGTGGGGGGGAAATACTAAATAGACAATAGATAAGTGGTATCTTGGGTGAAGGGCGAGACAGTACGCAATACAGGGGAAACTAGCACAACTTGTACAAGGAAAGGTCATGGAAGCTCCATAGACACATCCAAACTCCCTGAGGGACTGAATTGCTGGACAGAGGGCGCTGGAGACCATGGTCTCGGGGAACATCTAGCTCAACTGGCATGACACAGCTTATAAAGACAATGCTCTACACTCTACCTTGGTGAGTAGTGTCTGGGGTCTTGAAAGCCTGTGAGTGGCCATCTAAGATACTCCGCTGGTCTCATCCCTTCAGGAGCAAGGGAGAATGAAGAGAACAGGATACAAGGAAAAGATTAGTCTGAAGGCCTAATTGTCCACAGCTACCAAGGCCTCCACCGGACTGAGTCCAGTACAGCTAGATGGTGCCTGGCTACCACCACTGACTGCTCTGACCAGGATCACAACAGAGGGTTCTGGACAGAGCTGGAGAAGGATGTAGAGCGTAATTCTAACTAAAAAAAAAAAAAGGAACAGATTACTGGCCTCAAGGAGATTGGAGAAACCCCGAGAGTATGGCCCCCAGACACCCTTTTAGCTCAGTGGTGAAGTTATCGCCGAGGTTCACTGTTCAGCCTGGGAGTGGAGAGCCCCATAAAACCCAATGAGACTAACGAGGTATAGGAGTCCAGTAACAAGGGCCAGAAAGCAGAAGGGGACAAGGAAGCTGGTGGTAGGGAACTCAAGGTTGAGTAAGGATATTGTTGATGTGTTGTGAGATTGTTAACCATTGTCATAGGGCAACATTTGTAGTAACTGTTAAATGAGAAACTATTTTGTTCTATAAGCCTTCATTTTAAGTGAGAATAACAGCACAATTGGAAGAGCATAGTCAATGTCACTGAACTGTGCATGTAGAAATTTTTGAAATGGTGTATCTTTGGGTATGTGTATTTTCACCAAAAAAAGAAAGGTTGAGAAGTTAGAGGGTTGATATGTTGTGGGGTTGTTAACCAATGTCATAAAACAACATGTGTTCTTCTGTTTCATGAGAAACTATTTGTTCTGTGAGCCTTCACCTGAAGTACAATAAAAATAAAAAAAAAAAAAAAGAAAGCAGAGCTGGGAGCAGAGTGCATCATTTGGACCGTGATCCCTGCGCAGAGAAGCTCCTAGTTCGGGGGAACACCGGAGTGAAGAACGCCGACAGAGACAGAAAGCCTCCCCCTGGAGCTGATGCCCTGAATTTGGACCTCTAGCCTACTGGACTGTGAGAGAATAAACTTCTCTTTGATAAAAGCCATCCCCTTGTGGTATTTCTGTTAGCGCAGCACTAGATGACTAAGACAAGGTATAACACTGAAAACAGCGAGGCGCCTGGAAGGGGCCCTGTGTCAGAGCCAACAGTGACAGGCATGGAAGGGACCCCACCACAGAGTCAGTGGTGGTGATGGCAGAAAACTCGCTGCTAGGAATGCAGCTAAGAGAGCTGAACAAGTTGCTACACTAGCTGTGAGCTGACTTAGTTGGCAGTGAAGAGGCTGATGGCAGGAGGCCGAAAGCAAAGAGCCCTGCGTGGCTGAGAGTGGCTGTGCGTAGCCAAGAGGAGGCCTGTCCTGAGGTAGTTAAGACGAGACCTGCACACCTGAGAAGGAACATGCATGGCCAAGAGGTAGCCTGTCCTGAGAGGGCTGAAAGGAGGCCTGTCTTGAGGGGGCTGAGAGGAGGCCTGCATAGCCAAGAAGGGTCGTACACAGCCGGGAGGAAGCCTTCACAACTAGGAAAGGGTGTGCACAGCACAGAGAAGGGTCTTCTTGCTTGCACAGCCAAGAGCTGAGAGAGCTGTCCTGCACCGAAGAAGGAAGGGAAGGATGTGCTCTCCACTTCAGGGGAGCCTCCTATACTCTGCTTACATGGGTCCTGATCCTGATCCCAAGTTGTAGCCTGTTGATCCTGATCCCAAGTTGTACCCTGTTACTTCCCTAATAAACCACATAATCTTGAGTATGGTCTGTGAGTTCTGTGTGGCCAGTGCAATGAATTACCGAAGCCAGCAGTGAGGTAGAAAGTGCTGAGGGAGGGACCGCTGGTGAAGAAATTGGAGAGCAGAGGTTTGTCTGACCTCTGCCTCATAGGAACCATCTTTCTGCTGGTCCTGATTCTGATTGTCCTCTGGGAATTTAGATGCTATCTGATGCTACCTGAACACAGAAATAAAGATCCTTAAACATTTTATATTTGAAAAATAAAGAATAAACATTCATTATCTCTATAGCCATGCTTAATGGGTACCTAACAAAAGGTTACACAATCACAGGCACAGAATTTACCATGTAGTTGATGTCCTTGAATGGGCAACACTAGCGAGTCACAAACGTGATATAAGTAACAACAGCCTCACTGTTCAGGACCAGCTGGTACATGCAGTTAAGATCAGAATACGCTCAGTGACTCAGCTGCCCTCAGCACAATGGCCAATTGATGGTTTGGTTGTGAATAACAGCCCCTTCATCACTGACACATTTACCTTCTCCCTAAAGTGCAGCCACGGCTGATTTTACATGGAGACCATTTCTCTCCAGCATGACCACACTGATTAGTATATGGCGCACATGGTGCTTCTTCATTGTCAGCAAGGAGAACAAAAACACTTCTATTTGCCATTTTCTCTGCCTTCTATAAAATCAAGAGCTACATATATTCACTATTTAACATTTGTTTTTCTGACACCAGATAAAAAGCGGGAGGATATTTAGATAAAGATAGGCTGCTGTCTTATTTCTGGCTCTGATACAAGGAAAGAAAGCTAGGTGACATGTGAGCAGTTAAATGTAAGCAAAAGACATTTGATTGCTATGATTTTAAGAACTCCATCTTCTCTGAGATTTAAAATTCACTGACTAGCAAACAAAGATCTAAAATTATAAGTAAAAGACCAATCTGGAAATCTTTAAATACAAGAAAAATATGCACTCTACTGTTAGGTAAATTTAGGCATTAATTCTACTAGTTTCTCTTAAAGGGAAATGAAGAAAATAGAACTTGCAAAACCATTAAAATACACAAATAAAAAATTCACGTTTAATGTTGGGGACAAGAAATTAGGGGTAAAATGGTGAAAGCACATCTTGAGTATCTCTGACTAATCTTCAAAACTGTTTGACCATGTGTCTAAATCTTTTTTTTTTTATATATATTTTATTGTACTTCAGGTGAATAGCAAATAGTTTCTCATGAAATAGTAGCACACATGTTGTTCTATGACATTGGTTAACAACCCCACAACATATTAAGCCTCTAAATTCTCAACCTCTTTTTCTTTTTTTTTTTTGATGAAAATACAGATAGCCAAAGATACACCGTTTCAAAAATTTCTACATTCACAGTTCAGTGACATTGACTACGCTCTTCCAACTGTGCTGTTATTCTCACTTAAGATGAAGGCTTACAGAACAAAATAGTTTTTCATTTAACAGTTACTACAAGACCATGTGTCTAAACCTTTAGGACTCAAAATATTTCTCAGACTTAAGAACAAAAGCTATCATTTGTATGTGTGTGTGATTTGTTAAATGTATATAAGGTTTCTGTATCATATATACTATATTTATCTAATATACCTATATACCATATAGAATCAGAAAAAAACAATATTAAGAACCAGATTCCAGATCCTTAGCTATTGTCTTAAGTTATATAATAAATGATTTATATAATACCTAAAAAGTTAAACGCATTGTCACAATGAGGTAAAGAGATGTGTGGTACAGGGCACGTAAAGTCTCATAGCTCTCTGGGTACATCTATACAGATGGCGTATGTAGGCATGCAATCACCAACAAATTACTTTATCATTTTCACACTAATTTCAACAAATATCCCCAATATACTGTGGTTACAGTATGAGATTTCAAGAAGTGTTTCAAAATGGAAGACTGCATGTAGGATACCACCGACCTCATTCCTAAGCTTCATCTGTGAAGAACTGGTGGGGGGCAGGGAGTTGCTCTGGTTAATCATCCAGAGGTCTCAGGAGGTGCCCTCCTCTTCCTCCTCTCATGGCTCAGGATTTCCTTTTCCTACTTCGTCAATTTTCATCCAACTAAAAGCTGCCCAGCTCCTTCCCCACTGCATCTTGACCCTGTTTCCAACTCTCACATCACTCCCCCTCAAGAAGAGGGAGGGAAATGGAGAGGATGAACCCCATGACCTCTCTTTTCCTACACCTACCAGCTTCTAACCCTCCTTCCAAGAAGCTATGAGGTTGGGAACACAAGTTGTAGAAGATGTCAAAAGATACGTCTCTCCTTAATGCCGCCCTTTACCTCCAATCGCGCCCTCAACTCAGTTCTAGCTGTTGGGGTGAGTAATCTCTTTCTCATTTTGCTACCCAGCACTTTGTTCATAACTGTTATGAAACAAACAAAAAAAAACCCTGCTGTCAAGTTGATTCCGACTCATAGCGACCCTATAGACAGAGGAGAACTGCCCCATAGGTTTTCCAAGGCTGTAATCTTTACAGATGCAGACTGCCACATCTTTCTCCCAAGGAGTGGCCAGTTGATTCGAATCACCGAACTTTTGGTTGGCAGCTGAGTGCTTTAACCACTGTACACCAGCGTTCCCCACTATTATGAAAGGACTTATCATATTTGCATTGAGATTTTTTTTTTCTTTGCTAGCTTATAAAAGATAGAAATGTCCTTTTCTCTTTGCAGTCTCAGTGCCTGCTAGTATGGTGCCTGGCTAATACTCAGTAACCAGCTAATAATATTAAAAGTAACAGTTTATTGAATGCCTAGTATGTGTCACGGACTGTGCTAAGTGCTTTACATGTATTCACTCATGTATTCCAAATGATTCCAAGACATTCGTACTTAACAGAAGAGGTAACTAAGGCACAGAAAGGTTAAGTAACCTGCCCATGGACTCACAGCTAGTCGATGATGAGGCAGGAATTCATACTCAGCTTAGCTACAAAGCCCATGCTCTGAATGACTATGCTGTATATGACCTGTTTGATAAATGTCTGATAATGAATAAATCACGAAATGCACATAATAGCCAAGTCTTACTTCATCGAACATATAGAATCTCTATTTGTGACTTTATCTTCTGATAAAACAGTAGTTTGTAAATTTTTTGGGGGGGAGTCAAGAGATTCACAGAAAATCTAAGAAGTTTTTTAATCGTCTTGATTTAAAAAAATGCACAAACGTGCACACAGTATTTTCTACGCAATTCCAGGGTTTCATATCAAGGATAAGTACTCCTCAGTGTCTATGAACAGTGAGAAACAATGGCAGAATAAGAGGATGTCTTTGTACTCCCTACCTGCTATTAAAAAGAAAAACAAAATTTTAGTAAAACGTAACTCTAAAAACCTGATGTTTGTTCCAGGTTGGGGCAGGAAGGGAAGAAATCATCAAATAGGTAGAAGAAATGTGATGGGAAATAGGCATCCTGCTCCATGGGACTGGGAAAAGAAAGGAAAGTAAGGTAGGAAGCCAGATGGAAAAGGAGAGGTACCCCTCTGAGACTGGACAAGCATGAGGCCCTAGGTCTCCCAGTTCCATTAATATCCCCACATCACCAGCCCACATGATTCATTGTTCTTTACCTTGCCTTCATTCATTTAGCCATTAATTTGCATATCTATTGGAGTCCCACTATATCCCTGGTGAAATAATGATGATAAGAAAGACAGGGCTGCTGCACAGTGGAACTTACAGTCTAATGGGGAACATACCCAACTACAAATTTGAATTAAATGCTATGAAAGATGCAGTATGGAAGTCAGAGGAGACATCCCTAACTCAGTCTAGGAGAGGGGAGTGGGGCTGGAGAAGTGCTTCAAGCAAAGGTAAGAGCCTGCACAATGGAGGATGAAAATAACCCAGCATGTCAGACTGAAGGCTCTGTGGGCGTGGGTACAGGTGTATGCCGGGAGGTATAGTGCAGAGAGGGGAGTGGCAGGAAATTAAGACACAGAAGTTAACAGAGGTCAGGTTACAAAAGGCTTTGTGTGTCAAGTTAAGGAGTTTGGGTTTTTACTGAAAGGAAAGTGGGGAGCCATTAAAGGGTGTGAGCAAATGACAGGAGCAGATTTGAATTTGAAAATTTCATTTTGGCTGAAGTGGTTCCAGGTATTGGATTATCATGTCTTGGACTGAAGTAATGGCTGCCGTTATGGACAGATTGGATAAGTATGTAGGAAGCAGAATTGGTAGGACTTGTTGGTAATTTGGATGTTTCTGTGTGCTCGCATGCACGGCTGCCTGACAATACAAGTGTGAACTGAATGAAGGTCAGTGGAGTAAAGCCTAAGGTAAGGGAGGAGTAAAGCTTAACTGGTCCCAGATCCCAGCAGCCAACAGAAGCTTCTAGTTGGGAAATCTGTATTCCTGCCTGGACGGATAGTACACCAAAAATCAAAACATTTTACTTACTTTCTCGTAGAAACATTGTACCCTAAGGTAGTCTTACGTTGTTGTTGTTAGGTGCTATCTAGTCGGTTTTAACTCATAGCAACCCCCTGTGACACAGTAAAAATGCCCCATAGGTTTTCTAGGCTGCAATCTTTATGGGAGCAGACTCTCAGGTCTTTCTCCTGCGGAGAGGCTGGGTGGGTTCGAACCACTAACCTTTTGGTTAGCAGCCAAGTGCTCAACAGTTGTAGCACCAGGGCTCTTTAAGGCAGTCTTACAGCACTATTAAAATGTATATTTTAAGTACATAATGGCTTAAACAGACCTTTGAAGGCTGAGCTAGTTACCAAAACTTCTTGTATGGCAGGACTTCCACTGGGTAACAGTTCCAAACAACTGAATTAAAACTCTAGACTGTAACTCCATGAGGGCAGGGATGATATTTGTCTTGTTTCCTATTCTATAATAAACCCCTAGCACAGGAATGGAAATATGGGAGACACTCAATGAATGAGTGAATGAGCATACTGCTTTTGAGAACTGGGATTCTGTCTACATTACAAATTGGCAAAAACTAACTAGAAATAAAATATATAGAAAATTTACAGCAAATCCCATAATGAATAATCTTAACTCTGTAACCTTTCAACCTTATGAATTACTTTAACTATTTTTTAAGTGTGTAGCCATTTGTATGTTTTGGGAATGACTTCTAGGAAGCTGTATATTGTCCAGAAATCTACTAATTTTCTGAAAAATTAATGCATTGGGTAGGCTGTGGTAGAAGAATCTCTATTTTCTCCACTCTCTCCATCCAGCAAGAAGCATTCACACTAGACTAGCCATGGTTAGTGAAACATGCTCAGCAGTTGAGGATCTGAGTTCAAGCTCCAACAGTCCAGTATATAAGGAACGTTACATTAGGTGAGAGATTTAACCTTTCCGAGTCTTAGTTTCATTAGTCAAACGTGGAAAACAGTAATGTCTGTCTTGCTAAAGTTCCACAATCCCTTATTTGAACTCTTGAATTGAGAAGTATTTCAGAATTCAGACTTTTTTTCAGATTTTAGAAAGATAATACAGATATCTATGTATTGCTCAATATATGATACCCCCAGTGGGGTCTGAAACCGCACCCCATATTGAAATGTATTAACATTTCTACATCAAAACATACAGATATTCACAAGTAAAATAAATAAAAACTAAAACTCAGCAAATGACTTCAGGTCAGGTCGGGTTTTAAAACCCAAAAACAAAAATAATTTTGCTTTGATAAGCTTCTCTTAATTTCAGAATTGAAGATAAAGAGTTACGAAACTGGGGATTGTTCTGAGGACCAAATACGATAATGACACTAGAGGACTCACTGCAGAGATATGGTGCTGGACCAGCGTCTGTGTTATGACTTCTTGGCAGCCAAACCATGGCTGCTGGAGGGCAGTGACCCTGACAAAACAGAAGGGGTGACCATCCAGCCTTGAAAACTGAGAAAGCAGTAAAGACCCATTGACCATCCAAATAACAGAAATGTATTGATTGATTTGGAAAGGCCTTTCCTTATAAAGGGAGGACAGGGGTTGAAGATGCATTCTGATGCATGGAATGAAATGAGGAAAGGCACTATGGGGTATGGAGCAAGGCAAGTTCTTCCAAGGGTGAGTAAGTACATCTGGCTGAAGTTGGAGAATCATGTTGGAAAAACTAGCATGGCCTTGAAAGGTATGTCAAGGAATTTGTTACCTATGCTGAAGGAGGAGGGGGTATCAGAGGTGCTTATGGTGCTAGAGGAAGATGTGTCTGGTAGGTGGTGCACCATGGGCTGCAGGAAGGGAAACAGCAGGCAGGGACCCCAAGTTCTCACCACTTCAGTGGAATCAGTTAGGAGGTATGGAAGTATGGTCATACTCATGGGATAAACCTTGAGGGGAACAAGAAGAATAGGAGAGATTATTTCACAGTCTTTTTTCCCCAACATCTTTGCTTTGCTGGGACCTGGAACTTGGGTGGCAACATGTCATAGCTGAGGAAGCAGAGGCAGGAGTGTGCTTGCCTACAGATAGATAGGAGCCAGTGGCTGCCAAGTGTGATGGCCTCCAGGGCCAGATATGACACCATGGGGAAGCCAGGCTGTATGTTTCTGGACAGACAAGAAAAGACTTCCAAGAATACCACTGAATACGTAGTATATGCCAGAGAAAGTTACTGATTAAAAGTTAAGGACTACGAAACATCACTAGTCATTTGGGAAATGCAATTCAAAACCACCATGAGATATCACTTGATACTCACTAGGATGATCATCATTTTAAAAAAAAAAAAAAAAAAAAAAAGGGAGGGAGGATAATAAGTGTTGGTGAGGATGTGGAGAAATCAGAACACATGTACATTGTTGGTGGGAATGTAACATGGTGCAGCCACTGTGGAAAACAGTTTGGTGATTCCTAAAAAAAGTTACCATATAACCCAGTGTTATGGATTGAATTGTGGACCCCTCTCCCAAAATGTGTTGTAAACCCTAACTTCTACACCTATGGTTATAACCCCATTTGGAAACGGGTTTTCTTTGTTATGTTAATGTTAGTGCAGGGTGTGTTTTGAGTCAATTTCTTTTCAGATATATAAGAGCAGATTAAGCAAGCAAGCAAGCAAGCAAAGATGGAGATGCCAAGCCACATGAAGATCACCAAGGAAGAGAAGCTGAAAAGTTATAAGAATCTTCCTCCAGTACCAAGACAGAAAGAAAGCCTTTCCCTATAGTTGGCACCCTGAATTAAGACTTGTAGCCTCCTAAACTGTGAGAAAATAAATTTCTGTTTGTTAAGGCCACCCACTTATGGTATTTCTGTTATAGCAGCACTAAGAAACTAAGACACCTAGCAATTCCACTCCTAGGCATATACCCAAAAGAACTGAAATCAGCGACTCAGAAGGACACACGTACACCAGTATTCACTCTAGCGTTATTTACAATAGCCGAAAGGTAGAAATAACCCAAGTCCCTATCACAGATGAATAAATAAACAAACTGTAGTATACACATACAATGGAGTATTATGCAGCCATAAAGAGAAATGAAGTTCTGATACATGCCACCATATGGATGAACCTTGAAAACACCATGCTTAGTGAAATAAGTCAGTCACAAAGGAAAAAAAAAATACTGTATGATCCCATTACGAAACACTCAGAATAGGCAAAGCCATTGTCTTAGTGATCTAGTGCTGCTATAACAGAAATACCACAAGTGCATGGCTTTAACAAAGAGAAATTTATCCTCTCACAGTCCTGGAGGCTACAAGTCCAAATTCAGGGCATCAGCTCCAGGGGAAGGCTTTCTCTCAGTTGGCTCTGGAGGAAGATCCTTATCATCAATTTTCCCCTGGACTAGGAGCTTCTCAGGGCAGGGACTTGGGGTCCAAAGGACACACTACTCTCCCGGCTCTTGCTTCTTGGTGGTATGAGGTCCCCACTCCCTGCTTGCTTCCCTTTCCTTTTATCTCTTGTAAGATAAAAGGTGGTGCAGGCCATACTCCAGGGAAACTCCCCTTACATTAGATCAGGGATGTGACCTTAGTAAGAGTGTTACTATCCCACCCTAATCCTCTTTAACATAAAATTACAATCACAAAATGGAGGACAACCACACAATACTAGGAATCATGGCCTAACCAAGTTGACACATATTTTTGGGGGGACGAAATTGAATCCATGACATCCATCAAGACAAAAGATGATTAATAGCTACCTAGGGCTGGGAGGAAGAGGTAATGGGAAATGAAAAAAAAAAAAAGGTGAGGCTTTATGGGAAGGAAAGAGATGCACGTGGAATTCATTTATTCATTCCCTCATTTATCTTCAGTTAACATTTATTGTGTCTTTACTCTGTCCTGACAATGTGTTGGAGCTAGAAATATAGGAATAGATAAATCTTTCTTTGCTGACCTCTAGAAACCTTTAGTGTAAAGGAAAAGACAGACATGTAAAAAGATAATTATAATGCAATTCGATAAATAAGAATAATTAAGATGTAGGTAGAAGAACACTAATCACAGAAAGAATTCACAGAAAATAAAAGTCAAATTAATCAGAAGTTTTTCCTAGGCCCTGGGAACAAAATGGTAAATAAGACCCTTTTCCTGCCTCAAGAAAAACTGAAGCGGCAATCAACTCATACATGGGTGGGAAGAGAGAGAAGAAACGGAGGACGAAGGGGATTTTCAGCAGAGGGAAAGGAGAAATATCTTCTGTAAAGAGAGGATCACAAATTCATTTACCTCAAGGTAGCAGAAGAGAACATGTACCTTCTAGATGGGGGAGCAGCTGCTCAGTTATTACCATTAGTGAATATAAGTCTGGGCCACCATATCACTAATATTTCGGGAATAAGGACACATATAGCTGCAATATGAAATTTCCCAATTTGAAAATCTTGGAAAATAAATACACTTAAAAATGCACTGGACAAATGGAAATCTATCTGCTTGCTGGATTAAATGTACACCACTAGTTCAGGCCCTCGTTACCACATCTCTAAAAAGGCAAGAAAGAGCACGGAAAGCTCACAAGGTGTAAGCAGGTAAATAAGTCCTTACTGCATTCAAAATAATGTTCCAACTTTTAAGCATGGTATATAAGGGCCTTCTTGACATGGTCTCTTCTTTCTCTCCAGCCTCATCTTATCACTCCCTCCCAGAGTGTATGCTCTACCTATGCTGAAATGCTTATGTTGTTGTTGTTAGCTATTATGGAGTTGGTCCTGGACTCGTAGGGATCCCGTGCACGACAAAACAAAATTCTGCCCAGTCCTGTGCCATTTCCATGATCAGTTGTGGACTAGACTGTTGTGAACCATAGGGTTTTCATTGGCTGATTTTCAGAAGTAGATTTCCAAGCCTTTCTTCATAGTCCTTCTTAGTCTGGTAGCTCCACTGAAGTCTGTTCAGCACCATAGCAACACACAAGCCTCCACAGACAGACAGATGCTGGCTGCACATGAGGTGCATTTGCTGGGAATCGAACCCGGGTCTCCAGCATGGAATTGTACCACTGAATCGTCACTGAACCCCATAAAATACTTATAATTCCCCCTGAAGAGCCATGATCTCTGTCACCCTATCCCTCTGTCCATCCACCATCTTTGCCTGGTTCACTCTCCCTGAGATGGCGCTTCTACCTCCTAGAAACCTTCCCTTTCCTCCCCAGGCTGGAATCAATCTACTTATCTTCTGACCACCCCACCAGCCTATGCCCATCTGGCTATCTCTACAAAAGCACTTATTACGCATTTGAGTGGTTGTGTTAGGTAAGTCTTTTCTCCCCCCATCTTGGCATTAAGTCCCCTGAGAGCAGGTCCAAATGTTTCTGTCTTTGAATTCCAGAACTTAGTAAATGCTCAGCAGTTGTCTGTTAACTCAATCAATAAATAATGGAATAAATTGTTATTTTCAATGTTTTGGAATTAAACCAACTTCTATCTGTCTGAATTTGTGACCTATATTTCTCCTCTAAAATGTTGTGCAAGTGATATAGTAAGTCAATATTCATATATTCTGAGCCCTTTTATATATTTCTTAATAGACACTGAGATAATTGATGCCAGTGAAAATTACTAGCTCAATGAGTTTAAAAGAAAAGATAAAGGTCACTTCTGAAGAAAGTCCTGGGTATTCTGTTTGATCACCAGATTAATACAAGTAAATAGTATGATGTGTTGGTTAAAATCACCAAGCAAACTAACAAAATAAGAACTATCTTAGGTTTATTAGCACTGGATCAGTTTTTGAGGTATTTGTGTAAACATAAGTCTCTGGCATCCCTTAATAATTACATTTGTAAAAGCACTTTGCAGTTTATAGAATGATAGAATTTTATCAAGTGGAAGGAAGCTTACAGAAAATCCAGAGGTTTCTAAACTGCATTCCATGAATTCTTGAAAATTCATGGAGCTGCTTCTGGAGCCTTTATGAGGGTGAGGAATAGGGTGGTTTACATGATTGTATATTCCAGAAGTGACTACATAATTTTAAGGGCCCAATGTGAAGTGAAAATGAGGGGTCTCTTGTTCATAAATCATTATGAATTTCAAGATGGTGACAGCAACCAAGTATGGAGCCCTTCTGAGCTCTCTGACTGCACAGGTCACTTCCGTGAAGTCAAATCAATCCATTATGTTATGATTTCCATTTTAGAAAGTTACTTGGAAATTACATGAAGAATTAATGGATTACAATGGGCAAGAGTAGAGGCTACTAGCAGATTTTTTTTATTAGTATTCCAGGCAAGTGGTAATGAGGGCCTGAACCAAGTTTGTGGAAGTAGGAGTGGAGAGAAATTTTATCATTCTAAAATAACACTGCATATGGCAGTTCACATTTACTATTTAATTTTCTCTATTTTAATTATGTTGTAAATAACTCCAGAGCTACAATCTTAACACCATAGAGCTTCACGAAATAGAAAGCACCCAACAAGAAAACTTCCCACAATGAGGAAAATCAATTACAGAGTTAAAAATCTTCGTGATTCCACGTTAAAAATGGCCCAGCTGAATTAGTGAGTGCCATCATAAGTAAGTTAAACTTCACAGCAACAAATATATGAGCACACAGGAGCCATTAAAAACACTTAAGTTTAAGAAATACTCCTGATTTATGTGCAATGGCTTCCTCTCAATGCACCTTAACCAGCTGGAACACTGATTTCTGGCTCCCTCTTTACTGAAAAGCCAACATGATTTAACACTACATTATGCCACGGCCGTATGAGAAGCCAAGGATGAGGCTGGGAGTCAAAACTCCACTCCTGGGACACTACAGATACCTTAGCCACCCAGAACAAAGGGCCCAGCTAAGGAACCTGGAGATTCTGCTCTGTCAGTCACCCTGGGCTGTGCATTTGTGGTTTGTACTGGCTGCACTGGGGAAGAGGTGGAATAGATTAGTTGGAAAGTACACTTGGGACGCTTTCTGGATTCAAGGTCCTGGCTCCAGCATATTCCAGCTGTATGACTCTCAGCAAGTTATTACATTCCTTTGAACCTCAGTTTTCTTATCTTTAGTTTGGGAACTATAATAGTATGTATGTCATACATGAGAAAATCTATGTAAAGCACTTAGCACTGTAATTGGCACATATAGTTACCCACTATTCATCTATTCAAACAAAATACGAGTCAAAAGGGTCTTAAGCTTTAGAGCATTTTACAGGGTGCTATGGATTGAATCGTGTCCCCCCAAAAGATACGCTGAAATCATAACTCCTGCACCTGTCAATGTGAGCTTGTTTGGAAATAAGGTCTTTTTTGAAGATGTTATATCCATTAACAAGATCATATTGGGGTAGGGTGGGTCCTGATCCCATATGAGTGGTGTGTTATAAAAGGGGACCATAGACAAGAAAATAGAGTCACACAGGGGGAAGACAGATGCCATGTAAAGATATATCTACAAGCCAATGAATGCCAAGAAACACTGGGGACTACGTGAAGCTGGAAGAGAGATCTTTCCCAAGAGCAGACAGCATATGGCCCTTCCGAAGCCCTGAATTTGGACTCCTCGCCTCCAGAACTGTGAAATACTACATTTCTGCTCTTTAAAGCCATCCACCTTGTGTTGCTTTGCTGTGGCAGCCCTAGGAAACTGAGACAGAGGGTATAAATGGCGTTCTGAGGTTGGCTGCTGGAAGGTCAGAAGCTCTGCTGAATAGGATGTGAAGGTGTGGCCTTGGGCAGACATAGACTCAGCTAGAAACAGGGACCTGCCAGTCAGCCTCCATACCCACAGGCCTGTTCCAGGGAACTAGAATTATTTATGGGCATGCAGCAGGACCTCCCCATCATCTGGGTGCCGTGGATCTCCTTCAGGCACCATCTCTACTTGTAAGATTGCTTAATTAATGGTTTTCAGTTGAGGTAAGAGTGGCAAAGAGACTTAGCAGGAGGGCTTGGCGGGGGACTTATATGTGCCAAGATGTATCTCTGGTACCTCTCTTGGCTTTATTGAAATTGCCATAGAAAATGCAATACTTAATTTATTTAAGGAACCAGACATATATTTATCCAGAAAGGTTTATCCCATGCTTTGTGTAGGCAGAGCCACTAAACTTGAGTACCTTTTTCTGCACCAGTGCACTTTTGCGATTTTAGATTCATTAGGGGGCAAGGGCAAGGCATCTATTTAAACATAGTTATTAAAAATGAGCACTTAATATATGGTTGTAGTTGTTTGAGCCAATCAACATGCTTTCCTAAGTCTGCATCCTATTCACGCTACTGCTGGCATTGTGGTGACTATAAAAAACAGTCTGTAGCCTCAGTAAAAGGAGCCCCGGTGCTACAGTGTTTAAGCTCTCTGCTGCTAACCAAAAGGTTGGTGGTTCAAACCCACCAGCCGCTCCCCGGGAGAAAGACGTGGCAGTCTGCTCCCGTAAAGATGTCTAGCTTTGGAAACCATTATGGGGCAGTTTTACTCTGTCCTATACGGTCGCTATGAGTCAGAATCAACTCCACGGCATTGGGTTTGGTTATTTCTTTTTGTCTGTCTGTCTGTTTTTTAGCCTCGGTAAATTTACAATCTTCTGGAGGTAGAAATAAACAAATAACAATAAAATAAGGTTAACCTATAACTTTTTTAAGCATACATTTTCGAGTGTCTGCAGATATCAGAAGACAGGTGGTAGCATGCTAAGGGTGGGACAGTAACAGCAGTTGGCCCCAGGTACAGGCAATAAGTGAACACTGTCTACAGAGAATTTAAAAACAGTAATAAAATCTACTAAAAGTCTATCTGCTTTTTATTATCACTATGCTCTGGCAATTCTAAACAATGTCAGTGATAAAATACTCTTATCCCCCTAAATATTTTGTTGGTTATAACATTGTTTTTTCCATAGCTAGCTGCAACAGCATTCCCACCCTATCCCTGCTCCCTTTCTTGCTCCCTTAACACTATGCCATCAGGAAGCGGAGTCACATTCCCCTCCCTTTGATTTTGGGCAGACTTTTGACTTTCTTGTAACCAACAGAATGTAACAGATGTGACAGGATGAAGATATAAAAGCTAATGAACCTCCTCCTTGTTCACTAGAACCCTGTGCTTACAGGCCAGTCAGAAGACTGACTCCCTAGGGCCACCATGCTGTGAGGAAGTCAGACATATGGGAAGGTCATGTGTAGGAAGCCCTAGTCTTCAAATCCTCCCAGCGCAGGTGCAGACATGTGAGCGAACAGTCCTTCAGAGGATTCAATGCCCCAGCCGTCATGTCACCCCCTAGCCTTTGAGTCTTCCCAGTTGAGATCTGAAGCATCACGGAGCAGAGACGAGACAGCCACACTGTGCCATTTACAAATTTCTGACCCACAGAACCTGTGAGGCTAATCAAATGGTTATTTTATGCTGTTAAGTTTGAGGTGACTTGTTATGGAGTAATATAGATGGAACATTGATTGGTCTAAGTTGAAATAACGACTGCAGTTACTGTAGAGTGCAAATAATGTACGTATAAACTTTACATTGAGGCATTGGTGGTTCAGTGGTAGAATTCTCACCTTCCATGTGAGAGACCAGGGTTTGATTCCTGGCTAATGCACCTCATGAGCAGCCACCGCCAGTCTGTCAGTGGAGGCTTGCAAGTTGCTAAGATGCTGAATAGATTTCAGTGGAGCTTCCAGACTAAGACAGACTAGGAAGAAAGGGCTGGTGATCTACTTTCCAAAAATCAGTCAGTGTAAACCCTATGAATCACAGTGGCTGAATCTACAACCTATCATGGAGATGGTGCAGGACCAGGCAGTACTTCATCCTGTTAGGTATTCTGTTGGGGGCCAACTCAATGGCAGCTAACAACAACAACAAAAAGCTTCAAATTAGCACATTTTTATTATGTAATCTCTGATAGTGTGTATATTCTACATGGAAGTTAATTTAAAGAACACCTTACTATCTATTTGACCCCCAGCATGTAGACTCAGCTATTCGTATTCATCTGGAGAGTAAGCTGGTAAAGGTTTAGAATAATTTTAATATGCTTTGGCCACAGTTAGTATCTTCAACTCCTGTGGTAATATGTTAAAATAAACAAACAAACAAACAAACAAACAAAAAAAACCAAACCCATTGTCCTCGAGTTGATTCTGACTCACAGTGACTCTACAGGACAGAGTAGAACTGCCTCATACGGTTTCCAAGGAGCAGCTGGTGGATTCAAACTGCTGGCCTTTTGGTTAGCAGCCATAGCTCTTAACCACTGCGCCACCGGGGCTCCAGAGCAGAATTTTCCTATAGGGTTTCCAAGGAATGACTAGTGGATTCAAACTGCTGACCTTTTGGTTAGCAGCTGAGCTCTTAACCTCTTAACCACTGTGTTAAAACAGTAGATTCAAAACACAAACAAACAAAAACAAAAATGATAGTACAGTAATTGTAAAGACAAAGACACTGAATGCAAGTTATTTCAATTCTGTCAATCTATGTTACTACTTGGAGTTCTTATTTGTGCTTAAAATTTAAAACAATGAAACAGTGGGAATGTGAAATATATTTGGGAAGAAAGTGCAAGTTTTAGCTCATGCATGGAATACTGTACTGAATTTAAATATCCTTAAAGTTAAGATATAGTCTTTTTGCTTACTTGTTTATTTTTAAGCTGAAAAATTAATCAATAAAATAATGATTACTACTGTTATCACATAGCTAGTATGAAAAACAGGTGCCTGAGTGGCACAAATGGGTTTGCACTCAGTTACTAACCTAAAGATTGGCAGTATGAACCCACCCAGCAGCACCACAGAAGAAAGGCCTGGTAATCTGCTTCTGTAAAGATTACAGCCAAGAAAATCCTATGGGGCAGTTTTACTCTGTAACACATGATATCGCCATGAGTCAGAATCAACTCAATGGCAACAGGTTTGTTTTTTTGTTACTGGCGGGGGGGACACAATTCAACATATAGTATCTTCCTCTATATGATGAAATTATATGACTAAATTATTTAATAGTTTTGTCGTAAGAGAAGGTATTATGGATTGAATTGTGTGCCCTCAAATACATGCTGGAATCCTAACCCCTATACCTATGAATGTATTCCTTTTTAGAAATAGAGCTTTGTTGGTTACGCTAATGAGGCCACATCAGTGTAGGGAGTATCGTAAACCTCATCACCTTCAAGTTATAAAAAGGTCAGATTAAACAAAGAGGCATGCACAAATGAGGGAAGACAGATGCCTTGGGAGGATCCCTTGCGAGCCAAGGAACCAAGGAACACCCAGGATTACCTGCAAGGAAAAGAACTGACACGGCTGAGACTCTGATTTGGACTTCTAGCCTCCAGAAACGTGAGAAAATACTTGTGGTATTTCTGTTAGAGAAGCACTAGGCAACTAAGAAGGGGTGCAAAAAATGATGTGATTTGGTGTCAAGTACTCCAGGTGCACCACAGAAAATGAGGCGCTTAATTTCAACTAAAAAGATGAGATAAACTTCAAGAAGGAGATAAACCTTGATCTAGGTCACAAAGCTGAAAAGCATTTTTTTGCCCCTCACTATGGGAGCGTCTGAACTCCCTTCTGGCAATTGGGAAATTTTCCCTCTTATGACTCCTAAAAAATAAAACAAAAAAACCAAACCCATTGCCATCGAGTCGATTCCGACTCACCTCCCCTAGAATATACCCTATCCTACCACCAAAGCCAAACACAGATGGATATCACTTTCCACCTTCCTCAAAGTCCCAGCACGTAGATCACATGGTCCACACTCAGCCAGTGAGATGCTCCTGCAAGTTATGCAAAGAAGCAGAGAAGGTGAAAAGTCCATTACTCTGGCAGCTGTGACGGCATTGGTGCTTGTGAAGGCATCCAGAGACGGTGGTGGTGGTGGTGCCCAGGGTCCATGGTCCCAGAAATGGATCCTCCCTACACCTTCCTGTGGTCTGATTCTGGCTGTGGTTCTGGATGCTTAAGTCCTATCAGTTCCTGCTCATTTCCTGAGCATAGTTTTCCAGCCTGTCCTTTTACCTCATTTTATCTAAACTTTCTATGACTTGTAGTCAAGACCTCTGACTGATACATGGATAGAATTCTGACCAGGGAAATATGGACCCGAAAGCACAGGGAACACGGTAGGCCGAGAGAACAGAAAACGTAAAAATATAGAGGTAGAAAAAAAAGTATTGGTGTTCAGTGACTGGTAATGTTCGAATGTGAACTGAGTTCACATAAACTAATAACTGAATTAATGGGTGAAGGCATTATGAAGTAAAGGAGGAAAGACGGGTTTTAGCCAGGGCCATCTTGGCAGGAATGGGTCCCTTGATGGGTTGACAACGGAAAGCTATGGAAAGCTTTTGTGCAAAGAGGGGCTGCTTAAAAGTCATGCTTTAAAAGTACTTCCCCAGTAGCAAGGTATAGGATGGACAGGGGTGGGGAAAGAATTATGGTGGAAAACTTATTTGGGAAGCTCCTGCAATAGTCAAGGCAAGCGATATAAGGGGCTGAATTCAAGCAGTAGAAGTATAAAGGGAAGAAAGAAGAGTCTGGATTTGAGAGATATTTCAAACATGGTGCCAACAGAATTACTCAGACATCTGGATGTGGGGGCAAGGAAGAGGGAGGAGTTGAGGATGACACAGAGATTTCAGGCTTGAGTAGCTGGGAGAATAGGAATGCCAATAATCAAAATCCTGGGACACAAAAGCAGGATTCACTTTGGAAAAGTGGCAACATCATGATTCTGCTTTCTGAAATGCTGAGTTTGAGTCACAGATGGGACACTGCATAGAACCAAGTATGGAGCTCAGGAGAGAGGTTAAAGCCAGTGAAGGAGTTTTGGGACTCACTTGAAAAGACACAGACAGGGGGAAGAAAAGAAGGTCAAGAACAGAAACTTGGTAAACGCCAGTAGATGGTTCTCTGACACTGCAGTAAAGCACTTAGTGAGAGAGGGAGCAAATTTGGGAAATATAATGTTCTCAAAGTATAAAAGGGGGAAAGGTTCAAACAGGAGGGATGACCAAGAGCATCACAACTATTGAGATGGCCAGCAAGACAAGGAGCTGAAGGGGCTCTTGGTAGGATGGCTGGTGGATTCTCTCTGAGAAGTAGCGTCAGCAGAGTATGTGTATACTGGGGGTACAAAATTCATCTCGTAAATGGTTTACAGTATAAGGGAGTGTAAACTAATCTTTCTAGAAGTTTCAGAGATGAGATGGTAGAGCTAATTAATAGAAAGGTTTTGTTTGGTTTTGGGCTTTGATACAAAGGAAATTTTAGCATGTTCAAGGGAAGTGTACTTCCCTACATTGTCCATAACCTAATAGAGCACTTCCCTACATATAAAGAAATGCCTGATTCATGCATTTGACAAAGGAAAGAAAGCAGTAAATAATACTGCACAGTTAGCACTCAATAATAATACTTATTATTTTTATACTCTAAATTTCCATATTATTATAGAGGGATTTCTACCTGTTATTTGAAGTCCTTTGTTCCCCTTCCAAGATTTTCTTTAAATAGCATAAACAAACAAATAGCTCAAAGCAGAATACGTTCATAAGGAGAAAATAGCCTTTTGTGTAATACAGTGGGAGAGGTGCTAAGAAATCTTGATTTGAACTATCTCTTCAACTTAGAAAAAGTTTGATAAATGAAATTACAGTGTTCTAATTTTTTTACTATATGGTAAAGCATTTAAAATGCAAATATATTTGGCAGGAAAAAGATAACAGAAGATAATACATTGTGCTATTAACCCCCTGTTGCACACTAGCTTATTTGATCCTTTCTGAGTTAGAACTGGATGAACAGAGTATGGCAGCCACCGAGGAACCTCGCTCTGATCCTCCTTCAAGAAAGTGGGTATCATTCAGTTGCTAGGAGAGGAGTTAGCTAAAAGTCTCCATCTGAAGTGCCTTTGGATTTTCCACAGGGTTGGAGAAGAGGCCTTCCTGGGAAGCCCCCAGCCAATGACTTAGGATGGCAAGAGTACTAGGGCTTGGCCATTTTGCCCAGTGTGGGCTCCTTTAATGGGCAATCATTGCTCAAGGTTGGCTGAGATTTTGTTAGATCTGAATTGCAGTCTGAGACTTACCCTGTCCAATTTTGCTTCTTCCTCCTTTATGGTTCACAAGTGTTACCCAACCCTCCAATAAATCTCTTACACTAATAAATCCATCTCAGCTTCTGCTTCCTAGAGGATCCTATCTGACGGAGTAGTCTAAGAAAGCAGGCAGTAAGATGAAGTTTCCACCACTTGCCTGTAGGTTTGTCATACTTTGGTGACTTGCATTTGCTATGATGCTGGAAGCTATGCCATTGGTATTTCAAATACCAGCAGGGTCATGCATGGTGGATGGGTTTCAGCAGAGCTTCCAGACTAAGACAGACTGGGAAGAAAGGTCAAATGGTTTACTTCTGAAAATTAGCTCACGAAAACCTATGTATCACAATAGGACATTGTCCGACTTGCTTGCTTTGGATCATCAGGAGGGATCAATCACTAGAGGAGGACATCGTGTTTGGTGAAACAGAGGGCCAGTGAGGGTGACAGAGAGCCTCGGTGAGATGGTTTGGTACAACAGCCACAACAATGGACTCGAACATACCAGTGATTGTGAGGATGACGCAGGACCAGGCAATGTTTTGTTCTGTAAGGTCACCCAAAGTTGGAGTCAACTCAATGGAAGCTGTTTGTCTGTCCGTCTGCCTATCTATCTATCTAATATGGAGTTTAGGGACTGGTTCACTTACATCCTGGCTGAAAATGAAGACCTCATCCCACATGAAATGTGGAGCATGTATAGCCTACCAGATAACAATCCAATTACTAAAACTCACCAGTAGTAACATGGAAGAATGTTCTAGTGGAGTAGGGTAATCAACTAATTTGGTTTTGCAGGAAACCACATTCCAGAAACTACCTTAGTTTCTGGGAAACTAAGACGGTTGGTCACCCTAGGTGGGAGGAATGCCTTGATCTGTTCAATGACACGGACAATTGAGAAGTCCAGGAAAACAATTCCTGGAAGGATACTAAAATCGGCTGACTCTCATTAACTTTTGCTGGTGTATCTACAGAGGGAAAATAAAAATCTGAGGGTAGTTAACATTTAAAAACTGAACAGGAAGGCAAGCTTAAGCCTCTTTGGTAGCTTAAAAAGAGTCCCTTTATTCAGCAGTGTGAGAGCAGAAAAAGCTGAAGACTAAACTCATGACTTGCCAGGAGGACTTTCAAAGATGACTAAATGCTCAACCCAGGCAAGTCTATTATGCCAAAGTCAGGACATTGCTTGGGAAAATCTAAGACCTTGACCCATGGGGTGGGGATATCTGGGTGGATGTGCCTAAACATTTTGGTCCTTCAAAATGCCTCGGAACCTTCAGAGCCTTCAGATGTGGCTCACTGCTACCCATTAGCACTCTCCCACATCAGCCCATGCCAGAAAATACTCTTGTAGGGTAGAAAGAGGCCACTTCTCCGCAAAGCAACAGGGCCTCCCTTCATGATCTGTCCCCACCTCCTGTCCTGGCTCCCAAGCCAATAACTAGGGCTAAGTTGTCCAGGGGTGTGATGAACCTGATAAGAGAGGAAAGGGACTCTACCTGGAAAGAACTGCAGAAATTAGCCAGCATGTACCAGCAGCAGCCAGGAGAGACCTGTGGGGCTGGATTTTGAGGATTATTGGCTAAGGAGGCTGAAAAACAGACAGGATAAGGGAGAGTTTGTAGACATGAGAGTATTAGCTTGGGATGTGGGGTTTAACACTCTAGCAAGGCCTCAGGGGGTGATGCAAACTCTCTGCTAGGCTGGCTCCTAGAAGGCTGGAAAAAGTGATGGCTGTCGCTGAACAAGGCTGAACATTGCCTTGGCAGACAGGAATTAAATGGCTCAGAGAAGTGGGCATGCTAGAGTGGATATATCATGTTAGGCCTGAAGACCCACCAGATGATTACGTGCCACAGGAGGGCTCAGTAGTCACATCCTTCTTCAAGGCATCAGGAGTGTGCTGGCAAGAAGGACATATGCATCACTCTGAAGCTTAGCGATGGTTCTTCTCTCCCACCAGGGCTTATGGTAAGAGAGGTCATCACAGTGCTGGGCTCCTTAATACCCATGGAAACCCTGAAGAAACAAAAGCCATTTGCCAGTGTTTAACCATCAGAAGCCAGGTGGCTTTAATTATCATTAACACACAGTGAGAGTGACAGTCAAGGAGGTTTGATCCACCAGAAGTTTTGCAGATGGTTTACAGAATATAGCATCTAGAATTGACTCAACAGCAACAGGTTTGTTTATTTGTTTTTAGGGCAAAATATGAGGTGTTGGTGGTTCAGTGGTAGAATTCTTGCCTTCCATGATGGAGACACGGGTTCAATTCCTGGCCAGTGCATCTCATACTTAACCAGCACCCACCTGTCAGTGGTGGATTGTGTGTTGCTATGATGCCGAACAACTTTTAGTGGAGCTTCCAGATTTAAAAAGACTAGGAAGAAAGGCCTTGCAATCTACTTCTGAAAATCAGCCAGTGAAAATCCTATGGATCACAATGTTCCGATTTGCCACCAACCATGGGGTAGAACAGGATCAGGCAGAGGCCAACTCAATGGCAACTAACAACAACAGGGAAAAACAGATGGACAATCAATGAGACTACTGCATAATATACATAAACACAAGACAATAAGAATGCAGGAGGGTATGGTGGATGCCTCAATAAAAATTCAAATCGTTCGACCAGTTACCAGACTTGACTGAAACCATTGACTAAAGAGGTGGCAGGTATCCAGAGGGAAGGACCCTGCAACACTACAGAAGACATATACTCTAACAGTTCTTCTACTCCTTCCCCAAAAGGACCTAAGACCATTTACTCAGGTGACTGTAACTGGGGCAAAGAGAATTCCTAGATATGTGAGGACTAGTGGACACAGGGTCTGAGTTGATATGGATCCTTGAGATCTGAATTAGTGTCACCATGGCCTTCTGTTAGAGCAGGGCATATGAAAGGCAGGTAAAAAGTGGAGTCTAGGCTCACAGAGGAACTACTAGTTCTGCAAACACATCTGGCAGTTATTTTTCCTATCCATGAACGTATAAACGAGTCATCCAATACTTGGCAGATGGAGTCATCCCCATATTGGGGGAATTCAAATGGAAGCTTCTGAAGCTGTACCTTCCCGGTCCCACTAAGATAGTAAATGAAAAACAATACTGAATTAGGGGAGGGGAGATTTAGTGCCACGCCTTAGGATCTCAGAATGCAGGTGTGGTGGTCCTCGCATATCTCCCTTTAATTCACCTACCCGGATGGATTCTGAAGAATGACTATAGACTTACTGAATCTTCAACCAAGCAGTAGTGACCACTGATTTGTCAAACGTTTTCTTTTCTATCCCAATCGAGAAAGAGGATGAGAACTAGTTCACATTCACATGGGACAGACAACTACACCCATCCCAGTTTATGTCAGTGCTATATTCACTCTCCGGCTCTCTGCCATGGCATAGATATTTTACATATAATTGATGCATATCTCTGCCATCACATATATCTTAGAAGAGATCTGAACAGTTTGGACATCTCACAGACCATTAGATTGGTTTATTACATCAAAGACATTATTCTGGTCAGGCAAGATAAACAAGAGATGGCTAGTGTACTGGAGGCCTTGGTGATAAGATCTAGGGAGATAAATGCTACAAGATTCAGGGGCTTGTGATATCAATAAAGTTTTGAGATCCAGTGTTGAGGGGCATGCTAAGGCACTCCATCCAAAGTAAAAGACAATTACCGTATCTTGTATGCTGTACCACAAAGAAGGAAGCACAGTACTGATTAGGATTTTTTCAGTTCTGCAGGTAGCACCTAGGGATACTGCTCTGGCCCATATACCAGGTGGCATGAAAAGCTGCCAGCTTAGTGGGGCCTGGAGCAGGAAAGGGCTCTAGTAGGTACAGATTGTGGGACAAACAGTCCCGCTACTTTAGCTTTATGATCCAGCAGACCTTATGGTGCTTAGGTGTCCATGGTGGCAAAACACAGAGTGTGATGGTGCCCATGACAAGCCCCAGTGGGAGAATCACAACACAGAGCTCTGGAGTTCAGGTGGCAAAGCGACGCTATCTGCAGCAGAGAATTACATGTATTTTGAAACCTGACCTGAGCATGTTACTGGTCCTGGCAGAGATGGAATGCTTGACCACGGGACATCAAATTACCATGCATATGAGCTCGATAGTGGTATTTCCTAAAGGTCCCTGGGTGGCACCAACAGTTTGCCCACAACTAGTAATCAAAAAGTTGGCAGTTCGAATCCACCTAGTAGAACTGGAAAAGAAAGTCCTAGTGATCTACTTCTGTAAGATTACAGCCATTGAAAGCCCTGTGGAGCACAGTTCTGTACTGAAGCACATGAGGTTGCCATGAGTTGGAATCAATTCAACCACAATAAATTTGGTTTTTTGGTTTCAGGAGTATTGCCTCCCATGGAGTTCTAATCAGTTATAAGCCTGCCAGTGTTAGTTAGGCTATTATGTAGCCAGTTATTATATATTGTAAAGACATTAAAGATAACTTAGAAGTTGTTATTTTAAAAGCAATTAAAGTTATTTAACACCTCAAATGATGTGCAGAACATCAAATATTAAAGATTAAGTATCATAAGAATAAAATATGCATTCACTTAAAATCAAAGTACAATTACAATCCAATAATCAAGACCATTTATATCATTTTTAGTATTTGAGCTACTTGGCCACATGGAAAATAAGACATGCGATAGGAACTTCTTGAGTGCACTCTTTTTCAAGAAATGTTCCTAATTTATATTATATAGAATTCAATTCACAAGCCTTCATAACCTACTGTGTGTAAGGCACCGCACTCTGAAGATAACTCAAAATGTGGCTGACTTTTCATCACTGAGGCACATCCCAACATAAAAGACCAAATATTGGCTTTGGAGTCACACTGACCCTGTCCTGGGTCCCATTCCTCAATCTAACATATACTAGCTAAATAACCTTGGAGAAGTTAATTAGCTTCTCTTATCCTCAGCCTTAGGAGCCCTGGTGGTGCAATGGTTAAGTGCTCAGCTGAAAACCAAAAGGTCAGCAGTTCGAAGCTGCTGCCTACCAGCAGCTTTGTGGGAGACAAGTTCTGGTGATCTGTTCCTGTGATGATTAACCAAAAAAAAAAAAAAAAAAACCCATTGTCCTCAAGTCAATTCCAACTCCTAGTGTCTCTAAAGGACCTAGCAGAGCTGTCCCACAGGGTTTCCAAGGCTGTAAAACTTTATGGAAGCAGACTGCCACATCTTCCTCCTGCGGAGCGGCTGGTGGGTTTGAACCACAGACCTTTTAAAAACCCTGTGGGGCAGTTCTACTCAGTCCTATAGGGTTGCTATGAGTCAGAATCAACTCAATGACACACAACAACAACAACAACATCCTCAGTTTTAGGAGTCCCTGGGTGGCACAGATGGTTAAGTACTTGACTACTAACTGAAAGGCTAGCAGTTCAAATCCACCCAGAGAGGTGCGTCGAAAGAAAGGTCTGATGATCTACTTCCAAAAACCAGTCATTGAAAATCTTATGCAGCATAGTTCTACTGGACACACATGGGGTCGCCATAAGTTAAAACCAACTCCATGGCAACTCGCACTGGCATGATGCTGGGCAGACAGTTACTTTTCCATAAATGGTAGCTGGGGAGAAGAGGGTTCAAATGCAACAGCAGTACTGAATACTACAATTGAGCTCAGAGACTTGGCTAAGATTAGTCTTAACTTCCAAGTAAGCTGATGATGGTTAGAAACCTTGAGGTCTATGTCCAAATACTGGCTCGAGGTCTAGGTGTGAAACACTTCCAGCTTTGCAGACAGTTTCAATCTTTACTCAACCTGCGGTGGCTCAGGCTCTTGGCAACTCACAGAGTCCAAGCTCATCCTATCTCTCCAAAATGACGAATTTCATTTCATCTGCTTCTCATCTCATCGACACTGGGGCTGCCACTCTTAGGGAAAGCAGCTGAGTTCAAATCCTCACCATTTCATCTCTAAGATTCTATGACAATCTCCTTAAAATACTTTTACTTTTAATTTCTTTCCTTCTTTTATTTTCAACCGTAATAAGCATATACGTATCAAAACATTTGCTCTTTCAACATTTTCTTGCCATGTACAATTCAGTGACATTAATTACCTTCATGTTGTTCAATTATCACCACTAACCATTTCCAAAATTTTCCATCACTCTTAACAGAAGCTCAGAGTCCGCTAAACAATGAATCCCCCTTTCTCTCTCCCTCCCTGCCTCCGGTGACCTCTAATAAACTTTGGTCTCTGTATGTTTGCCTCCTCTGGATATTTCATATAAATGGGATCAAACAACATATGGCCTTTTAGTTTCTTCCTTTTTTTAATTCTTTCTTTACTCTCTACCAGGCTATCCTTTTAACTCCAGAAAAAGGTTTTATCAGTCTGTTTATGATGCATTCTAGGTATTCAATAAATATTTATGAAACTGAATTAATTACAATCATTCTAAAGCACTGATATTGGGATGTCATTTTTTGGTTCAGTATTGCTTATTAATTTAAGTCATGAAGGTTAATTTACAGGGTTTGTCTGATTTATTTACTCTTGCTAATCCTTAAATCCCACAACTCCCCACATATTTCCTCCTCCCCCCAATCTGAAGACCTCTTCATTCTTTTGGAGCCCTGGTGGTGCAGCGGTTAAGAGCTACGGTGAACTACGGCTGCTAACCAAAAGGTCGGCAGTTCGAATCCACCAGCTGCTCCTTGGAAACCCTATGGGGCAGTTCTACTCTATCCTATAGGGTCACTATGAGTTGGAACTGACTCGATGGCAACGGGTTTGTTTGTTTTTGTTGGTTTCTTTTCTTTTTCTTGGCACTATTATTATTAATGTACCATAAAGAAGAGACAACCCTATAGGACAGAGTAGAACTGCCCCATAGGGTTTCTAAGGAGCACCTGGTGGATTCGAACTGCTGACCTTTTGGTTAGCAGCTGAGCTCTTAACCACTGCACCACCAGGGTTCCATATTAATAATAATAGTACTCTATTTAAAACTTAATTATGTCTTACCCTCAGGGCAGGAGTCCCTGGGTGACACAAATGGTTGAATGCCCCACTCTGTTCAAACCCACTCAGAAGATGGGCATGGTGATCTGCTTCCAAAAAGTCACAGCCTTGGAAACCCTGTGGAGCAGTTCCACTCTGCACACATGGGGTTGCCATGAGTCAGAATCAATTTCACAACAACTAACAACAACAACATCCTCAAGACTGATTTAGCCATTAGATAAAGTAGGCACAGTACCTACAGTGCACCATACTTCTAGGGATCCCCAAAAATGTGTTAATTTCTTTCAAACTAAGAAGGAGAAAATGAACTTTAAGGCTGAAGAAAATATTTTAATATATGATATTTATACATTTCATTTTTAGTGGTACAGTTGTAAAATACAACTTTCAACATTTTTTATGGAGGAAGGGTCCATAAATACCCAACTAAGTGCCTAGGGCCTACAAAAGTCATCATGTAGCTGTGACTACCTTATATTTTCCTATAACAGTAAGTCCTGTTTTCCTGATTAGAATGTGTGAGACCCTGTCAACAGTTCCCAAGCTGGAGTTTCCTAAAACCTAAGAAACCCAGACATATTGATGGAATTCTGTGACATAGTCTCAATATTTCAAAAAGCTTAACAGCATATTTACCCATAATAAGCCCACATGCACTAACTAAAATGTCAACGCTCTTTGCTTTTGGCTGGAACCATATCAAATCTGTTAGCAACACACTGGTGATCTCAGGCTGCACAGTGGGTAAGCTAAGTTGTCAAAGACACAGGAAATTTTGGGGATGTGATGGAGAACCAGACACCATTATAAAGCTACATGTCAGTCACAGAATACCCAAATATGTCATTTACAGAGGCCAAGTAAAAAAACGAAGCTAAAGATGCAGAGTATCCACACCCTTAATCATTTACTTAACTACTTGTTACCATCCCAGCCATCTTACTAATTGTATGTGTGCAGTTTCAAAACAGTGTTATTATATTTTTACTATTATGGACCACTGTTTAATATCTGGACCTAAGGTGGCATGGGAAAGTCATAATAGAAGATTTAAAAATACAGCATTCATGGAGGAGTGTGCAGGCAGGGGGAGAAGGTAAATAATAACAAGGGTAGTGAGAAATCTTGGAATCTAATGGGTACTTCACAGCTATCTTTTGTATCTTCCCCCACCCCTTACCAATAACACTTAGCTGAAGGCTAGGAAGAGAAATGTCAATCAACTAACAATGCTGGTCATACCACCAGCAGTCACAGGAATAGTACAGCAGTCACATTAAGAGTGGATGTTCAATAAATACTTTTTGATATATTACCTGGTAGATGCTTAATTAAATTTGCTGATTTAAAATGTAGAGCACTGGGACCTAATACATTCTACAATTAGATTACTCTTGCTGGAGCACGGAAGATTTAGAAGAATAGTTTTGTGATGGCAGAGCCAGATTTCATCAGTGCAGTGAAGACAAATGTGTGAAGGCAGCCCAAAGCTTTTCTTTTGATCCACCTTCACTTCTCCCCCCGAAAACAATCCCTGACTAGCTTCATAAAATCGCCTGCTACAACTAAACTAGAACGCATTCCCCAAATTTCTGTAACCCCAGAAAGAGGGCCTGCTCATGACCTCTACAGAATTAGGTAAAAAGTTGCTTAATGGGGGAGAGGCAAACAGACATCAGTGGATTATGTTCATTTAACCCTTGTCTCAGCAGCCTGTGAGCAATGGATACTGCACATGGGACGGTGTGAGCGTATCATAAGAGATGGTTCCGTGGGAAGTGAGAATAGGATGATGCAAATCAATGGGCACCAAAGAGGAGGAGGTAAAAGGAAAATGATATTTTAGAGCTTTCACTAATATTCTGGGAAAAGATTGTGGTATATTAATTGCTTAATGTCCACAAATTCCTCCTCTCCTCGTATATTTGCTTCTTGACATCTGACTCTGATGTCTCTTCCATCTATATTTTTCCATCCTTATCAATCTGGGCTGGCCTAGTGACTTGCTTGGACCAATAGAATAGTGAAAGAGTGATATTAAACAAGTTTAAGAGCCTGTTATAGATTGAACTGTGTCCTCCGAAAATATGTGTATCAATTTGGCGAGTGCATGATTTCCAGTATTGTGTGATTGTCCACCATTTTGTCATCTAATATGATTTTTCTATGTGTTGTAAATCCTATCTCTATGATGTTAATGACATGGGATTAGTGGCAGTGATGTTAATGAGGCAGGACTCAATCTATAAGATTAGACTGTATTTTAAGCCTATCTTTTTTGAGATATAAAAGAGAGAAGTGAGCAGAGAGACAAAGGGACCTCATACCACCAAGAAAGCAGCTGCGAGAGCAGAGCGCATCCTTTGGACCTGGGTTTCCTGCGTGGAGAAGCTTCTAGACGAAGGGAAGACTGACAACAAGGACCTTCCTCCAGAGCTGAGAGAGACAGAAAGCCTTCCCCTGGAGCTGGCGACCTGAATTCAGACTTCTAGCCTACTAGACTGTGAGTGAATAAACTTCTTTGTTAAAGCCATCCACTTATGGTATTTCTGTTACAGCAGCTCTAGATGACTAAGACAGAGCCTAACCAAAAAAACTAAACTTGTTGCCGTTGAGTCAATTCCGACTCACAGCGTCCCTATAGGACAGAAAAGAACCACCCCATAGTGTTTCCAAGGAGCATCTGGTGGATTCAAACTGCAGACTTTTTGGTTAGCAGCTGAGCTCTTAACCACTGTGCCACGAGGGGTCCTTTAGGAGCCTAGTAGGCCTCAATAAGCCTTGCAGCTTGGGCTTTTGCTGTCTTGGAGTACTAGTCTGAAACAGCAACCAGGGAAGACCTGTGAGAAAGACCTGGTAGAGTGAGAGAGGCCCAGCTGTCTGAGCTGTCCCAGCTGATCTCAGCCCCCAACTGACTGATTAGCTGGATGCAGCCCATGCATGAGGCAAGGCTTGACTAGCAGGAAAACCACAAGTCAACCCACAGAATCCTAACAATAATATATCATTAATATTTTGAGGTTTAGGTGGTTTGCCGTGCAGCAACAAATAATGGAAACAGAGGCTAGTATATGTAGCTCACTCTTCCTTTTTTTTTTTTTTTTTTTTTTAAATATGTTCAGAAATTCTGAGGTCAGAGTTGGAAGTGATCTAAAGAGATCATTTTATGTCTTCCTAGTTCAAAGGTTTATGAGGTTAACTGGAAAGTCACCAATCACGATTTCTCACTGTCAATTTTGAAGTTCATTTGGTTTTAACTGGAAAATACTTTACCTAGTTTATATGAAAAGAAATGCCACAAAGCTAAATTTAGATATTATTCTAATATAACTTAACACTGAATTATAAATTTGACAGTTTGAGGGTTAAATAACCTTCAGAATTTTTTCCTGGGAAACCAACAGCATTTGCAAAATTAGGCATAGAGATTTTTTTTTTTTTCCCCTGAAAGGTACTTAGTAAAGTAAAGGAGAACTGTGAGATCAAATTATTCCCAAAGCTTTAATTACAGTGAGATGCTAAGGGAGTGTTCAATTTCCTTGATTTCATTTACTAATCCACAAAGAGAAGCATAAGGAGAGTACACCTCAATTCTTATTCACATACTTCAAAATAGGGTTCATTTGTTTCTATTTATTGTTTTCATATGTTTATAAACCCTACAGCAAAAAAAAAAAAAATACATACACACACACACATATAAACCCATCGCCACTGAGTCGATTCCAACTCATAGTGACCCTATAGGACAGAGTAGAACTGCCCCATAGGGTTTTCAAGGTTAGCAGTCGAGTGCTTAACCACTGTGCCACCAAGGTGCTCTCTCACTCTGTCTATATATGTATCTGTATATATGTATGTATAAGCCATAAACAGCCATAAACCCATTTCCATCGAGAATTTTGAATATATAGCTGTTTTCCCGTATTTACCTACTCATCAAAATTCTGCAGGCATTTCATGTGACTGCTTTAGTCTGAAAAACTCCAGCATTTCTTTTATAAAGTTTTCCCAAGGTGTCTCTAGTGAAGCTGGGAAGAAATATATTTGTATATAGGTTCAAATATAACGGCAAAACTTGACTGTAAAGCCTACAGTTACAGCAGGAGTTATATTCAGAGTTGCCATAGCAACCACCCACCCACCCACCCACACACACACACACACACACACACACACACACACACACAAAGGGGTGGTCGGCAAAGAGAGAAAAAGCAGTTAGCAGAGAAAAGAATCTATTGTTAACCAGACAGAGGTACTCATCAAAGTAATCACAAGCAGGAACCCTGACTGTTAGTCAGAACCACTGTTTAATGATAGACTTCTGAGTGTTAGAGTGTTTCTTAAATGTTTTTCCTCTAAAGAAGTCTACCATCTGCACCCTTGGCTTTAACTTTCATAGGATGCTGAGATTACGGAGGAAGGAATCCAGCTCACCATGCACATGTTAGGGCTAATACGATGTCATATTTTCTCTCTTTGGAACATTTGGAATCATTGTAGCCAATAACATTTCTGATTCTATGGGTCTGAGCAAGTCACTTCACTTCCTAAGTTTCCTCATCTGTAAAATGGGTGTAACAGCAGTTGGCACCTACTTCAAAGAGTTGTTATGAAGATTAAATTAATACAATTAATTATTTAATTATCAATAATTAATAGTAAAATAAAGTTGAATAATGCAGAAGAATTAGTTATTAAGTAGAAATAAATAAATTAGTAAAGTGGAGCACTTACTGCCTGATGCTCAGTAAATGTTTGCTAACAGTAGTAGCATGGTGATACAGTGACATCTGTGAGAGCCAGAACTCGATGCGACTGCCTTGTTTTTCCGGTTCTTCCAAGTTTTCTGCCTTTGATAGGGTACAGTCTTACCACTTTTCTACTGCCCATTTTAGTGGAAAATATTTGAGTTTTTCTTCTTTGACAGGTTTCCACCTTACACACGTTCTGGCTTTTGCAGGTTTTACTGTAACAGCATCTCCAAGTCTTTAGTATAGAGTAGGAGTCCCTGGGTGGTGCAAATAGTTAACATACTTGACTGCTAACTGAAAAGCTGGCAGCCCAAGTCCACCTAGAAGAACCTCAGAGGAAAGTCCTGGAAATCTACTTCTGAAAAA
Organism: Dugong dugon; assembly: GCA_030035585.1. Taxonomy (NCBI): domain Eukaryota; kingdom Metazoa; phylum Chordata; class Mammalia; order Sirenia; family Dugongidae; genus Dugong; species Dugong dugon. The sequence goes on from CM057462.1 coordinate 136,107,708, forward strand.
TCAGTCATTGAAAACCATATGGAGCACAGTTCTACTCTGACACACATGGGTTCATCATGAGTCCGAGTTGACGCAATGACATTTGGTTAGAACAGTATGGCTTACTATGCAGAAACTGCTAATACAAATGTTTGCAGGTGGCTAACAGACTAGGTGTATGCCAAAGGTGTTACGATTCTTCCATTGCATAAAAGGAGATGCCTTCCTTTGTAACAATGCCTTTGAAAACAGTACTTGGGCAGAATAAAAGCGCCATTCACTGCGCCTGCCAAACCTCGGTTATACAGGAAAAGCTATCATCTATTCATGCTAAGTATTCATGTAACAAGTCTTTGGGGCAGAAAGTAATCTGGAATTTGTGTCAGGTCATTGGCTTGATCAGGTACATATACGCAGATATATTTCCATGCATATCCAGATACAAACATAAACATCAGACTTAGATGTGATGACAATCAATGTTAAGTATTTTGAGACTTCTGATTCGCTCAAGTTTTAAATCTTAATTTTAAGGCTGAGTGCTTCATATTCTGGTAGAGGTGAAGCATGTAGTCTAGCAACTTAGTGAATAGGAAAAAATTTTTTAAAAATTCCCTATCTGGCCTAAGGGTACCTTAGAATACAAAGAAGAAAGCAAAACTGATGGGCTAAAGAGAGGAACGGAGTTGGGGAGCATAGTAAGAAGGTTAAGAGGGAGTTGTGACAGATAAATTTTACAAAAGTTCAAAGACAGTGGAAGAGGAAATGATTAGGAAGGCATTTGATCCTTAACTCTATAAACATTTTCCTGATGAAATTTTTAGAAGCCCAGACAATAAGCGATAGTGTTACTTAGCTTAGGAACTTTACAAACGTTAAAGTGCATACTCTTTTGTCTTCTGCAATTATTCTGCCATTGTAAATGTTATCTAAAATGGAATATTTCTCCTCCTAAACTCTCCTTCTCTTTTAGTAATCTTTATTTCCAATCTCAAGTAGAGATGTCACAGGACATTGCTGTATTTTTTCTTTGCTTTTAGTGACAACCTGATATTATTGCATTGGAAACATTTCCATTATCAAATAGTTCTTTGAGGGCAAAAAAAATCCTGAATTTTTCCAAGTATTAGAAATGATCAAATTTGGTTTCAAGTTGACTCTGAGTTTTTACAAATCTCTTGCCAATTAGCTAAAATCAGAACAAAGTAGCTATTGGCACCTTTGGAAAAGAGAACCCAAAAAGCCATTTAAAGTCTCTGTACTTCCTACTGGAGCTTATAGATAGACCTGCAGGGCATACTTTTGGAATCCAATTCCATAGTTGCAAGGCAGGATCCTGGGATTGGAGAAAAAGGCCGATTACAAATGTTGGGGTCAAGGGCTACCGGCCAAGTCTGGCTTTCTATCCCTCACATCAGTAATGGCATCAGCTGTGACCACTCCACCTCAAGGTTCTACAACAGCTGCAGTTCGAGCCTGGCTCTTGCCACTAAAATTAAGACAAATACTCAGGAATATAGGAAAAATGTAATTTAGAAGGCCATTTTGGATCGTTCTATGAGAATGGAATTAAATTACATTTCTAAATTACAGTTTTCCTTATATTCTTGGGAGTTGCTGGGTGGCACTTAACTGCTAAACAAAAAATTGGCAGGTCAAACCCACCCAGAGGTGCCCTGAGGAAAGGCCTGGCATTCCACTTCTGAGAGCTCCAGCCTGAAAACTCTATGAGTGCAGTTCTACTCTACAACATATTGGGTCGCCATGAGTGGGAATTGATTCCATGACAACTGGTTTGGATTTATTGGCTGAAAAAATTATGACAATGTAGTTACCAAAAATAAAAGAGCCTTCTAGAAAAAAGACTGGCCCCTGTTCCACCCCATCAGGGCATATTAGAGCTTGAGTAGGCCATTAAGAAAAACAAACAAACCCATTGCCATCAAGTCGACTCTAATTCAAAGCGACCCTATAGGACAGAGTAGAGTTGGGTAATTCTCTTAATTGTGCTATTACAAGTTCATGGGGAATGCTACAGGACAAATTTGTTTCCATTTAATCCTCTTTAATATAAAGACAAACACAGTCTCAAATGGAAATGCTAATGGCTATATTTTCTAATACAACCAACTACCCACACGTAATCTCATGAGAGTCAAATGCCTTAATTTTATTCACAGTATAGTTATTATTAAAAATAAATCAAATGGCCTACAGAAAGCTGTTAATGTACTATAAGAGACTGTCATGATGGTAGGGAAAAATCATCGCTACATGTGAAGAAGTAACAAAAACACAGAACAAGACAATTTTATAATCCTTACTTACTGCCAGATACATAGCTGCATAGATGCTGAGAGCTGCTTCTTTGGATGGAAATGTTTTCCTTGCTCTCATGATGAGATCTGGGTTGCCAGTACAGGCCTCTTCACCACTGATGAACTGTGTATACTGCTGGCATCCAAGTGCTGTATAGTTGGGCTTACACAGGGCAAGAAAATGTGGAGCCAGATTTCCTGTAACTACTTGTCCGGCATTGACAAAGATATCTGTAGCAAATAGTCCAAATGTATAAATTCCTGAGAAAGAAAACAAATAATTTTAACTCTTTATTTTTGTATTTCAGTTTACAGTAAACCAACATGGAAATATTTTAGAAATGATAAAATATTCCCTACATACATACATGCATACATACGGTGGCTTCTATTTCACTCCTCCCCAGCTCCTTCCTTAGCTTTCTGGAGCAGTGGGAGTGTTAAATTATTTAACATATTGAGCTGTCTACCACTGGCTACGTTTTTATGCACGGCAGGTTTATAACACAATATAAAAGAAGAAAATATATTCTAATACTGTGTTTGGGAAAAGCATTTGTAACATGGAAACACATTTCCCGAGAGGGAACATTCTACTAATAACGTTCTATTATAACATTCTACTAATGTTAGCAGTTTTTATTTTTTCCCTATTTTTGAAAATATTTTTTTCTAGGTAACATAAAGCAAAGCAGCTGTCCCCTTTTGATTTGTGCCTCTTAAGTCCATCCAGACTGATATTAACTCTGCTGGAGGTGCTAATTAGCTGTAAAATCCAGCGCTATCAGTTCTCATGTAAATATGGAAAATCTGAAGGGAACCAGAATATTTCAGATCACTCCCTACATTGCCTTCAGAAACATATTTCTAAAAGTTACATAATAGTAATTCAGTCTCACCTTATCTTTTTTTAAGGATTGGCCACCTTCACATAACTTATCAAATTTAGAGCAATTCTGAAAACAATAAGGCAATCAAAATTACAAAATTTCAATTATTTTACAGTATTAAAATGTATTTGGTTTGGTTACCTTAAGGTATAAAATTAAGAACATTTTCTTTTCTCCTTTGTAAAGAACTTGCCAATTTATTCAAGTACGGGAATACTGAGAACATTTTCTATATTTAACATGTCATTGGTCATTATCACTAAAATTATTTTCCTACTTCGGTAGGCAAAATAAATTTTTTTGGCATCATTTTCAATTAAACTTACAGACAATAACCTTCAAGGATATGGTACCAATGTAAAGAAATTCATTTTCTTATAATTTTGTGAAATGAAATCCATCAGGACCTTTTAAAACTAAACCAAAATGATACTTCCCAAAACAGGCAATTCAATAAAATATAATTCTATTATAAAAATGAGATATTTTTCTTCTTAGCCAGATGTTTCTGGATAGTTTTCTTCCTAACCCTTTACATCATTATTGACTGTTGTATAGGAAATCATCAGCAAAGTTGTGAAGGATCAGATAAGTTTCCATCCAGTATTAGTTACATGGCCATCCTTGCAAATTTTCAGAATATTATGTAAGATTTTAAAACGTTCCCACACCCAAAACTCTATGTCTACCCAAATGGCCACGAAACAGACATTAGTTCTACCTTTATCTAAAAATTCTGAAAGGGAACAATAAAAAGCCCATTCTTTACATCTTTATCAGCATTCCATGAGTCATACAAGTAAATGTTATCAAAAGCAGAAATTCGGGAGAGTCAGAGAAATGTAAGAGAAGTGAGCTCATTAAAATGTCAATGTACACAATCTCTCTTTCCAAAATATCATGGTCAAACACGGGAACCTAAATTACAAGTCTTCATTTTCCCTCCTTTGAAATCTAGGCTAAGAAGTACTCACTGTGTTTAACTAAGTCCTTCTTTTCATCTGGTGTAATAGGGTTTCCTGTTTGAAATAGAGTGAAATATCTGAAAAGGATACTGAAATGTCTCTTGATACTCATAAATTTCCCAAATGTGCTTTAGAATTAAAATGTCAGCGCATCAGGCCCAAGGCCAATATTGTAGGTGACTACAAAGATAATAAATTAAAGTGAGATCCCATGAGTGTATCCACTCTGCTGACCTCAAGAATAAAATCCCCACGAAAAGTGATGCTCTATTATGCAGTAATGTTTTGCTTACAAGCTTCCATTTTATTTTCACAAACTAGAAACACCCAAACCATGATTTTAAAAAGGGTTATTGTTATTTTGTTGTGTGCCATTGGGTCAGTTCCAACTCATAGCAGCCTTATAGGATAGAGCAGAACTGCTCCACAGGGTTTCCAAGGAGTGGCTGGTGGATTCGAACTGCTGACTTTCGGTTAGTAGCCAACCTCTTAACCACTGTGCCACCAGGGCTGCTCTTCCCCCCAAAAAGGGTATAAGAAATAAATCAAGCACTCCTGAATGTTTTACAAAATCATATAAGTAAGAAACATGCAGCAACTTAAAAGCACATTTTGTTTTGTGCCATATATTTTTTAGAAGAAATATGAACGCAAATGCAGAAAAATATTTTAAATAGACGTAATTTGTTTAATAAAATTTAGGAAAGCTTCAATTTAATAAAATACCATTTGTTCTTAGTATATTAATGTTTATTTTATAGTTAAATGACTTTAGTGCAAAGAGAAGGAGCCCTGGTAGCACAGTGGTTAACTGCCTGGCTGCTAACTGGAAGGTCAGCAGTTCGAAGCCACCAGCCGCTGTGTGGGAGAAAGATGTGGCAGTCTGCTTCCATGAAGATCACAGCCTTGGAAATCTTATGGGGCAGTTCTACTCTGTCTTATACAGTTGCTATGAGTCAGAATCAATTTGAGGGCAATGGGTGAGTGCAAAGAGAAATGAGTCAAGGACATAGTATTGGTACACGTGAAAAAATGACTTGTTTAGTTTCATATAAAAGTTATCTTTTCAAACAGGATAGATGAGGGCTTTGGAGACATATAACTTGATGGTCTTATCTTTGGATGAGAAAACCTTTAAGCTTCAGAGAGATCTAAACATATGATGACATTTAGTTAGTCTTTAACGGGTTTACATATAGATTAGGTGATCTATGGATAGTATCTCCATGATCCTCGTCTTGATTCTATCAATATGAGAAACATACCGAAGGCTCACAATACTTGTAATGTGTTTCTTAGATACTGATGAGAATTCATCTCAAATGTTATTTATAATGTACGAATATACTTATTTGTATCTGATAAATTCAGGAACACAAATTTATATTAAATTTTCTTGTGTCAGTTTAAAAAAACTGTCTTGGTCAAGTTTCTTTTGAATTGAGATGATTTCCAATAATTCAGCAATGTCCAATATTTATTAGTGCTGGAATATGAGTTTGAAAGTTGAAGTATCAGTGACTCTTGTCCTCCAATAAAATCACCAATACATTTTTTTGTCTACATAAAAAACAGCTCAGAAGCAGTGCATGGAGTTCTATATATGGCTATTTTCAACTGCATTTCTTCTATTTGCCAAGCTATTTTTCTGTCCTTCATGATGTTCAACATCTTACCTGGAATTATCATTTTTCCCTAAAGCATTGCTTCTGAAATTTCATAAACACAGTAAGTACTTTCTTTTAATTATGGCAATTTTTAGTTTTTAAAATAATATTAAATATCCAAGTGCAGTGATCTATTTTCCTTAAAATAATGTGGAAATGACATCCTTAAGTGTGGTGTTACAATATCAAAGAGGAAGTAGTATGTAATGCTTATTTTTGAAACCAAATTGAACCATTTCAAAGGAAAGGAAATCTAATATTGGCATATACTTAAAACCTGGTCATTATAACGGTTAGCTTATACATAAACATTTTTTCAACAATAATAACAATTTAATGAACACATACCAAGAAATCGGACCGTTCGGCGCACCAGTGGATTTATATAGCAACAGTCTCCAGTTAAAATAGTTTTTTCCTGGTTTTCAAAATCTCTTGTGGCTAGTTGTAGGCAAAACACAGCAGTTTCTCCGACTATTATCTTGCAAGAAAATATAAGATTAAAGAATATTAGACTTTAACCAGGATAAATGTAGAATTTTTTTATTTTTTAAAAATGCAAAAAAAAAAGCTCTTTTGAATGCCAACTATCTCAATGTACAGCCAAGTCATATTTACTTAATCAGACCTTTTTATTATAACCATGTTCCTATGTATATGACCCATATATCTGTCAATTCAAAGACTATTGATAAGTTATGAATAATATAGACTACAACATTTTGCTTTCTAAAAGTTTCCATTGAAAAATAAGATCTACAAAAAGGGCTCTGATTGCTTTAAGGAAGTATTCACTTATTTTTGATACGTAATTGAATTCAATGTTTTATTTTTGAAGTGACTGTGTCTTGTTTCAATTTGACTCTGTCATAGAAATCAAAACAGATTCTCTATGCAAATATTTTTAGAAGGATCTAGCATAGACTTAATAATTTTAAATTATATTAATACTTTTATAATAAGAAAAAATTCAATTCACTAGTGTTTGCCCTTGAGATTATCTTTTGCCAATATCTCATTATTCCATTCTGAGGCATTATTAAGAACTACAATCATTAATACATTCTTTATACTTTAATAAGTATGTCATTTTATCTTCATAAAAAGTATATGACACAGGGATTATTATCATAGTTGTTTTACAAATGAAGAAACCAAAACTCGGAACCCAACTGAATTTTTCAAGGCCACAGAGCTAGTAAGGAAAAGAACTAGGAGCTGGTACAGATTCTTTGCTCTACTATGCTGACTTATTAAAGGAACTGGCTACCTTCCATTGTTATATGTACCAATTGAAATGGTTTTCATATGTTTTCAAAATTACCCAGCAAAGTATTATTATTCCATTTTACAGATGAGAAAATGGAGGCATACTGAGGTGTCTTAGTTATCTAGTGCTGCTATAACAGAAATACCACAGGTGGATGGCTTTAACAAACAGAAATTCACTCTCTCACAATCTAGGAGGCTAGAAGTAGGAATTCAAGCCATCATCTCCAGGGGAAGGCTTTCTCCCTCTGTTGGTTCTAGGGGAAAGTCCTTGTCATCAATCTTCCCCTGGTCTAGGAGGTTTTTTTTGGCACAGGGTCCCCAAGTTCAAAGGACGTACTCCACTCTGGGTTATTCTTTCTTGGCGGTGTGAGGTCCCTCTCCTCGATTTTCTCTTTTATATCTCAAAAGAGACTGACTCAAGATACAATCTCATCTTGTAGATTGAGGCCTGCCTCATTAGCATAACTGTCTATAATCCTGCTTCATTAATATCATAGAGTTTAGGATTTACAACACGAAGTATAATCACATTAGATCACAAAATGGTGGACAGCCACACAATACTGGGAATCATGGCCTAGCCAAGGTGACAAACATTTTGGTGGGACACAATTCAATCCAGAACAGGAGGTAAAACATCTGCTCCTCATCAGGCCAGTCAGAAGCCAAGCAGACATTTCTGACTCAATCTGAGATCTTCTGACTCCGTTTAATACCATAAGCAACCGCACTAGAAATAAGATTAACATTAGGGCCAATGGTACATCTCCTAATTCTCATTAAACCAAAAAAAAAAAAAAAAAAAACCAAATCTGTTGCTGTTGATTCAATTCCAACTCATAGAGACCCTATAGTAACCCTGCTGGTGCAGTGGTTAAAGAGTGGTTAAATAGCTTGACTGCTAACCAAAAGGTCAGCAATTCAAATCCACCAGCTGCTCCTTGGGAACCCTATGAGGCAGTTCTACTCTGTTCTATAGGGTGACTCTGAGTCAGAATTCTCATTATTTAGTTTTTAATATTTCTTGTCAAGGCTAATTAACATGCTATACAGCAAGTCCCTCAAATTCCTAGGGAAATTTTTGGGGGTCTCCATGAAAAGTAATATCTGTGATTACAAAATATTCAAAACAGCAAGTGGAAGGTTGAGAAGAAGTTCACAGGAAAATAGGTGTTTGATTTATGCTTAGCCAATGTGAGCAATCAATTATGAGGCATCGCTTAATGTTCATCTTTCCTTTACCTCCTTTCCTTCCTTTCTTACTACACCTCTTCTTCCAAGAAGGTTAGGGATCAAGGTTAAACCAGAAAATATTTGACCAACAATCTGGTGAAACTGAACTGGAGAAGGCTACAGCTTTTAGCCTTTCAAATCCTCCTGAAATTATGAATTTGGCTTTAGTAAAGTGGAGCAGGCATGTGATGAATCAGTTCACCCAGCCTAAAGAGGCACAAGGGTATTTTTCACTGGTACATCAGCTGTCACTGGGGCCCTAGAAGAAACTAAAAAATTGGCAAGTGGTGTGTTTAACACCTTCTTATCTCCCTTCCTGTCTCTACTCTCCCTTGTCCCTCAAAAGAAATTACCCCCATGTTGCACTCTGTTTTCAGTTTCAACTTCTTCAAGGTCTATTAGGCCTTGCTGTTGTTGTTAGGCGTTGTCAAGTCGGTTCCAACTCATACTGACCCTATGCAAAACAGAACGAAACACTGACTGGTCCTGCACCATCTTCACAATCACTGTTATGCTTGAGCTCATTGTTGCAGCCACTGTGTCAGTCCATCTCGTTGAGGGTCTTCCTCTTTTTTGTTGACCCTCCACTTTACCAAGCATGATGTCCTTCTCCAGGACTGATCCCTTCTGATAACATGTCCAAAGTATGCGAGATATAAAAATCTATCATTCATTACACATTATGAGCTAACTAGTTCCCCACCTGACTCCTGCCCTCTCAGACTTCTCCTCTCCACAGCAACTGTAACTCAGTCTTCACCACCAGACTGGTCCCACCCTGTCTTTTAACACACTACAGTCCCTAGAATGTAGTAGACACCCAATTATTCTGGTTGAATGCATAAATGAATCCCATCTTCAGTGGGAATTTAAGGATTGTTATTTTAGTAGATCAAAAGGTCCTAATCTGACTCTGACCAACCTTTTGCCTGACTTCTGAAAAGTAACTGATGCCCTAGTTCCTATAACCTGATCATATATTGCAGAATCATACTTAGACTCTGACTTGATGACCGTTATAATTACCAGGTCCCTATCAGACTAAGAAGCACTTGTTCTGGCCACTCTTCCCATGGGTTGGACTGTAGCTTACCTAATGCTGACCTCTTGTTTGCTTGCATCTCAGCACATTTCCTGCTTCTAAATTTCCTGTTTGTGCCCTGAGCTTTTTTGCCAAAACACTATCTTAGTCAATATCTTTCAGTTGCCACTAAAAGAAACCCACTCAAACTGGATTATGCAAAATTAGGGAATTTATTCTAGGTTTGGCGGGTCATCTTAGAACCTAAGGTCAGGGAGTTCAGAACAAGGTCCAGGAATATAAAGTCCTCAGTAGTCCAGGCAACAACTCTGTCATTCTCATTATCTCTCTTTCCCTGGAGTCGCACGCTCTCATCTTGGCTCCTGTGTGAATGCTTGACTCGTTTCTTGCCGCTCTGCAAGCCAATTCTCTCTGCTTCCTAGCACAGATCATTGCTCCAATTGTCTTCAGGAGCTATGGGTCTTGAGTAAATACTAGCTCAGTTCGAGGACACAGTTCAACTCACTAGACTTACTGAAGCCTAATTCCAAATTCCCGGGAGGTTCATCCTGGCATAGGTGTCTCCCTGGTTCAAATAACCAAGGTTAAGAAGGCAGCGCCATGGTGTATGAAAATTACCTCCATGGGTGGAGAGGATAGTTCGCAAGAAAAGGGGTCTGCTGCGACCTGATGTCAACTTCAAACTCCCATCGACTATATCTTAATGGACCTTCCCCATGCTAGTTGCTGGCCTACACTAGCATTTTACATCATATTCTCTGAATACCATGTTGTATTTACATACTTGGACTTAATCTCGTCAAATGCATATGCCTAGGCCCTAGTGTCTTCTTTGTTTCAGTAGATATATTTACTTCCACATGCTTTAGTTCCTCTTCCCTCTTAAAGGCACTATGACATCTATGAAACTCCTCATTTAAATCATATTCTCTCTTAACTTCCCCTCTGCCCCAACTTTCAGAGTCAAAACTGCTCTCATATAAGTTCCAGTAATCAAAATAAAGAAATTCTTATTATGATTAATACTTAAATGCCTTCTGAGTTAAGGACACAATGCTAGGTACTGACATTCCACTGTTGTTGTTGTTAGGTGCCGTCGAGTTGGTTCTGACTCATAGCCACCTCATGTACAACAGAACAAAACACTGCCTGGTTCCGAGCCATCCTCATAACTGCTGTTATGCTTGAGCCCACTGTTGCAGCCACTGTGTTAATCCATCTCCTTGAGCGTCTTCCTCTTTCTCGCTGACCCTGTACTTTACGAGGCATGATGTCCTTCTCTAGAGACTGATCCCTCCCGATAACATGTTCAAAGTATATAAGATGTAGTCTCGCCATCCTTGCTTCTGGTTGTACTTCTTCCAAGACAGATTTGTTCATTCTTTTGGCAGTCCATGGTATATTCAATATTTTTTGCCAACACCATAATTCAAAGGCATCAATTCTTCAGGCTTTCTTATGCATCATCCAGCTTTTGCATGCATATGAGGCGACTGAAAACACTATGGCTTGGGTCAGGGGCACCTTAGTCCTCAAGGTGACATCTTTGCTTTAGCAAAGATTTGCCCAATGCAATGTGTCTTTTGATTTCTTGACTGCTGCTTCCATGGGTGTTGATTGTGGATCTAAGTAAAATGAAATCCTTGACAATTTCCATCTTTTCTGTTTATCATGATGTTGCTTATTGGTCAAGGTGTCAGGAGTTTTGTTTTCTTTATGTTGAGGTATAATCCATACTGAAGGTTATGGTCTTTGATCTTCATCAGTAAGTGCTTCAAGACCTCTTCACTTTCAGCAAGCAAGGTTGTGTCATCTGCATAACTCAGGTTGTTAATGAGTCTTCCTCCAATCCTGATGCCCTGTTCTTCTTCATATAGTCCAGCTTCTTAGAGTATTTGCTCAGCATACAGACTGAATAAGTATGGGGAAAGGATACAACCCTGAGGCACACCTTTTCTGACTTTAAACCACACAGTTCCCTTTGTTCTGTTCGAATGACTGCTCTTGATCTATGTCAGGTTCTTCATGAGCACAATTAAGTGTTCTGGAATTCCCATTCTTCGCAATGTTATCTGTAATTTGTTGTAATTCACACAGTCAAATGCTTTTGCATAGTCAATAAAAACACTAGTTGGGTGGATACAAACCAAAATAATTAATAATGGTACAAGATTGTTGGTATGACTTGAATTGTGCACCTTTCAAAAGATATGTTGAAGTCCTATCCCCTGTGCCTATGAATATGACCCTGTTTGAAAACGCTAATGAGGTCACACTGGAGTAGGGTGGGTCCTAAAGTCAGTCTCTTCTGAACAGTGTGTTATAAAAACGGGGAAAAAAAATGGAGAGACACACACACATCCTGGCTTGTAGATGGATGCTATGTGAGGATCCATCTACAAGCTAGGGAATACCAACAAATGCTGAGGGCTGACAGAAGCTGAAAGACACAAGGAATGATCTTCTCCTAGAGCAGACAGATGCCAATGTCCTGAATTAAAACTTCTAGCCTCCAAAACTGTGAGACCATTCCTTTGTGGTATTTTTGTTATGGCAGCACTAGGAAACTAAGACAATTGCTCACTAAGTTTTTTTTTTGTTGTTGTTCTAGAATTTTTTGTTTGTTTATTGTTGTAGTTTAAGTGAAAGTTTACATTTCAAGTTAGGCTCTTATACAAAAATTTATACATACATTGTTACGTGACCCTAATTGCTCTCCCTATACTGTGACAGCACACTCCTCCTCTTCATCCCTGATTTCCCATGTCCATTCACCCAGCTCCTAACCCTCTCTGCCTTCTTATCTCACCTCTGGACAGAAGCTACCCATTTAGTCTCATGTAGCTACCTGAGCTAAGAAGCACACTCTTCACAAGTATCATTTTATGTCCCACAGTCTGGTCTAATGAATGTCTGAAGAGTTGGCCTCAGAAATTGTTTCAGTTCTGGGCTGATAGAGAATCCAAGGGCCATGCTTTCTGGGGTTCCTCCAGTCTTGGTCAGACCATTAAGTCCAGTCTTTTTACTAGAACTTTAGTTCTGCACCCCATCTTTCTCCTCCTCCATCAGGGATCTCTGTTGTGTTCCCTGTCAGGACAGTCATTGGTGGTAGCCGGGCACTGTCTAGTTCTTCTGGTGTCTGTCAGGCTGATGAAGTATCTAGTTTATGTGGCCCTTTCTGTCTCTTGGGCTACTACTTTCCTTGTGTCTTTGGTGTTCTTCATTCTCCTTTACTCCAGGTGGTTGGGACCAATCGATGCATCTTAGATGGCCACTTGCTAGCTCTTACGACCCCAGACGCCACTCACCAAAGTAGGATGCAGAACATTTTCTTAATAACCTTTGTTATGCCAGTTGACCTAGATGTCCCCTGAAAGCATGGTCTCCAGACCCCCACCCCTGCTACTCTGTCCCTCGAAGTGTTTGATTGTATTCAGGAAACTTCTTGGCTTTGGTTTAGTCCAGCTGTGTTGACCTCCCCTGCAGTGTGTGCTGTCCTTCCCTTCACCTAAGATAACTGTCTACCATCTAGTTAGTGAATAATCCTCCCCCTCCCTCCCCACTCTCATAACCATCAAAGAATGTTTTCTTCTGTGTTTAAACCCTTTCTTGAGTTCTTATAATAGTGGTCTTATACAATATGTGTCCTTCTGTGACTGACTAAATTCACCCAGCATAATGCCCTCCAGATTCCTCCATGTTATAAGATGTTTCACGGCTTCATTGTTGTTCTTTATCATTGTGTAGTATTCCATTGTGTGGATATACCATAATTTGTTTATCCATTCATCCGCTGATGGGCACCTAGATTGTTTCCATCTTTTTGCTATTGTGAACAGTGCTGCAATGAACATGGGTGTGCATATATCTATTCGTGTGACCGCTCTGACTTCTCTAGGATATATTCCAAGAAGCGAGATTGCTACATTGTATGGTACTTCTATTTCTAGCTTTTTAAGGAAGAGCCAAATCGATTTCCAAAGTGGTTTTACCATTTTACATTCCCACCAACAGTGTGTAAGTGTTCCAGTCTCTCCACAACCTCTCCAGCATTTATTATTTTGTGTTTTTTTGATTAATGCTAGCTTTGTTGGGGTGAGATGATATCTCATTGTAGTTTTGATCTGCATTTCTCTAATGGCTAATGATCGTGAGCATTCTTCATGTGTCTGTTAGCTGCCTGAATATCTTCTTTGGTGAAGTGTCTGTTGATATCCTTTGCCCATTTTTTAATTGGTTTATTTGTCTTTTTGTTGTTGAGGTTTTGCAGTATCTTGTAGATTTTAGAGATTAGACACTGATCAGATTTGTCATAGCCAAAAATTTTTTCCCAGTCTGTAGGTTGTCTTTTGACTCTTTTGGTGAAGTCTTTTGATGAGCATAAGTGTTTGATTTTTAGGAGATCCCGGTTACCTAGTCTCTCTTCTGGTGCTTCTGCATTGTTACTTATGGTTCATATTCTGTTTATGCCATGTATTAGGGATCCTAGTGTTGTCCCTATTTTTTCTTCCATGATCTTTATCATTTTCAATTTTATATTTAGATTTTTGATCCATTTTGAGTTAGTTTTTGTGCATGGTGTGAGGTATGGGTCTTGTTTCAGTTTTTTGCAGATGGATATCCAGTTATGCCAGCATCATTTGTTAAAGAGACTGTCTTTTCCCCAGTTAACAGACTTTGGGCCATTGTCAAATATCAGCTGCTCATAGGTGGATGAATTTATGTCTGGATTCTCAGTTCTGTTCCATTGGTCTATGTATCTGTTGTTGCACCAGTACCAGGCTGTTTTGACTACCGTGATGGTATAATAGGTTCTAAAATCAGGTAGTGTGAGGCCTCCCACTTTGTTCTTCTTCTTGAGTAATGCTTTACTTATCTGAGGCCTCTTCCCTTTCCCTATGAAGTTGGTGATTTGTTTCTCCATCTCATTAAAAAATGCTGTTGGAATTTGGATGAGGATTGCATTGTATCTTAGATTGCTTTTAGCAGAATTGACATTTTCACAATGTTGAGTCTTCCTATCCATGACAATTGCTCACTAAGTTTTGTTTAGCTGGTTTAGACAATAATTACCAAAACAATACTTAGAAAGAAGCGTTACTAAGTTTGGAGAAGGCATACATGTGTAGTAGCCATGAAAGGTGCCACTCGGGTCTCCTGTTGAGGAAAGGCTAAGGGACCGATAGTCCCAGCTGCTGCTCCTCCAGATCCATTACTGCATCCATGCTAAGACCATGCTTCCTGCAGGCTCCTCCTAGACAATGACTAAACATGGTGGGTACTAAGGTAAGCCCATTCCTCTTGGACATGAGATACCTTCAAATTTGCAAATTTGACTTAAAGACCCCCATCGACCTGGCCAAATCTTTCTTGGAACTGCGCTTCAATCTGAGGTTCTTCCTACCAAAGCCTCCTTCCTCCTTCCTTCCCCCTCTCATTCACAGGGCTCTAGCCTTCATCATAGTATTAATGATCCTCTGCCACACACATCTTTATCTGTTACAAGTGTTCCCCCTGATAATTCTCTCGTATATCTAACCTCATTCATTATATGCATTTACTAGGACTCAAATTAACACAACATCAAAGAATGATAGGATGCGATCCTGACTACTTGTAGAGTAAGGGAAGGTATTAGACAAGTGTAGAGGGTTTGGAAGCAGTCCCTACCAGGAAAACAGTGTTACTAAGCAGAGGCCTAAAGTAGACTGAGTTTACCTTGAAGAAACAGCCTCTCTTCGGTGAATTACAGACTTAAATTCTACGTATACTAACTAGTATTTATTCTGGGCTCTTTTCTCTTCTGCCAGAGCCCTCCCTGGTGAATTTCATTCCTCTTAAGGCTTTAACAACCCCTGATACCCTAAAGAATCCTAAATACATGTCTCTCCCCTGAACTCCAGATGCAGGTCTTCAACCACCTACTAAATCACAACATCTCAACTGCTCAGAACTGCCTATTGAACTCTTCAGTCTTCACATCCAAAATGAAATTCATGTCTCCCTACTACAAATCTGCTGTCTCTCCTGGCATCACCATCTCAGTTAAGCCACCATTCTCCACTTAGACACTCAAAATCAAATTGTTCCAACACCTCCATTCTCTTGTCTCCATCAATTACTCAATCATGTTGATTTTATATCTTAATTATATTTCAAATATGTCTCTTTTTTCACTATTACCATTTTAAGATCCAGTCTCTCATCTCTTCTTTCCTGTACCACAGTATCCTCAAAACTCACCTCTCGGCTTCCATTTTCTCTCCTTTTAAAATAGTCCCCTGCCAGATTGATATACTAAAAATAAATTTTGTACAATCCAAATTTCCTATTTCCTATTTTCAATTTGTCCTCATAACCTACAGACAAACAGAAATTGTTATAAGAGAACTTTTCCAGCTTCTGCAACTCCTATGTAGCTTCTAGACATGCTATGTTCTAGCCACAGCTAAACATTTTCATTCTCCAACATACTAGGCATTTTTATACATCCAGGCTTTTACATTTGGTCCATGGCTTAGTATAGCTTGGCAGACGGAGCATATTTCTGAGCTTGGAACATGATTTAAATATTACCTACTCCATTGCAACTTAATGCCTATTCCTCGTGCAATTCATCCCTCCCTTCTCTTTGTTCCAACAGCACTTTGTACATTTATTGTGGTACTTTTCACATGGTTTTATACATATCAGTCACATCCGTTTCCACCATTCAATTAAAAGCTTCTCTGAGGCAGGAGCTGTATAACAGTCATCTTAATATTTCCATCATTCATTGTTATGTTTCCAGTATTAAAGTCACTGTTGACTGGCAGAAAATGTGAACTGGCATATGAAGAAATAAAATTCAGTTCACTCTGCCCATTTTGTAGGTAACGAAACCTACCCAGAGAGAGAGAGAGAGAGAAAGAAATTAAACATGCCTGAGTCACACAATTACTCACACAGCCAGAATCTGAATCCAAATTTCAGAGCTATTTTGACCACAACCTCTGCCTAGGAATTCGAGTATAAACCTTTCCTCCAACTTTTCCAGGTTAATCCAGGTCAGCCCCCTTTTCCTCATTTACACTTCCTAATACTCACTTTCTACCCTGGAGTTCTACCACATTCCCTAGTATAACTGTAGTTTTAAGAGGAAGGTTTGGGAGCACAAAGCACCTCATAAGGGCCTGCACAACTCCTCTAGTCTCCGGGCATAAGCGAACTGAGTACAGAAGGACCTTCCTTACCCTTTTGACATAAACAGCAGTATTCCAACAAAGACCAAAAGAGCTACATACCACCCTTTCTATCTTCATCTTTATTTTTTCGAGTTCTCTTTTCACTGAAATTTCTTTATTTCTTCTCAGCATAACCTTAGTTCTGATGTGGAATTAAGGATCTGGTGTTTTGGTCCTTTTCTCCCCATTGTGGAGAACAGAAGGAGTTCTTAATCTGGAGTCTTTGGCTATCATTTTTCATTGTCTTCCCTCAGCAGCCCATGGATAAGGGCACAATTGGCATGCTTTCCCTCCTAAGGGTGGGAAACACGGGCACAGAGGCCAGAGACTCCAAAATGCTACAAGTTTTGTCACTTCACAGTTTTCCTTGATAGTTTCTTTTCTTCTGTGAACTAACAAATGGAAGCTCTTTCCAGGGAGAGTTGTGGTGGTGAACGGGGTTAACTGAAAAACTGAAATCTACTGAGAAGGAACATGACCCCTCCTCCTGCCTGGCACAGGCACCAGCAGTCTCCAGAGAGTGAGAAAGGAGCAGAACGTTGGGTGGGGAGCCTCACCCTCTCTCATGGGTCAGCCTTTCATAGTGGGCATTCTTCCCCCGCCTCAGCCAAAGCTCTCCATTCATCAGGACATAAAAGAGAAAGGAAAATAACACACTTATTGCCAGTAAAGGGAGTGTAGGCTGGCACAGCACATAGCTGTCCACACTCACCTCCTCTCTCTTGCACCTGCCTTCCAGCTCCCCTCATCGGGGCTCACTAACCTCATTCCACCCCCACTCTTCCTCTGCCACAAGAGGCTCAGCCCCTGCCTGTTCCCCAGTCCTATAGGAAGCACTCAAGCAACCTCCACGGAAGGCTAGTATCTATTTATGGTCTCCGTCAATCTGATCTAGAATGTAATGAGATGCCAAGGGCTCAGGAGCTGATACTTTAAGGGCCTCGCTGCTTCACCTACCCAGACAGGGCTGTATCAGAACAACTGTGTTGTTCTTTGAGTCACAGTCTCCTTCCCACTGCAACTTGACAGTCTCCCTCCCTGGGGGCAAGACTTCTGCTCAGCCTGGCAGACGGAGGCCCTGCATCCCACTGACATCCCTCCCAAATCTCGCCTACCATGTTCCCCATTATACCCCGCCCTTTGCTGGATCACTTCACTTTTATTGAACTGGTCGAACATTATGAAGCTCTCGAATGCTTGTTTTTGTCTATCAAACTGGACCTACTTACTGCCCCTTCCTCCATGGCCCATCCAAGTCTCCATCCTGTCTTTGAGGACAGATCTGATATCCAGTCCTGTTTCTTATCCATTACCCTATTTGGTTGTGAGTAAAAAGCACTATCTTGCTGACAAATGGCAACCTACGAAATGCAGGTGTGAATCATGAATCGCCAGGTATAATTGTATAAACATCTCTGGTATGAGCAAGTAACTTTGCTCTCATACCTTAACTCCCAGAAGCTGACCCTTTTATTATCCATATCCCTTAATGACACAATACCAAAGTAATTTTTTCTAAGAAGATAAAAACAGTGTAGCCTTTCATCAAATTTCCAACTTCAAGTAGCTTTATATTTCCACTTATAAAAACCCAATTAGAAATTCCCCTCCAACTGGCAGTGACTCAAAGATATTCATGCATCATTGGTTTGAAATTAGTGCAAGGAAACCACTGTCGATGTAATATAGCAGTAGGGGTCATGCAATCAGTGTGATGGTACTTGGCATGTGTCTCACACCCTTCAAATATGTGTGACATGACATCTTACCCAGGTAATCCAAAAAGCAATTTTAATCCATAAAAGTAGTCATGGGTACACTTAAATTTTAAAAAGTAGAAAGCTATTGGGTTTATATTTAGATTCCTATCATATTATGCAGTCTTCATTATTATACAGGAGCATGTATACAGAACTTATTTCTCATCATCAGTTTGAAATTAGTCAAGGAAAGTTCAAAGCCATATCAAGAGGGAAAAAGCTTGCACCGCGTACTATCTCATTAACTTTGTGTAACGATATGGAGAAACTGAAGTTTCTTCTGTGTATGTACGGATTTCAGCATTCTTGCTAAGTAATCCAACTGCTAAATTCTTGGAACATAGTTTCTGGCTGCAGAGATGTTAGGAGAGAGGAGAATTAATTGGACTAGAAGTGACATCATCAGTGATGCAATAGTTGCTCAATCCCTTCCAGAAATTAAAAACTATGGTTGTCTCTCTATAGCTACATACATTTTGCAATTTGACCACCAAAAACTTGTGCTCCCACTTTTATACTATAAAGTTTCCATAAGAAGTAGCAACCTAGCCTAAGCTAACATTCCCTCCACACCTCAATCTGGGGGGATTTACAGAGGAATGTTAAGACAAGTGACATATGTCAGTTTTAGACCAAAGAGGTAAAAAAATTGCCCGAGTGCCATCTCCATGTTCTCTTCCCCCAGCAGTTGGCTGGAAGCAGACACAAAACACTGGTCCTCAAGGGCAGCTGAAGTCACAAAATAGAAAGCTGGGGTCCTGCAGTCACTCTGCACTGGACTCTTACATGAGTGAAAAATAAACTCTAATGTGTGAAACCACTGATACGTGGGGGAGTTATTTGTTACAACTAAAACTTGCTAATTTCCCTGTTTTAAATCGAGATCAAGTCTCAGACTCACAGTCGTCAGCAGTGAGCACAAAAAATAACAGGCTAAAATTGAAAAACACTGTCTTTCATTGTATTAATTTTATGTTTACCTTCTATTTACAACAAGTGATGATGGTATTCCACTTACACAATGATATAAAGTTTTCTTTTATGATAATTTGTTAGTAAAGTGGATAAATTTAAACAAAAAAATAGTTGAAGTGGTATGCAGCTACAAGAGAAATCATGAAGGAGATATCTTAAGATTGAAATTTGGAAAACATTTTTAACATATACTAAAACTCAACTTACATGGCATTTACAGGATTCTAGGCACCATGGTGGTACAATGGTTAAGAACTCAGCTGCTAACCAAAAGGTTGGCAGTTGGAACCCATCAGCAACTCCATGGAAACCCTATGGGGCAGTTCTACTCTGTCCTATAGGGTTGCTATGAGTCAGAATTGACTCGATGGTAATGGGTTTTAGGTTTTTAGGCACCGCAGCAAATCTGCTGCAAGAGACCTCTTTAAAGTTCTAAAAAGCAAAGATATCACTTTGATGACTAATGGGCACCTAACCCAAGCCATGGTATTTTCAATGGTCTCATATGCATGTGAAAGCTGGACAATGAAAAAAAAAGCCAGAAGAAGAACTGATCTGAAATGTGGTGTTGACGAAGAATATTGTATATACAATGGACTGCTAGAAGAATGAACAAATCAGTCTTAGAAGAAATAAAACCAAAATGCTCCTTAGAAGTGAGAACAGAGAAACTTTATCTTGCATACTTTGGACAAGTCATCAGGAAAGACTGATACCTAGAAAAGGACATCATCTTTGGTAAAGAAGAGGGTCAGTGAAAATGCAAAAAAACCCTCAATGAGATGGACTGACACAATAACTGCAACAATGGGCTCAAACATATCTGTTATGGATTGAATTGTATCCTCCAAAAATGTGTATTAACTTCCTAGGCCACAATTCCCAGTATTATGTGGTTGTCCTCCATTCTGTGATCTGATGTAATTATCCTATATGTTGTAATCCTAACCTTTACGATATTAATGAGGCAGGATTAGAGGCAGTTATGTCAATGAATGTAGGACACAACCTACAACATTTGGGTGTATCTTGAGTCAATTTCTTTTGAGATATAAAAGGGAGAAGTAGGCAGAGAAGAGAGGGACCTACTACAACCAAGAATGAAGAGCCAGGAGTGGAGCGCATCCTTGGGACCTGGGGTCCCTGCGCTGAGAAACTCCCAGACCCAGGGGAAGATTGATAATAAAGACCTTCTCCCAGGGCCGACAGTAACAGAAAAGCTTCCCTTGGAGCTGGCACCCTGAATTCAGACTTCTAGCCTCCTAAATTGTGAGAGAATAGATTTCTGTTTGTTAAAGCCATCCACTTGTGGTACTTCTGTTATAGCAGCACTAGATAACTAATACCAAAGTTCATAAAGACGGTGCAGAACTGGGCAACAGTTCGTTCTGTTATGCATAAAGTTCACCCTGAGTAGAGCCAATTCCACAGCAACTAACAACAACCACAACAACAGACACTGTTATGAGTGCTGTGCATATATTAATCAATTTAATCTTCAGAACAACCTTATGAAGTAGGTGCTATTATTCAAATCCAGGTATAAATGAAGAAAAAAAATCATATATTAAATGAACTTCCCAGGATTGGTTCATATCAATCACTTGATGGATTAAGCCTATTAAATCACTTTTCCATTAGGAAACCACTGGGCAGCTATTTGTCTATTTTGAAAGTGCTATACGAGCTCTTGCTGTTTTTAAGTACTGTTAAGTTTATTTTTTTACTCACAGCAATCCAATGTGACAGAGTAGAACTTCCCCATAGGGTTTCCTAAGCTGTAATCTTTATGGGAGCAGATTGCTAGGTCTTTTTCTCCTGAGAGGGTTCCAACCACCAACCTTTCAGTTAGCAGCAAGCATTTCACTGCTGTTCCACCAGGGCGCCTGCTCTATAAGCAACTTTTCTTAAATGTGTTTCCTGAACCAGCATAATCAGCATCATCTGGGAACTTGCTGGAAATGCAAATTCTCATGTCCTACTGAATCAGAAATTCTGGGGGTGAGGCACTTGTGATCTGTGCTTTGACAAGCCCCCCTCAAGCTCTACATGCTATTTCAAGGGGTCTAAAAATTCTGATTATGACATGTTTTAAATTTTTCAGGAGTGTTTCAGAGGGGATTTTTAGATATTTATTTGAACAAACAGCTATTATGTACTTTCAGTGTGCAAAGAGCTATTCTAGGCATTGTAGTGAAGAATAGGATTATAGAAGTTAATTAAATGAACCCTAAAATTAAAAAAAAAAAATCAAACCCCCTTGCTTTCCAGATGATCTAAGTGAGATCTGGAGAGATTAAGTGTCCTGACAAAGGTGGTACAGCTAATCATGATCAGCATCAGTGGCACTTCAATCACATCCTCTAGCTCAGAGTCCACTGTACTTCTCACTATGGCTAAAATGGGAGAGGCCATCAAAGAAGCCTACAACTTACCTGGCAATACAGACAAATATACCACTAACACTAGAGGATGAAAAAAGAAGAGATATGAGGTAAGTGCTGATTGAGGACTAAGTGTGCTAGTAACCAAACTCAGTGTCCCTTTTCAGAATACTCTTGCACTTTTCAACCCCATCTACGCAGTGCAGTCAATATTAACTCTCCAGGAATGGGGGACCAGAGAGCATTGGCTGGAGAAGTACCAACTGGAATATTTGTCCCAAGCACTGGATAGAGATACTAGTTTCTCCATGGCATACAGTGAGTATGAACTCCAGAGCTAGTCTGTATGAGGTTCGGTCCTGCTTTACCCCTAACTGGCTGAATGACGTTAGGTAAATCATATAACTTCTCTTTGCCTCGGTGTTCTCATCTATGAAATGGAGAAAATAGAAAAAAATGCTATCATGGGTCTGCTGTGAGCATTTAAATGAGTTGTAATAAAACTCAAACCAAACCCATTGCCAGCCAGTCAATTCCAACTCGCAGCAACCTCATGTGTTACAGAATAGAACTGAGTTCCATCCTGTCTTCTTGGCTGTAATCTTAACAGAAGCAGATCACCAGTTCTTTCTTCTGCAGCACAGCTGGGTGGGTTCAAACCACCAACCTTTCAGTTGGTAGCTAAGTTTCAACTGCTTGCGCCACCCAGGAGCCTTCAATAAAATTCTTAAAATGGGGAACTGGCATAATGTAAGCACTATGTAAATTTAGCCATTATTAAATGACCTTTAAGATTCTGCCCAATTCAGAGCTGTGATGGGTTAGTGTTTGTGGTAAGGGGAATGGAGAGAGATAGAAATCTGGGCTGTCCGGAATAGGGTAATAGAGTAGAAGACCTGGGTAATTTGCGATAGTGTGAAAGTTCTGACACTAATCTTTGAATGCACGTGTAAGTTAGAGAGGCGGAATGATAGTACAGAAAAAAGGAGGTGTGGTCTGCCTAATGATGAGGCATAGATTTACAAGATATGCACATTCTTTTTTTAAATGATGAGAAGCTTGAGGAAACTATTTAAAAAATGCTTTCCTAGCTAAAATAAATACTGCTGATTAAGCTTCACATGTTCTTTATACTTTGCCCAACTACTCATAATAAATGCAATGAATACAAGCAATAAGAAAAATGAATTATGAGAGTTTGTTTTGTAATACAAACTCATTTTGCGTACTTGTAGGTTTTGTTCTTTTTTACATAAGAAGGTAAACTTCTCCATGTTCACAAATCTGCTGTAGGCCAGCACCATTATAGTGTACCTGTCATTCCTCAAAAGAGCTAACTCATAATTAAGAAGCTTAGTATACAGGTTATTAGTGTGTTTTTCAGTCCTTCTAAAATGCACGTTATAATTAGGAGGCGGGGCCAAGATGGCAGACTAGTCAGACGCTTCAAGTGTTCCCTCTTACAACAAAGACCTGAAAAAACAAGTGAATCAATTATACATGACAATATAGGACCAATGAACATCAAAGGCAAAGTTGAAGAACCAGACTGAGTTGTAGGGGGAGGGAGTAACGGGTTCGGAAGCAGCAAGAAGTTGCCAGACCTGACCTGGTGAAAGCCTGAGCCCTTCAGCCTGGATCAGCTCGGGGTGAGCGGTGAGCCAGGCAAGCAGCAGCACTCAGGAGGCGTCTTCCACACTGGAAGAGACCCAGCGGCAGAGCGTCTACTCAGCCATCCAGAACCAGTGAGAAGCAGCCTTCATTCGGTGAAAGATAGAAATTGCGTATGGCCTACTGCGTGGATCAAGAACACCTCCCTTAGAGAAAAACCTCCCTCCCATTTACCTCCCCGCTCCTTGCTCTACACTGGGTCCCAGACCGGCTTCAGCAATTGCCAAGTCACCTGGGCTGGAAGTAGGACCTGTCACATGCCCTGAGCCATTTTCTCTGCCTTGGAGAGTGAGCAAATTAACAAACGGGAAAAAATAATCTGCTGGCTCCCTTAAGCCAGGAACTCAGGGTAGGTACAGTTCCTTTGCCTAGGCTCAGGCATAAGGGATCCACGGACTTTGAGTGCCTTTCCCCCTGCGTAGACTTGTGTGGGCACATTTCAACAGCATAGGCCCTCATTACCACAGTACAACAGGGTATATACCTGAAGTTTAACTTCAACCGTTTCAGCTGTGAAGTGGCAGGTTCGTAACATTTGACACTGCTCTGCCCATTAAGCAGGGTCTTCACCTACCCACATCAAAGGACTGAGGACAGGTGGCTCCACCCATGCTACCTAGCCACCTGCTACAGGGGCCCAAGAACAAGAGGTGCCCCCCAGTTCTTACTGGCAACAGCATTCAGTGTTCATAGTCTGGCTGCAAAACCCACCCATCTATGCACTCTAGAGAACAGGGACACGCTTTCCTCCTGGACACTTGAGGGTGGTCATCGGCCCCCTCCCTTGCTCAGCCTGTGTCCCCCTGCTATGGCCAGATGCCTGTGCCTAAACAAATCACCCATGCCTGTCTAGAACTGTAGGTGAGAGCCTGCACCACATACTTGGTGGCTGACTACCTGGACACCTGAGCTGAATCCATACAGGAAGAGTGGGCAGAATCCTGGGCTCACATGCTTAGTGGCAAGTCTGGCCACCTGGGGGCAGGACATTGGAGCTTCAACGATCTTGGGGACTGGGATAGCTCACACGAGCAGCCTATTTGGGTATATCAAAACAAAACAAAACAAGAAGCTAGAACACAGTAAACAAACATAAAATAAATAAATATAATAACTTACTGATGGCTCGGAGACAACAGTCAGTATCAAATCACATAAAGAAGCAGTCCATGATGGCTTCAGCAAGCTTCCAAAATAATCTGGAAGTTTTCCAGAGGAAGAAAACTTCTTGGAATTACTGGAGGCAGAATACAAAAGATTAATACACAGAACTCTTCAAGAGATTAGGAAGGAAAGTAATCAAAACGCAGAAAATGCAATAGAGGAAATTAAAAAGATTCGAGAAGAGCAAAATGACAAATTTAACAAGCTGCAAGAATCCATAGAGAGACAGCAATCAGAAATCCAGAAGATTAACAATAAAATTTCAGAATTAGACAACTCAATAGAAAGTCATAGGAGCAGAATTGAGGCAATGGATGTCAGAATTAGTAAGAATGAAGATAAAGCACTTGACACCAACTTATTTGAGGAAACATCAGATAAAAGAATTTAAAAAAATGAAGAAACCCTAGGAATTATGTGGGACTCTATCAAGAGGAATAACCTATGAGTGATTGGAGTACCAGAATGTGGGGGATAATGGAAAATACAGAGAGAATTGTTGAAAACTTGTTCACAGAAAACTTCCCTGATATTGTGAAAGATGAGAAGATACCGATCCAAGATGCTCATTGAACCCCACATAAGGTAGATCCCAAAAGAAAGTCACCAAGACATATTATAATCAAACTTGCCAAAACCAAAGATAAAGAGAGAATTTTAAGAGCATGTAGAGATAAACAAAAAGTAATATACAAAAGAGAGTCAATAAGACTAAGCAGACTACTCAGTAGAAACCATGCAGGCAAGAAGGCAATAGGATGACATATATAAAGACTTGAAGGAAAAAAACTGCCAGCCAAGAATTATATATCCAGCAAAACTGTCTCTCAAATATGATGGTGAAATTAGGGCATTTCCAAATAAACAGAAGTTTAGGGAATTTGAAAAAACCAAACCAAAATTACAAGAAATACTAAAGGGAGTCCTCTCGTTAGAAAATCAGTAACATCAGATAACAACCCAAGACTAGAACACAGGACAGGGCAACCAAATATCAACCCAGATAGTGAAGTTACAAAAATAAATCAAAGCTAAAACACTGAAAATAGAGAAACAGATGTCAACATGTAAAAGATAACAACATTACAACAAAAAAGAGGGACTTAAAAAATGTAGACATAGATTTTTTCATACGACAGGAAGTCAAGGCTATATAAAGAACTAAAAGACTGGTATAAACTTAGAAAAACAGGGGTAAATATTAAGGTAACCACAAAGGAAACTAACAATCCTACAAGTCAAAACAAAAAACAACAAAAATATAAAGACTCAGCAAATATAAAACAACAACAATGAAAAAGATGAAAAGAAAATACATAGAGAAAAGCGATGCAGCACAGAAAATTAAGTGGAACAAAGAAACTGTGAAAAACACACACACACAAATCAACATTACAGCACTGAATTCATACCTATCAATAATTACGCTGAATGTAAATGGACTAAATGCACCAATAAAGAGACAGAGTGGCAGATCCGATAAAAAAACACGATCCATCTATATGCTGCCTGCAAGAGACACACCTTAGACTTAAAGACACAAGCAAACTAAAACTCAAAGAATGGAAAAAAATATATCAAGCAAACAACACTTACAAAAGAGCAGGAGCGGCAATATTAATCTCTGACAAAATAGACTTTAAAGTAAAATCCACCACAAAGAATAAAGAAGGACACTATATAATGATTAAAGGGTCAATACACCAGGAGGACATAACTATAATAAATATTTACACACCCAACGACAGGGCTCCAAAATACATAAAACAAACTCTAACAGCTCTGCAGAGAGAGAGAGACAGCTCCACAACAGTAGTAGGAGACTTCAACACACCACTTTGGGTGAAGGACAGAACGTCCAGAAAGAAGCTCAAACAAAGACACAGAAAATCTAAATGCTACAATCAACCAACTTGATCTCATAGACATATACCGAACACTCTACCCAACAGCAGCCAAGTATACTTTCTTTTCCAACGCACATGGAACATTCTCCAGAACAGACCACACATTAGGCCATAAAGCAAGCCTTAACAAAATCCAAAGCATCAAAATATTACAAAGCATCTTTTCTGACAATAAAGCCATAAAAGTAGAAATCAATAACAGAAAAAGCAAGGAAAAAAATCAAACACATGGAATCTGAACAAGACCTTGCTCAAAAACTACTGGGTTATAGAAGAAATTAAGGATGGAATAAAGAAATTCATAGAGTTAAACAAAAATGAAAACACATCCTACCAGAATCTTTAGGAAACAGCACTAGCACTGCTCAGAGGTCAGTTTATAGCAATAAATGCACACACCCAGAAAGAAAAAAGGGCCATAATCAAAACACTAACCCTACAACTCGAACAAGTAGAAAGAGAGCAGCAAAAGAAACTCTCAGGTGAAAGAAAGGAAATACTAAGAATCAGAGCAGAATTAAATGAAACAGAGAACAGAAAAACAACTGAAAGAGTTAACAAGACCAAAGCTGGTTCTTTGAAAAGATCAACAAACTGATAAACCGTTGCCCAAACTGACAAAAGAAAAACAGGAGAGGAAGCAGATAACCTGTGTAAGAAACGAGATGGGTGATACCACAACATACCCAACTGAAATTAAAAGAATCATAACAGGATAGTAAGAAATATTGTACTCTAACAAATAAGAAAACATAGAGGAAATGGATAAATTTCTAGAAGTTTACTACCTACCTAAACTAACGCAAACAGAGGTAGAACAACTCAATAAACCCATAACAAAAGAACAGATTGAAAAGGTAATTAAAAAACTCCCAACAAGAAAAGCCCAGGCCTGGATGTCTTCACTGGAGAATTCTACCAAACTTTCAGAGAAGAGTTAACACCACTACTACTAAAGGTATTTCAGAGCACAGAAAAGGATGGAATACTCCCAAACTCATTCTATGAAGTCAGCATAACCCTGATACCCAAACCCCAGGTAAAGACAACAAAAAAAGAAAATTACAGACCAATATCCCTCATGAACATTGACGTAAAAATCCTCTACAAAATTCTAGCCTATAGAATTCAACAACATACCAAAAAAATAATTCACCATGATCGAGTGGGATTTATACCAGGTATGCAGGGATGGTTCAACATTAGAAAAACAAAGTAATCCATCACATAAATAAAAAACAAGAAACACATAATCTTATCAATCGATGCAGAAAAGGCATTCAACAAAGTCCAACACCCATTCATGATAAAAACTCTCAACAAAATAGGAATAGAAGGGAAATTCCTCAATATAATTAAGGGCATTTATACAAAGCCAATAGCTAACATTATCCTAAATGGAGAGACTTTGAAAGCATTCCCCTTGAGAACGGGAACCAGACAAGGATACCTTTTATCACAGCTCTTATTCAAAACTGTGCTGAAAGTCCTAGCTAGAACAATTAGGGTAGAAAACGAAATAGAGGGCATCCAAATTGGTAAGGAAGAAGTCAAAGTCTATCTATTTGCAGATGATATGATCTTATACACAGAAAACCCCAAAGAACCCACAAGAAAACTACTGGAACTAATAGAAGATTTCAGCAAAGTTTCAAGATACAAGATAAACATACAAAAATCAGTTGGATTCGTTTACACCAACAAAGAGAACTTCCAAGAGGAAATCACCAAATCAATACCATTTACAATAACCCTCAAGAAGATAAAATACTTAGGAATAAATCTAACCAGAGACATAAAAGACCTATACAATGAAAACTACAAAACACTACTGCGAGAAACCAAAAGAGACCTATATAAGTGGAAAAACATACCTTGCTTATGGATAGGAGGACTCAACGTTGTGAAAATGTCAATTCTACACAAAGTGATCTACAGATACAATGCAACTCCAATCCAAATTCCAACGACATTTTTTAACAAGATGGGGAAACCAATTCCAACCAATATGGAAAGGGAAGAGGCCCTGGATAAGTAAAGCATTACTGAAGATGAAGAACAAAGTGGGAGGCCTCACACTACCTGACTTTAGAACTTACTATACCACCGCTGTAGTCAAAGCAGCTTGTTACTGGTACGATAACAGACACACAGACCAGTGAAACAGAATTGAGAACCCAGATGTCAATCCAGCCACCTATGAGCAGCTGATATTTGACAAAGGCCCAAAGTTCATTAAATGGTGAAAAGACAGTTTATTTAGCAAATGGTGCTGGCATAACTGGATATCAATCTGTAAAAAAATGAAACAGGACCCATATCTCACACTATACATAAAAACTAACTGAAAACGGATCAAAGACCTAACTATAAAATCTAAAACGATAAAGATCGTGAAAGAAAAAATAGGGACAACACTAGGGGCTCTAACACACGGCATAAATAGTATACGAATCATAACTAACAATGCACAAACATCAGAAGAGAAACTAGATTAACTGGGAGCTCCTAAAAATCAAACACTTATGCTCATCAAAAGACTTCACCAAAAGAGTAAAAAGAGAACCTACAGACTGGGAAAAATTTTTTGGCTATGACATATCTGATAAGGGACTAATCTCTAAAATCTACAAGATACTGCAACACCTTAACCACAAAAAGACAAATAATCCAATTAAAAAATGGGCAAAGGATATGAAAAGATAACATCACCAAAAAAGACATTCAGACAGCTAACAGATACATGAGGAAATGCTCACGATCATTAGCCATTAGAGAAATGCAAATCAAAACTACAATGAGATAACATCTCACCCCAACAAGGCTGGCACTAATCCAAAACACACAAAATAACAAATGTAGGACAAGGTGTGGGGAGATTGGAACTCTTATGCACTCCTGGTGGGAATGTAAAATGGTACAACCATTTTGGAAAATGATATGGCACTTTCTTAAAAAGCTAGGAATAGAAATACCATATAATCCAGCAATCTCACTCCTAGGAATATACCCAAGAGAAATAAAAGCTGTCACACAAATAGACATACGCACCCCATGTTCACTGCAGCACTACTCACAATAGCAAAAAGATGGAAACAACCTAAGTGCTCATCAACAGATGAATGGATAAACAAATTATGGTACAGATACACAATGGAATACTACACAATGATAAAGGACAATGATGAATCCTCGAAATATCTCACAACATGGATGAATCTGGAAGGCGTTAAGCTGAGTGAAATTAGTCAGTCACAAAAGGACAAATATTGTATGAGACCATTATTATAAGAACTAAAGAAAAGGTTTAAACAGAAAAAAGCATTATTCGATGGTCATGAGGGTGGGGAGGGAGGGAGAGGGGAAATCACTAACTAGATGATAGACAAGGGTTAACTTTGGTGAAGGGAAGTACAACACACAGTATAGGGAAGTCAGCACAACTGGACCAAAGCAAAAGCAAAGAAGCTTCCTAGACACATCCAAACACTTGGAGGGACAGAGTGTCTGGGACTGGGGCCTGAGGACCATAGTTTCAGGGGACATCTAAGTCAACTGGCATAACATAGTTTATAAAGAAAATGTTCTATATCCCACTTTGGTGAGTCGCGTCTGGGATCTTAAAAGGTTGCAAGTGGCCATCTAAGATACATCTATTGGTCCCATTCCACTCGGAGAAAAAGAGAATGAAGAAAACCAAAGACACAAGGAAAATACTAGCCCAAAGGACTAAAGGACCAAATGAACCAGAGACTTCACCAGCTTGAGACCTGAAAAACTAGGTGTTGCCCAGGTACCACCAATGACTTCCTTGACAAGGAACACAACAGAGAGTCCCGGACAGAGCAGGAGAAAAATATAGAACGGAATTCAAATTCATGTAAAAAGATCAGACTTAATGGTCTGACAGAGAAAGGAGGGACCCCAGAAACGATGGCCCCCAGATGCTCTGTTAACCCAGAACTGAAACCATTCCTGAAGCCCACTCTTCAGACAAAGATTAGACAGGAGTATAAAACAAAAAATACACATGAGGAACATGCTTCTTAGTTTAATCAGATATACGACACCAAATGGGCAGCTCCTATCCAAAAGCAGGATGAGAAGGCAGGAAGGGACAGGAATGGGACGAATGGACATGGGGAATCTGGGGTGGAAAGGGAGAGGGTGCTGCCATATTGTGAGCACTGCAACCAATGTTACAAAACAATATGTGTGCAAGTTCTTGAATGAGAAATTAACTTAAGCTGTAAACTTTCACCTAAAGCACAATAATAAATAAACTAGTAAAAATAAAAATAAAAAAAAAGAACTAGATCAAACACCAAATGGAAGAAGAAACTGAAGGAAAACAGAGAACAAGGAGAGATACAGAATGGAGGTCCCCTGCCAACTAACATGGCATATAGCGTCACCATCTTGGAACACAGCTAGCATTGACCCCAGACAGGGAGTATGGGAAGGCAACTTCACAGATTTCCCAACAGAAGACAGAGTACCTGGTAACCAGGGAAACATGCTTTCCCATCCCTCACTCTTACGTTCCATATGTCACTTTCGCCCCTTCCTGCTAGCCATGCTGCACAGCCCTGGCTAGAGTGCCACCAGCTCACGACCACCCTAGGTTCACCCCCGCTCGCTGGCTCCCGGCAAGCCATTTTTCTTCTCCTTTCTTCCTTTTCTTTCTCCCTCCCACCTAGCCCTATACATCACTTCCCCTCCCTTCCAACTGGTCCTCAGGTGCAACCCGCCCCCACTCACCAGCTCCTGCCATGGCATTTTCTTTTTCCCTTTCTTCCTTTTCTTTCTCCCCGCCCCCACCTTTCCTATATGCCACCTCCCTCCCTTCCCACTGGATCCCACCATACCACTGCAGCTAGAAAGCCACTGGCCCATGACTCACTGCTAGCAGACTGCATTTTTTTAATTTCATTTATCTATTTATTTATTTTCTTTCTTCCTCCCACAAAGAAACTTCCCCTCCCTTCCTACCAGCCCCCAGTTCTGCCCAGCCCCCACTCGCTGGCCCCAGCTCCTTACTTTTCTATCTCCCTCTCACCCAGCCCCATACACCACCTTGCCCCCTTCTCACTGGACCCCACCGGGTCACCGTGGATAGAGAGCCACAGGCAAAGCAGCCCACCACTGCCCCAGGTCCTCCCTACTCCCACCCATTGGCCTCCACTGCGCCACCATTTATTATTTTTTTCTTTTTTCTTTTTTTTAATTTCTTTTCTATCTACCTCCCACCACCCCCTCTTCCCATGGGCCTCCAGGTTCACCCCGCCCCCACCTGCTGAATACCCTTTATTTTCCTTTTTCTCTCTTTTCTTTTCTTTCTCCCCCTAAAACCCATTGCTGTCAACTCAACTCCAACTCATAGCAACCCACAGGACAGAGAAGAACTGCTCCATAGTGTTTCCAAGGATTCAAACTGCCGACCTTTTGGTTAGCAGCCAAGCTCTTAACCACTATGCCACCAGGGCTCTCTCCCCACCTAATCCCATTTGCTAGCCCCCATTCTCGTCAGTTTCTGCCATGCTGCCATGGCTAGAGCATCCCTGGCATGCGTGCCTGACACAGCACCAGGTCTGCACTGCCCTTCCCTTCCCACCACTGCACCAGCTGCTGAATAGTGGGAAGCATGTTTGCATGACTCCCCTCCAACATCCCCACCTATCTGATGAGGGACTGTGAATGCTTCCAGACCGCTAGACCAACACCAGGAGTCAGACCGTGCCTGCACAGTCTGTCATTAGCCACCCTGCCAAACCAGTGTATACCAAAGCAGGCACACCCTGACTGCTGCTATCCTGCCCACCTGAACGAGGTGGTGAGAGAAATAATGCCCACAGACAAGCAAGCAGCAAAGCCTGCCTGGCCCACCTATCCTGACATATCAAAACAAAACAAAACAAAGAAGCAGGATGAAACAAACAAACGTACATTCAATAAATTTTAAAAAATATACCAAAAGGTCTTGGACAGAGAAGACACTATCAAAACATATAAAAAATCAGGAAGAGATGGCTCCAGCAAGTGACAAAAATACAGAATCAGATGACCTTCCAATAGAAGAAAAGGCAGTGGAATTACCTGATATGGAATTCAAAAGACTTAATACTTAGGGTTCTCCAAGAGCTAAGGAAAACATAGAAAAAACAAGGAAAATATAGACAAAATCATGGAAAACACAGACAAAACCAATGAAAGCATAGCCAAAATCAAGGAAAACACATAACGAACGTTGAAGAAAATAATACAAGAACAAAACATCTAAGTAAATAAAGAATTACAAATCATACAAAGAAAACAACTATAAATACAAAAGATAAACAACAAAATTTCAGAAATGAACAACTCAATAAAAGGTTTTGGGAGCAATTGTGAAACAATGGAAGACAGACAAATCCATGGACACCACTTAGCTTGAGGAAAAATCAAAGAAAAACCTAAGAATTACTTGGGGTACAATCAACAGGAAAAATTTGCACATGATCAGAGTTACAGAATGGGGAAGAAAATGGAAAATACAGTGACGATTGTTGAAGATTTCCTGGAATGAAACTTCCCAAATATCAGGAAAGAAGAAAAACCGATCACTGAAGAAGTCAACAAACTCCATATAGGATAGATCCCAAAAAAAGTCTACCATACTAAGACATCATGATCACACTAGCCAAAACCAAAGACAAAGAAACAATCCTGAGAGCAGCTTGAGAAAAATGAAAAGTCACTTACAAAAGGGAAACATTAAGACTGAAGTCTGATTACTCAGCAGAAACTATGCAGACAAGAAAGCAATGGGATGACATATGTAAAATATTGAAAGAAAAAAAAAGACTGCCAACTAAGAATAATATATCCTGCAAAACTCTCTCAAATGTTGTCAAGTTAGTTCCGACTCATAGTGACCCTATGTACAACAGAATGAAACACTGCCTGGTCCTGCACCATCTTCACGATCGTTCCAATGCTTGAGCCCATTGTGGCAGCCACTGTGTCAATCCATCTGTTGAGGGTCATCCTCTTTTTCCCTGACCCTCTATTTTACCAAGCATGATGTCCTTCTCCAGGGACTGGTCCTCCCTTATAACATGTCCAAAGTATGTGAGACATAGTCTTGCCATCCTTGCTTCTAACGAGCAGCCTGGATGTACATCTTCCAAGACAGATTTGTTTGTTCTTCTAGACGTCCATCGTATATTCAATTTTCTTTGCCAACACCATAATTCAAAGGCATCAATTCTTCTTCAGTCTTCCTTATTCATTGTCCAGCTTTCACATACATATAGGGCAATCGAAAACACCATGGCTTGGGTCAGGCACACCTTAGTCCTTAAAGTGACATCTTTGCTTAACACGTTAAACAGATCTTTTGCAGCAGATATGCCCAATACAATGCGTCTTTTGATTTCTTGACCGTTGCTTCCATGGGTGTTGATTGTGGATCCAAGTAAAATGAAATCCTTGACAAACTCAATCTTTTCTCTGTTTATCATGATGTTGCTTATTGGTCAAGGTGTCAGGATTTTTGTTTTCTTTATGTTGAGGTGTAACATACTGAAGGCTGTGGTCTTTGATCTTCAGCAGTAAGTGCTTCAAGTCTTCTTCACTTTCGGCAAGCAAGGTTGTGTCATCTGCATATCATAGGCTGTTAATGAGTCTTCCTTCGATTCTTATGCCACGTTCTTTTTCATACAGCCCAGCTTCTGGGATTATTTGCTCAGTATACAGATTGAATAAGTATGGTGAAAGGATACAGTCCTGAAGCACACCTTTCTTGACATTAAATCATGCAACTTCTCCTTGTTCTGTTCAAATAAATGCCTGTTGGTCTAAGTACAGGTTCCGCATGAGCACAATTAAGTGTTCTGAATTCCCCTTCTTTGTAATGTTGTCCATAATTTGTTATGATCCACACAGTCGAATGCCTTTGCATTGTCAATAAAATACAGGTAAACATCTTTATAGTATTCTCTGCTTTCAGCCATGATCCATCTAACATCAGCAATGATATCGCTTCTTCCACATTTTCTTCTCAATCTGGCTGGAATTTCTGGCAGTTCCCTGTTGATGTATGCTGCAACTGCTTTTGAAAGATCTTCAGAAAAATTTTACTTGTGTGTGATATTAATGATATTGTTTGATAGTTTCCACATTTGGTTGGATCATCTTTCTTTGGAATTGGTACAAATATGGATCTCTTCCAGTTGATTGGCCAGACAGCTGTCTTCCGAATTTCTTGGTATAGACGACAGAGTGCTTCCAGTGCTGCATCTGTCTGTTGAAACATCTCAATGGGTATTCCGTCAATTCCTGGAGCCTTGTTTTTTGCCAGTGCCTTCAGTGCGGCTTGGACCTCTTCCTTCAGTACCATTGGTTCTTGATCACATGCAACATCCTGATATGGCTGAATGTTGACCAATTCTTTTTGGTAAAGTGATTCTTTGTATTCCTTCCATCTTCTTTTGATGCTTCCTGTGTCACTTAACATTTTGCCTCTTGTTGTTAGGTGACGTTGAGTCAGTTCCGGTTCATAGCGACCCTATAGATATTTTGCCCATAGAATATTTTGCCTGTAGAATCCTTCAGTATTGCAACTAGAGGCTTGAATTTCTTCTTTTCTTCAGTTCTTGAATTTCTTCAGTTCTTTCATCCTGAGAAATGCCTACTGGGTTCTTCCCTTTTGGTTTTCTAACTCTAGGTCTTTGCATGTTTCATTACAATACTTTACTTTTTCTTCTTGAGCTGCCCTTTGAAATCTTCTGTTCAGCTCTTTTACATCATCATTTCTTTCATTTGCTTTAGCTAGTCAATGTTCAAGTGCAACTTTCAAAGTCTCTTCTGACATCCATTTTGGTCTTTTCTTTTTTTCCTGTCTTTTTAATGACCTCTTGCTTTCTTCATGTGTAATGTCCTTCATGTCATTCTACAACTTGTCTGGTCTTTAGTCATTAGTGTTCAACATGTCAAATCTATTCTTGAGATGGTTTCTAAATTCAGGTAGTATATACTCAAAGTCATACTTTGGCTCTTGTGGACTATTCTAATTTTCTTCAACTTGAAGTTACATATGAGCAATTGATGGTCTGTTCTGCAGTCAGCCCCTGGCCTTGTTCTGACTGATGATATTGAGCTCTTCCATTATCTCTTTCCAAAGATGTAGTCAATTTGGTTCCTGTATGTTCCATATGTTGCTGAAAAAGGTATTTGCAATGAAGAAGTTGTTCGTCTTGCAAAATTCTATCATGCTATCCCCAGCATCGTTTCTATCACCAAGGCTATATTTTCCAACTACTGATCCTTCTTGTTTCCAGCTTTCGTATTCCAATCACCAGTAATTATCAAGGCATCCTGATTGCATGTTCAATCAATTTCAGACTGCAGAAGTTGGTAAAAATCTTTAATTTCTTCATCTTTGGCCTTAGTGGTTGGTGTATGAAGTTGAATAATAGTCATATTAACTGGCTTTCCTAGTAGGCATATGGATATTATCCTATCACTGACAGCATTGTATTTCAGGATAGCTCTTGAAATGTTCTTTCTGAATATCTATGTGATGCCATTCCTCTTCATTGGGTTACTCACGGCACAGTAGACCATATGATTGTCTGATTCAAAATAGCCAATACCAGTCCATTTCAGCTCACTAATGCCTAGGATATTAATGTTTATGTGTTCCATTCCTTTTTGATGACTTCCAATTCCCCTAGATTCATACTTCATACATTCCACATTCCTATTATTAATGGATGTTTGCAGCTGTTTCTTCTCATTTTGATTTATGCCACATCAGGAAGTGAAGGAACCAAATGCTTGACTCTATCCACATTACTTAGGTCAACTCTACTTTAAGGAGTCAGCTCTTCCTCATTTGTAGTTTGAGTGCCTTCCAACCTGAAGGGCTCATCTTCTGGCACTATATCAGACAATGTTCCGCTGCTATTCATAAGTTTTTCACTGGCCAATTTTTTCAGAACTAGACTTCCAGGTCCTTCATCCTAGCCACTTTAGTCTGGAAGCTCCACTGAAACCTGTCCACCAAGGGTGATTCTGCTGGTATTTAAAACACCACTGGCAAAGCTTCCAGTCTCATACTAACAGGCAAGCCACCACAGTATGAAAAACTGACAGACACGTGGTTGCTCTCTTCCAAATAGGATGGCAAAATTAAGACATTTCTAGATAAACAGAAATTAAGGGAATTTGTATGAACCAAACCAAGCTTACAAGAAATACTAAAGGGAATCCTTTGGCTAGAAAACCAAAAACATTAGACAACAACTGTAGTCTAGCACACAGGACAACATCAACCAGATAGCAACCTAGGTAAAGAACTATTAATATTAGAAGACTTAAAACAAGGAAACAGAGACGTCAATTCATAAATGATGTCAATGCCGACACAGTAAAAGGAGGAAGAAACAGTGTAGGTATGGAAATTTCAATAGGAGAGGAAGTCAAGGTGTTATCAAGTAATAAAAGCCTGGTTCAAATTTAAGAAGATAAGGGCAAATTTCAAGGTAACCACAAAGTAATTAACAAACCCTACTCTTCAGAATAGAAAAGAAGATAAACACAAAGTCTCAGTAAACACAAAATATACAATAACAAAAGAAAAGAAAATCCACAAACATAAGAAACTCAGCACAGTAAGAAGAACAAAGAAAACATACACACCACAAAAAAGCCCAAAAATATGATGGCAATAAACTCACACCTACTGATAATCAACACTGAATGCAAATGTCTTACATGCACCTGTAAAGAGACAGAGAGTGGCAGAATGGATGAAAAGGCATGACCATTCAATATGCTGTCAACAAGAGACACACCTTACAGACAAAGACATAAATATATTAAAAATCAAAGGATGGGAAAAATATATCAAGCAAATGGTAACCAAAAAAGGGCAGGAGGAGTAGCAATAACTAATCTCAGATTAAATAGACTTTAAGGCAAAATCAATCATAAAAGACAAGGAATGACATTATATAATCACTAAAGGGACAATCCATCAAGAAGACATAACCTTAACAAATATCTATGCACCCAACAACATGGCTCCATGAAACATGAAACAAACTGTAACAGCACTGCAAACAGAAGTAGAAAGTTCCACAGTAATAGTAAGAGACTTCAACACACCACTCTCGGTAAAGGACAAAACATATAGAAAGAAACTCAACAAAAATACAGAAGATCTAAAGGCCAAAACCAACCAACTTGATCTCATAGACATATTCAGAACACATTCTGACAAATGATATTGAGCTCTTCCATTATCTCTTTCCAAAGATGTAGTCAATTTGGTTCCTGTATGTTCCATATGTTGTTGAAAAAGGTATTTGCAATGAGGAAGTTGTTGGTCTTGCAACAGCAAGCAAAGGATACGTTCTTTTCCAATGCACATGGAACGTTCTCCAGAATAGACCACATTTTAGGCCACAAAGCAACCTTCAATAAAATCCATAACATCAAAATAATACAAAGCATTTTCTCTGAGCATAAATGCCATAAGTGTAGAAATCAATAACATGAACAGCAAGGACAAAAAAACAAATACATGGACGCTTAATAACACCTTGCTTAAAAACAAGTTGGTAATAGAAGAAATCAAAGAGAGAATAAAAAAATTGCTAGAATCAAATGAGGAGGAAAACACATCATACCAAAACCTTTGCGGCACGGCAAAGACAGTGCTCAGAGGTCAATTTATAGCAATAAACACATCAAAAAAGAAATATGGGACTAAATCAAAGTTAGTCTTACAACTCGAACAAATAGAAAGAGAACAGCAAAAGAAGCCCTCAGAAACCAGAAGAAAGGAGTAATAAAGATCAGAGCAGAAATAAATGATATAGAGAAGAGAAAAGCAATTGAAAGAATTAACAAGACCAAAAGTTGGTTTTTTCAAAATATCAACAAAATCAACAACCGTTTACCAAACTGACAAAAGAAAAACAGGAAAAAAAGCAAATAATGCAAATAAGAAATGATAAGGAACATTACAACAGAGCCACCTGAAATAAAAAATATCATAATATAATACTATGAAAAATTGTACTCCAACAAATTTGAGAATTTAGAAAAAATGAACAAATTTCTAGAAACATACTACCTACGTAAACTAACACAAACTGAGATAGAAAATCTCAATACATTCATAACAAGAGAAGAGATTGAAGGGGTAATTAAAAAAACTCCCAACAAAAACAAAAAAAACCCTGACCCAGATGGATTTACTGGAGAATTCTACCAAACATTCAGAGAAGAGCATGCACCAGTACTACTCAAATGACTAATAGCAACCCTACAGGACACAGTAGAAATGCTCCACAGGGTTTCCAAGGAGCAGCTGGTGGATTCGAACTGCCAACTTTTTGGTTATCAGCCAAGCTCTTAACCACTGTGCCACTAGGGCTCCCAAACTATTTTAGAGCACAGAAAAGGAAGGAATACTTCCCAATTCATTCTATGAAGTCAGCATAATACTGATACCAAAACAGGTAAGCACACCATGAAAAAGAAATTCACAGACCAATATCTCTGATGAATATAGATGCAAAAATTCTCAACAAATTTTGGCTGGTAGAATTCAGCATCATATAAAAAAAAAATACACCACAACCAAGTGGGATTCACATCAAGAATGCAAGAATGGTTCAACATTAGAAAATCAATCAAAGTAATCCACCACATAAATAGAACCAAAGAAAAGAATGACGTGATCATCTCAATCAACACAGAAAAGGCATCTGACAAAGTCCAACACGTATTCCCGATAAAAACTCTCAATAAAATAGGAATAGAAGGCAAATTCCTCAGCATAATAAAAGGAATCTATACAAAACAAATAGCCAACATCACTTTCTATGGAGAGAGGATGAAAGTATTCCTCCTGAGAATGGGAACAAAACGAGGATGCCCATTATTTAACACTGTGCTGGAAGTCCTACCTAGAGCAATAAGGCAAGAAAAAGAAATAAAGGGGATCCAAATTAGAAAGGAAGAAGTAAAATTATCCCTATTTGCAGATGATATGATCCTATACACAGAAAACCCCAAAGATTACACAAGAAAACTACTAGAACTAATAGAAAGATTTAGCAGAAAGCAGGATACAAGATTAACATACAAATATCAGCTGGATTCCTATACAAAGAGAACTTTGAGATGGAAATCAAGAAAGCAATACCATTTATAATAGCCCCCCAAAAGATAAAATACTTAGGAATAAATCTAACCAAGGACATAAAAGATCTATCCAAAGTAAACTACAAAACACTGTTACAAGAAACCAAAAGAGACCTACATAAATGGAAAAACATACTATGCTTATGGATAGGAAGACAACATTGTGAAAATGTCAATTCTACCCAAAGTTATCTATAGATATAATGCAATCCCAATCCAAATACCAACAGCTCTCTTCAACAAGATGGACAAACTAATTACCAAGTTTATATGGAAAGGAGAGAGGCCTCAGATAAGCAAAGCATTACTGAAGAAAAAGGACAAAGTAAGAGGCCTCACACTCCCTGATCTCAGAATTTACTATACAGCCACAATAGTCAAAACATCTGGTACTAGTACAAGGACAGACACATAGACCAATGGAACAGAATTGAGAACCCAGATGTAAATCCATCCACCTATGGTAACCTGATCTTTGACAAAGAACCGAAGTCCATTAAATGGGGAAAAGACAGTCGTTTTAACAAAAGGTGCTGGCAAAACTGGATGTCCATCTGTAAATAAATGAAACAGGACCCACACCTCACACCATATACAAAAACTAACTCAAAATGGATTAAAGACCTAAATATAAAACCTAAAATGATAAAGATAATGGAAGAAAAAAATAGGGGCCCTAATACACAACCTATATACAATACAAACCATAATTAACAATGCTCAAATACCAGAAGATAAATTAGATAACTGAGAGCTCTTAAAATTAAACACTAATGCTTATCAGAAGATTTACCAAATGGGGGAAAAAAAAAAAAAAAGAGAACTTACAGACTGGGAAAAACCTGTTGGCTAGGACATACCTGATGAGGGTCTAATCTCTAAAATCTAAAGAATACTTCTAATACCTCCATAACGAAAAGACAAATAATCTAATTAAAAAATGGGCAAAGGATATGAACACACACCAAAGAAGACATTCAGGCAGCTAACAGACACACGAGGAAGTGCTTTCGATCGCTAGCCATTAAACCAAACCAAACCCAGCCCATTGCCTTCAAGTTGATTCCAACTCACAGTGACCCTACAGGACAGAATAGACCTGCCACATAGGGTTCCCAAGGAGCAGCTGGTGGATTCAAACTGCTGACCTTTGGTTAGCAGCCAAACACTTAACCACTGCACCACCAGGGCTCCAATTAGTCATTAGAGAAATGCAAATCAAAACTACAATGAGATACCATCTTACCCCTACATTACTGGCATTAAAAAAAAAACAAAACAGAAAATAACAAATGTTGGGGAGTTTCAGGGAGACTAGAACTCATATGCACCACTGGTGGGAATGTAAAATGGTGCAACCATTATGGAAAACATCATTGTACCTCCTTAAAAGCTAAAACAGAAATACCATACAATCCAGCAATTCCATTCCTAGGAATATATCCTAGAGAAATAAGAGTCATCACACGAATAGACATAGGTAGACCCATGTTCATTGCAGCATTGTTCACAATGGCAAAAGGATGAAGACAACTTAAGTGCCCTCAGCAGATGAATGGATAAACAAATGATGGTACATACACATAATGGAATACTACATAAGGATAAAGAACAATGATGAATCCGTGAAATATTTCACAACATGGATGAATCTGGAGGGCATCATGCTGAGTGAATAAGTCAATTATGAAAGGACAAATATTGTACGAGACCACTATTTTAAAAATCCAAGAAAAGGTTTACACACAGAAAAAAACAATCTTTGATGGCTACAAGGGAGGGTAGAGGTGGGGAAGGGAAATCATTAACTAAATAGTAGACAAGTGTTAACTTCGGTGAAGGGAAAGACAACACACAACATCGGAGAAATCAGCACAGCCTGACCAAGACTAAGTCATAGAAGCTTCCTAGACACATCCAAATCTTTAGGGACCGAGTTACTGGGCTGAAGGCTGGAGACCATGGTCTTAGGGTACATCTAGGTCAACTGGCATAATATAGCTCATTAAGAAAATGTTCCATATCCAACTTTGGTGAGTAGCATCTGGAGTCTTAAAAGTCTGTGAGCAGCCATCTAAGACACATCTACTGGTTCCATCTTGTCCAGAGCAAAGGAGATGAAGAAAAACCAAAGACACAAAGCAAATATTAGTCCAGAGGAATAATGTACCACATGAACCACAACCTCCACCACCCTGAGCCCAGAAGAACTAGATGGTGCCTGGCGACCACCACTGGCAGCTCTGACAGGGATCACAGGAGAAGGTCCCAGACAGAGTGAGAAAAAAAGGTAGAACAAAATTCAAACTCACACACACAAAAAAAGACCAGACTTACTGGTCTGACAGAGACTGGAGCAACCCCCGAGACTATGGCACCTGGACAGCCTGCTAACTCAGAACTGAAGTCACTCCTGAAGTCAGTCTTTCAGCCAATGATAAGACAAGCCTATAAAACAAACAATAACACACGTGAAGAACGTGCTTCATAGTTCAATCAAGTATAGGAGACCAAATGGCCAAAACCTGCCCAAAAGCAAAGACGAGAAGTCAGGAAGGGACAGGAAAACTGGAGGAATGGACACAGAGAACCCAGGGTGGAAAGGGAAAGGGTGAGAGTGCTGACACATTTCAAGTATAAATTTATGTATAAATTTTTGAATGAGAGACTGATTTGCTCTGTAAACTTTCACTGAAAATACACACACACGCACACACACACACACACACACACACACACAAATCCAGACAAACTGGAACAGTAGACAACAGAGGACTCCTTGAGACTATCACCCTGAATTGCTCTTTAAACCTAGAACTGAGCCTATCCCTTGAGATCACCTTTTAGCAAAATAGCAGAGTGGCACACAACTTAAATGATATTACCTGTCAGATTGGTGCTCTAGTTAAAAACCATCTGTATAAGACCAAAGGTCAACAACTACTCAACAGCAAAGATGAGAGATAAGAGGGCAGGGAGTTTAGAGTATTGGAAAAGGAACACACAACACAATCAAAGATAATGCTGACACATTATGATAAATGTAATTAATGTCACTGAACAATTTTTGTGGAAATTTGTCAAATGGGAACCTATCTTGCTGTGTAAACTTTCACCAAAAATTCAGTAAAATATTATTAAATACTAAAAAAAATATCTGTAATGTCTAGAAGCACCATGGTGGCGTTATTATTATTGTTTTATATATGTCTCCATTTTACAAATGAGGACAATGAGGACAGAGATTATATGCCTTACCTAAGCTCATTTAGCTAATAAGCAGTCAAGCCAGGACTCAATCGCATGCAGTCTGGTGCTAGAGTTCAATTTGACATCATAATATTTTATTATTTTGCTTTATTTCAGGAAGAAAACTCAGGCAGTTAAAGCTTTCTTATTTGAACTTGTGCACTTACAATTTCCTCCAATTAGCTTTCCTTCAGGGACCATAACATGGCAATCTGTTAAAGGAAACTATTAACTTTATAGCCTAGTGTTTCCCTAATTCTAGAGACAAACCTAAATATCTGATAGAGCTAATGGCCCAGGAACACTAGAGAAGATAGGTAAAAGTAAAAGTCTTCTTCCTTCTTAGAGGAGAGAAATTAGAATTTAGGAGGGATTAGCTGGCATAGCTATAATATGATAATTGGCTAAAAAAAAATTAGAGCTCTCCAGAAAGAAAAGTAGAACTGAGAAAGGCTGACTTTATGAAGCAACAATGAACTTATTGACCACTCCCCTGCTTATTCAGGAGAAGAGAGAGAAAAGTTTAAAACAAACGAGAACAAGTACTCACACAACGAGAGAAAAATATTACTCAAAAAGGTGACACAGGTGGGAAATAAAAAGGCATTTAAATAAAGTTTTGAGATTTATTCACAGCAGAAAGTGGCCAGTGAGGGATGTTGGGATCTACCTGACTTTTCAAGTTGATGGCTCAGGAGGAAGAACATTCTTTTCCCATAGTTCAGAAGGGCCGTGCTATTTCCCACCTGCCCTCCTTGTGGTGTCTGCTGGCAATGGTATCTGGGAAGAATTAACAAGGGGACTTAGCCAGTGTGGTAGACAGCAATTTTACTATTTTTTGTTTGCTTTTTCCTATCTTTTTTTTTTTTTTTTCCTAGTTCAGAAAATCTGTGCTGCTGCATGGTTGACATTTCTTCTGTACCAAAATATAGATTTCTGTTGTACAATGAGAGGAAAGAATTATTAGTGGTCACCTTCAAGTTCCCAAACTGCATTAAAGGAATATATAATTCAATAGACTAAACCGCGATATTCTGGGTAACACTCTCCTTTTCATGAAAATAGGCTTTGAGGTGACAGCTCTGCCTGGGAAAGCAGAACTAGAATCCCTCACAATTTCAAATTCATCACACAGATCTCTCCCTTGAGGCTATCTTCTTCCAGTTTTCTTTAAACAGACTGTCAGAACAAATGCCTTTCGAGGCCATTCATTTTTACTGAAAAAATGACTAGACTTTTGAGGGACTTTATTTTTAAAGCACTTTCATAGGGAGAATAGATGCTGATTACATAGGAAATCCGTATACTTTACCCAAGCCTTTAAAACTGTTTGATGAGCATGTGCACAGTATGCCTGAAACCAAAAATAAATGAATGAGATGAATTTCGGAACACAAACTCATTTTGTAGTCTGGTCTCATTTGTATTTGGTAGAAGTGCAACTTTCAGCTTACTGCTCACAGCATGTTAGGAAAGGGTAAAATTAAAATTTAAACGAGAAAGTTCAGCACCTCTTAATCGGTTGAATTTATCAGGCAAGACAATTTAAGGGTTCCAATATATAATGAGAAATCCATTTTAAAAACTGATTATCCAAAATGTCTTTGGTTTTACATATGATACATATGCATGTATTATACAAAATCATAAATATATTCTTATTATCATCTTCAAAAGTGATATATAGCACTTATCATGTGCCGATACTGTTCTAAATCCTTTACATATATTAATTTGATTGGGTCTTCATAACTACTCCTTGAAGTATTATTATTACCCCATTTTACAGATGAGAAAACTGAGGCACAAAGAGTTTAAAGTAACTTTCCCAAGGTTCTCACAGCTAGTAAATGGTTTCTATATATTTTATAAAGTGCTTTGACTCAATTTCTGCAAAGATTCCTACTGGTGAGCATAATATTAAAATTGGAGCCAGACTACCTGGGTTTGAAAAATGAGTCCAATACTTTCATTGTATGGGGCATTTTCACGTTAATAGCGCAGGCTCTTTCTCATGCTGACCAAGAGCATGCTGGGCCTCCCATGATCTCCCCACTGAGGCTGTCTGTG
Source organism: Dugong dugon (assembly GCA_030035585.1). Classification (NCBI taxonomy): domain Eukaryota; kingdom Metazoa; phylum Chordata; class Mammalia; order Sirenia; family Dugongidae; genus Dugong; species Dugong dugon. Next base: position 136,152,677 of record CM057462.1, read on the forward strand.
TTGCTGACTAGTGACAACATTCAGAAGGTTGAATAAGCCCCCGCTGGCAGACTACAGAACTAATCGCTGTGCAAGGAACACAAGCACTGCTCCAAATGCTCTGCCTTCCATCTCTGACTCACTCACAGAGGATTTTGGGTGGTGTGGGCCTGAACAGACACTGGACAGGAAGAATGAGAGTCCCGAATGAGCACAACGGACAAGGCTCCTCATGGAGCAGCCTCTCTCTCCAAGCTTCCCTTGGTGCCAAAGGACATTTTAAAATAACACTTTTTGACCTATTGTTTATCACATTTGGTTGAAAATGAGAATTTGGCAAATCAATATTAAAAGATAAATTCGTAACAGATACTTGAAGTCCTATGAACATTTGAGTCCTGTATCAGACTCAAACACTCAGAAAAACATTCCTCAAAAAACCACAGGGAACAATTCTACTTAATGAGGAAATTCTGAGCAGTTTATTGGCCAGCAATTTTAGATGGCTATGAAAATCTCAATCAAGTTTTCTTCAAAATCTTAATTATAATCTCTATATGAACTTAAATAAAATAGAATTGAAGTGAATTATACAGTACTGATAATTTTAAAAGCATATTTCCCATCAGTTATTTATAATTCATGACATCATTAGAATACTCAGATGAACTGATATCCTTCGTATCCTGATTTAAAACTGTTATTGTTAGTGTTGTCTTGTGTTGTCAACCAGATTCTGACTCATAATGACCCTGTATCACAGACTAGAACTGCTCCATAGGGTTCTCTAGGCTGTAATCTTTACAGGAGCAGTTTGCCAGGTCTTTTCTCCTGTGGAGTAGCTGGGTAGGTTTGAACCACCAACCTTTCAATTAGTAGCTGAGTGCTTAACCGCTGTGCAACCAGGGCTCCTTCATTTAAAACAAAACACTATTTAATAAGTATTGATTGAACCACAACTTATATGCAGCCAACACTTGTTTGCCTAATCAATGTCCACTATTTCTCTTTTCACAGAGCCCTGATTTTGTTCAGCTATTTACCTCCACCATGGTCATGATCTTCAGGGGAGTTAGGACCCATCCTCAGTCTCAAGGGACAAATGATTTGTCAAGTCCTGACCATCCTGTCCACCTGACCTGTGGCTAGATTAGGCCTGGGCGTATGATGCCATTCTACCCAAGGAAGCATGTTTGGGGTAGGAGCTCCTGAAAAAGGTTTTCTTACTCTTAAAAAGAGACTCACCAAGAAAATATTGTTCTGCTGCTGGAGATCATCATCTATATATGTGATGTCTAGAACAGCAGCGCCCATTGAGCAACCATGAGGGAAGCAAGCCAAGAGCAGAGCTGAGATATATTATGGCAATGTAGAAAGAGAAGAGAAACTTGGACCTTGGCTCTGTTGTTCAGACACTGAATTAGTCATTTTTGATTCATTCTACCTTTGTACTCCTTGTTACATAATGAAATTTCCTTATTGTTCACATGGCTGAATCAGTGTTTTTTTGTTATTTGCAGATGAAAGCAATCTAGCCAATGCAAAGAATAAGGTCTTGCACTTGTGAAGTGCTATGAAAGATAAAATAAAAATATATATGTAAATAACTACACATAAACTGCCAGAAGAACAAACAAATCTGCTTTGGAAGGAGTACAGCCAGAATGTTCCTTGGAAACAAGGACAGCTAGACTTCATCTCACATACTTTGGACATGTTATCAGGAGGGACCAGTCCCTGGAGAAGGACGTCATGTTTGGTAAAGAAGACGGTCAGTGAAAACGAGGAAGACCCTCAAGGAGATGGATATACCATGTTGGTAAATGTAGGAATTCAAAGTAGGGTTGGAGTATATTAAACTGGTGATGGGAAGCCGGGAGTGGTGAAGAAAGCCTCATGAAAGTTGACGTGTTTTATACGGTCTGTGGAAAGCCACCTTGTTTCCTTAGTGTGGTTATCATAGTCACCTCACACATGAAAAGACCCCAGTTTAAAACTAGGTAGGCACAGGCTCATTAGGAGTCCTTGGGTGGAACAAACAGTTAAGCACTTGGCTACTCACCAAAAGATTAGCAGTTCGAGCTCACCCAGAGGCTCCTCGGGAGACAGGCCTGGTGATCTGCTTCTGAAAGGTGACAGTCTTGAAAGCCCCTGCAGAATGGTTCTACTCTGCACACATGGAGTTGCCATGAGCTGGAGTCAGCTTGACAGCAACTAACAACAAAAGCACGGCTTGCAAGGCTAGGGCTATATTTGCCACAAGCAGAGGTGAACAGGATGGAAATTGGGAGGAACATGACTGAGAAAAGGAACAGGAAAAAGAACTTTACAGGCAGGGTGACCATATAGTTTATTACTCAAACAGTGACGCTTTTGCGTATGAAATGGGAAGCTTAGTAATACTGATGAAAAGGCAACAGAGGGAAACTGGGTCTGACTCAGGCAAACCAGGACATATAGTTACTACAGTTGTAGAACAAAAGGAGAACATAAATAAAGTCTCAGAGGAGGAAAAGCATAGGATGTCCTTTAGAAACAGCAAGAGCCCTAATTAGACTGTGATGTGGAATAGATATGGGTGCCTGATGGTAGATTACATCTGGCCATGATGTAAATGCTTTGAGATCTGGGTGAGAAATCTGTACTTAATTTTATTCACAGCGGGAGGGTATGAAATTTCTGGGCAGGGGAGTGGTGTGATTAGACCCATGCTTCAGGAAAATGAATCTGGAAGCAGGCGAGACTAGCGAGAGGAGGTGAAAAGCCCTGTAAGAAGATATGACAGTGATCCTTTCCAGGTCAAGAGTCAGGCTTATAGCAGGCTTACAACTCCCCTGAAGATCATGGCCATGGAGGAGGTAAAGCAAAGGAAGGGCCCACACAGGTATTGAGGAGGGAACACAGAAGGAAAGACAGGCCCAAGGATAAATTTTAAGATCACCTATATTTGAGGAATGGGAAATAAAAAGAGGAGCCAACGGAAGACACGGAGCAGGACTATCGACGAGATTGAGGAGAATTATCACGTCACGGAAACCAGGATCGGAGAGAATTTCAAGTGGGGGGTCCTTGATCAGCCAAATTCAGTGTTGGCAAAGAGATGAAGGAAGTTAGTGTCCAAGCAGTAAGGTTGTGGGCAGGGAAAAGGTTTTGACTGTTGAAAGCAGAAAACTTTTCCACACTGCTTTTGCCTTTCAGAAAACCTTGTTGGATGGATCAATGGAGTAATTCCCCAAACCATCCAGTCTGGCCTTAAAAGGGCTGGCAACAGGCCTGACTTAAACGATAGAATCAATTAGGTGAGGAGGTACAAGGTGGAGCTCTGGAATGGATTACAGGTGCTTCATCCTATTTCATTCTTAGCCTCTGCACCTCCCACCTCCCACCTCCCACCCTCTTCTTAAAGCCAGAATCACTTAAATACACACATTTCCCCTTTGTCCCAAACTTTAAGCTCAACCCTCCCTGATTCTCTGAAAACCCTGACCTTAGGCAGGAGAGATATACACAGCTCTGTGATGCAGCATCAAGTCTCCCTTGCTGCTAATTCAGGTTGAACATTCTGGCCTATATTTGACAAGATTTATGCATTGTACCTTGAATGCAATTTCTACTTTGTTCCTGATTTCTGCTGGCTGATTTCTATTGCTGTATTCCTACTTTGGCCACCTACTTTGCACACCAGTCCCTCTAAAGCAGGGGCTGCATTTTCTTGTGTGTCTGACTCCCAGGCACTGGAGCTCTGATGCTTAGTTCCGTAGGGTAGCTAAGGCCCTATTCTCTTACTTAGCAACATATTTCTCTAATGCCCACCTGATCCTGGATTCCTGCGAACTATGTTCTGCCCACCTACCCAGACAAATCACTCCCCACAAGGCCTCCCTGATGCAGATTCTTTGCTGGAATATCTCCATCATCTATAAATACTCCTCCCAGTACCCATGTTCTGCTGCAGGACCAAATGCCCAGAGCATCTTTGGCTAAGTGTACTCTTCTGTGTCTTTACTGCATTCATCCCTCAGTTGTTTCCACAACCCAGCTCTTCCTGGTTTCATCCAGTCCACTGGGTTACACTACCGAGTGGGCCTCTGCCTCACTCTGTACTTATACGTAATAACAGGTTTTTGTTTCCAATCCCATCTTTTGTAAAGAGTATCCAGATGAGTGGGAACACCTGCAAGTTGGAACCAGTTCAGGAAAACAGATTTTGAATAGCCCTCCTCCATTAACAAAAATCATAATGTGACTCACGTATTTGAAGATGTACAGGAAGCGACAAAAAGCACTAGTTCATGCATACAGATGAACTGATGCTTTCTAAGGTTGCAGCAACATGTCTGTTGCCAATACTTGAATATGAATAAAGCTTCAACAAGGATAATTTTGTGAGTATTCTTGAAATAAAAGTACCAGTACAGCTAATATGTAATTTGAAACAGTAAAGTATTAACTTCTCCCAGTATCTATCCAACCCTATCTGACACCTCTGATAATTAAGCACATATATGGATAGAAGGAGTCCTGGTGGCACAATGGAGCCCTGGTGGCATGCAGTTATGAGTTTGGCTGTTAACCAAAAGATAGGCAGTTCAAATCCACCAGCCACTCCTTGGAAGCCCTGTGGGGCAGTCCTACTCTGTCCTATAGGGTCACTATGAGTCAGAATCAACTTGATGGCAACAGATTTGGTTTTTCAGGTTGGTGGCCTAATGATCAAGCACTTGACTGTTAACCAAAAGGGTGGCAGTCTGAACCTACCCAGTGGCTTCATGGGACAAAGACCTGGCAATCTGCTTCCATAAAAATTACAGCTTAGAAACCCTATGGGTCAGTTCTGCTCTGTCACATGAGGTTACTATGAGTTGAAATCAACTCAACAACACCTAACAGCAACAATGGACATACGGTTCTCTCATAGGGGTATTTTCTTGGAAAAAAAGTGAGGATGAAACTCAGGACATCAACATAATTAGCATCTTTGATAAAAGCGAAGGAAGAAGAAAGGAACACTTACCTATTTCCAGTAAATTAGGACATCTGGGCTCAAGCTCTACCACACCAAGAAAGAATAAATGATATTTTTTGTTGAGGTTAGTGAGGGAGATCATGTGTTAACATTTTATGTTGACATTTTTAACTGTTCCTTTTATTTTTAATTTTCACACTAGATTATGAGCTCCTTAAAGAATTTCTTTTCAATGCGTATCCCCAGTGCAATCCCCATGCAAGTTGCTTGTCATGAAATAGGTATTCACTAAGAGTTGTACAAATGAATGAATGAGGGAAAGAATAAAATGTGAGCGGACTGTGATAGAGCCGGAGTAGTCATAGCTTTAGAAAATATGCAGGGCACTTGCTGCCACAGTGTGTGCTGGAGTTTAGGGGTAATCATATATAAAAAACCTGAAACCAAACCCATTGACGTCAAGTCAATTCCAACTCATAGGGATCCTATGTGACAGAGTAAAACTACCCCATAGGGTTGCTAAGGAGCGCCTGGTAGATTCGAATTGCCGACCTTTTGGTTAGCAGTCGAATTCTTTTTCTTTTTAATTTTTTTTTTAATTGTACTTTAGATGAAGGTTTACAGAACAAATAGTTTCTCATTAAACAGTTCACATATCGTTTTATGACACTGGTTAACAACCCCATGACATGTCAACACTCTCCCTTCTTGACCTTGGAGGACCTTTTTTTTTTTGGTGAAAATATACATAGCCAAAGTTACACCATTTCAAAAGTTTCTACATGTACAATTCAGTGACATTGATTACATTCTTCCAGTTGTGCTGCTATTCTCACTATCCTTTTCCAAATTATTCCATCACCATTATCTTCAACTCACTGCCCCCTAGGCTTCCCATCAAAACTTTTGAGTTGCTGTTGTCAATTTGATCTCGCATAGACAATTCATTTTTTTTTTTTTTTGTACCTTAGATGAAGGTTTGCAGAACAAATGGTTTCTCATTAAACAGTACACATATTGCCCTATGACAATGGTTAACAACCCCATGACAGGTCAACACTGTCCCTTCTCAACCTTGGGTTCCCTATCACCAGCTTTCCTGCTCCCTCCTGCCTTCTAGTCCTTGTTGCTGAACTAGCAGTCGAACTCTTAACCACTACGCCACCAGGGCTTCCATACATAGGAAAATAAAAAAGCAAGAATGCCTCAATGATGCCATGAATAACCTTTCTCCACAACTTCAAGGAATTCAATTGACTGTTGCTTTAACCTATGCAAAGAGCTGGAAAAAAGAAGGGGAAGTCCACGTACAGTAAGTAATTTTTTCCTCCCACAGCCAGTCATGTGGAAAGAAAATCTGTAATACTACCTAACCAAGTTTAATCTTCTAAAATTTCTATATTCCCTTCTGTATTTCCTAACTTTGGTGAAAAAGTATATTTTATAAAAAAAAAAATTCGAAAAATCACATTTGAAACAGTTACAGGAAATCAATTGTATTCAGGTGTGTCTTTGGAGGTACATATCAAAATGGTGCATACCAATTCAAGAGTGTTCCTATAATAATAGAAGTAGACTAGGAAGCCAGTAAGTTTAAAGCAATGGGAAAAAAAAAAGAGGTCTAAATCTGCTCTTTTCAATAAAGTTGCCACCTGTGGCTACTGAGCACTCAAAAGGTGGTTAATCCAATTTGAGCCATGCTGTAAATGTAACATACGCCTGGGATTTTGAAAACTTAGTATTAAAAAAATATAAAATACCTTATTAATAAATGTTCATATGATCACATACTGAAATAACATTTTGAATAGATTAAGTTGAACAAAATATATTATTAAAATTAATTTCACCTGTTTAGTTATAATTTTTTTTAATACAGCCACTAGAAAATTTAAACTGTGGCTCATATTTGTAGTTCATTATATTTCTTTTGGAGCCTTGGTGGCACAGTGGTTAAGAGCTAGGCTGCTAACCAAAAAGGTCAGCAGTTTGAATCCACCAGTCGCTCCTCGGAAACCTATGGGGCAGTTCTACTCTGTCCTACATGGTTGCTATGAGTCAGAATCAATTCGATGACAATGGGCATATTTCTATTATACAACACTGGTCTAGATTCTACAGTTATGTCTCTAGCCCATCATAACTGCAGATGCTTTTAAAAAGAATCAGAGCAGAGGAGAGAGCTGCATGGATACCATGGATATAGATTTTGAAGTTTTAATTTAGTATGCATATCTGATCGATTTCCTAAGGAAGAAATATAAAATTAAGTACAAGGAAAGCTTTTAGAAAGCTTTTCATCACACTTCTCTATTACAATGTCTTGGTATTTAAAGGTTAAAATGCTCTAGGATGGAATTCCACCAAGCAACTAGGCATGCATTTGTGGATGGATTAAATAAATATACACGAAGCTCTACTGGGTTACGGGGCATTTTAATCAACTGTCTTGACATTTGCCATGGTCTTTAATCAGATCCAGCTCTGACATGTCAATCATATCTGAGGTCTAACCTGCAATAATCAGCTTACCACCCATCATTCCTGCATATTCTAACTCAAACAAATAGATCACAAATGATTCAAATCACAAAATGTGTCCCTTGATTTTTTTCCTACCTTCCTGCTTGAAAGCAATGTTACCATTGCTTATTTTGCAGGTGTGCTAGTGTATCTAGAATTTCTAACCTGGTTTCTTTCTTATGATTTTTGCTGATCAATTACAATTCTTAAGTAACCATTTTATAGACACAAGCTATTTGAATGCAGCAAGTTCAATAAACTGTTCACAGTGAACCATCTCCTTTCCTTATCTAGTTCCTCATCCTGACATTCCCAGTTTGTTTTTAAACAGGTTAGTTTCCCTATTAGTGAAGAACTATATTCTCTGATATTTGCTTGGGAGGAATGGCTTATTCTCTGGTGGGAAACTGACCTCTTACCTAGGGAAGGCTCTTACAGAACATTCATATTATATAGTGTGTAACACAAATAGTTTGCACTAGACTGTTAACCTAAATTCCTTTAAAATTACAGCCAAGAGAACCCTATGGAGCAGTTCTACTCTGTAACACACGAGGTAATCACGAGTCAGAATGGACTTGATGGCGATTAACAATAACAACAACATATATATATGTATATATACACACATAGTTTTCACAGGTACATTCCATATATACACTATGTCACTACGTACTATGGCAAATGGTACTTGTCTGTCAGTTTGTTGTATTGTGATAGCTTGCATGTTGCTGTGATGCTGGAAGCTATGTCACTGGTATTTCAAATACCAGTAGGGTCACTCATAGTGGTCAGGTTTCAGCGGAGCGTCCAGACTTAGATACATTTGGAAGAAGGACCTGGTGATCTACTTCTAAAATAATTGATTAGTGAAAACCTCATGAATAGCAGAGGAACATTGTCAGGTTGGAAGGCACTCAAAATACAACTAGGAAAGAGCTGCCTCCTCAAATTGGAGTTGATCTTAATGATGTGGATGGAGTCAACCTTTCGGGACCTTCATTTGCTGATATGGCACAACTCAAAGTGAGAAGAAACAGCTGCAAAAATCCATTAGTAATCAGAACATGGCATGTACTAAGTATGAATCTAAGAAAATTGAAAGTTATCAAAAATGAAATGGAAAGCTGGAAGATAGATATCCTAGGTATTATTAAGCTGAAATGGACTGCTACTGGATATTTTGAATTGGACAATCATATGGTCTACTATGCTGGGGAAGACACAATGAAGAGGAACAGCATCACATTCATCGTCAAAAAGAACATTTCAAGATCTCTCCTGAAGCACAATGCTGTCAATGACAGGATAACATCCATATGCCTACAAAGAAGACCAGTTAATAAGACTATTACTCAAATTTATGCACCAACCACTAATGCCAATGATGAAGAAACTGAAGAATTTTACCAACTTCTGCTGTCTGAAATTGATCAAACATGCAATCAAGAGGTAGTAATAATTACTGGTGATTGGCATGCAAAAGTTGGAAAGAAAGAAGAAGGATCAGTAGTTGGAAAATATGGCCTTGGTGATAGAAATGACACCAGAGATCACATGATAGAATTTTGCAAGACCAATGACCTATTCATTGGAAATACCTTTTTTCAACAACATAAATGGCAACAATACACGTGGACCTCACCAGATGGAACCCACAGGAATCAAACCAACTACATCTGTGGAAAGAGACAATGGAGAAGCTTAATATCATCAGTCAAAACAAGGCCAGGGGCTGACTGCAGACAAGGCCATGAATTGCTTATATGCAAGTACAAGTTGAAGCTGGAGAAAATTAAAACAAGTCCAGGAGAACCAAAGTACAACCCTGAGTATATCCAACCTGAATTTAGAGACCATTTCAAGAATAGATTTGACACACTGAACACTAATGACCAAAGACCAGATGAGTTGTGGGATGACATCAAGGACATCATACATCAAGAAAACAAAAGGTCATTAAAAGACAGGAAAGAAAGAAAAGACCAAACTGGATGTCAGAAGAGACACTTCCACTTGCTCTTTGAGCACAGAGTAGCTAAAGTGAATGGAAGAAATGATGAAGTAAAAGAGATGAACAGAAGATTTCAAAGGGAGGCTAAAGAAGACAAAGTAAATTATTATAATGAAATGTGCAAAGACCTGGAGTTAGAAAACCAAAAGGGAAGAACATGCTTGGCATTTCTCAAAATGAAAGAACTGAAGAAAAATTCAAGCCTTGAGTTGCACTATTGAAGGATTCTGTAGGCAAAATATTGAATGATGCAAGAAGCATCAAAAGAAGATAGAAGAAATACACAGAGTCACTGTACCAAAAAAACTGGTCAATGTTCAACAATTTCAGAGGCAGTATACGGTCAAGAACCGATGGTACTGAAGGAAGAAGTCTAAGATGCACTGAAGGCATTGGTGAAAAACAAGGCTCCAGGAACTGACAGGATACCAACTGAGATGTTTCAAAGAACTGATGCAATGCTGGAAGCACTCACCCCTCTGTGCCAAGAAATTTGGAAGACAGCTACCCAGCCAACCGACTGGAAGAGATCCATATCTGTACCCATTCTAAATAAAGGTGATCCAATAGGATGTGAAAATTATCAAACAAAATCATTACTATCACATGCAAGTAAAATTTTGCTGAAGATAATTCCAAAATGGTTGCAGCAGTAGATCGACAGGGAATTGCCAAAATTCAAGCTGGATTCAGAAGAGGACTTGGAATGAGAGATATCATTGCTGATATCCGATGGGTCTTGGCTGAAAGCAGAGAACACTAGAAAGATATTCGCCTGTGTTATGCAAAGGCATTCAACTGTATGAATCATAACAAATTATGGATAACACTGCAAGGGATGGGAATTCTAGAATTCTTAACTGTGCTCATGAGGAACCTGCACATAGACCAAGAGGTAGTCGTTTGAATAGAACAAGGGGATACTACATGGTTTAAAATCAGGAAAGGTGCTTTTCAGGGTTGTATCCTTTCACCATACTTATTCAATCTGTATACTGAGAAAATGATCTGAGAAGCTGGACTACATGAAGAACAATATGACTTCAGGATTGGAGGAAGACTCATTAACCTGCAATATGCAGATGACGCAACCTTGCTTGAAGAGGACTTGAAGCACTTACTCATGAAGATCAAAGACTACAGCCTTCAGTACGGATTGCACCTCAACATAAAGAAAACAAAAAATCCTCACATCTGGACCTACAAGCAGCAACACGGTAAATAGAGAAAAGATGGAAGTTGTCTAGAATTTTATTTTACTTGGATCCATGATCAACACCCCTGGAAGCAGCAGTCAAGAAATTAAATGAGGTATTGCATTGGGCAAATCTGCTGCAAAAGATCTCTTTAAAGTGTTAAAAAGCAAAGATGTCACTTTGAGGACTCAAGTGCTCCTGACCCAAGCCATGGCATTTTCAATCATCTCATATGCATGGGAAAGCTGGACTGTTAATAAGGCAGATCAATGAAGAAGAAGAATTGATGCATTTGAATAATGGTGTTGGTGAAGAATATTGAATATACCATGGACTGCCAGGAGAATGAACAAGTCTGTCTTGGAAGAAGGACAGAACCTCCCTAGAAGCGAGGATGGCCAAACCTCGTCTCATGTACTTTGGACATACTATCAGGAGGGACCAGTCCCTGGAGAAGGACATCATGCTTGGTAAGTAAGGTAGAAGGTCAGCGAAAAAAACAGAAGACCTTCAACGAGATGGACTGACACAGTGACTACAACCGCAGACTCAAATCTGGCAATGATTGTGAGAATGGCACAAGACCGTGCAGTGTTTTGTCCTGTTGTACATAGGGTTGCTATGAGTTGGAACAAACTCAACAGGACCTAACAACAACATGGTAAATGAAACTTCTGGAATGTACCTGTAAATCAGTCTTACAAACCAGAAAGCACAAATAAAAAACGGAAAAGGGATGATGAAATTTAAAAAAAGAGAAAACAACCAAACCCTGGTGTTGATGAGTCGATTCCTACTCACAGCGACTCTACAGGAGAGAATAGAACTGTCCCATGGGATTTCCAAGGCTATAATTTTTATGGAGACCTGGTTGCACAGTGGCTAAGAGCTATGGCTGCTAACCAAAAAGTCGGCAGTTCAAATCCACCAGGCAGTCCTTGAAAACCCTATGGGGCAGTTATACTCTGTCCTATAGGTTCGCTATGAGTCAGAATCCACTCGAGGGCAATGGGTTCTTTTTGACTCTTTTCAGAAGCAGACTGCCACATCATTCTCCCGCAGAGGGGCTGGTTGGTTCCAACCACCAATCTTGTGGTGAGCAGCCAAGTGCTTAACCACTGTGTCATCAGGGCTCCCTTTGGTGAAATATAAAGAATGCTAACTCTTTCCAAATGCCCATGTATAACTAAACCAAAACTATCCCTGGTGGTATGGCTATGAAATAGCTCATGAACACGACTTTACACAAAAATTATAGAATCTTTTGACAGCTTCAAACTTATGTCAGCAAAAGGAGGAAAAGTGGAAATGGGTTTTAAATTTCTCTAATGTCCACAATGGCTATATCTCAATCATACATTCCTCCTTTTTATTTACCTTTGTTACCAAAACTTTGCCAGTTCCTGGCACAGAGAAGGCAGTAGATAAATGACTGATAAATAAGTAAAGAGATACAAAAACCAAAACAAACAACAAACCCTTTGCCACTCAGTTGATTCCGACTCATAGTGACCATATAGGACAGCGTAGAACTGCCCCAGGGTTTCCACAGAGCGGCTGGTGCATTCAAACTGCCAATCTTTTGGTTAGCAGCCAAGCTCTTAACCACTGCTGAATAAATAAATAAATGAAGGGATACAGGAAAAATGATAAGAGACTTGGCTTGGCTAATTCACAAGCTAAATAGCTGCCATCTGAATAAATGGTGTTAGCTATGACAAATGTAGGATCAGATTGGGACACTTGTGTTCCTGACACTAGAGTCATGCTTTGGTGACAATGTTTCAACACTGGGATGACATTTTTTGAAATTTTTGCTTCAAAATTAAAGTTATTTATTTCTACATGCATCTGGATCCTTGTGCAGATGCCAAACTCCCTGAGGTCAGGAGAGCCCCTCTGATTTATCTTTGTACCAGTTGCCCTTTTTTTATTTTTTTAAATTCATTTCAAAGTACTTTACACACAGAGGTTTCAATGCCAGGGACAGGTTTTCATCCAAGCTCTGATACAATTTTGGGTGCATGACTATGAGCAAATCTAATTTTTCTGAGCCTGTTTTATCACTTCTAAATGATTATAACATCCATGTCCCCTGATTATTGTGAGAAATATTGTAAGTGATGGAGCACTACAGAAATATAAGGTGTCATGTTGTTGGTATCGTTATCACATTACTGTTATTTAACACATGAATGACAGAATGAATGTTCTGCAGATAGTTCCTGCACTAGCAGCTGTAAGGTCAGAAGTTTGGTTCTCTATCAAGGCTTTTTTAATTCTGTTACTTTACATCTGTTATGTAAACTCTGCCCAGATTCAGTTTCTGAGCCCCTGACTGCTGCTGCCTGGGATGGATTCCTGGTCTCAGGAGGTAGGTGCTCTCAGTGTGGACTGGGTGCGGGGGGCCTCATCTCACCACCTTGTTCTACCCTTTGCCCCCTCTGGACTTGCTGATTCTGATCAGCCTGCTCTGTTTTACTCAGGTGTGCCTTCTCATCTCATTACCTCTTTGCTTCCTCCATGTGGCCCTGCTCTGCCCTACCTCTGAGTGTCCCGGTCCCAGGCTGCCATCTCTTCTGCAACCATGGCTCAACACTGGCCGCTAATAACCAAGTGACCCCCTGTTAGAGCTGCTTGCTGTCCACAATGCACAAAGCCAGGCTGCCCACAGTGCAACCTGCCATCTTTACCTCAACCTTCCCTGTCCTAACTGCACCATCAACTCCCCTGTCGTGCAAAATCAAACCCACCTCAGGCCTCAGAGCTGATCTAGCTCCCTTTTCTTTTGAAAGAAACAGCCAAGTCTTGCCTGTCTGAATCTTCCCATCTCTTCTCTCCTATGTCTAGCTTCTCCAGGCTTGGCCATTTTATATGTTGCCAAAACTTTTACTGCTTGAGCTCCTTATGGTTTGCTCTTCCCATGCCATTGACCTGTCTGCTTTTACATGCTTCCTTTGCAATCTTTAATGTGCTTCCTCTTCCGAATTCCTTTAAGTTCTCCCTTCTAAGTGAATGAAGCCAAGACGTTAGCACATTCACGTCATAAAATTTATGCAAATCCAATTAATCCAATCAAAGCTTGTTTATGTAAAAGCCTGTCTTCTGTGCTCTTTGAAGTCATTTCCCATGAATGGAAAACTTAATTAGAGGACTAAATTTAGGAGGATGGTGCATCCTGCAAGGCCAAGCACATTTAATCCTTAACACCATAAACTGGAAAATCAGAATTTCACCTACCAGGAATAGTACTGTTAAATTTCACATAAACTATAATCAGTACTTTCTGAAAGAGCAGAAATAGTACATCCTCAAATTTCAGGAGCAATATATAGATGCATACATTTCACCTTAATTTTCAATTTATAATGAGAAGATTGAAGACATTTATTACACAGGTGAGCACACACCTGTTATGCAATTTAGAATAGGCAAGTCAAGATGACCTAATTATAGAAGCAAAACATAGCAGTGATAATAAAAAATAGTCTTGCCAATTTAAATTTTAATTGCATATACCCACATAAACTTTTATAATTACACAAATATTGGTATGTTAGCATTGTACATGTTGAAAATAATGATTTTAAATCGTGTGATATGTGTGTCACTGTAGTCAACTTCTTAGCAACCATCTAATTAAAAATTCATTTCACAGTGGGGTTTTTATTTTAAAGTGGGAAAGACATATGTATTCAGGAGCGTAGTTGGCAGCCGAGACCCATGTGATAAATATTGTCCAAGATTCCATAAAACTATAAAGCAACATTCTAATTTTACTCTTTAGCTTACTAAACTAAAACCAGTCACAGAAACAGAATGATTTTTTGCAAGATAGGTAGATGTAGATGTCCCGTTTTGCATACAGAAAAGTGAGGATAAGAGGTTAGAGTGTGTTCGACAAGTTTACCTCTTTAAGCTGGAAAGGGAATCTCTGAGTATCAGTGCAATGTATTTTCCACTAGACAGCCTTATGCTCTGAACTTAGTTACATCTGTGCTCTATACCTTCCCACTCTAGACATTTTTTTAGTTACTTCAACCTACCGACCTTTCTCCAGCCTCAGTCTTTCTGCACACACCCTTTGCTTAGAGTACCCTTCCCTCACTTTCCTGACTAGCTACCATCACCTCCTCCTCTCAGAAACTTTCTCTTTCATCCCTCCTCCCATCTTCCTGATCTTACTCCCTCTGCCAGTTATACACACCTCCATCAAGATTTAGTATATTTTAACTGTTTACTGACAGTGGACTTTGAGTTTCTTAGGACAGGGATCCTTTCTGTCACCTTTGGATATCTTGAACCCACTGCACAAAAAATCCTTGTTCAGGGTGGACTCGGTAAATGTTTCTTAATGAATAAATGAAGGAACGAATTGCTGAATACTAGATCACTGTGCTTTAACATGGTTGGTAGGAGGCGATTTCATCTGCACCCATCTGATAAGGTGAGGAGCTAATTTGCACTTGGTTGATATGTCACTTTAATTGGGAAATACGGAATTTCTATGAAAAGTATCCATACACAATAAAAGCCTAATTTTATCTTCCCTGTTCCTCCTGAAGTTAATTGAAGTTGTAAGTGATTTGCCTGCCCAAGCAATACTGAATCTTTTCTTTACTCGTTAACATCTTTTCTAAAGTACAAATGATTTTCATCACTCTCTGGGGAAACTCTTCTCAAAAATAGTTCAGTATTGAGTCACATGTCTCAACTCAATCTATGATTACTAATGAAAAGGTACAAGAGCCTGAATCAGAGCCCCTGAGTGGCAATAAAATCATGACTCATCTCATTTAGAAACACTGCCAGCTACCTAGATGCAACATGAGAACAGCAGCAAAAAAGGCTTTCTAATTTTATCACTTACACAAATTTCAGGTGTAAAATGTATTGGTGGTCCAATTTAGGAAATTGAAAGAAAGATGATCTGCTCTTTAAAGCACCTGATTTGTTTGGGGAAAAAAATTAAGGTGTATTGAAATATAGAAAATGTCACATTTGATGAAGGGCATCTGCTACACAAATGCTTAAGGAGTGACAATTTAAAATTATAAATGTGCTATGTACAATCAAAGACATGAGAAAATAAGACAGTAGTTACACAGCCAATATATGATTTGAAGATTTTTAAAGAAAAATGATACGTGTTTGAAATATTCTCCAACTGAAGTAAATAGCTTTATTTTGGACTGCATTTTAAATAGCTTTCAATAAATGAAAAATTAAATGAATATACATTGGAAAGTATCTGAAATCTGTGATGACTAGGAAATAAAGTAAAACATAATTTGGACTTCATAATCTAAATGTCTACGGATAGGTAGCGCATCTAAATAAATATATGCTGTCATGTAAAAGGAGTCCTGGAGGTGCAGTGGTTAAGAGCTCAGCTACTAACCAAAAAGGTGAGAGGTTCGAATCTACCAGCCACTCCTTGGAAGTGCCTAAGGGGCAGTTCTACTCTGTCTTACACGGGAGCAGGGCCAAGATGGCAGAGTAGTCAGACGGCTTCCTATATCCCTCTTACAACAAAGACCTGGAAAAGCAAGTGATTTGATTGTATATGAATATCTAGGAGCCCTGAACAAGGCAAAGTTGAAGGAATCGGACTGAGTGGTGGGGGGAGAGGGAGACAGTTCTGAAGAAGCGAGAAGAGCCAGACCGGACTCGGCTCCAGCTCTTCAGCCCTGACTGACTCCAAGGTACACAGTGAAGCAGGCAAACAGCTGCGCATGCGTGCTTGGGAGGCAGTTTCCACATCGAGAGAGATCAGGCAGCAGAGAGAATTCTGCTTGGACACTCTGAACCAGTGAAAAGCAGCTCCCAAGTGGCTGAAGATAAGTACATGTGTGCAGCCTTTTGCAGGGATTTAAAAAAAAAAAAAAGCCCATTTTGGAGAAACCTCTCTCCCTTTCACCTCCTCCCTCCTCGCTCTGCACCGGTCCGGCCTTCGAAAGTCTGAGTCCCCTGGGCCACAAGTAGATCCCAAAAAGTGCCCTGACCCATTCTCCTGGCCTTGGAGAGGGAACAAATAAGCTACTGGCTCCCCTAAACCAGGAACTTAAGGTCAGCACAGCTCCTTTTCTAGGCACAGGCATAAGAGGTCTGCAGACTCTGAGTGCCTTACACCCCTGTATAGACTTGTGGGGACCCATCTCAATAGCATTAGCCCTCACTACCACAGTACAACAGGGTAAACATCTGAAGTCTAACTTCAACTGTTTCAGCTGTGAAATGGCAGATTTTTGACCCTCGGCATAGCCCTGCCCTTTAAGCAGGCACCTTTACCAATCTGCACCAGGGGCTTGAGGACTGGTGGCTTCACCTATGCCACCTAGTCACCTGCTACGGGAGTACAAGAATAAGTAGTGCCCTCGAGTCTTTACAGCCAACAGAGTGGGGTTACTCATAGTCTAGCTGCAAAACTCATCTACCTACTTGCCCTAGGGAATAGGGACACACTTTCCTTTCAGACTCTCAGGGGCAGCTGTCACCCCCTGCCTGGCTCAGTGCGTGACCCCCTACTGCAGCCAGATACCAGTGCCTACACCAATCACCCATGCCTTTCTAAGACTGTAGGTGAGAGTGTGCACCACACACTTGGTGACCGACTGCCTGGACACCTGAGCTGAACCCATACAGGAAAATTTAACGGACTTCTGTGTACACATACTTAGTTACAGAACTAACTACCTCGTGACAGGCTGTTGAGCTTCAAAGGTGCCAATAATCAAACTAGCACACACAAGCAGCCTATTGGGGCATATTAAAACAAAACAAAACAAGAAGCTAGGATTCACTAAACAAATATAAAATAAAATTATAATAACTTATCAATGGCTCGGAGACAAAAATCAATATCAAATCACATAAAGAGGCAGTCCATGATGGCTTCAGCAAGCTCCCAAAATAAAGAATCGATAAATTCTCTGGAGGAAGAGAATTTCTTGGAATTACCAGAGGCAGAATACAAAAGATTAATACACAGAACTCTTCTAGAAATTAGAAAGGAAATTCCCAAAATGCAGAAACTACCAAGAACATAAAGACAAAGTAGTAGCAGAACTTTAAAAAGTTATTCAAGAACATAATGACAGATTTAATAGGCTACAAGAATCCATAGAGAGACAGCAATCAGAAATCCAGATTAACAATAAAATTTCAGAATTAGACAACTCAGTACAAAGTCATAGGAGCAGAATTGAGGCAGTAGAAGTTAGAATAAGTGACAATGAAGATAAAGCACTTGACACCAACTTATTTGGGGAAAATCAGATAAAAGAATTAAAAAGAATGAAGAACCTCTAAGAGTTATGTGGGACTCTTTCAAGAGAAATAACCTACGAGTGATTGGAGTACCAGAAAGGGGGGGATAACAGAAAATACTCTGTCTTATAGTGTCATTATGAGTCAGAATCGACTCGACAACAATGTTTTTTTGGATCATATAAAATGATATTTACCCGAATACCTGGGAAATTCATAATAGTCTTAGGGAAACATGAGCACCTAAAATAACTATTATTTCTCTAATTCTACTGTTTTGAAATCCACAAACAATTACTTTTAGCTATCATTTGAAAGACATTAGTATTTGGTGAGCAACAGGCAAAGATATGAGATATATTTGCTGCTCTATAGGAATTTATAATCATTTGAGGGTCAACATATTTGTATGAAATAAACTATGATGCACGGCCATATAGTATACTACATTATAGATGCTACATACAATAATCATCTGATTGCAAGGTGGCAAATCCCATTAGAAGAGGCTGCCTAGAGTTCTGTTTTAAGGATTGAGAAGCCCAGATCAGTCTCAGCTGGAGAGAAAAGGCTATGATCTCCTAGCATTATTTGTGTGGTCATGGGAGGGAAAGAGTATAGTCATCACGCTGTGTTTTTGCCTACTTGAAAAAATGTTTAACCCACCCCCTTTACAGATGAGCTAATCGACCAAGAGGTGGCTTTATACCCACCCTGAGGCTAAAGCATTAAGAAAAAGATTGTACACAAATAGATGCATTTCCTGTTCCATTTGCAGTGATGAGCGCGCACCTAATACAGCCTTCAGCTCTGGTGATACATCTCAGGACGTAGAAATCTGGAGTGAATCAGATGTGAGCAGCCAGAATGGTAAATGGGACTCAGTTCATGCCATCTGAAGATGATGATTCAAAGTCTCAAGAAGAGTCAGAGGACTGAGAAATAACCTCAAACTTTGGGAAACCATCTAGATTGTTCTACATGACTTCAAAAGGTTGAGAGAGGCCAGTGATTCAGAGACGTTCATTGTAAGTTTTTTCTAGCTTTTACCAGTTGCCTCTACTCGACTTGGACTCATGGCAATCCCACATGTGTCAGAGTAGTACTGTGCTCCATCAGGTTTTCAATGTCTGATTTTTCTGAAGTAGACTGCCAGGACTTTCTTCCAAGACACCTCTCTGGGTAGACTCGAACCACGAAACTTTTGGTTAGCAGCCGACCGCCTTAACAGATTGCACTACCCAGAGACTCACTGTAAAAGGGAGTGTCCTGATAGTCAGACTTATTTTATACACAGAAAGGGCTGTCTCTGAAAGTAGTGAGTCAGTCTCCTGAGCCAGTTGGAGTTCAAACCCTTCCAAACCAGAGATCAAATGGCACAGAGGTCAGAAAGGTATAGAAGCTAGTTAGTAACAGAGCAAGGAGGAAACCTCAGGTCACCAGCTTTTCAGGCCAGTAAATCACTGTTCATTTTATTTTGTCATGCTCTCTCTCTGGCTCCCCACCCCACAGTTGCAAACTCCCTTCTCTTTTATGGAGAGTGGTTAAGAGCTCGGCTGCTAACCAAAAGGCTGGCAGTTCGAATCCACCAGCCTCTCCTTGGAAAGCCTAGGGGGCAGTTCTATTCTGTCCTATAGGGTCACTATAGTCAGAATGGACTCAACAGTAATAGGTGTTTTTTTTTTTTTTTTTTTTTTTAATGTAAGGTAAGGGGAAAAGACTATTATTCAAAAAGGAGTTCATAGCAAAGATAGATCGCTGCTGCCTAGAAGCATCAAGGAAAGAGTTATGGAAGAAGTAGGATTGGAACTGCCTAAATTAAAAAATGGAAAGTATTTAAATAGACGGAAGTGAAGAGCAGGGGAATCCCATAAAGCACAATATAGCAGAGAGCGGCTTTCTCAAGTGACTGCTGCTCCCCAGGCTTTGGCACCACAGCACCGGACCACATTGTTGGCTATCATTTTGAGAGCATTCCTAAGAATAGATTGTGCCCTTTCAAAAGAAAAATAAATAAGCCTAGTTCAAAAAATTACTATATAAATTTCTATGCTTTACACTTAAATATATTTATACTACTGAATGGCTCTTTCATGCCTCTAACCAGTTATCAAGCCTTAAAGTAATGACTATGCGTTCAGCACAACAGATATGCTATATACTCGTTGTATTATATATTATGTTATATATTACATTATGTTAAAATCACACTGTAAGAATTTGAACTCTACGTGTCAAAAATTGGTAGATTTTTGCTATATCCATTTCTAGAGAGTTTAACTGTAGTTTTACTTTTTCTCGTTTAGAAACATAAGAGAAAACATCATAGAGCCAAATGATTTGGGACTTAAATGCACTTACTCTTTATTTTGGTTGCCTCTTTACCATTAATACAGAATTCAGTAAAATATTCTGAGTCAACAATATAAAGTCACAAGACAAAAACTACCACAATAATCACATACTCATCATCTCTGTCTCCCAATGAATACTGTCATGGAGAGAGATTCATTGCAGGTGGTCTTAACTCTGCCAGGAGATGGCAAAAAAGAACAGGGTACTGGTGCTAGGCATGAGGATCATCCTCGGGTTAAGAACAATTATGAAGTCCTTCTGCCCAGTATGCCACTTCCTTGCTTCAAGGTCATGGGCCATTTGCTTAATCTTTCTGTGCCTCAATGTCCTCATCTCATAATACTGTTGTGAGAATTCCTTAATACATGCAATGTACTTACAGCAATGCTTGATACATATTTGTCAGCTACTTGTGCAATTTCTCATAAATTGCATAGCCTTGGACCAGTCATTTAATCTCTCTGGTATTTATTTGAAAAAGAAGAGATGAAGCTACCAGACTGCTAAATCCCCTTTCATTACTAAAAAGTTTCTACTCTGAAGAGGCATGTTCTTTTTCACATTGGATTCACAAATCTTTTTCAAAAGTGGTACAGCAGAAAGAGCCTGACAGTGTAGTTTGAATAGAGTATCTACTGGATTCCCATATCTGTATTCTAGACTTTGTCCCAGGATAAATATAAAGGGGACCCCAAGTAATCATGTGATGAGAAGCCAGAGAGAAGAGGGAAGAAAGGTTTCTTTGTGAAAGGCCAAAATGGTTGTCACGTACTTTTGACTAAGTCTCTTCATTCCTTTCAGTAACTGAGCAAACCCAACACTGCAAAGGCACATCTGAAGGAAGAAGTCATGTCACCAACCCAAAGATACTGTTTTTTGTTTTTAATTGGAAATGTCAGGAGTTCATTTTAAATTACAAGATGAGGCCCCAGGTGCACTATCTCAATCCAGCACTGCTCAATTTTGGTGTCTGTGAGAACATGGCATTCTGCTTTGATGAGATCTCTGCAAATGCAAGATGCTTCTCAGTGTGAAAAGTGCTTCTGTGCACTCAGTGTGAGAAAAAGCTAAATCTGAAATGGAGACAGAAAAGTACAGTCTCTGCTAACACTACTGAAAGCACCTTTAAAAAAAAAAAAAAAGAAAAGGATCATCACAAGATACACAATTTGCTCAGCATAGGGGTTCTCTGGTTATATCAACACAAAGACTGCTTCCCTTAGAGAGGAAATGCCACGAGTTATTTTGGTAAAATGTAGATATGTCAGGAATACATTAGTACTTAACTGCCCTATGACTTCGTAAGTGTTTTATATCCCGATAATGCTTTGAAAAACTTGGAGGTTAATCCTGGTTTTGGGACGTGAAACAAGTCATTTAACCTCTTTAAGCCTAAATTTCAAGGTATGCTGCAATGGAAGGTGCTCAACAGATATTTGCTCAAGGAAAGAAAGAATGAGGGTGGGAGGGTAGGAGGGATGGAAGGAGCAAAGAAGGGAGAAATGAAGGGAAGTAGGGAGGAAGAGGAGATGGAAGGAAGAGAAGGAAGGGAAGTTTGTATGCCTCTATTCTTTCTATATGGTTTCAATCAAAGGGTTTCAGGTATACCCATACCATGACAGGCACAAAATAGACAGGCATAAATGGATGAAATATTTAACAGACTAGCAAAACATGATTACGGCAATAAGGCAAAGAAAATGTCATCAATTCCATGGTAATTGATAATTATTCATTCACCCATTATCTACCATATTTTCGAGTGTCTATTCTAGACATGGAAACCCTGGTGGCATAGTGGCTAAGAGCTACTGCTGCTAACCAGAAGGTCACCAGTTCAAATCCATCAGGCGCTCCTTGGAAACTCTACGGGCAGTTCTACTCTGTCTTATACGGTTGCTATGAGTTGGAATCGATTCAACGGCAATGGGTTTGGGTTTGTTTTTTCTTTTTGTATTCTAGACACAAGGAACCCTAGTGGCGCAGTGGTTAAGCACTCGGCTGCTAACAGAAAGGTCAGAGCAGTTGTCGCCCACCAGCCACTCTGCGGGAGAAAGACCTGACAGTCAGCTTCCCGCTTCTGTAAAGATTAAAGCCTTGGAAATCCTATGGGGCAGTTCTGCTCTGTCCTATAGGGTCGCTATGAGTCAGAATTGATGTGATGGCAATGGGTTTTATTCTAGACATAATGAAGATAAAGAAGATCCAGTTGCTAAGTTATGAAATCTGCAATTACACTTCAGTACAGTCTGTGTGATACCATGTATGTACCAGTTTGTTTATGCTATAATTCTGGGAGTGGCCAGCTAAAATGCACAGTACAGGTAGTTGTGAGTATTTTACCAGAAAAGCCCCACTCCAAAGAGGCTGCTTCAAGTCTTTCTGCTATCTGTATCTTAATTAACAACATGTTTAATTATCATTGTGGATATAAAAATGATTTTTTTAATTGATGAAACAAGTGACTTTTAATTAGCATGATGAATGTTAAAAATGGACTTTAGTGAAATTAAAGATTTTCAGGCTTTACAGATCGACTAAGATATATGGAGGCCCTTCCCACCCTTGAATGAACAAGGCGTAAGAACCCAGTGAGGCCTGTAACCTGCACCCTATGTGTGGTGCAATGGATCACTTTCATATGGCCTTTCTCACCATGGTCTTGTAACTCTCACCAAAAGACTGGGTGGGACTATGCAAATTAGAGTGTGTGGCCTGCCAAGGCGATTGGTCAGTTTGACAGTCCCTCTGGGCTTAAAATGAGCCTATCCCAGAGACAGGAGGAGAGGATCTCACCACCGCTAAGGAAGAAGACCCAGGGTTGAGCTCATCCTTTGGACCTGGGATCCCTGGGCTGAGAAGCTCCTGGAACCAGGAGACTGTGAGAGAGAGCTGTAACACCAAAGATGGTGAGAAGCAGTGGCAGAGAAACAGCGGCAGCAGAACCAGGAAACCAGCAGGAGACAGTCCAGCCAACAGAGCAAGAAAGCTGAGTGACTTCAGGCAGGAGGCTTGCTGGTGGAGCAGGGTCACCCCAGCACTTGGTGAAGCTAGGTTTGCCAACCCACCGAGCTACAGCTAAGTGCCTTCAGGCCGAGGCTTACTGGTAGAGTGGGGTGCCTCTGGGCACTTATTGGCAGAGCTAAAAGAGCTTTTAACACTTGCCTGAGCAGGGCAGAGATCCAGGGGCCAGACAAAGGCATGCCTGCAGGCACGACTAAGAAGAAGCTGTACTGATCGAAGAACTTGTTCCTGAGCATTCCTGAACCCAAATTGTAACCTGTTATTTCCTTAATAAACCCCATACTTGTGAGTATTGTCTGTGAGTTCTGTGTGGCCATTGCAACGAATTATCAAACCCAGCAGAGAAATAAAGAATGACTAGGAGGGATGGTTGGAGTAAGAATTGGTAAAGATGGTGTAGAAAGAAGGCATGACTAACCGCCACCTCACTGGGATCAGCCTGGGTCTGTAATCTTGATTCTCCTTCCTCCTTGTGAAGTTACAGGAGGTCAGAATCCTCTGCCACGCCATTTTTACACCATGGCTTCTTCTCAATGGTCCAGGGTCCAGCCATTAGTTTAGGAGGATTTCTGCTTGGATCATGTCAACAAAGGACACAAAATCTTCCTTGTCCATGTCGTGTCTGACTCCAGTAAACCTTCCATACAGGATTTCATACACCTCAAACACAGAAATCTGGGAGTTCAGAACTAGTTGTATGCATTGTTTTGCCTATTTTAATGAATACTTAGTAAGTAACAGTTTTAGAAGAAGTACAACCAGAATCGTCCTTAGAAGCAAGGATGGTGAGACTTTGGCTCGATTACTTTGGACATGTCTTCAGGAAAGACCAATTGCTAGAAAAAGACATTGTGGCTGCTAAAGTAGAGGGCCAGCAAAAAATGCAAGAAACCCTCAATGAGATGGACTGACACAATAGCCAAAGCAAAGGACTCAACCATAGCAAAATCATGAAGATGGCAAAGGACCGAGCAACATTTTGTTCTGTTATCTTCTGTTATCATAAGGTTGCTATGAGTTAGAACCGACTCAATGGCACCTAAAAAAAAAAAAAAAAAAAAAATGTATGTTCAGCAGAATTTGGTCTGACACTTGAATTCATTGTAATCTCATCACCATAAACTTCAATTGGTGCTTGGCTACCAAAAATAACCTCAGTGTTGGGCATGGCAAAATTGACTTAATTAGACTGCAACACCCTGAAACAACTTTCATCACTTTTAGTGATGGAAATATGAATTAAATAAATGCAATATAAAGTTGTTTTAATGCCATAATTTGTGTAAGACTCTAAGGGATCATAGAGAAGAACTCAGCTATTTTACCTAGGGAAGTCTAAGAGATGTGCACAGAAGAGCTGGCATTAGGTCTGAAAGGAAATAATCAGAATGTGCCAAGAAGTTTGTTTTTTTTTTTCCTTTGGTGAGGGAGCTTATATGGGTAAAAAGCAAAGGTGATGAAACTGAATTAATACAAGAAATTACAAAATTATTATACATACACACACCCACTGCTGTTGAGTCGATTATGACTCATGGCAATCCCATAGGTTTCAGAGTAGAACTGCTCTATAGGTTTTTCTTGG
Organism: Dugong dugon; assembly: GCA_030035585.1. Classification (NCBI taxonomy): domain Eukaryota; kingdom Metazoa; phylum Chordata; class Mammalia; order Sirenia; family Dugongidae; genus Dugong; species Dugong dugon. The sequence goes on from CM057462.1 coordinate 136,177,588, forward strand.
CTGTAATCTTTACAGGGCAGATCATCAGACCTGTCTTCTGCTGCGATACTGGGTGGATTCAAACCACCAACCTTTAGGCTAGTAGTCAAGTGTAAACCGTTTGTGCCACCTTGGGCATATATATATATATACACACACATATGCTTTTGGAGCCCTGGTGGTGTGGTAGTTAAGAGTTTGACTGCTAACCAAAAGGTCGGCAGTTTGAAGCCACCAGCCACTCCTTGGAAACCCTATGGGGCAGTTCTAGTCTGTCCTGAAGGGTCAGTATGAGTCAGAATCTAAGCAACGGGTTTTTTTTGTTTTTTTTTTTTTTTGGTATATGCTTTTACTCATATGTGTAGTAAAATACCGTGTTCTCTCAATGAGAAATGCCCATCAAAAACTTTCTTTTGGAGTTTTAAATATACCTGGCCTGAGAAAAAAATCTAAAATTCTGTTTTTTACCAAAAAATAAAGGTGATTTTACTGACAATGATTCTCAAACCACATCTGTCATACTAGGACTAAAAACGTAACCAGCCTGCTGAGTGAAAACTGGCATTCTCAAAAATACTATAAATAGCACTGAGTATAGAACTGCATTTCACATATTTTAAAATATCTTGCATCAAAATGATAGTCCTTATGATTTTCCAAATTTTGTTAAAAGGACCCTCTTAACTACAGATTAAGATTATAATTCTGACATCAAGAACTTGCCTTCTCAACCTGTGTGGATGAGAATGTTGAGCTGGGAAAATGAAGTTCAATTGGCTACTCCACTGGTCTTAGGAACCCATGAAGTTTTATCTTTGAATACAGACTTTAAATTCCTCTCTTCATGTTTTGTTTTAATGGAGCCTGCACATTTACAAGTGTATGTATACTGTAGAGAACACGCTGATATATAAGCAACATACTTTAACCTTCCTCTGTCTTCTAGGAATACCATCATATATGCTGAGAATCAAATTAGTGGGCAACTACATGAAGCCAATAGACCGTAGGACTTGAGTTAATAGATTCAGATCTTATATAAGTCATTCCCCAACTGGAGCAAATTGCTTAAACTCCCTAGATGTCTTTCCGAATATATTATCTGAAAGGATTAATGTGAAGAATAAATGAGTTAACTCATTCATTCAACAAGAATGATTAAGTATG